>CM060916.1:739733825-749036325 GCA_030737875.1 Allium sativum | reverse complement strand
TAATTTCCAAAAAGTAGAACAATCAATATGAAATGATTTTAGAGATGAAACCAATTGGGGTTTGAATAAATCTTTAATTAGATTTGGATGAATGAATGGTGATTAAATTTACCAAAATACGTGATGTGATTAAACCAAATTTACTTAGTTATGGATATTGATTGTGGTTGATTGATTGTTTGGATGATGCTCGACCAGATTATGAGTAGAATATGCCTTTACATTTAGCACTGGGTTGGGTAAAGATATCTGTGTGCTAACACCTTGTGAAACACTTCACGATTTGACGATAAGGTGTTTAGCGATGTTGTGTTCATTTAAAATTTAATGAGTGATTGTGAAATGATATATTTTCTTAAGTGAAAAGAAATGTATTCCCGATTTTGGACAGGGAATGTTTTATAAAAATGTTTTATAAAACAGGAAGGATCTCGAGGCCTAAACCCGATATTATCGAAGAGATTTTGAAATGTGTTATGTGTTACATTGTGGTTCATCACATATTTGATTAGTTGTTATTAATGATGTATCTGTTTGGTGGCAGGGAATTTATTCTCTTGCTTAACACCCTTCTTTGAGACGTACGAGCTCAAAGGTTATGTGATTAATAGCGACTGATCATATGTATGAACTGCTGATGTGAAGTACTATATTTTGAAAGTACTTGTGATTATTATGTTGTGAAATGATTTTCCATACTTCGGGACATGAAATGATTTGGTATGTGGCTAGAGATTCGGGTGAGCCGGAGGACTAAAAGTGTAACAACCCGTAAATTCTGGGCCAGTTTAAAAATTTTATTTTGGCAATTTTAGCGAATTTTGAACATTTAAAATGAATTATTTTAAATAATATCGACGGAAAATTTATTTTGAATAGAACTCGAACGTATATATTATATACGTCGTCGTTAGATATAAATAATTATTTATAATTATAAAAAGGAATTGAAAATGGCGCGGTAGTTCGATAATTCGATTTCAAACTTCAATTGAATGTACCGGTGAAACACCCCACCTCCGTTAGGGTCACTCTCAAAGGGAATGCCCTAATTTTGGTGGAGGTTTATAAGTATAAGTCACAGATATACAAGACAGATATAAGAACACATATTTGTAAACAGCGGAAAATCAACAACTTTTATTTCATAAAAGCAAATACGTGCTACAACAACATCACCATAATTGTCTTACATCTTTTCCAAAACATAACATAACACTTTCATAATCTGTCTTGATTACATTATTTAAAGAAGCATAAATAAAACATAGATAAACTGCAAAAGCCCCATAGTGGTTGTCCAAAGCCATAGTTCAAAACGAAAAGGTCCAAGCAATACATTTCTCTTCTTCAAGCTGGATGTTAAGGCTGGTCAAGCTGTAGTGTTCCCTCCCTGTGGACCTGGGGGGGAACGGAAGAAAAGAAGACGAAAGAAAAGTAGAGTCAGACATAAAGCCTGAGTAAGTCTAGTACTATTCTGTCTATGAATAAAGAACTGGGTATGATAAGTATAAACAAGAAGTGGGAAAGCACTATAACTTGGTTAAGTTGTCTAGGGTCGAATATACTATCGTACCCCATGTTAATCTCTGAACCCATATAAACTAGTTTCCAACTGGCACCCCATAATCAGGGTGAAGTGATCCATTCTATGATGACCGGCTCCTACTCGCATAGTTACATGTGTCTTACGGCCCCCGATGTTGTAGTTACCTATGCTGGTCCGACCATGGGGTGTATCAAGTCCCATGGTGGCGGCCCGACACAATCCTAGAATGCACAGGTATGCTACTGGTGTCCAGTGCCTTATTTTTCTGCGCCGGAGTGTGTGTACGCCCGCACCCCGTTAGAACCTACACTGCTACACCACCGCCGTCGATTTGACCTTTTACAATCAGCCCAGTAATCGTGCCCCACCCTGCCTAGTTTCAGGGTATCCTGATACACCTTCTAGGGTTACTGCTGAAAAGGGTCCCCCGTTACTAGGTTTTCTATCTCTAGCCAACATGCTAAGTTGGTTAAGTGTTTTCTAACCTAACCCCCACCAGTCCGTTTAGTTTAGCATGTTCCATTTTGATTAAGTCTTTAGTTCACTTAATCCTAACAATCCTGACTCAGCCTTAATTGTCTTATTAAAGCCTTGACCTCTCACATTAGACAGGTATTGTTGTGGCTGCCTGTTGCCGGTTGGTTCCGGGCAGTCTTACGCCACAACTCAGTCTAACCTCGGGTCCTTATTGGGCTCCATGTTTAACCTCCCACATTGGATAGGTATTGTTGTGACTACTGGACAGCCGGGCGGTTCCGGGCAGGTTTACATCACAACTCAATCCAACCTCGGGTTAAACACATCGTATGTTCTACCTTTACATATTTTGTCTTTCTTCTTTATTTTCTTATATGTAAATATTTGCGGCCCATTATTAAGTTAATGGTGTAAAGGTTACACCAATCATGAGCCCAACCCATACTTGAATTTGGGCCCTTCTACTTTATATTTTCATTTATTAATAAATTTAACCCAACGTTATTTTCCCCCGTTTAACACGTCCGTTTATTATATATATGTTGGGCTTAGCCTTTTTAAGCCCAACTTAGCCATAAGAAAAGGGGAGGCTTAAAGCACGATTACATACACAAAAAGGGGAATGTGAACGCATGAACTTGCAACATAACGTTGGAACTACAAAACAGAAACTGGTGTACTCGCATAGTAGCATAAGTGACATGAATCAAAGCATGTAAACTTGTAGTTAAGCTAAGAATCTAAATTGGATATCATTATTGACACATAGTCTTAACTACAACATAAACCTATATTTTTATTTAGGCATAATGTCAAACATAAGCAAATCATGTTCATAAGATTACTACATGTTTACAAAGGTGCTTACTTTTGTTATTAACACAAAAGTATAGTTCAACTTAATCATGATTTTTAAATCTATTCACATAACCATGGCATAAATGTTTCTAACATGAAATCATGATTTTTTACTTTAGTCATACAAACTTGCAAAAGGGATTTTTGAATCTAACCTAGCTATGTACCACATATGTCATCATATAATTCTTGTTAACAATATGGATTTCAATTATGCAAATTATCAATCATAGCCTAGTCATATTCATAAGTTTGCAAATAGGTTTTCTAGTACAAAAGCATGGCTTAATACATAGATCATGGTGCCAAAATTTCAACATAGTTTCATATGAACTATAATAACCCAAATCTGTTCCAATTATGTACAAAATGATTTTTGTACGAAAATATACAATATGATGGCATAGTAGCAAAACCCCAAACTTGCATGAATTTCAATTAATCAACTACATACATGTAGCTTCAACATGGATTACATAATTTGCGAATATTCCAAACGTATACTGGCATAAAACTACCGCAAACATGTAGTTTTTATAATGAATAACATGCTTTGCGAATATCCAAACGTATACAATATTCCAAATCGATAAGAATCATAGTAACACACAAATATGGATTACTTTATCGCCACAAATCAAGTATACAAACCAACACAATTATTTGTTCATACCAAAATAATACTCTACTTACAATGGTGTGGCGAATTCTCCAATTTAGGGATTTGGAGATGCGATTCCTTGTTGAATTGATTTGATTAAGTTGCTTTATGCTTTAGAATTTGCCTCCTAATCCTCTCTCCAATTGGTGGCTACTCTTAGTCGTTCCTCAGCAACATAATGGCCTTGTTCTTATTTTTGAATGAATAGATTAGGGTTGAGTCTAGGGTCATTTTTATAGGGGTTATGAACTGATTAGGACCATTGATGTTGCTTTGATTGATCGTAGCCATTCATTCGAAAGAGAGACCAATTAGAGCCTGCCACCTAGCCCTAATGACAAAGCAGACTACAGAAAATCGACCAACATAGAATAGGCCAGCCAGGTTGGGTTGGGTTCGACCTGGCTCTAGACCAGGTCGACATGCCTGTCGACAGCCCTATCGACAGCCCTGTCGACCTGGCTAGACCAGGTCGACAACCCAGTCGACCTGGGTGCATTAGGCGGGAGTTTTCCCGCCCTGGCCAATTGGGCCCGATTTTGGAATTAAAACTTATTTTTCTGAGCTGTTTTATTCTGTTCGAATTTTAAACTTAATTCAGAAACTTCCGAAGGCCATATCTTCTTCATACGGACTCCGTTTTTCGAAAACTCAGACTCTATTTCGCGTATTTTTCCGAGACGAACGCAATGGCGTATCCCGTTTCCCTTAGTTCTTTGATTTGAAATTAATTATACTTTAATTTGTGAATTTCACAGTTATAGAATTCGCGGGGTGTTACATTCTCCCCCACTTAAAAGGATTTCGTCCCCGAAATCTTCAAGTTAGGAGGAATGTATATCCTAACATCCAATCGTCCATCTACTCATCCATCAAACACGAGCATCCATTGTCCTTAAAAGACTTCTAATGCTTCATGATCATATGCGAAGTGTGTGTGTACATGTACTTATCAAATGCAAAATCAGGCGGTCTACTGATTCAGTTGACCTCCTTAATGAGAATTATGTAAGTGCCATGAATCCATTATGTATGCAAATTTTCCTATTCATGATTCTACATGAGTGCACAATCATTCAATACAAATGCAACATCCAAATGACAACACATTAGAGTTCAACCATATACGAATGCAAACATATATGCATATGCAATATGAAGTGACTGAGCCGATCTAAAACCTAGATTGTGTGTGTATATGCAACCACGAGCAACCACTAGCAATCACTTGCAACCACTTGCAACCATCATCCATAACATGTTTCAATTACATGTTTCCATCCAAAGGGTTTCTACCTAAAAGATAAGGTCGAGGAAATATACCTAAAAAGATAGATAAAAGCGCAACTTAAGGAAAAGGAAGGATCAAGGATGTACCCTCGAACAGAAAAGGGTAGGCAGTGCGTATTCTAGCTTCAGTTTCCCAAGTCGCGTCTCCCTCGGCGTCGCTCCACTGGACTTTGACGAGCCTGACTTCGTGGTTGCGTAGCTTCTTCACTTCCGTTCCTAATATGCGGGTTGGAACTTTTCTTATGGTTGCTTCGCGCTCCACTTCGGCCTCTTCGAGGATATTTGGCTCTACCACTTCAGCAGACTCATGTAGACATTTTCGGAGATGTGAAACGTGAAAAACGTTGTGGACTCCAGCCAACTTCTCGGGTAGCTCTAATCTATAGGCCATTTTCCCAATTTTCTCGATGATAGGGAATGGCCCTAAGAACCTCGGTGCCAGTTTTCCTGTGGTTCCAAAACGAACAACGTTTCTTAGCGGTGATACCTTGAGAAAAACTCTGTCTCCAACCTCAAATTCAAGGTCGGTCCTTCTCTTGTCGGCATAGGACTTTTGTCTGTCTTGGGCCGTCTTCATCCTTCTTCGTATTAAGTCTATTTTCTCTGAAGTCTCTCGGATCATATCTGGTCCAAGTATGAGCTTATCAGTAGACTCCCACCAACAAGTGGGCGATCGGCACGGTCTTCCATATAAAGCTTCGAAGGGCGCCATTCCGATGGTTGCTTGATAGCTGTTGTTGTAGGCAAATTCCACCAAAGGAAGGTGGTCTTCCCATGTCCCTCCGAAGTCGAGGACGCATAGTCTTAAAAGGTCTTCCAAAACTCTGTTCACTCTCTCTGTTTGACCGTCGGTTTGGGGATGATAGGCTGTGCTGAAGCATAACTGCGTTCCTACTGCTTCTTGCAGACTCCGCCAAAACTCACTGGTGAAGATGGGGTCTCGGTCACTAACAATGCTAGATGGTATTCCATGGAGTCGAATGATTTCCTTGAGGTAAAGTGATGCTAGGGATGAGGCAGTTCTTTTACTTTTGACAGGTAAAAAGTGGGCGCTTTTAGTAAGCCTATCCACTATTACCCAAATGCTAGTGTTGCCTCTCCTAGACCTAGGCAGCCCATCGATGAAGTCCATTGAGATGCTATCCCACTTCCACTGCGGGACCTCCAGAGGATGTAGCAGTCCGCCAGGCTTTTTCTGTTCCGCCTTAACCTGTTGGCACACCATACACTTAGAAACGAACTCTGCCACGTCCTTTTTCATGCCGTTCCAGAAGAAAGTCCTTTTTATGTCTTTGTACATTTTATCTCCGCCTGGGTGTATCGTCATCTTGGAGTGATGTGCTTCCTCGAGAACCTTCTTTACTAAATCTTTTTTCTGTGGGACGCATAGTCTTCCGTCTCGTCTTAGCAAACCCTTATCGTCGATGGAGTATCTGTTGAGGTGACTTGAAGTCTCACCCCTAATTAGCCTATCAATTGTTTCCACAAGCTGAGGGTCTTCGCGTTGTGCTGTCCCTACTGAATCCACTAAAGCTGGGCGCACTTCGAGAGATGCTAGCAAGCCTGGTACGAAATCGGAGGAAGGCCTAAAATCGAAGCTGGCTATAAACTCTAGGCTTTGTCTTTCAACAAACAACGGGCTTAGGGTCAATTTCTTTCGGCTCAACGCGTCTGCCACTACGTTGCCTTTGCCCGGAGTGTAGGAGATTTCGAAATCGTACGAGGCAAGAAACTCCATCCATCTTTGTTGCCTCAAGTTAAGATCCTTCTGCGAGAAAAGATATTTCAACGATTTATGGTCAGTGTAAAGTTCGAACTTCTCACCTAGGAGATAGTGTCGCCAAGACTTGAGTGCAAAGACGATGGCGGCTAACTCAAGATCGTGGGTTGGGTAGTTCTTTTCGTGCACTTTCAACTGCCTCCCGCCATAAGCTACTACCCTTCCTTCTTGCATTAAGACGGCGCCTAGCCCTGTCCCACATGCATCCGTATAAACAGTGAACATCTTGCTCCCATCTGGCAGCGTCAAAACTGGGACTGTTGTGAGAGCCCTTTTCAGTCGTTGGAAAGCAAACTCGCAATCCAAGTCCCAATTGAACACTAGATTCTTCTTGGTCAATTTCGTGAGCGGAGCTGAGATTTTCGCAAAATCCCTTATGAATTTTCGATAGAAACCTGCTAGTCCTAGAAAGCTTCGGACCTCAGTTGCATTCCTTGGTGTCTTCCAATCCTGTACCGCCACTACCTTAGCAGGGTCCACTGCTAACCCTTGTTTGGATACTATGTGCCCAAGGAACCTCACCTCTTCTCTCCAAAAGTGGCATTTGGAGAATTTGGCTTTTAGTTGATGGACTCGCAAAGTTTCCATGATTACCCTTAAGTGCTGAGCATGTTCCTCTTCACTCTTTGAGAAGATAAGGATATCATCTACGAAGACCACTACGAATTTGTTGAGGAAATCTCTAAATACCCTACTCATCAGGTCCACGAAGTAAGCAGGTGCATTTGTCAAGCCGAAAGGCATGACAAGCCATTCAAAGAAGCCGTCTGGGGTTCTGAACGCCGTTTTATCGATGCTATCTTCAGCCACCCTTAGCTGATGAAAACTGGTTGCTAAATCGAGCTGGGAGAAAACAGACGCTCCTACAAGCTGGTCAAATAAATCGTCAATTCTAGGGAGAGGGTGCCTATTCTTTTTCGTTAGCTTGTTGAGCTCCCTATAGTCAACACATAGACGGAGTGAACCATCCGCCTTTGTAGCGAACACCACTGGAGCGCCCCATTCTGAAATGCTCCTCCTAATGAACCCCTTTTCTAGCAGCTCTTTAATCTGTTTACTGAGCTCTTTCCTTTCCCGTGGAGCCATGTGTCTAACGGGTAACGCAACGGGCTTTGCATTATCTACAAGATATATGCGGAAGTCTATTTCCCGCTTCGGAGGCAAGCCCTTCACCTCTTCGAAGACATCCGGATATTCCCGGACCACTTTAACTGATTGCAAATTTTCAACAGAGGCATCTAGCGATTCAAGATAACTAAGCATAACCTCATACGAGGGATTACAAGAAATTTCCAAAGTATTACCGAGCTGGGTTAGGAGCCTAACAACCCTTTTCTCACAATCAAGGATGGCCCCATTACTGGATAGCCAATCCATACCCAAAATCAAACCATAACCCGAAAAGCCCAAAACAAAGGCACTACATTGAAATTCTACACTTAGAATAGAAATTTTCAATCCCAAACAGATCATAGACAAATGAGCTGGGCCCCCAATTGGGTTTGAAACAATTAAGGGGTCCTCTACCATACTAGTTTTTAGGTGCAGAGATTCTACTAAAGCAGACGAGATAAAGGAGTGTGATGCGCCAGAATCAAATAAAGTGCGAACGGGGTGATCATAAAGATAAACTACACTTTCTACAGAAGTATTTATACCTCGCTGTTGCAAAGGTGGCGCTTCCAGCACATGAACCTGTGCCCCTGGGGTGGATCCAGCCCTTTGCCCCTGTCCTCGTTTCTTTGGGCAGTCCTTAGCCCTGTGGCCCGTCTCACCGCAAGAAAAGCACCCACCATTCTCCTTGGCCTTCTTTTTCCGGCAGTCCTTTACTAAGTGCCCCACTTTGCCACAGAAATTACACTTCCTCTTCTCTTTGTTGCCTTTCCCGCCCTTCTTAAAGTCTGTCTTCTTAGGCTGCAAACCCTCTTTCTTCCCTTGAGAGCTTTCTGCCTTTGTCTCCTTCTTGCCCTTATCCTCTTCATTCAGCAATGCCATTTGCACCAATCTTTCATACGTGGCTCCCATGGGTATATGGGTCATGGCCAAACTGTGTAATGGCTCATTCAACCCTTTGACGAAACGGAGAGCCTTCTTGTGCGGGGTGTTGACTAGGTCAAGCCCAAACCTAGCCAGCTCATCGAACTGATTCACATACTCTCTGACTGTCTTGTCCCCTTGCTTAAGAAATAAGAATTTTTCCAACTGCAAACTTCTTTCCGCATCTGAGAGAAATTTAGTCTCAAACCTTGCCCTAAAGTCCTCCCATGTCTCCACTGGTCTTTCTGCATTAGTGACTTCCCACCAGTAGGAAGCCTCGCCCTTCAATAGCCACACTGCCAATTGTACTTTTTGTCTATCCTCTACCTCAAAGATGATGAATAGGTCATCAGTTTCTTTCAGCCAATTTCTAGCTGCCACGAAGGACTCAGTTCCATGGAAATCCTTTCCTCCCATAGCTTTAAAATCTTTACATATCTTAGCAAACGTGTTTCCCCGTGGAGGAGGTGGAGGAAAAGGTGCCGCTGCAGCTGGATGATTTCCGGCAGCTGGGGGAGGAGGAATGGTAGGACCTGGCTGAGTGGCCCTTGCTTCTAAGAACCGTCTAAACCAACCAGGTATTGGCACCCCTTCTGGCAAGTTAAGATCTTCGGACATGCTGAAACAAAAAGGATAGATTCAAAACGAAGGATAAGAGATAGTACCTATGGCTTTGGGGAGTGGACTTTGCCTCTTAAAATAAAATAATATTTTTCTTTTAAAAATGCTTCTTTAAATTTCCTTTTTGAAAATAATTTTTCAAAACTTTTTATCTTATCTGGTAAACCTCGCTCTGATACCAAGTGAAACACCCCACCTCCGTTAAGGTCACTCTCAAAGGGAATGCCCTAATTTTGGTGGAGGTTTATAAGTATAAGTCACAGATATACAAGACAGATATAAGAACACATATTTGTAAACAGCGGAAAATCAACAACTTTTATTTCATAAAAGCAAATACGTGCTACAACAACATCACCATAATTGTCTTACATCTTTTCCAAAACATAACATAACACTTTCATAATCTGTCTTGATTACATTATTTAAAGAAGCATAAATAAAACATAGATAAACTGCAAAAGCCCCATAGTGGTTGTCCAAAGCCATAGTTCAAAATGAAAAGGTCCAAGCAATACATTTCTCTTCTTCAAGCTGGATGTTAAGGCTAGTCAAGCTGCAGTGTTTCCTCCCTGTGGACCTGGGGGGGGAACGGAAGAAAAGAAGACGAAAGAAAAGTAGAGTCAGACATAAAGCCTGAGTAAGTCTAGTACTATTCTGTCTATGAATAAAGAACTGGGTATGATAAGTATAAACAAGAAGTGGGAAAGCACTATAACTTGGTTAAGTTGTCTAGGGTCGAATATACTATCGTACCCTATGTTAATCTCTGAACCCATATAAACTAGTTTCCAACTGGCACCCCATAATCAGGGTGAAGTGATCCATTCTATGATGACCGGCTCCTACTCGCATAGTTACATGTGTCTTACGGCCCCCGATGTTGTAGTTACCTATGTTGGTCCCACCATGAGGTGTATCAAGTCCCATGGTGGCGGCCCGACACAATCCTAGAATGCACAGGTATGCTACTGGTGTACAGTGCCTTATTTTTCTGTGCCGGAGTGTGTGCACGCCCGCACCCCGTTAGAACCTACACTGCTACACCACCGCCGTCGATTTGACCTCTTACAATCAGCCCAGTAATCGTGCCCCACCCTGCCTAGTTTCAGGGTATCCCGATACACCTTCTAGGGTTACTGCTGAAAAGGGTCCCCCGTTACTAGGTTTTCTATCTCTAGCCAACATGCTAAGTTGGTTAAGTGTTTTCTAACCTAACCCCCACCAGTCCGTTTAGTTTAGCATGTTCCATTTTGATTAAGTCTTTAGTTCACTTAATCCTAACAATCCTGACTTAGCCTTAATTGTCTTATTAAAGCCTTGACCTCTCACATTAGACAGGTATTGTTGTGGCTGCCTGTTGCCGGTTGGTTCCGGGCAGTCTTACGCCACAACTCAGTCTAACCTCGGTTCCTTATTGGGCTCCATGTTTAACCTCCCACATTGGATAGGTATTGTTGTGACTACTGGACAGCCGGGCGGTTCCGGGCAGGTTTACATCACAACTCAATCCAACCTCGGGTTAAACACATCGTATGTTCTACCTTTACATATTTTGTCTTTCTTCTTTATTTTCTTATATGTAAATATTTGCGGCCCATTATTAAGTTAATGATGTAAAGGTTACACCAATCATGGGCCCAACCCATACTTGAATTTGGGCCCTTCTACTTTATATTTTCATTTATTAATAAATTTAACCCAACGTTATTTTCCCCCGTTTAACACGTCCGTTTATTATATATATGTTGGGCTTAGCCTTTTTAAGCCCAACTTAGCCATCAGAAAAGGGGAGGCTTAAAGCACGATTACATACACAAAAAGGGGAATGTGAACGCATGAACTTGCAACATAACGTTGGAACTACAAAACAGAAACTGGTGTACTCGCATAGTAGCATAAGTGACATGAATCAAAGCATGTAAACTTGTAGTTAAGCTAAGAATCTAAATTGGATATCATTATTGACACATAGTCTTAACTACAACATAAACCTATATTTTTATTTAGGCATAATGTCAAACATAAGCAAATCATGTTCATAAGATTACTACATGTTTACAAAGGTGCTTACTTTTGTTATTAACACAAAAGTATAGTTCAACTTAATCATGATTTTTAAATCTATTCACATAACCATGGCATAAATGTTTCTAACATGAAATCATGATTTTTACTTTAGTCATGCAAACTTGCAAAAGGGATTTTTGAATCTAACCTAGCTATGTACCACATATGTCATCATATAATTCTTGTTAACAATATGGATTTCAATTATGCAAATTATCAATCATAGCCTAGTCATATTCATAAGTTTGCAAATAGGTTTTCTAGTACAAAAGCATGGCTTAATACATAGATCATGGTGCCAAAATTTCAACATAGTTTCATATGAACTATAATAACCCAAATCTGTTCCAATTATGTACAAAATGATTTTTGTACGAAAATATACAATATGATGGCATAGTAGCAAAACCCCAAACTTGCATGAATTTCAATTAATCAACTACATACATGTAGCTTCAACATGGATTACATAATTTGCGAATATTCCAAACGTATACTGGCATAAAACTACCGCAAACATGTAGTTTTTATAATGAATAACATGCTTTGCGAATATCCAAACGTATACAATATTCCAAATCGATAAGAATCATAGTAACGCACAAATATGGATTACTTTATCGCCACAAATCAAGTATACAAACCAACACAATTATTTGTTCATACCAAAATAATACTCTACTTACAATGGTGTGGCGAATTTTCCAATTTAGGGATTTGGAGATGCGATTCCTTGTTGAATTGATTTGATTAAGTTGCTTTATGCTTTAGAATTTGCCTCCTAATCCTCTCTCCAATTGGTGGCTACTCTTAGTCGTTCCTCAGCAACATGATGGCCTTGTTCTTATTTTTGAATGAATAGATTAGGGTTGAGTCTAGGGTCATTTTTATAGGGGTTATGAACTGATTAGGACCATTGATGTTGCTTGGATTGATCGTAGCCATTCATTCGAAAGAGAGACCAATTAGAGCCTGCCGCCTAGCCCTAATGACAAAGCAGACTATAGAAAATCGACCAACATAGAATAGGCCAGCCAGGTTGGGCTGGGTTCGACCTGGCTCTGGACCAGGTCGACATGCCTGTCGACAGCCCTGTCGACAGCCCAGTCGACCTGGCTAGACCAGGTCGACAGCCCAGTCGACCTGGGTGCATTAGGCGGGAGTTTTCCCGCCCTGGCCAATTGGGCCCGATTTTGGAATTAAAACTTATTTTTCTGAGCTGTTTTATTCTGTTCGAATTTTAAACTTAATTCAGAAACTTCCGAAGGCCATATCTTCTTCATACGGACTCCGTTTTTCGAAAACTCGGACTCTATTTCGCGTATTTTTCCGAGACGAACGCAATGGCGTATCCCGTTTCCCTTAGTACTTTGATTTGAAATTAATTATACTTTAATTTGTGAATTTCACAGTTATAGAATTTGCGGGGTGTTACAACCGGGTGCAAAATAACCGGATTTTAGTGAAACCAAAAATAATGGAATATAATTGTGACTATCTTTCCAACGAATCCGACAAATTGAAATTTCATAGCGGGAATCAAAAGATGTTCCAAATGAAATTTCTGAATAGTCGCTATGGAATTCAGGCCCTTAAAAATGGAAATTTTACAAACGACCTCGGATTTCGACGAAACCACTTTTGTTGGATCCGTGATGTCAAGTTATTGCTAGGTTTCAAATTTCATAATTTTTTGAATCAATATGTGAGCGTGGCAAAGGAAAACGCTTTCGACCAGTTTAAGTTGATTTTAATCGACTGGAAAATGGCCATTTTTCTAACGGTCTCAGAATTCGACAAAACTAGTTTTGTTAGGACCGTATCGTCAATACGAAGCTAGAAAATATTTTTCTGGGATTTATAGAGTTAGTATGCGACCCCAGTGAATTGAAATGCGCGTTCAAATTCAATATATAGAGTTATATGTTGATTTTAACGGAAACTGATCGAAACGGTCGAATCAGCTTATGGTACATATCCCATTGTGTTCGAAATGGGGGTGAAACGCTATGGACGATAGGCGGTGGGCCTCGTTTCGAGGTCGAAATAAAAAGTCAACTTTTTGAGAAAAAAAAAACTCTTCCCCTTAAAAACCGTTGCCCCCCACCCCCCCTCCCCCCCCCCATTTCTTCGAATTCACCTTCTATCAGAGAAAAAAAAGAAAAGACGAAGAGGGGGGAGGAGCGCCGTCGCTCCCCCCATAAGAGCGCCACCGCGCCCAGGGCGGCGCCGCCACCCTTCTCCTCCTTCAACCTCTCCCTCCTCTATTCCATCCACCGCCGCATCGCACCCCCCTTTTTTTCTTCCCATCGCAACTCCTCCAGCCCTACCCCCATCCACCGCCGCATCGCGCCCAACCCCTCCCCCTGCGCCACTGCCTGGTTCACCGCGCCGACCCCCTGCCTTCTCCTCCCTCTCGAAACCCTACCCCAAACCCCTCGCGCGAGCTATAGACCGCCCACCACCCCCGGCTGATGCAGCAACCCCCTCCCCTTTTTAACGACTGTAAGTTTTCCCATTTATTATTTATTTTAATTTATTCCTTCTTTGAATTTGTTTATTTTAGCTAATGCAATTCAAATATAAAAACCTGATTTAAATTCAGTTTTAAAAATGAGATTTTTAGCCTCCTAAAGATAAGGTTTTTAATTTTAAAAAAGGGTTTGATTTGTAGATATTAAAAATATGATTTTTACATTATATAAGTGTTAAAAATTGGATCTTTATATATGTAGTGAATCAAAAATATGACCTTTATATAGTAGATGATATAAAAATATAATTTTTATATAGGTAAGATAGTAAAAATATCATCTTTATAGATATAGCGAAATATTTATTTTTGAAAAGGCGAAAACTTTATAATTAAAAAGGCGAAATTTTTATCTATATAGTAACGATGTAAAAATAGAATTTTTATCTATATAGTAACGATGTAAAAATAGAATTTTTATCTATATAGTAACGATGTAAAAATAGAATTTTTATCTATATAGCAACGATGTAAAAATAGAATTTTTATCTATATAGTAGCGATGTAAAAATAGAATTTTTATCTATATAGTAGCAGTGTGAAAATAGAATTTTTATATACATATCAACATATAAAAATGTGATTTTTATATATATAGTGGCTACGGGCAACGAAAGTGACAAAAGGCGAGAACGACAAGATTTTTCTACATAAAAAGAGTTGTGGAGTTTGGTTTAGCTAGTCGGTGAGAACTTCTCGCTCTAAATTTCTTTTTCTAGTTATATATATATACTAGGATGCAGACGGTGCTTAGCAGCACCCGACACCCGTCATCCACAGACCATGGATGGCTTATTTGTTTGATTGATGTGTTGTGAAAATTGTTTGTGATGTTGATGTGAAATCGATAATAAAATGTAGATATGTTTAAATAAATAAATTATCGTTAAAAATATAATTTTTAACGTGAATGTGAATAAATAAATATTTATAAACAAATCAGCCGATTTGTTTATATACACTGATTTGACTAATATTGATTGGGATGATAAATTTTACACATCGCCCAACTGCACAAATAAAAATCTGTGTTGGTTGATTTGAAACCCCACACGGGTGTTGGGACGATATTTGAGTACACTAATCCCAATTATTTAATTGTATGTCGATCGATTGGTCGACAGACTGTGTAAGCGTCGATTATTTATATTTGATGCTTATGCAGTTGTGTGGTGCACTTTGGATGATTGTTGATTATTTATCGTTGCTATTTATATACATGTGTTGTATGGAATCCATATAATTAACATTATATGGTGATTGATTGGGCCTCATTCCAATCGGGAAAATAATGAATATTATAAAAGGAAATTAATGTGTTGAATATAAAAATAGTCATGTGTTGACGATCTTCATGTGTTGAAACTATTCATGTGTTGAGTAAAATATTTTAAATAATAAAAATTACATCTTTATCATATTTACAATTAGAATCTACTTCACGGTGGAGTCTAATTAAAATCAAACGATAGATACCATAGTTTTATAAAATATTTTACATAACAAAAATAGTCGTGTGTTGACAGTACTCATGTGTTGAGATTAGTCGTGTGTTGAAAGAAATATAGATTCATGTGTTGAATGGAATAAATCTTCATTTGTTGAATAGAATAACGAATTTATTGAAATATATAAAGCCGTGTTGATTAGAGTTCCGCCATTTTTACGTGAACGATATTTATATCGATTATATTCGTTTTTATAATGAATATTGAAAAGATAGTGATTTCAAAATGTAACGTTTTGAAAATATTATCATTTATATAGTAATGATATGAAATATTCAATTTTGATTTGAAATTGAAATAGTGTTGAAATGGTTTTGAAAACGAATTTAAAACGATTTATAAAATACATTTTAAAAAGGAAATCGATGAGATATA
Source organism: Allium sativum (assembly GCA_030737875.1). Lineage (NCBI taxonomy): Eukaryota > Viridiplantae > Streptophyta > Magnoliopsida > Asparagales > Amaryllidaceae > Allium > Allium sativum. The sequence continues at coordinate 749,020,566 of CM060916.1, read as the reverse complement.
TAATATATATATTATATATATAATGGCCTGAATAGAACGCGCCGCGCCGCGGCAGTTCGTGAATTTCGACCATTGACTTCGAATTGACATTACGGGAGATCCGACCATCGGATTCTCCTAAAACCGGAACCGTTGGGTTCATATCGAAAAGTGCTTTCCAATGAATATTAGAAATTTGAAATCTAATAGTTGGATTTGGAATTATGTCCAAATCAAATTTTGAAAAGGTCGCTGTAAGTGCAGTTCGATGGCTGTTGATGGAAATCAACTGTACGGGCCTGGATAAAATTATTAAAAATATCTATAATTTGTGTAAAATCGTAATATGTGACTTGGAAAGAATTGGGCTGAAAAATTCCACATTTGAAAGGATAAAAATATATTTTTGTCGAAATGAACTAGTTTTGAACTAGAATTAAAATCAATTTATTTTTGAAATAAATAAATTGAATTTGAAAGTGATTTTAAAAATAATCAATATTCCCAATACGTGAATTGGACTGGAGTTGAATCGAAATTATCTTCGGAATATTTCGGTGTTGGATTTCGTGACTATACAGATATTGTTATGGGAATTTGAAAGATATATTTTATATCGTTATTTCCAATACGATATTTGTTGGTTTCAGGATTTGATATTTATGATTGAAAATTGTTTTGAAAATTGTTATTTATGATTGAAAATTGTTTTGACACTGTACACTTATAATAGTATCAAATGATTTGTTTTGACGTACCAAGCATGTTTGGCTATTATAAGGGAAAACCCTATCCTCCGGCTTGCGTTGCATTGTGTGATGGGACCTGGGTCTTATAATAGCTTCATTTTTCCAAAGAGCATTGCGCTGTTTTGTTATATGCACTTGTATTCTTGGGAGGAAACCCGTTCCGTGGTATACGGCATGGTCCCTTGAATCGCTCTCTTTTAAAGTAAAGTTTTAAATAACTGTTTTAGTTCTCACACCAGTCCCATGACTGACCTGGAGTTTATTGTTTTAACCTAAACTCTGGGTGCCCTTATTTTCGACACGGGCAGCTAGTAGTTTTGGTTTTGCAGATTTATATTCACAGGGGCCTGATTTACAGCTGGAACGATGCTCGGAAAGCTCTGTATCCGTGTATCACTTTCAGTTGTGTTTTGTATATTTTTCCGCTGCTATGTAATTTATTGTAATCTCTGATATTTATCGAATGTAATTTATTCATTTATACTCTGTATATTCTTGCATCTGATGGAATTGTTGTAATAACAATGAAATGTTCTTCCGTCTGCGTTCTATTTTGTCCTGTTCTCAACGTATCCGCTCTTTCCCTCACAGGGAAGTTACGGTTCCTTAAAAAAAGTATGGGTGAGAGGCGGTGTATGCTCTCCATGTGTGGGAGGTGCATCGTCGGTGTAGCCTGCTCCTGTGTGGGGTAGGTGCACATTTATATATATCGAGTTGCTAGGTGCGTACCCTTTGTCGTGTCGATGGGGAGCACGATATTTGGTTGCATACTTGTTTGTATGCATTGTTATGTTTTGGAATTCATATTTCCAAACGATTTGATTTGAGATCCCGAAGTAAAATCTACTTTGTTATAGAAAGTTAGATATGTATTTCTAATGATTTGAAATAGAAATCGGGAAATAAAGTTCAAAGGAATAATTTCTGTAAATTGAATTGGATTTAGAAAATCTACGTGTGGTGATTAATCTAAATGGGTAGATTAGGATAATGCATGTTGATTGATGCATAGTAGATCCATATATCTATATTGATTGTTGTTTATGCACTGGCATTCATGGGCGTAAACCCGTTCCGCGTTAGCGGCGTGGTCCCGTGATATGCCATATGTAACGTCCCGCATTTTATCGGGTCGTATTTGAATATTTAAATCAGTTTAAATATTGAATTTGTAATATAAGAGAATTTATATATTAATTAAAACGAAGTTGAACGTATAAAAATATATATTAATTATAATCGAGCTCATAACGACGCTGCAGTTCGTAAATTAACGTCCTGAACTTCAACTGAGTGTACCGGACTCGTTTTGAATCGGATTTCTGCGAAACAAGAAACATTGGAATCTGTTGAACTGTATCTTTCCAACGGAAGTGGAAAATGGAGATTTTGTCGTACAGACTGCAAGATATGTCCAAATCAAATATTCAAAAAGTCGCTGTAAAATCGCATATCGACCATAACGGTTATTTGAATATAACTTGATATCGGGTGCAAATCTGGACATGGTTCTATTGAGGCGCAGCGATAATTTAATTTTTAGAATTTTACTGAAATTTTTAATTTATTAAATATGCAACTTTTTATTTGGAGTATTTCGCACCCTGTATCGATATTTTGGGATTTCAAAATATGAGTAAATCTACCGATATTATTATATTTTTGGGATCGTGACACCTCGTTGAGCACGGCCATATTCTTATTTCTGTCTATAGCAGCTCGAATATGAACGGAGAATACGAAACACGGTACACTAAGATAATATAATCTACTGAATCAAAGACAATCTAAACCCATACACTAGAGATACTACTTCTTAGCTTAAACGTGCATAAAGGAAATTACTGTCACCATCCTATACTAGTTTAGCTGACAAGTCTTGCATAGCATTCCTTTCCAAAGTAGAATACACGTTAACCAACAGTGATGGAAGTATGGGATATGAAAACACTAAAAAGAATTTAAAATGGTATACGTACAAATTTCAGATCCATATTTTCTTTGTGCTTCGTACCTAAGTCAAACATACAAAACTAAATATCTATTTTCCGTGTTTTCACCATCCGATAGATAGATACCTAGTTTTAATGACCGGACTGGGCCTTCGGCCCAACCGCGGTTAACCGCAAGCCGTTGGGCTTCAAGGCCCGGAACTAGTCAAAGCCGCAATTGGCAAGAATCAGCCCAAAACCGTCTAAGCCGGCCCAAAACCGCCAAAACCGCGGCTTTATATTTAAAAACCGAAATTAATATTTTGAAATTTGCATACAAAATCAAACTTCAGCCTTAAACCAAAGGCCCAGCTCGATGGGAAAGACATTGATAGCCTGCCTTATGCTTTAACAGAGCCTATCTAAGTTATTATATAGCAGAGCAACACGTGCTGTCTGCCATAAACTTAAGATGTGGGACAAATTAAGTCAAATTTTACTCTCATTTCTTCCGCAGCAGCTTTTTTCCAGCAAATTATGCATGTTAGATTTGTTTGTTCGAAGATTTTAAACAATTGTAAAAAAGGCACGGCTCCGACGGTTCGACCGGTCAGACCTTCAAAGCCTTAAACCACAAGTAATCACGGTTTGATCCGCGGTCCGGTCATGAAAAATATGGATAGATATAAGAAAGAACATCAATGAGTCCCATACCCTATAGCCTTCCTCACGACCCTTCCTATGAAGCTGCTTACTTTTACTTAACAATGAAGTATGGAAACACATATATGTTATATGTGTACTGTGTAACTACAACCTATTCTAAGTTAGACTAATGCAGACCCATTATCCTACAGGCATGCTCAAGTCATTTGCATGTTTCACGCAAGCAAACAGTGCCTATCCTACCCTATACTCTCAAATACTTCACCATTAAGACTCCATTTTTTTCTACTCTAAAGTATAGCGTCCTACTATCCCTATAGCTTAACATTTAAGCTACTTCTCATCTATATATATATACTCCAGCAAACTGAAGCTGACCCATTTCTCAGATCCAAAAACATAACGCTATAATCCTTTCTGAAGATCGCTTTCTTTTCTTCTGTTCTTTCCAACTCGAGATAAAAGAAAATAATAGAAGACCGAGAGGGCAGAGACATGAATCGGAGAGGAAGCGAACTATGTTCGCAGCATTAGATTTCGTGCACTGAAGGAATGCGGAAATGCATGTGCCGCGGTGATTGCGAGAGGATTGAGTGGGCTGTTTTCATCTACGGGAGGCTCGGTTTGTGATCATGGTGCGTGGAGACTCAGGATGCGAGCTGACTGTGTAAATGATGATGCCAGTGTGTAGAGGAGAAGAGTGAGGTTTGTGAAGGGCACTGACTGTCAGAAGTTGATGGGGCTGAGGCGGTTTCTCGTGGGTGCATGGGAGAACATGTGCGTGAAAATAGAAAAGAAGTGGATGGTCGAAACACCGTGAGGATGGGAATTGAGTTGCATGGGATAAGTGCGAACAAGGAAGTGTGGGATAGCATGGGAATGTTTGGCAACGTATGCATGGAATGGGAGTGGAGAGATGAAGTGGCATTGTGCCATTGCATGGAGGGACTGTCGAAGAAAAGGGAGGGGAAAACAAATGGTGGAGGAGGTGCATGTGTACATGGGCGTTCATGCATGAAGTGGGCGGATGTTCTGGGAGTGAAGAGAGAGCGAAAATGGAGGGGGAAAAGCACTTGCGGACATTGGAGTTTATGTAGTTGGAGATGGTGTTATATGGAAGTACGTGTTTAAATATGGTACGGGTTTACGCTCAAAAACCGTGAGAGCAAGGGTGTGCAAGATCTCGACAATAGTGGCATATGGGAGCAAGTATATATCATGAAGGGGGGCTTGCAAGTTGCTGGGTAGTGCGTGAATACTGGGGTGACGTTGGTAGAAGTGGATGGCACGTGAAGGAGTTGGATGGTATAGCTACTGCATGCAATATTCAAGAATTGCCGAGTTGTATGAAACATGGCTGAAGCGAATTATCTGGGGAAGTATGAAGCTGTTGTTGGCGTTGGGATCAACGCATCCAAGAAGAGGAAAAAGGAGCTAGCGTAATGTCTTATAGTTGAAGAAGGAATGTAAGGACGTATGTAAAGGCAGTGGTAGGTACAAGTTGATATGGAAGAAGGCTTAATGTGTGAGACGCGCATCAGGGTTGTTTTGGGCCGAATTTGTTTAGAAGGCGAAGCCAAGTTTTATAAGGAAAATAAAATGAAATTGTATGAGTCCGAACTGGTAAAGAGATCACCGGAAACACAATGAGTCCGAGCTGATGTGTGGAGCGGTGTTGATGAATGTTTGACGAACGGTCCGTTGCGTTGGAATCGTACGGAAGCGGATTACACGCTAATGAAGCTGGTTTGGAGCAAATTTGAAGCACGACAGAATTAGAACACCTGGTTTAATCGACTAACGCAAATCGTTATTTAATGATTAACGCGCGAAGGTGAGTAAATTCACTCACTCTGATCTATTTAAAATATTTGAATTATATTTTAAATATTTGGTTGAATGCTGTGTGATGGTCGATTAGGTAGGTTACAATTAAATTGGATAAATATTATATAACGTTGCATAAGTATATATCACCGGTTGGGTGCTGATTCCGTCGATTTTAAATATCCCCTAGTATGGGATCAGTGATAATTGTTTGACTAACATCTGTGGGTCCGGAAACCGGTTGGAGGAATCCTACCGGATTCCTCGATTTTTATATGTACTGTTTGTTTTGTATGCACTGTTTGAACCCAAATTATATTTAAAACCCCATGTGAATATTGACGTTGAATGGAAATTCAACATCTGTTTCGATAAATCAATAAACAATATCGATTAAGAAAGTGGTAACAAACGACCGTAAAACCATCGTTTTGTTAAGAAGTGATTGGCCGTCGGGCAAATCAACGAAGTTAATTATAAAATTTATATTTTTATAATTAAAGCGATGTTTGAATCATAATAGAAGTTCTATTATAAATTAGTATTTTATAGTTCGTTTTATAAAGTAAATATAAACGATTATTTAGTTAAATAAGTATGAAGCTGTAATTATCCGATAAGTAAATAATTTGGGATAATTATTTTAAAATAAACAGTTAATGAATATTGTTAGATTAATTATATTAATCCCATGGTAAGAAGTAGATAAAATTAGTTAACGAAGTTACTGATGGAATAAAGTTAAAGCGAAGAGCAAATGTTTAATATAGATAGCCATAAACATCAGAGATTTCGAAGTATGAATATGGTGTTATAAAACCATATGTCAAAATAAAACAAGGAAATACGATTTGATATATATTATAAGTAATAAGGAATTAAAATATAGACTTATATCTGTTCTAAGGTAAGTACGTTGTCGATCAAGGTCTGAGAGGTAAATAGAACACCCCAACTTGAACGGCTTCACTATTATCGAGGAACGATATCAGTTTGTGACGGAAATAGATGTCAAGATTAGTATAAAAGGAATATGGCAGCGTATGCAAGTCTTAGAATTATAGCGATAAAATAAACGCGGTTGATGAGGCTAAAGCGTGACTGTTAGGTCAAAATTAGTTATAAAGGGAAATATTACAGCGTATGACAAGTTTGAACTATAACGATAAAATAACGTTGTTGACAAGGTAAGTGTGACTGTGATGCTGAGATTAGTTATAAAGAGAATATTACAGCGTATTGCAAGTTTTCGCTTAGCGATTAATTAACGCTGTTAACTAAACTTAAGCGTGATTTTTATATATAGTAGCACTTCCTAGGAAATGAAACAAATTGATTTATAATCCACGTATTCTAAAGGAAATAAGTATCGATGTTTGTCCAAAGAAAATATAAGAATAAGTTTAGAAAGAGAAATTGGAGAATCGTATCAGAGAACAATGGCAGCATTTCGATATTCGAAATGTAATTAGAATTAAACCATTAGGATTTGGAACTATAATTCGACGAAGTCGAATGTATTAAAATAAATTATTTTAGGAATTATAATCTGATAGGATTGTTAATACTTAGCTTAAACCAATAAATTATAATAGGATATGTAATCAGTGTTTAGTTGTAAACTTGATCAGAAGTTGTCTTAGGGAACAGAGTTTATAAAGTGGATTGGGAATTTAAAGTATGAAAGAGATTTCGGTAAACGAGATGATGGTATTGATTTTCTAAATGAAGAGTTATTTGATAAAGGTGTTCCGATTTCTATAATAGTATGATATTCACCTTTTAAAGTGAATAGTGTTTTAAATAACGAATGTTGGACAGATTAAAATGTTTATAATGAGATTAGAATATTTTTCCAATGTAGACAGTCTATAATATCCAAGTGTAGAAAATAAAGAACGTGAAAAGAACGGAAATATTTTCAAATATTAATAACGTATACATCTGAAATATGGGAGATAAGAGTTGATAATAACTGGGAATGTTTTCCAAAAGTGTGAAAAGGGTAAAACGAGATTAGAGAAATACCCGGTAAGATATGAGAATTCGAATAATAAAAACGAATGTTAAATAAAAGGTGCCCGTAATTGTATGATGTTTAGTTATACATTAGAATGGATGTTGTTTTACTTCGATAGTTAAATAACCGACTATCGAAGTGTTTTGACCATCGTTGTCAATACGCAGAGTCCGGTTGGATTTATTATCCGAAAACCACTCCGTATAGGCATAAGCGCTGCAAATTAGATATGCTGAAGATAATTGAAGACGGAGTTAAATGCAAGGGTCGTCCAGTTCTAGAATTATGTTTTTGTTTGTCCAGTCCCAGGACAACTTGTATGGATGAGTGTCTGACAGAGTATTTCCAACGGTCACACCGTTGATTTTTACGAATATACCAAGTTGGTGGGGAGAATGTAACTTCTCTTTATTCTACACCCAGTGTGCATTTGTGTAATCAATATGTGATTACGGATTTGACGATGTGGCATTCAAAGTGAATGGTGATCAGATGTTCTGAAGATAGACGTAGCCTCTAGCCTCACAACCAGGAAGTAACAAAAGTTGGGCTAGGCAGCATGGCTAGTTGGGTCATTCCCAAGCAGGGTGTATTGTCACCGATCTAGAGAAAATTCATATTTATACTTCTTTTCGATTCTGTATCTTCGGATGATGGTTGGATGGCCTACAACAGTGGTGGCAATATATTTGCGACACTCAAGCTAAATGAGTGAGCAGTTATGTGTAGCCGGGTTGCAAGACGTTCTTGTTGAACCCTGAGTGTATCCCCTCTAGAGTACACTATTCAGAAGGTGCTCCCATACCTTGTCTGTTGGAGTCCATTCTCCGGTAAGCGCCCTGCGGTTTATGATTTTATACTATATATATGTGGAACGTGAGATGCAAGCGTTCTGCTACTTGATTATTTAATTGAGTAGACATTATTATAATATCACTCGGGTTTGATATCAAAGTATTTTGGATTATAGTAAGGAAAAAGCCGTCCATGTTTATGTGTGGGCTGGTCTTACTATTATCCTTTTGTTTCAAAAGGATTTTCTTCAAAGTAAAATCGTATGGTTAGAATTTACTCACACCAGTCCCATGACTGACCCAGAGTTTATTTGTTTGTGTTTTCCCTAAACTCTTGGGTGCCCAAATTTGTACGGACAGTCAAGTGTTTCAGGATTTTGCAGATTCACTTAGAGGAGCTAAAAGCAGGAGGCTCCACTATTAGTCATTGAGAGATTATTTCCGCTGTGATGTATACCATGTATTATACTCTGATATGGTATGTATGTATACAAACTCAGATTTGTATTTCAAACTTGTTATATAATAAAGATTATTATTCCGTTGTGAGATTCGTGTTTCTCTGATTCTGTTCAGTTGTGAGTGTTCTTCTTCTTCTTCTATTCTATTAGTTCTATCTTATCTTTCTCACCCTCTAAATTCTTCCATTAATGTCTCGGTATTTTCGATGCTCGAGAAATTGACAGTGTATTTATGTTGATTTTCTAGGTCGAAAATTCCAGCCATTATAGTTGGTATTAGAGCATAAGGTTAAGTGATTACCTTGGCTCTGTGGCATAACTCAATAGAGATGGAGTTAGTAATACTCTAGATTGAGTTGAGTGTATATATATGAGCGCGTATTTGTGATTAATATAAAAACTATTTTATATTGTGTTGACTGGTCAGTCGAGTGGTTTATGAATTCTGGTCGAAACAGTAGTGCAAACTGGATCGATAGGTGTTTCTAAAATCTCGAACAGAGTAATTTGACACAGTATGTTTTGAAAAAGGGTAAATGAAACAATTTTACCCAAATTATATTTTGATGTAAAAGAAGTATATATATTGAGATATTAATATCATATATTGGATATGTGATCATTTTTATGATCAAACAAGATTATAATTGAGTTGGTTATATAAATTACTAATCGAAATATTATATAAGTATGATATGAAAATCAGATGAGCTGAATCTGAATCTGAATTTAAAACCAGAATTGAAATAAAAATCTATAAACTGGGAAAAGAGTTGGAAATAATATTTGAATTAAATATAAGGGAATTTTAAAATCCTGGGAGATTTGAAAATTTGTTTTCCAAGTGCTGTGAAAGATATTTTGAAGTAATTTCAAAAGTAGAGTGATTATAAATGAGTTTTTAAAGTAATATAGTATTGAACTCACTTCGATAGTTGGAAAATAAATTCCGATGATGATCGCGACATTATCGGTGTTCATTTTCGAGCTGGTAAGTGACGGATTACTTCCAAAGATTTTGTTCTGAAATAGGTTGTTCGAAAATTCAAATGTTTTGAATTGCCGTCATTATATGTAAATATATATGATTTCAAACTAATTTGAAAAATCCCAGAAATTTGAATTCTGAAATAAAAATTTAACTTATGGAATTAAAATGGTAAAAGTAGAACTTAAACTAAGATAACAAAATTGGACTGAATTTGGATCCAGAATGGAAATTGTAAAGGAGAAATATTGGAGATTTGAGTTATTAAAATGAATTGATTCTTGAAGAATAAGAATCGAGTTTTGAATTTAGAGATGAAGATAACTGATTTGAGAAATAAATCAGTAAAAGGAACTGGAATTTGAGATGACATTTTCTTGGTAAAGGTGAATGATGGATTTGAGGAGATCAACTGAGGTGATAGCAAATGAAAGGGATGAAGTTGAAGGCCGACCAAAAAGGTACGAGTGTATATTTTATACGAATACGAGATTTATGAGCCGGATTTGGCCAGCCACATAGCTGTTTGAATTTCTTTTGGATTGGAGAAGGCCCAGAGTGGCAAGTTGTTGTAGTACCGAATAAGCCGTGCAGAGGAGATGCTGACAAAATTCTCCGAAAATTTGAGCCGTTAGGAAATTTTCAGAATTTTGAAAATATTCGAAATAAGAAGGAATTAATATTTTAATTAGAATTAATCAGTTCAGTTGAAACTGAAATTGTGAAGTAAACCAAAAAGATTTTAAATCTGTTTATAACAGAGACTGTAGCATCTTCCCTATCTTAGCAATTTCGAGGACGAAATTATTTTAAGGGGGAAGGACTGTAACGTCCCGCATTTTATCGGGTCGTATTTGAATATTTAAATCAGTTTAAATATTGAATTTGTAATATAAGAGAATTTATATATTAATTAAAACGAAGTTGAACGTATAAAAATATATATTAATTATAATCGAACTCATAACGACGCTGCAGTTCGTAAATTAACGTCCTGAACTTCAACTGAGTGTACCGGACTCGTTTTGAATCGGATTTCTGCGAAAAAAGAAACATTGGAATCTGTTGAACTGTATCTTTCCAACGGAAGTGGAAAATGGAGATTTCGTCGTACAGACTGCAAGATATGTCCAAATCAAATATTCAAAAAGTCGCTGTAAAATCGCATATCGACCATAACGGTTATTTGAATATAACTTGATATCGGGTGCAAATCTGGACATGGTTCTTTTGAGACGCAGCGATAATTTAATTTTTAGAATTTTACTGAAATTTTTAATTTATTAAATATGCAACTTTTTATTTGGAGGATTTCGCACCCTGTATCGATATTTTGGGATTTCAAAATATGAGTAAATCTACCGATATTATTATATTTTTGGGATCGTGACACCTCGTTGAGCACGACCATATTCTTATTTCTGTCTATAGCAGCTCGGATATGAACGGAGCATACGAAACACGGTACACTAAGATAATATAATCTACTGAATCAAAGACAATCTAGACCCATACACTAGAGATACTACTTCTTAGCTTAAACGTGCATAAAGGAAATTACTGTCACCATCCTATACTAGTTTAGCTGACAAGTCTTGCATAGCATTCCTTTCCAAAGCAGACTACACGTTAACCAACAGTGATGGAAGTATGGGATATGAAAAAACTAAAAAGTATTTAAAATGGTATACGTACAGATTTCAGATCCATATTTTCATTGTGCTTCGTACCTAAGTCAAACATACAAAACTAAATATCTATTTTCCGTGTTTTCACCATCCGATAGATAGATATAAGAAAGAACATCAATGAGTCCCATACCCTATAGCCTTCCTCACGACCCTTCCTATGAAGCTGCTTACTTTTACTTAACAATGAAGTATGGAAACACATATATGTTATATGTGTACTGTGTAACTACAACCTATTCTAAGTTAGACTAATGCAGACCCATTATCCTACAGGCATGCTCAAGTCATTTGCATGTTTCACGCAAGCAAACAGTGCCTATCCTACCCTATACTCTCAAATACTTCACCATTAAGACTCCATTTTTTTCTACTCTAAAGTATAGCGTCCTACTATCCCTATAGCTTAACGTTTAAGCTACTTTTCATCTATATATATATACTCCAGCAAACCGAAGCTGACCCATTTCTCAGATCCAGAAACATAACGCTATAATCCTTTCTGAAGATCGATCTCTTTTCTTCTGTTCTTTCCAACTCGAGATAAAAGAAAATAATAGAAGACCGAGAGGGCAGAGACATGAATCGGAGAGGAAGCGAACTATGTTCGCAGCATTAGATTTCGTGCACTGAAGGAATGCGGAAATGCATGTGCCGCGGTGATTGCGAGAGGATTGAGTGGGCTGTTTTCATCTACGGGAGGCTCGGTTTGTGATCATGGTGCATGGAGACTCAGGATGCGAGCTGACTGTGTAAATGATTATGCCAGTGTGTAGAGGAGAAGAGTGAGGTTTGAGAAGGGCACTGACTGTCGGAAGTTGATGGGGCTGAGGCGGTTTCTCGTGGGTGCATGGGAGAACATGTGCGTGAAAATAGAAAAGAAGTGGATGGCCGAAACACCGTGAGGATGGGAATTAAGTTGCATGGGATAAGTGCGAACAAGGAAGTGTGGGATAGCATGGGAATGTTTGGCAACGTATGCATGGAATGGGAGTGGAGATATGAAGTGGAGATATGAATGGGAGTGGAGATATGGAGTGGAGGTATGCATGGAGGGACTGTCGAAGAAAAGGGAGGGGAAAACAAATGGTGGAGTAGGTGCATGTGTACATGGGCATTCATGCATGAAGTGGGCGGATGTTCTGGGAGTGAAGAGAGAGAGAAAATGGAGGGGGAAAAGCACTTGCGGACATTGGAGTTTATGTAGTTGGAGATGGTGTTATATGGAAGTACGTGTTTAAATATGGTACGGGTTTACGCTCAAAAACCGTGAGAGCAAGGGTGTGCAAGATCTCGACAATAGTGGCATATGGGAGCAAGTATATATCATGAAGGGGGGCTTGCAAGTTGCTGGGTAGTGCGTGAATACTGGGGTGACGTTGGTAGAAGTGGATGGCACGTGAAGGAGTTGGATGGTATAGCTACTGCATGCAATATTCAAGAATTGCCGAGTTGTATGAAACATGACTGAAGCGAATTATCTGGGGAAGTATGAAGCTGTTGTTGGCGTTGGGATCAACGCATCCAAGAAGAGGAAAAAGGAGCTAGCGTAATGTCTTATAGTTGAAGAAGGAATGTAAGGACGTATGAAAAGGCAGTGGTAGGTACAAGTTGATATGGAAGAAGGCTTAATGTGTGAGATGCGCATCAGGGTTGTTTTGGGTCGAATTTGTTTAGAAGGCGAAGCCAAGTTTTATAAGGAAAATAAAATGAAATTGTATGAGTCCGAACTGGTAAAGAGATCACCGGAAACACAATGAGTCCAAGCTGTTGTTTGGAGCGGTGTTGATGAATGTTTGACGAACGGTCCGTTGCGTTGGAATCGTACGGAAGCGGATTACACGCTAATGAAGCTGGTTTGGAGCAAATTTGAAGCACGACAGAATTAGAACACCTGGTTTAATCGACTGACGCAAATCGTTATTTAACGATTAACGCGCGAAGGAGAGTAAATTCACTCACTCTGATCTAATTAAAATATTTTAATTATATTTTAAATATTTGGTTGAATGCTGTGTGATGGTCGATTAGGTAGGTTACAATTAAATTGGATAAATATTATATATCGTTGCATATGTATATATCACCGGTTGGGTGCTGATTCCGTCGATTTTAAATATCCCCTAGTATGGAATCAGTGATAATTGTTTGACTAACATCTGTGGGTCCGGAAACCAGTTGGAGGAATCCTACCAGATTCCTCGATTTTTATATGTACTGTTTGTTTTGAATGCACTGTTTGAACCCGAATTATATTTAAAACCCCATGTGAATTTTGATGTTGAACGGAAATTCAACATCTGTTTCGATAAATCAATAAACAATATCGATTAAGAAAGTGGTAACAAACGACCGTGTAACAACCCAGAAAATCTGGGCCAGTTTAAAATTTTTATTTTGGCCGTTTTAGCGAATTTTGAATATTTAAAATGAATTATTTTAAATAAAATCGACGAGAAATTTATTTTGAATAGGATTCGAACGTATATATTGTATACGTAGTCGTTAGAATATAAATATTTATATATAATTATAAATAGAATTGAAAATGGCGCGGTAGTTCGATAATGCGATTTCAAACTTCAATTGAATGTACCAGGTGCAAAATAATCCGGATTTTAGTGAAACCAAAAATAATGGGATCTAATTGATAATATCTTTCCAGCGAATCCGAAAAATCAAAATTTCATAGCGGGAATCAAAAGATATGTCCAGTTGAAAACTCTGAATAGTCGCTATGGAATTCAAGCCCTTAAAAATGGGAATTTTGCAAACGACCTCGGATTTCGACGAAACCAGTTTTGTTGGGTCCGTGATGTCAAGTTATTGCTAGGTTTCAAATTTCATAATTTTTCGAATCAATATGTGAGCGTGGCAAAGGAAAACGCGTTTGACCAGTTTCAGTTGATTTTAATCGACTGGAAAATGGCCATTTTTCAGACGGTCTCAGAATTCGACGAAACTAGTTTTGTTAGGACCGTATCGTCAATACGAAGCTAGAAAATATTTTTCGAGAATTTTTAGAGTTAGTATGTGGCCCCGGTAATTTGAAATGTACGTTTAAAATTCAATATAGTGATTTAAATGTAAATTCAATAGAAACAGATCGAAACGGTCGAATCAGCTTACGATACATATCCCATTGTGTTCGGAATGGGGGTAAAACGCTATGGAAGACAGGCGGTGGGCCTCGTTTAGAGGTCGTATGTAAAAGTCAACTTTTTTCAAACATAAAATAATTAAATAAAAAAAAACCTTTTCTCTTCCCTTATATCAGCCCCCCCCCCCCCCCCCCCCCCCCGTTAAAAAACTGAAATCACAAAATCAAAAAAAAAAAAAAAGAGAGAGAGAGAACAGCGGAGGACCGCCGCCCTCCTCACGACGCCGACCATCGTGACGCCGCCTCTGGCGCTCAACCACATCGCCGCGGTCCTTCCCTTCAGCGCCTCTCTCCTCTTCATTTGCCTTTAACCCTAAATCGTCGACCACCGCGCCTCCGCCCTGCCTTCGCCGCCCCCGTCAGCTCCTCCTCTATCCCCTCAAACGAACGGCGACCCCCACCGACTGCTTCCCTCTCGCTCCACTCCTCTTTCCTCCCTGTTTCCCCCCCCCCCCCCCCCGTGAAAAGAAACACTGTAAGTAATTTATTTATTTTATTCAGTTATATACTGATGCTTATTTAAAGTAGTTAGTTTTTAAATTATAAAAAGATCAGTTTTCTTGAAGGTTATAATGAAAATATGGTTTTTAAATATATTATTAATTTCAGAAATGATTTTTATAATATATAAAAACATACGATGTTCAATTATAAAAGATACGATTTATAACATTAGAAAATATAAAGAACATTGTTTTTGAAATAATTAAAAATATGATTTTTATATATTGAACTTCGAATTAAAAATATGATTTTTATATATTGAACTTCGAATTAAAAATGTGATTTTTATATATTGAAAAGCGAAGTAAAAATTCGATTTTTACATATGTAGTGAAAGCGGATAACGAAGGTGACAAAAAGGCGAGAACGAAGAAGCTTTATATCAAAGAAGAGTCAAGATGATTGGATAGCTATCGGTGAGAATTTCTCACCTTTCAATTTCATTTTCTAGTTATATATATATACTAGGATGCAGACGGTGCTTAGTAGCACCCGACACAATCGTCCACAGACCATGGACTTGTTTGTTTGGTTGCATAGCTTAGTTATATGATTTGATTTGAATTTGGTTGTTTGGTGAATTTGATTGATGTGTGAATGGCGTGGGCCTTCACTAGACCGGGGATAAGGCTAGGCCTCGTCCCGTTTCTAGTATCGTGCCGTTATGCCGCCGAAATTTTCTAAAATATGTTAGAAAAATAAAAATATCATTTTATTGAATAAATGAACCGAATAGAATATTCATAGATTGAATAAAATGTTTTATCGTTAAAAATATAATTTTTAACGTGAAGGGGAATAAATAAATATTCATTTACAAACCGGACGGTTTGTTTATGTACACCTATTTGAAGGACATTAATTGGGTCGATAAATTTTACACATCGCCCAACTGCACAAATAAAATATGTGTTTGATTGTTTGAAACCCCACACGGGTGTTGGGATGAAATTTGAAGTTCACTCATCCTGATTGATTAAATATGTCGATCGATTGATTGACAGGCTGTTATAAGCGTTGAATATCTATATTTGATGCTTATACAGTGTAGTGCACTTTGGTTGATGGTTGATTATTTTCAATGCTATTATATACATGTGTTGTATGAAAATCCATATAATTAAATTTATATGGTGATTGATTGGGCCTCATTCCAATTTAGAAAATAAAGAATAATATAAAATAAAGGTTCATGTGTTGACAGTACTCATCCGTTGAGATTAGTCATGTGTTGAACGAAATAATTTAACAAAAATTGTCACCCATGGACAGTACTCATTCGTTGAGATTAGTCGTGGGTGGACAAAAATAAATATTCATTTGTTGAATAGAATATTTGAAAATAGAAATATATGAAGCCGTGTTGGTTAGATTGACGCCATTTTGACGTAAACGATATTTATATCGATTTTATTCATTTTGAAATGAATTGAAGTGAAAACGATTTCGAAATGAATTGAATTGAAAACGATTTTGAAATGAATTGAATTGAAAACGATTTCGAAATGAATTGAATTGAAAACGATTTCGAAATGAATTGAATTGAAAACGATTTCGAAATGAATTGAATTGAAAACGATTTCGAAATGAATTGAATTGAAAACGATTTCGAAATGAATTGAATTGAAAATGATTTCGAAATGAATTGAATTGAAAATGATTTCGAAATGAATTGAATTGAAAAACGATTTCGAAATGAATTGAATTGAAAATGATTTCGAAATGAATTGAATTGAAAACGATTTCGAAATGAATTGAATTGAAAAACGATTTCGAAATGAATTGAATTGAAAACGATTTCGAAATGAATTGAATTGAAAACGATTTAGAAATGAATTGAATTGAAAACGATTTCGAAATGAATTGAAAACGAATTCAAATTGAATTGAAAGCGAATTGAAATGAATTCAAATTGAATTGAAATTTGAATTGAATAGAAATGAATTTTAAAACGAATTTATAAAGAAGAATTCAATTTTTATTTGAATTGAAATGGAAGTTGAGATTGCTTTTGAAACGAATTTTAAAACTATTTATATAATTCTTTTTAAATAGAAATCGACGAAATATATATTATATATATTATATATATAATATAATGGCCTGAATAGAACGCGCCGCGCCGCGGCAGTTCGTGAATTTCGACCATTCATTTCAAACGGACATTACGGGAGATCCGACCGTCGGATTCTCCTAAAACCGGAACCGTTGGGTTCGTATCGAAAAGAGCTTTCTAACGAATATTAGAAATTTGAAATCTAACGGTTGGATTTGGAGTTACGTCCAAATCAAATTTGAAAAAGGTCGCTGTAAGTGCAGTTCGATGGCCATTGATGGAAATCGACTATACGGGCCTTGATAAAATTATTAAAAATAGTAATAATTTGTGTAAAATCATAAGAAATGATTTGGGAAAAATTGGGATGAAAAACTCCATATCTGAAAAGATAAAAATAGATTTTTATCGAAATGAACTAGTTTTGAACTAGAAATATAATTCTATTTATTTTTAAATAAATAAATTGAATTTAAAAAGGGTTTTGAAAATAACCAGAATATCCAATGATTGCATTGGAGTGGAATTGAATCGAAATTGTCTTCGGAATATTTCGATGTTGGAATTCGTGATTATACAGGTGTTGTTATGGAAATTTGAAAGATATATATTTATATCGTTATTTCCAATACGACATTTGTTAATCGTAGAATTTGATATTGAATATAAGCCGATATATTTTCTATTCAGAGCCTTATATTGAATATCAAATGTGATTTGGGTTTGTCGTGAATGGTTTCTTCACTAACACTGTTCTTGAACCCTGTTGAGAAAAGATTAAATCTTTTTATTTAGATTTAATGAAGTGTACCAATTAAATAATATTTAATTGGGATTGAATTGATATTGACTTTTGGGTTTATCGTGGACAGTGTTTTAAATAACACTCGTTCTTTAACCCGATAATTAATGAAGGTGATTTTGGGTTTATTGTGAACTGTGTTTTTAAATGACACGGATTCTTTAACCCAGTTAACGATTAAAACTAAGTTGAGTTTTAATGAATCTTTAATTAGATTGAACAGATCGAAAATGGAGTACCACCAGTTTTGCTCCAGGCGATAGTTAAATCTTTAATTAGATTTGAACGTGAAATGGTAATTGAATTTACCGATAACACTGTGGTGTTAGATATGAAGTACTACCAGTTTTACTTCATGGGATGAATAGGTTGGGATTGGGAAATTAAAACAAATGATTACTTCGGTAAGGTTCGCTAATCCCGACTAGTTTTGAATTGATATTCAAAAATAGATTAAAGAATAAATTCAAGGAATTTATCTTGGATAAAATTAATGGGAACCTTTCCCTATGAATGTGAAATTTAGAAACTGACTGTCGGTTAGCCAAACAGAATGGTTTTCTGGATATTGATCTGATGTTGGTTTCGGCCTTCGGGGTTAATATTTGGGGAATTATTCTCTTGATAAATTTACGGTTAGTGACTGATGAATTGGAATGAGGCGTATGTTGTGTTTGTGTAACACTTATTTAAAATATACGCGAGTTATTCGGAAAGACCGGGTTTATCCCATTCTAAATAACTGATACGACGATAAGTCGAAGATGAAGACGGTGGTCGAAGACCAGAAGTCTTCACGTCGTTTGGGTGATTACTGATGATCTTGATTGGGTTGTACACCCAAGAAGATGGAAACAGTTAGTGATCGTCCAGACGTACTTGGAGATCGATGGATATGCGGGGTACTAGGTGCCTCCGGTTTCGTTCAGACCCAGAACGGACTTGTAAATGGACTGTGTGTCTGACATTGGATTTTAGTCCGTGTGATTGATCTCTATTAAATATATATCTGTTTGGCGGCGGAGAATTTATTCTCTTGCTTAACGCCCTTCTCTAAGACGTACGAGCTCAGGGGTTATATATTGATGGATATCAAACGCATGGAGTGAATTGCCTGTGTGGCATGCCTAAGTGGCAATTGATCGAGGCTTCTGTTGAAAAGCAAAGTCTTGTGGTGATGATCAAAGCACGGCCTTTGTGGCGTAGCTTTGTGTAACGTTTACTTCGCGAGTTTCACACCCGGTATGGACCAAAAACGGGAGACGGACCTCAGGGGGGGCTTGCGTTTCTTTCTAGCTAGAAGTGGCGTCAGTGGTTTTACACGCCCTGACGAGTTTGACTTATGTGGTTGTTGCTATTGCGAGGCGCCTCGGTTATATCGGTTTCGGCCGATGCATTCTGGTCGGTAGACGGACCAGACTTACACCCCATAGGGTGGGGAAACGTAGTGTTCAGGAATTTTAATCCACATCGGTGGACCGGCCCTGACGATCCAAAGGCTTGACTGAGTACTTGCCTGAGACACGGGCTAGAGCGTCTCGAATCGGTTGAGGACTATCTTTTGCCTCGGTTCATAGATGGAAATCCAATTTCCAAATACGTGACATTTGCGGTTTTATTTGTAGAGCCTAGTATGGCGACATAGTGGGATGGGGCACTTATGCCGTCTATGATTGATACTTATGATTTGAAGTTGTTTTATACACTATGCACTTATGATAGTATCAAATGATTTGTTTTAAACGTATCAAGCATTCTTTGGCTGTTATAAGGGAAAACCCTATCCCCCGGCTTGTGTTGCATTGTGTGATAGGACCTGGGTCTTATAACAGCTTCATTTTTCTTTATTTAGCATTGCGCTGTTGTTTTATGCACTGGTATTCGTGGGAGGAAACCCGTTCCGTGTTATACGGCGTGGTCCCTTGATTTACCTAGCTTTGAAAATAAAGATAATAACTGTTTTCGTTCTCACACCAGTCACATGACTGACCTGGAGTTTATTGTTTTAACCTAAACTCTGGGTGCCCTTATTTTGACACGGGCAGCTAGTAGTTTTGGGTTTTGCAGATTTATATTCACAGGATCCTGGTTTACAGCTGGAACGATATCCGGAAAGCTTTGTATCCGTATATCTACTTCTAGATGTGTATTGTATTATTTTCCGCTGCGATATATTTAAATGTAATTTAAATCTCTGATATTTTTGTGTAATATTCATTTATACTCTGTATATTCTTGTAATCTGATGCATTGTTGTAATATACAATGAAATGTTCTTCTGTATGTGTTCTGTTGTGGCTTGTTCTCGAACTATCCGCGCTTTCCTTTACGGGGAAGTTACGGGTCTTCACAGTTGGTATCAGAGCTTTGGTTTACAAAGCTAGAGAACAAGACACATTAGAACCATACGAAAGAATTCATCAGATATTGGATTAGTAATATCCAATTAGAATGACTCGTCAGATATGGGATCAGTAGAATCCTAGAACGAGTGTGAAGAGTATATTTTTAAAGTGAAAACAAATTTTTGTTTTGAAGATTTAAATCAATTATTCGTATTTGATTATTTATTTATATAGATGTGGACAATCCAGTATATATAGATTTTGCGTATACGTCTGATCCGCGTGTATTCGAAATTTTAATATACTGGATAGATATAGAATCACACTCTAGTCGCCCGGGGATGATGCTGATAATTGTGATCACATTATCAGTATTTATATTCGAGTGACGAAAGTGAGATTTCTATATATTTCCTATTGACTGGTGTGAGAACCAAAATTAGATAGGGCCTATTGTTGTGATTTGGCATCAAAAATCTGATTTTTGACTATATATCAAAGTTATGCATTTGAAAGGCTAATCAACTAATTGATTGATGTTTGCGTTGTTTGTTTATTTGGTTGATAATTTTGAACCATTTAGCCTAATTGAATCAAATATTGAATTGTATTGAAAATTGGTCGCATCTGCTTGCATATACATGTATATCATTGAACAGGTCATAGCAAGGAGGCTAGAGCCGAAGAATAAAATTTGTTTGCCCGACAAATAGGTACATGTTTACTACATAATTTACTGTTTTGTTTGGGTGATGATGATTTTATGAGCCTATTGGCTAGCCGCTTGGCTTTTTCTTTTTCTTTTTGAGATCTGAAGGACCGGGGAAGCTATTTGAAATTCCCCGATGCTCCCGGTGCAGGGGAGGTTATGGCGAAATTTTTCGAAAATTTAGGGTGTTAGCCAAATTTTAGAATTTTTGAAAATTCTCAGAAACTGAAAATTTGGAGAATGAAAGCCTGATCGAACGTAGAGTTGAATGATCAAACCACTTTCGACTTTGTTCCTTTTCGGGGACGAAAAGTTTTAAGTGGGGGAGATTGTAACAACCCAGAAAATCTGGGCCAGTTTAAAATTTTTATTTTGGCCATTTTAGCGAATTTTGAATATTTAAAATGAATTATTTTAAATAAAATCGACGAGAAATTTATTTTGAATAGGATTCGAACGTATATATTGTATACGTAGTCGTTAGAATATAAATATTTATATATAATTATAAATAGAATTGAAAATGGCGCGGTAGTTCGATAATGCGATTTCAAACTTCAATTGAATGTACCGGGTGCAAAATAATCCGGATTTTAGTGAAACCAAAAATAATGGGATCTAATTGATAATATCTTTCCAGCGAATCCGAAAAATCAAAATTTCATAGCGGGAATCAAAAGATATGTCCAGTTGAAAACTCTGAATAGTCGCTATGGAATTCAAGCCCTTAAAAATGGGAATTTTGCAAACGACCTCGGATTTCGACGAAACCAGTTTTTTTGGGTCCGTGATGTCAAGTTATTGCTAGGTTTCAAATTTCATAGTTTTTCGAATCAATATGTGAGCGTGGCAAAGGAAAACGCGTTTGTCCAGTTTCAGTTGATTTTAATCGACTGGAAAATGGCCATTTTTCAGACGGTCTCAGAATTCGACGAAACTAGTTTTGTTAGGACCGTATCGTCAATACGAAGCTAGAAAATATTTTTCGAGAATTTTTAGAGTTAGTATGTGGCCCCGGTAATTTGAAATGTACGTTTAAAATTCAATATAGTGATTTAAATGTAAATTCAATAGAAACAGATCGAAACGGTCGAATCAGCTTACGATACATATCCCATTGTGTTCGGAATGGGGGTAAAACGCTATGGACGACAGGCGGTGGGCCTCGTTTAGAGGTCGTATGTAAAAGTCAACTTTTTTCAAACATAAAATAATTAAATAAAAAAAACCTTTTCTCTTCCCTTATATCAGCCCCCCCCCCCCCCCGGTAAAAAACTGAAATCACAAAATTAAAAAAAAAAAAAAAAAAGAGAGAGAACAGCGGAGGACCGCCGCCCTCCTCACGACGCCGACCATCGTGACGCCGCCTCTGGCGCTCAACCACATCGCCGCGGTCCTCCCCTTCAGCGCCTCTCTCCTCTTCATTTGCCTTTAACCCTAAATCGTCGACCACCGCGCCTCCGCCCTGCCTTCGCCGCCCCCGTTAGCTCCTCCTCTATCCCCTCAAACGAACGACGACCCCCACCGACTGCTTCCCTCTCGCTCCACTCCTCTTTCCTCCCTGTTTCCCCCCCCCCCTCTGAAAAGAAACACTGTAAGTAATTTATTTATTTTATTCAGTTATATACTGATGCTTATTTAAAGTAGTTAGTTTTTAAATTATAAAAAGATCAGTTTTCTTGAAGGTTATAATGAAAATATGGTTTTTAAATATATTATTAATTTCAGAAATGATTTTTATAATATATAAAAACATACGATGTTCAATTATAAAAGATACGATTTATAACATTAGAAAATATAAAGAACATTGTTTTTGAAATAATTAAAAATATGATTTTTATATATTGAACTTCGAATTAAAAATATGATTTTTATATATTGAACTTCGAATTAAAAATGTGATTTTTATATATTGAAAAGCGAAGTAAAAATTCGATTTTTACATATGTAGTGAAAGCGGATAACGAAGGTGACAAAAAGGCGAGAACGAAGAAGCTTTATATCAAAGAAGAGTCAAGATGATTGGATAGCTATCGGTGAGAATTTCTCACCTTTCAATTTCATTTTCTAGTTATATATATATACTAGGATGCAGACGGTGCTTAGTAGCACCCGACACAATCGTCCACAGACCATGGACTTGTTTGTTTGGTTGCATAGCTTAGTTATATGATTTGATTTGAATTTGGTTGTTTGGTGAATTTGATTGATGTGTGAATGGCGTGGGCCTTCACTAGACCGGGGATAAGGCTAGGCCTCGTCCCGTTTCTAGTATCGTGCCGTTATGCCGCCGAAATTTTCTAAAATATGTTAGAAAAATAAAAATATCATTTTATTGAATAAATGAACCGAATAGAATATTCATAGATTGAATAAAATGTTTTATCGTTAAAAATATAATTTTTAACGTGAAGGGGAATAAATAAATATTTATTTACAAACCGGACGGTTTGTTTATGTACACCTATTTGAAGGACATTAATTGGGTCGATAAATTTTACACATCGCCCAACTGCACAAATAAAATATGTGTTTGATTGTTTGAAACCCCACACGGGTGTTGGGATGAAATTTGAAGTTCACTCATCCTGATTGATTAAATATGTCGATCGATTGATTGACGGGCTGTTATAAGCGTTGAATATCTATATTTGATGCTTATACAGTGTAGTGCACTTTGGTTGATGGTTGATTATTTTCAATGCTATTATATACATGTGTTGTATGAAAATCCATATAATTAAATTTATATGGGGATTGATTGGGCCTCATTCCAATTTAGAAAATAAAGAATAATATAAAATAAAGGTTCATGTGTTGACAGTACTCATCCGCTGAGATTAGTCATGTGTTGAACGAAATAATTTAACAAAAATTGTCACCCATGGACAGTACTCATTCGTTGAGATTAGTCATGGGTGGACAAAAATAAATATTCATTTGTTGAATAGAATATTTGAAAATAGAAATATATGAAGCCGTGTTGGTTAGATTGACGCCATTTTGACGTAAACGATATTTATATCGATTTTATTCATTTTGAAATGAATTGAAGTGAAAACGATTTCGAAATGAATTGAATTGAAAACGATTTTGAAATGAATTGAATTGAAAACGATTTCGAAATGAATTGAATTGAAAACGATTTCGAAATGAATTGAATTGAAAACGATTTCGAAATGAATTGAATTGAAAACGATTTCGAAATGAATTGAATTGAAAACGATTTCGAAATGAATTGAATTGAAAACGATTCCGAAATGAATTGAATTGAAAAACGATTTTGAAATGAATTGAATTGAAAACGATTTCGAAATGAATTGAATTGAAAACGATTTCGAAATGAATTGAATTGAAAAACGATTTCGAAATGAATTGAATTGAAAACGATTTCGAAATGAATTGAATTGAAAACGATTTCGAAATGAATTGAATTGAAAACGATTTCGAAATGAATTGAAAACGAATTCAAATTGAATTGAAAGCGAATTGAAATGAATTCAAATTGAATTGAAATTTGAATTGAATAGAAATGAATTTTAAAACGAATTTATAAAGAAGAATTCAATTTTGATTTGAATTGAAATGGAAGTTGAGATTGCTTTTGAAATGAATTTTAAAACTATTTATATAATTCGTTTTAAATAGAAATCGACGAAATATATATTATATATATTATATTTATAATATAATGGCCTGAATAGAACGCGCCGCGCCGCGGCAGTTCGTGAATTTCGACCATTCATTTCAAACGGGCATTACGGGAGATCCGACCGTCGGATTCTCCTAAAACTGGAACCGTTGGGTTCGTATCGAAAAGAGCTTTCTAACGAATATTAGAAATTTGAAATCTAACGGTTGGATTTGGAGTTACGTCCAAATCAAATTTGAAAAAGGTCGCTGTAAGTGCAGTTCGATGGCCATTGATGGAAATCGACTATACGGGCCTTGATAAAATTATTAAAAATAGTAATAATTTGTGTAAAATCATAAGAAATGATTTGGGAAAAATTGGGATGAAAAACTCCATATCTGAAAAGATAAAAATAGATTTTTATCGAAATGAACTAGTTTTGAACTAGAAATATAATTCTATTTATTTTTAAATAAATAAATTGAATTTAAAAAGGGTTTTGAAAATAACCAGAATATCCAATGATTGCATTGGAGTGGAATTGAATCGAAATTGTCTTCGGAATATTTCGATGTTGGAATTCGTGATTATAAAGGTGTTGTTATGGAAATTTGAAAGATATATATTTATATCGTTATTTCCAATACGACATTTGTTAATCGTAGAATTTGATATTGAATATAAGCCGATATATTTTCTATTCAGAGCCTTATATTGAATATCAAATGTGATTTGGGTTTGTCGGGAATGGTGTCTTCACTAACACTGTTCTTGAACCCAGTTGAGAAAAGATTAAATCTTTTTATTTAGATTTAATGAAGTGTACCAATTAAATAATATTTAATTGGGATTGAATTGATATTGACTTTTGGGTTTATCGTGGACAGTGTTTTAAATAACACTCGTTCTTTAACCCGATAATTAATGAAGGTGATTTTGGGTTTATTGTGAACTGTGTTTTTAAATGACACGGATTCTTTAACCCAGTTAACGATTAAAACTAAGTTGAGTTTTAATGAATCTTTAATTAGATTGAACAGATCGAAAATGGAGTACCACCAGCTTTGCTCCAGGCGATAGTTAAATCTTTAATTAGATTTGAACGTGAAATGGTAATTGAATTTACCGATAACACCGTGGTGTTAGATATGAAGTACTACCAGTTTTACTTCATGGGATGAATAGGTTGGGATTGGGAAATTAAAACAAATGATTACTTCGGTAAGGTTCGCTAATCCCAACTAGTTTTGAATTGATATTCAAAAATAGATTAAAGAATAAATTCAAGGAATTTATCTTGGATAAAATTAATGGGAACCTTTCCCTATGAATGTGAAATTTAGAAACTGACTGTCGGTTAGCCAAACAGAATGGTTTTCTGGATATTGATCTGATGTTGGTTTCGGCCTTCGGGGTTAATATTTGGGGAATTATTCTCTTGATTAATTTACGGTTAGTGACTGATGAATTGGAATGAGGCGTATGTTGTGTTTGTGTAACACTTATTTAAAATATACGCGAGTTATTCGGAAACACCGGGTTTATCCCATTCTGAATAACTGATACGACGATAAGTCGAAGATGAAGACGGTGGTCGAAGACCAGAAGTCTTCACGTCGTTTAGGTGATTACTGATGATCTTGATTGGGCTGTACACCCAAGAAGATGGAAACAGTTAGTGATCGTCTAGACGTACTTGGAGATCGATGGATATGCGGGGTACTAGGTGCCTCCGGTTTCGTTCAGACCCAGAACGGACTGGTAAATGGACTGTGTGTCTGACATTGGATTTTAGTCCGTGTGATTGATCTCTATTAAATATATATCTGTTTGGCGGCGGAGAATTTATTCTCTTGCTTAACGCCCTTCTCTGAGACGTACGAGCTCAGGGGTTATATATTGATGGATATCAAACGCATGGAGTGAATTGCCTGTGTGGCATGCCTAAGTGGCAATTGATCGAGGCTTCTGTTGAAAAGCAAAGTCTTGTGGGGATGATCAAAGCACGGCCTTTGTGGCGTAGCTTTGTGTAACGTTTACTTCGCGAGTTTCACACCCGGTATGGACCAAAAACGGGAGACGGACCTCGGGGGGGCTTGCGTTTCTTTCTAGCTAGAAGTGGCGTCAGTGGTTTTACACGCCCTGACGAGTTTGACTTATGTGGTTGTTGCTGTTACGAGGCGCCTCGATTATATCGGTTTCGGCCGATGCATTCTGGTCGGCAGACAGACCAGACTTACACCCCATAGGGTGGGGAAACGTAGTGTTCAGGAATTTTAATCCACATCGGTGGACCGGCCCTGACGATCCAAAGGCTTGACTGAGTACTTGCCTGAGACACGGGCTAGAGCGTCTCGAATCGGTTGAGGACTATCTTTTGCCTCGGTTCATAGATGGAAATCCAATTTCCAAATACGTGACATTTGCGGTTTTATTTGTAGAGCCTAGTATGGCGACATAGTGGGATGGGGCACTTATGCCGTCTATGATTGATACTTATGATTTGAAGTTGTTTTATACACTATGCACTTATGATAGTATCAAATGATTTGTTTTAAACGTATCAAGCATTCTTTGGCTGTTATAAGGGAAAACCCTATCCCCCGGCTTGCGTTGCATTGTGTGATAGACCTGGGTCTTATAACAGCTTCATTTTTCTTTATTTAGCATTGCGCTGTTGTTTTATGCACTGGTATTCGTGGGAGGAAACCCATTCCGTGTTATACGGCGTGGTCCCTTGATTTACCTAGCTTTGAAAATAAAGATAATAACTGTTTTCGTTCTCACACCAGTCACATGACTGACCTGGAGTTTATTGTTTTAACCTAAACTCTGGGTGCCCTTATTTTGACACGGGCAGCTAGTAGTTTTGGGTTTTGCAGATTTATATTCACAGGATCCTGGTTTACAGCTGGAACGATATCCGGAAAGCTTTGTATCCGTATATCTACTTCTACTTGTGTATTGTATTATTTTCCGCTGCGATATATTTAAATGTAATTTAAATCTCTGATATTTCTGTGTAATATTCATTTATACTCTGTATATTCTTGTAATCTGATGCATTGTTGTAATATACAATGAAATGTTCTTCTGTATGTGTTCGTTTGTGGCTTGTTCTCGAACTATCCGCGCTTTCCTTTACGGGGAAGTTACGGGTCTTCACAGACCGTAAAACCATCGTTTTGTTAAGAAGTGATTGGCCGTCGGGCAAATCAACGAAGTTAATTATAAAATTTATATTTTTATAATTAAAGCGATGTTTGAGTCATAATAGAAGTTCTATTATAAATTAGTATTTTATAGTTCGTTTTATAAAGTAAATATAAATGATTATTTAGTTAAATAAGTATGAAGCTGTAATTATCCGATAAGTAAATAATTTGGGATAATTATTTTAAAATAAACAGTTAATGAATATTGTTAGATTAATTATATTAATCCCATGGTAAGAAGTAGATAAAATTAGTTAACGAAGTTACTGATGGAATAAAGTTAAAGCGAAGAGCAAATGTTTAATATAGATAGCCATAAACATAAGAGATTTCGAAGTATGAATATGGTGTTATAAAACCATATGTCAAAATAAAACAAGGAAATACGATTTGATATATATTATAAGTAATAAGGAATTAGAATACAGACTTATATCTGTTCTAAGGTAAGTACGTTGTCGATCAAGGTCTGAGAGGTAAATAGAATACCCCAACTTGAACGGCTTCACTATTATCGAGGAACGATATCAGTTTGTGACGGAAATTGATGTCAAGATTAGTATAAAAGGAATATGGCACCGTATGCAAGTCTTAGAATTATAGCGATAAAATAAACGCGGTTGTTGAGGCTAAAGCGTGACTGTTAGGTCAAAATTAGTTATAAAGGGAAATATTACAGCGTATGACAAGTTTGAACTATAACGATAAAATAACGTTGTTGACAAGGTAAGCGTGACTGTGATGCTGAGATTAGTTATAAAGAGAATATTACAGCGTATTGCAAGTTTTCACTTAGCGATAAATTAACGATGTTAACTAAACTTAAGCGTGATTTTTATATATAGTAGCACTTCCTAGGAAATGAAACAAATTGATTTAAAATCCACGTATTCTAAAGGAAATAAGTATCGATGTTTGTCCAAAGAAAATATAAGAATAAGTTTAGAAAGAGAAATTGGAGAATCATATCAGAGAACAATGGCAGCATTTCGATATTCGAAATGTAATTAGAATTAAACCATTAGGATTTAGAACTATAATTCGACGAAGTCGAATGTATTAAAATAAATTATTTTAGGAATTATAATCTGATAGGATCGTTAATACTTAGCTTAAACCAATAAATTATAATAGGATATGTAATCAGTGTTTAGTTATAAACTTGATCAGAAGTTGTCTTAGGGAACAGAGTTTATAAAGTGGATTGGGAATTTAAAGTATGAAAGAGATTTCGGTAAACGAGATGATGGTATTGATTTCCTAAATGAAGAGTTATTTGATAAAGGTGTTCAGATTTCTATAATAGTATGATATTCACCTTTTAAAGTGAATAGTGTTTTAAATAACGAATGTTGGACAGATTAAAATGTTTATAATGAGATTAGAATATTTTTCCAATGTAGACAGTGTATAATATCCAAGTGTAGAAAATAAAGAACGTGAAAAGAACGGAAATGTTTTCAAATATTAATAACGTATACATCTGAAATATGGGAGATAAGAGTTAATAATAACTGGGAATGTTTTCCAAAAGTGTGAAAAGGGTAAAACGAGATTGGAGAAATACCCGGTAAGATATGAGAATTCGAATAATAAAAACGAATGTTAAATAAAAGGTGCCCATGATTGTATGATGTTTAGTTATACATTAGAATGGATGTTGTTTTACTTCGATAGTTAAATAACCGACTATCGAAGTGTTTTGACCATCGTTGTCAATACGCAGAGTCCGGTTGGATTTATTATCCGAAAACCACTCCGTATAGGCATAAGCGCTGCAAATTAGATATGCTGAAGATAATTGAAGACGGAGTTAAATGCAAGGGTCGTCCAGTTCTAGAATTATGTTTTTGTTTGTCCAGTCCCAGGACAACTTGTATGGATGAGTGTCTGACAAAGTATTTCCAATGGTCACACCGTTGATTTTTACGAATATACCAAGTTGGTGGGGAGAATGTAACTTCTCTTTATTCTACACCCAGTGTGCATTTGTGTAATCAATATGTGATTACGGATTTGACTATGTGGCATTCAAAGTGAATGGTGATCAGATGTTCTGAAGATAGACGTAGCCTCTAGCCTCACAACCAGGAAGTAACAAAAGTTGGGCTAGGCAGCATGGCTAGTTGGGTCATTCCCAAGCAGGGTGTATTGTCACCGATCTAGAGAAAATTCATATTTATACTTCTTTTCGATTCTGTATCTTCGGATGACGGTTGGATGGCCTACAACCGTGGTGGCAATATATTCGCGACACTCAAGCTAAATGAGTGAGCGGTCATGTGTGGCCGGGTTGCAAGACGTTCTTGTTGAACCCTGAGTGTATCCCCTCTAGAGTACACTATTCAGAAGGTGCTCCCATACCTTGTCTGTTGGAGTCCATTCTCCAGTAAGCGCCCTGCGGTTTATGATTTTAGACTATATATATGTGGAACGTGAGATGCAAGCGTTCTGCTACTTGATTATTTAATTGAGTAAACATTATTATAATATCACTGGGGTTTGATATCAAAGTATTTTGGATTATAGTACGGAAAAAGCCGTCCATGTTTATGTGTGGGCTGGTCTTACTATTATCCTTTTGTTTCAAAAGGATTTTCTTCAAAGTAAAATCGTATGGTTAGAATTTACTCACACCAGTCCCATGACTGACCCAGAGTTTATTTGTTTGTGTTTTCCCTAAACTCTTGGGTGCCCAAATTTGTATGGGCAGTCAAGTGTTTCAGGATTTTGCAGATTCACTTGGAGGAGCTAAAAGCAGGAGGCTCCACTATTAGTCATTGAGAGATTATTTCCGCTGTGATGTATACCATGTATTATACTCTGATATGGTATGTATGTATACAAACTCAGATTTGTATTTCAAACTTGTTATGTAATAAAGATTATTATTCCGCTGTGAGATTCGTGTTTCTCTGATTCTGTTCAGTTGTGAGTGTTCTTCTTCTTCTTCTATTCTATTAGTTCTATCTTATCTTTCTCACCCTCTAAATTCTTCCATTAATGTCTCGGTATTTTCGATGCTCGAGAAATTGACAGTGTATTTATGTTGATTTTCTAGGTCGAAAATTCCAGCCATTACACCATATTATTAAATAAGTTAATTATAACTGCTTAGAGTTTCTCACAACAGTCCCATGACTGACCTGTAGTTTTCTTTTCCCTTGCAAACTCAGGTGCCCCTATTTCCACACGGGCAGTCGAGTAGTTTTATTTTCAGATATATTGAGCAGGATTCTGGATTGAAGCTTTAAGCTGTGTCCAGGCATTTACAGTCTTCCGCTGTGTAGTTTATATTTCCGCTGTGCATTGTATTAATTTATTGTAAAACTAATCTTCCGTTGTATTATATTTCGATATACTCTGATATATTATGTACTCTGATGTAACATTATTATGATGTTTATAAAAGTCTTCTGTTATTTGTTCTGATGTGTTGTATGCTCAGAGTTAGCGTATGCGGGAGTCGAATGGTCTTGGTCGATTTAGCGATCGATTAGGCCCGGGCGAAATCCGTGTCGTTACATAAAATAGGAAAATGAATATTTAAATATAGTAGAATTTTTATTTAAATTAACAAGAAAAAGGAAAGAAGTAAATCAGGATAAAAATGCCGTTTTTGTCAAGGAATGAAATTCAAATACAGAAACTGAAATTTTAAGTTAAATTATAAATTTAATTTGTAAATATAATTAGAGATGTTTTTCTAACGAAATATTCAAACTGTAAAGCCAACAAGAAAAAAGTCGATCAAGTGTGAAAGATCAGATATTGTTTTGACAGAAGTCGAGAAGTAGCACAGAAGCTGAAATTTTAATTATAAATTTAGTTTATAATTAAATTTAGAATTTAAATGAAATATTTAAATTTGAAAGAAACAAGATAAAGAGAGACCGTATGTCAAACATACGCTAGATTTGTCAACTTTAAACTGTATTCCCTGATACAAGTAACTTGTCGAGTACAGTTCTGTATTATATAAAATATGAAGTATGAATAATATTTTAATTGTGTTTAGATTGAAAAATTAAAAGAGAAGCTTTATTGGTATAGAAAGAAGAAGTGGATCGATAGAAGAAATAAAAGGGAAAATTGGCAAAGACAATGCAAAAAGTAAAAGTTGTAAAATAGATTATAGATCATAAATTTTAACTCATTTATGAAATTAGATTAAAGAGTGATCGTGAGAAACAAATTTTCTTAAATAATAATATAAGTATTTCTTTTCAAAATTTGACGAACAAAATGAAAAGAAAAACAGTGTGCGGCGCGCACACTGAAACTGTTCATTTCTGAAACATGATCAAAATACCAGATATAAGCCAGATGATCTTATACTGTTTAGTTTGACTGGAATTATATATGCAGATTAGATTATAATCATGTTAGATCAATAATTTAAAAAGAAAATGTTCGTTAATCATTTCAAAGAGACCAGAATTAACATTCCACTTTGATTTGATTATACGCCGTATGCTAGAGATTTTTAAATTGAAGACGGTGATATACAAGGACTATTTTTGGAATATTTCCTTCGGTTTTTCCAGTCCCAGAACAACTTGTATAGGAGAATGTATGAAAGAGTATTTCCAAAGGAATCACGTACGTTGTTTTCTTTAAACGTACCAGTTGCTGGCACAGAAGGGAAACTTCTTTAGCCTGTCAACCAGAGTATTTTTGTGGAAATCAATTAATGACTTCCGATGGAACTGACGATGTGGCATTCAAAGAAATTAAACGGTGATGATGAAAGGGTAAGTCTAGCCTCAAGCCTCACACCCAGGAAATGACAAAAATCGGGCAGGCAGCATGGCTATGTGGGTCGCTCCTATTAGGGTGTAGCATCACCTATATAGATAAATTCCTTTTGTATCTTAATCTATCGATTCTACCCATTCGGGAATGGTTGCTGTTCACAACCATTGGTGATATACACTCGATACACTCAAGAGAAATGAGTGGTTGGTCATGTGTGGGCCGGGTTGCAAGATGTTCTTGTTGAACCCAAGTGTATTTGCCTCTAGAGATACATCATCGGAAGGTGGTCCCATCCCTTGTCATAGTTGGAGATCCAATTTCCATAAGCGCCAAGCGGGTTTTTTTATTTGTATACAATGTAGGAGAATGTGAGATGCAAGCATTGTTCTAGATTCTAATTTATTTGTGAAAACTTATAAACACTATGATAATATCTAATTTCAAGTATACAAAGTGTTTTGATCTCATAAGATAAAAACCCGTTCCGTATTTACGGCGTGGTCTTATGAGATATTTTATTTGTTTTAAACTGTTTACTCATACCAGTCCCCTGACTGACCCGGAGTTTATTTTTCTGTGTTTCCCTTAAACTCTTGGGTATTCATAACGCTTGTTATGAATAGACAAGTAAATCAGGATTGGATAAAACTCGAGAAGCTGGGATGGAACTTTCTGCGTGTTGATCTACTTATCTTATCTACTGTATAATTAAGTCTGCAAGTTAGTCGTCTATGATATGTATAATCAAGAATGTTCTATGAATGGCACGACATCCGATGTGTTCAAAAGTTGGGTCGTTACAAACATCGTCATCTAGAATATATATATATATGTATATGTTGGAATCATATACAGGTGATATAAAAGACTGTACAGTTTAAGAGATTCAATATTCCAATGGAGATACAAGATTCAGGATGCATGAGAATCAAGATTTCAAGAGTTCAGGAATATAAAATTAATATAGTCTAGCTAAATATGTATAACTTCGATTAGCACTTGCAAATTATTTTTTCAAATTTTGTTTTCAAACTCATTTCTAAATGATTTCAAATTATTAAAGGCTTTTACTTATGTTTTCAAACATATATGTTTATTATATAGTTGTATATTATAAAGTTTTATAATTATGTATATATGTTTGTAATTAAATACATAGTTTTACATCATATAATTATATATATATAAATTATATATTACTATGTTTTTATACTTTAGAAAATTCATTTTAAACAACTAGTTTTGATTCAGGAATTTGCAGAATATATATATATATATATATATTGCTTTAAACACTTAAAGAAATGATTTTAAAAAATTCAAAAATCATATATATGTCAACATACCAATATTAACATTTCGACATATAATTGTCACAATTTTAAATTTCAAAGAAAGTGTCTTTTCATTATTTGAAACGATTCAGAACTATTGCAACCTTTGGAATAATTCTATATAAAGGGGTCATTTTCGAATTTTTAACCAACTATTCTTCTACTTCTCCATTCTTACTCTTACCACCATTATTCTACTTTAATTTCTTTATTTCTACACTTATACTCTGCCATTTTCAATACAAATTATATCATTCTCTTTCTCTTCTCAATCTCTATCAAATACTCTCTGTTTGGAAGTGTTATTCAAGAGTTGTAGGGCTATTTTGTATTGTTAAGGAAAGAGTTATTCCTTGTAGCCTGCAAATCAAGGAAAGGGAGCGGTGTGAACCTTGCAGCCGTGAAATCAAGGATGTTGAATCGAAGTGAACCTTGTAGTTGTGAAATTAAGGGTGTGGAATTGGTGTTAAGCTTGTAGCCATGAAATCAAGGGTGCTGTAAGATTAATACTAGTATTAATAAATGTCTTCGCAATCCAGTGTTGCGTGGGGCTGGATGTAGGAGTGATCTGAACCATTATAAAATCTGGTGTGTTCTTTCTTTTTCTGAATTTATTTTTGTTTATATTTGCATTTATGATTGTTTCTGTTGTGATATTCATTCTTTCACTCATATAGTTGTTTGAGTAATCGTTAATTGCTTCTATAATCTCTTTAAAACACTATTCGCCCCCTTATAGTGTTAGTTTTACCTTAAGATCCATAATTCTCATCCCTGACAATTGGTATCATAGCATAGATTTTCAAATGTTCATTATCTGAATTTTGGAAATATTAAATGACAACCAACACTGGAATTGCTAACAACAATAGTTCATTTACAAAGGGTTGGTCCACTATTAGACCACCATTATTTAATGACTGCAGTTATTCATATTGGACATGTAGGATGAAAATATATTTGCAATCTATGGGACTATACACTTGGAATATCACACAGAACGAATATGTTGAACCCACTACTAATTTTGTATAATAAACTAATGAACAAAAGGCTGATGCACAAAGTAATTCTGAGGCTATGAATATGCTATTTTTTCCATTAGATAGAAATGAAATTAATAGATTGTTGGTTTGTAAATCTGCTCATGATACATGGAAAACATTTCAAGTTACTCATGAAGGAACCAATAAAGTTAAACATACAAAGATATCAATGATAACTAGTCAATTTGAGTTATTTAAAATGAATCAGAATGAATCTGTCTCCGATATGTACTGTAGGTTCGAGGAAATCGTCCATTCATTAATGGCTTTGAGAAGAACTTATTCTAAAGAGCACCAAGTCCTTAATTCATTAACTCCATAATGGGATCAAAAAACACTGCCAATTAAAGAAGACAATAATATTAGTGAAATAAAAATTGAAGAGTTCATAGGAAATCCAATGTCATTCGAAGTACAATTACAAAAAAGAAGGAAAATAAGCCAATAGAAAAGAAATATATAGCATTCAAAGTGACAACTGGCGGTTCTGATTCAAGCAGTGAGGATGATGAAGAAATTTCCTTTATGACAAGGAATTTCAGAAAAAATTTGAGATACAAAAGAAAAAATAATTTTCAAATAAATAATCAAGGAAGTTCGGAGAAAAATGATGATAGTTGCCACAATTGCAACAAACCAGACCATATAAAAAGACTATGCTTATTAGGGATTGCGGAATGGATCGCTAAGGCAAAACAAACACTAAAGGGGGGAGAATAGTGTTTTTGAGAATTTAAACAAAATCTAGAACTTATGTGATAAACTATATGAATCAAACACCATAGAAACAATCACAGACACAGAATCAAACACAAATGCAAAGATAAACAAAAGGAAAGAACACACCGGATTTTATACTGGTTCGGAGTTGCTCCTGCGTCCAGTCCCATGCAACACTGGATTGCGCAGAGTTTTATTACTATATCAAAATCCAATTACAACCCTCCTTGATTTCATGGCTACAAGGAATACCACCAATTCCTTTACTCAATCCAGACAGTTAGAAACAGCCCTATTACTCTTTAATAACACTTGATTCATAGAGTAATGAGTAGAGAGTGAGAAGAGAAGAAGTTTGATCAAAACAGAATTGAATTCGGTAGAGCATAAGTGTAGAAATCATAAAAATGATTAAGAATAATGGAGTAATGGAAGAGAGTGAAGTTAGAGAAGAAGAGATGATTAAAAATTCGAATTCAAGCTCTTTTTATAGTATGTGAAAGGTTGCAACGCTTTAGAACTGTCACAATTAGTGAAAAGACACTTCCATTCAAAATTGAAAAAAAATGATAGTTATATGTCGATATATAGTTTTCTTTATGTCGACATACATATAGAAATTTGATTTTTGATATTTTTCAAAGTGTATTGATATAAATATAATTTTGGAAATTCTTGAATTAAAATATAGTGTTATAAAATAATATTATAAGGTAGGAAATCATCTGAAAACATAAATATAAACTATATAAACATATTTTATAAAATTATAAAGTTTAAAACTTTATAAAATGTGAAAATATAAATATATGAAACTTATACAACTTTGAGTTTGAAAACAAAATTAAAATAGGAAAAGAGAATAGAAAGGATAGAAATTAAAATAGAGAGAACATAAGATAGAGAGGATTGAAGGTAGAATTTGAAAACAGAATTTGAAAAACAGAATTTGGATTTGAACCTAGAGTGTTGTTTAGAGTCTTACATAATCTAGACTCTTATAACTATATTAGTCTTGAACTCTTAAACTCTTTGATACTCATGAGTCTTGAAATTTCTCTGAACTCTGAATCTCTAATATCTTTAAACTGTGCAGTCTTCAGTAATATTTCCTATATATAAATCCTGCATATGTGTGTGTGTGTGTATATATATATATTCTATACAAAAGTGTCGGTATATATTTTATAATCAATTAATATTGAAATAAGGTTGTTGTCATAAAAACTCCATTCTCCAACATCTCCCCCTTTTTGATGATGACAACCATAGTTTATAAAATATCATACCTGCATATACATGTTGATGATGATCCTTCAAATACTCCCCCTGTCTATATGAATCCTATAAACTATGTCTATATTTTATAGTTTCTCCCACTTTGGCATTATCAAAAAGAAATTCTAGAAGTACTTCCCCTAAATTGTATAACTATCTAAATAAAACTTAAGTAACTAACCCAATTATGATGTTCCCCTTAATCTATAACTAATTCAAAGTAGAAATACTACCCCTTAATCTATATAAACCTATAATGGTAATTCCCAACAATATGATGATTAAATACAAGCCAATCCAAGTATTATAATTACATGTGTTTGTTTGTCATATATACAAACCAAATCAAATCACACCACACCATATGTCTTAGTATATATACAAGTTTCAAATCATGGAATCCAATATCAAACAAATCAATCAAATCATACCAAATAACTAAACGTTTCTTGGGGCTTCAACCCAACCGTCTTCTCCAAAGACAGTATTCGTCTTAATGACTTCCCAATCCTCATCTTCTTTGGTTGGCGGAGCCTTTGCAAGATTATTATCTTCTTCTCGGAAAAGAGAGGAGATTATCCATCGCGTTGCATCAAAATGCTTTTCTTGCTGTTTAGACATCTTTATTTGACTTAGTTCTAGATGACACCGGTTTCATAGAATGATAGAGAGAATGTTTTTGAAATAATTCAAGGTTTCTTCTAGATTTTCACTAAGATTATGAATTGGATTTGCCATGGATTTGATAAGAAATGAATAAGGAAGAAGGAGGAATAGAATAATGAAATTTTTTGGAAGAAATAGACTTAAATAGGATCTGGAATTCGTTGGATTTTGAATGGATATGAGTAGTTATTTTAATTTTAATTCTGAAACAATTTGAAAATCTGGCAGTTATATGTCGACATATACTTATTTTTATGTCGACATAACATAGTGATAAATTCGAAAATTTTCAAATTTTGAATTCTTTTAAAATCTATTATATTATAATTATTTCTAAAGTTTTACAAAGACATAAAGATGATTTTGTCATAAAAAAAACTCCATTCGTAGAAAGCAAATGCATCCAACTGTTCAAGACACATAAATACGAGATTCGAAAGCAAATATAAGGAAATTTAAGCGAATACATAAAGATAGATTGAACTAGATAGACTTCTGATGATGATGAAGGAGCTGAGACTCCAAGCATTCTCCTATCTTGACCATGAATTTGGTCACTTTGGAAAGTTTCTTCTTAAGCGTCTTTTGATTTTCGATGATTTTCACTTGATTTTAAATAATCGTCTCTTTGTAAGTGCGTTTAGTATCGGTTGGATACTCTACACTTTCTATAGAAGCCTCTTCTTCTTCGACTTCCATTGGCTATTGTTCTTGTTGCATTCGAGCTTGTTTGGCTTCATATGTTTTATATGGTTTGAAAGTGAGAAGAATTTGCATGAGATGAATGTTTGATGAGTCAAACACTTTTCTAGGCGCAAATTCTTCTTCATGAAGATCAACATTAAAGTATTTGAAAATACGATTGAGATAAACACCATAGTAGAGAGTGTTTTCTCTTGATGATAATTCCATGGGCTTAATTTCATTTTGGATCATTTCGGCCCAGCCACCCATAATAGAAAAGAGAGCCTTTTGGACTTTGAGGGTTGGATTATTGAAATTTCTGGGACGGGGAGTGATGGTATGTTGGAGGAGAAGGTTGACAATTCTTGTTTTTGGATGAAAGGAATGATTTTTGAACTCCATTGGAGCACCACCTTTCAAATATGTCATGAAAGGTTTCCATATCGGTTTCATTTATAACAGAATCCGAAAAATCCAAGCCTGTGCTTATACAATTTAGAATAGTGCATTAGTGTTCGGCATCGAGGACAATTTGCATGCCTTTGATGCTACCCTAAATTTGATTTACGTTGCCTCCATAAAATCCGCGATTGAGATTCGCATAGAATGTCTTGACAAGTTTGGGATAACATACTTTGTCGTTATCACGAGAGTCAATTAGACTCAACGCTTCATTGTGTTGAAAGATAGAAGTAAGATCATAGGAGGGAAATTCGCTAAAGATGGTGAAAGCACCCGTGTTAACTTTAGCACTTGCTAAATAGTTTCCATAGGTTTTGATAGCCTCTTTGTCATTATGAAGATTGCCTTTGATGGTTTTGGTTATCTTCAATTTTTGAGATGAACTAGAGGAAGCCATTGAATTGATAGGTTTAAAGAGAATAGATATGAAGAGTATAGTTTTGAGTTGTGAATGAAAGGTAGAAAAAATAGATGTGATGAAAATAATTCTGCATTTAATAATCCTACCTCCCAATCTGCATTTAATAATTCCACCTCCCAATAAGTCTTTTCATTACTCAATAAACTGAATGAGTGTGTGTCTCTTAGGAAATTGATGTGTCTCTTAGGAAATTGACATGTCTTTATTTCTTATCTTGTAAGTTGTATTTCAATTAATATCCTTGTAAAATCTCAGATTATAAATAATGAACCCTGCTGTGTGCTAATTGCACAAGCACATTATGAAATTCTTTTTTCTTCCCATTTTTCACATGGTACCAGAGCAGCTGATCTAGGGAACGCTACTTCCACGCTTAAGAAATCTGACTGGGCATTTTTTTGCTGTTAGTATTTATAGAGGAAATTGTGAATCCATTTGCTCAAGTTGAAAACTCACAAGCTTAGAATAATAACCAGTTAGGAGAATTACAAAGTATTCATCCTGCATACCGTTTTAATGGAAAAATTTATTTAAAGTGGGATCAACTTGTTCATACTACGTTGAAAAGTAAAGGAAAACTCAGTCACTTAATAGGCACTGGACCAGCAAAGGAAGATCCACAATATGCTATTTGGGATGAGGAAGATTCAATGATTATAGCATGGCTATAGAACTCGATGATTCCAGAAATTAGTGATACTTGCATGTTTCTTGGTACTGCAAAAGAAATTTGGGATGCCATAGAAGAAACTTATTCAAAGGAAAAAGATGTTGTCCAAATTTATGATGTAAAGGAGAAAACAGTTGCTGCAAAGCAAGGAAACAAATCCGTTACTGAATATGCCAACCAGCTGAAATCTCTTTGAATGGAGTTGGATCATTATAGCATGATAAAGACCCATTGTGCAGCAGATTCAGCTGTCCTTAAGGATTTTATTGAAAAAGACAGGGTTTATGACTTTCTTGTGGGACTAAATCCTGAATTTGATCAAGTAAGAATTCATATTTTGGGAAAATTAGAGGTTTCTTCTTTAAATGAGGTAGTTGCCATCATACGAAGTGAAGAGAGTAGAAGAAACTTGATGCTAGGTACTTCATCTATTGAAAGTTCAGCAATGATAGTTGAAAATCCAAGAAGAGGAGGACAAGAAAAAGTTGAAAAGAGAAATGATTTATGGTTCACTTATTGTAAAAAGCCACGATATACCCGTGAGAAATGTTGGAAGCTGCATGGCAAGCCTTCAATCGTGACCTTGGACCGAAAGAGGATCCTTTGGGGGGTCATCTTGCAAAAATGATCAGGTTGACGTTATTGCTGAAAAACATGAAGAAGACAAAGGAAAATCTACCAACTTGCCAAATTTTACTAGCCTCAGCCAGGAGGAAATTGAAAAGATGAGGGCATTTTTCAGCACTCTAGAAAAACCATTAGGTACTTGTACTATGGCGTATTCAGGTATGTTTCCACTTTCATTTGGTTTTAATGTCTCTAACACACATTCCTTACTTTGGATTTTAGAGTCCGGAGCCACAGACCATATGACACCCTCATCCAAATACTTCTCCATATATTCTCCTTGTCCTAGCAATAGGAAAATAGTTATTGTAAACGGTACTTGTGTTACTGTAGCTGGTATAGGGAACATTGAAATAAATCCCTCCATGACTCTAAACAATGTCCTTCATGTTCCAAAACTATCTGCAAACTTTGTTTCCATCCAAAAACTTAAAAAAAAACTTAAAATATATTGTGATTTTTCACAATGATTGTTTCATTTTTCAGGACAAGGAAACGGGGAGGATGATTGGATGTGCTAGAGAAAGGGATGGCCTTTATTCTCTTGAGAAACCAAATAAAAACCAACCTCAATCATTTACGTCAGAATCCATTCTCTCAAAAAGAGGAAAAAAATTTGCTTTTTCATAGTTGGTTAGGACATCCTTCTTTTGGAATTATTAAACTTATGTTTCCATCTTTGTTTTCTGGATTAAGCGTTGAGAGTTTTCGTTGTGAAGTATGTGAAATTGCAAAACACAAACGTATACCTTTTCCATTAAGTAATGAGAAAATTACATTTCCTTTTTATCTTGTTTGTACTAATGTTTGGGGTCCATCTTCTGTTCCAAATATTTCTAGAGCCAGATAGTTTGTGACTTTTATTGATGACTGCACTCGTGTTACTTGGGTTTTCCTTCTTAAACAAAAATCTAAAGTGAGTACAGTTTTTCAAAAAAAAAATCTCAATGATTAAAAATCAGATTGGTGTAGACATAAAAAGAATTAGATCAGATAATGGTAAGGAGTATTTTAATCATACAATTACCTCATTCTGCCAAAAAGAAGGAATAATCCATGAGTCTTCTTATGTCAAAACACCGCAACAAAACGAGGTTGCAGAAAGGAAAAATAGACATCCTTTAGACCAAACTCGTGCATTATTGTTTCAAAAGAATGTTCTAAAAAATTTGGGGAGAGGCTGTCCTTACAGCAAC
Source organism: Allium sativum (assembly GCA_030737875.1). Classification (NCBI taxonomy): domain Eukaryota; kingdom Viridiplantae; phylum Streptophyta; class Magnoliopsida; order Asparagales; family Amaryllidaceae; genus Allium; species Allium sativum. The sequence continues at coordinate 748,979,173 of CM060916.1, read as the reverse complement.
ATATCTTCTTAATAGAATTCCTTCTAAAGTTTTGTGATCTATGAGTCCTTTGGACGTATTTTCTTCCTTCTATCCTAACCTGCCCACTACTATTAATCTTCCACCACGAGTATTTGGTTGTGTCTTATTTGTTCATGTTCACAATCAAGATAGGGGAAAACTTGATCCTAGAGCCATAAAATGTGTTTTCATTGGATACTCCTCCACTCAAAAAGGATACACATGTTATTATCCTCCTTCCAAAAAATTATTTGTCTCTCGGGATGTAAAATTTCATAAAAATGAAGCTTATTTCAACCAACCTTATCTTCAAAGGAAATATTTAGGGGAAAATAAGGAAAGCCATCTTGAAGCTCTTTCTCTTCCTATCCTTGAGTCAAAGCAACCATCCATTTCACCATCATCTCTTGAAACAGAATCTATCCTTGAGTCAAAGCAACCATCTATTTCATCATAATCTCCTGAAATAGAAACTGAAATTGATATAAGATTTGGAAAAAATTGGTATTCAAGAGAAGGCCAAAGGTTTCTCCCGACTCAAACCACATTCAAGAGTCCAATCTGACTCCTTCACAATAGGTAACAAATTTTGATTCTCCGACTTCACATGATAATTTTCCAAATTTTCAAAATGAAACAACCTAAACAGTAAAAAATGACCGTACAAAAGCCCAAATTGTTGAAAACGATCTTGACCTTCCAATTTCCATTAGAAAAGAAACCAGAAAATGTACCAAAAACCATTATATCCTCTCTCAAATTATCTCTTCTTTCAAAAATTCTCGTCAATCCATAAAGCATTCCTTGTTAACCTGAACAACACCTTCATTCCCACTAATGTTTACGAGGCATTATCAATAAAAGGTGGAAACATGCCATGGATACAGAGATGGATGCATTGGAAAAAAAACAAAACATGGATTTGGTTACTTTACTTAAAGGAAATAGACCCGTTGGTTGCAAATGGGTTTATACAGTGAAGTATATGGCTGATGGGTCAATTGAAAGATATAAAGAAAGCTTGGTAGCCAAAGGTTTCACGCAAACCTATAGGATTGACTATTTAGAGACTTTTGCTCCAGTTGCAAAAATGAATACAGTTCGTGTATTGTTATCTCTTGCTGCCAATTATAATTGGGAATTGCAACAATTTGATGTAAAAAATGCTTTCCTACATGGAGAACTCGAGAAGGAAATTTATATGGAGGTACCACCAGGATATTGTACAAATGTTGTTGTCAATATTGTTTGCAGGTTGAAAAAGGCATTGTATGAGTTGAAACAATCACCCAGAGCTTGCTTTGGAAGGTTCAGTAAAGTTCTGACAGCTTTAGGATACAAAGTCAAGGAGATCACACATTGTTTATTAAACATTCAACTTCAGGAGGAGTCACTACACCATAACAACCAATTTGGCACACAACGCTGTGGAGATAAAATACGGGTTTTAGCCGTACCATATTTGATAGTGATAAGATCCATATCAAACTACATTTTGCGATCCGCACTACCCTAAACACCCCAAATCTGACCGTCCACCAAGGAAGCTCTGGATCAGTTAATTTGATACGACTTTGGGCCAAATCGAATGTGTATCATATTGTGCATCCCATTAGTCACTCATAATAAAAAATTGGCTGCTCCCTTTTCCCTTTATCTTACTTTAATGGTGACCGAAAACCCAAATTAGGGTTTTTGGTCACCAGATCGTGCCTCCACCTTTCTTTGGGATCTCCTCCTCCGGTAGAGACGAACAACCCTCTCCTTTGATAGAAACGCAGCAACCCTTGGTCCCTAGCCCTCTCCTTCGACAGCAGGAATGTGTTTCAATTGAATTGTGGCTTGCATGCCTGATAGTAGGGAACAAGTTGAAATCTTTATGTGTTAGCTAATTGCTACTTTGTGTTAGTTTATTAGTTGTTTCAATTCAATTGGTATGTAGTGTGTTAGCTGTTTCAATTGAATTGGTATGTACATGTGTTAGCTGATTGCTACTTTGTGTAAGGGACGGATCTGTGGTTATACCCCAGAATCAAAGAAATCAAATTTGAATCATGTTTTATGATAATGTAAAACACATCTGAATTTCTATTGGAAGCATGTATGGTATAATTTTAGATTGCGGTATATCCATGAAACAAAGAAATAACAATGAGTTAGTCATAAGGATGCAGTAACCTTTACTAATGTTAAGATGTTTAATGTCAGTTTTCCATAACCTAATTCTATTTGCAATAGCTATTTGACTGTTTATTGTCCATTTCTTAAAATAAATGACAAGCCAAGAATATAGCCATATAATTATAGCTTTGATGTCAAAAATGGCAAACAGACATAATATATTACCTGATGCAGTGGAAACTGAGCAAATGGATAATTATAGTTCAATTTTTAACAATGATTTCATCGTCATTTGACTATTTATTTGCCTTATGCTTGAAATTTAAGTTGGGTTGTCTTATAACAAGTTTACTCTGTTTTGAGAGATAACAAGTTTACTGAAAATATATTAACATTTTTACTGAAATTTTGGTAGATGGATGATTACTCGACTTTTTGATTAATATTTTAATGGGCGATCCACCAGGTGGATGCATTTTAGGTCACACGTAGGGTCGCGTATCCACTCTTATTAGCTTCATCCAAATGATGGATGTTACTGCACTTAACCTTAGAATAAAGTTGCTTTCACTAGCAACTTTCCCCTACTTTGTAGCAGACTGTAGTGTAAGTTAACTTGCACTACACAGTCTTCTTTAAAGAAACTGAAAGTTGCAAGTGAAATCATCTTTTTTCAAAGGTTAAGTGAAGCGACATTTGACATTTGAATGAAGCTAATAACCATGGATTACTGACCCTGCACGTGTGCTAAAATGCAGCCACCTAATGGGTCACCCAATAAATTCTTAATCAGAAAGTCAAGTACGTGTGTCATCCGACGATGATGATTCGATATCTTTAGACATTGTAGCAAGTATATATTATTTTACACTTATCTCTACGTAGTATCTTACATAAGAATTGAATGGACATGTACTTGTGTGCACATCTTGAATGTTCTTTTGGTTTATTTGTTCCTTTTTTGTGTATAGAAGGATGTTTTGTATGCTAGGGTACGAACTACCGATGTTGCAGATGGACTACACTTCAGATGATTCTTCTTTTGGGTTTGCATTTTTAATGACTATCAATTTTACACTCCTATGTATGGTTAATTTCATTTAAACATCTATGGTCATAGAAAAACCAATTTACAATGTGTATTCCTTCATTTTTGAGACATATATTGATCAACTACACAAACATATGGACGGCGCTCGACTAGTCTACTAATTGAGATCAAACCATCGATATGAAGTCTCGACTTGCTTTTTATATGAATTTAGGCCACATGGGTAGAAATTAGTCGATTCGATTGGGTTGTTATTGGTTCCCAGTGAAGTATTTGTACACAAACACACTGATCGACTACCGTTAAATTACAAAAACATACTGATCGACACGATATGCCCTTCACTGTATTAACATTCAATGACGCATTCTGAACATACTCTGAATACATATCTTGTAAAGAAGAGGCATTATATTTCATATTTTGGACTGATTCTACAGCAAGATAAATCTTTGGAAAACAAAACTCAATTAGTTTCATTTTATATCTGTATTAACATACACTTATCTCTTTATTCATGTTTGCATCTCAGTCACAGTGAGTTACAATGTCGATCTACTGTCCAATGAAGTATTTGTAACTTGTTTCTTGTATTTTATAGGCAGTCTTGTTGGAGGTTATGGTACTTTTGTCTGCTGGAACTCAGGCTGTAGGCTATATATCACAATTCAGTTTTGTTGCCAAATGAAACTTGAACTCCAGGTTGGTTATCGCGCTCAATCTTCCCGGCCTGGACTGAAGTTTTATTAGGCTAATATGTTTTTACCTTTTTTTTGTTAGTTCGTAATATGATGAAAATCTTTGACAGCTTCCTTTTATTGTATATGTTTGTATGTACATCGTCTTATTCCTGTGTATAATTTGTGGTAAATATGCTCTGTGTTATGAAAGATATGTGCTACAGTTTCTATTTATATATGTGTGTGTGTGGGGGGGGGGGGGGTGGGTGGGTGTGTGTGTACATGTAACAACCCGCATTCTACGCATCATAGGATCGTAGGATATTTATTTCTTTCACATACGAAGTCATATGTTCATGTAACTTTGGGAGACGACTATTGGGGTCATTTCCCATGTTCATGATTTTTGCCGATTTTTAAATGACTATTTTGTCCCTGACTGATCTTGTTCTGGCCATAGCTTTTGATTGGAAAGGAGTTTTGACCTGAAACCACTTCCATTGGCTCCGGATGATGGTTTACCTTTCCGTAGAGTGGTCACATTAGCCAAACAGACTCACTGTTTGGGAGATATAGCTGAAACAAGTTTCAGAAGGTGAAAAACTGCTTAATTGGGCCAAATGAGGTGATTAGTAAATGGGCCCATAACCCATTTCGGGATTAGGGTTATGAGGAGGCTGAAATGAGTTAGGTTTTCATTTCATTTCAGTTTTCCAGCTGCCACAAACCCTCTCTTCAACCTAACAATGGCCTCCAACATCTAAATACACCTTTAATCACTTCTTAATTAAGTTTTGGCTTAAACTACATCAAATCAAGGCGGATTAACACAAGAATCGAGTAGAGCTGCTGAGTTGCATTGGTATTCACGCCCAAACAGTAGAGTTTCAGTTCTAAAGGTTTTATTTGTGGCTAAGGTGAGTGATTTGCATAGTTCCTCACTAATTATGGTTAATTAAGGGTAATTAGTGTTGATTAGCGAATTTATACACTAATAAATTCGGGAAAAATATTTATAAATTCGAAAGTAATGTTTTAGACCTCTGTTAGGAATTTGGATTAATTTGATTAAGTTTTGCTAATCCTGTCCTTAGTTTTGCTTAAACATGCTTAAGGGAAAATATGGGATTTAGGCTATGTTTGACCCAATTTACATGCTATGGTTGTCGTTTTGATGTTTATGGTTGATTCTCTATGTTTCTATGACTGTGTGGTATGTTTTGTGATTGATTAGAACTGTTAGATTGGTTGAAAATGTCGTCAAAACAGTCGCTGGAAAGTCGTAGGAAATATGTAGGGTTTCGAACCGGACCGGATCAGATTATTGGGCTCGGATCGGATAGGGGAACCGGGCAAGTGGACTCGATTCGGATTGGAACTTTGCATAAGGGGCTTGGCGAGAAGGAAGGCCATTTGCTTAGAATTGCAGTTGGGCAGGGGATCGGATCGGAGAGACCAACAGGGGATCGGATCGGACTAGAGCCAAGGAGCGGGATCGGATCGGAGGACCAAGCTTGGAGCTGGAGTTGGAGTGAAGCACCAGATCGGATCGGGACATCGAGGAGGGTGCGACCATCGAACCAGGCATAGGGCATCCGAACCAAACCAGAGCTGGAGGACCGAACTGAGGAGGAATGGAGCACTGATCAAGGCATGAGCCAAGACCACCGAACCGGGTTGGGACTACCGAACCGGACCAAATGTGTACTTTTACCTCATCGTGACAAATCTTTTGAAGATCAACTCCAATTCGATCAAAACCCGAGATGCAAAGGAAGTCCAAATAGGAAGTAGAGCTCAGGATCCAGTTGGGAACCAACGAGTTAACTTCATGAGTTGGGTTTTGCTGCGGGACGTGAGCTAAGGGGTTGTCGATGTCTATAACTTTGGATCACTATGTGTAGGGAGTACGTGAACGGATTCAGGGCCACAGTGGCCTAGGCACGACTAAAGAGCTATAGACCAATGAAGTGTGGTCATTTGTAAAGATTTGGTCATGACTCCATGTGGTGAGCTTGGTAGTAGCAGTAGTTATACAAGTCGAACTCCGTCACTACTTCGATGGGTCTAGTGATCAAAGTGGTGGATATCATATGTTTACGCACTGAGTGAGAGATGTGAGGATGGTTTCTATGTTTGATTTGTTTGCCATCATTATGACATGCACACCCCACCCCCGTTATCTTTACACCATCTGTTCAGTGGCACCTTAGAGTATTGTACGGTATGTAGTGCTAACTCTTTGGTTGCAGGTCCAGGTTCAGGTATGGTTTAGTATACCTGTTATTATTCTGTTTAGCTGCTTATCGCTCATACCAGAATTTTTGTCTGACCCAGAGTTTTATGTCTCTTCTTATTACTCTGGGTGCTCTCACGAGCAGACTAGAGACAGGTTAGGTGGTATGCACGAGTAGCTGTATCGGAGACGAGCAGGAGGCTCCCACCTATGATATATATAGACATTCTCCCTGTGTTGCTGCAGTCACTACTTTGGGCATTAGTGGTGTACCTTTCTTTTGTTTAGAGACAGTAATTTGGAAAGTTGTAATAAGCTGTATTTGGATTTTCGCTGCTCTGATGATGATGTTGATGTTGGTTTTAGTTATCAACTTATACACTGTCTCACCTGTTTTATGTCAAGTATATTATTATTATATTTTGGTCCATGCGCTGTGAGACATTCTACAGGTTTTTGATTAGTTCATTCTCTTCTTTCCTTTCTTTGGCGACCGTTCCGCGCTAGTCGGGCATGTGTACAACGCACTTTCGGAGGAAATGCCGGTTGGCGCGGGGCGGACCGTCACACTTGGTATCAGAGCTCTAGGTTGCGTAGTTAACCTAGGGAAGTCATCAGGGAGAGATAGTATACATATATGAGAGCGCGTATTTGTGATTATTTTGGTTTTCAAAAGCTATATATATATAATGTTAGTATAGCTAAGGATGAAGTCGCACTGCACTAGCACCACTATGGAGATGGTTAATCGTTTTCTCTTTACAGATTGATCGATGAGCCGATACGCAAGAGGTGCCAGTAGAGGAGCCAATAATGGGAATGCTGCTGACATGAGGGCGATGTTTACTGACCTCATGAGTGAGATGCTTAGGGATGTGCAGAGGGCAGCTCCCAACAATGGTAATGGCGGTGGTCCAATAGTGCAGGCGCCTAGGGCTGATTTCGTCAAGTTGAATAAGGACTATACTAGTCTTGATGGGAAGCCGTTCCATGGAACGGAGTCGGCGACGGATGTTCAGGACTGGTTGGATAGCTGCGAGCGTATCTTCGAAGATTTGGGTATCGAGGATGCGATGAAGAGAAGGCTAGCATCCCGTCAACAGCAAGGACGGGCAATCAATTGGTGGAATGCTATAAAGGCAGCTACTCCCGAGGATCAGATTACTTGGGAGCAGTTTAAGGCTCGCTTTAGCGATAAGTTCATTCCAGCTGCTCAGAAGTCAGTGCTGTTTAAGAAATTCTTGGAGCTCAAGCAGAATGGCTGAGTTGTCTCGGAGTATATTGCAGAATTTGATACTTTATCGAAGTATGGACTACCTCTTATTGATACTGCCGAGGAGAAGAATGAGAAGTTCATAAATGGCTTGGATGGATACTTGGGGGAAAGGCTTATTAACCACATCGATCAGACATTTGAGTCGATTATGGGAAAAACATTGAGGTCTGAGAGTCTTTACCCTAAGTCGAAGATTGAGGTTGCATCTGCAGAGGAGCCAAAACCACAAGCAAGTGGTGGAGGCAAGAGTGGTCCTCAGAATAAGAGGAAGCAGAACCAGAATAAGGATGGCCAGAAAAAAATAAGAAAGATGTTGAGTGCTTCAGCTGTGGTAAGAAGGGCCATTATGCTAGTAATTGCCAGGCTAAGCCAGTGGATAGGAAGTGCTTCAACTGTGGCCAAGTGGGACATCACAAGGAAAAGTGTCCGCAAAACCCTAAAGAAAAGCAGGTGCTGAAAGCATATGCCTTTAATGCTATTCCTTCTTCGTCGAATGCCCCAACTGCGGCGGAGAAAGGAAAGAATGTTGTTGTTCAAGGTATTCTTTTTGTTTATGATGTTCCTGTTAGAGTTTTGTTTGATACCGGGGCTTCCAGTTCTTTCATATCTAGTGACCTGGTAGATAGGTTGGGATTGGAGCCCGAGATTGTCGATAGACCTTTAGTAGTGACGAACCCGATTGGTGGTTCAACTAACCTTAGCATGATTTGTCGTAATGTGGTCTTATCGAGTCATGGATGCATGTTTGTTTGTGATTTCTTTGTTTTGGGCTTTACTGGGTTTGGCATTATTTTGGGAGTCGATTGGCTCCAAAGATACGGGCTGGTGGTAGACTGTGAGGGCTTTTTGGTGACAGCTAGAGCGAATGATGGGCAGAGGGTACTGTTTGGTGGTCTACCTAGTGATGGGGTAATGGCTAGTTTTCAAAATTCCCTCGACATCCCGCATAGTGAGTTGTCAGGTTTGCCCGTGGTTGGCCAGTATCCGGACGTCTTCGAGGAAGTGACCGGGCTTCCACTACACTGAGAGATTGAGTTCCATATTGATTTAGTGAAAGATGCCAGACCTATAGTGATGCCACTTCGTCGTATGGCACCAAGGGAGCAGCGAGAGCTCGGGGTGCAAGTCAGCGTTCTTTTAAAGAAGGGATATATCAGAAGTAGTGTTTCTGAATGGGGAGCAGCAGTTATGTTTGCTACCAAGGCAGATGGTTCCCTTCGTTTGTGTGTGGACTACTGTAACGACCCGCATTCTACGCATCATAGGATCGTAGAATATTTATTTATTTCACATACGAAGTCGTATGGTCACGTAACTTTGGGGGACGACTATTGGGGTCATTTCCCATGTTCATGATTTTTCCCGATTTTTAAATGACCATTTTACCCTTAGTTGGCACTGTTTTGGCCATAACTTTTGACTGGAAAGGAATTTTGACCTGAAACCACTTCCATTGGCTCCGGATGATGGTTCCTCTTTCCGTAGAGTGGTCACAATAGCCAAACGGACTCACCGTTTGGGAAATATGGCTGAAACAAGTTTCAGATGGTGAAAAACAGCTTAATTAGGCTTAAGCGGGTGATTAGCAGCTAGGCCCAAGGGGAATTTCGGGTTTAGGGGTATATAGGGGCTGATTAGGGTTAGAAAACATTTCTTTAGACATTTTCCAGCCGCCACTTTCATTCCTCTTGACCAAGCCATGGCCTCCACTCTCTAAATCTCTCTAAAACACCCAAAAACACTTTCTAATTGAAGATTAGGCTTAGCAAACATCAAATTAAGAAGAAAAAGCACCAAAGCAAGGTTGGAGCTGCTGTATAAGATTGGGAACAGCGCCAAATCAGAGAATATTTCAGTTTTGGGGTTCTAGTTGTGGCAAAGGTGAGTGATAGCATCGTTTTGACACTAATTACAATTAATTAAGGGTAATTAGTGAAGATTAGCGAATTTATACACTAATAAATTCTGGAAAAATGTTTAGAAATTCTTAAATAATATTTTATGCCTCTGTTATAAAATTTAGACGATTTGATTAAGTTTTACTAAGTATATGCTTAAACATGATTAAGAAGGATTATGGGAAAATGTGAGGTTTTAGCCACTTTTGATCTATTTTGATTCATTCGGATTGTTGTTTGGTGTTTGTGGTTGCTCTTACATATTGCTATGACTCTATGGTATGTTTTATGATTGATTAGAATAGTTAGATTGGTCGAAGACGCCGTCGTATGGCGCAAAACACTCGCTAGAAAAGTTGCAGGAAATACTGCAGAGATCCGGATCGGATCGGGTAGGGGATCGGATCGGACATATCCGAACCGGACCGGGGCGTGGTACTTTCTGGAGCATGACGTGAAGAGGCAACAAGGAAGGCCTGGTCGGATCGGAGGGGCGTGGCGTGGGATCGGAAGGAACAAGGAGGACTGAAGTGGAAGAAAGAGGAGCATGGATACTATATTCCGAACCGAACCGAGAGCAATACACGAACTGAACTGACGAGACGGAGACGGAGGCACTCAAGCTATGGAGTATCCGAACCGAACCGCTTCAGAATCACCGAACCGAACCGCATGAGGGAGAGCACCGAACTGAACCGCATGAGGGAGAAGGACCCGAACCCAGAAGGTGGTGGCACTCCGAACCGAACCGAGGAACGTATCCGAACCGAAGCATGGGTGGCCGGACCGAACCGGACGTGTACTTTTGCTACTCCGTGATGACTCTTCTGAAGACCAACTCCAATTCGATCAAACCCGAGATGCAAAGGAAGTCCAAATGAGAAGTTAGAGCTTAAGATTCAGATGGGAATCAACGAGTTCGCTTCATGGTTGGGCTTTGCTGCGGGACGCGTGTCAAGGAGTTATCGACGTCTATAGCTTTGGACCACTATGGTAGGAGGTACGAAGGCGGATTCAGGGCCATTATGGCATAGGTAGAACCAAGGGCTATGACCAATGAAGTGAGTCATTGAAATGTTTGGTCATGACTCCAAGTGTTTGGCTTGGTCACAGCAGGGTTTCTACAAGTCGGGATTCGTCGTTACCTCAGTTTGTCTAGTGATCCAAGGTGGTAAATGTCGTACGCTTTACGCACTGAGTGAGAGATGTGAGGATGGTTGCTATGGATGATTTGTTTGCTATCATTGTGACATGCACACCCCACCCCCTTATTCTTACACTATTTATTATGGCACCTTGGAGTATTGTACGGTATGTGGTACTAACTCTTTGGTTGCAGGTCCAGGTTCAGGTATGGTTTAGTATACCTGTTATTATTCTGTTTAGATGCTTATCGCTCATACTAGGCTTTATGTCTGACCCAGAGTTTTATGTCTCTTCTTATTACTCTGGGTGCTCACACGAGCAGACTAGAGACAGGTTAGCTGGTGATGCACGGGTAGATGATCCGAAGACGAGCAGGAGGCTTCCACGTAATATATGTATAGTATTCTCCCTGTGTTGTTGAAGATCACTGCTTGGGCATTGGTGGTGCATCTTCTGCTTTAGTTTTCCTTTGTTAGAGACAGTAAATTTGGAAAGTTGTAATAAGCTGTATTTGGATTTCCGCTGCTCTGATGTTGACATTGATTATTAGTTATCAGCTTATGCACTGTCTCACCTGTTTTATGTCAAGTATGTTATTATTATATTTTATTCCATGCGCTGTGAGACATTCTACAGGTTCCTTGATTAGTTCATTCTCTTCTTTCTTTTCTTCTGACGACCGTTCTGTGCTAGCTGGGCATGTGTACAGCGCACTTTCGGAGGAAATGCAGGCTGGTGCGGGACGGGCCGTCACACTTGGTATCAGAGTTCTAGGTTGCGTAGTTAACCTAGGGAAGTTATCAGGGAGAGATATTATACGTATACGAGAGAGCGTATTTGTGATTACTTTGGTTTTTAAAAGCTATATATATATACTATTAGTAATATAAGTATGAAGTCGTACTGCACTAGCACCACTATGGAGTCGTTAATCGTTTCCTTTTCCAGATTGACGATGAGCCGACATACTAGAGGTGCTGGTAGGGGAGCCAACAATGGGAATGCTGCTGACATGAGGACGATGTTTACTGACCTCATGAGAGAGATGCTTAGAGATGTGCAGAGGGCAGCTCCCAATGGTGGAAATGGTGGTGGTCCAATAGTGCAGGCGCCAAGAGTCGACTTCGCCAAGTTGAATAAGGATTATACTAGTCTTGGTGGGAAGCCGTTCCACGGAACGGAGTCGGCCACAGATGTTCAGGATTGGTTGGATAGTTGCGAACGTATCTTCGAGGATTTGGGTATCGAGGATGCAATGAAGAGAAAGCTAGCGTCCCGTCAACTGCAAGGGCGGGCAATGAATTGGTGGAATGCTATAAAGGCAGCTACTCCCGAAGACCAGATTACTTGGGAGCAGTTTAAGGCTCGCTTTAGTGAGAAGTTTATTCCAGCTGCTCAGAAGTCAATGCTGTTTAAGAAATTCTTGGAGCTCAAGCAGAATGGCAGAGCTGTCTCGGAGTATATTGCTGAATTTGACACTTTGTCAAAATATGGGTTATCTCTTATAGATACTGCCGAGAAAAAGAATGAGAAATTCATAACTGGTTTGGATCAGTACTTGGGGGAAAAACTTATTAACCACATCGATGAGACGTTTGAATCGATTGTGGGGAAAGCGTTAAGGTCAGAAAGTCTTTACCCTAAGTCGAAGACTGAGGTTGTATCTGCAGAAGAGCCAAAGCCACAAGTAAGTGGTGGGGGCAAGGGTGGTTCCCAGAATAAGAGAAAGCAGAATCAGACTAAAGATGGCCAGAAGAAAAGGAATAAGCAAGATGTGGAGTGCTTCAGCTGTGGTAAGAAGGGCCATTATGCTAGTAATTGTCGGGCCAAGCCAGCGGATAGGAAGTGCTTCAACTGTGGCCAAATGGGACATCACAAGGACAAGTGTCCACAGCCCCCTAAGGAAAAGCAAATGGTGAAAGCATATGCTCTTAATGCTATTCCTTCTTCGTCGAATGCCCCAACAGCGGCGGAGAAGGGAAAGAATGTCGTCATTCAAGGTATGCTTTCTGTTTATGATGTTCCTGTTAGAGTTTTGTTTGATACCGGAGCTTCCAGTTCTTTCATATCTAGTGACCTGGTAGATAGGTTGGGATTGGAGCCCGAGATTGTCGATAGACCTTTAGTAGTGACGAACCCGATTGGTGGTTCGACTAGCCTTAGCATGATTTGTCGTAATGTGGTCTTATCGAGTCATGGATGCATGTTTGTTTGTGATTGCTTTGTTTTGGGCTTTACTGGGTTTGGCATTATTTTGGGAGTAGATTGGCTCCAAAGATACGGGGTGGTGGTAGACTGTGAGGGCTTGTTGGTGACAGCTAGAGCGGATGATGGGCGGAGGATAGTGTTTGGTGGTCTACCCAGTAAGGGGGTATTGGCTAGTTTTCTAAACTCCCTCGACATTCCGCATAGTGAGTTGTCAGGTTTGCCCGTGGTTGGCCAGTATCCGGATGTTTTCGAAGAAGTGACCGGACTTCCACCACACCGAGAGATTGAGTTTCGTATTGATTTGGTAAAGGATGCCAGGCCTATAGTGATGCCACTTCGTCGTATGGCACCAAGAGAGCAGCGAGAGCTCGAGGTGCAAGTCAGCGATCTTTTGAAGAAGGGATTTATCAGGAGTGTTTCTGAATGGGGAGCACCAGTTGTGTTTGCTACCAAGGCGGATGGTTCCCTTCGTTTGTGTGTAGACTACCGCGAGTTGAATAAAGTGACGAGGAAGAACAAGTATCCTCTACCGCGGATAGATGATTTGTTTAATCAGTTGAGTGACGCGAGAGTATTTTCTCAGTTGGATCTCGCGACAGGTTTTCATCAGCTTAGAGTGGAAGCTGAGAGTATAGCTAAAACGGCATTTCGGACGCCGTCTGGGTTTTATGAGTGGTTGGTCATGCCATTCGGGCTGACTAATGCCCCAGCATATTTTGTGGATCTTATGAATAGGGTATTCAGAGATCAGTTGAATAAGTTTGTCCTTGTGTTCGTCGATGATATTTTGGTCTACCCGAGGACAGAGGAAGAACACAAGGGACATTTAAGAATAGTGATGGAGGTGTTGAGAAAACACCAATTGAAAGCAAAGTTTTCTAAGTGTCACTTCTGGAAGAGGGAAGTGAGGTTCTTGGGCCATGTTGTATCAGAAAATGGGATTGCCGTGGACCCGGCAAAGGTGGCTACGGTACAGGATTGGCCTACGCCCAAGAACGCAACAGATGTAAGAAGTTTCTTGGGATTAGCGGGATATTATCGTAAGTTTATCCAAGGCTTCTCCAAGATAGCAGCACCGTTGACTCAGTTGACAAAGAAGAATCAAGCTTTTGTCTGGGATGAAAGGTGCGAGAATGCATTCAAAAGTCTAAAGGACAAGTTGACAAGCGCACCAGTGTTAGTCATTCCTAAGGGGGATGAAGAGATGACGGTATACACGGATGCCTGTGGTACCGGACTGGGTGTTGTATTGATGCAAGGCGGTAGGGTTGTAGCTTATACAAGTCGACAATTGAAACCGCACGAGAGAAGATACCCTACCCATGATTTAGAATTGGCAGCGATCGTGTTCGCGTTAAAGATGTGGAGACACTATCTCTTGGGAGAAAGATTTGAGCTGTTTACAGATCATAAGTCGTTAAAGTATCTCTTCTCTCAGAAAGATCTGAATCTCCGTCAACAGAGATGGTTAGAGTTCTTAGCTTCCTATGATTTTGACATTGAATATACACCAGGAAAGGGCAATGCGGTGGCTGATGCATTGAGTAGAAGACATGCCAGCTTAGGGGCTATGTTCCTTGAATGGAAGCAACTGGAGTTTATCGCGGGGTTTGATTTCAGACCAAAGTGCGAATTGGATCCAGAAATGTTAGCAAGTTTGACGATCAGACCCACTTTGATTGAGCGGATCGGCTCTAGTCAGAGGGATGATCCTAACCTATTGGAAATCATCTCCAAGTTAGAGATGGGTATCGATGAGGAGATGAACAAGTATGGGCTTGATCGAGATAGATGGCTTAGAAAGAATGGAAAGCTTGTTGTACCCAATGTCAATGGATTGAGAGATGAAGTGCTTAGAGAATGTCATCACTCAAAGTTGACTATACATCCCGGTGGTAATAAAATGTATAGAGACATGAAACAGACTTACTACTGGGAAGGAATGAAAAGAGACGTTGGGAAATTTATATCCAAATGCATGAATTGCCAGTTAGTTAAAGCCGAGCAAAAGAAGCCTAGTGGTTTGTTACAGCCCTTAGAAATCCCCGAATGGAAATGGGAGCAAGTCTCGATGGATTTCATCGATGGTTTACCAAGGACTAGATCGGGATATGACAGCATTTGGGTAATTGTAGATCGACTGACTAAAAGTGCAAGGTTTATACCAGTCAAATCGACCAGAACGGCAGCTAAGTTAGCAGAATTGTATATGAAGTGGGTAGTGAGATTTCATGGAGTACCTAAAAGCATTGTAAGCGACCGAGACCCGTTGTTCACTAGTGGGTTTTGGAGGAGCTTACAAGAGGCTCTAGGGTCAGAATTACATCTCAGTACCGCATATCATCCTCAGACCGACGGTCAGACGGAGAGGGTGAACCGTATTTTGGAAGATCTCTTGAGAGCATGTATATTGGATTTTGGTGGATCATGGGATGACCATTTGCATCTAGTAGAGTTTGCATATAATAATAGCTACCAATCCAGTATCGGTATGGCTCCGTTTGAAGCTTTGTACGGAAGACCATGCAACTCACCATCATGTTGGATAGAGACTGGCGAGAAGTTTATGCTTGGACCAGATGTGGTGAGGGAAACTTCAGATAAAATTAAGACCATTCAACAACGAATGAAGGCTGCCTAAGATAGGCAGAAGAGTTATGCTGATAAGAGGAGAAGAGACTTAAAATTCTCCGTTGGCGAATTGGTGTTTGTCAAGATTTCTCCGTTGAAGAGCGTGATACGATTTGGCGGGAGAGGCAAGTTGGCACCAAGATTTGTTGGCCCATTCCCTGTTCTTGAGCTAGTCGGGAATTTGGCATATAGAATTGACTTACCGGAGAAGATGGCGGGAGTTCACAACGTATTTCATGTTTCCCAATTAAGGAAGTTCGTTCACGACTCAGATATGACTATTTCACCTGATCAGTTAGAGTACTTCGAAGTAGAACCCGAGGCGGTTGGGAACCGCAAGCCGGCCCATATTGTCGAGCACGACATGAAGCAACTTCGAAGGAAGGCGGTGAAGCTAGTCAAGGTACAGTGGAGCGAGGACGAGAATGATTGTACTTGGGAGACAGAGGAGAACATTAGGAAGTCCCACCCAGAACTCTTTGCCTGGTAAGATTTTGACTTCGATTTAGTTTTCCGCATGCTAGGATAGGCTTGTTCGCTTGTTTTGCATGATTGATTGTTGTATGTGGTTGTTAGGCATGCGGGATCCTTTGTATGTTTTGGGTTAAGGAATTTCGGGGGCGAAATTTCTTAAGGGGGGGAGAGTGTAACGACCCGCATTCTACGCATCATAGGATCGTAGAATATTTATTTCTTTCACATACGAAGTCGTATGGTCACGTAACTTTGGGGGACGACTATGGGGGTCATTTCCCATGTTCATGATTTTTCTCGATTTTTAAATGACCATTTTACCCTTAGTTGGCACTGTTTTGGCCATAACTTTTGACTGGAAAGGAATTTTGACCTGAAACCACTTCCATTGGCTCCGGATGATGGTTCCTCTTTCCGTAGAGTGGTCACAATAGCCAAACGGACTCACCGTTTGGGAAATATGGCTGAAACAAGTTTCAGATGGTGAAAAACAGCTTAATTGGGCTTAAGCGGGTGATTAGCAGCTAGGCCCAAGGGGAATTTCGGGTTTAGGGGTATATAGGGGCTGATTAGGGTTAGAAAACATTTCTTTAGACATTTTCCAGCCGCCACTTTCATTCCTCTTGACCTAGCCATGGCCTCCACTCTCTAAATCTCTCTAAAACACCAAAAAATCACTTTCTAATTGAAGATTAGGCTTAGCAAACATCAAATTAAGAAGAAAAAGCACCAAAGCAAGGTTGGAGCTGCTGTATAAGATTGGGAACAGCGCCAAATCAGAGAATATTTCAGTTTTGGGGTTCTAGTTGTGGCAAAGGTGAGTGATAGCATCGTTTTGACACTAATTACAGTTAATTAAGGGTAATTAGTGAAGATTAGCGAATTTATACACTAATAAATTCTGGAAAAATGTTTAGAAATTCTTAAATAATATTTTATGCCTCTGTTATAAAATTTAGACGATTTGATTAAGTTTTACTAAGTATATGCTTAAACATGATTAAGAAGGATTATGGGAAAATGTGAGGTTTTAGCCACTTTTGATCTATTTTGATTCATTCGGATTGTTGTTTGGTGTTTGTGGTTGCTCTTACATATTGCTATGACTCTATGGTATGTTTTTATGATTGATTAGAATAGTTAGATTGGTCGAAGACGTCGTCGTATGGCGCAAAACACTCGCTAGAAAAGTTGCAGGAAATACTACAGAGATCCGGATCGGATCGGGTAGGGGATCGGATCGGACATATCCGAACCGGACCGGGGCGTGGTACTTTCTGGAGCATGACGTGAAGAGGCAACAAGGAAGGCCTGGTCGGATCGGAGGGGCGTGGCGTGGGATCGGAAGGAACAAGGAGGACTGAAGTGGAAGAAAGAGGAGCATGGATACTATATTCCGAACCGAACCGAGAGCAATACACGAACTGAACTGACGAGACGGAGACGGAGGCACTCAAGCTATGGAGTATCCGAACCGAACCGCTTCAGAATCACCGAACCGAACCGCATGAGGGAGAGCACCGAACTGAACCGCATGAGGGAGAAGGACCCGAACCCAGAAGGTGGTGGCACTCCGAACCGAACCGGGGAACGTATCCGAACCGAAGCATGGGTGGCCGGACCGAACCGGACGTGTACTTTTGCTACTCCGTGATGACTCTTCTGAAGACCAACTCCAATTCGATCAAACCCGAGATGCAAAGGAAGTCCAAATGAGAAGTTAGAGCTTAAGATTCAGATGGGAATCAACGAGTTCGCTTCATGGTTGGGCTTTGCTGCGGGACGCGTGTCAAGGAGTTATCGACGTCTATAGCTTTGGACCACTATGGTAGGAGGTACGAAGGCGGATTCAGGGCCATTATGGCATAGGTAGAACCAAGGGCTATGACCAATGAAGTGAGTCATTGAAATGTTTGGTCATGACTCCAAGTGTTTGGCTTGGTCACAGCAGGGTTTCTACAAGTCGGGATTCGTCGTTACCTCAGTTTGTCTAGTGATCCAAGGTGGTAAATGTCGTACGCTTTACGCACTGAGTGAGAGATGTGAGGATGGTTGCTATGGATGATTTGTTTGCTATCATTGTGACATTCACACCCCACCCCCGTATTCTTACACTATTTATTATGGCACCTTGGAGTATTGTACGGTATGTGGTACTAACTCTTTGGTTGCAGGTCCAGGTTCAGGTATGGTTTAGTATACCTGTTATTATTCTGTTTAGATGCTTATCGCTCATACCAGGCTTTATGTCTGACCCAGAGTTTTATGTCTCTTCTTATTACTCTGGGTGCTCACACGAGCAGACTAGAGACAGGTTAGCTGGTGATGCACGGGTAGATGATCCGAAGATGAGCAGGAGGCTTCCACGTAATATATGTATAGTATTCTCCCTGTGTTGTTGAAGATCACTGCTTGGGCATTGGTGGTGCATCTTCTGCTTTAGTTTTCCTTTGTTAGAGACAGTAAATTTGGAAAGTTGTAATAAGCTGTATTTGGATTTCCGCTGCTCTGATGTTGACATTGATTATTAGTTATCAGCTTATGCACTGTCTCACCTGTTTTATGTCAAGTATGTTATTATTATATTTTATTCCATGCGCTGTGAGACATTCTACAGGTTCCTTGATTAGTTCATTCTCTTCTTTCTTTTCTTCTGACGACCGTTCTGTGCTAGCTGGGCATGTGTACAGCGCACTTTCGGAGGAAATGCAGGCTGGTGCGGGACGGGCCGTCACAACTACCGCGAGTTGAATAAAGTGACGAGGAAGAACAAGTATCCTTTACCGCGGATAGATGATTTGTTTGATCAGTTGAGTGGCGCGAGAGTATTCTCTCAGTTGGATCTCGCGACAGGTTTTCATCAGCTTAGAGTGGAAGATGAAAGTATAGCTAAAATGGCATTTCGGACGCCGTCTGGATTTTATGAGTGGTTGGTCATTCCATTCGGGCTGACCAATGCCCCAACATATTTTGTGGATCTTATGAATAGGGTATTCAGAGATCAGTTGAATAAGTTTGTCCTTGTTCGTGGATGATATTTTGGTCTGTTCAAGGACAGAGGAAGAACACAAGGAACATTTAAGAATAGTGATGGAGGTGTTGAGAAAACACCAATTGAAAGCAAAGTTTTCTAAGTGTCACTTCTGGAGGAGGGAAGTGAGATTCTTGGGCCATGTTGTTTCAGAGAATGGTATTGCCGTGGATCCGGCGAATGTGGCTACGGTACATGATTGGTCTACGCCCAAGAATGCAACGGACATAAGAAGTTTCTTTGGATTAGATGGATATTATCGTAAGTTTATCCAGGATTCTCCAAGATAGCAGCACCGTTGACTCAGTTGACCAGGAAGAATCAAGCCTTCGTCTAGGACGAAAGGTGCGAGAATGCATTCAAGAGCCTAAAGGAAAAGTTGACATGTGCACCAGTGTTAGTCATTCCTAAGGGGAATGAAGAAATGACTGTATATACGGGTGCATGTGGTACCGGACTAGGTGCTGTATTGATGCAAGGAGGTAGGGTTGTAGCTTATGCAAGTCGGCAACTGAAAACGCATGAGAAAAGATACCCTACCCATGATTTGGAATTAGCAGCGATCGTGTTTGCACTGAAGATGTGAAGACATTATCTCTTGGGAGAAAGATTCGAGTTGTTTACCGATCATAAATCGTTAAAGTATCTCTTCTCTCAGAAAGATCTAAATCTCCGGCAGCAAAGATAGTTAGAATTCTTGGCTTCCTATGATTTCGACATCGCACATACACCAGGAAAGGGCAATGCGGTGGCTGATGCATTGAGTATAAGACATGCCAGTTTAGGGGCTATGTTTCTAGAATGGAAGCAACTGGAGTACATCGCTAGGTATGATTTCAGACCAAAGTACGAATTAGATCCAGAAATTTTAGAAAGTTTGACGATCAGACCCACTTTGATTGAGCAGATTGGTTCCAGTCAGAGGAACGATCCTAACCTATTGGAAATCATCTCAAAGTTAAAGATGGAAATTGACGGAGATATGAACAAGTATGGGCTTGATCGAGATGGATGGCTTAGAAAGAATGGAAGACCAGTTGTACCCAATGTCAATGGATTGAGAGATGAAGTGCTTAGAGAATGTCATCACTCAAAACTGACTATACACCTCGGTGGTAACAAGATGTATCGAGACATGAAGCAGACCTACTACTGGGAAGGGATGAAAAGGGACATTGGGAAGTTTATATCCAAATGCATGAACTGTCAGCTAGTTAAAGCTGAGCAAAAGAAGCCTAGTGGTTTACTACAACCATTATAAATTTCAAAATGGAAATGGGAACATGTGTCAAT
The DNA here is from genome assembly GCA_030737875.1 of Allium sativum. NCBI lineage: Eukaryota > Viridiplantae > Streptophyta > Magnoliopsida > Asparagales > Amaryllidaceae > Allium > Allium sativum. The sequence continues at coordinate 748,959,128 of CM060916.1, read as the reverse complement.
AGATTTCATTGATGGGTAACCAAGGACTAGATCGGGCCATGATAGCATTTGGGAGATTGTGGACCAATTGACTAAGAGTGCAAGGTTTATACCCGTCAAGTCAAACAGGACAACAGCTAAGATAGCGGAACTGTATATAAAGTAGGTAATGAGATTTCATGGAATACCCAAAGGCATTGTGAGTGACCGAGATCCGTTGTTTACTAGTGGATTTTGTAGGAGCTTACAAAAGGCGTTAGGATCAGAACTACATCTCAGTACCGCGTATCATCCTCAAACCGATGGACAGACAGAGAGGGTGAATCGAATGTTAGAAGATCTCTTGAGAGCTTGCATATTGGATTTTGGTGGATCATGGGATGACCATTTGCATCTAGTAGAGTTTGCATATAATAGTAGTTATCAGTCTAGTATTGGTATGGCTCCATTTGAAGCTTTGTACGGAAGACCGTGCAACTCACTGTCATGTTGGGTAGAAACTGGTGAGAAGTTTGTGCTTAGACCCGACGTGATAAGAGAAACTTCAGACAAGATTAAGATTATCCAACAGCGAATGAAGGCTGCCCAAGATAGGCAGAAGAGTTATGCTGATAAAAGGAGAAGAGAATTAAAGTTCTCCATTGGCGACTTGGTGTTTATCAAGATTTCTCCGTTGAAGAGTGTGATACAATTTGGCAGGAGAGGCAAGTTAGCACCAAGATTTGTTGGTCCATTCCCAGTTCTTGAGAAAATTGGGAATTTGGCATACAAAGTTGAATTACCAGAGAAGATGGAAGGAGTTCACAACGTATTTCATGTTTCCCAGTTAAGGAAGTTTGTGCACGACCCAGATGTGACTATTTCACCTGATCAGTTGGATGATATCGAAGTTAAACCCGAGGCGGTTGGGAACCGCAAGCCTGTGCGTATTGTTGGGAACGATACGAAGCAACTTCGAAGGAAAGCGTTGAAGTTAGTCAAGGTCCAGTGGGGCGAGAATGAGAATGACTGTACTTGGGAGACAGAGGAGAGCATTAGGAAGACGTATCCAGAACTCTTCGCCTGGTAAGATTTTAACTTTGATTTAGTCTTTCCGCATGCTAGGATAGGCTTGTTTGTTTGTTTTGCATGTTTGATTGTTGTATGTGGCTGGTAGGCATGCGGGATCCTTTGTATGTTTTGGGTTAAGGAATTTCGGGGACGAAATTTCTTAAGGGGAGGAGAGTGTAATGACCCGCATTCTACACATCATAGGATCATAGGATATTTATTTCTTTCACATACGAAGTAGTATGGTCATGTAACTTTGGGAGACGACTATTGGGGTCATTTCCCATGTTCATGATTTTTGCCAATTTTAAATGACCATTTTGCCCCTGGCTGATCTTGTTCTGACCATAACTTTTGATTGAAAAGGAGTTTTGACCTAAAACCACTTCTATTGGCTTCGGATGATGATTTAACTTTCCGTAGAGTGGTCACAACAGCGAAACGGACACACCGTTTGGGAGATATGGCTAAAACAAGTTTCAGAAGGTGAAAAACTGCTTAACCGGGCCAAATGAGATGATTAGTAAATGGGCCCATAACCCATTTCGAGATTAGGGTTATGGGGAGGCTGAAATGAGTTAGGTTTTCATTTCATTTCAGTTTTCCAGCCGCCACAAACCCTCTCTTCAACCTAACAATGACCTCCAACATCTAAATACACCTCTAACCACTTCTTAATCAAGTTTTGGCTTAAACTACATCAAATCAAGGCGGATTAGCACAAGAATCGAGGTAGAGCTGCTGAATTGCATTGGTATTCGCGCCCAAACAGTAGAGTTTCAGTTCTAAAGGTTTCATTTGTGGCTAAGGTGAGTGATTTGCATGGTTCCTCACTAATTATGGTTAATTAAGGGTAATTAGTGTTGATTAGCGAATTTATACACTAATAAATTCTGGAAAAATATTTATAAATCCGAAAATAATGTTTTAGACCGCTGTTAGGAATTTGGATTAATTTGATTAAGTTTTGCTAATCCTATCCTTAGTTTTGCTTAAACATGCTTAAGGGAAAATATGGGATTTAGGCTATGTTTGACCCAATTTACATGTTATGGTTGTCGTTTTGATGTTTATGGTTGATTCTCTATGTTGCTATGACTGTGTGGTATGTTTTGTGATTGATTAGAACTGTTAGATTGGTCGAAAATGCCGTCGTTTAGCGTAAAACAGTCGCTGGAAAGTCGCAGGAAATATGCAGGGTTTCGAACCGGACCAGATCGGATTATTGGGCTCAGATCGGATAGGAGAACAGGGCAAGTGCACTCGATTCGGATTGGAACTTAGCATAAGGGGCTTGGCGAGAAGGAAGGCCATTTGCTTAGAATTGGAGTTGGGCAGGGGATCGGATCGGAGAGACCAACAGGGGATCAGATCGGACTAGAGCCAGGAAGCGGGATCGGATCAGAGGACCAAGCTTGGAGCTGGAGCTGGAGCGAAACACCGGATCGGATCGGGACATCTAGGAGGGAGCGACCACCGAACCAGGCATAAGGCATCCGAACCAAACCAGAGCTGGAGGACCGAACCGAGGAGGAATGGAGCACTGATCAAGGCATGATCCAGGACCACCGAATGGAACCGGGTCGGGACTACCGAACCAAATGTGTACTTTTACCTCATCGTGACGACTCTTTTGAAGATCAACTCCAATTCGATCAAAACCCGAGATGCAAAGGAAGTCCAAATAGGAAGTAGAGCTCAGGATCCAGTTGGGAACCAACGAGTTAACTTCATGAGTTGGGCTTTGCTGCGGGACGTGTGCTAAGGGGTTGTCGATGTTTATAACTTTGGATCACTATGTGTAGGGAGTACGTGAACGAATTCAGGGCCACAGTGGCCTAGGTACGACTGAAGAGCTATAGACCAATGAAGTGGGGTCATTTGTAAAGATTGGGTCATGACTCCATGTGATGAGCTTGGTAGTAGTAGTAGTTGTACAGGTCGAACTCCGTCACTACTTCGATGGGTCTAGTGATCAAAGTGGTGGATATCATATGCTTTACGCACTGAGTGAGAGATGTGAGGATGGTTGCTAAGTTTGATTTGTTTGTCATCATTATGACATGCGCACCCCACCCCCGTTATCTTTACACCATCTGTTCAGTGGCACCTTAGAGTACTGTACGGTATGTAGTGCTAATTCTTTGGTTGTATGTCTAGGTTCAGGTATGGTTTAGTATACCTGTTACTATTCTGTTTAGCTGCTTATCGCTCATACCAGACTTTTTGTCTGACCCAGAGTTTTATGTCTCTCCTTATTACTCTGGGTGCTCTCACGAGCAGACTAGAGGCAGGTTAGGTGGTATTCACGAGTAGCTGTACCGGAGACGAGCAGGAGGCTTCCACGTATGATATATATATAGGCATTCTCCCTGTGTTGCTGCGGTCACTACTTTGGGCATTAGTGGTGTACCTTTCTTTCTTTTGTTTAGAGACAGTAATTTGGAAAGTTGTAATAAGCTGTATTTGGATTTCCGCTTCTCTGATGATGATGATGATGATGATGATGTTGGTTTTAGTTATCAGCTTATACACTGTCTCACCTGTTTTATGTCAAGTATATTATTATTATATTTTGTTCCATGCGCTGTGAGACATTCTACAGGTTTTCGATTAGTTCATTCTCTTCTTTCCTTTCTTTGGCGACCGTTCCGCGCTAGTCGGGCATGTGTACAGCGCAATTTCGGAGGAAATGCCGGTTGGTGCGGGGCGGATCGTCACAGTACACACATATAATTAGACACGGTCAAAGACCGTGTCTGATTAGACTTCAGATACGGCTAAGAGCCGTATGTTAATAGTAGTGAGATACGGTTTATAGCCGTATCTAATAATTTAACATGCCACTTTTTGATACTGCTTTTTACAATGCCTAACTTCTTTGGATACGGCTAAAAACACGGTCTAATTAGTATATATGGTGTAGTGAGTAACAATATTATTGGTATATGTGGATGATACTATTTTGACCGGAAACAATTGGAAGGAGCAACAAGTCTTGAGTCAGTGTCTAGCAAAGAACTTCGAGATAAAATCTCTTAGGAGGCTAAAATATTTTTTGGGAATCGAGGTGGCTCACTCTAAGAAAGGTATTTTCATGTCTCAACAAAAATATGTCACAGATTTTCTTAAAGAAACAGGTAAGGCTGCTTGTAAGCCGGTAAGTTCACCCATAGATCCAAGTCTTAAATTAGGTGATGCAGTTCAAAGTGCTGTTGTGGATAACGAGATGTATCAACGGTTGGTTGGGAAATTTATTTATTTTTTCTCACACAAGACCAGACATTGCATTTGTTGTAAGTTTGGTTAGCCAATTTATGCATAGTCCAGGAGAAGTTCATTTAAAGGCAGCTCATAGAATTCTACAATATCTTAAGGGAACTCCAGGAAGAGGAATTTTATACAAAAGGAATGGAAACACAATTATTGATGCTGATTATGCAGGGTCAATCACTGACAGAAGATCCACTACTGGATATTGCACTTTCTTGGAGGAAATTTAGTAACTTGGAGGAGTAAAAAAAACGTGGTGGCTCGTTCTATTGCTGAAGTTGAATTTCGGGCTATGGAACAGGGAATTTGCTCAAAATAATTTTAGATGATTTGAAGATTAAATGGGATGAACCTATGAAACTTTATTGTGATAATAAGTCAGCAATCAGCATAGCTCATAATCCCGTACAACACGATCGAACAAAATTTATTGACGTGGATAGACATTTTATCAAAGAAAAACTCAACTCCGGTTTGATTTGTACTCCATATGTACCTTCACAAAGGCAACTCACATATATTTTAACCAAAGGATTGAGCAGTCAGTTTTTGAAGAAATGGTGTCCAAGTTGGGAATGGTGAATACCTATTCACCATTTTGAGGGGGAGTGTTGAAAATAATTTTGCATTTAATAATTCCACCTTCCAGTCTGCATTTAATAATTCCACCTCCCATTAAGTTTTTTCATTACTCAATAAACTGAATGAGTGTGTGTCTCTTAGGAAATTGACGTGTCTCTTAGGAAATTAACATGTCTTTATTGCTTATCTTGTAAGTTGTATTTCAATTAATATCCTTGTAAAATCAGATGTTTATATAGAAATTGAATGGATATGACACAACATTTCAGATTGAAATGACACCTTTTCAGAACTTGGGAGTTGATAAAAAGTTGGAGGGAAGTTTGAAAGTTTGAACTTTTGTAATTCAAAATTCAAATTTCGAGTTTCTGACTGGTAAGTCGACGTATGTTAAAATATACGTCGACATATGGGCTAATTTTCAAAGAGAATTTGGTTTTGGTGATTTTTATTTTAAATTAACGATATATATTTCAGGTTTAACGATTTCCTGAATAATTCTAATCCTATAAAACAAACAAATAATTTATTTTATTATTTTATTTATTTTTATTTTTTATTATTATTTTGAATTTCAAAATTCAAATTTCAAACTTGAATTTCTAATTTCAAATTTCAGATTTTAAAGTTTTTTAAATTCAAATCAAAGCGAAAAACAAAGCAACCATTCGACCAAATAAAATTAAAAATTAATCAATGCGTACCCGGTTTTTAGATCCTTTTCTTCGAGATTTTCTGAACTCTGAATTACTGTAAAGCATATATTTTTATTTCCGGTTTCTGGTTCTTCATCACTTGATGATGAATCTGAATCATCTATTGTTACTGCATATGCTTTCTTTCTCTTTCTTGATGAATTGCTTTTATCTATTTGTTGATTTGATTTATCTGGATATGGACACATTTTCTTTATATGACCTAGCTTGTTGCAGTTATAACACCGACCGTCATTACTTCTTGAACTTCCTTAATTATAATTTTTCCTTCTATATCTTAGAAATTTTCTAAAATGACTAGTCATGAGAGCTGTTTCTTCATCGTCTTCACTACTCGAGTCAGAATCATTTGCTGTTGCTTTTAATGCAATAGATTTCTTCTCAATTGGTCTGTTTTCTTTTTTCTTCTGTAATTGGACTTCGTAAGACATCAGATTTCCTATTAACTCTTCAATCTTTATTTCATTCACATCGTTGTCTTCTTCAATTGCCAAAGTTTTCTAATCCCATTCCGGAGTTAATGAACTTAGTATTTTTCTGACTTGATCAGTTTCAAAATATGTTTTTCCAAGTGCTTTTAATGAATGCATTATCTCTTGAAACCTGCAATACATATCTAAAATAGACTCATTCTCGTTCATTTTGAATAACTCAAACTTATTTCCTAACATTGCTATTTTAGTTTGTTTAACTTTACTAGTTCCTTCATAAGTAACTTGTAAAGTTCTCCAAATTTCATAAGCAGTTTTACATACTAACACTCTATTAAACTCATTCCTATCTAATGGACAAAATAACATATTCATGGCTTTAGAATTACTTTGTGCAGCAGCCTTTTGTTCATTTGTCCATTGTGCAAATGCAGTTGTGGGTTCAACATATTCATTTTGTGTACTATTCCATGTGTCTAAACCTACTGATTGTAAATAAATTTTCGTTCTATATGCCCAATATGAATAATTACTACCATTAAATAATAGTGGTCTAACAGTGGACAGACCCTCTATAAAAGAACTATTATTACTACTAGTGTTGGTTTCCATTATCACTATTTTGAAAAATCAGATTATGAACTTTTTGAAAGACTTGCTCCGATACCAATTGTTAGGGATTGCAGAATGCATCGTTAAGGCAAAACAAACACTAGGGGAGGGTGAATAGTGTTTTTGAGAATTTAAACAAAATATAGAACTTTTGTGATGAACTATATGGATCAAACACCACATAAACAATCATAGACACAAAATCAAACACAAATGCAAAGATAAACGAAAGTAAAGTGCAAAAAAGGAAAGAACACACCGGATTTTATATTGGTTCAGAATTTCTCTTACGTCCAGTCTCATGCAACGCTAGATTGCGCAGAGTTTTATTACTATATCAAAATCCAATTACAACCCTCCTTGATTTCACGTCTACAAGGGATACCACCATTTCCACCCACACACTTGATCAAGTATACCTTCCTTGATTTCACGCCTACAAGGGATACCACCGATTACCTGTCCTTGATTTCACGGCTACAAAGGATACCACTAATTCCTTTACCCAACCCAAGCAATTACAAACAGCCATATAACTCTTCAATAGCACTTGATTCAGAAAGTAATGAGTAGAGAGTGAGAAGAGAAGAAGTTTGATCAAAATGGAATTGAATTCAGCAGAGTATAAGTGTAGAAATCATAAAAATGATTAAGAATAATGGTGTAATGGAAGAGAATGAAGTTAGAGAAGAAAAGATGATTAAAAATTCGAAGTCAAGCCCTTTTATAGTGTGTGAAAGGTTGCAACGCTTCAAAACCGTCACAATTAGTGAAAAGACACTTACTTTTAAAATTGAAAAAAATGACATTTATATGTTAACATATAGTTTTCTTTATGTCGACATACATATAGTAGAAATTTGATTTTTGATATTTTTCGAAGTGTTTTGATATAAATATAATTCTGGAAATTCCTGAATTAAAATATAGTGTTATAAAATAATATTATAAGGTAGGAAATCATGTGAAAACATAAATATAAACTATATAAACATATTTTATAAAATTACAAAGTTTAAAACTATATAAAATGTGAAAATATAAATATATGAAACTTATACAACTTTGAGTTTGAAAACAAAATTAAAATAGGAAAAGAGAATAGAAAGGATAGAAAATAAAATAGAGAGAACATAAAATAGAGAGGGTTGAAGGTAGAATTTGAAATATAGAATTTGGATTTGAACCTGGAGTGCTATTTAGAGTCTTACATAATCTAGACTCTTATAGATATATTATTCTTGAACTCTTGAAATCTTGAATACTCATGAGTCTTGAAATTTCTCTGAACTCTGAATCTCTAATATCTTTAAACCGTACAGTCTGTAGTAATATTTCCTGTATATAAATCATGCATATGTGTGTGTGTATATATATATTATACAAAAGTGTTAGTACATATTTTATAATCAATTAATATTGAAATAAGGTCGTTGTCATCAGAACTCCATTCTCCAACAATGTCCATATCCTGATAAATCAAATCAGCAAACATACAACAATTCCTCAAAGAAGAGGAAAAGAGCATATGCAGCAACTTTAGATGACTCAGATTCATCATCAAGTGACGATGAACCAGAAACTGGGAATTCAAACATGTGCTTCACGGCGATTTAGAATTCAGAAAATAATGAAGAAATAGATCTAAAAACCAGGTACGCCGTAATTAATAATTTTTGATTGAGTTGGTTGAATGGATGCTTGTTTGCTTGCTTGTTTGAAATTTGAATTCGAAAATTTGAATTTAAGGTTTAAATTCTAAAATTTAAATTTGGAATTTGAATTTTGAAATTCAAAATAATAATATAATAATAAAAATAAAAATTTTGAATTTCAAAAGTTTAAACTGTCAAACTTCCCTCCATCTTTTTAACAACTCCCAATGTTTACAAGGTGTCCTTCTACTAAGAAAGATGTGTCCATTTACTCCCTATTTATTATCTATTCAATTCTATTCTCTCTACCTTTCATTCAAAATTCAGAACAACTTTCTTCATTTTATCTACATTCTAATGGCTTTCTTAGGTAACCCAAAAACCATGAAATAGACCAAAACTCTCAAAGATCATCTCTACAATAATCTGAAGGCTATTCAATCTTACATTGACTATGCTAGAAACGGATGGGTATGTTTGCAATCTTCGAAGATTTTCCTACTTATGATATTCATTCTCTTTTTGAACAAAATGAAGTTTTAAGCTTGATAAATTTTCGGGATAAGGATGAAGTATGTTACCCGAATCTAGTCAAATTGTTTTATGTGAATTTAAATCGTGCTTTTTATGAAGGAAAAAAAAACAAGTTTGGAGTAGCGTAAAAGGCACTCAAATTATTTTGGATTGTGATATTTTGGAAACCATTTTAAATTGCAAGAAAACAGGCTAGGATCTTTTGGATTTTTAAATTTAATGAACAAGATTTGAAAACGTTTCATCACATTTTTGAAAGCGATGAACATATGGATTTTAAAAAGTGAAAATTAGTGTTCCATCCCTAAAATATTTCAAATAAAAAAGGGCCTCCCTCCCCAAGTTTCGTTTCAAATTAGTTCCTATTTTCATTGTTATGTGTTTTGGTCAAAAAAAATGCATTGACACTTAAAAAAGTTCAAAAATCTGCAAATATTCTCGGAAGCACTCAAAAAAATGCATCCATATATGCATTTATTCTAAATAAATGCATACATGTATGCATTTATTTGAATACACATGAATTAAAATGTGCATTCCTTCTGAATAACTGCATGCAAGTATGCATATATTCAGAATAACTGCATACTTGTATGCAGAAATGTTTGAAGGAGGCTTCACACAAATTTGTATACTTGTATGCAGTTTTTCTGTATAACTGAATACTTGTGTGCATAAATTCAAAAGCGCACGTTTTATATGTAGATTTTGAATAGTTGCATCAAAAGATGCATTTATTTCACAAAATCTACATACACGTATGCATTTATATGCAGTTGGACGCATAAACTGAAATAGATGCATACCTGTACGCAACTATTTGAAATATGTGCATCATGAAATGCATTTTACTGCATTTTTCTGTTTTGTTGTTTTCTTGGTTTTTGATGTGTTTTTCAAATGTTTTTCCACCTGAATTTTTTGACGTGTACTTGTTTCATTTAAATATTAATTTTCGTGATTTTTTTAATGAATTTTCGGAAAATAGGGATGTAATTTACAATAAATTTAGGACCGGATGTGAGCCTAATTTAAAAACTTAATAGGTACTTGATCCAAACACACCCTTTTAAAAATCGCTTTTTCCGTCCGAAAGCTAGAACTGTCAACCTCCTTCTTGAATATACTCTTACTCCCGGTTCCAGAAATTTCAGTAATCCTAATCTTAAGGTCCAAAAGGCTCTTTTGCCATCTTTGGCAATTATGATATTAATTAGGATGATGTAATTTTAAAAGAATTTAAACCCAAAGAAATGTCCACCGAAGAAAATACTCTCTATCATGTAATTTATCTTACCCGCATCTTTAAATATTTTGGAGTGGATATCAAAGGAGAATAATTTGTGCCAAGGAAGATTTTTAACTCGGGAAATATATCCCTTATGCAAATTCCACTCACCTTTAAACCTTATGAAACATTTGCTGAAAAACAATCTTGAATGGGACAAGAGGAAAATCCAATGGAAATTGATGAAGAAGAAGAATCCTCGTTGGAAAATGTAGAATGTCCAATAACTAGTAGAGCCATATCTAAGGAGTTACTTGTCCAAAACCAAGTCAACATAGCCAAGAATCAAAAGAAGATCAAGAAGACACACAATAAAATATCTTCTAAAATGAACAAGTTCTTTGGCAAAATAGTAAGAAAACTTGAAATATCATCTTCCTCCTCCACATCCGTTGAAATATAAGCTTATTAGTTTGTGTTATCTTTCCGTAGTAGCTTGTATTTCCTTTCGTATTTTCACATTTCGTACTTCTAGTTATAAATTTCATGTATTGTCTGCTTGTAATCATTTAGTAGTAATAAATGATTATTATTTTCTGTCAAAACAAACTTTAAACCTCTATAAAAACATTAAAATTAAGTAATATAATATATTCAATAGGTGTGCAAAAATTCAAAATACCAAAAATACTTATGGGTATGTCGACATGTAGTTTCTGACATGTCGACATATAACTGTCAGGAAATTCAATTTGTTTCAAGTTTTATTTTTTTTAATAACTACCTTATGTCTCTTCATTTCAAACGAATTTCAGATTCTATAAATACCTTTTTCTTCCAGAAAACATAGTTTTATTTCTCTCTTTATTCTCTAACACTTCTCTAAATTATTAAATAATGGCCAATCCTACTCACAATCTAAGTGAAAATCTTGAAGAGACTCTCAATTCCTTTAAGAATATCCTAACTATTATTTTTCATAATCAGCGGGATCTAAAGTTAAGTCAAATAAAGATGATTGAATAACAAGAGAAACACTTTGATGTCATTCATTGGCTAATCTCTTCTCTTTCTAGAGACGAAGACAACAACATCACTGGAGCACCTCTCACCAAAGACAACGAAGACTGAGAAGTTATAAAAAATGATCCAATCTTCGGTGGAGATGGATGGGTGGAAGTTCCAAGGGATGTATAAATTTGAATTGATTGATATGCTTTGTGTGGTATGAAAACTTGTACATATTGTTTGATTTGATTTGCAATGATTGGTTTGATACAATGATTGCTTGTAATATTGTTTGGATTTGGATGAATTTGATTTGACTGATTTGATATAAAACAATGATTACTTGTATATTGGTTGAATTGTTTGAAAATATTGCTAATCATTCATTTAGGAGAAGCTATAAAACTTTAGATTTAAGTATTAAGGGAGTTATATATATAAAATAAGTCATTAGGATCATTTATGGCACAGATTTAGGGGTAGTATATTTTAGTGTAGTTTTTATTGATGACAAAAGGGAGAAATTATAAAATAGGATATAGATAAGATAGGCATAGTTTAAGGGGTAGTCAAGAAGAATTCATGGTGAAAGGGGGAGTATTCAAGAAACCAGATTAACAGGTAATGTCATGTATGAATATTTTATAAATCAAGGTTGTCATCATAAAAAAGGTGGAGATTGTTGAACGGAATTTTGATGACAATAACCTTGTAAACATTTAAAATATATATTAACATCTATATCCAGAATTTATATGTATATGCAGGAATTATATACATGTGATATAGAAGACTGTACAGTTTAAGAGATTCAGGATTCCAAAGGAGATACAAGATTCAAGACTCATGAGAATCAAGATTTCAAAATATCAAGATTTCAAGAGTTCAAGAATATCAAAATAATAGAGTCTAGTTAATATGTAAAACTCTGATTAGCACTTTCAAATTCTGTTTTTTAAATTATTTCAAATTATGTTTTCAAATAATTTTCCAACTCCTTCCTAAATGATTTCAAATTATTAAAGGCTTTTACTTATGTTTTCAAACATATATGTTTATTATACAATTTGTATATTATATAGTTTTATATCATATAATTATATATATGTTTAAATTATATATTACTATATTTTTATACTTTAGAAAACTCATTTTAAACGACTAGTTTTGATTCAAGAATTTCTAGAATATATATATATATATATATTGCTTTAAACACTTAAAGAAATGATTTTAAAAAATTCAAAAATCATATATATGTCGACATATAAATGTCATAATTTTAAATTTCAAAGGAAGTGTCTTTTCATTATTTGAAACGATTCAGTACTATTGCAACCTTTGGAACTCTATATAAAGGGGTCATTTTCGAATTTTTAACCAACTTATCTTCTCCTTCTTATCCTTACTCTTACCACCATTATTCTACTTTAATTTCTTGGTTTCTATACTTATACTCTGTCATTTTCAATACAAATTATATCATTCTCTTTCTCTTCTCAGTCTCTATCAAATACTCTCTGTTTGGAAGTATTAGGAGTTCTAGGGTTGTTTTTAATTGTTTAGGATAGGGTTATTCCTTGTAGCCTATAAATCAAGGAATGGGAGTGGTGTGAACCTTGCAGCCATGAAATCAAGAGTGTTGAATCGATGTGAACCTTGTACCCATGAAATCAAGGGTGTGGAATCAGTGTTAACCTTGTAGCTGTGAAATCAAGGGTGTTGTAAGATTGATACTAATATTAATAAAACTCTGCACAATCCAGCGTTGCGTGGGATTGGACATAGGAATAATCCGATCGAGTACAAAATCTGGTGTGTTCTTTCCTTTTCTGCATTTTATTTCTATTTGTATTTACATCTGCGATTGTTTCTGTTGTGATATACATTCTATGATCCATATAGTTGTTTGAGTAATCATTAAGTTTTTAGATTTTCTATAATCTCTTTAAAACGCTATTCACCCCCCTTCTAGTGTTAGTTTTGCCTTAAGATCCATAATTCCATCCTCAACACTAACAAGTTAAATTTTAGGTCTAAACCATACACTTTTCTGGCTATACTACTAATAAAAAGGATACAAGTGCCCTGATGATGCATAAAAAAATTATATAACCAGAATGCGGTCTTTCAGTGAAAATGTATTTCCATTAAACAACAAAGATATAAAGACCACAAAAGAAGTTTACAATGCAAAGACATCTATACCTTCCATATCAAAGTATTCAGAAAACCGACATCACATGGAGAGCAATGAAGTTGCTGATGCTTTAAATCCACTATCTCCAAATTTTGAAGGCCATGAATATTTTGTTCTACTCAGTCACACTTCTTATTCTCCTGTACAAGCAGAAATTCTATCTCAACGAAGCTCAGAGGAGACAACAAATCCTCAAGCAACCAGATCAGAATATTCAACAGAATCTAAACACATTGATCACTCAATCAAATGAGTCACAAGTTCAGTGTGGTCATCCAATGGTCATAAGAGCAAAAGGTGGTATTTTTTTTAAATGAAAAATGTTTGCTGCCTCCACTACAAGAAAATTGATTTTTCGTAGCGCTCAAAAAGTGCTATCAAGCATTTTGGTTGGTGTTTTGATAATCGTTACGAGAAAACATGCCATTAAAAATCGTTGAGTATTAGTTGCACTTTTTTTAAATGCCACTAGAAAATTTTTGTACCATTATTTTATAAACAATACGAATGTTATTTTTTGTAGCGTCTATATAACACCACCGAAAGGGTTACTAGTTTTAATGGCGTCCATTTTTTTTTGTAGCATTTAGTAAATGCCACCGCAAAGGTTTTTGATTACTTTAATCGCTGGTTTGTAGCGGGTTTTAAACGGTACAAATAATAATAATCCATAGTATTATTTTCCAGCACTGTTTATTCCCAATTTGTATCATAATATTCCACACCTACCCATAATTTTGCCTCCAATTATATAACAATGTAATAAACAAACACATATACTTTTGACATAACATATTAAACAACCACAAAATACATATACATTCAAGATCCACAAGATACATACACATTCAAACATACATAAGTATCAAAACATAAACATACACTTTCATACTCTTTTACGCTCAACTACTATACTGTGTATCAAGAATGCTTGATCTATTCTTTGTTCTACGGTGGAATCTTAAGCTACATATACCTGACAAGCACTTGTTAACAATCACAAAGGTCCAAATGTGAATCCTTCTTTGCTATCATTCAAAGATTACAAGCATCATGAGTTCGAAGCAGACAAACACAGTTCAATCTTCTTTTGAGTTTGTCGATCAACCTCCGACCCTCTCTCTTGAAAGTCCCATGTAACTGAAAGTTTCATAGAATAGGTACATATTCACGAGAACAGGATATTAAGCAAGCTATTTAATTTGTAATTTTTAATTTAATTGCAATATACATTGGATACTTGCAAACGGTATAATCACAAATAACTAGATTTCCATTAAACATTGTGTGTCATAAATTTTCACACACATCTAATAAAATAAAATAAAATAAACTAACCAATCGTTCAATCCAATTACCAAACCTGAAAGCATCAACACTGTTGTAAAATCCTTTAATCCAGTGACCAAACCTGAAAGCATATGACAATCGAATTTTGATTAGATTACAGTGACACAGTCCAAAAACAATTCAGTTTACCATAAACAGTGCATACCTGAATCTTTCCATCAGATGAACCAGAGAACAACATTTCTCCTTCGTAATTGGAAACCAGAATTGTAACTACTTTGCTACTCACTTTGATCGAACCAATTCTCGCCATTCTCTCTTTTAACCAAACTTCAATCACCCCACACCTTGTTCCAGTGAGCACGAAGCCATGGTTCTTGTGTGCAAATATGAAATAGTATGATTGAGTTGCAGCAGAGCAATGAAATGGTATACTACTCTGCTCAGCTACTATACTATAACATGTGATGTACAAAAAATTATAAAAGGAAATATTTTGCCAAAACATATTATATAGCATAATCAGTACATGTGCTTTTGAGTGTTCAGTATGGATATTCTACAAAATTTGATCTATAAATCGAGCTATTACTTAAATGACAAGATTCATGTACTGGTCAATGGAGTAATATCTTATTGTAATATTTATAGATAAATAGCAGAAAATGTAAGTAACTTTTCTTGAGTACAAGAAACACTTGCTCATGAATTTTTCTGGGCTTTTGAGTTAGGTTAAACAAATGAGAAAAGTTCAATCTAACAATAGGTTTGACTTAATTTGTCCATGAACTTTCATACAAAATATTAAGAAAACTAGGAGTGTATGAAATTTCCATAACCATGGCATCTTCAAACAAAACAAAAAGTGGTTTCACCAATATGTTTCTTGCATTAATTAAATGACCCTAGAGCATACATCATGTGCTTCAGGGTCATGACACGTGGACAATCAGATGGTTCAGCTTCATAAAGAGGTTTGTAGTGTAATTTATTATGATAGTTACTTCAAACTAACCACCAAGTACTTGTTTTTACTCATCATTTTGGAATCATTTTATGCAAAACCCAGAAAACAATACAAAGACAATGATCAATGCCTGTGCTAAAAGATCCTATCATTGTTTTCGTTGGTAAGGAGAACACCTTCAGTGTTGATAAATAGGTTATGTTCCGTGTAAATCTTCACTATATAAGCTAAAACAAATCAACTAAAAAAAACCTTTCCAGCAAGTCCATCTACAAAGGATCCTCCTGCATAAAGAACACCATCTTGTGTGCAAATTGCATGAATTGTCTGTTTTACTAAAACAAAGCCACAGTATCCACAACAAAGGGATGGCGTACAGTACCTAATCCGGTGCATAGTAACACTCATTGTTTTCCTTGCTGCTTACTAAGAAATTCCTTCTTCAGAGCTTCCTCTAGCTGCATGAATAAAGAAGTAAACAAACCTTTAAAGAAAGCAAGCAAATTAATAGTGTTCTCCATATGCTTATCAGCTCAGGTTACATATAACTCTATATTATGGGCCAACCAAACAAAGTTGTAAGTGTAATTTGTACTCATTCAGCAAATAATGGAAATGCCAACTTCTAAATATGAAGCTCTATCATACTCAAAGTTATATGTATTTTTACCATCCTCACAAAATTGTAATAGTAGTTTGTACTCATTCAGCAAGCACAGCCACCTGATTGTTGTTGAGTGTTCGACGAGCTCACAGTGGGTTTCAAATTCACATCAACCATGTCTTCTTGCTTTGTTGATGTAAGCCTCTCCATTACAGGTAAGGAAGATGCTATCTTACGAAACAACAGCTACCATTCTACATATTTAAATTTTCATAATATTTGTATATTTTCTTAAGACTTGTTCTTGTTTAAACTTTCATAATATTTTGTAAAAAGAACTCCAAAACTAGGTAAAGGGGGACATTTGTTTTTCATATTTTAGAAAATTGTTAGGTGATGCACAAAAAAGATTGTCGTCCTAACATTTATACAACTTTCAAAACCTTTAATGCGAAAATGTCTGACTTAAAAAGATGACAAGTCGGATTTATTCACTATTTGTACAACCTTTGGCTTAATACCCAAAACACCGATGCCTAAATTAGGGAGCATAGATGCTAAATTATAGATTTACTATTCACTTAATAGTGGTGAAATGCACCGCAAACCTATAAACCAAAGAGGTACCAATAAGAATCAACTACATGTCCAGCCAAAACAAACATCAACAGATTAATGATGAAGTTTTCCCATGCAGATTCGAAAATGAATCCAGTCGCAGATTGGCCAACTAATAATGGTACAACTCTACATATTCTTGGATATATTGAAGAAGGATCACCAAAATCATTACCTAGGTTATACAATCAAATAGCATAAATTTACAAAATTTGGAACCAGATTATGGTACTTAAGAAAAAAACAAACTATAAAATATAATATCAATTTCGTCTTGTCTTAGCAGAGGTACAAGTTTTAGAATTCTCAGCATGACTGAATATAAAATTCTTTCATTCAATCATAAGTTACATGGTGAAACAAACATCCATCAAGGATATGCAAATCTGCAAAATGTTTCCACTTTTTAACTATGCATTTGAAATCGTCTTCTCAGAAAAAAAAAAGGGTTTGGCATGAAATCACTATTATCACTATTAAGATGAAGAAATTTAAACCCATATTTCTCTAGTTAAAAAAATATGTCATACTCATGTTTTCATGGTCGTAAAATAATTGCATAAAATGTTGTTAAATTTGTTGCAACAAATGTTTTGTTTGTTATTAAATCTTATATTTATGATGTTATCATATTTTTAACGAAAATATCAGCGTAGAATTTTGCAATGCAAAAAATTTGCTATAAAAAATATGTCCTAGAAAATTATAAACAAAACGAACTAATAAACTAAAAATTGGTTTTCTTGAAAAATAGAGATGTGGAAAAAGTTCCAAAATTGTACAAAATTTTAAATCAGGGTATTGTACTGTCTAGTTAAAAATAAGTAATCCGTTGAATATTTTTATAATATGGCTTTACTCAAAATAACTGCAGTTATTATGAATAATGCTGGATATAATAACATTCTAAAATTGTTCATCTCTCTATACTGGGATACAGTTTGATTTCTCAAACTAGATACTGGTTACTAATTTACCATTCAAAAAATTTGTTAATATTAAAGCAAAATATGATGCTTTATGAATTTATGTGGTTTTATAAGTTTAAGAAACACTAAGGCCTTTTTGATGGTTTAACATGATGAAGCTTTTAATTAATTGAGCTATATTTAGTCTTGCCAATGAGTATACCTAGGGTTAATATTCTGTGAATCTAAAGATACATATATAACTTTCAATCTCCACCACCTATGACTAATTAAAAGACATAATAATTACCTGAGGAAGAGGCAGCAAATAAAAGAATCAAGTGCAAAATAACTAGAAAACTAATGCCAAGCAATTTTCTTTGGCTCGTCAACCAAATCCCCAGCGCCAACCACTCTAGACTTTAGAGCAACATATGCCAATCTAAATTGCAACAAGTTAATTAAGTACATATACCAGGTAAGTTCAAATAAATCAAATTATAATTCAAAAAACAGTGACATATTGTAATTTGCCTAAAAACTAAATAGTCAAAATGTAAAAACAGAAAATGCTACCTTTTAAGTTACATATATTCTATGCGTGTGATGCATTAATGTACTGTCTAATAGATATTTACATATTTTTATGTTACCCACTGGCTAACAAAAATACTTTGATGGGAAAAGTTATAGGCATTGAGACTACAGAGACTTATTAGATCATTTTTTTTCTCATTAGTAAACTCAGATTGTGTACATTAGCGAAATTCTAGATATTCAAAAGTTAATGAAAGGGTTTAACCATTTACATTCAACTTATAATACATGCAGAAATAGAAATTTAAACAGAGAAATATCCCAGTGGAACAACAAATTATAAAGACCTTGTTAATACTAACACCGAAAAATTCCATAGGTACATGACCATTTTTAATCATTTCTGTTTATTATTTGCATTTACTATAATGCAAAACCATATGTTTCTCTTTCTATCATGTGCCAATAGGAATATGTAAACAATGCCTAAAATCCAGAAGATATAACTAATATTTAGCTAATGTCAAAATAAAAATAGTAAGAGCATTTAACAATTTACCTCACTATCCATATGAGGGACAACTTATCTTTATGAATTCGTTACTTCTTTGATACAAAGGGCCAGTATGTGACATATTTGTTACGCCACTTCCATATGAGGTATTCATAGGCATGGACATTGATGCAGAACGAGTAGTAAACTATTGTAATTCAACATTTCTTGCTACTGTGAGTTGTCTTTTTTTTTATTGTCCAATTCATAAAAATATCTGCACCAGCAACAAATGGAATGGACATCAATTTGCGAATAAAAAATAATTGTGTCGTTGCACATTATAAATATAAAAAGCCACATCTTGTAAAAATTTGCAATTTAAATTTTACAATACAAACTATGAAAGGACAAAAACATGAATTCTAAAACAAATCAACTATATGAATTGTGACCAGCAAAGAAACATTCACTTTAGTTCTTATATTAGCACCTGGAACACATTTTGTTTTCTCGGTTGCAAGACTGAATTTAGATGATATTCAACCATATTTTACGCTTGATGTTATCCAAAAGAAAAATAATAAAAAAATAGAGAAGCCGACCTAATCACAATGGCGACAAAAGAGTTCGTCCGAAAAATGAACACCGCCGATAGCTCTAGCTCCTCCAAAACCGCCAGACCGGAAAATACCTTCTGCAAACCCCCAAATCGACGAGGGTGGGTTCAAGTTGGTAGTATCCAAGAGAAATCAATGACAAATTATGAAGGAAAATATGATTAAAATAGGCAAACCAAATCAGAATGAAATAGAATTGAAATAGAAAAGCCATACCTATTTAGGGTTTTTCCCTGAAATCTCGAACAATAGTTACGGTATCCGATTGAAATTATTGAGGACTACGAAGAAGGCTTTGCACGACAATGAAGATGGAGAGCGATAACACAAGAACGGAGATTGTGATGAAATTTCTTCAACAGAGAGATTTGGGGAAACGGAATGAGGGTTAAAAAAATTTAAATATGTGGGGAGATGAATAGAAAATCGGGGGTTATGTTTGTTTTGGACCAAGCGGACTATTTTTTCTTAAGCGGGAAAGTGAAACATTTTTTGCCGCGTGTATATTATGAGTGAAAACACCTTTCTTTGCATTTGTGAAGAAGCACCACTGATTTTTGCAACAAAAAATCAATTTTTTGTAGTGCTCATCCAGTTCAGTTGCACCTTATTCATTTGATCGGGCTTTAGAAGATAAAATCTTGAAGATAACAATGGATGATTAGTACAATGCTCTCATAAAAAACAAAACTTGTGAGTGTTTGTCAAAGGGTTAAAAAGAAACCCAGATGGGCATATAAATAACTAAAGGCTAGACTGATTGTCAAAGGGTTTACATAGGAAAATGAGTTTGATTTTAATCAAACATTTTCACCTATAGTTAAACCAACTATCATTAGACTAATTTTACTATTGCTTTGTGCAAAAACTAACATATTAAACATCTAGATGATAATAATGTCTTCCTAAATGGAATATTAGAATAAGAGATATATATTAATCAACAACAAGGTTACAATCAAAACCCTAACCCTGTTTGTCAATTAAACAAGGTTAGTTATGGTTTAAAACAAGCGCCAAGAGTTTGGTTTGATAAAATGAAAAGTGATTTACTAAAGTTAGGACAACAATCTACCAAGTCAGACAACTCCCTATTCATCAAAGTAAACAATTTATCAACAGTGTACATACTAATATATATGGGAAAGTCTATTTGGACACAAGATGTAGACACAATTGGTGACACAATGAAGTTACAACATTGGATCATCCCATGAATTCCATTACTCCATATAAAAACAAAATGATCTAACGGTTAAGATTGTATGTCCTTTGATTTATGTCTAATTTTGTGTTCAAATAGCCTCTCCCAATATATATATATATATATATATATATATATATATATATATATATATATATATATAACTTGATTATACATGTAGCAACTCTACAGACATAGATCATTTGACATAATATCTCAATCAACGATCCCTCATAAAGGATTTGGATAAACTAAAGTACTTTCTAGACATAGAAGTTAAAAGAACAAATTTAGAATTAATTCTATGCCAAAGAAAATACATTACTGAATTCTTAGTCAAAACGAAGATGGATAGTGCAAATCCCCAACCAACTCTTATGATAACCAGCCAGCATTTTCCTAAATACAAGAAAACGCAATAATTAATATTAAACAATATAGAAGTGTTTTAAGTGCATTACAATATGCAATTATAACCAAACCAGATATTACATTCAGTGCTGTGTAGTTAAAGTGCTTAGCGTTTGTATAACGATAAAGGTGTAAAAAGCTAAAGCGGGGAAATAGCGGGGCTGTAACGGATGTGCAAAAATGTTAATTAGATGTAAAACTATATAACTAAAATTAATTAATTATCATTCTTGCATCATTTATGTAGAAGAAATGAATACTAATTAATATTATATAACAAAATCAAATAATATCAAGGTTATGCACACTAGATCCTAGGATTACTATAGATTTCTATCTTGTACAAGTCAATATGGCTTAAAATTAGCTCTTTACATCAACTTTTTTTATTTATTTTAAAAAAGAAAAATCATCATATGTATATTAATATTTCTAAAGAGGGTGCTAAATAGCGCTGATTTAGCAGGTGCAACGGAAAATAGCGAGGCTTTGTAACACCCATATTTTTAATGAAAATAAAAATGTGGAAATATGTATATATATTATATACCTAGAAATATTTAAGATAAAAATTAAGTAATGACAATAAAATTGCATGTAATAAGTTCATGCAGTGAAATGAAGGAAAAAGATCAATAAAAGAAATTAAATGCAATACATGAAATGCGAAGAAATGCATGTGAACAATTACATAGAAATAAAAAGGAAAATTTGAAGAACTTCGGGAATTTGGTCACGATATTAGCGTCATTGCATTCGTGGCGATTTTCTAGTCAATTTAAACCTATGGTTTGCAGAAAACCGATTTAGGATGAAAAAGATAGCTTTTAATTAAATATTGCAACAAAACATGAAAAAAAAGAGGAATGAGAAAAGAATAATGGATACAATTGTCCTAAGTCTTATTAACAAAATACTAAGTAGTCCAGTTGATTAGAGCATGTCACTTGCATACAAGAGGTATAGAGTTCGATCACTGCCAGCGCCATAATTTTGTTTTAGGGGAATGGCTAAAAAGTGGCTTAGTGTGAACGCAGTTCAATTAAAAAGCGGTTTAGTGTGAAAAGGGTTAATTGGAGGATTAATTAGAGAAATGGTTAAATATATATATATAATATATATATATACATATATATATATATGACTTGTGGGTGTCAACACCCTGCCGTTGTGCATCATGTTGCACACATGGCACATTTTTATTGGTTAATGATCGTTTTTTTTTTTGCAACATGGCTATTTTCTATTGGTCGGATGACGTGGACGATTCTTATGGCTCCTGATCTAATCTAATGGCCCTAATTAACTCACTACACCTATATAAACACACATAGACCTGGAACTAATTTCACTACACTAATTCATTGCGTGTCCATGCTACCTCAACCTAAACTGGTCCTTCTTCTTCAACAAATCAAAGTAAATGAATTCTGTAAAGAGGACCAACTCTACAACAACTACAACGCCTAATTCTCTTCCTTAATCCAATCTTTGTGAGTTCATTGATTATTTTTAGAATAAAATAATGCTAAAGCAATTCTGACATGTTGTAAATTGGATTTGGGAATTATACATGATAATAAGATTGAATCCCATCAATCAATTCTATCTTAGCCTATAACATCAGATTCATAATCCTTATATGCCCATGTTGATATTATCATTAGTTTTTGTAGGATCAAGAATAACCCTAGAGGGGGGTGAATAGGGTTTTAACAAAAATTGAAAAAAACACAGAGAAATAAGAATTGCAGTAAAGAAAAATCACACCCAAAGGTACCTAACTTCGACAAACTATGCCTACAGCTGCCTTTCTAAGAAGTCTACTAGGAGTTACAAAACAGATCCCGCTTACAATTCTATGTAAACTCGCAGCGCCTGCTCCTGTCTAACCCTAAGCTCAAAATCCTAGACTGGCCTGCGTACCCTAGACCAAATTTTCCCAGACTACAGGCCAGTAATCTGTATACCCTAGTTTTAAAATAAAACTAGAAAAATAAGCATTGTTGTTGAAAGAATTACAAAACAAATACAAGACAAAAAAAAAGAAGCAAAGAAACCCCCTTGATTAACAAATTGGCTTAGCCTATATGAAACTTGGTCGGCCCGCACACTTTCCACTTATCTGATGCTTTCCTCTTTTTCTCTGTGAATTTGAAATGGCGGCAGCGAAAGAAAAAATACTAGGGTTTCTGAAAATTTGAGATGCCTTGCTTTGAATTTCTTATGCAGATCTGAATCGATTGTTTTGTCTCCTAGCTTGGCTCTGCGGAGCTCTCTCTCTCTCGATCCACACAAGTAAGCTCTCTGATTCGTGATTATGGTTTTGATTTTTCTGTCCAAAAAAGTTGGATAATCTTGTCGATGAGGAATCGTGTGCTTATATAGGGTTTTTTGAAGCCCTTTACCTCTTATTTCAATTCGATGACTTGCCCGATCTGATTGATGAAAAATTTGGAAGTATTTTGAATTGTTTTCGTCCCTGATTTTGTGTTGTCCGATTTGAGAAATATTGTTGAATTGTATTTGTTTGTTTCTCAATATAAACATCACTGTCAATTCGAATTTGAAAAATTAGCAATGAATTTGGACATAATTTTTCTTTCCTTCATGAACAAGATCGGTTTCATTTACATTTCTAAAAAATGATAATTGCATAAGATTTCCGAGATTGTTTCTTGCTTAGTCACCATTCCATAACTGCTTAATTTCAAATTTTGATTTCCCATGTGTGATTGAATAACAATGAGAGGAAACTGATTTATTTTAGCACAAACTTATTTAGTACTTGCCAACAAAGAATTTGTCCCAACCTGGAAACAAAACTTAATTTGTTTCATATCAAAGATGCTATGATTTTTCTGCATGATTTATTGCCTTCACTTGTTGCCAGTTTTGCACAAAGTAGATTCCATAACACTATGATTTCAAATATTTGCATTAAACTATTTCCAAACAGAAACTTTTATTTTTATTTCATGCACTTGCCAAAATACACAATTGTTGTTCTGTCATATTGACACTTCACTGTTATGAATCACATGTTACACTTTGCACTTATTCTCTATCATTGCTGTATTCATTCCTTGTTGTGTCCATGCATGATTGCTTTCCCCGGTTTTCTCATGGCCAAACCAATACATTTTTGTAATCCCGTGTATGTTTCAATATTGAAAAAGAGCAGAGTTTGTTCATATTTGGTTTAGCTGTTCTATCACTTTGCATTAGTACCACTTAACCATATATAGGATTCTGCATTTGAGCACTTTGAACTGTGCTCTGCTATTCTTTGTTGCTTACCTGAGTTATTTGTTGCTCCCATTTGAACACTTGGATATTCATGTAATTGTTTTACTACTTGAAACTAGAATAACCTGACATGAATTTTCTGCTTTGAACTTGATCCACTCTCGCTTGAGTTTGAACTGGACTTGTGTTGCACCACTCTTTTTCATTCATGTTGAAACCATGTTGTACAACCATGTATACATTTTATTGCTATGTGTGTTAATGCCACTTCATGTTTTTTTGCAATGTTCTTGACTTGATCACTTGTACACCACATGTTTGTATGATGAGAACAGGCTCGACTACACTTGGTTTTTCTCACTTGTACACCACTTGCATTTGCATTTCTAAACTGATCTTCTCCATATTTGCTGCAATAAGTCTTCTTGTACCTTTTCACTTGCTCTTGTTGTTGTTGTGCATACCCAGCTGCATATATGTTGATCTGCCTTGATCTTTGTCCATGTTGCGCTGATTTCTTCTTTGAATTTAACCTGTCTTGTACTAATTTCACACCTGTTTTGTTATTTTGTGCATGTATGTGAAACTGTTATATTCAACAGCAGACAGATTTCACTGTGTTGAGGCTGGTCAGAATCAGCTGAGTGTAATGCTGGTTCTGATCAACAAACCAGTGTGATTGTATTGAGGCTGATCAAGTCAGAAATATGATGAGAAAGACACACAGAAAATATGAGACAAAAATAAAAAAATTATAAAATAAATTTTTATTTGTTCAGTGTTCGGTTTTAGTTCCAGTCTATTGTGTGCATTTCATTTTTGCGACAGGTTTCAGGATGATGCAATAGGAACAAATCAAAATGCAAAGTCAGTAAGAGTGTAAAGAGATTTGAAGTTGAGTGTGAGAAGAAAAAAAATAATGAGAGGATATGTAAAGAGGTTCATTTGTATTTAAACTTTGTATAGCTGAGAGTTCAAAAGAAAAAATGTACTATTTGAGTTATGAAATAAAAATATAGTTTTTAAATAATAACTGCCTATGTAGATTTGTAATTTCTGCGTAGTAGCACTATTATACCAAAAAAAAAATTATTTTAGCATGATGTGAAGAATAGTGAACAATACACATTAATAAAATATGTTTGTTATTATGAAACAAAAAATCACAGGTTCAACTATCTCCCCCTTTTGATGATGACAAACATACTTAAGATTTTGAATACAGCAGAATGTGTTTGAATATGAACTCCCCCTATATATGTGCTCCCCCTATAACTTAGCTCCTTCCACAACTGTAAACAGACATAAAAAATTTGAAAAGAATAGAAAATAATTAAACTTTTTGCATTAATGGCAAAATAAAATCTATAGATGTCTGCATACGTATCAAAATCTTAACTCTTTCTCCCCCTTTGTAATCATCAAAAGATGAACAGGGATGGACATTTGCAAAGGATATGTACTATGGTAAGAGATCAAGTCATTTGATAGAATCAGAAACCGTAAACCTGTAACCAATCAAACAAAAAATCATAATAATTCGTAAGATAGAAACACATTTCACAATTTAGAAGATGGAATGGAAAGTTATATACCAGGGAGAATTTTATATATTATTATATCTATATACACTTTTTTTTACTATTTATATATTTCAAGAGCACACTAACCATGCATAACCAGAGCTTGGATTTTTAAATGGGATTAGTTGCAGCATGAAAATAAATAAGTAATCTCATAACCATGCATGACCAGAGCTTGGATTTTTAAACGAGGTCAGAGAAATACTTAATATTTTTTTTTTATTATTTGAAATATACAAAATCCCCTTAATATATAAAACAATTATGGATGATAGAAAGGTGATAGAGATATAGATGAATGTGAAAAAAATTCCTAAATTACTCATATTATAAAATATATTCAATCAAATCAGGGTTATAGAGAAGCTTTCAACCATCTCATATTCTGAACTCTAACACAGTCACGATTTTATTATAAATGTCTAAAATAAACTGTTCTTTTCTTGATGATTTGAAGACTGGATTAATTTGTCAGAAAATGAAATTGATAACAGAACACCTTAAGAAAAAATTTACCGAAAAATGCAGAGAGATTAATTAATTTAAATTCAATCATAATCTGCAAAATCTGTCTTCAGAAAGGGGTCTTGTAAAAATATCAGCAAGTTGAGATTCTGTTGGAATAGATTCAATACAAATGTCCTCACTAGCAATATGATCTCTAAGAAAGTGGTGTCTCACATCAATGTGTTTTGTGCGTGAATGATGTACAGAATTATTTGATAAATCTATTGCATTCTTACTGTCGCATTTCAAAGGAACTCGTTTGTAAAATAGGCCAAAATCAGATAGAGTTTGCATCATCCATAAAATTTGTGCACAACAACTTCCTAATGCAATATACTCAGCTTAGTGGAGGATAATGCAACACAATTTTGTTTACGACTTGACCAAGAAACAAGAGAATGTCCTAGCATGAAAGAAGTTCCACTAGTGCTCTTCCTATCAGTGAGTGAACCAGAATAATCAGCATCCGTAAAACCAACTAAATCAAAATTATCACAAGATGGATACCATAAGCCAAGTTTTGGTGTGTGCAACAAATACCTCAAAATTCTCTTTGTGGCTTTTAAATGAGATTCTTTTGGATTAGATTGAAAACGAGCACATAAACAGACAGAAAACATAATATCGGGTCTAGAAGCAGAGAGATAGAGGAGTGAACCGATTATACCGCGATATTTTTTCTGATCAACAGTGACACCTTTTTCATCTTTGTCAAGTTTAGTTGTTGGACTCATTGGTGTTCTCATTGGTTTTGCATCTTCAACTCCAAATTTCTTCAACAACACCATTACATACTTTGTCTGAGAACCAAGTTCCAGACTTTGTTTCTCACAAACTAATTAAGTTCCTCTTGCATAGCTGAAAACCAAGATTCATCATTAAGTGCAATATCATAAGAACTTGGTTCTATTTCAGATACAAAAGCATTGTGAATACAAAAAGTACAAACATCCTTATTGAGAGATGAGCGAGTACGAACTCCAGCTGTAGGGTTTCCAATTACCAAATCTGGAGGATGACTGGGTTTGAATTTCAGCCTTTCAGCTTCAGTTGTTGCTTATGTGACTTCTTCGTTGTTTGCCTCAACTTCATTGCTATCTTTCTCGCCTTCTTGCACTCCACCTTCATCTTTGTCATTTTTAGAAGCCATCTCTATGTCTGATTCATTAAACTTCACAATAATGGTCTCCACAATTGTTCGTGATTGCTTATTGAAGATTCTGCAAGCTTTGCTCCTTGAAGAATAACCCATGAAGATCCCATCGACTGTATTTGGCTCAAACTTTCCAAGCTGATCTCCTGTGTTCAGAATATAACAAGGACATCCAAAAACTCTAAAATATGAGATGTTAGGCTTTTTGTCAGACCATAGTTCATATGATGTTTTATTAAGTATTGGTCTAATCATGATCTGTTCATTACATAGCGTGAAGTATTAATAGCCTCAGCCCAGAAGGTTTGAGGTAATTTATATTCACATAACATAGATCTAGCCATCTCTTGCAATGTACGATTTTTCCTTTCGACCAACACTTGTTAAGGTGTTTGCGGAGCGGAAAATTCATGTTTAAAACCATTTTCTTCACAGAGTTTTTCAAAATCTAAATTTTCAAATTCTCCTCCATGATCACTTCTCAAGGTTTTAATTGAAACACCTTTTCATTTTGAACAAGTTTAGAAAACTTTGAAAAATAATCAAATGTTTTAGACTTTTTGGCTAGAAAATAAACCCATGTAAATCTAGAGTAATCATCAACCAATACATAACAATACCGTTTACCATTTAAACTAGCAGTATCAGTTGGTCCAAACAAATCCACATGAATTAATTCAAGAACACGTGAAGTACTAACAACATTCTTTGGATGAAATGACAAACGACTAAGTTTAGCCATGGAGCAAGCCTTACATACTTTGTTATTTTTAAATTTCTGATGAGGTAAACCTCTGAAAAGCTCATTTGTTTCTAGTTTTTCAAGGAGATGCATACTAGCATGTGCTAGTCTTCTATGCCATAGAACTTCCTCTTCTTCAGTGGCAACCAAACATCTAGAAACAGTTACATCATTGAAAGAGAGAGTGTAGATATTTCCTTTTCTTTTGCCAGTAAAAACAACTTTTCCAGTGGATGTATCGATTATCTTGCAAATTTCACTATCAAAAACTAAATTCATTCCTTTGTCACATAGTTGGCTTATGGAAATAAGATTGTGATACAAATTATCAACATATAAGACATCAGCTAAGGCAAAAATGTTGTTACCTACTTTTCCCTTACCAATAATCTTACATTTGTTGTTGTAACCTAATGTCACACTCCCACCTTTATATCTTTCTAGGCTAAGGAACAATCTCTTGTCTCCTGTCATATGTCTGGAGCAACCTGAATCTAAATACCATTTTTATTGCTCCTTAGCCTGCCAACATACCTACACGAGAAGAGAAAAAGATGATCTATAAACATTCCTAGGTCCATTTTTTGGAACCCATGTTTGTTTTGTCCTCTTATTTGTGTTCCAAAATTTAGGATAATTGTGTGCCAAGTGTTTAGGAACCCATACTCTAGTGAATTTTCTGATCTTATTCTTGCACTTTTTAAAATTACGGCCATTTCCCCACACTTTGAAAAGATGCTTCTACTTTTTGCATTGTTAATCATAGAGACATCATTTTGCACTTTACCAAAACCTAGTCCTTTTCCATTGTTAGCAAAAAAATTGGTTTCCTAGCAGCATTTTGAAAGGTGTTTGTCCAAATGAAAACTTATTTAAGGTGATTTCAAGATTCTGGACTTTGGTTTTTAGTGCTGTATTTTCGTCCACATGTGAAGTGCATTTTTTAATAAAATTCTCTCTCTTAATCTCGTCAGTTTCTTTCAAGGTCAAATTCTCTTTTTCAAGATTGTCAATGGTGGACTTGAGAGTTGATATTTCTAAAAGTTTTTGCTTTAAGTTTTTTGACTTTTGTTTTTAATGTATCAATGATTTCAGAAAGATGTTTACACATTAAAAACAAATCATCATAATTGTATACCTCAGTCGATTCCTCTTTATCATCTTCAGAATCAGATTTTGTCATGAAGCATAGGTTACTTTCTTCCTCACTGTTATCTGAGTCTTCTTCTCCTTCCTCGTCATCCCAAGTTATAGAAAAGGTTTTATTTTTCTTCTTGATTCTTTTGTGCTGAAGAAGGGGCAGTTTGGTTTCAGATGTCCAGGCTTCTGACAGTTATAGCAAAGTGGTTCCTCATCTGAATTGTTAGAGTTCTTTAGCTTGTTGGATTTTGGTTTTTCTTTGAGGTTTGAATTTGCTCCACTTTGTGATTTGTCTGACATCTGTTGCAAGTGGTTCAATGGAGTATTCGCCATCGCTGTTGATAGTATTGGACAAGGCAATTGACTTCTTCTTCAGATCAGAGTTGTTGCGATCTTCTCGTGATTTCAGCTCCATTTCATACGTCATTAGATTTCCAACATGCTCCTCCATGCTCAGCTTACTCAGATCCTTTGATTCTTGAATAGCTGTGACTTTTGCCTTGAAATTCATTGGCAGAACATGCAGAATCTTTCTCACTAGTTCAACTTCAGTAAAAACTTTTCCAAGGGCTCTAGCATTGTACACTAGCACAGAGAAATGTCCATACATGTCCTTGATACTCTCATCCTTCTGCATAGTGAAGTTCTCATACTCATTACTGAACAGAGCGAGACGAGATTCTTTCACTTGCGACCTTCCTTTGTGAGTAGCCTCCAGTGTATGCCAGATTTCCTTAGCTGTTTTACAATGAGAAATTCTGTTATATTCAGTTTTATCTAAGGCACAGATCAAGGCATTCATGGATTTAGAATCAATAGAGTATAGTTTCTTATCATTCGCCTCCCACTTATCTTTTGGCTTAAGTATTTCAATTTCGTTAACAACTATAGTGGGTGGTGTATAACCAGTTTCAATTATATCCCAGACATCATAGTCAACAGACAAAAGATTGATTTTCAATCTAGCTTTCCAATACGCATAATCACTACCGTTGAACATAGGTGGCCTAGCAATAGATTGTCCCTCAGAAAAAGCATTATTCATAGAAGTCGTGATTCTAGGGTTAAATAAACACTGGCTCTGAT
This sequence comes from Allium sativum, assembly GCA_030737875.1. Classification (NCBI taxonomy): domain Eukaryota; kingdom Viridiplantae; phylum Streptophyta; class Magnoliopsida; order Asparagales; family Amaryllidaceae; genus Allium; species Allium sativum. The sequence goes on along the minus strand of CM060916.1, from coordinate 748,928,748 downwards.
ATGAATTGTAGGATCAAGAATAACCCTAGAGAGGGGTGAATAGGGTTTTAACAAAAATTGAAACGAACACAGAGAAATAAGAATTGTAGTAAAGAAAAATCACACCCAAAGATACCCAGCTTCGGCAAACTATGCCTACTGCTGCCATTCTAAGAAGTCTACTAGGAGTTACAAAACAAATCCTGCTTACAATTTTATGTAAACTCGCAGCGCCTGCTCCTGTCTAACCCAAAGCTCAAAATCCTAGACTGGCCTGTGTACCCTAGAAAAGATTTTCCTAGACTACAGGCCAGTAATCTGTATACCCTAGTTTTAAAATAAAACTAGAAAAATAAGCATTGTTGTTGAAAGAATTACAAAACAAATACAAGACAAAAAAAAGAAACAAAGAAACCCCCTTGATTAACAAATTGGCTTAGCCTATATGAAACTTGGCCAGCCCGCACACTTTCCACTTATCCGATGCTTTCCTCTTTTGCTCTGTGAATTAGAAATGGCGGCAACGAAAGAAAAAATACTAGGGTTTCTAAAAATTTGAGATGCCTTGCTTTGAATTTCTTCTGTAGATCTGAATCGACTGTTTTGTCTCCTAGCTTGGCTCTGTAGAGTTCTCTCTCTCGATCCACACAAGTAAGCTCTCTGATTCTTTATTCGGGTTTTGATTTTTCTGTCAAAAAATGTTGGACAATCTTATCGATAAGGAATCGTGTGTTTATATAGGGGTTTTTGAATCCCTTTACCTCTAATTTCAATTCGATGACTTGCCCGATTTGATTGATGAAAAACCTTGAAGTATTTTGAATTATTTCCGTCCCTGATTTTGTGTTGTCCGATTTGAGAAATATTGTTCAATTGTATTTGTTTGTTTCTTAATATAAACATCACTGTCAATTCGAATTTGAAAAATTAGCAATGAATTTGGACATAATTTTTCTTTCCTTCATGAACAAGGTCGGTTTCATTTCCATTTCTAAAAAATGATAATTGCAAAAGATTTCCAAGACTGTTTCTTGCTTAGTCACCATTCCATAACTGCTTAATTTCAGACTTTGATTTCCTATGTGTGATTGAATAACAATGAGAGGAAACTGATTTATTTTAGCACAAACTTATTTAGTACTTGCCAACAAAGAATATGTCCCAACCTGGAAACAAAACTTAATTTGTTTCATATCAAAGATGCTATGATTTTTCTGCATGATTTATTGCCTTCACTTGTTGCCAGTTTTGCACAAAGTAGATTCCATAACACTGTGGTTTCAAAAATTTGCATTAAACTCTTTCCAAACAGAAACTTTTATTTTTATTTCTTGCACTTGCCAAAATACACAATTGTTATTCTGTCATATTGGCACTTCACTATTATGAATCACATGTTACACTTTGCACTTATTCTCTGTCGTTGCTGTATTCATTCCCTGCTGTGTCCATGCATGACTTCTGTCCCCAGTTTTCTCATGGCCAAACCAATACATTTTTGTAATCCCGTGTATGTTTCATTATTGAAAAAGAGCAGAGTTTTTTCATATTTGGTTTAGCTCTTCTGGCACTTTGCATTAGTACCACTTGACCATATATAGGATGTTGCATTTGAGCACTTTGAAGTGTGCTCTGCTATTCTTTGTTGCTCACCTGAGATACTTGCTGCTCCCATTTGAACACTTGGATATGCATGTAATTGTTTTACTGCTTGAAACTACAATAACCTGACATGAATTTTCTGCTTTGAACTTGATCCACTCTCCCTTGAGTTTGAACTGGATTTGTGTTGCACCACTCTTGTTCATTCATGTTGAAACCATGTTGTACAACCATGTATACGTTTTATTGTTGTGTGTGTGAATGCCACTTCATGTTATTTTGCAATGTTCTTGACTTGATCACTTGTACACCACATGTTTGTATGATGAGAACAGGCTCGACTACACTTGATTTTGCTCACTTGTACACCACTTGCATTTGCATTTCTGAACTGATCTTCTCCATATTTGCTGCAATAAGTCTTCTTGTACCTTTTCACTTGCTCTTGTTGTTGTTGTGCATACCCAGCTGCATATATGTTGATCTGCCTTGATCTTTGTCCATGCTGAGCTGATTTCTTCTTTGAATTTAACCCATCTTGTACTAATTTCACACCTGTTTTATTATTTTGTGCATGTATGTGAAACTGTGATATTCAACAGCAGACATATTTCACTGTGTTGAGGCTGGTAAAAATCAGCCAAGTGTAATGCTGGTTCTGATCAACAAACCAGTGTGATTGTGTTGAGGTTGATCAAGTCAGAAAGATGATGAGAAAGACACACAGAAAATCTTAGACAAAAATAAAAAAATTATAAAATAAATTTTTATTTGTTCAGTGTTCGGTTTTAGTTCCAGTCTACTGTGTGCATTTCATTTCTGTGACAGGTTTCAAGATGATGCAAAACTAGCAAATCAAAATGCAAAGTCAGTAAGAGTGTAAAGAGATTTGAAGTTGAGTGAGAGAGAAAAATAAAATAATGAGAGGATATGTAAAGAGGTTCATTTGTATTTAAACTTTGTATAGCTGAGAGTTCAAAAGAAAAAATGTACTGTTTGAGTTATGAAATAAAAATATAGTTTTTGAATAATAACCGCCTGTGTAGATATGTAATTTCTGCGTAGAAGAACTATTATGCAACAAAAAAAAATTCAGCATGATGTGAAGAACAGTGAACAATACACATTAGTAAAATATGTTTGTTATTATCAAACAAAAAATCACAAGTTCAACAGTTTTATCATATCTTTATTATCAGTTCATACTTATGCTTATTGCTATTATTATTATCTTATCCCCTTCTCCTTCCTTTTTTTGGTTTTTATAGCCGGACTACTTCGAGCCTAGGACAAATCTCATAGAGATGAATGTACGAACAGTAATTTAGGAACGATGGGAAATTTGGCATAATATACGTTGGGTTGGCTTGGGCATGACAAATGTTAAATTTGGTATAATATATGTTAATTGTTGGGCATGATATAAAATTGGGAATTTTGGGTAATTGACATAATTAGCCTAAAATTGGCATAAACTGTAAATGAATAAATTGGCTAAGATAAGTATGCTGAAATACGAGGTTAGACTCCGTTTGCGGTAGAAGCCTGCCTGGAACCAACCATCCTAACCAGCAACCGCAAATGGCCAGTCTAATATGAGAGGTCGTAGGCATAACTAAAATATGCTTAGACATGAGGTTAAGTTTGGCTTGTGGCAGAAGTCTGCCCGGAACCGCCCGGCACATCCAGCGGCCACAAGCCATCGACTTAATGTGAGAGGTTTGTGCATCAATAACTAATTAATGTTGATCAAAGACGAATATGATACATAAAACATGTTAGGTGGGTGGGGTTAAGTTAACTTGTGTAAGATGACAACTTAAACAATAATACATGAATAAAGTGAACAGGGTTAAGGCAAGCTTAACCAATAATGCATATTGATTAGATAAGTGGATGGGGCTAAGTCAACTGGGTTGATAGACAACACTTAACCAATATAAGTTTGGGTTAGGATAAACCTTAGGGGAAAACCTAGTAGCGGTAGGGACCCATTTCAGACAGTAACCCACTTAGTGGTATCGGGGACCCTGAGCTAGGCAGGGTTGGGGCATGCTTACTGGGTTGATTATAAGCGGTCAAATAAGAGCGAGGGTGTAGCAGTGCAGGTTCTGATGGGTTCGTTAAGCGTGCACAAGGTGTTCTTGGCATTGGAAGATTTAGCCACTGTACATCAGTAGGTATAAAGCTGTGCACCCACGGGTTTCCACTTAGGGAGTGATACACCCTAAGCTGGGAACCCGCACAGATATCTACAAGTTAGGGAGTCGATCGATTAGGGGTAGTGTGGGGACATCTAGTATCTATTATGGGCAAGTGGACTTTCAAGGATTGTATGGGGCGGATACCTCTTACTAGATGTTACGCCTGAGTGCTACCAATTGCGGGGTTAGTATCATTTCGTTAAGAATTACTAGTAAGTGGTGCAGAGAATTAAATTAAGTAAGAAATCTGGGAAGCGCACTAGACATTCCTTTATATTCATCCTGTTATCCAGCTTTACCTTAAGTCGTGATTATACTTTCCATCCTGTTTATTCCTTTCATATTGCTTTACTTATTTTCATGCTAAAAGTAGCTGGACTCGCCAGGCTTTATGTCTGACCATTTTCTTTTCGCCTCTTTTTCTTCCATTCCCTCCCCCCCCCCCCCCCTCCTCCAAGGTTCTCAGGGAGGAAACACTGAAGCATGACTTGGATTTCTTTCTTCTTGAAGCACTTGGAAGTGTTGAGAGTAATGCTCAGCTTTATCTCTTTTCATTATGGCTATTTGGTGTGGGATTATGATTTTACTTTTATGTACTCTGATAATAATTTTGTTCAAGATGGATATTTATGTACTTAATTCTAGTATGTGGTTTTGATGTTGTAACCAAACATGTTTTTCTTTTTCGCTGCAATGAATAAAGTTTGAATTTTCTTAAGTACCATCTATATATTTGTCTTGTGATATTCTGTTTTATACTCTTATAATACTCCATGGAAGTTAATGCATTCCCTTAGTGAGTGACATTAATGGACGTGGGGTGTTACACGTGGTATCAGAGCTGAAGGTTACCAGAACAGATAAAAGATTTTGAAAACCGTTTTAAAAAGCATTTTTTTAAGAAGTATTTTCAAAAAAACATGTTTTAAAGAAGGTGTTTTCAGGAGAAAAGTTTATTATGGAAAACATAATCCCCAAAAGCTATATATCTTTCTTTCGATTCTCTACTTGAATTTCTTTTTCCTTTCTTTTTCCTTTCTTTTCACCATAGTTCCGTAGGCATGATAAATCTATGGCATATGTCGGAGGGCAAAGAAGTGTCTACCTCCATCTATAGCCACAGTAGTTCCACCTACGGCTAATCTTCTTTCATGCTTCGATGGAGGAAGCTTTCGAGAGACTTGTTAACATGTTACACAAGGATGGTAAAAATGAGAATGAGGGAGTTTAGGCTAAGGAGCACAACCCAAGGATGAAAAACTTGTTAATATGGCTTTAATCCACGAAAAAGGTAAAGGTGAAAAGAACAGGGTGAAAGTGGAAGAATCACAGAACAAGAAAGTAGAACCTAAGAAGGATGGAAAGAATAATAAACCCCGTGACAAGAGGAAGTGTCTTCATTGTGGTATAACGGGCCATGTAATTAAGGACTGTGGGAAGAAGAAGAAGCATGGTGGTTTTCATTGCGATGAGGCATGACATCTGATTAAAGACTGCCCAAAGAGGCAAGGACTAGGGCAAAGGCAGAGGAAAGGATGTACTTATGGAGGGCAGGTTCATGCTCTCATGGCACCAGGGCAAGAAGAAGGTAGAAACATTTTTGTCGAAAGTTTGATTTTCCTTTTCGATCATCCTGTACGTACTTTGTTTGATTCTGGCGCTTCACATTCGTTTATATCTGCTTCTGTTGTTCATTCTATGCACCTAGATACTAGTATAGTAGTGGATCCCATCGTTGTCTCAAATCCTATTGGGGGTACGGCTCATCTTTCTATGTTATGTTGGGATTTAAGAATATATGTGTATGGCGTTGAGTTCGAATGCAATGCCTATGTGCTTGGTTTCATGGGCTATGGGTTGATTCTAGGAATGGATTGGCTAGCCAAGTATGGTGCCATTCTCGACTGTGAAAAGAGGGTAGTTAGACTGTTGACTAGTTTGGGTAATACTCTCGATATCTCATGCGACCCTAAGGGTTCTGTTATGCTTAGCTACCTAGAATCTCTTGACACATCTATTGATGATTTGCAATATGTTCGAGTAGTCCGTGAGTATGCAGATGTCTTTGAGGAGGTTAGGGGCTTACCTCCAAAATGCGAGATAGATTTCAGTATAAACTTGGTAGACAATGCAAAGCCAGTTGCATTGCCTATGCGCCACATGGCTCCAAGAGAAAGGAAGGAGCTTAGTAAACAAGTGAAAGAGTTGCTTGCGAAAGGGTTCATAAGAAGAGGTATCTCGGAGTGGGGTGATCCTGTTGTTTTTGCCACGAAGGCTGATGGTTCACTTAGATTGTGCGTGGACTATAGGGAGCTGAATAAGCTCACAAAGAAGAACAGACACCCATTGCCGAGGATAGATGATTTATTCGATCATTTGGTTGGTGCTTCGGTTTTCTCACAGTTGGACTTAGCTATAGGATTTCATCAGTTGAGGGTAGCTGAGGATAGTACAGATAAGACAGCTTTTAGGACTCCCGATGGTTTCTTTGAATGGCTCATCATGCCTTTTGGTTTGACGAATTCACCCGCATATTTTGTAGACTTGATGAGTAGGGTGTTTAGGGAGTTTCTAAACAAGTTCATGGTAGTCTTTGTGGATGATATCTTGATATTCTCTAGAAGCGAGGAAGAGCATGCCCTACATTTTAGGAAAGTTTTAGAGACCCTTCGAGCACATTAACTCAAAGCTAAGTTCTCCAAATGTAATTTTTGGAGGAAGGAGGTGAGGTTCTTAGGGCATGTGGTCTCTAAGGAAGGGGATAGCAGTGGATCCCGCAAGGTGGTGGCAATCTAAGATTGGAAGGTTCTAAAGAATGCAACAGAAGTAAGAAGTTTTCTTGGTTTGGCAGGCTATTGTAGAAAGTTCATCAAGGACTTTGCTAAGATATCAGCCCCACTTACACGGTTGACAAAAAAAAATTGACCTTTGCTTGGGATGTTGACTGTGACAATGCTTTCTAGCGTTTGAAGAGGGAATTGACGACAGCTCCAGTTTTAGTTTTTCCTGATGGAAGTAAACCGTTTATAGTGTATACTGATGCTTGCGGGACAGGACTTGGCGTAGTTTTGATGCAAGAGGGAAGGGTGATATGCTATGGTGGAAGGCAGTTGAAAGTCCATGAGAAGAATTACCCTACCCACGACTTAGAGTTAGCTGCCATAGTTTTTGCGCTTAAATCTTGGCGCCATTACTTTCTTGGTGAGAGGTTTGAGTTGTATACAGACCATAAGTCACTAAAATACTTGTTCTCCCAAAAAGATTTAAACTTAAGGCAACAGAGGTGGATGGAGTTCTTAGCATCCTATGATTTTGAGACTGCATAAACCCCTGGCAAGGGTAACGTTGTAGCGGACGCCTTGAGTAGAAAGAAGTTGACTTTGAGTCCTTTGTTTGTTGAGTAGCGGAGTTTAGAGCATATCTCTACCTTTGACTTTAGACCCTCTATTGATTATGTACCCGGTTTGTTAACATCGTTAGAGGTACGACCTACGCTTTTGGGACAGATAGGTGCGGCATAGCGAGATGACCCACAGTTGATAGAGATAGTAGACCAGCTCGTCAAAGGGGGGTCTTCGAGTCATCTTAGTAGGTATACTATCGATGACAAAGGTTGGTTGCGTAGGGATGGGAGACTTTGCGTATCTCGAGACGAGGGTTTGAGGAGGACAATCCTTGACAAAACACATCGTTCTAAGCTAACCATACATCCCGGTGGAGAAAAGATGTATAGGGACATGAAGCGAGTTTTCTTTTGGGCCGGAATGAAGAAGGATGTGGCTGAGTTCGTTTCTAGATGCTTAGTGTGCCAGCAAGTCAAGGCTAAGCAAAGGAAGCCTGGTGGTTTGCTTCACCCTTTAGAGGTTCCACAGTGGAAATGGGAAAGTGTTTCCACGGATTTCGTCGACGGGTTGTCGAGGTCAAGAAAGGGTAATACGGGGATTTGGATAGTAGTAGATAGACTTACCAAGAGCACCCATTTCATTCCCGTTAAGAGTAAAAGAACACGAGCATGGTTACTATCTATTTATCTTCGAGAGATAGTTCGTCTACATGGCATACCTTCTAGTATCGTAAGCGATCGAGATCCCATTTTCACTAGTGAGTTTTGGAAGAGCTTGCAAGAGGCGGTAGGAACGCAGTTGTGTTTGAGCACCGCTTATCACCCTCAGACGGACGGCCAAACAGAAAGAGTGAATCGGATTCTAGAAGATCTTTTAAGGTTATGCATCTTGGACTTTGGAGATGATCAAGGAGATGCGACTTGGGAGACTGAAAATAAAGATCACGCTTCATACCCTTTCCTTTTAGGACTATTTTCTTAACTTCTTTTTCCAAAGCTTTTTATTCGTATTAGTTTCTATCATTCGTCTGTGTCCTATCGATCGAATCTTCGACCTTTAGATAGGGAACCCATGGATGTAAACATGTGTTTGAGACATGTTATGTTTGATGGATGCAAGTGGATACAAGTGTTTACTAGTGGTTGCCTATGGATTACATTAGGCACTAGATCGGCTCAATCACTCTCATACTGCATATGGATGTGTGTGCATTTTTCTTTTTCCACATGGATGAAAATGGATGTGTCATCATATGGATGTTGCTTTTGGACGAATAAGTGTGCACACATATAGAACTTACATGTTATAATAGGATTATTTGCATACATGTTGGATTCATGGCACTAACATACATTGCATTAAGTAGGTCAACTGAATCAGTAGACCACGTGATCTTCGCATTAGTATTGGGACATATACACACAACTTTGCATATATTCATAGGAGCATTAGAAATCTTTTAAGGACAATGGATGCTTATGGATGATGGATGAGTATATGGATAATGGATGGTAGGATACATTCTTCTTAACTCGGAGATTTCGGGGACGAAATTCTTTAAGTAGGGGAGAATGTAACACCCTGCATTTTTAACGAAATTAAAAATGTGGAAATATATATATATATATATACATAGAAATATTTAAGAGAAAAATTAAATAACGACAATAAAATTGCATGTAATAAGTTCATGCAGTGAAATGAAGGAAAAAGATCAATAAAAGAAATTAAATGCAATACATGAAATGTGAAGAAATGCATGCGAACAATTAAATAGAACTAAAAAGGAAAATTTGAAGAGCTTCGGGAATTTGGTTACGAAATTAGCGTCACTGCGTTCGTAGCGATTTTCTAGTCAATTTATACCTATGGTTCGCAGAAAACCGATTTAGGATGAAAAAGATAGCTTTTAATTAAATATTGCAACAAAACATGAAAAAAAAGAGGAATGGGAAAAAATAACGGATACCATTGTCCTAAGTCTTGTTAACAAAAGACTAAGTACCCCAGTTGGTTAGAGCATGTGACTTGCATACAAGAGGTACAAAGTTCAATCCCCGCCAGTGCCATATTTTTGTTTTAGGGGAATGGCTAAAAAGTGGTTTAGTGTGAATGTAGTTCAATTAAAAAGCGGTTTAGTGTTAAAAGGGCTAATTTGAGGATTAATTGGAAAAATAGTTAAAAATAAATATATATATATATATATATATATATGACGTGTGGGTGTCAACACCCTGCTGGTGTGCATCATGTTGCACACATGGCACATTTTTATTGGTTAATGATCGTTTTTTGGCAACATGGCTATTTTCTATTGGTCGGATGACGTGGACGATTCCTATGGCTCCTGATCTAATCTAATGGCCCTAATTAACTCACTACACCTATATAAACACACCTAAACCTAATTTCACTACACTAATTCATGGCGCCTCCATGCTGCCTCAACCTAAACTAGTCCTTCTTCTTTAACAAATCAAAGTAAAGGAATCTGTAAAGGGGATCGAATCTACAACAACTACAATGCCTAATTCTCTTCCTTAATCCAATCTTTGTGAGCTCATTGATTATTTTTAGATTAAAATAATGCAAAAGCAATTCTGACATGTTGTAAATTGGATTTGGGAATTATACATGATAATAGAATTGAATCTCATCAATTCTATCTTAGCCTATAACATCGGATTCATGATTCTTATATGCCCATGTTGATATTATCATCAGTTTTATCATATCTTTATGATCATTTCATACATATGCCTATTGTTATTATTATGCCTGTTCTTTATCTTATCCCTCCCTCCTTTTTTTGGTTTTTATAGCCGAGCTACTTCGAGCCTAGATCTCATAGAGACGAACGTACGAACGGTAATTTAGGTAACGATGGGAAATTTGGCGTAATATACGTTGGGTTGGTTTAGGCATGACAAATGTTAAATTTGGCATAATATATGTTAATTGTTGAGCATGATATGAAATTGGGAAATTTGGGTAATTGACATAATTAGCCTAAAATTGGCATAAACTGCAAATGAATAAATTGGTTAAGTTAAGCATGATGAGACACGAGGTTAGACTCCGTTCGCGGTAGAAGCCCAACCGGAACCAACCGGCCTAACCAGCAACTGCAAACGGCTAGTCTAATGTGAGAGGTCGTAGGCATAACTAAAAGATGCTTAAACACGAGGTTAAGTCTGGCTTGTGGCAGAAGTCTGCCAGGAACCGCCCGGCATATCCAGCGACCACAAGCCATCGACTTAATGTGAGAGGTATGTGCATTAATAACTAATTAATGTTGATCAAAGACGAATATGATACCTTTTTTTTCAAACAGACGAATATGATACCTAAAACAAGTTAGGTGGGTGGGGTTAAGTTAACCTGTGTAAGATGACAACTTAACCAATAATACATGAACAAAGTGGATAGGGTTAAGGCGAGCTTAACAAATAATGCATATTGATTAGATAAGTGGATGGGGTTAAGTCAACTGGGTTGATAGACAACACTTAACCAATATAAGTTTGGGTTAGGATAAACCCTGGGGAAAAAACCTAGTAGTGGTAGGGCCCATTTCAGACAGTAACTCATTTAGTGGTATCGGGAACCCTGAGCTAGGCAGGGTTGGGGCCGCTTACTGGGATAATTACAAGTGGTCAAATAAGAGCGAGGGTATAGCAGTGCAGGTTCCGACGGGTTCGTTAAGCGTGCACAAGGTGTTCCCGGCATTGGATGATTAAGCCATTATACGCCAGTAGGTATAAAGCTGTGCACCCACGGGTTGCCACTTTAGGAGTGATACACCCTAAGTGTAACGACCGGGATTTTCAAACAGTTTATTTTAAATATTTAATATGGTTTTAAATATTGAGTTGATAATATAAATTAATTTTTATATTGATTTATCGATTTAATAACCGAAATATAATTTATTTCGAACATATATAATCATCGAAATACGAAAATGAATTTATTTAAATTCAAATTTAAAAGTGAATTGAAAACAGTTCAGATGATCAATACAAAATTCTGTTTGAATTAGAATAATAATATTAATTTATTTTCGAGGAATTAATTGTTTTTAATTTAATTTATATCGATTTAAATTAATATCTTTTCCATACGATTAAATGGAGCTTTGAATTATGTTCTAGTGTGTTTAGAATAGTGGTACAACACTAGGAACGCCGGTTGTTGCGTTCGAATTAGAGTTCAGAACCTCGAATATATTATTATAAAATTGAATGGATAAGATCGAACTTACATCGCAGTCAAATCAAAGATCAAATCGCAATTAAAAACTAATTTCTTCATTTCTAAATATTCTTAGCTCCTAAGTTATTCTTCATCTATAAATCGTGCTCCTGGTCTTGTTACTTCTTCTGTTGAAATAAGAAAAATCGAGAGCTTCATATAAATTAAGATGTCACTCCTCTTTAGAATAGATCATTTATATAAAATCATCCCTCCCCTTCCGTTAGTTCAGTTTTCACTTCACGTCTAACTTAAAACTCGAAGCTCCCAAATGAAATACAATGCATCCGTCCTCAAATTCAAAAATCATTTTAAGATCCTCGAATAGAAACCCATAACTGTATACCCAATTTTGAGTGTAAGCAAGATTTTCAAGCGCGATTTTAGATGAAAGAGTTTAGAGCTTCGATCGTGGTATCGTTTTGGGGATAGTCGATTACGCAGTAATCTAGGGGAGGAGCCAAAAAGGGAGGGTTGAATCGTGATCTAATAGATGTCGTGAGAGTGGTGTTCGATACCAGGTGAAGCGCAAAAATCGAGGGTTGATGCTGAGTAGTTGGTGGAGTCGGAGTTCGTGGACTTCGAGGGTTGGATGTCGCGTTCTACTTTGAGGAGATCGGTTTTCTTTTGGGATGACAGTCTTCGAACTGGGAAGGGTACAGGAGGCGTGTTGGTTCAGTAAGGTGGTGACTTGCGTTGTCTGGCATTATCTTTTCTATGCAAAATTATTTTGGTTTGGTTGTAAGGAAAGGGGGGTCTCGACTTAGTGGAGCAGGATAGTTGAGCAGTGGAGTTTGAGTGGTCCAATCATCAATTGGAAGGATAATGGAGTTCAGTGTATTATTGCGCTCACTGAAAAATCAAAGAAGAAGGATAGATGGTTATTGAGGTAAATTAGAAATTTTTAATTTTATTTTATTTAACAAGTGGAGATTAATTAAATTGTATAAACTAATATATTAAGCTAAGGAAGTAAATAAAATTTGTAGATAAATCATTTGAATATGAAATTAGAAAAGGAAAGGATGAGGATTCGCTAATCACGGTAATTAGCTTATTTTAGTAACGATAATGAATCGTAGTAAGGTCATTAATGGATTGATTTATTTAATTAATTCATTCAATGACTTATAAAGTCATAATTTATTTTTATGATATTTGATTCGAGCAAGGTGAAGTACACTGGAACCAGAACGGAATGCCAATTAAAATCACGGGGAGTATATCTCACTCGGAATTATTTTTATTAGTTAAAAATAATTGTTTGTTGGTTGTTTGCTTGCATTTAAAATATTTGTATGGCTATTATAAATATATATTAGTTATATAGGATTAGTGTTTGTGGTTATTATATATATATATATATATATATATATATATATATATATTGGTGATTGGATAGTTCCCGCAGTGCCTTTAGCGGATGCCTGTAGTATCATTAGCGATGACACTATACGTCCCACGCTATGATAGTGGATGACCTTCTATACAGCGATATCATGCCATGAAGCAGGATGGGTATTATTTATGTTGGCTAACGTCTTTGGATGCAGGAAAAACAGGTTGGAGGGATCCGACTGGATTCCTCAAAAATATTATTGTTGTTGTTTTCATATATATCATCATATATGAGGTGTTAGAAAACCAGTGATTGATAATGGGTTGGTTTGGATGTTTAAAATATCACTGGGCCTAAATAATAATTTATAAAAATATTATACATAGGGTTTTGAGATTTAAAAAGGGAAAAACTATTTTCTAAAATAGAATTTGAATTTTTGAATGAGCTATAGAAATATTAACATGTTTGAATAATGAAAACAAGTGAAGAAATTTATAAACGAGGTTTATAAATTGAATAATGCAGGGAATTGAAGTGAATTTATAAATAGTGTTTATAAATGAAGTAGGAAAATTATCATTCAATAATTTGAATATTAAAATTCAAATGTGAATTTAAAATTAGAAATGGGGAATCGTTTTAAAGAAGTAAACGATGAAATTTATTCGGATGTTCAGAATATACATTGAATTAAAAATAAATCCGTATGGATTTATGAATCGAATCGATTAGATCGAATTTGTTTAAATATAGTATTTCCAGAAAAGAATATTTAAATCGTATTAGATATAAACTAAAATTAAATATGCAAATAGATTCTATATATAGATAAGTTATAAGAGATAGAATATTCCAAAATAAGATTTTGGTTTTAAATAGATTTCGAAATGGACTTATTTAAATGTAAAACAAGTAAATTTATAAACAATGTTATAAATATGGTGAATTAATTATCAAGAGATAATTGGTAACTATAAATTCAAGTGTGAATTTAAAAATAAAATTTGAAATCATTTAGAAAAGAGAATGATGGCTTTTATTTTGGAAATTCGGAATATAAAATGAATTAGGTTTCAAATGAATTTGAAATGGAAACTTGTTTAATATATAAAACAAGGAAGTTAAATTATTAAACAACGTTTATAAATTAAGTGAGATAATTATCATTTGGATAATTTAAATATTTAAATTCAATTATGAATTTAAAAGTGAATTGGGAAGTGATTGAAACAGAATGATTGATTATATTTCGGAATTCGGAATATAAGTTGAATTGAGGAAAATACAACGGATTATAATTAGAATTTGATTTCATCGAATTTTATAAACTAATTTATTTCTAATGGAATTAGAAAGTAATAATAGAAATGGAGTTGTAATTGATTTGGTAACTGAGTAATGAAAAATCGACAATTAGAGATAATCGTAAATTGGCGTATCGCACTTCAATTGACTGTATAGAACTCAATTTAAGTCAGAATTCTTTGAAACAAGAATCATCAGGACTGACTTAATAATGGTTTTCTAATGGAAGAGAAAAATCTGGATTTCGTCGAATAGATTTTGCGTTAAGTCAAAATCAAATTTTCAGAAAAACAACGCTATAACCATTATAAAACCATAACGGTTTATTTAAATAAAAGGATTTTAAGTAAATAAAATCCGAATTTCATTTAGGAAAAATTCAGATTTGAGTTATATATAATATCTGAACTCGAGTGGGGTAATGAAATGATTTTTGAAACAAAATCAAATCAGATGTTTAATTATTGAGTAGAATTAACTAATTTGAAGAAAAATTAGTTAATGGAATTTTAAATCGAAATTGGACTTTGTAACGGCGCGATTTTCGACCCCTCGAAAACCGTGTCATTTTTGAAAGAAATTAGAGGATGAGATAGAAAAGATAGAACTAATAGAATAGAAGAATAAGAAGTTATCAGAAATCTCACAGCGGAATTTAAAAATACAAAATACATTACATCATAGGGTCTGATACATCATAGTACATCATCATATTACATCATCATAGTACATTAACATAATTATACATCATGATATGGGAATACAAATCTAAACTGGATACATAGGTGTAGATAAAACTTCTAGACTGGTCCTACAACTTGAACTTCGTAAGGTTCCATTTGCCTACCTGAATTACTTGCCTACTCATAATAAATATTATGAGTATACCCAAGAGTTTAGGGAAAACACAGAAAATAAACTCCGGGTCAGTCAGGGGACTGGTGTGAGTAAATACAGTTAAAAAGATGTAAACAGGGAAATAAGGAATAAGGTGTTCCGTTATTAATAGATTCAATTACTTTAGAAATCTTAAGCCCAACTCCATAACTAACATATGGAAAATGACCCTTGTATTTTGATATCAAAACGTTTGATATTTACGATAGTATTTATCAAATAAATAATCATCTAGTGAATCGCTTGCATCTCACGTTCACGTACATAGAATAAAATCTAAAACCCGAGCGCTTATTGGAATTTGGTTTCTAACTGACAGGGTATGGGAGCACCCACCGATCCGTGTACTCTAGAGAGGATACACTGGGGTTCAACAAGAACATCCTGCAACCCGGCCACACATGACCGTCCACTCATTTAGCTTGAGTGTAACGAATATATTACCACCTCCACGGTTGGGAATGACCCACCGATTACCGAAGTTACAGCAGTGAATATAGATTTAAGAAACAAAAGGAAATACTCTAGATAGTGATAATATACCCTGCTTGGGTATGACCCAACTAGCCATGCTGCCTAGCCCAACTATTGTCTTTCCGGGTTGTGAGGTTTGAAGCCACGTTTACCGTTGACGGATTATTCTTCAACGTCTTTGAATATCACACCGTCCTATCTGACAGATCACTCATTTGTTTCCACAAATATATTCTGGGTATAAGGCTAAAGAAACGAATCTCTCCGCCACCAACATAATACACTTAGGTAAAGTCGATGTGTAAAATCTGATCGATATACGTTGTCAGATATCCGACTGTTCGGATCTGTTCTGGGATTGAACAGACCGTAGATACTATTTTGGAATAGTCCTTGCATTCTTCATTCTTTATCAATTTCCGGTATACATCGTAAAATTCGAGTCGAAGTGGAATGTAAATTCCGGACTCTTCGAAACGATGTACGAAATATCTTTTATAGTCGATAATTTATTATCAGCTTACTGTCTTTAATTCAGTTTCACATCCTGTATTTATAATTATATATACAGTATAAAATTCTCGGGTTCATATCTGGATATCCTAAATATCACTTTCAATTGGATAGTTAAAGTGTGTGTGTCATACACAAGATGTTATACAGTTTTTATCAATATTTGAAAGTGTATAGAAAAAGCCCGTGCTACGCACACGGTGTTTTATCTCGCTTGTCATCGACTGTTAGACGATGTTCTATACTCCGATTTGATTTGTCAAATATTTATTTTCCTTTATTTAAACTTAAATAAATTGTTTTATAATTTATTTAAATTATCTTTTAAAACTCAAGTTCTAACTCGACGAACTTCTTCGAACAGCTTCGATTCTGGGACCTCACTGTCGTCTTGACTGTTTCACTAGTTTACGCCATATTAAATAAAAACTCTATTTTTATTTAAATTAATTAATTACTGATTAATTATATTTATTTATTTAATTTAATTAAATTCGATTTAATAAAATTCTTGCCTTTGAAACTCTATTCTCGCTTGTATTTACCAAGTCGATATTGGCATCTCAAAATCGTGTGATTACCAAGGGAAATCGTTGATTTTCTCTTGCCAAACCAATCTAGTTTTCTCGCTTAACCAACCACTTTACTAGCCTCGTTACCAACCTCTTGATCACGTCGAAAACATGGTGGATCACTCGTGTCAAACCATCGTTCCAGCCCCTTGCGAACCCTTCGAAATCCAAGTGATCCATCGATGGATCACTAAAAATCCAAGTGCCAACCCCTTGCCAGATCTCCTCTCCTTCTCCCTTTCTTCTTCTCGCCTCGCCTGTACAACGTGCACTGGTGTGCACGTGTACACCTCCACTCGACGTCGAACCATCGCCGAACCACCACCCACAAACTCCACTTCATTCACCGATCACCACTGACCCGTCGCCACAACCTATCGTCGCCTCCTCCTCGAAATCGCCATTCCACCAAACTTCCAGTAAACAGCATCGAAAAGGACTCCCCCTAAACCGACCTCGACCCCACGCCTCAGACCATCGGAGCACCTCGCACCGCCGCCATCAGCTCCGCCAAGACCCAGCGCCACTCCACGTCACTTTCTGGCCCACTCGATCGCCTGTGGAGCCCGTACGACGCCTCCAAAAAGTCGAACCCATTCACCCCCTCAAAACATAAATCGAGCTCGACAGCTCGAAATACTCCATGGAAAAATCGTGGGGCATTTTTCTCGTGTTCCCCGATGTGACCAGCTCCTTCACGCTCCACGCCCCGACCATCATCGTCACCGATCGTCGGAATTTGGTCAAAGTGCCATTTTCGGTTGTCCCCTTCTATCTCGCTCATCTCAACAATAAAAACCGTGAAATTACTTTTAAAAATCATTATTTAGTGCTACGATTACATCTATAACCCTGTAATTCATTTCTATGATGTTTGAAAATTTGGTGATTAAGTTTGAGACAGAGAACCATATGTTTCTTCTGTTTTCTTGTTTCAAACATATATAGATGAGGTTTGGTTCTTGCTAAAATGTTTATATATATTTTCGTATATGAGTTAACTCATACATATGCTTGTATAGCTTGCGTTTGAGATCATCAAGGTATATTTCATTTTACAAAGGTTTGTTTTTGACACTAAACAAAACTGTCTTGGTTTCTTTGATCAAATAATTGATGAACTCATTACCATTTCTATTATGAATAACACTTGCATACATAGTTTTACAGATGATCTAAGCAGGGTGTTTTAACATCTGTAAGGTGATAACAATCATGGTATACTTGCAAATGATGATATAAATATGAAACACACAAAACAGTTTACAGTAACTTGCAAATCATCTTGACTTAAGTGAGTGATTACTCACTTGTTTAAAGCTCCTGAATTCTTGTTTGTAAAAGGATTATAACTTCAGCACTTTCTTGTATTTGAGTAAAGAGAAAATGCATGGAATTGGATGTGTATTTATAGGCAATTTCCTCTCAAGTTTTCTACAGCAAACTCTCTACCTACCCCTTTCTCTCTCTTGCATTTGTGGTGTAAAATTGTTACAGCAAAAGTAAGTGTACCCTTCACCGAAACATCTTCTTACCAACCTCTCTTTGGTCTCTACTAAGTATATGGGCCTATGCTTGCATTAAATGCAAGGCTTGATTTCATTAAATGCTACACAACACTTGCCATCAAAGTGTAAGAGAATGGATATTTCTCTCCTGATATTTGTTTGCTACTAAATCATTTCAGCCGCAGGTATATATGTATGAGGGGATTAGGTCCTAAACTACTACTTAATGATGGGTTTGGATCTTGTTTGCTTTTGTATGCTAACTTCCATATGCTAGTTGTAAATAGGATTTAGTTACACTATTTTGTGTTGCCAATATTCTCACTCTTCTCTTAGTTAGAAATTTTGTCACAAATGTTTTGCTTAAGTATGTTATAATATAAATATTAAACATACCTTATATAAGTTAAGTTCTAGTGCAAACCATATATGTATATACATACATATAGGTGATTATACACATTTTAATTGGTTGAGCAACTCAAATATATTTAAATTTCCTTATTAAAATAGATATCAGATGCTTGAAAAATCCAGCCATTACAGACTTTGGATCAGAAAAAGGGGTTTGTAAATTCATATTCGAAATCGAATATGAAACTTGAATTAGAAATGACATTTGATTGTTTAATAAACAAATTAATTTATATTTGAACGTGATATGTTCAAATAAAAAGTGAAATAGACAAAAGAGTTAATTAAAGGATAAATTAGCGAATTGAGTTAAAATGAGTAGATTGAGTTGGAATAAATTAGGTATGGATGTATATGGGTTAGACAGGTATGGGATGAAGTGTATGAAGGTTATAATTTGTGTGCCCGACAATAAGGTACATGTTTAAATTCCATATGAGTTTTTATGCGTCGAATCGGCAAGCCGCTTGGCTTTTCGATTTTCTTTTTGAATGGAAAGGCCTGGAGAGGCGAGTAAAGGTTTGAATTATCGACCGGTACAAAGGAGGTTATAGCGGAATTTTCCGGGAATTTAAGGAGTTAGAATATTTTTTATGAAATTTTGATAGTTAGAAATCAATGTATCGATATATATATATATAGAATTCGATAAAGAAACAAACTTGAAAATAGAATACTATAAACAAAAAGAAAATATACAATTAAATCTGGTAAAATTAGAAAGCGAAATGTATACGGGTTTAAAAATGAATAATTGGTTTGTATGATGTTGATTATTCGAGGTAAGTGGTCTTGTCCGTTTTGAAGTTAAGGATGTTTTCAGTCAAGGTCTGAGAGGTAGTTATACCCCAACTTGATTGATTTCATTTTTAACCGATAAATAACAAGATCCAGTCTTAAAGATAAATGTTTGAATAAGAGTTAGTTGAATGCAGTGTTTTGGGTTGTTGTAACGATGTTTTACACAACATTCGTTTTAACCCAATTAAGTGGAAATTTGGAAATATAATAATAAATATTTCCTGAGTATAAAAATAAATGAATGGTCAACCAAGGAGATAAGTAATTGGAATGTTTTCCAATTATAAATAGAATATATTTTCTAAGTTTAGAAAATAAAAGAAGGTGATATATGGAAATGTTTTCCAAATAGCATAAGAGGTCAAGATGGTTATCGAAAATATCGTGTTAACGAATATTGATAAGGAAATGAAGAAGTGATTTAATTAATGGAATATTAATTAAGGGGCCCAGTGATTGTTTGATGCTTTGAATGAAATGTTTGTTTTTCTTTGATAGTTAAATAACCGATTATCGAAGTGTTTTCCAATATCGTTGTCAATATGGAGACACCGGTTGGATTCACTCCATATTGGCAGTAGCATTGCAAATCAGATTATATGAACATAATCGAAGACGGATTAAAGTGCAAGGACTTTTCTATTAATAGAAATTGTGCCTTCGGTTTCGTTCAATCCCAAAACGAACGTATATGGACGAATGTCTGACAGAGTATTTCCAATGATCGCATATATTGGTCTGTATAAATATATATGGTGGCGGAGAATTTATTCTCCTAGCATAATATCCAGAATATAATTGTGCAAATCAATTAATGATTAACGGATCTGACAATATGGCATTCAAAGTGATTGTAACACCCCACCTCCACCAGGGTGGCTCTTGCAAGCACTCTGACTTTGGAGGGGCGTTTGAATCAGGTAAACATGCATAATGATATATCAAGGCAGAACAAGAACATATGTATATATGTAAACAGAGTAAATAACATAGATAAAACAGTGGAAGATTTCAAAACATTTCAAAACAAGTCTGGTACAACATAGCTTTCCAAATAAACAAGTCTAGATAAAACAACATCAACTGAAAAACTGAAATAAATAAGTGCTATCCCCAATTAAGTGGTAACCATAGCTAGCTTCATGTCGAAACCGTAAATGAGCTGAAATCCCACAAGCAAGCAATCCGAAATCCAAGCTAAGCTCCAGTATTCCCTCCCTGAGAACCTGGGGGGGGGGGGGAACGGAAGAAAAGAGGCAAAAGAAAACAGGTCAGTCAAAAAGACTGAGTAAGCCCTACTACAATCAATGTAAACTGATAAAGTTAACTGGCATGAGCAGCAGGGATGAACATAAGGATAACAATATACTAGCATGATGATTAACTAACAAGGTAGATAAAGGTGTCATCGCATAATCAGGATTAAGGTTTTGCACCACAGGTGTACTAGCAAACTAACATGACTTGAATAAACAAGTATTGATCCCTTGGCCCAAGCTTTGGCCCAATAACATGAAATGACCCTAATACAAGGTCCAACCAAACGGTCTAGTCGATCGGCTCCCTAAGCCTAACTCGTCACGTGTTGGTGTCAATACGGCCCAATCATAATTGTAGTCGAACTGTGCCGGGTCCACCCTTCGGGTGTATCAAGCCCTAGGGTGTCAACCCCTGGACACCATGAACATGAGTGCACAGTCCCGATCTACTGGTACCCGTGCATGTTTTCTCCGGCTACGGACTATGTGCACGACCAGAGTTCGCCCGGAACTACACCGGCGTATCCTCTGCCGTCGCTTTTGGTCACTTACCTCCAGTCCAGTAATCGTGCCCCCACCCTAGCCTAGTCCCTAGGGTCATGATGATACTAACTTGGGATTACTGCTGGAGTGGGCCCCCATTGCTAGGATTTTTCTAGTGGGTTAAGTACGGTTTAACCCTCTTGCTAATCCTGGATTAACTTGGTTAAGTGTAACGATGAGTTCACGACTTAACCCCGATTAATCTACCAAGCCCAAATTGGTTAAGTATTAAGTGGACCATGACTTAACCCTAATCACGAGGCATTAATTAATTTAATGCGCCTTAACCTCTCACATTAGACCTTGTTGTGGTTACTAGTTAAGCCGGGCGGGTCCGGGTAGCTTTACACCACAACTTGGTCTAACCTCGGGTTCAAACCAACTTCTCACATTGGGTCCTATTGTTTGTAGCAACTAGTTAAGCCGGTCGGTTCCGGGTAGGTTTACGCTACAAACTCAACCCAACCTCGAGTTGGCCACACTTATCTTTTCTAAGTGTCATGTCCATCATGTTTCCAAAACATGTTACAAGTTTTCAAGCAATTGGGTAGACCTAACTTAATAGGTAAATTTCCAATGCGTAGACCTAACTTAATAGGTAAATTCCCAAGCTTATGTTTTATGTCTTTTAAGTTTACCCAACCCCAAACGCAATCCCATCGCTTACATATCGCAATAGCGCATAAAGGATAGAAAGAGGGAACTTGGCATAATCATGACATAAAGGTATTGAAGCCACAAGCTTAACATGGTGGCATATGAAATGTTCATATGTTCGTACACTTGCATATTACATTTTTAGGCCTCAAAAGCATGCATAAAACCAAACTTAGCATATTGGTGATACATGGTGCTAAATGACATGTAGAGATGGCCATAAGTTCGCATTTAGCCTCACATGCAAGTTATCATAAGAGATATGATAACTTACATGTTGCTAAAATGCAACCTTTGGCATAAAGCTAAAGCTTTATGTTCATAAACCCAAAATAAGCTTGCATAACATGATAGCATGAACAAAATGTTCAACCCAAACTTGCATAACATAACTTGGCATACTTGCATATAAACTTGCATATCACAACATGATAAACTTGCATATAAACTTGCATATAAACTTGCATATCACAACATGATAAACTTGCATATAAACTTGCATATCACAACATGATAAACTTGCATATAAACTTGCATATCATACATTTAACTTTAGAGTTTAAGTATGAAAGTAGAATAGGGCTTACAATGCTTAAGAAGTCACAAAAATATGACAAAGCCCTTATGAAATCAATTAAACCCAAAATGCAAGCAAAACCCTTGAGCCAAAATGATCAAGACTCTTTCTTTATGATGCAAATATATAAACTTGACTTGAATGCAAGCTAATGATGCTCATACAAGTTTGAAAACACTTGTATGCATGGAAAATCACTTAGGAATTTATTTAGGAATTTTATGAAGAGAGTGGAGGCCATGAGAGGATTGATTTTGCCATAGTTTAGTTGTATGAATGAATAATGATGATTTAGGGTAGGTTAGGGTCTTATTTATAGATTAGGCAAGTGTTTTAGGCCATAGGATTAAACCTAGATTCAATCCAAGCCATCAAAGCATGTCTTGGGGAAGAAGTCAAGTGTAGGAACCATCTAGGGCCTTTAGATTAAAGATGAACCATGAGAACCATTCAAATGCAAAATCTGCATTTGAGCGAATCGGCCCACGGGTTGACAGCCAAACACCCTGGATTAACCCCTAGTCGACCCAGCGAGCTCGGGTCGACCTCAAAAATCGGCCGGTTCGGTTATTCCCCTCTCCCAATTCGCTGTTTTGAACATTTTTGCATATTTATTTATTTAATTTTCAATTATATATATATATATCAATATATATATTTCTCTGCGCAACCCATTTCACTTAATTAAGTATACTTTAATTTGGGAATTTTTCGTGAAACTTCGCGAGGCCATATCTTGGTCATACGGACTCCGATTTTCGAAAACTCGGACTCTATTTCGCGTATTTTTCCGAGACGAACGCAATGGCATAGCCCGTTTCCCTTGATTTAGATTTTACAGTTTAATTCTGCCTCCATTTATGTTATAACATGTTATTCAAAAATACGGGTTGTTACATTCTTCCCTCCTTAAAGGATTTCGTCCTCGAAATCTCCAAGTTAGGAAGAACGTATCCTACCATCCATCATCCATCTACTCAAAACATCATCCACGAGCAATCATTGTCCTTAAAAGGTTCTAAATGTTGTATGATCATATGCAAAGGTGTGTGTATATGTACTTATCTAATGCGAAAATCAGGAGGTTACTGATTCAGTAAACCCCCTTAATGCAAAATATGTTAGTGAAATGAGTCCATATGTATGCAAATTCCTAACATAATTTATAATCTCTACATGAGTGCACATAACATTCATCCATATGCAACATCCACGTGATAGCATAACAAGTTTTCATCCATGAATAAGCATAAACACTCATGCATATGCGGTATGAAAGTGTGTGAGCCGATCTTAGTGCCTAACGTGTATTATGTATCCACGAGTATCCACTTGCAAACACTTGCAACCACTTGCAACCATCAAGCATAACATGTTTTAAACACATGTTTCATCCAAAGGGTTTCTACATAAGGTTCTCATGACAAGATTAACACGATAAACTAGATAAACATGGATAGCAAAGAGAAAGATATGCTAACAAAGAAAAGAGATTGAGAGTGTACCCTCAAAAAGGAATGGATAAAGCCCACGCATCTTCTCCTCGGTTTCCCAAGTTGCGTCTTCTTCGGCTTCACCCCATTGAACCTTCACCAATTTGACCTCTCAATTCCTTAGCTTCTTGGTCTCCGTCCCCAAGATACGAATCGGAGCTCTCCTCAAGGTAGCCTCTTTCTCCACTTCTACATCTTTTAGAACACTTGGCTCAACAACCTCTGCTGATTCATGTAAACACTTCCGGAGATGCGAGACATGAAAAACATCGTGTACTCCAGCAAGCTTCTCGGGCAACTTCACTCTATAAGCCATCTGCCCGATCCTCTCTATAATAGGGAATGGTCCAACAAACCTCGGTGCCAACTTCCCAACAGCTCCAAATCGGACCACATTCCGCAAAGGAGAAACCTTCACGAAAACCATATCCCCAACATCAAACTCCAAATCCGTTCTTCGCTTATCAGCATAGGATTTCTATCGGTCTTGGGCCGCTTTCATCCGTCTCCGAATCAACTCGATCTTCTCGGATGTATCTCTGATCATATCAGGCCCAAGTATAAGCTCATCTGTAGTCTCCCACCAACATGTAGGCGACTTGCACGGCCTCCCATATAAAGCTTCAAATGGTGCCATCCCTATGCTTGCCTGATAACTGTTATTATATGCAAACTCAACAAGAGGAAGATGGTCTTCCCAAGTACCACCAAAATCCAGAATACAAAGCCTCAACAGATCCTCGAGTACCCTATTCACCCTTTCGGTTTGACCGTCCGTCTGTGGGTGATAAGCCGTACTTAGATTCAACCTTGTGCCCACAGCTTCTTGCAAGCTATTCCAGAATTGACTTGTAAAGATTGGGTCACGGTCACTGACTATACTAGAAGGGACTCCATGTAGTCTCACAATCTCACGAAGATATACAGACGCTAGCCAAGATGCGGTCCTCTTGCTCTTCACCGGAATGAAATGAGCACTCTTCGTAAGTCTATCCACAATAACCCAAATGCTCATATTCCCTTTCCTTGACCTTGGTAGCCCATCGATAAAATCCATGGAAATACTCTCCCACTTCCATAGTGGAACGTCTAGAGGATGCAATAGCCCACCGGGCTTCTTCGACTCGGCCTTAACTTGCTGGCAAATGATACATCTAGAGACAAATTCTGCCACATCCTTCTTCATCCTAGGCCAAAAGAAAATGTGCTTCATATCTTTATACATCTTATCTCCGCCCGGATGTATAGTCAACTTAGAGCGATGCGCTTCCTCAAGAACTCTTCTTACTAGATCTTCTACCATTGGAACACATAACCTTCCATCTCTCCTCAGCCAACCCTTGTCATCAATAGAATATCGAGCGAGATGACTAGACGTCTCTCCTCGAATTAGCTTATCCATAATCTCAACTATCTGAGGGTCTTCTCTCTGCGAAGCCCCAACTTGATCAAAAAGGGTAGGTCTGAGTTCCAGAGATGCTAAAGAACCGGTCATCGACTCAATCGCCAAAGAGAAATCAAAGGTTGCCACATACTCTAAATTCTTCATCTCAACGAATAGAGGACTTAGGGTCAACCTTCTTCTACTCAATGCATCTGCTACCACATTCCCCTTGCCAGGGGTATAAGCTATCTCAAAATCGTAGGACGCCAAGAATTCCATCCATCTTTGTTGCCTCAGATTCAGATCCTTCTGAGAAAAGAGATACTTCAATGACTTGTGATCGGTATAAAGCTCAAATCTTTCTCCCAGAAGATAATGGCGCCAAGCCTTGAGTGCATATACTATTGCTGCCAACTCTAAGTCATGAGTGGGATAATTCTTCTCATGCACTTTGAGTTGTCTACTGCCAAAGCATATCACTCTTCCTTCTTGCATAAGAACAGCTCCTAACCCCGTGCCACATGCATCGGTTTATACGGTAAATAACTTCCCTCCATCGGGCAAAGCTAGAACAGGTGCTGATGTGAGGGATCTCTTGAGCTTCTGAAAAGCAAGCTCGCATTCTATGCTCCAAGCAAAAACTAAATTCTTCTTCGTCAATTTAGTGAGAGGAGCGGATATCTTTGCGAAGTCCTTGATGAACTTCCGATAGAAACCCGCAAGACCTAGAAAACTTCTCACTTCGGTTGCATTCCTTGGAGTCTTCCAATCCTGAACTGCCACTACCTTAGCGGGATCCACCGCTAAGCCTTGCTTAGATACTATATGCCCAAGGAATCTAACTTCCCTTCTCCAAAAGTGACACTTGGAGAACTTGGCCTTCAACTGATGCGCTCTAAGCTTATCCATCACCTCCATGAGATGCCTTGCGTGCTCTTCCTCGTCCTTAGAGAAGATCAGAATATCATCTACGAAGACCACGACAAACTTGTTCAAGAACTCCCTGAACACCCTACTCATCAAGTTCACGAAATATGCGGGTGCATTAGTCAAGCCGAACGGCATGACAAGCCATTCGAAGAATCCATCTGGAGTTCTGAACGCAGTCTTGTCTATACTATCTTTAGCTAGCCTGAGCTGATGGAACCCCGTAGTAAGATCAAGCTGAGAGAAAACAGAAGCACCGACAAGCTGGTCAAAGAGATCATCAATCCTCGGTAACGGGTGTCTGTTCTTCTTAGTCAGCTTATTCAACTCTCGATAGTCAACGCAAAGTCGGAGAGAACCATCCGCCTTGGTAGCAAATACCACAGGCGCTCCCCATTCAGATATACTTCGTCTAATGAAGTTCTTCTCAAGCAACTCTTTCACTTGCTTACTTAGCTCCCGCCTTTCACGCGGAGCCATGTGCCGAACGGGCAAAGAAACAGGCTTTGCATTATCCACCAGATAAATGCGGAAATCAATCTCTCGCTTAGGGGGCAACCCCCTAACTTCATCGAAAACATCTGGATACTCTCGAACCACTCTCACAGACTGAAGAGTTTCCATTGACGAGTCGAGTGATTCCAGATAGCACAACATGACAGGACCTCTCGGATCACAAGAAATCTCTAGGGTGTTTCCGAGGCGAGTCACGAGCCTCACAACCCTATGCTCACAATCAAGAATGGCTCCATATCTGGACAGCCAATCCATGCCCAATATCAATCCATATCCCCTAAAACCAAGAACATAAGCACTGCAAAAGAACTCTACACTCAGTATAGAGATCCTCAAATCCCCACATATCATAGACAAATGGGCGGAACCCCCAATAGGATTTGAGACACAGACCGGATCATCTACCAAGCTAGTACTAAGGTGCAAACTATCAACAAGATCAGATGAGATAAAGCTATGCGATGCACCAGAATCAAACAAGGTACGAACTGGAAAATCAGAAATATATACAAGGCTCTCAACAGAAATACTACCTCGATCAGGAACTGGAGCGACATTGGGAGCATGAACTTGCCCTCTTGAAGGTCCAGCACGCTGAGTCTGACCCTGGCCTTGCCCTTGCTTCCTCGGGCAATCCTTACTGAAATGTCCAGTCTCACCGCAGAAAAAGCATTCACCATTCTTCCTTTTCCTCTTCTTACAATCCTTAATAAGATGCCCAACTGAACCGCAATAATGGCACTTCCCCTTGTTGTTCTTGCCCTTGTTGTTATTGCCCTTGTTGTTGTTCCCCTTGTTGCCTTGACTCTTGTTCTTGTTCTGATTGCCTTGACTGCTCTGACCACTTGGATTACCCTGATTTCCTTTTCCCTGGGAATCAGTCTTCTTGTCTTGAGTATCATTCTTCTTGGTTTCTTTCTTGACATCTCCCTGAAGTAACGCCATATCAACCAAACTCTCAAACGTGGCCCCATGGGGAATATGTGACATAGCCAATCCTTGCAACGGCTCATTCAATCCTCTAGCAAAACGAAGAGCCTTCTTCTGAGGAGTATTCACCATATCCAAGCCAAAACGAGCTAACTGATTGAACTTGTTCACATATTCTTTGACAGACATATCTCCTTGTTTCAAAGTTATGAACCTCTCCATTTGCAGATTCTCCTCAGCAGAAGATAGAAACTTAAGCATGAACCTTGCCCTGAAATCGGCCCAAGTCTCAACAGGCCTAGTACCATTGGTGACTTCCCACCAATAAGCGGCTTCATCCTTCATAAGCCAAACCGCCAACAAGAGCTTCCTCTGATCGTCTAACCCAAAGATAGCAAACAAATCCTCGGTCTCTTTCAACCAATTTCTGGCCTCTACAAAAGTCTCAGTGCCTTGAAAGTTCTTGCCACCTATTGCTTTGAAATCTTTGCAAGTCTTTGCGAAGTCCACTTGAGGATGCTGAGGGGGAGGAGGAAGAGGAACCTCAGCGACAGGAGGAGGAGGAACATTAACCACCGGAGGAGGAGGAGGAGGAACATCTGCGGGGCCGGCTTCGGTCGCCCTAGCCTCCAAAATTCTCCTATACCAAACAGGTACGTGTACTCCCTTCGGAATAGCAAAGTTATAGGCCATACTGAAAACGAAGAAAAAGACAGATTCAGAATGGAGAAAAACGAAGGAATTTTGCTAATGGCTTTTTGGGGAATAGCCTTTAAAATAAACTAGACTTTTCTTTGGAAAATACTTTATACTTGGTTTTGAAAATAGTTTTACAAAAGTTTTCTAAAAGCCTTTTTGTTCCTTCTCGTACCATATGCTCTGATACCAAATGTAACACCCCACCTCCACCAGGGTGGCTCTTGCAAGCACTCTGACTTTGGAGGGGCGTTTGAATCAGGTAAACATGCATAATGATATATCAAGGCAGAACAAGAACATATGTATATATGTAAACAGAGTAAATAACATAGATAAAACAGCGGAAGATTTCAAAACATTTCAAAACAAGTGTGGTACAACATAGCTTTCCAAATAAACAAGTCTAGATTAAACAACATCAACTGAAAAACTGAAATAAATAAGTGCTATCCCCAATTAAGTGGTAACCATAGCTAGCTTCATGTCGAAACCGTACATGAGCTGAAATCCCACAAGCAAGCAATCCGAAATCCAAGCTAAGCTCCAGTATTCCCTCCCTGAGAACCTGGGGGGGGGGGGGGAATGGAAGAAAAGAGGCGAAAGAAAACAGGTCAGTCAAAAAGACTGAGTAAGCCCTACTACAATCAATGTAAACTGATAAAGTTAACTGGCATGAGCAGCAGGGATGAACATAAGGATAACAATATACTAGCATGATGATTAACTAACAAGGTAGATAAAGGTGTCATCGCATAATCAGGATTAAGGTTTTGCACCACAGGTGTACTAGCAAACTAACATGACTTGAATAAACAAGTATTGATCCCTTGGCCCAAGCTTTGGCCCAATAACATGAAATGACCCTAATACAAGGTCCAACCAAACGGTCTAGTCGATCGGCTCCCTAAGCCTAACTCGTCACGTGTTGGTGTCAATACGGCCCAATCATAATTGTAGTCGAACTGTGCCGGGTCCACCCTTCGGGTGTATCAAGCCCTAGGGTGTCAACCCCTGGACACCATGAACATGAGTGCACAGTCCCGATCTACTGGTACCCATGCATGTTTTCTCCGGCTACGGACTATGTGCACGACCAGAGTCCGCCCGGAACTACACCGGCGTACCCTCTGCCGTCGCTTTTGGTCACTTACCTCCAGTCCAGTAATCGTGCCCCCACCCTAGCCTAGTCCCTAGGGTCATGATGATACTAACTTGGGATTACTGCTGGAGTGGGCCGCCATTGCTAGGATTTTTCTAGTGGGTTAAGTACGGTTTAACCCTCTTGCTAATCCTGGATTAACTTGGTTAAGTGTAACGATGAGTTCACGACTTAACCCCGATTAATCTACCAAGCCCAAATTGGTTAAGTATTAAGTGGACCATGACTTAACCCTAATCACGAGGCATTAATTAATTTAATGCGCCTTAACCTCTCACATTAGACCTTGTTGTGGTTACTAGTTAAGCCGGGCGGGTCCGGGTAGCTTTACACCACAACTTGGTCTAACCTCGGGTTCAAGGTACAACATGACCAACTTCTCACATTGGGTCCTATTGTTTGTAGCAACTAGTTAAGCCGGTCGGTTCCGGGTAGGTTTACGCTACAAACTCAACCCAACCTCGAGTTGGCCACACTTATCTTTTCTAAGTGTCATGTCCATCATGTTTCCAAAACATGTTACAAGTTTTCAAGCAATTGGGTAGACCTAACTTAATAGGTAAATTTCCAATGCGTAGACCTAACTTAATAGGTAAATTCCCAAGCTTATGTTTTATGTCTTTTAAGTTTACCCAACCCCAAACGCAATCCCATCGCTTACATATCGCAATAACGCATAAAGGATAGAAAGAGGGAACTTGGCATAATCATGACATAAAGGTATTGAAGCCACAAGCTTAACATGGTGGCATATGAAATGTTCATATGTTCATACACTTGCATATTACATTTTTAGGCCTCAAAAGCATGCATAAAACCAAACTTAGCATATTGGTGATACATGGTGCTAAATGACATGTAGAGATGGCCATAAGTTCGCATTTAGCCTTACATGCAAGTTATCATAAGAGATATGATAACTTACATGTTGCTAAAATGCAACCTTTGGCATAAAGCTTAAAGCTTTATGTTCATAAACCCAAAATAAGCTTGCATGACATGATAGCATGAACAAAATGTTCAACCCAAACTTGCATAACATAACTTGGCATACTTGCATATAAACTTGCATATCACAACATGATAAACTTGCATATAAACTTGCATATCACAACATGATAAACTTGCATATAAACTTGCATATCACAACATGGTAAACTTGCATATAAACTTGCATATCATACATTTAACTTTAGAGTTTAAGTATGAAAGTAGAATAGGGCTTACAATGCTTAAGAAGTCACAAAAATATGACAAAGCCCTTATGAAATCAATTAAACCCAAAATGCAAGCAAAACCCTTGAGCCAAAATGATCAAGACTCTTTCTTTATGATGCAAATATATAAACTTGACTTGAATGCAAGCTAATGATGCTCATACAAGTTTGAAAACACTTGTATGCATGGAAAATCACTTAGGAATTTATTTAGGAATTTTATGAAGAGAGTGGAGGCCATGAGAGGATTGATTTTTCCATAGTTTAGTTGTATGAATGAATAATGATGATTTAGGGTAGGTTAGGGTCTTATTTATAGATTAGGCAAGTGTTTTAGGCCATAGGATTAAACCTAGATTCAATCCAAGCCATCAAAGCATGTCTTGGGGAAGAAGTCAAGTGTAGGAACCATCTAGGGCCTTTAGATTAAAGATGAACCATGAGAACCATTCAAATGCAAAATCTGCATTTGAGCGAATCGGCCCACGGGTTGACAGCCAAACACCCTGGATTAACCCCTAGTCGACCCAGCGAGCTCGGGTCGACCTCAAAAATCGGCCGGTTCGGTTATTCCCCTCTCCCAATTCGCTGTTTTGAACATTTTTGCATATTTATTTATTTAATTTTCAATTATATATATATATATATATCAATATATATATATTTCTCTGCGCAACCCATTTCACTTAATTAAGTATACTTTAATTTGGGAATTTTTCGTGAAACTTCGCGAGGCCATATCTTGGTCATACGGACTCCGATTTTCGAAAACTCGGACTCTATTTCGCGTATTTTTCCGAGACGAACGCAATGGCATAGCCCTTTTCCCTTGATTCAGATTTTACAGTTTAATTCTGCCTCCATTTATGTTATAACATGTTATTCAAAAATACGGGTTGTTACAGTGATTGTGTTATCAATGAATGATAAGTAATCGTAGCCTCAGGCCTCAACAACCGGGAAATGACAAAAATCGGGTAGGCAGCATGGCTATGTGGGTAGCTCCCATTAGGGTGTATTATCACCTATCTAGAGAAATTCAGTTAATTGTTAGTGAAATACATTCGCTACACTCAAGCGAAATGAGTAGTCGGTCATGTGTGGCCGGGTTACAAGATGTTCTTGTTTAACCCAGTGTATTCTCCTCTAGGGATACACTATCGGAAGGTGGTTCCATACCTTGTCATAGTTGGAAATGCATTACCCAATAAGTGCCAGCGGTTTTGATTGTATATTATATATGTGGAGCGTGAGATGAAAGCGTTCCACTAGATTTCTATTTATTTGATTTAGACACTATTATAATATCAAAGGAGTTTTGATATAAAGATTATTGTTTTCTTTCAAAAAGGATTTGAAAGTCAAATCAAGTGTTTTGGATTCTCATAAGGGAAAAGCATGTTCCGTGTTATACGGCGTGGTCTTATGAGATATCATTTATTTTCTTAAATTGTTTTAAATTGTTTACTCATACCAGTCCCATGACTGACCCGGAGTTTATTTTGTTTGTTTTCCCTAAACTCTTGGTTGCCCAAATTTGTACGAGCAGTCAAGTAGTTCAGTATTTTACAGATTTATCAGAAGGAGGTTGGAGCAGGAGGCTTCAGCGTATTTAGTTATTGTTTTTCCGCTGTGTTATAAGTGTTGTACTCTGACAATTGTATGTTATACAGTTAAAATTTTGTATCTCAAAAGTTATGATATATTATATTTTGTTCCGTTGCGATGTGAGATTCTGTGTTATTATTTCTGTTCTTCTTCTATCTTTTTCTTCTTAAAAAAATGATTTGTATTTCTGTGACATTTGGGTTGGACATGTGATGTATGTAGTCAACTCAGATAGCGGTTCGTTACACTAGGCAGAGACCCGCACAGATATCTACAAGTTAGGGAGCCGATCGATTAGGGGTAGTGTGGGGACATTTAGTATCTATTATGGGCAAGTGGACTTTCAAGAATTGTATGGGACGGATACCTCTTACTAGATGTTACACCTGAGTGCTACCAATTGCGGGGTTGTGATCATTTCGTTAAGAATTACTAGTAGGTGGTGCAGAGAATTAAATTAAGTAAGAAATCTGGGAAGCGCACTAGACATTCCTTTATATTCATCCTGTTATGCAGCTTTACCTTATGTCGTGATTATACTTTCCATCCTGTTTATTCCTTTCATATTGGTTTACTTATTTTCATGCTAAAAGTAGTTGGACTCGCTAGGCTTTATATCTGACCTTTCTGTTTTTGCCTCTTTTTCTTTCGTTCCCCCCCCCTCCCCCAAGGTTCTCAGGGAGGAAACACTGAAGCTTGACTTGGATTTCTTTCTTCTTGAAGCGCTTGGAAGTGTTGAGAGTAATGCTCAGCTTTATCTCTTTTCATTATGGCTATTTGGGGTGAGATTATGGTTTTATTTTTATGTACTTTGATAATAATTTTGTTCAAGGTGGATATTTATGTACTTGATTCTAGTATGTGGTTTTGATGTTGTAACCAAACATGTTTTGCTTTTCCGCTGCAATAAATAAAGTTTGAATTTTCTTAAGTACCATCTATATATTTGTCTTGTGATATTATGTTCTATACTCTTATAATACATCATGGAAGTTAATGCATTCCCTTAGTGAGTGACATTAATGAACGTGGGGTGTTACAGGCTTAAAGTGGAGGTACTGTTCATCGGCGCTAAATTGAAATAGCGTAGCGGCTAGAGAGTGCTATGGGCTATAGCGGGGATTTTGCGGGGCTTTAACTGCATAGATTCAGTGTTTACAAAGCTTCCTGATTCATGCAGAATCTCTTAAATGATCATTAAAAAGCAGTGAAGAGAATTCTACGATATCTAAAGGAAATAGTCAACCATGGATTTACACTAAAGACTAGCAAACAACTAAACATAACTGGCTATGCTGATGCTGACCGGGCTTCTGATCCATATGGTCGAAGGTCAACTAGAGGCTATTGTATTTACATTGGAAGCAGTCTAATTTTTTGATGTCCAAAGAAATAGTCTACTATTTCGAGATCAAGCACTGAAACTGGATATCAAAGCATTGCTAATGCTAGCAGAATTCAAATGAATTCAATCCCTACAGGGTGAACTAAAATTAAAGTATGAAGTCAAGTCTACATTATGGTGTAACAACAAAAGAATATGTACATATGTCAAAGAACCCTATACAACCAGTAGTAGTTTGTTGACACCACTTTATGTAGTGTCAACTTGACTCCAGCACGTTATTGGTGGAAATCATGGGGACACATATGGGTCCCCCAGATTTCCACCAATAGAGGACCGAGGTCAAGGTGACACCACATAAAGTGGTGTCAATAAACTCGAACTCCTATACAACATGCCAGAGCAAAGCACATGGTGATCAACTTACACTTCATCAGAGAATTAGTTCAAAAAAGAGAAATACGGATGAACCATGTACCTGGAACTTACCAAAGGACTAACATCTTAAAGCTATTTCAGTCAAAATTATACCGTATTTAGAACAAAGTCGCAAGTCATCAAATGCTCACACTGAAGACGAAAAGAAGCAGAGCTCTCAAAGCCACTAGAACTCAAACGCACATGATCATCAAATCAGTGTAAATCAAAATAAAACGACTTGGCGATAGGGATGTCAACAGATACTTTCGGACACGGATAGTGCTATATCCGTATCCGTATCTGAAATCATTTTCGGATATCGGATATCCATGTCCGCGGATACAGACGGATATCGAATAATTATCATATCCGCCAGCGATCGATAAATCAAGAAATATAAATGGAAATTTTTAGTTTAACATAAATATTTTTCAGTCTCATTGATCACATAAGTGTTAAAAATAAACATATCTGATGAAATTAAATGGATTTGAGTCGCTAGTATGCATTTATTGCATATAATATATACGTTCGACTTAGTAAAGCAATAAACAAATCTCATTCATTATACTAAAATACATATAACTTTAAACATAATGTTAAAAAAAATCGAATGGATAATTTTCGGATACAGATATCTATGTATCCGTATCCGCATCCGTTTTTTCAAATATCGGATATTATCCCTTTTTCGGATATGAATGCAGACGGATTTCGGATTTTTGGGGTATTCATTGACGGTCCTAATTGGCGACCTTCTTAGATCTCTCTAATCTAGAGTTTACCGACCGTCTAACCCTTAAGTCATTAATGCATTGTGAAGCTTTCGGTAACCCTAATTTTGCCACAGATCTGACGATTTTTCAGAAGATCAAAATCTAACGTATTGGTAACCCTAGTTTCGAGGAGGAAGCGTATTAGAAGAATGAAAGAGTGACATGTTGGTTATTCGACATCATATTTCATCTCTTTGCAAACGGGCTAATAAAGCTTACCCAAACCGCTTGTCTAATATACAGCAGTTGCTCACAAAGAAAACAAATGAGTAAGTTTTGAATCATTCTACACAGACCGAAATTGCATGTGAGAGAAGGAGACTGAAATTTCGGAGCAAATTCCGTAATTCAGGGGAATCCTCAATATTTATTTCAGCATTCGCAGTTTTCGACGTTCTGAATAGCATTTCTGAATTTAGAAATGTGTTTCCTCTGTTTTGTTTACAAACGAGATTACAAGCACGAGTTTGGGAATAAAAAAGAGAGAACAATGTAAGAAAAGTAGAAACTTGTTTCAGATTCTTTTATTTAACAGATTAGGACAGTGTAATCCAATGGAAAAAAAGATTAAAAGTTTATTTGTTGCGGAGTTCTCCTGGTCACAACAGTGTAAATTGCAATTGGAGTCCTAACCACATGAACATCATCTCTCCACACAACAGACCCAGATATGATCGTCCTCTGCGATATGATCCCTCCGGTTACTCTCACAGTAAAGGATTTTCTTTCCATTTGCTCCGAAAAATGAAGCTCAGGTGGATCCACTGTCACCACAAAATCAGTAGTTTCATAAACTGTCGCATGGTAAGTCGAGTTACCTGCTCCCACATTAGTTACAGTTCGATGAAACACTCCGTTTATCTCTTGCCCATCCACAACAGCAAGTGCAAAAGATGGGTAGTTAAGATCACGTGCATAATCATCGGATATGCTAACGTTCGCACAAGTAGTTGCATTATCGCCAGTTAGAGTAGTTAAATCTGCTATGCTGTTTCCCTGTGCACAGAGGAAGTCTATGTAGTCCGTGTCAGATGCATCAAATACTAAACCTGGGTCAAGTGCCTTGATTGGGTTTATGTGCCCTGAACCATAAGCTAACTCTGCCTCTTCGTTCTTCCTCGAGTCCATTACATTTGCTGCCAGTGAAAAGTTTATGAACTATCAGTACTAACATTGCACAATATCTAATATGAGTAATATCTTCATGTTTATTAATATACCTGTAGTCATGAGTGCAGATTTGATAGCAGCAGGAGACCACTGGGGATTAGCAGATTTAACATAAGCTGCTGCTCCAGTAACATGTGGGCAAGACATGGATGTGCCTGACATCACATTGTATCTGCTTCTTGTACTGTCTATGTTCGAAGTCGAAAGAGAGGCCACAGGAGACCATGCAGCAAGAATATCTGCACCAGGTGCAGTCAAATCAGGCTTCAGAATGTCAACATCTAACACATTAGGCCCTCTTGATGAGAACGATACGACCCTTGGTGCAACCACATCTTCTATTGTTTCTCCAGGTAAGATCGAAGCTATAGGGCTTCTTGTTGATTTGATGTAATCAAGAATTTCCACACCATCTTGTACACTTACAACGGTTGCAGGAAGAGGGAAAGAAGAAGCTACATCTGGGTCGGTTGTGTCACTCATAATTGCTCCAATACCATTCAGTGACAAAATTGCATCTCCACTATCAGCAGCATCACAAAAGACAATCGAGTTGTTGACTTTGTTTGAATCCAGAGAACCAGCAGCACAGATTCTAGATGCTTCAAAAAATGAACCTGCTGATACATTGCTTGCATCTCCTCCATAGATCAATGGGATCGTTGAACCTTGGAATGAAAATCGATTAACGGACGTTCCCTGTCAGTTTGCCTTTATATCAGCATGTGTGTAAGCAGTTCCATAATAAGGGGTAAAAGAAAAAAGAACTTATGAACTTACAATGAAGATCTTTCCATTACCAAGCACAACTTTTGCAACAAACTTCCTATCAATGGTGCTAGCAGCAACAGTCACAATCCAAGGAGCGACATTAGTAACCCTTCTTGGGTCAGGACCTCCATTTCCAGCAGATGCAACCGTTAAAATCCCTTTCCTCATAGCATGAAAAGATCCAATAGCTATTGGATCCTGAAAATATGGGTACGGAGGTTGACCGATTGAAACGGACAATATGTCCACTCCATCAGCAATGGCATCATCGAATGCTGCCAGCAAGTTAGCAGAAGAACATCCAGAAGACCAGCATGCTTTGTAAACAGCGATCCTTGCACTTGGAACTGCACCACGTGCGGTGCCAGTGGCTAGGCCAAAGTAGCTGGTGTTAGGGACTTCTACTCCTGCGACTGTGGAGGCAGTATGGGTGCCGTGGCCTAGGGAGTCTCTTGGGGAGTTGAATTCCGAGGGTGAGAGAGACGAATTTCCTATGTTGTAAAATCGGGCTCCTATGATCTTCCTGTGTTGATGAATGATATTGTTTATAATATACAACTTAGACAAGGAAAATAAGTTAAAGTAAAAAAGTATGTTACTTGTTGCAGGTGAAATTTGTTGATAGGCAGGTTCCTTTCCATTTGGCTGGTGGTGGTCCAATTCCCTGGTCATCGAAGCTTGCAGATTCAGACCATACCCCTGATCGTTTTTATACAGGTCAGTGACACTTACACACAAGCGCGCATGCACACACAAGAAGGGAAAAAACTTCGAAAATTATGGTTAGATAGGTAATCTGTACTTGAAAGTCAAAAACTTTTACCCTGGAGATAGGTATATGTTCAGATGGGTACCTGTATCGATTAGTCCAACAATTAGATCTGATTCTAGAGGGTAACGAATTGTTCTACGTTCAGTCAGTCCCATGAAATCCCAAGACCTGGTCGTGTGAAGATTGTACATAATGTTCGGAAGAATTGAGATAACTCCTTCCATTGCTGATATTTGATTAGACAATCACTTAAAGAAAGAACATTCAGATAAGAGAGAGATGGTAATATACTTGATGATTACTTCTTACTTTTCATTCTTGAAGTTTCTTCTTTTGTTAGTTTTGCTGCAAATCCATTGAAGCTTCTCCCATAACTATATAACAGTGCTTCTTTGGCGATTGCAGCACTGCATAGTTTTGTATAAAATGAGAAGTAATCATTTAAACTGAAATCAAACAATTGATGCAGATAACATCAAATCTAACTAAGTTATATTCAAAACATAGACCTTCCTATTACATTCAAGAGCATGGACTGATGCATTGTTGAGGCTGCAACTAGTCCACTCTTCGGAACAGCACCCATGTACACAATGTAAACCTGCATGCATTTTGTTTCTGTTTGAATAAAAATGTATATATAACTGCATTTCGTTGTGAATAACGTTTTGAATACACCATATAGACCTCTCTGTTTACTCCACTGCATTGTACAGTCAGTATCAGGGCACTGAGAAGCAACACAGACATGGAAGACAGAATCATGGTATTTGCCAATTCAGGTGATCCGTATGTTTACAGGTAACAAAAAATACAGTGTATTTGTAACAAAGAGGTTTTGTTTTTTTAATCCTTGCTTTGGATTATTTGCATTGTGAACTTCACACCAGACTAAGATGCATAAGTATATATGTGCAAGCATATGCTACAAACTTGGGATAAGTTATTTTAATCATTCATGTTCGACGGTTTCTTCTTCTAACTTGTTTTCTTTTTATGTCTGCTTCCTACTGTATTGTTTTACTTTGACGTTTTCTTCTGCAGTAACAAGGCTTAGATTTGTCTGATGTACTAATTCCTTTCTTTTACATAAATTAAACGTGATGCCAAAGAAACCCCAATATATCTTCTTAGTACGCAACTAATAAATACCACAAAAAATATTCGTTCACTCTTCCAAATACCACCGATTAAAAATTAAAGGATACCACAGTTCATCGTTACTTTCTCCTCTCAACTTCCTTGTTCAGTTATTTACAACCGATATTTATTGCATTTTTCGGCGGTTTAACAACGAACAAACTCTCACATTATTAAATTTTGAAATCATTTTCTGGACGGCCTTAGAGCACTGTGACTATTGTAGCTATTCGGTTATAATTGATCAAACGAGAGGAATATGTGTTCTGGTTGGCTATTTGTTGTCGCGTGGATTAATTTTTCGAACTATTAATGATTGTCAGTTGTCAGTTATTATAAACATCATGTTTTGCGAAAATTGAGGAACTTATCAGTTCACAAACCATTTTGTAATCGCATGCATATGTGATTCATAATTTTGTCATCGAGTATACAATATCATATGTCATAATTTTGTCATCGAGTATACAATATCATCTGGTATCAAGATATATTCTTTATAATTGCATATAGCATGTATCTATGTTTAATCGTAAAGAAGACAGTGATTAGTAATAAGATATTACCATACCAGTTTGAATTTTCCCACATAGATGTGAAGAAGACAACGATTAGTAATAATAGAGATCAGGGTTTTCAGATTAGCTGAGTACATGATTACTTCAGTAAATAACGATTGAATGAGAGATTAGAATGAAAAGGTAATGTGGTATTAAAAGCATACAAAATTTAATGAGTTTTATTTTTTTAATAATGGTATTAGGATGAACATATTGAGGTGTCCTTAGCACCACACTAAATTAATATGAACGAGAAGGCGAGTGCCTGTACCTCTGCACTCAATCTACACCCTTATGATGTTTGGAGCTATGCAATTTTAAAGTTGAAACTAAAATAAAGATTGTAGATATGTCCTTAAATACTTAACGATCATCTCCTGATAAGTTTGGTCAATTTAATATTTTGAATCCCTAAATGTTTTAACAGTTGATATGTATTCTTTCAACATTTTGAACATATCAGAAGTTCGGTACATAACTTATTCTTTGTAGGCATGTTGTTCAGAGCATTTACTAGACATCTTCATGTTTCATTTGATTTTGAAGAGTGCTACCTTATTCTACACTCGTTTTTAGTGCTACATTATTCAGATCAAGTGACACTTCGGAGACTCTCAATCTACATTATGAACATTAAGTTCGATAAGAAAAGGAGATCGTTGGTGAATTCTAACATGTTCAAAATATTAAGTCAATTTCAATTGCTAGCGGATTTGTTATAGTGGAAATTCGGCGTTGGTTCTTAACGAGTTCTTGTTTTAGGCTGTTACGTGTTTTTTCACATTTTTTTGGCACTGCTGTATAAAATAATAGTTTTTGGCTGTTACGTATTTTTTTACATTATTTTGGCGCTGCTTATAAAATAATAATAAAATGCAAATATTTAGGTGAGTGATCTAAAAAAAAAAGACTTGAAAATCAGCAATAATTCACTATAATTGCTGATATATCAGCAACAATAATAAAAATTGTTGCAATGTGAATTATTGCTGATATATCAACAATTAATTTATATTATTGTTGAGTTGATGAATTCTTGCTGGTATATCAGCAAGAATAGTGTATAATTGATGATATATCAGCAAGCGTTTATTGAAACGAAATGAAAATTGTTGATATATCAACAATAATTAATACATATTGCTGATAATTCAGCAATGTTTTTGCAGTTGATGCAAATACTTACAAAAATTGCTGAAATATCAGCAATAATTACAAATAATTGCATTATTTGCTGCAATATACTCGAGCGTGCTGTTTTTTTTTTTTTTTTTTTTTTTTTTTTTTTTTGATTCATTTTTTGTAGTTTAAATGCATGAAAAAGATTATGTGTTGAATTTTGTAGATCCAAAGATCTAAAAGTCAACTTGAATCTTGTAGATCTAAAAATCTGATTTGGTATATTTACAAACCTTAAAAGAATCTTTCGTCTTTCTCCGCCGACCTTTTGGCAAGGCCCATTAATCATTTAATTAGGAAACCCCCTTAATTATTAATAAGGCAACAAAAGCCAATATTTGGCCAAGAAAAATAATCTATATGCTACCTTTTTGTTGTTCGATACAGGCTTACGCTGCTATTCCACTTCCTTTGGTTGTCGCTCTACTTGATTACCTTCTACCTTTTCACAATTCCTACTCATAATTTGAACTGTAATTTGCTTATCAATTTCATTAATAGAGATAAGTGTTCATCTAGTAGCGAGCGTTTGGTCGATTCGGTTGGTTTTGAAGTAAAAAAATCAAACCAAACTGAAATCGAAAATTTTCCAATCGAACCGAACCAAATTAATTTCAATTAATTTGGCCGGTAATCGATTTAACCGAACTTAAAGATGTGTTAATATTTTAATAATGAATTCGTAAAACATAAATTCATGTTTGAATAAATTTTATATAATAAATTTTATATTTGCAATAAAATTTGATCTATTTGCAACACATATCTTTGTATTTTATCACTAGACTAATTATTTAAAGTACTACAACACCATGAAATTAGATAAAAAAATTAAAGTTTGGTTAATTCAATTAAACCGATAACTAAAAAAATATATTTTACAAACCGAATTCGAATCGATTTAGTTTTAAAACTGAACCAAACCGACCAAAACGAATCTGTTTGGTTGGTTAATTTGGTTTGAACCGAATATTGTTTACACTGCGGGCTCATGAGATAAGCACCGCTTCATTATATTCAGAGATGCGGGCCTAGGTCCATTTATGTACATTATTTTATTTAAGCCTGTTATCGTTAGTTTCAACTATATAAGAAGCATTCTGTACATTGTTTTGTATCAAGTTTTGATCATAATACAATTTACGTTCTGTTTTACATAAACTCTGTTATGATACCAGAGCTCATCTTCGCCTAACGACATCGATCCACCAAGAAAGTCATCAGTCAGATTTACAGATTAGAGCAAAGGGGTTAAAAGTGATTATTTTCTCCTCGTTTGTTTTTCATCATCGGAGAATACACACTTCTGTTCTCTCAGCACCGTTCCTATCAGATTTTTTAATCATCGCTGCCTCGTCAGGGGGTCAACAAAGCTTCATCATTTTTCTCCACCCTTGGCTGCGGCAACTGACCATCTGATGCATTGTCATCACTTGTCACGAGATTTGGTTGCAAAACCACAGTTTTATTTCATTTTCCCCTCCAAAAACCTCATTTCTTCTACCCTCTGTTTCAAGAAAACAATAAGTCCGCAATAATTCTTGATTCTTAATGGTTGG
The DNA here is from genome assembly GCA_030737875.1 of Allium sativum. Classification (NCBI taxonomy): domain Eukaryota; kingdom Viridiplantae; phylum Streptophyta; class Magnoliopsida; order Asparagales; family Amaryllidaceae; genus Allium; species Allium sativum. The sequence continues at coordinate 748,886,878 of CM060916.1, read as the reverse complement.
AAACAACGATACAGTCGGCTATGCAACCTCTGCAATCAACCCTACCGCAGCTTCTTCACTCAGTCCAACACTGATCAAGTCCAAAGAGTCGTGTAATTACCATTTCACTAGATGAAGATAATTACAGGTTTTGGAAGATCCCGTAGAAACTGCATTAAGAAGCTATGGATTGCAAGATTACATCAGAGGTGTATATCACCTGCAGTGATTCAAGACAAAAATGACAATCTTATTAGCAGTGAAGAATATGTGATATATCAAAAGCAGGATAGTCTTTCTCGCATCATGGTTAATATCATCTATTAATGCAAATCCGTTGTCGCAAATTATTGGATGTAACAAATCACTTGAAGTAGCAATGCAATTGAACATATTTTTAGTTCACAATCTACAACAAGAATTATGCATTATAAGAAGCAACTACAACGTTTAATGAAAGATGAAATGACCATGAGTGGATATCTAACCAAGATTAGAACTCTACATGGCAAATTAGGTGCAACTGAACACAAGATTAGCAAGAGTGAGCAAGTGATGATTACGAGTTAGTGTAACATTTATAGCATCACAAAGGGTAGTATCTGATATGTAGTATATTCAACTCTACTTGCACATGAAGGAAGGGTTGAATAGAAGAAAATGTCACAACCTGATTTCTCTGTCAACCTTGCCTCCATAACAAGAAGTAAAGGTCAATAGAGAGGTAATACTAGTCAAAACAAGATTATTAGTTTCAAAGGGGTAACACCGCTCAAAGAGGCAGAGGTGGTAGATACAATAATTATAATAGCAGAGTTAAATGTCAAATTTGTGAAAAAATTGGTCACGTATCAAGTAAATGCTACTTCAGATTTAATACAGATTATAATGTGAATCAAGAGAATCAAGGCAACTAGAAAGGACGATGTGTTAATGTGGCACAACTAGGGCAGCAAAGAACTACTGGAGAAAGCTCAAGACTGCAGATGCAAGGATCAAATGTTGATTCAAACAAATCAGATATATAAATTTAGATGGGTAGTATCCTGATTCAGGTGCAACAAACCATGGACAAGTAACCTTCAAAACTTAAATCTTGGCAACAAAAATTACTCACGTACGCATTATGTTTCCATGGGAAATGGTGAAACTGTTAATATATCACATGTTGTTGGTGGTTATATTAGAGGTAAGAGGGAATTCTACCTTAATAATCTGCTTAGAGTACCCAAGATAAAGAAAAACCTAATGAGTGTATCACAATTTGCAAATGGCAATAAAGTATGCTTTGAGTTTCGCCTAAACTTCTGTCTTGTTAAAGATTTACCGAATAAAGATATATTATTAAAGGATAGTTTGGATAAAGGTCTGTACAAGTTTAAGAATTTGAAGTCAAAACATGCTACTGATAATGGAAATTGGTGCAATAATGTTTGAACTGTTGCTGTAAATAAAATTGTAACCAATATATTTAATGATTGGGATTGTAAGTTGGGTCACCCTAGCATAAAAGCTGTAAAACATGTCTTGAATGAAAATAAAAATGGTTTTGAAATAGCTAAGTCATATGTTTACAAACACGGCCAAATTGGGAAAAGCCATAAATTGCCTTTCAATAAATCTGACACCATATATAATAGACCATTTGAGTTAATCGTTGCAGATTTGTGGGGCCCATCACCAGTTTAGACAGATCAGCATCACATGTACTATCTTTCATTTGTCGATGCCTTCACAAGGCTCACATGGATATACTTTCTTAAGAACAAACCAGAAGCATGTGATATAACAATATAGTTTGTTGCTTAGCGGAAAATCAAACAAATTGTATTGTTAAAGTTATGCAAACTGATGATGGTGCATAATTTAAACCACTAAAGAAGTTTTTTGATATCAAGGGTATCGTACATAAAATGACATGCCCACGTACATCTAAACAAAATGGGTTAGGGGAAAGAAATCATAGGTACTTATTGAGACATGGTTGACACTAATGTCACGAGCATCTCTGCCACTAATATTCTGGACAGACGCATTTGCAGCATCAGTGTATTTAATAAACAGAATTCCCACTAAAGTTTTGTAAAATAAATGCCCTTATGAAGTTATGTTTGGAATCAAGCCAGGCTATTGTGAATTAATAGCTTTTGGATGTCTATGATTTCCTTGTCTCGGACCTTACAACAAACATAAATTTAGCCTGATATCCACCCCCACGTACCTTTTAGGGATATGCTAATAATCAAAAAGGGTACATATGTTTAAGTGATAGTGGCAGATTATATGTGTCCAAACATGTTGCGCTTGATGAGAACATATTTCCTTTTGCAGAAAAAGAAATCAAAACCACTGAAAGAATTATCATCCCAGAAAGGTCACTGGCTCCACCACCCAATTTACCAGACTGCATGGTGGACGATGATAAGCATGGTAATCAAAATAAAAGTGAAGATATTGGCAGTGTGCCAAGTACAAGGACCAATTACAGTTCAACTGGTTCATTGAATGACCGATGAAAGTGAAGCAGATCACATTGCAACACATTCAGAAAGCATTTGTGCTCAAACTACCAACAATGACATTAAAGAATAATCAAGCATAAGCAGTCAAGATAAAGATGAATCACACAATCAGAACAAATATCATACGATGACAAGAGCCAAATGTTGTATTTTTAAATCCAAACTATATGCTATTACACTGGATGACAAAGAACCAGTCAACTACAATGAAGTTGTGAAAAGTAAGAAATGGAAAAGTGATATGAATGATGAATATGATTCCTAATCAAGAATAAAACATGAAGTTTGGTCCCAGCACCTACCCACAAATATATAATAGGATGTAAATGGACATACAAGTTAAAAAGAAAAGTAGATGACAACATGTTAAAATACAAAGCTAGATTGGTAGCTAAAGGCTGCATACAAGAGTTTGGGTTCGATATTAATGAGACATTTTCCCATGTGGTAAAGCCAACAACTATCAGGATCATTATCAGCATTGCACTACATAAACAGTGGTGCATAAGACAACTGGATGTGTATAATGCTTTTTTAAATGGAGATCTACAAGAGGATGTCTACATGCAACAACCAAAGGGTTACAAGAGTGCCAATGAGTGAAACTTGTTTGCAAACTACATAAGGCAATTTATGGGTTGAAGCAAGCCTTAAGAGTGTGGTATGATAAGCTTAAAGCTACGTTTGTAAGGCTGGGATATACTGCATCTAAGTATGACAGCTCTTTACACAGTAAAAAGAACGGTGACAGCGTTACTTACATATTGGTATACGTTGATGACATATTAATGACTGAAAACAACCAAACAAAGATTAAAAATGTTATGGATTACCTGAGTCAACTTTTCTCTATCAAGGATTTGGGTACATTGAACTATTTCTTGGGGACTCAAGTCATTCGAAAATCCAAATCAGAATTCCTATTATCACAAAAGAAATATGTTTTTGAACTAATAATACATGCAAAAATGGACAAAGCTAAGTCTATGCCAACACCTATGACTAGCAATATGAAATTACCCAAATACAAAGGAGAAGCCACATAAAATATCAAGCAATACAAAAACATGGTGGGTGCTCTACAATATCAATATGTCACTAGACCATAACTTTGTTATAGTGTAAACAAAGTCTACCAATATATGCAATCTCTTCTCACTAAACATCGATGTGTTGTAAAGCGCATTTTAAGATATTTGGAAGGAACTCTTGACTACGGAATAACATTGTAAGCAAGCAAAGAATTACATATACAAGCTTATAATGATGCAGATTGGGTATCAAATCCCGATGACACTAGACCACCACATGATATTGTATTTTCATGGGTCTGAACCCTATTTCGTGGAGCTTGAAGAAGCATCCAACCATTTCCCGCTCGAGTACTGAAGCAGAGTATAGATCGGTGACAAGCACGATAGTGGAAATAATATGGATAAATTCTCTTATGCACGAACTACGGTTTCATTCTAGCAAAAAGCCAGTGATTTGGTGTGATAACTTGAGTACGGTGGCTCTCTTTGCCAACCTTATCCAGCATGCATGCACAAAGCACATCGAGAACACTTGTGCTTTGTGAGTGAGAAGACGATGGCCAGGAAGTTAGAAGTCAATCACGTGCCATACATACTCATGAAACCGCTTTCATTGAAAAAAAATTGAGATTAAGAGGGGATTTGAAGGTTTGCTATGGTGGCACTAAAGGGGATGACGAAAAGCCTAGATCGATTTGAGATGGCATAATAGAGATAATGTATAACCTCCCGCATTTTACATATCGAAGGGTCGTAAAATATTTTTATTTAATTTCTTGAGGGTTGGATCATTCTCATATCTTGATATGTTGGTTATGGGGATGTGAGACATGTCCATAATTTTTACCAACTTTATTTGTGACTATTTTGCCACTATCAGTTTTGTACAGGTAGGGATCGAATCAGGTGTTGAGATCGATTTCATTGGAAAGGAAATGGTGTTGTCAATTCCGTAGAGTGGTCACATTAAAGATTCGGTTCAACGGTTTAGGAGAAATCATTGTTTTAGTGTTGCTGCATAATTTCTATACAGGTTTGCCTAGTCATTAATGGGCTGATTTGGTGTGGCCCATTAGTAGGCTGTTTGAGGCTATAAATAGGGCGATAGAGGCATGGAGAATAATTTAATTTCTTCACTCTCTCGTTTGGTTGAGCTCGTGATCCTCCTTGCTCAATCATATACACTTTTCCACCATTAAAATCTAGATCTAAGAAAGTGGATTGAAGATCTACACAAGGAAAGCTGGATCTACATCAAGTGAAGGAAGATCGCATCAAATTGAGAGGTTTGAAAAGTATTCTTCACTGTCCGGATTGAGAATTTAGTGATTTCGAGTTAATATGAAGGTTTTCGTGAGTGATAAACATTTCTCACATGGATTCAATCAAGTATATAGGTTGTGTGGTCTTATTTTCATCATTTTAAGTTGTTTTCACAAAGATCTACATCATGGTAAGTATATTTTCATTATAATCACCATAGGATCTAACCTAGCAACTTAAATTGGTAATTCTTATGTTAATCCATATGTTTATGCAATTTTAGATCAATTGTTTTTGTTTATTAATTGATTTATCATGATTTGGTGAATTCTGTATGGTTTCTGATGAAAAATTGTCATTTTAGTGTTGTTATTGATTTCATAAAGTGTTGATGGTTGAATTGGATGATTTGGATGAGTTGTTTGCATTGATGTTGTCGTTTTATGATGATTTGGTCAAAGATTGGAGCTAGATTGGTCAAATCTGGAGTCGGGTCATTTTTGGATAGGCCGCGTGGATTGTTGCTCAAGAAATGAAGTCAGGTCATCCCTTGTTAGCTCTGGTCTTTCGTATCCAAGAGGCTTGGTCGTGTGACTTATTCTCCAAAACAGAATCAGGTCGTGTGACTTCTTCTCCAATACAGAATCAGGTCGTTTGAAGGTGGGTCATGCGGACTAGGTCGTTGGGCTCTGATGGGCATCAGGTCGACTAAGTCTTTGAGTCAAGACGTGTGTCTATAGGTCGTTCAATCTAATGGGTCGTGGAGCACAAAAGTCGAGTCAGATCATGGAGGCTTCTCAAGCAGTCAGGTCGTTGGTATATGGAAGCAAGTTGAGTCGTCCTGCTTTGGTGCTTGATTGGGTCATCGGAGCTTCATTGAGTTGGGTCGTGGATCCTTCGGGTCGTTGGCTTTGGGTAGGTTGGAGTCAGGTCGCTGAAGGGGAAGGTCAAGTCGTGAAGGACCTGGGAAGGTCGGGTCGTTGGATGAATAGAATGACCTGAGGACGGGTCAAAGAGATCGACCCAACTGTTGTGGGCCATAATTTGATGATATTTTTGGTCAAGGAGATATGTGGCTTTGAGATAAATTCAATAAGGAATGTTGAAGTGTTGTGATGTGTTCATCGATTGTCGAATTGCAACGAATGTGAAGATGACTCAAGGTGGTGAGTCGGTGGATCATAGTGCTCGAGTAGTGGCTTGAGCTCATGAATAGTCATCAGGTTGGGTGACTAAAGATATTGAGGGCCGAGGAATTATCGTTGTCGTAGGTTCTCACGGACTCAAAGCAGGGGTATAATGGGGATGCCTAAAATACTAGATGATTATTCAAGTTCCTTAGTTATCAATGAAAGGCCTAGATACGTGTCAATGAAAGACATTTGAAGTTTGGCTAGAACTGGGGTTTACCATTAGCCCTTAACGGACGGCAAAGTGTTTAGCCAGTCATACGATCAACGATGGTTTCAAAGCAGGATTGGCGATGATAGCCAGAGTCATGGATGATGATTGTTTGCTTATATTGTGTTGTGTAGGTTGTTTGACGTCGAAATAGATATCTCTTGGGTGCTTGTCTGATGTTGGTTTAGGCCTTCTGGGATTGTGCTTGGGAGATGTCGATATCTATTAGAATGGTCTAAGCTTGATAACTGATCGCCATGAATGTACTGTTATTTCTACTTGGGTGTTTGTAAAGTCTATCACTGTCGGATGTAGGAAACACGGGTGTGAGTTCTTCTCTGTTGATGTTGGTGGATAAGTTGACTAATCTGCATATTCTCATGTACTTTATAGATGATATTAGATAGTTGTTTTATCGCTCACTAAGACTATTGTCTAACTTAAGGTTTTATGTTTCCCTCTTATTACCTTGGGGTGTTCATCCGGTTGTGGATGGGCACACTAAGTAGCAGTGACATATGATAGATCTTGATGAGGACGATGTTGACGAACGATGACAAGCAGAAGGGTGGCGTATTATTTTCTACTATCTAGTATTCATTGTTTCCGTTGTTTGATGTATTCTCTGAGTGCTTGTAGTGAGGCTTATTGTACAGACTCTTATAGTGTAATCCAAGGTTGTATGGATATTTCATGATGCTGCGAAAGAGTTTAAAATTCTGCTTAATTCTGCTTCACTATTATTGCCTGTTGTATATGTTCTATTGTATTTTATCCTTGCGCTATGAGTTATACGACGGGTTCCGCTTGTGTTATCCTACCCAGATTGTAACACCCCGCATTTTTTTATGTAATTAAATATATTTATATGCATGAATATATAAATAATGGTGATGCGCTGTTTAGATTAATACATACATCGAAGAGAAGGGAAAGTAGTCCGATAACAATGTATGTAGCAGAAAAGATAAGAAAATAAAGAAACTTAATTTAGATATCAGGAATTAAGTAAATCAGACATCACCATTGCATCCGCCTCGGAATTCTAGTTTAGGTGGGCACCGAGTTTGCGTAAAACGGATAACATATGAAAGAGTTATAAGCTGCAGAAGTTTGTACACGCATAAAGTAAATTGCATATGTATAAAATAATTCACAGGAGTTCAAAATATTTCAAAAACAAGGTAGGTGGGCTGAGCGGGAAAACTCCCGCTTGATGGTGTCGACCCATCTTAAGGGGGTCGACATAGGTGTCGACCCCCCTTAAAGGGAGTCGACACAGGGGTCGAACCCCTATAGGAGTGTCGAGCCATAAACAGATCTGGGTTGGGTACATTTATACGCTTCTGGACAGATTTGTTGTTCTATTCGTTGGCCTTGAAGCTATATAATGGACCCTAACCCTATTGTTTTCTTGACCTAAACTAATGCCGACGCCATGACGCTGCTCCAACCTAAAATAATTTAGATTCTTCTTTTTCCCAAGCAATTCTTAGATCTAATCTCTTCTCTTCCTCTCCAAATCTGTTCTTAAAATAAAAAGGTAGATCTAGGATTCCTCTACTCCAAAATAAGAGAAAAGAATTCAGATGCCTGGATCTATGCTGCACAAAAAGGGAAAACCATGGATCAGATCTAGAACTAGGAAAGCATACAAGTGAGTGGATTTAAAATACATTTTTTTGTATAACAATGGATCTATCGTTCGCCATTCCCCATTTACACACGTAATAAACCTATTGAAAGATCTAACATGGTAAAGTTCACCTATGCCTAATATTGTTGTCATATGCTTAATTATGATCAGTCATTTTATGCCTACATTGGGTTTCCTCCTTTTATTGTTCCCTTTTTATTTTTATATAGCTAGGCTATCTTCGAGCCTATGCCTATTATGGATTTATGCGACTGAACGATATTGAGAATAAAAGGGAAAAGGTTGATTTGGGTATTATATGTGATTGGGAGGTTTGGGGGCATAACTTATAATGGGGTTTTGGGAATAATTTTGACTGGAATTATGAATATAACTATGGCTAAATGGATCAAATTGGAATTATGAATATGAAATTGGGATTATAAGTTGAATTGGGATTATAGACATAATCTATTGAAGGGATTATAAACAAAAACGTGAATTGGGGATTTTAGGGGTAATTGATATATATTATAATACAAGACTTGAATTATGGGTATAAGTAATAATAAGAACTTATATGCCTAAGACACGAGCTTAGATTTAGAATGCGTTATAAGTCTGCCCGGAACCGCCTGGCATATCCAGCAACCGCAATCTGGTAATCTAATGTGAGAGGTCAAAGGCAGAAACTAGATGTGTAATAGTGCTAACACACGAGGTTAGATTTGGATTGCGGTAGAAGCCTTCCCGGAACCACTCGGCATATCCAGCAACCGCAAGCGATAATCTAATGTGGGAGGTCTTGCACAATTATGGGTATAATAAATAAAAATGAACACTTAACCAAGACGATACATGTAAAGCCGACATGGACATAATAAAGGGGTTAAGTGGGTAACATGGATAATTTGTTAAATTGGAATACTTAACCTAATTAAATCTGTAGTGGTGTTACGACCCAATTGAATTGAGTAGGGGTTAAGTAAATTTGTTAAAGAAGTAGGTAGGGTTAAGTTAATCTTAATTAATACCAAAATGGGGAATGATAATAATATTATGAATGAACTTAAGAAAAGGAAACAATAATAGGTAGGCTTGTCCTAGGGACAAGTGGGAAGTATAACTTATGGAATAAGGTAAGTTATAATGAACGATGGAGAAAACAGAATAACATATGGAATAAGGTAAGTTATAATGAACGATGGAGAAAACAGAATAACTTATGGAATAAGGTAAGTTATAAGGAATGATAAAGGAAGATGAAATAACTTATGTAACAAGGAAAGTTGTACTTAATTGAAGATTAAGTAATCTGCAAAGGCAAAAATAAATCTGCAAATGAAGATAACATAAGTTATATGAATGACATAATAGAAGATTGGTTGAGTTGAGTAATTCTCTGAGTGTCAACCTGATGTTGATTTCGGCCTTCGGGGTTGATACTCAGGGAGTTATTCTCTTAACCAATGTATATGTGAATTAAGATGTACTTAATTATAAATTAAGCAAAACATGTTATAATAACCATAAGAGGGATAATTATTAGATTATGAGAATAACATATCGTAGGCTTATTAATGAACTTAAATGGATTAAGTTATAAATGGAATAAATAAGCAAGGATAACTTGGTAAATTTGGAAAGGAAGTAAATGTGAACAACCAAGTTAAATGAGAAAAACTGATGAGATGGCGCAAGCACGTAATTAATGATTAGACGTTGGGTCTAATGACAGGTAAACAAAGATGCTTGAAGCAGTCCGTACGTTACAGGATGAATAGCCCAACGAGGTGGATCATCACGGTGTCATAAGGCACGAGGGGAGCACACGTTCATCATTCTGGCGGCTCCAACGGACTGGAAGGGGAGGCAAGCGGCTTCCTGATACGTTAAAGTTGCTCCTGGTAGTCCTCTGTGATGGTTTAGCCGCATGCTAGGATTACAGAGGTTGGGTCTGTGCGGAACTACCAGGTGGGTGGGCCTTGACTGCACAAGTAGGGGGCAGAATGTTGTACGTAGTGGCATTAAGGGTGGTTCGGCGGTTGCCTCAGGCGGAGGGTCAAGACTAAAAAAAAGCATATACTTAAATTAAGTGTTTTGGAAAAGAGAAATGTGAAATTTAAAAATGATACAAGTTATATGAGTGGAAAAGAAGTAAATTAAAATCATATATGTTGGTTGGGTTGAGTAATTCTTTGGGTTCCAGTCTGATGTTGATTTCGGTCTTCGGGGCTGGTGTTTAGAGGGTTATTCTCCTAATCAGTATGTATGTGGGATAAGGCATACTTAACTATGAATTAAGTATAACATGTTGTTGTAACCCAAAAAGGGAATAATTTACGAAATTGGAAAATAACATGTTATGGGCTTATTGATGGACTTAAGTGGGTTAAGTATAAATTGAATTAATACGCAAGGGTAACTTGGTGAATACGAAAAAAAAGAAAGCTAATGTGAATAACCAAGTTAAATGAGAAAGTTGACGAGGTGGCGCAAGCGTGAAATAAATGGTTAGACTTAGGGTCTAATGACATATAAAACTAAGGCGCTTGAAGCAGTCTGTACGTTGTAGGATGAATAACCCAATGAGGTAGATCATGATGGTGTCATAAGGCACGAGGAGAGTGCATGTTCGCTATTTTGGCGGCTCCAACGGACTTTAAAGGGAAGCACGCAGCTTCCTGAGACGTTAAAGGTGCTCATGGTAGTCCTCTGTAGTGGTTAAGCTTCGGGCTAGGATTACAGAGGTTGGGTCTGCGTGGAACTACCAAGTGGGTGGGCCTTGACCGCACAAGTAGGGGCAGTCAGAATGCTGTACGCGATGGAACTAAGGGTGGTTCGGCTATTGTAACACCCCGAATTTCAGTTAACACTGATATTCACTAATTACAGAATTAATAATCTCAGATGTGAGAATCAGGGGAAACGGGTTACGTCATTGTGTTCTTCTCGGAAAAATACGCGAAATAGAGTCCGAAATTTTGTAAATCGGAGTCCGTATGACCCGGTTAAGGCCCAAAGAAGTTTTCGGGAAATTTGAATTTCGAAACATGCAGAAATGGGGGCTAGGCGGGAAAACTCCCGCCCAGCCAAGTCGACTTGGCTGTCGACAGGGCTGTCGACATGCCTGTCGACTTGGCAGTCGACAGGGCTGTCGACTTACCCTGCCGGCTGATTCTGGCCTGGGTGCACCTGGTTGAGTTTTGGGCTGGGTTGGAGGGCTTGGGACGAAATCTGACGGACCTAAACTAACTTAGGGTTAATCTAAGGGTCTAAAACACATCCTAATCCTATAAATAAGACCCTAAGCTAGCCCTAAATGATCATAATCCTATCCTCTAACTAAACTATGCCAAAATTTTCTATGATCATGGCCTCCACTCAAAACCCTAGCCTCCATCCTCTTTAAAAACTATTTCTATGAAGGCTTTCATGTTCATACAAGCATTTTTAAGTTGTATGAGTGATCATTAGCTTGCATTCATCATCAAGTTGCAAGCTTTATTTTCAAGGCTAGAGTTTTTGGGTGATTTTTGGCAAGGGTTTGCTTATTGGAGTTTAGTGGTGAGTTTCTATAGCCTTAATAATCAATTGTTAAATTGATTATGATAGGATATGATAAGATATGGCTATGTTTGTGGATCAATGTGTTTATGCAAGTTTAGTATAGTGTATGTTGTGTGTTTTGCGAGTTTTATGCTATATGTTATGCAAGTTTAATGCTATGTTTTATGATGCTCATTATGCAAAACACTATGTTGAACATTGATTCATATGTAACATGTTATGCAAGCTATATGTGAGATTATATGCAAGTTCATATGTAACATGTTATGCAAGCTATATGTGAGATTATATGCAAGTTCATATGTAACATGTAATGCAAGTTATGTGCATGATTATATGCAAGTTCATATGTAACATGTTATGCAAGTTATGTGTTTGGTTATATGCAAGTTATGTGCATGATTATATACAAGTTCATATGTAACATGTTATGCAAGTTATGTGTTTGGTTATATCCAAGTTAACATGTGACATGCTATGCAAGTTCACACCTTTGTATGACATAAGAATCATATGCAAGTTACCCCCTTTGTGACATATGTGCTTCATGCAAGTTTGGGTTAAATGCTAGTTGGGTTTAATGTATGCTCATATATGCAAGTTGACACCTTTTAAACCCATGATAAAGTTATATGCTATGATTGGTTAAACCCATGGCATTTGTGATGAATCTTCCCTTTATTATGTCATGTTATGAGAACGAATTACATGGGGAACGATGGGGTTAATATGCATGTTAATAAAATGGTGTGAAATGGGTATGCTTAAGCATAACATAAAGTGAATGGACATAATTGGGAATTTACCTATTAAGTTAGGTCTACCCATATTATGGAATTGGGAATTTACCTATTAAGTTAGGTCTACCCATATTATGGAATTGGGAATTTACCTATTGAGTTAGGTCTACCCATATTCTTGAAATTGGTAATTAATTAGGGATAATTAATACAAATTATGGGGGTGATTAATTAGGTGTAATTAATCGACTAAGACACGAGGTTGGACCCTTTTGTAGCATAAGACCGTCCGGAACCAACCGGCAAATCCAGCGGCTACAAATGATTGGCCCAATGTGAGAGGTCTTAGTCATAAACTAAATACGTGACAAGTGTAAAGACACGAGGTTAGACTCTGTTATGGTGTAAGGCTGCCCGGAACCAACCGGCATATCCAGCTGCCATAAAAGACAGTCTAATGTGAGAGGTCTTTACAAAGGTTACGATCTTAATTAATTAAGAAACACTTAACCAAATTAGCATGTAGTGGGGCATGAGGGGTTAAGTGGGTGCCTTGGGTGGCATGTAGTAACTAGTGGGGGTGCCTTGGGTGGCATGAGGAAACTAGTGGGTTGCCTTGGGTGGCAATAGAAAATACGATTAGAATACTTAACCAAAGTGGAACATGTAATTAAACATGATTAAAGGGTTAAGTAAGTGCCTTGGGTGGCATGTGGGAATCAAGTAAGTGCCTTGGGTGGCATGAGGAAACTAGTGGGTTGCCTTGGGTGGCAATAGAAAATACGATTAGAATACTTAACCAAAGTGGAACATGTAATTAAACATGATTAAAGGATTAAGTAAGTGCCTTGGGTGGCATGTGGGAATCAAGTAAGTGCCTTGGGTGGCATGTGGAAATCTAGTGGGTGCCTTGAGTGGCAATTAAAATATGATTAAAAGACTTAACCAAAATTTATAACATGTAAGTGGACATGGTTAAAGGGTTAAGTGGGATTCACTAGAAATGACGAGCTTAGGTGGGTAGCTTGTGGGGGCCCATTTCAACCAATATCCCAAACGTATCTTTGTGGGCTCGACCCAAGTCGAGGACGGGACACACATATTGGGCTTGACTGTAAGAGGCCAAAACGGGTTAGCGGTGGCAACGCAAGTCCAACGGGTTTCATATGCGTGTGTGGACCCGGGCTGGTAAGTAAGACGTTGTTGCATCGTGTAGGTATAAGCCGTGCACCGTTGATATTATCAGGTTGCCACTTTGGGGAATGATACACCCCACTGTGGGGCCAGCACGGGTATCTACGTTAGGGAGCCGATCGCTTGGGGAGTAGTGGGTACACCTAGTGGAGATAGGGGCAGACGGCACCTATGAAGTCAGCTAGGGGTACACGAAACTACTATTAAAAATTACTAAGTACACTCAGTGGGATCAACCTTAAGTAGGAATTACCCTTGGGTGGGTAGAACTGGTGTGGTGCAGTGTAGGAATTACCCTTGGGTGGGTAGATCTGGGGTGGTGCAGTGTAGGAATTACCCTTGGGTGGGTAGATCTGGGGTGGTGCAGTGTAGGAATTACCCTTGGGTGGGTAGATCTGGGGTGGTGCAGTGTAGTAATTATCCTTGGGTGGGTAAATGCGTCTTTTCGGTTATCTTAGTACATCCTGTGTTTAGTTGGCTACTTAGTGTAGTCATTATCCCCAGAGGTACCGTACCTTGTTTATATCATACCGTAATTACTTTAATGATTGTATTGTTAAGGTTATAGGACTCGCTCAGACTTATGTCTGACCCCGTTGTTTTTTTATCTTTTTCCCAACCCTCAGGTTTTCAGAGTGGGCCTAACACTAGTGGGCTTTGATCAGACTGCTTTATCTATCTTTTGGAGCTTGGACCGTGGATGTAAAGCTCAGTTTATCTTTTCTATTATGGCTGTTAAGTTATGTAGTGGGATTATGTACTTTTGTTTTATCAGGATGGATATTATGTACTTGACTCTTGTTTATGGTTTTGGTGTAACCAAACATGTTTTACTTTCCGCTGCAATGAAATGATGTTTTAAATTCTCAAGTATTACTTATATCTGTCTTGTTGTAATTTTTCTGTTCTATATTCACTTAAAATACTCCACCGATGTTATGGCATTCCCTTAGTGAGTGACCGTAGCGGGTGTGGAGTGTTACACGTGGTATCAGAGCTTAAGGTCACCAGAACAGATAATTTTTTTAGAAAAACTATTTTCTAAGAATATTTTTGAAAGGAGTATTTTCAAAAACATGTCTTTTAAGAGAAAAGTTTTTGAAAGAAAAGCATAATCCCCGATAGCCATATCTTTATCTTTCGAATTCTCCGTTTTAAATCTCTTCCTCTCTCGTTTTGAGTTTCCCCTCCGTGTATAGATGATCTTTTTAAGATAGATAAGAATGGAAAACCACTTCAAGGGACTTAGACGTTAGTTGGATTAGAATTTGGTTCAAGAAGGAGGAGGACTGGTAGGTACCTATTGGATAGACGATGGGAGGAAAGCTCAAATAGTTGTTTGGTTAATGAAGGATGAAACCTCATTGGTGGGAGGTTACGAGTGGAGAATGGGAAGAAGAAGGCGAGTAGTTATCCTTTTGGGAGGAATAGGACACCTTATTAGGGTTATCCAAAGGGGCAAGGGCAAGGTATGGAATCTTCTGGAGGGTAGTTATATTCCCTCACGGCTAGTGTACCAGATGGGGATAAGACCGTCTAGGTTGGAATTTGGATTTCTTTATTATCCGGTTTGAACTTTATTTGATTCTGACGCATCGAGTTCGTTTATCTCATCGTTGTTAGTTGAGTCACTGCACTTAGACACCAGTTTAGTAGATGATCCCTTAGTTGTTTCAAACCCAATTGGGGGCTCCATGATGTGTTTGGGTTTGAAAGTTTCTATACTTAGCGTTGAGTTTAGATGTGATGCTTCTTGGGCTTCACGGGCTATGGGTTAGTTTTGGGCATGGACTGGTTATCCAGTAATGGTGCCGTTCTTGTTTGTGGAAGGAGAGTTGTTAGGCTTACGAACCGCTTGGGTAACACTCTCGAGATCTCTTGTAATCCCATGGAATCTGTTATGCTAAGTTATCTAGAATCGCTTGACACGTCGGTCTAGAGTTTGTGATCTGTTAGAGTGGTCCGGGAATACTCGGATGTGTTTGAGGAGGTGAAGGGCTTACCTCCGGAGCGGGAGATTGACTTCCGAATATATCCGGTAGACAATGCCAAACCAGTATCTTGGCCAGTGTGCCACATGGCTCCTCGTGAGAGGAGGGAACTCCATAAGCAAGTAGGCGATTTGCTTGAGAAGGGGTTTAGAAGACGAAGTATATCGGAATGGGGTGCTCCAGTAGTTTTTGCTATGAAGGCGGATGGGTCCCTCAGACTTTGTGTAGATTATAGGGAGTTTAACAAGATAACAAAGAAGAATAGACACCCATTGCCGAGGATTGATGATCTCTTTGATCAGTTGGTTGGCGCCTCAGTGTTTTCGTAGTAGGACTTAGCCACGGGGTTTCATCAGTTGAGAGTGGCTAAGGATAGTATAGAGAAGACTACCTTTAGGACTCCGAATGGTTTTTATGAGTGGCTGGTGATGCCATTTGGTTTGACGAACGCCCCCGCATACTTTGTTGATTTGATGAGAAGGGTGTTCAGGGAGTACCTAAATAAGTTCGTGATGGTCTTTGTCAATGACATCTTGGTCTTTTCTAGGAGCGAAATAAGTTTTCGTATGTGCTCAATAGGTTGAGCAAAGCCAGTTATGGGATAAACGGTGGTTTTGGAGCGAGACTGGCGAGGACATCCAGAGTTGGACAAGGGATTAATTATTTAGCCGTTTTTACTAGTATCATCTCACGTAGGTCGTCTGAATCCGAAGGAGGTATCCCTTGGGTGTTTGTCTGATATTGGTTTAGGCCTTTGGGGCTTGCATTTGGGGGATGTCGAGTTCGACTAGGGTGGTCTGCGTGAGAGATGGATAGTTGTGACGATTTTGCATGGGAGAATATCCTGATTTTCTCTAGAAGTGGAGAAAAGCATGCCCTACATCTTAGGGAAGTGTTGGAGACTCTTTGAGCGCATTGTCTTAAGACAACAAAGGTGGATGGAATTCTTAGCATCCTATGAGTTTGAGATAGCGTATACCCCTGGCAAGGGTAACGTGGTGGCAGACGCCTTAAGAAGAAAAAGGCTGTCTTTGAGTCCATTGTTCGTGGAATGGCGAAGCTTGGAGTTTATTTCTATGTTTGACTTTAGACCTTCTGTTGACTTTGTACCCGGTTTGCTAGCCTCCTTGGAGGTTAGGCCTACTCCTTTGGGACGGATTGGCGAGGCACAGCGAGACGACCCACAGTTGGTTGAGTTAGTAGAGAAGCTCATAAGGGGGGGGAGTCGTCCAGCCATTTGAGTAGGTACACCCTAGATGGTAAGGGGTGGTTGCGTAGAGACGGTAGACTTTGTGTACCGCAAGACGAGGGTTTGAGGAAGGCTATATTTGATGATGCACATCGGTCGAAGATGACCATTCATCCCGGTGGGGACAAGATGTACCAAGACATGAAGCGAGTTTTCTTTTGGGCCGGTATGAAGAAAGACGCGGCCGAGTATGTCGCTAGATGCTTGGTGTGCCAACAAGTAAAAGCGGAGCAAAAGAAACCTGGTGGGTTGCTTCACCCATTAGAGGTTCCGCTATGGAAGTGGGATAGTGTCTCGATGGATTTCGTCAATGGATTACCAAGATCGAGGAAGGGTAATACGGGAATTTGGGTTGGGGTAGACAAACTTACTAAGAGTGCCCATTTTATACCCGTGAAGAGTAAGAGGACTGCTCAATGGCTAGCTTCAATCTACATTCGAGAGATTGTTAGATTGCATGGTGTACCTTCCAGCATAGTGAGTGATCGAGATCCTATCTTCACTAGCGAGTATTTGGAAGAGTTTGAAAGAGGCGGTAGGGACTCAGCTGTGTTTGAGCACCACAAATCGTCCTCAGACGGACGGCCAGACCGGGAGGGTGAATCGCATTTTAGAAGACCTTTTGAGGCTATGTATCTTAGATTTTGGAGGTACATGAGAAGAGCATCTTCCATTGGTGGAGTTCGCATATAATAACAGCTTTCAGTCTAGTATTGGCATGGCTCCTTTCGAAGCTTTTTATGGAAGGCCTTGTCGATCACCTACATGTTGGTGGGAATCTACGGATAAGATCTTGCTTGGGCCCGATATGGTTAGGAAGACTTCGGAAAAGATTGATTTGATTCGAAGAAGGATGAAAGCGGCGCAAGACAGACAGAAATCTTATGCGGACAAGAGGAGAACAGAGCTTGAGTTTGATGTTGGTTACATGGTCTTTGTCAAAGTATCTCCGTTACGGAATGTGGTTCGCTTTGGATCTGTTGGGAAGTTAGCACCAAGGTTTGTTGGACCGTTTCCTATTAAGGAAAGGGTTGGACAGATGGCCTATAAAGTGGAGTTGCCCGACAGACTTAGTGGTGTACATGATGTATTCCATGTGTCACATTTGAGGAAGTGCCTACATGAGACCGCAGAGGTGGTAGAGCCGAGCTTGCTTAGAGAAGTAGAGATAGAGCGTGATGCGACTATTCGACGAGCTCCTACACGCATCCTTGGGTCAGAGATTAAGAGGTTGAGAAACAGGGAGGTTCAACTAGTCAAAGTGCAATGGGGAGAAGATGAGAGCAACGCTACTTGGGAGACAGAAGCGAAAATGCGTTCATTATACCCATTCCTTTTTGAGGGTATGTCTTTCAACTTCTCCTTTATCGTTTGTCTAATACTTATCTTATCTTTAGTATGTCCTCTTGTTAGTGCCTTTGACCTTTAGATAGGGTAAACCTATGGTTGAAACATGTGTTTGAGACATGTTATGATTGATGGATGCATGTGGATGCAAGTGTTTACTAGTGGTTGCTCGTGGATGCATATACACACACTCTAGACACTAGATCGGCTCAATCACTTCATATTGCATATTGCATATAATTGTGTGTAGGTAGCTATATTTATGGATGTATAATGGTTGTGTTATCATATGGATGATGCATTTTGGTGAATGATTGTGCACTCATGTAGATATAGTATGTGTCGATGGGGTTCTTTCGCATACATATTGGATGCATGGCACTATCACGGTTTGCATATGTTCATACATTAGATAGGGAACATATACACACACTTTTTGCATATGCTCATACATCAGTAGAAATTGTTTTAAGGACAATGGATGCCCGTGTTTGATGGATTGAGTAGATGGTTGTTTGGATGGTAGGATATGCATTCTCCTTAACTTGGAGATTTCGGGGACGAAATCCTTTAAGGAGGGGAGAATGTAACACCCCGAATTTCAGTTAACACTGATATTCACTAATTACAGAATTAATAATCTCAGATGTGAGAATCAGGGGAAACGGGTTACGTCATTGTGTTCGTCTCGGAAAAATATACGAAATAGAGTCCGAAATTTTGTAAATCGGAGTCCGTATGACCCGGTTAAGGCCCAAAGAAGTTTTCGGGAAATTTGAATTTCGAAACATGCAGAAATGGGGGCTAGGCGGGAAAACTCCCGCCCAGCCAAGTCGACTTGGCTGTCGACAGGGCTGTCGACTTACCCTGCCGGCTGATTCTGGCCTGGGTGCACCTGGTTGAGTTTTGGGCTGGGTTGGAGGGCTTGGGACGAAATCTGACGGATCTAAACTAACCTAGGGTTAATCTAAGGGTCTAAAACACATCTTAATCCTATAAATAAGACCCTAAGCTAGCCCTAAATGATCATAATCCTATCCTCTAACAAAACTATGCCAAAATTTTCTATGATCATGGCCTCCACCCAAACCCTAGCCTCCATCCTCTTTAAAAACTATTTCTATGAAGGCTTTCATGTTCATACAAGCATTTTTAAGTTGTATGAGTGATCATTAGCTTGCATTCATCATCAAGTTGCAAGCTTTATTTTCAAGGCTAGAGTTTTTGGGTGATTTTTGGCAAGGGTTTGCTTATTGGAGTTTAGTGGTGAGTTTCTATAGCCTTAATAATCAATTGTTAAATTGATTATGATAGGATATGATAAGATATGGCTATGTTTGTGGATCAATGTGTTTATGCAAGTTTAGTATAGTGTATGTTGTGTGTTTTGCGAGTTTTATGCTATATGTTATGCAAGTTTAATGCTATGTTTTATGATGCTCATTATGCAAAACACTATGTTGAACATTGATTCATATGTAACATGTTATGCAAGCTATATGTGAGATTATATGCAAGTTCATATGTAACATGTTATGCAAGCTATATGTGAGATTATATGCAAGTTCATATGTAACATGTAATGCAAGTTATGTGCATGATTATATGCAAGTTCATATGTAACATGTTATGCAAGTTATGTGTTTGGTTATATGCAAGTTATGTGCATGATTATATGCAAGTTCATATGTAACATGTTATGCAAGTTATGTGTTTGGTTATATGCAAGTTATGTGCATGATTATATGCAAGTTCATATGTAACATGTTATGCAAGTTATGTGTTTGGTTATATCCAAGTTAACATGTGACATGCTATGCAAGTTCACACCTTTGTATGACATAAGAATCATATGCAAGTTAACCCCTTTGTGACATATGTGCTTCATGCAAGTTTGGGTTAAATGCTAGTTGGGTTTAATGTATGCTCATATATGCAAGTTGACACCTTTTAAACCCATGATAAAGTTATATGCTATGATTGGTTAAACCCATGGCATTTGTGATGAATCTTCTCTTTATTATGTCATGTTATGAGGACGAATTACGTTGGGAACGATGGGGTTAATATGCATGTTAATAAAATGGTGTGAAATGGGTATGCTTAAGCATAACATAAAGTGAATGGACATAATTGGGAATTTACCTATTAAGTTAGGTCTACCCATATTATGGAATTGGAAATTTACCTATTAAGTTAGGTCTACCCATATTATGGAATTGGGAATTTACCTATTGAGTTAGGTCTACCCATATTCTTGAAATTGGTAATTAATTAGGGATAATTAATACAAATTATGGGGGTGATTAATTAGGTGTAATTAATCGACTAAGACACGAGGTTGGACCCTTTTGTAGCATAAGACTGCCCGGAACCAACCGGCAAATCCAGCGGCTACAAATGATTGGCCCAATGTGAGAGGTCTTAGTCATAAACTAAATACGTGACAAGTGTAAAGACACGAGGTTAGACTCTGTTATGGTGTAAGGCTGCACGGAACCAACCGGCATATCCAGCTGCCATAAAAGACAGTCTAATGTGAGAGGTCTTTACAAAGGTTACGATCTTAATTAATTAAGAAACACTTAACCAAATTAGCATGTAGTGGGGCATGAGGGGTTAAGTGGGTGCCTTGGGTGGCATGTAGTAACTAGTGGGGGTGCCTTGGGTGGCATGAGGAAACTAGTGGGTTGCCTTGGGTGGCAATAGAAAATACGATTAGAATACTTAACCAAAGTGGAACATGTAATTAAACATGATTAAAGGGTTAAGTAAGTGTCTTGGGTGGCATGTGGGAATCAAGTAAGTGCCTTGGGTGGCATGAGGAAACTAGTGGGTTGCCTTGGGTGGCAATAGAAAATACGATTAGAATACTTAACCAAAGTGGAACATGTAATTAAACATGATTAAAGGGTTAAGTAAGTGCCTTGGGTGGCATGTGGGAATCAAGTAAGTGCCTTGGGTGGCATGTGGAAATCTAGTGGGTGCCTTGAGTGGCAATTAAAATATGATTAAAAGACTTAACCAAAATTTATAACATGTAAGTGGACATGGTTAAAGGGTTAAGTGGGATTCACTAGAAATGACGAGCTTAAGTGGGTAGCTTGTGGGGGCCCATTTCAACCAATATCCCAACGTATCTTTGTGGGCTCGACCCAAGTCGAGGACGGGACACGCATATTGGGCTTGACTGTAAGAGGCCAAAACGGGTTAGCGGTGGCAACGCAAGTCCAACGGGTTTCATATGCGTGTGTGGACCCGGGCTGGTAAGTAAGACGTTGTTGCATCGTGTAGGTATAAGCCGTGCACCATTGATATTATCAGGTTGTCACTTTGGGGAATGATACACCCCACTGTGGGGCCAGCACGGGTATCTACGTTAGGGAGCCGATCGCTTGGGGAGTAGTGGGTACACCTAGTGGAGATAGGGGCAGACGACACCTATGAAGTCAGCTAGGGGTACACGAAACTACTATTAAAAATTACTAAGTACACTCAGTGGGATCAACCTTAAGTAGGAATTACCCTTGGGTGGGTAGAACTGGTGTGGTGCAGTGTAGGAATTACCCTTGGGTGGGTAGATCTGGGGTGGTGCAGTGTAGGAATTACCCTTGGGTGGTGGGTAGATCTGGGGTGGTGCAGTGTAGGAATTACCCTTGGGTGGGTAGATCTGGGGTGGTGCAGTGTAGTAATTATCCTTGGGTGGGTAAATGCGTCTTTTCAGTTATCTTAGTACATCCTGTGTTTAGTTGGCTACTTAGTGTAGTCATTATCCCCAGAGGTACCGTACCTTGTTTATACCATACCCTAATTACTTTAATGATTGTATTGTTAAGGTTATAGGACTCGCTCAGACTTATGTCTGACCCCGTTGTTTTTTTATCTTTTTCCCAACCCTCAGGTTTTCAGAGTGGGCCTAGCACTAGTGGGCTTTGATCAGACTGCTTTATCTATCTTTTGGAGCTTGGACCGTGGATGTAAAGCTCAGTTTATCTTTTCTATTATGGCTGTTAAGTTATGTAGGTGGATTATGTACTTTTGTTTTATCAGGATGGATATTATGTACTTGACTCTTGTTTATGGTTTTGGTGTAACCAAACATGTTTTACTTTCCGCTGCAATGAAATGATGTTTTAAATTCTCAAGTATTACTTATATCTGTCTTGTTGTAATTTTTCTGTTCTATATTCACTTAAAATACTCCACCGATGTTATGGCATTCCCTTAGTGAGTGACCGTAGCGGGTGTGGGGTGTTAGAGCTATTGCCTCAGGCGGAGGTGGAGGGTCAAGACCAAACGATAGCAAGATCGTCAGACGCCAGTCACCAGCAGCCTAAGGAATGCGAAAAGACAAGAGCTAACCCCTAGAGATCGTTAACCTTTGCTATCACGGGACGGGTGCGGGGAAACCCCACATGGATGTTTAGATTATTTTCTTGTTAGGGGTGGTCGCTTAGCTTGTGTGGTCTTTACTAGTTGGGGGAGGGGCTGAGGTGGGGCCATAGCCATCACAGAAAAACCAGACCGGAGGGATATATGTACATTGGACACTCTTAGAGGCGGGCCCGTACAGATATAGAAAAGATCTCGACCGAGTTCCGTGTTTTCTGGTGTAGCCCTGCCACGGAACTTAGGCGCAAGTAGAGGTTATGTGCAATAGAAACATCGAGTACGATTGATGATGCGTACGTGGGAAAGTCTAGGTACAACCATGACTGTTTTGGGTGGTGTATCGTAGACTAGAGGGCCTTATTCGGTGATGGAACCAAACTCGATCGAGTTGTTCGAGGATAGCAGTCAGTACGCTTACGTAGCACAGCCATAGTGGTTCTATGCGGATGTAGCATTGTACGTTACTATAGCATAGGATGAGGGACTGCGCATATTACTGTGGCGATACGGAGGAGACCGTGTGAGTGGGGTATCACGGGGTGTACCTCAGTTTGGGGGTAGCTACATATACACTATGTTAGGTTAATCTACTAGGCGGTAGATGGGTGCGACGTGTGTGTAAGCTTTGAATGCTAATAACACGTATAACCTAATAAATAAGAAAGTGTAATTGAACAGTATATGTAGGATTATTCAAGAAGTGTAGTTTAAATTCATTCACATAGAACTTATGTTCTGACCCCTCCTCTTAACATTCGCAGGTTAGACAGAGACTTATAGCTTTGGGAATACTGATTTAGCAGTATTGTGATTAAGGTAAAGCTATGTTTTATATATACAATATTTTACTCCTTCCGCTGTGAGATGTTTTCCGAACTCTGACATATCTCTTTTCTTTGTTTTTTCTGCAGGATACTAGAGCAACCAACTCAGGCTTCGGGGGATTGGATTTTTGAAAAAAAAATCGGTTCGTCGGAATCTGGGTTGTTACATCTGGTTTTAGAGCATGGTTTACGATGTATCGGCTTGCCCTTTCATGAGCGGGGAGATAACGAGTGAGCGTATTTGTATTTTCAAATATATATATATATATATATATATATATATATATATATAAACCAAGATCCATATAATGGCCCACTAGACATGAAAAGAGTTGGGATATTTTAGTTTGTACACTAAAGTAATAAACATATAAATTTTTGAGTCCCTTAGGTGGTTTGGTTGGAAAGTGTACAATATGATTTGATATTTGAGAAAGAAAGTATCCCATAGAATTAAAACTAGAATGTTATTTCATAGTAGTGGGTTCGTAAGTGAAACCTTATATATTGGAAAAGGTTAAGATGTGGAAAATGGATTAGGAATATACATAGTTGAGAGAATTGAATTTGCATAAGTGTCTAGGAAAGCCTAGTCGAGTTGAAGACCCGCTTTGAGTCTAACCCAATGATAAGCTTTTACGAACTTGAATCTGTAAGAAAGTTTGTGGTATTTTTCCAAGTTTTGATCTTAAAAGTATTTTGATGTTTTTAGTGCATGATGGGTTTTAAAGTAAAGTGAGGTATGTTGGGAAAACAATGATTTATTGTTTAAAATAATTCTATCATGAAAAGGTGCATATTATGGAGCATAAATAGCTCGCTAGTTTTCATATATGAAAAGAAGTTTTGAAATCTCTATTCGGTTAACAATAAATTTTGATTATTGTTTTAAAAAGGAATTTTGTTGGGTAAACAAAATAAGTGGTAGAGTACAAGAATAGAGTAGATATTTGCGCTTTAGCAACCAAAGTTAACATTGTAAATAGGAACAGTGTAACTCATTAGTCATCCTGGTCTACTCCAGTTTTTGATTTGAAAAAAAAAAATTGCAATTTTACTTTGTAACATGTTTTTATGGTTTGGCAAAAGCAAGTTTTTGAGAAAAGAATAAAAGTTTTACCACTTTAGTTTTTTTGAAAGAAGAATGTAATAAAAAGAAAGAAGGCCAAACCATGTTTTAAAAATGGAGTAGTTAAGGATTAAGGCCTAGAAAGAACGAGATAAATTAAAGCTATTAGAACCAATTGGGAATTGGTTGAGATGAGAAATTCTCTGAGTACCAATCTGATGTTGATTTCGGTCTTCGGGTTGATACTTAGAGAGTTATTTTCTTGCCAATTTACAGTAAGGGATTAGATAATATTAAACTAATGAAAAATTTCCCATAGAATACATAAGCATTGAGAAACCTAGGTTTGTTGCTTGAGAAAAAGAAAAAGGATTGTTGCTTGAAAGAGAAGTATAGGCTTGTAATACACAACATGGACTAGTGGTGACTACTAGGTAGTGAAGGGCAAGCAAGTGTATAGATCCTGTTGAGTGGACTCATGACATAAGTCCTAAGATTCTTGGCCCATAGTAGTTGTTGTGTAGGATGCTGTTTGAGTTGGAAACGAAAAGGCTTATTTGAAAATAATAAACTTAAGTAATTTGATTAAGTCAAATAAGCTAAGAAAGAAACTAGCCTAACTAAAAATAAAATAACAGAATCAATCAAGCAGCAAAACGAGACGGGAAAAGAAAATGGAAATCTTGAGAAAAAGATGAATAAATATTAAATTTTTCCAAGACAAGTGGAAAAAGAGAAGAAATTTTCTTATGTGATTGTACTTGGATAGGAAAATAGGAAATCTTCATAGAATAGTCATATAAAAATCCAAGTACGATTAGAAAAGAAAAACGGAGGATGTGAATTTTTCCGTTTTACACCTTTTCATAACATAAGAAATCGAATTTGGAAAATTAGATTTTTCTAAATTTCGAATTTAATGATGGTTGGTAGGATTTTGGTTGCAAAAATTGGATGAACTATGCTCTTACTCTGTAGGAGTGTAGGAAAATGTGGATGAAAAATGTTTTGATTTTTCAAAAATATTGCATTCATATAGAACTGCAAGTATATTTAGGATGTGAGCATCATGTTTTTGAAAGAGTTTTTAAGATTTTCATACATATAGGTGGATCCTAATTAGGCATACATACTTTACTATGATGTATCTCACTTTGCACATGTGCACAATGTTTGCAACAATTGGATGCACACTTGATGGATGGATATTGTGAGGGGTTATCTATTTTACTCTTATCGAATTTCAGGGACGAAATTCTTTAAGGGTGAGAGAATGTAACACCTCGCATTTTTAATATAGTTAAAAGTATGTAAAAATATGTGTATATGCATGGATAGATAAATAATGGTGATGTATAATGAAAAATTTATTAATATATGGAAGAGAAGGAAAAATTAATTTGATAACAATGTACGTAATAGAGAAGACAATAAAATAAGGATACTTATTTAAATATCAGGAATTAATAAAAACGGACATCACCATTGCGTTCGTCTCGGAATTCTGCTTGGAATAGAGTCCAAGTTTCCAAAAATCGGACTCTGTATGAAAGAGTTATGGCTTTCGGAAGATTTGACAAAAATTCAGAATTTACATAAGAAAAAACCCCCGACCTGGGGGGTCGAACTACCCAGGGAGGTCGACCTTAGTGTCGACCTCCCCCCCCCCCCCCCCCCCCGCGATTTTTCCAGATCTAGGAAGTGACAATTTTTGATGTGCTGGATGGATCGGATGGCTTCTAGGGGAATCTAATGGCTCTAAAACACTTTCTACACCCATAAAATAGTGCCTAGACCTAACCTAATTCATAAACAATTCCTTCTGACGCTTCCATGCCGCTAAACTTCAACCAAACATGGTCGCCGCCTCAAAACCCTAAATTAATTTGCAAGTTCTTCATCAACTTTGGAGTTTAATCAAATCAAGTAGCAAAGTTCTTCATCAACAATTCATGCTCTTCACCAATAATCAAATAAGAAGATTAAATCAGTGTTCTACATCAACAACAAATCACTTATTTCTCTAATCCAGTCAAGGTGGGTGGATTTGAAATATATTTGTTGTATAATGTTGCTTCTATCGTTTACCATTCCCGATAATGAATATGATGTTAATTGAAAAAGATCTGTTATTTTATTTATGCCTACGTTTGAGTTCTCTCCTTTTTATCCTTTCCCCTTTATACTTTTGGATCAAGGTTATCTTGAACCTAGACGAAATCTTATTATACAATACGCACGATTGGAATATGGGGATATTGGAATATAATCTGTAATTTTGGGATTTGTGGCATAACAATTGTTATTGCATATATTGGGCCTAATCTATTTTATGCAGTCGAGGAATATAATCTATAATGTTGAATTTATGTAAGTTTGACATAATTTTCATTGTATATGGAATTGGTATAATTCAATATTAATAACATGTAATTGGATAACATGGATTGGTGAAATTTATTCGTGACTTGAAAAGTAAGCCTAGAGGGTGAATTAGATTATATGTATGAACGTGGGAATGTTGGGATATATATATTGGGAAAATATTGATTATATGAAATTGGTTATAATTGGATATTGGAAATTGGCATGTTTAGGTATGAATAACATGGTATTAGTAGATTTGGCTATAATTGGATAATTTGGATAATATGAAAACTGGCTAACTATTATGTAATTGGTGTAGTGAATGGCAAATTGGAAATAGGCATAAAAATGAAATGTAATTAAGTTGAATTTGGAACATATGACATGAATTTATGGTTTGGGTGAAAGACGATTGTTAATGAACGCCTACGACACGAGGTTAGATGCGTTTGTGGTGTAAGACTGCCCGAAACCGCCCAGCATATCCAGCAACCACAAGCGGACGTCTAATGTGAGAGGTCAACGGCAAAAACAAGAGGCGTAATGGTTTATGACATGAGGTTAGGCGCGTTTGTGGTGTAAGACTGCCCGGAACCGCTTGGCAAATCCAACGGCCACGAACGGACGTCTAATGTGAGAGATCATACATCGTTACGACATTATAAATAAATTAAGAAATACTAATCATAATAAGACATGTGGGTGACATGGGTTTGGTTAGAGGGTTAAGTGGGTGATACAAATGACATGTAAAGCATAGCTAATGTGGACTTAAACCGTTGTGAGACATGTGATGTAAAACATAACCTAGGTAAACTTAACCATAGTAAAACATGTGTAAGACATGGAAATTGTAATAAAAAGGGGGTTAAGTGGGACACGTGTGACATGTGAAACAGAATTTAGATATGCTTAACCAAATAGGACCCGTAACGGTATCATAAATTAATTGAATTGGGTAAAGTTTAGGTAACGGGTTAAGTAAAAGGAAGGGTTAAGTCAAATCTAAAACTAATGACATAGTAATGGGGGAATGATAATTACCTATTATAAACTTGAGTTGCGGTGATGTAAAATTAAATAATAGGCAAACTTGTCATAGGGACAAGGGCAGGTGATGACTTAAGATGTAATACAAGACTTGAAGGGTGGGACGACTTATACTATGAAATAAGTCAAATCTAAAATTAATGACAAGAAATGGGGAATGATAAATAACCTATTATGAATAAACTTGAACAAGCCAAGAAAGGATAATAGGTGGAAATTATAACTTATGGGACAAGATAAGTTATAGGAAATGATAAGGAAGATGAGATAACTTATATGTAAAGATATACTTAAATTAAGTGTTTTGGAAAGGAGAAATGTGAAATTTAAAAATGATATAAGTTATATGAGTGTAAAAGAAGTAAATTAAAATCATATATGTTGGTTGGGTTGAGTAATTCTCTGGGTTCCAGTCTGATGTTGATTTCGGTCTTCGGGGCTGGTGTTTAGAGGGTTATTCTCCTAATCAGTATGTATGTGGGATAAGGCATACTTAACTATGAATTATGTATAACATGTTGTTGTAACCGAAAAAGGGAATAATTTATGAAATTGGAAAATAACATGTTGTGGGCTTATTAATGGACTTAAGTGGGTTAAGTATAAATTGAATTAATAAGCAAGGGTAACTTGGTGAATATGAAAAAAAGACAGCTAATGTGAATAACCAAGTTAAATGAGAAAGTTAACGAGGTGGCACAAGCGTGAAATAAATGGTTAGACTTAGGGTCTAATGACATATAAAACTAAGACGCTTGAAGCAGTCCGTACGTTGTAGGATGAATAACCCAACGAGGTAGATCATGATGGTGTCATAAGGCACGAGGAGAGCGCATGTTCGCTATTTTGGCGGCTCCAACGGACTTTAAGGGGAAGCACGCAGCTTCCTGAGAAGTTAAAGGTGCTCCTGGTAGTCCTCTGTAGTGGTTTAGCTTCGGGCTAGGATTACAGAGGTTGGGTCTGCGTGGAACTACCTGGTGGGTGGGCCTTGACTGCACAAGTAGGGGGCAGTCAGAATGCTGTACGCGGTGGCACTAAGGGTGGTTCGGCGATTGCCTCAGGCGGAGGTGGAGGGTCAAGACCAAACGATAGCAAGATCGTCGTACGCCTGTCACCAGCAGCCTAAGGAATGCGAAAAGACAAGAGCTAACCCCTAGAGATCGTTAACCTTTGCTATCAAGGGACGGGTGCGGGGAGACCCCACATGGATGTTTAGATTGTTTGCTTGTTAGTGGTAGTCTCTTAGCTCGTGTGGTCTTTACTAGTTGAGGGAGGGGCTGAGGTGGGGCCATAGCCACCATAGAAAAACCATACCCGAGGGATATCTGTACGTTAGACACTCTTAGAGGCGGGCCCGTACAGATATAGAAAGGCTCCCGACCGAGTTTCGTGTTTTCTGGTGTAGCCCTGCCATGGAACTTGGGTGCACAAGTAGAGGTTATGTGCAGTAGAAACATCGAGTACGATTGATGATACGTACGTGGGAAAGTCTAGGTACAACCATGACTGCTCTGGGTGGTGTATCGTAGACTAGAGGGCCTTATTCGGTGATGGAACCAAACTCAATCGAGTAGTTCGAGGATAGCTGTCAGTACGCTTACATAGCACAGCGATAGTGGTTCTATGCGGATGTAGCGTTGTACGTTATTGTGGCATAGGATGAGGGACTGCACATATTACTGTGGCGATTCAGAGGAGACCGTGCGAGTGGGGTATCATGGTGTGTACCTCAGTTTAGGGGTAGCTACATATACACTATAATAGGTTAATCTACTTGGGGGTAGATGTGTGCGACGTGTGTGTAAGCTTTGAGTGCTAATAACACGTATAACCTAATAAATAAGAAAGTGTAATTGAACGGTATATGTAGGATTATTCAAGAAGTGTAGTTTAAATTCATTCACACAGAACTTATGTTCTGACCCCCTCCTCATAACATTCGCAGGTTAGACAGAGACTTATAGCTTTGGGAATACTGATTTAGCAGTATTGTGATTAAGGTAAAGCTATGTTTTAAATATATTATATTTTACTCCTTCCGCTGTGAGGTGTTTTCCGAACTCTGACATATCTCTTTTCTCTGTCTTTTTCTGCAGGATATCAGAGCAACCAACTCGGGTTTCGGGGGATTGGATTTTTGAAAAAAAATCGGTCCGTCAAAATCTTTGTTGTTACATATCCCACACCAGGGGGAGCCCCAGTATGCACCATCGGGAGGATCAGAGCCATATCCGCGGATAGAGTAGGCTTGGGGAGGTGCTTGGACCTCCCAGGCTTCAAGGTGGGATACTTGGACCTCTAGGGAGCAGGATTGGAGAGCTGATCTAAGAGCAGTTTCTGAGCGATAGACTCGGTTGACTAGGGAGCATCAAGATATCTTGAGAGGGCAACAAGAGAAGCTTAGGACACAGGTTGAATTTGGCCAGACACAGTAGCAGATCCTACAGGAAATGTACACCTCCCAACAATGCCTTGATCAGGTGGAGGATGGGATGCAATATTTACAATTGGAGGTTAGAGATGGGTCTAGACGCCAGGAGGAGCATGTAGATATAGTTAATGGTAAGATTGATGGACTGGAGATCCTCATCCGTAGTTTCTTTGGTTAGATCCCTAACCTCCATTCTAGGATCATTGTGGTAGTATGATCTTATGATCTAGTGCCTGACTATCTTGCTTTTATTTATCTGGTCGTAGTAACGACGTACTAAAACTTATTTTAACATAGTAGAATCTATGGGTTTGTTTGATTAAGTGCAAGCAAATCTTCTGCCGTGTTAATTCTTCGTACATGAGAACACTGTGTCTTAATAAGATGACGAAGAAAAATGAGAGTTTAAGAATAATTGAATAAAAATAAAATTTTCTGAGATAAGGTAAGCAAAAGAAAACGGGAAAAGTGATTTTTTCCATTAAAAACATAAGAAGATCAAAATTCGGAAAATTAGAGTTTTCTAAATTTTGAAATTTAAAGATGGATGGTAGGGTTTTGGATGCAACAATTGGATGAACTATGCTCTTATTCTGTAAGAGTGGGAAAAACTTGGGTGAAAAATGTTTTGATTTTTCAAAAATATTGCATTCATTTAGAACTGCAAGTATATTTAGGATGTGAGCATCATGTTTTGAAAGAGTTTTTGAAAAGTTTACATACATACAGGTGGTACCAAATTAGGCATACATGCATTACTATGATGTATTTTACTTTGCACATGTGCACAATGTTTGCAAAAAATTGGATGCACACCTAATGGTTGGATATTATGCGAGGGATTATCTATTTTACCCCTATCGAATTTCGGGGACGAAATTCTTTAAAGGTGGGAGAATGTAACATCCCGCAATTTTTTTTATGTAATTAAATATATTTATATGCATGAATATATAAATAATGGTGATGCACAGTTTAGATTAATACATACATCGAAGAGAAGGGAAATTAATCCGATAACAACGTATGTAGCAGAAAAGATAAGAAAATAGAGATACTTAATTTAGATATCTGGAATTAAGTAAAACAGACATCACCGTTGCGTCCGTCTTGGAATTCTGGTTCAGATGGACACTGAGTTTGCGTAAAACGGATAACGTATGAAAAAGTTATAAGACCCAGAAGTTTGTGTACGCATAAAGTAAATTGTATATGTATAAAATAATTCGTAGGAGTTCAAAATAGTTCAAAAACAAGGTAGGCGATATGAGCGGGAAAAATCCCACTTGATGGTGTCGACCCCTCTTAAACGGGTTGACATAGGTGTCGTCCCCCCACAAGGGGAGTCGACACAGGAGTCGACCCCTTATAGGGGTGTCGACCTCATAAACAGATCTGGGATGGGTACGTTTGTACGCTTCTAGACAGATTTGTGGCTCTATTCGTTGACTTTGAGGCTATATAGTGGACTCTAACCCTATTGTTTTCTTGACCTAAACTAATGGCGACGCGATGACGCTGCTCCAACCTAAAATAATTTAGATTCTTCTTCTTCCCCAAGCAATTCTTAGATATAATCTCTTCTCTTCCTCTCCAAATCTGTTATTAAAATAAAAAGATAGATCTAGGATTCCTCTACTCCAAAATAAGAGAAAAGAATTCAGATGCCTGGAACTATGCTGCGCAAAAAAAGAGAAAACCATGGATCAGATCTAGAATTGGGAAAGCAAACAAGTGAGTGGATTTAAAATACATTTTTTGTATAATAATGGATCTATCGTTCTCCATTACCCATTTACATACGTAATAAACCTATCGAAAGATCTAATCTGGTAAAGTTCACCTATGCCTAATATTGTTGTCATATGCTTAATTATGACCAGTCATTTTATGCCTACGTTGGGTTTCCTCTATTTATTCTTCCGTTTTTATTTTTATATAGCTAGGCTATCTTCGAGCCTATGCCTATTGTGGATATATGCGATTGAATGATATTGAGAATAAAAGGAAAAGGTTGATTTGGGTATTATATGTGATTGGTAGGTTTGGGGGCATAACTTATAAGGGGGTTTTGGGAATAATTTTGACTGGATTTATGAATATAACTATGGGTAAATGGATCAAATTGGAATTATGAATATGAAATTGGGATTATAAGTTGAATTGGGATTATAGGCATTATTTATTGAGGTAACTATAAGCAAAAACGTGAATTGGGGGTTTTAGGGGTAATTGATATATATTATAATCCAAGATTTGAATTATGGGTTTAAGTTATAATAAGAACTTATATGCCTAAGACATGAGGTTAGATTCAGAATGCGGCATAAGTCTGCCTGGAACCGCCCGGTATATCCAGCAACTGCAATATGGTAATCTAATGTGAGAGGTTGAATGCAGAAACTAGATGCGTAATAGTGCTAAGACACTAGGTTAGATTATGATTGTAGTAGAAGCTTGCCCGAAACCGACCGGCATATCCAGCAACCGCAAGCGATAATCTAATGTGGGAGGTCTTGCACAATTATGGGTATAATAAATAAAAATGAACACTTAACCAAGATGATACATGTAAGGTTGACATGGACATAATAAAGGGGTTAAGTGGGTAACGTGGGTAGCATGGATAATTTGTTAAATTGGAATACTTAACCTAATTAAATCTGTAGTGGCGTTACGACCCAATTGAATTGAGTAGGGGTTAAGTAAATTTGTTAAAGAAGTGGGGAGGGTTAAGTTAATCTTAATTAATGCCAAAATGAGGAATGATAATAATAACCTATTATGAATGAACTTAAGAAAAGGAAACGATAATAGGTAGGCTTGTCCTAGGGACAAGTGGGAAGTATAACTTATGGAATACGGTAAGTTATAATGAACAATGGAGAAAACATAATAACTTATGGAATAAGGTAAGTTATAATGAATGATGGAGAAAACCGAATAACTTATGGAATAAGGTAAGTTATAATGAACGATGGAGAAAACAGAATAACTTATGGAATAAGGTAAGTTATAAGGAACGATAAAGGAAGACGAAATAACTTATGTAACAAGGAAAATTGTACTTAATTGAAGATTAAGTATTCTGTAAAGGCAAGAATAAATCTACAAATGAAGATAATATAAGTTATATGAATGATATAACAGAAGATTGGTTGAGTTGAGTAATTCTCTGAGTGTCAACCTAATGTTGATTTTGGTCTTCGGGGTTGATACTCAGGGAGTTATTCTCTTGACCAATGTATATGTGAGTTAAGATGTACTTAATTATAAATTAAGCAAAACATGTTATTATAACCATAAGAGGGATAATTATTAGATTATGAGAATAACATGTCGTAGGCTTATTAATGAACTTAAATGGATTAAGTTATAAATGGAATTAATAAGCAAGGATAGCTTGGTAAACTTGGAAAGGAAGTAAATGTGAACAACCAAGTTAAATGAGAAAAACTGACGAGGTGGCGGAAGCACGTAATTAATGATTAGACGTAGGGTCTAATGACAAGTAAAACTAAGGCGCTTGAAGCAGTCCGTACGTTATAGGATGAATAGCCCAACGAGGTAGATCATCACGGTGTCATAAGGCATGAGGGGAGCGCACGTTCATTATTCTGGCGGCTCCAACGGACTGGAAGGGGAGGCTGGCGGCTTCCTGAGACGTTAAAGGTGCTCCTGGTAGTCCTCTGTAGTGGTTTTGCTTTGGGTTAGGATTACAGAGGTTGGGTCTGCGCGGAACTACCAGGTGGGTGGGCCTTGACTGCACAAGTAGGGGGCAGTCAGAATGTTGTACGTGGTGGCATTAAGGGTGGTTCGGCGGTTGCCTCAGGCGGAGGTGGAGGGTCAAGACCAATCAATAGGAAGATTGTCAGACGCGTGTCACCAACAGCCTAAGAAATGCGAAAAGACAAGAGCTAACCCCTAGAGATCGTTAACCTTTGCTATCAAGGGACGGGTGCGGGGAGACCCCACATGGATGTTTAGATTGTATGCTTGTTAGGGGTGGTCACTTAGCTTGTGTGGTCTTTACTAGTTGATGGAGGGGCTGAGGTGGGGCCATAGCCACCATAGAAAAACTAGGCCTGAGGGATATCTGTACATTGGACACTCAAAGGCGGGCCCGTACAGATATAGAAAAGCTCTCGATCGAGTTTTGTGTTTCTGATGTAGCCCTGCCATGGAATTCGGGTGCAAAAGTAGAGGTTATGTGCATTAGAAACACCGCATACGATTGATGATACGTACGTGGGAAAGTCTAGGTACGACAATGTCTGCTTTGGGTGGTGTATCGTAGACTAGAGGCCGTTATTCGGTGATGGAACCAAACTCGATCGAATAGTTCGAGGATAGAAGTCAGTATGCTTACGTAGCACAGCGATAGTGGTTCTATGCGGATGTAGCGTTGTATGTTACTATGGCATAGGATGAGGGACTGCACATATTTTTGTGGTGATACGGAAGAGACCGTGCGAGTGGGGTACCATGGGGTGTACCTCAGTTTGGGGGTAGCTACATATACATTATATTAGGTTAATCTACTAGGGGGTAGATGGGTACTGGTTTAGCAGTATTGTTATTAAGGTAAAGCTATGTTTTAATTATATTATATTTTGTTCCTTCCGTTGTGAGATGTTTTCCGAACTCTGACACAATTTATGTCTCTGTCTTTTCTGCAGGATACCAGAGCAAGACAACACAGGTTTCGATGGATTGTGTTTTTGAAAAAAAATAGTCCTTCGGAACGCTGGTTATTACATTTGGTATCAGAGCTTAGGTTTAGTGTTTCTAGGGAAATAATGAGTGAGCGTATTTGTATTTTTTTTTAAAGAAATATAGATATAAATATACTTAGATTAGTCGAGGAAATCACTTGCAAAAAGAGAAAAAATATTTTGAAAAGGATGAGATTTTTCCTTTGTACACTAAAATGGAGAACAGGAAAATTTTTAAGAGGAAAAAAAAGTGTACATAATAATGGATATTTAAGATTACATATCCCACGAATGACAATAATATTTTAATTATGGAATTCGAACGGATACAAGGAAGGGATAAGTGGTCCCTAGTAAGCACATCAGAATTTACATCAACAACGTACACAGAAATGGAGATGGATCGTCAAGTAGGAAGATGAGAGACTACTGAACGAACACATATAAAAGAAATAGGGGGTCGACACCCTTGAAGGGGGGTCGACATAGGTGTCAACATCCCTTCATAGGGATTGACTGGGGTGTCGACACCCTCACGTTCAGAACGGAAAAAAATATAACGAAGGCCGAAGCCTTCGTTCCTTATTCCATCTTTCCAGCAACCCGAAAACCCAATTCCACCGCCCCTTTGCAAGCCCACCACCACCTCAAAACTCTACCGTTTCGCGAAAAGTTGGTACCAAATCGAAGCTAGCGGCGTCCTCTACCCGAATCTACACAAATCCCCTCTCAATTCGAAGAAAAATCGCCATGGAAGAACAACCCTCCCTCCTTGCCTCTTTTCCCCATTTATCACTTCAAGAAATTGCATGGTGCAACAATCGGAGGGAAGTAGTCGAAGCATACGAGGCAACCACGGGATTGAATCTTTTGCTGCGGAGACCGGTCAAGTTTGGGGATTATGTTGGAACCCCTTTGGAATCATTGTTCACGGTGATGGGTTTGACTGCGATTTTGGATGTCAGCATAGTAGAACAAAAAGGCTATAAAAGGTTAGTTCGCCTTTTTGACGCTAATTTAGTTGTTGGGGAAGATAACAATGGAATGATTACTTATCAGTCCGAGGTTAAAGGGACTATGATTAGGTTTAATGAAATACAGTTTGGAGATATGCTTGGTATTCGTGGGTTTGGACCCAATTTGGGAGACATAGAGACAACTGGTATGGCTTTTTGGCGTAGGATTTTCTTTAATAAATATTAGAGGGAGTGGGATATGGCTCATTTGCGCCGTATAGCCAGATTAGTCATATGTATTTTACAGTATAATCTTGTTGCTAAGACAGGGGGATTCGACAAGATTTCTCACAGAGTTAAGCTTGCTATGTATGCCAATCTTTGTGGGATTTCACGTAAATTGGGCCCGCACCATTTTATCGTATTACGAGGCTACTAGGGAGGTGAGGCAGACTAATATCGCTTTTGGAAATTTGTGGACAATATTGTTTACTCGGTACCATGTTCCTCTGTTTAGAGAGAGTTATATATCGCCCTCCACTCACCCCTCCCGCATAATAAATTTGGGTGCACTGTCCAGGATGCATATTGAGCTACAGGAATTAGTGGATTTAAACGCTCGGCCCATGGAACAAGAGGGAGAAGGTGAAGAGGAAGAGGAAGCACAGGATGAGGAGGATCCACATGATTATGGATACCAGCCCATACCAGGGGCAACCCCAGTATGCGCCATCGGTAGGATCAAAGCCATATCCGCAGACAGAGCAGCTTGGGGAGGTGCTTGGACCTTCCAGGCTTCAGGGTGGGATACTTGGACCTCTAGGGAGCAGGATTGGAGAGCTGATCTAAGAGCAGTTTCTGAGAGACAGACTCAGTTGACTAGGGAGCATCAAGATATCATGAGAGGGCAATAAGAGATGCTTAGGACACAAGTTGAGTTTGGCTAGACACAGCAGTAGATCTTACAGGAAATGTACACCTCCCAGCAGCGCTTTGATCAGGTGAGGGCTGGGATGCAGGATTTACAATTGGAGGTTAGAGACGGGTCTAGACACCAGGAGGAGCATGTAGATAGGGTTGAGGGTAAGATCCTCATCCGTAGTTTCTTTGGTTAGAGCCCTGACCTCCATTCTAGGATCATTGTGCCAGTATGATCTTAGGAATCTTATGATGTAGTGCCTGACTATCTTGCTTTTATTTATCTAGTTATAGTAACGACGTACTAAAACTTATTTTAACATAGTAAAATCTATGGGTTTGTTTGATTAAGTGTAAGAAAATCTTCTACCGTGTGAATTCTTCGTACATGAGAACAATGTGTCTTAATAAGATGACGAAGAAAAAGTGAGTTTAAGAATAACTGAATAAAAATAAAATTTTCTAAGATAAGGTAAGCAAAAGAAAACGGGAAAAGTGATTTTTTTCCATTAAAAACATAATAAGATCAAAATTCGGAAAATTAGATTTTTCTAAATTTTGAAATTTAAAGATGGATGGTAGGGTTTTGGATGTAACAATTGGATGAACTATGCACTTATTCTGTAAGAGTGTGGGAAAAACTTGGGTGAAAAATGTTTTGATTTTTCAAAAATATTGCATTCATATAGAACTGCAAGTATATTTAGGATGTGAGCATCATGTTTTGAAAGAATTTTTGAAAAGTTTGCGTACATATAGGTGGTACCAAATTAGGTGTACATGCATTACTAAGATGTATTTTACTTTGCACATGTGCACAATGTTTGCAAAAAATTGGATGCATACCTAATGGTTAGATATTATGCGAGGGATTATCTATTTTACCCCTATCGAATTTCGGGGACGAAATTCTTTAAGGGTGGGAGAATGTAACATCCTGCAAAAAATTTTATGTAATTAAATATATTTATATGCATGAATATATAAATAATGGTGATGCGCAGTTTAGATTAATACACACATCGAAGAGAAGGGAAATTAATCCGATAACAATGTATGTAGCAGAAAGGATAAGAAAATAAAGATACTTAATTTAGATATCAGGAATTAAGTAAAACATACATCACCATTGCGTCCGCCACGAAATTCTGGTTCAGATGGACATCGAGTTTGCGTAAAACGGATAACGTATGAAAAAGTTATAAGCCGCAGAATTTTGTATGCGCATAAAGTAAATTGTATATGTATAAAATAATTCATATGAGTTCAAAATAGTTCAAAAACAAGGTAGGCGGTCTGAGCGGGAAAAATCCCGCCTGATGGTGTCGACCCCTCTTAAACAGGTCGACATAGGTGTCGTCTCCCCACAAGGGGGGTCGACACAGGGGTCGACCCCTTATAGGAGTGTCGACCTCATAAACAGATCTGGGATGGGTACGTTTGTACGCTTCTAGACAGATTTGTGGCTCTATTCATTAACCTTGAGGCTATATAATGGACCCTAACCCTATTGTTTTCTTGACCTAAACTAATGGCGACGCGATGACGCTGCTCCAACCTAAAATAATTTAGATTCTTCTTCTTCCCTAAGCAATTCTTAGATATAATCTCTTCTCTTCCTCTCCAAATTTGTTATTAAAATAAAAAAGATAGATCTAGGATTCCTCTACTCCAAAATAAGAGAAAAGAATTCAGATGCCTGGATCTATGCTGCGCAAAAAAAGAGAAAACCATGGATCAGATCTAGAATTGGGAAAGCAAACAAGTGAGTGGATTTAAAATACATTTTTTGTACAATAATGGATCTATCGTTCTCCATTCCCTATTTACATACGTAATAAACCTATCGAAAGATCTAATCTGGTAAAGTTCACCTATGCCTAATATTGTTGTCATATGCTTAATTATGATCAGTCACTTTGTGAACATTGGGTTTCCTCCTTTTATTCTTCCCTTTTTGTTTTTATATAGCTAGGCTATCTTCAAGCCTATGCCTATTGGGGATTTATGTGAGTGAACAATATTGAGAATAAAAGGGAAAAGATTGATTTGGGTATTATATGTGGTTGGGAGGTTTGGGGCATAACTTATAATGGGGTTTTGGGAATAACTTAGATTGGAATTATGAATATAACTATGGGTAAATGGATCAAATTGGAATTATGAATATGAAATTGGGATTATAAGTTGAATTGGGATTATAGGCATAACCTATTGAGGGGATTATAAGCAAAAACAAGAATTGGGGGTTTTAGGGGTAATTGATGTATATTATAATCCAAGATTTGAATTATGGGTATAAGTTATAGTGATAACTTATATGCCTAAGACACGAGGTTAGATTCAGATTGCGGTATAAGTCTGCCCGGAACCGCCCGACATATCTAGCAACCGCAATCTGGTAATCTAATGTGAGAGGTCGAAGGCAGAAACTAGACGCGTAATAGTGCTAAGACACGAGGTTAGATTTGAATTGCGGTATAAACCTGCCCAGAACTGCCAGGCATATCTAGCAACCGCAAGCGGTAATCTAATGTGGGAGTCTTGCACAATTATGGGTATAATAAATAAAAATGAACACTTAACCAAGACGACACATGTAAGGTTGACATGGACATAATAAAGGGGTTAAGTGGGTAACATGGGTAGCATGGATAATTTGTTAAATTGGAATGCTTAACCTAATTAAATCTGTAGTGGTATTAGACCTAGTTGAATTGAGTAGGGGTTAAGTAAATTTGTTAAGTAAGTGGAGAGGGTTAAGTTAATCTTAATTAATGCCAAAATGGGGAATGATAATAATAACCTATTATGAATGAACTTAAGAAAAGGAAACGATAATAGGTAGGCTTGTCCTAGGGACTAGTGGGAAGTATAACTTATGGAATAAGGTAAGTTATAATGAACGATGGAGAAAACAGAATAACTTATGGAATAAGGTAAGTTATAATGATCGATGGAGAAAACAGAATAACTTATGGAATAATGTAAGTTATAAGGAACGATAAAGGAAGATGAAATAAATTATGTAACAAGGAAAGTGGTACTTAATTGAAGACTAAGTAGTCTATAAAGGCAGGAGTAAATCTACAAATGAAGATAACATAAGTTATATGAATGACATAACAGAAGATTGGTTGAGTTGAGTAATTCTCTGAGTGTCAATCTGATGTTGATTTCAGTCTTCGAGGTTGATACTCAGGGAGTTATTCTCTTAACCAATGTATATGGGAATTAAGATGTACTTAATTATAAATTAAGTAAAACATATTATTATAACCATAAGTGGTATAATTATTAGATTATGAGAATAACATGTCGTAGGCTTATTAATGAACTTAAATGGATTAAGTTATAAATGGAATTAATAAGCAAGGATAACTTGGTAAACTTGGAAAGGAAGTAAATGTGAACAACCAAGTTAAATGAGAAAAACGGATGAGGTGGCGCAAGCCGTAATTAATGATTAGACGTAGGGTCTAATGACAGGTAAAACTAAGGCGCTTGAAGCAGTCCGTACGTTATAGGATGAATAGCCCAACAAGGTAAATCAGCATGGTGTCATAAGGCATGAGGGGAGCGCACGTTCATTATTCTGCCAGCTTCAACGGACTAGAAAGGGAGGCAGGCGGCTTCATGAGACGTTAAAGGTGCTCCTGGTAGTCCTCTGTGGTGGTTCAGCTTCAGGCTAGGATTACAGAGGTTGGGTCTGCGCGGAACTACCAGGTGGGTGGGCCTTGACTTCACAAGTAGGGGACAGTCAGAATGTTGTACATGGTGGCGTTAAGGGTGGTTCGGCGGTTGCCTCAGGCGGAGGTGGAGGGTCAAGACTAAACGATAGCAAGATCGTCGGATGCCTGTCATCAGCAGCCAAAGGAATGCAAAAAGACAAGAGCTAACCCCCAGAGATCGTTAAACTTTGCTATCGAGGGACGGGTGCGGGGAGACCCCACATGGATGTTTAGATTGTTTGCTTGTTAGGGGTGGCCGCTTAGCTCGTGTGGTCTTTACTAGTTGAGGGAGGGGCTGAGATGGGGCCATAACCACCATAGAGAAACCAAAACCGAGGGATATCTGTACATTGGACACTCTTAGAGGCGGGCCCGTATAGATATAGAAAAGCTCCTGACCGAGTTCCGTGTTTTTGGTGTATCCCTACCACGAAATTCAGGTGCACAAGTGAGGTTATGTGCAGTAGAAACATCAAGTACGATTGACGCTACGTACATGGGAAAGTCTAGGTACAACCATGTCTACTTTGGGTGGTGTATTGTAGGCTAGAGGGCATTATTCGGTGATGGAACCAAACTCGACCGGATAGTTCGAGGATAGAAGTCAATACGCTTACGTAGCACAGCGATAGTGGTTCTATGCGGATGTAGCATTGTACGTTACTATGGCATAGGATGAGGGATTGCACATATTTCTGTGGCGATACGGAGGAGACCGTGCGAGTGGGGTACCACAGGGTGTACCTCAGTTTGGGGGTAGCTACATATACATTATATTAGGTTAATCTACTGGGGGTAGATGGGAGCGACGTGTGTGTGAAAGCCTTGAGTGCTAATAACATAGATAACCTAATAATTGAGAAAATGTAATTGAACGTTATATATAGGATAATTCAAGCGGTGTAGTTTAAATTCATTCACATAGAACTTATGTTCTGACACTCTTCTCATAACATTCACAGGTTAGGTTCATGACAGAGATTGTATAGCTTTGGATACTAGTTTAGCAGTATTGTTATTAAGGTAAAGCTATGTTTCAATTATATTCTATTTTGTTCCTTCCGCTATGAGATGTCTTCCGAACTCTGACATATTTTACATCTCTGTCTTTTCTGCAGGATACCAGAGCAAAACAACATGGGTTTCGATGGACTGGGTTTTTGAAAGAAAAAAATCGGTCCAGCAGAACGCAGGTTGTTACATTTGGTATCAGAGCTTTAGTTTAGTGTTTCTAGGGAAATAATGAGTGAGCGTATTTGTATTTTTTTTAGATATATATATATATACTTAGATTTGTCGCGGAACTCACATGCAAAAAGAGAAAAAGATTTTGAAAAGGATGAGATATTTCCTTTGTACACTAAAATGGAGAACAGAGAAATTTTTAAGAGGAAACAAAAGTGTATAGAATAATGGATATTTAAGATTACATATCCCACGAAAGACAATAATATTTTAATTATGGAATTCAAACGGATACAAGGAAGTGATAAGTGGTCCCTAGTAAGCACATCAAAATTTAGATCAGCAGTGCGACACATAAAATGGAGATGGATCGTTAAGTAGGAAGATGAGAGACTGCTGAACGAACACATATACGAAA
This sequence comes from Allium sativum, assembly GCA_030737875.1. Classification (NCBI taxonomy): domain Eukaryota; kingdom Viridiplantae; phylum Streptophyta; class Magnoliopsida; order Asparagales; family Amaryllidaceae; genus Allium; species Allium sativum. The sequence continues at coordinate 748,844,896 of CM060916.1, read as the reverse complement.
AGAAAGAAAAAATTGGAGGTTGACACCCCTGAAGGGGGTTGACATAGGTGTCGACACCCCTTCATAGGGGTCGGCTGGGGTGTCGACACCCTCACGTTTAGATCGAAAAGAAAAAAATATAATGAAGGCTGAAGCCTTCGTTCCTCATTCATCGTTCCAGCACCCTCCAGCAACCCGAAAACCCAATTCCACCGCCCTTTTCCAAGCCCATTACCACCTCAAAACTCCACCGTTTCGCGAAAAGTTGGTACCAAATCGAAGCTAGCGACGTCCGCTACCCGGATCTACATAAATCCCCTCTCAATTCGAAGAAAAATCGCCATGGAAGAACAACCCTCCTTCCTTGCCTCTTTTCCCCATTTATCACCTCAAGAAATTGCATGGTGCAACAATCAGAGGGGGGTAGTCGAGGCATACGAGGCAACCGCGGGATTGAATCTTTTGCTGGGGCGACAGGTCAAGTTTGGGGATTTTGTAGGAACCCCTTTGGACTCATTGTTCACGGTGATGGGTTTGATTGCGATTTTGGATGTCAACATAGTAGAGCAAAAAGGCTATAAAAGGTTAGTTCGCCTTTTTGACGCTAATCTTGTTGGTGTAATGAGCTTTTTTTGTCGCTTGGGTTTGAAACCCCAGATTTATGATAGACCATTTGTTGTGACTAATCTAGTTGGGGTTCGTCCAGTTTGTGTATGATTTGTCATGGTCTAGTGTTATCGAGTCATGGTTGCTCCTTTGTGTGTGATTGATTTGTTTTGAATTCGCTGGATTTGGGATTATTTTTGGTATGGACTGACTCAAGAGGTATGAGGCAAAATTGGATTGTGAGAAGTTAGATGTGACAGTTGGGAATGTGGAAGGGTGAATGGTTATGATTCGATGTAAGCTCGAAGATGGTGTCTTCGTGATCTATTTTGTATTCTCTTGTGATTCCACGGGAAGACTTGTCATCGGTGCCGATCACAAGTGAGTTTAAAGACGTCTTTAACGAGGTCAAAGGGTTGCCATCACATCGCGAGATTGAGTTCTGAATTGATTTGGTTGAAGGTGCTAGACCTATCTCCATGCCTCTTAGACGGATGACGCCTAAGGAGCAGCTAGAGTTAGATGTGCAAGTACATGACCTTTAGGGAAAAAGATTTATTTGGAGAAGTGTATCCGAATGGGGTGCACCAGTTGTATTTGTAATCAAGGCTGATGGATCTTTGAGGTTGTGTATGGATTATCATGAGCTGAACAAGGTGACCAAGAATAATATGTATCCGTTTCCAAGGACAGATGACTTGTTCGATCAGCTTCACGAGGCTAAAGTGTTTTCTTAGATGGATTTGGCAACGGGATCACAATAGTTGAGGGTGGAAAAGGATAGTGTGCCGAGGACAACTTTTAGGACACCATCTGATTTCTTCGAATGGTTAGTGATGCCATCTGGGTTGACTAACGCACCAACATATTTCGTGGATCTTAGGAATAAGGTTTTCAGAGATTAGTTGAACAAGTTCGTGCTTGTATTCATGGATGATATTCTGGTTTACTCCCGAGATGAGGAAAAGCATAAGATGCACTTACAAGTTGTTTTGGAAATCTTGCGAAAGCATCAGCTGAGAGCTAAGATTTCAAAATGTCACTTCTGGAAGAGTGAAGTGAGGCTCTCAGGCCATTTTGTTTCTAGAAATGGAATAGTTGTTGACCCAGCTAAGGTGATAGCAATTCAGAGATGGGATAGTCCTAGGAATGCGATGGATGTTTGGAGTTTTCTTGGGTTGGTGGGATATTATCATCATTTTATCAAGGATTTTTTCCAAGATAGCTGCACTGCCAAAAGGATTAATGAAGAAGAATCAAGTGTTCACATGGGATGTGAAGTGTGGTCAACCTTTCGAAATCCTGAAAGTGAGACTGACAAGTGCTCCTGTTTTGACCATTCCAAGTGGGAATGAAGCGATGGCGGTATACACTGATGCATGCAGTACTAAACTTGGAGCAGTGCTGATGCAGAAGGATAGGGTTGTGGCCTACGCGAGTCGGTAACTTAAGTCGCATGAAAGGAATTATCCAACTCATGATTTGGAGTTGGCAACGATCGTGTTTGCTCTAAAGATGTGGAGACATTACCTGTTGGGAGTTTGAATCGATTTTTTTATGGATCACAAGTCATTGAAGTATCTTTTCTCCCAAAGGGATTTGAATCTTCGGCAACAAAGGTGGTTAGAGTTTCTGGAATCGTACGATTTTGGTATAGCCTATATTCCTAGTAAAGGAAATGCAGTGGCAGCATTGAGTCGAAGACACGCAAGCTTGGGTTTTCAAAATGGAAGCACCTCGTGTACTTGGCAGGATTTGATACAGACCACGGTGTGAGTTGGAATCTGAATGTTGGCAAGCTTATCGATAAGACTTACTTTCATCGAAAGGATTGGCGAGGGCTAAAAGCATGATGCAGAGTTGTCGAGGTTATCTAGAAGTTGGAACCAATGAATATGGAATTCGAGGTCGATTAAGAAGGTTGGTTTCGAAAGAAAGGGTGACTGGTTGTTCCTAATATCAACGGATTGAGAGATTAGGTTCTGAGGGAATGTCATCACTCGAGGTTGACGATTCATCTCGGTGGTAATAAGATGTACCAGGACATGAAGCGAGTTTACTACTAGGAAGGAATGAAGAGGGATGTTGGAAAGTTCATTTCCAAGTGCATGAACTGTCAGTTAGTGAAAGATGAATAGAAGAAGCCGAGTGGATTGCTTCAGCCATTGAAAGTACCTACGTAGAAGTGGGAGCAGATTTGATGGATTTTATCTATGGACTACCAAGAACCAAGATAAGAAACGAAGGAATTTGGGTTATAGTGGATTGCTTGACTAAAAGCGCCAGATTTATTCCTGTTAGATCGACTAGGATAGCATCGAAGTTAACTGAGTTTTATATAAAATGGACAGCTCGATTCCATGGTATCCCGAAGAGCACAGTGAGTGATCGAGATCCATTGTTTACAAGTGGATTTTGGAATCGTTTGCAAGAGACTTTGGGAACTGAGTTGTCTTTGAGTACAGCTTGTCATCCCTAAACCGATGGTGAAACCGAGATGGTTAACCGATTTTTGGAAGATCTCCTAAGAGCTTGTATATTGGACTTCGGAGGATTGTGGGAAGACCATTTACATCTAGTTGAGTTTGTGTATAATAATAGCTACCAGTCGAGCATTGGGATGGCACTATATAAGGCGTTGTATGGTAGACTGTGTAATTCTCCAGCTTGTTGGTTAGAGATTGGAGATAAGCAGATGCTTGGGATTGAGATGATCAGTGAGACACCGGATTGTATTGATATCATTCGACAACGAATTAAGGCAGCCCAAGATTATTAGAAGAGTTACCCCGATAAGCATCGAAAAGATTTGGAATTCGACGTTGGCGATATGGTTTTCGTGAAGATTTCACCGTTAAAGAATGTTGTTCGGTTCGGAAGCAAAGGAAAGTTAGTTGCAAGGTTCTTTGGACCGTTTCAGATAGTCGAGCAGATTGAAAAGCTCACAAATAGATTGGAGTTATCTGAAAAGATGTCGAGTATGCATAATGTTTTCCATGTGATGTTTCTACGGAAATGTGTGCATGATTCGAATGTGATGATATCTCCAGAGTAATACGAAGACCTAGAAGTTGAGACCATATTTTATGAAGCCTCGTAAGTTGGTTCGCGTTGTGGGGAATGACACGAAACAACTTAGAAGGAAGATGCTTAAGCTAGTCAAGGTGCAATGGAGTGAGGAGGATAACGATTGTCCGTGGGAGACGGAAGAGAGTATGAAGATGACCCATCCAAAACTCTTCGTCGGTATGACCCATTAATGTCGTTTCATCTTACATCATTGTAACTTGTGTTATTGTTGTTAGGATTTTGTGTGCTAGGTTAAGGCTATGGATGCATGGCTTGATGGATGATAAATTGGCTACTCGTGGATGATAGGCATGCGGAATTGTTTTGATTGCTTGTGTTTGTTTGGAATTTCGAGGGCGAAACTCCTAGGTGGAGAATGTAACAACCCGCATTTTACGTATCGAAGGATCATAAAATATTTTTATTTAATTTTCGGAGGGTTGAATCATTCACATATTTTGATATGTTGATTATGCGGATGTGAGACATGTCCATAATTTTTACCAACTTTGTTTGTGACAATTTTTCCTCTGTCAGTATTGTATAGAGAATCACTTTTTACTGGGATCGAATCAGGTACTTAGATCAATTTCATTGGAAAGGAAATGGTGTTGCCAATTCCGTAAAGTGGTCATGTTAAAGATTTGGTTCAGCGGTTTGAGAGAAATCGTTGTTTTAGTGCTGCACAATTTCTGTACAGGTTTGGCTAGTCTTTAGTGGGCTGGTCTGAGGCTATAAATAAGGAGACATAGGCTTGGAGAATTATTTACTTTCTTTATTCTCTCATTTGGTTGAGTTCATGATCCTCCTTGCTCAATTAAATACATCCTTCCACCATTAAAATTTAGATATAAGAAAGAAGATTGAAGATCTACATCAAGCAAAGTTGGATCTACATCAAGTGAAGGAAGATCACATCAAACTGAGAGGTTTGAAGAGTGTTCTTCGCTGTTCGAAATGAGAATTTAGTGATTTCGAGTTAGTTCGAAGATTTGATAAGTGATAAGCATCTCTCACACGGATTCAATCAAGTATATGGGTTGTGTGATCTTATTTTCATCATTTTAAGTTGTTTTCACCATCTACATCATGGTAAGTATATTTTCATTAGAACCACCATAGGATCTAATCTAGCAACTTAAATTGGTAATTCTTATGTTAATACATATGTTTATGCAAGTTTAGATCCAATGTTTTTGTTTATTCATTCATTTATCATGATTTGGTGAATTCTATATGGTTGTTGATGAATAATTGTCATTTTAGTGTTGTTGATGATTTCATAAAGTGTTGATGGTTGAAATGGATGATTTAGATGAGTTGTTAGCATTGATGTTGTCGTTTGGTGATGATTTGGCCAAGATTTTAGCTAGATTGGTCAAATCTGGAGTCGGGTCGTTTTTGGATAGGTCGCATAGCTTGTTGCTTAAGAAATGAAGTTAGGTCATCCCTTGTTAGGTTGGCTCATTCGTATCCAAGAGGCTTGGGTCGTGTAATTTCTTCTCCAAGACAGAATCAGGTAGTTTGAAGATTGGTCATGGAGACCAGGTCATTGGGCTATGATGGGAATCAGGTTGACTAAGTCTTTGAGTCAGGAGGTGTGTCTCTGGTTCGTTTAAACTGACGGGTCATGGAACACCTGAGTCGAGTCAGGTCGTGGAGGCTTCTCAAGTAGTCAGGTCGTTGGTATATGGAAGCAAGGCGAGTCGTCCTACTTTGGTGCTTGGTTAGGTCGTTGGAGCTTTATTGATATGGGTTATGGATCCTTCAGGTCATTGGTTGTTGGTAGGTTGGGCTCAGGTCGCCGAGGGGGAAGGTTAGGTCGTTAACGACCTGAGAAGGTCGGGTCGTTAGATGACTAGAACGACCTGAGGATGGGTCAAAGAGATCGACCCGATTGTTGTGGATCATAATTTGTTGTTATTTTTGGTCAAGGAGATATGTGGCTTCGTGATAAATTCAAGCAGGGATGTCAAAGTGTTGTGATGTGTTCGTTGATCGTTGAAATGCAACGAATGTGAAGACGACTCAAGGTGGTGAGTCAGTGGATACTGGTTGCTCGAGAAGTGGCTTGAGCTCATGAACAGTCATCAGGTTGGGTGGCTAAAGATATCAAAGGTCGAGGAATTATTGTTGTCGTATGTTTTGGCGGACTCAAAGCAGGGGTATAATGGGGATGCCCAAAAGACTAGATGATTAGTCGAGTACCCGGGGTATCGATGAAAGGCCTAGATGTTTATCAATGAAACACGTATGGAGTTTGGCTAGAACCGGGGTTTACCATTAGCCCTTGGCAGACGGCAAAGTGTTTAGCCGGTCATACGATCAACGATGGTTTCAAAGCAGGATTGACGGTGATAGACAGAGTCATGAATGATGATTGTTTGCTTGTATCGTCTTGTGTAGGTTATTCGACGTCGAAAGGCATATCTCTTGGGTGTTTGTCTAATGTTGGTTTAGGCCTTCGAGATTGTGCTTGGGAGATGTCGATATCGATTAGAATGGTCTACGCTTGATAACTGATTGCCATGAATGTACTATTATTTCTACTTAGGTGTTTGTAAAGGCTATCACTGTCGGATTTAGGGAAGACGGGTGTGAGTTCTTATTTGTTGATGTTGGTGGATTAGTTGATTAATTTGCTTATTCTCATATATTTTATTGATGATGTTAGATAGTTGTTTTATCGCTCACTAAGCTGTTGTCTGACTCAAGGTTTTATGTCGCCCTCTTATTACCTTGGGCTGTTCATCCGGCTGTGGATAAGCAGACTGAGTAGCAGCCTAGCAGGTGACAGGTGATAGATCCTGATGAGGACGATGCTGATGAACGATGACAAGCAGGAGGTTAGTGTACTATTTTCCACTATCTAGTATTTTTTATTTCCGCTGTTTGATGTATTCTCTATGTGCTTGTAGTGAGGCTTATTGTATAGACTAGTATAGTGTAATCCAAGGTTGTACGGATATATCAAGATGGTATGAAAAAGTTTAAGATTCTGCTTAATTTCTCTTCACTATTATTGCCTGTTGTATATGTTCTATTGTATTTTATCCTTGTGCTGTGAGTTATATGACAGGTTCCGCTTGTGTTATCCTACCCTAATGATCGTCCACAGCTGCCTGGCATGTTTTTCAGCACATTATTTCCCTTGTTAAGTGTAGGAGTTGTGGGCAGTTGTCACATAATGGCTCATCACATAAGCAATGCTCCATTATATTCAAAGATGTTGGCCTTGGCCCATTTATGTACATTATTTTATTTAAGCCTATTGCCACTAGTTTCAGCAATATAAGAAGCATTATGTACATCGTTTTGTATCAAGTTTTGATCATAGTACAATTTACATTATATTTACATAAATTCTATTATTCATTTCTCACTATCAGACTCAGCATTCACAAGTAAAGGCATTCCATCAAACATCTGAGAATCCAATCCAAGAATTAGCAATGCAAATAAAAAATACAAATTGTGATAAACAACCCGTATTTTTATAACATGTTGAAATTAGAAATCAAGGCAGAATTAAATTTTAAAATCAGAATCAGGGGAAACGGGCTGCGCCATTGCGTTCATCTCGAAATTTTACATGAAATAGAGTCCGAGTTTTCGAAAATCGGAGTCTGTATGAGGGAGATATGACCCTCCGAAGTTTCAGGAATTTTCAGAATAAAAAACAACTCGAAATTCGAATTCGAAATTCGAATTCAAACCCCAGATCAGACTGGGCGGGAAAATTCCCGCCCATGGACCAGGTCGACCTGGGGGTCGACTATAGTGTCGACCTCCCAGGAACCAGGTCGACCATAGTGTCGACCTGGGGGTCGACCTGCCTCCCGAACCTGTTTCCTGCACCAGATGCATTCTGATGTATTTAGACTTCTTTCGTGACTAGATTCGTCTGCCTAACCCTATATAAACTCACCCCTTGCCTCATTCTCTCCACACCATTTCTTTATGTCCTTATGCTGCTTCTAAGATAATCAAATAAAAAGGAAGATAAAGGACTGCTCCTTCTCCATCAAGACTACGCTTAGGGATTTGCAAATTGGGGGATTTCAATTAGAGCACGATCGATCAAATAGAGGTTCAACAATCAAATTCTGCTTTCTAATTCTCGATCCACGCACTGTAAGTTCAAGTAACTTTTAGATAATAGCTGTAAATTTAATATCCATGTTGTAAATTGGAATTGGATCTATGTATGGTAATTGATTCGTATCTATTCTTGTTCGTCTTGGATCTTGACTCTCGTGAATATTGCTTTGGACCTATTCATGTTGTAAATCAAACCCTCTCGTGTCTACAACCTTAACATGCCTATGACGTTGAATCTATTGTTAATGGACAAGGACTATGACTGAGAACATAAGACTGCCTATGACTAATATGACTATGCCTATGACTATGACGGTGAACATAAGACTGCCTATGACTAATAAGACTATGCCTATGCCCATGACGGTGAACGTAAGACTGTTGCCTATGACTATGACAAGGACAATTGTGGCTAATCAACTATGACCCTTGACTATGAGAATTATTAACTATGATTAGGAACATAAGGCTATTATATATGACCACGACTTTGAAACTATTACTGTTGATTGTTTATGACCATTGCCTAGAACTATTTTGGATAATTAACCATGACTACTGTGATTAATCACTTAGGATTCTTAATTGTGAGATTTCTACCTATGACTATTGGGGTTAATTACCTGGAACTATTATAGTTGATTGAAACCCATGTTGTATACCGAATTCGCAGTTTGTTGGATCTCATACCAAGGGTGTGACTGCTTAGTTTATTCACTATTATGTACACCAAAACCATTGGATCCATTTTTTTGTATTTGGCTTGCCTTTGCATGCCTATTCTTTTATGTCAGCGTTTACCATGACTATCACCTTATCTTGCTAGATTTGAAATCCTATATGCCAGTGATGTTGTAACCAATTATCTCAAGTTATGTCATGCTAGTCTCGTAACCCCTTTTATTGCTTTATGCTAGTCCCTTTTGCCTATCATAGTTTTGATGCTATTCCCTCTATTTCGAGATTTGGATTTATTTGTAGTAGAGATTGACTCATGTTCACGTGCGAAGGGAATACGATTTGGGTAGATTACGCAAAACATGAATTGGTTATGAACACGAATTATGAACACGAATTATGAACTCGATAATAGGCAAAACTTGAAACATGAATGCTGTTATAACTTGAACCTGGATATGGACACGAACCTGACATCGACTTGATAAGAAACTTGCCTTGAAAACTTGACACGATTTGACATGAAACATGACATGAAAACTCGACATGAATTTTGACATGAAAACTTGAATGTGGGCATGACAATAAGATAAACTTGAAAATGGCCAACTCGAGGTTGGGTTGAGTTTGCAGTGTAAATCTGCCCGGAACCGTCCGAAAAATCCAGTGGCTGCAAACAATAGGATCCAATGCGGGTAGTTGGTCATATCGCACGTAAAACCCGAGGTTAGACTATGTTGTGGTATAAATCTGCCCGGAACCGCCCGGCAAATCCAGTAACCACAATAGTTAGTCTAATGTGAGAGGTTGAAGTGCATTAATGAAATAATACCACATGATTTGATAGGGTTAAGTCATGAACCGCTTGAATATACTTAACCAATTTAACACGATGACTTGATAGGGTTAAGTCATGAACCGCTTGAATATACTTAACCAATTTAACACGATGATTTGATATGGTTAAGTCATGAACCGCTTGAATATACTTAACCAATTTAACACGATGACTTGATAGGGTTAAGTCCTGAACCGCTTGAATATACTTAACCAATTTGACACGATGACTTGATAGGGTTAAGTCATGAACCGCTTGAATATACTTAACCAACTTGACACATGATTCGTAGGGCTATGTCATGAACTTAAACGACAACACTTAGCCAATTTGACATGACACGTAGACCGGTTAAGTCACGAACTTGAATGACAACACTTAACCAACTTGACATGCTAGACCGATGGGGTTAAGTCTCGAATTTAAATGACAATACTTAACCTACTAGACGGAAACCCTAGTTACGCGTTCCGTTTCAGCAGTAACCCACTAGATGTATCATGGTACCCTGGAACTAGGCAGGGTGGGGCACGATTACTGGGCTGATTGTAAGCGACCAGAACGACGGCTGCGTGGGTGCGCCAATGTAGGTTCTAACGAGTGCGGGCGTGCACACACTCCGGAGCAGAAAAAGCAGGCATTGGGCATCCGTAGGTTTATCTGTGCGTGCTTGATTCGTGTCGATGGTTGGCACCATAGGGCTTGATACACCCTATGGTGGACCTAGCACAGGTGACTACATTTCGTGATTGGGCCGTATGACACAGACACATGAACGAGCTAGGACTTGTAGGGAGCCGATCGATTAATAAATCGTTACGTGGAATTCGTTAGGTAGCATAATCCCTAGTGGTCCTAGGTGGCATAAACCCTAAACGAATCTAGTAAACGTTCAATAGGTTGCATAATCCCTAGTGGTCCTAGGTGGCATAAATCCTAGTTGAACACGCGATAGTTCATGATAAGGAAACCTAGCCAGAACGAGGGTGGCAGTCCAAACGATTTCAAGAATGGAAGCACTACGTTGAAGTAGTTTAGAAATGTGTGATGAAACCTGTACGATATACGACAAGGGATTGTACATATACATGGAAGGGATGATACGGGTTGGGTTACTAGTACAGTTGGTGCAGAGAATTTAGGAAATCAGAGCAAATAGATATCATTTTAATGGTGAAACAGAGAAATCTTGCGATGATAAAAATCTTGCGAAACTATACTTAGTTCATCCTGAATGGGAACCTTGAAATGTTATACATGACAGAAATTCTATGATGTTAGTCTTAGTTATCGTGTCTGTAGCTTATCTTGTCATTATGCTCATGTTCACTTTCAGTTTATTCATGCCATGTTATCTTTACCTGTTTTTATGCTGAAAGTCACTAGGACTTACTCAGTCTTTATGACTGACCCAGTTTGTTTCGCCTCTTTTTTCTTCCGTTCCCCCCCCCCCCCCAGGTTCACAGGGTGGGAACACAACTTAGTTCGGATCTTATCGAGCTCCAAGGCTATTTCATGAAGGCTTGGATTACTCTTGGCTATGGCTTGCTTTGCTGCTTTATTGGGGAATGATTTATAACTATGGTTTTATGCTTCTTTGCTATTGCAAGACAGATTTCGATGTAATGGATTTAATGGCATTTTGATGTAAAAAGGCTTTAGACCTTTCTACATTTTTAAAGCAATAAAATTTGGTTCTTCTTTCGCTGTTTTATATGCTATGTCTTGTGATATTTCTGTATGTTTACCTAGATAATGCTCCACCAAAGCTAGTGCATTCCCTTTGTGAGTGACCCTAAAAGAGGTGGGGTGTTACATTTGGTATAAGAGCAGAAGGTTACCAGACTGGGCAAAAGCTTTTAAAACCTTTTGAAATTATTTTCAAAACCGTTTACAAAGAAGCATTTTTCAAGAAAAATCTTGTTTTATTTAAAAGGCTATTCTCCAAAGCCATATGCACTATCTTTTGATTCCCTCCTTGAGTCTCTTCTCCCTTATTTTTCAGCCATAGTTTGTAGGCATGCGACGCATGTCGGAGGGCAAAGTAGTGTCCAACCTCCATCTGTAGCCGCAGTAGTTTTACTTGCGACTAATCTTATCTCAAGCTTTGTAGGGTTGCCGTGCGATGGAAGTAGCTTTCGAGAGACTTGTCAACAAGCTATACAAGGATAGTAAGAACGAGGATAAAGAACACAAGCCTAAGGATGAGAAACTTGTTGATAAGGCGTAATCCACGAAGGAGGAAAAGGTGAAAGGGAAGAGGTCAAAGTAAAAGAATAATAAAACCCATGATAAGAAAGAACATCGTTTGTATGGTAAAAAGGGACATGTAGTTAAGTATCCTAGGACAAGGACAAGGGCAAAGAACAAGATCGTCGAGAGGGCAATTGTATGCTCTCACTACTAGCATACCTAAGAAAGGTGGTAACGTTTCTGTTAAAAGTTTAGCTTCTCTTTTCTATCATACCGTGGGAACTTTGTTTTTATACATCGCATCCTTTTAATTCTGCCTCGATAGTTGAGTCTCTGCACCTTAGTACTAGCGTAGTAGAGGATCCCAATTTTATCCTCAAATCTTGTTGGGGAGTCGGCTTATTTATTCATGACTTGTTTGGATTTGAGAATGTCTATCCTAAGTGTTGAGTTTAGAAGTAAAGCTTATATTTTTGGGCTATGGGTTGATTCTACGGATGGAGTGGTTGTCCAGTAATGGTGCCATTCTCGAGTATGAAAAGAGGGTAGTTAGACTCTTGACTTGCCTTGGTAATGCCCTAGCAGTCTAGTGTAACCCTTAGGGTTCTGCTATGTTTAGTTACCTAGAATCTCTTGATACATTTATCGATCCGTTCTTGATACATTTATTGATTCGCTCGAGTAGTGTTCGCCACTAAGGCGGATGGTTCATCTCGCTTATGCATGAGTTATAGAAAATCACCTTAGTAAGTACACTTGGCAACATGGTTGGCATTTGTTTATTTTCAAGAGATAATTCATTTATGTGGAATACCTTCTAGTAAGTGAATGAGATCCAAGATTCACTAGTGAATTTTGGAGAGCTTGCATGAAACCATGAGTACGCAGTTATGTTTAAGCCGAGTATACTAGAAGAAGAATAAGTAAAAGTGGAACGAGAGGCAACAGTGGAATGAGTTCCAACTCATATTTTGGAAACAAGAATTGAGAAGCTACGAGAATTGTGAAGTTAAAGACGGTGAAAGCACAATGGAGTTAAGCTCAAGGAAATGCGGCTTAGAAGACTAAAGGATAGATACGCACATTATATCTCTTTATAAGAGTATATCCTTGATCCCTCTTTTCATGTAGATCTTACTTGCATGCTATCTTTTATGTATATCCTCTCGGTCCTATTCTCAATCCTATTTCTGTTGCAAACCCCATAGGGGGTATGACTTATCTGTTAGTAATACATGTTGGGGCTTGAGGGTGTCCGTTGGGTTGACTAAACTTTTTTGGTTTTATAGGATATGGGCTGGTGCTTAGGGAGTACTTCTCCTATTCAGTATATATGTGACATAGATTTCCAGCTTTGACATTGCCTAATGGGCACGAAGTTTTTACTTGCTTCTATCATTCGGCTATATCTTTAGGTAGGAACAATTGGGTGAAACATGTGTTTTAGACATGTTATGATTGATGGTTGCAAGTGGTTGCAAGTGGTCGCAAGTGGTTGCTCGTGGTTGCATAACACACATTAGGCACTAGATCGGCTCAGACACATTTCCATATTGCATATGCATGAGTGTATATACTTGTTTGTGGATGAAATTGGATGTGTTATCATATGGATGATGCATACGGATGGATGTTTGCTCACACATATAGTGTTTATGTGACAAGGGCTATTTGCATACATGTTGGACTCATTGCACTAAACATATTTTGCATTAAGAAGATCAATCAGGCCTGATCATTTGCATTAGATAAGGAACATATACACACACTTTCTGCATATATTTATACAGCATTAGAAATCACTTAAGGATAATGGATGCCTGTGATTGATGACTGAGTAGATGGATGATTGGATGGTAGGACACATTCTTCTTAACTTGAAGATTTCGGGGACGAAATCCTTTAAGGAGGGGAGAATGTAACAACCCGTATTTTTATAACATGTTGAAACTAGAAATCAAGGCAGAATTAAATTTTAAAATCAGAATCAGGGGAAATGGGCTTCGCCATTGCGTTCGTCTCGAAATTTTACATGAAACAGAGTCCGAGTTTTCAAAAATCGGAGTCCGTATGAGGGAGATATGACCCCCCGAAGTTTCAGTAATTTTCAGAATAAAAAACAGCTCGAAATTCGAATTCAAACCCCAGATCAGACTGGGCGGGAAAATTCCCGCCCATGGACCAGGTCGACCTAGGGGTCGACTATAGTGTCGACCTCCCAGGGACCAGGTCGACAATAGTGTCGACCTGGGGGTCGACCTGCCTCCCGAACCTGTTTCCTGCACCAGATGCATTCTGATGTATTTAGACTTCTTTCGTGACTAGATTCGTCTGCCTAACCCTATATAAACTCACCCCTTGCCTCATTCTCTCCACACCATTTCTTTATGTCCTTATGCTGCTTCTATAATCAAATAAAAAGGAAGATAAAGGACTGCTCCTTCTCCATCAAGACTACGCTTAGGGATTTGCAAATTGGGGGATTTCAATTAGAGCACGATCGATCAAATAGAGGTTCAACAATCAAATTCTGCTTTCTAATTCTCGATCCACGCACTGTAAGTTCAAGTTACTTTTAGATAAAAGCTGTAAATTTAATATGCATGTTGTAAATTGGAATTGGATCTATGTATGGTAATTGATTCGTATCTATTCTTGTTCGTCTTGGATCTTGACTCTCGTGAATATTGCTTTGGACCTATTCATGTTGTAAATCAAACCCTCTCGTGTCTACAAGCTTAACATGCCTATGACGTTGAATTTATTGTTTATGGACAAGGACTATGACTAAGAACATAAGACTGCCTATGACTAATATGACTATGCCTATGACTATGACGGTGAACATAAGACTTCCTATGACTAATAAGACTATGCCTATACCCATGACGGTGAACGTAAGATTGTTGCCTATGACTTTGACAAGGACAATTGTGGCTAATCAACTATGACCCTTGACTATGAGAATTATTAACTATGATTAGGAACATAAGGCCATTATCTATGACCACGACTTTGAAACTATTACTGTTGATTGTTTATGACCATTGCCTAGAACTATTTTGGATAATTAACCATGACTACTGTGATTAATCACTTAGGATTCTTAATTGTGAGATTTCTACCTATGACCATGACTATTGGGGTTAATTACCTGGAACTAATATAGTTGATTGAAACCCATGTTGTATACCGAATTCGCAGTTTGTTGGATCTCATACCAAGGGTGTGACTTGCTTAGTTTATTCACTATTATGTACACCAAACCCATTGGATCCATTTTTTTGTATTTGGCTTGCCTTTGCATGCCTATTCTTTTATATCAGCGTTTACCATGACTATCACCTTATCTTGCTAGATTTGAAATCCTATATGCCAGTGATGTTGTAACCAATTATCTCAAGTTATGTCATGCTAGTCTCGTAACCCCTTTTATTGCTTTATGCTAGTCCCTTTTGCCTATCATAGTTTTGATGCTATTCCCTCTATTTCGAGATTTGGATTTATTTGTAGTAGAGATCGACTCATGTTCACGTGCGAAGGTAATACGATTTGGGTAGATTATGCAAAACATAAATTGGTTATGAACACGAATTATGAACTCGATAATAGGAAAAACTTGAAACATGAATGTTGTTATAACTTGAACCTGGATATGGACACGAACCTGACATCGACTTGATAAGAAACTTGCCTTGAAAACTTGACACGATTTGACATGAAACATGACATGAAAACTCGACATGAATTTTGACATGAAAACTTGAATGTGGGCATGACAATAAGATAAACTTGAAAATGGCCAACTCGAGGTTGGGTTGAGTTTGCAGTGTAAATCTGCCCGGAACCGCCCGGCAAATCCAGTGGCTGCAAACAATAGGATCCAATGTGGGTAGTTGGTCATATCGTACGTAAAACCCGAGGTTAGACTATGTTGTGGTGTAAATCTGCCCGGAACCGCCCGGCAAATCCAGTAACCACAACAGTTAGTCTAATGTGAGAGGTTGAAGTGCATTAATGATTTGATAGGGTTAAGTCATGAACCGCTTGAATATACTTAACCAATTTAACACGATGACTTGATAGGGTTAAGTCATGAACCGCTTGAATATACTTAACCAATTTAACACGATGA
This sequence comes from Allium sativum, assembly GCA_030737875.1. Classification (NCBI taxonomy): domain Eukaryota; kingdom Viridiplantae; phylum Streptophyta; class Magnoliopsida; order Asparagales; family Amaryllidaceae; genus Allium; species Allium sativum. The sequence continues at coordinate 748,829,297 of CM060916.1, read as the reverse complement.
TTTGATAGGGTTAAGTCATGAACCTCTTGAATATACTTAACCAATTTAACATGATGACTTGATAGGGTTAAGTCCTGAACCGCTTGAATATACTTAACCAATTTGACATGATGACTTGATAGGGTTAAGTCATGAACCGCTTGAATATACTTAACCAACTTGACACATGATTCGTAGGGCTAAGTCATGAACTTAAACGACAACACTTAGCCAATTTGACATGACAGGTAGACCGGTTAAGTCACGAACTTGAATGACAACACTTAACCAACTTGACATGCTAGACCGATGGGGTTAAGTCTCGAATTTAAATGACAATACTTAACCTACTAGACGGAAACCCTAGTTACGCGGTCCGTTTCAGCAGTAACCCACTAGATGTATCATGGTACCCTGGAACTAGACAGGGTGGGGCACGATTACTGGTCTGATTGTAAGCGACCAGAACGACGGCTGTGTGGGTGCGCCAGTGTAGGTTCTAACGGAGTGTGGGTGTGCACACACTCCGAAGCAGAAAAAGCAGGCATTGGGCATCAGTAGGTTTATCTGTTCGTGCTTGATTCGTGTCGATGGTTGGCATCATATGGCTTGATACACCCTATGGTGGACCTAACACAGGTGACTACATTTCGTGATTGGGCCGTATGACACCGACACATGAACGAGCTAGGACTTGTAGGGACCCGATCGATTAATAAATCGTTACGTGGAATTCGTTAGGTAGCATAATCCCTAGTGGTCCTAGGTGGCATAAACCCTAAACGAATCTAGTAAACGTTCAATAGGTAGCATAATCCCTAGTGGTCCTAGGTGGCATAAATCCTAGTTGAACACGCGATAGTTCATGATAAGGAAACCTAGCCAGAACGAGGGTGGCAGTCCAAACGATTTCAAGAATGGAACCACTACGTTGAAGTAGTTTAGAAATGCGTGATGAAACCTGTACGATATACGGCAAGGGACTGTACATATACATGGAAGGGATGATACGGGTTGGGTTACTAATACAGTTGGTGCAGAGAATTTAGGAAATCAGAGCAAATAGATATCATTTTAATGGTGAAACAGAGAAATCTTGCGATGATAAAAATCTTGCGAAACTATACTTAGTTCATCCTGAATGGGAACCTTGAAATGTTATACATGACAGAAATTCTATGATGTTAGTCTTAGTTATCGTGCCTGTAGCTTACCTTGTCATTATGCTCATGTTCACTTTCAGTTTATTCATGCCATGTTATTTTTACCTGTTTTTATGCTGAAAGTCACTAGGACTTACTCAGTCTTTATGACTGACCCAATTTGTTTTGCCTCTTTTTTTCTTCCGTTCCCCTCCCCCCCCCCCCCAGGTTCACAGGGTGGGAACACAGCTGAGTTCGGATCTTATCGAGCTCTAAGGCTATTTCATGAAGGCTTGGATTACTCTTGGCTATGGCTTGCTTTGCTGCTTTATTGGGGAATGATTTATAACTATGGTTTTATGCTTCTTTACTGTAACACCCTGTAATTTTATAACATTAAAATTCACAAATTAAAGTATACTTAATTTTTAGAAAAGAATTAAGTGAAATGGGTTGCGCAGAGAAATATATATATATTGATATATATATATATAATTGAAAATTAAATAAATAAATATGCAAAAATGTTCAAAACAGCGAATTGGGAGAGGGGAATAACCGAACCGGCCCATTTTTGAGGTCGACCCGAGCCTGCTGGGTCGACTAAGGGGTTAATCCAGGGTGTTTGGCTGTCAACCCGTGGGCCGATTCGCTCAAATGCAGATTTTGCATTTGATTGGTTCTCATGGTTTAGGGTTAATCTAATGATCATAAATAACTCCCTACACCTATATATACACCCTAAGACCTAACCCTAAATCAAATAAAAATTGGACCAATGGCCGTCATGCCGTCACTCCAAAACCTAGAAGTAGCCGCCGCCAATTAGAAGAAGAATAAAGCTAATCTATTCAATTCAATAACAACTACAACAACAAATTCAACTACAACAAAGGAATGCTAATAAATTTCAGAGCTTCATTGAATGGTGAGTTCGATCACTTTAACAAAATAATTGCTAAATTAATTATGATGTGATATACGTTGGATTATAAGTTGTGGTTGTGAATCTAATTCATATGTTTAATCATGTATATTAACTTGATTCATATTATATGATGTTATGCAAGCTTTATATATGATGTTATGCAAGATTAATATGTTATGCAAGTTAATATGATTATGCAAGTTTCATGTATGATGTTATGCAAGATTAATATGTTGTGCAAGTTAATATGATTATGCAAGTTGTATGCGAATTATATGATGTTATGTAAGTTTGGATCTAAAATATATGCTAGTAGTTCATGATGTTAAATTGTGTCAATGAATCCCTTTTTATAATCCAATCACCTAGGTTTATAACATCAGTTTTTATGCAAATATGGATGTGGAACATATGCTAGTTCATATAAGTATTATGTTCATATGCAAGTTTAAGTGATAATTGGATTCACATATATACAAGTTCACACCTTTAAAGTTTAGATCCATATTCAAGTTGACATTTTTATGTTGAAACTATGACATGCATAGTTATGCAAGTTTACACCTTTATGCGGATCCATAGTTTACTTAGGTTAACACCTTTTATTGGATCCATAGTTATGCAAGATGACACCTTTATGTTTAGGTTGACGACATACATAGTTTATGTAAGTTTGTGATAATTACCTAGGCTAGTTGGGTGTAAAACTATGTTCATACATGCAAGTTCACACCTTTTAGATCTATGATTTTGGATCCTTGATAATATAAGACTATGCAAGTATGTTGTAATTCTTAATTGCAAGTTAGATGCCAATTTAGATCTATTATTGTGTGTATGTGACTTTGTGACGTTTATTCCTTTTTCTAAGTATTAGACTATTGGCTAGTCTAATATGTATATGTCATGTTAAGCGAACGAATGACGGGGGTACGATGGGGATAATAGTGGATACACACATATTGTGAATTTGGCATGTAATGGCCTAAAAAGGCATGTAATAAATTTTAAGGAATAAAATTAATTAGTGATGAAATTGGTATAATTTATATACCATAAATAGATGAGCATAATTTAGGTGATAAATTATGGACATAAATAAATATGGAAATTTGAATAGGGAAAGTAATTCAAATTTGGGGAAAATTAATTATGTATAATTAATTGTCTAAGACACGAGGTTGGACTCATTTGTGGTGTAAGATTGCCCGGACCCGCCCGGCAAATCCAGCAACCACAAATGGTAGCCCAATGTGAGAGGTCAAAGGCCCAAACTAAATGCGTAACAATTGTATGGACACGAGGTTAGGCTCGTTTGTGGTGTAAGACTGCCCGGACCCGCCCGACAAATCCAGCAGCCACGAATGCCAGTCTAATGTGAGAGGTCCTACAGGGGTTACGGTAGTAATAAATTAAGAAACACTTAACCAAAGTAAAACATGTGGTGGGACATGGGGGTTAAGTGGGTGCCTTGGGTGGCATGAGGAAATACGATTAGTAACACTTAACCAAAGTAAATATGTAAGTGGGACATAGGGGTTAAGTGGGTGCCTTGGGTGGCATGTGGAATTACTAATAGAAACCCTTAACCAAATTTAAAACATGTAAGTGGACATGAAGGGGTTTAAGTGGGATGTACTAGAGGGGACCAAGCCTAGGTGGAAAGCTTGTGTCAAGCATGGGGGCCCTTTTCAGTCCAGTAGCCTATTAAGTATCTTTGTGAGCTCGACCCAAGTCGAGGACGGGACATGCCTACTAGGCCTGATTGTTAGAGGCCAAAACGGGTTAGCGGTGGAAACGCAAGTCCAACGGGGTCACGTGCGTGCATGGGTCCGGGCTGGTAGGTAAGACGTTGTTGCATCGTGTAGGTATAAGCCGTGCATTCCTTGCGTGGTATAAGGTTGCCATATTGGGGAGTGATACACCCCACTGTGGGACCTGCATGGGTATCTACGAGTTAGGGAGCCGATCGAATGGGGCAGGGTAGTGGGTACACCTAGTGGAGATAGGAGCAGACGACATCTATGTAGTCAGCTAGGGGTACACGAAGCTACCACTATTATTATTAATTATTAAGGGGGTACACCTAGTGGAGATAGGAGCAGGCGACACCTATGACATCAGCTAGGAGTACATGGAATTACCATTATTAATTATTGAAGGGGTACATCTAGCGGGGATAGGCACACGCTGGGTACCTATGATAGCAACTAGAGATATATGGTCAAACATAGAGGATAGTGGGTACATCTAGTAGTACATGAAGCTATAATCATTCTATTTAGCCAAGAGGGATCAAATTTCTAGAGTGACTAGTAGGGGTGCAGTTAGAGCTAGTACAGTACAGTACGGTGCAGTACAATAGAATATAGTAATTATCCTACATTGATTAGGAAGCGCAATTAATGTTATCTTTGTTTCTCTTGATTGCTTTGCCATACCCATGTGGTTCACACAGTCATTACCTTATTCTCCATCTTATATCTTATCATATTGCTTTAATAATTATGTTGTTAGAGTTATCGGACTCGCCAGACTTTATGTCTGACCCCCTTTGTTTCCACCTCTTTTCTTCCTTTTCCCCCTAGGTTCTTAGGGTGGGACTAGTACTAGTGGAGCTTGATTTGGATCTCTTTTGGGAGCACTTGGATTCGGATTGCTGAAGTAAAGTTCAGCCTATCATTTTTCTTTATGGCTATTGGTAGTAGTGGGATTATGTCTTTACTTTATGTACTCTGATTTTATCAAGATAGATATTAAGTACTTGACTCTAGTTATGGTTTTGATGATGTACTCAAACATATTTACCTTCCGCTGCAATAAATGAAGTTTTTAATTTTCAAGTACTGCTTTATATCTGTCTTGTTGTGATTTTCTGTTCTATATTCACTTAAAATGCTCCATGGAAGTTAATGCATTCCCTTTGTGAGTGACATTAATGGACGTGGGGTGTTACATTTACTGTTGCAAGACAGATTTCGATGTAATGGATTTAATGGCATTTTGATGAAGGCTTTAGACCTTTCTAGATTTTTAAAGAAATAAAATTTGGTTCTTCTTCCGCTGTTTTATATGCTCTGTCTTGTAATATTTTTGTATGTTTACCTAGATAATGCTCCACCAAAGCTAGTGCATTCCCTTTGTGAGTGACCCTAGCGGAGGTGGGGTGTTACAAATACTGAGCACTTCGAAATGATAAAGAAGCATGACAAAGTAATCAGAGTTATTTGTTTATCGGTAGTGAAATGGAAAAGGAAAAAAAATCCAAGTGTGTGCATGTTGTACACCCATATACGCGCACAAAAACTGGAAAAGAAAGTTGAGTTTGGGTTGACTTTGACCAACAAATTCTTCTAATAGGGCAAATTTAGTCTAGTTAATTTTGTTTGTGTAAACTAATGGGAATTGTATGTGCCGTGGTTGCATAAATGGTCAAATGCCTGTAAACAAATCATGATTTGAGATTGAAATAAAACTAGCTGGTTTTCTTTTTATTATTTCTTTGTGTATATGTAAGTTTCTTTGTAATTTGATTTCTACTCTTTAACTTCGGAAAGAAATGACATGCAAAGATCAACTTCCTCACCTTAATTTTCTTGCTACCATCAAATCCTAACAATTATGTTCCGCACAGTAACAAAGCACAATTGTTAGTCAGATTTGATGATATTGAAACAAATGAAACTGTAACAACCACCTCGGACCTGTTGATCAAAGCAATCGACGATTGAGAGACATGTCAAGATCAAGTACTAAATTAGATTTCCTTACTCTCATGTTGATTTGTTGAGGCGAGTCGAGCAAATTTTAAATATCACAACATTTGTGTTCAAGAGCAATTGCATGTATGTTCTTTTTCATGTCAAGAAAGAACCCTTACTCTGGTTTTGTATGTTCTCCAATTACATTGGAGACCACGATTAATGGGAAATCTTCACAACTAAAATCAGTGTAATATTAACAATCAGTAAGATTCAACACTATTAAATTAGAGGGACATTATGATGCATTCTTCATTCTCAAACAGCTAAGTTCCATTGTTAGGTTTTTTAAGGATATTTACACAATTAGATTTTAAAAGAGTTATAAAAAAACTAATAAAAAACTATTTTTTTACTCTAAACACTATTATGTTAATTTATCAAGAAATTACAAGAAAAACCTAAAGTTGAGAAACTATCTCAATACCAAAATCCTAAAATAAAATAAAATTTCTAACACATATATTTATAACTATTACCAACCAATAGTAAAGCAGAAATATAATTGCTAATATATATATATATATATCATAATATAACCCTCATCAATCAATATATTTGATAATATATTTACTTATTCAAATAAATATAATTGAGAAAAATATATGCATAAATATCTCTTTCTAAATCAAAAAGAAATATTGTGTCGCTTATCTTTAATACTCCTCGCCGGCACAATATTCCTAAATCAAAATTGCTTGTAATACTACAAAGGTCTCCAAATAAATTTTATGATTTTCATTACATATTCCACCTTCTTTTAGATCAGTTTTCCTTTTTAATTTCAATTTGATAACTTCTTACATTCGCCATCGCTTTTGCAAGCGGTTTGCATACATTATTATTTTCTTTGTCGCAGAAACTTTTTATTATCCCTCCTAACTCTTGTGAATGCACCTCGAGTAAGAAAGTTGCAGCCTTTTGTTTCAAATTTCATATTGAAACAATTTTTATTTATTTATTTTAGCAATGTGCCTAACTTCTATTAGCTTCACAGTGCTTTCATCATACATCTTTAACTTAATTGAACCAATACTTTTCACCTAAACATCTCCACCACTGGTGAAATTCATCTTGCTCTGTTGCTTCTTATAATCGATAAATGCATTTGTTTGTTGACATATATGAAAACATACATTCGAATCAAGCAACCACTAATCTTATTCTCTTCCAACATGGAGAATATCGTTGTTAATGCCAAAATTCATTTGTTCATCGGACACTCGAATCAAGCACCCATTCATCTTTTTTTTTTTCCAACACAAAGAACGGTAGAATATCATTACAAATGCCAAAATTCGTTTCGTCACCACTAACTTTATCAAGCTTATCGTTTTCTTCTGTTAAATTTCAGTGATACAAAATCACAATTAGGTGGAACAAATATGCAAAATGGGAAGTAAAAAACAAATATGGAAATGCATGAATTATTAATTGCATTTGCATGAGATGAGAACAAATAAATGCAGGCATTAATTTCTTCCATCTATGCTAAGGAAAGGGATTGATTTACTTCCTATGTTTGTGCCACTTGTTTCCTCTGCAATTTTCCTCCATTACTTCTTACCATATCTTGGTAATTTGATTGTTGATTCACATATATTTCATTGGATATATATTGAGGGGTAGAATTCATTGTAAACCTATCCTGGCATGGAGCCAGTGATCCCCAAATGCCTCTTCTTGTTAAACCTAATTTGAGGTTTAGATATGTAAACTCTTATTTATTAATCTCTAGTAATTATCTCTATTATGTGGAATAAAATCTCTCTCTTTTGGACTGGACATACACTATCTCGATGGTAGTGGAACCAGTATAAATATTGTGCGCCTATTTGTTTCTTCGTTATAGTTATTTACTATTTGTTTGTAGTAACAGAATAATTTCTATTAGGTTAGATCGATGTTTAGTTAGCAAATCTAGATCCTGATTATTGTTTTATGCATTTATGCAGCAATTTTTTCACAATATTTTGGTATTAGAGCAAGGCGATATGTTTTGAACTGTACATCAATCATTTCTACAAAGGTTGGTAGATTTAGTGGTGATTATGCTATTGCTATTTTGGGAGAAAATGAGGCTTTGGTGGGGAAGATTATGTTGAGAGAGAAGAGTGTTTCAGGTTTTGAAGTTTGATGTAGCTTGAGCTTTGGATTCTCATTAAGGTGGAGATATATGTTTGTTCGCGAACTGACCTAACCGTTGAAAAGAGACTCTTTATAGAATAGAACTTGGAGAAATTGCTTAGAGGTGGTAGCATTCAAAGTCGAACTGCTGGAAGTGTTAGCGACCTTTCCAAGTGTTTGAGGACTCCGTATAACTTCAAGTTCAGTTGAGAAATGATCGCATTGTATAAGATTTTGGTGATTAAGAGTTTAATGTGTTGAAGGGGCCATTGGATTTAGTAACTATATCTGATTTAGCTGATTTTGGTGATGGATTTTGATGCCGTTGAGGCTTATCGACTTGTGATGTCGTCGTTGAGAGTTAAGTTCATAGAGCCGATTTTGGAGGATTTGGTGCCACTGTGATACATCATCGATTTTGTGATGTCGTCTCAAAGGAGTGGTGCTACATGCAGGTATGCGAATATAGAGAGATTTATCTTGCATACGGAGATCTGGATTTTGGCTCTATATTTGAATTAGTGTTTGAGAGAATTATTTTTGGACTTAGTGTTGTCGAGATTACTTTGAAATATGCCTTCTTTTGATTTTGGATATATTTGCAAATTTTTGTTGGCGGGAGGGGACATAGTCTGAGCTCGTTAACAAGGTGTGATATGGCGTAGCTTTGCTGGAACCCATTAGGTAAATATTCATTTTTGGTTTTTATCTCACTGTGAGATTTTGGTGCAAGGTGGAGTCCTTTTGAAGAGTTTTATGTTGAAAAGAGAATTCGACTCGAGATGGGATTTTGAAGATATGTGATTTTCCATTAACGTGGAGTGTTAAATTTTGGTGATACAAATTCACAATTAAGTGGAACAAATATGCAAAATGAGAAGTAAATATTTTTTAGCATGGAAGTGCATGAATTATTAATTGCATTTTCATGAGATGGAAAGAAATAAATGCAGGCACTAATTTCTTCCATCTATGCTAAGGATAGGGATTGATTTACTCCCTATGTTTGCGCCACTTGTTTCCATTGCAATTTGTCTCCATTACTCCTTACCATATCTTGGTAATTTGATTGATAGTTCTCATATATTTCATTGGCTATATATTGAGGAGAAAACTTCATTGTAAACCCATCCTGGCATGGAGCCAGTGATCCCCAAATGGTCTCTTCTTTTTGAGCCTAATTTGAGGTTTGGATATGGAAACTCTTATTTTGTAATCTCTTATAATTCTCTCTATGATGTGGAATAAAATTTCTCTTTTGGACTGGACGTACACTATTTCGATGGTAGTGGAACCAGTAAAAATATTGTACTTCTCTTTGTTTCTCCGTTATAGTTATTTACTATTTGTTTGTAGTAATAGAATAATTGCTATCATATTAGATTGATGTTCAGTTGGCAAATCTAGATCCTGATTATTATTTTCTGCATTTATGCAGCCCTTTTTGCACAACATCTTCCTCTAATTCTTTCAGTTTTTCTTTCTCATTTTTAAGCTTATTACAAAAATTTAGTTGGTGATCGGGTTTTCCACATTAATAACATATGAAATTCATCTTTATGTTTGACATATTTGATCGTCTTTCCATGTATGATTAGTTACCCTTCCTTGGAAGATGTATTGTCTAATTAGATTTGTAATTTACTCCTTTTCATTTTTTTCCATTAGATCCATCCTCCACATTTCCCTATTAAAAATGTTATTAATCATCGATTCCATAAAAAAACTCCATCTAAATCTGAAATGTTCGGTGCAAGTGCTACCATATGTGTTTCTCAACTATCCGATAATGAATTCGTTAACATCAAAGCTTATGTCACATCATCCACCATGTAATTCACAGCTGTCACCAGATTGTAAGACCTGCATTTCCACCCGCTTCAAGTCGATAAATTTACCAACTCAAACCGTTTAAAACTGCAGATTGTTACTTGCCATAGGGTTAAAAATAAATCATCACAAAATCACAGAAACACAGAATATCTCATAGTGGAAGTAAATTTTATACAATAATACTAAATGTCATTTATACAAATCAGAGTACGGAAATAATATAGACACAACTGAATGAATACAAATGTTTATTAACCCATAAAAAATAGACCGAGTATTTCAACTATGGAGATTTGCCTGTCGGAGCATCGAGTATTTCTGGTGTCTAGTGCACCATTGCTTGAAAATTATAGTGATGCTCTCCAATTAATCCAAATTTTTTAAGCTTTAAATTTATGAATCTTCTCAAAAGAAGTGTCTTATTTGTTGTAAAGTTTTGTGAACATATTCCTTTTAATTACTTCTAAATTCCAAAAGAAGATATTTATTAGCAATAATATGAAACACCATATTTTCAAGACACCGAATAAGTGTTGCCGTATTACTATTCAAACTCTTCCATTTTACCTCTGATAAATTGTTATGTTTTTCTCTTTTGTTTTCTTAATGTTAGGTGAATCATTGAAATATAGAAAATGCTTCATTTTCACCTTCTATAAATCCTAATTTTTTTTCATTAAGTTTTTCGACACCTACCTTGTCCATAAAACACTTTTCAAAAAAGTTGTGTATTAAGATCTGATATCAACTAAAAAGTTTTTTCCAAGCATCACTATGCAATTAGATTTAGAAGAAATATGAAGTAAAAAATTAATTTTTTTATAAACAGAACTTCATTAATTCATCAAAAGAGCAAAAGAAAAAAATCGAGAATCAATCCCAATACTAAAACCTCGTAATAAAATCTCCTATATTTATAGCTACTACCAACCAATGAAAAGTAAAGATATATTTTGTAATATATCTCCCATAAATAAATATATTTGACTATATGTTTATTTATACGAATAAAGACATTTGAGAGAAATTTATGCATCAATGTGTCTTCCTAATTCAAAAATAAATATTGTGACAATTGCTAACCCGAATGACCTTAAAGAATCATTAACATTAGGAAAAACTTTTGAAAACTATGTGGTTAAGTGCTAATGAAATCAACCAGCCAAATATTTTTACACGAAAATACTGATAAGAACAAATATCATAAAAAAAATTAGTCTCAAGGACAAGCTCTTCAGAATTCAGTCATATGGACAATATCAAATAAACAAATCAAATCATCAAATAAATAACAATAAAATCATATCCCTTTTGAATTTGCTATGCCATTAAATATTCTCTAAAATCATTAGCACCTCCAAAACAAAAACAAGTAAAATTGAATTGGATAATGTAGAATCTCTCTTCATCATATCTTTGAAATAACTATTCCTACGCACGACTATATTTGAACACAAAGACCAACTATACAATGAATGTTTGAAATATTGGACTATTGTCACCATTACAAAAAATATTAATAAATAAAAAGAGCAATCAAAAAAACAAATATTTAAAACCGATAACTACATTAGACAGTTCTGTTATCTACAAATATAAAACTGATACATAATAATATAAGATTGATATCCAAAAACTGCTACTATATTAAAACGAAAATGATACATAACCAGTACCACTACAAAAACTATTTATATCATTGAATGTTTGATTAAAAAGGAAGAAGTTTCATGACGAATGCAATAGCACAAATTATATAATAACTACAGTTCTAAAATTTAAAACAAGCATACTCTTAATTAAAAAAAAATACTTTTGATACCTAAAAACTGGAATAAAATAAAATAAACATAGCAATACGAGTTCACCGAATCTAATATAAATAATCAAACCAACCATTAGGGAGGTTTCCCTAGTGTAAGTCACCTAAACCAAATTGTCTGAAGCCAATTATAATCGGCTATAAAATCTGATTATCGCGATAATTTCTTCGTTGCTCGTTCTTCTCTGATTCTTCATGCAAATCACTACATATTTTTAGATTTATTACTGCTATCTTCTTAGTATAATATTCTAATTTGCAAATTTGTTTGATTGCTCTCCGATTCTTCCTCTGTTAAACAAATCGCGATTTTAGATTCCTTCTCAAAATTAAATACGGTGAAAATACTGAATTTTATATGAACAACCTACCGCCTCAATACCCTACATCTTGACCAGCCTCCTGCCTCCTCAGTATCGGAAATTACAACCTTCCTCCTCAGTATCCGGAACTACTGCTCGTCATTACCGTTGATCAATGTTGCGAAGCATTTTGGTCTAGATATGAAAGTATGATGCCCATATTGTATTTTTCAATGGAGACGAACCCACGCCTAGATCTTAAGTTGACTTGCATGCTTCTGTGAAGATGCTCAAAATTGCTTTTGTCACGAAGAAAGATCCTGCAATTTCAGGGTAAGTGGATTGTTAACTTCGACTGGTTTACAAATTTAAACATGTATACTTCATGCCTTGGGATGTTGTTTTAGTTAGTTACACTTTATTTTCGTCTTAGTAATTACTTATTTTTAAATAATTCGAAATTAGTTAATTGATAGTTTAGACTAGCTATATAATTTGCATAACTAAATTTTAAAACTACATATAACTTCAAGCAGTTAACTACAGAAAATCATAATAGCATCTAAAATTACTGTATAGTAAATGGTGTTCATAAGATAAAAATAACAATAATTCATTACACATTTAAAGAAACAGATGTTGATATTAAATTTGTTATAAGTTGTGTTTTTTTGTGTCTTGTATACAATTCAGAAAATGAAAGATTTTATCAGTTTCAAATACTTGCAACAAAGTATGAATTTTCAAACTGGAAATTAAACGAAATTTTCAGAACCAAAAATTTGAGATATATGATGACCAGAATTGGAAACATAAAACAAAAATTTAAACCTTGGTTTTTAGGAGTGCCTTGTCAAAAAAATGTATAATTAGTTTTAGAATATGATTAATTACGAGCTCAGTATGTGCAATATGATTAGAATTTAAATACTTGTGTGACTTGTTCTCTATTCCCATTTTGTTTAGTTATTATAACAATATAAGAAAACCAAAAAATTTAACTGGGAAAAGACTTACGAACTGATGGCATATATTTGGAGGTTAGTTATACCTCAATGTATGCTACAAAAATATTTAGTCTAACAAATTTTAATTACCATACATATTTCTAATTTGCTTGAATCGTAGGTTTTACCTTTGATTTATTGTAACAACCCGCATTTTATGTATCGGAGGATCGTAAGATATTTTTATTTAATTCCTCAGGCGTCGGATCATTCCCATATTTTAATATGTTGGTTATGGCGATGTGAGCCATGTCCATAATTTTTATTAGTTTTATTTGTGACCATTTTACCCTGTTAGTTTGTACAGAGCATAACTTTTGATTGAGACTGAATCAGATGTTGAGATCATTTCATTGAAAAGGAAATGGTGTTGCCAATTCTGTAGAGTGGTTACATTAAAGATTTGGTTCAGCAGTTTAGGATGAAAAGCCGTTTTAGTGCTACACAATTTCTGGACAGATTAATTAGTCATTAGTGGGCTGATTAGTGAGGCCCATTAGTGGGATGATGGTTCGGCAATAAATAGAGGGGTAGAGGCAAGGGGAAGGGGTTATTTTCTTCATTTCTCATTTGGTTGATCTCGTAATCCTCTGTGCTCAATCAAATACATCTCTCCTCCATTAAAATTCTAGATCTATGAAAGAAGATTGAAGATCTACATCAAGAAAAGCAAGATCTACATCAAGTGAAGGGAGATAGCATTAAATTGTGAGGTTTGAAGATTATTCTTCGCTGTTCGGATTGGGAATTTAGCGATTTCAAGTTATTTTGAAGATTTGGTGAGTGATAAGCATCTCTCTCACGAATTTAATCAAGTATATGGTTTGTTTGATCTTATTTCCATCATTTTAAGTTGTTTTCACCTAGATCTAAATCATGGTAAATATATTCACATTTGAATCACCATAGGATCAAATCTAGCAACTTAAATTGGTAATTATGATGTTAATTCATATGTTTATGCAGGTTTAGATCCATTGTTTTTGTTTATTCATTGATTTACCATGATTTGGATATTTTCAAATGGTTAAATGATGAATAATTGTCGTTTAAATGTTATTGATGAATTTATAAAGTGTTGGTGGTTGAATTGGATGATTTAGATGAGTTGTTTGCGTTGACGTTGTCGTTTGGTGATGGATTGGTTGAGATTGGAGATAGATTTGTCAGATTTGGAGTCGGATGTTTTTTTATGGGTCGTTTTGTATGGGTCGCATGGCTTGGAAAGCAAGAAATGATGATTGGAAACGTGGCATAAGGTCGGGTCATTTGAAGTCGTGTCACTCGAAGTCGGGTCGTCTGAAGTATGGATCATGACTTGCGGAGCACGAAATGGAGTTGGGTCATTTTTCTTGGCTGTTGTTTATGGCTATGGGTCGTTTTTCCTGACTATGGGTCATTTTTTGTTATGGGTCGTTTTTTTTACTATGGATCATTTTTCATAGCGGAAGATCTAAAGTGCTATGGATTGAATGTTGACCAAAAGTGATGGTTATTTTAGTTTGAGAATGGACGTGGCTTCGAAGTGAATTCAGGGAGGAATATTCGAAGTGATTTGAAGTGTTCGTTGATTGACGAAATGCGAAATGCAACAAAAGCAGGGGTATAATAGGGACGCCGAAAAGGCTAGATGATTTATCAAGTACCCTAGGTAGCAACAAAAGACCCAGATACGTAGCGACGAAAGACATATAGAGTTTCTGCTAGAACCGAGGTTACTATTAGCCCTTGACCGATGGCATGACGATATGGCCAGTCATATGTTTAACGATGGTTTTGAAGAAAGATTGGCGGTGATAGCCAGAGTCATGGATGATAATTGTTTTGCTTGTATTGTCTTGTGTTGATTATTCGACGTCGAAGAAGATATCTCTTGGGTGCTTGTCTGATGTTGGTTTAGGTCTTCGGGGATTGTGCTTGGGAGATGTCGATATCGATCAGGATGGTCTACGCTTGATAATTGATTGCCATGAATGTACTATTTGTTTCGACTTGGTTGTTGTAAAGGCTACCACTGTCGGATGTGGGGAATACAGTTTTGGGTTCTTCTCTGTTGATGTTGGTAGATTAGTTGATTAATCTTCCTATTCTCATATACTTTATTGATGATGTTATGTAGCTGTTTGTCGCTCATTAAGACTGTTGTCTGACTCAAGGTTTTATGTTTCCTCTTATTACCTTGGGTTGTTCATCCATGATGTTGTGGATGGGCAGACTACTATTACAAAATAGGGTATCTGCATCTAATATTTTGCAGTATTTGCATCTGCTCCAATGTGGATGCAAATGTTAATTATTATTTTTTGCATCTATTGTTGCTGGGCAGACACAAATTTGACATACTTGCATCTGTTATAGCATATAGTGGACGCAAATACATACGTATTTGCATCTGCCTTACTATTGTAGTAGACGCAAAGAGCAATGTATTTGCATCTACCTTAGTATGACAGTAGATGCAAATTGTTGAACATTGTGGTTATACTCTTCAGTATTTGCGTCTGCCTTAGTATGACAGCAGATGCAAATTTGTTTAAATATGGAACAGGAAACTACAATTTGCATAAAATGTTTAAAGGTCCTATAAAGTGATTACAAGCTCCAGCATATGGAAATAAAATTTGCATCAAATAACTAACATAATGTAACTACAATTTCTTCAATGCCCCAAGCATCACAACATAAAGCACCAAGCATCACAACATAAAGAACCAGTGACAACAAACCGTGAATCAAATTCAGCAAGCTTTGAACTACTTCATTCAGCATTGATCTTCTCAAATAATTGACTGTTATGCATTCCTCAAGCCCTAAATGATATTTCAATGGTAAAAAAGTTAATGTTAGCAAGCTGCATACTATTATGTATAGCAAGCAACATAAGAATATGTTGTAAATTGCTTAAAACAACCATAAGAAGGTTTAAGCTACCATACTTGCTTATAAATATATCAAACGTGTGATTTAGGATGTGCAGCTACCATGAGAAGGTTTACCGTGCAAGTAACAAAATTTGAAGGGTCAAGATTTCCACATGATATGGTTGGTTTTTATAGACTAAGATCGTATGTATAAATAACTGGCTAGAAACTTTATACTATGCACCACTGCACTAATATAAACATAAGACTAGCCACCAAAAACAAAAATATCCAACTGAACCATGTTATTTATTTGCACAAAGTAACTCACAGATCTGTGTGACTAATTAGAGGGCCATATCTATGTTCCGTGAATTTTTGAATGACCAACGGTATGAAAGTAGACAAGAAGTCACAATTTTGATATTGGAAAACAAGGGATATTGCTTCAAGTACTAACAGCCGGTAAAGTTATAATACAATCTATAATGGATCTTCCACTATAGTTAATTAGTGGGACAATAGATGTCAATCATTGAAATTTTAAATCATTTTTTAAACTACACTTACAACTACCTACAAGCACGAAAAAGCTTTTTACTGAAATTTATTAGTGTTTTCAATTTTTGTTATTACTGTCATGTTTGACTTCTCAATTGCACCGAAGCACATTAGCAAAAGGGTATATACTTTGCAATATTAAACCAAAATATTGTTGAACACATAGATTTTATGCTGCATCTGTCGAGCACATAGATTTTATCCAGAAAATAGCATTGATGCTGAACCAAAATAAAGCTTATACGATAATTGGACATTGAGATATCTTAGACATTTGCTGAATAATGAAATGAGGGTATTAACAAAATTTGCACATTTGACCAGCCTACACATGTATCATGAGATTAGATTAAATATTGGTATTCAGTTGCAAGTTGAATATAATTGCAACTAGAGATGTAACGGTAACGGGTACCGTTACCGTTATACGTATACTGTTACCATACCGATGTCATCGGTAAATCAAAAATGTCTACCGTTACCACTACCAATATCGTCGGTATACCGATAGTCGGTATACCGAAACATCGGTAACGGTAAATTACCGTTACTTAAAACATTAAAATGTTTTAGTATTTTTTAATCTCAACGTAAAGAAACACACCATCTCCCATCTGCCAAACCAAAAACAGCCGAGCCTCCTTCAGGCCTTTAAAAACCATCAACACCTGCCGCACCAGTTCACATATCCATTACCAACCAGCCACAGTTCGAATATCCAATTTCCTTCACTCCACATCAGCAACTAACACAACCTTAACCCCATGCAAATTCAGACAGCAGGACTTTATACCCGAATCAGCGGTTAGCTTATCTCCATACCAAACGGCAACCACCCATACCAATACCCACATCAACACTAACACCTTGAACCACCAAAACACTACCAATGTTATCTGAAATCCCCCACAACAAATGTAACGACCTGGGATTTTAGGGCCAATTTAAATTTTTATTTTAAATGAATTTAAAGTATTTTAAAAGATTGATTTATTTTAATCGAAGTTAAAACGAGCAAATTTAATTTAAATATAAAAGGAGTTGAAAATAAGCGCTGCAGTTTGAAATTTTGATGTGAAACTTTAACTGAATGTACAGGATTCAAAATAAAACAAATTTTAGTGACACCAAAAATATTTAAATCTGTTTCAGAATATCTTTCTAATGAATCTGAAAAATTGTAATTTCACTTTAAAACTTGTAAGTTATGTCAAAATTAAAATTTAGAAAAGTCGCTATGAAATGAATATATATAATATATAAAAGTCAGAATTGCCACTTTTTACATACGAAGGAATCGGAACTCGAAACCATTTCCATTGAGTTCAGAATGACGTTTCTGCATTGAAAAACAGTAAACACTTATATATTTTGAGTTTCAGAAATTATTGTTTTCAAATTGTATTTTTAATATTAAATATATTCGCCCTGAAAATAGCCATTTTTCAAAAAAGCTCAGAATTGAACGAAACAAATTTTGTTGTGATCGTATCGGCATAAGAAAGCCAAAAATAATTTTTCCGGATTTTTCTGACTTCGTATGTGGCCCCGGCAAAATTATATTTACGTTCGAATTTAAAATAAAAGATTTATTTGAAAATAAAAGAAAACCAGACTGTAACTTCAGAATTGGACCATGGGGATAGCACCATCGCGTTCAGAAGGCGTGAAAACATTAAGTTCGACAGTCGTTGAGCGCGAATCGGAGACCGTACGTGAAAACTGAAATTTCTTGAATTAACAAATTAATTAAATAAAAAAATAAAACCCTAATATACTAGTATATATACGCTCGTATACGGCCGCTCAATCCTTCTTCTTCCTCCATCGTTATCAGCCGCCGAAACCCATATCAGCTCCAATTTTCAAACTCCATTATCTCACTCGTTTCTTGATGGAATTCAGCATACCATATACCGATTCGAAGCTCTTTCCGAGATCTTTAATTTGGTACCAATCTCAGCCTCCCCCGTGACCCGTGCCGCCCGCCCCGAGCCCGAGAAGCCGCCGTCGCACGCACGTGGGCCCCGCCTGGCACCACCGAACGCCACCATCTTCCCGGCGTGAAAAGACCTCTCCAAGCCGGTCCTCGTCCAACAAACGGCACCCCAAACGATCGACTACAGGCTGCGAAAACTAGATTTGAAAATCTGAACAAAAACTGAGTTTCTAAGGTAATTTTAATTTCAGATTTTGTAACGCTTTTAAGCGTGACAGAAGCAGTTGTTAAAAGTCTGGTTAATTAAAACATTGATAACTTATTCGTATGAACTCGGATTCTGAAAATTCCAGATCCGACGGAATCGTAATTCAGGGGGCTGCGTTTCAGGACTGATTCGGGGAATTTCTGAAGTGGTTTAGACTTTTTTGATTTGCTTTGTTTGAGGTGAGAATTCACTGAACTTGAATTTATTTAAATTATTAAACCGTATGTGTATGCTATGACATGAACCGTATGTGTATACTATGACATTAATCTGTATGTGTATGTTAGGAATAAAACCACTGTATGTTGATTGACATCTTTTGTCAATATTTAAATAGGAATAAAACCATTGTATGTTATATAACATTTTAATATGTCAAAATAGAAAATATTAAAATTGTTCATTTTATGATATATTGTTCATGTTAATATGTTAAAGTAGAAAATATTGAAATTGTTCATTGTTTGTTATATCGACATTTTAATGATTAAAATAGAAATTGTTGAAAATGTTCATTGTATGTAAAATGACATTTGGGTTAGCATTAAAAGTTAGAAAACCGTCACCGTATGAAATGAACTATTTTTGTTCATTATAAAATAGAATTTATACACCGTATGAAATGAACTATTTTTGTTCATTATAAAATAGAATTTATACACCGTATGAAATGAACTATTTTTGTTCATTATAAAATAGAATTTATACACCGTATGAAATGAACTATTTTTGTTCATTATAAAATAGAATTTATACACCGTATGAAATGAACTATTTTTGTTCATTATAAAATAGAATATGTCACTATATGAAATGAACAAATTTTTGTCATTATAAAATGAAATTATACACCGTATGTTGATGGGCACTATTTTTGTTCATTAATAAAATAGAAATTGCCATAGTATGTTAATTGACAAATTTTGTCAATATTAAAATAGAAATTATTCACCATATGTTAATGAGCAATTTTTGTTAATATAATGTTCACCGTATGAAATCAGTATTTTTATTTAATGTTAATATAAGGAATGGTCACCGTATGTTAATGACATTTTTGTTATGTTAAACATTAGAAATGTCACCGTATGATTTATTAGCATTATTTTAATGTTAGTTAAAAAGAAAAGATTGTTTAACGTTATTTTTAATGTGGATCAAAAAGAGGATTGCACCGTATATGTTAACATATCTTTAATGTATATAAACACAGAAGATTGCACTGTATGTTAATTTTACATTATTTTATAATGTAATTAAAGAAAATTTTCATCGTAGAACAGATGTACACTTTTATGAATTGTGAAGACCCGCAACCTCCCCGTAAAGGAAAGCGTCGGATAGTTCGAGAACAAACCACAGCAGAACACATATAAAAGAACGTTTCACTGTATATTACAACAATGCATCAGATTACAAGAATATACAGAGTATAAACGAATATTACACAGAAATATCAGAGATTTAAATTACATTTAAATACATAGCAGCGGAAAATAATAGAATACACAACTAGAAGAGATATACGGATACAAAGCTTTCCGGATATCGTTCCAGCTGTAAACCAGGATCCTGTGAATATAAATCTGCAAAACCAAAACTACTAGCTGCCCGTGTCAAAATAAGGGCACCCAGAGTTTAGGTTAAAACAATAAACTCCAGGTCAGTCATGGGACTGGTGTGAGAACTAAAACAGTTAATCTTTATTTTAAATCATTAGGTAAATCAAGGGACCACGCCGTATAACACGGAACGGGTTTCCTCCCAAGAATACCAGTGCATAAAACAAACAGCGCAATGCTAAATAAAGAAAGATGAAGCTGTTATAAGACCCAGGTCCCATCACACAATGCAACGCAGTCGAGGATAGGGTTTTCCCTTATAACAGCCAAAGAATGCTTGATACGTTTTAAAACAAATCATTTGATACTATTATAAGTGTATAGTGTATAAAACACTTCAAATCATAAGTATCAATCATAGGCGGCATGGGTACCATATATCATGTCGCCATATATAGGTTTACAAATAAAACCGCAAATGTCACGTATTTGGAAATTGGATTTCCGTCTATGAACCGAGGCAAAAGATAGTCCTCAACCGATTCGTGACTCTCTAGCCCGAGCCACAGGAACAGCCGCAACTGCCCCATGGAGCGACAGGGCCGGTCCACACGGAGTGGATTATAGTGCCTGAACAATACGTCTCCCCACCCTATGGGGTGTAAGTCTGGTCCGTCAGCCGACCAGAATGCATTCGGCCGAAACCGATATAACCGAGGCGCCTCGCAACCGCAACAACCACATAAGTCAAACTCGTCAGGGCGTGTAAAACCACTGACGCCACTTCTAACTAGAAAGAAACGCAAGTCCTCCCTGAGGTCCGTCTCCCGTTTTTGGTTCATACCTGGTGTGAAACACGCGAGGTAAACGTTACACAAAGCTACGCCACAAAGGCCGTGCTTTGATCATCAACCACAAGACTTTGCTTTTCAACAGAAGCCTTGATCATTTGCATCTTAGCATGCCACACAGGCAAACCATCCTATGCAACCGATATCAGTCACACAGAATGAAATCCGATGTCAGACACACAGTCCATTTACAAGTCCGTTCTGGGTCTGAACGAAACCGGAGGCACCTAGTACCCCGCATATCCATCGATCTCCAAGTACGTCTGGACGATCACTAACTGTTTCCATCTTCTTGGGTGTACAGCCCAATCAAGATCATCAGTTATCACCCAAACGACGTGAAGACCTCCGGTCTTCGACCATCGTCTTCTTCTTCGACTTATCGTCGTATCAGTTACTCAGAATGGGATAAACCCGGCCTTTCCGAATAACTCGCGTATATATTATAAAAGTGTTACACAAACACAACATACGCCTCATTCCAACTCATTAGTCATTAACCGTAAATTAATCAAGAGAATAATTCCCCAAATATTAACCCCGAAGGCCGAAACCAACATCAGATCAATATCCAGAAAACCATTCTACTTAGCTAACCGACAGTTAGTTTCTAAATTTCACGTTCAAATCTAATTAAAGATTTAACTATCGCCTGGAGCAAAACTGGTGATACTCCATTCTCGATCTTTTCAATCTAATTAAAGATTCATTAAAACTCCACTTAGTTTTAATCTGTGACTGGGTTAAAGAATCAGTGTCATTTAAAACACGGTCCACGATAAACCCAAAGTCATATCCCATTAATTATCGGGTTAAAGAACAAGTGTTATTTAAAACACTGCTCACGATAAACCCAAAAATCAATATCAATTCAATTCCAATTAAATATTATTTAATTGGTACACTTCATTAAATCTAAATAAAAAGATTTAATCTTTTCTCAACTGGGTTCAAGAACAGTGTTAGTGAAGACACCATTCACGACAAACCCAAATCACATTCATTAATTATCGGGTTAAAGAACAAGTGTTATTTAAAACACTGTTCACGATAAACCCAAAAATCAATATCAATTCAATTCCAATTAAATATTATTTAATTGGTACACTTCATTAAATCTAAATAAAAAGATTTAATCTTTTCTCAACTGGGTTCAAGAACAGTGTTAGTGAAGACACCATTCACGACAAACCCAAATCACATTCATTAATTATCGGGTTAAAGAACAAGTGTTATTTAAAACACTGTTCACGATAAACCCAAAAATCAATATCAATTCCAATTAAATATCATTTAATTGGTACACTTCATTAAATCTAAATAAAAAGATTTAATCTTTTCTCAACAGGGCTCAAGAACAGTGTTAGTGAAGACACCATTCACGACAAACCCAAATCACATTCGATATTCAATACAAGGCTCTGAATAGAAAATATATCGGCTTATATTCAATATCGAATTCTACGACTAACAAATGTCGTATTGGAAATAGCGATATAAATATATATCTTTCAAATTTCCATAACAACACCTGTATAATCACGAATTCCAACATCGAAATATTCCGAAGACAATTTCGATTCAAATCCACTCCAATGCATTCATTGGAAATTTTGGTTATTTTCAAACCCATTTCGAATTCAATTTATTTATTAAAAAAAATAAAATAAATAGAATTATAATTCTAGTTCAAAACTAGTTTATTTCGATAAAAATCTATTTTTATCTTTTCAAATATGGAGTTTTTCATCCCAATTCTTTCTAAATCATTTCTTATGATTTTACACAAATTATTACTATTTTTAATAATTTTATCAAGGCCCGTTCAGTCGATTTCCAACAATGGCCATCGAACTGCACTTACAGCGACCTTTTTCGAATTTGATTTGGACATAATTCCAAATCCAACCGTTAGATTTCTAATTTCTAATATTCTTTAGAAAGCTCTTTTCGATACGAACCCAATGGTTCCGGTTTTAGGAGAATCCGACGGTCGGATCTCCCGTAATGTCCGTTTGAAACAAATGGTCGAAATTCGCGAACTGCCGCGGCGCGGCGCGTTCTATTCAGGCCATTATATTATATATATAATATATATAATATATATTTCGTCGATTTCTATTTATAACGAATTATATAAATAGTTTTAAATTCGTTTCAAATTCTATTTCAACTTCTATTTCAATTCAAAGCAAAATTGAATTCTTCTTTATAAATTCGTTTTAAAATTCATTTCTATTCAATTCAAATTTCAATTCAATTTTGAATTCATTTCAATTCGTTTTCAATTCAATTCATTTCGAAATCGTTTTCAATTCAATTCATTTCGAAATCGTTTTCAATTCAATTCATTTCGAAATCGTTTTCAATTCAATTCATTTCGAAATCGTTTTCAATTCAATTCGAAGTCGTTTTCAATTCAATTCATTTCGAAATCGTTTTCAATTCAATTCATTTCGAAATCGTTTTCAATTCAATTCATTTCGAAATCGTTTTCAATTCAATTCAAAATATTCGATTTCGAAATCACTTTTCAATATTCATTTTTAAGATGAATAAAATCGATATAAATATCGATTCACGTCAAAATGGCGTCAATCTAATCAACACGGCTTCATAAATTTCTATTTTCAAATATTCTATTTCAAATATTTCTTTTTCAAAATAGTTGTTATTATCAAAATATTTCGTTCAACACATGACCAATCTCAATGAATGAGTACTGTCAACACATGAACTTTTATTTTATAATATTCTTTATTTTTCAAATTGGAATGAGGCCCAATCAATCACCATATAAAGTTAATTATATGGATTTTCATACAACACATGTATATACTAACATTGAAAATAATCAACCATCAACCAAAGTGCACTACACTGTAAAAGCATCAAATATAGATATTCAACGCTTATAACAGCCTGTCAATCAATCGATCGACATATTCAATCAATCAGGATGAGTGAACTTCAAATTTCATCCCAACACCCGTGTGGGGTTTCAAACAATCAAACACATATTTTATTTGTGTTGTTGGGCGATGTGTAAAATTTATCGTCCCAATCAATGTCATTCAAATAGGTGTACATAAACAAACCATCTGGTTTGTAAATGAATATTCTATTTTATTCACTTCACGTTAAAAATTATATTTTTAACGATAAAACATTTTATTTCAACTTATGAATTTCTATTCAATTCATTTATTCAATAAAATGATATTTTTATTTTTCTAACATATTTTAGAAAATTTCGGCGGCATAACGGCACGATACTAAAAACGGGATAAGGCCTAGCCTTGTCCCCGGTCTAGTGAAGGCCCACGCCATTCACATATCAATCAAATTCACTTTCGTTATGCAAACCACAAAATTTGGAGTAAGGGTCTAACCTAGCCTTACTCCTTCGCCTTATAACGGCGCACGTCTAATCCTAACCAATTTATCGATTCGATTTTTCATACCACAAATCACATTCAAACCAATATCGCAATCAATCACCAATCAATCAAACAAACAAGTCCATGGTCTGTGGACGATTGTGTCGGGTGCTACTAAGCACCGTCTGCATCCTAGTATATATATATATAACTAGAAAAATAAATTGAAAGGTGAGAAATTCTCACCGAAAGCTATCCAAGCTCCACGGCACTTCATTTGATAGAAATCTTCATCTTCATCGTCTTCGTTGCCCGTAGTCACTATATATATAAAAATCACATTTTTATATTTCGATGTCTTTAAAATAAAAATCACATTTTTATTTATTCACTTTCAATTTAAAAATCATACTTTTATAATCACTTCATATATTTAAAAATCGAATTTTTACTATGCTATTCAATATATAAAAATCGAAATTTTACTTTGCTATTCATTATAAAAATCGAATTTTTACTTTGCTATTCAATATAAAAATCGAGTTTTTACTTTGCTATTCAATATAAAAATCGAATTTTTACTTCTATGTTATATAGATAAAAAATTATATTTTTATCCCGCTATTTTCCATATAAAGATTTCGCCTTTTTGAATTTAAAGATTTCACCTTTTTAAATTTAAAGATCTCACCTTTTTAAATTTAAAGATTTCACCTTTTTAAATTTAAAGATTTCACCTTTTTAAATTTAAAGATTTCACCTTTTTAAATTTAAAGACATCACTTGATTTCAACGTATATAAAATAAAAATCAGATTTTTATTTTGCTACATATACAAAGATGATATTTTAATATTCTCTATCCTATAAAGATTATATTTTTAATTCTTTAAAAATATAAAAACTATATTTTTATCACTTTAAAAATATAAAGATCGTATTATATTACTTTTAAAAATCAAATCTTTTCTGTTTTAAAAGTCACGTCTTAAAATAAATAAATAAAATCTGTTTTAAAATAAATAAAATCAGTTTTAAAATAAATAAAATCAGTTTTTAAAATTTAAAAATTCAGATTAATAAGCAAATAAAATTCAGTTAATAAAACAAATAAAATCAGTAAATAAAATAAATAAAATCAGAAAATACTTACAGGGGGGGGGGTTCATCATCGGTTTTGGGTCCAGGGGGGGCTGTGGCTTCCGTCGCTTTGGGGGTTCGCGAGTAGGAGGGAGCAGCGGAGCTGCGAGGCGAGGTGGAGGGGGTCTGGTTGCGGCGGCTAGGGTTCAGGTGAGCAAGGGGGTGCGGAATTAGGGTTCTTCACGTTGGAGGAGGAGAGTGGAGAGGGAAGAGGAGGGGCGCTGCGCGACGGCTCTGGGGGGGGCGCGCGAGGTGGTGGTGGCTCTGCCACCGGCGGCGGCGTGGGGGGGGGGGCTTCGACGCGATTTCGATCTCCCTTTTTTTTTCTTTTTTTTTTTTCTTTTTCGATTCTGAATTATCGGGGGGGGGGGCCTGGAGGTATAGGGAGGGAAGAGGGATTATATATTTTTTTTTATTAATTTAATTATTTTATTTTAATTCAAAAAGTCAACTTTTTCAAACGACCTCTAAACGAGGTCCACCGCCTGTCGTCCATAGCGTTTCACCCCCATTCCGAACACAATGGGATATGTATCGTATGTTGATTCGACTGTTTGAATCAGTCTCCGTTAATATTTACATTTAAATTACTATATTGAATTTTAAACGCACATTTCAAATTACCGGGGTCACATACTAACTAGAAAAATTCCAGAAAAATATTTTCTAGCTTCGTATTGACGATACGGTCCTAACAAAACTAGTTTCGTCAAATTCTGAGACCGTTTGAAAAATGGCCAATTTTCAGTCGATTAAAATCAACTGAAACTGGTCAAACACGTTTTCCTTTGCCACGCTCACATATTGATTCGAAAAATTATGAAATTTGAAACCTAGCAATAACTTGACACTGCGGACCCAACAAAACTGATTTCGTCGAAATCCGAGGTCATTTGCAAAATGTCCATTTTTAAGGGCCTTATATATATAAAAATATATATAAATTCCACAGCGACTATTTCTAATTTTCAACTGGACATATCTTATCATTTCTAAGATGAAATCTCAGTTTGTTAACTTCGTTACAAAGATATAGTTATACAGATTCAAATATTCCTTGTTTCGTTCAATTCTGACTTATATTGAATTCTGTATATTCATTTGAAATTAGAAATCGAATTTTCGAACTACCGCGCCATTTTCAATTCCTTTTATAATTATATATAATTATTATATATTCTAACGACGACGTATATAATATATACGTTCGAACTATATTCAAAATAAATTTTCTCGTCGATATTATTTAAAATAATTCATTTTAAATAATCAAAATTCGCTAAAATTGCCAAAATAAAAATTTTAAACTGGCCCAGATTTTCCGGGTTGTTACAATCTCCCCCACTTAAAACTTTTCGTCCCCGAAAAGGAACAAAGTCGAAAGTGGTTTGACTATTCAACTCTACGCTCGACCTGGCTTCCATTCTCCAACTCTTTAGTTTTTGAGAATTTTCAAAAATTCAAAAATTTGGCTAACACCCTAAATTTTCGAAAAATTTCGCCATAACCTCCCCTGCACCGGGAGCATCGGGGAATTTCAAATAGCTTCCCCGGTCCTTCAGATCTCAAAAAGAAAAAGAAAAAGCCAAGCGGCTAGCCAATAGGCTCACAAAATCATCATCACCCAAACAAAACAGGAAATTATGTAGTAAACATGTACCTATTTGTCGGGCAAACAAATTTTATTCTCTGGCTCTAGCCTCCTTGCTATGACCTGTTCAATGATATATATGTATATGCAAGCAAATGCGACCAAATTTCAATACAATTCAATATTTGATTCAGTTAGGCTAAATGGTTCAAAATTAGCAAACAAATAAACAAACAACACAAACATCAATCAATTAGTGAATTAGAGTTTCAAATTCATAATTTTGATACATATACAAGAATCAGATTTTTAATGCCAAATCACAACAATAGGCCCTATCTAATTTTGGTTCTCACACCAGTCAATAGGAAATATATAGAAATCTCACTTTCGTCGCTCGAAAATAAATACTGGCGACAGTGCCCCATCACCAGAATCATTCCCGGGCACTAGAGGGATTCTATATCTACCCAATATATTAAAACTTCGAATACACGTTTGCAAGACATATATACAAAATCTTTATATATCGGATTGTCCTAATCAATATAAAATAAATAATCAAATACGAATAATTGATTTAAATTTTCAAAACGAAATTTGTTTTCATTTTCAAAAACATACTCTTCACACTCGTTCTAGGATACTACTGATCCTATCTCTAACGAGTCATTCTAATTGGATATTACTAATCCAATATCTGATGAATTCTTTCGTATGGTTCTAATGTGTCTTGTTCTCTAGCTTTGTAAACCAAAGCTCTGATACCACGTGTGAAGACCCGCAACCTCCCCGTAAAGGAAAGCGTCGGATAGTTCGAGAACAAACCACAGCAGAACACATATAAAAGAACGTTTCACTGTATATTACAACAATGCATCAGATTACAAGAATATACAGAGTATAAACGAATATTACACAGAAATATCAGAGATTTAAATTACATTTAAATACATAGCAGCGGAAAATAATAGAATACACAACTAGAAGAGATATACGGATACAAAGCTTTCCGGATATCGTTCCAGCTGTAAACCAGGATCCTGTGAATATAAATCTGCAAAACCAAAACTACTAGCTGCCCGTGTCAAAATAAGGGCACCCAGAGTTTAGGTTAAAACAATAAACTCCAGGTCAGTCATGGGACTGGTGTGAGAACTAAAACAGTTAATCTTTATTTTAAATCATTAGGTAAATCAAGGGACCACGCCGTATAACACGGAACGGGTTTCCTCCCAAGAATACCAGTGCATAAAACAAACAGCGCAATGCTAAATAAAGAAAGATGAAGCTGTTATAAGACCCAGGTCCCATCACACAATGCAACGCAGTCGAGGATAGGGTTTTCCCTTATAACAGCCAAAGAATGCTTGATACGTTTTAAAACAAATCATTTGATACTATTATAAGTGTATAGTGTATAAAACACTTCAAATCATAAGTATCAATCATAGGCGGCATGGGTACCATATATCATGTCGCCATATATAGGTTTACAAATAAAACCGCAAATGTCACGTATTTGGAAATTGGATTTCCGTCTATGAACCGAGGCAAAAGATAGTCCTCAACCGATTCGTGACTCTCTAGCCCGAGCCACAGGAACAGCCGCAACTGCCCCATGGAGCGACAGGGCCGGTCCACACGGAGTGGATTATAGTGCCTGAACAATACGTCTCCCCACCCTATGGGGTGTAAGTCTGGTCCGTCAGCCGACCAGAATGCATTCGGCCGAAACCGATATAACCGAGGCGCCTCGCAACCGCAACAACCACATAAGTCAAACTCGTCAGGGCGTGTAAAACCACTGACGCCACTTCTAACTAGAAAGAAACGCAAGTCCTCCCTGAGGTCCGTCTCCCGTTTTTGGTTCATACCTGGTGTGAAACACGCGAGGTAAACGTTACACAAAGCTACGCCACAAAGGCCGTGCTTTGATCATCAACCACAAGACTTTGCTTTTCAACAGAAGCCTTGATCATTTGCATCTTAGCATGCCACACAGGCAAACCATCCTATGCAACCGATATCAGTCACACAGAATGAAATCCGATGTCAGACACACAGTCCATTTACAAGTCCGTTCTGGGTCTGAACGAAACCGGAGGCACCTAGTACCCCGCATATCCATCGATCTCCAAGTACGTCTGGACGATCACTAACTGTTTCCATCTTCTTGGGTGTACAGCCCAATCAAGATCATCAGTTATCACCCAAACGACGTGAAGACCTCCGGTCTTCGACCATCGTCTTCTTCTTCGACTTATCGTCGTATCAGTTACTCAGAATGGGATAAACCCGGCCTTTCCGAATAACTCGCGTATATATTATAAAAGTGTTACACAAACACAACATACGCCTCATTCCAACTCATTAGTCATTAACCGTAAATTAATCAAGAGAATAATTCCCCAAATATTAACCCCGAAGGCCGAAACCAACATCAGATCAATATCCAGAAAACCATTCTACTTAGCTAACCGACAGTTAGTTTCTAAATTTCACGTTCAAATCTAATTAAAGATTTAACTATCGCCTGGAGCAAAACTGGTGATACTCCATTCTCGATCTTTTCAATCTAATTAAAGATTCATTAAAACTCCACTTAGTTTTAATCTGTGACTGGGTTAAAGAATCAGTGTCATTTAAAACACGGTCCACGATAAACCCAAAGTCATATCCCATTAATTATCGGGTTAAAGAACAAGTGTTATTTAAAACACTGCTCACGATAAACCCAAAAATCAATATCAATTCAATTCCAATTAAATATTATTTAATTGGTACACTTCATTAAATCTAAATAAAAAGATTTAATCTTTTCTCAACTGGGTTCAAGAACAGTGTTAGTGAAGACACCATTCACGACAAACCCAAATCACATTCATTAATTATCGGGTTAAAGAACAAGTGTTATTTAAAACACTGTTCACGATAAACCCAAAAATCAATATCAATTCAATTCCAATTAAATATTATTTAATTGGTACACTTCATTAAATCTAAATAAAAAGATTTAATCTTTTCTCAACTGGGTTCAAGAACAGTGTTAGTGAAGACACCATTCACGACAAACCCAAATCACATTCATTAATTATCGGGTTAAAGAACAAGTGTTATTTAAAACACTGTTCACGATAAACCCAAAAATCAATATCAATTCCAATTAAATATCATTTAATTGGTACACTTCATTAAATCTAAATAAAAAGATTTAATCTTTTCTCAACAGGGCTCAAGAACAGTGTTAGTGAAGACACCATTCACGACAAACCCAAATCACATTCGATATTCAATACAAGGCTCTGAATAGAAAATATATCGGCTTATATTCAATATCGAATTCTACGACTAACAAATGTCGTATTGGAAATAGCGATATAAATATATCTTACAGGGGGGGGGGGTTCATCATCGGTTTTGGGTCCAGGGGGGGCTGTGGCTTCCGTCGCTTTGGGGGTTCGCGAGTAGGAGGGAGCAGCGGAGCTGCGAGGCGAGGTGGAGGGGGTCTGGTTGCGGCGGCTAGGGTTCAGGTGAGCAAGGGGGTGCGGAATTAGGGTTCTTCACGTTGGAGGAGGAGAGTGGAGAGGGAAGAGGAGGGGCGCTGCGCGACGGCTCTGGGGGGGGCGCGCGAGGTGGTGGTGGCTCTGCCACCGGCGGCGGCGTGGGGGGGGGGGCTTCGACGCGATTTCGATCTCCCTTTTTTTTTCTTTTTTTTTTTTCTTTTTCGATTCTGAATTATCGGGGGGGGGGCCTGGAGGTATAGGGAGGGAAGAGGGATTATATATTTTTTTTTATTAATTTAATTATTTTATTTTAATTCAAAAAGTCAACTTTTTCAAACGACCTCTAAACGAGGTCCACCGCCTGTCGTCCATAGCGTTTCACCCCCATTCCGAACACAATGGGATATGTATCGTATGTTGATTCGACTGTTTGAATCAGTCTCCGTTAATATTTACATTTAAATTACTATATTGAATTTTAAACGCACATTTCAAATTACCGGGGTCACATACTAACTAGAAAAATTCCAGAAAAATATTTTCTAGCTTCGTATTGACGATACGGTCCTAACAAAACTAGTTTCGTCAAATTCTGAGACCGTTTGAAAAATGGCCAATTTTCAGTCGATTAAAATCAACTGAAACTGGTCAAACACGTTTTCCTTTGCCACGCTCACATATTGATTCGAAAAATTATGAAATTTGAAACCTAGCAATAACTTGACACTGCGGACCCAACAAAACTGATTTCGTCGAAATCCGAGGTCATTTGCAAAATGTCCATTTTTAAGGGCCTTATATATATAAAAATATATATAAATTCCACAGCGACTATTTCTAATTTTCAACTGGACATATCTTATCATTTCTAAGATGAAATCTCAGTTTGTTAACTTCGTTACAAAGATATAGTTATACAGATTCAAATATTCCTTGTTTCGTTCAATTCTGACTTATATTGAATTCTGTATATTCATTTGAAATTAGAAATCGAATTTTCGAACTACCGCGCCATTTTCAATTCCTTTTATAATTATATATAATTATTATATATTCTAACGACGACGTATATAATATATACGTTCGAACTATATTCAAAATAAATTTTCTCGTCGATATTATTTAAAATAATTCATTTTAAATAATCAAAATTCGCTAAAATTGCCAAAATAAAAATTTTAAACTGGCCCAGATTTTCCGGGTTGTTACATGAATGTAAAAAAAAAAAAAGAAATTTACATGTAGGAAAAATTGACATTAAATTTATTTTTAACGTTTATATATGAAAATGTCACCGTATGATAAAACAGGGTTTTGTAAAAAAAAAAAAAATATGAAAATATTTACCGTATGATCGATTGATACTTATTTTGTTAAATATGAAAAAGAGTATTTTTGTCATTGCATTGCATAAAATGGTATTTTGTCATGTTAGAAAAATAGAAATTTGCATTGCATAAAATGGTATTTTGTCATGTTAGAAAGAATAGAAAATGCATTGTATGAAAAAGAATATTTTTGTCATGTTAAAAATTATAAATGCATTGTATGAAAAAGAATATTTTTGTCATGTTAATAATTACAAAGGCATTGTAGGAAAAAGAATATTTTTGTCATGTCAACAATATAGAAAATGCATGTCATGTAAATATACATTATTTATAATGTTTACAAAAGGAGAATTTGCATGGTAAGATAATATACATTATTTATAATGTTTATAAAAAGAGAATTTGCATGGTAAGATAATAAGCATTATTTATAATGTAAATAAAAAGAGAATTCACCCCGTAGGAAGAATTAACATTTATTTTATGTTAAATAAAAGAAATGAAACTATATGCAAGAATTAACCTTTATTTTATGTTAATAAAAAGAATGAAACGGTATACAAGAATTAACATTATTTTTTTTATGTCAAATAAAAAGAAATGAAACGTAGGAGAAGATTTACATTATTTATAATGTATAAAGGTTACACCATAGAAAAATGTCCATTGTTCAAAATGTAATGGGAAAAGAAATATACAAAGAATTAAAGGAATGGTACGTTATAATTTACATTTTCAAATGTAAATTATAAAATATAAAAATAAATAATAATAGTAGTAGATTAAAAGAAAAGGGATCATCGTCTAATCCTAAAATAAATTGTCATGTAAGTAAAAAGTAAAAGATAAGAGGGAAAGGAGGTTATATATAAGGGCGATGAGTTAAACTAACCATTTATATATATATTTATATATATATATATATATAATTAAAATATAACGAATCGAGCGCGGTAGTTCGCATTTTGAAATCAAACTTTTAAACGAATATACCGGAAGATCCGACCGTCGGATTTTCCCAAAACTGAAACCGCTAGGACCGTCTTGGAAAAATCTTTCCAACGATATAAGCTACGTTAAAATCCAACAGTTAGATTTTGAGGAATGTGAAAATCAAATTTGATTGAAAACAGCGCCAAGGTCGCCCTTGACCTGAAGCGTCGTTAAATAAGGAGATTAATTATATTAAATAATTAAGGCAAGAATTAATCGTTATAAAATAAAATAACGATATAAAATATGTTTTTCTCAAAATATATGAATGCGAGATTATTTGGGAAGTCCGGGTTAATCCCATTCCAAATGATCGTACGATTTCAAGAATTCAAGTATGAAGACCGTAAATCTCCCCTCGAATAGACAACGATCAAGACTCTGAATTGGTTTGATCCCAATTCAAGGGTCGGGGTAATTGCCCAAACGTACGTGTTGATTTCACGGGTTTGGCCCTAGTTCAGACCTAGAGCATGGGTATAAATGGATGGTGTGTCTGACATCGTACCCCACAAAATATTATGTTGTTGATATTCAGTTAATATATAAACGATTGGTGGCAGAGAATTCATTCTCTACTTAACACCCGTTTATATAGTGACGGACGATCAATAGTACGGTATGGAGTGGCGGTGTGGCATACTAAGATGCAATGATCAGGGTTTCTTGTTGAAAAGCAGAACCTTGTGGTATGAAGAACATGACTTCACGAGCCTCACAAACCGGTAGAGTCTAAAAAGGGGGAAGGGAACGCAGGGAAAGTAGCACGTTTCTTTCTAGTTAGTAGTCATTTTACTTTTGGAGGATGATGAAATGAGGCGCCTCGGATAGGTCCTATAGGACCGGGGAACGTGTGCTTAGGAATTGCCAATCCTCTAAGCTGTATGTGAGGACCGGCCCTGCAGGATCCAAGGGTTAACTGCGGGTAATCCTGAGACGTTAACTAGAGCGTCTCGAATTGGTAAGGAGTCCTCCCTAGCCTGGACTCATGATGGAAACCCAAATTTCCAATACGACCCCGGCGGATTTGATTGTATTACTAGTATTGGAGGCATAATATATGGTACCTATGCTTCCTAGGATTAATACATTGCTTTGAATTGTTTTAAAACATATACACCCTAATAATAGTATTAGTTTCGTATTTGGCGTATTTAGCATGTTTAACCACCATGAGGTAAAACTCTATCCTCTTGGTGTGCGTTGCATTGTGTGATGGGACCTGAGTCTTATGGTGGTTCCATTTTTCAAAAGACATTGCGTTTTGTTACGTTTTACTTATCTGTATTGACACTATAGTTATGCACGGCAATCCATTGGTACAACCCGTTCCGCGTTAGCGGCGTGGTCTTTGGATTTGCCTTATTAGTATAAGTTATTTAAGATTTCTCACACCAGTCCCACGACTGACCCATAGTTTGTTTCACCTTTTTGCAAACTTGGGTGCACTCTCTTCTACACGGGCAGCCAAGTAGACAGGTTCTTTCTTTGCTTGGAGCTTTTCTTTGAAGCTGCTTATTTTCTCTCTCTTGGATTCTGCTTGGGAGAAGAGGTGATGACTTGGAGCTTGAAGACTTTTATCTTTTGTTTCTATGGCATCTTTTCTTTTCTTTTTAGATATCAAACTTATTTCTTTTCTGCAAACTTGTTGTAATAGCTTAGATTCTGTGACTGTGGATTTTCTGTGATTGATGACATTATATTTTTCCGCTGCTATAATGTTATTACTCTATGAATCTCCTTTGCAATATTGTACCTATGTTCTGTTTTATTGTATTTATGTTGTATTCCATATGATTTCTCCTTGCTTTCACTTGTGGAAGTTTGGGGTTATCACAACAAATACCCAATTCGCGACAAACCGGTTATCTGCCACAAGCCATCTTCGTTATCCCAATCCATCCCTAGAAACTGCTTGGTTTTGTTTGAATTCAAGTTTTTCGCCTGTGATTTGAAACCGCTTCGTACTCACTAAACCCCAAATTAACAGATCGATTTCAAAAAAAAGAAAAAATGTCTGCGTTTGGGTTTACTTCTGTACTGCAGAAATAAAACCCTAAGAATTGAAATTGAGGATGACACAGATCTAAAGAAGTAAGAATCCTACGGCCCATAATATTGTATGTATAATAATTAAAAACGAAATTGTCGGTAATTTACCGATACTGACGATTTGAAGAAAAACTCACCACAGTTTTTACCGCTTGGAACGGTAATATTACCATTACCGTACCAACTGTATCGGTACACCATTTTGCTGTATTATTGGTAACAAATTTGTCAGTAATGGTACGGTAACAGTAATTTTACCGTTACTATAACAGTCCTAATTACAACATTCATTAGCTACAAGGTGTTCTATTGGCACCTAAACGACCTTAAAATCTAACAAACTAACCTACAAATTGTTAACCTAGTGCAATAAAATATGCATGTAAATTTTTTAGGTCATTGGCTATAAATTAATGAATTTGCATACTAGAGCAACCGTTACAAATAAATGGACCAAGCTAATTTATAAATATGATACTTCACATATATTGTCACACTGGTTGCAAATATCACACACACACACACATTCTATACAAGTTACTTTTATGTTCATGGTTAGAAAATTGGGTATCTTTCCATCATACTAAGCTAGCATCTATCATAAAGAATTCTTAGAAGAACTATCTTACCTTCCTCTATGCCACAACAAATAGAAGCATCTTGGTAAGTCAACAGCTTGGATACACGAGTTGAACATTGAATCAAAACGACTTTCTAAGGAAAAACACAGTAAACAATATCATTAATATATTTATTCCAATGTTAATAAAAACTAATAACGTCGAATATATAGATTAAATTAACCGTTTCAGTTTTGAGAAATTCTTAGCAAGCTGCTTCTCTTTCAAGCTCGCGTTGGCGCTTGGCTTCTGCTGTAGCTGCAGCCTTAACACGCTTACGTGCAGCTTCTTCAGCTTTAGCTTCAACCTGAAGGCGGTCCTTCTCTGCTCTCATAAAAGAAGTAGCAAACTGTAAGAGTCAAAGAATAGAACTTAAGAAAAAATCTCTTTAAAATAGGATCTACCCTAACCTGCTTTCTGTTGCTTTTCTAGTTCTTCCCTCTCCTGACGTAGTTTCTCATGATCCCCTTAAGGAAAAATCTCTTTAAAACAAAACATCTCCCTCAGCCGGTATTGGATTAGAAGATGCATTGCGCTCTGATTGATCAGATCCAGTAATAGATTTTATATTTTCAAGTACAAATCCAAAATAATGTCAGATCTAACATGCTTATAAAGGGAGGTAAGAAACACAGAAACATTGATGACTCACTGTTTATTTCGGCTGTATTTGTGATAATGCTCTTTTTTTGGTCAGGTTTTGCAGCAAATTCATTATCCTGTAAAAAGACAAATCAATCATATTACATAAATCCAGAATTTTATGTTTGGTAGATTTTATATGAACAATTGCGATACTCGGTAGAATAATGCACCTTTGCACTTTTCAGGAAAATACCACATCCATTTTCTGATTCAGAAGAGGAACTGCACGAATCAGAATTTGTCTAGAATGAAAAAGTGAAATTAGATAAATGGAACAATCCCAAACAATATGCATCAAGCAATAGCTTAGTTATATCAGCGAACTATACCATTGCACATCCAGTCAAGGAACTCAACATGACAAGATGATGAAATTAGATACAGGTGGTACTGTGCTTAATTTGATCATTATGCTGTTGTCTACTTCTTTACGTCAATTTGAAGTTGAATGAGCATATACTATTGTGGATTATTCCAAAATCAAACTAAGCATTTAGTAAATAAAAATCACTGCAAGTCATACAACAGTAGACGTATAGAATTAGTAGTAATTTTATGCAGTAAAGGACTGCGAGTATTCTGATTTGCTAATAGCTTGGCAAGGTTTCAAGTAGTGACAGAAAAACATGCCAAGAAGATATCAACTAAAAATTTAAGCAATAACAATCAAAATTTTCCCAAATAGCTTATAGACGGGATAAGAAATTTTCCAGGTGCTATAGTCATTTAAGTATTAATATCTTGATAACCATGGATATTAAGAAGTTACAAACCAAAGTGACATTTTGAAGTAAGCATGATAGGAGAAATCAACAAATGCTAGATTCTTCGAAGGACTTAACTGAAAATGGTACAAAATTATAAATTAGTTATAGTAATGGCTGGCAGGAGCAGTCCCTATCTACAAAATGACCCAGGTCAGAACTGCTGTGATTTGGCAACCCTTAGCAAAAAACAGGAATATGTCTTTCATAAAATGTATTCCATGAAAACATCGACTTCGGATATCAACATGATGATTTGTTGCAGCTAGCAAAAATTTGACATGAACCTAATACAAAAAAATCAGTTTCCGGTTTGATATGATCCAAGCTGCTATATCACCCGATAAACCTGTATTTTAATGTGTTAGGTTTTTGAATAACCTACAGGTCAGCCGAATAACCAGTTTGGGTCCACAACAAAACAAGAGAGCAGAAATTTAATTGTTACACTAAGGAAAATGAGCAGGTTTGTTTATCAAAGACTTTTCAGATATTAAGCTAGAAACATCATACTTCAACGGAAAATTATGAATTTACATCTTCAAGGCATGCATGTTGTCCAATTTTATGCAAAATCAGGTTAAATAGTAATACCAAGCAATCTAGTAAATAAATAGGTTATGTTTGGGTTTCCATATTTTCACCCTTCACTTTACAAGACATTAATTTAACCAACCGGAAACCAGGATGACATGTACGAATTGTCACCCCTAACTAAAACAAAAAAGTTAGGGCAATTAACCTTAAGATGTTGAAAGTAACTTAAACAATTAATAAATCATCCTAAGTGATTATGTTCTGTCTATAATGTTATATATACACGTAACCTTGTAATCCAGCTGACAATTACAAGAAGTGGCATATCAAGCAAGTACAAAAAATATATCTAAATACATAATTTTAGAACACCGTATTTATAATGTTTCCGAACCTGAAGTTGGAACTTGTACGTTTGTATACTCACACCAAAGTATTAAATAAATAAAATAAAATAAAATGCTGTTATCTGTTCACAAACATGCATAACTTGGTATAAAATACTTGAGTCTTTTACTAATATTGAATTATGTAGCATATGTCAGCTGTTTTCTAACCTGCAAATGAACTGTGCATGTAGGACATGCAATCTTCCTCATTTTCTTTCCTGAGCTAACAGATGACTTTGAACCTATACAATTATGCGAAAATTTGAGCCAAATTAGAACGCTGGACAGGAGTGGTAACTAATGGGTATAGATGACCGTCGTATTAATCATCACAATTCTGTAAGCAGATTAAGTGCATTATTGTAACTGTATCCGGCTGCACAACAGAAAAGATAAGTTGGCTAAGTTGCTCAACAGTAGGAGAGCATGGACGTTCTGGTAGTAGAATTTAAACAAAAAAGGAAATTATAACAAGGGAAATTACCACTTCATCAGCTTCGCCAGGGAAGGTAATTCTCTGTCCATTCTGCATCCCTTTCTCGACATGCACTTCTAAAACCTACTTCTCTTGCACGACCTTTTCACCTTTGCAAATTGGACACCTATCCTTATCGTTTATCGTTTCTCCTGTGCCTTTATAGTCATTGCAAGGATGCTGCATTTGCTGAATCTTTCCAGGACCCAACCGGGGAATAGAAACTTTCATGCTAGAGCCTTGGCAAGTTGCGCATCTCATTGAAGAACCTGATTTTGATCCTTTGCCATGGCATTTTGAGCAGATGACATTTCTAGACAAAGACAGTTTCTTAGAAGTTCCATTGTAAAGTTCCTTAAGAGATACTTTGAAAGGATGAGCCACATCTTCACCTCTCCTTTGTCTACAGGCTCTATTGCTACCACCAGCTATTTACAAAAAACAATTCAGAGGAATGCATCCTATTTTAACCCCAGACTTGTGAGCTTACAAGTTCAATAACAATCAATATAGATTTCGCTGTTTAGGTTATTCAACTGTGAAAAATTATGCTCATGATAATAACATTATGTAACAAACAAGAGAGTATGTAACCAAATCCCAAGCAAAATTTTTCCCAAGCTTGCAAAACCATGGAATGCTTTGCAAGATGAGTAAAAAAAATTATGTCATTCAAAGGAACAGAGAATACATTCATGTACCATATTTAGTTCAGCCAAATATAATTAACAAAGCGGGTTGAACGATACACGCCATAGCCATAGCCAAATATAATTAACAAATATACTTTAGGAAAGACTTCACTGACTTTATAAGTTTTCTACAAATTAAACGCCATAGCCATACTGTATAGATCAATGATACATGCTCAGAATTAAGGTTGAAACTTTGAATAATTCACTGATATAGTGATATTGCAAGTAATTAATTCACAGGACATCAAAGATCAAAAAATATTGTAAATCAGATAGACATAATTCATTAACGATTTTTTCTTAGCCTTTTTATTGCCTACGAGAACCTCGTAACACAGTTTTTGATTCAAATGAACCCTTATCACAATTTTAGATTCAAAAGAAACCACCAATTGCAAATTCACTTAACCACTAACAACAAAAAAAGCACCAAACATTGCACGAACAGAATCTAAACATGAAAATGTCAAAAGGAAAACAACCCTAAATACCAATGGGAGAGCAAAAAATTACCTCAAAGAAGCAAACAACCTACTACCAAACAGAGTCTGATAGAAAGGCAGAGACCACAAAGTAAAGAAGGCAGCATATAGCTCGACTCCTTTCCCACAAGCAAAACATTTGCACGCAAAATGCCAACCTGAGAAAACCCTACAAAATACCATAATCCAATCCAAAGAAAGATTTAAAACTGAAAATCCCCAAACAACCACAGCTGCATGGTACCCAAGAAAATCAGGCAAAGTCTTACAGAAAACCAATCATAAATTTGTTGAACTAGCAAACAAGTAGGCCTTGCTTAAAGAACAAAATTTTCTGTACTGTACATGTAAAACAAGAAATATATATCATACAACATTCGAAAATTTACACATACTTATATAAACACACCAGTAGTTTATACTTTTATCCTAATTGACTGAAACAATAACCAATTCTGTTCAAAAAGGTCTGTTCATGGACAATCCGAAATTAAGGAACAGATGTTTAGCAGAAAACAAGATAATCCCTAGTTTTCCATGACTAACGAAATTAAAAGATGTTGTGAGTGAAAATGAATTGCCTAAACACACATACCTTTGCCGCTTGCAGATTGGATAATGAAGCCCCTAACGTTGACGGTGCAGTAACTAAATTTCACATTAAATTCAAAATTCTGAATAATTAATGGAATAATACCCTTAAAATCATAATGATGAATATATTGAACGAGTAGGTGCTTGTAATGTCCCGTAATTTTCACAATATAATAATTAATTAATTTAATTATTTAAATAGTGAATTTGAAATTTAAATGGTTGTTGAATTAAATAATAGTGAATATTTAATTAATATAGTAATTAAATAATATATTTAATTCTGAAATAATTAGAATTAGCTAAAATGGCAATATGGTGTGAATTGGGCAATTCGAAATATATAATTTAGTTTAAAATTGAATTACGACAACGAATATATTTAATTAACGGTGGTTGAGCGTATAAATTATATTATAAATATAATCGAGCTCGAAATGGCGCTGCAGTTCGCTGTCGGCGATTCGAACTTTAAATGAATATACAGGGTCCATTTTAAATTAGATTTCCGTGAAACAAGAAACGTTCAGAGCTGGTGAAGTATATTTTTCTAGTGGAAGAGAAAAATCGAGATTTCATTGTGTAGATTTTGATTTATGTCCAAATCAAATTTTCAAAAAGTCGCAACGGAATTCCTTTATAATTTATAACGGTTTATTTATATTTTAAATGTATTTTAAATATAAATCGAATATTGATATAACTGGGAATTTTGAAATATCGAGTTATAAATTCCAGTGGAGTTGTATGATATTCTATTGTGAATATATACGATAATATTTATTTTTAAATATTAAATTTAACTATTTTTAAATATATTTGTATATTTAAATGGGTTATTTAGAGCTTTAAAAATAGTCAATTTTGCAAACAACCTCCATTTTCGATGAAACTAATTTTGTTGGATTCGCAATATTAAATTATTATTATATTTCAATTTTCATGAT
Organism: Allium sativum; assembly: GCA_030737875.1. Lineage (NCBI taxonomy): Eukaryota > Viridiplantae > Streptophyta > Magnoliopsida > Asparagales > Amaryllidaceae > Allium > Allium sativum. The sequence continues at coordinate 748,788,214 of CM060916.1, read as the reverse complement.
TTTTGTGGTCAGTGTGTGGTCGTACGGATTTTTAATGTGAAAAACAGTCGATATTTTGACAGTTAAAAATACGCTGTGTGAGCAAATGGAGTCGGAATTCAACGAAACTAGTTTCGTTGGTTCCAAAATGTCGAACTATAGCTGCATGCCAAATTTCATGATTTTTGGGTATTGTATGTGATCACGAGGATTTTTAAACACGAATGCAAACAACGATAGCTTAAAAACAAATATAATAATAAATATAAAAATATTATATTTATCCTATATATACACTTACCCTCTTCTAAACCTAATTTCTTACTTCCCGTGGTCAACGTATTCTTAGCCAACATTAGAGAAAAAAGAAAACGCAAGGAAATTCTCTTCCAAAATTTATATTAATTCAAATCAAACTCTATAAATCTTTAAACGTACATATACGAATTCAGTATGTACTGTTCATCATCTTGGTACCATTTTCTTGTGGTTCGAACAAAATTGTTGTTCGATGCCGTATACTGTAGGCCGCCTAGGGTTGATCAGCATGCATGAGGAAGGAGTCCGGAGTTCGTATTGAGGGTATAGCTGAGTTCGTGGTAGCAAGAGGATGTAGTTGGCAAATTATTGGGGAATATGGTGATTCTTTCTATCGATCGAAGTACTGCTGCTGTGCTAATGGGTTGGAGATTGCATTTCCAAAGGGTAGTGCGAGTTCAGCTTTTCTAGTATGGAGATGGAGTATTTCGAAAGAGAAGAGTGATGGTGCTTTTATATTTTAAAACCGTGGAGGATTGAGGTCGGAAGTGGATGCCAATGTTGGGAAATGGAGCTGGAAGTTTACTGGAGGAGACGGGATTGAAATATGGGGGAAGAAGGCATCAATTGTGGGTATGGTTTTCAAGGGGATGTTAGGCTGATGGAAATAGGGATAGGCCCAATATGAGAATTTAATTAAGTTTAATTTAATTTAAATAGCATTCAAACTTGCAAATTAAATAAACTGTTCATATGTTAATGGAATTCAGCAAAACAAGATCCGTTGGGATCATATGGGGGAGGGCTACGCAATGGAACTGACTGGGAGATAATTGGAGTCCGTTACAATTTATAGCAAAATAAATTGTCCGTCTGAATCAAGCGATAGTTATCGTTATTAACGATGATCGTCCAATGTGAGTAAAACTCACCAACTCTACCAGTTCATATTTTTACAACGTATTTTTAGAACTGCTAAATGATGATTAATTGTTGTGTGTTGACTGTTTGGTTGATTTGCTTATGTATTGATTGAAATCATAGATAACGATATATATATATATATATATCGTTAATCAAATGTTGATTATGTTTATCAGAATATTTCATATTGAAATGAAGTTGATGTTAATTATATTGTTTAACATCTGTGGATGCAGGAAAACAGGTTGAAGGAAGCCTACTGATTCCTCAGTATTTATAATACTGTTTTTTCATATATTGTAATATATTATATGATGTATAATCTGTGTTGATTATGTGTGTTTGAATGATATCAATCATTGTTATTTGGTATTTTAAATACCGTAAGAAATATTTGGATGTAAAAAAGGGGATTTTCAAAGTGTATTTTGAAAATGAATTATTTATATAAAATCAATGGCTTTTATATCAAAAAGGAAAGGAATTTTATAAAAGAAAATTATAAAATCAAAGAAGAATTGAAAAGGATATATTTGTATAACATTTACAAATAGATAATGAAAATGATATATTTGTATAACATTTACAAATAGATAATGAAAAGGATATATATGTACAACATTTACAAATAGATATGAAAAGGATATATTTGTACAACATTTACAAATAGATAATGAAAAGGATATATTTGTATAACATTTACAAATAGATATGAAAGGGATATATTTGTATAACATTTACAAATAGAATTAAAAAGGAAATATTTATTTAGTAAATAAATAGAATTGAAAATAAAATATTTATTTGTTAAATAAATAGACTAAGATCAAAGGAAATATTTATTTGTTAAATAAATAGAATTGAAAAGGGAATATTTGTAAATCATTTACAAATAGAATGAAATGGGAAATATTTGTAAACCATTTACAAATAGAATGAAAAGGGAAATATTTATAAACCATTTACAAATAGGATTGAAAGGGAATATTTGTAAACCATTTACAAATAGAATTAAAAAGGAAATATTTGTAAAAACATTTACAAATAGATTATAAATGGAAATATTTATTTATGAAATAAATAGAGTTAAATTGAAGAAAGTAAACCGATTAGAGTTAGTCGAATAGAGTTAATCAATTAGAGTTAACCAGTTAGAGTTAATCAATTAGAGTTAACCAGTTAGAGTTAATCAATTAGAGTTAACCAGTTAGAGTTAATCAATTAGAGTTAACCAGTTAGAGTTAATCAATTAGAGTTAACTAGTTAGAGTTAAATTAATTAGAGTTATTCGAATAGAGTTATTCAAATAAGGTTAATCGAATAAGGTAAATCAATTAGAGTTAATCGATAGAGTTAATTAACTGGAGTTAATCGAATATAGTTCATTCGAAAGGAGTTAATCGAATATAGTTTATTCGAAAGGAGTTATCGAATATAGTTTATTCGAAAGGAGTTAATCGAATATAGTTTATTTGAATAGAGTTAAAGGAGTTATCGAATATAGTTTATTCGAGAGGAGTTATCGAATATAGTTTATTCGAAAGGAGTTAATCGAATATAGTTTATTTGAATAGAGTTAAAGGAGTTATCAAATATAGTTTATTCAAGAGGAGTTAATCGAATATAGTTTATTCCAAAGGAGTTATCGAATATAGTTTATTCGAAAGGAGTTAATCGAATATAGTTTATTCGAAAGAACTTGTCAAATATAGTTTATTCGAAAGGAGTTAATCGAACATAGTTTATTCGAAAGGAGTTATCGAATATAGTTTATTCAAAAGGAGTTAAGTGATAATAGTTTATTCGAAAGGAGTTATCGAATATAGTTTATTCGAAAGGAGTTAAGTGATAAGAGTAAATGAATTAAAGTTAACCGAGTTAAGGTTAATGGAGTTAGGATTAATTGATTTTAGTTAATCGAGTTATATTTTGGAGTTAGATATTTCAGAAGTAGGGATTTTAACGCTATTGTTATAATTAATGTTTTTCAATAAAGAAGTGGATTCGTAAATAGAATCCGAGAGTTACGTAAGGAAGTTTGTTAAAGATTTAGAAGGTGAACTTTGTCTATTTTCGAAATTAGAAATGTTGTTCAGTTAAGGTCTGAGAGGTAGTTATACCCCAACTTGATTGACTCCATTTTTAACTTAGGAATGGTTAAGGTTCGGTAGTGACGACTGGTTAAGTGAATTTAGTTAACGAGTATAATGGTTTGAGTTGGCATAGCGATGTTTTATTTAAACATCGGTTTAAATCAAATGAATAAGTTTTGGAAACATTTTCCAAATACAATCAGAGATGTTTTCTAATCATAGAAAATGAAATGTTTGATGATAAAGAATACTGGAATGATAGTGATACGTGGAAAAGAGATGGAAATGTTTTCCAATGATTAATAACGTATATTTTATAAATTTAGAAAATAAGGAATGTTGAATATATGGAACATGAGATAAAGTAATGAACTAAAGAGATAAATGTTAAATGATGTTTGATCGATATAATTTCCATCTGGAAATAATATTGTTGTTTGCACACGTGTTTTTCTTTGATAGTTAACTCACTGACTATCGAAGTTTTTGACCATTTTTCTGTCGTCGATACGGAGAGACCGGGATCGGACTCATTATCTGAAAACCACTCTATATGGGAGTTAGCGTTGCGATCAAGTATGATGAAGATAGGGCTGTCCTATTTACAGAATAGTGCCTTCGGTTTGTCCAGTCCCAGGACGACCTGTATGGAAGGATGTCTGTAACACCACGTATTTCTGTTAACACTAAAGTAACGAATTAAAGAATATTTAATTTTAAATTTGAGAATTAAGGGAAACGGGTTACGCCATTGTGTTCCTCTTGGAATTCTGGTTGAGATAGAGTCCGAGTTTGCGTGATTTGGACTTCGTATGAAGAAGTTATGGCGATCGGAAGTTTCAGAAAAATTCAAACAGATTTCAAAAATTCAAATTCAGACTCAGATTGGGCTAGGTGGGAAAATTCCCGCCCGGGGCCAGGTCGACCTGGGGGTCGACCTACCCATACAGGTCGACCTGCCCCCCCCCCCTCGGGCAATTTTGAAAGATGACGATTTTCTGACTCTTGGCTGAGTCATTAGGGCTGACTTGTCACCCTATCTTGACTGAATGGTTGTGGTTTATTCTAGGTTGATCGGATGGCCTAAATTAATCCTAAATTCTATATAAACACATGTAGACTCAAACCCTAAAATCAAATAAAAATTTAGAACCATGGCCGCCATGCTGTCACCTTGCAACCTAAAGTAGCCGCCACCATTTAGGAGAAAGAAAAGCTAATCATCTCAATTCTATTCAACTCAAATCTAAACAACAACGAATTTGTCTTCTTCAAAGGAAAGCTAAATCATTTTCAGAACTCAGATTTCAGAACGTAAGACCTTCTTTGAGTTGTGAGTTCGATTTCTTTAATAAGATAATTAACAATTTAATTAGGTTGAATTATGATTTGGGTTATATGGTTATGTTGTGAATCATTGAGCGTTATGTTATTATCTATGTTGTAAATCTATGATGTTATTATCTATGTTGTAAAGCTGTGATGTTATTATCTATGTTGAAAATCTATGTTAATTACTGGCTTATGTACAATCAATTCATAATGATGCTTCATATGCTAGTTTGGTTATGTTTGTTGGGTCATATGTTAAATCATATGTAAGTTTAACTCGATAATTCTATATGCAAGTTTGGATGTTAATTTAGATATGAATCATATGCAAGTTAATGAGAATCACATACCACCTTACCTGTTTCATGACATCTATTTTAAGTGTAAGCTTGGATCTAAATTTTAGGCTAAGACATGTGTATGTTATATGCTAGTATAAAAAATTCTATATGCTAGTTTACATGTAGATCTTAATTTACATGTTTAGATGCAAGTTTACACCATAGTTTATGTTGCATAAATCACATATGCAAGTATATATATATTGGAGTATGAATCATGTAATGCAAGTTTGTGACTATTACCTATGCAAGTTTACACCTTATGATTAGATCTATGACATCCATAGTTTATGCAAGTTTGTGACTTTGGCCTATGCAAGTTTTAGATGAAAAACCTTATTCACACATGCAAGTTCACCCCTTATGTTTAGATCTAGTTTTTATTCTATGCATGTTGTGATGTTTTCTCTTTATTCCATAAGCTAGACTATTCGAGTCTAATGTATATTTCACGTTAAACGAACGAACGTACGACATGGGGCAATGGGATGATATTAAAAGATTTAATATTGAGGATTGGCATAAATGCCTTAAATGTGATGTTAATTGGTATAATTTTATATACCATAAATAGATGGACATAATTAAGGTGTTAATTATGGACATAGTTAAATTTGTAATTGATTGACAATTTGAATAAGGAAATTATTTCAGATTGGGGAAAATTAATTATGTAATTAATCGCATAAGACACGAGGTTAGACCTTTTGTGGTGTAACACTGCCCGGACCCGCCTGGAAAATCCAGTAGCCACAAATGCCAGTCTAATGTGGGAGGTCTTAGGCATAAATTAAATGCGTAACAGTTGTAAAGACACGAGGTTAGGCTCGTTTGTGGTGTAAGACTGCTCGGACTCGCCCGACAAATCCAGCTGCCACAAATGCCAGTCTAATGTGGGAGGTCTTTACAAGGTTATGGTCATAATGAATTAAGAAACACTTAACCAGATAAACATGTAGTGGGACATGAGGGGGTTAAGTGGGTGCCTTGGGTGGCATGTGGAATTTAGTGGGTGCCTTGGGTGGCATTTGAAATAAGATTAAATGCACTTAACCAAGATTGAAACATGTAATAAGACATGAATAAGAATGGGGTTAAGTGGGAAAAACCTTAGAGGGGACGAAGCATAGGTGGAAAGCTTGTGTAATGCATGGCGGCCCTTTTCAAACCAGTAACACATTAAGTATCTTTGTGGGCTCGACCCAAGTCAATTTTCTATCTAATATAGGAAACAAAAGAATCTTTTAAAATAATAACAAATTGATTTCAGACCATTGTCAATCTAACCTAGAATTAGCAACTGACTGTACACTTCTTCCCATACCTTAGTAGGCCTGGTGATCTAAGAAAGTGATAATCAGATAATGTTATCAATAGGGTATTTCATTGAAAATCTTAAATGTTTCTCAATAGATAATAATTTACAGCATTTCTTCTAGTGTCATCCTTTGTATTGCTTATTATCAATATTTTTGGAGTCTCAGTAGGTAAGTGGAAATCTAACTAGGAAAACACACCCAAATGCAGGATTTAATAGCAAACTATGTGGTTCCAACTCATCACCTAAACCTAAATCACCCAATCCTTACCCTTCGCCTATTGAAATGATGAAAACTACATCAAAATCAAAGTGCATTCCAGGAATTTCATTGATGCCAAATATTACCTACCATCTTCAATATGCCTCCAACCAAAGAAGAACAAGAGTCTATCACACATAGACCCTACGACTAACTGAATGCCACCTGTGTTCGAACTATTATGCCCTCAATGAGGTTACTTCTTGGAATCTTCTTCTTGTGTTTGCTTTCTAGCATGCACGCTCTTATTTATATTTAATATTTATTCATGCTGCCTTCTTTTCATAATACATACTGACCACAAAATATGGATATCTACCCTCTTTTCCACTGTTAATCATCTCATGAAAATATTTTCAAACTGAGCACAAAATATACTGAGCACAAAATACATACACATTCTTATTTATCTTTATTATTTATTCATGCTGCCTTCTTTTCATAATACATACTGAGCACAAAATATAGATATCTATCCTTTTATCCATTATTAATCATCTCATGAAATTATTTAGTTTATTATTCATATCTAAACACTCGCTAAAAGTTAATTAATGTTTCAAAATAAACTAAGTTTCCAGAAATAACTAACTTAATAAAGTTAAATAAATTTTTATAGAAGTTAATCAAGTTTTAAAACCTATGTCAAAGTTATTTAAGTTTGTAAAATTTAACAAAGTTTTAATAAATAATTAATGCTAATTTTATAAAAAGTTAATTAAGTTTTATAAACAGTTGACAAAATTTATTAAGTTTTTCAAATATAACCAAGTTTTTTTTAAAAAAATTAACTATGTTTCTACAAAATTTAACTAAACCAGCTAAAAACAAGTTTTAAAGAAGTTAAATTATTTTCTAAATTAATAAAAATAATCCATAGATCATCAATTAGATGGGTGATCATTTGGAAGAGCAGCAGTATTAAGACCCTTGTTCTTTGCTTATACTGCCTCGTCATTTTTAGCTAACACGATTCCTAAATGTTATAGAGAAATTGCTACAACAAAAAAGTGTGTTTCTTTAAGCTTTCTCAACATCCAAAGTATTGTACCCAACTACTTCATCCTATTTACGAAGACAAATGTAAACCTTTAGACGTAGAGCTTTAGTCATCACATTATCATTGTTTATTCTTCTTTGTTGTATTCATCTATTATTTCTATTTTAAATAATACAAGTTATTTTTTATGCAACATATTAACTATGATGTTTGAAATTAATAAATGTTACAAAGATTATTTTAACTAATTCAAACTAAACATTCAAACGGTCGGTTTTCCCACCATTGTGCAGTTATACTAGTCATACATACCACCACATTTTCAAAATCCAGCCTTGTAAGTGGGTAGGAGCCAAAAAAGGAAGGAAAAAAAAACTAAACACAAGATGATTTTAGTTCAAGTAGGTAGATAATTCGCTATGACTAAAACTATTAAATAAACTCATTACAGTGGACGTAGACATTTTTTTAATACAGTTATAGCGGTGTTATACCACATAAATACCATGGTGATGTAAAATAACATGTATCCAATAAAACATGTAATATATATATATATATATATATATATATGTGCAGATTGTAAGATAAATACCATGGTGATGTAAATTCCCAGAAGGAATAAATAATAATAAGTGTAATATTTCGGACTTAACTCGGCACTACACCGGAGAAACACTATAATATTGGATACATGTTATATCATATTATAGTAAAATGCTACTTCAGTAATAACAATATTAGCCCATGTGTGAAGCATTCTGTGATTCAAAAACCAAAAGAGATTCAGTTAAGAATCACAAACTAAATTCGGCAATTAGAAGGAAAAAAAAGGAGTTAAATGAAGGACCAGCAATAACATACCTGAATAGGCCTATCCATTACAACCAGTATTAGATGTTTGATCCTTCTTTCAAAAAAAAAACAGAAACAACATAGAATATTGTATTATATACAGAAGCAAACAATTCAATGTTTACATGAACTTAAGGCATTGTAATTTACAACCATACTTTTGAAGTTTGAAACAAAAGGAACAAAAATAAAATAAAACTTGGAAAATTTAACATTGTTGCAATCATATCCTATCATCCCTCTTATATAGAAGCAGTCCTTTGAAACAAAAACCATTTATCCTAACATGCAACAAAAGACATTCACTTTCATTTTATCTTCTCATTTACGGTTGACATGAGGTCATTTCTATCCTTTTCCAGAGCTTCTAAAAGCTTCTCTGGTTACCAGTTACATCTTCTTCTTTTACCTAAAACATGGTACACAAATGTCTAATAAGATGTATGATCCAATTTCAGAACTCATATAACAAATCTCCTTATATATTTGCAACTTTAATATAAATGTCAAATGGAATGAAAACCATGAGAGATTCTGTTAAGAACAATGCAATAAATCTCTGGTCCGTGATGTTTAATTTCAACCCAGGACATGGAAAAAAGCTTCAAAGATGTGAGAATTTGTTTGTTGAATTCGAGTTCAAAGCCACCCACCTTCATGAACAACGATGCTCTGACTTTGACCCTCCTTCGATCTCTGAGCTATGATATGAAATTCCATCTCGGTGCTTGACAAAACGGTCAATAGATGGGACAAATGGTTGCTGAATTTGAGTTCGTTGCCACCCACCTTTATGGACAACAACGCTGTGGTGGTATGATTTGGAAGAATGGTGAAAAGGGAAGTTGGATTGAATAAGGGTTTAAATTTTCCCCAAATTATTTCGTATATTGGTTATTGTGAGCAGCGTTTAGCATAGTGAAATTGGAGTAGTGTTTTCGTTTCCCTCCACGATTCGCGCGTCTTGTGGCTTTTTTTTTTTTTAATTTTCCTCCCTCTGTAATTTGCATTGAGCTGTACTTGCGTCTCTTTACAAGGGATTAGACAAAATAATTAATTTTATAAGCTATTTGCATCCAATTATACCAAGAACGGACGCAGACAACTATAATAATTTTTCTACTCCACCTACCACATCAGTTCATAGACAACAACTGATGCAAAGGTTGGAATAATATTTTCTTCTTCTCATTTGCGCCAGATTTCAGTTAGCAATAAATGCAAATTATACTATTTGCATCTGTTGTTTATGCAATAGATGCAAATGAGGAGACGCAAAAGACAAGTTTTGTATAATGTAAGTAGCAAGTGACAGGTGATTGATCTTGATGAAACGATGCTGTAGAGAAATGATGAGCAGGAGGATTATGTACTATTGCTACTATACATATCTTGTTATTTCCACCGTTATGATTTCTCTGAGTGATTGTAGTCCGGCACTATGAACAGACGCTTATGTTGTAATCCTTGGATGTATGGATATTATTTCATGATGATTTGAAAGAGTTTAAAATTCTTCACAATTTTGCTTCACTATTATTGCCTGTCGTATATGTTCTATTATATTTTATACGTGCGCTGTGAGTTATACAACAGGTTCTACTTATGTTATCCTACTCTGATGATCATCCACAGTGTTCTGGCACGTCTTTCAGTGCAATTTTCCTCTTGTTTAGTACATGAATTATGGGCGGTCGTCACATTTGGTATCAGAGCTTTGGTTAATCGATTTTAGCCAAATTTCGAAGACGTAATAACGTAGGAGAGACATATTTGTAGATTTTTGATAGATGTATACTTTATTATAGTGTATAGTATAATAGCGCTTGAACTCCATTGTGGTGTTTCACGAAAGTGGACAAATCATTATATTTTTCAGATTTAGAATGAGTCATTAATCGTCGAGACACAGTACTAGGAAGGAGACTGTTCGTGGCCCGCTCCAAGAGCAGTCGTGGTAGATGTTGGTGTTCAGGTGTCAGAGTGGTTGATTTCGCAATGCTATGTAAGGACTTTACTATTCTTGGTGGGAAACCTGTTGTGCATAACGTTGTTGTATACACAATTATATGATTTTTGTTTGATGATAACAACCAAATATATATTATTATAAATGTGTTTGTTATTGTACTGTTACATATATACATCACAGACAGGAATATAATATTTATATTTAAATAGAACATGACTGTACAGAAATTCAAATATTCACACAATATTTTATTTAAATAGAATATTTTATTTCAAACATTCAGACAGTACAACTTTTATAACATCTCTATTTGTACATTCCACCGATATATTTCATTTCATACGTATACAATTTCATATACACAACTCCTTACTACAGTTCACTCAGCCACTCTCACATATATAGTTTCATTTACACTTATATACTGATACTCGCTCTTTCACTGCTTCATCTTCTGTCTTCTTTCTTCACAGCTCACTGTCAATCTAGTCACCATCTGTGTTTGGACAGCTTGTGATATTTATGGTAATTCATTGTAAAAACCACAAGGCAGACTGTATATCATGTACCCACGGATCAGCCTCAACACACTACATTGGTCTGCTGATAAGAACCAGTAGTTGGTTCTGAACAGCCAAAACATAGTTGTAGCAGTCTACTGATGAATAATATAAATTACACATGCACGATATATGTATACACACACTGTTGTGTATATATACACATATATAAATGTACAGGTGAAAATGGTCGAGTACAAGTCAAAATGGTGAAGGGGTGTACAAACAAGTAATGGCGCAATATGGTGGAGCCAGTCTGGACATTCTCAAGTTTAAGGTCAACATGAATCATGCAACATGTCAAGGATACATGAATATAAGAAGATAGTTTGTAGCACAAACATGCAACATGTCTGTACACAGCTTGGTGATCAAGTCCAAGGGACAGAGCATATATACATATATGGTGCATCAAAGTCAAAAACAGCATAGTGTGTGTGTGTGCACGACACAATATATAACAAATCCATACTTTCAAGCGAGACAACAAAAGCAATGAAAGTCAGGTCAAATAAAACTAGTGTGTGCCAACATGTTCAAGGCTCAAGTGCAGCAACTAAGATCAAAACATGAAGTAACAGTGGTGTACAAGTGCAAATGTACAAAGGTGAAATGGCTCAGCTAATTTCCACGTGGTTCAACCCAGTATTTCAGGCACACAAGGCATGGTGTGTATACAGTAGTAATCTGACTTAAAGAGAAGCATGATTCAGGTAGAGGTGCACAGATAGGTCATGGTGGTTCAACAAATATGCATGCATGTGCAACAAGTTCAACACTACAGTCAACAAATATGTCCATGATTCAAGCTATCAGTTCAAGTGTATAAATGGTGCAGCCCAAATTTCCAAATGGTCAAGCAACCTAACAGGGTGCATTGTTCAACAATTTCAAACATGATTGACCAAAGTAGGATTGCATATATGCATGTCAGTTAAATGATGCAGCATCAAGTTCATGGATCAAATTAGATTAAAGCAAATGATTAGCATGTACAAGCAAAGTGGTACAACATGGTGGCACAAACAATGTTTGGAAAGAATTTATTTTAAATGTTTCTTGAAATATAATCAATCAAAGAGAATCAATTCCAGATTCAGATTTGTCTCAAGAAAATACTCAACACATTTCTGGTAACTCCTAAATGGTTTCATGAAATCACAGTGGACATATTTGGCAAGCTATTCCAATGGTTCCCAGTTTTAAATTGTATTTAAAACGGGAAAGTAATTTATTTTGGCAACAGTTTTAATAGTGAACCAATTTATTTAACAAAGCCAAAATCAGCACAGGTGTAAACAATTGCAGAAATCACAATTCCAGTTTTGGCAAGAACTGAATTTAAGGTTTCCAGAATTTCACAAAGGTGTATTAAAGCATCAATCACTCTGGAAACATATCATGTATCAATTCAAGGCAACATATTTTTTCAAGTCCACAATGGTTCTGAAAAACATCCAGAGTCATCTCGAAAAACAAGGTCACAACAATCTCGCAATCAAAAGAGGAATTTTTTCGAAATCAGGTCAAGTCATTTAATTTGAAATCAGAGCATTTTTAGGGAGTTCTAAACCCTATATGTTATCACCAAATCATCATGGGAAAAATATAGAGAACGGATCGAAAACACTAGCCAAACATTCAAGAACAAAATCGAATAATCAATTCAGAGAAGCTCACTAAATTTATCCATCGTTTTTCAATCATCAGTATTCAAAGCATCAGAGAGCCACACAGATTTGATCATCAAAGAGGAACTTCCAGATTAACATCACGATCGAGATTTGGGAAAATCCCTAGTTTGAGAAGCCCCCACCATTTTCAATTCTCAGAAGAAAAGAGAATGGGTTGAACCAAAATGCAAAGAGGTCGGCCATCTTTTGGTTGAAAAGGGGATAACCTTTAATTTTAACTCCTAGGGTTTTAGTTTGTATTGTTTTTTTATTTTTCTTCTTTGTAAACCATTCGAACTATTTCTGGAGTCCGTAAAATTCTAGGGAATCTAGTTAGGGTTTTAGCTGGCAGTTTACTACAGTCTGTAAAAACTTGGGATACGGGTTACGGGGTTGTAATCTGGGGAAATATGATCGAGGGAATATAGATCGGTCTGGGGTTTTGAGCGTAGGATTCGAACAGAAGCAAGGGTTCACGAGTTTACATGGTCTTTTAAGAAGGATCTATTCTATTACCTAGTAGAAACCTTAGTGAATGCAGCAGTAGGCAGAGTCTGCCAAAGTTAGACAAAAACTGTGTGTCATTTACTTTCTGCTTTTATACTTACTGTTGCTATCTGTTCTGATATTTATTTTAATATCCCATAAGATTTGAACTCAGCAATAAAATTCAATAAACCCTATTCACCCTTCCCCCGTCTAGGGTTAATCTAGATCCAACAAGTGGTATCAGAGCCTGGTAATTTCATTAACCCTAGAATCATGGATCCTAGTTGTCAGTGTTCTGAGAGTCAGTCCAATCGTATTCCATCTATTTTAATGGCATAAATTTTTTAAATTGGAAATCGGAAATGGATTTTTATTTAAAATATGTTAATATGAAATGTTGGGATTCTGTTGTTAGTGGATATGATTGGAATACTATTGAGTTTAATTCCCATGCTACGCATATTTTATATTCTCATATTGATGATGATCAATATAATCTTATCTCCCATTGTTTATCTGCATATGAAATCTGGGATACTCTCAATACAAAGTATGGAAGATCTGGCAACCGCATCTCAAAACCTAAGAAAGTCAACTCACATTTAGAGTTCTGCTTAACAGGATTTACAAATGTAAATTCAGATGTATCAGTCAATGGAGATTCAACCGACGATGAGACAAGAAATTTCTCATATGAAGATTTAGTTTATATGTATGTCGATTTAACTAAATTTGTTGATAAACTTCAATTGAAAAACAAATATCTGAAATCTAGGAATTCTGAGTTGACCTGCAAAATTGATGATTTGGAATCACAACCTGAATATTGTAAAAAATCTTCAAATTCAGATTGCAAAATTGTTTGAAATTGGAAACCAATCTTGTTCATCTCAATAAAAACATTCAAAGTTTGAAAAGGAAATTTTGATCTTAAAAGAAAACAAGATTGAATTATCAAGTTTGAACAATTTTCTACAAAAGGAATTTGAAATTTTTAAGACTGATATAAATTCCAAATTTGAAATTGCTAAAAAGGAGAATTTGTTGAAATCCGATTTGATTTTGAAAGAAGTTGAAAACGAGATTGAAAAATCCAAGAAATTTGAGTCTGAAAAACAAAAACAATTTGAATCTGAGATCTCGGAATCCCAAGCCAGAATTAAATTACTTGAATCTGAAAATTTGTTTTTGAAACAATATGATGCTGAAAGGAAGATCACTAGTGACCGTTGTTCAGATTTAATGAAAGAAAACAGTGATCTTAAAATTGAAATTCAACAACTTGGAACAATTTTGAGTAAATTTTCTGATGGAGAAAAATCTTTGAATATGTTGTTGAAAAACCAAATTTATGTTGGAAATAAATGTGGTTTTGGTTTTGGGAAAACAAATTGATTTAAAAAATTGAATTCTTGTGATCTTAAAAATCCTTTAAATTGTTTCAAAAAGGGTCTTTCTGAAAATTTGAACTTTGAAAATTCCGAAAGGTTTTTAAATCACAACCGATATGTGAAGTTGTTGTATAACGATCCATTTAAGCAATCCTGGACCCCAAAAGGAAATAAAACAATTATAACTAAACAGATCTGGGTTCCTAAGGGTAAAAAGGTAAATTCAGATGGGTTGTTGTATAAACAAGTCTGGGTACCAAAATACGTGAATAAAAATGTGAGTGGTTTTGCAAACTTTGTTAGACCACTCGATTTTATAAATTGTTAGGTACCGAAGGAGGCTGAAGAACTGCTTTGCTAAAAAGAGATTTGATTTCAAGCTGGTCTACAATTCTATATCATTCACATTTCCTTAGCCAAATCTGTTGAGTCAGAGATTCTGGTTTACATCGATTTCAGGTATGATCTCTGAACTCATCTTTGTAAATATTCTCTGTATTCATTTTCTTTGTTTATTCCTCCTTCTATCCCTTCTTTTTTTGTTTTTGTTTTTTAGATGTTACTGCTATATTTTTTCTTCTCTGAGCTTCCTTAACTTCAAATTGCAGAATTCATGATTTTTTGAAAATTCGCTTCATTTGAATAAAACTCTGATGTTTTAATCATTTCCAGATCTTGAATTTAAATTTGTAAATATCTGCAATTGTTTTGAAGTTTATTTTCTGATTTCTAAGTTCATAACAGTCCTGATGTATTCTTATCATATCTTAAACATTATTAATTTGAATTCTAATTTTTTTTGAAGATCTGATATTTTAACGAAATTTCACACATCCCTGCTGTTTTAAGTTCCTTCTAATTCATTTTAGAAAAGCTTGAAATATTATACTTATTACAGCACACTGTTATTTTTCAGTTGTGAAAATTTCATTGTTTTTCAGATTGGCTTAGACATTTTGAATTGTCTTGAATCACGGTGATACATCTTGAAATTCATCTTTATTCGTAATCATCATGGTTGAAATTTGTTTGTTTGAAATCATCTAA
Organism: Allium sativum; assembly: GCA_030737875.1. Classification (NCBI taxonomy): domain Eukaryota; kingdom Viridiplantae; phylum Streptophyta; class Magnoliopsida; order Asparagales; family Amaryllidaceae; genus Allium; species Allium sativum. The sequence continues at coordinate 748,772,720 of CM060916.1, read as the reverse complement.
AGTTCTTGATATTTTGGATATCACACACCTCTTAAATTTGAAATTATCAGTCTTGTGTGACTGATTCTTTATATCTCAAAACTTGACATTGATTCAAGTGATTTCAAATAAATTATTCTTTAATTTTTTGGATCATGAATATCTCTCAAGTTTGATGTAAATGATCTAAAATTTCTCTTATACTTGTCAGAAATACTTGTGAAAATTTCTTTGAATATTTGGTCTTAAAACTCACTATTATTTCATGATCATTTGATTTGAATATTTTGTTTGTTTAAAATCATTTGAAAATTTTGATTTATTGAATCTCACACATATCTTGAATCTGAAATTTATAATCTGGTGTGATTGATTCATTGAATCTTGAGACACTACAACAAAATATGATATTTATAACGCCATTTAATAACATGTTATGTTGAACTGTTATTTTTTACATTTAATTGTTTACTTTCCAAGTCATTTTCTTTTAACTATACCGTGTAACGCTCACATTTTCTAACCCCTCGTTTTGTCTCCCTCCAATCTTGAATTCTTTTCCCCTCTCCCTCCAAAATAATTTCTCCTCCCTCCAAAATAATTCCTTTTACGTTTACAAAACCCTAATTTTTTATTTCGATTTTGGTAAGCCGTGTTTTAGTATCCCCACTGCTGTATTTCATCACATCTTCTTTAACCTACCAATCGACTCTATTGTTTAGGGTATCCTTATTTGTTTTATTTGGTTGTTTAAATTCCATCACATCATTCTGCATTTTATCCTTTTAGGCTGTTCTACATGCTTGTGTTGCTTGCTCTTTGAAACCGTCAGTTGAATGGATAGCTGCATCAGATCTTCAGATTATATTACTTTGGCGCCCTGAAGATGCAGTTCCTATTAGGAATCTTACTATAAGAAAAATCCCAAGGTCTGACCTAATCTTTGTTTAGAAATATATTATATTACTTTGGCGTCCATGTCCTTAAATGTTTGGGGAATAAAAGTGATAGATGCTGAGGCATGATCTTCTAACATGTCAGTTTCTTTTCATACTAGTCTGCTTGTTATATTGATGCACACTTACCATTATTTGAGATTCTCACAGCCCCGAATTTGACCATAGGCTTGAAAGTTGAAACATGTTGACTAATATTTTTCATCGGGTTGTTGATTTGTTTATCAGTTTTAATCTCATTGCTCTTGCTCCTTCCACACTAAACCAGCAAGATTATTAGGTGTTTAGTGATTTGATTAGGATATGAAATCAAATCTTCTGGGATATGTTGGAGAATGTCGCTCAGGATTAGCTTAACGTATGGTTAACGAACAAACGAATTATGATATATTGGTTGATTATTTAATGTTTGTTACTTAACTTGCATTTGAACCACTTATCTGTTAACATGATTAGGTGGACTCTATATTTTTTTAGCATTGAGAAAAAATCACGTGGTATGAGGTGTTTCTTCAAAGTACTCTGATAACAAACTCAATAGCAGAGCATTTAGCCAATTAGTGGATTTACTTTAATTATTGTTCAGAGTTATCTCATTGCAACCAATGATATCCTTTTGGCATAAAATAAAATATTGCATGTTAACATTTGAGCAGTCATGTATTCCTCGAGCCTGGATCCTATACAACTGTATCTGTATACAAATTGATGTTATAAGTGTTATATTTTAGAAGAGCCACAATTACCCTAAATAATTTATGCACATATGTTTGAAACTAGAATACCATTTTTGATTGTAGGGTATATAATGTTCTTCCTCTTTATGATATACTTAACGAGTTCCAGAAAGGCTACAACCACATGGCGGTGGTTTTTAAGCGCAGAAAGGAGACTAATGCTAATTTGGGGAAAAAAACTGGTAGTATCTAAAAACCAAAATATTTATTAGTAGCTTATCATTTTATTTTATTTTGAATAAAAAAACAAGTCTTGCATTGCACCAGTTGAGAATGCAATATGACCGAGGCAAGAAGTCCATTGTTAAGAAACCATTAGGAGAAAAGCGGAGAAATTCGAATACAAATAAAGAAATCAGACCTTGGAAGGCGTGATAACATACTCGATGTCTCCAAATATCTTCTGAGTTATTCTTTAGATGAGGAAGTTGTAGGAATCATAACCATGGAAGATGTTATGGAGGAATTGCTACAGATGGAATTTGATTTCATTTGCATTATCTTTACGGCTAACACATTCTTATAATTCTTAGTACCATGATATTAGTGAACATGTGATTTCCTATAGGAAGAAATACTGGATGAAACTGATGACTACATGGATGTTCACAACAAGTTAGTTTTCATACTGGATGAGCCACATGGTGAATTTACACATTTTAAGACTTAATATTGCAGTTTTATTTTACAGGATCGGGATAAATATGGTTCCTCAGGCAGTGTCAGCATCAAGATCGCCAAAAGCATCGCCATTAGTTTATCTCCAGAAAAGGACTCCTACGACATCTCCACTTTTGCATCACATTCATAATTCTATATCGCAGTCGCCTGCCTCTTCACATTCTCAGTATCATGGTTCAGTGCAAATGAACTCAGCTATTAATTGATAACCGATAGCAGACTCGCCTGTTAATAATACATCTCTTGATCACAAATCAATTCTAAGGCTGTAAATTTTGTCCGAATCTCCGACGTTCGTTCGTGTCCATGACCGAAATACGTCCGTCCGATTTTCATTTAGGACACGAGTTAGGACAACGAGATTTGTACGAGAAAAAATCATGTCCGGTCCGAGCTCGTCCGAATTCGTCCGAATTACTTGAAATTCGACGTATAGTTGAGAAAAAAATTAGTAAAATGTACAAAATATAATATAAATAGTCATGTCCGACCGAGTCCGACCTAGTCTACCCCTGTCCGTGTCCGACCGATTTTATTTAGGACATGAATTAGGACAACGAAATTTGTCCGAGAAAAAATTTGGTCCGGTCCGTGTTTGATCCGATTTTTTTTAGGACAGAAACTGAACACACCTCCGTCCGGTCCGGTCCGATCGATTTACACTCCTATTCAATTCCCTCAAATCAAGTACGTATTAAGTGTCATCTTTTTCTATGGATGCTTAATGTTTATCTTTTCTCTTTATCCTATTTTTCATTTATAATAAAACATGAATGTGGTATCTATACAAAATATTGTAGCAATAATCATAGTAACCTGAGATTTCATATTGGAATCTCAATGTAGGGTTAGTGGTCTATCCTTTACTCTTATTGCTGACAAAATTATACGCATCATGTGGGAGTGGTGAGATGACACAAAGTAACTATATATTATTGGGGTGAACCTCAAATTTTGTGGGGTTGGGAATGCATAACCAAATCTGCCGTTTCTTCTTCTTTGTTCAAGGTATCTTAAACATCGACGATGCATGTTTACTGTATTATAAAGAAATTATTTTGTAATCACAGAATAGTTCTTGTTCACTCTATTCTTTCCTAGTATTACTTAGAAAGCAGAATTTTATGAGATGAACTTAATCTTTAAGCATATAAAGTACAAAGATTGGTCATCTTCTGTTGTGCTTCTCTTGGGGTATACTTTTATTTTACTACAAACAGATACTGGAGTTTGACCACTTGATAGCCTCCATTAATGTCTACTGTTTGGGTATGGAATTTCAATGAAAATAAAATATAATTACTGAAATCATATACAAATAAAGCATTGTTTCTTTTATGTCATGCCAATCCTTAAATGCTTACCACATAATACCTTACTAATAACGATGCACTTATATTTTCAAACCCTTTTTTGCTGTCCCAGTCTAACCTTAATTCTACCTTATTACCTATGAATCTTAATAAGAAAACACTGCTCATGTTCAATATCAAGGTTGAGTTATCAAATGTGTGTGTATGATAATGTAGATATCAGCTGTTAATTCAGCTTCTAATGGAAAAGATAGAAATGGAAGATACCTTGGAAAATCTAGTAATGAATATGGGAGGAAAAATGGTACAGGAAGAAATAATTGCATGGGTGCAAGAGTTGATATTTCAAACGGATTTGCACTAGATAGTTTTGATAGAGTTTTACCTGATGCTCCTTGCTCTGCTCTTGGTTTGCGACCTTGACTATTTTCTTGTGAGTAAACAATCGATTCTTTGCGACATCATGCAACATATCAAAGAAGGCTGTTTGATCAGGTCATTCAACTAGTTCGGCCTGGTGGAGTTATCGTCTATTCGACGTAAGTTTGCACTTCCCAGTCTGTTTTAGCGTAGAGTACTCTGTTTCCAAATTTGAGACATTCACAGTTTCATATTGGTACATCAATATAGCAAAAATCACGCATGGATTAAAAACGAATAAAAATACACAGTTGATAATTTATTAGTGTTTAATCATGCTTATTTTAGTAAAGTGATAGTGAATAAATACTGTATAATCTATGAGGTGCAACCATAATTTATCTATAATATCTATTCTACGATACCATATGGTTTACAGATTAGAAAGTAAAATTCATAGACAACATGAGACATAAATGTGACACCATGTTTCAGATTTTATATGCTCTTCTTGAATCTCTACAAAATTTGCATAGCGCTTCTAAATGTTGTTCATTTCACTTCTATTGTTCATAAATAAAGAAGTGCGTGAACCAAACTTTCTTTTCTCTAGATTGACTTTATTATAGGTGAAAAAGTGTACTCTTTTAAATTCCCTTTTTGTTATTTTAATTTATTTTTTGTCAGCTCTACAGATTTTTTTTTCAAACAAATCTCTCAACAATAATTTAATCTTGGACTGTAACTGACTAACAATTTTCATCTTCATATTATAATATGAAATTGAATATGATCCATCCATTTTCTCTATTTTAGTTTTTTCAGTGTCAAGTCGAAATAAAGAATAAGTTGTTTTATTAACAATCTTCTTGTCATTTTACTGTGCTAATATGATTAAATTATTTTCCTTTGTATAACTTGATTCTACTTTATTGGAATTTCCATATCATGCAATTTTCCTCCAAAGTTTCCACTTTGAATACGTAACAAGGCCCACTAGCATAATGGTAAGACTTCTATTATGTCGCTTAATTTCAGTGTCATGCCTATGTTATATGATCTAGTTACTTGCATCATGCACTAGGTCCTGGTCTATATCAATCACAATTGGTGAATAACATGTGTACACATTGCATGCTACCCCGCATGTTTACTGCAAATTACCGTGCAACTTTTCTATAACTAAAAACACAACTTTACTTTCCTATAAAATATGGCTTAATAATTAAATTATCAGTGGTAAGAAGGATTATCTCTGAAGGCTCTTTTCCAGGTAGAAGACATAGTATCTGTTATTGCAGATGGATCTACAAAGTCTGTCCAGAAAATAGATTTTTCATCTTTGCGTTCTCATCTGGGCCCCCTAGCTTCTGTAAGCTAAAACATTTACATTGTTAATAGCATTATTTTAGGGACCACTAGGGTATCACATTTGGATACAAATAATTTGTTTCCAGAGGTCACGAAAATTTGATATCTTTGTTAATAAAAAAATAACCATATATAGCATGGCACTTCCTTGTCGGCCCAAAAAAAAAGTTGGTGACACTCCTCACGTATTTCATGAATCGTCCTTGACAAGAAAACCCACCTTATTCAAATCTAGCACCCCTTTGACAGCCCCATATTTATTATTCAGATGTATTAAAATTCTTTGTGTTGGCAGCTGCTTCTCTGGATTGATGTTGCTGCCACATCGGCCAGGTCTGTGGATACATGTAAATTACTTCTAGAACATATAAGCTCGTTATTTTTCCTTATAGATAGTAGTCTATTATATATGGTCAACATATTTAATTTCGATTATAAGCATAGTAATTCTGTATTACGAATTCGCATAGTTATGCATTTAATTTTCTTTGAAATCAAAATCTTGTATGCTGTCATCATTTCCTAGTAAGATCTATGATTCAGAGTTTCTTGCGGAGAACTTGGCGGAAAAAGTTTCCAACAAGTTGATAAAATATTTTAAAGTAAACAAAGGCTTTTTTGAAGTAGGTGTAGACTTCTTGAGAAATAATCACAAGATTTCAGTCAGCTTATAACATATTTGATCTTCTGAAAAGTAGAAGCTAAATAATTGTTGTAAGGATTGTTGAGTTGTATGAAAAGAAAAGGTAATATTGTTCTCCTTTAAAATTTGTGGTTATTAAATGCTAGGACTTTCTATTTCGTTCCTAGCATAAGGTAAAAACCACATGGGTAACTACTCACTTGTTATAGTACTGGTATAAAGAAAATTGTAAAATGTTTTACTGCATTTTTATGACTGTTGAATTACTTTGTATGTACATCGTGAAATATGTTGAATATACGTGTACTTAACAGCCTTGGAAAACGAATAGGCAATTCTGGATATATGTGTATACCATATGTTATTCTTTGAGCTTAATTGTTCACCAGCCAACATATTCTAATAAAGTTGTATAGTGATAAAGCCTTTAACGAAACAAGAATCTATATCACATAAAGAGGTTAGAAGAAATTTTTGGAAGCATATTTATGTGTGGTATACGACCTTTGCCATATATCACTCGGCTACATCAATTATTATAAATAGCTCCTTCACAACCTTAAATTCAAATAATTAAAACTGCTCTATCTTTATAATATAGGCGCATTTGACTACTTGTGGAACTTATGTAGTCTAACTATAACTAAAGATGTACTGTTAAGAAGAAAGAGAAAAAAGCCAGTGTAGGTGATATATTTTACACCTTTGTCTACATTCTGAGCCATATTCATCTATTACCTTAATTTGATTACTGAGCCTTATATAATATGAACTGCAAACAATTATTTGCGGTTGTGACGCTATTGAAGTAATTTTTTTGCATGACATGCATGTATGTGAAATAGTAATAGGTTGATCATATTTAATGCTCTGATTCATGTAAATGCCAGACAATTGAGCTTAAGGTGAAGATGGACTGCGAAGGCTATGAAAGGAAAGTAAGGAATGCTGCTGAATCACTCAGAGGTTAGAAATTTTCATGTCAAATAGTCTAGGTTAAGAATCTAATCCATGTTATCAACCTTAAGTAACTTATTGTCTCCTTTCTTGGTACCCTTCATTTGTTTTTACCATTTTAGCAAAAGTATTTAGGAATCTGATTTGTTTTTGTAGCCAAAGGATTATGATATAACCAAATTCGAAGTAGGAATTTAATTCCAAAGCTTTAGTAATTATTCTGAACATGCTTACTACCAAAAATCAAAATATGTTATATCCGATCAGTTTTCTAGAAAGAGAAAAAGAACCAAGAAAAATAGTGTAATTAAAAAAATGGAAATAATAATTTGGTAGTCATCATCCAGTAATTAGTTAATTTGCTGATTTTTTTAGGTAATTTTTATTTCCATCCACAAATTCTATTAGTTAATCCACATGTTGACTTTTATTAATTTAATCCACAGATCTTTTATAAGTTAATACACAGTGGATAAACTAATAAAATAGACATAAGTTTCTAACATTTCTTTTTATTTTTGAACTCCATTCAAAAATCTTTCGCATGCTCATGCAGAACATTAATGCTTTCAAGCTAACTTCACATGTTAAACCTTCATTGAACTCTTATGTCTTGCCACTTTGACCTTCTCATCATTCATTTTCATTATTTCATAATGCACGCTTAAGCGTTTTCATGACCTCATCAGTCATTATCATATTTCCATGCAGATTTTGCAAAATGATTGTTCTGTTTTTACTTTTATGGTGCTTGATGATGATGAGCATTGCTCTTTTTGTTATTATTGTTGTTATTGAAGATGACGCGATGTTTTTGTTGATGAAGGGAGTTGATGAGGAAGAGAGGACTTCCTGAAGTTGAAGTTCATCTGCGTATATTTCATCGGATATTGGAAGAAGTTCATCATCGTCTGCAAGTGCCGAGAATTAAAAGTCACCGACTTGATCCGTGTTTTGATCTGGCATCTGTGAGTTCAAATTCAAAGTATATGCATTTTCATATTTTCATAATGCACGCTTAAGCATTTTCATGACCTCATAAGTCATTGTCATATTTTTTAAAAAGACCAGTTAAATCAACCATGTACATTTGCATTGGTAAAGCATATGCTAAAAAAACCTTATTTAGCGAATGCAGAAAAAAATAATTAAGTTTAAAACGGACGTACAATTGATTGAGGCTAAATCAAAATAGAGCAGTCGAAAAGTAGTATGGGTTATAACGGAAATTTTACGACACTTCAGCAAATCTGTAACTATGCGGAGACACAGACAAATTCACAGTAGATACATGCAAACAAACAAAATGGTAAACAAATAATATGTACATTCACGAAAACTTATAATTAGACTGTACCCTAACCGGATCTGATTTTGGTAAACCATATCCGATTCTATTAGCAGCTGAGTTAGGCCTGGATTGGGTTAGGCTAGTAAAAAATAAAATACAGACTGGGTTTGGGTAGTAAAATACAAAATTCACATCCGCGTAGGTATAGCAAGTTCGGATCCGCATCCGACTCGAATAGAAATGGTATCATTGGCAAAGCTTTATAATTTTACGATAATTTACACACTTTATTACGATAGAAAATGAATATTGAAGACGCGAATAACACGAATCTGTTTGTTCTGTTTGACGATTTATATATTGAATACCCAGTTGCTATAAGCTGTATTTTAACAATAAATTTCATGCACAAGTTGGTTCTAATTCTATAGGATACAAAAAGGAAACAGTAAAGTGAAAAGGAAGATGGTCAATATAAACCCCATGAGCTGCGTCAGGCCTAGTGAGCCTTGGTATGTTCTTTATTATATTATTCTTCTATGGTTGGAAAGATAGAATGAACTGTGTTAATATGGAACTCGGTTTTGTAATACCATCAACTGTTTCTTGATTTTTAAAATGGGAACGTAAAACATGCATTTTACACGGGCTGGGCTAGTTCTTTCAATTAGTCCAATTATTCCCCACGCAAATTATCAACTGGTCACATGTGCTAGCAATATATAATGGTTCATCCACCTATAATGCATTGTCCGACATCTTAAACAGACAACAGATGTGGTTGGTTAGTTAGTTCCTTCAATCAAGCATACAATGAAACAATAACTATTTAAGTCAATAAGCATACATATTTAAAGTGGATATTCTACATTAGTATACATTTATAATACACACACACAGGCGCATCACTCATGTATGTGTGTTTAGTCGAAAACTACGTATATGTTCATGTTTACATAGTAGATCCAGTTTTTCTGATCCTTTTGATTTCCAAAAGTACAACGAAGGGATCAAAACATCCAGTTTTTCCTTTGATATAGTCGAGAAAAATGCAAAATGGCTGATAAGCTGTCAATTTTATATGCTAATCAGTGAAGTTTAAGCAATAATTGGCAAATAGAAGGTTGAACATTCAAGTTGCCATTTGTGGTACTAACAAATCATTTTTTTTCCTTCAAAAGAAAGGAAGTTGTGTTTTGAATCGATCAAACCAATAATGCTGAATATCTAGGACATAGTGGCTGAGCTACCAATTTCGTGTACTAATCAGAAAATGAAATACAAAAATAGCAAAGCATATTAAACAATTAATAAACATCAACCCAGTTAAGCCAACACATTAGAGTAGTTTGGCAGGTGATGTATGATCAACAAGGATACATATGTTCTGTTTAGAGATTTATATATTACCCTACATGTTGTACTTGTGAGATTTAATTTCGTATACAAGTTGTTACAAATTCTATATGATACAAAAACTAATAGTGAAGCCAAAAGGAAGATGGTTGATATAAAAAATACATATAGATGATATGAATATGGAAAACGTGAATATAAAAAAAATTACCTCAACCAATCAACGACGAAGCTTGAAAATTACATGAATTTTTGGATTGTATGTGCTCTGTTTAGTGAGTTTAAACAATAGAATCGTGTATTAAACATTTGACACCATTGCAAATTTAGTCCATTATATATGAATTTTATAATTCACAACATATATTTATGTGATTAAGCCAATCAAATGCGAAAGGAATAGAACATAATTGAATTTTACTGTATGCAATTTGAAATTAATTTCAGTCTTCTATATGGGAAATTGTAGTTTGAAATTTATTTCCATATAATTTGATTTGACCTTTACTGTATGCAATTTGGATTTTATTTTGGAACCTTGACATCTGCACCAAATTATATGCCATAATTTACCACCAGTAGATATTACCTGTAGACTGCCTTACATGGAACCATAGTTGATAATTAGAGTAGACACTACCACTAGAAATTAGTTGTGGAATGCGTGAACTTTCCTTTTTCATTTTAACTGCTCGCTTTTGCATGTTTAACGGCTTCAGTGCAGCTATATTTAGAAATAATTACAGTAGATACTACCACAAAAACTTTTATAGGAATTGGTCAAATAAAAGATCGTTGCATTACAAAAGTCGATTTCTTAACTTTTCAGTACGGACTGCAAGTGTTCTTCAATGTGAATCATTGGTTGTGGTGCCTGCTGTTGCACCTGTGGTTGAGTCTGGACCAGTTTCGGGTTGCTGTTTATCTTTTGGAAAAACAACTGAGCAGGCAGTCGTTAGACTGTCCACTTAGTTCATATATTAATTTGGCAATTTTTTGTTGTAATGTGAGATTACAAATATGCTTTGTGAAAGCATTGCCGTGTAATTCACATAGTTCTTATATTTTTCTTCTCGTCAATGATTCATTTTTGTTGTATACATGCCGACTAAGGGTGGTGAGGCAATGAAAGTAAGACGGAGGTGCTAAGTTGTTTAGGGTGTTTTGTCTAGTAGGTTTGGGCTGTTTTGTCCAGCAGGATGGGGTTGTTTTGTCTTGTGTCTTTTGTTTTGTTAACCAACAATATGATTATGTTTTGTATTTTGTGTACTCAAGTTGACATCAAGGGAAATTGAAAACATATGTATTGCATTTCTTTTGTTAGTTGATACTTTAGTGGCTATTAGTATATTTTGTGTGTTCATCTTTAACTTCTTATGAAGATTCATTTTGATTGGTATTATTGTAACGACCAAGAAAATCTGAACCAATTTAAAAATGTTTAAATTGGCTGAAATAATGGATTTTAAATATTTAAAATAAATATTTTAAATAATGGCAATGAAAAGTGAGTTTGAATCGACAATTGAAAACGAATATAATAAATTTTAATTATAAACAAGGCCTGAAATGGCGCTGCAGTTTCAAAAATTGAATTCAAACTTTGTCGGACTGTACCGGGTGCAAAACAAAACGGATTTTAGTAAAACCAAAAATATTTAAATTTGTTAGTGGATACCTTTCTAACGAATCTGAAAAATCGAATTTTCATAGCGGAAAGCAAAAGTTATGGCCGAATGAATTTTCAGAAAGGTCGCTATGGAATTTATATAGCCCGTGAAATTGGCCATTTTGCATACGACCTCGGAATTCGACGAAACCACTTTTGTTGGATCCGGGATGTGAACTTATTGCTAGGTTTCAAATTTCATAATTTTTGAAGCAAATATGTGAGCGTGGCAAAGGAAAATGTGTTTTGGTCAATTATAGTTAAATTGATCGACCAAAAATGGGCCTTTTTGCAAACGGTCTCAGAATTGGACGAAACAAGTTTTGTTGGGACCGTATCGTCAAAACATAGCTAGATTTATTTTTCTGGAATTTTTCGAATCAATTTGTGGCCCTGGCAAATTGAAATGTACGTTCAAATCAAATATTGAATGTTTTATATTTTAATTTGAAGGAAAAATGACTGAAACATTCGAATGGGCCTTCGAAACATAACCCATTGTGTTCGGAATAGGGGTAAAACGCTAGGGACGACAGTCATTGGGTTTAGATTGGTGGTCGCGTCAGAAAACCCCTTTAAAACTTCCCCGACCAATCAGAATTTTTATTAAAAAAAAAAATTCCTTTTCTCTCTCCCCGATCGAAGGCGGAAAACGTTCAAAACCATCTCCCTCATTTTCCGATCAATCCACGCAAAATTAGCCCCTCCTCCAGTTGAAGATTTTGTAGAGCACGGAGAGATCTTCAAATCCATATAAAGTTTGGAATTTTTCGTGGCCTGTGGAGGGAGAATCGACGTCAGGAAGTTTCGAACTTCCAGCCACCGCCGCCGTCGCCTGGCGCCACTGAGTGGGCCCCCACCACCGCGCGCAGACGCGCGTCTCCCCCCTCTTCGTCACTGCATTGGCCGATCCTCCTATCGATTCACGGTTTGATCGAAAATTGCAAACCTAGTTTTGAACCTTTCAGCTGAGGTACGGCTTATATATATTTTCAACAGTTTTAACACCTTTAAACCGTTGCAAACTTTGAAAAATCATATCTTTTTCATTCGTTAACGAAATTCAATGAAACAGGAAACATCGTGACCGTGTGGACGTCTTCTACATTCTAGAAGAGACCACGTATTTTTCTGAGCCTTCTGCTATTTTTGGTGGAGTGGAACCCAATGTGAGATTTCTAATTTATAAACGATATGGAAAACGACGATGTATAAATTATATAGTCGATGTATGGGTTATATAAGCGTTGTACACCTCATGTATAAGCATTGTATAAGTTGTACGTTCGATGTATAAGTTATATATGCGTTGTAAAAATTATATATGTGTTGAAATAGAAGTGAATTGCTATATATATATATATATATATATATGCCCCTCGTCCACAAACCATGGACGATATTTATGTATTGTGATTGGTATGAAAATTGATTGATAGCGAATGGTTGTTTGGGATTGTTTGTGGTTGATATTGATTGATTGTGGTTGAAAAATACCCATTTGTGGTTGAGAAATATTTGGTTGAAACCACATAGGATTAGTTTATGGAAATGAAATAAATATATACATGCCGCCTGCGTGCGAACTAGATGCATGATCCCTATTGTCAAAAACCGCGAGGTTTTAAGGTAGAGCGAGGAGCCGTACTAGGGACGGTCCCGGTTTTAACTACCCTGCCGTTATGCTGCCGAAATTTTGAATAATATTCGTGTGTTTGAATTATTTTCATTTGCTGAAACTATATTTATTCATTGAATAGAAAACATTCATGTGTTGAATCGATATTCATTCGTTGATTAGAAATTCATGTGTTGAATGGTATTCGTGTTTTAAATATAAAAATCACATTTTTATCTATATATAGAAACTATAGAAAACCTTCATGTGTTGAATCGATATTCATTCGTTGATTAGAAATTCATGTGTTGAATGGTATTCGTGTTTTAAAATATAAAAATCACATTTTTATCTATATATAGAAACTATAGAAAACCTTCATATGTTGAATCGATATTCATTCGTTGATTAGAAATTCATGTGTTGAATGGTATTCGTGTTTTAAATATAAAAATCACATTTTTATCTATATATAGAAACTATAGAAAACCTTCATGTGTTGAATCGATATTCATTCGTTGATTTGAAATTCATGTGTTGAATGGTATTCATATTTTGAAATAAATTGTTTCATAATAAAAATCACCTTTTATCGACTATATGGACTATGTAAAATAATCTCGTTTTAAAAGAAATTGTTTTATAATAAAAATCCTATTTTTATCACCTATATAAACTATACAAAAAAATAGTGTTTTGAAATAATTTGTTTTACAATAAAAATCACATTTTTATTATACACATGAATTGTAGAAAATGTGAAGTGTTAAAAATAGCAACTCGTTCAAATAAATATGCATGAGTTGAAATATTCATTAATTAGCTAATGATATGATTTTTTTCCTATGCATGCAACATTAGAATGAATGGTGTTTTTAAACCAAATGGAATCAAATATGAAGTTGAATGGAAAATGATAAGTGATAAGAACTGTATATATGTACACGCATATTTATTGAATAGGTTATGGCAAAGGGGCTAGAGAAGAGGAATAAAATTTTGTGCCCGACAAATAGGTACACATTTACTGTTTTGTTTGGGTGATGATTTTATGAGCCTGTTGGCTAGCGGCTTGGCTTTTTCTTTTTCTTTTTGACATGAGACGCCCGTGTGGCTATTTGGGAATTTTCCCAGCCCCTCCCGTACAAAGGAGGTTATGGCGAAATTTTCCAAAATTTAAAGGCGTTAGTGAAATATTTGAAGTGAAAACAATATAGGAATTTTCGAATGGACTATATTTATATAAATATATAAATATAAATAAAATTAAACGAAACGTGGCTGTGCAGTTCGCATTTTGAAACCGTGATTTCAAACGATTATACCGGGAGATCCGACCATCGGATTTTCCTGAAATCGCAACCGTTGGGTTCGCTTTGGAAAAATCTTTCCAACGGCACCAACTTTGTAAAAATCCAACGGTTGGATTGTCTGGAATGTTTAATTCAAATCTTAAGAAAAACAGCGCCAGAATCGATTATATATATATATATATAATTATATTTAATCGAACAACGACGCTGTAGTTCGTATTTTGAAATCGAAACTTCAAACGATTGTACCGGGAGATCTGACCGTCGGATTTTCCCGAAACTGGAACCGTTAGATTTGTTTTGAAAAGATCTTTCTGGTGATGTAAATTCTGTGAAGATCCAACGGTTAGATTCTCAGATATGTGTAAATCAAATCTGAAGAAAAACAGCGCCACGGTCGCGTTATGGCCCGAAGCGTCGTTTTGAATGTATTGGCTATTTTAAAATAAATAAAAATAGCGATAAATCGTTATAAAATATTATAAACCATACGGATGTGATTTAGAAATTAACTGAAGGTTGGTTAAGTCGAATAATTTCCTGGGTGTTGATCTGATGTTGGTTTCGGCCTTCGGGGTTAATATTTGGGAAATCGTTCTCTTACTGATTGACGGTTAGTGACTAATGAATTGAAATGATGCGTGTATATGTTAGTGTTGCACTTGTTTATTATATACGCGAGTTGCTCAGAAAGACCGGGTTTAACCCATTCTGAATAACTAAATCGACGATAAGAAATCGAAGATGAAGACGATGGTCGGAGATCTTCACCTCGTTTGGATGGTAATCGAGGTCCTGATTGGGAGGCATCCCGAAATATGGATAATAAGTGGTGATCGTCCAGACGTACGTGGTGATCGATGGGCTTGCAAGGTATTTAGTGCCTCCGGTTTCGTTCAGACCCAGAACGGACTTGTAAATGGACTGTGTGTCTGACATTGGATTTTATTCTGTGTTGATTGATCTCTATTAAATATACATCTTTTTTGTGGTGGAGAATTTATTCTTTTGCTTAACGCCATTCTCTGAAACGTACGAGCTCAGAGGTTGTATATCGATGGACATCCGTCGCATGGCATGAATTGCTAGTGTGGCATGCCTAAGTGGCAAATGATCTGGGCTTCTGTTGAAAAGCAAAGTCTTGTGGTGATGATCAAAGCACCGCCTGTGTGGCGTAACTTTGTCTATAATGTGAATTCGCGAGCCTCACACCCCGGTATGAACCAGAAACGGGAGAAGGACCTCAGGGAGGGCATGCA
Organism: Allium sativum; assembly: GCA_030737875.1. Classification (NCBI taxonomy): domain Eukaryota; kingdom Viridiplantae; phylum Streptophyta; class Magnoliopsida; order Asparagales; family Amaryllidaceae; genus Allium; species Allium sativum. Next base: position 748,757,217 of record CM060916.1, on the reverse strand, counting down.
TTTCTTCCTAGCTAGGGTGGTGTCAGTGAGCTACCAGCCCTGACATTTATATACTTTTCACCTGTGTGGTTGTTGCTGTTGCGAGGCGCCTCGGTTTGATCGGACGATCCGGGTCAGATGGAGTCATTCGTTGGCTCGTTTACGCCCCAAAGGGCGGGGAAACGTATTGTTCAGGCATAATAATCCACATCGGTGGACCGACCCTGACGATCCAAGGCTTGCCTGCGCGCTTGCCTGAGACTCGGGCTAGGCAGTCTCGAATTCGGTAAGGACTATCTTTTGCCTTGGTTCATGACGGAAATCCAATTTCCAAATACGTGACTGTGCGGTTTCGATTGTATATATATATTTGGCGATATAGTGGCATGGGACGCTCATGTCATCTATGATTGATAGTTATGATTTGAAATTGTTTTCAAAACATATAAACACTAGCAATAATATCAAATGCCTTTGTTTTATTCGTATCAAGCATATTTTGGCCGTTATAAGGTAAAAACTCTATCCTCCGGTTTGCGTTGCATTGTGTGATGGGAACTGAGTCTTATAACGGCTTCATTTTTATAAAAAGCGTAGCGTTGTTTCAAAGAATGATTTGTTTTAAAGCACTGGCAGTCCAATGGAGTAAACCCGTTCCACGAAAGTGGCGTGGTCCTGTGATTGGCCATATTATATATGTGTTGAGTAGATTTCTCATACCAGTCCCATGACTGACTCGTAGTTTGTTTCACTTTCAAACTCGGGTAACCCTTTTTCTACACAGGCAGCCTTGTATTCAGGTTTAGCTGGTTCTTTCTAGATAGCTGGAGCTGAAGATGGATTCTATCATTTATCTCTTTTTATGTTGTTCAGCTCCTATTGTACATATTTTGTTTGTTTTCCGCTGTAGACATTTATGTATAGCTGAACTGTATTTGTACTAAGTAAGATCCTGTATACTGTGTAACTCTGATGATTACTTTTATCTAGTATATTGTATTGTTCATCATCTGGTGTATTTGTTTAATTTTGTCCTGCTATTATCTGTTTCTGTGTTATATTCCAAAGATTACCCTTGCCGCCGTCAGTACGGGGTTTGGGGTCGTCTCATTTGGTATCAGAGCTTTGGTTAAGCTTAGTTCTGGGATATAACATATTAACGAACTCGTCAGAAATAGAACCAGTAGTGTTCTAAGGACGGGTAACTCTATAAAGATAGGATCAGTAATATCCTAGTATGAGTAAAGCAGAATGAAATTACACCTCGATAGACACATTTACATTTGACGTATGTGTTTCTATATTTTAAAATACCTTTTCTGTGACCTGACACATGATCTGCCATTTGCAGAAGTACTAGAAAATGAGTGTCAGAAACAGAAGGAATGCAGAACCGGATATTGAGGCCCTATTAATCAAATATCGAAATATGGGTGGAATACCGTTCTTAGGTGAAGAATTTATTATGAAGACACAAGCTTGGATTCGTTCCACTGAGAAAATCTTCGAAGGATTAAAGCTGAGGAATGACCAGAAAAGATTACTGGCCTCCTGGGCACTCAAAGACGAAGCTTTGTTCTGGTGGGATTCAGTTATTAAGGATAATCCAGAAGGTGATATCACCTGGGATAGATTCAAAGAGATTTTCATAGGAAGATTTACTCCTCCTGAAGCAACCGAGCGATTATGTGATGAATTTTCTTATTTGATACAAGGTGATATGACCATCCCAGAATATCATAAGAAATTCAACGAACTTGCTCACTTTGCTCCTCATCTGATTCAAGATCCAAAGAGGAAAAATTTGAGATTTATTCATGGCCTGCAAAGGAGATATCAGAATAGTGTACTGAGGAATGTAAAACTTCCTTTTTCTGAAATGATTTATATGGCCTATCAGTACGAGGATCTCCATAAGAAAGGAATGTTATGCGACGAAGAAGAAGTCTGTTCTAGTGACAAAGCAGGTTCGGAAACTGATATTCCTGAAGCCAGTATGAGGTCTGAGGAAAGTAAGAAGCCCAGTGCCAAGAGGAAAAGGGCCAGATCTGAAAAGGAACCAGCCACGACGGCTACCTGCTCTAACTGCAAGAAACCAGGGCATTTGACCAGAAGTTGTAAATCCTCGAAGAAGCGAAAGGAGGTTGGGTCTAAATCCAAGAGCAAGTTTCCTGTGACTCGGGAGTGCAATCTTTGTCATCAGGCCGGTCATATAAAGTGAGATTGCTGGCTGTTAAAAAAGACCAAAGAGGCTCAGGTAAATGAAGTGGCCGAAGTGCCTGCATCTTCGTCTGCTCAGGAAAGGGCTGATGTCTTAGAAGGAACGCTTACTGTCAAAAACATTCCAGTCAAAGTACTGTTTGACACAGGCACGTCACGAAGCTTTATTGCAAAGGATGCAGCTAAGAAACTGGATTTGAATTTGAAAAGGCTGAAGGAACCAATGACTGTCCAGAATCCGGTTGGGGGTTCCATTGATCTCAGTTGGGTTTGTGGAGTGCCAGTTTCTTTCTCTCGTTATCGGTTTCCTACCATCGCGGTCGTCATGAATTTTAAAGAGTTTGATCTTATCTTGGGGTTAGATTGGTTGACCAAATATGAAGCTGAAGTCAAATGCGCCGACAGAGTCGTAAAGGCAAAGATTAAATCAGGTGATTATATAACCATTCCCTGTGAAGGTCAAAATACAAATAGAAAGGACTTCTGGGCAGCTTTGGATGTTTCTCCAGCCCAAATAGAAAATATCCCAGAAGTCACAGAGAATATTCCTGACCTCATCAAAGACATTCCTGTCGTCAAGAACTATGCGGATGTGTTCGAAGAAGTTGTTCGCTTGCCTCCGTAGAGAGAAATAGATTTCAAAATTGCTTTAATTCTGAATGCAAGGCCGGTAGTTCACGCTATTCGAAGAATGTCCTTGAAAGAGAAAGAAGAACTTGACAATCAAACACGACAACTAGTATAGAAGGGTCTAATCAGGCCTAGTTTCTCTGATTGGGGTGCAGTAGTGGTGTTTGTCCCAAAATCTGACGGTACTCTACGGTTATGTGTGGATTATCGTGATTTGAACAAGCAGACAATAAAGAACAAATATCCATTGCCGCGAATAGATGATTTGTTGGATCGTCTAAATGGAGCACAAGTATTTTCACGAATGGACCTAGCTACAGGCTTCCATCAACTTCGAATTGCCGAAGAGTGTGTTCCAATGACAGCATTCAGAGGTCCCGACTTATTCTACGAGTGGTTAGTAATGTCGTTCGGCTTATGTAACGCTCCTGCTTACTTCGTCGATCTGATGAATAGAGTGTTCAGAGGGGTTTTGAATAAATTTGTTCTGGTTTTCATCGACGATATTCTAATCTTCTCTAAATCAAAGGCCGAACATGAAAAGCATTTGGAACAGGTTCTGGAAATTCTCCGACGGAACGTATTGAAAGCAAAGTTTTCCAAATGTATATTCTGGTAGGATGAAGTGAAATTTCTAGGCCATGTCGTATCGAAAGAAGGAATTGCTGTGGATCCAAGTAAAATCACAACTATTCAGAATTGGAAACAGCCCAGTACCCCCACTGAAGTCCGCAGTTTTCTCGGATTGGCTAGCTATTACCGGAAGTTTGTTAAAAACTTTTCGAAGATATCTGGTCATTTAACGAAGCTTACAAAGAAGCACTCTAAATTCAAATGGACTCCCGAGAGTAAAGAGGCTTTTGAAGAGCTAAAGTTGAGATTAACAACTGCTCCAGTGTTAACCATCATCGATGGCAACCAGGATTTGAAAGTCTGGACTGATGCTTCTAGAGAAGGCCTTGGCGCAGTGTTAATGCAAAGAGGCCAAGTGATTGCTTATGCTAGCCGTCAACTGAAGCCGCACGAGAAAAACTATGTAACTCATGATCTTGAGTTGTTGGCCATCGTATTCTCTTTGAAAACCTGGAGACACTATCTTCTAGGTGAGAGATTTGAACTGTTTACGGATCATCAGTCGTTAAAGTATATGTTCACTCGGAAAGACCTGAATCTGAGGCAGCAACATTGGCTAGAGTTCCTTGCAGCGTACGATTTTGAGATTCTGTACACTCCAGGGAAAGCCAATGTCGTGGCCGATGCGTTGAGCCGAAAGAACGAAATGATCGCCAGTTTTATCATTACGACTTCGTTGATTGATAAGATATCGGCTCTCCAAAAAGATGACCAATTTATTAAAGGAATGAGTCAGTGAGTTCGTGAAGGCAATGCTTCGGATTTCCAGCTCGACAGCGAAGGGATTCTGAGGTTAGAAGGACGAATTTGTGTTCTAGAAATTCCTGAACTAAGAAGAGATGTGCTTGATGAATGCCACAAATCTAAGCTCAGTATCCATCCGGGTGTGAGTAAGATGTACAACGATATCAAGCGGACATTCTGGTGGAAGTCGTTAAAAAGAGACATCTCGATATATGTTAGTCGATGCCCTACTTGCCAGCTAGTCAAAAGCGACCAACAGAAATTGGCTGGATTGTTACAACCGCTAGAAGTTCCTGGTTGGAAGTGGGAACATATTTCCATGGATTTCATTGATGGTTTGCCCAGAACCAGAAAAGGAAATGACAGTATTTGGGTGATCGTATATCGCTTCACGAAGACCGCCCATTTCATACCTGTCAGATCAAACAGAACTGCTCAGAGCCTGGCGCAAATATACTTTAGGGAAATAGTTAGACTGCATGGAGTGCCGCTCAGTATAGTCAGTGATAGAGATACAATATTCACTAGCAAATTCTGGGAAGCATTTCAAGTCGAGCTGGGAATGAAGTTGAACTTAAGCACCGCTTATCATCCTCAGACAGACGGTCAGACTGAGAGGGTGAATCATATTTTAGAAGATCTATTGCGGGCTTGTGTTATAGATTTCGGTGGATCATGGGAAGACCATCTGCATTTGGCTGAATTCTCTTATAACAACAGCTACCAGGCGAGTCTGAAAATGTCGCCATTCGAAGCATTGTATGGTAGACCGTGCCGATCTCCTGCTTGTTGGGTCGAGCCCGAGAATAGACTTGTGTTGGGTCCTGATATGATCCGAGAAGCCTCCGACAAAGTCGATTTTATTAAGAAGCGATTACTCGCCGCTCAAAGCCGACAAAAGAGCTATGCCGATAGAAGAAGAGATATATCCTTTGCTGTTGGCGACTACGTATATTTGAAAGTATCGCCGATGAGAGGAGTTATCCGGTTTGGTAAAACTGGAAAGTTGGCGCCCAAATTCATTGGTCCGTTTCCTATTCTGGAACGGATTGGAACTCTCACTTATAGGGTTAAATTGCCAGATTGGTTGCCTGGAGTTCATGATGTATTTCACATATCTCAACTTCGAAAGCACGTTCATGATCCAGACTTGATCGTCGAAGAAGCAGCTCAGCAGGATATTGAAATTACTCCAGAATTAGCTGTGAGAAGAGAGCCGCTAAAGATTATCGGCAAAGAAACCAAAGAGCTGAGGAACAAGAAGGTTCACTTAGTCAAAGTGCAATGGAGTGGAGATCCGCGAGATTGTACTTGGGAAACTGAGGAAAGCATTCACAAATCCTATCCCAGATGCCGAGTAGATATCTCTGATTGACTCTGGTGCAAGGTACATTTACCCTACTTTGCATTACCATTTAATTCTCTACTCTGTTGTTATTTCCTTTCCATGGATGTGCACTTTTAAAATTCTATAGTCTGAATGGTTTTAAAAAGAGTATAGAAAGTGATTAGTATATTTTTGAAAGGTTGAAAATGATTTGATTATTTGTTGTGTTGTGTGATTGTAGATTTATCAAACCACTTTCGACTTTGTTCCTTTTCGGGGACGAAAAGTTTTAAGTGGGGGAGATTGTAACGACCCAGAAAATTTGAACCAATTTAAAAAAATTTAAATTGGATGAAATAATGGATTTTAAATATTTAAAATAAATATTTTAAATAATGGCAATGAAAAGTGAGTTTGAATCGACAATTGAAAACGAATATAATTAATTTTAATTATAAACAAGGCCTGAAATGGCGCTGCAGTTTCAAAAATTGAATTCAAACTTTGTCGGACTGTACCGGGTGCAAAACAAAACGGATTTTAGTAAAACCAAAAATATTTAAATCTGTTAGTGAATACCTTTCTAACGAATCTGAAAAATCGAATTTTCATAGCGGAAAGCAAAAGTTATGGCCGAACGAATTTTCAGAAAGGTCGCTATGGAATTTATATAGCCCGTGAAATTGGCCATTTTGCATACGACCTCGGAATTCGACGAAACCACTTTTGTTGGATCCGGGATGTGAAGTTATTGCTAGGTTTCAAATTTCATAATTTTTGAAGCTAATATGTGAGCGTGGCAAAGGAAAATGTGTTTTGGTCAATTACAGTTAAATTGGATCGACCAAAATGGGCCTTTTTGCAAACGGTCTCAGAATTCGACGAAACTAGTTTTGTTGGGACCATATCGTCAAAACATAGCTAGATTTATTTTTATGGAATTTTTCGAATCAATTTGTTGCCCTGGCAAATTGAAATGTACGTTCAAATTAAATATTGAATGTTTTATATTTTAATTTGAAGGAAAACTGACTGAAACATTCGAATGGGCCTTCGAAACATATCCCATTGTGTTCGGAATGGGGGTAAAACGCTAGGGACGACAGTCGTTGGGTTTAGATTGGGGGTCGCGTCAGAAAACCCCTTTAAAACTTCCCCGACCAATCAGAATTTTTATAATAAAAAAAAATATTCCTTTTCTCTCTCCCCGATCGAAGGCGGAAAACGTTCAAAACCTTCCCCCTCATTTTCCGATCAATCCACGCAAAATTAGCCCCTCCTCCTGTTGAAGATTTTGTAGAGCACGGAGAGATCTTCAAATCCATACAAAGTTTGGAATTTTTCGTGGCCTGTGGAGGGAGAATCGACGTCAGGAAGTTTCGAACTTCCAGCCGCCGCCACCGTCGCCTGGCGCCACCGAGTGGGCCCCCACCACCGTGCGCAGACGCGCGTCTCCCCCCTCTTCGTCGCTGCATTGGCCGATCCTCCTATCGATTCACGGTTTGATCGAAAATTGCAAACCTAGTTTTGAACCTTTCAGCTGAGGTACGACTTATATATATTTTCAACAGTTTTAACACCTTTAAACCGTTGCAAACTTTGAAAAATCATATCTTTTTCGTTCTTTAACGAAATTCGATGAAACAGGAAACATCGTGACCGTGTGGACGTTTTCTACATTCTAGAAGAGACCGCCTATTTTTCTGAGCCTTCTACTATTTTTGGTGGAGTGGAACCCAATGTGAGATTTCTAATTTATAAACGATATGGAAAACGACGATGTATAAATTATATAGTCGATGTATGGGTTATATAAGCATTGTACACCTCATGTATAAGCATTGTATAAGTTGTACGTTCGATGTATAAGTTATATATGCGTTGTAAAAATTATATATGTGTTGAAATAGAAGTGAATTGCTATATATATATATATATATATATATATATATATATATATATATATATATATATATATACACGCCCCTCGTCCACAAACCACGGACGATATTTATTGATTGTGATTGGTGTGAAAATTGATTGATAGCGAATGGTTGTTTGGGATTGTTTGTGGTTGATATTGATTGATTGTGGTTGAAAAATACCCATTTGTGGTTGAGAAATATTTGGCTGAAACCACATAGGATTAGTTTGTGGAAATGAAATAAATATATACATACCGCCTGCGTGCGAACTAGATGCATGATCCCCATTGTCAAAAACTGCGAGGTTTTAAGGTAGAGCGAGGAGCCGTACTAAGAACGGTCCCGGTTTTAACTACCCTGCCGTTATGCTGCCGAAATTTTGAATAATATTCGTGTGTTTGAATTATTTTCATTTGCTGAAACTATATTTATTCATTGAATAGAAAACCTTCATGTGTTGAATCGATATTCATTCGTTGATTAGAAATTCATGTGTTGAATGGTATTTGTGTTTTAAATATAAAAATCACATTTTTATCTATATATAGAAACTATAGAAAACCTTCATGTGTTGAATCGATATTCATTCGTTGATTAGAAATTCATGTGTTGAATGGTATTCGTGTTTTAAAATATAAAAATCACATTTTTATCTATATATAGAAACTATAGAAAACCTTCATGTGTTGAATCGATATTCATTTGTTGATTAGAAATTCATGTGTTGAATGGTATTCGTGTTTTAAATATAAAAATCACATTTTTATCTATATATAGAAACTATAGAAAACCTTCATATGTTGAATCGATATTCATTCGTTGATTTGAAATTCATGTGTTGAATGGTATTCATATTTTGAAATAAATTGTTTCATAATAAAAATCACCTTTTATCGACTATATGGACTATGTAAAATAATCTCGTTTTAAAAGAAATTGTTTTATAATAAAAATCCTATTTTTATCACCTATATAAACTATACAAAAAAATAGTGTTTTGGAATAATTTGTTTTACAATAAAAATCACATTTTTATTATACACATGAATTGTAGAAAATGTGAAGTGTTAAAAATAGCAACTCGTTCAAATAAATATGCATGAGTTGAAATATTCATTAATTAGCTAATGATATGATTTTCGCCTATGCATGCAACATTAGAATGAATGGTGTTTTTAAACCAAATGGAATCAAATATGAAGTTGAATGGAAAATGATAAGTGATAAGAACTGTATATATGTACATGCATATTTATTGAACATGTTATGGCAAAGGGGCTAGAGAAGAGGAATAAAATTTTGTGCCCGACAAATAGGTACACATTTACTGTTTTGTTTGGGTGATGATTTTATGAGCCTGTTGGCTAGCCGTTTGGGTTTTTCTTTTTCTTTTTGACATGAGACGCCCGTGTGGCTATTTGGGAATTTTCCCAGCCCCTCCCGTACAAAGGAGGTTATGGCGAAATTTTCTAAAATTTAAAGGCGTTAGTGAAATATTTGAAGTGAAAACGGTATAGGAATTTTTGAATGGACTATATTCATATAAATATAAATAAAATTAAACGAAACGTGGCTGTGCAGTTTGCAATTTGAAACCGTGATTTCAAACGATTATACCGGGAGATCCGACCATCGGATTTTCTTGAAATCGCAACCGTTGGATTCGCTTTGGAAAAATCTTTCCAACGACACCAACTTTGTAAAAATCCAAAGGTTGGATTGTCTGGAATGTTTAATTCAAATCTGAAGAAAAACAGCGCCAGAATCGGTTATATTTATATATATATATATATAAATATAATTATATCTAATCGAATAACGACGCTACAGTTCGTATTTTGAAATCGAAACTTCAAACGATTGTACCGGGAGATCTTACCGTCGGATTTTCCCGAAACTGGAACCGTTGGATTCGTTTTGAAAAGATCTTTCTAATGATGCAAATTTTGTGAAGATCCAACGGTTAGATTCTTAGATATGTGTACATCAAATCTGAAGAAAAACAGCGCCACGGTCGCGTTATGGCCCGAAGCGTCGTTTTGAATATATTGGCTATTTTAAAATAAATAAAAATAGCGATAAATCGTTATAAAATATTATAAACCATATGGATGTGATTTAGAAATTAACTGAAGGTTGGTTAAGTCAAATAATTTCCTGGGTGTTGATCTGATGTTGGTTTCGGCCTTCGGGGTTAATATTTAAGAAATCGTTCACTTACTGATTGACGGTTAGTGACTAATGAATTGAAATGATGCGTGTATATGTTAGTGTTGCACTTGTTTATTATATACGCGAGTTGCTCAGAAAGACCGGGTTTATCCCATTCTGAATAACTAAATCGACGATAAGAAATCGAAGATGAAGACGATGGTCGAAGACCGGAGATCTTCACCTCGTTTGGATGGTAACCGAGGTCCTGATTGGGAGGCATCCCGAAATATGGATAATAAGTGGTGATCGTCCAGACGTACGTGGTGATCGATGGGTTTGCGAGGTATTTAGTGCCTCCGGTTTCGTTCAGACCCATAACAGACTTGTAAATGGACTGTGTGTCTGACATTGGATTTTATTCTGTGTTGATTGATCTCTATTAAATATACATCTGTTTAGCGGCGGAGAATTTATTCTTTTGCTTAATGCCCTTCTGTGAAACGCACGAGCTCAGAGGTTGTATATCGATGGACATTCGTCGCATGGCATGAATTGCTAGTGTGGCATGCCTAAGTGGCAAATGATCAGGGCTTCTGTTGAAAAGCAAAGTCTTGTGGTGATGATCAAAGCACCGCCTGTGTGGCGTAGCTTTGTGTATAATGTGAATTCGCGAGCCTCACACCCCGGTATGAACCAGAAACGGGAGAAGGACCTCAGGGAGGGCATGTGTTTCTTCCTAGCTAGGGTGGTGTCAGTGACCTACCCCTGACATTTATATACTTTTCACCTGTGTGGTTGTTGCTGTTGCGAGGCGCCTCGGTTTGATCGGACGATCCGGGTCCGATGGAGTCATTCGTTGGCTCGTTTACGCCCCAAAGGGCGGGGAAACGTATTGTTCAGGCATAATAATCCACATCGGTGGACCGGCCCTGACAATCCAAGGCTTGCATGCGCGCTTGCCTGAGACTCGGGCTAGGCAGTCTCGAATTCGGTAAGGACTATCTTTTGCCTTGGTTCATGACGGAAATCCAATTTCCAAATACGTGACTGTGCGGTTTCGATTGTATATATATATTTGGCGATATAGTGGCATGGGACGCTCATGTCGTCTATGATTGATAGTTATGATTTGAAATTGTTTTCAAAACATATAAACACTAGCAATAATATCAAATGCCTTTGTTTTATTTGTATCAAGCATATTTTGGCCGTTATAAGTTAAAAACTCTATCCTCCGGTTTGCGTTGCATTGTGTGATGGGAACTGAGTCTTATAACGGCTTCATTTTTATAAAAAGCATAGCGTTGTTTCAAAGAATGATTTGTTTTAAAGCACTGGCAGTCCAATGGAGTAAACCCGTTCCACGAAAGTGGCGTGGTCCTATGATTGGCCATATTATATATGTGTTGAGTAGATTTCTCATACCAGTCCCATGACTGACTCGTAGTTTGTTTCACCTTCAAACTCGGGTGCCCCTTTTTCTACATGGGCAGCCTTGTATTCAGGTTTAGCTGGTTCTTTCTGGATAACTGGAGCTGAAGATGGATTCTATCATTTATCTCTTTTTATGCTGTTCAGCTCCTATTGTACATATTTTGTTTGTTTTCCGCTGTAGACATTTATGTATAGCTGAACTGTATTTGTACTAAGTAAGATCCTGTATACTATGTAACTCTGATGATTACTTTTATCCAGTATATTGTATTGTTCATCATCTGGTGTATTTGTTTAATTTTGTCCTGCTATTATCTGTTTCTGTGTTATATTCCAAAGATTACCCTTGCCGCCGTCAGTACGGGGTTTGGGGTCGTCTCAATTATTAAAATGCATAAGCTGTAAAGAGAGACTATAACATGTTAATTTAATGGAGTCCTATAGTAGCTATCAAAGATATATGTTATAACAGTAAAACTGTGTTATTAATAATCTCAAATTTATTGAGATTTAGATGTATAATAGCGGCAAACATGAGCTATTGTACTGAAGTAACATAGTGACAAAAATGAGTTGTATAAGGGTTTAGTAAAACTATAACACATTTAATTAATAGCGTCATATATCTGATATTGAATACATATGTTATAGCGGAAAAACTATGTTATAAATATTTTACCTTTGAATGAGATTTTGATGTATTATAGCGGTGAAAATGAGCTACTATAATAGAATAACATAACGGCTAGGTATCACTATCAAATTATATCTTTAATAGCGGAAAATAAAGCGTTATAAATATTGAGTAGTTTTTTATAACATGTTCATATATAGCAATTATGATACCGCCATAGTTCTTATTCATAGCGGTTTTAGGCCGTTGTAAAAGACAATTTCTGTTGTAGTGAGATTTTCATATTCCTTCAAGTGATTTCAAATAAACGGTTTTTTTTAATCTTGAATCATGAATCATCTTTTGAGACCATCAGAAATATCTTCGAAACATCTTCTTGTCATGTCTGATTTGAAAATGTTTGTTGTGCTGCTCTGATATTGATTTGGAAAAAATTTGGTAACTGCTTACTTTGATTAATATTTGTCTGCTGCTCAGATAAAAGGAACCACTTTTGAAAAAGATTTTTGAAACTGCTTGTTTTGGTCAAGACTGTTTACTGCTCTAATAAATGAAATTTGTGTGCGTAATTTGACTGATTGGGTTTTATGTTTAAAATTCTTTAGTCTAAGATATCCTTGGTAAGCCACTGGGGTGTGATTAAAATCCTCAATAAAGGGGACTACAATTGGTATCAGCCCTTCATTCTTTTTCACCAATCTGTTTTTTGAATCTTCACCTTGTATAGATTTCACACATTTTTTAAAATCCCTCTGTTATGTCTCTTGTAATTGATTTTCAGTTTTAAATTATTTATTGATTATTCATTCAAAATTGAAATCAATATCCAAATTGAACTATATTTATAATTCATCAAAATAATTATCAGATTTTGAAATTGTAATGAGTTGTGACTATAGTATATTTCACAACATGAGGTGATTTTATTTAGATTTTCATGATGGTTGAATAGTTTTTATAATATATTTGAATTAGCCATTATTTCACGAACATCTTCATTATCTATCATAAATCTGCCATCCATTATGATTTTATATTAATGTGGAGAGTTTAATATTTTAAAAATCATTTTTTGAATAAATAGTGGAAATATTTGTGATAGAATTGGGACTATGTTATTATTCAGAGTTAGTGATAACTGAAAATTTTCAATGATCCCGGTACAGTTGAGCATATTTCATAATGTGATTAATTTAGAAATTTATTTCACAAACCATTTCTGTACCTACCACACTTCTATCATCCATATTGGTTTCATATACTGAGGAGTTTTTTATTTTGAAACAGAAAATAATAAAAATATAACATTCATAAGTATTTCTCTAACCTCATTTAAAAATCCAAGCTCTGGTCATACATGGTTATGAGATTACTTATATTAAGCTGCAACTGATCTCATTTAAAAATCCAAGATCTGGTTAACGTGGTCAGTGTGCTCTTAAATAAAAAGAAAAAGATAAAGGAATAAACTACTAAATACAAATTAATATGAAAGTCTCCTTGGTGTGTAAAAACTAGCTTATAAATCCATTTTCTAATTTGTGAAATGTGTTAATATCTTATAATGTATTATGTAACACCCGTGAATTCTATGACTGTGAAACTCACAAATTAAAGTATAATTAATTTCAAATCAAAGAACTAAGGGAAACGGGATACGCCATTGCGTTCGTCTCGGAAAAATACGCGAAATAGAGTCCGAGTTTTCGAAAAACGGATATCGTATGAAGAAGTTATGGACGAACGAAGTTGGGCGAAAAACCGAAAAAAAGGGCCAGAATGCACTGGCGCACTTGGGAAGTGCGCCAGAACAAAAATGAACTGGCGCACCTGCGAAGTGCGCCAGTACATTTTTGACCTGGCGCACCTGCCAAGTGCGCCCAGGTCAAAAATGACCTGCTGGCCAGGTCTGGTCTAGCCCTGGCTGGCCAGGTCGGTGTGTGGTCGAATTTCTGTGGTCTGCTTTGTCATTAGGGCTAGGTGGCGGGTTTTTATTGGTCTCTCTTCCTAATGAATGGCTACGATCTAACCTAGCAACATCAATGGTCCTAATCAATTCCTAACCTCTATATAAACAACCCTAGACTAAACCCTAATCTATTCATTCAAAATAAGATTATAGCCGCCATGTTGCTGAGGAACGACAAAGAGTAGCCGCCGACTAGAGAGAGAGTTAGGAAGAAAGTTCTAAAGCCTAAAGCAATTCAAGCAACCTAAAGCTAATCAATTCAACAAAGGAATCGTGTCTCTTAATTAGAGAATTCGCCGCAACCATTGTAAGTAGAGTATTACTTTGGTATAATAAACAACTGTGTTGATGTGTATGCTTGAATTGTGGCAATGGAAGTAATTCATGTTTGTGCAAAATTATGTTATTCATTATAAAGAACTACATGCGGTAGTTCTATGCAAATATACGTTTGGAATATTGCGCAAATTATGTAATCTATGTTGAAGCTACATGTATGTAGTTGAGTGAAATTTATGCAAGTTTGGGGCTTTGTTATTATGTCGTCATGATGTATACTTTGTGCATAAATCGTTTTGCAAGCAATTGAGACAAGTTTGGTTGTTATAGTTCATATGAAACTATGTCGGAATTTTGACACCATAATCCATGTATTAAGTCATGCTTATGAATATGGCTAGGCTATGAATGATATTTGGCATAATTGAAATCTATGATTAAGTCTATCTTGTTTAAAAGAGTTATATGATGACATATGTGAGACATGGCTAGGTTAGACTCAAAAATCCCTTTTTGCAAGTTTAAAGCAAACACCATGATTAGGAATATTTATGCATAAGTATATTTATACCATCGTTATGTGATTAGACTTAAACCATGATTAAGTTGAACTATGCTTTTGTGTTAGTAACAAAGTATCCCCTTTGTAAACATGTAGAAACCTTATGAACATGACTTGTTTATGTTTATGCCATGAACAAATTGAACTTTACCTATGCCATGCTTATGTTTGACATTATGCCATGTTTATGCTAGAAGTATTTATGCCATGCTTATGTCTGACATTATGCCATGCTTATGCTAGGAATATTTATGACATGCTTATGTTTGACATTATGCCATGTTTATGCTAGAAGTATTTATGCCATGCTTATGCTAGGAATATTTATGACATGCTTATGTTTGACATTATGCCTAAATAAGAATATAGGTTCATGTTGTAGTTAAACCTATGCAAGTTCACATGCTTTGATTCATGTCACCTATGTTACCACTATGCAAGTACACCAATTTCTATTTTGTATTTCCAACGTCGTATTGCAAGTTCATGCGCTCACCTTCCCCTCTTTGTGTATACGCCATAAGCCTCCCCTTTTCGCATGGCTAAATTGGGCTTTAAAAGGCTAAGCCCAATATATATATAAACGGACGTGTAAAACGGGGGGGAAAATAACGTTGGGTTAAAAATAAATTAATGAATGAAAATATAAAATAGAAGGGCCCAAATTCAAGTATGGGTTGGGCCCGTGATTGGTGTAACCTTTACACCATTAACTTAATAATGGGCCGCAAATATTTACATATAAATAAAGAAGAATGACAAGATATGTAAATGTAGAAAAGACGATGTGTTTAACCCGAGGTTGGATTGAGTTGTGATGTAAACCTGCCCGGAACCGCCCGGCTGTCCAGTAGTCACAGCAATACCTATCCAATGTGGGAGGTTAAACATGGAGCCCAGCAAGGACCCGAGGTTAGACTGAGTTGTGGCGTAAGACTGCCCGGAACCAACCGGCAACAGGCAGCCACAACAATACCTGTCTAATGTGAGAGGTCAGGGCCTTAATAAGACAATTAAGGCTGAGTCAGGATTGTTAGGATTAAGTGAACTAAAGACTTAATCAAAATGGAACATGCTAAACTAAACGGACTGGTGGGGTTAGGTTAGGAAACACTTAACCAACTTAGCATGTTGGCTAGAGATAGAAAACCTAGTAACGGGGGACCCTTTTCAGCAGTAACCCTAGAAGGTGTATCAGGATACCCTGAAACTAGGCAGGGTGGGGCACGATTACTGGGCTGATTGTAAGAGGTCAAATCGACGGCGGTGGTGTAGCAGTGTAGGTTCTAACGGAGTGCGGGCGTGCACACACTCCGGCGCAGAAAAATAAGGCACTGGACACCAGTAGCATACCTGTGCACTCTAAGGTTGTGTCGGGTTGCCACTATGGGACTTGATACACCCCATGGCGGGACCAGCATAGGTAACTACAGACATCGGGGGCCGTAAGACACATGGAACTATGCGAGTAGGAGCCGATCATCATTGAATGGATCACATCACCCTGATTATGGGGTGCAAATTGGAAACTAGTTTATATGGGTTCAGAGATTAACATGGGGTACGATAGCATATTCGACCCTAGATAACTTAACCAAGTTCATAGTGTTTGCCCACTTCCTGTTTTACTTATCATACCCAGTTCTTTATTCATAGACAAAGTAGTACTAGACTTACTCAGGCTTTATGTCTGACTCTATTTTTCTTTCGTCTTCTTTCTTCCGTTTCCCCCCCCCCCCAGGTCCTCAGGGAGGGAACACAACAGCTTGACCTACCTCAACATCCAGCTTGAAGAAGAGAAATGTATTGCTTGGACTTTCCTGTTTTGAACTATGGCTTTGGACAATCCACTATGGGGCTTTGGCAGTTTGTCTATGTTTTATTTATGCTTCTTTAAAAATAATGTACTCAAGACAGATTATGAAGTGTTATGTTATGTTTTTTGGAAAGGATGTTGTTGTAACACGTATTTGACTTTATGAAATAAAGTTTGTTGTTCTTCCGCTGTTTACAAATATGTGTTCTTATATCTGTCTTGTATATCTGTGACTTGTACTTATAAACCTCCACCAAAATTAGGGCATTCCCTTTGAGAGTGACCCTAATGGAGGTGGGGTGTTTCACTTGGTATCAGAGCATAGGTTTACCAGATAAGATAAAAAGTTTTGAAAAATTATTTTCAAAAAGGAAATTTAAAGAAGCATTTTTAAAAGAAAAATATTATTTTATTTTTAAAAGGCAAAGTCCACTCCCCAAAGCCATAGGAACTATCTCTTATCCTTCGTTTTGAATCTATCCTTTTTTTTTGTTTCAGCATGTCCCAAGATCTTAACTTGCCTGAAGGGGTGCCAATACCTGGTTGGTTTAGACGGTTCTTAGAAGCAAGGGCCACTCAGCCAGGTCCTACCGTTCCTCCTCCCCCAGCTGAAGGAAATCATCCAGCTGCAGCAGCACCTTTTCCTCCACCTCCTCCTCGGGGAAACACGTTCGCTAAGATATGTAAAGATTTTAAAGCTATGGGAGGAAGGGATTTCCATGGAACTGAGTCCTTCGTAGCAGCTAGGAATTGGCTGAAAGAAACTGAAGACCTATTCATCATCTTTGAGGTAGAGGATAGACAAAAAGTACAGTTGGCAGTGTGGCTATTGAAGGGTGAGGCTTCCTACTGGTGGGAAGTCACTAATGCTGAAAGACCAGTGGAGACATGGGAGGACTTTATGGCAAGGTTTGAGACCAAATTTCTCTCAGATGCAGAAAGGAGTTTGCAGTTGGAAAAATTCTTATTTCTTAAACAAGGGGACAAGACAGTCAGAGAGTATGTGAATCAGTTCGATGAGCTGGCTAGGTTTGGACTTGACCTAGTCAACACCCCGCACAAGAAGGCTCTCCGTTTCGTCAAAGGGTTGAATGAGCCATTACACAGTTTGGCCATGACCCATATACCCATGGGAGCCACGTATGAAAGATTGGTGCAAATGGCATTGCTGAATGAAGAGGATAAGGGCAAGAAGAAAGAGGGTTTGCAGCCCAAGAAGACAGATTTTAAGAAGGGCGGGGAAGGCAACAAAGAGAAGAGGACGTGTAATTTCTGTGGCAAAGTGGGGCACTTAGTAAAGGACTGCCGGAAAAAGAAGGCCAAGGAGAATGGTGGGTGCTTTTCATGCGGTCAGACAGGCCATAGGGCTAGGGACTGCCCAAGGAAACGAGGACAGGGGCAGGGCGCTGGATCCACCCCAGGGGCACAGGTTCATGTGCTAGAAGTGCCACCACTGCAACAGCGAGGTACAAACACTTCTGTAGAAAGTGTAGTTTATCTTTATGATCACCCCGTTCGCACTTTGTTTGATTCTGGCGCATCACACTCCTTTATCTCGTCTGCTTTAGTAGAATCTCTGCACCTAAAAACTAGTATGGTAGAGGACCCCTTAATTGTTTCAAACCCAATTGGGGGCCCAGCTCATTTGTCTATGATCTGTGTGGGATTGAAAATTTCTATCCTAAGTGTAGAATTTCAATGTAGTGCCTTTGTTTTGGGCTTTTCGGGGTATGGTTTGATTTTGGGTAGGGATTGGCTATCCAGTAATGGGGCCATCCTTGATTGTGAGAAAAGGGTTGTTAGGCTCCTAACCCAGCTCGGTAATACTTTGGAAATTTCTTGTAATCCCTCGTATGCGGTTATGCTTAGTTATCTTGAATCGCTAGATGCCTCTGTTGAAAATTTGAAATCAGTTAGAGTGGTCCGGGAATATCCGGATGTCTTTGAAGAGGTGAAGGGCTTGCCTCCGAAGCGGGAAATAGACTTCCGCATATATCTTGTAGATAATGCAAAGCCCGTTGCGTTGCCCGTTAGACATATGGCTCCGCGAGAAAGGAAAGAGCTCAGTAAACAGATTAAAGAGCTTCTAGAAAAGGGGTTCATTAGGAGGAGCATTTCAGAATAGGGCGCTCCAGTAGTGTTCGCCACTAAGGCTGAAGGTTCATTTCGCTGATGCATGAGTTGTAAAGAATCACCTTAGTAAGTACATTTGGCAACATAGTTGACATTTGTTTATTTTCAAGAGATAATTCATCTATGTGGAATACCTTCTAGTAAGTGAACAAGATCCAAGATTCACTAATGAATTTTGGAGAGCTTGCATGGAACCATGAGTACGCAGTTAAGGCTTGAGCCAAGTATACTAGAAGGAGAATAAGTGAAAGAGGAACGAGAGGCAAGGGTTCCAACTCATATTTTGGAAACAAGGATTAAGAAGCTACGAAATTGTGAAGTTAAAGACGGACAAAGCATAATGGAGTTAAGCTCAAGGAAGTGCGACTTAGAAGATTGAAGACTAGATTCGTGCATCGTATCTCTTCTTAAGAGTATATCCTTGATTCCTCTCTTCCTGTAGAGCTTACTTGCATGGTATCTTTTCTGTATATCCTCTCGGTCCCATTCTCAATCCAATTTCTGTTGCAAACCACATAGGGAGTATGACTCATCTGTTAGTAACACATGTTGGGGCTCGAGGGTGTTCATCGGTTTGACTAAAGTTTTCGACTTTTATAGGATACAGATTGGTCTTAGGAAGGGACTCCCTTATGACCTAAAAGGAGTCCATCATGCTTAGTTGCCTAGAATCATATATGGTGGTTGGGTTGAGTAATTCTTTGGGTGTCAGTCTGATGTTGATTTCGGTCTTCGGGGCTGATGCTTAGAGAGTTCTTCTCCTAATCAATATATATGTGGCATAGGTTTTCAGTTTTGACATTGCCTAATGGGCACAAAGTTTTTACTTCGACTATACCTTTAGATAGGAACAATTGGGAAAAATGGCCTATAGATTAGAGCTACCCGAGAAGTTGGCTGGAGTCCACAACGTCTTTCACGTTTCACATCTCCGAAAATGTCTGCATGAGTCTGCTGAAGTGGTAGAGCCAAATATCCTCGAAGAGGTCGAAGTGGAACGCGAGGCAACCATAAGGAAAGTTCCAACCCGCATCTTAGGAACGGAAGTGAAGAAGCTACGCAACCGCGAAGTCAAGCTCGTCAAAGTTCAGTGGAGCGACGCCGAGGGAGACGCGACTTGGGAAACTGAAGCTAGAATCCGTACAGCCTACCCTTTTCTGTTCGAGGGTACATCCTTGATCTTTCTCTTTCCTTAAGTTGCGCTTTTATCTTTTTAGGTATATTTCCTCGACCGTATCTTTTAGGTAGAATCTTTTTGGATGGAAACATGTAATTGAAACATGTTATGTATGATGGTTGCAAGTGGTTGCAAGTGATTGCTAGTGGTTGCTCGTGGTTGCATATACACACACAATCTAGGTTTTAGATCGGCTCAGTCACTTCATATTGCATATGCATATATGTTTGCTTTCGTATGTGGTTGAACTATAATGTGTTGTCATATGGATGTTGCATTTGTATTGAATGATTGTGCACTCATGTAGAATCATGAATAGGAAAATTTGCATACATAATGGATTCATGGCACTTACATAATTCGCATTAAGGAGGTCAACTGAATCAGTAGACCGCCTGATTTTGCATTAGATAAGTTCATGTACACACACACCTCGCATATGATCATGAAGCATTAGAAGTCTTTTAAGGACAATGGATGCTCGTGTTTGATGGATGAGTAGATGGATGATTGGATGTTAGGACATACATTCCTCCTAACTTGAAGATTTCGGGGACGAAATCCTTTTAAGTGGGGGAGAATGTAACACCCGTGAATTCTATGACTGTGAAACTCACAAATTAAAGTATAATTAATTTCAAATCAAAGAACTAAGGGAAACGGGATACGCCATTGCGTTCGTCTCGGAAAAATACGCGAAATAGAGTCCGAGTTTTCGAAAAACGGATATCGTATGAAGAAGTTATGGACGAACGAAGTTGGGCGAAAAACCGAAAAAAAGGGCCAGAATGCACTGGCGCACTTGGGAAGTGCGCCAAAACAAAAATGAACTGGCGCACCTGTGAAGTGCGCCAGTACAATTTTGACCTGGCGCACCTGCCAAGTGCGCCCAGGTCAAAAATGACCTGCTGGCCAGGTCTGGTCTAGCCCTGGCTGGCCAGGTCGATGTGTGGTCGAATTTCTGTGGTCTGCTTTGTCATTAGGGCTAGGTGGCGGGTTTTTATTGGTCTCTCTTCCTAATGAATGGCTACGATCTAACCTAGCAACATCAATGGTCCTAATCAATTCCTAACCTCTATATAAACAACCCTAGACTAAACCCTAATCTATTCATTCAAAATAAGATTATAGCCGCCATGTTGCTGAGGAACGACAAAGAGTAGCCGCCGACTAGAGAGAGTTAGGAAGAAAGTTCTAAAGCCTAAAGCAATTCAAGCAACCTAAAGCTAATCAATTCAACAAAGGAATCGTGTCTCTTAATTAGAGAATTCGCCGCAACCATTGTAAGTAGAGTATTACTTTGGTATAATAAACAACTGTGTTGATGTGTATGCTTGAATTGTGGCAATGGAAGTAATTCATGTTTGTGCAAAATTATGTTATTCATTATAAAGAACTACATGCGGTAGTTCTATGCAAATATACGTTTGGAATATTGCGCAAATTATGTAATCTATGTTGAAGCTACATGTATGTAGTTGAGTGAAATTTATGCAAGTTTGGGGCTTTGTTATTATGTCGTCATGATGTATACTTTGTGCATAAATCGTTTTGCAAGCAATTGAGACAAGTTTGGTTGTTATAGTTCATATGAAACTATGTCGGAATTTTGACACCATAATCCATGTATTAAGTCATGCTTATGAATATGGCTAGGCTATGAATGATATTTGGCATAATTGAAATCTATGATTAAGTCTATCTTGTTTAAAAGAGTTATATGATGACATATGTGAGACATGGCTAGGTTAGACTCAAAAATCCCTTTTTGCAAGTTTAAAGCAAACACCATGATTAGGAATATTTATGCATAAGTATATTTATACCATCGTTATGTGATTAGACTTAAACCATGATTAAGTTGAACTATGCTTTTGTGTTAGTAACAAAGTATCCCCTTTGTAAACATGTAGAAACCTTATGAACATGACTTGTTTATGTTTATGCCATGAACAAATTGAACTTTACCTATGCCATGCTTATGTTTGACATTATGCCATGTTTATGCTAGAAGTATTTATGCCATGCTTATGTCTGACATTATGCCATGCTTATGCTAGGAATATTTATGACATGCTTATGTTTGACATTATGCCATGTTTATGCTAGAAGTATTTATGCCATGCTTATGCTAGGAATATTTATGACATGCTTATGTTTGACATTATGCCTAAATAAGAATATAGGTTCATGTTGTAGTTAAACCTATGCAAGTTCACATGCTTTGATTCATGTCACCTATGTTACCACTATGCAAGTACACCAATTTCTATTTTGTATTTCCAACGTCGTATTGCAAGTTCATGCGCTCACCTTCCCCTCTTTGTGTATACGCCATAAGCCTCCCCTTTTCGCATGGCTAAATTGGGCTTTAAAAGACTAAGCCCAATATATATATAAACGGACGTGTAAAACGGGGGGGGGGGGGGAAATAACGTTGGGTTAAAAATAAATTAATGAATGAAAATATAAAATAGAAGGGCCCAAATTCAAGTATGGGTTGGGCCCGTGATTGGTGTAACCTTTACACCATTAACTTAATAATGGGCCGCAAATATTTACATATAAATAAAGAAGAATGACAAGATATGTAAATGTAGAAAAGACGATGTGTTTAACCCGAGGTTGGATTGAGTTGTGATGTAAACCTGCCCGGAACCGCCCGGCTGTCCAGTAGTCACAACAATACCTATCCAATGTGGGAGGTTAAACATGGAGCCCAGCAAGGACCCGAGGTTAGACTGAGTTGTGGCGTAAGACTGCCCGGAACCAACCGGCAACAGGCAGCCACAACAATACCTGTCTAATGTGAGAGGTCAGGGCCTTAATAAGACAATTAAGGCTGAGTCAGGATTGTTAGGATTAAGTGAACTAAAGACTTAATCAAAATGGAACATGCTAAACTAAACGGACTGGTGGGGTTAGGTTAGGAAACACTTAACCAACTTAGCATGTTGGCTAGAGATAGAAAACCTAGTAACGGGGGACCCTTTTCAGCAGTAACCCTAGAAGGTGTATCAGGATACCCTGAAACTAGGCAGGGTGGGGCACGATTACTGGGCTGATTGTAAGAGGTCAAATCGACGGCGGTGGTGTAGCAGTGTAGGTTCTAACGGAGTGCGGGCGTGCACACACTCCGGCGCAGAAAAATAAGGCACTGGACACCAGTAGCATACCTGTGCACTCTAAGGTTGTGTCGGGTTGCCACTATGGGACTTGATACACCCCATGGCGGGACCAGCATAGGTAACTACAGACATCAGGGGCCGTAAGACACATGGAACTATGCGAGTAGGAGCCGATCATCATTGAATGGATCACATCACCCTGATTATGGGGTGCAAATTGGAAACTAGTTTATATGGGTTCAGAGATTAACATGGGGTACGATAGCATATTCGACCCTAGATAACTTAACCAAGTTCATAGTGTTTGCCCACTTCCTGTTTTACTTATCATACCCAGTTCTTTATTCATAGACAAAGTAGTACTAGACTTACTCAGGCTTTATGTCTGACTCTATTTTTCTTTCGTCTTCTTTCTTCCGTTTCCCCCCCCCCCCAGGTCCTCAGGGAGGGAACACAACAGCTTGACCTACCTCAACATCCAGCTTGAAGAAGAGAAATGTATTGCTTGGACTTTCCTGTTTTGAACTATGGCTTTGGACAATCCACTATGGGGCTTTGGCAGTTTGTCTATGTTTTATTTATGCTTCTTTAAAAATAATGTACTCAAGACAGATTATGAAGTGTTATGTTATGTTTTTTGGAAAGGATGTTGTTGTAACACGTATTTGACTTTATGAAATAAAGTTTGTTGTTCTTCCGCTGTTTACAAATATGTGTTCTTATATCTGTCTTGTATATCTGTGACTTGTACTTATAAACCTCCACCAAAATTAGGGCATTCCCTTTGAGAGTGACCCTAACGGAGGTGGGGTGTTTCATATTATGATTCGTTGATTGATAGTTATTGGGATTTGATATTATATGATTGCGTCACTTAAATTGAATTTATAATTATAGTCCAAATCCATTACTGTTTTATGCTTCAATTTATAAATTCTTGTTCGAAAATAGCCAAAAAATATTCATATTTTTGTAACTCTCTCCATTTTTATAAATTCATCGTAAATCCATCATTCTCTACAATATGAAATATGCCACTAGTTCTCATAATATTATGATTTTTGTTTGATTAATTGAGATTTATGATGATCATTCTTCCTCTTATGCTGAAATTATATTTTTTGTCATTTTTAATCTATATTTTAATGTTTATATCCTTTTGATGATAACAAAAGGGGGAGAATGGATTGAGATTTTGATTTATGAGTGAACATTTTATAAATATTTTAATTTTGAGAATTTCAATTCAATTTACATTTTTTTTCATTCTTTTCACTCATGCACAATAATTTGGGGAGTTTCTGTTGTAGGGGGAGCATTCAAATAGGAAGAGTTCAGTTCTTCACTGTCAAACACATTTATTATATTCAAAATCTTAATATTTGTTTGTCATCATCAAAAGAGGGAGATTGTTGTGTATAACGTTGTTGTATACACAATTATATGATTTTTGTTTGATGATAACAACCAAATATATATTATTATAAGTGTGTTTGTTATTGTACTGTTTCATATGTATATCACAGACATGAATATAATATTCATATTTAAATAGAACACGACTGTACAAAAATTCAAATATTTACACAGTATTTTATTTAAATAGAATATTTTATTTCAAACAATACAACTTTTATAACTTCTCTATTTGTACACTCCACAGATATATTTCATTTCATATATATACAATTTCATATACACAGCTCCTTACTACAGTTCACTCAGCCACTCTCACATATAGTTTCATTTACAAATACATACTGATACTCTCTCTTTCACTGCTTCATCTTTTGTCTTTTGTCTTCACAACTCACTATCAATCCAGTCACCCTCTGCTTACCTGTCACATGAAACAGAAACACAAGTACACTGCAATAGAAATAAAACTGAAGAGCATACATATATAAATTAAATTTTAAATTTTATATGCCTCAGAATTTCGTTGTGTTTTTCATCATTTTTCATGACTTGATCTGATTTATATATATCCATTTGTGTTTTGATAGCTTGTGATATTCACAGTGATTCACTGTAAATACCACAAGGCAGACTGTATATCATGTACCCACAGATCAGCCTCAACACATTACGCTGGTCTGCTGATCAAAAATAGTAATTGATTCTGAACAGCCACAACACTGTTGTAGCAGTCTGCTGATGAATAATATAAATTACACATGCATGATATATGTATACACACAATGTTGTGTATATATACACATATATAAATGTATAGGTGAATATGGTCGAGCGCAAGTCAAAATGATGAAGGGGTGTAAAACAAGTAATGGCGCAACATGGTGGAGCCAGTCTGGCCATTCTCAAGTTTTAGGTCAGCATGAATCATGCAACATATTAAGGCTTACATGAATATTTGAAGACAATTTGAAGCACAAACATGCAACAGGTCTGTACACAGCTTGGTGATCAAGTCCAAGGGAAATAGCATATATACATGTATGGTGCACCAAAGTCAAAAACACCATGGTGTGTGTGCACAACACAATGTATAACTAATCCAAGCTTTTAAGTCAAGACAACAAAAGCAATGAAAGCGAGGTCAAGTAAAATTAGTGCGTGTCAACATGTTCAAGGCTCAAGTGCAGCAACTAAGATCAAAACATGAAGTATCAGTGGTGCAAGTGCAAGTGTACACAGGTGAAATGGCTTAATTAATTTCCACATGGTTCAGCCCAGTATTTCAGGCACACAAGGCATGGTGTGTATACAATAGTAATCTGACTTAAAGAGAAGCATGGTTCAAGTAGAGGTGCACAGATAGGTCATGGTGGTTCAACAAATAAGCATGCATGTGCAACAAGTTAAAACTACAGTCAACAAATATGTCAATGATTCAAGCTATCAGTTCAAGTGTATAAATGGTGCAGCCTGAATTTCAAAATGGTTAAGCAACCTAACATGTGCATTGTTCAACAATTTCAAACATGATTGGCCAAAGTTGGATTGTATATATGCATGTCAGTTAAATGATGCAGCCTCAAGTTCATGGATCAAATCAGATTAAAGCAAATGATCAGCATGCACAAGCAAGGTGGTACAACATGGTGGCACAAACAATGTTTGGAAAGAATTTATTTTAAATGTTTCCTGAAATATAATCAATCAAAGAGAATCAATTCCAGATTCGGATTTGTCTCCAGAAAATACTCAACACATTTCTAGCAACTCCTAAATGGTTTCATGAAATCACAGTGGATATATTTGGCAAGCTATTCCAATGATTCCCAGTTTTAAATTGTTTTTAAAATCGGAAAGCAATTTCTTTTGGCAACAGTTTTAATAGTGAACCAATTTATTTAACAAAGACAAAATCAGCATAGGTGTAAACAATTGTAGAAATCACAATTCCAGTTTTGGCAAGAAGTGAATTCAAGGTTTCCAGAATTTCACAAAGGTGCATTAAAGCATCAATCACTTTGGAAACATATCACGTATCAATTCAAGGCAACATATTTTTTCAAGTCCACAATGGTTCTGAAAAACATTCAAGTTTATCTTGAAAAACAAGGTCACAACAATCTCGCAAACAAAAGAGGAATTTTTTTTCGAAATCAGGTCAAGTCATTTAATTCAAAATCAAAGCATTTTTAGGGATTTCTAAACCCTATATGTTATTACCAAATCATCGGCAAAATATAGAGAAAGGATCGAAAACACAAGCCAAACATTCAAGAACAAAATCGATTAACCAATTCAGAGAAACTCACTAAATTTATCCATCATTTTTTGATCACCAGTATTTGAAGCATCAGAGAGCCACACAGATTCGAGTATCAAAAAGGAACTTCCAGATTAACATCATGATTGAGATTTGGGATTGGAGAAAACCCTAGTTTGAGAATCCGCCGCCATTTTCAATTCTCATAAGAAAGAGAACGGGTTGAACCAAAATGCAAAGAGGTCGGCCATCTTTTAATTGAAAAGGGGATAACCTTTATTTTTAGCTCATAGGGTTTTAGTTTGTATTGTTTCTTTTTAATTCTGTCTACTTTGTAAACCGTTCGAACAGTTTCTAGAATCTGTAAAATTCTAGGGAATCCAGTTAGGGTTTTAGCTGGCAGTTTACTAGAGTCTATAAAAACTAGGGGTTGCAGTCCGAGGAAATCTGATCGAGGGGATATAGATCGGTCTGGGGATTTAAGCATAGGATTCGAATAGGAGCAAGGGTTTGCAAGTTTACATGGTCTTTTAAGCGGGATCTATTCTATTACCTAGTAGAAACCTTAGTCAATGCAGTAGTAAGAAGAGTCTACCGAAGCTGGGTAAAAATTGTGTTTCATTTACTTTCTGCTTTTATACTTACTGCTGCTATCTATTCTGACGTTTATTTTAATATCCCAAGATTTGAACTTAGCAATAAAATTCAATAAACTTTATTCATCCCCCTCTAGGGTTAATCTAGATCCAACAAAACCATTTAAGGGGACATTGTCGACTATAGAGATTCAAGGGTGGCTTGACACTTGTACAAAGATATTTGAAGACTTAGGGATTGAGGATGCGACTAAGAGTAAGCTTGCATCGAGACAGCTATAGTGTAAAGCTATGGATTGGTGGATCTTTATCACTCTAGAGATCCCAGAAGATGAGATCACTTGGGATCAGTTTCAAGTAAAGTTTGAGATGAAGTTTATCTCTATCGCCCAGAAGTCAGTTCTGCTTAAGAAGTTTGTTGAGCTAAAACCGAATGGCCGACCATTGACTTCGAATTGACATTACGGGAGATCCGACCGTCGGATTCTCCTAAAACCAGAACCGTTGGGTTCGTATCGAAAAGAGATTTCTAACGAATATTATAAATTATAAATCTAACTGTTGGATTTGGAATTATGTCCAAATCAAATTTGGAAAAGGTCGCTGTAAGTGCAGTTCGATGGCCGTCGATGGAAATCGACTGTACGAGCCTTGATAAAATTATTAAAAATATCAATAACTTGTGTAAAATCATAAGAAATGATTTGTGAAGAATTGGGACGAAAAACTCCATATTTGAAAAGATAAAAATAATTTTTTATCAAAATGAACTAGTTTTGAACTAAAATTATAATCTTATTTATTTTTGAAATAAATAAAGTGGATTTGAAATGGTTTTGAAAATAACCAGAAATTCCAATAATTGAATTGGAATGGATTTGAATCGAAACTGTCTTTGGGATACTTCGATGTTGGATTTCGTGATTATACAGATATTGTTATGGAAATTTGAAAGATGTATTTATATCGTTAGTTCCAATACGATATTTGTGGGTCGTATAATTTGATATTGAATATAAGCCGATATATTTTCTATTCAGAGCCTTGTATTTAATATCAAATGGGATTTGGGTTTGTCATGAATGGTATCTTCATTAACACTGTTCTTAAACCCAGTTGAGAAAAAGATTAAATCTTTCTATTTAGAATTAATGAAGTGTACCAATTAAATGATATTAAATTGGACTTAAATTGGTATTGATTTTTGGGTTTATCGTGAACGATGTTTTAAATAACACTTGTTCTTTAACCCGATAATTAATGGAATGTGATTTTGGGTTTATAATGAACCGTGTTTTAAATGATATTGGTTCTTTAACCCAGTAAAAGACAGGATGTGATTTACCAAGTTAAATAATCATTAATATTGATTTATGGGAAGATCAAAACCAAGTGGAGTTTTAATGAATCTTTAATTAGATTGAAATGATCGAGAATGGAGTATCACCAGTTTTGCTCCAAGCGATAGTTAAATCTTTAACTAGATTTGAACGTGAAATGGTAATTGAATTTACCGATAACAACGTGGTGTTAGATATGAAGTATGACCAGTTTTACTTCATGGGATGAATAGGTTGGGATGGAGAAATAAATTAAATGATTACTTCGGTGTGGTTCGCTAATCCCGACTAATTTGAATTGATATTCAAAAGGAGATTAAAGAATAAATTTAAAGAATTTATCTTTGATAAAATTAATGGGAACCTTTCCCAAAGTGTAAGAATATTTGAATAAAAAAAATATTTTGAACTGGAATGAGGCATATGTTGTGTTTGTGTAACACTTGTTTATTATATACGCTAGTTATTCAGAAAGACCGGGTTTATCCCATTCTGACTAACTGATTCGACGTGGTGTCGAGGATGAAGACGGTGGTCGAAGACCAGAGGTCTTCATGTCATTTGGGTGATTACTGATGATCTTGATTGGGCCGTACACCCAAGAGGAGGGAATCGGTTAGTGATCGTCCAGACGTACTTGGAGATCGATGGATATGCGGGATACTAGGTGCCCCCAGTTTCGTTCAGACCCAGAACGAACTTGTAAATGGACTGTGTGTCTGACATTGGATTTTATTCTGTATGATTGATTTCTATTAAATATATATCTGTTTGGCGGTGGAGAATTTATTCTCTTGCTTAACGCCCTTCTTTAAAACATACGAGCTCAGGGGTTATATATTGATGGATATCAAACTCATGGAGTGAATTGCCTGTGTGGCATGCCTAAGTGGCAAATGATCAAGGCTTCTGTTGAAAAGCAAAGTCTTGTGGGTGATGATCAAAGCACGACCTATGTGGCATAGCTTTGTGTAGCTTTGATTCGCGAGCCTCACACCCCGGTTGTGAACCAGAAATAGGGGAGGACCTCAGGGAGGGCATGCGTTTCCTTCTAGCTAGAAGTGGCGTCAGTGGTTTTACACGCCCTGACGAGTTTGACTTATGTGGTTGTTGCTGTTGTGAGGCGCCTCAGATATATCGGTGACTGTGTGGAGCTGATGGAGTCATTGGACTCATTGACACCCCATAGGGTGGGGAAACACAGTGTTCAGGCATTTTAATCCACATCGGTGGACCGACCCTGACGATCCAAGGGTCACTCGAACTCTGATCCTGAGACACGGGCTAGAGTGTCTCGAATTCGGTGAGGACTATCATTTTCCTCGGTTCACAGATGGAAATCCAACTTCCGATACGTGACTTTGCGGTTTTGATTGTAGAGCCTAGTATGGCGACATAGTGGGATGGGGTACTTATGTCGTCTATGATTGATACTTATGATTGAAATTGTTTTGACACTATACACTTATAGTAATAATAAAAGTTGAAATTTAGCGTATCAAGCGTTCTTTGGCTATTATAAGGTAAAACCCTATCCTCCGGCTTGTGTTGCATTGTGTGATGGGACCTGGGTCTTATAATAGCTTCATTGTTGTTTATTTAGCATTGCGCTGTTGTTTTATGCACTGGTATTCTTGGGAGGAAACCCGTTCCGTGTTATACGGCGTGGTCCCTTGATTTACCTAACTTTAAAATAATGATTAATAATGGTTTTAGTTCTCACACCAGTCACATGACTGACCTGGCGTTTATTGTGTTAACCTAAACTCTGGGTGCCCTTATTTTTGACACGGGTAGCTAGTAGTTTTAGTTTTGCAGATTTATATTCATAGGATCCTGGTTTACAACTGGAATGATATCCAGAAAGCTTTGTATCCGTATATCCCCTTTAGTTGTGTTTTGTATTATTTTCCGCTGCTATGTAATTTATTGTAATCTCTGATATTTATCAAATGTATTTTATTTGTTCATACTCTGTATATTCTTGTATTCTGATGGAATTGTTGTAACTAACAATGAAATGTTCTTCTGTTTGCATTCTAATTCGTCTTGTCCTGAATTCCATCTGGGCTTTCCTTACCGGGGAAGTTTGGGTCGTTTTAGTTATATCATTTTTGGCAATGATATGTTATCGTTTAACATTCCCCGTTATTATGCAATGTAAAGTGATGAAATGCTAATATGACATGTTGAAATATTAATATGTTAAAATGTTAATATGTTGAAAAATTCATATGTTGAAACGTTTAATATGCTAAAAAGTTCATTTTGGAAATGCAAACTTGTTAAAATATGTATAACAATTATTGTTGTAATTACATGATTCACTTATGACATATTATGTACTTGAATTATAAGCTGTGGAATTGAGAAAATGACATATTAATTTGTTAGATTTGAACAGTTATATGATTAAATGATTACACGTTAAATTAGAATAATTACATGATTTGATGATCACATGTTATTTTGAGATGAAATTAATTATATGTTAGGAAGAACATATGACATAAAATAGGCATAATATGATGACATGTAAAATAGGTTACAGTAAAAATGTGGAAAGAATAATATACCTAAATTTAAATTAAATAGAAAACTGTAACGCACCTAGACATGAGGTTAAATTATACTTATGGTAGAAGTTTGCCGGAACAGCCCGGCAAATCCAACGTCCACAAGTTGTTAATTTAATGTGAGAGGTCTAGTGCGTAGGAAAAACATGTAACAATGCTCGGACACGAGGTTAAGCCAACTTGTGGAAGAAGTCTGCCCGAAACCGCCTGGCAAATCCAGCATCCACAAGTGGTAGGCTTAATGTGAGAGGTCTAGTACATAAGCATATACATATATATAAGGGTATAATTAAATGGCACTAACTGTGATTAATGGAAATAACGGGGAATGGTAATAACCTATTATAAATAAATTACATTAATGAGAATGTTATATATTAGGTAGGCTTGTCCTAGGGACAAGTGGAGACTGTAACTTATGTTATAATAAACAATAAGGAAACTGGAATAACTTATGAAATAAGATAAGTTGTACCTAATTGTAAATTAAGTTATCTGTGAGAATGAGAATTTGAGATATGCTGATAAGGACAACATAAGTTGTATTTATGAAAAGGGAACTTATTAGTAAACCTTAGTTAAGAGAACTAAGTTAATAAGTAAACAACTATTAGTTGTAGTGACAACATAAGATCGAATTATGATTAAATAAGAAAGAATGAGACAAACTTATGAAATGAAATAAGTCATATTTAATCATAAATAATGAATGGCATGTTAAACAGAAAACATGTGAATTGATATATATCCTTAATTACATATTAGGTAGAACATCTTATTGTAACTATGAAATCAAACAAGGATATAAAGGAATTGTGGATTATAGACCTTGAATCACAATCTAGATAATAACATCTTGTGGGCTTATTAATAGGCTTAAACGAGTTAAGTTATAAGATCGAAATTAATAAGCAAGAGGAACTTGGTAACTTGAATAAGAAGTCTATATGAATGGGAATAACCAAGTTAAATGGAAACCTGGTGAAGTAAAGCAAGCACATAAAAGAATGTTTTAGACATAGGGTCTAATAACATATTAAAGTCAGGCGCTTGGACCAGTTCGCACGTTTGAGGGTGAGTAACCCAATGGGGTAGATCATCGTGGTGTCATAAGGCACGAGGGGAGCGCATGTTCATCTGATTATTTAGTCAGCTCCGAAGGACCGGAAGGGAAGCACGCGGCTTCCTAAGATACGTAAGGTGCTCCTGGTAGTCCTCTGTGCAGTGGCAGATGTCTAGGCTATGCTCGCAGAGGTTGGATCTGCACGTTAGTACCAGATGGGTAGGCCTTGACTGTAAAAGTAGCTTTATAGTCAGAATGCTATGATGAGGTGACACTAGGGTGATTCGGCGATCACCTCAACGGGAGGCGAGGTCAGGACCAACAAGGATAGTAGATCGTCGGGTACCCATCATCGACAGCCGGTGGGATGCGAAGAGACTAGAGCTAAACACAAGATACCATTCACCTTTCACTATCAAGGTATGGTGGTTGATGGGAGATGCCTACTGTATGTTTAGGTTGTTTGTTAAGGGTAAGTCGCTTATCTCTTGTAGTCTTTACTAGTTGAGAATGGGCCGAGGTGGGGTCATAGCCACCATGAAAAACAAAGCTGAAGGATATTTGTATTTTGAGTCTCTTAAAGGCGGGCCTGTACAGATATGGAAAAGCTCCTGACTGAGTTCTATGTTTCTTGTATAGCCTTGCCATGGAACTCGGTACACATTAGAGGTTATGTGCAGTTAAGGCATCGAATACGTATGTGGGAAAGTCTAGATACATGCATGTATGCTCTAGGTGGTGTATCGTAGACTTGAGGCCATTACTCTATGTTGGAATCTTATTCGATCGAAGATGGCAATCCGTACGCTTACGTAGCATAGTAATGGCAGATATATGCAGAACGTAACATTGTTATATAGAGATCCGTATGTCACTCCGGCGTAGGATGAGGGACTGCGTACATTTTTGTGGCATTACGGTGGAGACCGTGCGAGTGGGGTACCATGGGGTGTACCTCAATGTTAGGGGAGGGGTAGCTACATATATACTGTATTAGGTTAATTCACTGAGAAGTAAATGGGTGCGACATGTGTGTAAGCCTTGAGTTCTGTTAACCCAAATAACCTAATAAATAAGAAAATGTGATTGAACGGTATATGTAGGATTTTCCAAAGTGTATAGTTTAAATCCAATCACCAGAACTTGTGTTCTGATCCCCTCCTCATAACATACTCACAGGTTAGATTTGTGGCAGAGATATGATAGTTTTAGATACTGGTTAAGCAGTGTTATTACTACGGTAAGGCTATACTTTGATTATATTATACTTTATCCATTCCGCTATGAGATATTTTCTGAGCTCTGGTATATTTTATATCTCTATCTTTTTTGCAGTATACAGAGCAACCAACACGGGTTTCGATGGATTAGAATTTTCAAAAAATCGGTCTGTCGGAATTCGGGTTGTTACAACTGGGAAGATATAAAGAGGGATGTTGGAAAATTCATTTCCATGTGCATGAACTGTCAGTTGGTGAAAGTTGAACAAAGTAAGCCAAGTGGATTGCTTCAGCCATTGGAAGGTCCTACATGGAAGTGGGAGCAGATATCGATGGATTTTATCGATGGACTACCTAGAACCAGGGCAAGAAATAAAGGAATTTGGGTCATAGTGGATTGTTTGACCCAAAATGCGATATCTATTCCTATTAGATCGACTATGACAGCATCAAAGTTGGCTGAGCTTTTTATTAAGTGGAAAGTTCGATTCCACAGTATCCCAAAGAGCGTAGTGAGTGATCAAGATCCATTATTCACGAGTGAAATTTTGAAGAATTTGCAAGAGGCTTTGGGAACCGAATTGCTTGAGTATGGCTTATCATCCCCAGATTGATGGTCAAACCGATAGAGTCAATCGAGTTTTGGAAGATCTTCTAAGAGCTTGTGTATTGGACTTCGTAGGATCGTGGGAAAACCATTTATATTTAGTCAAGACATAGTTACGAAACCTCGTAAGCCGCTTCGCGTTGTCGGGAATGACACGAAACAACTTAGAAGGAAGACGGTTAAGCTAGTCAAGGCGCAATGTAGTGAGGGTGAAGACGATTGTACATAGGAAACGAAAGAGAGTATGAAAACGATCCATCCAGAAATCTTCGTTGGTATGACCCATAAATGTCGTGTCACTCTTACACCATTGTAGCTTGTACTATTTGTTAGAATTCTACATGCTAGGTTAAGGCTATGGATGCATGGCTTGATGGATGCCAGTTTGGATGGTAAATTGACTGCTCATGGATGATAGGCACGCGGAGTTGTTTCTAGTTGCAGGTGGTTGTTCGGTATTTCGGGTTTGAAATTCCTAAGTGGGGGAGAATGCAACGACCTACAATTTACGTATCAAAGGATCATAAAATATTTTTATTTATTTCCCCAAGGGTCAGATCATTCTCATATTTTAATATGTTAGTTATGGGGATGTGAGACATATCCATAATTTTTTCAATTTCATTTGTGGGCATTTTACCCTTGTCAGTATTGCACAGGGAATAACTTTTGATTG
The DNA here is from genome assembly GCA_030737875.1 of Allium sativum. Lineage (NCBI taxonomy): Eukaryota > Viridiplantae > Streptophyta > Magnoliopsida > Asparagales > Amaryllidaceae > Allium > Allium sativum. The sequence continues at coordinate 748,722,716 of CM060916.1, read as the reverse complement.
GAACCGAATCAGGTGTTGAGATTGATTTCATTGAAAAGGAAATGATGTTGCCAATTTCGTAGAGTGGTCACATTAAAGATTTGATTCTGCGGTTTAGGAGAAATCTTTGTTTTAGTGATGTACAATTCTTGGACAGACTAATTAGTCATTAGTGGGTTGGTTAGTGAGGCCCATTAGTGGATGATGGTTCGGCTATAAATAGGGGTGCATAGGCAAGGGGAAGGGGTTACTTTCTTCATTTCTCATTTGGTTGAGCTCGTGATCCATCTAGAAATACATCTCTCCTCTATTAAAATTCTAGATCTAGGCAAGAAGATTGAATATCTACATCAAGTGAAGGGAGATCGCATCAAATTGAGAGGTTTGAAGATCATTCTTCGCTGTCCGGATTGGGAATTTAGTGATTTCAAGTTATTTTGAAGATTTAGTGAGTGATGGGCATCTTTCATACTGATTCAATCAAGTATGCGTTGTTTGATCTTATTTCCATCATTTTAAGTTGTTTTCACCTATATTTTCATTTGAATCGCCATAGTATCAAACCTAGCAAATTAAATCGGTTATTATGATGTTAATTCATATGTTTATGCAAGTTTAGATTCATTGTTTTTGTTTATTCATTGATTTATCATAATTTGGTGAGTTTCATATAATTGTCGTTTAAGTGTTGACGATTTCATAAAGTGTTGATGGTTGAGTTGGATGATTTAGATGAGTTGTTTGCATCGACGTTGTCATTTAGTAATGGATTTGAGAATGGAGATTGATTGGTCAGATCTGGACCCGTGTCTTTTATTTTGATGGGTCGTTTTGCATGGGTCGCATGGCTTAGGAAGCAAGAAATGATGACTGAGAACATGGAACAAGGTGGCGTCGTTTGAAGTCGGGTCACTTAAAGTCGGGTCGCTCGAGGTCGGGTCGATTGAAGTATGGATCGTGACTTGCGGAGCAAGAAATGGAGTAGGGTCATTTTTCCTGGCTATGGGTCGTTTTTTGCTATGGGTCGTTCCTGATTATGAGTCGTTTTTTGAAACACCCCACCTCCGTTAGGGTCACTCTCAAAGGGAATGCCCTAATTTCAGTGGAGGTTTATAAGTATAAGTCACAGATATACAAGACAGATATAAGAACACATATTTGTAAACAGCGGAAAAACAACAACTTTTATTTCATAAAAGCAAATACGTGCTACAACAACATCACCATGATTGTCTTACATCCTTTCCAAAAACATAACATAACACTTTCATAATCTGTCTTGATTACATTATTTAAAGAAGCATAAATAAAACATAGATAAACTGCAAAAGCCCCATAGTGGTTGTCCAAAGCCATAGTTCAAAACGAAAAGGTCCAAGCAATACATTTCTCTTCTTCAAGCTGGATGTTAAGGCTGGTCAAGCTGCTGTGTTCCCTCCCTGTGGACCTGGGGAGGGGGAAACGGAAGAAAAGAAGACGAAAGAAAAGTAGAGTCAGACATAAAGCCTGAGTAAGTCTAGTACTATTCTGTCTATGAATAAAGAACTGGGTATGATAAGTATAAACAAGAAGTGGGAAAGCACTATAAACTTGGTTAAGTTGTCTAGGGTCGAATATACTATCGTACCCCCTGTAAATCTCTGAACCCATATAAACTAGTTTCCAACTGGCACCCCATAATCAGGGTGATGTGATCCATTCTATGATGATCGGCTCCTACTCGCATAGTTACATGTGTCTTACGGCCCCCGATGTTGTAGTTACCTATGCTGGTCCCACCATGGGGTGTATCAAGTCCCATGGCGGCGGCCCGACACAACCTTAGAATGCACAGGTATACTACTGGTGCCCAGTGCTTTATTTTTCTGCGCCGGAGTGTGTGCACGCCCGCACCCCGTTAGAACCTACACTGCTACACCACCGCCGTCGATTTGACCTCTTACAATCAGCCCAGTAATCGTGCCCCACCCTGCCTAGTTTCAGGGTATCCTGATACACCTTCTACGGTTACTGCTGAAAAGGGTCCCCCGTTACTAGGTTTTCTATCTCTAGCCAACATGCTAAGTTGGTTAAGTGTTTTCTAACCTAACCCCCACCAGTCCGTTTAGTTTAGCATGTTCCATTTTGATTAAGTCTTTAGTTCACTTAATCCTAACAATCCTGACTCAGCCTTAATTGTCTTATTAAAGCCTTGACCTCTCACATTAGACAGATATTGTTGTGGCTGCCTGTTGCCGGTTGGTTCCGGGCAGTCTTACGCCACAACTCAGTCTAACCTCGGGTCCTTATTGGGCTCCATGTTTAACCTCCCACATTGGATAGGTATTGTTGTGACTACTGGACAGCCGGGCGGTTCCGGGCAGGTTTACATCACAACTCAATCCAACCTCGGGTTAAACACATCGTATGTTCTACATTTACATATTTTGTCTTTCTTCTTTATTTTCTTATATGTAAATATTTGCGGCCCATTATTAAGTTAATGGTGTAAAGGTTACACCAATCATGGGCCCAACCCATACTTGAATTTGGGCCCTTCTATTTTATATTTTCATTCATTAGTAATCTTAACCCAACGTTATTTTCCCCCGTTTAACACGTCCGTTTATTATATATATGTTGGGCTTAGCCTTTTAAAGCCCAACTTAGCCATGCGAAAAGGGGAGGCTTAAAGCGTGATTACATACACAAAGAGGGGAATGTGAACGCATGAACTTGCAATATGACGTTGGAAATACAAAATAGAAACTGGTGTACTTGCATAGTAGTGACATATACTTTGGTCATAAAGCATAAGTGACATGAATCAAACCATGTAAACTTGTAGTTAAGTTAAGAATATCACTATTGACACATAGGCCTAACTACAACATAAACCTATATTTTTATTTCAGGCATAATGTCAAACATAAGCAAATCATGTTCATAAGACTACTACATGTTTACAAAGGTGCCTACTTTTGTGACTAATACAAAGGTATAGTTAAATTTGTTCACATAACCATGGCATAAATATTTCTAACATGAAATCATGATTTTTACTTTAGTCATGCAAACTTGCAAAAAGGGATTTTGAATCTAACCTAGCTATGTACCACATATGTCATCATATAATTCTTGTAAACAATATAGACTTAACATGGATTTCAATTATGCCAAATATCAATCATAGCCTAGTCATATTCATAAGTTTGCAAATAGGTTTTCTAGTACAAAAGCATGTCTTAATACATAGATCATGGTGCCAAAATTTCAACATAATTTCATATGGACTATGATAACCCAAACTTATTCCAATTACTTCACAAAAATGATGTTTGTATAAAAATACCCATTATGATGGCATAGTAGCAAAACCCCAAGCTTGCATGAATTTCAATTAATCAACCACATACATGTAGCTTCAACATGGATTACATAATTTGCGAATATTCCAAACGTATACTTGCATAAAACTACCGCATGTAGTTTTTCATAATGAATAACATAATTTGAGAATATCCAAACGTATACAATATTCCAAATCGATAAGAATCATAGTAACGCACAAATATGAATTACTTTATTGCCACAAATCAAGTATACAAACCAACACAATTATTTGTTCATACCAAAATAATACTCTACTTACAATTGTGTGACGAATTCTCCAATTTAGGAATTTGGAGATGCGATTTGATTTGATTGAGTTGCTTTATGCCTTAGAATTTGCCTCCTAATCCTCTCTCTAATTGGTGGCTACTCTTAGTCGTTCCTCAGCAACATGGTGGCTTTGTTCTTATTTTTGAATGAATAGATTAGGGTTGAGTCTAGGGTCATTTTTATAGGGGTTATGAACTGATTAGGACCATTGATGTTGCTTGGATTGATCGTAGCCATTCATCCTAAGGAGAGACCAATTAGAGCCTGCCACCTAGCCCTAATGACAAAGCAGACTGCAGAAAATTGACCAACATAGAATAGGCCAGCCAGGTTGGGCTTGGTTCGACCTGGCTCTGGACCAGGTCGACAGCCCTGTCGACAGCCCTGTCGACCTGGCTAGACCAGGTCGACAGCCCAGTCGACCTGGGTGCGTTAGGCGGGTGTTTTTCCGCCCTGGCCCATTGGGCCCGATTTTGGAATTTAAACTTGATTTTCTGAGCTATTCTATTCTGTTTGAATTTTAAACTTAATTCAGAAACTTCCGAAGGCCATATCTTCTTCATCCGGACTCCGTTTTTCGAAAACTCGGACTCTATTTCGCGTATTTTTCCGAGACGAACGCAATGGCGTATCCCGTTTCCCTTAGTTCTTTGATTTCAAATTAATTATACTTTAATTTGTTAATTTCACAGTTATAGAATTCGCGGGGTGTTACATTCTCTCCCACTTAAAAGGATTTCGTCCCCGAAATCTTCAAGTTAGGAGGAATGTATATCCTAACATCCATCTACTCATCCATCAAACACGAGCATCCATTGTCCTTAAAAGACTTCTAATGCTTCATGATCATATGCGAAGTGTGTGTGTACATGTACTTATCTAATGCAAAATCAGGCGGTCTACTGATTCAGTTGACCTCCTTAATGCGAATTATGTAAGTGCCATGAATCCATTATGTATGCAAATTTTCCTATTCTTGATTCTATATGAGTGCACAATCATTCATTACAAATGCAACATCCATATGACAACACATTAAAGTTCAACCATATACGAATGCAAACATATATGCATATGCAATATGAAGTGACTGAGCCGATCTAAAACCTAGATTGTGTGTGTATATGCAACCACGAGCAACCACTAGCAATCACTTGCAACCACTTGCAACCATCATCCATAACATGTTTCAATTACGTGTTTCCATCCAAAGGGTTTCTACCTAAAAGATAAGGTCGAGGAAATATACCTAAAAAGATAGATAAAAGCGCAACTTAAGGAAAAGAAAGATCAAGGATGTACCCTCGAACAGAAAAGGGTAGGCAGTACGTATTCTAGCTTCAGTTTCCCAAGTCGCGTCTCCCTCGGCGTCGCTCTACTGAACTTTGACGAGCTTGACTTCACGGTTGCGTAGCTTCTTCACTTCCGTTCCTAATATGCGGGTTGGAACTTTTCTTATGGTTGCTTCGCGTTCCACTTCGGCCTCTTCGAGGATATTTGGCTCTACCACCTCGGCTGACTCATGAAGACATTTTCGGAGATGTGAAACGTGAAAAACGTTGTGGACTCCGGCCAACTTCTCGGGTAGCTCTAATCTATAGGCCATTTTCCCAATTTTCTCGATGATAGGGAATGGCCCTACGAACCTTGGTGCCAGTTTTCCTGTGGTTCCAAAACGAACAACGTTTCTTAGCGGTGACACCTTGAGAAAAACTCTGTCTCCAACCTCAAATTCAAGGCCGGTCCTTCTCTTGTCGGCATAGGACTTTTGTCTGTCTTGGGCCGTTTTCATCCTTCTTCGTATTAAGTCTACTTTCTCTGAAGTCCCTCGGATCATATCTGGTCCAAGTATGAGCTTATCAGTAGACTCCCACCAACAAGTGGGCGATCGGCACGGTCTTCCATATAAAGCTTCGAAGGGCGCCATTCCGATGGTTGCTTGATAGCTGTTGTTGTAGGCAAATTCCACCAAAGGAAGGTGGTCTTCCCATGTCCCTCCGAAGTCGAGGACGCATAGCCTTAAAAGGTCTTCCAAAACTCTGTTCACTCTCTCTGTTTGGCCGTCGGTTTGGGGATGATAGGTTGTGCTCAAGCATAACTGCGTTCCTACTGCTTCTTGCAGACTCCGCCAAAACTCACTGGTGAAGATGGGGTCTCGGTCACTAACAATGCTAGATGGTATTCAATGGAGTCGAACGATTTCCTTAAGGTAAAGTGATGCTAGGGATGAGGCAGTTCTTTTACTTTTGACAGGTAAAAAGTGGGCGCTTTTAGAAAGCCTATCCACTATTACCCAAATGCTAGTGTTGCCTCTCCTAGACCTAGGCAGCCCATCAATAAAGTCCATTGAGATGCTCTCCCACTTCCACTGCGGGACCTCCAGAGGATGTAGTAGTCCGCCAGGATTTTTCTGTTCCGCTTTAACCTGTTGGCACACCATACACTTAGAAACGAATTCTGCCACGTCCTTTTTCATGCCGTTCCAGAAGAAAGTCCTTTTTATGTCTTTGTACATTTTATCTCCGCCTGGGTGTATCGTCATCTTGGAGTGATGTGCTTCCTCGAGAACCTTCTTTACTAAATCTTTTGTCTGTGGGACGCATAGTCTTCCGTCTCGCCTTAGCAAATCCTTATCGTCGATGGAGTATCTGTTGAGGTGACTTGAAGTCTCACCCCTAATTAGCCTATCAATTGTTTCCACAAGCTGAGGGTCTTCGCGTTGTGCTATCCCTACTGAATCCACTAAGGTTGGGCGCACTTCGAGAGATGCTAGCAAGCCTGGTACGAAATCGGAGGAGGGCCTAAAGTCGAAGCTGGCTATAAACTCTAGGCTTTGTCTTTCAACAAACAACGGGCTTAGGATCAATTTCTTTCGGCTCAACGCGTCTGCCACTACGTTGCCTTTGCCCGGAGTGTAGGAGATTTCGAAATCGTACGAGGCAAGAAACTCCATCCATCTTTGTTGCCTCAAGTTAAGATCCTTCTGCGAGAAAAGATATTTCAACGATTTATGGTCAGTGTAAAGTTCGAACTTCTCACCTAGGAGATAGTGTCGCCAAGACTTGAGTGCAAAGACGATGGCGGCCAACTCAAGATCGTGGGTTGGGTAGTTCTTTTCGTGCACTTTCAACTGCCTCCCGCCATAAGCTACTACCCTTCCTTCTTGCATTAAGACGGCGCCTAGCCCTGTCCCACATGCATCCGTATAAACAGTGAACATCTTGCTCCCATCTGGCAGCGTCAAAACTGGGGCTGTTGTAAGAGCCCTTTTCAGTCGTTGGAAAGCAAACTCGCAATCCAAGTCCCAATTAAACACTAGATTCTTCTTGGTCAATTTCGTGAGCGGAGCTGATATTTTCGCAAAATCCCTTATGAATTTTCGATAGAAACCCGCTAGTCCTAGAAAGCTTCGGACCTCAGTTGCATTCCTTGGTGTCTTCCAATCCTGTACCGCCACTACCTTAGCAGGGTCCACTGCTAACCCTTGTTTGGATACTATGTGCCCAAGGAACCTCACCTCTTCTCTCCAAAAGTGGCATTTGGAGAATTTGGCTTTTAGTTGATGGACTCGCAAAGTTTCCATGATTGCCCTTAAGTGCTGAGCATGTTCCTCTTCACTTTTTGAGAAGATAAGGATATCGTCTACGAAGACCACTACGAACTTGTTGAGGAAATCTCTAAATACCCTACTCATCAGGTCCACGAAGTAAGCAGGTGCATTTGTCAAGCCGAAAGGCATGACAAGCCATTCAAAGAAGCCGTCTGGGGTTCTGAATGCCGTTTTATCGATGCTATCTTCAACCACCCTTAGCTGGTGAAAACCGGTTGTTAAATCGAGTTGGGAGAAAACAGACGCTCCTACAAGCTGGTCAAACAAATCGTCAATTCTAGGGAGAGGATGCCTATTCTTTTTCGTTAGCTTGTTGAGCTCCCTATAGTCAACACATAGACGGAGTGAACCATCCGCCTTTGTAGCGAACACCACTGGAGCGCCCCATTCTGAAATGCTCCTCCTAATGAACCCTTTTTCTAGAAGTTCTTTAATCTGTTTACTGAGCTCTTTCCTTTCTCGTGGAGCCATGTGTCTAACGGGTAACGCAACGGGCTTTGCATTATCTACAAGATATATGCGGAAGTCTATTTCCCGCTTCGGAGGCAAGCCCTTCACCTCTTCGAAGACATCCGGATATTCCCGGACCACTCTAACTGATTGCAAATTTTCAACAGAGGCATCTAGTGATTTAAGATAACTAAGCATAACAGCATACGCGGGATTACAAGAAATTTCCAAAGTATTACCGAGCTGGGTTAGGAGCCTAACAACCCTTTTCTCACAATCAAGGATGGCCCCATTACTGGATAGCCAATCCATACCCAAAATCAAACCATACCCCGAAAAGCCCAAAACAAAGGCACTACATTGAAATTCTACACTTAGAATAGAAATTTTCAATCCCAAACAGATCATAGACAAATGAGCTGGGCCCCCAATTGGGTTTGAAACAATTAAGGGGTCCTCTACCATACTAGTTTTTAGGTGCAGAGATTCTACTAGAGCAGACGAGATAAAGGAGTGTGATGCGCCAGAATCAAATAAAGTGCGAACGGGGTGATCATAAAGATAAACTACACTTTCTACAGAAGTATTTATACCTCGCTGTTGCAGAGGTGGCGCTTCCAGCACATGAACCTGTGCCCCTGGGGTGGATCCAGCCCTCTGCCCCTGTCCTCGTTTCTTTGGGCAGTCCTTAGCCCTGTGGCCTGTCTCACCGCAAGAAAAGCACCCACCATTCTCCTTGGCCTTCTTTTTCCGGCAGTCCTTTACTAAGTGCCCCACTTTGCCACAGAAATTGCACTTCCTCTTCTCTTTGTTGCCTTTCCCGCCCTTCTTAAAGTCTGTCTTCTTAGGCTGCAAACCCTCTTTCTTCCCTTGAGAGCTTTCTGCCTTTGTCTCCTTCTTGCCCTTATCCTCTTCATTCAGCAATGCCATTTGCACCAATCTTTCATACGTGGCTCCCATGGGTATATGGGTCATGGCCAAACTGTGTAATGGCTCATTCAACCCTTTGACGAAACGGAGAGCCTTCTTGTGCGGGGTATTGACTAGGTCAAGCCCAAACCTAGCCAGCTCATCGAACTGATTCACATATTCTCTGACTGTCTTGTGCCCTTGTTTAAGAAATAAGAATTTTTCCAACTGCAAACTTCTTTCCGCATCTGAGAGAAATTTAGTCTCAAACCTTGCCCTAAAGTCCTCCCATGTCTCCACTGGTCTTTCAGCATTAGTGACTTCCCAACAGTAGGAAGCCTCGCCCTTCAATAGCCACACTGCCAATTGTACTTTTTGTCTATCCTCTACCTCAAAGATGATGAATAGGTCCTCAGTTTCTTTCAGCCAATTTCTAGCTGCCACGAAGGACTCAGTTCCATGGAAATCCTTTCCTCCCATAGCTTTAAAATCTTTACATATCTTAGCAAATGTGTTTCCCCGCGGGGGAGGTGGAGGAAAAGGTGCCGCTGCAGCTGGATGATTTCCGGCAGTTGGGGGAGGAGGAAAGGTAGGACCTGGCTGAGTGGCTCTTGCTTCTAAGAACCGTCTAAACCAACCAGGTATTGGTACCCCTTCCAGCAAGTTAAGATCTTCGGACATGCTGAAACAAAAAGGATAGATTCAAAACGAAGGATAAGAGATAGTACCTATGGCTTTGGGGAGTGGACTTTGCTTTTTAAAATAAAATAATATTTTTCTTTTAAAAATGCTTCTTTAAATTTTTTTTTTTTTTGAAAATAATTTTTCAAAACTTTCTATCTTATCTGGTAAACCTATGCTCTGATACCAAGTGAAACACCCCACCTCCGTTAGGGTCACTCTCAAAGGGAATGCCCTAATTTCAGTGGAGGTTTATAAGTATAAGTCACAGATATACAAGACAGATATAAGAACACATATTTGTAAACAGCGGAAAAACAACAACTTTTATTTCATAAAAGCAAATACGTGCTACAACAACATCACCATGATTGTCTTACATCCTTTCCAAAAACATAACATAACACTTTCATAATCTGTCTTGATTACATTATTTAAAGAAGCATAAATAAAACATAGATAAACTGCAAAAGCCCCATAGTGGTTGTCCAAAGCCATAGTTCAAAACGAAAAGGTCCAAGCAATACATTTCTCTTCTTCAAGCTGGATGTTAAGGCTGGTCAAGCTGCTGTGTTCCCTCCCTGTGGACCTGGGGGGGGGGGGGAACGGAAGAAAAGAAGACGAAAGAAAAGTAGAGTCAGACATAAAGCCTGAGTAAGTCTAGTACTATTCTGTCTATGAATAAAGAACTGGGTATGATAAGTATAAACAAGAAGTGGGAAAGCACTATAAACTTGGTTAAGTTGTCTAGGGTCGAATATACTATCGTACCCCCTGTAAATCTCTGAACCCATATAAACTAGTTTCCAACTGGCACCCCATAATCAGGGTGATGTGATCCATTCTATGATGATCGGCTCCTACTCGCATAGTTACATGTGTCTTACGGCCCCCGATGTTGTAGTTACCTATGCTGGTCCCACCATGGGGTGTATCAAGTCCCATGGCGGCGGCCCGACACAACCTTAGAATGCACAGGTATACTACTGGTGCCCAGTGCTTTATTTTTCTGCGCCGGAGTGTGTGCACGCCCGCACCCCGTTAGAACCTACACTGCTACACCACCGCCGTCGATTTGACCTCTTACAATCAGCCCAGTAATCGTGCCCCACCCTGCCTAGTTTCAGGGTATCCTGATACACCTTCTACGGTTACTGCTGAAAAGGGTCCCCCGTTACTAGGATTTCTATCTCTAGCCAACATGCTAAGTTGGTTAAGTGTTTTCTAACCTAACCCCCACCAGTCCGTTTAGTTTAGCATGTTCCATTTTGATTAAGTCTTTAGTTCACTTAATCCTAACAATCCTGACTCAGCCTTAATTGTCTTATTAAAGCCTTGACCTCTCACATTAGACAGGTATTGTTGTGGCTGCCTGTTGCCGGTTGGTTCCGGGCAGTCTTACGCCACAACTCAGTCTAACCTCGGGTCCTTATTGGGCTCCATGTTTGACCTCCCACATTGGATAGGTATTGTTGTGACTACTGGACAGCCGGGCGGTTCCGGGCAGGTTTACATCACAACTCAATCCAACCTCGGGTTAAACACATCGTATGTTCTACATTTACATATTTTGTCTTTCTTCTTTATTTTCTTATATGTAAATATTTGCGGCCCATTATTAAGTTAATGGTGTAAAGGTTACACCAATCATGGGCCCAACCCATACTTGAATTTGGGCCCTTCTATTTTATATTTTCATTCATTAGTAATCTTAACCCAACGTTATTTTCCCCCGTTTAACACGTCCGTTTATTATATATATGTTGGGCTTAGCCTTTTAAAGCCCAACTTAGCCATGCGAAAAGGGGAGGCTTAAAGCGTGATTACATACACAAAGAGGGGAATGTGAACGCATGAACTTGCAATATGACGTTGGAAATACAAAATAGAAACTGGTGTACTTGCATAGTAGTGACATATACTTTGGTCATAAAGCATAAGTGACATGAATCAAACCATGTAAACTTGTAGTTAAGTTAAGAATATCACTATTGACACATAGGCCTAACTACAACATAAACCTATATTTTTATTTCAGGCATAATGTCAAACATAAGCAAATCATGTTCATAAGACTACTACATGTTTACAAAGGTGCCTACTTTTGTGACTAATACAAAGGTATAGTTAAATTTGTTCACATAACCATGGCATAAATATTTCTAACATGAAATCATGATTTTTACTTTAGTCATGCAAACTTGCAAAAAGGGATTTTGAATCTAACCTAGCTATGTACCACATATGTCATCATATAATTCTTGTAAACAATATAGACTTAACATGGATTTCAATTATGCCAAATATCAATCATAGCCTAGTCATATTCATAAGTTTGCAAATAGGTTTTCTAGTACAAAAGCATGTCTTAATACATAGATCATGGTGCCAAAATTTCAACATAATTTCATATGGACTATGATAACCCAAACTTATTCCAATTACTTCACAAAAATGATGTTTGTATAAAAATACCCATTATGATGGCATAGTAGCAAAACCCCAAACTTGCATGAATTTCAATTAATCAACCACATACATGTAGCTTCAACATGGATTACATAATTTGCGAATATTCCAAACGTATACTTGCATAAAACTACCGCATGTAGTTTTTCATAATGAATAACATAATTTGAGAATATCCAAACGTATACAATATTCCAAATCGATAAGAATCATAGTAACGCACAAATATGAATTCTTTATTGCCACAAATCAAGTATACAAACCAACACAATTATTTGTTCATACCAAAATAATACTCTACTTACAATTGTGTGACGAATTCTCCAATTTAGGAATTTGGAGATGCGATTTGATTTGATTGAGTTGCTTTATGCCTTAGAATTTGCCTCCTAATCCTCTCTCCAATTGGTGGCTACTCTTAGTCGTTCCTCAGCAACATGGTGGCTTTGTTCTTATTTTTGAATGAATAGATTAGGGTTGAGTCTAGGGTCATTTTTATAGGGGTTATGAACTGATTAGGACCATTGATGTTGCTTGGATTGATCGTAGCCATTCATCCTAAGGAGAGACCAATTAGAGCCTGCCACCTAGCCCTAATGACAAAGCAGACTGCAGAAAATCGACCAACATAGAATAGGCCAGCCAGGTTGGGCTGGGTTCGACCTGGCTCTGGACCAGGTCGACAGCCCTGTCGACAGCCCTGTCGACAGCCCTGTCGACCTGGCTAGACCAGGTCGACAGCCCAGTCGACCTGGGTGCGTTAGGCGGGTGTTTTTCCGCCCTGGCCCATTGGGCCCGATTTTGGAATTTAAACTTGATTTTCTGAGCTATTCTATTCTGTTTGAATTTTAAACTTAATTCAGAAACTTCCGAAGGCCATATCTTCTTCATCCGGACTCCGTTTTTCGAAAACTCGGACTCTATTTCGCGTATTTTTCCGAGACGAACGCAATGGCGTATCCCGTTTCCCTTAGTTCTTTGATTTCAAATTAATTATACTTTAATTTGTTAATTTCACAGTTATAGAATTCGCGGGGTGTTACATTTTTCCTGGCAATGGGTCGTTTTTGCTGGCTATTCTTCGTTTTTGGCTATGGGTCGTTTCTTTTGCTATGGCTCGTTTTTGTTAAGGATTGCGGAATGGATCGTTAAGGAAAAACTAACACTAGAGGGGTTGAATAGTGTTTTTGAGAAATTTAAAAAATATAAAACTTATATGATCTACTATATGAATATCAAACCACAGTATAATCACAAACACAGAATCAAACACAAACATAAAGATAAACAGAAATAAAATGCAGAAAAGGAAAGAACACGACGGATTTTATACTGTTCGGATTACTACTACATCCAGCCTCATGCAACGCTGGATTGCACAGAGTTATATTACTATATCAATATCCAAGTACAAACTCCTTTATTTTACGGCTACAAGGTTACCACTGATTCCAAACTCCAAACACCCTTGATCAAGTATATTTCCCTTGATTTCTCCGGCTACAAGGTTACCACCAATTCCTTTCCTTGATTTCTAGGCTACAAGGAACACATTTTTTCCCAAACACTTCCTAAACAATTACAACAACCCTATAACTCTTCAATAACACTTCGATTTAGAGAGTAATGAGCAGAGAAGAAGTTTTATATCAAAAAAATTGAATTCGGCAAAGTATAAGTGTACATATCATAAAAATATGAAATATTAATGGTGTAAAGAAAGGGGATGAAGATGGAGAAGAAGAATGATGAAAAAACTCGAAGCCAGCCCCTATTTATAAGAATTGAAAGGTCGCAACGCTTCTGGAACGTTACAAATAGTGAAAAGACACTTCCTTTCAAAATCAAAAATATGACAGTTATATGTCAACATGTCCAATAATGTATGTTGACATATCCCTTTATAAAATTGAATTTTGAGCATTTTTGAAGTGTTTTAATATATATATATATATATATATAATTCTGGAAATTCTTGAATTAAAACATAACATTATAAATAAGTATTATAAGGTAGAAAATTATATGAAATCATAAATATAACTTATATGTATTTATAAAATTATAAAGTTAAAAACTGTATAAATATAAAGTATATAACTATATATACAAACTTATAAACTTTAAAACTTGAGTTTAAAATCAAAAGTAAAATAGAGAAACTTAATTAGAATAGGATTTGAAAATAGAATTTGGAATTTGAAAATCAGAAATTGAAAACAGAATTTGAATTAGAACCCAGAGTGTTATTCAAAGTCTTACATAAACTAGACTCTATTACTATATTTATCTTCAACTCTTGAAATCTTGATTACACATGATTTTTGACTCATCTCTGAATTCTGAATCTCTAGAAGCTCTTAAACTGTACAGTTTTTAATATTAAGTCCTTTATACGTGTGTATATATATATATTCTAGATAAAGGTGTTAGTATATATTTTATAATCAATTAATATTGAAATAAGGTTGTTGTCATCAAAACTCTATTCTCCAACAGTTTTTCATAACGGAAAGGCTAAAGTGCTATGTATTGAGTATCGACCAACTATGATGATTATTTTGGTTCGAGAATGGACGTGGCTTCGAAGTGAATTAAGGGAGGAATATTCAAAGTGATATGAAGTGTTCGTTGATCGGCAAAATGCAATGAATATGCAGACGACTCAAGTATGTTTTGAGCTCGTGGATAATGGTTGCTCAAGATGATTTTAGCTTTTTTGTGGTCGTCGATGATGACCACTAGAGATAAAGAAGGCAAAGGAATTATTGTTGTTGTATGTTCTAGTGGACTTAAAGTAGGGGTATAATAGGGATGCCTAAAAGACTATGTAATTAGTCGAGTACCCTGGGTAGCGACGAAAGGCCTAGATACGTAGCGATGAAAGGCGTATAATGTTTTTGCTAGAACCAGGGTTACCATAAGCCCTTGACCGATGGCATGACGATATGGCCAGTCATACACTTAATGATGGTTTCGAAGCAAGATTGGTGGTGATAGCCAGGGTCATGGATGATAATTGTTTTGCTTGTATCGTCTTGTGTAGATTATTCGACATCAAAGGAGATATCACTTGGATGCTTGTCTGATGTTGGTTTAGGCCTTCGGGGCTAGTACTTGGGGGATATCGATATCAATTAAGATGGTCTATGCTTGATAACTGATTGTCATGAATGCATTGTTTTTTCTACTTGGTTGTTGTAAAGGCTATCACTGTTGAATGTGGGGTAGATGGGTTGGGTTTTTCTCTGTTGATATTGGTAGATTAGTTTATTAATCTGCATATTCTCATATACTCTGTTGATGATGTTAGGTAGTTGTTTTATCGCTCATTAAAACTGTTGTCTAACTCAAGGTTTTATATTTCATCTTATTACCTTGGGTTGTTCATCAATGATGTTGTGGATGGGCAGAGTAAGTGGTAGGTGACAGATGATTGATCTTGATGAGACGATGCTGTAGAGCAATGACAAGCATAAGGCTTAGTTACTATTGCTGCTATATATATATATCTTGTTTTTTCCGCTGTTATGATTTCTCTGAGTGATTGTAGCAAGGCACTATGTACAGACTCTTATGTTGTAATCCTTGGAATAGATATTATTTCATGATGATATAAAAGAGTTTAAGATTCTGCCCAATTTTGCTTCACTATTATTGCATGTTTTATATGTTCTATTATATTTTATCCTTGTGATGTGAGTTATACGACAAGTTCCGCTTGTGTTATCCTACTCTAATGATCGTCCATAGTTGCCTGGCACGTCTTTCAGTGCACTTTTCATCTTGTTTAGTGCAGAAGTTATGGGCGGTCGTCACATTTATAAATTTTGTTATGTGTTGTATTTGAATTAATTTTAGTTATTTTGTGGCATGAACATGAATAACAGATGTGACATGATTAAGATAATGGAAGCCTTAAAAGTGAGTTACGATGTGATTTCTTCTTCTTTGATCTGGGAATATCATTAGAGCATAAAAATGTATTGGATATGAATGATTAATATATATAATCAAGTTTTGATTTCCTTATTGACGTGGTCCTATCTTCACTTAAATATCCAAGTAATAAATCAAAATTGGTTATTATGGTGGCTTGGTCAATCAAAAACATAATATGGTTATTTGGGTTATTTATTACATTAATTAATATTTTGTAAAAATAATTCTAAAATTTTCACCTTTTATTGTTCAAAGTTAATGTTAACAACTATTATTGTTTCAGTTTCAAAATGGTTTAAGACAGTAGTTTTTTCATTGAGCCTATTAACTTGTTATGTATAAGTTTGATTATAACCTTTGATTGATTAGTTATGCATAAGACAACAAAAACTTTGGATATGTCTGGCATTTCACTTTTTAATCTAAATTTTCTATTTTTATATATTAAATATTAATTACTCAGTCCAATATTAGTTGTAAAATTTTGATCATGCGATTGGAATAATAAGTTCATAAAGATATTTGATTTCTCAAAATTGGTTTGGTTCGCGAAATGTCTAATAAAAACAATTTACTAGGT
Organism: Allium sativum; assembly: GCA_030737875.1. Classification (NCBI taxonomy): domain Eukaryota; kingdom Viridiplantae; phylum Streptophyta; class Magnoliopsida; order Asparagales; family Amaryllidaceae; genus Allium; species Allium sativum. Next base: position 748,706,454 of record CM060916.1, on the reverse strand, counting down.
CATGTGACTAATAACATACCGAGTCCAGAAATAACAAAAAAAGAACTAAAATATAATACGTTGCCTCATCAACCAAAAGATTGTTTTGATGGAAAATCCATGTGTACAGACCTCAATATACACTCCATTTCAAAAAACAATTCTATTTTCTCAAAGGCAGATGCACGATGTAGAAACCATTGCTAGTAAACTTCTGAAGAAGATGTCACGTTTAAATAATATTGTGGAAGACGTCATGAATACTTTGACTCATGAATACTTTGAGTTATGAAGTGAACATCCATGTAGTACATTTTCTTTTTTATCGGCTAAGCAAAGTGGTAGCTCATTCATGCTGCTGTTTTAATTTCATCTGAGCTCCTATATGTTAATGGGGTTGGTAAGAGGTTGAAAACCCTTGAATCTGCTAGCGTTATTTAATACATGATGATCTGAATTGTGTATAATTAAAATTTAAAAGCTTTAATGATTGGATTTCACTGAGCACATCTAGGTATTATAATATAGTAAGAACACCCTCACATAATAATATTTAACCACAATCTCCAAATATCTCAGGGTTACAGCTCACAATCAGAAGCTCGGTTCCTTGTATAATAAAAACAACATAATCATTATAAGTGCGTCAAACCTATTATAATAAATTGATGAATAATTCGCTACTAATTTGGATATTTTATTTCCAAAGATGATAATTGATTCCGATCATAATTAATTTAAATTTATTTTACGAATAACAATTTGATAGTGCCATCTAAGTAATTTGATAACTTGTATCAAAAATGTAGCATGGATTATACAATTCTGAATTTGATAAATGAAACGCCTTTAATATTTATGAAATCCTTGTTTTAATCAAACTAGCTTCAAATATATATATTTTTAGTTAACAAATTGTTGAACTGTTGCTGCAGTAATAAGATTATTAGTATGGCTACTAATGAGAGCTATTGCACCATGACTAATCAATGTGCACTAATTATATTACTTCATTCATGCCTTCCCCGCTTAATGTTTGCTTGAATTTAGTTATGAACGTATTGTTATGAAACTGTGCCTTTGTGGAAGTGACTAAGATCTTATTCGCCCAATTACTTAAAGATGATTTCCATGGAAAAACAACACAGATATGAAATTACACGTACAGACACAAGATATTTCACCTAACCACCCTCTTTTATATATTCAACAAAACAAATTTTGTTTACATACAATGAATCAACAACCAAAAATAAACAAAATTCAATGAATCAATAACCATATTGAGAAAGGGAAATAATATCTAGATGACTACAACTCTTGTTGGAGAAGGAGAACAATGAAGAACAACGACCAACCCTGAATAACAGCGGCAAACCCTTGAATTAATTATCTTGGTCTCAATTCCAAGCATTTAATCCAACCCTAAAAGCTGCTTTTATTGGAGAATAGAAGACCTAGGCAAATATCCAATTTTCCCCTCAGAAATATATCCAGAATATAATCATTGATTTCTTTCCTTCTATGATAAAATTAACCAACCAATTAATCAATCAATCAACCAATCAAAATCATTCATTTCTTTCCTTCTATGATAAAATTAACCAACCAATCAATCAAATCAATTAGTCAGTTAATCAATTAATTAATCAATCAATTAATCAATCAATTAATTGGTTACATCCTCTTCAATAACATATGTGATTTCATGTTACAAATCAGAACACTCCACCTTGATATGAAATCACGTCATTAAGCAAACTTCCAACACACAAGTCATCTAGCTCTTTCAACGACACCTATTCTCAATTAAACCATTACAAACACAACCCACCGCCTGCAAAAGATGCATCTTCCCCCTGAGATGCACCATGCAACACTAACGGTCTAAAAATGCTTGTAATACCATAAGGATCTCCACCTTGTGGATTTTCCACATCGACAGCCATCTACCACTTGATCTGAGCTCCTTCCTTGATTACCTGGAACCCTCGAGCATCATCAGCATGAAGACCCCTGTCTAACACATCAGCAGTGACCAAATTAACCTCTCCACCTTGCTGTGGACTTGGTTCTTCAATCTTCACTCGTCTTCCATAGTCGACCATAGAACCAACCAATTTACACAATTTTCCCACCTCCAAGACACCTCTCATCATAACACGACCACCCTTCTTCACTCTTAAAACTCCGCCTCAAGTATCATAAGTGCAACCACGACGATCTAACTGACCGAGAGAAATGAGGTTATGCGAACTAGCGGGTACACGTCTAACTCCAGGGACTTCTCTCACCACGCCACCATGTATATGAAACCGGATAGATCCAATACCATAAATCGATAGCTCTGCTCCATTGGTTGTTCTAATCACGTCAACATTCTTCTCATAAGAAGAAAAACACTTCACATCCTTACAAATGTGAAAACTGGCTCCCGAGTCCATCTTCCAAGGATTAACTACGCTAAACAAGACATTACAAGAAGCATCACTATTGGAACCTACAACAAGACCTGCCCATGCTTCATCACTACTACTATCACCGTTCACAATCTTCTTCTTATCCCTCTGATAAGCAAAACTTTCTTTGCGTATGTCACTACACCAGAATTGCCTATTTGCAATGGCTTAGAGCCGTTGCAAAATGGTTTTGAAACGGCTCTAAGCCATAGCAAATTAAGGAGTAGCAAAAAATTTGCAACGGCTCAGAGCCGTTGCAAAAAATTTGCAACGGCCCACAACAACCTAGCTCTCATTGTGAACTCAGATGCAAGGACTCCTTCCCATAACTGTTGTAACTCGTGTATCAGCGGTTGCAAATAAACATCAATATCCTTTCCTGGTTGTTTTGGCCCAGAAATCAATAATGTCAACATTGAAAACTCTCTTTTCATGCACATGGACGGAGGAAAATTATACGGTACTACAACTACTGGCCAACAACTATAACGGCTACTCAGAGATGCACTTGGATCAAAACCATCTGTTGCTAATCCAAGCGTGACATTTCGTGAATCCACGGCAAACGATTTGTCAAAAGAATCTGCAGTTCGCCATTGAGAAGTGTCACATGGGTGACGCATTACATTTGAATTAGACTTTGCACGACCATGCCAAGTCATAGCATCGGTTATCAACGGTATAGTATACAATCTCCTCAACCTAAGATTAGAGGGAAATGTATCAACATCTTTTGAGGAATTTTGGTAGCTCTTTTCTCTTCATTGAATGTTGTCCTATATCTTGGATCTTTGCAAACTGGACAAAAAACTCTATTTGCATCATCTTTCCAATATAAAATGCAGTCATTAATGCATGCATCATAAGTTCTGTAGTCCATCCCAACTTGTTTAATCATCTTCTTCATGTCGGGATACTTTGTTGGTATTGTATTGCTTCAGGGTTAATTCCTTTATAAATTCAAGAAGTGCTGTCACACCATTGTCGGAAAAGCCATACTGGGTTTTCAAGCTATTCAACTTGATGATGAAATATAATTTTGTTATCCCATTTGGACATGAAGGATACAATGCCACTTTTGCATCATCAAAAAGTGATTTATACTTTCCACTTTGATTTGCTTGCCAATCAACATCAACCGTAGGTAATTCCCCAATATTATCTGGCAACGAACTTATAGTTTGAAAATGATGAAATCTATTGACATCATTGACCAAATCTTCCATCCTAGGAAGTTCAGACTCATCGGTACTTATGGCTTCACTAACAGGTTGTTTTTGCTTCCTCGCTGACTCTTCCCCATGAAAACGCCAAACGGTATATGACTGGGCAATTCCCCATCTAAGCAGATAATAATGAATTTGATCTAATTTAATCTTTGATCTCATATTGTTGCACCGTTTACAAGGACAAGAATAGATTTCCTTATTACCACCATTTTCTACAACAAAATCAATAAATTTTTGCACTCCTTCCATATATCGTGCAGTTCTTTGATCGGATTATTTCATCCATTCTTTATCCATTCTGGAATTACAATAAGAGTATTTAAATTACGTTAAGAGACTATTAATTTCTCTTTGAAGCACATCCAACAATCATTTATCAAATTAATATTCAACTAAGAAACAAACATCTAACGGTTCAAACTAACATATAATAGCTTTAGGTAAATTGTTGATTGCTAATAGTAATTTATCAATACAGGATATTAAATTTTAGATAATGATAAAATAGTATATATTTTGTTTTTGATTCTAACTCTAGTTATAACATTTTAATTTACATTGGTCTCCGAAGAAACTTATTCAAAATTCAAGATTCAATTATAAATTAGATCGATATACGGTTAAAGCCATTAGATTAAACGTATTTAAAATTATTCGCTATACAATTTATTTTGGCTGATTTTACATGCAATAAACATTGCTCCTTTGAGTCCTTTTCATGTAGGTTACTTTATTTCAACACTTTCTTTTTTACAGTTTTGATAATACCATGCCTTGAAAAGTTAATGCTTTCCATTTGTTTCAATATGAATTCTCCTGCAAAAAACTCTTCTTAATCAATAATTTTCTTATATTTCCACCTGCAGTACCTTATCGTTGAGAAGTTGGACGGAATATCTATTTTCACTTTGTGCTTGTGTATCTAATATATATATATATATACATATATATAGCTGAATTTGTGATATTTAATAAATTTCATGGAACCATACATGATTTTTTAGTCATTGAACATATGTATTAAGGATAAGAAAGCTAGATTAAGATCCCTCCTCATACACATTTATTGTAACATCCCACCTCCGCCAGGGTCACTCACAAGAGAATGCACTAGCTTTGGAGGAGCGTTGTCTAGGTAAACATGTAAAGAAATATTACAAGACAGAACATATAAAACAGCGGAAGAAAAACCAAATTTCTTTACCTCATAAAATTATAAGGTCTAAAGCCTTTTACATCAAAATGCCCTTTTAAAAGCCATTACATTGGAAACCTGTCTTGCAATAGTTAAAGAAGCATAAAACCACAGTCATAAAATATTCCCCAAGTAAAACGGTAAAGCAGCCATAGCCAAGAAAAATCCAAGCCATACATGATGACCTTGAAGCAGAAGAAGTCCGAGCTAAATAACCGTATTTCCTCCCTGAAAATCGAGGGGGGGGGGGACGGAAGACAAAGAGGTGAAAGAAAACGGGGTCAGTCATAAAGACTGGTAAGTCCTATCTACTTCCAGCATAAAAACAGGTAAATGTAACATGACATGCATAAACTGAAAGTAATATGATGACAAGATAGACAAGCTAAACTAAGGTAACAGGATGAACTACTGTATCAAGATAAACTACGGTCACATGAATCAAGTATAACATCCCAAAGTTCTATCGAGTATAACATCCCAAGGTTCTATCGAGTATAACATCCCAAGGTTCTATCGAGTATAACATCCCAAGGTCCTATCGAGTATATTTGCCCAGCACCTTCCGTACTAGTATCCCAGCCCATGTCATGTGTTAGCTACAAAATGTCCCTTGCCCAATGTCATGAAATGGTCCATGTCAACTTAATGTAGGTTTTCCCAACTCGTATGTTTCTTTCCATGTATATGTTTAGTCCTTTGCCGTAAATTCTACGGGCTTCCTCGCGTAGTTCTATACTACTTCAACGTAGTTCCATTATCCTTGAAATCGTTTTGGACTGTCACCCTTGATCTAGCTATATTTTCTTACCTTGAATTCTCGAATGTTCGGCTAGGATTTACGCCTCCTAGGACCACTAGGGATTACGCTACCTACTAAACGTTTTCGTAACTCAGTTTGGGTTTAAGCCACCTAGGACCGCTAGGGATTACGCTACCCGTCAACCACGCCCTTTTTCCCACGTATGAATCGTGAATCGTTTTTCCATGTCTAGATGCACATGTATCTCAATGTGCCATTTAAGTCCCGTGCTAGGGCTAATCAAGAAATACAGGACTCGGTCGGGAGCTTTAGGTTATCTGCCGATGCAGATATCAAGGTCTGTTTTTCTACCGGTGATTATGGTCCCACGTGACCCCTCCCTCAACTACTGAAAGGCAATCCAAGAAAATCATGCACGAGAACTATACTCCGGCCACCTATGCCCAACTTTCCTATTGGCCAACCTCACCCATAACTAGATAGAAAGTATATGGTCTGTTGGGAGTTCTCTGCCTTTCCGTATACGTACACGATTGACTAAAGATGGTAGGTAGTCGACAACGTGCTATCATAGGGCTAAACTAGGTATCGCCGACTCCATGCTAATCCACCCCAGTCTTTAGGTTGCTCGCACAGCAACCAAGGCATACCCTTGGTTCTTCTACCGCAGACCTTAACCTCTGTGAGCCCAGGAGGATCATCTGCAACCTCACAGGGGGATACCAAGAGTACCCTCACGTCCCCTGAAGCTACCGCTTCGTCACCCAGTTCGCTGGAGCCTTCATCTAAGTCAGATAAACATTCGCTCCTCCTCGTGTGTTCGTTTTAAACGATGACCTACCGTATCAGGTTACTCATCTATCTGTGAACTGGTCCAATTCTCTTGACTAAGAATTATTACTTAGTTATCCTTAACTTAGGTTTATCACTTAGTTTCCCTTCCCGTTATCCTTATTAACTACGATTTTCCACTTAGTCCCTTGAACTAGGATTTTGTCTAATGGGTTAAGTGTTGCCATTCGAGTTCATGACTTACCCCGCCTACGAATCATGTCAAAATTGGCTAAGTATTCAAGTTCAAGGCTTAGCCCTACAAACCATGTATCAAGTTGGTTAAGTATATCAAGAAGTTCATGACTTAACCCTAGGTTATCATGTCATATTGGTTAAGTATAGGTTAACTTAACCCTTTCAAATTACCGTGTCAGATTGGTTAAGTATAAGTTATCTTAACCTCATCAAGCTACTGCGTCAAATTTGTTAAGTATAGGTTGTCTTAACCTCATCAAATCATCGAGTAAAATTGGTTAAGTGTAGGTTAACTTAACCCCATTGAATTATCGAGTCGGATTTGGTTAAGCATATTTAAGAGGTTCGTGACTTAACCCTATCAAATTATCAAGTCAGATTGGTTAAGTGTAAGTTAACTTAACCCCATCAAATTACCGAGTCGGACTGGTTAAGTATAGGTTAACTTAACCGCATCCACTAGTCGTATTTATAATGGTTAAGTATCATTCTTGTGGGTTTACTTAACCCTACCACGCATCGCGTTATCCCGGTCGGGTGTTATCAACCCATTTAGGTTAAACTAAACCATCCACTAATCATGTTATATGGTTAAGTGTCTTTAAGTAATCAAGTCCGGTCTTACTTAACCTACCCATTCATGTCATATCGGTTGAGTGCCATTAGTCAAACTAACTTAACCTTATCATGTGGCATTAAGTAAATTAATGCACGCCAACCTCTCACATTAGACTTTGTTGTGGTTACTGGTTACGCCGGGCGGGTCCGGGCAGCTTTACACCACAACCTAGTCTAACCTCGGGTTTTGAGCGCGATGTGACCAACTTCTCACATTGGGTCTTATTACCTGTAGCTACTGGATTTGCCGGGCGGTTCCGGGCAGATTTATGCTACAAACTCAACCCAACCTCGAGTTGGCCACTTTCATGTTTTCCTACTTATCATGTTCATGTCAAATTTAGGCTACGACAAAGTCCACGTTTTACACTTATGCCCATTTTCCCCTTTACTTAATTCATGTTAAATTTCATAGCCCATCTCACGTTTGCCTAAATTACCCAAGGAGTATTTCCAACGCAAGTGAAAGCGAGTCAACATAGTAGGAATAATATGACAACATATTGGCCTCTAACATGTATGATAGCATAAAGGGATTGGCCTCAAATATGTATGATAGCATAAAGGGATTGGCCTCAAACATGTATGATAGCATAACACTAGGTTCATCATCATAGGCATGTAAATGGTCATGAGGGGTTTAGGTTCTTTTCCATGCATAAGCCCCAAGTCAAGTTCATATGAATATTCCACAAGTCAAATTGTTTTAAGGGTTCATGCCAACATTCCACAAGTCAAGATTCAATCTTGCATGATAAACTAGGTTAAACTGGAATAACTTATGAAATGAGATAAGTTGTACTTAATTGTAAATTAAGTTATTTGTGAGAACGAGAATCTGAGATATGCTGATAAGGACAACATAAATTATATTTATGAAAAGGGAACTTATTAGTAAACCTTAGTTAATAGAACTAAGTTAATAAGTAAACAACGATAAGTTGTAGTGACAGTATAAGATGGAATTATGATTAAATTAGAAAGAATGAGGCAGATTTATGAAATGAAATAAGTTATATTTAATCATAAATAATGACTGACATGTTAAATAGAAAACATGTGAATTGAGATATACTTAATTACATATTAAGTAGAACATGTTATTGTAACTATGAAATCAGACAAAAATATAAAGGGATTGTGGATTACAGACCTTGGATCACAATCTAGAGAATAACATGTTGGGGACTTATTAATAGGCTTAAATGGGTTAGATTATAAGGCCGAAATTAATAAACAAGAGGAACTTGGTAATTTGAATAAGAAGTCAATGTGAATGGGAATAACCAAGTTAAATGGAAACCTGGCGAGGTAAAGCAAGCGCATAAATGAATGTTTAGACATAGGGTCTAATAATGCATTAAAGTGAGGCGCTTGGACCAGTCCGCACATTTGAGGGTGATTAACCAACGGGGTAGATCATCGTGGTGTCATAAGGCACAAGAGGAGCACACGTGAATCTGATTATTCTGTCGACTCCGAAGGACTGGAACAGGAAGCACACGGTTTCTTGAGATACGTAAGGTGCTCCTGGTAGTCCTCTGTGCGGTGGTGGATGTTTAGGCTATGCTCGTAGAGGTTGGGTCTGCGCGTTACTACCAGGTGGGTGGGCCTTGACTTCAATAGTAGCTTTGCAGTCAGAATGTTGTGACGAGGTGACACTAGGGTGATTCAGCGATTGCCTCAATGAGAGGTGAGGTCAGGACCAACAAGGATAGTAGATCATCGGGTATCCGTCATCGGCAGCTAGTGGGACGCGAAAAGACTAGAGCTAAACCCAAGATACCATTCACCTTTCACTATCGAGGTACGGTGGTTGAGGGAAGACGCCAACTGGATGTTTAGATTGTTTGTTAGGGGCAAGTCGCTTAGCACTCGTAGTCTTTACTAATTGAGGGAGGGGCCGAGGTCGGGCCATAGCCACCATGAAAAACAGACCTAAAGGATATCTGTATTTTGAGGCTCTTAAAGGCGGGCCTGTATAGATATGGAAAAGCTTCCGACCGAGCTCCTGTTTCTTGCATAGCCCTGCCATGGAACTCGGTGCACATTAGAGGTTATGTGCGGTTAAAGCATCGAATACGATTGACGATACATATTTGGAAAAATCTAGATACATGCATGTATGCTCTAGGTGGTGTATCATAGACTTGAGGGCATTACTCTGTGATGGAATCTGATTCGATTGAAGGTGGCAGTCTGTACGCTTACGTAACATAGTAATAACAAATATATGCAGATCGTACCATTGTTATATAGATATTCATATGTCACTCCAGCGTAGGATGAGGGACTGCGTACATTTCTGTGGCATTATGGTGGAGACCGTGCGAGTGGTGTACTATGGGGTGTACCTCAATATTTGGGGGGGGGGGGGTAGCTACATATATACTGTATTAGGTTAATCCACTGGGAAGTAAATGGGTACGACGTGTGTGTAAGCCTTGAGTGCTGTTAACCCAAGTAACCTAATAAATAAGAAAATGTGATTGAGTGGTATATGTAGGATTATCCCAAGTGTATAGTTTAAATCCAGTCATCAGAACTTGTGTTTTGACACCCCCCCCCCCTCCTCATAACATACTCGCAGGTTAGATTTGTGGCAGAGATATGATTGCTTTGGATATTGGTTAGGCATTATTATTACTACGGTAAGGCTATACTTTGATTATATTACACTTTATCCATTCCGCTATGAGATATTTTCTAAGCTATGATCTCTGTTTTTTTTGCAGGATACCAGAGCAACCAACACAGATTTTGATGGATTAGAATTTTGAAAAAAAATTGGTTTATCGGAATTCGGGTTGTTACATCTTGTATCAGAGCTTAGGTATATGATTCCTGTATATATAGCGAGTGAACGTATTTGTATTTTTAAAAATATAATTATTATATATATATATATATATCTATCTAGATCCATAGAGGAACCCACTAAATAGAATGAATATAATGTGGTAAGAAATAGGATTTTTGTTTTGTACATTAAAGGAATGAATAGGAAATTTGAGACCCTTATGTGACGGCCCGCCCCGCACCAACGGACATTTTCTCCAAAAGTGCGCTGTACACATATCCAGTTAGCACGGGACGGTCGCCAGAAGGAAAAGAAAGAAGAGAATGAACTAACAAGGAACCTGTAGAATGTCTCACAGTGCATAGAATAAAATATAATAACAACATACTTGACATAAAACAGGTGAGACAGTGCATAAGCTGAAAACTAGAACTAAGTATCATAGCAGCGGAAATCCAAAATATAGCTTATTACAACTTTTCAAACTGTCTCAAAGCAAAAGCAAGATAAAGGAGGTACACTACTAATGCCCAAGTAGCGACCACCAACGACACAGGGAGAATATCTATATATATCATACGTGGAAGCCTCCTGCTCGCCTCCGAATCAGCTACTTGCGCATCACCAGCTAACCATAACCTGTCTCTAGTCTGCTCATGTGAGCACCCAGAGTAATAAGAAGAGACATAAAACTCTGGGTCAGACATAAAGCCTGGTATGAGCGATAAGCATCTAAATAAAATAATAACAGTTATAATCCAATCATACCTGAACCTGGACCTGCAACCAAAGAGTTAGCACTACATACTGTACAACACTCTAAGGTGCCATTTCAAGTGGTGTAAAGATAACGGGGGTGGGGTGTGCATGTCATAGTGATGTCAAACAATCAAACATAGCAAGCATCCTCACATCTCTCACTCAGTGCGTAAAGCATACGATACCCACTACCTTGGTCCCCTAATCCTTTGGGCCATGACGGAATCCAATCCCGTGTAACTATCACTACAAGCCCACTATCCATCTCTCAATGGTGAACCAAAGTTATGAATACCGACAACCCCTTTGCACACGTCCCGCAGCAAAGCCCAATCATGAAGTGAACTCATTGGTTCCCATCTGGATCCTGAGCTCTAACTTCCATTTGGACTACCTTTGCATCTCGAGTTGTTGGTCTTCACCGGATCGGTCTTCTTCACTTCACTTGCTTCGGATCGGTCAAACGTCATCAGTTCAGCTCGGTCAACCTTCAGCTTCCGGTTCGGATCGGTCGTGCTGAGTTTCTCCGCCTGGTCGGTCAAAACACCCTGGTCAGTTTTTCCCTCATCTCGATACTGGTCGGTTTCATCGCCTCAATCCTGGTCGTTCGAAGCTCCTCTGGTCGGTCCAAAACATGATCGGTCGAAGCTCTCTGGTCGGTCCAAAACATGGTCGGTCGAAGCTCCTCTGGTCGGTCCAAAACCTGGTCGGTCGAAGCTCCTCTGGTCGGTCCAAAACCTGGTCGGTCGAAGCTCCCCTGGTCGGTCCAAAACCTGGTCGGTCGAAGCTCCTCTGGTCGGTCCAAAACCTGCACCATTCCAGCAAGCTATTTTCGCCTCTCGACGGCGTTTTCGACCAATCTAACACTTCTAATCAATCACAAAGCATACCATACAATCATAGGAACATAGGGAATCAACCACAAACACCAAAACAACAATATGACATATCAAAATGGATCAAACATGGCCAAAACCCCATATTTTCCCTTAAGCATGTTTTAAGCAAAACTGATGATAGGATTAACAAAACTTAACCAAATTAACCAAATTTTCTAACAGAGGTCTAAATCAATATTTCAGAATTTCTGAACATTTTTCCAGATTTTTAACATGCATAAATTCGCTAATTATCACTAATCACCCCTTAATCCCCCAAATTCCGGGATTTGCAAAATTAGTCGAAATTAACCCAAATTCATATCAGATGCATAAAATGGTGTTTTAGAATTTTAGAAATTTTTCTAGATTTTTCTGAGCCATAATTTCGCTAATCTTCGCTAATTACCATAATTAGCCGTAATTAGTGAAAAACAATGCAAATCACTCACCTTAGCCACAAACAAACTTTAGATCTGAAATAATCTCTGATTTGGATCCAATCCCTATGTGTTCCAGCAGCTCTTTTGCTAATTTGGTGAAGATCTTCTTTGATTGGATGTAGATTAGGCCAAAACTTGATTAGAAAGTGATTAGAAGGTGATTTGAGTGTTGGAGGCCATTGCTAGAGCTTGAAAGAGGTAAGTGGCGGCTGGAAAAATGAGTCTAAAACCGAAATCCTAACCCTAGCAGCCCTTAAATACCTCAAATTCCGAAATCTCCCATTGGGCCTAGTTGCTAATCACCCGGTTAAGCCCAATTAGCTGAAAATAACCCTTTAAACCTTAATTCAGCCATATCTCCCAAACGGTAAGTCCGTTTGGCTAATGTGACCACTCTACGGAAAGAGAAACCATCATTCGAATCCAATGGAAGTGGTTTCAGGTCAAAATTCCTTTCCAATCAAAAGTTATGGCCAAAACAGTACGAACTAGGGGCAAAACGGTCATTTAAAAATCGATAAAAATCATGAACATGGGAAATGACCCCAATAGTTGTTTCCCAAAGTTACATGACCATACGACTTCATATGTGAAAGAAATAAATATTCTACGATCCCATGATGCGTAGAATACGGGTCATTACACTCTCCCCCCCTTAAGAAATTTCGCCCCTGAAATTCCCTAACCAAAACACACAAAGGGTTCCGCATGCCTATCAATCATAAAACAACAATCAACATGCAAAACAAGTCTATCCTAGCATGCGGTTTACTAACAAGGGAAGAAACTATCACTACCAAAACCTTACTAGGCAAAGAATTCTGGATACTTCTTCCTTATATCTTTCTCTGTTTCCCAAGTACGGTCTTTTTCCATTCTCACCCCACTGGACTTTGACTAGTCTCACCGCCTTCCTTCGAAGCTGCTTCGTATTGTTCCCAACGATACGCATAGACTTGCGGTTCCCAACCGCCTCGAGTTCAACTTCGATGTTATCCAACTGATCAGGTGAAATAGCCACACTAGGGTCGTGCACGAATTTCCTTAACTGGGAAACATGAAATACATTGTGAACTCCTGCCATCTTGTCAGGTAGCTCTACCTCATACGCCAAATTCCTAACTTGCTCAAGGACTGGGAATGAGCCAGCAAATTTTGGTGCTAACTTACCTCTCCAACCAATCCGAATCACATTCTCAATGGAGAGATCCTGACGAACACCAAGTCGCTAACGAAGAATTCCAAATCTCTTCATCTCTTATCGAGATAAGCCTTCTGCCTATCTTTATCCCTTCCCAGTAGTATATCTACTCTATGTCTCAATACATCTTGTTACCACTGGGACGTATAGTCAATTTCGAGTGATGATATGCTCTAAGCACTTCACCTCTCAGTCCATCTACGTTGGGTACAACTAGTCCCTTATTCTTTCGAAGCCACCCTTCTCGATCAAATCCTTACTTGATCATTCTCTTTCCATCGATACCCATCTCTACCCTAGAGATGGTTCCCAATAGATTAGGATCGTCCTTCTAACTGGAAACAATCCACTCAATCAAAACTGATCTAATCGTCAAGCTTACTAGCGTTTCTGAATCCAATCCAGTCTTGGGTCTGAAATCATATCCTGTGACATACTCTAGTTGCTTCCATCCTAGAAACAAAACCCCTAAACTGGCATGTCTCCTACTCAATGCAACTAGTATTGCACCCAAATCCTTTACTATGATCACTCTACCCCATGGAGTCATGGCGACTCCACTGCACTGATCCATAGTCACTAGTCCTTTGCTATGTCCACTCTACCCCATGAAGTCATAACAACTCCACTGCACTGGCTCATAGCCTTACTAACCCTTTACTATGTCCACTTTGCCCCTCGAGTCATGACGACTCTACTGCACTGGCTCATAGTCCTACTACAATCACTTTGTTCCCCATCGCTGGAACCCTACAGGTGATAGTCTACTCAAGAGAAGAAAGATAGGAACAAACATAGCAACCATAACATCCATCAAACAAATCCTATCTATCACCTGCTAAAGTCATAAACACATCGACACCTACATGATTGGTCTAACCAATCCCAATATGTCAATTCTAGTATATCTGGTCCAACCAACATCAATAACTAATGGAAGCCCAGCCCCCATACATACACCGATGCCTACTTAACTGGTCCAACCAATCCCAGGCCAATGGAAGCCCCGCCTCCCTTCGGACTACCGTACGTCCAACGTACATTTATCCTCCAAGGATAATTAAACTAATGGAAGCCCAGCCTCCAATCGGACTACCGTACGTCCAACGTACGTTTATCCTCCAAGGATAACTAGATCACGTCCAACGGATCCAAGGTAACGGGCTCCCCAGATACCCCTGCTTTTAGTCCTCCTAAAATACTTGAGTCCAACCCAAGTCTATCCATTATCTTGCTGCCCTCTCGAGTCCAACTCGAGTTGAATCCAATTCCTTGCAGCCTTCTCGAGTCCAACTCGAGTCAATCTATAACTCAGACCTAGTCTTGAGTACCAACAAACTCTAGTCCAACGTGAGTCCTCTCCCTATTCGTTGCATCTCCAAGATCAACGAACACCTATTTTCTTTTATGAGTTCAAGTACAACTTGAATCGCTCTAATCTTCGTTGTATCTTCCATGATCAACGAACACATCCTATTCCTTCAAAGTTCTACTATCCAATAGAGAACATCAATGTAGGGTCCTAAACAATCCATTACTTTGCATCTTTCTCGAGTCCCACTCGAGCAATCTCATAACCCTATCGAGTCTACCTCTGGGCAGTCTATACCATTGAACAGTCTTATCATGTTCCATCTGCCCGTCACTCCTCGAGCGAACCAAGATATCATCCAATGAAAAATCACAACAACTATTTACCCCTCACGCAACCCATCCTAGTCGAAATCGACATTCCCCAAGCACAAGCCCCAAAGGCTTAAACCAATATCAGACAAGCACCCAAGGAACATCTCCTCCGAGTTCGGATAATCCACATGAGGTGATACTAGCAAAACAATCTAGCACTGGAGTACTCATTTGCCTCCCAGAGACAACTAGAACTTATTACAACGATAACCTCTTAGCTTCCTTAACTCCAGTTACTATCGCCATCACTAGGTAGGTACCTAATACCACCCTATTCCTTTGGAGTAGATCGACTCCCCAAAATAATGCTAACCCAGTAAAGCCCAAAACAAAGCAATCACAAGGAAACATACATCCATGACTCGATAAGACCACATTAACAAATCATGCCAAAACTAGTCGAACCACCAATCAGGTTCGTCACTACTAAAGATCTATCGACTAACTCAGGTTTGTCAAACAAAACCCGATCAAAAAATCTTAAATAGAAAGCATACCTCGAATAACGACACCTTTTTCCTTCTACGCCGCAGTTGGGGCATTTGACGAAGAAGGAACAGCGTTGATAGCATACGCTTTCACAATCTGCTTCTCCCTAGGAGGTTGTGGGCAATCATCCTTGTGATGTCCCGCCTGGCCGCAGTTAAAGCACTTCCTTTCCCCAGGCTTTTCTCGACAATCTCTGGCGTAATGGCCCTTCTGGCCACAACTAAAGCATTCGCCATCTTTCTTGTTTTTCTTACTCTGACCATCCTTGGTCGGGTTTTGCTTCCTCTTGTTTTGAGAATTCTTCTTGCCTTCACCGCCTGCTTGCGGCTTTGGCTCCTCTGCAGATGTCGTAGCAACTTCGGTTTTCGACTTAGGGAAAAGGCTCTCTGACCTTAATGCCTTTCCTACAATAGACTTGAACGTCTCATCGAGATGGTTTATAAGACTTTCCCCCAAGTACCCATCCAAGCCAGTTATGAACTTCTTGTTCTTCTTTTCGACTGTATCGATAAGGGACCATCCATATTTCGATAAAGTGTCAAATTCAGCGATATACTACGAGACTGCTCTACCGTTCTGCTTAAGCTCCAAGAACTTCCTGAACAGTTCTGATTTATGAGCAGCTGGAATAAACTTATCACAAAAGCGAGTCTTAAACTGATTCCAAGTAACTTGTTCTTCTGGAGTAGCTGTTCTAATGGCATTCCACCAATTCATCGCTCGCCCTTGCAGCTGACGAGACGCTAGCCTTCTCTTCATCGCATCCTCAAGACCCAAGTCGTCGAAGATACGATCACAGCTATCCAACCAATCCTGAACATCTGTGGCCGACTCCGTTCCGTGGAACGGCTTCCCACCAAGGTTAGTGTAATCTTTGCACAACTTGGCGAAGTCGGCCATAGGCGCCTGCACTACTGGACCACCACCATTTCCGGGATTGGGAACTGCTCCCTGAACATCTCTAAGCATGTCTCTCATGAAGTTGGTGAACATTGTCCTCATGTCATGAGCATTCCCAAGGTTGGTCCCTCTACCATCACCTCTAGGATATCGGCTCATCGTTAATCTGTAAAAGGGGAAAAGATTAACGATCCCATAGGGGTGCTAGTGCAGTACGACTTCATTCTTATACTACCAATAGTATATATATAGCTTTTGAAAACCAAAGTAATCACAAATACGCGCTCTCATATACGTACTATCTCTCCCTGGTGTCTTTCCCTAGGTTAACTACGCAACCTAAAGCTCTGATACCAAGTGTGACGGCCCGCCCCGCACCAACGAACATTTTCTCCAAAAGTGCGCTGTACACATATCCAGTTAGCACGGGACGGTCGCCAGAAGGAAAAGAAAGAAGAGAATGAACTAACAAGGAACCTGTAGAATGTCTCACAGCGCATAGAATAAAATATAATAACAACATACTTGACATAAAACAGGTGAGACAGTGCATAAGCTGAAAACTAGAACTAAGTATCATAGCAGCGGAAATCCAAAATATAGCTTATTACAACTTTTCAAACTGTCTCAAAGCAAAAGCAAGATAAAGGAGGTACACTACTAATGCCCAAGTAGCGACCACCAACGACACAGGGAGAATATCTATATATATCATACGTGGAAGCCTCCTGCTCGCCTCCGAATCAGCTACTCGCGCATCACCAGCTAACCATAACCTGTCTCTAGTCTGCTTGTGTGAGCACCCAGAGTAATAAGAAGAGACATAAAACTCTGGGTCAGACATAAAGCCTGGTATGAGCGATAAGCATCTAAACAAAATAATAACAGGTATAATCCAATCTTACCTGAACCTGGACCTACAACCAAAGAGTTAGCACTACATACTGTACAACACTCTAAGGTGCCATTTCAAGTGGTGTAAAGATAACGGGGGTGGGGTGTGCATGTCATAGTGATGTCAAACAATCAAACATAGCAAGCATCCTCACATCTCTCACTCAGTGCGTAAAGCATACGATACCCACTACCTTGGTCCCCTAATCCTTTGGGCCATGACGGAATCCAATCCCGTGTAACTATCGCTACAAGCCCACTATCCATCTCTCAATGGTGAACCAAAGTTATGAATACCGACAACCCCTTTGCACACGTCCCGCAGCAAAGCCCAATCATGAAGTGAACTCATTGGTTCCCATCTGGATCCTGAGCTCTAACTTCCATTTGGACTACCTTTGCATCTCGGGTTGTTGGTCTTCACCGGATCGGTCTTCTTCACTTCACTTGCTTCGGATCGGTCAAACGTCATCAGTTCAGCTCGGTCAACCTTCAGCTTCCGTTCGGATCGGTCGTGCTGAGTTTCTCCGCCTGGTCGGTCAAAACACCCTGGTCGGTTTTTCCCTCATCTCGATACTGGTCGGTTTCATCGCCTCAATCCTGGTCGTTCGAAGCTCCTCTGGTCGGTCCAAAACATGGTCGGTCGAAGCTCCTCTGGTCGGTCCAAAACCTGATCGGTCGAAGCTCTCTGGTCGGTCCAAAACATGGTCGGTCGAAGCTCCTCTGGTTGGTCCAAAACCTGGTCGGTCGAAGCTCCTTTGGTCGGTCCAAAACCTGGTCGGTCGAAGCTCCTCTGGTCGGTCCAAAACCTGCACCATTCCAGCAAGCTATTTTCGCCTCTCGACGGCGTTTTCGACCAATCTAACACTTCTAATCAATCACAAAGCATACCATACAATCATAGGAACATAGGGAATCAACCACAAACACCAAAACAACAATATGACATATCAAAATGGATCAAACATGGCCAAAACCCCATATTTTCCCTTAAGCATGTTTTAAGCAAAACTGATGATAGGATTAACAAAACTTAACCAAATTTTCTAACAGAGGTCTAAAACAATATTTCAGAATTTCTGAACATTTTCCAGATTTTTAACATGCATAAATTCGCTAATTATCACTAATCACCCCTTAATCCCCCAAATTCCGGGATTTGCAAAATTAGTCGAAATTAACCCAAATTCATATCAGAGGCATAAAATGGTGTTTTAGAATTTTAGAAATTTTTCTAGATTTTTCTGAGCCATAATTTCGCTAATCTTCGCTAATTACCATAATTAGTCGTAATTAGTGAAAAACAATGCAAATCACTCACCTTAGCCACAAACAAACTTTAGATCTGAAATAATCTCTGATTTGGATCCAATCCCTATGTGTTCCAGCAGCTCTCTTGCTAATTTGGTGAAGATCTTCTTTGATTGGATGTAGATTAGGCCAAAACTTGATTAGAAAGTGATTAGAAGGTGATTTGGGTGTTGGAGGTCATTGCTAGAGCTTGAAAGAGGTAAGTGGCGGCTGGAAAAATGAGTCTAAAACCGAAATCCTAACCCTAGCAGCCCTTAAATACTCCAAATCCCGAAATCTCCCATTGGGCCTAGTTGCTAATCACCCGGTTAAGCCCAATTAACTGAAAATAACCCTTTAAACCTTAATTCAGTCATATCTCCCAAACGGTAAGTCCGTTTGGCTAATGTGACCACTCTACGGAAAGAGAAACCATCATTCGAATCCAATGGAAGTGGTTTCATGTCAAAATTCCTTTCCAGTCAAAAGTTATGACCAAAACAGTACCAACTAGGGGCAAAACAGTCATTTAAAAATCGACAAAAATCATGAACATGGGAAATGACCCCAATAGTCGTTTCCCAAAGTTACATGACCATACGACTTAATATGTGAAAGAAATAAATATTCTACGATCCCATGATGCGTAGAATACGGGTCATTACACCTTAGGTAATTTGGGTGGAAAGTGTATATTGTACTTTGTATAAAAGGAAGGTGAATCCCATATGATTAGTATTTTGGGTTAGTGGGTTTGGCAGTAAAACCTTATAACTGGAAAAGGTTAAAAAGAAAAAAAGGATTAGCAATATATATAGTTGAGAGAATTGACCTTGTCGGAGTGCCTAGGAAAGCCAATGAAAATTGGAAAACCGCTTTGAGTCTAACCCCATTGTTAACTTTTAAGAACTTGAAGTTATAAAAGCTTTTAGGAGATGGTTTATGGTGTTTTCAAGTTTTATTCTTAAAAGTTATAGTTTTAAAATATGTAAAGAAGTACATATCGGGTTTTAAAGTAAAATGGGATATATTTTATAAATAGTGATTTCTTGCGAAAATTTTGTTTAAAATAAAATTCTCTCAGTAAAAGGTGCATATTATAGAGCATGTATGCTTTGAGTCTAACCCAATTGTTAACTTTTAAGAACTTGAAGTTATAAAAGCTTTTAGGAGATGGTTTATGGTGTTTTCAAGTTTTAATCTTAAAAGTTATAGTTTTAAAATATGTAAAGAAGTACATATTGGGTTTTGAAGTAAAATGGGATATATTTTGTAAATAGTGATTTCTTGCAAAAAATTTGTTTAAAATAAAATACTCAGTAAAGAAAGTTTTGAAATCTCTATTTTTTTTACAATCATTTTTGATAAATTGTTTTAAAAGAGAAAATTCTGTTGGGTGGACAAAATAAGTTGTAGAAATTAAGAATGGAGTAGATGTTTGCATCTTGTAGGAAGTAATTGAACTGACCTTATAGCTAAGAACAAGTTATAACTCGATTGAGAAATAGTTGTCCTTATCTACTCCAGTTTTTGTGGTTTGAAAAAAAATTGGTTTACATTTTTTTGTATATAAAATGACATGTTTTATGGTTTGGTGAATGTAAATTTTCATGAGGGAAATAATTTTTTTTACACTTTTAAATTTTTGGAAGAAAGTTTAAATGAAAAGGCCAAACCGCGTTTTTTAAAGTATGGAGTAGGTAAGGATTAGTGCTTAGGGAAGACTGGAAAAGTTTTGAGGCTATGAAGTAAATAGCGAGAATTATCTTGGAATATTGGTAAATTCCCATAGAATGCGTAAGCATTGAAAAGCCTAGGATGTTGCTTGAAATGATTATTGGTACACAGCTAGAATTAATGGTGACTACTAGATAGAGAAAGGGCAAGTAAGTGTTTAGATCATATTGCTAATTTTCATGTTAGGGGTAAAACCCATTATTACATTTCTGATGGGATTGTTCCATTATTTTGTTCTTGTTGGGTAATTAGGGTAACACCTAAACCTGTCGTGGATCCCATGGTTTGGACTTTTCTGTCTGAGGGGAACATAGTCCTGAGATTCTTGGCCTTTATAGCTGTGCAGGGTGCCTGTTTTCCTATTTTAGTTAAAAGACTAGAAGGCTTATTTGAAACTAAACTTAGATCAGATGATTAAATAAGCTAAGAAAAGAGAAATGACACAACTAAAAAGGAAACAACAAATTCAGACAGAGACAAACTTGACAAATTATGAGAAAAGATGAATAAGAGTAAAAATTTCCAAGATAAGACGAAAAAGAAAATTAGTAACAAAGAAAATTTTCTTATGTGGGTTGTGCTTGGACAGGAAAATAGGTAATCTTTATTGATAGTTACATAAAATCCAAGTACGGTTGGAAAAAAGTATATATAAAAGAAAAACGGAAGATGTGAAATTTTTCGTTTTCCACCTTTTTATAACATAAGGGAACAGATTTAGAAAATTATATTTTTTTTGAAATTCGAAAAAAATAAAGTTGGTTGGTAGTATTTTGGATGCAATAATTGGATGAACTGTGCTCTTGCTTTGCAAGAATGTGGGAAATTTGGATGAAAATATATTTTGATTTTCAAAATATTGCATTCATGTAGAACTGCTAGTATATTTAGGATGTGAGCATCATATTTTAAAAGGATTTTTGAAAAATTTGCATACACATAGGAGGTACCGCTAAGGCATACATGCATTATTATGTTGTATTTCACTTTGCACAAGTGCACAATGTTTGCAAAAATTGGATGCACACATGATGGATGTATATTATGCGAGGGGTTAATTGATTTTTACCCTTATCAAATTTTGAGGACGAGATTTTCTAAGGGTAGGAGAATGTAACACCCCGCATTTTATGACAATTTAATAATTAAATAAAGCATATGTATATATATGAACATACATAAATGTATATATGAAGAATAAAATAAAGATAATGCAAACAAAAATGTAACGCATGCATTAAAAGAAAGAAATGATTGGTTGCATGCGGTGCAAATATGTTGCATGCACTGGTTACGCAATAATAATAAAGGAGAAATAAAAGAAAAAGATCATGCAACGAAATATTATAACAAACATGAAAAAGAGGAATAAGAAGAGAACAATAACTACCATTGCTCTAAGTCTTGTTAACAATAGCCTTAGTAGTCCAGTTGGTTAGAATATGTGGCTTGCATATGAGAGGTACAGAGTTCGATCTCCGCCGTCATATTTTTGTTTTAAGGGAACAACTAAAATTAACACATGTTCATGAGAGAAAATATGTATAAACGCACATATAAGGAAAAATATACATATAAGGAAGTAAAGAAAATACATGTGTGTATATATATATGAGAATGCATATATAGATATGTGTGTGTATGTATATATATATATACAAGAAATAGAGTTTAAAATAAGGCTGTAGTCATAGAAATATGGCAAGAATCAAATAACGGTGCAGCACCGTTTGAATTTTGAAAATGAAACAAAATTTATGCATATATATACACATAAAATGGTCATTAGAAGATTTATATACGCATAAGAAAATTACATGTGAATATTACAGATAAATAAATTCCAGAAAATTCAAACATTCAAAAATCAAATTTCTACGCCAAAACAGCTTGTCGGACCCGGGGACACCGGGGTCGACAAACCTATAGGGGGGTCGACACACCTCTAGGGGGGTCGACACCGGGATCGACACACCTATATGGGGGTCGACACCAGGGTCGACACCCCTCTAGGGGGTCGACACCCCCAGGTCCAGCCAGATTCATCGATGAATCTGGACTGTTTTCTTAACAACGTTCAATGCTGACTCAGCGCTGCGTGTACGATAAGGTCCTGAACACCAATAAATAGGCTAGCCGAGCCTAGCCTGAATCTCACATTCTCTGAGACAACCTCTAACTTCTTCCATTCTCCCTCCTCCTAAAATCTCTTCAGAAAAATAAGATAATTAGTTTAGGAGAATTCTGAATCAAGATCTAGAGGAAAAGAATGAAAATTAACCAGAAGGTGTTCAAAATCATATGCGAAGTAAGGTAAATTCTTAGATATGGTCTATTTAATTGTCTTCCTCTTCCTTTCCTTTTTCTTTTAGTAAGAATTGTGGATCCATGGTTGTTAGGTTCTAAATCCAGTTAGGGAAAAATCATGGAATGCTATATCTGGATCAGGTTCAGGAATTGGAAAGCAATTTAGGTGAGTGGATTTGAGTTATTGTAATAACTCGGAAATCCGAGCCAATTTAAAAATTTTATTTTGGCAATTTTAGTGAATTTTGATTATTTAAAATGGATTATTTTAAATAATAACGACGAGAAATTTATTTTGAATAGAATTAGAACGTATATATTTATTTGAATCGTCGTTAGAATATAAATATTTATTTTAAATGTAAAAGGAATTGAAAATGACGCGGTAGTTCGAAAATTCGATTTCAAAGTTCAAATGAATGTGCAGGATTCAAAATAAACCGGATTTTAGCGAAACCAAAAATATTAGAATCTATGGAGAGTGTCTTTCCAACGAATCTGAAAAATTGAAATTTCATAGCGGGAATCAAAAGTTACGTCCAGTTGAAATTTCAGAATAGTCGCTATGGAATTTTGGCCCTTAAAAATGGAAATTTTGCAAACGACCTCGGTTTTCGACGAAATCACTTTTGTTGGATCCGTGATGTCAAGTTATTGTTAGGTTTCAAAATTCATAATTTTCTGAATCAATATGTGAGCGTGGCAAAGGAAAACGCGTTTGACCAGTTTCAGTTGATTTTAATCGACTGGAAAATGGCCATTTTTCAGACGGTCTCCGAATTGGATGAAATTAGTTTTGTTAGGATCGTATCGTCAATACGAAGCCAGAAAATATTTTTTTGGAATTTTTAGAGTCAGTATGTGGCCCCGGTAAATTGAAATGTACGTTTAAAATTGAATATATAGATTTAAATTTTAATTTAAACGAAAACTGATTGAAATGATCGAATCAGCTTACGATACATATCCCATTGTGTTCGGAATGGGGGTAATTAGCTATGAACGACAGTCGGTGGGTTCGATTTTGAGTTCAAAATAAAAAGTTGCTTTATGGAATAAAATAAATAAAATAATATAAAACTTTTTCACTTAAACCCCCTGCCCCCAAACCTTTCTCTTCCACATCGTTTCATTCAGAAAGAAAAAAACTCGTCGATCATCCTCCGATCCACGCCGATGTCTGCCCCCTCGCCGCCAGCTCGCGCGCCCCGTTCCGATCTCGCGTCAGCCACCCTCCGCCTTCCCTTCTCATCCCCTCGCGCGAAACCCAGATCGACGCCTTCAAAAACTGCCACCGCGCCTCTGCTACCCACCGCGCCACCCTTCCTCTAACGCGCCGCCTCCTCCTCGTCGACTCCGACCAACCCATCCCCTCCTCAGACCCCCCCCCTCTTCGCTCTCCTCTTCTGATTTAAAGCCACACCCTCAAATCGAACCACCACAACCCTAGCTCCGCCATTAAATCCCGCCGCCATCACTATTGGTCACCACCGGTGCCTCCCTACCGCCTCTGACCCCTCCATCGATCTAGATCAGTGAGTTTTTAGTTTAAATTTTAAATGTATGAAGGTTTAGATTTTTAGGTAGATAAAGATTAGATCTTTGAAGTAGTAAAGATTAGATTTTTAAATTGGAAAAGATTATATTTTTATAGATAAGAGACTATATTTTTATAGCATGAAAAATTCGATTTTTATAATGAAGTAGCGAATATAAAATATATAGGTAATAAAAATATGATTTTTATATAATGTAGGTCATAAAAATATGATTTTTATATTATATAGAGAGAGAAAATTTGACCTTTATTTATTTAGCGAAATAAAAATCTGATTTTTATTATATATATGTAGAAATAAAAATGTGACTTTTATAGCGATGATATATAAAATTCGATCTTTATATATGAAGTAGAAATGTAAAAATATAATTTTTATCATGGAAGTAGCGGTGTAAAGGAGTGATTTTTTACATATGTAGCAGAGATATAAACATACGATCTTTATATATCAAAATGTGATTGTTATATGCATAACAACAATATAAAAATGTGATTTTTATATATGTAGTGAATACGGGCAACGAAAGTGACAAAAGGCGAGCACGATGAAGATTTTCTATATACGAAGAGTTGCGGCGTTTGGTTTAGCTAGTCGGTGAGAACTCCTCACTTTTATTTTAATTTCTGGTTGAAATATATACTAGGATGCAGACGGTGCTTAGTAGCACCCGACACCCGTCGTCCACAGACCATGAATGACTTGTTTGTTTGATTGCTGTGTTGTGAAATTTGATTGTGTGATGTGGAATGAAATAAAATATTTTATAGTGGAAAATATTTTATAGTTAAAGTATGATTTTTAACGTGTATATAAAATAAATATTTATAAACAAATCGGAGATTTGTTTATATACACTGATTTGATTGATATTGATTGGGAAGATAAATTTTACACATCGCCCAACCGCACAAATAAAATATGTGTTTGTTGATTTGAAACCCCACACGGGTATTGGGATGATATTTGACGTACACTAATCCCGATTGTTTAGTTGTATGTCAATCTTGACAAACTGTGTAAGCGTTAATTATTTATATTTAATGCTTATGCAGTTGTGTGGTGCACTCTGGATGATGGTTGGAAATTTATCGTTGCTATTATATACATGTGCTGTAGGAAATCCATATAATTAACCTTATATGGTAATTGATTGGATCTCATTCCAATTTGGAAATAAGGAATATTATAGAAATAAATTCATGTGTTGAATAGAAAAATTCATGTGTTTAATAGAAAATAGATTCATGTGTTGAATAGAAAATAAATATTCATGTGTTGAATAGAATAAACATTCATGTGTTGAATAAAAGCCGTGTTGATTAGATTGACGTCATTTGGACGTGAACGATATTTATATCGATTTTATTCTTTTTTATAATGAATATAGAAAAGAAATTGATTTCAAAATATAACGCTTTGAAAATATTATCATTTGTATATTGATGATGTGGAATATTCAATTTTGATTAGAAATTGAATATGAAGTTGAAATCATTTCGAAAACGAATTTAAAACGATTTATAAAATACGTTTTGAAAGAAAATCGATGAAATATATATAATATTATATATATATATATATATATATTAAAATGGCCTGAATAGAACGCGGCGCGTCGTGGTAGTTCGCGAATTTCGACCATTGACTTCGAATTGACATTACGGGAGATCCGACCGTCGGATTCTCCTAAAACCAGAATCGTTGGGTTCGTATCGAAAAGAGATTTCTAACGAATATTATAAATTAGAAATCTAACTGCTGGATTTGGAATTATGTCTAAATCAAATTTGGAAAAGGTCGCTGTAAGTGCAGTTCGATGGCCGTCGATGCAAATCGACTGTACGAGCCTTGATAAAATTATTAAAAATATCAATAACTTGTGTAAAATCATAAGAAATGAATTGTGAAGAATTGGGACGAAAAACTCCATATTTGAAAAGATAAAAATAATTTTTTTATCAAAATGAACTAGTTTTGAACTAAAATTATAATCTCATTTATTTTTGAAATAAATAAAGTGGATTTGAAATGGTTTTGAAAATAACCAGAAATTCCAATAATTGAATTGGAATGGATTTGAATCGAATCTGTCTTTGGGATACTTCGATGTTGGATTTCGTGATTATACAGATATTGTTATGGAAATTTGAAAGATGTATTTATATCGTTAGTTCCAATACGATATTTGTGGGTCGTAGAATTTGATATTGAATATAAGCCGATATATTTTCTATTCAGAGCCTTGTATTTAATATCAAATGGGATTTGGGTTTGTCATGAATGGTATCTTCATTAACACTGTTCTTAAACCCAGTTGAGAAAAAGATTAAATTTTTCTATTTAGATTTAATGAAGTGTACCAATTAAATGATATTTAATTGGAATTAAATTGGTATTGATTTTTGGGTTTATCGTGAACGATGTTTTAAATAACACTTGTTCTTTAACCCAATAATTAATGGAATGTGATTTTGGGTTTATAATGAACCGTGTTTTAAATGATATTGGTTCTTTAACCCAGTAAAAGACAGGATGTGATTCACCAAGTTAAATAATCATTAATATTGATTTATGGGAAGATCAAAACCAAGTGGAGTTTTAATGAATCTTTAATTAGATTGAAATGATCGAGAATGGTGTATCACCAGTTTTGCTCCAAGCGATAGTTAAATCTTTAACTAGATTTGAACGTGAAATGGTAATTGAATTTACCGATAACAACGTGGTGTTAGATATGAAGTATGACCAGTTTTACTTCATGGGATGAATAGGTTGGGATGGAGAAATAAAATAAATGATTACTTCGGTGTGGTTCGCTAATCCCGACTAATTTGAATTGATATTCAAAAGGAGATTAAAGAATAAATTTAAAGAATTTATCTTTGATAAAATTAATGGGAACCTTTCCCAAAGTGTAAGAATATTTGAATAAAAAAAATATTCTGAACTGGAATGAGGCATATGTTGTGTTTGTGTAACACTTGTTTATTATATACGCTAGTTATTCAGAAAGACCGGGTTTATCCCATTCTGAATAACTGATTCGACGTGGTGTCGAGGATGAAGACGGTGGTCGAAGACCAGAGGTCTTCATGTCATTTGGGTGATTACTGATGATCTTGATTGGGCCGTACACACAAGAGGAGGGAATCGGTTAGTGATCGTCCAGACGTACTTGGAGATCGATGGATATGCGGGATACTAGGTGCCCCCGGTTTCGTTCAGACCCAGAACGAACTTGTAAATGGACTGTGTGTCTGACATTGGATTTTATTCTGTATGATTGATTTCTATTAAATATATATCTGTTTGGCGGCGGAGAATTTATTCTTTTGCTTAACGCCCTTCTTTAAAATATACGAGCTCAGGGGTTACATATTGATGGATATCAAACGCATGGAGTGAATTGCCTGTGTGGCATGCCTAAGTGGCAAATGATCAAGGCTTCTGTTGAAAAGCAAAGTCTTGTGGGTGATGATCAAAGCACGACCTGTATGGCATAGCTTTGTGTAGCTTTGATTCGCGAGCCTCACACCCCGGTTGTGAACCAGAAATAGGGGAGGACCTCAGGGAGGGCATGCGTTTCCTTCTAGCTAGAAGTGGCGTCAGTGGTTTTACACGCCCTGACGAGTTTGACTTATGTGGTTGTTGCTGTTGTGAGGCGCCTCAGATATATCGGTGACTGTGTGGAGCTGATGGAGTCATTGGACTCATTGACACCCCATAGGGTGGGGAAACACAGTGTTCAGGCATTTTAATCCACATCGGTGGACCGGCCCTGACGATCCAAGGGTCACTCGAACTCTGATCCAGAGACACGGGCTAGAGCGTCTCGAATTCGGTGAGGACTATCTTTTTCCTCGGTTCACAGATGGAAATCCAACTTCCGATACGTGACTTTGCGGTTTTGATTGTAGAGCCTAGTATGGCGACATAGTTGGATGGGGCACTTATGTCGTCTATGATTGATACTTATGATTGAAATTGTTTTGACACTATACACTTATAGTAATAATAAAAGTTGAAATTTAGCGTATCAAGCATTCTTTGGCTATTATAAGGTAAAACCCTATCCTCCGGCTTGTGTTGCATTGTGTGATGGGACCTGGGTCTTATAATAGCTTCATTGTTGTTTATTTAGCATTGCGCTGTTGTTTTATGCACTGGTATTCTTGGGAGGAAACCCGTTCCGTGTTATACGGCGTGGTCCCTTGATTTACCTAACTTTAAAATAATGATTAATAATTGTTTTAGTTCTCACACCAGTCACATGACTGAGCTGGAGTTTATTGTGTTAACCTAAACTCTGGGTGCCCTTATTTTTGACACGGGTAGCTAGTAGTTTTAGTTTTGCAGATTTATATTCACAGGATCCTGCTTTACAACTGGAATGGTATCCAGAAAGCTTTGTATCCGTATATCCCCTTTAGTTGTGTTTTGTATTATTTTCCGCTGCTATGTAATTTATTGTAATCTCTGATATTTATCAAATGTATTTTATTTGTTCATACTCTGTATATTCTTGTATTCTGATGGAATTGTTGTAACTAACAATGAAATGTTCTTCTGTTTGCATTCTAATTCGTCTTGTCCTGAATTCCATCTGGGCTTTCCTTACCGGGGAAGTTTGGGTCGTTTTAGTTATATCATTTTTGGCAATGATATGTTATCGTTTAACATTCCCCGTTATTATGCAATGTAAAGTGATGAAATGCTAATATGACATGTTGAAATATTAATATGTTAAAATGTTAATATGTTGGAAAATTCATATGTTGAAACGTTTAATATGCTAAAAAGTTCATTTTGGAAATGCAAACTTGTTAAAATATGTATAACAATTATTGTTGTTATTACATGATTCACTTAAGACATATTATGTACTTGAATTATAAGCTGTGGAATTGAGAAAATGACATATTAATTTGTTAGATTTGAACAGTTATATGATTAAATGATTACACGTTAAATTAGAATAATTACATGATTTGATGATCACATGTTATTTTGAGATGAAATTAATTATATGTTAGGAAGAACATATGACATAAAATAGGCATAATATGATGACATGTAAAATAGGTTACAGTAAAAATGTGGAAAGAATAATATACCTAAATTTAAATTAAATAGAAAACTGTAACGCACCTAGACATGAGGTTAAATTATACTTATGGTAGAAGTTTGCCGGAACAGCCCGGCAAATCCAACGTCCACAAGTTGTTAATTTAATGTGATAGGTCTAGTGCGTAGTTAAAACATGTAACAATGCTAAGACACGAGGTTAAGCCAACTTGTGGAAGAAGTCTGCCCGAAACCGCCTGGCAAATCCAGCATCCACAAGTGGTAGGCTTAATGTGAGCGGTCTAGTACATAAGCATATACATATATATAAGGGTATAATTAAATGGCACTAACTGTGATTAATGGAAATAACGGGGAATGGTAATAACCTATTATAAATAAATTACATTAATGAGAATGTTATATATTAGGTAGGCTTGTCCTAGGGACAAGTGGAGACTGTAACTTATGTTATAATAAACAATAAGGAAACTGGAATAACTTATGAAATAAGATAAGTTGTACCTAATTGTAAATTAAGTTATCTGTGAGAATGAGAATTTGAGATATGCTGATAAGGACAACATAAGTTGTATTTATGAAAAGGGAACTTATTAGTAAACCTTAGTTAAGAAAACTAAGTTAATAAGTAAACAACTATTAGTTGTAGTGACAACATAAGATGGAATTATGATTAAATAAGAAAGAATGAGACAAACTTATGAAATGAAATAAGTCATATTTAATCATAAATAATGAATGGCATGTTAAACAGAAAACATGTGAATTGATATATATCCTTAATTACATATTAGGTAGAACATCTTATTGTAACTATGAAATCAAACAAGGATATAAAGGAATTGTGGATTACAGACCTTGAATCACAATCTAGATAATAACATCTTGTGGGCTTATTAATAGGCTTAAACGAGTTAAGTTATAAGACCGAAATTAATAAGCAAGAGGAACTTGGTAACTTGAATAAGAAGTCTATATGAATGGGAATAACCAAGTTAAATGGAAACCTGGTGAAGTAAAGCAAGCACATAAAAGAATGTTTTAGACATAGGGTCTAATAACATATTAAAGTCAGGCGCTTGGACCAATTCGCACGTTTGAGGGTGAGTAACCCAATGGGGTAGATCATCGTGGTGTCATAAGGCACGAGGGGAGCGCACGTTCATCTGATTATTTAGTCAGCTCCGAAGGACCGGAAGGGAAGCACGCGGCTTCCTAAGATACGTAAGGTGCTCCTGGTAGTCCTCTGTGCAGTGGCAGATGTTTAGGCTATGCTCGCAGAGGTTGGATCTGCACGTTAGTACCAGATGGGTAGGCCTTGACTGTAAAAGTAGCTTTATAGTCAGAATGCTATGATGAGGTGACACTAGGGTGATTCGGCGATCACCTCAACGGGAGGCGAGGTCAGGACCAACAAGGATAGTAGATCGTCGGGTACCCATCATCGACAACCGGTGGGATGCGAAGAGACTAGAGCTAAACACAAGATACCATTCACCTTTCACTATCAAGGTATGGTGGTTGATGGGAGATGCCTACTGTATGTTTAGGTTGTTTGTTAAGGATAAGTCGCTTAGCTCTTGTAGTCTTTACTAGTTGAGAATGGGCCGAGGTGGGGTCATAGCCACCATGAAAAACAAAGCTGAAGGATATTTGTATTTTGAGTCTCTTAAAGACGGGCCTGTACAAATATGGAAAATCTCCTGACTGAGTTCTATGTTTCTTGTATAGCCCTGCCATGGAACTCGGTACACATTAGAGGTTATGTGCGGTTAAGGCATCGAATACGTATGTGGGAAAGTCTAGATACATGCATGTATGCTCTAGGTGGTGTATCATAGACTTGAGGCCATTACTCTATGTTGGAATCTTATTCGATCGAAGATGGCAGTCCGTACGCTTACGTAGCATAGTAATGGCAGATATATGCAGAATGTAACATTGTTATATAGAGATTCGTATGTCACTCCGGCGTAGGATGAGGGACTGCGTACATTTTTGTGGCATTACGGTGGAGACCGTGCGAGTGGGGTACCATGGGGTGTACCTCAATGTTAGGGGAGGGGTAGCTACATATATACTGTATTAGGTTAATTCACTAAGAAGTAAATGGGTGCGACATGTGTGTAAGCCTTGAGTTCTGTTAACCCAAATAACCTAATAAATAAGAAAATGTGATTGAACGGTATATGTAGGATTTTCCAAAGTGTATAGTTTAAATCCAAACCAGAACTTGTGTTCTGACCCCCTCCTCATAACATACTCACAGGTTAGATTTGTGGCAGAGATATGATAGTTTTAGATACTGGTTAAGCAGTGTTATTACTACGGTAAGGCTATACTTTGATTATATTATACTTTATTCATTCCGCTATGAGATATTTTCTGAGCTCTGGTATATTTTATATCTCTATCTTTTTTGCAGTATACCAGAGCAACCAACACGGGTTTCGATGGATTAGAATTTTCAAAAAATCGGTCTGTCGGAATTCGGGTTGTTACAACTGGGAAGATATAAAAAGGGATGTTGGAAAATTCATTTCCATGTGCATGAACTATCAGTTGGTGAAAGCTGAACAAAGTAAGCCAAGTGGATTGCTTCAGCCATTGGAAGGTCCTACATGGAAGTGGGAGCAGATATCGATGGATTTTATCGATGGACTACCTAGAACCAGGGCAAGAAATAAAGGAATTTGGGTCATAGTGGATTGTTTGACCCAAAATGCGATATCTATTCCTATTAGATCGACTATGACAACATCAAAGTTGGTTGAGCTTTATATTAAGTGGACAGTTCGATTCCACAGTATCCCAAAGAGCGTAGTGAGTGATCAAGATCCATTATTCACGAGTGAAATTTTGAAGAATTTGCAAGAGGCTTTGGGAACCGAATTGCTTGAGTACGGCTTATCATCCCCAGATTGATGGTCAAACCGATAGAGTCAATCGAGTTTTGGAAGATCTTCTAAGAGCTTGTGTATTGGACTTCGTAGGATCGTGGGAAAACCATTTATATTTAGTCAAGACATAGTTACGAAACCTCGTAAGCCGCTTCGCGTTGTCGGGAATGACACGAAACAACTTAGAAGGAAGACGGTTAAGCTAGTCAAGGCGCAATGTAGTGAGGGTGAAGACGATTGTACATAGGAAACGAAAGAGAGTATGAAAACGATCCATCCAGAAATCTTCGTTGGTATGACCCATAAATGTCGTGTCACTCTTACACCATTGTAGCTTGTACTATTTGTTAGAATTCTACATGCTAGGTTAAGGCTATGGATGCATGGCTTGATGGATGCCAGTTTGGATGGTAAATTGACTGCTCATGGATGATAGGCACGCGGAGTTGTTTCTAGTTGCAGGTGGTTGTTCGGTATTTCGGGTTTGAAATTCCTAAGTGGGGGAGAATGCAACGACCTACAATTTACGTATCAAAGGATCATAAAATATTTTTATTTATTTCCCCAAGGGTCAGATCATTCTCATATTTTAATATGTTAGTTATGGGGATGTGAGACATATCCATAATTTTTTCAATTTCATTTGTGGCCATTTTATCCTTGTCAGTATTGCACAGGGAATAACTTTTGATTGGAACCGAATCAGGTGTTGAGATTGATTTCATTGAAAAGGAAATGATGTTGCCAATTTCGTAGAGTGGTCACATTAAAGATTTGATTCTGCGGTTTAGGAGAAATCTTTGTTTTAGTGATGTACAATTCTTGGACAGACTAATTAGTCAATAGTGGGTTGGTTAGTGAGGCCCATTAGTGGATGATGGTTCGGCTATAAATAGGGGTGCATAGGCAAGGGGAAGGGGTTACTTTCTTCATTTCTCATTTGGTTGAGCTCGTGATCCATCTAGAAATACATCTCTCCTCTATTAAAATTCTAGATCTAGGCAAGAAGATTGAAGATCTACATCAAGTGAAGGGAGATCGCATCAAATTGAGAGGTTTGAAGATCATTCTTCGCTGTCCGGATTGGGAATTTAGTGATTTCAAGTTATTTTGAAGATTTAGTGAGTGATGGGCATCTTTCATACTGATTCAATCAAGTATGAGTTGTTTGATCTTATTTCCATCATTTTAAGTTGTTTTCACCTATATTTTCATTTGAATCGCCATAGGATCAAACCTAGCAAATTAAATCGGTTATTATGATGTTAATTCATATGTTTATGCAAGTTTAGATTCATTGTTTTTGTTTATTCACTGATTTATCATAATTTGGTGAGTTTCATATAATTGTCGTTTAAGTGTTGACGATTTCATAAAGTGTTGATGGTTGAGTTGGATGATTTAGATGAGTTGTTTGCATCGACGTTGTCATTTAGTAATGGATTTGAGAATGGAGATTGATTGGTCAGATCTGGACCCGTGTCTTTTATTTTGATAGGTCGTTTTGCATGGGTCGCATGGCTTAGGAAGCAAGAAATGATGACTGAGAACATGAAACAAGGTGGCGTCGTTTGAAGTCGGGTCACTTAAAGTCGGGTCGCTCGAGGTTGGGTCGATTGAAGTATGGATCGTGACTTGCGGAGCAAGAAATGGAGTAGGGTCATTTTTCCTGGCTATGAGTCGTTTTTTGCTATGGGTCGTTCCTGATTATGAGTCGTTTTTCCTGGCAATGGGTCGTTTTTGCTGGCTATTGTTCGTTTTTGGCTATGGGTCGTTTCTTTTGTTATGGCTCGTTTTTGTTAAGGATTGCGGAATGGATCGTTAAGGCAAAACTAACACTAGAGGGGGTGAATAGTGTTTTTGAGAAATTTAAAAAATATAAAACTTATATGATCTACTATATGAATATCAAACCACAGTATAATCACAAACACAGAATCAAACACAAACATAAAGATAAACATAAATAAAATGCAGAAAAGGAAAGAACACGACGGATTTTATACTGTTCGGATTACTACTACATCCAGCCTCATGCAATGCTGGATTGCGCAGAGTTATATTACTATATCAATATCCAAGTACAAACTCCTTTATTTTACGGCTACAAGGTTACCACTGATTCCAAACTCCAAACACCCTTGATCAAGTATATTTCCCTTGATTTCTCCGGCTACAAGGTTACCAACAATTCCTTTCCTTGATTTCTAGGCTACAAGGAACACATTTTTTCCCAAACACTTCCTAAACAATTACAACAACCCTATAACTCTTCAATAACACTTCGATTTAGAGAGTAATGAGCAGAGAAGAAGTTTTATATAAAAAAAATTGAATTCGGCAAAGTATAAGTGTACATATCATAAAAATATGAAATATTAATGGTGTAAAGAAAGGGGATGAAGATGGAGAAGAAGAATGATGAAAAAACTCGAAGCCAGCCCCTATTTATAAGAATTGAAAGGTCGCAACGCTTCTGGAACGTTACAAATAGTGAAAAGACACTTCCTTTCAAAATCAAAAATATGACAGTTATATGTCAACATGTCCAATAATGTATGTTGACATATCCCTTTATTAAATTGAATTTTGAGCATTTTTGAAGTGTTTTAATATATATATATGTATATATATATATATATATATATATAATTCTGGAAATTCTTGAATTAAAACATAACATTATAAATAAGTATTATAAGGTAGAAAATTATATGAAATCATAAATATAACTTATATGTATTTATAAAATTATAAAGTTAAAAACTGTATAAATATAAAGTATATAACTATATATACAAACTTATAAACTTTAAAACTTGAGTTTAAAATCAAAAGTAAAATAGAGAAACTTAATTAGAATAGGATTTGAAAATAGAATTTGGAATTTGAAAATTAGAAATTGAAAACAGAATTTGAATTAGAACCCAGAGTGTTATTCAAAGTCTTACATAAACTAGACTCTATTACTATATTTATCTTGAACTCTTGAAATCTTGATTACACATGATTTTTGAGTCATCTCTGAATTCTGAATCTCTAGAAGCTCTTAAACTGTACAGTTTTTAATATTAAGTCCTTTATACGTGTGTATATATATATATTCTAGATAAAGGTGTTAGTATATATTTTATAACCAATTAATATTGAAATAAGGTTGTTGTCATCAAAACTCTATTCTCCAACAGTTTTTCATAACGGAAAGGCTAAAGTGCTATGTATTGAGTATCGACCAACTATGATGATTATTTTGGTTCGAGAATGGACGTGGCTTCGAAGTGAATTAAGGGAGGAATATTCAAAGTGATATGAAGTGTTCGTTGATCGGCAAAATGCAATGAATATGCAGACGACTCAAGTATGTTTTGAGCTCGTGGATAATGGTTGCTCAAGATGATTTTAGCTTTTTTGTGGTCGTCGATGATGACCACTAGAGATAAAGAAGGCAAAGGAATTATTGTTATTGTATGTTCTAGCGGACTTAAAGTAGGGGTATAATAGGGATGCCTAAAAGACTATGTAATTAGTCGAGTACCCTAGGTAGCGACGAAAGGCCTAGATACGTAGCGATGAAAGGCGTATAATGTTTTTGCTAGAACCAGGGTTACCATAAGCCCTTGACCGATGGCATGACGATATGGCCAGTCATACATTTAATGATGGTTTCGAAGCAAGATTGGTGGTGATAGCCAGAGTCATGGATGATAATTGTTTTGCTTGTATCGTCTTGTGTAGATTATTCGACATCAAAGGAGATATCACTTGGATGCTTGTCTGATGTTGGTTTAGGCCTTCGGGGCTAGTACTTGGGGGATATCGATATCAATTAAGATGGTCTATGCTTGATAACTGATTGTCATGAATGGATTGTTTTTTCTACTTGGTTGTTGTAAAGGCTATCACTGTCGAATGTGGGGAAGATGGGTTGGGTTTTTCTCTGTTGATATTGGTAGATTAGTTTATTAATCTGCATATTCTCATATACTCTGTTGATGATGTTAGGTAGTTGTTTTATCGCTCATTAAAACTGTTGTCTAACTCAAGGTTTTATATTTCATCTTATTACCTTGGGTTGTTCTTCAATGATGTTGTGGATGGGCAGAGTAAGTGGTAGGTGACAGATGATTGATCTTGATGAGACGATGTTGTAGAGCAATGACAAGCATAAGGCTTAGTTACTATTGCTGCTATATATATCTTGTTTTTTCCGCTGTTATGATTTCTCTGAGTGATTGTAGCAAGGCACTATGTACAGACTCTTATGTTGTAATCCTTGGAATAGATATTATTCATGATGATATAAAAGAGTTTAAGATTCTGCCCAATTTTGCTTCACTATTATTGCATGTTGTATATGTTCTATTATATTTTATCCTTGCGATGTGAGTTATACGACAAGTTCCACTTGTGTTATCCTACTCTAATGATCGTCCATAGTTGCCTGGCACGTCTTTCAGTGCACTTTTCATCTTGTTTAGTGCAGAAGTTATGGGCAGTCGTCACATTTATAAATTTTGTTATGTGTTGTATTTGAATTAATTTTAGTTATTTTGTGGCATGAACATGAATAACAGATGTGACATGATTAAGATAATGGAAGCCTTAAAAGTGAGTTACGATGTGATTTCTTCTTCTTTGATCTGGGAATATCATTAGAGTATAAAAATGTATTGGATATGAATGATTAATATATATAATCAAGTTTTGATTTCCTTATTGACGTGGTCCTATCTTCACTTAAATATCCAAGTAATAAATCAAAATTGGTTAATATGGTGGCTTGGTTAATCACAC
Organism: Allium sativum; assembly: GCA_030737875.1. Lineage (NCBI taxonomy): Eukaryota > Viridiplantae > Streptophyta > Magnoliopsida > Asparagales > Amaryllidaceae > Allium > Allium sativum. The sequence continues at coordinate 748,669,457 of CM060916.1, read as the reverse complement.
ACATAATATGGTTATTTGGGCTATTTATTACATTAATTAATATTTTGTAAAAATAATTCTAAAATTTTCACCTTTTATTGTTCAAAGTTAATGTTAACAACTATTATTGTTTCAGTTTCAAAATGGTTTAAGACAGTAGTTTTTTCACTGAGCCTATTAACTTGTTATGTATAAGTTTGATTATAACCCTTTGATTGATTAGTTATGCATAAGACAACAAAAACTTTGGATATGTCAGGCATTTCACTTTTTAATCTAAATTTTCTATTTTTGTATATTAAATATTAATTACTCAGTCCAATATTAGTTGTAAAATTTTGATCGTGCGATTGGAATAATAAGTTCATAAAGATATTTGAATTCTCAAAATTGGTTTGGTTCGCGAAATGTCTAATAAAAACAATTTAATAGGTCATGTGACTAATAACATACCGAGTCTAGAAATAACAAAAAAAGAACTAAAATATAATACGTTGCCTCATCAACCAAAAGATTGTTTTGATGGCAAATCCATGTGTACAGACCTCAATATACACTCCATTTCAAAAAACAGTTCTATTTTCTCAAAGGCAGATGCACGATGTAGAAACCATTGCTAGTAAACTTCTGAAGAAGATGTCACATTTAAATAATATTGTGGAAGACGTCATGAATACTTTGACTCATGAATACTTTGAGTTATGAAGTGAACATCCATGTAGTACATTTTCTTTTTTACCGGCTAAGCAAAGTGGTAGCTCATTCATGCTGCTGTTTTAATTTCATCTGAGCTCCTATATGTTAATGGGGTTGGTAAGAGGTTGAAAACCCTTGAACCTGCTAGCGTTATTTAATACATGATGATCTGAATTGTGTATAATTAAAATTTAAAAGCTTTAATGATTGGATTTCACTGAGCATATCTAGGTATTATAATATAGTAAGAACACCCTCACATAATAATATTTAACCACAATCTCCAAATATCTCAGGGTTACAGCTCACAATCAGAAGCTCGGTTCCTTGTATAATAAAAACAACATAATCATTATAAGTGCGTCAAACCTATTATAAGAAATTGATGAATAATTCGCTACTAATTTGGATATTTTATTTCCAAAGATGATAATTGATTCCGATCATAATTAATTTAAATTTATTTTACGAATAACAGTTTGATAGTGCCATCTACGTAATTTGATAACTTGTATCAAAAATGTAGCATGGATTATACAATTCTGAATTTGATAAATGAAACGCCTTTAATATTTATGAAATCCTTGTTTTAATCAAACTAGCTTCAAATATATATTTTTAGTTAACAAATTGTTGAACTGTTGCTGCAGTAATAAGATTATTAGTATGGCTACTAATGAGAGCTATTGCACCATGACTAATCAATGTGCACTAATTATATTACTTCATTCATGCCTTCCCCGCTTAATGTTTGCTTGAATTTAGTTATGAACTTATTGTTATGAAACTGTGCCTTTGTGGAAGTGACTAAGATCTTATTCGCCCAATTACTTAAAGATGATTTCCATGGAAAAACAACACAGATATAAATTACACGTACAGACACAAGATATTTCACCTAACCACCCTCTTTTATATATTCAAAAAAACAAATTTTGTTTACATACAATGAATCAACAACCAAAAATAAACAAAATTCAATGAATCAATAACCATATTGAGAAAGGGAAATAATATCTAGATGACTACAACTCTTGTTGGAGAAGGAGAACAATGAAGAACAACGACCAACCCTGAAGAACAGCGGCAAACCCTTGAATTAATTATCTTGGTCTCAATTCCAAGCATTTAATCCAACCCTAAAAGCTAATTTTATTGGAGAATAGAAGACCTAGGCAAATATCCAATTTTCCCCTCAGAAATATATCCAGAATATAATCATTGATTTCTTTCCTTCTATGATAAAATTAACCAACCAATTAATCAATCAATCAACCAATCAAAATCATTCATTTCTTTCCTTCTATGATAAAATTAACCAACCAATCAATCAAATCAATTAGTCAGTTAATCAATTAATTAATCAATCAATTAATTGGTTACATCCTCTTCAATAACATATGTGATTTCATGTTACAAATCAGAACACTCCACCTTGATATGAAATCACGTCATTAAGCAAACTTCCAACACACAAGTCATCTAGCTCTTTCAACGACACCTATTCTCAATTAAACCATTACAAACACAAACCACCGCCTGCAAAAGATGCATCTTCCCCCTGAGACGCACCATGCAACACTAACGGTCTAAAAATGCTTGTAATACCATAAGGATCTCCACCTTGTGGATTTTCCACATCGACACCCATCTACCACTTGATCTGAGCTCCTTCCTTGATTACCCGGATCCCTCGAGCATCATCAGCATGAAGACCCCTGTCTAACACATCAGCAGTGACCAAATTAACCTCTCCACCTTGCTGTGGACTTGGTTCTTCAACCTTCACTCGTCTTCCATAGTCGACCATAGAACCAACCAATTTACACAATTTTCCCACCTCCAAGACACCTCTTATCATAACACGACCACCCTTCTTCACTCTTAAAACTCCACCTCAAGTATCATAAGTGCAACCACGACGATCTAACTGACCGAGAGAAATGAGGTTATGCGAACTAGCGGGTACACGTCTAACTCCAGAGACTTCTCTCACCACGCCACCATGTATATGAAACCGGATAGATCCAATACCATAAATCGATAGCTCTGCTCCATTGGTTGTTCTAATCACGTCAACATTCTTCTCATAAGAAGAAAAACACTTCACATCCTTACAAATGTGAAAACTGGCTCCCGAGTCCATCTTCCAAGGATTAACTTCGCTAAACAAGACATTACAAGAAGCATCACTATTGGAACCTACAACAAGACCTGCCCATGCTTCATCACTACTACTATCACCGTTCACAATCTTCTTCTTATCCCTCTGATAAGCAAAACTTTCTTTGTGTATGTCACTACACCAGAATTGCCTATTTGCAATGGCTTAGAGCCATTGCAAAATGGTTTTGCAACGGCTCTAAGCCATAGCAAATTAAGGAGTAGCAAAAAATTTGCAACGGCTCAGAGCCGTTGCAAAAAATTTGCAACGGCCCACAACAACCTAGCTCTCATTGTGAACTCAGATGCAACGACTCCTTCCCATAACTGTTGTAACTCGTGTATCAGCGGTTGCAAATAAACATCAATATCCTTTCCTGGTTGTTTTGGCCCAGAAATCAATAATGTCAACATTGAAAACTCTCTTTTCATGCACATGGACGGAGGAAAATTATACGGTACTACAACTACTGGCCAACAACTATAACGGCTACTCGGAGATGCACTTGGATCAAAACCATCCGTTGCTAATCCAAGCGTGACATTTCGTGAATCCACGGCAAACGATTTGTCAAAAGAATCTACAGTTCGCCATTGAGAAGTGTCACATGGGTGATGCATTACATTTGAATTAGACTTTGCACGACCATGCCAAGTCATAGCATCGGTTATCAACGGTATAGTATACAATCTCCTCAACCTAAGATTAGAGGGAAATGTATCAACGTCTTTTGAGGAATTTTGGTAGCTCTTTTCTCTTCATTGAATGTTGTCCTATATCTTGGATCTTTGCAAACTGGACAAAAAACTCTATTTGCATCATCTTTCCAATATAAAATGCAGTCATTAATGCATGCATCATAAGTTCTGTAGTCCATCCCAACTTGTTTAATCATCTTCTTCATGTCGGGATACTTTGTTGGTATTGTATTGCTTCAGGGTTAATTCCTTTATAAATTCAAGAAGTGCTGTCACACCATTGTCGGAAAAGCCATACTGGGTTTTCAAGCTATTCAACTTGATGATGAAATATAATTTTGTTATCCCATTTGGACATGAAGGATACAATGCCACTTTTGCATCATCAAAAAGTGATTTATACTTTCCACTTTGATTTGCTTGCCAATCAACATCAACCGTAGGTAATTCCCCAATATTATCTGGCAACGAACTTATAGTTTGAAAATGATGAAATCTATTGACATCATTGACCAGATCTTCCATCCTAGGAAGTTCAGACTCATCTGTACTTATGGCTTCACTAACAGGTTGTTTTTGCTTCCTCGCTGACTCTTCCCCATGAAAACGCCAAACGGTATATGACTGGGCAATTCCCCATCTAAGCAGATAATAATGAATTTGATCTAATTTAATCTTTGATCTCATATTGTTGCACCGTTTACAAGGACAAGAATAGATTTCCTTATTACCACCATTTTCTACAACAAAATCAATAAATTTTTGCACTCCTTCCATATATCGTGCAGTTCTTTGATCGGATTCTTTCATCCACTCTTTATCCATTCTGGAATTACAATAAGAGTATTTAAATTACGTTAAGAGACTATTAATTTCTCTTTGAAGCACATCCAACAATCATTTATCAAATTAATATTCAACTAAGAAACAAACATCTAACGGTTCAAACTAACATATAATAGCTTTAGGTAAATTGTTGATTGCTAATAGAAATTTATCAATACAGGATATTAAATTTTAGATAATGATAAAATAGTATATATATTTTTTTGATTCTAACTCTAGTTATAACATTTTAATTTACATTGGTATCCGAAGAAACTTATTCAAAATTCAAGATTCAATTATAAATTAGATCGATATACGGTTAAAGCCATTGGATTAAACGTATTTAAAATTATTCGCTATACAATTTATTTTGGCTGATTTTACATGCAATAAACATTTCTCCTTTGAGTCCTTTTCATGTAGGTTACTTTATTTCAACACTTTCTTTTTTACAGTTTTGATAATACCATGGCTTGAAAAGTTACTGCTTTCCATTTGTTTCAATATGAATTCTCCTGCAAAAAACTATTCTTAATCAATAATTTTCTTATATTTCCACCTGCAGTAACTTATCGTTGAGAAGTTGGACGGAATATCTATTTTCACTTTGTGCTTGTGTATCTAATATATATATATACATATATATATATGTATATAGCTGAATTTGTGATATTTAATAAATTTCATGGAACCATACATGATTTTTTAGTCATTGAACATATGTATTGGGGATAAGAAAGCTAGATTAAGATCCCTCCTCATACACATTTATTGTAACACCCCACCACCGCCAGGGTCACTCACAAGAGAATGCACTAGCTTTGGAGGGGCGTTGTCTAGGTAAACATGTACAGAAATATTACAAGATAGAACATATAAAACAGCGGAAGAAAAACCAAATTTCATTACCTCATAAAATTATAAGGTCTAAAGCCTTTTACATCAAAATGCCCTTTTAAAAGCCATTACATTGGAAACCTGTCTTGCAATAGTTAAAGAAGCATAAAACCACAGTCATAAAATATTCCCCAAGTAAAACGGTAAAGCAGCCATAGCTAAGAAAAATCCAAGCCATACATGATGACCTTGAAGCAGAAGAAGTCCGAGCTAAATAACCGTATTTCCTCCCTGAAAATGGGGGGGAACGGAAGACAAAGAGGCGAAAGAAAACGGGGTCAGTCATAAAGACTGGTAAGTCTTATCTACTTCCACCATAAAAACATGTAAATGTAACATGACATGCATAAACTGAAAGTAATATGATGACAAGATAGACAAGCTAAACTAAGGTAACAGGATGAACTACTGTATCAAGATAAACTACGGTCACATGAATCAAGTATAACATCCCAAAGTTCTATCGAGTATAACATCCCAAGGTTCTATCGAGTATAACATCCCAAGGTTCTATCGAGTATAACATCCCAAGGTCCTATCGAGTATATTTGCCCTGTACCTTCCGTACTAGTATCCCAACCCGTGTCGTGTGTTAGCTACAAAATGTCCCTTGCCCAATGTCATGAAATGGTCCATGTCAACTTAATGTAGGTTTTCCCAACTCGTATGTTTCTTTCCATGTATATGTTTAGTCCTTTGCCGTAAATTCTACGGGCTTCCTCGCGTAGTTCTATACTACTTCAACGTAGTTCCATTATCCTTGAAATCGTTTTGGACTGTCACCCTTGATCTAGCTATATTTTCTTACCATGAATTCTCGAATGTTCGGCTAGGATTTATGCCACCTAGGACCACTAGGGATTACGCTACCTACTAAACGTTTTCGTAACTCGGTTTGGGTTTAAGCCACCTAGGACCGCTAGGGATTACGCTACCCGTCAACCACGCCCTTTTTCCCATGTATGAATCGTGAATCGTTTTTCCATGTCTAGATGCACATGTATCTCAATGTGCCATCCGAGTCCCGTGCCAGGGCTAATCAAGAAATACAGGACTCGGTCGGGAGCTTTAGGTTATCTGCCGATGCAGAAATCAAGGTCTGTTTTTCTACCGGTGGTTATGGTCCCACGTGACCCCTCCCTCAACTACTGAAAGATAATCCAAGAAAATCATGCACGAGAACTATACTCCGGCCACCTATGCCCAACTTTCCTATTGGCCAACCTCACCCATAACTAGATAGAAAGTATATGGTCTGTTGGGAGTTCTTTGCCTTTCCGTATACGTACACGATTGACTAAAGATGGTAGGTAGTCGACGACGTGCTATCACAGGGCTAAACTAGGTATCGCCGACTCCACGCTAATCCACCCCAATCTTTAGGTTGCTCGCACAGCAACCAAGGCAAACCCTTGGTTCTTCTACCGCAGACCTTAACCTCTGTGAGCCCAGGAGGATCATCTGCAACCTCACAGGGGGATACCAAGAGTACCCTCACGTCCCCTGAAGCTACCGCTTCGTCACCCAGTTCGCTGAAGCCTTTATCTAAGTCAGATAAACATTCGCTCCTCCTCGTGTGTTCGTTTTAAACGATGACCTACCGTATCAGGTTACTCATCTATTTGTGAACTGGTCCAATTCTCTTGACTAAGAATTATTGCTTAGTTATCCTTAACTAAGGTTTATCACTTAGTTTCCCTTCCCGTTATCCTTATTAACTACGATTTTCCACTTAGTCCCCTGAACTAGGGTTTTGTCTAATGGGTTAAGTGTTGCCATTCGAGTTCATGACTTACCCCGCCTACGAATCATGTCAAAATTGGCTAAGTATTCAAGTTCAAGGCTTAGCCCTACAAACCATGTATCAAGTTGGTTAAGTATATCAAGAAGTTCATGACATAATCCTAGGTTATCATGTCATATTGGTTAGGTATAGGTTAACTTAACCCTTTCAAATTACCGTGTCAGATTGGTTAAGTATAGGTTATCTTAACCTCATCAAGCTACCGCGTCAAATTTGTTAAGTATAGGTTGTCTTAACCTCATCAAATCATCGAGTAAAATTGGTTAAGTGTAGGTTAACTTAACCCCATTGAATTATCGAGTCGGATTTGGTTAAGCATATTTAAGAGGTTCGTGACTTAACCCTATCAAATTATCAAGTCAGATTGGTTAAGTGTAAGTTAACTTAACCCCATCAAATTACCGAGTCGGACTGGTTAAGTATAGGTTAACTTAACCCCATCCACTAGTCGTATTTATAATGGTCAAGTATCATTCTTGTGGGTTTACTTAACCCTACCACGCATCATGTTATCCCGGTCGGGTGTTATCAACCCATTTAGTTTAAACTAACCTGTAACACCCCACGCCCGCTATGGTCACTCACTAAGGGAATGCCATAGCATCGGTGGAGTATTTTAGTGGATATAGAACAGAAAAATTACAACAAGACAGATATAAATAGTACTTGAAATTTAAAACATCATCTCATAACAGCGGAAATAAACATGTCTGGTTACATCATAAAACCACGATAAAAGTCAAGTACAATATCCGTCAAAATAAAGAAGTACATAATCCCACTCTCTCATACAATAGCCAGAACAAAAGAAAAGATAACTGGATAACTGGAGCTTTACATCTATCCAAGCTCCTAAAGACTGGAACAGCAATCCGATCAAGCTCCACTACTGCTAGGATCCACCGTGGGACCTGAGGGTTGGGAAAAAAAGATAAAAACAACGGGGTCAGACATAAGTCTGAGCGAGTCCTATAACTTTAACAATACAATCATTAAAGTAACCAGAGAAGACATAAACTCGACCTACGGTAATATCTGGGGATGAATGGCTACACTAAGCAGCTTGGTAGACTTAGGATAAACTAAGATAACCGTAAAGACGCATCTACCCACCCAAGGATAATTACTAACTGCACCACACCAGTCATCCCTACTTAAAGGTTGATCCCTCCCAAGGACTTAGAAAAATTTCCTCATTAGTTTCGTGTACTCCTATTCCACTACATAGGTGCCGTCTGCCCCTATCTCCACTAGGTGTACTTAGTAATTTTACCCAGTAGTTTCATGTACCCCTAAATAGGTGTCGTCTGCCCCTATCTTTATTAGGTGTACCCACTACTCCCCAGTGATCGGCTCCCTACCGTAGATACCCGTGCTGGTCCCACAATGGGGTGTATCATTCCCCAAAGTGGCCACCTGATAATATTAACGGTGCACGGCTTTATATCTACACGATGCAACAACGGCTTATCTACCAGCCCGGGCCCACACACGCATATGAAACCCGTTGGACTTGCGTTGCCACCGCTAACCCGTTTTGGCCTCTTATAGTCAAGCCCAATATGCGTGTCCCGTCACTCGACATGGGTCGAGCCCACAAAGATACGTTTGGGATATTGGTTGAAATGGGCCCCCACAAGCTACCCACCTAAGCTTATCACATAGCTAGTGTATCCCACTTAACCCTTTAATCATGTTTAATTACATGTTTCCACTTGGTTAAGTATTCTAATCGTATTTTCTATTGCCACCCAAGGCAACCCACTAGATTCCACATGCCACCCAAGGCAACCACTAATTTTCCACATGCCACCCAAGGCACCCACTTAACCCCTCATGTCCCACTACATGCTAATATGGTTAAGTATTTCTTAATTAATTAAGACCGTGATCTCCCATAAAGACCTCCCACATTAGACTGGCTGTTATGACCGCCTGGTTAAGCCGGTAGGGTCCGGGCAGTCTTACGTCATAACAGAGTCTAACCTCGTGTCTTTACTTTAATCACGTATTTAATTTATGGCTAAGACCTCTCACATTGGGCTGACATTTGTAGCAACTGGTTAAGCCGGTCGGGTCCGGGCAGTTTTACACTACAAATGAGTCCAACCTCGTGTCTTAGTCGATTAATTACACCTAATTAATCACCCCCATATTAATTATCCCTAATTAATATCAAGTTTTTCATAACATGGGTAGACCTAACTCAATAGGTAAATTCCCATGGGGTAGACCTAACTCAATAGGTAAATTCCCACTTATGTTAATTTATTTTTATGGTATGCTTAATCATACCCAATCATACTTTTATTAACATATTTACCAACCTCATCGTTCCCCACGTAAATCGTTCTCATTTCATGACATAATAAAGGGGAAGATCCATCACAAATATCATGGGTTTAGCATATAACTTTGTCATGGGTTAAGAGGATGTCAACTTGCATATATGAGCATATATTAACCCAACTACATTTAACCCAAACTTGCATATTATCATACACATATCTTGCATAACATGTTGAACTTGCATATAAGCATTCTCATAACTTGCATAACATGTTAAACATGCATTTAAGCATACACATAACTTGCATAAGCATTCACATACTTGCATAAGCATTCACATACTTGCATAAGCATTCACATACTTGCATAAGCATTCTCATTCTTGCATAAGCATTCACATACTTGCATAAGCATGCATAACTTGCATATCATGTCATTTAAGCATATACATATCTTGCATAAGCATTCATATTCTTGCATAAGCATGCATAACTTGCATATCATGTTAAACTTGCATTTAAACATATACATAACTTGCATATGAACTTGCATAACTCACTTTGTTAAACATGCATAAATCCACTTATTAAATATGCATAAACCCACTTGTTAAACATGCATAAACCAACTTATTAAGCATGCATAAACCAACTTATCAAACATGCATAAACCCACTTATTAATTATGCATAAACATGGGAAAACATAGAGTAACATATCATTACAAATGATTCAAACTCACTAATCCGCATTTAAGACCATAAGTCTCATTACACCCAATCTACTTACTTTAACAATTGATGTTAAAGTGATAGAAACTCACCAAACCCAAGATTAGCAAACTTATGAAGTGGAATTAGTTGCTAAATATGAAGAAGATGATGATTAGGGATTGATTAGAGAGTGATTAGCTTGCAACTTCCTTCATAAACAAGTGGAGGCTCCTTCTAAGATTTAATTTGGCGGCATGAGGCCATCATTACTATTTTTAGTATGGATTAGGGTAGGTTTAGGGTGTATTTATAGATTAGGTGAGTGTTTTAGGCCCTTAGATTAACCCTATATTAGATTAGGTCCGTTAGATTTAGGAAATCTCTAGAACCCAGCCCAGCCCTAGCCAGAAAACCAGATCTGGTGCACCCAACCTTCTGGCTCGAGACGCCGTGTCGACAGGCAAGTCGACAGGCAAGTCGACTCCCCCTGTCGACAGGCCTGTCGACAGCCCTGTCGACATGGTCAGGGCGGGAATTTTTCCGCCTGGCCCCGCGGGTTCTAATTTGAAATCCGAATTTAAATTTCTAAATCTGTTTTTAACTTTGAATTTTCTGCAAACTTCTTTGGGCCATAACCGGGCCATACGGACTCCGATTCTCGAAAACTCGGACTCTATTTCGCGTATTTTTCCGAGACGAACGCAATAACGCAGCCCGTTACCCCCAATTCCCACGTCTGAGACTATTTATCCTGTAATTAGTGAATTTTAGTATTAACTAAAATTCGGGGTGTTACATTCTCCCCTCCTTAAAGGATTTCGTCCCCGAAATCTCTAAGCTAAGGAGAATGCATATCCTACCATCCAAACAACCATCTACTCAATCCATCAAACACGGGCATCCATCGTCCTTAAAACAATTTCTAATGATGTATGAGCATATGCAAAAAGTGTGTGTATATGTTCCCTATCTAATGTATGAACATATGCAAACCATGATAGTGCCATGCATCCATTATGTATGCGAGAGAACCCTATCGACACATACAATATCTACATGAGTGCACAATCATTCACCAAAATGCATCATCCATATGATAACACAATCATTATACATCCATAAATATAGCTTCCTACACACAATTTTATGCAATATGCAATATGAAGTGATTGAGCCGATCTAGTGCCTAGAGTGTGTGTACATGCATCCACGAGCAACCACTAGCAACCACTTGCATCCACTTGCATCCATCAACCATAACATGTCTCAAACACATGTTTCAACCATAGGTTTACCCTATCTAAAGGTCAATCAGTACTAACGAGAGGATATACTAAAGATAAGATAAGTACTAGACAACGATAGAGGAGAAAGTAAAGACATACCCTCAAAAAGAAATGGGTACAATGAACGCATCTTCGCTTCCGTCTCCCAAGTTGCGTTGCTCTCATCTTCTCCCCATTGCACTTTGACTAGTTGAACCTCTCTGTTTCTCAACTTCCTAGTCTCTGACCCAAGGATGCGAGTAGGAGCTCGTCGAATAGTCACATCACGCTCTACCTCTACATCTCTAAGCAAGCTCGGCTCTACCACCTATGCGGTCTCATGTAAGCATTTCCTCAAATGGGACACATGGAATACATCATGTACACCACTAAGTCTGTCGGGCAACTCTACTCTATATGCCATCCGTCCAATCCTTTCCTTAATAGGAAACGGCTCAACAAACCTCGGTGCTAACTTCCCAACGGATCCAAAGCGAACAATATTTCTCAACGGAGATACTTTGACAAAAACCATGTCCCCAACCTCAAACTCAAGATCCGTCCTTCTCTTGTCCGCATAAGATTTTTGTCTATCCTGCGCTGCTTTCATCCTTCTTCGAATCAAGTCAATCTTCTCCGAAGTCTCCCTAATCATATCAGGCCCAAGCAAGATCTTATCCGTAGATTCCCACCAACATGTAGGTGATCGGCAAGGCCTTCCATAGAGAGCTTCGAAAGGAGCCATACCAATACTGGACTGAAAGCTGTTATTATATGCGAACTCCACCAATGGAAGATGCTCTTCCCATGTACCTCCAAAATCTAAGATACAAAGCCTCAAAAGGTCTTCTAGAACACGATTCACCCTCTCAGTCTGGCCGTCTGTCTGAGGATGATATGCGGTGCTCAGACACAATTGAGTCGCCACTGCTTCTTGCAAACTTCTCCAGAACTCGCTAGTGAAGATAGGATCTCGATCACTCACTATGCTAGAGGGTACCCCATGCAATCGAACTATCTCTCGAAGATATACAGAAGCTAGCCATGGAGCGGTCCTCTTGCTCTTCACAGGTATGAAATGGGCGCTCTTAGTAAGTCTGTCTACCACCACCCAAATTCCCGTATTACCCTTCCTCGATCTGGGTAACCCGTCAATAAAATCCATCGAGACGCTATCCCACTTCCATTGCGGAACTTCCAATGGGTGAAGCAACCCACCAGGTTTCTTTTGCTCCGCCTTCACTTGTTGGCACACCAAACATCGAGCGACATACCCGGCCACGTCTTTCTTCATACCGGCCCAGAAGAAAACCCTCTTCATGTCTTGGTACATCTTGTCCACACCGGGATGAATAGTCATCCTAGAACGGTGTGCATCATCAAGAATAGCCTTCCTCAAACCCTCGTCTTGCGGTACACAAAGTCTACCGTCTCTGCGCAAGCACCCCCTATCGTCTAGGGTGTACCTACTCAAATGGCTGGACGATTCCCCCTTGATGAGCATCTCCACCAACTCAACCAACTGTGGGTCGTCCCTCTGTGCTTCTCCAATCCGCCCCAAAAGAGTAGGTCTAACCTCCAAGGATGCTAGCAAACCGGGTACATAATCAATGGAAGGTCTGAAATCAAACATCGAGATAAATTCCAAGCTTCGTCGTTCCACGAACAATGGACTCAAGGACAACCTCTTCCTGCTCAAGGCGTCCGCCACCACGTTACCCTTGCCAGGGGTATACGCTATCTCGAAATCATAGGATGCTAAGAATTCCATCCACCTTTGCTGTCTTAAGTTTAAATCCTTCTGAAAGAATAAGTACTTCAATGATTTATGGTCAGTGAACAACTCGAATCTCTCACCAAGAAGATAATGGCGCCAAATCTTAAGCGCAAAAACAATAGCGGCCAACTCTAAATCATGGGTAGGGTAATTTTTCTCATGTGCCCTCAACTGCCTTCCAACATAGGCTATCACCCTTCCCTCTTGCATTAAGACTGCGCCCAGCCCTGTCCCACAAGCATCAGTATAGACAACAAATGGCTTACTCCCATCTGGCAACACTAAAATGGAGCAGTGGTTAAAGCTCTCTTTAACCGTCGGAACGCATCATCACAATCTACGTCCCATGCGAAAACAAGATTCTTCTTCGTTAAGCGGGTTAATGGGGCTGATATCTTCGCGAAGTCTTTAATAAACTTCCTATAATAACCCGCCAACCCCAAGAAACTTATTACTTCGGTAGCATTCTTCGGAACCTTCCAATCCTGAATTGATACTACCTTCGCGGGATCCACAGCTATCCCTTCCTTGGAGACCATGTGCCCCAAGAACCGCACCTCTTTCCTCCAGAAGTGACATTTAGAGAATTTAGCCTTAAGGCTATGTGCTCGAAGAGTCTTCAATACCTCCCCAAGATGTAGGGCATGCTCTTCTTCACTCTTAGAAAATACTAAGATATCATCCACAAAGACTACCACGAATTTATTAAGGAACTCCCTGAAAACCCTACTCATCAAATCAACAAAGTATGCAGGGGCGTTCGTCAACCCAAATGGCATCACTAGCCACTCATAGAAACCATCTGGAGTCCTAAAGGCAGTCTTGTCTATGCTATCCTCAGCCACCCTCAACTGATGAAACCCCGTGGCTAAGTCCAACTGAGAAAATACTGAAGCGCCAACCAACTGATCAAAAAGATCATCAATCCTCGGCAATGGGTGTCTATTCTTCTTTGTGAGCTTGTTGAGTTCTCTATAGTCTACACAAAGTCTGAGGGACCCATCCGCCTTCGTAGCAAATACTACTGGAGCACCCCACTCCGATATACTTCGTCTTATGAACCCCTTCTCAAGCAACTCCCCTACTTGCTTATGGAGTTCCCTCCTCTCACGAGGAGCCATGTGGCGCACTGGTAACGATACAGGTTTAGCATTATCCACCAGATATATTCGGAAGTCAATCTCCCGCTTCGGAGGTAAGCCCTTCACCTCCTCAAACACATCCGGATATTCCCGGACCACTCTAACAGATTGCAAACTCTCGACCGAAGCGTCAAGCGATTCAAGATAACTTAGCATAACAGAGTCCATGGGATTACAAGAAATCTCGAGAGTGTTACCCAAGCGGGTCATGAGCCTAACAACTCTCCTTTCGCAATCAAGAACGGCACCATTACTGGATAACCAGTCCATGCCCAAAATCAACCCATAGCCCGTGAAGCCCAAGACAAAAGCGTCACATCTAAACTCAATGCTAAGTATAGAAATCTTCAAACCCAAACATATCATGGACAAATAAGTGGAGCCCCCAATTGGGTTTGAAACAACCAAGGGATCATCTACCAGACTGGTGTCTAAGTGCAGTGACTCAACTAATGATGATGAGATAAACGAATGCGATGCGCCTGAATCAAACAATGTACGGACAGGATGATCAAATAGAAAAACCAGACTTTCAACGGAGATAGTTCTACCTCTTTCCTGAATTGGTGGGACTGCGAGAGCCTGTACTTGTCCCCTAGCCTGACTCGGTGCCATAAGAGCTTGCACCTGTCCTCCTGAGGTAGACCCCGTCCTTTGTCCCTTCTTAGGACAATCTTTCACTAGATGCCCTGCTTCGCCACAGTGGAAGCAGTCAGTCTTCTTCTTCTTGCGACAATCCTTGCTTAGGTGGCCAGGTGTCCCACAGTTGAAACACTTCTTCTTCTTGCCCTTGCCACCGTTGCCTTTCCCACCTTTATTTTGCTGTTGTTGCTGAGGTCTCTTTTGATCTCCCTTCTTCTCGGGTGCCCTATTAGCATTGGAACCCTTCTCTTCTTCATGCATGAGTGCCATGTCAACTAGCTTCTCAAAGGTGGCCCCCATAGGGATATGAGTCATAGCCAACCCATGCATCGGTTCATTCAAGCATTTCACGAACCTCAAAGCCTTCTTCTCCGGTGTATTCACCATGTCTAGGCCAAACCTTGCCAATTGATTAAACTTGTTGACATATTCCTTCACCGAGAGATTTCCTTGCTTTAGAGTCACGAATCTTTCCATATACAAGTTTTCCTCCGCCCTTGAGAGAAACTTTGCCACAAATCTTTGCCTAAAATCCGCCCAAGAGTCAACGGGGCGTTCTCCATTAGTGACCTCCCACCAGAATGAGGCCTCTCCTTTCATTAACCAAGCAGCTAACTTGACTTTCTTCCCTTCTTCCATCTCAAAGATATCTATCAATTCTTCCACCTCCTTCAGCCAATCTCTAGCCTCCACAAAAGTTTCAGATCCTTGAAAAGGTTTCCCTCCCATAGCTTTAAATTCCTTGCAAGTCTTAGCAAAAGTATCCGTGCGAGGAGGAGGGGGAGGAGGAAGGTCGGGTGCTACGGTTGGTGGAGGAACATTTGCTGGACCCGCAGTGGTGGCCCTAGCCTCCATCAATCTCCTATACCATACTGGTACCGTTACACCCTCCGGAAAGTTAAGATTCTCGGCCATGCTGAAACGAAAAAGGAAAGATTCAAAACGGAGAATTCGAAGGATATAGATATGGCTATTGGGGATTATGCTTTTCCTTCAAAAACCTTTCTCTTTAAAGACATGTTTTTGAAAATATCTCTTCCAAAAATGTTTTAGAAAAATAGTTTTCTAAAAATTTTATCTGTTCCGGTAACCTTTTCTCTGATACCACGTGTAACACCCCACGCCCGCTATGGTCACTCACTAAGGGAATGCCATAGCATCGGTGGAATATTTTAGTGGATATAGAACAGAAAAATTACAACAAGACAGATATACATAGTACTTGAAATTTAAAACATCATCTCATAACAGCGGAAATAAACATGTCTGGTTACATCATAAAACCACGATAAAAGTCAAGTACAATATCCGTCAAAATAAAGAAGTACATAATCCCACTCTCTCATACAATAGCCAGAACAAAAGAAAAGATAACTGGATAACTGGAGCTTTACATCTATCCAAGCTCCTAAAGACTGGAACAGCAATCCGATCAAGCTCCACTACTGCTAGGATCCACCTGGGGACCTGAGGGTTGGGAAAAAAAGATAAAAACAATGGGGTCAGACATAAGTCTGAGCGAGTCCTATAACTTTAACAATATAATCATTAAAGTAACCAGAGAAGACATAAACTCGACCTACGGTAATATCTGGGGATGAATGGCTACACTAAGCAGCTTGGTAGACTTAGGATAAACTAAGATAACCGTAAAGACGCATCTACCCACCCAAGGATAATTACTAACTGCACCACACCAGTCATCCCTACTTAAAGGTTGATCCCTCCCAAGGACTTAGAAAATTTTCCTCATTAGTTTCGTGTACCCCTAGTCCACTACATATGTGCCGTCTGCCCCTATCTCCACTAGGTGTACTTAGTAATTTTACCCAGTAGTTTCATGTACCCCTACATAGGTGCCGTCTGCCCCTATCTTTATTAGGTGTACCCACTACTCCCCAGTGATCGGCTCCCTACCGTAGATACCCGTGTTGGTCCCACAATGGGGTGTATGATTCCCCAAAGTGGCCACCTGATAATATTAACGGTGCACGGCTTTATATCTACACGATGCAACAACGGCTTATCTACCAGCCCGGGCCCACACACGCATATGAAACCCGTTGGACTTGCGTTGCCACCGCTAACCCGTTTTGGCCTCTTATAGTCAAGCCCAATATGCGTGTCCCGTCACTCGACATGGGTCGAGCTCACAAAGATACGTTTGGGATATTGGTTGAAATGGGCCCCCACAAGCTACCCACCTAAGCTTGTCACATAGCTAGTGTATCCCACTTAACCCTTTAATCATGTTTAATTACATGTTTCCACTTTGTTAAGTATTCTAATCGTATTTTCTATTGCCACCCAAGGCAACCCACTAGATTCCACATGCCACCCAAGGCAACCACTAATTTTCCACATGCCACCCAAGGCACCCACTTAACCCCTCATGTCCCACTACATGCTAATATGGTTAAGTGTTTCTTAATTAATTAAGACCGTGATCTCCCATAAAGACCTCCCACATTAGACTGGCTGTTATGACCGCCTGGTTAAGCCGGTAGGGTCCGGGCAGTCTTACGTCATAACAGAGTCTAACCTCGTGTCTTTACTTTAATCACGTATTTAATTTATGGCTAAGACCTCTCACATTGGGCTGACATTTGTAGCAACTGGTTAAGCCGGTCGGGTCCGGGCAGTTTTACACTACAAATGAGTCCAACCTCGTGTCTTAGTCGATTAATTACACCTAATTAATCACCCCCATACTAATTATCCCTAATTAATATCAAGTTTTTCATAACATGGGTAGACCTAACTCAATAGGTAAATTCCCATGGGGTAGACCTAACTCAATAGGTAAATTCCCACTTATGTTAATTTATTTTTATGGTATGCTTAATCATACCCAATCATACTTTTATTAACATATTTACCAACCCCATCGTTCCCCACGTAAATCGTTCTCATTTCATGACATAATAAAGGGGAAGATCCATCACAAATATCATGGGTTTAGCATATAACTTTGTCATGGGTTAAGAGGATGTCAACTTGCATATATGAGCATATATTAACCCAACTACATTTAACCCAAACTTGCATATTATCATACACATATCTTGCATAACATGTTGAACTTGCATATAAGCATTCTCATAACTTGCATAACATGTTAAACATGCATTTAAGCATACACATAACTTGCATAAGCATTCACATACTTGCATAAGCATTCACATACTTGCATAAGCATTCACATACTTGCATAAGCATTCTCATTCTTGCATAAGCATTCACATACTTGCATAAGCATGCATAACTTGCATATCATGTCATTTAAGCATATACATATCTTGCATAAGCATTCATATTCTTGCATAAGCATGCATAACTTGCATATCATGTTAAACTTGCATTTAAACATATACATAACTTGCATATGAACTTGCATAACTCACTTTGTTAAACATGCATAAATCCACTTATTAAATATGCATAAACCCACTTGTTAAACATGCATAAACCAACTTATTAAGCATGCATAAACCAACTTATCAAACATGCATAAACCCACTTATTAATTATGCATAAACATGGGAAAACATAGAGTAACATATCATTACAAATGATTCAAACTCACTAATCCGCATTTAAGACCATAAGTCTCATTACACCCAATCTACTTACTTTAACAATTGATGTTAAAGTGATAGAAACTCACCAAACCCAAGATTAGCAAACTTATGAAGTGGAATTAGTTGCTAAATATGAAGAAGATGATGATTAGGGATTGATTAGAGAGTGATTAGCTTGCAACTTCCTTCATAAACAAGTGGAGGCTCCTTCTAAGATTTAATTTGGCGGCATGAGGCCATCATTACTATTTTTAGTATGGATTAGGGTAGGTTTAGGGTGTATTTATAGATTAGGTGAGTGTTTTAGGCCCTTAGATTAACCCTATATTAGATTAGGTCCGTTAGATTTAGGAAATCTCTAGAACCCAGCCCAGCCCTAGCCAGAAAACCAGATCTGGTGCACCCAACCTTCTGGCTCGAGACGCCGTGTCGACAGGCAAGTCGACAGGCAAGTCGACTCCCCCTGTCGACAGGCCTGTCGACAGCCCTGTCGACATGGTCAGGGCGGGAATTTTCCCGCCTGGCCCCGCTGGCTCTAATTTGAAATCCGAATTTAAATTTCTAAATCTGTTTTTAACTTTGAATTTTCTGCAAACTTCTTTGGGCCATAACCGGGCCATACGGACTCCGATTCTCGAAAACTCGGACTCTATTTCGCGTATTTTTCCGAGACGAACGCAATAACGCAGCCCGTTACCCCCAATTCCCACGTCTGAGATTATTTATCCTGTAATTAGTGAATT
The DNA here is from genome assembly GCA_030737875.1 of Allium sativum. Taxonomy (NCBI): domain Eukaryota; kingdom Viridiplantae; phylum Streptophyta; class Magnoliopsida; order Asparagales; family Amaryllidaceae; genus Allium; species Allium sativum. The sequence continues at coordinate 748,650,240 of CM060916.1, read as the reverse complement.
TTAGTATTAACTAAAATTCGGGGTGTTACGTAACCCATCCACTAATCGTGTTATATGGTTAAGTGTCTTTAAGTAATCAAGTCCGGTCTTACTTAACCTACCCATTCATGTCATATCGGTTGAGTGCCATTAGTCAAACTAACTTAACCTTATCATGTGGCATTAAGTAAATTAATGCACGCCAACCTCTCACATTAGACTTTGTTGTGGTTACTGGTTATGCCGGGCGGGTCCGGGCAGCTTTACACCACAACCTAGTCTAACCTCAGGTTTTGAGCGCGATGTGACCAACTTCTCACATTGGGTCTTATTACCTGTAGCTACTGGATTTGCCGGGCGGTTCCGGGCAGATTTATGCTACAAACTCAACCCAACCTCGAGTTGGCCACTTTCATGTTTTCCTACTTATCATGTTCATGTCAAATTTAGGCTACGACAAAGTCCACGTTTTACACTTATGCCCATTTTCCCCTTTACTTAATTCATGTTAAATTTCATAGCCCATCTCACGTTTGCCTAAACTACCCAAGGAGTATTTCCAACGCAAGTGAAAGCGAGTCAACATAGTAGGAATAATATGACAACATATTGGCCTCTAACATGTATGATAGCATAAAGGGATTGGCCTCAAATATGTATGATAGCATAAAAGGATTGGCCTCAAACATGTATAATAGCATAACATTAGGTTCATCATCATAGGCAAGTAAATGGTCATGAGGGGTTTAGGTTCTTTTCCATGCATAAGCCCCAAGTCAAGTTCATATGAATATTCCACAAGTCAAATTGTTTTAAGGGTTCATGCCAACATTCCACAAGTCAAGATTCAATCTTGCATGATAAACTAGGTTAAACACAACATGAGTGGCATGATTTAATCACTAAGAAATAGCCCAAAGTCATAGGTTCAAAAGAGGGGCAAGACTAGATTCACATAGACTAACATACTTAGTTTTCATCTCATTTTATTCCATGTCAACATTAGAACTACCGTTTAGATCTAAAAGTAGCTAGAGCTTACAAAGCATGGCTAGAGATTTATGAGCAAGCATTTGTCGTAGAATGGTGTTGAGATGATGCTCTACTTCCTTGATTTGATGTAAAAAGCTTGCTCCTTTGACATGGATCTAGTTTGAATGCTCAAGCCTTTGAAGTTGGAGACGGAGGCCATGATCAAGAGAGATTTGGGCAGCACTTTGTTGCTAGAATGATTTTTAGTGATTTAGGTTAGGCCTTAGGGTGTTTTTATAGAAGTTAGGACTAGTTTAGGCCCTTAGATTAACCCTAGTTTAGATCTGAACCGTCAAAATCGTAACAGGCCCCCAAACCAGAGCCAAAAGACCATGCAGTTGCACCCAGGCCGACCTGACTCGACCAGGGAGGTCGACCCCCAGGTCGACACCCAGGTCGACTGGGCAGTCGACCTGGCCCCTGGGGGGTCGACTCCCCAGTCGACCTGGGGCTGTTTGGGGCTAAATTTCGAATTTCGAAAATCTGTTTTCGTTTTCTGATTTTTCGTGAAACTTCTAGAGGCCATATCTCGGTCATACGGACTCCGATTTACGAAATTTCGGACTCGTTTCCAACCAGAATTCCGAGACGAACGCAACGGCGCAACCCGTTTCGCGTGATTCTTATTTAAAAAATTTAATTCTGCCTCGATTCTTGTCTTAACACGTTATTAAAATTCGGGTTGTTACATTTATGTGCACATGTATATGCATGTCCCTATGTACATATATTTCCAGGCTCTAATCCTTCTCCTCCCATGCGACTTATTCTTCCTGTGCTATTTCCCTGTTATAGTCGAAGTTCCCATCACCCTAAAAAACACTAAGCTAAACGAACCTTGAAGACATCACCATCATTGAATTCCCCATCACGGCTTCCTCCTCGCCAACACCACCAATCGAAGTGACCCCCAAATTTACCCTAAATTTAAAATCATTTTATTTATTATTTATGTAAATCACAGGGTCAACTTCTTACACACAATCATTTCCAGGATCACTTAATACCGATGTAAGAATATCAGTACAATTCAAAGTTATGACTTATATACATATGAATATATACAAGTCTCCTTTACCTATATCAGAGTTAAATTAATTAGTAAAGGGCATTGGATTAATTAGAATAAATATTCACCACACAACTTTTAAACAAGGTTAAAATAACTTGTTTTCTCTATAAAAGACATTTCTCTTTAAAATGGGTAATGCCATAATATTTACATATATAGTAAGTGTCAATAATATATACATTATACCTTGCCTAGAATGATCTTATAACTTTTCTATTACCAAGTCAGTGTAGAAATAAGCATTCATTGATTACACTGTGCATTTTGTATTTACTAAACATCCCTTTTGATTACCTTATTACACAAGTGAACCACAAACTTATAAACATAAAAAGGGTATCATACTTATACAAATGTAAACATGATAGTTTTTATCTAATCAATTTACTGACCAAAAACCATGCTGGACTATGATTACTTACAAAGGCCAAAAATATACTGGAATGATTTCTACAAGCTCATTGGTTTAGATGACGTAATTACCTCAGTACATTATCTTTTACATCGAATTGGCATGAGCATATATTGAATGTAAAACCATGCACTCATCAATGAACATAAAATAACATAACTCAGTGCTAACATTACAAATTATACTATTTCCCAATAATGAATGCCTTCAATCTATACGTAGCAATCAAATATGTAAATGACACACTACATAAAGATAAACAGCTGTATTTATCACTTAGGTAAAACCCATTTTTCTTTTACCATTCGCATCAGACCCGAAAATGCTACTGTATGGTGAGAGGAGCACATGCACACATTAATTTGCATACTATACTCTTCTCAATCTTACATAACTGCGCGAATCATTCCAAAACTGCCACTTATTTGCAACGTAAAGAGGGACACATTGACTTCATATCATTATCTATTCAGCAGAACACATATCAATCATTTTTTTTACTACAGAGAGAGGGGTCACACTCACATATGAATTATATGGTATGACCCTCTTCGGTATAAACTGCACACCATATCAAGTCACTACAAATAACATACTACATATGATCCTTTCTGTTTACACCATATACAACACTTATTAACACTTGTTCCCATTTTACATCAATACCGTTATTACACAATGCATGGTATATAAAAAGCCATTTCCAAAACATTCTACTAACAATGCAGGTCTCAAGCGTATGCTATCCTGCCACTTATACAGCAACTACACATTACATAACCAAACATGATTATACTAACAAGACTTATGAATTATCTTTCACAAAAATCCATCCTTTCTTACCTAGCTTTCTTTTATTACCTGCAAACATACTAGGCTGCCCCAATATGAAATGGGACACCCCAGTTGCATAAAAGCACATAGGGGTCAGACCAGAAATGTCTGGTATGAGTATATTTTATAAAATCATGTAGTGTGTACTATACCAGTTTAAAGACATATATATAGAATGCTCACTGTATAATGAAAATCCATGCTTATAGTTTTAGGAAATTTATTCAGCATTGTTTTAAAACTGTCTAAATGCATGCACAATGGTTATGTAATCCTCAAACAAAGCACATTTTCTTTATTCATTATTCCAGAAAATAGAAGATATCCATTCAACCGATCTTAACAGATATATATCTATTAATACTATTTAGTTAAGCTCAACTTAGCAGTTTATTTCTTATATATACATACATCTTCACGTATGTATACATGTATAAATCCACTTAGTTACAGATTTATCTGCCTGATCATTTCTAATATGTATTTATATACACACACACACACACATTTTCCAAGCATGTACATATATCTTCACATACTTTCCAGAACCATCAGGCAGATTGATGCTAACACCCAGATGTATATATATACACACACATTATCATGCTATATATATATATATATATCCACTTAAAATTCGGAAACTCCAGTTTATTCATACCAGCCAATGCAAGTGCATTTCAAAAATGAATCATCAATGTATCCATGCAACCAGGCACACTCATGTCACCCATCACATACATCAATTCACACCCAAAGATAAAATCATTATTTATGCTTAAGTAAAAGTTGTTTACAAATGTGCAGGCATCATCTAAACAAGCCAAAGGGCCTTTCATGTTATTTGACCTATACTTTAGGTTTTGTTAACAAGTAACCAAGCAAGTTCTACTTATATCTGAAGCCAGCGCAACATGTATATACATACAGCAAGTCAAACATAAAAGAATCAAACCATGTAATCAAAACAACACACAATTTACAATCAAACCGTCCAACTACAATTTATATGGGCATAAATTAAAGCCACTTATAAACTTGTCTTGCAACAGTGGATTAAATTATATGAATCCTACTTAATTTTTCCATTGCCGTGTGCATAGAATAGAGATATTAGGATATCTCCCTCCCATTCATCTTCTCTTTATCAAATATATAGAATATTGATTTAGAGAAGCTCCAGTAATAAACAGATCAGCACATGGATTTCTCTATCGCTCCATTTAAACTCTAACTCTAGAAACAAACATAAGCTCAAAAGCCCTCTTGCTCGAGCTGCCTGTTTCTAGGTGCACAATCCTACCCCACGGCAACACATGTAAGTAATTTTTCATTCAAATCTGTGTATTCTATTTTAACATAGAAAACGTAAATGTGAATCCATTCAAATCATGTGAATATGCATCACCAGATCTACCACAAAATTCAATCACACAATCATCCATACAGAGATCGATCTAGTAAGCAGTAAGGCATGTTTAAATTTATAATAATCAAATAACATGATTTTATATGTAGAGAGCTTCCTGTAATAGGACTTAATGCTGATTTAAAACAAAAATATCTATATTTACAGGGTTGAATGATATAAGACTAATCAATACTGTTATAAATCAAATATTATTACATTATGTTAGTGTTTTCAGACTAACTGAGTTGATATTGGTTCATCCTGATTGTATATATTCAATTCAGTACTGTTAATTTTATCCCCTTTCATAATTAAATCTCAAGTGTTTTGTTCCTGTTAGTTTAAGCGCTCTCGCTGTCATAGCTCATTTAATCTTTCTCCGAATGAAATTAATTCCTCTCTTAGTTTAAAAAACCAAATACGTCTGATTTTCCCAATACGAACTCATTTAATTGTATATATTCAACTCTTAGTTTAACAAATAAAATTAATACACATAGAAAAACCAAATACGAACTCAATGGGCACATCTTAACCACTATAAGGCCGAAAAAGGCATCCCTAAGCTCTACGGAGTGAGCCCTCTAGGTCGGATGAACAACAAAGAGGAATGGTGGTCCGATAACTTAATGATTTAATGCGACAGCTAAACACGTCTGATTTGCCCACAAAACAAAAACAAGCAGTAGTTACAAGCTCCGACCCTAGTTTGAAAAGAAGCTTCATCCAAAGACCCTAGTTCGCACTCGCTGATCAACGTATTTAAAATTATTCGCTATACAATACTAATTTATAATGTTAAAAATAAAGAAAATTACCATTTAGCAAAAATATTAGGATCAGTTGCTGACTACACATGCTTATTTAAGGTTTCAAAACAAAAATATTAGGAATGATAGTATAGTTAGTTACCTACTCTTAGTTTAAAAAAATATAACTTCAGTGAACAAGAACCACATGTAACATAATACCGGCATAATCAGACATCATGTCAAACTCATACATACAACAGACTACCTTAATTTTAGAATCCACTGCATGTACATTTATATTTTTATCTTACATCTTTTTAGCCATGATCAGGCGTGTTGATCGGGTATCCTTTTTGGTCTTTATCATATTGGCGTGCGTGTAAACCTCGCTACACATCCATTTATACACAAAAAGTTCTTTTATGTGCATTTTTGAGCTTAAGTTGAACATGAAAAACATAGTAATAATAACAGAAGAAATAATTTTACCTCTTTGTCGAATCGCGTCAAACAGTAAGAAAAGCTAGTATCGATGCCTGAACTGTTGTTCCACCAATTATTCTACAGCAAATAACCTGCACAACAAGTCTTATCAGAAAAAGAAAACACACTAGAACTCCTAAATTGAAGAACAACTGCAAAAGAATAACCTGCAAATCTAATCAAACAACCAACCAACCAAAATTAAAATCTAATCAGGGGCAACAACGGATTGGAAAAATAAAACAACCAACCAAAATTAAAATCTAATCAACAAACAATCATTCACTATTAAAAGGAAATCAACGATCCTATTTCTACGACATTAATTCGGCAATAAAATAACCAAAAACATTTTTCATATACTGAGAGTAGATCTGACCTCGAATCGAGATTTCGCGAGCTTTTCGTTTTGGAAAAAAGGACCTGATTCGATCAAGACTACTTATGAAATCTCTTTGAAATTGAGATCGAGATTTACTTAAAAAAGGGATCGATCTGGAAAAAATTGGATCTAGGTTTTTATGGAAGTTTCTTTTGAGGAACGCGTACGAAGAAAACAAATGAGTGTATTATTGGGAACGGGGGGGGGGGGGGGGGAGTATTGTAGGGCGTTTGACATCAAAGGACGGGTGTTACTAAATGCAAATCAAATTACTCAATGCAGTTTGCAAAAATTACTGAACTGTCCTTCCTACTTCTATAAATAAAGTCTTCGTATAACCTAGTTTTCTTTAAATATTTAATGCACACAAAGAATTTTAGCCCTCCCTTTCCTATATAACCTAGTTTTTTGTGTAAGTATATAATACACACAAAGGATATAATGATAATTATACTAGTGTGCATTGAGTAAACTTGATTTCCATTTAGCAATCATGTAAAGAACGGTTTTGAACCGTTCCATAAGGTAGAACGGACTAAGTCCGTTGTACAAATGTTTAGAACGGATTTGAGTCGTTGCTAAATAGCAACGACCCATAGCCGTTACAAATTTTCCGCTTTCTGGTATTGCGAATCTGCTTGTATGGTATAGTGTGTGACCTTGCTTACCACAATAATGACAAGTGATAACACCTCAACCATTAGTCCCTTTCTTCGTCCTTCTTGTATCTTTCCCCGAGTCCTTTGCTACCATAGCCTCACCTTGAACTGATTTCAAACCCGATCTTTTTCTCCTTAGTTCTTCATTCAAAATAATGCTTTGAACAGTTTCCAAAGATATACTTCCATTAGCATTGGAATTACTCAATGAAACAACCAAAGTCTCCCAAATTTCTAAAAGTGAATTCATCAACAAAAGAGCCTGCAACTCATCATCAAAATCGACCATCAGATTTGTCAATTGATTGATCACATCTTGAAATTCATTCAGGTGCCCTGCGACAAACTTCTCTTCATCTAGTCTCAGCTGAACAAGCTTTCGAAACAAAAAAGCCTTACTTGTAGCACTCCACGACTCATACAAAGATACCAAATTGTCCTACAAACCCTTCGTGGATTCACAATTAGCCACATGATGGAATACCGAATCATCGAGGTACTGCCGAATCAAGGCAATCGCCTTCTTTTCCATCTTCTTCCACATTCCCTCATCCACACCTGAGGGCTTCATCCCATCTCCATCAATCGGATCATGAAGATCATTGAGGTAAAGCATATCCTCCATCTTAGGCTTCCAAGTCCGCCAATTTCTTCCATAAAAAATAGTCATATTCGGAAACGCCATCATATCCAACATAAAAAAAATCAATTTTTTCCAATCCAAAATCACTCTAAGCTTTGCGATAATCTAGCACTGATACCAACTGTTATGAAACTGCGTCTTTGTGGAAGCAACCGGGATCTTATTCATCCAATTACTTAAAGATGATTTCTAAGGAAAACAACACATATATGAAATTACACCTACAAACACAAGATATTTCACCCAACCACCCTCTTTATTAATTCAACAAAATAAATTTTGTTTACATACAATGGATCAACAACAAAAAATAAACAAAATCCAATGAATCAATAACCTTATTGAGAAAGGGAAAGAATATATAGATGACTACAACTCTTGTTGGAGAAGGAGAACAATGAAGAATAGCGACAAACCCTTGAATTAATTATCTCGATCTTAATTCTATGTTTTTAATCCAACCCTAGATGTTGCTTTTATATGAGAATAGATGGCCAAGGAAAATATCCAATTTGCCCCTTAGAAATGTATCTAGAATATAACCATTCATTTCTTTCCTTCTATGATAAAATTAACAAACAAACCAATCAATTAATTAATCAAAGGGGAATTTAGAACAAAGTGCCGATTACTTAAACCTGCTGTGTTTCCACGACGCAGTTACAATTGAATTAATTTCCAGGATGTGTAAAAGGAAATTACATAGGTACCCTTTTTTTGTCACAAAACGCAACGAAAATTTGCTAAATGGCCGATGTTACCGATTTCTCAGTAATTCCCTACATACTAGAATCGCTCCGCTCCTTCTCCAAATCCATCCAATCTCGACGGAAATGCTTCAGACCTATACAAAAAGGATAGCTAATCATTATATTGGATGAATTTAGAGACCGAATACCAGAACTGATTTATTGGTAATTCTCCAAATTCCAGAACCGTTCCGCTCTTTCTTCTCTGAATTCTCTAAATACCAGAACCGATTTCACAGAAATTGAGCATGCTATGAAGACCGACTGCAATTAATTTTCTTGTCAAGTAAAGTAGAGTCCCTAATTTTTTTAATTTACAATTTTATCAGTTAAATTTGTTGTTTACCATGTATTTATCTTTGCGCTTTCAACCACAACAAAAAATGCTGAAGCAAAAGTTGAAAGGGGATTGGCAATTCGAAGAAACTGTAGCCATGAGCAAGTAAATGTTGCATTTAATATATGCGAACATACAGTAATCAGCTGGTAGGAAATCCTAATTTCTTTTACACTGAAAACTCTGGATATTTTTTGAATTTGCTGCATGTAACCTAGGGTATGGCCATGCATGCCTAAATCATAATCAGACAATTTCATCATTTGTGCATCATACAACTTATAAGATCAAAATAATCAAACATATAATTGGGTACATACATGATACATAGTAATCAAGACGTAAGCTCATCTATGCATTGTAACCTTCAAATTAAAATAATAAGCAGGGACTTCAATCTACATCAGTAGTATTATTGGCTTTTAAGGGACAAACATAGATGGATTCAGGTGCATTATTGGCTTGCAACCAAACCAATGGTGTGGAAACAAGGCATGACATGCATCCCTTTTGAAAAAAAAACATGAGAAATAGTTAGTTATTTGATACTTAATGAGTTACTGCTTATGAATTCTACATGATTTCATTTACATCTGAAAATTATAAATGAATTGACATATAGGGTATGATATGAATCTCTTTACACTTCAACGAATTGACCATCCACTACGTATGTTGGGTCATCTTTTCGTTATAAATGTGAGAAGAGTTTAGTCTTGTTAGTTTGAGGTCGTTATCTAAAACTTATAAGATCGAAATATTGTTTTTTAGTCCTCGTAAAAGAAGGACACTACTAATATTTTGATGTTGTATGGTACTATATTGAACTAAATGATAATATAACCTTGGAAATTAATTTAACTTATAAGGTAGTCTCTACCAGGTTTTATCTTTTTCATGCTTCATTTTTGAATTTTAGATAATCATTGTTTCTTATTAGGTTTTTCTATTGCATTTTGAATTTACTACATAAATGGAACTCTAATATCGTCACATGTCATCAAACATCATAACTTTTGTAGTGAATCACATGTGAGTGTTATTTAAGGTGATGGAACTTTGTATGTTCTTTCAGAATTTTTAACATGATTCTTGTCAATCATTCTAGTAAGTCTTAATGTCAGTAGAATAATGAGTTGATGGTTCGATTTACATCGTAGTCTTGAAACGTGTATCTTAACGTAGGCTTTTAATAATGTATTGGAATTATTTTTTTGATGAACCTTAATGCTTTAAGTTTGATATAATTAAGCATAGTTATTTCAGAAAGCCATAATGGCATCATGTCATGCATGCTAAAAATGCTTGACGCTTGAGATGAGTTAACTTGACGATCTTTGAGGTTGGTTTGACAAAACTGACAGTTTAAGCTTCTTGTGATAATGCGTATGGCGGAAGCATCTAAAATCTTGGGTAGCAAGTTAGTCTTAGAAACAGAGTGTCGGTGGAGGTGCTACTATGGGAATTTGAGAAGAAAGACAAAAATAATCATCATGTTGATATTCATGTAAAATGTTCAATATTAGTGCTATTTAGTTGAGAATAAGAACACAAGCACAGGCATATCTACATACTTAATGGATGCGCCATGTATGATTAACTATTTTTTTTCTCTCGCCAAATCATTTATTAGCGTATCTTTTTTTGATTGTGCACTGTTGAACTGTGAGATGCATATGTAAAAAGATATTATAAGCTACCGCTACTTAATATATGGAAAATGCGCACACAGTATGTGAAATCATATTGCACATTTTGGGTTTAAATTACGATGCACATGTAATAAAATTTTGAGTTTGTTTTACACATGCAATAATTCTTTTGGTACAACCATATTGCAGAAATGCAGGTTGCAATATGAAACCTCATTTAGCAAGTCCTAAGAAACCTCATTTTTGGTACAAACGTATTGCATATGTAATAAAAAATATATACTAGAAACCTCATTTAGAAAGGCATAAGAAAATATGTAGGTTCGCAATATGAATATAAAATGAATTTATTATATGTAAGTTAATACTTGCAGAATGTGTGCAAGCTGAGAGAAGAATGTGCTGTCCCATGGTAAAGAAGCAAATTGGAGGGATAAACAAGCTATATCTAAAACAGAATCATGCAAAAAATGAGTTAAGTTTTCTTCATATGCATTTATAGTTTTTTTTCCTTCAGACATGGTGATGTATAAACTTATTGACTATGTAAACATTGTTTTCGTTTAGATTTCTATTTATGTTTTTATTGGATAATGTTATGAGTGTTGGGTGTTATGTAAATATTTTATTGATTATAGTGCTTGTTATTTTTATCTTATAATGTTTATGTAACATTATTTGGTTTATTTGAGATATATGTGTTGGATCTAGAATAACCCTAGAGGGGGGGTGAATAGGGTTTTTCACAGTTTTTAACTGAATTAAAAACTTAACGAGATATATAATAATAAACTGATCACAGAAAATAGCAGAAACTGAAATGCAGAAAATAAATCACACACAGATATACCCAGCTTCGGCAAAACCCTGCCTACTGCTGCATTTCTAAGGTTTCTACTAGGTGATAGAACAGTTCCCGCATACAAGACCATGTACACTCGCAAACCCCTGCTCCTATTCTAACCCTACGCTCAAATCCCTAGACTGATCTAAACCCCTAGATCAGATTTCCCGAATTACAAACCCTGTAACTCGTAACTCAGATTTACAGACTCTGAAACTGACAGTCAACTCCTTGACTGATTCCCCCTAGAGATTACAGACTCTAGACCTGTTTCGGTTTGACTTACAAAACAAAATAAAAAAAAATAAAAAATAAAAAAAAATACCAAAATAAAACAAACTAAATAGAAACCCTATGAGATAAAATTAAAAGGGTCATCCCCTTATCCATTTAAACATGGCCGGCCCATTTGTTTGTGTCCACTCTCATTTGCTTTGCCCCGATTTTGTTTCTCTGGAGAAAATTAATGGCGGCTAGGGTTTCTCCTATTGTCTCCAAATCGAATTGATGCGGTTGTTTGATTGTTGAAATTTGGCTTCTGGAATTAATCTCTGGTGCTTGAGTTAGATGATCCTTCGTCGTTCGACTTGGTCCCTCTATCTAGCGATCGAAAAAACTGTGAGTAAAAATTGATTTTGAATCTTTGTTGCTCTCGAAATTGTGGTTGATTTTTGATGCCGATGTTTTGTTGGTTTTTCCCCCTTGACTGCCGATGATGAATTTGGTGTTAATTTGTAGGGTAATTTCGAAACCCTAAAAACTCTGATTTCTCGATAAAATGATTCGATCTGATTTTGTGGGATTCGATCTTCTATGTTTGCCGATGATGAAAAAATGTGATAAAATAGGATTTGAAATCCTTAATCAACTCTGATTTCGCTGTATGACTTGGTCTGATTGTTCCTTGATTTTTGCGGTTTCTTGTTCTGGTTTGTGGTTGTGATTGATGATATCTGAATAAATTCTTGCCAAATAGAAGTTGTTGTCCCACTAATTTGTTTCCAGAAGAGATAACCCTAGCTGACTTTGTTCAATGCTGATTTATAAACTGATTTTCTTGTATGATATTTCGTGAATGAGAAAACTTGCCAAAAACTATGCTGGTCAAAGCATTGAAGCTGATATCCTCGGCTTGTTTTCAGGAAATTGTTTATTGCCGAATACATTTCCTTTTGCTTGAAATTTCTTGCCTTATGTGTTCTTGTGAGATTTCTGAAAAGTAATGTTATTTCCAAAAAGTTACATTCCCTTTTTGCTCTATAAATTCTGTTCTGGAAACATTTTAAACCCATATATATTTGACTGCAAATTAATTGCTTGTCAAAAATATGTTGTCCAAAACTGGAAATGAATCTTGCCAAAAACATTGCGAGCACTGATTAATTTCTTGATTTAAAACTGTTGCCAAATATGCTACTCCATTTCTGAAAGTCTTTTGGTACAATGTTGGCGAGTTGAATTGTTTGATTGATTCCATATATAATTGTTGCCAAACATTGTATTCCCAAGGTTGATATAGTCTAAAAACAGAACTGTTTAAAGAGAATTTAATAAAAAGGAATTTGGAAATCCATTTATTGCCTTTGCACATTTCTGTGAATTTTCTGGCCCATGTGAATTTTGATAACTTGCCCGATTTAAAATGTTGATTTGTGATGCTTTCCACTTTTGCTTTGCTCGATTTAAAACTTGAAATTTGCTGCCTTAATATGCCAAACTTCAGCATTAAATTGATATTGCAATTCTTTTGTAAAAACTTGGGCATAGCATGTTTGTTGCAAAAGTTCACATTCATGTTGTGCTCTTGCTTGGCCACTGTCATAACATATGCACTGTATGTTGAATTAGCCTCTTCCACCATGTATTGTTGCTTCCAGAAATGCATTTCCAAGAACATCCTTTGCCTGAGTCTTACTGACTTGATTTGTTGCATATGACCATGTTCGACCATGTTGTTCGACTGTCCAGTTTTGTTGTAGTTGTACACCATTGTTTGCTTGTATATGCTCCACCATGATCACCTGTCTTGAATTGTTTGTGAACCATCATTTTGCATTTGGTCTTTTGATCTTGTTCTTGCACTTGTTACAGTCTGTTTGCACTTGTGTTGATCTGTTCTGATCTGCCACCTTATTTGAGCACACCACTTGAACTTGTTTGCTGTTTTGGCTTTGCATGTGAGTGTTTGTTGACTTATGATAAGCAACCCCTGCATCATGCCGCACCACTCTCTGGCCAACTTGCACTTAAACTGCCTGAAAACATAAATTTGAGCTATCCTCATGCATCTTGCACTCTTGTCCAACAGTTTTTGCTGCTTGAATGTTGTTCATGCTTGAGCCTCCTTGCCGTTATGTTACTTTTGTATTTGGATTACTTGATCAGTTTGGGCTGCACCATCTTATTTGCTTTATTGACACATTGCACTACCTGTATTTGCTGTATCCATTGAAAATCTTGCAGGTGCACATTTGTTAGATGACATACTTGACCAAATGATGTTGTGTTGACTTTTGTTGCTCTGGCTTTGACTTTTCTTATGTCAATTTTGACCATGCTTTTTGGCATTTTGTATAAGATATATCAGCAGACTAGTCACACTATGTTGAGGCTGATCAAAAATCAGCAAACTAGTGTGATTATGTCGAGGCTGATCAAATCAGATCAAGTCATGAAAAATGATGAGAAACACACCAGAAATCTGAGGCAAATAAAATTTTAAAAGTAAAATTTATATTCGCATATATTCAGTATTATTTCTATTGCAGTATACTGTGTGTTTCTGTTTCATGTGTGACAGGTAAGCGGGGATGATTGGACTGATAGTGAAGATGCTGTGAAGACAGAAGACTGAAGATACAAGACAGAAGATGAAGCAGCGTGTGTAAAAAGAATGTATAAAAGTTTGTATACTGAAATGTAAACTGAATGAATGTATGAGTGTTGCAGTGAGGAGCTGTGTATATATGAAATGTACTGATGTCTGTAATAAACAAGTTTGATTGAAATAAAATATCATTTTATTGTTGTCAAACGAACTTGTCTATTTTATTCAGTTTATATACAAATACAAATATTCTGTGAATGTATAAATAGTGGAGTTACAAATAGTTGTACTGTTTGAATATTGAAATAAAATATTATATTTAAATAAAATACTGTGTTAATATTTGAATTTCTGTACAGTCGTATTTTATTTAAATATAAATATTATATTCATTGCTGTGATGTATATATATAACAGTACAGTACCAAACACATTTATAATAGAAATATATTTGGTTGTTATCATCAAACAAAAATCATATAATTGTGTATACAACACCGTTATATACAACAATCTCCCCCTTTTGATGATGACAAACAAATAAAAGATTTTGAATATAATAAATGTGTTTGTTCGTGAATATTTGAACTCCCCCTATTTAAATGCTCCCCCTACAACAAAAACTCCCCCTATAACTATGCATGAATGAAATGTATGAATGATTAAATTTTCAAAATTAAAAATATTTATAAAATATTCACTCATAAATCAAAATCTAATCCATTCTCCCCCTTTTTGTTATCATCAAAAGGATACAGATTTTAAAATACAGATGAAAAATGACTAAAAATATAGTTTCAGCTTAAGAGGAAGAATGATCATCATAAACCTCAATCAGTCAAACAAAAATCATAATAAACTGAGAACTAGTGGCATATTTCAAATTGCATAAAATGACCGATTTACGACGAAATTTATATAAAATGGGGAGAGTAAAAAAAATGTATTCCAATTATTTTCCCAAAAAAAAACGGGGTTCAAAAAACGGAGATGGAATTTGGACTATAATTAAAAATTCAATTTAAGTGACAAGATCGAATAATCTCAAATCCCAATACCCATCAATCAGCAAATCATAATACGTCATAAAATATTAACACATTTCACAGATTAGAAAATGAATTGGTAGGCTGGCTTTTATACTCAAAGGAGAATTTCAAGTTTACTTCAATTTATAGCACATTATTCCTTTTTCTTTTATTTTTATTTAAGAGCACACTGACCATGCATAACCAGAGCTTGGATTTTTAAATGAGATCAGTCGCAGCTTAAATTATAAGTTGTCTCTTAATCATGCATGACCAGAGCTTGGATTTTTAAATGAGGTTAGAGACACACTTATTTATTATATATATTTATCATTTCATCTTTTTTTTTTTTTTAAAAAAAAAAACTCCTTGGTATAAAACCAATATATGGATGATAGAAAATGTGGTAGGTAATGAAATGGACTGTGAAATAAATTTCTAAATTAATTACATTATGAAATATGACCAACTGTACCGGGATTATTGAAAATTTTCAATTATCACTAATTCTGAATAATAATATAACCACAATTCCATCACAAATATTTTCACTGTTTATTTAAAATGATTTTAAGAAAAATTAAACTCTCCACATTTATATAAAATCATAACGGATGTCAGAAGGATGATAAGTAATGAAGATGGTCATGAAATAATTGCCAGTCCAAAGATATTATAATAAATATTCAACCATCATGAAAATCTAAATAAAATTCTCCTCTTGTTGTGAAATATACTGCAGTCACAATTCATCACAATTTCTAAATCTGGTTATAATTTTGATGAATTATAAATACAGTTTAATTTGGATATTGATTTCAATTTCTGAAAGAATAATTAATAAATAATTTTAAACTTGAAAGTCAATTATAAGAGTAATATGCTGATCTATGCATTACAAGAGGAAAATAATGACAAATATAAGGCACTTCTGATACCAAATGTTCTTGCTTTCTCAAGGATTTTAATGGCACCCCGGTGGCAAATAATGGTACCTCAGTCAACAGAAAAGACTTAAATACAAAGCAAGCAACTCAAGCACACAAATTTCATTTATCAGAACACGATAAATCTTTGATACCAAATCAAGCATTCCAAAACAAAATATTTACAAATCAATTTCTTATAATCAGAGCAGCACATAGAAATCAGTATCACAACAGACTTGTCAAGATGTTGGTCACATAAGGTGGTTCATGATCCAAGATTTGCAAATATACTCTATTTTAAATCATTTGAAGAAATGTGAAAGTATTAGGATTTAATGAATCAATCACACCAGGTTATATTTCAGATTCAAGATATGTGTGAGATCCAATAAATCAATAATTTCGAATGATTTTAAACAAACATATATTCAAATCAAATAATCATGAAATAACAATGATTTTCAAAGACCATTTTCAAAAAGAACATTTTCAAGAATTTCTCAAAAACTATTTCCGACAAGCCCAAGAGAAATTTCAGGTCATTTACATCAAATTTGAAAATATTCATGATCGGGATAATTTATTTGAAATCACATGAATCAATGTAAAGTTTTGGGATATAATGAATCAGTCACACGAGATTGTCAGTTTAAAAAATAAGAGGTGTGTGATATTCAAAATATCTAGAATTTCAGATGATTTCAAACAAACATATTTCAATATAATGATCATGAATAAAGATGAATTCCAAGATGTATCACTGATATAAGCTAATCTGAAAATCAATGAAATTATCACAACTGATAAATAACAGAGTGTTGTAATGAGTATAATATTTTGAGCTTTTCTAAAATGAATTAGAATAAACTCAGAACAACAAAGGTGTGTGACATATCATTAAATATTCAAATCTTCAAAAAATTTAGAATTCAAATTAACAGTGTTCAAGATATGATAAGAATACATCAACACTGTTATGAATTCAGAAATACACAAAGTCTCAAGAACAATTGCAGATATTTACAAAATTAAATTCAGGAAATGGAAATGATTAACACACGATGATTTTATACAAATAAAGCATATTTCCAAAAAAAAAATCATGAATTCTGCAACTGGAAGTTTAAGAAGTACAGACAAAGAAAAATATGGCAGTGTCAAATCAAAAGCAAAAAAAAAAAGAAGGAGGTAGAGGAAGGAATAAACACAGACAATAAAAAAATATACAAAGGTGAGTTTAGAGATCATACCAGAATCCAATGTAAAGCAGAATCTCTCATTCAGCAAATGTTGGCCTAAGAAACTGTAAATGACACAGAATTATAGACAATCTTGATTTCAAATTTCTTTTCAGCACAGCAGTTCCTCAGCCTCTACTGGTACCTAGTAGTTGAGTGAATTAAGTGGTCTAACAAAATTTGTAAAACCACTCTGAAATACGTTTACCACTTTTGGTACCCAAACCTGTTTGTATAACCAACCATCAGAATTAACCTTTGTACCCTTTGGAACCCAAATCTGCTTGAATTTAGTCAAAGTCGTTTTATTTTTATTCGGGATCCAAGATTGTTTAAATGGTTTATAAAACGATTTCTCATCACAATTTCGATTCAAAAAACCTTTGAAATTTTCAGAGTTCGAATTTTCAACGTAGTTCTTTCCAAAGCAATTTGAGGGATTTTTCAAATCATTTGAATTTTGTTTTCCAAAAACATTATTCTTCCCAAAACCAAGACCACGTTTATTTCCAACAGAAAGTTGGTTTTTCAACAACATATCCAAAGATTTTTCACCGTTTGAAAATTTAGATAAAATTGTTTTAAGTTGTTGAATTTCAGTTTTAAGATCATCGTTTTCTTTTATTAAATCTGAACAATGACTTTTAGTAATCTTACATCTTTCAAACTCAGATTTTAAAACCAAATTTTCATCATTAAGCAATTTGATTTTGGTTTGGGATTTAGCCATTTCAGAATCAAAATATTTTCGACTTTCAGATTCAAGTTTCTTCCAATTTTCAATTTCGATTTCAAGTTCTTTCAAAATCAGATTTGTTTTCAACAAACTATCATTTTCAGCGTTTTCATGTTTGGAATTTTTGATAGCCTTGAAATTTATAAATTCCTTTTGTAAACAATTGTTTGCATCTTTCAGCTCAATCTCGTTATCTTTTAAAATTAAAATTTCTTCTTCAAGCCTTCGAATATTATTATTGAAATGAACGAGATCAGTTTTTAATTTCAAACAATTTTCACAATTAGAATTTTCAAATTTCACGACATTTGGCAATTTCGATTCCAAACAATTTATCTTGTTGGTTAACTCAGAATTTATAAATTTCAGAGATTTATTTTTCGATTGGAGTTTGTCAACAGATTTGGTTAAATCAACACAAAAATAAACCAGATCTTCATATGAAAAATTTCTTATCTCATCATCTGTTGAGTCTTCATCAGCTGATTCATCTGTTGAACCAAGATCTGAATCTGAGTTGACAGTTGAGGATTTTGAGAAGTTGCTGTCATTTCCATATCTTGTAGTTAGAGCTGTCCAAATTTCCTGTGCAGTTAAACAATGAGAAATCAGATTGTATTGATTATCATCAAGATGAGAATACAGAATATGTGTAGCACGAGAATTAGAAGCTTTATCTACCATGTCAAACCCATTGATAACAACATCCCAACATTTAATATCAACAGATTTTAAATAAAGTTCCATTTCGGATTTCCAATTTAAAAAATCTGTTCCAGTAAAAATAGTTGGAGATGAACTGGACTGACTCTCTGTGGACTGACAGCAAGGGTTCACCATTTCTCTAGAGTTAAAGAATACCTGCTCTGATACCACTTGTTGGACCTAGAATAACCCTAGAGGGGGGGTGAATAGGGTTTTTCACAGTTTTTAACTGAATTAAAAACTTAACGAGATATATAATAATAAACTGATCACAGAAAATAGCAGAAACTGAAATGCAGAAAATAAATCACACACAGATATACCCAGCTTCGGCAAAACCCTGCCTACTGCTGCATTTCTAAGGTTTCTACTAGGTGATAGAACAGTTCCCGCATACAAGACCATGTACACTCGCAAACCCCTGCTCCTATTCTAACCCTACGCTCAAATCCCTAGACTGATCTAAACCCCTAGATCAGATTTCCCGAATTACAAACCCTGTAACTCGTAACTCAGATTTACAGACTCTGAAACTGACAGTCAACTCCTTGACTGATTCCCCCTAGAGATTACAGACTCTAGACCTGTTTCGGTTTGACTTACAAAACAAAATAAAAAAAAATAAAAAATAAAAAAAAATACCAAAATAAAACAAACTAAATAGAAACCCTATGAGATAAAATTAAAAGGGTCATCCCCTTATCCATTTAAACATGGCCGGCCCATTTGTTTGTGTCCACTCTCATTTGCTTTGCCCCGATTTTGTTTCTCTGGAGAAAATTAATGGCGGCTAGGGTTTCTCCTATTGTCTCCAAATCGAATTGATGCGGTTGTTTGATTGTTGAAATTTGGCTTCTGGAATTAATCTCTGGTGCTTGAGTTAGATGATCCTTCGTCGTTCGACTTGGTCCCTCTATCTAGCGATCGAAAAAACTGTGAGTAAAAATTGATTTTGAATCTTTGTTGCTCTCGAAATTGTGGTTGATTTTTGATGCCGATGTTTTGTTGGTTTTTCCCCCTTGACTGCCGATGATGAATTTGGTGTTAATTTGTAGGGTAATTTCGAAACCCTAAAAACTCTGATTTCTCGATAAAATGATTCGATCTGATTTTGTGGGATTCGATCTTCTATGTTTGCCGATGATGAAAAAATGTGATAAAATAGGATTTGAAATCCTTAATCAACTCTGATTTCGCTGTATGACTTGGTCTGATTGTTCCTTGATTTTTGCGGTTTCTTGTTCTGGTTTGTGGTTGTGATTGATGATATCTGAATAAATTCTTGCCAAATAGAAGTTGTTGTCCCACTAATTTGTTTCCAGAAGAGATAACCCTAGCTGACTTTGTTCAATGCTGATTTATAAACTGATTTTCTTGTATGATATTTCGTGAATGAGAAAACTTGCCAAAAACTATGCTGGTCAAAGCATTGAAGCTGATATCCTCGGCTTGTTTTCAGGAAATTGTTTATTGCCGAATACATTTCCTTTTGCTTGAAATTTCTTGCCTTATGTGTTCTTGTGAGATTTCTGAAAAGTAATGTTATTGCCAAAAAGTTACATTCCCTTTTTGCTCTATAAATTCTGTTCTGGAAACATTTTAAACCCATATATATTTGACTGCAAATTAATTGCTTGTCAAAAATATGTTGTCCAAAACTGGAAATGAATCTTGCCAAAAACATTGCGAGCACTGATTAATTTCTTGATTTAAAACTGTTGCCAAATATGCTACTCCATTTCTGAAAGTCTTTTGGTACAATGTTGGCGAGTTGAATTGTTTGATTGATTCCATATATAATTGTTGCCAAACATTGTATTCCCAAGGTTGATATAGTCTAAAAACAGAACTGTTTAAAGAGAATTTAATAAAAAGGAATTTGGAAACCCATTTATTGCCTTTGCACATTTCTGTGAATTTTCTGGCCCATGTGAATTTTGATAACTTGCCCGATTTAAAATGCTGATTTGTGATGCTTTCCACTTTTGCTTTGCTCGATTTAAAACTTGAAATTTGCTGCCTTAATATGCCAAACTTCAGCATTAAATTGATATTGCAATTCTTTTGTAAAAACTTGGGCATAGCATGTTTGTTGCAAAAGTTCACATTCATGTTGTGCTCTTGCTTGGCCACTGTCATAACATATGCACTGTATGTTGAATTAGCCTCTTCCACCATGTATTGTTGCTTCCTGAAATGCATTTCCAAGAACATCCTTTGCCTGAGTCTTACTGACTTGATTTGTTGCATATGACCATGTTCGACCATGTTGTTCGACTGTCCAGTTTTGTTGTAGTTGTACACCATTGTTTGCTTGTATATGCTCCACCATGATCACCTGTCTTGAATTGTTTGTGAACCATCATTTTGCATTTGGTCTTTTGATCTTGTTCTTGCACTTGTTACAGTCTGTTTGCACTTGTGTTGATCTGTTCTGATCTGCCACCTTATTTGAGCACACCACTTGAACTTGTTTGCTGTTTTGGCTTTGCATGTGAGTGTTTGTTGACTTATGATAAGCAACCCCTGCATCATGCCGCACCACTCTCTGGCCAACTTGCACTTAAACTGCCTGAAAACATAAATTTGAGCTATCCTCATGCATCTTGCACTCTTGTCCAACAGTTTTTGCTGCTTGAATGTTGTTCATGCTTGAGCCTCCTTGCCGTTATGTTACTTTTGTATTTGGATTACTTGATCAGTTTGGGCTGCACCATCTTATTTGCTTTATTGACACATTGCACTACCTGTATTTGCTGTATCCATTGAAAATCTTGCAGGTGCACATTTGTTAGATGACATACTTGACCAAATGATGTTGTGTTGACTTTTGTTGCTCTGGCTTTGACTTTTCTTATGTCAATTTTGACCATGCTTTTTGGCATTTTGTATAAGATATATCAGCAGACTAGTCACACTATGTTGAGGCTGATCAAAAATCAGCAAACTAGTGTGATTATGTCGAGGCTGATCAAATCAGATCAAGTCATGAAAAATGATGAGAAACACACCAGAAATCTGAGGCAAATAAAATTTTAAAAGTAAAATTTATATTCGCATATATTCAGTATTATTTCTATTGCAGTATACTGTGTGTTTCTGTTTCATGTGTGACAGGTAAGCGGGGATGATTGGACTGATAGTGAAGATGCTGTGAAGACAGAAGACTGAAGATACAAGACAGAAGATGAAGCAGCGTGTGTAAAAAGAATGTATAAAAGTTTGTATACTGAAATGTAAACTGAATGAATGTATGAGTGTTGCAGTGAGGAGCTGTGTATATATGAAATGTACTGATGTCTGTAATAAACAAGTTTGATTGAAATAAAATATCATTTTATTGTTGTCAAACGAACTTGTCTATTTTATTCAGTTTATATACAAATACAAATATTCTGTGAATGTATAAATAGTGGAGTTACAAATAGTTGTATTGTTTGAATATTGAAATAAAATATTATATTTAAATAAAATACTGTGTTAATATTTGAATTTCTGTACAGTCGTATTTTATTTAAATATAAATATTATATTCATTGCTGTGATGTATATATATAACAGTACAGTACCAAACACATTTATAATAGAAATATATTTGGTTGTTATCATCAAACAAAAATCATATAATTGTGTATACAACACCGTTATATACAACAATATGTGTTTCATTGCAAATGGAGTATTGTCTAAATGAATGTATTCAATATTTTTTTTGGCAAAGTCGACTGGTTTTTAAGGTGACTGCAAATACCTTTTATCTATACTATATTATAATTACTGGGTTTGGCTTCAACAGCGCTCAAGCCATCCACGTCATTTTCCTTATTTTAAGCTCAAACGTCGCGTATTCTTTTTCTGCTTTCTTTTTGTTACGCGTATCCTATTTCCTTTTGTTCTTTCCCTTTGCCCCTGTGTCTTTACCATTCTTTCTTTCTACCTATATGATGACGCCTCTCTCCAACTGACACTTATTCGCTCTCCTCTCCATCTCGCCTGTTGAATGTCGACTTTAACTGTTGGCTTTCGGTTGCATGGAATCAGTTCATCGAACAGTTTAATGCGAACTTGCTAGCTCTACTTCGAAAGTAAGCACCGGAAACTAATTATTTTCTGCGCTAGGTTTTGATTAGTTAGATTTCTCTTATTTTCACATTTTTCTTCGATAAGGGTTATTGATTTCAGTTCTCAGAAACGAATTTGTTAACGTGGTTAGGTTTTTTCAATTAGGGCTCACGATTTAGGGGTTTCGATGAGGGTTTAAAACAGGGTATGTTGCTTAAATTCTGGAATAACTTGAGACATGGAAATTGGGTAACAATACATTTTGTGTTTCTCATTTTACATTTATTTTTTATGCGGTCTAATGATTAAAATTATCCGATTTTAAATGAACTGGTAAAATTTTTTTGCTATTTTTTGTTAGAATGGCACTAGATTTCGTAAATTTCTTATGTACATTCTTATGTATGTGATCATTATTTTATTTATTTATTTATTTGTGGTTTAATGATCAAAGCTGTGTTCAGGTGGACAAAATTGAAGTTGGATAACTAAAAAAGTTGAACCAAAAGACATAATTTCATTGTAGATCGTATGTGAAACATAGCACCTTGAACATAATATTTTTTACATTTGATTACTGAATTGATCCTTAATGGATTGTTCACTAGGAAAATGATTTTGATGATTCCACATACCCAAATGTTTATCACCCTTAGGTCATTTTTAATGGTTATCGTTCCTACCACTACATATGGTTGTATTGTATTTCCATATTCAGTTTTCTTTTAATAAATTTTGTTAACTTGGAATGTTAAGTAGCTTAATCTATCAAATTAGTGGGTATTAATTTTTTTTTTTTTTTGGTTTCATTTTGGTTACTTAATATTTCTTTTTAGAAAAAATGCATCATTGATGAAATGTTATTTAATGGGGGAATGAGTGGTTGTTTGTTCATCTGAAATGTTTAATTGTTTAAATAACAAGCTTCAAACATAAAACTTTTGCTTTATAATTGTTTTTTCTTTGCTTCGCATATATGGATATGGTAACAACTTAATTTGTTGAAACAATGGTACTAACAAAGAACCAGACAGCATTTAATCCTAAACGTTTACTTACCACAATGGCAAGTTCATTGGCTTACACTTGGCACATCTATTTTTTATATTTAATTCGTCGAAGTTGCATATGAAATCTCATACCACTTTTAATATATATTTTCACAGGTTCGGAAGCACGTGGAAAACTTTTCAAAATGAGAAGCTTGACGCATGTGACAATTATGTTCCTTCCATAAAGGCAAACTATGGAATTGCAGGAGTAAGATAATTTTGTTTAATAAAATCTCTTTCCTTTTCACATTACATTTCTAGCGTTTAACACCACTATTGAATACAATGTACAAGCAAGCATTGCAGTAAACAACAAAAATGCTTGGTTTGCATTGTATCGAAAGATTGCACAATGCTATGTAGTACTACAGTTTTAAGCTCAACAAGGGTTACAATACTAACAATCTGACTGAAATAACAGTGACTGAATAGCCAAAAATTGTTGCCTTTGTATTCTAAGTTCTTTATAAATTTTGCTGATGAATGCAAATTCAATAATAAATATTATTAGACAACGAGCAAAAGCTGAATAAATGAAACGGCATGTGTGACAATACCTGGTGTGAAATAATATCTGGTTCTGCAAAAATAATGGAAACCATTTGTCGCATGTGGTATCTTTGTTTTAGTTACTGCATAAAAGTATTTTCGTTTTGCAGTTAAATAATGTATTATATATTTATATTATTCTCAAAGCGGTAGAGTTTTAATCCTTTTATATTAATTTACCCAGAGAGGAATGTAATGCTACTTGCATGCTACTTGCTTTCATTTCTCAATTTAAGTTATGTGAAATTGTAGATGCTTGACATTTTTGCAATTATCACATTCTTGAATTTTTATGTTTCATTTATGAATTTTGGGTAATTAATAAATCATTGAAGTTTTAAAGCATATTATGACATATCGGTTTAAATGTTTTCCAGTTTAAATAACTTTGGCATTTGAATTTTCTTTTCCTAAGTAAAACATATATGGAATGAATATTTATTTTCTATGTTCTAATCGGTGATGAAATAATTTCAGTAAGTCCTTAATGTTGAACAAATGGTAGCCAATGGACATTTCATATTTATATGTTCAACGATTTGTTACTACATATGTTTTTTCTAGAGCATGCATTGTTTTGGCATGAATAATGTTCTTTGAAGTGTGAAAGCAATCATGTGGAGAAGTTGGTGAAACATCGAATGCACTCCAGAAAAGCATGATTAAACGTAAACATGTTATAGCTTTAGTTAAACAAATAATTTTCCCCTATCAAACTGAACCCTTACAAATAGATAGAAGGATTACATCATATCACTGTTGCCACCTTAAGGTTAGTTTAACCCATAATTCTACATCAATCATTTTTTTGGTTAGCAATGTGCCTTTGACATGCAGCGCTTGGTCCCAAAGGAGAAAAGACGAGAGTGCTATTTAATTAATTGAATAATTTGAATAAGCTGCTATTTTTTTTCTGCAACCAAAAATCATCTTTCTTTCTAAGAAAAGAACTTATAAATCAATTTTACTCATTAATTTTCTATACTCAAGCAATGTTATTCATAGATTCATTTTTTAAAATTATTCGCTTAAAGTTTTTTAAATTATGCACTTTAAGTCAATAGTTGATAACTATAATGGGAGTGACCATAATAAATAACATTTGTTAACCTATTTTTTTGCCCTGTCTTTTCTATTTAGTTTTTTTTTTTTTTTTTTTTTTCATTTTGAATTTTTACCCCGCTCTTTTTAATTGTTTTACATTGACTAGCAGTGTATTTGATCCACATAAATTTGCAATATCTTTAATTGTTAATATTTTTTATCAGCAATGTATTGACACTATGTTTATTTATACATTTTCCTATACTGTACTCCCTCTGGCATTTATTTTAATTTGTCTTTGATATTGCAGATTTGACTTTTTTACCTACTCATTAATTCATTAGTTTATAAGAAGCAAAATTTGTCGTTATCTCAGCTTTTTTTTTTTTTGCCTACTCATTATCTTTAATATTTTTCTCATTGCGTGGGTTGCCTTAGGTTTCGTTATATTCCCATGGAATCAAACTAAACGTGTTGTTTACTTTATGTAGTTGTACACTTTCTTTCTATATCAACTGATGGTGCTGTTACATACATATATTTTGTTCTTCAACTTAAGCAGCTAATTTTAGGGGAATATTACATTAATACCCGTTCGTTTATTAGGATGGACAAATTTTAGATTCCTTTATAAACCATAAGTGGGGTAATAACTGAAAATTTGGAGAATGAGCCATTAATGACATATGAAACTGGGCATTAATGGACTTAAATTAGTGGTTAGGTGTATCTAATAATCTTCCCATGCTTAATTAAAGTGATTCATGTTTATTTGTATTGTTTTCCTTCAAAGGTTCTCTTATAAAGGATAGTAAGATATATTAGTGAAACTTATGGGGTTATGATGGACTATTCTAGCATGAATATTGTCTTTTATCTCATCATAAATACATGGAGAAACTGCAAGTTTTCACCCTTAAATGTTGCCTTTTAATCCACTTTATTTTTTTTTACTATGTTTAGCTTAAATTTTGAGCTTTTTTTAAGTCTTTTTTCTTAAAATTCCTTCTGCGTATCACTGAAACTAATATTAAGGCATAATCTAATGCATGTCAAGTTTATTAGGTCATAGGAATGTAGTGCAGATTTATTTGCATTTCTGTTTTTTCTCCGCATTAGTATATGTTAAAAACGTTAAGCTTCTTTTACCCTTTTATGGTTTCCAATTTTCACGAAATTTTACTGCTGATTTCAAATACAATTCACCGAGTTAATTTTTATTCCCATGCTTAATTAGTGGACTTAAATTAGCATGCAGACGTGTCTTATAATCTTCCCATGCCTAATCAAAGTATTTTGCTTATTCACATTGTTTTCCTCCAAAAGGTTCTCTTTTAATATATATCAACATATATTAGTTGAAAATATGGGGTTATGATGTATTATTCAAGTATGAGTGTTGCCTTTTATTTTGTCATAAATGCATAGAGAAAATGCATGATTTCAACCATGAATTCTGCCTTTTATTTCATTCACATCTTTAATATTTGTTGTTGTAGATTAACAAGGCATAATGTGCACAGTTTCAGCTGGTACAAACACTATCATATCCTTGGACAAATTCTTAATGCTTCTTATCCTTTCACAGTATGATGATATGCATAGTTTTCCAAATCAAAATTTTTATGTTGTCGAAATTTCTATCGAAGGACCAAAAGTCTGATTTACCTGTATTTCGTCTGGTCTCTCATAAATTTTTAAGATCATCTAATATCATGTACATAATAGCGAACTTTTAAGTTGTATGTAACCCTTCATCATGAGTTATAAAGGCTTCCCACTTAGAACTCCACAATTCCAACTCGACAAATTTTTACACCTTAATTGATTATTATATCACTTTGAATGTGAAATGCAATTTTATTTTCCTTATTGATCCATGATTAGTTAATGCAATCTTTGTACTGCAATTGATCTGTATTGGTTAAACTTAAATTGTGCAAATACGAACAAAATCACATAGCAGTGAATTTGAGCTTCATTACAAGTTAACTTTATATGCAAATGCTTAAAGGCCTGAAACTAATTTTGTCAAAACGTGCGAAAATAAATCTGACGGCTACTGTAGATCTTCTCCGCACCTCCACCCTTGAATCGTACGCTCCTCCATGAATTGCGGGACTTCCGCACATTTTGACACCCATTTTTTCGAGCCTCATAGCAGCGTTCGACTTTATAACCTTTCATTAACCATAGCAGCCCATTGCCAATTTTTAAATGAAATCATTGCCTTATAGATTATGTGCATACTCTAAAATTATGTAAACTAAGTAATTAAAACACAAAGTTCTAGCTTTATATACTGAGCCATTCATTGATGATAATCCTCGAGAAGTATGCATTATACATCTTCAATCAACTATGCAGTATAAATTTTTCTGATTAAACTGTGTTTAGCTTTTTCCCCTCTATTTTTTTTACATAGATAGATACCCTCAAAAAATGCACTTATTATAAGTGAATAAACTTCATTTCAAATAAATCTATGTCGATTATTTCAAAGGCTCAAGAATATGTAATGTCTCCTTGGCTTAATCATGAAATTTACATTTTGTGTAATCTTTCCTCATGAACAAAACACAAATGCTTTAGAAGGTAATGTATTTAAACCACGGTGTTATATTTATATTTGTACTCCTCAAGGAGGAGAAGGATGTGATGAATATTACCATTTAACTTACTCGCAGAGTAGAGTTTACAGTCATCCAAATTCAAACCATCTTTTGGATATATTCAGACCTTCTAACTTTCTTCCTCCTTTCCAATATGCTTAACATCTTAAAAAGGATAACAAATTGGCATTTTTTTTTTTTAATGTTATGTTCGGCGTTTTTAGCTGCATTTTCACGTTCTTCCATCGTTAATGTCTTTTTAAATGTTTTGGGTTAGTTAGGAAATTTATTTACCACAGCTGGATATTCATGTTACATTTTTTTGGGTATTTATTAACGTAAAATTTTGTAATGGTTTATTTACCAAACAATTCCGCGAAAAACACAACAAACGGGGTTTAAGCTGCTACGAAGGTGAAACAGTATGATAATTGCTTATTATGCTTAAGAATGATATCCACATCTGTAAGTCATCAACATGCATTTAAAAAACTATCAATAATATAAGGTTACAGTTTGGTGTTTGGACAAGTATTGATTGGCACGTCTCTGTTCAGATGAGCAAAGAACAACATTGGCTTTTCTAGATGCAATTCAAATACAATATTCAGTACAAGATGCCAATAATTATTGTTTTCATACTGCTTTTTAATTATGCTTAAGTATTTACTAAGTTAAGCCTTTAATAATTAATCTGTATACGATTCATGTATTCTATTTATTGAAATTTTACCTTTTTCCAACTGGACTTAAATACAAGTAAGGCAATAAATAATAACTTTTTTATTCCATAAATGATATACTACGATGTAAAAAATACTAGGTGTAATTATATTAAATTCATGCACTGCTATTAAATTTCAAATAAAGAATTTAAGGTATCCTTTATATCCTTGGTTTTCATCAATTTATTCTAATTGCTGGAATTCATTTAATTTTAGGTGTGAATCATCTACCTTTGATTAGCTATTTTTCAAACCGATTAATCTTAATTTCCACTCAATTTAATGTCAGTATTACCCATTTACAATGAACATTCACTCATTTATGTATATCAGCTGAGTTACCAAAAGTCTAACGAAAGTGGACAACCAATTTACCCACATGACCTGCTAATCTTTATCATTTCATGATAATGCATGATATATTAATATATAAATAGTTATTTATGAATTATATAGTCTATCAAGAGTTTCTAAACCTTTGCTTTACTTTGGAAATAATGAAAAATGTAACTAATGATGTTGCATCCTTAAAATGTTATAATACTCTTCACACAACAGCATTATGTGGTAATGTCTAGATCCAATAGCACTTTTTAATGGAACCGTTAATGTTAACTATTTACCCAGACGTCACAAGAACTAACTAATAATATAGACAATAGTAACTTTCAGCATCTTATTTTTTAGGCTTCTTACACAAATTTTATTTTCACTTTTTACTTGATAAATGAAGAAATCTACACTTTTTAACATTATAATTTATGTAACTGGCTTTTAACTTCATTTCAAGGCCTTGGCCTCCCATCTATTGATTTCAATGAACCTTTATAGCTGTATTTATTGTTCATTAATTTTATATTTGTAATTTTAAATAAGTGGATTATTGTGTCATATTGTCACTTTTTCCAATCAACATTATAAGTGGGTCATGTAAATATTCTGCATCACTTATTGATTTCATGATTTCATCTAAATAAGTGGATTGTTATGTCATCATCGCACCTATTAGCCATGTTGCATGTTTTGTGGTATTCTGTTATTTTCATTTATCTTTACTAAACATACACCATACTATTTTAATTCAGCAACTGTTATTTTTTTTCCTTTTTTTTTTTTTTTTTTTTTTTTTTGCATCACAAATTTTATGTTATTTCAGTATTTTTACTCTTTTGCAATTTATAAGAGCTTTTACAGTAGAACTTCAAACTATCAACGAGCACTACAACTTCTCCTTATTGTGCAAAGTTAACTGTACCTACTCGAAAAGGTTACGTTTTTTCATAAATATTTACATAGAATTTTGTAAAGGAAGATAACTGTTTTGCAACTACTTGGCAATATGATGATTCTAAAACGCCTAATAACAACATTTACATGTTGATATTTCCTTTTAATCATGTTCCTTCGATGTTAGTACATGTTATTCTCCAGTTTCCTTATTATATTTCAATATAGTAGCCAATTTATATCAAGTTTTCTGATGTTATATATTCCTTTTATTTTGGCACATCAATAATATCAACAAACTATTGTGTTCTTATATTAGCTTTTTTTTGCAGACCTACATTTGCTATATTTCCTTATCTTTGGACTTGCTTTTCAATTCTGCTTTTATTATTATTATTATTACTCTACAGTTATCATGTTGACCGAAAAACATACAAAAACCACACTGGAATCATTTGCGATGTGAAAATATTTTTTATTTTCTTAATTTTTGTTTTGTTTTGTTTGTGATTTTTCCCCCACTATACTACAACCGCTATTCAATATGGCTTCTAATAGCTGTACCTGAGAAGGGGGTTTATCTCCACACTGATGACTACAAAGTAATGGAAAGAATCAAAGACGTAAACAATTTACAAGCTCCACAAGCGATAAATAGAATTTGAATTGTTTAGATATTTTCTCTATTTATTCAATATTTAAGATGTTCAGATTCGTGTAATCTCTTTGTGGTGAATATAAGAGAGATTTAACATATTTCGATTGTTTAGCAAAACAAATATCCTAGAAATTTGTAAAATTCAACAAATATGCCCACTTAAAATGATAACCAAGTGCCATGGATATCCAGATCAGTTTCACCAAAACATATTAGATATCATTTTAGACTACTTCATTGTTGACAAATTAAGCTCAGCATTTTGACCAAGTTTTTAGGAGCAGAGATAATAGAGAGAATAAGTCCTATTCTGGCGTGAGAAGACCAAGTTTTTAGGAGCAGCTATTATGGCGTGATAAGTAATAATAGTTCAAATTTATGATCCTATTTTTTAGCATTCTTGAATCTATATATAGGTAGCTTTTTGTTTAGAAAGTCAGAACGAAAGTAAAAAGTAATAATAATAAAAAAAAAAGTTTTTTTCCTGCTGTGCTCCTTCTTTGCTTTGCCTTATATCACTGTAAGACTATTCATGGCTCCTACTGTGTTTTGCTGTAAGACTATTCGGTAGCCAATACATTTAACAAGTTGGTATCGGAGCCGATGGCAAGTTCCGGAAGCACGTCCTTGGGGAATATGCCGCTGCCTCGGCTTACAAAGACGAACTATGACAACTGGAGTATACAAATGCGAGCATTGCTCGGTGCACAGGATGCATGGGAGGTAGTGGAGAATGGCTACACGGAGTCGGAGAATACCGTTAACTACACGGCAGCCCAGTTAACCGCATTGAAAGAGTCACGTATGAAAGATAAAACGGCTCTTTATATCATGTATCAAGCAGTGGATGAGTCGGGTTTTGAAAAAATTGCCGGTGCAAAGACGTCAAAGGAAGCATGGGAGACTTTGCAAAAAGCCTACAAGGGTGCTGATCGTGTTAAACAAATTAGACTTCAAACTCTACGAGGAGAATTGGAAACCATGAAGATGAAGGAGTCTGAAGCAGTAGCCGATTACATCACCCGAGTTCAAACGGTGGTGAATCAACTCAAACGTAATGGAGAGACTATGACCGATGCGCGAGTTGTTGAAAAGATCTTGCGGTCATTAACCGAGAATTTTGAGAACGTCGTCTGCGCTATTGAGGAGTCGAAAAATTTAGGAGAGTTAACCATCGATGAACTCGCAGGCTCTCTCGAGGCACATGAGCAACGCAAAAGGAAGAAGCATGAGTCGCTTGAGGAAGCTTTACAGGCCAAGGTGAAAATTAAAGATGAGGAGTCATTACTTGCACAGCAGAACCAAGGAAGAGGACGCGACCGTGGAGGATTTAGTTTTGGTCGCGGGAGAGGCCGTGGACGTAGAGACAACAATTCCGAGGAAACGGGACAGTCGAGCGAACAAAGTTGGCATAATCGAGGACGCGGACGTGGAAATGGTGGATGGTCGGATCGATCAAACATTCAATGCTATAATTGTGGAAAGTATGGACATTATGCTAGAGAGTGCTGGTCAGACAAGAAGGTTGAAGAAGATGCTAATCTAGTCGAGAAAGAGGAGACAATAGAAGAAGGTGTTCTGATGATGACCTATAGAGATACCGACCAATTCAGCGACACAGTCTGGTATCTAGACACCGGAGCGAGCAATCACATGAGTGGACACAAACATCTATTTATGGAGATGCAAGACATAGAGTGCGGAGAAGTATCGTTCGGAGACGCTTCAAAGGTCCAAGTAAAGGGTCGAGGAAAAATTCATTTTTTCCAAGAAGACGGCCGAGCAGTATTGATCGATGATGTATATTATGTTCCAGACATGAAGAATAATATTATCAGCATGGGGCAACTACTTGAAAAGGGATATCTAGTTATCATGAAAGATAGGTTTATGTATTTGAAGAACAAGAAAGATCGATTGATCGCGCGTGTGGAAATGGCCAATAATCGTATGTTCAAACTCAACTTGAGAAGCATACGAGAAAAATGCCTACAAGTTGACCTAGAGGACAAATCTTTGCTATGGCATTTGCGGTTTGGGCACTTACACTTTGGCGGACTAAGAGAATTAGTCAAGAAGGACATGGTTCATGGGCTACCCGCCATGGATTATGTTGGAAAATTTTGTGAAGGATGCGTGCTTGGCAAGCATGCAAGGAGTACTTTCCAAAGGAAGGCGGGATATCAAGCACGAAAACCTCTTGAGACAATACATACCGACATATGTGGTCCGATCACACCTAAGTCATTTAGCGAGAAGAGATATTTTATCACGTTCATAGATGACTACACGAGAAAGACATGGGTTTATTTTCTGAAAGAAAAGTCAGAGGCTTTGGAGGCATTTAAGAAGTTTAAGTTGTCAGTAGAGAAGGAAACCGGCTGTTATATAAAGGCTTTACGATCGGACAGAGGAGGGGAGTACATGTCAACGTTGTTCATAAGGTTCTGCGAAGAGCAAGGCATAAAGCGGTTCTTGACTACAGCCTACTCACCACAACAAAACGGTGTGGCCGAGAGGAAGAATCGGACTATTCTTGATATGGTGCGGTCAATGTTGAAAACTAAAGGCATGCCGAAGGAGTTTTGGGCTGAAGCAGTGCAGTGTGCTGTGTATGTACAAAATCGTTGTCCACATGCAAAATTAGCGAATCAAACACCACAGGAAGCTTGGAGTGGACAGAAACCAACCGTGTCACATCTAAAGATATTTGGCAGTGTGGCTTATGCACATGTACCAGATCAGAAGAGAACTAAGCTAGATGATAAAAGTAAGAAGTTTGTGTTTATCGGATATGACACAAAGACAAAAGCTTTTAAGTTGTTTGATCCGATCGAGAATAAAGTAGTCGTAAGCCGAGATGTACATGTTAATGAAGAAAGTGCGTGGGATTGGAATAATCAAAAGGAAATAATGCACAAGGAAGAAAAAGCCGAAGCATTGGTTCCTGTACCGACATTTACACCTGCCAGCCCATGTACATCCGATGACGAGGATCAGCAAAGACAACCAAGAATGCGGACTTTGCAAGATCTGTACGAATCAGCACCAGAGGTTCACTTAGTATGCCTTTTGGCAGATGCAGAAAATATTACATTTGAAGAGGCAGTGCGGAACAAGAAATGGCAGGCAGCAATGGATGAGGAAATCAAATCCATTCAGAAAAATGAAACTTGGGACTTGGTCGAGTTACCGGAAGGACATAAACCGATCGGAGTAAAATGGATATACAAGAAGAAGATGAATGCCCAAGGTGAGATAGAAAGATACAAGGCGCGACTTGTTGCTAAAGGCTATAGACAAAAGGCGGGGATCGATTATGACGAGGTTTTTGCTCCAGTAGCAAGGATGGAAACAATTCGACTTCTTATATCTCTAGCAGCACAGTTCCAATGGCCGATCTATCAGATGGACGTAAAATCTGCATTTTTGAACGGTATGCTCGAAGAAGAAGTATACGTAGAGCAACCACCCGGGTACATGAAAGCCGGCGAAGAGAGAAAAGTTTTGAAGTTGAGGAAAGCGCTATATGGACTGAAGCAAGCACCGCGAGCATGGAATACTCGAATTGACACTTACTTCAAGGAGAATGGATTTATGCAATGCCCTTATGAGCATGCGCTGTATGTGAAAAAGAAAAAAAATAAATTTTTGTTTGTTGCTCTCTATGTTGATGATCTCATCTTCATGGGAAATAATGAGGAGATGATCAAAGATTTTAAAAGCGCCATGACTCGTGAGTTTGAGATGACGGACTTGGGGCTAATGAAGTATTTCCTTGGTCTTAAAATCAAACAAGGAAAATCAGGAATTTTTGTGTCGTAGGAAGCTTATGCTAATGATATTTTGAGGAGATTCAAAATGGAGAATTGCAACCCAGTTGCAACGCCAATGGAACCTGGTGCAAAGCTTTCAAAATTTGAGGGAGGAGAAAAAGTCGATGCAAGCATATATCGAAGTCTAGTCGGAAGTCTGCGATATCTCGTGAGTACAAGACCAGACATAGCATACAGCGTTGGCATTGTAAGTCGATTTATGGAAGATCCGTGCTACTCGCATTGGAAAGCTATCAAGAGAATTCTTCGATACATTCAAGGAACAAAGTCACTCGGGTTATTTTACTCGAAAACAAATGGGTACAGACTGATCGGTTATTCAGATAGTGATTGGTGTGGTGATATTGATGATCGGAAAAGTACATCCGGATATGTGTTTTACATGGGCGACACAGCTTTTACATGGCTCTCAAAAAAGCAGTCGATAGTGGCATTGTCAACCTGCGAAGCAGAGTATATTGCAGCCTCTTCCTGTGTGTGCCATGCAATGTGGCTAAGAAAACTGCTATCCAAGTTACAGCTCCCGCAACACGAGCCCACTGAGATACGGATCGATAACAAGTCTGCGATCGAGTTAGCAAAGAATCCTGTTCATCATGAAAGGAGCAAACACATAGATGTTCGTTTTCACTTCATCCGAGAGCATGTCAAGGAAAAAGATGTTCAGCTGAATCATGTAATGAGTCGTGATCAGGTAGCAGATATCTTCACTAAGCCGTTGCCAAAGCTGTTGTTTGAAAATTGCATGAAGATGCTTGGAATAAGGGATGGTAAATGCTTGAGCTTAAAGGAGGGATTTGTTGACAAATTAAGCTCAGCATTTTGACCAAGTTTTTAGGAGCAGAGATAATAGAGAGAATAAGTCCTATTCTGGCGTGAGAAGACCAAGTTTTTAGGAGCAGCTATTATGGCGTGATAAGTAATAATAGTTCAAATTTATGATCCTATTTTTTAGCATTCTTGAATCTATATATAGGTAGCTTTTTGTTTAGAAAGTCAGAACGAAAGTAAAAAGTAATAATAATAAAAAAAAAGAGTTTTTTTCCTGCTGTGCTCCTTCTTTGCTTTGCCTTATATCACTGTAAGACTATTCATGGCTCCTACTGTGTTTTGCTGTAAGACTATTCGGTAGCCAATACATTTAACATTCATATGATTTTATCTTTTATTTAGTTGACTCAATTCTTTGGAAAGTTGATACAAATTTAACGATTAATCGACTGTCTTATAATTTTATTTATGGTCTTT
This sequence comes from Allium sativum, assembly GCA_030737875.1. Classification (NCBI taxonomy): domain Eukaryota; kingdom Viridiplantae; phylum Streptophyta; class Magnoliopsida; order Asparagales; family Amaryllidaceae; genus Allium; species Allium sativum. The sequence goes on along the minus strand of CM060916.1, from coordinate 748,614,523 downwards.
CTAAAATCTTAAATACTTTTCATATCTTCTTAAGTCTCAGTGTTCATGCAGATACGTCTTTCTCATCCTTTGAATATAAAGCACATTGCTAATCATCAGAAAGACCACATAATAAAGCTTTTGTATTTATTTTTCTCTTAAACTCCTTTGCTAATAAATGTGGAATAATTCAAAACTATTTCCCGATTAAATTCTATTTCAACAATGCATATTCAAGCCGTTTCTTTTGTGAAACCTACATTTGAAAATTTACTGGATTGAATGTAGTTGTATGCAGTACAAACTCATATTTTAATGCACAAATATCATCTTACCATTTATGGAATCACCCAGGGATTTGTACATTTATGAAGCGTTAGGTTATATTGTAGATATGTGTGAGTTTTGAGGAATCATTGTGGCAGGTTATAAACGTAGCAGGCTGATACCTTACAATTTCATTTGCTCTTTATGTTAGTCCCACATATCAATAACCAGTAGAAATTGATGGCAGTTCTTCACTGTGATTACGATGTTGGAGAATAATATTAAACTACATGGTTTATCCACTACACTATTTGCAAAGTTAATTTCCAGTTCAAATCAATTGTTTATATAAAATATTTTCAGTGAAAACAGATATTTGTTTGGTCTTCTTTTGTAGTATTGTTTAAAAAAAAGATTGAACAAGAATGGTGGTAGTAAATCCTCTACTTTGTATCACGGAACTTGAGGTATTTATCAATTTCATTTGGAAAGTCTGAATTATCTTCGGAAGTAAATTGAATTACAATTATATCCTTTTCTATATAAGTATTTTGAATACTAGAGTACTGATTTTATTAAAATAAACTTTGTCTAAGCTTGAGATGATACATGTCCACAAACATTAATTTGTTAACTTTTTTTTTTTTTATTTAGTTGACGATAGTTGGATTATTTTAGAGGAATGAAAGTTACTGTCCCATTTTTATAGCTTAATAGACATTGCATCAAGCTTGCACTGTAACTTATTGTGAATACATGCAAGCTCAAAGGCTGTTGCAGTGTACTTATTAGGAACTGCTTCAGATTTTTCCATTTCAAAAAACATTTGTCTTTATTTGTGACTCACCTAGATACCTTACTTAAATCAAGTAACTGTCCATGCATCTTACAATATTTATAGGCTGCTGTGTTCATTGCTCAGTGATACCTATTATATATTAGCTATTCGTTAATTATCAACTCTCTCTTATTTTGCTGGGTTAATGGTTTTTACATTAACAGAATGCTATCATCTTCTTCTTGATCCTATATTATATTATAATTTTTGATTAGTTTTAGTTCATTTGTTTTTTGGTAGGTTTCTACATATACACAATTGGGTTTAAGTGAGGTTAGTTTGGGATTTTGTGATGAGTAAATTATCCTCTCTCCTGTTCATTTGCATGTATTTAAAAATTGTGAACATGTTTTCGTCCCATGTCATTAATTTAGAGGTAGACATATGCAAACCATCTGTTATTAGTTAATGTTTTTATGTTCAACTATTACCGAAGTACCATTAGCAGACATCTGATATAATTAGCAACAATGCTTATTCATTCACTATCGACTAGCTATTATTGTTACCTTAACAATAAGCAAAGTATGTCAGCAAACAGGCAAAACTAATACATTCACTTTCATTGTTATTATCTATAAAAAAATAAATGATACTCTGGTACCACTTTGTCTTCATTTCAATTACCAAGTAGTTTGTTTACAATCTGTAGCAATGCAGAGGCACACTCAATTTTCCGTGAATAAATGAACATAAAAACTGACTACTACGTTCGTGCATTTTTTTGTCCTTTACTAAATGATACTCCGGCATCAACTATTCTAAACCCTATACGTCAAGCACTTAGCCTAAAACCCATCTAACTCTTACATTTTTATGATAGTTCAACAGCCAAACTTTTAATGGAGTGATTGAACAATAAGAAAATAAAGTTAGAAAGTTGGAAGATTCGAAAATGTTGAATGGTCATTATATGAAAATGGTGCGTTGTCTCATCAATTGCATGTGTAACAACAATTCAAATTATTAAGAAGTAATGTTATTTATTTTGCAGGAAAACTAAGGGACCGAACTTTGGTTAGCTGGGAACTTTTGTGCTTACATCCGCAAGCTTTTTTTTTTTTTTTGCTAACTATTCTTTGTCGGGTACAATAGTAAGGGATTAAAGATTTGTTACAACTGTCCTTAATGTAAACTGTTCTTTTTGGCTTTTACGTCAGTAAGCACTTTTTGTGGCTGCATACTGTTGTGTCAAAATTTCAATGCTTTAATGTTTTCGGTTTCTTTTGTTATTTCTTTAATATTTCCGGTTTCTTTGCCGTGTTTGGATAAGCATTATGTTTTCAGGAACATAAGCATATTTGGCATCATATAAAACAAAAGGAATATTGTACCCGTGCTTCATTCTAAATTGAATTGATTGAATTAAATTAAAATGGGGTTTGAAGTAAAGAAAACTAATATTGCCCGTCAAATTTAATTCAACTCCACATGTTTTTTCCTTTTCATCGCTGTTTGTTTTTAAACTCTATGTATTCCTTCGACATAGTTGCCTATAGATGCTTATTTTACAGTGCATAGTTTTTCTACCTTTTGCTAACATCATCTTTCAATGCAGTATAGCTTAGGTATTGACTTGATATTACCTAGGTACTTACAAATCCAAAATCCTTGACTGATTCCGTTTGCTGGTGTAGATTTTACCAACGAGTTGATTCAAGGATATATTTTCTATTTTACCTTATTATGCACATACTAAAATCTGCAGAGTTAATTATTGTGTGGGTAACTTGCACTGATCTTTGTTTGCTAAGGGTGAATAACTAATATTTTCCATCAGTACATGCGATCAAAAGTTAATTGCCCTTCACTGTAATAGTGACCCATGTACACTCCATATATATTTTAGAACATGGATGACTTATATATCAAGATGAGCCAGTAAATTCTACTATCAAAATATACTCTGATTAAAGCATGTTTGTATGATAAAAGCAATTGATTTTTTTTTTTTTTTTTTTAAATAGAACCAAACATTCAGAAAAAAGTTTACAAATGTTTGCACTAAATCATCTAAATACTTGCAAAAACCTCTGTAAATATTGGTAGATTTCTTCACAATCTTTTACAGAGTGGTAACTTCAAATATTTATAGAGTTTTCTACGAATATATGCAAAAAAAAAAAAAAAAAAAAAAAAAAAAAAAAAAAAAAAAAAAAAAAATCATGAATACATTGGAACTTAAAAACAAAGATTTTTTGTAACATGTTTTTGAGAGGGACATTTAGTTATTTTAACACTTAAAACGGTGTTCCATAAATATACCCCAATAAATATTCCTATCTAAGTTAGACATCACATCCATAGAAAATGAACTACAATTGAATACTATCGTTCTAAATGTAAAAATAACAAGTGACAAAATAATCTGATGCACCCGTGTGTGAATACGTTACATTGTCGCTATTTTGGTCCACTACTTAAAGATATTATTGTTGTCTACATTACATATGCCCATTAGAATTGATTAATTGATAACTAATGTTGTCCCATCTACACATTGCTTCAATGAGCAAGGGAAATATAACTATAGGTCGTGTGTGTTATTGGCTATCCTACGATGTTATCGATTAACTAAATGGCATACATGACTTTAAGGCTTTAAATGTGGTTTTTTTTTTTTTTTTTTTTTTTTTTTTAACTTTCCAGCTTAAATGGACAAACACATTAGTTGATGCAATGAATATTTTGGAAATGAATACACTTAACGCATTGCTATTTTATTTTACCACTATAAAGCCATTCCACTTGAAGTTCCATTCAGTTTAACCCACTGATTGTTTAATGTTTACTTTTCCCTGTTTTAACTATTGTATTTATGCATATAGTCAATTATGTTCAATAATATGAATATTACAACCGGTCAATACCCAAATACTCTTAAACTTTGTACATATCCTTCCTCTTACTCACCTTATATATCTACTTTCCTGTTTTCAAAAACAAATTTTCCTATTTTTCTGTACAAGCGAAAATATCTATGCACTTTTTATGCTTCCAAATAATTTTTTTTATTTACCATGATACACAAAAATAACAACGAAACTACAAGTGATTTGCAACTCCCGTGTGCGAAGCACGGGTGCACACTTGTTATAATTAATGACAAAAATTACAATATAGTACCTGTGACTGTTAGTTGACAGTCAGCTACATTTGGTTTTTAAGGTGAGTCGTTCACCACATATGGAGTTTATAATGTTCCGTCCACTCTATCTATTTAGGCTTAAATCACTGGAGCTAGCTAAGTTACTAGACTATAAAATTACGTCTCCACGTAGGGATTGGCTTTCATTCTACAAAAGTATAACAATTACATACATATTCAACAAGATACAGTACAATAAACACACATTACAAAGGTACACAGTACCGCCGAATGCCAATGAAGCACAGTGAATATGCGGATGATGTGATAGAAATACAACAATACATAGAAACAGTGTAAATTGTGTACCTTTGCTTGGAGATTGTAGCAGAACATGGAAAAGAGACCACACAACTGCACAGTAGTATCTAGACCACAACACCACTTCCGATGAGGCTCGAATTTTTGGATGGCAGCAAGGCATGAGAAGGGAAAAGACTAATAGATTAACCAAGCGGGTACCTAGACATATTAAAGACATTCGGATACAAGGCCTAATCAGATACCTATGACACGTAAAAGACATCTGAGCACAGGGCCAAATCAGGTACCTATGACACGTAAATGACATCAGAACACAAGGCCTAGTCGAGTACTATCATAATTAGAAAATATAAAATGTAAAATATAAAATACAAATAACTAATTTCGGTTACAAGCCAGATCATAACCTTGATTAAGAGCTTAGTTATAAATTCAATTACAACCTTGTTTAAGAGCACGGTTATAGGATCGGTTTTGGGTCGGTTATATTCTCGGCTGTGTTTTCGGTTATGGGCTAGTTTAAAGGTTTCGTTGTGACCTCAATTATGACCATGGTTATGAGCTCAGTTATTACCTCAATTAATCAGTTATGGAATAAAATATAAATTAGAAAATATAAAATATAAAATATGAATTAAATATAAATAAATAATTTCGGTTACAATCTAGATAATAGCTTCAATTAAGAGCTCAGTTATAAATTCAATTACAAGCTCGTTTAAAAGCTTGGTTATGGGCTTGGCTATTGGATCGGTTATGGGTTTGGTTTTGGTTCGGTTAAGGGCTAGGTTATTTGATCAGTTATGGGTTAGGTTATGGGTCGGTTATGACCTCGATTATGATCGTGGTTATGAGCTTGGTTATTACCTCAATCATGTGCTACATTATAGATATCTGTTATTGCCTTGGTTATGGGATCAGTTTTAGGCACGGTTGTGGTTTAGGTTATTGGCTTGATTATGCGTACAATGTACCGTAGGGCTTTGCTATATGCTCGTTTATAGGTTTAGTAATTAGCTCGGTTATGGGCTTAGTAGTAATTTGTTATGAAATATAAAATAAAATACAATATATAAAATATAAAATATAATCTAAAATATAAAATATAAATTATAAAATATAAAGTAGAAAATAGAAAACATAAAATATAAAATAAAATATAAAGTACAAAATATAAAATATAAATAACTAATTTCAGCTACAAGTCAGATCATAACCTTGATTAAGAGGTCAATTGTAAATTCAATTACAAGCTTGTTTAAAAGCTCGGTTATGAGGTCGGTTATGGGTTAAATTATGAGCTTAGTTTTGGCTTGGTTATGGTCTCGGTTGTGGGCTAGGTCAAAGGTTTGGTTATGATCTCAACTATGACCGTGGTTATGAGCTCGGTTATTACCTCAATTATAAGCTAGGTTTAGATTTTGGTTATGGGCTTGGTTATTGGATCAGTTACGGAATAAAAGCTAAACTAGAAAATATAAAATATAAAAGCTAAATTAGAAAATATAAAATAGAAAAAAGAAAATATAAAATATAAAAATAAAATATAAAATAAAATATGAAATATAATTAATAAAATATAAAGTTTAAAGTATAAATTATAAAATATAAAATAAAGTATAAAATATAAAATTTAAAATATAAAATATAAAATAAAATATGAAATATAAAATATAAAATGTAGAATATGAATAAAATATAAATAACTAAATTAAGTTACAAGTAGATCATAACCTCGATTAAGAGCTCAATTATAAATTCAATTACATGCCTTTTTAAGTGCTCGGTTTTATGCTCGGTTGTGGGATCAGTTATGGGTTAGGTTTTGGCTCGGTTTTGTTCCTGTTTATGGGCTCGGTTATGAGTTAGGCTAAAGTTTTGGTAATGACCTCAGTTAAGAATGTGGTTATGAGCTCAGTTATAACCTCGGTTATGAGCTAGGTTTAGATCTTAGTTATAGGCTCTGTTATTGGATCGATTATGGAATAAAAGCTAAATTAGAAAATAGAAAAGCTAAAATAGAAAATATGAAATATGAATAAAATATAAATAACTATCTTCGGTTACACACTAGAGCATAACCTCGATTAAGAGCTCAGTTACAAATTCAATTACAAGCCTGCTTAAGAGTTCGATTATGGGCTCAGTTATAGGATCAATAATGGGTTCGGTTTTGGCTCTGTTATGGGCTAGGTTATTTGATCGGTTATGGGCTCGGTTATGATCGTGGTCATGAGCTCGATTATTACCTTAGTTACGAGCTACATTATATATCGTAGTTATTGTCTCGATTATAGGATCGGTTATGGGCTCGGCTGTGGTTTAGGTTATTGGGTCGATCATGCGTACAATGTACAATTATAGCTTGGTTATGGACTAGATTATGGGCTCGGTATGACCTCGATTATGACCGTGGTTATGAGCTTGGTTATTACTTCAATTACGAGCTACATTATAAATAGCGATGATTGCCTCGGTTATATGCTTGGTTATAGGTTTAGTAATTAGCTCGGTTATGGGTTTAGTAGCATTTTTGTGACATATATAATATAATATAATATAAAAGCTAAATTAGAAAATATAAAATATAGAATAAAATATAAAATATAACATAATTTATAAAGTATAAAATATAAAATATGAATAAAATATAAATAACTAAATTCAGTTATAAGCTAGATCATAACCTCGATTAAGAGCTCAACTGTAAATTTAGTTACAAGCTTGTCTTAGAGTTATGAGGTCGGTTATGGGTTTAGTTTTGGCTCGGTTGTGGTCTCGTTTATTGACTAGGTTAAATGTTTGGTTATGATATAAATTATGACGTGGTTATGAGCTCGATTATTACCTCGGTTATAAGCTAGGTTTGGATCTTGGTTATGGGCTCTGTTATTGGATCTGTTATGAAATAAAAACTAAATTAGAAAATATAAAATATAAAAGCTAAATTAGAAAATATAAAATATAAAATATAATATAAAATATAATATAAAATATAAAATAAAATATAAAGTACAAAATATAAAATATGAATAAAATTTAGATAACTAATTTCAGTTACAAGCTAGATCATAACCTCGATTAAGAGGTCAATTGTAAATTCAATTACTAGCTTTTTTATGTGCTTGGTTATGAGGTCGGTTATGGGTTAAGTTATGAGTTTAGTTTTGGCTCGGTTTTGGTCTTGGTTATCGGCTAGGTTAAAGGTTTGGTTATGATCTCAATTATGACTATGGTTGTAAGCTCGGTTTACCTTAATTAGTTATAAGCTAGATTTAGATTTTGGTTATGGGCTTGGTTATTGGATCTGTTATGGAATAAAAGCTAAACTAGAAAATATAAAATATAAAAGCTAAATTAGAAAACAGAAAATATAAAACATAAAATATAAAATATAAAATAAAATACAAAATATAATATAAAATATAAAATATTAAGTATTAAATATAAAATAAAATAAAATATAAGATATAAATTATAAAAAATAAATTAAAATATAAAATATAAGATACAAATTATAAATTATAAAATAAAATATAAAATATAAAATGTAAAATTTAAAATATGAATAAAATATAAATAAATAATTTAAGTTACAACCTAGATCATAACCTCGATTAAGAGCTCAATTATAAATTCAATTACATGCCTTTTTAAGAGCTCGGTTTTGTGCTCAGTTATGGGGATCAGTTATGGGTTTGATTTTGGCTCAGTTATGTGCCCGGTTATAGACTCGGTTATGAGCTAGGTTAATGGTTTGGTAATGACCTCAGTTAAGACTATGGTTATGAGCTCGGTTATTACCTCGGTTATGAGCTTGGTTTAGATCTTGGTTATAGGCTCTGTTATTGGATCGGTTATGAAATATAAGCTAAATTAGAAAGTAGGTAGGCTAAATTAAAAAATATAAAATATGAAATACGAATAAAAAATATATAACTAATTTTGGTTACAAGCTAGATCATAACCTTGATTAAGATCTCAGTTATAAATTCATTTGCAAGCTTGTTTAAAAGCACGGTTATGGGCTCGGTTATAGGATCAATTATGGGTTTGGTTTTGGCTCGGTTATGTGCTCGGTTATGGGCTCGGTTATGAGCTCGGTTGTTGTGATCTGTTTTGGGCTCGGTTATGACCATGGTTTTGAGCTCGATTATTACCTCAATTACGAGCTACATTATATATCCTAGTCATTGTCTCCATTATGGGATTGGTTATAGGCTCGATTGTGGTTTAGATTATTGGGTCGATCATGCGTACAATGTACAGTTATGGCTCGGTTATGGACTAGGTTATGGGCTCGGTTATGACCTCAATTATGACCATGGTTATGAGCTTGGTTATTACTTCAATTACGAGCTACATTATAGATAGTGGTGATTGCCTCGGTTATATGCTCGGTAATAGGTTTAGTAATTTGCTCAGTTATGTGCTTAGTAGCAATTTGTTATGAAATATAAAATGTAAAATAAAATCTAAAATCTAAATTAGAAAACATAAAATATATAATAAAATATAAACATAGATTATAAAGTATAAAGTATAAAATATAAAATATAAAATATGAATGAAATATAAATAACTAATTTCAGTTACAAGCTAGATCATAACCTCGATTAAGAGCTCAATTGTAAATTCACTTACAAGCTGGTTTCAGAGTTATGAGGTCGGTTATGAGTTAAGTTTTGGCTCGGTTATGGTCTCGGTTATGGGCAAGGTTAAAGGTTTGGTTATAATCTCAATTATGACTATGGTTATGAGCTCGATTATTACCTCAATTATAAGCTAGGTTTGAACCTTGGTTACCGGCTCGGTTATTGGATCGGTTATGGAATAAAAGCTAAATTAGAAAATATAAAATATAAAAGCTAAATTAAAAAATATAAAATATAAAATAAAATCTAAAATCTAAAATCTAAAATCTACAATCTAAAATCTAAAATCTAAAATCTAAAATATAAAGTATAAAATATAAAACATAAAACATAAAATAAAATATAAAATATATAGTATAAAATATAAAATATATAATATATAATATATAATATGAATAAAATATAAATAACTAATTTCAGTTACAAGCTATATCATAACCTCGATTAAGAGGTCAATTGTAAATTCAATTAGAAGCTTGTTTAAGAGCTCGGTTTTGAGGTCGGTCATGGGTTAAGTTATGACTTTAGTTTTGGCTTGGTTGTGGTCTCGGTTATGGGCTAGGTTAAAGGTTTGGTTATGATCTCAATTATGACCATGGTTATGAACTTGGTTATTACCTCTGTCATAAGCTAGGTTTAGATTTTGGTTATGGGCTTGGTAATTGGATCGATTATGGAATAAAAGCTAAATTAGAAAATATAAAAGCTAAAACATAAAACAAAATATGAAATATAAGTTATAAAATATAAAATAAAAGGTATAAAATATAAAATAAAATATAAAATATAGAATATAGAATATTAATAAAATATAAATAACTAATTTAATTTATAACCTAGATCATAACCTCGATTAAGAGCTCAATTATAAAGTCAATTACATGCCTTTTTAAGAGCTCGGTTATGGGATCAGTTATAGGCTCGGTTATGTGCCTGGTTATGGGCTCGATTATGAGCTAGGTTATCGGTTTGGTAATGTCCTCAACTAAGACCGTGGTTATGAGCTAGGTTTAGATCTTAGTTATGGGCACTATTATGGGATCGGTTATGGAATAAAAGAAAAATTAGAAAATAGAAAAGCTAAATTCGAAAATATAAAATATGAACAAAATATAAATAACTAATTTCGGTTACAAACTAGATCATAACCACAATAAGAGCTCAGTCATAAATTCAATTACAAGCTTATTTAAGATTTCGATTATGGGCTCGGATATAGGATCTGTTATGGCTTTGGTTTTGGCTCGGTTATGGGCTAGGTTATGTGATCAGTTATGTGATTGGTTATGGGCTTGGTTATGACCGTGGTTATAAGCTCGATTATTACCTCAGTTACAAGCTGCGTTATATATCTTAATTATGTTCTCGATTATGGGATCAGTTATAGGCTCGGTTGTGGTTTAGGTTATTGGGTCGATCATGCGTACAATGTACAGTTACAGCTCTTTTATGGACTAGGTTATGGGCTTGGTTATGACCTCGATTTTGACTATGGTGGTTATTACTTCAATTACAAGCTACATTATATATAGCGGTGATTGCCTCAATTATATGCTCTGTTATAGGTTTAGTAATTAGCTCGTTTATGGGTTTAGTAGCAATTCTTTTATGAAATATAAAATAAAATATAAAAGATAAAAGATAAATTAGAAAATATAAAATATAGAATAAAAAATAAAATATAACATAAATTATAAATTATAAAGTATAAAGTATAAAATAAAAAATAAGTACAAAATATAAATAACTAATTTTAGTTATAAGTTAGATCATAACCCGATTAAAAGCTCAGTTGTAAATTCAGTTACAAGCTTGTTTTAGAGTTATGAGGTCAGTTATGGATTAAGTTATAGGTTTTGTTTTGGCAAGGTTATGGGCTTGGTTAAAGGTTTTGTTATGATCTCAATTATAACCGTGGTTATGAGCTTGATTATTACCTCAGTTATAAGCTAGGTTTGTATCTTGGTTATAGGTTCGGTTATTGGATCGGTTATGGAATAAAAGCTAAATTAGAAAATATAAAATATAAAACATAAAATAAAATATAAAATATAAATATAAAGTATAAAATATAAAATATAAAGTATAAAATATAAAACATAAAATATAAAATAAAATATAAAATATAAAGTACAATATATATAATATATAATATGAATAAAATATAAATAGTTAATTTCAGTTACAAGCTAAATCATAACCTTGATTAAGAGGTCAATTATAATTCAATTACAAGCTTGTTTAAGAGCTCGGTTATGAGTTCGGTTATGGGTTAAGTTATGAGTTTAGTTTTGGCTCGGTTATGGTCTTGGTTATGGGCTAGGTTAAAAGTTTGGTTTTGATCTCAATTATGACCGTGGTTATGAGCTCGGTTATTACCTCACTTATAAGCTAGGTTTAGATTTTGGTTATGGGACTGGTTGTTGGATCGAATATGGAATAAAAGCTAAATTAGAAAATATAAAATATAAAAGCTAAATTAGAAAATAGAAAATATAAGTTAAAAAAAATTATAAAGTATAAATTATAAATTATTAAATATAAAAAATATAAATTATAAATTATAAAATAAAATATAAGATATAAATTATAAAATATAAAATAAAATATAAAATATAAAATATAAGATATAAGATATAAAATATAAAATAAAATATAAAATATAAAATATGAATAAAATATAAATAACTAATTTAAGTTACAAACTAGATCATGATCTCGATTAAGAGCTCAATTATAAATTCAATTACATGCCTTTTTAAGAGCTCGGTTTAGTGCTCGGTTATGGGATCAGTTATGGGTTTGGTTTCGGCTCGGTTATGGGCTTGGTTATAAGCTAGGTTAAAGGTTTAGCAATGACCTCAATTAAGACCGTGGTTATGAACTCGATTATTACCTCAGTTATGAGTAAGGTTTATATCTTAGTTATGGGCTATGTTATTGGATCAGTTATGGAATAAAGCTAAATTAGAAAATAGAAAATATAAAAAATAAAATATGAATAAAATATAAATGACTAATTTTGGTTACAAGCTAAATCATAATCTCAATTAAGAGCTCAGTTATAAATTCAATTACAAGCTTGTTTAAGAGCTTAGTTATGGGCTCGGTTAAATGATCAGTTATGGGTTTGGTTTCAGCTTAGTTATGTGCTCGGTTATGAGATCGGTTACGGGCTAGGTTATGTGATCAGTTATGGGCTAGGTTATGACCGTGGTTATGAGCTCGATTATTACCTCATTTACGAGCTACATTATATATCTTAGTTATTGTCTCGATTATGGGATCGGTTATGTGCTCGGTTGTGGTTTAGGTTATTGGGTCGATCATGCGTACAATGTACAGTTATGGCTCGGTTATGGGGTCGGTTATGACCTCGATTATGACCGTGGTTATTAGCTTGGTTATTACTTCAATTACGAGCTACATTATAGATAGCAGTGATTGCCTCGGTTATATGCTCTGTTATAGGTTTAGTAATTAGCTTGGTTATGAGTTTTGCAGCAAATTTTTTATGTAATAAAATATAAAGGCTAAATTAGAAAATGTAAAATATATAATAAAATATAAAATAAAACATAAATTATAAAGTATAAAATAAAAAATAAAAAAATAAAAAAAAAATATAAATAACAATTTTCAGTTACATGCTAGATCATAACCCGATTAAAAGCTCAGTTGTAAATTCCATTACAAGCTTGTTTTAGAGTTATGAGGTTGGTTATGGGTTAAGTTATAGGTTTAGTTTTGGCAAGGTTATGGGCTAGGTTAAAGCCTTGGTTATGATCTCAATTATGGTTGTGGTTATGAGCTCGATTATTACCTCAGTTATACACTAGGTTTATATCTTGGTTATGGGCTCGGTTATTGGATCAATTATGGAATAAAAGCTAAATTAGAAAATATAAAATATAAAAGCTAAATTAGAAAATATAAAATAAAATATAAAGTATAAAATATAAAATAAAATATAAAGTACAAAATATAAAATATAAAATATAAAATATGAATAAAATATAAATAACTAATTTCAGTTACAAGCTAGATCATAACCTCAATTAAGAGGTCAATTGTAAATTCAGTTACAAGCTTGTTTAAGAGCTCGGTTATGGGTTAAGTTATGAGTTTAGTTTTGGCTCGGTTATGGGCTAGGTTAAGGGTTTGGTTATGATCTCAATTATGACCGTGATTGTGAGCTCGGTTATAACCTCACTTATTAGCTAGGTTCAGATTTTGGTTATGGGCTTGGTTGTTGGATCGGGTATGGAAAAAAAGCTAAATTAGAAAATATAAAATAAAAAAAATAGAAAATAGAAAACATAAAATAGAAAATATAAACTAAAAAATATAAAGAATAATAATAAAATATAATATAAATTATAAAATAAAATATAAGATATAAAATATAATAAAATAAAATATAAAATATAAAATACAAATTATAAAATATAAAATAAAATATAAGATATAAAATATGAATAAATTATAAATAACTAATTTAAGTTACAACCTAGATCATAATCTCGATCAAGAGCTCAATTATAATTCAATTACATGCCTTTTTAAGAGCTCGGTTTTGTGCTCGGTTATGAGATCAGTTATGGGTTTGGTTTTGGCCCAGTTATGTGCCCGGTTATGGACTCGATTATGAGCCAGGTTAAAGGTTTAGCAATGACCTTAATTAAAACTGTGGTCATGAGCTCGGTTATTACCTCGGTTATGAGCTAGGTTTAGATCTTAGTTATGGGCTCTGTTATTGGATCAGTTATGGAATAAAAGCTAAATTAGAAAATATGAAATATAAATAACTAATTTTGGTTACAAGCTAGATCATAACCTCGATTAAGAGCTTAGTTATAAATTCATTTTCATGCTTGTTTAAGAGATCGGTTATAGGCTCGGTTATAGGATCAGTTATGGATTTGGTTTCGGCTTAGTTACGTGCTCGGTTATGAGCTCGGTTACGTGATCGGTTATGGGCTAGGTTATGACTGTGGTTATGAGCTCGATTATTACCTTAGTTACGAGATACATTATATATCTTAGTTATCGTCTCAATTATGAGATCGGTTCTGGTTTAGGTTATTGGGTCGATCATGCGTTCAATGTGCAGTTTGTTGGATCTAGATTCCCTAAAGGGGGGTGAATAGGGTTTATTGGAATTTATTGCAGAGTTAAAACAAATACGGGATATTAAAATATTCACAGATCACAGAATGCAGCTGAAATATAAATGCAGAAAAGTAAATGACACACAGAGATACCCAGCTTCAGCAAAATCCTGCCTACTGCTACATTCCTAAGGTTTTTGCTAGGTGATAGAACAGATCCTGCATACAAGCCCATGTATACTCGCGACTCTCGCTCCTATTCTAACCCTATGCTCAAAACCCTTGACTGACCGATATCTACTCGATCAGATTTCCCCTGATTACGACCCCGTAACCAGTAACCCAGATTTTACAAACTCTGTCAACTGTCAGTCAACACCCTAACTGAATCCCCCTAGATTTTACAGACCTAGAACTGTTCAGAATTGTTTTACAAAACAGTTAGAAAATAATACAAAATAATAACACAACTTAAAAACCCTAGCCCTTTATAAAAAGAAATAAAACTCCCTTAAGACTCCTGAACTAGGCTAAGCCATGGTTGGAATATGTCGGCCCATTTTGTTATTGCGTTGCACCCTTTTTCTCTTGGACCCGATCTCTTTTACTCTGGAGAATGAAAATGGCGATTAGGGTTTTTCTAAATTCCCCAAATCAAATCGATTGCTTGAAAGATTTTGAATCTCTGATGCTTTACTTTAGTTGATGTTGGTCGATTGATGCTCCTCTCCGATTTGGGCTTTCTCTCGATCAAAAAACAAGTGAGTAACTTCTGATTTTCATTGATTACTGCTTTTTTTTGAAATTGTGGGTTATGTTTTCAATGATATATGCCTGTGATGAATTGGTGTAGAAATAGGATTTTACAATCCTTTAACATCTCTAATTTCGTGATAATGTCTTGCTGATTTTTTGCGTTGCTTTCCCGTTTCGATTTTGTAAACCACAGCTTTGAATGATGAATCTGGACTTGATGTTCTCCTCTTTATGAAGCTGGTCAATAGATGATTGTTGCTTGTCCATAAATGCTTGCTGAATTTTTTGAAACGATTGAACCCTTGCCATGTATTTGTTTAACATTCCTGCTATGTCGTGAACCCCTTGATTGAAACAAAACTGGAAATAACAGAAATTGGTTTCTTGCTCCTTGCATGATTTATGAATTTTTGCCTTCACCGAAATTGTGTAATTGATTTTCTAGTAACAAAATCCCTGATTTCATGCCAGAAATGAGTTGTGAATTTTCAAAACAGGAAGCATGATTTCTGGAAATGCTTTATTTCATTTTTGCTAAGTTGAATTGTTGCGAAGAATGCATTTGTGATTTCCCATTTATAAATTGCTGGAATTCTGGAAAACATTTAAAAAATACTTTCTTGCCAAAAAGAATTTGGCCAATACTGGATACTCACCCCTGTTTGCCAAATAAATAGAAAGAACTGATTTGGTCATGGCACTTAGGATTTTCCACTTCATCACTGATTTTCCAGTTTTCTTTACATTACTTTATTTGCATCCTGATGTAAGCATATATAATCGCCATGCGGGTTACACTTGTTTCTGTGCTAATGCTTGTCTACTTGCAATGACCATGTGCATAACCATTGTACACTATGTTGCTGAACAATATACATATACCTGCCTTGCCTGAACTTGTCCTCTGTTCTGTTTCACCTCGTATGTTTGCTGTTGAGTTTGTAGATCATCTTGATCATGTGGCACTGTCATGGCAGAATTGACATTTTGTATTGAAAAAAAAATTGCAGTCACATACACTCTTGTCACTACTCAAGACATTTCTGTATTGCTATATATATATAATATATATATATATATATATATATATATATATATACATATTCCTTGGCCATGAGCTTTCTTGAACTTGATTGTACCATGTATTCCTTGACATTGTGTATTTACATGTATGCTGTTGTCATTGTTAAACCATGCTTGAGTTGATGAGCTTGACATGTTTGAGTCATTTTGCATTTTAGTTGCTGAGAGCATGATTACTTCTCCATATTGTTTGATCATTGTTTATCCCACAATTGTGAGCTTGTGAGTTGCACCATAACCTTATTGACAATCATTCTTGCTCCTTGCTGAAGCTCCATGTATTTCTGAAATCAGTTTGTCTTCACTTATATACATGCTCCATTCATGTTGCCTTGCTTTGGATACTTGTTTTTGCATGCTCGGCCATTAGATTTGAAATATGTCATACTCGACCACTGCTGCTTTGTTTTGAACTATGTTTGAGCTTGTGATGACTTTGTTGTTTTCATGTGCACTGAGTTGAGTTGGTCCACGTGGCTACTCCTCAGTCGCACGCTGGATTGGCGAGGCAGTGCACACGTGTATATATATACACGTGTGTATATGCAGCCATCCAGACAAGTTTTCCCGTCCCTGTATTGAGATATACATATGATGTCTGCCTTTTGGTATTTACAGTTTATCACTGTGAATATCACAAGCTTTCCAGACATAGTCGGATGAAAAAAAATCAGACCGAGTCTTGAAAAATGATGAGAAAACACACCAGAAAGCTGAGGCAAATAAAATTTTAAAAATAAAATTTATATTCACTAGAATTTATAGTATTATTTCTGTTCCATATACTGTGTGTGTTTCTATATATGACAGGTGCGAAGATGATGACTGGACTGACAATGACTGGACTGACTGTGAAGTGTAAAGACAGAAAATCGAAGACAGAATATGAAGACAAAAGTTTTAGCAAAGAATGTATATGTGCTAGTGTATACGAGACAAAGTGAATGTATATAGATATGAAAATGTAAAATCGGTGATTGTATATATATATATATATATATATATATATATATGAGCTGTTTAGGCAGAATGTTATAATGAGGAGTTGCGTAACAACATAATTGTACTGATGTTTGTATTAAACAAATTTGTTTGAAATAAAATATTATTTTATTGTGCTTAAATTTGTGTTCAAGAAAATTTGTTTATCGTATTCATTTTATATACAAGTACAGTGTCATGTGAAGAATATATAAATAGTGGAGTTATAAATCTGTACTGTTTGAATTTTGAAATAGAATATTATATTCAAATAGAATACAGTTTCAATGTTCAATTCTAGTGCAGTAGTATTCCATGTAAATATAAATATTATATTCCCGTCTGTGATGTATATATAGAACAATACAATTATAAACATATTTAATAATAAAGTATATTTGGTTGTTATCATCAAACAAAAATCATATAATTGTGTATACAGCACCATTATATACAACAATCTCCCCCTTTTGATGATGACAAACAAATATTGAGATTTTGAATCCAATAAATGTGTTTGACAGTGAAGAACTGAACTCCCCTATTTGAAAGTCCCCCGTACAATAGAAACTCCTCCTATAACTGTGCTTGAGTGAAATGAATGAATAATATTGAATTTTCAAAACTAAAAATATTTATAAAATATTCACTCGTAAATCAAAATCTCAACCCATTCTCCCCCTTTTGTTATCATCAAAAGGATACAGAATTTAAAATATAGATGAAAAGTGACTAATAAATATAATTTCAGCTTAAGAGGAAGAATGATCATCATAAATCTCAATCAGTCAAACAAAAATCATAATATTCTAAGAATTAGTACCATATTTCACATTGTAGAGAATGACAGATTTACGATGAAATTTATAAAATGGGGAGAGTTAAAAAAAATGGTTTTCAATTATTTTCAAAGGAATTTTATTAATTTGAGCACAAAAACAGTGATGGATTTGGACTATAATTAATAATTCAATTTAAGTGACAAAATCGAATAATCTCAACTCCCAATAGTTATCAATCAACAAATCATAATACATCATAAGATATTAACACATTTCACAGATTAGAAAGATGGATTGATAGGCTGGTTTTTACACACCAAGAAGAATTTCAGATAAATTTCTATTTATAGCACATTTTTCGGTTTTCTTTTATTTAAGAGCACATTGACCATGCATAACCAGTGCTTGGATTTTTAAAGGTAAGTCGCAGCTTAAATTATAAGTTGTCTCATAACCATGCATGACCAGAGCTTGGATTTTTAAATATGGTTAGAGACGCACTTATGTATTAATCATATATTTATTATTTTCAGTTTCAAAATGAAAAACTCCTCAGTATACAAAACCAAAAATGGATGATAGAAATGCGGTAGGTACAGAAATGGTCTGTGAAATAAATTTCTAAATTAATTATATTATGAAATATGCTCGACTGTACCGGGACTATTGAAAAAATTTCAATTATCACCAATTCTGAAAAATAACATAGTCCAATTTCTATCACAAATATTTCCACTGTTTATTCAAGAAGATTTTTTGAATAATATTAAACTCTCCTTATTAATATAAAAGACATGATGAGTGACAGAATAATGGTAGATAAAGAAGATGGTCGTGAAATAATCGCGAATTCAAAGATATTATAATAAATGTTCAACCACCATGAAAATCTAAATAAAATCTCCTTCTGTTGTGAAATATACTGCAGTCACAATTCATCACAATTTCAAAATCTAATAATAATTTTGATGAATTATAAATACAGTTCAGTTTGGTTATTGATCTCAATTTCTGAATGAATAATCAATAAATAATTTTGAAATTGAAAATCACTTACAAGAGGAATATGTAGATCTATACAAGACAAGAGGGATTAAGAAATATATACATGATGAGAATAGACCAAACAACACTTATAAACTGATACCACTTGATGTCTCTAATCATGAGAATTTTGACATGATACTGAACAAGAATATCATAGACAAAAGAATTATTAAGTACAAAGACCAAGTAGACAAGATAATAGATAATGTACATGTATCAGAGCAGATAATAGATAATGTACATGTAGACAAGATAGTAGACAAGATAATAGATAATGTACAAGTATGATATGAAATTATTAAGTACAAAGACCAAGTAGACAAGATAATAGATAATGTACATGTTTTGGAAAAATTATTTCAATTATCAACAAGAATATCATAAACAAACATTTTTCAAAACAGTATCTATTATCCCGATAAGACGGTGGCAAGAGAAATCATTGGAATATAGCACATAAACAGATAATAGCAGAATAGAAATAAATAAATACACTAGATAATGTACTATAGAATACACTGGATAAATATAATCATCAGAGTTACACAGTATATAAGATCATACTTAGTACAAAATACAGTTCAGCTATACATAAATGTCTACTGCGGAAAAGAAAACATAATACGTACAACAGGAGGTGAACAACATAAAAAGAGATAAATGATAGAATCCATCTTCAGCTCCAGCTATCCAGAAAGAGCCTGCTAAAACCTGAATACAAGGCTTCCCATGTAGAAAAAGGGGCACCCGAGTTTGCAAGTGAAACAAACTACGAGTCAGTCATGGGACTGGTATGAGAAATCTACTTAACACATTTTCAAATATGGCTAATCACAGGACCACGCCACTTTCGCGGAACGGCTTTACTCCATTGGATTGCCAGTGCTTTAAAACAAATAAATCTTTTAAACATTGCAATGCTTTTTATAAAAATGAAGCCATTATAAGACTCAGTTCCCATCACACAATGCAACACAAACCGGAGGATAGAGTTTTACCTTATAATGGCCAAAATATGGTTGATACGAGCAAAACAAATCATTCGATATTATTGCTAGTGTATATATGTTTCAAAAACGATTTCAATCATAACTATCAATCATAGACGGCATGGGTATCATATATCATGTCGCCATACATATATATACAATCAAAACCGCACGATGTCGTATTTGGGAATTGGATTTCTGTCTTGAACCAAGGCAAAAGATAGTCCTTACCGAATTCGAGACAATCTAGCCCATGTCTCAGGCAAGCGCGCAGACAAGCCTTGGATCGTCAGGGCGGTCCACCGATGTGGATTAAAATTCCTGAACACTGCGTTTCCCCGTCCTATGGGGCGTAAACTGGTCATATCTGACCACACCATCAGCTCCGAAGAGACCGAAGCAAACCGAGGCCTCGCTTTCCATCATCCACATAAGTAAAATACCCGGGCGTGTAAAACCCAAAGCACCACTCCTAGCTAGAAGAAAACGCATGTCCTCCCTAAAGTCCTTCTCCCGTTTCTGGCTCATACCGGGGTGTGAGGCTCGCGAAACTACGTTATACACAAAGCTACGCCACACAGGCCGTGCTTTGATCATCAACCACAAGACTTTGCATTTCAACAGAAGCCTTGATCATCGATCACTTAGGCGTGCCACATAGGCAATTCACTCCGTGCGACTGATTTCTATCGATATATAACCTCTGGGCTCGTATGTCTCAGAGAAGGGTGTTAAGCAAGAGAATAAATTCTCCGCCGCCAAACAGATATATATTTAATAGAGATCAATCAGCATAGAACAAAATCCAATGTCAGACACATAGTCCATTTACACGTTCGTTCTGGGTCTGAACGAAACCGGAGGCACTCAATACCTCGCATATCTGTACCATCAACAAGTACGTCCGGGTGGCTACTACTTCAACCCCGTCAAGATAGCTACTCCTATCACGAGCATCAGTAGCACCCCTCCTTTCGACATAAAGATTATCGGCCTTGCACCATCTTCATACCTTCGACTTCCAATTGTCGATCAATTATTTGAAATGAGAATTAACTCGGCCTTTTCAAATAATTCACGTATATTTAGAATTTCAAATCAATTTATTTCAATAGTTAAATTATTCAATGTCACTAATTCTGTTCTTTAGTGTAATTTTCACGTCAAACACATTCAACCATCAAATATCACATAAACTGAGCAAATTCAGTTTATTTCCATTCCATATCGTTTATAATATTTTATCATGATTTATCGCTATTTTTATCTATTTAAAATTAGCCAATATATTCAAACTACGCTTCAGGCCATAACGCGGCCGTGGCGCTGTTTTTCTCCAGATTTGATTTACACATATCTGAAAATCTAACCGTTGGATCTTCAAAAAATTTATATCATTAGAAAGAACTTTTCAAAACGAATCCAACGGTTTCAGTTTTGGGAAAATCCGACGGTCGGATCTTCCGCCCTAATCGTTTGAAGTTACGATTTCAAAATACGAACTGCAGCGTCATTATTCGATTTAATTTAATTATATATATATATATATATAATAGATTCTGGCGTTGTTTTTCTTCAGATTTGAATTAAACATTCCAGACAATCCAACCGTTGGATCTTTACAAAGTTGGTGCCGTTGTAAAGATATTTCCAAGGCGAACCCAACGGTTGTGGTTTCGGGAAAATCCGATGGTCGGATCTCCCGCACTAATCATTTGAAGTTACGATTTCAAAATATGAACTATAGCCTCGTTATTCACTATATTTTGATTATATTTATATATATATATATAAATATAATTCTTTCATCGATTTCAAAACCCTATCCACTTTATAGATTTGATAAAAATGATATTTTTATCCAACAGACTTTATTTCAACACTTCACTATTTTCAATAATTCATGTATATAATAAAAATGTGATTTTTATTGTAAAACAATTTATTTCAAAACACGGCTATTTTATATAGTTCATATAGATGATAAAAATATGATTTTTATTATAAAACTATTTATTTCAAAACACGAATATTGTTCAACACATGAATTTCTATTCAACACCTGAATATAGTTTCAACACATGAAAATAATTCTAACACATGAATATTATTGAAAATTTCAGCAGCATAACGACAGGGTAGTTAAAACCGGGGTCGTCCCTAGTACGCCTCCTCGCTCTACCTTAAAGCCTCGCAGCTTTTGACAATGGGGATTCATGCATCTAGTTCGCACGTAGGCGACATGTTTTATTTTCATTTCCACAATCTATTCTAATTTTGTTTCAATCACCAATGGGTATTTTTCAACCACAACCAATCAATTTCAACCACAAACAATTCTAATCAACCATTCGCTATCAACCAATTTTCACACCAATCACAAACAATAAATATCGTCCATGGTCTGTGGACGAGGGGAGTATATGTATATATATATATATATTCGTATATAAATATATTTCGATTCACTTCAATTCATTTCAACGCACATACAATTTTTACAACGCATATATAACTTATACATCGAACATACAACTTATACAACGCTTATACATGAGGTGTACAACGCTTATATAACTCATACATCGACTATATAATTTATACATCGTTGTTTTTCCATATCGTTTATAATTTAGAAATCTCACATTGGGTTCCACTCCACCAAAATAGCAGAAAGCTCAGAAAAATATGCGGTCTCTTCTAGAATGTAGAAGACGTCCACACGAGTCCACTGTCTCTTGTTTCACTGAATTTCGTCAAGAAATAAAAAAGATATGATTTTAAATATCAAACAAATTAAAAACGTAGTTAATTAAATTTATAACGCTTAAAAAAATGCTACCTTTTCCTCGTTTTAAATCAACAGCCGATGTCGACTACGGTTCCAACCTAGGGTTGGATTTCGCGCCGCCTATGGCCACCGTGCGTCAGATCAGAACCCACCACGAGCTCCGCCGTGTCACCGCCTCCAAGCTGCTGGAGCACCGCCCAATTCGAACTCCCCCTCCCTCCTCAAATCTCGTGCGACTGGCGGCACTTTGGGGCTCGATTTTGAGCCAAATACAACATGAGAAATTGCAATACTACTATGGATTTGAAGAGCACACTTTCTTCTTGGATTTGCTTCAAGAATTTTCAAAAACCGTTGAGTAGATGGAGAGAAAATCGAACGGGAAGTTTCGAGCCTTCTCCGCCTTTGAATCGGGATGAACGGCGAATAGGGTTTAGTTTAGTTTTTTTTTCTATTTTCTGATTGGTTGGGAGGATATTTATAATATTTTAATTTCCAAAAATACCCCATTATTAATACGAACCCCAAATTCAACCTAACGAATGTCATCCCTAGCTAAATACCCCCATTCCGAACACAATGGGATATGTTTCGTAGGCCCATTCGACTGTTTCAGTCAGTTTTCTTTCAAATTAAAATATAAAACATTCAATATTTAATTTGAACGTACATTTCAATTTGCCGGGGCCATATACTGATTCGAAAAATTCCAGAAAAATAAATCTAGCTATGTTTTGATGATACGGTCCCAACAAAACTAGTTTCGTCGAATTCTGAGACCGTTTGAAAAATGGCCATATTCTGGTCGATCCAATTTAACTATAATTGACCAAAACACATTTTTCTTTGCCACGCTCACATACTAGCTTCAAAAATTATGAAATTTGAAACCTAGAAATAACTTCACATCCCGAATCCAACAAAAGTGGTTTTATCGAATTCCGAGGTCGTATGCAAAATGTCAATTTTCAAAGTCGATATATTCTCTATAGCGACCTTCCTGAAAATTCGTTTGGCCATAACTTTTGATTCCCGCTACGAAACTTCGATTTTTCAGATTCGTTGGAAAGATATTTACTAACAGATTTAAATACTTTTGGTTTCACTCAAATCCGTTTTGTTTTGCGCCCGGTACAGTCGGTCAAAGTTTGAATTCAATTTTTGAAACTGCCGCGCCATATCAGGCCTTGTTTAAAATTCAAATTAATTATATTCATTTTTAACATCGATTCAAACTAACTTTTCGTCGTTATTATTTAAAATATTTATTTTAAATATTTAAAATCCACTATTTTATCCAATTTAAAATTTTTAAACTGGTTCCGATTTTACGGGTTGTTACAATCTCCCCCACTTAAAACTTTTCGCCCCCGAAAAGGAACAAAGTCGAAAGTGGTTTGATTAACCAACTCTACTTTCAATCTGGCTTCCATTCTCCAACTTTTCAGTTTCTGAGAATTTTCAAATTCTTCAAAAATTTGGCTAACACTCAGAATTTACGAAAAATTTCGCCATAACCTCCTTTGTACGGGGAGGGGTTTGGAAATTTATTGGGCCGTATTAGGTACCCAATTAATCCTATAAAGGATAGACATATTTATAGTGATATATTCTGGTGTTTACAGGGGAGCGTGTATAGATAATAACTCTAGAGAATAAATTCTCGTCACCCTGTCAAAGCCTGAGGGAGTGTGTATTTTTAATTACTCCAGAGGATAAATCCTCGCCACCTCGTCCCGTGAAGGAAATAAATGATCCATGTGCCGTATCTAATAACTAGAGAGACGTGATTATTGTCAACTCCAGACCCGTGTGGGGTTTTAATTAATCTGGCAATTTACCGTTATATTTATATGGTCCATATCAGTCATCAGTTCAACATGTAAAATATAGTCATCGCCATACGAGCCTCTCGCTCGTACGGTAAATCTTCAACCTCGTCACACAAGCTCCAAATGCTTATGTGGTATATGATGAAGTATGCCTATCTTCAAGAAGTATGTCATGTAGTGTAGTTCAAAATTAATTGTTACTATCCTATGGCGACATTTATTAATTACACACAGAATAACCAGCACTCCACATCCAATGGCATTCACAGGAGTTGATATAATAATATTTCGCATCCAACTCATTAAGGTTTACCTATTTGTCGGGCACACAAATAATTTCTTTACTCAACAACCAATCCAATTACCTGTTCAAACATATATAATGCACATGTATATATATCTATCTATTTTTAAATCAGCTCAATGTGTGATTTACTCGAATAAATTCAACCATTCATCCTCTTATTAATTAAATTAACTATCGTTTTAATTAATTAATCAAATCCACTATCACACAACACAAACAAAAAGCAATTTGTTTTTAACTTTTCAAAATCATACAAATTAATTCTACACTCTTTTTAAATTAATCAGACTACAGAAGTAAAAGTGCACATCCATGGAAAGAAAATAACAACAAAGTAGAGAATTAAATGGTAATGTGAAGTACGGTAAATGTACCTTGCACCAGAGTCAACCAAAGATATCCACCCTGCACTTAGGATAGGCTTTCTTAATGCTTTCCTCTATTTCCCAAGTACAATCTCGTGGATCTCCACTCCATTGCACTTTGACTAAGTGAACCTTATTGTTCCTCAGCTCTTTGGTTTCTTTGCCAATTATCTTTAGTGGCTCTCTTCTCACAGTCAATTCTGGAGTGATTTCTATATCTTGTTGCGCTGCTTCTTCCACGATCAAGTTTGGATCATGAACGTGCTTTCGCAGTTGAGATACGTGAAATACGTCATGCACTCCAGGCAACCAATCAGGCAATTGAACCCTATATGCGAGAGTTCCAATTCGTTCTAGAATAGGAAACGGACCAATGAATTTGGGCGCTAATTTACCCGTTTTACCAAACCGAATAACTCCTCTCATCGGAGATACTTTCAAATATACATAGTCGCCAACAGCAAATGATATATCTCTTCTTCTCTTATCTGCATAGCTTTTCTGTCAGCTTTGAGCGGCGAGTAATCGTTTCTTAACAAAGTCGACTTTATCTGCAGCATCGCGAATCATATCTGGGCCCAATAAAAGTCTACTGTCTGGCTCCACCCAACAAGCAGGGGATCGGCACGGTCTACCATACAATGCTTCGAATGGTGACATTGTCAGGCTCGCTTGCTAACTGTTGTTGTACGAGAATTCGGCCAAATGCAAATAGTCTTCCCATGATCTGCCAAAATCAAGAATACAAGCCCGCAATAGATCTTCCAGAATACGATTCACCCTCTTAGTTTGGCCATCTGTTTGAGGATGATAGGCGGTGCTCAAATTCAGTTTCGTTTCCAAATCTGCTTGGAATGCTTCCTAGAATTTACTAGCAAAAATCGGGTCACAATCACTAACGATGCTCATGGGAACTCAATGCAGTCTAACAATTTCTTTGAAATAAACCTGTGCCAGACTTTGAGCAGTTCTATTCGATTTGACAGGTATGAAATGAGCGGTCTTCGTAAATCGATCCACGATCACCCAAATACTGTCATTTCCTTTTCTGGTCCTGGGCAAACCATCTATGAAATCCATAGAAATCTGTTCCCACTTCCCGCCGGGAATTTCCAAAGGTCGCAACAATCCAGCGAGCTTCTGCTGATCGCTTTTGATTTGCTGACAAGTAGTACACCGGCTAACATATAAGGAGATGTCTCGTTTCATAGATCTCCACCAGAAAGTGCGTTTGATATCATTATACATCTTGCTCACCCCTGGATGGATACTAAGCTTGGCTTTGTGACATTCATCCAATACTTCTCTCCGGAGTTCTGCAATGTTTGGCACACAGATTCGGCCTTTCAACCTTAGGATTCCCTCGTCATCTATCTGAAAACTCAAGGTCTCGCCTTTCTGTATTCTTTCTTTGATCCTTTGAATGAAACGATCATCCTTCTGAAGAGCAGATATTTTATCAATCAATGACGTCGTAATGATAAAACTGGTGATTATTACATTCTTTCTACTCAGCGCATCTGCCACAATATTGGCTTTCCCTGGAGTGTACAAAATCTCAAAATCGTACGCTGTAAGAAATTCTAGCCAACGCTGTTGTCTCAGATTCAAATCCTTCTGGGTGAACAGATACTTCAATGACTGATGGTCTGTATACGTTTCGAATTTCTCACCCAAAAGATAATGCCTCCAGATTTTC
This sequence comes from Allium sativum, assembly GCA_030737875.1. Classification (NCBI taxonomy): domain Eukaryota; kingdom Viridiplantae; phylum Streptophyta; class Magnoliopsida; order Asparagales; family Amaryllidaceae; genus Allium; species Allium sativum. Next base: position 748,587,629 of record CM060916.1, on the reverse strand, counting down.
AAAGCAAATACGATGGCTAACAGCTCAAGATCATGAGTAACGTAATTCTTCTCATGAGGTTTCAGCTGACGGCTAGCATAAGCAATCACTTGACCTCTTTGCATTAACACCGCGTCAAGGCCTTCTCTAGAAGCGTCAGTCCAGACTTTCAAGTCCTCATTGCCATCTATTATTGTTAACACTGGAGCGGTCGTCAGTTTTAACTTCAGCTCCTGGATAGCTTCCTCACATACCGGAGTCCAATTGAATCTCGAATGTTTCTTAGTCAATTTCGTTAAGGAACTGGATGTCTTCGCAAAATCCTTAATGAATTTCCGATAATAACTGGCCAACCCGAGAAAACTTCTAACTTCTGTGGGTGTATGAGGCTGTTTCCAATTCTGAATAGCAGTGATTTTACCGGGATCCACTGAAATTCCTTGCTTTGACATGACGTGGCCAAGAAATTTGACGACTTCTTGCCAGAATATACATTTGGAAAATTTTGCTTTTAAAACATTCTTTCTGAGAATTTCTAACACTTGTTCCAAATGTTTTTCGTGCTCACTTTCTGACTTAGAGAAGATAAGGATATCGTTAATGAAAACCATAACAAATTTATTCAAAACTCCTTTGAATACTCTGTTCATCAGATCGACGAAATAAGCTGGAGCGTTACATAAGTCGAACGACATTACTAACCACTCGTAGAATAAGTCCGGACCTCTGAATGCTGTCAAAGGAACACACTCTTCGGCAATACGAAGCTGATGGAAACCTGTAGCTAGGTCCATTCGTGAAAACACTTGTGCTCCATTCAATCGGTCCAATAAATCATCAATCTGCGGCAATGGATTTTTTTTTTCAATGTCTGCTTATTCAAGTCGCGATAATACACACACTGTAACACCCCGTATTTTCTGTGAACGTATAAGTAACAAATCAGAGGATAATTAATTTTTAAAATAAGAATCAAGGGAAACGGGTTGTGCCATTGCGTTCGTCTCGAAATTCTGCTTGAAAACGAGTCCGAGTTTGTGAGAATCGGAGTCCGTATGACCAAGCTATGGCCCTCCAAAGTTTCAGAAATATTCAGAGTTCAAAACAGCTCGAATTCGAATTCAAAATTCGAATTTCAAACGCAGAACAGACTGGGCGGGAAATTTCCCGCCCAGACCCAGGTCGACCGGGGAGTCGACCCCCCAGACCAGGTCGACTGGGAAGTCGACCTGGGTGTCGACCTGGTCCCCGGGCCCATTTTTAGGCCATTGTTCGTTTTGATGTTTCCAGTCCGATTTCAGTCCAGATTCATCTGCCTAAACCTATTTAAACAGCCCCAAACCTAGCCTTCTCTACACACAATTATGTTCTGCTTCTGCTCTGCCTCTGTTCTATATAAAAATAAAAATGGCGTCGCTACTCTGCTGGAATCAAAACTGGAAGCTAATCAACATCAACCTAAGCAACTCAATTCAAACTAGAGATTAAAGCTTTTGCAACGATTCTACAACAACTAAAGTTCTTCCTTTAATCCAACCAAGGCAAGTGCAGTTATTTTCCGATATGAACTTTAATCATAATTGTGACATGATTGTAAATCTGAATTTGAGATTGTGTATGCTCTGTTCTGATCTATTTTATTCTGTATCTCTTCTTCATTCTGTTCTATAGCCAGACTACTATGAGCCTGCGCCAATCTCCTAAGAGATTAACGCACGAACGCTAAAATGTTTGGGACAAATAATGAATGTGGCATAATTGGACATGGCTAATCTGTGACTGATTTAAGAAAAAGGACATAGGTTGTAAACTAGATTTAGATCTATGCATATTCTGTGAATTGGAAGAAGAGGAACCATGGTATGTTAACATGTGACTTGAGACATTGGACATAACGCATATTTTGAATTAAGATCTGTTATAACTAGATTGTTGGGCATATTGTTTATATAACAATTCATGATTTGAAAGAGAATATGACTTAGGTGTGAAGATCTATATTAAGATTTTATAACTATCAAATGTGAATAACACCTAAGTAGGAGATTCTTGAATATATGACATGCATTGAAATCGATGGCTATATTTGGTATAATTTATATGTGAATCTTTTGTACTAGGCAATTGAACTAAATTGGGACATGTAAATTATGACCATAATCTGTGACATGTAAATTCAATGCAAACGTGGGGTATATGATCATAGTGTGAATCATGACAACTATTTAGGCATGCAAACTTAGACCAAATTTATAATTAGGCAAGATATGTTTGTGAAACTTTAAGGAATGATTAAATCTGTTATGTTTGCCTAATTTGCTAGTTCTGCTATATTTGCTTAATCTGCTAGTTCTGCTCTACTGCCTAGTCTGCTAGATCTGTTCATCTGCCAAATCTGTCATCTGCTAAGTCTGCTGAAAATGCCAAATCTGCTAAATTACTTAATCTGCTAAATCCGTTAAGTCACCTAATCTGCGAAAATCTGTTATCTGCTATATCTGTTAAGTTGAAATATTCAGTCTGTTATTGACATAATCTGAATTAGCTATGAATAATTGACATGTATATTAGGCGTGGGAATAAATGGTAAATTATTAATTAATTGGCCACAAAGATAAACATGGATGACTCGAGGTTAGACTGAGTTTGCGGCGTAATTCTGCCCGGAACCGCCCGGCACATCCAGTGGCCACAAACAATAGGTTCTAATGTGAGAAGTTAGTCATAGCGTGCTTGAAACCCGAGGTTAGACTCAGTTTGCGGCAGAAATCTGCCCGGAACCAACCGACCTAACCAGTAGCCGCAAACTGTCGGCCTAATGTGAGAGGTCTGGGCATTAATATTTAATTAGTGAAAATCTGAGATAAATGTGACGTCTAAAACGTGTTGGGCGGATAGGATTAAACCCACTAGACTAATGAATTTAATTAGTCTGTTCCGTGAATCTGTAGGCCCAATTACAAAGTTAGACAAATCTGTAAATCTGTTAAATCCGTATATCTGATCCGTTAGTCTGAAAACTTATCTGATCTGTGAACTAGTTGATCTGAATTCTATATGTCTGAAACTTGTAAACAAGTTAATCTGAAATCTGTTTGTCTGGGGACACAAGGTTAAGAGGGGAAGTACTTGTGTCATCTGTTGTTTGGGACCCATATTAGTCAGTAACCCTTTCTGGTATCAAAACTTTGACCCAACAGTAGGTAGGGTCCGGGCACGCTTACTGAACTAAATATAAGCGGTTCATTCTGATAATGGCGAGGGGTGTTGATGGTGCGTTCCAACCGGGTCATGTGTGTGCATGGATCCCGGTCTGCCTCTGAGGATGTAAGACGCCGTGACATCTGTAAATAGGTCTGTGCCAATTGGTTGTCACTTTAGGGAGTGATACACCCTACTGTGGGGCCGACACATGGTATTTATGTATTAGGGAGCCGATCGCTTGGGGTAGGATTTTAGGGTACATTTAGTTCTGTCTGTTTCTATTGGTACCGTCTGTTTCTGTTGGGTGGTAACACCTGTCTGTTTCTGCGTGGTACCATCTGTTCGGGTGGTAAAGGCCCATTTACTAGTGTACACCTAATTCTATATTCTGTTTCCGTAGGGATTAATCTGTTTCTGTACCTTCTGTTGGGGTGGTAAAGGCCCATTATTAGCATTCTGTTTCTGTCTATTTCTGTTGGGGTGGTAAAGGCCCATTACTAGTATTCTCTTCTGTGGAAATTATTCTGTACCTGTTTCTGTTTCAGTTTAGACATTAGGGTGACACCTAATCCTGTTATACTAGTATTAGTGCGGAGAAGTGTAAAGCAATAGCTTATATCATTCTGTTCTTTTGTTATATCTGTTACACCTGTTACGGTTATCTCTCATCCAGTTTTATTTTCATGTCATGTTATTATTATCTGTTCATAACTGAAAATCACTGGACTTGCCAGACTTTTTGTCTGACCCTTGTTGTTTCGCCTCCTATCTTCCGTTCCCCCCCCCCCGGGTTTTCTAAGGAGGGAATACTCTAGCTTGATCCGGATTCCTTCTGCTTGAAGTGCTTAAAGTATGGCTTGGATCTTCATAGCTTCTGTTCTGTGGGGATTATGCTTTTAAAGTTTTGTACTCTGATAGTTTTGAACAAGGATGATATTTATGTACTTGAGTTTTTGATAAAGATGTAACCATACTGATTTCTGTTTTCCGCCGTAATAAAGTTATAATTTTGCAAGTACCATTTATCTGTCTTGTAATATTCTGTTCTGTTTACTAAAATACTCCATCAAAGTTAAGGCATTCCCTTTGTGAGTGACCTTAAAGGAGGTGGGGTGTTACACTTGGTATCAGAGCCGAAGGTTACCAGATTGGGTAAGTTTTTTGAAAACTATTTTCAAAAAGGTTTTGAAAGGAAGTATTTTAAAAAATAAAGCTTATTTTGAAAAACATGATCCCCAAGAGCCATATATCTTTCCTTCAGTCCTTTTTGTATTGAATCTTTCCTTTTTCGTTTCAGCATGTCTGAAGCATCTGAGATACCAGAGGGTGTTCATGTACCCGGTTGGTTTCGTCAATATCTTGAGGCTAGGACCGCCGCCGCAGGTCCAGCAAATGATCCCCCTCCTCCACCCCCTCCTCGTGCAATTTCTTTCTCAAAGATCTGTAGAGATTTTAGGGCCATGGGTGGGAAGGATTTCAAGGGAACTGAATCATTCGTAGAAGCGAGGAACTGGCTCAAAGAAACTGAGGATCTATTCGTTATCTTCGAGGTGGACGATAGGCAGAAGGTACAGTTGGCGGTATGGCTGCTCAAAGACGAAGCTTCCTATTGGTGGGAAGTCACTAACACCGAGAGGCCAGTTGAAACATGGATGGATTTTAGAACAAGGTTTGAGACAAAATTCCTCTCGCAAGCTGAACGAAGTCTACAACTGGAAAAGTTCTTATCTCTTAAGCAAGGAAGTATGACGGTCAAGGAATACGTCAACCAGTTCAACCAACTGGCTAGGTTCGGATTGGATCTAGTCAACACTCAGCATAAAAAGACTCTCCTCTTTGTTAAAGGATTGAACGAGCCACTGCACGGCCTAGCCATGACCCATGTACCCATGGGAGCGACTTACGAGAAATTGGTGGACATGGCACTACTGCACGAGGAAGACAAGGGCCCGAAAGAGACAAAGAAGGAAGAACCACAGAATAAGAAAGCATGGCCCAAAAAGGAAACACAAAAGAAGGATGAGAAGTTTGAAGATAAGAAGGGGAAAAAAATGCTTTACTTGTGGAAGCTCGACTCATCTGAACAAGGATTGCAGAAAAAGGAAGGGCACTTGCTTCAACTGTCGTGAGATGGGACACTTCACCAGGGACTGCCCGAAGAAACGAGGGCAAGGGCAGAGGGCAGAACCCACTTCTGGAGGACAGGCGAATGCTCAAGGGACTGGTAGATAGGGTAGAAATAAGAAAATTTAAGTAGAAGGTTAAATTTTCTTATCTGATTGTTGAGTTAAAACTCTTTCTGATTCTGGCATTTTGATTCTGTAATCGATACTCTGCACTTTAATACTAGTATTGTTTATGATTCCGTTGTAGACCCAAATCCATAAGGGTTATGACTCATCTATTTGTGATTGGGGTTTGAGAGATATTCGTGTTAGGCGTCAAGTAGGATGCATACATTCTGGGATTTATCATGCTAAGTTTCCTAAGAATCATTCGGTAATCTGATCTATACCAGTAATCTGTAAATATTTGAATATTTCTGATAAGGTTAAGATTTCCAGTTTTGACATTATCTAAAGAGGGTAATCCTCTGGGTGCCAATCTAATGTTGGTTTCGGTCTTCGGGGCCGATACTTAGGACCCATGTCTAATGGGAACCAAGTTTTTGTTTTATCTATACTCGCTTCCATCATTCGACTGTATCCTATCGATCAAATCTTCGAACTTTAGGTAGAAACTAATGGGTGTAAACATGTGTTTGAGACATGTTATGTTTGATGGTTGCAAGTGGTTGCTAGTGGTTACTCGTGGATGCATATATACACACTAGGCACTAGATCGGCTTGAAAACACTCTCATACTACATATGGATGTATAAGCATTTTCAATTTTTGTGGATGCAAAATGATTGACTCAGCACATGGATGTTGCATATGACTGAATAGTTGTGCACTCATATAGAAATGATATGTATCGAGTAGGAAAATTGCATACATGTTGGACTCATGCCACTGGCATAATTCGCATTAGGGAGGTCAACTGAATTAGCGGACCGCCTGATCTTTGCATTAGATAAGGAACATATACACACACTTTTGCATATGTTCATACAACATTAGAAGTTTCTAAGGACAATGGATGCCAGTGATTGATAATTGAGTAGATGGATGTTGGATGGTAGGACACATTCTTCTTAACTTGAAGATTTCGGGGACGAAATCCTTTAAGGAGGGGAGAATGTAACACCCCATATTTTCTGTGAATATATAAGTAAAAAATCAAAGGATAATTAATTTTTAAAATAAGAATCAAGGGAAACGGGTTGCGCCATTGCGTTTGTCTCGAAATTCTGCTTGAAAACGAGTCCGAGTTTGTGAGAATCGGAGTCCTATGACCAAGTTATGGCCCTCCAAAGATTCAGAAATATTCAGAGTTCAAAACAGCTCGAATTCGAATTCAAAATTCGAATTTCAAACGCAGAACAGACTGGGCGGGAAATTTCCCGTTCAAACCCTGGTCGACTGGGGAGTCGACTAGGCAGTCGACCCCCCAGACCAGGTCGACCTGGGTGTCGACCTGGTCCCCGAGCCCATTTTTGGGCCAGTGTTCGTTCTGATGTTTCCAGTCCGATTTCAGTCCAGATTCATCTGCCTAAACCTATTTAAACAGCCCCAAACCTAGCCTTCTCTACACACAATTCTGTTCTTCTTCTGCTCTGCCTCTGTTCTACATAAAAATAAAAATGGCGTCGCTACTCTGTTGGAATCAAAACTGGAAGCTAATCAACATCAACCTAAGCAACTCAATTCAAACTAGAGATTAAAGCTTCTGCAACGATTCTACAACAATTAAATTTCTTTCTTTAATCCAACCAAGGCAAGTGCAGTTATTTTCCGATATAAACTTTAATCATAATTGTGACATGATTGTAAATATGAATTTGAGATTGTGTATGTTCTGTTCTGATCTATTTTATTCTGTATCTCTTCTTCTTTCTGTTCTATAGCCAGGCTACTACGAGCCTGCGCCAATCTCCTAAGAGATTAACGCACGAACACTAAAATGTTTGGGACGAATAATGAATGTGGCATAATTGGACATAGCTAATCTGTGACTGATTTAAGAAAAAGGACATAGGTTGTAAACTAGATTTAGATCTATGCATATTCTGTGAATTGGAAGAAGAGGAACCATGGTATGTTAACATGTGACTTGAGACATTGGACATAACACATATTTTGAATTAAGATCTGTTATAACTAGATTGTTGGGCATATTATTTATATAACAATTCATGATTTGAAAGAGAATATGACTTAGGTGTGAACATCTATATTAAGATTTGATAACTATCAAATGTGAATAACACCTAAGTAGGAGATTCTTGAATATATGACATGCATTGAAATCGATGGCTATATTTGGTATAATTTATATGTGAATCTTTTGTACTAGGCAAGTTGAACTAAATTGGGACATGTAAATTATGACCATAATCTGTGACATGTAAATTCAATGCAAACGTGGGGTATATTATCATAGTGTGAATCATGACAACTATTTAGGCATGCAAACTTAGGCCAAATTTATAATTAGGCAAGATATGTTTGTGAAACTTTAAGGAATGATTAAATCTGTTATATTTGCCTAATTTGCTAGTTCTGCTATATTTGCTTAATCTGCTAGTTCTGCTCTACTGCCTAGTCTGCTAGATCTGTTCATCTGCCAAATCTGTCATCTGCTAAGTCTGCTGAAAATGCCAAATCTGTTATATGCTAAATCTGCTAAATTACTTAATCTGCTGAATCCGTTAAGTCGCCTAATCTATGAAAACCTGTTATCTGCTATATCTGTTAAGTTGATATATTCAGTCTGTTATTGACATAATCTGAATTAGCTATGAATAATTGACATGTATATTAGGCGTGGGCATAAATGGTAAATTATTAATTAATTGGCCGCAAAGATAAACATGGCTGACTCGAGGTTAGACTGAGTTTGCGGCGTAATTCTGCCCGGAACCGCCCGGCACATCCAGTGGCCGCAAACAATAGGTTCTAATGTGAGAAGTTAGTCATAACGTGCTTGAAACCCGAGGTTAAACTCAGTTTGCGGCAGAAATCTGCCCGGAACCAACCGACCTAACCAGTAGCCGCAAACTGTCGGCCTAATGTGAGAGGTCTGGGCATTAATATTTAAATAATGAAAATCTGAGATAAATATGATGTCTAAAACGTGTTGGGCGGATAGGATTAAACCCACTAGACTGATGAATTTAATTAGTATGTTCCGTGAATCTGTAGGCCCAATTACAAAGTTAGACAAATCTGTAAATCTGTTAAATCCGTATATCTGATCCGTTAGTCTGAAAACTTATCTGATCTGTGAACTAGTTGATCTGAATTCTGTATGTCTAAAACTTGTAAACAAGTTAATTTAAAATCTCTTAGTCTGGGGACACAAGGTTTGGAGGGGAATTACTTGTGTCATCTGTTGTTTGGGACCCATATTAGTCAGAAACCCTTTCTGATATCAAAACTTTGACCCAACAGTAGGTAGGGTCCGGGCACGCTTACTGAACTAAATATAAGCGGTTCATTCTGATAATGGCGAGGGGTGTTGATGGTGCGTTCCAACTGGGTCATGTGCGTGCATGGATCCCGGTCTTCCTTTGAGGATGTAAGATGCCGTGACATCTGTAAACAGGTCTGTGCCAATTGGTTGTCACTTTAGGGAGTGATACACCCTACTGTGGGGCCGACACAGGGTATTTATGTATTAGGGAGCCGATCGCTTAGGGTAGGGTTTTAGGGTACACTTAGTTCTGTCTGTTTCTGTTGGTACCGTCTGTTTCTGTTAGGTGGTAACACCTGTCTGTTTCTGCGTGGTACCATCTGTTCGGGTGGTAAAGGCCCATTTACTAGTGTACACCTAATTCTACATTCTGTTTCCGTAGGGATTAATCTGTTTCTGTTTCTGTACCTTCTGTTGGGGTGGTAAAGGCCCATTATTAGCATTCTGTTTCTGTCCGTTTCTGTTGGGGTGGTAAAGGCCCATTACTAGCATTCTCTTCTGTGGAAATTATTCTGTACCTGTTTCTGTTTCAGTTTAGACATTAGGGTGACACCTAATCCAGTTATACTAGTACTAGTGCAGAGAAGTGTAAAGCAATAGCTTATATCATTCTGTTCTTCTGTTATATCTGTTACACCTGTTACGGTTATCTCTCATCCAGTTTAATTTCATGTCATGTTATTATTATCTGTTCATAACTGAAAATCACTGGACTTGCCAGACTTTTTGTCTGACCCTTGTTGTTTTGCCTCCTTTCTTCCGTTCCTCCCCTCCCCCCAGGTTTTCTAAGGAGGGAATACTCTAGCTTGATCCGGATTCCTTCTGCTTGAAGTGCTTAAAGTATGGCTTGGATCTTCATAGCTTCTGTTCTGTGGGGATTATGCTTTTAAAGTTTTGTACTCTAATAGTTTTGAACAAGGCTGATACTTATGTACTTGAGTTTTTGATAAAGATGTAACCATACTGATTTCTGTTTTCCGCGTAATAAAGTTATAATTTTGCAAGTACCATTTATCTGTCTTGTAATATTCTATTCTGTTTACTAAAATACTCCTTCAAATTTAAGGCATTCCCTTTGTGAGTGACCTTAACGGAGGTGGGGTGTTACACACACAGTCTGAGAGTACCGTCGGACTTCGGAAAAAATACCACTGCTGCTCCCCAATCATAAAAACCAGGCCTGATCAGACCTTTCCATACAAGCTGTCTAGTTTGGTTATCTAACTCTTCTTTCTCTTTCAAGGTCATTCTTCGAATAGCGTGAACTACCGGCCTTGCATTCGGAACTAAAGAGATTTTGAAATCAATTTCTCTCTGCGGAGGTAAGCTAACAACTTCTTCGAACACATCCGCATAGTTCTTGACAACTGGAATATTTGCAATGTCGACCTGTATATTCTCTGTAACGACAGGAACAGGTTCTGTTTGAGCAGGAGAAACATCTAATGCTGCCTAGAAGTCTTTTCTATCAGAATTCGGGCCTTCACATGGAATGGTTATATATTCCCCGAAGTTTTTTTTGCCTTAACAACCCTCTCGACGCATTTAACTTCTGCTTCATATTTGGTTAACTAATCCAATCCCAGTATAAGGCCAAACTCTGTAAAATTCATTACGATTGCGATAGTGGGGAACCGATACCGGGAAAAAAAGACATGCACTCCACAAACCCAATCAAGATCAAGGGAGCCCCCAACCGGATTATGAACAGTCATTGGTTCCTTGAGCTTCTTCGAATTCAAATCCAGTTTCTTAACCGCATTCTTTGCAACAGAGCTTCGCTACGTGCCTGTGTCAAACAGTACTTTAACTAGAATATCTTTGACAGTAAGTGTGCCCTCCAAAACATCTGGCCTTTCCTGGCCGACCGAGGATTCCGGAACTTCTGCTACTTTATTTACCTTTATCTTTTCAGGTTTCTCTAATAACCGGCAATCCCGCTTTATATGGCCAACCCGATGGCACAGATTGCATTTTCTTTTCTCTTGGAACTTACCCTTGGATTTCGACCCAACCTTTCTTTCCCTTTTCGAGGATTTGCAATTCCCTTGAAAATGCCCTGGCTTCATGCAGTTATTGCATATTGCGGTTGTTACGGGTCCTTTCTCGGATATAACATTTTTTCGATTGAATCTAGGCTTCTTTCTGAGCTCAGACTTCGTACTGGCCTCAGGCTGTGTACTCGCCTCGGGGCTATCAGTTTTAAATTTTCTTTTGCGGCTAGAACTGACTTCTTCTTCGTCTCGCAACATAACTTTCCTATCGAGATCCTCATACTGGTAGGCCATGTATATCATTTCAGAAAAAGGAAGCTTCACATGCCCCATTACTTTATTCTGGTATTTTCTTTGAAGACCATTAATGAACCTCATATTCTTCATCTTTGGCTTTTCAATTAGATGCGGGAAAAAACGAGAAAGTTCATTGAATCTCTTATAATATTCGGGAATATTCATATCACCTTGTATCAGATAGTAGAACTCATCGTATAACCGCTCAGTTGCTTCTGGAGGAATAAACCTTTGGTTGAACATTTCTTTGGATCTATCCCAGGTGATATCACCTTCTGGATTATCCCTAATAATTAACTCCCACCAGAACAAAGCTTCGCCTTTGAGTGCCCAAGATGCCACTAATCTTTTCTGGCCATCTCTTAGCTGGAGACGCTCAAGAATTCTTTCAGCAGAACGCATCCAATCTTGGGTTTGACTAATGGATTCATTTCCCGAGTATGGTACTCCACCCAGATTTCTATACTTCTTTAATAAAGCTTCTAGATCTGGTTCTGCATTTCTCCTGTTTCTGAAACTCATTTTCTAGTACTTCTGCAAATAGCAGATCAAGTGTTTGGTCAACAGAAAAGATAATTTAAAACATAGAAACATATACTTGAATGTAAATGTGTCTATCGAGGTGCATTTCATTCTGCTATACTCATAATAGGATATTACTGATCCTATCTGTAATGAGTTACTCGTGCTAGAACACTCCTGGTTCTATTTCTAACGAGCTCGTTCATATGTTATATTCCAGACTTAACCAAAGCTCTGATACCACGTTTGAGACAACCCCATTCCCGATAAGACGGTGGCAAGGGTAATCTTTGGAATATAGCACATAAACAGATAATAGCAGAACAGAAATAAATAAATACACCAGAAATTGTACAATAGAATACACTAGATAAATATAATCATCAGAGTTACACAGTATATAGGATCATACTTAGTACAAAATACAGTTTAGCTATACATAAATGTCAACTGCGGAAAAGAAAACATAATATGTACAACAGGAGCTGAACAGCATAAAAAGAGATAAATGATAGAATCCATCTTCAGCTCCAGCTATCCAGAAAGAGTCTGCTAAAACCTGAATACAAGGCTGCCCGTGTACAAAATGGGCACCCGAGTTTGCAAGTGAAACAAACTACGAGTTAGTCATGGGACTGGTATGAGAAATCTACTTAACACATTTTCAAATATGGCTAATCACAGGACCACGCCACTTTCGCGGAACGGGTTCACTCCATTGGATTGCCAGTGCTTTAAAACAAATAAATTTTTTAAACATCGCAATGCTTTTTTATAAAAATGAAGCCATTATAAGACTCAGTTCCCATCACACAATGCAACACAAACCGGAGGATAGAGTTTTACCTTATAATGGCCAAAATATGCTTGATACGAGCAAAACAAATCATTTGATATTATTGCTAGTGTATATATGTTTCAAAAACGATTTCAATCATAACTATCAATCATAGACGGCATGGGTACCATATATCATGTCGTTATACATATATATACAATCAAAACCGCACGATGTCGTATTTGGGAATTGGATTTCGGTCTTGAACCAAGGCAAAAGATAGTCCTTACCGAATTCGAGACAATCTAGCCCATGTCTCAGGCAAGCGCGCAGACAAGCCTTGGATCTTCAGGGTCGGTCCACCGACGTGGATTAAAATTACTGAACACTGCGTTTCCCCGCCCTATGAGGCGTAAACTGGTCATATTTGACCACGCCATCGGCTCCAAAGAGACCGAAGCAAACCGAGGCCTCGCTTCCATCATCCACATAAGTAAAATACCCGGGCGTGTAAAACCCAAAGCACCACTCCTAGCTAGAAGAAAACGCATGTCCTCCCTAAAGTCCTTCTCCCGTTTCTGGCTCATACCGGGGTGTGAGGCTCGCGAAACTACATTATACACAAAGCTACGCCAAACAGGTCGTGCTTTGATCATCAACCACAAGACATTGCTTTTCAACAGAAGCCTTGATCATCTATCACTTAGGCGTGCCACATAGGCAATTCACTCTGTGCGACTGATTTCTATCGATATATAACCTCTGGGCTTGTACGTCTCAGATAAGGGCGTTAAGCAAGAGAATAAATTCTCCGCCGCCAAACAGATATAAATTTAATAGAGATCAATCAGCACAGAACAAAATCCAATGTCAGACACACAGTCCATTTACACATTTGTTCTGGGTCTGAACGAAACCGGAGGCACTTAATACCTCGCATATCCGTACAATCAACAAGTACGTCCGGGTGGCTACAACTTCAACCCCGTCAAGGTAGCTACTCCTATCATGAGCATCAGTAGCACCCTTCCTTTCTATGTGAAGATTATCGGCCTTGCACCGTCTTCATACCTTCGACTTCCAATCGTCGATCAATTATTTGAAATGAGAATTAACTCGGCCTTTTCAAATAATTCACGTATATTTAGAATTTCAAATCAAATTATTTCAATGGTTAAATTATTCAATGTCACTAATTCTGTTCTTTAGTGTAATTTTCACGTCAAACACATTCAACCATCAAATATCACATAAACCGAGCAAATTCAGTTTATTTCCATTCCATATCGTTTATAATATTTTATCACGATTTATCGCTATTTTTATCTATTTAAAAATAGCCAATATATTCAAACTACCCTTCAGGCCATAACGCGGCCGTGGCGCTGTTTTTCTCCAAATTTGATTTATACATATCTGAAAATCTAACCGTTGGATCTTCACAAATTTTATATCATTAGAAAGATCTTTTCAAAACGAATCCAACAGTTTTAGTTTTGGGAAAATCCGACGGTCGGATCTTCCGCACTAATCGTTTGAAGTTACGATTTCAAAATACGAACTGCAGCGTAGTTATTCGATTTAATTTAATTATATATATATATAATCGATTCTGGCGCTGTTTTTCTTCAGATTTGAATTAAACATTCCAGACAATCCAACTGTTGGATCTTTACAACGTTGGTGCCGTTGGAATGATATTTCCAAGGCGAACCCAACGGTTGTGGTTTCGGGAAAATCCGATGGTCGGATCTCCCGCACTAATCGTTTGAAGTTACGATTTAAAAATACGAACTGTATCCTCGTTATTCACTATATTTTGATTATATTTATATAAATATATATAAATATAATTCTTTCATCGATTTCAAAAACCTATCCACTTTATAGATTTGATAAAAATGATATTTTTATCCAACAGACATTTATTTCAACACTTCACTATTTTCAACAATTCATGTATATAATAAAAATGTGATTTTTATTGTAATACAATTTATTTCAAAACACGACTATTTTATATAGTTCATATAGATGATAAAAATATGATTTTTATTATAAAACTATTTATTTCAAAACACGAATATTGTTCAACACATGAATATAGTTTCAACACATGAAAATAATTCTAACACATGAATATTATTGAAAATTTCAGCAGCATAACGGCAGGCTAGTTAAAACGGGGGTCGTCCCTAGTATGGCTCCTCGCTCTACCTTAAAGCCTCGCAGCTTTTGACAATGGGGATTCATGCATCTAGTTCGTACGCAGGCGGCATGTTTTATTTTCATTTCCACAATCTATTCTAATTTTGTTTCAATCACCAATGGGTATTTTTCAACCACAACCAATCAATTTCAACCACAACCAATCAATTTCAACCACAAATAATTCTAATCAACCATTCGCTATCAACCAATTTTCACACCAATCACAAACAATAAATATCGTCCATGGTCTGTGGACGAGGGGAGTATATGTATATATATATATTCGTATATAAATATATTTCGATTCACTTCAATTCATTTCAACGCACATACAATTTTTACAACACATATATAACTTATATATCGAACATACAACTTATACAACGCTTATACATGAGGTGTACAACGCTTATATAACTCATACATCGACTATATAATTTATACATCGTTGTTTTTCCATATTGTTTATAATTTAGAAATCTCACATTGGGTTCCACTCCACCAAAAATAGCAGATGGCTCAGAAAAATATGCGGTCTTTTCTAGAATGTGGAAGACGTCCACACGAGTCCACTGTCTCTTGTTTCACTGAATTTCATCAAGAAGTGAAAAAGATATGATTTTAAATATCAAACAATTTAAAAACGTAGTTAATTAAATTTATAGCGCTTAAAAAAACGCTACCTTTTCCTCGTTTAAAATCAACAGCTGATGTCGACTACGGTTCCAACCTAGGGTTGGATTTCGCGCCGCCTATGGCCACCGTGCGTCAGATCAGAACCCTCCACGAGCTCCGTCGTGTCACCGCCTCCAAGCTGCTGGAGCACCGCCCAGTTCGAACGCCCCCTCCCTCCTTAAATCTCGTGTGACTGGCGGCACTTTGGGGCTCGATTTCGAGCCAGATACAACATGAGAAATTGCAATACTACTATGGATTTGAAGAACACACTTTCTTCTTGGATTTGCTTCTAGTATTTTCAAAAACCGTTGAGTAGATGGAGAGAAAATCGAATGGGAAGTTTCGAGCCTTCTCCGCCTTTGAATCGGGATGAACGGCGGCTAGGGTTTAGTTTATTTTTTTTCTATTTTCTGATTGGTTGGGAGGATATTTATAATATTTTAATTCCCAAAAATACCCCTTTATTAATACGAACCCCAAATTCAACCCAGTGACTGTCATCCCTAGCTAAATACCCTCATTCCGAACACAATGGGATATGTTTCGTAGGCCCATTCGACTGTTTCACTCAGTTTTATTTCAAATTAAAATATAAAACATTCAATATTTAATTTGAACGTACATTTCAATTTGCCGGGGCCACATACTGATTCAAAAAATTCCAGAAAAATAAATCTAGCTATGTTTTGACGATACGGTCCCAACAAAACTAGTTTCGTCGAATTCTGAGACCGTTTGAAAAATGGCCATATTCTAGTCGATCCAATTTTACTGTAATTGACCAAAACACATTTTCCTTTTCCACGCTCACATACTAGCTTCAAAAATTATGAAATTTGAAACCTTAGCAATAACTTCACATCCCGGATCCAACAAAAGTGGTTTCGTCGAATTCCGAGGTCGTATGCAAAATGTCAATTTTCAAAGTCGATATATTCTCTATAGCGACCTTCCTGAAAATTCATTTGGCCATAACTTTTTATTCCCGTTATGAAACTTCGATTTTTCAGATTCGTTGGAAAGATATTTACTAACCGATTTAAATATTTTTGGTTTCACTCAAATCCGTTTTGTTTTGCGCCCGGTACAGTCAGTCAAAGTTTGAATTCAATTTTTGAAACTGCCGCGCCATTTCAGGCCTTGTTTATAATTCAAATTAATTATATTCATTTTTAACATCGATTCAAACTAACTTTTCATCGTTATTATTTAAAATATTTATTTTAAATATTTAAAATCCACTATTATAGCCAATTAAAAATTTTCAAATTGGTTCCGATTTTACGGGTTGTTACACTTAGCCTCCTCTGGTACCTAACAGTTTATAGGATCAAGTGGTCTAACAAAATTTGTAAAATCACTCACATTTTTGTTTACATGTTTTGGTACCCAAACTTGTTTATGTAACAATCCATCAGAATTTACCAAAGTACCTTTAGGGACCCAAATCTGTTTGAAATTAAATGAATTCACTGTATTTCTTTTTGGGGTCCAGGATTGTTTAGATGGATTATTACAAAACAAATTTACATCACGTTTTTGATTCAACAATCCTTTAAGATTATCAGAGTTTGAATTTTCAAATAAATTCTTTTCAAAACAGTCTGAAGGATTTTTAAAAACATTTGAAATTCGTTTTTCAAAAACATTGTTTTTTCGAAGCCAAGTCAACATTTGTTTCCAATAAGATTTTGATTTTGAAACAACATATTCAATGATTTTTCCCCATTAGAGAATTTATCCAAAGTTGATTCTAATCGTTGAATTTTGGATTTAAGATCATCGTTTTCTTTTATTAAATCAGAACATCGATTATTAGTGATCTTTCTTTCAGCATCATGTCATTTCAAAACCAAATTTTCAGATTCGCGTAATTTGATTTTCGCTTGGGTCTCAGAGATTTCAAATTCAAAAAGTTTTTGACTTTCTAATTCACATTTCTTGAAATTTTCAGTCTCATTTTCAAGTTATTTCAAAATCGAATCACTTTTCAATAAATTTTCTTTTTCAGTAATTTCAAATTTGGAATATATATCAGTCTTAAAAATTTCAAATTCCTTTTGTAGAAAATTGTTCAAACTTGACAACTCAATCTTGTTTTCTTTTAAGATCAGAATTTCCTTTTCAAACATTTGAATATTTTTATTGAGATGAACAAGATTGGTTTCCAATTTCAAACAATTATTGCAATCTGAATTTGAAGAATTTTTAAAATATTCAAGTTGTGATTCCAAATCAATAATTTTGCTGGTCAACTCAGAATTCTTAGATTTCAGAGATTTATTTTTCAGTTGGATTTTATCAACATATTTGGTTAAATCAACACAAAAATAAACCAGATCTTCATATGAAAAATTTCTTATTTCATCATCTATTGAATCTCCAACACTATCATCATCTGATTCTTCTTTGGTTAATCCTGTTAGACATACTTCTGAATCTGAGTTGGTCTTTGCAGGTTTTGAGCACTTGTTGTCATTTTGTCCAAACTTTGCATTAAGAGTTCTCAAGATTTCCTGCACAGATAAACAATGACAGATAAGATTAAACTATTCAGTGCTAAGATAATCAAATATAATTTTCATAGCACGAGCATTGAAAGTAATATCTACACTATCAAACCCATTGATAACAACATCCCAACATTTTATATTAACATATTTTAAATAAAATTCCATTTTGGATTTCCAGTTTAAAAAATCTGTTCCATCGAAAATAGTTGGAGATGAACTAGACTGACTCTCTCCCAGTTGACAACTAGGATGACCCATGACTCAAGAATTAATGAAATAACCTGCTCTGATACCACTTGTTGGATCTAGATTAACCCTAGAGGGGGTGAATATGGTTTATTGGAATTTATTGTAGAGTTAAAACAAATACATGATATTAAAATATTCGTAGATCACAGAATACAACTGAAATAGAAATGCAGAAAAGTAAATGACACACAGAGATACCCAGCTTCGGCAAAATCCTGCCTACTGCTGCATTCCTAAGGTTTCTACTAGGTGATAGAACAGACCCCGCATACAAGACCATGTATACTCGCGACTCTCGCTCCTATTCTAACCTTACACTCAAAACCCTTGACTAACTGCTATCCACTCGATCAGATTTCGCCTGATTACGACCCCGTAACCAGTAACCCAGATTTTACAGACTCTGCCAACTATCAGTCAACACCCTGACTGAATCCCTCTAGATTTTATAGACCTAGAACTGTTCAGAATTGTTTTACAAAACAATTATAAAACAATACAAAACAATAACACAACTTAAAAACCCTATCCCTTTATAAAAAGAAATAAAGCTCCCTTAAGACTCCTGAACTAGGCTAAGCCATAGTTGGAATATGTCGGCCCATTTTGTTATTGCATTGCACCCTTTTTCTCTTGGACCCGATCTCTTTTACTCTAGAGAATGAAATTGGCAATTAGGGTTTTTCTAAATTCCCCAAATCAAATCGATTGCTTGAAAGATTTTGAATCTCGGATGCTTCACTTTTGTTTATGCTGGTTGATTGATGCTCCTCTCTGATTTGGGCTTTCTCTCGATCAAAAAATAAGTGAGTAACTTCTGATTTTAATCGATTACTGTTTTTTAATGAAATTATGGGTTCTGTTTTCAATGATATATGCCTGTGATGAATTGGTGTAGAAATTGGATTTTACCATCCTTAAACATCTCTGATTTCATGATAACGACTTGCTGATTTTTTGCGTTGCTTTCCCCTTTCGATTTTGTAAACCACGGCTTTGAATGATGAATCTGGACTTGATGTTCTCCCCTTTATGAATCTGGTCAATAGATGATTGTTGCTTTTCCATGTATGCTTGCTGAATTTTTTGAACCGATTGAACCCATGCCGTGTATTTGTTTAACATTCCTGTTATGCCATGAACCCCCTGATTGAAACAAAACTGGAAATAAAAGAAATTGATTTCTTGCTCCTTGCTCCTTGTAAGATTTATGAATTGTTGCCTTCACTAAAATTGTGTAATTGATTTTCTAGTAACAAAATCCCTGATTTCATGCCAAAAATGAGTTGTGAAATTTCAAAACAGGAAGCATGATTTCTGGAAATGATTTATTTCATTTTTGCTAAGTTGAATTGTTGCCAAGAATGCATTTGTGATTTCCCATTTATAAATTGCCGGAATTCTGGAAAACATTTTAAAAAAAACTTTCTTGCCAAAAAGAAATTGTCCAATACTGGATACTCACCCCTGTTTGCCAAATAAATAGAAAGAACTGATTTAGTCATGGCACTTAGGATTTTCCACTTCATCACTGATTTTCCAGTTTTCTTTACATTACTTTATTTGCATCCTGATGTTAGCATATATAATCGCCATGCGGGTTATACTTATTTCTGTGCTAATGCATGTCTACTTGCAAAGACCATGTGCATAACCATTGTACACTATGTTGCTGAACAATATACATATACCTGCATTGCCTAAGCTTGTCCTCTGTTCTGTTTCACCTCGTACGTTTGCTGTTGAGTTTGTAGATCATCTTGATCATGTGGCACTGTCATGGCAGAATTGACATTTTGTATTGAAAAAAAACTTTGCAGTCACATACACTCTTGTCACAACTCAAGACATTTTTGTATTGTTGTATAATATATATATATATATATATATATATATACACACACACATATGCCTTGGCCATGCGCTTTCTTGAACTTGATTGCGCCATGTACTCCTTGACACTGTGTATTTACATGTATGATGTTGCAATTGTTAAACCATACTTGAGCTGATGAACTTAACATGTTTGAGTCATTTTGCATTTTAGTTGCTGAGAGCATGATCACTTCTTCATATTGTTTGATCACCGTTTATCCCACAATTGTGAGCTTGTGAGTTGCACCATGACCTTATTGACAACTGTTCTTGCTCCTTGCTAAAGCTCCATGTATTTCTGAAATCAGTTTGTCTTCATTTATATACATGCTCCATTCATGTTGCCTTGCTTTGGATACTTGTTTTTGCATGCTCGGCCATTAGATTTGAAAGATGTCATACTCGACCACTGCTGCTTTGTTTTGAACCATGTTTGAGCTTGTGATGACTTTGTTGTTTTCTTGTGCACTGAGTTGAGTTGGTACACGTGGCTACTCCTCAGTTGCACACTGGATTGGCGAGGCAGTGCACACGTGTGTATATATATACACGTGTGTATATGCAGCCATCCAGACAAGTTTTCCTGTCCCTGTATTGAGATATACAGATGATGTCTGTCTTGTGGTATTTACAATGTATCACTGTGAATATCACAAGCTATCCAGACACAGTCGGATGGAAAAAATCAAATTGAATCATGAAAAATGATGAGAAAACACACCAGAAAGCTGAGGCAAATAAAATTTTAATAATAAAATTTATATTCGCAAGAATTTATAATATTATTTCTATTCCATATACTTTGTGTGTGTGTTTCTATATATGACAGGTATGAAGATGATGACTGGACTGACTGTGAATTGTGAAGACAGAAAATCGAAGATAGAATATGAAAGACAAAAGATTTAGCAGAGAATGTATATGTGCCAATGTATATGAGTCAAAGTGAATGTACATAGATATGAAAATGTAAAATCAGTGATTGTATATATATATGAGCTGTATAGACAGAGTGTAACGACCCAGAAATTTCGACTACTAGAATGTGAGATTTATTATAAATTTAAAAATTGAATAATCAATTTTATAATTAATGCTCTGATTAGAAATTGAAAATCGAATTGAATTGGATTCAATATTTAATTCAGAATGATGAGTGAAAATCAAATATTTATTGTTTAATATTTGAATTGAATTTTTGTTAAGTCTTTGAATTGAATTTGGAATTCGATTGAAAAAAACATATATAAGTGATTGAATTTAAAATTAAACGTAGTTAACGTTAATAAATTGGAAATTTTCTGTGTTAAAAATATATGAGAATTGGCTTGGTATTTGTGTATTCATGTGTACAAAGGAATTTAATTTAACGTTTCAAAATTTTGAAATGAATAGGAGCTATTAATGGACAAACAGGATAAAATCGGTGAACGGTTAAATAATTAAAATAAACCAACGTCGTGTATAGACAAAGTGGGTTTGCACTCAGAATAATTTTATTTGATTTAAAACACGAGGACGAAGAAGTACATATAATTTTTGTTGTCCTTGGAGATTGCATTGTCGGTGCGAATATTGAACGTTCTTTGAGATTTGCGGTAGGATTAGATTTTTTTTGTACAAACAAATAAAACATCCCCTGTATGCTGCCTTTTCGAATATTACCGTCCCCAATTAAAACATGCAAGTTACTATCCTTTGCCTTGGCTCCCACGGTTACTTGGACGCCACACTTCGTGTTTCTTATAAATTAAGGGCTTTTCTTCCATTTCTTCAGACAACAAAATTTATTTCCTTTTCTATTTTTAATGGCCGAAGTGCCTTTCTCCAAAAAATCAATTTGCCTTTTTAATCTACTTCCTCCTTCCTTCGCTTCTTCAACCGTGTGATCAGCCTTACCCCAAATCGAAGGCAGACGCCACCTGAAACCCAAGTTCGCAACTTCCTCCAATTGAAGCTCGAGAAACTCAGAACTACCACAAATCGAAGCTGCTACAACCCTAAAAACCTGCGTCCCCGAGTTAAGGTGAGTTTTGTTTAAAACTCACGATTTACTTTGATTCAAGTAGATTAACGTGAATTTTTTTTCGAAATGTAATGGATGATTTCCCTGATAAAGTTGTGATTGCGATTTTGATTTGTTTGATTTTCACTTGTGTGATTTTATCCGCTGGTTCATGACATTTTGAGTTGGCCTGGCCCCTAGTTATTGCGTCCATTTGCCGGTCGAATTGTTGTTCACCCGTTTACTCAAACAACTGTGCAGTTTTATCAACCCTGTTTCACGTTTAATGATATAGTGATATGGATTTGAGTAGACATGCGTATAAAAGAGGTTACTTTATACCACAGTGGACTACCTACTTTAATTTCAGCATTCATGATTAATCTGATGCATGCTAAGCCCCCTTTAAATGAAGTGTACACATTTGTGCCTTGTTGTTTTCGGCATTCATGTTAATCTGAGAGATGCTGAACCCAAAATATTTTAATCAACAGTAAATGGAATTTGGGATGCTCAACCCCTTTTAATCTTGTGCCCTTAGTATACATCCTTGTTAATGTCTGTTGGACATTGTGCTGTTTAACATTAACATTTGTTTCAAACTTAATGACTGGAATAATTTGGTTACAACGTCACATGATTATATGCAATTTGTACATATGCAGACCATATGTCGACCAGTAGATGGCATTACTGGTTACCCTTGGCAAAAAGATTTGAAATAAGGATTATTTCTTCAGCATTAGTATTTTTCTCCTTTCAACTAAAATTATATTGATTTTTGTTAGATCAAACCTTGAACATTTCAGTTGGCCACCATGTAGCAAATAATTGTTCTTGTATTTACTTGATTTCACTAAGAATGCATGGTAGATGTCTATTTTTAAGGTTCCATTCTTATAAGCAGAAAAATCTAAATTTAATAGCAAAGGAATTCAAAATTTCAGCCTTTTTGTTTACTGAGCAAAAAGTTATGGTACATTTTGATAAAATTCCATTTCCAACATTACCATTCCATTTAATTGCTGTAATATACCTATATGCATATATGATCTTAAATGTGTACTTAGTAAATTCCAAGTTTTGCTATTAACCCTTAAGCATGGACTTCGGTTTGGGCTCACTTACATTGTTCTGAAATGTATTTGTACTTGTTGATTTGATTTGGACCAAATTATTGGGCATTACCTACTGATACCTGCGCATGGGTGGGAGAGACATCTTGTTCATTGGAAATCTGATACCTACTTCGAGTACATATTGTGAACCAGAGTCCTTTCATTAAATCATCTGCCTTATTTTATGAACCACAAACCCGCTACATGTTTGTTGGAACTTTTTTTTATTTTGCTTACATGTATAAACTGTGTATATATTAGTTACTTTGCCTACATCTATGACTGCATATATATTAGTTAGTTTGCCTACATCTTTGAACTGCATGTATGCACACCTGTTTGAACTACATAAAAACATGTGTAAATTCTAAATAATATTGAATTCCCTTATTGCCTGTACACACCACTGATACAATCTGAAGCTAGTAATGCATAAATTCTAACAGTAGTGTAAACCTTTATATCTGGACCTTCGGCATACCTAGAATAAATTGAATCCCAATCGGTGACTAACCTGCCACATGACTCACTGCTCTTGCGCTTGCCGTTAAGTTAGATATATACATATGATACTTGCCTGGCACTTTGCTCATTTGTTGAGCTGAACCATGTTGTAAGTATATCCAAGTACTGTGCTTTGCTTGCCACATTGTATTTGTCTTGATCAAATTATTTCCCTTGCTGATTTGCCTACGTCCATGTGTCATGCTAGTTGCCATATGAACCTCACCATACTCGTGTTTGTGGTTGTGGGATGCTGGGGCAGTGCACACGTGTACATGTACACGTGTGTACATGCAGGCTTCCGTGATCATTTGCTCCTAAAACAGTAACTGTTATATATATTTCGGAAGTTTGTTAACTTTTATATTCAATTTACATTGAAGTTAATTTACTTGAACTATGATTAATCCTGACTCGAGTATTTTTATGTTTTTGCATGAAATGCTCGAGTCAGACCCGAGCATTTCAGATTTAAGGACTTCAGTTCAGGATCCGAAGCTGGCGAAGACTGGGAATTTTCAAAGACGTGCGCACTCTGAAAGATTCAAACCAGTAAATATTTTTCTGTATTTAAACTGTATTTTATATTCCGCTGTATAGAAAATTCATGTATCAAAAATCCTGATTAATAAATAAAAGTTTATTTTTCTGTTAAATATTGTGTTATCTATTTATTCAGTGTTTTCTTGTGTTGACTCTATTTTTTAAACTCTGTAAGCTACACGCGCTCCGTCGTTTTTGGACGTTTTAAATTGGTTTAATCACCGGTTTGAAGCGGCCAAAATGGCGGGACGTTACAAGTGGTATCAGAGCTTTGGTTTATTCAAAGCTTAGCTTATAGAGTTTAAAAAAAAGAATCTTGAAAAATAAAAGGGTTTTGAAATATAAATTTCGAAAGTATTTTTAAATATATTTTGAAGGTAAATTATTTTGAAACTTGTATTTTGAAACTAATACAGCGGAAAAAGAGTTTTGAAATCTGAATTTTATTCGGAATCCCCAGTCTTCAAAGTCTTCAATTCTAGAGATGCCCGAGCTAATCTTCGATAAGTTTCCCTAGATTTGAATCCCGAACCCATCGTTGAATGGTATCAATAAAAGAATGATATAAGAGAAACAATAAATTAATTTCTCTAAGTATGTATTTAGATATCGCAGGCAACTGGAATTTATTTGAAATAGGAACGCCGATAGGAATTTGAACAAAAAGAGAAATTTTGGAACTGTTTCAAAGAATGAAACGATGAATTTTATTACGATATTCGGAATATAAATGAACGAAAAAAAAAATATCGAAAGAGTTATAGTTCAAATTCAATTATGTCGAATTGTATTACTAATTTATTGATTTTTCGGAACTTAGCAAGATAAATTAAAATTGGTGTCAAACCAATAATGTGTAATCGAATACATAAAGTCGATGGTAAGTATAAACTTGTTAAGTAATTAACAAGAAGTGAGGGATAAACAAGAAATGTAAATGAAGCGAGATATGGAGGAAGATCGTGAAGAAATTTAAATCGATATTTGAATAAAACTAAAGTAAATTTGATGGGACGAGATTGAATTCCGGAAAGAAATAACATTTACCTTTAGAAGTAAATAACGAAGGGAAGAAGAATTGCAAATAAAACTGAGGATAATGGAAATGGAATTGACGAAATGGTGAGATTATTCTGAATATAAATCAGAATAACTGGAATTGAGGAACAAAGAGCCCACGACGATAACGAAAGGCGCCAGAACGTAAAGGGAAGCAGATTCGTAAACTGAATCCGAGAGTGCGTAAGCAATATTTTGATAAGAAATTAAGAAATGAAGATAAAGAATTTAGAAACTGACTAAAGATTAGTTAAGTTGAATAGTTTTCTGAGTATTAATCTGATGTTGGTTTCGGCCTTCGGGGTTGATACTTTGGGAATTGTTCGCTTGCTAATTTACAGTCGATGGATGTGAAAGAGTAATTGTGTGAATGAAAATTTTGTTACAAGAATGAAAATTCTGGAATTTTGAAAACACAAAGATTTGGGTGATAAACGTAATAATTGGAAATCTAGAAGAAAAATTGGTTTATAACCGATAGATCTATAAATCCGAGTTGGAAAGGACATCAAGTATTTGAAGTAGTTAATAGATCAAAGCTAAAATTTTGAAATCGGAATGAATTTTGAGAATATTCGATTTTGGGTATTGGAGAAAAAAGATTTCGTAACTTGTATGGGAAAATATAGTGAATTTGAATTTTTTTGGATTGAAAGGTAATCAATTAAGATAAAATCTTATATAACGGAATTTATATAAGACGAGATGTTTGAAATATGATTTGGGAAGAAAATCTTATGTAAATGACATAAGTATGATTTATGAAATAAAATACTATATGTATATAGTATAGTATGTTTTTTCAAAGTAAAGATAAGGAAAGTACCTTCCTTCTCTTGAATTTCGAGCTTGGTTGAGATATGCTGCTGGTGGAGGTAGGTTGTCCGGACATAAAACTCATGAGTTGCCATTGAGCACGACTGCTAGCGTAATTCGCAGGGCTGCAGATAGCCTACGGCGGTCGGATGTTTCTTGAGGGAATCAGACGTAACCATTGTGATCGCTGCGATCTAGGGTCGTTGGAATTCGACCGTGTAGCGGAATTCGCAGGGCTGCAGATAGCCTACGGCGGACGGATGTTTCTTGGGAGAACCAAGCGTAACCATTGTGACTGTTGCGATCTACAGTCGAATTGTAAGGGCGAAATCCGCAGAGCTGTGAAAGCTTACGGGTATGGATGTTTCTTGGGGGACCCAGGCGTAACCATTGTGTACCTGCGGTCCACTGTATTTGAGATATCTTAGTGATAGTGAGCCACCTGTTTGATGCAGCAGTTAGTCTTCGTGACTTGATTGGTCCTCGTGACCTGATTTATCTTTATAATTGGATGATTTGATTTCAGGATCCTGAGAGTGAGCAACCAACGTTCAATGACCTCAGATCGTCTTTTGATTCTTAAGTATCTTCCGTTGATCTGTCCATGACGAAATTCGCAGGGAAGTGAATTCCCATGGATACAGATGTTTTCTGGGGGATCCAGACGGAACCATTGTGTATCTGCGATTCATGAACAATCAACGTATCAACATCACATTGGTACTTTCCGTATCTGTTTTTGAAAGGAATTATTAAAATATTTTCACTGGAAGTTGAAGCAAGAATATTTAGTGCTTGGAGATTTTAGTCGTGCGCCTGGCCAGCGTATGCCTAACATCTGTAAGAACGACAATGGACTTGTCAAACTTCGAGTTATAAAGTATTTCAAAATCAATAATTTAAATTTAAAATAATAAAAGGATTTCGAAGTATTTTTGGAATGATAATACAAATATTTTCCGTATGAATTTTGTATAGAAGTTATAAAAGAAATTGGGATTTTTGGAAATTTTCAAGTCAAAAATTTGTATCTGGAAGAGGAGATGTTATTTACACTCTACCATGAGTGTTGGAAAGGATTAAATGGATTGAATTGAACCTGGATTGCAAGGGGAAAGGGCAATGAAGAATAAGTGAATATTGACGAATGAGATTTATAAAGAAATTTATAATAATTTGAGATGCATAAATCCAATTTATGCAGAAATTGAAATTTAAGAAGAGAATGAGTTTGGAAAGAAATTATATGATTTTGAATCTCTTAAGAGATAGAATGAGAAATTTAGAGATATATCAACATAATTTGAGATAGAAATTGGTATAATAAAATTGATTGTATTCTAAAGAGCATGGAAATAAACGAAGTGTATCTGGTCAAAATTGGTTATTGAAAGGGATGTGATTTTTCCGAGTTGATTGAATATGATGGTAATAAAGAGGATCGATAGCTTGAATATCGATATTTAAGTTAGTGGAAAATTTCACATGAATATAATTATAAGGAGCACTCCTTTTCGAGGACGAAAAGTTTTAAAAGGGGGGAAGAATGTAACGACCCAGAAATTTCGACTACTAGAATGTGAGATTTATTATAAATTTAAAAATTGAATAATCAATTTTATAATTAATGCTCTGATTAGAAATTGAAAATCGAATTGAATTGGATTCAATATTTAATTCAGAATGATGAGTGAAAATCAAATATTTATTGTTTAATATTTGAATTGAATTTTTGTTAAGTCTTTGAATTGAATTTGGAATTCGATTGAAAAAAACATATATAAGTGATTGAATTTAAAATTAAACGTAGTTAACGTTAATAAATTGGAAATTTTCTGTGTTAAAAATATATGAGAATTGGCTTGGTATTTGTGTATTCATGTGTACAAAGGAATTTAATTTAACGTTTCAAAATTTTGAAATGAATAGGAGCTATTAATGGACAAACAGGATAAAATCGGTGAACGGTTAAATAATTAAAATAAACCAACGTCGTGTATAGACAAAGTGGGTTTGCACTCAGAATAATTTTATTTGATTTAAAACACGAGGACGAAGAAGTACATATAATTTTTGTTGTCCTTGGAGATTGCATTGTCGGTGCGAATATTGAACGTTCTTTGAGATTTGCGGTAGGATTAGATTTTTTTTGTACAAACAAATAAAACATCCCCTGTATGCTGCCTTTTCGAATATTACCGTCCCCAATTAAAACATGCAAGTTACTATCCTTTGCCTTGGCTCCCACGGTTACTTGGACGCCACACTTCGTGTTTCTTATAAATTAAGGGCTTTTCTTCCATTTCTTCAGACAACAAAATTTATTTCCTTTTCTATTTTTAATGGCCGAAGTGCCTTTCTCCAAAAAATCAATTTGCCTTTTTAATCTACTTCCTCCTTCCTTCGCTTCTTCAACCGTGTGATCAGCCTTACCCCAAATCGAAGGCAGACGCCACCTGAAACCCAAGTTCGCAACTTCCTCCAATTGAAGCTCGAGAAACTCAGAACTACCACAAATCGAAGCTGCTACAACCCTAAAAACCTGCGTCCCCGAGTTAAGGTGAGTTTTGTTTAAAACTCACGATTTACTTTGATTCAAGTAGATTAACGTGAATTTTTTTTCGAAATGTAATGGATGATTTCCCTGATAAAGTTGTGATTGCGATTTTGATTTGTTTGATTTTCACTTGTGTGATTTTATCCGCTGGTTCATGACATTTTGAGTTGGCCTGGCCCCTAGTTATTGCGTCCATTTGCCGGTCGAATTGTTGTTCACCCGTTTACTCAAACAACTGTGCAGTTTTATCAACCCTGTTTCACGTTTAATGATATAGTGATATGGATTTGAGTAGACATGCGTATAAAAGAGGTTACTTTATACCACAGTGGACTACCTACTTTAATTTCAGCATTCATGATTAATCTGATGCATGCTAAGCCCCCTTTAAATGAAGTGTACACATTTGTGCCTTGTTGTTTTCGGCATTCATGTTAATCTGAGAGATGCTGAACCCAAAATATTTTAATCAACAGTAAATGGAATTTGGGATGCTCAACCCCTTTTAATCTTGTGCCCTTAGTATACATCCTTGTTAATGTCTGTTGGACATTGTGCTGTTTAACATTAACATTTGTTTCAAACTTAATGACTGGAATAATTTGGTTACAACGTCACATGATTATATGCAATTTGTACATATGCAGACCATATGTCGACCAGTAGATGGCATTACTGGTTACCCTTGGCAAAAAGATTTGAAATAAGGATTATTTCTTCAGCATTAGTATTTTTCTCCTTTCAACTAAAATTATATTGATTTTTGTTAGATCAAACCTTGAACATTTCAGTTGGCCACCATGTAGCAAATAATTGTTCTTGTATTTACTTGATTTCACTAAGAATGCATGGTAGATGTCTATTTTTAAGGTTCCATTCTTATAAGCAGAAAAATCTAAATTTAATAGCAAAGGAATTCAAAATTTCAGCCTTTTTGTTTACTGAGCAAAAAGTTATGGTACATTTTGATAAAATTCCATTTCCAACATTACCATTCCATTTAATTGCTGTAATATACCTATATGCATATATGATCTTAAATGTGTACTTAGTAAATTCCAAGTTTTGCTATTAACCCTTAAGCATGGACTTCGGTTTGGGCTCACTTACATTGTTCTGAAATGTATTTGTACTTGTTGATTTGATTTGGACCAAATTATTGGGCATTACCTACTGATACCTGCGCATGGGTGGGAGAGACATCTTGTTCATTGGAAATCTGATACCTACTTCGAGTACATATTGTGAACCAGAGTCCTTTCATTAAATCATCTGCCTTATTTTATGAACCACAAACCCGCTACATGTTTGTTGGAACTTTTTTTTATTTTGCTTACATGTATAAACTGTGTATATATTAGTTACTTTGCCTACATCTATGACTGCATATATATTAGTTAGTTTGCCTACATCTTTGAACTGCATGTATGCACACCTGTTTGAACTACATAAAAACATGTGTAAATTCTAAATAATATTGAATTCCCTTATTGCCTGTACACACCACTGATACAATCTGAAGCTAGTAATGCATAAATTCTAACAGTAGTGTAAACCTTTATATCTGGACCTTCGGCATACCTAGAATAAATTGAATCCCAATCGGTGACTAACCTGCCACATGACTCACTGCTCTTGCGCTTGCCGTTAAGTTAGATATATACATATGATACTTGCCTGGCACTTTGCTCATTTGTTGAGCTGAACCATGTTGTAAGTATATCCAAGTACTGTGCTTTGCTTGCCACATTGTATTTGTCTTGATCAAATTATTTCCCTTGCTGATTTGCCTACGTCCATGTGTCATGCTAGTTGCCATATGAACCTCACCATACTCGTGTTTGTGGTTGTGGGATGCTGGGGCAGTGCACACGTGTACATGTACACGTGTGTACATGCAGGCTTCCGTGATCATTTGCTCCTAAAACAGTAACTGTTATATATATTTCGGAAGTTTGTTAACTTTTATATTCAATTTACATTGAAGTTAATTTACTTGAACTATGATTAATCCTGACTCGAGTATTTTTATGTTTTTGCATGAAATGCTCGAGTCAGACCCGAGCATTTCAGATTTAAGGACTTCAGTTCAGGATCCGAAGCTGGCGAAGACTGGGAATTTTCAAAGACGTGCGCACTCTGAAAGATTCAAACCAGTAAATATTTTTCTGTATTTAAACTGTATTTTATATTCCGCTGTATAGAAAATTCATGTATCAAAAATCCTGATTAATAAATAAAAGTTTATTTTTCTGTTAAATATTGTGTTATCTATTTATTCAGTGTTTTCTTGTGTTGACTCTATTTTTTAAACTCTGTAAGCTACACGCGCTCCGTCGTTTTTGGACGTTTTAAATTGGTTTAATCACCGGTTTGAAGCGGCCAAAATGGCGGGACGTTACACAGAGTGTTATAGTGAGTAGATGTGTAACAACAGAATTTTACTGATGTTTGTATTAAACAAATTTGTTTAAATAAAATATTATTTTATTGTGCTCAAATTTGTTTTTAGGCAAATTTGTTTATCGTATTCAGTTTATATACGAGTACAGTGTCATGTGAAGAATATATAAATAGTGGAGTTATAAATCTGTACTGTTTGAATGTTGAAATAGAATATTATATTCAAATAGAATACAGTTTGAATGTTCAATTCCAGTGCAGTAGTATTCCATTTAAATATAAATATTATATTCCCGTCTATGATGTATAAATAGAACAGTACAATTATAAACACATTTAATAATAAAGTATATTTGGTTGTTATCATCAAACAAAAATCATATAATTATGTATACAACACCGTTATATACAACACAGTCATGGCTCGGTTATGGACTAGGTTATAGGCTCGGTTATGACCTCGATTAGGATCGTGGTTACGAGCTTGGTTATTACTTCAATTATGAGCTACATTATAGATAGCGGTGATTGGCTTGGTTATATGCTCAGTAATAGATTTAGTAATTTACTCGGTTATGGGCTTAGTAGCAATTTGATATGAAATATAAAATAAAATATAAAATATGAAAGCTAAATTAGAAGGTATAAAATAAAATATAAAATATAACATAAATTATAAAGTATAAAATATAAATAACTAATTTCAGTTTCAAGCTAGATCATAACCTCGATTAAGAGCTCAATTGTAAATTCCATTACAAGCTTGTTTAAGAGTTATGAGATCGGTTGTGGGTTAAGTTATGGGTTTAGTTTTGGCTAGGTTATGGTCTCGGTTATAAGCTAAGTTAAAGGTTTGGTTATGATCTCAATTATGACTGTGGTTATGAGCACAACTATTACCTCCGTTATAAGCTAGGTTTAGATCTTGGTTATGGGCTCGGTTATTGGATCGGCTATGGAATAAAAGCTAAATAGAAAATATAAGAGATTAAGAGATCAAATGTAAATTCAATTACAATCTTGTTTAAGGGCTGGTTATGAGGTCGGTAACGGGTTTAATTTTGGCTCGGTTATGGTCTCGGTTATGGGCTAGGTTAAACGTTTGGTTATGATCTGAATTATGACTGTGATTATAAGCTCGGTTATTGCCTCAGTTATAAGCTACGTTTAGATCTTAGTTATGGGCTCGGTTATTGGATTTGTTATGGAATAAAAGCTAAATTAGAAAATATAAAATATAAAATCTAAATGAGAAAATATAAAATATAAAATATAAAACATAAATTAAAAATTATAAAATAAAATAAAAAGTATAAAGTATAAAATATAAAATATGAATAAAATATAAATAACTAATTTTAGTTAAAAGCTAGATCATAACCTCGATTAAGAGCTCAATAATAAATTCAATTACAAGCTTTTTTAAGAGCTCGGTTTTGGGCTCGGTTATGGGTTTGGTTTTGGCTCGGTTATGTGCCCAATTATAGGTTCAGTTATGAGCTGGGTTAAAGGTTTGGTAATGACCTCAATTATGACTGTGGTTATGTGCTCAGTTATTACCTCAATTATGAGCTATGTTTAGATCTTAGTTATGGGCTCTGTTATTGGATAGGTTATGGAATAAAAGCTAAATTAGAAAATATAAAATATGAAATATAAAATATGAATAAAATATAAATAACTAATTTAGGTTACAAGCTAGATCATAACCTCGATTAAGTGCTCAGTTATAAATTCAATTACAAGCTTGTTTAAGAGCACGGTTATGGGCTCGGTTATAGGACCAGATATGTGTTTGGTTTTGGCTCGGTTATGGGCTAGGTTATGTGATCGGTTGTGGCTAGGTTATGGGCTCGATTATGATCGTAGTTATGAGCTCGATTATTACCGCAGTTACGAGCTATATTATATATTCTAGTTATTGTCTTCATTATGGGATTGGTTGTGGTTTAGGTTATTGGGTCGATCATGCGTACAATGTACAGTTATGACTCGGTTATGTGCTAGGTTATGGGCTCGGTTATGACCTCGATTATGACCGTGGTTATGAGCAAGGTTATTACTTTAGTTACGAGCTACATTATAGATAGCGATGATTGCCTCGATTATATGCTCGGTTATAAGTTTAGTATCTAGCTCGGTTATGGGCTTAGTGGTAATTTGTTATGAAATACAAAATATAAAATATGGAAGCTAAATTAGAAAATAAAAAATAAAAAATATAACATAAATTATAAATTATAAAGTATAAAGTATAAAACATGAACAAAATATAAATAACTAATTTCAGTTACAAGCAAGATCATAACCTTGATTAAGAGCTCAGTTGTAAATTCAATTACAAGCTTCTTAAGAGTTATAAGGTCGGTTATGGGCTTAGTTATAGGTTTAGTTCTGGCTCGGTTATAGCCTCGTCTATGGGCTAGGGTAAATGTTTGGTTAAGATCTAATTATGACCGTGGTTATGAGCTCGGTTGTTACCTCAGTTTTAAGCTAGGTTTAGATCTTGGTTATGGGCTCAATTGTGGAATAAAAGCTAAATTAGAAAATATAAAATACAAAAGCTAAATTAGAAAATGCAAAATATAAAATAAAATATAAAGTATAAAGTATGAATTATAAAATATAAAATAAAATTTAAAATGTAAATTATAAAATGTAAAGTAGAAAATAAAAATTGTAAAAATATGAATAAAATATAAATAACTAATTTAAGTTACAAGCGAGATTATAACCTCAACGAAGAGCTCAATTATAAATTCAATTACAAGCTTTTTTAAGAGCTCGGTTTTAGGCTCGATTATGGGATCAGTTATGGGTTTGGTTATGGCTCGGTTATGTGCCCAGTTATGGGCTCGGTTATGAGCTAGATTAAAGTTTTGGTAATGACCTCAATTATGACCGTGGTTATGAGCTCGGTTATTACCTAAGTTATGAGCTAGGTCTAGATATTAGTTATGGGCTCTGTTATTAGATCGGTTATGGAATAAAAGCTAAATTAGAAAAGCCAAATTAGAAAATATAAATAACTAATGTAAACACATTAAACACATTCGGATACCGAGCGGATAACTATGACACTTTAAACACATTCGGACGCAAGGCCTAATCGGGTACATATGATAGTAAAAAACATTCGGACGCAAGGCCTAATTGGGTGCTTGATCAACGATTCGACACCCGATATGGATTTATAAATCGAGCGGGTGCCTATGACACGTTAAATATATTCGGAGACAAGGCCTAATCGGGTACCTATGGCACGTAAAAGGCATCCAGATGCAAGGCCTAATCGGGTACTTCATCAACGATTCTATACCCGGTAAGGATTAATTAACCGGGCGGGTACTTATGACACGTTAAACAAATTCAGACGCAAGGCCTAATCAGGTACCTACGACACGTAAAAGAAATCTAGACGCAAGGCCTAATCGGGTACTTCATCAACGATTCTACACCCATTACGGATTAATTAACCGAGCGGGTACCATGACACGTTAAACAAATTTGGATGCACGACCTAATCGGGTACCCGTGACACGTAAAAGACATGCGGACTCAAGGCCTAACCAGGTACTTCATTAACAATGGTGCACCCATTAGGGATTAATTAACCAAGCGGGTACGTGGACGATTATGAAATTAGCTAAGCATGACGTACATATTAAATATAAATCGTAAAATACAAGTAATTATATAATAAATAAAAAAGTTAAATTAGAAAGTTTAAAACATAAAATATAAAATATAAAAACTAAATTAGAAAATATAAAAATGCAATATAAAATGTAAAGTTTAAAATATAAATTGTAAATATAAATAATTTATATAATAAATAAATTATAATAGTACTTCAAATATTAATAAATTCATATATTGGTTGGGTAATAGGCTCAATATTAAACTTTTTTATTGGTATTCGTTAGATTATGGTCTCGGTTAAGAGACACAGTTATGAGCTCGATTACCTTCTAGGTTATGGGTGTTATGTCAAGTTATGGTCTTGATTATAGGTTGGGTTATGACCTCAGTTATTTTGTTGGTTATAATCTTAGTTAAGAACACGGTTATGGGATTATATTCGGTTATAGGCACAGTTAACAACGTTGGTAATGAACACGATTATATGTATTGCGTTTGGTTATGGGCTTAATTATGATCACAGTATAATTCATAAATTATATACACTAAAATATTAAATATAGAAACTAAAATAGAAAAATATAAAACGTAAAATGTAAAAAATAAATATAAATAAGTTATAAAATCACGTTTAACCGAGCAAACCCCGAAATGTGAAAGATGGTCGGATTCCAAACCTAATCGAGCACCTGATGGATGTAAAGAAAGATCGAGTGCCAAACCTAATTGGGAACATATGAAAACCGATCTATACCCAAGATATAACATTTAATCGAGCAAACCATGGTATGCTAAAGATGACCGAATTCCAAACCTAATATGTAATTTATGGATGTAAAGCACGAACGAGTGTCAAAACTAATCGGTTACATATGGAAACTGATTTATACCAAAGATATAATGTTTGACCGAGCAAACCACATAACGCGAAAGATGAACGAATTGCAAACCTAATCGGGGTACCTGATGGATGCAAAGCACAATCGAGTTCCAAACCTAATTAGGTATGTATGAAAACCCAAGATATAATGTTTAACAGAATGATTAGCCGAGCGAATACTATGACACGTAAAAGACATCCGGACGTAACTCCCAATCGGGTACCTATGACACGTAAAAGACGTCCAGATGCAAGGCCTAATCGGGTACTTCATCAACGATTCTACACCCAGTAGGGATTAGTTAACCGATCGGGTAACTATGACATGTTAAAGACATTAGGACGCAAGACCTAATCAGATACTTATGACACGTTAAAGACATTCGGATGCAAGCCCTAATGTCATAACTGAATACTCGTAAGAAGTTTCTAAATGGACATCATCTAACGTCTTTGAATTTTTGCGGAAAGCACTCCTTGTTATTTTGTTTTCAACAAATACTTGTAAGAATAAATAGACTCTTATTCATGTATTTTGATTCACAATATTTAAAATATAAAATCTATGCAAAAGACATCGTAATTTTACCGTTACCGTAACAGTTCTATAAAAACCAATCCATAACAAAGATATGTTACTGGATGTGAGCACTCAAATTCAAGTACCCACAAGCTTAAACGTTGATTCATCAAACAAAAACAAAATATTACATCCTATAATTGTGTTCTTAAAGGAGAGGTGTCAATCAACACCGTATAATTACACCACTAGGGTTGAACACTGTAGGCCCCAGTATCACATAAATCATTATTTATTAAATCACATAGAACTCATATCTCTATCATAAGATACAATCATGTGCATTTTTTTTAAAAGAAACTATCATTATATACATGCATATAATAAAGACTGATAGAACTTATATCTATAATATCACACAATCAACACAGCTGAATCACTAGCAAATGCATGATTTTTCTTCTTGTCAGATTTTTTGGATTTGCTAAATTTGATCTCGTGGAAAACTCGATGTACTATGTGTCATTCTACGGTACATTAAAGCAAATTATGAATATTTAAAGCATATGAATACTAAAGCAGTACCAAATTAAAGCATATGAAGACTGATAGTACTGTAGGACTTTGTTAAGTGCCAAATTAAAGCAGTATAAACTAATTTAAAAAAGCATATGATAAATGAACATAACACATTATGGTTAAAACAAATCATGAATACTGCAACAATGAATGTTATATAAACATAGCATAACACAACATATCACATATAAGATTCACTGGAATGATCAAATGCAATAAAATTATAAAACAATAAACAGTACCAAAGAAATATAACAATAAACATTAAAATCTTAATTTTCCATTCAAATAAATTAAAAATCGAGATCGAAATCTGGAAGAAGACTAACTGTGCAACCTATGTGAACAAAAATGTACTTAATAATCGAAAGTCGTTATATCGAACAAGGATAAGAAATGGTAAAGACAAATAAAAGCAACATACCCGAATTATGCAAATTGTTTGGTGAAGATCGAAATCACAATGAAGATCAATAGTAAAGAAACATGACCAAGATCGATCGACAATCAAATTTGGTATGAACTTGTTTGTACCATCAAGACAGCTTAACTCAAAGGAAGATTATCCTTCTTTATTAACTTAATTGGATGGCAGATTGTTTGTTTTGATATTTAAGCAAATTAGGTATTCAAAAAATTAAAATTGAATGCACTTGATATACAACAAACAAACTATTATTTATGTATTCAAATAGTGACACAAACTCCAACAAACATACCTAAGACCATGGCTAGACAGCACAATTCACAATAAAAATCAATTGAAGAAGTATGGACCGACGAAGAACTCGCATACACATAATGTAATGTCCTGTATTTTTATGGTATAATAATTAATTTATTTAATTATTTAAATAGTGATTTAGGGATTTAAATGGTTATTTAATTAAATAATAATGAATATTTAATTAATATTAATAATCGAATAATATATTAAATTCTGAAATAGTCGAAAATAGTGAATTGTCAATATAATGTGAATTGGACAATTTATAATATAAACATTTCAGTATAGAGTTGAATTATATTAACGAATATATTATTTAAACGAAGTTTGAACGTATAATTATATTATAATCGAACCCGAAATGGCGCTATAGTTCATAATTTGGCAATTCGAACTTTAAACGAATATACAGATTTCGTTTTAAGTCGGATTTCTGTGAAATAAGAAATGTTTAGAGCCAGTGAAGTATATTTTTCTAATGGAAGAGAAAAATCGAGATTTCATCGTGTAGATTTTGAGCTATGTCCAAATCAAATTTTTGAAAAATCGCTATGGAATTCCTTTATAATTTATAACGATTTATATATATTATAAATGGATTTTTCAATATAAATTGAATATCGATTATCTCAGATTTTGAAATACCGAGTTGTAAATTCTGATATGATTATTTTAGAGCTGTATGATATCGTACTATAATATTTATTTGTAAATATTTAGTTTAATTATTTAAATATATTTAATATTTAAATGGGTATATTTAGAGCGTCAAAAATAGCCAGTTTTGCAAACGAACCCCGTCTTTGACGAAACTAATTTTGTTGGATCCGCAATATTAAATTATTGTTAGATTTCAATTTTCGTGATTTTTGAACTCAGTATGTGGGCGTACAGGATTTTAATGTGAAAATCAGTCAGTTATTTGACTTTAAAAATACTTTGTGTGAGAAAACAGATTTGGAATTCAACGAAATAAGTTTCGTTGGGTCTGTTATGTCGATCTGAAGGGATATGTCCATTTTCGTGATTTTTGGATATCATGTGTGATCGCAGGGATTTTTAAACAACGTATATAGACAACGGTTCAATATATGTTAATATAAAATTCGATATAAAAATATTAAAATCCTTCTATAAGTAGCACTACCATTCCCCTAACCCTAGGAATTCATTTCACTAGTCAACCACAAACCCGCCGCTATTTGTTCATCTTACAGACAACAAAATGAGCTTCTAAAATTCCTTTAGAAATCATACAAAAATCTAAAAAAATCCTAAATCGAGTTGATTGAGTTTCTTTTGCAACAAGCTTCAATCCTCTGCAAGTTTGGATAGGTGCGCATCATCTTAGAGCTGTCGAATTGCCTACAACGAATACTAGGGTTCAATGTTTTGGGGATTTAAGGGGTTAATGCTTGAATTCGAAATTGTGTTGGGGTTTCTAAGGTTGGGAAGCACATCATAGCAGAATTTGAGGTAAAATAGTGGTAATTAATGTCGATGTTGCTGTACAAGTTCGAATGAACTACAGGTTGTCGAGATCAATGTGGTGAGTTCAAGTTTTATATAAAGGGGATGTATTCGAAGAGGATGGGAAGAGGAGTGTAAGGATGAAGTTTGTTTTGAGTTTAGCTGAGTGGAGGAAGAGAGAGGAGGGTGCAAAGTTTTCGTTCATGTCATGTTTTAGCAGCGTGTTTTACTAAAAGTCACCGAAGAGGAAGGGAACATCGAGCTCTGTGTAAACAGGTTGAGTTGGTGCGGAATTTGAAGAGGAGTGTAGTTGTGATTTTTATTTGAGTTTGCATGAGGAGATGAAGGAGTTTGACGGCTTTAAAGTTCGGTCATGGTCTTCAATTTGGAGCAGTGGGATTTTCACTGATCGGGGAAGAAGGAAATACCGGTCTGAGCTTCAAATGGGCTGGATGGGCCGTTTAAAGAGGGTAAGGCCCAAGTGAAAAATGGAATTAAATTTATTTAATTTAAAATAGTCTACAAACTAGTTAACATCATATATTGCACATAAGATGTCAGTTTGACGAACAGTTGGATCCGTTGGGATCGTATGGATGAGGGCTACACCACAGAACTGACTGGGAGTGAATTGGAGCTCGTTATAATTTATAGCAAAATAAATCGTTTGTCTGAATCAACCGATGGTTATTGTTATTTAACGATGATTGTCCAATGTGAGTAAATCTCACTAACTCTGTACAGTTTATATTTTTATAAATATAATTTAGAATTGATAAATGATGATTGATTGTTGTGTGTTGATTGTTTGGTTGAATTGCTGATGTATTGGTTGAAATTATAGATAACGATATATATATATATATATATATATATATATAAATCGTTAATCAAATATTGATTCTGTTTATCAGAATATTTCATATTGAAATGAAATCGATGTTATTTATATTGTTTAACATTTGTGAATGCAGGGAAATAGGTTGGAGGGATCCAACTGGATTCCTCAATATTTATAATACTGTTTGTTTCCATATATTGTGATATATGATGTGATATATAATATGTGATTGATTATGATGACACTGGTATGGTTAATTGGTATTTTAAATGTCGTATGAAATACTGTAATGTAAACGGAAATTTTCAAAATGAATATTGAAAATGAAATATTTATATATGAAATAAATAGGATATTATAAAAAGGTAATATTTGGAAAACAAATACTGGAAAGTATAATTATAAAAGGAAATATTTATTTGGAAAATAAATAGAATTATTAGTTAGAAAGTAAATAGAATTATATAAAAGGATTTATATAAAGTGAATAAAATTATATAAAAGGATTTGTATAGAATAAATATGATATTGAAAAGGGGAATATTTATATGAAATAAATAGGATATTGAAAAGGAAATATTTGGAAAATGAATAGAGTTTTATAAAAAGAAAAATTTACATTTGGAAGGTTTAGACCCGTGCTTCGCACACGGGTGTAACATGATATTGATTTAAAGTAAATATTTTGCAAATAAAATAGTATAAAGGAATTTGGGGTTTGAAATAGGAATTTAAAATGGAAATACTGAAATTAGAAACTGACCGGAAATTAGTTGAATTAATTGATTTTCTTAGTATCGATCTGATGTTGGTTTCGGCCTTCGGGGTTAATACGTAGGGGGTTGTTCTCTTACTAGTTTACAGTTAGAGACTGATATATGTGAGAAGATAGTGATGCATGAATTAGAAATGGAAATGTTTTCCAAAGTTAATAACGTATATCTTCTAAAATTAGAAAATAAGGATTTGATGAAAACATGGAAACGAGAAATGGGGAAATGAATAAATGTTGATTGATGATTGATTGATAGAATTTCCATTTAGAAATAATATCGTTGTTTGCGCACAAGTTTTCCTTTGATAGTTAAATCACCGACTATCAAAGATTTTGACCATTTCCGTTGTCAATACGGAGAGACCGGGATCAGATATATTATCTGAAAACCACTCCGTATGGCATCAGCGTTGCTAATCAAATATGATGAAGATAATTGAAGACGGAGTTATGCAAGGGTTGTTCAGTAAATCCTAGGTAGAATTGCCTAAGACGGATTTACGGAATAGTGCCTTCGGGTTGTCCAGTCCCAGGACAACTTGAATGGTCAAATGTCTGACAGAGTATATCTGGTAGATCGCGTAAGTTGATCGTTTCAAACGTATTTACGCTGGTGGCGGAGGATTCGTTTCTCTTAGCTTATACCAGTGGTATTTTTGGGGGAATCAATTTGTGATTTAACGGGTATGACGATGTGGCATTCAAAGTAAATGAAGAAGTGATCTGTTAAAAGATACGTTATGACCTTAAGCCTCATCAACTGGGAAGTGACATAAATCGGGCGGGCAACATGGCTAAGTAGGTCGCACCCAAGTAGGGTATATTGTCACCATCTAGAGAATATTCATATATGTTACTTCATTCTATTATGTATCTCCCGGGAACGGTTATGTTGGTATACCAACCGTAAGGTGATAATATATTCGGAAAATTCAAGCGAAATGAATGGTCGGTCATGTGCGGTCGAGTTACAAGATGTTCTTGTTGAACTCCAGTGTATCGCTTCTAGAGTATACTGATCGGAAGGTGGTTCCATACCTTGTCATAGTTGGAAATCCATTACCCAATAAGCGCCCGCGGTGTTTGATTGTATATAATATATGTGGAACGTGAGATGAAAGCATTTCCACTAGATTGATATTTATTTGATTTAGACATTATTATAATATCAGAAGAGTATTGATTTTTAAGAAATATTTTTGGTTATCGTAAGGTAAAAACCATCCGTGTTTATGTGTGGATCAGTCTTACGATTATCATTTCTTTAGAAAGGATTTTGAAAGTTAAACAAATGATTGGAGTTTACTCACACCAGTCACATGACTGACCCAGAGTTTATTTTGTTTTCCCTAAACTCTTGGGTGCCCGATTTTGTACGGGCAGTCAAGTAGTCGGGATTTTACAGATATTTGAAGAGCTGGAGCAGGAGGCTTCAAGATTATATAGCTATTGTTATTTCCGCTGTGTTATAAGTGTTGTACTGTGATAATGTTACTATATACATATACTGATTTTATTTCAAAGATATGTTATCTATTATATGTTGTTCGTTCCGCTGTTAGATTCATGTTACTCTGATGTTGTACGTTCTTCTCCTTCTTCTACTCTAATTTTCTATCTTATATATTCTCACTCTCTATTTTTCTTTCATTAACTATCCGGTATTCCCGATGCTTGGATAGTCGACATTGAGTTTATGTCGATAACCAAGATCGTGAAAACCCGGGTCGTTACAGTTGGTATCAGAGCTAAAGGTTAAGTAATTACCTTGGCTCTTTGGCGTGACTAG
The DNA here is from genome assembly GCA_030737875.1 of Allium sativum. Taxonomy (NCBI): domain Eukaryota; kingdom Viridiplantae; phylum Streptophyta; class Magnoliopsida; order Asparagales; family Amaryllidaceae; genus Allium; species Allium sativum. The sequence continues at coordinate 748,545,524 of CM060916.1, read as the reverse complement.
GTAGAGATGTGGTTAGTAATACCCTAGATTGAGTTTGAGTGTATATATATGAGCACATATTTGTTATTTGATATAAAAATGGTTTTATATTGTGGAGATTTATTGATTGAGTTGTTTATGAGTTCTGGTCGATCAGTTTGATCCACTGTATCAGTATGAGTTAATAAACACTTGAATGCGATGAACCGACACAATATGTTTTGAAAAGATAGTAAATGAAATAATTTTACCCGAAATATATTTTGTTATAAAAGGAATCTATATGTTGAAATCATTATAATATATAGGATGTGTTGGTTATTATTATAATCGGATGAGATTATAAATTGAAATGGTTATATAAATAACCAATTAGAATTCATATAAGTGTAATATATGAAATCATATGAATTAAATCTGAATTTAAATCGGAGTTGGAATTAAAAATCCGAAAACATGAAAACTGTTTGTAAATGGAATTGAATTAAGTATAAGAGAATTTTAAAATCCTGAGAGATTTTAGAAATGTTTTCCAAGCATTGGGAATAGTATTTTGAAATAGATTTCAAAATGGAAGGGGATATTGTTTTGAAAAGTGATATAGTATTGAACTCACTTTGATAGCTGGTAAATAACTCTGATGATGCTGGCCACATCATCAGTGTTCATTTTCAAGTTCTAAGCAGCGGATTACTACCAAAAATATTGTTTTTGAATTGTTTTGAGAAACAAGTGGTTTTGATATTCCGAAATGAATATTTGATTTTTGAAAAGCAAAGCTGTTTAAAAACTCCCAGAAACGGATTGTTTGAATTAAAACAAATTAGATGGAAATTTGTGAAACTAAATTGAAAATCAAGAATGGTACTTGAGATTGATAATGGAATTTGGCTTGGATAAACGAATGGTTATGTTGGAGATAAAAGTGATTTGAGTTTGATTGGGACGACATTGGTATATGCTGAATTGGCAGCAGATGGAAAGGATATAACAGTATGCCCGACAAAAGGTACCAGTTTATATTATATATGGGTTTGAGATTTTGATGAGCCGAATTGTCAAGCCGCTTGGCTATTTGATTTTCTTTTGGGTTAAAGAAGCCCTAGAGAGGCGAGTTGGAGTTTGAGCTAATGACCAGTAAAAGGGAGATGCTGGCGAAATTTTTCGAAAAGTTAAGGTGTCAGAAAATTTTCAGGATTTTTGAAATTTTTCGTTGGTAAGAATAAATTAATATTTTAATTAAAATAAATTGGTTCAATGAAACAGAGGTTAAAGAGGTAAACAAATAATTTTTAACCAGTCAATAAAGTTTGTTTTCTGCCTTAGCAATCTCGAGGACGAAATTATTTTAAGGGGGGAAGAATGTAATGTCCCGTAGTTTTATGGTGTAATAATTTATTTATTTAATTATTTAAATAGTGATTTAGGGATTTAAATGGTTATATAATTAAATAATAATGAATACTTAATTTATATTAACAATCGCATAATATATTAAATTCTGAAATAGTCGGAAATAGTGAATTGTCAATATAATGTGAACTGGACAATTTATAATATATATATTTCAGTATAGAGTTGAATTATATTAACTAATATATTATTTAAACGAAGTTTGAACGTATAATCATTTTATAATTATAATCGAACCCGAAATGATGCTGCAGTTCGTAATTCAGCGATTCGAACTTTAAACGAATATATAGAATCCGTTTTAAGTCGGAATTCTGTGAAACAAGAAACGTTCAGAGCTGGTGACGTATATTTTTCTAATGGAAGAGAAAAACCGAGATTTCGTCGTGAAGATTTTGAGTTATGTCCAAATCAAAATTTTGAAAAGTCGCTATGGAATTCCTTTATAATTTATAATGATTTATATATATTATAAATGGATTTATCAATATAAATTGAATATCGATTATCTTAGATTTTAAAATACCGAGTTGTAAATTCTGATATGATTATTTTAGAGCTGTATGATATCGTATGTGAATATATACGATAATATTTATTTGTAAATATTTATTTAATTATTTAAATATATTTAATATTTAAATGGGTTTATTTAGAGCGTAAAAAATAGCCAGTTTTGCAAACGAACTCCGTCTTTGAGGAAACTAATTTTGTTGGATCCGCAATATTAAATTATTGTTAGATTTCAATTTCCGTGATTTCTGAATCCAGTATGTGGCCGTACGGGATTTTAATGTGAATAATAGTCAAATATTTGACTTTAAAAATATGTTGTGTGAGCAAACGGATTCGGAATTCGACTAAACAAGTTTCGTTGGGTCTGTCATGTCGAACTGAAGGGATATGTCAATTTTCGTGATTTTTGGATATCGTGTGTGATCACAGGGATTTTTAAACAACGTATATAGACAACGGTTCAATATATGTTAATATAAAATTCGATATAAAAATATTAAATTCCTTCTATAAGTAGCACTACCATTCTCCTAACCCTAGGAATTCATTTCACTAGTCAACCACAAACCCGCTGCTATTTGTTCATCTTACAAACAACAAAATGAGCTTCTAAAATTCCTTTAGAAATCAGACAAAAATCTTTAAAAAAATAATCCTAAATCGAGTTGTTTGAGTTTCTTTTCCAAAAAGCTTCAATCCTCTACAAGTTTGGACAGGTGCACATCATCTTGGAGCTGTCGTGAATACTAGGGTTCAATGTTTTGGGGATTTAAGGGGTTAATGCTTGAACTCGAAATCATATTGGGGTTTCTAAGGTTGGGAAGCATGTCATAGCATAATTTGGGGTAAAACAGTGGTAATTAATGTCGATGTTGTTGTACAAGTTTGAATGAACTATAGGTTGTCGCGATCAATGTGGTGAGCTCGAGCTTTATATAAAGGGGATGTATTCGAAGAGGATGGGAAGAGGAGTGTATGGATGAAATTTGTTTCGAGTATAGCTGAGTGGAGGAAGAAAGAGGAGGGTGCAAAGTTTTCGTTCATGTCTTGTTTTAGCAGCGTGTTTTACTGGATGTTACCGAAGAGGAAGGGAGCATCGAGCTCTGTGTAAACGGGATGATTTGGTACATAATTTGAAGAGGAGTGTAGTTGTGATTTTTATTTGATTTTGCATGAGGAGATGAAGGAGTATGACGGCTTTAAAGTTCGGTCATGGTCTTCAATTTGGAGCAGTGGGATTTTCACTGATCGAGGAAGAAGGAAATACCGGTCTGGGCTTCAAATGGGCTGGATGGGCCGTTTAAAGAGGGTGAGGCCCAAGTGAAAAAGGGATTTAAATTTATTTAATTTAAAATAGTCTGCAAACTAGTTAACATCATATATTGCTCATACGATGTCAGTTTGACGAACAGTCAGATCCGTTGGGATCGTATGGACGAGGGCTACACCATGGAACTGACTGGGAGTGAATTGGAGCTCGTTGCAATTTATAGCGAAATAAATTATCTGTCTGAATCAACCGATGGTTATCGTTATTTAATGATGATCGTCCAATGTGAGTAAATCTCACTAACTCTATATAGTTTATATTTTCATAAATATAATTTAGAATTGATAAATGATGATTGATTGCTGTGTGTTGATTGTTTAGTTGAAATGCTGATGTATTGGTTGAAATTATAGATAACGAAATATATATATATATCGTTAATCAAATATTGATTCTGTTTATCAGAATATTTCATATTGAAATGAAATCGATGTTATTTATATTGTTTAACATTTGTGAAGGCAGGGAAACAGGTTGGAGGGATCCAACTGGATTCCTCAATATTTATAATACTGTTTGTTTTCATATATTGTGATATATGATGTGATATATAATCTGTGATTGATTATGATGACATTGGTCTGGTTAATTGATATTTTAAATACTGTATGAAATACTGTAATGTAAAAGGAAATTTTCAAGGTGAATATTGAAAATGAAATATTTATATATGAAATAAAAAGGATATTATAAAAGGTAATATTTGGAAAACAAATATTGGAAAATATAATTATAAAAGGAATTATTTATTTAGAAAATAAATAGAATTATTAGTTAGAAAGTAAATAGAATTATATAAAAGGATTTATATAAAGTAAATAGAATTAAATAAAAGGATTTGTATAGAATAAATATGATATTGAAAAGGGGAATATTAATATGAAATAAATAGGATATTGAAAAGGAAATATTTGGAAAATGAATAGAGTTTTATAAAAAGAGAATTTTACATTAGGAAGGTTTAGACCCGTGCTTCGCACACGGGTGTAACATGATATTGATTTAAAGTAAATATTTTTCAAATAAAATATTATAAAGTAATTTGGGGTTTGAAATAGGAATTTAAAATGGAAGTACTGAAATTAGAAACTGACTGGAATGGAAGTACTGAAATTAGAAACTGACTGGAAATTAGTTGAATTAAATGACTTTCTGGGTATCGATCTGATGTTGGTTTTGGCCTTTGGGGTTAATACGTAGGGGGTGTTCTCTTACTAGTTTACAGTTAGAGACTGATATATATGAGAAGATAGTGATGCGTGAATCAGAAATGGAAATGTTTTCCAAAGTTAATAAAGTATATTTTCTAAAATTAGAAAATAAGGATTTGATGAATACATGGAAGCGAGAAATGAGGAAATGAATAAATGTTGATTGATGATTGATCGATTGAACTTCCATCTGGAAATAATATCATTGTTTGTACACATGTTTTCCTTTGATGGTTAAATCACTGACTATCAAATATTTTGACCATTTCCGTTGTCAATACGGAGAGACCGGGATCAGATATATTATCTGAAAACCACTTCGTATGACATCAGCGTTGCGAATCAAATATGATGAAGGCAATTGAAGACGGAGTTATGCAAAAGTTGTTCAGTAAATCCTAGGTAGAAATTGCCTAAGACGGATTTACAGAATAGTGCCTTCGGGTTGTCCAGTCCCAGGACAACTTGAATGGACGAATGTCTGACAGAGTATATCTGGTAGATCACGTAAGTTGATCGTTTCAAACGTATTTACGTTGGTGGCGGAGGAATTCGTTTCTCTTAGCTTATACCCGTGGTATTTTTGGGGGAATCAATTTGTGATTTGACGGGTATGACGATGTGGCATTCAAAGTCAATGAAGAAGTGATCTGTTAAAAGATACATTATGACCTCAAGCCTAATCAACTGGGAAATGACAAAAATCGGGGAGGGGGGGCATGGCTAAGTGGGTCGCACCCAAGTAGGGTATATTGTCACCATCTAGAGAATATTCATATATGTTACTTCATTCAATTCTGTATCTCCCGGGAATGGTTATGTTGGTATACCAACCGTAAGGTGATAATATATTCGGAACATTCAAGCGAAATGAATGGTCGGTCATGTGTGGCCGAGTTACAAGATGTTCTTGTTGAACTCCAGTGTATCGCTTCTAGAGCACACTGATCGGAAGGTGGTTCCATACCTTGTCATAGTTGGAAATCCATTACCCAATAAGCGCCCGCGGTGTTTTATTATATATAATATATGTGAAACATGAGATGAAAGCGTTTCCACTAGATTGATATTTATTTGATTTAGATATTATTATAATATCAGAAGAGTATTGATTTTTAAGAAATGTTTTGGGTTATCGCAAGGTAAAAACCATCCGTGTTTATGTGTGGATCGGTCTTACGATTATCATTTCTTTACAAAGGATTTTAAAAGTTAAACAAATGATTGGAGTTTACTCACACCAGTCACATGACTGACCCAAAGTTTATTTTGTTTTGTTTTCCCTAAACTCTTGAGTGCCCAATTTAGTACGGGCAGTCAAGTAGTCGGGATTTTACAAATATTTGAAGAGTTGGAGCAAGAGGCTTCAGGATTATATAGTTATTGTTATTTCCGTTGTGTTGTAAGTGTTATACTCTGATAATGTTACTGTATACATATACTGATTTTATTTCAAAGATATGTTATCCATTATATGTTGTTCATTCCGCTGTGAGATTCGTGTTACTCTGATGTTGTATGTTCTTCTCCTTCTTTTATTCTAGTTTTCTATCTTATCTATTCTCACCCTCTATTTTCTTTCATTAACTATCCGGTATTCCCGATGCTTGGATAGTCGACATTGAGTTTATGTCGATAACCAGGATCGTGAAAACCCGGGTCATCACACATAAACACTTAACAGTGCACTGTACAAAAAGAACATGCCGCTTCCCAAGAAAACTAGAGCAGCGCCAAGGCATAGCAATATTGGCACTAACTTAGCATGATCAAAAAGATCGGCAATAGATAGATAAATCTAGTAATATGTTATCAGAAGTCGATTAAGCATAAGAAAAATTAGCAACCAAACTTTATACAGTCACGGAAATGTGCTATAGTTCAGGTAATTGTGAATTAACCTAAATAAGTTACAAAAGTTTACATAGCGGTTATAGATTTACACCAAGTTGTATTGTCAGCATATGATTTCAGGTCGGATTATTGCTCTAGTTTATTGCTGCAAAGTACTGCCTAAATGAACTTCAACATAGGTGGCTTGGTAGCACTTTAGTTCATCCTTGCCAAATATATTATGTGCATTATGAGTGGCATTTTGGTCTGTGTCTTAAGTGGATCAATCTGGCTCATTCAATTCAATATGGATGCCGACGCAATTTATTTCAACAAGTGTCTCAGGTGCATCATTTTGTTTCAGCTTCATGCTTCAGCATATGTATTTTAGCAGTTACATCAATTGAGACCCAGTTATCATGCAATATTGTTACTACATTTAAATTTCATCTTTCGCTGTTGCATTCAGCTTCAATTTTGTCGTTACACTCTGCCTTAGTCTTGTTAAGATCCAGTAATTGCATTCAGCTCCTGCATTCAGTTTTGCATTTCAACCTTTGTGTTTCAAAAGGTGTCACAATCTGTGTTATGTCATTTGTGCATACTCAATCTAAATTAAGTAGAATTATTTAGATTATAAGAGATGTATGAAGTGAAATAATAAATACAAGAAGTCAATTAAAACCTAAGTCATCTCAAATGGTTACCACCTCAATGACATGGTTCAACAATGTAGATGGTTTAACGATTTTCAAATATTACTCCTGTTACCAAGTGTCCAATCCACAAGCTTCCCATTTAGCTAAGAAATTTATTGGGCTCACTAAAATTAGTCTGGGTAACCTATGTTCTAGCGAATACTATGATGGATTCAAAAAAATTACAGTTGGTCACATAAAACTAGACTTACCAAATGACCTGTGACCAAGCCAAACACTAGTGTACGTATGTCTCTATACAAAAAAGCATAGTTTCCAAATTAGTTATTATTATATAAAGGGCAAAGCTACCCGTAAAAATGATTGCGCACAACAAAAACAATTCTAAACAAAACTACTACATTCACATGGATCATCAGAACAATGACCGACACAAAAAGAAATAAAACTTACAATTAAGGGAATTGAAATTATAGCCATGAAGTAAACTACTGATTTTAAAGTTGTTGAGATGTTGGAGCTTATGTGATATAACAGCAGCTATTGACCGTGGACTAATGAACCACACATGCAACACTTCCACTTTAGGCTAGAAATACGCAACCAGAACTATTGGAACTGCTCTGAACCATTGCAACTTCAAGTAGATAAAGTGGAACTATCCTGAACAAATGAACATGTGCAGACTAGATGAACTATAGAAATGAATGACTAAATGGGCTGAAAAAACTATATAAAGGACTGTCCTACAAATGAGCACCAAAACATTGTAGTTTAAAGACTAACTGGTAGTGGAGTTGGACCTGATAGTGATAATAAAAGAGAAATAGATGAACAAAAAGTAAAACTATGAAGAGATGCAGCGTGAAAACCAAGATTTTACAAATGGTGAAACTGGTAATGAGATCGAATGTCTTGAACACTGGGTTATAATGTTGAATATGAATACCAGAATAAAAATTGTTTTAGAAATTATTACAGTTAAAAATAAAAATCCACTTCAAATATTGAAGAAAAACTATAAACAACATTTCCATTGTAGAAATCTATTGTAAGACAAATTCGGTTCATAATTTGAAGTAATATAATAAAAATTGATTACCTGTGGGTTTCAACGGTGGAACACGGTTTAAGGATTAATCACAGTTGAGTTTCGAATGCCGAAATTGAACAAAAATCAAAGTTGAATGTTTTGTTTCTGATCCATAACTGAAATTAAAACATGGATCAGTGTATCAGAATTGAAATCGATGTTGAATCTAAGTTAGATGTTTGATTGAGAGATAATATTTGAGGTTAAGATTAAATCTTCTGAGGAATAAAGCTTGATATAGGATCGGAATAGAGGAGCAAAATAATCTGAAACGAAAAAGTGAAGAGAGGGTTATTAACGGAATTTAAAATTTTAGTTCAGTATGCGAAAAAAATTTAAAGTATTTAATTGAGTACTTAATTAGTAATTAACCTGTTGCTTTGTCCTAGAAACTTATAATTTCCAACCCTTGTCCTACCAACATATTCCGACTTATGGGGAGGTACTAAAACCTAATTTCCAGTTAATCAAATCAACTAATTGATTACATCCTCTTCATTAACATATGTGATTTCATGTCACAAATCATAACAATTATCACATCTTTATGTTGAAAACATCTAGATCATTTACTATGTGTCCTCTCATCTATTCATTTATACCAACTTTCATAAGACCACTTGAATCAAACTTTTGTAACATAATGTTACCACTTCTAGTATACTTATCATTTTCTAGCTCTTCTTCATCATGTTGTAATAATTTCAACATTTGAGGACAGAGAGGTGCGCTAATTGTTCTTTTTAACAGGGAAAAATGAACTAATGATTTCCACTATAGAATCTCTTTGGAGCTTTAGTACCTTATGTGGTAATTTCTCTAATCATATTAATAATGCATGTTTTAGTACTAGGATCGAGTGTAATATAATGTGAAGATGTAGTTAGATGCTTATTAACAACTCTGAAAGAGCTTTCTAGGAGCCATACAACAACTTTTCTTTGGAGAGCTTCAATATTACCGCATATAGATGAACATTGTGAAGCGATGCTTTCTGTTGGATGGATTTGTAGTCTATGAGATGCTGAAAAAAAGTGCATGGAATTGGCATGCTGTTATGGGAGAACCACCAGATAGGCATTTTTCCATGTTCCAAATTTAGTTTTCTATCAAATTTCTTAAGTTCAATTTGTTACTAGCATATTTCATATTTTAGAAAACTGAAATTACCGAAATCACAGAACAAGATTATTGTTGGACAACAAGCATAATCATCATGTAAGATATGGTTCGTCTACAAAGAAACCTTATTTTCATAAGCTAAAATTTCTCCCACTTCATACATGGCTTTATTTGAATTTCTATAATTTAATTTTGATATATCTAGGTGTAGTTTTTTGTAACAAGAATGCAACGAACATATTACAAACCTTTTTTTTAATTATTTTAATTATTTGATTTTGACACATCCAGGTGCAATTTTTTGTAATAAGAATGGCTTGACGTTGAGACGACCAGATTTCCCGTTCTCACGGAAACAAGGTTATCTTTTGGAATATAACACAGAAACATATAATAGCAGAACAGAATTAAATAAATACACCAGAATGAACAACAAAATATACTGGATAAAAGTAATCATCAGAGTTACACAGTATACAGGATCTTACTTAGTACAAATACAGTTCAGCTATACATAAATGTCTACAGCGGAAATAAACAAAATATGTACAATAGGAGCTGAACAGCATAAAAAGAAATAAATGATAGAATCCATCTTCAGCTCCAGCTATCCAGAAAGAAGAACCAGCTAAACCTGAATACAAGGCTGCCCGTGTAGAAAAAGGGGCACCCGAGTTTGAGAGTGAAACAAACTACGAGTCAGTCATGGGACTGGTATGAGAAATCCACTCAACACATATATATAATTGGCCAATCACAGGACCACGCCACTTTCGTGGAACGGGTTTACTCCATTGGATTGCCAGTGCTTTAAAAACAAATCTTTCTTTTAAACATCGCTATGCTTTTTATAAAAATGAAGCCGTTATAAGACTCAGTTCCCATCACACAATGCAACGCAAACCGGAGGATAGAGTTTTTACCTTATAACGGCCAAGATATGCTTGATACGAATAAAACAAAGGCATTTGATATTATTGCTAGTGTTTATATGTTTTGAAAACAATTTCAAATCATAACTATCAATCATAGACGGCATTAATGCCCCATACCACTATGTCGCCATATATAGGTATACAATCAAAATCGCATCGTCACGTATTTGGAAATTGGATTTCCGTCATGAACCAAGGCAAAAGATAGTCCTTACCGAATTCGAGACGCTCTAGCCCGCCCCTCAGGACCCAGACTCAGGTGGGCCCTTGGATCGTCAGGGCCGGTCCACCGATGTGGATTAAAATTCCTGAACCTGCGTTTCCCCACCCTTTGGGGTGTAGACGAGCCAACGAATGACTCCATCGGACCCGGATCGTCCGATCAAACCGAGGCGCCTCGCAACAGCAACAACCACAAAGGTGAAAAGTATATAAATGTCAGGGCTGGTAGGTCACTGACACCACCCTAGCTAGAAAGAAACGCAGGCCCTCCCTGATGTCCTCTCCCGTTTTAGGTTCATACCGGGGTGTGAGGCTCGCGAATTCACGTTATACACAAAGCTACGCCACACAGGCGGTGCTTTGATCATCACCACAAGACTTTGCTTTTCAACAGAAGCCCTGATCACTGCATCTTAGCATGCCACACAGGCAAATCACACCGTGCAACTGATGGCTATCAATCACACAGAACAAATTCCCATGTCGGACACACAGTCCATTTACAAGTCCGTTCTGGGTCTGAACGAAACCGGAGGCACTAAATACCTCGCAAACCCTTTGATCAACACGTACGTCTGAACGATCACCACTCATTATCCATATTTCGGGATGCCTCCCAATCAGGACCTCGGTTACCATCCAAACGAGGTGAAGATCTCCGGTCTTCGACCATCATCTTCATCTTCGAATTTCAATCGTCGGTCGATTATTCGAAATGAGAATTAACTCGGCCTTTTCAAATAATTCACGTATATTTAGAATTTCAAATCGATTTATTTCAATGGTTAAATTATTCGACAACACCAATTGTGTTCTTTATATAGTTTTCACACCAAACACATTCAACCATCAAACATCACATAAATCAAGCAAATTCAGTTTATTTCCATTCCATATCGCTTACGATATTTTATAACTATTTATCGCTATTTTTATTTATTTTAAAATAGCTAATATATTCAAAACGACGTTTCGGGCCATAACGTGGCCGTGGCGCTGTTTTTCTTCAGATTTGATTTACACATATCTGAAAATCTAACCGTTGGATCTTCACAAAATTTACATCATTAGAAAGGTCTTTTCAAAACGAATCCAACGGTTCCAGTTTCGGGAAAATCCGACGGTCGGATCTCCCGGTACAATCGTTTGAAATTTCGATTTCAAAATACGAACTGCAGCGTCGTTATTCGATTAAATATAATTTTATTTATATATATATAAATAAATAAAATCGTTTCTGGCGCTGTTTTTCTTCAGATTTGAATTAAACATTCCAGACAATCCAACCGTTGGATTTTTTCAAGGTTGGTGCCGTTGGAAAGATTATTCCAAGGCGAACCCGACGGTTGAGGTTTCGGGAAAATCCAATGGTCGGATTTCCCGTACTAGTCGTTTGAAATCACGGTTTCGAAATACGAACTGCACGGCCTCGTTTCGTTTTAATTTTATTTATATTTATATAGTTATATAAATATAGTTCATTCAAGGATTTCTATATCGTTTTCACTTCAAAAATTTTTCTAACACCTTAAATTTTGGAAAAATTTCGCCATAACCTCCCCTGCACCGGGAGCGTCGGGAAATCGCAAATAGCGTCCCGGTCCTTCTAATCTCAAAAAGAAAAAGAAGAAGCCAAGCGGCTAGCCAATAGGCTCAAAATCATCACCCAAACAAATCAGTAAATGTGTACCTATTTGTCGGGCACAAAATTTTATTCCTCTTCTCTAGCCCCTTTGCTATAACCTGTTCAATGAATATTGCATGTACATATATATACAGTTCATATCATTTTTCATTTTCTATTCAACTTCCTATTTGATTTCTATTTGGTTTAAAAACTCCATTTATTCTAATATTACATAAATAGGTGCAAATCATTTCATTAGCTAATTAATGAATATTTCAACTCATACATGTTTATTTTGAACAAGTGGCTATTTTTAACATTTCACATTTCAACGATTTATGCATACAATAAAAATGTGATTTTTATTGTAAAACAATTCATTTCAAAACACTATTTTTCTATATAGTTCAAGTTGGTGATAAAAATGAAATTTTTATCATAAAACAATTTCTTTTAAATCGAGGTTATTTTACATAGTTCATATAGTCGATAAAAGGTGATTTTTATTATCAAACAATTTATTTCTAAATATGAATACCATTCAACACATGAATTTCTAAACAACGAATGAATATCAATTCAACACATGAATGTTTTCAATAGTTTTTAGATATCGATAAAAATGTGATTTTTATTATCAAACAATTTATTTCTAAATATGAATACCATTCAACACATGAATTTCTAAACAACGAATGAATATCAATTCAACACATGAATGTTTTCAATAGTTTTTAGATATCGATAAAAATGTGATTTTTATTATCAAACAATTTATTTCAAAATATGAATACCATTCAACACATGAATTTCTAAACAACGAATGAATATCAATTCAACACATGAATGTTTTCAATAGTTTTTAGATATCGATAAAAATGTGATTTTTATTATCAAACAATTTATTTCAAAATATGAATACCATTCAACACATGAATTTCTAAACAACGAATGAATATCAATTCAACACATGAATGTTTTCAATAGTTTTTAGATATCGATAAAAATGTGATTTTTATTATCAAACAATTTATTTCTAAATATGAATACCATTCAACACATGAATTTCTAAACAACGAATGAATATCAATTCAACACATGAATGTTTTCAATAGTTTTTAGATATCGATAAAAATGTGATTTTTATTATCAAACAATTTATTTCTAAATATGAATACCATTCAACACATGAATTTCTAAACAACGAATGAATATCAATTCAACACATGAATGTTTTCAATATAAGGAATAAATATGGTTTAAGCATATGAAAATAATTCAAACACACAAATATCATTCAAAATTTCGGCAGCATAACGGCAGGGTAGTTACACCGGCACCGTCCCTAGTACGGCTCCTCGCTCTACCTTAAAACCTCGCGGTTTTTGACAATGGGGATCATGCATCTAATTCGCACGCAGGCGGCATGTATATTTTTATTTCATTTCCACAAACTAATCCTATGTGGTTTCAACCAAATATTTCTCAACCACAAATGGGTATTTTTCAACCACAATCAACCAATATCAATCGCAAACAATCCCAAACAATCATTCAATTTTCACCACAATTTCAACCAATAAATATCGTCCATGGTTTGTGGACGAGGGGGCGTATATATATATATATATATATATATATATATATATATATATATATATTATATAGCAATTCACTTTCAGTTTCAACACGTATATATATATAAATTTTTAAATCAGAAATCTCACCAATAGCTATCCAACTGCACGACACTTCACTTATAGAAATCTTCGCCTTTTGTCGCTTTCGCCCGTATTCTCTACACATGTAAAAATAGAAATTTTTCTATGTTATTCAATATATAAAAATCGAATTTTGACTTCGCTATTCATTATATAAAAATATGATTTTTATATCGACTTTCAACATATAAAAATATGATTTTTTCCTTTTGCTTTCAACATATAAAAATATGATTTTTACTTTTTTTTTTTTTTTAAAGAAACCAGTTTTTTTTCTCTTTTATAAAAATGCAGTTTTAAAAATTCTTTTATAATCAGTTTTATATTTTATAAAATAAATCAGTTTTTATTTTTAAAAATAAATCAGTTTATATTTCTAAAAATAAATCAGTTTATATTTTTTTTCTCCTTTTTTAAAAAATCAGGTTTTAAACTTTTTATAAAATTCAGTTTAATACTTATTAAACAAATCACAGTATTTAAGAATTAAAATAAAAATAAAAATAAAATAAAACACTTGCTTTTACCTGCGAAGAGGGGGGGGGGAAGAAAAGGCCTCGGCGGCGGGAGGCGGAGCAGGTGAAGCGGAGGGCACGGGGGTCTTCTGGCAGTGGCGGCGCCTCGATGCTTGGGGGGGGGGGGCTCGCGATTGGTTCAGGGGGGAGGAGGGAAGCTGGACGGGGGAAGACGATCAGAGGGGCGAGGAGCGGGGCACGGCGGTCTTCGGTGGTGGCGTCGCCGTCGTTAGTTTTAGGGTTTCTTCTTTTTTTTTTTCTGTATAAATGAATTCGGTGGGGGGCCAGAGGTATAGGAGGGAATATATTTTATTTATTTATTTATTTATTAAATTTTGCAAAAGGGTTGACTTTTACATACGACCTCGTAACGAGGCCCACCGCCTGTCGTCCATAGCGTTTAACCCCCATTCCGAACACAATGGGATATGTATCGCAAGCTGATTCGATTGTTACAATCAGTTTCCTTTTGAATTTTCATTTAAATCACTATATTGAATTTTAAACGCACGTTTCAAATTACCGGGGCCACATACTAACTAGAAAAATTTCAGAAAAATATTTTCTAGCTTCGTATTGACGATACGGTCCTAACAAAACTAGTTTCGTCGAATTCTGAGACCGTTTGAAAAATGGCCAATTTCCAGTCGATTAAAATCAACGAAAACTGGTCAAACGCGTTTTCTTTTGCCACGCTCACATATTGATTCGAAAAATTATGAAATTTGAAACCTAGCAATAACCTGACACTGCGGATCTAACAAAAGTGGTTTCGTCTAAATCCGAGGTCGTATGCAAAATGTCCATTTTTAAGGGCCTGAATTTCATAGCGACTATTCAGAATTTTCAACTGGACATATCTTTTGATTCCCGCTATCAAATTTCGATTGGTCGGATTCGTTAGAAAGATATTACCAATTAGATTCAAATGTTTTTGGTTTCACAAAAATCTGGATTGTTTTGCACCCGGTATATTCAATTGAAGTTTGAAATCGAATTATCGAACTACCGCGCCATTTTCAATTCTATTATATAATTATATTTAATTATATTGGTTTTCAAATGTCGATTCAACTCAGTTTTCATCGCCATTACTTAAAATATTTATTTTAAATATTTAAAATCCATTATTTTAGCCAATTTAAAATTTTTAAATTGGTTCAGATTTTCTGGGTCGTTACAATCTCCCCCACTTAAAACTTTTCGTCCCCGAAAAGGAATAAAGTCGAAAGTGGTTTGATAAATCTACGATCACACATCACAACAACCAATTTGTTTTTAATATTCAGAGTATAGAATAAACAATACACATCCATGGGAAGAAAATAGCAACAGAATAGAATAGAGAATTATATGGTAATGCAAGGTAGGGTAAATGTACCTTGCACCGGAGTCAATCAGAGATATCTACTCGGCATCTAGGATAAGCTTTCTGAATGCTCTCCTCAGTTTCCCAAGTACAATCTCGCGGATCTCCACTCCATTGCACTTTGACTAAGTGAACCTTCTTGTTTCTCAGCTCTTTGGTTTCTTTGCCGATAATCTTTAGCGGCTCTCGCCTCACAGCTAATTCTGGAGTAATTTCAATATCCTGCTGAGCTGCTTCTTCCACGATCAAGTCTGGATCATGAACGTGCTTTCGAAGTTGAGATATATGAAATACATCATGCACTCCAGGCAACCAGTCAGGCAGTTCAACCCTATAAGCGAGAGTTCCAATCCGTTCCAGAATAGGAAACGGACCAATGAATTTGGGTGCCAACTTTCCAGTTTTACCGAACCTGATAACTCCTCTCATCGGCGATACTTTCAAATATACATAGTCGCCAACCTCAAAGGATATATCTCTTCTTCTTTTATCGGCATAGCTCTTTTGTCGGCTTTGAGCGGCGAGCAATCGTTTCTTAATAAAATCGACTTTGTCGGCCGCTTCTCGAATCATATCAGGACCCAACACAAGTCTATTTCCAGGCTCGACCCAACAAGCAGGAGATCGGCACGGTCTACCATACAATGCTTCGAATGGCGACATTGTCAGACTCGCCTGGTAGCTGTTGTTATAAGAGAACTCAGCCAAATGTAGATTGTCTTCCCATGATCCACCGAAATCTATAACACAAGCCCGCAATAGATCTTCTAGAATGCGATTCACCCTCTCAGTCTGACCGTCTGTCTGAGGATGATAAGCGGTGCTTAGGTTTAACTTCGTTCCTAACTCGACTTGAAATGCTTCCCAGAATTTGCTAGTGAATATTGTATCTCTATCACTGACTATACTGAGCGGCACTCCATGTAGTCTAACTATTTCCCTGAAGTAAATCTGCGCCAGACTCTGAGCGGTTCTATTTGATTTGACAGGTATAAAATGGGCGGTCTTCGTGAAGCGATCTACGATCACCCAAATACTGTCATTTCCTTTTCTGGTTCTGGGCAAACCATCAATGAAATCCATGGAGATATGCTCCCACTTCCAACCAGGAACTTCTAGTGGTTGTAACAATCCAGCCAATTTCTGTTGGTCGCTCTTGACTAGCTGACAAGTAGGGCATCGGCTGACATATATCGAAACGTCTCTTTTCATAGCCTTCCACCAGAAAGTTCTTTTGAGATCGTTATACATTTTGGCCACACCAAGATGAATACTCAGCTTGGACTTGTGACACTCGTCTAACACTTCCCTTTTTAACTCTGGGATGTCAGGAACACAAATCCTTCCTTTTAATCTCAATGTCTCGTCGTTATCTATTTGAAAACACGAGGGTTCGCCTTTCTGAATCCTTTTAATCATATCCTTAATAAAGTTATCCTCCTTCTGAAGAATAGATATTCTGTCAATCAAGGAAGTTGTGATAATAAAGTTGGCGATCATTACGTTCTTTCGGCTTAACGCATCAGCCACGACATTGGCTTTCCCTGGAGTATATATAATTTCAAAGTCATAAGCTGCAAGAAACTCTAGCCAACGTTGCTGCCTCAAATTCAAGTCCTTCTGAGTGAACAGATACTTTAACGACTGGTGATCTGTAAACAGTTCGAATCTCTCACCGAGAAGATAGTGTCTCCAGATTTTCAAAGAGAATATGATAGCCAATAACTCAAGATCATGAGTTACATAGTTTTTCTCGTGTGGCTTCAGTTGACGGCTAGCATAAGCTATCACTTGACCTCTTTGCATTAACACTGCGCCAAGGCCTTCTCTAGAAGCATCAGTCCAGACTTTTAAATCTTGGTTGCCATCGATGATGGTTAACACTGGAGCTGTCGTTAATCTTAACTTTAGCTCTTCGAAAGCCTCCTCACTCTCTTCAGTCCATTTGAACTTAGAATGCTTCTTTGTAAGCTTCGTTAAGTGGCCAGATATTTTCGAAAAGTCTTTAACGAACTTCCGATAATAGCTAGCCAATCCGAGAAAACTGCGGACTTCAGTGGGAGTACTAGGCTGTTTCCAGTTCTGAATAGCTGTGATTTTACTTGGATCCACGGCAATTCCTTCTTTCGATACGACGTGGCCCAGAAATTTTACTTCATCTTGCCAGAAGATACATTTGGAAAATTTGGCTTTTAATACATTCCTTCTGAGGATTTCTAGAACCTGTTCCAGATGTTTTTCATGTTCGGCCTTTGATTTAGAGAAGATTAGAATATCATCAATAAAAACCAGAACAAATTTATTCAATACTCCTCTGAATACCCTGTTCATTAGATCGACGAAATAAGCAGGAGCGTTACATAAGCCGAACGGCATTACTAACCACTCGTAGAATAAGTCGGGGCCTCTGAACGCTGTCATTGGAACACACTCTTCGGCAATTCGAAGTTGATGGAAACCTGTAGCTAGGTCCATTCTTGAAAATACTTGTGCTCCATTTAATCGATCCAACAAATCATCAATCCGCGGCAATGGATACTTGTTCTTTATTGTCTGTTTGTTCAAATCACGATAATCCACACATAGACGTAAAGTACCGTCAGATTTCGGGACAAACACCACTGCTGCTCCCCAATCAGAGAAACTAGGCCTGATTAGACCCTTCCACACTAGCTGTCGTGTTTGATTGTCTAATTCCTCCTTCTCTTTCAAGGACATTCTTCGAATAGCGTGGACTACCGGCCTTGCATTGGGAATCAAAGTAATCTTGAAATCTATTTCTCTCTGCGGAGGTAAGCGAACAACTTCTTCGAACACATCCGCATAGTTCTTGACGACAGGAATATCTTTAATGAGGTCAGGAATATTCTCTGCGACTTCAGGAACATTTTCAATTTGGGCTGGAGAAACATCGAGAGCTGACCAGAAATCTTTTCTATTTGAAGTCGGGCCTTCACATGGTATGGTTATATAATTCCCCGATTGGGCCTTTGCTTTAACCACTCTCTCGGCGCATTTAACTTCAGCTTCATATCTAGTTAACCAATCCAATCCCAGAATAAGATCGAATTCATTAAAATTCATGATGATAGAGATAATAGGGAATTTATAGCAAGAAAAAGAGACAGGTACTGCACAAATCCAACTGAGATTGATGGAACCTCCCACTGGATTTTGGACAGTCATGGGCTCTTTGAGCTTCTTCAAATTCAAATCCAGTTTCTTGACTGCACTCTTTGCAATAAAGCTTCGTGACGCGCCTGTGTCAAACAGTACTTTAACTGGAATGTTTTTGACATTGAGCGTGCCTTCTAAAACATCAGACCTTTCCTGAGCAGACGGGGAGGCAGGTACTTCTACCACTTCATTCACTTGTACTGCTCCAGATTTCTGAGATAGCGGGCAGTTTTTCGCGATATGCCCAGCCTGATGGCACTTATGGCATCCTCTGCCTTCAGGAACCTTCTTACTGGGTTCTAATCCTCTCTTTCTTCGTTTGTTCCAAGATTTGCAACTTATCGCCAAATGTCCCTTTCTATTGCAGCTTGAGCACGTGGCGGTTGTTGCAGGTTCTTTTTCAGATCTAGCCCTTTTTCGATTTACTTTAGGCTCTTTACTGTCCTCAGACCATGTACTGGATTCAGAAATATCAGTTTCCAACTCTGTTTTGTCACTAGAACAGACTTCTTCTTCGTCGCGTAACATTCCTTTCTTATGGAGATCTTCATACTGATAAGCCATATAAATCATTTCAGAAAAAGGAAGCTTCACATGCCCTAATACCTTATTCTGGTATTTCCTTTGAAGCCCGTGAATAAATCTCATATTTTTACTCTTCGGATTTTGAATCAGATGGGGAGCAAAGTGAGCAAGTTCATTGAATTTCTTATGATATTCGGGAATGGTCATATCACCTTGTATTAGATAAGAAAATTCATCACATAATCTCTCGGTTACTTCGGGAGGAGTAAATCTCTCTAGGAAAATCACTTTGAATCTGTCCCAGGTGATATCACCTTCTGGATTATCTTTGATGATTGTTTCCCACCAGATTAAAGCTTCTTCTTTGAGCGCCCAAGATGCTACTAACCGTTTCTGGTCATCTCTCAGCTGGATATGCTCAAAGATTCTTTCGACAGAACTCAACCAGGCTTGAGTTTGAATTATAGATTCATTGCCCGAGAACTGCGCTCCGTTCAGATTTCGATATTTCTTTAATAGAGCTTCTAGATCGGGTTCTGTATTCCTTCTGTTTCTGGCACTCATTTTTCTAGTACTTCTGCAATTAGCAGATCAAGTGTCAGGTCACAGAAAAGAAAATTTAAAATATAGAAACACATACTTCAATGTAAATGTGTCTATCGAGGTGAAATTTCATTCTGCTTTACTCATACTAGGATATTGCTGATCCTATCTGTATAGAGTTACCCGTCCTAGAACACTACTGGTTCTATTTCTGACGAGTTTGTTCAAATGTTATATTCCAGAACTAAGCTTAACCAAAGCTCTGATACCACGTTGAGACGACCAGATTTCCCGTTCTCACGGAAACAAGGTTATCTTTTGGAATATAACACAGAAACATATAATAGCAGAACAGAATTAAATAAATACACCAGAATGAACAACAAAATATACTGGATAAAAGTAATCATCAGAGTTACACAGTATACAGGATCTTACTTAGTACAAATACAGTTCAGCTATACATAAATGTCTACAGCGGAAATAAACAAAATATGTACAATAGGAGCTGAACAGCATAAAAAGAAATAAATGATAGAATCCATCTTCAGCTCCAGCTATCCAGAAAGAAGAACCAGCTAAACCTGAATACAAGGCTGCCCGTGTAGAAAAAGGGGCACCCGAGTTTGAGAGTGAAACAAACTACGAGTCAGTCATGGGACTGGTATGAGAAATCCACTCAACACATATATATAATTGGCCAATCACAGGACCACGCCACTTTCGTGGAACGGGTTTACTCCATTGGATTGCCAGTGCTTTAAAAACAAATCTTTCTTTTAAACATCGCTATGCTTTTTATAAAAATGAAGCCGTTATAAGACTCAGTTCCCATCACACAATGCAACGCAAACCGGAGGATAGAGTTTTTACCTTATAACGGCCAAGATATGCTTGATACGAATAAAACAAAGGCATTTGATATTATTGCTAGTGTTTATATGTTTTGAAAACAATTTCAAATCATAACTATCAATCATAGACGGCATTAATGCCCCATACCACTATGTCGCCATATATAGGTATACAATCAAAATCGCATCGTCACGTATTTGGAAATTGGATTTCCGTCATGAACCAAGGCAAAAGATAGTCCTTACCGAATTCGAGACGCTCTAGCCCGCCCCTCAGGACCCAGACTCAGGTGGGCCCTTGGATCGTCAGGGCCGGTCCACCGATGTGGATTAAAATTCCTGAACCTGCGTTTCCCCACCCTTTGGGGTGTAGACGAGCCAACGAATGACTCCATCGGACCCGGATCGTCCGATCAAACCGAGGCGCCTCGCAACAGCAACAACCACAAAGGTGAAAAGTATATAAATGTCAGGGCTGGTAGGTCACTGACACCACCCTAGCTAGAAAGAAACGCAGGCCCTCCCTGATGTCCTCTCCCGTTTTAGGTTCATACCGGGGTGTGAGGCTCGCGAATTCACGTTATACACAAAGCTACGCCACACAGGCGGTGCTTTGATCATCACCACAAGACTTTGCTTTTCAACAGAAGCCCTGATCACTGCATCTTAGCATGCCACACAGGCAAATCACACCGTGCAACTGATGGCTATCAATCACACAGAACAAATTCCCATGTCGGACACACAGTCCATTTACAAGTCCGTTCTGGGTCTGAACGAAACCGGAGGCACTAAATACCTCGCAAACCCTTTGATCAACACGTACGTCTGAACGATCACCACTCATTATCCATATTTCGGGATGCCTCCCAATCAGGACCTCGGTTACCATCCAAACGAGGTGAAGATCTCCGGTCTTCGACCATCGTCTTCATCTTCGAATTTCAATCGTCGGTCGATTATTCGAAATGAGAATTAACTCGGCCTTTTCAAATAATTCACGTATATTTAGAATTTCAAATCGATTTATTTCAATGGTTAAATTATTCGACAACACCAATTGTGTTCTTTATATAGTTTTCACACCAAACACATTCAACCATCAAACATCACATAAATCAAGCAAATTCAGTTTATTTCCATTCCATATCGCTTACGATATTTTATAACTATTTATCGCTATTTTTATTTATTTTAAAATAGCTAATATATTCAAAACGACGTTTCGGGCCATAACGTGGCCGTGGCGCTGTTTTTCTTCAGATTTGATTTACACATATCTGAAAATCTAACCGTTGGATCTTCACAAAATTTACATCATTAGAAAGGTCTTTTCAAAACGAATCCAACGGTTCCAGTTTCGGGAAAATCCGACGGTCGGATCTCCCGGTACAATCGTTTGAAATTTCGATTTCAAAATACGAACTGCAGCGTCGTTATTCGATTAAATATAATTTTATTTATATATATATAAATAAATATAATCGTTTCTGGCGCTGTTTTTCTTCAGATTTGAATTAAACATTCCAGACAATCCAACCGTTGGATTTTTTCAAGGTTGGTGCCGTTGGAAAGATTATTCCAAGGCGAACCCGACGGTTGAGGTTTCGGGAAAATCCAATGGTCGGATTTCCCGTACTAGTCGTTTGAAATCACGGTTTCGAAATACGAACTGCACGGCCTCGTTTCGTTTTAATTTTATTTATATTTATATAGTTATATAAATATAGTTCATTCAAGGATTTCTATATCGTTTTCACTTCAAAAATTTTTCTAACACCTTAAATTTTGGAAAAATTTCGCCATAACCTCCCCTGCACCGGGAGCGTCGGGAAATCGCAAATAGCGTCCCGGTCCTTCTAATCTCAAAAAGAAAAAGAAGAAGCCAAGCGGCTAGCCAATAGGCTCAAAATCATCACCCAAACAAATCAGTAAATGTGTACCTATTTGTCGGGCACAAAATTTTATTCCTCTTCTCTAGCCCCTTTGCTATAACCTGTTCAATGAATATTGCATGTACATATATATACAGTTCATATCATTTTTCATTTTCTATTCAACTTCCTATTTGATTTCTATTTGGTTTAAAAACTCCATTTATTCTAATATTACATAAATAGGTGCAAATCATTTCATTAGCTAATTAATGAATATTTCAACTCATACATGTTTATTTTGAACAAGTGGCTATTTTTAACATTTCACATTTCAACGATTTATGCATACAATAAAAATGTGATTTTTATTGTAAAACAATTCATTTCAAAACACTATTTTTCTATATAGTTCAAGTTGGTGATAAAAATGAAATTTTTATCATAAAACAATTTCTTTTAAATCGAGGTTATTTTACATAGTTCATATAGTCGATAAAAGGTGATTTTTATTATCAAACAATTTATTTCTAAATATGAATACCATTCAACACATGAATTTCTAAACAACGAATGAATATCAATTCAACACATGAATGTTTTCAATAGTTTTTAGATATCGATAAAAATGTGATTTTTATTATCAAACAATTTATTTCTAAATATGAATACCATTCAACACATGAATTTCTAAACAACGAATGAATATCAATTCAACACATGAATGTTTTCAATAGTTTTTAGATATCGATAAAAATGTGATTTTTATTATCAAACAATTTATTTCAAAATATGAATACCATTCAACACATGAATTTCTAAACAACGAATGAATATCAATTCAACACATGAATGTTTTCAATAGTTTTTAGATATCGATAAAAATGTGATTTTTATTATCAAACAATTTATTTCAAAATATGAATACCATTCAACACATGAATTTCTAAACAACGAATGAATATCAATTCAACACATGAATGTTTTCAATAGTTTTTAGATATCGATAAAAATGTGATTTTTATTATCAAACAATTTATTTCTAAATATGAATACCATTCAACACATGAATTTCTAAACAACGAATGAATATCAATTCAACACATGAATGTTTTCAATAGTTTTTAGATATCGATAAAAATGTGATTTTTATTATCAAACAATTTATTTCTAAATATGAATACCATTCAACACATGAATTTCTAAACAACGAATGAATATCAATTCAACACATGAATGTTTTCAATATAAGGAATAAATATGGTTTAAGCATATGAAAATAATTCAAACACACAAATATCATTCAAAATTTCGGCAGCATAACGGCAGGGTAGTTACACCGGCACCGTCCCTAGTACGGCTCCTCGCTCTACCTTAAAACCTCGCGGTTTTTGACAATGGGGATCATGCATCTAATTCGCACGCAGGCGGCATGTATATTTTTATTTCATTTCCACAAACTAATCCTATGTGGTTTCAACCAAATATTTCTCAACCACAAATGGGTATTTTTCAACCACAATCAACCAATATCAATCGCAAACAATCCCAAACAATCATTCAATTTTCACCACAATTTCAACCAATAAATATCGTCCATGGTTTGTGGACGAGGGGGCGTATATATATATATATATATATTATATATAGCAATTCACTTTCAGTTTCAACACGTATATATATATAAATTTTTAAATCAGAAATCTCACCAATAGCTATCCAACTGCACGACACTTCACTTATAGAAATCTTCGCCTTTTGTCGCTTTCGCCCGTATTCTCTACACATGTAAAAATAGAAATTTTTCTATGTTATTCAATATATAAAAATCGAATTTTGACTTCGCTATTCATTATATAAAAATATGATTTTTATATCGACTTTCAACATATAAAAATATGATTTTTTCCTTTTGCTTTCAACATATAAAAATATGATTTTTACTTTTTTTTTTTTTTTTTTAAAGAAACCAGTTTTTTTTCTCTTTTATAAAAATGCAGTTTTAAAAATTCTTTTATAATCAGTTTTATACTTTATAAAATAAATCAGTTTTTATTTTTAAAAATAAATCAGTTTATATTTCTAAAAATAAATCAGTTTATATTTTTTTTCTCCTTTTTTAAAAAATCAGGTTTTAAACTTTTTATAAAATTCAGTTTAATACTTATTAAACAAATCACAGTATTTAAGAATTAAAATAAAAATAAAAATAAAATAAAACACTTGCTTTTACCTGCGAAGAGGGGGGGGGAAGAAAAGGCCTCGGCGGCGGGAGGCGGAGCAGGTGAAGCGGAGGGCACGGGGGTCTTCTGGCAGTGGCGGCGCCTCGATGCTTGGGGGGGGGGGCTCGCGATTGGTTCAGGGGGGAGGAGGGAAGCTGGACGGGGGAAGACGATCAGAGGGGCGAGGAGCGGGGCACGGCGGTCTTCGGTGGTGGCGTCGCCGTCGTTAGTTTTAGGGTTTCTTCTTTTTTTTTTCTGTATAAATGAATTCGGTGGGGGGCCAGAGGTATAGGAGGGAATATATTTTTTTTATTTATTTATTTATTAAATTTTGCAAAAGGGTTGACTTTTACATACGACCTCGTAACGAGGCCCACCGCCTGTCGTCCATAGCGTTTAACCCCCATTCCGAACACAATGGGATATGTATCGCAAGCTGATTCGATTGTTACAATCAGTTTCCTTTTGAATTTTCATTTAAATCACTATATTGAATTTTAAACGCACGTTTCAAATTACCGGGGCCACATACTAACTAGAAAAATTTCAGAAAAATATTTTCTAGCTTCGTATTGACGATACGGTCCTAACAAAACTAGTTTCGTCGAATTCTGAGACCGTTTGAAAAATGGCCAATTTCCAGTCGATTAAAATCAACGAAAACTGGTCAAACGCGTTTTCTTTTGCCACGCTCACATATTGATTCGAAAAATTATGAAATTTGAAACCTAGCAATAACCTGACACTGCGGATCTAACAAAAGTGGTTTCGTCTAAATCCGAGGTCGTATGCAAAATGTCCATTTTTAAGGGCCTGAATTTCATAGCGACTATTCAGAATTTTCAACTGGACATATCTTTTGATTCCCGCTATCAAATTTCGATTGGTCGGATTCGTTAGAAAGATATTACCAATTAGATTCAAATGTTTTTGGTTTCACAAAAATCTGGATTGTTTTGCACCCGGTATATTCAATTGAAGTTTGAAATCGAATTATCGAACTACCGCGCCATTTTCAATTCTATTATATAATTATATTTAATTATATTGGTTTTCAAATGTCGATTCAACTCAGTTTTCATCGCCATTACTTAAAATATTTATTTTAAATATTTAAAATCCATTATTTTAGCCAATTTAAAATTTTTAAATTGGTTCAGATTTTCTGGGTCGTTACAGACTCTTACCAAGAAGTAAGAGAATTATAGTTTTGATGATTGTTGTTCAATGGATGTAATGCTTTAAATTGAAGGGAAAATCATTTTTACAACTACTTTTTAAATTCCACCAATAGATGAGCATTTGCCATAGTTACACACTAGTGTTTTATAATATTTAGCTATATTGTTTGTTGCACCATATTCTTGGTGGTGTACATTTTTTTCACTTTTCAATACCATATTTTTTTTAAAGAGAATATGCACTCATAATGCATAAACCTAATGAGAAATAGTGTTGTTGGGATACAGTTATAAGTAGGGATAAATGATATTCATAGTGTCAAAGATTTTTTACAAAATGTATTATCAATATTAGTGCCATCAACTGCATTTGGCCTAAGCATGTGCCCATTTCATTTAGCTCAGTTGAGATCAAGGTCTATGGCTAGAATTCACATGCAAATGCCTATCCTCAAGTTTAGGCTATATGACTTCATCTCAATCTAAAATATCAGTTGATGTCATGGATCAAAGCAGCTAGACCTTCAAGACTTCTCTGGTCAATGGTCCAGAAATGAAATTTTTAAGAATAAGGTTGAAGGAGGTGATGTGCAGACTGCACATAGTAGCATGGAATAGGCCGTAGAGTTGCTTGGATGGTGGCTTGCTGAAACAAATGAATGGATGATATTTGGCTACATGTTGGAGTTGAAGAAACATGATATAACAGTGAAAGTAGGACCATGAATTCATGCAGCTTGTGAAGTGACATGCAATATGAAATCTTGTTGCTTATAAAATGATGTTTTAAAGTGAGGAGAATCTGCATGAGTTGTAGTATGCATAAAGTTGAAGGATAGACTAGCAGAACATTGCGGCTGAAGCAGTGATGAGGTACATGCATTGATGCAAAAGAGGCAGATGTTCGGGTGGGCTGGCATAGGAATTAAGCTTGTGCAACCTGGCAAGACCATGAAAGTTAGAAAACCAGTAAGCTAGCACCCTGCATATGCTGGCAAACGCTGGAAATAGTGATGATTATCTGCTGGTAAGAACCCTATGTTATGAGTGGAAACAACTAAGTGCATAAGCCTAAGTTCTGTGTTGTTATCTGTGATGAACCCTTTGTTGTGTAATTGTATTAGTGTATATAAATGAAAGGAGAATATGTGTAATACTAATTCATACCTATTCATGAGGCTAAGGGAATATGTAGATAGGAGATTGCATCTTCCAATGAGACGAACTTAAAGTTTTGATTGCAGTACTCAAAAAACCGTGTTTGATCTTGTATTGATGACCAAAAAACTTTTAAATGAGTATTATTTATGATGGAATCGTTGAATATCAAGAATGTTCTTTATCAAATTGTATTTTGCAACAAATTACCATGAATATGTTCATAAATTGAGCACATAAACCGAATAAAACAGATGACCACTGGTATATCGCAATCAATCATCAATTATTTAGTTGAATCTAGCTTTTTGTTGGAAAGAAATATTAACAATGATATAGTCCAACGTTAGTTTTGTCTTCAGTTTTTCTTTTATTTCAACAGTTTTAGCTTTTCAAATGGTAATGGTACTTTTAAGTGATTTATTTAAATAAATTAATTTAATAATTTATGATTTATTTATTACATCTAGTTTTGCATTTTTTCAATTAAATATTCACTGTATGATGATATTTTTTGAGTTTATATTCGTTTCATTTATTCCATTTATTTCTTTAATGCATTAATGATTTAGAACTGCAAAAAAAGCTAAACATTAAGAGTATATCGATCCTACTTGATATATAATAAAAATGTATTTATGTGCTTGTGAGTGTTTTATATAAATGCATTGATAGAATATATTTTTTAAGTTGGTTTACATATATAATTCATAATGTAATTGGATTTTATAATTACTATCATTTTCTCTTAAACTATATTATTATTTTTTCTTTAAAATCCTAATTAAAATTTACTTTAATAAATTATTTCATAATATATATTAAGCACCTTAACGGTCGGTTTTCTCACCGTTATACGGTTATACTAGTGTAACTAAATAGAAAAAAAAGCTAAACAATATTAGAATCACATTTCTTTTATCAATAAAAAAAACACATTTCAAAATATTAGTATATTGTTGTTGAGAATAAAATTTTGATAAACTTTCCTTGTCCTTGAACTTGAAAAAGTTAGGAATAAAATCCCTTACATTTAAAATAAAAAAGTAAGCATTGTGGAGTTGAGAGTTGAGGATCAAAAGAAAAAAAAGTTCTAAAGCACCAGGATGGGTGGGGAAGGGGTGGCGGGTCAGAATCGGCCTAAAAATAAGCCCACATAACAGTTTTGACTTACCCAGCAACACCAACTTAGCTTAGCTTAAACTCCAACGGAAATACAAAAGAATATCTAGGTTTTACGCTGTTCCATATTCTTCGTTTCAACAGGCTAACCGAATTTGGAGTGCGAATCATGCAGCTAACTCTCGAATTTGGGTAAAAATTATCAACTTGTCGGTTCATACTTTGTAATATACAATGATTTTATTTGTTTTCTTAATTTGTGCAGCGGTGGTCTTGAGCTGCTATGCGATTCCGTTAAGATCCACAACGTTGATGTCCAACTTCAAAAGTCTCAGGATTTAATGGTACTCTTAAGTTCAAATCATGAATTTTTTCCCCTCCTCCCACGGAAGTTGATTATATGAATTCTAAATTTTTATATTTGGTGCTCGTAGCGACTTACAATGAGAGACTTGTTAGCTTGGATTAAAGTGAATCTGATCAAAGAGCGGCCTGAGATGTTTTTGAAAGAAGAATCAGTGTATGTTTTTCTTTTTGTAGGGCTCAGTTTCTCTGTCCATATTTCTTATGATTAACTTGCTGTGGCAAATTTTATTTATAAACCATAAACTATTTTATCTGCACCATTGAAGTTTGATAAAATTTAGGACAAACATATTCTTATAGGTAAGTATTGTAAAGAGAAAAATAGAATGGTCAGGATGGATGACATTTTGGAGAAAAACTGGAAATCGCAAAATTTTAGAAGGGGAAGTTATCGTACTTTAATTGTGTGTTTTAGAAGGATCCAGTTATCCTTGTATTTTTTTTCCTCCACTCACCAACTGATATCCGAGTCAGCGCATTCCTCCAATTTTCCTTTTCCTTTATTAAAATTACATCAGCAAATTATTTCAAATTGCCAAATCTTAATTCTTAAGATTATCTTTATCAATTTATCTACATGATCTCTTGCTCATATATTTTTGGGGATACAAAGCAACAATTATCAACATAATTTTAAGTTGTCATTACAAGAAAACACGCTATTTCCAACGGTTGACCGTCGACGTCCGTCGAAATCAGTGAGAAATAACCGTAGCAATTCAAGGCGTCGATAAACAGGATTTTCGACGGCTATCGACACAGTCCGTCGCTACCTTTTCCTACGGCTTATAACGGCTTTCAACGGTTTTCGACGCCTTCCGACATCCGTAGATAGCTGTTGAAAACCGTTACATACGCATGCCAAAAGGCCGTCGGAAACCGTTACGGTTTTGAAGACCTATAAGCCGTCTATAGCCGTCGGTAAACCTACATATTTTTTTAATAATCCAGCTGCTGTTTAGCCCTCAAACTACAATAACCAGTGAAAACTTCATCTCAACCACAATCTACAACCCCAACATATCATATGCCAAGCAAATATCAAAATAAAACAAATTCTAACTTGAAAAATCAACAAAATCAGCATAAATTACACCACAATCCCAAACAACCAACTATACAATGCATAAATATGTACATACCACAATCTACCATCATGATAACACAAATATATCAACTCCAACACCATGTCCAGCACAAAAAATATACTGTCAAGTCAACCATCAACAGTACCATCATAATACATATACACTAAATCATACCAGTCATACCAGCCCAACAAAAAAAATCATACCTAACACTCCATCACTGACTAGTATCCTTTGTGGAATCGGCTGAAGAGGGAACGCGTGCATGTTGTTGCTCAAACTCTCCTAAACATCTCTCTAGGAGTTGAGTCATCTCAATGGTTTGATGACAATTCTGGTCCTCAAGCTCCGTCATTCTAGCTTTCAACTGGTCAATCTCTGCAGCGTCTAAATCAGATCTAACATATATGTCACGTGTCTGCTGACTGCTAGCCTGTGCATTGAAATTAAACAATTTCACAATCAAGGTATAAGTGAGAAAATATTAACAACATAAATGAGAAAATATTACTCAAATTTAATAATCAATACATAGATGATAAATTCCACAGCCAAGGTATTGTAAAAAAAAAAAGATGAATGTGACGTTTATGGATTGGAACCATTTAAACCAACTTAAGTAAATAAGCTCCATC
Organism: Allium sativum; assembly: GCA_030737875.1. NCBI lineage: Eukaryota > Viridiplantae > Streptophyta > Magnoliopsida > Asparagales > Amaryllidaceae > Allium > Allium sativum. Next base: position 748,515,234 of record CM060916.1, on the reverse strand, counting down.
ATTTAAGTTGGTTCCAATTTTTTAGTTATTTATTCGGATTTGGTTTTTATTTTTTACTTTTTTGTTGTCGGATTCGATTTTCCTTATTTATAAACCTGAACCAACCAATTATGTGTTCTCATTTTTTTATAAACTTATTACCAATTTTGCAGCCACGACCAAAATAATAATAATAATAATAACGTGAAGCGAGAAATTACCGAGTAAAAATTGAAACTAAATGAAAAATATGTTTAAATGTTGAGTTAATATTGAGAAATATTGGTTCTGATGGAAAAGGAATGGATGGCATGAAAGATTTGATTATTAAGTATGTTATTATAAAGAATTTTGAGGGAATTATTGAATGTATTTAATGCACATAATTCAAATACAAGCCTTATCCATCTGTAAATTTAAATTTTGTCATTTTTAAACAAGGTATACACTTCACAAACATCTTCTCTTTACATCTTAAACCAATCTTTTAGATTCACCTCGTTGTTTAATCTTCTTTATTATAGACTTGAATTTGAAAATTTGAGCTTTTCTCATTCCCTTTTTTTTCTTCAAAAATAGAGTTCGTTCATGTGAATATATAAGGAAATACTGGAGGATATATGGGCCTATATTTATTATTATGAACATTACAACATGCGCTTTACACATAAATTCTCTTTTATACAAATATACAATATCAATCTATAATTTAAAATTTAATTATGATATAATTGATTGACTCGGTTATAATATATATTAAAAAAATTGCGACTTCACTAATAAAAATGTTGAATTTTCATATGGTATTAGAGATTTTAAATATAAAATCGATTAAACTAGCTTTAATAAACGGACAACTTATCAATTAAACCAATAGTGGGAGCTAATCGTTCTAGTAAGAGCAGTAGGTTAAGGATGTTTCATTTACATAGTGTAAGCAGTCCAAGTAAAGGTCTTATTTGTTTTACATACCCAAACACAAAGCCTTTTATTAAAGTTACAAACAAAATAGAGTAATAAATGAAAAAATGTTTATCACTTGATTTCCAAAGTCGTAATACCTGTTATGCGTTACTGGATTCATCACTGACTGGAAGATAATGTCCTCGTCAATCGTGAGCTGCCGCTGTCCTGTCTCAGCTAGACGCTTCTGGCGCTGCTCCATAAACTTCTCCTGCAACACCGTGAATATGTGATTAATTTTTTATTATAATTTATTTTATTATAATTAACATTTACTTAAATACTTATATATACATAAATTGAAATCTTACATGGTTTTTCCTGGATTTGTCATCATGCCATGAATATGTGATGTTCCCATCTTCATCAACATGTTCGATGATGTCGTACGAGTGAATACATCCGTATATGAGACCGGCCCCAACCCCTCAGCCTCCTGAAATTTGATTATTACATACAATTATTATACATTAAAAAGTATATAACATATTAACTTTTTATAAGTCGCATTTATAAAATATACCAACTCCTGTCGGTACTGCTGAAGCGACTTAGATCCTCCTCGATGCGTCATTGGATTTTTATTCCTATTTGCTGAATTTCTTTTTGCCTGTGCCAGTACATTCAAAATTTCATACATTACTTATCAAATTAATATTTTTTGATATTAAAAAAAAAGTAGTACACTTATCTTTCCCCCAGGACTCTCTCAATGCCTAAGAAATTCGTCCCACGCAACTGCTCCCATCCAGCTAGGTTTGTTCATCGATTTCTTCATTATTGAAATGCAATCCTTATAATTCTTTCTCATCTAATAGGTCTGTGCCAGCGATAAGCCGTGTGTCTGTATATCCACCTCAGCCTGTATTTCATGTTAAACAAACATACCGACATCAGCGGTTTAAAAAAATTAAAATGAAAAAAAATACTTACAAGGACATCCTGCCAAATGACCTTCTGTATGTGAGGTGGGATCAGATCCTACTTCAGCCAACATGCCGACATACGCACCCTATATGCTGATGCCAATGCGTTTAAAATAATCTTAGAAGGATGAAGGTCAAAAACTTGTGTTCAATATGATATACATAAGTGTGTAGATGTTTAAAAAAAATGTACATGCTGAGTAAATTTTTTTTTTACCCTGTACTCGTAGGCACCAAGGTGACTACTAGACGCTTCGAGGATTGCGATGGATCGGAACCATTGCCTGAAGAATTTTCTCTGGAAGACATACCTGTCACATAACAAATTATTTTAAACAATAATAATATTATTAGTTATATTAGTTCCATATTCTGTTTTTTTATTGTATAAATTTTCATAAAATTCTGTTTTTTTTCTTGGTCAATGTAGGCAAGAGATCATCACTAATAAGTAAAAACATAAGAGCAGATTATTACGATTCTATGCAAATCAACTACTAATATTCCAAAAAAAACATGTATGCACATGAATGCGACATCAACTTCCAAAACCGGTTAATGTCAACCATTTTCATTATAAAAGATTATATATCCGAGAATGACAATGCTAGCAATTCTTTTTATTTCATAACACTAGTACGAGACCACATAAGCCTTCTACAACAACTATCGCTGATTTACAATCAAATATTGGACACAAAATTTTCAATGTCAACGTATCACATGAAACACATATAATAGGATGCTATAACTTACTACAACACCATTGGAACCAATTGCACTCAACAGATAACCCTAATTTTCTAATTTGAACAAATATAGGTTTAGGTAAAAATCGAAATTTTAAGCAAATAAGGAGATTATACCTGAAATTGATCATGCTGGAGGTTTGAATGGAAGTCGGGATGGATCCGACGTGAAGAAATTGGTGTTTGGAGGCCAGAAATCGCGGAATTGGAGTGCTACGGTTTTAGAGGGCGAGTGGAAATATGAAATGGCGAAGGAGAAATGAGGGAGAAAGCTCCCGGCTGGAAGGATAATTAACCGATTATAATCGACGGTTTTCGATGGCCGCCTACGGCTTGACGAAAGCCGTCGGAGATCTGCCGTCGAAAGCCGTCGCCCTCTTCTATCGAAAAAAGCAATGTTTCTTATAGTGCGTACTTTCAAATTTGTAAGTCATTATTTTTATTAGTTCAAAAGTTATCCACTTTGCATTATTTTGTTCTTGAACTAACATGTGAATGTGATTAAGATTGTGAACATAACGAGTTAACTTCCATCATAGCAGATTATTTTAATTTGGGTTTCTTTTTATGTAATGATTACACATACAAAATTTAGTTGGATATAATGTGACTTAAGATTTTGATGTTATAGGGAGGAAAGAGTAGAAATATTGATAATTTGTGTCTTCAATGGAGAAGGCATAAACATATTTGTTACAGTTTTATTAGGGGTAAAACGTGTTCATCTTTTATCCTTGCTAATATTTTTAATTCTAGAACTATAATATTTTGTCATTTCCTTTAACCATTTTGTTTTTTCCTTTAACCATTTCCTTTAACCATTTTGTCATTTCCTTTAACCATTTTGCATTATTTTGTTCTTGAACTAACATGTGAATGTGAATCATGTGATTAAGATTGTGAACATAACGAGTTAACTTCCATCATAGCAGATTATTTTAATTTGAGTTTCTTTTTATGTAATGATTACACATACAAAATTTAGTTGGATATAATGTGACTTAAGATTTTGATGTTATGGAGAAGAAAGAGTAGAAATATTGATAATTTGTGTCTTCAATGGAGAAGGCATAAACATATTTGTTACAGTTTTATGAGGGGTAAAACATGTTCATCTTTTCTCCTTGCTAATATTTTTAATTCTAGAACTATAATATTTTGCCATTTCCTTTAACCATTTTGTTTTTTCCTTTAACAATCATCCCCTTGTATATTATGTTACCTGTCTAATTCATATTTTCTTTGAGTTGTGTTCATGTATAATAAATTTTAACAATTTTGACTCCAAATTAAGCTTAAAAAATATATTTTAATGATAAAAATAAAAATTCAGTATTAAAACTAGTTCTATTCAAACGATACTAAATTCTTCTGTATCTTTCGATTTAAGCTATCCTGAGTTTAGATTTACCATCAGTATTTAAACTGTTCAACAATTCCGTATTGAGGGTTAAGTTTAAGTTGGAGTATTGGATTTTAACAGTTTTGAATTCAAACTTCATAACGTAACTACGTTAGATTCAAAGTCTAATTTTCATTCAGACTGTTTTAAATACAAAGTTTTAGCAAACTTAATTTTTTAACACCATTTATTCAAAAGCTCAAATCACAATTTTAACTTCAATTCAGATTTCAAGTCAATGTTTTAACTTGAAATTCAGAATATTGCTCTCAAAATCATAGGTGTAAATTTGAGGTTTTGCATATGGTTTTAACTTAACAATCAAACTAATCTCCACTTCAAATTTATCTTTTCCTAAAATCAGAAATAATTCACGATAACATCTAAAATTTAACAATCAAACTAATCTCCACTTCAAATTTATCTTTTCCTAAAATCAGAAATAATACACGATAACATCTAAAATTTGAATCATATTCATGTCTAAATTAAAACTGCGATTTCTGTGTGTGTGTGTGTGTGTGAACTATTTGTTCGCTTGGATGATTGAGATACGTCTTTTATGCTTAATGCTTGTGTTGAATGGATGCATTGGGAAGAGTTACCGAATTGAGGTAGGTATTTTACTTTATTAAAAGTACATGTAGTTTTGTAATATATATGGTGTACAAAAATTTTCAACGGATGTATGTGATTTTTGCAGTGAAGTACATAGATTTGCAAATTCGACGGATGTAGTTTTGTAATCAGGTTATTTTTTGTATGAAATACAATTTTTTTTCTTTTCTTTTTTTGATTTATTGGACTTCTGTTTGGCTGTAAACTAGACTAATCAGGTTATTTTTTGTATGAAATACAAAGGCCTTTCATGCTTGTGCATATAATGAAATCTTAATACATAAAGTGCTTTTGTGCATGTGATCCAAATATAACTTGTACTGACAAATAACTGATATGATAAGATAAGATCATTTTAGTTTCCATACGTTATATGAGATATAATTGTTGTATGTGAAAGATAACATTGATTATAGAGGGGAACATGCGTTAGGTTTGTTACTCAAGGTGATATGTAATTTGCAGTGCTGACATTTTTCTATATTACTGCTATTGAAGGAGGCCTGGAGTGCTGGTACTTGTGAATGACTGTGACTGGGAGCTTTGTGGTAACCTTGATGCAGTGCTCGAGGAGAAGGATAATGTTGTTTTCATTTCTACTTTGCATGGTGGCTAATTATGAAAAAAGAAAACGAAAAAAGTTCATCAATGCCAATGAAACACTGTTAATGGCCACTCTTGAGGATGATTATTGTTATTGTTAACTTCAGTTTTATTCGTGGTATTCTTAAGACAAATGTATGACACCTTTACCGGATATGGATGTGTAAATTTATCTTCAGTTAACAGCTGAATATTATAATTTAATAATATATCTCGTTTTCTAGTTCAGTTCCTTGTTTCCCTGCTATTGCAACAGACACTTGACATATTTTTACATCAATCAATCATAATTTTGTGCTTCGTACACTTTCATAAACCGAATTTTCATATGTTTGAAAGCTAATATTTCATCCGTATTTCCGGTCTACGATACATTGTATTGTATTGAATCTATTTATATATAGTTGTGAAACATTTAATCAAAATTTGGGATCAATTATATAACCACAATACACAATCTCCCAAAAGCAAGTTCATGCTTATGGCTGAATGCGACTTATGCATGGTTCATGTAATTTATTGTATTGATGAAACATAAATTTTATTGCCATTGTTGATTAGGGTTTGGGATCATTATTATTGTTTCATGCTATGTGAGAGTGTTTCTAGGAAATCCGGGTTCATGGATCACTCAAAAGCAATTTATTAGTCTTTCTGTCTCTGTACATTCATGTATCGATGAAGATCGATTTATGGCTATTTCTTAAGAACCTTCTACTAAATCCATATATCAATTTGCATTTTGTAATTTCGGCCCCTGGGTATTAGCTGCAGGAAGTTGAAATTAGAGGAAAGAAAGAATATTAATGTTATAGTAGAATTTACATCAACCTCCTGGATTATATTCTTAATTGTGTTTCATCTACCATTTAAAAACTACTATGTTTCTTTTATAATTTTGAGTGGCGTCAAGAGAATAGTTTGCTGCCTGTTAGCCCACTTTGTGAACTGGGCAACACAAAGTCGAGATGTGAAACGTTGAAGAACTTAGAAAGCATTATACCGGATCGGATCAGAGAGATGTAGCGGATCGGATCAGAGAGATGTTGCTGTTCGGATCGGAGATCTACCTACTATTCGGATCGAAGAGCTATCACCAGTCGGATCAGAGAGTTATCATCAATCAGATCGGCGAGCTATTACCAGGTTGGGACGGAGCAGAGCGAAATGGATAAGAACTTAGTTTCAGCTTAATTCGGGTCGGATCGGATACCCCGATCCGAACTCATATTCCACATCACTTTCCCTCATGATCGCCTGATTATTCGGAGCGGTTATAACCAGTTCCTACCCACGATGACCACTACTCTGATGCGCTGTCAGCACTAGAATCCATCCGAACCCGAGGACGATGGGATGGAAGACACGTGGCTCCGATCCGGATCGGGATCTGACCAAATTTTCACCTATAAATACCTTGCCTGGAGACAATTAAAGGGATCTTCTTTTTGGCACTTTGAGAGTTCAACCACTTTCATAAACCGAATTCCAGCACTCCCGGATAATCCAAATCGTCTTTCAACATTTGTTTTGAGACAATTGAGTGAATGTATGTGAGTTGTGAGTGAAATTGAGTGAATATCTCATTGTAATTGCAACTCTATCATCGAGAATAGTGATTGACAAGTGGACGTAGGCTTTTCAACGCCGAACCATTATAAATTCTGTGTCTCCATTTTACTTTTGATCTTATTTTAATCTGATTTTAGTCAACTTGGGTGTTAGAACCACTTTTTGGTCTAACATTTTGGTGCTTTCACTGAGAATCATCTGAATTCTCTGTTTTTCGGGATTATCGTTCTACTTTTTGGACCGTTGAGTTCAAAGAAGTTAATCCTCAAGTTTCGACGCTCCTAAATATTTGTTGATTGATTGTTGAAGAACTATGGCCAAAGGAAAAGGCAAGGAAGTTCAAACTAGTCGAGGGAACGGAGTTGGTGAAGATCAGCAAAATGCGGTTGTGACAAGGTCTCGTGGGCAGAGCTCGGCAGTGGAAAGAACTGATACAGGAAATCCGAACCGCACTCAAGGGGAGAGCTCCGATCCGATCCGGGTAGGAGAATCTGAAGCAGTGCACTCCCCCAACCTGAACCGACCCGAGCAACTCGCACTACACCGATCCGACCTGGCTTCCCAGCTCCGACCCGAACAGGTCTCCCAGCTCTGACCCGACCTGATTGCAAATCTCCGAACCGACCCGACACTTGGTGATGTTGGAACCTCTACTCGAGCCCCGACAAATGCTCCGACTCCAGCCACCAGGGTCAATGATCAGGTCAATCCATCCACGCCTATTACTCAAGGTGATTTCTCGCGCCTACTTGACATGCTTGAGAGTACTAGGGAGGCTATGAAACTCCACGAGCGCACCAATCTCATGATGCAAGAAAACATGAGACTCATGAGCAGGGAAATTAGCGAACTCCGTAGACAGAGAACCCCATCCCCGGTTCGCCACACACCAATGGATCAGTCTTCTTCTTCCGAGGAAGAACGGCCCCGTGAAAGAAGGCCGCTCGAACGACCTCAGAATTTGGAGCAGCTGACGTTCGGATCTTTGGGGTCCCGCGAGGATGCTGCACGAGTACTAGGACCCAATGATCCAAGCTTGAGAGAGCCTATGTTGTTACCGATGCAGGGATCCCATGTATTACCTAGAGACCCTAACCTTACCAATCTCACTCAGGGGCAGATGCTCCAGCTCCTTCCTCCCGAGATCGACCGGGAGCGTAGGGAACGAAGCAGAGCAGAAGCAGCTCAAAGAAGAAGGGCGTCCCCTGAGCAAGAGCCCAGAGGAAACCCAAACATCAGAAGAAGGGCATCTCCTAAACAAGAGCCCAGAAGGAATCCGGATACCAGGGCCAGGGAGCCTGAACGACCCCTGACTAATGCTGACGTATGGGCAATGGTACGCCAGATTATGTCTGAAAGCCGGAACTACACCAATGAAGATTATGGCATTGAGCGAAGCCATACTCCTTTCACTGATGACATCCTCAACTTTCAATTTCCCCGACGTTTTAACCTGCCGCAGATGGACAAGTACAATGGGAGAACCGATTCGGGACAACATTTGATGCGATACTCATGGCTCATGAATGCTGCTGCTGCCCCTGATGCAGTGAAGTGTAAAGCATTCCCGATCTATTTAGAAGATGTGGCGCTGCTATGGTTTATCCGACTTCCCCCTCGTTCGATATCGAATTATAGGGAATTGAGCGAACGTTTTATGAATCAGTTCCGACTCCATACCCGAAAGTCTAAAAGTGTTATTGAATTATCAAGAATTAAGCAGGCACCGGGAGAGTCTTTGAGGTCATATCTCGACCGTTTCAACTTAGCTGTGACTGAAGTTAGTGACCCGCACGAGCACACCATCTTGATGGCTTTGATGGAAGGAGTCGATCCTGACTCCGAGTTTGGAGATTACCTTTCTGGGAAGCCACCTCCCACGAGAGAGTTATTTTATGAAAAGGCCGATATTTAGTTAAGACGAGAGGAGGCCAGGGAAAACCGAAAGAGAAAGTCTGGAGCGGCTTCAAAAGAAAATGTTCAGAGTAATGTCGCCGTGAAGCAGTCTGGAGAAAGTTCCGGAAAAGTTGAGGTGAATGTGGGAAACAAGAGTGGAAACGAAAATAATAGAAACGGGGGCAACAACAACAACCGTAACGCGAATGGTAACAGAAGAAATAGAAATAGGGGAAGTGATCCCAACAAAAGACCCCGGTTCCAGACTTATGAGAATTATACACCGTTGAACGACACTCTGGAGAACATTTACTTGGATACATACAATGTTTTGTAATATAAAAGACCGCCACCTCGCGACTCAACGGAGAAAGAAATGGCAACTGGAAAGTTTTGTTTGTTTTATGGAACTCATGGGCATTCAACTAATGAATGTCGACATTTGAGAGACGTGATTGAGAAGCTGCTGCGCGAAGGGAAATTGGATGAATATAAGGTTGCCCCGAGAGACAGGGGGTAAGGAGAACAGGCTCCAAAACAGATCCAATCTGCTCCCAAGCCTACAACGCAGCAGAAAGGCAAGGGAATTGTTATCAACTCCATAGTGGGTGGACCCCACCCAGCGATCCACAGTTTTAGAGCAATGTATCAATATGTAAATGCAGCTAAGCACGTAGATGTGGATGAATGTGAAGATTTGGAAGATATCGCCCTCATAAAGCAACAGAAGACAATGTTTGACGACGTGGTATTCCGTAGCAGAGATAATACCGGGATCCAGTCACCCACCGACGATCCGTTGGTCATTACCACCACCATTGGGCCGGCATTGGTTCATAAGGTGTTAGTGGACAATGGAAGTTCTGTTAATATTTTATTTAAAAAGTCATTCGATCAGATGAAGCTTGAATCTGAAGATTTGAAGCCATGCGAAGGTTGGATCCGAGGCTTCAACGGAGCATCGACAGCTCCAATGGGGTACATAGAATTGCCCGTAACCTTGGGACAAGGAGAACGCCGAAGAGTACGGATGCTTCAGTTCGTAGTATTGGACGTAGATTCGCCTTATAATGCATTCTTGGGAAGACCTGCCCTTGCTGAGTTCAGGGCTTGCATCGCCCCTTGGTGTTTGTTGCTTAAGTTCCCAACTAAAGCCGGAACCGGAGTAGTGAGAGGAGATCAAGTCTCCGGACGGGCCTGCTATGTTGCCGAATTGAAGATGTTGATGAAGGGACTTAACATCGAGAGTAAAGGTGCCTCGCCTTCTCAAACGGAGGGCTCGACGTAGCAATTAGAGGGATCAGCCCCGAAGGAGTTGCCCAAAGGAACGCTTGAAGACCTGGATCCCAGAAAAGACGAGGAACCAGAGACTAGAAATGCAACTCCTAATGAAGCGACAGTGGACATTCCTATTGATGAAGCTGATCCAACAAGAGTTTTGAAGATTGGATCCCAGTTGGATCCACGTCGGGCCAAAGAGCTAACTGACTTCCTGAAGGCAAACTTGGATGTGTTTGCCTGGACCCATGCCGACATGTGTGGGATATCGCCATCCGTCATAAGTCATTCACTAAATGTAAACCCGAAACACCCGCCTGTAAAGCAAAAGAGACGTATGCTGGGCCCAGAGAGGTCGGCCGCTCTAAAGGAAGAAGTGGAGAAGCTGAAACAGAACGGATTTATTAAAGATTCGACATATCCCGACTGGATATCGAATCCCGTCTTAGTAAAGAAGCCGAATGGAAAGTGGCGGACTTGCATTGATTTTTCAGATTTGAACAAAGCTTGCCCGAAAGATAGTTTCCCACTTCCCAGGATTGACCAGCTTATAGATTCGACAGCGGGACACGAACTTCTTTCTTTCATGGACGCATATTCCGGATACAACCAAATTCCTATGAACGTGCCAGATCAAGAACACACGAGCTTCATTACAAATTTGGGGTTATACTGTTACGTGGTCATGCCGTTCGGATTGAAAAACGCTGGAGCCACTTATCAGTGCTTGGTGAACAGGATGTTTTATAATCAAATAGGGAAGACTATGGAAGTTTATGTGGATGATATGCTTGTCAAATCGAAACAGTCCTCCAGCCATACGCAGGACTTGACAGAAATGTTCGGTATCCTGCGAAAGTATCGGATGAAGTTGAATCCTTTGAAATGTTCATTTGGAGTGGCATCGGGAAAGTTTCTAGGCTTCATTGTGAGCTCCCGAGGAATTGAAATCAATCCCAGCCAAATAGCAGTGATAAGAAACATTGAAGAACCGAGGATGATTAAAGATGTCCAAAGTCTTGCGGGGAAAGTAGCCGCGTTGAGTAGGTTCATCTCCAAAGCCACGGACAAATGCGTCCCATTTTCTGATTTGATTAAAAGGGGAAAGAAGAACTTCGAGTGGACTCCGGACTGTGTTAAGGCCTTTCGAAATTTATTGGAATTGCTAGAAAAACCGCCGATTTTGTCAAAGCCAGTGGATCACGAAGAGTTATTTGTTTACTTGGCAGTTTCGGCTCACGCTGTTAGCACAGCCTTGGTTCGAGAAGAAGACAAAGTGCAAAGGCCAGTATATTATGTAAGCAAGAAATTGGCAGCGGCAGAACGCAACTACCCAAAGATTGAGAAGCTCGCTTACAGCCTCCTAATCGCCTCCCAAAAACTTCGTCACTATTTCCAAGCTCACCCAATAACCATATACACTGACCAACCTCTAAGGCAGGTGTTGCAGACACCCGAAGCATCGGGACGATTGATCAAATGGAATATTGAATTAAGTCAGTTTGATTTGAATTTTCAGCCGCGGAGGTCGATCAGGGGGCAGGCTCTGGCTGACTTTATAGCAGAGTTCACAATCCCAGAGGAGGAAATAATCGATGACAAAGTGGTCAAGTCCGAAGATGAGTTAAAATTAGATCCATGGAAGCTATACACTGACGGAGCCAAGAATGACCGAAGGTTCGGAGCTGGAATCGTCTTAGTCACTCCTGAAGGACGGTCGTTATATTATGCTCTGCGATTAGAATTTTCGACGACTAACAATGATTCTGAATATGAAGCCCTGATTGCCGGTTTGAAGCTTGCTAAAGACCTCGGAATAAAAACGTTGGACATATTCTGCGACTCCAAAATCGTAGTTTGCCAAGTGCGAAAGGAGTTTGTGGCTCGGGGACCTCGACTCATTGCCTACCTTGGGAAAGTGGAAAAGCTGTTGAGCAACCTGGAACGGTACAACATAACGCATATCCCAAGAGCCGAAAACCAGAAGCCAGACAGGCTGGCAAAGCTAGCTAGTTCTGACAACCCGGAAGAAACTGAAACAATTCCAATTGAAACGTTGGAATCGCCAAGCTTTGAGTCGATAGAAATTGAGTTCGCTTTCGAAGCGGAACCGGAGAAGGAGTCGTGGATGACTCCAATTAAGAACTTCCTTAAGAATGGGACACTCCCATCAAAGAAGAGTGAGAGACGGGCTGTAGTTCGCAAGGCTACCAGATACATTCTTCAAGATGATACTCTTTATAGACAAGGGTTTTCTATGCCCCTGTTACGATGTATAGCACACGACGACATCAAACATGTACTAAGAGAAGTACACGAAGGTGAGTGTGGAGATCATACAGGAGGTCAGACTTTAGCGAAAAAGATATTGCGGTATGGATATTTCTGGCCCACAATTAATAAAGATGCGGCTGATTATTCACGACGCTGCGATAAGTGCCACAGATTTGCCAAAGTCCCCAGAGCACCGTCGACCCAACTCAAATCGATGGTGAGTCCTTGGCCTTTTGCCATGTGGGGAATTGATATCATCGGAGTTCTACCAATTGCTAAAGGAGGAGCGAAATATGCAATAGTCGCTGTGGACTATTTTACGAAGTGGGTGGAAGCTGAGCCCCTAACCAAGATCACGGCGAGAAAGGTGATAAATTTTGTGGTTAGAAATATTATATGCCGATTCGGGATCCCAAGGACCATAATAACTGACAACGGGACCCAGTTCGATGGTACTGAATTCAGAAATTTCTGCCAGAAATATAAGATCGACAAACGGTACACTGCGGTTGCCTATCCGCAGTCGAACGGGCAAGTAGAAGCAATAAACAAAGTTATAAAATCCATCCTCAAGAAACGGTTAGAGCGCGCAAAGGCAAAATGGGTTGACGAATTGCCCTTAGCTTTGTGGGCATATCGGACAACATTTAAGACAACTATTGGTCATACCCCTTTCTCTCTTTCTTTTGGTTCAGAAGCAGTAATTCCAGTAGAGCTTGAGGTTCCCTCCCACCGGGTGACTTATTATGACCCGATGACGAATTGGGCACTCTTACTCGAGTCTCTTGATGAAATCGAAGAAAAAAGGGATGAAGCAGATTTGCGCGCGGCGAGACATCGACGTCAGATGGCACGCTATTACGACAAAAAAGTTCGCCTTAGGACTTTTGAACCAGGAGATTTGGTGCTAAAGAGAGTCTTTCCATCCCTTCCTCACCTCGGTCCAAAGTGGGAAGGACCCTTTGTCATCCAACGGAAACTTGAAACAGGAACCTTCAAGTTAACGACCGTAGATGGCGACACTACTATAAAAGTGGGCATATTCGACACTATTTTACTGTGACCGTAGATCAAAAAAGCGTTGCAGTAGCCCCTTTTTTCAAATAGGCAACACCAGGGGGGCGTGGCATCCGCGGCCGTTGCATTAGCCATCTAAGGCAACGCTTTAGAACATCTACTGCCACAGAAAGAAAGTGTTGCGTTATAGACGTAATGCAACACTAATTGTACATAATGCAATATTATTCAGCGTTGCTTGAAAATTAGTTAGATCCTAGGTACCAGGTCACGATAGCGGCGGCCACGTCAGCTTTCCATGTCAGCTGCCACCGTGTCACACGACACGTCAGATCTCCACGTCAGCTGCACACGTGTCACATGCCATGTCAGCTGTGGCGTTTACGTGCCACGTGGACTTACTACTATTTTACGTAATGCAACATCACTGTATTATGGAATGCGACACCATTATCTTGAAACATGACATTAGGAAAAAAGCAAATGCAACAGTAAAAGAAGGCAAATACAACGCTTTAATTATAAATTTTGCAATATCAGTTTTTTACATAGAAGAAACACATCCGTTACATTCATCATCACATTCAAACCTTCAATACATACCGCCTTCAATACATCTGATCAAATATATAACACATACAATCAAATACATAATTTAAAAGTAGTAAAAGTGCCAACACATACCACCTTCAATACAAGTGCCAATAAATACGATTAGTGTGCATTCTACAAAGTAGCAATGCCATGAACCAGAAACTGTATCTCTATGTCATTTCAGGTCCTCCACTTGCCGGCTGTATCTCCCCACGTCATTTCAGATCCTGCAATTTGAATTTACAAGTTATTAATTTGATAAGTGCATATGTGCTGTGTGCATGCATCTGTGCATTTGGCCATCCAATTAACTTATAAATCTTAGTGAGTTACGCATACAATTATAACAGTTGACCAATCAGCATTGGTCACTACGTGCCACCTCATCAGAAATAGAATTGAGTATGCTTCGTCTTCTGTGCAAGCATTTCCAGTTCACATATCTGCCTGACACCATCCATTGGGTCCCTCGCACATCCTTTCCAGCGTCAGAACATCATCTCCTCCATATCCCCTAAACCCCAATCTTCGAAATTTTAAAAAGAAACAAAAACAATGGACTCATCTCTATACATCACAGCCACTGTTATTAAGGGACATTGGAATTTCGAAGCTGTGCAAGACGTTCTTAAGGTGGCTCTCAATCATAATTCGTGGCCTATACGGGTAATACCCAACAACTCTTTTCTAGTATCATGCCCAACGTATATAATTCGTGATCATGCCCTAATGTTGAAAGTTTTTACAAAACCTGGTGGTGCTATTTACCTGCAATCATGGTCTGATGAAGAATTTGAGCCCTCACCAGCGTTAGAAGTGGAATTATGGGCTAAAGTTGATGGCTTTTCCGAGTTCCTAAAGAGTAATGTTCCTGCTGTTGAAGAAGTGATGAAGCCAATGGGACGTGTGCTTGCAATTGACGACTGTTACTGGTCTCAGTATGACCATACATCTTTCTACCTGAAAATGCAAATTTATGAAGGCATTGGCAATATAAATACTTTTGCTGCTCAAATCAATAACAAGGTTTACTTCATTAAGGTTCAGCGCTGTACCCATGCTCATCCTGGGACAAGGCCTGAACTTCTTTTTGTGAGCAATAGGGAGGAAGAGGTGGTTCCATGTTTGCATCATTACGGATGGGAATGGGAAATGGATTCAGATGAAAGATTTAATGCAATGATACAAGAAGCTGCTGAGCTACCCCCCTTGCCAAGCTTATTTCCGGAAGCCGCCCATGACATACATGTTGATAACCAAGCCCCAATGAACTAGAGGAATGATCAGTGGGTAGATATAGAAGTTGATCAGGAATTTGACTGGCCAAACTACCTCACCCCTTGTCCTGATGCTGCGGGTCCATCACATGCGGCTGCTCACTTCGGACCGGCTCTCCCACAGCCGCAAAGCCCTAACGAATCAGTTGGAAGTTCCACTGCCCCGCAACCCTGATCTGGTATGAATTGATGCTACTATAATTTCATTTTTTGGATGTGTATATATTAAGTTAACTTTATGATACTTTTGGATGTGGATGTGTATGTTATTTTTTGGATGTGTATGGTATGAACTGATCAATGCTGCCTTATTATACTTGTGCGTGTGTATATACTTGTGCGTGTATGGTATGAACTGATCGATGCTGACTTATGATACTTGTGCGTGTGTGTATACTTGTGCGTGTATGGTATGAACTAATGTGTATTGTATGGACTGATGCTGCCTTATAATACTTGTGCGTGCGTGTTAGATACGGGTATTTGTATCACAAAACCGCAGTGCGACACATGTATTTGTATCACAAAACCTCAAGCATACAGCTGTATGTCATTTTTTGGATGTGTATGGTATGAACTGATGCAAAACTGAGCATATGTTTCCAAAATCGAAACATTGAAATTGGTAGTTTCCAAAATCAAATGGAAAATACCTGTGCGTGTTATAAGATACGGGTGAACGACTCGTCCGGATCGGGAAATTGTTAGCCTCAAGCACACCGCAGTGCAAACACACCGCATTACTACACATGTATATGTATCACAAAACCTCAAGCATACAATTATATGTCAGTGTAAATGAACGCAAAGTGCAAATCACTTTCGACTGTACAGTCCCCATTCCTTAACTAGCTCGATCTCTATAATAAACCAATGTCTTTTTCATGCCAATAGCCCGGTTCTCATGGTTTATTGTTGGGTACAATTTTCGAATAAACCTCAGCATAATCCCAAATCCCAAATCAATGGTCAAAGCGCAACTAATTACTCATAATCTAATGTTTCATCGACTAATCACTCATAAGCGAACGGGTTTTCCTAAGTTTGGGATGTCCAAGCAACTAATTACTCATAAGCGAATGGGTTTTCCAAAGTGTAACAAATGAACTACTTACTAATTACTCATAATCCATTCTATAATAAGCGTAACTAATTCATAGTGCTATACAAACTGAACCTGAGTGAAAAAACTAGCGATGTCAATGCCCTGAGCAATCAAAGCTAGAAAGCATTTCAAAGCTTCAACCTTTTCAGAATAGAATTTGCTGTCGAGGAGAGGAGTGATACTGACGTGAATTTAGGTTTAAATTTTTGTCAATAGTAAAAAGGGGGAAAACAATTAGATGATAGAGAAGAAAACAATTTCGTGAAGGGAGAAGATCGCGCCAAAATTTCGTCAAAATAATGCAATGACGTGGCTGTCAATGATTGGATGATGGCTATCGTTAAGATCATCAGACCAACAGATGGTTTGAACCATTGGATTAATCTTGCATCTACGGTTGGGGTTTTAATATATTGATAAGGCGGATCGCTGAGCTGGATTATATATATGTAATGCTACGCTTTTAACTGGTGTTGCACGTCAAAACACTAGAATTCCCACCGCAACAGTGCATTCACATATAATGCAACAACATATGAATATTGTTGCAGAAGATCAAAGAAAGCATAGCTTTCGCCACACTTTTCATGCAACGCACACAAATTAGTGTCGAATATGCCCACTTTTGTAGTAGTGCGAAGAGGTACCTAGGGCATGGAATGCCCAACACTTGATGCGATATTTGGATTAGAAATGTTGTACTCTTTGCTATTTTTCTTATGAACTCTGTAAAAAGGCACGACTTACCTTAGGAAAGTCTGATGAAATGAATAAAGAACTATAAAGTGGATGTAGGCTACGACTTAGCCGAACCACTATAAAAATATCGTGTGTCATTTACTTTCATGCATTATATATATACCTTCATCTACTATTCTGTTGCGATTATGGAATATAAGATGATTTAAAACCTGAAAGGTTGAAAACAGTTTATACGCAAGAAAAAGCACAACGACTGTTTGTGCGATAAGACATAAAAGAATGGGAAGACGACATTCTTAACTCTAACTCTCGAGAATTGAGAGAGAGTATAAAGGACGGGAAGACGACGTTCTCTGAGGCGTGAAGGTGCACCCAGACAAGAGACCGCCTCAGTAAGAACTCTAACCTGAGTATAAGACAAGAGAGTATAAAAAGTGCCAGAAAAAACGACAGGCATTGACGGCACAGAGAATGCAATCCCGTCGAAAAATCGGGAACATTCAGACTACTTGATTAATTCTTGGATAGTTTTTTGAGATTGACTGGGGGCATATATGTATACACATATTTCCCCACCATAACTTCAATACACAACTATAGTAAGACATGCATTCTTACATAAGTGCAAAACTAATGACTAACAGACATTGCAGAAAATGAATTATTTTTTTTATTTACAAATGAATGAATTTGTACAGGAAAACAGGCAAAAAGAAGGTGCAAGGGCCACCCTTACAGCAACAATTATTGGTCAATCAAACGCTAAAATAATGCAAGACACTTCATCATTTGGACTTTGAAGAGGGCTTGAACTTCTTAGCAGCCTTCTCCGCATCTCTCGCCTCTTTCTCGGCCTCCGTCAGGATACGCTTTGACTTTTTCTTCCCTGAAGCTGAGGTGCTGGAATCAGTCGACTTCTTCCCGGAAGGCGGAGCGCTGGAATCAAGAGAAGACTTTTTAGCAAGTTCCTCTGTAATGGATCTAGTCGAAAGCTTAACAACTAACCTTGATCCCGCATCCACTACTGCGAGGGGCTTAAGGCTTTCAGAGTCTAAGTCTTCAGATTTAAGCTGCATGCGTTTATCTTGGTCAGCTTTCAGTGCAGCTAAGGTAACATCATCAGCGCTTTTCGACTCCCCGACTATCGCTACCTTCGGATCTTCCTCATGTCCCCCATCGCCGCGATCGCCCTTTAAGGCATCTATCATTTCGTCATCACGAGGAGTGTCAGCCTTAGACGGTTTGCTTCCTTCTCCCAAATCTATGGGAGCAGCCTTGTCTTTCCCCCCTTTTGCCTTCTCCGTAGGCTCCGCCCCAGAGGCGGTTCCCTGAGACACATCTGTCTTTCCGGACGGCTCAATACCTACAGAGTGAGAAGCAACAGTTATCAACTCAGGAGAAAATAATGGGTTTTTCATCGATTACTCAATCACGTGGCGAAAGGTAGAGATAGCCTTGACGAATTGAGGTGAAAATGTAGAGATACCTTCTGAAGACTTCTCGGCTGGAGTAACTGTTGTCTCCGATGCCGTTTCGGGAATAGGGGATAAAAGAGTTGTTCGAGGGATCCCCGGGTTTTCAGGATCATATCCCTCTACTTCAGAAGTTGCGGGGGCAGTAGAAGAGGAACCAGCCTCGGGAATTTTCTTTTGCTTAGTCCTCCGTCTCTCTTCGTCCATAGCAGCAGCAATGAGGCAGCGTCCTTCAGCTAGGCGTTCTGGCTCATCATCTCTTAAATATTTCTCCATCAGCTTGTCCTCGTCAATGGAATCAACCTTGAGCTCCTCTTTCTCCCACTCAACGATTTGACTCCATACTTGGACTAGAGTAGATGGATAATCTTCAATCCAAGAAATGTTTTGGCGGCGGATGATGTGCGCAAAGAATTCAATCATTAATTCGCCGAAACCCTGAACCTCTCCCTCAACCTCCGACAGTTGTTTGCGGGCTTCTTCAGCGGATTTGATAGCACACTCGACGTTACCCTCCGCTAGGGCAGCCATGTTCTCCGCCTCCATTAGTTTAGAAGCCAAGTCATCATTTTTCTTTTCTAGTTCAGCATTCCTCCTTGCTAACTCGGCATTTTTCCGTTCAAGGTCAGCGTAAGCAAGGCGCGTTTTAGCAGCATCTGACTTAGCATCTTCGGCTTGCTTTTTTAACTCAGAACGCTCTTGAGTATGGGATTCAAGCAAATCATGGTAACGTTTTTGCATATCTTTAAATTGTTGTTTGAAGCTAGTAGAATCCCGTTGAGCAACAGCAAGCTGGGCCTGTGTATCCTCCAAATCTTTTCCTAGATTCTTTAAGGCCTTTGCATCGTCTTCAGCGGTTTTTTGCATCGAATCAGCATTCGTGATTAAAGTATGGATAATTCTGGAAAGGTTGCGTGAATACTTGAACATTTCAGAATACTGTTTCTCAACCGCATCTATCTTTGCTTTGGCCTCATCTGCCCACCTTGAAGAAATAGGCTCAAGAGCAGGTAAAAAAGTCAAGTTTTCGAAATAATGTTCGAGAAATTGCTCCTCCAGATACGCCCGCTTAACTGCAGTTTCAGCATCTAGTGGTGGAGGGGCGGGGATCGTCAGCTCAGTATCCCTGTGCGTGGAGGATTCAATAGCCTCTTTATCCGTTCTAGACCGTGTAGCAGGGACCTTACGCTTGCTTCGTGACTCAGTATCTTTTGGCGGACTCCTCTCCCTGCTGCGCTTTTCTTGAGAGGAGGTTGAGTCTTTTGGTTGCGGCCTGTCCTCTTCCCAACGACCTTGGTAACCTTTATATCGTTCTGGATCTGTCCGGACAGGAGAGCGAGAACGCGAGGTTCGCGAACGATAAGAATCATAGGGTCTTCTGTCCTCCCTACCGCGATCTTCACGGCGATCATGCTCGGTATCATAGGCCGAATTTGACATGCTACGACGAAGTTTCCTGATATCATAGTAAGATCGGGACATCGTGCCTGCACAACAAAACAAATGAAATTCAGAATCAATATTTTCACAAAGAGAAAGATGCAATGAGTTGTAATGTTATTGTGTAAAGTGTGTCCTAAGTGGTGTTTTTCCCCCCAACCAACCCGAGTCCGAAGCTAGACTAGTACGGGCGGGTTCTTTGGCCTTAGCAGGAGTGGTCTCTTCGGAAGAAGTGAAAACTAAATGATTATTCCTAAAATTCTCTGAAGTATAAATGGTCTCAGGTAAGGGGAGATCCCCCAAACCCTGAAACAGTGGGTCATCAGTACTAGGGACATCTCCCTCAGAAGCATCGATCAGTGACTCTTTGGAAGACGTTGACTTTTCTGGAGAAATGGCATCCTCGGGAACAGTATACCCTTCGCGATGCTTTTCCGCCATGTTAGCCAATTCATCATCTTGGGTAGAAGAAGGAGAGGGTGAAGCTTGAAGAGGCACTGTAGGAGCTTTCGAACTTTCGCCCGTTTCGGGGATTACGTCCACTGGGGGAATATATACATATGGAGCCATCCCATGACCAATGCTACGGGTAACAGATAGCAACCCATGAAAATGAAGATATTCGTCCTTAAGGACTTCGTCAATAGTTATAAACTTCTGATCGCCATTAAGGAGCTGATGCATCCGGCCAAAGAATACTTGGTCTGATATTTGTTTTGGGTTATCGACTGCAAACAAAAAGAAAAACAAGTTAAGGCGATGGCTTAAATGTATAGAGTCGAGATTTAGAAAACCAGTGCTTTACTTGATTTCGTCCACCTCCTAGCACACCCTGGTTGTCGCTTCACATAAAACCATTCCAGCCTGGAATCCCCAGCTTTACTACTGAATGGCGCTGGAATTATTTTCCTCTTAGGCACAAACTCAAAGTAACAGAAAGAAGGAGTCTCTCGAGTCCGATGCTTGAAGTTATAGAAGAAATGAACGTCATCGAAAGTGAGCTCTATGCCTAAGATCTCACGGTACGCTACATATAAGGTGTACAAGTATGCATAAAAATTAGGGTGCTGCTGCATGAGGGCAATCCGCATTTGTCTTAGAAAATCGACGATGAAAGGAGAAAATGGAGGGATAGCACCGACCATGCACATCAACCAAGTAATTGCCATATACCCTTCTGGAGGGTTGTGGGGACGGTCAGTTCTCGAAGGCACCAGGGTGTCCCTTTTTAGTATCCCGTATTTTAGACAAATTCGGATAAGTCTGTCGTTGTCGATCGTCGATTCAACAGAATCTTGGGGTGATTCCAATATGACGGCAGATTCAAATTCATCAGGAGCTCGGTCGTCGCCAATCCCTCCTTCCTCTTCACAACCTAGGGAAACTCCACCCTCCGAAGACACATTGTCGCTTTCGCGAGTTCCAACCTCGTAGTCTGAGCCCTCATCATTCCATTCTGGATCCGAGGGAGAAGATATGTCCTCAAGAGTAATTTTGTTGGATGTCTCCGGGGCCTCCTTCTTCTCAGCTAGTCTAGAAGAGCGTCTGGGTCTCATGGTCACAAAACTATTGAAGAAGCAATAGCACAAGTTAGAGTAAATTAGCCTGTATCCCCCCGTGCATGTGTGCAAACTAAAGTGTAAACAGTGTATGCGGAAAGTGTAAAGTTAATATTTGAAAGTGCGACGCAAAATTTTGGCAAAGTAATAAGGATCAAGACAGTTCTTGATGTCCAGTTATGTTCGCAAGGCACTATCCTAACTGTCCATTAAGTTGAAGATTATGCTAAGAGTTGATTGGGCCAGTTAAACGAGTTTTTATGCCTTAAGATGGACTGCTCTTCGGTTCGGTTCGGGCGCATTCATTGGGTTCGGATCGGGGGCGTAGCCCTGCCTTGGGGTCGGATAAACATTGAAGCTCAGGAATCAAAATCGGATCGGCTCGGAAGTAGATTCCCCGAACGGTTCGACCCGATCCGACCTTTTGGATTTCTTTTCTTTTTCCCTTTCTCCACTTTCCATACTCCATCGCCCAAACCGATTCCCTGTGATCTTCTTCTTCTTCCTCTTCTTTAGTCTTAGACCCGATATCATATCCAACGCCCTAGTCACGACCAAACAAACTACGACTTCCTCTTCCAACGCCTCGAAGCAACAGCGAAGCCACCAACGACAATAACGAAGGAAGAGGATGCTGTAGCGTGGGAATCACATTCAGATCGGTCGAATTGACCATGAATTTCGATTAAAACCTATTATCATGAGGTCGGTCAGGGATTTAGACCTACCAAGGTGGATAAGCTGGAGATTCGCACGAGAATGGTAAAGAGTTTCTTTTTCTCTTTTGAATCCTGGAGTTTCCGAGCAGAATTTGTAAAACGATAAAGTAAAAAGAAAGTGGGAAGAAGATGAAGGCTGAGTTTATATAGAAGAACAGGGTGACTATTCGTCTCCCCGTTCGGACCGGCTCGAAGGCCCAGTAGTGTAGCCTGACCCACTAGTCCAATGTGCAATAGAAGAAGAAGGGGATCCGTTCGGGTCGGAATCCGAACCGAACAGGATGTCATATCTCAGCTTGGCATATGAATTAAATTAAAATTTAAAGAAGAGGATGAAAGCACAAGGAAAGTCAAAGGAAAGATTACCTAGCAGGCAATATGCAATGATAATCAAAGCATGCTCCGTTTCCAACAGGAGCATCCTTTGAGGGGGCAAAATGTTAGCCCACTTTGTGAACTGGGCAACACAAAGTCGAGATGTGAAACGTTGAAGAACTTAGAAAGCATTATACCGGATCGGATCGGAGAGATGTAGCGGATCAGATCGGAGAGATGTTGCTGTTCGGATCGGAGATCTACCTACTATTCGGGTCGAAGAGCTATCACCAGTCGGATCGGAGAGTTATCATCAATCAGATCGGCGAGCTATTACCAGGTTGGGACGAAGCAGAGCGAAATGGATAAGAACTTAGTTTCAGCTTAATTCGGATCGGATCGGATACCCCGATCCGAACCCCTTCTGCATGCTCCTCCGATCCGAACCCATATTCCACATCACTTTCCCTCATGATCGCCTGATTATTCGGAGCGGTTATGACCAGTTCCTACCCACGATGGCCACTACTCTGATGCGCTATCAGCACTAGAATCCATCCGAACCCGAGGACGATGGGATGAAAGACACGTGGCTCCGATCCGGATCGGGTTCTGACCAAATTTTCACCTATAAATACCTTGCCTGGAGACAATTAAAGGGATCTTCTTTTTGGCACTTTGAGAGTTCAACCACTTTCATAAACCGAATTCCAGCACTCCCGGATAATCCAAATCGTCTTTCAACATTTGTTTTGAGACAATTGAGTGAATGTATGTGAGTTGTGATCGAAATTGAGTGAATAACTCATTGTAATTGCAACTCTATCATCGAGAATAGTGATTGACAAGTGGACGTAGGCTTTTCAACGCCGAACCACTATAAATTCTGTGTCTCCATTTTACTTTCGATCTTATTTTAATCTGATTTTAGTCAACTTGGGTGTTAGAACCACTTTTTGGTATAACACTGCCTATGCTCGTACTAGCAATCTGTGGATTAGTATCGCATGTGCAAATTCAACAACCTTGTCATAAACATTGAATGAAACCTCTAGCTTATATTTTCTGTTTATAATCAAGCCATGACTAACACAAATTCTGATGGTAGTAATGCCAATATTGAAGAAACCTTATACCCAATAATACCCTTATTATTTAACAGTCCTTGGCTCTAGTTCTACATCTCAGTATCAGCTGATTAATACCTTCTTTGACTAACTAGAATCATCGATGAGATATCTCTCATGTTCAAAATGAAAATGTGATAGGACTGGAATAGCAAGTCGGTCTCCAATGTATTTTAAGGTGTAAATCCATTATAATAGATCCTATTTTGTCTTTAAAACTTGATTAACCCATATTCAAATCCAACAAGCATAATAGTGATCAGTAATCTTGATTGAAACCCATAATTGCCATTTAGATTTTAGCTGCAGTTCACTGTTTGATTTGATAGTAATAAAAACCTGTTTAGAATGATAATGATATACTACTCGAGCTATTAAGGAATTGTAATCTAATCTAACTAAAGGTGAACAAACCATAAAGCATATAGAATATCACCCTTTATATATTAATTAATTATTATGTCGCTATACGTGGAAGCTGTAATATTCCTATTAGTTGGTTATTAAATTTATTTTACTATAGTTAGCCACGACGCCCCACATTTGGTGAACTTCTTGACAGGAGTTTAGGGTGATTTCGTTGAAATTCTATGGATCCACCTACATTTCACTCATAACATTATAACTCTGATTATGGCTCAGTTTCAATCTTTGGGCCAAAATAATTCCATACAACTGTTTTCTACACTGAATAACTTTATAGTTAAGGAGGGCCATCTTCACACATGTTATTTGTGTTGGTGCATTTCTATCGTTATTCTTTTCTGCAATCTAGTAATTAGCTGTTAAAAATGTATCAATAGCAAATAAGATTTGCCTTTCTCTGTCATTACATTCTTCTTGCATAACTACAGACATAAATTTACATCTACAGACCCACTAATTTGTGATGTTTGAGGTTTAAACTTCAACGATTGTCTGAGTAAGGGCTGCATGACTCCATCGTTCCTTTTCGATGAAATCCGTATCCAAAAACGTAGCAACAAATGACCGCAGTTTGTAAACATCCTCGAAATCATTCAGAAAATTGAGTGATATGTTGACTACAGATATTCCTAGATCATTCTCATGCAGCCCTTTATCAAAGAGTAGGCTTTTATCATCTTTATATTTGTTCGAGAACCGGATATTTTTCAACACGCCACAGTTCACAGAAATATTGCTTCGGTCAGCAATTTTTTGAACAAGTTCAGGTTCGATTTTCTCACCTTTCCAGTCAAATAAGTTCACTGCTATTGATGATCCCCTATCAAGCTTTGTTTCTGGGCCATATACTCTAACTAGACACCTCTGATAGTCATTTTTTGAATACCGCAACTTTGTTAGCTCATGTACTAGCCAATCTGTGAGGCAACGTAATCTGATGTTGATGAGAAACAGACCCATAGAGTCTGCATGCTCCAAACACCTACACACGATCTTCAAATTATTTTCAGGCTTTTGTGCTTGCACAACAATTTTTGATGTGTCCAAGATCGAAACAATAGATCTTTTAATGAATATCGCTGCAAATCCTGATGGGTCATCTCCAAAAACATTATAAAAGGAACATACTATGAATTCTGGTTTGATTATAGACAGCCCTAAAGATTCCAGATCCTTTGCTCCTGAAGAGCTTGCATCAAGAACTACATGCCAGCCATTTGTACGTGCAACACTCAACCATTGGTATGCATATCTTGTTCCTGTAATCTGAGATTGTGGTGGAAATACAAACAAACCTCTGTTAGTTTTCTTTCTCTTACTAACAAGCCTTTCTAATTTTTTGTAGTTGATTTTAAGTTTTGGCCAGCAAAATTCTGCAGATGTAACTTTTGCTCCCTTTTTTTGGGCAGCTTGCATCATCAAGCTTACTGCTTCGCTTTCATGGTCATAGAGAGTGAGAAGGTTTTTGTGGGTGTGAAACGGATAAGATTCTGCTAGCATTTTGAAAGCTGAAGTCTTATTAGCACTGGAAACCATAACATACTCTAATTCTGCAATTTTGAGGAAACTCATTATCTTTTTTTCAAAAACCGACTGTGTTACCATGTCTCTTTCTTCAGAAACTATCTGGGAGCTCAGTTTTATCCTGTTACTTGAAAGATTGAAAGAGTGGGGTTGTGAATTCCAAGAGCTTAATTGTGATTTTGAGTAGAGGCCAAAGCCAATATAGTCGAAGCAGGCATGGTTCCTCAGGTGGAAATAATCTTGTTTCCTGATGTTGTCGGCTAGTTTGGTATCTGTATACTGTGGATTTTTTGTAATGAATCTAGCGAATGCGTCGACCGAAGAGTTATTTGATTTGTTGCTAGTGATTACATCGTTATTGAGCGGAAGTTTGTGACGATTTGGCCAAGGAACACTGCTCACATCTTTTTCTTCACTAATTATTGACATGGGTAAGCTTCCTTGCTTTGACTTATCTAAATCCAAGATGATTCTCTTTTTGAAATGAGGCATGGAACCTTGGATCATTTATGTTTGATAGCAGCTAGAAGATGACAAGGATGATTTATTACACATCATTCTTTGGAAGTGCCTTGAGGAGAAGGGTATGTGGAATATTGGCTACATATGCTTTGAATTGACTTACTAAGTACTAAGTACTGTTATTTTTCCGTTTTTATTGTGTTTGAATATTATTTTCATTATCCAGAAAAAGCATTGGTGAGAAGGCTTTTCAAATTTTGGAAATCACTCCCACCACAGATGTCCTTTAAGTGTTGGGTCCTCTATTTTCATCTATTTCAACCAACAAACTATAATTTGGCCACATAAGAGAACTCTCATTATTTTCTCACTGAAAACAGCGAGGTGTCTTCTCACCAATACCAACCTCTTATTATCGCAATATGTGTCTCCATATTGATTGCCATCTACTAAGAAGTGTGTTTGTACAACTCTAGCGATTTTCTTCTTCTTCTAATATGCCTTGACAGCTTACGGGTCAAGCTAAGTTGTGGCTAAATATTTAGATGATGTCTATACCCTGTGTTTGGCATGTTTTCTTAATTTAGCTATTATAATCTGTCAAAGCTTATTAACTCTATTATTTTTTTTCCTTTAAAAAAAAATGTGTTCTGTGTTGTTACAACGCTTAAAACAAGTCGATTGTAGAAAAGTCTGGATGCTATTTAGGGCTATTGTTCAGTTCTTCCTGGTAAGAGTTTGGGGGAGACGGAAAAAAAGAGGGATTTTTGTGTGTGTGTGTGTGTGTGGGGGGGGGGGGGGGTGGGGGGGGGGGTTGTTTGGTTAACTAACTGACTTCTTTTCTATCACACCGAATCATTAAATTTGGATCAACTTCTTTTTGTTGCTAGTAAATGTGACTGCCATAAGTTGCTGAATCTTTAAAGGCATCAATGTTGCCTCCTCTCAATCGCAACTAACATTATGGCAAATTAATAAGTTTAAAGACCACCTCTCTGTAATATGCTTGCCGAAACTTTTGCAATTTATATTCTGACCATTAGAGGTGCCAATAACGAACTTGCTGGACCTTCACAAATGACAGTAACTGAATAAGCTGTTAGCTATTATTACCTAATATTTAGCTATCAAAGTAATGTATTAGTATTGCTACAGTCAAAAAATAAAATAGATAAGACTATTAAACTGGTAGCAGGTAAAAAATAATATTACCATTTTATTGTGCAACCTTAGACCATCTCCAGCAGTGCCCAAACCAGGGAAAATGGGGGTGACTTCCCGTTTATTTTTTGTTCCTTGCGCTACCGCAGTGTGGATTCGAGCGTGAGAAAGAAATGAGGATTTGCCCCATTTTATTTTCTAACCGTGGATTTGTAAAACTTCCGTTTTATCCGTATGCTTGCTTTCCTTCCTCTGTAAAAGTAAATAAAAAAAGCTAAAATGGGGTTCTGAAACCCGTTTTTAGCACTGAACAGGTTTCATTCAGAAGCCCGTCTTATGCCTTTTTTTTTTTTTTTTTTTTCTTCCTTTTTTTTTAACAATCCGGGAAGAAAAAAATTTTGCTTGAGGGATGTTGGAGAAGTGTGAAATGGTAACACTTTGTTTTTCTTCTTTCCTCGTCCAAAACAAATTTACTGTTGGAGATGCTCTTAGAGAGAATGAGAATTAGTGAGTGTTGTGCATAAGCTGAAGCTAGCCACAGGGCAACTCTCCTTTGGCAGGTCTTTGTTATCCATAGCTTTCTTAACATTGCCTGCCAACAGTGAGTAACCCTACGACTTGCTTGCTTAGTCGTTCCTTTTTCTTCTTCCTCCTCCTTCCTTTTCTTATGTTCTTAAAAACTCTGCTGTTTTGAGTTCGATTATAATGTGCCTATTTATAGTCAAGTTTCAATGAATAATGCACTTAATTACTTGGCATATGCTGAATGTATTCGAGGGTTATGCCATGGATATCCTGTGCTATTATCTTTTTTTCCTTCTTTATCTAAGGTCCTTGGCCGATGTCTCTTAAAAAGGTCAGGTCAGTTCCTTTCTTTTGTGCTAGCAGTCGTTTTTTGCTATTTAGAATGCTTTTGCTTGCACCCACAATGGTTGTGCAGCATCTTCTTCCCATCTTATTCTCTACTTTTGGGACTATCAAAGATTAAAGAATGTTTAGAATAAATTTTATGCAATACCAATAACAGAAATTAGTATCATTGTACCTTAAGTATGTATATAACGTTTGCATGTGATTGTAGTTTAAATTGCACTATTTTAGATTATCTGACTAGCCAAATTTGGTTCCCTTAACTGGTGTTGTAATAAATATGACTAAATACAAATTTGTTGCGCATAATATTTCATTTATTCTTGTATTTTTGGCAGAAATGGGATACTGGGTCCATATGAACTATATACCAATAATTGTTTTGAGTTTCAACATTTAGGTTTTAAAGATTTCTTTTTTATTGCAGGGGAATCTGATTCAGTCATTGTCTCTTTGCAGTGCAGATAGACAAGACCGATTCCTATGCTTTATATATACGGCCATTATGTCTTCATAATTACAATATAATCCTAGGCAAACGGTTTCATTTTTAAGAATCTTGCTCGAGATTAAATATTGAAAATTTACTTTTAGTTTTAAAACACTTGAAGTTCTTCTGGTTAAACACTTTTTAAGTTCTCGGGCCAAGGTAGGTGGGCATCTTCAAACATTAGAACCTTGCTTCGTTTAAAGCAGCCCTTCATCTGGTAAAATATTTGAAACGGTCTAATGGAAATGATGGGTGAAACATTTAGGTACCGTTTGATTTACGAACTAACCAGTTAAAGTTCGCGTATGCGTCTGACGCGTCTACAGTGGAGCCCACACGTTTGCCCATTCAAGACGAATGATTGAAAATGCGGCTTTCGCGTCCGATGTGTCCAAAGCACGTCTGACGCGACGAAATTTCCAGAACAGCCGATTCCTTTCTCTCCATCTATATATTTGATGTGTTTCATTCTCCTTTCATTACCAAAACAGCCACAATCCCGAAAACAAAAGCTCCAATGATTGTCTGTTCGTCGATCTTTTCAGGTTTTTGCTTTTATATTTGTATTTTTTAGCTTCTTTACTTCTATATATATTTTATACCTAATTTTTAGGTTTTTTTTTCTAGGATGGCAAGAAGTCAATCTTCATCTACCCATTCCATTGTCGACTGGAACAACGACATGACCAACGCTTTCATCGACGTGTGTATGCAACATCTCAATTCCCGTGCACACAATGTTGGAGGATGATACCAGCTGATCGCAACGACGTTCGATGTGCGCACCCGATTGGACTACAATGATGGTCAGATGAAGAACAAGTTCGATAACAAGAAAAAGGATTGGGCTCCGTGGAACAGACTGCTACAGTTTGATGGAATGGCGTGGGACGAGCAGTTGGATACCGTCGCAGGATCGGACGATTGGTGGGCGACGGTGCCAATAGAGGCGCGCAAATACAAGAGTGAGTCTCCGGCGCGATTCAGAGAGTTGAACTCCATGTTTGCAGACATCATTCGTACTGACAGATGTTAGTACGTAATTCCGGCTGCTGCACCAGTTCATCTGCATGAGGCTCAGCTCTATGGCGATTTCATTCGTGGTGATAATGCAGAGATCTCTAGTCATCCGACTCATAGGCAGGTCAGGTCCGGTGCTGACCCTTCTCGTTCAACTCCTTCGCGCATGGACCGAGACGAGCTTATAGATCTATGCATGTCAGTACGCCATGAAGATGATGACTATTAGGAGAGGGAGGTGGCGGCTATTCTGTCAGAACATGACAGATTGAGCCACAACCCTTTTTATTCTCTGCTTGACAAGCCCACACAGTTTAGGGGTTGTGTTATTCATTTTGTTAGGAAGCTTAGGGCTGGAAAGATGTGATGTTTTCTTTTGTAATTGTGTTGTACTTGTGTTTTATTTTGTGGTTGTGTTGCGGTGGTGTTTTCTTTTGCGGTTGTGTTATTGTGGTGTGTTGTAATGGATGTGTTGTAATGCGTATTTCAATTCAGTATTTTTTATTCTGCAATTTGTATTCTGCATTCAACTATCATGTTCGACAATATGCACACAAAAACAAAAGCATAAACACAAACACAAACATTAAAATAATAAAAACAAAAATAATTAATATTATAAATTTGCCCCTTTCGTAAAAAAACACATTCACCCATTCGTAATAATTCCGCTTTAAATACCCCTTTCAAATTCTCCTTACAAATAACTTTTGTCGCTCAAAATCAAGCGGACCCTTCTTCTAGGACCGACTCATTTGCATTCAAAATGCCTGCGCCTACATTGTTTATTGCATTTCTATGTTTCACATGCAAGGTTAATTTGCATCAGCATTGTATTTACCTTAAAAAGTGCTAATGGATATCCTAGCCGCTTCTGGCATTTTCAACTAATCAAATATAAGCTAAGTAAATAAAACTCTTTAATGACTGCTTAAATGACGATTGAAATTTTTCTTCACATTGCATGTTATTTCAAAGCCTCTAGGTGTTGCTTTCATGCTCCTTCTTGAGGTTGATTCTAAGTAGCATTCATGGTAATTGCTCGAGTCATCGATTCAGTATAGATACAGTCAGTGTTGGCTCTTGCATTGTCGGTTTCACTAATTTACCAGTCAGATGAGTGATAAAACTATCTATTAAGCTTACTTTCTATTTAAGATTACATGATCGTTAGAGATAATTTCTAATACTCCTATATACATCCTGAAACAGATGTTGGTGCTCGAAAAGTTGCAGATATTGAGAGCGGTAGCCTTTATCTATATCAGGCAAGTTTTTCCAATAAGAAGATGATTAATAGTAGCTATCTACGGTTTTCGATCTTCTACCTCTTTCACTTTTTTAGTATTATATTTGGAGCATCTCCAGATGTATAGAATAGAATGTGTATTGTCTAATTTAATATATGTGTTCACAATGTTAAATCAATGTAAGTAGATAGCACTTTAAAAGAAGAAAAACACTTCAATGCAAATGCTATTTAAACAATAATTTAATACATGTAACCAGTCAAATTATAATAAATAATATATTTATTTTAATTAGTTGTATTTAATTAATTGTGATTGGTTTCACATTGTGAACTATAATATCTATAACTAGACATTGCAGTTGAAAACGTCTTCTATTTTATTTGTCACATCATGTCAACAATCTATTACACGTTAACATTGAAGATAAAATTTTACTTTAAATTGTTAAATGTTTACGTGTAATGTATTTAACATAACAACTATAATAGCATTGAAGATGCTCTTATTATGAGATTAAAGATGGTCGCTTGTAGACGCAACAACGTGGCAACCTCCTCTGTCCCCATAGAAATTACCTCGGGAAATATCATTCTAGCGTTGTAAGTATGCTTCCATTTATTCTTCATAATTATCAAGCTCTCATAAGTCTGAGTATGACAACCGCCTCATACCACTTGCATGTAAATAGGTAAAATAGTGCGTTGTAGCATGCCAAGCTGATATGGGTCCACCCTCAAGAGTGATAATCAAAACCAGACCCGTCGTATATCTCATAGCACATGGACAATATATAATAATAAATATAGACACTAATGTAGCGAAAGATGATAAAACACAAAGCAGTTGACATATCATCAAAATCACATAGTCATGTACATGAGTCCAATAATATCTGAATACATGTCATCCTTACTACAACCCACTACAACTTTCAGAGTACGCTCATAATAGTGGAAAGCAAATACATACAACTAAGTATACGTTACAGCTCCTCCAAGCTCGCCTTCGACTCGGCATCCCATATAATCTAACATGCTATCTAGTCTATCCATTAGCATCATCGATGAACCCAATATAATAAGAGTAAACATAAAATCTTAGTTCAGACAACAGTCTGGTGTGAGCGATAAGATCTATCGAAAGTAGAATTACAAGATATGTAGATAGCCATGTTTAAGTCTCATATTTGACCAGTCCTTGCAACCAAAGACTCAACACATAATAACACAATAATATATGTTACTCAAAGGAATAGTGCTACACAAAGCAATAACAGAAGAAGTGGGCGAAGTCATAAGATAAGGGAATCTGTCCAGTCCTACCGACTCCCATTCCCTATCTCCTTCTCTAAGCCTATAGGTGATAGTATATCCAAAAGTGAAGGTGTAAGTGCCACGACAACCATTACAACCATAATCTAAATCCTAACTATCACCTTCTAAAGTTATGAATACGTTGATACTCATATGGCAACCCCAACCAAGGACTAATGGAAATCCCAGTTCTAGTAGAATCTTTGTGCTTCGTCGGTACGTGCCCTTGTGGCTTAGGTTCGCCATTCATGATACATGATCCTAGAGGTTCTAATGAGTGTTCCAACTATACCCCTGCTTTGAGTACCACTAGAACACTTCGAGCTATCAAAGATTCCTTGGCAAAACACTAGCAGAGCTGCTCCTCTCTGTCAATCTAAGCTTAAGTCCCGCTCAGCCAATCCATTATCTTGAAGCTTCGCTACCATGAATCACTTCAATCCTTATAGCGTTGTTCGCAACAAGATGTGTCCATAATCTCGTTCGCCACGAGCCAATTATGCAGTGTCGTTCACTACGAACTGCCTTACTATTATGTAGCTACGTTCTCCACGTACTGACTATAGTTTTCCTTCGATCCACTCTCCATTCGAGCCTTCGTCGAAGAATTCGTTGCTCGATCATGTCATAACTCTCAAACCAGAGCAGAAGCTGTCAAACCAAGACCACCAACATGATCCATGAACCATCTTCTTCCTCCTTTATGGATCGCATGACCATACGACCCTTCCTTATGGATCGGTTTTGTTCCATAGGCTATGGACCTATATCGATCATGTATTTAGCCAATTATTGGCTAAGTACTTCGAATCCTCGAAGTACATCTCTCCCAGGCTCCACTTTCCTACCAGTCTACTTCCTACCGGTCCATCGCGACTCCCTGTCGGTCCATGACTTGAAGAATTTCTTTGCGTCGCATGTCAACTCCATTTGACACCAGATTTTACATATGACCTGCAATTCACCCTAGGAGTCCACGCAAAAAGTTTCGAGGCGAAATAGGACTTCCTCATGGACCTGTACCAGTCTATGTACTTAGCGAATTTCGAGCCTAAATTTTCTTAGCGTCTTCCCGCAGTCTTCAATAGCTTCCCTCAAATTTCGTGCGATTTCGATAAAATTTGATCCGTTGTGCTCCAATATTCAATCCAAGATCTAATTTCATCGATGCTAACACACGAAATCAAGTGTAACATCCAAACAACGATTTCAATAATTTAAACAACAAACATATGAATCGATAACCATATTTAAATACCCAAATTCATATAGAACATGAAACATTTATATGCATAGATTAAGTGTATATCTACATGTAAATGAATCTAAATTTATCATTTTAATTCATTTTCACTAGTTTTATTAAAAATGGGATTTAACATATATGATCATGATTTGGTGTGATCTAATATGTAAATGCGATAAAATCAAGTAATCTAAGCATATAATGTAACACAACATAGTGAGAGATCTGAATCACTCGCCAAATCAATGAATCTAATGAAGGTCAAAGTTAATATTATTTGGGCAGCAAGAAAATTTGAATTGACTTCACTTCCAGTTCCTTTACAAACTTGAGCTTGACAATCATAGCTTTATACTCAGTTTCATTGTTGGTCGTAGGAAAGTCCAGCTTCAGGGCATAAGAGATCGATCGTTCCTCTAGAGTTACAAACATAACTTAGGCACCAGAACGTTGATGATTACGGGCTCCATCCGTGAATAGCTTCCATCTGACGGTTGGCGGTTCAATGCCCTTAGCATTGTCATTTGGGGCTGTGAACTTTGTGATGACATCCGCCAACGCTTGTTCCTATATGGGGCTCCATGGAATATATGCAATATCAAACTGGCTCGGTTCAATATTCCATTTAAGCAGTCTCTCAAACGCCTCAGGTCACTGAAGGATATGTCCTTGCAGCTGGTTGGTGTACACTTTGATGGGATGAGCTTGAAAGTAGTGAAAAAACTTCCTTGATGCTATCAGAAGGCTACAAGCCATCTTTTTAATCTTTGGATAGTTGCACTCAGCTCCTGTCAGTCTTTTGCTCACATAGTACACAGGTTGTTGGATCTGATTGTCTTCACGTACGAGTGCTGAATATATGTCATACAGGGGTAATGCTAGAAACACAAACAGGTCTTCGTGATCAATCGGTTTTGATGGTTTGGGAGACCTCTTCGGGTGACTCAACGGATTCTTAAACGCTTGGACATAGTTTGGACTTCAAGCAAAGTTATGCTTTCCTCTCTTTATCAAGTCAAATAAAAGAATGCACTTGTCAGTCGCTCTGGATATGAATCGGCTCAAAGTGGCCACCTTCCCATTCAGGCTCTGCACATCTCTAATCTTCTGGGGCTCCTGAATGTTCCGAATGGATTCTATTTGCTTGGGGTTTGACTCCAATGCTTTGGGAATTGACGATGAAACCTAAGATTTTTTCTGATGCAATGTCGAAAGAGCATTTCATAGGGTTGAGTTTCATCCTGTATTGGTGGAGAACGTTGAACATCTCTGCTAAGTCATCCGCATGGTTAGCCGATCGTCCTGATTTTACAAGCATGTCATCTATGTAAACCTCCATCGACCTCCCAATTCATCTTTGAACATGCGATTGACCAACTGTTGGTATGTCACTTTGGCATTCTTCAATCCGAATGACATAACCACGTAACAGTATAGTCCAAGGAATGTAATGAAACTAGTATGTTCCTGGTTAGGTACATGCATCAAAATTTAGTTGTATTTGGAGTATGCATCCATGAAGGAGAGAAGCTCATGTCCAGCCGTTGAGTCCATAAACCGGTCCTGTCGTTGAGTCCATAAGCTGGTAGATCATGGGAAATGGTAAGTTGTCTTCAGGACAAGCCTTGTTTAGGTTGAACAAATAAATACACGTCCACCACTTTCCATTAGCCATCTTTACAAGAAGCAGATTCAATAGCCTATTGAGTATACTGAACCTCGGATGAATTCATTGTTTTGAGCTTCTCAACTTCCTCCTTCGATGTCGTCAACCTCTTGGTACCGAGCATACGCCTCTTCTATTTCACCGAGATGTATTTTGAGTTGATATTGAGTGAATGGCTTATGATGGTCGACGACATCCCATACATGTCGGCGTGGGCCCAAGAAAGTACGTCAAGGTTTGCATAGAGAAAGTTAGTCAATTATCTTATCTGGAGAGGTCCAAGATGGGATTCGATTTTCAAGACTTCAGAAGGGTCATCGTTATCAGTCGGAATCGCCACGTAGTTTCATTGGGGACCACCCTTTGGTATTTTGGCTTCTTGTCCTTTCTAGGATCAATGTATTTGAACTGACGACTATATTGTCCAGGCCAGGATTTGTCCCCTGATTCCTATGCATTGGCATCCTTAATGCAAAAGAAAGTATCCATGAGCTTTTCTTTCTCTTTGATGCAGGCGTCTTTCCACTCAGCCATTTAACACGCCCGTCAAGCTACTTGACCCTCCTATACAAAACCGAAGTCAGCAACGGATGACCCAAAAAAGCATTATATGGAGAGTTAATGTCCAAGCAGCAAGCGGGAGGATCTGCATTCTCCTACAGTCTCCCTCGCCAAGCTCCACCAGTAATTCAACCATACCTACCAGCTCATTAACAAATCCATTGAAATCGTGTATTCTGGCATTACATGGTTTCAAGTCTTTAGCCTCCAGCATCATCTAATCATAAGTTTTCTTGAATAAAAAATGAAATCTTGATGCAAAAAATATAGCATGTTTATAAATACAGTTCATTTGGATTATGAAAATGTAAAGAGTAAATGATTTAAGGTAATATTTACCGACTATACTGTAAGATTACAAATACAGCCGTTTAGATTGCCAAAATGTAGAGAGTAAGAGAGTGAGTGATGGACCCTACACATGAGAGCCAAAATGCCAAATAAAACCCTCCAAAATGTCCAAATCCTTTTCTATTTATAGGTGTAATGAAGCTCGGTTCGTCCATAAGAAGTTCCATGAAAATAAGGTCACATAGAGACCAATTCCGCAGCAGGGATAGTGGAGTATACCGGTTTGGCCTATCCAAAATGTCTCATGTCGGTATCGATCCGGATCCAGATTGGTACCCGTCTGTGCATGCTGATCTGGGGATCGACTAAATACTAGCAAATCCGTGAAGTCCATGCCGATCCTATCATGTACGATGTCGTATCGATCTGAGTGAAGCATCGATCCTAAAATAACAAGAAATGTCGATCCGAGGGATTCCGTTTCATGTCGAGCCGAAGTTTCGAGGAATAATACCGATCCGTCTTTAAGAATGAATGCCGGACCGAGGTTCAAAGAATAATACCGATCTGAGGGAGTTGCGTTAGGCTAAATCAGAGTTTGTGGAGTAGTGCCAAGCTGAGCGATTTTGAAGTATACCGATTCTATGAATTATGATTCATGCCGAACCGAAAGCAGGGATTCCTACCGATCCCGAAATTGCTTATCCATAACCCAAGTTTCTGTGAACTCCATGACTTCAACCAAGTCTTTCCACGTTCGTTTAAGTCTATGCTCAAGTCCTAAGCACTCCAATAGCCAAAAATCCAAAGTGTGATCGCCTTATAAAAGAGTGGATCAACAACTACATTGAATTTTTTTGCTTTCGGTCTTTGTTGACTATTCCATTAATGATTTTGGCTACTGTAGCATTTATAATTCAAAATTGATATATTATATACCATCCTAGTAACATTACAAGCGAGTTACCATGGATCCATGGATCAAACCAGAAGTTGTTTTGTTTTCCTTCTTTAAAGTGCCTTTCGTTGGGCTTAATGCCTACTTCTCTACGATTAAAAATATTTTTGAATTGCTAAAGTAGTGCTTATTCGATGGAATTGTCCAAAAGTTTTTGTTTTTGACATTTTATTCCATTCACTTTATGTATAGAGATTCACCTTTCAAAATTTTCCAAAATAATTCGAGATTACAGGTAGTGTAGGTCTCTAAAATTTCTTAAACCTAACTGATCAGATTTATCTTGATTTGCAGACAGTATTCCAAGATACTTTGTGATGATTTCCACTCTATATGAAATTTGCACATATTTTTTAGGAAATTTGTAACGTTGCATCCGATACATGATAATGGTTGTGATGGCTGTATCTATTAATTCAAATCTTCCAACTAGTATTGTTGTTTGCTAACCCAACCTTTTAATCTATTTTGAATCAGTTTATATAACCTTGAGCAGTCTTTGTCTTTATCCTGATAACTATTAAGCGAAAGACCCAAATACTTTACAAGATGAGTCCCTTTCCAAACTATTTTTTTGGTACACGACTTATAGAAGTAAATTTTGCTTTTGCTTTCATTAATTTGATGTCCAGCACATCCTTAACTTTCCT
Source organism: Allium sativum (assembly GCA_030737875.1). Taxonomy (NCBI): domain Eukaryota; kingdom Viridiplantae; phylum Streptophyta; class Magnoliopsida; order Asparagales; family Amaryllidaceae; genus Allium; species Allium sativum. Next base: position 748,477,756 of record CM060916.1, on the reverse strand, counting down.
AAGAATTTTAACCATAGTGTTTGCACTTTGTATATCTGCATTAAGAAAATAAGAAAGTCATCAACATTTAGTAGATTAATTATAAATGGTTTTATCCTATTAGTGGTTTCTAAATTTCCATTAATTTTTTTCTATTTTCATTTGTATTGAAAGGAATTCCTTAGCAATAGTGAATAAGCAACGAGAAAAAGGATCTCGTCTTCTTCATCTGTTAATATCTATAAAACCAATAACTGAACCACTTATAATAACTGAGAAAAATGTAACAACCTAAATTCCAGCGAGTTCGGAAATTTGGCAAAATATTAAAAATCCAAGTCTATTGAAATTCGAGTTGGGTGTTTGGTATTCTGCAAATAGACAAAGACAATATATCTGAGATCAGTAAATAAATCACAACAGAAATGATTAAAGTATAATAGTAAATAAACACTTATCAAGGAAATGATACTTTCTAAATCAAGTGCCTCTAAGCTGAGAAACCTCTACCTTTTATCTAACCTGTAAGTTATTACGAGGAGGGGGGAAGAACTAAAGTTCTGGTGAATAGCAAGATTATACACTTTTTAACATAACACTGCATATACTGTTCCATTCCATTTTTGTTGTACTAGGTTTAATTATGTTACATCTCATCTTCATGCGTAAATCATAACAATCTACTTCCATTTAGACTGTAACGTCCCGATTTTTGATTGACTTGGTTGAACTATAATTGTAGATTATATCTGTAAAAGTAATCCAGATAAATGATATTGCATATGAATATTATAGAAATTTGAATAATTTTTAAAGTCCTAAGCATATATTTTTAATTTGTTATTTATATATTTAACAAGTAAATGATGTTTTAACATCTTTATTCATCTCGACAGCTTGTTGTAAATTCTTTAACTATGGTATGTGTATATATAAAAGAAAGCAAGTATTGTGTCATTTCGTTTTATGTTTTAATCTTGATTTTAACTGTTGACAAAGATATAAATACTTAAGCAAATAATTTGTTGTTTCACATAAGTATAAGAAAGACATGTCTCTTAAAATACAAAAAATCCACATGAAAAGACATAGCATTCAATTGATTTGAATAGTAAGATCAAATACATTTAATGTAAATATTTGTTGTACAAAGATGTGATATTTTCAAATCTATTTATACATAGTTATATATATATATATATATATATATATATATATATATATATATATATATATATATATATATACATATATTGAATTGCTTAAGAGCTAGGTTGCTATATTTTTTTACTCATGAAGTACAACACATAGTAACTGGAGTTTACTTGGAATCAAAGTATGGTTCATAAAGCACTTTTGTACACATTGTACACTTATACATACATCACACAGGACTGGCAGTGCACATGAATAGGGAAGGAGTTAATGAAGCCAACACACATTCTTCTCATGACAAAAACAAGACACTCCACACATATGTACATATCTGTACATATTTGTACAACATAAACATTACATAGCCTTGCACATGCATGTATTTCTCTAGCATGGCCGAGAACATGATGGAATTGAAATAAAAAGATACACAGCAGTATTCTTTTCAAATCAAATGAGATCACATAAACATCTAGTTCATTTTTTTTCCACATCCAAGTACAACAGCCCTATGTCTACCTCTCAAAGCCTAGACTCAACATTTCAGCCTTTCAATCAAGTATATACAACCAATAACCTTCCTCACATGCATATTTCTACATCTTAGCCAACCTGAACCTATACATATACATGTGCTTGTATACGGCAAGTGGCTTGGCTGTGCTAAGTCTAGAAAAGAAAGGGAGTAGATGTGATTTTCCTTAACATTACACCACCTCTTTTTCAAACCAAACAACTAGAATCCTAGGCCTCACACTTTTCAAACCAAACCAATACACAGATGTATACACACGGCTACATCTCTTCAATCAAAAACTATACACAGCTATGAAACATAGCTGCGTTCTCTTTTTCATCACTAGCTAGCAACCTTCTATCAGGTGTAACTCAAGTGGCCATATTTTATACTTGTGGGCACCTATAAATACACATAGTTACTGCATATAATTCACAAAATCATTTGAAAAAAGACTGGGTAAAAGATGCTAGCAACTTCTGGGCTAAACTTAAAACAAAACTGGGAAACAGAAAGACAAAACAAAACCTAAAAGCATAAGAATTTGAACTGTGAACCATTTTGGTGAGTAAACACTCTTTTTTTTACTTCTATTTTGAATATATTCTTGAATGTTAGTCTGATTGGTATCCTGTATAAGCATTGATCTATCAGTTGAGGATAGGTTATATCCATTAAGAACCAAACACTTGAATTATATGTTAAGTTGATGTCCTGTTTCCCTTTGTATATCACCTCTGCATGTTTTAACTAGTGCATATCACTCTGTTAAACCTAAAATGCACAATTTTGATCCAAAGAAATTATAAGATTTACATAAATTTGCTTGTTTACCTCTGTAGTAAAGTTTAAAAAAAAAATCTATTAAATAGCATTTTATATTTCCAGAAAGAGGCTATTTTACAACAGGGGTTTGAAACCACAAAATTCCAAACATCTTAATTTGGTAATCTAAATATACGGCTGAGTTTGCATTGATAAACCATGAATTTTTGTATAAAGTTCATGGTTTTAAACTTTATGGACGTTGAGATTTTTGGGGTTCATCAAAAAATGAATTTGGAAAACTTTCCGGCGATAGAGATGATCGGAGGAGGTGATATTTGGCGTAGAGCTTCTGGGTGGTGAAGGGATTATAGGAAAAATACAAAATGTTTTTCTCATTGATTCAATTATGCAAACAAGATCAATTTAGGGGAATTGGGTGTTTTCAGCCATGGGGTTTTAAGGTGATTGTGCGCGAAGTATGATGGATCGAGTTCATCCAAATTTAGGGTAGAGGAGTGTACGGGGTTAGGTCGGCAGTGGTGGCAGGTAATCTAGTGGTTGGAGTTGGCTTAGGAAGGTCGATCTATGGTGATAACCTGGAGCGTGTTTTTTCGGTTTGATGGAGCTGTAGTAGTGATTTTGTGGAAGATGGGCTTTTGGGTAGAATTGATCGGTCAGCAGCAGTTTGGGTGGAAGCATGGTTTGTGGGTGGGGTTGCGGAGGCTCACCGATGATCAGTGGTGGGTGTGTACATGCACGAGGGGAGGTGGTGCACTGAAACTGGAGATGGAAACAAATTACAGAAAGAAAGAAGAGAAAGGCAAGTATGAAAGAAAGAAAGGGAAAGGCAACATGTTTCTGAAACTTGATCTGGTGTGTGATCCCTTATGGGTGCGTGGTATCTTTTGTATACACAATGGTTTATTGGACTTGGGCTCAGCCCAGGAAAAAGAAAAAAAAAAAAGATTTAAACTTAAGTTAATTTAAGTATAATATGCTGGGGAATATAGGTATAAAATGGTGGTATGTATTTGCCTTGGTGGGCTGGTGGAATTGGGCTCAGCCCAATCAAAAAAAGAATTAAATAGAAATGAAATTGGTTTAAGTTAAAGTCTAATATAATATATATATATATATATATATATATATATATATATATATATATGTATGTATGTATAAGTTCGAAAATGAAATTATAACCGAGTAGATTTTTGGGTGTATTAGTAGAGTTGATTAATAATGTGTATTTACGTAAGCAACTCAACGTAAATGCCGATTTTTTTTAACAAGTTGAATTTAAATTAATTTATTAATTAAAATGGATTTCATTTATATTCAAATAAACGTAGATTTAGTCGTTGAATTGAATTAACGTAATCTGGTAATAATCTATAAATTCAGTAAATTTCGTATTGGTTATTCAATTATTTATTTAATTAATTAAGTCATGTTTAATCTCGTTAATCGTAATAATATATTGTATTGACATCTGTAAGTGGAAATAAACAACGTTCCCTTATATATTTGATTGACTGAATTGATTGAATACCCTGCCAGCAGAAATAAACACCGTTTTGTTGTTATATTAGTTTGACATATTTTATCAGTATATATATATATATATATATATATATATATTGTTGAGTTATTGCATTATAGATGGATAATATTGAACTGTATTTACATGGCGGTTCTGTATATATTGATTTAACGACTTGAATGTCATGTATAAAGAGAACCGTTATATACCATTGGGACTACTAAGTTATATTTTCTGTAAAGTAAGTCAGAAATTATCTTAAATTGTTAACAGTTGGAATAACTGTTTTATGAAACAATTAAAGTTGTTTTTTTAAATTAATTATATTATTAATTAATTTAAAAAGGGAGGATTAACTGTAACTAGTTAATCAGATTATTTTAGGTTGATTTAAATCAACCAGTTTAAATAGAAATGGATTTTTTTAAATTAATTTGTTTCCAATTAATCTAATAGATTAGTTTTTAAGAAATAATTGTTAAACATAGAATTTTTTTTATCAAAGTTAATTAATATTTTAATTAATGGATTATGGCTAGATAATTGTGCAGTTAAATAAAGAGGTTAAAATTGGATAAGTTATCCAATAAAAATGTTTTAACTTAATTAATCTCTTAATTAAGTAAAATTTAAAGGTAATTTAATTATAAATGGGTAAAGGGATTAAGTCGTTTTGTTTCTCTCGATTTTAATATTCAAGTTAGCTTGATAAATGATTTCAAAACAACAATGTTGTTTTGAAATGACTCAACATATGAAAATCAAATGAATTTACAAAGTCCGGTCTACCGAATATTTTGAATATCGAACTTCTACGAATCTTAACGATAAGAATAATTTCAACTCAAGGTCTAAGAGGTAATTAATCTATTAGTTTGTATTCGAAATGAGTGTTAGAATTGAATATCGTTTCCAGTTGTGAAACGCATATTCAAGAATGAGGTTATCACGTAAGATTGATAATAAGAAATTTTCTAAGTTAAATAATACTTATGTCTTTAAATAATTATAAATAAGTACGTGTTTAATTATAATTGAAGACTATTTAAATAAGGCTTAGCAGATCCAATGGAAATAAATCTATTCATCTTTCTTTTATATTTGATAGTTAAATCACCAACTATCAAAATTAGACCTTTTACGTTGTCGTTTCGAAGAGTCCAAAGTCTAAATTCCACTTCGATTCGATTTATACATTGCAAGTCATAGATTACTGAATACCATTGAAGATGAAGTTTATGCAAGGGCTATTCTGTTTTCCCTAGGTAAAAAATGCCTAAGATGGGTTTACAGGATAATGTCTTCGGTTTGTCCAGTCGCAGGACAAAATGTATGGACGAATGTCTGACAGAGTATACCTAACAAGTCATACGATTGATCTCTTCAAACTATGTTTGGTGGTGGAGGAATTCGATTGACTGACCAGTCGGATTTGTTCAATCAACAGAAAGGATGGTTCACTTACTAGGGGATACGGAAGCAACTTTGATGAATTGTACAAAATTTCAATAATCCATTTCGCACTACTTGAACTTTGTTTTGTTGGCTAAATTTGATTCCTTTCATAGATTAGCTTTATACCCGTGGTATTGGGGAAATCAATTGGTGATATTGATGGATTTGGCGATGTAACATTCAGAGTGAGTGAAGACGTGATACATCTAAAGATAAGTTTTGACCTCAAGTCGCACAACCAGGAAATGACAAAAATCCGGTAGGCAACATGGCTAAGTGGGTCGCCCCCAATAAGGGTGTATTGTCACCATCTAGAGAATATTCATTTTTGTTCTTTGTTTCAATTCTGTATCTCCCGGGAAAACGGTAGCTACGCAGCCGTAAGGTGCCAATATATTCGATAAACTTAGGCGAAATGAGTGGTCGATCATGTGTAGCCGGGTTGCAAGATGTTCTTGTTGAACCCATTGTATTCCTCTCTAGAGATACACTACCAGAAGGTGGTTCCTTACCTTGTCATAGTTAGAAATACATTATCCAATAAGCGCTCGCGGTTTTGATTGTATACTATATATGTAGAGCATAAGACGCAAGCGTTCTGCTAGATTGCTATTTATTTGTGGATAGATAGACACTATTATAATATCAGAAGAGTTTTGATGCAAAAGATGTTTTGGGTTATCGTAAGGTAAAAACAATCCATGTTTATGTGTGGATCGGTATTATGATTATCATTTCTTTGAAAAGATTTTAAAAGTTAAACAAAGTATTCTGGATTCTTATAAGGGAAAAACTTGTTCCGTGTAATACGGCGTGGTCTTATGAGATATCTTTTATTAATCAAGCTGTTTTAAAATCTTTTACTAACACCAGTCTCATGACCGACCCAAAGTTTATTCTTCTATGATTTCCCTAAACTCTTGGGTGTCCAAATTTGTATGGGCAGTCAAGTAGTTCAGGATTTTACAGATTTACCTGGAGGAGCTTGGAGCAGGAGGCTCAAATATTAGATATCTAGAGTTTATTTCCGCTGTGTTGTATATGTGATGTACTCTGATAATGTATGTATGTTCAAATTCAGTTTTGTATTTCAAAAGTGACTATATATATTATATTTTATCCCGCTGGGATTGTGAGATACTATGTTATTGTTTAGTTCTACCTTCTATCTATTTTCTTCTATTCTAATTCATTTACCTTATCTTTTCTCATCCTATAATTTCTTTCTTCAACATCTAAATTTTTGTGTTCTTTGGGTTGGACTTAGATTGTTTTTGGTCAACTCAGAGAATAGCCAAATTCGGGTTGTCACATAGACCAAACCTAATAATTGATACATATGTAGCTACATGCCCTTGGGCCACCTCGGTCCTAGATACTACCTATAATATCCTTCGTATCCTCCTGTATAGGACATCGCTATCTCATTTGGAGAGTTCTAAAACTACATCTGTAAAGGATAGTTTCGTTAAGATAAACATACAGATGTTCTATTGTACGGTAAGAAAACATGAAACTGCGTTCGCAGTGGACGGCTCAAATGCTCAAACACCTATGATGTACCACTTGGTGCATACAACAAGAATTTACATGTAAATGCTTTGCCTATACTTCTGAGTTCCGCTAACAAGTGACACTACTAGGGCTCACTTCGTATGGAACTTAGTCGAGGATTTACTACAATTTGTAAAGGACAACTTCTAGGCCTATAATACATATGCTCAACATGGCCTATCTCTTCTGAGTGTGGCTATGGCCTCACATAGGCATCCCTTAACTAGTTGGGCTACTACAAACAAACTAAGCAACCAAATGACGTTTCCACCTCATCCAACATCTAATATCCCGATAGTGAAAGTTCACTGGCATGTTGATTTAACCCAAATCTTCTCCGTGCTCGCTTTTGGCTGGCGTTGAAAGGTATTTGAATGACTACTATCATTATGATCCCGACCACTAAGCCTGCTTCAAGCAGCTGCACGAACCCTCAAATCACCCATCAGCCTTTTGACTGCTTCCAAAGGACAACCGTTATAGGCCTCCAATACTAATGCAGTCAAGGCATACCCTCTTGATGGACATTGCAGACTTGCCTCCAATAGACCGCTCCATTATGCCTACATCGTAGGGCTATCCTTAGGGTATCCTCCATGTCTCGTTTGAAGCCTCCACTTTCTTCTCTAGCTTATCATGCTCAATCTTTCGGAGATTACCAGTCTTTGACTGAATGGAAACGCTGTTATAAACGCGTCTCGTGAAATCAACGTACTCTGAAGGATATGCTATGGTCCATTTTATTAGGCCTACATCCAAATTTTCTTTGGACGGCTCCAAATGCACCTTACATTTCTATTAGATTGTATGTCTATTGTTTTTTGTTTATCTTATCTTTCCTTCAATCTGCTTTTATTCTTTTATTATGATACTACATTCACTTAATCTTTCTTATATTTTGTGATAGTCTCAGTTCGAAACTGTGTTTGCTTGTCATAATAATTACTCTATTTTTTATTATCTGCACTGCAACAACAAATCTTAATAACATTACTAATTTACTCTTTCTCTAGGTCTCTCAGGTATTTAATTTGATTATAATATTTACTTTTTTTGTCAACTCTCATCTATTGTGTCTTTCTCTTCTTACCATCACTATAAGTTCCATATTAGAAAGTTGGTCATAATCTATGTGGTTGGTTATAGAAACTTTACAAATCTATTTCCATATTTTAATATAAAATAATGTATGTAGTAATCCATAATTACAAGATATTTTCTTGCTAGTTTCTTTTAACTGCTAGATTTTGCAAAATACAGTGATGCCCATTTTGCCTAATTCTTATTTCTTTGTTTTTATTCTTATTATTACCTTTACCGTATTAAATTACAGAAATATAATCATTTTCTCAACTAGCCAATTAAGCTATTACTGACTTCCAATTCTGTTTAAATATTAAATTCCCTTTTTTATTCCATTATGCGTGTCTAACATTTACACTATATATTTTTCACTTTTAGGCTTACGCTTTTTCTCTATCATTTTTAAGCCAAGGATTACTTATATTTATTTGGATTCTATTCCATAATAATGACATTTGCATATAAGTACAACTTATAATAAATTTATAGTTTTCATATAAATAACTTGCATAAACTAATTTCTACGATTAGTTCAAGTTTAACAATGTCAAATTCAAATGATTATAATGGGAATTGAACGATGCTATATATCATTATCTAAAAGATATATAACTTAAATTCACTCACCTGGAAATAACAATTCAAGTCCCAGATCTGATTCAAATCAGAATCTATTATCTGTAGCATTCCCTTTTGTAACCCTATTTGGATCCACAAACTAGAAATTGCATAATTTATAAATCTTAATCTAAACAAATAAAATAAACTAACTAAAAAACTGTTAGTCTAAGTATATATCAGATTTGCAATCCAGAGATTATGGCAAACAGCAAGAATGATATATGTAGAAGAAGAGAAAATGGGAAACAAAGCGGTACCGTATGTGTATAGTCCGCTTGCGTATTGTCTGTTTGAACCCAGTAGAGTGAACTGTTCCCTTAAAGCGATATTGCTCTCCTACCGGGCATAGGAGTTGATCAGCAATTCGCCTCCCAAGGTTGAACGGACCAAACTCTGTACTGATGCGCTACAGCAAAGAGGACGACGAACTCAAGAAAGTATTTTGCAAAAATAGAATACACAGAGGAGAAGAGAAGAGATTAAGGGATTCAAAAAAGATAATTCGATTTGATTTCCGCAACCCTTTATATATACAGGAAGAGATATCTGTTCACGAGGGATTGCTTCTGTTTGAATTACAATGGTAATGTCTGTAGGAAAGGTTGCGACCCTTTACCAACAGATATTTCCATTGGAAACTGCACAGCTAAATTCAAAAAACAATGATTTCGTATTGTAGCAAGCCCATCTGCATTTTGAGGCCCAAACGATCATGAGACCCCAAGAGCCCATAGCCCAAGGCCTAATCTTTGACTTTTAAATATTAACATGAATGCTTTATCATGCCATGCCATTGCCTCTTTCTCTCTTCCATCTCCCTTTTCTTTTGATATAGCATATCAAACCTTAGTATAAATAGTGAACTAAGGCACAAATTTCCCCGACGTGGGACTTAGTTTGGCTCAAACACTTATTCATTCTTCCTATAATTGGGGACATCCGATAAAATTGGAACGGTACAGAAAAGAAAGCAACTAATACCATTATGGCAAAGGCAAATGTGGTCGAAACTGAAAAGAACAACAAAAGAAAGAGGAAAAACAACCCAAACGAAAAGAAGGCAAAGAAGTTCAAGGGAAACTGCCATAATTGCGGGAAGAAAGGACATAAGGCAAGCGAGTGTCGAGGCCCAAAGAATCAAAACAAGAAGAAAGACCAAGTTAATATTACGCAATTCGAAGAGCTTTCAGAGAATGTCTCTGAAATGAATTTGTCAGCGGTGATCTCAGAATGCAACTTAGTTGGCAACACGAAAGAATGGTTTGTGGACACTGGTTCTATGAAACACATCTGCGCCAACAAGTGGATGTTTTCCGACTATAAACCCGTGACACAGGAAGAGCAACTCTTTATGAGAAACTCATTTACGTCAAAGGTTGAAGGCAAAGGAAAAGTGGTTCTTAAAATGACTTCTGGGAAAGAACTTACTCTAAATGATGTTCTACACATTCCAGATATCCATAAGAACTTGGTTTCAGGATCATTGTTGAGTAAAAATGGTTTCAAATTAGTCTTTGTTTCTGATAATTTTGTATTGTCTAAAAATGGAGTGTATGTTGGAAAGGGTATGTGAGTGACGGTCTGTTCAAAATGAATGTACTGACTGTTGTACCAAAAGATATTGATAATAAAATAGATTCTTCTGTTTATATCACTGAGTCATGTTAACATGGCCTAATCTAGCATGCCATATATTAAATGACTCGGTGATATAAACAGAAGAATCTATTTTATTATCAATATCTTTTGGTACAACAGTCATTAAATTCATTTTGAACAGACCGTCACTCACATACCCTTTTCTAACATACACTCCATTTTTAGACAATAGAAAATTATCAAAAACAAAGACCAATTTAAAGCCATTTTTACTTAGCAATGATCTTGAAACCAAGTTCTTACGGATATCTGGAACGTGTAAAACATCATTTAGAGTAAGTTTTTTCCTAGAAGTCATTTTAAGAACCACTTTTCCTTTGCCTTCAACCTTTGACGTAGATGAGTTTCCCATAAAGAGTTGCTCTTCCTGTGTCGCGGGTTTATAGTCGGAAAACATCCACTTGTTGGCGCAGATGTGTTTCGTAGCACCAGTGTCCACAAACCATTCTTTCGTGTTGCCAACTAAGTTGCATTCTGAGATCACCGCTGACAAATTCATTTCAGAGACATTCTCTGAAAGCTCTTCGAATTGCATAACATTAACTTGGTCTTTCTTCTTGTTCTGATTCTTTGGGCCTCGACACTCGCTTGCCTTATGTCCTTTCTTCCCACAATTATGGCAGTTTCCCTTGAACTTCTTTGCCTTCTTTGCGTTTGGGTTGTTTTCCCTCTTTCTTTTGTTGTTCTTTTCAGTTTCGACCACATTTGCCTTTGCCATAATGGTATTAGTTGCTTTCTTTTTAGATTTTCGGTTTTTTCTTCAATTCTGAGTCATACAACCAATCTTCCATTGTCATCTCTTTTCGTTTGTGCTTCGGATAATTTTTGAAGTCTTTCCATAATGGAGGCAATTTCTCTATCGCGGCAGCCACTTGAAATGATTCGCTTCGAGACATTCCTTCATCATGTATCTCATGTATAATAACCTGCAACTCTTGAATTTGCCTTCAACCTTGGGAGGCGAATTGCTGATCAACTCCTGTGCGCCGATGGGGGAGCAATATCGCTTTAAGATTGTTAGTCTAAGTTTATATCAGATTTGCAATCCATAGATTATGGCAAACAGAAAGAATGATATATGTAGAAGAAGAGAAAAGGGTAAACAAAGCGGTACCGTATGTGTATAGTCCGCTTGCATATTGTCTGTCCGAGCCCAGTAGAGTGTACTGTTCCCTTAAAGCGATATTGCTCCCCTACCGGCGCATAGGAGTTGATCAGCAATTCGCCTCCCAAGGTTGAACGGACCAAACTCTGTACTGATGCGCTACAGCACAGAGGATGACGAACTCAAGAAAGTGTTTTGCAAAAACAGAATACACAGAGGAGAAGAGAAGAGATTAAGGGATTCGAAAAAGATAATTCGATTTGATTTCCGCAGCCCTTTATACATACAGGAAGAGATATCTGTTCACAAGGGGTTGCTTTTGTTTGAATTGCAACGGTAATGTCTGTAGGAAAGGTTGCGACCCTTTACCAACAGATATTTCCGTTGGCAACTGTGCGGCTAAATTCAAAAAACAACGATTTCGTACTGTAGCAAGCCTATCTACGTTTGGAGGCCCAATCGATCACGAGACCCCAAGAGCCCCAAGGCCCTAATCTTTGACTTTTAAATATTAACATGAATGTTTTATCATGCCATGCCATTGCCTCTTTCTCTCTTCCATCTCCTTTTTCTTTTGATATAGCATATCAAACCTTAGTATAAATAGTGAACTAAGGCACAAATTTCTCTGATATGGGACTTAGTTTGCTTCAAACACTTATTTATTCTTCCAACAAAAACTAGATTTGTAAAACTTACCTCATATATACAACTTAGTTTGGACATCCCTTTATTAGTTCTACAGTTTCTGCCTTCAATTTGTAAATTAGAAATCTTAAATTTAAAATATCTACTTTTTGAAGAATTGGAGGAGAAAGAAAAGTGGCAGAGCTTCCACATTCATTTAGAAAAATATGGGTTTAGAGGCTAGCCCCGCACGTTTATTTATAGAGAAACAAAATGGTGTTGCCTTCTCGATTTAAACAGAAAAAATCCGCTCATTTAAGTGTCATAACAACCCCCGCATCCCTAAGGTCGAATGATGGGTCGACCCGACCTATATATAGGGAGAGCCATACACATTGAAACATGCCAATTTTGACATGTCTCTTAATTATCTGTAATTTGTTCATTTTGAATTTTAATGTTATGTTATTAAGGTTATTAAACTTCCATTTATTCATGATTTATTCCATCTATGACACATGTTAAAAAAACTATTAATTTACGAAAGAAATGTCCAAAATAAGCTGTCTGTATGAGGTAAGTTTTATAAATCTGGTTTTCAAGTTAAATTTTATGAAATTTGCAGTTTTATAATAATCTATCTATATTATTATATTATGTGAAAGCACAATCTTCCTCTGAAGACTTTCAGGTCCAGATTCTCCAAATAATTCACAAGTTGACATGTGTATGCTGTTTCAATCCTACCCGTCACTAGAATGCCCGTCTTAACTCTTCGGTAACCGACCACTTATATATCCGCTTATTTATAGCCTTCCCCCTGTACGCTTTCTTCCTTTTTTCCACTTCTTCGTTTTCCTCCCTTTGTGTTTTTCACCCCCCGACGTACGAGAAAATACGTTGTGATGACCCCAAACTTCCACGGAATGAAAGTAGGAGTAATCATTTCTGGAATACAACATAAATATAATAAAACAGAACATATATACAATATAGCAAAGGAAATTCATAGAGTAATAACATTATAGCAGCGGAAAAATATAATGTCATCAATCACAGAAAATCCACAGTCACAAAAACTAAGCTATTACAACAAGTTTTGCAGAAAAGAAATAAGTTTGATGTCTAAAAAGAAAAGAAAAGATGCCATAGAAACAAAAGATAAATGTCTTCAAGCTCCAAGTCATCACCTCTCCACAAAAGCAAATCCAAGAAAAATGATAAGCGGCTCCAAAGAAAAACTCCAAGCAAAGAATGAAGCTGTCTACTTGGCTGCCCGTGTATAAGAGAGGGCACCCAAGTTTACAAAAAGGTGAAACAAACTATGGGTCAGTCGTGGGACTGGTGTGAGAATTCTTAACTAAAAATAACTACCAGAAATAAGGCAAATCTAAAAGACCACGCCGCTAACGCGGAACGGGTTTACTCTAATGGATTGTCGTGCATAGTTTAAAGTGTCATAACAAATAATTAAATACATCGTAAACAACGCAATGCTTTTGAAAAAATGGAATCACCATAAGACCCAAGTCCCATCACACAATGCAACGCACACCAGAGGATAGGGTTTTACCTTATGATGATTAAACATGCTAAATACGGGAAATACGAATCTAATATTATCATTAATGTATATGAAAACATTTCAAAGTAAATGTATTAATCTTTGGAAGCATAGGTACCATATATTATGCCTCCATACTAGTAATACAATCAAATTCGTCGGTTCGTATTTGGATTTTGGTTTCCATCATGAGTCAAGGCTAGAGCGGAGCTCCTTACCGATTCGAGACATTCTAGCTAATGCCTCAGGATTCCCCGCGGAGAACCCTTGGAAATGGCAGGGCCGGTCCTCACATACAGCTTTGAGGATTGGCAATTCCTAAGCACACGTTTCCCGGTCCTATAGGACCTAATATCTGAGGCGCCTCATTCCATCATCCACATAAGTAAAATGCCAGGCCATGATAAAACCCAAACACCACTTCTAGCTAGAAAGAAACATGCTGCTTTCCCTGCGTTCCCTTCACCCGTTTTAGACTCTACCGGTTTGTGAGGCTCGTGAGGTTACGTAATACACAAAGCTCTGCTTGAATCAAGCAGTGCTTTGATCGTCACCACAAGGTTCTGCTTTTCAACAAGAAACCTTGATCATTGCATCTTAGTATGCCACACTGTCACTCCATACCATACCATTGCTTCTCCATCAATACATAAATGGGTGTTAAGTAGAGAATAAATTCTCCACCACCAATATTTATATATTAACAGAAAATCAACAATATGATATATAACGAAGTACGATGTCATACACACCATCCATTTAAACTTATGCTCTGGGTCTGAACGAAAGTCAAATCCGTGAAACCAACACGTACGTCTGAGCAATGACCTTGACCCATGAATTGGTAGCAAGTCAATTCAGGATCTCGATCGCTGTCCATTCGAGGGAAGATTTACGGTCTTCATACGTCGTCTTCTTACTTCAATTTTTTAACGCCGCTGGATCTTTTGGAATGAGAATAACCCGGCTTTCCAAACAATCCTCGTATATATACATATATATATATATTTTGAAAATCCTTCTTATTTGTTAATAATTATTTTTATTAACAATTCATTCCTATTTTAATTATTTAAAATAATTAAATTTTATTAACGACGCCAATGGACGACCCTGGCGCTGCTTTCAACCAATTTTGATTTTTACAATTCTCAAAATCTAACCATTGGATCCTAACATATCTTATATCGTTAGAGTTTTCCAAGCCAGTCCTAATGTTTTCAGTTTTGGGAAAATCCGACGGTCGGATCTTCCGATATATTCATTTAAAGATACGATTTCAAAACGCGAACTACCGCGCTCGATTCGATTAATTTTAATTATATTTACATATATAATATATAAATAAATCGTTAATTCTCATCCTTATATACATTTTCATTCTCTTATCTTTTCAATTACACATACATGAAAATGCAATTTATAATTAGGCGATGAATCATTCCTCTTACTTTATTATTATTATTATAATTTACATTAAAATGTAAATTATAATACATCGTTCAATTGATTTATTTTCATCTTTCCACTATATTATAATTCTATTCATATAAAATATTCATTTTCTCTTTTAAGTGCATTCTTAACTTCAATTACATAAAAATGTAATTTTATTGTAAGATGTAAATTCCATTCCTAATTACATATAAAAATGTAGTCTTTATTTACTTGCCACATTCCTATTTTTTATTTATATAAAATAAATGTGAACTTTCATTCTTATCACCATTCTTATTTAATTTACAAAAATGTAAATTTTCACTCTAGACACATTCTTACTTGATTTACATTAATAAAATGTAAATTGCACCTACGGTGTAAATTCTTACATATATTACATAAATTAAAATGAAATCTTTTTCCTACGGTGTATTTTTCTTTTTAATTAACATTAAAAAAATAATGTTACTCATCTTACGATCAAATTCTCTTTTTATTTACATAATAAAATGATGTAAATTTTCTACGGTATAAATCCTTTTTATAATTGCATAATAATATAATGTAAATTAATCCTACAGTTAATTCTCTTTATATTAACATTATAAATAATGTTAACTTAACATGCGGTGTATTTCAATTATATTACATTATAAAATGATGTAAAATAGCATACGGTGGATTTTCTTTTTATTACATTAACAAAATGAAATTTTTTCCTACGATGGAAATCCCCTTTTTATTACATTAATAAAAATGTTAATTTAACATACCATGAATTTTCTTTTATTTTACTTTGAAAATAATGTAATTTAACATACCGTGCATTTTCTTTTATTTAACATTGAAAATAATGTTAATTTAACATACCGTGCAAGTTTTTTATATTACATTATAGAAAATGTATATTCTAACATACGATGCATTTCTATATATTTACATTAAAGAAAATGTAAAATTTAACATACGGTGAAATTCTAATCATTTACATTAAAGAAAATGTATACTTTTTAATTACAATGTAAACACTACCTCTAATTCACATTGTAAAAATATAATTTCTAATTGCAATGTTATCCCACGGTGTAATTCCCTATATAATTTACATATAAAAATGTAAATCTTGACATACGATGAAATTCACCTTTTAATTACAAAGAAAAATGTAATTTTTAACATACCATATCATTTCACTTTATAATTTACATATAAAAAAGTAAATTTTGACATACGATGGAATTTACCTTTTAATTACAAAGAAAAATGTAATTTTTCCTATACGGTGTAAATTCTTTAATATTAACATTAAAAATAAATGTTAATGTCATCCTACGGTTAAACTTCTTTTATTATATTAACATTAAAAATGTTAATGTCATCATACGGTTGAATTTCTTTTAATGTTAACATTAAAAATGTTAATTACATCCTATGGTGAAATTTCTTTTATTATATTAACATTAAAAATGTTAATTTCATCATACGGTGAAAATACTATTTTATTTTTAAAAATAAAAATGTACTTCTTGTCATACAGTGAAAATCCTATTTTATTTTTGCAAATAAAAAGTAATTTTTATACATGTCACATTCCAACTTTACTTTTACAATTAAAAAGTAAATTTTGTCATACAGTGAATCTTCTCTTTTAAATACCATTGAAAATAATGTAACTTATCCTACGATGTAAATTTCTTTTTATTTAACATAAATAAAATGTGCAATTCTCATACGGTGAAATCATTTTAATATTAACATTAAAAAAAAAATGTTAAATGTTCATACAGTAAATTTTCTTTTTATATCCACATAAATAAAATGTGAAATTCTCATACGGTGTATATTTCTCATCTTATGTACATTAAAGATAATGTACATTTATCCTACAGTTGAAGTTTTTATAATATTAACATTAAAATGTTAATTACATCATACGGTTGAAATTTTATAAAACTAACATAAAAACTATGTTAAGTTATACATGTGGTGAAATTACCTTTTTATTAACATTTAAAAACAATGTTAATTTTCCATACGTTGCAAATACTTCTTATTTACATCAAAATAATGTTAATTTCTCTAACTATGTAAATTACTTATTGTTAACATCAAAATAAATGTTAATTTTTCATACAACGCAATTCACTTATTATTAACATTAAACAAAAAGGTTAATATCTCATACGATGTAAATTTTACATAATAAAATGTAAATTTCATGTCATTACATAACATCAGCATCCAACAATCCAACATGATCAAATCCAATGACTAATATCAAGGTAATTACAAGGTGATGTTTTAACTTGACATATGTACAATCAGCAAAGCATGTTTAAATAAATTAACTCGTATTTAATTCTAATCAATCACCAATTCAGATTGTAACGACCCGGATTTTTGAGCAGTCTATTTTAAATAATTAATATCGTCGAAATTTGTAACGTCCCGCCAATTTGACCGTCTCAAATTGGTGGTTAAACCAATTTAAAACGTCCAAATTTGACGGATCGTTATTAGCTTACAGAGTTTAAAATGGAATCAACACAGACAATACCGAATAAATAGATAACATAAAATTTGAACAGCGGAATAGATTTTTATTTATCATCAAAATTTTTGAGTACAAGATTATACAGCGGTATTAAAACAATTTGAACATAGGAAAATCTTTACTGTTTTTAAATATCTTCAGAGTGCGCCTCCTGGAACCCCCAGTCTTGCAAATCTTCGAATCCTAAGCCGAAATCCTTAAATCTGCATTGCTCGGATCTGACCCGAGCATTTCATGTAAAACACAAAACACTCGAGTCAGGATTAATCATAGTTCAAGTAAATTAATTTCAATATAAACTGAAATATAATCCTGTCATAGAAGTATACACAAAATGAAAATTATGTAGTAGCTGTCCGTATTAGTTTTAAGTTGAGGCGAGATCAAATGTGACATCTATTCAACAATCAAGTACCATATATGTACTTAGCAGTTTCATTCCCTCACGGACCAAAAGGTCACGGTGTAATATGATTCAACCTTGATTGGACTGGAAATTTACGCAGGTCCTAGCTCACCTTGGTGCAAATGAGCAATTAGCTGCTCAATGCTAAGATCGCAACTATGTGTACGAAAATGTATAGTCGGAAGTCAGGATAAAAACAAAACAAAACAACAACTGGTCATATTGAAACCATAAACCCATGAATTTAGGTATGTAAATGAGCAACAAGAAGTATTCAACGTGTACATGAGGACAAACCAGTTGGGACAAGTCATGCATGCCATGATTAAGGGCTATATTTGCCACTTAATGATTTACAGACTTCATTTGCAATTTCTGAAATGCAACATGGACTGGGAATATCTAAACTTACCCTTAAATTTAATGAATATGTAAAATAATGGGACAAAATACTTATATATAGATCTACTTCAATCAGGAAGTATTTGCATGCAAATGCACAGCAAAGGTTTAAGTGCCTACTCACATATATATCCACTTCAACCAGGAAGTATTGACTCATTTACAACATGGTCTAGTACCTAAGTAAGTGCACATCAGGTTTTAAACCAAAATCGATGCATTGTATTCATATATAAGCAGGGAACGTATAAGTTCTAGCAATATTATAACAAAGAGTGGCAGTAGGCATAAATAGAGGAGAATGAAAAAATACACTTGGACAAGTGGACATAAACGGTTTAGTTTAAACTGGGGCATTTTCCTTGCCTTGGTACACATGAAATATTATACCATTTTGAATGATAATAACTTCTCTCATATCTAAGTCTGATGTTCACCTTAAACAAGTTTAGTTTAAACTGGGTACGGCCCACATCAGATGAACAAGGGCTAAATGTAACAAGGGTATAACATATATACTTCATTAACAGGTTCAGCATATCAAATGAACAAAACGCCAAACGTGACAAAGGCATTAACATATAGACAGCAGTAGTATTACATAAATGATCAGTGTAAATCAGGCTTAGGCAAATGAGCGGGTAAATACCATGTACAGCAGGCCTTAATTTTAGCGTTTCGACTTTCGCCACAATGTGGCAAACCCAGCCCGACTGATGATGAGGCAACAGTTAAATAAGTAGAGTTTAGGTTCTCAAGCAACACATGAGCAAATTTGTTTTCCAGGTTTACAATCGACCAAGCCTACTTCAGTTTACAATCTAATTAAATGACTGCATAGAAACACAAGTATACACACAGTATTTGCTACTAGTTCTTGTTAATAAATCCGTGTATACACATGAGACAGGGTGCATAAAATAAGAACCGAATGTTTCAAGTGAAGTTACTGCCAGGTGTTAAATTCTCGGGTTGAAAATTTTCTACTGAACCAATTTAATTTCGAGTATGAACAAGCTATCAACAGGAAGCATAGAACCTAGAGCTGACAAGTTGAACCTTAATATAATGACCCAACCTTGGTGCCCTCATCCAGACGGATTAACCAGGACGAGGCAGGGTAACATGTCCTTAACAGTATTAAACAATGAAGGCAACAAGTATCCGATACAACTCTACAACTCTAACTTCGTTCAAGTGTAAATGAATGGTTCCAATTCCTATCATTTCTGTTATAATTCCACATTAATACTGAGAGAGATAACTTGGCCTCAGTAATCGGAAATGAGAGGGATTTTTCCAGACATAAGGCAACGTATGTATATACGTATGCCGAGCCATACAAATATTCATATTCTAAGCATATGTATACCCAAATTTGGGTTGGCCTCACAGTGAAAATCTGTAACCATTCAAGTATCCAAGAGAACTAAAACACATAAGAACAAAACAGCAACACTCCGCAAAAATCAATCAACTATATTTTTTTTTAGCTTACGTTGAAATCAATTTACTTGAAACTGCGATTAATCGTGAGTGAGATGCTCACCTTTGCACTCGCGAAGAACAAACAAAGCAAGTTGAAGGCTTTTGGTAGAAATCGAGTCAACCTTGCTGACAAATGGTTGCCTTGAGGCGCGATTTCGATTTTCCGGAGCGCTGCGGTGACAAAGGAAGGCTTCGATTGTAAAGGGATAGTTGATGGTGAACGGTGGACGAGGGTACGGAGGCGCGGTTGTTCTACAGCGGAGGGTGCTCGATCAGATTGAAAAATATACAGTGGCCATGGATTGAATTGAGGAGAACTAGGGATTCGGTGACCAAAAATTGAAAAGAGGAAAGTGATTTCTTGCTGAAGAAAAAGGAGGCAAGCGAGATATTTTTATAGAAGAGAACCCGTGGGAAGCAAGGAATTGATATAGGCTGAATTGGGGTGGGTGATTTCCAAGCACCGTGGAAGGCAAGGCATAGCGGTACGAAATTACTTGGGAACAAAGGGAACAGGGCTGGTAACATATGGCGAGGTTATACCTGTTATGGTTAATGAAATTTATACCGCAATTCGCTACTGAACGCTAAGAATCCGTATTGTTAACACAGACCCCTTTTGTATAAGATGTTATTTTTATTTATCGGACCACCGATTTTATTCTGTTTGTCCACAAACAACTCTATTCGCTTTCAGAATTCCAACGTTAAGTTTAATCTCTATATATACACGAATATACACATACCCGAACCCATTCTCCATATATTTTGACAAATAAAGTTTCTAATCTATTTAACGTTTATTTTTAAATTTAACCATTTCCAATGGAATTTTCAATCCAATTCAAATATTCAACGATAATTATTTGACTCCCTACCAAACATTCTCAATTAAATATCGACTTCAATTCATACTCCAAACAGTATATTTGATTTTCAATTTCTAAGTCAAGTATCGATAAAATTTGATTATTTGTATTTAAATTCTTAATTTCACACTCCAATTGTCAAAATTTCCGGAACGTTACATTCTTCCCCCCTTTAAAACTTTTCGTCCTCGAAAAGGAGAGATCGTTAGAGTTATACCGTCATATACTTCAAAATCTCATGTTTGTATGAAATTTTCTACAACTATTTTAAATATCGACATTTAAGTCATTGATCCTTTTTATATTCAATTTACTCGGAAAAAAAATCAAATTTCCTTTCAATAATCAATTTTCATCAAATACGATTTCTCTTTATTTTCCAAATCGGGTTTCATGCCTTTTAGACCATATCCCATTTACATAAATCAATTCCTATCTCAAATTATTTTGAGATATGTTCCCCTTTCTCATTCTATCCAATCTTCTAAGAAATGCAAATCATATGATTTTTATTTTATATTTTCCAAAACCAATCTTTTTATAATTTCAATTTATGCATAAGTTAGATTTTATGCATCTCAATTTTCTTAACAAACCTCGTCGGTCCAC
This sequence comes from Allium sativum, assembly GCA_030737875.1. Classification (NCBI taxonomy): domain Eukaryota; kingdom Viridiplantae; phylum Streptophyta; class Magnoliopsida; order Asparagales; family Amaryllidaceae; genus Allium; species Allium sativum. Next base: position 748,456,361 of record CM060916.1, on the reverse strand, counting down.
GTTACTTATTCGCCGTTGCACTTATTCCAAGTTCAACCCGTTCTCGTTTCATTCAATCCATTTAATCTTCTCCAACACTCATTGGCGAGTGTAAATAACATCTCTTATTCAAGTTACAAATTTTCGACTTGAAAATTTTCAAAATTCATATTTTATAACTTTTATTTAGAAATTATTTGTATTATTATTCCACATTCCACTTTCTTTGCTTATTAAATTAGACATATTTTAATCTCAATTATTTAATTGAAAATACTTTATAACTTGAAGTTTGACAAGTCTATTGTCGTTCTTACAGACGTTAGGCATACGCTGGCCAGGCGCACGACTAAAATCTCCAAGTACTAAATATCCTTGCTTCAACTCACAAGTGAAAATATTTCAAAAGTTCTTTTAAAAACAGATACGGAAAGTACCAATGTGATATTGATCTGTTGATTGTTCATGAATCGCAGATACACAATGGTTTCGTCTGGATCCCCCAGAAAACATCCGTATCCATAGGAAATCACTTCCCTGCGAATTTCGTCATAGACAGATCAACGAAAGACATTTTAAGAATCAAAAGTATACCTGAGGTCATTGAGCGTCAGTTGCTCTCTCTCAGAGTCACGAAATCAAATCATGAAATTATGAAGACAAATCAAGTCACGAGGACCAATCAAGTCACAAAGACAAATCAGGTCACGAAGACCAATCAAGTCACAAAGACAAATCAGGTCACGAAGACCAATCAAGTCACAAAGACTAACTGCTGCATCAAACAGGTGGCTCACTATCACTAAGATATCTCAACCTTGCATGGCTCCATTCTACCTTTAGTAACTCTAGTGGTTACATCTCTTTCACGTGTAGATATGCCATGTGGACCGCAGGTATACAATGGTTACGCCTGGGTCCCCCAGGAAACATCCATACCCGTAAGCTTTCACAGCTCTGCGGATTACGCCCTTACATTCGACTGTAGATCGCAGCAGTCACAATGATTACGCTTGGTTCCCCCAAGAAACATCCGTCCGCCATAGGCTATCTGCAGCCCTGCGAATTTCGCTATACGGTCGAATTCAACGACTCTAGATCGCAGCGATCACAATGGTTACGCCTGATTCCCTCAGAAAACATCCGACCGCCGTAGGCTATCCGCAGCCCTGCGAATTACGCTAGCAGTCGTGCTCAATGGCAACTCATGAGTTTTATGTCCGGACAACCTACTTCCACCAGCAGCACTGCAGATTGCGCTATCTGCAGTCTTTTTACATAAGCTCGAAATTCGAGAGAAGGAAGGTACTTTCCTTATCTTTACTTTGAAAAACATACTATACTATATAGTATTTTATTTCATAAACCATACTTATGTCATTTACATAAGATTTTCTTCTCAAATCATATTTCAAACATCTCGTCTTATATAAATTCCGTTATATAAGATTTTATCTAAATCGATTACCTTTCAAATCAATAGTTCTCGACTTCGCTATATTTTTATGCATTTCTCATATAAGTTCTGAAAATTTCTATATCCACTATCTCACATCGAGCATCCTCAAATCTCCATTCAATTTCAGTTTTGATCTCTTATCCAATTCAGATATCTAATATTTCCTTTAACTCGAATTTATGAATCTATTGGTTATAACCAATTCTTCTTCCAAACCTCTAATTAAAAATTCATCACTTCAGTCACAACTTTATTCTCTCAAAATTCCATATATATTTTTTTTTTTCACAATTTTTTTTTTCTTTTTCATGCATTATCACTCCTTCACGTCCACACCTCGACCATCAATTAGCAAGCGAACAATTCCCTAAGTATCAACCCCGAAGGCCGAAACCAACATCAGATCAACACTCAGAAAATTATTCAACATAACTAATCACCAGTCAGTTTCTAAATTCCTTAACTTCATTCTCAACTTCTTATCAAACATTGTTTACGCAATTTCTCGGATTCAATTTTACGAATCCACTTCTCTTACGTTCTGCCGCTCTTTGTTCTCGTCGTACGGCTCTTCACACTTCAGCTCTTGCCATTTCGATTTACCAATACCCAATAGCCTCTCACGGTATTTTGGAAAACATTTCCCCTTATCATATTCATATTTTTACCATTCTATAAAATCTTTTTAACATCTCCACTCACCTTTTGCTTCATCTCATTTATGATTCACTTCCTTTAAAATCCTCGCTTGCCATATACTTCTTGTTAATTAATTAACAAGTTTATAATTTACTATCGAGTTCACATATTCGATTGTACATTGTTGGTTTGAACCCAATTATTATTTATCTTGCCAAGTTCTGAATAATCGAATCTCAATCATAACTTTTTCCTTCGATTTTATTTTTATTAATTTTATTTCAAAATATAAAAATAAAATTCATTGTTTCTTTCTTTGAAACGACTTCAAATTTTCTCTTTTCATTCAAATCTCGTCCGAATTCTTATTTCCCATAAATTCAGTTGTCCTTGAATTCTAAAATACCCGATTAGATAAATTGTTTCGTTGATTCTACTATACTTATCTTCCTTTGGTATCACTTGACAACGGACTTTGATTTTCAATCTAAAAGGGATCTTATCGAAGAATAATTCTCGCAAACCTGGATTCGAAGGCTTCTGAAGACTGGGGATTCCGAACAAAATTTTAAATCTCAAAAATAGTTTTTTTTTTTTTTTATTCCCGCTGTATTAATTTCAAAACACTAGTTTCAAAATATTTGATATTCCAAAAATAATTATTTTTCAAAATCGCTTTATTTTCAGGATCCGTTTTAAACTCAATAAGCTAAGCTTTGAATAAACCAAAGCTCTGATACCACCTGTAACGTCCCGCCAATTTGACCGTCTCAAATTGGTGGTTAAACCAATTTAAAACGTCCAAATTTGACGGATCGTTATTAGCTTACAGAGTTTAAAATGGAATCAACACAGACAATACCGAATAAATAGATAACATAAAATTTGAACAGCGGAATAGATTTTTATTTATCATCAAAATTTTTGAGTACAAGATTATACAGCGGTATTAAAACAATTTGAACATAGGAAAATCTTTACTGTTTTTAAATATCTTCAGAGTGCGCCTCCTGGAACCCCCAGTCTTGCAAATCTTCGAATCCTAAGCCGAAATCCTTAAATCTGCATTGCTCGGATCTGACCCGAGCATTTCATGTAAAACACAAAACACTCGAGTCAGGATTAATCATAGTTCAAGTAAATTAATTTCAATATAAACTGAAATATAATCCTGTCATAGAAGTATACACAAAATGAAAATTATGTAGTAGCTGTCCGTATTAGTTTTAAGTTGAGGCGAGATCAAATGTGACATCTATTCAACAATCAAGTACCATATATGTACTTAGCAGTTTCATTCCCTCACGGACCAAAAGGTCACGGTGTAATATGATTCAACCTTGATTGGACTGGAAATTTACGCAGGTCCTAGCTCACCTTGGTGCAAATGAGCAATTAGCTGCTCAATGCTAAGATCGCAACTATGTGTACGAAAATGTATAGTCGGAAGTCAGGATAAAAACAAAACAAAACAACAACTGGTCATATTGAAACCATAAACCCATGAATTTAGGTATGTAAATGAGCAACAAGAAGTATTCAACGTGTACATGAGGACAAACCAGTTGGGACAAGTCATGCATGCCATGATTAAGGGCTATATTTGCCACTTAATGATTTACAGACTTCATTTGCAATTTCTGAAATGCAACATGGACTGGGAATATCTAAACTTACCCTTAAATTTAATGAATATGTAAAATAATGGGACAAAATACTTATATATAGATCTACTTCAATCAGGAAGTATTTGCATGCAAATGCACAGCAAAGGTTTAAGTGCCTACTCACATATATATCCACTTCAACCAGGAAGTATTGACTCATTTACAACATGGTCTAGTACCTAAGTAAGTGCACATCAGGTTTTAAACCAAAATCGATGCATTGTATTCATATATAAGCAGGGAACGTATAAGTTCTAGCAATATTATAACAAAGAGTGGCAGTAGGCATAAATAGAGGAGAATGAAAAAATACACTTGGACAAGTGGACATAAACGGTTTAGTTTAAACTGGGGCATTTTCCTTGCCTTGGTACACATGAAATATTATACCATTTTGAATGATAATAACTTCTCTCATATCTAAGTCTGATGTTCACCTTAAACAAGTTTAGTTTAAACTGGGTACGGCCCACATCAGATGAACAAGGGCTAAATGTAACAAGGGTATAACATATATACTTCATTAACAGGTTCAGCATATCAAATGAACAAAACGCCAAACGTGACAAAGGCATTAACATATAGACAGCAGTAGTATTACATAAATGATCAGTGTAAATCAGGCTTAGGCAAATGAGCGGGTAAATACCATGTACAGCAGGCCTTAATTTTAGCGTTTCGACTTTCGCCACAATGTGGCAAACCCAGCCCGACTGATGATGAGGCAACAGTTAAATAAGTAGAGTTTAGGTTCTCAAGCAACACATGAGCAAATTTGTTTTCCAGGTTTACAATCGACCAAGCCTACTTCAGTTTACAATCTAATTAAATGACTGCATAGAAACACAAGTATACACACAGTATTTGCTACTAGTTCTTGTTAATAAATCCGTGTATACACATGAGACAGGGTGCATAAAATAAGAACCGAATGTTTCAAGTGAAGTTACTGCCAGGTGTTAAATTCTCGGGTTGAAAATTTTCTACTGAACCAATTTAATTTCGAGTATGAACAAGCTATCAACAGGAAGCATAGAACCTAGAGCTGACAAGTTGAACCTTAATATAATGACCCAACCTTGGTGCCCTCATCCAGACGGATTAACCAGGACGAGGCAGGGTAACATGTCCTTAACAGTATTAAACAATGAAGGCAACAAGTATCCGATACAACTCTACAACTCTAACTTCGTTCAAGTGTAAATGAATGGTTCCAATTCCTATCATTTCTGTTATAATTCCACATTAATACTGAGAGAGATAACTTGGCCTCAGTAATCGGAAATGAGAGGGATTTTTCCAGACATAAGGCAACGTATGTATATACGTATGCCGAGCCATACAAATATTCATATTCTAAGCATATGTATACCCAAATTTGGGTTGGCCTCACAGTGAAAATCTGTAACCATTCAAGTATCCAAGAGAACTAAAACACATAAGAACAAAACAGCAACACTCCGCAAAAATCAATCAACTATATTTTTTTTTTAGCTTACGTTGAAATCAATTTACTTGAAACTGCGATTAATCGTGAGTGAGATGCTCACCTTTGCACTCGCGAAGAACAAACAAAGCAAGTTGAAGGCTTTTGGTAGAAATCGAGTCAACCTTGCTGACAAATGGTTGCCTTGAGGCGCGATTTTGATTTTCCGGAGCGCTGCGGTGACAAAGGAAGGCTTCGATTGTAAAGGGATAGTTGATGGTGAACGGTGGACGAGGGTACGGAGGCGCGGTTGTTCTACAGCGGAGGGTGCTCGATCAGATTGAAAAATATACAGTGGCCATGGATTGAATTGAGGAGAACTAGGGATTCGGTGACCAAAAATTGAAAAGAGGAAAGTGATTTCTTGCTGAAGAAAAAGGAGGCAAGCGAGATATTTTTATAGAAGAGAACCCGTGGGAAGCAAGGAATTGATATAGGCTGAATTGGGGTGGGTGATTTCCAAGCACCGTGGAAGGCAAGGCATAGCGGTACGAAATTACTTGGGAACAAAGGGAACAGGGCTGGTAACATATGGCGAGGTTATACCTGTTATGGTTAATGAAATTTATACCGCAATTCGCTACTGAACGCTAAGAATCCGTATTGTTAACACAGACCCCTTTTGTATAAGATGTTATTTTTATTTATCGGACCACCGATTTTATTCTGTTTGTCCACAAACAACTCTATTCGCTTTCAGAATTCCAACGTTAAGTTTAATCTCTATATATACACGAATATACACATACCCGAACCCATTCTCCATATATTTTGACAAATAAAGTTTCTAATCTATTTAACGTTTATTTTTAAATTTAACCATTTCCAATGGAATTTTCAATCCAATTCAAATATTCAACGATAATTATTTGACTCCCTACCAAACATTCTCAATTAAATATCGACTTCAATTCATACTCCAAACAGTATATTTGATTTTCAATTTCTAAGTCAAGTATCGATAAAATTTGATTATTTGTATTTAAATTCTTAATTTCACACTCCAATTGTCAAAATTTCCGGAACGTTACAAAATTAGTGAGTTAATAATATACATGTTATTTTATATTGAGTGATCGATTCAGTAATCAAAATACGATTTATTTTGTTAATCATCGGAATACGAGAACAAAAATAATTCAATTCGAAGATAAAACTGAATCGTAATAGTTCAGATGATCAATACATATTCTATTTAAATATAAACAACGATAATAGTGATTTATGAATTTTAATTCTGTTATATTAATTTAATATGGTTATTCCATATATACGAACGAATTAAATTTTAGAACCGCTCCCGTTGAGTTTAAAATATCGTATAATGTTGTTAACATCAGTCGTTGCGACTAGATAGCGGTTTGGGATTTCGAATAAAAGGACCGCAAGATATTTTAGTTATATATAAATAAAATAAAATAAAAAAATCAAATTATTTTCAAAGCCTATACTTTCATTTCAGCCGACCTATCTTCATTTACATCGCAGACTAAAAATTTTCTCGAGCACAAAATTTTGTTTCCACCTTCAGAGCAAAGAAAAACAGTAATTTAATGGACATGTCCTTACTGTCTGCAAATCGCACACATATAAATTAAGCCAACGCGTTCCTATTTTCCGCATTCTCAAATTTTTTTCACTTCCCTTGTTTTTTCTGTCATTCGCAAATTGAAATCGGTTCCGCCGAAAGGGAAAAAAAAAAAAAAAAAACAATCGGAATCTGAAATCGCGAGTTCCCCTGAGGCTCGACAATCAGTAGATGCGCTTGCGATTAGGGCTGGCCTTGTCGTGGGTTGATTTGTGATGACGGACTCTGAGGATGTCAAAAATGAACTCGAACTATGGTATGTCGATCTATGTTGTGAGGCTATTTAAGCACGGTGGTAGGAGGATGGCAATGGAGTTTTGGGGACTGCAAATAGTTTGAAAGGGAGTGCGAATTGCTGGATGAGGAAGAGTTCGGTTTTCGGAAATGATGGGTAGATCGATCTGAGTTTTGGGATGGTGAAGGAGTGAGCGGTCTGGGATAGTTTAAGGCTTGGGAGCGCTTGATTTTCATGAACAAAACTGTTGCGATATTCCTGGAGACAACTTCAAATGGCTTTGACGTCACTGTTAGTGGAAAATCACGGGTTGGTACATAGATGAAGGAGCTGAGGCCGTTGGTTGTAAGACAGTGAACCGGAGATTGACTGGAAGGTGTTTGATGAATTGTCAAGATAAAAATGAGCAGTATTTTGTGTTGTTTTTGGTCAAGTTGATCGGTTGTTAGCGGAGCATACTTCGTCGATTTGGTCGAGGGGTTGAAAGACATAAGGTATTTGTTTTTATGAAAATTTGAATTTCATAGAATGATTAATTTTTTTTAATGTTAGTAGTCAATTTGAAATGAATAGGATTTAAGCGATAAATTAAATTAAATAACTGTAGGTACAAAATAAAATTTATTCAAGACGATTCATAGCCGACGATATGGAAAATAAAGGGATATTCAGCGAATGAAATCTCGGTGAGTAAATCTCACTCACCTTTTATTTATAATTATTTTTGTTTCATTAAAAATAATTGTCGTTGTGCTCGTTTGAATGTTTCTGCTTGTTTTATATATATTAGTTATTTAGGCTATTATATATATATATATATATTGGGTTGATTGATTGGTTGGATTCCCGCAGTCTCATTAGCGGATGCCCGCAGTTTCATAGCGGATGATTACCCTATACGCCCCACGCTATGATTAGTGGATGACCTTCTATACCGCGATATTCTGCCACGAAGCAGAATTGGTATTATTTATGTGCTAACATCTGTGGATGCAGGAAAACAGGTTGGAGGAATCCAACAGGATTCCTCAAAAATATATTATCTGTTTGTTTATTTGTTTGCATATATATTTATATATGATGTGTTAGAAAAATAAATAATTCGTTGCTTTGTGTGTGTAAATATCTCTGGGCCAATTAAAAGGACATTTGAGATTTAAAAAGGGGAAATTCTATTTTTAAATAGAATTTGAATTTTAAATGGAAATAAAATAAAAACTTGTTTGAAAAATAAGAACAAGTAGTTTCTTTATAAACGAAGTTTATAAATAGTTCTTTATAACGAAGTTATAAATGAAGTGAAAGAATTATCATTTGATAATTCAGAAATAGAAATACAAGTGTTTTGAAAATATGATTCAAAAGGAAATTTAAATATAGGATTTGAATAATAGAAAAAGAAATGGAAATTTGAATTCAAAAAGAAAAGGAAATAGAAAATTTGAATTTAGAATTCAAATAGAAAATCCAAGGTGGATTTGAATATAGAACTTTCGAATGGTGTTTGAATATAGAGAATTTGAAATAGAATTTCCAAATAGAATTTGAAATAGAATTTCAAAATAGAATTTTCAAAAGAGAATTTGAAATAGACTTTGAAAATAGAATTTCAAAGAAGAATTGAATAGCATTTGAAATATAGTATTTCAAAGAAGAATTCAAATGTGAAATTTGAATAGAGATTTGAAATGGAATTCAAATATGAAATTTTGAATTGAGATTTGAAATAGAAATTCGAGTATTGAATTTGAACATGGAATTGAATACAGAAATTCAAGTAGAAATTCGAATATGAGATTTCAAAATAGAATTTGAAATAAACTTTGAAAATAGGATTTCAAAGTAGAATTGGAAATAGAATTTCAAACAGGATTTCAAAATAGGGAATCCAAAGGATTTTGAAATGGAATTTGAATTCAAGAGAATTCAAATGGGTTTGAATAAAGAAATTCCAATGGGATTTAAATATGAGATTTCAAATAGAAATTTAAATGAAGTTTAAATGTTTAAAATCCAAATATGATTTTCAAATATAACCATTCAAAAGGGATTTGATTATAGAATTTAAAGTGGAATTTAATTCAAATGAATTCAAATAGAATTTGAATTCAAAGGAATTCAAATGGATTTGAAGAAAGGGAGTTCAAATGAAATTCAAATATAGAATTTGAAAATAGTGGAGTTTAAACCTAGAATTTGAATAAAAGGAATGCAAATGGGATTTAAACTGTGGGATTTGAATAGAGAATCCAAATGGAATATGGAATTTGAATATAGAATTCAAATAGAAAATTCAACGGGGATTTGAATATAGAAATTCAAATGGAGTTTTGAATATATGAAATTCAAAGGAAATGCAAATATAGAGTTTGAACGTAGTAATCCAAATGGGATTGGAATAAAGGCAATTCGAAAATAGAAATTCAAATAGAATTTGAAAAATAGAAGTGAATTGAGATTTGAATATAGAATTTCAAACAGAAGTGAAATAGATCGGAAATGCTATGTTGATTCGGGAGAAATTGATTTGATATATATTGAAATCGAGTTAAATTTATTTTAAACGAAGTTAAGAAGTTTATATATATAAATATAATTAAAACGAACTCGCCACAGCGCTGCAGTTCGAAAAATAGCGATTCGAACTTCAATCGAATATACAGGACTCAATTGAAGTCGAAATTCTTTGAAACAAGAAACGTCAGGACCAGTTTGATAATAGTTTTCTAATGAAAGAGAAAAATCTGAATTTCGTCGTATAGATTTTGAGTTATGTCAAAATCAAATTTTCAGAAAAACAGCGCCAGAACCATTATAAAACCATAACGGTTTATTTAATTAAATTAAAGGATTTTAAGCAAATAAAAATCGAAATTTCTATTTAGAAAAATCCAGACTTGAGTTATAAAATATATGTGAACTCCAGTGGAGTAATGAGTTGATTTCTGAAACAGAAAACCAGATTTTGATTTATTGAATAGAATTAACTAATTGAACAGAAATTAGTTAATGAGATTTCGAATGAATATTAAGCTTTAAACAAGTAAATTCGGATTGAAAATTTATATTCGAAATAGAAAAGGAAACTAGAATTGAAATTGAAATTCAATTTGATTATGAACGAGTTGAATATTTTGTTTGAACATGTATGTTCAACAAAAAGTGAAATAGGCAAAATGGTCAATTTAAAGAATAAATGGGCGAAACTGAATTCAAACGATTAGATGGTGTTGAATTGAATTGCAAACAGGTGAACATGTGTAAGCAGGTTTGATAGGAAGTATATGAAGATTTAAATTTTATGTGCTCGACAAAAAGGTACATGTTTAAATTCATATATGGGTTTTATGCGCCGTATCGGCAAGCCGCTTGGCTTTTCCTTTTTCTTTTTGATTGAGGAAGATACCGGGAAGCTATTTGAAATTTCCCGATGCTCCCGATACAGGGGAGGTTATGGCGAAATTTTCCGGAAATTTAAGGAGTTAGAATATTTTTAAGATACTTTGATAAATTTGAAATCATTATATCGACGTATTGAATTCGATAGTAAAGTGAATATAAAAATCGAATGTTGTAAACAAAAAGGAATAGAGATAAGTGATTGGAATTGTTTCCAATTGCAAATAGAGATTTTTCTAATATATAGAAATAAAAGAAGTTGATATTTGGAAACGTTTTCCAAATGGCATAAGAGGCAAGATGATTATTGAAAATATTTGGTTAACAAATATTGATAGAGAAAATGGAAAAAGAGATTAAATTAATGAATATTAATTAAAGGGCCCAGTGATTTGTTTGATATGTTGATTGAACACTTGTTTTTATTCGATAGTTAAATCACAGACTATCGAAGTTTTGACCATCGTTGTCAATATGGAGAGACCGGTTGGATTATTATCCGAAGAACCACTCCGTATCGGCATAAGCGTTGCGAACCAAGTATGCTGAATATATTGAAGACGGAGTAAAGTGCAAGGGCTTTTCTATTAATAGAAATAGTGCCTTCGGTTTCGTTCAATCCCAGAACGAACATAAATGGACGAATGTCTGACAGAGTATTTCCAATGATCAAATGGGTTGGTCTGTATGAATGTATATGGTTGCAACGGATTTATCCCTTAGCATAATATCCAGAATATTTGTGCAAACTCAACTAGTGATTAACGGATCTGACGATGTGGCATTCAAAGTGATTGTGCTATCAATGAATGGTAAGTATGCGTAGCCTCAGGCCTCAACAACCAGGAAATGACAAAAATCGGGCAGGCAGCATGGCTATGTGGGTCGCACCCATTAGGGTGTATAATCACCTATCTAGGGAAATTCCTTTTGTTTCTAAATCTATCGATTCTGCCCATTCGGGAAACGGTGGTTTGAGTCCAACCGTTGGTGATATACATTCGATACACTCAAGCGAAATGAGTGGTCGGTCATGTGTGGGCCGGGTTGCAAGACGTTCTTGTTGAACCCAGGTGTATTCGCCTCTAGAGATACACAGTCGGAAGGTGGTTCCATACCTTGTCATGTTGGAAATCCAATCTCCAATAAGCGCCATGCGGTTTTTGATTATATACTATATATGTGGAGCGTGAGATGCAAGCGTTCTGCTATTTGGTTATTTATTTGATGTAGACATTAATATAATATCATTGGATTTGATATCAAAGTGTTTTGGGTTATAGTAAGGTAAAAACCGTCCATGTTTATGTGTTGACTGGTCTTACTATTATCTTTTCCTTCGAAAAGGATTTGAAAGTTAAACAAGTGGTTGGAGTTTACTCACACCAGTCCCATGACTGACCCAGAGTTTATTTTGTTTTGTTTTCCCTAAACTCTTGGGTGCCCAAATTTGTACGGGCAGTCAAGCGTTTCAGGCTTTTACAGATACACTTGGAGGAGCTTGAAGCAGGAGGCTTCAACATTAGTTATTAGAGTTACGTCCGCTGAATCAAATGTTATGTGTACTCTGATGATGGTATGTGTATATGTACAAAACCGATTTGTATTTCAAAGCTTATGTTATAGAATATATTTTATTCGTTCCGCTGTGAGTTGTGATCTTCGTTTTTTTCTTCTATTCTAATATTTCCTTCTTCCTATTTCTCATCTTCTAACTTCTTTCTAAAAATGAGTCGTATTTCTGTGCAATTTGAGTTGGACGTGTGTTATATTTAGTCAACTCAGATAGTACGGATTTGCGGGTCGTTACAGTTGGTATCAGAGCTTAGGTTGAGCGAACACCTAGGCTTGTGTGGCATGTGCTCATTAGAAATAGGGTCAGTAGTACCCTAGAATGAGTTGAGTGTATATATATACGAGAGAGCGTATTTGTTGTTTGATATAAAAGTTGTTTTATATTGTGTTGACTAGTCTGTTGAGTGATTTATGAATTCTGGTCGAATCGTGGGACGCCACGAAATCGATAGGGATTTCTAAACACTTGAACAGAAAATACGACATGATATTGTTTTTAAAATGGGTAAATGAAATAATTTTACCCAAATTTCTCATTTTATATAGAAGGAATAATTTTCTGAAATTATTATATTATATGGATGTGTTGATTGATATCATTATAATCAAACGAGATTGAAAAAAAAAAAAAAAAAAAAATTTGAATGGTTCTTTATAACCGAATAGAATTTGTATATGAATTAAATATACAAATGAGATAAATTTGAAATGAAATTCAAACCAGAATTAAGAATTCAAAATCCTGGGAAATTGAAAATATTTTTCAAAGTATATTAAAATAATATAGATTTGTTTTAAAAGGATTTGAAAGAAAATCATTTTAGATGGATTTTGAAGTGATAAAGCACTGAACTCACTTCAGTGGCTGGGAAATAATTCTGATGATGACTGCAGCCTCATCAGTATTCATTTCCGAGTTTCTAAGTGATAGGTTGCTACCTTAGAAAAAGTTTTTGATGGAAATTTGTTTGAAAGAAAACAAATTGGTTTGAATATTCAAATGTTTTGAATTTGTGGTGAAAATAAATATATGTATATATTTATGGGATTTCAAAGGAATTTGAAAAGAAAACCCAGGGATTTGAATTCTGAAATTTAAATTTAGCTTAAACAAGTTAAATGGGTCGAAGTGAATGAATTGATTAGAATCAATTTGAATAGGTTTATGGGAATATAGATTGGATATAAATGGATTGATCGTAGATCATTTGAATTAAATGTGTGAAGACCAAATGTTTGGTGGAATTAAATTTGTTGAAATATGAGGAGTTGAGTCTCAACATAAGTGACTTTTTGAAAAGTAATAGATTTGTACCATTTTTTCTACCTTAGCAATTTCGAGGACGAAATTATTTTAAGGGGGAAAGAATGTAACGACCCGGATTTTTGAGCAGTCTATTTTAAATAATTAATATCGTCGAAATTAGTGAGTTAATAATATACATGTTATTTTATATTGAGTGATCGATTCAGTAATCAAAATACGATTTATTTTGTTAATCATCGGAATACGAGAACAAAAATAATTCAATTCGAAGATAAAACTGAATCGTAATAGTTCAGATGATCAATACATATTCTATTTAAATATAAACAACGATAATAGTGATTTATGAATTTTAATTCTGTTATATTAATTTAATATGGTTATTCCATATATACGAACGAATTAAATTTTAGAACCGCTCCCGTTGAGTTTAAAATATCGTATAATGTTGTTAACATCAGTCGTTGCGACTAGATAGCGGTTTGGGATTTCGAATAAAAGGACCGCAAGATATTTTAGTTATATATAAATAAAATAAAATAAAAAAATCAAATTATTTTCAAAGCCTATACTTTCATTTCAGCCGACCTATCTTCATTTACATCGCAGACTAAAAATTTTCTCGAGCACAAAATTTTGTTTCCACCTTCAGAGCAAAGAAAAACAGTAATTTAATGGACATGTCCTTACTGTCTGCAAATCACACACATATAAATTAAGCCAACGCGTTCCTATTTTCCGCATTCTCAAATTTTTTTCACTTCCCTTGTTTTTTCTGTCATTCGCAAATTGAAATCGGTTCCGCCGAAAGGGAAAAAAAAAAAAAAACAATCGGAATCTGAAATCGCGAGTTCCCCTGAGGCTCGACAATCAGTAGATGCGCTTGCGATTAGGGCTGGCCTTGTCGTGGGTTGATTTGTGATGACGGACTCTGAGGATGTCAAAAATGAACTCGAACTATGGTATGTCGATCTATGTTGTGAGGCTATTTAAGCACGGTGGTAGGAGGATGGCAATGGAGTTTTGGGGACTGCAAATAGTTTGAAAGGGAGTGCGAATTGCTGGATGAGGAAGAGTTCGGTTTTCGGAAATGATGGGTAGATCGATCTGAGTTTTGGGATGGTGAAGGAGTGAGCGGTCTGGGATAGTTTAAGGCTTGGGAGCGCTTGATTTTCATGAACAAAACTGTTGCGATATTCCTGGAGACAACTTCAAATGGCTTTGACGTCACTGTTAGTGGAAAATCACGGGTTGGTACATAGATGAAGGAGCTGAGGCCGTTGGTTGTAAGACAGTGAACCGGAGATTGACTGGAAGGTGTTTGATGAATTGTCAAGATAAAAATGAGCAGTATTTTGTGTTGTTTTTGGTCAAGTTGATCGGTTGTTAGCGGAGCATACTTCGTCGATTTGGTCGAGGGGTTGAAAGACATAAGGTATTTGTTTTTATGAAAATTTGAATTTCATAGAATGATTAATTTTTTTTAATGTTAGTAGTCAATTTGAAATGAATAGGATTTAAGCGATAAATTAAATTAAATAACTGTAGGTACAAAATAAAATTTATTCAAGACGATTCATAGCCGACGATATGGAAAATAAAGGGATATTCAGCGAATGAAATCTCGGTGAGTAAATCTCACTCACCTTTTATTTATAATTATTTTTGTTTCATTAAAAATAATTGTCGTTGTGCTCGTTTGAATGTTTCTGCTTGTTTTATATATATTAGTTATTTAGGCTATTATATATATATATATTGGGTTGATTGATTGGTTGGATTCCCGCAGTCTCATTAGCGGATGCCCGCAGTTTCATAGCGGATGATTACCCTATACGCCCCACGCTATGATTAGTGGATGACCTTCTATACCGCGATATTCTGCCACGAAGCAGAATTGGTATTATTTATGTGCTAACATCTGTGGATGCAGGAAAACAGGTTGGAGGAATCCAACAGGATTCCTCAAAAATATATTATCTGTTTGTTTATTTGTTTGCATATATATTTATATATGATGTGTTAGAAAAATAAATAATTCGTTGCTTTGTGTGTGTAAATATCTCTGGGCCAATTAAAAGGACATTTGAGATTTAAAAAGGGGAAATTCTATTTTTAAATAGAATTTGAATTTTAAATGGAAATAAAATAAAAACTTGTTTGAAAAATAAGAACAAGTAGTTTCTTTATAAACGAAGTTTATAAATAGTTCTTTATAGCGAAGTTATAAATGAAGTGAAAGAATTATCATTTGATAATTCAGAAATAGAAATACAAGTGTTTTGAAAATATGATTCAAAAGGAAATTTAAATATAGGATTTGAATAATAGAAAAAGAAATGGAAATTTGAATTCAAAAAGAAAAGGAAATAGAAAATTTGAATTTAGAATTCAAATAGAAAATCCAAGGTGGATTTGAATATAGAACTTTCGAATGGTGTTTGAATATAGAGAATTTGAAATAGAATTTCCAAATAGAATTTGAAATAGAATTTCAAAATAGAATTTTCAAAAGAGAATTTGAAATAGACTTTGAAAATAGAATTTCAAAGAAGAATTGAATAGCATTTGAAATATAGTATTTCAAAGAAGAATTCAAATGTGAAATTTGAATAGAGATTTGAAATGGAATTCAAATATGAAATTTTGAATTGAGATTTGAAATAGAAATTCGAGTATTGAATTTGAACATGGAATTGAATACAGAAATTCAAGTAGAAATTCGAATATGAGATTTCAAAATAGAATTTGAAATAAACTTTGAAAATAGGATTTCAAAGTAGAATTGGAAATAGAATTTCAAACAGGATTTCAAAATAGGGAATCCAAAGGATTTTGAAATGGAATTTGAATTCAAGAGAATTCAAATGGGTTTGAATAAAGAAATCCCAATGGGATTTAAATATGAGATTTCAAATAGAAATTTAAATGAAGTTTAAATGTTTAAAATCCAAATATGATTTTCAAATATAACCATTCAAAAGGGATTTGATTATAGAATTTAAAGTGGAATTTAATTCAAATGAATTCAAATAGAATTTGAATTCAAAGGAATTCAAATGGATTTGAAGAAAGGGAGTTCAAATGAAATTCAAATATAGAATTTGAAAATAGTGGAGTTTAAACCTAGAATTTGAATAAAAGGAATGCAAATGGGATTTAAACTGTGGGATTTGAATAGAGAATCCAAATGGAATATGGAATTTGAATATAGAATTCAAATAGAAAATTCAACGGGGATTTGAATATAGAAATTCAAATGGAGTTTTGAATATATGAAATTCAAAGGAAATGCAAATATAGAGTTTGAACGTAGTAATCCAAATGGGATTGGAATAAAGGCAATTCGAAAATAGAAATTCAAATAGAATTTGAAAAATAGAAGTGAATTGAGATTTGAATATAGAATTTCAAACAGAAGTGAAATAGATCGGAAATGCTATGTTGATTCGGGAGAAATTGATTTGATATATATTGAAATCGAGTTAAATTTATTTTAAACGAAGTTAAGAAGTTTATATATATAAATATAATTAAAACGAACTCGCCACAGCGCTGCAGTTCGAAAAATAGCGATTCGAACTTCAATCGAATATACAGGACTCAATTGAAGTCGAAATTCTTTGAAACAAGAAACGTCAGGACCAGTTTGATAATAGTTTTCTAATGAAAGAGAAAAATCTGAATTTCGTCGTATAGATTTTGAGTTATGTCAAAATCAAATTTTCAGAAAAACAGCGCCAGAACCATTATAAAACCATAACGGTTTATTTAATTAAATTAAAGGATTTTAAGCAAATAAAAATCGAAATTTCTATTTAGAAAAATCCAGACTTGAGTTATAAAATATATGTGAACTCCAGTGGAGTAATGAGTTGATTTCTGAAACAGAAAACCAGATTTTGATTTATTGAATAGAATTAACTAATTGAACAGAAATTAGTTAATGAGATTTCGAATGAATATTAAGCTTTAAACAAGTAAATTCGGATTGAAAATTTATATTCGAAATAGAAAAGGAAACTAGAATTGAAATTGAAATTCAATTTGATTATGAACGAGTTGAATATTTTGTTTGAACATGTATGTTCAACAAAAAGTGAAATAGGCAAAATGGTCAATTTAAAGAATAAATGGGCGAAACTGAATTCAAACGATTAGATGGTGTTGAATTGAATTGCAAACAGGTGAACATGTGTAAGCAGGTTTGATAGGAAGTATATGAAGATTTAAATTTATGTGCTCGACAAAAAGGTACATGTTTAAATTCATATATGGGTTTTATGCGCCGTATCGGCAAGCCGCTTGGCTTTTCCTTTTTCTTTTTGATTGAGGAAGATACCGGGAAGCTATTTGAAATTTCCCGATGCTCCCGATACAGGGGAGGTTATGGCGAAATTTTCCGGAAATTTAAGGAGTTAGAATATTTTTAAGATACTTTGATAAATTTGAAATCATTATATCGACGTATTGAATTCGATAGTAAAGTGAATATAAAAATCGAATGTTGTAAACAAAAAGGAATAGAGATAAGTGATTGGAATTGTTTCCAATTGCAAATAGAGATTTTTCTAATATATAGAAATAAAAGAAGTTGATATTTGGAAACGTTTTCCAAATGGCATAAGAGGCAAGATGATTATTGAAAATATTTGGTTAACAAATATTGATAGAGAAAATGGAAAAAGAGATTAAATTAATGAATATTAATTAAAGGGCCCAGTGATTTGTTTGATATGTTGATTGAACACTTGTTTTTATTCGATAGTTAAATCACAGACTATCGAAGTTTTGACCATCGTTGTCAATATGGAGAGACCGGTTGGATTATTATCCGAAGAACCACTCCGTATCGGCATAAGCGTTGCGAACCAAGTATGCTGAATATATTGAAGACGGAGTAAAGTGCAAGGGCTTTTCTATTAATAGAAATAGTGCCTTCGGTTTCGTTCAATCCCAGAACGAACATAAATGGACGAATGTCTGACAGAGTATTTCCAATGATCAAATGGGTTGGTCTGTATGAATGTATATGGTTGCAACGGATTTATCCCTTAGCATAATATCCAGAATATTTGTGCAAACTCAACTAGTGATTAACGGATCTGACGATGTGGCATTCAAAGTGATTGTGCTATCAATGAATGGTAAGTATGCGTAGCCTCAGGCCTCAACAACCAGGAAATGACAAAAATCGGGCAGGCAGCATGGCTATGTGGGTCGCACCCATTAGGGTGTATAATCACCTATCTAGGGAAATTCCTTTTGTTTCTAAATCTATCGATTCTGCCCATTCGGGAAACGGTGGTTTGAGTCCAACCGTTGGTGATATACATTCGATACACTCAAGCGAAATGAGTGGTCGGTCATGTGTGGGCCGGGTTGCAAGACGTTCTTGTTGAACCCAGGTGTATTCGCCTCTAGAGATACACAGTCGGAAGGTGGTTCCATACCTTGTCATGTTGGAAATCCAATCTCCAATAAGCGCCATGCGGTTTTTGATTATATACTATATATGTGGAGCGTGAGATGCAAGCGTTCTGCTATTTGGTTATTTATTTGATGTAGACATTAATATAATATCATTGGATTTGATATCAAAGTGTTTTGGGTTATAGTAAGGTAAAAACCGTCCATGTTTATGTGTGGACTGGTCTTACTATTATCTTTTCCTTCGAAAAGGATTTGAAAGTTAAACAAGTGGTTGGAGTTTACTCACACCAGTCCCATGACTGACCCAGAGTTTATTTTGTTTTGTTTTCCCTAAACTCTTGGGTGCCCAAATTTGTACGGGCAGTCAAGCGTTTCAGGCTTTTACAGATACACTTGGAGGAGCTTGAAGCAGGAGGCTTCAACATTAGTTATTAGAGTTACGTCCGCTGAATCAAATGTTATGTGTACTCTGATGATGGTATGTGTATATGTACAAAACCGATTTGTATTTCAAAGCTTATGTTATAGAATATATTTTATTCGTTCCGCTGTGAGTTGTGATCTTCGTTTTTTTCTTCTATTCTAATATTTCCTTCTTCCTATTTCTCATCTTCTAACTTCTTTCTAAAAATGAGTCGTATTTCTGTGCAATTTGAGTTGGACGTGTGTTATATTTAGTCAACTCAGATAGTACGGATTTGCGGGTCGTTACAGTTGGTATCAGAGCTTAGGTTGAGCGAACACCTAGGCTTGTGTGGCATGTGCTCATTAGAAATAGGGTCAGTAGTACCCTAGAATGAGTTGAGTGTATATATATACGAGAGAGCGTATTTGTTGTTTGATATAAAAGTTGTTTTATATTGTGTTGACTAGTCTGTTGAGTGATTTATGAATTCTGGTCGAATCGTGGGACGCCACGAAATCGATAGGGATTTCTAAACACTTGAACAGAAAATACGACATGATATTGTTTTTAAAATGGGTAAATGAAATAATTTTACCCAAATTTCTCATTTTATATAGAAGGAATAATTTTCTGAAATTATTATATTATATGGATGTGTTGATTGATATCATTATAATCAAACGAGATTGAAAAAAAAAAAAAAATTGAATGGTTCTTTATAACCGAATAGAATTTGTATATGAATTAAATATACAAATGAGATAAATTTGAAATGAAATTCAAACCAGAATTAAGAATTCAAAATCCTGGGAAATTGAAAATATTTTTCAAAGTATATTAAAATAATATAGATTTGTTTTAAAAGGATTTGAAAGAAAATCATTTTAGATGGATTTTGAAGTGATAAAGCACTGAACTCACTTCAGTGGCTGGGAAATAATTCTGATGATGACTGCAGCCTCATCAGTATTCATTTCCGAGTTTCTAAGTGATAGGTTGCTACCTTAGAAAAAGTTTTTGATGGAAATTTGTTTGAAAGAAAACAAATTGGTTTGAATATTCAAATGTTTTGAATTTGTGGTGAAAATAAATATATGTATATATTTATGGGATTTCAAAGGAATTTGAAAAGAAAACCCAGGGATTTGAATTCTGAAATTTAAATTTAGCTTAAACAAGTTAAATGGGTCGAAGTGAATGAATTGATTAGAATCAATTTGAATAGGTTTATGGGAATATAGATTGGATATAAATGGATTGATCGTAGATCATTTGAATTAAATGTGTGAAGACCAAATGTTTGGTGGAATTAAATTTGTTGAAATATGAGGAGTTGAGTCTCAACATAAGTGACTTTTTGAAAAGTAATAGATTTGTACCATTTTTTCTACCTTAGCAATTTCGAGGACGAAATTATTTTAAGGGGGAAAGAATGTAACGACCCGGATTTTTGAGCAGTCTATTTTAAATAATTAATATCGTCGAAATTAGTGAGTTAATAATATACATGTTATTTTATATTGAGTGATCGATTCAGTAATCAAAATACGATTTATTTTGTTAATCATCGGAATACGAGAACAAAAATAATTCAATTCGAAGATAAAACTGAATCGTAATAGTTCAGATGATCAATACATATTCTATTTAAATATAAACAACGATAATAGTGATTTATGAATTTTAATTCTGTTATATTAATTTAATATGGTTATTCCATATATACGAACGAATTAAATTTTAGAACCGCTCCCGTTGAGTTTAAAATATCGTATAATGTTGTTAACATCAGTCGTTGCGACTAGATAGCGGTTTGGGATTTCGAATAAAAGGACCGCAAGATATTTTAGTTATATATAAATAAAATAAAATAAAAAAATCAAATTATTTTCAAAGCCTATACTTTCATTTCAGCCGACCTATCTTCATTTACATCGCAGACTAAAAATTTTCTCGAGCACAAAATTTTGTTTCCACCTTCAGAGCAAAGAAAAACAGTAATTTAATGGACATGTCCTTACTGTCTGCAAATCGCACACATATAAATTAAGCCAACGCGTTCCTATTTTCCGCATTCTCAAATTTTTTTCACTTCCCTTGTTTTTTCTGTCATTCGCAAATTGAAATCGGTTCCGCCGAAAGGGAAAAAAAAAAAAAACAATCGGAATCTGAAATCGCGAGTTCCCCTGAGGCTCGACAATCAGTAGATGCGCTTGCGATTAGGGCTGGCCTTGTCGTGGGTTGATTTGTGATGACGGACTCTGAGGATGTCAAAAATGAACTCGAACTATGGTATGTCGATCTATGTTGTGAGGCTATTTAAGCACGGTGGTAGGAGGATGGCAATGGAGTTTTGGGGACTGCAAATAGTTTGAAAGGGAGTGCGAATTGCTGGATGAGGAAGAGTTCGGTTTTCGGAAATGATGGGTAGATCGATCTGAGTTTTGGGATGGTGAAGGAGTGAGCGGTCTGGGATAGTTTAAGGCTTGGGAGCGCTTGATTTTCATGAACAAAACTGTTGCGATATTCCTGGAGACAACTTCAAATGGCTTTGACGTCACTGTTAGTGGAAAATCACGGGTTGGTACATAGATGAAGGAGCTGAGGCCGTTGGTTGTAAGACAGTGAACCGGAGATTGACTGGAAGGTGTTTGATGAATTGTCAAGATAAAAATGAGCAGTATTTTGTGTTGTTTTTGGTCAAGTTGATCGGTTGTTAGCGGAGCATACTTCGTCGATTTGGTCGAGGGGTTGAAAGACATAAGGTATTTGTTTTTATGAAAATTTGAATTTCATAGAATGATTAATTTTTTTTAATGTTAGTAGTCAATTTGAAATGAATAGGATTTAAGCGATAAATTAAATTAAATAACTGTAGGTACAAAATAAAATTTATTCAAGACGATTCATAGCCGACGATATGGAAAATAAAGGGATATTCAGCGAATGAAATCTCGGTGAGTAAATCTCACTCACCTTTTATTTATAATTATTTTTGTTTCATTAAAAATAATTGTCGTTGTGCTCGTTTGAATGTTTCTGCTTGTTTTATATATATTAGTTATTTAGGCTATTATATATATATATATATATTGGGTTGATTGATTGGTTGGATTCCCGCAGTCTCATTAGCGGATGCCCGCAGTTTCATAGCGGATGATTACCCTATACGCCCCACGCTATGATTAGTGGATGACCTTCTATACCGCGATATTCTGCCACGAAGCAGAATTGGTATTATTTATGTGCTAACATCTGTGGATGCAGGAAAACAGGTTGGAGGAATCCAACAGGATTCCTCAAAAATATATTATCTGTTTGTTTATTTGTTTGCATATATATTTATATATGATGTGTTAGAAAAATAAATAATTCGTTGCTTTGTGTGTGTAAATATCTCTGGGCCAATTAAAAGGACATTTGAGATTTAAAAAGGGGAAATTCTATTTTTAAATAGAATTTGAATTTTAAATGGAAATAAAATAAAAACTTGTTTGAAAAATAAGAACAAGTAGTTTCTTTATAAACGAAGTTTATAAATAGTTCTTTATAGCGAAGTTATAAATGAAGTGAAAGAATTATCATTTGATAATTCAGAAATAGAAATACAAGTGTTTTGAAAATATGATTCAAAAGGAAATTTAAATATAGGATTTGAATAATAGAAAAAGAAATGGAAATTTGAATTCAAAAAGAAAAGGAAATAGAAAATTTGAATTTAGAATTCAAATAGAAAATCCAAGGTGGATTTGAATATAGAACTTTCGAATGGTGTTTGAATATAGAGAATTTGAAATAGAATTTCCAAATAGAATTTGAAATAGAATTTCAAAATAGAATTTTCAAAAGAGAATTTGAAATAGACTTTGAAAATAGAATTTCAAAGAAGAATTGAATAGCATTTGAAATATAGTATTTCAAAGAAGAATTCAAATGTGAAATTTGAATAGAGATTTGAAATGGAATTCAAATATGAAATTTTGAATTGAGATTTGAAATAGAAATTCGAGTATTGAATTTGAACATGGAATTGAATACAGAAATTCAAGTAGAAATTCGAATATGAGATTTCAAAATAGAATTTGAAATAAACTTTGAAAATAGGATTTCAAAGTAGAATTGGAAATAGAATTTCAAACAGGATTTCAAAATAGGGAATCCAAAGGATTTTGAAATGGAATTTGAATTCAAGAGAATTCAAATGGGTTTGAATAAAGAAATTCCAATGGGATTTAAATATGAGATTTCAAATAGAAATTTAAATGAAGTTTAAATGTTTAAAATCCAAATATGATTTTCAAATATAACCATTCAAAAGGGATTTGATTATAGAATTTAAAGTGGAATTTAATTCAAATGAATTCAAATAGAATTTGAATTCAAAGGAATTCAAATGGATTTGAAGAAAGGGAGTTCAAATGAAATTCAAATATAGAATTTGAAAATAGTGGAGTTTAAACCTAGAATTTGAATAAAAGGAATGCAAATGGGATTTAAACTGTGGGATTTGAATAGAGAATCCAAATGGAATATGGAATTTGAATATAGAATTCAAATAGAAAATTCAACGGGGATTTGAATATAGAAATTCAAATGGAGTTTTGAATATATGAAATTCAAAGGAAATGCAAATATAGAGTTTGAACGTAGTAATCCAAATGGGATTGGAATAAAGGCAATTCGAAAATAGAAATTCAAATAGAATTTGAAAAATAGAAGTGAATTGAGATTTGAATATAGAATTTCAAACAGAAGTGAAATAGATCGGAAATGCTATGTTGATTCGGGAGAAATTGATTTGATATATATTGAAATCGAGTTAAATTTATTTTAAACGAAGTTAAGAAGTTTATATATATAAATATAATTAAAACGAACTCGCCACAGCGCTGCAGTTCGAAAAATAGCGATTCGAACTTCAATCGAATATACAGGACTCAATTGAAGTCGAAATTCTTTGAAACAAGAAACGTCAGGACCAGTTTGATAATAGTTTTCTAATGAAAGAGAAAAATCTGAATTTCGTCGTATAGATTTTGAGTTATGTCAAAATCAAATTTTCAGAAAAACAGCGCCAGAACCATTATAAAACCATAACGGTTTATTAAATTAAATTAAAGGATTTTAAGCAAATAAAAATCGAAATTTCTATTTAGAAAAATCCAGACTTGAGTTATAAAATATATGTGAACTCCAGTGGAGTAATGAGTTGATTTCTGAAACAGAAAACCAGATTTTGATTTATTGAATAGAATTAACTAATTGAACAGAAATTAGTTAATGAGATTTCGAATGAATATTAAGCTTTAAACAAGTAAATTCGGATTGAAAATTTATATTCGAAATAGAAAAGGAAACTAGAATTGAAATTGAAATTCAATTTGATTATGAACGAGTTGAATATTTTGTTTGAACATGTATGTTCAACAAAAAGTGAAATAGGCAAAATGGTCAATTTAAAGAATAAATGGGCGAAACTGAATTCAAACGATTAGATGGTGTTGAATTGAATTGCAAACAGGTGAACATGTGTAAGCAGGTTTGATAGGAAGTATATGAAGATTTAAATTTATGTGCTCGACAAAAAGGTACATGTTTAAATTCATATATGGGTTTTATGCGCCGTATCGGCAAGCCGCTTGGCTTTTCCTTTTTCTTTTTGATTGAGGAAGATACCGGGAAGCTATTTGAAATTTCCCGATGCTCCCGATACAGGGGAGGTTATGGCGAAATTTTCCGGAAATTTAAGGAGTTAGAATATTTTTAAGATACTTTGATAAATTTGAAATCATTATATCGACGTATTGAATTCGATAGTAAAGTGAATATAAAAATCGAATGTTGTAAACAAAAAGGAATAGAGATAAGTGATTGGAATTGTTTCCAATTGCAAATAGAGATTTTTCTAATATATAGAAATAAAAGAAGTTGATATTTGGAAACGTTTTCCAAATGGCATAAGAGGCAAGATGATTATTGAAAATATTTGGTTAACAAATATTGATAGAGAAAATGGAAAAAGAGATTAAATTAATGAATATTAATTAAAGGGCCCAGTGATTTGTTTGATATGTTGATTGAACACTTGTTTTTATTCGATAGTTAAATCACAGACTATCGAAGTTTTGACCATCGTTGTCAATATGGAGAGACCGGTTGGATTATTATCCGAAGAACCACTCCGTATCGGCATAAGCGTTGCGAACCAAGTATGCTGAATATATTGAAGACGGAGTAAAGTGCAAGGGCTTTTCTATTAATAGAAATAGTGCCTTCGGTTTCGTTCAATCCCAGAACGAACATAAATGGACGAATGTCTGACAGAGTATTTCCAATGATCAAATGGGTTGGTCTGTATGAATGTATATGGTTGCAACGGATTTATCCCTTAGCATAATATCCAGAATATTTGTGCAAACTCAACTAGTGATTAACGGATCTGACGATGTGGCATTCAAAGTGATTGTGCTATCAATGAATGGTAAGTATGCGTAGCCTCAGGCCTCAACAACCAGGAAATGACAAAAATCGGGCAGGCAGCATGGCTATGTGGGTCGCACCCATTAGGGTGTATAATCACCTATCTAGGGAAATTCCTTTTGTTTCTAAATCTATCGATTCTGCCCATTCGGGAAACGGTGGTTTGAGTCCAACCGTTGGTGATATACATTCGATACACTCAAGCGAAATGAGTGGTCGGTCATGTGTGGGCCGGGTTGCAAGACGTTCTTGTTGAACCCAGGTGTATTCGCCTCTAGAGATACACAGTCGGAAGGTGGTTCCATACCTTGTCATGTTGGAAATCCAATCTCCAATAAGCGCCATGCGGTTTTTGATTATATACTATATATGTGGAGCGTGAGATGCAAGCGTTCTGCTATTTGGTTATTTATTTGATGTAGACATTAATATAATATCATTGGATTTGATATCAAAGTGTTTTGGGTTATAGTAAGGTAAAAACCGTCCATGTTTATGTGTTGACTGGTCTTACTATTATCTTTTCCTTCGAAAAGGATTTGAAAGTTAAACAAGTGGTTGGAGTTTACTCACACCAGTCCCATGACTGACCCAGAGTTTATTTTGTTTTGTTTTCCCTAAACTCTTGGGTGCCCAAATTTGTACGGGCAGTCAAGCGTTTCAGGCTTTTACAGATACACTTGGAGGAGCTTGAAGCAGGAGGCTTCAACATTAGTTATTAGAGTTACGTCCGCTGAATCAAATGTTATGTGTACTCTGATGATGGTATGTGTATATGTACAAAACCGATTTGTATTTCAAAGCTTATGTTATAGAATATATTTTATTCGTTCCGCTGTGAGTTGTGATCTTCGTTTTTTTCTTCTATTCTAATATTTCCTTCTTCCTATTTCTCATCTTCTAACTTCTTTCTAAAAATGAGTCGTATTTCTGTGCAATTTGAGTTGGACGTGTGTTATATTTAGTCAACTCAGATAGTACGGATTTGCGGGTCGTTACACAGATTCAAACATTAAAAAAAAAATAGATCTAATATCATGTCGTTATAGGCAATTCAGATTTAGCATCATATGGGATAAACAGTTCAGATCCATGTTTTAAATATCATGACATATTAGATCTAAAATTAACAATCATAGAAATAATAATTAAATAAATTAAATTAAATTAAAAATAAAATACTCACAGTGTTTGGTCAGAGAAGAAGATTCAGGTTCGATCAGATTTGATGTTCGAGTTCAAAACAATTGCGGATCTGGGACAATTCTAATGCAAATTCATAGGAAAAATCAAAATCAGCTTTTTACAACTGGCTGTGTAACGCTTAAAAGCGTGGGGAAATCTGAAATAAAATCTACCTTAGAACCCATGATTGTTCAAAAATTCAAATCTGATTTTCTGGAGTTGTAGTTGACGAAACGACGAGCCGTTTGTTGGAGATTGGAGTGCTACGAGAGGGCTATCTTCACCGGGAGTTGAAGGAGGTGCGGCGGCTGCTATTGGGGATGGCGGGGCTGCGTTCGGCGCAGGTTGAGGGGGGTGGTGGCGGAGATTCGGGCGACGGTTCGAGGTGATTCTTGTCGGAGATCGTAGGGCTCGAGAATCTCTTCGAAACGAGTATAAGTTTGCGATTTTTCGTTGAGAAATGAGTGAGAAAACGGAGCTCAAAGTTTCGACCATGAATGGGTTCTCACGGCTGAACAAGGACGGGAGGAGGAAGAAGAAACGCGGCTTTTATATTAAAATATTAGGTTAAATTAATTATTATTTAATTGGCCCGTTTAAACCCGTTTTGGTCCGAACTCCGATTTAGGCCCAACGACTGTCGTTCATACCATTTAGCCCCCGTTCCGAACTCATCTGGATATGTCTCATCAGCCCACATGATCGTCTTGGCCTTCGTTTTTCAGTTTTAAATATAAATCATTATTTTGAATTCAAACGTACGCAGAAATTCAGCGGGACCACATACGGACTCAGAAAAATCCAGAAAAATTATTTTTGGCTTTCTTATGACGATACGATCACAACAAAATTAATTTCGTTCGATTCTGAGACGTTTTGAAAAATGGCTATTTTCAAGGCGAATATATTTAATATTAAAAATGCATTTTTAAACAAATATTTTCTGAAACTCGAAACATATAAGTGTTTACTGTTTTTCAATGCAGAAACGTCATTCTGAAACCAATGGAAGTGGTTTCGAGTTCAAATTCCTTCGTATGTAAAAAGTGGCAATTTTGACCTTTATATATTATATATATATATATATATATATATATATATATATATATATATATATATATATATTTCATAGCGACCTTTCTAAATTTTAATTTTGACATAACTTATAAATTTTAAAGTGAAATTCCAATTTTTTAGATTCATTAGAAAGATATTCTTAAATAGATTTAAATATTTTTGGTTTCACTAAAATTCGTTTTATTTTGAATCCTGTACATTCAGTCAAAGTTTCAAATCAAAATTTCAAACTGCAGTGCGTGTTTTAATCTCCTTTTATATTTAAATTAAATTTGTTCGTTTTAACTTCGATTAAAATAAATAAATCATTAAAAATACTTTAAATTCATTAAAATAAAAAATTTAATTTGGCCCTAAAATTTCGGGTCGTTACATACGTTCCCCCAACGGTTAACGTCATCTTCTCTCCACCTCACGGCGCACTGCAATTAGCCTAGCCTCTCTCCACTGTATCTCGCTGCATCCAATGGATGCACTTCAGGTTTAGCATACTATTACCACTTTTCGTTTATCTGAAACAATCGAATTTTTAGGAATCCAAAAGGAAAATTAAGATCGTATAAAAGGGAGCGATAATGAGGAAGAACATCGTTGGATGTTTACTGTGGGCCGTGTTAAATTGTCTGCATAATTGGGGCATTACTACAGTGAAGGTTCCACTTCGAAATTGCAAATCTGAAGCAAAGATTGGATTTTGAAACTCTGAAAAAGTGTGTAATATGCATTAAAACTCACTTATGCATTTTTTTCGTATTATTTTTATTTACGAATTTTGTAATTTTCATTTTCCTTCTGGAATCTGCTGCTTATCGAAAATTCCAAGTAATTGATTCTGATTGATGCTAAAATGTGTCCATATTTTTTTTAATGTTTGGTAATATGGTATTTTTTGCAAATTTTTACATATATGATAGTTTAGCATATTTTGCATTTAATAATTCAGTTTGGTATCAACTTACTAACTTGGACTTTCAGGTTGTTATGAAACAGTCACTTAAGGTTTAGGTTTTTTTTGGTAGCTTAGTCTGAACTAATTAGGACATTATTGGATTGATAAATGTTTCCTTTTGGTACAAAAGAATTTATTTTTTATGTGTATGGGTTTGATTAATATTCACACCTGATTAGATCTAGGTTTACCTCAGCTAGCCTTGATGATGGACTCATGCATTTGAAGTGTATTAATTTTAGAAGTTTCTTAGTCTTAGCTATTTTAGATATTATTATGATGATTTTTTTCCTTTTGGTGCGAATGATTGGAGAAGTATTCATTTGGATAATATATAATATTCATTTTTACAGTGATTGACGCATTTTTATCCAATTAATTTTTGTTCGGTAATCACGTCTATAGGTTGCACTAATTTGAATAGAAACAGTGGAAATTGGACACTAGATAAAGATTAAGAGTTATCAATTTTACAGTTAATTCAATAACTATATCAAGATTAAGAGTTATCAATTTTACAGTTAATTTTTCCTGCTTATCTTTACCTGTTCCTCCTAACCCAGCGTTGCGCCTTCTTCTACTTGCTACAACAGCGTTTTGCTGCAAGCGCCACTTCACCTCATGTACTGTTCTTCCCTTAGCTATTTTTCACCACTAAACTGGATTTCAATAAGAGGTAAATTGTAGAATTGAATTATTCAGAGATCATACTACATTTTCAATTTCAAGCAGCAATTTTCACTTTCACTTCTATTTCATCATCAAAGTTGATTTTTATTGGATTAAAATGACTGAAATTAATACTCTATGGATCTTGGATTTTGAGGTTTAGTAAATCAATTTCAACTGGTGAAACAAAATATAATTTCCTGGCATTTCAAATTATCTTCTTCATTTCATAACCGTTTTCTTCTCATTTTCAATTGTTGTTGTATCTTTTCTATAATCGAATGTCTTATTATAGGTTCTTTTGGTTGTTCCCCTTTATTGCATGTATTGTTTGCCTATAAAATTGTACCAAGCAAACAAGTGAATATGATTTCAGATTTGCCAATGTTCTTTGATATATTAGTACAAAGAATAATTAACAATTTAATGGCTTTGGGAATGGTCCGAAAAGAATTTAGCTTCATCTGTATTGTTCATCCTTTGTAATAATAGCCAAAATACTGCAATGTAACGTAGAATTCCATTTCAAAATGAATCAGGAAAAAATATCATTTATTTTCATGTTTGTAACATTGTACATGTATTTTGTATCACTTAGGACTTCAAATGTTTCCCAAAGATATTTTAAAGAGCATGTTCCTATTTCTTGACTTATAGGTGTGTTTTAGTGACATTATGGTAAACTATTTTTGCATCAAGTGTTACATTACTCTAAGTTATTACGCGAAAGATTTTTCTTTTAAATTATCTTCCGTTACATGTTCATTTTGCCCTTATCAAACCTGCCATATTGATGTACTATAAAATATTATATAGCTTAAACCCGAGGTTCCCTGCCATCATATCATGTGCTACCTTTGGATATGTATTATTCTTTTGTAAATCCAATGTTTGTGAACAATTATGTACAATCATCAAATGTTGCTTAGTTTTGGTTCATGCTATGAAATCAGATGATAATTAGAAGCAATACTGAAATATAAATAGTTATATTAGGCCACCTTTTTCTTTAAAATCTAAATTAGCTCGGCACCCTCATTATATGAACAACTTTGTATTGCAAATTTTGTTTGGTTAGGATATTTGATCTCTAGGTAAATCATATGCTTCCTTCTTGCTAGGATTTTTAAATTCTTTCTTTTCATTCAACTTATTGTTGATGCTATCGTTTATATTATATTTTGCTTTTCGTTAATTCTGGTGGCTACTAGCATTTGTGTTGAATTTTCATTTCATTTAATTTTGGTTTTGATGTTATCATTTCTCCTGCATTTTTTCTCTTTCAAATTAAAGTTTTTATAACTAAAGCAACACAATTGAATGTTCTGTATGGGAATTTTTTGTGTTATCCACTGAAACATCGATTCTTACAAAATATTCTCATTATAGTTTAATACAGTTATACTAAATTTATGCCCAGTATGATAATAAACATGTGAAAAACTCATTGTTCTACCCTATAATTCGTCATTTTATGAATACCCCCTCCCAAATGCACACACATGCACAAAGCGAGAAAAAATATATAAATTAGATAAATTATGCCCTCCTTCACCTTCTCATTAATCATATTACACAAAGAACCATAACTGCAGTAATGGCTGCCATTGACTTTTTTTTTCCATTTCAGAAACGATCCATTCTGAAATTCAACTACTACTCCAATCCAAGCTCTCATGTGTGCTCATGATTTCCCATGCCTGAATTTTTTGCTTTACTATTCCAACTACTGCTTTATCTTTCACATCAGTTTTACAAAATTTTACATCTTTTTCATGTACAATATATTTATAATGGACTATTTGATGATTTTGATTTTACTTTTTCTAGTAACTTCATTTCGGCCTTTGCGACTTCCACTTGCTTGAGGATTTTTGTCCATATTATTATGGGCATTGCATTCAGGTATTTTAATGAGTGTACATATGTTTAGGTTGCGAGTACATGAAACTGAAGATAATGTTTCAAAAACCTAGCTAATGGCAGCTACGACACTTTCCTCTTCTTCTCCCAACCTAGCCTCCGATTCCACCTTTCCTCCTCTCCCATCACGCCCTCCTCCAGATCCACCAGATCCCCCACATCCGAATGTCATTCCAACACCTCCCATCGTTAATTCTACAACTGTGAATTCTTTAGATCTGAACCACAAGAATTTGGAATCCAGCGGAACAGATCATTCTATTCAGATTCCGCTAGCATCAAATTTTAGTACATCGAAAGCATCTCATCCTTCATTCAAGAAATGTGACTTCGCGACTCTCTTCAATTCCTCGCCGCGGAATGCTGGAGTTTACGAGCCACAACATTTTGACATTCCTAGGGATGCCCCTCCTAAATCACTACCGGATTTGGTCACACAAGCAGGTATGAGTTATTGGAGTAACTATTTAGTAGGTTTTTTCCTCGATGGCACCCTGAATTATCTCGCAGTAGCTAATTATCTGAGGAAGTATTGGAAATTAAAGGGGGATGTTGAAATCAAATTCGATGGTAGATTCTTTTATTTCAAATTTACCAATGATTTTGAAAAAGAAAGGGTTCTTAATGCTGATCCAATATTTATTAGAGGCAGAATGTTTATTTTGACTAAATTGGATCCTATGATAGGACATGCTCAATCACAAATAAGGAAAGTCCCAGTGTGGATACATTTTTATCGAATTCCTATTATCCTTTGGACGCTAATTGGGATTAACTGGTTAGTGTGTCATATAGGAAAATTGATATTCTTTGACAATAGCACAGAGAGAATGAATAGGCTTAGATATGCTAAGGCCTTGGTTGAAATTTCCCCTGACTTTGAATTGCCTGAATCTATCCCAATAGCTGCTAAGGGAAAATTGTCCACCAGTTAATCTATCTTATGATTGGAAGCCAATGATTTGTACAACGTGCAAAGCTTTTGGCCATGAAACTAATTCTTGTGAGCTAAATAAAAGCAATGAGCATAAAAATGGCAATCAGTCGGTCATAAGGGATGGAGGTCAACATGATGATGTTAATGTAAACACTGGAAATCAAAGACAGGGAAAGCAAGTGTATACAAATCAGAATAATTGGAACACGGTAAATTCAAAGAAGAAGAAATACTAGAAGAAGAAAGAAACAGATAATACTAGGGTTAATGTGCATGGGGTAGGAAATGAAAATAATAATTCTTTTGAAATTTTGAATAATACAACAATAAAGAACGATGGGCATTTTAGTGATGTTCAACCAGTGGCTGATAATGAGTGTGCTGATCCGAAAACTAATGAAAACATCGAGGTTCGACATGATATGGACAGTGGGATCAATATAAACAATAATATTTTTGGTACTCCTAATGATAGAAGTAATTTTGCTGGTGCAAAGGCTTCTAGATCTTCTGGTGCAAATAATATATCATCAGCTTGTTCAACTCCAGTTGCCACAATGTCAAGTTCATCTACTTTTAGTCATAGCTCGCCATCTAGTTCCTCTTTGAAGGCTCCGACTTCATCATCTGGAGATGCAGCGAAGCCTAGATCACCTTATGAAAACTTAAGGCCGCCTGATCACTTTAAATTGCCTCCTCCAGTAACATGATCCGGCTTAACCTTTCCTAATGTTATCTCTACAATGGCTCAGTTATCTTCTGCAAAACTACCAGTACTCTGCCATCTTTCAGCTCAAAGAGCAAAAAGCTAAAAGGTAAATTTTGGGCCAATGATTTGGATGAAGGGAACGATTTTAATCTTGAAGATATCCTTCCAGCTGGCTCAAATGTTAAGTCACACAAAAGACACACCAGGAGAAATCCCTCCCCATTGTTTGAATCCGGTTGCTGATAATATTTATTCAGTGGAGAATTTTATTGTTCTTTAGATCAACAAGAGTAGTCTGGTTTTGGCATAACGGCTTAGTGCTGCTGTAATCAATTTTGATGCTACTTCTTTTGTTATTTTGGATAAAGATACGCTTCAGCTTGATGTTGGTACATTTGACATTGGGATGTTGTCGCTACTCAGCCTGGACAATGTAACTTCATCATGATAATATATGCAATAATGTATTGGGTTTTATATTTTCAGTTATGGATAATCTAAGGTTAAGAACTATCGAGATTCTGTATTCATTTAAATATATAGTTGTTGTAACTCTTGAAGTAGTGAATAAAAACTTTCACTTGCCTTTCAAAAAAAAAAGAGTATGTACCAAGAGATATATAATAGATACTTGAAAATCCATGATGTTTTACTTTTGTAGTCGAAAAGTTGAGTGGGATCTGATCGACGCTAGTCTATGAATCAGAAAAGCGCGACATTTAAATTAAATTCTGCAAGCGTACAGGTGTGTAGCATACACGTCGAACACAAGGAGCTAAATTAAAATCAAATTATTTATCTAATCTCTTGGGCGAGTTAGACGAAGCTTTGAGGTTGATTTTGCAAAACAAAATAAAAATTGAAACTACAAATAAAATATGCAATTAAATTCACTTCAGATTCGAATCTAATCGGATCTGTAATATATTCAACGATTAACGATAAAATAGAACAATGGAAATAAAATTGCAGAACAGAATTAAACGAACAGAAAATCAAAATTAGGAATACCGCTGAATCTAATCAGACGGTCAATCGCTAATGAAAATGAGTGAAAAATACAATTAATGCTCTAACGAATCTAATTGTGTAGACAACACTAATTGCTCAGAAATTAGAAAATTGCAGAAAAATAAAAAGACGAACTTTGTTAATGGCAAAAGAATTACAAAAGAAGGGACTCTTGTTTACAATGAATACAATGGTATTTATAGGGGATGTAGCCTACATCCTATGTGACTTTTGGGCCAAGAAAATATCTCTTGAGATATTCTATTTACAAATAAAAGAGATATGGATATAGATTTGAGATATTCTATGAAGATTCTCCCTCCTTGATTGCTGACATGTGGCATTTGATTGAGTTGCATTCTAGTAAATATATGTCAAGTCTTCTCCTCAATGGCAAGTAAATATGCAAGATTTTCAATTGATTTCTTTGAGAAGAAAATGCCTAGCTCTTCAAATCTTAGTGCATATGTTATATACATATATATATATATATATATATATATATATATATAATATAACACTAGTCTCTTTATTCTTCAAAGCGACGGAGGCAATGTATATGTTATTTTCTTCAGCAAAAAAATAGGGTTTTGACGGTGACTGAACTCAGAACACTCTATCCAAATTTTCAGGCTTTACCAGTGTGTTACAGCTTCCTTTATGATTGAAAATTTGTTGATTCCAAGAAGTAGCATTTCCTATGCAATTGGTCTTTAATTGAATGAAGGAGACATTTATTTAACAACCTGTGAAAACACACGAAAATACCAAAAGTAATATTTATTTATTTACAATAAAGATAAGATATGAGCGTAAAAATAAACACATTTCTTTGTTAATCAAATACCCCCACACTTATCTTTTACTCGTGCTCGAGTAAAACAAAAATTAAAACAAACTAGATAGGTCGCACTTTCATAGGAAACACGATTGCATTGAGCGTATGCAACAAGCCGTTAAACCTCTAGGTGTCCCTAGTAGGACGAGTGGTGTCTCGTGAGGGTTTTCAGCGGATACTACCCACAAAATTCAAATGCAGTATGATATGGCTTTAATGTAACTACATGAATGCAATGGACATATGCAAATAAAAACGAAAAATGGAAACAAGACTTGTTTCGGAAGTGGTACAACAAATTAAATTAACAGTTTCTAATCAGTTGATTGTACTTTAAATACCTCAACTTGTCACAAAATTTCAATATAAATCAAGTTTTCAAATGTTAAATTTCAGTTTGGCCAGTTAGTTCGGTCGATAACATAGTGCAGCCATGAAATAAATTCTTAGTTTGCTTGGCACAGTTTACAAAGTGGTGTTATTATTTTCTCATGTATGGGTAGTCAA
This sequence comes from Allium sativum, assembly GCA_030737875.1. Taxonomy (NCBI): domain Eukaryota; kingdom Viridiplantae; phylum Streptophyta; class Magnoliopsida; order Asparagales; family Amaryllidaceae; genus Allium; species Allium sativum. The sequence continues at coordinate 748,420,943 of CM060916.1, read as the reverse complement.
ATCAATAAGGTCAAGAAGTGTTTGGGCATCATCGCTTATTCTTTATTCTTTAAAATTTTAAAATTTACGATTAAGTACATACACCTAACTTAGAAGACCAAGGTTTACCACCCATGCACTGCCTCGCGGACTAACGGAGAGTGGGTAAAGAGCTTGGCGGATTGTGCTGGCCGACTTTGACTTTGTCAACAATGTGTCGGTAATCCTTAGGTGTCCAATCTCATAAAATGAGACCAAGATATTCCAACACCGACTTTGTCAACAACATGTCGGATAGAGCTTGACGGGTTTGCACACCAACGCTTGATATACAAGCAATGTTGGATACCCTTGGATTACTATTATTATTATTAAAAATATAAGCACAAAAGAGAGTTACGCGAATTCAACTTAACACAACTTAGTTGTAAAGATTCGAAAAGCCAATATAAGTATTTTAAGTCCTCCACTTATTTAAACAAAGTCTACAATATAGAATAGATTTCATGGCCATCACCTAAGAATCTCCCAATGTACCGGTTACACTATTATCCCTCAAAATTAAACTTTTCATTATATTTCATATTCGATCTTAGCTGAGAGAAAAAATACTATCAACTGATTAATAATCCTTAACTTATTTTGTTGTATCAAATCTAAAATGAGTCGTATTTTCCAAAAAATAAAAATAAAAATAAAAAATAAAAATAAAATGGCATGTTACTACAATCTAAAATGCATGATGGTCCTATTTAAATGGCTGAAAATGAAAAGAAGAAAATAAAGAAAAAGCGAAAATGAATGAAATGCAGACTCCTCCATACTAGAACTAAACAGTGTCCACACTGTGAACGTTTCCTAAATTTGAAAGATTGTACCCAAAGGTGAATGAGATGCAAAATTATTTGTAGAATGAAATGCAATCTAACTACATGTAAGAACGGATCATATGTACAATGATATATGTGTTTGTAGTGCACGCGATACAAAGAATACCACCATCTTTTTCCCCTACACTTGGCTCTTGCCCGATGAGTCCCATTCCCACTATGTCTAGGCATGTTTTCTAATAAGCAAAGGTTTTTGAAAACCATCTCATCATTAAACCTAGATTTATAGTCCAGGAGATAAATATCCAGGGTCGTCCTAACATGAAGTTTTTCAATCAAACTAACATTCTAAAAATAATTCATGTGTTCAACAAATTTATCAGTGTAATTTTTCAAGAATTTGTGATCGTATATAAATTCAGTGAAAATTGAATTTTGAGTGTTGTTCAAGACTATGTGATCACAATTCTCAGTTGACGACGCGTTTCCGACACTGACCATTTCATGTTCGTTTGAAATTTTCTCAAAGTTAAAATTTTCGAACTCGTGACGTGAATCTACTTCTTCCTCATTTGGCAACTCATCCTCGTACATTCCAAAGAATTCATTTTCGTTAAAATCCATTTCTACTTTTGATTTTTTGAAAAATTCAACATCTTTATTTTCCTCAATTTCAAAAATTTTAGGTTTCTCATAGTTTGAAAGAGAAAGATCAAAATCTAAGCTTACATCTTTTTCCTGAAAAGAATTGAAGTCCAAATCATTTACTGAATTGTGAACAACTTCATTTAGACCGTTATTCTCAATTTCCAAAGTCGTCATTTGAAAATTTTCAATGTCAGTAAGAGTTGAATTATTTTCTGATTCATCGCTTATTCGAATTTGATTTTGTTGCTCTTGTTGTTCTTTATAAGACGCCATTAAACAAAGAAGTTCATCCATCTTTTTATTTACCCTTTCCGCCCTCTCATCAAAATGACATTCTTCAGAGTCGTTGATTTGAGAGCTCTCATTTTCGATTTCTTGATTATCAAAATTATAGTCCACATCAACTTCACAATCAAAATTATTTCCAAAGTTATAGTTGTTTGAATTTTTAGAAAAAGGACAAGGATATTGGAAATCATTTTGATTATAAAAATTATGTTCATAAACAAAATTGTTAAAATTCAAGGGAAAATTGCAATTTTGGTTAGTTTCAAGATGTTGATATGGGCTATAATTTTGAAAATTTTGGTTTACAACCCCATATTGATGTGGATCAAGGCTGTATTGGGATTCAAAGCTATTTTGATGTGGATGTGGCCCATAATCGAAATTATTGAAATTTGAATTGAAGTCGCCATTTCGATCATAACCATGGTTTTGAAAATGCTGGTTATTTTGAAAATTGTAGACATTAGGGTCGCGAAATTTTGGAAAATCTTGCTTCATGAGTTGTAATTCAAAATCATACTCTTCAAGAGGACGTCTACTCCGATTATTATCCCACATATCTCTCAATGATTTTTTTGAATCAGACATTTTAAATGAAATCACGGCAAGACAGAAATTATTCTCAATTCAAAATAATATAAAATAATGAGTTGTGCTCTATTAATTAACCGACTCAATTAGAAGGGGGAAGAGGGTCTTATGGCCGTTCACGTATAGTATAAATACTAAGGGATACGACCAATGTTTTACGGGTAGTATGCAACCTCTTTTGCTAATAGTTCAATAAATTGAACTACTATATATCCGCGATCCAATTATACGAGACAATCAACTTCACAAAGCACCACTTTTCAATTATATTATTTTGCAACGTCTATTTTTATTGTTGAAAACAATGAGAGTGATGGTTGTAATTATAGAAATTCGTTCCTCACCACATAAATTCATATATTTCAGCAACACAATAATCAGACAAGAATAATTGCAGAAATTAAAAATTGTACATAGCAAGCCGCTGCAGAAGATTTTTACAAGCAATTTTTTTTTTCAAAACAACTTCAGCACCTACAGAGTTCAGAAAAATATTACTGTGGGGTATGGCAGTCCGTTCAGAATAGTTGAATAACACTAATGATTGAAATCCCACTGTTTGCGGTTCGCTTGACTTCTTGACTTGGTTTTCCTTTCGGCCTTTGATTTCCTTACTTCAAAGTTGATTTGAAGCTAGCTTCTTTTTTTTTATTGAAATAAACAATTAAAAAAAACACAAGAAAAAAAAACTAACCAAAAAAAAAAACTAAATTAACCAAGAAGAACAAAAAAAAAAGAAAAAAAAATCTAAGTTTCTCAAAATCAAGAACTCACGCACTCAAAATCAGAAAAAAAAACACATCCAAAGAAAAATAGAAAGGAACCAAGTTGCACTCAACCAAGTCGCACTATGTATAAGCCACTTTATAAAAGGAGTCTTCTACCCTACTCACTTAAACAAATCACGCCTTCTCTGGAACAAATAACACTCCCAAACCAAAACAATTCACGCTTCCCCTCTTCTTCTTCTTCTTCTTCTTCTTCTTCTTCTTTTCTTTCAGTCAATATTGATTTTTACTTACTATTCAAATCGGAATATGGTTCTCTGATCGATTTGATCTGAAATCGTTTTGGCGTTCGGATCCAATTTGGGTTTTGGCAAATCAATTTGAAGTGTGGAATTTGTAGTAATTACGGTGCAGGCTTTTGGATTTCAGATCGAATTTGCCGTTGGTTTTCAAATTGGGAATTTCGGTTCGGGTTTCTAGTAGGATCGATTTGCAGGGTTTTGAAACGCGGTTAATTGGATTGGGACTTCGTTGTTGCTATGGTTCAGATTGCGAGCGGTTGTTCGAAGAAGATGTTGAGGGTATGGTTTGATTTGGGATCCGTAGGTGACGGAATTGCTTATGGAAGCAGGGGGAGTAACTGTGAAGGATGCATGAGGTTGATTTTTTGTTGTTGTTGTTGTTGTTGATGATGATGCATGAAAATTTGGGTTGGATGGGCTTTGACTGTTTTGTATTGTGGTGAGAATGACAATGGTTCGGCTTAGTGATATGGATAAGCAGGTTGGAACGTTGGTTTGTGAGGCTGTGGTTGTCTGTGGATGAGCGTTTGTTGATGATGGTTTTGAAGTGCAGGGTTTAGGCAATATCGGCGGTTTTGGAAGTCTGATGTGTGGCTGCTGTTTTGGGTTATCAAAGGGGAAGGTTGTTGAGATTTGATGGGGTTGAATTGTGAAGATTTGGGGTTTGAGAATTGTACGTGATGTGGTTGAAAACTTTGTGCGTGGATGGGATTATGGTGGTGGGGATTTCGTGATTGGTTGGATTTTTGGTAGGTTTGTGAGAAACAGGACGTTGGAGGATGGGGTTTTTGACGTGGAGCAAAATGGTATGTGGGTGGAAGACTTTGGTGAACAGATTTGCAGTTGGCAAAGAGGTGGTAAATGGATTTGAATGAGAATTGCTGTAGGTTGGTCAGGGGATTGCGGTGAAGAACGTTGATGGGAAGACGGTGATGAAGAAATATATGGCGGTGAATAGGGAAATAGGAAAAACAGAAGAAAAATGGCCGTGAATGGAAAAAGTGAATAGAGATTTGTAGGAAAAGGAGAGCTATGTAAAAATTGGAAAGAAGAAAAAATAAATGATTTGAGAAAAGAAAGAAAGTAAAACAAATTGATTTTTTTTTGGAAATCTTGAGAGAAAAAAAAAGGATGTAAGAAATTAGGAAAGGATTAAATGAAAGGGTGAAAAGAGATTGTATTGACAACATGAAAGAAGGTTGAAAAGAGTAAAGAAATAAAATAGACAATGGCAAGTTTTTTTTTCTCTGTTTAGTTGATGGTAGTACCAATGAAATTAATACCCCAAACCACTAAACAATTTTTTTTATTTATGAAATAAAACAAAAGGAAATAAAATAAAATAAAACTAACACGAATCAGAAATTTAATAAATAATAAAATTTAAATGTTACCTCCCCGGCAACTGCGCCAAAAACTTGATCGACGCTAGTCTATGAATCAGAAAAGTGCGACATTTAAATTAAATTCTGCAAGCGTACAGGTGTGTAGCATACACGTCGAACACAGGGAGCTAAATTAAAATCAAATTATTTATCTAATCTCTTGGGCGAGTTAGACGAAGCTTTGAGGTTGATTTTGCAAAACAAAATAAAAATTGAAACTACAAATAAAAGATGCAATTAAATTCACTTCAGATTCGAATCTAATCGGATCTGTAATATATTCAAAGATTAAAGATAAAATAGAACAATGAAAATAAAATTGCAGAACAGAATTAAACGAACAGAAAATCAAAATTAGGATTACCGCTGAATCTAATCAGACGGTCAATCGCTAATGAAAATGAATAAAAAATACAATTTATGCTCTACCGAATCTAATCGTGTAGACAACACTAATTGCTCAGAAATTAGAAAATTGCAGAAAAATAAAAAGAAGAACTTTGTTAATGGCAGAAGAATTACAAAAGAAGGGACTCTTGTTTACAATGAATACAATCGGTATTTATAGGGGATGTAGCCTCCATCCTATGTGACTTTTGGGCCAAGAAAATATCTCTTGAGATATTCTATTTACAAATAAAAGAGATATGGATATAGATTTGAGATATTCTATGAAGATTCTCCATCCTTGATTGCTAACATGTGGCATTTGATTGAGTTGCATTCTGGTAAACATATGTCATTTCTTCTCCTCAATGGCAAGTAAATATGCAAGATTTTCAATTGATTTCTTTGAGAAGAAAATGCCTAGCTCTTCAAATCTTAGTGCATATGTTATATACATATAAATATATATATATATATATAATATAACACTAGTCTCTTTATTCTTCAAAGCGACGGAGGCAATGTATATGTTATTTTCTTCAGCAAAAAAATAGGGTTTTGACGGTGACTGAACTCAGAACACTCTATCCAAATTTTCAGGCTTTACCAGTGTGTTACAGCTTCCTTTATGATTGAAAATTTGTTGATTCCAAGAAGTAGCATTTCCTATGCAATTGGTCTTTAATTGAATGAAGGAGACATTTATTTAACAACCTGTGAAAACACACGAAAATACCCAAAGTAATATTTATTTATTTACAATAAAGATAAGATATGAGCGTAAAAATAAACACATTTCTATGTCAATTAGGATCACTATAATTGAGGATCTTGATTTGTTAACCAAGCCACAGTAGTTTGAGTCACCAAATTGAAGTAGCCTCATGCACCCAGCTGAAACTGTGATCTCTAGGTTACAACAAAATCATATCCGAGCTACAATAGCTCCAAGCTTCTTGACTGCTCGAGATGCAGTTGGTACGTGCTTAAAGCTGCAGCAGCTTTGTCTACATGTTTTGTCTTTTTCTTAATTATTATATATTTCAATTTCAGTATATTTTTCTTTGTAAAATTGGTGTGACATGGTTTTGTTAATGTTTTATAAAAATAATTATAAATATACTGACTTATTACAAATTCTTGAACTCTTAACTTTCCTCCATCACATTCTTAAGTATTAACCATATATTATTCATAATTCAAAATTTACAACTCAACGATCATTCAACTGACTAATGATTAGTCAATCTTGAATATATTTTTGGACGTTGATAATGATGCCTAACTTGGACGGTCATCTACATCCAAATTCCATAGCTGGATAGTCCAGAAACACCCAAGTTGATGCATTTACATAAGCTATTTTTAAGTGAGATAAGTGTATCATTATCCCAAATTGATGACAAAAATAGAAAATTAAATTATGCATAGAAACATGCTTGATTTCAATGTGTAAGTGATATCGTGCATGCATCGATCCTATTTTAATTTTTTATGTGTAAATACTATTAAATATTGCATAATTTGTTGTGTTTCTTTTCCTATGATAAGTTTATAGTCTACTGACGAAATTCATTTTTATTTGGTCTTGTGTTTATTGAAACGACCCAAACTTCCCCTTACGGGAAAGCCCGGATTGAGTTGAGAACACGACACATCAGAACACAAAACAGTAGAACATTTCATTGCTTATTACAATAATTACATCAGAGTATAAATAAATACTACACATTGGAAATACAATATCAGATATTTAAATTATAAAGCAGCGGAAAATAAGACATAAGTATAATGCGTAGCGGGAAAGCTTTTCCGAATATAGCTCTAGCTATAATCCAGGATCCTGTTAAATACAAATATGCAAAACCAAAACTACTGACTGCCCGTATGGAAAATATGGGCACCCAGAGTTTAGGAAGGAAAAATAAACTCCAGATCAGTCATGGGACTAGTATGAGAACTCAAAACAGTTATTAAGTTGATTTTAAAATTACGTAAATCAAGGGACCACGCCGTATAACACGGAACGGGTTTACCCCTAAGAATACCAGTGCATAAACAACACAATGCTTTTTGGAAAAATGAAGCTATTACAAGACTCAGGTCCCATCACATAATGCAACGCAAGCTGGAGGATAGAGTTTTTACCTTATAATTGCCAAAATATGCTTAGTACGCGAAAATTCTCTTTTATTATTACTATAAGTGTATAGTGTAGAAACCAATTTCGAAAGTAAATGTATCAATCATAGACGGCATGAGTGCCCCATCCCACTATGTCGCCATATATAGGTTTACAATTAAAACCGCAAAGCTCGTATTGGAAAGTTGGGTTTCCATCATGATGACTCCTGATTCGAAAGATCTATCGCGTAATGCAATACTCCATGGCTTACGTCCCAGCTAGAGAAAATACCGTAATGCACATCCGCACTTTTGGAAAATCAAGTATCATCGCGGCTTACGTCCCAGCGAGAGAAAACACTGCTTACTCTATCCCTATATGGGAATCGGGGGAAATGCCCTATCCCTCATCACGGTCGACCGAATCCAAACTAATATCGAAAGCATACTGATCTGACCGTCAGTTCGCCATCATACCGGGGTGTGAGGCTCGCGAAGTCACGCTATACAAAGCTATGCTAAATAAAGCTGTGCTTTGATCATCATCCACAAGGCTCTGCTTTTCAACAAAAGCCTTGATCAATGCATTTTAGCATGCCGCATTGTCAATCCATACCATACTATTGATTTCTGCCAATATATAACCTCTGAGCTTATACGTCTCGAAGAAGGGTGTTAAGCAAGAGAATAAATTCTCCGCCACCAAACAGATATATATTAGCAGAGATCAACGAATACAGTGTAAAAGGAGTACAACGTCAGACATACCATCCATTTACAAGTCCGATCTGAGTCTGAACGAAACCGGAGGCACCTTATTCCTCGTCCCATATGTCCAATACGGAAGAGAGGCCCTTGCATATCCGAACAATCAACAAGTACGTCCAGATGGCTACCACTGTAGTCCCTTCAAGGTAGCTACTCCAATCACGGACATCAGTAGCAACTCATCCATTCGATGTGAAGATCGTCGGTCTTGCACCGTCTTCAATCTCTTCGACCGTTAGTCGTCATATTCATTATTCAGAATGGGTTAAAGCCGGTCTTTCCGAATAACTCGCGTAATTTATAATCAAGTGCGATAAAAACACATCCTACGCCTCGTTCCAATTCAGGATATTCTTTTATTCAAATATATACATTTTTAGGGAAAGGTTCTCATTAATTTTATCAAAGATAAATCCTTTTAAATTTATTCTTTTTAATCTAAAAAATCATTACTTAATCATTATTCGAATTTAAGAAATTAATCTTATATTTAACTAGGTTAAAGAACTAATGTCTTTTAAAAACATTGTTCACGACAAAGCCAAAACTTCTTCCATTAACTATGGAATCTTCACGGAAATTATAACGGTGTATAATCGATATAAATTCCCGCATCAAACTAATAATATAAATGGAATAGCGGCAATGCCTTTTAAATTCCATATATAGTATCGGCCTTCATTTACAGGAGCTCATCTCGATTATTACTAAATCGAATTCCATTCAATTCCAATTTAATATATTAAATTGGGAAAAACTTTACTTTGGAAAATTTCCATAAATCTTAATTAAAAGATTATAAATTCCAAATCATATTATTCACTGTTAATTGGGTTAAGAACAAATGTTATTTAAAACATTGTTCACAATAAACCCAGAAATCCAATTTTTTTATTCAATTCCAATTAAATATTAATTGGTAAAAATTTCCTAAATCTTAATTAAAAGATTTATTATTACTAAACTGGGTTAAAGAACAGTGTTAATAAAGACACCATTCACGACAAACCCAAAATCTAATTTGACATTAAATATAAGGTTCTGATTAAAAATTATATCGTCTTATATTCAATATCAAATTTTGAAACCAACAAATATTGTGTTGGGAATAACGATATATATGTATCTTCCAAATTCCTTACAATATTCGTATAATAACGGAATCCAATATCGAAATATTCCAAAGATAATTTCCATTCCAATTTATTCTTTGGAAAATTATGGTTATTTTAAAATCATTTTCAAATCTAATTTATTTATTTCTAAAAATAATTAAATTATTATTCTAGTTAATAACTAGTTCATTTCGATAAAAATACATTTTTATCTTTACAAAATTGGAGTTTTTCATCAAAAATCTTTCCAAATCATTTATTATGATTTCACATAACTTTTCCATATTTTAAATAATTTTATTATCGCCCGTACAGTTGGTTTCTAATAACGGCCACCGAACTGCATCCATAGCTACCTTTTCTGTAATTGATTTGGACATATCTCCAAATCTAACCGTTAGATTTCAAATCTCTAATTTCATTTGAAATCTCTTTTCGATACGAACCCAAAGGTTTCGGTTTTAGGAGAATCCGACGGTCGGATATCCCGTTATACCAATTTGAAGTTAATGGTCGAAATTCGCGAACGGTCGCTGCGCGGCGCGTTCTATTTAGGAAATTAAATATATATAATATGTATATCATATATATTTCGTCAATTTCCACTTAAATTGTATTTATAAATTATTTATAAATTCATTTTAAAACGATTTCAACTTCTTTTTCAAATTTATATCAAAATTGAATTTTCTTATCCAAACAACGAATATTTTGATAAATCATACCTACATTAAAAATGAAATTTTTAATGTTACAACATTTCTATTCAAACAATGAATATTTTAATGAATCATACTTACATAAAAATGTAACTTTTTAATATTGAAATATTTTTATTCAAACTTGAATCTTTTTCACCATTTCTTATATACAATGAAAATGTAAATTTTTATTGTAAAAACCTTTTTATTTCAATCAATGAATATTTTTCATTATTTCTATATTCAATAAAAATGTGAATTTTTATTGTTTAACTTTTATATTTCAATCATTGGCCATTTTTCATTATTTCTACATGTACAATAAAAAATGTAAATTTTATTGTTAACATATTTTCATTTCAAACAAATGATCATTTTCATATTTTCTACATATAAATGATTTACATTTTAATAAACAAAATCTCTTTAATAAATCAAACATACAATAAAAATATAATTTTTATTGTCTAATCTTTTTATTGAATCATGATTTTTTATTATTTTTTAATACAATAAAAATGTAATTTTCATTGTATTAAACATTTTATTTTAAACATTGAATATTTTCAATCATTTCTACCTACACAATAAAAATGTATATTTTTATTGTTAACATATTCTATTTCAAACAATGAATATTTAATTCATTCATACATACAATAAAAAATGTGATTTTTATTGTATAAACATTTTCTTTTCAAACCAATGAATATTTTATTGGTTCATACGTTCAATAAAAACGATATTTTTATTATTTAAATATTTTTATTCATACATGAATATTATTTTAAAATATTCTTTATTTTCTAAATTGGAATGAGACCCAAACAATTACCATATAATGTTATTTATATGGATTTGATACATCGCATGTATACAACAATAATGAAAACAATCATTAAAAATTCGTACAGTATCCAGAGTGCATTTTACAACTGTGTGAGCATTAAAATAAACAAATAACGCTCATTTACAGACTGTCAATCCATCAATTGACATACAACTAAATATTGAGAATAGTGTATATCAAATATCCTCCCAATACCCGTGTGGGGTTTTCAAACAACAAATGTTTGTTTGTTTGTGCACTTGGGCGATGTGTAAAATTTATCGTCCCAATCATATCAGATAAATGGGTGCACATAAACAAATCGTCCGATTTGCAAATGAATATATATTTTATTTCTTTTCATGATAATTTTATGTCGTTTGTATATATACGTTAAAAAATATATATTTTTAACGATAAAATATTTTATTCAACATATGAATATTTATTTAGTTCATTTATACAATAAAATGATATTTTTATTATTCACACATTTTATTCAACATATGAATATTTTATTTTCCATTTCACACCTTAATCACATCACAATATAGTCCAAACAAGCAATCATGGTTTCAATCAAAGGTGTCGGGTGCTACTAAGCACCGCCTGCATCCTAATATATATTTAACTGTAAAATAAATAAAGTGAAAAGGAGTTCTTACAGTGATTGGTTTGTTTAATTTCATCAAAAATCCAAATGGTCTCTACTTCAGATCTGGTCTGCTCCATGTTGTAGATATCGTCATCACAGTTCTAACGCTTCCAAATCACTGAATTCTGTTTCCGGATACGATTATTTAAACTTTTAGACAATTTAAATATAATTAACTATATTAATAACATAATTAAAGTGTAATTAAATTCTTTAATCACGTTTTAATCCGTCCCTACCATTCGTTTAACCCTCAAGACGTCGAACATTTGCTGCTACCAATCCTTATGACCTAAACGCTCCACCACCCGCCGCCACAAACAACTGGAAGATGATCCAAGTATGCCACGCGATGCGGCTTCTTGTCGCCGTCATGAACTCCGGCGACCTTGCACCCCCGTGGTCACCTAAAAATCCATCCGAACCATGCTTCTCTGTGACAGAAATTCAAACGAACCACCTCGTAAGAACCCATCATCTCCATACGAAATCAAAGAGCTCACGAAGCTCCAGAATATTTGCTTTGGAAGTTCGATCATATCAGAAGAGAATTGGAAGAAATTGACAAATCAAAATGGGAGCTTCCTGGCCATTGAAACGGAAGTGGCGGCTACGTGTATTTTGAAGAGAGAGTTAGGGTTTTCTACATATTGCGTATTTCAAGAGTACTTATAGAGTATTTTATATTGGTTAATTAGTTAATTCCAGAAAATAACTTGTTAAACCATCTGAACTCCAAACAAGACTCATTGACTGTCACCCCTAGCTAAATACCCCTATTCCGGACACAATGGGAATGTTTAGTAAGTAAATTCTAATGTTTTGATTAGTTTTTCTTTAAATTAAAATATAAATCAATATATATTGAAGTTAGATGTACATTTTAATTTACCGTGGCCACATACTGACTCTAGAAATTACAAAAAAATTACTTCTAGCTTTGTTTTGACGATACGGTCTTAACAAAACTAATTTCATCGAATTTGGAGACCATTTGAAAAATGGCCATTTTCTGGTCGATCCAATTTGACTGAAATTGACCAAACACGTTTTCCTTTGCCGCGCTCACATATTGATCCCAAAAATTATGAAAATTGGAATCTAGCAATAATTTGACATTCTGGATCCAACAAAAGTGGTTTCGTCGAAAATGGAGGTCGTTTGCAAAATGACTATATATTATATAAAGTTTCATAGCGACTATTTTAAATTTTAAACTGGATGTAACTTTTTATTCCTGCTATGAAATTTGGATTTTTCATATTCATTGGAAAGATATTATTAAACAAATTTGAATATTTCTTGTTTCACTAAAATCCGATTTATTTTGCATTCTGTACATTTAGTCAAAGTTCGAATTCAAATTTTCAAACTGCCGCGCTATTCCTAACTCCTTTTAAAATCAAAATAAATATATTCGTTCTAACTTTGATTTAAATAAATTTCTCATCGTTATTATTTAAAATAAATTATTTTTAATATTCAAAATCCATTAAAATTGCTAAAATAAAAATTTTAAATTGTTCTAAAAATCCGGGTTGTTACATTTATATCCTACTCCAATTGAGGTAACCAACTTTGCGCAAGTTCCGGTCTGCATTCTAAATGTATAACATGATTTCACATGCTTCTTTGTATTATTTTACATAAGAAAATACACTTACTTTTATAGTGGTGCACTTCCGCTGTATATGCCTTTAGTACTGGCCCAATATAGGTCAGCTGGTGAAGTATTGTATTATGAAGCAATCTGCACTTAGCGCAAATACTGTACTCCATTTATTTCTTCTTTCTCAGCTGATATATTGATATACTTTGTGTGCTTCTTCACCTATGCATGCACATATAGGCAACAACCACTATGATGTTGTCAATCTTGATGACCAATATAATGCAATTTATGATTGCGAAATAATTTTATTCTGGAAGAATTGATGCAAGTATTTATTTATAAGATTAAAGTAGATCGCTAATTTTTTAGATGCAAATATGTGATATATTATTATGTATTATAAGTTCAATTAATCTAGAATAGAAAGAAGATTTATAGCTACTCTTTCTGGAAATATAAAAGAAGTGCTAATACTATGTTTCAGAATTTTACGGATTAAATTATTAAGCTTTCATATAATATGTTGAACTGCAATATATGAAATTATGTATTTAAAATCCAGTTTAGCCAAATTATTTTCTTATTTTCTCCCTTTTAATCCTATTTTCTAATCTTCGTTATCAGTTTCCACTACTTGGCCGAAAACCCATTAGTAGATTGAAATTAGTTCTTCGAACTTCTATTAACAACTAACATGGGTATGTTCTTTTAATCATAACCCTTAATCTATAGGAACACGATTTTTTTTTATTTTGAAGTATTTGCTCACTTTTGCAAGTATAGTATCACTTGAGTCATAACATTTCTTATTTAACACTAATTTTTATATTTTGTTGGTATTTATATGGTCTAGCATATTAATTATGCTGTGAGAAGTCAAAGCTCGTATGTCATATTTAAATTCATGATCCCAACTGCCTATTAGAAGTAATATTTATATTAATTTTGGGATTATAAAAATCAACATTCAGGAAAAAAGGATTCTTAAGTCATACTGCATGAATCAATAAAATCCATGATCTAAGATTCTTCTGTTAATATCAATTTTTAGTGTATTATTGCAAGAAGAATTTTGTCAACTAGCCTTCTTACATGTGTTAATTTGATTCTTTATAACACATCAGGAAAACATAATATATAAAGATCAATGTTCAAGATGTTATATGATTTGTTTAGTAACTTACCATATCAAACCACAAATAATAGTCAAATTATTTTTTTTTAATTGCTATAGTCTGACTTGAAATCAGTATATATTTTATTTCCTAAATGCAAGTTGATTATATTATGATTATCTGTGATTTTGTTTGATTAAGGTTACTTGATTGACCAATTTTCCCATATAGGTTATACCTCTAATGGATGCTATAATTGGTCTAGCTTCAGACTTTTTATTCATACTAATATGGGCATTACATTGAGGTATTCTTTCTTTTAGTCATGTTTTGATTGTTAAATATTTTGTTTTATAATGTTACAATGGAAATGTGATATTTTTGAATAGTAAGTCATTTCTACAAAATTTTAAAAATGATAATGAGATATGTTTCTCATCTTATTTGGTGAACAACTATTTAAATATATAACTATATATGATTTCATTAGTTACATACATTTGAATGTAACATTTTCCCACATGCAAATCATGAAATGTTATTATGAATCAAAACCATTGATTATATATATGTAGTAACCTCAATATTTCTAAGTACCTTAATTGAATGCCTAAATTACATACTACATATTTTTTATTGTTCTCCACATATTGATGCTTTTACCTGTTCATGCTAACTATGCTTGGAGAAAAGGAGCATAGTGCTTCTTTCATTTTTCTCTGATTTCGATTTGCTGAGATTTTAAAATGCTGACATTTTAAAAGCATGATTTTTTTTGCTTTTGGAAAAAAAATTGAACTTTTCAATATTTTCTATTCTATTATATATGTTGGATCAATATTTATTCTTTTTTCTTATTAATTAGCTCAAATACTTTTTTTCTCTATGTTCCACTTGGAATTTTTACTTCTTGGCCATCCTCTAAAATTATACGTTACTGCTTCAAGTCATGTTACTTCACTTATAACTAATTAAATACGTAGCATTTTAGCATCACATAGACAGACAAATTATTGCCATATAAAATCTATCCTACGATAATTGTTGGACAATGAACAATACCTTGAGTTGATCGATGCCAACAATCTCAATTGTTATGCCATACAATAGCATAATAAAATTTTAAGCTGCATAGTACTCTACCCATCCTATTCCTACTCCCTGCATCCATATGTAGCAATCGGCTCGGATCCACCTGGACAATTATTGATTTTGGATACAGAGCTTTTTCACTATCAATACCATGGACAACTTCTCTAAAAAATACATAAGCTTTCCTTTTCTACTCATTGCCTTACGTTTTGTGCTGATATTTTTGCTATGCAACAATTTCTTTCACTTCATGAGGAAATAATGTATTTTCACATCATAGTTAACTATGCGCAAGTATCTACCGTAAAAGGCATGACTTTCCCTTAACTCATGTATATAATTTAGTATTTCACATGTTATTTCGCATGTTTTGATAAGGGTAACAAATAGAAGAATAGTTCAAAAATAATTATTCCGCCATACTTACATACATCATTGTTAGAAAAGAGGGAGTTATGCTGCCTTTGGTTTTATTTTTTGTACTCCACAACCTGTGAGCAAGATGGATCATATAGTTAATAATTTGTACTTAGTTTATCATTTATGGAATATAGGAAAATAAGGGGAACTACTGCAAGTGTGTTACAACCACCATTACATTTAGTTTAATGTTCACAAATCTAAAGATTAAAAAATTGTGATTTGTGATGCCTTTTTTTCATACACAAACAGACATACAAAAAGGTATAGCATACATACGGTGTTCAAGTTGACTAAATCTTAGATGTTTAGACATTAGGCCCTTTGTTTACTTACATGGCTACTTGAATGTTTTACAACACTCTATTCTCTATTTTCTCAGCAAGGTTAATTCTATTTTGGCCTCATACGCAAATTATTAGTTAGTAACATTTCATCTTACTATGCACATATCTTCCTACCAATAATTACATCACTACACACATTCTTAATCCCTTTTTTCCAATAGATTCAATGCCACCTGAAATATTTAAGTTTTACACATTGTGAAGTGAGAAGCCCATGGTGAAACAAAGTTCATTTGTGCTTCAACAAACTTCATGCTCTGGACTCCGTGCTGATCAGGATGTTGCATTTGCATTTTGGTTGTTTAGTTATTCGTTTTTTTTCTATTTAAAGACTGTACGTTGTATTATTATCTGTCCAGCCAATGCAGCCCCTCTTTTTTCCAGTATGTTACTAGAATTTGAACCAAAAAACTAAATTTAAATAATAGAATCAATGTTCTGTATCAAAAAACTAAATTTAAATAATAGAATCAATATTCTGTATCGCTGCTTAATTGTATGGTACAACAGTGTGTTTTCCTGTGGTAAGCATATATTGGTGCACGATATTAGTTTCATGTTGAATTGTTAATATTTCCTGCTGTTTTGTAAAATAAATGCATATTTTAACGCAAAGGTACCCCCACAATGCACGTCCGCCACTAACATTTTTTCTTTTAACTATTTGTTGTTTGCTACATGAGTTTCTTGGAGTAACGTATCAACTCATGCCTATTCAAATTTTACTACGGTAGTCAAAGTTCTCTAAGCAACTTTAATTGTTTTAGGGGCTATTTGGTGGGTAGAAATACCCCATTACAGTTTTTGATGCGTTCGACACATCAAAAACTTAAATGGGGTATTTTGCCCGTTTTGTAAACGCCGGAACATATTGCGTGTTTAGATTTATAATAATGTTAATTAATAAATTTAAACTTTTATAAATTTCAAAAATTAGTAATTTGTGCGAATGTGATTCCTTTAAGACACGTTTTTGCGTTGTGATCGTATCGAATTGTTTTACGTACTGCAGTTGGTTTGATCTGAATCAGAATAGTTAATAATTTTTTATTTTTTTATTTGTTTGTGTAAATTATTGATACTTATTATTTATTAAAAACAAATAATAAATTATTTAAATTAAAAAAATAAATAAGAATGATCCGCATAAACCTACAAATGCATTTTCTGCTAACTAAAATACTAGTTTATAATACCCCACTTGCACTTCATTCAAACACACCCTTAACTTGCTATCATGCTCTTTCCTTTGTCACTCCAAACTTAATTCATTTGCATCTACCAGTGATGTCTAAGCCTAAAATAAACTTTTAAATATTATGCACACAGAATTGTCTACAACCCGTGTGCGTAGCACGGGTTCGCACTAGTTATTTAATGAAGCTAGAGAATTGCGCAAAAATAATTTTTTGGTTAAAAAACGGGTTTGATTTGGAATATATATATATATATATATATATATGTGTGTGTGTGTGTGTGTGTGTGTTATATTAGGTTAAAAAAAAAGTCGGAAGGGATGTTAGAATTTTTGGATGTAATTCTAGAAAATTCTTTTATGTTGAATTGCTAAGAAGTTGGAATAGAGTAAGTACTTTATAGAAGAATGTTTAGAGTAGTGTAATTAAAGTCTTAAATGACTGACGTGAATAAAAATAGAAATTTTCATGAGTTGGATTGGTTGTGACACACTTTAATTCATTGGGACAAGGAGAATCGTATGATGAGCTTTCATCAATCAATAAGTTTGCAATAAGTGTATTTTGTTAAAGTAATAAAGAATACATAGTGAAAGCGGTGTATAAAATATTGGCAAAACACCATATTTTGTGCTACCTATTTCAACAAAGAAAATGAATAGACAAAGTTTTTTTTTCTTATTTTATACAAAATATAAAATCCTCCTCGGAGAAGATTTATGGAAACTTGGTCTTATTGTTCCTCTTAAAAAAAAGAAACTAATAAGTAACTCCAATATTAAAGTGTATAACCTTTTAAAAAAAGTATAATAACAGGTAGACCGTAGTAAATGAATAGGGAATAGTTAATCCTATTTACTCGAGTTTTTAACTTTTAAGAAGGGTTTTGAAAAGAATTTGAAAAAAAAGGTTTTGCGGAATGAATAAACATTTGAAGTGAAAAATAATAAACACTAGACCAGACTTGTAAGTACAAAGTAGATGAGAATTAACACCTTCGTAAAATTGTGAAGGGAATGGCAATAAAGAATCCATGTAGTGTGCATAGGACACTATATAGAGAATAGAAGGATTATTTAAGAATATGAGTAGACCATAAAACTTGAGCGGTAACCGTGGAAGGTTTAAGAATGAAATTAAGAACGGAAAGTGAGAAATGGACAGCAAAAGAGCTTCCTGCAAATAAATAATGACATAAATTATAATTGAGAAAAGACTAAAGATCTAATAATATAGTATCCCATCATGGCAAAGTAAGAACTAGAGCTTTTATGATATTTTTGATTTTCTAGACCTTTTATGATATTTGAGAATTATAATGGAAAATGAGGCAATAGTTAAGGTTCAATCGTATGGACTGGGGTAGAAGTCCAATTAGATTTTTGGGTTTAAGGGGCCAATAGCAAACAAAAATTATCTTGTTATAGATGGGGACCAAGAGAATAAAGTGTGAGAAGCCTTTGGGGAGAGGTTTCTAAACTGTCATGGATGCAGTTTGCGAGGTAGAAACAAGTTAAAATTTCAATTTTGTATCTTAAATTAAGATTTGTGTTTTTTTTCATTTACTAGTAGGCACTCGTACATAAGTGTTGAGCATTGGATGTCATAGGAATCAGTGCTTATTAGTATGATTTTTTTATGTGTTTCTATAACTCAAAATGAAAATAAATAATAAGTATAACTAATAAGAGGCTAACAAAAGATAAAGAGAAACAAAAGTAAAATGATAAATCGAAGCATAAATGTAAAAGGCAGTTACAGTAATAAGAAATGAAAAACTTGAAGAGAGAAAGAAAATCATCCATATGAAGTTTGGAGAATTTAAAAAGAAAAAAATTCTTATGTAAACTACACTTAGAAAAAAATAGGATTTTTGGTAAAAGCACTGAGAAAAGTTCCAAGTACAGGAAAAAGGTGTGTAAATTTGTAGTGAAAAATATATAGTCTTTTTTTTCCCACCTATTCCCAGTATAAGAATTAAAGTTTGAAAAGTTAGATTTTTCTGAAATTCGATTAGTGAAAGTTGCTTGATAGAGTTTTAGATGCAAAATTAGTTGAACTATGCTTCTATCCTGTAAAAGTATGGGAAAAATTGGACGAAAAACAATTTTGATTTTTAAAATATTACATTCACTTAGAATTGGAAGTATATTTAAGATGTTTTGCATCATGTCTTTGAAAGAATTGTTAAATTAAAGAACATTCATATAAAATATACCGATTAGAAATTCATATACATTCATCCTTCTAATGACGTGATACATGCATAATAACACAGATATTTAGAAAAATTGGATGTACACTAATTTAATTTGATTATGTACGTGAAGGCGAGAGATTACACGGCTTTACCCTTGTCGAAATTTGGGGATGAAATTCCAAAAGGTGGAGGAATGTTACACCCTGCAATTTTAAGAATAAATATCATTGTGTTCTTGTTGACTTTCGAATTAATTTACATATAACATGTCTCAGACGGAGTTCATACAGAAAATTTATTGACGTTTGAAGTTCCGTATGGGGAAATAATTGTATGTGTAAATGAACATGTATGTGTATATATATAATGCGAGTTTCAAAAATAATGCGCGTTTGAATTGGAAAATTTGAACGGGCAAAATAAATGAGGATTAAATGAAAAGTTAACGTCATGTAAGCATAACGTTACAGAGATATAAATAAAATTAGTTAAAATGTTAACTTTATACAAAAATAACGTTATAAAATAATAAATGGGATTTCGTACATGTTAACGTAATGTAACGTTACAAATAGTTAATGGATGTTAAGTAAAAATCTAACATTATATAAGCAAAACGTTATAAGTAATAAATATAATGTAATGTTATATAAGGATTGATTTAAGAATAATAACACGCATGTAAACACACATGTATATATTTATTTTAATATATATATATATATACACACACACACACACGTATAAATTGCAGAAGTAACGCATGTTTGAATTTAAAAAGTTAACGTGCGTCATAAACCAAATTAAATTATGAATAAATGGATATTTAATAATGTTAATAATGTAACATTAAAATTCAAAATGAAAAAATCAAATACAGGTAAGTGACAGATCTATACATGTTGAAACACGACAATTTTGACGTGTTGCTTACCTGTATTTTAAACACGACAATTTTGACATGTCGCTTACCTATATTTGATCTATTCATTTTGAATTTTAATGTTACATTATTAACGTTATTAAACTTCCACTTATTCATGATCTAATTCCGTATGTGACGCGCGTTAGCTTTTTAAATTCAAACGCGTGTTATTTCTGCAATTTATACGTATATATATTTATGTAAAATAAATATATACACACACGTTTACACACGTACTATTATTCTTGAATCAATCTTTGTATAGTTTTACAATATATTTATTACCTTATAACGTTTTGCTTATATAATGTTAGCTTTTTATTTAGCGTCCATTGGCTATTCTGTAACGTTACATTTATATAACGTTAACATTTACTAAATCCCGTTTATTATTTTATAACGTAACTTCAGTATAACGTTAACATTTTAATTATTTTTATTTATATCTTTGTAATATTATGCTTACATAACGTTAACTTTTCATTTAATCCTCATTTATTATGCATGTTCAATTTTTAAAATTCAAATGTTCATTAGTCATGGAATTCACTTATATATATTTATAAAATAATATATATGTATATATGCATTCATTTACATATATAATTATTTTCCTACGTGGAACTATTAATGTCGATAACTTCTTCTTACGAACTTCGTTCGGAGCATATTATATATATAAATTAATCAGAAAAACATCACAAACACAATGACATTAGTCTTGTGGTCAAACTCTGATGATTCCAAAAATGATTATTTTCACCATTCATAATTATTTCAATTATTTATTTGTTTATCAACTTTACTATTATGGTTTCCATTCATTATTTTCTCTGCATTTAAGGAAGATTGGAGCTGGTTATTGGATTCTGATGGCCAGAGTTGGTAGTTATGTAACTGTACATTGCTCACTTTGTGATTGGCGCAATATACTAGTTTTGAGTTGTGGAGTCCAGCCCACGAAAAAGACCACACATCTATCTTTGTATGGCTAACATAATAACTAAAGTTTCATAAGGGGACTCGAGCAGGCTAAATGTAGGGTGTTACATTCTTTCATCCTTTTGAACCATGTAATCTCTCGCATTTACTTATGTAATCACATCCAATTAGTGTATATCCAATTTTTGCTACCATCCATGTTGTTGTGCAAGTTGTATCATATCATGAAATATATAAATGTACACAAATTTTTGAGTTGTACCTTCTACATGAATGTTTTTTCTTTAAAATTTCTTTTCAAAACAAGTTGCAAACATCCTAAATATATTTGCAATTCTACATGAATGCAATATTTTAAAAGACAAAATAGTTTTTCATTCAATTTTTCCTACACTTCTACAAAATTAAAAGCATAGTTCAACAAGTTTTGCATCCAAAACCTACCCTACAAATTTTACTATTAGAATTTCAGAAAAAAATATTTTTTCAAACTCGATTTCTTATGTTAGGAAAAGGTAGAAAATAGAAAACTGTACATTTTCCACTTCACTTTTATGTACCAGCCCGAATCTGACACCACTTCCAGTCCTGTTTATATATTAAAATTCCTTTTTTATTCGCTTATGTGTGTCTGACAATTGCACTGTAAAACTTTCACTTTTAGTTTTATGTTTTTTCTCAACAATTCTTAAGCCAAAGATTACTTGTATTTATTTGGATTATGTTCCATAATAATGACATTTTCATATAACGTCTTAAGATTTATAGTTTGATACAAATAATTTTCATAAACTAAATTCTTTGATTAGTCCATGTTTGACAATGTCAAATACAAATGATTATAATGTAAATCAAACGATATTATATACCATTGTCTAGAAAATATATAACTTAAATCCACTCATTTGGAAAAAGCCTAAGCTCCAGATTTAATTCAAATCCAGTTCTATTATCCAATGCCTCTCTTTTGTAATTCTATTTGGAACTACAAATTGAAAATCAAATTTGAATCTAAACAAATAAAATAAACCAACTAGAAAATCATAAATGTTAAACTTACCTCGTTCGGACGGCTTATTTTGGACATCTCTTTTCGAGATCTACAGTTTCTTCCTCCAATTTGTAAATTAGAAATCATAAACCTAAAATATCCAATTTTTGAAGAATTGAAAAAAAAAAGTGGAAGATAATCTAGCCCATTCAAAAAATATGAGTTTGGAGGTTTGCTCCGCATGTTTATTTATGGAGAGCCATAATGGTGTCATCCCTGCGATTTAAATGGACAAAATCCGTTTGTTTAAACGTAAAATAACATGCTTTTAAAGTGTATACGGGTTAACCCCTGCACCCCAAGGACGACCTATGGGCCGACTAGACCTATATATCGGTCGGTCCATATGTGTTGAAACACGTCAATTATGATGTGCCGCTTACCGGTGTTTAATTTGTTCATTTTGAATTTTAACTTTATGTTATTAACGTTATTATCTTTCCATTTATTCATGATTTAATTCTGTTTATAACTCACGTAAACATTTTAAATTCAAACACGCATTACCTCTACGATTTATACATATACATAATAAATATATACACACACGTTTGTATGCATGTTATTATTCTTGAATTAATCCTTATATACAGTTACATTATATTTATTACCTTATAATGTTATGCTAATATAACGTTAAATTTTTGTTTAACTTCCATTAACTATTTTATAATGTTACATTTATAAAACGTTAACATTTACTGAATCCAATTTACTATTTTACAATGTTACATTTGTATAACGTTAACATTTTAATTAATTCTATTTTTATCACTGTAATGTTATGCTTACATAACATTAACTATTAATTTAATCCTAATTTATTTTGCATGTTAAATTTTTTAAATTCAAACATGTGTTATTCCTAGAATTCACATGTTTATATATTTATAAAATAAAATATGTATACGCATTCGTTTGCACATACAATTATTTTCCGATACGGAACTTGAACGTCAATAACTTTTTCATAATTATTTCAATTATTTATTTGGGTAATTAATTTACAAGGACAATTAGCATTAAAAATTTAACCATAAGGACAGCCGCGTAATATTTTATTTAGAAGGACAACCACCACCTAATATTTTATTTAGAAGAACATAACTTGCTCTCGTTCAATTTCCTACCACGAAATCATGAAATCGCGAAATCAAATCACACGAAATCATCTTTACTAGCAACCGATCCAAAATCCGCGTAATTGAATCACGAAATCATCTTCTATTTTTGCCTTTTTTGGTTGTGTTGATATACAATTTTAAAACCGACCGAAACCCTAATCGAATGCGTCGAAATTTTACAACTGAGTGTCGAAATGCACGAGATCGTGAAGTACAGCAAAGAGATGAAGCTCAAAATCAAATTGATGATCCAATAGTGGAAGAAATAGTTTTTGTATTAGTTCTAAAAAAATATTGCAGCAGTTTTTAAGTAGCAGTTATATTTTTTTTAGGTATCAGTTTTACAATATAAACTGCGTTATGTTTCTATTCATATGATTTTGTTGCTGTGTTAATTTTGTAGTTGTACTCTTGCATTAACTTTATAACTTAGTCAAACTTATGTCATGTTAATCAATCAAACTTTGATGTTAACATTTTTTCATTAGTTTTTCTTTAAAATATTATAGCAGTTTTTAGTTAGCAGTTTAATATTTTTTAAGGTATCAGTTTTACAGTATTAACTGTGTTATGTTTTTATTCATATGATTTTCTTGTTGTGTTAATTTTGTAGTTGTACTCTTGCATTAACTTTATAACTCAATTGAACTTATGTCATTTTAAATAATCAAACTGTGATGTAAACATTTTTTTGCATTAGTTTTTCTTTAAAATATTATAGCAGTTTTTTAGGTATTAGTTTTTTTTTAAGGTATCAGTTTTATGACTTTGTGTATCAGGAAAAAAAAACCTGATACCTACAATGATATAGAACTGATATCCAGCCACCGAAGTAAATAAATCGAGCAAATATTCACGAGGACAAATTTAACATGCAAATCTGATACCCGTAAACTGAAAACAATAATAACACTAAAACTGATACCTACCGAGACATAAATCTGCTACCTAAAAACTGCAAGCATGAAAATAACACAAAACTGATACATACAGAGACATATAACTGATACCCAGTAGCTAAAACAAAAAATAGCGCATTAAATTGATACATACAAGAGGTTAAAACTGATACTCAACATGCAAATCTCATATAAGTGATCATAACAACATCATATCATATCATACCAACAACATTAATGTAGGTATCATATGATACAAGTGATTAGATTATAACAACATTCTATACAAGTGATGAATTAATATTAGTGAGTATTATTGAAATAAATACTATTTTTGTGAGAACTGAATTGAGTTGATTGGTATTATTTTTTTAATCACTGGGTATCAGTTAGAATTAATATTGGTATCAAAAAATTCAGTAAATACATATGAACAAAAACATGACACAGTAAAACATTAAAATTGATACCTAAGAAAATATGAAATTGATACCTAAATACTGTTGTACCATTTTTTAAGAACTAATACAAAAAATATTTACATCATAATTTGATTGATTAAATCACAACAAGTTCGATTGTAATAAACAATAATGCAACAATACAACTGCACAATAAGTACAACATCAAAAACATATGAACAAAAACATAACATAGTAAATACAGTAAAACCGATACCTAAAAATATTTAAAACTGATACCTAAAAACTGATGCATAGATGAACATTAAAACAATTAAAATAATAACCAAAAATTATATCGATGCAAACAGATAATAATAAACAAAAATTGAATCGATGCAAACACAGAATATAATAATCTCGAGAACGATTTGGGGTTTCCCAAACCAATATGCACGAGATCGATTTTGCAATCTGAAATGCGCGAGCAATACGGATGTTTGAAGATCAAAATATGCAGAAAAAAATTACGTTGGAGATGAATGTCGAGATTGAGATATGCGCGAGATCGAATTGATGATGAAGGAAACAGAGCACGTGATTGAGGTTATTAAAAAAACAATGTAATGTCCTTATGATTAAATTATTAACAAGTTTGTCCTTGGGATTAAAATTTTAATGGGTTGTCCTTATGGTTAAAAAAGCCTTAAATTTTGTCCTTGTGACCATTTTGCTGTACTTATTCTAAAAAATGTAGAGTGTCACATTCTACCATCATTTTGGAATTTCGTCTCTGAAATTTCGACAAAGGTAAAACCTTATAATCTCTCGCATTCACTTATATAATCACATCCAATTATTGTACATTCAATTTTTGCAACCATCCGTGTTATTATGCAAGGCGTATCACATCATGAAATATATGAATATACACAAATTTCTATGCAGTACCTCCTATGTGAAAGCTCTTTTCTTTAAAACTTCTTTTCAAAACATGATGCAGACATCGTAAATATACTTGTAATTCTACATGAATGCAATACTTTAAAAATCAAAATTGCTTTTCATCCAAATTTTTTTCCACGCTTCTACTGAATAGAAGCACAGTCCAACCAATTTTTGTATTCAAAACCCTACCACGAAACTTTTAACATTCAAATTTTAGAAAAATCTAATTTTCAAAACTGTATTTTTTATGTTGGAAAAGGAAGGAAAAAAGGAAAACTGCACATTTTCAGCTTCATTTTTATGCTTCTTTTCCCCATACTAGGAACTTTTCCTAGTGCTTTACCTAAAACCTGATTTTTTTCTCAAGTGTTACACAATTTTTTATTTTTGAATTCTCCAAACTTTGTATGAAAAAATTTCATTTTCTTTTCAAATTTTTCATTTTTATTACTGTAATTGCCTTTTATTAGATTTGTCATTCCCTTTTAGTTTCTCCTTTTTCTTTTGTTATCCTCATATTAGTTTCATCCATTGTTTATTTCTTTTTGGGTGAACATTAGAGAAACACAGAAAAAAGATATTTTACTACTAAGCACTAAGTTCTACAACTACCAATACATAGCACTTATTTTGCATTTTATGTAACGTAATAAGAAAACTTTATTTTTTTTATTTGCTGAAATAGGTAACAAAAAGTATGCTGCTTTGCCTATATTTTGTACACTGCTTTCACTATGGTCCCTTATTACTTTAGTAAAATATACTTATTACATACTTGCTGATTCATAAAAACTCATCTTACAATTCTCCTTGTCCTAGTGGATTGAAGTGTGTTACAACTCATCCTACTCATGAAAATTTCTATTTTCATTCGTACTAAATTCATGTAGTTATTTAAAGCTTTGATTAGAATACTCTAAACCTTCTTCTATAAAGTGCCTACTCTATTTCAACTTCTTTCCAATTCAATAGAATAAAGTTTTTTTTGAATTACTTCCAAAAGTTCCAGCATCTTTTCCCACTTATTTTGTTTAACCCCATAAAACACACACACACACACATAAATACATATGAAAATTGGTACACTTATATTAATAATCATAAAAGTACTTAGCATACTAACCTAAGTTCAAGTAGTACAAACAATATGCAATAAAAGATATCAAGCAAACAAATAACTAAATAAAAGCGAAGTTGGACCCATGATGAGGTCGACAACTTCAGATCTTTAGAATGCGATCTCGCTGCACTCCTAACTTGTATCCTCTAGCTTATAGCGTATGCATGGCAATAAGAAACAAACATGCATCATTGCAGAGGAACCCTTCATCTTAAATCTGGTTCTATAGTCCTCAACAATATTTCATTTTGGAGAACTTTCGTTGCACTGAATAATTCATTTATTAGTCCACAATGAAAAGCTTGTGTAATACCAATATAAGAAACTCAGCGCTTTCCTATGATACACTTAACAACTCTTTCTTTATATATGCACAACAACAATTGCTTCATGTAGAATAGAGGAAAACCAGTAACCGTCAAAACCAAACCTCATATCTTGCTCTCATATCTATTAAATGGGTACACATGAATATGATTTGCAGATGTGAAGTTTGTTAAGCCAGTTTTGTTGAAGCATCACATGAAGTCTAACAGCCATATCCATTGCAAGTAATAGGAAAGACACTGAAACATAAATTGATCACTTTCAACTAATATGAATTTGCATCAACATCCTTTAGTATAGAATCCGCCATACTACATAATCCCTGTCCTGCCATTACTTTCATCCATGTTTGTGATGAACAAATATGAAGCAGTAGAAATTGTGTAGCCTGAAATTTGTAGTCAGAAGGAAGTTAAATTCCGATCCATATATATACTCCTTGAAAGCTCTGTGATTCTCTTAACAAATGGCTTCAATTTACACCCAACATCAAAGATGCAAATCGAGTTAATTTTCAATTGCATAGAACGGTTGTGCAAAAATCGTTTGACTCATTTTACATCCCAAATGTAAAACATTTCTCAGTAATGTAATTTTTCAAGAAGCCAACATGATTATAGAAAAAATCAAACTCTCCAGTGAATTAAAAGTAGTTGAAGTATCTAATCACTCCAGAAAACCAGAACTTGATACGTTTACCTTATAGAAATCGGATCTAAGTCGGCAATTTTTCGAGGTTAAAGAAGATCGATTTTGAGGATTGAGGAGAAGTGGATATGAAAAGGGTGCGTCTATTAACACCCCGGTAATTGCTCTTTACCCCCCGCTGATTAGAAAATAAAATATGCACCCCATGATTTCCTCTTCCCACCCCATTTAATCCAAAAATGCCCTTATTGCATTTTCGTTCTCAATACTATTTTTCTAGTTCGAACTTGCACTTTTTTCTACTACTCTCCCCTTTAAAATTTTGTTTGAATTAATTAAAAATTGTAAACTGTTAACATCTCGGTCTCAAAACACATAATGATACGCATCGCTAATTGTACTGTTTTTAAATTTTCAATCATTGTTTTAATTTTGAAATCATTATTTATAACTTCTGTATTTAATTTTTCTTTTTTTAATTATCATATACAATGTTGATTTTATTGCAATTTAGCCTCGAACATCCTATATGTATATGACTGATAATTTATTTAATCATTGTACAACATGTCAACATTAGGCAAGTTATATAATCAGTTGTTAAAGGGTAAATTATGAAATAAAATTCTAAAATTTTAATCGGGGGGTGAAGAGTAAATCATGGGGTGCGAATAGCTAGACCCATATGAAAAATGCGCTTAAATTGATTTCACCATTCTCATTTGCCCACTGATGGCTTGATCTTTAGTGGTTTAACATACAAAAATGATTTAAAGGGTAAAGCGATTGGCGATTTGCAATCGGAAATTGTAGCATGCGTCTCAGAGTTGGTTGTGGATCAGATAAATCTTCGATGTACAGTAGAATTCGGACGAATTTTCTCGCTGCCTTGTTAGATCTGGAAAGTGATTATAAGATTCGGCATTCCTCTCCCCATGGAAGAGGAAATTTTGCAGATATATATATATATATCAGTGTGTGTGTTAAAAAAAAATCTGCTCTTAAATCTAAAAATTTATTTTCGTGCAATTCTGTACTTTTAAGTAAATAAATATTTTAAAATTGAAGATTTGAGTTTTAAAACTTCCGAAATATTCAAGTTTAAAATCTAATAACAGGGATAAACTCAAGGAGGACTCTCGACTTTCTTTCCTGACTTATTTTCCAAATAGTCATTTTCTCACTTTAATTTCTCTTTTGGCTAGTTTTCTATGACTATCTATTTCTGTACAGAAATACACTTCTAGCACTATCCGTGCATAATTTATACGTGTAACAACCCGGAAATCTAGGCCAGTTTAAAATTTTTATTTTGGCAATTTTAGCGAATTTTGATTATTTAAAATGAATTATTTTAAATAATATTGACGAAAATTTATTTTGAATATAGAATTAGGACGTATATATTATATATGCCGTCGTTAGAATATAAATATTTATATATAATTATAAATAGAATTGAAAATGGCGCGGTAGTTCGATAATTTGATTTCAAACTTCAATTGAATGTACCGGGTGCAAAACAATCCGGATTTTAGGGAAACCAAAAACATTAGAATCTATTCGGGAATATCTTTCCAACGAATCCGACAAATCGAAATTTCATAGCGGGAATCAAAAGATACGTCCAGTTGAAAATTCTGAATAGTCGCTATGGAATTCAGGCCCTTAAAAATGGACATTTTGCAAACGACCTCGGATTTCGACGAAACCACTTTTGTTGGGTCCGTGATGCTAAATTATTGCTAGGTTTCAAATTTCATAATTTTTCGAATCAATCTGTGAGCGTGGCAAAGGAAAATGCATTTGACCAGTTTCAGTTGATTTTAATCGACTGGAAATTAGCCATTTTTCCAACGGTCTCAGAATTCGACGAAACTAGTTTTGTTAGGACCGTATCGTCAATACGAAGCTAGAAAATATTTTTTTGGAAATTTTCTAGTTAGTATGTGACCCCGGTAAATTGAAATGCGCGTTCAAATTCATTATATAGAGTTATATGTTGATTTTGACGGAAACTGATTGTAACTATCGAATCAGCCTACGATACATATCCCATTGTGTTCAGAATGGGGGTAATTAGCTAGGGGCGACAGTCGTTGGGTTCGAAACAGAGTTCGGAAGAAAAGTCAACTAAAGGAGGATTAAATTAATTAATTAATTAAATATATAACTTCCTTTAACTCCCTCCTCCCCCGTTATCTTCCCCTTCAGGAAAAAAAAAACGAACGACGAGGGCGACGGAGCCCTAATCCGCCGCGCCGCCACCCGCGTGGGCAAGCCACCGCCGCTCGCACCTTCTTCCCCCCCCTCCTGCTCCTCGCGCCTCTCTCTTCCGTTCCCTCTTCTTCCCCTCAATCCTGAGATCCCACGAAAACCCCCAAACCCCTTGCCCTAGCAGCCGCCGCCCCCTTCCCCTGCTGACCCCGACGCCACCCCCGAGCCACCCCTCCCTGCGCGAGCACCCACCTGCGACGCCCTAATCCTCTGCCTCCTCCACTAGAACCCGCACCCCTTCCCAGTCCAGACGACGGCGACAGAAACCCCCCCTCGCTGAATAAAAAGAAAAAAACTGTAAGTTCTAATATTTGTTTTTATTTATTTAATTATTTTTGTTTACTTTCTATGTGGTTAGTTTTATAAGTCTAGAGAAAAAAAAATCTGTTTTTCTTTATATATAAAATTCTGATTTTCTTGTATGTTCTTTGAAAGGAATTTCTATGTTTGCTTTGAAATGATTTTTAAGTTAAAAAAAAAAATATAATTTCTTACATAAGAAAAATAGGATATTTAGATAAGGCAAAATATAATTTTTATATAAGTAGGAATATTAAAAATATCATCTTTATATGTGTAGAAGAATAAAAATGTGATTTTTATAGTGATGAAATCGATATTTTAAAAAGTGAAAAGATGATATTTTTAAAAGTGAAAAGACGATATTTTTAAAATAGAAAAGATTAGATTTTAAAAATAGTAAAGGCGCGATCTTTATATATTGAATAGCATAGTAAAAATATGATTTTTACATATTGAACATCGAAGTAAAAATATGATTTTTACATATTGAACATGGAAGTAAAGCTATGATTTTTATATAGTTATGATGATAAAAATTCAATCTTTATATAAGAAGTAGAAATATAAAAATATAATTTTTATATAGGAAGAAGCGTTGTAAATATATGAAGTGAAAGAAAAATCTGAACTTTATTTTATCGTGAAGTAGAGAGAATATAAAAATGTGATTTTTATGTATGTAACGAATTAAAAATATGATTTTTATACACTAGAGAATATAAAAATGTGGTTTTTATATATGTAGTGAGTGCGGGCAACGAAAGTGACAAAAGACGAAAAGTTGAAGATTTCTATCAATGAAGTGCCGTGGAGCTAGGATAGCTATCTGTGAGAATTTCTCACCTTTCAATTTATTTTTCTAGTTATATATATATATACTAGGATGCAGACGATGCTTAGTAGCACCCGACACAATCATCCACAGACCACGGACTTGTTTGTTTGGTTGCATAAATTAGTTGGATGATTTGATTTGAATTTGGTTGTTTGGTGAATTTGATTGATGTGTGAATGGCGTGGGCCTTCACTAGACCGGGGATAAGGCTAGGCCTCGTCCCGTTTCTAGTATCGTGCCGTTATGCCGCCGAAATTTTCTAAAATATGTTAGAAGAATAAAAATATCATTTTATTTAAAGAATGAACTGAATAGAAATTCATATGTTGGAATAAAATGTTTTATCGTTAAAAATATAATTTTTAACGTGAATGTGAATAAATAAATATTCATTTACAAACCAGACGGTTTGTTTATGTACATCTATTTGAAGGACATTGATTGGGTCGATAAATTTTACACATCGCCCAACTGCACAAATAAAATATGTGTTTGATTGTTTGAAACCCCACACGGGTGTTGGGATGAAATTTGAAGTTCACTCATCCTGATTGATTAAATATGTCGATCGATTGATTGACAGGCTGTTATAAGCGTTAGATATCTATATTTGATGCTTATACAGTGTAGTGCACTTTGGTTGATGATTGATTATTTTTCAATGCTATTATATACGTGTGATGTATGAAAATCCATATAATTAATATTATATGGTGATTGATTGGGCCTCATTCCAATTTAGAAAATAAAGAATAATATAAAATAAAGGTTCATGTGTTGACAGTACTCATCCATTGAGATTGGTCATGTGTTGAACGAAATATTTTAGTAATAAAATTTACATCTTTATCAATATAAAATAAAGGTTCATGTGTTGACAGTACTCATCCATTGAGATTGGTCATGTGTTGAACGAAATGTTTTGATAATAACAAATATTTTGAAAAAGAAATATTTGAAATAGAATATTTGAAAATAGAAATTTATGAAGCCGTGTTGATTAGATTGACGCCATTTTGACGTGAACGATATTTATATCGATTTTATTCATTTCGAAATGAATTGAATTGAAAACGATTTCGAAATGAATTGAATTGAAAACGATTTCGAAATGAATAGAATTAAAAACGATTTCGAAATGAATTGAATTGAAAACAATTTCGAAATGAATTGAATTGAAAACGATTTCGAAATGAATTGAATTGAAAACAATTTCGAAATGAATTGAATTGAAAACGATTTCGAAATGAATTGAATTGAAAACGATTTCGAAATGAATTGAATTGAAATTTGAATTGAATAGAAATGAATTTTAAAACGAATTTATAAAGAAGAATTCAATTTTGATTTGAATTGAAATGGAAGTTGAAATTGCTTTTGAAACGAATTTTAAAACTATTTATATAACTCGTTTTAAATAGAAATCAACGAAATATATATTATATATTATATATATATATAATATAATGGCCTGAATAGAACGCGCCGCGCCGCGGCAGTTCGCGAATTTCGACCATTTATTTCAAACGGACATTACGGGAGATCCGACCGTCGGATTCTCCTAAAACCGGAACCGTTGGGTTCGTATCGAAAAGAGCTTTCTAATGAATATTAAAAATTCAAAATCTAACGGTTGGATTTGGAATTATGTCCAAATCAAATTCGAAAAAGGTCGCTGTAAGTGCAGTTCGATGGCCGTTGATGGAAATCGACTGTACGGGCCTTGATAAAATTATTAAAAATAGTAATAATTTGTGTAAAATCATAAGAAATGATTTAGAAAGAATTGGGATGAAAAACTCCATATTTGAAAGGATAAAAATAGATTTTTATCAAAATGAACTAGTTTTGAACTAGAAGTATAATTCTATTTATTTTTAAATAAATAAACTAGATTAGAAATGGTTTTGAAAATAACTAGAATTTCCAATGATTGCATTGGAGTGGTTTTGAATCGAAATTGTCTTTGGAATATTTCGATGTTGGAATTCGTGATTATACGGATGTTGTTATGGAAATTTGAAAGATATATATTTATATCGTTATTTCCAATACGACATTTGTTAATCGTAGAATTTGATATTGAATATAAGCCGATATATTTTCTATTCAGAGCCTTGTATTGAATATCAAATGTGATTTGGGTTTGTCGTGAATGGTGTCTTCACTAACACTGTTCTTGAACCCAGTTGAGAAAAGATTAAATCTTTTTATTTAGATTTAATGAAGTGTACCAATTAAATAATATTTAATTGGAATTGAATTGATATTGATTTTTGGGTTTATCGTGAACAGTGTTTTAAATAACACTCGTTCTTTAACCCGATAATTAATGGAATGTGATTTTGGGTTTATTGTGAACCGTGTTTTAAATGACACTAATTCTTTAACCCAGTTAGCGATTAAAACTAAGTGGAGTTTTAATGAATCTTTAATTAGATTGAAATGATCGAGAATGGAGTATCACCAGTTTTGCTCCAGGCGATAGTTAAATCTTTAATTAGATTTGAACGTGAAATGGTAATTGAATTTACCGATAACACCGTGGTGTTAGATATGAAGTATTACCAGTTTTACTTCATGGGATGAATAGGTTGGGATTGGGAAATTAAAACAAATGATTACTTCGGTAAGGTTCGTTAATCCCGACTAGTTGAATCAAAATTCAAAAGAAGATTAAAGAATAAATTCAAGGAATTTATCTTGGATAAAATTAATTGGGAACCTTTCCCTATGAATGTGAAATTTAGAAACTAACTGTCGGTTAGCCAAGCAGAATGGTTTTCTGGATATTGATCTGATGTTGGTTTCGGCCTTCGGGATTAATATTTGGGGAATTATTCTCTTGATTAATTTACGGTTAGTGACTGATGAATTGGAATGAGGCGTATGTTGTGTTTGTGTAACACTTATTTAAAATAATATGCGAGTTATTCGGAAAGACCGGGTTTATCCCATTCTGAATAACTGATACGACGATAAGTCGGAGGTGAAGACGATGGTCGAAGACCGAAGGTCTTTACGTCGTTTGGGTGATTACCGATGATCTTGATTGGGCTGTACACCCAAGAAGATGGAAACAGTTGGTGATCGTCCAGACGTACTTGGAGATCGATGGATATGCGGGGTAATAGGTGCCTCCGGTTTCGTTCAGACCCAGAACGGACTTGTAAATGGACTGTGTGTCTGACATTGGATTTTAGTCCGTGTGATTGATCTCTATTAAATATATATCTGTTTGGCGGCGGAGAATTTATTCTCTTGCTTAACGCCCTTCTCTGAGACGTACGAGCTCAGGGGTTATATATTGATGGATATCAAACGCATGGAGTGAATTGCCTGTGTGGCATGCCTAAGTGGCAATTGATCGAGGCTTCTGTTGAAAAGCAAAGTCTTGTGGTGAGGATCAAAGCAAGGCCTTTGTGGCGTAGCTTTGTGTAACGTTTACTTCGCGTGTTTCACACCCGGTATGAACCAAAAACGGGAGAGGACCTCAGGGAGGGCATGCATTTCTTTCTAGTTAGAAGTGGCGTCAGTGGTTTTACACGCCCTGACGAGTTTGACTTATGTGGTTGTTGCTGTTGCGAGGCGCCTCGGATTGATCAGTCGTTCTCGAACCGATGGAGTCATTTAGTTGGCTCATTTACGCCCCAAAGGGCGGGGAAACGTATTGTTCAGGCACTATAATCCACATCGGTGGACCGGCCCTGTCGCTCCAAGGGGCAGTTGCGGCTGTTCCGGAGACATGGGCTAGATTGTCTCGAAGACGGTGAGGACGATCCGTGGCCTCAGTTCATAGATGGAAATCCAATTTCCAAATACGTGACATTTGCAGGTTTATTTGTAAACCTATATATGGCAACATAGTGGCATGGGACGCTCATGTCGCCTATGATTGATACTTATGATTTGAAGTTGTTTTATACACTATGCACTTATAATAGTATCAAATGATTTGTTTTAAATGTATCAAGCATTCTTTGGCTGTTATAAGGGAAAACCCTATCCCCCGGCTTGCGTTGCATTGTGTGATAGGACCTGGGTCTTATAATAGCTTCATTTTTCTTTATTTAGCATTGCGCTGTTTGTTTTATGCACTGGTATTCTTGGGAGGAAACCCGTTCCGTGTTATACGGCGTGGTCCCTTGATTTACCTAACTTTGAAATAAAGATTAATAACTATTTTAGTTCTCACACCAGTCACATGACTGACCTGGAGTTTATTGTTTTAACCTAAACTCTGGGTGCCCCTATTTTCGACACGGCAGCTAGTAGTTTTGGTTTTGTAGATTTATATTCACAGGATCCTGGTTTACAGTTGGAATGATATCCGTAAAGCTTGGTATCCGTATATCTCTTCTAGTTGTGTATTGTATTATTTTCCGCTGCTATGTATTTAAATGTAATTTAAATCTCTGATATTTCTGTGTAATATTTATTCATTTATACTCTGTATATTCTTGTAATCTGATGCATTGTTGTAATATACAATGAAATGTTCTTTTGTGTGTGTTCCGATTTGTCGTGTTCTCAAACGATAGGGCGTTTTGAACGGTCTGGGTCGGTTTAGCGACTGGTTCGGACCGAGCGAAATTCCTTCTCGTCACAATATGCCTAATCCATTTTCTATCTTTCTTCTTAAAGTATAACTACCTTACCCACAAATATGAATTAGTTCCAAATTTCCAAATACTTAACATATGGGCACCAATCTTATTACCAGGCTTATTGTACATCCTATTCCATGGTCATTCTAGGACCTACAATTTTTGGATTTCCATAATCCCAACCTTGATGTATAAAAATATTCTAAAAAACTATCTTATATTATTTCTTTCAGACCTGGGTTTCTCTATGGATCAAGGTATATATAATATATTTATATTTAAAAAAATAGTTCACTCACTATCTATTTAAGATTCCTAAGCCTAGGCTCTGATACTAAACGTAACAACCTAAATCCCAACTGGTCCGAATTTTTTGTGAAACATTAAAAATCCCAATCTACTGAGTTGGGTGTTTGGTATCTTGCAAATAGGCACAGACAATATATCAGAGCTCAATAAATAAGTCACAACGGAAATGGTTAAAATATAATAGTAAATAAGCACTTACCAACGAAATGGCACCGACTAAATCAAGTGCCTTTAAGCTGAAAAACCTCTATCTTCTAACCTGCGGGTTGTTATGAGGAAGGATCAGAACTAAAGTTTTAGTAAATGACATGATTATACACTTTTAAACATAACACTCTATATATCGTTCCATTTCCATTTTGTTATATTAAGTTATACTACTCTCACCCCCCGTATATAAATGGTAACCATCTACTCTCATCTAGACCTATCCCAATAATCAATATATATGTAGCTGCATGCCCTTCTATCACCTCGGTCTTAGATACTACCCACAATATCCTGCATATCCTCCCCAATAGGACCCACCATATCGTATGGAGAGTGCAAAAACTAGATCTATGAAGGAAAACTTCGTTAATCCTGCCATACAGATGTTCCATCGTATGATAAGGAATGTGAAAATGTGTCCGTAGAGGACTAATCCAATGCTAGGACATCCACGATGTACCACCCAGTGCATACATTGAGGATTTACATGTAATCACTTTTCTATACTTTTGAGTTCTCCTAGCTAGTGGCATTATAAGGGTTAACTTCGTACGGAACTCAATCAGAGATTTATTACAATATGTAAAGGATAATTTATAGGCCCACAATATAGATGTTCAACATGGTTTTGTGTCTTCTCAACGTGGTTATGGCCCCATATAGCCACCCCTCAACTAGTTGGACGACTTTCTAATGGGTTAATGCATTGCCTTACTAGAAACAAACTAAGCAACCAAATAGTGTTGCCGCCTCATATAGCATCTCGATAGTGAATGATCAACAGTCTTTTGGTTTAACCCAAATCTTCCACATGCTCACTACTAGATGATGGTGACAAGTATTCAAACAACTACTACCTTTATGGGTCCTTACTATTAAGCATGCTCCTGGAAGACACACAAACCCTCAAATTACCCATCAGCCTTTTGACTGCTTGTAAAGGATAGCCCTACATACCTTCAATTCAAATGTAGTTAAGGCATACCTTCTTGATGGACACTACCAACTTACCTCTAATGGACCGCTCTATTATGCCTACATCGAAGGGCCATCTTTGAGGTATCCTCAACATCTCGTTCGAAGCCACCGCTTCTTTCTCCAAAATAACGTGCGCGGTCGTCTTGAGATGATCAGTCCTCCACTGAATGGTAACGTAGCTACAAACGTGGCCCGTGAGATTAGCATACTCTGAAGGATTTGTTATGGCCCTCTTTGTTAGGCCTACATCTTGATTTCCTTTGGACCACTCTGAACGCACCTAACCTTTTTATTAGACCCTATGTATAATCTTTTCTTATGTGTTTAGTTTATCTTATATGCCCTCTAGTCTGCTTTTATTCTTCTATTATGATACTACATTCAGTTCATTTTTCTCACATTTTATGACAGTCTTGTTCCAAAACTATGTCTGCTTATCATAAATCATTTATCATAATAATTACTTTATTTCTTGTTATCTGCAATGCAACAGAAAATATCAACCACCTTACTCATTTACTCTTTTTGTAGATTTCTTAAATATTTAACTTGATTATTATCTTTATTTCATTTTATCAACTCTTGTTTGTTATGTTCTTTCTCTTCTTGACGTCATTGTAAGTTTTATTCTATGTAGTCACATTCTATATGGTTGGTTATTGAAACTTTACAAACCTATTTTCATACTTTAATATAAAATAATATAAACAATAATGCATGATTACAAGATATTTTTCTTACTAGTTTCTTTTAATTACTAGATAGTGTAAAATACAGTGACATCCCTATTTTGCACTAGTTTTGCTTTCTTTACATTCCTTGTAATTACGTTTAATGTATTAAATTATGTAAACA
Source organism: Allium sativum (assembly GCA_030737875.1). NCBI lineage: Eukaryota > Viridiplantae > Streptophyta > Magnoliopsida > Asparagales > Amaryllidaceae > Allium > Allium sativum. Next base: position 748,382,872 of record CM060916.1, on the reverse strand, counting down.
TACCTTTTCTCTACTAACCAGCTAAGCTATTACTAACTTCCAATTTTATTTATATATTGCATTCCACTTTTTGTTTCCTTATGTGTGTTTGACATTTGCATGTAATTTTTCCACTTTTATGCTTATTCTTTTTCTCTATAATTTTTAATCACAAGGTTACTTATATTTATTTGGATTTTATTCCGTAATAGCAAAATTTGCATATAAGTACAACAACTTCTTAAGATTTACAGTTTTCATACGTATAACTTGCATAAACTAATATCTATGATTATCCCAAGTTTAATAATGTCAAATTCAAATGATTATAACAGGAATCAAACGATGCTATATATCATTATCTAAAAAATATTTAACTTAAATCCACTCACCTGGAAATAACACTCTGTGACGACCCAAACTTCCCCGTAAAGGAAAGCCTAGATTGCCTTGAGAACAATACACACCAGAACACAAACTAATGAGCATTTATTGTTGATTACAACAATTACATCAGAGTACAAGAATATATCAGAGTATGAATACTTATTACATAAAAGAAATACAATGATATCAGAGATTTAAATTACATTTACAAAGCAGCGGAAAAATATTACAAATATACAACTGAAAGGAATACACGGATACAGAGCTTTCCGAATACCGCTTCAGCTGTAAACCAGGATCCTGTAAATATATCTGCAAAAAGCTACTCGACTGCCCGTGTGGAAAATATGGGCACCCGAGTTTGCCAGTGAAACAAACTACAGGTCAGTCATGGGACTGGTATGAGAAATCTTAACTAGACTTATCTAATAATAAGGCGAATCACAGGACCACGCCGCTAATGCGGAACGGGTTTACTCCATTGGATTGCCAGTGCATAAAATTAAGTAAATCGTTAAACAACGCAATGCCTTTTTAGAAAAATGAAACCATTATAAGACCCAAGTCCCATCACACAATGCAACGCAAACCGGAGGATAGGGTTTTACCTTATAATGGTTAAAAGATGCTTGATACGATAAAACGAATTTAATATTAGTGTGTATATATATGGGTATATATATATTTCAAAAACAATTTCAATCATAATGTATCAATCATAGATGGCATGGGTACCATATATCATGTCGCCATACTAGTTCTACAATCAAAACCGCAAGGTCGTATTGGAAATTGGATTTCCATCATGAGTCGAGGCTAGGGGCAAGCTCCTCTCCGATTCGAGACACTCTAGCAAATGCCTCAGGATCCCCCGCAGTGAACCCTTGGAGCGGTAGGGCCGGTCCCCGCCTATGGGCAGTGGATTGGTTATGCCTGAACACATGCTTCCCGGTCCCTTTGGACCTATAGTATGACCACTAACGGCCTATAAAAATCCGAGGCGCCTCAAAATCCATCATCCACATAAGTAAAATGTCAGCGCTGGTAGGTCCCTGACATCACTCTAGCTAGAAAGAAATGTGTGCACTCCCTACGGTCCGTATCCCGTTTTTGACTCATACCGGGGTGTGAGGCTCGCGAAGTCACGATATACACAAAGCTATGCCGTGATAGGCTATACTTTGATAATCCCACAAGGCCCTGCTTTTCAATAAAAGCCATGATAAATTGCATCTTGGCGTGCCACATTGACAATTCACGCCATGCGATCAATCACTATTAATATATACCAGGGTGTTAAGCAGAGAATAAATTCTCCACCACCAATCAGATATACATTAATAAAGATCAATTTAATTCACATGGAACGAAATTCAATGTCAGACACACATCCATTTACTAGCTTATGCTGTGGGTCTGAGCGAAAACCAAATCCGAACAATCAACAATAGTCCGGACGGCCACCACTGAAGCCCCTTCAAGGTAGCTACTCCCATCAAGGGTCTCAGCAGCAACACATCCATCCGATGTGAAGATCGTCGGTCTTCAATCACCGTCTTCACCTTCGACTCTTCATCGTCGTAGAAATTATTCGGAATGGGTTAAACCCGGTCTTTCTGAATAACTCTCGTATTTTTATAATTAAAAATCAAATACTATAAAAACACATCCAACGCCACATTCCAATTCAGAATTATTCTTCTAATGAATTATTCATATTATCTTATCAAAGATAAGTTCTTTACATTTATTCTTAAATCTTTCTTTTAAAGATTTATTAAAAACTCCAATTTGGTTTTAAATATCAAAATCATTATTTAATGATTTTTTTTTTAATTTTAAGAAATTAATCTTATCTTATTTGAGTTAAAGAACTAATATCATTGAAAACATTGTTCACGATAAACTCAAATTCATCTTCCATTAAATATAGAATTTTTATAGAAATCAGACCAATGTATAATCGATATAAATTTCTGTATCGGACTATTAATATAAATGGAATAACATCAAAGCCTTTTAAATTCCATATATATTAACGACCTTCTTTTACAGAAGCTCATTTCGAATATTATTAAATCAAATTCCATTCAATCCCAATTTAATATATTAAATTGGAAAACTTTACTTTGGAAAATTTTCTATTAAATTTTAATAAAAGATTTATAAATTCCAAGTTATATTCTCACTGTAAATTGAGTTAAAGAACAGATGTCGTTTAAAAACATTGTTCACGATAAACTCAATTCACAAATCATTTTATTCAAATTATTAAATATAATTGAAACTCTAATAATCTTAATTAAAAGATTTATTCTTATCTTAACTGGGGTTAAGAACAGTGTTATTTAAGATACCATTCACGACAACCCAAAAATCCAATTTATTCTATTAAATTCCAAGTAAATATTAATTTATTGGAAAACTTTCTTAAATCTTAATTATAAGATTTATTCTAGTTAACCATTAAATCATTATATATATTATATATATTATATTGTCGATTTCCATTTTAACACACTTTATAAAATAGTTATAAATTCATTTAAAACGATTTTAACTTCATTGCAATTTAAAGTCTAAATTGAATATTTTATTTTCTATTCACATTAAAATATTAACATTCTCAAAATAGTCTATTTTTAAAATCACTTCTTATATTCATTTAAAGTAAATTAAATTGATCGATAACCCGTTCGGGTTAAAATGGCGTTGTTATATAAAACAGATTAAATAGCCCAATTACTTCTTATTCAGTTATATTTTATACTGGGCCAGACCTCCCACATTAAGCCTGCGACTTATGGATGCTGGATATGCCGGTTGGTTCCGGGCAGACTTATCCCATAAGTTGGGCTTAACCTCGTGTCATGGCCCAATTCATATTTTAATTCAACCTTTTTCATTGTAACTTTTTAACAAACAAAACAGATTAAATGGCCCAATTCATGTTTTATAAATTGGCGTTGTTATATAAAATAGATTAAATAGCCCAATTACTTCTTATTCAATTATATTTTACACTGGGCCAGACCTCCCACATTAAGCCTGCGACTTATGGATGCTGGATATGCCGGTTGGTTCCGGGCAGACTTATCCCATAAGTTGGGCTTAACCTCGTGTCATGGCCCAATTCATATTTTAATTCAACCTTTTTCATTGTAACTTTTTAACAAACAAAACAAAATCTTTTGAATTCAAAACATCAAAGTCATTATTTGTTTTCTTTAACTAAATATTAAATTAAATATTCTTTTAATTCAAAATTGGAATGAGACCTAAAACAATTACCATATAATTTAATTATATGGATTTCAAACATCGCAATGTATTCTACACTAATGATAAGATCATTAATAACATCCAAAGTGAATATTAATACTGTATAAGCGTCAAATAAATAACGCTTATAACTAATCACAAGGGCGATGTGTGGATATCAACCCAAGACCCGTGTGGGGTTTCAACCAACACATACACATAACAAATAATTAAATAAATTATTTGTGCACTTGGGCGATTGTGTAAAAATTTATCGTCCAATCAACATAAACAAGTCAGGAAACTTGTTATGACTGTGTAAACATGTTTTTGTGTTAATCATTTTTAATAACGAACATTGTATGTTTTGGTTTAATCCCTTTTTAAACGACAAAGTGAATGTTTTGAATTCACTCTAATAAAGTGACAAAAAGGAATGTTTTTAATTTGTAAACAATTTCTATATATATTTATAACAAATAAATGAATATTTATTTATAAACAATATGCTATGTTTTTAATGACAAATAAATGAATGGCATTTATTTGCGTACATGCTCTAATGACAAATAAAAGAGAATTTTTTTTGTGCACTTTCTAATTCAACTTAACAAATAAAAGATGATGATTTGTTTGTTTACCATTTTTAATCCAATCTTAACAAATAAAAAATGTAAATTTTATTTGTTTACCATTTCTATCTACAAAAATGATAATTTTATATATCCATTCTAATTTTGGCAAAAAGTGACAAATTTATATGTTAATACTAAATTTAACCAAAGTGACACATTTATATGTTACTACTAATCTTAACCAAAAATGACTAATTTAGTCTAGTATGACATTTCTAACCAAAGGCCATATTTTATTCTAAATAACACTTTTGACAAAAGCAATGTTTTTATTCTAAATAAACATTTTTGACAAGAGCGGTATATTAATCTAAATGCGCATTTTTAACCAAATGCAATGTTCATTTTTAACTAAAGCAGTGTTTTCTATTCTAAATGAATATTTTAACAAAAGCGGTGTTTTAATCTAAATGCGCATTTTTAACCAAATGCAATGTTTTTATTCTAATATTACATTTTTGACTAAATGGATGTTTTTAATCCTTACATTGCTAACATGTCATAAAAGTGATATTTTTATTCTAAATAAACATTTTATAACAAAAATGTACTTTTATTCTATTTCAGCATTTTATAACTAAAATGGCATTTAATCCTAGTGTACATTTTATACTAAATGGCATTTTCACTTCTAATGTATATTTTCTAAGAAAACGTTCTTTTTAATTTCAAAAGAGAATGACTCTAGAAATGTTCTTTTTAGTTGAATCAACATGACGCTAAAAACATGTTATTTTTTATTGAAATAACATAACACTAAAAATATGTCATTTTTAGTTGAAATAACATAACGCTAAAACATGATTATTTTTAGTTGAAATAACATAACACTAAAAATATATTCACTTTTAATATTTCAACATGACACTAAAAATATGTTCATTTTTAATGAAATGACATAACGCAAAATATAATTTCATTTTAAATGAAATCACATAACTCTAATACACAATTTTAACCAAAATTGTTATTTTTGTCTACACAAAAATATTCTAACTAAGAATGTGATTTTTTGTTTACACATTTCATTTTATAAATAAAATGATATTTTAATCCTTATAAATCATTTCATACAAAAATTATGGTTTAAATCTAATATGTCATTTTCAACATTTTATTACAACACAATAAGTATCAAATAAACAAATCAACATACAACATCAATCATCAACCTATATTAAATCACGAATAGCAACAAATACAATATCATACATCGCAGGTCTGAATAAATTAGCATTCATACATGGAATTAAATTAACGAGAGATAATTAAATTTTATTTATTTCAAAATATAGAAATCTCACCTCGATTGTCTGAATTTTCAAAGTACTCCATTTCGATTCTAGTTCGTTCTATGTTGTGGAGCTCGCCAAGAGGGTTCCAACGCATCTGAAATCGGGAGATTTCGTTGCTTCTTTGTTCAGACCGTTGAAATTGAAGATCTCCTCGAGCTTAAAGTTTTTCCCCTTGAAGACGATCGAAGTTGATGAGGGAATGGAGAGAAAATTCGGGAAGAAGAAGAGAGGGCACCGGCCATTGATTTAAAGCATGGCGGCTACTGTATGTTTTAGGGTTATGGGTAAAAACAAAAATGTATTTTTATAATATTTTAATTGTAAATTTTTGTGAAGCATGGTTATGTGTAGATACATATTATTAAATAACAATTGCTAATCTTCTTCCAACCATTTATTGTATCCCGTTAATGACGCATTTATTTTATTTTGGAAAGATAATCTTAATTCATGCGATTAATTATAAGATATAATTTTACTACCATAATTAGAATGATGTCATAAAGAAAACAATTTTTTTTTCCATGCACAGAGGTTTATACATTGCCTTCCTTTGTTTCATTTCTCTCCTTTTTTATTTTATCAAGTTAATGACAATTGTTACATAATATTTCATGCCTTTATTGCCCAAAATTTATGTTAAAACAAATAAGTGATAGTAAATATTTATGCATGAGCCTGTATGTAAAATGCATTAAAAGAAATTTTACCATTAGGAAAAAGTTAACATACGTTAACCAAATGAATGTTTAAGTAATTAAAGCCGACATTTATGAAAAAAAAAGAAAGATGTAGTATTTTCCTTATTATTTGCACATTCATTCAAGTTAGTAATTGAACTCTAAATTATATGTATGCGTATAAAATGAAATTTAACCTTTGTCATAATTTGAAAACTGGAATTACAAAATATAATCAAGCTTTAGTTTAGGAATATTTATAAGATTAAAATTGTAGTTTCTCATAAAAGGAAAAAAATAAATTAAACCTTGAATTAAAATGACGCATGTACTATGATTAATTAATTACTTGATAGTTTAAATCATTATAAAATAACAAATAAATATGTGAAGTTTTGATTTAGTATGTATTAAAATTAGAATTTAACAAACATACATAAAAGTCTAATTATGATGATTATTTTTCTGACAAATGAATACGATAAAAAAATCAAGCATAAAACATATAAAATCATATTTATTTTTCCTATAATTTAAAATAGATAAATATGAGTTGAAAAATAAAATCGTATAATAAATTATATCAAACAGGTTAATAAAGGGGACAACTTTGGCACATTTAAATTTGTTTTTTTTTCAAATACGAACTATAAAAACAGTATGAAGGAAAAATTGAACGAGACATAATATATGAACATAAACGTGACCCCAAAATGGAATAGTATGAAATAGATAAGAATCTTTAGATAATATAAACATATATTATAAGAGAAGATGTGATAAAAAAAGGAATAGAATCACCAAAATTATTTACAATCAATACATGTTATAATTATCAAATAAGTTAAAATTAATCACTTATACAATTTATTTAAGTTATTCTAATTTTTTTTATTTCGTAAAAATAACCAATTTATACTCCATATACCTAAAAATAGTTTAATTTAAATAAAAAAATTGATTCTGAAATTCTGGGTTGTTACAGTCTCCCCCACTTAAAATCTTTTCGTCCTCGAAAAGGAACGAAGCTAAAAGTTGTTTAAATAACTAATTTAACTTTAAATTTTTATTTATTGGTTTCAATAATTTTATTAGTTAATCCAATAATCAAACATCACAACCAGCAATCAATTAGGTGATTAACTTTTAAAATATATATAGCTTTTATATATAGTCAAAAATCATATTTTTAGTGCAAATCACAACAATGTGTACTAACTAAGTTTTGGGTTCTCATACCAGTCAATGGAAATATATAGAAATCCCACTTTCGAGACTCAAACATAAATACTGGTGATGGTGCACCGATCATCAGAATTATCTCCGGGCGACTAGAGTGTGATTCTATATCTATCCAGTATATTAAAACTTTGAATATCCGTTAATTACTCGTATATTCGAAATCTATATATACTCGATTGTCCACATTAAAATATAATATACTCAAATACGTATATTAGGATAAAATTTTCAAAACTAAATTTGTTTTTATTTTTAAAGAAAATAATACTCTTTACGCTCGTTCTAGGATACTACTGATCCTATCTCTAACGAGTTATTCTCATTGGATATTACTAATCCAATCTCTGATGAATTCTTTCGTTCGGTTCTAATGTGTCTTATTCTCGAGCTCTGTAAACCAAAGCTCTGATACCAACTGTGACGACCCAAACTTCCCCGTAAAGGAAAGCCTAGATTGCCTTGAGAACAATACACATCAGAACACAAACTAAAGAGCATTTATTGCTGATTACAACAATTACATCAGAGTACAAGAATATATCAGAGTATGAATACTTATTACATAAAAGAAATACAATGATATCAGAGATTTAAATTACATTTACAAAGCAGCGGAAAAATATTACAAATATACAACTGAAAGGAATACACGGATACAGAGCTTTCCGAATACCGCTTCAGCTGTAAACCAGGATCCTGTAAATATATCTGCAAAAAGCTACTCGACTGCCCGTGTGGAAAATATGGGCACCCGAGTTTGCCAGTGAAACAAACTACAGGTCAGTCATGGGACTGGTATGAGAAATCTTAACTAGACTTATCTAATAATAAGGCGAATCACAGGACCACGCCGCTAATGCGGAACGGGTTTACTCCATTGGATTGCCAGTGCATAAAATTAAGTAAATCGTTAAACAACGCAATGCCTTTTTAGAAAAATGAAACCATTATAAGACCCAAGTCCCATCACACAATGCAACGCAAACCGGAGGACAGGGTTTTACCTTATAATGGTCAAAAGATGCTTGATACGATAAAACGGATTTAATATTAGTGTGTATATATATGGGTATATATATATATTTCAAAAACAATTTCAATCATAATGTATCAATCATAGACGGCATGGGTACCATATATCATGTCGCCATACTAGTTCTACAATCAAAACCGCAAGGTCATATTGGAAATTGGATTTCCATCATGAGTCGAGGCTAGGGGCAAGTTCCTCTCCGATTCGAGACACTCTAGCAAATGCCTAAGGATCCCCCGTAGTGAACCCTTGGAGCGGTAGGGCCGGTCCCCGCCTATGGGCAGTGGATTGGTTATGCCTGAACACACGCTTCCCAGTCCCTTTGGACCTATAGTATGACCACTAACGGCCTATAAAAATCCGAGGCGCCTCAAAATCCATCATCCACATAAGTAAAATGTCAGCGCTGGTGTAACGACCCAGATTTTCTGGTCGGTTTATTTTGAATATTTAATATTATTTTAAATATAGAGCTAATAATATAAATCGATTTTCATATTGAGTTATAGATCTAATTACCGTAATACGGGATATATTGAATTCGAAGTTAGAATTGAATCAAAACAGTTCAGTTGATTTATATAAATTCTGTTTGGATTAGAATGATAATGATATTTTATTATCGACAAATTAAATTGTTTGGGATTGATTTATATTTTAAATCAAATTTAATTTAAAATTGTTAATTTAAATTTTATCTCTTATATACAAGCCGAATTAAATTTCAGAATGAGTTCCATTGGGTTCAGAATGACATTATAATCTTGAAACGTCGGTCATTTGCGACTCGATAACAGTTCAGGACATCAAGCTAGAGGACTGCTACATATTTTAGTTATTTAATAAAAATAAAATCAAATAAATTACCTAATCTAATCATGGCCACCCTATGTTTAAAATCAGCCGACCTAAATGTTTTCACTTCGCAGCTATTCTTTCTTCGAGCTGATTAAATTGTCTCCCATCCTCATAAATCAAGGAAACACAAATTAATGGCCTTCGTACGTTATGTTCTCCTTTCCGCACCTATAAAATCACTCATCGCCTTCGTTATTTTATTCTCCAAACCAACAGATACATTTTCAATTCCCTCTTCCTTCGTTCCCTTTTTCTCCCAATAAAAATTAAAGTCACGCATCGCAAATCGAAGCCGTGGAGTTTCCAGAAGCTCGACCAAGGACTGACAACGCTCGCGATCGAAGTTACCTCCTGAAGCTCGAAAATCTGAAGCTTGCGATTTGCGGGGAAACATCGATACTGGTATACGGGGGATGTTAGGGTCGAAGTTTGCAGGAAGGGGGGTCGCGATTGTTGATTGGAAGTGGAGGGGGGTTCGACAGCGGATGAGGAGTTCGATCTTTCTGAGGACTGAGGGTTGTGGAAATAACATGAAGGCGTTCTCTGTGATTTTTGGATGGGGAAGATGCTTGTTTGGGTGATGACCAAAGTGGAGTTTGATGTATTTTAATGGGCAGAGAGTTTGAAAATCTGGAGGGGAATTCGGCAGTTGAACTTTGGGGAGTTCGGTATGTCTTTGTATTTGGGAATGGTCTGGAAATGGGTGTAGGGCATTGAAATGGCTACAGGATGAGGACTGATGGTTTATGCAGTAAAGATTGGAGTTGAGTATGGTGATGCACCAGCACTTGAGCAAGTGGATTGATAAGATATAGGGGTTGACTGTGAGGTGTTTGATGAAATGCCGGAGTGGGAAAGTGCAGTAATTTGGGCTGATGTAGTTGGGGATGTTCGGGGATTGACTTTGGGGATTTGTCGAGTAGTTTGCAGGCCAAGAAGGTATAAACTCATTCAAGTTGGTTTATAAGCTACGGCGTTATGGAATCAAACATGATATTCAGCAAAGGAAAAATCAGGTGAGTAAATCTCACTCACCTTTTATTTATAATTATTTTTACTGCGTAAAAATAATTGTTGTTGCTTGATTGGATTTTTCTGCTTGTTTTATATATATATTAGTTATTTAGGCTATTATATATATATATATTGGGTTGATTGATTGGTTGGATTCCCGCAGTCTCATTAGCGGATGCCCGCAGTTTCATAGCGGATGATTACCCTATACGCCCCACGCTATGATAGTGGATGACCTTCTATACCACGATATTCTGCCACAAAGCAGAATGGGTATTATTTATGTGCTAACATCTGTGGATGCAGGAAAATAGATTGGAGGAATCCAACCGGATTCCTCAAAAATATAGTATCCGTTTGTTTGTTGTTTGTTTGATTTCATATATATTTTTCATATATGATGTGTTAAAAATCAAATGATTGAAAATTGGGTGATTTGATTGTTTTAAATATCACTGGGCTAAGTGTTAATGTATTTAAAATATCATGGAAGGATATTTGAGATTAAAAAGGGAAAATTCTATTTTTAAATAGAATTTGAATTTTTAAATAGATTTGAAATATAAACTTGTTTGAAAAATAAAACAAGTGATTCCTTTATAAACGAAGTTTATAAGCGGAGTGAAATGAATTATCATTGGATAATTCAGAAAATAGAAATACAAGTGTGACTTTGAAAAAGGAAATATATTTTTCCAAAGATGAAATATTTTATTTGAAAGCGAGACTAGTTTAAATGAGGTTTGTAAATAGAAAGTGTAAAAATTATCATTTGGATAATTTGAATATTTAAATTCAAATGTGAATTTGAAAATAGAAATGGGAAAATCATTTAAAGAAATAAACGATAGAATTTATTCTGATGTTCAGAATATAAATTGAACGAAAATAAATCCATAAGGATTTATGATTTGAATTCGATAAATTCGAATTTTATTTAAATAAAAGTCAAATTGAATAAATAGAATTTGACTAGAATTTAAATATAGGATTTGAATACAGAAATTTAAATGTGATTTAGTTATAGAATTTGGATGTAAGAAATTGAAATAGAATTCAAAGGAATTCAAATGGATTTGAATAAAGAAAAGTAAAATATAGAGTTTTGAATTCAAAGGGATTTCATTATAGAATTTAAAGTGGAATTTAATTCAAAGGAATAAAATAAGGTATTGGAATTCAAGAAAATTAAATATGGAGTTTAACTAATGAATTTGAATTTAGAATTCAAATGGTATTTGTAAATGAATTCGAATTTAGAATTCAAATGGTGCTTGAAAGAAAATTGGAATATTTTAATTCAAATGGAGTTGGAAATAGATTTGAACATAGAAATTCAAATGGAGTTTGAATATTTGAATTTCAAAAGGGAATTCAAAATGGAGTTTGAATATCTAAATTCAAGTATGAATTTCAAATATAGAAATTCAAAAAGGAGTTGAATTAAAGTGAAAGTTAAATAAAGGATTTGAAATGGAATTCGAATAAAGGATCTCAAATGGAATTTGAATACAGGATTTAAACTATGGAATTTGAAATGTAAAAGATTCAAATGGAATTTGGAATATATATATTAGAATGGAGTTGAATTTATTTTAAACGAAGTTTAAAAGTATATATATATAAATATAATTAAAACGAACTCGCCGCAGCGCTGCAGTTCGGAAATTGGCGACTCGAACTTCATTTGAGTATATCGGAGTAAAATTAAGTCGGAATTCTTTGAAACAAGAACCGTCAGGACCAGTTAGATAATAGTTTTCTAATAGAAGAGAAAAATCTGGATTTCGTCGAATAGATTCTGAGATATGTCAAAATCAAATATTTAAAGGTGCAGCGCCAGAAACCATTATAAACCATAATGGATTTTATATATAAATATAAGGATTTTTAAGCAAATAAAAATCCAATTCCCATTTAAAAGCCTAAACTTGAGTTAGAAAATAAAGGCGAGCTCAAGTGAAGTAAGTAAAGAGAATTTTGGAAACAATAACCCCATTTTGATTATTCAGGATTAACTAAGTCAAAGTAGAAATTAGTTAATCGAGTTTGAACTAAAGTCGAACCTTGAAAAGTGAATTTGGCGTTCGTAAATATATATTCGAAATCGAATATAGAACTTTAATTGAAATTTGAATTCAATTAGTTGATAAGCAAGTTAAAAATATATTGGAACATGTCATGTCCAAATATAAAAGTGAAGTAGACCAAAGAGTTAATTAACAAGTTAATTAACGAATTGAGTTAAAGCAATTGGGAATAGTTGAAATCAATTGGACAGGTATAGACATACAGGAGACAGGTATGGGGTAAAGTGATGAAGGTATATAATTCGTGTGCTCGACAATAAGGTACATGTTTAAAATTCCATATGAGGTTTTATGTGCCGTATCGGCTAGCCGCTTGGCCTTTTCTTTTTCTTTTTGAGATAAGAAGGACCGGGAAAGCTATTTGAAATTTCCCGATGATCCCGGTACAGGGGAGATTATGGCGAATTTTTCCGGAAATTTAAGGAGTTAGAATATTTTTTAAGATATTTTGATAGTTAGAAATCATTGTATCGACGTATAGAATTCGATAGGTAAGTGAATATAAAAATCGAATATTTTAAACAAAAAGGGAAATCCATAAATTAGAAATAGAAAGCGAACTTTATACATGTTTTAAAAATGAATAATTGGATTGTATAGTGTGTTTTTTCGAGGTAAGTGGTTTTGCCGTTTTGAAGTTGAGGAGGTTTTCAGTTAAGGTCTGAGAGGTAATTTTACCCCAACTTGATTGATTTCATTTTTAATGGATAAACAACAAGATCCAGTCTCGAAGAGAAGTGTTTGAAAAAGAGTTAGTTGAATAAAACATTTTGGGTTGTTGTAACGATGTTTTACACAACATTCGTTTAAAACCCAAGTGATGGAATTTTGGAAATATAACAAATAAATATTCCTGAGTATAATTAAAATAGTCGGGATAGAGATAAGTGATTGGAATTGTTTCCAATTGCAAATAGAGATATTTTCTAATATATAGAAAATAAAAGAAGTTGATATTGGGAAAGGCCTTCCAAATAGCGTAAAGGGCCAATATGGTTATTGAAAATATTTGGTTAACAAATATTGATAAGGAAATGGAGAAGAGATTTAATTAATGGCATATTAATTAAAGAGCCCAGTGATTTGTTTGATATGTTGGATGAACACTTGTTTTTATTCGATAGTTAAATCACAGACTATCGAAGTTTTGACCATTGTTGTCAATATGGAGAGACCGGTTGGATTATTATCTGAAGAACCACTCCGTATCGGCATAAGCGTTGCGAACCAAGTATGCTGAATATGTATTGAAGACGGAGTAAAGTGCAAGGAATTTTTTCTATTAAATAGAAATAGTGCCTTCGGTTTCGTTCAGTCCCAGAACGAACGTATATGGACGAATGTCTGACAGAGTATTTCCAATGATCAAATGGGTTGGTCTGTATAAATATATATGGTTGCAACGGATTTATTTCCTTAGCATAACATCCAGAATATTTGTGCAAACTCAACTAGTGATTAACGGATCTGACAATGTGGCATTCAAAGTGATTGTGCTATTAATGAATGGTAAGTATTCGTAGCCTCAGGCCTCAACAACCGGGAAAGGACAAAAATCGGGCAGGCAGCATGGCTATGTGGGTCGCTCCCATTAGGATGTATAATCACCTATCTAGAGGTTCATTTAATTTCTTATTCTATTCGATGCTGTCCCAGTCGGGAGACGGTTGCTGATCCCAACCGTTGGTGATATACATTCGATACACTCAAGCGAAATGAGTGGTCGGTCATGTGTGGGCCGGGTTGCAAGATGGTCTTGTTGAACCCAGTGTACTCCTCTCTAGAGATACACTAGCGGAAGGTGGTTCCATACCTTGTCATGTGGGAAATCCAATCTCCAATAAGCGCCATGCGGTTTTTGATTTTATACTATGTATGTGGAGCGTGAGATGCAAGCGTTCTGCTATTTGGTTATTTACTTAATGTAGACATTATTATAATATCACTAGATTTTCGTATCTAAGTGTTTTGGGTTATAGTAAGGTAAAAACCGTCCATGTTTATGTGTGGGCTGGTCTTACTATTACCTTTTCTTTTGAAAGGATGTTTAAAGTTAAACAAGTGGTTGGAGGTTACTCACACCAGTCCCATGACTGACCCAGAGTTTATTTTGTTTTGTTTTCCCTAAACTCTTGGGTGCTCAAATTTGTATGGGCAGTCAAGTAGTCGGGATTTCACAGATTCATTTGAAGGAGCTGGAAGCAGGAGGCTTCACCGGTTAGCTATAGGCTATCATATATTCCGCTGTGGACCTTGTTTGTATCTGGAAACAGGTGTTTGTAACTGTTCCAGAAATGACTGTTGTGCTCTGATGATGGTATGTATGTAAAGTTACTGATTTGTATTTCAAAAGTTATGTTATAAAATATATTTTTATTCGTTCCGCTGTGAGTTTGTGATCTTCGTTTTCTTCTATTCTAATATTTCTTTCTTTCCATTTCTCATCCTCTAACTTCTTTCTAAAAATGATTCGTATTTCTGTGCCATTTGGGTTGGACGTGTGGTGTTTTTAGTCAACTCAGATAGCATGGATTTGCGGGTCGTTACAGTTGGTATCAGAGCTTAGGTTGAGCGAATACCTAGGCTTTGGTGGAAATGTGCTCATTAGAGATAGGGTCAGCAGTGCCCTAGAATGAGTTGAGTGTATAATACGAGAGCGCGTATTTGTTATTAATATAAAAATTGTTTTATATTGTGTTGGCTAGTCTGTTGAGTGGTTTATGAATTCTGGTCGAATCGTGGGACGCCACGAAGTCGATAGGGATTTCTAAACACTTGAACAGAAAATACGACATGATATTATTTTTAAATGGGTAAATGAAATAATTTTACCCAAAATTTCTATTTTTGATATAGAAAGAATAATTTTCTGGAATTATTATTATATGGATGTGTTGGATGTTGATTTTATAATCAAATGAGATTATAAACTTAGAATGGTTATTTATAACCAAATAGAATTTGTATAGGAATTAAATATACAAGTAAGATGAATTAGAATTTAATTCAAACCAGAATTTGGAATTTTAATCCTGGGAATTTGTAAAATATTTTCAAAGTATATTAAATAATATAGCTTTGTTTTGTAAAGGATTTGAATAAATACCATTTTTGAATGGATTTTAGAAGTGATAAAGCACTGAATTCACTTCAGTGGCTGGGAAATAATTCTGATGATGATTGCAACATCATCAGTGTTCATTTTCGAGTTTCTACGTGATGGATTGCTACCTTAGAAAATTTTGTTGGAAATTTGTTTGAAAATTCAAATGTTTTGAATTTGTGATAGGAATAAATATATGTTCATATGTATATATTTATTTCAAAAGAATTTGAAATAGAAACCCGGGAATTTGAATTCTGGAATTTAAAATTTAACTTAAAACAAGTTAAATAAATCAAGTGAATGAATTGCTTTAGAATCAATTTGAATGCATGTGAATGAGAAACCAAATGTTTTGGTAGAACTAAAATTGTTGAAATATGAAGAGGTGAGTTTCAACATAAAGAAGTTGTGAAAAGTAATGGGTTTGTACCATTTTCTTACCTTCGCAATTTCGAGGACGAAATTATTTTAAGGGGGGAAGAATGTAACGACCCAGATTTTCTGGCCGGTTTATTTTGAATATTTAATATTATTTTAAATATAGAGCTAATAATATAAATCGATTTTCATATTAAGTTATAGATCTAATTACCGTAATACGGGATATATTGAATTCGAAGTTAGAATTGAATCAAAACAGTTCAGTTGATTTATATAAATTCTGTTTGGATTAGAATGATAATGACATTTTATTATCGACAAATTAAATTGTTTGGGATTGATTTATATTTTAAATCAAATTTAATTTAAAATTGTTAATTTAAATTTTATCTCTTATATACAAGCCGAATTAAATTTCAGAATGAGTTCCATTGGGTTCAGAATGACATTATAATCTTGTAACGTCGGTCATTTGCGACTCGATAACAGTTCAGGACATCAAGCTAGAGGACTGCTACATATTTTAGTTATTTAATAAAAATAAAATCAAATAAATTACCTAATCTAATCATGGCCACCCTATGTTTAAAATCACTCGACCTAAATGTTTTCACTTCGCAGCTATTCTTTCTTCGAGCTGATTAAATTGTCTCCCATCCTCATAAATCAAGGAAACACAAATTAATGGCCTTCGTACGTTATGTTCTCCTTTCCGCACCTATAAAATCGCTCATCGCCTTCGTTATTTTATTCTCCAAACCAACAGATACATTTTCAATTCCCTCTTCCTTCGTTCCCTTTTTCTCCCAATAAAAATTAAAGTCACGCATCGCAAATCGAAGCCGTGGAGTTTCCAGAAGCTCGACCAAGGACTGACAACGCTCGCGATCGAAGTTACCTCCTGAAGCTCGAAAATCTGAAGGTTGCGATTTGCGGGGAAACATCGATACTAGTATACGGGGGATGTTATGGTCGAAGTTTGCAGGAAGGGGGGGTCGCGATTGTTGATTGGAAGTGGAGGGGGGTTCGACAGCGGATGAGGAGTTCGATCTTTCTGAGGACTGAGGGTTGTGGCAATAACATGAAGGCGTTCTCTGTGATTTTTGGATGGGGAAGATGCTTGTTTGGGTGATGACCAAAGTGGAGTTTGATGTATTTTAATGGGCGGAGAGTTTGAAAATCTGGAGGGGAATTCGGCAGTTGAACTTTGGGGAGTTCGGTATGTCTTTGTATTTGGGAATGGTCTGGAAATGGGTGTAGGGCATTGAAATGGCTACAGGATGAGGACTGATGGTTTATGCAGTAAAGATTGGAGTTGAGTATGGTGATGCACCAGCACTTGAGCAAGTGGATTGATAAGATATAGGGGTTGACTGTGAGGTGTTTGATGAAATGCCGGAGTGGGAAAGTGCAGTAATTTGGGCTGATGTAGTTGGGGATGTTCGGGGATTGACTTTGGGGATTTGTCGAGTAGTTTGCAGGCCAAGAAGGTATAAACTCATTCAAGTTGGTTTATAAGCTACGGCGTTATGGAATCAAACATGATATTCAACAAAGGAAAAATCAGGTGAGTAAATCTCACTCACCTTTTATTTATAATTATTTTTACTGCGTAAAAATAATTGTTGTTGCTTGATTGGATTTTTCTGCTTGTTCTATATATATTAGTTATTTAGGCTATTATATATATATAGGGTTGATTGATTGGTTGGATTCCCGCAGTCTCATTAGCGGATGCCCGCAGTTTCATAGCGGATGATTACCCTATACGCCCCACGCTATGATAGTGGATGACCTTCTATACCACGATATTCTGCCACAAAGCAGAATGGGTATTATTTATGTGCTAACATCTGTGGATGCAGGAAAATAGATTGGAGGAATCCAACCGGATTCCTCAAAAATATAGTATCCGTTTGTTTGTTGTTTGTTTGATTTCATATATATTTTTCATATATGATGTGTTAAAAATCGAATGATTGAAAATTGGGTGATTTGATTGTTTTAAATATCACTGGGCTAAGTGTTAATGTATTTAAAATATCGTGGAAGGATATTTGAGATTTAAAAGGGAAAATTCTATTTTTAAATAGAATTTGAATTTTTAAATAGATTTGAAATATAAACTTGTTTGAAAAATAAAACAAGTGATTCCTTTATAAACGAAGTTTATAAGTGGAGTGAAATGAATTATCATTGGATAATTCAGAAAATAGAAATACAAGTGTGACTTTGAAAAAGGAAAAAGCGAGACTAGTTTAAATGAGGTTTGTAAATAGAAAGTGGAAAAATTATCATTTGGATAATTTGAATATTTAAATTCAAATGTGAATTTGAAAATAGAAATGGGAAAATCATTTAAAGAAATAAACGATAGAATTTATTCTGATGTTCAGAATATAAATTGAACGAAAATAAATCCATAAGGATTTATGATTTGAATTCGATAAATTCGAATTTTATTTAAATAAAAGTCAAATTGAATAAATAGAATTTGACTAGAATTTAAATATAGGATTTGAATACAGAAATTTAAATGTGATTTAGTTATAGAATTTGGATGTAAGAAATTGAAATAGAATTCAAAGGAATTCAAATGGATTTGAATAAAGAAAAGTAAAATATAGAGTTTTGAATTCAAAGGGATTTGATTATAGAATTTAAAGTGGAATTTAATTCAAAGGAATAAAATAAGGTATTGGAATTCAAGAAAATTAAATATGGAGTTTAACTAATGAATTTGAATTTAGAATTCAAATGGTATTTGTAAATGAATTCGAATTTAGAATTCAAATGGTGTTTGAAAGAAAATTGGAATATTTTAATTCAAATGGAGTTGGAAATAGATTTGAACATAGAAATTCAAATGGAGTTTGAATATTTGAATTTCAAAAGGGAATTCAAAATGGAGTTTGAATATCTAAATTCAAGTATGAATTTCAAATATAGAAATTCAAAAAGGAGTTGAATTAAAGTGAAAGTTAAATAAAGGATTTGAAATGGAATTCGAATAAAGGATCTCAAATGGAATTTGAATACAGGATTCAAACTATGGAATTTGAAATGTAAAAGATTCAAATGGAATTTGGAATATATATATTAGAATGGAGTTGAATTTATTTTAAACGAAGTTTAAAAGTATATATATATATATATATATATATAATTAAAACGAACTCGCCGCAGCGCTGCAGTTCGGAAATTGGCGACTCGAACTTCATTTGAGTATATCGGAGTAAAATTAAGTCGGAATTCTTTGAAACAAGAACCGTCAGGACCAGTTAGATAATAGTTTTCTAATAGAAGAGAAAAATCTGGATTTCGTCGAATAGATTCTGAGATATGTCAAAATCAAATATTTAAAGGTGCAGCGCCAGAAACCATTATAAACCATAATGGATTTTATATATAAATATAAGGATTTTTAAGCAAATAAAAATCCAATTCCCATTTAAAAGCCTAAACTTGAGTTAGAAAATAAAGGCGAGCTCAAGTGAAGTAAGTAAAGAGAATTTTGGAAACAATAACCCCATTTTGATTATTTAGGATTAACTAAGTCAAAGTAGAAATTAGTTAATCGAGTTTGAACTAAAGTCGAACCTTGAAAAGTGAATTTGGCGTTCGTAAATATATATTCGAAATCGAATATAGAACTTTAATTGAAATTTGAATTCAATTAGTTGATAAGCAAGTTAAAAATATATTGGAACATGTCATGTCCAAATATAAAAGTGAAATAGACCAAAGAGTTAATTAACAAGTTAATTAACGAATTGAGTTAAAGCAATTGGGAATAGTTGAAATCAATTGGACAGGCATAGACATACAGGAGACAGGTATGGGGTAAAGTGATGAAGGTATATAATTCGTGTGCTCGACAATAAGGTACATGTTTAAAATTCCATATGAGGTTTTATGTGCCGTATCGGCTAGCCGCTTGGCTTTTTCTTTTTCTTTTTGAGATAAGAAGGACCGGGAAAGCTATTTGAAATTTCCCGATGATCCCGGTACAGGGGAGATTATGGCGAATTTTTCCAGAAATTTAAGGAGTTAGAATATTTTTTAAGATATTTTGATAGTTAGAAATCATTGTATCGACGTATAGAATTCGATAGGTAAGTGAATATAAAAATCGAATATTTTAAACAAAAAGGGAAATCCATAAATTAGAAATAGAAAGCGAACTTTATACATGTTTTAAAAATGAATAATTGGATTGTATAGTGTGTTTTTTCGAGGTAAGTGGTTTTGCCGTTTTGAAGTTGAGGAGGTTTTCAGTTAAGGTCTGAGAGGTAATTTTACCCCAACTTGATTGATTTCATTTTTAATGGATAAACAACAAGATCCAGTCTCGAAGAGAAGTGTTTGAAAAAGAGTTAGTTGAATAAAACATTTTGGGTTGTTGTAACGATGTTTTACACAACATTCGTTTAAAACCCAAGTGATGGAATTTTGGAAATATAACAAATAAATATTCCTGAGTATAATTAAAATAGTCGGGATAGAGATAAGTGATTGGAATTGTTTCCAATTGCAAATAGAGATATTTTCTAATATATAGAAAATAAAAGAAGTTGATATTGGGAAAGGCCTTCCAAATAGCGTAAAGGGCCAATATGGTTATTGAAAATATTTGGTTAACAAATATTGATAAGGAAATGGAGAAGAGATTTAATTAATGGCATATTAATTAAAGAGCCCAGTGATTTGTTTGATATGTTGGATGAACACTTGTTTTTATTCGATAGTTAAATCATAGACTATCGAAGTTTTGACCATCGTTGTCAATATGGAGAGACCGGTTGGATTATTATCCGAAGAACCACTCCGTATCGGCATAAGCGTTGCGAACCAAGTATGCTGAATATGTATTGAAGACGGAGTAAAGTGCAAGGACTTTTTTCTATTAAATAGAAATAGTGCCTTCGGTTTCGTTCAGTCCCAGAACGAACGTATATGGACGAATTCTGACAGAGTATTTCCAATGATCAAATGGGTTGGTCTGTATAAATATATATGGTTGCAACGGATTTATTTCCTTAGCATAACATCCAGAATATTTGTGCAAACTCAACTAGTGATTAACGGATCTGACAATGTGGCATTCAAAGTGATTGTGCTATTAATGAATGGTAAGTATTCGTAGCCTCAGGCCTCAACAACCGGGAAAGGACAAAAATCGGGCAGGCAGCATGGCTATGTGGGTCGCTCCCATTAGGATGTATAATCACCTATCTAGAGGTTCATTTAATTTCTTATTCTATTCGATGCTGTCCCAGTCGGGAGACGGTTGCTGATCCCAACCGTTGGTGATATACATTCGATACACTCAAGCGAAATGAGTGGTCGGTCATGTGTGGGCCGGGTTGCAAGATGTTCTTGTTGAACCCAGTGTATTCCTCTCTAGAGATACACTAGCGGAAGGTGGTTCCATACCTTGTCATGTGGGAAATCCAATCTCCAATAAGCGCCATGCGGTTTTTGATTTTATACTATGTATGTGGAGCGTGAGATGCAAGCATTCTGCTATTTGGTTATTTACATGATGTAGACATTATTATAATAACACTAGATTTTCGTATCAAAGTGTTTTGGGTTATAGTAAGGTAAAAACCGTCCATGTTTATGTGTGGGCTGGTCTTACTATTACCTTTTCTTTTGAAAGGATTTTTAAAGTTAAACAAGTGGTTGGAGGTTACTCACACCAGTCCCATGACTGACCCAGAGTTTATTTTGTTTTGTTTTCCCTAAACTCTTGGGTGCTCAAATTTGTATGGGCAGTCAAGTAGTCGGGATTTCACAGATTCATTTGAAGGAGCTGGAAGCAGGAGGCTTCACCGGTTAGCTATAGGCTATCATATTCCGCTGTGGACCTTGTTTGTATATGGAAACAGGTGTTTATAACTGTTCCAGAAATGACTGTTGTGCTCTGATGATGGTATGTATGTAAAGTTACTGATTTGTATTTCAAAAGTTATGTTATAAAATATATTTTTATTCGTTCCGCTGTGAGTTTGTGATCTTCGTTTTCTTCTATTCTAATATTTCTTTCCATTTCTCATCCTCTAACTTCTTTCTAAAAATGATTCGTATTTCTGTGCCATTTGGGTTGGACGTGTGGTGTTTTTAGTCAACTCAGATAGCATGGATTTGCGGGTCGTTACAGCTGGTAGGTCCCTGACATCACTCTAGCTAGAAAGAAACGTGTGCACTCCCTACGGTCCGTATCCCGTTTTTGACTCATACCGGGGTGTGAGGCTCGCGAAGTCACGATATACACAAAGCTATGTCGTGATAGGCTATAATTTGATCATCCCACAAGGCCCTGCTTTTCAACAAAAGCCTTGATTTATTGCATCTTGGCGTGCCACATTGACAATTCACGCCATGCGATCAATCACTATTAATATATACCAGGGTGTTAAGCAGAGAAGAAATTCTCCACCACCAATCAGATATACATTAATAAAGATCAATTTAATTCACATGGAACGAAATCCAATGTCAAACACACATCCATTTACTAGCTTATGCTCTGGGTCTGAGCGAAAACCAAATCCGAACAATCAACAATAGTCCGGACGGCCACCACTGAAGCCCCTTCAAGGTAGCTACTCCCATCAAGGGTCTCAGCAGCAATACATCCATCCGATGTGAAGATCGTCGGTCTTCAATAACCGTCTTCATCTTCGACTCTTCATCGTCGTAGAAATTATTCGGAATGGGTTAAACCATGTCTTTCCGAATAGCTCTCGTATTTTTATAATTAAAAATCAAATACTATAAAAACACATCCAACGCCACATTCCAATTCAGAATTATTCTTCTAATGAATTATTCATATTATCTTATCAAAGATAAGTTCTTTACATTTATTCTTAAATCTTTCTTTTAAAGATTTATTAAAAACTCCAATTTGGTTTTAAATATCAAAATCATTATTTAATGTTTTTTTTTTAATTTTAAGAAATTAATCTTATCTTATTTGAGTTAAAGAACTAATATCATTGAAAACATTGTTCACGATAAACTCAAATTCATCTTCCATTAAATATAGAATTTTTATAGAAATCGGACCAATGTATAATCGATATAAATTTCTGTATCGGACTATTAATATAAATGGAATAACAACAAAGCCTTTTAAATTCCATATATATTAACGACCTTCTTTTACAGAAGCTCATCTCGAATATTATTAAATCAAATTCCATTCAATCCCAATTTAATATATTAAATTGGAAAACTTTACTTTGGAAAATTTTCTATTAAATCTTAATAAAAGATTTATAAATTCCAAGTTATATTCTCACTGTAAATTGAGTTAAAGAACAGATGTCGTTTAAAAACATTGTTCACGATAAACTCAATTCACAAATCATTTTATTCAAATTATTAAATATAATTGAAACTCTAATAATCTTAATTAAAAGATTTATTCTTATCTTAACTGGGGTTAAGAACAGTGTTATTTAAGACACCATTCACGATAACCCAAAAATCCAATTTATTCTATTAAATTCCAAGTAAATATTAATTTATTGGAAAACTTTCTTAAATCTTAATTATAAGATTTATTCTAGTTAACCATTAAATCATTATATATATTATATATATTATATTGTCGATTTCCATTTTAACACACTTTATAAAATAGTTATAAATTCATTTAAAACGATTTTAACTTCATTGCAATTTAAAGTCTAAATTGAATATTTTATTTTCTTTTCACATTAAAATATTAACATTCTCAAAATAGTCTATTTTGAAAATCACTTCTTATATTCATTTAAAGTGAATTAAATTGATCGATAACCCGTTCGGGTTAAAATGGCGTTGTTATATAAAACAGATTAAATAGCCCCATTACTTCTTATTCAGTTATATTTTATACTGGGCCAGACCTCCTAAATTAAGCCTGCGACTTATGGATGCTGGATATGCCGGTTGGTTCCGGGCAGACTTATCCCATAAGTTGGGCTTAACCTCGTGTCATGGCCCAATTCATATTTTAATTCAACCTTTTTCATTGTAACTTTTTAACAAACAAAACAGATTAAATGGCCCAATTCATGTTTTATAAAATGGCGTTGTTATATAAAATAGATTAAATAGCCCAATTACTTCTTATTCAATTATATTTTACACTGGGCCAGACCTCCCACATTAAGCCTGCGACTTATGGATGCTGGATATGCCGGTTGGTTCCGGGCAAACTTATCCCATAAGTTGGGCTTAACCTCGTGTCATGGCCCAATTCATATTTTAATTCAACCTTTTTCATTGTAACTTTTTAACAAACAAAACAAAATCTTTTGAATTCAAAACATCAAAGTCATTATTTGTTTTCTTTAACTAAATATTAAATTAAATATTCTTTTAATTCAAAATTGGAATGAGACCTAAAACAATTACCATATAATTTAATTATATGGATTTCAAACATCGCAATGTATTCTACACTAATGATAAGATCATTAATAACATCCAAAGTGAATATTAATACTGTATAAGCGTCAAATAAATAACGCTTATAACTAATCACAAGGGTGATGTGTGGATATCAACCCAAGACCCGTGTGGGGTTTCAACCAACACATACACATAACAAATAATTAAATAAATTATTTGTGCACTTGGGCGATTGTGTAAAAATTTATCGTCCAATCAACATAAACAAGTCAGGAAACTTGTTATGGCTGTGTAAACATGTTTTTGTGTTAATCATTTTTAATAACGAACATTGTATGTTTTGGTTTAATCCCTTTTTAAACGACAAAGTGAATGTTTTGAATTCACTCTAATAAAGTGACAAAAAGGAATGTTTTTAATTTGTAAACAATTTCTATATATATTTATAACAAATAAATGAATATTTATTTATAAACAATATGCTATGTTTTTAATGACAAATAAATGAATGGCATTTATTTGCGTACATGCTCTAATGACAAATAAAAGAGAATTTTTTTGTGCACTTTCTAATTCAACTTAACAAATAAAAGATGATGATTTATTTGTTTACCATTTTTAATCCAATCTTAACAAATAAAAAATGTAAATTTTATTTGTTTACCATTTCTATCTACAAAAATGATAATTTTATATATCCATTCTAATTTTGGCAAAAAGTGACAAATTTATATGTTAATACTAAATTTAACCAAAGTGACACATTTATATGTTACTACTAATCTTAACCAAAAATGACTAATTTAGTCTAGTATGACATTTCTAACCAAAGGCCATATTTTATTCTAAATAACACTTTTGACAAAAGCAATGTTTTTATTCTAAATAAACATTTTTGACAAGAGCGGTATATTAATCTAAATGCGCATTTTTAACCAAATGCAATGTTCATTTTTAACTAAAGCAGTGTTTTCTATTCTAAATGAATATTTTAACAAAAGCGGTGTTTTAATCTAAATGCGCATTTTTAACCAAATGCAATGTTTTTATTCTAAGATTACATTTTTGACTAAATGGATGTTTTTAATCCTTACATTGCTAACATGTCATAAAAGTGATATTTTTATTCTAAATAAACATTTTATAACAAAAATGTACTTTTATTCTATTTCAACATTTTATAACTAAAATGGCATTTAATCCTAGTGTACATTTTATACTAAATGGCATTTTCACTTCTAATGTATATTTTCTAAGAAAACGTTCTTTTTAATTTCAAAAGAGAATGACGCTTGAAATGTTCTTTTTAGTTGAATCAACATGACGCTAAAAACATGTTATTTTTAATTGAAATAACATAACACTAAAAATATGTCATTTTTAGTTGAAATAACATAACGCTAAAACATGATTATTTTTAGTTGAAATAACATAACATTAAAAATATGTTCACTTTTAATATTTCAACATGACACTAAAAATATGTTCATTTTTAATGAAATGACATAACGCAAAATATAATTTCATTTTAAATGAAATCACATAACTCTAATACACAATTTTAACCAAAATTGTTATTTTTGTCTACACAAAAATATTCTAACTAAGAATGTGATTTTTTGTTTACACATTTCATTTTATAAATAAAATGATATTTTAATCCTTACAAATCATTTCATACAAAAATTATGGTTTAAATCTAATATGTCATTTTCAATATTTTATTACAACACAATAAGTATCAAATAAACAGATCAACATACAACATCAATCATCAACCTATATTAAATCACGAATAGCAACAAATACAATATCATACATCGCAGGTCTGAATAAATTAGCATTCATACATGGAATTAAATTAACGAGAGATAATTAAATTTTATTTATTTCAAAATATAGAAATCTCACCTCGATTGTCTGAATTTTCAAAGTACTCCATTTCGATTCTAGTTCGTTCTATGTTGTGGAGCTCGCCAAGAGGGTTCCAACGCATCTGAAATCAGGTGATTTCGTTGCTTCTTTGTTCAGACCGTTGAAATTGAAGATCTCCTCGAGCTTAAAGTTTTTCCCCTTGAAGACGATCGAAGTTGATGAGGGAATGGAGAGAAAATTCGGGAAGAAGAAGAGAGGGCACCGACCATTGATTTAAAGCATGGCGGCTACTGTATGTTTTAAAGTTACGGGTAAAGACAAAAATGTATTTTTATAATATTTTAATTGTAAATTTTTGTGAAGCATGGTTATGTGTAGATACATATTATTAAATAACAATTGCTAATCTTCTTCCAACCATTTATTGTATCCCGTTAATGAAGCATTTATTTTATTCTGGAAAGATAATCTTAATTCATGCGATTAATTACAAGATATAATTTTACTACCATAATTAGAATGATGTCATAAAGAAAACAATTTTTTTTTCCATGCACAGAAGTTTATACATTGCCTTCCTTTGTTTCATTTCTCTCCTTTTTTATTTTATCAAGTTAATGACAATTATTACATAATATTTCATGCCTTTATTGCCCAAAATTTATGTTAAAACAAATACGTGATAGTAAATATTTATGCATGAGCCTGTATGTAAAATGCATTAAAAGAAATTTTACCAATAGGAAAAAGTTAACATACGTTAACCAAATGAATGGTTAAGTAATTAAAGCCGACATTTATGAAAAAAAAGAAAGATGTAGTATTTTCCTTATTATTTGCACATTCATTCAAGTTAGTAATTGAACTCTAAATTATATGTATGCGTATAAAATGAAATTTAACCTTTGTCATAATTTGAAAACTGGAATTACAAAATATAATCAAGCTTTAGTTTAGGAATATTTATAAGATTAAAATTGTAGTTTCTCATAAAAGGAAAAAAATAAATTAAACCTTGAATTAAAATGACGCATGTACTATGATTAATTAATTACTTGATAGTTTAAATCATTATAAAATAACAAATAAATATGTGAAGTTTTGATTTAGTATGTATTAAAATTAGAATTTAACAAACATACATAAAAGTCTAATTATGATGATTATTTTTCTGACAAATGAATACGATAAAAAAATCAAGCATAAAACATATAAAATCATATTTATTTCTCCTATAATTTAAAATAGATAAATATGAGTTGAAAAATAAAATCGTATAATAAATTATATCAAACAGGTTAATAAAGGGGACAACTTTGGCACATTTAAATTTGTTTTTTTTTTCAAATATGAACAATAAAAACAGTATGAAGGAAAAATTGAACGAGACATAAAATATGAACATAAACGTGACCCCAAAATGGAATAGTATGAAATAGATAAGAATCTTTAGATAATATAAACATATATTATAAGAGAAGATGTGATAAAAAAAAAGGAATAGAATCACCAAAATTATTTACAATCAATACATGCTATAATTATCAAATAAGTTAAAATTAATCACTTAAACAATTTATTTAAGTTATTCTAAATTTTTTTTATTTCGTAAAAATAACCAATTTATACTCCATACCCCTAAAAATAGTTTAATTTAAAAAAAATGATTCTGAAATTCTGGGTTGTTACACACTCCAAGTTCCAAATTTGATTCAAATCTAGTTATAATATCTGTAGTCTTTCCTTTTGTAACCCTATTTGGATCTGCATATTGGAAATTGCATGGATTCATAAATCTATATCTAAACAAATAAAATAAACTAACTAGAAAACCATATCTATAAAACTTACCTTATACATATGACTTATTTTGTACATCTCTTTACTAGATCTACAGTTTCTGCCTCTAATTTGTAAATCAAAAATTGTGACATCCCACATCCCTTAACGTCACTCATATGAGGATGCGTTAAGATTTGTGCTTAGGTATAAAGTAACAATTCAGAGACTGAAATTCACAAGACAGAAATGTAAAACACAGTGGAAACTTCTAAAAACATTTATCAAATAAGCAAGTCAAATCACAATACTTATTACATTTCAAAATACCAGATAGTCATAATCATAAAACAAACATATTGTCTCGCGGAAAATATCAGGGTACATAAGTAAAACCATAAAAGCTATCCCTTTCATAAGTCAGTACAATGATCAGAAAACAAGAATTGGACCAAATACATGGATCCGGAAAGAGTCTGAATCCAAGCTGAACCAAATTATCAAGAATCACTACTGAGACCCTCTACCTTGCGGACCTGGGGGGATGAAGAGAGAAGTAGGAAACAAACTAGGTCAGACATACGTCTGGTGAGTTCTAGTAATTTTTAGCATGATTATAAGACAAGGAAGCATTTTGACAGATGAATAATTCTACGAGAAATGGGCATAAAGCATAAATGAAATAGCAGAAAAGATAAATACAAATAAAGATAGGCTTCTCATTCATATTCGAAAATTACTGCACCAACTACCAAAATAACACATTTAGGCTTTACCTAATTTCTACCCATCGGTCGGCTTCCTCACCCAAAATGTGATAACTTGCGCCAGCTATGGAATTTTGGGTTATCAATTTCGAACCCGTCAACCAAAAGGACACAGCCATTAATCATAGGCGTTACAATGACTTATCGTCCCCAATTGGAACGATGCACACTCATCGTTCTGCCAGAACGCACCAGTACACACCTCATTTGAACCACTTACTATCCAGTTAAGTAAAGCGTACCCTAGCCTCTACCTGGTATGAGAGTCCGTGATAGCAAAGGGATACTAATTGATACGAGTTCCCAACTAAAAAATGCAATTGACACAAGTCATCGCTAGACTTAGTCCCCAATTCATAACCAGGATTTTATCATACTATTAGGCCTCTTATCTTCCCCCACTCAGCCCTATGTTGCAGGAGCGAACCAGTCCACGAGCCACTTATCTTCCCCTATCATCCCCATGCTACCAGAACAGACTCCCTCTATTTTAGCTTATTAATCTCATAAATTAAACTTAACACGTTTAAGTTTATTAATAAGACCAATATAACCACCTGTTATATTCTTAGGTTGTAATTAACATTTCTAATTAATATAATCTTTTTATACAACCCTTCCCCTCATTACATAATGTCTAGTTAAGTGAAATTTATTCCAGTTTAAATGTTTTCCAATTATATGTTACTTAATGTCCAATTAAGTTCAGTTTATTCCAGTTCATAAGTTTGAATATTCTTCAATTAAGGTTTATACCAATTTACAGTCCATTATTTGAACATAATATCCATCCATTTCCAACATGCCCAAAATCCCCTTTTTAACATACTTTCAACATTCTTCCAATTTTTATGCAAATTAATCGATAAAGGCCTAGGCTCTCATTAGGTTTAGGCTCAGTGCAAAAGTAAATAAAAAGGGAAAATTGGTTAAGGCTACTCGTACGGCCTAGACTCAGAAATGAACAAAATAAATATTATAGGACATTGCAAGACTGTAAATAAATTCATAGCATAGAAGGGGATAAAAGAAGAATTGCTTACAATTAATAAACAACTAAAATGCAATAAACATAGACAACAAAATAGATTATAATAACTTATTGAAAAACAAACTTATAAATACTATAAACATAAATTATAAATAAAAGAAGAACTGCTTACAATTAATAAACAACTGAAATGCAATAAACATAGACAACAAAATAGATTATAATAACTTATATAAAAACAAACTTATAAATACTGTAAACATAAATTATTTTATAACATAGGTGGAGTGGAGGCTGAGGAAATGAAGAAGGAGAAGTGTGGGAGGAAAGTGAGGAGCGCAAGTCAATTTATTGGTGTAGAAGGACAATCTAAGCCCTATGATTATTAGGTTTTCAATCTTAACTCCCGAAAACACGTCAGCAGAATTCTCCAGAAAGTTACAACACATCGATATCGTGTCAGGCACGAGATCGCTCCTTGCATTGATATGGGTCAACCCACCCGTCAATGTGGGTCGACACAGGGGTCAACCCACATGGGTCCTTGGTCGACCCAGTTATGGGCTATGACGTCCATTACTTCGTTGATTTTGGGTCGATTATTTATTTAATTTCTGGTTTTAAATTTCAGACTTCAACTGATCATATCATGTTCGCTTTTCATTCGTTTTATGCAAACTAAAAGTCTATCCGAACCAGAATTTCATAATGGTCCCAGCGGTGAAATCCCCTTTGCCTAATTTTGAATGTTATTTTAATTAATATATGTTTTATTACTCTTTTCTATTTAATTGCTGTTTATGAAAATTTGGGGAGTTATATTCTCCGCTCCTTAAAGGATTTCGTCCCCGAAATCTCCAAGGTTAGAAGAATGTTATGAATGTTATCAACCATTATTTACACCCATTTACTCAACCATCAGCCACTGACATCCATTGTCCTTAAATTTTCTAATGCTTTTCATGAACATATGCAAAGGTGTTGTGTATATGTCCCTAAGCTAATGCAAAAATCAGGCGGTCTGCTGATTCAGTTGACCTCCTTAATGCAATTCATGTCTGTGCCATGAATCCAATATATATGCAAAGGAATCCTAATGATACATATAAAATTCTATATGTGTGCAACAACCATTGATCAAAATGCAATATCCTAGTGATGATTCAACCATTTTTCATCCATAATATATTAAAATGCACACATCCGTATGCAATATGTAAGTTTCCTAGTTCATTTGAACCCTAACTAGTGCCTAGCGTGTGTATATGCATTCACTACATCCACTAGCAAACACTTGCATCCACGTGAATCTATTCAACCATCACATGTCCTATTAACATGTCTTATCCATAGGCTTCTAATTAAGACTTATGATTCAAACAATAGGAAAAATAGATTCAAATTCATATCTTAGGAAAGAATTAAGAGCGTACTCTCAAAGAGCGAGGAAAAGAAGCATGAAACTTATCCTCTGGTTCCCAATTTGCATCATCGTTGTCTTCTCTCCACTGAATCTTAACTGGCTTGATCTCTTTTTTTGTAGCTTCTTAACTTCAGATCCAAGTATCTGAGTAGGAACCCTCCTGACTGATGCCTCCCTCTCTGTCTTGATATCCATTAGAGTACTCGGCTCTACTACTACTACAAAATCTTGTAGACACCTCCGTAAGTGTGAAACATGGAACACATCGTGCACTACTGCCAGTCTATTCGGTAGTTAACTCTGTAGGCCATCTGACCAATCCTCTCTAGTATAGGGAATGCCCCTGCAAACCTCGGCGCCGGCTTCCCTGCTGAGCTGAACCGAACAACTCTCCTTAAAGGTGACACCTTGACAAAAAACCATGTCTCCTACATCGAACACTAGTTTCGTCCTCCACTTTTCTGCATACGACTTTTGTTTGTCCTGAGCTGCCTTCATCCGCCTCTGAATCAAATCTATCTTCCTTGAGGTCTTTCTAACCATTTCAGTTGCAAGTAGAAGTTTGTCCATGGACTCCCACAAATATGTTAGTAATCTGCAGAGTCGTCTGTATAATGCTTCGAAGGGATCCACAACAATACTCGTTTGGTAGTTGTTATTATATGCAAAGTCTACCAATGGAAGATACTCCTCCCAAGTCCCTTCGAAGTCTAGGATACACAGTCATAATAAATCCTCAAGAATCCTATTAACCCTCTCCGTTTGTCCATCTTTCTGAGGGTGATAGGAAGTTGTAGTTGTGTCCCCAATGCCTCCTGCACGCTCCTCCAAAACTCACTTGTAAAAATGGGGTCTCGATCACTAACAATACTAGAGGGTACTCCATGAAGTCGGACGATCTCTCTAAGATACACATATGCCAACTAAGTTGTCGTCCACTTACTATTAACCGGGATAAAGTGAGTGCTCTTAGTCAACCTATCGACTATAACCCAAATACTGGTGTTACCCTTCCTTATCAGGGTAACCATCTATAAAGTCCATTGAGACACTCTCGCACTTTCACTATGGCATATCCAAGGGCTGAAGCAATCCATCAGGCTTCCTCTAATCAACCTTCACTCGCTGATAAGTCATACATCAAGCTACAAACTCTGCCACGTCCTTCTTCATCCTTATCCAATGAAAAACCCTCCCCATATCTCTATACATCTTACCACCCCCCGGGTTGATGGTCATCCGAGAACGATGAGCCTCCTCTAAAACCGATCTTAATAAATCATCAACTCTAGGAACATACAATCTCCCATCACGATGTAGCCACCCTTTCTCATCCAAAGAATACATAGCAAGGTGACTAAAGGTCTCTCCTCTATTGAGTCGGTCCATGATATCCACTGACTGTTGATCCTTGCGCTGACTAGATCCATTGCGCTTTAAGAGTAGGTCGCACGTCCAACGATGCCAATAATTCGGATGCAAAATCTGTATATGGTATAAAATCGAACGATGAGATGAACTTCAAAATCTGTCACTCTACGAATAATGGACTCAAAGTAATTCTCTTTCCACTCAATGTGTCTTTTACCACTTCCCCTTCCTCGAGGTATACACTATTTTGAAGTCATAAGACGCAAGGAACTCCATCCAAGGTTGTTATCGCAAATTAAGATCTTTTTGTGAAAACAAGTACTTGGGCGATTTATGATCTGTATAAAGCTAGAATCTCTCACCTAATAAATAGTGTCTCTAATACTTGAGTGCAAACACTATTGCTTCCATCTCCAAATAATGGGTAGGTTAGCTCTTCTCCTATATCCTCAACTGCCTACTCCCATAGTAGGCAACCCTACACTCCTGCATAAACATTGTACCTAATACTGTGCCACAAGTATCCGTATAAACGGTGAACATTTTCGTACCACAAGGAAGAGTTAATACTGGGGTTAATGTAAGAGCCTTCTTCAATCTTAAGAAAGCATCCTCGCAATTTACATCCCAAGAAGAAACTAGGTTATTTTTTGTTAGTCGGGTAAGTGGAGTTGAGATCCACGCAAACTCCTTAAAGAACTTCTGATAGTATCCCGCCAAACCTAAGAAACTCCATATCTCAATCGCATTCTTGGGGGTTTCCAATCTAGAAATGCGACAACCTTAGCGGGGTCCACCGCTATACCATCACTAGAGACAACATGCCCCAAGAACCTTACCTCCTTCCACCAGAAATAGCACTTAGAAAACTTCATCTTTAAGTAATGTGCACGAAGACTACAGAGGGCCTCTCCTAAGTGCAAGAATGTTTTTCCTCGTTCTTCGAGAAAACCGAGATATCATCAATGAATACCATCAGGAACTTGTTCAGGTACTCCTTAAATCCCGACTCATCAAGTCCACAAAGTACGTCGGTGAATTGGTTAGCACAAAAGGCATAACCCTCCACCTAAAGAATCCATCGGGAGTCCTACTATGAGAAAACCTATTGCTAAATCCAACTACGAGAAAACTGAAGCACTGACTAACTGATCAAAGAGGTCATCTATCCATGGGAGTTGGTGTCTATTCTTCTTAGTGAGCTTGTTTAACTCTATATAATTCACACATAGACAGAGAGAGCCGTAATCCTTGGTCGCAAAGACGACCAGTGCTCTCCACTCATAAATGCTCCGTCTAATAAACCTTTTCTCGAAAAAATCACCCACTTGCTTACTAAGCCCCCTCCTCTCTCTTGGAACTATGTGGCGTACTGGCAAAGTAACAGGCTTAGCATTATCCACCAAGTATATCTGGAAATCTATCTCACGCCCGGGAGGTACCTCTCTCACCTCCTCGAATACGTCCGAAAAGTCTCTAACTACGGGCATCAATTGAGTTTGTCGACAGGAGTATCTACAGAATCTAAGAAACTGAGCATGCCAGATCCTCACGTGTCGCAAGAAATCTCGAGAGTCCAACCATGACATGTCAAAATCCTAAAACTCTCCTCTCATAGTCAAGGATGGCACTAAAAATGGCCATCCAATCCATCCTTAGAATAAGCGTATAATCCATAAAACCCAGATCATACACGTCGCACTCAAACTCGTTGCCAAGAATAGAAATCCTCAAACCCCTACACATCATAGATAGGTGAGCCGTACCTCCTATGGGGTTTGAGACAACTATTGGATCAAAAACTATAGAAGTATCCAGGTACCCTATCAATAATAGAACTGGATATGAAAGAATGAGAAGCAACGAAGTCGAACAAGGTTCCAGTGGAAAAGTCAAAATGAGAAATCAAACCTTCTACAGTGACCTTCCTGCCTCTGTCCTGACTGCTACCACTAGTCTGAATCGCCTCAAGCGCATGAACCTATGCTCTAGATGATCCTGCTTCTGAGGGCACTACTTGTTGTAATGTTCTATTTGTCCGCTCTGAAGACAAGCACCCTTCTTAGTAATTTTCTTACAGTCTTTAATGAAGTGTCCCATCATATCATAACTATGAAACTATACTTCCTTCTTTATATGTGCTTTATCAGGCTTCTCTCCCTCTTTACCATACCTTTTCTTGGGCCACCACTTTTTCTTTCCCATAGTTGGCTTGGCCACTTCAGTCTTATCCTCTTGCTTATTCACCTCTCCATCCTCATGCATAAGAGCCATATCCACCAGCCTCTCAAATGTAGCTCCCATCGGTATATGTGTCATTGCCAATCCTTGGAGGGGTTGGTTCATTCCCTCTCAAATCTCAAAGCCTTCTTATGCACAATATTAACCAGATCCAAGCCAAACCTTGCAAACTCATTGAAGCTATTCTCGTACTCTTTTAACGACATACTACCCTGCCTCAGACTCAAGAACTTTTCCAACTACATCCCTTCTTTAGCTTGTCATGAAACTTCTTCTTGAACTTATCCTTGAACTCATCCCATGTGTAACAACCCGGAAAATTAGAACCAATTTAAAAATTTTATTTTGTCAATTTTAATGAATTTTGAATATTTAAAATGATTTATTTTAAATAATAATGACTAGAAGTTTATTTTGAATAGAATTAGAAGGTATAAAATTATTTAAATCGAAATTAGAATATAGATATTTATTTTAATTATAAAAGGAATTGGAAATGGCGCGGTAGTTTGAAAATTCGATTTCCAATTTCAAATGAATGTACAAGATTCAAAATAAACTGGATTTTGGTAAAACAAAAAATATTAGAATCTATTTGAAAATATCTTTCAACGAATGTGAAAATCCAGATTTCATAGCGGGAATAAAAAGTTATGTCCAGTTGAAAATTCAAAATAGTCGCTATAGAATTTAGCCCTTAAAAATATCGATTTTGCAAACGACCTCCGTTTTCGACGAGACTACTTTTGTTAGATCCGGAATGTCAAGTTATTGCAAGATTCCAATTTTCATTATTTTTGGAATCAATATGTGAGTGTGGCAGATTTAAACGTGTTTGGTAATTTCAGTTTGAATTTAATCGACTGGAAAATGACTGTTTTTCAAACAGTCTCTAAATTCGACGAAATTAGTTTTGTTAGGACCATGTCATCAAAACATAACTAGATTTATTTTCCGAGAATTTTTATAGTTCGTATGTGTCCTCGGTAAATTGAAATTTGCATTTGGATTTAAAATATATTGATTTATATTTTAAATTTAATGGAAACTGATCGAAATAGTCGAATTGGATTACGAAAGATATCCCATTGTGTTCGAAATAGGGGTATTTGGCTAAGGACGGCAGGCAATGGGTTCGATTTGGAGCTTAAAGGAAAAAAGTGACTTTTGGAAATTTAAATATAATTAAATATATAAATTATATAACACCCTCTCTCTTCCTTATCCCACCAGGTCAACACCGTTCAAATCAAATAAATAAAAAAACAAAAAAAGAGAAAACCGCAGATCGATTTCGCCCCTACCACCATCCACGAACGCGCCGCCTGCCGGAGGCACTCACCGCTGCGCCTCATATCGCGCCAGTGGCTCCTTCCCCCATTCGTTCTTCCCCAAACCACGAGCCCCCCTGAACCATGAGCCAAAACCACGTCGCCACCATAGCGTGAGCCCAGTGCGCCACTACCCCTCTACCTGACCGCTGCCTGACCACCTGAGCGAACCCCACTCCACATGCGCGCCACCTCAGACCCCCTTCCTCCAGCGATCGAAGAAACCCCCCTCCCCTGTTGAAAACCCAATCAAAGTGAGTTCTTTTTCTTCTGACCTTTTCTATTTTCTTTAGCTAATAAAAATATAATTTTTGGTTAGTATAAAAATATAATTTTTGGTAGAATAAAAATACAATTTTTATAAGAATAAAATACGATTTTTGTTAGAATAAAAATATGATTTTTGTTAGTATAAAATACGATTTTTGTTAGTATTAAAATACGATTTTTGTTAGTATAAAAATATGATTTTTATTAGAAAATTTTGATTTTTAAATTAGAAAAGATTTGATTTTTATATTTGAAACGATAAAAAATTTATATAGGAAGTAGCAATAAAAATTCAATTTTTATATATGTGAAGTAGAAATAAAAATATGACTTTTATCTATATGGATTTGAAATAAAAATTCGTTTTTTTTTTGGAAATTGGTTAATCTTTTATTAGGCAACTAATGCCAAACAATATGTACATTACGGCTAACAAGTAACGTCCACATGGCCCACTAACTACACATAACATAATTACACAAAGAAACACTCACTATCCCACTCTAGTGTCTTCTCGTC
This sequence comes from Allium sativum, assembly GCA_030737875.1. Taxonomy (NCBI): domain Eukaryota; kingdom Viridiplantae; phylum Streptophyta; class Magnoliopsida; order Asparagales; family Amaryllidaceae; genus Allium; species Allium sativum. The sequence goes on along the minus strand of CM060916.1, from coordinate 748,345,932 downwards.
TGCCTCCAGAGCTCATCAATGGCGCACGCTCCACATTCATACAACTGGTTTCGAGAATTTCTCCCTCTGCCAATCGACGATCCTCTTCTCCATACTCATCTAGTCTGCATCTCAAGCTATCAGTGATCTTTTTATTCCTTTTGCTCATGATTTTAATTTCATTCACCAGCAATTTACTTAAAACTAACGCATTTCTCTCTTTTTGCTCGAAAATTCTACAATTTCTCTCTCTCCATAAAATCCACACAGTGCATGCAGCGATGGATCGCTTGAATTTGGTCTCCAAATCCACCACATGGTTGTCGAAGGACAGGTAATTGACTATCTCCTGAATTTGGTTGCCTTCTATTGTAACTGAGAAAAAGCTACAGAATAGTGTAATACCGCCTTTGAATAGTCACATGCAAAGAAAAGATGTTCGTGATTTTCATCTTTTTTTTACATAGAACACAAATCTTATCATCAGTGATTCCCCAATTGTTTAGCCTGTCTCTGGTTGGAAGGCGCTATAAAATAACCATATATAGAGTAATAGACATTTTAGGACTGATAGTAGAGTCCCAAACAGCTGAGCTCCAATCCACCATGTTATCTCTGTTTCTAGTATTTTCCCATGCTGTTTTAGTGGTGAATCCGTCTTTATTGTGCTTCCATCTCCATATATCAGTATCCCTGTTAAAATATAGTGGAATTCCTTTGATTTTCCTTTTGGTCTCTGCTTCACAAGGCAATTGCTCACATCTCCATTCGTTATTAACTATCAAGTCATTCACTTTAGAAACAGGACAACCATAAGCTGAGAATGTGTCCCATCCCAATTTATCAACCAATGCTTCACTGTCTATCCATGGATCAAGCCATAAATCTGTTTCTTTTCCTTTTGCCAATTCGCGTTCACAATTTATTGCTAACAAATTTCTAATTCTGAGAATCGCTTTCCAATTGGCCGATGCATTGTTGTCTATACTTGCATGCCAAAAATTTCCTTTCAAGTATCTCCCTCTCATCCATCTAGCCCATAAACAATCAGATTGAACGATTTTCCAACCTTGTTTTAGAATAAAAACTCGTCTCATGTCCCGAAAGTTTCTTAAACCAACACCACCCTCTTTTTTCGGTCTGCACAAATCGAGAATTTTTATTTAATGCATCCCCCCTTCCAAATGAAATCCACACACACTTTTTCAATCTTATTTATTGAGGCAACTGGAATTTGGAAAGATTGCATCCAGAAGTTAAATTTTGGATGAATGACTGTGTGAATCAGTTCAATTCTACCAGCAAACGATAGTAGTTTTGAACTCCAACCTTGTAATTTCTCTCTTATGTTAGAAATCAGAGCTGCATATTCTCTATCCGTGATTTTATTATTGGATAGTGGAACTCCCAAGTATTTCTCCGGTAATTCACCTTCTTCAACTCCCAAGATTCTTTTGATGTCATCTTTGCATTTGCAAAATTTATTAAAATAGCATTTGGATTTTTATTCATTCATCTTCAATCCCACATATTTGTCCAGCTCACCAAAAATTCTAATGATAGTTCCAGCATTTTTATCTGTGGCCTTAGTACAAATTATCAAGTCATCTGCATAAAGCAAGTGTGTAAGTCTTGGCTGAAAATTATATATAGGCTGTATATTACCCTCAAATTCGGCTAGCTCCGTTTGCAAGGAGAAAAACTCCATCAAAATCGTGAAAAGGTACGGAGAAAGAGGATCTCCTTGCCTGATACCCCGATTAGAATTGATATGTCCTTTAGGAACACCATTAATAAGTATAGAGTAAGTAGGGGATTCAATGCATTCTTTGATGAGATTAACAAATTTTCTTGGAAACCCATAGTCAAAAGCATATGTATGATGAAGTTACGGTTGATTTTATCATACGCTTTGTGGAGGTCAACTTTCAGGCAAAATTTATCAGTGCCTTGCTTATCAAAATTTCGAACCATCTCATGTGCCAGAAGTGAATTCTCTGAAATACTACGCCCTTTGATAAATGCACTCTGTGACTCGGAAATAATGTCTGGTAATATTTTCTTCATTCTGTTGCACAATACCTTGCTTAATATTTTGTAAATAACATTACAGAAAGCAATAGGTCTGTATTCTTCAATTCTGGTGGGATTTTTGACTTTAGGAATGAGACAAATGAAAGTGTGATTAATTTCCTTTAGAATTTTCCCTGTGTCCAAAGATTCTTGAATTGATTACATATTTTTGCAGGACTTCCCAGTGCCTTATGTAGAAGCTGGATCCCAAGCCATCGGGTCCCGGGGATGCATCAATAGGGATGGACTTGACAGCCTCCCAAACTTCAGTGTCACTGACCATGGCACTCAACATCCTCCTCCGACTTTCATTGACCAACCTTCTGCAATGGATACGGGTAGGTTAGTTTCACAAAAACCATTATATGAGTTAGAATAATAGTTTAAAGCTGCAGATTCCATTAAGTTCTTGTCATTAGACCTAGAACCATCTGGATTTATCAACTGAAAATTATTATTCATTTGAGTACGAATAGCCATTTTAGTATAGAAAAATTTTGTGCATTCATCCCCTTCTATCAGCCAATGCTCTTTTTCTTTTTGTTTTAATTCAATGGCTTTGGCTTTGAGCAGCTCCTTTAGATTGTTTTGAGCATTATAATACATCGTCCATGTTGAGTCACTAGCTTTTCCTTCATCAATTTGCTTTAGATAATCTTCAATGCTGCTTTCCAACTTCAGGATTTGATCATTTTCTTTTGGTCTTTCTTTGTTCCACTTCTTTAATCTGATTTTTGCAAATTTTAACATTTGAAGTAGAAGGTAGGAAGCACATCCTGCTTGTAACTCACATTTATTGAAGTCCATAGCTTCCTAATATCCCTCTTTCAAAAACCAATCATTAACATATTTGAAAGGCTTGCCTTTTGTATTCTCATTTTTTCAATCAAATTTATTAACAGAGGGCTTTGGTCACTCGTTGAATTGTGCAGAATTTTAATTTTGATTTCTGGAAATTTATTAATGCAGTTAGAATTAACAAGAACTCTGTCCAATTTACATGATATTTTCTTACTTTCCCCACTCATCCAAGTGAATTTTAGGCCTGTGTGGATGGGTTCCAACAATCCAGCACCAATGACGCAGTTGTTAAATTCTTCTAGCTGTGAAACTTTCAATGTAAGTCCTCCATTTTTTTCATCAGCATTAAGAACAGCATTGAAATCTCCCATTATCAACCAAGGTATGTTAATTGCATTAGATAATTGTTTAATTTTCTCCCATAAATTGGTTCTAACTGCAGCAAGATTACTTGCGTAGACTGCAGTGAAATGCATAATTAAGCCTCCTGTATTATTAGCAAGCAAAGTAATTTGTTGTGTGTCTTTGTCAATTACTTGCATTTGCCAAATAGATTTTCTCCACATACATAAAATCCTGCCTTTGCATCCAGTGTCATTATTATGAACAAAATGCCATTCATCTCCAAAACTTGCAGTGAAAAAATTAACACTTTTATCTTCAAGTTTGCTTTCAAGAATACTTAACATAGAAGGAGCATGATTCCCGCTAATATTGTAGAGGTCTAATTGGCGAGAGTCACCATTTAAACCTCTAACGTTCCAACTAATTTTTGTCATTTGGAGGTGGTGGAACTACTCCTCGTTATGCTAGGAGTAGGTCCACGCGAATTCATCGCCAAGTTTTTTTTCCTTCCCCTTTCCTGAATTGTTGTACATAGTTCTTGTTTAGCTTTGCATACTTTCCAGAATTTTCATTGTTGTCTTCCATGTCATCGTCCTCATTTGTCAAGTTTATATCCAAGTCTTTTAGTTGTTCAACATTGATAGGAATGTGTAACACCCCACCCCCGCTAGAGTCACTCAAAAAGGGAATGCACTAGGTTTGGTGAAGCATTATCGAGGTAAACATGCACAGAAATATTACAAGACAGAACATATATGTATATAAAACAGCGGAAGTAAAACAAATTTCATTACCTTATAAAATAAGGTCTAAAGCCTTTTACATCAGAATACGTCAAAACCTGTCTTGCAATAATAAAGAAGCATAAAACCATTTCATAAATTATTCCCCAAGTAAAACAGTAAAGTAGGCATAGCCAAGAAAAGTCCAAGCCATGCGTGACGACCTTCAAGCAGAAGAAGTCCAAACTACTATAGCATTTCCTCCCTGTAACCTGGGGGGGAAACGGAAGACAAGAGGCGAAACAAAACGGGGTCAGTCATAAAGACTGGTAAGCCCTATCTACTATCAGTATATAAACTAGTAAAGTTAACTGGCATGAGGAACTGAGATGAACATAAGTATGAGGACAAGATAGATAAGCTAAACCAAAGTAACAGGATGAACTACTGTACCAAGATACACGAGTGTGTCATGATAAACTACGGTGTCAAGATAAATCAAGGTATCACATTGCCAGGTTTCTATCAAGTATACTATCCCAAGGTACCTATCCTGTACAACATCCCACGGTATCTATCATGTATATTTCTCATGGTCCTAACATGTATATTTGCTCTGCACCTCTCGTACTAGGGTCCCAACCCGTGTCATGTGTTAACTATGAATGTCCCTTGCCCAATGTCATGTAATGGTCCATGTCAACCTAATATATAGCATATGTAGGTTTTCCCAACTCGTATGTTTCTTTCCATGTATAAGTTCAGTCCTTTGCCGTAGGCCATACGGGCTTTCCCATGTAAACGTCTTATCCTTGAGGTTATTTTGGACTGCTACCCTTGATCTAGTTATGTTTCCTTGCCATGAACTAGAGCGCGTTCACTTAGGATTTATGCGACCTAGGACCACTGGGGATTATGCTACCTAATGAACGTTTCCATGTCTCGGTTTGGGTTCAGCCACCTAGGGCCACTAGGGATTATGCCACCCGTCAACCGCGCCCTTTATCCCACGTAGGTATCGTGAATCGTTTTCCATGTCTAGATGCACATGTTCCTCAATGTGCCATCCGAGTTCCGTGCCAGGGCAAATCAAGAAATACGGAACTCGGTCGGGAGCTTTAAGTTGTCTGCTGATGCAGATATCAAGGTCTGTTTTTGTACCCGTGGCTATGGTCCCACGTGACCCCTCCCTCAACTACTGAAAGGCAATCCAAGAAAAATCATGTGTAAGAACTACACTAAGGCCCATCGATGCCCACTTCCAGATAGCCAACCTCACCCATAACTTGATAGCTAGTATATGGTCTTTTGGGAGTTCCCTGCCTTTCCGTACGTACACGATTGACTAAAGATGGTAGGTAGCCGGCGACATGCTATCCCAGGGCAAAATCAAGTGTCGTCGACTCCACGCTAATCCATCCCAGTCTTTAGGTCGCTCGCATAGCAACCAAGGCATACTCTTGGCTCTTCTACCGCAGACCTTAACCCCTATGAGGTCGGGTTTCATGGACCACTTGCCACCTCACAGAGGGATACCAAGAGTACCCTCACGTTCCCCGAAGCTTCCGCTTCGTCACCCAGTCCGCTGGAGCTTTTATCCAAGTCAGATAACTTGCTCCCCCTCGTATACTAAGCGATGACCTACCGTACCAGGTTACTCATCTCTTTATGAACTATTCCCATGTCCTTAGCTAAGAATTATTACTTAGTTACCCTTACTAAGGTTTACCACTTAGCCCCTCTTTCCGCTATCCTTGTTAACTACAATTCCCAACCTAGTCCCCTGAGCTAGGGTTTTGTCAAATGGGTTAAGTGTTGTTACCCAAGTTCATGACTTAACCCGCCTACGAATCATGTCAAGATTGGCTAAGTACTCAAGTTCAAGGCTTAGCCTACAAGTTGGTTAAGTGTACCAAGAAGCTCGTGACTTAACCCTATCAAGTCAAATTGGTTAAGTATTTATTTGTCTTAACCCTATCAGATTATCATGTTAGATTGATTAAGCATAGATTATCTTAATCCCATCAGATTATCGAGTCGGATTGGTTAAGCATGGATTATTTTAACCCCATCCACTAATCGTATTGTAATGGTTAAGTATATTTAAACGGTCTTGTGACTTAACCCTATCAAGTTCTCATATTAGATTGGTTAAGTATAGGTTACTTAACCTCATCGAGTCATCATGTATAATTGGTTAAGTATAAGTTACTTAACCCCATTAAATCAACGTGTTAAGTTGATTAAGTATTAGTTACTTAATCACTTTGAATTATCTAGTTTAGATTAGTTAAGTGTTTAACTTAACCCCATCGAATTGCCGTGCTTAGATTAGTTAAGTCTGGGTTAACTTAACTTCATCAAATAACCGTGTTTAGATTAGTTAAGTGTAGGTTACTTAACCCCATCTAATTACCAAGTTGGATTAGTTAAGTTTAGATTAGCTTAACCCCATCCCCATCTTTACATTTTACGGTTAAGTGTCATTAAGAAATCAAGTTCGGTTTAACTTAACCTACCCATTCATGTCATATCGGTTAAGTGTCATTAGTCAAATTTACTTAACCTTATCGTGTGGCATTAATTAAATTAATGCACTCTCAACCTCTCACATTAGACCTTGTTGTGGTTACTAGTTAAGCCGGGCGGGTCCGGGTAGTTTTACACCACAACCGAGTCTAACCTCGGGTCTTAAGCGCGACATGACCAACTTCTCACATTGAGTCTTATTGTTTGCAACTACTAGTTAAGCCGGTCGGGTCCGGGTAGTTTTATGTTGCAAACTCAACCCAACCTCGAGTTGGTCACTTTCATGTTTAGTCTAGTGTCATATTACACTTACAACCCAAACATATTTATTTCAAGTCCCATGTTCATAGCCAAAATTACATGTTGCCATGTTTATACCAATTTACCCAAATCATGTTTCATGTCATTAAAGTTTACCCATAACATAACCCCAACGCTTTTAAACTCGCATATACATTCGCAACAACGTATAATGTTTTAAAAGAAGGAACCTGGAAAAGGCATGAAAAAAAAGGGTATAAGGCCACAAGTTAAACATGGTGGAAATGAGGCATAAATGTGCTCACAAACTTGCATGTTACATTGTCAAGCCTCAAAAACATGCATAACATTCAAACTTGGCAAATAGGTGATACATGGTCATAGATGACATGAAATGATGACAAGTAACTCGCATATAACATCACATAAGGGTTATGACTTCATATGCAAGTTAACCTAAAGGTTATGAGGGTTCTCATGTTGCATAATGCAACATTTCAACATAAAGGTTATAGCTTTTAACCCACAAGATCAAGGTAATGACTTTATAGACTTGCATAACATGATAGCATGTATCATACTTAATGATCAAACCCAAACTTGCAACATTCATTTAACTTTATAGTTATTATCTAAGAGTAGGAGGGGGCTTACAATGCTATGAAGGCACAAATCAACATATAAAACAAAGATTGAGACGAAGCCATTCATGCTATCACCCAAAACCCCCAAAAGAACAAGCTCCAAATGAAACCCTTGAGCAAATATCAATAAAAATCCTTGCTTTGAAGAAGAAAGGTTTCAACTTTGGCTTTGAATGAAGCTTATGAGCTCTCATGCAAGATCCTTGCTTTTTGGTCAAGAAAAGGTTGCAACTTTGGCTAGAATGCAACTTATGAACTCTCATACAAACATGAAATCACTCAAATGATCATAGAATCTCTCGTGAATGAAGAAAAGAGGCTCCTTTACTTTGAAACTAGCTTAGAACACTTAAGCTATCATGAAGAAGAAGATGGAGGCCATGGGTTGAAGTGGAGGCCATGATGAGGAATCATTTTGGCATAGTTTAGTTGTAGGATCAATTTATGAGGGTTTTAGGAGAGGGTTAGGGGTCTTTTTATAGAAGACTATGATAGTTTTAGCCATAGGATAAACCCTAGAACCAATCCTAGCCTTTAAAGCATGTCTTGGGGAAGAAGTCACATGTAGGAACCATTTAGGGCCTTAAAATCAACCCTAGAGTCAATTCGGGCCATCAAAACTCATCCCGGGCCTCAAAAATGGGTTCTGGGCCACCCCAGGACAAAAAAATCGACCTGTACAGGGGGGAGTCGACTCCCCAGTCGACACCAGGGGGTGTAGGTCGACTTGCAAGTCGACTTGGCAGTCGACACAAGTCAGTCTGCCAGAAAACTGATGAAAACTTGTTTTGGCCATATCTTGGTCATACAGACTCCGATTTTCGAAAACTCGGACTCTATTTCGCGTATTTTTTCGAGAGGAACACAATGGTGATGTCCATTTTACCTGATTCCAATTTTAACATTTAATTCTGCCTTGATTCTTGTCTCAACACGTTGTTTAAAATTCGGGTTGTTACATTCTCCCCTCCTTTAAGGATTTCGTCCCCGAAATCTCCAAGTTAGGAAGAACGTATCCTACCATCCATCATCCATCTACTCAAAACATCATCCACAGGCAACCATTGTCCTTAGATGATTTCTAATGCCATATGAACATATGCAGAACGTGTGTGTATATGCTCCTTAGCTAATGCTAATGATCAGGCCTGAATGATCTTTCTAATGCAAAATATGTTTAGTGCCATGAGTCCAACATGTATGCGAATAGTCCTAGTCATATAAGTACTATATGCGTGCACAAACATTCATTCACATGCAACATCCGCATGATAACACATTCAATTTCATCCATAAACAAGTATAAATACTCATGCATATGCAACATGAAACGTGACCGCGTCAATCTAGTATCTAATGTGTATTCGCGCATCCACGAGCAACCACTTGCAACCATTTGCAACCATATCAATCATAACATGTTTCAAATACATGTTTACATCCATAGAGTTCTATCTAAGGTTCCCAAGATAAGATCGAGGAGATAAACAAGACAAACTCCTTACGGGGTTTGTAACAGAAACAGGACCGAGAGGATACCCACCAAGCGATAACATGTAAGTAAGCTCTACAGGAGAACCAGGGATCAACGATATACTCTTACAAAGAGACATGATGCACGCGTCTAAGCCGCATTTCCTCGAGCTTAATTCCAGTGTGTCTTGACTGCCTTTGACTTCATGATTTCGTAGTTCCTTGATTCCTATTTCCAAGGTATGAGTCGGAACTCTTTTCACTGTCGCCTCTCGTCCCACTTCCATTTATTCTTTCCCTAGTATACTTGGCTCAACCATATCTACGTACTCATGCAAGCTCTCCAAAATTCACTAGTGAATTCTGGATCTCGTTTACCAATGCCAATCCATGTTACCACGTGCACTTACTAGGGTGGTTCCTGTAACCCATGCTCAAGCAGAATGAACCATCCGTCTTATTGGCGGACGTTACTCGATTGGATCAGAGATTTCCGATAAATGCATCAAGAGATTCTAGGTAACTAACCATGACAGAACCTAAAAGGTTACATGAGACTTCGAAGGTATTACCAAAGCAAGCCAAGAGTCTGACTACCCTCTTTTCAAAATCGAGAATGGTATCCCTTACTGGATAACCACTTTACCCCTAGAATCCATCTATAGCTCAACAATAGAATTATTGCTTCTAATCTCAACACTTGGCATAGACGTTCTCAAATCCAACAAGTCATGAATAAATGGACCGACTCTCCAACCAGATTTTGGGACAAAAACTGGGATCCTCTACCATGCTAGTACTAAGGTGTAGAGACTCAACTATCCAAGCAGACTTAAATGATACGATGATCAAGACAAAGTCTGGACGGGATGATAGAAAAGAACGACTAAACCTTTACCAGAAACGGTACCATTTCTTTTAGGTAACCTAGAAATGGGAGCGTACAATTGCCCTCTCCGATGATCTTGTCCTTGCCCTCCTTGATGGACTAAGCCATACCAACAAGTTGCTTATCCTTAAGCCCGCGTCCTTTATCCTTACTCTTATTATCCTTCCTTGTACCACGGCAACGGGTCTCTCGAGAACCACCTCCATCGTACGGAAAACACCAACATGGCTAGACAAAGATTAGTCACAGTTAGAACTACTATGACTACAAATGGAGGAAAGAAAGGAAAAGAGACTCAATCAAGGAATCAAAGGATAGTGCTAATGGCCTTTGGGGAATAGCCTTTCAAAACAAAACTTTTCTTGAAAAATGCTTCTTTGTAAACGGTTTTTCAAACAGTTTTCAGAAGGTTTTAAAAAACTTTTGCCCAGTCTGGTAACCTTCTGCTCTGATACCAAATGTAACACCCCACCTCCGCTAGAGTCACTCACAAAGGGAATGCACTAGGTTTGGTGAAGCATTATCGAGATAAACATGCACAGAAATATTACAAGACAGAACATATATGTATATAAAACAGCGGAAGTAAAACAAATTTCATTACCTTATAAAATAAGGTCTAAAGCCTTTTACATCAGAATACATCAAAACCTATCTTGCAATAATAAAGAAGCATAAAACCATTTCATAAATTATTCCCCAAGTAAAACAGTAAAGTAGGCATAGCCAAGAAAAGTCCAAGCCATGCGTGACGACCTTCAAGCAGAAGAAGTCCAAACTACTATAGCATTTCCTCCCTGTAACCTGGGGGGGAATCGGAAGACAAGAGGCAAAACAAAACGGGGTCAATCATAAAGACTGGTAAGCCCTATCTACTATCAGTATATAAACTAGTAAAGTTAACTGGCATGAGGAACTGAGATGAACATAAGTATGAGGACAAGATATATAAGCTAAACCAAAGTAACAGGATGAACTACTGTACCAAGATACACGAGTGTGTCATGATAAACTACGGTGTCAAGATAAATCAAGGTATCACATTGCCAGGTTTCTATCAAGTATACTATCCCAAGGTACCTATCCTGTACAACATCCCACGGTATCTATCATGTATATTTCTCATGGTCCTAACATGTATATTTGCTCTGCACCTCTCGTACTAGGGTCCCAACCCGCGTCATGTGTTAACTATGAATGTCCCTTGCCCAATGTCATGTAATGGTCCATGTCAACCTAATATATAGCATATGTAGGTTTTCCCAACTCGTATGTTTCTTTCCATGTATAAGTTCAGTCCTTTGCCGTAGGCCATACGGGCTTTCCCATGTAAACGTCTTATCCTTGAGGTTATTTTGGACTGCTACCCTTGATCTAGTTATGTTTCCTTGCCATGAACTAGCGCGCGTTCACTTAGGATTTATGCCACCTAGGACCACTAGGGATTATGCTACCTAATGAACGTTTCTGTGTCTCGGTTTGGGTTCAGCCACCTAGGGCCACTAGGGATTATGCCACCCGTCAACCGCGCCCTTTATCCCACGTAGGTATCGTGAATCGTTTTCCATGTCTAGATGCACACGTTCCTCAATGTGCCATCCGAGTTCCGTGCCAGGGCAAATCAAGAAATACGGAACTCGGTCGGGAGCTTTAAGTCGTCTGTTGATGCAGATATCAAGGTCTGTTTTTGTACCTGTGGCTATGGTCCCATGTGACCCCTTCCTCAACTACTGAAAGGCAATCCAAGAAAAATCATGTGTGTGAACTACACTAAGGCCCATCGATGCCCACTTCCAAATTGCCAACCTCACCCATAACTTGATAGCTAGTATATGGTCTTTTGGGAGTTCCCTGCCTTTCCGTACGTACACGATTGACTAAAGATGGTAGGTAGCCGGCGACATGCTATCCCAGGGCAAAATCAAGTGTCGTCGACTCCACGCTAATCCATCCCAGTCTTTAGGTCGCTCGCATAGCAACCAAGGCATACTCTTGGCTCTTCTACCGCAGACCTTAACCCCTGTGAGGCCGGGTTTCATGGACCACTTGCCACCTCACAGAGGGATACCAAGAGTACCCTCACGTTCCCCGAAGCTTCCGCTTCGTCACCCAGTCCGCTGGAGCTTTTATCCAAGTCAGATAACTTGCTCCCCCTCATATACTAAGCGATGACCTACCGTACCAGGTTACTCATCTCTTTATGAACTATTCCCATGTCCTTAGCTAAGAATTATTACTTAGTTACCCTTACTAAGGTTTACCACTTAGCCCCTCTTTCCGCTATCCTTGTTAACTACGATTCCCAACCTAGTCCCCTGAGCTAGGGTTTTGTCAAATGGGTTAAGTGTTGTTATCCAATTTCATGACTTAACCCGCCTACGAATCATGTCAAGATTGACTAAGTACTCAAGTTCAAGGCTTAGCCTACAAGTTGGTTAAGTGTACCAAGAAGCTCGTGACTTAACCCTATCAAGTCAAATTGGTTAAGTATTTATTTGTCTTAACCCTATCAGATTATCATGTTAGATTGATTAAGCATAGATTATCTTAATCCCATCAGATTATCGAGTCGGATTGGTTAAGCATGGATTATTTTAACCCCATCCACTAATCGTATTGTAATGGTTAAGTATATTTAAACGGTCTTGTGACTTAACCCTACCAAGTTCTCATATTAGATTGGTTAAGTATAGGTTACTTAACCTCATCGAGTCATCATGTATAATTGGTTAAGTATAAGTTACTTAACCCCATTAAATCAACGTGTTAAGTTGATTAAGTATTAGTTACTTAATCACTTTGAATTATCTAGTTTAGATTAGTTAAGTGTTTAACTTAACCCCATCGAATTGCCGTGCTTAGATTAGTTAAGTCTGGGTTAACTTAACTTCATCAAATAACCGTGTTTAGATTAGTTAAGTGTAGGTTACTTAACCCCATCTAATTACCAAGTTGGATTAGTTAAGTTTAGATTAGCTTAACCCCATCCCCATCTTTACATTTTACGGTTAAGTGTCATTAAGAAATCAAGTTCGGTTTAACTTAACCTACCCATTCATGTCATATCGGTTAAGTGTCATTAGTCAAATTTACTTAACCTTATCGTGTGGCATTAATTAAATTAATGCACTCTCAACCTCTCACATTAGACCTTGTTGTGGTTACTAGTTAAGCCGGGCGGGTCCGGGTAGTTTTACACCACAACCGAGTCTAACCTCGGGTCTTAAGCGCGACATGACCAACTTCTCACATTGAGTCTTATTGTTTGCAACTACTAGTTAAGCCGGTCGGGTCCGGGTAGTTTTATGTTGCAAACTCAACCCAACCTCGAGTTGGTCACTTTCATGTTTAGTCTAGTGTCATATTACACTTACAACCCAAACATATTTATTTCAAGTCCCATGTTCATAGCCAAAATTACATGTTGCCATGTTTATACCAATTTACCCAAATCATGTTTCATGTCATTAAAGTTTACCCATAACATAACCCCAACGCTTTTAAACTCGCATATACATTCGCAACAACGTATAATGTTTTAAAAGAAGGAACTTGGCAAAGGCATGAAAAAAAGGGTATAAGGCCACAAGTTAAACATGGTGGAAATGAGGCATAAATGTGCTCACAAACTTGCATGTTACATTGTCAAGCCTCAAAAACATGCATAACATTCAAACTTGGCAAATAGGTGATACATGGTCATAGATGGCATGAAATGATGACAAGTAACTCGCATATAACATCACATAAGTGTTATGACTTCATATGCAAGTTAACCTAAAGGTTATGAGGGTTCTCATGTTGCATAATGCAACATTTCAACATAAAGGTTATAGCTTTTAACCTACAAGATCAAGGTAATGACTTTATAGACTTGCATAACATGATAGCATGTATCATACTTAATGATCAAACCCAAACTTGCAACATTCATTTAACTTTATAGTTATTATCTAAGAGTAGGAGGGGGCTTACAATGCTATGAAGGCACAAATCAACATATAAAACAAAGATTGAGACGAAGCCATTCATGCTATCACCCAAAACCCCCAAAAGAACAAGCTCCAAATGAAACCCTTGAGCAAATATCAATAAAAATCCTTGCTTTGAAGAAGAAAGGTTTCAACTTTGGCTTTGAATGAAGCTTATGAGCTCTCATGCAAGATCCTTGCTTTTTGGTCAAGAAAAGGTTGCAACTTTGGCTAGAATGCAACTTATGAACTCTCATACAAACATGAAATCACTCAAATGATCATAGAATCTCTCATGAATGAAGAAAAGAGGCTCCTTTACTTTGAAACTAGCTTAGAATACTTAAGCTATCATGAAGAAGAAGATGGAGGCCATGGGTTGAAGTGGAGGCCATGATGAGGAATCATTTTGGCATAGTTTAGTTGTAGGATCAATTTATGAGGGTTTAGGAGAGGGTTAGGGGTCTTTTTATAGAAGACTAGGATAGTTTTAGCCATAGGATAAACCCTAGAACCAATCCTAGCCTTTAAAGCATGTCTTGGGGAAGAAGTCACATGTAGGAACCATTTAGGGCCTTAAAATCAACCCTAGAGTCAATTCGGGCCATCAAAACTCATCCCGGGCCTCAAAAATGGGTTCTGGGCCACCCTAGGACAAAAAAATCGACTTGTACAGGGGGGGAGTCGACTCCCCAGTCGACACCAGGGGGTGGAGGTCGACTTGCAAGTCGACTTGGCAGTCGACACAAGTCAGCCTGCCAGAAAACTGCTGAAAACTTGTTTTGGCCATATCTTGGTCATACGGACTCTGATTTTCGAAAACTCGGACTCTATTTCGCGTATTTTTTCGAGAGGAACACAATGGTGATGTCCATTTTACCTGATTCCAATTTTAAAATTTAATTCTGCCTTGATTCTTGTCTCAACACGTTGTTTAAAATTCGGGTAGTTACAGAATGTCTGATATATTTTGGTTTTTAACTTGTATAGGAATCTCAGAATTTAGCTGTTCTGCCTCACCAGAACTCCCCCTTCCTCCGTCTATGGAAAAGTCCCACTTTCCATTCGGAATGCAGAAATAGAAGTGTCAACTGGTGTTGCCTCATGATGTAAATTATCTATTTGTTTTGGCATGTAAATATTAGTAGTGCTCGAATCAGACACGTTATTATCCTCTGCAGTCTCCGTATGTGTAATATTATCTATGTCAGTATCATTTGTTGTGTCTAGTGTAGCTTTTTCTTTTATTTGCCAAACTTGTTTGGTCTTAGGCACCATACAGCACTGTTCAGTTTCGTGACCAAAACACATGCAGTGTTTACATATTGGAGGAACGTATTCATATTCTATCTGCTGAAGATAGACATGTCCATGTCTTTCCTTCGCTCTCACCTGTTTTTTGAACTCATCACTAGTTTTCATGTCTACTAGGACTCTTGCATACTTTAATCTCTTAATGTTTTTTGTGTAGTCATCCATCGCTAATGGCGTACCAAGTAAACTAGCAAGTTTACTGATACCACATGCATTCCATAAAGCTAAATCTAGGTTAGGCATCTTAACCCAAATTGGATGAGTTTCAAGCATATCCCGTTCAAGTCTGAAATTCGGTTCCCATTTCTTGATGAAAATAAGTTTGCTATCCATGAACCATGGTCCTTCATCCAACACACGCTTACAATCAAATTCATTCGTAAATTTAACAAGGTAAAAACCATTTTCTCGAGCAAAAATCTCTCAACTACCAGTAGGCTTCCACTCCCTTTTGATGTAAGCATTCAAGTGAACGTAATAAGGTCATTTTCCAGTCAAGTATATGTAAATCGAATTATTCCACATTTTGTTAGCTTCATTAAAAACTTGATCATCCAGATCCGCATAATTTCCTTCCTCATCTGCCTTGAAATTGCAGTTCTCCACTCCTCCATTGATTATGGTATTACTTGCTAACGCTTGAACCCATGATCTAGTAGTATTTCCAATTTTGATGCCTTGCGAATAAGATTCATTATCAGATCTTCTCCAGTGGGAACCAGTGTCTCTCCTCTCTGCCGTATAGGGTGCTTGTCTTTTCCACGTCTAACCTCCTACCAATGTTCTTCAGTCACATCTTCTTCATCAATATCTTTGTCAGATCTAATTGAGGTAGCGTTTAAATTAGGGTTTCTAGGAGACGTCGCCATTAGTTTTGTGAGAATTAAGCATGTGTGTGTTATTGAAATAAAATTTTTATTATTTGAATATCGAAATAAAATTTGATTTTATTATTTGAGTAGCGAATATAAAAATATAATTTTTATAATGTTGCAGCGAAATAAAAATTCGATTTTTATATATATGATAGCCAAATAAAAATATGATTTTTATTATATATATAGTGATATAAAAATATGATTTTTATATTATAAACATCGTTATAAAAATATGATTTTTATATATGTAACGTTGAAATAAAAATGTGATTTTTAATATAAAAAACGTGTGAAATAGATTGCGATGGAACCGACGGGAAGCAAATCCAAATTCGAACCGTTCAGAAATAAGGAATGGAGGAGTGGATCCTAAAGGTGAGAACTTCTCACTTAAATTTTATTTTCTAGTTAAAATATATACTAGGATGCAGACGGTGCTTAGCAACACCCGACACCCGTCGTCCACAGACGATGGACGACCTATTTGATTTGATTGTGTTATGAAATTTGTAACACCCCGCCTCCGCTAGGGTCACTCGCAAAGGAATGCACTAGCTTTAGAGGGGCATTATTGGTAAACATGCACAGAAATATCACAAGACAGAACATATATAAATAGCGGAAGAAAAATCAAACTTCATAACATGAATAAATAAGGTCTAAAGCCTTTTACATCAGAGTACATCAAAACCTGTCTTGCAATAATAAAGAAGCAGAAAAACCTTTTCATAAATTATTCCCCAAGTAAAAACAGTAAAGTAGCCATAGCCAAGAGAAGTCCAAGCCATCCATGATGACCTTCAAGCAGAAGAAGTCCGAACTAAACAGCATTGTTTCCTCCCTGTAACCTGGGGGGGGGAAACGGAAGAAAAGAGGCGAAACAAAACGGGTCAGTCAAAAAGACTGAGTAAGTCCTATCTACTTCCAGTATAAAAACAGGTAAAGGTAACATGACATGCATAAACTGAAAGTAAACATAAGGATAACTACAGGATAGACAAACCGGTATAACCGGTTGAACTACTGTGGCAAGGTAAACCAAGGTATCATGATAAACTGCGGTGTTATGATAAGTCAAGGTATCAAATCGTCAGATTTCTATCGAGTACATTATCCCAAGGTATCTACCCCGTCTAATATCCCACGGTATCTATTATGTATATTCTTCCTAGTTCTAACATGTATATTTGCTCTGCACCTCTCGTACTAGTATCCCTACCCGCGTCATGTGTTAACCATGAATGTCCCGTGCTCAAAGTCGTGTAATGGTCCATGTCGACCTAATATCGCATATATAGGTTACTCAAATCACATGCTTCTTTCCATGTATATAAGTTCAGTCCTTTGCCGTACCTCGTACGGGCTTCCTCATGTCGTATTATCCTTGAAATCGTTTGGACTGTCACCCTTGTTCTAGCTAGGCTCTTCCATATAAACCATCGTTTGAACTACTAGGACTTACGCCACCTAGCACCACTAGGGATTACGCTTACCTATTGCACGCTTTCGTATTTCGGTTTGGGTTAAACCACCTAGGCCACTAGGGATTACGCTAACCCTCAACCGCGCCCTTTTTCCCACGCATTCATCGTGAATCGTTTTTCTATAACTGTATGCACATGTATCACATCGTGCCACCCGAGTCCTGTCACAGGGCAAACCAAGAAATACAGGGCTCGGTCGGGAGCTTTAGATTTATCTGCCGATGCAGATACTAAGGTCTGCTTTTCTACACGTGGCTATGGTCCCACGAGACCCCTCCCTCAACTAGTGAAAGGCAACACAAGAGAAAATCTTGCATGAGAACTACACTCCGGTCAGCCCACATCCTACGACCTACCTCACCCATAATTAGATAGCAAATTATGGTCTGTTGGGTGTCCCCTGCCTTTCCGTACGTACACGCTTGACTTAAGATGGTAGATGATCGACGAACTTGCTATCTCGGGCACCTTATGTATCCGCCGACTCACTGCTATCCACCCCAGTCTTTAGGTCGCTCGCATAGCAACCAAGGCATATTCTTGGTTCTTCTACCGCAGACCTCAACCTCTCGTGAGCCTAGTATAATGACCTGGCAGCTCACAGAGGGATCCCAAGAATATCCTCACGTCCCCCGAAGCCGCTGCTTCGTTACCCAGTTCGTTGGAGCCTTTATCTAAATCAGATAGCCTGCTCCTACGCGTATACTTAAACGATGACCTACTGTATCGGGTTACTCATCTATCTAAGAAGTGGTCCAGATTTCCTTGACTAAGAATTATTACTTAGTTCCCTTAACTAAGGTTTACCACTTAGCCTTATTTCCATTACCCTTGTTAACTATGGTTATTTACCTAATCCTCCGAATTAGGGTTTATCTAATGGGTTAAGTGTCACTTAAGTTCATAACTTATCCCGTCTACAAACCATGTCAAAATCGGCTAAGTATCCAAGCAATCCATAACTTAACCTCGTCTAATTATCATTTTAGATTGGTTAATTATATAAATTAACTTGACCTTGTCAAATTACCGAGTCAAATCGGTCAAGCGTATTCAAGTGATTCGTGACCTAGCCTTATCATGTTTTTACGTTAGATTGGTTAAGTTTAGATTAACTTAACCTCACCAAATTAACGAGTTCGATTGGTTAAGTATAGGTCACTTAAACTCATCAAATCATCGTGTTAAATTAGTTAAGTGTTTAACTTAACCCCATTAAATTACCAAGTGGGATTAATTAAGTCTAGGCTAACTTAACCCCATCCGATTACCATGTTTAGATTAGTTAAGCCTAATCTTAACCCCATCCATTAATTGTATTATACGGTTAAGTGTCATTAAGAAAATTTACTTAACCTTGTCACGTTATCGTGTTGGATTGATTAAGTGTTGGTTAACTTAATCCCGTCCACTAGTCGTATAAAAATGGTCAAGTGTCATTAGGCAAATCAAGTTACTTAACCTACCCAAGCTTATCATGTTTTGTTAAGTATCATTAGCCTAATCAACTTTCTAATCCCATTAGTCCATATCATATTTGGTTAAGCATCATTAATCAAATTAACTTAACCCTATTATGTGGCATTAATTTAATTAATGCACCCTCAACCTCTCACATTAGACCTTGTTGTGGTTACTAGTTAAGCCGGGCGGGTCCGGGTAGATTTACACCACAACTTAGTCTAACCTCGGGTCTTAAGCGCGACATGACCAACTTCTCACATTGGGTCCTATTGTTTGCAACTACTAGTTAGGCCGGTCGGTTCCGGGTAGTTTTACGTTGCAAACTCAACCCAACCTCGAGTTGGCCATACTTATACTATCTAAGTTCATCAGGTTTCCAAAACATGTTACAAGTTTTCGAGCATTTGGGTAGACCTAACTTAATAGGTAAATTCCCAAAAGGGTAGACCTAACTTAATAGGTAAATTCCCAAGCTCATGTTTTTATGCATACTTACATGTCATCTTCCATGTTATCTTTCAAGTCATATTTTCAAGTATAAACACATGTCATATTCAAGTTAAGATTTTGCGACATGTTCATGTTTATCTAACTACCCAAAATCGTGTTTTCCCAACGCAAGCAAAGCGAGTCAACATAGTAAGGATACTATGTCACATATTGGTCTCAAAACATGCATGATGCCAAAAAGGGCTTGGCTTCCACATGCATAACATCATAAATGGATTGGCCATAAACATGCATAGTGTCATAAGGTAATTTGGCCACAAACATGCATATTATCAAAAGGGATTTGGTCATAAACATGCACAACTTAAAAAGAGGGGATTGGCCACGAGCATGCATAATTGCATAAAGGATTTGGCCACAAACTCGCATGTTACCATAAGGGGTTTGGGTTCATAAACATGCATAAGCCCCAAGATCTTGTCTTAGCCAATGTTTCATAAGTAAAGTGGTTCCTAAAGGTTCATGCTAGCATTTCATGCATAAAGATCCAAACTTGCAAGTTAAACTAGGTTATGCATAACATGAGAGGCATGATTAAGTCACTCACATGGCTTAAGATCATAAATATGAACGCAAGAGGCATGGTAAGGTTCATATAGATTCGCATAATCATGTTTAGCTTCATTTTATCCCATGTCAACATTAAAAATACCGTTTTGATCCAAAAGTAGCTAGAACTTACATAGTTAGGCCTAGGGAAAGGAGCATGAATCATCTTGGCTAAGAAAGACGCCTCCTTTGTTGAAGAATCGTCATGGAACTCGCATAGCAACGTCGATTTGGCCTTGATTTGGTGTAGCAAGCTTGCACCTTTTGATTTGAACTTGATTTGGATGCATAGGCTCTAGGGATTTGAGATGGAGGCCATGAGAGTAGAAATTTGGCCATAGTTTAGTTACATGAGTGAATAATGAGGGTTTAGGGGTAGGTTTAGGGTCTTTTTATAGAGATTAGGATAGTTTTAGGCCCTTAGATTAACCCTAGGACCAACCTGAACCGTCAGATTTCAAACCAGGCCCAAAAACCTAGCCAAGATAGAAAATAGGTGCACCAGACCAGAATCAGCCGACAGGGCAAGTCGACAGCCCTGTCGACATGCCTGTCGACATGCCTGTCGACATGCATGTTGACATGCCTGTCGACATGCCTGTCGACATGTCTGGGCGGGAAATTTCCCGCCTGGCCCCATTTCTGCATGTTTCGAAATTCAAATTTCCAGAAATCTTCTTTGGGCCTTAAACGGGTCATACGGACTCCGATTCTCGAAAACTAAGACTCTATTTCGCGTATTTTTCCGAGACGAACGCAATGGCATAGCCCGTTTTACTTGATTCAGAATTTAAAATTAAATTCTGCCTTGACTCTCGTTTTAACATGTTATCGAAAAATACGGGTTGTTACAAAATTGATTGTAATTGTGATGTGGAATGGAATAAATATAAATTATTCATGTGTTGAATAAAGTGTTAGAACAATAAAAATATCATTTTTATTGTATAAATGAATGAAATAAAATATTTACTGAAATAAACTAAATATTCTTTTACAAATCGGACGATTTGTTTATGTATACACATTTAATGGATATTGATTGGAACGATCTATTTTACACATCGCCCAACTGCATAAATAAAATCTGTGTGTGTTGATTGAAACCCCACACCGGTAATGGGATGATAATGGACATACACTAGTCCCAATGTTTAGTTGTATGTCAATCGATGGGTTGACAGACTGTTGTAAGCGTTAATTATTTATATTTAATGCTTATTCAGTTGTGTAATGCACTCTGGATGGTGGTTGACTGTGTTTGATTATTGTTAAGTACATGTGTGTATGAAATCCATATAAATAACATTATATGGTAATTATTGTGTCTGATTCCAGTTCAGAAAAGATGAATATTTTCAAATAACGAATATTTTAAAATAATGAATATTTCAAAATAATATTCAGTAAAAGATCAAAATCTGATTTTGATGTCCGATTTGGGATGGACACGAATATATTTAAATATATAAAGCTGTGTTGATTAGATTAACGCCATTTTGACGTAAACGATATTTATATCGATTTTATTCATTTTTATAATGAATATCGAAACGGAAGTGATTTCAAAATCTAATGTTTTGAAAATATTATCATTTACATATTAATGATATGGAATATTCAATTTTGATTTAAAATTGAATATGAAGTTGAATTCATTTTGAAAACGAATTTAAAACGATTTATAAAACACGTTTTAAAAGGTAATCGATGAAATATATATAATATATATATTTAATGGTCTGAATAGAACGTGCCGCGCCGCGGTAGTTCGCGAATTTCGACCATTGACTTCGAATTGACATTACGGGAGATCCAACCGTCGGATTCGCCTAAAACCGGAACCCTTGGGTTCGTATCGAAAAGAGATTTCCAACGAATATAAGGGATTTGAAATCTAACGATTGGACTTGGAATTGTGTCCAATTCAAATTTGGAAAAGGTCACTGCAAGTGCAGTTTGATGACCGTTTATGGAAATCGACTGTACGGGCCTTGATAAAATTATTAAAAATATCAATAATTTGTGTAAAATCATAATAAATGATTTGGAAAGAATTGGGATGAAAAATTCCATATTTGAAAAGATAAAAATATATTTTTATCGAAATGAACTGGTTATGAACTAGAATTATAATCCAATATTTTTAAATAAATAAATTGGATTTGAAATGGTTTTAAAAATAACCAGAATTTCCAATATATGAATTGGAATGGATTTGAATCGAAATTATCTTCAGAATATTTCGATATTGGATTTCGTGATTATACAGATATTATGGAGGAATTTGGAAGATATACGTATCATTATTCCCAATACGATATTTGTTGATCTCAGAATTTGATATTGAATATAAGCCGATATAATTTCTATTCAAAGCCTTGTATTTAATATTGAATTGGACTTTGGGTTTGCCGTGAACTGTGTTTTAAATGACACCGTTCTTAAAACCAGTGTAGAAAGAATAAATCTTTTAATTAATATTTAAAGAAGAATAACCAATTAATTAACATTTAATTGGAACTGAAAATGGAATGTGAATTGGATTTATTGCAAACTGTGTTTTTAACAACATTCGTTCTTCAACCCAATTTACAGCGATATGTGACTTGGGATTTATAAATCTTTTTATTAAGATTTAACAGGAATTTTCCAAAGTAAAGTTTACCAATTTAATATATTAAATTGGAATTGAATGGAATTCAATTTGATAGTAATCGAAATGAGCTTCTGTGGAGGAAGACTGTTAATATATATGTAATTTAAAAGGCTTTGTCGTTATTCCATTTATATTATTAGTCGGATACAGAAATTGATATCGATTATATATATTGATCTGTTTTCCGTGAAGTTTCCATTTTTATGGAAGAGGATTTGGGTTTTCCGTGAACTTTATTTTAAATGACATTAGTTCTTTAACCCAGTTAAAGACAAGATTACATCTCCAACATTGTATTTCGAACTGTATGGTTGATCTCTGCTAAATATATATCTGTTTGGTGGAGGAGAATTTATTATCTTGCTTAACACCCTTCTCTAAGACGTACGAGCTCAGAGGTTATATATATGTAGAAATCAATTGTACGGTGTAGATTGTCAATGCGGCATGTTTGTGTTTCCAAAGTTAAATAATCATCAATATTGATTTTTGGGAAGATTAAAACTAATTGGAGTTTTAATGAATCTTTAATTAGATTCAATTGGGAATTGATAATTTAAATTATCAAATTTGGGAAATGATCGAGAATGGAGTATCACCAGTTTTGCTCCTAGCGATAGTTAAATCTATAATTAGATTTGAACGTGAAATGGTAATTAAATTTACCGATAACACCATGGTGTTAGATATAGAGTATGACCAGTTTTGCTCCATGGGATAAATAGGTTGAGATTGGGAAATTAAATGAATGATTACTTCGGTAAGGTGCGCTAATCCCGACTAGTTTGGAAAACCTTAATTTGGGTTAAATTAATATCCAAAGGAAGATTAAAGGATAAATTTAAAAAATTTATCTTTGGTAAAATTAATGGGAACCTTTCCCAAAGGATATGAATATTTAAATAAAAGAATATTCAGAATTGGAATGAGGCATATGTTGTGTTTTTTTAGCACTTGTTTATTATATACGCGAGTTATTCGGAAAGGCCGCGTTTACACCTATTCTGAATAATTGATTTGACGATAAGTTGAAGATGAAGACGGTGGTTGAAGAGCGGAAGTCTTCACATCGTTTGGATGATTACTGACGTCTTGATTAGGCTGTACATCCAAGACAAGGTAATAAGTGGTGATCGTTCCAGACGTACTTGGAGATCGACCGGGTATGCGAGGACTCTCTCCTGTATTGGACATACAGGACGAGGAATAAGGTGCCTCCAGTTTTGTTCAGACCCAGAACGAACTTGTAAATGGATGTGTGTCTGACATTAGATTTTATTCTGTGTTGATTGATTTCTATTAAATATATATCTGTTTAGCGACAGAGAATTTATTCTCTTGCTTAACGCCCTTCTCTGAGACTTACGAGCTCAGAGGTTATACATCGATAAATATCAGTCACATGACATGAATTGCATGCTGAGATGCAAATGATCAAGGCTTATGTTGAAAAGCAGAGTCTTGTGGTTGATGATCGAAGAATGGCTTTAATATAGCATTGCTTTGTGTATAGCGTTAATTCGTGAGCCTCGCACCTCGGTATGAGTTAAAAAGGGGATCGGATCGTTGGGAGAACATGACGTTTCTTTCTAACTATGGGTGGTTTAAGGAATTTGCAAGCCCTGACATTTTTATATTTTTACCTATGTGGTTGTTGGATTGCGAGGAGCCTCAGATATATCGGTCTCTACGGAGCGAATAAATATTGAGTCATATGGCTCATAGACGCCCGATAGGGCGGGGAAACGTGTGTTCAGTAATTGCCATTCCTCAAACGTAATGGAGGACTGGCCCAACCGATCGAAGGGTTCTCTGCGGGGAGTCCTGAGGCATTTGCTAGAGTGTCTCGAAGCGATGACGAGCCATCCCTGGCCTCGACTGAAGACGGAAATCCAATTTCCAATACGTGACATTTCGGTTTTGATTGTAGAACCTAGTATTAGCGACATGATATATGGTACCCATGTTGTCTATTATTGATACATTTATATTTGAAATTCTTTTAAACACTATGCAATTATAATAGTATTAAAAAGGATTTGTTTTAAATGTACCAAGCATGTTTGGCAATTTATAAGGGAAAACCCTGTCCTCCGGCTTGCGTTGCATTGTGTGATGGGACTTGGGTCTTATAATAGCTTCATTTTTCCAAAAAACATTGCGCTGTTTGTCTTATGCACTGGTATTCTTGGGAGCAAACTTGTTCCGTGTTATAGGTCCCTTGATTTACTTTATTTTTAAAGTAAAAATTAGATAACTGTTTTAGTTCTTACACCAGTCCTTGTTTGGCATGCCTGGTAAAAGGGTGCAACATGATAGGGGGTTCTCACCATGTAGTTTGGTGGCGAATAGTGGGCTCTTACCGCTACATGCTCCTGCTTAGGGTTGGTTGATCAGTCGAGAGGCTGGCCGTAAAACAAGGCAGGCTAGGGGATCAGCTGGCGACCACGGTGGGTTTCACCTTCTGCTTTGGGGGATGAAGGGATGGTTGCAAAGCCTACCAAATTTCGTTAGGCTGTGTCAGTTTGTATCAGAGCTATGGTTTACAGAGCTCGAGAACATGGCACATTAGAACCAAACGAAAGAATACATCATAGGTTGGATTAGTAATATCTAATGAAATGACTCGTTAGAGATAGGATCAGTAGTATCCTAGAACGAGTGTGAAGACTGTTGTTTCAAAATAAAAATGAAAACAAACATTGTTTTCAAAATTTAAACCATATTCAACTTATTTGAATATCTATTTTATATTGAATTTGGACAATCCAATATATAAAGATTTTGCATATATGCCTTGCAAACGTATATTCGAAGTTCTAATATACTAGATAGATATAGAATCACACTCTAGTCGCCCGGGGAAGATTCTGGTGATTGTTGCAACATCATCAGAATTTATGCTCGAGTTTCAAAAGTGAGATGTCTATATATTTCCAATTGTTTGGTGTGAGAACCAAAACTAGATAGGGTCTATTGTTGTGACTTGGCATCAAAAATGGATTTTTATATATATAAAAAATTATGAATCTGAAAAGATAATCAACTAATTGATTGCTGGTTGTGTTGTTTGATTATTGGTTTGTTTAATTAAAATTTTCAACCATTAAGCCAAATTGAATCAAATATTGTACTGAGTTGGAAATTGTTTAGAAATGCGTACATGTATATATACACATTGTTGAACAGGTTATGGATAAACTGCTAAGAAGAGAAGTAAAATTTTATGCCCAACAAATAGGTACGTGTTTACTAGTTTTTCTTCTTTTTTTAAAGGTTTATGAGCCTAAGGCTGGCCGCTTGGAATTTTTCTTCTTCTTTTAAAGGTTTATGAGCCTAAGGATGGCCGCTTGGCATTTTTCTTCTTCTTTTAAAGGTTTACGAGCCTAAGGCTGGCTGCTTGGCAGTTTTCTTTTGCTTTTAAAGATTTTATGAGCCCAAGGCAGGCCGCTTGGCATTCTCATTTTCTTTTGGGATTGATGAGGGCACTGCGAGGCGAGTTGCAGTTTTAAATGTATCCCCGTACAAAGGAGGTTAAGGCGAATCTTTTCCAAAATTTAGGGTGTTAGGCAAAATTTTGAAGAATTGGAAAATTCTTAGAAACTGAACCAAACTGAAAATTGAGTCGATTAGTAAAACAACTTTCAGCTCCGTTCCTTTTCGAGGACGAAAAAATTTTAAGTGGGGGAGATTGTAAAAACCCGGAAAATCAAAACCAATTTAAATTTTTTATTTTGGCAATTTTAATGAATTTTGAATATTTAAAATGATTTATTTTAAATAATAACGACTAGAAATTTATTTTGAATAGAATTAGAACATATAAATTTATTTAAATCGAAATTAGAATATAAATATTTATTTTAATTATAAAAGGAATTGAAAATGGCGCGGTAGTTTGAAAATTCGATTTCAAATTTCAAATGAATGCACAGGATTCAAAATAAACCAGATTTTGGTAAATCCAGAAATATTAGAATCTGTTTGAAAATATCTTTTCAACGAATGTGAAAATTCCAGATTTCATAGCGGGAATAAAAAGTTATGTCCAGTTGAAAATTCAGAATAGTAACTATAGAATTCAACCCTTAAAAATAGCGACTTTGCAAACGATCTCCGTTTTCAACGAGACCACTTTGTTGGATCCAGAATGTCAAGTTATTGCTAGATTCCAATTCTCATAATTTTTGGAATTAATGTGTCAGTGTGTAGGATTTAAACGTGTTTGGTAATTTCAGTTTGAACTTAATCGACTGGAAAATGACCGTTTTTCAAACGGTCTCCAAATTCGACAAAATTAATTTTGTCCGGACCGTATCATCAAAAAAAAGCTAGATTTATTTTTTGGGAATTTTTGAAGTCTGTATGTGGCCCTGGTAAATTGAACTATGCGTTTGGATTTAAAATATATTGATTTATATTTTAAATTTGACAGAAACTGATCGAAATAGCTGAACTGGATAACGAAACATATCCCATTATGTTCGGAATAGGGGTATTTGGCTAGGGACGACAGGTGGTGGGTTCGATTTGGAGCTTAAAGGAAAAAAGTGACTTTTTGGAAATTTAAATATAATTAAATATATAAATTATATAACACCCTCTTTCTTCCTTATCCCCATAGGTCAACACCGTTCAAATCAAATAAAAAAAAGAAAAAAAGAAAACCGTAGATCAATTTCACCCCTACCCCCATCCACGAACGCGCCACCAACCAGAGGCACTCACCGCTGCGTCTCAGATCGCGTCACACCCTCTGAACGGCGCTACCCCATCCACCTCGATGACGGCTCCTTCCCCCCTTCGTTCTTCCCCAAACAGCAAGCCCGCTCCGTAAACCATGAGCCAAACCCCAGTTGCCACCACCGCGCAAGCCCAGTGCGCCAACACCCCCCACCCGAGCAAACCCCACTCCACATGCGCACCACCTGAGACCCCCTTCCTCCAACGATCGAAGAAACACCCTCTCCCCCGTTGAAAACCCAATCAAAGTGAGTTCTTTTTTCTTTTGACCTTGTTTGTATTCTTTAGCTAATAAAAATATAATTTTTGGTTAGTATAAAAATACGATTTTTGTTAGAATAAAAATATGATTTTTGTTAGAATAAAAATACGATTTTTGTTAGTATAAAAATTCAATTTTTGATAGTATAAAAATACGATTTTTGTTAGTATAAAAATACGATTTTTATTATAAAAGATTTGATTTTTAAATTAGAAAAGATTTGATTTTTAAATTAGAAAAGATTTGATTTTTATATTTGGAAAGATAAGATTTTTATATAGGAAGTAGCGATAAAAATTCAATTTTTATATATATGAAGTAGAAATAAAAAAATGTTTTTTTATCTATACGGATTTGAAATAAAAATTTGATTTTAATTATTTGAATATCGAAATAAAATTTGATTTTATTATTTGAGTAGCGAATATAAAAATATAATTTTTATAATGTTGTAGCGAAATAAAAATTCGATTTTTATATATATGATAGCCAAATAAAAATATGATTTTTATTATATATATAGTGATATAAAAAATATGATTTTTATACTATAAACATTGTTATGAAAATATGATTTTTGTATATGTAACGTTGAAATAAAATTGTGATTTTTAATATAAAACTCAAGTGAAATAGATTGCGATGGAACCGACGGGAATCAAATCCAAATCCGAACCGTTCAGAAATAAGGAATGGAGGAGTGGATCCCAAATGTGAGAACTTCTCACTTTAATTTTATTTTCTAGTTAAACTATATACTAGGATGCAGATGGTGCTTAGCAACACCCGACACCCATCGTCCACAGACCATGGACGACCTGTTTGATTTGATTGTGTTGTGAAATTGATTGTGATTGTGATGTGGAATGGAACGAATATAAAATATTCATGTGTTGAATAAAGTGTTAGAACAATAAAAATATCATTTTTATTGTATAAATAAATGAAATAAAATATTTATTGAAATAAAATAAATATTCTTTTACAAATCGGACAATTTGTTTATGTACACACATTTAACGGATATTGATTGGGACGATCTATTTTACACATCGCCCAACTACACAAATAAAATCTATGTGTGTTGATTGAAACCCCACACGGGTATTTGGATGATATTGGACATAAACTAATCCTAATGTTTAGTTGTATGTCAATCGATGGGTTGACAGACTGTTGTAAGCATTAATTATTTATATTTAACGCTTATGCAGTTGTGTAATGCACTCTGGATGATGGTTGACGGTGTTTGATTATTGTTGAGTACATGTGTGTATGAAATCCATATAAATAACATTATATGGTAATTGACTGTGTCTGATTATAGTTCAGAAAGGATGAATATTTTAAAATGATGAATATTTTAAAATAATATTCAGTAAAAGATCAAAATCTGATTTTGATGTCCGATTTGGTATGAACACGAATATATTTAAATATATAAAGCCGTCTTGATTAGATTAACGTCATTTTGACGTGAATGATATTTATATCGATTTTATTCATTTTTATAATGAATATCAAAATGGAAGCGATTTCAAAATCTAATGTTTTGAAAATATTATCATTTACATATTAATGATATGGAATATTCAATTTTGATTTAAAATTGAATATGAAGTTGAATTCGTTTTGAAAACGAATTTAAAACGAATTATAAAATACGTTTTAAAAGGAAACCGACGAAATATATATGATATATATATATATATATATATTTAATGGTCTGAATAGAACGCGCCACGGTAGTTCGCGAACTTCGACCATTGACTTCGAATTGACATTACGGGAGATCTGACCGTCGGGTTCGCCTAAAACCAGAACCGTTGGGTTCGTATCGAAAAAAGCTTTCCAACGAATATAAGATTTGAAATCTAACGGTTGTATTTGGAATTATGTCCAAATCAAATTTGGAAAAGGTCGCTGTAAGTGCAGTTCGACAAACGGTTTATGGAAATCGACTGTACGGGCCTTGATAAAATTATTAAAAATATCAATAATTTGTGTAAAATCATAATAAATGATTTGGAAAGAATTGGGATGAAAAATTCCATATTTGAAAAGATAAAAATATTTTTTTATCGAAATGAACTTGTTATGAACTAGAATTATAATCCAATATTTTTAAATAAATAAATTGGACTTGAAATGGTTTTAATGATAACCAGAATTTACAATATATGAATTGGAATGGATTTGAATCGAAATTATCTTCGGAATATTTCGATATTGGATTTCGTGAATATTTAGATATTGTGGAGGAATTTGGAAGATATATATATATATCGTTATTCCCAATATGATATTTGTTGATCTCAGAATTTGATATTGAATATAAGCCGATCTAATTTCTATTCAAAGCCTTGTATTTAATATTGAATTTGATTTTGGGTTTGTCGTGAACTGTGTTTTAAATGACACCGTTCTTAAACCCAGTATGGAAAGAATAAATCTTTTAATTAAGATTTAAAGAAGAATTACCAATTGATTAACATTTAATTGGAATTGAAAATGGAATGTGAATTGGGTTTATTGTGAACTAATGACATTCGTTCTTTAAACCGATTTACAGTGAAATGTGATTTATAAATCTTTTTACTAAGATTTAACAGGAATTTTCCAAAGTAAAGTTTTCCAATTTAATATATTAAATTGGAATTGTGTGGAATTCGATTTGGTTATATTCGAAATAAGCTTCTGTGGAGGAAGACTGTTAATATTTATGGAATTTAAAAGGATTTGTCGTTATTCCATTTATATTATTAGTCGGATATAGAAATTGATATCGATTATATATATTGATCTGTTTTCCGTGAAGATTCCATTTTTATGGAAGAGGATTTGGGTTACTGTTGATCAACATAGAAATGTGTTTATTTTATGCTCTTATATCTTATCCTTTGTATATAAATAAATATTACTTGGGTATTGTTTTGTCATTTTTACAGCTATGCCGATACAGTCAGAAAATGGAAAATAGAGATCAAATTGCTGCATATTTACATTTGAAGACTTGCTGAAGAAGATATCACTTCCAATTGCTTTTTGGACAAGAAAATAACTAGTAGAAAGGCCATATATATCACAAATCAATGAAGAATTATCAAAGGAGCAAGAGAAAAAGAGGAAAGGCCCAAATTTACTAGATTTCACTAAGGCCCATTTGTAATTCTCATTGTAAACTCTTTTGTGAATTCCCTAAGGCCCATCTGTCATTGTATTAGGGTTAGGGTTGGCTATCTATCCTATAAATACCCTTATATTCTCATTGTAAACATCATCCTAGAATTAATAAAGTCTTCTTCTTCTTTTTATTTTCTGCATTTTTCTATTTCTTAGCAACTACTGCCATCTACACAATTAGATTTGGTAGAGTACTAGTTGTATTTTACATTTATTTTCATTAGTGATTAATCGTTTGATTAGTTTCAACGACAATCCTAATTTTATTTCCTGTTTGTTATTTTAATTTCTGTAATTTCAATTTCTGTTCTTTTTGCTACTTCCTTAGGTCAATTGGATTGAATATAGATTTGATTAGATTCAGATCTGATTCAATTCAATAATAGTTTAATTGCAGTTTCAATTTTGTTTGCTTTCAAAACCAACCTCGAAGATTTGTCTAACTCGCCCAAGAAATTATATAAATAATTTAATTTAATTTACCTCCCTGTGATTCGACCTGCATGCTACACGATCTGTGCGCTTGCAGAATTTGTTTTAAAATTTCGCGCTTTTCTTGTTCCTAGAAAAGCGTCGATCAAGTTTTAAAACAGTTAAATTTTATTATTTATTTTGAACTGTATGGTTGATCTTTGCTAAATATATATCTGTTTGGTGGCGGAGAATTTATTCTCTTACTTAACACCCTTCTCTAGACGTACGAGCTTAGAGGTTATATATAGGCAGAAATCAATAGTACGGTGTAGATTGTCGATGCGACATGTTAGTGTTTCCAAAGTTAAATCATCATTAATATTGATTTTTGGGAAGATTAAAACTAAGTGGAGTTTTAATGAATCTTTAGTTAGATTGAACTGGGAATTGACAATTTAAATTATCAAATTTTGGAAATGATCAAGAATGGAGTATCACCAGTTTTGCTCCTAGCGATAGTTAAATATTTAATTAGATTTGAACGTGAAATGGTAATTAAATTTACCAATAACACCGTGGTATTAGATATGAAGTATGACCAGTTTTGCTCCATGGGATGAATAGGTTGGGATTAGGAAATTAAACAAATGATTACTTCGGTAAGGTGCGCTAATCCCGATTAGTTTGGAAAACCTTAATTTGGGCTAAATTAATATCCAAAGGAAGATTAAAGGATAAATTTAAAGAACTTATCTTTGATAAAACCAATGGGAACCTTTCCCAAAGGATATGAATATTTAAATAAAAGAATATTCAAAATTGGAATGAGGTATATGTTGTGTTTTTATATCACTTGTTTATTATATATGCGAGTTATTCGGAAAGGCCGGGTTTACACCCATTCTGAATAACTGATTCGATGATGAGTCGAGGATGAAGATAGTGGTTGAAGACTGGAGGTCTTCACATCGTTTGGATGATTACTGATGTCTTGATTGGGTTGTACACCCAAGACAAGGTAATAAGTGGTGATCGTTCCAGATGTACTTGGAGATCGATCAGATATACGAGGACCTCTCTCTTGTATTGGACATACGGGACGAGGAATAAGGTGCCTTCGGTTTCGTTCAGACCCAGAACGAACTTGTAAATGGATATGTATCTGACATTGGATTTTATCCTGTGTTGATTGATTTCTATTAAATACATATCTGTTTGGCGGCGGATAATTTATTCTCTTGCTTAACGCCCTTCTCTGAGATGTACGAGCTCAGAGGTTATATACCGATAGATATCAGTCACATGGCATGAATTTCCTGTGTGGCATGCCGAGATGCAAATGATCGAGGCTTTTGTTGAAAAGCAGAGTCTTGTGGTTGATGATCAAAGAACGGCTTTAATATAGCATAGCTTTGTGCATAGCATTAATTAA
The DNA here is from genome assembly GCA_030737875.1 of Allium sativum. Lineage (NCBI taxonomy): Eukaryota > Viridiplantae > Streptophyta > Magnoliopsida > Asparagales > Amaryllidaceae > Allium > Allium sativum. Next base: position 748,313,353 of record CM060916.1, on the reverse strand, counting down.
CGAGCCTCACACCTCGGTATGAGTTAAAAACGGGATTGGACCATTGGGAGAACATGACGTTTCTTTCTAGCTGTGGGTGGTGTCAAGGTTTTGCAAGTCCTGACATTTTTATATTTTTACCTATGTGGTTGTTGGATTGTAAGGCGCCTCGGATATATCGGTCTCTACGGAGCTGATGGATATTGAGTCGTCTGGCTCATAGACGCCCGATTAGGCTGGGAAACGTGTGTTCAGGAATTGCCAATCCTCAAACTAAGGGAAGGCCGGCCCAACCGATCCAAGGGTTCTCTGCTAGGAGTCCTGAGGCATTTCTAAAGTGTCTCAAAGCGGTGAGGAGCCATCCCTGGCTTCGACTCATGACGGAAATCCAATTTCCAATACGTGACATTTCAGTTTTGATGGTAGAGCCTAATATTGGCGACATGATGTATGGTACCTATGCCATCTATGATTGATACATTTATATTTGAAATTGTTTTATACACTATACACTTATAATAGTATCAAAAAGGATTTGTTTTAAATGTACCAAGCATGTTTGGCTATTATAAGGGAAAACCCTATCCTTCGGCTTGCATTGCATTGTGTGATGAGACCTGGGCCTTATAATAGCTTATTTTTTCCAAAAAGCATTGCGTTGTTTGTCTTATGCACTGGTATTCTTGGAAGGAAACCCGTTCCGTGTTATACGACGTGGTCCCTTGATTTACTTTATTTTTAACGTAAAGATTAAATAACTGTTTTAGTTCTCACACCAGTCACATGACTGACCTGGAGTTTATTATTTTAACCTAAACTCTGGGTGCCCCTTTTTTCCACACGGGCAGCTAGTAGTTTTGGTTTTGTAGATTTATATTCACAGGATCCTAGTTTACAGCTGGAACGATATTCGAAAAGCTCTGTATCCGTTTATCTCTTTCGGTTGTGTTTTTGTATTATTTTTCGCTGCTATATAATGTATTTTAATCTCTGATATTTTACAATGTGTAAATTATTCATACTCTGTATATTCTTGTACTCTGATGTAAATTGTTGCAATAAGAAATGAAATGTTCTTCTATTGGTGTTCTGATTTGTCGTGTTCTCAACGCAATCCGGGCTTTCCTTTACGGGGAAGTTTGGGTCGTGTCACCATGTCTTGATGGCACACTCAACCTCAGCTACTTCCCACCAATATGACGCCTCTCCTTTTAGTTGTCAAGCGACCAACGAAATCCTCCTCTGGTCATCAAGCTCTAATAATCCAAACAAATGATCGGTCTCTCTCAGCTTATTACGAGCATCAACAAATCTCTCTGACTATGAAATGGCTTGCCGCTCATAGCAGAAAAGTCCTTACAGATCTTAGACAAATAACCGTTGGATTAGGTGGAACTACTGCGGTTACAGCTGGATGTGGGGAATTTCCTTGCCTTTCAGCAGGCGTCATAGCTTCAACATATATACGGAACCATGCCAAAATGGGAATGCCCTCTAGAAAATTGGGAGCCCTAGACATGCTGGCAACAAAAAGACAAGTATTCAAAAAGGGATCAAAGGAATATTTAATTGATTTGAGGGGGTATTTTTTTTTTAAAAAATTTACTTGCAAATCCATTACTTTTGAAAACACTTTTTCAAAAACGTTACTCTAATCTTGTTACCTCAGGCCCTAATACCAAATACGACTCACCACATCACTTAATGTCACCCGTATGAGGATGCGCTAAGGTTTGTAAAGCGCTTAGGTATAAAGTAACATCACAAAGACTAAAATTCACAAGATAGTAATATAAAATACATCAGAAACTTCTAAAAACATTTATTAAATAAGCAAGTCAAACCACAATACTAATTACATTTCAAAATACCAGATAGTCATCATCATAAAACAAACATACCATCTCTTGGAAAATATCAGAGTACAGAAGTAAAACAACAAAAGTTATCCCTCTCATAAGTCAATATAATGATCAGAAAATAAGAATTGGACCAAATACATGAATCCGGAAAGGGTCTGAATCCAGGCTGAACCAAATAACAATGAATCACTGATGAGACCCTCCACCCAGTGAACCTGGGGAGAGTGAAAGGAAGAGAGAAGGAGGAAACAAACTAGGTCAGACATATGTTTATTGAGTTATAGTAATTTCTAGCATGAGCATAAGACAAGGAATCATTTTTACAGATGAATAGTTCTAAGAGTAATGGACATAAAAGCATAAATGAAATAGCAGGAAAGATAAACACTAATAAAGATAGGCTTCTCATTCATATCCGAAAATTACCGCACCAACTACAAAAATATCACAATTAGGCTTTACTTAATTTCTACCCATCGATCGGCTTCTTCACCCAAAATGTGATAGCCTGCACCAGCTATGGAATTCAGGATTATTAATCCCGAACTCATCAACTAAAAGGACACAACTATTAATCATAGGTGTTACAACAGATTATCTTCCCCAATCGGAACAATGAATGCTCATCGTTTTGCCGCAACGTGCCCGTACCCATCTTGTTTGAACCATTTACTATCCAGTTCAATAAAGCATGCCCTAGCCTCTACCTAGTGTGAGACTCCATGAAAACAAAGGAATACTGATTGATATGGGTTCTCAACCAAAAAAATGCAATTGAAACAAGCCACCCCTAGGCTTAGTCCCAACCCATAACTAGGATTTTATTATACTATTAGGCATCTTATCTTCCTTAGTCAGCCTCATGCTGCTGGAACATACCCAATCTATGAGCCACTTATCTTCGCCAATCAGCCGCATGCTGCCGGAACGGACTCCCTCTATCTTTGCTTATTAATGTAATAAATTTAACTTAACACATTTAATTTATTAATAAGCCCAATATAACCGCCTATTATATTCCTAGGTTGTAATTGACATTTCTAATTAATGTAATCTTTTTACACAACCCTTCGCCTCATTACTTAATGTCCAATTAAGTGAAATTTATTCCAGTTTACATGTTTTTCAAATACATGTTACTTAATGTCCAAATAAATTCAATCTATTCTGGTTCATAAGTTTGAATATTCTTCAGTAAAGGTTTATCCGAATTTACAGTCCATTATTTGAACATAATATTCATCAATTTTCAACATGCTCAAAATCCCCTTTTAACATACTTTCAACATTATTCCAGTTTTTATGCATATTAATCGATAAAAGCCTAAGCTCTCGGTAGGCCTAGGGTCAGCATAAAAATAAATAAAAAGGGAAAATTGGTCTAGGCTACTCGTAAGGCCTAGACTCAGAAATGAGTAAAATAAATGAAATAGGGCATTGCAAGACTAAAAATAAAATCATAGCAGAGAAGGGGATGAAGAAGAGGAATTGCTTATAATTAATAAACAACTAAAAATGAATAAACATAGACATTATAATAGATTATAATAACTTATAGAAGAACAAATTTATAAATACTGTAAACATAAAACTTGTAGATTTAAACTACTTTACTTTCTCGTATCTTTTATGCAAATAGCTAACCTAAAAATTACATAAAACTAACAGGAAAAGATTGCAAATCTAGAAAAGGCTTTGGTAGAAGAAGAATCCTTCCGATCTACAATTGGACAGTACTCCGATATTCCCCAATTTTATTTTGTTTTAGAACATAGGTGGAGAGGAGGCTGAAGAAATGAAGAAGAAGAAGTAATGGTGAAAAGTGATGAGTACAAGTCAATTTATAGGTGTAGAAGGATAATTTAAGCCCTATGATTTTTAGGTTTTCAACCTCATCTCTCAAAAACACATCAGAAGAATTCTCTAGAACGTTACAACATATCGATATTGTGGCAGGCACAAAATCGCGCTTGGCATTGATATTAGTCGACCTTCCTGCCTATGTGGGTTGCATATGGGTCGAACCACATGGATCTTGGGTCGACCGCATGGTCGACCCAACTTGTGTTGGGTCGCCCATTACTCTGTTGATTTTGGGTCGATTATTTATGTAATCTATGGTTTTAAATTTCTAACTTTAACTGATCATATCATGTTCCTTATACGCAAACTAAAAGTCTATCCGAACCAGAATTTCGTAATGGACCCAATGGTGAAATCCACTTTGCCAATTTTGAATATTATTTTAATTAATATTTATTTTATTATACTTTTCTATTTAATAGTTTTTTAATTAAAATTCGGGGTATTGAAGAAATCCTATGTCTAAAATATCTATTTTCAAAAGAAATGGAGGAGAAAGAAAAGTTGTAGAGCTTTCATGCCCGTTATAAAAAATATGGGTTTAAAGGCAAGCCCAACACTTTTATTTATAGAGAACCAAAATAGTGTCGTCCGTCCAATTTAAACGGACAAAACCAATTCGTTCAAACGTCAGAAAAAACACTTTAAAGCATGTACAGATCAACCCTGCATCCCCAAGGTCGACTTATAAGTGAAGTCGACCTATAGATCAAACCATACGCATTGAAACACATCAATTTTGATATGTCTCTTATTTGTATTTATTTTGTTCCTTTTGAATTTTAACGTTACATTATCAACGTTATTAAACTTCTATTTATTCATATCCATTCCGTTCAGGTCGTGTGTCAACTTTTCAAATTCAAACGTGTGTTACTTCCACAATTTTTACATATATATTTAGGGTGCTACTATTCACACCTCAGTTTACACTTCCAGCCACCTTTATAAATTTAATACGAATGATTATTTTTTATATTCTTCTGGCTACTATATATTATTCCTTCATTCAGTTATTCACCACTATTCCTCTCATAACAAAACATGTACTTCTCTACAATATCAAACCTTAAACCGTAACAAAAGCAGACATTCTTTTGTGCCTAATAGAATGGAAGATGAAGATAAAAAAGATGTTAGATTTGCTTGTTTTTTATTATTTTATAGAACATGTTGTTAGGTTTTTTTATGGTTAGGGTTTTCCATTACGTTTTATGATATTTTTTCCACTCCGTTGAAAATTTTAAGCTTAGAGGACATTAAATTTGATGATATTATAAAAGAGAATGACAATGTAAATTTTAATTTGTAGGGTTTTTATCCGTATAATTTGTGTATCTTGTTTTGCAAATTTATACATTAATTTTTTTTGTCGTTTGATAGATGGAGTATTTGAATGATGATAAATTGGACAACGTCCTTATTGTTTCAAATGATAAACATGATGGTTATAATAATATGATGCAAGATGTTCGATTAAAAGACTCAAAAGACATAAATGTTGATTTGACGAAACATTTCACAACCGATGAAGTAAGTACTCATTTATAAAAATTAAAATTACTAATGTGGTTATGAAAATGGATTATGTTATTTTTTTTGAACTATTTGACTTTAGGTATTTGACTCGTAGAGTACATTGATTCGATGGTGTAAAACAATGGGGAAAAAGTTGAATAACGTTATTGTAATTCTAAAGTCGGATAAATTAGGACTTGGAAGAAAAACCAAGGTTGCAATTGGGGTGTGAAAGGTGTGGATTTAATCTTAGTCATCGACCAAAGTCAAAACAAATGGAAAACAATGTAAAAAAAATAAGACAGACCTAGCGCCAGTAGAAAATGCAACTCGCCATTCAGATTGAAGGGTATGTATGTAAATGAAGATAAATGGAAAGTAAGCGAAGAAGGAAGTTTTCATTTAGATAAGGGAGATGGTGGCCTCTCCATTTTTACGCTATTAATTTAGATGGTGGCCAGTAGAGGAAAATGTAAATATTTTGGGTGTTTTTAGTTTTGGTGGCCAGTAGTGTAAACTGGGTGTGAATAGTAGCACCCTATATTTATATAATAAACATATACATTCACGTTTAAACATGTATTACAATTCTTGAAATAATCCTTATATAACGTTACATTATATTTATTACCTTATAACATTATGCTTATAAATGTTACATTTTTTTAACTTTCATTAACTATTATGTAACATTACATTTATATAACATTAATATTTACCGAATCCCATTTATCATTTCATAACCTTACATTTGCATAACGTTAACATTTTAATTAAGGGTAAGTTTGACTTAGGTCCCTATTAAGTTTCAAAATACAAATTAATATCCATCTAAAAATTTTAAATTAGGCCCCTATTTTCCGAAAATCAACAAAAAACAACGTAGAAATTTACCAAACTTCAAAATTTAATTCAATGCATAATCATTATTATATTCATGAATTAAAACAAAAAAAATGATTCAAAACCAAATAAATACACGCGATGGATTTTTTATGCAAATTTCTGTATAATTACTGACATTGTAGTAATTAATTCAAAAAGTTGTTAAATTTCATACAACTTTTGCTTAATAAAAATAATTCATCTCTAGTAAATTGTTGTAAAAGTTGCAACTATTTGCAATATTTGCTAGTATTTTAGCAATTATTCATCCGCCTTTCAACTATTTATTATGTGAATAATTGCAGAAATATGGCTTTGCCAAAAAATTTGCAGAAATATCAACAATTTTTTTTGTAGAATACTTCTGTGCATTATTCCTGAAATTCACAAGTTTATATATTTATAAAATATAATATATACACACACACATTCATTTACACATACTATTATTTTATGACGGTAACTTTGAACATCAATAACTTTTCTGTACGAACTCTGTTTAGAACTTATTATATACGAAAATTAATTTGAAAATCACCACGAATGCAATGGTATTAGTCTCAAAGCTAAATTATGATAATTTCGAAAATTCTTATTTTGTTTTTCACAATTATTTCAATTTGTTATTTATTTTGAAAAATGCGGGGTGTTACAAAAGTCAGATTATTAATTCATTCTTCTATCAAACTATAAAATTTATTCTCGAATCCCAATTAATTCAACTTATGTAAAATAAATGCAACTAATTTTGTCATAAACTTTATGCTAATCAATTTTTATGCATGTTTTATTTTCGTTGCTTAATTAAATTATTCTAGTTTTCTTATGTGCTAATAATGTATTTTCTCCAATTAAACTCTCTGAAATAAAACACTTTGATTTTCAGATATCTTATATTTTTACTCTATTATAAATAAAATTATAGCAAGCTTGTTCAGCAGTCACATAAATCTATGGGATTTTTAATTGTTGGAACTAGAGTAATTAAAGCATGATTAATATTTTAAGAAATTTTGCTTTAGGAGAAAACTCATTAACTACATCAAATAAATTATGCTTTATATCGTGCTAATAAGGCTTATAGAATATGGTAACAAATCCATCAAGACTAGGGTTCTTATATTAGCATTAAAAAATACCTCTAATTTCTTCTAAAGTAATAGAAGCATGCTAAATTTCTTAACTACTAGGATGAAGAATAAATTTGGTATTAATATTAGGAGATGTTTTTGGATAAGAGCCTACATTATAAAGGGAAGTGAAATATTTAATGTAACGACCTACCTTTTTTATTCTTAAAAGTTGATACAAATACATCCATGATATTTACATATCGAACATTCAAGTGCTGGAAAAACAAATAATTTGGGAAAAGAAAGAAGGTGTAGAAAAGAATCTTATAATATAATGATTAATTTATATCATAACAATGAACCTTACAAAAAATCTATAATTCATGCACACAAATCAGAGTAATACTTTACAAATCAGCCTAAACAGTTATAATAGTATGTCCTTGCAATTGCGATACAGACAATAACAAAAATAATGAATCATTACAAAACAATATGATAATACATCTTAGACATCTAGCGTCTCTCCTGAAGCTCCAATTCAAATTGAAAACCTAACATAGAAAATATACTAGGTTTGATCCAACATTATAATAGAATAACACCCATATCAAGTTGATAAACTAGCATGCGAAAAACTCAAATCAGAAGAAATTTGATTCTTTTAACTTATAAAACTTTTAAAATAAAATTAACTTCGTAAGATCATGCCACACATAAACATGGTTGATGTTTTACCTTATAAATGCAGTGATACTGTAATAATGTGTGTAATCCACAAAGAAATATTAAACATATCTAAATTTCTTACAACCCATGTTTAAGCATATTTGGATACTAAGTCCGTAAAGGTTACATATTGGAGATCATGTTTCCATCATGATTGGGCTACTAGGAACCGTCGACCATAGTACGCCTTTAGAAAAACAAATCAAGAGCCTTGCATAGATTCCCTGTGAATCAAAGCACGCTTTCCCTTTTACATGACATGCCAGATTGCTTCAGTCCTTTAGCACATGCAAACTACTAAGCGCATAACTAGTCCAATTCTCGCACACATATCAAAAATTATATATACATATATATATATATATATATATATGTGTGTGTGTGTGTGTGTGTGTGTGTGTTTGTGTCGACTCTAAATTAAGGAACGTCAACTCCTAATGGGTGTGACCCACATCATTCTGAAGCTTATCCCTATTTCAGAAATTAACGGATTGATGAAGCCCATTAGGTCATGATTACATTTTACTCTGTTAGTAGTTCCTTCCTTAATGCTAACACTGGCTTTGGGTAGTAGTGTAATGCCAGCATCCATTCATATAAGTTCGTTCTAGGATTGAACGAAATTGATGACGTTACTATTACTACTTCCTTAAGATTAGTAGTAACCCATTCACTTCAAGGTTCTATTTTGATTCCGATAATTTGCGATGCCTTTCATTTCAAATGCTTCAACCGAATCAAAGTGGTTTTCAAATAACTCGGTTTGATCCTGGACTCTTCGAAAGGAAAACTGATAGTTTCCAGAAAACAAAACTTCATTTCTTTTTAAAACAATCCAATAATACATAAGAACAGAGTTCACAACCTAACCATTTACGAAAATGAATCTCCTTATCATTTGTTGTATATATATTTCCAGAGATAAATGTGACAACCCCAAACCCCGTACTGACGGTGGCAAGGGTAATCTTTGGAATATAACACATAAATAGATAATAGTAGAGCAGAATTAAATAAATACACCAGATAATGTACAAATAATACACTGGATAAACGTAATCATTAGAGTTACTCAGTATGCAGGATCATACTTAGTACAAATACAGTTCAGCTATACATAAATGTCTACAGCGGAAAATAAACATAATATGTACAATAGGAGCTGCAATAGATAACTGATAGAATCCATCTTCAGCTCCAGCTATCCAGAAAGAGCCTGCTAAAACCTGAATACAAGGCTTCCCGTGAAGAAAGAGGGGCACCCGAGTTTGCAAGTGAAACAAACTACGAGTCAGTCATGGGACTGGTATGAGAAATCTACTTAACACATTATACAATTGGCTAAGCACAGGACCATGCCACTTTCGTGGAACGGGTTTACTCCATTGGATTGCCAGTGCTTTAAAACAAGTAAATGTTTTAAACATCGTAATGCTTTTTATAAAAATGAAGCCATTATAAGACTCAGTTCCCATCACACAATGCAACGCAAACCGGAGGATATAGTTTTACCTTATAATGGCCAAAATATGCTTAATACGAATAAAACAAAAGAATTTGATATTATTACTAGTGTTTATAGGTTTCAAAACAATTTCAATCATAACTATCAATCATAGACGGCATGGGTACCATATATCATGGCGACATATATAGGTATACAATCAAAATCGCACAATCACGTATTTGGAAATTGGATTTCCATCATGAACCAAGGCAAAAGATAGTCCTTACCGACTTTGAGACTCTCTAGCCCGAGCCTCAGGACCCAGACTCAGGTGGGCCCTTGGAGCGACAGGGCCGGTCCACCGATGTGGATTAAAATTTCTGAACACTGCGTTTCCCCGCCCTTTGGGGCGTAAATGAGCCAACGAATGACTCCATCGGTCCCGCATCGACCGATATAACCGAGCGCCTCGCAACAGCAACAACCACATAGGTGAAAATAATATAAATGTCGGCCAGTTCAAGCACCGACACTACCTCTAACTAGAAAGAAACGCATGTCCTCCCCGAGGTCCTCTCCAGTTTCTGGTTCATACCGGGGTGTGAGGTTCGCGAATTCACGTTATACACAAAGCTACGCCACATAGGCGGAGCTTTGATCATCACCACAAGACTTTGCTTTTCAACAGAAGCCTTGATATCTGCATCTTAGCATGCCACATAGGCAATTCCCACCATGCAACTGATGGCTATCAATCACACAGAATGAATTCCAATGTCAGACACACAGTCCATTTGCAAGTCCGTTCTGGGTCTGAACGAAACCGGAGGCACTATATACCTCGCAAACCCATCGATCTCCACATACATCTGGACGATCACCACTCATTATCCATATTTCGGGATGCCTCCCAATCAGGACATCAGTTACCATCCAAACGAGGTGAAGATTTCCGGCCTTCAACCACCGTCTTCATCTTTGATTTCTTATCGTCGATTTAGTTATTCAGAATGGGATAAACCCGGTCTTTCTGAGCAACTCGCGTATATAAATAACTAGTGCTACACAAACACAACATACGCCTGATTCCAATTCATTAGTCACTAATCGTCAATCAGTAAGAGAACAATTTCCCAAATATTAACCCCGAAGGCCGAAACCAACATCGGATCAAAACCCAGGAAACCATTCGACTTAGCTAAACTTCAGTTAATTTCTAAATTTCACATTCCATATCGTTTATAATATTTTATAACAATTTATCGCTATTTTTATTTATTTTAAAATAGCCAATTTATTCAAACAGCGCTTCGGGCCATAACGGGCCGAGGCGCTGTTTTTCTTCAGATTTGATTTACACATATCTGAAAATTTAACCATTGGATCCTCACAAAATTTATATCATTAGAAAGATCTTTTCAAAACGAATCCAACGGTTCTAGTTTTGGGAAAAATCCGACGGTCGGATCTCCCGGTACAATCGTTTGAAGTTTCGATTTCAAAATACAAACTGCAGCGTCGTTATTCGATTTAATTTAATTCTATTTATATTTATATATATAAATATAATCGATTCTGGCGCTGTTTTTCTTCAGATTTGAATTAAACATTCCAGACAATCCAACCGTTGGATCTTCACAAAGTTGGTGTCGTTGGAAAGATATTTCCAAAGTAAACCCAACGGTTTCGGTTTCGGGAAAATACGATGGTCGGATCTTCCGCACTAATCGTTTGAAATCATTGTTTCAAAACACGAATTGCAGCTTCATTATTCGATATATTTTAATTCTATTTATATAAATATATATCGATTCTTCGATTTCAAAACTATATTCTTTTCATACATTTGATAAAAATGATATTCTTAACCAACCGACGATTATTTCAACACTTCGCTACTTTTAACTATTCGTGTATATAGTAAAAATGTGATTTTTATTGTAAAACAATTCATTTCAAAACACGACTAATTTATATAGTTCACATAGATGATGAAAAATATGATTTTTATTATAAAACAATTTATTTTAAAACACGAATACCATTCAACACATGAATTTCTATTCAATGAATGAATTTCTATTCAACACATGAATGTTTTCTATAGTTGTATATATATATAGTAAAAACGTGATTTTTATTGTAAAATGATTTATTTCAAATCACGACTATTTTATGTAGTTCATATAGATGACAAAAATATTATTTTTATTATAAAACAATTTATTTTAAAACACGAATACAATTCAACACATGAATTTCTATTCAACGAATGAATTTCTATTCAACACATGAATGTTTTCTATAGTTTGTATATATATAGTAAAAACGTGATTTTTGTTGTAAAATGATTCATTTCAAAACACGACTATTTTATATAGTTCATATAGATGATAAAAATATGATTTTTATTATAAAACAATTTATTTTAAAACACAAATACCATTCAACACATGAATTTCTATTCAACGAATGAATTTCTATTCAACACATGAATGTTTTCTATAGTTTGTATATATATAGTAAAAACGTGATTTTTATTGTAAAATGCTTTATTTCAAAACACGACTATTTTATATAGTTCATATAGATGATAAAAATATAATTTTTATTATAAAAAAATTTATTTTAAAACACGAATACCGTTCAACACATGAATTTTTATTCAACGAATGAATTTCTATTCAACACATGAAGGTTTTCTATTCAACACATGAAAATAATTCTAACACATGAATATTATTAAAAATTTTGGCAGCATAATGGCAGGGTAGTTAAAACCGGGGCCGTCCCAAGTACGGATCCTCGCTCTACCTTAAAGCCTCGCAACTTTTGACAATGGGAATTTCATGCACCTAGTTCACACGCAGGCGGCATGTATATTTTTTTTTTTCATTTCCACAAACTAATCCTATGTGGTTTCAACCAAATAATTCTCAACCATAAACGGGTATTTTTCAACCACAATCAATCAATTTCAACCACAAACAATTAATCAACCATTCGTAATCAACCAATTTTCACACCAATCACAACCAATAAATATCGTCCATGGTTTGTGGACGAGGGGCGTATATATATAAATTATATTTATATATATTAATATAAGCATTTCACTTCTATTTCAACACATATATAATTTTTACAACGCATATATAACTTATACATCGAACATACAACTTATACAACGCTTATACATGAGGTGTACAATGCTTATATAACTCATACATCGACTATATAATTTATACATCGTCGTTTTCCATATCGTTTATAAATTAGAAATCTCGCATTGGTTTTCGCGTTGCCAAAAATTGTAGAAGGCTCAGAAAAATATTCGGTCTCTTCTAGAATGTAGATGACGTCCTCACGGTCCCGGTGTCTCTTGTTTCACTGAATTTCGACCACATAGAAAAAAGATATGATTTTTTCTAAGTTAGCAACGCTTTTATTTATCGAAATCAGTTTAAATAAGCCAAAGCCGTATACTTTTCAAACCTGTTCAAAACTAGGTTTCAGACTTTCAGCCAAACCGTGAATCGATGCGAGGATCGGGCTGCGCAGTGTCGAAGGCCTACGTGAGGCGCACGTGCGCCGAGGAGGGGACCCAATTCGATCCACCAAGGTGGCGGTGGCGGCTTTTCAAAGGTGCCAACTTCAGGGACCCGTAACTCGACAAATACAACACGAGGATGGGCGAATCTGGGATGGATTTGAAGAGGAGCTCTAGAGCTTTAAAATGAATCAAGAATCACGATTTTTCATTAAGTGGTTGATGAGAAATCGAAGAGAGAAGGTTTGGATCATCTTCCATCGTCGCCTGGGCTTAATCGGGGAAAGAGAATTTGTGTCCGTGATTTTTGATTGGCCCAGGGTTTTAATTTATTTAAATCCAAAAATACCATTTTCTCATACAAACTCCAATCCAAACCCAACGACGGTCGCCCCCAGCTAATTACCCCCATTCCGAACACAATGGAATATGTTTCATAGGCCAATTCGACTGTTACAGTCAGTTATTCTTCAAATTAAAATATAAAACATTCAAATTCTATTTTGAACGTACATTTTAATTTGTCGGGGCCATATACTGCTTCCAAAAACTCCAAAAAAATTATATCTGGCTATATTGCAACGATACGGTTCCAACAAAAATGATTTCATTGAATTCTGAGACCGTTTGAAAAAATGGCCATTTTCTGGTCGACCCGATTTGACTGAAATCAACCAAAACACATTTTCCTTTGCCACGCTCACATATTGACTTCAAAAATTATAGAAAAATCAACTTAGCAATAATTTGACATTCCGGATCTAACAAAAGTGGTTTCGTCGAATTCTGAGGTCGTTTGCAAAATCACTATTTTCATGGGCTATATTAATTTCACAGCGACCTTTCAGAAAATTCATTTGGCCATAACTTTGCTTCCCGCTATGAAACTTTGATTTTTCAGTTTCGTTAGAAAGATATTCACTAACAGATTTAAATATTTTTGGTTTCACTCAAATCTGTTTTGTTTTGCACTCGGTACAGTTAGTTAAAGTTTGAATTCAAATTTTGAAACTACCGCGCCATTTCAGGCCTTGTTTATAATTAGAATTAATTATATTTATTTTCAAACGTCGATTCAAACTTACTTTTCATCGTTATTATTTAAAATATTTATTTTAAATATTTTAAATTCACTAAAATAGCCAATAAAAAAAATTAATTGGTTCAGATTTTCCGGGTCGTTACAATCTCCCCCCCACTTAAAACTTTTCATCCCCGAAAAGGAACAAAGTCGAAAGTGGTTTGATTAATCAACTCTACTTCCAATCTGGCTTCCATTCTCCAACTTTTCAGTTTCTGAGAATTTTCAAATTCTTCAAAAAATTTGGCTAACACCCGGAATTATCGCAAAATTTCGCCATAACCTCCTTTGTACGGGGAGGGGTTTGGAAATTTATTGGGCCATATTAGGTACCTAATAAATCCTATAAAGCATACACATATTTATAATGATATATTCTGGTGTTTACAGGGGAGTGTGTATAGATAATAACTCCAGAGAATAAATTCTCGTAACCCTGTCAAAGCCCGAGGGAGTGTGTAATTTTAATTGCTCCAGAGAATAAATTCTCGTCACCTCGTCCCGTGTGAGAAATAAATAATCCATGTGCCGTATCTAATAACTAGAGAGACGTGATTATTGTCAACTCCAGACCCGTGTGGGGTTTTTATTAATCTGGCAATTTATCGTTACAATTTTATATGGTCCATATCAGTCATCAGTTCAACCTGTAGTATATAGTCATCGCCATACGAGCCTCTCGCTCATATGGTAAATGTTCCACCTCGTCACACAAGACCCAAATGCTTATGTGGTATATGATGAAGTATGCCTATCTTCAAGAAGTATGCCATGTAGTGTAGTTCAAAATCAATTGTTACTATCCTATGGCGATATTTATTATTACATACAGAACAACAAGCACTCTGCATCCAATGGCATTCACATGAGTTAATATAATAATATTTAGCATCCAACTCATTAAGATTTACCTATTTGTCGGGCACGCAAATAAAATCTTTACTCAACAGCTAATCCATTTACCTGTTCAAACATATATAATGCACATGTATATATTTCTATCTATTTTTAAATCAGTTCAGTGTGTGTTTTAATAGAATAAATTCTACCATTCATTCTCTTATTTATTAAATTAACTATCGTTCTAATAATTTAATTAATCAAATCCACTATCACACAACACAAAAAACAAACAATTTGTTTTTAACTTTTCAAAAATATACTAATCGATTCATATACTCTTTTAAAATCATTTAGACTATAGAATTAAAAGTTCACATCCATGAAAAGAAAATAACAACAAAGTAGAGAACAAAATGGTAATGCAAAGTATGGTAAATGTACCTTGCACTGGAGTCAATCAGAGATATCCACTCGACACTTAGGATAGGCTTTCTGAATGCTTTCCTCAGTTTCCCAAGTACAATCTCGCGGATCTCCACTCCATTGCGCTTTGACTAAGTGAACCTTCTTGTTCCTCAGTTCTTTGGTTTCTTGGCCGATAATCTTTAGCAGCTCTCTTCTCATAGCTAATTCTGGAGTAATTTCAATATCCTGTTGAGCTGCTTCTTCCACGATCAAGTCTGGATCATGAACGTGCTTTCGAAGTTGAGATATGTGAAATACATCATGCACTCCAGGAAACCAATCAGACAATTGAACCATATAAGCGAGAGTTCCAATCCGTTCAAGAATAGGAAACAGACCAATGAATTTGGGCGCCAACTTCCCAGTTTTACCGAACCGGATAACTCCTCTCATCGGCGATACTTTCAAATATACATAATCGCCAACAGCAAATGATATATCTCTTCTTCTCTTATCGGCATAGCTTTTCTGTTGGCTTTGAGCAGCGAGTAATCGTTTCTTAACGAAATCGACTTTGTCGGCAGCCTCGCGGATCATATCCCGTCCCAATACAAGTCTATTATCGGTTTTGACCCAACAAGCAGGGGATCGGCACGGTCTACCATACAATGCTTCGAATGGTGACATTGTCAGGCTCGCTTGGTAGCTGTTATTATAGGAGAACTCAGCCAAATGCAAATGGTCTTCCCATGATCCACCAAAGTCAAGAACACATGCCCGCAATAAATCTTCTAAAATATGATTCACCCTCTCAGTCTGACCATCTGTCTGAGGATGATGAGCGGTGCTCAAGTTCAGCTTTGTTCCCAGTTCTATTTGAAATGCCTCCCAGAATTTGCTAGTAAATATTGGATCTCTATCACTGACTATACTGAGCGGCACTCCATGTAGCCTAACAATTTCCTTGAAATATATCTGCGCCAGACTCTGAGCAGTTCTATTTGATCTGACAGGTATGAAATGGGCGGTCTTCGTGAAGCGATCTACGATCACCCAAATACTGTCATTTCCTTTTCTTGTTCTGGGCAAACCATATATGAAGTCCATGGAAATATGTTCCCAAATTTAACCTGGAACGTCCAGCGGTTGCAACAATCCAGCCAGTTTCTGTTGGTCGCTTTTGACTAGCTGGCAAGTAGGACATCGGCTGACATATAAACAAATGTCTCTCTTCATCGACTTCCACCAGAAAGTGCATTTGATGTCATTATACATTTTGCTTACTCCTGGATGGATACTAAGTTTTGACTTGTGGCATTCATCCAGTACTTCCTTTCGGAGCTCAGAAATGTTAGGAACACAGATTCGACCTTTTAGCCTTAGAATCCCATCATTATCAACCTGAAAACTCGAGGGTTTGCCTTTCCAAATTATCCCTCTGATCTTCTGAATGAAGTGATCATCCTTCTGAAGAGCAGATATTTTATCAATCAATGAAGTCGTAATAATAAAACTAGCGATCATTACATTCTTCGGCTTAACGCATCGGCCACGACATTGGCTTTCCCTGGAGTGTATAGAATCTCAAAATCGTATGCTGTAAGGAACTCCAGCCAACGTTGCTGCCTCAGATTCAAGTCTTTCTAGGTGAACAAATACGATAACGACTGGTGATCTGTAAACAGTTCGAATTTCTCACCCAGAAGATAGTGTCTCCAGATTTTCAAAGCGAATACTATTGCCAACAACTCAAAATCATGAGTGACGTAATTCTTTTCATGCGGCTTCAGCTGACGGCTAGCATAAGCAATCACTTGATCTCTCTGCATTAATACTGCACCAAGGCCTTCTCTAGATGCATCTGTCTAGACTTTCAAGTCCTGATTGCCGTCGATTATCGTTAACACTGGAGCAGTTGTTAATCTTAACTTTAGCTCCTCAAAAGCCTCCTCACATTCTGGAGTCCACTTGAATTTTGCGTGCTTCTTTGTAAGCTTTGTTAAGTGAACAGATATCTTCGAAAAGTCTTTAACGAACTTCCGGTAATAACTAGCCAATCCAACAAAACTTTGGACTTCTGTGGGAGTACTAGGCTGTTTCCAGTTTTGAATAGCTATGATTTTACTTGGATCCACAGCAATTCCTTCTTTCGATACGACGTGGCCAAGAAACTTCACTTCATCTTGCCAGAATATACATTTGGACATTTTAGCTTTCAATACGTTCTTTCTCAGAATTTCTAGAACTTGCTCCAAATGTTTTTCATGTTCGGCCTTTGATTTAGAGAAGATTAGAATATCATCAATAAAAACCAGAACAAACTTATTCAAAACCCCTCTGAACACTCTATTCATCAAATCGACAAAGTACGCTGGAGCATTACATAAGCCGAACGACATTACTAACCACTCATAGAATAAGTCTGGACCTCTGAATGTTGTCATAGGAACACACTCTTCGACAATTCGAAGCTGATGGAAGCCTGTAGCTAGGTCCATCCTTGAAAATACTTGTGCTCCATTCAGACGATCTAATAAATCATCGATTCGCGGCAATGGATATTTATTCTTTATTGTCTGCTTGTTCAAGTCACGGTAATCCACGCATAGTCGCAGAGTACCGTCAGACTTTGGGACAAACACCACTGCTGCTCCCCAATCAGAGAAACTAAGCCTGATCAGACCCTTCCATATGAGCTGTCGTGTTTGATTGTCTAATTTCTCTTTCTCTTTCAAGGTCATTCTTCGAATAGCGTGTACTACTGGCCTTACATTCGGGATTAGATCAATTTTGAAATCAATTTCTCTCTGCGGAGGTAAGCGAACAACTTCTTCGAACACATCCGCATAATTCTTGATGACAAGAATATCTTTTACGAAGTCTAGAATATTCTCTGTGACTACTGGGACATTTTCTATTTGAGCAGGAGAAACATCAAGAGCTGACTAGAAATCTTTTCTATTTGAATTCGGGCCTTCACATGGTATGGTTATATAATTCCCAGATCGGCCTTTGCCTTAACCACTCTCTCGGCACATCTAACCTAAGCTTTATATTTGGTTAACCAATCCAATCCCAAAATAAGATCGAATTCAGTAAAATTCATGACGATGGAGATTGTAGGGAACTTATAACAGGAAAAAGAGACAGGCACCCCACAAACCCAATTGAGATCGAGGGAATTCCCAACCGGATTATGGACAGTCATTGGTTGTTTGAGCTTCTTCAATTTCAAATCCAACTTCTTAACTGCATTCTTTGCAATAAAGCTTCGCGACGCGCCTGTATCAAAAAGTACTTTAACTGGAATGTTTTTGGCATTAAGCGTGCCTTCCAAAACATCAGACCTTTCCTGAGAAGATGAAGATGCAGGCACTTCTGCCACTTCATTTACATGCACTATTTCAGGTTTTCTGAATAGCGGGCAATTTTTCGCAATATGACCGGCCTGGTGGCACTTATGGCATCCTCTTATCTCTTGTAACTTCTTACCGGATTTAAATCCATCCTTCACTTGTTTCTTTAGAGATCAGCAACTTATCGAGAGATGTCCTTACCTATTGCAGCTACAGCATACAGCTGTCGTTACTGGTTCCTTCTCAGATTTAGCCCTTTTCCACTTGGCACTGGGCTTCTTACTGACCTCTGACATCGTATTGGCCTTAGGAGGATCAGTTTCAGACTCACCTTTATTACTAGAACTGACTTTCTCTTCGTAGCGCAACATACCTTTCTTGTCGAGATCCTCATACTGATATGCCATGTATATCATTTCTGAAAAAGGAAGCTTCACATTCCTCATTACGCTATTCTGATATTTTCTTTGCAGACCATGAATAAACCTCAGATTCTTCCTCTTCGGGTCTTTAATCAGATGAGGGGCAAAATGAGAGAGTTCGTTGAATTTCTTATGATATTCTGGAATGGTTATATCTCCTTGTATCAGATAAGAGAATTCATCGCATAACCACTCAGTTGCTTCAGGAGGAGTAAATCTTTCTAGGAAAATCACTTTAAATCTATCCCAGGTGATATCACCTTCTGGATTATCCTCAATAATAGAATCCCACCAGAACAAAGCTTCGTCTTTGAGTGCCCAGGATGCCAGTAATCTTTTCTGGTCATCCCTCAGCTTTAAACCATCAAAGATTTTCTCAGCAGAACGATTCCAAGCTTGTGTTTTCATAATAGATTCTTCGCCCGAGAATGGTACTCCACCCATATTTCGATACTTAATCAATAGGGCCTCAATATCTGGTTCTGCATTCCTTCTGTTTCTGACACTCATTTTCTAGTTCTTCTGCAAATAGCAGATCAAGTGTCAGGTCAACAGAAAAGATATTTCAAAATATAGAAACATATACTTGAATGTAAATGTGTCTATCGGAGTGTATTCCATTCTGCTTTACTCATACTAGGATATTACTTATCCTATCTGTATTGAGTTACCCGTCTTAGAACACTACTGGTTCTATTTCTAACTAGTTCGTTAATATGTTATATTCCAGCACTAAGCTTTACCAAAGCTATGATACCACGTTGTGACAACCCTAAACCCCGTACTGATGGTGGCAAGGGTAATCTTTAGAATATAACACATAAACAGATAATAGCAGAGCAGAATTAAATAAATACACCAGATAATGTACAAATAATACACTGGATAAACATAATCATCAGAGTTACACAGTATACAGGATCATACTTACTACAAATACAGTTCAGCTATACATAAATGTCTACAGTGGAAAACCAACATAATATGTACAATAGGAGCTGCACAGCATAAAATAGATAACTGATAGAATCCATCTTCAGCTCCAGCTATCCAGAAAGAGCCTGCTAAAACCTGAATACAAGGCTGCCCGTGAAGAAAGAGGGGCACCTGAGTTTGCAAGTGAAACAAACTACGAGTCAGTCATGGGACTGGTATGAGAAATCTACTTAACACATTATACAATTGGCTAATCACATGACCATGCCACTTTAGTGGAACGGGTTTACTCCATTGTATTGCCAGTGCTTTAAAACAAGTAAATCTTTTAAACATCGCAATGCTTTTTATAAAAATGAAGCCATTATAAGACTCAGTTCCCATCACACAATGCAACGCAAACCGGAGGATAGAGTTTTACCTTATAATGGCCGAAATATGCTTGATACGAATAAAACAAAAGAATTTGATATTATTACTAGTGTTTATAGGTTTCAAAACAATTTCAATCATAACTATCAATTATAGATGGCATGGGTACCATATATCATGTCGACATATATAGGTATACAATCAAAATCGCACAATCATGTATTTGGAAATTTGATTTCCATCATGAACCAAGGCAAAAGATAGTCCTTACCGACTTCGAAACTCTCTAGCCCGAGCCTCAGGACCCAGACTCAGGTGGGCCCTTGGAGCGACAGGGCCGGTCCACCGATGTGGATTAAAATTCCTGAACACAGCGTTTCCCCATCCTTTGGGGTGTAAATGAGCCAACGAATGACTCCATCGGTCCCGGATCGACCGATATAACCGAGGCGCCTCGCAACAGCAACAACCACATAGGTGAAAATAATATAAATGTCGGCCAGTTCAAGCACCGACACCACCTCTAACTAGAAAGAAACACATGTCCTCTCCAGTTTCTAGTTCATACTGGGGTGTGAGGTTCGCGAATTCACGTTATACACAAAGCTACGCCACACAAGCGGAGCTTTGATCGTCACCACAAGACTTTGCTTTTCAACAGAAGCCTTGATCACTACATCTTAGTATGCCATACAGGCAATTCCCACCATGCAACTGATGGCTATCAATCACACAGACTGAATTCCAAAGTCAGACACACAGTCCATTTGCAAGTCCGTTCTGGGTCTGAACGAAATCGGAGGCACTATATACCTCGCAAACCCATCGATCTCCACGTATGTCTGGACGATCACCACTCATTATCCATATTTCAGGATGCCTCCCAATCAGGACATCAGTTACCATCCAAACGAGGTGAAGATTTCCGGTCTTCAACCACCGACTTCATCTTCGATTTCTTATCGTCGATTTAGTTATTCAGAATGGGATAAACCCAGTCTTTTTGAGCAACTCGCGTATATAAATAACTAGTGCTACACAAACACAGCATATGCCTCATTCCAATTCATTAGTCATTAACCGTCAATCAGTAAGAGAACGATTTCCCAAATATTAACCCCGAAGGCCGAAACCAACATCAGATTAAAACACAGGAAACCATTTGACTAAGCTAACCTTCAGTTAATTTCTAAATTTCGCATTCAATATCGTTTATAATATTTTATAACGATTTATCGCTATTTTTATTTATTTTAAAATAGCCAATTTATTCAAACGGCGCTTCGGGCCATAACGCGGCCGTGGCGCTGTTTTTCTTCAGATTTGATTTACACATATCTGAAAATTTAACCGTTGGATCCTCATAAAATCTATGTCATTAGAAAGATCTTTTCAAAACGAATCCAACGGTTCCAGTTTTGGGAAAATCCGACGGTCGGATCTCCCGGTACAATCGTTTGAAGTTTCGATTTCAAAATACGAACTGCATCGTCATTACTCGATTTAATTTAATTATATTTATATACATATAAATATAATCGATTCTGGCGCTGTTTTTCTTCAGATTTGAATTAAGCATTCCAGACAATCCAACCGTTGGATCTTCACAAAGTTGGTGTCGTTGGAAAGATATTTCCAAAGCGAACCCAACGGTTTCGGTTTCGGGAAAATCCCATGGTCAGATCTCCTGCACTAATTGTTTGAAATCACGGTTTCAAAACACGAACTGCAGCTTCATTATTCGACATATTTTAATTCTATTTATATAAATATATATCGATTCTTCGATTTCAAAACTATATTCTTTTCATACATTTGATAAAAATGATATTCTTATCCAACCGACGATTATTTCAACACTTCGCTATTTTTAACTATTCATGTATATAGTAAAAATGTGATTTTTATTGTAAAACAATTCATTTCAAAACACGACTAATTTATATAGTTCATATAGATGATGAAAATATGATTTTTATTATAAAACAATTTATTTTAAAACACGAATACCAGTCAACACATGAATTTCTATTCAACGAATGAATTTCTATTCATCACATGAATGTTTTCTATAGTTTGTATATATATAGTAAAAACGCGATTTTTATTGTAAAATGATTTATTTCAAAACACGACTATTTTATATAGTTCATATAGATGATGAAAATATGATTTTTATTATAAAACAATTTATTTTAAAACACGAATACCATTCAACACATGAATTTCTATTCAACGAATGAATTTCTATTCAACACATGAATGTTTTCTTTAGTTTGTATATATATAGTAAAAACGTGATTTTTATTGTAAAATGATTCATTTCAAAACACGACTATTTTATATAGTTCATATAGATGATAAAATATGATTTTTATTATAAAACAATTTATTTTAAAACACGAATACCATTCAACACATGAATTTCTATTCAACGAATGAATTTCTATTCAACACATGAATGTTTTCTATAGTTTGTATGTATATATATATATATATATAGTAAAAACGTAATTTTTATTGTAAAATGATTTATTTCAAAACACGACTATTTTATATAGTTCATATAGATGATAAAAATATGATTTTTATTATAAAACAATTTATTTTAAAACACGAATACCATTCAACACATGAATTTCTATTCAACACACGAATATAGTTTCAACACATGAAAATAATTCTAACACTTGAATATTATTCAAAATTTTGGCAGCATAACGGCAGTGTAGTTAAAACCGGGGCCGTCCCTAGTACGGCTCCACGCTCTACCTTAAAGCCTCGCAGCTTTTGACAATGGGGATTTCATGCATCTAGTTCCACGCAGGCAACATGTATAATTTTTTCCTTTCCACAAACTAATCCTACGTGGTTTCAACCAAATAATTCTCAACCACAAACGGGTATTTTTCAACCATAATCAATCAATTTCAACTACAAACAATTTTAATCAACCATTCGTAATCAACTAATTTTCACACCAATCACAACCAATAAATATCGTCCATGGTTTGTGGACGAGGGGCATATATATATATATTAATATAAGCATTTCACTTCTATTTCAACACATATATAATTTTTACAACGCATATATAACTTATACATTGAACGTACAACTTATACAACGCTTATACATGAGGTGTACAATGCTTATATAACTCATACATCGACTATATAATTTATACATCGTCGTTTTCCATATCGTTTATAAATTAGAAATCTCGCATTGGTTTTCGCGTTGCCAAAAATTGTAGAAGGCTCAGAAAAATATTCGGTCTCTTCTAGAATGTAGAAGACGTCCTCACGGTCCCGGTGTCTTATTGTTTCACTGAATTTCGACCACACAGCAAAAGGATATGATTTTTCTAAGTTAGCAACACTTTTATTTGTCGAAATCAGTTTAAATAAACCAAAGCCGTATACTTTTCAAACCTGTTCAAAACTAGGTTTCAGATTTTCAGCCAAACCATGAATCGATGCGAGGATCGGGCTGCGCAGTGTCAAAGGCCTACGTGAGCCGCATGTGCGCCGAGGAGGGGACCCAATTCGATCCACCCAGGTGGCGGTGGTGGCTCTTCATAGGCGCCAACTTCAGTGACCCGTAACTCGACAAATACAACACGAGGATGGGCGAATCTGGGATGGATTTGAAGAGGAGCTCTAGAGCTTTAAAATGAATCAAGAATCACGATTTTTCATTGAGTGGTTGATGAGAAATCGAAGAGAGAAGGTTTGGATCATCTTCTGTTGTCGCCTGGGCTTAATCGGGGAAAGAGAATTTGTGTCCGTGATTTTTGATTGTCCCAGGGTTTTAATTTAATTTTTAATTTATTTAAATCCGAAAATACCCTTTTCTCATACGAACTCCAATCCAAACCCAACGACTACCGCCCCTAGCTAATTACCCCCATTCCGAACACAATGGAATATGTTTCGCAGGCCAATTCGACTGTTACAGTCAGATATTCTTCAAATTAAAATATAAAACATTCAAATTCTATTTTGAACATACATTTTAATTTGTCGGGGCCACATACTGCTTCTGAAAACTCCAGAATTTTTTATCTAGCTATATTGCGACGGTACGGTCCCAACAAAACTGATTTCGTCGAATTCTGAGATCGTTTGAAAAATGGCCATTTTCTAGTCGACCCGATTTGACTGAAATCAACCAAAACACATTTTCCTTTGCCACGCTCACATATTGACTTCAAAAATTCTGGAAAAATCAATTTAGCAATAATTTGACATTCCGGATCTAATAAAAGTGGTTTCGTCGAATTCTGAGGTCGTTTGCAAAATCACTATTTTCAAGGGCTATATTAATTACACAGCGACCTTTCGGAAAATTCATTTGGCCATAACTTTTGCTTCCCGCTATGAAACTTCGATTTTTCAGATTTGTTAGAAAGATATTCACTAACAGATTTAAATATTTTTGGTTTCACTGAAATCCTTTTTTTTGCACCCGGTACAGTCAGTCAAAGTTTGAATTCAAATTTTGAAACTACCGCGCCATTTCAGGCCTTGTTTGTAATTAGAATTTATTATATTTATTTTCAAACGTCGATTCAAACTTACTTTTCATCGTTATTGTTTAAAATATTTATTTTAAATATTTTAAATTCACTAAAATAGCCAATAATTTTTTTAAAATTGGTTCAGATTTTCCGGGTCGTTACAATAAAATTGGCTAAACTTAACAGTCTGATTTTGAACTGTCAAATACATAAACAACAGTCAATCGCAGATTCACTTTCTGAAGGAACTACTAAACTTTGATAATTTATCTCCTATTAATTAAATTTCTTCAGTTATTTTCTCTCTAGATAATTTCTATGCTCATTCTTCCAAATTAAGTATATATCAATAAAATACTTAAGAAATTTCTCTTTTAAATTATAATAAATGGGTTAAAACAGATGTTTTTCAAAAAAAGGTTATTTTATGCCTATATCACTTGCTAATTTGTATTCTAAACGGACATTGTATTTCCTTGCTATAATTATTTTAAGAACGATAAGTCACCTGTTAAAAATTTAGTTTCTTAAGAGCACAATTTTCATATGGAATAATTTTTAAATTCCATACATTTAACTTCGATTTCAAACTAATACTACCATCCATTGACAATGCAACCATTCAAGTTGGGTTACTATTAACTCTTAGATCTTGATTTGTAATCATTTTTATTTTCAAGATAGGTACAAGCTAGCAACACCAATTTATAAATTTCACAAGTTTTATATACATTTTATTTAAACAAGGTTTTATAAATCATTTTCTGGATTTTTCTCCAAATCTCTGACCTATTAAACATACTTCTACTTAATTTAATTATTACGTAAAACTTCTTCTCGTAAACCAAATCATTTTCTTTAATAAATATCCAATATTAGTTAATTAAATTAATTTAAATACCATTAGTAAATGAGTAAATTTAATTAAAACTCTTGTTATAAAATGATTACTTAAGTTTAAGACCCTTTATAAATAACACATCAACTTTTTTAAAAATAAATAAACTAACTTAACTTTGTTAAATAAGTATCGTATAAACCTTCATATAAAATAATTAAAAAACTTAAAACCATCATAAAATTTAAATTTATTTACTCAAGTTAATTACTAATTAAAGAAAATTAGCTATACTATTATAAACTAAAACAATAAATAAAATCTTTTAGAAAATTATTAATTCAATAATAATTTACCCGTAACATTTGTTTATTAAGTAGTAATTAATTGTTGTGACCCACATTTTAACAGCTGAATATATAAAGATTTATTTAATTATTAATTAATTAATGGTTCTGAAATGTGACTTTTCACATACAATTTAATCAAGACTCGAGAAACCTCCATTGAGTTCAAATGATCATTACATGAATAAAAAGTATATAGATTGTTATATTTCAACAACAGACAGTTTGATGGTCAAACAATCTCGAAATATGTGTAAATTATCATTATAGTGTGTTGTCTCGTGTAGTGGTAATACTTGTATCACCAGAACCATAATATTGAGGTAATGCATGCCATCAAGTTTCGAAGCGACTGGGTGTACCATTTGATCATATGAGCTTGAAAAAGCGCATCAATTTTAATTGAATTCTCAAATAAAATAGTATAGATTATCCACAAACCCTAAATGTGATTGAGCCTAGCACTACTCACTTCATCTTCCAAAATCCTGTTTTGCTCTTATTCCACCAACTTTAGAAATCTACATCTCATCAGCCACTCAATGATAAATCATGAATTTTGTCTTATTTAGTTCAAGTGATCGAGAGCTATGACTTTATACTTGATTGATTTCTTTCGGTGAGGTCACGGCAAGTGGAACGAAACTAAGGTTTCAATTTATGGCGAGCACAATCGAAGATTAGGCGAATGGATGCTAGTCGTGAGTCAAAGAAGGACAGGTGTGCATGTGGGACCAATTTGTCGAGGTTCGATCATGGCTAGGAGTTTGTGTCGCCTTGAGCCTCTTGATGGAGGGCAGATGAAGCCTTTCAGAGGGGGGTTCCGTAGCATGCAATATTGATGTTGGTGTGTCGATGGATCGACGAGAAGCATAACATCGACAAAAATGGATTTTGGTGTGTGGAGCTTCGTATCACCCAATAGGCATGCATAGTGGAAGTGACATGAACTGGAAACTTGACATTATGGATGTAGGATTTTCTCTTGTTAAGGTGAATATATTGAGTTAACTATGGTGGTTTGATTTATTTAATTACTCAAATAATCATTGAACTTACAAATGCGATACCTTTTGCATGCAAGGTCCGTTTTAGATGTTGTTTATCGCATTGGACTAGTGATGGTGAGTTCAATGCTTTGAAGCTAATTTAGTTGAGATATGTGATATTGTTTTTTTACTAAACTATAGGTGTTAGTTTTGTATATAATTTATGTCTTAAAGTGACATCTAATTATAAAATTGAATTCCTATGATAGTTGAACCTAGTAATAATAAATAAAAAGATTAAAAAGTGATTTAAGTAGTTTTAATCAGTGTACTACATTTTAGTCATTTATGCATTATTCCATGCTATTTGACTGCACTTCTAGGTTAGGCTATTTCAACACTTATTCCACTTTAATTCCTCTGTATAGGTAATATTTGTTTTATTGGTGCTATTATGGATGTTTATATGCTAGTTTAGGTATTTTTATGGCTATTAGGTTCATGGTTGATTGTTTGCTTAGTTTAGCTAAAAACATCATTCTTACGCGATCTAATACTAGGAAAAGTCTCGTTCACTAAATTTTGGTTCTTAGCGCAAAAGTGGTGCATATTGATTGAGCATACAAGGATGATGGACTCAAGCGGATGAGATAAATGCACGAAGGAGTGTTAGAGCGTATATGCTGATTAGAAGATGGAGGAGCACTGGAGCGTAGTGACTGATTAGAAGCGGAGCAACACTAGTGATTTGCAATGGATCTAAACATGAAAGATGGACTTGGCGACGAGCTTAGATATTATGACCAATGCCAAACCTTTCAGTTGATGTGTATTTAAACAATTTTTGTTAAATTCTTGATCGGGGTGGTTGTTATATACCGCTATGGAGTGATCATTATAGATTACTGTTGATGGTGGTCATTTTGACATAGACGATGATGCAGTTTCTCAAAAAGAAGGATATGATTTGTTATATACCACTATGGAGTGATCGATATAGATTACTGTTGATGGTGGTCATTTTGACATGGACGATGATGCAGTTTCTAAAAGAAGGATATGATTTTTCAATCGATATTAGTTTCAACATGGTGGATCTTCGACCGGTAGTTTTGGCTTAAAGAAAGGATGTGGTGCTTCGATGCAATGATTCATCATTTGATGGTGGTACTTCATAATGGGAAGGGAGTCTTCTACGATGGATGATTTTCTTCGAGATACAGAGTTGGTGATGATAAGTAGAGATGGGAAGCTACTAGAAAGGGTTAGGGACAGTTGGTTATGTTTGACGACAAGTAGGTTTTCTATGCTTGTTTCGATCTATCTTGACGACAAGTCAGTTATCTGCATTTTGTCCTAACCAAGGAGATTCCAAGTCTGGGATCATAGGTGTAGTTCCAAGGATAGACCCTGCTATGGAAGACGTATGCAAAGGGATTATCAATATGCAGTTTCGATGAGTACATAGGAAGAAGAGGTAGTTGGTGTAATGTTCATTGGACTAAGTCCCGATCTTTATATCTAAATCTAAGAGATTGTATAATAATACGGGTTATTCCGAGCTGACTAGGTGTCATGGATTTGAGTACCAAAGAGCAAGAGCATTATTATATATTGAATGCACTGAGTGAGTGAATGTTATGATGGATGTTATGCTTAATTATTTATCACTTTAGTGGCGTCATGCGATGTGGATATCGCCAATTCACAAGTTTTGACACCCCCAGTGTTATGATGTAGAATATACCAATGATTATTATCATGAAGTAGTATTCATCTTTTGTATGTGCTAAATCTATGGATGCAGGGGCATGAAAGTTATGGTTCTCTATACTCTTTGTGCCATACACTATTATAGCCCTTATGGTATTTTGAGTTTTTTTATCGCTCACACAAGACTGCGGTCTGATCCGTGGTTTTATGTTCTCTCTTATTACCTTTGGTACTCACCCTCAACGATGTTTATGAGTAGGCTAGTAATAAGTATGAACGTTATCAGAGCGGCGTAAGTGGATTAGCAGGAGATGACATCTTCTCATATTTAAATTTGTACTATAGTTTATTTCACTATGTGATAGCAGAGAGCCGTAACAATGTTGATTATTTATTAAAGACAGTTTGTCAATGGGTTTATTTAACTTTTGTATAGACTCTATTACTGTTATGTATAACTTCATGAGCCTACGTACTCTAATTGTACGGTTTATGTAGTTACTACTTTCATACCTATTTCTTATCTATGGTTATTAGCATTACATGTTACCAGATGCGTTGTGAGATATATGATGGATTATGTGATTGCACTTTTTGTTTTCTTCTTTCTCTTCTCTACTTATTCTTTATTTTCTTCCCATTTATCTTCTTCACTTTCTTTCTTTTGACAACCACTCTTCATTAATTAGATGCTTGTACAGTGTGTTATTAGGTTATACGAGCACCGGTGGTATGTGGAGGTCACCATATTTGGTATCAAATCTTACGTTGCATTGTTCTACCTAAGACGTATCAAATCGAGAATTAATATATATAAGAGAGTATGTATTTGAATGTATATTTTTGTTTTTCATACTATATATTAGTAGTATATATAGTATTATTTGTTTTTCAAACAAGGGCCATTGGAATATTTTTCTCTATTAGCTACTGATCGTCCTAATCACTTATTTGAGATGATTTACCAAACAAGAAATACTACTACTTTATCTATTTCTCGAGTGAACAATTGGATAAGATCGAGGCTAATAACCTCGATTCACATAATATTTCTTAATAGTGGTGTGAACCACAGTCTATGATGTCCCAGTTTCTCTAGTTGGTTATGGTACTCAAATGTAGAGTCAACCAAGCCCAGTTGTGTAGATACCCAAGTGTCTATATGGTGAACCGTTCCTTGAAACAGAGTCGACTGTTGGGGTGGAGATGTGGTTGGGTTCTTGCAAAGAGTTCTTCGATGGCTTGGAGTTAGAATGTTGAAGTGTAGTTAAAATTTACATCTATCAAACTCCAAGAATGAACCTAAATTGATTGAGAGCTCTTATTGCTTCGATATCCCGAAATCGATTTAAGTAAGGAGTTCACCAATTTAGACGATATGTTTATATCGGAGTATATGACCGAATCCGATGTGCTATCGAAGTACGGTTTATTTCCATATTATTACTCTACGTAGGAAAGTTCGAATTCTATAGCTAGGATGAGTGATCAACTTGAAAAACGATCAATTTCATTCTAGGGGAATAATGGCTTTAAAAAGTTGGATAGGAAAACCCAGGACGTTTGAGCTTATAAGAAGAATAGAGAGTTATCATATTTTGTTGGGAGAAATCATTGAATAATATGTGTATATTGTCGTTATGTTTCGCCGAGTGCTCCCTCGATGGAAGAGAAGGCAAGTGATGTCACCACTCGGGATATGTTTTCCACTAATGGCATTTCCGTATTATTTTAATGTCATAATTTTGTCGTTTCATCTGATCTTGCTGGTTAACAGATGGAATTGGATTGAGACTTGTGATAATTAACTTATTTTTCTTGCTCGTGAGTTACCGTGTTGAGGGCTCAGTTAGACTATATATGTGTGTGACATCCCATAATTGGTCTTCAGAGAGTAATAACTACGGTTGACTGCAACGTCTACGTTTAGTATTAGATCTCGAGGTGGGGAATGTTACAATATAGCTTGTTTATACTAGGAAATATACATGGTTTACGAAAACTTAAATCTCGCCGAGTTATGTTTGCTTATTCGTTAGTTTGATTGCTTTAAGCTTAATTAATTTAATATTGGAGTATGGGAATTTTTTTGAGGATGAAAAATCAGTGCTTGTGAGAGGATGATGGTGATGATAATGGACTAGAATGTTTTTCTCTTTAATAGAGAGTCATCCTTGATTTAGCGATAGTGGACTGAGATCTTGATATTCAGCAGGCGAGTTGCTTATAGTTGGATGCTAGTGGGCTTGAACACTGAGTTATGTAGTAGTAAGTCGTCATCTGAGCTTGTGGCTTAAGAGTGTCTAGACACATTCAATAAGGTGACTATATAATCACCATATTTGGTTATAATTTCACATTTATCTATCTATAAACGTTAAACCAGCAGTTATTCCCCCAAGGCATATAGTATTCACAGATCAGAAGACAAGCAAGTACCCATCCATGTGTCGGGATGGCTTGATTGTAGGGTGTGAAGATTTTCTCTTAGTTGAATGTTTCGAGGGGATGTTGTCAATTAAAAGAAGTTGGACGGTGTATGTCGATTACATTGTTTCACATGTTACTTTGATTTTGATTGATTATTCATGTCGTTTGACTAACTAGCAAGTCAGCATACTTTATGGATTTCTTGGACCGTGCTCCCGATAATTCTTGGTTGACTTATACTATTTGACTGTGTTTCTGTTTTCCCGTAGTCGAAAAAAAGAACAAGGCACAATTAATTTTTCTATTGTAGATGTTGAGAATACACCATTTGTTGGCTAGTTGATTACAGTATCATTTCCTGGCGGCAGAAGTGGGATATATGGGTCAGTTGACTTGCATGGGATGTCACCGTAAGTCGTACGAGGTTACGATGATTTGGAATTCGAAGTTGACCCAAGGGCATGTCGGCTACCCTTTCCAAGAGGGAACAAAGAACTGAAAGTGCATACATGTTTACGTTTCTTTATTAAGTGTGGTATCGGTATTGGAAGTGAAGGTTATCGCATTCTGGTCAATAACCAGAACCCGCGATGAGGAAGGGGAGTATAAAACTCTTGATATGGAGTCGATGGCAATAGAGTTTTCTTGAGAGATTTAGGAGGCACTAGTCATTAGGGAAGGATCTAGAGTTGTTAAGTGACGTCACATCAATAGAGTTTCTCTTATTCGTGAGTGATTTTTTCCTTTACCAATAGCGAAAAGCTGAAACCCCTAATCTTATGCGACTTTGTCATTTCCAATATGTGCATATAGGAGAGGCAATTGTTTGTCTTTGAATTTGAGATATACGAGTTCGGAAGAGATATTCTTCTAAAGGACATCGCTTGTGTTCATTGTTGTTTATAACTCTATAACTCGAGGAGATGTAGTGTGGACCTAACTGAAATAAGCGGTTCCATATGGAGGAGATGCTGATTGTTCCCCGCATCACTAGAAAAAGTTAGGTATTCATTCCATGATGAATGCAATGTAAGATATCTAGTGCCGAATGGGATAAATTGAGTATTTACCTATATCTATTTGAGATTCCTAAATGTTTGCAGGAATTTTTGTCAATGGTTTTCATTAAAAGGTGGGTAAATAGTAGAGGACAATTTGATAACATTTGAGTCATTCCCAATTCGTGGACAGAGATTCTAGGTTTATATTTCTTATTTTTAGAATGACGACCAAGTTTTCGAGTTATATATGGATTAGATACTCATATTATATAAATTAGTATCCCACATGCTAGGATAGACATGAATGCTACTTTTTGATGATTGCTATTACTTTATCCGTGCTTGTTTGATTGTTGATGTTTGACATAACCACTTATGTTAATTTGATTATTAAGCATGTTGGATTGTTGTATTTCCTAAACAGACCATTAATTTCCATACATGATTTGAGATGCTTATGTTAGATAAATTTCATTTGTTTGACATGCTCATTTTCTTATTGATTACTACTTCTATTCTTGTATGCTTATATTACACATATGGACCAGTCTACTTTACGAATCAATTATAATTCGAAAATGGATATAAAACGATATAAATAAGAAACAGCTTTCGACATGAAAGGATTAGATAACCCAAGATAATAATCATCTCACGAGATACTAGAGGCTATGCAGCCTATAAAATCTCAAGGATAACAGAATTTACAACAAGAAGGAGTTTTTCCTATAACAATATAACGACCCGGATTTTTGGCCGTTAAGTTTAAACATTTGAATTGGTTCTAGATGTTGGTTTGGAAATTTGAACAACTCAAACTCAACGATTTTTAACATATAAATTAAATTAATTATAAACAAGCTCGCCGCATCATAGTAGTTCATAATTTTACGATTTGAACTTTATTTGAGTCTAAAGGATTCAATATAAGTCGGAATTCATTGAAACGAGTCTCTTCCGGATCTGTTGGATTATAATTTTCTTATAGAAGAGAAAAATCGAGACTTCATCTTGTAGATTTTGAGTTATATCAAAATCGAATTTTCAGAAAAATCAAGATATAATCTTTTATGAACTATAATGATTTATTAAATAAAATGGAAGGATTTTTAATAAATTAAACATCGATTTAACTTGGAATTTAAAATCTTGAATTTAGAATCGAGGCAAGTTAGTTGAAGTTATATAAAATTCTATTTGAATATATGCGATAATAATAATTTTTTATTAATGGATTGAATTGTTTTGAAACCAGTTTATGTCTTATTGATTTAATTTAACACTTGATGTAACAACCTGGAATTTGGGGCCAATTTAAAATTTTTATTTTAGAAATTTTAATGGATTTTTTTATATTTAAAATAATTTATTTTAACTAATAACAACGGAAAGAAAAGTTATTTAAGTTCGATTGTAAGATTACATTTATTGATGGAAAAGATAAATCGTAAGATTTAAAATGTTGATTGACATAATTCTTGTAGGCGCTTGTTTAATGCACATTCTAAATATTCAAAGGAAAAAAAATAACTTAAAATACTTCCTCAATTAAATGTTAATAGCAAGGGTGTTATCCTTGTATTAAAATCTTTGACTACATGCCAAGGGAAAAATATGCCTTTGGAATTTTAATAAATTCTATTAATTTATTGATTGAAAATAATGTGTAGGTTCTAAATGAAATAAATTCTGACAATATATATATATATATATGTGTGTGTGTATATATGTATGTTTATAGATATATATATATCTTTGGCTATTCTTTTTATTACTTTCCCCAATCTATTCTAATTGTATCATTCATTAATAAATTCCCAAATGTGAATTGTTCCCTTGAATTTTGAAAAGAAACAGATAATTATCTAATCAACGCACCATACATGAGCATTAAATAAAGAATGACACACTACAATAAATTTCATGCATTATGCACATTTAAAACTTGTCACAATATTTTATATCTTCGTATGCATGCAATTAATTCTATGAACATTAATAATTTTTTTTTCTTTTTCTTCCTTTCATTATATTGTCATGTTGGAGACATGCATGCGTTTCTTAAAACGTTAGGTCATGCTCTCTATATTCCTTCATTATTTTCAACGTATGTAAATGCTCCCTTATTTTGAATTCTTCATATACTAAATATAAAAAGAACCATGCAATGTTTGCCCCTTTATTATCCATAGTGTTCATATATATATATATATATATATATATATATATATATATATAAAAGGAAAAGACAAGGAAACGTTAAATCTTGCACTTACGTTTCTTTCCATTGTAATTGTCCATATATTCATGTGGTCATTTCTGTTCCATTTCTGTATAAGCATGTGTAGTCTTTATCAATTTTCATTGCTTAATTTTTATTTATTGCATGTTAATGATTTTTTTTAGAGTAAGTATAAAAATATTAAATTTAATAATATTACTTTGTGTCCATTATTTATGTAAAACCTTTAGATACATGTTAATAATATATGTTTTGAAAAAATTGCACAATTTGAACAATTAGATAAAATAAAGCAAGCATTTAATGTGTTTGTAAATACAAAGAGGCATATGGGGAAAATAATTTGTGCATTTATTCTCTACTCTCTCTCCTCTTCTATTTATCACTCAAATTCATTTTTAGATATAAAACTATTCCTTTTGTTCCCCCTTTTTGTTCCTTTTGTTCTGAGACGACCCCAAACCCCGTACTGACGGTGGCAAGGGTAATCCGTGGAATATAACACAGAAACAGATAATAGCAGAACAGAATTAAATAAATACACCAGATAATGAACAATAGAATATACTGGATAAAAGTAATCATCAGAGTTACACAGTAAACAGGATTATACTTAGTAAAAATACAGTTCAGCTATACATAAATGTCTACAGCGGAAAACAAACATAATATGTACAATAGGAGCTGAACAACATAAAAAGAGATAAATAATAGAATCCACCTTCAGCTCCAGCTATCCAGAAAGAACCAGCTAAACCTGAATACAAGGCTGCCCGTGTAGAAAAAGAGGCACCCTAGTTTGAAAGTGAAACAAACTACGAGTCAGTCATGGGACTGGTATGAGAAATCTACTCAACACATATATAATTTGGCTAATCACAAGACCACGCCACTTTCGTGGAACGGGTTTTCTCCATGGGATTGCCAGTGCTTTTAAAACAAATCTTTCTTTTAAACAACGCAATGCATTTTATAAAAATGAAGCCATTATAAGACTCAGTTCCCATCACACAATGCAACGCAAACCGGAGGATAGAGTTTTTACCTTATAACGGCCAAGATATGCTTGATACGAATAAAACAAAGGCATTTGATATTATTGCTAGTGTTTATATGTTTAGAAAACAATTTCAAATCATAACTATCAATCATAGACGACATTAATGCCCTATACCACTATGTCGCCATATATAGGTATACAATCAAAATCGCAGAATGTCGTATTTGAAAATTGGATTTCCGTCATGAACCAAGGCAAAAGATAGTCCTTACCGAATTCGAGACTGCCTAGCCCGAGTCTCAGGATCAGAACGCATCGACCCTTGGAGCTACAGGGCCGGTCCACACGGAGTGGATTAAAATGCCTGAGCACTACGTTTCGCCACCCTTTGGGGCGTAAGCGAGCCAACAAGTGACTCCATCGGACCCGGGTTGTCCGATCTAACCGAGGCGCCTCGCAACAACAACAACCACACATGTGAAAAGTATATAAATGTCAGGGCTGGTAGGTCACTGACACCACCCTAGCTAGGAGGAAACGCAGGCCCTCCCCGAGGTCCTTTCTCCCGTTTCTGGTTCATACCGGGGTGTGAGGCTCGCGAATTCACATTATACACAAAGCTACGCCACACAGGCGGTGCTTTGATCATCACCACAAGGCTTTGCTTTTTAACAGAAGCCCTGATCACTGCATCTTAGCATGCCACACAGGCAATTCATGCCATGCGATTGATGTCCATCGATATACAACCTCTGAGCTCGTGCGTTTCAGAGAAGGGCGTTAAGCAAAAGAATAAATTCTCCGCCGCCAAACAGATGTATATTTAATAGAGATCAATCAACACAGAATAAAATCCAATGTCAGACGCACAGTCCATCTACAAGTCCGTTCTGGGTCTGAATGAAACCGGAGGCACTAAATACCTCGCAAACCCATCGATCACCACGTACGTCTGGACGATCACCACTCATTATCCATATTTCGGGATGCCTCCCAATCAGGACCTCGGTTATCATCCAAACGAGGTGAAGATCTCCGGTCTTCGACCACCGTCTTCATCTTCGACTTTCAATCGTCGGTCAATTATTTGAAATGAGAATTAACTCGACCTTTTCAAATAATTCACATATATTTAGAATTTCAAATCAATTTATTTCAATGGTTAAATCATTCGACAACACCAAATTTGTTCTTTAATGTAATTTTCACACTGTAATGACCCGGTGTTTACGTCGATCACAAACAACAGTTTAATTTATCTTGAGTACAAATACAATTTGAAAAGCAAGATTTAAAGAAATTCAGAACTATCAACCAGTATATAATAGCATGTATATATAACAGCATTTGCATGGTTATATAAAACAACATCTTTGCAAATTTTCTTGGACTTATGTATAATAACATGCTTTTTAACAGCGGTTGATTAAAAGCAACTTTTTCTTTCATATGAGAAAATAACATTTTTACATTGCAAATTTTTAATGCTATATTTTCGAAACACCTAGTTAGTTTAAAAAGCTTTAAAAACCTTGGCAAACAACATAGGTAAACTTCTTTAAGTTAAAGACAAACTAAATCATTCTTTTGGTTCTCACAAAAATTAAAAAGTGGTATTTGCAATTTTCCTTATGCATTTACATTTTTAATCCATGGATTTTCAATCTCTTTGCAAATCATACTTACACCCTTGTATCACTTTGACATGCTAGCAAATAAGGATATTTTAGGCGCATGACAACATAGATCTTGATGAAGACAATTTCAGTTTTGTTTATTTATTTATACATGTATTTTCTTTCTCATATGCAACCCAAAATACACCTACACCATGTACAACCACCCTAGATTTATACACTAGAGAGTGATGGGAAAACATGTATATTTGCACATGATAAAATCAATCTTGTTGCAACATTTTCAGATTTAAATCTCATCATTTCTTTTCAACTGATTTTCTGAAAATAAAAGGACCCTTCTACTTCCAATGTCACGGCCATTTTGTCAAGAAACACATGTGTATGTTGATCTACAAAATCATATTTAGATATCACTATATTACCTACACTAGTTAAACACTTAGGAAATGATTTTTTCAAGATTTCCTTTGCAAAAACTCACATGGCCATGAGAAAACTTGGTGCAGAAATGTTCAGAATTTTGCATACCTTGACGGCCAAGGTGTTGTATTTTATATTTATGTTAAATCAGCATACTTTGCATAAGGAAAGGGGAAGCTATAACCATGTGAAAACTGAGCTAAATGGTAAAAAGAGAAGCTACTATTTTAGCTAAGTCCTAGGATATATGACATGTAGTACATAGAGCATTTAATTGATTTTCCATAGTCCACCAATACAAACTCTTGCGCAGGAAATATCCCAACTGAAATGGCTGCATAAAGCCATGTGAAGTCCTTGGTTTGTGTGATGTTGAGAGAAATGTTTTTTTTATTTTGTCTTTCAATGGTCATCAAAACAGAAAACTGTTTTTTTGTCTCTCCTTTCAAAACATGCATTTAATACACCGCATATTATAATATTTTCTACACCTATATAAGGCCACCAGCACACACACATATTTCACACAATACACACTCTTGTATGAGATCAGTAAGGGAGAAGGAAGCCAGAAGTTTCAAGCTATCATAAGTGAGTAAACCTGCATTCTTATTCTCTGTTTTACAATCCCTGCAGTGCCGTGCTGTGTGAACCATTATTTAAACTTGAATATGTCCTTGATTTAGTAGTCTATCATGTATGTTGATTTGGGTGGTGTGAGTAAATTTGCTCTTAATTTCTGTTTGAATTTACTGCAGTTTTTAGACTGTGAGTAAACTGAAATTATAAAATTCTTAGTTTTAATAACCATTTGAATCTTTTGTTGTTTGGTATTTTTGCTAGTGATATATGACACCAATCATAATGCAAATTACTTGAGTTTCATAATATGTCGGAAGCTTTGTCACCCTTGAACATGTTAGTATGTTAAGACAGTAGAAATGTGAGTAAACCTCCCCTATCCGAAACTTTAACTTATAAATGATTGTTACTTGTTAGGATATATATATATATACCTAGATGTTTCTGCATAGATATTATTTGGTCGATTAGATTCCACATTAGATCTGTATTGTAAGGGAATTAAATTCACAGAGAAAGAAAATTGACAGTAAAGGTCAGTAAATCACTTCTGTAAAACTTCATTTGGTTTGCTATGTAATACTATGCCTGATGGTGATGATGGGTGATGCAATCTAGGTAGATATATATATATAGTTGTGTATGACAACCCATATGGATCTGACAATTTAATTTCAGGTGGACATAGAACATTATCATGTTCTAAACAAACCTGTAGGTTGCACAGACCAAATTTTCGGCTTCTATTAGCTATTAAAATCCACAACTTTAATATCATTAAATGTTAAGTCTATTTCCTACAGGAAATATGTTCATCCTACTTCCTAGTTCTGTTAAAAATGGTCTCATCCCAAACCATAGCCTATATAGCAAAGAAATACTGCATATACTGGGAATGACACAGTTTTAGACAAAATGCCAATGTGTTTGCTCTGGTTGTATCACTACAGGTATAGGTAATACAGTAAACTTAGGGTCGAAGGAAAGTATATGATGCCATCCCATGTTTAAAACCCTTACAAAGTCAATAAAGTACTCGAAATGAAACAAGCATTGGTAAAAACCTATACTATTGCTTACAAATAAACAACAGGAAGTACTCTGGTCCAAGAATTCAAAAATGGATTTTCAAATGATTTTAAACCTTGATTTGATTACATAAACATAACAAAGGATCGAAATGATGATTTTTAAAAGAAGAATCACGATTTTAAATAGCCTGGATCAAGAGATATCCTGAGATGATCGGAATTTGAACTTTGATCAAATTCCGACCATCCAGGCCACCATAAATCAGGCGGTTGGAGGTGGAGTTTCACTGGGGATCAAGGACTCTGGGAAAAATATGAATTTATTTTTCTAATGTATAATTTGGGGGGGATTAAATCAAAATAGGGTTATTAGTGGGTTTTGGGTTCGGTTGGAGTTCATCTGAACTGCTCGACGTTGAGAAACATAAGGGGGTGCGCGCCTGGGGGGTTCGATAGGAGGTAGGGTCTACTTCAGTCGACCGGAGGTTGGTGGTGATCGGTGGACCCTGGTGGCGAGGCGAGGTATTTTGTGAAGACGTGTTTTTTTTTTCTGATCTTCTGTTAAAACTCGAGATTTTGGGGAAGTGGGCAAATTGGATTTCTGGAGGTGGAAGTATATTGAGGGTTGACGTTGGGAAGTGGGGCAATGACCTAAACGTCGAAGCAGTGGTGGGAATCGGTGTGCACGTGCACAGCCGTAGGGAGAGGGAGAAGAAGGAGAAAGGGGAAGAAGAAGGAGTGGTACCAAGGTGGTATTTGGCAAACCGAGTGGTATGTTGGAAAATCATGCTGTTTTCAGGTGGTTTGCCAAGGGGCGGGAAAGTGGTACTTGGCAAAGTACCAGGACACTTGGTACTTGGTCGAAACCGCGACGTCTGAGCTCGTTTTCGTATGTAAACGCTGATGTTTTGGAAACCGGTACTTTGAAAATTGGTACTTTGTTTGTTTAAGTTAAAAACAATTGTTTTAAATACGGTTTAGATTTAAATTAGTTTTTATGTTTAATGTTGGTTTAAAAAGAAATAAGTAAAATAAATATTTAAATAAAAATAATAATTTTATTTAATTTACAAGTGAAAAAGAAAAGAGGTGAATCAGGATACAAGAATACAGTTTTGTCAAGAACTGAAATTTAAAAATGCAGGAAACAGAAACTGAGATTTTAAATTAAATTAAATTAAATTTAAATAAGAATTAGAAATGATTTTCTAATGTAAACTTCTACTGTAGAACCAACAAGAAGGAAGTCGAGGGAATGTGGAAGATCATACCTGGTTTGTGACAGAAGTCGAGAAGTCAGAAACTGAAATTTTGTCAAATTATAATTTTACTTTATAATTTAAATTAGAATTTAAATGGAATATTTAAATTTGAAATAAACAAGAAAAGGAGAAAAGAGAACTGTATATCAAACACAAGCTAGATCTGGCAGCTTTAAAACGTATTCCCTGATACGAGGAACTTGTCTAGTACAATTCTGTATTTTTTTAAAATATGAATTATGAGTAACAATTTAATTGTGTTTGGATTGAGAATTTAAAGGAGAAACTTGATTAGTGTAGAAAGAAGAAGAAAAACTGAATTGAGTACAAGAAATCAAAAGGGAATTTGACGAGAGAAGTGCAAAGTGTCAAGGTCGTAAGTAAGTATCATTCATTTAGAAATGATCAGATTAAGGAATGATTTTGAGGAATATTTTTCTAAAGAGAAATAAAAGTAAAAATTCATTTTTAAAGATGATGAACAAAACGGAGAAAATAACCGTGTGCGACGCGCACGCTTAAATTGACCGTTTTGAAAAGATGATCAAAATACCAGATATTGACGAGATGATCATGTACTGTTTGGTTTGACTATAACTGTATATATAGATTAGATTATAATCTTGTTAGAATTATAATTTAAAGAGAAAATGTTCGTTAATCATTTCAAAGAGGCCGAAATAAATATTTCACTTTGATTTGATTATACGCCGCGCGTCAGAGATTGTTGAATTGAAGACGGCGTGATACAAGGACTATT
Organism: Allium sativum; assembly: GCA_030737875.1. NCBI lineage: Eukaryota > Viridiplantae > Streptophyta > Magnoliopsida > Asparagales > Amaryllidaceae > Allium > Allium sativum. The sequence goes on along the minus strand of CM060916.1, from coordinate 748,272,254 downwards.
TTCAAATAGTGCCTTCGGTTTGTCCAGTCCCAGGACAACTTGTATGGACGAATGTCTGACAAAGTATACCTAACAGATCGCGTAAGTTGGCCTCTTCAAAACTTAGTTTGGTGGCGGAGGAATCCGTTTCTTATAGCTTTATACCCGTAGTTTTGGCGAGATCAATTTGTGATTTGGCGGGTTTGACGATGTGGCATTCAAAGTGAATGAAGCTGTGATCTGTCAAAAGGTAAGTCTAGCCTCAAGCCTCACACCCAGGGAATGACAAAAATCGGGCAGGCAGCATGGCTATGTGGGTCGCTCCCATTAGGGTGTAGCATCACCTATCTAGAGAAATTCCTTTTGTTTCTTAATCTATCGATTCTGCCCATGCGGGGGTGGTTGCCGTACACAACCATCGGTGATATACATTCGATACACTCAAGAGAAATGAGTGGTCGGTCATGTGAGGGCCGGGTTGCAAGAAGTTCTTGTTGAACCCAGATGTATTTGCCTCTAGAGATACATCAGCGGAAGGTGGACCCATACCTTGTCAAGTTGGAAATCCAATTTCCCTAAGCGCCAAGCGGTTTTTATTTGTACACTATATCGGAGAATGTGAGATGCAAGCATTCTCCTAGATTTCTAAATTATTTGTGAAAACCCTTGATATTATAATAATATCTGATTTCAAGTATACAAAGTGTTTTGATCTCATAAGGTAAAAACCCGTTCCGTCTTTACGGCGTGGTCTTATGAGATATTTTCTTTAAACTGTTTTCAACCGTTTACTCATACCAGTCCCCTGACTGACCCGAAGTTTATTTTTCTGTGTTTTCCCTTAAACTCTTGGGTATTCATAACGCTTGTTATGAATAGACAAGTGAATCAGGATTTGGATAAACCTGTGAAGCTGGAATGAAGATTTTGCTGTGTGCTGGCCCATCTACCTACTGTATAATTAAGTCTGTCAGTTGATCGGATATATACCGATGTACTACGAATGACTTGTATCACTAGTCTATGATGCTCTGATGTAATATATTCCGCTGTGTAATGTTATAAAGTATTATCTTTTGTAAAAATTCCGCTGTGAGATTCTGATATTTCTGTAATTTATCTTCTATCTATTCTCCATTCTTATTAATGGCACAACTTGCGATGTGTTCGAAAGTTGGTTCGTTACAGTTGGTATCAGAGCTTAGGTTTCTGATTACCTAGGCTTTGGGTGAGTGTGAGAGAGCGTATTTTTATAAAATTTAAAATAAATTTAAATCAACTTGGAGGATATACCTAAGTAGTTATAGCCCATCAAGTCGGGAATGATGACCTGTTACACTCAGGTGATTAAGATGAGTAACCAAGGACGAAGGGGTCGAACTAGAGGGTCATCCACTACTACTGGTCGTAATACTGGATCCCAAAATCAAGGAGAGACTGTGGAGGAAGTTATACCAGTTCGGCAGGATAAAAGGAGTAAATTAACTAGGGTCAGCCCCAAAATAATTTAATATGGATGGATTAAATTAAAATAATATCCGTTCATATTGATACCGGAAATCAAGTTAGAATTTTAAATTGAGTTAAAATTTGGATTTCCTGAAGTTAAGACTGAACTTAAGTATTTATTTGAGTATGGACTCAGTCAAAGTGAATGGGTCGATTTGTGAAAACAAATCATGTTTGAATCCCGAAATGGAGATCGTTAAGTACATAAATTAAGGTTTTGGCAAAATACTTAACGAAGTTAAGTAGATTGACTTGTGAGTTAAGGGGATTTTGGACAGATATTTTTGAATAGGAATAATTGCTGATGTTTTTTTTATTTATTGATGTGTGTTTATAAGTCGATAACTCTAAATCCACTACTTACAAATTTCGAGGATGAAATTTTTATAAGGGGGGTAGAATGTAATGACCCGGTGTTTACGTCGATCACAAACAACAGTTTAATTTATCTTGAGTACAAATACAATTTGAAAAGCAAGATTTAAAGAAATTCAGAACTATCAACCAGTATATAATAGCATGTATATATAACAGCATTTGCATGGTTATATAAAACAACATCTTTGCAAATTTTCTTGGACTTATGTATAATAGCATGCTTTTTAACAGCGGTTGATTAAAAGCCACTTTTTCTTTCATATGAGAAAATAACATTTTTACATTGCAAATTTTTAATGCTATATTTTCAAAACACCTAGTTAGTTTAAAAAGCTTTAAAAACCTTGGCAAACAACATAGTTAAACTTCTTTAAGTTAAAGACAAACTAAATCATTCTTTTGGTTCTCACACAAATTAAAAAGGGGTATTTGTAATTTTCCTTATGCATTTACATTTTTAATCCATGGATTTTCAATCTCTTTGCAAATCATACTTACACCCTTGTATCACTTTGACATGCTAGCAAATAAGGATATTTTAGGCGCATGACAACATAAATCTTGATGAAGACAATTTCAGTTTTGTTTATTTATTTATACATGTATTTTCTTTCTCATATGCAACCCAAAATACACCTACACCATGTACAATCACCCTAGATTTATACACTAGAGAGTGATGGGAAAGCATGTATATTTGCACATGATAAAATCAATCTTGTTGCAACATTTTCAGATTTAAATCTCATCATTTCTTTTCAACTGATTTTCTGAAAATAAAAGGACCCTTCTACTTCCAATGTCACGGCCATTTTGTCAAGAAACACATGTGTATGTTGATCTACAAAATCATATTTAGATATCACTATATTACCTACACTAGTTAAACACTTAGGAAATGATTTTTTCAAGATTTCCTTTGCAAAAACTCACATGGCCGTGAGAAAACATGGTGCAGAAATGTTCAGAATTTTGCATACCTTGACGGCCAAGGTGTTGTATTTTATATTTATGTTAAATCAACATACTTTGCATAAGGAAAGGGGAAGCTATAACCATGTGAAAACTGAGCTAAATGGTAAAAAGAGAAGCTACTATTTTAGCTAAGTCCTAGGATATATGACATGTAGTACATAGAGCATTTAATTGATTTTCCATAGTCCACCAATACAAACTCTTGCGCAGGAAATATCCCAACTGAAATGGCTGCATAAAGCCATGTGAAGTCCTTGGTTTGTGTGATGTTGAGAGAAATGTTTTTTTTATTTTGTCTTTCAATGGTCATCAAAACAGAAAACTGTTTTTTTGTCTCTTATTTCAAAACATGCATTTAATACACCGCATATTATAATATTTTCTACACCTATATAAGGCCACCAGCACACACACATATTTCACACAATACACACTCTTGTATGAGATCAGTAAGGGAGAAGGAAGCCAGAAGTTTCAAGCTATCATAAGTGAGTAAACCTGCATTCTTATTCTTTGTTTTACAATCCCTACAGTGCCGTGCTGTGTGAACCATTATTTAAACTTGAATATGTCCTTGATTTAGTAGTCTATCATGTATGTTGATTTGGGTGGTGTGAGTAAATTTGCTCTTAATTTCTGTTTGAATTTACTGCAGTTTTTAGACTGTGAGTAAACTGAAATTATAAAATTCTTAGTTTTAATAACCATTTGAATCTTTTGTTTTTTGGTATTTTTGCTAGTGATATATGACACCAATCATAATGCAAATTACTTGAGTTTCATAATATGTCGGAAGCTTTGTCACCCTTGAACATGTTAGTATGTTAAGACAGTAGAAATGTGAGTAAACCTCCCCTATCCGAAACTTTAACTTATAAATGATTGTTACTTGTTAGGATATATATATATATATACCTAGATGTTTCTGCATAGATATTATTTGGTCGATTAGATTCCACATTAGATCTGTATTGTAAGGGAATTAAATTCACAGAGAAAGAAAATTGACAGTAAAGGTCAGTAAATCACTTCTGTAAAACTTCATTTGGTTTGCTATGTAATACTATGCCTGATGGTGATGATGGGTGATGCAATCTAGGTAGATATATATATATAGTTGTGTATGACAACCCATATGGATCTGACAATTTAATTTCAGGTGGACATAGAACATTATCATGTTCTAAACAAACCTGTAGGTTGCACAGACCAAATTTTCGGCTTCTATTAGCTATTAAAATCCACAACTTTAATATCATTAAATGTTAAGTCTATTTCCTACAGGAAATATGTTCATCCTACTTCCTAGTTCTGTTAAAAATGGTCTCATCCCAAACCATAGCCTATATAGCAAAGAAATACTGCATATACTGGGAATGACACAGTTTTAGACAAAATGCCAATGTGTTTGCTCTGGTTGTATCACTACAGGTATAGGTAATACAGTAAACTTAGGGTCGAAGGAAAGTATATGATGCCATCCCATGTTTAAAACCCTTACAAAGTCAATAAAGTACTCGAAATGAAACAAGCATTGGTAAAAACCTATACTGTTGCTTACAAATAAACAACAGGAAGTACTCTGGTCCAAGAATTCAAAAATGGATTTTCAAATGATTTTAAACCTTGATTTGATTACATAAACACAACAAAGGATCGAAATGATGATTTTTAAAAGAAGAATCACGATTTTAAATAGCCTGGATCAAGAGATATCATGAGATGATCGGAATTTGAACTTTGATCAAATTCCGACCATCCAGGCCGCCATAAATCAGGCGGTTGGAGGTGGAGTTTCACTGGGGATCAAGGACTCTGGGAAAAATATGAATTTATTTTTCTAATGTATAATTTGGGGAGGATTAAATCAAAATAGGGTTATTAGTGGGTTTTGGGTTCGGTTGGAGTTCATCTGAACTGCTCGACGTCGAGAAACATAAGGGGGTGCGCGCCTGGGGGGTTCGATAGGAGGTAGGGTCTACTTCAGTCGACCGGAGATTGGTGGTGATCGGTGGACCCTGGTGGCGAGGCGAGGTATTTTGTGAAGACGTGTTTTTTTTTCTGATCTTCTGTTAAAACTCGAGATTTTGGGGAAGTGGGCAAATTGGATTTCTAGAGGTGGAAGTATATTGAGGGTTGACGTTGGGAAGTGGGGCAATGACCTGAACGTCGAAGCAGTGGTGGGAATCGGTGTGCACGTGCACAGCCGTAGGGAGAGGGAGAAGAAGGAGAAAGGGGAAGAAGAAGGAGTGGTACCAGGGTGGTATTTGGCAAACCGAGTGGTATGTTGGAAAATCATGCTGTTTTCAGGTGGTTTGCCAAGGGGCGGGAAAGTGGTACTTGGCAAAGTACCAGGACACTTGGTACTTGGTCGAAACCGCGACGTCTGAGCTCGTTTTCGTATGTAAACGCTGATGTTTTGGAAACCGGTACTTTGAAAATTGGTACTTTGTTTGTTTAAGTTAAAAACAATTGTTTTAAATACGGTTTAGATTTAAATTAGTTTTTAAGTTTAATGTTGGTTTAAAAATAAATAAGTAAAATAAATATTTAAATAAAAATAATATTTTTATTTAATTTACAAGTGAAAAAGAAAAGAGGTGAATCAGGATACAAGAATACAGTTTTGTCAAGAACTGAAATTTAAAAATGCAGTAAACAAAAACTGAGATTTTAAATTAAATTTAAATAAGAATTAGAAATGATTTTCTAATGTAAACTTCTACTGTAGAACCAACAAGAAGGAAGTCGAGGGAATGTGGAAGATCAGACCTGGTTTGTGACAGAAGTCGAGAAGTCAGAAACTGAAATTTTGTCAAATTATAATTTTACTTTATAATTTAAATTAGAATTTAAATGGAATATTTAAATTTGAAATAAACAAGAAAAGGAGAAAAGAGAACTGTATATCAAACACAAGCTAGATCTGTCAGCTTTAAAACGTATTCCCTGATACAAGGAACTTGTCTAGTACAGTTCTGTATTTTTTTAAAATATGAATTATGAGTAACAATTTAATTGTGTTTGGATTGAGAATTTAAAGGAGAAACTTGATTAGTGTAGAAAGAAGAAGAAAAACTGAATCGAGTACAAGAAATCAAAAGGGAATTTGACGAGAGAAGTGCAAAGTGTCAAGGTCGTAAGTAAGTATCATTCATTTAGAAATGATCAGATTAAGGAATGATTTTGAGGAATATTTTTCTAAAGAGAAATAAAAGTAAGAATTCATTTTTAAAGATGATGAACAAAACGGAGAAAATAACCGTGTGCGACGCGCATGCTTAAATTGACCGTTTTGAAAAGATGATCAAAATACCAGATATTGACGAGATGATCATGTACTGTTTGGTTTGACTATAACTGTATATACAGATTAGATTATAATCTTGTTAGAATTATAATTTAAAGAGAAAATGTTCGTTAATCATTTCAAAGAGGCCGAAATAAATATTTCACTTTGATTTGATTATACGCCGCGCGTCAGAGATTGTTGAATTGAAGACGGCGTGATACAAGGACTATTTTCGAATAGTGCCTTCGGTTTGTCCAGTCCCAGGACAACTTGTATGGACGAATGTCTGACAAAGTATACCTAACAGATCGCGTAAGTTGGCCTCTTCAAAACTTAGTTTGGTGGCGGAGGAATCCGTTTCTCTTAGCTTTATACCCGTAGTTTTGGCGAGATCAATTTGTGATTTGGCGGGTTTGACGATGTGGCATTCAAAGTGAATGAAGCTGTGATCTGTCAAAAGGTAAGTCTAGCCTCAAGCCTCACACCCAGGGAATGACAAAAATCGGTCAGGCAGCATGGCTATGTGGGTCGCTCCCATTAGGGTGTAGCATCACCTATCTAGAGAAATTCCTTTTGTTTCTTAGTCTATCGATTCTGCCCATGCGGGGATGGTTGCCGTACACAACCATCGATGATATACATTCGATACACTCAAGAGAAATGAGTGGTCGGTCATGTGAGGGCCGGGTTGCAAGAAGTTCTTGTTGAACCCAGATGTATTTGCCTCTAGAGATACATCAGCGGAAGGTGGACCCATACCTTGTCAAGTTGGAAATCCAATTTCCCTAAGCGCCAAGCGGTTTTTATTTGTACACTATATCGGAGAATGTGAGATGCAAGCATTCTCCTAGATTTCTAAATTATTTGTGAAAACCCTTGATATTATAATAATATCTGATTTCAAGTATATAAAGTGTTTTGATCTCATAAGGTAAAAACCCGTTCCGTCTTTACGGCGTGGTCTTATGAGATATTTTCTTTAAACTGTTTTCAACCGTTTACTCATACCAGTCCCCTGACTGACCCGAAATTTATTTTTCTGTGTTTTCCCTTAAACTCTTGGGTATTCATAACGCTTGTTATGAATAGACAAGTGAATCAGGATTTGGATAAACCTGTGAAGCTGGAATGAAGATTTTGCTGTGTGCTGGCCCATCTACCTACTGTATAATTAAGTCTGTCAGTTGATCGGATATATACCGATGTACTACGAATGACTTGTATCACTAGTCTATGATGCTCTGATGTAATATATTCCGCTGTGTAATGTTATAAAGTATTATCTTTTGTAAAAATTCCGCTGTGAGATTCTGATATTTCTGTAATTTATCTTCTATCTATTCTCCATTCTTATTAATGGCACAACTTGCGATGTGTTCGAAAGTTGGGTCGTTACACACACCCAACACATTCAACCATCAAATATCACATAAATCGAGCAAATTCAGTTTATTTCCATTCCATATCGTTTATGATATTTTATAACGATTTATCGCTATTTTTATTTATTTTAAAATAGCCAATTTATTCAAAACGACGCTTCGGGCCATAACGCGGCCGTGGCGCTGTTTTTCTTCATATTTGATTTACACACCTCTGAAAATCTAACCATTGGATCTTCACAAAATTTACATCATTAGAAAGGTCTTTTCAAAACGAATCCAACGGTCCCAGTTTCGGGAAAATCCGACGGTCGGATCTCCCGGTACAATCATTTGAAGTTTCGATTTCAAAATACGAACTACAGCGTCGTTATTCGATTAAATATAATTATATTTTTATATATATATATATAAATATAATCGTTTCTGGCGCTGTTTTTCTTCAGATTTGAATTAAACATTCCAGACAATCCAACCGTTGGATTTTTACAAGGTTAGTGCCGTTGGAAAGATATTCCCAAGGCGAACCCGACGGTTGCGGTTTCGGGAAAATCCAATGGTCGGATTTCCCGCACTAGTTGTTTGAAATCACGGTTTCAAAACACGAACTGCACGGCCACGTTTCATTTTAATTTTATTTATATTTATGTATTTATATAAATATAGTTCATTCAATAATTTCAATATCGTTTTCACTTCAAATATTTCACTAACGCCTTTAAATTTTGGAAAATTTCGCCATAACCTCCTTTGTACGCGAGGGGCTGGGAAAATTCCCAAATAGCCACACGGGCGTCTCATGTCAAAAAGAAAAAGAAAAAGCCAAGCGGCTAGCCAATAGGCTCATAAAATCATCACCCAAACAAAAAAGTAAATGTGTACCTATTTGTCGGGCAGAAAATTTTATTCCTCTTCTCTAGCCCCTTTGCTATAACCTGTTCAATAAATATGCATGTACATATATACAGTTCTTATCATTTATCATTTTCCATTCAACTTCATATTTGATTCCATTTGGTTTAAAAACACCATTCATTGTAATGTTGCATGCATAGGTAAAAATCACATCATTAGCTAATTAATGAATATTTCAACTCATGCATATTTATTTGAACGAGTTGCTATTTTTAACCCTTCACATTTCATGTATATAATAAAAATGTGATTTTTTTATTGTAAAACAATTCATTTGAAAACGCTATTATTTTATATAGTTTATATAGATGATAAAAAGGTGATTTTTATTATAAAACAATTTATTTTAAAACAAGGTCATTTTACATTGTTCATATAGATGATAAAAAGGTGATTTTTTTTATTATAAAACAATTTATTTCAAAATGTGAATACCATTCAACACATGAATTTCAATTCAACGAATGTATATCGATTCAACACATGAAGGTTTTCTATAGTTTCTATATATAGATAAAAGTGTGATTTTTATATTTAAAACACGAATACCATTCAACACATGAATTTCTAATCAACGAATGAATATCGATTCAACACATGAAGGTTTTCTATTCAACGAATAAATATAGTTTCAGCAAATGAAAATAATTCAAACACATGAATATTATTCAAAATTTCGGCAGCATAATGGCAGGGTAGTTAAAACCGGGACCGTCCCTAGTACGGCTCCTCGCTCTACCTTAAAACCTCGCGGTTTTTGACAGGGGGATCATGCATCTAGTTCGCACGCAGGTGGCATGTATATATTCATTTCATTTCCACAAACTAATCCTATGGGGTTTCAACCAAATATTTCTCAACCACAAATGGGTATTTTTCAACTACAATCAATCAATATCAACCACAAACAATCCCAAACAACCATTCGCTATCAATCAATTTTCACACCAAACACAATCAATAAATATCGTCCATGGTTTGTGGACGAGGGGCGTATATATATATATATATATATATATATATATATATATATATATATATAGCAATTCACTTCTATTTCAACACATATATAATTTTTACAATGCATATATAACTTATACATCGAACATACAACTTATACAACGTTCATACAAGAGGTGTACAACGCTTATATAACTCATACATCGACTATATAATTTATACATCGTCGTTTTCCATATCGTTTATAAATTAGAAATCTCACATTGGGTTCCACTCCACCAAAAATAGCAGAAGGCTCAGAAAAATATGCGGTCTCTTCTAAAATGTAGAAGGCATCCACACGGTCACGATGTTTCCTGTTTCATCAAATTTCGTTAACGAACGAAAAAGATACGATTTTTCAAAGTTTGCAACGGTTTAAAAGTGTTAAAACAGTTGAAAATAAAACAAGCCGATACCTCTCTGAATTCTTCAAAACTAGGTTTTGAATTCTCTTCAAATCCGTTGATTGTTGCTTCGATCGGCCAGCGCCACCTTGTCGGGCTAGGAGAGGCGCACGTGTGCCAGGGAGGAGGGTCAACTCGGTGGTCCCCAGGCGGCGGAATCCAGGCGCGAACGACCGAACTTCTCGAGGGTGGTTCTCCTCCTACAGGCCACGAAAAAATCCAATACTTATATGGATTTGAAGATCATGAGAAGTTCAACAAAAACCTTAACTGTGGTGTTGGATTTCATTGAGCGGATCAAAAGAAAAAGAGGAGAGAAGGAGGGATCGGGTTTTCGTCGCTCGATTTGGGGGGAGAGAGAATGTCGGGGGGGGGGGGTGTTCTGACGTGGACAAATGATTTTTTTATATATATAAAGTTTTAAAATCCGAAAATACCCCTTTCCTCCTGCGAACCCCAATCCAAACCCAACGACTGTCGTCCCTAGCATTTTACCCCCATTCTGAACACAATGGGATATGTTTCGAAGGCCCATTCGACTGTTTCAGTCAGTTTTCCTTCAAATTAAAATATAAAATATTCAATATCTAATTTGAACGTATATTTCAATTTGCCAGGGCCACAAACTGATTCGAAAAATTCCAGAAAAATAAATCTAGCTATGTTTTGACGATACGGTCCCAACAAAACTAGTTTCGTCGAATTCTGAGACCGTTTGCAAAAAGGCCCATTTCTGGTCGATCCAATTTAACTGTAATTGACCAAAACACATTTTCCTTTGCCACGCTCACATACTAGCTTCGAAAATTATGAAATTTGAAACCTAGCAATAACTTCACATCCCGGATCCAACAAAAGTGGTTTCGTCGAATTCCGAGGTCGTATGCAAAATGGCCAATTTCACGGGCTATATAAATTCCATAGCGACCTTTCTGAAAATTCATTTGGCCATAACTTTTGCTTTCTGGTATGAAAATTCGATTTTTCGGATTCGTTAGAAAGGTATTCACTAACAGATTTAAATATTTTTGGTTTCACTAAAATCCGTTTTGTTTTGCACTCGGTACAGTCCGACAAAGTTTGAATTCAATTTTTGAAACTACAGCGCCATTTCAGGCCTTGTTTATAATTATAATTAATTATATTTGTTTTCAATGGTCGATTCAAACTCACTTTCCATTGCCATTATTTAAAATATTTATTTTAAATATTTAAAATCCATTATTTTAGCCAATTTAAAATTTTTAAATTGGTTCAGATTTTCTGGGTCGTTACAATCTCCCCCACTTAAAACTTTTCGTCCCCGAAAAGGAACAAAGTCGAAAGTGGTTTGATTAATCAACTCTACGTTCGATCTGGCTTCAATTCTCCAACTTTTCAGTTTCTGAGAAATTTCAAATTCTTCAAAAATTTGGCTAACACTCGGAATTTTCGAAAAATTTCGCCATAACCTCCTTTGTACGGGGAGGGGTTTGGAAATTTATTGGGCCGTATTAGGTACCCAATAAATCCTAATAAGCATACACATATTTATAGTGATATATTCTGGTGTTTACAGGGGAGCATGTACTGATAATAACTCCAGAGAATAAATTCTCGTCACCCTGCCCCGTGTGGGAAATAAATAGTCCATGTGCCATATCTAATAACTAGAGAGACGTGGTTATTGTCAACTCCAGACCTGTGTGGGGTTTTTATTAATCTGGCAATTTAATCGTTACAATTCAAATAGTCCATATCAGTCACCAGTTCAACCTGTAAAATATAGTCATCGCCATACAAGCCTCTCGCTCGTATGGTAAATCTTCCACCTCGTCACACAAGCTCCAAATGCTTATGTGGTATATGATGAAGTATGCCTATCTCCAGAAGTATGCTATGTAATGTAGTTCAAAATTAATTGTTACTATCCTATGGCGACATTTATTATTTCACACAGAAAAACCAGCACTCCGCATCCAGTGGCATTCACAGGAGTCGATATAATAATATTTCGCATCCAACTCATTAAGGTTTACCTATTTGTCGGGCATGCAAATAAAATCTTTACTCAACAGCTAATCCATTTACCTGTTCAAATATGTAAAATGCACATGTATATATATTTCTATTTATTTTCTAATCAGTTCAATGTGTGATTTAATCGAATAAATCCTACCATTCATTTTAATGTTAATTAAATTAACTATCGTTCAATAATTCAATTAATCTAATTTACTATCACACAACACCAATCAACAATCAAATTGTTTTTTTTTCTTTTCAAAATCATACAAATTAATTTCTATATTCTTTTAAAATCTTTCAGACTATAGAGTTAAAAGTGTGCATCCATGGAAAGAAAATAACAATAGAATAGAGAATTAAATGGTGATGTGAAGTATGGTAAATATACCTTGCACCAGAGTCAATCAGAGATATCTACTCGGCATCTAGGATAAGCTTTCTGAATGCTCTCCTCAGTTTCCCAAGTACAATCTCGTGGATCTCCACTCCACTGCACTTTGACTAAGTGAACCTTCTTGTTCCTCAGCTCTTTGGTTTCTTTGCCGATAATCTTTAGCAGCTCTCTTCTCACAGCTAATTCTGGAGTAATTTCAATATCCTGCTGAGCTGCTTCTTCGACGATCAAGTCTGGATCATGAACGTGCTTTCGCAGTTGAGATATGTGAAATACATCATGAACTCCAGGCAACCAATCTGGCAATTTAACCCTATAAGCGAGAGTCCCGATCCTTCCAGAATAGGAAACGGACCAATGAATTTGGGTGCCAACTTTCCAGTTTTACCGAACCGGATAACTCCTCTCATCGGCGATACTTTCAAATATACATAGTCGCCAACAGCAAAGGATATATCCCTTCTTCTTCTATCGGCATAGCTCTTTTGTCGGCTTTGAGCAGCGAGTAATCGCTTCGTAATAAAATCGACTTTGTCGGCAGCTTCTCGGATCATATTAGGACCCAACACAAGTCTATTACCAGGTTCGACCCAACAAGAAGGAGATCGGCACGGTCTACCATACAATGATTCGAATGGTGACATTGTCAGGCTCGCCTGGTAGTTGTTGTTATATGAGAATTCAGCCAAATGCAGATGGTCTTCCCATGATCCACCGAAATCTATAACACAAGCCCGCAATAGATCTTCTAAAATACGATTCACCCTCTCAGTCTGACCGTCTGTCTGAGGATGATAAGCGGTGCTCAAGTTCAATTTCGTTCCCAGTTCGACTTGAAATGCTTCCCAAAATTTGCTAGTGAATATTGTATCTCTATTACTGACTATACTGAGCGGCACTCCATGTAGTCTAACTATTTCCATGAAGTATATCTGCGCCAGACTCTGGGCAGTTCTGTTTGATTTGACAGGTATAAAATGGGCGGTCTTCGTGAAGCGATCTACGATCACCCAAATACTGTCATTCCCTCTTCTGGTTCTGGGCAGACCATCAATGAAATCCATAGAAATATGTTCCCACTTCCAGCCTGGAACTTCTAGCGGTTGCAACAATCCAGCCAGTTTTTGTTGGTCGCTCTTGACTAGCTGGAAGGTAGGGCATCGACTAACATATATTGAAACGTCTCTTTTCATAGCCTTCCACCAGAATGTTCGTTTGAGATCGTTATACATTTTGGCCACCCCAGGATGGATACTCAGCTTGGACTTGTGACACTCATCTAACACTTCCCTTTTGAGCTCGGGAATGTCAGGAACACAAATCCTTCCTTTTAACCTCAAGGTCTCGTCATTATCTATTTGAAAACACGAGGGTTCGCCTTTCTGAATCCTTTTGATCATATCCTTAATGAAGTTATCCTCCTTCTGAAGAATAGATATTTTGTCAATCAAGGAAGTCGTGATAATAAAGCTAGCGATCATTACATTCTTTCGGCTCAGCGCATCGGCCATGACATTGGCTTTCCCTGGATTATATATAATTTCAAAGTCATATGCTGCAAGAAACTCCAGCCAACGCTGCTGCCTCAAATTCAGGTCTTTCTGAGTGAACAAATACTTTAACGACTGGTGATCTGTAAACAGTTCAAATCTCTCACCCAGAAGATAGTGCCTCCAGATTTTCAAGGCGAATACTATAGCCAATAACTCAAGATCATGAGTTACGTAGTTCTTTTCGTGCGGCTTCAGTTGACGGCTCGCATAAGCAATCACTTGTCCCCTCTGCATTAACACTGCGCCAAGGCCTTCTCTAGAAGCATCAGTCCAGACTTTTAAATCCTGATTGCCATCGATGATGGTTAACACTGGAGCAGTCGTTAGTCTTAACTTTAGCTCTTCGAAGGCCTCCTCACTTTCTGGAGTCCATTTGAATTTAGAGTGCTTCTTCGTAAGCTTTGTTAAATGACCAGATATCTTCGAAAAGTTTTTAACGAACTTCCGGTAATAGCTAGCCAATCCGAGAAAACTGCGGACTTCAGTAGGAGTACTAGGCTGTTTCCAGTTTTGAATAGCTGTGATTTTGCTTGGATCCACAGCAATTCCTTCTTTCGATACTACGTGGCCCAGAAATTTTACTTCATCTTTCCAGAAGATACATTTGGAAAATTTGGCTTTTAATACATTCCGTCTCAGTATTTCTTGAACCTGTTCCAGATGCTTTTCATGTTCGGCCTTTGATTTAGAGAAGATTAGAATATCGTCAATAAAAACCAGAACAAATTTATTCAAAACTCCTCTGAACACTCTATTCATCAGATCGACGAAGTAAGCAGGAGCGTTACATAAGCCGAACGGCATTACTAACCACTCGTAGAATAAGTCAGGACCTCTGAATGCTGTCATTGGAACACACTCTTCAGCAATTCGAAGTTGATGGAAGCCTGTAGCTAGGTCCATTCGTGAAAATACTTGTGCTCCATTCAATCGACCTAACAAATCATCAATCCGCGGCAATGGATATTTGTTCTTTATTGTCTGTTTGTTCATATCACGATAATCCACACATAGACGTAGAGTACCGTCAGAGTTTGGGACAAACACCACTACTGCTCCCCAATTAGAGAAACTGGGCCTGATTAGACCCTTCCATACTAGTTGTCGTGTTTGATTGTCAAGTTCTTCTTTCTCTTTCAAGGACATTCTTCGAATAGCGTGAACTACCGGCCTTGCATTGGGAATCAAAGCGATCTTGAAATCTATTTCTCTCTGCGGAGGTAAGCGAACAACTTCTTCAAACACATCCGCATAATTTTTGACGACTGGAATGTCTTTAATGAGATCAGGAATATTCTCTGTGACTTCTGGGATATTTTCTATTTGAGCTGGAGAAACATCGAGAGCTGACCAGAAATCTTTTCTATTTGAAGTCGGGCCTTCACATGGTATAATTATATAATTCCCCGATTGTGCCTTTGCCATAACAACTCTCTCGGCGCATCTAACCTCTGCTTCATATTTGGTTAGCCAATCCAATCCCATAATAATATCGAATTCATCAAAATTCATGACGATAGAGATAATAGGGAATTTATAGCAAGAAAAAGAGACAGGTACTGCACAAATCCAACTGAGATTGATGGAACCCCAACTGGATTTTGGACAGTCATTGGTGCTTTGAGCTTCTTCAAATTCAAATCCAACTTCTTGATTGCACTCTTTGCAATAAAGCTTCGTGACGCGCCTGTGTCAAACAGTACTTTAACTGGAATGTTTTTTACATTGAGCGTGCCTTCTAAAACATCAGACCTTTCCCGAGCAGACGAAGATGCAGGTACTTCTACCACTTCATTTACATGCGCTGCTTTGGACTTCTTAAATTGCCTGCAGTCCTTTTCAAGATGGCCAGTCTGACGGCATTGAACGCATTTTCTATTTTCTCGAAACTGGTTATCGGGTTTAGACCCCTTCTTTCGTTTCTTCGAGGTTTTACACTTCCTAGTCAGATGCCCCTGTTTATTGCAGTTAGAGCATGTGGCAGTCGTTGCCAGTTCCTTTTCCGATTTAGCCCTTTTTCTCTTGGCACTGGGCTTCTTACTGACATCAGACCTTGTACTTGCCTCAGGACGATCAGTTTCAGACTCAATTTTATTACTAGAGCTGACTTGTTCTTCGTACTGTAGCATACCTTTCTTGTCTAGGTCTTCGTACTGATAAGCCATGTATATCATTTCCGAAAAGGGGAGCTTCACATTCCTCATTACACTGTTCTGATATTTTCTTTGCAGGCCATTAACAAATCTCATATTCTTCCTCTTCAGATTTTCAGTTAGATGGGGAGCAAAGTGAGAAAGTTCGTTGAATTTCTTATGATATTCTGGGATGGTCATATCACCCTGTATCAGATAAGAAAATTCGTCGCATAATCGCTCAGTCGCTTCTGGAGGAGTAAAGTTTTCTAGGAAAATCACTTTGAATCTATCCCAGGTGATATCACCCTCTGGATTATCCTTAATAACTGAATCCCACCAGAACAAAGCTTCGTCTTTGAGTGCCCAGGAGGCTAGTAATCTTTTCTGGTCATCCCTCAGCTTTAAACCATCAAATATCTTTTCAGCCGAACGAATCCAAGCCTGTGTCTTCAAAATAGATTCTTCACCAGAGAACGGTATTCCACCCATATTTCGATATTTGATTAATAGGGCCTCAATATCCGGTTCTGCATTCCTTCTGTTTATGACACTCATTTTCTAGTACTTCTGCAGACAGCAGATCAAGTGTCAGGTCACAGAAAAGATAATTTAAAATATAGAAACATATACTTGAATGTAAATGTGTCTATCGAGGTGTAATTTCATTCTGCTACTCATACTAGGATATTACTGATCTTATCTGTATAGAGTTACCCATCCTAGAACACTACTGGTTCTATTTCTGACGAGTTCGTTCAAATGTTATATTCCAGAACTAAGCTTAACCAAAGCTCTGATACCAAATGAGACGACCCCAAACCCCGTACTGACGGTGACAAGGGTAATCCGTGGAATATAACACAGAAACAGATAATAGCAGAACAGAATTAAATAAATACACCAGATAATGAACAATAGAATATACTGGATAAAATAATCATCAGAGTTACACAGTATACAGGATCATACTTAGTAAAAATACAGTTCAGCTATACATAAATGTCTACAGCGGAAAACAAACATAATATGTACAACAGGAGCTGAACAGCATAAAAAGAGATAAATAATAGAATCCATCTTCAGCTCCAGCTATCCAGAAAGAACCAGCTGAACCTGAATACAAGGCTGCCCGTGTAGAAAAAGGGGCACCCGAGTTTGAAAGTGAAACAAACTACGAGTCAGTCATGGGACTGGTATGAGAAATCTACTCAACACATATATAATTTGGCTAATCACAAGACCACGCCACTTTCGTGGAACGGGTTTTCTCCATGGGATTGCCAGTGCTTTTAAAACGAATCTTTCTTTTAAACAACGTAGTGCATTTTATAAAAATGAAGCCATTATAAGACTCAGTTCCCATCACACAATGCAACGCAAACCGGAGGATAGAGTTTTTACCTTATAACGGCCAAGATATGCTTGATACGAATAAAACAAAGGCATTTGATATTATTGCTAGTGTTTATATGTTTTGAAAACAATTTCAAATCATAACTGTAACACCCCACCTCTGCTAGGGTCACTCTTTTGGGGGCACTAGCTTCTGGGGGGCGTTAGAACTGGGTAAGCATGCATAATGATATATCAAGGCAGAACAAGAACATAAATATATATATGTAAAACAGAGTAAGTGAGAATAAAACAGCGGAATATCTCAAAACCATCTCAAAACAAGTCTAGTACATCATAAAGTCAACTGCCAAAATAAACATGTCTAGTACATCATAAACAGAAATACTGAAATACATAGTGCTATCCCCAAAACAAAGATGATAAACCATAGCGAGCTCAATGTCCAGTCATACATGAGCTATCCAGCAAACAAGCAAGCGATCCAAGCTAAGCACCACTGTTCCCTCCCTGAGAACCTGGGGGGGGGGGGGGGGGGGACGGAAGAAAAGAAGCGAAAGAAAACAGGTCAGTCAAAAAGACTGGTAAGCCCTACTACGATCAGTCTATAAACTAATAAAGTTAACATCATGATGGAAACTGAGATGAACATACTGGCAATAGATAAAGGTGTCATCACATAAAGAAGATTAAGCTTTGCACCACAGTGTACTAGCAACTCACATAACAGGTATTGATCCCTCAGCCCAAACTTTGGCCCAATAGCATGAGGTGACCTTAATGCAAGGTCCAGCCCAACGGTCTAGTCGATCGGCTCCCTATAAACCTAACACGTCAAGTGTTGGTGTCCATACGGCCCACATATGATTGTAGTCAGACTGTGCTGGGTCCACCTTTGGGTGTATCAAGCCCTCGGGTGTCAACCCCGGACACTTAAGCAATAATGCACAGTCTAAACCTACTGGTACCCGTGCCTCGAGTTTGTCCAACACCGAACTACGTGCACGTCCGTAGCCCACCTGGACCCGCACCGCTGTACCACTCAGCCGTCGCTTTGGTCGCTTACATCAGTCCAGTAATCGTGCCCCGCCCTAGCCTAGCCTCTAGGGTTGTAAATGATACAAAACTGGGATTACTGCTGGAACAGACCACGTTGCTAGGGTTTTCTAAGAGGGTTAAGTGTGGTTTAACCCCTCACTAATCATGGATTAAATTAGTTAAGTGTAACCAACAGTTCACCACTTAACCCCATTTAATCCCTCGCATCCCCAAAATTGGTTAAGTATTAGTGGGCCATGACTTAACCCTAATCATGAGGCATTAATTAATTTAATTGTACCTTAACCTCTCACATTAGACTTTGTTGCGGTTACTAGTTAAGCCGGGCGGGTCCGGGTAGCTTTACACCACAACTTGGTCTAACCTCGGGTCCAAGGTACACATGACCAACTTCTCACATTGGGTCCTATTGTTTGTAGCAACTAGTTAAGCCGGTCGGTTCCGGGTAGGTTTACGCTACAAACTCAACCCAACCTCGAGTTGGCCACCCATGTTTTCTAAGTGTCATGTCCACTTTATTTTCAAACCATAATTACAAGTTTAACAAATACTTGGGTAGACCTAACTTAATAGGTAAATTCCCAAGGGGTAGACCTAACTTAATAGGTAAATTCCCAATCTTATCTTTTCATGTATTTTAAGTTTTACCCAAAAACCCCCAACGTCATTCTATCGCTTACATATTCGTCATAACGCATAAAAGGGTAGAAAGAGGGAACTTGGCACAACATACATGATGAATCTCACATATCATAATAAACATGCATAACGTGTTGGACTTGCATAACTTAGCATAGTGAACTTGCATAACTTGTTAAACTTGCTAATCATGGCATAGTGAACTTGCATAAACATGCATAACTTGTTAAACTTGCAAATCATGGCATAGTGAAATTGCATAACTTGTTAAACTTGCAAATCATGGCATAGTGAACTTGCATAAACATGCATAACTCATCAAATATGTGTAACATGGCATATTGAACTCGCATAAGCATGCATAACTTATTAAACATGCATAGCATAGCATAGTGAACTCGCATAAGCATGCATAACTTATTAAACATGCATAACATAGCATAGTGAACTCGCATAAGCATGCATAACTTATTAAACATGCATAAATCTCAACTTTCATCACATATTAACTTTAGAGTTTATAAAATGAAGGTAAGAGGGCTTACAAATATTATGAAGACACAAATCTACTAATAAAGATTGAGAAGCCCTTTTATGCAAGCATATAAAAACCCAAAACAAAGCTCCAATTAACAAAAATCCCAAAAACTCTAGCTTAGCAAATAAAGCTTGCAACTTGATGATGTATGCAAGCTAATGATCATTCATACAACTTAGAAATGCTTGTATGAACATCAAAACCTTCATAGAAATGATTTTTGAAGAGGGTGGAGGCTAGGGTTCTTAGGTGGAGGCCATTTGAGAATTCAATTTGACATAGTTTGGTTGCTAGAGTGAATAATGAGGTTTTAGGGTAGGATTAGGGGCTTATTTATAGAAGATTAGAGTGTTTTTAGCCCTAGGATTAACCCTAGGTTAGTTTAGGTCCGTCAGATTTAGGAATTCTCTAGAACCAAGCCACAAGACCAAGCCCTAATCAAAATGGTGCGCCAGGCAAAATTGCCTGGCCACCCCGTGTCGACAGGGCTGTCGACAGGGCAGTCGACACCCTAAGACCCCTGTCGACATGCCTGTCGACATGGGGGTCCTGGCGGGAATTTTCCTGCCTGAAACCAATTAGCCCTAATCCTTGTTTTTAATTTAAAATTTAAATCTGTTTTTACTATGGAAATTTCTGAAAACTTCAATGGGCCTTAACTGGGTCATACGGACTCCGATTTTCGAAAACTCGGACTCTATTTCGCGTATTTTTCCGAGACGAACGCAATGGCATAGCCCGTTTCCCTTGATTCAGATTCTATAATTAATTTCTGCCTCGATTTATGTTATAACAGGTTATTTGAAAATACGGGTTGTTACATTCTCCCCTCCTTAAAGGATTTCGTCCCCGAAATCTTCAAGTTAGGAAGAACGTATCCTACCATCCAATCATCCATCTACTCAAAGCATCATCCACGAGCAATCATTGTCCTTAAAAGATTATAAATGCTGTATGAACATATGCAAACGTGTGTGTATATGTACTTATCTAATGCAAAGATCAATGCAAAATATGTTAGTGAAATGTATCCATATGTATGCAAATCCCTAACATAATGTATAATATCTACATGCGTGCTCAATCATACATCCATATGCAACATCCATGTGATTGCATACAAATTTCATCCAAGAATAAGCATAAACACTCATGCACATGCAATATGAGGAGTGTGTGAGCCGATCTAGTGCCTAATGTGTATCATGCATCCACGAGTAACCACTTGCAAACACTTGCAACCACTTGCAACCCTCAAACATAACATGTCTCAAACACATGTTTCATCCAAAGAGTTTCTACCTAAGGTTCTCATGACAAGATTAGCACGATAACTAGATAAACACAGATAGCAAAGAGAAAGATATACTAACAAAGGAAAGAGATTGAGAGTGTACCCTCAAAAAGGAATGGATAAAGCCCACGCATCTTCTCTTCAGTTTCCCAAGTTGCGTCTTCCTCGGCTTCACCCCATTGAACCTTCACCAACTTGACCTCACGATTCCTTAGCTTCTTGGTCTCTGTCCCCAAGATACGAATCAGAGCTCTCCTCAAAGTTGCCTCTTTCTCTACTTCCACGTCTTCAAGAATGCTAGGTTCAACCATCTCAGCGGACTCATGTAGGCACTTTCGGAGATGCGAGACATGAAAGACATTATGTACTCCGGACAGCTTCTCAGGCAATTGCACTTTATAAGCCATCTTCCCAATTCTCTCTATGATAGGGAAGGGTCCAACAAATCTCGGTGCTAACTTCCCAATAGCTCCAAATCGGACCACATTCCGCAAAGGAGAAACCTTTACGAAAACCATGTCCCCAACATCAAACTCCAAATCAGACCTTCGCTTATCAGCATAGGATTTCTGTCGGTCTTGGGCCGCCTTCATCCGTCTTCTAATCAACTCGACCTTCTCGGATGTATCTCTAATCATGTCGGGTCCAAGTATAAGCTTATCCGTAGTCTCCCACCAACATGTAGGTGACTTGCACGGCCTCCCATATAGAGCTTCAAATGGTGCCATCCCTATGCTCGCCTGATAACTGTTATTATATGCAAACTCAACAAGAGGAAGATGGTCTTCCCAAGCACCACCAAAATCCAGAATGCAAAGCCTCAACAAGTCCTCAAGTACCCTATTCACCCTTTCTGTCTGACCGTCCGTTTGTGGGTGATAAGCCATACTCAAGTTCAGCCTCGTGCCCATAGCTTCCTGCAAACTGTTCCAGAACTGACTAGTAAAGATGGGGTCTCGGTCACTGACTATGCTGGAAGGGACTCCATGTAGTCGTACTATCTCACGAAGATATACTGATGCTAGTCCAGATGCGGTCCTTTTGCTCTTCACCGGAATGAAATGAGCACTCTTCGTAAGCCTATCTACAATGACCCATATGCTCGTATTTCCTTTCCTTGACCTGGGAAGCCCATCAATAAAGTCCATAGAAATACTCTCCCACTTCCATAGCGGGACCTCTAAAGGATGCAATAGCCCACCAGGCTTCTTCGACTCGGCTTTTACTCTTTGACAGACAACACATCTAGAGACGAACTCTGCCACATCCTTCTTCATTCCAGGCCAGAAGAAAATGCGCTTCATATCCTTATACATCTTATCTCCACCCGGATGTATAGTCAACTTGGAGCGATGTGCTTCATCAAGAACTTTCCTCACCAAGTCTTCTACCATCGGAACACAAAGCCTTCCATCTCTCCTCAGCCAACCCTTATCATCTATAGAATATCGAGCAAGGTGACTAGATGCCTCCCCTCGAATCAGCTTATCCATGATCTCAATTATCTGAGGGTCTTCCTTCTGCGAAGCCCCAACTTGATCTAGGAGGGTAGGCCTGAGCTCTAGAGATGCCAAAGAACCGGTCATCGACTCAACTGTCAAAGAAAAATCAAAGGTTGCCAAGAATTCTAAATTCTTCATCTCAACAAATAGAGGACTTAGTGTCAACCTTTTTCTACTCAACGCATCCGCTACAACATTCCCCTTGCCAGGGGTATAGGCTATATCAAAATCATAGGACGCCAGGAATTCCATCCACCTTTGCTGCCTCAAGTTCAGATCCTTCTGCGAAAAGAGATACTTCAAAGACTTATGATCAGTATACAGCTCAAACCTCTCTCCCAGAAGATAATGACGCCAAGCCTTGAGTGCATATACAATCGCTGCCAGCTCTAGATCATGAGTGGGATAATTCTTCTCATGCACCTTAAGTTGCCTCCCACCAAAACATATAACTCTGCCCTCTTGCATCAGAACGGCGCCCAATCCCGTGCCACAAGCATCAGTGTACACGGTAAATATCTTACCACCATCGGGTAAAGCTAGAACGGGTGCAGAGGTAAGGGCTCTCTTGATTCTTTGAAAAGCAAGCTCACAGTCCATATCCCAAGCAAAAACTAAGTTCTTCTTTGTCAACTTAGTAAGAGGAGCGGATATCTTTGCGAAGTCCTTGATGAACTTCCGGTAGAAACCCGCAAGACCTAGAAAACTTCGCACCTCGGTTGCATTCCTTGGAGTCTTCCAATCCTGAACTGCAACCACCTTAGCGGGATCCACCGCTAGGCCTTGCTTGGATACGATATGCCCAAGGAATCTAACTTCCCTTCTCCAAAAGTGACACTTGGAGAACTTGGCCTTTAACTGATGCGCCCTAAGCGTATCCATCACCTCTACAAGATGCCTCGCGTGCTCTTCTTCATCCTTGGAGAAGACCAGAATATCATCCACAAAGACCACGACAAACTTGTTCAAGAACTCCCGAAACACCCTACTCATCAAATCCACGAAATACGTGGGTGCATTCGTCAAACCGAACGGCATAACAAGCCATTCAAAGAATCCGTCTGGAGTTCTGAATGCAGTCTTGTCTATACTATCTTCAGCCACTCTGAGCTAATGAAATCCAGTAGCAAGATCAAGCTGAGAGAAAACAGAAGCACCAACAAGCTGGTCAAAAAGATCATCGATCCTCGGTAATGGGTGTCTGTTCTTCTTAGTCAGCTTATTCAACTCTCTATAATCCACGCAGAGTCGAAGAGAACCATCTGCCTTAGTAGCAAAAACCACAGGCGCTCCCCATTCGGATATACTTCGTCGGATGAAGTTCTTCTCAAGTAACTCTTTCACTTGCTTGCTCAGCTCCCGTCTCTCACGCGGAGCCATGTGCCGAACGGGCAAAGAAACAGGCTTAGCATTATCCACCAGATAAATGCGAAAATCAATCTCTCGTTTAGGGGGCAACCCCTTAACTTCTTCAAAAACATCTGGATAGTCTCGGACCACCCTTACAGACTGAAGGGCCTCCTCTGACGAGTCGAGAGATTCTAGATAGCACAACATGACGGGATTCTTCGGATTGCATGAAATCTCTAAGGTGTTGCCAAGGCGAGTCACAAGCCTCACAACCCTATGCCCACAATCAAGAATGGCTCCATATCGGGACAGCCAATCCATGCCCAATATCAATCCGTATCCCCTGAAACCAAGAACATACGCACTACACAAGAACTCTACACTGAGTATATAGATCCTCAGATCCTCACATATCATAGCTAGGTGAGCAGAACCCCCAATGGGATTCGAAACACAAACGGGATCGTCCACTAAGCTAGTACTAAGGTGCAAGCTATCAACAAGATCAGATGAAATAAAGCTATGTGACGCACCAGAATCAAACAAGGTACGAACTGGAAGATCAGAAACATAAACAAGGTTCTCAACAGAAACACTACCTCGGTCGGGAACTGGAGCGGTATTGAGAGCATGAACTTGCCCTCCTGAAGGTCCAGCCTGTCCTTTCTTCTGTGGGCATTCCTTGCTGAAGTGTCCAGTCTCACCGCAGGAAAAACATCCACCACTAAGCTTCCTTTTCTTCTTCCTACAATCCTTAGCAAAGTGTCCAGGCACACCACAGTAATTGCACTTTCCCTTGCCTTTGTTGTTGTTCCCCTTCTTGTTCTTGCTTTGATTCCCCTGACTGCTTTGACCACCTTGATTGCCCTTGCCTTGAGAATCAGCCTTCTTTGATTCAGTATCACTCGACTTGACCTCTTTCTTTCCATCTCCCTGAAGTAGGGCCATATTGACCAAACTCTCAAAAGTAGCTCCATGCGGAATATGTGACATCGCCAAGCCCTGCAGCGGCTCATTCAACCCTCTAGCAAATCGAAGAGCCTTCTTCTCAGGAGTGTTTACCATATCCAAACCAAAACGGGCCAGCTGATTAAACTTGTTCACATACTCCTTGACAGACATATCACCTTGCTTTAATGCAATGAACTTCTCCATCTGTAAATTCGCCTCAGCAGAGGATAGAAACTTGGCCACAAATCTAGCCCTCAAATCGGTCCAAGTCTCAACGGGCCTCGTCCCATTGGTGACCTCCCACCAATAGGCCGCTTCATCCTTCAAAAGCCATACTGTCAATAAGATCTTCCTCTCATCATCAATCCCAAAGATAGCAAACAAGTCCTCAGTGTCTTTCAGCCAATTCCTAGCTTCAACAAAAGATTCCGTGCCTAGGAAATTCTTGCCTCCCATCGCCTTGAAGTCTTTACAAACTTTCGTGAACTCAACCTGAGGATGCTGAGGGGGAGGAGGAGGAAGAGGAGCCTCAGCAACAGGAGGAGGAGGAACATTAGCCATGGGAGGAGGAATATTAACTGCTGGAGGAGGGGGAACAGGAATCACCGGAGGAGGGACATTAAGGGTAGGATTCTCAACTACCGGAGGAGGAGTGGGAGTAGGGTTTGCGGGGCCGGCTGCCGCCCTAGCTTCTAGAAGTCTCCTATACCAGAGTGGTACATTTACTCCATCCGGGATGGCAAGATTCTCAGCCATACTGAAACGAAAGATAAGATAAGATTAGGTCAAAGGAACGAAGGATAACGCTAATGGCTTTTTGGGGAATAGCCTTTTAAAAATACTAGACTTTTCTTTGGAAAATACTTTATACTTGTTTTGAAAATAGTTTTTCAAAAGTCTTTTTAAAAACCTTTTGTTCTTTCTTGTAAACCATATGCTCTGATACCAAAATTTGTAACACCCCACCTCTGCTAGGGTTACTCTTTTGGGGGCACTAGCTTCTGGGGGGCGTTAGAACTGGGTAAGCATGCATAATGATATATCAAGGCAGAACAAGAACATAAATATATATATGTAAAACAGAGTAAGTGAGAATAAAACAGCGGAATATCTCAAAACCATCTCAAAACAAGTCTAGTACATCATAAAGTCAACTGCCAAAATAAACATGTCTAGTACATCATAAACAGAAATACTGAAATACATAGTGCTATCCCCAAAACAAAGATGATAAACCATAGCGAGCTCAATGTCCAGTCATACATGAGCTATCCAGCAAACAAGCAAGCGATCCAAGCTAAGCACCACTGT
Organism: Allium sativum; assembly: GCA_030737875.1. Classification (NCBI taxonomy): domain Eukaryota; kingdom Viridiplantae; phylum Streptophyta; class Magnoliopsida; order Asparagales; family Amaryllidaceae; genus Allium; species Allium sativum. The sequence goes on along the minus strand of CM060916.1, from coordinate 748,246,332 downwards.
TCCCTCCCTGAGAACCTTGGGGGGGGGGGGGACGGAAGAAAAGAAGCGAAAGAAAACAGGTCAGTCAAAAAGACTGGTAAGCCCTACTACGATCAGTCTATAAACTAATAAAGTTAACATCATGATGGAAACTGAGATGAACATACTGGCAATAGATAAAGGTGTCATCACATAAAGAAGATTAAGCTTTGCACCACAGTGTACTAGCAACTCACATAACAGGTATTGATCCCTCAGCCCAAACTTTGGCCCAATAGCATGAGGTGACCTTAATGCAAGGTCCAGCCCAACGGTCTAGTCGATCGGCTCCCTATAAACCTAACACGTCAAGTGTTGGTGTCCATACGGCCCACATATGATTGTAGTCAGACTGTGCTGGGTCCACCTTTGGGTGTATCAAGCCCTCGGGTGTCAACCCCAGACACTTAAGCAATAATGCACAGTCTAAACCTACTGGTACCCGTGCCTCGAGTTTGTCCAACACCGAACTACGTGCACGTCCGTAGCCCACCTGGACCCGCACCGCTGTACCACTCAGCCGTCGCTTTGGTCGCTTACATCAGTCCAGTAATCGTGCCCCGCCCTAGCCTAGCCTCTAGGGTTGTAAATGATACCAAACTGGGATTACTGCTGGAACAGACCACATTGCTAGGGTTTTCTAAGAAGGTTAAGTGTGGTTTAACCCCTCACTAATCATGGATTAAATTAGTTAAGTGTAACCAACAGTTCACCACTTAACCCCATTTAATCCCTCGCATCCCCAAAATTGGTTAAGTATTAGTGGGCCATGACTTAACCCTAATCATGAGGCATTAATTAATTTAATTGTACCTTAACCTCTCACATTAGACTTTGTTGCGGTTACTAGTTAAGCCGGGCGGGTCCGGGTAGCTTTACACCACAACTTGGTCTAACCTCGGGTCCAAGGTACACATGACCAACTTCTCACATTGGGTCCTATTGTTTGTAGCAACTAGTTAAGCCGGTCGGTTCCGGGTAGGTTTACGCTACAAACTCAACCCACCTCGAGTTGGCCACCCATGTTTTCTAAGTGTCATGTCCACTTTATTTTCAAACCATAATTACAAGTTTAACAAATACTTGGGTAGACCTAACTTAATAGGTAAATTCCCAAGGGGTAGACCTAACTTAATAGGTAAATTCCCAATCTTATCTTTTCATGTATTTTAAGTTTTACCCAAAAACCCCCAACGTCATTCTATCGCTTACATATTCGTCATAACGCATAAAAGGGTAGAAAGAGGGAACTTGGCACAACATACATGATGAATCTCACATATCATAATAAACATGCATAACGTGTTGGACTTGCATAACTTAGCATAGTGAACTTGCATAACTTGTTAAACTTGCTAATCATGGCATAGTGAACTTGCATAAACATGCATAACTTGTTAAACTTGCAAATCATGGCATAGTGAAATTGCATAACTTGTTAAACTTGCAAATCATGGCATAGTGAACTTGCATAAACATGCATAACTCATCAAACATGTGTAACATGGCATATTGAACTCGCATAAGCATGCATAACTTATTAAACATGCATAGCATAGCATAGTGAACTCGCATAAGCATGCATAACTTATTAAACATGCATAACATAGCATAGTGAACTCGCATAAGCATGCATAACTTATTAAACATGCATAAATCTCAACTTTCATCACATATTAACTTTAGAGTTTCTAAAATGAAGGTAAGAGGGCTTACAAATATTATGAAGACACAAATCTACTAATAAAGATTGAGAAGCCCTTTTATGCAAGCATATAAAAACCCAAAACAAAGCTCCAATTAACAAAAATCCCAAAAACTCTAGCTTAGCAAATAAAGCTTGCAACTTGATGATGTATGCAAGCTAATGATCATTCATACAACTTAGAAATGCTTGTATGAACATCAAAACCTTCATAGAAATGATTTTTGAAGAGGGTGGAGGCTAGGGTTCTTAGGTGGAGGCCATTTGAGAATTCAATTTGACATAGTTTGGTTGCTAGAGTAAATAATGAGGTTTTAGGGTAGGATTAGGGGCTTATTTATAGAAGATTAGAGTGTTTTTAGCCCTAGGATTAACCCTAGGTTAGTTTAGGTCCGTCAGATTTAGGAATTCTCTAGAACCAAGCCACAAGACCAAGCCTAAATCAAAATGGTGCGCCAGGCAAAATTGCCTGGCCACCCCGTGTCGACAGGGCTGTCGACACCCTAAGACCCCTGTCGACATGCCTGTCGACATGGGGTCCTGGCGGGAATTTTCCCGCCTGACACCAATTAGCCCTAATCCTTGTTTTTAATTTAAAATTTAAATCTGTTTTTACTATGGAAATTTCTGAAAACTTCAATGGGCCTTAACTGGGTCATACGGACTCCGATTTTCGAAAACTCGGACTCTATTTCGCGTATTTTTCCGAGACGAACGCAATGGCATAGCCCGTTTCCCTTGATTCAGATTCTATAATTAATTTCTGCCTCGATTTATGTTATAACAGGTTATTTGAAAATACGGGTTGTTACAATAACTATCAATCATAGACGACATTAATGCCCCATACCACTATGTCGCCATATATAGGTATACAATCAAAATCACAGAATGTCGTATTTGGAAATTGGATTTCCGTCATGAACCAAGGCAAAAGATAGTCCTTACCGAATTCGAGACTGCCTAGCCCGAGTCTCAGGATCAGAACGCATCGACCCTTGGAGCGACAGGGCCGGTCCACACGGAGTGGATTAAAATGCCTGAGCACTACGTTTCACCGCCCTTTGGGGCGTAAGCGAGCCAACAAGTGACTCCATCGGACCCGGGTCGTCCGATCTAACCGAGGCGCCTCGCAACAGCAACAACCACATAGGTGAAAAGTATGTAAATGTTAGGGTTGGTAGGTCACTGACACCACCCTAGCTAGGAGGAAACGCAGGCCCTCCCTGAGGTCCTTTCTCCCGTTTATGGTTCATACCGGGGTGTGAGGCTCACGAATTCACGTTATACACAAAGCTACGCCACACAGGCGGTGCTTTGATCATCACCACAAGGCTTTGCTTTTTGACAGAAGCCCTGATCACTGCATCTTAGCATGCCACACAGGCAATTCATGCCATGCGATTGATGTCCATCGATATACAACCTCTGAGCTCGTGCGTTTCATAGAAGGGCGTTAAGCCAAAGAATAAACTCTCCGCCGCCAAACAGATGTATATTTAATAGAGATCAATCAACACAGAATAAAATCCAATGTCAGACGCACAGTCCATCTACAAGTCCGTTCTGGGTCCGAACGAAACCGGAGGCACTAAATACCTCGCAAACCAATCGATCACCACGTACGTCTGGACGATCACCACTCATTATCCATATTTCGGGATGCCTCCCAATCAGGACCTTGGTTATCATCCAAACGAGGTGAAGATCTCCGGTCTTCGACCACCGTCTTCATCTAAGACTTTCAATCGTCGGTCAATTATTTGAAATGAGAATTAACTCGGCCTTTTCAAATAATTCACGTATATTTATAATTTCAAATCAATTTATTTCAATGGTTAAATCATTCGACGACACCAAATTTATTCTTTAATGTAATTTTCACACCCAACACATTCAACCATCAAATATCACATAAATCGAGCAAATTCAGTTTATTTCCATTCCATATCGTTTATGATATTTTATAACGATTTATCGCTATTTTTATTTATTTTAAAATAGCCAATTTATTCAAAACGACGCTTCGGGCCATAACGCGGTCGTGGCGTTGTTTTTCTTCAAATTTGATTTACACATCTCTGAAAATCTAACCGTTGGATCTTTACAAAATTTACATCATTAGAAAGGTCTTTTCAAAACGAATCCAACGGTCCCAGTTTCGGGAAAATCCGACGGTCGGATCTCCCGGTACAATCGTTTGAAGTTTCGATTTCAAAATACGAACTACAGCGTCGTTATTCGATTAAATATAATTATATTTATATATATATATATATAAATATAATTGTTTTTGGCGTTGTTTTTCTTCAGATTTGAATTAAACATTCCAGACAATCCAACCGTTGGATTTTTACAAGGTTAGTGCCGTTGGAAAGATATTCCCAAGGCGAACCCGACGGTTGCGGTTTCGGGAAAATCCAATGGTCGGATTTCCCGCACTAGTTGTTTGAAATCACGGTTTCAAAACACGAACTGCACGGCCACGTTTTGTTTTAATTTTATTTATATTTATATATTTATATAAATATAGTTCATTCAACAATTTCAATATCGTTTTCACTTCAAATATTTCACTAACGCCTTTAAATTTTGGAAAATTTCGCTATAACCTCCTTTGTACGGGAGGGGCTGGGAAAATTCCCAAATAGCCACACGGGCGTCTCATGTCAAAAAGAAAAAGAAAAAGCCAAGCGGCTAGCCAACAGGCTCATAAAATCATCACCCAAACAAAACAGTAAATGTGTACCTATTTGTCGGGCACAAAATTTTATTCCTCTTCTCTAGCCCCTTTGTTATAACCTATTCAATAAATATGCATGTACATATATACAGTTCTTATCATTTATCATTTTCCATTCAACTTCATATTTGATTCCATTTGGTTTAAAAACACCATTCATTCTAATGTTGCATGCATAGGTAAAAATCACATCATTAGCTAATTAATGAATATTTCAACTCATGCATATTTATTTGAACGAGTTGCTATTTTTAACGCTTCACATTTCAACAATTCATGTATATAATAAAAATGTGATTTTTTTTATTGTAAAACAATTCATTTCAAAATACTATTATTTTATATAGTTTATATAGATGATAAAAAGGTGATTTTTATTATAAAACAATTTATTTTAAAACAAGGTCATTTTACATTGTTCATATAGATGATAAAAAGGTGATTTTTTTATTATAAAACGATTTATTTCAAAATGTGAATACCATTCAACACATGAATTTCAATTCAACGAATGAATATCGATTCAACACATGAAGGTTTTCTATAGTTTCTATATATAGATAAAAATGTGATTTTTATATTTAAAACACGAATACCATTCAACACATGAATTTCTAATCAACGAATGAATATCGATTCAAGACATGAAGGTTTTCTACTCAACGAATAAATATAGTTTCAGCAAATGAAAATAATTCAAACACATGAATATTATTCAAAATTTCGGCAGCATAACGGCAGGGTAGTTAAAACCGGGACCGTCCCTAGTACGGCTCCTCGCTCTACCTTAAAACCTCGCGGTTTTTGACAGTGAGGATCATGCATCTAGTTCGCACGCAGGCGGCATGTATATATTCATTTCATTTCCACAAACTAATCCTATGTGGTTTCAACCAAATATTTCTCAACCACAAATGGGTATTTTTCAACTACAATCAATCAATATCAACCACAAACAATCCCAAACAACCATTCGTTATCAATCAATTTTCACACCAAACACAATCAATAAATATCATCCATGGTTTGTGGACGAGGGGCGTATATATATATATATATATATATATATATATATATATAGCAATTCACTTCTATTTCAACACATATATAATTTTTACAACGCATATATAACTTATACATCGAACATACAACTTATACAACGCTTATACAAGAGGTGTACAACACTTATATAACTCATACATCGACTATATAATTTATATATCGTCGTTTTCCATATCGTTTATAAATTAGAAATCTCACATTGGGTTCCACTCCACCAAAAATAGCAAAAGGCTCAGAAAAATATGCGGTCTCTTCTAAAATGTAGAAGGCGTCCACACGGTCACGATGTTTCCTGTTTCATCGAATTTCGTTAACGAACAAAAAAGATACGATTTTTCAAAGTTTGCAACGGTTTAAAAGTGTTAAAACAGTTGAAAATAAAACAAGCGGATACCTCTCTGAATTCTTCAAAACTAGGTTTTGAATTTTCTTCAAATCCGTTGATTGTTGCTTCGATCGGCCAGCGCCACCTTGTCGGGCTAGGAGAGGCGCACGTGCGCCAGGGAGGAGGGTCAACTCGGTGGTCCCCAGGCGGCGGAATCCAGGCGCGAATGGCCAAACTTCTCGAGGGTGGTTCTCCTCCTACAGGTCATGAAAAAATCCAATACTTATATGGATTTGAAGATCATGAGAAGTACTACAAAAACCTTAACTGTGGTGTTGGATTTCATTGAACGGATCAAAAGAAAAAGAGGAGAGAAGGAGGGATCGGGTTTCCGTCGCTTGATTTCGGGGGAGAGAGAATGTCGGGGGGGGGGGGGGGTGTTCTGACGTGGACAAATGATTTTTTTTTTATATAAAGTTTTAAAATCCGAAAATACCCCTTTCCTCCTGCGAACCCCAATCCAAACCCAACGACTGTCGTCCCTAGCGTTTTACCCCCATTCCGAACACAATGGGATATGTTTCGAAGGCCCATTCGACTGTTTCAGTCAGTTTTCCTTCAAATTAAAATATAAAATATTCAATATCTAATTTGAACGTACATTTCAATTGGCAAGGGCCACAAACTGATTCGAAAAATTCCAGAAAAATAAATCTAGCTATGTTTTGACGATACGGTCCCAACAAAACTAGTTTCGTCGAATTCTGAGACCGTTTGCAAAAAGGCCCATTTCTGGTCGATCCAATTTAACTGTAATTGACCAAAACACATTTTCCTTTGCCACGCTCACATACTAGCTTCGAAAATTATGAAATTTGAAACCTAGCAATAACTTCATATCCCGGATCCAACAAAAGTGGTTTCGTCGAATTCCGAGGTCGTATGCAAAATGGCCAATTTCACGGGCTACATAAATTCCATAGCGACCTTTCTGAAAATTCATTTGGCCATAACTTTTGCTTTCCGGTATGAAAATTCGATTTTTCGAATTCGTTAGAAAGGTATTCACTAACAGATTTAAATATTTATTTTAAATATTTAAAATCCGTTATTTTAGCCAATTTAAAATTTTTAAATTAGTTCAGATTTTCTGGGTCGTTACATGTTCTCTCTTCTCTTTGTAATTACAATCTTCAAAACTAAACTAGCCACCATATACCCAAACCAATGGCCACGAAACTCCAAAACGAATGCCTAAATTTCCCTCAATCCAAATGTATTTCCTAAAACTTGTAAAACGAAAACTCTTCAGCACAATGAGATCTAAAGATTTAACGGAGGTGATGGCATTTAAGGGCTTTTCAAGTGCCATGATGAGGCCGAGTTCAACCACGTTACTGGCGCCAGGTGGGGTTGCGAAGGGGTACGAGGTGATGGTCTTTGATCGGTGGATGGTGGTTCGAGTGGAGGTGCGTGGTGGAGTTGGTCTATGCGACGATGGGTTCGAAAGGGCGACCTTATTTCTAGAGTATTCGACGAAGAAGATGAGCAATTAAGAAAGCAACGAATTCAACGAAGCGAATTGCGTTGGAATCCTTGTGACAAGATCTAGACTATGGAACAGATTAGAGCGTAAACAGAGCATCTTAGAAATTCAACAAATTTCAGATCTGAATTATTCGGTGAGATTTCTATATTTTAAAATATTTAAAATTAAATTATCCCTCATTATTTAAGTTTCATGTGTGTATACGTATTTAATCAGATCTGTGGTGATGTTTGGAATTTGTTGATTGTTGATTGTAATGTTGTTTGTTGATTTATCTGACGTAATGGATTATTGCGATGAAATAGAATAGTCAGAACAAATTATAACATTAGTTTTGTCAATATGAGATAGTATTGAAATAAAGATTTTATTTTCAATTGGTTAAAACGAAAAGAGTTGAAACATAAGTATTAATTTTATTGTCATACAATAAAAAAAATAGTAGATTTTAAATTATCATTCTATTTGTTATTTTATATTCAATAAAAAAGAATAGAATGAGAAGATTGACATGAGACTTGATACCCAATCATACATTGTTATCCTATGTTGTGACATGAATATTTACACCAAAATTATATGTTACATGAAGTATTATGGAAATGTACACCATATGTGATTTCATGGAAAAATGATATTTTTAGCGTTATATGTTAATATGAACACAAGGATACTTTTAGCGTTATGTGTTAACACGAAAATTAAACATATTTTTAGCGTCAAGTTAAGATATGAAATTAAACTTATTTTTAACGTCTTTGTTGAAAGTATGTAAAACAAAGTATTTATTTTGTTAAATAGAAAGGCATGTAAAACTAAACGTTCATTAACATTTTAGTTATAACACGTTAATATTGGTTATAATAACAATTTAGATATAAAATGTTAAGTAGACAAAATATATCATCTTTATATATTTTGTTGTGTTAAAATTGACGATAAACAAAGTATCTTTTTATTTGTTTTTGTTGAAATGTTAGAATTGGTTTAACAATAAAAAGATTGAAACTTGTTTTTGTTAATAAAAAGATTGAAACTTGTTTTTGTCAATAAAAAGATTGAAACTTGTTTTTGTCAATAAAAAGATTGAAACTTGTTTTTGTCAATAAAAAGATTGAAACTTGATTTTGTCAATAAAAAGACTGAAACTTGTTTTTGTCAATAAAAAGATTGAAGCTTGTTTTTTTTAATAAAAAGATTGTAACTTTATTAATAAAAAGATTGTAACTTTATAAAAAAAGATTTGAAACTTTGTTTGTAAACATGATGAAAGATTTTAACTTTTTTGTGCGAATGAAAAGATATTAACTTTTGTTTGTAAATGAAAACCATTAACTTTTGTTTGCAAATTAAAAGAATTTATTTTCTTTGTTGAATAAGAGATTTTACCTTTTGTGGTTAAATAAAGATATTAATTTTTGTTTCTAAATAAAATAAAAGGACAAAAGTCATTTTTGTATGCAGTGAAATAAAAGAACATAAAAATTACATTTTACGTAATTAAGTCAATTTTCATGTGAATTAGATTACAAGTGAAAATTTTACATTCATCATTTAGATTATGGTAAGGGAGAAAATTACATTTTTATGTAATTAAGATTAAAAGTAGGAAAATTTACGTTTTTATGTAATCAAGATTTAAAGAAAGAGAATTGCATTTTTATGTAATCAAGATTACAAAGAAAGAGAATCACATTATATGTAATTAAAGAATAAGAATTTACACTAAATAAAATTGCATTTTATATGTATTTAAAGCATAAGTAAAAAGAGCAATTTGACAATGGAATCAAAATCACCTTTTTTATGTAATTTAAAAAGATGGAAATTTTCACTGTAATGATTAATCACATTTTTGTGTTAGAAATGTAAATATTAGAAAATCACATATTTATGTTAAAAAGGGAATTCATTAAAATATTCAAGTTAGAATGGAATTGTGTTAACATAAGAATGAATCATTAAGGTATATAAGGAAGAATGGAATTTTGTTAACATAAGAATTTGCATTTTTAATGTAAATGAAATATGAGTCATAAATAAAAAGGGATTCAATTAAAAAGATTCTATCTTTACTGTCAATATGCTAAGATAAGAAGATTAGATTCAAAATTAGACATTTTGAAAGATTTATTGTTATTAATATAATAATTGAGAAAGTCCCAAGTTTTATTAAGATTTGAACAAGTAAGTTATAGTATTTGAAATCAAGTTATTTTGGAAATATGGAATATTCCAAAATTAAGATATTTTGAAATGAGAAACAGTTTAAAATAATATTTTTAGTAGAACAATTATAATGATTAATTAAAATTGTACTTGGACACGAGGTTAGGTCACATTTGTGGTGAAAGTCTGCCCGGACCCGACCGGTATAACCAACAGCCACAAATGTTGGTCCTAATGTGAGAGTTCCAAGTGCGCAAATAAAAATTCGGGTAAGACACGAGGTTATGCCCGACTTGTGGGATAAGGCTGCCCGGAACCGATCGGCCCATCCAACATTCACAAGTTGCAGGCCTAATGTGAGAGGTCTGGCCCATATTATAATATAAATGGTTAAATAGAAAATGGACATTATTTACACCGCCATGCATTAAATTAGAAAGTTACATTATTTTCACCGTCATGTTTAAAGAATAGAAAATTACATTTCTATGTAATTAGATTAAAAGAAGAAATTTATATTTTTATGTAATTAAGATGAAGAGAAAGAAAGAAAAATACATCTTTATGTAATTAAAACCAAAGCTAAGAAATTTACATTTTTATGAAATTAAGATTAAAGGTAAAAGTTACATTTTTAATGTAAATTAGATTAAAAGGGAATAATTACATTTTTCATGCATGTAGATTAGAAGTGAAAATTTGCATTTTTATGTAATTGGATTTTCATAAAAATAAAAGAATAAGGATATGAAATTTATATCTTAATGAATTAGGTTTTCATTAAAAAGATTAAACATATGAAAATTATATTTTCACATAAATAGATTAACACACAAAATTATCGTTTTATTTGTAATATAAAATATTTATTTTTGTTTTGCAATGAAAAGATAATAAAATTATCAATGTTGTTACATTGAAATAAACCAACAAAAATACTCATTCTTGTATAAGTAAAGGTGAATGAACAAAAAAAATATTCGTTTGTTGAAATTGAAATGAAACACAAAAACGCTCATTTTTGTTGGAATTGGTATGATAAACAAAATATACATTTTGTGTAATTCGAAAGATGAAACAAGAAAATGTACATTGTTGTGTATAAGATGTGTATGAAAATAAATGGTATGTACATTGTACGTTAATATTGTATATACGAATAGGAATATTTTTCGTTAGCAAAATGTAATGAAATAAAATACATTTCATTACGCATTATAAACATTTCGATAGGTTGTGAAACAAAACATTCACTACTTGTTATATAATTACGTTAATGAAATGGAATTTAAATATTTATATATATATATATATATAAATAAAGATAAATCGTTATAAATTACTAATAACGATATGAAATGATTTCCAACTTATATATATACGAGAATTATTTGGAAAGTCTAAGTCTGTCTCATCCCAAATAATTTAAGCGACGTTTCAAATTCAAGTTTTGAAGACAACGATATAAGACCGACCATCTCCATATCGAATGGACGACGACTGCTGATGCCCGTGATTGGAGTAGCTACCTTGAAGGGGCTACAGTGGTGGCCGTTCGGACGTAGTGTTGATTTGTACGGATTTGGCTTTCGCTCAGGCCAAGAGCATAAGCTTATAAATGGAATGTGTGTCTGACATCGTACTCCTTTATATATTGTACTTATTGATTTTCTGCTGAATATATGAATGCTTGGTGGCGGAGAATTTATTCTCTTGCTTAACTCCCTTTTGTATATTTTTGCAAAGATTAATAGTATGATGTCGATTGACAGTGTGGCATACCAAGATGCAATGATCAAGGCTTTTGTTGAAAAGCAGGCCTTGTGGTTGATGATCAAAGCATGACCTGTTCAGGCGTAGCTTTGTGTATAGCGTGACTTCGCGAGCCTCACAACCCGGTGGAGTCTAAAACGGGAGAAGGGAACGTAGGGGGAGCAGCACGTTTCTTTCTAGCTAGAAGTGGTGTCGGTGCTTAAACTGGCTGATATTTACTTATGTGGATGATGGAATGAGGTGCCTCGGATGATAGGTCCTATAGGATTGGGAAACGTGTGTTCAGGAATAACTATTCCACGATGCTGTATGTGTGGACCAGCCCTGTGGCTATCCAAGGGTTCACTGCGGGGGATCCTGAGACATTAGATAGAGTGTCTTGAATCGGTAAGGAGCTCCTCCCTAGCCTTGACTCATGATGGAAACCCAATTTCCAATACGACCTCATGCAGTTTTAATTGTAGAACTAGTATGGAGACATAGTAGGATGGGGTACTATGCCGTCTAGGATTGATACCTTATGATTGAAAATGTTTTTAAAACCTATATACACTAATAATAATATCAAATTCTTTTCTATCGTATCAAGCATCTTTTGACCATTATAAGGTAAAACCCTATCCTCCGATTTGTGTTGCATTGAGTGATGGGACTTGGGTCTTATAGTGGTTTCATTTTTCTAAAAAGCATTGCGTTGTTTTACGATTTACTTATTTATTTGTTCAGTCACTTTAAGTTATGCACGGCAATCCATTGGAGTAAACCCATTCCGCGTTAGCGGCGTGGTCCTTGGATTTGCCTTATTACTATTGATTAGTTTAGAATTCTCACACCAGTCCCATGACTGACCCGTTGTTTGTTTCCACCTTTACAAACTCGGGTGCCCTCTTTTCCACACGGGCAGTCGAGTAGTTTATCTACAGGTTCTTATCTCGAGCAGGATTCTGGATTGAAGCCTAAAGCTGTGTCCAGAGCATAGTTGTCTTCCGCTGCCTTAGTTATTTTATTTCCGCTGCAATGTATTAAAATATTGTAATTTATCTTCCGCTGTAATTTTATTCAATGTACTCCGATATATTCTGTACTCTGATGTAACATTATTATGATGTTTATAAAAGTTTGCTGTTGTTGTTCTAATGTGTTGCATTCCCAAAGTTAAAGTATTCGTGGATTTCCAACTTTTGGGTCAGACTTGTGTGGTTTATGGTCGATTCGAAGAGCAAGAATTTACGGGTCTTTACACTTGAGAATAGTCAATTTCAAAATTACCTCGGATTCAAGAAACCAATTTTATAAAATGTGTAATGGTTAACTATTGTAAGATTTCAGGTTTCAAGTCAATTGGAGTTATTTTGTGAATGTGCGTGATATAAGCACGTATCAATTTACGTTGTGAATAAAATATGAGTACTTCAAACAATCTTGGAATTCGACGAAATCAATTCCATCGTGTCTGAAATATTAAGTTGTTATAGGGTTTCAATTTTCATCGCGATCAGAGCTCTTATAGGGTCATTTAAGAGTGAAACTTCAGACGTAAGTTTCGTGTAAGTATTTTAAAAATAAAATTCCCTAACCCTACCCGTATAAATTCATTACAAACCATTTCACCTTTGAATTAACAACCTCCACCCTTGTTATTTTCAATTAATAAAATTGGAAAAACCATTAAGAATTATATGAAATCGGCAATTAAGGAGTTGTAGAGTGTAATAACCCGGAAATCTGAGCCAATTTAAAATTTTTATTTTGGCTATTTTAAGGGATTTTGATTATTTAAAATGAAATATTTTAAATAATAACGACGGAAAATTTATTTTCGACGAAGTTAAAACGAATAATTTTATTTTAATTATATAACGAGCCTGAAATGGCGCTGCAGTTCATAAATTCGATTTCGAATTTCAAATGAATACACAGGATTCAAAATAAATCGGATTTCAGCAAAATAAGAAATATCTAAATCTGTTTGACTATATCTTTCTAACGAAGTTAAGAAACTGAGATTTCACTTTAGAAGTTGAAAGATATGACCAGTTTAAAATTCAGAAAAGTCGTTGTGGAATTTATATATATTTTAATATATATAAAGGCCCTTAAAAATGGAAATTTTGCAAACGACCTCGGTTTTCGACGAAACCACTATTGTTGGATCCATGGTGGCAAGTTATTGCTAGGTTTCAAAATTCATAATTTTTGAAATCAATATGTGAGCATGGCAAAAGAAAACGTGTTTTGACAGTTTTTGTCAATTTGGATTGACTGAAAAATGGCCATTTTTCAAACGGTCTCAGAATTTGATGAAATTAGTTTTGTTTGAACCGTATCGTCAATACGAAGCTAGAAATAATTTTTCTGCAATTTTTAGAATCAATATGTGGCCCCGGTAAATTTAAAATGTACGTTCAAATTGAATATATATTGATTTAAATGTTAATTTAAATGAAAACTGATCGAAACGCTGGAATTGGCCTATGAAACATATCCTATTGTGTTCGGAATAGGGGTAATTAGCTAGGGACGATAGTCGTTGGGATTCGTTTGGAGTTCGGACATTTAAAATTTAAGATTTGTTAATAAAAGAAATAAAATATTAATATATTTTTATATATATAATTCTAAAACGGGAAACCCTAGTCTCCCTTTTCCTACGTCTGCGCTGTCAAGTGCGATCAAAGGCCATAATCGCTCGATCATTCCTCTTCAATTTTCAGTAAATCCTTTAATCAAAATTGCAAATTTATAACGGGAAAACATAGAGAAGCTCGAGCTCTAGGGGGTGAACGGCAGCGATGGATCATTTCGCTTCAAGGCGGCGGCTAATAACTCAGGAAGGCGGCGCAGGAATTGGCCAATTACCGGCCATCCGAGGGTTCGAGTTGGTCGTGGGACCTGGAGGTGAAAGCCGGCGTCAAGGCGCTTCGATGGCCGGTCTGCGATGGTGCTCCGGTCAGGTGTGTACGCGGCGGAATTTGGTTGACAATGGCGAACGGTTTACAGTGTTGAAGAAGACGATGTATTAAAAACAGCGGCCATGATTTCTTGCTATGTACTTAACATTAATTATTTTATTAATTGGCAATTAATGTATTTAAAGGTATAATTGGCTGTATCTTTTTCATACGGTAGCAAAATTTGATGAAACAACTTGCGTTGGAATCCCCTTGTCAAGTACTACACCACGGAAAAGACCAGAGCATAAACTGAGCTAGTGGAAATTTCTGATTAAATTAAACGATCGGTTTAATTTAATTAGAACCATCGTTATTCAACAATTTCAAAACCAATCAATGTGAGAATTCTCTCACTTTAAAATTTTCTATACAGTTGTTTATTTCATAACTGCATATATGAACTGTTCCCCGTCGTCCACAGACCATGGATGACTTGTTTGTTTGGTTGTATTCTATGTGAAAATTGATCGTGATATGAAATGAATTATATATATTCGAAGTTTATGAAATATATATATTAAAAAGTTAAAATATCGTATATATTGAAAGTGAAAATATCGTATATATTGAAAGTGAAAATATCGTATATATATTGAAATTAAAAATATCGTATATATTGAAAGTGAAAATATCGTATATATATTGAAAGTTAAAATACCGTATATATTGAAAGAGAAAATATCAGATATATTGAAAGAGAAAATATCGGATATATTGAAAGAGAAAATATCGGATATATTAAAAGTGAAAATATCGGATATATTGAAAGTTAAAATATTATATATGTGAAAATGAAAATATTATATATGTGAAAAGTAAAAATATTATGTATACGAAAAGTGAAAATATTATATATACGAAAAGTGAAAATATTATATATACGAAAAGTGAAAATATTATATATATGAGAAATGAAAACGATATATATGAGAAATGAAAACGATATATATATATGAAATGTAAAAACGATGTATATATGAAATGAAAATGATATATATATATATATATATGCAATGTGAAAATGATTTGATTGTTAAAAATATAATTTTTAACATATATATATACTGTATAAAATTGTCGTATACATGGAATATTCAATTTCGGTTAGAAATTGAATATGAAGTTGAAATCGTTTTGAAAATGAATTTAAAACGATTTATAAAATACGTTTTAAAAAGAAAATCGACGAAATATATATTATATATATATAATATAATGGCCTGAATAGAACGCGCCGCGCCGCGGTAGTTCGCGAATTTCGACCATTGACTTCGAACGAACAATACGGGAGATCCGACCGTCGGATTCTCCTGAAACCAGAACCGTTGGGTTCGTATCGAAAAGAGCTTTCTAATGAATATGAGAAAATTGAAATCTAACGGTTGGATTTGGAATTATGTCCAAATCAAATTTGGAAAAGGTCGTTGTAAGTGCAGTTCGATGGTCGTTGGTGGAAATCGACTGTACGGGCCTTGATAAAATTATTAAAAATAGTAATAATTTGTGTAAAATCATAAGAAATGATTTGGGAAGAATTGGGATGAAAAATTCCATATTTGAAAAGATAAAAATATATTTTTATCGAAACGAACTAGTTATTAACTAGAAAAATAATCCAATGGTTATAAATAAATAAATTGGACTGGATTTGAATTGAAATTATCTTTAGATATTTTCGATATTGGATTCCGTGATTATACAGATATTGTGATGGGAATTTGGAAGATATCGTTATTCCCGATATGATATCTGTTGGTTTCAGGATTTGATGTTGAATATAAGTCGATAATATCTCTATTCAAAACCTTATATTTAATGTCAAATTGGATTGATTGATTGTTTGGATTGTGCTCGACCAGTTTATGAGCAAAATATGCTTTTACATTTAGCATTGGGTTGGGTAGAAATATCTGTGTGTTAACACCTTGTGAAACACTTCACGATTTGACGATAAGGTGTTTAGCGATGTAGTGTTCATTTCAAATTTAATGAATGACTGTGAAATGATTTCTTTCTTAAATGAAAAGAATGTATTCCCGATTTTGGACAGGGAATGTTTTATAAAAATGTTTTATAAAACAGAAAGAATTTAGAGGGCTAAAACCCGATGATTTCGAAATGATTTGGAAATGTATTATGGTTTTACATTGTAGTTCATCACATATTTGATTAGTTGCTATTAATGATGTATCTGTTTGGTGGCGGAGAATTTATTCTCTTGCTTAACACCCTTCTTTGAGACGTACGAGCTCAAAGGTTATGTGATTAATAGTGACTGATCATATGTGTGAATTACTGATGTGAAGTGCTATATTTTGAAAGTACTTGTGATTATTATGTTGTGAAATGATTTTCCCTACTTCGGGATATGAAATGATTTAGTATGTGGCTAAAGATTCGGGTAACCATGAGACTAAAAGTATGGGTGAGAGTTCGGTGTAGCCTGCTCCTGTGTGGGGTAGGCGCATTGTCGGTGTAGCCTGCTCCTATGTGGGGTAGGTGCACATTGTATATCGAGTTGCGAGGTGCGTACCCTTTGCCTTGTCGATGGGGAGCACGATATTTGGTTGCATACTTGTTTGTATGCATTGTTATGTTTTGGAATTCATATTTCCAGACGATTTGATTTGAGATCCCGAAGTGAAATCTACTTTGATATTGAAAGTTAGATATGTATTTCAAATGATTTGAAATAAGAAATCGGGAATAAAATCCAAAGGAATGATTTATGTAAATTGAATTGGATTTGGAAAATCTGAGTGTAGTGATTAATCTAAGTGGGTAGATTGGGATATTGCATGTTGATTGATGCATAGTAGATCCATATATCCATATTGATTGTTGTTTATACAATGGCATTCATGGGGGTAAACCCGTTCCGCGTTAGTGGCGTGGTCCCGTGATATGCCATATTATTAAATAAGTTAATTATATCTGTTTAGAGTTTTTCACACTAGTCCCATGACTGACCTGTAGTTTGCTTTTCCCTTGCAAACTCGGGTGCCCCTATTTTCCACATGGGGAATAGAGTAGTTTTATTTTGCAGATGTATTGAGCAGGATTCTGGATTGAAGCTTTAAGCTGTGTCTAGGCATTTACAGTCTTCCGCCGTGCAGTTTATATTTCCGCTGTGCATTGTATTACATTCATGTAAATCTATCTTCCGCTGTGTATTATTTTCGAGATACTCTGATATTCTGTACTATGATGTAACATTATTCTGATGTTTACATAAGTCTTCTGTTATTTGTTTTGATGTGTTGTATACCCAGAGTTAGCGTATACGGGATTCGAACGGTCTTGGTCCGGGCGAATTCCGTGTCGTTACTACTGGTATCAGAGCTTTGGTTAACTAAAATCTTTGGGGTACAACTCGTTAGAACAGAACAAAAGACTCATCAGAGATTGGCTTAGTATCCTATTGAAGAATCCTCATTAGAGATAGAATCAGTCGCATTCTAGAATGAGTGACTCATTAGAGATGGGGCTAGTATTGCCCCAGAATGAGTTGAGTGTTATATGTTTATAAATAACATATTTGTGATTATATATATAATCCGGTCTTAGAAAATTTGATTTTTGATTATATAAAATTATATATTTGAAAATTTAATCAACAAATTGATTGTTGGTTGTGTTGTGTGATTATTAGTTCAACTAATCAGAATATTGAATTGATAATACCAATAATAGAATGTAAGGTGAATTAGCCAATTTGAATCAAATATAGAACTGAATTGAAAATTGGTTGAAATTGCATGCATATACATGTACTTACATTGAACAGGTCATAGCAAAGAGGCTAGAGCTTAAGAATAAAATTGCTTGCCCGACAAATAGGTACATGTTTACCATAATTTACTGTTTTGTTTGGGTGATGATGATTTTATGAGCCGATTGGCTAGCCGCTTGGCTTTTTCTTTCTCTTTTGGATTGATGAGGGCCATGGGAGACTATTTGACATATCTCGAAGTCCCCGGTGTAGGGGAGGTTATGGCAAAAAAATTCGAAAATTTAGGGTGTTAGCCAAATTTTTGAAGAATTTCAGAAGTTCTTGGAAACTGAAAAGTTGAAGAACTTAAGCCGTAAAGAAAACAGTGAAAGTTGAGTTGATTTGTGAAACAACTTTCAGCTTCGTTCCTTTTCGGGGACGAAAAGTTTCAAGTGGGGGAGATTGTAATAACCCGGAAATCTGAGCCAATTTAAAAAAAATTATTTTGGCTATTTTAAAGGATTTTGATTATTTAAAATGAATTATTTTAAATAATAACGACGGAAAATTTATTTTCGACGAAGTTAAAATGAATAATTTTATTTTAATTATATAACGAGCCTAAAATGGCGCTGCAGTTCGAAAATTCGATTTCGAATTTCAAATGAATACACAGGATTCAAAATAAATCGGATTTCAGCGAAACAAGAAATATCTAAATCTGTTTGACGATATCTTTCTAACGAAGTTAAGAAACTGAGATTTCACTTTAGAAGTTGAAAGATATGTCCAGTTTAAAATTCAGAAAAGTTGCTGTGGAATTTATATATATTTTAATATATATAAAGGCCCTTAAAAATGGAAATTTTGAAAATGACCTCGGTTTTCGATGAAATCACTTTTGTTGGATCCATGGTGGCAAGTTATTGCTAGGTTTCAAAATTCATAATTTTTGAAATCAATATGTGAGTGTGGCAAAAGAAAACGTGTTTTGACAGTTTCTGTCAATTTGGATCGACTAAAAAATGACCAATTTTCAAACGGTCTCAAAATTTGACGAAATTAGTTTTGTTAGAACCGTATCGTCAATACGAAGCTAGAAATAATTTTTCTGCAATTTTTAGAATCAGTATGTGGCCCTGGTAAATTTAAAATGTATGTTCAAATTGAATATATATTGATTTAAATGTTAATTTAAATGAAACATGATCGAAACGCTAGAATTGGCCTATGAAACATATCCTACTGTGTTTGGAATGGGGGTAATTAGCTAGGGACGACAGTCGTTGGGATTCGTTTGGAGTTCGGACATTTAAATTTTAAGATTTGTTAATAAAAGAAATAAAATATTAATATATTTATATATATAATTCTAAAACCGGAAACTCAAGTCTCCCCTTTCCTATGTCTGCGCTGTCAAGTGTGATCAAAGGCCATAATCGCTCGATCATTCCTCTTCAATTTTCAGAACATCCTTTAATCAAAATTGCAAATTTATAAAGGGAAAACGTAGAGAAGCTCGAGCTCTAGGGGGTGAACAGCAGTGATGGATCATTTCGCTTCAAGGCGGCGGCTAACAACTCAGGAAGGCGGCGCAGGAATTGGCCAATTATCGGCCATCTAAGGGTTCGAGTTGGTCGTCGGACCTGGAGGTGAGAGCCGGCATCAAGGCGCTTCGATGGCCGGTCTGTGATGGTGCTCCGGTCAGGTGTGGACGCGGCGGAATTGGGTTGACGATGGCGAATGGTTCACAGTGTTGAAGAAGACGATGTATTAAAAACAGCGGCCACGATTTCTTGCTATGTAATTAACATTAATTATTTTATTAATTGGCAATTAATGTATTTAAATGTATAATTGGCTGTATCTTTTTCATACGGCAGCAACATTTGATGAAACAACTTGCGTTGGAATCCCATTGTCAAGCACTACACCATGGAAGAGACCAGAACAGAAACTGAGCTAGTGGAAATTTCTGATTAAATTAAACGATTGGTTTAATTTAATTAGAACCATCGTTATTCAACGATTTCAAAACCAATAAATGTGAGAATTCTCTCACTTTAAATTTTCTGTACAGTTATTTATTTCATAACTGCATATATAAATTGTTCCCCGTCGTCCACAGACCATGGATGACTTGTTTGTTTGGTTGTATTCTATGTGAAAATTGATCGTGATGTGAAATGAATTATATATATTCGAAGTGTATGAAATATATATATTGAAAAGTTAAAATATCGTATATATTGAAAGCGAAAATATCGTATATATTGAAAGTGAAAATATCGTATATATATTGAAAGTTAAAATATCGTATATATTGAAAGTGAAAATATCGTACATATATTGAAAGTTAAAATATCGTATATATTGGAAGAGAAAATATCAGATATATAGAAAGAGAAAATATCGGATATATTGAAAGAGAAGATATCAGATATATTGAAAGTGAAAATATTGGATATATTGAAAGTTAAAATATTATATATGTGAAAAGTGAAAATATTATATATGTGAAAAGTGAAAATATTATATATACGAAAAGTGAAAATATTATGTATACGAAAAGTGAAAATATTATATATATGAGAAATGAAAATGATATATATGAGAAATGAAAACGATATATGTACGAAATGTGAAAACGATGTATATATGAAATGAAAATGATATATATATATATATATATATATATGAAATGTGAAAATGATTTGATTGTTAAAATTATGATTTTTAACATATATATATACTGTATAAAATTGTCGTGTATATGGAATATTCAATTTTGATTAGAAATTGAATATGAAGTTGAAATCGTTTTGAAAACGAATTTAAAACGATTTATAAAATACATTTTAAAAAGGAAATCGACGAAATATATATTATATATATAATATAATGGCCTGAATAGAACGCGCCGCGCTCCGGCAGTTCGCGAATTTCGACCATTGACTTCGAACGGACATTACGGGAGATCCGACCGTCGGATTCTCCTAAAACCGGAACCGTTGGGTTCGTATCGAAAAGAGCTTTCTAACGAATATGAGAAAGTTGAAATCTAACAGTGGGATTTGGAATTATGTCCAAATCAAATTTGGAAAAGTTCGCTGTAAGTGCAATTCGATGGCCGTTGGTGGAAATCGACTGTATGGGCCTTGATAAAATTATTAAAAATAGTAATAATTTGTGTAAAATCATAAGAAATGATTTGGGAAGAATTGGGATGAAAAATTCAATATTTGAAAAGATAAAAATATATTTTTATCGAAATGAAATAGTTATTAACTAGAAAAATAATCCAATGGTTATAAATAAATAAATTGGATTGGATTTGAATTGAAATTATCTTTGGATATTTTCGATATTGGATTCCGTGATTATACATATATTGTAATGGGAATTTGGAAGATATCGATATCGTTATTCCCAATATGATATCTGTTGGTTTTAGGATTTGATGTTGAATATAAGTCGATACTATCTCTATTCAAAACCTTATATTTAATGTCAGATTGGATTGATTGATTGTTTGGATTGTGCTCGACCAGTTTATAAGCAAAATATGCTTTTACATTTAGCATTGGGTTGGGTAGAAATATCTGTGTGTTAACACCTTGTGAAACACTTCACGATTTGACGATAAGGTGTTTAGCGATGTAGTGTTCATTTAAAATTTAATGAGTGATTGTGAAATGATATCTTTCTTAAGTGAAAAGAATGTATTCCCGATTTTGGACAGGGAATGTTTTATAAAAATGTTTTATAAAACAGAAAGAATCTCGAGGGCCAAAACCCGATGATTTCGAAATGATTTGGAAATGTACTATGGTTTTACATTGTAATTCATCACATATTTGATTAATTGCTATTAATGATGTATCTGTTTGGCGGCGAAAAATTTATTCTCTTGCTTAACACCCTTCTTTGAGACGTACGAGCTCAAAGGTTATGTGATTAATAGTGACTGATCATATGTGTAAATTACTGATGTGAAGTACTATATTTTGAAAGTACTTATTATGTTGTGAAATGATTTTCCCTACTTCGGGATATGAAATGATTTAGTATGTGGCTAAAGATTCGGGTAAACCTGAGACTAAAAGTATGGGTGAGAGTTCGATGTAGCCTGCTCCTGTGTGGTGTAGGTGCATCGTCAGTGTAGCCTGCTCTTATGTGGGGTAGGTGCACATTTATGTATCGAGTTGCGAGGTGCGTACCCTTTGCCTTGTCGATGGGGAGCATGATATTTGGTTGCATACTTGTTTGTATGCATTGTTATGTTTTGGAATTCATATTTCCAGACGATTTGATTTGAGATCCCGAAGTGAAATCTACTTTGATATAGAAAGTTAGATATGTATTTCAAATGATTTGAAATAAGAAATCGAGAATAAAATCCAAAGGAATAATTTCTGTAAATTGAATTGGATTTGGAAAATCTAAATGTAGTGATTAATCTAAGTGGGTAGATTGGGATATTGCATGTTGATTGATGCATAGTAGATCCATATATCTATATTGATTGTTGTTTATACACTGGCATTCATGGGGGTAAACCCGTTCCGCGTTAGTGGCGTGGTCCCGTGATATGCCATATTATTAAATAAGTTAATTATAACTGTTTAGAGTTTCTCACACCAGTCCCATGACTGACCTGTAGTTTGCTTTTCCCTTGCAAACTCGGGTGCCCCTATTTTCCACATGGGCAGTCGAGTAGTTTTATTTTGCAGATGTATTGAGCATGATTCTGGATTGAAGCTTTAAGCTGTGTCCAGGCATTTACAGTCTTCCGCTGTGTAGTTTATATTTCCGTTGTGCATTGTATTACATTCATGTAAATCTATCTTCCGCTGTGTATTATTTTCGAGATACTCTGATATTCTGTACTCTGATGTAACATTATTCTGATGTTTAAAGAAGTCTTCTGTTATTTGTTCTGATGTGTTGTATACCCAGAGTTAGCGTATACGGGATTCGAACGGTCTTGGTCCGGGCGAAATCCGTGTCGTTACATAGAGGAAGGTGAGGGCTATCTAGCCGCAGTGGTGTGGTGGCATGCAATGGCCTGAGAAGGCGTGAATCTGGTGATAAGTATGGGCATGGTTTTGTATTTTTTGGATTTCCTGAGAATGGGGTCATCGTGGGGTCTGAGCGTCTAAAGGGCGAAGATAGGGAAAGGAAAGAGTTACGGGTCGTTGGTGGTCGGAGGCCAAGATATGGCCTGAGGATACGGGAAAATCAAGATAAACAGGATAGCTGATGGTTCGGGTTTTTGTAAATTTCTCGGAGTTGGGGTGATTTCCAGATGATGACGATTGAAGGTCGGGGGAAGACGGAGAACAACCACGTTGAATGGTGGTGGTACGGTCGTGTTAGTAGGTCGGAGGTGGAAGGATTTTTTGGAAATAACTTTTCCGTTCATCTACGTTTTTAAGGCGGAGGAGATGAGGTCGTGGGTTGATATTGGAGCGTAGGGCCTGCTCTGATAGGGGAAGGCGGGGAGATGGTTGAGGTTATCTCTGGTGGTTCAGTAAGGTGAGGTGAGTGTTCGAAGTTGGGAAGAAGGAACGCGTTTTTGAACAAAGGTAGCTAGTGTATTCATGGGTTAAGAAACGACTGATTATGGATAATCAACGCGATTAAGGTTTAATGATATCATTAGTAAATATAATTTATTCTAATTCAAATTAAAACCTATAATGTGTATAATTTATTCATATGTGAACAAAATCAGACGAAACAAGCTACGTTGGATTCGTAGCAGCTTGATCTATGCGTACAAGCTAAAATGGAATGCTTTGGAGGCAATTGGAATTTTAATAAGTTTTAAACAGTCGTTTAAAACTAAATGAAATAACCTTAAATCGTTAATCAAAACAAATTGTGAGTTATCTCTCACGCCTTCTGGAATTCTATGATGTGTGATTCAATTCATATAATTATAATTCATCATTGATAGTATAAATTGGATGTTTGGATGATTCTTGTTTGTTTGTTGTTGATTGATGTTATTTATATTTCCATCATTTAAATGATTTAGATTGTATTTTCTATTTCATATGAACTTATTAAATGATATTATGAGTTGTGATGCAGGGAAAACATGTCAGAGGGATCCAACTGTATTCCTCAAATATTTGTATGCTATATGTTTTTATATTATTTATATATGAATTGTTTAACCCAAGTAACATTAAATCTTGTTTGGATGTTGATTGTTGATTTGGATGTTGGTTGTTAATTTGAATTCAACATGGATGTGTGATTAATCAATAGACAATATTGATTATGTGATTGGCAGCAGATGACCTAAAATCCATCTTTTAAAGACGTCGATTTATCGTCAGGCAAATTAACGAAATTGAAGTTATATAAATTATTTTTTATAATTGAAGTAAAGTTTTCAGTCTTATTTTATATAAGTTATTTTAAATACAAGTTTTGTAAATAAATCAATACTTGTAAGCATATTTTACAAAAGTATTATAAATGATTTTTGTTTAGCAGATTTTTATGTTCTTGTAAGTTTATAAGCAAAAATTAACCTCTGGTTAGTAATTTGATATAACTGTTTTCAAGAAAACAATTAAGTGGGAAGTTATTGAATTAATTTTAGGGAAGGATAAGTGGAAATCAGTTAACAAGTTAACTGATGTTTTCAAGTTGACTAAGTCAATTG
The DNA here is from genome assembly GCA_030737875.1 of Allium sativum. Classification (NCBI taxonomy): domain Eukaryota; kingdom Viridiplantae; phylum Streptophyta; class Magnoliopsida; order Asparagales; family Amaryllidaceae; genus Allium; species Allium sativum. The sequence continues at coordinate 748,221,640 of CM060916.1, read as the reverse complement.
TTTAAATTAAACGCTGTTATTAGATTAATTTGTTTTCAATTAATCTAATAGAAATAGTTTTGACAAATAATGGTCTAAACATGATAAGATTTCTTAAAAGTTAAATAAATCTTTAATTTAATTGTGTTTAAAGGCAATATCGAGTTGTTTATTGTTTATAAAGTTAATTATAATTATTATTTTAATAACTTTGTAAGAGGGATTAACTATTCTGTCTTTAGTTAATAAAGAAAACATTAGTAAATGTTGAAGTAAACTACTTTTACTTCAGTTAACGTCGATATTAAATATTATTGTAACAACCCGTATCTTTGGCAGTCAAATATTTTATTTAATTAATTAATTTTAAATATTTTATTTGGAATATAATGAATTTTAATATTTAAGTTGTTATTTAAACGAAGTTTGACCGTTATATATTTATATAATTATAAAACGAACTCGAAATGGCGCTGCAGTTCGTAATATGGTGTTTTGAACTTCAATCGAATATACATGATCCGATATAAGTCGGATTCCTATGAAACAAGAAATGTTGGGATCGTGTTGGCTATAATTTTCTAATGAAAGAGAAAAATCCAGATTTCGTGTTATAGATTGTTAGTTATAGCCAAAACAAAATTTGAAATAATCGCAACGGAAATCGTTATTTAATTATAAGCCTTTAAAATAGCGATTTTGCAAACGGACTCCGTTTTCAATGAAATTAGTTTCATTGGAACCGTATTGTAAAACTATTGTAAGAAAATCAAATTGCGTAGCAAACCGATGTAGTACGTGACCACGACAGTCGTAAACGCCAATTAATTTCTATAGCGTGTAATTAAATTAATTTAATTCAATAGAGAGATATTTGAGTGTAATTTGAGAAGGCGATCGAATTAGGCCACGAAACTAATTCCGTTGAGTTCGTACCGGAGATTAGAGTCAGGATATCTATATAGTTTCTTATTTTTGGGGACTGAATGATTTGGTGTCCAAAATGGCATTGCGGTGCATGTAAAAATAGCGTACCGGGAAACAGTCTCAGAATACGACAAAGCCAGTGCCATTGGATTCGTATTAATTAATTATTGTAGGATTTCAATTTGCGTGTCTATAGGACTTTCCATTTGATCGCGGCAGCGATAAACGCCTAAATCAATTCTATTATTTTGGTCAATTCAGACAGGGGTAACTTTAAACAAAGAAACAACTAGAAAATGAACTCCGATTTAGACGAAATAAATTTCATTGGATTCGTAAGGAAGAGGTCTAGTTAAATGTCAAGGTTTCAAATTTAATGGATTTTTCTGTAATTTTAAGAATTTTAAATGATTGATTTTTCATCAACAATTATAAAGGACTTTTCACAATCGATGTTGGAATTCGACGGAACCTGTCCCATTGGGTTCGGAATATATTTTTATGCTAGGACTGACATTTTGTACGGAAGAAAATGGAAGTCGATTGTAGTAGTTCTCAAATATTTCTTCATGTAAAGTTATACTTAATAAAATAATATTATTTCCATCCCATGACCCTATAAATACCTGTGAGAAGTCAATACCCTAAAACGTTTCAGCCGTGGTCAACCTATTTACTTTCAGCGCCTCCATTTACCAAACGAATGGCTGAAAACAACCAATCTTCTCCCTTTGATTCTAGTAATCCGTTCATCATCTCTCTATGATTACAACTACAGAAAGGATCGACTAGGTGAGATCTAAATGTTGACCGATCGAGATCCTGTTTGGAGGTCTATGGTGATCACATCTGGAGCAGGAAGGCACTGACTTCAATTCTTGTTTCTGGAAACTGGTGATTATCAAATGGCGAGAGGCTAGGTGGGTTGGTCAACGAGGTCACGGTGCCTGGCTTGGGGGTCTCAGATTGGACGTTGGTGGATGGCAGGGTGTCGCGGTGATCGTTCGTTGCAGGCGTGCGTGGATTTTTGGGGGATAAACTGCAGTACGACGTGAAGTTTGTCTGGCCTTAATTTGAACTGAAGAAACCAAAGTTGTCTATCCTTAATCAAAGTAATTAACCCAATTATTTTGTAACCATTATAATTATTAAAAACAAAAACCTATTTTGCAAAACAATCGGGTACAACGTGGAAGTTATATTGGATTGTAGCCAGGCAGAGGTAATAAAAAGGGATCGGACTGACCCCTTGTATAAACGTAATTAAGTAAGTTATAACATAGTTAAATTATTATTAAACGATGGCTAGTTTAATTAAAAATGTTTACACTGCTGCGTGATCCTAGGTCTTGGAAAACTGAAGCGGCGTTGGACTAGAGCAAAGAAGAAGGAAATGTAGTCCCTGAGTTAGTCGGACATGATTACAGAATAAAAGTATTAAATTTAGATTGATTATTATTAATTTTTATAATATTTAACTATGTTTTATTAAAATTGGACTGATATTAGTCTGGATCAGAAAATGAACGGGACCAAAGAAACTGGAAAATTGATAGGAACAGGAGAAATTGATTGGCCTGAAAACAGATTTCACAAAAAGGTAATTAATAATATTTAGTTAAGCAAAACGTGATTAAAGAATTTTAATTTATAATTAAATAGTTTAACTTTAAATATTAAAAACAAATCCGTATGTGATCCGAACTGGACGATTCTGGGGACATTGGACTTGTCTCAACTATTACTGCATTATGGAACGAATCTGGACACAATTGGAATCAACCGGGATTTTTAATTAAATTAAACTCTCGTTTTATTTAATTAAAACCAACCATTCAAACAACGGTATCAACTCAAGGTGAGTTAAACTCACTCAGTTCTCCCCATTTATATTTTACAAATTGGGTTTTTATTTTGTGTGCTCTGCTTGTTAACGGTTGACTGTTTTCTAGTTATATATTCATTATTGTTTTAACCGACGAAATTAAACATGTTTAATTTCAGTGAAATACCAAATCGTTATTTTAACGATTGGATCCAATAGAGGTGACTTACCTTATTGGTTACGTTTATTTATAAAAGTGTTTAACCGTTTGAATTGTTTGAATTGTTTTGTTGATTGATTGATGTTAAATAGTCATGTTTGCTGTTATAGAAATTATCAGTTAAATAGAATTAAATGATCCGATTTGTGATAACCAATTTGTAAACAGGGAAGAACAGGTTGGAGGGATCCAACGGGATTCCTCAAATATATTATTTATTTTCATACTATCATATATGAACTATCTTTGATTGGGTGATTGATTAGATTACTGATAGTTGACTGAAAATTTAACAATTGTTGTGTTGAAACCAATGGGCGGTATTGGTTGAGTATTGGGCAGCATATGGCCGATAAAACCAATTGATTTGTTTATACTGATTTACCGTCAGGTGGATCAATAGAACTGAAGTTATAAAATTTAATTTATAACTGGGGATAGATTTTTAAATATATTATTTGAAATAAAAGTTTGTTTAAAGGAGATAAATATTTATTTATTTTATTTAAGTTTATAATTAATTATTAATTGGTTTTATAAAGTCAATTCTGATGTTAATCAGATCAATAAAATTGCGAATATAAATTAACCTAACCATTAAGTTTGGATAATTATTTTGTTAAGAAATAATTAAATGGAATTATTTAAGCTAATTATATTATTAATTAATTTAAAGGGAAAATGAATTGGATCGGTTATTGGGGTAACCGTGTTTTGAGTTGGCTAAATCGACTGTTTATTAATTAGAATTAAATCAGTGCATTTTGAATAGAATGGTTTAATGAATATTGTTTAAATTTTAGTAAGATATTTAAAAAGGGATTTACTATTCATTTTAGCTAATTAAGGAATTAACTATTTTTACAGTAGTTAATGATTGAGCTAAATTATTATTTTAGTTAATAATAATTTAGAAAATTACCTTTTAAATGGAAATTCATTCAAAATGTAATTGGAGTTGAAACCAAAACTTGTTGGATGATGGAAGGAGTTTATGTACGATTTTATATTTAAAACCCAAATTTTTATAACAAAGTTATAAAAGGATTTTCAAGCGAATATAATAGCTTGAAATAATTGTTACTTAATTATATGAATTAAGTCAAAGGAAATTGGGATAAAATGGTTTATATTAAACTAGAGTTAGATAAATGAAGATTAAAATGTTAAAGCGTTAATTTTACATTAACGTTACGTAATAATGGGATTAAGTAAAAGTGAGGAATTGAAATGTGAATTTCAAGCGGGAATTGGTCGAAAGGATTTGGAAAAAAAGGTGAATTTGGTTAAAGAAGTGGGTCGTAGGATTTTGTAAATAAATCTGAATTCTAAAATGAATTTGTCTAAAGAGGTCGAGGTTAAAATTTGGTATTTTATAGGAAATTATTTAATTATTGAATTAAGGAATAATAAGGAAGAGATTTTCCAAAGGGTAAGAAGGTTGTATGAAACCATATTTTGATTAAAAAGTTAAATGGAATTTGTATTTATATTAGAATGAAATGTGGGTTTGGATTACAGCTAGTATTTGTGACACCCCATGTCCGTTAATATCACTCACAAGGGGAATGCATTAACTTCTATGGAGCGTTTTAAGTGTGTATAGAACAGAAACTTAACAACAAGACAGATATGAAACAGTACTTAAAAATTAAAAACTTCATTCATTGCAGCGGTAAACAAATAAGTTTGATTACATCATCAAAAACCAAAGACTAGAGTCAAATACATAATATCCATCTTGACTAAATCAGAGTACATAAAATGAAAGACATAACCCCACATAAAATAGCTATAAGTAAGATAGGCTGAACTTTTACTTCAGCGATCCAAGCAAACTTCCAGAGAATGAGATAAAACTGTCCAAATCAAGCTCCACTAGTACTAGTCCCACCCTGAGCACCTGGAGGGGGGGGGGGAAGGAAGAAAAGAGGTGGAAACAAAGGGGTCAGACATAAATTCTGGCGAGTGCAATAACTTTAACAATATAATCATGAAGTAACTAGGACAAGGCATAAGCTGGAAAATAAGGAAATGACTGTGAACCAATGGGTATGACAGAGCAAACAAAGGGAATAAGATGAACAAAGATAACGTTAAAGGCGTACCTAGTCACTATAGGATAATTACTACACTGCACCACACCAAACACCCTAAAAGTTGATCCCGCCTACAGAACTCAATAATGATAATGGTAGTTTCGTGTACCCCTAGCTGCCTTCATAGGTGTCGTCTGCCCCTATATCCACTAGGTGAACCCACTACCCCCATTCGATCGGCTCCCTAACTCGTAGATACCCGTGCTGGCCCCACAGTAGGGTGTATCACTCCCCAAAATGGCAACCCCATACAACCAAAATGCATGGCTTATACCTACACGGTGCAACAACATCTTACCTACCAGCCCGGGCCTACACACGCATATGACACCGTTGGACTTGTGTTGCCACCGATAACCTGTGTTGACCTCTTACAATCAAATCCAGTACGCGTGTCCCGTCCTCGACTTAGGTCGAGCCCACAAAGATACTTAATGGGTTACTGGTTTGAAAAGGGCCCCCATGCATGACACAAGCTTTCCACCAATGCTTGGTCCCCTCTAAGGTTTTCCCCACTTTACCCCATTTTTATCCATGTCTTCTTACATATTTCAATCTTGGTTAAGTGTATCTAATCGTATTTCACACGCCACCCAAGGCACCCACTTGATTTTCACATGCCACCCTAGGCACCCACCTAATCCCTCATGTCCCACCACATGTTTATATGGTTAAGTGTTTCTTAATTCATTAACACCGTAACCTTATAAAGACCTCCCACATTAGACTGGCATTTGTGGCAGCTGAATTTGTTGGGCGGGTCCGGGCAGTCTTACACCACAAACGAGCCTAACCTCGTGTCTTTACAACTGTTACACATTTAATTCATGCCTTCGACCTCTCACATTAGACTGGCATTTGTGGCTGTTGGATTTGTCGGGCGGGTCCGGGCAGTCTTGCACCATAAACGAGTCTAACCTCATGTCTTAGGTGGTTTATTATTACACATCTTTATTTAACCCCAAAGTGGATTAATATCCCTATTCAAAATTTGTAAATATATTCCAAATATACTTATGTCCATAATTGTCTCAATTATGTCCATAAATGCCAATTTTTCCAATTAATGCCTTAATTTAATTATATGCCTTTTTCAAGGCCATTATGCCAATTCTCATTATGTGTATATTCAATATTACCCCCATCGTCTCCATGTTGTTCGTTCGTTTATCATGACATATATGTATATTAGACTAGCAATTAGTCTAACTCATAAAAGGGAAGAAACATCGCAAATTTGCATAATACACAAAATGGATCTAATCTTGCAAATAAGGATTTCAACATAACTTGCATAAACTTGTTATTGTCATGAATCTAAACATAGGCCTAAAGGTGTGAACTTGCATATATGTAATATAGTTTTCATCCAAAATTTGCATAGGCCATAATCACAAACTTGCATAAAACTATGTACATCATAGATCTAAATCAAAATGTGTAAACTTGCATATATGTATATATATATATATAATATAGTTTTAGGCCATAGTCATAAACTTGCATAAAACTATGTACATCATAGATCTAAATCTAAAGGTGTAAACTTGCATATATGTGAATCCAATTTCTACCTAAACTTGCATATAGTCACTTTATTTGATTCACATGTAAACTTGTGTACAATTCATATAGAAACTAACATATAATCTACACCCAAACTTGCATATAAAATGATATCAAATGTGAATCAAGTTGAATATAGGTGATTTGGCATATGAAAAGGGATCCACAACAAAACTATCATTATGAACAACTAGCATATATTCACAAAATATCACATTTTTCCAATGTCATAGCCATATAACCCAATTTATAACTTAACCCAATTAACTTATTAATTATCTTATTAAAGATACTGAACTCACAACTCAAAGAAGGTCTTGAGTTATGGAATCTGAGTTCTGAAATTGATTTAGCTCGCCTTTGAAGTAGACAAATTCATTGTTGTTGTTATAAATTTGAGTTGAATAGAGTTGATTAGCTTCACTTTCCCTCTAGTTGGTGGTGGCTACTCTAGATTGCAAGGTGATAGCATGACGGCCATGGTTCTAATTTTTATTTGGTTTTAGGGTTTGAGTCTACATGTGTTTATATAGAATTTAAGATTAATTTAGGCCATCCGATCAACCTAGAATCAAATCAAGACCATCCAACCAAGATAGGGTGACACCTCAGCACTGAGTCACAAAAGCGTCATCTTTCAAATCTTCCTGAGGGGGAGGGGGGCAGGTCAACCCCTAGGTCGACACTAAGGTCGACCTGTATAGGGGGAGGTCGACACTAAGGTCGACCTGGCCTTAGGTGGGAAATTTCCTGCCCTGCCTAGTTCTGAGTCTGAATTCGTTTTTGAATTTAAATTTGAATTTATGGAAACTTCCGACAGCCATAACTTCTTCATACGAAGTCCAATTTATGCAAACTTGGACTCTATCTCAACCAGAATTCTGAGACGAACACAATGGCGTAACCCGTTTCCCTTGATTCTCACATTTGAAATTAAGTATTCTTTAATTTGTTAAATTTAATATTTAAATTTACGGGGTGCTACATTCTCCCCTCCTTAAAGGATTTCGCCCCCGAAATCTCCAAGTTAAGGAGAATGCATATCCTAACATCCAATCATCCATCTACTCAACCATCAAACACAGGCATCCATTGTTCTTACAAAATTTCTAATGCTGTATGAACATATGCAAGAAGTGTGTGTATATGTTCCTTACCTAATGCAAAATCAGGCGGTCTACTGATTCAGTTGACCTCCTTAATGCAAATCATGATAGTGCAATGCGTCCATTATGTATGCAAAATAATCCTATCGATACATATTATTTCTACATGTGTTGTAACACCCCGAGTTTTCGGTTAACAGTATATTGATAAATTAAAGTATACTTAATTCAAAAATTAAGAATTAAGCGAAATGGCTTACGCCATTGCGTTCGTCTCGGAATTCTACTTGAGGTAGAGTCCGAGTTTGCATGAATCGGACTCCGTATGAAGGAGTTATGACCTTCAGAAGTTTCAGAATTAAATTGAAAATTCAAACAGCTCAGTTTCAAGTTCAAATTTCGAAAAAACAGGCTCAAACTGGGCTGGGCGGGAAAATTCCTGCCCAGGGACCAGGTCGACCATGGTGTCGACCTGGTCACCCCAGGTCGACCATAGTGTCGACCTGGGTGTCGACCTACCTGTCGACCTACCTGGTCGACTTGGCTGGCCTGGTCTGTGTTCTGGTCGAATTCTTAAGCTCCAGTGTGTCACTAGGGCTTACGTGTCAAATTTTGATTGGCTACTCTTGGCATGAATGGCTTGGATTCCTCTGTCTTCATCGAACGGCTCAAATCAACTTAAAATTCTATATATACAACCTAAGTCTCAACTAAAATTCACATAAAGAAATAAACCTTGAGCCGACATGCTGCTGAGAGGAGTTTGAGAATAACCGTTAAGAGGAAAAGCTTAAAGACAAGCCAACTCAAATAAGAACACAACAATGCAATCTATTTTCTACGCATCGTTTTCTACTTCAAGGTAATGCTTGGCAAATTCAGAATAATAGAAACCAGAAAACAAGTTTTAGCGCCCGTTGTAAGTATAATGGAATTTCTGAGTATGAATAGAAATTGCGACGTAATTTGTTATAAATGAAATTGGGGCTTTTCTATTTGTATATAATAATGTAAATTCTATGTTCTGTGATGATTGTCATAGTTTGTGACTGACGTTTGTGGCATAAGTTGATTGATGCAAGTCTATTGGATAATTGGGTACGAAAATAATGACACTTGCAAGTTTGTGACCAAAAACTAAAATCGACACCTTTGTGATTATGTAACTAGTATGAGCTGTACACATTTTCTAAGTCTAAATTAAGGCTTATGTAAACATGTTCTAGAATTGTGACCTTTTATGCCCACACGACTCCAAAACTTGTATATATATATTCTTGGGTTTATTTGCAAGTCATAACTTGGTTTATGTAAGTACCTTCTAGTTACACAAACTATGCTAGTTTCATGTTAAAAATAGACTACTTGATGTAAAGTTAGTTTGCACCCTTGGTTCATGACAAACAGTGGACAAATTTATGACATGTAACATACTTGACATTATGCCTAGTTATATGTGTATAGAACCATGTTTAGGCAAGTTTAAAAGTATGCCATTTCATGTGACATCAAGTTAGCTATGTTTTCATTTGAATGCAAGTTTACCTGATCCATAATCTATGTTAGTGTAAACGCTATACTACAAGTTCATGTGCCACACACTTTTATGTTATTCTAGAATATGTCATGATTCTGTGTTCCCTTTTTTTTCCTTTTCAGGTTTATAAGTTGGGCTAAATTGTTAAGCCCAACATATGTTGTAATGTTGTGTACGTTTGGATGGGGGTAATAATGTCAGGTTTATAATAAAATACCTGTACTGGCATGTTTGGCACATGCCAATGCCTAGCGACATATTAAGCGGTATAAATTGTTATATCCAAAACTGGTGAATTTGGATAATTGGGCCATAAACATTTACATACAAAATGAATAGTGACAATTATGTAAATTAGAAAAATACGAGTATGCTTAACCCGAGGTTGGATTGAGTTGTGATGTAAACCTGCCCGGACCCGCCCGGCTGTCTAGTAATCACAACAATACCTATCCAATGTGGGTGGTTAAGGCATTGAGCCCAATAAGGACCCGAGGTTAGACTGAGTTGCGGTGTAAACCTGCCCGGAACCGACCGGCATATCCAGTTACTGCAACAACACGTGTCTAATGTGAGTGGTTGGTGCTTTAATTAAAAAGCTAAGTCAGGACTGGTAGGGTTAAGTCACTTAAGAAAATACTTAACCAAATTCACATGTAACTGAACTAGTGATTGGGGGTTAGGTTCATACAGACACTTAACCAACTTAGCATGTAGACTAGAAAACCCTAGTAACGAGGACCCATTTCAGCAGTAACCCAATAAGGTGTATCAGGGTACCCTGAAACTAGGCAGGGTGGGGCACGATTACTGGGCTGAATGTAAGCGGTCAAAGTGACGGCGGTAGTGCAGCAACGTAGGTTCAAACGGAGTGCAGGCGTGCACACACTCCGGCGTTGAAAAATTAGGCACTGGGCACCAGTAGTGTACTTTTGCATTCTAGAATTGTGTCGGGTCACCACCACGGGACTTGATACACCCCATGGTGGGACCAGCATAGGTAGCTACACTCTTGGGGGCCGTTAGACATAGGTGTTTATGCGAGTAGGAGCCAATCATTAGAAAGGGTTCATTTCACCCAGATTTATGGGGTGCCAGTCGAAACAAGTACTAGTGGGTGCAGAGATTAATATGGGGTGCTATAGTAATTTCTGTTCTAAACCGCTTGTCTTAGCTTCTTGTATTTTTTCCATTTTCAGTTATGCCAGTCATATCCTTTTTCTTATTCATATACCGAAGTACCATTAGACTTACCAGGCTTTATGTCTGACTCTACTTTTCTTTTGCCCCTTTGTCTTTCGTTCCCCCCCCCCCCCCAGGTCCACAGGGAGGAAACAATTTAGCCTAGTCAGATTCTTTGCAAGCTTCAGGATAGTGATGTACGGTAAGGACCTTCTTTGCATGGCTATGGCTTTTGGACACGTTGTGGGGATTTATGCAGTTTTTGGTTTATGTTGCATCTTTAAGCTGTTTTAAATTCAAGACAGTATTTGTTGTAATAATGGAAAGTTTTAATTTATGGAAGTGATTTGTATGGACAAGTACTTGTGAAATGAAAGTTGGTTTATTTTCCGCTGCTTATACGTGTGTTTAATATCTATCTTGTGTTTTATCTGTGACTTGTACCTATAAAACTCCTCCAAAATTAAGGCATTACCTTTGAGAGTGACCTTAACAGAGGTGGGGTGTTTCACTTGGTATCAGAGCATAGGTTTACCAGACCAGATAAAAAGTTCTTGAAACTAATTTTCAAAACAAAGTTTAAAGAAGAATTTTTCAAGAATGAGTTATTTTTTAAAAAAAAAGAGACATAATCCCCCAAGGCCGTATGCACTACCTATCTGTCCTTAGATATTGAATCTTTCCTTTTTTCGTTTTCAGCATGTCTGGGGAACTAAACCTTCCCGAAGGTGTAACGGTACCTGGCTGGTTTAGAAGGTACCTCGAGGCGAGGGCCAACGAAGCAGGCCCAGCAAATGTTCCACCTCCCCCAGCTGCTGCAGCACCTCCTCCACCTCCTCCTCCTCGTGCTAATGCCTTTGCTAAGATTTGTAGAGATTTTAAGGCTATGGATGGAAAAGACTTCCATGGAACATAATCCTTGGTGGCAGCTAGGAACTGGCTGAAAGAGACCGAAGATTTATTCGTCATCTTCGAAGTTGAGGAAAGACAAAAAGTACAGCTGGCAGTGTGGTTGTTGAAAGAAGAGGCTTCCTACTGGTGGGAAGTTACCCATGCTGAAAGGCCAGTGGAGACATGGGAGGATTTCAGGGCAAGATTTGAGATGAAATTCCTCTCACAAGATGAAAGGAGGCTGCAAATGGAGAGGTTCCTATCTCTTAAGCAAGGGAGCCTGACCGTTAAAGAGTATATAAACCAGTTCAACCAGCTGGCTAGATTCAGACTGGACTTGGTCAACACTCAGCACAAGAAAGCTCTCTGATTCGCTAAAGGACTAAACGAACCACTGCACAGCCTGGCCATGACTCATGTACCCATGGGGGCTACTTATGAAAGGTTGGTGAATATGGCATTGCTTCACGAAGAGAACAAAGGCAAGAAAGAGGCAAAAGTAGAAGTGCCTTAAGGAAAGAAAGAGGGCTTACAGCCTAAAAAGACAGATTCAAGAAAGGCGGGAAAGACAACAAATCCCGTGAGAAGAGAAAGTGCAATTACTGTGGCAATGTAGGGCATTTGGTGAAAGACTGCACGAAGAAAAAGGCCAAAATGACTGGTGGATGCTTTCAGTGTGGAGAGATGGGCCACTTGGCTAAGGACTGCCCAAAGAAACAGGGGCAGGGATAGAGGGCTGGATCAACCTCAGGGGGACAAGTTCATGCATTAGTGGCGCCTCCCCAACAGCGAGGTAGAAATATTTCTGTAGAAAGTGTTGTTTATCTTTATGATCATCCAGTTCGCACTTTATTTGATTATGGCGCATCGCACACTTTTATTTCGTCTGCTTTAGTAGAATCTCTGCAGCTAGACACTAGTATGGTAGAGGATCCCTTGGTTGTTTCGAATCCAATTGGGGGCTCAACTTATTTGTCAATGATCTGTATGGATTTGAAAATTTCTATTCTAAGCATAGAGTTTAGGTGTAGTGCCTTTGTTTTGGGCTTCTTGGGATATGGATTGATTTTAGGCATGGACTGGTTATCCAGTAATGGTGCCATTCTTGATTGTGAGAAGAGAGTGGTTAGGTTTTCGACTCGGCTCGGTAACACTCTCGAAATTGCTTGTAATTCCTTGAATGTGGTTATGCTTAGTTATCTTGAATCGTTAGATGCCTCTGTTGAAAACTTGCTGTCGGTTAGGGTGGTCCGTGAATACTCGGATGTCTTTGATGAGGTGAAGGGCTTACCTCCGTAGCAGGAAATTGACTTCTGCATATACCTGGTTGATAATGCAAAGCCCGTTGCTTTACCTGTTAGGAACATGGCTCCGAGGGAGAGAAAGGAGCTCAGTAAGCAGGTTAAAGAGCTTTAAGAGAAGGGGTTCATTAGACGGAGCATTTCAGAATGGGGTGCTCCAGTGGTGTTCGCAACGAAAGCAGATGGTTAGCTCCATCTATGTGTTGACTATATGGAGTTAAACAAGCTGACTAAGAAGAATAGACACCCTCTTCCCAGAATTGATGATTTGTTCGATCAGCTTGTAGGAGCGTCGGTTTTCTCCCAACTTCATTTGGCTACGGGGTTTCATCAGTTGCGGGTGGCTGAGGATAGCATTGACAAAACGACATTCAGAACCCCAAATGGTTTCTTTGATTGGCTTGTCATGCCTTTCGGCTTGACGAACGCACCCGCTTACTTCGTGGATCTGATGAGCAGAGTATTTAGAGAATTCCTCAACAAGTTTGTAGTTGTCTTCATAGACGATATTCTAATCTTCTCCAAGAATGAGGAAGAGCATGCTCAGCATTTGAAAGAAATCATGGAGACTCTTCGACTGCATCAGTTAAAGGCCAAATTCTCCAAGTGCCACTTTTGGAGAGAAGAAGTGAGGTTTCTTGGGCATGTAGTGTCCAGAGAGGGGTCAGCTGTGGACCCCGCGAAAGTAACAGCGGTGCAGGACTGGAAGACGCCAAGGAACGCAACTGAGGTTCGAAGTTTCCTCGGGCTAGCAGGTTTTTACCGAAAGTTCATAAGAGATTTTGCAAAAATATCTGCCCCACTCACAAGATTGACAAAGAAGAACTTAGCGTTCGCTTGGGATTTGGATTATGAGTTTGCTTTCCAAAGATTGAAAAGGGCTCTTACAATAACCCCAGTTCTGACCTTGCCAGATGGAAGCAAAATGTTTACAGTGTATACAGATGCGTGCAGCACGGGACTTGGCGCTGTATTAATGCAAGAAGGGAGGGTAGTAGCCTATGGCAGGAGACAGTTAAAGGTCCATGAAAAGAACTACCCAACCCACGATCTTGAGTTGGCCGCCATTGTCTTTGCGCTTAAGTCTTAGCGCCATTATCTCCTAGGTGAGAAGTTTGAACTATACACTGACCATAAATCTCTGAAATATCTCTTCTCGCAGAAAGACCTTAACTTGAGGCAGCAAAGGAGGATGGAATTTCTTGCCTTGTATGACTTTGAGATTTCCTATACTCCTGGCAAAGGCAATGTAGTCGCAGACGCTCTGAGTAGGAAGAATCTGACCTTAAGTCCTCTCTTCATAGAAAGGCAAAGCCTGGAGTTTATAGCCAGTTTTAACTTTAGGCCTTCATCTAATTTGGTACCCGGATTGTTAGCATCACTAGAAGTGACCACTCTTTTGGACTCGATAGGGACAACACAACATGAGGACCCTCAGCTTGCTGAAGTGATTGATATGCTATGTAGGGGTGAGACTTCTAGTCACCTCAACAGGTACTCCGTCGACGAAAAGGGTTGGCTAAGGCGGGATGGAAGACTGTGTGTACCACAAGCAAGAGATTTAGTAAAGGTGGTTCTTGAGGAAGCACACCACTCCAAAATGACAATACACCCCGGCGGAGACAAGATGTACAAGGATTTGAAAAGAGTTTTCTTTTGGAATGACATGAAAAGGGATATGGCTGAGTTCGTTTCCAAGTGCATGATATGCCAACAAGTCAAGCCAGAGTAGAAAAAGCCTAGAGGACTGCTTCATCCTCTGGAGGTCCCACAGTGGAAGTGGGATAGCATTTCAATGGACTTTATTGATGGATTGCATCGGTCCAGAAGGGGCAATACCAGTATTTGGGTAATAGTAGACAGGCTGATGAAAAGCGCTTACTTCATACTTGTCAAGAGTAGAAGTACTGCCTCATCTCTAGCATCTCTTTATCTCAAGGAAATTGTTCGACTCCATGGGATACCCTCCAACATAGTGAGTGACAGGGATCCTATCTTTACAAGTGAATTCGGGCGGAGTCTGCAAGAAGCCGTAGGCATACAGTTATGCTTGAGCACGGCTTATCACCCCCAGACGGATGGTCAGACAGAAAGGATGAACAGGGTATTGGAAGATCTTCTAAGACTGTGCGTCCTTGACTTTGGAGGGACGTGGGAGAACCACCTTACTTTGGTGGAATTTTCCTACAACAACAGTTACCAAGCCACCATCGGCATGGCACACTTCGAAGCCTTATATGGAAGGCCTTGCCGATCACCAACTTGTTGGTGGGAATCAACAAACAAGCTTATACTTGGACCAGACATGATTCGAGAGACCTCAAAAAAAGTAGACTTGATACGAAGGAGAATGAAGACTACCCAAGATAGGCAGAAGTCCTATGCCGATAAAAGGAGGACGGACCTTGAATTTGAGGTTGGGGACAGAGTTTTTCTTAAGGTTTCTCCTTTAAGGAACGTCGTTCGCTTTGGATCAGCAGGAAAGCTAGCACCAAGATTTATAGGGCCGTTCCCTATCATTGAGAAGATTGGGAAGATGGCTTATAGAGTGGAGCTTCCCGAAAGGTTGGCAGGAGTTCACAATGTCTTTCATGTCTCTCATCTAAGGAAGTGTTTGCGCGAGTCTGCGGAATTGGTGGAGCCTAGCACTCTAGAAGAGGTTGAAATAGAAAGAGAAGCAACCGTAAGGAAAGTTCCAACTCGTATCTTGGGAACTAAAGTCAAAAAGCTATGCAACTGCGAAGTTAAGCTCGTCAAAGTTCAATGGAGTGACGCCGAGGAAGATGCAACTTGGTAAACTGAGGACAGAATATGCGCGGCTTACCCTTTTCTTTTTGAGGGTACGTCTATAACCTCTCTTTTTCCATAAGTTTATACTTGTACCTATCTTTTAGTGTATCTCCTTGGTCCTATCTGTTATCCTTAGGTAGAAACCCTTTTTGGATGTAAACATGTATTTGAAACATGTTATGTTTGATGGTTGCACGTGGTTGCAAGTGGTTGCTCGTGGCTGCATATACACACACAATTAGGGGCAAGATCGGCTCAAGTCACTTTCATCTTGCATTTGCATACACTTGTATATGGATTGTATTTGATGAGTTGTCATATGGACGTAGCATTTGTACGAATGGCTGTGCACTCATGTAGAAAATCTTGAGTAGGAAAATTTGCATACATAATGGATTCATGACACAAACATAATTCACATTAAGGAGGTCAACTGAATCAGTAGACCACCTGATTTTGCATTAGGTAAAGGACATATACACACTCTGCATATGATCATGAAGCATTAGAAGTCTTTTAAGGACAATGGTTGCCTGTGTTTGATGGTTGAGTAGATAGACGATTGGATGGTAGGTTATATGTTCTTCCAGACTTGAAGATTTCGGGGACGAAATCCTTTTAGGAGGGGAGAATGTAACACCCCGAGTTTTCGGTTAATAGTATATTGATAAATTAAAGTATACTTAATTCAAAACTTAAGAACTACGGGAAATGGCTTACGCAATTGCGTTCGTCTTGGAATTCTACTTGAGACAGAGTCCAAGTTTGCGTGAATCGGACTCCGTATGAAGGAGTTATGACCTTCGGAAGTTTCAGAATTAAATTGAAAATTCAAACAGCTCAGTTTGAAGTACAAATTTCGAAAAAACAGGCTCAAACTGGGCTGGGTGGGAAAATTCCCGCCGAGGGACCAGGTCGACCATGGTGTCGACCTGGTCACCCCAGGTCGACCATAGTGTCGACCTGGGTGTCGACCTGCCTGGTCGACTTGGCTGTCCTGGTCTGTGTTCTGGTCGAATTCCTGAGCTCCAGTGTGTCACTAAGGCTTACGTGTCAAATTTTGATTGGCTACTCTTGGCATGAATGGCTTGGATTCCTCTGTCTTCATCGAACGACTCAAATCAACTTAAAATTCTATATATACAACTTAAGTCTCAACTAAAATTCACACAAAGAAATAAACCTTGAGCCGACATGCTGCTGAGAGGAGTTTGAGAATAACCGTCAAGAGGAAAAGCTTAAAGACAAGCCAACTCAAATAAGAACACAACAATCTAATTTATTTTCTACGCATCGTTTTCTACTTCAAGGGAATGCTTGGCAAATTCAGAATAATAGAAACCAGAAAACAAGTTTCAGCGCCCATTATAAGTATAATGGAATTTCTGAGTATGAATAGAAATTGTGATGTAATTTGTTATAAATGAAATTGGGGCTTTTCTATTTGTATATAATAATGTAAATTCTATGTTCTGTGATGATTCTGTCATAGTTTGTGACTAACGTTTGTGGCATAAGTTGATTGATGCAAGCCTATTGGATAGTTGGGTATGAAAATAATGACACTTGCAAGTTTGTGACCAAAAATTAAAATCGACACCTTTGTGATTATGTAACTAGTATGAGCTGTACACATTTTCTAAGTCTAAATTAAGGCTTATGTAAACATGTTCTAGAATTGTGACCTTTTATGCCCACACGACTCCAAAACTTGTATATATATTCATGGGTTTATTTGCAAGTCATAACTTGGTTAATGTAAGTACCTTCTAGTTACACAAACTATGCTAGTTTCATGTTAAAAATAGACTACTTGATGTAAAGTTAGTTTGCACCCTTGGTTCATGACAAATAGTGGACAAAATTATGACATGTAACATACTTGACATTATGCCTAGTTAAATGTGTATAGAACCTTGTTTAGGCAAGTTTAAAAGTATGCCATTTCATGTGACATCAAGTTAGCTATGTTCTCATTTGAATGCAAGTTTACCTGATCCATAATCTATGTTAGTGTAAACGCTATACTACAAGTTCATGCGCCACACACTTTTATGTAATTCTAGAATATGTCATGACTATGTTCCCATTTTTTTCATGTTTATAAGTTGGGCTAAATTGTTAAGCCCAACATATGTTATAACGTTGCGTACATTTGGACGGGGGTAACAACGTCGGGTTTATAATAAAATACCTGTATTAGCATGTTTGGCACATGCCAATGACTAGTGACATATTAAGCGGTATAAATTGTTATACCCAAAACTGGTGAATTTGGATAATTGGGCCATAAACATTTACATACAAAATGAATAGTGACAAATATGTAAATTAGAAAAATACGAGTATGCTTAACCCGAGGTTGGATTGAGTTGTGATGTAAACCTGCCCGGACCCGCCCGGTTGTCTAGTAATCACAACAATACCTATCTACTGTGGGTGGTTAAGGCATTGAGCCCAATAAGGACCCGAGGTTAGACTGAGTTGCGGTGTAAACCTGCCCGAAACCGACCGGCATATCCAGTTACCGCAATAACACATGTCTAATGTGAATGGTTGGTGCTTTAATTAAAAAGCTAAGTCAGGACTGGTTGGGTTAAGTCACTTAAGAAAATACTTAACCAAATTCACATTCTAACTGAACTAGTGACTGGGGGTTAGGTTCATATAGACACTTAACCAACTTAGCATGTAGACTAGAAAACCCTAGTAACGAGGACCCATTTCAGCAGTAACCCAATAAGGTGTATCAGGGTACCCTGAAACTAGGCAGGGTGGGGCACGATTACTGGGCTGATTGTAAGCGGTCAAAGCGACGACGGTGGTGCAGCAGTGTAGGTTCAAACGGAGTGCGGGCGTGCACACACTCCGGCATTGAAAAATTAGGCACTGGGCACCAGTAGTGTACCTTTGCATTCTAGAATTGTGTCGGGTCGCCACCACGGGACTTGATACACCCCATGGTGGGACCAGCATAGGTAGCTACACTCTTAGGGGCCGTTAGACACAGGTGTTTATGCGAGTAGGAGCCAATCATTAGAAAGGGATCATTTCACCCAGACTTATGGGGTGCCAGTCGGAATAAGTACTAGTGGGTGCAGTGATTAATATGGGGTGCGATAGTAATTTCAGTTCTAAACCGCTTGTCTTAGCTTATAGTATTTTTCCCGTTTTCAGTTATGCCAGTCATATACTTTTTCTTATTCATATACCGAAGTACCATTAGACTTACCAAGCTTTATGTCTGTCTCTACTTTTCTTTCGCCCCTTTGTCTTTCGTTCCCCCCCGGGTCCACAGGGAGGAAACAATTCAGCCTAGTCAGATTCTTTGCAAGCTTCAGGATAGTGATGTACGGTTTGGACCTTCTTTGCATGGCTATGGCTTTTGGACATGTTGTGGGGATTTATGCAGTTTTTGGTTTATGTTGCTTCTTTAAGTTGTTTTAAATTCAAGACAGTATTTGTTATAATAATGGAAAGTTTTATTTTATGGAAGTGATTTGTATGGACAAGTACTTGTGAAATGAAAGTTGGTTTATTTTCCGCTGCTTATACTTGTGTTTAATATCTGTCTTGTGTTTTATCTGTGACTTGTACCTATAAAACTCCTCCAAAATTAAGGCATTCCCTTTGAGAGTGACCTTAACAGAGGTGGGGTGTTTCATGTGTGCACAACCATTCATCAAAATGCAGCATCTATATGATGACACAACCATCATACGTCCATTAATTTAAATATGCACACACATTTATATGCAACATGAAGGTGATTGAGCCGATCTAGTGCCTAAGGTGTGTGTATATGCATCCATGAGCAACCATTAGCAACCACTTGCATCCATCAGACATAACATGTCTCAAACACATGTTTCCACCATAGGGTTCTTCCTAACTAAAGATCCAAGATGTCATCGTAAAGATAATTCTAAAAGATAGGACAAGTATCAAAAAAGCGGTAGAAAAAGGAGAAATTAAAACATACCCTCAAAAAGGAAAGGGTACAACGTATGCATCTTATCTTCTGTCCCCCAAATCGCGTCTCTTTGATCATCTCCCCATTGCACTTTGACCAACTTAACCTCTTTGTTGCGAAGCTTTTTGACCTCCGATCCGAGAATGCGTGTAGGAGTTCGTCTGATCGTGGCATTGCGCTCTACTTCAACTTCTTCGAGCATGCTCGGCTCTACCACTTCCGCCGTATCGTGCAAACACTTATGCAAATGTGAAACGTGAAACACATCATGAACTCCGCTGAGCTTTTTTGGTAACTTTACTCTGTACGCCATCTACCCAATCCTCTCTGTAATTGGAAAGGGTCCTACGAACCTTGGTGCCAACTTCCCTAGTGTATCAAAGCGGACTACGTTTCTTAACGGTGACACCTTAATAAAAACCATGTCCCCAACATTGAACTTAAGATCGGTTTGTCTCTTATCCGCATATGATTTCTGCCGGTCCTGCGCCGTCTTCATTCGCCGTTGAATAAGGTCTATCTTCTTTGAAGTCCCCCTAATCATGTTGGGTCTAAGCAAAACCTTATCAGTGGATTCCCACCAACATGTAGGTGATCGACACGCTCGTCCATAAAGAGCCTCTCCTCCAAAGTCTAGAATGCATAGCCTCAGAAGGTCTTCTAGAATCCGACTCACCCTCTCGGTCTGGCCGTCCGTCTGAGGATGATAAGCGGTACTTAAGCATAATTGCGTTCCAACCGCCTCTTGTAAGCTCTTCCAAAATTCGCTTGTGAAAATAGGATCTCTATCGCTCACAACGCTGGAGGGTATGCCGTGCAAACGGACTATCTCTCGAAGGTAAATAGATGCTAACCAAGCGGCGGTCCTTTTACTTTTGACGGGAATAAAATGGGCACTTTTAGTATGTCGGTCTACAATTACCCAAATCCCCGTATTACCCTTCCTCGATCTTGGTAACCCATCTAAAAAATCCATGGAAACTCTTTCCCATTTCCAAAGCGGAATCTCTAAGGGATAGAGCAAACCTCCGGGCTTCTTTTGCTCCTCCTTGACTTGCTGGCACACTAAGCATCTTGCAACGAACTCAGCCACGTCCTTCTTCATTCCGGCCCAAAAGAAAACTCGCTTCATATCCCTATACATCTTATCACCACCGGGATGTATGGTCATCTTTGACCGATGTGAGTCTTCAAGAATTGCCTTCTTCAAACTTTCGTCTTGTGGTACGCAAAGTCTTCCATCTCTACGTAGCCAACCTCTTTCATCTGTAGCATATCTATCAAGATGTCTTGAGGACTCCCCTCCAATAAGTTTGCCTACTATCTCAACCAACTGTGGGTCGTTCCGCTGTGCCTCTCCAACTCGACCCAAAAGTGTAGGTTGCACCTCTAATGATGCCAACAATCCGGGTACATATTCGACATAGGGTCTGAAGTCAAAGGAAAATATATACTCCAGACTCTGCCGCTCTACAAACAAAGGACTTAAAGTTAACTTCTTCCTACTTAGGGCGTCAGCTACAACGTTACCCTTGCCAGGGGTATATGCGATCTCAAAATCGTAGGATGCCAAAAACTCCATCCATCTCTGTTGCCTCAAGTTTAGGTCCTTCTGAGAGAATAAATATTTTAGCGACTTGTGGTCTGTATACAACTCAAACTTCTCCCCAAGCAAATAATGATGCCATGACTTAAGCACAAAAACCATGGCCGCTAACTCCAAGTCGTAGGTAGGGTAATTTTTTTCGTGGGTTTTCAACTGTCTTCCACCATAGCATATCACCCTTCCCTCTTGCATTAAAACTGCGCCAAGCCCTATCCCGCAAGAATTGGTATATATAGTGAATGCCTTACTCTCATCTGGCAAAACTTAAACCGGCACTGTCGTCAAAGCTCTCTTCAGACGTTGGAAAGCATCGTCACAGTCAATGTCCCAAGTAAAAGTCAAATTGTTCTTCGTTAATCAAGTGAGAGGGGCTGATATCTTCGCGAAGTCCTTAATGAACTTCCTATAATAGCCAACCAACCCTAAAAAGCTTCTTACTTCGGTTGCGTTCTTTGGCATTTTCCAATCTTGGATTGCCACTATCTTAGCGGGATCCACAACTATCCCTTCCTTAGAGACCACGTGTCTTAAGAACCTCACTTCTTTTCTCCAAAAATGGCATTTGGAGAACTTAGCTTTTAGCTGATGCGCTCGTAGGGTCACTAAGACTTCCCTAAGATGTAGGGCATGCTCTTCTTCATTTTTAGAGGAAACCAGAATATCGTCTGCAAAGACTACCACAAACTTGTTCAAAAACTCCCTAAACACCATACTCATTAGGTCAACAAAGTATGAGGGTGCATTCGTCAAACCAAAAGGCATGACGAGCCACTCGAAGAAACCGTCGGGAGTTCTAAATGCAGTTTTATCGATGCAATCTTCGGCCACCCTTAGCTGTTGAAACCCTACAGCCAAATCCAGTTGCGAGAAAACCGAAGCTCCCACCATCTGATCGAATAAATCGTCTATCCTTGGTAATGGGTGTATGTTCTTCTTTGTTAGCTTATTCAGTTCTTAGTCCACGCACAATCTAAGTGAACCATCAGCTTTTGTTGCAAAAACGACTGGAGCACCCCACTCCGAAATACTTCTTCTTATGAACCCTTTCTCAAGCAAATCTTTCACTTGCTTACAGAGTTCTCTTGTCTCTCTCGGAGCCATGTGGCACACTGGTAATGCAACTGGCTTTGCATTGTCTACTAAGTATATTTGAAAGTCTATCTCACGCCTCGGGGGTAAACCTCGAACTTCATCGAAGACATCCGAGAATTCACGGACCACTCTAACAGAAGCGTTAAGCGATTCTAGATAACTTAGCATAACAGAATTCATGGGATTACAAGAGATTTCGAGAGTGTTGGCCAAGCTAGTCATAAGCCTAACCTCTCTCTTTTCACAATCTTGGATGGCTCCGTTTCTGGATAGCCAATCCATGCCCAAAATTAACCCATAGCCCATGAAGCCCAAAACATAAGCATCACATCTAAACCCAACGCTAAGTATAGAAATTTCCAAATCCAAACAAATCATCGACAAATAGGCTGAGCCCCCAATTGGATTTGAAACAAATAAGGGATCCTCTACTATACTGGTGTTCAGGTGTAGTGTCTCAACTAAAGCAGTGGATATAAAAGAGTGCGATGCGCCAGAATCAAAGAGTGTGTAAACAAGATGATCGAAAAGATAAACTAAACTTTCAACGGAAATCGCTCTACCTCATTCTTGCAACGGTGGAACCACGAGAGCTTGGACCTGCCCCCTTGACTGCCCTGGTGCCATGTGAGCCTAAATCTACCCTCCAGAGGTAGGTCCTGCCCTCTACCCTTTCTTTGGGCAGTCCTTAATCAGATATCCTGCTCTGCCACAGTGGAAACAACCAGTCTTCTTCTTCTTCCTACAGTCTTTGCTTAGATGGACTGGTGTCCCACAGTTAAAGCATCTTTTCTTTCCCTTACTATTGTTGTCTTTACCACCCTTCTTGTTCTGCTGTTGCTGTTGTGGTTTCTTTTGATCCCCTTTCTTCTCAGGTGCCTTATTAGCATTGGCGCCTTTCTCCTCTTCATGCATAAGCGCCATGTCAACTATTCTCTCAAAGGTGGCCCCCATAGGGATGTGGGTCATAGCTAACCCATGTAGTTGTTCGTTCAAACCCTTAACAAATCTCAGGGCCTTCTTTTCAGGTGTGTTCACCAAGTCCAATCCAAATCTTGCCAACTGATTGAACTTGTTGACGTACTCTTTCACGGATAGATTCCCCTGCCTCAATGCCAAAAACCTTTCCATGTATAGATTCTCTTCAGCCCGTGAGAGAAACTTTGCCTCAAGCCTACACCTGAAATCCGGCCATGTATCAACTGGACGCTCTCCATTAGTGACCTCCCACCAAAATGAGGCCTCATCCTTCATTAACCAGGCAGCTAACTGGACCTTTCTTCCATCTTCTACCTTGAAGATTCCAAACAATTCTTCCACCTCCTTTAGCCAATTTCAAGCTTCAACAAACGTCTCTGACTCATGAAAAGGTTTCCCGCCCATTGCCTGAAAGTCATTGCATATCTTTGCGAAAGTGTCAACACGGGGAGGAGGAGGAGGAGGGGAGGAGGGGCATTTGCTGGGCCTACAACATGGGCCCTTGCTTCCAGATACCTTCTAAACCATCCTGGTATCGGTATACCCTCGGGTATCTCGGGAATTCCAGACAAGCTGAAAAGAAAATGAAGAGATTCAAACGAAGAATTCGAAAGAAAGTTATATGGCTCTTGGGGTTATGTTTTTAAAATAAACTTTTCTCTTGAAGATATTCTCCTTAAAAAAAACTTATGAAAGTATTTCTTTATAAAATGCTTTTGAAAAATAGTTTTTCCAAAATATCTTATCTGTTCTGGTAACCTTTAGCTCTGATACCACGTGTGACACCCCATGTCCGTTAATGTCACTCACAAGGGGAATGCATTAACTTCTATGGAGCATTTTAAGTGTGTATAGAACAGAAACTTAACAACAAGACAGATATAAAACAATACTTAAAAATTAAAAACTTCACTCATTGCAGCGGTAAACAAATAAGTTTCATTACATCATCAAAAACCAAAGACTAGAGTCAAATACATAATATCCATCCTGACTAAATCAGATTACATAAAATGAAAGACATAACCCCACATAAAATAGCCATAAGTAAGATAGGCTGAATTTTTACTTCAGCGATCCAAGCAAACTTCCAGAGAAAGAGATAAAGCTGTCCAAATCAAGCTCCACTAGTGCTAGTCCCACATGGAGCACCTTGGGGGGAGGGGGGAAAGGAAGAAAAGAGGTGGAAACAAAGGGGTCAGACATAAAGTCTGGCGAGTGCAATAACTTTAACAATATAATCATGAAGTAACTAGGACAAGGCATAAGATGGAAAATAAGGAAATGACTGTGAACCAATGGGTATGATAGAGCAAACAAAGGGAATAAGATGAACAAAAATAACGTTAAAGACGTGCCTAATCACTATAGGATAATTACTACACTGCACCACACAAAACACCCTAAAAGTTGATCCCGCCTACAGAACTCAATAATGATAATAGTAGTTTCGCGTACCCCTAGCTTCCTTCATAGGTGCCGTCTGCCCCTATCTCCACTAGGTGAACCCACTACCCCTACTCGATCGGCTCCCTAACTTGTAGATACCCGTGCTGGCCCCATAGTGGGGTGTATCACTCCCCAAAATGGCAACCCGATACCATCAAAATGCACGGCTTATACCTACATGGTGCAACAACATCTTACCTACCATCCCAGGCCTACACACGCATATGACACCGTTGGACTTGCGCTGCCACTGCTAACCCGTTTTGACCTCTTACAATCAAATCCAGTATGCGTGTCTCGTCCTCGACATGGGTCGAGCCCACAAAGATACTTAATGGGTTACTGGTTTGAAAAAGGCCCCCATGCATGACACAAGCTTTCCACCTATGCTTGGTCCCCTCTAAGGTTTTCCCCACTTAACCCCATTCTTATCCATGTCTTCTTACATGTTTCAATCTTGGTTAAGTGTATCTAATCGTATTTCACATGCCACCCAAGGCACCCACTTGATTTTCACATGCCACCCAAGGCACCGACCTAACCCCTCATGTCCCACCACATGTTTATCTGGTTAAGTGTTTCTTAATTCATTAACACCGTAACCTTGTAAAGACATCCCACATTAGACTAGCATTTGTGGCAGCTGAATTTGCCTGGAGGGACCGGGAAGTCTTACACCACAAACGAGCCTAACCTCGTGTCTTTACAACTGTTACACATTTAATTCATGCCTTCGACCTCTCACATTAGACTGACATTTGTGGCTGCTGGATTTGCCGGGCGGGTCCGGGCAGTCTTACACCACAAACGAGTCTAACCTCGTGTCTTAACTGGTTTATTATTACACATCTTTTTTAACCCCAAAGTGTATTAATATCCCTATTCAAAATTTTTAAATAAATTCCAAATATACTTATGTTCATAATTGTCTTAGTTATGTCCATAAATGCCAATTTTTCCAATTAATGTCTTAATTTAATTATATGCCTTTTTCAAGGCCATTATGCTAATTCTCAATATGTGTATATTCAATATTACCCCATCATCCCCACGTTGTTCATTTGTTTATCATGACATATATGTATATTAGACTAGCAGTTAGTCTAACTCATAAAAGGGAAGAAACATCACAAATTTGTGTATAAAATGGATCTAATCTTGCAAATAAGGATTTCAACATAACTTGCATAAACTTGTTATTATCATGAATCTAAACATAGGCATAAAGGTGTGAACTTGCATATATGTAATATTGTTTTCATCCGAAACTTGTATAGGGCATAATCACAAATTTGCATAAAACTATGTACATCATAGATCTAAATCCAAAGATGTAAACTTGCATATATATATATATATATATAATATTGTTTTAGGCCATAGTCATAAACTTGCAAAAAACTATGTACATCATAGATCTAAATCTAAAGGTGTAAACTTGCATATATGTGAATCCAATTTCTACCTAAACTTGCATATAGTCACTTTATTTGATTCACATGTAAACCTGTGTACAATTCATATAGAAACTAACATATAATCTACACCCAAACTTGCATATAAAATGATATTAAACATGAATCAAGTTGAACATAGGTGATTTGGCATATGAAAAGGGATCCACAACAAAACTATCATCATGAACAACTAGTATATATTCACAAAATATCACATTTTTCCAATGTCTCATAAACATAGCCATATAACTCAATTTATAACTTAACCCAATTAACTTATTAATTATCTTATTAAAGATATTGAACTCACAACTCAAACAAGGTCTTGAGTTCTGGAATCTGAATTCTGAAATTGATTTAGCTCGACTTTGAAGTAGACAAATTCGTTGTTGTTGTTATAAAATTGAGTTGAATTGAGTTGATTAGCTTCACTTTCCCTCTAGTTGGTGGCGGCTACTCTAGGTTGCAAGGTGGTAGCATGACGGCCATGGTTCTAATTTTTATTTAGTTTTAGGGTTTGAGTCTACATGTGTTTATATAGAATTTAGGATTAATTTAGGCCATTCGATCAACCTAGAATCAAATCAAGACCATCTAGCCAAGATAGGGTGACACCTCAGCCCTAATGACTCAGCACTGAGTCACAAAATCGTCATCTTTCAGATCTTCCCAAGGGGGCAGGTCGACCCCCAGGTCTACACTAAGGTCGACCTGTATAGGGGGAGGTCGTCACAAGGTCGACCGGGCCTTGGGCGGGAAATTTCCCGCCCTGCTCAGTTCTGAGTCTGAATTCGTTTTTGAATTTAAATTTGAATTTCTGGAAACTTCCGACAGCCATAACTTCTTCATACGAAGTCCAATTTACACAAACTCGGACTCTATCTCAACTAGAATTCTGAGACGAACACAACGGAGTAACCCATCTCCCTTGATTCTCACATTTGAAATTAAGTATTCCTTAATTTGTTAACTTTAATATTTAAATTCACGGGGTGCGACGGTATTTTATCTTAAGATATGAACGTTGTTGATCAAGGTCTGAGAGGTAACTAAAATACCCCAACTTGAAGGACATTAGGATTATCCGCGGATGATATTAGTTGTAATGGTAAAAGAGGTTAGTAAATATGTATTATTTCCATTAGAGGAATAATAGTGCAACGAATAATGGAAATGTGGGGAATACATAATGAGAGTTCCAAAGTTAAAGGGAAATAAAAAGGAGTTCCCGAAAATATAATGATATTTTCGAGTTAGGAAAGAAAATATAAAGTTAAGTTTTATAATATAAGAATAAGCATGGAACTGTCAAGAAATGAATAAAAGATATTTGTTATTACGAATAAGTTGAACTGATTTCCCCAATATTAGATAATAAGGTGGTTAATGTCCTGAAAATGAAAGTAGGAATCTAGATTATAAAAATGAATTTGTTTAAAGAAAATATTATGTTAAATAAGAAGCGAAAACTGTATTTATAATATTGGAATATTAAAGAGTTTTTAATTTACATTTGTTTTAATTAAAAAGGCCAATTGA
The DNA here is from genome assembly GCA_030737875.1 of Allium sativum. Lineage (NCBI taxonomy): Eukaryota > Viridiplantae > Streptophyta > Magnoliopsida > Asparagales > Amaryllidaceae > Allium > Allium sativum. The sequence goes on along the minus strand of CM060916.1, from coordinate 748,194,123 downwards.
TGCTGAATACTGAACCAGTGAACCCATTGGATTTTCATGATTGAATCACTGTTTATTTTGATAGTTAAATCACCGACTATCAAATTTGTCCAATACGACGGTTGGTACAGAAAGACCGGGATCGAATTTATATTCGAAAACCATTCTGACCAGCAAATACGTAAAAGAAGATTATTGAAGATGGAACAATTGAAGACTGTTAATCTTCATGAGTGGAAGAATTACTTGTTGAGTTTCTCTGGTTTAGCGGCCAGAGATATTTCGACAGTAATTCTGTCGTAATTGGAATCAACGGACTGCAAGGACTACTCGCTACTAATCTATAGGATGATTCCTTGGATGTGGTAGGAAGGTGCCTTCGGTTCTTCCTGTTCCTGGATGACTTGTATGGACGAACGTTTGAAAAAGTATTTCCAAAGGAATTACATACGTTGAATTCTTCCAACGTACCATAGTTGTAGTGGAGAAATGGTTTTTCTCTAGCCAAATAACTAGAGTATTTTTGTGGACGTCAATTAGTGATATCTGGCGGATCTGACGATGTGGCATTCAAATTGAATGATGACTAGATGTTCAAAGTCAATCTAAACCTCAAGCCTCATCTACCGGGAAATGAAAAAAATTGGGCAGGCAGCATGGCTATGTGGGTCGCTCCCATTAGTGAGACGACCCCAATCCCCGTACTGACGGTGGCAAGGGTAATCCTTGGAATATAACACAGAAACAGATAATAGCAGAACAGAAATAAATAAATACACCAGATAATGCACAATAGAATACACTGGATAAATGTAATCATCAGAGTTACACAGTATACAAGATCATACTTAGTACAAATACAGTTCAGCTATACATAAATGTCTACAGCGGAAAACAAACATAATTTACAATAGGAGCTGAACATCATAAAAAGAGATAAATGATAGAATCCATCTTCAGCTCCAGCTATCCGGATAAAGCCAGCTAAAACCTGAATACAAGGCTGCCCGTGTAGAAAAAGGGGCACCCGAGTTTGAAAGTGAAACAAACTACGAGTCAGTCATGGGACTGGTATGAGAAATCTACTCAACACATTTAAAATATGGCTAATCACAAGACCACGCCACTTTCATGGAACGGGTTTACTCCATTGGATTGCCAGTGCTTTAAAAACAAATCTTTCTTTTAAACATCGCAATGCTTTTTATCAAAATTAAGCCATTATAAGACTCAGTTCCCATCACACAATGCAACGCAAACCGGAGGATAGAGTTTTTACATTATAACGGCCAAAATGTGCTTGATACGAATAAAACAAAAGCATTTGATATTATTACTAGTGTTTATAGGTTTCAAAAACAATTTCAAATCAAAACTATCAATCATGGACGACATTAATGCCCCATACCACTATGTCGCAATATATAGGTATACAATCAAAACCGCACAGTCACGTATTTGGAAATTGGATTTCCGTTATGAACCAAGGCAAAAGATAGTCCTTACCGAATTCGAGACAATCTAGCCCATGTCTCAGGGCCCAGACTCAGGTGGGCCCTTGGATCGTCAGGGCCGGTCCACCGATGTGGATTATTATGCCTGAACACTACGTTTCTCTGCCCTATGGGGTGTAAATGAGCCAACGAATGACTCCATCGGTCCCGGATCGACCGATGTAACCGAGGCGCCTCGCTATCCATCATCCACATAAGTAAAATGTCAGGCCGTGTAAAAACACTGACACAACTCCTAGCTAGAAAGAAACACATGCCCTCCCTGAGGTCCTTCTCCCGTTTCTGGTTCATACTGGGGTGTGAGGCTCACGAATTCACGTTATACACAAAGCTACGCCCCACAGGCGGTGCTTTGATCATCAATCACAAGACTTTTCTTTTCAACAGAAGCCCTGATCACTGCATCTTAGCATGTCACACAGGCAATTCACACCATGCAACTGATGGCTATCAATCACATAGGATAAATTCAATGTCAGACACACAATCCATTTATAAGTCCGTTGTGGTTCGGAATGAAACCGGAGGCACTATATACCTCGTAAACCCATCGATCTCCATATACGTCTGGATGATCAGCACTCATTATCCATATTTCGGGATGCCTCCCAATCAGGACATCAGTTACCATCCAAATGAGGTGAAGATTTCCGGTCTTCAACCACCGTCTTCATCTTCGATTTCTTATCGTCAATTCAGTTATCCAGAATGGGATAAACCCGGTCTTTCTGAGCAACTCGCGTATATAATAAACACGTGCTACACAAACACTACATACGCATCATTTCAATTCATTAGTCACTAACCGTCAATCAGTAAGAGAACGATTTCCCAAATATTAACCCCGAAGGCCGAAACCAACATCAGTTCAAAATCCAGGGAACCATTCGACTTAGCTAACCTTCAATTAATTTCTAAATTTCAATCCATATCGTTTATAATATTTTATAATGATTTATCGCTATTTTTATTTATTTTAAAATAGCCAATTTTTTCGAACGACGCTTCGGGCCATAACGCGGCCGTGGCGCTGTTTTTCTTCAGATTTGATTTACACATATCTGAAAATCTAACTGCTAGATCAACACAAAATTTACATCATTAGAGAGTTCTTTTCAAAACGAATCCAATGGTTCCAGTTTCGGGAAAATCCGACGGTCGGATCTCCCGGTACAATTGTTTGAAGTTTCGATTTCAAAATACGAACTGCAGCGTCGTTATTCGATTTAATATAATTATATATATATATAATCGATTCTGGCGCTGTTTTTCCTCAGATTTGAATTAAACATTCCGGACAATCCAACCGTTGGATTTTTACAAAGTTGCTTCCGTTGGAAAGATATTTCCAAAGCGAACCCAATGGTTGTGGTTTTGGGAAAATCCGATGGTTGGATCTCCCGCTCTAATCGTTTGAAATCACGGTTTCAAAATACGAACTGCAGCTTCATCATTCGATATATTTCAATTCTATTTATATATATATCGATTCTTCGATTTCAAAACTACATGATTTTCATACTTTTGATAAAAATGATATTTTTATCTAACTGTCTTCTATTTCAACACTTCACTATTTTTAACAATTCATGTATATAGTAAAAAATGTGATTTTTATTGAAAAACAATTTATTTCAAAACACGACTATTTTATATAGTTAATATAGGTGATAAAAATAAGATTTTTATTATAAAACAATTTATTTCAAAATACGAATACCATTCAACACATGAATATGATTCAACGAATGAATTTTTATTCAACACATGAAGGTTTTCTATAGTTTGTATATATAGATAAAAAGGTGATTTTTATATTTAAAACATGAACACCATTCAACACATGAATTTCAATTCAACGAATGAATTTCGATTCAACACGTGAAGGTTTTCTATAGTTTATATATATAGATAAGAAAGTGATTTTTATATTTAAAACACGAATACCATTCAACACATGAATTTCAATTCAACGAATGAATTTCGATTCAACACATGAAGGTTTTCTATAGTTTCTATATATAAATAAAAAGGTGATTTTTATATTTAAAACACGAATACCATTCAACACATGAATTTCAATTCAACGAATGAATTTCGATTCAACACATGAAGGTTTTCTATAGTTTGTATATATAGATAAAAAGGTGATTTTTATATTGCAAAACAATTTATTTCAAAACATGAATGTCGTGCAATACATGAATTTCTATTCAACACACGAATATAGTTTCAACACCTGAAAATAATTCTAACACATGAATATTATTCAAAATTTCGGCAGCATAATGGCAGGGTAGTTAAAACCGGGACCGTCCCTAGTACGGCTCCTTGCTCTACCTTAAAGCCTCGCAGCTTTTGACAATGGGGAATCATGCATCTAGTTCACACGTAGGCGGCATGTATATTTTTTCATTTCCACAAACTAATCCTATGTGGTTTCAACCAAATATTTCTCAATCACAGATGGGTATTTTTCAACCACAATCAATCAATTTCAACCACAAACAATTTCAATCAACCATTCGCTATCAATCAATTTTCACACCAATCACAACCAATAAATATCGTCCATGGTTTGTGGACGAGGTGCGTATATATATATATATATATATATAGCATTTCATTTCTATGTCAACACATATATAATTTTTACAACGCATATATAACTTATACATCGAACGTACAACTTATACAACGCTTATACAAGAGGTGTACAACGCTTATATTACTCATACATCGACTATATAATTTATACATCGTCATTTTCCATATCGTTTATAAATTAGAAATCTCAAATTAGGTTCCACTCCACCAAAAATAGCAGGAGGCTCAGAAAAATATGCGGTCTCTTCTAGAATGTAGAAGACGTCCACACGAGTCAACTGTCTCTTGTTTCACTGGATTTCGATCACACATGAAAAAGATATGATTTTTGTTGTAAAACCAATATTCGTAATGCTTTTAAATGTTAAAAACAGTTTATTTAAATTAAACCGTACCTTTTCTAATATCGTTCAAACAAGGGTTTGCCGAAAACTTTCGATCCAGGGCATGGGGACAAGATCGGACTGCGGCACGATGAAGAGGCTCGGAAGGCGCTCCTGCTCGTGGTGGTGCGGTCTGAATCGGTGGTCAGGTGGCGGTGGAATCGAGGTGCGAACGGAGCAACTTCAGGAGGTTGATTCGAACAATCCACTCAATGAAAAATTCAGCAATTGGTATGGATTTGGAGATCTCGTAGAGTGCTACAAAATCCTCAACAGGAGGAAGGTGTAATTTAGCTTGTAAGAGGAGGAAAGGAGGAGAGAAGGGGGCAAGCGTATTCTGTCTGTCGCGAGGGGGCTATCGGGGAGAGAGAAAGAGTGGATTGACCAATCAGATTTTTTGTTTATTTATATATTTTATAAAATCCGAAAATACCCCTTGTCACACACGAACACCAATTCAAACCCAACGAATGCCGTCCCTAGCGTTTTACTTCCATTCCGAACACAATGGGATATGTTTCATAGGCCTATTCGACTATTTCAGTCAGTTTTCCTTCAAATTAAAATATAAAACATTTAATATTCGATTTGAACATACATTTCAATTTGCCAGGGCCACAAACTGATTCAAAAAATTCCAGAAAAATAAATCTAGCCATGTTTTGATGATACGGTCCCAACAAAACTAGCTTCGTCGAATTCTGAGATCGTTTGAAAAATGGCCCATTTCTGGTCGATCTAATTTCACTATAATTGGCCAAAACACATTTTCCTTTGCCGCGCTCACATATTAACTTCAAAAATTATGAAATTTGAAACCTAGCAATAATTTCACATCCCGGATCCAACAAAAGTTGTTTCGTCGAATTCCGAGGTCGTTTGCAAAATGGCCATTTTCACGGGCTATATAAACTCCATAGCGACCTTTCAAAAAATTCATTTGGCCATAAATTTTGCATCCCGCTATGAAACTTCGATTTTTCAGATTCGTTAGAAAGGTATTCATTAACAGATTTAAATATTTTTTGTTTCACTCAAATCCGTTTTGTTTTGCACCCGGTACAGTCAGTCAAAGTTTGAATTCAAATTTTGAAATTACCGCGCCATTTCAGGCCTTGTTTATAGGAATTAATTATATTCCTTTTCAATTGTCGATTCAAACTCAGTTTTCATCTTTATTATTTAAAATATTTATTTTAAATATTTAAAATCCACTATTTTAGCTAATTTAAAATTTTTAAATTGGTTCAGATTTTCCGGGTCGTTACAATCTCCCCTACTTAAAACTTTTCGTCCCCGAATAGGAACAAAGTCGAAAGTGGTTTGATTAATCAACTCTACGTTCAATCTGGCTTCCATTCTCCAACTTTTCAGTTTCTGAGAATTTTTAAATTCTTCAAAAATTTGGCTAACACCCGGAATTTTCGAAAAATTTCGCCATAACCTCCTTTGTACGGGGAGAGGTTTGGAAATTTATTGGGCCGTATTAGGTACCCAATAAATCCTAATAAGCATACACATATTTATAGTGATATAATCTGGTGTTTACAGGGGAGCGTGTATAGATAATAACTCCAGAGAATAAATTCTCGTCACCCTGTCAAAGCCTGAGGGAGTGTGTATTTTAATTGTTGCAGAGGATAAATCCTCGTTACCTCGTCCCGTGTGGGAAATAAATAGTCCATGTGCCGTATCTAATGACTAAAGAGACGTGATTATTGTCAACTCCAGACCCGTATGGGGTTTTTATTAATCTGGAAATTTATCGTTACAATTTTATACTGTTTATATCAGTCATCAGTGCAACCTGTAAAATATAGTCATCGCCATACAAGCCTCTCGCTCATATGGTAAATCTTCCACCTCGTCACACAAGCTCCAAATGCTTATGTGGTATATGATGAAGTATGCCTATCTTCCAGAAGTATGCCATGAAATGTAGTTCAAAATTAATTGTTACTATCCTATGGTGACGTTTATTATTACACACAGAACAACCAGCACTCCGCATCCAATGGCATTCACAGGAGTTGATATAATGATATTTCGCATCCAACTCATTAAGCTTTACCTATTTGTCGGGCACGTAAATAAATTCTTTACTCAATAGCTATCCAATTACCTGTTCAAACATATATAATGCACATGTATATATTTCTATCTATTTTTAAATCAGTTCAATGTGTGATTTAATCGAATAAATCCTACCATTCCTTCTATTATTGATTAAACGAACTATCGTTTCAATAATTTAATTAATTCAATTTAATATCACACTATGCAAACAACAAGCAATTTGTTTTTAAATTTTTCAAAAATATACTAATCAATTTCTATACTCTTTTAAAATCATTCAGACTATAGAATTAAAAATGCACATCCATGGAAAGAAAATAACAACATAGTAGAGAACTAATTGGTAATGCAAAGTATGGTAAATGTACCTTGCACCGGAGTCAATCAGAGATATCTACTCGACATTTAGGATAGGCTTTCTGAATTCTCTCCTCAGTTTCCCAAGTAAAATCTCGTGGATCTCCACTCCATTGCACTTTGACTAAGTGAACCTTCTAGTTCCTCAACTCTTTGGTTTCTTTGCCGATAATCTTTAGCGGCTCTCTTCTCACAGCTAATTCTGGAGTAATTTCAATATCCTGTTGAGCTGCTTCTTCCACGATTAAGTCTGGATCATGAACATGCTTTCGAAGTTGAGATATGTGAAATACATCATGAACTCCAGGCAACCAATCTGGCAATTTAACCCTATATGCAAGAGTTCCAATCCGTTCTAGTATAGGGAATGGGCCAATGAATTTGGGCGCCAACTTCCCAGTTTTACCGAACCGGATAACTCCTCTCATCGGCGATACTTTCAAATATACATAGTCGCCATCAGTAAATGATATATCTCTTCTTCTTCTATCGGCATAGCTCTTTTGTCGGCTTTGAGCGACAAGTAATCGTTTCTTAATAAAATCGACTTTGTCGGCAGCTTCACGGATCATATCAGGTCCCAATACAAGCCTATTTCCTGGTTCAACCCAACAAGCAGGGGATCGACACAGTCTACCATACAATGCTTCGAATGGTGACATTGTCAGGCTCGCTTGGTAGCTGTTGTTATAGGAGAATTCTGCCAAATGCAAATGGTCTTCCCATGATCCACCAAAATCTAGAACACAAGCCCGCAATAGATCTTCTAGTATACGATTCACCCTCTCAGTCTGACCATCTGTCTGAGGATAATAAGCGGTGCCTAAGTTCAACTTCGTTCCCAGTTCGACCTGAAATGCCTCCCAGAATTTGCTAGTAAATATTGTAACTCTATCACTAACTATACTGATCGACACTCCATGTAGTCTAACAATTTCCTTGAAGTAAATCTGCACCAGACTTTGAGCAGTTCTGTTTGATCTGACAAGTATGAAATGGTCGGTCTTCGTGAAGCGATCTACGATCACCCAAATACTGTAATTTCCTTTTCTGGTTCTAGGCAAACCATCAATGAAGTCCATGGAAATATGTTCCCACTTCCAGCCTGGAACGTCTAGCGGTTGTAACAATCAAGCCAGTTTCTGTTGGTCGCTTTTGACTAGCTGGCAAGTAGGGCATCGACTAACATATATTGAAACGTCTCTTTTCATAGCCTTCCACCAGAATGTTTGCTTGAGATCGTTGTACATTTTAGCCACACCGGGATTGATACTCAGCTTGGATTTGTGACACTCGTCTAACACTTCCCTTTTTAACTCTAGGATGTCAGGAACACAAATCCTTCCTTTCAATCTCAGGGTCTCGTCGTTATCTATTTGAAAACACGAGGGTTCGCCTTTTTGAATCCTTTTGATCATATCCTTAATAAAGTTATCCTCCTTCTGAAGAATAGATATTTTGTCAATCAAGGAAGTCGTAATAATAAAGCTGGCGATCATTACATTCTTTCGGCTTAACGCATCGGCCGCGACATTGGCTTTCCCTGGAATGTATAGAATCTCAAAATCATATGCTGCAAGGAACTCTAGCCAACGTTGCTGCCTCAGATTCACGTCTTTCTGGGTGAAAAGATACTTTAACGGCTGATGGTCTGTATACAGTTCGAATTTCTCACCCAGAAGATAGTGTCTCCAGATTTTCAAAGAGAACACTATAGCCAATAACTCAAGATCATGAGTGACGTAGTTTTTCTCATGCGACTTCAGCTGGCGTCTAGCATAAGCAATAACTTGACCCCTTTGCATTAGTACTGCACCCAGGCCTTCTCTAGAGGCATCTATCTAGACTTTTAAATCCTGATTGCCGTCGATAATGGTTAACACTGGAGCAGTCGTTAATCTTAACTTTAGCACTTCAAAATCCTCCTCACATTCTGGAGTCCATTTGAATTTAGAGTGCTTCTTTGTAAGCTTCGTTAAATGACCAGATATCTTCGAAAAGTTTTTAACGAACTTCCGGTAATAACTAGCCAATCCAAGAAAACTGCGAACCTCTGTAGGAGTACTAGGCTGTTTCCAATTTTGAATAGCTGTGATTTTACTTGGATCCACAGCAATTCCTTCTTTCGATAAAACGTGGCCCAGAAATTTCACTTCATCTTGCCAGAATATACATATGGATAGTTTGGCTTTTAATACATTCCTTCTGAGAATTTCCAGAACCTGTTCCAAATGCTTTTCATGTTCGGCTTTTGATTTAGAGAAGATTGGAATATCGTCAATAAAAACCAGAACAAATTTATTCAAAACCCCTCTGAACACTCTATTCATCAGATCGACGAAGTAAGCTGGAGCATTACATAAGCCGAACGGCATTACCAACCACTCATAGAATAAGTCTGGACCTCTGAATGCTGTCATTGGAACACACTCTTCGGCAATTCGAAGCTGATGGAAGCCTGTAGCTAGGTCCATCCTTGAAAATACTTGTGCTCCATTCAGACGATCCAATAAATCATCGATTCGTAGCAATGGATTTTTGTTCTTTATTGTCTGCTTGTTCAAATCACGATAATCCACACATAGCCGTAGAGTACCGTCAGATTTTGGGACAAACACCACTATTGCACCCTAATCAGAGAAACTAGGCCTGATCAGACCCTTCCATACGAGCTGTCGTGTTTGATTGTCTAATTCCTCTTTCTCTTTCAAGGACATTCTTCGAATAGCGTGAACTACCAGCCTTGCGTTCGGAATTAAAGCAATTTTGAAATCAATTTCTCTCCGCGGAGGTAAGCGAACAACTTCTTCAAACACATCCGCATAATTCTTGACGACAGGAATATCTTTTATGAGGTCGGGAATATTCTCTGTGACTTCAGGGATATTTTCTATTTGAGCAGGAGAAACATCCAAAGCTGCCCAGAAGTCTTTTCTATTGGAATTCTGACCTTCACAGGGAATGGTTATATAATCACCTGATTTAATCTTCGCCTTTACGACTTTGTCGGCGCATTTAACCTCAGCTTCATACTTGGTCAACCAGTCTAACCCCAAGATAAGATCAAATTCTGTAAAATTCATGACGACTGCGATGGTAGGGAACCGATAACGAGAAAAAGAAACCGGCACCCCACAAACCCAACAGAGATCGATGGAACCCCCGACCAGATTTTGGACAGTCATTGGTTCTTTGAGCTTCTTTAAATTTAAATCCAGATTCTTAACCGCATTCTTTGCAACAAAGCTTCGCGACGTGCCTGTGTCAAACAGTAATTTAACTGGAATATCTTTGACAGTTAGCGTGCCTTCTAATACATCCGGCCTTTCCTGAATAGCTGAGGGTGCTGAGGCTTCTGCCACTTTATTTACCTGAGCCTCTTGGGTCTTTTTTAAAAGCCAGCAATTTTTCGCAATATGACCGGCCTGGTGGCACTTATGGCATCCTCTGCCCTCATGAACCCTCTTATTAGATTTAGATCCTTCCTTTCTTTGCTTCTTTAAAGATTTGCATTTTCCTTGCAAATGCCCTTGCTTATGGCAGTTATTGCATATGGCAGTTATTACTGGTTCTTTCTCAGATCTGGCCCTTTTCCGATTGTCCTTGGGCTTCTTGCTCACCTTAGACATCGTACTGGCCTTAGGACGATCAGTTTCAGACTCAACTTTATTACTAGAACTGACTTCCTTTTCGTCGCGCAACATGCCTTTCTTATGGAGATCTTCATACTGATAAGCCATATAAATCATTTCTGAAAAAGGAAGCTTCACATGCCCCATTACTTTATTCTGGTATTTCCTTTGAAGCCCGTTAATAAATCTTAGATTCTTTCTCTTCGTATTTTGAATTAGATGGGGAGCAAAGTGAGAAAGCTCGTTGAATTTCTTATGATATTCTGGAATGGTCATATCTCCTTGTATCAGATAAGAGAATTCATCACATAATTGCCCAGTCGCTTCAGGAGGAGTAAATCTTTCTAGGAAAATCTCTTTGAATCTATCCTAGGTGATATCACCCTCTGGGTTATTCTCAATAACCGAATCCCACCAGAACAAAGCTTCATATTTGAGTGCCCAGGATGCCAGTAATCTTTTCTGGTCATCCCTCAGCTTTAAACCGTCAAAGATCTTCTCAGCAGAACGAATCCAAGCTTGCGTTTTCATAATAGATTCTTCGCCAGAGAACGGTATTCCACCATATTTCGATACTTGATTAATAGGGCCTCAATATCCGGTTCTGCATTCCTTCTGTTTCTGACACTCATTTTCTAGTACTTCTGCAAATAGCAGATCAAGTGTCAGGTCATAGAAAAGATATTTTAAAACATAGAAACATGTACTTTAAATGTAAATGTGTCTATTTGGGTGTATTTCATTCTGCTTGACTCATACTAGGATATTACTGATCTTATCTGTAATGAGTTACTCGTCCTAAAACACTACTAGTTCTATTTCTGACAATTCGTTAATATGTTATATTCCAGAACTAAGCTTAACCAAAGCTATGATACCAAATGAGACGACCCCAAACCCGGTACTGGCGGTGGCAAGGGTAATCCTTGGAATATAACACAGAAACAGATAATAGCAGAAAAGAAATAAATAAATACACCAGATAATGCACAATAGAAAACACTGGATAAACGTAATCATCATAGTTACATAGTATGCAGGATCATACTTAGTACAAATACAGTTCATCTATACATAAATGTCTACAGCGGAAAACAAACATAATGTACAATAGGAGTTGAACAGCATAAAAAGAGATAAATGATATAATCCATCTTCAGCTCCAGCTATCAGAATAAAGCCAGCTAAAACCCGAATACAAGGCTTCCCGTGTAGAAAAAGGGGCACCCGAGTTTGAAAGTGAAACAAACTACGAGTCAGTCATGGGACTGGTATGAGAAATATACTCAACACATTTAAAATATGGCTAATCACAGGACCACGCCACTTTCGTGGAACGGGTTTACTCCATTGGATTGCCAATGCTTTAAAAACAAATCTTTATTTTAAACATCGCAATGCTGTTTATCAAAATGAAGCCATTATAAGACTCAGTTCCCATCACACAATGCAACGCAAACCGGAGGATAGAGTTTTTACCTTATAACGGCCAAAATATGCTTGATACGAATAAAACAAAAGAATTTGATATTATTACTAGTGTTTATAGGTTTCAAAAACATTTTCAAATCATAACTATCAATCATAGACGGCATTAATTGTAACACCCCACATCCGTTAGTGTCACTCACAAAGGGAATGCACTAAGTTCTGTGGAGCATTTAGGGTAAAAGATGCAGATAAATTACAAGACAGACAGAAATTAAATAGCGGAAAATAAAACTTTTCTTTATTGATAAAATAGTTTGTACAATGATTTCTTTACAATATCAGAGTATCATCTGTCTAACAAAATAAAGAAGCATAAAACAACATTTATATTCCCTAATTTTTTTAGCAAGAGCCAGCCATAGCATCTGAAAAGAGAATCCAAGCAAAACTTCGACAAATCTTCAAGCTGGGAAAGAGTGATAGTCCAACTTAACCTGAGCTATACTATTCCCTCCTTTACTACCTGGAGGGGGGGGACGGAAGAAAAGAAGACGAAAAAAAAACAGAGTCAGACATAAAGCCTGAGTAAGTTCAGTAACTTCTAGCATGTGAACATGGAAAAACAAAACGACATGAATTAACTGAATACAAGATAACACCATGACGATAGGGTCAGCAAGATTAGACAAGATAATCACAAGATATGCTAAAATAAGATAACTGGATATGCTCTAATACTTTCGCCGCTTCGCTATTTCTTTATTATACTAATTTCTATATCACTGCACCACCTAACTAGTGTACCAACTAGTAACGATAACGTGATCCCAATCCCTGTAGTTTCCGTTGCCTTCAGGCATACATTTATTATTTATTACCTAGATCTAATCTAGGGTTTTCTATCAAGAGCTTTCTAGATTCAACTAGAGTTTACGCTATCTGCTGAACGCTTCTCGGATCCAGGGTTTATGCCACCTAGTCCAACTAGGGATTATGCTACCTGTCGAACGATGCCCCCAAGTCTAGGACACACTACCTAGAGTGGTATATGTTCCTATACTTCCCCACGCATGTATCGCGAATCGTTATCGCTTGTCTAGATGCACATGTGCTGTAATGTGCGGCCCGAGTCCTATGGTAGGGCAAATCAAGAAACACAGAACTCGGTCGGGAGCTTTCAGATATGTGCTGATGCAGATGCTATGGTCTGTTTTTATTCCAGTGGCTATGGTCCCACCCGACCCCTCCCTCAACTAATGAAAGGCACACCTTGAAAAACTTAGAACTATACGCAGGCCCCCTATGCCCCACTAACCTGTGGCCATCCTCACCCATAATTAGATAGAAAGTATATGGTCTTTTGGAGTTCTCCCCCTTTCTGCTTCACGTATCTCAATTGACTGAAGATGGATGGTAGACGACGAGTTGCTATCATAGGGCTACCGTTTTCTCGCCGAATCACGCTGGTCCATCCTAGTCTTTAGGTTGCCATAATTTGCAACCAAGGCATATCCCTGGTTCTTCTAACCTAGACCTTAACCTCTGTGAGCCCAGGAGGATCATCTGCAGCCTCACCGAGGGATACCAAGAGTACCCTCACGTCCCCTCGAAGCCTCGGGCTTCGTAACCCAATTCGTTGGAGCTTTCTTTTTACTCAGACGGACATTCGCTCCTTCCCATGTTATACTAAGAATTACTACTTAGTTTTACTAACTAAGGTTTACCACTTAGTTTCCAGAATCGTTGTTTTCTTAACTAAGGTTTAATACTTAGCTCCGTTTAACTAAGGTTTACTACTTAGTTCTCTTTCCCATCAATAAGTGTCATTAGTCAATTCAAGCTAACTTAACCCTCTTCATTTATCCTGTTAAACTGGTTAAGTGTTATCAGTAATTCATGTTGACTTAACCCTATCACAAACCAAGTTATATTGGTTAAGTATTTCTTATTACTTAACCCTACCCATTCATCCTGTATTGGTTAAATGTTCCTTTTTAACTTAACCCTGCCCGTCTGTTTTAACTAACATGTTATTTGTGGTTAAGTATTATCCCTTCATGTTTTAGACTTAACCTCATTCCTTTATCAAAATCTGATGGTTAAGTGCTCAAGTTTACTTAACCCTATGGTCTAGTCCAGCTAACATATCAAATTGGCTAAGTGTATTAAATTTTACTTAACCCCAACCTCTAGTCTAGTTAACATGTTAATTTAGCTAAGTGTATTAACTTTACTTAACCCCGCCTTCTAGTCTAGTTAACATGTTAATTTGGCTAAGTGTTTTCTTAGTTAGTTAACCCCTACAAATCTTGTCTTGTTACCATGTTAAGTTGGTTAAGTGTCCCTATGGACTTAGCCCTCCCATTCTAGCTTAACTGTGTTAAGTCGGTTAAGTGTTCCTATGGACTTAGCCCTCCCATTCTAGCTTAACTGTGTTAAGTGTCTGTATGAACCTAACCCCAACCATCGGTTTTGTTATCATGTTGAATTGGTTAAGTGTCTTAGTTAACTTAACCCTACCATCCTTGTTCTAGCTTTAACTAAATAAATTAAAGCCGCTACCACTCACATTAGACAGATATTGTTGCGATTACTGGATGTGTCGGTTGGTTCCGGGCAGTTTTACATCGCAACTCAGTCTAACCTCGGGTTAGGCATATTCGTGTTTTCTAAGTTCAAGGGGTTTTGATTAATTTTCAAATCAGGTTTTGCAAGTAACCATCCCGTCCATCGGATCAGTTACGGATAGCCAGGGAGAGCAGGAAACTTGTATTTTCCAAACCCAAGCCTAGACACTATCCTCTCTGTCACCCTAGAACTTTCTGGTGTATTATTAAAAGAGATGTTGTTGATAAACTTTTAATTTGTCTAAATTTTCATTTTCTCATTTAGGACAAATTCTATAAGTAAATTATTCCTAATTTACTTATTTCATAATTACTCTTTTAATGTAAATTGTCAACCTTTATTCTTATGGCCCATTTTCCCCTCTATATCATTTTTTGCTTTTTGGTATGTAAACTATACCAAATTAAGTGTCACTAACCATGATTTTGCTAAACATGACAATTATTCCCAATTATGGCCAATTTCAAATTTATGCCAATATACTTATTATGCCAAATTAGCTAATCCAATTCTGTTTTAACATTCTAATTAAGTTCATGTCAAACTAGACTTATTATTCTAGTTCACAATTCATGTAAATGCTAGATTTACAAGTCAATACTAGATTCAAATTACACATCCTATAATTCATGTCAAATTTATCCAATTTGCATTTCTATGAACATGCCATAATACATGTTCCCAATTTATGCCAATTTCCAAGTTAAAAACTACGTCTTTATTAAATTTCATATTTTGCCCAAATCGTATTCCCACCGTTCGTATAATCGTGATTCAATTTAGATTATAGGTAAATCCAGATTCGTAGAAAATAGGGAATGAACCAAAGATTCTATGAAAAAGATAGACATAATAACTGGCATAAAATGATAATTTACTAATTACAGACCTAACGAATTTCACTGAAATTGATCTAAAACATCGAAGGCCTATAGGTCTGAAAATCTTATGACAAAAAAAGGGTTGAATAACGACGTAGGTTCAAGAACATGGGTAGACCTAACTTAATTGGTAAATTCCCAAGGTCTAAAACCAAAGAAAACCAAGAATAGACAGAATAAATAGTCAGGTTTAGACCCAATTTCACAGTCACAAACTTAAGCAACACTTTCCTAGTCATGAATCATAGGTGTTTAATCACAGTTGTCCTTGTTATGTCATAGGAAATAGTTTATGTTTCCTAATCAAAGGCATAGGCTTGTGTTCATAGTCAAGGAAATAATTCTCATAGTCATGAGTCACAGTCATAGGCAATGTTCATAGTCATAGGCAATGTTCATAGTCAAAGAGGCATATGGTTTTAAGGTCCATAGTTTCATAGTCACAGTCTTATTGGTCATCGAATCATAACAGTTCTTTATTAGGTCCAAAGATATAAGCACTGATTCGAATAGAGAGATTTGGCATATTCTTTTATTCCTTTAATTTCGTGTCACGAAAAGAGAAAAACGTTCAAATCTAAAAAGTAACCGACCTACATTGATCGGTTTTTAGAATAGAAAGATGGCATTGCTATGATTCGTGCGACGTTGCTCGAAACCGTTTGAGTTAGCCTTTGATTCTTATCTTGAAGCTTTAATCTTGATTCCAATCTCTTCTTGACAACTTGAGCAGCATAACCTTGTCTTGGATTTTCGTATTATTTTCTTATTTTTATTTATTTATACATTTTCTCAGAGGCAGCATAAGGATAGAAAAGAATTGTGAATAGAGAAGGAGACTAGGGCTGTTTATATAGTGTAGAAGTCAACCAAATCTGGTCAAAATGGCGTCTGGATACAGAAAAACGAACAAGGCTGCAGATTTGGAAAAAGCGGGGGGGGGGGGGGTCCACCCCCAGGTCGACTACCCAGTCGACCTGGGTCTTAGGCGGGAAAATTCCCGCCCAGCCCAATCTGGGTCCGATTTTGAATTTTGAACTCGTTTTCTGACCTGTTCGAATTTTAAATCGAATTCTGAAACTTCTGAAGACCATAACTCCTTCATACAGAGTCTGATTAACGCAAACTCGGACTCTATCTCATGCGGAATTCCGAGACGAACACAACGGCGCAGCCCGATTACCTTAATTTTGATTTTAAAATTTAATTCTGCCTTGATTTGTGAATCCTAGTGTTACAGAATTACGGGGTGTTACATTCTCCCCCACTTAAAAGGATTTCGTCCCCGAAATCTTCAAGTTAGGAAGAATGTGTCCTACCATCCAATCACCCATCTACTCAACCATTCAATCACAGGCATTCATTGTCCTTAGAAAGATTTCTAATGCTTTCATGTTCATATGCATAGTGTGTGTATATGTCTTTATCTAATGCAAAATCAGGCGGTCTACTGATTCTGTTGACCTCCTTAATGCGAATCGTGTCAGTGCCATGCGTCCAATCATGTATGCAAGCATCCCTAGTTATGTAAATACTACATGTGTGCACAGCCATTCATCCATATGCAACATCCATATGATAACATATCAATTTCAACTTACAAACAAATACATATCTGTAAATGCAAGATGAAAGCGTCCGAACTTGATCTAGTGCCTAATACGTATGCATTCACGAGCAACCATTAGCAACCACTTGCAACCATAACATATTTCAAATACATGTTTACATCCATTGGCTTCTACCTAAGGATCGAAGATACGACCTAGAGGATATACTTTGGAAAGAGAGAAACAATTATGCGTAAATCTCCTACAAAAGAAATCAAGGATGCACCCTTAAGGAAAAGGGTATGATGCTAGTATCTAGCCTTCTTGAGCTTTACTCCACTGTATCTTAACTAATTTAACTTCACGATTGTGAAGTTTTTGACATTCATTTCCAAAATAAACAGATGTCAATCACGGTACCAAGTGTACGTACTAAGATGATCAGAGGTCTCCCTCTTATCCACCATGCCATAACTATAAGGGTCGAAAAGGTCACTACGTGCTTTTTGGAGTGCCTGCCACAACTATTCATCTCTCACGCAAACCATCCTAGTCGAACTCGATATTCCTAAAGTGCAAGCCCCAAAGGCCTAAACCAATATCAGACAAGCACCCAAGGAATATCTCCTCCGAATTTAGACAATCTACGTGAGATGATATAAGCAAACTCGATAGCTATTCTCAAATCCCTACTAACCAAAATAAACTGGTCGGACCACCAATTGGATCTGAGACTCTAGTGGGATCTTTCTACTATACAAGTACTATGGTGCAGAGACTCAACTATGAAAGTAGATATGAACAAATGTGAAGCGCTAAAACCAAAGGAAAGAGTACGAACAGCAAAACTAGACTCTTCCAACAGAACTTTACTACCTTTCTCCTGGGTATGCTTGGTGGCGAAAGTAGGTACTTTCCCTTTTGAAAATCTTGTTCCTCGTTCTTGCCCTTGTCCTTAATTATATGCCCTATCATACCCTAGTAAAGATACTTCCTCTTGTCTTAGGTTTTATAATTTCTTCCTCCTTCGTGAGCTAAATCTACATCCATGAATTCCTCTTCCTAGGGTTGTGCTCTCTAGCCAAACTCCTCATCCCCTTTCCGTGTATAACCATGTTGACAAATATCTCGAAAGCTGCCTCCATCGTCCGTAAAACCCTATAAGCTTTGAAAGAAAACTGCCCGTAGGTGAAACAACTACGGCTATGGATGGAAGCCGGGCACTACTTCGCCCTTCGATGAGGTTACCTCCCAGAAAGCTAGGAGCCCCAGAGACTCAAGAAAGAAGGGGACAAGAATTCAAACAAGATAGTGCGTATGGCTTTGGGGAATATGCCATTAAAACAAATCTTTTCTCTTGAAATTGCTTCTTTTAAAACCGTTTTGAAAATAATTTTTCAAATACTTTATCTGATCTGGTAACCTTCAGCTCTGATACCACGTGTAACACCCCACATCCGTTAGTGTCACTCACAAAGGGAATGCACTAAGATTTGTGGAGCATTTAGGGTAAAAGATGCAGATAAATTACAAGACAGACAGAAATTAAACAGCGGAAAATAAAACTTTGCTTTATTGATAAAATAGTTTGTACAATGATTTCTTTACAATATCAGAGTATCATCTATCTTACAAAATAAAGAAGTCTAAAACAACATTTATATTCCCCAATTTTTTTAGCAAGAGCCAGCCATAGCATCTGAAAAGAGAATCCAAGCAAAACTTCGACAAATCTTCAAGCTGGGAAAGAGTGATAGTCCAACTTAACCTGAGCTATACTATTCCCTCCTTTACTACCTGGGGGGGGGGACGGAAGAAAAGAAGATGAAAGAAAAACAGAGTCAGACATAAAGCCTGAGTAAGTTAAGTAACTTCAAGCATGTGAACATGGAAAAACAAAACGACGTGAATTAACTGAATACAAGATAACACCATGACGATAGTGTTAACAAGATTAGACAAGATAATCACAAGATATGCTAAGATAAGATAACTGGATATGCTCTAATACTTTCGCCGCTTCGCTATTTCTTTATTATACTGATTTCTATATCTCTGCACCACCTAACTAGTGTCCCAACTAGTAAGGATAACGTGATCCCAATCCCTGTAGTTTCCGTTGCCTTCAGGCATACATTTATTATTTATTACCAAGATCTAATCTAGGGTTTTCTATTAAGAGCTTTCTAGATTCAACTAGAGTTTACGCTATCTGTTGAACGCTTCTCGGATTCAGGGTTTATGCCACCTAGTCCAACTAGAGATTATGCTACCTGTCGAACGATGCCCCCAAGTCTAGGACACACTACCTAGAGTAGTATATGTTCCTATACTTCCCCACGCATTTATCACGAATCGTTATCGCTTGTCTAGATGCACATGTCCTGTATGTGCAGCCCGAATCCTGTGGCAGGGCAAATCAAGAAACACAGAACTCGGTCGGGAGCTTTCAGATATCTGCCGATGCAGATGCTAAGGTCTGTTTTTATTCTAGTGGCTATGGTCCCACCCGACCCCTCCCTCAACTAATGAAAGGCACACCTTGAAAATTTGAGAACTATACGCAGGCCCCTTATTCCCCACTAACCTATGGCCATCCTCACCCATAACTAGATAGCAAGTATATGGTCTTTTGGAGTTCTCCGCCTTTCCGCTTCATGTATCTCGATTGACTAAAGATGGATGGTAGACGACGAGATGCTATCACAGGGCTACCGTTTTCTCGTCGAATCACGCTGGTCCATCCTAGTCTTTAGGTTGCCATATTTTGCAACCATTGCATACCCCTGGTTCTTCTAACGCAGACCTTAACCTCTGTGAGCCCAGGAGGATCATCTGTAGCCACACAGAGGGATACCAAGAGTACCCTCACGTCCCCTCGAAGCCTCGGGCTTCGTAACCCAATTCGTTGGAGCTTTCTTTTTACTCAGACGGACATTCGCTCCTTCCCGTGTTATACTAAGAATTACTACTTAGTTTTACTAACTAAGGTTTACCACTTAGTTTCCAGAATCGTTGTTTTCTTAACTAAGGTGTACTACTTAGCTCCTTTTAACTAAGGTTTACTACTTAGTTCTCTTTCCCATCAATTTGGATTGGTTAAGTGTCATTAGTCAATTCAAGCTAACTTAACCCTCTTCATTTATTCTGTTAAACTGGTTAAGTGTTATCAGTAATTCATGTTGACTTAACCCTATCACAAACCAAGTTATATTGGTTAAGTATTTCTTATTACTTAACCCTACCCATTCATCCTGTATTGGTTAAATGTTCCTTTTTAACTTAACCCTGCCCGTCTGTTTTAACTAACATGTTATTTGTGGTTAAGTGTTATCCCTTCATGTTTTAGACTTAACCTCATTCCTTTATCAAAATCTGATGGTTAAGTGCTCAAGTTTACTTAACCCTATGGTCTAGTCCAGCTAACATATCAAATTGGGTAAGTGTATTAAATTTTACTTAACCCAACCTCTAGTCTAGTTAACATGTTAATTTGGCTAAGTGTATTAACTTTACTTAACCCCACCTTCTAGTCTAGTTAACATGTTAATTTGGCTAAGTGTTTTCTTAGTCACTTAACCCCTACAAATCTTGTCTTGTTACCATGTTAAGTTGGTTAAGTGTCCCTATGGACTTAGCCCTCCCATTCTAGCTTAACTGTGTTAAGTCGGTTAAGTGTTCCTATGGACTTAACCCTCCCATTCTAGCATAACTGTGTTAAGTGTCTGTATGAACCTAACCCCAACCATCGGTTTTGTTATCATGTTGAATTGGTTAAGTGTCTTAGTTAACTTAACCCTACCATCCTTGTTCTAGCTTTAACTAAATAAATTAAAGCCGCTACCACTCACATTAGACAGATATTGTTGCGATTACTGGATGTGCCGGTTGATTCCGGGCAGGTTTACATCGCAACTCAGTCTAACCTCGGGTTAGGCATATTCGTGTTTTCTAAGTTCAAGGGGTTTTGATTAATTTTCAAATCAGGTTTTGAAAGTAACCATCCCGTCCGTCGGATCAGTTAGGGATAGCCAGGGAGAGCAGGAAACTTGTATTTTCCAAACCCAAGCCTAGACACTATCCTTTCTGTCACCCTAGAACTTTCTGGTGTATTATTAAAAGAGATGTTGTTGATAAACTTTTAATTTGTCTATATTTTCATTTTCTCATTTAGGACAAATTCTATAAGTAAATTATTCCTAATTTACTTATTTCATAATTACTCTTTTAATGTAAATTGTCAACCTTTATTCTTATGGCCCATTTTCCCCTCTATATCATTTTTATGCTTTTTAGTATGTAAACTATACCAAATTAAGTGTCACTAACCATGATTTTGATAAACATGACAATTATTCCCAATTATGGCCAATTTCAAATTTATGCCAATATACTTATTATGCCAAATTAGCTAATCCAATTCTGTTTTAACATTCTAATTACAGTTCATGTCAAACTAGACTTATTATTCTAGTTCACAATTCATGTAAATGCTAGATTTACAAGTCAATACTAGATTCAAATTACACATCCTATAATTCATGTCAAATTTATCCAATTTGCATTTCTATGAACATGCCATAATACATGTTCCCAATTTATGCCAATTTCCAAGTTAAAAACTACGTCTTTAGTAAATTTCATATTTTGCCCAAATCGTATTCCCACCGTTCGTATAATCGTGATTCAATCTAGATTATAGGTAAATCCAGATTCGTAGAAAATAGGGAATGAACCAAAGATGCTATGAAAAAGATATACATAATAACTGGCATAAAATGATAATTTACTAATTACAGACCTAACGAATTTCATTGAAATTGATCTAAAACATCGAAGGCCTATAGGTCTGAAAATCTTATGACATAAAAAGGGTTGAATAACGACGTAGGTTCAAGAACATGGGTAGACATAACTTAATAGGTAAATTCCCAAGGTCTAAAACCAAAGAAAACCAAGAATAAACAGAATAGATAATCAGGTTTAGACCCAATTTCACAGTCACAAACTTAAGCAACAATTTCCTAGTCATGAATCATAAGTGTTTAATCACAGTTGTCCTTGTTATGTCATAGGCAATAGTTTATGTTTCCTAATCAAAGGCATAGGCTTGTGTTCATAGTCAAGGAAATAATTCTCATAGTCATGAGTCACAGTCATAGGCAATGTTCATAGTCATAGGCAATGTTCATAGTCAAAGAGGCATATGGTTTTAAGGTCCATAGTTTCATAGTCACAGTCTTATTCATCATCGAATCATAACAGTTCTTAATTAGGTCCAAAGATATAAGCACTGATTCGAATAGAGAGATTTGGCATATTCTTTTATTCCTTTAATTTCATGTCACGAAAAGAGAAAAACGTTCAAATCTAAAAAGTAACCGACTTACATTGATCGGTTTTTAGAATAGAAAGATGGCGTTGCTATGATTCGAGCGACGTTGCTCGAAACCGTTTGAGTTAGCCTTTGATTCTTATCTTGAAGCTTTAATCTTGATTCCAATCTCTTCTTGACAACTTGAGCAGCATAACCTTGTCTTGGATTTTCGTATTATTTTCTTATTTTTATTTATTTATTCATTTTCTCAGAGGCAACATAAGGATAGAAAAGAATTGTGAATAGAGAAGGAGACTAGGGTTGTTTATATAGTGTAGAAGTCAACGAATCTGGTCAGAATGGCGTCCGGATACAGAAAAACTAACCAGGCTGCAGATCTGGAAAAAAGGGGGGGGGAGGTCGACCCCCAGGTCAACTACCCAGTCGATCTGGGTCTTGGGCGGGAAAATTCCCGCCCAGCCCAATCTGGGTCCGATTTTGAATTTTGAACTCGTTTTCTAACCTGTTCGAATTTTAAATCGAATTCTGAAACTTCTGAAGACAATAACTCCTTCATACGGAGTCCGATTAAGGCAAACTCGGACTCTATCTCATGCAGAATTTCGAGACGAACGCAATGGCGCAGCCCGTTTCCCTTGATTTTGATTTTAAAATTTAATTCTGCCTTGATTTGTGAATCCCAGTGTTACAAAAATAAGGGGTGTTACATTAATGCCCCATACCACTATGTCGCCATATATAGGTATACAATCAAAACCGCACATTCACGTATTTGGAAATTGGATTTCCGTCATGAACCAAGGCAAAAGATAGTCCTTACCGAATTCGAGACAATCTAGACCATGTCTCAGGGCCCAGACTCAGGTGGGCCCTTGGATCGTCAGGGCCGGTCCACTGATGTGGATTATTATGCCTGAACACTACGTTTCTCCTCCCTATGGGGCGTAAATGAGCCAACGAATGACTCCATCGGTCCCGGATCGACCGATACAACCGAGGCGCCTTGCTATCCATAATCCACATAAGTGAAATGTCAGGCCGTGTAAAAACACTGACACAACTCCTAGCTAGAAAGAAACGCATGCCCTCCCTGAGGTCCTTCTCCCGTTTCTGGTTCATACCGGGGTGTGAGGCTCACGAATTCACGTTATACATAAAGCTACGCCCCACAGGCGGTGCTTCGATCATCAATCACAAGACTTTGCCTTTCAACAGAAGCCCTGATCACTGCATCTTAGCATGTCACACAGGCAATTCACACCATGCAACTGATGGCTATCAATCACATATGATAAATTCCAATGTCACACACAATCCATTTACAAGTCCGTTCTGGGTCGGAACGAAACCGGAGGCACTATAAACCTCACAAACCCATCGATCTCCACGTACATCTGGACGATCACCACTCATTATCCATATTTCGGGATGCCTCCCAATCAGGACATCAGTTACCATCCAAACGAGGTGAAGATTTCCGGTCTTCAACCACCGTCTTCATCTTCGATTTCTTATCGTCGATTTAGTTATTAAGAATGGGATAAACCCGGTCTTTCTGAGCAACTCGCGTACATAATAAACACGTGCTACACAAACACTACATACGCTTCGTTTCAATTCATTAGTCACTAACCGTCAATCAGTAAGAGAACGATTTCCCAAATATTAACCCCAAAGGCCGAAACCAACATCAGATCAAAATCCAGGAAACCATTCGACTTAGCTAACCTTCAGTTAATTTCTAAATTTCACATCCATATCATTTATAATATTTTATAACAATTTATCGCTATTTTTATTTATTTTAAAATAACCAATTTATTCGAACGACCCTTCGGGCCATAACGCGGCCGTGGCGCTGTTTTTCTTCAGATTTGATTTACACATATCTGAAAATCTAACCGTTGGATCAACACAAAATTTACATCATTAGAGAGATCTTTTCAAAACGAATCCAATGGTTCCAGTTTTGGGAAAATCTGACGGTCGGATCTCCCAGTACAATTGTTTGAAGTTTCGATTTCAAAATACGAACTGCAGCGTCGTTATTCGATTTAATATAATTATATATTTATATATATATATATATAAATATAAATATAATCGATTCTGGCGCTATTTTTCCTCAGATTTGAATTAAACATTCCAGACAAGCCAACCATTGGATTTTTACAAAGTTGGTGCCGTCGGAAAGATATTTCCAAAGCGAACCCAACGGTTGCGGTTTCGGGAAAATCCAATGGTTGGATGTCCCGCACTAATCGTTTGAAATCATGGTTTCAAAATACGAACTGCAGCTTCGTCATTCGATATATTTCAATTATATATATATATATATATATATATATATCGATTCTTCGATTTCAAAACTACATGATTTTCATACTTTCGATAAAAATGATATTTTAATCTAACTTTCTTCTATTTCAACACTTCACTATTTTTAACAATTCATGTATATAGTAAAAATGTGATTTTTATTGTAAAACGATTTATTTCAAAACACGACTATTTTATATAGTTAATATAGGTGATAAAAATAGGATTTTTATTATAAAACAATTTATTTCAAAATAAGAATACCATTCAACACATGAATATGATTCAATGAATGAATTTTTATTCAACACATGAAGGTTTTCTATAGTTTGTATATATAGATAAAAAGGTGATTTTTATATTTAAAACATGAATAACATTCAACACATGAATTTCAATTCAACGAATGAATTTCGATTCAACACATGAAGGTTTTCTATAGTTTGTATATATAGATAAAAAGGTGATTTTTATATTTAAAACACGAATACCATTCAACACATGAATTTCAATTCAACGAATGAATTTCGATTCAACACATGAAGGTTTTCTATAGTTTGTATATATAGATAAAAAGGTGATTTTTATATTTAAAACACGAATACCATTCAACACATGAATTTCAATTCAACGAATGAATTTCGATTCAACACATGAAGGTTTTCTATAGTTTGTATATATAGATAAAAAGGTGATTTTTATATTGCAAAACAATTTATTTCAAAACATGAATGTCGTTCAATACATGAATTTCTATTCAACACACGAATATAGTTTCAACACATGAAAATAATTCTAATACATGAATATTATTCAGAATTTTGGTAGCAAAACGGCAGGGTAGTTAAAACCGGGACCGTCCCTAGTACGGTTCCTCGCTCTACCTTAAAGCCTCGCAGCTTTTGACAATGGGGAATCTTGCATCTAGTTCGCACGCAGGCGGCATGTATATTTTTTCATTTCCACAAACTAATCCTATGTGGTTTCAACTAAATATTTCTCAACCACAAACGGGTATTTTTCAACCACAATCAATAAATTTCAACCACAAACAATTTCAATCAACCATTTGTTGTCAATCAATTTTCACACCAATCACAACCAATAAATATCGTCCATGGTTTGTGGACGAGGGGCGTATATATATTTATATATAGCATTTCACTTCTATTTCAACACATATATAATTTTTACAATGCATATATAACTTATACATCGAACGTACAACTTATACAACGCTTATACAAGAGGTGTACAACGCTTATATAACTCATACATCGACTATATAATTTATACATCGTCATTTTCCATATCGTTTATAAATTAGAAATCTCACATTGGGTTCCGCTCCACCAAAAATAGCAGGAGGCTCAGAAAAATATGCAGTCTCTTCTAGAATGTAGAAGATGTCCACACGAGTCCACTGTCTCTTGTTTCACTGGATTTCGATCACACATGAAAAAGATATGATTTTTATTGTAAAACCAATATTCGTAACGCTTTTAAATGTTAAAAACAGTTTATTTAAATTAAACCATACCTTTTCTAATATCGTTCAAACAAGGGTTTGCCGAAAACTTTTGATCCGTGGCACGGGGACAAGATCGGACTGCGGCACGATGAAGAGGCTCGGAAGGCGCTCTTGCTCGTGGTGGTGCGGTCTGAATCGGTGGTCATGTGGCGGCGGAATCGAGGCGCGAACGGAGCAACTTCAGGAGGTTGATTCGAACAATCCACTCAATGAAAAATTCATCAATTGGTATGGATTTGGAGATCTCGCAGAGTGCTACAAAATCCTCAACAGGAGGAAGGTGTAATTTCGCTTGTAGGAGGAGGAAAGGAGGAGAGAAGGGGGCAAGCGTATTCCGTCTGTCGCGAGGGGGCTATCGAGGAGAGAGAAAGAGTGGATTGACCAATCAGATTTTTTTGTTTATTTATATATTTTATAAAATCTGAAAATACCCCTTGTCACACACGAACACCAATTCAAACCCAACGACTGTCGTCCCTAGCGTTTTACCCCCATTCCGAACACAATGGGACATGTTTCGTAGGCCCATTCGACTGTTTCATTCAGTTTTCCTTCAAATTAAAATATAAAACATTCAATATTTGATTTGAACGTACATTTCAATTTGCCAGGGCCACAAACTGATTCGAAAAATTCCAGAAAAATAAATTTAGCCATGTTTTGATGATACGGTCTTAACAAAACTAGTTTCGTCGAATTCTGAGATCGTTTGAAAAATGGCCCATTTCTGGTCGATCCAATTTAACTATAATTGGCCAAAACACATTTTCCTTTGCCGCGCTCAAATATTAGCTTCAAAAATTATGAAATTTGAAAGCTAGTAATAATTTCACATCCCGGATCCAACAAAAGTGGTTTCATCGAATTACGAGGTCGTTTGCAAAATGGCCATTTTCACGGGCTATATAAACTCCATAGCGACCTTTCAGAAAATTCATTTGGCCATAACTTTTGCATCCTGCTATGAAACCTCGATTTTTCAGATTCGTTAGAAAGGTATTCACTAACAGATTTAAATATTTTTTGTTTCACCCAAATCTGTTTTGTTTTGCACTCGGTACAGTCAGTCAAAGTTTGAATTCAAATTTTGAAATTACCGCGCCATTTCAGGCCTTGTTTATAATTAGAATTAATTATATTCCTTTTCAATTGTCAATTCAAACTCAATTTTCATCTTTATTATTTAAAATATTTATTTTAAATATTTAAAATATTTATTTTAAATATTTAAAATCCACTATTTTAGCCAATTTAAATTTTTTAAATTGGTTCAGATTTTCCTGGTCGTTACAATTAGGGTGTATAGTCACCTATCTAGAGAAATTCTTTTAGCTTCTTTAATGTATTTCAATGCTGTCATTTTCAGGAAATGGTGGTTTGAGCCCAACCATTGGTGATATACATTCAAAACACTCAATCGAAATGAGTGGTCGATCATGTGTGGGCTGGGTTTCAAGACGTTATTGTTGAATCTGGTGTATTCCCCTTTAGAGATACATTATCGGTAGGTGGTTCCATGCCTTGTCATAATCGGAATCCAATCTCCAATAAGCGCCCACGGTTTTGATTGTATACTATATATGTGGAGCTTGAGATGCAAGCGTTCTCTAGATTGATATCTACTTGTATTTAGACACTATTATAATATCAGAAAAGATATTGATTTCAAAAGTGTTTTAGGTTATCGTAAGTAAAAACCGTTCGTATTTATGTGTGGATTTGGTCTTATGATTATCCTTTGCTTTCAAAAAGATTTTGACTTTAAAATCAAGTTGTGTGATACCCTTAATACTGTGTGAGTTTTTCTCACTCTAGTTCACCAGACTGACCCGGTGTTTTGTAAATGCTCGGGTTTGACCGGGGTGTACAGGTCCAGGTCATCGGATGCTGCGAAGTCCAGAGACGAGCTGGAGGTGTTCAAACGTATGAAATTATATAGCTACTATTCCGCTGTGTGTTGTACATGAGGACATGTTATTATAACTGTTCAGATATGTGATGTACTCTGATGATTGTAAGTATTTTTAATGCTCTCAATAAAGATTTATTTCTGTATTATATTTTGTTCCGCTGTGATGTGAGACTCTGTGTTGTGTCGGTTCTTTTTCTCACCCTCTAATTTCTTTCTAATAACGTTCTAGTGTTTTCGGTGTTTGGAAGGTCGACATGAGTTACGGTAAAGGTAATTATGTCGATTTTCGGGACTGAAAATCCCTGGGTTATTACAGTGGTATCAGAGCTATTGGTTTAGTAATAACCTTGGCTCTGTGGTATAACTTGATAGAGATTGGGTTAGTAATACCCTAGATCGATATTGAGTGTAAAAATATGAGAGCGTATTTGTAAATTTTAAATATAAATGTTTTGTCTTGTGTTTGTTGATCGGTTCCAGTGTTGAGGAGCATTGAATTGGCAATGGATATAGTATTGTTTTGAAAAGAAGGTAAATGAAATAATTTTACCCAAATTATATTTTTGTATAGAAATGAAATGATTTTATGAAATATTTTAGGATGGTGTGTGTTTGATTGTTTTGAATGGAATTCAAATTGGATTGACAATTTAAATTGAGACTTAACTTGGTTAAGTGTAATTAAATTCAGTATGATATCGAATTAAATAAAACAGGTTTGGAAATTGGATATTTGATGAGTAAATAAATTTGGAATTTGAATTAATAATAATTAACTGGATTTCAATCAAATATTAATCAATTGAGGTTCAAATCTGTGAAACCAGGATAAAATATTAATATTGAATGTAAATTTAATTGATTTGGTTGATTTGGTTGTGTATTGGTTGTTGATTGTGAATTGTTCATTATTGGATGGTAGTTTGTTTGAATGGGAATAATCAACAATTTAATGGGGCTAAATGAATTATAAATTAAAGAATAAATTCTGGTATAATTAAACTGGAATGAAACTGCATATGAGCTGGAATTTGTGGTTTAAACCAGTATTTGAGGCTATCTCTTTGATTATAGTTATACTTGTTGATTAGTGAAATATTATTTCAGAATTTTATGTGTTCATCACTTATATATGAATTGATTTGAGTACAGGTGCCAGATGGCTAAGCAGACTGATATTTGTTGTGTAAATCGCATATACGTTGAGCCAGTATGCTCAATAGCACTTGGAAAAGGTACGCCTACACGAGAATATAAAATTTTGGGTCTTGATTTTTGTTTTCCAACCGTGTGGGTCGATGTATATATATTATTTGTTCCTGCGATATCGCAGATGTCACTCCGTACAGGGGAGACTCTGCCGAATTTTTCCGGGAATTTAAAGTGTTAGAAAATTTTCGATATTTTTGAAAATTGAAACACCCCACCTCCGTTAGGGTCACTCTCAAAGGGAATGCCCTAATTTTGGTGGAGGTTTATAAGTATAAGTCACAGATATATAAGACAGATATAAGAACACATATTTGTAAACAGCGGAAAAACAACAAACTTTATTTCATAAAGTCAAATACGTGTTACAACAACATCCTTTCCAAAAACATAACATAACACTTTCATAATCTGTCTTGAGTACATTATTTAAAGAAGCATAAATAAAACATAGATAAGCTGCAAAAGCCCCATGGTGGATTGTCCAAAGCCATAGTTCAAAACAGGAAAGTCCAAGCAATACATTTCTCTTCTTCAAGCTGGATGTTAAGGTTGGTCAAGCTGCTGTGTTCCCTCCCTGTGGACCTGGGGGGGGGGGGGGGACGGAAGAAAAGAAGACGAAAGAAAAGTAGAGTCAGACATAAAGCCTGAGTAAGTCTAGTACTATTTTGTCTATGAATAAAGAACTGGGTATGATAAGTATAAACAAGAAGTGGGCAAGCACTATAAACTTGGTTAAGTTGTCTAGGGTCGAATATACTATCGTACCCCATGATAATCTCTGAACCCATATAAACTAGTTTTCACTGGCACCCCATAATCAGGGTGATGTGAGACATTCTATGATGATCGGCTCCTACTCGCATAGTTACATGTGTCTTACGGCCCCCGATGTTGTAGTTACCTATGCTGGTCCCACCATGGGGTGTATCAAGTCCCATGGTGGCGGCCCGACACAACGTTAGAGTGCACAGGTATGCTACTGGTGTCCAGTGCCTTATTTTTCTGCACCGGAGTGTGTGCATGCCCACACTCCATTAGAACCTACACTGCTACACCACCGCCGTCGATTTGACCTCTTACAATCAGCCCAGTAATCGTGCCCCACCCTGCCTAGTTTCAGGGTATCCTGATACACCTTCTAGGGTTACTGCTGAAAAGGGTCCCCCGTTACTAGGTTTTCTATCTCTAGCCAACATGCTAAGTTGGTTAAGTGTTTTCTAACCTAACCCCCACCAGTCCGTTTAGTTTAGCATGTTCCATTTTTGATTAAGTCTTTAGTTCACTTAATCCTAACAATCCTGACTCAGCCTTAATTGTCTTATTAAGGCCCTGACCTCTCACATTAGACAGGTATTGTTGTGGCTGCCTGTTGCCGGTTGGTTCCGGGCAGTCTTACGCCACAACTCAGTCTAACCTCGGGTCCTTATTGGGCTCCATGTTTAACCTCCCACATTGGATAGGTATTGTTGTGACTACTGGACAGCCGGGCGGTTCCGGGCAGGTTTACATCACAACTCAATCCAACCTCGGGTTAAACACATCGTATTTTCTACATTTACATATTTTGTCATTCCTCTTTATTTCTTATATGTAAATATTTGCGGCCCATTATTAAGTTAATGGTGTAAAGGTTACACCAATCATGGGCCCAACCCATACTTGAATTTGGGCCCTTCTATTTTATATTTTCATTCATTAATTAATTTTAACCCAACGTTATTTTCCCCCGTTTTACACGTCCGTTTATATATATTGGGCTTAGCCTTTTAAAGCCCAATTTAGCCATGCGAAAAGGGGAGGCTTAAAGCGTAATTACATACACAAAAAGGGGAAGGTGAGCGTATGAACTTGCAAAATGACGTTGGAAATACAAACTAAAAACGGGTGTACTTGCATAGTGGTAACATAGGTGACATGAATCAAAGCATGTGAACTTGTAATTGAGATAAGAATCTAAATTGGGTATCATTATTGACACATAGTCATAACTACAACATGAACCTATACTTTTATTTCGGCATAATATCAAACATAAGCATGGCATAAATATTTCTAACATAAGCATGGCATAATGTCAAACATAAGCATGGCATAAATATTTCTAACATAAGCATGGCATGATGTCAAACATAAGCATGGCATAAATATTTCTAACATGAAATCATGATTCTTACTTTAGTCATGTAAACTTGCAAAAGGGATTTTTGAACCTAACCTAGCTATGTACCACATATGTCATCATAAAATTCTTGTAAACAAGATAGACTTAACATGAATTTCAATTATGCCAAATATCATTCATAGCCTAGCCATAATCATAAGTTTGCAAATAGGTTTTCTAGTACAAAAGCATGGCTTAATACATGATGCCCAAATTTCAACATAATTTCATATGAACTATAACAACCAAACTTGTTCCAATTACTTCCAAAATGATGTTTATATAAAAATAGCCATTATGATGGCATAGTAGCAAAGCCCCAAACTTGCATGAATTCAAATCAACTACATACATGTAGCTTCAACATGGATTACATAATTTGCGAAATATTCCAAACGTATACTTGCATAGAACTACCGCATGTAGTTCTTTATAATGAATGACATAATTCAAGAATATCCAAACGTATATAAATTGATAAGAACGCACAAATATGAATTACTTTATTGCCACAATTCAAGCATACAAACCAACACAATTATTTGTTCATACCAAAGTAATACTCTACTTACAATGGTGTGATGAATTCTCTAATTTAGGGATTGAAGACGCGGTTTGATTTGATTGAGTTGCTTTATGCCTTAGAATTTGCCTCCTAATCCTCTCTCCAATTTGGTGGCTACTCCTAGTCGTTCTTCAGCAACATGGAGGCTATGTTCTTATTTTTGAATGAATAGATTAGGGTTTGGTCTAGGGTTGTTTTTATAGAGGTTAGGAACTGATTAGGACCATTGATGTTGCCTGGATTGATCGTAGCCATTCATTCGATAGAGAGACCAATCAGAGCCTGCCACCTAGCCCTAATGACAAAGCAGACCACAGAAAATCGACCACATAGAGAATAAGCCAGCCGGGTTAGACTGGGCTCGACCTGGGTCTGGACCAGGTCGACATGCCTGTCGACAGCCCTGTCGACAGCCCTGTTGACCTGGTTAGACCAGGTCGACAGCCCAGTCGACCTGGGTGCGTCAGGCGGGCGTTTTTCCGCCCTGGCCCATTGGGCCCCATTTTCGAATTTAAACTTATTTTAATCTGTTTGAATTTTAAACTTAATTCTCAAACTTCCGAAGGCCATATCTTCTTCATACGGACTCCGTTTTTCGAAAACTCGGACTCTATTTCGCGTATTTTTCCGAGACGAATGCAATGGCATATCCCGTTTCCCTTATTTCTTTGATTTGAAGTTAATTATACTTTAATTTGTTAATTTCACAGTTATAGAATTTGCGGGGTGTTACATTCTCCCCCACTTAAAAGGATTTCGTCCCCGAAATCTTCAAGTTAGGAGGAATGTATATCCTAACATCCAATCATCCATCTACTCATCCATCAAACACGAGCATCCATTGTCCTTAAAAGATTTCTAATGCTTCATGATCATATGCGAAGGGTGTGTGTACATGTATTTATCTATTGCAAAATCAGGCGGTCTACTGATTCAGTTGACCTCCTTAATGCGAATTATGTAAGTGCCATGAATCCATTATGTATGCAAATTTTCCTATTCTTGATTCTACATGAGTGCACAATCATTCAATACAAATGCAACATCCACATGACAACACATTAAAGTTCAACCATATACGAGTGCAAACATATATGCATATGCAATATGAAGTGACTGAGCCGATCTAAAACCTAGATTGTGTGTGTATATGCAACCACGAGCAACCACTAGCAATCACTTGCAACCACTTGCAACCATCATCCATAACATGTTTCAACTACATGTTTCCATCCAAAGGGTTTCTACCTAAAAGATATGGTCGAGGAAATATACCTAAAAAGATAGATAAAAGCGCAACTTAAGGAAAAAGAAAGATCAAGGATGTACACTCGAATAGAAAAGGGTAGGCAGTGCGTATTCTAGCTTCAGTTTCCCAAGTCGCGTCTCCCTCGGCGTCGCTCCACTGAACTTTGACGAGCTTGACTTCACGGTTGCGTAGCTTCTTCACTTCCGTTCCTAAGATGTGGGTTGGAACTTTTCTTATGGTTGCTTCGCGTTCCACTTCGGCCTCTTCGAGGATATTTGGCTCTACCACTTCAGCTGACTCATGTAGACATTTTCGGAGATGTGAAACGTGAAAAACGTTGTGGACTCCAGCCAACTTCTCGGGTAGCTCTAATCTATAGGCCATTTTCCCAATTTTCTCGATAATAGGGAATGGCCCTACGAACCTTGGTGCTAGTTTTCCTGTGGTTCCAAAACGAACAACGTTCCTTAGCGGTGATACCTTGAGAAAAACTCTGTCTCCAACCTCAAATTCAAGGTCGGTCCTCCTTTTGTCGGCGTAGGACTTTTGTCTGTCTTGGGCCGTCTTCATCCTTCTTCGTATTAAGTCTACTTTCTCTGAGGTCTCCCGGATCATATCTGGTCCAAGTATGAGCTTATCCGTGGACTCCCACCAACAAGTGGGCGATCGGCACGGTCTTCCATATAAAGCTTCGAAGGGCGCCATTCCGATGGTTGCTTGATAGCTGTTGTTGTAGGCAAATTCCACCAAAGGAAGGTGGTCTTCCCATGTCCCTCTGAAGTCGAGGACGCATAGCCTTAAAAGGTCTTCCAAAACTCTGTTCACTCTCTCTGTTTGGCCGTCGGTTTGGGGATGATAAGCTGTGCTTAAGCATAACTGCGTTCCTACTGCTTCTTGCAGACTCCGCCAAAACTCACTGGTAAAGATGGGGTCTCGGTCACTAACAATGCTAGATGGTATTCCATGGAGTCGAACGATTTCCTTGAGGTAAAGTGATGCTAGGGATGAGGCAGTTCTCTTACTTTTGACAGGTAAAAAGTAGGTGCTTTTAGTAAGCCTATCCACTATTACCCAAATGCTAGTGTTGCCTCTCCTAGACCTAGGCAGCCCATCGATGAAATCCATAGAAATGCTATCCCACTTCCACTGCGGGACCTCCAGAGGATGTAGTAGTCCGCCAGGCTTTTTCTGTTCCGCTTTAACCTGTTGGCACACCATACACTTAGAAACGAACTCTGCCACGTCCTTTTTCATGCCGTTCCAGAAGAAAGTCCTCTTTATGTCTTTGTACATTTTATCTCCGCCTGGGTGTATCGTCATCTTGGAGTGATGCGCTTCCTCGAGAACCTTCTTCACTAAATCTTTTGTCTGTGGGACGCATAGTCTTCCGTCTCGCCTTAGTAAACCTTTATCGTCAATAGAGTATCTGTTGAGGTGACTTGAAGTCTCACCCCTAATTAGCCTATCAATCATTTCCACAAGCTGAGGGTCTTCGCGTTGTGCTGCCCCTACCGAATCTACTAAAGTTGGGCGCACTTCGAGAGATGCTAGCAAGCCCGGTACGAAATCGGAGGAGGGCCTAAAGTCGAAGCTGGTTATAAACTCTAGGCTTTGTCTTTCAACAAACAACGGGCTTAGGGTCAATTTCTTTCGGCTCAACGCGTCTGCCACTACGTTGCCTTTGCCCGGAGTGTAGGAGATTTCGAAATCGTACGAGGCAAGAAACTCCATTCATCTTTGTTGCCTCAAGTTAAGATCTTTCTGCGAGAAAAGATATTTCAACGATTTATGGTCAGTGTAAAGTTCGAACTTCTCACCTAGGAGATGGTGTCGCCAAGACTTGAGTGCGAAGACGATGGCGGCTAACTCAAGATCGTGGGTTGGGTAGTTCTTTTCATGCGCTTTCAACTGCCTCCCGCCATAAGCTACTACCCTTCCTTCTTGCATTAAGACGGCGCCTAGCCCTGTCCCACATGCATCTGTATAAACAGTGAACATCTTGCTCCCATCTGGCAGCGTCAAAACTGGGGCTGTTGTGAGAGCCCTTTTCAGTCGTTGGAAAGCAAACTCGCAATCCAAATCCCAATTAAACACCAGATTCTTCTTAGTCAATTTCGTGAGCGGAGCTGAGATTTTCGCAAAATCCCTTATAAACTTTCGATAGAAACCTGCTAGTCCTAGGAAGCTTCGGACCTCATTCGCATTCCTTGGTGTCTTCCAATCCTATACCGCCACTACCTTAGCGGGGTCCACCGCTAACCCTTGTTTGGATACTATGTGCCCAAGGAACCTCACCTCTTCCCTCCAAAAGTGGCATTTGGAGAACTTGGCTTTTAGTTGATGGACTCGAAAAGTTTCCATGATTGCCCTTAAGTGCTGAGCATGTTCCTCTTCACTCTTTGAGAAGATAAGGATATCATCTACGAAGACCACTACGAATTTGTTGAGGAAATCTCTAAATACCCTACTCATCAGGTCCACGAAGTAAGCAGGTGCATTTGTCAAGCCAAAAGGCATGACAAGCCATTCAAAGAAGCCGTATGGGGTTCTGAACGTTGTTTTATCGATGCTATCTTCAGCCACCCTTAGCTGATGAAAACCGGTTGCTAAATCGAGCTGGGAGAAAACAGACGCTCCTACAAGCTGGTCAAATAAATCGTCAATTCTAGGGAGAGGGTGCCTATTCTTTTTCGTTAGCTTGTTGAGCTCCCTATAGTCAACACATAGACGGAGTGAACCATCCGCCTTTGTAGCGAACACCACTGGAGCGCCCCATTCTGAAATGCTCCTCCTAATGAACCCCTTTTCTAGAAGCTCTTTAATCTGTTTACTGAGCTCTTTCCTTTCTCGTGGAGCCATATGTCTAACGGGTAACGCAACGGGCTTTGCATTATCTACAAGATATATGCGGAAGTCTATTTCCCGCTTCGGAGGCAAGCCCTTCACCTCTTCAAAGACATCCGGATATTCCCGGACCACTCTAACTGATTGCAAATTCTCAACAGAGGCATCTAGTGATTCAAGATAACTAAGCATAACCGCATACGAGGGATTACAAGAAATTTCCAAAGTATTACTGAGCTGGGTTAGGAGCCTAACAACCCTTTTCTCACAATCAAGGATGGCCCCATTACTGGATAGCCAATCCATACCCAAAATCAAACCATACCCCGAAAAGCCCAAAACAAAGGCACTACATTGAAATTCTACACTTAGGATAGAAATTTTTAATCCCAAACAGATCATAGACAAATGAGCTGGGCCCCCAATTGGGTTTGAAACAATTAAGGGGTCCTCTACCATACTAGTTTTTAGGTGCATAGATTCTACTAAAGCAGACGAGATAAAGGAGTGGGATGCGCCAGAATCAAATAAAGTGCGAACGGGGTGATCATAAAGATAAACTATACTTTCTACAGAAGTATTTATACCTCGCTGTTGCAGAGGTGGCGCTTCCAGCACATGAACCTGTGCCCCTGGGGTGGATCCAGCCCTCTGCCCCTGTCCTCGTTTCTTTGGGCAGTCCTTAGCCCTATGGCCCGTCTCACCGCAAGAAAAGCACCCACCATTCTCCTTGGCCTTCTTTTTCCGGCAGTCCTTTACTAAGTGCCCCACTTTGCCACAGAAATTACACTTCCTCTTCTCTTTGTTGCCTTTCCCGCCTTTCTTAAAGTCCGTCTTCTTAGGCTGCAAACCCTCTTTCTTCCCTTGAGAGCTTTCTGCCTTTGTCTGCTTCTTGCCCTTATCCTCTTCATTCAGCAACGCCATTTGCACCAATCTTTCATACGTGGCTCCCATGGGTATATGGGTCATGGCCAAACTGTGTAATGGCTCATTTAACCCTTTGACGAAACGGAGAGCCTTCTTGTGCGGGGTGTTGACTAGGTCAAGCCCAAATCTAGCCAGCTCATCGAACTGATTCACATACTCTCTGACTGTCTTGTCCCCTTGCTTAAGGAATAAGAATTTTTCCAACTGCAAACTTCTTTCTGCATCTGAGATAAATTTGGTCTCAAACCTTGCCCTAAAGTCCTCCCATGTCTCCACTGGTCTTTCAGCATTAGTGACTTCCCACCAGTAGGAAGCCTCGCCCTTCAATAGCCATACTGCCAATTGTACTTTTTGTCTATCTTCTACCTCAAAGATGATGAATAGGTCCTCCGTTTCTTTCAGCCAATTCCTAGCTGCTACGAAGGACTCAGTTCCATGGAAATCCCTTCCTCCCATAGCTTTAAAATCTTTACATATCTTAGCAAACGTGTTTCCCCGAGGAGGAGGTGGAGGAAAAGGTGCCGCTGCAGCTGGATGATTTCCTGCAGCTGGGGGAGGAGGAACGGTAGGACCTGGCTGAGTGGCCCTTGCTTCTAAGAACCGTCTAAACCAACCAGGTATTGGTACCCCTTCTGGTAAGTTAAGATCTTCGGACATGCTGAAACAAAAAGGATAGATTCAAAACGAAGGATAAGAGATAGTACCTATGGCTTTGGGGAGTGGACTTTGCCTTTTAAAATAAAATAATATTTTTCTTTTAAAAATGCTTCTTTAAATTTCCTTTTTGAAAATAATTTTCAAAACTTTTTATCTTATCTGGTAAACCTATGCTCTGATACCAAGTGAAACACCCCACCTCCGTTAGGGTCACTCTCAAAGGGAATGCTCTAATTTTGGTGGAGGTTTATAAGTATAAGTCACAGATATATAAGACAGATATAAGAACACATATTTGTAAACAGCGGAAAAACAACAAACTTTATTTCATAAAGTCAAATACGTGTTACAACAACATCCTTTCCAAAAACATAACATAACACTTTCATAATCTGTCTTGAGTACATTATTTAAAGAAGCATAAATAAAACATAGATAAGCTACAAAAGCCCCATGGTGGATTGTCCAAAGCAATAGTTCAAAACAGGAAAGTCCAAGCAATACATTTCTCTTCTTCAAGCTGGATGTTAAGGTTGGTCAAGCTGCTGTGTTCCCTCCCTGTGGACCTGGGGGGGGGGGGGAACGGAAGAAAAGAAGACGAAAGAAAAGTAGAGTCAGACATAAAGCCTGAGTAAGTCTAGTACTATTTTGTCTATGAATAAAGAACTGGGTATGATAAGTATAAACAAGAAGTGGGCAAGCACTATAAACTTGGTTAAGTTGTCTAGGGTCGAATATACTATCGTACCCCATGATAATCTCTGAACCCATATAAACTAGTTTTCACTGGCACCCCATAATCAGGGTGATGTGAGACATTCTATGATGATCGGCTCCTACTCGCATAGTTACATGTGTCTTACGGCCCCCGATGTTGTAGTTACCTATGCTGGTCCCACCATGGGGTGTATCAAGTCCCATGGTGGCGGCCCGACACAACCTTAGAGTGCACAGGTATGCTACTGGTGTCCAGTGCCTTATTTTTTTGCACCGGAGTGTGTGCACGCCCGCACTCCATTAGAACCTACACTGCTACACCACCGCCATCGATTTGACATCTTACAATCAGCCCACTAATCGTGCCCTACCCTTCCTAGTTTCAGGGTATCCTGATACACCTTCTAGGGTTACTGCTGAAAAGGGTCCCCCGTTACTAGGTTTTCTATCTCTAGCCAACATGCTAAGTTGGTAAAGTGTTTTCTAACCTAACCCCCACCAGTCCGTTTAGTTTAGCATGTTCCATTTTTGATTAAGTCTTTAGTTCACTTAATCCTAACAATCCTGACTCAGCCTTAATTGTCTTATTAAGGCCCTGACCTCTCACATTAGACAGGTATTGTTGTGGCTGCCTGTTGCCGGTTGGTTCCGGGCAGTCTTACGCCACAACTCAGTCTAACCTCGGGTCCTTATTGGGCTCCATGTTTAACCTCCCACATTGGATAGGTATTGTTGTGACTACTGGACAGCCGGGCGGTTCCGGGCAGGTTTACATCACAACTCAATCCAACCTCGGGTTAAACACATCGTATTTTCTACATTTACATATTTTGTCATTCCTCTTTATTTCTTATATGTAAATATTTGCGGCCCATTATTAAGTTAATGGTGTAAAGGTTACACCAATCATGGGCCCAACCCATACTTGAATTTGGGCCCTTCTATTTTATATTTTCATTCATTAATTAATTTTAACCCAACGTTATTTTCCCCCGTTTTACACGTCCGTTTATATATATTGGGCTTAGCCTTTTAAAGCCCAATTTAGCCATGCGAAAAGGGGAGGCTTAAAGCGTAATTACATACACAAAAAGGGGAAGGTGAGAGTATGAACTTGCAAAATGATGTTGGAAATACAAACTAAAAACGGGTGTACTTGCATAGTGGTAACATAGGTGACATGAATCAAAGCATGTGAACTTGTAATTCAGATAAGAATCTAAATTGGGTATCATTATTGACACATAGTCATAACTACAACATGAACCTATACTTTTATTTCGGCATAATATCAAACATAAGCATGGCATAAATATTTCTAACATAAGCATGGCATAATGTCAAACATAAGCATGGCATAAATATTTCTAACATAAGCATGGCATGATGTCAAACATAAGCATGGCATAAATATTTCTAACATGAAATCATGATTCTTACTTTAGTCATGTAAACTTGCAAAAGGGATTTTTGAAACTAACCTAGCTATGTACCACATATGTCATCATAAAATTCTTGTAAACAAGATAGACTTAACATGAATTTCAATTATGCCAAATATCATTCATAGCCTAGCCATAATCATAAGTTTGCAAATAGGTTTTCTAGTACAAAAGCATGGCTTAATACATGATGCCCAAATTTCAACATAATTTCATATGAACTATAACAACCAAACTTGTTCCAATTACTTCCAAAATGATGTTTATATAAAAATAGCCATTATGATGGCATAGTAGCAAAGCCCCAAACTTGCATGAATTCAAATCAACTACATACATGTAGCTTCAACATGGATTACATAATTTGCGAAATATTCCAAACGTATACTTGCATAGAACTACCGCATGTAGTTCTTTATAATGAATGACATAATTCAAGAATATCCAAACGTATATAAATTGATAAGAACGCACAAATATGAATTACTTTATTGCCACAATTCAAGCATACAAACCAACACAATTATTTGTTCATACCAAAGTAATACTCTACTTACAATGGTGTGATGAATTCTCTAATTTAGGGATTGAAGACGCGGTTTGATTTGATTGAGTTGCTTTATGCCTTAGAATTTGCCTCCTAATCCTCTCTCCAATTTGGTGGCTACTCCTAGTCGTTCTTCAGCAACATGGCGGCTATGTTCTTATTTTTGAATGAATAGATTAGGGTTTGGTCTAGGGTTGTTTTTATAGAGGTTAGGAACTGATTAGGACCATTGATGTTGCCTGGATTGATCGTAGCCATTCATTCGATAGAGAGACCAATCAGAGCCTGCCACCTAGCCCTAATGACAAAGCAGACCATAGAAAATCGACCACATAGAGAATAGGACAGCCGGGTTAGACTGGGCTCGACCTGGGTCTGGACCAGGTCGACATGCCTGTCGACAGCCCTGTCGACCTGGTTAGACCAGGTCGACAGCCCAGTCGACCTGGGTGCGTCAGGCGGGCGTTTTTCCGCCCTGGCCCATTGGGCCCCATTTTCGAATTTAAACTTATTTTAATCTGTTTGAATTTTAAACTTAATTCTCAAACTTCCGAAGGCCATATCTTCTTCATACGGACTCCGTTTTTCGAAAACTCGGACTCTATTTCGCGTATTTTTCCGAGACGAATGCAATGGCGTATCTCGTTTCCCTTAGTTCTTTGATTTGAAATTAATTATACTTTAATTTGTTAATTTCACAGTTATAGAATTTGCGGGGTGTTACAAAAATATTTATTTATGATATTGAATTAGTTTTCGATTTAAAATAAATTGGATTTGGAAATTAATAAGTTTGTAACGTCCTTTCGTACCTTAGCAATTTCGAGGACGAAATTATTTTAAAAGGGGAAATGTAACGACCCGTATTTTTGGCAGTCAAATATTTTATTTAATTAATTTTAAATGTTTTATTTGGAATAATAATGAAACTTAATATTTAATTTGTTATTTAAACATAGTTTGAATGTTATATATTTATATATTTATATAATTATAAAACGAGCTCGAAATGGCGCTGCAGTTCGTAATATGGTGTTTTGAACTTCAACCGAATATACATGATCCGATATAAGTCGGATTCCTATGAAACAAGAAATGTTGGGATCGTGTTGACTATAATTTTCTATGAAATAGAAAAATCTAGATTTTGTATTATAGATTGTTAGTTATGGCCAAATCAAATTTTGAAATAGTCACTATGGAAATTGTTATTTAATTATAGGCCTTTAAAATTGCGATTTTGCAAACGGACTCCGTTTTCAATGAAATTAGTTTCATTGGAACCGTATTGTTAGACTATTGTTAGAAGATCAAATTGCGTAGCAAACCAATGTCGTATGTGACCACGGCAGCTGTAAACGCCAATTAATTTCTATAGCGCGTAGTTAAATTAATTTAATTCAATAGAGAGATATTTGAGTGTAATTTGAGAAGATTATCGAATTAAGCCATGAAACCAATTCCGTTGAGTTTGTATCGGCGATTAGAGTCAGAATAGCTATATAGTTTGTTATTTTTGGAGACTGGCTAATTTGGTGTACAAAATGGCATTGCGGTGCGTGTAAAAATAGCATACCAGGAAACAGTCTCAGAATGCGAAGAAACCAGTGCCACTGGATTCATATTAATTAATTATTGTAGGATTTCAATTTGCATGTCAATTGGACTTACCGTTTGATCATGGCAGTGATAAACGCCCAAATCAATTCTATTATTTTGGTCAATTCAGACAGGGGAAACTTTAAACGAAGAAACAACTAGTCAAATGAACTCTGATTTCGATGAAATAAATTTCATTGGATTCGTAAGGATGAGGTCTAGTTAAATGTCAAGGTTTCAAATTTATTGGAATTTTTCTGTAAGTTTAGGAATTTTAAATGCTTGATTTTTCATCGATAATTATAAAGAACTTTTCACAAATGATGTCGGAATTCGACGGAACCTGTCCCATTGGGTCCGGGATATATTTTTATGCTAGGATTGACATTTGTACGGAAGAAAACGGAAGTCGATTGTAGTTGTTTTCAAATATTTCTTCATGCAAAGTTATACTTAATAAAACAATATTATTTCCATCCTAAGACCCTATAAATACCAGCGAGAAGTCAATACCCTAAAACGTTTCAGCCATCGTCAACCTATTTACTTTCAGCGCCTCCATTTACCAAATGAAATGCTGAAAAACAACCAATCTTCTCCCTTCGATTCTAGTAATCCGTTCATCATCTCTCTATGATTACAACTACATAAAGGATCGACTAGGTGAGATCTAAATGTTGACCGGTCGAGATCAGGTTTGGAGGTCTATGGTGATCACATCTGGAGCAGGAAGGTGCCGACTTCAATTCTTATTTCTGGAAACCGGTGATTATCGAATGGCAAGAGGCTAGGTGGGTTGGTCAACGAGGTCACGACGCTTCGCTTGGGGGTCTCAGATCGGACGTTGGTGGATGGCAGGGTGTCGTGTTGATCGTTCATTGTAGGCGTGGATGGATTTTTGGGGATAAACAGCAGTACAACGTGAAATTTGTCTGGCCTTAATTTGAACCAAAGAAACCAAAGTCGGCTATCCTTAATAAAAGTAATTAACCCAAGTATTTTGTAACCATTATAATTATTAAAAAGCGAAACCTATTTTGCAGAACAATCGGGCACAACGTGGAAGTTATATTGGATTTTAGCCAGGCAGAGGTAATAAAAAGGGATCAGACTGACTCTTGTATAAACGTAATTAAGTAAGTTATAAAAAAGTTAAATTATTATTAAACGGTGGTTAGTTTAATAAAAAATGTTACACTGCTACGTGATCCCAGGTCTTGGAAAATTGAAGCAGTGTCGGACTAGAGCAAAGAAGAAGGAAATGTAGTCCCTGAGTTAGTCAGACATGATTATATAATAAAAGTATTAAATCTAGATTGATTATTATTAATACTTATAAGATTTAACTATGTTTTATTAAAATTGGACTGATATTAGTCTGGATCAGAAAATGAACGGGATCAAAGAAACCGGAAAATTGGTAGGAACAACAGAAATTGATTGGCCTGGATACAGTTTTCACAAAAAGGTAATTAATAATATTTAGTTAAGTAAAACTTGATTAAAGAATTATTTAATTTATAATTAAATATTTTTACTTTAAATATTAATAACAAATCCATATGTGATCAGAACTGGACGATTCTGGGGACATTGGACTCGTCCCAACTACCACAACATTATGGAACGGATCTGGACATAATTGGAATCAACCGGGATTTTTAATTAAATTAAACTCTTGTTTGATTTAATTAAAACCAACCATTCAAACAACGATATCAACTCAAGATGAGTTAAACTCACTCAGTTCTCCCCATTTATACTTTACAAATTAGGTTTTTATTTTGTGTGCTCTTCTTGTTAATGGTTGACTGTTTGCTAGTTATATATTCATTGTTGTTTTAACCGATGAAATTAAAC
The DNA here is from genome assembly GCA_030737875.1 of Allium sativum. Taxonomy (NCBI): domain Eukaryota; kingdom Viridiplantae; phylum Streptophyta; class Magnoliopsida; order Asparagales; family Amaryllidaceae; genus Allium; species Allium sativum. The sequence goes on along the minus strand of CM060916.1, from coordinate 748,150,205 downwards.
ATGTTTAATTTCAGTAAAATACCAAATCGTTATTTTAACGATTGGATCCAATAGAGATGACTTACCTTATTGGTCACGTTTATTTATAAACGTGTTTAACCGTTCGAATTATTTGAATTGTTTTGATGATTGATTGATGTTAAATAGTAATATTTGTTGTTATAGAAATTATCAGTTAAATAGAATTAAATGATCCAATTTGTGATAACCAATTTATATATAGGGAAGAACAGGTTGGAGGGATCCAACGGGATTCCTCGAATATATTATTTATTTTCATATTATCATATATGAACAGTCTTGATTGGGTGATTGATTGGATTATTGATAGTTGACTGAAAATTCAACAATTGTTGTGTTGAAACCAATGGGCAGTATTGGTTGAGTATTTGGCAACATATGGCCGATAAAACCAATTGATTTGTTTATATTGGTTTACCATCAGGTGGATCGATAATACTGAAGTTATAAAATTTATTTTATAACTGGGGATAGATTTTTAAATATATTATTTTAAATAAAAGTTTGTTTAAAAGAGATAAATATTTATCTATTTTATTTAAGTTTATAATAATTATTAATTGGTTTTATAAAGTCAATTCTGATGTTAATTAGATCAATAAACTTGAGAATAGAAATTAACATAACCGTTAAGTTTGGATAATTATTTTGTTAAGAAATAATTAAATGGAATTATTTAAACTAATTATATTACTAATTAATTTAAAGGGAAAATGATTTCGATCGATTATTGGGATAACCGTGTTTTGAGTTGGCTAAATTGACCGTTTATTAATTGGAATAAAATCAGTGCATTTTGAATAGAGTGGTTTAATAAGTATTGTTTAAATTTTAATAAGATATTTAAAAAGGGATTTACTATTCATTTTAGTTAATTAAGGAATTAACTATGTTTACAGCAGTTAATGATCGAGCTAAATTATTATTTTAATTAATAATAATTTAGAAAATTAGTTTTTAAATGGAAATTCACTTAATAGGTAATTGGAGTTGAAACCAAATCTAGTTGGATGATGGAAGGAGTTTATGTACGGCTTTATATTTAAAACCCAAATTTTTATAACAAAGTTATAAAAGGAATTTCAAGTGAATACAATAACTTAAAATAAATGTTACTTAATTATATGAATTAAGTCAAAGGAGATTAGGATAAAATGGTTATATTAAACAAAAGTTAGATAAATGAAGTTAAAAATGTTAAAGTGTTAATTTTACATTAACGTTACGTAATAATGGGATTAAGTAAAAGTGAGGAATTGAAGTGTGAATTTCAAGCGGGAAGTGGTCGAAAGGATTTGGAAAGGAGTTGGAAAAAAAGTTGAATTTGGTTAAAGAAGTGGGTCGTAGGATTTTGTAAATAAATATGAATTATAAAATGAATTTGTTTAAAGAGGTCGAGATTAAAATGTGGTATTTTATAGGAAATTATTTAATTATTGAATTAAGGAATAATAAGGAAGAGATTTTCCAAAGGGTAAGAAGATTGTATGAAACCATATTTTGATTAAAAATTTAAATGGAATTTGTATTTATATTAGAATGAAATGTGGGTTTGGATTACAACTAGTATTTATCTTAGGATATGAACGTTGTTGATCCAGGTCTGAGAGGTAACTAAAATACCCCAACTTGAATGACATTAGGATTATCTGCGGATCATATTAGTTGTAATGGTAAAAGAGGTTAGCAAATATGTATTATTTCCATTAGAGAAATAATAGTGCAACGACTAATGGAAATGTGGGGAATATATAACGAGAGTTCCAAAGTAAAAGGGAAATAAAAAGGGGTTACCGAAAATATAATGGTATTTTCGAGTTAGGAAAGAAAATGTAAAGTTGAGTTTTATTATATAAGAATAAGCATGGGTACTGTCAAGAAATGAATAAAAGATATTTGTTATTACGAATAAGTTGAACTGATTTCCCCAATATTAGATAATAAGGTGGTTAATGTTTTGAAAATGAAAGAAGGAATCTGGATTTATAAAAATGAATTTGTTTAAAGAAAAAATTATGTTAAATAAGAAGCGAAAATTATATTTATAATAAAGAAATATTAAAGAGTTCAAAATTTACATTTGTTTAATTAAAAAGGCCAATTGATGCTGAATACTGAACTAGTGAACCCATTGGATTTTCATGATTGAATCACTGTTTATTTTGATAGTTAAATCACTGACTATTAAATTTGTCCAATACGATTGTTGGTACGGAAAGATCAGGATCGAATTTATATTCAAAAACCATTCCGACCAGCAAATACGTAAATGAAGATTACTGAAGATGGAGCAATTGAAGATTGTTGATCATTATGAGTGGAAGAACTACTTGCTAAGTTTCTCTAGTTTAGCAGCCAGAGATATTTCGATAGTAATTCTGTCGTAACTGGAATCAACGGACTGCAAGGACTACTCGCTACTAATCTATAGGATGATTCCTTGGATGTGGTAGGAGGGTGCCTTCGGTTCATCCTGTTCCTGGATGACTTGTATGGACGAACGTTTGACAGAGTATTTCCAAAGGAATTACGTAAGTTGAATTCTTCAAACGTACCATAGTTGATGGCGGAGAAATGGTTTTTCTCTAGCCAAATAACTAGAGTATTTTTGTGGACGTCAATTAGTGATATCTGGCGGATCTGACGATATGGCATTCAAAGTGAATGATGACCAGATGTTCAAAGTCAGTCTAAACCTCAAGCCTCATCAATCGGGAAATGACAAAAATCAGGCAGACATCATAGCTATGTGGGTCGCTCCCATGAGGGTGTATAATCACTTATCTAGAGAAATTCCTTTTGCTTCTTTAATCTATTTCGATGCTGTCCCTTTCGGGAAACTGTGGTTTGAGCCCAACCGTTGTTGATTTACATTCAATACACTCAAGCGAAATGAGTGGTGGGTCATGTGTGGGCCGGGTTGCAAGATGTTCTTGTTGAACCTAGTGTATTCCCTTTTAGAGATACACTATCGGTAGGTGGTTCCTTACCTTGTCATAGTCGGAATCCAGTCTCCAATAAGCGCCCGCAGTTTTGATTGTATACTATATATGTGGAGCGTGAGATGCAAGTGTTCTGCTAGATTGATATCTACTTGTATTTAGACACTATTATAATATCAGAAAAGATATTGATTTCAAAAATGTTTTGGGTTATCGTAAGGTAAAAACCATCCGTATTTATGTGTGGATTTGGTCTTATGATTATCCTTTGCTTTCGAATTTTTTTTTACTTTAAAATCAAGTTGTGTGATACCCTTAATACTGTGCGAGTTTTTCTCACTCTGGTTCACCAGACCGACCCGGTGTTTTGTAAATGCTCGGGTCAGACCGAGGTGTACAGTTCCAGGTTATCGGATGCTGCGAAGTCCAGGTTATGAAACCATATTTTAATGGATTAGAAAATGAGATTTTGTGATGTTGCAATTAATATCAATTTTTGAATTACAAGCTCTTATTTATCTTAAGATAAGAACGGTGTTGATCAAGGTCTGAGAGGTAAATTGAATACTCTAACTTGAATGACTTTAGGATTATTTGAGGATGATATTGGTTTGCAATGGTAAAGTTGTTGGAAATAATTTATTATTTCCATAAGAGAAATAATATTGCAACTTTATTTGCAAGATTTAAGAAATATAATAAAACTATTGGGTTTTTCCATATACAATGTATTACTTGACATTGTTTGGCCCAAAGATGGAGTATGATTATACATATACAATTTGGTTAAGTATAAAGCACTATTTTCAAGGTACTGAAAATAGTATGGTTTTGAGAACATGCTTATTCCAACTAATAAGTAAATGGTCATGGTTTTCAAAGAAATGAAAATAAGAGAATATAATGGGTCGAAATTGATGTGGATATTGGAAATTGAATTATTATTTTCATAAGTAAAGTTTTTAAACTTTAGTTTGCAAAGTCTGAAGATAAATAAAACTGTTGGGTTATATAATAAAGAATATGTTGCTTGACACAGTTTTGATCCATATAAGATTTGGTAATTAAACTTATACCAAATGGCTATGTATTTATAGTGATGATATCGAAGTAATGGAAAAAAAAGAGGGGGCTTGGTGATTATGTTTATTTTAAAGATATAAGTATTGGTTGTTGTTTACAAAATAATGAAATAGAAAAGATTTGTTGAGATAAATATATGGAATCGATGAAATGATTTTAATGAATGGGATTAGTTAAAAGGGCTTGAGCTCCTGATATACTTAATCGTACCATTTTAATTTAATAGTTAAAAACCCAACTATCAATAAATATAATTTTTGGACTTTCGACGTGTAAGTTCGAGGAGACAGGTATGGGAACTAAACCCAAAACCACTTCGAACCAACTTAATGTTCGAAAACCAACTTGCAGGTGTGCTTATGAGATGATTTGAAGGCATAGATCTTCGTAATGAGTGGGATACTCGTTGATGTCTCTAGTTAACTACCAAGATTAAACCTGTAGCAGTAATGATCTTTGTTTTGAGGTATCTTCGGTTTCGTTAAGTCTCAAAACGAACTTGTATGGACGAACGTCTAACAGACTATTTCCTGACATCACATACATTGATTTTTACAAATATACCAAGTATGGTGGTGGAGAAGGGACTTCTCTTAGCTTAACACCCAGAGTATATTTTTTCAAATCAATTAGTGATTGATGGACCCGATAATTTGGCATTCAAAGTTTGAATGTGATGTTTTTTAAAAGGTAGTCATGACCTCAAGCCTCATCAACCAAGAAATGATTGAAATCGGGCAGGCAACATGGCTATGTGGGTCATACCCATTTGGGTATATCATCACCTTTGTCCCTTTTTTATGCTTTGGAATTTACAGTTGTTGATCCCAATTGTGGTGATGATATATTCGGTACACTCAAGTTGATTGAGTGGTCGGGTTGCAAGTTGTTCTTTTTGAACCCCAATATTCCATCTCTAGAGGACACTGATCGGAAGGTGGTTTCATACATAATCATGTTGGAAATTCAATCTCCGATACGAGCCGGTTTTTTTTTAGTTCTAAACCAATTATGTTGGACAGTCAGATGTAAGCTTTTCGGCTATATTCATATTTTATTTGTGGATTGATAGACATTATTATAATATTACTGGATTTTGATATAAAAAGTGAATTTGGTATCATAAGATAAAAACACATGCCATGTTCATGTGTGGTCGTGTCTTACATGTTTCAAAGGATATTCTAAAAGTCAAGTAATATTTTGTGGTGAGTTTTATCACTGAAAGTATTCTAAACCGATCCATGTTGATTTTGCTTTACTTCAAAATGTGCTCGGTTCAGACCGAGTATATTTTCCATGTTAGGCTTTACTTGGAGTTTCAAATGAGAAGCTGGAGTCGAGACAAAATCTCGTATTTTTTGGTATTAAGTTATTTCATCTGTGTGTGTTGTACTTGTTAGCATTGTGCTGATTTGGCTGTGTACTCTGATTTCTGAAATTATATATATACAGTTTTCTTTTTATGTAAAGAGTTTTGATATATTATATTTATTCGTTCCGCTATTAGATTCTATACTTTGATTCTGTAATATTGATATTCCTTTTTTTCTTCTGTTCTAATATTTCTTTCTTCTTCTCACTCTAACTTTTTTCTCATAACTATTTGCTTTTCTGTGCCTTTGAGTTGGATAGGTGTGGTTAAATGTCAGCTTAAAAAGTACGGAAATGTCAGGCCGCCACAAACAGGGTGCTATGCAAGAAGCTAAGCACAGAGATACAACTACAAAAACAACAAGGAAAACTCCAAAGGCAACACTTAAACTTGCATATGAGTTACAGTAATGGAAAAGAAATCCTCACTTAAACAACACCAAAATAGCTCCAAGGCTATGAGAATCAACACACTATCATAAAATAGGATCCAAAACACCATAAATCACCAAATCAACAAGACAACATAAAATGGATCCAATTCCCCAAATAAACCAGTATCAACAAGATGAAAACAATTGCCAAGTACTATATGTTGGATCTTCCCCAGAATCAACGTTTGCACCAAAACAATAAATTCTTAAATAATAATAATACTTCGGATCCGAAAACATCATATATTGCACATGCATATACTTTTGCCAAGTACCAATCTAATATGCTAGCCTCAACTATGCAGCTTTCGCCGCATAAAACAACAAACAACTTTTTTTAGTAAATCCACAACAAACAACTTTGTATGTATGTTTACATACACACGAGATTGTAGCCCCTAACAATAATCATCTTTGTACGTGTTTGCATATGTGCGGGACCGCAGTCCCTAACAACCCCAAATTTGTATGCATTTTTATATGTACGGGGCCTCAACCCGTAACTATAATCAACTTTTTACGCATTTTCATATGTACAGGGTCATAGCTCTTTCGTATTGGCTCAATACAGGATATGTCACAGACTCATGGACAGTAAGCCAGTGGTGGTAGCTGTGCATCCCATACCACATGTTTTCACTACTGGTTTACTATTCGCTCATCAACTACACACCGAAAATCATTGAAAGCACTAAATCAACGGAAAAACACTGAAATGACAGAAACCACGAATTGTCTACTTCAATTAGATGGTTCTATGATTAATCGATGGTGTCCCATGCCAGTAGGTTTACAGTATTGTTTAATCACAATCATGTCCTCTAAAAGGGTGCGATAGTGTGTATTTATATAAGAAAAATACTTGGTAGGGTTTTTAAATGGTTTTCCGAAAATATTAGAAAAGGCTTCCTTTCAAAATTCTCCGTCTATAGCAAGCGTAATATAGATTTTATAATTTTAAATAAAAAGTATGTAATAAATAGTTATTGAGTTAGGAAATCACTTGGAACATTTGATGATAATAGAAAACTGCACAATTTTACATCGGAAATTCATCAAAACGACATCGATTCGATACTTAGATCTAAACTAATTTTGGCACATCATATTGGAGTGTATTGCCATTCAATATCGTTCATAAACATTAACAAAAGTGGGATAAAAACCCTTCGCCAAACATTAATAAACTAAAGCAGGAGTTAAAGGAATAAGGGCCAAAACATTACGCCGCCCTCTACAAAACAACGAAGTCCAAGCCCACATAGGGGTCAACCCTAGGGTCGACACACCCACATGTGAGCGGTCGACTCCTGGGTCAATCGCCTCTCCATAGAGGTTGACACTGAGGTCAACCCCTCTTGTAGAAATTGCACAGAAAGCCAAAGGAAGGAGATTTTAAGCTACAGGTTGTTCGTACTTGTGACGACCCGAACTCGCCCATACGGGAAAGACTGGATTGAGTTGAGAACACGAAAAATTGGAATACAAACAGAAGAACATTTCATTGCTTATTACAACAAATTACATCAGAGTACAAGAATATTCAGAGTGTGAACAAATAATATACATCAGAAAAATATCAGAGATTTAAATTACATTTAAAAACATAGCATCGGAAAAATAATACATAATTGTAACACCCCACCTCCGTTAAGGTCACTCACAAAGGGAATGCCTTAACTTTGATGGAGCATTTTAGTAGACAGAACAGAATATTACAAGACAGATAAGTAGTACTTGAAAAATTATAACTTTATTACAGTAGAAGCAGAAATAAGTTTGGTTACATCTTTCTAAATCACAATACCAAAACTCAAGTACACAATTATCAGTCTTATACAAAATCCTTCAGAATGTAAAGTTTCAAAGCCATAATCCCCAACATAAACTTCCATGAAAAAATAGAGTAAAAGCCAAGCAATATCCAAGCACTTCAAGCAGAGAGAATCAGAATCAAGCTCATATGTTTCCACCCTGAGCACTTGGGGGTGTTTTTATAGGAGAATAGGGTGATTTAGAGCCTTTAGATCAGTCCAGAAGTCATCAGAACCACCCATCTCGAAGACAGGTCATCCAGCCACTCAAAAGAAGACATGTCATCACAGAACACTCCAGAATTCTATGCTGGATTGGTATGGGCGTAATTGGTGGGTGCGCCAGTGTATTTTTGTACTGGTGCACTTCACAAGTGCGCCAGTGTATTCTGGCTTGTTTCAAGTTTTTCTGCCTAACTTTGTTCGTCCATATCTTCTTCATACGGTATTCGTTTTACGCAAACTCGGACTCTATCTCAGGCAGAATTTCGAGACAAACGCAATGGTGTAACCCGTTTCCCTTAATTCTTCTCCTAAAATTATGTATATTTTAATTTGTTACTTATACGTTGATAGAAAATACGGGGTGTTACATTCTCCCCTCCTTAAAGGATTTTGTCCCCGAAATCTTCAAGTTAAGAAGAATGTGTCCTACCATCCAATCATCCATCTACTCAACCATCATCGACAAGCATCCATTGTCCTTAGAAAACTTCTAATGTTGTATGAACATTTTCAAAAGTGTGTGTATATGTCTCTTATCTAATGCAAAGATCAGGCGGTCTACTGATTCAGTTGACCTCCTTAATGCGAATTATATTAGTGCGATGAGTCCAATTATGTATGCAAGAAATCCTATTTGATACACATCATTTCTATATGAGTGCACAACCATTCATCCCATTGCAACATCCATGTGATGGGTCAATCATTTTGCATCCCCAAAAATCGAAAAATGAACACACATCCATATGCAGTATGAGAGTGTTTTTGAGCCAATCTAGTGCCTAGTGTGTGTATATGCATCCACGAGCAACCACTAGCAACCACTTGCATCCACTTGCAACCATCAAACATAACATGTCTCAAACACATGTTTACACCCATTAGTTTCTACCTAAAGGTCGAAGATTCGGTCGATAGGATACAGCCGAGTGATAGAAGCAAGTACAATTAAAACAAAAGCTTTGTTCCTATTAGACATCGGTTTAAGAGAATAACCCCCTAAGTATCAACCCCGAAGACCGAAATCAACATCAGATTGACACTCAGAGAATCACTCCCATTAAAAAAAAGTCCAACTGGAAATCTACTTCACGCTTTGAGTAAAAACCCTATCCTTTTCAGAAATATTCAGATACTTAAAGACTACTGGTACGTATCAGATTATCAAATGATTCTTAGGAAACTAAGCATGATAAAACCCCATCATATCCCACAAAAAACCAGAATGTATGCATCACAGTCAACTTAATGCTTAACACAGATACCTTCAAACCTCAACCTATCACGAACAGATGAGCCGTAACCCTTATGGGGTTTGAGACTATAGCGGGATCAGAAACAAGACTAGTATTTAAGTGCAGAGTCTCAACTACAGAATTAAAATGCCAAAATGATCAGATAAGGAATTTAAACTTTCTATGAAATTTTTTCCACCTCTATCCCGTCCACCAACTACGAGAGCATTCGCCTACCTTCCAAAAGATTCTGCCCCTTGCCCTTGCCTTCTAGGGCAATCCTTGATCAGATGTACTGAAAACAACCAGTCTTCTTACATGTTAACAAGTCTTTCTCTAAAGTTGCCACCATCGCGCGGAAAACCCTATGAAGCTCTAAAGAGGATTAGCCGTAGGTGAAATTACTGCAGCTATAGATGGAAGTTAGGCACTTCTTTGCCCTTTGACAGGCACCATAGTCTCATCATGCCTATGGGACCATGTCGCGATGAGGTTACCTCCCAGAAAGCCAAGAGCCCCGGAGACTCAAAAAAAGAAGGAAAAAAGGATTAAACAGAAAATCAAAAGATAGATATATGGCTTTGGGGACTATGTTTTTTCAAAATAAACTTTACTTTTGAAAATACTTCCTTTTTAAAACCTTTTATAAAATAGTTTTCAAAAACTTTTTATCAAATCTGGTAACCTTCAGCTCTGATACCAAGTGTAACACCTCATCTCTATTAAGGTCACTCACAAAGGGAATGCCTTAACTTTGATGGAGCGTTTTAGTAGACAGAATAGAATATTACAAGACAGATAAGTAGTACTTGAAAAATTATAACTTTATTACAGCAGAAGCAGAAATAAGTTTGGTTACATCTTTCTAAATCACAATACCAAAAATCAAGTACATAATTATCAGTCTTATAAAAAATCCTTCAGAACGTAAAGTTTCAAAGCCATAATCCCCAAAATAAACTGCCATGAAAAGATAGAGTCAAAGCCAGGCAATACTCCAAGCACTTCAAGCAGAGAGAATCAGAATCAAGCTCCTATGTTTCTACCCTGAGCACCTGTGGGGGTGTTTTTATAGGAGAATAGGGTGATTTAGAGCCTTCAGATCAGTCCAGAAGTAATCAGAACCACCCAGCTCGAAGACAGGTCATCTAGCCACTCAGAAGAAGAAATGTCATCACATAACACTCCAGAATTCTGTGCTGGATCGGTATGGGTGCACTTGGCAGGTGCGCCAGTGTATTTTCGTACAGACGCACTTCACAAGTGCGCCAGTGTATTCTGGCTTGTTTTCGGTTTTTCTGCCTAACTTCGTTCGTCCATATCTTCTTCATACGGTATCCGTTTTACGTAAACTCAGACTCTATCTCAAGCAGAATTTCGAGACGAATGCAATGGCGCAACCCGTTTCCTTTAATTCTGCTCTCTAAAATTAAGAATACTTTAATTTGTTACTTATACGTTCATAGAAAATACGGGGTGTTACAATAACACAACTGTAAGAAATACACGGATACATAGCATTCTGAATATAGCTCTAGTTGTAAATCCCGGATCCTGTTAAAATAATATCTGCAAAACCAAAACTATTAGCTGCCCGTGTGGGAAGTAGGGGCACCTAGAGTTTAGGTTAAAACAATAAACTCCAGGTCAGTCATGTAACTGGTGTGAGAACTAAAACAATTATTTAAAACTTTACTTTAAAATATGGTAAATCAAGGGACCACGTCGTATAACACCAAACAGGTTTCCTCCTAAGAATACTAGTGCATAAAGCAAACAACATAATGCTTTTTGGAAAAATGAAGCTATTATAAGACCCAGGTCCCATCAAACAATGCAACGCAAGCCGGAGGATAGAGTTTTACCTTATAATAGCCAAACATGCTTGGTACGTTTTAAGCAAATCATTTTTGATATTACTATAAGTGTAAAGTGTATAAAACAACTTCGAATATAAATGTGTCAATCATAGCATCCTATGCCACTACGTTGCCATACTAGTTCTACAATTAAAACCGCAAAGTCACATATTGGAAGTTGGATTTCCATCTGTGAACCAAGGCAAAGGGATCATCCTGTGCCAATTTGAGACTCTCTAGCCCGAGCCTCAGGTCTTAGCCGCAACTGCACCCGGATCGTCCGGGCCGGTCCACATTTTAAGTGGATTAAAAATCCCTGAACATGCGTCTCCTTGCCCTATGAGGCGTAAATAAGCCAGATGACTCAATATCCATCGGCTCCGTAGTAACCGATATATCTGAGGCGCCTTGCTATCCATCAAATAATATGCAACATCCACATGAGTAAAATATCTGGGCTTCATACCATGACACCACTCCTACCTAGAAGGAAAAGCATGCCCTCCCTAAGGTCCTTCCCGTTTCTGGTTCATACCGGGGTGTGAGGCTCGCGAATTAACGCTATACACAAAGCTATGCTATATTAGAGTCGTGCTTTGATCATCAACCACAAGACTCTGCTTTTCAATAGAAGCCTTGATCATTTGCATCTCAGCATACCACACAGGCAATTCACGCCATGCGACTGATGTCTATTGATATATAACCTCTGACCTCGTACGTCTCAGAGAAGGGTGTTAAGCAAGAGAATAAATTCTCCGCCACTAAACAGATATATATTTAATAGAGATCAATCAACACAGAATAAAATCCAATGTCAGATACACATCCATTTACAAGTTCGTTCTGGGTCTAAACGAAACTAGAAGCACCTTATTCCTCATCCCATATGTCCAATACAGAAGAGAGGTCCTCGCATATCTGGTCGATCTCTAGGTACATCTGGATGGTTACTACTTATTACCTTGTCTTGGGTGATAGCCCAATCAAGACATCAGTAATCATCCAAATGATGTGAAGACCTCCGGTCTTCAATCACCGTCTTCACGGCCGACTTATCGTCGTATCAGTTATTCAGAATGGGATAAACCCGGTCTTTCTGAATAACTCGCGTATTTTATAAACAAGTGTTATAAAAACACAACAAACGACCCATTCCAATCCAGGATATTGTTTTATTCAAATATTCTTTTCACGACTTAAACCAAATTAAGGTTTTCCAAACTAGTCGGGATTAGTGCACCTTACCGAAGTAAACATTTGTTTTATTTCCCAATCCCAACTTATTCATCCATGGAGCAAAACTGGTAGTACTCCATATCTAACACCCACGGTGTGGTCGGTAAAATTAATTACCATTTCACATTCAAATCTAATTAAAGATTTAACTATCGCCTGGAGTAAAACTGGTGGTACTCCATTCTCAATCTTTTCTTGAATTTGATAATTTTAGTTATCCCATTCACTTTCCAATCTAAATAAAGATTCATTAAAACTCTAATTCAGTTTTAATCTCCAAAATCATTACTTAATGATTATTCAAAGTTAAGAAATTAATCTTATCTTTAACTGGGTTAAAGAACCAATGTCATTTAAAACACAGTTCACGATAAACCCAGAATCACATTCCATTAATTATGGAATCTTCACGGAAAACAGATCAATATATATAATTGATATAAACTTCCATATCCTACCAACAATATAAATGGAATAACGGAAAAGCCTTTTATATTACACATATAGTAACAGTCTTCCTCCACAGAAGCTCACTTCGATTACTATCAAATCGAATTCCATTCCATTCCAATTTATTGTATTAAATTGGAAAACTTTACTATGGATATTTCCATTAAATCTTAATAAAAATATTTATAAATTCCAAATCACATTTCACTGTAAATCAGGTTAAAGAACGAATGTCGTTAAAAACACAGTTCACAATAAACCCAAATCACATCTCATTTTCAATGTTAATTAATTGGTAATTCTTCTTTAATCTTAATTAAAAGATTTATTCTTTTCACACAGGGTTTAAGAACAGTGTTAGTTAAGACACTATTCACGACAAACCCAAAATCCCATTTCTTTTATTCAATTCCAATTAAAAATTAATTAATTGGAAAAAAATTCATTAAATCTTAATTAAAGATTTTTGTTCTTTTCTCAACTGGGTTTAAGAATAGTGTTATTTAAGATACCATTCACGACAAACCCACAATCCAATTCAATATTAAATACAAGGCTCTGAGTAGAAATTATATCGGCTTATATTCAATATTAGATTCTGAAATCAACAAATATCGTATTGGGAATAACGATATATATCTTCCCAATTCCTCCACAATATCCATATAATCACGGAATCCAATATCGAAATATTCTGAAGATAAATTCGATTCAAATCCCTTCCAATTTATATGTTGGAAATTCTGGTTATTTTTAAAACCATTTCAAATCCAATTTATTTATTTAAAAATATTGGATTATAAATCTAGTTCATAACTAGTTCATTTTGAAAGAAATATATTTTTATTATTTCAAATATGGAATTTTTCATCCCAATTCTTTCCAAATTGTTTATTATGATTTTACACAAATTATTAGTATTTTTAATAATTTTATCAAGGCATATACAGTTGATTTCCAAAAAAAGGTCATCGAACTGCACTTACAGCGACCTTTTCCAAATTTGATTTGGACATAATTCCAAATCCAATGGTTAGATTTCAAATTCCTTATATTCATTGGAAAGCACTTTTCGACACGAATACAACAGTTCTGGTTTTAGGAGAATCCGACGGTCGGATCTCCCATAATGTCGATTCAAAGTCAATGATCGAAATTCGCAAACTGCCGTGGCGCGGCGCGTTCTATTCAAGCCATTGAATATATATAATATATATATTATATATATTTCATTGATTTCTATTTAAAACAATAAATTCATTTTCAAAACGATTTCAACTTCATATTCAATTTTAAATCAATGTTGAATATTCCATATCATTAATATATAAATGATAATATATTCAAAACATTAGATTTTGAAATAACTTCCTTTTCAATATTCATTATAAAAATGAATAGAATCGATATAAATAACGTTCACGTTGAAATGGAGTTAATCTAATCAACACAGCTTTATATATTTAAATATTTTCGTGTCCATCCCAAATCAGACATCAAAATCATATTTTGATCCATTACTGAATATTATTTTAAAATATTAGTTATTTTAAAATATTCATTATTCGTCATTTTAAAATATTTGTTAACTTAAAATATTCGTTCTTTCCAAATTGGAATCAGACACAGTCAATTACCATATAATTTATTTATATGGATTTCATAGACACATGTACACTACAATAATCAAACACAGTCATCCATAATCCAGAGTGCATTACACAACTGCATAAGTGTTAAATATAAACAATTAACGCTTACAACAGCCTGTCAACCAATCGATTGACATACAACTAAACAACTGGGATTAGTGTATGTCAAATATCATCCCAATACCCACGTGGGGTTTTCAAACAAAAAACTCTAATTATTATTTGTGCAGTTGTGCGATGTGTAAAATATATCGTCCCAATCAATATCAGTCAAATGTGTGTACATAAACAAATCGTCCAATTTGTAAATGAATAATTATTTTATTCATATACACGTTAAAAATTATATTTTTAACTATAAAATATTTATTTCAACACACGAATATTTTATACAGTTCGTTTATACAATAAAATGATATTTTTATTGTTCTAACCATTTTAAGAAATTTCGGCAGCATAACGGCGCGATACTAGAACCGGAAAAAGGTCTAGCCTTATCCCTCACCTAATAATGGCTCGCGCCTTATACAAACTAAATTCTAACCAATTCATTTCATTTCCTAAACCAAATTCAACTAAATAATCCAATCAACCAAACAACCAAACAAACATGGTTTCAATCAAAGGTGTCGGGCGCTACTAAGCACCATCTGCATCCTAGTATATATATTTAACTTGAAAATAAATTAATATGAGAAGTTCTCACCTTTGGGATCCACTCCTCCAGTTTTATTTCTGAATTCATGAACAGTTTGGATTTTCCCGTAATGTCAACGCAATCCTTTTTCACGTTGTTCATAGTAAAAATCACATTTTTAATATGATGTTTATATGTTTTTATCTAACTAAAAATAATATTTTTTTCCTACTAAAAGTCATATTTTTATAGAACCAGAAATCATATTTTTATCAATGTTGTATATATTTAAAAATCCCATTTTTAAAACAACTCTTTTTAAATTAAAAATCACATTTTTATATCACTAAAAATTATATATATTTTTATATCGCTGCTATATATATATATATGTATATATATATATATGTATATATATATATATATATATATCACATTTTTATATGCTATTCATATATATAAAAATCAAATCATTATTTCAACGCTATGTATATAAAAAAACAAATTTTTACAATGCTATTTATATTTTTTAAAATCAATGCTATTCTATTTTTAAAAATCAATGCTATTCTATTTTTAAAAATCAATGCTATTCTATTTTTTAAAAATCAATGCTATTCTATTTTTAAAAAAATCAATACTATTCTATTTTTAAAAATCAATAGTATTCTATTTTTAAAAAATCAATGTTATTCTATTTTTAGAAATCAATGTTATTCTATTCTTAAAAATCAATGTTATTCTAATTTTAAAAATCAATGTTATTTATATTTTTAAAAATCAATGTTATTTATATTTTTTAAAACATCAATGTTATTTTTATTTTTTTAAAACATCAATGTTATTTTTATTTTTTTAAAACATCAATGTTATTTTTATTTTTAAAAATCCATGTTATTTATTTTAAAAAAGTAATGCATATATATTTTTAAAAACAATGTATCTTTATTTTTATAAAAGTTTATCACTATATATATACATATATTTTTTAAAAACTGCTATATATTAATAAAAATCAGATTTTTTTACAATGTCATTTATATAAAAAACACTGTAAAATCTCATAGTTCTTTCTTTCAGGAGTTCACGGCTGCGGCATGTTGAACACAGCTCAAAGGTTAGGGTTGCTTCTAGCGCGCAAACCGAGGCACGAGGCGCGATCAGCTGGTACCCTGCCAAAGAGCTTCGAACGAGCTTCCCAGCGCCACCTGTCATGTCGAACTCGGTGGTACACATGCGGAGGATTTCGACTTCGAACAGCGCGGGTTTAGGAGGGTGAATCGCTTCGAATATGCGACGACAGGAGACCAGACTGGTATGGATTTGAAGGTGGCACAGATCTCTACAAAATTGCTTCATCGTTGGATTCCATTAAGTAGATCGAACGAAATTGAAGAGAGATGTTTTGAACCCTTTCCGCCGTCACTTTTTCCCTGGAGTGTGTTTTGAACGAAATGTTTTTGGTTAACGGTGAATTCCTATTGGTCGGCTTAAATAATTATTTAATTTTTAATTATTTTATTTCCAAAAATAAAGTTTTTGCATACGAGTTCCAAACCAAACCCAACGACTGTCATTCCTGGCTAAATACCTGCGTTCTGGACACAATGGAATATGTTTCGTAACCCAATTCGATTGTTTCGATCAGTTTTTATCAGAATTAAAATATAAATTAATATAACATTGAAATTTGATTTTAACGTACATTTTAATTTACTGGAGCCACGTACGGACTCCAAAAATTCGTAAAAAATAAATCTAGCTATGTTTTGACGATACGCTCCTAACAAAACTAATTTCATCGAATTTGGAGACCGTTTGAAAAATAGTCATTTTTCAGTCGATTAAATTCAAACTGAATTGACCAAACACGTATAAATTCGCCACGCTCACATATTGATTCCAACAATTATGAAAATTGGAATCTAGCAATAATTTGACATTCCAGATCCAATAAAAGTGGTCTCGTCGAAAACGGAGGTCGTTTGCAAAATCTCCACTTTGAAGGGCTATGTTTTATATAAAATTCCATAGCAAATATTCTGAATTTTCAACTGGACATAAATTTTTATTCCTGTTATGAAATCTGGATTTTTCACATTCAGTGGAAAGAAATTTTAAAACAGATTCAGATATTTTTGGTTTTACTAAAATCCGGTTTATTTTGGATCCCGTACATTCATTTGAAATTTGAAATTGAATTTTCAAACTACCGCGCCATTTCTAATTCCTTTTATAATTAAAATAAATATTTATATTCTAACTTCAATTTAAATAGATTTCTACATTCTAATTCTATTCAAAATAAATTTCTAGTTGTTATTATTTAAAATAAATCGTTTTAAATATTCAAAATTCTATAAAATTGCCAAAATAAAAATTTTATGGTTCTGATTTTCCGGGTTGTTACAGTATTCAACTTTTGCACCTTATTTCTAGGTGCTAACAGCAACGAAATGATACCAAATTTTGCACGCATGAAGAAAAGAGTCTGGAAAACAATATGAAACAATTTTGATAGTAATTCACTAAGAATTGGGGCAAGATATTCTTTTTCGAAGTAGCCACTAAACTAAGATGACACGAGAACAATAATTCACTGCAAACAGAGACAGAAACTTACGTACATCAACAGATTCAACGCAGACAAAAAGAAAATATCGTTAACTAAAAAGCATGAGTCACACAACTCACCTAGGATTGGATTATTGTCAAAATTTGAAGAGATTCTAGCATTATAGCATGCCAAACCACGATTCCTAGCCTTAGAAACCCATGCAAGAACATAATAGGAACATGCAAGCTTTCAGAGATTACTATAACCTACTACTATTGATTTCCAGAGATGATTGTCCAAAACTTTGCTAAGATTATTTCATGGCTTGAAAAGGAGAGATAGGGGAAAGTGGTTTTAACAGTAAAAGAGGAGGATGATTATTATTTCTCACTGGTAAAAGCTTTTGTAGGTGAAGGAGGGAGACAAAATAAAAGTTCCATACCCCTCAATTCATTCTCCAAAAGCCAATAAAAAGAGGAAATGATCCAACCATTTAACAAAGCCCAAGATAACTTAATTATGCAAAATAGACACAAATACACTATGTTAAGTATTAAAACACATATTAACAACTTAATTATGCTAATCATGTTCAATTAAAATACAAAACACACACAATACACATTGTGCTTAATTTATAAACACAAATACACACTATAGTTAACTTCAAAACACTTTAAACCATGCTTTAAATATCAATTTTGACCAAATTGACTAATATAAATATGTTTGTCAAATAATTATTTACCTTTGAAACATATTTATATTTATGCAACAATGTTTACATTCTTCATTAATTTAACTAATTAAATTAATTAACTACAATAAAATATTTACAACATTAGAATATTGATTCTCAACCAATATCTAAATTTTATTTTGACAAAAATCCAATTAATTTACTAATTACCGATTTTAATGTTATGAATTAACAACAACCTTCCAAATCCTATTTTCACATCTTGGAAAATACTCAATATATAATTCTTTAAATTTTAAAATCACTTCCTAACACAGTTTAAAACTCAATCTTAATTTATTTTGCCAATAAATACCTCTTACAATTAAAATACAAATCATCAATTTAATACATATCTTAACTAACAATTTATCATTAATATTGAAAATATATTTTCTCTTAAATATTGATTGCTAATCAATATTATATATTTTCAATATTCACTTTAATCTAGACGTTATAAATTATAAACACAAATCGGAATAAATTACTTATTAAATTAAGGACATTTAATTTATTCTAAATACAGTAAATTGAGAACCCCAATTTCCTTATTTCTAGTTTTAAAATATGCAAGTTAGGCTCCCGAACTTAACTTATAAATTTTTGAAAGATTTACACTCTTGATTCTAACCACTTTAAATTCTTACCCCAACAGCTTCAAAACTTAAAATGTTTACTTCACAAAGCAGACTAATTAGAATACACACTCATCTCCATCAGATTTAAAGCCAAGAAAAACATTGACGTGCCATCTCCTTTATATTGATTACCAAAAACGATGGATGCTAACTTGATTGCAACATCAATAACCTCACCATTAACCGTTACATGTTACCAATTTGATGGTTGCAACCATTTCTTAGCTCAATTTTAGGAGTGAGTATTGTAAAACATCGCTAATGTTACAGATTTTTTTATATTTCAAAACATATTTACTCAATGAAACACTAATAATTGATCACCTTACAACTTTATAAACACAGAATTTTCACTAAATAATTTTTTGATTCAATTCAAATAGTGTTAAACCACCCATTCATCCTGTTATTTTGGCTGGAATGTTGGCATAAGATCACTATCACCTGACCATTCAACTATAATATTGCCGACTATTGTAATGGTTTAACACCATTCTCACGAACTACCCATTTATCCTTTCCAAAAAAATTATTTAAACTTCAAGTTACAGTACTCAATCATCTCATCTAGGTGTTTAAGAAATTTTTATCGATATCGTTGATCACACGTATCGATCAGAACCCCTAAGGATACCCAATGAACAATCCAAAATGAAAGAAATCGCTAAAATTTTCATATCACATAGTAGTTTTTCTGTTGTTTATCATTATAATTAATAAGAAAAACCCACACTACTCTTCACAACAATTTTCTTAATTTATATTTACAAAGTGATTAACTCTTAACAAGCAATTAATCACCAATGTCTAATATCCCTTAATCCCAATTATTGATTTATTAAACTTTGCACAACCACAACAATTCACCCTTTCCATTGTGCAACTCTGATTCATTTCAATTTAACATTATATTCAACAAAAATTTTATTCTTTGATTATATTGATTTTAATTCATTGACCCATCCTAATACTTTATTTAATAAAATAACAAACACAAACACCAAAAGAATGGGTTCAATTTTTTCTCAAAATTTTCGAACATAGTTAAATCACCAAAAAGGACAAGGGACAAAAATTCTATCAAGACATGCTACGATAGATAGAACACCACACATGGAATACTATGGAATAAAATATATTCCTAAACATATCCTATAAGCTTGGACTTCACACAACACGACTTATAAGAATCACGGGATAGGGATAACGATGGAAACGATAGAGTAGTCACATATGTTATCCTTCCGTGTTGTAACACATGTACTCTTATGTTTCTGTTCTGTATTTACTGTATTTTTTCTGAATCTGGCTCTGATACCAACTGTAACACCTCACCCTGAGACCCACCCTAATAAAGATCATTAACAAGTAATGTCATCTATTAGAGCGGAGAATAGGGCTGGTTAGGGCAGACTGTAAGGACCCGTAACTTCCCCGGTAAGGAAAGAGCGGATACTTCGAGAACAACACACAAAGGAACGCAGACAGAAGAACGTTTCATTGTTAATTACAACAATTCATTAGAATACAAGAATATACAGAGTATAAACAAATAAACTACATTCGATCAATATCAGAGATTACAATAAATTACATAGCAGCGGAAAATATTACAAAATACAACTAAAGAAGATACACGGATACAAAGCTTTCCGGATATTGTTCCAGCTGCAAACCAGGTTCCTGTGAATATAAATCTGCAAAACCAAAACTACTAGCTGCCCATGCGGAAAATAGGGGCACCCAGAGTTTAGGTTAAAACAATAAACTCCAGGTCAGTCATGTGACTGGTGTGAGAACTAAAACAGTTATAAATCTTTATTTTAAAGTTAGGTAAATCAAGGGACCATGCCACTAATGCGGAACGGGTTTCCTCCCAAGAATACCAGTGCATAAAACAAACAGCGCAATACTTAATAAAGAAAAATGAAGCTATTATAAGACCCAAGTCCCATCATACAATGCAACGCAAGCCGGAGGATAGGGTTTTTACCTTATAATAGCCAAAGAATGCTTGATACGCTAAATTTCATCTTTTGATTCTTAATCAGACTCCAACTGTAAATTAGTAAGAGAATGATTCCCTAAGTATTAACCCCGAAGGCCGAAACCAACATCAGACCAATACCCAGGAAAGCACCCATCTTAGCTCATTTCCAGTTAGTTTCTGATTTTATATACAATCATAAATATCAATCATAGGCGGCATGAATGTCCCATACCACTATGTCGCCATATATAGGTATAAAACCAAAACCGCAAAATGTCGTATTGGAAGTTGGGTTATCATTTATGGTATGAACCGAGGCTAGGGATCGTCCTCACCGATTCGAGACTCTCTAGCCCAAGCCTCAGGCAAGAGCGCAGACAAGCCTTGGATCATCAGGGCCGGTCCACACGGAGTGGATTATTATGCCTGAACAATACGTCTCCCCGCCCTATGGGGCGTAAATGAGCCAACGAATGACTCCATCGGCTTCACATAGTCACCGATACGTCCGAGCTGCCTCGCAACAGCAACAACTACATAAGTCAAACTCGTCAGGGCGTGTAAAACCACTGACGTCACTTCTAACTAGAAAGAAACGCATGCCCTCCCTGAGGTCCTTCTCCCGTTTTTGGTTCATACCGGGTGTGAAACTCGGGAAGTAAACGTTACACAAAGCTATGCCACAAAGGCCTTGCTTTGATCATCAACCACAAGACTTTGCTTTTCAACAGAAGCCTTGATCATTTGCCACTTAGGCAAACCACACAGTCAATTCACTCTATGCGTTTGTTATCCATCAGTATATAACTCCTGAGCTCGTGCGTCTCAGAGAAGGGCGTCAAGCAAGAGAATAAATTCTTCGCCTCCAAACAGATATATATTTAATAGAAATCAATCACACAGAATAAAATCCAATGTTAGACACACAGTCCATTTACAAGTCCGTTCTGGGTCTGAACGAAACCGGAGGCACCTAGTACCCCGCATATCCATCGATCTCCAAGTACGTTTGGACGATCACCAACTGATTTCCTCCTCTTGGGTGTACGGCCCAATCAAGATCATCAGTAATTATCCAAACGACGTGAAGACCTCCGGTCTTCAACCACCGTCTTCATCTTCGACTAATCGCCGAATCAGTTATTCAGAATGGGATAAACCCGGTCTTTCTGAATAACTCGCGTATATAATAAACAAGTGTTACACAAACACAACATACGCCTCATTCCAATTCATCATTCACTAACCGTAAATTAACCAAGAGAATAATTCCTCAAATATTAACCCCGAAGGCGGAAACCAACATCAGATCAATACCCAGGAAACCATTCTGCTTAGTTAACCTACAGTTTGTTTCTAAATTTCACATTCTTAGGGAAAGGTTCCCATTAATTTTATCAAAGATAAATTCTTTTAAATTTATTCTTTAATCTTCTTTTGAATATCAATTCAAACTAGTCGGGATTTGCGAACCACACCGAAGTAATCATTTATTGTATTTCCCAACCCCAACCTATTTATCCCACGAAGTAAAACTAGTCATACTTCATATCTAACACCACGGTGTTATCGGTAAATTCAATTACCATTTCACGTTCAAATCTAATTAAAGATTTAACTACCGCCTGGAGTAAAACTGGTGATACTCCATTCTTGATCTTTTCAATCTAATTAAAGATTCATTAAAACTCCATTTAGTTTTAATCTTTGACTGGGTTAAAGAATCAGTGTCATTTAAAACACGGTTCACGATAAACCCCAAAATCACATCACATTTCAATCAGTCCCTAACCGTAAATTAGCAAGTGAGCAATTCCCTAAGTATTAACCCCGAAGGCCGAAACCAACATCAGATCAATACCCCAGAAATCATTCAACTTAATTAATCTTCAGTTAGTTTCTGATTTTCTTAACTCCTTTGGGTCTAAGAACAGTATTATTGAAGATACCGTTCTCGACAACCCAAAATCACATTCCATTAATTATCGGCTTAAAGAACAAGTGTTATTTAAAACACTGTTCACGATAAACCCAAAAATCAATACCGATTCAATTCCAACTAAATATTATTTAATTGGCACATTTCATTAAATCTAAATAAAAAGATTTAATCTTTTTCTCAACCGGGCTTAAGAACGGTGTTAATGAAGACACCATTCACGACAAACCCAAATCACATTTGATATTAAATACAAGGCTCTGAATAGAAAATATATCGGCTTATATTCAATATCAAATTCTACGACCTACAAATATCGTATTGGAAATAACGATATATATATATATATATCAAATTTCCAGAACAATATCTGTATAATCACTAAATCCAACATCGAACAATTCCCAAGATTATTTCGATTCAAATCCATTCCAATTCAATTATTGGAAATCCTGGTTATTTTCAAAACCATTTCAAATCCAATTTATTTATTTAAAAATAAATAAATTACTGTTCTAGTTCAAAACTAGTTCATTTCGATAAAAATCTATTTTTATCTTTTCAAATATGGAGTTTTTCATCCCAATTCTTCACAAATCATTTCTTATGATTTTACACAAATTATTGATATTTTTAATAATTTTATCAAGGCCCGTACAGTCGATTTCCATCAACGGCCATTAAACTACACTTACAACGACCTTTTCCAAATTTGATTTGGACACAATTTCAAATCCAACCGTTAGATTTCTAATTCCTAATATTCATTAGAAAGCTCTTTTCGATACGAACCCAACGGTTCCGGTTTTAGGAGAATCCGATGGTCAGATCTCCCGCAATATATATTCGAAGTCAATGGTTGAAATTCACGAACTACCGCAGCGCGGCACGTTCTATTCAGGCCATTATATTATATATATAATATATGTTAGATCAAAATTTGGACCTAACACCCAAATTGTTCAGAATCTTATAGAGTTTTAACTGGAGAATGAAGAAAAAGCAGAAAACACACAGGATTTATAGTGGTTCGGCGTTAACGAGCCTACGTCCACTTTATATGTTATCGATTATACTTTGAATGCTAGTACAATCAATTATCTCTCTCTAGCTCACATTTACAATTGTAATTTCTCTCAATAATCCAGTAATAAAACTGATAAGAAACGGCAGTATGACAATAATGGCGGAATCAGAACTCAATACTGCCAAAAGGATCCCAAAAAATGCCAAGCTCCGGGCTATTTATAGTTGATTTCGTCAGGCGGATCGTGGTCACACGTGGCACGAATCCCGAGAACATCGGATCGCATCGCAGCCGATGAAGAAATAGTCAAATTAGCCGTTGTGGACAGGTGTCGCGATCCCCTTGAAAATCGGATCGAGCAAATGAGAAGAATCAGTCAAAATGACGGTTGGGGACACGTGTCGTTGGATCCGTGCATCTCGGATCGCCGAAGACTAGCTCGTACTTGAACGGGTCAGAGGCTTCGCCGTGCATCAGGGGATCGGATCGGTCTATACTGGGCAGCAATGTATGTACGGATCGAGTCGCATAGGGGTGGTCGTTTCACTGATGAAATGGGGGCGATCCAATGACGTGCGATCCAATGAGGGGCGATCCAATGACGTGCGATCCAATGAGGGGCGATCCGTTCCTTCATGTACTTAGGGAACGTAGTTTCATGCTTTCTTCTCGTGAGTGGACCTGGTGGCTTGGTCAAAAAGCTAGCCAACATTTTGCCCCCTCGAAGTATGTTTTATCGATGATGGAACATGCTTCGAAACTATAAAAATGTCTTTTCATGAAGAGACGCGAATCAGTGAACAATTCCTTTTCTGGGATCTTTCAGAGTCTTCATCATCGAATCTGTCAGTCATTTATCGGTTCGGATCGCATGCGCGAGTCGCGGTCTGTTAGCGAGTCATTCGCCTTGTCCTTTGGTGAGCATTTGGGCCTCTTTACGGAACGGAACGAGGTGGGCTTCTCTTCGAGACGTGGTGGGCTTTTGGTTCGCGGCCCGTTTATTTTCGCGGATCGAATAAGACAAAAAAGGGGAGACAAAGGTCGCCCTTTTGCCTATATAAGCCGACCCTCCTCTCCACTTTCTTCTTTCTTCCCGCTTTTGTATAGTATCGCCGGCTCCATCAAGGAAAAACCTTAGTTTCGATTTCCAAATTCTTGCCTGATTTCGAACTTTAAAAAGGTAACTAGACGATTTCTCTTGAGTTTCTACGGTGTTCGCACTAGTTTAGAGAGTATGGACAGCGGGATTTTATAGGATTTGGAGATGGTGGACGAGAGCGTGCCTGGTGAGAAGAGGAGAGTTGAGGAAGGAGAAAGAAGGGATGACCAGGCCGGTTCGTGGGCGAGGTCTGAGTTCGGAGTGGTAGCGAGACGAGAGGAGAGAGTACAGAACCAGAAGGTTGATTTGTATTGCGGATCGGATCATGGAAATGACCAGGCTACGATTCGTGTAAGTTTCGGATCGTGGAGATACCAGAGCTTCAGGTCGTGAAGGATGGGGGGCGATGCGGATCGCCAAGAAGCCATCACGATCCGTTCAGGATGAATTGGTGCGCATCACGATTCGAAGCTTTTCCCTGTTCTAATACCCCTCCGCGTACCGAGTCCTTCACCACGATCCGTCCACACTTCGCAATCTGAACCTGTCTTGCGATCCGATTGCTGACTAAATAATATGATGCGACTTTAACAAATCGATGAACAGTTAGGTTAGAGCCCTTGATACGAACATTCCAGATCGAACAACTGCATAATCTATCAATCGAACGATGACCAATGTCTGGATGATTTTATGGGCCCTTGTACTTTTCTTTAATGCATGCACAAGCACACACACCGGCACTTGCACACACGAGGGACGGGTAGTTTTAATCTCATTTCTTATGTTTTCTCACCCTAACAGTAATGTCGGATAATCAATCCTCTTCAAGATCCGTTACAGAAACGGAGTCCGAGGTTCCTGAGCAATACAACCCCGAGGTCCCTCCAATTAACCCAGGAGGTGAAGATTCTGGATCTGAATACGAGGCAACGGAATCGGATCCGTCTGAAAGTACTTCATCTAGTGAAGAGTCTGAGATAGACAGGCGAGCTCCCGACGAGATTCCTGGCACGCTCAGGATAGAGAAATTTTCTGATTCTTTAGCATCTAAACTCGATGATATAAAGCTTAAAAGAATCTGCCTGAGATGGGATTCCTTGGGGTGATGTGAGGACACCCGATAGCGAAGATAGACCCCACTTAGCTCCGGAAGGGTATATGGCAGTCAGCCGAACCATGTGCTTGGTAGGAGCTATTCCTCCATTTCCTCCAATCGTCATCGAGACTTTAAAACGACTGGGTATCGCTCCGATGCAGCTTCATCCTAACGCCTACGCATCTCTATACACCCTATATATTGCATACGCAGAGATCCTACATACCAAACTCACATTTAGAGATTTAACATTCTTCTTTCTTTTCAAGCACCGCTCCTCGGCAACCTCAAATTTCTCTTTCTTTGAATCGGTGGTGAACAGGAAGGTTCTGTATGACGGATACAGCAATATAGGGGATCCCAAGTCTGATTGGTTCTATATAAAGAAACAGGCCGGGTGCTCAAGAAGATGGCTTAAATCAAGTAAACTTTAATCTTTTGACTGAATATCTTGTTCAAGAAGCCGAAGCATTAACATTCTCCCCCTTTTTTCTTTGTTTTAAACAGATCACGTCTTCCGAAAGACGGAAGGCCCATTATACAATAATCGATTGTCTATTCTTCTACAAAGCAGATCCGACTTTCTAAGGATCAAGAAGTGCATCACTGACGAGAATCTTCATAAGCATCGTCTTCTAGATATAAGATTTGGACTTGGCGCTGGCGGCAAACCCTATAGATACGTGCCCCCAACGGAGGGAGAGGGAACATCGCAGGCAGTAGAAACAACTAAATTTCGCAAGAGTCCTTCCCCGATAATCATTCAAGACGATGAGGACTTGAACATATACAAGGGAGATGGGGCCCGCGGTGACAAGTCCGAGAAAATCCCAGTTTCTCCGAGGGCCTTGTCACCCAGGGCTTCTCCTCCGATCGAACCCGCTGCTCCCGATGATTTGACAGAAGAACAGCTATTCAACGAGCTGAGCAAAATTCCTCTGCCCGACGATGTATACACAGAGAGGGACTTTGAAGGGGAGCCATTCTTCCCTGCTTCTGAGGAGACCACCGCTCCAATTAAAGAACAAGAAACTACTCAGATGAGCCTGACCTCAGGCCCGGGTCTGTTAGGGGGAATTATATGGGATGCACACATCACACACACTGCCTGACCCCGCACTTTTACATCATCAGTATTCAAAGTTTTAATATGCTCTTTTCTTTTTTGCAGGAAAGATGTCTCGCAGGCAGTCTTATCCTTATCGTTCTCTTCGTGAGGGTACACCCAGTCTTCATCCAAGTACCGAGCGCTCTCGCGGCCCTTCTCACAGGCCGACTTCCTCGCAACCTCGGTCTCCACCGAAATCGACATCTGGCAAGCTTCCCAGTTATCCAGTAGTTCCTGCAGGGGGAAAACAACTTCCTAAAGAGCTAACTCCTCCGAAGAGTGCACCCTCTCATAGCAGGCCGTCGAAAAGACATTACGAGCCTAAGGATAAAAGCAAGGATCTGAACAAAGATTCTGAGAAGGAGATAAGTGACATTGTCCCTTCCAGCCAGCCAGAGTTAGCTGCCCCCGGGTCACGGGATTACATCCATGGTCCCGAGATTCAAGGTAGGCTGGAAAAATTGCGGGAACAATTCCCCAACATCTTCTTCGAAAGGATGACGGTTGTTCCAGCCTTGGAGCCAGTTCCTAAGAACTGGGATAATGAAGTTATCGGGCACATTCGCCAGGTAGCCAGACAGTATGAGATGATGAAGAAACATGCGGTCAATCTTTCAGAAGTCATTCGAACACTCGAAATGGAAGCACATAGATCTAAAGAGAAAATTGATAATAACGAAAGGGCCAGGGCAAAGATGGAGAAGGACTTGGAAGTTGCTCAATCCCAACTCGCCTTAGCGCGGAGAGATGCTGAAAATTATAAGATCGAGTTGGAGAATGCTAAGAAGCGCTTTCATTCAGAACTTGACTCCAATAGCCAAGAGAAGATGGCTTTAAAGAAGGAGGTAGAAGATCTCAAAATGGCCAACATTGAATTGAAGACAGCACAAGGCCATTTTGAAGCTGAGAGAGCTGCCTGGGAGGAAGAAAAAACAAGTTTGAAAGAAAGTTTAGCCTTGGCTGAAGCGGAAAAGGTGATTTTGAATGATCAAGTCGTGGATGCGGAGAGACGGGCGGCTCTCGCCGAAAAGAATGTTGAAAGTTCCATCGAAATGGCTACTGCTTCTAACAACAAGCTCCTCGAGAGAGAGAAGGATATCGAGGGGTTTGAAGAGATGATTTTTGACTTCTTGAGCCAAGTCCTCAAAACCCGCAACATCTCGTGGATCCCGGATTACCACGTTACTTTAGCCAATTTATGGGATGCCATCGTTGAGGGTGAGAAGCAGAGATTGGGAGTCGAAGAAATTGATGAAGATGAATTGATGAAGATCATCTTGAGGGATAACGAGCTCGAGGACCTGGAAGAAGGTCGTCGTCTGATTCAAGCGGAAATGGAAAAGGAGAGGGCCCTGGCTAAGGGTAAAGGCAAAGCTAACGATGTTTCGAGTTCAGCCGTGGAGCCCAAGACCTCCGTAGTCGAGGAATACCATCCTGATGATCCGTTAATCCCTTTGGGTCTAACTCCTATGGTTGTTGGAGCCCCTACAGCTACCCTAGACGGAGGATCTGCGGAAGGTATCTCCCTCTTTTCCCCACAATTTATCAAAGCAATTGTGAATTGTCGTCATATGGTAGAACAACCAATTGAATTAGTAACATGTGTTCCTCATAATACAGGTGGCGAGCCCGTCGACAAGGAGGTTGAGCAAAGGAAAGAAACGGAGAAGGTTGTCGTCTCGCCAGGTGCCGGTGTTGATACATCGAAGCAGGCTGAGGGTGAAACAGCAGAGAAAAGCGTCCTGGCACCCAGTGCTGATGTGCCCAAGGATGATGAAACCATCGAGGCCTTGAAAGACATGGATGGGCGCCATGTAGAGGACGAAGAGGATATCATTGGCGCCAAAGAAATCGAAGACGATGATGACGAAACTTTGGCCAACAGAAAATCCAGGCAGGAAAAGGAGATGGCTTTGAAGAAGGTGGGACAAGAGCCTTTGAATATAGTCCCTATCGCGGAGTTTGATCCCAAAACTGGGATGATTTTGAAACTCCAGCCCAAATCCATCAGCAGACAACTTCATTTTGCGAATCCTGATGATTTCCCAGCTTCCCTTACTGATAAAAGGAAGAGAAAGTAGGCGGAAGAGGAATCTTCTGAAGAGTCGGATGTCCCTCTCATAGACAAAAGGAAGAGAAAGAAAGGAGATCAATCCGACGCTGACAAGGCGAAGCTGGAGAAACAGAAGCAGGAGAAGAGGTCAAAGCGTAAATAGGATATTGTCGCTTGTTTATATTTTGTCTTTTGGTTTCCCACTGGCCAGGAAATGTAATTATGAGACTGGCCCTCACTTTTGTTTTCTAGGTTATTTTTCACTTTGTAGGCTTGCAGTATATAAAGGAAAGTTTATCTCTTTTTGCATCATTGTGTACCTGTATTCAAATAAACTTTCCATATTTAGTCATAGACCATCTAATTATAACTACAAATCAGTCAAACAACAGAAAGAAAAATTAAAAAAATTCGTGCTACATTGCTGCATTAAAGTTCATGTGTATATGCATATGGCCCCCAATCAACCGTTAGTGTAGCGCTTAACTAGGGCTTATTAAAGATTGATTAGCATTATTCGCATGTTGCCCCCTATTTCTGAAAATGGGGGACTTAGAAAATTTCATAAGATAATTGTTCTTGTGGTACTGAATTTCTGGCACCTTTCTCAGTGCTTAATCATAGACTCCTTTATACTCTCCTGGCGGTCGCCGAGGTTAGAGTTCAAATTCAATAGTTCAATCGGTCCCTGTTCCTTCAGCAGGGAAGAAGTTCTTTCTCAGCGCTCATTTGGAGATTCTTTTATACTCTCTCTCTCTCTCTGGAGAGTTAAAGTTCGAGCTCAGCAATTCATTCGCTCCCCGATCCTTCAGCGGGGAAGGAGCTCTTTCTCAGCGCTCAATCGGAGACGCTTTTATACTCTCTCTCTCTCTCTGGAGAGTTAGAGTTCGAGCTCAGCAATTCATTCGCTCCCCGATCCTTCAGCGGGGAAGGAGCTCTTTCTCAGCGCTCAATCAGAGACGCTTTTATACTCTCTCTCTCTCTGGAGAGTTAGAGTTCGAGCTCAGCAATTCATTCGCTCCCCGATCCTTCAGCGGGGAAGGAGCTCTTTCTCAGCGCTCAATCGGAGACGCTTTTATACTCTCTCTCTCTCTCTCTCTCTCTGGAGAGTTAGAGTTCGAGCTCAGCAATTCATTCGCTCCCCGATCCTTCAGCGGGGAAGGAGCTCTTTCTCAGTGCTCAATCAGAGACGCTTTCATACTCTCTCTCTGGAGAGTTAGAGTTCGAGCTCAGCAATTCATTCGCTCCCCGATCCTTCAGCGGGGAAGGAGCTCTTTCTCAGCGCTCAATCGGAGACGCTTTTATACTCTCTCTCTGGAGAGTTAGAGCGCTATCAACGATATAATTTACTTTATTTCATCCTCAGAATTTTGACTAGTGATTGCATTCCATTCTGATGGAAGGCATCTATAATTATATGCTTCTGTGATCGTTGCATGATTCACAGTAATTTTCATAAAAATAGAAAGACAGATAAATAATGCAATAAAGGTAAACGACACACAATATTTTTATAGTGGTTCGGTCGAATCATGACCTACGTCCACTTTATAATTTTTTGCTTTAAGGAATCAGACTATTCTAGGCAGGTCGTGCCTTGTACATGGTTCTCAAAAAAGCAAAAGAACAGATTTGAAATTTTTATGTTAAGTATGGCCGTAAATGTTGGGCATTCCACACTCTGGGGATTTCCTTTCCATCTACGGTTGCCAGCTTGATGGTTCCATTATCAAGCTTGCTCAGAATGGAGTACGGTCCTTCCCACTTCGCACCCATATGAGTTGGGGGTGGAAAGACACGCTTCAGAACCAAGTCTCCGGGTTCCATGGTTCGGGATCGAACCTTTTTGTTGTAATATCGAGCGACCTGTTGTTTGCATCTCAAGGTACGCAGATCTTCTTCCTCCCTCTTTTCTTCGATAATATCCAGGGATTCAAGGAGCAATTCGTTATTAGTCATCGGATCGTAATAAGTCACTCGGTGAGAAGGTACTTTTATCTCAACCGGGATGACTGCTTCTGCTCCAAAAGCAAGGGAGAAGGGGGTATGCCCTGTTGCCGATTTATACGTTGTCCTGTAGGCCCATAGTGCCAAGGGTAATTCATCAGCCCACATGGCTCTGGCCCGCTTTAGTCTTCTTTTCAGAATGGACTTAATCACTTTATTTGCTGCTTCGACTTGTCCGTTCGATTGCGGGTGCGCCACAGAGGTGTATCGTTTCTCAATGTGGTATTTCTGGCAGAAGTTTCTGAATTCAGTGCTATCGAACTGAGTTCCATTATCGGTTATAACAATCTTTGGAATTCCAAATCGGCAAATGATGTTTCTAACGACAAAATTGATCACTCTTTTGGTTGTGATTGTAGTCAGTGGTTCGGCCTCGATCCACTTAGTGAAATAATCTACGGCTACAATGGTGAACTTTGCTCCGCCCTTAGCTATGGGGAGACTTCCGATAATATCAATTACCCATATAGCGAAAGGCCATGGGCTCGTCATTGTTTTCAACTGATTAGGAGGTGCTCTAGGTATCTTTGAAAATCTCTGGCACGCATCACACCGTCGTGCGTATTTCGCCGCATCCTTGTTTATGGTAGGCCAGAAATAACCATGCCGCAACCCCTTGTTCGCCAATGTTTGCCCTCCCGTGTGATCGCCGCATTCACCTTCGTGTACCTCCTGCAGCACACGCTTGATGTCATCATGAGCTATACACCGAAGAAGGGGCATCGAAAATCCTTGTCTGTAAAGAACTCCGCCTTGCAGAACGTATCGGGCAGCTTTACGAATTACTTTTCATCTCTCGCTTTTCTTGGTCGGAAGCGCTCCATTTATCAAGTAATTCTTTAGAGGAGTCATCCATGACTCCCTTTCTGGTTCCGTCTCTAGTATTGGATCGATTTCCATTTGATCTATTCTAGGGGACCGAAGTACTTCAACGGGGGCTAGCCCGATCTCTTCAGGAGCGTCGGAACTAGCCATCTTTGCCAAATTATCCGCCTGCTGATTCTCTGACCGCGGAATGTGAGATATGTTGTAGTGATCAAAGTCGTTCAGCAACTCTTTCACTCTCTTCAAGTATAAAATCAATCTTGCACTTTTGGCTTGGAATTTTCCAGTAACCTGGTTCACAACTAACTTGGAGTCGCAAAAGATGTCCAGCTTTGTGACTTCTAACTCCTTTGCGTTCCTTAGTCCGACTATCAGGGCTTCATATTCGGAGTCGTTGTTAGTGGCGTGAAACTCCATCCGGATAGCATAGGATATCAATCGTTTCTTGGGAGTTTCAAGCACTATTACAGCGCCGGATCTCTTGTCATTCCTAGCGCCATCGGTATACAATCTCCAGGCACTGGGATCGAGAAGTAATTTTGAGGGGTCAACTTCTTCGTTTGCTATATCCTCCTCCGGGACGGTAAACTCTACTATGAAGTCGGCTATCACTTGCCCCCGAATTGACCGTCGGGGCTGAAAGTTCAGATCAAATTGACTTAACTCAATGTTCCATTTGAGTAATCTTCCAGACGCCTCTGGTCTCTGTAGAACTTGCTTGAGTGGATGATCGGTGTATACGGTAATGGGATGCGCCTGAAAATAATGTCGAAGCTTTCTAGAGGCGATCAGTAAACTATACGCCAACTTTTCTATCTTTGGATAATTACGCTCTGCTGCCGTCAATTTTTTGCTCACGTAATATACAGGTCTTTGGACCTTATCTTCTTCTCTTACCAACGCTGAGCTGATCGCATGGGATGATACTGCCAAGTACACGAATAAGTCCTCGTGATCCATCGGCTTAGATAATATCAGAGGTTTCTCCAGGTGTCTCAGCAAGTTCTGAAATGCTTCTACGCAGTCGGGCGTCCATTTGAAGTGGCGTTTTCCTCGCTTTATCAATTCGAAGAATGGGATGCATTTGTCCGTAGCCCTGGAGATAAATCTGCCTAGTGCGGCTACTTTTCCTACAAGGCTTTGCACATCCTTAATTTGCCTAGGTTCCTGAATGTCTCTGATTGTCGCGATCTGGTCTGGATTAATCTCAATCCCACGAGAACTGAAGATGAACCCCAAGAATTTTCTGGAGGCGACACCGAATGAACATTTTGTTGGGTTGAGTTTCATCCCGTACTTTCGAAGAATGCCGAACATTTCTGCCAAGTCCGTAGTGTGATTGGAGGATTGTTTGGACTTAACCAACATGTTGTCAACGTATACCTCCATTGTCTTTCCAATTTGGTTATAGAACATTCTGTTCACTAACCGTTGATATGTAGCGCCTGCATTCTTCAAGCCAAAGGGCATTACTACATAGCAATATAATCCTAGATCCGTAATAAAACTAGTGTGTTCTTGATCTGGAACGTGCATTAGAATCTGGTTATATCCTGAATAAGCATCCATAAAGGATAGAAGTTCATGACCCTCCATTGAGTCCACCAACTGATCGATCCTGGGTAATGAAAAGCTGTCTTTCGGGCAGGCTTTATTCAAATCCGAGAAATTGATACACGTTCGCCACTTCCCGTTGGCCTTCTTTACCAGGATTGGATTTGAAATCCAGTCTGGGTAGATCGAGTCTCTGATAAATCCATTACTTTTTAGCTTTCCAACTTCTTCTTTCAAGGCAGCGGACCTCTCTGGGCCCAGCATTCGCCTTTTTTGTTTTACCGGAGGATGTTTAGGGTTAATGCTTAATGAATGGCTCATGATTGATGGAGATATTCCGCACATGTCTGCGTGGGTCCAAGCAAATAGATCCAAGTTATTTTTTAAGAAATTCGTCAGTTCTTTAGCGAGATTCGGATTTAACTGGGATCCAATCTTAAGGACCTTCTCTGGGTCACTATCATCGATCGGTACATCCACAATTGTCTCGTTGGGAGTCGCCATTCTTCCCCCAGGTTCTTGGTCCTCTCTGGGATCTATATCCTCGGGAAACTCTCTGGGCGACTCTCCTACGGTTATCCTCTTTAGTTGCTATAAGGCCTCCGCCCTTGTAGGGGGAGAAGCGCCCTTGGTTTCTATGTCTCCTCCATTGCGGAGTAACTTTAACTCTGCAACATAACATGCTCGTGCGGCAACCTGATCTCCTCTGACAATACCAACACCAGCTTCCGTAGGAAATTTCAATAATAAGCACCAGGGGGCTATACAGGCTCTAAACTTTGCGAGGGTCGGTCGGCCCAGGAAGGCATTGTAAGGTGATTCAACATCCAGAATCACGAAGGGAAGGATTCTCACTCTCTAGCGTTCTCCTTCCCCAAGCGTAACTGGTAACTCTACATAACCCATTGGAGCGGTGGATGCTCCGTTAAATCCACGGATCCATCCCTGACAGGGCTTCAAGTCTTTTATCTCGAGGTTCATCTGGTCGAATGTCCTTTTGAAAAGAATGTTGACAGGACTCCCGTTGTCCACCAAAACCTTATGAACAGTGGCCGGGCCAATAGGTACTGTGATTACAAATGGATCTTCAGTCGGAGCATGGACTCCAATACTTTCTCGTTCTCGGAAAACGACATCGTCGGACATCATCTTTTGTTGCTTTATCGGGACATTGACCTCGGGGTCGCTACACTCCCCTACCTCGAGGTGTTGCTTGGCTGCATTGACATACTG
Organism: Allium sativum; assembly: GCA_030737875.1. NCBI lineage: Eukaryota > Viridiplantae > Streptophyta > Magnoliopsida > Asparagales > Amaryllidaceae > Allium > Allium sativum. Next base: position 748,115,369 of record CM060916.1, on the reverse strand, counting down.
ATCCAACGCCTTGGAACCGTGTCCGGCGAGATAAAGCCCTCCAATCACGGTATTGATGACAATGTACTTTCCCTTTTGCTGGGCAGTTGGCCTGACAGCAGGCTGATTCTGGTTCCGATTTGGGGCCTGTCCGGCTTGTCCCCTGTCTCTGGGCGTTACTCTGTATTCATCTAATTTTCCTTCTCGAAGAAGCCTCTCGACTACATCCCTTAGGTGACGGCATTCATTTGTCGAATGGCCATGAATCTGATGAAAGAGACAAAACTTCCCGGTTTCGCGTTCTTTCTCCGTCGACTCTCTGGGAGGTGGCCTCTTATTCTGGAGGACGTTGTACGAATCCATGAAGATATTTTCCAAAGTATCATTTATTGGCGTATATCTCTCAAAAGCCCTGGGACGAGTCCTTCTCTGGGAGTTGTTCCCTCGATTCCTCTTCCGGTTGTTGCCATTACTGTTATTATCATTGTTTTCTGACTGACGGCCACCCTGATTTCGATTTCCGACATTAACCTCGACCTTTCCTGAGCTGTCTCCTGTCTGCTTAATGGCGACATTGCTCTGGATTTCCTCTTTATCGGCCGTTTTTGCCTTTCGGTTAGCATATACTTCTTCCCGGCGTAAATGTACGTTAGCTTTTTCGTAGAATAACTCTCTAGTATGGGGTGGCTTGCCGGCCAGGTATCTCCCAAATTCAGTGTCTTTATCTACTCCGTCAATCAGAGCTGCGACAACGGTTGGCCCATGAGGATCTTTAACTTCAGTAGCGGCCAGGTTGAAACGGTCTAGGTACACCCTCAAACTCTCGCCTGGTCGTTGCTTAACAAGGAACAAGTCAATCACACTCTTTGTCTTTTGTGCGTAGATGCGGAACTGTTCCACAAACCTTTCACTCAACTCCCTGAAGCTGGAAATTGATCTTGCTGGTAAGCGAGTAAACCATAACAATGCTACATCCTCCAAGAATATGGGAAATGCTTTGCACTTGATAGCGTCAGAAGCTGCGGCAGCGGTCATTGACCAAGAATATCTCATCAGATGCTGGACGGGATCAGATCTACCCGCGTAGCGGTTCATCTGTGGCATGTTGAAACGCCTCGGGAAAGTCGCATCCAAAATATCATCAGTGAAAGGGGTATGACTGCGTTCAATTCCCCAATCTTCATTTCGTTGTCCACGGCTATCTGCCAGAATTTGATGAATCATAGCTGCAACGTTTGCACTGGTCAGCGGAGGTTCGGGGTTAGTGCCTCTTGCTCGGTGGGGTTCTCTAATCTCTCTTCCGGGAGCAGTCACGAAATCCGGGGCTCGAATTGGGCTTTGTTGCCCCCTGTTACCATGAGCATTTGCACGACGACGGGGTTGAGGCCGTCTGTCCTGTACAGGGCTGTCCACACCCCGAGCTCTAGGAGTTGCGGTGTGATCATTCACATTACGGTTTGAGGGCCCTGCACCTAGTGCCTCTTCTTCCCGTGACGGCAGGGTTCCAAATCGAAGCTGCTCTATGTTTTCGAGTCTCTCATATGGTCGCCGCGGAGGTCTCGGCGATTCCTCTGACGAAGAAGAGTATCCTGGGGTTGGCGGACGAACTGGTGGCGTCCTTTGCCTTGCGAGATCATCAAGCCTTCTATCCATAGCGGTCAAATTTTGTCGCAGAACCGAGCTTTCCTGCCTTTGATCAGCCAATTCATCAAACAGTCTCTCCCACATTTCGGAGAAGCGAGAGAGATCCCCCTCAGTAACGGGAGCAGAAGGGTCATATTGATCATCATCAATTTCTCTTATGCGCAAAGAGCTTGATCCAGGTCGAGCGGAGGGGCCAGGACGATTGGAGCGAGCCATAGGCTCCTTTCCAGGTCTAGTTGTAGTCTGATCATCAATTCGGATCGCTGTTGATCGAGGATGGTGGCTCGCAGCGCCCCCCTGGGATCGATTTATTTATTTAAAAATAAATAAATTACTATTCTAGTTCAAAACTAGTTCATTTCGATAAAAATCTATTTTTATCTTTTCAAATATGGAGTTTTTCATCCCAATTCTTCACAAATCATTTCTTATGATTTTACACAAATAATTGATATTTTTAATAATTTTATCAAGGCCCGTACAGTCGATTTCCATCAACGGCCATCGAACTACACTTACAACGACCTTTTCCAAATTTGATTTGGACATAATTCCAAATCCAACCGTTAGATTTCTAATTCCTAATATTCATTAGAAAGCTCTTTTCGATACGAACCCAACGGTTCCGGTTTTAGGAGAATCCGACGGTCAGATCTCCCGCAATATATATTCGAAGTCAATGGTTGAAATTCACGAACTACCGCAGCACGGCACGTTCTATTCAGGCCATTATATTATATATAATATATGTTAGATCAAAATTTGGACCTAACACCCAAATTGTTCTGAATCTTATAGAGTTTTAACTGGAGAATGAAGAAAAAGCAGAAAACACACAGGATTTATAGTGGTTCGGCGTTAACGAGCCTACGTCCACTTTATATGTTATCGATTATACTTTGAATGCTAGTACAATCAATTATCTCTCTCTAGCTCACATTTACAATTGTAATTTCTCTCAATAATCTAGTAATAAAACTGATAAGAAATGGCAGTATGACAATAATGGCGGAATCAGAACTCAATATTGCCAAAAAGATCCCAAAAATGCCAAGCTCCGGGCTATATATAGCTGATTTCGTCAGGCGGATCGTGGTCACACGTGGCACGAATCCCGAGAACATCGGATCGCATCGCAACCGATGAAGAAATAGTCAAATTAGCCGTTGTGGACAGGTGTCGCGATCCCCTTGAAAATCGGATCGAGCAAATGAGAAGAATCAGTCAAAATGACGGTTGGGGACACGTGTCGCTGGATCCGTGCATCTCGGATCGCCGAAGACTAGCTCGTGCTTGAACAGGTCAGAGGCTTCGCCGTGCATCAGGGGATCAGATCGGTCTATACTGGGCAGCAATGTATGTACGGATCGAGTCGCATAGGGGTGGTCGTTTCGCTGATGAAATGGGGGCGATCCAATGACGTGCGATCCAATGAGGGGCGATCCAATGAGGGGCGATCCGATGACGTGCGATCCAATGAGGGGCGATTCGTTCCTTCATGTACTTAGGGAACGTAGTTTCATGCTTTCTTCTTGTGAGTGGACCTGGGTGGCTTGGTCAAAAAGCTAGCCGACAATATATATAATATATACTTCGTCGATTTCCTTTTAAAACGTATTTTATAAATCGTTTTAAATTTGTTTTCAAAACGATTTCAACTTCATTTCAAATTCAAATCAAAGTGAAAATTTTCCTTATAAATCCATTTTAAATTGCTTTCAAATTGATTTCAATTCAAATCGATTTATAATTCAATTTCAGTTCGTTTTCAATTCAATTTGAATTTCAAATCAATTCGATTCCAATTCGAATTCAATTCTATTCAATTTCAATTTGAATTCAATTTCAATTCGAATTCAATTCTTTTCAATTTCAATTCGAATTCAATTCTTTTCAATTTCAATTTGAATTCAATTCTTTTCAATTTATATTTGAATTCAATTTTTTTCAATTTATTTCAAATTTCGATATCACTTTCAATATACATTGAAAATTGATTAAAATCGATATAAGTATCGTTCACGTCAAAATGGCGTAAATTTAATCAACACGGCTTCATATATTTCTATTTTCAAATATTCTATTTCAAATATTTCTATTTCAAAACTGGAATGAGGCCCAATCAATTACCATATAATGTTAATTATATGGATTTTCTACAACACATGTACAAAATAACGACGATAAATAATCAACCAACATCCAGAGTGCGTTCTACACTGTATAAGCATCAAATATAAATTTTTAACGCTTATGACAGTCTGTCAATCAATCGATCGACATACAACTAATTATTGGGATTAGTGTGTCATATATCATCCCAATACCCATGTGGGGTTTCAAACCATCAAACACAGATTTTATTTGTGCAGTTGGGCGATGTGTAAAATTTATCGTCCCAATCAATATCAGTCAAATCAGTGTATATAAACAAATCTCCGATTTGTTTATTACTATTTATTTCATTTCATATACACATTAAAAATTCTATTTTTAACTGTAAAAATATTTTATTTCATATCACATCACATAATCAACTACACATCAAAATCAAACAAGCATGCAAGCCGTCCATGGTCTGTGGACGACGGGTGTCGGGTGCTACTAAACACCGTCTGCATCCTAGTATATATATTTTAACTAGAAATGAAAATTTAAAGTGAGAAGTTCTCACCGACTAGCTAAACCAAACGCCTCGACTCTTCATATGTAGAGATCTTCGCTGCTAGCCCTTTGTCACTTTCGTCATCCGCATACGCTACATATATAAAAATCGAATCTTTATTTTCACTTCATTATAAAAAATTATATTTCTATATCGCTCTTCTTCTAATAAAGATTATATTTTTACAACTCTACATGAATAAAAAACATATTTTTACTATCATACTATATAAAAATCATATTTTTAATAAGCCACTAGTATAAAAATTATATTTTTAATATAAAATCTTTTCTTTTCATGTCATGAATAAATTCATAAAAGAAAATCCAATTTTTCCATTTCACATATTGTATAAATCTGATTTTTATCTCAGTTTAAAACTAATTACTATAAATAAAATAAAATAAAACTTACTTTTTATTCGAAGGAGATCAGATCTTCGCTGAAGGGGTGAGGTTTCCACGCCGGAAATGGCAAGGGGGCTATCGGAAATGGGTGGGGGTGGTGCAGAGCGTCGGGGAGGGCGCATCAGGCGGTGGCTGGCCTGTCAGTGGAGGTAGGCTTCACCGATTTGGGGGATTAGGGAAAGGGGGCGCGGGGTTTAAATCAACAGAGGAGGGAGGAGAAGCTGACGTCGCGGAGGGGGCCAGGGGCAAAGGGGAGGTCGCAGCCTAAGGGGAACGACGGCGCCTGGCCAGGGCGGCGCGACGACCTACGGAGGGGGGGGTCGCGATTTCCGGAGAGCAGCATATTTTTTTTATTTGTTCTGTTTTGATCTGAAGGAGGGAACGTGTGGAGGGGGTAAGGAGAGAGAAAAGGAGTTGACCAAGAAGTTTTTTTTATTTAATCTTTAAAAGTTAACTTTTTATTCGAACACCAAACGAGACCCAACGACTATCGCCCCAAGCTATTTACCCCCATTTTGAACACAATGGGATATGTTTCGTTAGCTGATTCGACAGTTACGTTCAGTTTTCTTCAAGATTAAAATATAAATCAGTATATATTTAATTTGAACGTACATTTCAATTTACCAGGGCCACATACGGGCTCTAAAAATTCCCAAAAAATATTTTCTAGCTTTGTATTGATGATACGGTCCTAACAAAACTAATTTTGTCAAATTCTGAGACAGCTTGAAAAATGGCCATTTTCCAGTCGATTAAAATCAACTAAAACTGGTCAAACGCGTTTTCCTTTGCCACGCTCACATATTGATTCGAAAAATTATGAAAATTGAAACCTAGCAATAATTTGACATCGTGGATCCAACAAAAGTGGTTTCGTCGAAATCTGCGGTCGTTTGCAAAGTTTCTATTTTTAATGGCCAGAATTCCATAGTGACTATTCGGAATTTTCAACTGGACATATCTTTTGATTCCCGCTATGAAATTTCAATTTTTCGGATTCGTTAGAAAGATATTCTCAATTAGATTCAAATATTTTTGGTTTCACTAAAATCCGGTTTATTTTGAATCCTGCACATTCATTTGAATTTTGAAATCGAATTATCGAACTACCGCGCCATTTTCAATTTCTTTTATATATATAAATAAATATTTATATTCTAGCGACGATCTATATAACATATACATTCTAATTCTATTCAAAATAAATTGTTCGTCTTTATTATTTAAAATAATTCATTTTAAATAATCAAAATTCACTAAAATTGCCAAAATAAAAATTTTAAATTGGCTCGGATTTCCGGGTCATTACAGAGACCATCCATAATTTCATATTAGATGAGTATTGAATATATCCATTGGGTATATACATTTTTCTTTTCTTAAGTGGATCGACATACTCAGTACTTCTAATTAGAAACCACGATGGCTAAGGATCGTTTCAGAATAATATACAGCTCAACGAATCAATACATCATAGAAAATTTACATACTGATACAGTTACTAAGTACAACATATACATCTGCTACATTTCAAAGGATTATACAGCAACGAATACAATGATACCCAAAGGAATAAATATATAATAACACAAATATACGTATAAACAACTGGAAAGTGGCTTCAAAAGATAGTCTAAGCTATACCAGCTAACCATGAATCAACAACAGACTGAACCTAAAAAAACTTGATTTGACCAAAGTATTACATACACGGATCAGTCTAGTTTACAAATCAGTTATGAATCTAAAATGGATATAAAACCATATAAATAAGTAACTCCTTTCGATGCAAAAGTAATAAGATAACCCATGACAACAATCGTCTCACGAGATACTAGAGGCTAACTAGCCTATAAAATCTCAAGGACAACTTAATTTACTACAAGAAGGAGTTTGTTCCCTATAATAAGGTGCTATGCAATAAGCTAAGAACAAAGATACAGCAACAACACGGAAAACTCCAAAGGCAACACTTAACCTCGTGTATGAGTTTAAGTAACACAAAAGAAATCCTCATTTTGAACAACACCAAAATAGCTTTAAGGCTATCATTATCAATATACTATTATAAAATAGGATCGAAGACACCATCAATCACCAAATCTACAAGGCAACATATAATAGATCCAATTCCCCAAATTAACAAGTATCTATAAGAGGAAAACACTTGGAAAGTACTATATTTTGGATCCACCCAGGAATCAATGTTTGCACCAAAAGAACAAATTCATATAATAATAATTCATATCTGAAAACATCAAATATTGCATGTGCATATACTTTTTCCAAGTACCAATATAATATGTTATGCCCAACTATGTAGGTTTCACTGCATAAAACAACAATCAACTTTGTACGCACTTTTACATATGCATGGGACCGTAGCCCATAACAATAATCAACTTTATACGTGGTTGCACACGTACAGGACTGTAGCCTTTGACAACCTATACTTTGTACACATTTTCATACGTATAGGACCATATCCCCTAACAACAATTAACTTTGTACGCATTTTCATAAGTACAGGACCACCGCCTCGTGGTACTGGCTCAACCCAGGATGTGTTATAGACTCACAGATAGTAACCCAGTGGTGGTAACTGTGCGTCCCACACCGCACGTCTTCACTACTGGTTTACTATTCGTTTATCAGCTCCGCACCGAAAATCACCGAAAGCACCAAACCAATGAAAAACACAGAAACAACAAATCATCTACTTCAATTAGACGATTTTGCGATAAATCAATAAAATTTACCTTCGCATCCCATACCATGAGGTTTACAATTATATCACTTAATCACAATCTGTGATAACCCCAAACTCCTGTAGTACGAAAGCAAGGATAATCATCGAAATATAACACATAAACAATAACAGCAGAAGAGAAATATAAAATTACAGCGGATAATGTACATCAAATTACACTGGAAATAATATATCATTAGAGTTACACAGCATAATAGGATCATACTTAGTACATATTACAGTTTCAGCTTAATATAAAATGTCTGTAGTGAAATCAAACAAAAATAGAAATACCATTTTTATATGTTTTGTTGAAATAGAAATGTCAACAAAAATAGAAATATCATTTTTATATGTTTTGTTGAAATAGAATTATCAACAAAATATATGTCAATAAAATAAAAGTATCATTTTTATTTGTTATGTTAAAATAGATTTGCATACAAATAAAAATATCATTTTTATTTGTTATATTAAAAATATCATTTTTATTTGTTATATTAAAAATATCATGTTTATTTGACATGTTAAGAGTAGGAATTGTATACACGAATAAAAATATCACTTTTATTTGTTCTGTTAAAATTATATTTGTAAACAAATAAAAGTAGTCATTTTATTTGTCATATTAATGTAATAATTTGTGTACACACAAAATATCATTTTATGTTACATGTTAATGTAGGAATTTGTATACAACATTAAAATATCACTTTTATTGGCTATGTTAAAAATAGTTTGTATACAAATTAAAATAGACATTTTTATTTATCATGTTATGTTATACATTAGAATTTGTATACGAATTAAAATGGACATTTTTATTTGTCAAGTTATGTTAAACATTAGAATTTGTATACAAAATAAAAAATAGACATTTTTATTTTTCATGTTATGTTATACATTAGAACTATATACAAATTAAAATAGACATTTTTATTTGTCATATTATGTTATACATTAGAATTTATATACAAATTAGAATATACTTTTTATTTGTCATGTTATATAGAATTGTATACAAAATAAGTATAGACATTTTTATTTGTCATGTTATGTTATACATTAGAATTTGTATACGAATTAAAATGGACATTTTTATTTATCATGTTATGTTATACATTACAATTTGTATACAAAATTAAAGTAGACATTTTTATTTGTCATGTTATGTTATACATTAGAACTGTATACAAATTATTATAGACATTTTTATTTGTCATGTTAATACATTAGAATTTATACACAAATTAGAATATCATTTTTATTTGTCATGTTATACATTAGAATTGTATACAAAATAAAATTAGACATTATAGCATTTTTATTTGTCAAATTATACATTAGAACTTGATACAAATAAAAATAGACATTTTTATTTGTCATGTTATACATTAGAATTTGTATACAAAATAAAATTAGACAATTTTATTTGTCATGTTATACATTAGAATTGTATACAAAATAAAAACAGACATTTTTATATGTCATGTTATACATTAGAATTGTATACAGAATTAGAATATCATTTTTATTTGTCATGTTATACATTAGAACTGTATACAAATTAAATTAGACATTTTTATTTATTATGTTATACACTGAAATTGTATATGAATAAAAATTATCTTTTTATTTGTCATTAGCGACACAATATTGTACTGATAATGAAAATTATCTTTCTATTTGTCATTAGCGACACAGTAATGTAATGAAAATGAAAATTATCATTTTATTTATCATTAGCGACAAAGAAATGTAGTGAAAATAAAAATTATCTTTTTATTTGTCATTAACAACACAATAATGTAATGAAAATGAAAATTATCTTTTTATTTGTCATCAGCGACATAGAAATGTAATGAAAATAAAAATTATCTTTTTATTTGTCATTAGCGACATAGTAATGTAATGAAAATGAAAATTATCTTTTTATTTATCATTAGCGACATAGAAAATGAAATGTAAATTAAATTCTTCTTTTATTTTACACTAGAACATGTAGCAAATAAATTCTTCTTTTACTTTTCATTAGAAATGCAGAAAATGTCATGTAAATAAATTATCTTTTTATATTGTCATTAGAACATTGGAAATATGTCATGCAAATAAAGTACATATTTATTTGTCATTAGAAACATATAGAGAAGTTATGAAAATAAAATACATATTTATTTGTTGTTAGAAACATATAGAGAAGTTATGCAAATAAAATACATATTTATTTGTCATTAGAAACATATAGAAAACTTATGCAAATAAATTATATTTTTATTTGACATTAGAAACATATAGAGAAGTTATGCAAATAAATTACATTTTTATTTGACATTAGAAACATGTAGAGAAGTTATGCAAATAAATTACATTTTTATTTAACAATAGGAACTTGTAGATAAGTTATGCAAATAAAATACATTATTATTTGACATTAGAAACATGTAGATAAGTTATGCAAATAAAATACATTTTTATTTGACATTAGAAACATGTAGATATGTTATGCAAATAAAACTTCCCTTTCTATTTGACATTAGAAAAGATATGAAAGTAAATTCTCCTTTTATTTGACATTAGAAAACATTGGAAATGTATGCAAACAAAAATCTTTTTTTATTTGCTATTAGAAAATATAGGAATTTGTTTGCAAATACAATATCTCTTTTGTTTATCATTAGAAACATTTAAATTGCTATGCAAAATAAAACATTCCTTTATTTGGCATGTTAAGCATGATAGTGAAATCGTCGAATGATTTATATCTATATATATTTTTATATAAAAAAATTAAAATTAAAATTAAACTAATCGCGCGCTGTAATTCCTGTTTCGGAATCGTAACTTTAAACTATTATATCAAAAGATCCGACCGTCGGATTTTACCAAAACAGAAACCATTAGGTCCGCTTTGGGAAGATCTTTCGAACGATATACAATTTGTTAAATTCTAACGATTAGATTTCGAGAAATGTGTAAATAAAATTTGGGTAAAAACAGCGCTAAGGCCGCCTATTGACCTGAAGCGTCGTTAAATTAAATTAGACTATTTTTATATAAATAAAAATAGCGATAAATCGTTATAAAATAATATTAACAATATAAAATGATTTAAATTGTATATATTCGAGAATTATTTGAAAAGACCAAGTTCAATCTCATTTCAAATAATTATGCGACGATTTAAATCGAAGATATTGAAGACGACGTTTGAAGACCGACGATCTTCACATCGAATGGACAACTACTGATGTCTTTGATTGGAGTTGCTGCCTTGAAAGTGTTATAGTGGTAGTTGTACATACGTACTTGTTGATTGTCCGGATAAGCGAGTACCTCTCTTCCGTATTGGACATACGGGACGAGGAGTAAGGTGTCTCCTGTTTCGTTCAGACCCAGTACGGACTTGTAAATGGATGTGTGTCTGACATTGGATTTCATTCTATGTGAATTTATTTCTATTTAAAATATATATGTTTGGTGGCGGAGAATTTATTCTCTTGCTTAGCACCCTTCTCTGAGACGCACGAGCTCAGAGGTTATATATTGATAGTAATCGGTCGCATGGTATGGATTGTCAACGTGGCATTCCAAGATGCAAATGATCAAGGCTTTTGTTGAAAAGCAGAGCCTTGTGGTGGATGATAAAAAACATCTTATTTAGGCATAGCTTTGTGTATAAGCGTTACTTCGCGAGCCTCACACCCCGGTATGAGTCAAAAACGGGATAAGGACCGTAGGGAGTGCATGCGTTTCTTTCTAGCTAGAAGTGGTGTCATGGTATGGAGCCCAGACATTTCAACTTATGTGGATGATGGTTTTTGCACGGCCTAGGATATTGGTCGCTACTGGCCAAGTGATAGGTCTAATAGGACCCGGAAATGTATTGTTTAGGAATTGCCAATCCACTAAAGTATTTGTGGACCAGCCCTACTGCATCCAAGGGATCGCCAACATTCGAATCCTGAGGCATTTGCTAGAGTGTCTCGAATCGGTAAGGAGCCATCCCTAGCCTCGACTCATGATGGGAACCCAATTTCCAATACGATATTACGGATTTGATTATAAACCTATATATGGCGACATAGTATATGGTAGTTATGCCGTCTATGTAACGACCCAGCGGATTTTCGACCCCAAAAATCGACATAAAACCGCCATGTCGACAAATCAAGCATCGAAAACACTGGATCGTCATGAGAAAGAAATTAGAGGGTGAGAATAGAAAGAAATATTAGAATAGAAGAAAGAGGAAGAACACCACATCAGAACTCACAGCGGAACAGGTAAAATATAATATCAAATACCTTTTACAAAAGAACTGTATATACATACCAATCATCAGAGTACCCCATACATCACACACAGCGGAACAATACTTTATATAACTAGCGGTGAAGCCTCCTGCTTCCAGCACCTGAACTCCAAGCAAACCTAACCTGGAAATACACTCGGTTTGACCCGAGCACATTTGATTTAAAACAAAATACACCGGGTCAGTCTGGAATACTATCAGTGATAAATTCACAGAAACACACACTGGTTTAACTTTGGAAAATCCCTTTTGAAATAAAAGGATAATAGTAAGACCAGTCCACACATAAACACGAACGGTTTTTTACCTTACTATAACCCAAAACACTTGAAATCATAACTTGCTCTGATATTATCATAATGTCTAAATACTAGTAGATATCAATCTAGAGGAACGCTTGCATCTCACGCTCCACATATATAGTATACAATCGAAAACCGTGGGCGCTTATTGGATATTGGATTCCAACCTTGACAAGGTATGGGACCACCTGCCGATAGTGTATCTCTAGAGGCGAATACACTGGGTTCAACAAGAACGTCTTGCAACCCGGCCCTCACATAACCGACCACTCATTTCGCTTGAGTGTATCGAATGTATATCACCGACGGTTGGGATCAGCAACCGCCTACCTGAAAAGGGACAGCATCGAAATATAGGTTAAAGAAGCAATTGGAATTTCTCTAGATAGGTGATCATACATCCTAATAGGAGCGACCCACATAGCCATGCTGCCTGCCCGATTTTTGTCATTTCCCGTTTGATGAGGCTTGAGGCTAGAACTTATCTTTAAAACATCTGGTCATCATTCACTTTGAATGCCACTTTGTCAGATCCGCCAAATCACACTTGATTGACGTCCACAAAAATACTCTAGTTATCTGGCTAGAGAATAACCATTTCTCCGCCATCAACTATGGTACGTTTGGAGAAATCAACTCATGTAATCCCTTTGGAAATACTCTGTCAGACATCCGCCCGTACAAGTCATCCAGGAACAGGATGAACCGAAGGTACTCTCCTACTGCATCACATATAGGAATCACCCCAAGGATCAGTAGTGAGTAGTCCTTGCAACCCATGGATTCCAACCACGATAGAACCACAGTTTATCTCTAGGAGCTACCAAAGATTATTAGCGGTTCTTCCGCTTATGAAGATCCACGGTCTTCAAAGCTCCATCTCGATCATCGTCTGATCTTAACGTATTTGTTGGTCGGAATGGGTTACGAATATAATTCGATCCCGGTCTTTCTGTACCAACAAGTGTAATGGTCAGGTTTGATAGTCGGTAATTTAACTATCAAATACAATAGTGTGAATACAATGAGTTTGCTGATTTGGTACTTGGCATTACTTGGCCTCTTTAAAATATATGTATATACTTAATTATATCAACCAAATTCCCTTTAATTAACTCCGAATGATTTACTTTGATCGATCAACTCTAACTTGACCAACTCGACTTATTTAACCCATACTAGACTAACTTGATTTGACTACTCCTATCGATTAACTAATACTCGACTTAACTCCATTCACTTGACTCTAGATCGCGGCGATCACAATGGTTACGCCTGATTCCCTCAGGAAACATCCAACCGCCGTAGGCTATCTGCAGCCCTGCGAATTACGCTAGCAGTCGTACGCAATGGAAACTCTACCTGACTAACTATAGTTTGACTAACTCCAACTTAAATACGATATCCGATCAACTCTAATTGAATAAACAAATATTCGATATAATTTGAAAATAGTATTCTTATTCCTTTTGAAACTAATATTTGCAATAATTATTTATTTCCATAAAACCTTACATCAGAGTTCCATCTTCCTCGTACAGGGTAAAACCAATCTCAACACTTCACTCGTCCCAAACTAATAGTATTCCTTGATAATAGTGAAGCCAATCAAGTTGGGGTATTTTAGTTACCTCTTAGACCGTGATCAACCCGTTCTTACCTCAGAATAATATTAGTTTGACGATTAACCATTTCACCAACATCTTGTTTATCATCTGGATTTCAACTACCTTTATAAACCGTTTCTTGTTTTTTGAAATCCACTTCCAATAAAATTCTTTTTACTTAATTTGTTTGATTAAGTAAAAGTCAACAGACACCATTTCTAACTTATTGATTCCATTTACCATCCTCATCTGAAACTTAAATTAAAAATCCCTTTATAAACCTTTACCACTTCCTTGGTCGAACCACAATGCTACTTAATCTTTCTTAGTTAAATTCCAATTGAAAAACCACTTCTCTATCTTCTTAAAATAATAACGTAACCATTAACTATATAAAATAGTTAACTTTACTATATATCAAATATGATAATTATCCCTCTTAAAAGTTGATTAACAATACTATATTTAATTAACCCTAACCAAAATAATACTTATTTTTCTGAGATTTAGTTAATCGAAAATTAACTAAAAATTTACACTGAACAATTCAAGAATTTCCTTAATTATAGTAAATCAAGGATTAACACATTATTTAACACCACTTGCCAAATTTGACGATTATTCAAGATCCAATTAATTCCATTCCATCTTCAATTTGAACTCGTTTTCAATTCAAATTTAATACGGTTGATTTGGTCAACCATACCCCTCAGTTAACCCTTAACCGAATCCCATTTGTCATTTCCTCTTTAAGTTAATTAAATAACTTAATTAATTTAAAATACCATTCAATTGTTTTAAAAACATTTCTTTTTAATTTCCAACCTGCCGGTAAATCACTGGGGTTTTTCTCTGCTTTTAAATCTAGTATAAACCGTTTAAATAATCTATTTAAAACTTGACTAAAATATATATTTATAAATTTCCATTTTAAATCCCTCACACCAATTAATTTAAATTCTAATCCAGTTATAAAAATAATTTATAACTTTAAACTGCGTCGATTTCCCTAACGGTCAATCGACGTCTGAAACAAACACATTTAGGCCATTCACTGCCAATTACCCAATCAACACCGTCGGTTGATTTTAACTCAACGCAGTTGGGTATTTATTCAACCATCAACATACAGACAGGTTTTGGTGTCAGTCAAGGTGAACAATTCATATATATGCTCAACAAACAAAAATATACAATTTATTTGAGGAATCCGATCGGATCCCTCCAACCTGTCCTTCTCTGCATCACAAATATCAGTTGATAAAAACAGATGAATAAATAAATTGATGATATATAAATAATCGCAAACAATCAACAACAAACAACAAATTTGCATCCATCGCATCCAATCAACCAATTTAAACTGTTAACTTTAAAATATATTCTACTGTGAATGTACACATCACAGGATTCCAGAAGGTGTGAGAATTAACTCACCAGAGTTTGTTCTGGTTGACGGTTGACGCGTTTGTTCCTTTAAATCTTGAACGAACATTCAAAATTTGCTGAAATTTCAACTACGTCAGATCAG
Organism: Allium sativum; assembly: GCA_030737875.1. NCBI lineage: Eukaryota > Viridiplantae > Streptophyta > Magnoliopsida > Asparagales > Amaryllidaceae > Allium > Allium sativum. The sequence continues at coordinate 748,100,170 of CM060916.1, read as the reverse complement.
AGCCTAGTTAGTGCCATCGTCTAGGCCTCGTCCCTGCGATCCCAATGGATCCAATTTCGTCAGATTTCGTTAACGTATGCAAAAGTTATGACTGTTTTAAGTTTGTATAAATTCTACGATTATTAACTAAATAAATAATTAATTATTAGTTATCTTTACCTTAATAACCTTTATCCGTCCGCCACGTCGTCATCAGCTGAAATGAAATAACGCGTTTTCTAACTTTCTCCCTTCTTCAGCCCGATCGTTCTTGCTCCTCCTCCTTCGTTCTTCTTCACACAACCTCGACACCTTCCAGCCATCACCGACGCCCGAACACGCCACCGGACACCATGGCGACCCCCGCACCAGAACCGTCTCACCTGGCAGCACCCACGGCCGTCGACCCGAGACCGGAAACTCCCCCAATCGCCGGAAATTGAACCACGAACAGAAAAGCTTTAAACCCCTATAGCTACCGCCACAAGCAACCGACTGTCACCACACCGACGCCATACTGACTGCCTCGCTCCCCCCTTTCATCGTCCTTCAGGTGTCAGAGCCCACACCCCCCTAGTCCGCCGGAAATGGCAAATTTCTGGTCGTGACTTTCTAAAACAGCCCCAAAACAGAACTCCCCGTTCATCTCAACGCCACCTCCGACCACCGTAGGACCTCCAACTGGTACCAAAAGAAAGATAAATCTCCCCTCTTCAAAACCCCCCTGGTCTCATCCCGTGAAATCGATCGTAGCTCGCCAATTTCATCAAAGAACGAAAATTGATTTTTCCAGTCTTCGTGAATTTCCGGCCACCTCGGACCTCCGTTGACCCCAGATTTTTGACAGCACCTCCCCCTCGACACGATCTACGACTTTCCTTTTGGTAGCTACCACAAAACATTGCCTGATTTTGAGATATAAATTAATTTAGTTTTTGTACTTTTTTGCAAAAATGGATGAAGGAAAATTATTTGGGGGCTAGGGTTTTCATATTGGGGTCTTTAAATAGAGTAGGGAAAAGTGGGAAATTATTATTTAATTCTGACGACGTGACTGACGATATTTTCTCTCGTACCTATCGCTATTTCGAACGTCGTTTATTCGCTGCTGTGCTCACATACGAACCCCGTTTGAGACGCGAATGGACGGCATAGTATAATTTGACGATATGGTCCTAATGAAACTTGTTTCGTTAAATTCCGAGCCCGTTTGCTCGAATGGCCCTCGTTCACGTTCAAATGTTCGTTTATATTTGTATTTTATTTCGCCACGCTCACAAATTAACCCCGATTGACGCGCAACTTGAAATCTAGCAAAAATTTACTGTTGCGGTCCCAATAAAATTTGTTTTGTCGAAAACTGAGGTTGTTTGAAAAATGGCCCTTTTATAACTGGCCAATTCAAATAAAATAAACCAATTTTAAAATACTTCAATATAATAATATCAAAATTTTGCAGTTGGCCATACACGACCAGAATTTGATGTATTACCAAGGAAAAATGTCCCGGGTTGAATTCGAAGCCAAATTGATACTCAAAATATTTAAAAACTGTTATTTTATATAAACGCAGCGCTATATATATAAAGGAATTCCTGGCATTGTTTTTCTGAGAATTTGATTTGAACATAAAACAAAATCTACACAATGAAAACTAGATTTTTCTCTTCCGTTGGAAAGATTTCGTCAAACCGGTCCCGACGTTTCTTGTTTCGAGGAAATCCGACTTATTTTGAACCCGGTACGACCATTTGAAGTTCAAAACGCCAAAACGCGAACTATCGCGCCACTGCAGCTCGTTATTTAATTAAATTATAAACCATATCGCTTGACCGTCGTTTTCGAACCGAAATCGTCACTATATTTCCATTATAACCCATAATTGACCACTTTAAACTGCCCGGTCACAATATAAGGCAAATTCTATATTTTACCAAATATTTTGGAAATTAAAATATTATTTTATTATTTATTTATTTATTTAAACAATATATTCCAAATAAATCGTTAAATTCGATTATTCAAATTCAAACCATATTTTAAATAATTAAAATAATTAAAATATTCCAAATAAATAGGCAGAAAATACGGGTCGTTACATTTCTTCCCCCTTAAAATAATTTTGTCCTCGAAATTGCTAAGGTAGAAAGAACATTAAATCCCTTTATCTTTTCCAAAAATAATTAATTTTAAAAGTCGAATTTAGTTTCAAACAGACCCAATTGGTTTTAAAACCAATTTATTTCAAATAAAATAATTTTCCAAAAATCTTCAAAAAATTTCTAACACCATAAATTTTGGAAAAATTTCGGCAGAGTCTCCCCTGTACGGAGGACCATCTGCGATATTGCAGGATCAAGAAATATGTATACATTGTAACACCCCGTGAATTCTATAACGTTAAGCTTCACGAATTAAAGTATAATTAATTATAAATGATGAAATCAAGGGAAACGGGTTACACCATTGCGTTCGTCTCGAAATTCTGCTTGAGATAGAGTCCAAGTTTGCGTAAAACGGATATCGTATGAAGAAGATATGGACGAACGAAGTTGGACGAAAAAACAGAAAATGGGTCAGAATGCACTGGCGCACTTGGGAAGTGCGCCAGAACAGAAATGAACTGGCGCACTTGGGAAGTGCGCCAGTACATTTTTAGCCTGGCGCACCTGCCAAGTGCGCCCAGGTCAGAATGACCTGCTGGTCAGGTCCTGGCTGGCCTGATAAGGGTCTGGTCGAATTCTGATGTTTGGCTGAGTCACTAGGGCTTACGTGTCACCTTTTGAGTGGCTCTTTGAACCTTGTATGGTCTAGATTCCTCCTATCTTCATCCGACAGCTGAAAACAATTTAAAATTCTACAAATACAACTCAAGTCTAACTCTAAATTCACACAAATAATAGAATACAAAAGCCGTTATGCTGCTGGAGAGGAACTAGGAATGGCCGTCAATTAGAAAGCCTAGAGACAAGCCAACAAGCCTAAGAGACAAATCAAATTAAAAGAAGATTAAAGCTTAATCAAATCATTCAACGCAACTTTGCTACCCAAAGGAGAGCATCTCCAAATCATAATAACAAAAATCAGAAAACAAAAATTCATCACAAGTTGTAAGTATAGTGACCTTTCAAAATATGAATGAAAACTGTGATGTGATTCGACATAAATGAAAATAGAATCGTGTTGTTATAATCTTTGTGTATTGTGATGGTTCTATCATGACTTGTGTATTGATGTTTGTGGCATAAATTAATTGATGCAATCCTATTGAACAATTGTATATGAAAATCAATGGAACTTGCAAGCTTGTGGCAAAAACTAGAAATTTATCCCTTTTTGTATATGTCAATGGCATGGACTATGTATATTCCCTTAGTCTAAATTAGAATTTGTGTAAACATGTTATAGACTTTTATGCCTATATGACCCAAAACCTATGATATCATCCTTATGTTTATTGGCAAGTATAATTAGATCTATGTTTGCAAGTATAATTGGATCTATGTTTCATAAACTATGCAAGTTCGTGTTTATTTGCAAAATATAATTGGTTCTATGTCAAACATCGTTTGGGTTTCATAAACTATGCAAGTTCATGTTGAAATAGGCTATATGATTAGATGTAAAAATTGTACATTTTTGTGAATATACAACTTGCTAGTTTTGTGGTTGATATTATGCCAAGTTAACATGTTTAAACACAAGTTTGTATTTGCCTAAACTATGCCATTTCATATGTCACCTACTTAGTCATACTTTGATTTGAATGCAAGTTCACATGACCCATGTTATATGTTAGTTGAATCGCCAAATTGCAAGTTCATACCTATGATGTTCATATTGATTATGCCAAAAATGCCAAGTTTACAATTATGTCACGTTTAGGTTTATGAATTCCCTTATGCCTATTTGTGTGCGCTAAATTAGGCTAAGTTTTTAGCCTAATATTATGAGACGACCCCAAACACCGTACTGACGGTGGCAAGGGTAATCCGTGGAATATAACACAGAAACAGATAATAGCAGAACAGAATTAAATAAATACACCAGATAATGAACAATAGAATATACTGGATAAAAGTAATCATCAGAGTTACACAGTATACAGGATCATACTTAGTAAAAATATAGTTCAGCTATACATAAATGTCTACAGCGGAAAACAAACATAATATGTACAATAGGAGCTGAACAGCATAAAAAGAGATAAATAATAGAATCCATCTTCAGCTCCAGCTATCCAGAAAGAACCAGCTAAACCTGAATACAAGGCTGCCCGTGTAGAAAAAGGGGCACCCGAGTTTGAAAGTGAAACAAACTACGAGTCAGTCATGGGACTGGTATAAGAAATCTACTCAACACATATATAATTTGGCTAATCACAGGACCACGCCACTTTCGTGGAACGGGTTTTCTCCATGGGATTGCCATTTCTTTAAAAAAAATCTTTCTTTTAAACAACGCAATGCATTTTATAAAAATGAAGCCATTATAAGACTCAGTTCCCATCACACAATGCAACGCAAACCGGAGGATAGAGTTTTTACCTTATAACGGCCAAGATATGCTTGATACGAATAAAACAAAGGCATTTAATATTATTGCTAGTGTTTATATGTTTTGAAAACAATTTCAAATCATAACTATCAATCATAGACGGCATTAATGCCCCATACCACTATGTCGCCATATATAGGTATACAATCAAAATCGCAGAATGTCATAGTTGGAAATTGGATTTCCGTCATGAACCAAGGCAAAAGATAGTTCTTACCGAATTCGAGACTGCCTAGCCCGAGTCTCAGGATCAGAACGCATCGACCCTTGGAGCGACAGGGCCGGTCCACACGGAGTGGATTAAAATGCCTGAGCACTACGTTTCGCCGCCCTTTGGGGCGTAAGCGAGCCAACAAGTGACTCCATCGGACCCGGGTCGTCCGATCTAACCGAGGCGCCTCGCAACAGCAACAACCACACAGGTGAAAAGTATATAAATGTCAGGGCTGGTAGGTCACTGACACCACCCTAGCTAGGAGGAAACGCAGGCCCTCCCTGAGGTCATTTCTCCCGTTTCTGGTTCATACCGGGGTGTGAGGCTCGCGAATTCACTTTATACACAAAGCTACGCCACACAGGCGGTGCTTTGATCATCACCGCAAGGCTTTGCTTTTTAACAGAAGCCCTGATCACTGCATCTTAGCATGCCACACAGGCAATTCATGCCATGCGATTGATGTCCATCGATATACAATCTCTGAGCTCGTGCGTTTCAGAGAAGGGCGTTAAGCAAAAGAATAAATTCTCCGCCGCCAAACAAATGTATATTTAATAGAGATCAATCAACACAGAATAAAATCCAATGTCAGACGCACAGTCCATCTACAAGTCCGTTCTGGGTCTGAACGAAACCGGAGGCACTAAATACCTTGCAAACCCATCGATCACCACGTACGTCTGGACGATCACCACTCATTATCCATATTTCGGGATGCCTCCCAATCAGGACCTCGGTTATCATCCAAACGAGGTGAAGATCTCCGGTCTTCGACTACCGTCTTCATCTTCGACTTTCAATCATCGGTCAATTATTTGAAATGAGAATTAACCCGACCTTTTCAAATAATTCACGTATATTTAGAATTTCAAATCAATTTATTTCAATGGTTAAATCATTCGACAACACCAAATTTGTTCTTTAATGTAATGTTCACACCCAACACATTCAACCATCAAATATCACATAAATCGAGCAAATTCAGTTTATTTCCATTCCATATCGCTTATGATATTTTATAACGATTTATCGCTATTTTTATTTATTTTAAAATAGCCAATTTATTCAAAACGATGCTTCGGGCCATAACGTGGCCGTGGCGCTATTTTCTTCAGATTTGATTTACACATCTCTGAAAATCTAACCGTTGGATCTTCACAAAATTTACATCATTAGAAAGGTCTTTTAAAAACGAATCCAACGGTCCCAGTTTCGGGAAAATCCGACGGTCGGATCTCCCGGTACAATCGTTTGAAGTTTCGATTTCAAAATACGAACTGCAGCGTCGTTATTCGATTAAATATAATTATATTTATATATATATAAATATAATCGTTTCTGGTGCTGTTTTTCTTTAGATTTGAATTAAACATTCCAGACAATCCAACCGTTGGATTTTTACAAGGTTGGTGCCGTTGGAAAGATATTCCTAAGGCGAACCCGACGGTTGCGACTTCGGGAAAATCCAATGGTCGGATTTCCCGCACTAGTTGTTTGAAATCACGGTTTCAAAACATGAACTGCACAGCCACGTTTCGTTTTAATTTTATTTATATTTATATATTTATATAAATATAGTTCATTCAATAATTTCAATATCGTTTTCACTTCAAATATTTCACTAACGGCTTTAAATTTTGGAAAATTTCGCCATAACCTCCTTTGTACGGGAGGGGCTGGGAAAATTCCCAAATAGCCACACGGGCATCTCATGTCAAAAAGAAAAAGAAAAAGCCAAGCAGCTAGCCAACAGGCTCATAAAATCATCACGCAAACAAAACAGTAAATGTGTACCTATTTGTTGGGCACAAAATTTTATTCCTCTTCTCTAGCCCCTTTTGCTATAACCTGTTCAATAAATATGCATGAACATATATACAGTTCTTATCATTTATCATTTTCCATTCAACTTCATATTTGATTCCATTTGGTTTAAAAACACCATTCATTCTAATGTTGCATACATAGGCAAAAATCATATCATTATCTAATTAATGAATATTTCGACTCATGCATATTTATTTGGACGAGTTGCTATTTTTAACACTTCATATTTCAACAAATCATGTATGTAATAAAAATGTGATTTTTATTGTAAAACAATTCATTTCAAAACACTATTATTTTACATAGTTTATATAGGTGATAAAAAGGTGATTTTTATTGTAAAACAATTTAGTTCAAAACGTGAATACCATTCAACACATGAATTTCAATTCAACGAATGAATATCGATTCAACACATGAAGGTTTTCTATAGTTTCTATATATAGATAAAAATGTGATTTTTATATTTAAAACATGAATACCTTTCAACACATGAATTTCTAATCAACGAATGAATATCGATTCAACACATGAAGGTTTTCTATAGTTTATATATATAGATAAAAATGTGATTTTTATATTTAAAACACGAATACCTTTCAACACATGAATTTCTAATCAATGAATGAATATCGATTCAACACATGAAGGTTTTCTATTCAACGAATAAATATGGTTTCAGCAAATGAAAATAATTCAAACATATGAATATTATTCAAAATTTCGACAGCATAACGGTAGGGTAGTTAAAACCGGGACCGTCCCTAGTACGGCTCCTCGCTCTACCTTAAAACCTCGCGGTTTTTGACAGTGGGGATCATGCATCTAGTTCGCACGCAGGCGGCATGTATATATTCATTTCATTTCCACAAACTAATCCTATGTGGTTTCAACCAAATATTTCTCAACTACAAATGGGTATTTTTCAACTACAATCAATCAATATCAACCACAAACAATCCCAAACAACCATTCGCTATCAATCAATTTTCACACCAAACACAATCAATAAATATCGTCCATGGTTTGTGGACGAGGGGCGTATATATATATATATATATATATATATATATATATATATATATATATATATATATATATATATATAGAAATTCACTTCTATTTCAACACATATATAATTTTTACAACGCATATATAACTTATACATCGAACATACAACTTATACAACGCTTATACAAGAGGTGTACAACGCTTATATAACTCATACATCGACTCTATAATTTATACATCGTCGCTTTCCATATCGTTTATAAATTAGAAATCTCACATTGGGTTCCACTCCACCAAAAATAGCAGAAGGCTCAGAAAAATATGTGGTCTCTTCTAAAATGTAGAAGGCTTCCACATAGTCACGATGTTTTTGTTTCATCGAATTTCGTTAACGAACGAAAAAGATACGATTTTTCAAAGTTTGCAACGGTTTAAAAGTGTTAAAACAGTTGAAAATAAAACAAGCTGATACCTCTCTGAATTCTTCAAAACTAGATTTTGAATTTTCTTCAAATCCGTTGATTGTTGCTTCGATTGGCCAGCGCCACCTAGTCAGGCTAGGAGAGGCGCACGTGCGCCAGGGAGGAGGGTCAACTCGGTGGTCCCCAGGCGGCGGAATCCAGGCGCGAACGGCCGAACTTCTCGAGGGTGGTTCTCCTCCTACAGGCCACGAAAAAATCCAATACTTATATGGATTTGAAGATCATGAGAAGTACTACAAAAACCTTAACTGTGGTGTTGGATTTCATTGAGCGGATCAAAAGAAAAAGAGGAGAGAAGGAGGGATCGGGTTTTCGTCGCTCGATTTGGGGGGAGAGAGAATGTCGGGGGGGGGGGTGTTTTGAGGTGGACAAATGATTTTTTTTTATATATAAAGTTTTAAAATCCGAAAATACCCCTTTCCTCCTGCGAACCCCAATCCAAACCCAACGACTGTCGCCCCTAGCTAAATACCCCCACCCCGGACACAATGGGATATGTTTCGTAGGCCAATTCGACTATTAGAGTCAGTTATTCTTTCAAATTAAAATATATAACATTCGACTTTAAATTTGAACGTACATTTCAATTTTCCAGGGCCACAAATTAATTCGAAAAATTCCAGAAGAATAAATCTAGCTATGTTTTGACGATACGGTCCCAACAAAACTAGTTTCGTCGAATTCTGAGACCGTTTGCAAAAAGGCCCATTTTTGGTCGATCCAATTTAACTGTAATTGACCAAAAACCATTTTCCTTTGCCACGCTCACATACTAGCTTCAAAAATTATGAAATTTGAAACTTAGAAATAACTTCACATTCCGGATCCAACAAAAGTGGTTTCGTCGAATTCCGAGGTCGTATGCAAAATGGCTAATTTCACGGCTATATAAATTCCATAGCGACCTTTCTGAAAATTCATTTGGCCATAACTTTTGCTTTCCGTTATGAAAATTCAAATTTTCGGATTCGTTAGAAAGGTATTCACTAACAGATTTAAATATTTTTGGTTTCACTAAAATCCGTTTTGTTTTGCACCCGGTACAGTCCGACAAAGTTTGAATTCAATTTTTGAAACTACAGCGCCATTTCAGGCCTTGTTTATAATTATAATTAATTATATTCGTTTTCAATGGTCGATAAAACTCACTTTCCATTGCCATTATTTTAAATATTTAAAATCTGTTATTTTAGCCAATTTAAAAAATTTAAATTGGTTCAGATTTTCTGGGTCGTTACATATTATATGTTAAAAACTATGCGAACGAAGATTAGGCTAAGATTGTTAGCCTAATGTTTAAACGGGGTAACGTTGAAAATATTTGAAAACTTGACATAAAAATATATGAAATTGGCATGTTTGTCACATGCCAAAATTGGTGGCACTTAAACGGTATAAATTCTTATACCAAAAATGTTAAACTTGGAATGTGGGCCATAATATTTAATTGTTGACAAATTTACATATATTCAGTAATAAAGACAAATATGTAAATTTAGAAAACACGATATGCTTAACCCGAGGTTGGATTGAGTTGTGATGTTAACCTGCCCGGACCCGCCCGGCTGTCCAGTAGTCACAACAATACCTATCCAATGTGGGTGGTTAAGCATTGAGCCCAATAAGGACCCGAGGTTAGACTAAGCTACGGTGTAAACCTGCCCGGAACCGACCGGCACATCCAGTAACCGTAGCAATACCTGTCTAATGTGAGTGGTCTGGTGCTCCTAAGAGGCTAAGGACAGATGGTAGGGTTAAGTCAACTATAACAATTAACCAAATTCAACATGTTAACAAGAATTGATGGGTGGGGTTAGGTAAATACAGACACTTAACCATTTAACATGTTTGACTAGAAAATCCTGGTAATGAGGGACCCATTTCAGCAGTAACCCAAAGTTAGGTATCAACGGTACCCTGAAACTAGGCAGGGTGGGGCACGATTACTGGGCTGATTGTAAGCGGTCAAACGACGGCGGTGGGTGCACAGTGCAGGTCTAACGGGGTGCGGGCGTGCACACACTCCGGAGTAGACAACCAGGGCACTGGGGACACCAGTAGTATAACCTATGTCTTCTAGTTTTGTGTCGGGGCCGCCACCATGGGTCTTGATACACCCCATGGTGGGACCAGCATAGGTATCTACAATTCTTGTGGGCCGTATGACACATGTTAACGCGAGTAGGAGCCGATCTTTAATAAGAATGGGGATCACTTCACCCTCACCATGGGGTGCCAGTTAGAAAAAACTCGAGTAGGTGTAGAGATATAATATGGGTGTGATAGTACATTCGACACTTCCTTAGCTTGTGACACTTTCCTATTTTTAGTTTACATCCATCATACCCTTTTCTTATTCACATATTGAAGAGTTACTAGATTTACTCAGGCTTTATGTCTGACCCTATTTTCTTTTCGTCTTCTTTTCTTTCGTCCCCCCCCCCCCCCCCAGGTCCATAGGTAGGAAACAGCTCAACTCAGTCAGGCTCTTTACAAGCACCAAGAACGTAGATGTATGATTTGGATCTTTCTTGCTCGGATAATGGCTTTGGATATCACTATGGGGATTTTTGTCACTTTAATTATGTTTTCATGCTTCTTTAATAATCAAGGCATTTATGAGGTTGTAATGTTGGAAGTATTTTGAGACAATTATGGAAATCTTTGTTTGATACACGTATTGATGAAATAAAAGTTTGTTTGGTTTCCACTGTTTAAAATATGTGTATTTATATCTGTCTTGAGTTCATCTATGGCTTTTACTTATAAACCTCCACCAAAGTTAAGGCATTCCCTTTGTGAGTGACCTTAATGGAGGTGGGGTGTTTCACTTGGTATCAGAGCATAGGTTTACTAGACAAGATAAAAGTTTTTGAAAATTGTTTTCAAAAAGAAAGTTTAAAGAAGCATTTTTTTTAGAAAAAGTGTTATATTTATAAAAAGACAAAATCCCCCAAAGCCATGTGCCCTATCTATCCTTCTCTATCCTTCGTTTTGAATCTTTCCTTTCTGTTTTAGCATGTCTGGGGACCTTACTCCCCAGCTACAGATGCTTTTACTCCTCCTCCTCTTCGTGAACCAGCAAACGGAAAAATCGTCAAACAAGAAGACGGATAATAGTCAAGGAGGAAAGGACCACAACAATAATAACAAGACACGTGAGAAAAGGAAATGTTATTTCTGTGGCATTGTTGGACATGTGGTGAACGACTGCAGAAAGAATAAGAGGAAGATGAGTGCTACTTGCTTCCATTACGGTGAGGCTGGACACATGGCTAGGGACTACCCTAAGAAGCAAGGGAAAGGCCCGCAAGCAGAACCTTCTGGGGGTACCTCTTTAACTTCTTCTCCTAAACGCTTTGTTTTATCTCGCTTATCTTCTCAATCCTGTCTTGAGAACGAGGTAGTAATATTTCTGTAGAAAGTGTAGTTTATCTTTATGATCATCCAGTTCGTACACTTTTTGACTCTGGCGCACCACACTCTTTTATTTCATCTGCCTTAGTAGAATCTCTGCATCTAGACACTAGTATGGTAGAAGATCCCTTAGTAGTTTCAAATCCAATTGGGGGCTCCGCTTACTTGTCAATGGTTTGTTTGGGTTTGAAAATCTCTATTCTCAGCGTTGAGTTTAGTTGTAATGCCTTTGTTTTGGGCTTCTCGGTATATGGTTTGATCTTAGGCATGGACTGGTTTTCCAGTAATAGTGCCATTCTTGACTATGAGAAAAGAGTAGTTAGACTCTTGACTCGGCTTGGTAACACTCTAGAAATTTCTTGTAATCCCTTGAATTCTGTTATGCTTAGTTATCTAGAGTCGCTTGATGCTTCTGATAAGAATTTGCAATCAGTTAGAGTAGTCTGGGAATATCCGGATGTCTTTGAGGAAGTGAAAGGCTTACCTCCGTGGCGGGAAATAGACTTCCGCATATATCTTGTGGATAACGCAAAGCCTGTAGTTTTACCTGTCAGACACATGGCTCTAAGGGAGAGAAAGGAGATCAGTAAGCAGGTTAAAGAACTTCTCGAAAAGGGGTTCATTAGATGGAGCATTTCAGAATGGGGTGCTCCAGTTGTGTTCGCAACCAAAGAGGACGGTTCGCTTTGCCTTTGCGTCGACTATAAGGAGTTAAACAAATTGACCAAGAAAAATAGGCACCCTCTTCCTCGAATCGACGATTTGTTTGATCAGCTTGTAGGTGCGACGGTCTTCTCCCAACTTGATATGGCAACTGGGTTCCATCAGCTAAGAGTAGCTGAAGACAGCATTGATAAGACAGCGTTCAGAACCCCAGACGGTTTCTTCGAGTGGCTTGTCATGCCTTTCGGCTTGACAAACACACCTGCTTATTTCGTAGACCTAATGAGCAGGGTGTTCAGAGAATTCCTCAACAAATTTGTGGTTGCCTTCGTAGATGATATCTTAATCTTCTCAAAGAGTGAGGAAGAACATGCTCAGCATCTGAAAGAAATCATGGATACTCTCCGTGCACACCAACTAAAAGCCAAATTCTCCAAGTGTCACTTCTGGAGAAAAGAAGTAAGGTTTCTTGGGCATATAGTGTCCAAAGAAGGGTTGGCTGTGGATCCCGCGAAAGTGGTGGCAGTACAAGATTGGAAGACACCAAGAAATGCAACCGAAGTTCGAAGCTTTCTTGGGCTTGCCGGTTTTTATCAAAAGTTTATTAGGGATTTCGCGAAAATCTCAGCCCCACTCACAAGGCTAACAAAGAAGAATCTGGCATTCACTTAGGTTTTGGACTGCGAGTTTGCTTTCCAACGATGAAAAAGGGCTCTCATAACAGCCCCGATTCTAACTCTGCCTGACGGAAGCAAAATGTTCACAGTATACACGGATGCATGTGGAACAGGACTAGGCGCTGTCCTAATGCAAGAAGGAAGGGTAGTAGCTTATGGCGGAAGACAATTGAAGGTTCATGAAAAGAACTACCCAACCCTCGATCTTGAGTTGGCCGCCATCGTCTTTGCACTTAAGTCTTGGCGCCATTATCTCCTAGGCGAGAAGTTTGAATTATACACTGACCATAAATCGTTGAAATGTCTCTTCTCCCAGAAGGATCTTAACTTAAGGCAGCAAAGATGGATATAGTTTCTTTCCTCATATGATTTTGAAATTTCCTATACTCCCGGAAAAGGCAACGTGGTAGCAGACGCATTGAACCGAAAGAAACTGACCCTAAGCCCTCTCTTTGTGGAAAGGCAAAACCTGGAGTATATAGCCAGTTTTAACTTTAGGCCCTCCTCGGATTTTGTACCGGGTTTGTTAGCATCTCTCGAAGTACGCCCTACTCTCTTGGACTCAATAGGGGTTGCACAACGTGAAGACCCTCGGCTTGTTGATGTGATTGATAAACTTATTAGGGGAGAGATTTCTAGTCACCTCAGTAGATACGCCATCGATGATAAGGGTTGGCTGAGACGAGATGGAAGATTATGCATCCCACAAGCAATGGAGTTGACAAAGAAGGTTCTCGAGGAAGCGCATCATTCCAAGACGACTATACACCCTAGCAGTGATAAGATGTACAAGGATATAAAAACGACTTTCTTTTGGAGCGGCATGAAGCAAGACGTGGCAGATTTTGTTTCTAAGTGCATGACCTGCCAACGGGTCAAGGCGGAACAAAAGAAGCCTGGAGGACTACTTCACCCTCTAGAGGTCCCACAGTGGAAGTGGGATAGCATTTCAATGGACTTCATTGATGGACTGCCTAGGTCGAGAAGAGGCAACACTAGCATTTGGGTAATAGTGGATAGGCTTACTAAAAGCGCCCACTTTATACCTATCAAGAGTTGGAGGACTGCCACATCTCTAGCATCTCTTTATCTCAAGGAAATAGTTCGACTCCATGGGATACCCTTCAGCATTGTTAGTGACCGAGACCCTATTTTCACAAGTGAGTTTTGGCGGAGTCTGCAAGAAGCTGTAGGCACACAGCTATGTTTGAGCACGGCCTATCACCCCCAAACAGATGGCCAGACGGAAAGGGTGAATAGAGTTTTAGAGGATCTTTTAAGACTTTGCGTTCTTGACTTTGGAGGGACGTGGGAGGATCACCTTCCTTTAGTGGAATTCGCCTATAACAACAGCTACCAAGCTACCATCGACATGGCACCATTCGAAGCCTTGTATGGAAGACCGTGCAAATCACCAACTTGTTGGTGGGAGTCTACAGATAAGCTTATACTTGGGCCAGACATGATTTAAGAAACTTCAGAGAAAGTGGACTTGATACGTAGGAGAATGAAGACAGCCCAAGACAGACAGAAATCCTACGCCGACAAAAGCAGGACCGACCTTGAGTTTGGGGTTGGGGACAAGGTTTTCCTTAAGGTATCCCCTTTAAGGAACGTCGTTCGCTTTGGATCCGCAGGAAAGCTAGCACCAAGATTTGTAGGACCGTTCCCTATCATCAAGAAGATTGGGAAAATGGCCTATAGAGTAGATCTACCTGAAAGATTGGCTGGAATTCACAACGTCTTTCACGTTTCTCATCTCCGAAAATGTCTACATGAATCAGCGGAAGTGGTGGAGCCTAGCATTCTAGAAGAAGCCGAAGTGGAACGTGAAGCAACTGTGAGGAGAGTTCCAACTCGAATCGTAGGAACTGAAATCAAAAAGCTACGCAACCGCAAAGTGAAGCTCGTTAAGGTTCAGTGGAGCGACGCCGAGGAGGATGCGACTTGTGAAACTGAGGATAGAATACGAGCTGCCTACCCTCTTCTTTTTGAGGGTACATCTTTGACCTCTTTTTTTTCTTAAGTTGTGCTTGTATCTATCTTTTTAGGTATATCTCCTCGATATTACCCTTTATCCTTAGGTAGAAACCCCTTTGGATGTAAACATGTATTTGAAACATGTTATGGTTGATGGCTGCAAGTGGTTGCAAGTGGTTGCTCGTGGATGCATATACACACACAACCTATGTCTTAGATCGGCTCAATCACTTCATACTGCATATGCATGTATGTATTCTTATTTTATATGGTTGTAAACTTGATATGCTGTCATATGGTCGTTGCATTTGTATGAATAGTTGTGCACGCATGTAGAATTATGAGTAGGAAAAAAATTGCATACATAATGGATTCATGACACTTACATGATTCACATTAAGGAGGTCAACTGAATCAGTAGACCGCCTGATTTCTGCATTAGATAAGGACATGTACACACACTATGCATATGATCATGAAGCATTAGAAGTCTTTTAAGGACAGTGGATGCCTGTGTTTGTTGGTTGAGTAGATGGACTGTTGGATGGTAGGATATACATTCTTCCTAACTTGAAGATTTCGGGGACGAAATCCTTTTAAGTGGGGGAAATGTAATACCCCGTGAATTCTATAACGTTAAGCTTCACGAATTAAAGTATAATTAATTATAAATGATGAAATCAATGGAAATGGGTTACGCCATTGCGTTTGTCTCGAAATTCTGCTTGAGATAGAGTCCAAGTTTGTGTAAAACGGATATCGTATGAAGAAGATATGGACGAACAAAGTTGGGCGAAAAACCAGAAAACGGGTCAGAATGCACTGGCGCACTTGGGAAGTGCGCCAGAACAGAAATGAACTGGCGCACTTGGGAAGTGCGCCAGTACATTTTTATCCTGGCGCACCTGACAAGTGCGCCCAGGTCAGAATGACCTGCTGGTCAGGTCCTGGCTGGCCTGATCAGGGTCTGGTCGAATTCTGATGCTTGGCTGAGTCACTAGGGCTTACGTGTCACCTTTTGAGTGGCTCTTTGAACTTTGTATGGTCTAGATTCCTCCTATCTTCATCCGACGGCTCAAAACAATTTAAAATTCTATAAATACAACTCAAGTCTAACCCTAAATTCACACAAATAATAGAATACAAAAGCCGTCATGTTGCTGGAGAGGAACTAGGAATGACCGTCAATTAGAAAGCCTAGAGACAAGCCAACAAGCCTAAGAGACGAATCAAATTAAAAGAAGATCAAAGCTTAATCAAATCATTCAACGCAACTTTGCTACCCAAAGGAGAGCATCTCCAAATAAGAATAACAGAAATCAGAAAACAAGAATTCATCACATGTTGTAAGTATAGTGACCTTTCAAAATATGAATGAAAACTGTGATGTGATTCAATGTAAATGAAAATAGAATCGTCTGGTTATAATCTTTGTGTATTGTGATGGTTCTATCATGACTTGTGTATTGATGTTTGTGGCATAAATTAATTGATGCAAGCTTATTGAACAATTGTATATGAAAAACAATGGCACTTGCAAGCTTGTGGCAAAAACTAGAAATTTATCCCTTTTTGTATATGTCGATGGCATGGACTATGTATATTCCCTTAGTCTAAATTAGAATTTGTGTAAACATGTTATAGAATTTTATGCCTATATGACCCAAAACCTATGATATCATCCTTATGTTTATTGGCAAGTATAATTAGATCTATGTTTGCAAGTATAATTGGATCTATGTTTCATAAACTATGCAAGTTCATGTTTATTTGCAAAATATAATTGGTTCTATGTCAAACATCGTTTGGGTTTCATAAACTATGCAAGTTCATGTTGAAATAGGCTATATGATTAGATGTAAAAATTGTACATTTTTGTGAATATACAACTTGCTAGTTTTGTGGTTGATATTATGCCAAGTTAACATGTTTAAACACAAGTTTGTATTTGCCTAAACTATGCCATTTCATATGTCACCTACTTAGTCATACTTTGATTTGAATGCAAGTTCACATGACCCATGTTATATGTTAGTTGAATCGCCAAATTGCAAGTTCATACCTATGATGTTCATATTGATTATGCCAAAAATGCCAAGTTTACACTTATGTCACGTTTAGGTTTATGAATTCCCTTATGCCTATTTGTGTGCGCTAAATTAGGCTAAGTTTTTAGCCTAATATTATATGTTAAAAACTATGCGAACGAAGATTAGGCTAAGATTGTTAGCCTATTGTTTAAACGGGGTAACGTTGGGAATATTTGAAAACTTGACATAAAAATATATGAAATTGGCATGTTTGTCACATGCCAAAATTGGTGGCATTTAAACGGTATAAATTCTTATACCAAAAATGTTAAACTTGGAATGTGGGCCATAATATTTAATTGTTGACAAATTTACATATATTCAGTAATAAAGACAAATATGTAAATTTAGAAAACACGACATGCTTAACCCGAGGTTGGATTGAGTTGTGATGTAAACCTGCCTGGACCCGCCCGGCTGTCCAGTAGTCACAACAATACCTATCCAATATGGGTGGTTAAGCATTGAGCCCAATAAGGACCCAAGGTTAGACTAAGCTACGGTGTAAACCTGCCCGGAACCGACCGGCACATCCAGTAACCGTAGCAATACCTGTCTAATGTGAGTGGTCTGGTGCTCCTAGGAGGCTAAGGACATATGGTAGGGTTAAGTCAACTATAACACTTAACCAAATTCAACATGTTAACAAGAATTGATGGGTGAGGTTAGGTAAATACAGACACTTAACCACTTAACATGTTTGACTAGAAAATCCTGGTAACGAGGGACCCGTTTCAGCAGTAACCCAAAGTTAGGTATCAACGGTACCCTGAAACTAGGCAGGGTGGGGCACAATTACTGGGCTGATTGTAAGCGGTCAAACGACGGCGGTGGGTGCACAGTTCAGGTCTAACGGGGTGCGGGCGTGCACACACTCCGTAGCAGACAACCAGGGCACTAGGGACACCAGTAGTATAACCTATGTCTTCTAGTTTTGTGTCGGGGCCGCCACCATGGGTCTTGATACACCCCATGGTTGGACCAGCATATGTATCCGCAATTCTTGGGGGCCGTATGACACATGTTAACGCGAGTAGGAGCCGATCTTTAATAAGAATGGGGATCACTTCACTCTCACCATGGGGTGCCAGTTAGAATAAACTCGAGTAGGTGCAGAGATATAGTATGGGTGTGATAGTACATTCGAAACTTCCTTAGCTTGTGACACTTTCCTATTTTTAGTTTACATCCATCATACCCTTTTCTTATTCACATATTGAAGAGTTACTAGATTTACTCAGGCTTTATGTCTGACCCTATTTTCTTTTCGTCTTCTTTTCTTTCGTTCCACCCGCAGGTCCACAGGGAGGAAACAACTCAACTCAGTTAGGCTCTTTACAAGCACCAAGAACGTAGATGTATGATTTGGATCTTTCTTGCTTGGAAAATGGCTTTGGATATCACTATGGGGATTTTTGTCACTTTATTTATGTTTTCATGCTTCTTTAATAATCAAGGCAGTTATGAGGTTGTAATGTTGGAAGTATTTTGAGACAATTATGGAAATCTTTGTTTGATACACGTATTGATGAAATAAAAGTTTGTTTGGTTTCCGCTGTTTAAAATATGTGTATTTATATCTTTCTTGAGTTCATCTGTGGATTTTACTTATAAACCTCCACCAAAGTTAAGGCATTCCCTTTGTGAGTGACCTTAATGGAGGTGGGGTGTTTCATACATCGACTCTCATGGTCGGAAAAATTCAAAATCAAACTCAAAACCCAAAAGAAAACCAAAAATTTCATATTTTCGTAAGCGTACCTTTTTGCAAGCGTTATTACGCGATAAGCGATAATTTATATACGAGCTTGCTTAATTAATTTTGCAGCTCTATTCAAACTGGACTTGATTAACTCCAGGATTTCTCTCTGGTTGGGATTTAAAGCTGAACTGGCATTCCTGCACCTGTTCTCCACTCAAGTAAACTCATTAGTCATCGAATCGATGTCAGTTATGTTCAAAACACCCATGTTATTCACGTCAACCCATTATACACACAATTCAATCCACACGAGATTAATATATTATAATTACTTCCTTTATTTCTATAATTATCCATTCGGATTTATTTATCTGGATTAGTTTATTCAACTTATTTATTTCATTTTGGTTTCCAACCAATTCGATTCATGTTCAGGTTATATCCGAGCAATAAACCACACAATCCCACATATCACATAATCAACAATAACAAATCCAAACAATTTGCCCATACTATAATATTCGTTACTTTTATTTTATTATAAATAAACTGGACAAAAATAATTTCAAAAATAATTTTATATCAGAATTCAAATACGCGCTCTCATATATACTCTCAGACTCAATCTAGGGTGTTACTAACCCCATCTCTATTGAGTCACACCACAGAGCCAAGTGTAACAACCCTGATTTTTGGGGCCAATTTAAAATTTTATTTTAAGTAATTTTAATGAGTTTAGATATTTAAAGTAATCTATTTTAAATAATAATGATCACAAATTTGATTTAAATCGAAGTTAGAATGAATAATTTAATTTTAATTATAAAAAGAGTTAGAAATAGCGCGGTAGTTTGAAAAGTCAAACTTGAACTTTGACTGACCGTACAGGACGCGAAATTTAACGGATTTTAGCGAAACCAAAAATATTAGAATCTATTTTAAAATATCTTTCCAACGAATCCGAAAAATTGAAATTTCATAGCGGAAATCGAAAGTTATGGCCAATTCCATTTTTAGAAAGGTCGTTGTAGTATTTATATATATTATATATGGCCCGAAAGGCTACTTTTCACATACGAAGGAATTTCGACTCGAAACCACTTCCATTGAGTTCGGAATGACGTTTCTGCATTGAAAAACAGTAAACACTTATATATTTTGAGTTTTGAAAATTATTTGTTTAAAAATGTATTTTTAGTATTAAATATATTAGCTTTAAAAATAGTCATTTTTAAAACTACCTTGGTTTTCGACAAAACCACTTTTGTTGGAACCGGAATGTCAAATTACTGCTAGATTTCAATTTTCAGAATTTTTCGAATTAGTATGTGAGCGTGGCAAAAGAAACTGTGTTTTGTCAATTTCGGTCAAAATTAATTGACTGAAAAATAGCCATTTTTCAAACAGTCTCAGAATTCGACGAAAATAATTTTGTTGGATTACTATCGTCATAATAAAGCTAAAAATATTTTTTTTAGAATTTTCTGTGGTCATATGTGGCCCCGACATATTTTAATGAACGGTCAATATTTAATTAATTAATTTTTAATGGAATTTTAAATAAAATATATACAAATCTCGGAATTGGGTCCCGAGACCTATCCCATTGCGCTCAGAAGGTGTCAAAACCTTAAGAACGACAGTAAGCAGGCCAAATTCCGAGTTAGTGGCCAAACGGACCTTTATTGGGTAATTAAGGATTAAATAATCATTAGTTAAACCTAATATTATATTATAAATTCGCATTGCTACAGTACTCCGTCTTCTTCCTCCTCATTTCAACCGCACAAAACCCATTACACTTCAAATTTTCATTCTTTGATTTCTCCCTCAATTCTCAACGAAAACCTTCGTCGTTTGTCACGTTTCGAAGAGATTTCAGAGCTCTTCGATTCCATACCCATTTCTCCCCGTCTCAAGGCCTGTAGCCGCCGCCCCGACCCCGTAAAGCCGCCGCCGTTGCACCCAAACCGCACCCCACATAGGCCGCCGCACCCTACACCATTTGGGGTGCCCAAAGCCCTCTCGTAGCCAGTCGTTTTGCCGCAAACCGTTCGCAAAACCATCAACTACAGAGAGAGAAAATTGAAATCAAAGTTTTGAACAAAAAGGTATGAAATTCATTTCAGAATTTGCCACGCTTCTGGCCGTGGCAACTGCAGTTGTTAAAAGTAATTTTTGTTCAAATTTTGATAATTAACACATACGAAACCCAAACTGAAAAATTTCAGATTGTGCGAGACCGTGACGGCAAATAGAGGGTGCTGAAATCAAGTGCGACCATTTTCTGAATTTTTGGATTTTTCTATTCGCTTTAATCAAGGTGAGAATTTATTTTTAGTTTAATTTAATTAATTATTAATTCTTAGTTATTAAAAATATTCATTGATAGATCTGCTATGTCGTGATATTTTAAATATGGATCTGAATTGTTTATACCGTACGATGTTAGATCTGCAAATCTAAATTAGATCTGAATTTATTGATTAATTAGAATTAATAATTTGTTAATTTTTTTGAATCTTGCCTCGTTGATTTGTCATATGCCAATATAAACATCACCCTGTATATTACCTTGATGTGAATTGTTAGATTTAGTCATGTTGGTTTATTTGAATGTTGTTGTTGTTTGGATGTGACATGAAATACGATGTGGTAAATGGTAAAGGCTTAATCTTTACATTGTAAATAGAAAGACTAACTTTTATATATTGAATTTTTGATTGAAATTATTAAAGGCTGAATTTTTATTGAAATATTAAAGATGTAAATTTTCATGAAAATATTAAATGATGAAATTTTTCATGTAAATATTAAATGATGAATTATTACATTGTAATTAAAAGATGGAAAATTTTACATTGTAATTTAAGAATAAAATTTACATTGTAATTTAAGAATAAATTTTACATTGTAAATGAAAGATGAAATTTTTATATTAAAAATTAAAAGATATGTTTCATTGTAAATAATAAAAGATATGATTTTTCATTGTCTATGAAAAGAATGAATTTTTGCAATGTATTATTAAAGAATGAATTTTTCAATGAATCATTAAAGAATAGATTTTTCATTAAATTATTAAGTAGGATTTACTTTGAATATAAAAGTAGGACTTATAATGTAAATATAAAGTAAAGGTCTCATGGAATTAAAGATGACATTTATTTTTATGTGAAATTGAACGATGAATTAAGATGAAATTTTTATATGTTATTTTAATGTGAAATTTAACGATGAATAAAGATGACATTTTTATATGATTATTTTAATGTAAAATTGAACGATGAATAAAGATGACATTTTTATATGATTATTTTAACGTAAAACTGAACGATGAATAAAGATGACATTTTTATATGATTATTTTAATGTAAAATTGAACGATGAATAAAGATGACATTTTTATATGGTTATTTTAATGTAAAATTGAACGATGAATAAAGATGACATTTTTATACGTTATTTTAATGTAAAGATGAACGATGAAATAAAGTTTACATTTTTATTAACGTAAATATATAGGAATTTCACCATATGTAAAGTCTACTTTTTTATGTAAAGTAAATAAGAATTTCATCGTGTGAAATTTACATTATTTTTAGTGTGAATAAAATAGAAATTTCATCGTATGTCAAAATTTACATTTTTATATGTAAATTATAAAGTGAATCAACATTGTATGTTAAAAATTACATTTTTCTTTGTAATTAAAAGGTGAATTTCATCGTATGTTAAAATTTACATTTTTATATGTAAATTATAAAGTAAATTAATGTTGTATGTTAAAAATCACATTTTTCTTTGTAATTAACATATGAATTTCATCGTATGATAAAATTTAAATTTTTATATGTAAATTATATAGGAATGTACACCGTATTGTAAAAATTACATTTTCTTTGTAATTAACAAGTGAATTCCATCGTATATCAAAATATACATTTTTATATGTAAATTATGAAGTGAATTTATGTCGTATATTGAAAATTACATTTTTCTTTGTAATTAATAAGTGAATTTCATCGTATGTCTAAATTTACATTTTTATATGTAAATTATAAAGTGAATTAATGCCGTATGTTAAAAAATACATTTTCCTTTGTAATTAACATGGAAATTTCATCGTATGTTAAAATCTACATTTTTATATGTACATCATATATGGAATTACACCGTAGGATAAAATTTACAGTTTTATATGTAATTAAAACATGAATTTACATTGTGTGTTAAATATTACATTTTTATATGTAATGTTTATAGGAAAGTATACCGTATGACAAAACTACATTTTTATATGCAATTAAAGGATGCAATTTCATTGTATGATAGAATTTGCATTTTTCTTATATATATATGTAACATAAAATGAGAATGAACATTAGAAATAAAATTTATTTATTTTATATGTAAATTAGATGTAGTGTTTGCATTGTAATTAAAAATCATATTTTTACAATGTAAATAGGATGTAGTGTTTGCATTGTAATTAAAAATCATATTTTTACAATGTAAATTAGATGTAGTGTTTGCATTGTAATTAAAAATCATATTTTACAATGTAAATAGGAAGTAGAGTTTGCATTGTAATTAAAAATCATATTTTACAATGTAAATAGGAAGTAGAGTTTGCATTGTAATTAAAAATCATATTTTTACAATGTGAATTAGAAGTAGAGTTTGCATTGTAATCAAAAACCATATTTTCACAATGTAAATTAGAAGTAGGATGTTGAGTGTATCACAATTTATATTTTTATGTAAATAAAACGGATGGAATTTACATTTTCAATGTAAGGAAAGAAAGAATTTAGGATGCGGTAATATTATCTTCATTTTCAAATGAATTAAATTTTAGTAAGTATCGGTAATTGTGTAGAGCGTTGTTTTAATCAAACGACGTTATTGCGATTCAATGATTATATATATATAATTAAAATTAAACGAATAGGGCATGGTAGTTCGCGTTTTGAAATCGTTCTTTTAAATGACTATACAAGAAGATCCGACCGTCGTATTTTCTTGAAACTGAAACCGTTAGGACCATCTTGGAAAAATCTTTCCAATGATATATATTACATTAAGATCCAACGGTTAGATTCTGAGAAATGTGAAAATCAAAATTGGTTGAATGCAGCGCCATAGTCACCCGTGGACGTAAGGCGTCGTTATATAAAAATTTAATTATTTTAAATAATTAAAATAGGAATGAATCGTTAATATAAATAATTATTAATGTGTAAGAAGGATTTTAACTATATATATATACGAGGATTATTTGGAAAGTCCGAGTTTATCTCATTCCAAATAATTTAACGACGTTTAAAAATCCAAGATTGGAAGACGGCGATTGAAGACCGTCAAATCTCCACATCGAATGGACGATGATGACTGTTGCCTTAGAATGGCTCGCTACCATGATAAGGTAATAGTAGGAGTTGCCCAGACGTAGTGTTGATTTGTACGGATTTGGCTTTCGCTCAGACCCAGAGCATAAGCTCATAAATGGATTGTGTGTCTGACATCGTACTCCATTATATATCATGTTATTAATCTTCTGTCGAATGTATGGATGTTTGGTGGCGGAGAATTTATTCTCTTGCTTAACACCCGTTCATATATTTCGGCAAAGGATTGGTAGTGTGATATGGAGTGATGATGTGGCATGCTAAGATGCATATGATCAAGGCTTTGTTGAAAAGCAGGCCTTGTGGGACGATCAAAGCATAGTCTGTTTAGGCATAGCTTTGTGTATAGCGTGACTTCGCGAGCCTCACACACCGGCGGAGTCTAAAACGGGAGAAGGGAACGCAGGGAGAGCAGCACGTTTCTTTCTAGCTAGAGTGGTGTCAGTGACCTACCAGTCCTGACATTTTACTTATGTGGATGATGGAATGAGGCGCCTCGGATAGTTCCTATAGGACTGGGAAACGTGTGTTCAGGAATAACTAATCTGCAACTCGTACGGCGGACCGGCCCTGCAGCTTTCCAAGGGTTCACTGCGGGGGATCCTGAGACATTAGCTAGAGTGTCTCGAATCGGTTGGAGCTCCTCCCTAGCCTTGACTCATGATGGAAACTCAATTTCCAATACGCCCCATTCGGTTTTGATTGTATTACTAGTACGGAGGCATAACATATAGTACCTATGCTTCCTAGGATTGATACATTATGATTGAAATTGTTTTTAAAACATATACACACTAATAATAATATCAAATTTGTTTTTAACGTATCAAGCATGTTTAATCACCATAAGGTAAAACTCTATCCTCTGGTGTGCGTTGCATTGTGTGATGGGACCTGAGTCTTATGGTGATTTCATTTTTCTAAAAAGCATTGCGTTGTTTTACGATTTACTTCAAGTTATGCACGACAATCCATTGGAATAAAACCCGTTCCGCATTAGCGGCGTGGTCTTTGGATTTGCCCTATTAATATGATTTATTAGTTAAGAATTCTCACACCAGTCCCACGACTGACCCATTGTTTGTTTCCCCCTTTTTGCAAACTCGGGTGCCCTCTTTCCACACGGGCAGTCGAGCAGTTGTCTATAGGTTTATCTCTTTAGCAGGATCCTGGATTGAAGCTTAAAGCTGTGTACGGAACATTGGAAGTCTTCCGCTGCCTTAGTTATTTTATTCCGCTGCAACGTATTAAAATCTTATAATTTTTCTTCCGCTGTATTTATCGATGTACTCTGATTTTCTGTACTCTGATGTAACATTTGTATAATGTTTATAAAAGTCTGCTGTTGTTGTTCTGATGTATTGTATTCCCAAAGTTAACGTAGGCGGGATTTGAACGGTTTTGGTCGATTTTGCGATCGATTAAGGCCGGGCAAAATCCGACTCGATACAGTTGGTATCAGAGCTTTGGTTAACTCAAATCTTTGGGGTACAACTCATTAGAACTGAACAAAAGACTCATCAGAGATTGGATTAGTAATATCCAATAAGAATACTCATTAGAGATAGGATCAGCAGTATCCTAGAATGACAAAACTCATTAGAGATAGGGTTAGTAATGCCCTAGAATGAGTTGAGAGTAGCAAGCCTATAATATACGTATTTGTGATTAATTATAATCTATTTTGGAAAATATGATTTTGAATATATAAAAAGTTATATATTTAGTTAATCAACGAATAAAATTATTTAAACCAATGGAGAATATATATATATGATTAGTTAGTTAATTAATCAACTTTTAGCTTCGTTCCTTTTCGAGGACGAAAAGTTTTTAAGTGGGGGAGACTGTAACAACCCTGATTTTTGGGGCCAATTTAAAATTTTATTTTAAGTAATTTTAATGAGTTTAGATATTTAAAGTAATCTATTTTAAATAATAATGATCACAAATTTGATTTAAATCAAAGTTAGAATGAATAATTTAATTTTAATTATAAAAAGAGTTAGAAATAGCGCGGTAGTTTGAAAAGTCAAACTTGAACTTTGACTGACCGTACAGGACGCAAAATTTAACGGATTTTAGTGAAACCAAAAATATTAGAATCTATTTTAAAATATCTTTCCAACGAATTCGAAAAATTGAAATTTCATAGCGGAAATCAAAAGTTATGGCCAATTCAATTTTTAGAAAGGTCGTTGTAGTATTTATATATATTATATATGGCCCGAAAGGCTACTTTTCACATACGAAGGAATTTCGACTCGAAACCACTTCCATTGAGTTCGGAATGACGTTTCTGCATTGAAAAATAGTAAACACTTATATATTTTGAGTTTCGAAAATTATTTGTTTAAAAATGTATTTTTAGTATTAAATATATTGGCCTTAAAAATAGTCATTTTTAAAACTACCTCGGTTTTCGACAAAACCACTTTTGTTGGAACCGGAATGTCAAATTATTGCTAGATTTCAATTTTCAGAATTTTTCGAATTAGTATGTGAGCGTGGCAAAAGAAACTGTGTTTTGTCAATTTCGGTCAAAAATTAATTGACTGAAAAATAGCCATTTTTCAAACAGTCTCAGAATTCGACGAAAATAATTTTGTTGGATTACTATCGTCATAAGAAAGCTAAAAATATTTTTTTTAGAATTTTCTGAGGTCATATGTGGCCCCGGCATATTTTAATGAACGGTCAATATTTAATTAATTAATTTTTAATGGAATTTTAAATAAAATATATACAAATCTCGAAATTGGGTCCCGAGACCTGTCCCATTGCGCTCAGAAGGTGTCAAAACCTTAAGAACGACAGTAAGCAGGCCAAATTCCGAGTTAGTGGCCAAACGGACCTTTATTGGGTAATTAAGGATTAAATAATCATTAGTTAAACCTAATATTATATTATAAATTCGCATTGCTACAGTACTCCGTCTTCTTCCTCCTCATTTCAGCCGCACAAAACCCATTACACTTCAAATTTTCATTCTTTGATTTCTCCCTCAATTCTCAACGAAAACCTTCGCCGTTTGTCACGTTTTGAAGAGATTTCAAAGCTCTTCGATTCCATATCCATTTCTCCCCGTCTTAAGGCCTGTAGCCGCCGCCCCGACCCCGTAAAGCCGCCGCCGTTGCACCCAAACCGCACCCCACATAGGCCGCCGCACCCTACACCATTTGGGGCGCCATAAGCCCTCTCATAGCCGGCCGTTTTGCCGCAAACCGTTCGCAAAACCATTAACTACAGATAGAGAAAATTGAAATCAAAGTTTTGAACAAAAAGGTATGAAATTCATTTCAGAATTTGCCACGCTTTTGGCCGTGGCAACTGCAGTTGTTAAAAGTAAATTTTGTTCAAATTTTGATAATTAACACATACGAAACCCAAACTGAAAAATTTCAGATTGTGCGAGACCGTGACGGCAAATAGAGGGTGCTGAAATCAAGTGCGACCATTTTCTGAATTTTTGGATTTTTCTATTCGCTTTAATCAAGGTGAGAATTTATTTTTAGTTTAATTTAATTAATTATTAATTCTTAGTTATTAAAAATATTCATTGATAGATCTGCTATGTCGTGATATTTTAAATATGGATCTGAATTGTTTATACCATATGATGTTAGATCTGCAAATCTAAATATTAGATCTGAATTTATTGATTAATTAGAATTAATAATTTGTTAATTTTTTTGAATCTTGCCTCGTTGATTTGTCATATGCCAATATAAACATCACCCTGTATATTACCTTGATGTGAATTGTTAGATTTAGTCATGTTGGTTTATTTGAATGTTGTTGTTGTTTGGATGTGACATGAAATACGATGTGGTAAATGGTAAAGGCTTAATCTTTACATTGTAAATAGAAAGACTAACTTTTATATATTGAATTTTTGATTGAAATTATTAAAGGCTGAATTTTTAATTGAAATATTAAAGATGTAAATTTTCATGAAAATATTAAATGATGAAAATTTTCATGTAAATATTAAATGATGAATTATTACATTGTAATTAAAGGATGGAAAATTTTACATTGTAATTTAAGAATAAAATTTACATTGTAATTTAAGAATAAATTTTACATTGTAAATGAAAGATGAAATTTTTATATTAAAAATTAAAAGATATGTTTCATTGTAAATAATAAAAGATATGATTTTTCATTGTCTATGAAAAGAATGAATTTTTGCAATGTATTATTAAAGAATGAATTTTTCAATGAATCATTAAAGAATAGATTTTTCATTAAATTATTAAGTAGGATTTACTTTGAATATAAAAGTAGGACTTATAATGTAAATATAAAGTAAAGGTCTCATGGAAATAAAGATGACATTTATTTTTATGTGAAATTGAACGATGAATTAAGATGATATTTTTATATGTTATTTTAATAAGAAATTTAACGATGAATAAAGATGACATTTTTATATGATTATTTTAATGTAAAATTGAACGATGAATAAAGATGACATTTTTATATGATTATTTTAATGTAAAATTGAACGATGAATAAAGATGACATTTTTATATGGTTATTTTAATGTAAAATTGAACGATGAATAAAGATGACATTTTTATACGTTATTTTAATGTAAAGATGAATGATGAAATAAAGTTTACATTTTTATTAACGTAAATATATAGGAATTTCACCATAAGTAAAGTCTACTTTTTTATGTAAAGTAAATAAGAATTTCACCGTGTGAAATTTACATTATTTTTAGTGTCAATAAAATAGAAATTTCATCGTATGTCAAAATTTACATTTTTATATGTAAATTATAAAGTGAATCAACATTGTATGTTAAAAATTACATTTTTCTTTGTAATTGTTGACCCGCTTTTTAGTCAAAGCAGTCATACATGGAATCTCTTCTCAACAATACGCTCAAGTGTTGGGAATATCGTCAGAAGACATGAAGTGATTTGGTTGAAATCGCATCACAAATAAAGAAAGGCCCGGAACTCCTACCAGAAGACCTTTTTTGGGCCCGAAAACAGCGATTACAGAGCTGAGCTTTGTAACTCTTGTAGATCTATGAATCAGCTTCAGTTTGAGATTTGGTTTGGCTCAATCGGACTTACGGTTTGAAAGTTATGCTCGTTTCCGTGAACGTGTGCAGAACCGGAGACCTGAAATTTAGCATTGAATAAATCCTCGGATCGGATCGGGTAAGTCGGTTTGGATCGGAATGAGGCATCCTGCCTTCACCAACACATCATCCTCCCTCAACACTTAGATTTCGGCTCGGATCGGAGACTCCGGTTCGGATCGGGATAAGCAAGACCCGACCCGCTTCACACCAAATTCTCACAAGAGCTAGCTTGGCACAACGCCCACTCTCATCAGTCCGGACCGGATCAGAAGGGGCAAACCCGACCCGCTTTGGACATCCGCACAGAAGTGCACACATGCGCTCTGCTCGAAGGACCGGTTCGGTTCGGATCCGATCCGATCCGAACCGACTGGACCTGTTTCTACGCACACTGCTGCTTTGACCTCTTCTCTTGGCATAACCGACTCCTACAATTGCGGATCGGACTCCACCTGTCCTAGCACGATCTGAAGACCACCTCTCCACTACTTCCGAGATCACCTCAGTACCCGCCACGTGGCACCTCCGAACCGATCCACTCCTGAGCTCCCTAGTAGCTTTTCTCCGCCTATAAATACACCACAAATGGCCATTTGAGGGGATCTTTTTGGTGACCTTTTGAACTCTAACTCTCCATGGCTTCAACTATGGTTCTTCGCAAGGCTATTGCATAACCTAGAAGTCGAATTCCACATTACAACACGAGGATTTCGTGTATAATCTCCCCTTTAATCTCCTCTTCTTCATTGTAAACACGAGGATTTCATGTATAAACTGCAAACAAACAACATTGTAGTAGCTTCTTAGGATTTAAGAAACTATAAAGTGGACGTAGGCTTGGATTGAGCCGAACCACTATAAAAATCTCGTGTGTCTCCTCTTATTTTACCGCTTTTTCTGCATTAATCTGTGATTGTGAGGTTTTCACATAGCATTTGGGTGTTAGGCCCAAATTTCGGTCTAACATTTTGGCGCGCCAGGTAGGGGGGCATATGATACAACTTCTTCTACTAGCTTGAACGGAAGCGGATTATTTGGCAATTGGATCAATGGTCAAGCGAAAGAAAGATGGAACCTTCTCTCGTGCTGAGGATGTTGGCACTGAAGGCACAAGGAACGAGGCAAGCCAGGAGGCTTCCTCTCATGAAAATCCATCAGCATACTTAACCAGAGATGAAATGGATGGCGTTCTCGCTGAATTGAGAACTCAAATGGCAAGGCAAGATGATCTCCTCCGCAAACAACAGGAGATGATCGACTAATTCTTCGCTCGGATGGAAGGAAGGCCGAGCGGCAATGCACAACTCACTGGAAATAGCACGGAAATAGCCCCAGCAGTAGCTGCAAACCGGATCGGTTCGGATCCGATCCGAACCGAGGGCCAAAACTTGAATCAACCGCAGATGGAAATGGGAGGCAATCCTCACCGGATCGGTTCGGATCGGATCCGAACCTCCACCTTACATGAGCTTGGGGGCAGCAGCCTCCCTTCTGGAAATCAAGACTTCGTTCCAGCACGACCTACCTCCGCACCAGTTCGGATCGGTAATTCCACACAGCTTCAGCATCAAGCTCCTCGGTTCGGAACGGGAGAACCTGATCGGAACGGCACCTCTGATCCGAACCGTGCACCTCTCCATAACCTCCCTCGCTTCTTCGAGCCGCAGCAAGGGGGCACCTCCGAACCGAACTGAATGGCCTTCCAAGCTCCTTATACTCTTCCTTACACTTCTGAACTTAACGCTGGGGGCACCAGCTCTGGACTTGTCAACTTGCAACAGCTCTTTGAAGGCGATCGGCTCGCCAGCCTTATTGAACGCCTCTCGAGAGGCCGCTCTTATCAGAATGACATGGATGATGTCAATCACAATCCATTCACACAGGAAATCAGGAATTCTCGCAATCCCCCAGATTTCAAACTCCCACAGCTGGAGCACTACAACGGCAGGACGGATCCTACCGTGCACTTGATGCGCTACAAACGTCATATGGAAGTTCAATCAGCGTCGGAAAACGTCATGGCAAAATGCTTCCCTCTCTTCTTGACTGATATTGCTGCTATGTGGATTCAGCAGCTGGGATCTGAATCGATCAACAGCTGGAACATGTTGGTCGCTCGCTTTATTGAACAATTTCGGGTCCATATCGCTCGACCCAAGAATGTAATGTCACTAACTACAATCAAGCAGAGGCCTAAAGAAACTCTGCGGTCATTTCTGGAAAGGTTCAATGTTGCAGCAGCATTAGTTGATCGACCTGAGCCATCTATGGTGTTGATGGCGGCAGTATCCGGCGTTCTATATAACTCGAAGTTCAAAAATTCCTTATACCGAGACCCACCAAGGAATCTCAGCGAATTCTATCTTGAATCGGATAGGTTTTTGCGTGAAGAAGACGCAACATCCGAAAAGAAAATTCTTGATATTAACATGCTCAAAGACGGAGAACCGTCTGATTCTGGTAAAGGCAAAGGGAAAGCTGCCGTCAAGAATGACCGCAACGCTCAGCCCCGGAGAGGGCCCAGATATGAAAAGTACACAGAACTCAATTCGTCACTAACCGACATCTACGTGAACACAAACGTTGACGTCTCCTATCCAAAGCCTCCCAGGAGGGAGCCATCGCAAAGAGAACGCGATTCTGGGAAATATTGCATATTTCACGATATGGACGGTCGTGACACAAATGACTGTAGACACTTGCGAGATTTGATTGAGGAACGGGCTAGACGTGGAGAGCTACCCGAGTATGTGAAACAACCAACAGCACCTGTACCTGTGCTGCCACCACCTGCTCCCCGGAGAGGGAATGACCCTGGAACGAGCTCCCATCGGCTCGTCATCAACTAATCTGGATTGGATCACTCTGCGTTTTCAGCATTTCTTAGGATTTAAGATATGTCTCTTTGCTTTCTTTATGTTTTCCGATTGGCTAAATCGGAGTACACACGTTCGGGGTTAGGATTTAGCTCCAAATCGTGCTCTGCACTCGATGACAAACCAATCAGGATTTGCTTTGGTTTTGTACTTTGAATTGAATAAGGAAGGACTTTCCGAGCATGGATTATGTTTGGCAATTTAAGTGTCTTGTCAGGTTGTGGCAGGATTCTCAATCTCAACTAAAGTATGGCTTATACTTATCTCGGACCCCTAGGCATGGATTATGCCTAGGGACAGACTGTCTTGTCAGGTTTTGGCAAGCATAGCTCTATCCCGACATGAGTATGGATTGTACTCGCTAGGATTCTTAAGTATGGATTGTACTCTGGAACGGCTTATTGTTTTGTCAGGATCTGGCAAAGGAACTCAATAAAACTCGAGTATGGTTTATGCTCAGTTTGAACTTCCTGGTATGGCTTATACCCGGAAGGTTAGGTCCATCGTCAGGTTTTGGCAGGATGATTTGAATGTGTCTTGAGTATGGTTTATGCTCAAACAAACGCCCAAGCATGGTTTATGCTCGAAAGTGTAATCGGTTTTGTTAGGTTTTGACATACCTGTTTGCTTTCTCTTCTTCGCAGGTATGGATTATACTTGCAGCTGGTAGGCCCGGCGTGGCCTTGGATTATCCAGAACACATCTTCCTTCAACCAGCAAGATATGTTCTGAGGGGCAGAATATTGACCCGCTTTTTAGTCAAAGCAGTCATACGTGGAATCTTTTCTCAACAATACGCTCAAGTGTTGGGAATTACGTCAGAAGACATGAAGTGATTTGGTTGAAATCGCATCACAAACAAAGAAAGGCCCGGAACTCCTACCAGATGACCTTTTTTCTGCCCGAAAACAGCGATTACGGAGATGAGCTGTATAATTCTTGTAGATCTCTGAATCAGCTTCAGTTTGAGCTTTGGTTTTGCTCAATCGGACTTACGGTTTGAAAGTTATGCTCGTTTCCGTGAACGTGTGCAGAACCGGAGACCTGGAATTTAGCATTGAATAAATTCTCGGATCGGAATGAGGTATCCTGCCTTCACCAACTCATCATCCTCCCTCAACACTTAGATTTCGGCTCGGATCGGAGACTCCGGTTCGGATCGGAGACTCCGGTTCGGATCGGGATAAGGCAGACCCGACCCGCTTCACACCAAATTCTCACAAGAGCTAGCTTGGAACAACTCCCACTCTCATCAGTCCGGACCGGATCAGAAGGGGCAAACCCGACCCACTTTGGACATCTGCACAGAAGTGCACACATGCGCTCAGCTCGAAGGACCGGTTCAGTTCGGATCCGATCCGAACCGACTGGACCTGTTTCTACGCACACTGCTGCTTTGACCTCTTCTCTTGGCATAACCGACTCCTACAATTGCGGATCGGACTCCACCTGTCCTAGCACGATCTGAAGACCAACTCTCCACTACTTCCGAGATCACCTCATTACCCGCCACGTGGCACCTCCGAACCAATCCACTCCTGAGCTCCCTAGCAGCTTTTCTCCGCCTATAAATACACCACAAAGTGGCCATTTGAAGGGATCTTTTTGGAGACCTTTTGAACTCTAACTCTCCATGGCTTCAACTATGGTTCTTCGCAAGGCTATTGCATAACCTAGAAGTCGAATTTCACATTACAACACGAGGATTTCGTGTATAATCTCCCCTTTAATCTCCTCTTCTTCATTGTAAACGAGGATTTCGTGTATAAACTGCAAACAAACAACATTGTAATAGCTTCTTAGGATTTAAGAAACTATAAAGTGGACGTAGGCTTGAATTGAGCTGAACCACTATAAAAATCTCGTGTGTCTCCTCTTATTTTACTGCTTTTTCTGCATTAATCTGTGATTGTGAGGTTTTCACATAGCATTTGGGTGTTAGGCCCAAATTTCGGTCTAACATTTTGGCGCGCCAGGTAGGGGGCACACGATACAACTTCTTCTATTAGCTTGAAAGGAAGCGGATTATTTGGCTATTGGATCAATGGTCAAGCGAAAGAAAGATGGAACCTTCTCTCGTGCTGAGGATGTTGGCACTTAAGGCACAAGGAACGAGGCAAGTCAGGAGGCTTCCTCTCATGAAAATCCATCAGCATACTTAACCAGAGATGAAATGGATGGCGTTCTCGCTGAATTGAGAACTCAAATGGCAAGGCAAGATGATCTCCTCCGCAAACAACAGGAGATGATCGACCAATTCTTCGCTCGGATGGAAGGAAGGCCGAGCAGCAATGCACAACTCGCTGGAAATAGCACGGAAATAGCCCCAGCAGCAGCTGCAAACCGGATCGGTTCGGATCCGATCCGAACCGAGGGCCAAAACTTGAATCAACCGCAGATGGAAATGGGAGGCAATCCTCACCGGATCGGTTCGGATCCGATCTGAACCGCCACCTTACATGAGCTTGGGGGCAGCAGCCACCCTTCTGGAAATCAAGACTTCGTTCCAGCACGACCTACCTCCGCACCAGTTCGGATCGGTAATTCCACACAGCTTCAGCATCAAGCTCCCCGGTTCGGAACGGGAGAACCTGATCGGATCGGCACCTCCGATCCGAACCGTGCACCTCTCCATAACCTCCCTCGCTTCTCCGAGCCGCAGCAAGGGGGTACCTCCGAACCGAACCGAATGGCCTTCCAAGCTCCTTATACTCTTCCATACACTTCTGAACTTAACGCTGGGGGCACCAGCTCTGGACTTGTAAACTTGCAATAGCTCTTTGAAGGCGATCGGCTCGCCAGCCTTATTGAACGCCTCTCGAGAGGCCGCTCTTATCAGAATGACATGGATGATGTCAATCACAATCCATTCACACAGAAAATTAGGAATTCTCGCAATCCCCCAGATTTCAAACTCCCACAGCTGGAGCCCTACAACGGCAGGACGGATCCTATTGTGCACTTGAGGCGCTACAAACGTCATATGGAAGTTCAATCGGCGTCGGAAAACATCATGGCAAAATGCTTCCCTCTCTTCTTGACTGATATTGCTGCTATGTGGATTCGGCAGCTGGGATCTGAATCGATCAACAGCTGGAACATGTTGGTCGCTCGCTTTATTGAACAATTTCGGGTCCATATCACTCGACCCAAGAATGTAATGTCACTAACTACAATCAAGCAGAGGCCTAAAGAAACTTGCGGTCATTTCTGGAAAGGTTCAACATTGCAGCAGCATCAGTTGATTGACCTGAGCCATCTATGGTGTTGATGGCGGCAGTATCCGGCGTTCTAGATAACTCGGAGTTCAAAAAATCCTTATACCGAGACCCACCAAGGAATCTCAGCGAATTCTATCTTGAATCGGATAGGTTTTTGCGTGAAGAAGACGCAACATCCGAAAAGAAAATTCTTGATATTAACATGCTCAAAGACGGAGAACCGTCTGATTCTGGTAAAGGCAAAGGGAAAGCTGCCGTCAAGAATGACCGCAACGCTCAGCCCCGGAGAGGGCCCAGATATGAAAAGTACACAGAACTCAATTCGTCACTAACCGACATCTACGTGAACACAAACGGTGACGTCTCCTATCCAAAGCCTCCCAGGAGGGAGCCATCGTAAAGAGAACGCGATTCTGGGAAATATTGCATATTTCACGATATGGACGGTCATGACACAAATGACTGTAGACACTTGCGAGATTTGATTGAGGAACGGGTTAGACGTGGAGAGCTACCCGAGTATGTGAAACAACCAACAGCACCTGTACCTGTGCTGCCACCACCTGCTCCCCGGAGAGGGAATGACCCTGGAACGAGCTCCCATCGGCTCGTCATCAACTGATCTGGATTGGATCACTCTGCGTTTTCAGCATTTCTTAGGATTTAAGATATGTCTCTTTGCTTTCTTTATGTTTTCCGATTGGCTAAATCGGAGTACACACGTTCGGGGTTAGGATTTAGCTCCAAATCGTGCTCTGCACTCGATGACAAACCAATCAGGATTTGCTTTGGTTTTGTACTTTGAATTGAATAAGGAAGGACTTTCCGAGCATGGATTATGTTTGGCAATTTAAGTGTCTTGTCAGGTTGTGGCAGGATTCTCAATCTCAACTAAAGTATGGCTTATACTTATCTCGGACCCCTAGGCATGGATTATGCCTAGGGACAGACTGTCTTGTCAGGTTTTGGCAAGCATAGCTCTATCCCGACATGAGTATGGATTATACTCACTAGGATTCTTAAGTATGGATTGTACTCTGGAACGGCTTAATGTTTTGTCAGGATCTGGCAAAGGAACTCAATAAAACTCGAGTATGGTTTATGCTCAGTTTGAACTTCCTAGTATGGCTTATACCCGGAAGGTAAGGTCCCTCGTCAGGTTTTGGCAGGATGATTCGAATGTGTCTTGAGTATGGTTTATGCTCAAACAAACGCCCAAGCATGGTTTATGCTCGAAAGTGTAATCGGTTTTGTTAGGTTTTGACATACCTGTTTTCTTTCTCTTCTTCGCAGGTATGGATTATACTTGCAGCTGGTAGGCCCGGCGTGGCCTTGGATTATCCAGAACACATCTTCCTTCAACTAGCAAGATATGTTCTGAGGGGCAGAATGTTGACCCGCTTTTTAGTCAAAGAAGTCATACATGGAATCTCTTCTCAACAATACGCTCAAGTGTTGGGAATATCGCCAGAAGACATGAAGTGATTTGGTTGAAATCGCATCACAAACAAAGAAAGGACCGGAACTCCTACCAGATGACCATTTTTGGGCCCGAAAACAGCGATTACGATGTAGAGTTTTTTAACTCTTGTAGATCTCTGAATCAGCTTCAGTTTGAGCTTTGGTTTGGCTCAATCGGACTTACGGTTTGAAAGTTATGCTCGTTTCCGTGAACGTGTGCAGAACCGGAGACCTGGAATTTAGCATTGAATAAATCCTCGGATCGGATCGGGTAAGTCGGTTCGGATCGGAATGAGGCATCCTGCCTTCACCAACTCATCATCCTCCCTCAACACTTAGATTTCGGCTCGGATCGGAGACTCCGGTTCGGATCGGGATAAGGCAAACCCGACCCGCTTCACACCAAATTCTCACAAGAGCTGGCTTGGCACAACTCCCACTCTCATCAGTCCGGACCGGATCAGAAGGGGCAAACCCGACCCGCTTTGGACATCTGCACAGAAGTGCACACATGCGCTCAGCTCGAAGGACCGGTTCGGATCCGATCCGACTGGACCTGTTTCTACGCACACTGCTGCTTTGACCTCTTCTCTTGGCATAACCGACTCCTACAATTGCGGATCGGACTCCACCTGTTCTAGCACGATCTGAAGACCACCTCTCCACTACTTCCGAGATCACCTCAGTACCGGCTACGTGGCACCTCCGAACCGATCCACTCCTGAGCTCCCTAGCAGCTTTTCTCCGCCTATAAATACACCTTAAAGTGGCCATTTGAAGGGATCTTTTTGGAGACCTTTTGAACTCTAACTCTCCATGGCTTCAACTATGGTTCTTCGCAAGGCTATTGCATAACCTAGAAGTCGAATTCCACATTACAACACGAGGATTTCATGTATAATCTCCCCTTTAATCTCCTCTTCTTCATTGTAAACACGAGGATTTCGTGTATAAACTACAAACAAACAACATTGTAATAGCTTCTTAGGATTTAAGAAACTATAAATTGGACGTAGGCTTGGATTGAGCCGAACCACTATAAAAATATCGTGTGTCTCCTCTTATTTTACCGCTTTTTCTGCATTAATCTGTGATTGTGAGGTTTTCACATAGCATTTGGGTGTTAGGCCCAAATTTCGGTCTAACATTTTGGCGCGCCAGGTAGGGGGGCACACGATACAACTTCTTCTACTAGCTTGAACGGAAGCGGATTATTTGGCTATTGGATCAATGGTGAAGCGAAAGAAAGATGGAACCTTCTCTCGTGCTGAGGATGTTGGCACTGAAGGCACAAGGAACGAGGCAAGCCAGGAGGCTTCCTCTCGTGAAAATCCATCAGTATACTTAACCAGAGATGAAATGGATGGCGTTCTCGCTGAATTGAGAACTCAAATGGCAAGGCAAGATGATCTCCTCCGCAAACAACAGGAGATGATTGACCAATTCTTCGCTCAGATGGAAGGAAGGCCGAGCGGCAATGCACAACTCACTGGAAATAGCACGGAAATAGCCCCAGCAGCAGCTGCAAACCGGATCGGTTCGGATCCGATCCGAACCGAGGGCCAAAACTTGAATCAACCGCAGATGGAAATGGGAGGCAGTCCTTACCGGATCGGTTCGGATCCGATCTGAACCGCCACCTTACATGAGCTTGGGGGCAGCAGCCTCCCTTCTGGAAATCAAGACTTCGTTCCAGCACGACCTACCTCCGCACCAGTTCGGATCGGTAATTCTACACAGCTTCAGCATCAAGCTCCCCGGTTCGGAACGGGAGAACTTGATCAGATCGGCACCTCCGATCCGAACCGTGCACCTCTCCATAACCTCCCTCGCTTCTCCGAGCCGCAGCAAGGGGGCACCTCCGAACCGAACCGAATGGCCTTCCAAGCTCCTTATACTCTTCCATACACTTCTGAACTTAACGATGGGGGCACCAGCTCTGGAATTGTCAACTTGCAACAGCTCTTTAAAGGCGATCGGCTCGCCAGCCTTATTGAACGCCTCTCGGGAGGTCGCTCTTATCAGAATGACATGGATGATGTTAATCACAATCCATTCACACAGGAAATCAGGAATTCTCGCAATCCCCCAGATTTCAAACTCCCACAGCTGGAGCCCTACAATGGCAGGACGGATCCTACCGTGCACTTGATGCGCTACAAACGTCATATGGAAGTTCAATCGGCGTCGGAAAACGTCATGGCAAAATGCTTCCCTCTCTTTTTGACTGATATTGCTACTATGTGGATTCGGCAGCTGGGATCTGAATCGATCAACAGCTGGAACATGTTGGTCGCTCGCTTTATTGAACAATTTCGGGTCCATATCGCTCAACCCAAGAATGTAATGTCACTAACTACAATCAAGCAGAGGCCTAAAGAAACTCTGCAGTCATTTCTGGAAAGGTTCAACGTTGCAGCAGCATCAGTTGATCGACCTGAGCCATCTATGGTGTTGATGGCGGCAGTATCCGGCGTTCTAGACAACTCGGAGTTCGAAAAATCCTTATACCGAGACCCACCAAGGAATCTCAGCGAATTCTATCTTGAATCGGATAGGTTTTTGCGTGAAGAAGACGCAACGTCCGAAAAGAAAATTCTTGATGTTAACATGCTCAAAGACGGAGAGCCGTCTGATTCTGGTAAAGGCAAAGGGAAAGCTGCCGTCAAGAATGACTGCAACGCTCAACCCCGGAGAGGGCCTAGATATGAAAAGTACACATAACTCAATTCGTCACTAACCGACATCTACGTGAACACAAACGGTGACGTCTCCTATCCAAAGCCTCCCAGGAGGGAGCCATCGCAAAGAGAACACGATTCTGGGAAATATTGCATATTTCACGATATGGATGGTCATGACACAAATGACTGTAGAAACTTGCGAGATTTGATTGAGGAACGGGTTAGACGTGGAGAGCTACCTGAGTATGTGAAACAACCAACAGCACCTGTACCTGTGCTGCCACCACCTGCTCCCCGGAGAGGGAATGACCCTGGAACGAGCTCCCATCGGCTCGTCATCAACTGATCTGGATTGGATCACTCTGCGTTTTCAGCATTTCTTAGGATTTAAGATATGTCTCTTTGCTTTCTTTATGTTTTTCGATTGGCTAAATCGGAGTACACACGTTCGGAGTTAGGATTTAGCTCCAAATCGTGCTCTGCACTCGAAGACAAACCAATCAGGATTTGCTTTGGTTTTGTACTTTGAATTGAATAAGGAAGGACTTTCTGAGCATGGATGATGTTTGGCAATTTAAGTGTCTTGTCAGGTTGTGGCAGGATTCTCAATCTCAACTAAAGTATGGCTTATACTTATCTCGGACCCCTAGGCATGGATTATGCCTAGGGACAGACTGTCTTGTCAGGTTTTGGCAAGCATAGCTCTATCCCGACATGAGTATGGATTGTACTCACTAGGATTCTTAAGTATGGATTGTACTCTGGAACGGCTTATTGTTTTGTCAGGATCTGGCAAAGGAACTCAATAAAACTCGAGTATGGTTTATGCTCAATTTGAACTTCCTGGTATGGCTTATACCCGGAAGGTTAGGTCCCTCGTCAGGTTTTGGCAGGATGATTCGAATATGTCTTGAGTATGGTTTATGCTCAAACAAACGCCCAAGCATGGTTTATGCTCGAAAGAATCGGTTTTGTTAGGTTTTGACATACCTGTTTGCTTTCTATTCTTCGTAGGTATGGATTATACTTGCAGCTGGTAGGCCCGGCGTGGCCTAGGATTATCCAGAACACATCTTCCTTCAACCAGCAAGATATGTTCTGAGGGGCAGAATGTTGACCCGCTTTTTAGTCAAAGCAGTCATACATGGAATCTCTTCTCAACAATACGCTCAAGTGTTGGGAATATCGTCAGAAGACATGAAGTGATTTGGTTGAAATCGCATCACAAACAAAGAAAGGCCCGGAACTCCTACCAGATGACTTTTTTTGGGCCGGAAAACAGCGATTACAAAGTTGAGCTTTGTAACTCTTGTAGATCTCTGAATCAGCTTCAGTTTGAGTTTTGGTTTGGCTCAATCGGACTTACGGTTTGAAAGTTATGCTCGTTTCCGTGAACGTGTGCAGAACCGGAGACCTGGAATTTAGCATTGAATAAATCTTCGGATCGGATCGGGTAAGTCGGTTCGGATCGGAATGAGGCATCCTGCCTTCACCAACTCATCATCCTCCCTCAACACTTAGATTTTGGCTCGGATCGGAGACTCCGGTTCGGATCGGGATAAGGCAGACCTGACCCGCTTCACACCAAATTCTCACAAGAGCTAGCTTGGCACAACTCCCACTCTCATCAGTCCGGACCGGATCAGAAGGGGCAAACCCGACCCGCTTTGGATATCTGCACAGAAGTGCACACATGCGCTCAGCTCGAAGGACCGGTTCGGATCCGATCCGAACCGACTGGACCTATTTCTACGCACACTGCTACTTTAACCTCTTCTCTTGGCATAACCGACTCCTACAATTGCGGATCGGACTCCACCTGTCCTAGCACAATCTGAAGACCACCTCTCCACTACTTCCGAGATCACCTCAGTACCCGTCACGTGGCACCTCCGAACTGATCCACTCCTGAGCTCCCTAGCAGCTTTTCTCCGCCTATAAATACACCACAAAGTGGCCATTTGAAGGGATCTTTTTGGAGACCTTTTGAACTCTAACTCTCCATGGCTTCAACTATGGTTCTTCGCAAGGCTATTGCATAACCTAGAAGTCGAATTCCACATTACAACACGAGGATTTCGTGTATAATCTCCCCTTTAATCCCCTCTTCTTCATTGTAAACACGAGGATTTCGTGTATAAACTGCAAACAAACAACATTGTAATAGCTTCTTAGGAATTAAGAAACAATAAAGTGGACGTAGGCTTGGATTGAGCCGAACCACTATAAAAATCTCGTGTGTCTCCTCTTATTTTACTGCTTTTTCTGCATTAATATGTGATTGTGAGGTTTTCACATAGCTTTTGGGTGTTAGGCCCAAATTTCGGTCTAACATTTTGGCGCGCCAGGTAGGGGGCACACGATACAACTTCTTCTACTAGCTTGAACGGAAGCGGATTATTTGTCTATTGGATCAATGGTCAAGCGAAAAAAAGATGGAACCTTCTCTCGTGCTGAGGATGTTGGCACTGAAGGCACAAGGAACGAGGCAAGCCAGGAGGCTTCTTCTCGTGAAAATCCATCAGCATACTTAACCAGAGATGAAATGGATGGCGTTCTCGCTGAATTGAGAACTCAAATGGCAAGGCCAGATGATCTCCTCCGCAAACAACAGGAGATGATCGACCAATTCTTCGCTCGGATGGAAGGAAGGCCGAACGGCAATGCACAACTCGCTGGAAATAGCACGGAAATAGCCCTAGCAGCAGCTGCAAACTGGATCGGTTCGGATCCGATCCGAACCGAGGGCCAAAACTTGAATCAACCGCAGATGGAAATGGGAGGCAATCCTCAACGGATCGGTTCGGATCCGATCCGAACCGCCACCTTACATGAGCTTGGGGGCAGCTGCCTCCCTTCTGGAAATCAAGACTTCGTTCCAGCACGACCTACCTCCGCACCAGTTCGGATCGGTAGTTCCACACAGCTTCAGCATCAAGCTCCCCGGTTCGGAATGGGAGAACCTGATCGGCACCTCCGATCCGAACCGTGCACCTCTCCATAACCTCCCTCGCTTCTCCGAGCCGCAGCAAGGGGGCACCTCCGAACCGAACCGAATGGCCTTCCAAGCTCCTTATACTCTTCCATACACTTCTGAACTTAACGCTGGGGGCACCAGCTCTGGACTTGTCAACTTGCAATAGCTCTTTGAAGGCGATCGGCTCGCCAGCCTTATTGAACGCCTCTCGAGAGGCCGCTCTTATCAGAATGACATGGATGATGTCAATAACAATCTATTCACACAGGAAATCAAGAATTCTCG
Source organism: Allium sativum (assembly GCA_030737875.1). Taxonomy (NCBI): domain Eukaryota; kingdom Viridiplantae; phylum Streptophyta; class Magnoliopsida; order Asparagales; family Amaryllidaceae; genus Allium; species Allium sativum. The sequence continues at coordinate 748,057,549 of CM060916.1, read as the reverse complement.
CAATCCCCCAGATTTCAAACTCCCACAGCTGGAGCCCTACAACGGCAGGACGTATCCTACCGTGCACTTGATGCGCTACAAACGTCATATGGAAGTTCAATCGGCGTCGGAAAACGTCATGGCAAAATGCTTCCCTCTCTCTTGACTGATATTGCTGCTATGTGGATTCGGCAGCTGGGATCTGAATCGATCAACAGCTGGAACATGTTGGTCGCTCGCTTTATTGAACAATTTTGGGTCCATATCGCTCGACCCAAGAATGTAATGTCACTAACTACAATCAAGCAGAGGCCTAAAGAAACTCTACGGTCATTTCTGGAAAGGTTCAACATTGCAGCAGCATCAGTTGATCGACCTGAGCCATCTATGTTGTTGATGGCGGCAGTATCCGGCGTTCTAGACAACTCGGAATTCAAAAAATCCTTATACCGAGACCCACCAAGGAATCTCAGCGAATTCTATCATGAATCGGATAGGTTTTTGCGTTAAGAAGACGCAACGTCCGAAAAGAAAATTCTTGATGTTAACATGCTCAAAGACGGAGAACCGTCTGATTCTGGTAAAGGCAAAGGGAAAGCTGCCGTCAAGAATGACCGCAACGCTCAGCCCCGGAGAGGGCCCAGATATGAAAAGTACACAGAACTCAATTCGTCACTAACCGACATCTACATGAACACAAACGGTGACGTCTCCTATCCAAAGCCTCCCAGGAGGGAGCCATCGTAAAGAGAACGCCATTCTGGGAAATATTGCATATTTCATGATATGGACGGTCATGACATAAATGACTGTAGACACTTGCGAGATTTGATTGAGGAACGGGTTAGACGTGGAGAGCTACCCGAGTATGTGAAACAACCAACAGCACCTGTACCTGTGCTGCCACCACCTGCTCCCCGGAGAGGGAATGACCCTGGAACGAGCTCCCATCGGCTCGTCATCAACTGATTTGGATTGGATCACTCTGCGTTTTCAGCATTTCTTAGGATTTAAGATATGTCTCTTTGCTTTCTTTATGTTTTCCGATTGGCTAAATCGGAGTACACACGTTCGGGGTTAGGATTTAGCTCCAAATCGTGCTCTGCACTCGATGACAAACCAATCAGGATTTGCTTTGGTTTTGTACTTTGAATTGAATAAGGAAGGACTTTCCGAGCATGGATTATGTTTGGCAATTTAAGTGTCTTGTCAGGTTGTGGCAGGATTCTCAATCTCAACTAAAGTATGGCTTATACTTATCTCGGACCCCAAGGCATGGATTATGCCTAGGGACAGACTGTCTTGTCAGGTTTTGGCAAGCATAGCTCTATCCCGACATGAGTATGGATTGTACTCACTAGGATTCTTAAGTATGGATTGTACTCTGTAATGGCTTATTGTTTTGTCAGGATCTAGCAAAGGAACTCAATAAAACTCGAGTATGGTTTATGCTCAGTTTGAACTTCCTGGTATGGCTTATACCCGGAAGGTTAGGTCCCTCGTCAGGTTTTGGCAGGATGATTCGAATGTGTCTTGAGTATGGTTTATGCTCAAACAAACGTCCAAGCATGGTTTATGCTCGAAAGTGTAATCGGTTTTGTTAGGTTTTGACATACCTGTTTGCTTTCTCTTCTTCGCAGGTATGGATTATACTTGCAGCTGGTAGGCCCGGCGTGGCCTTGGATTATCCAGAACACATCTTCCTTCGACCAGCAAGATATGTTCTGAGGGGAAGAATGTTGACCCTCTTTTTAGTCAAAGCAGTCATACATGGAATCTCTTCTCAACAATACGCTCAAGTGTTGGGAATATCGTCAGAAGACATGAAGTGATTTGGTTGAAATCGCATCACAAATAAAGAAAGGCCCGGAACTCCTACCAGATGAGCTATTTTGGGCCCGAAAACAGCGATTACGGAGTTGAGCTTTGTAACTCTTGTAGATCTCTGAATCAGCTTCAGTTTGAGCTTTGGTTTGGCTCAATCGGACTTACGGTTTGAAAGTTATGCTCGTTTCCGTGAACGTGTGCAGAACCGGAGACCTGGAATTTAGCATTGAATAAATCCTCGGATCGGATCGGGTAAGTCGGTTCGGATCGGAATGAGGCATCCTGCCTTCACCAACTCATCATCCTCCCTCAACACTTAGATTTCGGCTCGGATCGGAGACTCCGGTTCGGATCGGGATAAGGAAGACCCGACCCGCTTCACACCAAATTCTCACAAGAGCTAGCTTGGCACAACTCCAACTCTCATCAGTCCGGACCGGATCAGAAGGGGCAAACCCGACCCGCTTTGGACATCTGCACAGAAGTGCACACATGCGCTCAGCTCGAAGGACCAGTTCGGATCCGATCCGAACCGACTGGACCTATTTCTACGCACACTGCTGCTTTGACCTCTTCTCTTGGCATAACCGACTCCTACAATTGCGGATCGGACTCCACCTGTCCTAGCACGATCTGAAGACCACCTCTCCACTACTTCCGAGATCACCTTAGTACCAGCCACGTGGCACCTCCGAACTGATCCACTCCTGAGCTCCCTAGCAGCTTTTCTCCGCCTATAAATACACCACAAAGTGGCCATTTGAAGGGATCTTTTTGGAGACCTTTTGAACTCTAACTCTCCATGGCTTCAACTATGGTTCTTCGCAAGGCTATTGCATAACCTAGAAGTCGAATTCCACATTACAACACGAGGATTTCATGTATAATCTCCCCTTTAATCCCCTCTTCTTCATTGTAAACACGAGGATTTCGTGTATAAACTGCAAACAAACAACATTGTAATAGCTTCTTATGATTTAAGAAACTATAAAGTGGACGTAGGCTTGGATTGAGCCGAACCACTATAAAAATCTCGTGTGTCTCCTCTTATTTTACTGCTTTTTCTGCATTAATCTGTGATTGTGAGGTTTTCACATAGCTTTTGGGTGTTAGGCCCAAATTTCGGTCTAACATTTTGGCACGCCAGGTAGGGGGCACACGATACAACTTCTTCTACTAGCTTGAACGGAAGCGGATTATTTGGCTATTGGATCAATGGTCAAGCGAAAAAAGGATGGAACCTTCTCTCGTGCTGAGGATGTTGGCACTGAAGGCACAAGGAACGAGGAAACCCAGGAGGCTTCCTCTCGTGAAAATCCATCAGCATACTTAACCAGAGATGAAATGGATGGCGTTCTCGCTGAATTGAGAACTCAAATGGCAAGGCAAGATGATCTCCTCCGCAAACAACAGGAGATGATCGACCAATTCTTCGCTCGGATGGAAGGAAGGCCGAGAGGCAATGCACAACTCGCTGGAAATAGCACGGAAATAGCCCCAGCAGCAGCTGCAAATCGGATCGGTTCGGATCCGATCCGAACCGAGGGCCAAAACTTGAATCAACCGCAGATGGAAATGGGAGGCAATCCTCACCGGTTCGGTTCGGATCCGATCCGAACTGCCACCTTACATGAGCTTGGGGGCAGCAGCCTCCCTTCTGGAAATCAAGACTTCGTTCCAGCACGACCTACCTCCGCACCAGTTCGGATCGGTAATTCCACACAGCTTCAGCATCAAGCTCCCCGGTTCGGAACGGGAGAACCTGATCGGATCGGCACCTCCGATCCGAACCGTGCACCTCTCCATAACCTCCCTCGCTTCTCCGAGCCGCAGCAAGGGGGCACCTCCGAACCGAACCGAATGGCCTTCCAAGCTCCTTATACTCTTCCATACACTTCTGAACTTAACGCTGGGGGCACCAGCTCTGGACTTGTCAACTTGCAATAGCTCTTTGAAGGCGATCGGCTCGCCAGCCTTATTGAACGCCTCTCGAGAGGCCGCTCTTATCAGAATGACATGGATGATGTCAATAACAATCCATTCACACAGGAAATCAAGAATTCTCGCAATCTCCCAGATTTCAAACTCCCACAGCTGGAGCCCTACAACGGCAGGACGGATCCTACCGTGCACTTGATGCGCTACAAACGTCATATGGAAGTTCAATCGGCGTCGGAAAACGTCATGGCAAAATGATTCCCTCTCTTCTTGACTGATATTGCTGCTATGTGGATTCGGCAGCTGGGATCTGAATCGATCAACAGCTGGAACATGTTGGTCGCTCGCTTTATTGAACAATTTCGGGTCCATATCGCTCGACCCAAGAATGTAATGTCACTAACTACAATCAAGCAGAGGCCTAAAGAAACTCTGCGGTCATTTCTGGAAAGGTTCAACGTTGCAGCAGCATCAGTTGATCGACCTGAGCCATCTATGGTGTTGATGGCGGCAGTATCCGGCGTTCTAGACAACTCGGAATTCAGAAAATCCTTATACCGAGACCCACCAAGGAATCTCAGCGAATTCTATCATGAATCGGATAGGTCTTTGCGTGAAGAAGACGCAACGTCCGAAAAGAAAATTCTTGATGTTAACATGCTCAAAGACGGAGAACCGTCTGATTCTGGTAAAGGCAAAGGGAAAGCTGCCGTCAAGAATGACCGCAACGCTCAGCCCCGGAGAGGGCCCAGATATGAAAAGTACACAGAACTCAATTCGTCACTAACCGACATCTACGTGAACATAAACGGTGACGTCTCCTATCCAAAGCCTCCCAGGAGGGAGCCATCGCAAAGAGAACGCGATTCTGGGAAATATTGCATATTTCACGATATGGACGGTCATGACACAAATGACTGTAGACACTTGCGAGATTTGATTGAGGAACGGGTTAGACGTGGAGAGCTACCCGAGTATGTGAAACAACCAACAGCACCTGTACCTGTGCTGCCACCACCTGCTCCCCGGAGAGGGAATGACCCTGGAACGAGCTCCCATCGGCTCGTCATCAACTGATCTGGATTGGATCACTCTGCGTTTTCAGCATTTCTTAGGATTTAAGATATGTCTCTTTGCTTTCTTTATGTTTTCCGATTGGCTAAATCGGAGTACACATGTTCGGGGTTAGGATTTAGCTCCAAATCGTGCTCTGCACTCGATGACAAACCAATCAGGATTTGCTTTGGTTTTGTACTTTGAATTGAATAAGGAAGGACTTTCCGAGCATGGATTATGTTTGGCAATTTAAGTGTCTTGTCAGGTTGTGGCAGGATTCTCAATCTCAACTAAAGTATGGCTTATACTTATCTCGGACCCCTAGGCATGGATTATGCCTAGGGACAGACTGTCTTGTCAGGTTTTGGCAAGCATAGCTCTATCCCGACATGAGTATGGATTGTACTCACTAGGATTCTAAGTATGGATTGTACTCTGGAACGGCTTATTGTTTTGTCAGGATCTGGCAAAGGAACTCAATAAAACTCGAGTATGGTTTATGCTCAGTTTGAACTTCCTGGTATGGCTTATACCCGGAAGGTTAGGTCCCTCGTCAGGTTTTGGCAGGATGATTTGAATGTGTCTTGAGTATGGTTTATGCTCAAACAAACGTCCAAGCATGGTTTATGATCGAAAGTGTAATCGGTTTTGTTAGGTTTTGACATAACTGTTTGCTTTCTCTTCTTCGCAGGTATGGATTATACATGCAGCTGGTAGGCCCGGCGTGGCCTTGGATTATCCAGAACACATCTTGCTTCGACCAGCAAGATATGTTCTGAGGGGAAGAATGTTGACCCGCTTTTTAGTCAAAGAAGTCATACATGGAATCTCTTCTCAACAATACGCTCAAGTGTTGGGAATATCGTCAGAAGACATGAAGTGATTTGGTTGAAATCGCATCACAAATAAAGAAAGGCCCGGAACTCCTACCAGATGACCATTTTTGGGCCCGAAAACAACGATTACAAAGCTGAGTTTTGTAACTCTTGTAGATCTCTGAATCCGCTTCAGTTTGAGCTTTGGTTTGGCTCAATCGGACTTACGGTTTGAAAGTTATGCTCATTTCCGTGAACATGTGCAGAACCGGAGACCTGGAATTTAACATTGAATAAATCCTCGGATCGGATCGGGTAAGTCGGTTCGGATCGGAATGAGGCATCCTGCCTTCACCAACTCATCATCCTCCCTCAACACTTAGATTTCGGCTCGGATCGGAGACTCCGGTTCGGATCGGGATAAGGCAGACCCGACCCGCTTCACACCAAATTCTCACAAGAGCTAGCTTGGCACAACTCCCACTCTCATCAGTCCGGACCAGATCAGAAGGGGCAAACCCGACCCGCTTTGGACATCTGCACAGAAGTGCACACATGCGCTCAGCTCGAAGGACCGGTTAGGTTCGGATCCGATCCGAACCGACTGGACCTGTTTCTACGCACACTGCTGCTTTGACCTCTTCTCTTGGCATAACCGACTCCTACAATTGCGGATCGGACTCCACCTGTCCTAGGACGATCTGAAGACCACCTCTCCACTACTTCCGAGATCACCTCTGTACCCGCCACGTGGCACCTCCGAACCGATCCACTCCTGAGCTCCCTAGCAGCTTTTCTCCGCCTATAAATACACCATAAAGTGGCCATTTGAAGGGATCTTTTTGGAGACCTTTTGAACTCTAACTCTCCATGGCTTCAACTATGGTTCTTCGCAAGGCTATTGCCTAACCTAGAAGTCGAATTCCACATTACAACACGAGGATTTCGTGTATAATCTCCCCTTTAATCTCCTCTTCTTCATTGTAAACACGAGGATTTCGTGTATAAACTGCAAACAAACAACATTGTAATAGCTTCTTAGGATTTAAGAAACTATAAAGTGGACGTAGGCTTGGATTGAGCCGAACCACTATAAAAATCTCGTGTGTCTCCTCTTATTTTACCGCTTTTTCTGCATTAATCTGTGATTTTGAGGTTTTCACATAGCATTTGGGTGTTAGGCCCAAATTTCGGTCTAACAGTAATTAAAAGGTGAATTTCATCGTATGTTAAAATTTACATTTTTATTTGTAAATTATAAAGTAAATTAATGTTGTATGTTAAAAATCACATTTTTCTTTGTAATTAACATATGAATTTCATCGTATGATAAAATTTACATTTTTATATGTTAATTATATAGGAATGTACACCGTATTGTAAAAATTACATTTTTCTTTGTAATTAACAAGTGAATTCCATCGTATATCAAAATATACATTTTTATATGTAAATTATGAAGTGAATTTATGTCGTATATTGAAAATTACATTTTTCTTTGTAATTAATAAGTGAATTTCATCGTATGTCAAAATTTACATTTTTATATGTAAACTATAAAGTGAATTAATGCCGTATGTTAAAAATTACATTTTCCTTTGTAATTAACATGGAAATTTCATCGTATGTTAAAATCTACATTTTTATATGTACATCATATATGGAATTACACCGTAGGATAAAATTTACATTTTTATATGTAATTAAAACATGAATTTACATTGTGTGTTAAATATTACATTTTTATATGTAATGTTTATAGGAAAGTATACCGTATGACAAAACTACATTTTTCTATGCAATTAAAGGATGCAATTTCATTGTATGATAGAATTTGCATTTTTCTTATATATATATGTAACATAAAATGAGAATGAACATTAGAAATAAAATTTATTTATTTTATATGTAAATTAGATGTAGTGTTTGCATTGTAATTAAAAATCATATTTTTACAATGTAAATAGGATGTAGTGTTTGCATTGTAATTAAAAATCATATTTTTACAATGTAAATTAGATGTAGTGTTTGCATTGTAATTAAAAATCATATTTTACAATGTAAATAGGAAGTAGAGTTTGCATTGTAATTAAAAATCATATTTTACAATGTAAATAGGAAGTAGAGTTTGCATTGTAATTAAAAATAATATTTTTACAATGTGAATTAGAAGTAGAGTTTGCATTGTAATCAAAAACCATATTTTCACAATGTAAATTAGAAGTAGGATGTTGAGTGTATCACAATTTATATTTTTATGTAAATAAAACGGATGGAATTTACATTTTCAATGTAAGGAAAGAAAGAATTTAGGATGCGGTAATATTATCTTCATTTTCAAATGAATTAAATTTTAGTAAGTATCGGTAATTGTGTAGAGCGTTGTTTTAATCAAACGACGTTATTGTGATTCAATGATTATATATATAAAATTAAAATTAAACGAATAGGGCGTGGTAGTTCGCGTTTTGAAATCGTACTTTTAAATGACTATACAAGATGATCCGACCGTCGTATTTTCTTGAAACTGAAACCGTTAGGACCATCTTGGAAAAATCTTTCCAATGATATATATTACGTTAAGATCCAACGGTTAGATTCTGAGAAATGTGAAAATCAAAATTGGTTGAATGCAGCGCCATAGTCACCCATGGACGTAAGGCGTCGTTATATAAAAATTTAATTATTTTAAATAATTAAAATAGGAATGAATCGTTAATAAAAATAATTATTAATGTGTAAGAAGAATTTTAACTATATATATATACGAGGATTATTTGGAAAGTCCGAGTTTATCTCATTCCAAATAATTTAACGACGTTTAAAAATCCAAGATTGGAAGACGACGATTGAAGACCGTCAAATCTCCACATCGAATGGACGATGATGACTGTTGCCTTAGAATGGCTCGCTACCATGATAAGGTAATAGTAGGAGTTGCCCAGACGTAGTGTTGATTTGTACGGATTTGGCTTTCGCTCAGACCCAGAGCATAAGCTCATAAATGGATTGTGTGTCTGACATCGTACTCCATTATATATCATGTTATTAATCTTCTGTCGAATGTATGGATGTTTGGTGGCGGAGAATTTATTCTCTTGCTTAACACCTGTTCATATATTTCGGCAAAGGATTGGTAGTGTGATATGGAGTGATGATGTGGCATGTTAAGATGCATATGATCAAGGCTTTGTTGAAAAGCAGGCCTTGTGGGACGATCAAAGCATAGTCTGTTTAGGCATAGCTTTGTGTATAGCGTTACTTCGCGAGCCTCACACACCGGCGGAGTCTAAAACGGGAGAAGGGAACGCAGGGAGAGCAGCATGTTTCTTTCTAGCTAGAGTGGTGTCAGTGACCTACCAGCCCTGACATTTTACTTATGTGGATGATGGAATGAGGCGCCTCGGACAGGTCCTATAGGACTGGGAAACGTGTGTTCAGGAATAACTAATCCGCAACTCGTACGGCGGACCGGCCCTGCAGCTTTCCAAGGGTTCACTACGGGGGATCCTGAGACATTAGCTAGAGTGTCTCGAATCGATAGGAGCTCCTCCCTAGCCTTGACTCATGATGGAAACTCAATTTCCAATACGCCCCATTCGGTTTTGATTGTATTACTAGTACGTAGGCATAGCATATGGTACCTATGCTTCCTAGGATTGATACATTGTGATTGAAATTGTTTTTAAAACATATACACACTAATAATAATATCAAATTTGTTTTTAACGTATCAAGCATGTTTAATCACCATAAGGTAAAACTCTATCCTCTGGTGTGCGTTGCATTGTGTGATGGGACCTGAGTCTTATGGTGATTTCATTTTTCTAAAAAGCATTGCGTTGTTTTACGATTTACTTCAAGTTATGCACGACAATCCATTGGAATAAAACCCGTTCCGCATTAGCGGCATGGTCTTTGGATTTGCCCTATTAATAGTGATTTATTAGTTAAGAATTCTCACACCAGTCCCACGACTGACCCGTTGTTTGTTTCCACCTTTTTGCAAACTCGGGTGCCCTCTTTCCACACGGGCAGTCGAGCAGTTGTCTACAGGTTTATCTCTTTAGCAGGATCCTGGATTGAAGCTTAAAGTTGTGTCCAGAACATTGGAAGTCTTCCGCTGCCTTAGTTATTTTGTTTCCGTTGCAACGAATTAAAATCTTGTAATTTTTCTTCCGCTGTATTTATCGATGTACTCTGATTTTCTGTACACTGATGTAACATTTGTATAATGTTTATAAAAGTATGATGTTGTTGTTCTGATGTATTGTATTCCCAAAGTTAACGTAGGTGGGATTTGAACGGTTTTGGTCGATTTTGCGATCGATTAAGGCCGGGCAAAATCCGACTCGTTACACCAAGGTTATCTCTAAACCTCGCTCTGATACCACTGTAATGACCCAGTGGATTTTCGACCCCGAAAATCGACATAAAACCACCATGTTGACTAATCAAGCATCGAAAACACTGGATTGTCATGAAAAAGAAATTAGAGGGTGAGAATAGAAAGAAAGAAATATTAGAATAGAAGAAAGAGGAAGAACACCACATCAGAACTCACAGCGGAACAGATAAAATATAATATCAAATACCTTTTAAAAAAGAACTGTATATACATACCAATCATCAGAGTACCCCATATATCAGACACAGCGGAACAATACTTTATATAACTAGCAGTGAAGCCTCCTGCTTCTAGCACCTGAACTCCAAGCAAACCTAACCTGTAAATACAATCGGTCTGACCCGAGCACATTTGATTTAAAACAAAATACACCGGGTCAGTCTGGAATACTATCAGTGATAAATTCACAGAAACACACACTGGTTCAACTTTGGAAAATCCCTTTTGAAATAAAAGGACAATAGTAAGACTAGTCCACACATAAACATGGACGGTTTTTACCTTACTATAACCCAAAACGTTTTGAAATCATAACTTGCTCTGATATTATCATAATGTTTAAATACAAGTAGATATCAATCTAGAGGAACGCTTGCATCTCATGCTCCCTATATATAGTATACATTCGAAAACCGTGGGCGCTTATTGGATATTGGATTCCAACCTTGACAAGGTATGGGACCACCTACCGATAATGTATCTCTAAAGGCGAATACACTGGGTTCAACAAGAACGTCTTGCAACTCGGCCCTCACATGACCAACCACTCATTTCGCTTGAGTGTATCGAATGTATATCACCGACGGTTGGGATCAGCAACCGCCAGCCCGAAAAGGGACAGCATCGAAAAATAGATTAAAGAAGCCTTAGAATAATTCCATAGGTCGAATCCGGGCCAGTAGTTCTGCGTGAAGGAGGATGCGAAAGAGGGTTGGCGTTGCCTCTCCTTTGAATTGATCCTAATCCTTTCCGATGCCATGTATGCTATATAAGCCCCCGAACAATTGGAATTTCTCTATATAGGTGATCATACATCCTAATGGGAACGACCCACATAGCCATGCTGCCTGCCCGATTTTTTTCATTTCCCGGTTGATGAGGCTTGAGGCTAGAACTTATCTTTAAAACATCTGGTCATCATTCACTTTGAATGCCACATTGTCAGATCCGCCATATCACACTTGATTTACATCCACAAAAATGCTCTAGTTATCTGGCTAGAGAATAACCATTTCTCCGCCATCAACTATGGTACGTTTGGAGAAATCAACTCATGTAATTCCTTTGGAAATACTCTGTCAGACATCCACCCATACAAGTCATCCAGGAACAGGATGAACCGAAGGTACTCTCCTACTGCATCACATATAGGAATCACCCCAAGGATCAGTGGCGAGTAGTCCTTGCAACCCGTGGGTTCCAACCACGACAGAACCATAGTTTATCTCTAGGAGCTAACCAAAGATTATTAGCGGTTCTTCCACTTATGAAGATCCACGGACTTCAAAGCTCCATATCGATCATCTTCTGATCCTCACGTATTTGTTCGTCGGAATGGGTTTCGAATATAATTCGATCCCGGTCTTTCCGTACCAACAAGCGTAATGGTCAGGTTTGATAGTCGGTGATTTAACTATCAAATATAATAGTGTGAATACAATGAGTTTGCTGATTTGGTACTTGGCATTACTTGGCCTCTTTAAAATATATGTATATACTTAATGATATCAACCAAATTCCCTTTAATTAACTTCGAATGATTTACTTTGATCGGTCAACTCTAAGTAGACCAACTCAAGCTATTTAACCCAGACTAGACTAACTTGATTTGACTACTCCTATCGATTAACTAATACTCGACTTAACTCCATTTGCTTGACTCTAGTTCGCAGCGATCACAATGGTTACGCCTGATTCCCTCAGGAAACATCCGACCGCCGTAGGCTATCTGCAGCCCTGCGAATTACGCTAGCAGTCGTACGTAATGGAAGCTCTACCTGACTAACTATGGTTTGACTAACTCCAACTTAAATACGATATCCGATCAACTCTAATTGAATAAACAAATATTCAATATAATTTGAAAACAATATTCTTATTCCTTTTGAAACTAATATTTGCAATAATTATTTATTTCCATAAAACCTTACATCAAAGTTCCATCTTCCTCGTACAGGGTAAAACTAATCTCAACACTTCACTCGTCCCAAACTAATACTATTCCTTGATAATAGTGAAGCCAATCAAGTTGGGGTATTTTAGTTACCTCTCAGACCTTGATCAACCCGTTCATACCTCAGAATAATATTAGTTCGACGATTAACCATTTCACCAACATCTTGTTTATCATCTGGATTTCAACTACCTTTATAAACCGTTTCTTGTATTTTGAAATCCACTTCCAATAAAATTCTTTTTACTTAATTTGTTTGATTAAGTAAAAGTCCACAAACACCATTTCTAACTTATCGATTCCATTTACCATCCTCATCTGAAACTTAAATTAAAAATCTCTTTATAAACCTTTACCACTTCCTTGGTCGAACCACAATGCTACTTAATCTTTCTTAGTTAAATTCCAATTGAAAAACCACTTCTCTATCTTCTTAAAATAATAACGTAACCATTAACTATATAAAATAGTTAACTTTACTATATATCAAATATGATAATTATCCCTATTAAAAGTTGATTAACAATACTCTACTTAATTAACCCTAACCAAAATAATACTTATTTTTCTGAGATTTAATTAATCGAAGATTAACTAAAAATTTACACTGAACAATTCAAGAATTTCCTTAATTATAGTAAATCAAGGATTAACACATTATTTAACACCACTTGCCAAATATGACGATTATTCAAGATCCAATTAATTCCATTCCGTCTTCAAATTGAACTCGTTTTCAATTCAAATTTAAAACGGTTGATTTGGTCAACCGTACCCCTCGGTTAACCCTTAACCGAATCCCATTTGTCATTTCCTCTTTAAATTAATTAAATAACTTAATTAATTTAAAATACCATTCAATTGATTTAAAAACATTTCTTTTTAATTTCCAACCTGCCAGTAAATCACTGGGGTTTTTCTCTGCTTTTAAATCTAGTATAATCCGTTTAAAACTTGATTAAAATATATATATTTATAAATTTCCATTTTAAATCCCTCACACCAATTAATTTAAACTCTAATCCAGTTATAAAAATAATTTATAACTTTAAACTGCGTCGATTTCCCTAACGGTCAATCGACGTCTGAAATAACCACATTTAGGCCATTCACTGCCAATTACCCAATCAACACTGTCGGTTGATTTTAACTTAACGCAGGTGGGTATTTATTCAACCATCAACATACAGACAGGTTTTGGTGTCATTCAAGGTGAACAATTCATATATATGCTCAACAAACAAAAATATACAGTTTATTTGAGGAATCTGGTCGGATCCCTCCAACCTGTCCTTCTCTGCATCACAGATATCAGTTGATAAAAATAGACGAATAAATAAATTGATGATATATAAATAATCGCAAACAATCAACAACAAACAACAAATTTGCATCTATCGCATCCAATCAACCAATTTAAACTGTTAACTGTAAAATACATTCTACTGTAAATGTACACATCACAGGATTCCAGAAGGTGTGAGAATTAACTCACCAGAGTTTGTTCTGGTCGACGGTTGACGCGTTTGTTCCTTTAAATCTTGAACGGACGTTCAAAATTTGCTGAAATTTCAACTACATCAAATCAGAGCCTAGTCAGTGCCATCATCTAGACCTCGTCCCTGCGATCCCAACGGATCCAATTTCGTCAGATTTCGTTAACGTATGCAAAAGTTATGACTGTTTTAAGTTTGTATAAATTCTACGATTATTAACTAAATAAATTATTAACTAATTAGTTATCTTTACCTTAATAACCTTTATCCGTCCGCCACGTCATCATCAGCTGAAACGAAATAACGCGTTTTCTAACTTTCTCCCTTCTTCAGCCCGATCGTTCTTGCTCCTCCTCCTTCGTTCTTCTTCACACAACCTCGACACGTTCCAACCATCACCGTTGCCTGACCACGCCACCGGAGACCATGGCGACCCCCGCGCCAGAACCGTCTCACCTGGCAGCACCCATGACCGTCGACCCGAGACCGGAAACTCCCCTCATCGCCGGAAATTGAACCACGAACGGAAAAGCTTCAAACCCCTATAGCCACCGCCACAAGAAACCGACTGTCACCGCACCGGCGCCATACTTACTGCCTCGCTCCCCCCTTTCATTGTCCTTCAGGTGTCAGAGCCCACACCCCCCAGTCCGCTGGAAATGGAAAATTTCTGGTCGTGACTTTCTAAAACAGCCCCAAAACAGAACTCCCCGTTCATCTCAACGCCACTGCCACCTCCGACCACCGTAGGACCTCCAACTGGTACCAAAAGAAAGATAAATCTCCCCTCTTCAAAACCCCCTGGTCTCATCCCGTGAAATCGACCGTAGCTTGCCAATTTCATCAAAGAACGAAAATTGATTTTTTCGGTCTACGTGAATTTCCGGCCACCTTGGACCTCCGTTGAACCCAGATTTTTGATAACACCACCCCCTCGACACGATCTACGATTTCCTTTTGGTAGCTACCACAAAACATTACCAGATTTTGAGATATAAATTAATTTAGTTTTTGTACTTTTCTGCAAAAATGGATGAAGGAAAACTATTTGGGGCTAGGGTTTTTAGATTGGGGTCTTTAAATAGAGTAGGGAAAAGTGGGAAATTATTATTTAATACTGACGACGTGACTGACGATATTTTCTCTCGTACCTATCGCTATTTCGAACATCGTTTATTCACTGCTGCGCTCACATACAAACCCCATTTGAGACGCGAATGGACGACATAGTATAATTTGACGATACGGTCCTAATGAAACTTGTTTCGTCGAATTCCGAGCCTGTTTGCTCGAATGGCCCTCGTTCGAGTTCAAATGTTCGTTTATATTTGTATTATTTTGCCACGCTCGCAAATTAACCCCGATTGACGCGCAACTTGAAATCTAGCAATAATTTACTGTTGCGGTCCCAATAAAATTTGTTTCATCGAAAACTGAGGTCGTTTGAAAAATGGCCCTTTTATAACTGGCCAATTCAAATAAAATAAACCAATTTTAAAATACTTCAATATAATAATATCAAAATATTACAGATGGCCATACACGACCAGAATTTGATGTATTACCAAGGAAAAATATCCTGGGTTGAATTCGAAGCCAAATTGATACTCAAAATATTTAAAAACCGTTATTTTATATAAACGCAGCGCTATATATATAAAGGAATTCCTGGCGCTGTTTTTCTGAGAATTTGATTTGAACATAAAACAAAATATACATAATGAAAACTAGATTTTTCTCTGTCATTGGAAAGATATCGTCAAACCGGTCCCGACGTTTCTTGTTTCGAGGAAATCCGACTTATTTTGAAGTCGGTACGACCATTTGAAGTTCAAAACGCCAAAACGCGAACTACCGCGCCGCTGCAGCTCGTTATTTAATTAAATTATAAACCATATCGCTCGACCGTCATTTTCGAATCGAAATCGTCACTATATTTCCAATATAACCCATAATTGACCACTTTAAACTGCCCGGTCACAATATATGGCAAATTCTATATTTTACCAAATATTTTGGAAATTAAAATATTATTTTATTATTTATTTATTTAAATAATATACTCTAAATAAATCGTTAAATTCAATTATTCAAATTCATACCATATTTTAAATATTTTAAATAATTAAAATAATTAAAATATTCCAAATAAATAGGCAAAAAATACGGGTCGTTACAGTCTAGGATTGATATATTTACTTTAAAAACATTTTAAACCTGATTAGACACTAATGATAATATTAAATATTGTTTTATATGTATCAAGCATGTTTGATCATTATAAGGTAAAACTCTATCCTTCAGTTTGTGTTCCATTATGTGATGTGACTTGAGTCTTATAACGAATTCGTTTTTCTAAAAAGCATTGCGTTGTTCTTAAAAGATTTATTTAATTTATGCACTGGCAATCCAATGGAGTAAACCCGCTCCGCGTTAGCGGTGTGGTCCTGTGATTAGCCTTATTATTAGATAAGTTAAGAAAGATTTCTCATACCAGTCCCATGACTGACTCGTAGTTTGTTTCACTTGCAAACTCAGGTGCCCATTTTTTTACACAGGTAGTCGAGTGACTTGTTTTGCAAATATTTCTTATTTATTGAGAAGGATTCTTGATTGAAGCTTAAAGCTGTGTCTAGAGCATTGATAGTCTTCTGATGTGTTGGTTTATTGGTTCCACTGCATTGTATTTCATTTATTGTAAATTAATCTTCCATTGTATTATATTTCGATGTACTCTGATGTAACATTATTACGATGTTTATAAAAGTCTTCTATTATTGTTCTGAAGTGTTGTATGCCCAAAGTTAGCATATGCAGTCGAACGGTCTTGGTCGATTTAGCGATCGATTAGGTCCGGCTGAAATCCGTATTGTTACAGCTGGTATCAGAGCTTTGGTTAACTCATATATTTGGGGTACAACTCGTTAGAACTGAACAAAAGACTCATCAGAGGTAGGATCAGTAATGTCCTATAAAAGAATACTCATTAAAGATAGGATCAGTAGTATCCTAGAATGAGAAAACTTGTTACAGATGGGGTTAGAAATGCCCTAGAATGAGTTGAGAGTGATAAGTTTATAATTAACGTATTTATGATTATATGTATAATCCGATTTTAGAAAATATGGTTTTTGAAAATATAAAAGTTATATATATTTGAAAAGCTAATCAACTAATTCATTGATGATTGTGTTGCGTGATTATTAGTTCAACTAATAAAATTATTGAAACCAATAAAAGAATGAAACTTGAGTTGTTTAATTAAACAACTTTCAGTACCGTTCCTTTTCGAGAACGAAAAGATTTTAAGTGGGGGAGATTGTAACAACCCGGGAAATCAGAACCAATTTTAAAAATTTATTCTAAGGAAATTTTGTTAGAAAATGCGTCAGAATTTAAAAATTCCAATATTAAATTTAAAAAAAGGGAAAAAAAGGAAAGAAAAAAAGAGAAAAAGAAAAAGGGATTTTTTTTCAAATTCAAATTGCTGCTTAGGATTAGTCATTGTCCGTGTTTATTGTTTGTCTTCGTCATATCTACAAAAGTTGAGTCTCTCACTCATGATTAACAATTGGTTTCAAGTTTATCGATATCACATAAAAGGCTGATAATATTTTAATTAGTATTGTGATTGTTCAGTTTATAATTGCATGAAATCTTAATTGAAAATTATTTGGTTGTTGTGGATAATTGCTGGGATAATTGATTGAATTGTTTATGAATAATTGCATGAACGAACACTCAAAATAGTTAATTTCGATTTGACTGTGTAAATCAATTTATGATATTCAATTTGAAATTGTAAGTTTGGATTAGGATTTAAATGTAGAGATTTATACTTGAATTTCTAGTTTGTTTAATTTAATTTGTTCTTAAAAGATTGAACTAAATTTTAAGATTAAATGATTAAATTTATATTTTAACTTAATATTTAAGTTTGATTGTAAGATTACATTTATTGATGGAAAATTTAAATCCTAAGAATTAAATGTTAATTGACATAACTCTTGTAGGCACTTGTTTAATGCACATTCTAAATATAGAAAGAGGAAAAAATAACTTTAAAATATTTCCTCAATTAAATGTTAATAGCAAGGATGTTATCCTTATATTCCAACAATCTTTGACTACATGCCAAGGGGAAAAAATATGCCTTAGGAACTTTAATAAAATCTATTAATTTATATTACAATATTGATTGAAAATAATGTATGGGTTCTAAATGAAATAAATTCTGACAACATATATATATATATATATATATGTGTGTGTGTGTGTGTGTGTGTGTGTGTGTGTGTGTATCTTTGGCTACCCTCTTAAATATTTCCTCTGTCAATTCAAAATGTAACTTTTAGGAATTCAGAACGTGGGTTACATCTTCAAATCTTCATTAATTAGTTAATTCTGAAATGTGAATAGTTACATCTATCTTTAATGCCTTCCTCTATTTGTTATTTCCCTAATAACTACACCATTCTTCTCCATCAAGATGACGCATTCATTTTATTTGTCCTCTCCTTTATATTTACCATATTTCCTCCATCTCCTCTTATTTTCTTTTCCATTTCTACCTCACGCAACTTCTCCTATATTATAAGGTACCGCTTTCCCGTTCAATTATTTTTAGAGACAATAAATCATGTATTAATTACATTCCCATTTTTTCTTTCCTTATGTTTTTTTTTGAATCTTTGAATAAGAAATAAACGTTAAATAGATGAACACCTCATTCCTATGAGTTAATTTAATTTCTTTGTAACATACAACATAAGGATAAACGTCCCTTTTTTCTGAAATAAATGAATTAAATAATATTATATTATAAATAACCTAACATTTACAAAACCCTAATTCATATCATGAGCCGCCACCACTTAGCTTCTTGATAGGTCATTATCTTCCAAAGAAAAATCCAAAAATTACTCCTCCCTCACGCAATATTTTCAAACACAAATAACTGCAAAAATATTTGTCTAAATGAGATGCTTCTAATTAACGATGGTGATGGGCTGTACCATCTTCTGGTGGTCGGAATTGGCCTCAGTATGGCGGTCGTTCATGCCTTGATTGCAGGGCCTAGGGGCGGTGAGTGGGCCCAGGTCGCGGCAGTGGGTGGCACACATGAAGACAGAGGGCGTGGCAATGGTGGATCGGGTTCAAGTGGCTCCGGTTGGCGTGCGTTCTGGGTATGGCAAGGTCGAAGTTGGGTTTGAAAAGGAGCCGATGTCTGGAGTAACGAACGAGATTGGGAAAGGTCATTAGGAATTAGTTAATTTAATTAATTGTTTATTTGAATTGAAAAATGTTTAAATGTCCATATCTTTGTCATATGAAATTAGAATCGGACAATTTTGGATCCATTCGAACCGTAAATTCGAGATTCAGAACAGACTGAAACAGATTTGGGGATAGTCATCGAATACGAAGGAGCAAAATCACGGTGAGATTTCTTTTTAAATAATTAAAATTAATTAATTATTATCGTATTTAGAAATTCTTACATATACACTGTAAATTCAGCTTATTGTTGTACGTGATTTGATTTGGATTGATTGATGTTGTTGTCGTGATCTGTTGATTTTATTAAATATAATGGAAAAAATTAGAATTGTATACAAATAAGAATATCAACTTTTATTGTTATGTTAAAAATAGAATTGTGAAAACAAATATATCATTTTTGTTCAAATAGAATTGTGAAGACAAAAATATCATTTTTGTTGAAATAAAATTGTGAACACAAAAATATCATTTATGTTAAAAATAGAATTGTGAAAACAAAAATATCATTTTTGTTGAAATAGAATTGTGAACACAAAAATATCATTTATGTTAAAAATAGAATTGTGAAAATAAAAATATCATTTTTGTTGAAATAGAATTGTGAAAACAAAAATATCATTTTTGTTGAAATAGAATTGTGAAAACAAAAATATCATTTTTATTGAAATAGAATTATGAAAACAAAAATATCATTTTTGTTGAAATAGAATTGTGAAAATAAAAATATCATTTATGTTAAAAATAGAATTGTGAAAACAAAAGTACCATTTTTGTTGAAAAATAGTTGTAAACAAAATTAAGTTATCATTTTTATTTATTTTGTTGAAATAGAATTGTCAACAAAATAAAGTTATCATTTTTATTTGTTTTGTTGAATAAAATTGTCAACAAAATAAAGTTATCATTTTTATATGTTTTGTTGAAATAGAATTGTCAACAAAATAGAAATATCATTTTTATATGTTTTGTTGAAATAGAATTGTCAATGAAGTAGAAATACCCTTTTTTGTATGTTTTGTTGAAATAGAATTGTAAACAAAATAGAAATATCATTTTTATATGTTTTGTTGAAATAGAATTGTCAACAAAAATCGAAATATCATTTTTATATGTTTTGTTGAAATAGAATTGTCAACAAAATATATGTCAACAAAATAAAAGTATCATTTTTATTTGTTATGTTAAAATAGATTTGCATACAAATAAAAATATTATTTTTATTTGTTATATTAAAAATATCATTTTTGACATGACCCAAACTTCCCCGTAAAGGAAAGCCTGGATTGAGTTGAGAACACGACAAATCAGAACATAAACAGAAGAACATTTCATTGCTTATTACAACAATTTCCATCAGAGTACAAGAATATACAGAGTATGAATAAATACTATTCATCAGAAAAATATCAGAGATTAAAATACATTACATAGCACCGAAAAATTAATACATAACACAACTGAAAGGAATAAACGGATACAGAGCTTTTCGAGTATAATTCCAGCTCTAAACCAGAATCCTGTGAATATAATATCTGCAAAACCGAAACTACCAGCTGCCCGTGTGGAAAATAGTGGCACCCAGAGTTCAGGTTAAAACAATAAACTCCAGGTTAGTCATGTGACTGGTGTGAGAACTAAAACAATTATTTAAAACATTGCTTTAAAATAGAGTAGATATAGGGACAACGTCGTATAGCACGGAATGGATTTCCTCCCATGAATACTTGTGCATAGAATAAACAGCGCAATGCTTTTTGGAAAAATGAAGCTATCATAAGACTTAGGTCCCATCACACAATGCAACGCAAGCCGGTGGATAGAGTTTTACCTTATACTAGCCAAACATGCTTGGTGTAACACCCCGCGAATTCTATAACTGTGGAATTCACAAATTAAAGTATAATTAATTTCAAATCAAAGAACTAAGGGAAACGGGATACGCCATTGCGTTCGTCTCGGAAAAATGCGCGAAATAGAGTCCGAGTTTTCGAAAAACGGAGTCCGTATGAAGAAGATATGGCCTTCGGAAGTTTCTAAATCAAGTTTAAATTCGAATATGGGGCCCAATGGGCCAGGACGGAAAAACACCCGCCTGACGCACCCAGGTCGACTGGGCTGTCGACCTGGTCTAACCAGGTCGACAGGGCTGTCGACAGGGCTGTCGACAGGCATGTCGACCTGGTCCAGACCCAGGTCGAGCCCAGTCTAACCTGGTTGGCCTATTCTATGTTGGTCGATTTTCTGTGGTCCGCTTTGTCATTAGGGCTAGGTGGCAGGCTCTAATTGGTCTCTCTTGCGAATGAATGGCTACGATCAATCCAAGCAACATCAATGGTCCTAATCAGTTCATTACCCCTATAAAAACAACCCTAGACTAACCCTAATCTATTCATTCAAAAATAAGAACAAAGCCGCCATGTTGCTGAGGAACGACTAGGGGTAGCCACCAATTGGAGAGAGAATTAGGAGGCAAATTCTAAGGCATAAAGCAACTCAATCAAATCAAACCGCATCTTCAAATCCCTAAATTTGAGAATTCGTCACACCATTGTAAGTAGAGTATTACTTTGGTATGAACAAATAACTGTGTTGATTTGTATACTTGGTTGTGGTAAATAATTAATAATTTGTGCGTTAATATGATTCTTATCGATTTGGAATATTGTATACGTTTGGATATTCACGAATTATGTTATTCATTATAAAGAACTACATGCGGTAGTTCTATGCAAGTATACGTTTGGAATATTCGCAAATTATGTAATCCATGTTGAAGCTACATGTATGTAGTTGATTGAAATTCATGCAAGTTTGGGCTTTGCTACTATGCCATCATAATGTGTATTTTTATACAAACATCATTTTGAGAAGTAATTGGGAATAAGTTTGGATTATCATAATCCATATGAAATTATGTTGAAAATTTGGCATCATGTATTAAGCCATGCTTTTGTACTAGAAAACCTATTTGCAAACTTATGAATATGACTAGGCTATGATTGATAATTTGCATAATTGAAATTGTTAACAAGAATTATATGATGACATATGTGGTACATAGCTAGGTTAGGTTCAAAAATCCTTTTTTGCAAGTTTGCATGACTAAAGTAAAAATCATGATTTCATGTTAGAAATATTTATGCCATGGTTATGTGAACAAATTTAACTATACTTATGCCATGCTTATGTTTGACATTATGCCATGCTTATGTTTGACATTATGCCATGCTTATGTTTGAAATATTTATGCCATGCTTATGTTTGACATTATGCCTAAATAAAAATATAGGTTCATGTGTCAATAATGATACCCAATTTAGATTCTTATCTCAATTACAAGTTTACATGCTTTGATTCATGTCACCTATGCTTTATGACCAAAGTATATGTTACCACTATGCAAGTACACCAGTTTCTATTTTGTAGTTCCAACGTTATGTTGCAAGTTCATGCGCTCACCTTCCCCTTTTTGTGTATGTAATCACGCTTTAAGCCTCCCCTTTTCGCATGGCTAAGTTGGGCTTTAAAAGGCTAAGCCCAACATATATATAATAAACGGACGTGTTAAACGGGGGAAAATAACGTTGGGTTAAAATTACTAATAAATGAAAATATAAAATAGAAGGGCCCAAATTCAAGTATGGGTTGGGCCCATGATTGGTGTAACCTTTACACCATTAACTTAATAATTGGCCGCAAATATTTATATATAAGAAAATAAAGAAGAAAGACAAAATATGTAAATGTAGAAAATACGATGTGTTTAACCCGAGGTTGGATTGAGTTGTGATGTAAACCTGCCCGGAACCGCCCGGCTGTCCAGTAGTCACAACAATACCTATCCAATGTGGGAGGTTAAACATGGAGCCCAATAAGGACCCGAGGTTAGACTGAGTTGTGGCGTAAGACTGCCCGGAACCAACCGGCAACAGGCAGCCACAACAATACCTGTCTAATGTGAGAGGTCAGGGCCTTAATAAGACAATTAATGCTGAGTCAGGATTGTTAGGATTAAGTAAACTAAAGACTTAATCAAAATGGAACATGCTAAACTAAACGGACTGGTGGGGGTTAGGTTAGAAAACACTTAACCAACTTAGAATGTTGGCTAGAGATAGAAAACCTAGTAACGGGGGACCCTTTTCAGCAGTAACCCTAGAAGGTGTATCAGGATACCCTGAAACTAGGCAGGGTGGGGCACGATTACTGGGCTGATTGTAAGAGGTCAAATCGACGGCGGTGGTGTAGCAGTGTAGGTTCTAACGGGGTGCGGGCGTGCACACACTCCGGCGTAGAAAAATAAGGCACTGGACACCAGTAGCATACCTGTGCATTCTAGGATTGTGTCGGGCCGCCACTATGGGACTTGATACACCCCATGGTGGGACCAGCATAGGTAACTACAACATCGGGGGCCGTAAGACACATGTAACTATGCGAGTAGGAGCCGATCATCATAGAACGGATCACATCACCCTGATTATGGGGTGCCAGTTAGGAACTAGTTTATATGGGTTCAGAGATTAACATGGGGTACGATAGTATATTCGACCCTAGACAACTTAACCAAGTTTATAGTGCTTACCCACTTCTTGTTTATACTTATCACACTCAGTTCTTTATTCATAGACAGAATAGTACTAGACTTACTCAGGCTTTATGTCTGACTCTACTTTTCTTTCATCTTCTTTTCTTCCGTTCCCCCCCCCCCCCAGGTCCATAGGGAGGGAACACAGCAGCTTGACCAACCTTAACATCCAGCTTGAAGAGGAGAAATGTATTGCTTGGACTTTCCTGTTTTGAACTATGGCTTTGGACAATCCACTATGGGGCTTTTGCAGTTTATCTATGTTTTATTTATGCTTCTTTAAATAATGTACTCAAGACAGATTATGGAAGGGTTATGTTATGTTTTTGGAAAAAAAAAGATGTAAGACAATCATGGTGATGTTTTGTAACACGTATTTGCTTTTATGAAATAAAAGTTGTTTGTTTTTCCGCTGTTTACAAATATGTGTTCTTATATCTGTCTTGTATATCTGTGACTTATACTTATAAACCTCCACCAAAATTAGGGCATTCCCTTTGAGAGTGACCCTAACGGAGGTGGGGTGTTTCACTTGGTATCAGAGCATAGGTTTACCAGATAAGATAAAAAGTTTTGAAAAATTATTTTCAAAAAGGAAATTTAAAGAAGCATTTTTAAAAGAAAAATATTATTTTATTTTAAAAGGCAAAGTCCACTCCCCAAAGCCATAGGTACTATCTCTTATCCTTCGTTCTGAATCTATCCTTTTTGTTTCAGCATGTCCGAAGATCTTAACTTGCCAGAAGGGGTGCCAATACCTGGTTGGTTTAGACGGTTCTTAGAAGCAAGAGCCACTCAGCCAGGTCCTACCGTTCCTCCTCCCCCAGCTGCAGGAAATCATCCAGCTGCAGCGGCACCTTTTCCTCCACCTCCTCCTCGGGGAAACACGTTTGCTAAGATATGTAAAGATTTTAAAGCTATGGGAGGAAAGGATTTCCATGGAACTGAGTCCTTCGTGGCAGCTAGAAATTGGCTGAAAGAAACGGAGGACCTATTCATCATCCTTGAGGTAGAGGATAGACAAAAAGTACAATTGGCAGTGTGGCTATTGAAGGGTGAGGCTTCCTACTGGTGGGAAGTCACTAATGCTGAAAGACCAGTGGAGACATGGGAGGACTTTAGGGCAAGGTTTGAGACTAAATTTCTCTCAGATGCAGAAAGGAGTTTGCAGTTGGAAAAATTCTTATTTCTTAAGCAAGGGGACAAGACAGTCAGAAAGTATGTGGATCAGTTCGATGAGCTGGCTAGGTTTGGGCTTGACCTAGTCAACACCCCGCACAAGAAGGCTCTCCGTTTCGTCAAAGGGTTAAATGAGCCATTACACAGTTTGGCCATGACCCATATACCCATGGGAGCCACGTATGAAAGATTAGTGCAAATGGCATTGCTGAATGAAGAGGATAAGAGCAAGAAGGAGACAAAGGCAGAAAGCTCTCAAGGGAAGAAAGAGGGTTTGCAGCCTAAGAAGACAGACTTTAAGAAGGGCGGGAAAGGCAACAAAGAGAAGAGGAAGTGCAATTTCTGTGGCAAAGTGGGGCACTTAGTAAAGGACTGCCGGAAAAAGAAGGCCAAGGAGAATGGTGGGTGCTTTTCTTGTGGTGAGACAGGCCACAGGGCTAAGGACTGCCCAAAGAAACGAGGACAGGGGCAGAGGGCGGGACCCACCCCAGGGGCACAGGTTCATGTGCTGGAAGCGCCACCTCTGCAACAGCGAGGTATAAATACTTCTGTAGAAAGTGTAGTTTATCTTTATGATCACCCCGTTCGCACTTTATTTGATTCTGGCACATCACACTCCTTTATCTCGTCTGCTTTAGTAGAATCTCTGCACCTAAAAACTAGTATGGTAGAGGACCCCTTAATTGTTTCAAACCCAATTGGGGGCCCAGCTCATTTGTCTATGATCTGTTTGGGATTGAAAATTTCTATTCTAAGTGTAGAATTTCAATGTAGTGCCTTTGTTTTGGGCTTTTCGGGTTATGGTTTGATTTTGGGTATGGATTGGATATCTCGTAATGGGGCCATCCTTGATTGTGAGAAAAGGGTTGTTAGGCTCCTAACCCAGCTCAGTAATACTTTGGAAATTTCTTGTAATCCCTCGTATGCGGTTATGCTTAGTTATCTTGAATCACTAGATGTCTCTGTTGAAAATTTGCAATCAGTTAGAGTGGTCCGGGAATATTCGGATGTCTTTGAAGAGGTAAAGGGCTTGCCTCCGAAGTGGGAAATAGATTTCCGCATATATCTTGTAGATAATGCAAAGCCCGTTGCGTTGCCCGTTAGACACATGGCTCCACGAGAAAGGAAAGAGCTCAGTAAACAGATTAAAGAGCTTCTAGAAAAGGGGTTCATTAGGAGGAGCATTTCAGAATGGGGCGCTCCAGTGGTGTTCGCTACAAAGGCGGATGGTTCACTCCGTCTATGTGTTGACTATAGGGAGCTCAACAAGCTAACGAAAAAGAATAGGCACCCTCTCCCTAGAATTGACGATTTATTTGACCATCTTGTAGGAGCGTCTGTTTTCTCCCAACTCGATTTAGCGACCGGTTTTCATCAGCTAAGGGTGGCTGAAGATAGCATCGATAAAACGGCATTCAGAACCCCAGACGGCTTCTTTGAATGGCTTGTCATGCCTTTCGGCTTGACAAATGCACCCGCTTACTTCGTGGACCTGATGAGTAGGGTATTTAGAGATTTCCTCAACAAATTCGTAGTGGTCTTCGTAGATGATATCCTTATCTTCTCAAAGAGTGAAGAGGAACATGCTCAGCACTTAAGGGCAATCATGGAAACTTTGCGAGTCCATCAACTAAAAGCCAAGTTCTCCAAATGACACTTTTGGAGGGAAGAGGTGAGGTTCCTTGGGCACAAAGTATCCAAACAAGGGTTAGCAGTGGACCCTGCTAAGGTAGTGGCGGTACAGGATTGGAAGACACCAAGGAATGCAACTGAGGTCCGAAGCTTCCTAGGACTAGCAGGTTTCTATCGAAAATTCATAAGGGATTTTGCGAAAATCTCAGCTCCGCTCACGAAATTGACTAAGAAGAATCTAGTGTTCAATTGGGATTTGGATTGCGAGTTTGCTTTCCAACGACTGAAAAGGGCTCTTACAACAGCCCCAGTTTTGACTCTGCCAGATGGGAGTAAGATGTTCACTGTTTATACGGATGCATGTGGGACAGGGCTAGGCGCCGTCTTAATGCAAGAAGGAAGGGTAGTAGCTTATGGCGAGAGGCAGTTGAAAGTACACGAAAAGAACTACCCAACCCACGATCTTGAGTTAGCCGCCATCGTCTTTGCACTCAAGTCTTGGCGACACTATCTCCTAGGTGAGAAGTTCGAACTTTACACTGACCATAAATCGTTGAAATATCTTTTCTCGCAGAAAGATCTTAACTTGAGACAACAAAGATGGATGGAGTTTCTTGCCTCGTACGATTTCGAAATCTCCTATACTCCGGGCAAAGGCAACGTAGTGGCGGACGCGTTGAGCCGAAAGAAATTGACCCTAAGCCCGTTATTTGTTGAAAGACAAAGCCTAGAGTTTATAGCCAGCTTCGACTTTAGGCCTTCCTCCGACTTCGTACCAGGCTTGCTTGCATCTCTCGAAGTGCGCCCGACTTTAGTGGATATAGTAGGGACAACACAACGCGAAGACCCTCAGCTTGTGGAAATGATTGATAGGCTAATTAGGGGTGAGACTTCAAGTCACCTCAACAGATACTCCATCGACGATAAGGGTTTGCTAAGGCGAGACGGTAGACTATGCGTCCCACAAACAAAAGATTTAGTAAAGAAGGTTCTCGAGGAAGCACATCATTCCAAGATGACGATACACCCAGGCGGAGATAAAATGTACAAAGACATAAAAAGGACTTTCTTCTGGAACGGCATGAAAAAGGACGTGGCAGAATTCGTTCCTAAGTGTATGGTGTGCCAACAGGTTAAGGCGGAACAGAAAAAGCCTGGCGGACTACTACATCCTCTAGAGGTCCCGCAGTGGAAGTGGGATAGCATCTCAATGGACTTCATTGATGGGCTGCCTAGGTCTAGGAGAGGCAACACTAGCATTTGGGTAATAGTGGATAGGCTTACTAAAAGCGCCCACTTTTTACCTGTCAAAAGTAAAAGAACTGCCTCATCCCTAGCATCACTTTACCTCAAGGAAATCGTTCGACTCCATGGGATACCATCTAGCATTGTTAGTGACCGAGACCCCATCTTCACCAGTGAGTTTTGGCGGAGTCTGCAAGAAGCAGTAGGAACGCAGTTATGCTTGAGCACAGCCTATCATCCCCAAACCGACGGCAAAACAGAAAGAGTGAACAGAGTTTTGGAAGACCTCTTAAGACTATGCGTCCTTGACTTCGGAGGGACATGGGAAGACCACCTTCCTTTGGTGGAATTTGCCTACAACAACAGCTATCAAGCAACCATCGGAATGGCGCCCTTCGAAGCTTTATATGGAAGACCGTGCCAATCGCCCACTTGTTGGTGGGAGTCCACGGATAAGCTCATACTTGGACCAGATATGATCCGAGAGACCTCAGAGAAAGTAGACTTAATACGAAGAAGGATGAAGACGGCCCAAGACAGACAAAAGTCCTATGCCGACAAGAGGAGAACCGACCTTGAATTTGAGGTTGGAGACAGAGTTTTTCTCAAGGTATCACCACTAAGGAACGTTGTTCGTTTTGGAACCACAGGAAAACTAGCACCAAGGTTCGTAGGGCCATTCCCTATCATCGAGAAAATTGGGGAAATGGCCTATAGATTAGAGCTACCCGAGAAGTTGGCTGGAGTCCACAACGTTTTTCACGTTTCACATCTTCGAAAATGTCTACACGAGTCTGCTGAAGTGGTAGAGCCAAATCTCCTCGAAGAGGCCGAAGTGGAACGCGAAGCAACCATAAGAAAAGTTCCAATCCGCATCTTAGGAACGGAAGTGAAGAAGCTACGCAACCGCGAAGTCAAGCTCGTCAAAGTTCAGTGGAGCGACGTCGAGGGAGACGCGACTTGGGAAACTGAAGCTAGAATACGCACTGCCTACCCTTTTCTGTTCGAGGGTACATCCTTGATCTTTCTTTTTCCTTAAGTTGCGCTTTTATCTATCTTTTTAGGTATATTTCCTCGACCTTATCCTTTAGGTAGAAACCCTTTGGATGAAAACATGTAATTGAAACATGTTATGGATGATGGTTGCAAGTGGTTGCAAGTGATTGCTAGTGGTTGCTCGTGGTTGCATATACACACACAATCTAGGTTTTAGATCGGCTCAGTCACTTCATATTGCATATGCATATATGTTGGCATTCGTATATGGTTGAACTTTAATGTGTTGTCATATGGATGTTGCATCTATATTGAATGATTGTGCACTCATGTAGAATCATGAATAGGAAAATTTGCATACATAATGGATTCATGGCACTTACATAATTCGCATTAAGGAGGTCAACTGAATCAGTAGACCGCCTGATTTTGCATTAGATAAGTACATGTACACACACACTTCGCATATGATCATGAAGCATTAGAAATCTTTTAAGGACAATGGATGCTCGTGTTTGATGGATGAGTAGATGGATGATTGGATGTTAGGATATAAATTTTCCTAAACTTGAAGATTTCGGGGACGAAATCCTTTTAAGTGGGGGAGAATGTAACACCCCGCGAATTCTATAATTGTGGAATTCACAAATTAAAGTATAATTAATTTCAAATCAAAGAACTAAGGGAAACGGGATACGCCATTGCGTTCGTCTCGAAAAAATGCGCGAAATAGAGTCCGAGTTTTCGAAAAACGGAGTCCGTATGAAGAAGATATGGCCTTCGGAAGTTTCTAAATCAAGTTTAAATTCGAATATGGGGCCCAATGGGCCAGGACGGAAAAACACCCGCCTGACGCACCCAGGTCGACTGGGCTGTCGACCTGGTCTAACCAGGTCGACAGGGCTGTCGACAAGGCTGTCGACAGGCATGTCGACCTGGTCCAGACCCAGGTCGAGCCCAGTCTAACCTGGTTGGCCTATTCTATGTTGGTCGATTTTCTGTGGTCCGCTTTGTCATTAGGGCTAGGTGGCAGGCTCTAATAGGTCTCTCTTGCGAATGAATGGCTACGATCAATCCAAGCAACATCAATGGTCCTAATCAGTTCATTACCCCTATAAAAAACAACCCTAGACTAACCCTAATCTATTCATTCAAAAATAAGAACAAAGCCGCCATGTTGCTGAGGAACGACTAGGGGTAGCCACCAATTGGAGAGAGAATTAGGAGGCAAATTCTAAGGCATAAAGCAACTCAATCAAATCAAACCGCATCTTCAAATCCCTAAATTTGAGAATTCGTCACACCATTGTAAGTAGAGTATTACTTTGGTATGAACAAATAACTGTGTTGATTTGTATACTTGGTTGTGGTAAATAATTAATAATTTGTGCGTTAATATGATTCTTATCGATTTGGAATATTGTATACGTTTGGATATTCACGAATTATGTTATTCATTATAAAGAACTACATGCGGTAGTTCTATGCAAGTATACGTTTGGAATATTCGCAAATTATGTAATCCATGTTGAAGCTACATGTATGTAGTTGATTGAAATTCATGCAAGTTTGGGCTTTGCTACTATGCCATCATAATGTGTATTTTTATA
This sequence comes from Allium sativum, assembly GCA_030737875.1. Classification (NCBI taxonomy): domain Eukaryota; kingdom Viridiplantae; phylum Streptophyta; class Magnoliopsida; order Asparagales; family Amaryllidaceae; genus Allium; species Allium sativum. The sequence continues at coordinate 748,027,324 of CM060916.1, read as the reverse complement.
CAAACATCATTTTGAGAAGTAATTGGGAATAAGTTTGGATTATCATAATCCATATGAAATTATGTTGAAAATTTGGCATCATGTATTAAGCCATGCTTTTGTACTAGAAAACCTATTTGCAAACTTATGAATATGACTAGGCTATGATTGATAATTTGCATAATTGAAATTGTTAACAAGAATTATATGATGACATATGTGGTACATAGCTAGGTTAGGTTCAAAAATCCCTTTTTGCAAGTTTGCATGACTAAAGTAAAAATCATGATTTCATGTTAGAAATATTTATGCCATGGTTATGTGAACAAATTTAACTATACTTATGCCATGCTTATGTTTGACATTATGCCATGCTTATGTTTGACATTATGCCATGCTTATGTTAGAAATATTTATGCCATGCTTATGTTTGACATTATGCCTAAATAAAAATATAGGTTCATGTGTCAATAATGATACCCAATTTAGATTCTTATCTCAATTACAAGTTCACATGCTTTGATTCATGTCACCTATGCTTTATGACCAAAGTATATGTTACCACTATGCAAGTACACCAGTTTCTATTTTGTAGTTCCAACGTTATGTTGCAAGTTCATGCGCTCACCTTCCCCTTTTTGTGTATGTAATCACGCTTTAAGCCTCCCCTTTTCGCATGGCTAAGTTGGGCTTTAAAAGGCTAAGCCCAACATATATATAATAAACGGACGTGTTAAACGGGGGAAAATAACGTTGGGTTAAAATTACTAATAAATGAAAATATAAAATAGAAGGGCCCAAATTCAAGTATGGGTTGGGCCCATGATTGGTGTAACCTTTACACCATTAACTTAATAATTGGCCGCAAATATTTATATATAAGAAAATAAAGAAGAATGACAAAATATGTAAATGTAGAAAATACGATGTGTTTAACCCGAGGTTGGATTGAGTTGTGATGTAAACCTGCCCGGAACCGCCCGGCTGTCCAGTAGTCACAACAATACCTATCCAATGTGGGAGGTTAAACATGGAGCCCAATAAGGACCCGAGGTTAGACTGAGTTGTGGCGTAAGACTGCCCGGAACCAACCGGCAACAGGCAGCCACAACAATACCTGTCTAATGTGAGAGGTCAGGGCCTTAATAAGACAATTAAGGCTGAGTCAGGATTGTTAGGATTAAGTAAACTAAAGACTTAATCAAAATGGAACATGCTAAACTAAACGGACTGGTGGGGGTTAGGTTAGAAAACACTTAGCCAACTTAGCATGTTGGCTAGAGATAGAAAACCTAGTAACGGGGGACCCTTTTCAGCAGTAACCCTAGAAGGTGTATCAGGATACCCTGAAACTAGGCAGGGTGGGGCACGATTACTGGGCTGATTGTAAGAGGTCAAATCGACGGCGGTGGTGTAGCAGTGTAGGTTCTAACGGGGTGCGGGCGTGCACACACTCCGGCGCAGAAAAATAAGGCACTGGACACCAGTAGCATACCTGTGCATTCTAGGATTGTGTCGGGCCGCCACTATGGGACTTGATACACCCCATGGTGGGACCAGCATAGGTAACTACAACATCGGGGGCCGTAAGACACATGTAACTATGCGAGTAGGAGCCGATCATCATAGAACGGATCACATCACCCTGATTATGGGGTGCCAGTTGGGAACTAGTTTATATGGGTTCAGAGATTAACATGGGGTACGATAGTATATTCGACCCTAGACAACTTAACCAAGTTTATAGTGCTTACCCACTTCTTGTTTATACTTATCACACTCAGTTCTTTATTCATAGACAGAATAGTACTAGACTTACTCAGGCTTTATGTCTGACTCTACTTTTCTTTCGTCTTCTTTTCTTCCGTTCCCCCCCCCCCCCAGGTCCACAGGGAGGGAACACAGCAGCTTGACCAACCTTAACATCCAGCTTGAAGAGGAGAAATGTATTGCTTGGACTTTCCTGTTTTGAACTATGGCTTTGGACAATCCACTATGGGGCTTTTGCAGTTTATCTATGTTTTATTTATGCTTCTTTAAATAATGTACTCAAGACAGATTATGGAAGGGTTATGTTATGTTTTTGGAAAAAAAAAGATGTAAGACAATCATGGTGATGTTTTGTAACACGTATTTGCTTTTATGAAATAAAAGTTGTTTGTTTTTCCGCTGTTTACAAATATGTGTTCTTATATCTGTCTTGTATATCTGTGACTTATACTTATAAACCTCCACCAAAATTAGGGCATTCCCTTTGAGAGTGACCCTAACGGAGGTGGGGTGTTTCACTTGGTACGTTTAAAACAAATCATTTTGATACTATTATAAGTGTAAAGTGTAAAAAACAACTTCAAATATAAATGTATCAATCATAGACGACATAGTGCCCCATCCCACTATGTCGCCACACTAGGCTCTACAATCAAACCCGAAATGACACGCATTGGAAGTTGGATTTCCGTCTGTGAACCAAGGCAAGGGATCGTCCTTACCGCTTCGAGACTCTCTAGCCCGAGTGTAACATCCCGTATATTTCGAATATTTAAGTTATTGGATTAAAAATATATTTTGTGATGTTATTAATGAACAATTTAAAATTTATTTTTAGTAAGCAACAAATTATAATAACCAAATTATTAATAAATTTTATATATATATATATATATATATTTGAGATAATTAACTTTGAACCATTGATAAGTACTTAAATCATTGTTTTGTTTAAAAACTTGAATATAAGAGTTTTACCCTAATTGATAACAATTTAATTAACATCCCAAGTTTAAATAAGACAGGAGAGACTGTAATGAAATGGAGTGTCAATGATAAATAAAGCACATTTTAACTAGCAACTAATGAAAATTAATAATCAAATAAATAATACACATAATTTCTCTACACGTTCACATTTCACGCATGTTTATCTTCTTTCCCCTTCTTTTTCTACTTTCCCCAAATTCACTACCTCGTTTCTCTCCACCTTATGTCTTCATTAATATGCATTCGTTTCTTTCCTCCAATTTATTAATTTCTTTCCCAACATTATATTGTCATGTATCTTATTTCGTATAGATGTATGTATTTTCCTTATATTTTATACCATGTTGTTTATATTCAAAAGAAAAATAAAATACCATAAAACTTTTAACATTTATCTATGCAAAATGTTAAACACATGATATGTAATATTATGTGTTTAAAATTTTAAAAGTCACATACTTTCTGGCATTTAGCATTAAACAATAAATTATGCATTCATTACTTTTCGTTATTCTCTTTCCTTATGAAATTTTCTTTTGAATTTTAAATAAGAAATGTTGATTAAAGTAACATGTCATGTCTAGTCAGCTAATTTATTTTCTTTGTAACCTTAATACATGAAATAAGTCACGTTCGTTACCTGCCCTTTTGTAACAACCCGGAAAATCAGAACCAATTAAAAAAATTTATTTTGACAATTTTAATGAATTTGGAATATTTAAAATGATTTATTTTAAATAATAACGACGTGAAATTTATTTTGAATAGAATTAAAACGTATATATTTATTTGAATCGAAGTTAGAACATAAATATTTATTTTAATTAATAAAAGGAATTGGAAATGGTGCGGTAGTTTGAAATTTTGATTTCAAATTTCAAATGAACATACAGGATTCAAAACAAACCGGATTTTAGTGAAACCAAAAATATTTGAATCTATTTGAAAATATCTTCCCAAAGAGTCTGAAAAATCAAAATTTCATAGCGGAAATAAAAAGTTATGTCTAGTTGAAAATTCATAATAGTCGCTATGGAAATATAGCCCGTAAAAATGGCAATTTTTCAAATGACCTCCGTTTTTTACGACACCACTTTTGTTGGATTCGGGATGTCAAATTATTGGTAGATTCCAAAAATTATAATTTTTGGGATCAATATGTGAGTGTGGCAAAAGTAAACACATTTGACCAGTTTCAGTCAATTTGGATCGACCAAAAAATGAACATTTTTCAAACGGTCTCTAAATTTGACGAAACTAGCTTAGTTAGGATCGTATCGTCAAAACGAACCTAGAAATAATTTTTCTAGAATTTTTGGGAACCATATGTGGCTCTGGTAAATTAAAATGTGCGTTTCAATTTAAAATATATTGATTTATATTTTAAATTTAATGGAAACTGATCAAAACAGTCGAATGGCTTACGGGACATATCCCATTGCGTTCGGAATAGGGGTAATTGGCTAGGGGCGACAGTCGTTGGGTTCGATTTGGAGTTCGAACAGAAAAGTTACTATTTTTGGAAATAAAAATATATATAAATATAAAAATAAAACCCTAAAATCCCATTGGTTAAAAATCCCGCTGCTGTTCTTCGATGAAAGGCGAAGCTTCCACCTATGATTTCTCCCAATCCACACTGAATTAACCCATGGTTCTTCAGCGATAATTAAAGAGCGTTCTTCCCTCTTCAAATCCATATAAGATTCAAAACCCATCGTTGTGTATTTTTTGAGATCTGACTCCTCAAAGCGCCACCATTCACGCCGCTTCTACCCCCTCTTGCCGCCACCGAGTCTGATGAGAATGGGTCCCACAGGCGCGCCCTTCGAAGCCCTTCCACGTGGCGAGGAGCGATTGTCGTGAAAGTGCGTGCGTGGCTCGCGAAATCCAAACCTAGTTTAGAGCAGAAACGAAAAAACTATGGCTTGTTTTGATTTAAGGAAGAAGAGGTTTAATTTTTGGTTAATTATTTCCTTAATCAATTTAATAAAATCATTAATGTTTAAACTGCAATAACTTTATGATACGAGGTCCAAATCGTGCGAAACTGGATCCGTTGTGATCGTGGGGACGGGAGCTTTACAATAAGACTGATTGGGTTCAATTTTGGAGTATGTTGGAATTTTAGGCAAATTCAAAACCAAACGGAACAGAAATTCAGATAAAAACTGATGGAGTGGATCCCAATGTGAGAACTTCTCACTAAAATTAATTCTGTACAGTTATTTATTTTATAACTGCGTATATGAACTACTCCCCGTCGTCCACAGACCATGGACGACTTGTTTGCTTGGTTGTATTGTGTTGTGTGAAAATTGGCTGTGATGTGAAATGGACTGTATAAAATATTCATATGTTGAATAAAATATTGGAAGAATAAAAGTATCATTTTTATTGTATATATGGATTGTATAAAATATTCATGAGTTGAATAAAATATTTTATCGTTAAAAATATAATTTTTAACGGGTATATGAAAGAAAATAAATATTCATTTACAAATCGGATGATTTGTTTATGTACACCCATTTGACTGATATGGATCGGGTATAAAAAGGAAAATAAATATTCATTTACAAACCGAACGATTTGTTTATGTACACCTATTTGACTGATATGGATTGGGACGATAAATTTTACACATCGCCCAACTGCACAAATAAAAATCACTGTTTGTTGATTGAAACCCCACACGGGTATTGGGATGATATTCAATGTACACTAATCCCAATCTTTTAGTTGTATGTCGATCGATTGGTGGACAAACTGTTGTAAGTGTGAAATATCTATATTTAATGCTTATGAAGTGTAGAATACACTCTGGATGATGGTTGATTGTTTATCATTGTTGTTCTATACAGGTGTTGTATGAAATCCATATAATCAACATTATGTGGTAATTGACTGTGTCTGATTATAGTTCAGAATTAACGAATATTTTAAAATAATATTTAGTGAATATTGAAATGTGAAGCCGTGTTAAGTAGTTAAACGCCATTTTAACACGAATGGGAATTTTGTCGATTTAAATCATTTTATAATGAATATCGAAAAGTGATTTCAAAATTGGATATTTTGATAATACTATCATTTTAATATTTAAATGATATGGAATATTCAAATTTGATTTGAAATTTGAAATGGAATTGAAATCATTTTAAAATGAATTTAAAACGAATTTATTATGGAATATTCAAATTTGATTTGAAATTTGAAATGAAGTTGAAATCGTTTTTAAAATGAATTTAAAACGATTTATAAAATATGTTTTAAATGGAAATCGACAAAATATATAATATATATAATATATATAATATAATGGCCTGAATAGAACGCGCCGCACCGCGGCAGTTTGCGAATTTCGACCATTGACTTCGAAGGGACATTATGGGAGATCCAACTGTTAGATCCTCCTAAAACCGGAATCGTTGGATTCGTATCGAAAAGAGCTTTCCAACGAATATTAGATATTTGAAATCTAATGGTTGGACTTGGAATTATGTCCAAATCAAATTTGGAAAAAGGTCATTGTAAGTGCAATTCGACGGCCATTTATGGAAATCGACTGTACGGGCCTTGATAAAATTATTAAAAATATCAATAATTTGTGTAAAATCATAATAAATGATTTGGAAAGAATTGGGGTGAAAACCCCCATATTTGAAAAGATAAAAATATGTTTTTATCGAAATGAACTAGTTATGAACTAGAATTACAAATCCAATATTTTTAAATAAAATGAATTGGATTTGAAATGATTTTAAAAATAACCAGAATTTCCAGTATATAAATTGGAATGGATTTGAATTGAAATTATCTTTGGGATATTTCGATATTGGATTCCATGATTATACGGATATTGTGGAGGAATTTGGAAGATATATATATATATATCGTTATTCCCAATACGATATTTGTTGATATCAGAATTTGATATTGAATATAAGCCGATATAATTTCTATTCAGAGCCTTGTATTTAATATCAAATTGGATTTGGGTTTGTCGTGAATGGTATCTTTAATAATACTATTCTTAAACCCAATGGAGTTATGAAAATTAGAAACTAACTGGAGATTAGCTAAGTTGAATGGTTTCCTGGGTATTGATCTGATGTTGGTTTCGAGCTTCTGGATCAATACTTAGGGAATTGTTCTCTTACTAATTTACGGTTAGAGACTGATGGGATGGGGGTCTTCAGTAACACTGTTCTTAAACCCCATGTGAAAAGAATAAATCTTTTAATTAAGATGTAGAGAAGAATTACCAATTAATTAACATTTAATTGGATATTGAAATGGAATGTGAATTGGGTTTATTCTGAACTGTGTTTTTTAACGACATTCGTTCTTTAACCCGATTTACAGTGAAATGTGATTTGGAATTTATAAATCTTTTGTTAAGATTTAAAGGAGATTTTCCAAAGTAAAGTTTTCCAATTTAACATATTAAATTGGAATTGAATGGAATTCGATTTGGTAATAATCGAAGTGAACTTCTGTGGAGGAAGGCTGTTATTATATATGGAATTCAGAAGGCTTTTCCATTATTCCATTTATATTATTAGTTGTATATGGAAGTTTATATCGACTATATATATTGATATGTTCTCCATGAAAATTCCATTGTTAATGGAATGAGATTTTGGGTTTATCGTGAGCTATGTTTTAAATGACATTAGTTCTTTAACCCAGTTAAAGATAAGATTAATTTCTTAACTTTGAAGAAAATCATTAATAATTTCTTAACTTTGAAGAAAATCATTAACCAATGATTTTTGGAAATAAAAACTGAATTAGAGTTTTAATGAATATTTAATTAGATTGAAAGGTGAATTTGATAACTAAAATTATCAAATTCATGAAATGAACGAAAATGGAGTATCACCAGTTTTGCTCCAAGTGAAATGGTAATAAATTTTAACAATAACACCGTGGTGTTAGATATGAAGTATTACCAGTTTTGCTTCATGGGATGAATAGATTGGTATTGGGAAATTAAACAAATGATTACTTCAGTGAGGTTCCTTAATCCCGACTTGTTTGGAAAACCTTAAAATGGTTTGAATTGTTATCCAAAGGAAGATAAAAGAATAAATTTAAAGAATTTATCTTTGATAAAATTAATGGGAACCTTTCCCAAAGTAAAAGAATATTTGAATAAAGGAATATTCTGGATTGGAATGAGGCATATGTTTTTTTTGTAGCACTTGTTTATTATATATTCGAGTTATTCAGAAAGACCGGGTTTATCCTATTCTGAATAACTTATTCGACGATATGTCGAGGATGAAGACGGTGGTTGAAGACCGAAGGTCTTCACATTGTTTGGATGATTACTGATGTCTTGATTAGGATGTACACCCAAGACAAGGTAATAAGTGGTGATCATCCAGATGTACTAGGAGATTGACTAGATATGTGAGGACCTCTCTCCTGTATTGGACATATGGGACGAGGAATAAGGTGCCTCCGGTTTCGTTCAGACCCAGAACGAACTTGTAAATAGACTGTGTGTCTGACATTGGATTTCATTCTGTGCGATTGATTGGCATCGGTTGCATAGCGTGAATTGCCTTTGTTGCATGCTGAGATGCAAATGATCAAGGCTTCTGTTGAAAAGCAGAGTCTTGTGGTTGATGATCAAAGCACTACTTTAATATAGCATAGCTTTGTGTAGCGTTAATCCGCGAGCCTCACACCCGGTGCGAACCAGAAACGGGAGAGGACATCAGGGAGGGCATGTGTTTCCTTCTAGCTATGAGTGGTGTCCGGGTTTTGCACGCCCAGACATTTTACTTATGTGGATGATGGATAGCGAGGCGCCTCGGTTATATCGGCACTGCGGGGCCGATGGATGGTATGGTATTTATACAGACCAGATTGACGCCCCATAGGGAGGGGAAACGCATTGTTCAGGAATTTTAATTCACTAACGTAAGTCTGGACTAGCCCTGACGATCCAAGGTGCAGTTGCTGCTATATCCTGAGGGGCAGGCTAGAGCATCTCTAATTCGGTAAGAATGATCCCTTGCCTTGGTTCACAGATGGAAATCCTACTTCCAATACATGACATTTCGGTTTTGATTGTAGAGCCTAGTATGGCGACATAGTGGGATGGGGTACTATGCCGTCTATGATTGATACATTTATATTTGAAGTTGATTTCTTCACTTATAGTAATAATAAAATATGAAATTTCACATACCAAGCATATTTGGCTATTATAAGATAAAACTCTATCCTCCGGCATTGTGTGATGGGACCTGAGTCTTATAATAGCAACATTGCTCTTTATTTAGCATTGAGCTTTTTGTTTCATGCCCTGGCATTCTTGGGGGTAAACCCATTTCGAGCTATACGGCGTGGTCCCTTGATTTACCTAACTTTAAAATCAAAATAAACTGTTTTACTTCTCACACCAGTAACATGACTAATCTGGAGTTTATTGTTTTAACCTAAACTCTGGGTGCCCCTATTTTCCACACGGGACGCTAGTAGTTTTGGTCTTGCAGATTTATATTCACAAGATCCTGGTTTATAGTTGAAGGGATATTCGGAAAGCTCTGTATCCATGCATTTATTTCAGTTATGTTTTGTATTATTTTTCCGCTGCTATGTATATAAATGTAAGCTAAATCTCTGATATTTATTAAATGTATATTATTTATTCATACTCTGTATATTCTTGTACTTTGATGTAAATTATTGTAATAAGCAATGAAATGTTCTTCTGCTTGTGTTCTGATTTGTCGCGTTCTCAACTCAATCTGGGCTTTCATTTACGGGGAATTTTGGGTCGTTATACCTTTTTACCTTCCTCCCTTCTTTTTGTGGAGTGCCTACTGAAAATATTAAATGTTTTTATGACTACATATATAACACACATGTTTTTTTTCTTCCCTAAACACGTTTCCATAAACGTTCGAAATTTTAGTTAATAATAGCAGCTATATAATTTTATTCTCAAATTATAACCTAATTATACGATTTAGGAATCTTGAAATATGTATAAAATAAAAATACCAATGTTGTTTATAAAATTTTAGATTCGTTCGTTGCGTTTAAATAGTTTTATATGAACAGTTAGCAAACTTCATCACTTAGTGCAATGTATTGTCATGTGTATGTAGTTGTTTGAGCTATGTTAGACAATTTAAATTTAAAAGCAATAAATAAATGATATTATTGATCATGAAATAATAACCATAATTGTATAGAAATGGTTGACACTGGAATCTAAACTCAAACTTTAAATGTGAACATGAAAATACATTTGTTTATTAAATTTAAGTAAATTAAATAAAACATTAACAATGGAAATTTCAATGATATTGATATCAAATGGTGCGGTTACCGCAAGTAGAACATAAAATTTTGCATTCTAATTAATTAAGAAAATTGGATATTTAGAATATGTTCAATTTAATATAGATGAAAGAATTTTCGTAGTAACATACAAAATTTCGTTTCATTTGCAGCATAAAGAAAAAGTCAAATAATTTAAACCGTTAATAATAAATTTTAATACATTACGAAGAGGAAGATAAAATTAATTAAATAAACAAGGGTGTGAAACAGTAAACATTTGGATTTGGAAACGCGGGACCTCGTTTAAATACATATTTAAAGTCTACCGTTTCATCAAAATTTGTGTCGTTCCTTCTTGTGATTCTGGCTACGTTTGGTCATGTTAAATAAACAAATAAAAGGAAATTGCATCATTCTGGTTTATCTGCCCTTTTGACCGCTTCTCACTCCCTTTCTTTATTTAACTCTTACCATTCTTCCCCTCAGATCTGCTCACACATCAGTCCTCCCTTCTTTCTATACAACGCAAACCATTCCTCATAAAAAAAGAAATAAAGAAGGATCCTGAAAGCTACCAATCTCTCACCTTATCTACCACATCAGCCTGCCACTGTTGCTTCCCTCGCCTCCTTATACACGGATCGAGACCCAACGCTATTGTTCACCATCGTAAGGCTTTCCCCTAACCAATATGTCGCACTTCAAGTTGTTGCTCCCCATCGAAAGCCCTAACGCGTCCACCATCTATATCAATCCCGACAACAACGCTACAGCTCCGGTCGAGCGCCTTTTTCGCTGTGTCTGCTCTCGCTTCATCGACCGAATGTAAGTTTAACTTACGATTAGTGTTATCTCAAGTCCGCTAATTCGTGTGCACTGTATAATCGTTTGGGTTGTTTTGCGTTGCCACTTTGATTCCATTGTTGTAGGAATAATGTTATAGTAGACCACTTGAGTTTAGCACCCGTATCTCATATATTGGTTTAAATTTGTTAGATGTATGAAGAGTACAATGAGTTACCATGTTTTCAAACAAATGGGTTCATTTGACTCTTTAGACAATTTAGTTTTAACCAAAAATATACCCTTTCAAAATAATTTATGAAGTATGACTGCTAAAAAAAAGGAAAAAAATAGAATTTATTCTTGTATGCTGGGAACATATTTCTACCAAGACCGGAGTTCTTCCCTTTTTAATGATGTCTACACGCTGCATACATTGCTATGGGTACCGTAAATACTGCACAGAAAATTGTCTACTTTCCATGATTATCATTTACATACAAACAACACTGTTGTTTCACGTGAAGACTAAAGTAATGTAACGACCCGTGTTTTTCGACCATTTGAATCTGAATATTTAAATTGGTTTTAAATATTTTATTTGAAATATAAATGGATTTTTATATTTAAATCGCTATTTAAAACGAAGTTGAACGATATATATATTCATATATAATATAAATCGAGCTTGAAATGGCATGCAGTTCGTAATTTGGAGTTTTGAACTTCAAATGGATATACAGTGTCCGATATAAGTCAAAATTTCTATGAAACGAGAAACATTGGAACCGTAGTGACGATAGTTTTCATATGAAAGAGAAAAATCCAGATTCCGTGTTGTAGATATTTTGAAATAGTCGCTATGGAAATCGCTATCAGCCTTTAAAATGGCCATGTTCCAAACGTTCTCTGTTTTCGATGAAATTAGTTTCAATGGAACCATATCGTTAAATTATTGTAAGAAAATCAAACTGCGTAGCAAACCGATGTCGTATGTGACCACGGTAGCTGTAAACTCCCTTTCATTTTCTATAGCGCGTAATTAATATAATAAAGGGATATTCGAGTGTAACATGAACAGACGATCGAATTAGGCCACGAAACTAGTCCCGTTGAGTTTGTATCGTCGATTAGAGTCAGGATAGGTATATAGTTTGTTATTTTTAGAGACCGACAAATTTGGTGTTAAAAATGGCATCGCGATGCGCGTAAAAATAGCCTACTGGGGAAACAGTCTCAGAATGCGACGAAACTGGTGCCGTTGGGTTCGTATTAAAGAATTATTATAGGATTGCAAAGTTTCAAGTTGATTTGATTTATCTGTGATCGTGAAAAAATTAAATGCGTATTTATTTCTGGTTTTATAAAGGAAATTTTTTCAAACGATGTCGGAATTTGACGAAACCTGTCCCATTGGATCCAAAATATTTTTCTATGCTAGAATTAACCTTTTTATCAGAAAAACAGTAGATTTAAAATTCAATAACCATATGAAAATGGACATACCCAAAAGAAAGGAAATTAAAAATATATATAATACAAACTTTCCCTTCAACGCAAAGTAACATGGCCTTCCTTATCACCACAGATTGTACTGTTAAGTAGATTTTTTTTTCTTTTCACGTAGGCTAGTACAAGTAGACCTACGACCCATGTGCAAAACAAGAAATGAAAACACACCGGTAAGCTGGTACCCTAAGGCTAAAAAAAATGCTATTGACATGAAATTGATACATGACTGCTTCTCCTTTTCATGAGTTTTCACCATCAGCATATACACTGCATACCTACTCTAAGATTTTAGTAAGTCGAGCCTACCCGAATTGAAAGGAAAACACATCGCTAGCCTAATTGTTTAGCTATGCCGTCTTCTCCCATCTCCTACAGTTGCTTGTGTTTTCAAATCCCATGAAGTAAAATTCGCTCAGCTAATAATCCAGATAATCTACTATATATCTTGTACCAATTGCGAGTAGACATCGTTTTTATCCAATCCTTGTTCACATATATATACACCTCCATGCTTCATTCTGTTCGATACTCTTTCCAGCAAAGGAAAGGTGCGCCTTCATTTCTGTTATTTTCGTTCAGCAAGCAGAGACCTCTTTCACTTAAAAATAAATGTATGAACCGCATATTCCCTTTTTAAAGCAAAATCACTTTCCAATGTTGAAGCTTCTTACAAGACGTAGTATGAGGGTTGCCAGTATCAAGAAGCGAAGTGCCACATTTGGAGAGGGTTTGGGAGAAAGGACAGCGTCGAGTTTCCTGGAATGTTGAGCGATGGCCGAGGGATTGAAGCCGAGTTCTTTGATGGATGCTGATGGGTTCCAGGAGGTCGGCCTTCGAGGTGATGTACCCATATGCTGCTCTGACGCCGTGAGGTGTGGGTCATCTTGAAGGGAAGCGTGTGTTGTATTGTGGAGCCTGGAACGAACAATTTGGATGAAGCAAAATTGGATATATTGAGCAATGCATGTAGAATAATACGGTTTAATGTACCTAATCGCTATCTATATGGGACTAATCTTTTATTTAACATAACTAAACATTTACATGGCCCAGTTTGTGAATTTAAAAGGGCATGGGCTGTGTAGCCCGTGTTCTTTCCAATGGATTAGCAACTATATATATATATATAAAGAGACTAAAAATAAAAGAGAATTTAAAATAAAAACGTGAGTTGGGTTCAAGTACATGTAGATGGGGGATCTAGTTATACATTTCACTAATGTGAATTTGCAGTTAAGATTTTAAGTTTTTAGTTTCTATCTGATTATTGAATTTAACATCCGGAAACTCAAGGAAGTAAAGCAACTGATTGTTGCCAACGCTGATACTTATATAGGAGGAGACTAACTCTCAGACATGCTTAACGTTACAATACATTGATTCAAATTAGCAGCCTGAATAAACGGATTGGACATGTGTGGTATATATATACACTTTGTGTAGGAAAGCCTAACTGTCGAATAATGTATTAAACAAGCCCAACCTTATAATTGTAATGTTATATATAAGCTTATATTTATATACACAACCTATGTTTTACCTTCTTGTGATTAACAGTTAGGTTTAAAGGAGTGAAAAAGGGGAAAAAGTAAACTAAAATTTTAATTAAACAATAATAATTTAATTAAACCCAAGGTGTAACATATAATAATTAAGACATGTTCATATATTGTCAGACTGAGATGAAATAGGGAAGACGGTGGGATCGTCGTGGCAGACGCTTCATTTGGGAACTGGCTTGGATGCATTTGGAATTAACTGAAACAAACCGTCATGACGAATGGAAATTCAAAGTGAGTTAAACACACTCAGTTCTTTCCATTTATATTTTATATAAATTGGGGTTTTAATTTGTGTGCTCTGCATGCCAATGGTTGACTGTTCGCTCGCTGATTTAACTGATGAAATTAAACCGTCGTTTAATTTCAGTGAAATAACAAATCGTTATTCTAACGAGTGGTTCCAATAAAGGTAACTTACCTTGTTGGTCACGTTTGTAAAATAAACGTTTTAAATTGGTTGAATTGTTTGATCTGTTTGAATTGAACAATCTGTTTGAGATAACCATTTGTATACAGGGAAGGACAGGTTGGAGGGATTCAACCGGATTCCTCAAATATATTATTTATTTTCATATTATCATATATGAACTGTCATGATTGGGTAATTGTTTTTAGTAGTGATCATTGACCGAAAATCAACCTGTGTTGTGTTTTAACCAATGAGCTATATTGGTTGAGTAATCAGCAGTGAATGGCCTAAAAGTAAATTTGTTTTGTTTATATTGATTTACCGTTAGGTGAATTAATAGAACTGAAGTTATAAAATTTATTTTGAAATATATATTTTGAATAAAACTTTATTAAAAGGGAATAAATATTCATGGTTATAATCAATTGTAAATTGATTTTATAAGGTCAAAACTGATGTTAATCAGTTTTGTATAGGTGAGAATTGGGAAATTTACGTAACGATTAAATTTGGATAATGATGTTGTTGAGAAACAAATTTAATGGAATTATTTAAATTAATTAATTATATTATTAATTAATTTAAAGGGAAAAACAAATTGGAATCGATTTATGGTATAACCATGTTGGGTTGACTAAATCGACAATTTTAATTGGAATTGATTATTAAATAAGTGTGTTTTAAATAAAATAGTTCAATGAATATTGTTTAAATTTTAATAAGATTTACTATTTATTTTAGTTAATAAAGGGATTAACTATTTTTACAGCAGTTAATGATCGAGGTAAATTATTATTTTAATTAATAATTTAGAAAATTACCTTTTAACTGAAATTCATTTAAAGGGAATAGAAATGGTAAAAAAATCTAGTTGAATGGTGAAAGGAGACTATGTACGGGATTTATATTTAAAACCCAAATTCTTTTAACGAAGTTATAATAGGAATTTCAAGCAAATGCAATAGCTTGAAATAAACGTTACTTAATTATACAAATTAAATCAAAGGAGATGGAGATAAAATGGTTTATATTAAACCAGAGTTAGATAAATAAAGTCTAAAGTGTTAAAGCATTAATTTTACATTAACATTATGTAATAACGGGATTAAGTAAAAGTGAGGTATGGAAATGTGAATTTAAAGGGGGAAATGGTCGAAAGGATTTGAAAAGGAGTTGGAAAATTGTGCTGTTAAGGAGCAATTTAATGGAATTATTTTAAATTAATTGATTATATTAATTTAAAGGGAGAATGAAATGGGAATTGGTAAAAGAAGCGTGTCGTGGGATTTGGTGATCAAATCCAAATTGTGAATGAAACTGTTTAAAAAGGGAAAAAGGGTTAAAGGTGATGTTTATAAAGAAGTTACTTAATTATTATATCCGAGGAAGTGATTTTCAAAATGATAAGAAGGTTTATGAAACCGTATTTTGAATAAAATAGATAAAAAGGAATTCAATTTGATATTAGATTAAAATATGGGTTTTGGGATTACAATTTATATTTATCTTTAGGTATGAACATTGTTGATCAAGGTCTGAGAGGTAATTAAATACCCCAACTTGATCGACAGCGGGAGTATCTGAAGATGATATTAGTTGTAATGGTAAAGGAGGATAGTAATGATTTATTATTTCATTAAAGAAATAATAACGCAACAATTTTAATAGAGATTTGGAATAGATATATATATATATAATGTGGATGAGGATTCCAAAGTGCAAATGAAAAGGAGTTGCGTGAATTATAACGATATTGTCGAGGTTTAAAAAGGAAATGTAAAAGATGAGTTTTGTTCTATAAGAATAAGCATAGTTATCGTTTTCAAGTGATGAAATAGAAGATATTTCGTAATGTTATTTTATGAGAAATAAGTTGAAATGATTTCCAAATATTATATAATAATATGGATAATGTTTTGAGAGTGAAATGTGAAACTGAATATAATATAGGATTATCCTAAGTAATATAATGAGTTGTTTAAAAAATTATATTATGTAAGATAAGAAGCGAGGAAGCTGTATTTATGATATCGAGACTTAAGAGTTGAATTTACATTTGTTTTAATCAAAAGGCCAAGTGGTACTGAGTACTGAACCAGTAAACTCATCGGATTGCTATGATTGAAACACTGATTTTTTTGATAGTTAAATCACCGACTATCAAATCTGTCCAATACGATGGTTGGTACAGAAAGACCAGGATTGAATTTATATTCGAAAACAATTCCGACCAACAAATACGTGAAGATATCAGAAGATGGTCGAGATGGAGCATTGAAGACTGTGGATCTTCATTAAACTGAAGAACCGCTAAAAATCTCTGGTTAGCTCCCAGAGACAAACTGTGGTTCTGTCATGGCTGAAATCTACGGGTTGCAAGGACTTCTCGCTACTGATCCATGGGCTGATTCCTATATTGGATGCAGCAGGAGTGTACCTTCGGTTCATCCTGTCCCTGGATGACTTGTATGGACGGATGTCTGACAAAGTATTTCCAAAGGAATTATGTATGATGATTTCTTCAAACATACTGTAGTTGTTGGCGGAGGACGACGGTTCTCTTAGCGTATCAACTAAGAGTATTTTTGTGGATGTCAATTAGTGATATCTGGCGGATCTGACAATGTGGCATTCAAAGTGAATGGTGGCCAGGTGTTGTAGAGGAAATTCAAAACCTCAAGCCTCACAATTGGGAAATGACAAAAATCGGGCAGGCAGCATGGCTATGTGGGTCGCTCTCATTAGGGTGTATAATCACCTATCTAGAGGAAATCCTTTTGCTTCTTTAATCTATTTCTATGCTGTCCCTTATTGGGAAACGGTGGTTTGAGCCCAACCGTTGGTGATATACATTCGATACACTAAAGTGCAATGAGTGGTCGGTCATGTGAGGGCCGGATTGCAAGACGTTCTTGTTGAACCTAGTGTATTCGTCTCTAGAGATACGCTATCGACAGGTGGTCCCATACCTTGTCATAGTCGGAACCCAATCTCCAATAAGCGCCCATGATTTTTGATTGTATATTATATATGTGGAGCGTGAGATGCAAGCGTTCCACTAGATTGCTATTTACTTGTATTTAGACATTATTATAATATCAGAAAAGATATTGATTTCAAAAATGGTTTGGGTTATCGTAAGGTAAAAACCTACCATGTTATGTGTGGATCTGGTCTTACGATTACCCTTTTCTTTTGAAAAGATTTTGACTTTTAAATCAAGTATTGTGATACCCTTAATACTGTGCGAGTTTTTCTCACTCTGGTTCACCAGACTGACCCGATGTTTTGTAAATGCTTGGGTTAGCCCGGGGTGTACAGGTTCAGGTTATCGAATGCTTTGAAGTCCAGAGACGAGCTGGAGATGTTCAGACGTATGATATTATATAGCTACTATTCCACTGTGTGTTGTAAATGGGAATAGGTTACTATAACTGTCCCATTGTGTGATATACTCTGATATTGTAAGTATTTTGGAAGCTCTCAATAAAGTTTTATTGATGTATTATATTTGTTCCGCTGCGATGTGAGACTATGATTTTGTGTTGTGTTGGTTCTTCTTCTTCTTCTATTCTAATATTTCTTTCTTACCTCACCCTCTAATTTCTTTCTAATAATGTTCCAGTGTTTTTCGGTGTTTGGAAGGTCGGCATGAGTTACGGTAAAGGTATTTATGTCGATTTTCAGGGCCGAAAATCCATGTTCGTTACAGTGGTATCAGAGTTATTGGTTTAGTAATAACCTTGACTCTGTGGTGTAACTCGATAGAGATGGGATTATTAATACCCTTGATCGAGATTGAGTGTATATATATGAGAGCATATTTGTAAATTTCATATACAAATGTTTTGTATTGTGTTCGTTGAGCAGTTCAAGTGTTGAGAAGCATAGAACTGATCATGGATACAGTATTGTTTTGAGAAGAGGGTAAATGAAATAATTTTACCCAAATTATATTTTTGTATATAAAGGAAATAATTTTATCAAATTATGGAGATGATAGTGTGTTTGATGAGTTTGATCGATTTGAATGGAATTCAAATCGGATTGAAAATTTGAATTGAAACTTAACTTTGTTAAGTGAAATTAAAATTAAGAATGGTATTGAAATTAAATTAAATAAATTTGGAATTTTGAATAAATAATAATCAAATCTATGAAACCAAAATAAAATATTAATATTGAATATGAATTCAATTGATTTGGTTGTATATTGGTTGTTGATGATAGTTTGTTTGAATGAGAACAATCAACAATTTAATGGGACTAAATGAATTCCAAACTAAAAATAAATTTCCGGTATAATTAAACTGGAATGAAACCGCATATGAACTGGAATTTATGATTTAACCCTGTATTTGGTAATGAATTGATGTTGTGTGTTTTACTTTGCAATTGGTGTAGTTATACCAGTTGATTAGTGAGATATCATCTCAAAATTTCATATATCTGTTAATTATATATGAATTGAGTTAAGTACAGGTGCCAGATGGTTGGGCAGATTGATATCGGTTGAGTAAATCGCGTATACGTTGAGCGGATATGCTCAATAGCGCTCGCAAAAAGGGTACGCCTACAGAAAATACGAAAATTTGGGTTTTGATTTTTATTTTCCGACCGTTGGTCGATGGATATGTATTATATGTTCCTGCAATATCGCAGATGTCACTCCGTGCACGGGAGACTCTGCCGAATTTTCCCGGAAATTTACTGTGTTAAATTTTTTTTGATATTTTTGAAAACATTTATTTATGGTATTAAATTGGTTTTTGATTTATTGGATTTGAAATTTAATGAGTTTGTAACGTTCTTTCTTACCTTAGCAATTTCGAGGATGAAATTATTTTAAGGGGGAAAGAATGTAACGACCAGTGTTTTTCGACCATTTGAATCTGAATATTTAAATTGGTTTTAAATATTTATTTGAAATATAAATGGATTTTTATATTTAAATCGCTATTTAAAACGAATTTGAACGATATATATGTTCATATATAATATAAATCGAGCTTGAAAATGGCGTGCAGTTCGTAATTTGGAGTTTTGAACTTCAAATGGATATACAGAGTCCGATATAAGTCAAAATTTCTGTGAAACGAGAAACATTGAACCGTAGTGACGATAGTTTTCATATGAAAGAGAAAAATCCAGATTATGTGTTGTAGATTGTTAGTTATGGCCAAATAAAATTTTGAAATAGTCGCTATGGAAATCGCTATTGGCCTTTAAAATGGCCATGTTACAAACGGTCTCTGTTTTCGATGAAATTAGTTTCATTGGAACCGTATCGTTAAATTACTGTAAGAAAATCAAACTGCATAGCAAACCGATGTCATATGTGACCACGGTAGTTGTAAACGCCCGTTCATTTTCTGTAGTGCGTAATTAATATAATAAAGGGATATTCGAGTGCAACTTGAACAGACGATCGAATTAGGCCATGAAACCAGTCCCGTTGAGTTTGTTTCGTCGATTAGAGTCAGGATAGGTATATAGTTTGTTATTTTTAGAGACCGACAAATTTGGCGTTAAAAATGGCATCGCGGTGCACGTAAAAATAGCCTACTGGGGAAACAATCTCAGAATGCGACGAAACTGGTGCCGTTGGGTTCGTATTGAAGAACTATTACAGGATTGCAAAGTTTCAAGTTGATTTGATTTATCAGGTGATCGTGAAAGGAAATTTTTTCAAATAATGTCGGAATTCGACGAAACCTGTCCCATTGGATCCGGAATATTTTTCTATGATTGAATTAACCTTTTTATCAGAAAAACAGTAGATTTAAAATTTAATAACTATATGAAAATGGACATACCCAAAAGAAAGGAAATTAAAAATATATATAATACAAACTTTCCCTTCAACGCAAAGTAACATGGCCTTCCTTATCACCACAGATTGTACTGTTAAGTAGATTTTTCTTTCTTTTCATGTAGGCTAGTACAAGTAGACCTACGACCCATGTGCAAAACAAGAAATGAAAACACACTGGTACGCTGGTACCCTAAGGCTAAAAAAATGCTATTAACATGAAATTGATACAGGACTGCTTCTCCTTTTCATGAGTTTTCACCATCAGCATATACACTGCATACCTACTCTAAGATTTTAGTAAGCCGAGCCTACCCCGAATTGAAAGGAAAACACATCGCTGGCCTAATTGTTCAGCTATGCCGTCTTCTCCCATCTCCTACAGCTGCTTGTGTTTTCAAATACCATGAAGTAAAATTCTCTCAGCTAATAATCCAGCTAATCTACTATCTATCTTGTACCAATTGCGAGTAGACATCGTTTTTATCCATTCCTTGTTCACTAATACACCTCCATGCTTCCTTCTGTTCGATACTCTTTCCAGTAAAGGAAAGGTGCGCCTTCATTTCTGTTATTTTCGTTCAGCAAGCAGAGACCTCTTTTACTTAAAAATAAATGAATGAACCACATATTCCCTTTTTAAAGCAAAATCACTTTCCAATGTTGAAGCTTCTTACAATACGTAGTATGAGGGTGGACAATATCAAGAAGCGAAGTGCCACATTTGGAGAGGGTTTGGGAGAAAGGACAGCGTCGAGTTGCCTGGAATGCTGAGCGATGGCCAAGGGATTGAAGCCGAGTTCTTTGATGGATGCTGATGGGTTCCAGGAGGTCGGCCTTCGAGGTGATGTACCCAGATGCTGCTCCGACGCCGTGAGGTATGGGTCATCTCGAAGGGAAGCGCGTGTTGTATTGTGAAGCCTAGAACAAACAATTTGGATGAAGCATAATTGGATATATTGAGCAATGCAGGTAGAAGAATATGGTTTAATGTGCCTAATCGCTATCTATATGTGACTAATCTTTTATTTAACATAACTAAACATTTACGTGGCCCAGTTTGTGAATTTAAAAGGGTATGGGCTGTGTAGCCCGTGTTCTTTCCAATGGATTGGCAACTATATATATAAAGAGAATTAAAAACAAAAGAGAATTTAAAATAAAAACGTGAGTTGGGTTCAAGTACATGTAGATGGGGGATCTAGTTATACATTTCACTAATGTGAATTTGCAGTTAAGATATTAAGTTTTTAGTTTCTATCTGATTATTGAATTTAACATCCGGAAACTCAAGGAAGTAAAGCAACTGACTGTTGCCAACGCTGATACTTATATAGGAGGGGACTAACTCTTAGACATGCTTAACGTTACAATACATTGATTCAAATTAGCAGTGTGAATAAACGGACTGGACATGTGTGGTATCACTACAACAAATTGACCATATTACAACGGTGGAAAACAGTTGTAAAAGACTTTTTACAACGGTGGGGCAACCGTCGTCTATTAAGAAGTTGTAATAGACTAAAATCTTTTACAACTGTTTTGCACCGTTGCAACACCGTTGTGAAATGTATATTTTACAACTCTTTTCCACTGTTGTAACAAAAGCTATTACAACTATTTTTCACCGTTATAGTAAAAACTATTACAACTGTTATGCACCGTTGTGACTGTTGAATATCACAATATGATTTTAGTTTGATTATACACTACATCTCATACAGAAATAAATATTTATATTGAATAAAATGTTATAACAAAGAATTTGATACTCAAACGATTATTTTATTTCAATATTTGAAATGGTACAACTTTATGACCTCATTATTATACAACTCACTATTACATAATAGAGTCAATCACATATACATTCCTCACCATAGACCGATTACTCAGTACACTCAATTACATATACACTTCCATATACATGTACATACACACTTCCATATAAAAAACATGATATCACAGGTCACCTGATTAATTTTTGCCAAAGAAGAATAACCAGAGGAAAAATGCATATCCGAATGGGTGCGCTTTACATCTCGGTCAATTTGCTCAACAGTTTCAGTGTCCTGCATATTAGAAATTGTTACGAGAGGCATGCAGGAATACACATTGATTATTCTTCATTATTTGTATTGTAAAAACTGAACATGCACTAAATTTTAAACAAATGTCACTATAAGAAAATAGTTAAGCATCCAGTAAACAATAAGGGTATGCCCTACCCCCCTAAAGAAAACAGCGACAATATAGGGATATCCCCATATTAATTTCATAAAAAGAATAATGAGTCGATGTGGTGCATTTCAGTCAATTGGCTTCACAGCGTTGATGTCCTGATGTTAGAATTCAATGTTAAAAATGGTATGATGATATGGGTCTACGTTCCATTGAAATAGGTAAAAATGAGGGAAGAAAACATACTTGAACCTGAATCCGCTTGAGAGAACAAACATGACAATGAGTTATCAAATGATATTGGCAGCTCACGCCATATGAAAATCATCCATGAAGCCATACATACATCTGTACATACCATTTCTGCATTGTTCAATTCACAAAATTTATCAAACATTTACATAAGGCACTATCAGCCAATCTTGCTATAGTAGTACTACATGATATGATATGCCATATTTACCTTCTGCACATTAGGCTTACTCCAAGTTCACAACCTTTGAATAAAGCCAACAATAAAGTATAGAAAAGTACCTATATGAGTCTGTTGAAAGAACTAAACATTCAAATTGCTCAGCAACTTTATACGTAGCAGTGAATACAAATATGTGAGGAAATTTCATTTAACTGGAGAAAAGAAATATTTCTTTGGCTGATGAAATTTTTGGTAATATTTTGACTTGATCACTGCAGTTGCATGTTTCACACATGAATTCACGAAAGATCAAGTATTGAAGGAATAATTGGAAAAGAAGAAGAAATGAGATGTTCTATATAAAGATCAATGGAAAACATATGATTTTTAAATATTATTTATATAAGACATACAGTTTAGTGATCTATATTTAAACGTGAAGACGGTGAGCATAACACAGGTTCGTACAAGTGTACAGTAATAGTTAGTTAGCATTTAGAAGTATACCTACACTTTAGCATTTGGAAATATTCCACAGGTAGGTCATGCAGAATATAAAGGTAAAAAGGACAAAATGAAGTTAGCCATAGGTTTATAACGTGATACACAAAGTCACAAAAGCAAGTAAGTCATATATAACTCAGATGTCATTATTCCAAAACAAATACTTGAATAAATTTAAACATGACAAATGTAAACGTTAGTTAACTTTAAATTTAAAATAATGAAAGGCTATTAAACTGGGGGTCGGGGGGCATGTGTTATCTTCAGAAAGCAGAATTGAGCTCAGGAACATGGAGCTTAGAATTGAGTTATCGGCCTCGGCTGCTCAGCTATTTAAAGCTACATATGCAGTGATATCTGATATGTTTAATTAGGAAATCATTTACAATAAACAATGAAAATTCATCATGGAAATAAGCCTTTTTAGTAAAAGTCAGTGCACCACTTGTAATAGTAGTCTTGTCATAGGTTAGTTCCCCAGCTTTGCTAGCCTGATACATTTAAAACAACTACCAAACACAATAGTACTTCCTATAAAAGTTAAAATACTTTAATTGCCAAACACAATAGTACTTGCACCAAACACTGTTTATTTAGTAATGTACAGTGCGAAACCAAGTGAATTAGAAGTACATACCGCTGAAGATCTTAATTGCACATTTGTGCTATCATCATCCTCCCCAAACCCTTCTGCAATCAACTGCATCAAATTGTGTGCTACCCTAATATTCACAAGATCGCCTGCATGCTCAAAGACCTTATTCATGGTCTAAGAGGAATCGATTAAAGTTAGTCCTCAAAATGAAACCAGCTTACCATAGACAAATAAAAATAGATGGTTCAATATAAATGCAAGAGAGACATAGTAAAAGTAGGCTTTGAGATATAAAAATTAATCAGTAAAATAATTATAAAACCAAATAAAGTAATCAACAGATATCAAAATTTAAAATGAACATTGAACTCACATGTTTACGGTAGTTGAAAGGCTAAAAATAGGTGAACAAATTGAAGTCCTGCTCTTTCAAACTGAAATTGAACAATAGTCTTGGTCCTGCTCCTCGCGTTCTAATCAATAATCAGCAAATGAAGTCTTCTCCTGCAAACTAAAAGTAGGCTTTGAGATTTGCTATTGCCGTATTTTCCAACAAAATAAGTAAATGCTTACCTTTTAGACAAGCTGGAAAAAGAGAGGCAGCGAAGTAATAAATGTACATGTTTGTTAGTTTAAAGCAAAGGCACTAGAAAACAACAAATGAAATCATTTTAAGTCAACAGATTACTGCATATTTTACATGAGAATTTTAATTTTAATTGTAATATTTCTCCCTATAAAGAATATTTGATGAGTAAAAAAAAAATTAAAAATAAGTAAATAAAGCTAACTGCACATGAATTCATTATTCAACATTACACTCAATGAAGCATTGTTAAGTCAATGCCTTTGAAGTCGTTTTCTTTATGTGATCGATGGTTCCTTTTGTCTATTAGAACATTTATCAGTCAGACTTCCCTATATCTGTTTCTTTGTGCAATCTATTTAGTTAGGATATACAAAAGGTGCAGCTTAATAACAATTAAACATGTTAGTATGTCACTTTATCAGAACTTTTGATATAAAGTAATTAACCAACAAGCAAGTAATCAGATTTATCAGAACTGTTGTCTATATTTTATTTATTGAAATGAGTATTCGTCTTCTTAGATTTATAAAATGTTCTGGAATAATTATTTTCCTTATTTCTTGTTATCAAAAAAAAAAAAAAAATCAGACCAAAGGAAAATCAGAGAAAATAAACATATATATGAACCAACCGCATACTGTGGATCTACCAACAAACACATGTGCTCACGGATACCTTTCAGGTGCACAACAGGAGAAAAATGGATGAGCCACCAAGTATTCTCGGGTATGTCAACAAAATATTTTACCATCTACACAAGTGGCAAAAAAGAATCAAAGGGCGATCAGCCTTTTTAAACTACAGGTATAAAATATGTAACCGTGCCAATTCATTGTAGCATACTGATTGTTATATACAAGAATCAACACCAGGAAATCTTTGCATACTTTAGCATCAACAATAGGGGTTTTAGCTATATGTACTACAAACATATATAGCACCAAACATAAGGATATGCCAAAAACGTGCCTCTCTTTGTAACTACTGACATAATTATCTCAACAAAATTAACTCACTGTTAATAAAGCAAGAAAGAGTTAAGTCCAGTTACTCATTTTTTTTCTTTTTTCGCTATAAGCTTAACCTGACCATGGCACTAATGATTTGAAGTTATAAATAACATACTGACACAAGTTCGCTAACAGTAACCAGTTATGATTAAAGGGATATCAGTCTAGTTCAGTGCAACAATAGATGCAAATGCAAGTTTACAGGGTTCAACATGCCCAGTTTAGTAGAAATCGATAAATAAAGCAATATAGTGGAAACTGCCAAGTCATAATTGGAAAGATTTTAAGTAAGGCAATTGTTTTAAGTTGTAACCTGAAGTTTCAAAACCATGAGTATATAATTTAGGACATGTCAACTGTCAAGAAAATACAATGGGTATGCAGGGTTCAGATTTTAGACCATAGCAAGGGTATACACAAGGATTTTCTTTAAAACATATATACTTGAATATAACAGTTACAGATTTAAAGCACATCAAGGAAATGCCAATTTTCATGTTCAACAGTATTTCCATATGGACAAGTCAAATATTGGCAATGAATTCAGTGTCCTAAATTTCCATTACCATCTAAAAATGAATTATGGGTTCGACACTTTATGTATCCATATGTCCAGTTTCAATGGTAAGCACAAATAAAATAGGAATCAAGCACCGACACAACTGAAGTAACTAGTGACACACATCAATCCAATAAGGCCATCAACCACCAATTTCTAGCTCAAACTGAAATTAATTATTTAAAACAAAATTTTAATCGTGAGCAAGATGCTCACCTGTAGCAGCGTACGGTGGCCAGGGTTCATCTTCAGCTTGCGCAGGAGACCGCCATGTGTGGCTGGAAAACCGCGGCAGAGGTGATTCAGGCACCACGAAAACCATGGTATTGGTGAAGGCTATTCGGAAGGCGCGAGTATCGAAAACGATGGTGTAATTCTAGGGTTCGACTAGCAAGAGCGCGGTGCGCCTCCTCCGGCAGTGGTTGAGGAACGCTGTTCCGATTGAAGGAGGAAGGTTTTCGTGGAGGCCATTACTGATTAGGTTTGGGAAAAAAAGGATTTTGGGGAAAAATTATTACGGTGGCAATAAAAATAAAATGAAACGGGGATGGATTGTGAAGCCTCAAGGGAAAGACCCGGTACGATGGGTATAAGGGACAGATGCGTAGGATACTAATAATTTGTCCAATGTACTTACATACATGAAATTATACCCATTCAAATACAACTTTTAACTTAATACAAATAAATTTCCAAATAAATAAGTTAGATTAAAATTCTCAAAATTAATTTATAATTCAAAATTTAAAATTTCTCAACAAGATATTATTATTTATTTATTTTGGGAAATATTAATGACATTTAATTTGAACCAAATTTAACCAAACAAATTTATTTAAATTAAATTATACTTCTCAAGAAAAAAAATTACAATTTCATTAATAATATATGTCAATTTGATTTAAAACACTACTAACGCTTAAATTTAACCAAATAACTTAGATTAAATATTCAATTTCTAAATTTACACATATATACAACTAATTCAAAACTAAGGTTAAAATAGACTGAATCTAAAATTATAAATAATTTCTTAATATAAGTTTGATTCCAAAACAAAATTTTAAACATGTATAAAATTAATTAAATCTACATAAATTAAAATAAATCTCAAGTTAAAAGTAAACTTAAAGTTAAATAGACTAGAATCATAACAATTATAAATTCCCTAATTTTTTTAAAATACCAAATTCAAATCAATTTCGTAATTTTAAAATGTCGAAAATCTTGGTTCGTTACAATAGGCATCTATTACAACTAACAAAATGAAAAGTTGTAAAAATATGTTTATTACAACTTTAGGGAATTAACTGTTGTAAAAAACATTTATTACAACGGTGCTTTTCCCACAGTTGTAAAATTAAAGTTGTAATATGGTGTTTTTGTTGTAGTGTATATATATACACTTTGTGTAGGAAAGCCTAACTGTTGAATAATGTATTAAACAAGCCCAACCTTATAATTGTAACATTATATATAAGCTTATATTTATATACACAACCTATGTTTTACCTTCTTGTGATTAACAGTTAGGTTTAAAGGAGTGAAAAAGAGGAAAAAGTAAACTAAAATTTTAATTAAACAATAATCATTTAATTAAACCCAAGGTGTAACATATAATAATTAAGATGTGTTCATATATTTTCAGATTGAGACGAAATAAAGAAGACGGTGGGATTGTCATGGCAGACGCTTCATTTTGGAATTGGCTTGGATGCATTTGGAATTAACTGAAACAAACCGTCCTGATGAACGGAAATTCAAAGTGAGTTATACTCACTCAGTTCTTCCCATTTATAATTTATATAAATTGGGGTTTTATTTTGTGTGCACTGCTTGCCATTGGTTGACCGTTCGCTCGCTGATTTAACTGATGAAATTAAACCGTCGTTTAATTTCAGTGAAATACCAAATTGTTATTCTAACGATTGGTTCCAATAAAGGTAACTTACCTTGTTGGTCACATTTATAAAATAAACGTTTTAAATTGGTTGAATTGTTTGATCTGTTTGAACTGAACAATCTGTTTGAGATAACCATTTGTATACAGGGAAGGACAGGTTGGAGGGATCCAACCGGATTCCTCAAATATATTATTTATTTTCATATTATCATATATGAACTGTCATGATTGGGTAATTGTTTTTAGTAGTGATGATTGACTGAAAAGTCAACCTGTGTTGTGTTTTAACCAATGGGCTATATTGGTTGAGTAATCAGCAGTGAATGGCCTAAAAGTAAATTTGTTTTGTTTATATTGATTTACCGTTAGGTGAATTGATAGAACTGAAGTTATAAAATTTATTTTGAAATATATATTTTGAATAAAACTTCATTAAAAGGGAATAAATATTCATGGTTATAATCAATTGTAAATTGATTTTATAAGGTCAAAACTGATGTTAATCAGATTTGTAAAGGTGAGAATAGGGAAATTAACATAATGGTTAAATCTGGATAATAATGTTGTTGAGAAACAAATTTAATGGAATTATTTAAATTAATTAATTATATTATTAATTAATTTAAAGGGAAAAACAAATTGGAATCGATTTATGGTATAACCATGTTGGGTTGACTAAATCGACAGTTTTAATTGGAATTGATTATTAAATAAGTGTGTTTTAAATAAAATAGTTCAATGAATATTGTTTAAATTTTAATAAGATTTACTATTTATTTTAGTTAATAAAGGGATTAACTATTTTTACAGCAGTTAATGATCGAGGTAAATTATTATTTTAATTAATAATTTAGAAAATTACCTTTTAACTGAAATTCATTTAAAGGGAGTAGAAATGGTAAAAAAATCTAGTTGAGCGGTGAAAGGAGACTATGTACGGGATTTATATTTAAAACCCAAATTCTTTTAACGAAGTTATAAAAGGAATTTCAAGCAAATGTAATAGCTTGAAATAAACGTTACTTAATTATACAAATTAAATCAAAGGAGATGGAGATAAAATGGTTTATATTAAACCAGAGTTAGATAAATAAAGTTTAAAGTGTTAAAGCGTTAATTTTACATTAACATTATGTAATAATGGGATTCAGTAAAAGTGAGGTATGGAAATGTGAATTTAAAGGGGGAAATGGTCGAAAGGATTTGAAAAGGAGTTGGAAAATTGTGTTGTTAAGGAGCAATTTAATGGAATTATTTTAAATTTATTGATTATATTAATTAAAGGGAGAATGAAATGGGAATTGGTAAAAGAAGTGTGTCGTGGGATTTGGTGATCAAATCCAAATTATGGATGAAACTGTTTAAAAAGGGAAAAAGGGTAAAAGGTGATGTTTATAAAGAAGTTACTTAATTATTATATCCGAGGAAAAGATTTTCAAAATGATAAGAAGGTTTATGAAACTGTATTTTGAATAAAATATATAAAAGGGAATTCAAATTGATATTAGATTAAAATATAGGTTTTGGAATTACAATTTATATTTATCTTTAGGTATGAACGTTGTTGATCAAGGTCTGAGAGGTAATTAAATACCCCAACTTGATCGACAGCGGGAGTATCTGAAGATGATATTAGTTGTAATGGTAAAGGAGGATAGTAATGATTTATTATTTCATTAAAGAAATAATAACGCAAGATTTTTAATAGAGATTTGGAATAGATATATATATATATATATATATATATATATATATATATATATAATGAGGATTCCAAAGTGGAAATGAAAAGGAGTTGCATGAATTATAACGATATTGTCGAGGTTTAAAAAGGAAATGTAAAAGATGAGTTTTGTTCTATAAGAATAAGCATAGTTATCATTTTCAAGTGATGAAATAGAAGTTATTTCGTAATGTTATTTTACGAGAAATAAGTTGAAATGATTTCCAAATATTATATAATAATATGGCTAATGTTTTGAGAGTGAAATGTGAAACTGAATATAATATAGGATTATCCTAAGTAATATAATGAGTCGTTTAAAAAATAATATTATGTAAAATAAGATGTGAGGAAGTTGTGTTTATGATATCGAGATTTAAGAGTTGAATTTACATTTGTTTTAATCAAAAGGCCAAGTGGTGCTGAGTACTGAACCAGTAAACTCATCGGATTGTAATGATTGAAACACTGATTTTTTTGATTGTTAAATCACCGACTATTAAATCTGTCCAATACGATTGTTGGTACGGAAAGACCGGTATCGAATTTATATTCGAAAACCATTCCGACCAACAAACACGTGAAGATATCAGAAGATGGTCGAGTTGGAGCATTGAAGACCGTGGATATTCATTAAACGGAAGAACCGCTAAAAATCTTTGGTTAGCTCCCAGAGACAAACTGTGGTTCTGTCATGGATGGAATCTACGGGTTGCAAGGACTTCTCGCTACTGATCCATGGGCTGATTCCTATATTGGATGCAGTAGGAGAGTACCTTCGGTTCATCCTGTCCCTGGATGACTTGTATGGACGGATGTTTGACAAAGTATTTCCAAAGGAATTACGTATGTTGATTTCTTCAAACGTACTGTAGTTGGTGGCGGAGGACGATAGTTCTATTTGCTTATCAACGAAGAGTATTTTTATGGATGTCAATTAGTGATATCTGGCGGACCTGACAATGTGGCATTCAAAGTGAATGGTGGCCAGGTGTTGTAGAGGAAATTCAAAACCTCAAGCCTCACAAGTGGGAAATGAAGAAAATCAGGCAGGCAGCATGGCTATGTGGGTCGCTCCCATTAGGGTGTATAATCACCTATCTAGAGAAAATCCTTTTGCTTCTTTAATCTATTTCTATGTTGTTCCTTATCGGGAAACGGTGGTTTGAGCCCAACCGTTGGTGATATACATTCGATACACTCAAGCGGAATGAGTGGTCGGTCATGTGAGGGCCGGGTTGCAAGACGTTCTTGTTAAACCCAGTGTATTCGTCTCTAGAGATACACTATCGACAGGTGGTCCCATACCTTGTCATAGTCGGAACCCAATCTCCAATAAGCGCCCGCGATTTTTGATTGTATACTATATATGTGGAGCGTGAGATGCAAGCGTTCCACTGGATTGTTATTTACTTGCATTTAGACATTATTATAATATCAGAAAAGATATTGATTTCAAAAATGGTTTGGGTTATCGTAAGGTAAAAACCTACCGTGTTATGTGTGGATCTGGTCTTACGATTACCCTTTTCTTTTGAAAAGATTTTGACTTTAAAATCAAGTTGTGCGATACCCTTAATACTATGCGAGTTTTTCTCACTCTGGTTCACCAGACTGACCCGGTGTTTTGTAAATGCTCGGGTTAGCCCGGGGTGTACAGGTTCAGGTTATTGAATGCTGTGAAGTCCAGAGACGAGCTGGAGATGTTCAGACGTATGATATTATATAGCTATTATTCCACTGTGTGTTGTAAATGGGAACAGGTTACTATAACTGTCCCATTGTGTGATGTACTCTGATATTGTAAGTATTTTGGAAGCTCTCAATAAAGTTTTATTGCTATATTATATTTGTTCCGTTGCGATGTGAGACTCTGCTTCTATGTTGTGTTGGTTCTTCTTCTTCTTCTATTCTAATATTTCTTTCTTTCTTACCTCACCCTCTAATTTCTTTCTAATAACGTTCCAGTGTTTTTCGGTGTTTGGAAGGTCGACATAAGTTACAGTAAAGGTACTTTTGTCTATTTTCAGGGCCGAAAATCCCTGTTCGTTACAAGTAAATTAGGCACTATTTTACTCTATGAGCACTTGGCACATTTATGTTTACTAGTTTAGTCAAGTATCAGTTTTTCTATGCTAAATGTTTCATGCACAGTAGTTTACATTTAGTTGATATATATTTTGGTTTTGGCACACTTGTGGTAAGTAAAGGTCGGCATCCGTACATGTTGTACTGTGCACCTATAATTCTTGATACTATACACCTTTTACTGTTAAATATATGTATACTTCAAATAATGTCGCACAAGTTCATTCCCATGTAGGATGCTAATGTACATGTGCTATTGTATGTTCTCATCTCAGTAATACATTAAAGATGGCTGAATTATTCACATAGTTTGGTATTGATCAACATACATGATTTCTATGCTTATATATGCTTGGTTGTACTTATTTATGGAGGAAGTATATGCTGAAAATGCATGCTTATGCCCATTTAAAATTCCTAACTGTCGCTTGCCTGTTTCACTATTCACGCTGGTCATCTTGTTTTTCATGACTTACGCATGCCGTCTTGCTTGTTATGGCCATGATATTCAGTAGTTTCCCGCGGATTTATACTTTAACTATTTAATACACTTCAGGATTAACGATTATATTTTGTGAATATCGAAGTTCGTTAACTTGAGATAAGTTTAATCCTAAATCGAGTGTTTTGTGTATTTTGCATGGAACGCTCAGGCCAGGTCCTAAGTGTTCCAGATATTCAGCTTGCAAAATGGAGAGGAACGTGAAGATGCAAGACGCAAATGCCGTGCGCTCAACAAAACGTAAAGTTTTATTCTTTAAAATTCTTATAAACATTATACATTTTTTCGCTGTACCGAATATTTGTATAAACTCTAATATGTATATAAAAAAAATTTATCCGCTGCAAGTATTATTGTACTGTGATTCTGTGTTTATTTCTGTTTAAACCCTGTAAGCTAAAATAACTATCTGTCTTTGTGAACGTTCTAAGTTGGTTTAATTAACTGTATAAGAGCTTTGGTTCGACAAAGCCTAGCCTATCGGGTTTAAAAACTCATTAGAGATATAGTAGCAATACTCTAGAATGAGTGAAATGGTCACTAGAATAACTGTAGAGAGCGCATATTTTCAAAATATAAATTATTTTGAAATTAAAGAAATTATTTAACATGATTATTTTGAAATGATATATCTTATAAAAGAGAAAATTTTAATTTTTATTCGACGTCAAGGTTGGACTATTGCGTCTGTAAGATTTTTAATATACACGTAGCTAACATATATACGAAGTCTTATCTATACCAGATGGATATGAAATCATACTCTAGTCGCTTGAAGATAATTCTGGTTATTGTCACAACATCACCATTATTTATTTTCAAATTTCGAAAGTGGGATAATCGTATGATTCCGATTGAAACGTCGAGAAATACTTAAGTTATATTGATAAACATTTGAAATGGAATATTTTAAGTTATTTAAATATATTGTAATTTATACGAGTATTTTTGAAAAAAAATGTATTTTCAAGTGATTGTCCAGAATGTTTTTGAAAATAAATAAATGAATGGAGAACCCACTTTGTCGTTAAATAATAATTTCGAAGATAAATTTTTCGTCGTTACGATTTGTTATCCGGTTTCAAAGGGAGGAAGACCAGTATAGGTAGATTTGCTACTTATTTGTTTGACAAAGTGAATTTAATTTTTGAAATATTTTTGAATATACAAATACGAAGATATTTTGAATGATTGAAATAAAATCTAGAATAAATCACGAGTTTGTGTTGAGCGATATAATCCTTTATATTAGGACAGTCTAATCTGTACATCTCAGATAAAATTTATCTCGAATAGACAACCGAGTCTAAATTCCAAACGATTGATTAAAAATTCGATTTTCCGAATAGTTGAACAAATACAATTATTTCGAATGGAATTTAAAATTTTGAGTTATATCCTTATAAGCTCAAAAAAAAAAAAAATTGAATGTGAACACAAATTTTGAACCATTAGTTCAACTTTGAATGTAATAAAAATTGAGGTTCAAAGTTGAAATCAAATTGAAATTGAAGATTTAAATGGGAAACTCGATATGTGATCTAATTTGAACCTTTATTTCAATTTGAAGAACCTTTGTTTCAATTTAAAATATAACCGAGTTGAGTCTGAAGTTAAATTGAGTTTTAATTAGCTTCGAAATGAAAGAGACATTGATTAATTACTAAATTTTGGATAAGTAATTCGGATTGGGTTATTTTTTGAAATTAGTACAATTTATTTTATTCAAATTAGCATTATCTTCATCTCTCTTATTTAAACCATTTTCTTATAATTATATTTAGTTGCAAACATTTTTTTTTCTAAATCTATTTAGTTTATTCAAATTTAATTTTTTTGAATCTATCTAATTTATTTACCAAGTCTACCTATTTTATTCGAGCTTATTTTTCCAAAAATCTATCTATTTAATCAAAACTATTTTATATTAAGCTATTATTTTTTTTCAAAACTATTTTGTATGTAACTTAATTTTTTTGATAGAAGTATATATATCCAATTCGAATAATTTAAAATCCAAAATGATTGATTATAAACATTTGATTGAAAATCGATAATCGAAATGTGAAACCCAATTTGAATGTGAATATTTGATAACGAACCAATTTGAAAATATGAATTTAAAACTTTGAAATGACATTGAGTACTCGAATCAATTTTAGGTCTATTTAATTTGATATTGAAATGAAAATTTGGAAGATTATCGACTATGAATGTTGTGATATGAAATGCTTGAAACTTATATAGGTATGAGATTAATTCGAAAACCACTGATTTATAAGATAATTGATTGAAATAATAGTCTTATGGAATTTATATTAAACATGATGTTGAAAAGGAAAATTTATATAACTGATATTTATATATGTACGATATATGTAGTATTATATATAGTATGTATGTTTTGAAATGAAGATATGGAAATAGCATTTATAAATGAAACTTACTTCATGGAATTGAGAAATCATACAGATAATATGTAAGTGCATCAAACTCAAAATTGCGACTTGATAAAACGGAATTCGTATGAGTTACATTTAAATTTACTTGTTAAGTAATATGGAAAATGATTTATGAGAGATTTGAAAATACCAAGAACGAATGTTATTCGAACATGAAACAAATCCAATAGGTGAATTCTAAAATGTTAGAATTTGGAAATTAATAATCTTATACTTATATAAGTGTGGAAATGAAATAGTTTTGAAAGCTATGACTATTAAAATATTTGAATTCGGCAAAGATTCGAAATTGAACAATTTGATTCTTATATATAAAACTGGAAGTTATATAAGTATGTAGTAAATTTGATATTACTGATTTGAACGAATCCCAGTTGGAAAGGAAGAAAAAAACTTATGTAAATAGAATTTTATATAAGCACGATATATGCGATGTATGAAATGAAAAATACTATACGTAGTATTATTTGTTTAGAAGTCGAAGATATGAAAAGTGCTTTCCATCGAAAATCGTGATCCTGCTCGATTGGGTTGCGTTGGAACTCCGCACGGGGTGTCCATCGGAAATTGCAAACCTAATCGGTAGGGGTTGCATTGGAACTCCACCTGACGGGAGTGTCCATTGTAAATTGGGGTCCTACTCGATAGGAACACGTACTGGAATCCCACTCAGTGGGGTCACTTTGATTTATTTATATTCACTTGATGTCTCATAGCATAATTCGAGAGGCGAGATGCCTACGGTTACAAGCGATTCCACTGGGATAGTGGCGTAACCGCTGCGTAACTGCGATCTATAACCATAGCAAAATTCGAGGGGTGAGATGCCTATAGTTACAAGCGACTCCACTGGGATAGTGGCGTATCCACCATGTAACTACGATCTATGGCAACAACCATGACGAAATTCGATGGGATGTGATACCTACGGGCACAAGCGATTCTACTGGGATAGTAGCGTAACCGCCGCGTGTCCGCGATCCATGGGGGAATGTATTTTCCATATCTATTTTTAAAAGTTTTAAGTATTTTCACCGGAAGTTGAAGCAAGTATATTGAGCACTTAAAGATTTCAGTCATGCGTCTAATCAACGTATGTCTAAAACTTTTAAGAATGAAAATAAACTTGTTAAGCCTTCAAGTTATAAAGTATTTTGACGTTAACTAACAAATTAATGATGTGAAAATTTAACATTGTATCACTTCAACATAATAAAATAAGAAAGAGATTTTAAATGTTTTGCTAGATCAAGGCTTTGAAAAAAAAATCAAAATACTAATTTTTATCTTCAGAAAGAAAAAAAAAAAACTAATGGAATGAATACGTAGTTGAGCATAAATCATTCTATTCGCATAACAATTTTGATTTAGTTCGAATATACAATGTTGATTCTAAATAGAATTGTTTGTTCAATTCTCGACGACGGACACTAACAAGAGTTTTTGATGTAAATCTGAAATTTTCTATCTTAGTTTATTGCTATATAAGGAGAATAGACGTTTCTGATCAAGAAGTCAAATCAGGAGTTCGCTGGTTACTAATATTAATTAGAAGCAAAATTTTGTGTTCGAACAAACAATCTAATTTGATATGCGCATGAATGAGATATCGCTTAATTGCTAGTTCCTTATTTTGTTCCTTTTCGAGGGCGAAAAGTTCTAAGTGGGAGAGATTGTAGCATCCCGTATAATTCGAGTATTTAAGTTATTGAATTAAAAAAATATTTTGTGATGTTATTAATGAAAAATTTAAAATTTATTTTTAGTAAACAACAAATTATAATAAGATGAATGGTGATTTATAATAACCAAATTATTAATAAATTATATATATATATATATATATTTGAGATAATTAACTTTGAACCATTGATAAGTAGTTAAATCATTGTTTTGTTTAAAAACTTGAATATAAGAGTTTTACCCTAATTGATAATAAATTAATTAACATCCCAAGTTTAAATTAGATAGGAGAGACTGAAATGAAATGGAGTGTCAGTGATAAATAAAGCACGTTTTAACTAGCAGCTAACGAAAATTAATGTTGACATTAATAATCAAATAAATAATACACATTTCTCTACTCATTCACATTTCACGCATGTTTATCTTCTTTCCCCTTCTTTTTCTACTTTCCCCAAATTCACTACCTCCTTTCTCTCCACCTTATTTCTTCATTAATATGCATTCGTTTCTTTCCTCCAATTTATTAATTACTTTGCCAACATTATATTGTCATGTATCTTATTTCGTATATATGTATGTATTTTCCTTATATTTTATACCATGTTGTTTATATTCAGAAAAAAATAAAATACTATAAAACTTTTAACATTTATCTATGTAAAATGTTAAACACATGATATGTAATATTATGTGTTTGAAATTTTAAAAGTCACGTACTTTCTAGCATTTAGCATTAAAAAACAAATTATGCATTCATTACTTTTCGTTATTCTCTTTCTTATGAAATTTTCTTTTGAATTTTAAATAAGAAATAAATGTTGATTAGATTAACATGTCATGTCTAGTCAGCTAATTTATTTTCTTTGTAACCTTAATGCATGCAATAAGTCATGTTCGTTACCTGCCCTTTTTACCTTCCTCCCTTCTTTTTGTGAAATACCTACTGAAAATATTAAATGTTTTGATGACTACATATATAACATAAATGTTTTCTATTCTTCCCTAAACACGTTTCCATAAACGTTCGAAATTTTAGTTAATAGTAGTAGCTATATACATATTTATTCTTGAATTATAACCTTATAATATGATTTAGGAATCTTAAGATATGTATAAAATAAAAATACCAATGTTGTTTATTAAATTTTGGATTTGTTAGTTGCGTTTAAATAGTTTTATATAATCAGTTGGCAAACTTCATTGCTTAGCGCAATGTAGCGTCATGTGTATGTAGTTGTTTGAGCTATGTTAGACAATTTAAATTTAAAAACAATAAATAAACAATATTGTTGATCGTGAAATAATAACCATAATTGTATAGAAATGGTTGACATTGGATTTAAACACAAACTTTAAATGTGAACATGAAAATACATCCGTTTATTTAATTTAAGTAAACTAAATAAAACATTAGCAATGGAAATTTCAATGATATTGATATCAAATGGTGCAGTTACCGCATGTGAAATGTAAAATTTTGCATTCTAATTAATTAAGAAAATTTGATATTTAGAATACGTTCAATTTAATATAGATGAAAGAATTTTCGTAGTAACATACGAAGTTTTTTTTTTTTTTGCAGCATAAAGAAAAAGTCAAATAATTTAAACTATTAATGATAAATTTTAATACATTAGGAAGAAGAAGATAAAATTAATTAAATAAACAAGGGTGTGAAACAGTAAACATTTGGATTTGGAAACGCGGGACCTCGTTTAAATACATATTTAAAGTCTACCGTTTCTTAAAAATTTGTGTCGTTGCTTCTTGTGAATCTGGATACGTTTGGTCATATTAAATAAACAAATAAAAGGAAATTGCATCATTTTGGTTTATCTATCCTTTTGACCGCTTCTCTCTCCCCTTGTAATAACCCGGAAATTCTGGGCCAGTTTAAAATTTTTATTTTGGCAATTTTAGCGAATTTTGAATATTTAAAATGAATTATTTTAAATAATATCGATGAGAAAATTTATTTTGAATAGGATTCGACGTATATATTATATACGCCGTCGTTAGAATATAAATATTTATATATAATTATAAATAGAATTGAAAATGGCGCGGTAGTTCGATAATTCGATTTCAAACTTCAAATGAATGTACCGGGTGCAAAACAATCCGGATTTTAGTGAAACCAAAAACATTAGGATCTAATTGATGATATCTTTCCAACGAATCCGAAAAATCAAGATTTCATAGCGGGAATCAAAAGATACGTCCAGTTGAAAATTCTGAATAGTCGCTATGGAATTCAGGCCCTTAAAAATGGGAATTTTGCAAACGACCTCGGATTTCGACGAAACCAATTTTGTTGGATCCGCAGTGTCAGATTATTACTAGATTCCAAATTTCATAATTTTTCGAATCAATATGTGAGCGTGGCAAAGGAAAACGCGTTTGACCAGTTTCAGTTGATTTTAATCGACTGGAAAATGGCCATTTTTCCAACGGCCTCAGAATTCGACGAAACTAGTTTTGTTAGGACCGTATCGTCAATACGAAGCTAGAAAATATTTTTCGGGAATTTTTCTAGTTAGTATGTGACCCCGGTAATTTGAAATGTACGTTTAAAATTCAATATAGTGATTTAAATGTAAATTTAACGGAAACTGATTGTAACAGCCGAATCAGCCTACGATATATATCCCATTGTGTTCGGAATGGGGGTAATACGCTATGGACGACAGGCGGTGGGCCCCGTTTAGAGGTCCTATGTAAAAGTCAACTTTAGGTTGAATTAAAATAATTAATTAATAATTAAATAAAATAAACCCCCCCTTTTTCCTTATCTTCTGCCCCCCCCCCCCACCAAAATCATTATTTCGATCAAAACAAAAAAAAACCGAACGAACGAAGACGGAAACCCGCCCGCCGCCTCCTCCCTGGGCCACCACCAGCCATCGCTCCCCCCCTCGATCCTCAGCCTCGCCGACCTCCACCGACGAGCGCCCTCCGTCCAAACCCCCTCCTCGCGCCGCTCCTCTTTCCCCTTTCCTTCTCGCGACGCGCCCCTCTCACCTAAACCCTAACCGCCGCGATGAAGCCCACTTCGACGACCTCGAGCCACGTGAATTCCCCCTTGGCCTGCAAAGTCCGGCGCAACCCCTCCTCAGCGAAATTGAAAACAATGTAAGTTTGTTTGTTTATTTAGTTTAGTTATAATGTGTTTAAAAACTGATCTTTGAAAAGTTTAAAAACTGATCTTTGAAAAGTTTAAAAACTAATCTTTGAAAAGTTTAAAAACTGATTTTTGAAAAGTTTAAAAACTGATTTTTGAAAAGTTTAAAAACTGATTTTTGAAAAGTTTAAAAACTGATTTTTATATATTGAATAGCGAACTAAAAATTCGATTTTTATATATTGAATAGCGAACTAAAAATTCGATTTTTATATATTGAATAGCGAACTAAAAATTCGATTTTTATATATTGAATAGCAAAGTAAAAATTCGATTTTTATATATTGAATAGCGAAGTAAAAATTCGATTTTTATATATTGAATAGCAAAGTAAAAATTCGATTTTTATATATTGAATAGCAAAGTAAAAATTCGATTTTTATATATTGAATAGCAAAGTAAAAATTCGATTTTTATATATTGAATAGCAAAGTAAAAATTCGATTTTTATATATTGAATAGCAAAGTAAAAATTCGATTTTTATATATTGAATAGCGAACTAAAAATTCGATTTTTATATATTGAATAGCGAACTAAAAATTCGATTTTTATATATTGAATAGCAAAGTAAAAATTCGATTTTTATATATTGAATAGCAAAGTAAAAATTCGATTTTTATATATTGAATAGCGAACTAAAAATTCGATTTTTATATATTGAATAGCAAAGTAAAAATTCGATTTTTATATATTGAATAGCGAACTAAAAATTCGATTTTTATATATTGAATAGCGAACTAAAAATTCGATTTTTTATATATTGAATAGCGAAGTAAAAATTCGATTTTTACATATGTAGTGAAAGCGGACAACGAAGGTGACAAAAAGGCGAAACAACGAAGACTTCTGCAAATGAAGTGCCGTGGAGCTTGGATAGCTTTCTGTGAGAATTTCTCACCTTTCACTTTATTTTCTAGTTATATATATACTAGGATGCAGACGGTGTTTAGTAGCACCCGACACAATCGTCCACAGACCATGGACTTGTTTGTTTGGTTGCATAGATTAGTTGGATTATTTGATTGAAATTGAATTGTTTGGTGAAATGAATGGACTTGATTGATGTGTGAATGGCGTGGGCCTTCACTAGACCGGGGATAAGGCTAGGCCTTGTCCCGTTTATAGTATCGTGCCGTTATGCAACCGAAATTTTCTAAAATAAGTTAGAAAAATAAAAATATCATTTTATTGAATAAATGAACTGAATAGAAATTCATATGTTGAAAAAAAATGTTTTTATCGTTAAAAATATAATTTTTAACGTGAAGTGAATAAAATAAAATATTCATTTACAAACCGAACGGTTTGTTTATGTACACCTATTTGAAGGACATTGATTGGGTCGATAAATTTTACACATCGCCCAACTGCACAAATAAAATCTGTGTTTGATTGCTTGAAACCCCACACGGGTGTTGGGATGAAATTTGAAGTTCACTCATCCTGATTGATTAAATATGTCGATCGATTGATTGACAGGCTGTTATGAGCGTCGAATATCTATATTTGATGCTTATACAGTGTAGTGCACTTTGGTTGATGGTTGATTATTTTTCAATGCTATTATACATGTGTTGTATGAAAATCCATATAATTAACTTTATATGGTAATTGATTGGGCCTCATTCCAATTTGAAAAATAAAGAATATTATAAAATAAAGGTTCATGTGTTGACAGTACTCATCCGTTGAGATTGGTCAGGTGTTGAACGAAATATTTTGATAATAACAACTATTTTGAAAAAGAAATATTTGAAATAGAATATTTGAAAATATAAATTTATGAAGCCGTGTTGATTAGATTGACGCCATTTTGACGTGAACGATTTCGAAATGAACTGAATTGAAAACGATTTCGAAATGAACTAAATTGAAAACGATTTCGAAATGAATTGAATTGAAAACGATTTCGAAATGAATTGAATTGAAAACGATTTCGAAATGAATTGAATTGAAAACGAATTCAAATTGAATTGAAAACGATTTCGAAATGAATTGAATTGAAAACGAATTCAAATTGAATTGAAAGCGAATTGAAATGAATTCAAATTGAATTGAAATTTGAATTGAATAGAAATGAATTTTGAAACGAATTTATAAAGAAGAATTCAATTTTGCTTTGAATTGAAATGGAAGTTGAAATAGATTTTGAAACGAATTTTAAAACTATTTATATAATTCGTTTTAAATAGAAATCGACGAAGTATATATTATATATATTATATATATATAATATAATGGCCTGAATAGAACGCGCCGCGCCGCGGCAGTTCGCGAATTTCGACCATTGATTTCAAATGGACATTACGGGAGATCCGACCGTTGGAATCTCCTAAAACCGGAACCGTTGGGTTCGTATCGAAAAGAGCTTTCTAACGAATATTAGAAATTTGAAATCTAACGGTTGGATTTGGAATTATGTCCAAATCAAATTTGAAAAAGGTCGCTGTAAGTGCAGTTCGATGGCCGTTGATGGAAATCGACTGTACGGGCCTTGATAAAATTATTAAAAATAGTAATAATTTGTGTAAAATCATAAGAAATGATTTAGAAAGAATTGGGATGAAAAACTCCATATTTGAAAAGATAAAAATAGATTTTTATCGAAATGAACTAGTTTTGAACTAGAATTATAATTCTATTTATTTTTAAATAAATAAATTGAATTTGAAAAGGGTTTTAAAAATAACCAGAATTTCCAATGATTGCATTGGAGTGGATTTGAATCGAAATTGTCTTCGGAATATTTCGATGTTGGAATTCGGGATTATACAGATGTTGTTATGGAAATTTGAAAGATGTAGATATTTATATCGTTATTTCCAATACGACATTTGTTAATCGTAGAATTTGATATTGAATATAAGCCGATATATTTTCTATTCAGAGCCTTGTATTGAATATCAAATGTGATTTGGGTTTGTCGTGAATGGTGTCTTCACTAACACTGTTCTTGAACCCAGTTGAGAAAAGATTAAATCTTTTTATTTAGATTTAATGAAGTGTACCAATTAAATAATATTTAATTGGAATTGAATTGATATTGATTGTTGGGTTTATCGTGAACAGTGTTTTAAATAACACTCGTTCTTTAACCCGATAATTAATGGAATGTGATTTTGGGTTTATCGTGAGCCGTGTTTTAAATGACACTTATTCTTTAACCCAGTTAACGATTAAAACTAAGTGGAGTTTTAATGAATCTTTAATTAGATTGAAATGATCGAAAATGGAGTATCACCAGTTTTGCTCCAGGCGATAGTTAAATCTTTAATTAGATTTGAACGTGAAATGGTAATTGAATTTACCGATAACACTGTGGTGTTAGATATGAAGTATTACCAGTTTTACTTCATGGGATGAATAGGTTGGGATGGGGAAATTAAAATAAATAATTACTTCGGTAAGGTTCGCTAATCCCGACTAGTTTGAATTGAGATTCAAAAAATAGAATAAAGAATAAATTCAAGGAATTTATCTTGGATAAAATTAATGGGAACCTTTCCCTATGAATGTGAAATTTAGAAACTAACTGTCGGTTAGCCAAGCAGAATGGTTTTATGAA
Organism: Allium sativum; assembly: GCA_030737875.1. Lineage (NCBI taxonomy): Eukaryota > Viridiplantae > Streptophyta > Magnoliopsida > Asparagales > Amaryllidaceae > Allium > Allium sativum. The sequence continues at coordinate 747,984,229 of CM060916.1, read as the reverse complement.
TATTGATCTGATGTTGGTTTCGGCCTTCGGGGTTAATATTTGGGGAATTATTCTCTTGATTAATTTACGGTTAGTGACTAATGAATTGGAATGAGGCGTATGTTGTGTTTGTGTAACACTTATTTAAAATATACGCGAGTTATTCGGAAAGACCGGGTTTATCCCATTCTGAATAACTGATACGACGATAAGTCGAAGATGAAGACGGTGGTCGAAGACCGGAGGTCTTCACGTCGTTTGGATGATTACTGATGATCTTGATTGGGCTGTACACCCAAGAAGATGGAAACAGTTAGTGATCGTCCAGACGTACTTGGAGATCGATGGATATGCAGGGTACTAGGTGCCTCCGGTTTCGTTCAGACCCAGAACGGACTTGTAAATGGACTGTGTGTCTGACATTGGATTTTTGTCCGTGTGATTGATCTCTAATAAATATATATCTGTTTGGCGGCGGAGAATTTATTCTTTTGCTTAACGCCCTTCTCTGAGACGTACGAGCTCAGGGGTTCTATATTGATGGATATCAAACGCATGGAGTGAATTGCCTGTGTGGCATGCCTAAGTGGCAAATGATCGAGGCTTCTGTTGAAAAGCAAAGTCTTGTGGTTGATGATCAAAGCACGGCCTTTGTGGCGTAGCTTTGTGTAACGTTGATTCGCGAGTATCACACCCGGTATGAACCAAAAACGGGAGACGGACCTCAGGGAGGACTTGCGTTTCTTTCTAGTTAGAAGTGGCGTCAGTGGTTTTACACGCCCTGACGAGTTTGACTTATGTGGTTGTTGCTGTTGCGAGGCGCCTCGGATTGATCGGTCGTTCTCGAACCGATGGAGTCATTTAGCTGGCTCACTTACACCCCATAGGGTGGGGAAACGTAGTGTTCAGGCATTTTAATCCACATCGGTGGACCGGCCTTGTCGCTCCAAGGCTTGACTGAGTACTTGCCTCTGGCTCGGGCTAGAGAGTCACGAATCGGTTGAGGACTATCTTTTGCCTCGGTTCATACCATAAATGATAACCCAACTTCCAATACGACGTCTTGCGGTTTTGAATGTAAACTTATATATGGCGACATAGTGTTATGGGGCATTCATGTCGCCTATGATTGATACTTATGATTTGAAGTTGTTTTATACACTATGCACTTATAATAGTATAAAATGATTTGTTTTAAACGTATCAAGCATTCTTTGGCTGTTATAAGGGAAAACCCTATCCCCCGGCTTGCGTTGCATTGTGTGATAGGACCTGGGTCTTATAACAGCTTCATTTTTCTTTATTTAGCATTGTGTTGTTTGTTTTGTGCACTGGTATTCTTGGGAGGAAACCCGTTCCGTGTTATACGGCGTGGTCCCTTGATTTACCCAACTTTAAAAATAAAGATTATTAACTGTTTTAGTTCTCACACCAGTCACATGACTGACCTGGAGTTTATTGTTTTAACCTAAACTCTGGGTGCCCTTATTTTGACACGGGCAGCTAGTAGTTTTGGTTTTGCAGATTTATATTCACAGGATCCTGGTTTACAGCTGGAACGATATCCGGAAAGCTTTGTATCCGTATATCTACTTCTAGTTGTGTATTGTATTATTTTCCGCTGCTATGTATTTAAATGTAATTTAAATCTCTGATATTTCTGTGTAATATTCATTTATACTCTGTATATTCTTGAAATCTGATGCATTGTTGTAATATACAATGAAATGTTCTTCTGTATGTGTTCTGTTGTGGTTTGTTCTCGAACTATCCGACACTTTCCTTTACGGGGAAGTTACGGGTTTTCACAGTTGGTATCAGAGCTTTGGTTTACAAAGCTCAGAGAACAAGAAACCTTAGAACCATACGAAAGAATTCATCAGATATTGGATTAGAAAAATCCAATGAGAAAGACTCGTTAGAGATGGGATCAGTAGTATCCTAGAACGAGTGTGAAGAGTATATTTTTCAAATGGAAACAATTTTTGTTTTGAAAATTTAAATCAATTATTCGTATTTGATTATCTATTTATATTGAGTTGGACAGTCCAGTATATAAAGATTTTGCATATACGTCTGATCCACGTGTATTTGAAATTTTAATATATTGGATAGATATAGAATTACACTCTAATCGCCCGAAGATGATTTTAATGATGGAGCTCCATCATTAGAATTTATGTTCGAGTGACGAAAGTGAGATTTCTATATATTTCCATTAGACTGGTGTGAGAACCAAAACTAATATAGCTAGAGTACATTGTTGTGATTTGGCACCAAAACATGATTTTCTTAATATATATCAAAGTTTTGAATTTGAAACTCTAATTCACTAATTGATTGATGTTTGTGTTGTTTGTTTAATTGTTTGATAGTTTTGAACCATTTGGCCTAATTGAAACAAATATTGAATTATATTGAAAATTGGTCGCATTTGCTTGTATATACATATACTTACATTGAACAGGTCATAGCAAGGAGGCTAGAGCAGAGAATAAAATTTGTTTGCCCGACAAATAGGTACATGTTTACTACATAATTTACTGTTTTGTTTGGGTGATGATGATTTTATGAGCCTATTGGCTAGCCGCTTGGCTTTTTCTTTTTCTTTTTGAGATCTGAAGGACCGGGGAAGCTATTTGAAATTCCCCGATGCTCCCGGTGCAGTGGAGGTTATGGCGAATTTTATTCGAAAATTTAGGGTGTTAGCCAAATTTTTGAAATTTATGAAAATTCTCAGAAACTGAAAAAGTTGGAGAATGGAAGCCAGATCGAGCGTAGAGTTGATTAATCAAACCACTTTCGACTTTGTTCCTTTTCGGGGACGAAAAGTTTTAAGTGGGGGAGATTGTAATAACCCGGAAATTCTGGGCCAGTTTAAAATTTTTATTTTGGCAATTTTAGCGAATTTTGAATATTTAAAGTGAATTATTTTAAATAATAACGACGAGAAAATTTATTTTGAATAGGATTCGACGTATATATTATATACGCCGTCGTTAGAATATAAATATTTATATATAATTATAAATAGAATTGAAAATGGCGCGGTAGTTTGATAATTCGATTTCAAACTTCAAATGAATGTACCGGGTGCAAAACAATCCGGATTTTGGTGAAACCAAAAACATTAGGATCTAATTGATGATATCTTTCCAACGAATCCGAAAAATCAAGATTTCATAGCGGGAATCAAAAGATATGTCCAGTTGAAAATTCTGAATAGTCGCTATGGAATTCAGGCCCTTAAAAATGGGAATTTTGCAAACGACCTCGGATTTCGACGAAACCAATTTTGTTGGATCCGCAGTGTCAGATTATTACTAGATTCCAAATTTCATATTTTTTCGAATCAATATGTGAGCGTGGCAAAGGAAAACGCGTTTGACCAGTTTCAGTTGATTTTAATCGACTGGAAAATGGCCATTTTTCCAACGGCCTCAGAATTCGACGAAACTAGTTTTGTTAGGACCGTATCGTCAATACGAAGCTAGAAAATATTTTTCAGGAATTTTTCTAGTTAGTATGTGACCCTGGTAATTTGAAATGTACGTTTAAAATTCAATATAGTGATTTAAATGTAAATTTAACGGAAACTGATTGTAACAGCCGAATCAGCCTACGATATATATCCCATTGTGTTCGGAATGGGGGTAATACGCTATGGACGACAGGCGGTGGGCCCCATTTAGAGGTCCTATGTAAAAGTCAACTTTAGGTTGAATTAAAATAATTAATTAATAATTAAATAAAATAAAAACTCCCCCTTTTTTTCTTATCTTCTGCCCCCCCCCACCAAAATCATTATTTCGATCAAAAAAAAAAAAAAACCGAACGAACGAAGACGGAGACCCGCCCACCGCCTCCTCCCTGGGCCACCACCGGCCATCGCTCCCCCCCTCGATCCTCAGCCTCGCCGACCTCCACCGAGGAGCGCCCTCCATCCAAACCCCCTCCTCGCGCCGCTCCTCTTTCCCCTTTCCTTCTCGCGACGCGCCCCTCTCACCTAAACCCTAACCGCCGCGATGAAGCCCACTTCGACGACCTCGAGCCACGTGAATTCCCCCTTGGCCTGCAAAGTCCGGCGCAACCCCTTCTCAGCGAAATTGAAAACAATGTAAGTTTGTTTGTTTATTTAGTTTAGTTATAATGTGTTTAAAAACTGATCTTTGAAAAGTTTAGAAACTGATCTTTGAAAAGTTTAAAAACTGATCTTTGAAAAGTTTAAAAACTGATCTTTGAAAAGTTTAAAAACTGATTTTTGAAAAGTTTAAAAACTGATTTTTGAAAAGTTAAAAAACTGATTTTTATATATTGAATAGCGAACAAAAAATTCGATTTTTATATATTGAATAGCGAACTAAAAATTTGATTTTTATATATTGAATAGCGAACTAAAAATTCGATTTTTATATATTGAATAGCAAAGTAAAAATTCGATTTTTATATATTGAATAGCGAACTAAAAATTCGATTTTTATATATTGAATAGCGAACTAAAAATTCGATTTTTATATATTGAATAGCGAACTAAAAATTCGATTTTTATATATTGAATAGCAAAGTAAAAATTCGATTTTTATATATTGAATAGCAAAGTAAAAATTCGATTTTTATATATTGAATAGCAAAGTAAAAATTCGATTTTTATATATTGAATAGCAAAGTAAAAATTCGATTTTTATATATTGAATAGCGAACTAAAAATTCGATTTTTATATATTGAATAGCGAACTAAAAATTCGATTTTTATATATTGAATAGCGAACTAAAAATTCGATTTTTATATATTGAATAGCGAACTAAAAATTCGATTTTTATATATTGAATAGCAAAGTAAAAATTCGGTTTTTATATATTGAATAGCAAAGTAAAAATTCGATTTTTATATATTGAATAGCGAACTAAAAATTCGATTTTTATATATTGAATAGCGAACTAAAAATTCGATTTTTATATATTGAATAGCGAACTAAAAATTCGATTTTTTATATATTGAATAGCGAACTAAAAATTCGATTTTTACATATGTAGTGAAAGCGGACAACGAAGGTGACAAAAAGGCGAAACGACGAAGACTTCTGCAAATGAAGTGCCGTGGAGCTTGGATAGCTTTCTGTGAGAATTTCTCACCTTTCACTTTATTTTCTAGTTATATATATACTAGGATGCAGACGGTGTTTAGTAGCACCCGACACAATCGTCCACAGACCATGGACTTGTTTGTTTGGTTGCATAGATTAGTTGGATTATTTGATTGAAATTGAATTGTTTGGTGAAATGAATGGACTTGATTGATGTGTGAATGGCGTGGGCCTTCACTAGACCGGGGATAAGGCTAGGCCTTGTCCCGTTTCTAGTATCGTGCCGTTATGCCGCCGAAATTTTCTAAAATAAGTTAGAAAAATAAAAATATCATTTTATTGAATAAATGAACTGAATAGAAATTCATATGTTGAAAAAAAAATGTTTTTATCGTTAAAAATATAATTTTTAACGTGAAGTGAATAAAATAAAATATTCATTTACAAACCGAACGGTTTGTTTATGTACACCTATTTGAAGGACATTGATTGGGTCGATAAATTTTACACATCGCCCAACTGCACAAATAAAATCTGTGTTTGATTGCTTGAAACCCCACACGGGTGTTGGGATGAAATTTGAAGTTCACTCATCCTGATTGATTAAATATGTCGATCGATTGATTGACAGGCTGTTATGAGCGTCGAATATCTATATTTGATGCTTATACAGTGTAGTGCACTTTGGTTGATGGTTGATTATTTTTCAATGCTATTATACATGTGTTGTATGAAAATCCATATAATTAACTTTATATGGTAATTGATTGGGCCTCATTCCAATTTGAAAAATAAAGAATATTATAAAATAAAGGTTCATGTGTTGATGGTACTCATCCGTTGAGATTGGTCAGGTGTTGAACGAAATATTTTGATAATAACAACTATTTTGAAAAAGAAATATTTGAAATAGAATATTTGAAAATATAAATTTATGAAGCCGTGTTGATTAGATTGACGCCATTTTGACGTGAACGATTTCGAAATGAACTGAATTGAAAACGATTTCGAAATGAACTAAATTGAAAACGATTTCGAAATGAATTGAATTGAAAACGATTTCGAAATGAATTGAATTGAAAATGATTTCGAAATGAATTGAATTGAAAACGATTTCGAAATGAATTGAATTGAAAACGAATTCAAATTGAATTGAAAACGATTTCGAAATGAATTGAATTGAAAACGAATTCAAATTGAATTGAAAGCGAATTGAAATGAATTCAAATTGAATTGAAATTTGAATTGAATAGAAATGAATTTTGAAACGAATTTATAAAGAAGAATTCAATTTTGCTTTGAATTGAAATGGAAGTTGAAATAGATTTTGAAACGAATTTTAAAACTATTTATATAATTCGTTTTAAATAGAAATCGACGAAGTATATATTATATATATTATATATATATAATATAATGGCCTGAATAGAACGCGCCGCGCCGCGGCAGTTCGCGAATTTCGACCATTGATTTCAAATGGACATTACGGGAGATCCGACCATCGGATTCTCCTAAAACCAGAACCGTTGGGTTCGTATCGAAAAGAGCTTTCTAACGAATATTAGAAATTTGAAATCTAACGTTTGGATTTGGAATTATGTCCAAATCAAATTTGAAAAAGGTCGCTGTAAGTGCAGTTCGATGGCCGTTGATGGAAATCGACTGTACGGGCCTTGATAAAATTATTAAAAATAGTAATAATTTGTGTAAAATCATAAGAAATGATTTAGAAAGAATTGGGATGAAAAAACTCCATATTTGAAAAGATAAAAATAGATTTTTATCGAAATGAACTAGTTTTGAACTAGAATTATAATTCTATTTATTTTTAAATAAATAAATTGAATTTGAAAAGGGTTTTAAAAATAACCAGAATTTCCAATGATTGCATTGGAGTGGATTTGAATCGAAATTGTCTTCGGAATATTTCGATGTTGGAATTCGGGATTATACAGATGTTGTTATGGAAATTTGAAAGATGTAGATATTTATATCGTTATTTCCAATACGACATTTGTTAATCGTAGAATTTGATATTGAATATAAGCCGATATATTTTCTATCCAGAGCCTTGTATTGAATATCAAATGTGATTTGGGTTTGTCGTGAATGGTGTCTTCACTAACACTGTTCTTGAACTCAGTTGAGAAAAGATTAAATCTTTTTATTTAGATTTAATGAAGTGTACCAATTAAATAATATTTAATTGGAATTGAATTGATATTGATTGTTGGGTTTATCATGAACAGTGTTTTAAATAACACTCGTTCTTTAACCCGATAATTAATGTAATGTGATTTTGGGTTTATCGTGAACCGTGTTTTAAATGACACTGATTCTTTAACCCAGTTAACGATTAAAACTAAGTGGAGTTTTAATGAATCTTTAATTAGATTGAAATGATCGAAAATGGAGTATCACCAGTTTTGCTCCAGGCGATAGTTAAATCTTTAATTAGATTTGAACGTGAAATGGTAATTGAATTTACCGATAACACTGTGGTGTTAGATATGAAGTATTACCAGTTTTACTTCATGGGATGAATAGGTTGGGATGGGGAAATTAAAATAAATAATTACTTCGGTAAGGTTCGCTAATCCCGACTAGTTTGAATTGAGATTCAAAAAATAGAATAAAGAATAAATTCAAGGAATTTATCTTGGATAAAATTAATGGGAACCTTTCCCTATGAATGTGAAATTTAGAAACTAACTGTCGGTTAGCCAAGCAGAATGGTTTTATGAATATTGATCTGATGTTGGTTTCGGCCTTCGGGGTTAATATTTGGGGAATTATTCTCTTGATTAATTTACGGTTAGTGACTAATGAATTGGAATGAGGCGTATGTTGTGTTTGTGTAACACTTATTTAAAATATACGCGAGTTATTCGGAAAGACCGGGTTTATCCCATTCTGAATAACTGATACGACGATAAGTCGAAGATGAAGACGGTGGTCGAAGACCGGAGGTCTTCACGTCGTTTGGATGATTACTGATGATCTTGATTGGGCTGTACACCCAAGAAGATGGAAACAGTTAGTGATCTTCCAGACGTACTTGGAGATCGATGGATATGCGGGGTACTAGGTGCCTCCGGTTTCGTTCAGACCCAGAACGGACTTGTAAATGGACTGTGTGTCTGACATTGGATTTTTGTCCGTGTGATTGATCTCTAATAAATATATATCTGTTTGGCGGCGGAGAATTTATTCTTTTGCTTAACGCCCTTCTCTGTCAGGGGTTCTATATTGATGGATATCAAACGCATGGAGTGAATTGCCTGTGTGGCATGCCTAAGTGGCAAATGATCGAGGCTTCTGTTGAAAAGCAAAGTCTTGTGGTTGATGATCAAAGAACGGCCTTTGTGGCGTAGCTTTGTGTAACGTTGATTCGCGAGTATCACACCCGGTATGAACCAAAAACGGGAGACGGACCTCAGGGAGGACTTGCGTTTCTTTCTAGTTAGAAGTGGCGTCAGTGGTTTTACACGCCCTGATGAGTTTGACTTATGTGGTTGTTGCTGTTGCGAGGCGCCTCGGATTGATCGGTCGTTCTCGATCCGATGGAGTCATTTAGCTGGCTCACTTACACCCCATAGGGTGGGGAAACGTAGTGTTCAGGCATTTTAATCCACATCGGTGGACCGGCCCTTTCGCTCCAAGGCTTGACTGAGTACTTGCCTGTGGCTCGGGCTAGAGAGTCACGAATCGGTTGGAGGACTATCTTTTGCCTCGGTTCATACCATAAATGATAACCCAACTTCCAATACGACGTCTTGCGGTTTTGATTGTAAACTTATATATGGCGACATAGTGTTATGGGGCATTCATGTCGCCTATGATTGATACTTATGATTTGAAGTTGTTTTATACACTATGCACTTATAATAGTATAAAATGATTTGTTTTAAACGTATCAAGCATTCTTTGGCTGTTATAACGGAAAACCCCCTCCTCCGGCTTGCGTTGCATTGTGTGATAGGACCTGGGTCTTATAACAGCTTCATTTTTCTTTATTTAGCATTGCGCTGTTTGTTTTGTGCACTGGTATTCTTGGGAGGAAACCCGTTCCGTGTTATACGGCGTGGTCCCTTGATTTACCCAACTTTAAAAATAAAGATTATTAACTGTTTTAGTTCTCACACCAGTCACATGACTGACCTGGAGTTTATTGTTTTAACCTAAACTTTGGGTGCCCTTATTTTGACACGGGCAGCTAGTAGTTTTGGTTTTGCAGATTTATATTCACAGGATCCTGGTTTACAGCTGGAACAATATCCGGAAAGCTTTGTATCCGTATATCTACTTCTAGTTGTGTATTGTATTATTTTCCGCTGCTATGTATTTAAATGTAATTTAAATCTCTGATATTTCTGTGTAATATTCATTTATACTCTGTATATTCTTGAAATCTGAAGCATTGTTGTAATATACAATGAAATGTTCTTCTGTATGTGTTCTGTTGTGGTTTGTTCTCGAACTATCCGACACTTTCCTTTACGGGGAAGTTACGGGTTTTCACACCCCTTCTTTGTTTAACTCTTGCCATTCTTCTCCTCAGATCTGCTTACGCATCACTCCTCCCTTCTTTCTATACAACGCAAACTATTCCTCATAAAATAAAAGAAAGAAAGACAGCTCCTGAAAGCTACCGATCTCTCACCTTATCTACCATATTAGCCGGCCACCGTCGCTTCCCTCGCCTCCTTATACACGGATCGAGACCCAACGCTATCGTTCACCATAGCAAAGCTTTCCCCCTAACCAAGATGTCGCACTGGAAGTTGTTGCTCCCCACCGAAAGCCCTAACGCGTCCACCATCTATATCAACCCCGAAACCAACACTATAGCTCCGGCCGAGCGCCTTTCTCGCTGTCTCTGCTCTCGCTTCATCGACCGAATGTAAGTTTAACTTACAATTAGAGTTATCTTAAGTCCGCTAATTCGCGTGCACTATATAATCGTTTGGGTTGTTTTGCGTTGCCACTTTGATTCCATTGCCGTAGGAATTATGTTATAGTAGTCCACTTGTGTTTGACACCCGTATCCCATATATTGGTTTAAATTTGTTAGATGTATGAAGAGTACAATGCGCTTCCGGGTTTTCAAACAAAATGGGTACATTTGACTCTTTAGAAAATTTAGTTTTAACCAAAAATCTACTGAAACACCCCACCTCCGTTAAGGTCACTCACAAAGGGAATGCCTTAACTTCGGTGGAGGTTTATAAGTAAAAGCCACAGATAAACTCAAGACAGATATAAATACACATATTTTAAACAGCGGAAACCAAACAAACTTTTATTTCATCAATACGTGTTCAAACATAACATTTCCATTATTGTCTCAAAATACTTCCAACATTACAACCTCATTACTGTCTTGATTATTAAAGAAGCATAAAACATAAATAAAGTGACAAAAATCCCCATAGTGATATCCAAAGCCATAATCCGAGCAAAAGAGATCCAAATCATACATCTACGGTCTTGGAGCTTGTAAGGAATCTGACTGGGATGAGTTGTTTCCTCCCTGTGGACCTGGGGGGGGGGACGAAAGAAAAGAAGACGAAAAGAAAATAGAGTCAGACATAAAGCCTGAGTAAATCTAGTAACTCTTCAGTATGTGAATAAGAAAAAAGGCATGATAGATTTAAACTGAAAACAAGATAGTGTCACAAGCTAAGGAAGTGTCGTTTAGAATCGAATGTACTATCGCACCCATATTATATCTCTACACCTACTTGAGTTTATTCTAACTGGCACCCCATGCTGAGGGTGAAGTGATCCCCATTTTTATTTAAAGATCGGCTCCTACTCGCGTAAACATGTGTCATACGGCCCCCAAGAATTGTAGATACCTATGCTGGTCCCACCATGGGGTGTATCAAGACCCATGGTGGCGGCCCCGACACAAATTCTAGAAGGCATAGGTTATACTACTGGTGTCCCCAGTGCCCTGTTTGTCTGCTCCAGAGTGTATGCATGCCCACACCCCGTTAGACCTACACTGTGCACCCACCGCCGTCGTTTTGACTGCTTACAATCAGCCCAGTAATCGTGCCCCACCCTGCCTAGTTTCAGGGTACCATGATACCTAACTTGGGTTACTGCTGAAACGGGTCCCTCGTTACCAGGATTTTCTAGTCAAACATGTTAAGTGGTTAAGTGTCTGTATTTACCTAAACCCCACCCATCAATTCTTGTTAACATGTTGAATTTGGTTAAGTGTTTATAGTTGACTTAACCCTACCATCTGTCCTTAGCCTCTTAGACCAGACCACTCACATTAGACAGGTGTTGCTACGGTTAATGGATGTGCCGGTCGGTTTCGGGCAGGTTTACACCATAGCTCAGTCTAACCACGGGTCATTATTGGGCTTAATGCTTAACCACCCACATTGGATAGGTATTGTTGTGACTACTGGACAACCGGGCGGGTCTGGGCAGGTTTACATCACAACTCAATCCAACCTTGGGTTAAGCATATCGTGTTTTCTAAATTTACATATTTTATTACTTCTCAATTATATATGTAAATTTCATGTCTTTTATCCTTGGGTATAACAATTCATACCGCTTATATGTCATTATCGTTGGCATGTGCCAACCATGCCAACATATATATTTTTCATGTTTTACACCCAACGTTATTACCCCCGTTTGTTCGCAACATTATAACATGTGTTGGGCTTGTCACAATTCAGCCCAACTTTATAAACGTGAGAAAAAGGGGAAATCGAGAACATGTAATACATAAAGGTGTGTGGCGCATGAACTTGCAATTTATCGATTCAACATAAATTATGGCTCATGTGAACTTGCATTCAAATCAAAGTATGACTAAGTAGGTGACATATGAAATGGCATAGTTTAGGCTTATACAAACTTGTGTTTAAACATGTTTAACTTGGCATAATGTCAACCACAAAACTAGCATGTTGTATATTCACAAAAATGTCCAATTATAACATCTAATCACATAGACTATTTCAACTTGAACTTGCATAGTTTATGAAACCCAAACGATACTTAACATAGATCCAATTATACTTGCAAATAAACATGAAAATGATATCATAGGTATTGGGTCATGTAGGCATAAAAGGTTTCAAATCTAGAACATGTTTACATAAGCCTTAATTTAGACTTAGTGAATGTATATAGTCCATGCCATAGGCATAAACATAAAGGGATCAAATTCTAGTTTTTGCCACAAACTTGCAAGTGCCATTGTTTTCATATACAATTGTTCAATAGGCTTGCATCAATCAATTTAGGCCACAAATATCAATACACAAGTCATAACAGAATCATTACAATACACAGAATTTATATCATACAATAACAAAATTCTATTTTCATTTACTTCGAATCACATCACAGTTTTTATTCATATTCTGAAAGGTCACTATACTTACAACGAATGCAGAATCTTGAATTCTGGATTCTGAATTCTGAAACTGAGATGCGGTCCTTTGGGTAGACTAACGTTGCGTTGATTATTTTGATTAAACTTTAATCTTCTTCTTAATTTGATTCGTCTCTTAGGCTTTTCTCTCTTGACGGCTATGCTCAATTCCTCACTGGCAGCATGACAACTCCCATCTTATTTTTTTGTGTGAATTTTTAGTTGAGACTTAGGGTGTATTTGTAGATTTTTAAATTGTTTTGAGCCGTCAGATGAAGATAGGAGGAATCTAGACCATACAAAGTTCAAAGAGCAAATCAAGAGGTGACATGTCAGCCCTAGTGACACACTGAGCCACAGAAATTCGAGCCAGAGCCAGACCTAGCTAGCCAGGTCGACCAAGCAGGTTGAATGGCAGGTCAACACCTAGGTCGACACTATGGTCGACCTGGGGTGGCCAGGTCGACACCATGGTCGACCTGGGGAGGCCAGGTCGACACCATGGTCGACCCTATGGTCGACCTGGTCTCTGGGTGGGAATTTTCCCGGCCAGCCCAGTTTGAATCTGTTTTTTCTAATTTCGAATTTTAAATTAAGCTGTTTGAATTTAAATTTTATTCTGAAACTTCTGAAGGTCATAACTTCTTCATATGGAGTCTGATTCATGCAAACTCGGACTCTTCTCAAGCAGAATTCCGAGACGAACGCAATGGCATAACCCATTTCCTTTAATTCTTTCATTTAGAATTAATTACACTTTAATTTGTGAAGCTTAATGTTATAGAATTCACGGGGTGTTACATTCTCCCCCCTTAAAAGTATTTCGTCCCCGAAATCTTCAAGTTAGGAAGAATGTATATCCTACCATCCAACAGTCCATCTACTCAACCAACAAACACAGGCGTCCACTATCCTTAAAAGACTTCTAATGCTTAAAGATCATATGCAGAGTGTGTGTATATGTCCTTATCTAATGCAGAAATCAGGCGGTCTACCGATTCAGTTGACTTCCTTAATGCGAATCATGTAAGTGTCATGAATCCATTATGTATGCAAAATTTTCCTACTCATAATTCTACATGAGTGCACAACTACTCATACAAATGCAACGACCATATGACAGCATATCAAGTTTCAACCATATACAAATAAGAATACATATATGCATATGCAATATGAAGTGACTGAGCCGATCTATAACCTAGGGTGTGTGTATATGCATCCACGAGCAACCACTAGCAATCACTAGCAACCATTTGCAGCCATCATCCATAACATGTTTTCAAATACATGTTTGCATCCATTTGTTTTCTACCTAAGGAGTTAGGAAAAGGACCGAGGAGATATACCTAAAAAGATAGATAAAGCATAACTTAAGGAAAAAGAGAGATCAAAGATATACCCTCAAAAAGAAGAGGATAGGCAGCGCGTATTCTGTCCTCAATTTCCCAAGTCGCGTCTTCCTCGGCGTCGCTCCATTGAACTTTAACGAGCTTGACTTCGCGATTGCGTAGCATTTTCACTTCAGTTCCTAAGATGTGGGTTGGAACTCTCCTCACAGTTGCTTCACGTTCCATTTCGGCTTCTTCTAGAATGCTAGGTTCCACCACTTCCGCAGACTCATGCAAACACTTCCGGAGGTGAGAAACATGAAAGACGTTGTGAACTCCGGCCAGTCTCTCGGGTAGCTCTAGTCTATAGGCCATCTTCCCAATCTTCTCGATGATAGGAAATGGTCCTACAGATCTTGGTGCTAGCTTTCCTGCGGATCCAAAGTGAACGACGTTCCTTAAAGCAGATACCTTAAGGAAAACCCTGTCCCCAACCTCAAACTCAAGGTCGGTCCTTCTTTTGTTGGCGTAGGATTTTTGTCTGTCTTGGGCAATCTTCATTCTCCTACGTATCAAGTCCACTTTCTCCGAAGTTTCTCAAATCATGTCCGGCCCAAGTATAAGTTTATCTGTAGACTCCAACCAACAAGTTGGTGACTTGCACGGTCTTCCATATAAGGCTTCGAAGGGCACCATACCGATGGTTGCTTGGCAACTGTTGTTGTAGGCAAATAACACTAAAGGAAGGTGATCCTCTCAAGACCCTCCAAAGTCAAGAACACAAAGTCTCAAAAGATCCTCTAAAATTCTATTCAACCTTTCTGTCTGGCCATCGGTTTGGGGGTGATAGGCCGTGCTCAAACATAACTATGTGCCTACAACTTCTTGCAGACTCTGCCAAAACTCGCTTGTGAAGATAGGGTCTTGGTCACTAACAATACTGGAGGTTATCCCATGGAGTCGAACTATTTCCTTGAGATAAAGATATGCTAGAGATGATGCATTCCTCCTACTCTTGATAGGTATGAAGTGGGCGCTCTTAGTAAGCCTATCCACTATTACCCAAATGCTAGTGTTGCCTCTTGTCGACCTAGGCAGTCCATCAATGAAGTCCATTGAAATGCTATCCTACTTCCACTGTGGGACCTCTAAAGGATGAAGTAGTCCTCCAGGCTTCTTCTGTTCCTCCTTGACCCTTTGGCAGGTCATGCACTTAGAAACGAAATCTGCCACATCTTGTTTCATGCCGTTCCAAAAGAAAGTCCTTTTTATATCCTTGTACATCTTAGCACCGTCAGGGTGTATAGTCATCTTGGAATGATGCGCTTCCTCGAGAACTTTCTTTGTCAACTCCCTTGCTTATGGGACACATAATCTTCCATCTCGCCTCAGCCAACCCTTATCATCGATGGCGTACCTACTGAGGTGACTAGAAGTCTCACCCCTAATAAGTTTATCAATCACATCCACAAGCTGAGGGTCTTCACATTGTGCAGCCCCTATTGAGTCCAAGAGAGTAGGGCGTACTTCGAGAGATGCTAACAAACCCGGTACAAAATCAGAGGAGGGCCTAAAGTTAAAACTGGCTATATACTCCAAGTTTTGCCTTTCCACAAAGAGCGGGCTTAAGGTCAGTTTCTTTTGGCTCAACGCGTCTACTACTACATTGCCTTTGCCGGGAGTATAGGAGATTTCAAAATCATACGAGGCAAGAAACTCCATCCATCTTTGCTGCCTCAAGTTAAGATCCTTCTGCGAGAAGAGATATTTCAACGATTTATGGTCAGTGTATAATTCAAACTTCTCACCTAGGAGATAATGGCGCCAAGACTTAAGCGCAAAGACGATGGCGGCTAACTCAAGATCGTGGGTTGGGTAATTCTTTTCATGAACTTTCAGTTATCTTCCTCCATAAGCTACTACCCTTCCTTCTTGCATTGAAACAGCGCCTAGTCCCGTTCCACATGCATCTGTGTACACTGTGAACATTTTGCTTCCGTTAGACAGAGTTAGAACTGGGGCTATTGTGAGAGCCCTTTTTAGCCATTGGAAGGCAATGTCACAGTCCAAATCCTAAGCGATTGCTAGATTCTTCTTTATTAGCCTTGTGAGTGGGGCTGAGATTTTCGCGAAATCCCTAATAAACTTTCGGTAAAAACCGGCTAGCCCAAGAAAGCTTAGAACTTCGGTTGCATTTCTTGGTGTCTTCCAATCTTGCACTGCCACCACTTTTGCGGGGTCCACGGCCAACCCCTCGTTGGACACTATATGCCCAAGAAATCTTACTTCTTTTCTCCAGAAGTGACACTTGGAGAATTTGGCTTTTAGTTGATGTGTACGGAGAGTTTCCATGATTTCTTTCAGATGCTGAGCATGCTCTTCCTCATTCTTTGAGAAGATTAAGATATCATCTACGATGACAACCACAAATTTGTTGAGGAATTCTCTGAACACCCTGCTCATTAGGTCTACGAAATAAGCGGGTGCGTTTGTCAAGCCGAAAGGCATGACAAGCCACTCGAAGAAACCGTCTGGGGTTCTGAACGTCGTTTTATCAATGTTATCTTCAGCTACTCTTAGCTGATGGAACCCGGTTGCCAGATCAATTTGGGAGAAGACCATGGCACCTACAAGCTGATCAAACAAATCGTCGATTCGGGGAAGAGGGTGCCTATTTTTCTTGGTCAATTTGTTTAACTCCCTATAGTCGACGAAAATGCGAAGCGAACCGTCCGCTTTGCTTGCGAACACCACTGGAGCACCTGATTCCGAAATGCTCCATCTAATGAACCCCTATTCAAGAAGTTCTTTAACCTGCTTACTGAGCTCCTTTCTCTCCTTTGGAGCCATGTGTCTGACAGGTAAAGCTACAGGCTTTGCGTTATCCACAAGATATATGCAAAAGTCTATTTCCCGCCTCGGAGGTAAGCCTTTCACCTCCTCAAAGACATCCGGATATTCCCGGACTACTCTAACTGATTGCAAATTCTCGTCAGAAGCATCAAGCGACTCAAGATAACTAAGCATAACAGCATTCAAGGGATTACAAGAAATTTCTAGAGTGTTACCAAGCCGAGTCAAGAGTCTAACTACTCTTTTCTCACAATCAAGAATGGCACTATTACTGGATAACCAGTCCATGCCTAAGATCAAACCATATCCCGAGAAGCCCAAAACAAAGGCATTACAACTAAACTCAACGCTGAGAATAGAGATTTTCATACCCAAACAAACCATTGACAAGTATGCGGAGCCCCCAATTGGATTTGAAACTAATAAGGGATCTTCTACCATACAAGTGTCTAGATGCAGAGATTCTACTAAGGCAGATGAAACAAAAGAGTGTGATGCGCCAGAGTCAAAAAGTGTGCGAACTGGATGATCATAAAGATAGACTACACTTTCTACAGAAATATTACTACCTCGTTCCTGCTGAGGTGCCACTAGCGCATGAACCTGACCCCCTGAAGTGGATCCGGCTTTCTGTCCCTGCCCTTTCTTCTTTGGGCAGTCCTTAGCCTGGTGCCCAGTCTCTCCACAATGGAAGCAACCACCCATCTTCGCCTTCCATTTTTGGTAGTCTTTTGATATATGTCCCACAATGCCACATAAATTGCACCTTCTCTTCTCACGGGGCTTATTGTTCTTCCCTCCTTTCTTGAAGCCTATTTTCTTTGCTTGTAGACCCTCTTTCTTCTCTTCCACCTTAGTTTCTTTCTTGCCGTGGTCTTCCTCGTGTAGCAACGCCATGTCCACCAAGCTTTCATAAGTCGCTCCCGTGGATACATGGGTCATAGCAAGGCTGTGTAGAGGCTCATTCTAACCTTTGACGAAGCGAAGCGCCTTCTTGTGTTGGGTGTTTACTAAGTCCGGCCCAAATCTGTCCAGCTGATTAAATTGATTAACATACTCCCTGATTGCCATACTTCCCTGTTTCAGAATTAGAATATTCTCCATTTGCAGGCTTCTTTCAGCTTGGGAGAGGAATTTCATCTCAAACCTTGTCCTGAAGTCTTCCCATGTTTCCACCACCCTCTGAGCATTGGTAATTTCCCACCAATAGGAAGCTTCATCTTTAAGCAACCACACCGCTAGTTGTATCTTTTGCCTGTCATCAACTCCGAAGATAAAAAACAGATCCTGTAACAACCCGTAAAATCTGAACCAGTTTAAAAATTTTAAATTGGCTAAAATAGTGGATTTTAAATATTTAAAATAAATATTTTAAATAATAACGATGAAAAGTTAGTTTGAATCGATGTTAAAAATGAATATAATTAATTTGAATTATAAACAAGGCCTGAAATGGCGCGACATTTTCAAAAATTGAATTCAAACTTTGACTGACTGTATCGGGCGCAAAACAAAACAGATTTGAGTAAAACCAAAAATATTTAAATCTGTTAGTAAATATCTTTCCGATGAATCTGAAAAATCGAAGTTTCATAGCGGGAATCAAAAGTTATGGCCAAATAAATTTTCAGGAAGGTCGCTATAGAGAATATATCGACTTTGAAAATAGACATTTTGCATACGACCTCGGAATTCGACGGAACCACTTTTTTTGGATCCGGGATGTGAAGTTATTGCTAGGTTTCAAATTTCATAATTTTTGAAGCTAGTATGTGAGCGTGGCAAAGGAAAATGTGTTTTGGTCAATTACAGTTAAATTGGATCGACCAGAATATGGACATTTTTCAAACGGTCTCAGAGTTCGACGAAACTAGTTTTGTTGGGACCGTATCGTCAAAACATAGCTAGATTTATTTTTCTGGAATTTTTCGAATCAGTATGTGGCCCCGGCAAACTGAAATGTACGTTCAAATTAAATATTGAATGTTTTATATTTTAATTTGAAAGAAAACTGACTAAAGCAGTCGAATGGGCCTACGAGACATATCCCATTGTGTTCGGAATGAGGGTAAAACGCTAGGGACGACAGTCGTTGGGTCTGGATTGGGGTTCGTGTGTGAAAGGGGGTATTTTCGAAATTTAAAAATATATAAATTAAAGAAAAAATTTCATTGGCCATCGTTACTTTCTCTCTCCCCGTAATTCCTTCAGGCGCGCACGACGGAAAGGAGTCCCCTCCTTCTCTCTTCTTTTTCTCTAAATCCACACAATAAAAACCCACGGTGCTTTGGAGGATTTTGTAGAGCTAGGGGAGAGCTTCACATCCATACCTACTGTGGAATTTTTCATTGAGTGTAGAGATCGAATCACCTCCACGAAGTCGTGCCCTTCGAATCGCCGCCCCGACCACGTCCAACCACCGAAGTGGGCCCCACTTCCGGCGAGAGGGCGCCTCTCCTCCCCCTTCGACCTCGCGCAACCCGATCGTGGAACCGTTACACGGATTAATCGAAAAATCCAAACCTAGTTTGGAACCATTTCAGAAAAGGTACGGCCTTGTTAATTAAAACTGATTTTTACACTTTTAAGCGTTGTAAACTTGTAAAAATCATATCTTTTTCATTTGTTGATGAAATCCAGTGAAACAAGAGACAGTGGACTCGTGTGGACGTCTTCTACATTTTAGAAGAGACCGCATATTTTTCTGAGCCTTCTGCAATTTTTGGTGGAGTGGAACCCAATGTGAGATTTCTAATTTATAAACGATATGGAAAACAACGATGTATAAATTATATAGTCGATGTATGAATTATATCAGCGTTATACACCTCATGTATAAGCGTTGTATAAGTTGTATGTTCGATGTATAAGTTATATATGTGTTGTAAAAATTGTATGTGCGTTGAAATGAATTGAAGTGAATCGAAATATATTTATATACGAATATATATATACTCCCCTCGTCCACAGACCATGGACGATATTTATTGTTTGTGATTGGTGTGAAAATTGGTTGATAGCGAATGGTTGATTATAATTGTTTGTGGTTGAAATTGATTGGTTGTGGTTGAAAAATACCCATTGGCGATTGAAACAAAATTAGAATAGATTGTGGAAATGAAAATAAAACATGCCGCCTGCGTGCGAACTAGATGCATGAATCCCCATTGTCAAAAGCTGCGAGGCTTTAAGGTAGAGCGAGGAGCCGTACTAGGGACGACCCCGGTTTTAACTACCCTGCCGTTATGCTGCCGAAATTTTCAATAATATTCATGTGTTAGAATTATTTTCATGTGTTGAAACTATATTCATGTGTTGAATAGAAATTCATGTGTTGAACAATAGTCGTGTTTTGAAATAAATTGTTTTATAATAAAAATCATATTTTTATCATCTATATGAACTATATAAAATAGTCGTGTTTTGAAATAAATTGTTTTATAATAAAAATCATATTTTTATCATCTATATGAACTATATAAAATAGTCGTGTTTTGAAATAAATTTTTTTATAATAAAAATCATATTTTTATCATCTATACGAACTATATAAAATAGTCGCGTTTTGAAATAAATTGTTTTATAATAAAAATCATATTTTTATCATCTATATGAACTATATAAAATTGTCGTGTTTTGAAATAAATTGATTTACAATTAAAATCACATTTTTATTATATACATGAATTGTTGAAAATAGTGAAGTGTTGAAATAAATGTCTGTTAGATAAAAATATCATTTTTATCAAATCTATAAAGTGGATAATGTTTTGAAATCGATGAAAGAATTATATTTATATAAATATAATCAAAATATAGTGAATAAAGAGGCTGCAGTTCATGTTTTGAAACCGTGATTTCAAACGATTAGTGCGGGAGATTCGACAATCGGATTTTCCCGAAACCACAACCGTCGGGTTCGCCTTGGAAATACCTTTCCAACGGTACCAACTTTGTAAAGATCCAACGGTTGAATTGTCTGGAATGTTTAATTCAAATCTGAAGAAAAGCAGCGCCAGAATCGATTATATTTATATATATATATATATATAATTAAAATAAATCGAATAACGACGCTGTAGTTCGTATTTTGAAAGCGTAACTTCAAACGATTAGTGCGGGAGATCCGACCGTCGGATTTTCCCAAAACTGAAACCGTTGGATTCGTTTTGATAAGATCTTTCTAATGATATAAATTTTATGAAGATCCAACAGTTAGATTTTCAGATATGTGTAAATCAAATTTGGAGAAAAACAGCGCCACGGCCGCGTTATGGCCTGAAGCGTCGTTTGAAAGAGTTTGCTATTTTTAAATAAATAAAAATAGCGATAAATCATGATAAAATATTATTAATGATATGGAATGGAAATAAACTAAATTTGCTCGATTTATGTGATACTTGATGGTTGAATAAGTGTGGTGTGAAAATAACATTAAAGAACAAAATTGGTGGTGTCGAATAATTTAACCATTGAAATAAATTGATTTGAAATTCTAAATATACGTGAATTATTTGAAAAGGCTGAGTTAGTTCTCATTTCAAATAATTGATCGACGATCGAAAGTCGAAGATATGAAGACGGTGCAAGACCGATAATCTTCACGTCGAAAGGAGGGGTGCCACTGATGCTCATGATAGGAGTAGCTACCTTGAAGGGGCTGAAGTAGTATCCGTCCGGACGTACTTGTTGATTGTACGGATATGCGAGGTATTGAGTGCCTCTGGTTTCGTTCAGACCCAGAACGAACGTGTAAATGGACTGTGTGTCTGACATTGGATTTTGTTCTGTGCTGATTGATCTCTATTAAATATATATCTGTTTGGCGATGGAGAATTTATTCTCTTGCTTACCTCCCTTCTCTTAGATGTACGAGCCCAGAGGTTATATATCGATAGAAATCAGTCGCACGGAGTGAATTGCCTATGTGGCACGCCTAAGTGATAGATGATCAAGGCTTCTGTTGAAAAGCAAAGTCTTGTGGTTGATGATCAAAGCTCGGCCTATGTGGCGTAGCTTTGTGTATAACGTAGTTTCGCGAGCCTCACACCCCAGTATGAGCCAGAAATGGGAGACGGAGACTAGGGAGGACATGCGTTTTCTTCTAGCTAGGAGTGGTGCTTTGGGGTTTACACGCCCGGGTATTTTACTTATGTGGATGATGGAAAGTGAGGCCTCGGTTTGCTTCGGTCTCTTCGGAGCCGATGGTGTGGTTAGAAATGACCAGTGACGCCCCATAGGGCGGGGGAACGCAGTGTTCAGGAATTTTAATCCACATCGGTGGACCGACCCTGACGATCCAAGGCTTGTCTGCGCGCTTGCCTGATACACGGGCTAGAGCGCCTCGAATTCGGTAAGGACTATCTTTTGCCTTGGCTCATGACGGAAATCCAATTTCCAAATACGACATCGTGCGGTTTTGATTGTATACCTATATATGGCGACATAGTGGTATGGGGCATTAATGCCACCTATGATTGATAGTTATGATTGAAATTGTTTTTGAAACATATATACACTAGTAATAATATCAAATGATTTGTTTTGCTCGTATCAAGCATATTTTGGCCATTATAAGGTAAAACTCTATCCTCTGGTGTGTGTTGCATTGTGTGATGGGAACTGAGTCTTATAATGGCTTCATTTTTATAAAAAGCGTTGCGATGTTTAAAAGATTTATTTGTTTTAAAGCACTGATAATCCATTGGAGTAAACCCGTTCCGCGAAAGTGGCGTGGTCCTGTGATTAGCCATATTGTAAAATGTGTTAAGTAGATTTCTCATACCAGTCCCATGAATGACTCGTAGTTTGTTTCACTTGCAAACTCGGGTGCCCCTATTTCTACACGGGCAGCCTTGTATTCAGGTTTTAGCAGGATCTTTCTGGATAGCTGGAGCTGAAGATGGATTCTATCATTTATCTCTTTTTATGTTGTTCAGCTCCTATTGTACATATTATGTTTTCTTTTCCGCAGTAGACATTTATGTATAGCTGAACTGTATTTTTGTACTAAGTATGATCCTATATACTGTGTAATTCTGATGATTATTGTTAGACCCAAAAGTGGTTCTAACACCCAAATTGATTAGAAACAAGATTAAATGAGACAAAAATAAAAATGAACACACAGGATTTATAGTGGTTCGGCGAAGAAATGCCTACGTCCACTTATCTTTCACTATATTCAATAATTCAGTTGCAAATACAATGTAAGATTCACTCACAACTCACTTTTGTTCACTCAATTGACTAAAACGAGAAATGAAAGATGATTTGGATTCTCCGGGAGTAATGGAGTTCGGATGATGGAGGTAGTTGAATTCTCAAAGTGCTGAAAAAAGATCCTTCTCTTTGTCTCCAGACGGGGTATTTATAGGTGTGAATTTGCTTGAGACTTGATCCGGGTCGGGCCACGTGTCATCCATCGCACTCTCTTCGGGTTCGGATGAACTATCACGTTGACAACGCATCAAAGGGAAGGACGTTATGGGTATGAACTGGTCATAGCCGGTCCGGATATCCAGGCGCTTTTGCAGGAGAATAACATGGATCATGGGTGCGGGTCGGAGACGCGCAGATAAGGGGTTCGGATCGGGATACCCGATCCGAACCGGATTGGCTTGGGTGCGACTCTCCTTCTCTAACCTGTTCCGCTCCGTTCCATTGTTGTGGCAAACTGGTGGCTTTCCGATCCATTCGAGATTTAGTTGCTTACCAATCTACTCAGTAAGAGATCACCGATCCGAACAGAGGACTCTATCCGATCCGAACCGATATGTTGCTCTGACCCGACCCGAACAACTGCAGCTATCAATCTGAATTGTAGTGTTTTCCTCCAATCCGAACCGAAGTCTTATAATTAAAAATACCCTTCAATGTTTGGGTTCTTGACTTTGTGTTGCCTAGTTCACAAAGTAGGCTAACATTTTGCCCCCTCAAAGGATGCTTCCGTTGTATACGAAGCGTGCTTTGATGTCGTTTAAAATGCTAGTCCTTGAATCAGAACAGTCAGGAGGAATGCACAGATTTCTACTCGGTTCGGATGCTAGAAGAATGCACAGATTTCAATCCGGTTCGGTGGCGCGACTTGGGCACATTTTCTTCCCGTTCCGCTTTGCACTGGGTTGATGGACCAGAAGGTGTGGGCTAGCTTGGACTCGGTCCGAACAGAGAAAAACACGGGGAATACAAAGAGCCATCTCACGCCTTATATAAACTCGACCATCCAAACACTTCTACCTTCTTTATTCTCACAATTCTTGTTCTCCCAGTTTTACACCGAAACCCCACTTCCTAAAAAATCTAAAAACTCCAAACTCCTCGTCTCAATCTTCGAATAAAACTTCTAGGTATTTTGAATCTCCGATTATTTATGTAATAACTAACTTTATCTAGGATTTGCGGTTAAATCGAGCGGTTGGAGTGTGGTATTGGTTGAACTCCGACGCCTGGATCTCCTCCACCGTTTGTCATCGTCGTTGATGGCGTCTTCGCCGTCTCGAGGTAGCAACGGGGGTCATTTGGATCCAGCGTTAAACGTTCAAGCACACAAACGCTTAATTTCGTTCGGGTCTAATGAAATTTGAAGACGAGAAAGGGGAGAACTGGAATTGGGTTCGGTTCGGGTTAGGAAGTGCTGAAGCAGCAGAGGGGAGGACAAGTTCATATGTTAGGATCGGGTCGGAATGAAATGCGATGTGGAGAAAGCCTTGCTTGTCCGACCAGGTCGGGTCGGGGGAAGAGATAGAGAAAGGGAAAGGACGTATGGACCTGCTTGTTTGCTGAACCACCTCAAATGCTTACTCCGATCCGGATTGAACCTGCCAAATCATGAACGTCTTCCCCGAACCAAACAATACGCAGACCCGAACCGATCCCAGCTATATGCACATCCGATCCGAACCCAACAATGAACGCACCGAACTGAATGATATGCATATTCCAACTCAAAGCATTAGACTTTATCCAACCAGGGTTAATCAATGCTTGACATAATCTTCAACTTAATGAACAGTTAGGATAGTGCCTCGCGGACATAAACGAGAATTAAGAACAACTCTGACTATCACCTTTTCTTCAAAGCTTCGTCTTACGTTGCTGTACTTTTATTTTGCATTTCCCACATTTGCTGCACACACTTTAGTTCACACACATACACAAAGGGGGGCACGGGATAATTTACTCTAATCCATGCTATTACTTCTTCAATAGTTCTATGACAATGAGGCCCAGACGCTCTTCCCGCCTAACTGAGAGGAAAGAGGCCCCGGAAACTTCTAACAGAATCACTCTTGAGTATATATCTTCTTCGTCTGATCCAGAATGGGACAGTGAGGGTCCTGACTACGGGGTTTGAGATCGAGAAAGCAACGAGGTGTCTTCAGAGAATGAAGTTTCTCTGGGTTTTGAGGAGGAAGGAGGGATTGGTGACAATCGAGCACCCGATGAATTTGAATCAGCTATCATATTGGAATCACCCTCGGACTCTGTTGAGTCAACAATTGACAACGATCGACTTGTTAGAATTTGCCTAAAATATGGAATAATGAAAAGGGACACCCTAGTGCCCTCACGCTCTGACCGTCCCCACAACCCTCCAGAAGGATATATGACGGTCACTCGATTGATGTGCATGGTTGGTGCCATTCCCCCATTCTCTCCATTCATCGTTGATTTCTTAAGACAAATGCGGATTGCCCCCATGCAGTTGCATCCCAATTCATATGCCTATTTGCACACCTTGTACATAGCATATCGTGAAATTCTAGGCACAGAGCTCACATTCGATGACCATTTCTTTTATAATTTCAAGCATCGGACTCGAGAGACTCCATCCTTCAGCGACTTTGAATCAGTCCCAAAGAGGAAAATAATCTCTGCACCATTTAGCAGTAAAGCTGGGGATTCCAAACTAGAATGGTTCTATATAAAGCAACAGTCTGGATGCGCCAAGAGATGGACAAAATCAAGTAAAGCGTTGATTTTCTGAACCCGGACTCTATACACTTGAATCATCACCCTGACCTGTTTTCCTTTTTGTTTGCATTCGACAATCCTAAACAGATATCAGATCAGGTGTTCTTTGATCGGATGCACCGTCTTCTTAATGGCGATCAAAAATTCCTGACTATCGACGAGGTCCTTAAAGATGAATACCTTCACTTTCATGGGCTGCTATCCGTATTTCGTAGCATCGGCCATGGGACGGTCCCTTATGCATACATCCCTCCAGTGGAGATAGTTCCAGAGACAGGAGAAGGCTCGGGAATTCCTACAGCGCCTCTTCAAACTTCACCTTCTCCATCTTCCACACAAGATGATGAATTGGCTAATCTGGCCGAAAAACATCGTGAAGGGTATATTGCCCCCGAGGAAACTACTTCTTTAGATAAGTCAAAATCTTCTCAAGAGTCGCCACTTCATGCTTCCGAAGGGGATGTTCCTAGTACCGATGAGCACATATTTCAGGGTTTGGGGGATCTCCCCTTACCTGAGACTATATATACTTCAGAGGATTTCAGGAAGGATCCTTTAGTCTTCACATCATCTGAGGAAACTACTCCCGCTAAGGCCAAAGAGCCTTCTCACACTAGTCTGGCTTCAGACTCGGGTTGGTTGGGGGGAAACACACCACTTAGGATACACTTTACACCACAGCATTAACATTCATTGCACTTCTGTCTCCATGAATCCACTAATTCTAAACTTCGTTTATTTTATCGTGCAGGTACAATGTCTCGATCCTACTACGATATAAGAAAACTTCGTCGCAGCATGTCCAATCCTCCTCAGGATGTCGAGTATGATCGTCGGGATGATCGTGGTAGGGAGGAGAGAAGACCTTATGATCCCTATCGTTCTCGACCCTCACGTTCCCGCTCACTAGTCCGATCTGAACAAGAGAAATATAAGAACTATCAGAGCCGTAGGGAGGAGGACAGACCACAATCCAAAGACTCCTCTTCTTCCTATGAGAAACGCAGTAGAGAGAAAAGTCCTCCAAAGGAAACCGGGTCTCGAAGTAAGCAAAAAGTCCCTGCGACTAAACGACCTAGGACAGACAAAGAGACTACAGAATCCTCTTCGGGAAGGGACACCGAATTGGCAGTCCTCGCTCCTCCCCCACCAGATGCGGGAACTGCAATAAGGCGGGCATATTTGAAAGAGCAATTTCCCGAACATTACTTTGAGACTCTGACTTTTCTACTTGCCCTTGAACCTGTTTCGTCTAATTGGGCAGATGAGGCCAAAGCAAAGATTGATGCGGTGCAAAAACAATACACTGAGATGTTCAAATATTCGCGCAATCTTTCTAAAATCATCCGCACTCTAATCACAAATATTGATTCAATGCAAAAGACCGCGGAAGAGGATACTAAGGCCTTAAAAGCTTTAGGAAAAGATTTGGAAGACACTCAAGCTCAGCTAGCGGTCGCTCAAAAGGACGCTTCTAATTTCAAACAACAATTCGAGGATATGCAAAAGCGCTATCACGATTTGCTTGAATCTCATACTCAGGAGCGTTCTGAATTAAAAAAACAAACTGACGAGGCCAAGTCAGAGGCTGCTAAGGCACGCATTGCTTATGCTGAGCTTGAGCGGAAAAACGCCGAGTTAGCAAAGAGGAGTGCTGACTTAGAAAAGAAGAACGCTGACTTGGCTTCAAAACTGTTGGAGGCAGAGAACAGGGCTACTCTGGCCGAGGGCAATGTGGAGTGTGCTATTAAATCTGCAGAGGAAACCCGCAAGCAACTATCAGAGGCGGAGGCTGATATTCAGGGCTTCGGCGAGCTAATGATTGAATTCTTCGCACACATTATTCGTCGTCGAAACATTTCTTGGATCGAGGACTATCCATCCACTCTGGTTCAAGTATGGAATCAAATCGTCGAGTGGGAAAAAGAGGAACTTAAGGTCAATTCCCTCGATGAAGATAAACTGATGGAGGAATACTTGAGAGACGATGAACCGGAGCGCCTAGCTGAAGGGCGCCGCCTTATTGCCGAGGCCATGGAAGAAGAGAGACGGAAGTCTAAACAAAAAACCATTCCCGAAGCTGGCTCCTCTTCTTCTGCTCCTGCAACTCCCGAAGTAGAAGGGTATGATCCCGAAAATCCGGGAATTCCCCGAACAACTTTGCTATCTCCCATTCCTGAAATAACCCCAGAGGTAGTAGCCACCCCTGCTGAAAAGTCTTCGGAAGGTATCCCTATCCTTTCTCCTCAATTTGCCAAAGCTATTACTACCTTTCGCTACGTGATTGAACGTTCGATGAGAGACCCATTGTTTTCGCCTGAGTTGATAACTGTTGCTTCTCATTCTGTAGGTGTCGAATCATCCGAAAAAACAGACGTAGCTCAAGGAGCTACCGCTGGGACAAAGCCCGCAGATGGGGCCAAAAAAGGGGAAGACAAGGCTGCTTCTATAGACCTGGGAGAAGGAAATGAGCCAACTAAGATCACCACTCCCCATGATGAAGAAATGATTGCAGCTTTAAAGGACGACGGAGGAAACGGGGGGCATGACGAGGAATCGGAGGTTGCAATAACTGGGGAGTCGAAAAGCGCTGATGACGTTACCTTGGCTGCCATGAAGGCTGATCAAGACAAGCGCTTGCAATTAAAGGCCGAAGAACTAGACCCTGAGGTCCTCAAGCCCCTCGCAGTTGTGGATGCGGGTTCAAGGTTAGTTGTTAAGCTCTCAACTAGATCTATTACCGAAGAACTTGCTAAAAAATCTTCTCTTGATTCCAGTGCCCCGCCCTCCGGGAAGAAGTCTACTGGCTCCAGTACTGCATCTTCAGGGAAAAAGAAATCAAAACGAATCTTGACTGAAGCCGAGAAGGAAGCAAAGGACGCGGAGAAAGCCGCCAAGAAATCTAAGGCTCATTCCAAACCCAAATAGTGGGTCCCCCTGTATCTTTTTAGCATCTTTGTGAACCAATAATTGCTGCTACAAAGGCAGCTCCTGCACTTTCTTTTTTAGCTATTTCCCTGTACAAATTCATTCATTTGTAAATAAAAATAATTCACTTTTTGCAATGTTTATTTGTTAGTAGTTCTGCACTTATATAAAAATGCATGTCTATAGTTATGAAACGAAGTTGTGGAGGGGGGAAATATGTGTATGCATATGTGTCCCCAGTCAATTTCCACAAGTTATTCAATGCTTAACCAAACAATATGAATGCTCCCAATTTTCTAATGGGATAGCATTTCCTGTGTCGTCGATACCTGTCGTTTTTTCTGGCATTTCTTTTATACTCTCTCTCTTTCTCTTGAGAGTTAGAGTTCGAGCTTAGTCATCTATTCATTCCCCGGTCTCTCAACGGGGAAAGATTTCTTTCTCGGCGCTCAGTCGGAGACGCCTTTATACTCTCTTTCTCTCTGGAAAGTTAGAGTTAGGAGTAGAATTTCTTTTTCAGCGCTCAGTCGGAGACGCTTTTATACTCTCTCTCTTTCTCTGGAGAGTTAGAGTTAGGAATAGAATTTCTTTTTCAGCGCTCAATCGGAGACGCTTTTATACTCTCTCTTTCTCTGGAGAGTTAGAGTTAAGAATGTCGTTTTCTCATTCTTTTACGTCTTATTGCACAAATAATCATTGTGCTTCTTTTTATGTCTAAACTGTTTTCAACCTTTTTAGGCTCTGAGTTATCCTGTATTTTATAATTACAACAGAATAACTGATGAATGTAAATGCATAAAAGTAAATAACACACAATATTTTTATAGTGGTTCAGCTAAGTCGTAGCCTACATCCACTTTATAGCCCTTTATTCATATCGTCAGATCTTCCCAAGGCAAGTCGTGCCTAGTTACAGAGTTCACAGGAAAAATAACAAAAAGTACAGCATTTCTAATCCAAATATCGCATTAAGTGTTGGGCATTCCATGCTCGAGGGACTTCTTCGCCATCTACGGTCGTTAACTTGAAGGTTCCTTTTTCAAGTTTCCGTTGGATGACAAAGGGTCCTTCCCATTTTGGGCCGAGGTGAGGAAGGGATGGAAAAACTCTCTTTAGCACCAAATCTCCTGGTTCAAAAGTTCTGAGGCGAACTTTTTTGTTATAATAGCGTGCCATCTGACGCCGATGTCTTGCTGCACGCAAGTCTGCTTCGTCCCTTTTCTCTTCGACTTCATCAAGGGACTCAAGTAAGATCGCCCGATTCGTCATCGGGTCATAATATGCCACCCTGTGGGAAGGAACTTCCAGTTCAACTGGAATTACTGCTTCTGAGCCAAAGGAGAGAGAGAAAGGGGTATGACCGGTGGCTGTCTTGAATGTTGTTCGATATGCCCACAAAGCTAGGGGCAATTCGTCAACCCATCTTGCCTTTGCACGTTCCAATCGTTTCTTGAGGATGGATTTTATAACTTTGTTTATTGCCTCTACTTGTCCATTCGATTGCGGATAGGCTACTGCAGTATATCGCTTGTCTATCTTATACTTCTGACAGAAATTTCTGAATTCAGTACTATCAAACTGGGTTCCGTTGTCAGTTATGATCGTCCTTGGAATCCCGAATCGGCATATAATATTTCTGACCACAAAACTTATCACCTTTCTTGTTGTGATCTTGGTCAAGGGCTCAGCTTCCACCCATTTCGTAAAATAGTCCACAGCCACTATTGCATACTTAGCTCCTCCTTTAGCAATCGGTAAAACTCCAATGATATCAATTCCCCATTTGGCAAATGGCCAAGGACTCACCATCGATTTAAGCTGGGTTGACGGTGCCCTGGGGATTTTGGCGAATCTCTGGCACTTATCGCAGCGTCGTGAATAATCAGCTGCATCTCTGTTGATCGTAGGCCAGAAGTATCCGTACCGCAATATTTTCTTTGCTAAAGTTTGACCTCCTGTATGATCTCCACACTCACCTTCGTGTACTTCTCTTAGTACACGCTTGATGTCGTCGTGTGCGATACATCGTAACAGGGGCATAGAAAATCCTTGTCTATAGAGAGTATCGTCTTGATTAACATATCTGGTAGCTTTGCGAACTACAGCTCTTTTCTCACTCTTCTTCGATGGGAGTGTCCCATTCTTAAGAAAATTCTTAATTGGAGTCATCCATGACTCCTTCTCTGGTTCCGCTTCAAAAGCGAATTCAATTTCCATTGACTCAAAGCTTGGCGACTCCAACGTTTCAATTGGAATTACTTCAGTCTCTTCTGGATTGTCGGAACTAGCCAGCTTTGCCAGTCTATCCGCTTTCTGGTTTTCAACTCTGGGAATATGTGTTATGTTGTACCGCTCTAAGCTATTCAATAGCTATTTCACTTTCTTGAGGTAGGCGATAAGCCGAGGTCCTCGAGCCGCGAATTCCTCTCGCACTTGACAAACAACAATTTTAGAGTCACAAAATATGTCTATCATTTTTACTCCAAGATCTTCAGCAAGTTTCAGCCCGGCAATCAGGGCTTCATATTCAGAGTCATTGTTAGTTGCCGAAAATTCTAATCGTAGGGCGTAATATAAGGACCGTCCCTCGGGAGTAACTAAGACAATTCCAGCTCCGGACCTTCGGTCATTCTTAGCTCCATCTGTATATAATTTCCACGGATTCATTTCTATCTCATCCTCGGATTTAACCACTCGGTCATTGATTATTTCCTCCTCTGGAATGGTGAACTCCGCAATAAAGTCTGCTAGAGCTTGCCCCCTGATCGACTTTCGAGGTTGAAAATTCAAATCAAACTGACTTAGTTCTATGTTCCATTTGATCAACCTTCCCGATGCTTCGGGTCTCTGCAACACCTGCCTCAAGGGCTGATCGGTGTATATGGTTATTGGATGGGCTTGGAAATAGTGACGAAGTTTTCGGGATGCGATCAGGAGGCTGTAAGCGAGTTTCTCAATTTTTGGGTAGTTGCGCTCTGCCGCTGCTAATTTCTTACTCACATAGTACACCGGCCTTTGTACTTTGTCTTCTTCTCGAACCAGGGCTGTGCTGACAGCATGAGCCGAGACTGCCAAATAAACAAATAATTCTTCGTGATCTACGGGCTTTGATAAAATTGGCGGTTTCTCTAGCAGCTCTAACATATTTTGAAAGGCCTCAACACAATCGGGAGTCCACTGGAAGTTCTTCTTTCCCCTTTTTATCAAATCAAAAAACGGAACACATTTATCTGTGGCTTTGGAGATGAATCTACTCAGCGCCGCTACTTTCCCTGCCAGACTTTGGACGTCTTTAATTCTCCTCGGTTCTTCGATGTTTCTAATCGCTGCTATCTGGCTAGGGTTGATTTCAATTCCTCGGGAACTCACAATGAAGCCAAGGAACTTTCCCGATGCCACTCCAAATGAGCATTTCAGAGGATTCAATTTCATCCGGTACTTTCGCAAGATACCAAACATTTCCGCTAAGTCTTGCGTATGGCTGGAAGACTGCTTTGATTTAACAAGCATATCATCCACATAAACTTCCATAGTTTTTCCTATTTGATCATAAAACATTCTATTTACCAAGCGCTGATAAGTAGCTCCAGCGTTTTTTAACCCGAATGGCATTACAACATAGAAATATAGCCCCAAATTCGTAATGAAACTCGTATGTTCTTGGTCTGGTACGTGCATAGGAATTTGGTTGTATCCAGAATATGCGTCCATGAAAGAAAGAAGTTCATGACCTGCTGTCGAGTCTACAAGCTGGTCAATCCTGGGAAGTGGGAAACTATCTTTCGGGCAAGCCTTATTTAAATATGAAAAGTCAATGCAAGTCCGCCACTTTCCGTTTGGCTTCTTTACTAATACGGGATTCGATATCCAGTCGGGATATGTTGAATCTCGAATAAATCCATTCTGCTTCAATTTCTCTACTTCCTCTTTGAGAGCAGCCGACCTCTCTGGGCCCAGCATGCGTCTCTTCTACTTCACAGGCGGATGCTTTGGATTTACATTCAATTTGTGACTTATAATGGATGGTGATATCCCACACATGTCAGCATGGGTCCAGGCGAACACGTCTAAGTTTGCCTTCAAGAAGTCCATTAATTCTTCAGCACGACGTGGATCTAGTTGAGAACCAATCTTCAAAACTTTCGTCGGATCAGCTTTATCAATGGGAATTTCCACTGTCGCTTCATTAGGAGTTGCATTCCTAGCCTCTGGTTCCTCATCTTTTTTGGGATCCAGGTCTTCAGGCGTTCCTTTGGGCAACTCCTTCGAGGTCAATCTCTCTAATTGCTATGCCGAGTCCCCCTTTGAGGGAGACGAGGCATCCTTACTCTCAACGCTAAGTCCTTTCATCAACATTTTTAACTCGGCCACATAACAGGCCCGTCCAGAAACCTGATCCCCTCTCATTACTCCAGTTCCGGCTTCGGTAGGGAACTTAAGTAACAAGCACCAAGGGGCGATACAAACTCTAAATTCAGCGAGGGAAGGTCTCCCTAAAAATGCGTTATATGGCGAATCTACGTCCAATACTACGAACTGAAGCATTCGCACTCTTCTACGTTCTCCTTGCCCAAGGGTCACGGGCAACTCTATGTATCCCATGGGAGCTGTCGTCGCTCCGTTGAAGCCTCTAATCCATCCTTCACAAGGTTTCAGATCTTCGGGCTCAAGCTTCATCTGATCAAATGACTTCTTGAACAAAATATTAACGGAACTTCCGTTGTCTACTAATACCTTATGGACCAAGGTCGGCCCAATGGTGGTAGTAATAACCAACGGATCATTGGTGGGTGATTGTATCCCAGTATTGTCTCGGCTGCGAAATACCACGTCGTCGAACATGGTCTTCTGTTGTTTTATGGGGGTGACATCTTCCAAATCATCACCTTCATTCACGTCTAGATGCTTGGCGGCATTCACATATTGATCCATAGATCTGAAACTTCGGATTGCCGGGTGAGGTCCGCCTACTATGGAGTTGATGACAATTCCTTTACCTTTCTGCTGCGATGTAGGTTTGGGAGCAGGTAGAATCTGTTTTGGAGCCTGCTCACCTTGCCCCCTGTCTCTCGGGGCAACCTTGTACTCATCCAACTTCCCTTCACGCAACAATTTCTCAATCACATCCCTCAAATGTCGACATTCATTAGTTGAATGCCCGTGTGTTCCGTGGAACAAACAAAACTTCCCTGTCGCCATTTCTTTCTCGGTCGAATCACGAGGTGGCGGTCTCTTGTACTGTAACACATTGTACGTATCCAGATAAATATTTTCCAGGGTGTCGTTCAATGGCGTATAATTCTCGTAGTTCTGGAATCGAGGTCTTTTGTTAGGGTCGCTTCCCCTATTTCTGTTTCTTCTGTTGTCGCTCGAATTACGGTTATTGTTGTTGTTTCCCCCACTTCCAGTATTGCTGTTTCCACCCTTGTTTCCTACATTTACTTCAACCTTGCCAGAATTCTCCCCCGACTGCTTCACGGCGATATTACTCTGCACATTCTCCTTTGAAGCCGTCTCAGACTTTCTCTTTCGGTTTGCCCTGGCCTCCTCTCGTCGTAAATAAATATCGGCTTTTTCGTAGAATATCTCCCTTGTGGGGGGTGTCTTCCCAGAAAGGTAGTCTCCAAACTCAGATTCAGGATCAACTCCTTCCTTCAATGCCATCAGAATAGTGGGCTCATGCGGGTCACTGACCTCAGTTACAGCTTGGTTAAAACGATCAAGATATGCCCTTAGAGATTCTCCTGGTGCCTGTTTGATTCTCGATAATTCAATAACACTCTTGGACTTTCGGGCATGTAGTCGGAACTGGTTCATGAAACGCTCGCTTAGTTCCTTGTAATTAGAAATCGAACGAGGAGGAAGTCGGGTAAACCAGAACAATGCCACATCTTCTAGGTAGATTGGGAATGCTTTGCACTTCACTTCATCAGGGGCAGCAGCGGCATTCATGAGCCACAAATACCGCATCAAATGCTGTCCTGGATCAGTCCTTCCGTTATACTTGTCCATCTGTGGCAAGTTAAAGCGTCGGGGAAACTGGAAGTCAAGGATATCGTCGGTGAACGGAGTATGGCTTCGCTCAATGCCATAATCTTCATTTGTATAATTCCGGCTCTCGGACATAATTCGGCGAACCATTGCCTGTACATCAGCACTAGTTAGGGGCTGCTCAGGTTCCCTGGCCCTAGTATCCGAGTTCCTTTTGGGCTCTTTCTTAGGAGATGCCCTTCTTCTTCGAGCTGCCTCTGCTCGATTCCGTTCCCTGCGTTCCCGGTCGATCTCGGGAAGAGGGGACTGGAGTCTTTGCCCCCGAGTGGGGTCATCGTTTCCTAATGCTTGTGCGATATCCTCGCGAGATCCCAAAGATCCAAATGTCAGCTGATCCACGTTCTGAGGTCGTTCGAGTGGCCTCCGTTCACGGGGCCTCTCTTCCTCGGAAGATGAAGATTGATCTACTGGTGTGTGACGAACCGGTGATGGAGTTCTCTGTCGACGGAGCTCACTGATCTCCCGACTCATGAGCCTCATATTTTCCTGCATCATGAGATTAGTGCGCTCGTGAACTTTCATGGCCTCCCTCGTGCTCTCAAGCATATCAAGAAAGCGCGAGAAATCTCCTTGGGTGATGGGCGCAGATGGATTGACCTGATCACCAACCCTGGTGGCTGGAATTGGAGCACTCGTAGGGACTCGAGTAGAGGTTCCAGCTTCACCAAGCATCGGGTCGGATCGGAGGTAGGAAGTCGGGTCGGATCGGAGCTGGGGTGCCTGGTCGGATCGGTACGCAGCGGACAGCTCGGGTCGGTTCAGATTGGGGGAATGCACTGCTTCAGAGTCTCCTACCCGGATCGGATCGGAGCTCTCCCCCTGCTGGCGGCTCGGATTTCTTGCATTGATTCTTCCTGCTGCTGAACTCTGCCCCCGAGACCTTGTTACAACAGCATTTTGCTGATCTTCGCCAGCTCCATTTCCTCGAAAAGATTGAACTTCCTTGCCTTTTCCTTTGGCCATGAGTTTTTAACAATCACTTCAACGAATATAAAAAAGCGGAGAAACTTAAGGATTCACTTCTTTGAACTCAACGGTCCAAAAAGTAGAAAGAGATCCCGGAAAATAAAGAATTTAGATGAGGGTTCTCAGTGAAAGCACCAAAATGTTAGACCCAAAAGTGGTTCTAACACCCAAATTGATTAGAAACAAGATTAAATGAGACAAAAATTAAAATGAACACACAGGATTTATAGTGGTTCGGCGAAGAAATGCCTACGTCCACTTATCTTTCACTATATTCAATAATTCAGTTGCAAATACAATGTAAGATTCACTCACAACTCACTTTTGTTCACTCAATTGACTAAAACGAGAAATGAAAGATGATTTGGATTCTCCGGGAGTAATGGAGTTCGGATGATGGAGGTAGTTGAATTCTCAAAGTGCTGAAAAAAGATCCTTCTCTTTGTCTCCAGACGGGGTATTTATAGGTGTGAATTTGCTTGAGACTTGATCCGGGTCGGGCCACGTGTCATCCATCGCACTCTCTTCGGGTTCGGATGAACTATCACGTTGACAACGCATCAAAGGGAAGGACGTTATGGGTATGAATTGGTCATAGCCGGTCCGGATATCCAGGTGCTTTTGCACGAGAATAACATGGATCATGGGTGCGGGTCGGAGACGCGCAGATAAGGGGTTCGGATCGGGATACCCGATCCGAACCGGATTGGCTTGGGTGCGACTCTCCTTCTCTAACCTGTTCCGCTCCGTTCCATTGTTGTGGCAAACTGGTGGCTTTCCGATCCATTCGAGATTTAGTTGCTTACCAATCTACTCAGTAAGAGATCACCGATCCGAACAGAGGACTCTATCCGATCCGAACCGATATGTTGCTCTGACCCGACCCGAACAACTGCAGCTATCAATCTGAATTGTAGTGTTTTCCTCCAATCCGAACCGAAGTCTTATAATTAAAAATACCCTTCAATGTTTGGGTTCTTGACTTTGTGTTGCCTAGTTCACAAAGTAGGCTAATAATTATATTTATCCAGTGTATTCTATTGTACATTATCTGGTGTATTTATTTATTTCTATTCTGCTGTTATCTGTTTATGTGTTATATTCCAAAGATTACCCTTGCCACCGTCTTATCTGGAATGGGGTTCTCACAGATCCTCAGTCCCATAAAAGTCTTTTCCACCCATAGCCTTGAAGTCTCTACATGTTTTTGCGAAGGCATTTCCACGAGGAGGTGGAGGAGGAGGAACCGCGGCCACTGGAGGAGGAATGTCTGCTGGGTCCGCGCCATTGGCCCTTGCTTCTAAGTACCTCCTAAACCAGCCGGGTATCGACACTCCTTCTAGAAGGTTAAGGTCTCCAGACATGCTGAAACAGAAAGGAAAGATTCAAAATGAAGGATAGAGAGAGATAGTGCATATGGCTTTAGGGGATTTTGCCTTTTTATAAATATAACACTTTTTATTGAAAAATGCTTCTTTAACTTTCTTTTGAAAACAATTTCAATTTTTTTTATTTTATCTGGTAAACCTATGCTCTGATACCAAGTGAAACACCCCACCTCTGTTAAGGTCACTCACAAAGGGAATGCCTTAACTTTGGTGGAGGTTTATAAGTAAAAGCCACAGATAAATTCAAGACAGATATAAATACACATATTTTAAACAGCGGAAACCAAACAGACTTTTATTTCATCAATACGTGTTCAAACATAACATTTCCATTATTGTCTCAAAATACTTCCAACATTACAACCTCATTACTGTCTTGATTATTAAAGAAGCATAAAACATAAATAAAGTGACAAAAATCCCCATAGTGATATCCAAAGCCATAATCCGAGCAAAAGAGATCCAAATCATACATCTACGGTCTTGGAGCTTGTAAGGAATTTGACTGAGCTGAGTTGTTTCCTCCCTGTGGACCTGGGGGGGAACGAAAGAAAAGAATACGAAAAGAAAATAGAGTCAGACATAAAGGCTGAGTAAATCAAGTAACTCTTCAGTATGTGAATAAGAAAAAGGGCATGATAGATTTAAACTGAAAACAGGATAGTGTCACAAGCAAAGGAAGTGTCGTTTAGAATCGAATGTACTATCGCACCCATATTATATCTCTGCACCTACTTAAGTTTATTCTAACTGGCACCCCATGCTGAGGGTGAAGTGATCCCCATTTTTATTTAAAGATCGGCTCCTACTCGCGTAAACATGTGTCATACGGCCCCCAAGAATTGTAGATACCTGTGCTGGTCCTACCATGGGGTGTATCAAGACCCATTGTGGCGGCCCCGACACAAATTCTAGAAGGCATAAGTTATATTACCGGTGTCCCCAGTGCCCTATTTGTCTGCTCCGGAGTGTGTGCACGCCCGCACCCCGTTAGACCTACACTGTGCACCCACTGCCATCGTTTTGACCGCTTACAATCAGCCCAGTAATCGTGCCCCACCCTGCCTAGTTTCAGGGTACCATGATACCTAACTTGGGTTACTGCTGAAACGGGTCCCTCGTTACCAGGATTTTCTAGTCAAACATGTTAAGTGGTTAAGTGTCTGTATTTACCTAACCCCCACCCATCAATTCTTGTTGACATGTTGAATTTGGTTAAGTGTTTATAGTTGACTTAACCCTACCATCTGTCCTTAGCCTCTTAGAGCACCAGAACACTCACATTAGACAGGTGTTGCTACAGTTACTGGATGTGCCGGTCGGTTCCGGGTAGGTTTACACCGTAGCTCAGTCTAACCTCAGGTCATTATTGGGCTCAATGCTTAACCACCCACATTGGATAGGTATTGTTGTGACTACTGGACAACCGGGCTGGTCCGGGCAGGTTTACATCACAACTCAATCCAACCTCGGGTTAAGCATATCGTGTTTTCTAAATTTACATATTTTATTACTTCACAATTATATATGTAAATTTCATGTCTTTTATTCTTGGGTATAACAATTCATACCGCTTATATGTCATTGTCGTTGGCATGTGCCAACCATGCCAACATATATATTTTTCATGTTTTACACCCAACGTTATTACCCCCATTTGTTCGCAACATTATAACATGTGTTGGGCTTATCACAATTCAGCCCAACTTTATAAACGTGAGAAAAAGGGGAAATCAAGAACATGTAATACATAAAGGTGTGTGGCGCATGAACTTGCAATTTTATCGATTCAACAGAAATTACGGGTCATGTGAACATGCATTCAAATCAAAGTATGACTAAGTAGGTGACATATGAAATGGCATAGTTTAGGCTTATACAAACTTGTGTTTAAACATGTTTAACTTGGCATATTGTTAACCACAAAACTAGCATGTTGTATATTCACCAAAATGTCCAATTATAACATCTAATCACATAGCCTATTTCAACATGAACTTGCATAGTTTATGAAACCCAAACGATACTTAACATAGATCCAATTATACTTGCAAATAAACATGAACTTGCATTGTTTATGAAACCCAAACGATACTTAACATAGATCCAATTATACTTGCAAATAAACATGAAAATGATATCATAGGTATTGGGTCATGTAGGCATAAAAGGTTTCAAATCTAGAACATGTTTACATAAGCCTTAATTTAGACTTAGTGAATGTATATAGTCCATGCCATAGGCAAAAACATAAAGGGATCAAATTCTAGTTTTTGCCTCAAACTTGCAAGTGCCATTGTTTTCATATACAATTGTTCAATAGGCTTGCATCAATCAATTTAGGCCACAAATATCAATACACAAGTCATAACAGAATCATTACAATACACAGAATTTATATCATACAATAACACAATTCTATTTTCATTTACATCGAATCACATCACATTTTTTGTTCATATTCTGAACGGTCGCTATACTTACAACGAATGCAGAATCTTGAATTCTGGATTCTGAATTCTGAAACTGAGATGCGCTCCTTTGGGTAGACTAACGTTGCGTTGATTAATTTGATTAAACTTTAATCTTCTTCTTAATTTGATTCGCCTCATAGGCTTTTCTCTCTTGACGGCTATGCTCAATTCCTCACTGGCAGCATGACGACTCCCATCTTATTTTTTTGTGTGAATTTTCAGTTGAGACTTAGGGTGTATTTATAGATTTTTACATTGTTTTGAGCCGTCAGATGAAGACAGGAGGAATCTAGACCATACAAAGTTCAAAGAGCCAATCAAGAGGTGACATGTCAGCCCTAGTGACACACCGAGCCACAGAAATTCAAGCCAGAGCCAGACCTAGCCAGCCAGGTCAACCAGGCAGGTCGACTGGTAGGTCGACACCCAGGTCAACACTATGGTCGACCTGGGGTAGCCAGGTCGACACCATGGTCGACCTGGGGAGGCCAGGTCGACACCATGGTCGACCTGGGGAGGCCAGGTCGACACCATGGTCGACCTGGTCTCTGCGCGGGAATTTTCCCGTCCAGCCCAGTTTGAACCTGTTTTTTCAAATTTCGAATTTTAAACTGGGCTGTTTGAATTTAAATTTTATTCTGAAACTTCCGAAGGTCATAACTTCTTCATACGGAGTCCGATTCACGCAAACTCGGACTCTATCTCAAGCAGAATTCTGAGACGAACGCAATGGCGTAACCCATTTCCCTTAATTCTTTCATTTACAATTAATTACACTTTAATTTGTGAAGCTTAATGTTATAGAATTCACGGGGTGTTACATCTACCCTTTCAAAATACTTTATGAAGTAAGATAGCTAAAAAAATAGAATTTATTCTTGTATGCTGGGAACATATTTCTGCCAAGACCGGAGTTCTTCCCTTTTTAATGATGTCTACACGCTGCATACATTGCTATGGGTACTATAAATACTGCACAGAAAATTGTCTACTTTCCATGGTTATCATTTACATACAAACAACACTGTTGTTTCATGTGAAGACTAAAGTAAATTGGGCACTGTTTTACCATATGAGCACTTGGCACATTTATGTTTACTGGTTTGTTCAAGTATCGGTATTTCTAGGCTAAATGTTACATGCACAGTAATTTACATTTAGTTGATATATATTTTTTGGTTTTAGCACACTTGTTGTAAATAAAGGTCGACATCCGTACATGCTGTACTATGCACATATAATTCTTGCAACCATACACTTTTTACTGTTAAATGTATGTATACTTCAAATAATGTCGCACATGTTCGTTCCCATGTAGGCTGCTAATGTACATGTGCTATTGTATGTTCTCATTTTAGTAATATATTAAAGATGGTTGAATTATTCGCATAGTTTGGTATTAATCACCATAAATGATTTCTATGCTTATATATGATTGGTTGTACTTATTTATGGAGGAAGTATATGCTGAAAATGCATGCTTATGTCAATTTAAAATTCCTAACTGTCGCTTGCCTGTTTCACTACTCACGCTGGTCATCTTTTTTTTCATGACTTACGCATGTCGTCTTGCTTGTTATGGCCATGGTATTTGGTAGTTTCCCGTTGATTTATACTTGAACTATTTAATATACTTCAGGATTAACGATTATATTTTGTGAATATCGAAGTTCGCTAACTTGAGATAAGTTTAATCCGGACTCAACCGTTTTGTGTATTTTGCATGGAACGCTCGGGTCAGGTCCTAAGTGTTCCAGATATTCAGCTCGTAAACTGGAGAGGAACGTGAAGATGCAAGATGCATACGGCGTGTGCTCGACAAAACATAAAAGTTTTTATTCTTTAAAATTCATGTAAACATTATACATTTTTTCGCTGTGCCGAATATTAGTATAAACTCTGATATGTATACAAAAAAATTTATTCCACTGCAAGTAGTATCGTACTATGATTCTGTGTTTATTTATGTTTAAACCCTATAAGAAAAAATAACTATCTGTCTTTTTGAACGTTCTAAGTTGGCTTAATTACCGACTTGGAGCGGTCAGAAAGCAGGTTGTTACAGCGAGCCTCTGGCAAGTACTCAGTCAAGCCTTTGGATCATCAGGGCCGGTCCACACGGAGTGGATTAAAATGACAGAACAATGCATTTCCCCGCCTTATGGGACGTAAATGAGCTAGACAACTCAATATCCATTGACTCCGTAGTAACTGATATATCCGAGGCGCCTTGCTATCAATCAAATAATATGCAACATCCACATGAGTAAAATGTCTGGGTTCCATACCATGACACCACTCCTAGCTAGAAGGAAGCGCATGTCCTCCCAGAAGTCCTCTCTTGTTTCTGGTTCACACCGGGGTGTAAGGCTCGCGAATTAACGCTATACACAAAGCTATGCTATATTAAAGCCGTCCTTTGATCATCATCCACAAGACTCTGCTTTTCAACAGAAGCCTTGATCATTTGCATCTCAGCATGCCACACTGACAATTCACGTCGCGCGACTGATGTCTATCGATATATAACCTCTGAGCTCGTACGTCTCAGAGAAGGGTGTTAAGCAAGAGAATAAATTCTCCGCCACCAAACAGATATATACTTAATAGAGATCAATCAACACAGAATAAAATCCAATGTCAAACACACATCCATTTACAAGTTTGTTCTGGGTCTGAATGAAACCGGAGGCACCTTATTCCTCGTCCCATATGTCCAATATAGGAGAGAGGTCCTCGCATACCAGGTCGATCTCCAAGTACGTCTAGATGATCAACACTTATTACCTTGTATTGGGTGTACAGCCCAATCAAGACATCAGTAATCATCCAAACGATGTGAAGACCTCCGGTCTTCAACCACCGTCTTCATCGTTGACTTATCATCGATTCAATTATTCAGAATGGGATAAACCCGGTCTTTCTGAATAACTCGCGTATCTTATAAACAAGTGCTATAAAAAACACAACATATGCCTCATTCCAATCCAAAATATTCTTTTATTCAAATATTCATATCTTAAGGGAAAGGTTCCCATTAATTTTATCAAAGATAAATTCTTTTAAATTTATTCTTTAATCTACCTTTGGATATTAATTCAAACCAAATTAAGGGTTATCCAAACTAGTCGGGATTAGCGCACCTTACCGAAGTAATCATTTATTATATTTCCTAATCCCAACCTATTCATCCAATGGAGCAAAACCGGTAATACTCCATATCTAATACCACAGTATTACTAGTAATTTTTTTTACCATTTCACGTTCAAATTTAATTAAAGATTTAACTATCGCTTAGAGCAAAATTGGTGATACTCCATTCTCGATCATTTCATGAATTCGATAAATTTAATTATCTCACTCACCTTCCAATCTAATTAAAGATTAATTAAAACTCTAATTCTGCTTTAATCTCAAAAATCATTACTTAATGATTATTCAAAGTTAAGAAATTAATCTTATCTTTAACTGGGTTAAAGAACTAATATCTTTTAAAACACAGTTCATGGTAAACCCGAAATCCCATTCCATTAATTATGGAATCTTCACGGAAAATAGATCGATATAAATAATCGATATAAACTTCCGTATCCGACTAATAATATAAATGGAATAACGGCAAAGCCTTTTAAATTCCATATATAGTAACAGTCTTTCTCCACAGAAGTTCACTTCAATTATTACCAAATCGAATTCCATTCCATTCCAATTTAATATATTAAACTGGAAAACTTTACTTCGGAAAATTTCCATTAAATCTTAAAAAAACAGATTTATATATTCCAAATCACATTTCACTGTAAATCGGGTTAAAGAACGAATGTCGTTAAAAACACAGTTCACAATAAACCCAATTCACATCCTAATTTATTCTAATTACCAAATGTAACTGGAAACTCTAATAATCTTAATTAAAAGATTTATTCTTTTCAAATGGGGTTCAAGAACAGTGTTACTGGAAACACCATTCACGACAAACCCAAAATCCAATTCTTTTATTCAATTCCAATTAAATATTAATTAATTGGGAAACTTTTATAAATCTTAATTAAAAGATTATTCTTTTCTCAACTGGGTTTAAGAACAATGTTAATAAAGACACCATTCACGATAAACCCAAAATCCCATTTGATATTAAATACAAGGCTATGAATAGAAATTAGATAGGCTTATATTCAATATCAAATTCTGAAACCAACAAATATCGTATTGGAAATAATGATATAAATATATTTTCCAAATTTCCATAATAATACCCGTATAACCCCGAAATCCAACATCGAAATATTCCGAAGATGATTTCCATTCAAATCCACTTCATTTCATATATTGGGAATTCTGGTTATGTTAAAACCCATTCACAAATCCAATTTATTTTATTTAAAAATTATTGGATTTCAAATCTAGTTAATAACTAGTTCATTTTGAATAAAAATATATTTTTATCTTTTCAAATATGGGGTTTTTCATCCCAATTCTTTCCAAATCATTTATTATGATTTTAACAAATTATTGATATTTTAAATAATTTCATCAAGGCCTTTCAGTCGATTTCCATAAACGGTCATCGAACTGCACTTACAGTGACCTTTTCCAAATTTGATTTGGACATAATTCCAAATCCATCAGTTAGATTTTAGATCTCTTATATTCGTTGAAAAGCTCTTTTCGATACAAACCCAACGGTTCCGGTTTTAGGAGAATCCGACTGTCGGATCTCCCGTAATGTCCATTCGAAACCAATGGTCGAAATTCGCGAACTATCGCGGGGCGACGCGTTCTATTCAAGTCATTAAATATATATAATATATATATTTCATCGATTTCCATTTAAAGCGTATTTTATAAATCATTTTAAATTTGTTTTCAAAATGATTTCAACTTCATATTCAATTTTAAATCAAAATTCGATATTCCATATTATCAATATATAAATGATAATATTTTCAAAACATTAGATGTTGAAATCACTTCCTTTTCGATATTCATTATAAAAATGAAAAAAAATCGATATAAATATCATTCACGTCAAAATGGCATTAATCTAATCAACACGACTTCATATTTTTAAATATTTTCGTGTCCATTCCAAGTCGGACATCAAAATCATATTTTGATCCAATACTGAATATTATTCTAAA
Organism: Allium sativum; assembly: GCA_030737875.1. NCBI lineage: Eukaryota > Viridiplantae > Streptophyta > Magnoliopsida > Asparagales > Amaryllidaceae > Allium > Allium sativum. The sequence goes on along the minus strand of CM060916.1, from coordinate 747,939,646 downwards.
ATATTAGTTATTTTAAAATATTCATTATTTTAAAATATTTGTTATTTTAAAATATTCGTTCCTTCCGAACTGGAATCAGACAAAGTCAATTACCATATAATTTTATTTATATGGTTTTTATACACACGTGTACACAACAATAATCAAACACAGTCAACCATCATCCAGAGTGCATTACACAATTGGATAAGCATTGAATATAAATAATTAACGCTTACAACAGCCTGTTAACCCATCGATTGACATACAACTAAATATTGGGATTAGTGTATGTCCAATATCATCCCAATACCTATGTGGTGTTTTCAAACAACAAACACTAATTATTATTTGTGCAGTTGGGCGATGTGTAAAATATATCGTCCCCATCCATATCAGTCAAATGTGTGTACATTAACAAATCTTTCGATTTGTAAATGAATATTTATTTTGTTCATGTACACGTTAAAAAGTATATTTCTAACGATAAATTATTTATTTCAACACAGGAATATTTTATACAGTTCATTTATACAATAAAAATGATATTTTTATTGTTCTAACATTTTTTGAAAATTTCGGCAGCATAATAGCGTGATACTAGAATGGGAACAAGGTCTAGCCTTATCCCTCGCCTAATAATGGCTCGCGCCATATACAAACCAAATTCTAATCATTTCAATTCACCTCCCAAACCAAATTCAACCAAATAATCCAATCAACCAAACAACCAAACAATCATGGTTTCAAACAAAGGTGTCGGATGCAACTAAGCACCGTCTGCATCCTAATATATATATATATTTAACTAGAAAATAAATTAAAGTGAGAAGTTCTCACCTTTGGGATCCACTCCTCCATTCTTTATTTTTGAACGGTTCAGATTTGGATTTGTTTCCCACTAGTTCCAACGCAATCTATTTCACACGATTTTTATATTAAAAATCACATTTTTATTCTATTACTATATAAATAAAAGCCACATTTTTATTCTAACGTTATATATATAAAAATCATATTTTTATTTTGCTAACTTCATAATAAAAATCATATTTTTATTTTCAATGCTACATGTACATAAAAATCATTTTTGTTACAACGCTAAATGGATAAAAATCACATTTTTAAAACGAAGTTATTTAAATAAAAATCATATTTTTCTTATCATAAAAATTATATTTTTCGAATTAAAAATCCTATCTTTTTCATTTCAAAAATCTAATCTTTTTCATTTTCAAAATCTGATCTTTTCCATTTTAAAAATGTAATCTTTTCATTTTAAAAATCTAATCTTTTTCATTTTAAGAATCTAATCTTTTTCATTTTAAAAATCTAATCTTTTTTTCCTTTTAAAAATTTAATCTTTTTCATTTTAAAAATCTAATCTTCTTCACTTTAAAAATCACATTTTTACTATGTTATTCATATATTATAAAGATTATATTTTTTTATACAATGTTATTTACATAAGAAAAATGATATTTTCTTTTTATAAAACAATGATTCTTATTTAAAGCTATTTATATAAAAAAGCAAGATTTTATTAATGCTGTTTTTATTTAAAATTAACACTGTATTTAAATTAAAAATTAGGTTAATTACCTTTAACCGTGCGAACCTTCATCGTCTTCTTCCTGGCATCGGTTCAAGCACCTGAGGTGCACCTTCCTCAAATGCAGACTCACAGCATCGGAGAGCAGTCGACGCAGTTGTCCCTGTCGGTGGTGATGAAGGGTTTTAGCAAGCGAAGTGGAGAAGGTTGGCACCGTGACTGTTGTTTGGCGACAGCACCATTTCGAGCATGGTTGGGAGGGCACGCCAGCATTTCATAGTCGGGCAAGGCGCTAGGGTTCGAAGGTGGAGGCGGAAGATTTCGTGGAGGCTAGGGCTTCACGGTTTTCTTTGAACGAAGGGAGGAGGAGCAAGGAGGGGTGTACTGGCGGTCAACAACGGAGGCCAGGGGGTGGGCGACGCTCGAGATCGGCTGTGGTGGTCGCGGTCTGATAGGGCCACGTGGAATCAGGATTTCTTCTCATTTTTTTAATTTGATTTGAGCGTTGTCCTGGTAAGGGGAGAGAGAGAGGGCTTGTATATATATAATTTAGTTAATTAATTTCAAAAAGTTTGTTTTTATTTCGAACCCCAAATCGAACCCAACGACTGTCGCCCCTAGCTAATTACCCCTATTCCGGACATAATGAGATATGTCCATTAAGCCAATTCGACTGTTACGATCAGTTTTCTTTTTAAATTAAATTTTAAATCAATATATTCAATTTTAAACGTACATTTTAATTTATCGGGGCCACATACTCCCTCCGAAAATTCCCAAAAAATAAATCTAGCTATGTTTTGATGATATGGTCCTAACAAAACTAATTCGTCGAATTTAGAGACCATTTGAAAAACGGTCATTTTCCAGTTGATTAAATTCAAACTGAATTGACCAAACACGTTTAAATTCACCACGCCCACACATTAATTCCAAAAATTATAAAATTTGGAATCTAGCAATAATTTGACATTCCAGATCCAACAAAAATGGTCTCATCGAAAACGGAGGTCGTTTGCTAAATTGCTATTTTTAAGGGCTATATATTATATTAAATTCCATAGCGACCATTCTGAATTTTCAACTGGACTTAACGTTTTATTCCCATTATGAAATCTGGATTTTTCACATTCATTGGAAAGATATTTTCAAATAAATTCAAATATTTCTAGTTTTACCAAAATTCGGTTTCTTTTGAATCCTGTACATTCATTTGAAATCGAAATTTCAAACTGCAGCGCCATTTCCAATTACTTTTATAAATAAAATGAATATTTATTTTCTAACTTCAATTCAAATAAATTTATGTGACGGCTCGCCCCGCACCAGCCTGCATTTCTTCCGAGAGTGCGCTGTACGCATGCCCAGCTAGCACAGAACGGTCGTCAGAAGAAAAGAAAGAAGAGAATGAACTAATCAAGGGACCTGTAGATTGTCTCGCAGCGCATGGAATAAAATATAATAATAACATACTTGACATAAAACAGGTGAGACAGTGCATAAGCTGATAACTAAAATCAACATCCATCATCAGAGCAGCGGAAATTCAAATACAGCTTATTACAATTTTCCAAATTTACTGTCTCTAAACAAAAGAAAGCCAAAATAGAAGATACACCACCAATGCCCAAGCAGTGATCTTCGACAACACAGGGAGAATACTATACATATGTTACGTGGAAGCCTCCTGCTCGTCTCCGGATCATCTACCCGTGCATCACCAGCTAACCTGTCTCTAGTCTGCTCGTGTGAGCACCCAGAGTAATAAGAGGAGACATAAAACTCTGGGTCAGACATAAAGCCTGGTATGAGCGATAAGCATCTAAACAGAATGATAACAGGTATACTAAACCATACCTGAACCTGGACCTGCAACCAAAGAGTTAGTACCACATACCGTACAATGCTCTAAGGTGCCATAACAAATAGTGTAAGGTTACGGGGGTGGGGTGTGCATGTCACAATGATAGCAAACAAATCATCCATAGCAACCATCCTCACATCTCTCACTCAGTGCGTAAAGCATACGATATCTACCACTTTGGAACACTAGACAAACTGAGGCAACGACGAATCCCGACTTGTAGAAACCCTGTTATGACCAAGCTAAACATATGGAGTCATGACCAAACATTTCAATGACCCACTTCATTGGTTGTAGCCCTTGGTTCTACCGATGCCATAATGGCCCTGAATCCGCCTTCGTACCTCCTACCATAGTGGTCCAAAGCTATAGACGTCGATAACCCCTTGGCACACGTCCCGCAGCAAAGCCCAACCATGAAGTGAACTCGTTGGTTCCCATCTGGATCCTGAGCTCTAACTTCCCTTTGGACTACCTTTGCATCTCGGGTTCTCAGTCATCACCGGATCGGTTCGGGTCTCCTCCTCCTGCTTCAGATCGGATCGTGTCCACTGGTCGTGCCATCAGCTCTTCAGTCCGGGTCGGATTGCACCATTCTGGTTCGGATCGGTCGTGTCGAGCCTCCCCAGGTCGGGTCGGTTCAAGTTCCCCATCTCCATCAGATCGTGATCCTCAGGTCGTGGCGGCCCCCCCTCCAGTGCATAACTCCGGTTCGGGTCGTCTCGTGGTGCTCGGTTCGGTTCGAAAGTGACTAAACGGGTCGGGTCGGAGTCTCCAAGTCGCATCGCCATCACTGGTTCGGGTCGCACTTTCTGGTCACGAGAGATTCGGATCGTGCAAGCGGATCGGATCGTGGCGTGGTGCTACGATTCAAGATCTCCTTTGGTCATCATCTCGTGGAGGGGGTTCGGGTAGTATAGCCTCCATCGATTCGTGCTCACCATCTTTCAGCGGATCGGGTCGGAGTCCTTACATCGGTTCGGTTCGGGTCTCCCTTATCCGATCCGATCCGGTTAGATACCCTGCAGTTTTCTGCAACTTTCCAGCAACTGTTTATACGCCCCTCGACGGCGTTTTCGACCAATCTAACTATTGGAATCAATCACAAAGCATACCAAAGAGTCATAGCAACATATAACAGCAACCACAAGCAACAAACAACAATTTAAATGAATCAAAATGGATCAAAAGTGGCCAAAACCTCATATTTTCCTATAATTCCTCTTAATCATGTTTAAGCATACGATTAGCAAAACACATCGAAATTAACCCAAATTTCTAACAGAGCCTTAAAACATTATTTTAGAATTTTAAGAATTTTTCCAGAATTTATTTACGTATAAATTCGCTAATCTTCACTAATTACCCTTAATCATCGTAATTAGTGCAAAAACTATGCAAATCACTCACCTTTGCCACAATAAAACTTCCAAATCTGAAGTAAACCTCTGATTTACACGAATTCCAATATATAACAGCAGCTCTACCTCGGTCCTTGTGCTAATCCTCCTTGATTTGATGCCTCTAAGCCTTAATCCTTGATTAGGAAGTGATTTTTGGGTGTTTTAGAGAGATTTAGAGAGTGGAGGCCATGGCTAGGTTAAGAGGAATGAAAGTGGCGGCTGGAAAATGTCTAAAGAAATGTTTTCTAACCCTAATCAGCACCTACATACCCCTAAACCCGAAATTCCCCTTGGGCCTAGCTGCTAATCACCCGGTTAAGCCCAATTAAGCTGTTTTTCACCATCTGAAACTTGTTCCAGCCATATCTCCCAAACGGTAAGTTCGTTTGGCTAATGTGACCACTCTACGGAAAGAGAAACCATCATCCGGAGCCAATGGAAGTGGTTTCAGGTCAAAATTCCTTTCCAGTCAAAAGTTATGGCCAAAACAGTGATAACTAGGGGTAAAATGGTCATTTAAAAATCGGGAAAAATCATGAACATGGGAAATGACCCCAATAGTCGTCCCCCAAAGTTACATGACCATACGACTTCGCATGTGACAGAAATAAATATTCTACGATTCTATGATGCGTAGAATGCGGGTCGTTACACTCTCCCCCCCTTAAGAAATTTCGCCCCCGAAATTCCTTAACCCAAAACATACAAAGGATCCCGCATGCCTAACAACCACGTACAACAATCAAACATGCAAAACAAGCAAACAAGCCTATCCTAGCATGCAGAAAACTAAATCGAAGTCAAAATCTTACCAGACAAAGAGTTCTGGGTGTGTCTTCCTAATGTCCTCCTCTGTCTCCCAAGTACAATCACTCTCGTCCTCGCTCCACTGTACCTTGACTAGCTTCACCGCCTTCCTTCGAAGTTGCTTCATGTCGTGCTCGACAATACAGGCCGGCTTGCGATTCCCAACCGCCTCGGGTTCTACTTCGAAGTCCTCTAACTGATCAGGTGAAATAGTCATATCTGAGTCGTGAACGAACTTCCTTAGTTGGGAAACATGAAATACGTTGTGAACTCCCGCCATTTTCTCTGGTAAGTCAATTCTATATGCCAAATTCCCGACTAGTTCAAGAACAGGGAATGGGCCAACGAATCTTGGTGCCAACTTGCCTCTCCTGCCAAATCGTATTACGCTCTTCAACGGAGAAATCTTGACAAACACCAAGTCGCCAATGGAGAATTTTAAGTCTCTCCTCCTCTTATCAGCATAGCTCTTCTGCCTATCTTGAGCAGCTTTCATTCGTTGTTGAATGATCTTAATCTTATCTGAAGTTTCCCTCACCACATCTGGTCCAAGCATAAACTTCTCACCAGTCTCTATCCAACATGATGGTGAGTTGCACGGTCTTCCGTACAAAGCTTCAAACGGAGCCATACCAATACTGGATTGGTAGCTATTATTATATGCAAACTCTACTAGATGCAAATGGTCATCCCATGATCCACCAAAATCCAATATACATGCTCTCAAGAGATCATCCAAAATACGGTTCACCCTCTCCGTTTGACCGTCGGTCTGAGGATGGTATGCGGTACTGAGATGTAACTCTGACCCTAGAGCCTCTTGTAAGCTCTTCCAAAACCCACTAGTGAACAACGGGTCTCGGTCGCTCACAATGCTTTTAGGTACTCCATGAAATCTCACTACCCACTTCATATATAATTCTGCTAACTTAGCTGCCGTTCTGGTCGATTTGACTGGTATAAACCTTGCACTTTTAGTCAGTCGATCTACAATTACCCAAATGCTGTCATATACCGATCTAGTCCTTGGTAAACCATCGATGAAATCCATCGATACTTGCTCCCATTTCCATTCGGGAATTTCCAAGGGCTGTAACAACCCACTAGGCTTCTTTTGCTCTGCTTTAACTAGCTGGCAATTCATGCATTTGGATATAAACTTCCCAACGTCTCTTTTCATTCCTTCCCAGTAGTAAATCTGCTTCATATCTCGATACATCTTGTTACCACCAGGGTGTATAGTTAGCTTTGAGTGATGACATTCTCTAAGCACTTCATCCCTCAATCCATTGACATTGGGTACAACAAGCTTTCCATTCTTTCTAAGCCATCTATCACGATCAAGCCCATACTTGTTCATCTCCTCATCGATACCCATCTCTAACTTGGAGATGATTTCCAATAGGTTAGGATCGTCCCTCTGACTATAGCCGATTCGTTCAATCAAAGTGGGTTTGATCGTCAAACTTGCTAACATTTCTGGATCCAATTCGCACTTTGGTCTGAAATCAAACCCCGCGATAAACTCCAGTTGCTTCCATTCAAGGAACATAGCCCCTAAGCTGGCATGTCTTCTACTCAATGCATCAGCCACCGCATTGCCCTTTCCTGGTGTGTATGCGATGTCAAAATCATAGGAAGCTAAGAACTCTAGCCATCTCTGCTGACGGAGATTCAGATCTTTCTGAGAGAAGAGATACTTTAACGACTTATGATCTGTAAACAGCTCAAATCTTTCTCCCAAGAGATAGTGTCTCCACATCTTTAACGCGAACACGATCGCTGCCAATTGTAAATCATGGGTAGGGTATCTTTTCTCGTGCGGTTTCAATTGCCGACTTGCGTAAGCTACAACCCTACCGCCTTGCATCAATACAGCACCCAGTCCGGTACCACAGGCATCCGTGTATACTGTCATCTCTTCATCCCCCTTAGGAATGACTAACACTGGTGCGCTTGTCAACTTGTCCTTTAGACTTTTGAATGCATTCTCGCACCTTTTATCCCAGACAAAAGCTTGATTCTTCTTGGTCAACTGGGTCAATGGTGCTGCTATCTTGGAGAAACCTTGGATAAACTTACGATAATATCCCGCTAACCCCAAGAAACTTCTTACGTCTGTTGCATTCTTGGGCGTAGGCCAATCCTGTACCGTAGCCACCTTCGCCGGGTCCACGGCAATCCCATTTTCTGATACAACATGGCCCGAGAATCTCACTTCCCTCTTCCAGAAGTGACACTTAGAAAACTTTGCTTTCAATTGGTGTTTTCTCAGCACCTCCATCACTATTCTTAAATGTCCCTTGTGTTCTTCCTCTGTCCTTGAGTAGACCAAAATATCATCAACGAACACAAGGACAAACTTATTCAACTGATCTCTGAATACCCTATTCATAAGATCCACAAAATATGCTGGGGCATTGGTCAGCCCGAATGGCATGACCAACCACTCATAAAACCCAGACGGCGTCCGAAATGCCGTTTTAGCTATACTCTCAGCTTCCACTCTAAGCTGATGAAAACCTGTCGCGAGATCCAACTGAGAAAATACTCTCGCGCCACTCAACTGATCGAACAAATCATCTATCCACGGTAGAGGATACTTGTTCTTCCTTGTCACTTTATTCAACTCGCGGTAGTCTACACACAAACGAAGGGAACCATCCGCCTTGGTAGCAAACACAACTGGTGCTCCCCATTCAGAAACACTCCTTCTGATAAATCCCTTCTTCAAAAGATCGCTGACTTGCACCTCGAGCTCTCGCTGCTCTCTTGGTGCCATACGACGAAGTGGCATCACTATAGGCCTGGCATCCTTTACCAAATCAATACGAAACTCAATCTCTCGGTGTGGTGGAAGTCCGGTCACTTCTTCGAAAACATCCGGATACTGGCCAACCATGGGCAAACCTGACAACTCACTATGCGGAATGTCGAGGGAGTTTAGAAAACTAGCCAATACCCCCTTACTGGGTAGACCACCAAACACTATCCTCCGCCCATCATCCGCTCTAGCTGTCACCAACAAGCCCTCACAGTCTACCACCACCCCGTATCTTTGGAGCCAATCTACTCCCAAAATAATGCCAAACCCAGTAAAGCCCAAAACAAAGCAATCACAAACAAACATGCATCCATGACTCGATAAGACCACATTACGACAAATCATGCTAAGGCTAGTCGAACCGCCAATCGGGTTCGTCACTACTAAAGGTCTATCGACAATCTCGGGCTCCAATCCCAACCTATCTACCAGGTCACTAGATATGAAAGAACTGGAAGCTCCGGTATCAAACAAAACTCTAACAGGAACATCATAAACAGAAAGCATACCTTGAATGACGACATTCTTTCCCTTCTCCGCCGCTGTTGGGGCATTCGACGAAGAAGGAATAGCATTAAGAGCATAGGCTTTCACCATTTGCTTTTCCTTAGGGGGCTGTGGACACTTGTCCTTGTGATGTCCCATTTGGCCACAGTTGAAGCACTTCCTATCCGCTGGCTTGGCCCGACAATTACTAGCATAATGGCCCTTCTTACCACAGCTGAAGCACTCAACATCTTGCTTATTCTTTTTCTTCTGGCCATCCTTAGCTTGGTTCTGCTTTCTCTTATTCTGGGAACCACCCTTGCCTCCACCACTTACTTGTGGTTTTGGCTCTTCTGCAGACGCAACCTCAGTCTTCGACTTAGGGTAGAGACTTTCTGATCTTAATGCTTTCCCCACAATCGACTCAAACGACTCATCGATGTGGTTAATAAGTCTTTCCCCCAAGTACTGGTCCAAACCGGTTATGAATTTCTCATTCTTTTTCTCGGCAGTATCAATAAGAGATAACCCATATTTTGACAAAGTGTCAAATTCGGCAATATACTCGGAGACGGCTCTGCCATTCTGCTTGAGCTCCAAGAATTTCTTAAACAGCACTGACTTCTGAGCAGCTGGAATGAACTTCTCGCTAAAGCGATCTTTAAACTGCTCCCAAGTAATCTGATCTTCGGGAGTAGCTGCTTTTATAGCATTCCACCAATTCATTGCCCGCCCTTGCAGCTGACGGGACGCTAGCTTTCTCTTCATCGCATCCTCGATACCCAAATCCTCGAAGATACGTTCGCAACTATCCAACCAATCCTGAACATCTGTGGCTGACTCCGTTCCGTGAAACGGCTTCCCACCAAGGCTAGTATAATCCTTATTCAGCTTGGCGAAGTCGACCCTCGGCGCCTGCACTATTGGACCACCACCATTTCCACCATTGGGAGCTGCCCTCTGTACATCTCTAAGCATCTCTCTCATGAGGTCAGTAAACATCGTCCTCATGTCAGCAGCATTCCCATTATTGGCTCCCCTACCGGTACCTCTAACATATCGGCTCATCGTCAATCTGAAAAAGGAAATGATTAACGACTCCATAGTGGTGCTAGTGTAGTACGACTTCATCCTTATACTACTAATAGTATATATATATAGCTTTTGAAAACCAAAGTAATCACAAATACGCTCTCTCGTATACGTATATTATCTCTCCTTGATAACTTCCCTAGGTTAACTACGCAACCTAGAGCTCTGATACCAAGTGTGACGGCTCGCCCCGCACCAGCCTGCATTTCTTCCGAGAGTGCGCTGTACACATGCCCAGCTAGCATAGAACGGTCGTCAGAAGAAAAGAAAGAAGAGAATGAACTAATCAAGGGACCTGTAGATTGTCTCGCAGCGCATGGAATAAAATATAATAATAACATACTTGACATAAAACAGGTGAGACAGTGCATAAGCTGATAACTAAAATCAACATCCATCATCAGAGCAGCGGAAATTCAAATACAGCTTATTACAATTTTCCAAATTTACTGTCTCTAAACAAAAGAAAGCCAAAATAGAAGATACACCACCAATGCCCAAGCAGTGATCTTCGACAACACAGGGAGAATACTATACATATGTTACGTGGAAGCCTCCTGCTCGTCTCCGGATCATCTACCCGTGCATCACCAGCTAACCTGTCTCTAGTCTGCTCGTGTAAGCACCCAGAGTAATAAGAGGAGACATAAAACTCTGGGTCAGACATAAAGCCTGGTATGAGCGATAAGCATCTAAACAGAATGATAACAGGTATACTAAACCATACCTGAACCTGCAACCAAAGAGTTAGTACCACATACCGTACAATGCTCTAAGGTGCCATAACAAATAGTGTAAGGTTACGGGGGTGGGGTGTGCATGTCACAATGATAGCAAACAAATCATCCATAGCAACCATCCTCACATCTCTCACTCAGTGCGTAAAGCATACGATATCTACCACTTTGGAACACTAGACAAACTGAGGCAACGACGAATCCCGACTTGTAGAAACCCTGTTATGACCAAGCTAAACATATGGAGTCATGACCAAACATTTCAATGACCCACTTCATTGGTTGTAGCCCTTGGTTCTACCGATGCCATAATGGCCCTGAATCCGCCTTCGTACCTCCTACCATAGTGGTCCAAAGCTATAGACGTCGATAACCCCTTGGCACACGTCCCGCAGCAAAGCCCAACCATGAAGTGAACTCGTTGGTTCCCATCTGGATCCTGAGCTCTAACTTCCCTTTGGACTACCTTTGCATCTCGGGTTCTCAGTCATCACCGGATCGGTTCGGGTCTCCTCCTCCTTCTTCAGATCGGATCGTGTCCATTGGTCGTGCCATCAGCTCTTCAGTCCGGGTCGGATCGCACCATTCTGGTTCGGATCGGTCGTGTCGAGCCTCCCCAGGTCGGGTCGGTTCAAGTTCCCCATCTCCATCAGATCGTGATCCTCAGGTCGTGGCGGCCCCCCCCTCCAGTGCATAACTCCGGTTCGGGTCGTCTCGTGGTGCTCGGTTCGGTTCGAAAGTGACTACACGGGTCGGGTCGGAGTCTCCAAGTCGCATCGCCATCACTGGTTCGGGTCGCACTTTCTGGTCACGAGAGATTCAGATCGTGCAAGCGGATCGGATCGTGGCGTGGTGCTACGATTCAAGATCTCCTTTGGTCATCATCTCATGGAGGGGGTTCGGGTAGTATAGCCTCCATCGATTCGTGCTCACCATCTTTCAGCGGATCGGGTCGGAGTCCTTACATCGGTTCGGTTCGGGTCTCCCTTATCCGATCCGGTTAGATACCCTGCAGTTTTCTGCAACTTTCCAGCAATTGTTTATACGCCCCTCGACGGCGTTTTCGACCAATCTAACTATTGGAATCAATCACAAAGCATACCAAAGAGTCATAGCAACATATAACAGCAACCACAAGCAACAAACAACAATTTAAATGAATCAAAATGTATCAAAAGTGGCCAAAACCTCACATTTTCCTATAATTCCTCTTAATCATGTTTAAGCATACGATTAGCAAAACACATCGAAATTAACCCAAATTTCTAACAGAGCCTTAAAACATTATTTTAGAATTTTAAGAATTTTTCCAGAATTTATTTACGTATAAATTCGCTAATCTTCACTAATTACCCTTAATCACCGTAATTAGTGCAAAAACTATGCAAATCACTCACCTTTGCCACAATAAAACTTCCAAATCTGAAGTAAACCTTCGATTTGCACGAATTCCAATATATAACAGCAGCTCTACCTCGGTCCTTGTGCTAATCCTCCTTGATTTGATGCCTCTAAGCCTTAATCCTTGATTAGGAAGTGATTTTTGGGTGTTTTAGAGAGATTTAGAGAGTGGAGGCCATGGCTAGGTTAAGAGGAATGAAAGTGGCGGCTGGAAAATGTCTAAAGAAATGTTTTCTAACCCTAATCAGCACCTACATACCCCTAAACCCGAAATTCCCCTTGGGCCTAGCTGCTAATCACCCGGTTAAGCCCAATTAAGCTGTTTTTCACCATCTGAAACTTGTTCCAGCCATATCTCCCAAACGGTAAGTTCGTTTGGCTAATGTGACCACTCTACGGAAAGAGAAACCATCATCCGGAGCCAATGGAAGTGGTTTCAGGTCAAAATTCCTTTCCAGTCAAAAGTTATGGCCAAAACAGTGATAAATAGGGGTAAAATGGTCATTTAAAAATCGGGGAAAATCATGAACATGGGAAATGACCCCAATAGTCGTCCCCCAAAGTTACATGACCATACGACTTCGCATGTGACAGAAATAAATATTCTACGATTCTATGATGCGTAGAATGCGGGTCGTTACAATTTATAAGTTCTAATTTTATTCAAAATAAATTTTGGTCATAATTACTTAAATAATTATTATTTTAAATATTCAAAATTCATTAAAATTGCTAAAATATAAAATGTAAATTGGTTCTGATTTTCAGGGTTGTTATAACCCCCCTCCCCACTTAAAATCTTTTCGTCCTCGAAAAGGAACGGAGCTTAAAATTGTTTTACAAACCAACTCAACTTTCATTCTTTAACTTTTCAGTTTCTAAGAATTTCTAATTTTTCAAAAATTTGGCTAACACCCTGATTTTTTGATTTTTTTTTTGCCATAACATCCTTTGTACGGGGAGATATTTAAAACCGCAACTTGCCACGCAGGGCCCTCATCATCCAAAAAGAAAAAGAAAAAGCCAAGTGGCTAGCCAATCGGTTCATAAAATCATCCAAACCCAATAAATTAGTAAATACATACCTATTTGTCTAGCATACAATTTTATCCTCTTCTTTAGCCTCCTTGTTATGACCTGTTCAATGTATATACATGTATATGCATGCAGTTTCAATCAATTTTCAATTCAGTTTAATATTTGATTCAGTTTGGCTAAATGGTTCAAAATTTTAATTTATCAACCAATAATCAAACAACACAATCAGCAATCAATTAGTTGATTATCGTTTCAAACACATATCTCTAATATATATAAAAATCCATTTTTGATGCCAAGTCACAACAGTAGACCCTATCTAGTTTTGGTTCTCACACCAGCCAATTGGAAATATATAGAAATCCCACTTTCGAGCCTTGAACATAAACTCTGATGATGATGCATCAATCATTAGAATCATCTCCGAGTGACTAGAGTGTGATTCTATATCTATCCAATATATTTGGAGCTTCGAATATACGTTAATTACGCATATATTCAAAATCTTCATATACTCGATTATCCAAATTCAATATAAAATAAATATTCAAATACGTATAATAGGATTTAATTTTCAAAACTAAATTTGTTTTCATTTTTATTTTAAAAGCACTACTCTTCACACTCAATCTAGGATACTACTGATCCTATCTCTAATGAGTCATTCTTATTGGACATTACTAATTCAATCTCGGATGAATTCTTTCGTTTAGTTCTAATGTGTCTTGTTCTCGAGCTCTGTAAACCAAAGCTCTGATACCAAGCTGAGACGACGCAAACTTCCCTGTAAAGGAAAGCCCGGACTGAGTTGAGAACACGACAAATCAGAACATAAATAGAAGAACATTTCATTGCTTATTACAACAATTTCCATTAGAGTACAAAAATATCCAGAGTATGAATAAATATTATTCATCAGTAAAATATCAGAGATTAAAATACATTACATCGCAGCGGAAAAATAATACATAACACAACTGAAAGGAATACACGAATACAGAGTTTTCCGAGTATAATTCCAGCTGTAAACCAGGATCCTATGAATATAATATCTGCAAAACCGAAACTACTAGCTGCCCGCGTGGAAAATAAGGGCACCCAGAGTTTAGGTTAAAACAATAAACTCCAGGTAAGTCATGCGACTGGTGTGAGAACTAAAACAGTTTTAAACTTTGCTTTAAAATAGAGTAGATCAAAGGACCACACCGTATAGCACGGAGCGGGTTTCCTCCCATGAATACCTGTGCATAGAATTAACAGCGCAATGCTTTTTGGAAAAATGAAGCTATTACAAGACTCAGGTCCCATCACACAATGCAACGCAAGCCGGAAGATAGAGTTTTACCTTATAATAGCCAAACATGCTTGGTATGTTTAAAACAAATCATTTTGATACTATTATAAGTGTAAAGTGTATAAAACAACTTCAAATATAAATGTATCAATCATAGACGACATAGTGCTCCATCCCACTATGTTGCCATATTAGGCTCTACAATCAAAACTGAAATGTCACGCATTGGAAGATGGATTTCCGTCTGTGAACCAAGGCAAGGGATCGTCCTTATCGCTTCGAGACTCTCTAGCCCGAGCCTCAGGCAAGTACTCAGTCAAGCTATTGGAGTGTCAGGGCTGGTCCACACGGAGTGGATTAAAATGCCTGAACAATGCGTTTCCCCGCCCTATGGGGCGTAAATGAGCAAGATGATTCAATATCCATCGGCTCTATAGTAACCGATATATCTGAGGCGCCTCGCTATCCATCAAATAATATGCAACATCCACATGAGTAAAATGTCTGGGCTCCATACCATGACACCACTCCTAGCTAGAAAGAAGCGCATGTCCTCCCTGATGTCCTCTCCCGTTTCTGGTTCACACCGGGGTGTGAGGCTCGTGAATTAACTCTATACACAAAGCTATGTTATATTAAAGTTGTTCTTTTATCATCAACCACAAGACTCTGCTTTTCAACAGAAGCCTTGATCATTTGCATCTCAGCATGCCACACTGACAATTCAGGCCGTGCGACTAATTTTTATCGATATATAACCTCTGAGCTCGTACGTCTCAAAGAAGGGTGTTAAGCACCACCAAATAGATATATATTTAATAGATATCAATCAACACGGAACGAAATCCAATGTCAGACACACATCCATTTACAAGTTCGTTCTGGGTCTAAACGAAACCGGAGGCACCTTATTCCTCGTCCCATATGTCCAATACAGGAGAGAGGTTCTCGCATATCCGTTCGATCTCCAAGTACGTCTGGACGATCACCATTTATTACCTCGTCTTGGGTGTACAGTCCAATCAAGACATCAATAATCATCCAAACGACGTGAAGACCTCCGGTCTTCAACCACCGTCTTCATCGTCGACTTATCGTCGATTCAGTTATTCAAAATGGGATAAACCCAGTCCTTCTGAATAACTTGCGTATCTTATAAACGAGTGCTATAAAAAACACAACATATGCCTCATTCCAATCCAGAATATTCTTTTATTCAAATATTCATATCTTTAGGGAAAGGTTCCCATTAATTTTATCAAAGATAAATTCTTTTAATTTTTTTTCTTTAATCATCCTTTGGATATCAATTCGAACCAAATTAAGGTTTATCAAAACTAGTCGGGATTAGCGCACCCTGCCGTAGTAATCATTTATTATATTTCCCAATCCCAACTTATTCATCCCATGGAGAAAAACTGGTAATACTCCATATCTAACACCACGGTATTATCGCTAAAATTATTTACCATTTCACGTTCAAATCTAATTAAAGATTTAACTATCGCTCAAAGCAAAACTGGTGATACTCCATTCTCGATCATTTCATGAATTCGATAAATTTAATTATCTCATTCATGTTTCAATTTAATTAAAGATTCATTAAAACTCTAAAAATTTAATTATCTCATTCTCGATCAATTTAATTATCTCATTCATGAATTCGATATATTCAATTTAAAACGTACATTTTAATTTACCAGGGCCGCATACTCACTCCAAAAATTCCCGAAAAACAAATCTAGCTATGTTTTGACGATACAGTCCAAACAAAACTAATTTCGTCGAATTTGGAGACCATTTGAAAATCGGTCATTTTCCAGTCGATTAAATTCAAACTGAATTGACCAAACACGTTTAAATTCACCACGCCCACATATTAATTCCAAAAATTATAAAATTTGGAATCTAGCAATAATTTAACATTCCGGATCCAACAAAAGTAGTCTCACCGAAAACGGAGGTTATTTGCTAAATCGCTATTTTTAAGGGTTATATATTATATTAAATTCCATATTGACTATTCTAAATTTTCAATTGGACATAACTTTTTATTCCCGTTATGAATTCTGGATTTTTCTCATTTGTTGGAAAGATATTTTTGAACATATTCAAATATTTCTAGTTTTATCAAAATCCGGTTTATTTTGAATCTTGTACATTCATTTTAAATTTGAAATCGAATTTTCAAACTACCGCGCCATTTCCAATTCCTTTTATAATTAAAATGAATATTTATATTCGAACTTCGACTTAAATAAATTTATACGTTCTAATTCTATTCAAAATAAATTTCTAGTCGTAATTATTTAAAATAAATCAGTTTAAATATTCAAAATTCATTAAAATTTCTAAAATAAAATTTTTAAATTGGTTCGATTTTCCGGATAGTTACAATTTTTATTTGTTATATTGAAAATATTGTGTTTATTTGACATGTTAAGAGTAGGAATTGTATACACGATTAAAATATCACTTTTATTTGTTATGTTAAAAATAGATTTGTAAACAAATAAAAGTAGTCATTTTATTTGTCATATTAATGTTAGAATTTGTATACACACAAAAATATCATTTTATGTTACATGTTAATCTAGGAATTTGTATACAAGATTAAAATATCAATTTTATTGGCTATGTTAAAAATCGATTGTATACAAATTAAAATAGACATTTTTATTTGTCATGTTATGTTATACATTAGAATTTGTATACGAATTAAAATGGACATTTTTATTTGTCATGTTATGTTATACATTAGAATTTGTATACAAAATTAAAATAGACATTTTTATTTTTCATGTTATGTTATACATTAGAATTTGTATACGAATTAAAATGGACATTTTTATTTGTCATGTTATACATTAGAATCAGGAAAATATCTAGAAGGACAAAATTGAAGGCCTTTTTATCCAAAAGGACAGCCCACTAAAATTTTACTCAGAAGGACAATACACTGAAAATTAATTTCGGTCGCTGCTTTCTTCTTCTCCCTCTCTCACATCTTTGTCGATTTCATCGTTTATCACGAAATCACCAAAATCACGAAATCATAAATCATTTAAATCACAAATATGATAATACATTAGAATCGGCCGTCCCAATCGAAGACAAAAATCACGAAATCAAAATCACGACGATAAATTAGCCGAAACAAAAACCCTAGAAAAAAAAGTCGGTCGAACAACAAAAATCCATTCGAAATCACAGTTGAATGGAATAAAAATATTTTTCAAACGATGGAAAGCGTATATGAAGAACACGAAATGGTTAAAACAATTTTTTTAGGTTGGAAATGGCTTTTTTTTCATTTTACCACTACTACAGTTCGTAGGTATCATTTTTCTATTTTTTAGGTATCATTTTTCATGTTTTTAACTTTAAATCGTAGCAGTAGTTTTTAGGTACAATTTTTCTATTTTTCTAGGTATCATTTTTCTTGTTTTTAACTTTAAAACGTAGTAGCAGTTTTTAGGTATCAGTTTGCTATTTTTTTAGTTATCATTTTTACCATTTTAACTGTGTTATATGTTTTTTTTCATGAGATTTTGTTGCTGTGTTAATTTTGAAGTTATATTGTTGTATAAGCTTTGAAACTAAGTCGAACTTTTTTCATTTTAATCAATAAATCTGTGATATAATTTTTTTTCCCATTATTTTATCTTTAAAACATTGCATCAGTATTTATGTATCATTTTTCTAATTTTTTAGGTATCATTTTTTCTGTTTTAACAGTGTTATGTGTTGTTTTGTTGTGATTTTATTACTGTGTTAATTTTGAAACTATATTTTTGCATCAACTTCGTCACTCAGTCCAACTTATTTCATTTTATGTTTCATTTCTATATTTTTTAGTTATCATTTTATGTTTCAGTTATATAATTTTTTTCCATTATTTTTTCTTCAAAACATTGTTGCAGTTTATAGGTATCATTTTGTAATTTTTTAGATATCAGTTTTACATTATTAACTGTGTTAAGATTTTTTTTTTCCACGCAATTTTATTGCTGTGTTAATTTTGAAGTTATATTGTTGCATCAACTTTTTAACTCGGTTGAATTTATTTCATTATATTCAATCAAATAGTGATGTAAACATTTTTTGCATTGGTTTTTGTTTAAAACATTGATGGAGTTTGTAAGTATCAGTTTTCTATTTTTTCAATTATCAGTTTTCATGTTTTAACTGTGTTATGTGTTTTTTCCATGTGATTTTGTTCTTGTGTTAATTTTGCACTAGTACACCATCACAAAATTTATCACATAAAAAAAAGACGTATATGAACATAACACATAAATTACAGTAAAAATGATAACTTAAAAAATATAAAATGATACATTCAAACTGTTATGATGTTTAACATAACACATAAACTGCAGTAAAAATGATACTATAAAAATATAAAAATGATACGTCAAAACTGCTGTGATGTTTAACATAACACATAAATTACAGTAAAAATGATAACTTAAAAAATATAAAAATGATACCTTCAAACTGCAGTAATGTGTAACATAACAAAGAAATTACATTAAAAATGATACCTTAAAAAATATAAAAATGATACCTTAAAACTGCTGTGATGTTTAACACAACACATAAACTGCAGTAAAAATGATACCTAGAAAAATAAAAAAATGATAACTAAAAACTGCTGCTATGTTTTAAAGTTAAAATAGGAAAAATGATACCTAAAAAAATAGAAAAATGATACCTACGAACTGCTATACTAGTAACGAAAAAAAAAAACATTTCCAATCACGAAAAAATTATTTCAACAATTTCGACTTCTTCAACTGCGTTTTCCATCGTTAGAAAAAAATTACTATTCAATTCAATGGTTATTTCCAATGGATTTATGTTGTTCGACAATTTTTTTTCTAGTGTTTCTGTTTCTCGCGATTTTTGTTTCGAATGCTCACCTTATCGATTTTGATTTCGTGATGTTCGAATTCGATTTCGAATTTCGATTCTTTTATATTCTAAAATTCGTGATTTCGCAATTTATGATTTCGTGATTTTTTTGATTTTGTGATTATTGATGAATTCGACTTACGCGCGAGAGTAGAGAAGAAGAAAGCAGCGACCGATTTTTATTTTCAGTGTATTGTCCTTTAGGATAAAATATTAGGCGGCTGTCGTTATGGATAAATTTTAGTGGGCTTTTGTCCTTGTCGTTAAATTTCCCCATTAGAATTTGTATACAAAATAAAAACAGACATTTTTATTTGTCATGTTATACATTAAAATTTGTATACGAATAAAAATAGACATTTTTATTTGTCATGTTATACATTAAAATTTGTATACAAAATAAAAATAGACATTTTTATTTGTCATGTCGTGTTATACATTAGAATTGTATACAAAATAAAAAAAGACATTTTTATTTGTCATGTTATACATTAGAAATGTATACAGAATTAGAATATCATTTTTATGTGTCATATTATACACTAAAACTATATACAAATTAAAATATACATTTTTATTTGTCATGTTATACATAGAAATTGTATACGAATAAAAGTTATCTTTTTATTTGTCATTAGCGACAAAGTATTGTAATGAAATGAAAATTATCTTTTTATTTGTCATCAGCGACACAATAATGTAATGAAAATGAAAATTATCTTTTTATTTGTCATTAGCGACACAGTATTGTAGTGAAAACAAAAATTATATTTTTATTTGTCATTAGCAACACGGTAATGTAATGAAAATGAAAATTATCTTTTTATTTGTCATCAGCGACATCGAAATATAGTAAAAATAAAAAATTTCTTTTTATTTGTCATTAGCGACATAGTAATGTAATGAAAATGAAAATTATCTTTTTATTTATCATTAGCGACATAGAAAATGACATGTAAATTAAATTCTTCTTTTATTTGACACTAGAACATGTAGCAAGCAAATTCGTCTTTTACTTGTCATTAGAAATGTAGAAAATGTCATGTAAATAAATTATCTTTTTATATTGTCATTAGAACATTGGAAACATGTCATGCAAATAAAATACATATTTTTTTGTCATTAGAGCATATAGAGAAGTTATGCAAATAAAATACATATTTATTTGTCATTAGAAACATATAGAGAAGTTATGCAAATAAAATACATATTTATTTATCATTAGAAACATATAAAGAAGTTATGCAAATAAATTACATTTTTATTTGACATTAGAGACATATAGAGAAGTTATGCAAATAAATTACATTTTTATTTGACATTAGAAACATGTAGAGAAGTTATGCAAATAAATTACATTTTTATTTGATATTAGAAACATGTAGAGAAGTTACGCAAATAAAATACATTTGTATTTGATTTTAGAAACATGTAGATATGTTATGCAAATAAAACTTCCCTTTTTATTTGACATTAGAAAACAAGTAGAAAAGATATGCGAGTAAATTCTCCTTTTATTTGACATTAGAAAACATTGGAAATGTATGCAAACAAAAATCTCTTTTTATTTGCTATTAGAAAATATAGTTTTTGTTTGCAAATACAATATCTCTTTTTATTTATCATTAGAAACATTTAAATTGTTATGCAAAATAAAACATTCCTTTATTTAGCATGTTAAACATGATAGTGAAATCGTCGAATGATTTATATATATATATATATGAATTAAAATTAAATGAATCGCGTGTGGTAATTCCCATTTTGGAATTGTAATTTTAAACGATTATACCAAAAGATCCAACCGTCGGATTTTCCCAAAACTGAAACCGTTAGGTCCGCTTTGAGAAGATCTTTCCAATGATATAAAATTTGTTAAAATCCAATGGTTAGATTTCGAGATATGTGTAAATCGAATTTGGGTAAAAACGGTGCCAAGGCCGCCTATTGACCCGAAGCGTCGTTAAATTAATTGGACTATTGTTATATAAATAAAAATAGCGATTAACGTTATAAAATTATATTAACGATATGAAATGATTTAAATTATATATATTCGAAAAATATTTGAAAAGGCCGAGTTCAATCTCATTTCAAATAATTATGCAACGATTTAAATCGAAGATATTGAAGACGGTGTTTGAAGACCGGTGATCTTCACATCGAATGGACAACTACTAATACCTTTGATTGGAGTTGATGCCTTGAAAGGATTACAGTGGTAGTTGTCCAGAATTACTTGTTGATTGTCCAGATAAGCGAGCACCTCTCTTCTTTATTGGACATACGGGGCGAGGAATAAGGTGTCTCCGGTTTCGTTCAGACCCAGAACGGACTTGTAAATGGATGTGTGTCTGACATTGGATTTCATTCTATGTGAATTGATTTCTATTAAACATATATCTGTTTGGTGGTGGAGAATTTATTCTCTTGCTTAACACGCTTCTCTTAGACGCACGAGCTCAGAGGTTATATATTGATAGTTATCGGTCGCATGGTATGAATTATCAACGTGGCATGCCAAGATGCAAATGATCAAGGATTTTGTTGAAAAGCAGTGCCTTGTGGTTAATGATCAAAGCGCGGCTTATTTAGGCATAGCTTTGTGTATAAGCGTTACTTCGCGAGCCTCACACCCCATTATTAGTCAAAAACGGGATAAGGACCGTAGGGAGTGCATGCGTTTCTTTCTAGCTAGAAGTGGTGTCATGATATGGAGCCCAGATATTTTTACTTATGTGGATGATAGATTTTGCGAGGCCTCGGATATTGGTCGCTACTGGCCAGTTGATTGGTCCAATAGGACTGGGAAACGTATTGTTCAGGAATTGCCAATCCACTAAAGTATTTGTGGACCGGTCCTACCGCATCCAAGGGTTCGCTAGCATCCAAATCCTGAGGCATTTGCTAGAGTGTCTCGAATCGGTGAGGAGCCATCCCTAGCCTCGACTCATGATGGAAACCCAATTTTCAATACGATATTAAAGATTTGATTGTAAACCTATATATGGCGACATAGTATATGGTAGCTATGTCATTTAGGATTGATACATTTACTTTGAAAACATTTTAAACCTAATTAGACACTAATAATAATATTAAATATTGTTTTATACGTATCAAGCATGTTTGATCATTATAAGGTAAAACTCTATCCTCCGGTTTGCGTTGCATTGTGTGATGGGACTTGAGTCTTATAATGATTTCATTTTTCTAAAAAGCATTGCATTGTTTTAAAAAGATTTATTTAATTTATGCACTGGCAATCCAATGGGGTAAACTCGTTCCGCATTAGCGGCGTGGTCCTGTGATTAGCCTTATTATTAGATAAGTTACGAAAGATTTCTCATACCAGTCCCATGACTGACTCGTAGTTTGTTTCACTTGCAAACTCGGGTGCCCATTTTTTTACACAGGCAGTCGAGTGGCTTGTTTTGCAGATATTTCTTATTTATTGAGCAGGATTTTGGATTGAAGTTTAAAGTTGTGTCCAGAGCATTGATAGTCTTCTGTTGTGTTGGTTTATTGGTTCAGCTGCATTGTATTTCGTTTATTGTAAATTAGTCTTTCGTTGTTTTATATTTCGATGTACTTTGGTATATTCTGTACTCTGATGTAACATTATTATGATGTTGATAAAAATCTTCTGTTATTGTTCCGATGTGTTGTATGCCCAAAGTTAGCGTATGCGGGATTCGAACGGTCTTGGTCGATTTAGCGATCGATTAGGTCCGGGTGAAATCCGTATCGTTACATGTGGTATCAGAGCTTTGGTTAACTCAAATCTTTGGGGTACAACTCGTTAAAACTGAACAAAAGACTCATCAGAGGTAAGATTAGAAATATCCCTCAAAAGAATACTCATTAGAGATAGGATCAGTAGCATCCTAGAATGAGAAACTTGTTAGAGATGGGGTTAGAAATGCCCTAGAATGAGTTGAGAGTGACAAATTCGTAATTAATGTATTTGTGATTATATATATATATAATCCGATCTTAGAAAATATGATTTTTGAATATATAAAAGTTATATATATTTGAACAGCTAATCAACTAATTGATTGATGATTATGTTGTGTGATTATTAGTTCAACTAATAAAATCATTGAAACCAATAAAAGAATGAAAGTTGAGTTGGTTAGTTAAACAACTTTTAGCTCCGTTCCTTTTCGAGGACGAAAAGATTTTAAGTGGGGGGGGGGGACTGTAACAACCCGGAAATTCAGAACTAATTTAAAATTTTATTTTAAGGAAATTTTGTTAGAAAATGCCTCAGAATTTAAAAATTCCATTTTTTTAATCAAATTATTGAGTTTAAAAAGGTTTTTAAACAAAAATTATGATGTTAGTTATGAATGATTTCAAATTTTGTTTCTAATAAACAAGTATTTTTGATTAGATAAATAGTGATTTATAACAATTGAAATTAATATCAAATTATATGTATATTTGTAATAATTAACTTCAAACAATTAATAATAAAAGAAAATAGTAGTTGAATCATTGTTTTGTTAAAAACTTTAATACATGAGTTTTACGATAATTAATAATAAATCAACACACATGTAACGACCTAAATTTTTTTTGACCGTTCAAATCGACAATAAACCACACATGTCGACCCAAACAAATCGCAAAACGCAGGTAGTTAATGTTAAAAGAAGAAAAAAAAAAGAAAGAAAAAGTAAACCCAATCACAGAATCTCACAGCGGAAGGAATAACATATAATAAACAAATAGCGGTTGAAACAGTTGGAATATATACACTTGTTTATACCAAACAACAATTATCAGAGTTACATATATAAATCTCTTCATAGCACAGCGGAATGAAATGCAGCGGAAATACCTATATATAGTAGATATATATACCAAATCTTCGTCTCCATCCTCCAAGCTATAGAAATATTCGCTAACTGCAACATCTGCTGACCCGAGCGTATTGCATAAAAAGAAAACACAACAAACACTCGGATCAGCACTAAATCATTCTCATATTAGTCAAATTAAAAGATGAAATAACTTTAGTATCATAGGTGCAGTAACTCAAGAGATGTTACGGGATTTTCCATCTCTCGAGGATCCGTTAAACTAATATCTATATAATAATACGCTATTATTATAATGTCTATTCAGTAAAGTATAAATACTGAAAATAGCGTAAGCGGGATTACATTTTTACCCTTACACCGTTTATTATACCGTAGTCTATACAGTACCGTAAACCCAACCTAACAAGGATGGCATCAGAGGGCACTCCATAGGTACGATACAAATCAAATCGTATGGGCTCGATAAGGATATATATGACAAGGCACTCGAGGCAATGCCCAGGGTAGGATTCTACCAACTGCACTCCCGGACCGGTGGTAACGCATAGCAGCCACTACCGCCCACCTCGGAACACACTCCCAAAGTCATAAATGGGCCCAAATCATCATCATCATCATAGTCATATAAATATTATCGAAGAAGTGTGTCCGATCAAAGGTGCTACCTCAGTTAGTCACGGTATAGCTCCTGTTTTAGTCATTTCAATTCTGACCCGAAGGTCAGGGCTATTTCGTCATCGATCATCTTCTTCGATTCAATAATCGCCTCCAGCCATCATACTAAATCTGGATACGTCAAAACGTTCACAGTTGTCAAAGTGGTATCGACACCGACAGAGAGTATGCCTTATGTCGACTCCGGTCTCTTTAACAACCAACGCTTACAAATTTCGCATCGGTTGGTTCTTTTATATTTGATAAAGGTTCGCTTTCATATCAAAATATCATCTTCTGTTTCGAACCCAATTTATATTCAACGAATAAAATTTTCATATCGACATATCATAATCATACCCAAACCGATTTTATTCTAAAACCAGAATATATTTCATATCATTATATTATAATCATATAATATTTCAAACGACTTATACTCAAATAGAATAAAATTTATATCAAAGATTTCAAATTATCACGGATTCTTATCTCAACTCCATTTGAACCAGCGGTTCAAACTCAAGCATTTCAATTCGGAAGAAATTTAAAATTCCAAAAATACTTGTAAACTAAATGTTTATATATAATAATAATAATAAATAAATAAATTTTATATAAATAAATTTATAGATATATATATAAGATATAATAATTAAAATAAATCAGAAATTTAAATATTATATATATATATATACTTAAAATAAGGTTTACTAGAAACTTTTGAAAATGAATTATAAGGAAAATTATTTAAATACAATAGCATTAAGTAAAGGTAATTAATAGATTTAAGCAAGAATAATTATTTGGAATCAAATGCATAAATATTTTTAAAATAAATTTCTCCAATCAAAATCTTTCTTCCTTCCAAATTTCAAATACTTGAATTTATCCTCCGTCTCGACGGAGTTCATTAAATTCCCTATCTCGTTTCAACCCCATTCAAACCAACTATTTGATTTTCAAGAGTTCAAATATATATATTCAAACTGAGTTAAAACAACTCAGATACCCTTGATTTCCAAATTCCCCAAACTTTGATTCCATAAGAATTTATTTCCTTCTAATCCAAACTCTTATTTTGAAAAGATTTCAAATCATATTCAAACCCCAATTTAAATATTTCTACTTTGTTTTGGAAATCTCCTTTAACCCTTTTTAATCAACATCCCAGTTCAGAATCTTTAAAGAATTGAAAAATCGAGTATCGACACATTCTTTTAAATGAAATTCTATCAAATAAAATTTCAAATTTTTAAATCATTTAACCAACCAATGTCTGTATATAATTATCTATCCAATGGCCAAGTGATTTAATATTTAATTTCTCGATATTTCAGGGATGGATCTATCATTTCAATCCGAATCAGGGTCACAGAGATTTATCATTTCACTCCGTGTTCTTAATTTATTTCATCGATAAATCCCGGGTTTATTAGATGCCCGTAACATCAAGGGTAAATGGGATTCATCGTCACAATCAACATGCATTACAATATACTGAAATAAGGAGCATTAAAAATGTCACTATAAATTCAGTAATAAATTTCAGCGAACATCCATCACAACAATTTCATTCAACTGATCAACATTAAACTGTTTCGGGGTTTAACACGGGTTCGAATTTCAACCAGAGATTTAAATTAAATTAAATAACAAATCATTTACTTAGATTGCATGTTAACACACTTGCATGTCAAATTTAAACAACACACCAACAATCCAACACAACCATGCAACCAAACTTATTTCATAATTTAATTCAATAAATATGGGAATAATCCAGTATTTCGTGAGTGGAAAAATCACTCACCTTTGGGTCTTAATTGTTCCGGACGTCCAAAAGAAGCCCAAAATTTTCGCAGTCTCTAAACGCAGCCAGGTTAGTGCCAAAACGTCCGCAATTCCGCCACGATCCCAACGCAACAAACCGCGTCCAAATCCGAGTTAGAATGAGAAAATTATCGGGTTTTTAGCATTTGACTTTTGAATTTATAAAAATTAAATTAAATAATATTCTCACCAAAAAGATTCTGCCACGTCACTCCTTCTCTTCCGCAAATTCCCGCTCCGTCATTTTCACATTCCCGTACACGCAAAACCCATTCGCTACCAGAATTTTGACCGCCTCTACCTCTTGACTCCGATCACCGGAGTACCTCCGATCACCCGCGTCCTGACCTGCCTGACGAGGCGCATCCACCAACGCCCGAGCCACCACCTCCGGTGCACTGTAGCGCCTCCCCGTTAGCCCTAAATCTCGGAAAACGGGCCTTAATCGGAGGAAATCCAACCACCTCAGGCTGTAATCCGATTAGCGAACACCACCCCCGACCTTGTATCGATCTCCTCTACCATACCCAGATCTCCAATTCTTCAATTAAGCTCCAAATCGAAAACCCCTAATTTTCACCCTAGGGTTTTCGAAACAGCCAACTTTGACTGGCGATTTCCAGCAAAATCTTTCACTGCATGTCAAAACAAATAGTACCAGCAGCCTCGTATCGTCGAGAGCTTCAAATCGATATATAATTTGATAGGGTTTGGAGAAATTTTTATTTTCAAGCTTGTATTTTTATTTCTAGGGTTTGCAAATTTGTTTTCAACCATTGGCAATAAGGTTTTGATGGAGAAAAAAATATACGTAATAGTGAATGGGCTGATATGTGAAGGAAGAGATTTATTTATATAATTTATAGAGGGCCCAAATGTTAAAACACCCAATTATCAGCTTACAAGGATCTCGTTCACATTTTCTCTTGTACTTTCAAACGGTAAGTCGGATTGTAACGCAAATTGAAATCCTATAATAATTCGCCGTTCCGGATCCAATGGCGCCAGTTTCGTCGAATTCCGAGACAGTCGCCAAAACCGTTAAATTCCACAGTTAATTAATAAATAAAATATTCAAATATTCGATTAACCGTTTCAAATTCAAATTTAAATATTCGTTAAATTCAAATTTAAATCAAACGACAATTTAAATAAATTCTATAAATTTATTTCGTGAGTTTCAAGTTCTCAGGTTTGATTATCTAAATCTTAGATTTGAGTTTCAACTAAAATTAACGACTGGGAATTTCCATCTCCAATTTAAATTTGAATTCTACTTTTAAATTAACATACTCAAATAAATTAATTATTTAAATATTAAATTTTCAAATTACAACCATCCTAAGTACAAACTAAATTACAAATCTATTTGTACTCAATTCAACCAATCATCAACATTAGAATCAACAAAGTTTGAATTTCCCTAAATATATTCCAATTTATTTATTTTAAATTGAAATTTAAATGTACTGAAAATTATGGGACGTTACATTCTCCCCCACTTAAAATCTTTTCGTCCTCGAAAAGAGAACGAAACGATGTTAAGCACATATCTATTTCAAATCCATACTTAAAATAGTATTTACAAAATAAGTATATAGTTGTAAAACTCGTAAATTTTTCTAACTCCCGAAGTCACGGAAAATTTCGGCAGCATCTCCTTTGTACGGAGAGGTCCGGAAAAATTACAACACATATAAAAACTCAATTATACATCTCATCACACGATGAGGCATCCGAAAAAAAAGGGAAGACACCATATATACTCAAACCATAACCCATATAACACACATACGTACCTTGCTTAGCGTTTATTTGCATTTTAATTTACCTTAGCATTTAGCATTTAGCGCAAGCGAACTCCAAGCGTAATTCCAAAACCTTGCACCTACTAAAACACTCAAACATGCATAAGAATTAAATATATAACAATCCATAGAGAATTTATATAGCTTACACAACATATACTCAACATTTCAATTACAAATCCAAAATATTCATAACAGGCCAGCGAACAAAACAAGGTTTATCACTCACTAAAAGTTGGAATTTGCCTAAAACATACTAGGCAAAAGTTGTAGCATTTGTTTCAGGCTTTCCAAATTGTCCGGATTCATCGAATTCGAATAATTTATTCAAAAGTTATGGCGGTTTTAGTGAAGTAGAACACCTCAGCCCATACACTAAGAAATGCAGGTCTGAGTTGTTCAACCCAGTTTTTAACCCCTTAGACATCAGAATTTAACTCAGCATATTAAGGAAAGTTTTAGTTTACATTCAGGCCTTTCCGAATTGTATTCGCACATTAAAATCCGACGTTCCGTTAGGGAGTTATGGTCAAAACAACATGGGTATTCAGTTCAGATTTTTATTTTCTGCGCATAGAACTACGACTAAAACTTGCATTTCAGCTTAGTAATCACAGGAATTTGACATGGCTTTATAAACGAAAGTTTTAGCTCGGTTTCTAAGGTTTCCGAAAAGTCCGAAATCGTCAAGTTCCGATCATCCCATCAAAAGTTATGCCTATTTTATTTCAGCTTATTGGCTATTTCAGATTTTACATAAACATTGACTTATTCCATTTCAAGTTCAAACTTTCCGGTTTCAAAGATTTAAGCCAAGTTTAACCATCTAATGGGTTATCATTTCATTATGTTCGAGTATTGTTTACCCTTTATCGCTTAAGTATACTCACGTTCATTTCACTTGTATTAAGCAATTTCATTTATCTATTCATATTATGCCATCGTCTATCTTACTTAAGTTCATTTCAACTTATTCATTTCAGTTGTTATTATTTCTTTACTCGGAAAATGGATTTGAATTAAATTTGTTTACCCAATTCCGATACATTTTCTATATATTCCCCGTTTCCATTCCCAGCACCAAATTCCAAATAAACTTGAATTCATTTTGAAATTTCAAACTAACTTAGTTGCATTAAACCCTTAATTCATTAATATGGGTCAACCTACCAATTTCATGACTTATTAGTTTCCTAACACATACTTCTCCATAGACCTTTACACGATTCATAAGTTAACTCTTATCGATTCGATTTTATTGACTCGACTAAGTTTAACCTTATTTCCATTTCATTTGCAAATTCATTTACATTTCTTTCTTGCTTATTCCCATTCGAGTTACCTCAATTATTATTCCATTAACTTGCTTATTTACTCAACTCACCCTCTCATGATTGGAATTAAGGAAATGTTCCCCCTCGAAATTTTTCCAAAATTAGTTCTCAAATCATTTTATTCAATTTCCTGAGTTAAACTCCATTTGACTCGGTTCCTCTACTAAATTTCGGTTATACACCATTCGACAAGATGATTTACATTCCATTTCATTGTTCATACTTAGGTTCATATTCGATATACCATCCAAATGAGTTTTAACCCATCTAGAGTTTTATACTTTCATCCCGATTCTTTCCAAATCACTTATTTTGATTTTCCTCAAATTATTAATATTTTTAATAATTTTATTATCGATTTTTCAGTCGGGTTCCAACAACGGCCACCGAACTGCGGCCATAGCGACCTTTTCCAAATTTGATTTGGACATATTTCCAAATCTAACCGTTAGATTTCAAATTTCTTATATTCATTGGAAAGCTCTTTTCGATACGAACCCAACGGTTCCGATTTTAGGAGAATCCGACGGTCGGATCTCCCGCTATGCCCATTCAAAGTCAATGGTCGAAATTCGCGAACTATCGCTGCGCGGCGCGTTCTATTTAAACCATTTATATATATATTTATTCATATTTCCTCGGCAAATTTTCTTCCCTTATTATCGCCCTACTTAAAAAAATTTCAATGACTACTTCTTTTCTCTTAATACCCAGATCCAGTTCCTCGTTTCGACATCTAAATTCTAACGGATCGAGTTTCTTAAGTGATTAAACCAATATTATTAGTTAAGACAACTCAAAGTGCTTGATTCTGGGTTTATAATTCAAGTTTAAAATAACATACATATATACTTATACTATTTTATAAACCAGACCCTATGAATTTTAAATCCAAAACTTTATTTAAGAAAGAATATAAAAATTCCAATTCTTGTTAAATCTTAAACTCAGTTTTAAATGTCATATAATTATACTCGTATACAAACTTATACTATAGGAATTTAAATCCAAAAATCCTTTCAAACTAGTTATGAAAATACGGGTGATCTCCCCCACTTAAACGCTTCAGAACAAACGTCGATAATGCGTGCACTCATTACCGGCATCGTTTCTAAGGTCCAAGGAGGGATTACACACTTTAATCCTAAAAATCCTTTAGAAAACTACTTGTAATACGATATTATTTTGAAATTCGACAAAACTATTTCAAGAGTACCCCAGGATCAGGTTTCAAGTTCACTTTACATTCATTTCAATCTCAAACCCTTCTCACCCAATTATACTTAAGGTATCATTTCAATTTCAAATTATTTTCATAGACCATTTAGATTTTTCCTTATTGAATTTATTATTTGATCAATCATAATAGGTAATAACTTAATATTACCCACCTATCAAAACAAATACATATATACTTTGAACCAATAATATATATATATATATGATAAATTTTAAAATAAACTTGAAAACCATATTATGTTGATCCATTCAGTTCGACTATTTAGAAATTCCTATCGATTCTATGGCGTCCCATATATCGACCAGAACCCATAAATATTCAACAGAACCAATCAACACAAATAAAACCATTTTTATATAAAAATACAAATACGCTCTCTCAAATATCACCCTACTCATTCTAGGGTGTTTTTAACCCCATCTCTAATGAGTTAATTCCCAACAGAGCCAAGGTTATCGCTAACCATCGCTCTGATACCAACTGTAACGACCTAAATTTTTTTTGACCGTTCAAATCGACAATAAACCACACATGTCGACCCAAACAAATCGCAAAACGCAGGTAGTTAATGTTAAAAGAAGAAAAAAGAAAGAAAGAAAAAGTAAACCCAATCACAGAATCTCACAGCGGAAGGAATAACATATAATAAACAAATAGCGGTTGAAACAGTTGGAATATATACACTTGTTTATACCAAACAACAATTATCAGAGTTACATATATAAATCTCTTCATAGCACAGCGGAATGAAATGCAGCGGAAATACCTATATATAGTAGATATATATACCAAATCTTCGTCTCCATCCTCCAAGCTATAGAAATATTCGCTAACTGCAACATCTGCTGACCCGAGCGTATTGCATAAAAAGAAAACACAACAAACACTCGGATCAGCACTAAATCATTCTCATATTAGTCAAATTAAAAGATGAAATAACTTTAGTATCATAGGTGCAGTAACTCAAGAGATGTTACGGGATTTTCCATCTCTCGAGGATCCGTTAAACTAATATCTATATAATAATACGCTATTATTATAATGTCTATTCAGTAAAGTATAAATACTGAAAATAGCGTAAGCGGGATTACATTTTTACCCTTACACCGTTTATTATACCGTAGTCTATACAGTACCGTAAACCCAACCTAACAAGGATGGCATCAGAGGGCACTCCATAGGTACGATACAAATCAAATCGTATGGGCTCGATAAGGATATATATGACAAGGCACTCGAGGCAATGCCCAGGGTAGGATTCTACCAACTGCACTCCCGGACCGGTGGTAACGCATAGCAGCCACTACCGCCCACCTCGGAACACACTCCCAAAGTCATAAATGGGCCCAAATCATCATCATCATCATAGTCATATAAATATTATCGAAGAAGTGTGTCTGATCAAAGGTGCTACCTCAGTTAGTCACGGTATAGCTCCTGTTTTAGTCATTTCAATTCTGACCCGAAGGTCAGGGCTATTTCGTCATCGATCATCTTCTTCGATTCAATAATCGCCTCCAGCCATCATACTAAATCTGGATACGTCAAAACGTTCACAGTTGTCAAAGTGGTATCGACACCGACAGAGAGTATGCCTTATGTCGACTCCGGTCTCTTTAACAACCAACGCTTACAAATTTCGCATCGGTTGGTTCTTTTATATTTGATAAAGGTTCGCTTTCATATCAAAATATCATCTTCTGTTTCGAACCCAATTTATATTCAACGAATAAAATTTTCATATCGACATATCATAATCATACCCAAACCGATTTTATTCTAAAACCAGAATATATTTCATATCATTATATTATAATCATATAATATTTCAAACGACTTATACTCAAATAGAATAAAATTTATATCAAAGATTTCAAATTATCACGGATTCTTATCTCAACTCCATTTGAACCAGCGGTTCAAACTCAAGCATTTCAATTCGGAAGAAATTTAAAATTCCAAAAATACTTGTAAACTAAATGTTTATATATAATAATAATAAATAAATAAATAAATTTATAGATATATATATAAGATATAATAATTAAAATAAATCAGAAATTTAAATATTATATATATATATATATATACTTAAAATAAGGTTTACTAGAAACTTTTGAAAATGAATTATAAGGAAAATTATTTAAATACAATAGCATTAAGTAAAGGTAATTAATAGATTTAAGCAAGAATAATTATTTGGAATCAAATGCATAAATATTTTTAAAATAAATTTCTCCAATCAAAATCTTTCTTCCTTCCAAATTTCAAATACTTGAATTTATCCTCCATCTCGACGGAGTTCATTAAATTCCCTATCTCGTTTCAACCCCATTCAAACCAACTATTTGATTTTCAAGAGTTCAAATATATATATTCAAACTGAGTTAAAACAACTCAGATACCCTTGATTTCCAAATTCCCCAAACTTTGATTCCATAAGAATTTATTTCCTTCTAATCCAAACTCTTATTTTGAAAAGATTTCAAATCATATTCAAACCCCAATTTAAATATTTCTACTTTGTTTTGGAAATCTCCCTTAACCCTTTTTAATCAACATCCCAGTTCAGAATCTTTAAAGAATTGAAAAATCGAGTATCGACACATTCTTTTAAATGAAATTCTATCAAATAAAATTTCAAATTTTTAAATCATTTAACCAACCAATGTCTGTATATAATTATCTATCCAATGGCCAAGTGATTTAATATTTAATTTCTCGATATTTCAGGGATGGATCTATCATTTCAATCCGAATCAGGGTCACAGAGATTTATCATTTCACTCCGTGTTCTTAATTTATTTCATCGATAAATCCCGGGTTTATTAGATGCCCGTAACATCAAGGGTAAATGGGATTCATCGTCACAATCAACATGCATTACAATATACTGAAATAAGGAGCATTAAAAATGTCACTATAAATTCAGTAATAAATTTCAGCGAACATCCATCACAACAATTTCATTCAACTGATCAACATTAAACTGTTTCGGGGTTTAACACGGGTTCGAATTTCAACCAGAGATTTAAATTAAATTAAATAACAAATCATTTACTTAGATTGCATGTTAACACACTTGCATGTCAAATTTAAACAACACACCAACAATCCAACACAACCATGCAACCAAATTTATTTCATAATTTAATTCAATAAATATGGGAATAATCCAGTATTTCGTGAGTGGAAAAATCACTCACCTTTGGGTCTTAATTGTTCCGGACGTCCAAAAGAAGCCCAAAATTTTCGCAGTCTCTAAACGCAGCCAGGTTAGTGCCAAAACGTCCGCAATTCCGCCACGATCCCAACGCAACAAACCGCGTCCAAATCCGAGTTAGAATGAGAAAATTATCGGGTTTTTAGCATTTGACTTTTGAATTTATAAAAATTAAATTAAATAATATTCTCACCAAAAAGATTCTGCCACGTCACTCCTTCTCTTCCGCAAATTCCCGCTCCGTCATTTTCACATTCCCGTACACGCAAAACCCATTCGCTACCAGAATTTTGACCGCCTCTACCTCTTGACTCCGATCACCGGAGTACCTCCGATCACCCGCGTCCTGACCTGCCTGACGAGGCGCATCCACCAACGCCCGAGCCACCACCTCCGGTGCACTGTAGCGCCTCCCCGTTAGCCCTAAATCTCGGAAAACGGGCCTTAATCGGAGGAAATCCAACCACCTCAGGCTGTAATCCGATTAGCGAACACCACCCCCGACCTTGTATCGATCTCCTCTACCATACCCAGATCTCCAATTCTTCAATTAAGCTCCAAATCGAAAACCCCTAATTTTCACCCTAGGGTTTTCGAAACAGCCAACTTTGACTGGCGATTTCCAGCAAAATCTTTCACTGCATGTCAAAACAAATAGTACCAGCAGCCTCGTATCGTCGAGAGCTTCAAATCGATATATAATTTGATAGGGTTTGGAGAAATTTTTATTTTCAAGCTTGTATTTTTATTTCTAGGGTTTGCAAATTTGTTTTCAACCATTGGCAATAAGGTTTTGATGGAGAAAAAAAATATACGTAATAGTGAATGGGCTGATATGTGAAGGAAGAGATTTATTTATATAATTTATAGAGGGCCCAAATGTTAAAACACCCAATTATCAGCTTACAAGGATCTCGTTCACATTTTCTCTTGTACTTTCAAACGGTAAGTCGGATTGTAACGCAAATTGAAATCCTATAATAATTCGCCGTTCCGGATCCAATGGCGCCAGTTTCGTCGAATTCCGAGACAGTCGCCAAAACCGTTAAATTCCACAGTTAATTAATAAATAAAATATTCAAATATTCGATTAACCGTTTCAAATTCAAATTTAAATATTCGTTAAATTCAAATTTAAATCAAACGACAATTTAAATAAATTCTATAAATTTATTTCGTGAGTTTCAAGTTCTCAGGTTTGATTATCTAAATCTTAGATTTGAGTTTCAACTAAAATTAACGACTGGGAATTTCCATCTCCAATTTAAATTTGAATTCTACTTTTAAATTAACATACTCAAATAAATTAATTATTTAAATATTAAATTTTCAAATTACAACCATCCTAAGTACAAACTAAATTACAAATCTATTTGTACTCAATTCAACCAATCATCAACATTAGAATCAACAAAGTTTGAATTTCCCTAAATATATTCCAATTTATTTATTTTAAATTGAAATTTAAATGTACTGAAAATTATGGGACGTTACAACACAATTTCTGTAACGACACGGATTTCGCCCTAACCTAATCGATTGCTAAATCGACCAAGACCGTTCGAATCCCGTATACGCTAAGTTTGGGCATACAACACATCAGAACGAATAACAGAAGACTTTTATAAAAATTATAATAATGTTACATCAGAGTTTAGAATATCAGAGTACATCGAATAAAATACAACGGAAGATAATTTACAGTAATTTTAGTACAACGCAGAAGAACAAATAAACCAATACAACGGAAGACTATCAATGCTCTGGACACAGCTTTAAGCTTCGATCCAGAATCCTGCTTAATATATCTGCAAAATAAGCCACTCGACTTCCCAGATGGAAAATAAGGGCAACCAGTTTGCAAGTGAAACAAACAACGAATCAGTCAAGGGACTGGTATGAGAAATCTTTACTTAACTTATCTAACAATATGGCTAATCACAGGACCACGCCGTTAACGCAGAACGCATTGGATTGCCTGTGCAATAAATAAGTAAATCTTTTATTTAAAACAATGCAATGCTTTTTAGAAAAATGAAATCATTATAAGACTCAAGTCCCATCACACAATGCAACGCAAACCGGAGGATAGAGTTTTACCTTATAATGATCAAACATGCTTGATACATACAAAATAATGTTTAATATTATTATATTGAATTTCACATTTCTCGATATCTAACCGTTGGATTTTAACAAATTCAATTTTACCCAAAATCAAATATCATTATAAAATTGATTTTAACACATTTTATTTAGATAATCCATTGGAGAAATTCACTTTCCAAGATACATACAAATTCAGTTTAATATTATTTATATAAAAATAGTCCAATCGAGAAATGTTAAAATCCAATTCAATTTTATAATGATTTACCACTATTTTTACCCAAAATTGATTTTCACATTTCTCGATATCTAACCGTTGGATTTTAACAAATTTTATATCTTGGAAAGATCTTCCCAAAGCGGACCTAACGGTTCTAGTTTTGGGAAAATCCGACTGTCAGCTCTTTCGGTATAATCGTTTAAAGTTACGATTCCGAAACGAAAACTACCGCGCGCGATTCGTTTAATTTTAACTTGTATTTATATATATAAAATTATATGTAAATATAAATCATTCGACGATTCCACTAACGTGTTTAACATGCCAAATAAAAGAATGTTTCATTTTGCATAACCACTTAAATGTTTCTAATGATAAAAAAAAGATATTATATTTGCAAACAAACTCCCATATTAATAACAAATAAATAGAGACTTTTGTTTGCATACATTTCCAATATTTTCTAATGTCAAATAAAAGGAGAAGTTTTATTTGCATAGCCTTCCTACTTGTTTCTAATGTCAAATAAAAATGTGTTTTATTTGCATAACTCACTACATGTTTTCTAATGTCAAATAAAAATGTGTTTTATTCGCATACTTCACTACATGTTTCTAATGTCAAATAAAATGTATTTTTATTTGCATAACTTCACTACATGTTTCTAATGTCGAATAAAAATGTGTTTTTATTTGCATAACTCACTGCGTGTTTCTAATGTCAAATAAAAATGTGCTTTATTTGCATAACTCACTACATGTTTCTAATGACAATATAAAAAGGTAATTTATTTACATTACATTACTATGTTGCTAATGACAAATAAAAAAAAATATTTTCATTATATTACTATGTCGCTAATGACAAATAAAAAGTCTATTTTGATTCGTATACAATTTCAATGTATAGCATGACAAATAAAATGTTTATTTTACTTTATATACAAATCCAAATGTATAACATGACAATAAAAACATCTCTTTTAATTTGTATACAATTCTAATGTATAACGTGACGATAAAATGTCTCTTTTAATGTATATACAATTCTAATGTATAACATGACGATAAAAATGTCTCTTTTAAATTGTATACAATTCTATTTTTAATATAACAAATAAAAATGATATTTGTATATCTTAACATAGCCAATAGAAATGATATTTTAATGTTGTATACAAATTCCTGCACTAATATGACAAATAAAAATAATATTTTTATTTGTTTACAAATCCATTTTTTTACATAACAAATAAAAATGATATTTTTTATTTGTTTGCAATTCCTACATTAATATGTAACATAACAAATAAAGTGTTTCTTTTATTTTGTTAACACTTCTATTTCAACAAAATAATTAAAATAATTCTTTTATTTTGTTGACAATTCTATTTCAACAAAACAAATAAAAAATGATTCTTTTATTTTGTTGGCAATTCTATTTCAACAAAACGAATAAAAATGATTCTTTTATTTTGTTGAAAATTCTATTTCAACAAAACGAATAAAAATGATTCTTTTATTTTGTTGACAATTCTATTTCGACAAAACGAATAAAAAATGATTCTTTTTTTTGTTGACAGTTCTATTTCAACAAAACGAATAAAAATGATTTTTTATTTTGTTGACAATTCTATTTCAACAAAACAAATAAAAATGATACTTTTATTTTGTTGACAATTCTGTTTCAACAAAACGAATAAAAATGATTTTTTTATTTTTGTTGACAATTCTATTTCAACAAAACAAATAAAAATGATTCTTTTATTTGGTTGACTCTAATTCAACAAAAATGATACTTTTGTTTTTACAATTTTATTTCAACAAAAGTGATATGTTTGTTTTATCACAAATCTATTCAACAAAAGTGATATTTTTGTTTTAACACAAATCTAAAAATGATAATTTTGTTTTAACACAAATCTATTCAACAAAAATGATATTTTTGTCTATTCAACAAAAATGATATTTTTATTTTAACACAAATCCTTTCAACAAAAATGATATTTTTGTTTTAACACAAATCTATTAATCAAAAGTGATATTTTTATTTTAACACAAATCCATGCAACAAAAATGATATTTTTGTTTTTACACAAATCTATTCAACAAAAATGATATTTCTATTTTAACACAAATCTATTCATCAAAAGTGATATTTTTGTTTTAACACAAATCTATTCAACAAAAGTGATATTTTTATTTTAACACAAATCTATTCAATAAAAATGATATTTTTGTTTTAACATAAGTCTATTCAATAAAAATGATATTTTAGTTTTAACACAAATCTATTCAACAAAAGTGATATTTCTTTTTTAACATAAATCTATTCAACAAAAATGATATTTTTGTCTATTCAACAAAAATGATATTTTTATTTTGTCAATTCTAATTCAATAAAAATGACAATTTTATATCAATTCTAATTTCAACAAAAATGACAGTTTTATATTGTCAATTCTAATTTTCAACAAAAAGTGACAATTTTAATTTGTCAATTCTAATTCAACAAAATGATTATTTAGCTTTTGACATATTATTTTTCAACAAAAATGTTAATTTTTGTTTTGACAATTTTATTTTAACAAAAATGTTAAAAAAAAATTGATAATTTTATTTCAACACAATTGTTAATTTTTGTTTTGACAATTTCATTTCAACAAAAATGTTAATTTTTGTTTTGACAATTTCATTTCAGCAAAATTGTTAGTTTTTGTTTTGACAATTTCATTTCAACAAAAAAAATTCTGAAAAATTCATTTTAACAAAAATGTTAATTTTTGTTTTGACAATTTCATTTCAACAAAAATAATCTATCCAATCCACAGATCAACATAACAGCATCATCAACCGAAATCAAATCACGTATAACAACAATTTGAAATTAATAGCGAATTGGTAAAAACACAATCATAATTAATTAATTTTAATTATTTAAAAAAAATAGAATTCTCACCGTGATTTTTAATTCTGTACAATTCAGAATTGAATTAGCCCCAAATTCTGATTTGCTCCAAATTTGTTCTAATCTGTAATGAAATGTAGATCTCGAATTTACGATCCCAATGGTTCTGAAATCGTTTGATTTCATTTCTATATGAAGAAGTTATACTATTTAATACATTTATTACTTAAATAATTTATTTATTTATAATTAAACTAATACATTATTAAGGTTCTCCTTCCTCTGATTTTATCGTAGCCGCCTGAACCCATTCGTCGATCCCAAATCCTCCTTCATGCACGCACTTCAAGGTGGTTCCAGGCTGATCCACCACCCCCTTTATCCGCCTCGGCTATGCCTTCCAGTGCCAGGATCCACATCCAACTAGCAGGCCCCACCAGCTCACCAAAGGCCTTCGAACGTGGCTCCTTCACGAGTGAAAACCGACCACCAGGAAACCCCCAACATCATCACAACCGTACATCTCGAAGATCTCATCGTGCTCTTTAACTTTGCCTTTGGTATCATATTGAATTATAGAATAAATTGAGAGAAAGGATTGACGAAAGTTCAGAGCTTTTCTACCATCGGTTTTGTAAGAGGCGGCTTTAATTTCTGAATTAGGATTTAGATAATATGTATGGTTATTTATAATAAAATATTATTACACTTCTTTAGTTTGCAAAAAAAATACCCGTTAATTCTCAATAGCTCCAAATTCAGCCCAACGAGAGTTGCCCCTAGCCAAATACCCCCGTTCCGGACACAGTGGGATATGTGTCATCAGGGCATTCGATCGTTTTCAGCTTGTTTTCTTTAAATTAAAATATAAATCATTTAATTATTTAATTTGATCGTACATTTAAATTTACCTGGACCACATACAGACTCCAAAAATTCCCCAAAAATAAATCTAGCTATGTTTTGATGATACGATCTTAATAAAATTAATTTCATCGAGTTTGGAGACCCTTTGAAAAATGGCTATTTTCAGGTCGATCAAATTCAACAGAAATTATCGAAAACAGTTTAATTTACCACGCTCACATATTAATTCCAAAAATTATGGAAAATTAAATATAGCAATAATTTGACATTACGGATCCAACAAAAGTGGTTTTGTCAAAAACGGAGGTCATTTGCAAAATGGCTATATATTATATTAAAATATATATTTAAATTCCATAGCGACTATTCTAAATATTTAACTGGCCATAACTTTTTATTCCCGCTATGAAATTTAAAATTTTCAGATGCGTTAGAAAGATGTAATTAAACAGATTTAAATATTTCTGGTTTCACCAAAATCCGAGTTATTTCGAATCTTGTACATTCAGTCAAAGTTCAAATTTTCAAACTACCTCGCTATCTCTAACTCCTTTTATAATTAAAAATAAATATATTCGTTCTAACTTCGATTTAAATAAAT
Source organism: Allium sativum (assembly GCA_030737875.1). Lineage (NCBI taxonomy): Eukaryota > Viridiplantae > Streptophyta > Magnoliopsida > Asparagales > Amaryllidaceae > Allium > Allium sativum. Next base: position 747,898,624 of record CM060916.1, on the reverse strand, counting down.
TTTTAATCGTTATTATTTAAAATAAATCATTTTAAATATTAAAAATCCATTAAAATTTCTAAAATAAAAGTTTTAAATTGGTTCCAAATTTCCAGGTTATTACAACCTCCCCCACTTAAAATCTTTTCGTCCTCGAAAAGGAACGGAGCTGAAAGTTGTTTAACTAACCAATTCAATTTTCATTCTTTTATTGGTTTCAATAATTTTATTGGTTGAACTAATAATCATACAACACAATCATCAATCAATTAGTTGATTAGCTTTTCAAATATATATAACTTTTATACATAGTTAAAAAATCATATTTCCTAAGATCGGATTATATATATAATCACAAATACGTTAATTATAACCTTGTCACTCTCAACTCATTCTAGGGCATTTCTAACCCCATCTCTAACGAGTTTTATCATTCTACGATCTTACTGATCCTATCTCTAATGAGTATTCTTTTGTAGGATATTTCTAATCCTGCCTCTGATGAGTCTTTTGTTCAGTTCTAACGAGTTGTACCCCAAAGATTTGAATTAACCAAAGCTCTAATAACAGCTGTAACGACACAGATTTCGCCCGAACCTAATCAATCGCTAAATCGACCAAGACCGTTCGAATCCCGCATACGCTAACTTTGGGCATATAACACATCAGAATACTTTTATAAACATTATAATAATGTTACATCAGAGTAAAAAATATCAGAGTGCATCGAATAAAATACAGCGGAAGATAATTTACAATAATTTTAATACAATGCAGCGGAATAAATAAACCAACATAGCGGAAGACTATCAATGCTCTGGACACAACTTTAAGCTTCGATCCAGAATACTGCTCAATATATCTGCAAAATAAGCCACTCGACTTCCCGTGTGGAAAATAAGGGCACCCGAGTTTGCAAGTGAAACAAACTACGAGTCAGTCATGGGACTGGTATGAGAAATCTTTACTTAACTTATCTAACAATATAGTTAATCACATGACCATGCCGCTGAAGCAGAACGAGTTTACTCCATTGGATTGCTAGTGCAATAAATAAGTAAATCTTTTATTTAAAACAACGCAATGCTTTTTAGAAAAATGAAATCATTATTAGACTCAAGTCCCATCACACAATGCAATGCAAACCGGAGGATAGAGTTTTACCTTATAATGATCAAACATGCTTGATGCGTACAAAATAATATTTAATATTATTATTAGTGTCTAGTCAATTTAAAAATACTTTCAAAGTAAATGTTTCAATCCTAGACGGCATAGTACCCTATCCTACTATGTCGCCATATATAAGTTTACAATCAAGTCTGTAATGTCATATTGGAAATTGTGTTTCCATCATGAGTCAAGGCTAGGGATGACTCCTCACCGATTTGAGACACTCTAGCAAATGTTTCAGAATCCTACGCTGTGAACCCTTGGATGCGGTAGGGACGATCCACAAATATACCTTAGTGGATTGGCAATTCCTGAACACACATTTCCCAGTTCTATTGGACCTATCAATTGGTCACTATCAACCAATATATCGGAGGCCTCGCAGTCCAACATCCGCATAAGTAAAAATGTCTAGACTTCATACCATGACACCACTTCTAGCTAGAAAGAAACGCATGCACTCCCTACGGTCCTTATCCCGCTTTTGACTCATATAGGGGTGTGAGGCTCGCGAAGTAACGTTATACACAAAGCTATGCTATGTGCTTTGATCATCAACCACAAGGCTCTACTTTTAAACAAAATCCTTGATCATTTGCATCTTGACATGCAACACTGACAATGCACGCCATGCAATCAATAACTATCAATGTATAACCTCTGGGCTCGTGAGTCTCAGAGAAGGGTGTTAAACAAGAGAATAAATTCTCCGCCACCAAACAGAGATATATTAAATAGAAATCAATTTACATATAATGAAATCTAATGTCAGACACACATCCATTTACAAGTCCCTTCGGGGTCTGAACGAAACCAGAGATACCTTATTTCTCGTCCTGTATGTCCAATACGGAAGAGCGGTGCTCGCTTATCCGGATAATCAAAAAGTACGTCCGGACAACTACAAGAGTAACCCTTCCAAGGCAGCAACTCCAATCAAAGGCATCAGTAGTTGTCCATTCGATGTGAAGGTCGTCGGTTTTCAAACAGAGTCTTCAATATCTTCGATTTAAATCGTCGTATAATTATTTGAAATGAGATTGAACTCGGTCTTTTCAAATAGTTCTCGAATATATATAATTTAAATCATTTCATATCGTTAATTTTATTTTATAACGATACATCGCTAATTTTATTTATATAAAAATAGTCCAACTCAATTTAATGACGCTTCGGGTCAATAGGCGGCCCTGGCGCTATTTTTACCCAAATTTGGTTTTCACATATCTCTAAATCTAGCCGTTGGATTTTAACAAATTTAATATCATTGGAAAGATCTTCCCAAAGCAGACCTAACGGTTCCAGTTTTGGAAAAATCCGACGTTTGATCTTTCGGTATAATCGTTTAAAGTTACGATTCCAAAACGCGAACAATCGCGCGCGATTTGTTTAATTTTAATTTATATTTATATATATATATAATTATATATAAATATAAATCATTCGATGATGCCACTAACGTGTTTAACATGCCAAATAAAAGAATGTTTTATTTTGCATAACCATTTAAATGTTTCTAATGATAAATAAAAAAAGATATTATATTTGCAAACAAATTCCTATATTTCTAATAACAAATAAATAGAGACTTTGTCTGCATACATTCCCAATATTTTCTAATTTCAAATAAAAGGAGAATTTGATTTGCAAAGCCTTCCTACATGTTTCTAGCATCAAATAAAAATGTGTTTTATTTGCAAAACTCACTACATGTTATCTAACGTCAAATAAAATTGTGTTTATTCGCATACTTCACTACATGTTTCTAATGTCAAATAAAATGTATTTTTATTTGCATAACTCACTACATGTTTTTAACGTCAACTAAAAATGTTCTTTATTTGCATAACTCACTACATGTTTCTAATGACAATATAAAAAGGTAATTTATTTACATTTCATTACTATGTCGCTATTGACAAATAAAAAAGATAATTTTTATTTTCAATATACCACAATGTCGCTAATGACAAATAAAAAATCTATTTTGATTTGTATACAGTTTCAATGTATAACAGGATAAATAAAATGTCTATTTTACTTTGTATGCAAATCCTAATGTATAACATGACAATAAAAATGTCTCTTTTAATTTGTATACAATTCTAATGTATAACATGATGATAAAAATGCCTCTTTTAATTAGTATACAATTCTAATGTATAACATGATGATAAAAATGCCTCCTATAACATTCTAATGTATAACATGACGATAAAAATGTCTCTTTTAAATTGTATATAATCCTATTTTTAATATAACAAATAAAAATGATATTTGTATATCTTAACATAGCCAATAGAAATGATATTTTAATGTTGTATAAAAATTCCTACATTAATATGACAAATAAAAATAATATTTTTATTTGTTTACAAATCAATTTTTTACATAACAAATAAAAATGATATTTTTTATTTGTTTGCAATTCCTACGTTAATTTGTAACATAACAAATAAAGTGATTATTTTATTTTGTTGACAATTCTATTTCAACAAAATAATTAAAATGATTCTTTTATTTTGTTGACAATTCTATTTCAACAAAACAAATAAAAAATGATTTTTTATTTTGTTGACCTCATTCAACTTTAACAAAACGAATAAAAATGATTCTTTTATTTTGTTGACAATTCTATTTCAACAAAACAAATAAAAATGATTCTTTTATTTTGTTGACAATACTATTTAAACAAAACGAATAAAAACGATTCTTTTATTTTGTTGACAATTCTATTTCAACAAAACGAATAAAAATGATTCTTTTATTTTGTTGACGATTCTATTTCAATAAAACGAATAAAAAATGATTCTTTTATTTTGTTGACAATTCCATTTCAAAAAAACGAATAAAAATGATTCTTTTATTTTGTTGACAATTCTATTTTAACAAAACAAAAAAAATGATTCTTTTATTTTGTTGACAATTCTATTTCAAAAAAACGAATAAAAATGATTCTTTTATTTTGTTGACAATTCTATTTCAACAAAACAAATAAAAATGATTCTTTTATTTTGTTGACTCTAATTAAACAAAAATGATACTTTTGTTTTGATAATTTTAATTCAACATAAATGATATTATTGTTTTAACACAAATCTATTCAACAAAAGTGATATTTTTGTTTCAACACAAATATATTCAACAAAAATTATATTTTTGTTTTAACACAAATCTATTCAACAAAAGTGACATTATTTTTTTAACACAAATCTATTCAACAAAAATGATAATTTTGTTTTAACATAAATCTATTCAACAAAAATGATATTTTTGTTTTAACAAAAATCTTTTCAACAAAAATGATATTTTTGTATATTCAACAAAAATGATAATTTTATTTTAACAAAAATCTATTCAATAAAAATGATATTTTTATTTTAACACAAATCTATTCAACAAAAGTGATATTTTTGTTTTAACACAAATCTATTCAACAAAAGTGATATTCTTGTTTTAACACAAATCTATTCAACCAAAGTGATATTTTCGTTTTGACACAAATCTATTCAACAAAAATGATATTTTTGTCTATTCAACAAAAATGATATTTTTATTTTGTCAATTCTAATTCAACAAAAATGACAATTTTATATGAATTCTAATTTCAACAAAAATGACAATTTTATATTGTCAATTCTAATTTCAACAAAAAGTGACAATTTTAATTTGTCAGTTCTAATTAAACAAAATGATTATTTTGTTTTTGACACTTTATTTTTCAACAAAAATGTAAATTTTTGTTTTGACAATTTTATTTTACAAAAATGTTAATTTTTTTTTGATAATTTTATTTCAACAAAAATGTTAATTTTTGTTTTGACAATTTCATTTCAACAAAAATGTTAATTTTTTTTGACAATTTTATTTCAACAAAATTGTTAATTTATGTTTTGACACTTTTATTTCAACAAAAATGTTAATTTTTGTTTTGACAATTTTCAACAAAAATGTTAATTTTTGTTTTGACGATTTCATTTCAACAAAAATGTTAATTTTTGTTTTGATAATTTCATTTCAACAAAAATAATCCATCCAATCCACAGACCAACATAACAACATCATCAACCCAAATCAAATCACGTATAACAACAATTTGAATTTAGCAGCAGATTGGTAAAAACCCAATTATAATTAATTATAATTAATTAATTTTAATTATTTAAAACAATAGAATTCTCACCATGATTTTTAATTCTGTACAATTCAGAACTGAATTAGCCCCAAATTCTGATTTGCTCCAAATTTGTTCTAGTCTATCCTGAAATGTAGATCTCGAATTTAGGATCCCAATGGTTCTAAAATCGTTCGGTTTCGTTTTTTATAAAGAAGTTATACTAAAATGATATTTTTGTATATTCAACAAAAATGATAATTTTATTTTAACAAAAATCTATTCAATAAAAATGATATTTTTATTTTAACACAAATCTATTCAACAAAAGTGATATTTTTGTTTTAACACAAATCTATTCAACAAAAGTGATATTCTTGTTTTAACACAAATCTATTCAACCAAAGTGATATTTTCGTTTTGACACAAATCTATTCAACAAAAATGATATTTTTGTCTATTCAACAAAAATGATATTTTTATTTTGTCAATTCTAATTCAACAAAAATGACAATTTTATATCAATTCTAATTTCAACAAAAATGACAATTTTATATTGTTAATTCTAATTTCAACAAAAAGTGACAATTTTAATTTGTCAGTTCTAATTAAACAAAATGATTATTTTGTTTTTGACACTTTATTTTTCAACAAAAATGTAAATTTTTGTTTTGACAATTTTATTTTACAAAAATGTTAATTTTTTTTTTTGATAATTTTATTTCAACAAAAATGTTAATTTTTGTTTTGACAATTTCATTTCAACAAAAATGTTAATTTTTTTTGACAATTTTATTTCAACAAAATTGTTAATTTATGTTTTGACACTTTTATTTCAACAAAAATGTTAATTTTTGTTTTGACAATTTTCAACAAAAATGTTAATTTTTGTTTTGACGATTTCATTTCAACAAAAATGTTAATTTTTGTTTTGATAATTTCATTTCAACAAAAATAATCCATCCAATCCACAGACCAACATAACAACATCATCAACCCAAATCAAATCACGTATAACAACAATTTGAATTTAGCAGCAGATTGGTAAAAACCCAATTATAATTAATTATAATTAATTAATTTTAATTATTTAAAACAATAGAATTCTCACCATGATTTTTAATTCTGTACAATTCAGAACTGAATTAGCCCCAAATTCTGATTTGCTCCAAATTTGTTCTAGTCTATCCTGAAATGTAGATCTCGAATTTAGGATCCCAATGGTTCTAAAATCGTTCGATTTCGTTTTTTTATAAAGAAGTTATACTATTTAATACATTTGTTACTTAAATAAATAATTAATTAATTTATAATTAAACTAATTACATTATTAAGGTCCTTTTTCCTCTGATTTTATCGAAGCCGCCTGAACCCATTCATTGATCCTAAATCCTCCTACACGCACGCACTTCAAGGTGGTTCCAGGTCGATCCACCACCACCCCTTCATCCGCCTTGGCCACGCCTTCAAGCATCAGGATCCACATCCAACTCGCAGGCCCCACCAGCTCACCCAAGGCCTTCGAACGTGGCTCCTTCACGAGCGAAATCCGACCACCAGGAAACCCCAAACATCATCACAACCACATATCTCGAAGATCTCATTGTGCTCTTTAACTTTGCCTTTGGTATCATATTGAATTGTAGAATAGATTGAGAAAAAAGGATCGAAGAAAGTTCGGAGCTTTTCTGCCATCGGATTTGTAAGAGGCTGCTTTAATTTCTGAATTAGGGTTTAGATAATATGTAGGGTTATTTATAATAAAATATTATCAAATTTCTCTAGTTTGCAAAAAAAAAAAAAACCGTTAATTCTCAATAGCTCCAAATTCATCCCAACGAGAGTTGCCCCTAGCCAAATAACCCAGTTCCGGACTTAATGGACTAGGTGTCATCAGCCCATTCGATCGTTTCCAGCTTGTTTTCTTTAGATTAAAATATAAATCATTTAATTATTTAATTTGATCATACATTTAAATTTACCAGGGCCACATACGGACTCCGAAAATTCCCGAAAAATAAATATAGCTATATTTTGATGAAACGGTCCTAATAAAATTAATCTCATCGAATTTGGAGACCGTTTGAAAATGGTCATTTTCTGGTCGATCAAATTCAACAGAAATTATCCAAGACGGTTTAATTTACCACGCTCACATATTAATTCCAAAAATTATGGAAAATTAAACCTTGCAATAATTTGACATTCCAGATCCAACAAAAGTGATTTTGTCAAAAACGGAGGTCGTTTGCAAAATGGTTATATATTATATTAAAATATATATTTAAATTCCATAGCGACTATTCCAAATATTTAACTGGCCATAACTTTTTATTCCCGCTATGAAATTTAAATTTTTCAGATCCGTTAGAAAGATGTAATTAAACAGATTTAAATTTTTCTGGTTTCACCAAAATCCGAGTTATTTTGAATCTTGTACATTCAGTCAAAGTTCAAATTTTCAAACTACCTCGTTATCTCTAACTCCTTTTATAATTAAAAATAAATATATTCGTTCTAACTTCGATTTAAATAAATTTTTAATCGTTATTATTTAAAATAAATCATTTTAAATATTAAAAATCCATTAAAATTTATAAAAAAAAATTTTTAAATTGGTTCCAAATTTCCAGGTTATTACAACCTCCCCCCCTTAAAATCTTTTCGTCCTCGAAAAGGAACGGAGCTGAAAGTTGTTTAACTAAACAATTCAATTTTCATTCTTTTATTGGTTTGGTTGACCTAATAATCATACAACACAATCATCAATCAATTAGTTGATTAGATTTTCAAATATATATAACTTTTATAGTTAAAAATCATATTTCCTAAGATCGGATTATATATATAATCACAAATACGTTAATTATAACTTTGTCACTCTCAACTCGTTCTAGGGCATTTCTAACCCCAACTCTAACGAGTTTTCTCATTCTACGATTCTACTGATTCTATCTCTAATGAGTATTCTTTTATAGGATATTTCTAATCCTACCTCTGATGAGTCTTTTGTTCAGTTCTAATGAGTTGTACCCTAAAGATTTGAATTAACCAAAGCTCTGATACCAGCTGTAACGACACGGATTTCGCCCAGACCTAATCGATCCCTAAATCGACCAAGACCGTTCGAATCTCGCATATGCTAACTTTGGGCATATAACACATCAGAATACTTTTATAAACATTATAATAATGTTACATCAGAGTACAGAATATCAGAGTGCATCGAATAAAATACAACGGAAGATAATTTACAATAGTTTTAATACAATGCAGCGGAACAAATAAACCAACACAGCGGAAGACTATCAATGCTCTGGACACAACTTTAAGCTTCGATCTAGAATCCTGCTCAATATATCTGCAAAATAAGCCACTCGACTGCCCGTGTGGAAAATAAGGGCACCCGAGTTTGCAAGTGAAACAAACTACGAGTCAATCATGGGACTGGTATAAGAAATCATTACTTAACTTATCTAACAATATAGCTAATCACAGGACCATGCCGCTAAAGCAGAACGAGTTTACTCCATTGGATTGCCAGTGCAATAAATAAGTAAATCTTTTATTTAAAACAACGCAATGCTTTTTAGAAAAATGAAATCATTATTAGACTCAAGTCCCATCACACAATGCAATGCAAACCGGAGGATAGAGTTTTACCTTACAATGATCAAACATGCTTGATACGTACAAAATAATATTTAATATTATTATTAATGTCTAGTCAATTTAGAAATACTTTCAAAGTAAATGTATCAATCCTAGACGACATAGTATCCCATCCTACTATGTCGCCATATATAAGTTTACAATCAAGTCCGTAATGTCATATTGGAAATTGGGTTTCCATCATGAGTCAAGGCTAGGGATGACTCCTCACCGATTCGAGACACCCTAGCAAATGTTTCAGAATCCCACGCAGTGAACCCTTGGATGCGGTAGGGACGATCCACAAATATACCTTAGTGGATTGGCAATTCCTGAACACACATTTCCCAGTCCTATTGGACCTACCAATTGGTCACTGTCGACCAATATATCTGAGGCCTCGTAGTCCATCATCCTCATAAGTAAAAATGTCTAGGCTCCATACCATGACACCACTTCTAGCTAGAAAGAAACGCATGCACTCCCTACGGTCCTTATCCCGTTTTTGACTCATATAGGTGTATGAGGCTTGCGAAGTAACGTTATACACAAAGCTATGCTAAATAAAGTTGTGCTTTGATCATCAACCACAAGGCTCTACTTTTCAACAAAAGCCTTGATCATTTGCATCTTGACATGCCACACTGACAATCCACGCCATGCGATTAATAACTATCAATATATAACCTCTGAGCTCGTGCGTCTCAGAGAAGGGTGTTAAACAAGAGAATAAATTCTCCGCCATCAAACAGAGATATATTGAATAGAAATCAATTTACATAGAGTGAAATCCAATGTCAGACACACATCCATTTACAAGTCCGTTCGGGGTCTGAACGAAACCGGAGACACCTTATTTCTCGTCCCGTATGTCCAATACGGAAGAGCAGTGCTCGCTTATCCGGACAACTTCAAGTGTAACCCTTCCAAGGCAGCAACTCCAATCAAAGGCATCAGTAGTTGTCGATTCAATGTGAAGATCGCCGGTTTTCAAACACAATCTTCAATATCTTCGATTTAAATCGTCGTTAATTATTTGAAATGAGATTGAACTCAGTCTTTTCAAATAGTTCTCGAATATATATAATTTAAATCATTTCATATCGTTAATTTTATTTTATAATGATATATCGCTAATTTGATTTATATTAAAATAGTCCAATTCAATTTAATGATGCTTCGGGTCAATAGGCGGCCCTGACGCTGTTTTTACCCAAATTTGATTTTGACATATCTCTAAATCTAAACGTTGGATTTTAACAAATTTTATATCATTGGAAAGATCTTCCCAAAGCGGACCTAACGGTTCCAGTTTTGGAAACATCCGACGGTTGGATCTTTCAGTATAATCGTTTAAAGTTACGATTCCAAAACGCGAACAACCGCACGCGATTTGTTTAATTTTAATTTTAATTTATATTTATATATAAATATAAATTATTCGATGATGCCACTAACGTGTTTAACATGCCAAATAAAAGAATGTTTTATTTTGCATAACCATTTAAATGTTTCTAATGATAAATAAAAAAAGATATTATATTTGCAAACAAATTCCTATATTTCTAATAACAAATAAATAGAGACTTTGTTTGCATACATTCCCAATATTTTCTAATTTCAAATAAAAGGAGAAGTTTTATTTGCAAAGCCTTCCTACATGTTTCTAACGTCAAATAAAAATGTGTTTTATTTGCATAACTCACTACATGTTATCTAATGTCAAATAAAAATGTGTTTATTCGCATACTTCACTACATGTTTCTAATGTATACCATGATGATAAAAATGCCTCTTTTATTTAGTATACAATTCTAATGTATAACATGATGATAAAAATGCCTCCTATATAATTATAATGTATAACATGACGAAAAAATGTCTCTTTTAAATTGTATATAATTCTATTTTTAATATAACAAATAAAAATGATATTTCTATGTGACGGCCCGCCACGCACCAGCCTGCATTTCCTCCTAAAGTGCGCTGTACACGTACCCGACTAGCACGGAACGGTCGTCAAAGAAAGGAAAGAAGAGAATTAACTAACGAGGAACCTGTAGAATGTCTCATAGCGCATGGAGCAAAATATAATAATAATATACTTGACATAAAACAGGTGAGACAGTACATAAGCTGATAACTAAAACCCACATCAACATCAGAGCAGCGGAAAATCCAAGTACAGCTTATGATCCAAAGTTAACATTATTAAAACTTTTCAAACTGTCTCAAAAGAAAAAGTAAGATAAAGGAGGTACACTACTAATGCCCAAGTAGCGACCACCAACGACACAGGGAGAATATCTATATATCATACGTGGAAGCCTCCTGCTCGCCTCCGAATCAGCTACTCGCGCACCACCAGCTAATCTGTCTCTAGTCTGCTCGTGTGAGCACCCAGAGTAATAGGAGGAGACATAAAACTCTGGGTCAGACATAAAGCCTGGTATGAGCGATAAGCATCTAAATAGAACAATAACAGGTATACTAAACCATACCTGAACCTGGACCTGCAACCAAAGAGTTAGCACTACATACCGTACAATACTCTAAGGTGCCATAACAGATAGTGTAAAGAATACGGGGGTGGGGTGTGTATTTCATAATGATGGCAAGCAAATCAAGCATAACAACCATCCTCACATCTCTCACTCAGTGCGTAAAGCATACGATGTCCACCACTGTCGATCACTAGACCCATCGAAGTAGTGATGGAGTTCGACTTGTACAACTACTACTACTACCAAGCTTACCACATGGATTCAAGACCAAATCTTTACAAATGACCCCACTTCATTGGTCTATAGCCCCTTTAGTCGTACCTAGACCACTATGGCCCTGAATCCGTTCACGTACTCCCTACACATAGTGATTCAAAGCTACAGACATCGACAACCCCTTTGCACACGTCCCGCAGCAAAGCCCAACCATGAAGTGAACTCATCGGTTCCCAACTGAATCCTGAGCTCTAACTTCCCATATTGGACTACCTTTGCATCTCGGGTTATTGGTCAATACTGGATCGGGTCGGTCGGTCAAGCACCTTTCATTCTGGTCGGTTTTCATCATCTCTACCCTAGTCGGTCGGTATTGCCCCCTGGTCGGTCGAACACTTCACCATTCCTGGTCGGTCGTACTTCACCATCCCTGGTCGGTCGTACTTCATCATCGTATGGGGTCGGTCGAACATCGCATAGTGGTCGGTCTCCCAGTCGGTCGAACACTTCATACAGGGTCAGTCGTGATGTCCTCCTTCTGTTCGGGTCGGTCGGGAGCTCGGGTCGGTCGGTCAAAACCTTCCCCTGGTCGGTCTAACTCGACCCAAAGAAAACCTGCACCATTTCAGCAAACTATTTTCGCCCCTCGACGGCGTTTTCAACCATTCTAACTTTATAATGCAATCATAGGTCATACCAAACAGTAGTAGCAACATGTATAATCAACCATAAACACCAAAACAACAATTTAATCATAACAATATGGATCAAATGTACCCAAAACCCATGTTTTCCCCTTAATCATGTTTAAGAACAACTAAGCATAGGATTAAGAAAACTTAACCAAATCAGCCAAATTTTCTAACAGAGGCCTAAAATAATATTTAGCAATTTCCAGATTTTTAACATGCATAATTTCGCTAATTATCACTAATCACTCCTTAATCCCCTAAATTCTGGAATTAGCAAAATTGGTCGAAATTAACCCAAATTCATATCAAAGGCATAAAATGATGTTTTAGAATTTTAGGAATTTTTCTAGATTTTTCTGAGCCATAATTTCGCTAATTACCATAATTAGCCGTAATTAGTGAAAAACAACGCAAATCGCTCACCTTGGCCACAAATAAAATTCTCAGAACTAAAACCTCGCTGATTTGGATGAATACTGACGTCTAACAGCAGCTCTAACCTTGCTTTCATGTTTTCTCTCCTTAATTTGATGTAGATTAAGCCAAAACTTAATTAGAAAGCGATTTGGGGATGTTTCTAGATGTTGGCAGCCATTGTTAAGGTTCAAGAATGAAAGTGGCGGCTGGAAAATGAGGATAAGATCGTTCTCTAACTGATTTCAGCCTCCTCATAACCCTAATCCCGAAATCCCCCATTGGGCCTAGCTGTTAATCACCTAGTTAAGCCCAATTAAGCTGTTTTTCACTATTTGAAACTTGTTTCAGCCATATCTCCCAAACGGTGAGTCCGTTTGGCGAATGTGACCACTCTACGGAATTGTAAACCATCATCCGGACCAATGGAAGTGGTTTCAGGTCAAAATTCCTTTCCAGTCAAAAGTTATGGCCAAAACAGTACCAACCAGGGGTAAAATGGTCATTTAAAAATCGGGAAAAATCATGAACATGGGAAATGACCCCAATAGTCGTCTCCCAAAGTTACATGACCATACAACTTCATATGTGAAAGAAATAAATATTCTACGATCCTATGATGCGTAGAATGCGGGTCGTTACATTCTATATCTTAACATAGCCAATAGAAATGATATTTTAATGTTGTATAAAAATTCTTACATTAATATGACAAATAAAATTAATATTTTTATTTGTTTACAAATCCATTTTTTTACATAACAAATAAAAATGATATTTTTTATTTGTTTGCAATTCCTACATTAATATGTAACATAAGAAATAAAGTGATTCTTTTATTTTGTTGACAATTCTATTTCAACAAAATAATTAAATTGATTGTTTTATTTTGTTGAAAATTCTATTTCAACAAAACAAATAAAAAATAATTTTTTATTTTGTTGACGATTCAACTTTAACAAAACGAATAAAAATGATTCTTTTATTTTGTTGACAATTCTATTTCAACAAAACAAATAAAAATGATTCTTTTATTTTGTTGACAATACTATTTAAACAAAACGAATAAAAACGATTCTTTTATTTTGTTGACAATTCTATTTCAACAAAACGAATAAAAATGATTCTTTTATTTTGTTGACGATTCTATTTCAATAAAACGAATAAAAAATGATTCTTTTATTTTGTTGACAATTCCATTTCAAAAAAACGAATAAAAATGATTCTTTTATTTTGTTGACAATTCTATTTTAACAAAACAAAAAAAATGATTCTTTTATTTTGTTGACAATTCTATTTCAAAAAAACGAATAAAAACGATCCTTTTATTTTGTTGACTCTAATTCAACAATAATGATACTTTTGTTTTGATAATTTTAATTCAACATAAATGATATTATTGTTTTAACACAAATCTATTCAAAAAAAAGTGATATTTTTGTTTTAACACAAATCTATTCAACAAAAGTGATATTTTTGTTTTAACACAAATCTATTCAACAAAAGTGATATTTTTTTAACACAAATCTATTCAACAAAAATGATATTTTTGTTTTAACATAAATCTATTCAATAAAAATGATATTTTTGTTTTAACACAAATCTTTTCAACAAAAATGATATTTTTGTATATTCAACAAAAATGATAATTTTATTTTAACAAAAATCTATTCAATAAAAATGATATTTTTGTTTTAACACAAATCTATTCAACAAAAGTGATATTTTTGTTTTAACACAAATCTATTCAAAAAAAGTGATATTCTTGTTTTAACACAAATCTATTCAACCAAAGTGATATTTTCGTTTTAACACAAATCTATTCAACAAAAATGATATTTTTTTCTATTCAACAAAAATGATATTTTTATTTTGTCAATTCTAATTCAACAAAAATGACAATTTTATATCAATTCTAATTTCAACAAAAATGACAATTTTATATTGTCAATTCTAATTTCAACAAAAAGTGACAATTTTAATTTGTCAATTCTAATTAAACAAAATGATTATTTTTTTTTGACACTTTATTTTTCAACAAAAATTTTAATTTTTGTTTTGACAATTTTATTTCAACAAAAATGTTAATTTTTTTTTGCCAATTTTATTTCAACAAAAATGTTAATTTTTGTTTTGACAAGTTCATTTCAACAAAAATGTTAATTTTTGTTTGACAATTTTATTTCAACAAAATTGTTAATTTATATTTTGACACTTTCATTTCAACAAAAATGTTAATTTTTGTTTTGACGATTTCATTTCAACAAAAATGTTAATTTTTTTTTTGACAATTTCATTTCAACAAAAATAATCCATCCAATCCACAGATCAACATAACAGCATCATCAACCCAAATCAAATCACGTATAACAACAATTTGAATTTAATAGCGGATTGGTAAAAACACAATTATAATTAATTTTAATTATTTAAAAAAATAGAATTCTCACCGTGATTTTTAATTCTGTACAATTCAGAATTGAATTAGCCCCAAATTCTGATTTGCTCAAAATTTGTTCCAATCTATCCAGAAATGTAGATCTCGAATTTAGGATCCCAACGGTTCTAAAATCGTTCGATTTCGTTTTTGTATAAAGAAGTTATACTATTTAATACATTTGTTACTTAAATAAATAAATAAATAATTTATAATTACTAATTACATTATTAAGGTCCTTCTTCCTCTGATTTTATCGAAGTCGCCTGAACCCATTCATTGATCCCAAATCCTCCTACACGCACGCACTTCAAGGTGGTTCCAGGCCGATCCACCACCACCCCTTCATCCGCCTTGGCCACGCTTTCTAGCATCAGGATCCACATCCAACTCGCAGGCCCCACCAGCCCGCCAAAGGCCTTCGAACGTGGCTCCTTCACAAGCTAAATCCGACCACCTGGAAACCCCAAACATCATCACAACCGTACATCTCGAAGATATCATCGTGGTCTTTAACTTTGCCTTTGGTATCGTATTGAATTGTAGAATGGATTGCGAAAAAGGATCGAAGAAAGTTTGGAGCTTTTCTGCCATCGGGTTTGTAAGAGGCGGCGTTAATTTCTGAATTAGGGTTTGGATAATATGTAGGGTTAATTGTAATAAAATATTATCAAATTTCTCTAGTTTGCAAAAAAAAAACCATTAATTTCAGTAGCTCCAAATTCATCCCAATGAGAGTTGCCCCCAGCCAAATAACCTCGTTCCGGACTTAATGGACTAGGTGTCATCAACCCATTCGATCGTTTCCAGTTTGTTTTCTTTAAATTAAAATATAAATCATTTAATTTGATCATACATTTAAATTTATCAGGGCCACATACGGACTCCAAAAATTCTCGAAAAATGAATCTAGCTATGTTTTGATGATGCCGTCCTAACAAAATTAATTTCGTCGAATTTGGAGACCGTTTAAAAAATGGTCATATTCTGGTCGATCAAATTCATCAGAAATTATCCAACACCGATTAATTTACCACGCTCACATATTAATTCCAAAAATTATGGAAAATTAAACCTTGCAATAATTTGACATTCCAGATCCAACAAAAGTGGTTTCGTCGAAAACGGAGGTCGTTTACAAAATGGCTATATATTATATTAATATATATATATATATATATTCCATAGCGACTATTCTAAATATTTAAATGGTCATAGCTTTTTAATCCCGCTATGAAATTTAAATTTTTCAGATCCATTAGAAAGATATAATTAAATATATTTAAATATTTTTGGTTTCACCAAAATCCGATTTATTTTGAATCCTGTACATTCAGTCAAAGTTCAAATTCAAATTTTCAAACTACCGCCCTATTTCTAACCTTTTTTATAATTAAAAATAAATATATTCATTCTAACATCGATTTAAATAAATTTTTAATCATTATTATTTAAAATAAATCATTTTAAATATTAAAAATCCATTAAAATTTCTAAAATAAAAATTTTAAATTGGTTCCAAAATTCCGGGTTGTTACAATTTCTTTGCTCATTCACATTTCATGTAAGTTTATTTTGTTTTCTTTTCTTTTTCTAACTTCATCAAATTCACTACCTCTTTCCTCACCCCTCTTTTTCACCATTAATTACGCATTCTTTTCTTTCCTTTATCTATTAATTTATTACTCTTCATTCTATCAACTTATTTCTCTTCATTCTATTTTCACACATGTATTCTTATTTCTTAAATTTATGTCCCCTTATTTCTCTTTTTTTCCTTTTATTATTTCTCTTCAAAAACAAATCAACTCCATGTATGCATATTTCTTTTTTTATTTGTTCTTGCATGAGCATTGAATAGGTTCCTTAAATTCTGAAACATTAATATTATATGTTTTGAAAATTGAAAAGTCATAATCTTTCTAACAATTGGCATTAAACAATAAATCATGCATTAATTACATTCCCATTTTCTCTTTCCTTATGTTTTTCTTTTGAATTTTTGAATAAGAGATAAACGTTGATTAGGTTAACACCTGCCTAGTCAGCTAAATTAATTCCTTTGTAACCTACTGTATGTGAAGAGACACATAGGGTAATAAAATAAATGTTTGTTCGTTAAAAATAAATTTTATAATGTATATATAGAATGGATAAAATTTACATGCTACGGAGTAGTTATTAGTTAGTTAAAAATATAATTTTAAACTAATGTAAGCGATGAAAATAAGAAATGAGAAATAAATTCGCCACCTCAGCCTATTTATTTCCCTTGTAACCTGCTACATATGTAGAGACACAAGTGAGGAATAAAGTAAAATATATACCAAATAAAGAAAAAAAAGTTGCCTCCTTCATAAAATGAATAAATAAAATTTGAAATCATATTCAATGGAAATTAGAGGTGTGTCATTCATTGCAAGAAAAGAAAAAGAAGGAAGAAAAAAAGACAAAATGATAATGATAATAATAATTGCCGCATGCGTTTCATTCATATCCTTTATTTCTTTTATGTTCTCTCTCTTCATACGCATATATGCTCTATTTTATGCCTTTTATAAATACAAGAAAAAAAGGATAAGATAGACAATTATTAAATTAAATACTATTTAATATATTATTATACATAGGATTAACAAAACCCTAATTCATTTTCATAGCCGCCGCCACTTACCTTCTTCAATGGCCATTATCTTCCGAAACAAATCCAAATATTCCTCCTCCCTCACGCAATATTTTCAAACACAAATAACTGAAAAATCTTTGTCTAAATGAGATGCTTCTAATTGACGGTGGTGATAGGCGGTACCATCTTCTGGTGGCCGGAATTGGCCTTAATATGGCCGCCGTTCGTGCCTTGATTGCAGTCCTAGGGGGCGGCGAGTAGACCCAGGTCACAACAGTGGGTAGCGCACATGAAGACGGAGGGCGTGGCGATGGTGGATCGGGTTCAAGTGGCTCTGGTTGGCGTGCATTCTAGGTATGGCAAGGTCGAAGTTGGGTTTGAAAAAGGCCCGATGTCTGGAGTAACGAACGAGATACGGAAAGGTCATTATGAAGTTAATTAATGTAAATTATTAATTAGTTAATTTAATTAATTGTTTATTTGAATTGAAAAGTGTTTAAATGTCCGTATCTTTGTCATATGAAATTAGAATCGGACAATTTTTGATCCTTTGGAATCGTAAATTCGAGATCTACATTTCAGAACAGACTGGAACAGATTTGGAGCTAGTCATCGAATACGAAGGAGTAAAATCACTATGAGATTTCTATTTAAATAATTAAAATTAATTAATTATAATCATGTTCAGAAATTCTTACATATACGCTTTTAAATTCAGTTTGTTGTTGTACGCGATTTGATTTGAACTGGTTGATGTTGTTTGTGGTGATCTGTTGATTTAATTGAATATAATGGAATAAGTAGAAAATTGTTGTCAAATAAAAATATCCTTTTTTATTTGTCATGTTGAAAATGAAAATTGTTGTCAAATAAAAATATCCTTTTTTATTTGTTATGTTGAAAATGAAAATTGTTTCCAAATAAAAATATCTTTTTTTTATTTGTCATGTTGAAAATAAAATAATTCTTTTTATTGTATATGTTGATAACAAAATTAGCAAGATTTGTTTTACAATAAAATAATTCTTTTATTGTATATGTTGATAATAAAATTGGCAAAATTTGTTATATAATAAAATAATTTTTTTTATTGTATATATTGATAATAAAATTGGCAAGATTTGTTATACAATAAAATAATTCTTTTATTGTATATATTGATAATAAAGTTGACAAAAAAATGTTATACAATAAAATAATTATTTTATTGTATATGTTGATAATAAAATTGACAAAAATTTGTTATACAATAAAATAATTCTTTTTATTTTATATGTTTATAATAGAATTGGTAAAATTTCTTATACAAATAAAACACTTTTTTTTATTTGTACATATGTAAACATAGGTATTACATAGAAATTGTTATGCAAATAAAATATTCTTTTTTATTTGTCCTTATTACATTGAAATTGTTATGCAAATAAAATATTCTTTTTTATTTGTCATTAGAACATTTTAATGGTTATGCAAAATAAAACATTAATGGTTATGCAAAATAAAACATTCTTTTATTTGGCATGTTAAACACGTTAGTGGAATCGTCGAATGATTTATATTTATATATAATTATATGTATAAATATAAATTAAAATTAAATGAATCACGTGCGCTAGTTCGCGTTTGGAATCATAACTTTAAACGATTATACCAAAAGATCCGACCGTCGAATTTTCCCAAAACTGAAACCGTTAGGACCGCTCTGGGAAGATCTTTCTAATGATATAAAAGTTGTTCAAATCCAACGGTTAGATATCAAGAAAAGTGTAAACCAAATTTTGGTAAAAACAGCGCCAAGTCCGCCTATTGACCCGAAGCGTCGTTAAATTAAATTGGGCTAACTTTATATAAATAAAAATAGTGATAAATCGTTATAAAACAAAATTAACGATATGAAATGATTTAAATTATATATATTCGAGAATTATTTGAAAATACCGAGGTCAATCTCATTTCAAATAATTATACGACGAATTAAATCGAAGATATTGAAGACGGTGTTTGAATATTGAAAATCTTCACATCGAATGGACAACTACTGATGCCTTTGATTGGAATTACTGCCTTGAAAGGGTTACAGTGGTAGTTGTCCGGACGTACTTGTTGATTGTCCGGATAAGCGAGCACCTCTCTTCCGTATTGGACATACGCGACGAGGAATAAGGTGTCTTCGGTTTTGTTCAGACCCAGAACGGAATTGTAAATGAATGTGTATCTGACATTGGATTTCATTCTATGTAAATTGATTTCTATTTAATATATATCTATTTGGTGGCAGAGAATTTATTCCCTTGCTTAACACCCTTATCTGAGATGCACGAGCTCAGAGGTTATATATTAATAGTTATCGGTCGCATGGCATGGATTGTCAATGTGGCATGCCAAGATGCAAATGATAAACGCTTTTGTTGAAAAGCAGAGCCTTGTAGTTGATGATCAAAGCACAACTTATTTCGGCATAGCTTTGTGTATAGCGTAACTTCACGAGCCTCACATCCCGGTATGAGTCAAAAACGGGATAAGGACCGGAGGGAGTGCATGCGTTTCTTTCTAGCTAGAAGTGGTGTCATGATATAGGGCCCTGACATTTTTACTTATGTGGATGATAGATTACGAGGCCTCGGATATATTGGTCGATAGTGGCCAATTGATTTGTCCAATAGGATTGGGAAACGTGTGTTCAGGATTGCCAATCCACTAAAGTATTTGTGGACCGACCCTACCGCATCCAAGGGTTCACCAGCGTCCGAATCATGAGCCATTTGCTAGAGTGTCTCAAATCGATGAGGAGCCATCCTTAGCCTCGACTCATCGTGGAAACCCAATTTCCAATACAACATTACCGATTTGATTGTAAACCTATATACGGCGACATAGTATATGGTAGCTATGACGTCTAGGACTGATCCATTTACTTTGAAAGTATTTTAAAACTGATTGGACACTAATAATAATATTAAATATTATTTTATACGTATCAAGCATGTTTGATCATTATATGGTAAAACTCTATCCTCTTGTTTGCGTTGCATTATGCGGTGGGACTTGAGTCTTATAATGATTTCATTTTTCTAAAAAGCATTGCGTTATTTTGAATAAAAGTTTATTTAAAGTATGCACTAGCAATCCAATGGAGTAAACTCGTTCCACGTTAACGGCGTGGTCCTGCGATTAGCCTTATTATCATATTAGTTAAGTAAGGTTTCTCATAACAGTCCCATGACTGACTAGTAGTTTGTTTCACTTGCAAACTCGGGTGCCCTTATTTTTACATAGGCAACCAAGTCACAGGTATCAGGTTATTTTGGATATGTACTAAAGTGGAGCATGTTTTTGGACAGAAGACGAAGATCATTTCTATCTTTTATTTCTGTTTTGAAACATTTAGACATCATTTAACCATGTTGTACTTGTTGGTGTTTTAGACTTATTTCTATTTGTTGAGACTTTCTATATGATAAGTTGTAACACCTTACGTCCTGTAATAACCCGGAAATCTGGGCCAATTTAAAATTTTTATTTTGGCAATTTTAGCGAATTTTGATTATTTAAAATGAATTATTTCAAATAATAACGACGAGAAATTTATTTTGAATTGAATTCGAACGTATATATTTATTCGAATCATCGATAGAATATAAATAATTATTTATAATTATAAAAGGAATTGAAAATGGCGCGGTAGTTCGATAATTCGATTTCAAACTTCAAATGAATGTACTGGGTGCAAAACAAACCGGATTTTAACGAAACCAAAAATAATAGAATCTAATTGAGAATATCTTTCCAACGAATCCGAGAAATCGAAATTTCATAGCGGGAATCAAAAGATATGTCCAGTTGAAAATTCAGAATAGTCGCTACGGATTTCTGGCCCTTAAAAATTGAAATTTTGCAAACGACCTCGGATTTCGACGAAACCACTTTTGTTAGGACCGTATCGTCAATACGAAGCTAGATAATATTTTTCTAGGATTTTTCGAGTTCGTATGTGACCCCGGTAATTTGAAATGTATGTTTAAAATTTAGTATAATGATTTAAATGTAAATTCAACGTAAACTGATCGTAACGATCGAATTGGCCTACGATACATATCCCATTGTGTTCGGAATGGGGGTAATTAGCTAGGGACGACAGGCGGTGGGTCTCGTTTGGAGATTGAAATTTTAAGTTACTTTTAGGAGGATAAATAAAATAAAATAAAAAAACCTTGCCCCTTTTTCTCTCCTGCCAAGTCACACCCCCCTCCCTCGTTCTTCATTATCAGATCGAGATGAATAAAAAAAAGAACGAATAAGGAATCCCGACGCCCCCTCGTTCAGGTGACGCCCACGCCATCGGCGGCCGCTGGAGGCGCCGCCGCCTCAGGCGCCCTCCATCCTCGACTCCCCCACCGCCGTGTACCCCCACAGCCTCCATCCCCTTCTTCAATCAAGCGCCCAGTCCCCAAGACCCCGACCCACTTCGAAAAAACCACCCACCGCCACTACCCTGGCCCACCGCGACCGCGCCACCGAGGCCACCGCCTGCAGATGAACGCCGACCTCCCAATGACCCTCCCAGTCAACGGCGAAACCCACCTCCACCTAATAATCAATGTAAGTAAATTTTGATCGATTCCTATTTTTATTTTCAGTTTTGTTTTATTTTAACAGTGAAATTATTTACAGATTTTTATATAATTAGTGTTGCTTTAAAATTCAGATTTTAATGCAAATTGTATTGTTTTTAAATCAGTTTATTATAGGAGAAAAATATACTTTGCTTTAGTAGAAAAAATATTATATAGGTTAAAAATATAATTTTAAAAATATTATATAGGTTAAAAATATAATTTTTATAATATAGAAAGGCTACAAATATAATTTTTATAATATAGAGAAGTTAAAAATATAATTTTTATACTAATGGCATATTAAAAATATGATTTTTATAAAGTATAGATAATAAAAATATGATTTTTATATGGTATAGAATAATGAAAATCATATCTTTATATGTGAAATAGAAATATAAAAATATATTTTTTTATATAGAACGAAGCGTCGAAAAAATATATGAAGAAGAAATAAAAATATGATTTTTATTTATTAGAATGAAGTGATAAAAATATAATTTTTATTATGAACAGCGTGAAAAGGACTGCATTGGAATTTCAGACAGATCCAGACGGTTCAGCAGTTCAAACAGCAAAGCACGGCGGAGTGGAACCATCTGTGAGAACTTCTCACTTTAACTTTCTTTTTCTAGTTAGTAATATATACTAGGATGCAGACGGTGTTTAGTAGCACCCGACACCCGTCGTCCACAGACCATGGACGACTTGTATGCTTGTTTGTATGATTTTGATGTGTAGTTGATTGTGTGATGTGATGTGAAATGAAATAAAATATTTATATAGTTAAAAATATTTTATAGTTAAAAATAGAATTTTTAACGCGTATATGAAAGGAAATAAAAATAAACAAATCGGACGATTTGTTTATATACACACATTTGACTGATATTGATTGGGACGATAAATTTTACACATCGCCCAACTGCACAAATAAAATCTGTGTTTGATTGTTTGAAACCCCACACGGGTATTGGGATGATATATGACATACAATAATCCCAATAGTTAGTTGTATGTCGATCGATCGATTGACAGACTGTATAAGCGTTAAATATTTATATTCGATGCTTATACAGTGTAGAATGCACTTTGGATGATGGTTGATTATTCATCGTTGTTATTGTATACATGTGTTGTAGAAAATCCATATAATTAACATTATATGGTAATTGATTGGGCCTCATTCCATATTTGAAAAAGAAATATTTGAAAAAGAAATATTTGAAATAGAAATATTTGAAATATAATATTTGGAAATAGAAATATATGAAGCCGTGTTGATTAGATTGACGCCATTTTGACGTGAACGATATTTATATCGATTTTATTCATTTTATAATGAATATCAAAAGTGATTTCAAAATATGATATTTTGAAAAGAATTGAAATTCGAACTGAAACTGAATAGAAATGAATTCAAATTGAATTGAATTGAAAACGAACTGAAATTGAATTAGTAGTCAATTTGAATTGAAAACAATTTGAAATGAATTTAAAACAAATTTATATAGGAAAAAAATCAATTTTGATTTGAATTTGAAAAGAAGTTGAAATCGTTTTGAAAACGAATTTAAAATGATTTATATAATACGTTTTAAAAGGAAATCAGCGAAGTATATTATATATATATATATATATATATATATATATATATATATATAATATAATGGCCTGAATAGAACGCGCCGCGCAGCGCCCCACCGCGGCAGTTCGCGAATTTCAACCATTGACTTCGAACGGATATTACGGGAGATCCGACCGTCGGATTCTCCTAAAACCAGAACTATTGGGTTCGTATCGAAAAGAACTTTCTAACGAATGTTAGAAATTTGAAATCTAATGGTTGGATTTGGAATTATGTCCAAATCAAATTTGGAAAAGGTCGCTGTAAGTGCAGCTCGATGGCCATTGATGGAAATCGACTGTATGGGCCTTGATAAAATTATTAAAAATAGTAATAATTTGTGTAAAATCATAACAAATGATTTGGGAAGAATTGGGATGAAAAACTCCATATTTGAAAAGATAAAAATAGATTTTTATCAAAATGAACTAGTTTTGAACTAGAATTATAATTCTATTTATTTTTAAATAAATAAATTGGATTTGAAATGGTTTTGAAAATAACCAGAATTTCCAATAATTATATTGGAATGGATTTGAATCGAAATTGTCTTCGGAATATTTCGATGTTGGATTTCGTGATGATACAAATATTGTTATGGGAATTTGAAAGATATATATATATATATCGTTATTTCCAATATGATATTTGTTGGTCGTAGAATTTGATATTGAATATAAGCCGATATATTTTCTATTCAGAGCCTTGTATTTAATATCAAATGTGATTTGAGTTTGTCGTGAATGGTGTCTTCATTAACACTGTTCTTAAGCCCAGTTGAGAAAGGATTAAATCTTTTTATTTAGATTTAATGAAGTGTACCAATTAAATGATATTTAACTGGAATTGAATTGGTATTGATTTTTGGGTTTATCGTGAACAGTGTTTTAAATAACACTTGTTCTTTAACCCGATAATTAATGGAATGTGATTTTGGGTTGTCGTGAACGGTATCTTCAATAATACTGTTCTTAGACCCAACAAAGTTAAGAAAATCAAAAACTAACTGGAGGTTGGTCAAGTTGAATGGTTTCCTGTGTATTGATCTGATGTTGGTTTCGGCCTTCGGGGTTAATACTTAGGGAATTGCTCGCTTGCTAATTTACGGTTAGGGACTGATTGAAATGTGATGTGATTTTGGGGTTTATCGTGAACCGTGTTTTAAATGACACTGATTCTTTAACGCAGTCAAAGATTAAAACTATGTGGAGTTTTAATGAATCTTTAATTAGATTGAAAAGATCGAGAATGGAGTATCACCAGTTTTACTCCAGATGGTAGTTAAATCTTTAATTAGAATTGAACGTGAAATGGTAATTGAATTTACCGATAACATCGTGGTGTTAGATATGAAGTATGACCAGTTTTACTTCATGGGATGAATAGGTTGGGATTGGGAAATTAAAACAAATGATTACTTCGGTAAGGTTCGTTAATCCCGACTAGTTTGAAGTGAAATTCAAAAGGAAGATTAAAGAATAAAAATTAAAGAATTTATCTTTGATAAAATTAATGGGAACCTTTCCCCAAGAATGTGAAATTTAGAAACTAGCTGTAGATTGGCTAAGCAAAGTGATTTCCTGGGTATTGATCTGATGTTGGTTTCGTCCTTCGGGGTTAATATTTAGGGGATTATTCTCTTGATTAATTTACGGTTAGTGACTGATGAATTGGAATGAGGCGAATGTTGTGTTTGTGTAACACTTGTTTATAATATACGCGAGTTATTCGAAAAGACCGGGTTTAACCCATTCTGAATAACTGATACGACGATAAGTCGAAGATGAAGCCGGTGGTCGAAGACAGGAGGTCTTCACGTCGTTTGGGTGATTACTGATGATCTTGATTAGGATGTACACCCAAGAAGTTGGAAACAGTTGGTGATCGTCCAGACGTACTTGGAGATCGATGGATATGCGGGGTACTAGGTGCCTCCGGTTTCGTTCAGAGCCAGAACGAACTTGTAAATGGACTGTGTGTCTGACATTGGATTTCAGTCTGTATGATTGATTTCTATTAAATATATATCTGTTTGGCGACGGAGAATTTATTCTCCTGCTTAATGCCCTTCTCTGAGACGTACGAGCTCAGGGGTTATATACTGATGGATATCAAACGCATAGGGTGAATTGCCTGTGTAGCATGCCTAAGTGGCAAATGATCAAGGCTTCTGTTGAAAAGCAAAGTCTTGTGGTTGATGATCGAAGCACGGCCTTTGTGGCGTAGCTTTGTATAACGTTTACTTCGCGAGTTTCACACCCGGTATGAACCAAAAACGGGAGAGGACCTCAGGGAGGACATGCGTTTCATTCTAGCTAGAAGTGGCGTCAGTGGTTTTACACGCCCTGATGAGTTTGACTTATGTGGTTGTTGCTGTTGCGAGGCGCCTCGGTTAGATCGGACGATCTGGGTCCGATGGAGCCATTCGTTGGCTCATTTACGCCCCATGGGGCGGGGAAACGCAGTGTTCAGGCATTTTAATCCACATCGGTGGACCTGCCCTGTCGCTCCAAAGGTTTGACTGAGTACTTGCATGAGACATGGGCTAGATTGTCTCGAATCGGTAGAGGACGATCCCTGGCCTCGGTTCATAGATGGAAATCCAATTTCCAAATACGTGACATTTGCGGTTTTGATTGTAGAGCCTAGTATGGCGACATGATATATGGTACCCATGCCGTCTATGATTGATTCTTATGATTTGAAGTTCTTTTATACACTATGCACTTATAATAGTATCAAATGATTTGTTTTAAACGTACTAAGCATATTTGGCTATTATAAGGGAAAACCCTATCCCCCGGCTTGCGTTGCATTGTGTGATAGGACCTGGGTCTTATAATAGCTTCATTGTTCTTTATTTAGCATGGCGCTGTTTGTTTTATGCACTGGTGTTCTTGCGAGAAAACCCGTTCCGTGTTATACGGCGTGGTCCCTTGATTTACCTAACTTTAAAATAAAGATTAATAACTGTTTTAGTTCTCACACCAGTCCCATGACTGACCTGGAGTTTATTGTTTTAACCTAAACTCTGGGTGCCCTTATTTTGACATGGGCAGCTAGTAGTTTTGGTTTTGCAGACTTATATTCACAGGAACCTGGTTTACAGTTGGAACGATACTCGGAAAGCTTTGTATCCGCGCATTACTTCTAGTTGTGTATTGTATTATTTTCCGCTGCTATGTAATGTATTTAAATCTCTGATATTTCTGTGAAATATTTATTCATTTATACTCTGTATATTCTTGTATTCTGATGAATTGTTGTAATATACAATGAAATGTTCTTCCGTCTGCGTTTTGTTGTGGCTTGTTCTCGACTCAATCCGGGATTTCCCGTAAGGGGGATTTCGGGTTATTTCAGCGTAGTATCAGAGCTTTGGTTTACAAAGCTCAGAGAACAGGACACACTAGAACCATACGAAAGAATTCATCAGATATTGGATTAGTAATATCCAATTAGAATGACTCGTTAGAAATAGGATCAGTAGTATCCTAGAACGAGTGCGAAGAGTATATTTTTTTTAAAATGAAAACAATTTTTGTTTTGAAAATTTAAATCAATTATTCGTATTTGATTATTTATTTTATATTGAATTGGGACAATCCAATATATAAAGATTTTGTATATATGTCTTGCAAACGTGTATTCGAAGTTTTAATGTACTGGATAGTTATAGAATCGCACCCTAGTGCCCGGGGATAATTCTGGTGACGGGGCACCATCGCCAGTATTTATTTTGAGTTTCGAAAGTGAGATTTCTATATATTTCCAATTGACTGGTGTGAGAACCGAAACTAGATAGGGCTTATTGTTGTGATTTGGCATCAAAAATCTGATTTAGACTATGTATCAAAGTTATGAATTTCAAAAGCTAATCAACTAATTGATTGATGGTTGTGCTGTTTGATTAATTAAAATTTGTACCCTATAACTAATTTGATCAAATAGTGAGACGTATTGAAATTTGGTTGCATCTGCTTGCATATACATGTACTTACATTGAACAGGTCATAGCAAAGAGGCTAAAGCAGAAGAATAAAATTGTTTGCCCGACAAATAGGTACATGTTTAACATAATTTACTGTTTTGTTTGGGTGATGATGATTTTATGAGCCGATTGGCTAGCCGCTTGGCCTTTTCTTTTTCTTTTTGAGATCAGAAGGCCTATATGGCAATTTCGGGATTTTCCCGTGCTCTCGGTGCAGGGGAGGTTATGGCGAAATTTTTCAAAAATTTAGGGTGTTAGCCAAATTTTTGAAAAGTTCTTAGAAACTGAAAAGTTGAAGAACTTAAGCCATAATAAACATAATGAAAGTTGAGTTGGTATTTAAAACAACTTTCGGCTTCGTTCCTTTTCGGGGACGAAAAGTTTTAAGTGAGGGAGATTGTAATAACCCGGAAATCTAGGCCAATTAAAAATTTTTATTTTGGCAATTTTAGCGAATTTTGATTATTTAAAATGAATTATTTTAAATAATAACGACGAGAAATTTATTTTGAATTGAATTCGAACGTATATATTTATTCGAATCGTCGATAGAATATAAATAATTATTTATAATTATAAAAGGAATTGAAAATGGCGCGGTAGTTCGATAATTCGATTACAAACTTCAAATGAATGTACCGGGTGCAAAACAAACCGGATTTTAAAGAAACCAAAAATAATAGAATCTAATTGAGAATATCTTTACAACGAATATGAGAAATCGAAATTTCATAGCGGGAATCAAAAGATATGTCCAGTTGAAAATTCAGAATAGTCGCTATGGAATTCTGGCCCTTAAAAATTGAAATTTTGCAAACGACCTCGGATTTTGACGAAACCACTTTTGTTAGGACCGTATCGTCAATACGAAGCTAGAAAATATTTTTCTGGGATTTTTCGAGTCCGTATGTAACCCCGGTAATTTGAAATGTACGTTTAAAATTCAATATAATGATTTAAATGTAAATTCAACGTAAACTGATCGTAACGATCGAATTGGACTACGATACATATCCCATTGTGTTCGGAATGAGGGTAATTAGCTAGGGACGATAGGCGGTGGGTCTCATTTGGAGATCGAAATTTTAAGTTACTTTTAGGAGGATAAATTAAATAAAATGATTAAAAAAAACCACTTGCCCCCTTTTCTCTCCTGCTAAGTCACACCCCCCCTTCGTTCTTCATTATCAGATCAAGATGAATAAAAAAAAGAACGAACAAGGAATCCTGACGCCCCCTCGTTCAGGTGACGCCCACGCCATCGGCGGCCGCTGGAGGCGCCGCCGCCTCAGGCGCCCTCCACCCTCGACTCCCCCTCCGCCATGTACCCCCACAGCCTCCATCCCCTTCTTCAATCGAGCGCCCAGTCCCCAAGACCCCGACCCACTTCGAAAAACCACCCACCGCCACTACCATGGTCCCCCGCGACCGCGCCACCGAGGCCACCGCCTGCAGATGAACGCCGACCTCCCAATGACCCTCCCAGTCAACGGCGAAACCCACCTCCACCTAATAATCAATGTAAGTAAATTTAGATCGATTCCTATTTTTATTTTCAGTTTTGTTTTATTTTAACAGTGAAATTATTTACAGATTTTTATATAATTAGTATTGCTTTAAAATTCAGATTTTTATGCAAATTGTATTGTTTTTAAATCAGTTTATTATAGGAGAAAATTATACTTTGCTTTAGGAGAAAAAATATTATATAGGTTAAAAATATAATTTTAAAAATATTATATAGGTTAAAAATATAATTTTTATAATATAGAAAGGTTACAAATATAATTTTTATAATATAGAGAAGTTAAAAATATAATTTTTATACTAATGGCATATTAAAAATATGATTTTTATAAAGTATAGATAATAAAAATACGATTTTTATATGGTATAGAATAATGAAAATCATATCTTTATATGTGAAATAGAAGTATAAAAATATAATTGTTATAAAGAACGAAGCGTCGAAAATATATAAGAAGTAGAAATAAAAATTTGATTTTATTTATTAGAATGAAGTGATAAAAATATAATTTTTATTATGAACAGCGTGAAAAGGACTGCATTGGAATTTCAGACAGATCCAGACGGTTCAGCAGTTCAGACAGCAAAGCACGGCGGAGTGGAACCATCTGTGAGAACTTCTCACTTTAACTTTCTTTTTCTAGTTAGTAATATATACTAGGATGCAGACGATGTTTAGTAGCACCCGACACCCGTCGTCCATAGACCATGGACGGCTTGTATGCTTGTTTGTATGATTTTGATGTGTAGTTGATTGTGTGATGTGATGTGAAATGAAATAAAATATTTATATAGTTAAAAATATTTTATAGTTAAAAATAGAATTTTTAACGCGTATATGAAAGGAAATAAAAATAAACAAATCGGATGATTTGTTTATATACACGCATTTGACTGATATTGATTGGGACGATAAATTTTACACATCGCCCAACTGCACAAATAAAATCTGTGTTTGATTGTTTGAAACCCCACACGGATATTGGGATGATATATGACATACACTAATCCCAATAGTTAGTTGTATGTCGATCGATTGATTGACAGACTGTATAAGCGTTAAATATTTATATTCGATGCTTATACAGTGTAGAATGCACTTTGGATTATGGTTGATTATTCATCGTTGTTATTGTGTACATGTGTTGTAGAAAATCCATATAATTAACATTATATGGTAATTGATTGGGCCTCATTCCATATTTGAAAAAGAAATATTTGAAAAAGAAATATTTGAAATAGAAATATTTGAAATAGAATATTTGGAAATAGAAATATATGAAGCCGTGTTGATTAGATTGACGCCATTTTGACGTGAACAATATTTATATCGATTTTATTCATTTTATAATGAATATCAAAAGTGATTTCAAAATCTGATATTTTGAAAAGAATTGAAATTCAAACTGAATAGAAATGAATTCGAATTGAAATTGAATTGAATTGAAAATGAACTGAAATTGAATTAGAAGTCAATTTGAATTGAAAACAATTTGAAATGAATTTAAAACAAATTTATATAGGAAAAAAAAATCAATTTTGATTTGAATTTGAAAAGAAGATGAAATCGTTTTGAAAACGATTTTAAAACGATTTATATAATACGTTTTAAAAGGAAATCGATGAAGTATATAGTATATATATTATATATATATAATATAATGGCCTGAATAGAACGCGCCGCGGCAGTTCGCAAATTTCGACCATTGACTTCGAACAGATATTACGGGAGACCCGA
The DNA here is from genome assembly GCA_030737875.1 of Allium sativum. Lineage (NCBI taxonomy): Eukaryota > Viridiplantae > Streptophyta > Magnoliopsida > Asparagales > Amaryllidaceae > Allium > Allium sativum. Next base: position 747,867,319 of record CM060916.1, on the reverse strand, counting down.
CCGTCGGATTCTCCTAAAACCGAAACCGTTGGGTTCGTATCGAAAAGAGATTTCTAACGAATATTAGAAATTTGAAATCTAATGGTTGGATTTGGAATTATGTCCAAATCAAATTTGAAAAAGGTCGCTGTAAGTGCAGTTCGATGGCCATTGATGGAAATCGACTGTACGGGCCTTGATAAAAATTTTAAAAATATTAATAATTTGTGTAAAATCATAAGAAATGATTTTGGATGAAAAACTCCATATTTGAAAAGATAAAAATAGATTTTTATCGAAATGAACTAGTTTTGAACTAGAATTATAATTCTATTTATTTTTAAATAAATAAATTGAATTTGAAAATAACCAGAATTTCCAATAAATATATTGGAATGGATTTGAATCGAAATTGTCTTCGGAATATTTCGATGTTGGATTTCGTGATGATACAGATATTGTTATGGGAATTTGAAAGATATATATATATATATATATATATATATATATATCGTTATTTCCAATACGATATTTGTTGGTCGTAGAATTTGATATTGAATATGAGCCGATATATTTTTTATTCAGAGCCTTATATTTAATATCAAATGTGATTTGGGTTTGTCGTGAATGGTGTCTTCATGAACACTGTTCTTAAGCCCAGTTGATAAAAGATTAAATCTTTTTATTTAGATTTAATGAAGTGTACCAATTAAATGATATATAATTGGAATTGAATTGGTATTGATTTTTGGGTTTATCGTGAACAGTGTTTTAAATAACACTTGTTCTTTAACCCGATAATTAATAGAATGTGATTTTGGGTTGTCGTGAACGGTATCTTCAATAATACTGTTATTGGACCCAACATAGTTAAGAAAATCAGAAACTAACTGGAGGTTGGTCAAGTTGAATGGTTTCCTGTGTATTGATCTGATGTTGGTTTCGGCCTTCGGGGTTAATACTTAGGGAATTGCTCGCTTGCTAATTTATGGTTAGGGACTGATTGAAATGTGATGTGATTTTGGGGTTTATCGTGAACCGTGTTTTAAATGACACTGATTCTTTAACCCAGTCAAAGGTTAAAACTAAGTGGAGTTTTAATGAATCTTTAATTAGATTGAAAAGATTGAGAATGGAGTATCACCAGTTTTACTCCAGACGGTAGTTAAATCTTTAATTAGATTTGAACGTGAAATGGTAATTGAATTTACCGATAACATCGTGGTGTTAGATATGAAGTATGACCAGTTTTACTTCATGGGATGAATAGGTTGGGATTGGGAAATTAAAACAAATGATTACTTCGGTAAGGTTCGTTAATCCCGACTAGTTTGAAGTGAAATTCAAAAGGAAGATTAAAGAATAAAAATTAAAGAATTTATCTTTGATAAAATTAATGGGAACCTTTCCCCAAGAATGTGAAATTTAGAAACTAGCTGTAGATTGGCTAAGCAAAGTGATTTCCTGGGTATTGATCTGATGTTGGTTTCGTCCTTCGGGGTTAATATTTAGGGGATTATTCTCTTGATTAATTTACGGTTAGTGACTGATGAATTGGAATGAGGCGAATGTTGTGTTTGTGTAACACTTGTTTATAATATACGCGAGTTATTCGAAAAGACCGGGTTTAACCCATTCTGAATAACTGATACGACGATAAGTCGAAGATGAAGCCGGTGGTCGAAGACAGGAGGTCTTCACGTCGTTTGGGTGATTACTGATGATCTTGATTAGGATGTACACCCAAGAAGTTGGAAACAGTTGGTGATCGTCCAGACGTACTTGGAGATCGATGGATATGCGGGGTACTAGGTGCCTCCGGTTTCGTTCAGACCCAGAACGAACTTGTAAATGGACTGTGTGTCTGACATTGGATTTCAGTCTGTGTGATTGATTTCTATTAAATATATATCTGTTTGGCGGCGGAGAATTTATTCTCTTTCTTAACGCCCTTCTCTGAGACGTACGAGCTCAGGGGTTATATACTGATGGATATCAAACGCATAGGGTGAATTGCCTGTGTGGCATGCCTAAGTGGCAAATGATCAAGGCTTCTGTTGAAAAGCAAAGTCTTGTGGTTGATGATCGAAGCACGGTCTTTGTGGCGTAGCTTTGTGTAACGTTTACTTCGCGAGTTTAACACCCGGTATGAACCAAAAATGGGAGAGGACCTCAGGGAGGACATACGTTTCTTTCTAGCTAGAAGTGGCGTCAGTGATTTTACTCGCCCTGGCGAGTTTGACTTATTTGGTTGTTGCTGTTGCGAGGCGCCTCGGTTAGATCGGACGATCCGGGTCCGATGGAGCCATTCGTTAGCTCATTTACGCCCCATAGGGCGGGGAAACGCAGTGTTCAGGCATTTTAATCCACATCGGTGGACCGGCCCTGTCGCTCCAAAGGCTTGACTGAGTACTTGCCCGAGACATGGGCTAGATTGTCTCGAATCGGTAGAGGACGATCCCTGGCCTCGGTTCATAGATGGAAATCCAATTTCCAAATACGTGACATTTGCTGTTTTGATTGTAGAGCCTAGTATGGCGACATGATATATGGTACCCATGCCATCTATGATTGATACTTATGATTTGAAGTTCTTTTATACACTATGCACTTATAATAGTATCAAATGATTTGTTTTAAACGTACTTAGCATATTTGGCTATTATAAGGGAAAACCCTATCCCCCGGCTTGCGTTGCATTGTGTGATAGGACCTGGGTCTTATAATAGCTTCATTGTTCTTTATTTAGCATGGCGCTGTTTGTTTTATGCACTGGTGTTCTTGGGAGAAAATCCGTTCCGTGTTATACGGCGTGGTCCCTTGATTTACCTAACTTTAAAATAAAGATTAATAACTGTTTTAGTTCTCACACCAGTCCCATGACTGACCTGGAGTTTATTGTTTTAACCTAAACTTTGGGTGCCCTTATTTTGACACGGGCAGTTAGTAGTTTTGGTTTTGCAGATTTATATTCACAGGATCCTGGTTTACAGCTGGAACGATACTCGGATAGCTTTGTATCCGCGTATTACTTCTAGTTGTGTATTGTATTATTTTCCGCTGCTATGTAATGTATTTAAATCTCTGATATTTCTGTGAAATATTTATTCATTTACACTCTGTATATTCTTGTATTCTGATGAATTGTTGTAATATACAATGAAATGTTCTTCCGTCTGCGTTTTGTTGTGGCTTGTTCTCGACTCAATCCGGGATTTCCCGTAAGGGGGATTTCGGGTCATTTCACGTCCATTAATGTCACTCACAAAGGGAATGCATCAATGTCCATGAAGCGTTATTATTTGTATAAAACAGATAAATTACAAGAATAAATAAATAAAACAACACAGCGGAAGATAAAACTTATTTTATTTCATCATAACTCAAAACGAGTTTACATAAGTAGTTTCCAAAACCATTACAACAAGATCAGTACTCTTTTCCAAAAACTTCAAAGTACATAAAGAAGAAAATACTTAAATAACATAAATGCATAAATCCCACTGAGCATAAGCAAAGCCATAAAGATGAGAGAGTCCCAAGCGATACATCTACTATCTTCAAGCAACTGAGAGGAATCGGCACTAAGCTGTAGTATTCCCTCCTGGCAAACCTAAAGGGGGGGGGGGGAAGGAAGAAAAGATGTGGAAGGAAAAAGGAGGTCAGACATAAAGTCTGGCGAGTGCGATAACTTTATCAATATAATTATCAAAATAACTAGGCTAAGGCATAAGCTGGAAAATAAGGAAATGACTGTGAACAATTGGGTATGATAGAACAAAACGAGGAAATAAGATGAACCAAGATAATGTTAAAGGCGCACCTAGTCACTATAAGATAATTACTACACTGCACCACCACTAGTCACCCTAAAGGTTGATCCCGCATACAAAACTTAATAATGATAATGGTAGTTTAGTGTACCCCTAGCTATCTTCATAGGTTCCGTCTGCCCCTATCTCCACTAGGTGTACCCACTACCCCCATTCGATCGGCTCCCTAACTCGTAGATACCCGTGCTGGCCCCACAGTGGGGTGTATCACTCCCCAAAGTGGCAACCCGATACAACCAAAAATGCATGGCTTATATCTACACGATGCAGCAATGTCTTACCTACTAGCCCGGGCCCACACACGCATATGAACCCGTTGGACTTGCGTTGCCACCGCTGGCCCATTTTGACCTCTTACAATCAAATCCAATACGCATGTCCCGTCATCGACTTGGGTCGAGCCCACAAAGATACTTAATGGGTTACTGGTTTGAAAAGGGCCCTCATGCATGACACAAGCTTTCCACCTATGTTTGGTCCCCTCTAAGGTTTTTCCCCACTTAACCCCATTCTTATTCATGTCTTCTTACATGTTTCAATCTTGGTTAAGTGCATCTAATCGTATTTCAAATGCCACCCAAGGCACCTACTAAATTCCACATGCCACCCAAGGCACCCACTTAACCCCTTCATGTCCCACTACATGTTTATCTGGTTAAGTGTTTCTTAATTCATTAAGACCGTAACCTTGTAAAGACCTCCCACATTAGACTGACATTTGTGGCAGCTGGATTTGCCGGGCGGGTCCGGGCAGTCTTACACCACAAATGAGCCTAACCTCGTGTCTTTACAACTGTTACGCATTTAATTTATGCCTAAGACCTCCCACATTAGACTGGCATTTGTGGCAGCTGGATTTGCTGGGCAGGTCCGGGCAGTCTTACACCACAAACGAGTCTAACCTCGTGTCTTAGGCAATTAATTACACATAATTAATTATCCCCAGTTTGAATTAATTTTCCTATTCAAATTGTCAATCAATTACAAATTTAACTATGTCCATAATTGACTCAATTATGTCCATCCATTTATGGTATATAAAATTATACCAATTAACATCACATTTAAGGCATTTTTGCCAATTCTGAATATTAAATCTTTTAATATTATCCCATTGCCCCACGTTGTACGTTCGTTCGTTTAATGTAAAATATACGTTAGACTTGAATAGTCTAACTTATGGAATAAAGAGAAAACATCACAACATGCATAGAATAAAAGCTAGATCTAAACATAAGGGGTGAACTTGCATGTGCGAAAAAGGTTTTTCATCCAAAAACTTGCATAGGCCAAAGTTAAAAATTTGCATAAACTATGGATGTCATAGATCTAATCATAAGGTGTAAACTTTCATAGGCAATAGTTACAAACTTTACGTTACATGATTCACACTCCGGCATATATATACTTGCATATGTGATTTATACAACATAAAATATGATGTAAACTTGCATCTAACTCACACATGTCATAGCCTAACTTTAGATCCAATTTACACATAAAATAGATGTCATGAAACATGCAAGGTTGTCATGATTCTCACTAACTTGCAAATGATTCATATCTAAATTAACATCTAAACTTGCATACATACATATGATTTAACATATGAACTAGTTCTACAACATAACCAAACTAGCATATGAAACATCATTATGAATTGATTGTACATAAGCCAACAATTAACATAGATTTACAGCATAAACGATAACATCACAGCTTTACAACATAGATAACAACATCATAGATTTACAACATAGATAATAACATAACGATCAATGATTCACAACATAACCACATAATCCAAATCATAGCTCAATCCAATTAAATTGTTAATTATCTTATTAAAGAAATCGAACTCACAAAAAAAAAGTCTTGCGTTTTGAAATCTGAGTTCTGAAATTGATTTAGCTCGCCTTTGTAATAGATTCGTTATTGTTTAGATTTGAGTTGAACAGAATTGAGTTGATTAGCTTTGATTTCCCTCTAGTTGGTGGCAGCTACTCTAGGTTACAAGATGACAGCATGACGGCCATGATTCAGATTTTTATTTGATTTTAGGGTTTGAGTCTACCCATGTTTATATAGAATTTCAATTTAATTATACCCGTCGGAAGATCTTAGGGTTAATCAAAACCATTCAGTTGGGATAGGGTGACACCTCATCCCTAATGACTCAGCAAGGAGTCAGAAAGGACTCAGCAATGAGTCACAATATGGATCAGATTGCACCAGAAAGATGTGCAGGCTTTCTGCTCGGCCTGAGCGCACTTGGCAGGTGCGCCAGTGCAACATTTGTACTGGCGCACTTCCCAAGTGCGCCAGTGCAATTATATTTTTTTCTGATTTTTCTACCTGACTTCGTTCGTCCATATCACCTTCATCCGGTATCCGTTTTACGCAAACTCGGACTCTATCTCAACCAGAATTCCGAGACGAACACAATGGTGCAACCCGTTTCCCTTAATTCTCAAATCTGAGATTAATTATTCTTTAATTTAATTAATTCGATTATTCAAAAATTCAGTGTGTTACATTCTCCGTTACTTAAAGGATTTCGTCCTCGAAATCTCTAAATCAAGAACGTATCCTACCATCCAATCATCCATCTACTCAACCATCAACCACTAGCAACCATGGTCCTTAAAAGATTTCTAATGCTTTTCATGTACATATGCATAGTTTGTGTATATGTCCATATACTAATGCTAAATCAGGCGGTCCGCTGAATCAGTCGACCTCCTTAATGCAAATAATGATAGTGCCATGTATTTATCATGTATGCAAAGAACCCTATATATATCATTACTACATGTGTGCACAACCATCCATTTAAATGCAACATCCATATGATACACACATTCAATCATTTTACTAAATACATCCATTTATATGCAATATGAAAGTGACTGAGCCGATCTAGTGTCTAAAGTGTGTGTATATGCATCCACGAGCAACCATTAGCAAACACTTGCATCCACATGCACCCATCATACATAACATGTCTCAAACACATGTTTCAACCATAGAACTACCCTATCTAAAGGTCAAAGATACTAGCAAGAGGACATACTAAAGATAAAACGAGCACAAGGTAAGCGATAAAGGAGAAACTAAAAGACATACCCTCGAAAAGAAAAGGGTACAATGAACGCATCTTCTCTTCCGTGTCCCAAGTAGCGTTGCTCTCATCATTTCCCCATTGCACTTTGACTAGCTTGACCTCTCGATTCCTCAACTTCTTAATCTCCGACCCAAGAATGCATGTTGGAGCTCGTCGAATCGTCGCATCACGCTCTATCTCCACCTCTCTAAGCAAACTCTGCTCTACTACTTCTGCGGTCTCATGCAAGCACTTCCTCAAATGTGATACATGGAATACGTCGTGTACACCACTAAGTCTCTCGAGCAACTCCACTCTATACGCCATCTGTCCAATCCTCTCCTTAATAGGAAACGGCCCTATGAACCTTGGTGCTAACTCCCAACGGACCCAAAGCGAACAACATTCCGTAATGGAGACACCTTGATAAAGACCATGTCCCCAATATCAAACTCAAGATCTGTCCTCCTTTTGTCCGCATAAGATTTCTGCCTATCTTGCGCCATCTTCATCCTCCTTCGAATCAAATCGATCTTTTCCGAAGTCTCTCTAATCATATCGGGCCCAAGCAAGATCTTATCCACAGATTCCCACCAACATGTAGGCGAACGACACGACCCTCCGTAAAGAGCCTCGAAAGGTGCCATGCCAATGCTAAACGGAAAGCTATTATTATATGCGAACTCTACCAAAGGAAGATGCTCCTCCCATGTACCTCCGAAGTCTAAAACACATAGCCTCAAAAGGTTCTCTAGAATACGATTCACCCTCTCGGTCTGCCCGTCCGTTTAAGGATGATATACGGTGCTCAAACATAACTAAGTCCCTACCGCCTCTTGCAAGCTCTTCCAAAACTCGCTAGTAAAGATAGGATCTGATCGCTCACTATACTAGAAGGAACACCGTGCAGACAAACTATCTCTCGAATGTATACGGAGGCTAACCATGGAGCAGTCCTCTTACTCTTCACAAGAATGAAATGGGCGCTCTTAGTAAGTCTGTCTACCACAACCCAAATCCCCATATTACCCTTCCTCGATCTCGGTAACCCATCAACAAAGTCCATCGAGACACTCTCCCACTTCCATTATGGGATCTCCAATGGGTGAAGCAACCCACCGGGCTTCTTTTGCTCTTCTTTTACTTGTTGGCATACCAAGTATCAAGAGACGAACTCGGCCACATCCCTCTTCATACTGGCCCAAAAGTAAACTCGTCTCATGCCCATGTACATCTTGTCCCCGCCGAGATGAATGGTCATCTTCGAACGATGTGCATCATCAAGAATGGTCTTCCTTAAGTCCTTGTCTCGTGGTACACAAAGTCTACCGTCCCTACGAAACTAACCCTTATCATTTAGGGTATACATATTGAGATGGCTCGATGACTCCCCCCTTATGAGCTTCTCTATTAACTCAACCAACTGTCGGTCATCTCGCTGTGCCTCACCAATCCGTCCCAAAAGCGTAGGTCTGACCTCTAAGGATGCTAGGAAACCGAGTACAAAGTCAATGGAAGGTCTAAAGTCAGACGTAGAGATGAACTCTAAGCTTCGTCGTTCAACAAACAACGGACTCAAGGACAACCTTTTCCTACCTAAGGCGTCTGCCACCACGTTACCCTTGCCAGGGGTATATGCTATCTCGAAATCGTAGGACACTAAGAATTCCATCCACCTTTGCTGCCTTAAGTTCAAGTCCTTCTGAGAGAACAAGTATTTTAGCGATTTGTGGTCAGTGAACAATTCGAATTTCTCGCCAAGAAGATAATGGCGCCAAGACTTAAGCGCGAAAACAATAGCGACCAACTCTAGGTCATGCGTAGGGTAATTTCTCTCATGCATTCTCAACTGCCTTCCTCCATAAGTTACATTTAGAAAATTTAGCTTTAAGGTTATGCGCTCGAAGGGTCTCCAAAACTTTCCTAAGATGTAGGGCATGCTCTTCCTCGCTCTTAGAAAAGACCAAGATGTCATCCACAAAGACCACCACGAATTTATTAAGGTACTCCCTAAACACCCTACTCATCAAGTCAACAAAGTATGCGGGGCGTTTGTCAAACAAAGGGCATCACAAGCCATTCATAGAAACCGTCCAGAGTCCTAAAGGCAGTCTTGTCTATGCTATACTCATCCACTCTTAACTGATGGAAACCAGTGGCTAAGTCCAACTGCGAAAACACTGAGGCGCCTACTAACTGATCGAAGAGATCGTCAATCCTCGGCATTGGGTGCCTATTCTTCTTAGTAAGTTTATTAAGTTCTCTATAGTCCACACAAAGTCTAAGGGACCCATCCACCTTCGTGGCAAATACTACTGGAGCACCCCACTCTGATATACTACGTCTTATGAACCCTTTCTCAAACAACTCCCCTACTTGCTTATTGAGCTCCCTCCTCTCACGAGGAGCCATGTGGCGTACTGGCAGAGATAATGGCTTTGCATTGTCTACAAGATAAATACGAAAGTCTATCTCACGTTTTGGGGGTAGACCCCTCACCTCATCGAAGACATCAACATATTCACGGACTATACGAACAGAATGTAAATCATCATTGGATGCGTCAAGTGACTCAAGATAACTAAGCATCACCAGTCCTCTAGGGTCACAAGAAATATCAAGGGTCTTTCCACTACAAGTCAACAATTTTACTACCCTTCGTTCACAATCTAGGATGGCACCATATCGGGCTAGCCAATCCATCCCTAGAATCAAACCATAGCCCATGAAAACAAGCACAAAAGCATTACATTCAAAACCCGCGCCTAAGATAGGCAATCTCAAATCCCTACAGACCATGGATGAGCCGACCCACCAATAGGATTTGAGACTACAATGGGATCCACAACAAGACTAGTATCTAAGTGCAGTGTTTCAACTAGTGATGCAGAGATAAACGAATGTGATGCGCCAGAACTGAATAAAGTACGGATAGAATGATCAAACAGAAAAACTAAACTCTCGACGTAAATGTTTCTACCTCGTTCTTGCAGCGGTGGGACCGCGAGAGCCTGGACCTGCTCCCTTGCCTGCCCTGGTGCCACGAGAGCCTAAAGCTGCCCTCCAAAAGTTCTTTGCCGTTACCCATGTTTCCTTGGGCAGTCCTTAACTAGATGACCTGCGTCTCCATAGTGGAAACAGTCAGTCTTCTTCTTTTTCCTACAGTCTTTACTCAGATGGCCTGGTGTCCCACAATTAACGCATTTCTTCTTTCCTTTGCCATTATTGTTCTTTCCGCCCTTCTTGTTTTGTTGTTGTTGCTACGGTTTCTTTTGATCCCCTTTCTTCTCAGGTGCCTTATTAGCATTGGTGCCTTCCTCCTCTTCATGCACAAGCGCCATATCAACTAGCCTCTCAAAGGTGGCCCCCATAGGGATGTGGGTCATGGCTAACCCATGTAGTGGCTCGTTCAAACCCTTTATAAATCTCAGGGCCTTCTTTTCGGGTGTATTCACCAAGTCCAAGCCAAATCTCGCCAACTGATTGAATTTGTTGACGTATTCTTTTACTGACAGATTCCCTTGCTTTAATGCCAAAAACCTTTCCATGTATAGATTCTCTTCAGCCCGTGAGAGAAACTTTGCCTCAAACCTACGCCTGAAATCTGGCCATGTATCACTCTCCATTAGTGACTTCCCACCAAAACGAAGCTTCGTCCTTCATCAACCAAGCAGCCAATTGGACCTTCTTACAATCGTCCAAATCGAAGATGCCAAACAGATCCTCCACTTCTTTCAACCAATTTCTAGCTTCAATGAAAGTTTCAGATCCACTAAAAGATTTTCCACCCATCGAACGAAAGCCTTTACATATCTTAGAGAAAGTATCTCCACGTGGAGGGATGACTGGAGCTGGAGGAGGAGGAACGACGGCCGGTCCCGCGGCAGCGACCCTAGCCTCGAGATATTGACGAAACCAACCGGGTACATGAACACCCTCTGGTATCGCAGATGCTCCAGAAATGCTGAAAAGAAAAAGAAAGAGTTTCAGAACAAGGGAAGCGACAGAGAGATGTATGGCTTGTGGGGATTATGCTCTTTAAAGTAAACTTTCCTTGAAAATAGCTTCTTTAAAACAAGTTTTTGAAAATACTTTCTAGGAAAATAATACTTTTGAAAATACTTTTCAAAACTTTTTATCTGTTCTTGTAACCATAGCTCTGATACCACGTGTAACACCCCACGTCCATTAATGTCACTCACAAAGGGAATGCATCAATGCCCATGAAGTGTTATTGTTTGTATAGAACAGATAAATTACAAGAATAAATAAATAAAACAACACAGTTGAAACACTCCACCTCCGTTAGGGTCACTCTCAATGGGAATGCCCTAATTTTGGTGGAGGTTTATAAGTATAAGTCACAGATATACAAGACAGATATAAGAACACATATTTTTGAACAGCGGAAAACAAAAGCAAATTTTTATTTCAACAAAATACGTGTTACACAAACCATGTCATAATTTGTCTTACAACCCTTCCAAAAACATAACATCATCATAACTTTCTTGATTACATTATTTAAAGAAGCATAAAAACATAAGTAAACTACATAAGTCCCACAATTTCTGCCCAAAGCCATAGTCCAAAACGGAAAAGATCCAAGCAATACATTCTTTCTCTTCAAGCTGGATGTGAAAACTGGTCAAGCCGCAGTATTCCCTCCCTGTGGACCTAAGGGGGGGGGGGGACGAAAGAAAAGTAGAGTCAGACATAAAGCCTGAGTAAGTCTAGGACTATTCAGTCTATGAATAAAGAATTGGGCATGATAAGTATAAACTGGAAATGGGAAAACACTATAAACTAGGTTAAGTTATCTAGAGTTAAGTGTACTTATCGTACCCCATATTTATCTCCGTATCCATATAAAGTAGTTCCCAACAGGCACCCCATAATCAGGGTAAAGTGATCCGTTTCTAATGATCGGCTCCTACTTGCATAGTTACATGTGTCTTACGGCCCCCGATGTTGTAGTTACCTATGCTGGTCCCACCATGGGGTGTATCAAGTCCCATAGTGGCAGCCCGACACAATCCTAGAATGCACAGGTATGCTACTAGTGCCCAGTGCCTTATTTTTCTGCGCCGGAGTGTGCACGCCCGCACCCCGTTAGAACCTACACTGCTGCACCACCGCCGTCAATTTGACCTCTTACAGTCATCCCAGTAATCGTGCCCCACCCAGCCTAGTTCAGGGTATCCTGATACACCTTGTAGGGTTACTGCTGAAAAGGGTCCCCCGCTACTAGGTTTTCTATTTCTAGCCAACATGCTAAGTTGGTTAAGTGTTTCGTAAACCTAACCCCCAATTAGTCTGTATAGTTTAGCATGTTCCATTTTGATTAAGTATTAGTTTAATTTACTTAATCCTATCAATCCTGACTCAGCCTTAATTGTCTTATTAAAGCCTCGACCTCTCGCATTAGACAGGTATTGTTGTGGCTGCCTTTTGCCGGTTGGGTCCGGGCAGTCTTACGCCACAACTCAGTCTAACCTCGGGTCCTTATTGGGCTCCGTGTTTAACCACCCACATTAGATAGGTATTGTTGTGACTACTGGACAGCCGGGCGGTTCCGGGCAGGTTTACATCACAACTCAATCCAACCTCGGGTTAAACACCTCGTATTTTCTAAATTTACATATTTTGTCTCTTTCCTTTTTATATGTAAATATTTACGGCCCATTATTCAAATTTATCTTTATTGGGTATAATTATTTTATATCACTTAATTGTTTTTCAAGGTCGTTGGCATGCGTCAAACATGCCAACACATATGTTTTATATTTTTAACCCAAACGTCATTACCCCCGTTTTATACGTTCACTACAATATAACATATGTTGGGTTTAACACCTAAACCCAACTTAGCCACATGAAAAAGGGGAGGCTTAGAATATGGTGTTTATATATTCTATGTAACATAAAAAGGGGAGTATGTATGCATGAACTTGCAACATAGCGAACTAATTAACATGAATTAGGTACATGTGAACTTGCGTTGTAAAAGCATATAATCATGGCATTAACATACTTAAACATGAATCATTCTATTCATATAATCATGTCATAAACATACCTAAACATGAACCATTCTATTCATATAATCATGGCATATACATACCTAAACATGGTTTTTAATCTATTTCATGTAAACTTGCAATTGGGATGTAAATCTAACTTAATTATGTGTCACATATATCATCATATGATTTTAATAACAACATAGGCTTAAAACATGTTTTCAACTAGGCATAACACCAAACATAGTTTAGTCATGTTCATAAAGATGTTTACTTTTGTCTCTAATTCAAAAGTATGGTTTTACACTTGAATCATGATGCCAATTCCAACATAAATTCATATACACCATAATACCTAGTTGAATCTAATTACACACTAAAAGTGATCATCATCATATTGGCATAATGGTGAATCATATACTTGCATGAAACTCAAATAAACTACTACAACATATGGTCGTTAACATGAATCATATACTTGCATGAATCTAAATTAAACCACCACAAACATGTAATTGTAAACTTCCAACATAAATCACTTACTTGCTAATATCCAATCGTTATACCACAACAATTCCAAATCGTTTAGAATCAAAGCAACATACAAATATAGATTATTATCACCACAAATCGAATACAATTCTATTTCTCATTTTACACAAATCAAAACACAATTATTTATTCACATCGGAATAGCACTCTACTTACAACGTATGACGAATCTTCAATTCAGGAATCTGAATTCTGAATTCTGAATTTGGAGATGCTATCCTTTGTTGTAGGCGTTGTTTTGATTTAATTGACGTTGCTTTAAGCTTTCCTAATTATCTCTCAATTTATGACGGCTATTCCTAGTCCTTCCTCAGCAGCATGACGGCCTCATCTCCATTTTTGTTTGTGTGAATTAGGGTGAGTCTTAGGTCCTTTTTGTAGAGTTTGTGAGTTGATTAGGACCGTCGATGGAGCTTGGTTCAATAATAGCCGTTCGTTTGAAGGAGAGACCAATCAGGAGCTGACACCTAGCCCTAGTGACAAGGCAAGGCTCAGAAAATCAACCAAGCACAGACCAGGCCAGCCAGGGGGGCTGGGTTCGACCTGGCTCAGGGGCCAGGTTGACCCCCCAGTCGACCCCCGGGTCGACTATGTAGTCGATCTGGGTGCCCCAGGTCGACTACCCAGTCGACCTGGGTAGCCCAGGTCGACTACCCAGTCGACCTGGGTGTCTTGGGCGGGAAAATTCCTGCCCTGGCGAATCCGGCCCGATTTTTGAATTTTAAATTTGTTTTCTAAGCTGTTTTGGTCTGTTTGAATTTTAAACTGATTTCTGAAACTTCCGGAGGCCATAACTCCCTCATACGGAGTCCGTTTTACGCAAACTCGGACTCTATTTCAAGCAGAATTCCGAGACGAACGCAATGGCGTATCCCATTTCCCTTAATTCTTTGATTTGAAATTAGTTATACTTTAATTTGTGAATTTCACTATTATGGAATACACGGGGTGTTACATTCTCCCCCACTTAAAAGGATTTCGTCCCCGAAATCTTCAAGTTCAGGAAGAATGTACGTCATAACATCCAAACATCCATCTACTCATCCATCAAACACGAGCATCCATTGTCCTTAAAAGACTTCTAATGCTTCATGATCATATGCGAAGTGTGTGTACATGTACTTATCTAATGCAAAATCAGTCGGTCTACTGATTCAGTTGACCTCCTTAATGCAAATTATGTAAGTGCCATGAATCCATTATGTATGCAAATTTTCCTATTCATGATTCTACATGAGTGCACAATCATTCATATATAAATGCAACATCCATATGACAACACATTAAACTCCAACCATATATGAATATAAATACATTTATGCATATGCAATATAAAGTGACTGAGCCAATCTAAAACCTAGATTGTGTGTGTATATGCAACCACGAGCAACCACTAGCAATCACTTGCAACCACTTGCAACCATCATCCATAACATGTTTCAATTACATGTTTTCATCCAAAGAGTTTCTACCTAAAAGATAAGGTTGAAGAGATATACCTAAAAAGATAGATAAAAGCGCAACTTAAGGAAAAAGAAGGATCAAAGATGTACCCTCGAAAAGAAAAGGGTAGGCTGCGCGTATTCTAGCTTCAGTTTCCCAAGTTGTGTCTCCCTCGGTGTCGCTCCACTGAACTTTGACGAGCTTGACTTCGCGGTTGCGTAGCTACTTCACTTCCGTTCCTAATATGCGGGTTGGAACTTTCCTCACGGTTGCTTCGCGTTCCACTTCAGCTTCTTCTAGGATATTTGGCTCTACCACTTCAGCGGATTCATGTGGACATTTTCGGAGGTGCGAAACATGAAAGACGTTGTGAACTCCGGCCAGCTTTTCGGGTAGCTCTAATCTATAGGCCATTTTCCCAATTTTCTCAATAATGGGAAACGGTCCTACGAACCTTGGTGCTAGCTTTCCTGTGGGTCCAAAACGAACAACGTTCCATAATGGAGATACCTTAAGAAGAACTCTGTCCCCAACCTCAAATTCAAGGTCGGTCCTCCTCTTGTCGGCGTAGGATTTTTGTCTGTCTTGGGCTGTCTTCATTCTTCTCCGTATTAAGTCTACTTTTTCTGAAGTCTCTCGGATCATATCTGGTCCAAGTATGAGCTTGTCAGTAGACTCTCACCAACAAGTAGGTGATCGGCACGGTCTTCCATATAGAGCTTCGAAGGGCGCCATTCCGATGGTGGCCTGGTAGCTGTTGTTGTAGGCAAATTCCACCAAAGGAAGATGGTCTTACCACATCCCTCCGAAGTCAAGGACACACAGTCTTAAAAGGTCCTCCAAAACTCTGTTCACTCTTTCTGTCTGGCCGTCGGTTTGGGGATGATAGGCTGTGCTCAAGCATAACTGTGTGCCTACCGCTTCTTGCAGACTCCGCCAAAACTCACTTGTGAAGATAGGGTCTCGGTCACTAACAATGCTGGATGGTATTCCGTGGAGTCGAACAATTTCCTTGAGATAAAGAGATGCTAGGGATGAGGCGGTTCTTTTACTCTTGACCGGTAAAAAGTGGGCGCTTTTAGTAAGCCTATCCACTATTACCCAAATGCTAGTGTTGCCTCTTCTAGACCTAGGCAGCCCATCAATGAAGTCCATTGAGATGCTTTCCCACTTCCACTGCGAGACCTCTAGAGGATGGAGCATACCGCCAGGCTTTTTCTGTTCCGCCTTAACCTGTTGGCAAACCATACACTTAGAAACGAAATCTGCCACGTCCTTCTTCATGCCATTCCAAAAGAAAGTTCTCTTTATGTCCTTGTACATTTTATCTCCGCCTGGATGTATCGTCATCTTGGAGTGATGTGCTTCCTCGAGAACCTTCTTTACTAAATCCCTTGTCTGTGGGACGCATAGTCTTCCGTCTCACCTTAGCCAACCCTTGTCGTCGATGGAGTATCTGCTGTGGTGACTTGAAGTCTCACCCCCAATGAGCATATCAATCGTCTCCACAAGCTGAGGGTCTTCGCGTTGTGCTGTCCCTATTGCGTCCACTAAAGTCGGGTGTACTTCGAGAGATGCTATCAAGCCCGGTACAAAATCGGAGGAGGGCCTAAAGTCAAAGCTGGCTATAAACTCTAGGCTTTGTCTTTCAACAAACAATGGACTTAGGGTTAGTTTCTTTCGGCTCAACGCGTCTGCCACTACGTTGCCTTTGCCCGGAGTGTAGGAGATCTCGAAATCGTACGAGGCAAGAAACTCCATCCATCTCTGTTGCCTCAAGTTAAGGTCTTTCTGCGAGAAAACATATTTCAACGATTTATGGTCAGTGTAAAGTTCAAACTTCTCACCTAGGAGATAGTGTCGCTAACACTTGAGTGCAAAGACGATGGCAGCTAACTCAAGATCATGGGTCGAGTAGTTCTTTTCGTGCACTTTCAACTGCCTTCCACCATAAGCTACTACCCTTCCTTCTTGCATTAAGACAATGCCTAGTCCTGTCCTACATGCATCTGTATAAACTGTGAACATCTTGCTTCCATCTGGCAACGTCAAAACTGGGGCTGTTGTAAGAGCCCTTTTCAGTCGTTGGAAAGCAAATTCGCAATCTAAGTCCCAATTGAACACTAGATTCTTCTTGGTCAGCTTTGTGAGCGGAGCTGAGGTTTTCGCAAAATCCCTTATGAATTTTTGGTAGAAACCTGCTAGCCCTAGAAAACTTCGGACCTCAGTTGCATTCCTTGGTGTATTCCAATCCTGTACCGCTACTACTTTAGCAGGGTCCACAGCTAACCCATTTTTGGATACTATATGCCCAAGGAACCTCACTTCTTCTCTCCAAAAGTGGCATTTGGAGAATTTGGCTTTTAGTTGATGGACTTGCAGAGTTTCCATGATTGCCCTTAGGTGTTGAGCATGCTCTTCTTCACTCTTTGAGAAGATCAAGATATCGTCTATGAAGACCACTACGAACTTATTGAGGAAATCTCTGAAAACCCTACTCATTAGGTCCAAGAAGTAAGCAGGTGCGTTTGTTAAGCCAAAAGGCATGACAAGCCATTCAAAGAAGTCGTCTGGGGTTCTGAATGCTGTCTTATCGATACTATCTTCAGCCACCCTTAGCTGATGAAAACCGGTCGCCAAATCGAGTTGGGAGAAAATAGACGCTCCTACAAGCTGATCAAACAGATCGTCAATTCTGGGGAGAGGGTGCCTATTCTTTTTCGTTAGCTTGTTGAGCTCCCTATAATCAACACATAGATGGAGTGAACCATCCGCCTTTGTAGCGAACACCACTGGAGCGCCCCATTCTGAAATGCTCCTTCTAATGAACCCCTTCTCTAGAAGCTCTTTAATCTGTTTACTGAGCTCCTTTCTTTCCCGTGGAGCCATGTGTCTGACGGGCAACGCAACGGGCTTTGCATTATCTACAAGATATATACGGAAGTCTATCTCCCGCTTTGGAGGCAAGCCCTCCACCTCTTCGAAGACATCCGGATATTCCCGGACCACTCTAACCGATTGCAAATTTTCAACAGAGGCATCTAGCGATTCAAGATAACTAAGCATAACCGCGTACGAGGGATTACAAGTAATTTCCAGAGTGTTACCGAGTTGGGTCAGAAGCCTAACCACCCTTTTATCACAATCCAGGATGGCACCATTACTGGATAGCCAATCCATGCCCAAAATCAAACCATATCCCGAAAAGCCCAAAACAAAGGCACTACATTTAAATTCTACGCTTAGAATAGCAATTTTCAATCCCACACAGATCATAGACAAATGAGCTGGGCCCCCTATTGGATTTGAAACAATTAAGGGGTCCTCTACCATTCTAGTTTCTAGGTGCAAAGATTCTACTAAAGCAGATGAGATAAAAGAGTGTGATGCGCCAGAATCAAATAAAGTGCGAACTGGGTGATCATAAAGATAAACTACACTTTCTACAGAAGTATTTATACCTCGCCGCTGCAGAGGTGGCGCTTCTAGCGCATGAACTTGTGCCCCTGAGGTGGATCCAGCCCTCTGCCCCTGCCCCTGCCCTCTTTTCTTTGGGCAATCCTTAGCCAGATGGCCTGTTTCACCGCAAGAAAAGCACCCACCATTCATCTTGGCCTTCTTTTTCCGGCAATCTTTCACCAAGTGCCCCACTTTGCCACAGAAATTGCACTTCCTCTTCTCTTTGTTGTCTTTCCCGCCCTTCTTAAAGTCTGTCTTCTTAGGCTGTAAACCCTCTTTCTTCCCCTGAGAGCTTTCTGCCTTTGTCTCCTTCTTGCCCTTATCCTCTTCGTTCAGCAATGCCATCTGCACCAGCCTTTCATACGTAGCTCCCATGGGTATATGGGTCATGGCCAAACTGTGTAATGGCTCATTCAACCCCTTGACAAAGCGGAGAGCCTTCTTGTGCGGGGTGTTGACTAGGTCTAGTCCGAACCTAGCCAGCTGATCGAACTGATTAACATACTCTTTGACTGTCATATTCCCTTGCTTAAGAAATAAGAATTTTTTCAACTGAAGACTCCTTTCAGCTTCTGAGAGAAATTTAGCTTCAAACCTTACCCTAAAGTCCTCCCACGTTTCCACTGGTCTTTCTGCATTGGTAACTTCCCACCAGTAGGAAGCCTCGCCTTTAAGTAGCCATACTGCTAGTTGTACTTTCTGCCTATCTTCTACCTCAAAGATGACGAATAAGTCCTCGGTTTCCTTCAGCCAATTCCTGGCTACCACGAAGGACTCAGTTCCATGAAAGTCCTTTCCTCCCATAGCTTTAAAATCTTTACATATTTTAGCAAAAATATTTCCCCGCGGAGGAGGTGGAGGAAGAGGTGCTGCTGCAGCTGGATGATTTCCTGCAGCTGGAGGAGGAGGAACGGTAGGACCTGGCTGAGTGGCCATTGCCTCTAAAAATCGTCTAAACCAACCAGGTATTGGTACACCCTCTGGCAAGTTAAGTTCTTCGGACATGCTGAAACAAAAAGGATAGATTCAAGACGAGGGATAAAAGATAGTACCTATGGCTTTGGGGGACTATGCCTTTTTAAAATGAAATAATATTTTATCTTTAGAAATGCTTCTTTAAATTTTCTTTTTGAAAATAAATTTTCAAAACTTTTTATCTTATCTGGTAAACCTATGCTCTGATACCAAGTGAAACACCCCACCTCCGTTAGGGTCACTCTCAATGGGAATGCCCTAATTTTAGTGGAGGTTTATAAGTATAAGTTACAGATATACAAGACAGATATAAGAACACATATTTTTGAACAGCGGAAAACAACAGCAAATTTTTATTTCAACAAAATACGTGTTACACAAACCATGTCATAATTTGTCTTACAACCCTTCCAAAAACATAACATCATCATAACTGTCTTGATTACATTATTTAAAGAAGCATAAAAACATAAGTAAACTGCATAAGTCCCACAATTTCTGCCCAAAGCCATAGTCCAAAACGAAAAAGATCCAAGCAATACATTCTTTCTCTTCAAGCTGGATGTGAAAACTGGTCAAGCTGCGGTATTCCCTCCCTGTGGACCTGGGGGGAACGAAAGAAAAGAAGACGAAAGAAAAGTAGAGTCAGACATAAAGCCTGAGTAAGTCTAGGACTATTCAGTCTATGAATAAAGAATTGGGCATGATAAGTATAAACTGGAAATGGGAAAACACTATAAACTAGGTTAAGTTATCTAGAGTTGAGTGTACTTATCGTACCCCATATTAATCTCCGTATCCATATAAAGTAGTTCCCAACAGGCACCCCATAATCAGGGTGAAGTGATCCGTTTCTAATGATTAGCTCCTACTCGCATAGTTACATGTGTCTTACGGCCCCCGATGTTGTAGTTACCTATGCTGGTCCAACCATGGGGTGTATCAAGTCGCATAGTGGCGGCCCGACACAATCCTAGAATGCACAGGTATGCTACTGGTGCCCAGTGCCTTATTTTTCTGAGCCGGAGTGTGTGCACGCCCGCACCCCGTTAGAACCTACACTACTGCACCACCGCCGTCAGTTTGACCTCTTACAGTCAGCCCAGTAATCGTGCCCCACCCTGCCTAGTTCAGGGTATCCTGATACACCTTGTAGGGTTACTGCTGAAAAGGGTCCCCCGCTACTAGGTTTTCTATTTCTAGCCAACATGTTAAGTTGGTTAAGTGTTTCGTAAACCTAACCCCCAATTAGTCTGTATAGTTTAGCATGTTCCATTTTGATTAAGTATTAGTTTAATTTACTTAATCCTATCAATCCTGACTTAGCCTTAATTGTCTTATTAAAGCCTCGACCTCTCACATTAGATAGGTATTGTTGTGGCTGCCTGTTGCCGGTTGGGTCCGGGCAGTCTTACGCCCCAACTCAGTCTAACCTCGGGTCCTTAATGGGCTCCGTATTTAACCACCCAAATTGGATAGGTATTGTTGTGACTACTGGACAGCCGGGCGGTTCCGGGCAGGTTTACATCACAACTCAATCCAACCTCGGGTTAAACACCTCGTATTTTCTAAATTTACATATTTTGTCTCTTTCCTTTTTATATGTAAATATTTGCGGCCTATTATTCAAATTTATCTTTATTGGGTAAAATTATTTTATATCACTTAATTGTTTTTCAAGGTCGTTGGCATGCGTCAAACATGCCAACACATATGTTTTATATTTTTAACCTAAACGTCATTACCCCCGTTTTATACGCTCACTACAATATAACATATGTTGGGTTTAACACCTAAACCCAACTTAGCCACATGAAAAAGGGGAGGCTTAGAATATGGTGTTTATATATTCTAAGTAACATAAAAAGGGGAGTATGTACGCATGAACTTGCAACATAGCGAACTAATTAACATGAATTAGGTACATGTGAACTTGCGTTGTAAAAGCATATAATCATGGCATTAACATACTTAAACATGAATCATTCTATTCATATAATCATGTCATAAACATACCTAAACATGAACCATTCTATTCATATAATCATGGCATATACATACCTAAACATGGTTTTTAATCTATTTCATGTAAACTTGCAATTGGGATGTAAATCTAACTTAATTATGTGTCACATATATCATCATATGATTTTAATAACAACATAGGCTTAAAACATGTTTTCAACTAGGCATAACACCAAACATAGTTTAGTCATGTTCATAAAGATGTTTACTTTTGTCTCTAATTCAAAAGTATGGTTTTACACTTGAATCATGATGCCAATTCCAACATAAATTCATATACACCATAATACCTAGTTGAATCTAATTACACACTAAAAGTGATCATCATCATATTGGCATAATGATGAATCATATACTTGCATGAAACTCAAATAAACTACTACAACATATGGTCGTTAACATGAATCATATACTTGCATGAATCTAAATTAAACCACCACAAACATGTAATTGTAAACTTCCAACATAAATCACATACTTTCTAATATCCAATCGTTATACCACAACAATTCCAAATCGTTTAGAATCAAAGCAACATACAAATATAGATTATTATCACCACAAATCGAATACAATTCTATTTCTCATTTTACACAAATCAAAACACAATTATTTATTCACATCAGAATAGCACTCTACTTACAACGTATGACGAATCTTCAATTCAGGAATCTGATTTCTGAATTTGGAGATGTTGTCCTTTGTTGTAGGCGTTGTTTTGATTTAATTGACGTTGCTTTAAGCTTTCCTAATTGTCTCTCAATTTCTAACGGCTATTCCTAGTCCTTCCTCAGCAGCATGACGGTCTCATCTCCATTTTTGTTTGTGTGAATTAGGGTGAGTCTTAGGTCCTTTTCATAGAGTTTGTGAGTTGATTAGGACCGTCGATGGAGCTTGGTTCAATAATAGCCGTTCGTTTGAAGGAGAAACCAATCAGGAGCTGACACCTAGCCCTAGTGACAAGGCAAGGCTCAGAAAATCGACCAAGCACAGACCAGGCCGGCTAGGGGGGCTGGGTTCGACCTGGCTCAGGGGCCAGGTCGACCCCCCAGTCGACCCCCAGGTCGACTATGTAGTCGACCTGGGCGCCCCAGGTCGACTACCCAGTCGACCTGGGTGTCTTGGGCGGGAAAATTCCCGCTTTGGCCAATCCGGCCCGATTTTTGAATTTTAAATTTGTTTTCTAAGCTGTTTTGGTCTGTTTGAATTTTAAACTGATTTCTGAAACTTCCGGAGGCCATAACTCCCTCATACAGGGTCCGTTTTACGCAAACTCGGACTCTATTTCAAGCAGAATTCCGAGACGAACGCAATGGCGTATCCCATCTCCCTTAATTCTTTGATTTGAAATTAGTTATACTTTAATTTGTGAATTTCACTGTTATGGAATACACGGGGTGTTACAACAGTGGAAGATAAAAATTATTTTATTTCATCATAACGCAAAATGAGTTTACATAGTAGTTTCCAAATCCATTACTGTAACGACCCGGATTTCGAGCGACTTTGGTTATCGACATAAGCACGATGTCGATAACCAAAACGTCGAAAAATCCTGGTAATTAGTGAAAGAAATTAGAGGGTGAGGAAAGATAAGATAGAAAATTAGAATAAAAGAAGAAGAACACAACATCAGAGTAACACGAATCTCACAGCGGAACGAATAACATATAATATATGTAACATAACTTTGAAATATACATCTGTATTTGAATATACATCATTATCAAAGTACAGCACTTACAACACAGCGGAATAATAATAGCTATATGATCCTGAAGCCTCCTGCTCCAGCTCTTCAACTATATCTGTAAAATCCCGACTACTTGACTGCCCATACAAATTTAGGCACCCAAGAGTTTAGGGAAAACAACAAAGTAAACTCCGGGTCAGTCATGGGACTGGTGTGAGTAAAACAGTTTAAAACGGTTCAAACAAGTACACGATATCTCATAAGACCACGCCGCATAACGGAACGGGTTTTTCCCTTATGAGAATCCAAAATATATTTATATCAAAAACCTTTTGATATTATAATAATGTCTATCAACCACTGTATATATATAATCATCTAGCAGAAACGCTTTCATCTCACGTTCTACATATATAGTATACAATCAAAACCGCAAGCACGTATTGGGTAATGGATTTCCAACTATGACAAGGTATGGATCCACCTTTCGCTCGTGTACCTCTAGAGAGGAATACACTGGGTTCAACAAGAACATCTTGCAACCCGGCCACACATGACCGACCACTCATTTCGCTTGAGTGTATCGAATGTATATCACCAACAGTTGGGATCAGCAACCGTTTCCCGAATGGGACAGCATCAACAATAGATTTTGAGAAGTAAATGAAACTCTAGATCAGGTGATTATACACCCTACTTCGGTGCGACCGACTTAGCCATGCTGCCTGCCCGATTTCTGTCATTTACCGGATGATGAGGCTAGAAGCTACGCTTTATCATCACATCAGATTCACTTTGAATGTCACATCATCAAATCCATCCAATCACCGATTGATGTCCTCAACCATACATTATGTGTTAGCTAAGAGAAGTTTCCTTCTCCGCTTCCACTCTTGGTACAGTTGGAGAAATCAATATACGTGATCGTCTGGACATATTCTGTCAGACATCCGTCCATACAAGTCACCCAGGAACAGGATGAACCGAAGGCACTATTCTGTAAACAGGATAGCCCTTGCATAACTCCGTCTTCAATTTCCTTTGGCATATATGATTCGCAACGCTTATGCCAATACAGAGTGGTTCTTTGGATAATAATCCAACCGGTCTCTCCATATTAACAACGTTAACATGGTCAAAACTTCGATAGTCTGTGATTTAACTATCGAATAAAAACAAGTGTGCAAACAACGATAATATTTCCAAATGGAAATTATATCGATCAAACATCATTTAACATTTATCTCTTTATTTCATTAATTTACTTATTTCCTGTTTCCCTACGTTCAATATTCCTTATTTTCTAAATTGGGAAAATATACGTTATTAACAATGGAAAACATTTCCATTTCTCGTTTTCTTTATTGGAAAACATTTCTGGTTTCTTATTTGGAAAACATTTCCAAAGCTTCTTCATTGGACTTAGGCAGATGTTTAAACAAACCATCGCGATGCCAACTCAAACCATTTCCTTTACTGCCGAACCTTAACTATTCCTTAGTTAAAACGAAGCCAATCAAGTTGGGGTAGAACTACCTCTCAGACCTTAACTGAACAACATTTCTAACTTTGAAATAGACAAAGTTCACTTTATATTTCTTTAACAAACTTCCTTACTTAACCCTCCTTCGAATAACTATATTCGATTGACTCTTATCAATTAACTCTATTGGACTAACACTATTTGACTAACGTTATTTATTTACTCATTTCACTTACTCTTTTCGAATAAACTATATTCGATAATTCCCTTTTACTTTCTATTCGAATAACTATATTCGATTTACTCATTTGTTTCTATTCGAATAACTATATTCGATTTAATTCATTTGCTTCTATTCTAATCGATTAAACTAACATCGATTACCCCCTTTCAACTTTATTCTCTAATCGATTAACTAACATCGATTAACTTCTTTTACTTTAACACTAATCGATTAACTAACATCGATTAACTTCTTTTACTTTAACACTAATCGATTAACTAACATCGATTAACTTCTTTTACTTTAACACTAATCGATTAACTAACATCGATTAACTTCTTTTACTTTAACACTAATCGATTAACTAACATCGATTAACTTCTTTTAATAAACTACGTTTTCCGTTACAACTATTTCCTTTTTATAACGTTTACTTACCGTTACAAATATATCCTATTTATAACTTCTATTTACCGTTACAAATATTTCCTATTTTATTTCTATTTATTTTCTAAATAAATATCCCTTTTATAAAACCGTGTTCGTTTTTATAAATATTTCCTTTTATAAAATCCTGTGATTTTATAAAATTCCTTTATTTCAATATACATTGAAATACTTCTTCTTTTACATCCCAGGGTTTCTTATGATATTTAAAATATCGAATAACAATGATCAATATCATTCCAACACCCATAATCCATAACAGATTATATAACACATCATATATCACAATATATGAAAACAGTAAAATAAATGTTGAGGAATCCAGTCGGATTCCTCCAACCTGTTTCCCTACATCACAGATGTTAGACAATATAGATAACATCACTTTCAGTTCTATATGATATATTCTGTTAAACAGAATCAATATAGAAAATTTAACTAACTGACTAGCAGTTCAATCAAACAGTCAACATACAGTCAATCAGCCAATATCTAACAGTTCTAAAAATACAACATGAAATTATAAACTGTTAAGAGTTAGTGAGATTTACTCACTTTGGCGCGTTAATCGTTAAATAACGGTTTGCGTTATTTGATTCAGTCGGACAATTTATTTCGCCATAAATTGTAACAAGCTCGGATTCACTCTCAGTCAGCTCCATCGTGTAGCGTCCGTCCATACGACCCCAACCGATCATGTTTCGTCTAATTTTTACACGTCAGTATCTTCTTTCTGGATTTGCGTCTTCTCCCTTTACTATGATTTAAAAATGCAAGCACCTCCTGATAATTTCACATGCCATTCCCAATGCTCTGTCCCCAAAACCAGAACATGTTGCTCGGCTACAGCACGCCCCCCCCCCTCAACCAAAAAGAAATGGCAATACATAAATACCCCACCCTTTCAAAACTGCTACTGTATGAAACATTCCCACATCTCAAACTTCATTGCTTCGGATAACCTTGCTCCCCCGCATACAGCTTTCACCCTCTTTTTCCACAGTACCCGAACCAATGCAAACCTCCTTTAAATCCTGTCAACAACCGTATCTCAACAAACACCACCAAAAGCACCAACTTCCCAATACTGTGTCATTTCCGTGAGTGCCCAAAGCTCTCACTCCTCTCATGCCCATGCATGGCATATATCCACACACGTGTCCCTGTACTCTCCACGTCCACCCTCATTTCAGCCTTACCAAAGTTCAAAAACATCCCAATATTTGATCCAACCTGTACCCGCATCTTTCCCTGTTAAGACCGCATGCTCCAGTGAACCCAAGCCAACCTATGTAGCCCTCAATTTGTTCCTTACCGCACTGCTTTTCCTGTTTCGAAGACTAGATCCAGGCCCTTCCATCCTCACGACTCACGCCGTTCTCTGGCTCCTCACACCACCATCCAGCTATCACACACAACCGACGTCAACCCCTCCTATTCGACCTCCTTAGTCTAAGTATGGCCTCTGTTCGCGCCAAGTCTGCCTCGAACTCACGGGGAACGTGCCCTAGGCACTGCTGCTCACACTCGGTTTCAGTGAGTTGGATCGCATGCTGAAATAAGCACACCAGTTTGAAGAGAGAAGCTTCCCGAATCCATCCATATGCATGCTATAATTTATAGGATTTGATTTTGATTTTAAGGATTTTCTCAAGTTTCGTTTTGCTGTATATTTAGAGGAGAAGTGGCGGCTGTAATTCGAATCGTGAGGAGAGGAATGAAATGCTAGGTTTCAAGGAGATAATGCTATTATATAGGGAGTTATCCTTTGCCTAGATATTTTCTTTCTTTGACTGTGTGATGGTGGAATCTCCACGTCTTATTGGGGAAAAAGAACGGTGGCTTTCTAATCTCTACAAGAATGAGCTTAGGTCTTAAGATATTCATATTTTTATTTATCCCTATTACGTAAAACTTGGTTTAGTTACGTACTGCTACGGACAGAAATGAAAATGCAGTCATGTCGAGTATTTCACCACGGTCCCAAAAATATAAAAATATCGGTAGGTTAACTCATATTGTGAAATCTCAAAATGTTGATTTCAGGGTGTACAATACTCCAAATAAAAAGATACTTATTTAATTAATTAAAAATTACAGTAAAATTCTAAAAATTAAATTATCGTTATGTCCCAAAAGAACCTCGTCTAAATTCAAACCCGATCTCCAGTTATATCGAATAAACCGTTACGGTCGATAAACGATTCTATAGCGACTATTTTAAAATTTGATTTGGACATACATCAAAATCTACACGACGAAATCCCGATTTTTCTCTTCCACTAGAAAGATATACTCCACCAGCTCTGCGCGTTCACAGAAATCCGATTTAAAACGAACCCTGTACATTCAGTTGAAGTTCGAATCGCCAAATTACGAACTGCAACGCCATTTCAAGCTCGTTTATAATTATATTATAAACTATACGTTCAACTGTCGACAATTTAATATATTCTTTATTTAAATTCAATTCCAAGCTGAATTAAATATCACAGATGATCCGGTTCACACCATATCGTCATTTCGGCCAATTCTGTTTATTTCAGAATTAAATATATTATTTAATTTATTAGTTTAATTAAATATTCGCCATTATTAAATTCCACGGCCATTAAATTCACTAACCCACGATTGATATAATTAAATAAATTAATCATAATACCCCTGCCAATGCGGGTCATTACAATCTTCCCTACTTAAAATAATTTCGTCCTCGAAATTGCTAAAAAGTAGGGGACGACCCTATCGACTGGTTAGAACATATTTGCTCACTCCTTAACTTCAGTTTCAACTGAACTAATTTAATTTTGAATAAAATTACTAATTAATTCTTATTAACGAGTATTTTCATAAATCCTGAAGATTTTCTAACGCCTTAACTCTTCGAAAAAATTTCGCCAGCACCTCCTTTGCACTGGTCAATAGGTCAAACTCCAACTCGCCTCTCTGGGCCATTTCCATCCCAAAAGAAAATCAGACAGCCAAGCGGCTTGCCAATTCGGCTCATAAATCTTATCTCCAATAGAAATATAACTTGTACCTTTTGTCCGCATATCTTTTTATCCTTTCCACCTGTTATCAATTCAGCGGATACAAGGATCATTCCAATCAAATTCCCATCTGCTTTTATCCACGACACAACCATTCGCTTATATCCTAAGTCGAATTTTATTTCAAATTCGAGTTCCATTCTTGATTTCAAACTCTTAACTTCCCAATCCAATACCATTTCAGATTCTAATTTCACAAATCCAATCTTATTCGATTTCAATTCAACTTCAGTTACCACTTAGCCGACTTTACTTTAATTCAAATCTGCTTTCACAAATTTCTGTTAAATTTGTTTTTAATTCAAACAGTCTTTCCCTGGGAGTTTTAAACAGTTTACACTTTTTCAAAAATCAAATTTTCCTTTTGAACATGTCACTGAGCCCTCAATTAATATTCCATTAGTTAAATCACTTCACTATTTCTTTATCAATATTTGCTAACCAAATATTTTCAATAACCATATTGGCCTTTTATGTTATTTGGAAAACATTTCCGAATATCGCCTTCCTTTATTTTTTAAACTTCAGAAAATATATGCTATTTATAATTGGAAAATATTCCAATTACTTATCTCTTTTCCGATCTCGTTTATTTCTATACTTAGGGAATATTCTTTATTATATTTCCAAGCTTACACTTATTTGGGTTAAAACGGATGTTGTGTAAAACATCGTTACGACAACCCAAATACTATATTCAACTAACTCTTATTCGACATTTGATCTTCGAGCCTGAAATCTTACTATTTATTTGTTAATAATGAAATCAATCAAGTTGGGGTATAACTACCTCTCAGACCTTGACTGAATAACATTTATAACGTCAAAACATATATGACTACTTACTCGAATAATCAATACCATACAACTACTTATTCACTTTTAAACACGCACGCTTCCTCTTTCTATTCTTACTAGATTTTATTCTAGACTTCCTTTTTGATTATACTATTTTATTTCTAAGTTCGTTTCCTTATCGACTTCTATATATATATCGATACGTTAATTCCTAACTATCAGATTATCTTAAAAATATTCTAACTCTTTAAATTCCCGGAAAAAATTCGCCATAACCTCCTTTGTACTAGGAGCATCGGGATATTTCAAATAGCCTC
The DNA here is from genome assembly GCA_030737875.1 of Allium sativum. Lineage (NCBI taxonomy): Eukaryota > Viridiplantae > Streptophyta > Magnoliopsida > Asparagales > Amaryllidaceae > Allium > Allium sativum. The sequence goes on along the minus strand of CM060916.1, from coordinate 747,837,916 downwards.
CCATGGCCCTTACCAATCCAAAAGAAAAAGAAAAAGCCAAGCGGCTAGCCGATACGGCGCATAAAATCTCATATATGAATTAAATACATACCTTTCCGTCGAGCGTTCTATCTATATACCTTCATATCTATCCATACCTATCTCATGTATATTTATACATTTCTAATTCATTTCAACTTAATCCAATCATTTTAACTTAGTTCGTTAAGTGATTTTCAAATTACTGGTTTGCCCATTTCACTTTCATATTTGAGTATTAACTTGTTCAAATATATTTTAACTTGTTTATCAACTAATCAAATTCCACCTTTTCAAACTTAGGTTTCATATTCGATTTCACATATAAATTTACCAGTCCCCTTTACTTATCTAAAGTTCAACTTCAATTCCAGATCCATTTATTAATGGCTAATTAACTGGTTTACCCATTTCATCTTTTATTTGAATATACATGTTCGAATATAAGTTGAACTTGTTTATCAACTAATTGAATTCCACTTAAATTCTATTTGAATTTCCTATATTCAAATTCCATTTCAATTCTCTTATTCGAATCCTATATTCGAATTTCTTATCAAATCTCTTATTCAAATTTTATATTCGAATTTTGTTTCAATTTCCTTATTCAAATTCTATATTTGAATTCCATTTCGATTCTATTTGATTCTTCTATATTCAAATTTCAAATTCAATTCTATTTGAATCTTCTTTATTCAAATTTCATTTCACATTCTATTTGAATCCTCTACATTCAAATTTCATTTCACTTTCGATATTCAAATCCTATATTTGAAATCTCTTATATTTTCTATATCCAAACGCCGTTTGAATTTCTATATTCAAATTCTATATCACTTCCATTGAGTTTCATATATTCAAACTCCCTTTGAATTTCTATATTCAATTTTCCATTATTTAAATCTTCTTTATTCAAATCTCATTTGAATTTCTATATTCAAATCCCCTTTGAATTTTCTTATTTACATTCTATGTTTGAATTTTCTTTATTCAAATTCCCTTCCAACTTTCTTCATTTATTCTTTAAATAAGCCTCGATTTCAATTCCTTTTGAAATCGTTATTTCTACCTTTGGAAAATAGGTTTTTCCTTTCAATTTCACACTTGTATTTTTTTTTATTTCTGAATTATCCAATGATAATTCTTTTCACTTCATTTTATAAACTTCGTTTATAAAAGAACTATTTATAAACTTCGTTTATAAAGGAACTTCTCATTTAATTTCTTTTAAAACAAGTTAATATTTCAAATCTATTTCAAAATTCAAATTCTATATTTTAAATTCTATTTTGAAATTCAACACACTTGTCTTTCCCAAAACAATTTCAAAACAGTATCCTTGGTAGTAATTCGTCACTTACAACTCGAAAATGAATACTGATGATGCAGCTGTCATCATCAGAATCTATTTCCCAGCGATTTAAGTGAGTTCAATACTATAAAACCATTTCTAAACATTTCCACTTTGAAATTCATTTCAAAATATAATTCACACTGTTTGTAAAACAATTTAAAATCTCCCAGGATCTTAAATTTTCCTTATTTATAAACCAAATCAATTTACAAACACTTATCCAGTTCTCCAGAGTTTTAACTTCAATTTCTGGTTTTAAATTTCAGATTTAACTCATCTGATTCACGCATTTCACTTATATGCATTCTGATTGGTTATTTACATAACCATTTAATTTATAATCTTACTCGATTATAATAACAAACAATATATCCAATATATTCAAAATATACGTTGGGTAAACTATTTTCATTTACCCTCTTTTCAATACATACCATGATGGTTCATCGTATTCAAGTGTTTAGTAACTCCTACCGATACAGTGGATCAAACTGATCAACCAGAACTCATAAACGACTCAACCAATAAATCTCCACAATATAAAACAATTTTATATCATTAACAAATACGTTCACTCGTATATATACACTCAAACTCAGTATAGGGTATTACTAACCCTATCTCTACCGAGTCACGCCACAGAGCCAAGTAATTCTTAACTTAAGCTCTGATACCAACTGTAACGACCCGGATTTCGAGCGACTTTGGTTATCGACATAAGCACGATGTCGATAACCAAAACGTCGAAAAATCCTAGTAATTAGTGAAAGAAATTAGAGGGTGAGGAAAGATAAGATAGAAAATTAGAATAGAAGAAGAAGAACACAACATCAGAGTAACACGAATCTCACAGCGGAACGAATAACATATAATATATGTAACATAACTTTGAAATATACATCTGTATTTGAATATACATCATTATCAAAGTACAGCACTTACAACACAGCGGAATAATAATAGCTATATGATCCTGAAGCCTCCTGCTCCAGCTCTTCAACTATATCTGTAAAATCCCGACTACTTGAATGCCCATACAAATTTAGGCACCCAAGAGTTTAGGGAAAACAACAAAGTAAACTCCGGGTCAGTCATGGGACTGGTGTGAGTAAAACAGCTTAAAACAGTTCAAACAAGTACACGATATCTCATAAGACCACGCCGCATAACGGAACGGGTTTTTCCCTTATGAGAATCCAAAATATATTTATATCAAAAACCTTTTGATATTATAATAATGTCTATCAACCACAGTATATATATAATCATCTAGCAGAAACGCTTTCATCTCACGTTCTACATATATAGTATACAATCAAAACCGCAAGCACGTATTGGGTAATGGATTTCCAACTATGACAAGGTATGGATCCACCTTTCGCTCGTGTACCTCTAGAGAGGAATACACTGGGTTCAACAAGAACATCTTGCAACCCGGCCACACATGACCGACCACTCATTTCGCTTGAGTGTATCGAATGTATATCACCAACAGTTGGGATCAGCAACCGTTTCCCGAATGGGACAGCATCAACAATAGATTTTGAGAAGTAAATGAAACTCTAGATCAGGTGATTATACACCCTACTTCGGTGCGACCGACTTAGCCATGCTGCCTGCCCGATTTCTGTCATTTACCGGATGATGAGGCTAGAAGCTACGCTTTATCATCACATCAGATTCACTTTGAATGTCACATCATCAAATCCATCCAATCACCGATTGATGTCCTCAACCATACATTATTTGTTAGCTAAGAGAAGTTTCCTTCTCTGCTTCCACTCTTGGTACAGTTGGAGAAATCAATATACGTGATCGTCTGGACATATTCTGTCAGACATCCGTCCATACAAGTCACCCAGGAACAGGATGAACCGAAGGCACTATTCTGTAAACAGGATAGCCCTTGCATAACTCCGTCTTCAATTTCCTTTGGCATATATGATTCGCAACGCTTATGCCAATACAGAGTGGTTCTTTGGATAATAATCCAACCGGTCTCTCCATATTAACAACGTTAACATGGTCAAAACTTCGATAGTCTGTGATTTAACTATCGAATAAAAACAAGTGTGCAAACAACGATAATATTTCCAAATGGAAATTATATCGATCAAACATCATTTAACATTTATCTCTTTATTTCATTAATTTACTTATTTCCTGTTTCCCTACGTTCAATATTCCTTATTTTCTAAATTGGGAAAATATACGTTATTAACAATGGAAAACATTTCCATTTCTCGTTTTCTTTATTGGAAAACATTTCTGGTTTCTTATTTGGAAAACATTTCCAAAGCTTCTTCATTGGACTTAGGCAGATGTTTAAACAAACCATCGCGATGCCAACTCAAACCATTTCCTTTACTGCCGAACCTTAACTATTCCTTAGTTAAAACGAAGCCAATCAAGTTGGGGTAGAACTACCTCTCAGACCTTAACTGAACAACATTTCTAACTTTGAAATAGACAAAGTTCACTTTATATTTCTTTAACAAACTTCCTTACTTAACCCTCCTTCAAATAACTATATTCGATTGACTCTTATCAATTAACTCTATTGGACTAACACTATTTGACTAACGCTATTTATTTACTCATTTCACTTACTCTTTTCGAATAAACTATATTCGATAATTCCCTTTTACTTTCTATTCGAATAACTATATTCGATTTACTCATTTGTTTCTATTTGAATAACTATATTCAATTTAATTCATTTGCTTCTATTCTAATCGATTAAACTAACATCGATTACCCCCTTTCAACTTTATTCTCTAATCGATTAACTAACATCGATTAACTTCTTTTACTTTAACACTAATCGATTAACTAACATCGATTAACTTCTTTTACTTTAACACTAATCGATTAACTAACATCGATTAACTTCTTTTACTTTAACACTAATCGATTAACTAACATCAATTAACTTCTTTTACTTTAACACTAATCGATTAACTAACATCGATTAACTTCTTTTAATAAACTACGTTTTCCGTTACAACTATTTCCTTTTTATAACGTTTACTTACCGTTACAAATATATCCTATTTATAACTTCTATTTGCCATTACAAATATTTCCTATTTTATTTCTATTTATTTTCTAAATAAATATCCCTTTTATAAAACCGTGTTCGTTTTTATAAATATTTCCTTTTATAAAATCCTGTGATTTTATAAAATTCCTTTATTTCAATATACATTGAAATACTTCTTCTTTTACATCCCAGGGTTTCTTATGATATTTAAAATATCGAATAACAATGATCAATATCATTCCAACACCCATAATCCATAACAGATTATATAACACATCATATATCACAATATATGAAAACAGTAAAATAAATGTTGAGGAATCCAGTCGGATTCCTCCAACCTGTTTCCCTGCATCACAGATGTTAGACAATATAGATAACATCACTTTCAGTTCTATATGATATATTCTGTTAAACAGAATCAATATAGAAAATTTAACTAACTGACTAGCAGTTCAATCAAACAGTCAACATACAGTCAATCAGCCAATATCTAACAGTTCTAAAAATACAACATGAAATTATAAACTGTTAAGAGTTAGTGAGATTTACTCACTTTGGCGCGTTAATCGTTAAATAACGGTTTGCGTTATTTGATTCAGTCGGACAATTTATTTCGCCATAAATTGTAACGAGCTCGGATTCACTCTCAGTCAGCTCCATCGTGTAGCGTCCGTCCATACGACCCCAACCGATCCTGTTTCATCTAATTTTTACACGTCAGTATCTTCTTTCTGGATTTGCGTCTTCTCCCTTTACCATGATTTAAAAATGCAAGCACCTCCTGATAATTTAACATGCCATTCCCAATGCTCTGTCCCCAAAACCAGAACATGTTGCTCGGCTACAACACGCCCCCCCCCCCTCAACCAAAAAGAAATGGCAATACATAAATACCCCACCCTTTCAAAACTGCTACTGTATGAAACATTCCCACATCTCAAACTTCATTGCTTCGGATAACCTTGCTCCCCCGCATACAGCTTTCACCCTCTTTTTCCACAGTACCCGAACCAATGCAAACCTCCTTTAAATCCTGTCAACAACCGTATCTCAACAAACACCACCAAAAGCACCAACTTCCCAATACTGTGTCATTTCCGTGAGTGCCCAAAGCTCTCACTCCTCTCATGCCCATGCATGGAATATATCCACACACGTGTCCCTGTACTCTCCACGTCCACCCTCATTTCAGCCTTACCAAAGTTCAAAAACATCCCAATATTTGATCCAACCTGTACCCGCATCTTTCCCTGCTAAGACTGCATGCTCCAGTGAACCCAAACCAACCTATGTAGCCCTCAATTTGTTCCTTACCGCACTGCTTTTCCTGTTTCGAAGACTAGATCCAGGCCCTTCCATCCTCACGACTCACGCCGTTCTCTGGCTCCTCACACCACCATCCAGCTATCACACACAACCGATGTCAACCCCTCCTATTTGACCTCCTTAGTCTAAGTATGGCCTCTGTTTGCGCCAAGTCTGCCTCGAACTCACGGGGAACGTGCCCTAGGCACTGCTGCTCACACTCGGTTTCAGTGAGTTGGATCGCATGCTGAAATAAGCACACCAGTTTGAAGAGAGAAGCTTCCCGAATCCATCCATATGCATGCTATAATTTATAGGATTTGATTTTGATTTTAAGGATTTTCTCAAGTTTCGTTTTGCTGTATATTTAGAGGAGAAGTGGCGGCTGTAATTCTTGAATCGTGAGGAGAGGAATGAAATGCTAGGTTTCAAGGAGATAATGCTATTATATAGGGAGTTACCCTTTGCCTAGATATTTTCTTTCTTTGACTGTGTGATGGTGGAATCTCCACGTCTTATTGGGGAAAAAGAACGGTGGCTTTCTAATCTCTACAAGAATGAGCTTAGGTCTTAAGATATTCATATTTTTATTTATCCCTATTACGTAAAACTTGGTTTAGTTACGTATTGCTACGGACAGAAATGAAAATGCAGTCATGTCGAGTATTTCACCACGGTCCCAAAAATATAAAAATATCGGTAGGTTAACTCATATTGTGAAATCTCAAAATGTTGATTTCAGGGTGTACAATACTCCAAATAAAAATTTACTTATTTAATTAATTAAAAATTACAGTAAAATTCTAAAAATTAAATTATCGTTATGTCCCAAAAGAACCTCGTCTAAATTCAAACCCGATCTCCAGTTATATCGAATAAACCGTTACAGTCGATAAACGATTCTATAGCGACTATTTTAAAATTTGATTTGGACATACATCAAAATCTACACGACGAAATCCCGATTTTTCTCTTCCACTAGAAAGATATACTCCACCAGCTCCGCGCGTTTCTTGTTTCACAGAAATCCGATTTAAAACGAACCCTGTACATTCAGTTGAAGTTCGAATCGCCAAATTACGAACTGCAACGCCATTTCAAGCTCGTTTATAATTATATTATAAACTATACATTCAACTGTCGACAATTTAATATATTCTTTATTTAAATTCAATTCCAAGCTGAATTAAATATCACAGATGATCCGGTTCACACCATATTGTCATTTCGGCCAATTCTGTTTATTTCAGAATTAAATATATTATTTAATTTATTAGTTTAATTAAATATTCGCCATTATTAAATTCCACGGCCATTAAATTCACTAACCCACGATTGATATAATTAAATAAATTAATCATAATACCCCTGCCAATGCGGGTCATTACAATTACAACAGGATCAGTGGTCTTTTTCGAAAACTTCAAAGTACATAAAGAAGAAAATGCTTAAATAACATAAATGCATAAATCCCCACTGAGCATAAGCAAAGCCATAAAAATGAGAGAGTCCCAAGCGATACATCTACTATCTTCAAGCAACTGAAAGAAATCGACACTAAGTTGCAGTATTCCCTCCTGGCAAACCTGAGGGGGGGGGGAAGGAAGAAAAAAGGTGGAAAGAAAAAGGGGGTCAGATATAAAGTCTGGCGAGTGCAATAACTTTAACAATATAATTATCAAAATAACTAGGCTAAGGCATAAGCTGGAAAATAAGGAAATGACTGTGAACAATTGGGTATGATAAAACAAAACGAGGAAATAAGATGAACCAAGATAACGTTAAAGGCGCACCTAGTCACTATAGGATAATTACTACACTGCACCACCACTAGTCACCCTAAAGGTTGACCCCGCCTACAAAACTTAATAATGATAATGGTAGTTTAGCGTACCCCTAGCTACCTTCATAGGTGTCGTCTGCCCCTATCTCCACTAGGTGTACCCACTACCCCCATTCGATTGGCTCCCTAACTATTAGATACCTGTGATGGCCCCACAGTGGGGTGTATCACTCCCCAAAGTGGCGACTCGATACAACCAAAAATGCACGGCTTATATCTACATGATGCAACAACGTCTTACCTACCAGCCCGGGCCTACACACGCATATGAACCCGTTGGACTTGCGTTGCCACCATTGACCCGTTTTGACCTCTTACAATCAAATCTAGTACACGTGTCCCATCCTTGACTTGGGTCGAGCCCACAAAGATACTTAATGGGTTACTGGTTTGAAAAGGGCCCCCATGCATGAAACAAGCTTTCCACCTATGCTTGGTCCACTCTAAGGTTTTTCCCCACTTAACCCCATTCTTATTCATGTCTTCTTACATGTTTCAATCTTGGTTAAGTGCATCTAATCGTATTTCAAATGCCACCCAAGGCACCTACTAAATTCCACATGCCACCCAAGGCACCCACTTAACCCCTTCATGTCCCACTACATGTTTATATGGTTAGGTGTTTCTTAATTCATTAAGACCGTAACCATGTAAAGACCTCCCACATTAGACTGGCATTTGTGGCAGCTGGATTTGCCGGGCGGGTCCGGGCAGTCTTACACCACAAACGAGCCTAACCTCGTGTCTTTACAACTGTTACGCATTTAATTTATGCCTAAGACCTCCCACATTAGACTGGCATTTGTAGCAGCTGGATTTGCCGGGCGGGTCCGGGCAGTCTTACACCACAAACGAGTCTAACCTCATGTCTTAGGCAATTAATTACACATAATTAAATATCCCCAGTTTGAATTAATTTTCCTATTCAAATTGTCAATCAATTACAAATTTAACTATGTCCATAATTGACTCAATTATGTCCATCCATTTATGGTATATAAAATTATACCAATTAACATCACATTTAAGGCATTTTTGCCAATTCTCAATATTAAATCTTTTAATATTATCCCATTGCCCCACGTTGTACGTTCGTTCGTTTAACGTAAAATATACGTTAGACTTGAATAGTCTAACTTATGGAATAAAGAGAAAACATCACAACATGCATAAAATAAAAGCTAGATCTAAACATAAGGTGTGAACTTGCATGTGTGAATAAGGTTTTTCATCCAAAAACTTGCATAGGCCAAAGTTAAAATTTTGCATAAACTATGGATGTCATAGATCTAATCATAAGGTGTAAACTTTCATAGGCAATAGTTACAAACTTTATGTTACATGATTCATACTCCAGCATATATATACTTGCATATGTGATTTATACAACATAAAATATGATGTAAACTTGCATCTAACTCACACATGTCATAGCCTAACTTTAGATCCAATTTACACATAAAATAGATGTCATGAAACATGTAAGGTTGTCATGATTCTCACTAACTTGCAAATGATTCATATCTAAATTAACATCTAAACTTGCATACATACATATGATTTAACATATGAATTAGTTCCACAACATAACCAAACTAGCATATGAAACATCATTATGAATTGATTGTACATAAGCCAACAATTAACATAGATTTACAGCATAAACGATAACATCACAGCTTTACAACATAGATAACAACATCATAGATTTACAACATAGATAATAACATAACGGTCAATGATTCACAACATAACCACATAATCCAAATCATAGCTCAATCCAATTAAATTGTTAATTATCTTATTAAAGAAATCGAACTCACAAAAAGAAGGTCTTGCGTTCTGAAATTGATTTAGCTCACCTTTGTAGTAATTTGTTATTGTTTCGATTAGAGTTGAACAGAATTGAGTTGATTAGCTTTGATTTGCCTCTATTTGGTGGCGGCAACTCTAGGTTACAAGATGACAGCATGACGACCATGATTCAGATTTTTATTTGATTTTAGGGTTTGAGTCTACTCATGTTTATATAGAATTTCAATTTAATTGTAGCGCTCGGATGATCTTAGGGTTAATCAAAACCATTCAATTGGGATAGGGTGACACCTCAACCCTAATGACTCAGCAAGGAGTCAGAAAGGACTCAGCAATGAGTCACAATATGGATCGAATTACACCAGAAAGCTGTGCAGGCTTTCTGCTCGGCCTAGGCCCACTTGTCAGGTGTGCTAGTGCAACATTTGTACTAGCGCACTTCCCAAGTGCGCCTGTGCAATTATATTTTTCTTTTCTGATTTTTCCGCCTGACTTCGTTCGTCCATATCACCTTCATCCAGTATCCATTTTACGCAAACTCGGACTCTATCTCAACCAGAATTCCGAGACGAACACAATGGCGCAACCCGTTTCCCTTAATTCTCAAATCTGAGATTAATTATTCTTTAATTTAATTAATTCGATTGTTCAAAAATTCGGGGTGTTACATTTTCCCCTACTTAAAGGATTTCGTCCTCAAAATCTCTAAGTCAAGAAGAACGTATCCTACTATCCTTCTACTCAACCATCAACCATTAGCAACCATGGTCCTTAAAAGATTTCTAATGCTTTTCATGTACATATGCATAGTGTGTGTATATGTCCGTATACTAATGCTAAATCAGGCGGTCCACTGATTCAGTCGACCTCCTTAATGCAAATAATGATAGTGCCATGTATCCATCATGTATGCAAAGAACCCTATACATATCATTACTACATGTGTGCACAACCATCCATTTAAATGCAACATCCATATGATACACACATACAATGTACATTCATTTTACTTAATACATCCATTTATATGCAATATGCAATATGAAAGTGACTGAGTTGATCTAGTGCCTAAAGCGTGTGTATATGCATCCACGAGCAACCATAAGCAAACACTTGCATCCACATGCACCCATCATACATAACATGTCTCAAACACATGTTTCAACCATAGGACTACCCTATCTAAAGGTCAAAGATACTAGCGAGAGGACAAACTAAAGATAAAACGAGCACAAGGTAAGCGATAAAGGAGAAATTAAAAGACATACCCTCGAAAAGAAAAGGGTACAATGAACGCATCTTCTCTTCCGTCTCCCAAGTAGCGTTGCTCTCATCATTTTCCCATTGCACTTTGACTAGCTTGACCTCTCGATTCCTCAACTTCTTAATCTCCGACCCAAGAATGCATGTAGGAGCTTGTCGAATCGTAGCATCACGCTCTATCTCCATCTTTGATTGGAGTTTCTGCCTTGAAAGGTTTACAGTGGTAGTTTTCCATTCGATGTGAAGATCGTCGGTCTTCAAACACCGTCTTCAATATCTTCGATTTAAATCGTTGTATAATTATTTGAAATGAGATTGAAATTGTCTTTTTAAATAATTCTCGAATATATATAATTTAAATCATTTCATATCGTTAATTTTTTTTATAACGATTTATCGCTATTTTTATTTATATAAAAATAGTCAATTTAATTTAATGACGCTTCAGGTCAATAGACGGTCTTGGCGCTGTTTTTACCTAAATTTGATTTACACTTTTCTCGATATCTAACCATTGGATTTGAACAACTTTTATATAGTTGGAAAGATCTTCCCAAATCGGTCCTAAGGTTTCAGTTTTTGGAAAATCCGACGGTCGGATCTTTCGGTATAATCGTTTAAAGTTACGATTCCGAAATGCGAACTACCGCGCGCGATTCGCTTAATTTTCATTTATATTTATATATATATAATTATATATAAATATAAATTATTCGACGATTCGACTAACTTGTTTAACATGCCAAATAAAAGAATGTTTTATTTTGCATAACCATTTAAATGTTTCTAATGCTGAATAAAAATAGATATTGTATTTTCAAACAAATTCCTATATTTTCTAATAACAAATAAAAAAAGGGATTTTTGTTTGCATGCAATTCCAATGTATTCTAATGTCAAATAAAGAAAGATTTTATTTGCCTAACCTTCCTACATGTTTTCTAATGTCAAATAAAAATGTGTTTTATTTGCATACTTCATTACATGTTTCCGATGTCAAATAAAAATGTAATTTATTTGCATATATTCACTACATGTTTCTAATGTCAAATAAAAATATAGTTTATTTGCATATATTCACTACATGTTTCAAATGTCAAATAAAAATGAGTTTTATTTTCAGACTTGTTCTATTCTTCTAATGACAAAATAAAAAGACAAATTTGTCTACATACATGTTTTCTAATTCTAGTGACAGAATAAAAGATAATTCTGTCTATATGTGTTTTTATAATTCTAGCGACAAAATAAAAGACAATTTTGTCATGTGTAACATGTTTACAATTCTAGAAACAAAATAAAAGATGATTTTTTGTCATATGTGACATGTTTACAATTCTAGCGACAAAATAAAAGACGATTTTGTCATATATGACATGTTTACAATTCTAGCGACAAAATAAAGGAAGATTTTGTCATATGTGACATGTTTACAATTCTAGCGAAAAAATAAAAGACGATCTTGTCATATGTGACATGTTTACAATTCTAGCGACAAAATAAAAGATGATTTTGTCATATGTGACATGTTTACAATTGTAATGTGTAACATGACATATAAAAATATTTATTTTAATTTGTATATAATTCTAATGTATAACATAACATATAAAAATGTTTATTTTAATTTTTTCTTGACAATTCTATTTCAACAAAAATGATACTTTTATTTTGTCAATTCTAATCAACAAAAATGATACTTTAGTTTTGACGATTCTAATTAACAAAGATGACATTTTTATTTTGACAATTTTTATCAACAAAAATGATACTTTTATTTTGTTGACAATTCTATTTCAACAAAACAAATAAAAATGATAACTTTATTTTGTTGACAATTCTATTTCAACAAAAATGAATAAAAAAGATAACTTTATTTTGTTGACAATTCTATTTCAATAAAATGAATAAAAATGATAACTTTATTTTGTTGACAATTCTACTTCAACAAAATTGAATAAAAATGATAATTTTATTTTGTTGGCAATTCTATTTCAACAAAATGAATAAAAATGATAACTTTATTTTGTTGACAATTCTATTTCAACAAAATGAATAAAAATGATAACTTTATTTTGTTGACAATTCTATTTCAACAAAAATGAATAAAAATGATAACTTTATTTTGTTGACAATTCGGTTTCAACAAAATAAATAATGATGATTCTTTTATTTTGTTGACTCTAATTCAATAAAAATGATACTTTTATTTTGACAATTTTAATTCAACATAAATGTTATTTTTGTTTTGACAATTTTATTTCATCAAATATGTTATTTTGACAATTTTATTTCAACAAAAATGTTATTTTTGTTTTGACAATTTTATTTCAACATAAATGTTATTTCTGTTTTGAAAATTTTATTTCAACAAAAATGTTATTTTTGTTTTAAACCAAATCTATTCAATAAAAATGATATTTTTGTTTTGACACAAATCTATTCAACAAATATGATATTTCTGTTTTGACACAAATCTATTCAACAAAAATGATATTTTTGTTTTGACTATTTTATTTCAACAAAAATGTTATTTTTGTTTTAACACAAATCTATTCAACAAAAATTTTATTTTTGTTTTGACACAAATCTATTCAACGAAAATGACATTTTTGTTTTGACTATTTTATTTCAACAAAAATGTTATTTTTTTTTAATACAAATCTGTTCAACAAAAATGATATTTTTGTTTTGACACAAATCTATTCAACAAAAATGATATTTTTGTTTTGACTATTTTATTTCAACAAAAATGTCATTTTTGTTTTGACTATTTTATTTTAACAAAAATGTTATTTTTGTTTTAACACAAATCAATTCAGCAAAAATGATGTTTTTGTTTTGACTATTTTATTATAACAAAAATTTTATTTTTGTTTTGACTATTTTATTTCAACAAAAATGTTATTTTTGTTTTGACTATTTAATTTCAACACAATAATCCATCAAATCAATAGATCAACATAACAGCATCAATCAACCCAAATCAAATCCCGTATAACAACAAATTGAATTTAACAGCGAATTGGTAAAAATTTCTAAACATAGTCATAATTAATTAATTTTAATTATTAAAAAAAAAAGAATCCTCACAGTGCTTCAAATTTTGTACAATTCAGAATTGAATTTTCCTCAAATTCTGATTTGCTCCAAATTCGTTCTAATCTGTTCTGAAATGTAGATCTCGAATTTACGGTCCCAACGGTTCTGAAACTGTCCAATTCTGTATTCGTATAAATAAGATATGAATTTATTTGTGTAAATAATATTTTTAAATTAATTAATTAAAAAATTAGATTAGAAAATACCCTTCTCTTCTTCAATCGGAAACACAGGCCGTGTGTTTTCTATCTCGTTCGATCCTAGGGTTCAAATTTTCACACCACACGATGCACCGGAGGATGATCAGAAGGTGGCACGTCGGAGATGGGCGGGTGGCGCACCGGGGGGCATGCGGTGGAGTTCAATCGTGATAGGGGTGCGGCGGCGACCATAACGGCATGACTTCGGGGGCTTGGTTCTTCGCGAATACACCACGATAAATCACAAAATCCATATGGATCTGGAGAGGGGAATAATGTCCACGAAAACTTCAATTGGAGTGAGAGATTTCGTTGAATGGATTGGGATTTATTAGAAGGTGTAATGGCCCGAATCTCTGTACCCTTTGAGTCGACTAGTAACACCACACGTCCAACCCAAATTGCAGAGAAATACAAATCATTAGTAGAAAGAAGTTAAAGGATGAGAAATAGAAATAATGAGAAATTAGAATAGAAGAAAAAGAAGAACACAAATCTCACAGCGGAACGAATAAAATATATTATATAACATAAACTTTGAAATACAAATCAGTAACTGTATATACATACCATCATCAGAGCACAACAGTTATTCCTGGAACAGTTATAAACCCCTGTTTCCAGATACAACGTAGTACACAACGGAAAATATGATAGTCTATAGCTAACTGGTGAAGCCTCCTGCTTTAAACTCCTCAAAGTGAATCTGTAAAATCCCGGCTACTTGACTGCCCGTAGAAATTTGGGCACCCAAGAGTTTATGGAAAATAAGCAAAATAAAATCTGGGTCAGTCATGGGACTGGTGTAAGTAAACTCCAACTTTTTGTTTAACTTTAAAAATCCTTTCGAAATAAATGATAATCGTAAGACCGATCCACACATAAACACGGAGTGTTTTTACCTTACGATAACCAAAAATATTTTTGATATCAAATCCAATGATATTAAAATAATGTATAAATCAATTAAATAGAAATCTAGCGGAACGCTTGCATCCCACGCTCCATATATAATATTAAATCAAAACTCTTTTGGCGCTTATTGGAGATTGGATTTCGACTATGACAAGGTATGGAACCACCTTCCGATAGTATATCTCTAGAGGGGAATACACTGGGTTCAACAAGAATGTCTTGCAACCCGGCTCACGCATGACTGACCACTCATTTAACTTGAGTATATCGAGCATATTATCATCAACGGTTGTGATTAGCAATTGTTACCGAAAGCATACAGCAGTGAATAGAATAAGAAGCAAATAAAATTTCTTTAGATCAGGTGATAATGCCCCTAATGGGAATAACCCACATGGCCATGCTGCCTGCTCGATTTCTGTCATTTCCCGGGCGATGAGGCTTGAGGTCACGATTATCTTTTAGAACATCTGGCCACCATTTACTTCGAATGCCACATCATCAGATCCGTCCATATACATTTTCTTAGGACTGGACAACCCAAAGGCACTATTTTATTAATCCATCTTAGGCAATTTCCACCTAGGATTAACATAACAGCCCTTGAATTTTACTCCTTCTTCAATTAACTTTAGCATAAGTTGATTCGTAACTTTTATACCAATATGGAGTGGTTTTCAGGTAATAACCTGATCCCGGTCTCTCCGTATTGGCAACGGAGGTATAAAATAAATCAAAATTTTGATAGTCGGTGATTTAACTATCAAAGAAACATCCATACAATCAACGGTCCTGTTTCCAAATGGAAATTCAACAGATCAACCATCAAACAACACTGGTCCCTTTTAAAATGCTTCCTGATTATATTATCATTCCAAATTCTCATTTCCCATCTTCCATTTCTTTTCAAAGCTTAATTGTCTCTCTTGATTCTTAGAAAACATCCCCAATATCCTAATTTCCTTTATTCAAGAAAATATCTCTTATTTGAGTTAGAAACATTTATATATATCCACGAATCCTTATTTTCTATATTCAAAAATCATACATTTATTTATATCGAAAAACATTCCCATTTTCTTAATTTCCCATTTACCAATTTATTTCATTTTCTATGCGTAGATAATATCTCTCATTTTATTTGGGAAACGCTTCCAAATTCTTTAAATTAACCCAATGTTATAAAACATCATTATTCTAGCTCAAACTATTAATCATTTATTTACTAACCATATTGCTAACCAATCTTCACTATCGAACCTTAAGCATTTCTCCATCAATCATGAAGCCAATCAAGTTGGAGTACAATTACCTCTCAGACCTTAATTGAACAACATTCTCAACTTTGAAACAGTCAAAGTTCGCTATTTCGAACAAAAACATCGCTTATGTGAGACTCAGCTTCATTCTAAGAATCCACTTCTTTAATAGAAAATTATTGATTATAATGGTAGTGTTATAATTGCTGTTTTCAAATATTTGATTTATAAAAAAATATTTATTATAACGGCAGCGATAAAATCGATGTTTAGATTTACAAAACATTTACGATAACAATAGCATTATAATCGCTGTTTCCAAATATTTGGTTTATAAAAGTATACTTGTACTTATTAATTTCAACAAATAAATTAATGAGTAAATAAATAAATAACTACATTTGATTCAAACGGAAAGTAAAAATAACTACTTTCCTAAATTCGATAAAATCGAATTCTGATAAATAACTTTCTCTCGAATAATCTATATTCGATTAATATTCCAAACTTCGGAATTATCTACCATTTCAGACTAATTCAGATTGGCTTTATAATTTATTTCTAAAACATTTGCATTCAAATCGTTATTCACTCTCAATTATGAATAAATCCAACAGTGTATCTAAGTATATTGACAGCTCAGGTCCTTTACATTAAAACATTTATTTAAAACTTCTTCATTGAATAAAATCGGTTCTACGTTCTTATTTCAGCATATCTCTTTTTGTTTTATTACTTCGAAACATAACTATAAACTTAATTTAAATTAATATTAAATTATCTAATAGTTACATAGCTACAAATATTAAAATGTTAGTTTCTTAACGTATTTTATCTATAGATCCATACTAGATAGAGTTTAAATTTCTTTCCTAAAATAAACCTTTTTAATAATATTCGACAACATCAAATCCTAAATATAAATTCCTTGGATTTATCTTGAGTTATTTTTATATTCCAACTTTGGAATAAAACCCATTCATGTCCCTTTTTGAAAACGAATTTCCTTTTTCCCTTTTCATTTAAATTTCCATTTGAATTTATATTTCCAAATTAAAATCCCCTTTATAAATATTTTCACTTTAAATCATCATTCACTTTAGTCATGAATAATATTCCCTTTTTTATAATCAAATCCATTTGATTTCATACTAAATAAAATCTCAAATCCAAATTCCTTTATTTAACTTCTATTGATAGAGGATTACTCAGGTAATTTCCCATTTTATTTCACCTATTTCTAATCTCGTTCATAATTTCCTTTATAATCCGGTAAGTTCAAACCCAGTTGCAAATATCGATTTTTAAAACCACTTTCCACCTTTCTATATAAATTTGAACTTAAATTCATATTTCAATCTATTCATGCTAAATGATTCACTTAGTTTATTAGCTTGTTTATAATCAGCTTCTTGTTTTATTTATTAAACAAATTTCTATTTCCAAGTATATTTGAAAATTTATTCCCTGTTTAGGAAAAATAAATTCGTTTTTAAATCTCAAATTCCTTTTTACATATAAATTCATTTTTTCAGTATTTTAAATACTAACATTCTAGGGCCAAGTTAGTTCAAACATAACATAATCAATCACAAATTATATAACACAATAAATAAAACAGTAACATAAATATTAAAGAATCTAGTTGGATCCCTCCAACCTATTTCCCTGCATCCATAGACGTTAATCAACATTGATAATACCAATAATATTAATTTCACATCAATGTGAAATATCATAGTAAACAGAATTAATAAATCGATCAACGATATAACTATATCAACCAGTCCAACCAACTTATCCAAACAACCATCTTAAAGAATAAAATAACTATAAATAAAATTTAAAACTCGTTTATATGGAAATATAAACGAGACAGAGTTAGTGAGTTTACTCACATTGTTTGCAATTGACATACTTCATATAATTTCAAGCATATGTTTGAAATCACATGAAATTCTAGTTTTCTCTAATTCTTTCCGAACCAGTATGTACTTGTAGTATTTTCCGCCAAGATCCAAATGCTTTCTGTTCTGGTGAAAATTCTGATAGCATTTGTAAAAATTATATCATTTATAATTAACACTTAAATTAAAATACTTTTAAACTATTAGTATTTTTTTAGTTCATTTTAAATTAGAATTTACCCTTTAGTCAGTGATTAACCATGAACGCCCTTTTTCCTGTTAGTTACTTTGTTAGAAAAGCACATGGGCCGGTCTTCTTCATTTCCAATTGCAGGAGTTATCTTGCTGCCATGAGTTAAGCTACACAACTTCATACATCCCCTTGTACTTAATTACCATTATTAGTAATCGTCAACAACCTCTATTCACGTCACTTGCTTCTGTAATGACCCCAAAAATCCGGTCCAATTTGAGCTGACCAAAAACACAAGTCCAACCCCAAATTAAACTGAAAATCAGGAAATTAATAGAAAGAAAACAGATGGTGAGGAAAGATAAGATAGAAACTTAGAATAGAAGAAGAAGAACAACATCATAGTAACACGAATCTCACAGCGGAACGAATAACATATAATATATAATATAACTTTGAAATAAAACTTTGTACTTGAATATACATCATTTTCAAAGTACAGCACTTACAACACAGCGGAAATAAACTATAGCTATATGATCCTAAAGCCTCCTGCTCCAGCTCTTCAAGTATCTGTAAATCCCAACTACATGATTGCCCGTACAAAATTGGGTACCCAAGAGTTTAGGGAAAACAAAACAAAATAAACTCTGAGTCAGTCACGGGACTGGTATGAGTAAAACGGTTTAAAATGGTTTGAACAATTAAACGATATCTCCTAGGACCACGCCGTATAACGGAACGGGTTTTTCCCTTATGAGAATTCAAATTATCTTTATATCAAAAACCTTTTGATATTATAATAATGTCTATCAACCATAATATAATAATCATCTAGCAGAAACGCTTTCATCTCACGTTCTACATATATAGTACACAATCAAAACCGCAAGCACATATTGGATAATGGATTTCCAACTATGACAAGGTATGGAACCACCTTTCGCTAGTGTACCTCTAGAAAGGAATATACTGGGTTCAACAAGAACATCTTGCAACCCGCCACACATGACCGACAACTCATTTCGCTTGAATGTATCGAATGTATATCACCAATGGTTGGGATCAGCAACCGTTTCCCGAATGGGACAATATCGACAATAGATGTTTAGAAATAAATGAAACTCTAGATCAGGTGATTATACATCCTACTTCGGAGCGACCGACTTAGCCACGCCGCATGCCTGATTTCTGTCATTTACCGAATGTGAGGCTAGAAGCTACGCTTTATCATCACATCAGATTCACTTCGAATGCCACATCGTCAAATCCATCAAATCACCGATTGACGTATACAACAGTACATTACGTGTTAGCTAAAGAAGTTTCCTCCTCCGCTTCCACTCTTGGTACGGTTGAAGAAATCAATGTACGTGACCTTTCTGGAAATACTATGTCAGGCATTCATCCATACAAGTCATCCAGGAACAGGATGAACCGAAGGTACTATTCAGTATATCCATCTTAGGCACTATTATCTAAGACTTATATAATAGCCCTTGCACTTTACTCCGTCTTCAATTTTCTTTGGCATATATGATTCGCAACGCTTATGCCAATACAGAGTGGTTCTTTGGATAATAATCCAACCGGTCTCTTCATATTAACAACGTAAATTGGTCAAAACTTCGATAGTTTGTGATTTAACTGTCAAAGAAAAACAGGTGTGCAAACAACGATATTATTTCCAGGAAGAAATTATATCGATCAATCATCATTCAACCTATATCTCTTTATTTCAATATTTGATTACGTTTCTGATTCTATTTGGAAAAACATTTCCAAATCTTCTTTACTTTGATTTAAACAGATGTTTAAATCAACATCGCGACGACAACTCAAACCACTATACTTATTTACTAAAATCACTTAACCACTTTCACTCTCGAATCTTACCCATTTCTAAATTAAAAACGAAGTCAATCAAGTTGGAGTATAACTACCTCTCAGACCTTAACTGAACAACATTTCAAATCTCGAAATAGGGTAAGTTCATCTTTTAACCCTTTAACACTTCCTTACGTAACTCTCGTTCGAATAAATCTCTATTCGATAACTCCTCCCTTCGAATAACTATATTTGATAATCTCTCTTACGAATAACTAGATTCGAAAACCTTTCTTCGAATAAACTAAATTCGATTAACTCTATTTATTTAACCCTAATCGATTAACTCTTTTTACTTAACTCCTTACTTAACCCTTAACTCCTTTTGATTAAACTATAACCGATAACTCCTTTCGAATAACAAATTCGATAACTCCTTTCAATTAAACTATAGTCGATAACTCCTTTCGAATAACTAATTCGATAACTCCTTTCTATTAAACTATAATCGATAACTCCTTTTGAATAACTAATTCGATTACTCCTTTGTGTTTAACTCTATTCGAATAACTAACTCGAATAACTCTTATTTATTTAACTCTATTCGAATAAACTAAATTCGATTAACTCCATTTGAATAACTCCAGTTCGATTTAACTCTATTCAATAACTCTAATCTGGTTAACTCTATCTAACCAACTCGACTAACCCCTTTCGAATACCATATTCGATTTAACTCCTTTATTCGTTTTATAAAGATTTCCTTTTTAACAACGTTTATTCATTTTTAAAGATTTACTTTTAGTAACGGTTCTCCACTTTAAAATGATTTCCTTCTTATAACAGTTTCCTTTTTATAACGTTTTCCCTTTTTTAACGTCCTATTCCTTTATAAATAAATTTCCCTTTTTAACTCTATTTATTTTCTAAATATTTCCTATCAATTCTATTTGTAAATGATTTACGAATATTTCCTTTTTATTCGTTTTACCAATATTTCCCTTTATATTTGTTTTTACAAATATATTTCCTACCAATTCTATTTGTAAATGGTTTACAAATCTTTTCTTTTCTATTATTCTATTTGCAAATGGTTTGCAAATATTTCCTTTTCAAATCTATTCTTTGATTTTATAATTTCCCTTTTCTAAATATCTACTATTTATAAATATTCCAATTTATAAATATTTCTTATTTATATATATTCCATTTATAAATATTTTATTTTCAAAAATCACTTTGAAAATATTCCCTTGTCAACATTTCAGTAGGTTATGGTATTCAACATACCAAATCACGATGATCAGTATCGTCCAAACACATATAATCGGCAACAGATTATATATCACATCATATATCACAATATATGAAAAACAGTAAAATAAATGTTGGGGAACCCAGTTGGGTCCCTCCAACCTGTCTCCCTACATCCACAGATGTTACACAATAAAATCAACATCACTTTCAGTTCCATATGATATATTCTGATAAACAGAATCAATATAGAAATTCAACTAACTGACTAGCAGTTCAATCAAACAGTCAACACACAGTCAATCAGCCAATATTTAACAGTTCTAAAAATACAACATGAAATTATAAACTGTTCAGAGTTAGTGAGATTTACTCACATTTCGCGTTAACCGTTAAACAACGATTTGCGTCGATTGGTTCAGACGGACAATTTATTTCACCATAAATTGTAACGAGCTCAAATCCACTCCTAATCAGTTCCATTATGTAGTGTCTGTCCATACGATCCTAACGGATCTTGTTTTGCTGAATTCTGATATCGTAAAAAAGAGTTGTGAATTTTTAAACTTAATACACTATTTTAAATTTAAAATAACTTAAGATAATTTAATTTGGGCTTTAACCTTATCCTTCCGGCCCATCCCCCATTCAAAGCCCAACCGCTCCTCAACCCCTTCTTCCCCAATTTTCACATAACCCGTCGCCTATTCCTGTATCCACCATCACCGCGTCTTTGATTCCATCATCCTCCCTTCACTCACTATTTCCCAAAACTAATGATACGACAAAACTCCCCTTGAACTCCTCTTCTAACCCAACACTATATCTCACCGCTCGCACCACCCTCTATAGGAAGCGACGTCGACCTCCTCAAGAGGTTACACGCACTGTACAACATCTCGCGCAACAAATTCTTCACTTTCATCGTTTCAAACTGTCTTGTCCCCCATGGATTTCGCGATAGTATCATAACCGAACTCGACCCACACTTCACAAAAAACCAAAACTTAATTTGCTGCCATCATGGTCCTCACGTGAAAACGCTTGTTTAATTATATCCAAACAGCAAACTAGCTAACCCCACGTCCTCTTGCGACTCTAGCTTCCTAAAACTTGGCGCAAAAGCTACACCCTATGCCGACTCGAGAATCAAGCCTCGCATGCGCCAGAAGGATACAGACTTCAAGCCAGTAAAACATTGCGTGAGAAAAACGAGTTTTGTTTGGAAATGTTTTACTGAAAAACGAATGAGAAGTGGCGGCGTATTCTTAGGGAATGATTTGGTTTAGGTTTTAGAAGACGTTAGAATATATATACATTTTAGTTAATTTACTCTGTTGAGTGGCTTTGGTCCCTCCACCTTTTTTTTCTTCTTTCTTGCTGAAGAGAAAAGTGGAAGTGGAATGAAGAACGTGGCTTAGGGAGGAGTCATTACCATTTTATATATTTTGTTTTAAAAAGTTATGAACTTTGATTTACTCCATTCCGCTTACGTACAGGCAGCTACAGACAGAAATGAAAACACCATTGTGATGAGTAAGGTACCACGATTTCAAAAATATAAAAATACTAGTAGATTAACTCATATTGTGATCCCCCAAAATCGCTGATTAAGGGTACAAAATACTCCAAAAAATATATTTATTTAATTAGATTAAAAATTATAGTAAATTTCTAAAAATTAAATTATCACTACTTCTCAAAAGAACCTCATCTAAATTCACAACCGATATCTAGTTATATCAAATAAACCGTTACGGTCGATAAACGATTCTATAGCGACTATTTTAAAATTTGATTTGGACATATCTCAAAATCTACATGACGAAATCTCGTTTTTTCTCTTCCACTAGAAAGATATACTCCACCAGCTCCACATGTTTCTTGTTTCACAGAAATCCGACTTAAAACGAATACTGTACATCCGGTTGAAGTTCGAATCGCCAATTTACGAACTGCAGCGCCATTTCGAGCTCGATTTTAATTATATTATAACTCTACGTTCAAACTGTCGTTTATATAATATATTCGTTATTCAAATTAAATTTCAAGTTGAATTAAATATCACAGATGATCCAGTTCACACCAAATTTCCATTTCAGCCAATTCTGATTATTTCAGAATTAAATATATTATTTAATTTATTATTTTAAATTAAATATTGGCCATTATTTAATTCCATGACCATTTAATTCCCTATATCACTATTTATATAATTAAATAAATTAATTATAATACCTCTGCAAATGTGGGTCATTACATTCTTCCCCACTTAAAATAATTTCGTCCTCGAAATTGCTAAGGTGGAGGACGACCCTATCGACTGGTTATAACTTATTTGTTCACTTCTTAACTTCAGTTTCCAACTGGATCAATTTAATTTCAATTAAATATTATTTAATTCTTATCAACGAAAATTTTCAAAATCCTGAAAATTTTCTAACGCCTAAATTTTTGAAAAATTTCGCCAACACCTCCTTTGTACTGGTCAATACGTCAAACTCTAACTCGCCTCTCTGGGCCATCTCCATCCCAAAAGAAAATCAAACTGCCAAGCGGCTTGCCAATTCGGCTTATAAATCTTATATCCAATAGAAATATAAACTTGTACCTTTTGTCGGCACATCATTATATCCTTTCCACCTGTTATCAATTCAGAGGATACAAGGGTCATCCCAATCAAATTCCAATCTTCTTTTATCCACAACACAAACATTCGCTTATATCCGAGCCAAATATCATTTCAACTCGAGTTTCTTCTCGTTTCCCAACTCTTAACTTGATTATCACATTACACTTCAAATTTGAATCTCACAATCTTACTTGTCTTGATATCATTCTAATTCAATCTCAGTTACCACTTTACTGGCTTTACTTTAATTCAATTTTGCTTTCACAAATTTCTGTTAAATTTGTTTTTAATTCAAACAGTCTTTCCCTAGGAGTTTTTAAACAGTTTACTCTTTTCAAAAAACAAAATTTCCTTTTGAACATGTCACTGAGCCCTTAATTAATATTCCATTAGTTAAATCACTTCTCTATTTCTTTATCAATATTTGTTAACCAAATATTTTCAATAACCATATTGGCCTTTTATGTTATTTGGAAACCATTTCCGAATATCGCCTTCCTTTATTTTCTAAACTTCAGAAAATATATGTTATTTATAATTGGAAAATATTCCAATTACTTATCTCTTTTTCGATCTCGTTTATTTCTATACTTAGGAAATATTCTTTATTATATTTCCAAGCTTACACTTATTTGGGTTAAAACGATGTTGTGTAAAACATCGTTACGACAACCCAAATACTATATTCAACTAACTCTTATTCAACATTGATCTTCGAGCCTGAAATCTTACTATTTATTTGCTAATAATGAAATCAATCAAGTTGGGGTATAACTACCTCTCAGACCTTGACTGAATAACATTTATAACGTCAAAACAGATATGACTACTTACTCGAATAATCAATACCATACAACTACTTATTCACTTTTAAACACGTAAACGCTTCCTCTTTCTATTCTTACTAGATTTTATTCTTAGTCTTCCTTTTAGATTTTACTATTATATTTCAAAGTTCGTTTCCTTATCGACTTTTATATATATATCGATACGTTGATTTCTAACTATCAAATTATCTTAAAAATATTCTAACTCCTTAAATTCCCGGAAAAATTCGCCATAACTCCCTTTGTACCAGGAGCATCGGGATATTTCAAATAGCCTCCCATGGCCCTCACCAATCCAAAAGAAAAAGGAAAAGCCAAGCGGCTAGCCGATACGGCGCATAAAATCTCATATATGAATTAAATACATACCTTTTCGTCAAGCATCCTATTTATATACCTTCATACCTTATCCATACCTATCTCATGTATATTTATACCGGCCCAATCTATTTTAACTATACCTGATCATTTTAACTCAATTCGTTAATTAATTTGTTAATTAACTCTTTAGTCTATTTCACTTTTATATTTGAACATGACATGTTCAAATATATTTTAACTTGCTTATTAACTAATTTGAATCCAAATTTCAAATTTAAGTTCTATATTCGATTTCGAATATCCATTTACAAATCCAATTCACCTTTCAAAGTTCAACTTCAAATTCAAAACTCAATTAACTAATTCCTCTTCGACTTAGTTAATTTATTCAATTTCTATTCAAATTTTATATCACTTCTATTATTCAAATCTATATATCAAATTCTATTATTCAAATTCTATATATCAAATTTTATTCAAATTCCATATTATAAATCCCATTTGAATTTCTATATTCAAATTCTATATATTCAACTTCTATATATCAAATTATATATTATAAATCCCATTTGAAATTCAACCCAACTTGTCTTTCCCAAAACAAATTCAAAACAGTATCTCTTGTAGTAATTCATCACTTACAACTCGAAAATGAGTACTGATGATGCAGCTGTCATCATCAGAAACTTTTTTCCAGCGATCGAAGTGAGTTCAATACTATAAAACCATTTCTAAACATTTCCACTTTGAAATTCATTTCAAAATATAATTCACACTGCTTGTAAAACAATTTAGAATCTCCTAGGATCTTAAAATTTCCTTATTTTTAATCCAAATCCATTTACAAACACTTATCCAATTTTCCAGAATTTTAATTCAATTTCTGGTTTAAATTTCATATTTAACTCATCTGATTTCACGTATTTCACTTATATGAATTCTGATTGGTTATTTATATTAACATTTAATTTATAATCTTACTCGATTATAATCACAACCAATATATCCACTATATTATAATATATATATATATCTTCTCTATATCAAGATATACCTTGGGTAAACTTATTTTAATTTACCCTCTTTTCAAAACATACCGTGCCGACCTATCGTATTCGAGTGTTTATTAACTCCTACCGATACAGTGGATTAAACTGATCGACCAGAACACATAAACTACTCAACCTGAAACACCCCACCTCCGTTAGGGTCACTCTCAAAGGGAATGCCCTAATTTTGGTGGAGGTTTATAAGTATAAGTCACAGATATACAAGACAGATATAAGAACACATATTTGTAAACAGCGGAAGAACAACAAACTTTTATTTCATAAAGTCAAATACGTGTTACAAAACATCACCATGATTGTCTTACATCTTTTTCCAAAACATAACATAACACCTTCATAATCTGTCTTGAGTACATTATTTAAAGAAGCATGAATAAAACATAGATAAACTGCAAAAGTCCCCATAGTGGATTGTCCAAAGCCATAGTTCAAAACAGGAAAGTCTAAGCAATACATTTCTCTTCTTCAAGCTGGATGCTAAGATTGGTCAAGCTGCTGTGTTCCCTCCCTGTGGACCTGGGGGGGGAACGGAAGAAAGAAGACGAAAGAAAAGTAGAGTCAGACATAAAGCCTGAGTAAGTCTAGTACTATTTTGTCTATGAATAAAGAACTGGGTAAGATAAGTATAAACAGGAAGTGGGCATGCGTTATAACTTGGTTAAGTTGTCTAGGGTCGAATATACTATCGTACCCCATGTTGATCTCTGAACCCATATAAACTAGTTTTCAACTGGCACCCCATAATCAGGGTGATGTGATCCATTCTATGATGATCGGCTCCTACTCGCATAGTTACATGTGTCTTACGGCCCCCGATGTTGTAGTTACCTATGCTGGTCCCACCATGGGGTGTATCAAGTCCCATGGTGGCGGCCCGACACAACCTTAGAATGCACAGGTATGCTACTGGTGTCCAGTGCCTTATTTTTCTGCACCGGAGTGTGTGCACGCCCGCACTCCGTTAGAACCTACACTGCTACACCACCGCCGTCGATTTGACCTCTTACAATCAGCCCAGTAATCGTGCCCCACCCTACCTAGTTTCAGGGTATCCTGATACACCTTCTAGGGTTACTGCTGAAAAGGGTCCCCCGTTACTAGGTTTTCTATCTCTAGCCAACATGCTAAGTTGGTTAAGTGTTTTCTAACCTAACCCCCACCAGTCCGTTTAGTTTAGCATGTTCCATTTTGATTAAGTCTTTAGTTCACTTAATCCTAACAATCCTGACTCAGCCTTAATTGTCTTATTAAAGCCCTGACCTCTCACATTAGACAGGTATTGTTGTGGCTGCCTTTTGCCGGTTGGTTCCGGGTAGTCTTACGCCACAACTCAGTCTAACCTCGGGTCCTTATTGGGCTCCATGTTTAACCTCCCACATTGGATAGGTATTGTTGTGACTACTGGACAGCCGGGCGGTTCCGGGCAGGTTTACATCACAACTCAATCCAACCTCGGGTTAAA
This sequence comes from Allium sativum, assembly GCA_030737875.1. Taxonomy (NCBI): domain Eukaryota; kingdom Viridiplantae; phylum Streptophyta; class Magnoliopsida; order Asparagales; family Amaryllidaceae; genus Allium; species Allium sativum. The sequence goes on along the minus strand of CM060916.1, from coordinate 747,810,303 downwards.
CACATCGTAATTTCTACATTTACATATTTTGTCATTCTTCTTTATTTCTTATATGTAAATATTTGCGGCCCATTATTAAGTTAATGGTGTAAAGGTTACACCAATCATGGGCCCAACCCATACTTGAACTTGGGCCCTTCTATTTTATATTTTCATTCATTAGCAATTTTAACCCAACGTTATTCCCCCCCCCCCCCCGTTTGATACTTCCGTTTATATATATTGGGCTTAGCCTTTTAAAGCCCAATTTAGCCATGCGAAAAGGGGAGGCTTAAAGCGTGATTACATACACAAAAAGGGGAAGGTGAGCGTATGAACTTGCAATATGACGTTGGAAATACCAAATAGAAACTGGTGTACTTGCATAGTGGTAACATATACTTTGGTCATAAAGCATAGGTGACATGAATCAAAGCATGTAAACTTGTAGTTAAGTTAAGAATCTAAATTGGGTATCATTATTGACACATGGTCATAACTACAACATGAACCTATATTTTTATTTAGGCATAATGTCAAACATAAGCATGACATAAATATTTCTAACATAAGCATGGCATAATGTCAAACATAAGCATGGCATAAATATTTCTAACATAAGCATGGCATAATGTCAAACATAAGCATGGCATAAATATTTCTAACATGAAATCATGATTCTTACTTTAGTCATGTAAACTTGCAAAAAGGGATTTTGAATCTAACCTAGCTATGTACCACATATGTCATCATATGATTCTTGTAAACAATATAGACTTAATTATGCAAAATATCAATCATAGCCTAGTCATACTCATAAGTTTGCAAATAGGTTTTCTAGTACAAAAGCATGACTTAATACATAGATCATGGTGCCAAAATTGCAACATAGTCTCATATGAACTATAACAACCAAACTTGTTCCAATTACTTACAAAATGATTTATGCACAAACATATACATCATGATGGCATAGTAGCAAAATCCCAAACTTGCATGAATTTAAATTAATCAACTACATACATGTAGCTTCCACATGGATTACATAATTTGCGAATATTCCAAACGTATACTTGCATAGAACTACCGCATGTAGTTCTTTATAATGAATAACATAGTTCAAGAATATCCAAACGTATATAAATTGATAAGAACGCACAAATATGAATTACTTTATTGCCACAATTCAAGCATACAAACCAACACAATTATTTGTTCATACCAAAGTAATACTCTACTTACAATGGTGTGATGAATTCTCTAGTTTAGGGATTTGAAGACGCGGTTTGATTTGATTGAGTTGCTTTATGCCTTAGAATTTTCCTCCTAATCCTCTCTCCAATTTGGTGGCTACTCCTAGTCGTTCCTCAGCAACATGGCGGCTATGTTCTTATTTTTGAATGAATAGATTAGGGTTTAGTCTAGGGTTGTTTTTATAGAGGTTAGGAACTGATTAGGACCATTGATGTTGCCTGGATTGATCGTAGCCATTCATTCGATAGAGAGACCAATTAAAACTTGCCACCTAGCCCTAGTGACAAAGCAGACCACAGAAAATCGACCACATAGAGAATAGGCCAGCCGGGTTAGACTGGGCTCGACCTGGGTCTGGACCAGGTCGACATGCCTGTCGACAGCCCTGTCGACAGCCCTGTCGACCTGGTTAGACCAGGTCGACAGCCCAGTCGACCTGGGTGCGTCAGGCGGGCGTTTTTCCGCCCTGGCCCATTGGGCCCCATTTTCGAATTTAAACTTATTTTAATCTGTTTGAATTTTAAACTTAATTCTCAAACTTCCGAAGGCCATATCTTCTTCATACGGACTCCGTTTTTCGAAAACTCGGACTCTATTTCGCGTATTTTTCCGAGACGAATGCAATGGCGTATCCCGTTTCCCTTAGTTCTTTGATTTGAAATTAATTATACTTTAATTTGTTAATTTCACAGTTATAGAATTTGCGGGGTGTTACATTCTCCCCCACTTAAAAGGATTTCGTCCCCGAAATCTTCAAGTTAGGAGGAATGTATATCCTAACATCCAATCATCCATCTACTCATCCATCAAACACGAGCATCCATTGTCCTTAAAAGATTTCTAATGCTTCATGATCATATGCGAAGGGTGTGTGTACATGTACTTATCTAATGCAAAATCAGGCGGTCTACTAATTCAGTTGACCTCCTTAATGCGAATTATGTAAGTGCCATGAATCCATTATGTATGCAAATTTTCCTATTCTTGATTCTACATGAGTGCACAATCATTCAATACAAATGCAACATCCACATGACCACACATTAAAGTTCAACCATATACGAGTGCAAACATATATGCATATGCAATATGAAGTGACTGAGCCGATCTAAAACCTAGATTGTGTGTGTATATGCAACCACGAGCAACCACTAGCAATCACTTGCAACCACTTGCAACCATCATCCATAACATGTTTCAACTACATGTTTCCATCCAAAGGGTTACTACCTAAAAGATATGGTCGAGGAAATATACCTAAAAAGATAGATAAAAGCGCAACTTAAGGAAAAAGAAAGATCAAGGATGTACCCTCGAATAGAAAAGGGTAGGCAGTGCGTATTCTAGCTTCAGTTTCCCAAGTCGCGTCTCCCTCGGCGTTGCTCCACTGAACTTTGACGAGCTTGACTTCACGGATGCGTAGCTTCTTCACTTCCGTTCCTAAGATGCGGGTTGGAACTTTTCTTATGGTTGCTTCGCGTTCCACTTCGGCCTCTTCGAGGATATTTGGCTCTACCACTTCAGCTGACTCATGTAGACATTTTCGGAGATGTGAAACGTGAAAAACGTTGTGGACTCCAGCCAACTTCTCGGGTAGCTCTAATCTATAGGCCATTTTCCCAATTTTCTCGATAATAGGGAATGGCCCTACGAACCTTGGTGCTAGTTTTCCTGTGGTTCCAAAACGAACAACGTTCCTTAGCGGTGATACCTTGAGAAAAACTCTGTCTCCAACCTCAAATTCAAGGTCGGTTCTCCTTTTGTCGGCGTAGGACTTTTGTCGGTCTTGGGCCGTCTTCATCCTTCTTCGTATTAAGTCCACTTTCTCTGAAGTCTCTCGGATCATATCCGGTCCAAGTATGAGCTTATCCGTGGATTCCCACCAACAAGTGGGCGATCGGCACGGTCTTCCATATAAAGCTTCGAAGGGCGCCATTCCGATGGTTGCTTGATAGCTGTTGTTGTAGGCAAATTCCACCAAAGGAAGGTGGTCTTCCCATGTCCCTCCGAAGTCAAGGACGCATAGCCTTAAAAGGTCTTCCAACACTCTGTTTACTCTCTCTGTTTGGCCGTCGGTTTGGGGATGATAGGCTGTGCTCAAGCATAACTGCGTTCCTACCGCTTCTTGCAGACTCCGCCAAAACTCACTGGTGAAGATGGGGTCTCGGTCACTAACAATGCTAGATGGTATCCCATGGAGTCGAACGATTTCCTTGAGATAAAGTGATGCTAGGGATGAGGCAGTTCTTTTACTTTTGACAGGTAAAAAGTGGGCGCTTTTAGTAAGCCTATCCACTATTACCCAAATGCTAGTGTTGCCTCTCCTAGACCTAGGCAGCCCATCGATGAAGTCCATTGATATGCTATCCCATTTCCACTGCGGGACCTCCAGAGGATGTAGCAGTCCGCCAGGCTTTTTCTGTTCCGCTTTAACCTGTTGGCACACCATACACTTAGAAACGAATTCTGCCACGTCCTTTTTCATGCCGTTCCAGAAGAAAGTCCTTTTTATATCTTTGTACATTTTATCTCCGCCCGGGTGTATCGTCATCTTGGAGTGATGTGCTTCCTCGAGAACCTTCCTTACTAAATCTTTTGTCTGTGGGACGCATAGTCTTCCGTCTCGCCTTAGTAAACCCTTATCGTCAATGCTGAGGGTCTTCGCGTTGTGCTGCCCCTACTGAATCCACTAAAGTCGGGCGCACTTCGAGAGATGCTAGCAAGCCTGGTACGAAATCGGAGGAAGGCCTAAAGTCGAAGCTGGCTATAAACTCTAGGCTTTGTCTTTCAACAAACAACGGGCTTAGGGTCAATTTCTTTCGGCTCAACGCGTCTGCCACTACGGTTCCTTTGCCCGGAGTGTAGGAGATTTCGAAATCGTACGAGGCAAGGAACTCCATCCACCTTTGTTGCCTCAAGTTAAGATCTTTCTGCGAGAAAAGATATTTCAACGATTTATGGTCAGTGTAGAGTTCGAACTTCTCACCTAGGAGATAGTGTCGCCAAGACTTGAGTGCAAAGACGATGGCGGCTAACTCAAGATCGTGGGTTGGGTAGTTCTTTTCGTGCGCTTTCAACTGCCTCCCGCCATAAGCTACTACCCTTCCTTCTTGCATTAAGACGGCGCCTAGCCCTGTCCCACATGCATCCGTATAAACAGTGAACATCTTGCTCCCATCTGGCAGCGTCAAAACTGGGGCTGTTGTAAGAGCCCTTTTCAGCCGTTGGAAAGCAAACTCGCAATCCAAATCCCAATTGAACACTAGATTCTTCTTAGTCAATTTCGTGAGCGGAGCTGAGATTTTCGCAAAATCCCTTATAAACTTTCGATAGAAACCTGCTAGTCCTAGGAAGCTTCGGACCTCAGTCGCATTCCTTGGTGTCTTCCAATCCTGTACCGCCACTACCTTAGCGGGGTCCACCGCTAACCCTTGTTTGGATACTATGTGCCCAAGGAACCTCACCTCTTCCTCCAAAAGTGGCATTTGGAGAACTTGGCTTTTAGTTGATGGACTCGCAAAGTTTCCATAATTGCCCTTAAGTGCTGAGCATGTTCCTCTTCACTCTTTGAGAAGATAAGGATATCATCTACGAAGACCACTACGAATTTGTTGAGGAAATCTCTAAATACCCTACTCATCAGGTCCACGAAGTAAGCAGGTGCATTTGTCAAGCCAAAAGGCATGACAAGCCATTCAAAGAAGCCGTCTGGGGTTCTGAACGCCGTTTTATCGATGCTATCTTCAGCCACCCTTAGCTGATGAAAACCGGTTGCTAAATCGAGTTGGGAGAAAACAGACGCTCCTACAAGCTGGTCAAATAAATCGTCAATTCTAGGGAGAGGGTGCCTATTCTTTTTCGTTAGCTTGTTGAGCTCCCTATAGTCAACACATAGACGGAGTGAACCATCCGCCTTTGTAGCGAACACCACTGGAGCGCCCCATTCTGAAATGCTTCTCCTAATGAACCCCTTTTCTAGAAGCTCTTTAATCTGTTTACTGAGCTCTTTCCTTTCTCGTGGAGCCATGTGTCTCACGGGCAACGCAACGGGCTTTGCATTATCTATAAGATATATGCGGAAGTCTATTTCCCGCTTCGGAGGCAAGCCCTTCACCTCTTCGAAGACATCCGGGTATTCCCGGACCACTCTAACTGATTGCAAATTTTCAACAGAGGCATCTAGTGATTCAAGATAACTAAGCATAACCGCATACGAGGGATTACAAGAAATTTCCAAAGTATTACCGAGCTGGGTTAGGAGCCTAACAACCCTTTTCTCACAATCAAGGATGGCCCCATTACTGGATAGCCAATCCATACCCAAAATCAAACCATAACCCGAAAAGCCCAAAACAAAGGCACTACACTGAAATTCTACGCTTAGAATGGAAATTTTCAATCCCAAACAGATCATAGACAAATGAGCTGGGCCCCCAATTGGGTTCGAAACAATTAAGGGGTCCTCTACCATACTAGTTTTTAGGTGCAGAGATTCTACTAAAGCAGACGAGATAAAGGAGTGTGATGCGCCAGAATCAAATAAAGTGCGAACGGGGTGATCATAAAGATAAACTACACTTTCTACAGAAGTATTTACACCTCGCTGTTGCAGAGGTGGCGCTTCTAGCACATGAACCTGTGCCCCTGGGGTGGATCCAGCCCTCTGCCCCTGTCCTCATTTCTTTGGGCAATCCTTAGCCCTGTGGCCTGTCTCACCGCAAGAAAAGCACCCACCATTCTCCTTGGCCTTCTTTTTCCGGCAGTCCTTTACTAAGTGCCCCACTTTGCCACAGAAATTACACTTCCTCTTCTCTCTGTTGCCTTTCCCGCCTTTCTTAAAGTCCGTCTTCTTAGGCTGCAAACCCTCTTTCTTCCCTTGAGAGTTTTCTGCCTTTGTCTCCTTCTTGCCCTTATCCTCTTCATTCAGCAATGCCATTTGCACCAACATTTCATACGTGGCTCCCATGGGTATATGGGTCATGGCCAAACTGTGTAATGGCTCATTCAACCCTTTGACGAAACGGAGAGCCTTCTTGTGCGGGGTGTTGACTAGGTCAAGCCCAAACCTAGCCAGCTCATCGAACTGATTCACATACTCTCTGACTGTCTTGTCCCCTTGCTTAAGAAATAAGAATTTTTCCAACTGCAAACTCCTTTCCGCATCTGAGAGAAATTTAGTCTCAAATCTTGCCCTAAAGTCCTCCCATGTCTCCACTGGTCTTTCAGCATTAGTGACTTCCCACCAGTAGGAAGCCTCGCCCTTCAATAGCCATACTGCCAATTGTACTTTTTGTCTATCCTCTACCTCAAAGATGATGAATAGGTCCTCCGTTTCTTTCAGCCAATTTCTAGCTGCCACGAAGGACTCAGTTCCATGGAAATCCTTTCCTCCCATAGCTTTAAAATCTTTACATATCTTAGCAAACGTGTTTCCCCGAGGAGGAGTTGGAGGAAAAGGTGCCGCTGCAGCTGGATGATTTCCGGCAGCTGGGGGAGGAGGAACGGTAGGACCTGGCTGAGTGGCCCTTGCTTCCAAGAACCGTCTAAACCAACCAGGTATTGGTACCCCTTCCGGCAAGTTAAGATCTTCGGACATGCTGAAACAGAAAGGATAGATTCAAAACGAAGGATAAGAGATAGTACCTATGGCTTTGGGGAGTGGACTTTGCCTTTTTAAAATAAAATAATATTTTTCTTTTAAAAATGCTTCTTTAAATTTCCTTTTTTGAAAATAATTTTTCAAAACTTTTTATCTTATCTGGTAAACCTATGCTCTGATACCAAGTGAAACACCCCACCTCCGTTTGGGTCACTCTCAAAGGGAATGCCCTAATTTTGGTGGAGGTTTATAAGTATAAGTCACAGATATACAAGACAGATATAAGAACACATATTTGTAAACAGCGGAAGAACAACAAACTTTTATTTCATAAAGTCAAATACGTGTTACAAAACATCACCATGATTGTCTTACATCTTTTTCCAAAACATAACATAACACCTTCATAATCTGTCTTGAGTACATTATTTAAAGAAGCATGAATAAAACATAGATAAACTGCAAAAGTCCCCATAGTGGATTGTCCAAAGCCATAGTTCAAAACAGGAAAGTCCAAGCAATACATTTCTCTTCTTCAAGTTGGATGCTAAGATTGGTCAAGCTGCTGTGTTCCCTCCCTGTGGACCTGGGGGGTGGGGGGGGGGGGGAAACGGAAGAAAGAAGACGAAAGAAAAGTAGAGTCAGACATAAAGCCTGAGTAAGTCTAGTACTATTTTGTCTATGAATAAAGAACTGGGTATGATAAGTATAAACAGGAAGTGGGCATGCGTTATAACTTGGTTAAGTTGTCTAGGGTCGAATATACTATCGTACCCCATGTTGATCTTTGAACCCATATAAACTAGTTTTCAACTGGCACCCCATAATCAGGGTGATGTGATCCATTCTATGATGATCGGCTCCTACTCGCATAGTTACATGTGTCTTACGGCCCCCGATGTTGTAGTTACCTATGCTGGTCCCACCATGGGGTGTATCAAGTCCCATGGTGGCGGCCCGACACAACCTTAGAATGCACAGGTATGCTACTGGTGTCCAGTGCCTTATTTTTCTGCACCGGAGTGTGTGCACGCCCGCACTCCATTAGAACCTACACTGCTACACCACCGCCGTCAATTTGACCTCTTACAATCAGCCCAGTAATCGTGCCCCACCCTGCCTAGTTTCAGGGTATCCTGATACACCTTCTAGGGTTACTGCTGAAAAGGGTCCCCCGTTACTAGGTTTTCTATCTCTAGCCAACATGCTAAGTTGGTTAAGTGTTTTCTAACCTAACCTCCACCAGTCCGTTTAGTTTAGCATGTTCCATTTTGATTAAGTCTTTAGTTCACTTAATCCTAACAATCCTGACTCGGCCTTAATTGTCTTATTAAGGCCCTGACCTCTCACATTAGACAGGTATTGTTGTGGCTGCCTGTTGCCGGTTGGTTCCGGGCAGTCTTACGCCACAACTCAGTCTAACCTCGGGTCCTTATTGGGCTCCATGTTTAACCTCCCACATTGGATAGGTATTGTTGTGACTACTGGACAGCCGGGCGGTTCCGGGCAGGTTTACATCACAACTCAATCCAACCTCGGGTTAAACACATCGTATTTTCTACATTTACATATTTTGTCATTCTTCTTTATTTCTTATATGTAAATATTTGCGGCCCATTATTAAGTTAATGGTGTAAAGGTTACACCAATCATGGGCCCAACCCATACTTGAACTTGGGCCCTTCTATTTTATATTTTCATTCATTAGCAATTTTAACCCAACGTTATTCCCCCCCCCCGTTTGATACGTCCGTTTATATATATTGGGCTTAGCCTTTTAAAGCCCAATTTAGCCATGCGAAAAGGGGAGGCTTAAAGCGTGATTACATACACAAAAAGGGGAAGGTGAGCGTATGAACTTGCAATATGACGTTGGAAATACCAAATAGAAACTGGTGTACTTGCATAGTGGTAACATATACTTTGGTCATAAAGCATAGGTGACATGAATCAAAGCATGTAAACTTGTAGTTAAGTTAAGAATCTAAATTGGGTATCATTATTGACACATGGTCATAACTACAACATGAACCTATATTTTTATTTAGGCATAATGTCAAACATAAGCATGGCATAATGTCAAACATAAGCATGGCATAAATATTTCTAACATAAGCATGGCATAATGTCAAACATAAGCATGGCATAAATATTTCTAACATGAAATCATGATTCTTACTTTAGTCATGTAAACTTGCAAAAAGGGATTTTGAATCTAACCTAGCTATGTACCACATATGTCATCATATGATTCTTGTAAACAATATAGACTTAATTATGCAAAATATCAATCATAGCCTAGTCATACTCATAAGTTTGCAAATAGGTTTTCTAGTACAAAAGCATGACTTAATACATAGATCATGGTGCCAAAATTGCAACATAGTCTCATATGAACTATAACAACCAAACTTGTTCCAATTACTTACAAAATGATTTATGCACAAACATATACATCATGATGGCATAGTAGCAAAATCCCAAACTTGCATGAATTTAAATTAATCAACTACATACATGTAGCTTCCACATGGATTACATAATTTGCGAATATTCCAAACGTATACTTGCATAGAACTACCGCATGTAGTTCTTTATAATGAATAACATAGTTCAAGAATATCCAAACGTATATAAATTGATAAGAACGCACAAATATGAATTACTTTATTGCCACAATTCAAGCATACAAACCAACACAATTATTTGTTCATACCAAAGTAATACTCTACTTACAATGGTGTGATGAATTCTCTAGTTTAGGGATTTGAAGACGCGGTTTGATTTGATTGAGTTGCTTTATGCCTTAGAATTTTCCTCCTAATCCTCTCTCCAATTTGGTGGCTACTCCTAGTCGTTCCTCAGCAACATGGCGGCTATGTTCTTATTTTTGAATGAATAGATTAGGGTTTAGTCTAGGGTTGTTTTTATAGAGGTTAGGAACTGATTAGGACCATTGATGTTGCCTGGATTGATCGTAGCCATTCATTCGATAGAGAGACCAATTAAAACTTGCCACCTAGCCCTAGTGACAAAGCAGACCACAGAAAATCGACCACATAGAGAATAGGCAAGCCGGGTTAGACTGGGCTCGACCTGGGTCTGGACCAGGTCGACATGCCTGTCGACAGCCCTGTCGACAGCCCTGTCGACCTGGTTAGACCAGGTTGACAGCCCAGTCGACCTGGGTGCGTCAGGCGGGCGTTTTTCCGCCCTGGCCCATTGGGCCCCATTTTCGAATTTAAACTTATTTTAATCTGTTTGAATTTTAAACTTAATTCTCAAACTTCCGAAGGCCATATCTTCTTCATACGGACTCCGTTTTTCGAAAACTCGGACTCTATTTCGCGTATTTTTCCGAGACGAATGCAATGGCGTATCCCGTTTCCCTTAGTTCTTTGATTTGAAATTAATTATACTTTAATTTGTTAATTTCACAGTTATAGAATTTGCGGGGTGTTACACAACCAATGAATCTACTCAATATAAAACAATTTTTTTATATCAAATAACAAATACGTTCACTTGTATATATACACTTAACTCAATCTAGGGTACTACTAACCCTATCTCTACCGAGTCACGCTACAGAGCCAAGGTATTAACTAAACCTTTGCTCTGATAGCAACTATAATAACCCCAAAAATCTGGTCCAATTTGAGCTGACCAAAAACACAAGTCCAACCCCAAATTAAACTGAAAATCAGGAAATTAATAGAAAGAAAACAGAGGGTGAGGAAAGATAAGATAGAAACTTAGAATAGAAGAAGAAGAAGAACATCAGAGTAACACGAATCTCACAGCGGAATGAATAACATATAATATATAAAATAACTTTGAAATATAACTTTGTACTTGAATATATATCATTTTCAAAGTACAGCACTTACAACACAGCGGAAATAAACTATAGCTATATGATCCTGAAGCCTCCTGCTCCAGCTCTTCAAGTATCTGTAAATCCCAACTACTTGACTGCCCGTACAAAATTAGGTACCCAAGAGTTTAGAGAAAACAAAACAAAATAAACTCCGGGTCAGTCATGGGACTGGTATGAGTAAAACGGTTTAAAACAGTTTGAACAAGTAAACGATATCTCCTAAGACCACGCCGTATAACGGAATGGGTTTTTCCCTTATGAGAATTCAAATTATCTTTATATCAAAAACCTTTTGACATTATAATAATGTCTATCAACCACAATATAATAATCATCTAGCAGAAACACTTTCATCTCACGTTCTATATATATAGTATACAATCAAAACCGCAAGCACGTATTGGGTAATGGATTTCCAACTATGACAAGGTATGGAACCACCTTTTGCTAGTGTACCTCTAGAAAGGAATACACTGGGTTCAACAAGAACATCTTGCAACCCGGCCACACATGACCGACCACTTATTTCGCTTGAGTGTATCGAATGTATATCACCAACGGTTGGGATCAGCAACCGTTTCCCGAATGGGACAGTATCGACAATAGATTTTTAGAAATAAATGGAACTCTAGATCAAGTGATTATACATCCTACCTCAGAGCGACCGACTTAGCCATGTTGCCCGCCCAATTTCTGTCATTTACCGGATGTGAGGCTAGAAGCTACGCTTTATCATCACATCAGATTCACTTCAAATGCCACATCGTCAAATCCATCAAATCACCGATTGACGTCTACAACAGTACATTACGTGTTAGCTAAAGAAGTTTCCTCCTCCACTTCCACTCTTGGTACGGTTGAAGAAATCAATGTACGTGACCTTCCTGGAAATACTCTGTCAGGCATTCATCCATACAAGTCATCCAGGAACAGGATGAACCGAAGGTACTATTCAGTATATCCATCTTAGGCACTATTATCTAAGACTTATACAATAGCTCTTGCACTTTACTCCGTCTTCAATTTTCTTTGGCATATATGATTCGCAACGCTTATGCCAATACAGAGTGGTTCTTTGGATAATAATCCAACCGGTCTCTCCATATTAACAACGTAAATTGGTCAAAACTTCGATAGTCTGTGATTTAACTATCAAAGAAAAACAGGTGTGCAAAAAACGATATTATTTCCAGGAGGAAATTATATCGATCAATCATCATTCAACCTATATCTCTTTATTTCAATATTTGATTACGTTTCTGATTCTATTTGGAAACACATTTCCAAAACTTCTTTACTTTGATTTAAACAGATGTTTAAATCAACATCGCGACGACAACTCAAACCACTATACTTATTTACTAAAATCACTTAACCACTTTCACTCTCGAACCTTACCCATTTCTAAATTAAAAACGAAGTCAATCAAGTTGGGGCATAACTAACCTCTCAGACCTTAACTGAACAACATTTCAAATCTCGAAATAGGGTAAGTTCATCTTTTAACCCTTTAACACTTCCTTACGTAACTCTCGTTCGAATAAATCTCTATTCGATAACTCCTCCCTTCGAATAACTATATTTGATAATCTCTCTTACGAATAACTAGATTCGAAAACCTTTCTTCGAATAAACTAAATTCGATTAACTCTATTTATTTAATCCTAATCGATTAACTCTTTTTACTTAACTCCTTACTTAACTCCTTAACTCCTTTTGATTAAACTATAATCGATAACTCCTTTCGAATAACAAATTAGATAACTCCTTTCGATTAAACTATAATCGATAACTTCTTTCGAATAACTAATTCGATAATTCCTATCGATTAAACTATAATCGATAACTCCTTTCAAATAACTAATTCGATTACTCCTTTGTGTTTAACTCTATTCGAATAACTAATTCGAATAACTCTTATTTATTTAACTCCATTCGAATAAACTAAATTCGATTAACTCCATTTGAATAACTCTAGTTCAATTTAACTCTATTCAATAACTCTAATCTAGTTAACTCTATCTAACCAACTCGACTCGACTAACCCCTTTCGAATACCATATTCGATTTAACTCCTTTATTCTCTTTATAAAGATTTCCTTTTTAACAGCGTTTATTCATTTTTAAAGATTTACTTTTAGTAACGGTTCTCCACTTTAAAACGATTTCCTTCTTATAACAGTTTCCTTTTTATAACGTTTTCCCTTTTTTAACGTCCTATTCCGTTATAAATAAATTTCCCTTTTTAACTCTATTTATTTTCTAAATATTTCCTATCAATTCTATTTGTAAATGATTTACGAATATTTCCTTTTTATTCGTTTTACCAATATTTCCCTTTATATTTGTTTTTACAAATATATTTCCTACTAATTCTATATGTAAATGGTTTACAAATCTTTCCTTTTCTATTATTCTATTTGCAAATGGTTTGCAAATATTTCCTTTTCAAATCTATTCTTTGATTTTATAATTTCCCTTTTCTAAATATCTCCTATTTATAAATATTCCAATTTATAAATATTTCTTATTTATAAATATTCCATTTATAAATATTTTATTCTCAAATAACACTTTAAAAATATTCCCTTATCAACATTTCGGTATGTTATGGTATTCAACATATCAAATCACAATGATCAGTATCGTCCAAACACATATAATCGACAACAGATCATATATCACAGTATATGAAAAACAGTAAAATAAATGTTGAGGAACCCAGTTGGGTCCCTCCAACCTGTCTCCCTGCATCCACAGATGTTACACAATAAAATCAACATCACTTTCAGTTCCATATGATATATTCTGATAAACAGAATCAATATAGAAATTCAACTAAATGACTAGCAGTTCAATCAAACAGTCAACACACAGTCAATCAGCCAATATTTAACAGTTCTAAAAATGCAACATGAAATTATAAACTGTTCAGAGTTAGTGAGATTTACTCACATTTCGCGTTAACCGTTAAATAACAATTTGCGTCTGTTGGTTCAGACGGACAATTTATTTCGCCATAAATTGTAACGAGCTCAAATCCACTCCTAGTCAGTTCCATTAGGTAGTGTCCGTCCATACAATCCTAACGGATCTTGTTTTGCTGAATTCTGATATCGTACGAAAGATTTATGAATTTTTAAACTTAATGCACTATTTTAAATTTAAAATAACTTAAGATAATTTAATTTGGGCTTTAACCTTATCCTTATGGCCTATCCCTGTAACGACCCAAAAAATCTGTAACGAGACTGACTGTACCGGGTGCAAAACAAAACGGATTTGAGCGGAACCAAAAATATTTAAATCTGTTAGTGAATACCTTTCTAACGAATCTGAAAAATCGAATTTTCACAGCGGAAAGCAAAAGTTATGGCCAAATGAATTTTCAAAAGGTCGCTATGGAATTTATATAGCCCGTGAAATTGGCCATTTTGCATACGACCTCGGAATTCGACGAAACCACTTTTGTTGGATCCGAGATGTAAAGTTATTACTAGGTTTCAGATTTCATAATTTTTGAAGCTAGTATGTGAGCGTAGCAAAGGAAAACGTGTTTTGATCAATTATAGTTAAATTGGATCGACCAGAAATGGGCCTTTTTGCAAATGGTCTTAGAATTCGACGAAACTAGTTTTGTTGGGACCGTATCGTCAAAACATAGCCAGATTTATTTTTCTGAAATTTTTTGAATTAGTTTGTGGCCCTGGCAAATTGAAATGTACGTTCAAATCGAATATTGAATGTTATATATTTTAATTTGAAGGAAAATTGACTGAAACAGTCGAATAGGCCTGCGAAACATATCCCATTGTGTTCGGAATGGGAGTAAAACGCTAGGGACGATAGTCGTTGGGTCTGGATTGGGGTTCGTGTGAGAAAGAGGGTATTTTCGAGATTTTAAAAATATATAAATAAAAAAAATCCTGGCCAATCAAATCATTTCTCTCTCCCCGACCTTCTTCCTGAAACCCTCCCAGTGAACGACGGAAATAGCTCGAGACTTCCCGGGTTGATTTCTTCCAATCCGCTCCACTAAACACCTCGACCCAGTTGAGAATTCTGTAGAGATTTTCGAGGGCTTCAAATCCATACCAGGAGCACCCCGTATTGTTGCGTGTGGATCGAGAATAACCCTCACGAAATTGCGCCGCCTCGCGCCAGTTTCTACCACCACGGCCGCCGCGAGTTGGACCCTACCACCACACGCGGGAAGCTCTCTCGTAGCTCTTCGACGCTGTATCCTCCGATCGAGCTGCAACTTCGCGGATTGAAAGAAAATTCAAAACTTAGTTTTGAAGAATTTAGAGAGGTATCGGCTATATTAATTTTCAACAGTTTTAACACCTTTAAACCGTTGCAAACTTTGAAAAATCATATCTTTTTCGTTTCTTGACGAAATTCGATGAAACAGGAAACATCGTGACCGTGTAGACGCCTTCTACATTCTAGAAGAGACCGCATATTTTTCTGAGCCTTCTGCTATTTTTGGTGGAGTGGAACCCAATGTGAGATTTCTAATTTATAAACGATATGGAAAACGACGATGTATAAATTATATAGTCGATGTATGAGTTATATAAGCGTTGTACACCTCATATATAAGCGTTGTATAAGTTGTACGTTCGATGTATAAGTTATATATGCATTGTAAAAATATATATATGTGTTGAAATAGAAGTGAATTGCGATATATAAATATATATATAGGCCCCTCGTCGACAAACCATGGACGATATTTATTTGATGTGTTTGGTGTGAAAATTGATTGATAGCGAATGGTTGATTGGAATTGTTTGTGGTTGAAAAATACCCATTTGTGGTTGAGAAATATTTGGTTGAAACCACATAGGATTAGTTTGTGGAAATGAAATAAATATACATGCCGCCTGCGTGCGAACTAGATGCATGATCCCCATTGTCAAAAACCGCGAGGTTTTAAGGTAGAGCGAGGAGCCGTACTAGGGACGGTCCCGGTTTTAACTACCCTGCCGTTATGCTGCCGAAATTTTCAATAATATTCATGTGTTAAAATTATTTTCATGTGTTGAAACTATATTCATGTGTTGAATAGAAATTCATGTGTTGAAAAATAATCGTGTTTTGAAATAAATTGTTTCATAATAAAAATCATATTTTCATCATCTATATGAAATATATAAAATAGTCGTGTTTTGAAATAAATTGTTTTACAATTAAAATCTCATTTTTATTATATACATGAATCGTTGAAAATAGTGAGAAGTGTTGGAATAAATGTCTGTTAGATAAAAATATCATTTTTATCGATAGTGCGAAGTGAAAATGGTTTTGAAATCGGAGAATGAAATATATAGAAATATATATAATTATAATATATCGAATAACGAAGCTGCAGTTCGTATTTTGAAACCGTGATTTCAAACGATTAGTGCGGGAGATCCAACCATCGGATTTTCCCGAAACCACAACCGTTGGGTTCGCCTTGGAAATATCTTTCCAACGGCACCAATTTTGTAAAGATCCAACGGTTGGATTGTCTGGAATGTTTAATTCAAACCTGAAGAATAACAGCGCCAGAATCGATTATATATATAATTAAATTTAATTGAATAACGACGCTGCAGTTCGTATTTGGAAATCATCACTTCAAAGGATTAGTGTGCGAGATCCGACCGTCGGATTTTCCCAAAACTGAAACCGTTGGATTCGTTTTGAAAAGATCTTTTTAATGATATAAATTTTGTGAAGATCCAATGGTTAGATTTTCAGATATGTGTAAATCAAATCTAGAGAAAAACAGCGCCACGGCCGCGTTATGGCCTGAAGCATTGTTTGGATGGATTGGCTATTTTTAAATAAATAAAAATAGCGATAAATCGTGATAAAATATTATAAACGATATGGAATGGAAATAAACTGAATTTGCTCGATTTATTTGATATTTGATGGTTGAATGTGTTTGGTGAGCAAATTACATTAAAGAACAAATTTGGTGTTGTCGAATGATTTAACCATTGAAATAAATTGATTTGAAATTCTAAATATACGTGAGTTATTTGAAAAGGTCGAGTTAATTCTCATTTCAAATAATTGACCGACGATTGAAGGTCGAAGATATGAAGATGGTGCAAGACTGATAATCTTCACGTCGAATGGAGGGGTGCTACTGATGCTCATGATAGGAGTAGCTACCTGGACGGGGTTGAGGTAGTAGCCACCCGGACGTACATGTTGATTGTATGGATATGCGAGGTATTGAGTGCCTCCGGTTTCGTTCAGACCCAGAACGGACGTGTAAATGGACTGTGTGTCTGACATTGGATTTTGTTCTGTGCTGACTGATCTCTATTAAATATATATCTGTTTGGCGGCGGAGAATTTAATCTCTTTCTTAACGCCCTTCTCTGAGACGTACGAGCCCAGAGGTTATATGCCGAAAGAAATCAGTCGCACGGAGTGAATTGCCTGTGTGGCACGCCTAAGTGATAGATGATCAAAGCTTCTGTTGAAAAGCAAAGTCTTGTGGTTGATGATCAAAGCACAGCCTGTGTGGCATAGCTTTGTGTATAATGTGAATTCGCGAGCCTCACACCCCGGGATGGACCAGAAACGGGAGAAGGATCCAGGGAGGACATGCGTTTCTTTTTAGCTAGGGTGGTGTCAGTGACCTACCAGCCCTGACATTTATATAATTTTCACCTGTGTGGTTGTTGCTGTTGCGAGGCGCCTCGGATATATCGGTCGATCTGGGACCGATGGAGTCGTTGGGCTCATTTACGCCCCAAAGGGCGGGAAAACGCAGTGTTCAGGCATTTTAATCCACATCGGTGGACCGGCCCTATGGCTCCTAGGTGCAATTGCGGCTGTAGCCTGAGGCTCGGGCTAGAGAGTCTCGAATTCGGTGAGGACTATCTTTTGCCTCGGTTCATGACGGAAATCCAATTTCTAAATACGACACCGTGCGGTTTTGATTGTATATATACATATGGCGATATGATATATGGTACCCATGTCGTCTATGATTGATAGTTATGATTGAAATTGTTTTTGAAACCTATATACACTAGCAATAATATCAAATGATTTGTTTTGCTCGTATCAAGCATATTTTGGCCATTATAAGGTAAAACTCTATCCTCTGGTGTGTGTTGCATTGTGTGATGGGAACTGAGTCTTATAATGGCTTCATTTTTATAAAAAGAATTGCGATGTTTAAAAGATTTATTTGTTTTAAAGCACTGGCAATCCAAGGGGGTAAACCCGTTCCGCGAAAGTGGCGTGGTCCTGTGATTAGCCATATTTGAAAATGTGTTAAGTAGATTTCTCATACCAGTCCCATGACTGACTCGTAGTTTGTTTCACTTGCAAACTCGGGTGCCCCTATTTCTACACGGGCAGCCTCGTATTCAGGTTTCAGCATGCTCTTTCTGGATAGCTGGAGCTGAAGATGGATTCTATCATTTATATCTTTTTATGCTGTTCAGCTCCCGTTGTACATATTATGTTTTCTTTTCCGCAGTAGACATTTATGTATAGTTGAACTGTATTTTGTACTAAGTATGATCCTGTATACTGTGTAACTCTGATCATTACTTTTACCCAGTATATTCTATTGTTCATTATCTGGTGTATTTATCTATTTCTGTTCTGTTATTACCTGTTTATGTGTTATATTCCAAAGATTACCCTTGAACCGTCTCTTCGGGAATGGGGTCGTCACAAACGTGGTATCAGAGCTTTGGTTAAGTCTGGAATATAACATATGAACGAACTCGTCAGAAATAGAACCAGTAGTGTTCTAGAACGAGTAACTCATTACAGAAAGGATCAGTAATATCCTAGTATGAGTATAACAGAATGAAATACGCTTCGATAGACACATTTACATACAAGTAAATGTCTCTATGTTTCAAAATTACTTTTTCTGTTGGCCTAACACTTTGTCTGCTATTTGCAGACATAGAAAATGAGTGGTAGAAGCAGAAGAAATAATCCTATGGTTCAACAAATTAATGAGCCAGTTGTACTCCCTCAGCCAGGATCAAATATAGAAGCTCTATTTAAAAGATATCGAAATCTGGGAGGAGTACCATTCACGGGCAATGAATCTATTATTCAAACTCAGGCTTGGATGAGTTCTGCTGAAAGAATTTTTGAAAGTTTCCAACTAAGAGAAGACCAGAAAATATTAGTGGCATCTTGGGCACTCAAAGAAGAAGCTTTAATCTGGTGGGAAACAATCATTAAAGATAATCCAGAAGGTGATATCACCTGGGGTATGTTCAAACAACTTTTCAATAAAAAAATTATTCCTCCAGAAGTAACTGAGCGGTTATGTGATGAATTCTACTATTTGATACAAGGAGATATGAATATCCTAGAATATCATAAGAAATTCAATGAACTTTCTCATTTCGCCCCTCATCTAATACGAGGTCCAAAGAGGAAGAATCTGAGATTTATTAATGGTCTTCAGAGGAAATACCAGAATAGTGTGATGGGCCATGTGAAGCTTCCTTTTTCTGAAATGATATACATGGCTAATCAATATGAATATCTTGATAGGCGAGGCCTTTTTGTCGACGAAGAGGAAGTTAGAACTAGCAGAAAAAGGAGGTCTGAAACTGATAGCCCAGAGACAAGTACACAGCTGGAGGCCAGTACGACGTCTGGGGCCAGAAAGAAACCTAGGTTGAATCGAAGGAAGGTTAAATCGGAAGAAGGATTAGCAACCAAAGCCATATGCTCTAACTGCAATAAGCAAGGACATCTATCGATAAGTTGCAGATCTCTTCAGAGCCATATAAAGGGTAAATTTAAATCCAAGAACCAAATGGGAGAGAAGAGAAAATGCAATCTGTGCCATCAGGTTGGTCACGTAAAGCAGGATTGCCGGCTCCTAAGGAAATCTGAAGTGGTTCAGGTAAATAAAGTAGCAGAAACTTCTGAACCCTCAGCCAGTCAGGAAAGGTCAGACGTTTAAGAAGGCACGCTTACTGTCAAGAACATTCCTGTTAAAGTACTGTTTGACACAGGCGCGTCGAGAAGCTTTATTGCAAAGGATGTGGTTAAGAAATTAGATTTGAAATTGAAAAAGCTCAAAGAACCCATCACTGTCCAGAATCCGGTTTGGGGTTCCCTCAATCTTAGTTGGATTTGTGGGGTACCTGTTTCCTTTTCTCATTATCGGTTTCCTTGTATCTCGATCGTCATGGATTTTACCGAATTCGATCTTATTTTAGGATTGGATTGGTTAACCAAATATGAAGCTGAGGTTAAATGTGCAGAAAGGGTTGTCAAGGTTAAAACGAAGCTCGCCAATATTGTAATTCCCTGTGCAGGCCCGAATTCTGATAGAAAGGACTTCTGGGCAGCATTAGATATTTCGTCTGCTCTAATAGAACCTGTTCCTGTCGTTACAGAGAATATCCCCGTCGACATAGAAAATATCCCCGTTGTCAAGAACTATGCGGATGTGTTCGAAGAAGTTGTTAGCTTACCGCCGCAAAGAGAAATTGATTTTAAAATCTCTTTAGTCCCGAATGCAAGGCCAGTGGTTCACGCAATTCGAAGGATGACCTTGAAGGAGAAAGAGGAGTTGGACAATCAAATTAGACAGCTAGTATGGAAAGGTCTAATCAGGCCTAGTTTTTCTGATTGGGGAGCAGCAGTGGTATTTGTTCCGAAGTCCAACGGTACTCTCAGACTGTTTGTGGATTATCGCGATTTGAATAAGTAGACATTGAAAAACAAATATCCATTGCCGCGAATTGATAATTTATTGGACCGATTGAATGGAGCACAAGTATTTTCACGAATGGACCTAGCTACAGGTTTCCATCAACTTCGTATTGCTGAAGAGTGTGTTCCTTTGACAACATTCAGAGGTCCGGACTTATTCTACGAGTGGTTAGTAATGCCGTTCGGCTTATGTAACGCTCCAGCTTATTTCGTCGATATGATGAACAGAGTATTCAGAGGAGTATTGAATAAATTTGTTCTTGTTTTCATAGATGATATCCTGATCTTCTCTAAGTCAGAAAGCGAGCACAAAAAACATTTGGAACAAGTGTTAGAAATTCTGAGAAGGAACGTTTTAAAAGCAAAGTTTTCCAAATGTATATTCTGGCAGGAAGAAGTTAAATTTCTTGGCCACGTCGTGTCAAAGCAAGGAATTTCAGTGGATCCCAGTAAAATCACTGCTATTTAGAATTGGAAACAGCCTTGTACACCCACAGAAGTCAGAAGTTTTCTCGGGTTGGCCAGTTATTATCGGAAATTCATTAAGGATTTTGCAAAGACATCCAGTTCCTTAACGGAATTAACTAAGAAACATTCGAGGTTCAATTGGACTCTGGTATGTAAGGAAGCTTTCCAGGAGCTGAAATTAAAACTGACGACCGCTCTAGTGTTAACAATAATAGATGGCAATGAGGACTTGAAAGTCTGGACTGACGCATCTAGAGAAGGCCTTGGCGCGGTGTTAATGCAAAGAGGTCAAGTGATTGCTTATGCTAGCCGTCAGCTGAAACCACATGAGAAGAATTATGTGACTCATGATCTTGAGTTGTTGGCCATCGTCTTTGCTTTGAAAATCTGGAGGTACTATCTTTTGGGTGAGAAATTCGAACTGTATACTGACCATCAGTCATTGAAGTATCTGTTCACCCAGAAGGACTTGAATCTAAGATAGCAGCGTTGGCTAGAATTTCTTGCGGCGTACGATTTTGAGATTTTGTACACTCTAGGGAAAGCCAATGTTGTGGCTGATGCGCTGAGTAGAAAGAATGTAATAATCGCCAGTTTTATCATTACGACGTCATTGATTGATAAAATATCTTCTCTCCAAAAGGATGATCACTTCATTCAAAGAAAGAATACAGAAAGGCGAGACCTTGAGTTTTCAGATGGATGACGAGGGAATCCAAAGGTTGAAAGGCCGAATCTGTGTGCCAAACGTTGCAGAAATCCAGAGATAAGTATTGGATGAATGTCACAAAGCCAAGCTTAGTATCCATCCAGGGGTGAGCAAGATGTATAATGTAATCAAACGCACTTTCTGGTGGAGATCTATGAAACGAGACATCTCCTTATATGTTAGCCGGTGTACTACTTGTCAGCAAATCAAAAGCGATCAGCAAAAGCTCGCTGGATTGTTGCAACCTTTGGAAATTCCCGGTGGAAAGTGGGAAAAGATTTCTATGGATTTCATAGATGGTTTGCCCAAGACCAAAAAAGGAAATGACAGTATCTGGGTGATCGTAGATCGATTTACGAAGACCGCTCATTTCATACCTGTCAAATCGAACAGAACTGCTCAAAGTCTGGCGCAGATTTATTTCAAAGAAATTGTTAGACTACACGGAGTTCCCATGAGCATCGTTAGTGATCGTGACCCGAGTTTTGCCAGTAAATTCTGGGAAGCATTCCAAGCAGAATTCGGAACAAAACTGAACCTGAGCACCGCTTATCATCCTCAAACTGATGGCAAAACTGAGAGGGTGAATCGTATTCTTGAAGATCTATTGCGGGCTTGTATTCTTGATTTTGGCGGATCGTGGGAAGACCATTTGCATTTGGCCGAATTCTCATACAACAACAGTTACCAAGCGAGCCTGACAATGTCACCATTCGAAGCATTGTATGGTAGACCGTGCCGATCCCCTGCTTGTTGGGTCGAACCTGGTAACAGACTTGTATTGGGGCCAGATATGATTCGCGATGCTGCAGATAAAGTCGATTTCGTTAAGAAACGATTACTAGCCGCCCAGAGCCGACAAAAGAGTTATGCAGATAAGAGAAGAAGGGATATATCATTTGCCGTTGGCGGCTATGTATATTTGAAAGTATCTCCGATGAGAGGAGTTATCCGGTTTGGTAAAACAGGGAAATTGGCGCCGAAATTCATTGGTCTGTTTCCTATTCTTGAACGGATTGGAACTCTCACATATAAGGTTCAATTGCCAAATTGGTTGCCTGGAGTGCATGACGTATTTCACGTATCTCAACTTCGAAAGCACGTTCATGATCCAGACTTGATCGTAGAAGAAGCAGCGCAACAGGATATAGAAATTACTCCAGAACTAGCTGTGAGAAGAGAGCCGCTAAAGATTATCGGCAAAGAAACCAAAGAGCTGAGGAACAAGAAGGTTCGCTTAGTCAAAGTGAAATGGAGTGGAGATCCGCGAGATTGTACTTGGGAAACTGAGGAGAGCATTCGGAAAGCGTATCCTAGATGCCGAGTGGATATCTCTGTTTGACTCCGGTGTAAGGTGCATTTACCATACTTTACATTAATAATTAGTTCTCTACTCTGTTGTTATTTTCTTTCCATGGATGTGCACTTTAATTCTATAGTCTGAATGATTTGAAAAGAGTATAGAAATTGATTTGTATGATTTTGAAAAGTTAAAAACAATTTGATTGTTGTTTGTGTTGTGTGATAATAAATTTGATTAATTGAAGTATTAAAACGATAGTTAATTTAATCAATAATAGAATGAATGGTAGAGTTTATTCAATTATATCACGCATTTAACTGATTAGAAAATAGATATAGATATATACATGTGCAATATATATGTTTGAACAGGTAAATGGATAGCTGTTGAGTAAAGATTTTATTTGTGTGCCCGACAAATAGGTAAACCTTATTGAGTTGGATGCGAAATATTATTATATCAACTCCTGTGAATGCCATTGGATGCGGAGTGCTAGTTATTCTGTGTGTAAATAATAAATGTCGCCATAGGATAGTAACAATTAATTCTGAACTACACTACATGGCATACTTCTGGAAAATAGGCATACTTCATCATATACCACATAAGCATTTGGAGCTTGTGTGACGAGGTGGAAGATTTACCATACGAGCTAGAGGCTTGTATGGCGATGACTATATTTTACAGGTTGAACTGATGACTGATATGGACTATTTAAATTGTAACGATTAAATTGCCAGATTAATAAAAAAACCCACACGGGTCTGGAGTTGACAATAATCACGTCTCTCTAGTTATTAGATATGGCACATGGACTATTAATTTCCCACACGGGACGAGGTGATGAGGATTTATCCTCTGGAGCATTTAAAATACACACTCCCTCAGGCTTTGACAGGGTGACGAGAATTTATTCTCTGGAGTTATTGTTAATACATGCTCCCCTGTAAACACCAGAATATATCACTATAAATATGTGTATGCTTATTAGGATTTATTGGGTACCTAATACGGCCCAATAAATTTCCAAACCTCTCCCCGTACAAAGGAGGTTATGGCGAAATTTTTCGAAAATTCCGGGTGTTAGCCAAATTTTTGAAGAATTTGAAAATTCTCAGAAACTGAAAAGTTAGAGAATGGAAGCCAGATTGAACGTAGAGTTGATTAATCAAACCACTTTCGACTTTGTTCCTTTTCGGGGACGAAAAGTTTTAAGTGGGGGAGATTGTAACGACCCAGAAAATCTGAACCAATTTAAAAAATTTAAATTGGCTAAAATATTGGATTTTAAATATTTAAAATAAATATTTTAAATAATAGCAATGAAAACTGAGTTTGAATCGACGTTTGAAAACGAATATAATTAATTCTAATTATAAACAAGGCCTGAAATGGCGCGGTAGTTTCAAAATTTGAATTCAAACTTTGACTGACTGTACCGGGTGCAAAACAAAACGGATTTGAGCGGAACCAAAAATATTTAAATCTGTTAGTGAATACCTTTCTAACGAATATGAAAAATCGAATTTTCATAGCGGAAAGCAAAAGTTATGGCCAAATGAATTTTCAAAAAGGTCGCTATGGAATTTATATAGCCCGTGAAATTGGCCATTTTGCATACGACCTCGGAATTCGACGAAACCATTTTTGTTGGATCCGAGATGTAAAGTTATTGCTAGGTCTCAAATTTTATAATTTTTGAAGTTAGTATGTGAGCGTAACAAAGGAAAACGTGTTTTGTTCAATTGCAGTTAAATTGGATCGACCAGAAATGGGCTTTTTTGCAAACGGTCTCAGAATTCGACGAAACTAGTTTTGTTGGGACCGTATCGTCAAAACATAGTCAGATTTATTTTTCTGAAATTTTTCGAATCAGTTTGTGGCCCTGGAAAATTGAAATGTATGTTCAAATACAATATTGAATGTTATATATTTTAATTTGAAGGAAAACTGACTGAAACAGTCGAATGGGCCTGCGAAACATATCCCATTGTGTTTGGAATGGGGGTAAAATGCTAGGGACGACAGTCGTTGGGTCTGGATTGGGGTTCATGTGAGAAAGATGGTATTTTCGAGATTTTAAAAATATATAAATAAAAAAAATCCTGGCTAATCAAATCATTTCTCTCCCCCCCGACCTTCTTCCCGAAAACCTCCCAGTGAACGACGGAAATAGCTCGAGACTTCCTAGGCTGATTTCTTCCAATCCGCTCCACTAAACACCTCGACCCAGTTGAGAATTCTGTAGAGAATTTCGAGGGCTTCAAATCCATACCAGGAGCACCCCGTATTGTTGCGTGTGGATCGAGAATAACCCTCACGAAGTTGCGCCGCCTCACGCCAGTTTTTGCCACCACCGCCGCCGCGAGTTGGACCCCACCACCACGTGCGCGAAGCTCTCTCGTAGCTCTTCGACGTTGTATCCTCCGATCGAGCTGCAACTTCGCAGATTGAAAGAAAATTCAAAACCTAGTTTTGAAGAATTTAGAGAGGTATCGGCTATATTAATTTTCAACAGTTTTAACAACTTTAAACAGTTGCAAACTTTGAAAAATCATATCTTTTTCGTTTCTTGACGAAATTCGATGAAACAGGAAACATCGTAACCGTGTGGACGCCTTCTACATTCTAGAAGAGACCGCATATTTTTCTGAGCCTTCTACTATTTTTGGTGGAGTGGAACCCAATGTGAGATTTCTAATTTATAAACGATATGGGAAACGACGATGTATAAATTATATAGTCGATGTATGAGTTATATAAGCGTTGTACACCTCATGTATAAGCGTTGTATAAGTTGTACGTTCGATGTATAAGTTATATATGCGTTGTAAAAAAATATATATGTGTTGAAATAGAAGTGAATTGCGATATATAAATATAAATATATACGCCCCTCGTCCACAAACCATGGACGATATTTATTGGATGTGTTTGGTGTGAAAATTGATTGATAGCGAATGGTTGATTGGAATTGTTTGTGGTTAATATTGATTGATTGTGGTTGAAAAATACCCATTTGTTGTTGAGAAATATTTGGTTGAAACCGCATAGGATTAGTTTGTGGAAATGAAATAAATATACATGCCGCCGGCGTGCGAACTAGATGCATGATCCCCATTGTCAAAAACCGCGAGGTTTTAAGGTAGAGCGAGGAGTCGTACTAGGGACGGTCCCGGTTTTAACTACCCTGCCGTTATGCTGCCGACATTTTCAATAATATTCATGAGTTAGAATTATTTTCATGTGTTGAAACTATATTCATGTGTTGAATAGAAATTCATGTGTTGAAAAATAATCGTGTTTTGAAATAAATTGTTTCATAATAAAAATCATATTTTCATCATCTATATGAAATATATAAAATAGTCGTGTTTTGAAATAAATTGTTTTACAATTAAAATCTCATTTTTATTATATACATGAATCGTTGAAAATAGTGAAGTGTTGGAATAAATGTCTGTTAGATAAAAATATCATTTTTATCGATAGTGCGAAGTGAAAATGGTTTTGAAATCGGAGAATGAAATATATAGAAATATATATAATTATAATATATCGAATAACGAAGCTGCAGTTCATATTTTGAAACCGTGATTTCAAACGATTAGTGCGGGAGATCCGACCATCGGATTTTCCCGAAACCACAACCATTGGGTTCGCGTTGGAAATATCTTTCCAACGGCACCAATTTTGTAAAGATCCAACGGTTGGATTGTCTGGAATGTTTAATTCAAACCTGAAGAAAAACAGCGCCAGAATCGATTATGTTTATATATATATATATATATAATTAAATTAAATCGAATAACGACGCTGCAGTTCGTATTTTGAAATCATAACTTCAAATGATTAATGTGGGAGATCCGACCGTCTGATTTTCCCAAAACTGAAACCGTTGGATTCGTTTTGAAAAGATCTTTTTAATGATATAAATTTTGTGATGATCCAACGGTTAGATTTTCAGATATGTGTAAATCAAATCTGGAGAAAAACAGCGCCACGGCCGCATTATGGCCTGAAGCATTGTTTGGATGGATTGGCTATTTTTAAATAAATAAAAATAGCGATAAATGTGATAAAATATTATAAACGATATGGAATGGAAATAAACTGAATTTGCTCGATTTATTTGATATTTGATGGTTGAATGTGTTTGGTGTGGAAATTACATTAAAGAACAAATTTGGTGTTGTCGAATGATTTAACCATTGAAATAAATTGATTTGAAATTCTAAATATACGTGAGTTATTTGAAAAGGCCGAGTTAATTCTCATTTCAAATAATTGACCGACGATTGAAGGTCGAAGATATGAAGACGGTGCAAGACCGATAATCTTCACGTCGAATGGAGGGGTGCTACTGATGCTCATGATAGGAGTAGCTACCTGGACGGGGTTGAGGTAGTAGCCACCCGGACGTACATGTTGATTGTACGGATATGCGAGGTATTGAGTGCCTCCGGTTTCGTTCAGACCCAGAACGGACGTGTAAATGGACTGTGTGTCTGACATTGGATTTTGTTCTGTGCTGATTGATCTCTATTAAATATATATCTGTTTGGCGGCGGAGAATTTATTCTCTTGCTTAACGCCCTTCTCTGAGACGTATGAGCCCAGAGGTTATATGTCAATAGAAATCAGTTGCACGGAGTGAATTGCCTGTGTGGCACGCCTAAGTGATAGATGATCAAGGCTTCTTTTGAAAAGCAAAGTCTTGTGGTTAATGATCAAAGCACAGCCTGTGTGGCATAGCTTTGTGTATAACGTGAATTCGCGAGCCTCACACCCCGGGATGGACCAGAAACAGGAGAAGGATCCAGGGAGGACATGCGTTTCTTTCTAGCTAGGGTGTTGTCAGTGACCTCCCAGCCCTGACATTTATATACTTTTCACCTGTGTGGTTGTTGCTGTTGCGAGGCGCCTCAGATATATCGATCGATCCGGGACCGATGGAGTCGTTGGGCTCATTTATGCTCCAAAGGACGGGGAAACGCAGTGTTCAGGCATTTTAATCCACATCGGTGGACCGACCCTGTGGCTCCTAGGTGCAGTTGCGGCTGTAGCCTGAGGCTCGGGCTAGAGAGTCTCGAATTCGGTGAGGACTATCTTTTGCCTTAGTTCATGATGGAAATCCAATTTCTAAATACGACACCGTGCGGTTTTGATTGTATATATACATATGGCGACATGATATATGGTACCCATGCCGTCTATGATTGATAGTTATGATTGAAATTGTTTTTGAAACCTATATACACTAGCAATAATATCAAATGATTTGTTTTGCTCGTATCAAGCATATTTTGGCCATTATAAGGTAAAACTCTATCATCTGGTGTGTGTTGCATTGTGTGATGGGAACTTAGTCTTATAATGGCTTCATTTTTATAAAAAGCATTGCGATGTTTAAAAGATTTATTTGTTTTAAAGCACTGGCAATCCAATGGGGTAAACCCGTTCCGCGAAAGTGGCGTGGTCCTGTGATTAGCCATATTTGAAAATGTGTTAAGTAGATTTCTCATACCAGTCCCATGACTGACTCGTAGTTTGTTTCACTTGCCAACTCGGGTGCCACTATTTCTACACGGGCAGCCTTGTATTCAGGTTTCAGCAGGCTCTTTCTGGATAGCTGGAGCTGAAGATGGATTCTATCATTTATATCTTTTTATGCTGTTCAGCTCCCATTGTACATATTATGTTTTCTTTTCCGCAGTAGACATTTATGTATAGTTGAACTGTATTTTGTACTAAGTATGATCCTGTATATTGTGTAACTCTGATCATTACTTTTACCCAGTATATTCTATTGTTCATTATCTGGTGTATTTATCTATTTATGTTCTGTTATTATCTGTTTATGTGTTATATTCCAAAGATTACCCTTGAACCGTCTCTTCGGGAATGGGGTCATCACAATCCCCCATTCAAAGCCCAACCGCTCCTCAACCCCTTCTTCCCCAATTTTCACATAACCTGTCGCCTGTTCCTGTATCCACCATCACCGCATCTTTGATTCCATCATCCTCCCTTCACTCACTATTTCCCAAAACTAATGATACTACAAAACTCCCCTTGAACTCCTCTTCCAACCCAACACTATATCTCAACGCTCGCACCACCCTCTGTAGGAAGCGACGTCGACCTCGTCGAGAGGTTACACGCACTATACAACATCTCGCGCAACAGATTCTTCACTTTCACCGTTTCAAACTGTCTTGTCCCCCATGGATTTCGTGATAGTATCATAACCGAACTCGACCCACACTTCACAAAAAACCAAAACTTAATTTGCTGCCATCATGGTCCTCACGTGAAAACGCCTGTTTAATTATATCCAAACAGTAAACTAGCTACCCCCACGTCTTCTTGTGACTCCAGCTTCCCAAAACTTGGCGCAAAAGCTACACCCTATGCCGACTCGAGAATCAAGCCTCGCAAGCACCAGAAGGATACGGACTTCATGCCAGTAAAACGTTGCGTGAGAAAAACGAGTTTTGTTTGAAAATGTTTTGCTGAAAAACGAATGAGAAGTGGCGGCGTGTTCTTAGGGAATGAATTGGTTTAGGTTTTAGAAGACGTTAGAATATATATACATTTTAGTTAATTTACTCTGTTGAGTGGCTTTGGTCCCTCCACGTTTTTTTTCTTCTTTCTTGCTGAAGAGAATAAGTGGAAGTGGAATGAAGAACGTGGCTTAGGGAGGAGTCATTACCATTTTATATATTTTGTTTTAAAAAGTTATGAACTTCGATTTACTCCATTTCGCTTACGTACGGGCAGCTACAAACAGAAGTGAGAACATCATTGTGATGAGTAAGTTACCACGATTTCAAAAATATAAAAATACCGGTAGATTAACTCATATTGTGATCCCCCAAAATCGCTGATTAAGGGTGCAAAATACTCCAAAAAAATTGTTTATTTAATTAAATTAATAATTACAGTAAATTTCTAAAAATTAAATTATCACTACTTCTCAAAAGAACCTCGTCTAAATTCACAACTGATATCTAGTTATATCGAATAAACTGTTACGGTCGATAAACGATTCTATATCGACTATTTTGAAATTTGATTTGGATATATCTCAAAATCTACACGACGAAATCCCGATTTTTCTCTTCCACTAGAAAGATATACCCCACCAGCTCCACACGTTTCTTGTTTCACAGAAATCCGACTTAAAACGAATACTGTACATTCGGTTGAAGTTCGAATCGCCAATTTACGAACTGCAGCGCCATTTCGAGCTCGATTTTAATTATATTATAACTCTACGTTCAAACTATCGTTTATATAATATATTCGTTATACAAATTAAATTTCAAGTTGAATTAAATATCACAGATGATCCAGTTCACACCATATCGTCATTTCAGCCAATTCTGATTATTTCAGAATTAAATATGTTATTTAATTTATTATTTTAAATTAAATATTCGCCATTATTTAGTTCCACGACCATTTAATTCCCTATATCACTATTTATATAATTAAATAAATTAATTATAATACCTCTGCAAATGCGGGTCATTACAGCTTCCCTTCTTCCCCGCTCATCTTTGATCTTCCGATCATAAAAAGAAAGCCATTTATTAACCCTTACTAATGATGCTCTACACCCGTAATCCTTCATCCCTACTGTCAATGACCCGCTTCATCATCTGCCGGGACTTCCATGGCCCAAAGTCCTTCACGTCCTCTTCCCCAAAATCAAATTATAAAACCTATATCAGTTGTTTTCTTCCCATAAACACAATAGTACTTCTTCTTCACATAACACATAACTAAAGCGCATGCCAACAACCATTTTTTTTCCTTTTTATCCCAACTCCTTCCATCTCCCATTCACTGCTAATTCAACAACACTGTCCTTACAAACCCAACATTGTTGTTTAATTGGAACATGAACGTTTTAACACCTCACAGCAAAACTGAAAACCAACTTTACCCATGACTTCCCTTCATTCGCTCCTTCACCGATTGATTAAACAATGAACAAAGATTTCCACATTTCAAGCATAGAAACCACCGTTATTCCTCTTTCTGCAAGCACTCTGACCCTGTCACCAGGAGATTGAGCCTGCTCTCATTGTTTGATTCACGTCCAGACCTGCTAGCGAAAGCATGGTGACCATTTGAACACCAGAGCTCCTCAACGTCTTCTTCCCGGTCTGATTCATTTGCGCCAACTGTCCCTCACAATCTAGGACCGTTCTTCCTCCACCATGGCCTACGCTCTACTTCACATGCTGACTGTTCTCCAACCCCATGAAAACCTACTTCAGCTAAGTCCCCAAAACCACGCCTTCTCTATACTTTAGCCAATGCCTTGATTTCGAACCCACACGCCTCATTGAAATCCCGTTCCTGACCCTCAAACACCGATACAGGAAAATCAATTCAAACCGTACACCATACATCGCGACTCCGATCATCCACTCTCTTCTCTAGCTCTGTAAAACTCCCCATCTCTATCCCATCAATGATTGCGCGAGCCCCTCCCTTCACAAGCGCGACTTCACAGTGCTTTGCCTGCTACAGTAGAAAAATCACGACCAAAATTTCCATCAAATCTCACCAATTATTCACATCTCGATCCAATTGTTCCCACTAACCTTAAAACAAATTTAAAAGTCACCAAATCCCTCCCGATTTTGAGAAAAGACGAGCCATAAGGCTATTGTAATTTTCGAACACTGGAAAAAAGCATCGCAGATGAACTAAAGGATTATAGGAATGGAGGACTTTCGAAGAAACCGTCTGCAGATGAAATGGAAAATGTGAAAAGGAATTTGGGAATTGGGTTTTAAGTTTGACTGAAATTTATAGATGGAGATAGTAGAATTTCAATGAATTTTTTAGGAAAGAGTTTTCGTCCTTGTTTGTTAAGTAAAGAAAAAGAAGATGGTCATCTTATTTTTATTTATAAGGATTTCAGTGCCTTGGTGCGCATAGATTTGAAATTACTTGGCAAGAGCGTAGCTGTTAGCTTGGTACACACGGTTTCGAAAGACTTGGGGTGCACAATTGAAATAGAATGATTAGGAGAGAATGCTTGCTGAAATGTACACGGTAAGGTAGGAATTTTAATTTATTTTTTTCATCTAATATGTTTTTTTTGAACTATACAGTTTGTGTACCCCGTTACTCCATTCGCTTACAGACTCCTAACGACAAAACTAAAAATAGCTTTGTGATGGGCAATGTGCCAGAATTTCAAAACTATAATTAAATAGGTAAATTAACTTATTCTATAAAATTCCAAAAATGCTAACATGGGATGTAGATTTCATTAACCAAAAAAAAAGTTTATTTCCCAAAATAAAAATTACATTAAAATTTTATAAATTAAATTAAAAATACGTCATTCAATATCTTCTTCAAATTCAAAATCCATATTTTAAAATAAATCATTAAAATATTAATAAATTTAAAAACAACCTAATTTGATAATAATAAATCTATATTATTATATATAGCCAAACGGAACATCATACGGCTCCAAAATAACATATTTGAATTTATAACATGGTATTCAAATTAATACAACGACCAGATTATTTAAAATCAATTTATTATGTATAAATAATCATTATAATTTATAAGTTTCATAGCGACTATTTGAAAATTAGATTTGGACATTACTAACAAACTATAATGTAATAACCCGAAAATCTGGGCCAGTTTAAAATTTTTATTTTGGCAAGTTTAGCGAATTTCGAACATTTAAAATGAATTATTTTAAATAATATCGACGAGGAAATTTATTTTGAATAGAATTCGACGTATATATTATATACGTCGTCGTTAGAATATAAATATTTATATATAATTATAAATAGAATTGAAAATGGCGCGGTAGTTCGATAATTCGATTTCAAACTTCAATTGAATGTACCGGGTGCAAAACAATCCGGATTTTGGTGAAAACAAAAATAATGGAATCTAATTGTGAATATCTTTCTATCGAACCCGAAAGATCAAAATTTCATAGCGGGAATCAAAAGATATGTCCAGTTGAAAATTCTGAATAGTCGCTATGGAATTCAGGCCCTTAAAAATGGACATTTTGCAAATGACCTCGGATTTCGACGAAACCAATTTTGTTGGATCCGCAGTGTCAAATTATTGCTAGGTTTCAAATTTCATAATTTTTTGAATCAATATGTGAGCGTGGCAAAGGAAAACGCGTTTGACCAGTTTCAGTTGATTTTAATCGACTGGAAAATGGCCATTTTTCCAACGGTCTCAGAATTTGACGAAACTAGTTTTGTTAGGACCGTATCGTCAATACGAGGCTAGAAAATATTTTTCGAGAATTTTTAGAATTAATATGTGACCCCGGTAATTTGAAATATACGTTTAAAATTCAATAAAGTGATTTAAATGTAAATTTAACGGAAACTGATTCAAATAGTCGAATCAGCCTACGATACATATCCCATTGTGTTCGGAATGGGGGTTAAACGCTATGGACGACAGGCGGTGGGCCGCGTTTCGAGGTTGTATGTAAAAGTCAACTTTTTGAAAATTAAATTAAATAAAATTTAAAATATATAAACCCCCCCTTTCTCGTTCTCATTCAGAAGGAAAAAAAACAAAACGAATCGCACCCCGCCCCCGCCTCGTTCACCGTCGCGCCACCGCGCCTGAGGCGCTGCAAACCCCCCCCCCCCCCCCCAGCGATCGCCGCCCTCCGCTTCTTCCTCCTTCCTTCTTCCCTTCCTCCTCAAACCCCTTAACACCCCTACCCGAAACCCTAACCCCCTGAACCCGTTAAGACTGCCACGCCCACCTCATTGGCCCCTCCTGGCCACTCCGACCACTGCAGCGAGTCCCCCTCCGGCAATGAAAACCCTAGCTCCGTCCAACCCTCGTCGCCAACGACCATAGCACCCGCAACCTCCCCCTTTCAAGCGCAGCAACCACCACAGTGAGCCCAACCCCTCCTTCGCGCGATTAAAGTGAGTTTTTATATTTATTTACGTTTATTTTACTTTATTTTCAGTTTTAAATATATAGTGGCAAGTTAAAAATATTATTTTTATTCGTATAGAAAATTAAAAATGAGATTTTTATAAAGTATGAATATTAAAAATGAGATTTTTATAAAGTATGAATATTAAAAATGAGATTTTTATAAAGTATGAATATTAAAAATGAGATTTTTATAAAGTAGGAATATTAAAAATGAGATTTTTATAAAGTATGAATATTAAAAATGAGATTTTTATAAAGTAGGAATATTAAAAATGAGATTTTTATAAAGTAGAAATGTTAAAAATATAATTTTTATATAAGGAAGATAATCAAAATATGATTTTTATATTTTTAAAGTATTAAAAATATAATCTTTACTATATAGAAATATTAAAAATATGATTTTTTATATTTTTAAAGTATTAAAAATATAATCTTTATAGGATAGAGAATATAAAAATATCATCTTTGTATATGTAGCGAAATAAAAATCTGATTTTTATTTTATATACGTTGAAATAAAGTGGTGATTTTCATAACGATGAAATCTTTATTTTTGAAAAGGCGAAAACTTTATTTTTGAAAAGGCGAAAACTTTATTTTTATAAAGGCGAAAACTTTGTTTTTATAAAATAAAACTTCATTTTTATAAAGGCGAAAACTTTATTTTTATAAAGGCGAAAACTTTATTTTTATAAAGGCGAAAACTTTATTTTTATAAAATAAAACTTTATTTTTATAAAGGCGAAAACTTTATTTATGAAAGGGCGAAATCTTTATATAGAGAATAGCGTTATAAAAATAGAATTTTTATCTATATATTAGCGGTATGGAAATGCGATTTTTATCCATATGGATTTGAAGTAAAAATTCGATTTTTATATATTGAATAGCATAGTAAAAAAAAATATGATTTTTTTAAATTGAAGTTGAATAAATAAAAATGTGATTTTTATTTTAAAGATATCAATATATAAAAATGTGATTTTTACATATGTAGTGAAAGCGGACAACGAAAGCGATAAGAGACGGGAACAGTGAAGATTTCCTGCATTAGAAGAGTCAAGATGAGTGGATAGCTATTGGTGAGAATTTCTCACCTTTCCATTTCTTTTTCTAGTTATATATATATATACTAGGATGCAGACGGTGCTTAGTAGCACCCGACACAATCGTCCACAGACCATGGACTTGTTTGTTTGGTTGCATAGATTAGTTAGATGATTTGATTTGAAATTGAATTGTTTGATGAATTGAATGGATTTGATTGATGTGTGAATGGCGTGGGCCTTCACTAGACCGGGGATAAGGCTAGGCCTTGTCCCGTTTCTAGTATCGTGCCGTTATGCCGCCAAATTTTTCAAAAATATGTTAGAAAAATAAAAATATCATTTTATTGAATAAAGGAACTGAATAGAAATTCATGTGTTAAAATAAAATGTTTATCGTTAAAAAAAATATAATTTTTAACGTGAAAGTGGATAAATGAATATTTATGAACAAATCGGCCGATTTGTTTATATACACTGATTTGACTGATATCGATTGGATCGATAAATTTTACACATCGCCCAACTGCACAAATAAAATCTGTGTTTGATTGTTTGAAACCCCACACGGGTGTTGGGATGAAATTTGAAGTTCACTCATCCTGATTGATTAAATATGTTGATCGATTGATTGACAGGCTGTTATAAGCGTCAGATATCTATATTTGATGCTTATACAGTGTAGTGCACTTTGGTTGATGATTGATTATTTTCCAATGCTATTATATACATGTGTTGTATGGAATCCATATAATTAACATTATATGGTGATTGATTGGGCCTCATTCCAATCGGGAAAATAATGAATATTATAAAAGAAAATTCATGTGTTGAATATAAAAATAGTCATGTGTTGACGATGTTCATGTGTTGAGTGAAATATTTTATACAATGAAATTTACATCTTTATCATATTTAAAATTAGAACTACTTCTCAGTAAAAGTCTAATTGAAAATCAAACGATAGATACCATAGTTTTATAAAATATTTTACATAACAAAAATAGTGATGTGTTGACAGTACTCATGTGTTGAGATTAGTCGTGTGTTGAAAGAAATATAGATTCATGTGTTGAATGAAATAAATATTCATTTGTTGAATAGAATAACGAATTTATTGAAATATATAAAGCCGTGTTGATTAGAGATGCGTTATTTTGACACGAACGATATTTATATCGATTTTATTCGTTGTATAATGAATGTTGGAAAGTGATTTCAAAATTTAATATTTTGAAAGGAAATTCAAATTGAATTAGATTAAAAATTGAAATTGAAATTTTATTGAATCAATTTGAAATGAATTCGAATCGAATAGAAAATGAATTCGAATTGAATTGAATAGAAAGTGAATTTGAATTCGAATAAAATAGAAATGAATTCAAATTGAATTAGATTGAAATTGAAATTTCAAACAAACTGAAATTGAATTGAAATCAATTTAAAACGAATTCGAATTAGATCAAATAGAAGGTAAATTCGAATTGAATTGAATTGAAACGAATTTGAATTTGAATTGAATTGAAACGAATTTGAATTCGAATTAAATAAAATTGAAATGAATTCGAGTTGAATTGAAATCAAATCGATTTGAAATTGAATGTAGAAGTTGAATTGTTTTAGAAACGAATTTAAAACGATTTATAAAATTCGTTTTAAATAGAAATCGACGAAATATATATTATATATA
This sequence comes from Allium sativum, assembly GCA_030737875.1. Taxonomy (NCBI): domain Eukaryota; kingdom Viridiplantae; phylum Streptophyta; class Magnoliopsida; order Asparagales; family Amaryllidaceae; genus Allium; species Allium sativum. The sequence continues at coordinate 747,773,663 of CM060916.1, read as the reverse complement.
TAATATAATGGCCTGAATAGAACGCGCCGCGTCGCGGCAGTTCGTGAATTTCGACCATTTATTTCAAACGGACATTGCGGGAGATCCGACCGTCGGATTCTCCTAAAACCGGAACCGTTGGGTTCGTATCGAAAAGAGCTTTCCAATGAATATTAGAAATTTGAAATCCAACGGTTGGATTTGGAATTATGTCCAAATCAATTTCAGAAAAGGTCGCTGTAAGTGCAGTTCGATGGCCGTTGATGGAAGTCGACTGTACGGGCCTTGATAAAATTATTAAAAATATCTATAATTTGGGTAAAATCATAAGAAATGATTTGGGAAAAATTGAGCTGGAAAACTCCATATTTGAAAAGATAAAAATAGATTTTTATCGAAATGAACTAGTTTTGAACTAGAATTAAAATCAATTTATTTTTGAAATAAATAAATTGAATTTGAAAGTGATTTTAAAAATAATCGATATTTCCAAAACGTGAATTGGACTGGAGTTGAATCGAAATTATCTTCAGAATATTTTGATGTTGGATTTCGTGACTATACAGATATTGTTATGGGAATTTGAAAGATATATTTTATATCGTTATTTCCAATACGATATTTGTTGGTTTCAGAATTTGATATTGAATATAAACCGATATATTTTCTATTCAGAGCCTTGTATTTAATATCAAATGTGATTTGGGTTTGTCGTGAATCATGTTTTAGATGACATTGGTTCTTTAACCCAGTTAAAGGCAAGATGTTGATTTTTGAAAAGATTAAAACTAAGTGAAGTTTTAATGAATCTTTAATTAGATTAAAATGTGAATTGATAATTTAAATTATCAAATCTGAAAGGCGATCGAGAGTGGAGTAGCACCAGTTTTGCTCCAAAGCGATAGTTAAATCTTTAATTAGATTTGAACGTGAAATGGTAATTAATTTTACCGATAACACCGTGGTGTTAGATGTGGAGTATTACCAGTTTTCTCCATGGGATATATAGGTTGGGATTGGGAATAAAATAAATAATTACTTCGGTGTGGTTCGTTAATCCCGACTAGTTTGAAATGATATCCAAAGGAAGATTAAAGAATAAATTTAGAAGAATTTATCTTTGATAAAATTAATGGGAACCTTTCCCTAAGAATGTGATTTTGTGAATAAAAGAATATTCTGAATTGGAATGGGGCGTTTGTTGTGTTTGTGTAACATTCGTTTATTATATACGTGGGTTATTCAGAAAGGCCGGGTTTATACCCATTCTGAATAACCGATTCAACGAGATGTCGAAGATGAAGACGGTGGTTGAAGACCGGAAGTCTTCACATCGTTTGGGTGATTACTGATGATCTTGACTGGGCTGTACACCCAGGATGAGGGAATCAGTTGGTGATCGTCCAGACGTACTTGGAGATGGATGGATATGCGAGGAAAGTGCCTCCGGTTTCGTTCAGACCCAGAACGAACTTGTAAATGGATTGTGTGTCTAACATTGGATTTTATTCTGTGTTGATTGATCTCTATTAAATATACATCTGTTTGGCGGCGGAGAATTTATTCTCTTGCTTAACGCCCTTCTCTGAGACATACGAGCTCAGAGGTTGTATATCGATGGACATCAGTCGCATGGAATGAATTGCCTGTGTGGCATGCGTAAGTGGCAATTGATCAAGGCTTCTGTTGAAAATCAAAGTCTTGTGGTTGATGATCAAAGCACGGCCTGTGTGGCGTAGCTTTGTGTATAACGTGAATTCGCTAGCCTCACACCTCGGTATGAGTCAAAAACGGGATAGTGACTGCCGGGAGAGCACGACGTTTCTTTCTAGCTAGGGTGGTGTCAGTGACCTACCAGCCCTGACATTTATATACTTTTCACCTGTGTGGTTGTTGGATATGAGGTGCCTCGGATATAGGTCTGTAAGGACCGGGAAACGTGTGTTCAGGAATAACTAATCCTCAAAAGTAAGAGAGGACCGGCCCAGCCGATTCCAAGGATCAAAGTGGGGTCCTGTGACATTTGCTAGAGTGTCTCGAACGCGGAGAGGAGCTTGCCCCTTGCCTCGGCTCATGATGGAAATCCAATTTCCAATACGTGATAGTGCGGTTTTATTTGTAGAACCTAGTATGGCGACATAGTGGTATGGGTCATTAATGCCGCCTATGATTGATATTTATGATTGAAATTGTTTTGACACTATACACCTATAATAGTATCAAATAATGTGTTTTAAACGTATCAAGCATGCTTTGGCTGTTATAAGGTAAAAACCCTATCCTCCGGCTTGCGTTGCATTGTGTGATGGGACCTGGGTCTTATAACAGCTTCATTTTTCTTTATTTAGCATTGCGCTGTTTGTTCTATGCACTGGTATTCTTGGGAGGAAACCCGTTCCGTGTTATACGGCGTGGTCCCTTGATTTACCTAACTTTAAAACCAATATTAATAACTGTTTTAGTTCTCACACCAGTCACATGACTGACCTGGAGTTTATTGTTTTAACCTAAACTCTGGGTGCCCCTATTTTCCACACGGGCAGCTAGTAGTTTTGGTTTTGCAGATTTATATTCACAGGGTCCTGATTTACAGCTGGAACGATGCTCGGAAAGCTCTGTATCCGTGTATCACTTTCAGTTGTGCTTTTGTATTATTTTCCGCTGCGATGTATTTAAATGTAATTTAAATCTCTGATATTTGTCAAATGTAATTTATTCATTTATACTCTGTATATTCTTGTATCTGATGGAATTGATGTAATAATAATGAAATGTTCTTCCGTTGGCGTTCTATTTTGTCTTGTCCTCAATTCTATCCGTGCTTTCCTTCACGGGGAAGTTCGGGTCGTCTCAGTTTGGTATCAGAGCTTTGGTTTACAGAGCTCGAGAACAAGACACATTAGAACCATACGAAAGAATTCATCAGATATTGGATTAGCAATATCCAATTAGAATTACTCGTTAGAGATAGGATCAGTAGTATCCTAGAACGAGTGTGAAGAGTATATTTTTCAAATGAAAACAATTTTGTTTTAAAAACTTAAATCGTTTTATACGTATTTGAATGTTTATATATTTTGAATATGGACAATCGAGTATATATAGATTTCGCGTATACGCGTCATGAACGTATAGTCGAAGTTTTAATATATTGGATAGATATAGAGTCACATTCTAGACACCCGGGGATAATTCTGGTGATGTGGCCACATCATCAGTATTTATATTCGTGTTTCAAAGGTGTGATATCTGTATATTTCCATTAGACTGGTGTGAGAACCAAAACTAATATAGCTAGAACACATTGTTGTGAATTGGCATCAAAACAAGATTTTCTGTATATATATCAAAATTATGAATTTGAAACTCTAATTCACTAATTGATTGATGTTTGAGTTGCTTGTTTATTTGTTTGCTAATTTTTATCCATTTAGCCTAATTGAACCAAATATTGAATTGTATTGAAAATTGGTTGCATTTGCTTGCATATACATATACTTACATTGAACAGGTCATAGCAAGGAGGCTAGAGCCGAAGAATAAAATTTGTTTGCCCGACAAATAGGTACATGTTTACTACATAATTTCCTGTTTCGTTTGGGTGATGATGATTTTGTGAGCCTATTAGCTAGCCGCTTGGCTTTTTCTTTTTCTTTTTGAGATCTGAAGGACCGGGGAAGCTATTTGAAATTCCCCGATGCTCCCGGTGCATGGGAGGTTATGGCGAAATTTTTCGAAAATTTAGGGTGTTAGCCAAATTTTTGAAAATTTAAAAATTCTCAGAAACTGAAAAGTTGGAGAATGGAAGCCAGATCGAACGTAGAGCTGAATAATCAAACCACTTTCGACTTTGTTCCTTTTCGGGGATGAAAAGTTTTAAGTGGGAGAGATTGTAATAACCCGAAAATCTGGGCCAGTTTAAAATTTTTATTTTGGCAATTTTAGCGAATTTCGAACATTTAAAATGAATTATTTTAAATAATATCGACGAGGAAATTTATTTTGAATAGAATTCGACGTATATATTATATACGTCGTAGTTAGAATATAAATATTTATATATAATTATAAATAGAATTGAAAATGGCGCGGTAGTTCGATAATTCGATTTCAAACTTCAATTGAATGTATCGGGTGCAAAACAATCCGGATTTTGGTGAAACCAAAAATAATGGAATCTAATTGTGAATATCTTTCTATCGAACCCGAAAGATCAAAATTTCATAGCGGGAATCAAAAGATATGTCCAGTTGAAAATTCTGAATAGTCGCTATGGAATTCAGGCCCTTAAAAATGGACATTTTGCAAATGACCTCGGATTTCGACGAAACCACTTTTGTTGGATCCGCAGTGTCAAATTATTGCTAGGTTTCAAATTTCGTAATTTTTCGAATCAATATGTGAGCGTGGCAAAGGAAAACGCGTTTGACCAGTTTCAGTTGATTTTAATCGACTGGAAAATGGCCATTTTTCCAACGGTCTCAGAATTTGACGAAACTAGTTTTGTAAGGACCGTATCGTCAATACGAGGCTAGAAAATATTTTTCGAGAATTTTTAGAATTAATATGTGACCCCGGTAATTTGAAATGTACGTTTAAAATTCAATAAAGTGATTTAAATGTAAATTTAATGGAAACTGATTCAAATAGTCAAATCAGCCTATGATACATATCCCATTGTGTTCGGAATGGGGGTTAAACGCTATGGACGACAGGCGGTGGGCCTCGTTTCGAGGTCGTATGTAAAAGTCAACTTTTTGAAAATTAAATTAAATAAAATTTAAAATATATAAACCCACCCCCCTTTCTCGTTTTCATTCAGAAGGAAAAAAAAAGAAAAACAAAACAAAACGAATCGCACCCCGCCGCCGCCTCGTTCACCGTCGCGCCACCGCGCCTGAGGCGCTGCAAACCCCCCCCCCCCCCCCCCCCAGCGATCGCCGCCCTCCACTTCTTCCTCCTTCCTTCTTCCCTTCCTCCTCAAACCCCTAAACACCCCTACCCGAAACCCTAACCCCCTGAACCCGTTAAGACTGCCACGCCCACCTCGTTGGCCCCTCCTGGCCACTCCGACCACTGCAGCGAGTCCCCCTCCGGCAATGAAAACCCTAGCTCCGTCCAACCCTCGTCGCCAACGACCATAGCACCCGCAACCTCCCCCTTTCGAGCGCAGCAACCACCACAGTGAGCCCAACCCCTCCTTCGCGCGATTAAAGTGAGTTTTTATATTTATTTACGTTTATTTTACTTTATTTTCAGTTTTAAATATATAGTGGCAAGTTAAAAATATTATTTTTATTCGTATAGAAAATTAAAAATGAGATTTTTATAAAGTATGAATATTAAAAATGAGATTTTTATAAAGTATGAATATTAAAAATGAGATTTTTATAAAGTATGAATATTAAAAATGAGATTTTTATAAAGTATGAATATTAAAAATGAGATTTTTATAAAGTAGGAATATTAAAAATGAGATTTTTATAAAGTATGAATATTAAAAATGAGATTTTTATAAAGTAGGAATATTAAAAATGAGATTTTTATATAAGGAAGATAATCAAAATATGATTTTTATATTTTTAAAGTATTAAAAATATAATCTTTACTATATAGAAATATTAAAAATATGATTTTTTATATTTTTAAAGTATTAAAAATATAATCTTTATAGGATAGAGAATATAAAAATATCATCTTTGTATATGTAGCGAAATAAAAATCTGATTTTTATTTTATATACGTTGAAATAAAGTGGTGATTTTCATAACGATGAAATCTTTATTTTTGAAAAGGCGAAAACTTTATTTTTGAAAAGGCGAAAACTTTACTTTTATAAAGGCGAAAACTTTATTTTTATAAAATAAAACTTTATTTTTATAAAGGCGAAAACTTTATTTTTATAAAGGCGAAAACTTTATTTTTATAAAGGCGAAAACTTTATTTTTATAAAATAAAACTTTGTTTTTATAAAGGCGAAAACTTTATCTATGAAAGGGCGAAATCTTTATATAGAGAATAGCGTTATAAAAATAGAATTTTTATCTATATATTAGCGGTATGGAAATGCGATTTTTATCCATATGGATTTGAAGTAAAAATTCGATTTTTATATATTGAATAGCATAGTAAAAAAAAATATGATTTTTTTAAATTGAAGGTGAATAAATAAAAATGTGATTTTTATTTTAAAGATATCAATATATAAAAATGTGATTTTTACATATGTAGTGAAAGCGGGCAACGAAAGCGATAAGAGACGGGAACAGTGAAGATTTCCTGCATTAGAAGAGTCAAGATGAGTGGATAGCTATTGGTGAGAATTTCTCACCTTTCCATTTCTTTTTCTAGTTATATATATATATATACTAGGATGCAGACGGTGCTTAGTAGCACCCGACACAATCGTCCACAGACCATGGACTTGTTTGTTTGGTTGCATAGATTAGTTAGATGATTTGATTTGAAATTGAATTGTTTGATGAATTGAATGGATTTGATTGATGTGTGAATGGCGTGGGCCTTCACTAGACCGGGGATAAGGCTAGGCCTTGTCCCGTTTCTAGTATCGTGCCGTTATGCCGCCAAATTTTTCTAAAATATGTTAGAAAAATAAAAATATCATTTTATTGAATAAAGGAACTGAATAGAAATTCATGTGTTAAAATAAAATGTTTATCGTTAAAAAAAATATAATTTTTAACGTGAAAGTGGATAAATGAATATTTATGAACAAATCGGCCGATTTGTTTATATACACTGATTTGACTGATATCGGTTGGGTCGATAAATTTTACACATCGCCCAACTGCACAAATAAAATCTGTGTTTGATTGTTTGAAACCCCACACGGGTGTTGGGATGAAATTTGAAGTTCACTCATCCTGATTGATTAAATATGTCGATCGATTGATTGACAGGCTGTTATAAGCGTCAGATATCTATATTTGATGCTTATACAGTGTAGTGCACTTTGGTTGATGATTGATTATTTTCCAATGCTATTATATACATGTGTTGTATGGAATCCATATAATTAACATTATATGGTGATTGATTGGGCCTCATTCCAATCGGGAAAATAATGAATATTATAAAAGAAAATTCACGTGTTGAATATAAAAATAGTCATGTGTTGACGATGTTCATGTGTTGAGTGAAATATTTTATACAATGAAATTTACATCTTTATCATATTTAAAATTAGAACTACTTCTCAGTAGAAGTCTAATTGAAAATCAAACGATAGATACCATAGTTTTATAAAATATTTTACATAACAAAAATAGTGATGTGTTGACAGTACTCATGTGTTGAGATTAGTCGTGTGTTGAAAGAAATATAGATTCATGTGTTGAATGAAATAAATATTCATTTGTTGAATAGAATAACGAATTTATTGAAATATATAAAGTCGTGTTGATTAGAGATGCGTTATTTTGACGCGAACGATATTTATATCGATTTTATTCGTTGTATAATGAATGTTGGAAAGTGATTTCAAAATTTAATATTTTGAAAGGAAATTCAAATTGAATTAGATTAAAAATTGAAATTGAAATTTTATTGAATCAATTTGAAATGAATTCGAATCGAATAGAAAATGAATTCGAATTGAATTGAATAGAAAGTGAATTTGAATTCGAATAAAATAGAAATGAATTCAAATTGAATTGGATTGAAATTGAAATTTCAAACAAACTGAAATTGAATTGAAATCAATTTAAAACGAATTCGAATTAGATCAAATAGAAGGTAAATTCGAATTGAATTGAATTGAAACGAATTTGAATTTGAATTGAAACGAATTTGAATTCGAATTAAATAAAATTGAAATGAATTCGAGTTGAATTGAAATCAAATCGATTTGAAATTGAATGTAGAAGTTGAATTGTTTTAGAAACGAATTTAAAACGATTTATAAAATTCGTTTTAAATAGAAATCGACGAAATATATATATTATATATATAATATAATGGCCTGAATAGAACGCGCCGCGTCGCGGCAGTTCGTGAATTTCGACCATTTATTTCAAACGGACATTGCGGGAGATCCGACCGTCGGATTCTCCTAAAACCGGAACCGTTGGGTTCGTATCGAAAAGAGCTTTCCAATGAATATTAGAAATTTGAAATCCAACGGTTGGATTTGGAATTATGTCCAAATCAATTTCAGAAAAGGTCGCTGTAAGTGCAGTTCGATGGCCGTTGATGGAAGTCGACTGTACGGGCCTTGATAAAATTATTAAAAATATCTATAATTTGGGTAAAATCATAAGAAATGATTTGGGAAAAATTGAGCTGGAAAACTCCATATTTGAAAAGATAAAAATAGATTTTTATCGAAATGAACTAGTTTTGAACTAGAATTAAAATCAATTTATTTTTGAAATAAATAAATTGAATTTGAAAGTGATTTTAAAAATAATCGATATTTCCAAAACGTGAATTGGACTGGAGTTGAATCGAAATTATCTTCAGAATATTTTGATGTTGGATTTCGTGACTATACAGATATTGTTATGGGAATTTGAAAGATATATTTTATATCGTTATTTCCAATACGATATTTGTTGGTTTCAGAATTTGATATTGAATATAAACCGATATATTTTCTATTCAGAGCCTTGTATTTAATATCAAATGTGATTTGGGTTTGTCGTGAATCATGTTTTAGATGACATTGGTTCTTTAACCCAGTTAAAGGCAAGATGTTGATTTTTGAAAAGATTAAAACTAAGTGAAGTTTTAATGAATCTTTAATTAGATTAAAATGTGAATTGATAATTTAAATTATCAAATCTGAAAGGCGATCGAGAGTGGAGTAGCACCAGTTTTGCTCCAAAGCGATAGTTAAATCTTTAATTAGATTTGAACGTGAAATGGTAATTAATTTTACCGATAACACCGTGGTGTTAGATGTGGAGTATTACCAGTTTTCTCCATGGGATATATAGGTTGGGATTGGGAAATAAAATAAATAATTACTTCGGTGTGGTTCGTTAATCCCGACTAGTTTGAAATGATATCCAAAGGAAGATTAAAGAATAAATTTAGAAGAATTTATCTTTGATAAAATTAATGGGAACCTTTCCCTAAGAATGTGATTTTGTGAATAAAAGAATATTCTGAATTGGAATGGGGCGTTTGTTGTGTTTGTGTAACATTCGTTTATTATATACGTGGGTTATTCAGAAAGGCCGGGTTTATACCCATTCTGAATAACCGATTCGACAAGATGTCGAAGATGAAGACGGTGGTTGAAGACCGGAAGTCTTCACATCGTTTGGGTGATTACTGATGATCTTGATTGGGCTGTACACCCAGGATGAGGGAATCAGTTGGTGATCGTCCAGACGTACTTGGAGATGGATGGATATGCGAGGAAAGTGCCTCCGGTTTCGTTCAGACCCAGAACGAACTTGTAAATGGATTGTGTGTCTGACATTGGATTTTATTCTGTGTTGATTGATCTCTATTAAATATACATCTGTTTGGCGGCGGAGAATTTATTCTCTTGCTTAACGCCCTTCTCTGAGACATACGAGCTCAGAGGTTGTATATCGGTGGACATCAGTCGCATGGAATGAATTACCTGTGTGGCATGCGTAAGTGGCAATTGATCAAGGCTTCTGTTGAAAAGCAAAGTCTTGTGGTTGATGATCAAAGCACGGCCTGTGTGGCGTAGCTTTGTGTATAACGTGAATTCGCGAGCCTCACACCTCGGTATGAGTCAAAAACGGGATAGTGACTGCAGGGAGAGCACGACGTTTCTTTCTAGCTAGGGTGGTGTCAGTGACCTACCAGCCCTGACATTTATATACTTTTCACCTGTTTGGTTGTTGGATATGAGGCGCCTCGGATATAGGTCTGTAAGGACCGGGAAACGTGTGTTCAGGAATAACTAATCCTCAAAAGTAAGAGAGGACCGGCCCAGCCGATTCCAAGGATCAAAGTGGGGTCCTAGGACATTTGCTAGAGTGTCTCGAACGCGGAGAGGAGCTTGCCCTTTGCCTCGGCTCATGATGGAAATCCAATTTCTAATACGTGATAGTGCGGTTTTATTTGTAGAACCTAGTATGGCGACATAGTGGTATGGGTCATTAATGCCGCCTATGATTGATATTTATGATTGAAATTGTTTTGACACTATACACCTATAATAGTATCAAATAATGTGTTTTAAACGTATCAAGCATGCTTTGGCTGTTATAAGGTAAAAACCCTATCCTCCGGCTTGCGTTGCATTGTGTGATGGGACCTGGGTCTTATAACAGCTTCATTTTTCTTTATTTAGCATTGCGCTGTTTGTTCTATGCACTGGTATTCTTGGGAGGAAACCCGTTCCGTGTTATACGGCGTGGTCCCTTGATTTACCTAACTTTAAAACCAATATTAATAACTGTTTTAGTTCTCACACCAGTCACATGACTGACCTGGAGTTTATTGTTTTAACCTAAACTCTGGGTGCCCCTATTTTCCACACGGGCAGCTAGTAGTTTTGGTTTTGCAGATTTATATTCACAGGGTCCTGATTTACAGCTGGAACGATGCTCGGAAAGCTCTGAATCCGTGTATCACTTTCAGTTGTGCTTTTGTATTATTTTCCGCTGCGATGTATTTAAATGTAATTTAAATCTCTGATATTTGTCAAATGTAATTTATTCATTTATACTCTGTATATTCTTGTATCTGATGGAATTGATGTAATAACAATGAAATGTTCTTCCGTTGGCGTTCTATTTTGTCTTGTCCTCAATTCTATCCGTGCTTTCCTTCACGGGGAAGTTCGGGTCGTCTCATATAAGATGAAATCTCAAATTTTCACTAGAAAGATACAGTTTAATAGATTCAAATGTTTCTTGTTTCATAGAATTCTGACTTATATTGGATTCTGTATATTCAGTTGAAGTTTAAATCGTAAATTACGAACTACCGCGACTATTTCGAGCTCGTTTTAAATTATATTATAAATTATACGTTTCAATATAGTTTTATTAAATAAACCCTTATAAATTCCTATATATAATTCAAATAAAATAGTTAAAGCAAAATTAAATATTCAGAATTCAAGGGCTAAAAATCCGGGTCGTTACATTCCTCCTCCCTTAAAATAATTTCGTCCTCGAAATTGCTAAGCAGTAAAAATGCTAAAACTCTAACTCCTCATAACCTACTTAGTTGAAATCTTATATTCCTTATCTTCATAACCCAGTTCTTAACCAACCTTCGAATTCTCATACCAATACTCGGCCATTCATAATCCTTTCCAAATGATCTGTCCACCATTTTTGGACAATCCATCATCACTTTCTTATTTTCAATCCATATGCTCTTTTGCATATCCACACCCATTGCAATTGATTTTAAATCCATTTATCAATTTCATTATTCCACTTGAAATTTTATTAACCAATTATGGTTTTCTTATTTTAATTATAATTAACAACTTGACTTCAAATTATCAAAAAAAATGGAAAATTTTCTAACTCTCTAAATTTTCGAAAAATTTCGCCAGCATCTCCTTTGCACGGCTCAATCGGTACAACCACAACTCGCATTTCTAAGCCTTATCCAATTCAAAAGAAAATCAAAAGGCCAAGCGACTTGCCCAATCAGCTCATAAAACCATCAAACCCAAGTAATATTGTAAACATGTACCTTTTTATCGGGCATAAATTCTATCTCTTGCATTTGCTCCTATTCAATATCTGCTCAGCATACATATACCCATTTCCAGTTGGTTCCAAATCAATCCAGCTTCTAGTTTTTAACTCTCTATTCAACTTTTGATTAGTTCACTTCCATTCTATCAATTCAAATCTGATTTCTATTTAAGTCAATCTGCTTATTATACTTGAATCCAAATTTATCACAATTCAATTTCAATTAGCAACATCCAATATATTCAACTTCATTAGTCGAATTAATATTAATAATTCAAAAATCAACATTTCTCTTTATTTAATTTCATTTGAAATTATTTCATTCATTTGATACATTTTTACCATCTCAATCTATTCAACTTATACAAGTTAAATTTTGATTTCAGAATTCAAATTCCCTGGTTTTATTTCAAATTAGTTTGAAATCATATATATATATATATATATATATATATATATATTTATAATCAACTCAATTCAAAACGTTTGAATTTCCAAAACATATTGTCCTTTTCAAACAAATTTTTCTTTCCCAAATTACTATGGTAGCAATCCGTCACTCAGAAACTTAAAAATGAATATCGATAATGTCGCAATCCATTATCAGAATTATTTTCTCGCCACTGAAGAAATTTCAGTGCTTAATCCCTTTTTAAAAATCCATTTAAGCTATTCTTATTCAAAACTACTTTAAAGTTATGTTATATTACCTTATAATATTTTAGAAAATATTTTCTAAACACCCGGAATTTAAATTCCAATTCTGGTTTGAACGTAATCTTGGTTTATCTCATTTGTATACATTATTCGTATACAAATTATATAACCATTTCAATATTTCATAATTCCATTTGATTGTAATAACAATCAACACATTCACATATAATAATTCAGAAATTATTCCTTTTATATCAAAATAATTTTTGGGCAATTATTTCATTTACCCATTTAAAAACAATACTGTATCGAATTGCTTTGTTCCAGAGTTTAGAAACACCTGTCGATACAGTTGTACATTCTATATCGACCAGAATTCATAAACCACTCAACAAACCAATCAACACAATATAAAACAATTTTATGTAAAATATACAAATACGCTCTCTCATATATATACTCAAACTCAATCTGGGGTATTACTAACCCGATCTCTGTTGAGTTACACCACAGAGCCAAGGTTACTACTCAACCTTCAGCTCTGATACCACCTGTAATGGCCTGAGTCTCCGTACCCTTTGAGTTGACTAATAACACCGCACGTCCAACCCAAATTGCAGAGAAATACGAATCATTAGTAGAAAGAAGTTGGAGGATGAGAAATAGAAAGAATGAGAAATTAGAATAGAAGAAAACGAAGAACACAAATCTCATAGCGAACGAATAAAATATAGTATATAACATACACTTTGAAATACAAATCAGTAACTGTATATACATACCATCATCAGAGCACAACAGTTATTCCTGGAATATTTATAAACCCCTGTTTCCAAATACAACGTAGTACATAGCGGAAAATATGATAGTCTATAGCTAACTAGTGAAGCCTCCTGCTTCAAACTCCTCCAAGTGAATCTGTAAACTCCTGACTACTTGACTGTCTGTACAAATTTGGGCACCCAAGAGTTTAGGGAAAACAAACAAAATAGACTCTGGGTCAGTCATGGGACTGGTGTAAGTAAACTCCAACCATTTGTTTAACTTTAAAAATACTTTCGAAAGAAATGATAATCGTAAGACCGATCCGCACATAAACACGGAGGGTTTTTACCTTACGATAACCAAAAATATTTTTGATATCAAATCCAATGATATTACTAATGTCTAAATCAAATAAATAGAAATCTAGCGGAACGCGTGTATCTCATGCTCCATATATAATATTAAGTCAAAAACCGCATGGCGCTTATTGGAGATTGGATTCCGACTATGACAAGGTATGGAACCACCTTTCGATAGTGTATCTCTAGAGGGGAATACACTGGGTTCAACAAGAACGTCTTACAAGCTGGCCTACACATGGCTGACCACTCATTTAACTTGAGTGTATCGAGCATATTATCACCAACAGTTGTGATCAGCAACTGTTACTGAAAGCATACAACAGTGAATAGAATAAGAAGCAAATGAAATTTCTCTAGATCAAGTGATAATACCCCTAATGGGAATGACCCACATGGCCATGCTATCTGCCCGATTTCTTTCATTTCCCGGGTGATGAGGCTTGAGGTCACGATTATCTTTCAGAACATCTGGCTACCATTTACTTCGAATGCCACATCATCAGATCCATCCATACACATTTTCCTGGGATTAGACAACCCGAAGGCACTATTTTATTAATCCATCTTGGGCAATTTCTACCTAGGATTAATAGAACAGCCCTTGCATTTTACTCCTTCTTCAATTAACTTCAGCATAAGTTGATTCGTAATGTTTATACCAATACAGAGTGGTTTTCAGGTAATAACTTGATCCCGGTCTCTCCGTATTGGCAATGGAGGTATAAAATAAATCAAAACTTTGACAGTCAGTGATTTAACTATTAAAGAAACATCCATACAATCAACGGTCCTACTTCCAAATGGAAATTCTACCGATCAACCATCAAACAACACTGGTCCCTTTTAAAATGATTCCTGATTATATTATCATTCTAAATTCTCATTTCCCAACTTCCATTTCGTTTCAAAGCTTAATTGTCTCTCTCGATTCTTAGAAAACATCTCCTATATCCTAATTTCCTTTATTCAAGAAATTAAATATCTCTTATTCGAGTTAGAAACATTTATATATATAACGACCCAAACTTCCCCGTGAAGGAAAGCACGGATTGCTTTGAGGACAAGACGAATTAGAACACAAACAGAAGAACATTTCATTGCTTATTACAACAATTTCATCAGAATACAAGAATAAACAGAGTATGAAAAAATAATATACATTTGACAAATATCAGAGATTTACAAATTACAATGCTGCGGAAAAATAATACAAAACACAACTGAAAGAAATACACGGATACAGAGCTTTCCGAGTATAGTTCCAGCTATAAATCTGGATCCTGTGAATGTATATCTGCAAAAACCCAACTACTAGCTGTCCATGTGGAAAATAGGGGCACCCTGAGTTTAGGTTAAAACAATAAACTCTAGGTGAGTCATGTGACTGGTGTGAGAACTAAAACAGTTATTTAAAACTTTACGTTAAATCAGATATATCAAGGGACCACGCCGTATAACACGGAATGAGTTTCCTCCCAAGAATACCAGTGCATATAACAAAACATCACAATGTTTTTTGGAAAAACGAAGCTATTATAAGACCCTGGTCCTATCACACAATGCAACGCAAGCCGGAGGATAGGGTTTTCCCTTATAATAGCCAAACATGCTTGGTACGTTTAAAAAAAATCATTTGATACTATTATAAGTGCATAGTGTATAAAACAATTTCAAATATAAATGTATCAATCCAAGACGGCATGGGTACCATATATCATGTCGCCAATACTAGGCTCTACAATCAAAACCGCAAATGTCACATATTGGAAGTTGGATTTCCACCTGTGGACCTAGGCAAGGGACCGTCCTAGTCCGCTTCTAGATGCTCTAGCCCGTGTCTCGGGTAAGTACTCAGTCAACCCTTTGGATCGTCAGGGCCGGTCAACACGGAGTGGATTAATATGCCTGAACAATGCATTTCCCCGCCCTATGGGGCGTAAACTGGTCATATCCCGACCAAAATATCGGCCTCGGAATGACCGATATAACCGAGGCGCCTCACTATACATCATCCACATAAGTAAAATGTCAGGGCTTGCAAAACGCTGACACCACTTCTAGCTAGAAGGAAACACATGCCCTCCCTGAAGTCCTCTCCCGTTACTGGTTCACACCGGGGTGTGAGGCTTGCGAATTAACACTACACAAAGCTATGCTATATTAGAGCCGTGCTTTGATCATCAACCACAAGACTCTGCTTTTCAACAGAAACCTTGATCATTGCATCTCAGCATGCCATACAGGCAATTCACGCTATGCAACCGATGTCTATCAATCACACATAATGAAATCCGATGTCAGACACACACATCCATTTACAAGTTCGTTCTGGGTCTGAACGAAAACGGAGGCACCTTATTCCTCATCCCGTATGTCCAATACAGGAGAGAGGTCCTCGCATATCCGGTCGATATCCAAGTACGTCTGGACGATCATCACTTATTACCTTGTCTTCAGTATACAGCCTAATTAAGACATCGGTAATCATCCAAACGATGTGATGACCTCCGGTCTTCACCACCGTCTTCATCCTGGACACATCGTCGAATCAGTTATTCAGAATGGGATAAACCCAGTTTTCTGAATAGCTCGCGTATATAATAAACAAGTGCTATAAAAACACAACATATGCCTCATTCCAATCCAGAATATTTCTTTATCCAAATATTCATATACTTTGGGAAAGGTTCCTATTAATTTTATTAAAGATAAATTCTTTAAATTTATTCTTTAATCTTCCTTTGGATATTAATTCAAACCAAATTATGGTTTATCCAAACTAGTTGGGATTAACGAACCTTATCGAAGTAATCATTTGTTTTAAGTTCTCAATCCCAACCTATTCATCCCATGAAGTAAAACTCATAATACTTCATATCTAACACCACGGTGTTATCGGTAAATTCAATTACCATTTCACGTTCAAATCTAATTAAAGATTTAATTATCGCCTGGAGCAAAACTGGTGATACTCCATTCTCGATCATTTCAATCTAATTAAAGATTCATTGAAACTCCACTTGGTTTTAATCTTCCTAAAAATCAATATAAATGATTGTTTAACTTAGGAAATCATATCCTGTCTTTAACTGGGTTAAAGAACCAATGTCATTTAAAACACGGTTCACTATAAATCCAAAATCACATTCCATTCCATCAGCCTTTAACCGTAAATTAGCAAGTAAACAATTCCCTAAGTATTAACCCCGAAGGCCGAAGCCAACATCAGATCAATACCCAGGAAACCATTCAACTTAACTAATCTCTAGTTAGTTTCTGATTTGCTTAACTCCGTTGGGTCTAAGAACAGTATTATTAAAGATACCATTCACGACAACCCAAAATCCCATTCCATTGTTAATCGAGTTAAAGAACAAGTGTTATTTAAAACACCGTTCACGATAAACCCAAAGACCAATTTCAATTCAATTCCAATTAAATATTAATTGATTGGTATACTTCATTAAATCTAAATAAAAAGATTTAATCTTTTCTCAACTGGGTTCAAGAACAGTGTTAATGAAGACACCCTTCACGACAAACCCAAAGTCACATATGATATTAAATACAAGGCTCTGAATAGAAAATATATCAGCTTACATTCAATATCAAATTATGGGATCAACAAATACCGTATTGGAATAACGATATATATGTATATCTTCTAAATTCCTCTACAATACCCATATAATCACGGAATCCAATATCGAAATATTCTGAAGATAATTTCGATTCATAATTAGTTCATTTCGATAAAAATATATTTGTATCTTTTCAAATATGGAATTTTTCATCCTAATTATTTACGAATCATTTGTTATGATTTTACACAAATTATTGATATTTTTAATATTTTTATCAAGGCCCGTATAGTCGATTTCCATAAACGGTCATCGAACTGCACTTACAGCGACCTTTTCCAAATTTGATTTGGATATGATTCCAAATCCAACTGTTAGATTTTAAATCTCTGATATTCGTTGGAAAGCTCTTTTCGATACGAGCCCAATATTTCGGGTTTAGGAGAACCCGACGGTCGGATCTCCCGTAATGTCCGTTCGAAGTCAATGGTCAAAATTCACGAACTACCGTGGCGCGGCACATTTTATTCAAACCATTATATATATAATATATATTATATATATTTCGTTGATTTCCATTTAAAACGTATTTTATAAATCATTTTAAATTCATTTTCAAAACGATTTCAACTTCATATTCAATTTCTAATCAAAATTGAATATTCCATATCATCGATATATAAATGATAGTATTTTCAAAACATTAGATTTTGAAATCAATTCCTTTTCGATATTCATTATAAAAATGAATAAAATTGATACAAATACCGTTCACGTCAAAATGGCGTTAATCTAATCAACACGGCTTTATATATTTAAATATATTCGTGTCCATCCCAAATCGGACGTCAAAATCAGATTTTGATCCATTACTAAATATTATTTTAAAATATTCATTATTTTAAAATATTCGTTATTTTAAAAACATTTATTCTTTCTGAACTGGAATCAGACACAGTCAATTATTATATAATGTTAAGTATATGGATTTCATACAATACATGTATACAACAACAACCAGACACAGCAACCATCATCCAGAGTGCATTCTACACTGTATAAGCATTAAATATAAAGATTTAACACTTACAACAATCTGTCAACCTATCGATTGACATACAACTAAACAG
This sequence comes from Allium sativum, assembly GCA_030737875.1. Taxonomy (NCBI): domain Eukaryota; kingdom Viridiplantae; phylum Streptophyta; class Magnoliopsida; order Asparagales; family Amaryllidaceae; genus Allium; species Allium sativum. The sequence goes on along the minus strand of CM060916.1, from coordinate 747,755,523 downwards.
CTGGGATTGGTATACGTCAAATAGCATCCCAACACCCGTGAGGGGTTTCAATCAACAAAACAATATTTGTGCAGTTGGGCGACGTGTAAAATTTATCGTCCCAATCAATACCAGTCAAATGGGTGTACATAAACAAATCGTCTAATTTGTTAATGAATATTTATTTTATTCATATCAACGTTAAAAATTGTATTTTTAATGATAAAATATTTTATTCAACATATGAATATTCTATTCAGTTAATTTATCAATAAAAATGGTATTTTTATTGTTTTAATATATTTTATAAAATTTTGGCGGCATAACGGCGCGATACTAGAAACAAGATAAGGCCTAGCCATATCCCCAGTCTAATAATGGCCTGCGCCATACACATACCAATCTAATCTATTCCATTTCCCAAACCAAATTCAACCAAACAATCCAGTCAACCAAACTAAACAATCACACAAGTCGTTCATGGTCTGTAGATGACGGGGAACAGTTCACATATGCAGTTATAAAATAAATAACTGTATAGAAAAATTATAGTGAGGAGTTCTCACCTTTGGAATCCACTCCTCCATTCTTTATTTCTGAACGGTTTGGATTTCGTTTCACTTTCAGTCAGTTTCATCGCAATCTATTTCACATGATTTTTATATTAATAATCATATTTTTATTTCAATGCTATAAAAATCACATTTTTAACAATTTAGTTTTCTATAAAAAAACATATTTTTACATCTCTACTTCATTATAAAAATTATATTTTTACAACGCTACTGTATATATAAAAACCAAATTTTTATATCGCCATCATATATATAAAAATTGAATTTATATCTTGTTATTCAAATAAAAATTATATTTTTATATCGCTACTTGATTATAAAAATTATTTTTATAACGCTACTGTATATATAAAAACCAAATTTTTATATTGCCATCATATATATAAAAATCGAATTTTTATCTTGCTATTCAAATAAAAATTATATTTTTATATCGCTACTTCATTATAAAAATTATATTTTTATTCTTCACATATAATAGAAATCATATTTTTATTCCTAATTAGCACATATAAAAATCGTATTTTCATATGTTTTCCATACGAATAAAAATCGAGTCTTTTGTTTATAACTATATATATATAATAAAGATTCATATTTTCATATCGCTCTTCTATATATATAAAATTCAAATTTTTTATTTCAAATCTACATATATAAAAATCGTATTTTTATAACGTTATTATATATATATAATCACATTTTTTAACATATCGTTGTATATATAAAAATCCCATTTTTATTTAGCTACTCATACAATAAAAAATCTCATCTTTACATCGCTATCATATGAATAAAAATCTCATCTTTACATCACTGTCATATGAATAAAAATCTCATCTTTATTCATTGTTCATATAGATAAAAATCAAATCTTTGTACGTAAAAAAAAATTATATCTTTATAAGTATATAAAAAAAATCAAATCTTCTCATAATTCAAAAATCATAGCTTTTCATACTTCAAAAATCAAAGCTTTTTTGTTTCAACTTTTTTGTTTATACTAATAAATAAAAATCACTTCTTTATGTGTTTGCATATAAAACTAATTTTCTAAATCTCTAAAACCGATTTCATAAAAAAAAGTAAATTAAAAACTTATAGTAGAAATCGAGAGAGGGGGCTTTGGACTTGAAAAGGGGGAAAGAGGAGGGGCGTGGCACATCAGAGGGGGAAGCAGTGGTCAGGGCAAGGTCCAGGTGGCGGTCTAGAGGTAGGGCGTTGCACGGTGGCTGTTGGAGGAGAGCAGCGTTCGTTTTAGAGGGATAGGGTTGCGTCGTCCTTCAACCGAGCAGGCGAAGGGGGAAGTTGAATGGAGGGGGAGGCGCAGTCCTCATTCATGGCGGTGGTGGGTGGCTCAGAGGGGGCGACGCAGATCGATCCCCACCCTCCATTTTCTTTTTTTTATTTGTTCTGAGTGTCGGGGTAGGGGGAGAGAAAAGGGGGAGGGAACTATATAATTTAATTATTTAATTATTTTAATTTATCCCAAAAGTGGACTTTTGATTCCGAACCCCGATTCAAACCCAATGACTGTTGCCCCTAGCTAATTACCCTCATTCTAAACACAATGGGATATGTTTCGTAAGCCAGTTCGGCCGTTTCTATCAGTTTTCATTTAAAATCAAAATATAAATCAGTATATTCAATTTTAAACGTACATTTCAATTTACTTGGGTCACATACGGACCCCAAAAATTCCAGAAAAATAAATCTAGCTATGTTTTAACGGTACAGTCCTAATAAAACTAATTTCTTCCAATTTGGAGACCGTTTGAAAAATGGCCATTTTTTGGTCAATTCAAATTGATTGAAACTGTCAAAACACGTTTTCTTATGCCACGCTTACATATTGATTCCAAAAATTATGAATTTTGGAATCCATCAATAATTTTACATCCCGGATCCAACAGAAGTGGTTTCGTCAAATACGGAGATTATTTGCAAAATTTCCATTTTTAAGGGCCAAAATTCCATAGCGACATAACTTTTTATTCCCGCTATGAAATTTCAATTTTTCAGATTTGTTGGAAAGATATTTTAAATTAGATTCTAATATTTTTTATTTCACTAAAATCCGGTTTATTTTGAATCTTGTACATTCATTTGAAATTTGAAATCGAATTTTTAAACTACCGCGCCATTTTCAATTCCTTTTATAATTAAAATAAATATTTATATTCTAACTTCGATTCAAATAAATTAAAACGATTGAATTCTATTCAAAATAAATTTCTCGTTGTTATTATTTAAAATAATTCATTTTAAATATTCGAAATTCATTAAAATTGCTAAAATAAAAATTTTAAATTGGTTCAAATTTTCCGGGTTGTTACAATTCCCCCACTTAAAATCTTTTCGTCCCAAAAAGGAACAGAGCTTAAAGTTGTTTAACTAATCAAGTCAACTTTCATTATTTTAATTATGGCTTAAGTTCTTCAACTTTTCAGTTTCTAAGAATTTCTAATTTTTCAAAAATTTGTCTAACACCCTAAATTTTCGAAAAATTTCGCCATAACCTCCCTTGTACGGGAGCACCGGGAAAATCCCCAAACCGCCACACAGGCCCTCTCATCTCAAAAAGAAAAAGCCAAGCAGCTAGCCAGTCGGCTCATAAAATCATCAAAAACCCCAAGAAGTACAATAAACATGTGCCTATTTGTCGGGGAAACGATTTTATTCCTCTGCTTAGCTTCCCTGTTATGACCTGTTCAATGTATATACATGTATATGTATGCATTTTCAAACAATTTTCAATTCAGTTCAATATTCGATACAATTTGGTTATATGTACAGTTCTTTCACATAATGGTTTAAATGAATAATCACTTAACATAATCAACAATCAGCAATCAATTAGTTGGTTATCTTTTCAAATTCATAATTTTGATATATATACAAAAAAATCCATTTTTTGGTGCCAAATCACCACAATAGACCCTATCTAGTTTTGGTTCTCACACCAGCCAATTGGAATCATATAGATATTCCACTTTTCGAAACTCGAACACAAATTCTGATGATGAAGCTTCAATTATCAGAACCATCTCCGGGCGACTAGAGTGTGATTTTATATCTATTCTATATATTAAAACTTCGACTACACGTGGATCAGACGTATATGCAAAATCTTTATATACTTGATTGTCCAAATCAATGTAAAAAATAAATATTCAAATATGAAAAATTAAGTTTAAATTTTCAAAAAAAAAACTTGTTTTCAATTTTATTTTAAAAATATCACTCTTCACACTCGTTCTAGGATACTACTGATGCTATCTCTAACAAGTCATTCTCATTGGATATTACTAATCCAATCTCTGATGAATTCTTTCGTTTGGTTCTAACGTGTCTTGTTCGCCGAGCTCTGTAAACCAAAGCTCTGATACCAACAATAACAACCAAAACTTCCCCATGAAGGAAAGCACAGATTGCTTTGAGGGCAAGGCGAATTAGAACACAAACAGAAGAACATTAAATTTCTTATTACAACAATTTCATTAGAATACAAGAATGTACAGAGTATGAACAAATAATATACATTTGACAAATATCAGAGATTTACAAATTACAATGCAGCAGAAAAATAATACAAAACACAACTGAAAGAAATACACGGATACAGAGCATTTCGAGTATAGTTCCAGCTGTAAATCAGGATCCTGTGAATATATATCTGCAAAAACCCAACTACTAGCTACCCATATGGAAAATAGGGGCACCCAGAGTTTAGGATAAAACAATAAACACCAGGTCAGTCATGTGACTGGTGTGAGAACTAAAACAGTTATTTAAAACTTTACTTTAAATCAGATATATCAAGGGACCACGCCGTATAACACGGAACGGGTTTCCTCCCAATAATACCAATGCATATAACAAAACATCGCAATACTTTTTGGAAAAACGAAGCTATTATAAGACCCAGGTCCTATCACACAATGCAACGCAAGCCGGAGGATAGGGTTTTCCCTTGTAATAGCCAAACATGCTTGGTACGTTTAAAACAAATCATTTGATACTATTATAAGTACATAGTGTATAAAACAATTTCAAATATAAATGTATCAATCCTAGATGGCATGGGTACTATATATCATGTCGCCAATAATAGGCTCTACAATCAAAACCGCAAATGTCACGTATTGGAAGTTGGATTTCCACCTGTGAACCTAGGCAAGGGATCGTCCTAGCCCTCTTGGAGACGCTCTAGCCCGTGTCTCAAGCAAGTACTTAGTCAAGCCTTTGGATCGTCAGGGCCGGTCCACACGGAGTGGATTAAAATGCCTGAACAATGCGTTTCCCTGCACTATGGGGCATAAACTGGTCATATGCCGACCAAACTATCGGCCTCGGAATGACTGATATAATCGAGGAGTCTCGCTATCCATCATCCACATAAGTAAAACGTCAGGGCTTGCAAAACGCTGACATCATTTCTTGCTAGAAGGAAACGCATGCCCTCCCTGAAGTCCTCTCCCATTTTTGGTTCACACCGGGGTGAGAGGCTCGCGAATTAACGCTACACAAAGTTATGCTATATTAAAGCCATGCTTTGATCATCAACCATAAGACTCTGCTTTTCAACAGAAGCCTTGATCATTTGCATCTCAGCATGCCATACAGGCAATACATGCTATGCAACCGATGTCTATCAATCACACAGAATGAAATCTGATGTCAGACACACATCCATTTACAAGTTCGTTCTGGGTCTAAAGGAAACCGGAGGCACCTAATTCCTCATCCCGTATGTCCAATACAGGAGAGAGGTCCTCGCATATCCGGTCGATCTCCAAGTACGTCTGGACGATCACCACTTATTACCTTGTCTTGGGTGTACAGCCCAATCAAGACATCAGTAATCATCCAAACGATGTTAAGACCTCCAGTCTTCAACCATCGTCTTCATCCTCGACACATCTCCGAAACAGTTATTCAGAATGGGATAAACCCAGTCTTTCTGAATAACTCGCGTATACAATAAATAAGTGCTATAAAAACAAAACATACGCCTCATTCCAATCCAGAATATTTCTTTATCCAAATATTCATATACTTTGGGAAAGGTTCCCATTAATTTTATCAAAGATAAATTCTTTAAATTTATTCTTTAATCTTCCTTTGGATATTAATTCAAACCAAATTATGATTTATCCAAACTAGTCAGGATTAACGAACCTTACTGAAGTAATCATTTGTTTTACTTTCCCAATCCAAACCTATCCATCCCATGATGTAAAACTGGTAATACTTCATATCTAACACCACGGTGTTATCGGTAAATTCAATTACCATTTCATGTTCAAATCTAATTAAAGATTTAACTATCGCCTGGAGCAAAACTGGTGATACTCTATTCTCGATCATTTCAATCTAATTAAAGATTCATTAAAACTCCACTTGGTTTTAATCTTCCCAAAAATCAATTTTAATGATTGTTTAACTTGGAAAATCATATCCTGTCTTTAACTAGGTTAAAGAACCAATGTCATCTAAAACAAAGTTCACTATAAACCCAAAATCACATTCCATTCCATCAGCCTTTAACCGTAAATTAGCAAGTGAACAATTCCCTAAGTATTAACCCGAAGTCTGAAACCAACATCAAATCAATACCCAGAAAACCATTCAACTTAACTAATCTCCAGTTAGTTTCTAATTTGCTTAACTCCGTTGGGTCTAAGAACAGTATTATTAAAGATACCATTCACGACAACCCAAAATCTCATTGCATTGTTAATCGGGTTAAAGAAAAAGTGTTATTTAAAACACCGTTCACGATAAACCCAAAGACCAATTTCAATTCAATTCCAATTAAATATTAATAATTGATATACTTCATTAAATCTAAATAAAAAGATTTAATCTTTTCTCAACTGGGTTCAAGAACAGTGTTAATGAAGACTCCCTTCACAACAAACCCAAAGTCACATTTGATATTAAATACAAGCCTCTGAATAGAAAATATATCGGCTTATATTCAATATCAAATTCTGGGATCAACAAATACCGTATTGGAATAACGATATATATCTTCCAAATTCCTCCACAATACCCGTATAATCACAGAATCCAATATCGAAATATTCCAAAGATAATTTCGATTCAAATCCATTCCAATTCATATATTGGAAATTCTGGTTATTTTTAAAACCATTTCAAATCCGATTTATTTATTTAAAAATATTGGATTTCATAATTCTAGTTCATAACTAGTTCATTTCGATAAAAATACATTTTTATCTTTTCAAATATGGAATTTTTCATCCCAATTCTTTCCAAATCATTTTTTATGATTTTACACAAATTATTGATATTTTTAATATTTTATCAAGGCCCGTATAGTCGATTTCCATAAACGGTCATCGAACTGCACTTACAACGACATTTTCCAAATTTGATTTGACTATGATTCCAAATCCTATTGTTAGATTTCAAATCTCTAATATTCGTTTGAAAGCTCTTTTCAATACGAACCCAACGGTTCCGGTTTTAGGAGAATCTGACAGTCGGATCTCCCGTAATATTTGTTCGAAGTCAATGGTCGAAATTCATGAACTCCGCGGCGCGGCGCGTTCTATTCAGGCCATTATATATATAATATATATTGTATATATTTCATCGATTTCCATTTAAAACGTATTTTATAAGTGAATATTAGGCTCACATCCTTATTTTGAAACTTAATTAGGCTCACATCTGGTCATAAACTTAATATAAATTAGGTCCCTGTTTTCAAAACTTATAAAATAATAATTAAAAAAAATAAAAAAATTCGTAAATTAGTAATAAAATATATTATGCATTATACAAAAAATTCAGTTAAAAAACAACAAAAATAATGTCAGAAAGAAGAAAACAGCAAAAAAAAAAAAAACAGAAAAAACTGCAGTTAAATGCATAATATTATGCACGTTTTTGATTTTATTGCATGCATATGTGCAATTATTGCAGTTCTTCCAGCGCATAGATTTAAGTTAATATTTTAGTTCATTTTTATTTGCATCCAAATGTGCAAATTTCTCAGAAAACATGCACACATGTGTGCAACATTTTTATAGGATAACACACTGGCTAAAAGTAGGGACCTAATTTATATAAAAAAAAAGTTTTGAAAATTTTAAACCCGCCCCCTATTTTATTACTTCCGCCTTTTTTATTTTTATTTTAAAAATGTGCTTTCGTTCATAAAAAAAAATTCTAAAATCTGGAAATAATGTCAGGATTGTACGGAAATCAAAAAAAAATAGTTGCATACATTTATGCAATTATTACTGATAATTGCATATATGTATGCAGCTTTTCCGTGAGCTGTGCTCGGATTAAAATCTGAAAATAAACCTGCACAAATGTGTGCAAGTATTTGAAATATTTGCACACATGTATGCACGTATTTGCATGAAGAAAAATCAACGAAGATGAATGTAGTGAAAAATAAGCACGGATGTATGCAGGAAAATGATATATGTGCATACTATTATGCATTTAACTGGAAATTTCGTTTTTTTTTTTTAACGCCTTGTTTGATGATTTTTTGTTCTGAATTTTTTAGCGTTTACATGTTTTATTTAAATACGAATTTACATGATTTTTTTATATTTTTTTTATATTTTTTTGATGAATTTTCAGAAAATAGGGACCTAATTTACAATAAGTTTATGACCGGGTTTTTTTTCTATTTTGAAACTATAACAGGGACCTGTAAAAAACGCACCCATTTTATAATTCGTTTTAAATTCATTTTCAAAACTATTTCAACTTCATATTTAATTTCTAATCAAAATTGAATATTCCATATCATCGATATATAAATGATAGTATTTTCAAAACATTAGATTTTGAAATCAATTCCTTTTCGATATTCATTATAAAAATGAATAAAATCGATACAATTATCGTTAACGTCAAAATGGCGTTAATCTAATCAACACGGCTTTATATATTTAAATATATTCGTGTCCATCCCAAATCGGACATCAAAATCAGATTTTGATCCATTACTGAATATTATTTTAAAATATTCATTATTTTAAAATATTCGTTATTTTAAAAACATTTATTCTTTCTGAACTGGAATCAGACACAGTCAACTAACATATAATGTTGATTATATGGATTTCATACAATACATGTATACAACAACAACCAAACACAGTCAACCATCATCCAGAGTGCATTCTACACTGTATAAGCATTAAATATAAAGATTTAGCTCTTACAACAGTTTGTCAACCTATCGATTGACATACAACTAAATAGTTGGGATTAGTGTACGTCGAATATCATCCCAACACCCGTGAGGGGTTTCAATCAACAAATACTGAACAATATTTGTGCAGTTGGGCGACGTGTAAATTTATTGTCCCAATCAATAACAGTCAAATGGGTGTACATAAACAAATCGTCTGATTTGTTAATGAATATTTATTTTATTCATATCAACATTAAAAATTATATTTTTAGCGATAAAATATTTTATTCAACATATGAATATTCTATTTAGTTCATTTATCAATAAAAATGGTACTTTATTGTTCTAATATATTTTATGAAATTTCGGCGATATAACGGCGTGATACTAGAAATGGGATAAGGCCTAGCCTTATCCCCAGTTTAATAATGGCCTGCGCCATACACATACCAATCTAATCAATTCCATTTCGTTTCCCAAACCAAATTCAACTAAACAATCCAATCAACCAAACTAAATAATCACACAAGTTGTCCATGGTCTGTGAACAACAGGGAACAGTTCATATATGCAGTTATAAAATAAATAACTGTATAGAAAAATTATAGTGAGGAATTCTCACCTTTGGGATCCACTCCTTCATGGCGGAGGGGGAAGTAGAACGGAGGGGGAGGCGCGGTCCTCCTTCATGGCGGTGGTGGGCGGCTCAGAGGGGTGGCGCAGATTGAATCCCCCCTTCGTTTTCTTTTTTTATTTGTTCTAAGTGTCGGGGTAGGGTGAGAGAAAAGGGGAGGGAACTATATAATTTAATTATTTTAATTTATCCCAAAAGTTGACTTTTAATTCCAAACCCCGATTCAAACCCAACGAATGTCGCCCCTAGCTAATTACCCCCATTCCGAACACAATGGGATATGTTTCGTAAGCCAATTCGGCCGTTTCGATCAGTTTTCATTTAAAATCAAAATATAAATCAGTATATTCAATTTTAAACGTGCATTTCAATTTACAGGGGCCACGTACGGACCCCAAAAATTCCAGAAAAATAAATCTGGCTATGTTTTGATGACACGGTCCTAACAAAACTAATTTCGTCCAATTTGGAGACCGTTTGAAAAATGGTCATTTTTTAGTCGATCCAAATTAACTGAAACTGTCAAAACACGATTTCTTGTGCCACACTTACATATTGATTCCAAAAATTATGAGTTTTGGAATCCAGCAATAATTTGACATCCCGGATCCAACAAAAGTGGTTTCGTCGAAAACGGAGATCGTTTGCAAAATTTCCATTTTTAAGGGCCAAAATTCCATAGCGACTATTCTTAATTTTCAATTGGGCATAACTTTTTATTCCCGCTATGAAATTTCAATTTTTCATATTTGTTAGAAAGATATATTCAATTAGATTCTAATATTTTTGATTACACTAAAATCCGGTTTATTTTAAATCCTGTACATTCATTTGAAATTTAAAATCGAATTTTCAAACTACCGCGCCATTTTCAATTACTTTTATAATTAAAATAAATATTTATATTCTAACTTCGATTCAAATAAATATATACGTTCTAATTCTATTCAAAATAAATTTCCCGTTGTTATTATTTAAAATAGATCATTTTAAGTATTCAAAATTCATTAAAATTGCTAAAATAAAAATTTTAAATTAGTTCAGATTTTCCGGGTTGTTACAATATATATCCACGAATCCTTATTTTCTATATTTAGAAATTATACATTTATTTATATCAAAAAACATTCCCATTTTCTTAATTTCCAATTTACCAATTTATTTCATTTTCTATGCGTAGATAATATCTCCTATTTTATTTGGGAAACGTTTCCAAATTCTTAAAATTAACCCAATATTATAAAACGTCGTTATCCTAGCAAAAACCATTAATCATTTATTTACTAACCATTTTGCTAACCAATCTTTACTATCGAACCTTAAGCATTACTCCATCAATCATGAAGTCAATCAAGTTGCGGTATAATTACCTCTCAGACCTTAATTGAACAACATTCTCAACTTTGAAACAGTCAAAGCTCACTATTTCGAAGAAAAACATCACTTATCCGACTCTCGGCTTCAATCTAAGAATCCACTTCTTTAACAGAAAAAAATTGATTATAACGGTAGCATTATAATCTTTGTTTCCAAATATTTGATTTATAAAAAAACATTTATTATAATGACAACGATAAAATCGCTGTTTAAATTTACAAAACATTTACGATAACAGTAGCATTATAATCGCTGTTTCCAAATGTTTGGTTTATAAAAGTATACTTGTACTTATTAATTTCAATAAATAAATTAATGAGTAAATAAATAAATAACTACATTTGATTCAAACGGAAAGTAAAAATAACTACATTCCTAAATTCGATATAATCGAATTCCGATAAATAACTTTCTCTCGAATAATCTATATTCGATTTATATTCCGAACTTCGGAATTATCTACCATTTCAGACTGATTCAGATTGGCTTTATAATTTATTTCTAAAACATTTGCTTTCAAATCGTTATTCACTCTCAATTATGAATAAATCCAATAGTATATCTAAGTATATTGACAGCTCAGGTCCTTTACATTAAAACATTTATTTAAAACTTCTTCATTGAATAAAATCGGTTCTATGTTCTTATTTCAACATATCTCATTTTGTTTTTATTACTTCGAAACATAACTATAAACTTAATTTAAATTAATATTAAATTATCTCAAACTTACGTAGCTACAAATATTAAAATGTTAGTTTCTTAACATATTATATCTATAGATCCATACTATATAGAGTTTATATCTCTTTCCTAAAATAAACCGTTTTAATAATATTCGACATCATCAAATCCTAAATATAAATCCCTTGGATTTATCTCGAGTTATTTTTATATTCCAACTTTGGAATAAAACCTATTTATGTCCCTTTTGAAAACGAATTTCCTTTTTCCCTTTTCATTTAAATTTCCATTTTGAATTTATATTTCCAAATTCAAATCCCCTTTATAAATATTTTCACTTTAAATCATTATTCACTTTAGTCATGAATAATATTCCCTTTTAAATAATCTAATCCATTTGATTTCATACTAAATAAAATCTCAAATCCAAATTCCATTATTTAACTTCTATTGATAGAGGATTACTTGGGTAATTTCCCATTTTATTTCACCTATTTCTAATCTCATTCATAATTTCCTTTATAACCCACTAAGTTCAAACCCAATTACAAATATCGATTTTTAAAACCATTCTCCACCTTTCTACATAAATTTGAACTTAAATTCATATTTCAATCTATCCAATGCTAAATGATTCACTTAGTTTATTAACTTGTTTATAATCAGTTTCTTGTTTTATTTATTAAACAAATTTCTATTCCCAAGTCTATTTGAAAATTTAATCTCTATTTTGGAAAAACAATATCATTTTTAAATCTCAAATTCCTTTTTACATATAAATTCATTTTTTCGGTATTTTAAATACTAACATTCTAGGGCCAGTGTAGTTCAAACATAACATAATCAATCACAAATTATATAACACAATAAATAAAATAGTAACATAAATATTGAGGAATCCAGTTGGATCCCTCGAACCTGTTTCCCTGCATCCACAGTTGTTAATCAACATTAATAAAACCAATAATATTAATTTCACATCAATGTGAAATATCATAGTAAACAGAATTAATAAATCAATCAACGATATAACTATATCAACCAGTTCAACCAACTCATCCAAACAACCATCACAAAGAATAAAATAACTATAAATAAAATTTAAAACTCATTTATATAGAAATATAAACGAGGCAGAGTTAGTGAGTTTACTCACATTGTTTGCAGTTGACGGTTCTGCGTTACTTCATATAATTTCAAGCATATGTTTGAAATCACATGAAATTCCAGTTGTCTCTAATTCTTTTCGAACCAATCTATCCTTGTAGTGTTTTCTGCCAAGATCCAAATGCTTTCTGTTCTGGTGCCTAAATCTTTGAAAAATTTGAAAAGTTCTTAGAAACTGATCAAAACAGCCGAACTGGCCTATGATACATATCCCATTGTGTTCAAAATGGGGGTAATTGGCTATGGACAACAGTTGGTGGGTATCGATTGGAGTTCATATAAAACGACAACTTTTTGAAGAATAAATTAATTAAAATATTATATAATAATTCTCCCCATCCCTTTTATTCTCCTTAACCAGTCAACCCCACCCCTCCCCCCGCGTTAAAATCTAAATGGAGAGAGAGAAAAAAAGGGAAACCGCAAATCGCTTAGCCCCTTGGAATCCCGTCGCCACCACCCTCGATGTCGCCGCTACCCTCCCCTCATTAGCCCCTCCCTCTCGCGCGAGCCCAGGAACCCCACCGCCACCGCCAAATCGCGATGCACCACCGCGAGACTCCATTTCGAGGCCACGGCAACCCTCAGGAGCTGCTCCGACCGCCTGCGCCTATCCTCCGACCACCCTCCGGCCACGACCGCCCATCCCCTTCAACCTTGAGCCACTGTAAGTTTTGATTTTATATTTATTTATAAAATCTGTTATTTTATATGAATTAGTATTTTACAAAATCAATTTGTATATATATTAATTAGCTTACAAAGCTTTGATTTTTACTATACAAAGTTATGATTTTCATATGAATGAAGAGAGTAGAAAGACCGAATTTTTATATAATGTAGAGAGTAAAAATATGAATTTTATATAGTAGAGATTATAAAAATGTGATTTTTATTAGACAGAGAATATAAAAATACAATTTTTATGTATGTAGTGTCGAAATAAAAATTCGATCTTTATATTAGAAGTAAATATATAAAAATATAATTTTTATATAGGAAGGAGCGTTGTAAAAATATATGAATCATAAATGAAATGTGATTTTTATTTATTGGAATGAAGCAATTAAAATATAATTTTTATTATGAACAATGTGGTAAGGACTGCTTTGGAATTTCAAACAAATCCAAATGGTTCAGAAGTAAAACTGGTGGAGTGGAACCCCAAGGTGAGAATCTCTAACTTTTAATTTATTTTCTAGGTTGAAATATATACTAGGATGCAGACGGTGCTTAGCAGCACCCGACACCCATCATCCACAGACCATGGATGACTTGTTCGTTTGATTGATTTTGATATGTAGTTGATTGTGTGATGTGGAATGGGAATAAATATTTTATAGTTAAAATATATAATTTTTAACGTGTATATAAAATGAAATAAATATTTATAAACAAATCAGACAATTTGTTTATGTACACCCATTTGACTGATATTGATTGGGACGATAAATTTTACACATCACCCAACTACATAAATAAAAATCTGTGTTTGTTGATTTGAAACCACACATGGGTGTTGGGATGATATTTGACGTACACTAATCCTGATTGTTTAGTTGTATGTCAATTGATAGGTTGACAGACAGTTGTGTAGTGCACTTTGGATGATGGTTGATTATTTATCATTGCTATTATATACATGTGTTGTATGGAATCCATATAATTAACATTATATGGTAATTGATTGGGCCTCATTCCAATTTGGAAAATAAAGAATATTATAAAATATATATATTCATGTGTTGAATAAAATATATATTCATGTGTTGAATAAAAGAAAACTCATGTGTTGAGAATATTCATGTGTTGAAACTATTCATGTATTGAATGAAATATTTTATACAATAGAATTCACATTTTTATTGTAAGTAAGAATTAATAAATATTCATGTGTTGAATAAAATATTTATACAGTAAAATTCACATTTTTATTGTAAGTAAGAATTAATAAATATTCATGTGTTGAATAAAATATATATTCATGTGCTGAAGAAAATATTCATTTGTTGAATAGAATAACGAAGTTATTGAAATATATAAAGCCGTGTTGATTAGACTTACGCCATTTTGACGCGAACGATATTTATATCGATTATATTCGTTTTTATAATGAATATAGAAAAGGAAGTGATTTCAAAATCTAATATTTTGAAAATATTATCATTCATATATTAATGATATGATATGGAATATTCAATTTTGATTTAAAATTGAATATGAAGTTGAAATTGTTTGGAAAACGAATTTAAACGATTTATAAAATACGTTTAGAATTGAAATCGATGAAATATATATAATATATATACTATATATATTAAATGGCCTGAATAGAACGCGCCGCGCCGCGGCAGTTCGCGAATTTCGACCACTGACTTCGAATTGACGTTACGGGAGATCCGACCGTCAGATTCTCCTGAAACCGGAATGTTGGGTTCGTATCGAAAAGAGATTTCTAACGAATATTGGAAATTTTAAATCTAACGATTGGATTTGGAATTATGTCCAAATCAAATATGGAAAAGGTCGTTGTAAGTGCAGTTCGACGACCGTTATTGGAAATCGACTGTACGGGCCTTGATAAAATTATTAATTTTTTTAATAATTTGTGTAAAATCATAATAAATTATTTAGAAAGAATTGGGGTGAAAAATTCCATATTTGAAAAGATAAAAAATATATTCTTATCGAAATGAACTAGTTTTGAACTAGATTTGAAGTGGTTTTAAAAATAATCAGAATTTCCAACGTACAAATTGGAATGGATTTGAATCGAAATTATCTTCGAAATATTTCGATGTTGGATTTCGTGATTATACAGATATGGTTGTGGAAATTTGAAAGATATATTTATATCGTTATTTCCAATACGATATTTGTTGGTCTCAGAATTTGATATTGAATACAAGCTGATATATTTTCTATTCAGAGCCTTATATTTAATATCAAATGGGATTTTGGGTTCGTCGTGAATGGTGTCTTAAATGACACTGTTCTTGGACCCAGTTTAGAAAAGAATAAATCTTTTAATTAAGATTTAGTGAAATTGTCCAGTTAATTAGTATTTAATTGGAATTGAATTTAAATTGGTTTTCGGGGTTTATCGTGAGCGGTGTTTGGAATAACACATGTTCTTTAACCCGATTAAAATGAAATGTGATTTTGGGTTTATCGTGAACCGTGTTTTAGATGACATTGGTACTTTAACCCAGTTAGAGACAGGATATTGATTTTTAGGAAGATTAAAACTAAGTGGAGTTTTAATGAATCTTTAATTAGATTAGAGT
Source organism: Allium sativum (assembly GCA_030737875.1). Taxonomy (NCBI): domain Eukaryota; kingdom Viridiplantae; phylum Streptophyta; class Magnoliopsida; order Asparagales; family Amaryllidaceae; genus Allium; species Allium sativum. The sequence continues at coordinate 747,739,626 of CM060916.1, read as the reverse complement.
GATCGAGAATGGAGTATCACCAGTTTTGCTCCAAAGCGATAGTTAAATCTTTAATTAGATTTGAACGTGAAATGGTAATTAATATTTACCGATAACACCGTGGTGTTAGTGGAGTATTACCAGTTTTGCTCCATGGGATGAATAGGTTAGAATTGGGAAATAAAACAAATGATTACTTCGGTGTGGTTCGCTAATCCCGACTAGTTTAGAAAACCTTAACATGGTTTGAAATGATATCCAAAGGAAGATTAAAGAATAAATTTAGAAGAATTTATCTTTGATAAAATTAATGGGAACTTTTCCCTAAGAATGTGAATATTTGAATAAAAGAATATTCTGAATTGGAATGAGGCATATGTTGTGTTTGTGTAGCACTTGTTTATTATATACGCGAGTTATTCGGAAAGGCCGTTTTTATACCCATTCTGAATAACTGATTCGACGATAAGTCGAAGATGAAGACGGTGGTTGAAGAACGGAGGTCTTCACATCGTTTGGATGATTACTAATGATCTTGATTGGGCTGTACACCCAAGATGAGGGAATCAATTGGTGATCGTCCAAACGTATTTGGAGATCGATGGATATTTGAGGAATAAGGTTCCTCCGGTTTCGTTCAGACCCAGAACGAACTTGTAAATGGACTGTGTGTCTAACATTGGAGTTTATTCTGTGTGATTGATTTCTATTAAATATATATCTGTTTGGCGGCGGAGAATTTATTCTCTTGCTTAGTGCCCTTCTCTGAGACGTACGAGCTTAGAGGTTATATATCGATAGATATCAGTCGCATGGCATGAATTGCCTGTGTGGAATGCCTAAGTGGCAAATGATCAAGGCTTTTGTTGAAAAGCAAAGTCTTGTGGTTGATGATCAAAGCACGGCCTACGTGGCATAGCTTTGTGTATAACATGAATTCACGAGCCTCACACTTCGGTATGAGTTAAAAACAGGATAAGGATCGTTGGAGAACACGACGTTCTTTCTAGCTACGGTGGTGTCAGTGACTTACCAGCCCTAACATTTATATTATTTTCACCTGTGTGGTTGTTGGAATGCGAGGCGCCTCGGTTATAGGTCTGATAGGACCGGGAAACGTGTGTTCAGGAATTGCCAATCCTCAAATGTAATAGAGGACCGGCCCAACCGATCCAGGGGTTACCCAGAGTGTGTAGTCCCGAGGCATTTGCTAGAGTGTCTCAAAGAGGAGAGGAGCTTTCCCCTTGCCTCGACTCATGATGGAATCCAATTTCTAATACGTGACATTTCGGTTTTATTTATAGAGCCTAGTATGGCGACATAGTGGTATGGGCATTTATGCCGTCTATGATTTATACATTATGATTGAAGTTGTTTTCTTCACTTATAGTAATAATAAAAGATGAAATTTAGCATATCAAGCATTCTTTGGCTATTATAAGGTAAAACCCAATCCTCCGGCTTGCGTTGCATTGTGTGATGAGACCTGGGTCTTATAATAGCTTCATTTTTCTTTATTTAGCATTGCGCTGTTTGTTTTATGCATTGGTATTCTTGGGAGGAAACCCATTCCGTGTTATACGGCGTGGTCCCTTGATTTACCTAACTTTAAAAATAAAGATTAATAACTGTTTTAGTTCTCACACCACTCACATGACTGACCTGGAGTTTATTGTTTTAACCTAAACTCTGGGTGCCCCTATTTCCACACGGGCAGCTAGTAGTTTTGGTTTTGCAGATTTATATTCACAGGATCCTGGTATATAGCTGAAGTGATATTAGGAAAGCTCTGTATCCGTGTATTTCTTTCAGTTATGTTTTGTATTATTTTTTCTACAGCAGTAATGTATTTAAATCTCTGATAATTATCAAATGTGTAATATTTATTCATACTCTGTATATTCTTGTATTCTGAAGGAATTGTTGTAACGAACAATGAAATGTTCTTCTGTTTGTGTTCTGATTCGTCTTGTCCACAAAGCAATTCGTTCTTTCTCTTCTCTTCGGAGACCAGGGAAGCTCGGGTCGCTACAGGTGAATTCTAATAGCATTTGTAAAAATTATATCATTTATAATTAACACTTAAACTAAAACACTTTTAAACTATTATTATTTTTTAATTCATTTTAAATCAGAATTTACCCTTTAGTCAGTGATTAACCATGAACGCCCTTTTTTCCTGTTAGTTACTTTGTTAGAAAAGCACATGGGCCCATCTTCTTCATTTCCAGTTGCAGGAGTTATCTTGCTGCCATGAGTTAAGCTACACAACTTTATACATCCCCTTGTACTTAATTACCGTTATTAATAATCGTCAACAACCTCTAATCACGTCACTTGCTTCCCTTCTTCCCCGCTTATCTTTGATCTTCCGATCATAAAAAGAAAGCCATTTATTAACCCTTACTAATGATGCTCTACACCCGTAATGCTTCATCCCTACTGTCAATGACCCGCTTCATCATCTGCCGTAACTTTCATGGCCCAAAGTCCTTCACGTCCTCTTCTCCAAAACTAAATTATAAAACCTGTATCAGTTATTTTCTTCCCATAAACACAACAGTACTTCTTCTTCACATAACACATAACTAAAGCGCATGCCAACAACCATTTTTTCCTTTTTAGCCCAACTCCTTCCATCTCCCATTCACTGCTAATTCAATACCATTATCCTTACAAACCCAGCGTTGTTGTTTAATTGGAACATGAACGTTCTTAACACCTCACAGCAAAACCGAAAACCAACTATACCCATGACTTCCCTTCATTCGCTCCTTCACCGATTGATTAAACAATGAACAAAGATTTCCACCATTTCAAGCATGGAAACCACCGTTATTCCTCTTTCCACAGGCACTCCGACCCTGTCACCAAGAGATTGAGCCCACTATCATTGTTTGATTCGCGTCCAGACCTTCTAGCGAAAGCACGGTGACCATTTGAACACCAAAGCTCCTCAACGTCTTCTTCCCGGACTGATTCATTTGCGCCAACTGTCCCTTACAATCCAGGACCGTTCTTCCTCCACTATGACCTACGATCTACTTCACATGCTGATCGTACTCCAACCCCATGAAAACCTACTTTAGCTAAGTCCCCAAAACCACGTAGTCTCTATACTCTGGCCAATGCCTTGACTTCGAACCCACGCGCCCCATTGAAATCCCGTTCCTGACCCTCAAACACCGCTACAGGAAAATCAATTCAAACCGTACACTATACATCGCGACTCCTATCATCAACTCTCTTCTCCAGCTCCGTAGAACTCCCCATCTCTATCCCCTCAATGACCGTGCGAGCCCCTCCCTTCACAAGCGCGACTTCACAGTGCTTTGCCTGCTACAGTAGAAAAATCACGACCAAAATTTTCATCAAATCTCGCTAATTATTCACACCTCGATCCAGTTGTTCCCACTAACCTTAAAACAAACTGCAAAGTCACCAAATCCCTCCCGATTTTGAGAAAAGACGAGCCCTAAGCTATTGTAATTTTCGAACACAGAAAAAAGCATCGCATATGAACCAAAGGATTATAGGAATGGAGGACTTTCAAAGAAACCGTTTGTAGATGAAATGGAAAATGCGAAAAGGAATTCGGGAATTGGGTTTCAAGTTTGACTGAAATTTATAGATGGAGATAGTAGAATTTCAATGAATTTTTAAGGGAAGAGTTTTCGTCCTTGTTTGTTGAAGGAAAGAAAACGAAGATGGACAGCTTGTTTTTATTTATAAGGATTTGAGTGCCTTGGTGCGCATGGATCTAAAATTACTTGGCAGGCACGTAGCTGTTAGCTTGTTACCCATGGTTTCGAAAGACTTGGGGTGCACGGTTGAAATAGAATGATTAGCAGAGAATGCTTGCTGAAGTGTAGATGGTAAGGTGGGAATTTAATTTATTTTTTTCATCTTTTTTTTTGAACTATACAGTTTGTGTACCCCGTTACTCCATTCACTTACAGACTGCTAATGACAAAAATAAAAATAGCTTTGTGACGGGCAATGTGCTAGAATTTCAAAACTATAATAAATAGATAAATTAACTTATTCTATAAAATTCCAAAAATGCTGATATGGGGTGTAGATTTCATTAACCAAAAAAAATGTTTATTTTCCAAAATAAAAATTACAGTAAAATTTTATAAATTAAATTAAAAATACGTTATTCAAAATCTTCTTCAAATTCGAAATCCATATTTTAAAATAAATCGTTAAAATGTTAATAAATTTAAAAACAACCTAATTTGATAATAATAAATCTATATTATTATATATATATATATCCAAACAGAACATCATACGGCTCCAAAATAACATATTTGAATTTATAACATGGTATTTCAAATTAAAACGACGACCAGATTATTTAAAATCAATTTATTATGTATAAATAATCGTTATAATTTATAAACGATTTCATAGTGACTATTTGAAAATTAGATTTGGACATGACTTACAATCTATAAGACGAAATCTCGATTTTTAACTTTCAATAGAAAGATACAGTTTAATAGATTCAAACCTTTCTTATTTCATTGAATTCTGACTTATATTAGATTATGTATATTTAGTTTAAGTTTAAATCATAAATTATGAACTACCGCGACTGTTTCGAGCCCATTTTAAATTATATTATAAATTATACGTTTCAATATCGTTTTATTAAATAAATTCCTTATAAATTCCTATATATAATACAAATAAAATAGCTAAAGCAAATTTAAATATTCAGAATTCAATGGCTAAAAATCCGGGTCGTTATAGAGGGGGAAGATTCAATCAATACTGGCCATTAACAGAAAGGGGCGGCGGCTTGTTTTTGAGATTAGGGTTAGGTTGTTTGATATTTATATTAAAATATTATTAGATTTCCTGGTTCGCAAAAAAGCCCATTAATTCTTAATAGCTCCAAACTCAGCCCAACGAATATTGCCCCTAGACAAATACCCCTATGACAGACACAATGGGATAGGTGTCAATGGCCCATTCGATCATTTTCAACTTGTTTTCTTCAAATTAAAATATAAATCATTTAATTATTTAATTTGGTCGTACATTTAAATTTACCGGGGCCACATACGGACTCCAAAAATTCCCGAAAAATAAATCTAGCTATGTTTGACGATACGGTCCTAACAAAATTAATTTCATTGAATTTTGAGACCATTTGAAAAATGTCGTTTTAACAGTAGATCAAATTCAATAGAAATTATCGAACAAAGTTTAATTTACCACGCTCACATATTAATTCCAAAAATTATGGAAAATTAAACTTAGCAATAATTTGACATTCCGGATCCAACAAAAATGGTTTCATCGAAAACGGAGGTCGTTTGTAAAATGACTATTTTTAATAGCTTTAATATTATTTAAAAATGGAATTTCTAAATTCTAGACCATTTTCTAATCAAATTTCTTAAAATAAAAAAATTTAAATTGGTTCTGATTTTTCGGGTTGTTACAATCTCCACCACTTAAAAACCCCCGAAAAGGAAACAATAGTAAAGTAGGAAACAAAGTAAAATGCAAAATATTGTAAATGTACCTCAACACAAGAGCTACTCGGAGATAGCGACTCTACACTTGGGATAAGCCTGTTTGATGTAATCCTCAGTCTCCCATGTACAGTCTCTCGGATCCCTGCTCCACTGCACTTTGACTAAGTGGATCCTGTTGTTCCTCAGAATTCTGGTTTCTTTGCCGACAATTTTCACTGGCTCCCTTCTTACTGCTAAGCTCGGGGTAATCTCCAAATCTTGTTGTGTTGCTTCCTCCACAATCAAGTCTGGATCATGTACTTACTTCAGAAGTTGAGATACATGGAATACATCATGCACCCCTGGTAGCCAGTCAAGCAGCTGAACCCTATAAGCGAGAGTTCCAATCCTTTCGAGAATAGGAAATGGACCAACGAAACTCGACGCCAACTTCCCAGTCTTCCCGAAATGAACTACACCTCTTAGTAGAAACCCTCAAGTACACATAATCGCCAACAACAAATTCTAAATCCCTTCTTCGTGAGTCTGCAAGCTCTTCTGTCGGCTCTGAGCAGTCATAAGTCACTTTTAATGAAATCAACTTTATCTGAAGCTTCACGAATCATGTCGGGACCCAATACTAACTGATTGCCTGGTTCCATCCAAGATGCGGGAGATCTACATGGCCTGCCATATAATGCTTCAACTGGCAACATCTGCAAGCTTGCTTGATAACTGTTATTATAAGAGAACTCAACCAAATGCAGGTGATCCTCCCATGACCCGCCAAAATCAAGAATGCATGCCCACAACAAGTCTTTTAGTATCTGGTTTACCCTCTCAGTCTGGCCATCTGTCTAAGGATGATAAGTGGTGCTCAGATTCAACTTTTCCCCTAACTCCTCTTGGAATACTTCCCAGAATTTACTAGCAAATATCGGATCACAATCACTAACAATGCTACTGGGAACTCCATGTAGTGTGACAATCTCGGTGAAATAAATTTGCGGCAGACTTCGAGTTGTTCTATTAGATCGGACAGGAATAAAATGGGCGGTCTTCGTGAAACGATCTACAATCACCCATATACTGTCATTCCCTTTTCTGGTTCGGGATAAGCCATCAATGAAATCCATAGAAATTTGATCCCACTTCCAACTTGGAACCTTTAGCGGTTGCAACAATCCTGCAAGCTTCTGTTGATCGCTTTTAACTTGTTGGCAAGTGGAACATCTGCAAACATATATAGAAATGTCTCTCTTCGTAGATCTCCACCAAAACGTGTGCTTGAGGTATGAGATTTCTTTTTAAAATTAAAATTAATTATTACAGCATTGATAAATTTATTTATGTATACGCCGTTAAAAATTCAGTTGTATGTGGTATGAGATTTGAATTGATTTATTATGTTTGTGGTGATTCGTTGGATGAAATAGGAATTGTTTAGTCATATAATCGTTAGATCTGTTATACAATAAAAATTCTTTTTTTTATTGTTGTAACATGTTATTCATATAAATGGTTAGATTTGTTTTACAATAAAAATTCTCTTTTTATTGTAAAAATGTTAAGCATAAAACATGTTAATTATAAAATGGTTAGATTTGTTTTACAATAAAAATTCTCTTTTTTATTGTAAACATGTTAAGTATTGAAATTGCTGTCAAATAAAAATATTCATTTTTTATTTGTCATTGTTAAGTATTGAAATTGTTGTCAAATAAAAATATTCATTTTTTGTTTGTTATTGTTAAGTATTGAAATGGTTGTCAAATAAAAATATTCATTTTTTATTTGTCATTGTTAAGTATTGAAATTGTTGTCAAATAAAAATATTCATTTTTATTTGTCATTGTTAAATATTGAAATTGTTTTCAAATAAAAATATTCATTTTTTTATTTTTCATTGTTAAGTATTGAAATTGTTGTCAAAAAAAAAATCATTTTTGTTTGTCATTGTTAAGTATTGAAATTGTTGTCAAATAAAAATATTCATTTTTTATCTTTCTTAAATATTGAAATTGTTGTTAGATAAAAATATTTATTTTTTATTTGTCATTGTTAAGTATTGGAATTGTTGTCAAATAAAAATATTCATTTTTTATTTGTCATTGTTAAATATTGAAATTGTTGTCAAATAAAAAAATTCATTTTTATTTGTTGTTGTTAAATATTGAAATTGTTGTCAAATAAAAATATTCATTTTTTTGTCATTGTTGAATATTGAAATTATTGTCAAATAAAAATATTCATTTTTATTTGTCATTGTTAAATATGGAAATTGTATACAAATAAAAATATTCATTTTTATTTGACATGTTAAATATTGAAATTGTCTATAAATAAATGTTCATTTTTATTTGTCATGTTAAAATTAGAAATTTGTTTAACAATAATAAATATTCATTTTTATTTGTCATATTAGAGATAGGAATTTGTGTACAAATAAATATTCATTTTTATTTGTCATATTAAAGATAAGAATTTGTGTACAAATAAATATTCATTTTTATTTGTCATATTAAAGATAGAAATTTGTGTACAAATAAATATTCATTTTTATTTGTTATGTTAAATATAGGAAATTTGTATGAAAAAAAAATATTCTTTTTATTTGACACTAGAAGTATAGAAGATGTTACGAAAATAAAATAATCTTTTTATATGTCACTAGAAACATAGAATTGGTTATGCAAATAAAATAATATTTGTATTTGTCATTAGAGACATTGAATTAGTTATGCGAATAAAATAATCTTTTTATTTGTCATTAGCAACATAGATTTGGTTATGCAAATAAAATATTCCTTTTTATTTGTCATTGACAACATTGTAATTGTTGTGCAATATAATTTTCCTTTTTATTTGTCATTAGAAAGGCAGAAAACATGTATACAAATAAAATACTTCTTTTTATTTGTCAATAGAAAAGTAGAAAACCTGTATGCAAATAAAATACTTTTTTTATTTGATATTAGAAAGATAAAATTGTGTATACAAATAAAATACTCTTTTTATTTGTCGTTGGAAAACATAGAAAGTGTTACACCAAAAAAAATTCTTTTTATTTGTCATATGAACATAGGAATTGAAAACAATAAAATATTCTTTTTATTGTATGCATATGAAATGTAGAAAATGTATAGACAATAAAATATTCTTTTTATTGTATGCATATGAAATGTAGAAAATGTGTAGACAATAAAATATTTTTTTATTGTAATATGAAGTGTGATTGAACCAAATACACTTGGTTGCTGATATTGATCGTGATTGATTGATTGTTGGGATTATGCTCGACCGGTTTATAAGAAAAATATGTTTTTATATTTAGCATTAGGTTAGATAAAAATATCTATGTGCTAACACCTTGTGAAACACTTTATGATTTGACTATAAGGTGTTTAGAGATGTTGTTTATTTCAAAGTTTTATAAATGATTTTGAAATGAGATTTCTTAAGTAAAAAGAATAGTACCCCCGATCTTGGACAGGGAACGTTTTATAAAATGTGTAGTAAAACAGAAAGGATTTCGAGGGCTATACCCGATGATTTCGAAATGATTTGGAATTGGAAATTTATATAGAATTGAAAGTACTTGTGATTATTATGTTGTTAAATGATTTTCCCTACTTGGGATATAAAATGATTTAGCAAGTATGTGGCTAGAGATCGAGTGACCCGAGAGTGACTAAAAGTGGAGGATGGTGTATGTTTTCCCCCATAGGTGGGACGGTGCATCGTTAGTGTAGCCGTTAGGTGCACACATATATATTGGTTAAGGCGCGTACAGCCTTGTCTAAGGGAACATGACTGATATTTGGTTGCATACTTGTTTGTATACATTGTTACGTATTGAAATTCATATTTCCAAATGTTTTGTTTTTTAGATCCCGAAGTGAAATCTATTTTATTATAAAAGCTAGATATGTATTTCAAATGATTTGAAATAAAAGAAATCGGGAAATAAAGTCCAAAGAAATAATTTCTGTAAAGAGAACTAGATTTTGAAAATTCTAAATTTGGGGTTAAGACGAAATGGGTAGATTGGAAGAAAAAATTGCATGTTGTATGATGCATTGTAGATCCATAAGTTTATTTATGGTTGTTGTTTATGCACTGGAAATCCAATGGAGCAAACCCGTTTCGCGTTGGGCGTGGTCCCGTGATTAGCCTTATTATCATTGTAACACCCCACGTCCATTAATGTCACTCACAAAGGGAATGCATTAACTTCCATGGAGGTTTTAAGTGAATATAGAACAGTAAAATTACAACAAGACAGATATAAAATAGTACTTGGAAATTCAAAAACTTTATTTCATTGTAGCAGAAGTCAAAACATGTTTGATTACATCATAACACCATATTCAATGTCAAGTACAATATCTATCTTGATAAAACAAGTACATAATCCCATTACATGAATAGCCATTAAAAAGAAAGATAACAAGCTGGACTTTACTTCAGCAGTCCAAGCTTTCCAGAAGATAAGCGATCCAACTAGACTCCACTAGAACTTGGCCCAACCTGCGGACCTGAAGGGAGAAAAAGGATGGAAAAGAGGGGGTCAGACATAAAGTCTGGTGAATATGATAATTCTACAATACTATTACCAAAATAACTGGACTAAGGCATAAGCTGGAAAACAAGAAAATGTCTATGAAGAGCAGATTAAGGACATAGACAATCGCTAAAGGCAACGTTATAGGCGCTCCTAAATACTAAAGGATAAACACTATACTGCACCACACCAGTCACCCTAAAGATTCATCCCACTTAGCTTCACTTAGAAACTTTCCAAATGGCTTTACGTACCCCTAGCTGACTACATAGGTGCCGCCTGCCCCTATCTCCACTAGGTGTACCCTACTTCCCATTATTCGATCGGCTCCCTAACTCGTAGATACCCGTGCTGGCCCCACAGTGGGGTGTATCACTCACCTAAAGTGGCAACCTGATACAACAGACATGCACGGCTTATACCTACACGATGCAACAACGTATTACCTACCAGCCCGGGTCCACACACGCATATGAAACCCGTTGGACTTGCGTTGCCACCGCTCCCTGTTTTGGCCTCTTATAGTCAAACCTAGTATGTGTGTCCCGTCCTCGACTTGGGTCGAGCCCACAAAGATACGTTTTGGGATACTGGTTGAAATGGGCCCCCACTATTTACCACAAGCATTCCACCTAAGCTTGTCCCCATTAGTCCATCCCACTTAACCCACTTAGTCATGTTCATTTACATGTGTGTTTGGTTAAGTCTAATCGTATTTCAAATGCCTCTAAAGGCAACCACCAGATTCCTCATGCCACCCAAGGCACCTACTTAACCCCCATGTCCCACCTTACATGATTATCTGGTTAAGTATTTCTTAGTTCATTAAGGCCATAACCTCATAAAGACCTCTCACATTAGACTGGCATTTATGGCAGCTGGATTTGCCGGGCGGGTCCGGGCAGTCTTACACCATAAAAGAGTCTAACCTCGTGTCTTTACAATTGTTATGCTTTAGTTTGGGCCTAGGACCTCTCACATTGGGCCGACATTTGTGACTACTGGATTTGCCGGGCGGGTCCGGGCAGGTTTACATCACAAACGGGTCCAACCTCGTGTCCTAAGCATTGATTATTAATAATAATCCACTTTTCCCCAATTTTAATAATTCCCTACTTGAATTATTAATTACTTCCAATTTTTAACAATGTCCATAATTGACTCAATTATGGACATCCATTCATGGTATGCAAAATCTTACAAAATTGCACCCAATTTATTAATTCCTAATATTACCCCTACCCCACGTTTGAACGTTTATTCGCAAAATATATGTTAGACTCGAATAGCCTAACTCATAGCATAAAAGAGATTATCATAATAACAACATGTATATGTGACCAAATGAATCATAATAAGGGGTGAAACTTGCATATGTCCAACTTGCATAGATTATACATGTCATGGACCTAAAGGTGTCAACTTGTTCAAAATTCACCTAATATAATCTCAATCAATTTTCATAAACTTACATATGAACATGTGTGAATCAACATCATCTAATTTTTTAACAACATGGTTTTATATGGGTACACCTAACTCAATAGGCAAATTCCCATAATCAAGTTTTATTTAATTATAGTTTCAAGTTTATGGGTACACCTAACCTAATAGGCAAATTCCCATAAACAAGATCCATTTAAATTAAGAAAAAAAAAACATAACTTTAAGCATGATCCAACAGCATGATTTTTCAACATAATATAGCATGATTTATAACATGGCATAGTATGATAGTATAACATAGCTTGACATGATTCTCAACATAGCACGACATAGCATAAGAGAATTTACAACATAGCATGACATAGCATATATAATTTACATCATACGACAACATAATAACATAATAAGAGATCCACAATATATAGAATTTACAATTACAAATCACATCACTTTCTTGTGATCCATTCATAACTGAGTCAAATTAGTTTGTAATAGTTTTGTGAGAATCATCATACTCACCAACAAAAGAAAAGAATTAGAGAAAGAGAGATCTTTTGATTTGATTTGTGTAGATTTAGTTGTAGATGATTAGGCTTCCTCTTCTTAGTTTGTGACGGCTACGCTGAACTCCATGGCAGCAGCATGACGGTAGCTTCTCTAATTTTACAAGTGATTTAGGTTTAGGGTCTACCCACTTATTTATAGATTTTAGAATGCATTTAGGCCATTAGATTTAACCTAGAAATAACCGCAGCCGTTCAGACAAGATGGGGTTTATCTTGTTGACTCAGCAATGAGTCAGAAGTGACTCAGCAAACACTCAGCAATATATATATATATATTCTACAATGTACACATTAGATACATCCCCCCCCCTTTTACACACTTATTATTGTTTTTATATACATATTAGATACATCCCCTCTCTTACACACTTATTAATATTTTTATATTCATATTAGATACATCCCCTCTCTTGCACACTTATTAATATTATTATATTCATATTAGATACATCCCCTCTCTTACACACTTATTAATATTATTATATTCATATTAGATACATCCCCTCTCTTACACACTTTTATATTCATATTAGATACATCCCCCCTCTTACACACTTATTAATATTTTAGCAACTATAGTGTTAATAGAAAATTCGGGGTGTTACAATCATTAAATAAGTTAAGTAAGATTTCTCGTACCAGTCCCATGACTGACTTGTAGTTTGTTTCACTTTGCAAACTCAGGTGCCCTCTTTTCCACATGGGCAGTCGAGTGGTTTGTTTTGCAGATATTTATTTATTGAGCAGGATTCTGGATTGAAGCTTAAAGTTGTGTCCAGAGCATTAATAGTCTTCCGCTGCATTGTATTAAATTTATTGTAAATTAATCTTTCGCTGTATTATTGTTTTTCGATGTATTCTGATATATTCTGTACTCTGATGTAACATTATTATGATGTTTATAAAAGTCTTCTGTTATTTGTTCTGATGTGTTGTATGCCCAAAGTTAGCGTATGCGGGATTCGAACGGTCTTCGTCGATTTAACGATCGATTAGGTCCGGGCGAAATCTGTGTTGTAACACAATCACATCCTCTCGAAGGGTGCAATAGTGTGTATTTATATAAGGAAAATATACTTGGTTTACAAGATGGGTTTTAAAACGGTTTTCCAAAAATATTAGTAAACATTTCCTTTCAAAATACTCCCTCTACAGCGGGGGTAATATAGATTTTATAATTATAAAATAATTTAAAAAGTTATAATATATAGCTATTGAGTTAAGAAATCACTGGAAAACGTTTGATGAATAAAACGTGCATGGTGACAACATAAAACAACATAATTATACATCGGAAATTCATCCAAACAACATCGATTCGATACCCGAATCGAAGCAAATATTGGCGTACCATATTGGATTTGATTGCCATTCAATATCATTTATAAACATCAACAAAAGTAGGCTAAATATCCTTCACCAAACATTAGTAAACAAGTGCATGAGTTGAAGGAATAAGGGGAAAAACATTATGCTGCTCACTACAAAACAACGCACTCCAAGCTCACATAGGGATCGACCCTAGGATCGACACGTAAGGTGAGCGGTCGATCCCTGTGCCGAACACCCCTCTATAGGGTTCGAGACCAATATCTCCCCTCTTAGGGAAATTACACAAAAAGCCACGAGAATGAGATTTTAAGGTACAGGTCGTTCGTGTTCAACTTCTGCACCTTATTTCTAGGTGTTAACAACAACGTAATGAAACCAAATTTTGCATGCGTGAAGACAAGAGTTCGAAACAAGTTTGATAGTAATTCATTGAGAATTGGGGAAGATATTCTTTTCTGAAGTAGACACTAAACTGAGATGACACGAGAACAACAATTCACAACAGGAAGAGATTGAAACTTATGTATTCCAACAAATTCTACAAAAATAAATAGAAAACGTCGTAAACTACAAAGCATGAGTGGGATAACTCACCTAAGATTGGATTATTAATTGAATTTGAAGAGATTATAGCATTATAGCTTGCCAACCATGATTCCTTGTCTTAGAAACCCCATCCAAGAATATAATGGAGACATGCAAGCTTCCAGATATTACTGTAACCTGCTACTATTGATTTCCAGGGATGATAGTCAAACTTGGCTCATATAACTTCATGGCTTGAAAAGTTGAAGTTTTATTTCTTTTTTAAATTTAATTTAGGTAAGGGAAAGTGATTTTGGGAGTAGATGGCCATTATTTCTCACCGGTGAAAGCTTCAAGTAGGTGAAGGAGGGAGATAAAATAAAAGTTTCATACCCCTCAATTCATTCTCCAAAAGCCAATAAAAAGAGGAAATGGGATGACCATTTAAAAAAGCCCAAGATAATTGAGTTATGGAAAATAAACCCAAATGCACTATGTTAAGTATTAAAATACATATTAACAACTTAATTATGCTAATCATATTCAACTAAATAACAATATACATATACAAAACACATCGTGTTTAATTTATAAACAAAAATGCACATTACAATTAACTTCAAAACACTTTAAACCATGTTTCAAATATCAATTTTGACACAATTGACTAATATATATATATATATGTTTTCAACTAATTATTTACCTTTAAAACATATTTATATTTATACAACAATGTTTATATTCTTCACTAATTTAAAAAATTAAATCAATTAACTACAATAAAATATTAATAACCTTAAAATATCGATTTTCAACCAATATTTAAGTTTTATTTTAACACAATCCAATTAGTTTACTAATTACTATTTTTAATGTTATTAACACACTTTAAACAATAATCTTCCAGATTCTATTTTCACATCTTAACAAATACTCAATATATAATTCTTTAAATTTTAAAATCACTTCCAAACATAGTTTAAAACTCAATCTTAATTTATTTTTCCAAGAAATACATCTTGCAATTAAAAACACAAATCAACAATTTAATAATATCCCAACCAATAATTTATCATTAATATTGAAAACATATTTTCCTTTTAAATATTTATTGCCAATCAATATTATATATTTTCAATATTCACTTTAATTTAAATGCTATAAATTGTAAACACAAATTAGAATAAACAGCTCATTAAATTAAGGACATTTAATTTATTCCAAACACACTAATTTGAGAACCCTCATTTTCTTATTTCTAGTTTTAAAATAATATGCAAGTTAGGCCCCAAACTTGTAATTTATTCTCTTCAAATTTAAAGTATGGAAAAACACACAATTGACTGTTTAACTTAGGTATCCAAAAATCTGGGTTGTTACAAGTTCCTTTATTTTGATGGCTGGATTGTCTAACCTTGACTTTAGCTGGAGCATGTCGCCTCAATGCCCTTCGATGGATTCGGAGAGACTTGCATGATGAAGATTTTAATTCTTGAGGAGAAGAGGTTATTACCTTGCTGTCTTATAACGGAACCAAAAGGGGGTTCTATTTTATATCCTTAAAACTTAAAATAGAGGTTATGATCTCAACACCCTTCAGTGGATTCAAATGGTCAGGTTATCTGATAGATTTGTTGGTTGCTATTGGTTTACATGCATTTTGCCTTTGAAACTTTCCAACATAGTTGTTGTGGCCTAGGATTGTTTATGACCTATTGTTTTAGAGTCATGTTGGCACAAGTAATGTCGATAAGGTTTAATTGAAAGAGCATGTTGAATGTTGTCGTAGTTTTCTTTAATACAGTTGTTGCCAAAAGGGATAGGTATGCTAAGTCTATTTTATAAAAAAAGGTTTTATACTTTGTATTCGAAACCAAGGTTTTTCTTATGTCTCGGTCGACAGCGTCAATGTCGAGAGGATTGGTTTATACTTGTTTTTAAAAATCCTTGAATTTGATTGCCTATGATTGCAGGTCTTTATAAAGTTGTTTTCTAAATTATTTCATAAGATAAAGTTTTTTTGGTCAAGGAATCTTTTATTAAAAGATTGTTAAGGTTTTGCATCTACGACCTGTTGGAATTGGCAGCATTGTACAGGCGATAGTTTTAATTACTTTTTAAACTAGCTAGAGGTTATCGCCTCTACACCATATCGCCATAGTTTATGCCGACAACTTATGATCACTTGCTTGCTTGATGCTGGTAAGGCTTTCTTATCTTTGATTTGAATCTTGAGGGAAAAATTGAATGAGAGTTTACTTTCAAAATCTAGATGTAAGAGGAAGAGATTGTCGCCTCAATACCCTCTGGTAGAACCGAAGGGGATGAGTTTAAACTTTAGCCTTAATTAGGTTAAGTAACTTGATTCATATATGTTTTCTTAGGCTTATTTGCTTGCAATATTTTTGCCAATATCTTGTTTTCTCATAGGGTTTTACCATTATGGCTCCGACACCTAAGGAAGGATCCGAAAGGGATTTAAGTTAGAAAGGGACTTTGTCGAACCCACTGAATTGTTAGATGCCTTCGGCGATTAGTTTATTGTATTATTATCACCATTGCATCCAACATTCAATAGGATGGAATTTTGTTTGAACAATGGTAGGAAACGATACATGTCATTACATTTGATTGAACCCATTAGGGGAACCAACGTGAGGGATAAATTGAGGAATTACCAATTAATATGAACACTTGTCGGGGAGACATGTATAAAGTAAAATGATAGGTTCTTATTTAACCTAGGGTAAAACTATGGATGTCGAGAGGGGTACCGCATCAGGTATAAAAGGTTTGTAGTAACCATATGGATACAACTACACTATTTTGAATGAATGATTTTTAGTCATTCCACGACATAAAATTATCAGGTTTTAGTTAACCTATGAAATATGAGATGTGCAATAGATAATCCACATTAGGTCAAGGGTATATAGTTATCTCATGGTACAAAATACTCTGTTCTTAGACAATCTATGGACAAAACTAAGAGGGTTCTAGGCAATTAGCTGACATCTAGTGGAGGATTTACAATTATTCCATGGTATAAAACTAGCCGATTCTTAGTCAACCTACAAATAAAACTAAGAGGGTGTCAGGTGGTTAGCCGACATCCATTGAAGGGTTACTACATAAATTTATTAGAGATAGTTAATGCAGAAGCTAAGGGAAAGTATCCTAATATGAACAGAGGAATAGTTCCTATAAATGAATTAGGAAACTATATACATGATTGTTAGGGCAAGATGCATATAAAGGTACCGTTAAGGCAGTTAGTCAGTATAATGGAAGGGATGAGAAATCCACAACACAATTGCATATTGCATGTTTAATATCATATTGTTATCATTATTGTTTTGTGTTGTAATAACCACTGAAGTGTAGGAGCACATGTTTGGTTGATATGTAACGACTTTTATTTTATGTACTGACCGATCGTAAAATAATTATATTTTATTCCCTAGTGGTCGGATCATTCTCAGATTTTAATATGTGGTTCATGGGGATGGGAGACATGTCCATGAATTGTAACGACTTCAATTATGACCATTTTATCCTTGAATTTGTTGTTTGGGATATAACTTTTGATTGAGGTCGAATCGGGTGCTGGAATCGGTCTCATGTGCTCGGGATGGTGTTTACGATTCCGTAAAGTGGTCACATAAACGATTTGGTTCAGCGATTTAGGAGGAATCATTGTTTTAAGTTTCAGTTGCATTTAGGAAGAATGATTAGTGACTAATGGACTGATCATCCAAGCCCATTAGGCTAATGGCCTGCAGGTATAAATAGGGGTGTGTGGGGAGAGAAATAGGGTTACTATCTTCATTCTAAACTGTAGGTTGGGCGTTTGTGATTCTCCGGTTCAACCTAAAACCCTAATCCTTCATTCGTTTCAATCAAATTCACCGTAGATTGCATCTAGAAGTTAAATCATCATCATGGGAGATTAGATCACATCAAATTTAGGGGATTT
This sequence comes from Allium sativum, assembly GCA_030737875.1. NCBI lineage: Eukaryota > Viridiplantae > Streptophyta > Magnoliopsida > Asparagales > Amaryllidaceae > Allium > Allium sativum. The sequence continues at coordinate 747,721,761 of CM060916.1, read as the reverse complement.
CATTGCTGTCTAGATCTGATCTCTTGGTGTTTAAATTGGACCTAGAAATTGGTGAGTGATAGATATCTCTCACATAGAGAGGGTAGTATGGGTTAAATCAATGTTAATTTCATTCATATATGTTATAATCACCTTAGATTTGATCATATATGTTAACTCTGATTTAGATGTAACAACCAGCCCAAAATAGGCATAAATTTCGACCCAAAAAGGTGAATCAAAACTTAGAGCCGCTCTAAGCGGATCATTGGTTCCTATAAGGAAATGGTATAATAGATATAACAGAACATACTAAAACGAAATCAGAATTTCATACAGCGAAAGGGATAAAATATAATACCTCAAAATAGATGTACCTTTAATTTAAAACCATCATAAACAACGAGTCTCATGCAATAATTGTACATCAGAATTAATTATCCAACATAACAATATTTCCATAATGCCTAATAGCAATGGTTCCTCCATCATTAGGCTCCATCATTGCTTCATCCATCGAATCTACCCCACCTACTGACCTGTTGTATATGTTAAGGAGAGGGGTCAGAACATAAAGTCCTATGTGACTGGAAATAGTATTTATTTAAAGACCATACCCTAGATTTAATAGGATATATATGTCAAGGTGTGTTTACGCAAAACACAAACATAAAGTATTTAACCAATAAGGTGGATATCCTAGTCAATCGCTTAAGGTGCATTTAGGATAAAGAACCAACGAGATGGGCATCCTAGGTCACTAATGGTCGTACTAAAGGTGGATTCTTATGATCTCTTATAACCCTGAGGCGGACCCTATCCCCTTAAGACCCCATCCTAATACGTCAACGTTTTTAAGTCTGTACTCTCAAAAATAATATGAGAATCAGTATTGGTGTAACACCCCGCCTCCGCTAGGGTCACTCGCAAAGGAATGCACTAGCTTTAGAGGGGCATTATTGGTAAACATGCACAGAAATATCACAAGACAGAACATATAAAATAGCGGAAGTAAAATCAAACTTTCATAACATGAATAAATAAGGTCTAAAGCCTTTTACATCAGAGTACATCAAAACCTATCTTGCAATAGTAAAGAAGCATAAAGACATTTTCATAAATTATTCCCCAAGTAAAAACAGTAAAGTAGCCATTAGCCAAGAAAAGTCCAAGCCATCCATGATGACCTTCAAGCAGAAGAAGTCTGAACTAAACAACAGTATTTCCTCCCTGTAACCTGGGGGGAAACGGAAGAAAAGAGGCGAAACAAAACGGGTCAGTCAAAAAGACTGAGTAAGCCCTATCTACTATTAGCATAAAAACTAGTAAAGTTAACTGACATGAGAAACTGAGATGAACATAAGCATGATAACAAGATAGATAAGCTAAATCAAAATAACAGGATGAACTACTGAACTCAGATAAACTAAGGTGTCATGATAAATTACAATGTCAAGTTAAAACAAGGTATCACATCGTCAGGTTTCTATCAAGTATAATATCCCCAAGATATCTGTCACGTATAACGCCCCGTGATATCTATCCTGTATTTTAGCTCTGCACCTACCGTACTAGTATCCCCACCGTGTCATGTGTTAACCAAGAATGACCCTCACTCAAAAGTCGTGTAATGGTCCATGTCAACCTAATATATCGCATATATAGGTTACTCAACTTGTATGTTTTATTCCATGTAAATGTTCAGTCCCTTGCCGTAGACCATACGGGCTTTCCCATGAGATTCTACATTACTTTAACATAGTTCCATGATCCTTAAGATCGGTTTGGACTGTTACCCTAAACCTAGCTAGGGTCTTCCAACATGAATTATTGTTTGTACAACTAGGACTTATGCTACCTAGGGCTGCTAGGGATTATGCTTACCTATTGCACGTTTTCGTATCTCGGTTTGGGTTCAACCACCTAGGGCCACTAGGGATTACGCTAACCGCCAACCGCGCCCTTTTTCCCACGCATTCATCGTGAATCGCTTTTCCATGACTGTATGCACATGTATCACATCGTGCCATCCGAGTCCTGTCACAGGGCAAATCAAGAAATACAGGACTCGGTCGGGAGCTTTCGATTTATCTGCCGATGCAGATGCTAAGGTCTGTTTTTCTTATACGTGGCTATGGTCCCACGAGACCACTCCCTCAACTAGTGAAAGACAAGACAGGATAAATCCTGTATGAGAACACACTACTGGCCAACCCACAATCCTAGCCTTACCGCAACCATAATTAGATAGCAATTATGGTCTATTGGGTGTTCTCTGCCTTTCCGTACGTACACGCTTGACCAAAGATGGTAGGTAGCCTGACGAAATGCTATCTAGGGTATGACCGTGTATCGTCGACTATCCCCTATCCATCCCCGTCTTTAGGTCGCTCAAATAGCAACCAAGGCATACTCTTGGTTCTTCTAACGCAGACCTTAACCTCTCATGAGCCTAGTATAATCACCTGGCAGCTCATAGAGGGATACCAAGAATATCCTTACGTTCCCCGAAGCCGCTGCTTCGTTACCCAGTTCGCTGGAGCCTTTATCTAAATCAGATACTTGCTCCTACTCGTATACTTAAACGATGACCTACCGTATCAGGTTACTCATCTATCTATGAACTGGTCTAAATTTCCTTGACTAAGAATCATTACTTAGTTATTCTTCAACTAAGGTTTACCACTTAGCATTGTTCCCGTTATCCTTGTTAACTACGGTTATCCACCTAATCCTCAGAACTAGGGTTTACATAATGGATTAAGTGTCACTTAAGTTCATGACTTAACCCGTCTACAAATCCTGTCAAAATTGGCTAAGTATCCAAGTTCAAGGCTTAACCCTACAAACCATGCTCAAGTTGGTTAAGTATATTAAGCAATTCACGACTTAACCTCGTCCAATTATCATTCTAGATTGGTTAAGTATATATTAACTTGACCCTATCAATTTACTTAGTCAAATCGGTCAAGTGTATTCAAGCGATTCATGACTTAGCCTTATCATGTTTTCACGTTATATTGGTTAAGTATTGGTTAACTTAACCACAATAAATTAACGAGTTAGATTGGATAAGTATAGGTCACTTAACCACATCAATTCATCATGTTTAGATTAGTTAAGTGTTTAACTTAACCCTATTAAACTACCAAGTGGGATTAATTAAGTCTAGGCTAACTTAACCCCATCCGATTTCCATGTTTAGACTAGTTGAGTCTAATCTTAACTGTAATGACCCAGGATTTCGACCAACTAATTTTAAATATTTAGAATGGATTTAAATATTTAGTTGATAATATAAATGAATTTTTATATTTATGTTATCAATTTAAATATCGATTTCGATTTAATATCGTATATATTAAATTATCAAAATAAGGAGTCAGCGAATAACTGAATTCGAAGTGAAACCTGATTTGAAAACAGTTCAGATAATCAATACATAATTCTGTTTGAATTAGAATAATAATATTCAATATTTATCGAAGAATTTAAATGGTTTGAAATTTAAATTAAATTGAATTAAAATAATATCTTCCACAGACGATCGAACTGGACTTCGTGACTTATCCCAGTGGGTTCAGAATAGTAGTTTTACCCTAGGATTGGCAATTGTTGGGTTCAGAAAGGAGTTCGGAATAGTGGAGTATTTTATTTTAAGGACACCGGTTCAAAATTTAATTTAAAATACAAATAAAAGAGATTTTTATTTAATATAATACCCACTTAAATTCCTTGGTGTTGATGAATGCACGTTTATAACTGACATGCGCTATCTCCTTCCACTCAACATCAAAAGGAAATCGGAATGGCCACGCACCCCAATTTTTCTCTATAAATTGCGAACTCCCCTTCTTTCCTTTTCGTTCCTCCGTTCTCAGCTAAACAAATTAAAAATCGGATCCCATTTCCAGTTCGATCCCTCGAGCAGAATAAAACCCAATCCCAAAAATCCTACAGCTACAAATCGAACGCAAGGTTCGTGCCACTAGAGTCCACCGCAAATGGTCTGGGCGGGATTTCGATTTGGGGTTCCAGTCATTAGAAGCGAACTAGGGCATCAGGAAATTTGAGGAAGTCGCGACAATCAAAGGCGACTGTAGAGGATCGAGTTACTGTGTAATGAACTGGGAGGGTGCGAGGTCGCTTTCAGTAATGGCGAAGGAAAGGGTTAGTCTGATGGCGATGAAGGTGAGATGGAAGGAATACGAACGTGTTGATAGTGGGTTCTGGTGTTGCGGATTTCCTGAAGTTGCGATTTACTGTAGCAGGTCTACAGGGAAGGGTGAACATCGAGCATAGGATGGTGGTTCAGGCTTGGTTCTGGCAGCAGGTAGCAGGCAGTAAGGCCGTGAGTATAAGGTGATATCAAGTGAAGGGAAAAGAGGATGACTGCGAGGTGTTCGAAGAAATGCCAAAGTGAAGAATTTGTCGTTTGAGCTGGTGTTGTTCATTGGGACTGTTCTAGGATTTGTTTCGTCAATCGGTCGAGTGGATTATGATAGCATTTAGGTATACATTTTTAATTAATTTTGAAATACCTATAATAATCTATTTATTTATATTATAGTTAATTTAAATAAAAGATGTATTAATCGTTAAATAATATGAATTTATCATAGGTACGGGGTAAAGTTGGTTGAGAAGATTCGATAAGTTCGTAAGCACATCGATATGAAATTAAACGGGATTTATTGGATATTCAGCAATAGAAAACCCTGGTGAGTAAATCTCACTCTGTTTATTTAGAATTATTTTTATTAATTAAAAATAATTGTTTTGTTGATTTGTTGGATGCTTTAAATATTTATTTATTGCTGCTAAAAATATATTAGTTATCTAGGATTGGTTGACTATTATATATATATATATATATATTGGGTTGATGATTGGTTGGATTCCCGCAGTCTCATTAGCGGATGCCCGCAGTTTCATAGCGGATGATTACCCTATACGCCCCACGCTATGATTAGTGGATGACCTTCTATACCGCGATATCCTGCCTCAAAGCAGGATGGGTATTACTATGTTGACTAACATCTGTGGTTGCAGGAAAACAGGTTGGAGGAATCCAACAGGATTCCTCAAAAAAAAATATTATCTGTTTGTTGTTTGTTTGATTTCATATATATTCATATATGATGTGTTAAAAATCAAATGATTGAAAATTGGTTGATTTGATTGTTTAAAATATCCCTGGGCTTGAATATTGATTCATAAAAATATCGAAAAGGGTATTTGAAATTTAAAAGGGGAATTCTATTTTTATAAATAGAATTTGAATTTTTAATGAACTATAGCAAACATTAACTTGTTTTGAATATATATGAACGAGTATTGAATTTATAAAGTTGTTTATAAATGAAAAGATGAGATTTGAATCGAATTTATAAAGTTGTTTATAAATGAAAAGATGAGATTTGAATCGAATTTATAAAGTTGTTTATAAATGAAAAGATGAGATTTGAATCGAATATATAAACTTTGTTTATAAATGAAAAGATGAGATTTGAATCGAATTTATAAACTTTGTTTACAAATGAAAATATGGGATTTGAATTGAAGTTATAAACGTTGTTTATAAATTTGAATATAGAAATTCAAATGGACTTTAAACTATAAATTTGAATATAGAAATTCAAATGGACTTTAAACTATAGAAATTGAATATAGAAATTCAAATGGACTTTAAACTATAGATTTGAATATAGAATTCAAATGGACTTTAAACTATAGAATTTGAAAATAGAATTCAAATGAAGTTTAAATAAAGAGAATTCAAATAGAATTGAATTGGAATTTGAATAAGAAGTCGATAAGGAAACGAGGGTATGAGTATAATTAGAATTTGTTAATATGCAAGTTAAAAATATATTTGAACATGTCATGTTCAAATATGACGGTGAAATAGACTAAAAAGTTAAGTAACAGATTTAATTAACAAATTGAGTTAAAACGATTGGTATAGTTAAAATAGATTGGACAGGTATAGACATACAGGAGACAGGTATGGAATAAAGTATAGAAGTGAAATAAATAGAATGCCCGACAAAAAGGTACGTGTTTAATTTCCATATGAGATTTTATGCGCCGTATCGGCAAGCCGCTTGGCTTTTTCTTTTTCTTTTTGAGATAAGAAGGACCGGGAAAGCTATTTGAAATTTCCCGATGCTCCCGGTACAAAGGAGGTTATGGCGAATTTTTCCGGGAATTTAAGGAGATAGAATATTTTTAAGATAATTTGATAGTTAGAAATCAACGTATCAAAATATATAGAAGTCGATAAGAAAACGAACTTAGAAATAGAATAGTATAATCAAAAAGGAAGTATAAGAATAAAATCTAGTAAGAATAGAAAAGGGAAGTGTATATGTGTTTAAAGGTGAATAATCAGTTGTATGGTATTGATCATTCGAGTAAGTAGTCTTGTCTGTTTTGACGTTAAATGTTATTCAGTCAAGGTCTGAGAGGTAATTATACCCCAACTTGGTTGATTTCATGATATACCGATAAGTAGCAAGATTCAGGCTCGAAGATCAATGTGGAATAAGAATTAGTTAAATACTGTATTTGGGTTGTCGTAACGATGTTTTACACAACATCTGTTTTAACCCAAATATGTGCAAAGCTTGGAAATAGAATAATGAATATTTCCTAGTATAGAAAATAAAGGAAGACGATATATGGAAATGTTTTCCAAATAACGTAAAAGGCCAACTTGGTTATTGAAAATATTTGGTTAACAAATATTGATAAAGAAATAGCGAAGAGATTTAATTAATGGAATATTAATTAAAGGTTCAATGATTATTGGATGTTTGGATGAACACTTGTTTTATTCGATAGTTAAAACATCGACTATCGAAACACTTGTTTTTATTCGATAGTTAAATCACAGACTATCGAAGTTTTGACCATCGTTGTCAATATGGAGAGACCGGTTGGATGATTATCCGAAGAACCACTCCATATCGGCAGTAGCGTGCGAATCAGATTATATAAAGATAATCGAAGACGGAGTAGAGTGCAAGGACTTTTTCTATTAATAAAAATAGTGCCTTCGGTTCATCCTGTTCCTGGGTGACGTGTATGGATGAATGTCTGACAGAGTATTTCCAGAAAGGTCACGTACATTGATTTCTCCAATCGTACCAAGAGTGGAAGCGGAGAAGGAAACTTCTTTTAGCTAACACGTAATGTACTGTTGAGGACGTCAATCGGTGATTTGAGGGATTTGACGATGTGACATTCGAAGTGAATATGGCGTGATGATAAAGCGTAGCTTCTAGCCTCATCAACCGGTAAATGACAGAAATCGGGCAGGCAACATGGCTATGTAGGTCGCACCTATTAGGGTGTATAATCACCTGATCTAGAGTTTCATTTACTTCTAAAAATCTATTGTCGATGCTGACCCATTCGGGAAACGGTTGCTGATCCCAATCGTTGGTGATATACATTCGATACACTCAAGCGAAATGAGTGGTCGGTCATGTGTGGCTGAGTTGCAAGATGTTCTTGTTGAACTCGGTGTATTCTCCTCTAGAGATATACCAGCGGAAGGTGGTTCCCTACCTTGTCATAGTTGGAAATCCATTACCCAATACGTGCTTGCGGTTTTGATTGTATATATATGTGGAACGTGAGATGCAAACGTTCCACTATATTGTTATTTACTTGATTTAGACATTATTATAATATCAAAAGAGTTTTGATATAAAGATAAGTCAAGTGTTTGGATTTTCATAAGGGAAAAACCCGTTCCGTGTTATACGGCGTGGTCTTATGAGATATCATTTAGTTTTCTGAAACTGTTTTAAACTGTTTACTCATACCAGTCCCATGACTGACCCGGAGTTTACTTTGTTGTTTTCCCTAAACTCTTGGGTGCCTAAATTTGTACGGGCAGTAAAGTAGTCGAGAATTTACAGATATACTGGAAGAGCTTGGAGCAGGAGGCTTCAGGATCATATAGCTATAGTTATTTCTGCTGTGTTGTAAGTGATGTACTTTGATATTGATGTATATTCAAGTACAGATGTATATTTCAAGTTATGTTATATATATTATACGTTATTCGTTCCGCTGTGAGATTCGTGTTACTCTGATGTTGTGTTCTTCTTCTTCTTCTATTCTAAGTTTCTATCTTATCTATCCTCACCCTCTAACTTCTTTCTATTAATGGTTCGAATTTCCGTGATATTTGGGGTTGGACTTGTGTTTTTGGTCAGCTCAAATTCTACCGGATTTTCGGGTCGTTACAGTTAGTATCAGAGCTTAGGTTGAGCGAATACCTAGGCTTGTTGGAATGTGCTCATTAGAGATAGGATCAGTAGTATCCTAGAATGAGTTGAGTGTATATATATATATATATATATATATATATATATATATATACGAGAGAGCGTATTTGTTATTTGATATAAAAACTGTTTTATATTGTGTTGACTAGTCTGTTGAGTGGATTATAAATTTTGGTCGAATCGTGGGACGCCACGATGTCGATAGGAGTTTATAAACACTTGAACAAAAGATTGGACACGATATTATTTTCAAATAGTTAAGTTGATTGTTAGGATCATAATCGAATTAGATTATAAAACTGAAATAGTTATATATATAACCAATGTAATTTGTATATGAAATCGAATATACAAATAAGATGAATTGAAATTGAATTCCAACCAGAATTCAGAATTTAAAATCCTGGGAGTTTGGAAAATATTTTTCTAAATGGATTTTGGAAAAAAAAATAAAGCACTGAACTCATTCAGTGGCTGGGAAATAATTCTGATGATGGTCGCAACATCACCAGCGTTCATTTTCGAGTTTCTAAGTAACGAATTGCTGCCTTGGAAAGTTTTTGATGGAAATTTGTTTGAAAAAAACAAGTTGTTTCAAAATTCAAATGTTTTGAATTTGGGATAGATATAAATATATGTATATATTTATATAACTTCAAAGGAATTTTGAAATGGGAATTGAAATATATAATTCAAATAGAAGTGAAATAGAATTTGAATTCAAAGGAATTCAAATGAGTTTGAATAAAGAAAATTCAAATAGAAATTGTATAAGAAAATTTGAAATGGAATTTGAATTCAAGGGAATTCAAATGGATTTGAATAAAGGAAAGTCAATTAGAGATTTGAATATTAGAATTCAAATGGAATTTGGTTAATTAGAATTTCAAAGAAAATATAAAGTGGAGGTTGAATATTAGAATTCAAAGAAAATATAGAGTTTGAAATGGAATTTAAATTCAAAGGATTTCAAATAGGAATTTGAATAAGGAATTTAAATAGAAATTGAATAAAGGATTTCAAATAGGAATTGAAAATAAGAAATTCAAATAGGAATTTGAATAGAAAAAAATTCAAATAGAAATTCAAATAGAAGGAAATTCAAATATAGAGTTTGAATAAATGAAAATATGGAATTTGAATATTTAGAGGACTTGAATATTTGAAGAGAAATAGATCGGGAATATTATGTGAAATGGATTGGATATATATTAAAAATATATCAGAATGGAGTTGAATTTATTATAAACAAAGTTAAAACGTTTATATTTATAAATATAATTAAAACGAGCTCGCCATAGCGCGGCAGTTCGTAAATTGGCGATTCGAACTTCAATTTAGTATACAGAACTCAATTGAAGTCGGAATTCTTCGAAACAAGAATCGTCGGAGCCGGTTGAACAATAGTTTTCTAATAAATGAGAAAAATCTAGATTTCGTCGTATAGATTTTGAGTTATGTCAAAATCAAATTTTTAGAAAAGCAGCGCCAGAAACCATTAAAAACCACAATGGTTTATATATATAAGTAAAAGGATTTTTAAAGTAAATAAAATCCGGATTGACATTAGAAAAATCCAGGCTGGAGATATAAAATGAATATGAACTCAAGTGAAGTAGATAAATTGATTTGGGAAACAATGATCATATTTCTGATTATTGAATAGAATTAACTAAGTAAAAGAGAAATTAGTTAATCAAAGTTGAATCGAAATTGGGTTTTTGGATAAGTGAAAGAGATTGAGAATTTATATTCGAAATCGAATATATAACTCGAGTTGAAAATATAATTAGATTAGTTATAATTAATTTGACATATATTTGAACAAGTGATATTCAAATAAAAAGGGTGAAATAGGAAAAACGGTTAATTAGCAACTAGTTAATGGGAATTTGAATGATTGAAATTAAATTTAACTTAAGTAAGTTAAATGGATCGAAATGAATAAATTGAGTAAAATCAATGTGAATGAAATATGAATTGGGTTTGAATAAAGGAAAAAAAAAAGTTAAAGAGGAAATATAATTGTAACACAAATACCAAGGAAGTTATGTACAAACAAATAGAAGGAGAAATATTTGTAAAAACATTTACAAATAGAATATATAAGTCTGAGCTTATATAGAGAAGAGATATTGGTTTTTAACACTGATAGTTTTAAATAGAAGGGGTACACAACACTTGTATAAGTGAAGTAACGTTATTAAAGAGAACATTTATAAAGTGAAGAACCATTACCAAAAGTAAATCTTTATAAATGAATAAACGTTATCCAATATGAGTTATTCGAATAAGAAAAGTCGATTAGAGTTAGAAATAATCGATTAGAGTAAGAATTAACCAGTTAGAGTTAATCAGTTAGGGTTAATCTGTAGATTTAATTGAATGTTAGTTATTCAATTAAAATTGATCGAATATAGTTACTGAAATAGAGTTAGTCAAGCAAAGTTACTCAGGATAAGTTACCATTTCATATGACTGCTAGCGTAATTCGCAGAGCTGCAGATAGCCTAGAGCGGTCGGATGTTTCCTGGGGGAATCAGGCGTAACCATTGTGATCGCTGCGATCTAGGGTCAAGCGAGTGGAGTTAAATCGAATATTAGTTTATTCGGATAGAATTAAAGGAGTTATCGAATATAGTTATTCGAAAGGAATTATCGAATATAGTTTATTCGAAAGGAATTATCGAGTTTGGTTATTCGGAAGGAGTTATCGATTATTAGTTAATCGAAGGAGTTATCGATTATTAGTAAATCAAAAGAATTATCGATTATAGTTTAATCGAAAAGAGTTATCGATTAGTTTAATCGAAGTGAGTTATAGAATATTGGTTATTCGAAGGAGTTATCGAATTCAGTTATTCGATAGAGTTAATCGAAAAGAGTTAAATCCAATAGGGGAAATTGATAAAAGTGAATTGAATAGAGTAAATCGAATATAGTTTATTCGAAGAAAGGTTTTCGAATCTAGTTATTCGAAAGAGAGTAAATCGAATATAGTTATTCGAAGGGAGGAGTTATCGAATAAGGATTTATTCGAAAGAAAAGTACGTAAGGAAGTTTTGAAATGTTGAATATCAACATAAATAAGTTTTGAAAAGTTAATGGGTTTGTAGCACTTTTTCTACCGTAGCAATTTCGAGGACGAAATTATTTTAAGTGGGGAAGATTGTAATGACCCGGGATTTCGACCAACTAATTTTAAATATTTAGAATGGATTTAAATATTTAGTTGATAATATAAATGAATTTTTATATTTATGTTATCAATTTAAATATCGATTTCGATTTAATATCGTATATATTAAATTATCAAAATAAGGAGTCAGCGAATAACTGAATTCGAAGTGAAACCTGATTTGAAAACAGTTCAGATAATCAATACATAATTCTGTTTGAATTAGAATAATAATATTCAATATTTATCGAAGAATTTAAATGGTTTGAAATTTAAATTAAATTGAATTAAAATAATATCTTCCACAGACGATCGAACTGGACTTCGTGACTTATCCCAGTGGGTTCAGAATAGTAGTTTTACCCTAGGATTGGCAATTGTTGGGTTCAGAAAGGAGTTCGGAATAGTGGAGTATTTTATTTTAAGGACACCGGTTCAAAATTTAATTTAAAATACAAATAAAAGAGATTTTTATTTAATATAATACCCACTTAAATTCCTTGGTGTTGATGAATGCACGTTTATAACTGACATGCGCTATCTCCTTCCACTCAACATCAAAAGGAAATCGGAATGGCCACGCACCCCAATTTTTCTCTATAAATTGCGAACTCCCCTTCTTTCCTTTTCGTTCCTCCGTTCTCAGCTAAACAAATTAAAAATCGGATCCCATTTCCAGTTCGATCCCTCGAGCAGAATAAAACCCAATCCCAAAAATCCTACAGCTACAAATCGAACGCAAGGTTCGTGCCACTAGAGTCCACCGCAAATGGTCTGGGCGGGATTTCGATTTGGGGTTCCAGTCATTAGAAGCGAACTAGGGCATCAGGAAATTTGAGGAAGTCGCGACAATCAAAGGCGACTGTAGAGGATCGAGTTACTGTGTAATGAACTGGGAGGGTGCGGGGTCGCTTTCAGTAATGGCGAAGGAAAGGGTTAGTCTGATGGCGATGAAGGTGAGATGGAAGGAATACGAACGTGTTGATAGTGGGTTCTGGTGTTGCGGATTTCCTGAAGTTGCGAGTTACTGTAGCAGGTCTACAGGGAAGGGTGAACATCGAGCATAGGATGGTGGTTCAGGCTTGGTTCTGGCAGCAGGTAGCAGGCAGTAAGGCCGTGAGTATAAGGTGATATCAAGTGAAGGGAAAAGAGGATGACTGCGAGGTGTTCGAAGAAATGCCAAAGTGAAGAATTTGTCGTTTGAGCTGGTGTTGTTCATTGGGACTGTTCTAGGATTTGTTTCGTCAATCGGTCGAGTCGATTATGATAGCATTTAGGTATACATTTTTAATTAATTTTGAAATACCTATAATAATCTATTTATTTATATTATAGTTAATTTAAATAAAAGATGTATTAATCGTTAAATAATATGAATTTATCATAGGTACGGGGTAAAGTTGGTTGAGATGATTCGATAAGTTCGTAAGCACATCGATATGAAATTAAACGGGATTTGTTGGATATTCAGCAATAGAAAACCCTGGTGAGTAAATCTCACTCTGTTTATTTAGAATTATTTTTATTAATTAAAAATAATTGTTTTGTTGATTTGTTGGATGCTTTAAATATTTATTTATTGCTGCTAAAAATATATTAGTTATCTAGGATTGGTTGACTATTATATATATATATTGGGTTGATGATTGGTTGGATTCCCGCAGTCTCATTAGCGGATGCCCGCAGTTTCATAGCGGATGATTACCCTATACGCCCCACGCTATGATTAGTGGATGACCTTCTATACCGCGATATCCTGCCTCGAAGCAGGATGGGTATTACTATGTTGACTAACATCTGTGGTTGCAGGAAAACAGGTTGGAAGAATCCAACAGGATTCCTCAAAAAAAAAAATTATCTGTTTGTTTTTTGTTTGATTTCATATATATTCATATATGATGTGTTAAAAATCAAATGATTGAAAATTGGTTGATTTGATTGTTTAAAATATCCCTGGGCTTGAATATTGATTCATAAAAATATCGAAAAGGGTATTTGAAATTTAAAAGGGGAATTCTATTTTTATAAATAGAATTTGAATTTTTAATGAACTATAGCAAACATTAACTTGTTTTGAATATATATGAACGAGTATTGAATTTATAAAGTTGTTTATAAATGAAAAGATGAGATTTGAATCGAATTTATAAAGTTGTTTATAAATGAAAAGATGAGATTTGAATCGAATTTATAAAGTTGTTTATAAATGAAAAGATGAGATTTGAATCGAATATATAAACTTTGTTTATAAATGAAAAGATGAGATTTGAATCGAATTTATAAACTTTGTTTACAAATGAAAATATGGGATTTGAATTGAAGTTATAAACGTTGTTTATAAATTTGAATATAGAAATCAAATGGACTTTAAACTATAAATTTGAATATAGAAATTCAAATGGACTTTAAACTATAGAAATTGAATATAGAAATTCAAATGGACTTTAAACTATAGATTTGAATATAGAATTCAAATGGACTTTAAACTATAGAATTTGAAAATAGAATTCAAATGAAGTTTAAATAAAGAGAATTCAAATAGAATTGAATTGGAATTTGAATAAGAAGTCGATAAGGAAACGAGGGTATGAGTATAATTAGAATTTGTTAATATGCAAGTTAAAAATATATTTGAACATGTCATGTTCAAATATGACGGTGAAATAGACTAAAAAAGTTAAGTAACAGATTTAATTAACAAATTGAGTTAAAACGATTGGTATAGTTAAAATAGATTGGACAGGTATAGACATACAGGAGACAGGTATGGAATAAAGTATAGAAGTGAAATAAATAGAATGCCCGACAAAAAGGTACGTATTTAATTTCCATATGAGATTTTATGCGCCATATCGGCAAGCCGCTTGGCTTTTTCTTTTTCTTTTTGAGATAAGAAGGACCGGGAAAGCTATTTGAAATTTCCCGATGCTCCCGGTACAAAGGAGGTTATGGCGAATTTTTCCGGGAATTTAAGGAGATAGAATATTTTTAAGATAATTTGATAGTTAGAAATCAACGTATTAAAATATATAGAAGTCGATAAGAAAACGAACTTAGAAATAGAATAGTATAATCAAAAAGGAAGTATAAGAATAAAATCTAGTAAGAATAGAAAAGGGAAGTGTATATGTGTTTAAAGGTGAATAATCAGTTGTATGGTATTGATCATTCGAGTAAGTAGTCTTGTCTGTTTTGACGTTAAATGTTATTCAGTCAAGGTCTGAGAGGTAATTATACCCCAACTTGGTTGATTTCATGATATACCGATAAGTAGCAAGATTCAGGCTCGAAGATCAATGTGGAATAAGAATTAGTTAAATACTGTATTTGGGTTGTCGTAACGATGTTTTACACAACATCTGTTTTAACCCAAATATGTGCAAAGCTTGGAAATAGAATAATGAATATTTCCTAGTATAGAAAATAAAGGAAGACGATATATGGAAATGTTTTCCAAATAACTTAAAAGGCCAACTTGGTTATTGAAAATATTTGGTTAACAAATATTGATAAAGAAATAGAGAAGAGATTTAATTAATGGAATATTAATTAAAGGTTCAATGATTGTTGGATGTTTGGATGAACACTTGTTTTATTCGATAGTTAAAACATCGACTATCGAAACACTTGTTTTTATTCGATAGTTAAATCACAGACTATCGAAGTTTTGACCATCGTTGTCAATATGGAGAGACCGGTTGGATGATTATCCGAAGAACCACTCCATATCGGCAGTAGCGTGCGAATCAGATTATATAAAGATAATCGAAGACGGAGTAGAGTGCAAGGACTTTTTCTATTAATAGAAATAGTGCCTTCGGTTCATCCTGTTCCTGGATGACGTGTATGGATGAATGTCTGACAGAGTATTTCCAGAAAGGTCACGTACATTGATTTCTCCAATCGTACCAAGAGTGGAAGCGGAGAAGGAAACTTCTTTTAGCTAACACGTAATGTACTGTTGAGGACGTCAATCGGTGATTTGAGGGATTTGACGATGTGACATTCGAAGTGAATATGGCGTGATGATAAAGCGTAGCTTCTAGCCTCATCAACCGGTAAATGACAGAAATCGGGCAGGCAACATGGCTATGTAGGTCGCACCTATTAGGGTGTATAATCACCTGATCTAGAGTTTCATTTACTTCTAAAAATCTATTGTCAATGCTGACCCATTCGGGAAACAGTTGCTGATCCCAATCGTTGGTGATATACATTCGATACACTCAAGTGAAATGAGTGGTCGGTCATGTGTGGCTGAGTTGCAAGATGTTCTTGTTGAACTCGGTGTATTCTCCTCTAGAGATATACCAGCGGAAGGTGGTTCCCTACCTTGTCATAGTTGGAAATCCATTACCCAATACGTGCTTGCGGTTTTGATTGTATATATATGTGGAACGTGAGATGCAAACGTTCCACTATATTGTTATTTACTTGATTTAGACATTATTATAATATCAAAAGAGTTTTGATATAAAGATAAGTCAAGTGTTTGGATTTTCATAAGGGAAAAACCCATTCCGTGTTATACGGCGTGGTCTTATGAGATATCATTTAGTTTTCTGAAACTGTTTTAAACTGTTTACTCATACCAGTCCCATGACTGACCCAGAGTTTACTTTGTTGTTTTCCCTAAACTCTTGGGTGCCTAAATTTGTACGGGCGGTAAAGTAGTCGGGAATTTACAGATATACTGGAAGAGCTTGGAGTAGGAGGCTTCAGGATCATATAGCTATAGTTATTTCTGCTGTGTTGTAAGTGATGTACTTTGATATTGATGTATATTCAAGTACAGATGTATATTTCAAGTTATGTTATATATATTATACGTTATTTGTTCCGCTGTGAGATTCGTGTTACTCTGATGTTGTGTTCTTCTTCTTCTTCTTCTATTCTAAGTTTCTATCTTATCTATCCTCACCCTCTAACTTCTTTCTATTAATGGTTCGAATTTCCGTGATATTTGGGGTTGGACTTGTGTTTTTGGTCAGCTCAAATTCTACCGGATTTTCGGGTCGTTACATTAACCCCATTCGTTAACCGTATTTTTCGGTTAAGCGTCATTAGGAAAACTTACTTAACCTTACCAAGTTATCGCGTTGGATTGATTAAGTGTTGGTTAACTTAACCCCATCCACTAGTCATATAAAAATGGTTAAGTGTCATTAGGCAAATCAAGTTACTTAACCTACCCAACCTTGTCATGTTTTGTTAAGTATCATTAGCCTAATCAAATTACTTAACCCATTTGTCCATGTCATATTTGGTTAAGAGTCATTAATCAAATTAACTTAACCCTATCATGTGGCATTAACTACTTAATGCACCTTCACCTCTCACATTAGACTTTGTTGTGGTTACTAGTTAAGCCGGTCAGTTCCGGGTAGCTTTACACCACAACTTGGTCTAACCTCGGGTTCAAGCACAACATGACCAACTTCTCACATTGGGTCCTATTGTTTGCAACTACTAGTTAGGCCGGTCGGTTCCGGGTAGTTTTACGTTGCAAACTCAACCCAACCTCGAGTTGGCCACACTTATATTATCTAAGTGTCATGTCCATCATGTTTCCCAAAACATGTTACAAGTTTTCAAGCATTTGGGTAGACCTAACTTAATAGGTAAATTCCCAAAGGGTAGACCTAACTTAATAGGAAAATTCCCAAGCTTATGTTTTTATGCATACTTACATGTCAACTTCCATGTTATATTTCAAGTCATGTTTTCAAGTTGTATTTTCATGTCATTAGAAATTACCCATAACATAACCCAACGCTTTTAAACTCGCATATACGTTCGCGACAACGTAATGGATTAAAAGAAGAGACTTGGCAAAGGCATGACAAAAATGGATATTAAGCCACAAGTTAATCATGGTGGCAAATGAGGCACAAATGTGTTCATTAACTTGCATGTTACATTCTTAAGCCTCAAAACATGCATAAACCCAAACTTGGCACATAAGCGAATCATGGTGACAAAAGATATGGAATGATGACTAGTAACTCGCATATATCATCATATAAGGGTTATGACTTCATATGCAAGTTGACATAAAGGTTATGAGGGTTCTCATGTTGCCTAATGCAACATTTCAACATAAAGGTTGTAGCTTTTAGCTCACAAGATCAAGATAATGACTTCATAAACTTGCATGACATGATAGCATGTATCATACTCAATGATCAAACCCAAACTTGCAACATGAACATTTAACTTCATAGTTAATATCTAAGAGTAGGGAAAGGGCTTACATTGCTATGAAGGCACAAAAGATATGACAAAAGCCCTTATGCAATCAAATAGACCCAAAATGCAAGCTCTAACATAAAAACCCTTGAGCCAAAATGATCAAAACCCTTGCTTTATGATGCAAAGATAGAAACTTGACTTGAATGCAAGCTAATGACACTCATACAAGCTTGAAAACACTTGTATGCATGGAAAATCTCTCATAGAAACCATTTAGAAATTTTATGAAGAGAGTGGAGGCCATGAGAGGTAAAATTTTGCCATAGTTTAGTTGCATGAATGAATAATGAGGATTTAGGATAGGTTAGGGTCTTATTTATAGATTAGGCAAGTGTTTTAGGCCATAGGATTAAACCTAGATTCAATCCAAGCCATCAAAACATGTCTTGGGGAAGAAGTCAAGTGTAGGAACCATCTAGGGCCATTAGATTAAAGATGAACCATGAGAACCATCCAAATGCAAAATCTGCATTTGAGCGAATCGGCCCACGGGTTGACAGCCGAACACCCTGGATTAACCCCTAGTCGACCCAACGGGCTCAGGTCGACCTCAAAAATCGGCCGGTTCGGTTATTCCCCTCTCCCAATTCGCTGTTTTGAACATTTTTGCATATTTATTTATTTAATTTTCAATTATATATATATATATATATCAATATATATATTTCTCTGCGCAACCCATTTCACTTAATTAAGTATACTTTAAATTTGGGAATTTTTCGTGAAACTTCGCGAGGCCATATCTTGGTCATACGGACTCCGATTTTTGAAAACTCGGACTCTATTTCGCGTATTTTTCCGAGACGAACGCAATGGCATAGCCCGTTTCCCTTGTTTCAGATTTTACAGTTTAATTCTTCCTCCATTTATGTTATAACAGGTTATTGAAAATACGGGTTGTTACATTCTCCCCACCTTTTAGGATTTCGTCCCCGAAATCTCCAAGTTAGGAAGAACATATCCTACCATCCATCATCCATCTACTCAAAACATCATCCACAAGCAACCATTGTCCTTAGATGATTTCTAATGCTGTATGAATATATGCAAAACGTGTGTGTACATGTTCCTTAGCAAATGCTAATGATCAGGCCTGAATAATCTTTCTAATGCAAAATATGTATAGTGCCATGAATCCAACATGTATGCAAATAGTCCTAGTCATATAGATACTATATGCGTGCACAATCATTCATTCATATGCAACAACCGCATGATAATACATTCAATTTCATCCATAAACAAGTATAAATACTCGTGCATATGCAATATGAAATGTGATCGAGTCGAGCTAGTATCTTATGTGTATTCGCGCATCCACGAGCAACCACTTGCAACCATATCAATCATAACATGTTTCAAATACATGTTTACATCCATAGGGTTCTACCTAGAATTCCTTGAAACAGAGTCGAGAAGATAAACAGGACAAACTCCTTACAGGGTTTGTAACGGAGAATAGGACCGAGAGGATGTCCACAAAAGATAGCCTACAAGTAAGATCTACAGAAAACAGGGATCAAGGATATACTCCCAAAAAGAGATATCATGCGCGTATCTAGTCTTTGACCATCAAAGTCGTCTTTTAACTTCGCGATTTTGTAGCTTCTTATTCCTGTTTCCATAACATGAGCTGGAACTCATTTCTTCGTCGCCTCTCGTTCCACTTGCACTTATCCTTTTACTAGAATACTTGACGCAAACATGATTGCGTACTCATGATCTCATGTAAGCTTTCCAAAATTCACTAGTGAATCTTGGATCTCGTTTATATACTATAAGGCATTCCATGTAGAAGAACTTTCTCTTGAAAGTAAACAGATGTCAATCAGGTTATCATGCGCACTTACTAGGGTGATCTCTATAACCCATGCATAAATGAAGTAAACCATTCGTCTTATTGGCGAACACCACTCGATCGGGCTTTAAATTTCCAATAAAGGCATCAAGGGATTCTAAGTAATTAGTCATGACAGAACCTCAAAAAGGTTACCCGATACTTCGAGGGCATTACCAAGGCTAGTCAAAAGGTCTAACTACCCTCCTATCAAAACCGAGAGTGGCACTCCCTACTGGATAACCACTTCATCCCTAGAATCCATCCATAGCTTATAAACATAAGCATTATTTCCAAACTCAACACTTGGCATAGACATTCCGAAATCCAAACAAGTCATGTATAAATGGACTGATTCTCCAATAGGACATTGAGACAAAAATGGGATTCTCTATTACGCTAGTACTTAAGGTGCAGAGACTCAACTATCGAAGCAGACTTAAATGATACGAACAACGAAGTCCTAACGGGATGATAGAGAAGAAAAGCTAAACCTTTAACAAGATCGTTACCCTCCTTCCGAGGTACTCTAGAAATGAGAGCATACTACTGCCCTCCCGATGATCTTGTCCTTGTCCCATAATACTTAACTATCCGCCCCGTTTTACCATGCCAAAGGTACTCTCTCGTCATGGGTTTCATTGTTCATCTTTCTCCCTCCTTTGAGGACTAAGCCATACCAACAAGTTGCTCATCCTTAAGCTCGTATCCTTTATCCTTCTTTCTCACGATCCTTTCTTATAACGCGGCCACTGGTCTCTCGAGAACCACCTCCATCGTATGGAAAGCACTTTCGTAGGTAGAAAAGACTAGTCGCAGTTAAAACTACTGTGACTACAGATGGAGGAAAGAAAGGAAAAGAGACTCAATTAAGGAAACAAGGATAGTGCTAATGGCCTTTGGGGAATAGCCTTTTTCTTTTAAAAGAAAATTTTCTTGAAAAATGCTTCTTTGTAAACGGTTTTTTTTTCAAATAGTTTTCAGAAGGTCTTTAAAAACTTTTGCCCAGTCTGGTAACCTTCTGCTCTGATACCACGTGTAACACCCCGCCTCCGCTAGGGTCACTCGCAAAGGAATGCAATAGCTTTAGAGGGGCATTATTGGTAAACATGCACAGAAATATCACAAGACAGAACATATAAAATAGCGGAAGTAAAATCAAACTTTCATAACATGAATAAATAAGGTCTAAAGCCTTTTACATCAGAGTACATCAAAACCTATCTTGCAATAGTAAAGAAGCATAAAGACATTTTCATAAATTATTCCCCAAGTAAAAATAGTAAAGTAGCCAAAAAGTCCAAGCCATCCATGATGACCTTCAAGCAGAAGAAGTCCGAACTAAACAACAGTATTTCCTCCCTGTAACCTGGGGGGGAACGGAAGAAAAGAGGCGAAACAAAACGGGTCAGTCAAAAAGACTGAGTAAGCCCTATCTACTATTAGCATAAAAACTAGTAAAGTTAACTGACATGAGAAACTGAGATGAACATAAGCATGATAACAAGATAGATAAGCTAAATCAAAATAACAGGATGAACTACTGAACTCAGATAAACTAAGGTGTCATGATAAATTACGATGTCAAGATAAAACAAGGTATCACATCGTCAGGTTTCTATCAAGTATAATATCCCCAAGATATCTGTCACGTATAACGCCCCATGATATCTATCCTGTATTTTAGCTCTGCACCTACCGTACTAGTATCCCCACCGTGTCATGTGTTAACCAAGAATGACCCTCACTCAAAAGTCGTGTAATGGTCCATGTCAACCTAATATATCGCATATAAAGGTTACTCAACTTGTATGTTTTATTCCATGTAAATGTTCAGTCCCTTGCCGTAGACCATACGGGCTTTCCCATGAGATTCTACATTACTTTAACATAGTTCCATGATCCTTAAGATCGGTTTGGACTGTTACCCTAAACCTAGCTAGGGTCTTCCAACATGAATTATTGTTTGTACAACTAGGACTTATGCTACCTAGGGCTGCTAGGGATTATGCTTACCTATTGCACGTTTTCGTATCTCGGTTTGGGTTCAACCACCTAGGGCCACTAGGGATTACGCTAACCGCCAACCGCGCCCTTTTTCCCACGCATTCATCGTGAATCGCTTTTCCATGACTGTATGCACATGTATCACATCGTGCCATCCGAGTCCTGTCACAGGGCAAATCAAGAAATACAGGACTCGGTCGGGAGCTTTCGATTTATCTGCCGATGCAGATGCTAAGGTCTGTTTTTCTTATACGTGGCTATGGTCCCACGAGACCACTCCTTCAACTAGTGAAAGACAAGACAGGATAAATCTTGTATGAGAACACACTACTGGCCAACCCACAATCCTAGCCTTACCGCAACCATAATTAGATAGCAATTATGGTCTATTGGGTGTTCTCTGCCTTTCCGTATGTACACGCTTGACCAAAGATGGTAGGTAGCCTGACGAAATGCTATCTAGGGTATGACCGTGTATCGTCGACTATCCCCTATCCATCCCCGTCTTTAGGTCTCTCGTATAGCAACCAAGGCATACTCTTGGTTCTTCTAACGCAGACCTTAACCTCTCATGAGCCTAGTATAATCACCTGGCAGCTCATAGAGGGATACCAAGAATATCCTCACGTTCCCCGAAGCCGCTGCTTCGTTACCCAGTTCGCTGGAGCCTTTATCTAAATCAGATACTTGCTCCTACTCGTATACTTAAACGATGACCTACCGTATCAGGTTACTCATCTATCTATGAACTGGTCTAAATTTCCTTGACTAAGAATCATTACTTAGTTATTCTTCAACTAAGGTTTAACACTTAGCATTGTTCCCGTTATCCTTGTTAACTACGGTTATCCACCTAATCCTCAGAACTAGGGTTTACATAATGGATTAAGTGTCACTTAAGTTCATGACTTAACCCGTCTACAAATCCTGTCAAAATTGGCTAAGTATCCAAGTTCAATGCTTAACCCTACAAACCATGCTCAAGTTGGTTAAGTATATTAAGCAATTCACGACTTAACCTCGTCCAATTATCATTCTAGATTGGTTAAGTATATATTAACTTGACCCTATCAATTTACTTAGTCAAATCGGTCAAGTGTATTCAAGCGATTCGTGACTTAGCCTTATCATGTTTTCACGTTATATTGGTTAAGTATTGGTTAACTTAACCACAATAAATTAACGAGTTAGATTGGATAAGTATAGGTCACTTAACCACATCAATTCATCATGTTTAGATTAGTTAAGTGTTTAACTTAACCCCATTAAACTACCAAGTGGGATTAATTAAGTCTAGGCTAACTTAACCCCATCCGATTTCCATGTTTAGACTAGTTGAGTCTAATCTTAACCCCATTCGTTAACCGTATTTTTCGGTTAAGCGTCATTAAGAAAACTTACTTAACCTTACCAAGTTATCGCGTTGGATTGATTAAGTGTTGGTTAACTTAACCCCATCCACTAGTCATATAAAAATGGTTAAGTGTCATTAGGCAAATCAAGTTACTTAACCTACCCAACCTTGTCATGTTTTGTTAAGTATCATTAGCCTAATCAAATTACTTAACCCATTTGTCCATGTCATATTTGGTTAAGAGTCATTAATCAAATTAACTTAACCCTATCATGTGGCATTAATTACTTAATGCACCTTCACCTCTCACATTAGACTTTGTTGTGGTTACTAGTTAAGCCGGTCGGTTCCGGGTAGCTTTACACCACAACTTGGTCTAACCTCGGGTTCAAGCACAACATGACCAACTTCTCACATTGGGTCCTATTGTTTGCAACTACTAGTTAGGCCGGTCGGTTCCGGGTAGTTTTACGTTGCAAACTCAACCCAACCTCGAGTTGGCCACACTTATATTATCTAAGTGTCATGTCCATCATGTTTCCCAAAACATGTTACAAGTTTTCAAGCATTTGGGTAGATCTAACTTAATAGGTAAATTCCCAAAGGGTAGACCTAACTTAATAGGTAAATTCCCAAGCTTATGTTTTTATGCATACTTACATGTCAACTTCCATGTTATATTTCAAGTCATGTTTTCAAGTTGTATTTTCATGTCATTAGAAATTACCCATAACATAACCCAACGCTTTTAAACTCGCATATACGTTCGCGACAACGTAATGGATTAAAAGAAGAGACTTGGCAAAGGCATGACAAAAATGGATATTAAGCCACAAGTTAATCATGGTGGCAAATGAGGCATAAATGTGTTCATTAACTTGCATGTTACATTCTTAAGCCTCAAAACATGCATAAACCCAAACTTGGCACATAAGCGAATCATGGTGACAAAAGATATGGAATGATGACTAGTAACTCGCATATATCATCATATAAGGGTTATGACTTCATATGCAAGTTGACATAAAGGTTATGAGGGTTCTCATGTTGCCTAATGCAACATTTCAACATAAAGGTTGTAGCTTTTAGCTCACAAGATCAAGATAATGACTTCATAAACTTGCATGACATGATAGCATGTATCATACTCAATGATCAAACCCAAACTTGCAACATGAACATTTAACTTCATAGTTAATATATAAGAGTAGGGAAAGGGATTACATTGCTATGAAGGCACAAAAGATATGACAAAAGCCCTTATGCAATCAAATAGACCCAAAATGCAAGCTCTAACATAAAAACCCTTGAGCCAAAATGATCAAAACCCTTGCTTTATGATGCAAAGATAGAAACTTGACTTGAATGCAAGCTAATGACACTCATACAAGCTTGAAAACACTTGTATGCATGGAAAATCTCTCATAGAAACCATTTAGAAATTTTATGAAGAGAGTGGAGGCCATGAGAGGTAAAATTTTGCCATAGTTTAGTTGCATGAATGAATAATGAGGATTTAGGATAGGTTAGGGTCTTATTTATAGATTAGGCAAGTGTTTTAGGCCATAGGATTAAACCTAGATTCAATCCAAGCCATCAAAGCATGTCTTGGGGAAGAAGTCAAGTGTAGGAACCATCTAGGGCCATTAGATAAAGATGAACCATGAGAACCATCCAAATGCAAAATCTGCATTTGAGCGAATCGGCCCACGGGTTGACAGCCAAACACCCTGGATTAACCCCTAGTCGACCCAACGGGCTCGGGTCGACCTCAAAAATCGGCCGGTTCGGTTATTCCCCTCTCCCAATTCGCTGTTTTGAACATTTTTGCATATTTATTTATTTAATTTTCAATTATATATATATATATATATCAATATATATATATTTCTCTGCGCAACCCATTTCACTTAATTAAGTATACTTTAATTTGGGAATTTTTCGTGAAACTTCGCGAGGCCATATCTTGGTCATACGGACTCCGATTTTCGAAAACTCGGACTCTATTTCGCGTATTTTTCCGAGACGAACGCAATGGCATAGCCCGTTTCCCTTGATTCAGATTTTACAGTTTAATTCTGCCTCCATTTATGTTATAACAGGTTATTGAAAATACGGGTTGTTACAATTGCGAACATTAATACTTAACTGATTTTACGGTAGAACATCTATGTCGCTTAAGACTTCCCTTAGACATTTGGTGAGCATGTTATGGCCACATATCATATATAAACTAATCCTGTCCCTAATTTAGTCTTACAAGCTTCTAAAGGAAATGAACATCCCCCATGAATAACCCTACTCTGTTACTGCTATGTATAGCCGCTTCAAAGAAGGAGGACCCATAGACTAACTTTGAATCTAAGAAGGGAAGGTCTCATGACTTTGGTACCTATCCAAGGAATAAACCTTCAGAGAGGTTCCTAGTCCTGACCACTTTAGGCTCAAACTAGATAAGAAGAGAGTCGGCCACTTAAAACCTTCCCAAGGCGTAGTAAACCTGCCTATGCTCACACACAATAGGTTTATATACATATATACTAGACCTCTCACATTAAACCATATACATGTAGATGCTGGATATGTCGGGCGATTCCAGGCAGATTTCTACTACAAGTAGGTTTAACCTCGTGTTATAGCATACTAAACTTGAATAGCCCATGACACCTAGACCTCTCACATTAGTCGGACCCACTTGTGGTTGTTGGATTTGCCGGTCAGTTCCGGGCAAACTTCTACCACGATTGATGACTAACCTCGTGTCTATGTGTCATTATTTGATATCTATATAAGCCATTCTATACAGACACATAAGAAATCAATATATGAGGGCATTTCAAATTCAAATTTAATCCTAATCGCATTTATTAAGTCATATTACGCTAATTTTGTTAATTACGCTATATAAGTAAAATATTTAGTAAGTATAAATAGCGCTAGTTTTTCGTATGAACGAGAGAACGTTTTAACGAGGTAAAATCGTCAACTTGTTCTAAGTTTAAGGCATACAAGTTAATTTCCACATTTGACGACTATATTCAAGGCATAATGATATAATTGCATAATAACATATAGCAATTATGGAAAATACATCATACATACAATTACAACTTGCATCCTATGCTATTGGAATAATTATAGTAATAAACCAAGAACATGGTGTAATTTCAATACATACACACCCCCCCATATATATATACATATATATACATACATATATATGCACATACCTTTATTTATCGAATTTATCCTTTTCTCGTATTGTACATAAAAACGTTCATATTTGATTTGCTTTAAATTTAAATACGTTCAGTTTATCTAATTAGAACAGAATCCAAACCCATTCAGATAATGAATCAAATCAAATCTAAACCTTTTTAGGCTACGAACAAAGATTTAGACAAAAAGGATAAATCACATAAAATAAAAGTACCAATTGTTCTCAATCCACTGCTAAAACAATCCACAAACCCAATATAAATTGACAATTCTTGCGAAAATACATAAAAACAAAGGATTTGGGGGGTTTTGCAGTTTAATTTTGTTGTTATACCAAATTCTCTTAGGCATACAAATCCATATGATAACCTACAAATGTAGAATATGCCTAAGAAACCACTAATTCCACTCACAATGATTGGAAAGGTTGTAGATCTGATGTTGTTATGCCTGTTTGATGCAAACCTCAACTCTAGATATCTATATACATAAGAATCAATTGATTAAAATTCTTATATATATATATATATATATATATATATATAGGATTCCAAGATCTATTCAAATCTAAATTCTATAAGAAAAGAATAGAGAAAGAGAATAGGTTTATAGAAGAAGATGAAAACCTATTTCTGGAATTAATGCCGGCAGAGTGGAGGCACAATATAGAGAATGACTAGGTTAAGGTATGGAGTTTAGGCCTATTTATACTTGCTTGTGTAAGCAA
This sequence comes from Allium sativum, assembly GCA_030737875.1. Lineage (NCBI taxonomy): Eukaryota > Viridiplantae > Streptophyta > Magnoliopsida > Asparagales > Amaryllidaceae > Allium > Allium sativum. Next base: position 747,694,905 of record CM060916.1, on the reverse strand, counting down.
GAACCATAGGATTATTAAGATTTAATCCTAGTTGTCCGTTATCTAAATTAGCCCTGAAAACATTACCAAACCCAGCCTCATTGGGCATTTCAGCCACCAAGCGGTCGACCTCCCCCTAGAACGGCAGTCGACACCCCTTCTTGGAGGGCAGTCAACCTCCTGGTCTCTGAATCGCCCAATAAACGTATATGAGCTGGAGATATCAATTATATATAACTTTAATTCAATCCGGTTATTTCTTTCCTTATGTATATTACTATTGTCCCCTCCCTCTTATCTTCTCATTTGAAATACAAATCCATCCATTTTTTTTATTTTTTGGATATATATATTTTTTATTAAACCACATATATATGAGTTTACCGTCTGATTTCTTTTAACTGTAATTTCTTCATACGAGCACTGTTTTCCACATATTATATATGAAAACGACTCAGAATTTCTCCAAGAATCCAAATAAAAGATTTTCATAGCCAAATTCTTAATGTTGCAAAATCTCATTTTTCATCACGTTTATATTTTATTATTTAATTTCCCATTTCCATTAATTATTGATATTTATATTTTTAGGTATATTTTACGGGGTGTTACATTCTCCCCCCTTAAAATAGATTTCGTCCTGAAACATGTTTAAAGGGACGAAAAATACAATTTGCTCTAAACATCCATGTTGTACACCCATGTTATTTTAAATTCATCCATAAGCATCCATGACTTGCAGTGATTATGAATTGCAGACTTACTAAGGTGAGCTTAATCCTAACGTGTTTGTGTAATAAGTGATGCAATATGTAAGCAACACCTTAACATGCATATATCTTTATATGAGTGCACTGTGAAATTGTGTTGCATCCATCTCCTACCATCCAATCTAGCAACCACAATGCAACCAAAAATCCTAAATTTTCGAGGGAGGCTACAAAATTTTAATTTTTTCATGCCTTCTCTTGAATTTTTCTCTTTACTATACCCGAACCAGTCTATTTGAAAAATGCGGAGTCTCGAAATCCGTGCTCCATGATATCTATGATAGCACAAGACTTTTGAGGTTCCGACTTTGTCCCCATTTCTTGATTAGGCCCTACCAAAATTTATTATACCGTGGAGGTAGCTTATCAAGCATAAAGCTTTTACGGGTTCCTATTCACAATATCATATATCTTCATAGCTTAGAAAAACTCAAAATATAATATCAACTCGTTACCCTTCACAGTCTTCCTAATCAAATTAGACTTTTACTAAAGTCTAACCACAAATTTGGTTTGAGTAGAAATTTGTTAATGGTTATTCCGTCAACACTTTGGAAATTTAGGTGGCCTCCTTGAAGTTCTTCAAGAGTGCCCACTAATTACCAAAAATATAATTACGCTATCCTATAAATATTACTATCATTCCTATTATCTAAGAGGCTAATTCTACAGATCCTTCTTCTTATCTCCAAAGCTTTTGGCTGTCTTCATTTTTTTCTCCAGTCTTCAAGTGAAGTTTGATTCCAAAAAAAAAAATCCTAAATCAAATCTCTAGATTTAACTAATTAATGTCTAATCTATACTATGACTAGAATATTTTCATATGCTCCATTGGAAATTAAATTCCAGTAACGGTCTTTTGTTAAAAATTTCATAAATTTTCCCAACAACGATATTGACATATTTAAAATTACAAGGAATGTGTATTGTTTTATTTTGGATTGGTAGCGTAATTTGCATGCAAACATGAATAATTACACATCACATCCTTTTCATTTTGAGCATATTCCTCATACTTTTTAATATAGTTCCTTTTTTCCTTTTTTTTGAATAATGACAAAACGACTAATTTATAAAAATTAAATAAATACCTTAAACAAACCAAAACATGGTCATATTCAAACTAAAAAGGTTAATGCAATTATAATCTCTCATATTTTATGTCTGTATTCTTGAGGATGGCATTCCATGAGGCTAAATTTCCAAAAACCATAAGACCAATACACTTTCTCTGTATAGGCTATAAAACCAATCTATTATTAACTTCCAAATTCCATATATAGTAAGTCGCTAGGTTTAATATCCCCAGGATGTTTCTCTATTTGCACATTTGTCTTAAGAATTTAATAAGGGTTTTAAATGCCAAATTCTCATGCATAATAAGGATTTATTACTTTCATCACGTTTATACCATTATCCAGTCAATAGATCACAGCCTAATTATCATTTTGGAACTCTTATAATTAAATGGTCTAAATAGTACTGATGTCTTAATACTTTCAATCCAAATCCTTAAGACGCCAAATCCATACCTTTAAATTTTCCATCTTTGCTCTCTTTATAAATATGGTTCATTCAAATATGTAAATACGCCACTAGACCGCTTCCTAAATACTTATTTAATTGCCTCAAGATTTGTAATGACCTGGATTTTTGACCATTCGAATCGATGATGATTAACACATACCGACCCAAACAGATCGCCAATGCAGGTAGTTATTGGGAAAATAAAAGAAAGCAAGGAAGGAAAGAGAACAATAACAGAACCTTACAGCGGAAGGATAACATATAATAAACAATTTACAGTTCAAAAGCAGTTGAAAAATATACATTAGACTATAATATACAATGATGATTAGAGTTACACCGATATATACAATGCAGCGGAATCAAAGTGTAGTGGGAACTTCATATATATATATATATATATATATATATATATATATATATATATATATATATATTAGATACATACCAAATCTTCGTCCTCCAAGGCAAAGCAATCTTCGCTAACTGCAACTCATATCTGACCCGAGCGTGTCGCATAAAAGAAAAACACAACATACACTCGGACCGGAACTAAATCATTCCCATATTAGTCAAATAAAATATGAAATAACACGGGTGTTATGGGTGCACTAACTTAAGAAATGTTATGGGATTTTCCATTTCTTAAGGATCCGTTAAACTATTTACATACAGAGTATAATACACTATTATTATAATGTCTACTCAGTAAAGTAAATATAATAAAAACAGCGTAAGCAGGATTATATTTTTACCCTTACGTCGTTTACAGACATTGTCGTACACATTGCATATACAACACCAGTACGTCGGTAGGTAGGGATGCGCTGCGATACGAAAATGTCAAATCAAAATCATAAGGGCTCGATCAGGATAAATATGACAAGGCGCTCGAGGCAATACCCAAGGTAGGATTCTACCTTTGCACTCTCGGACCGGTGGTAACGCATAGCCGCAGCTACCACCCATCTCGAAACACACTCCCATATCAAAGGGAGCCCTAAATCGATCATAATGTAATATAGATGGTATCGAAGAAGCGTATCCGATCGGAGATGCGATCTCACTTAGTCACGGTATAGCTCCTGTTTTAGTCATTTTAATTATGACTCGAAGGTCAAGGCCATCCATTATCGTTCTCTTTCTTCAAATCCAATAATCGCCTCCATACCATCCTACTTTATTCTGGATTCTCCACCACGTGCATAGTTGTTAAAGTGGTATCAGTATTAGTAGAGAGTATGAAAATACCGACTCCGGTCTCTTTAACAACCAACCGTTTACATTTTTCACATCAGTCGGTTCTTTTACCTTTCACAAAGGTTCACTTGCATATCAAAATATCATGTTTGCTTCGATCTCAATTTACATTCAAAATAGAATATAATTTCACATCAAAATATAGCAATCGTTCCAAAACTGATTTATATCCCAAAGTAGAATATCAGTATATTGTAATCATATAATATTTCAAAATCGATTTATATTCAAGTAGAATATACTTTATATCAAAGGTTTATAGTTATTTCAAAATTGATTTTTTTTTCAAAATCAATATATATTCTAATTGAATATGTTTCATATCAACTCATTATAATCATTTTCAAAATTCCATTTTATTTTCAAGAAGGATATATTTCACATTGAAATATTATAATTGTTTCACAATTGATTTATATTCAAATAGAATATAACTTTCTATCAAATCTCAATTTGAATCAATGGTTTAAATCAAACAATTCCCATTTAGGAATAAATTTCAATCATTTAATATAACTTGGAAAATCAGATAATAATAAAATAAAACCTTTATATAAAATTTTTATATAATGAAGTAATTAAAATAATTTAGACCACCAGGTATATACATATAATAAAAACATTACCAAATAATTTTAAGTAATAGAATATGATAAAACTTATTTATAAACAAAATATTATATTGGTTACAAAATTTACTAAAATAACTTTTGAATAATAGAATATAATTATTTGTAAAACAATGGTACATATATATAGTTTTTTTATAAAATAAATTTTAAAACCAAGATTATTTCTTTCTTCCAAATTTCAAAACTTGAATATATATATATATATATATATATATATATATATATATCCCAGTCTCAATAGAGTTTATTTAGTTTTCGCATCGCATTTCAAGAACATCGTACAAACCAACCGTTCGATTCAAAGGATTCAAATCCATATTCACATTGAGTTAACAAAACTCCGAGTATCATCGAATACTTTCATTCCAAAAATAATTTCAAGGAGAATTTATAAAATTCGAATTTACACAATTAATTTGAATAATTCCAATCATATTCAAATCCCAATTTAAGAATTTCCAAATTGTTCTGGGATAATTTACTTTTCCATTTCAATAAACATTCAAGGTTTCAAATCTTTAAAGAAAATAGATTTTCCGAGTATCTAGCACATTTCCCTTAAATAAAAATTCTATCAAATAAAATTTTCGTATACTTAAAATCTTTTAACCAACCGATGTCCGTATAAAATTTTCTATCCTATGGCCAAGTGATATTAATTTTAAATTTTTGATATTTCAGGGATGGATATATATCATTTCAATCCAAATCAGGGTCACAGATATCTATCATTTCAATTTGTATTCTTAATTTATTTTAAATCGACTAATCCCGGGTTTGTTTGATGCCCGTAACATCTAGGGTAAAATGGGATTAATCGGAACAAATAAACTTGCAATTACGGTATACAGAGTAATAGAACAATCCAGTGTCAATATCAGTTCAGCAGTCAATTTCAAACCAAAGCATCCATTACAACCATTTCATTCAACAGTAAATATTAGATGTGTCACTGATTAACTATGATTGGGAATTTAGACTACAAATTTAATTTAATTAAAATAACTAATTACTTAAATTTGCACATTAACACACTTACATGTCAGTTTTAAGCAACCAATCAACAGTCAATAACAACCATGCAACCAAACTTATTTCAAAATTAAATTTAACAAATATGGGAATCATTCAGTTAATTGTGAGCGAAAAATTCACTCACCATCGGGTCTTTAGTTGGTCAAACATCCAACCAAAGCCCAAAAATTTACAGTCTCCAAACGCAGCCAAACCAATACCAAAACATCTGCAATTTCGCCATGATCCCGGCGCAACAAACCGCGTTCAAAACCGAGTTCATATGCAAAAGTCATTAGTGTTAGAAGTTTATATACACTTATATATATATAATTAACTAAAATAAAGTAAACCTTATCCTAGTTGACATGTCGACACCACAATTTCTTCATCCCGCTCAGTTTCGAGTTGCTACAGTAATAAATGGGAAAAAACCATTCGCCCCTTGCCTTTGACCATCAATTGTGGCCAATTCCGACCACCATCTGACCTGAACCCACATCCAACCGAAATCCCATCGGAAACCGCACCTTCCCAAGGCACCGCTACCACCTCCGGTGGACCCTAGCTCCACCGACGTCCAGATAAGCGGACGGTTTTTTTCACCTTCGACACCCAAATCCCGATGATCTACATGGCGATAGAACCTTCGACCACATGCAACCAACTCACACCATCGATCTCTCCAATACCCATATCACCAATTTCTCGATTAAACCCTAAATCGAAAACCCCTAAATTTATGCTTAGGGTTTAAAAACTGCAGTCTTTGACCACGATTTCCGGCAACTCCAGGCACTGCATGTCGAAATAAATGGTACACGTAGCTTCATATTGTCAAGAGCTTCGATTTGATATGTAATATGTTAGGGTTTGAGAAGATTTGAATTTAAAGCTTGGAATTTTATTTGACCTAGGGTTTGAAGATTTGTTTCAGCCATTGGAAATGAAATTTGATCGAGGAAATTGTCCATATAAAGAAGAATGGGCTGATGGGGAGGAAATGGATTTTATTTATATATGTATATAAGGTCCAGTATGAGGAACAAACAATTATCGTATTGCATTGATCTCTTTCACGCTTTATTCCGTACGATCAAATGACAAGTTTGATTGTAACGAAATTTGAAAATCTACAATAATTCATCGTTCCGGATCCGATGAAACTAATTTCGTCGGATTCCGAGACAGTCACCAAAACAGTTAAATTTCATAATTAATAAATAAATAAAATATCCAATAATTATTTTAACTGTTATAATTAAATTTAAATATTTATCAAATTCCATTTTAATCCAAATACGACTTAACTGGATTTTATAAATCGATTTCACCAATTTAAGATCCCAAATTCATTTATTTACAATCAAAAATTTGAATTTCAGTTGTAAATTAAATAATACCAATTCTATTCAAATTCATAAATATTGAATTCAATATTCCAATTCTAAATCAACATAAACTAATTTTGTACTTCATTTATACTTAACGTAAGTTATTTCATAAGTAAAATCATTAAAATTTACTTTCAACCAACTTTACAAATAGAGTTCAAGTATTTAAATATCTAAATTTGACAAATTACAATGTGATGTATGAATTCCAGTTATAAACCAAATAATTCACATCTTATTCAATTATCTAAATATTGATTCAAAATTCAACATTTACTGATATAAGCTAAATTAAAATTTTATGTATGTTCAATTCAAGTAATTATTACAAACAAAATCAACAAGATTTGCATTTTAACCATTATTGTTAAATTTATTTATATCAAGTGTAAATTTAAAATATACGGAAAATGAAACACCCCACCTCCATTAAGGTCACTCACAGAGGGAATGCCTTAACTTCGGTGGAGCATTATAGGTAAAAGATGCAGATAAATTACAAGACAGACAAATAAAGCAGTGGAAAATAAATTCATTTTATAAACAATTTAATTCAGTCAAGCTTTTACAACAATTTACGCAATCATACTTAAATGTAATACATAGAACTTCTGTGTTGATTTAAAAACTTCCAAAACTAAAAGAAGCATAAAAACAATGATACTCCCCGATAAAGCATGAACCAGCCATAGCAGTGGAAGAGAGAAAGTCCAAAGCGATACACCAACTAATCTTCAAGCTTGGAAAGAGAAGAGGTCCAAGTTAGGCTGAGCTATTCCTTCCCTGACTACCTGGGGGAAAACGGAAGGAAAGAGGCGAAAAACAAACTAGGTCAGACATAAGTCTGGTAAGTCCAGTGATCTTTCAGCATGCAAACAAGATAAAGGACCATGACATGAATAAACCGAAAATAGGACAATACCATAAAATAAGGTAACTAAAGACAAGATAAGTGCAAGGTGAACTGAATGCGCTTCTACTTTTTCTCTGCTTCTCTACTACTCTATTAATCTGATTTCTATATTTATCTCTGCACCACCTAACTGGTGTCCCAACTAGTAATCTGTATAAAATGATAATCGTGATCCCAACCCCCGTAATTGTGGTAGCCTTCAGGTGTACATCTATCGTGAGGATTCCACCTCAATCAGCCTAATTGTCATGAACATGTTAGATGTACCCTTACTACCCTATCGATCGGCTCCCTACTTGTATTCATGTTCCATGTGTCTATGTCAGTCGGCCCTCTCTTACGTGTAGATACCCTGTGCTGGTCCCACCATAAGGTGTATCAATCCTTATGATAGCGACCCGACACGATTCAAGACGCACAGTATATAACTACTGGTAGTGCCTTCTTTTTCCCACTTCGGAGTACGTGCACGCCCGTAAACCGTCGGAACCTACACTGGCATACCCTCTGCCGCTGCTTTGACCGCTTATAATTAGCCCAGTAATCGTGCCCTACCCTGCCTAGTTCAGGGTACCGTGATACATCCATGTGGGTTACTGCTGAAATGGGTCCTCATTACTAGGGTTTCCTATTAGTTAATTTTGTGGGCCTATATTTACTAATATTACTCACTAACCCGATATGTACTTAACCCTCCCATCGATTCAAGCATCTTTAATAAACGGTTAAGTTTTGTGGGCCTATATGTACTAATATTACCCACCTACACGAGATGTACTTAACCCTCCCATCGATTCAAGCATGTTTATTTAATAGTTAAGTTTTGTGGGCCTATATTTACTAATATTACCCAACAACCCGATATGTATTTAACCCTTCCACTGATTCAAGCATATTTATTTAATGGTTAAGTTTTGTGGGCCTATATTTACTAATAGTACCCACCAACCCGATATGTACTTAACCCTTCCACTGATTCAAGCATGTTTATTTAATGGTTAAGTTTTGTGGGCCTATATTTACTAATATTACCCACAAACCCGATATGTACTTAACCCTCCCGCACATTACGCCATATTAGTTAAGTGTTGTCCGCTCATGTTAACTTAACCCACTAACTCACTCATTCATCATGTCATGTTGGTTAAGCATTTCTTATTAACTTGACCCTCCATACTTATCATGTTGGATTGGTTAAGTGTTTCCTATTAACTTAACCCCGTTCGTTCATCAAGTTGTAATGGTCAAGTGTTTCTCGTTAACTTAACCCCACGTATTCATCTTGTTGTATTGGTTAAGTGTCATCAATAAATTCAAGTTAACTTAACCCACCTACATGTCATGTTACTTTGGTTAAGTGTTGCCTTCTTGTGTTAACTTAACCCTACTACAAATCAAGTTATATTAGTTAAGTGTTGCCCTCTTATTTTAACTTAACCTTTCCATAAATCAAGTTATATTGGTTAAGTGTTTCTAAATTTACTTAACCTCACCCACTTGTCTAATTAACATGTTATAACGGTTAAGTGTTCTAAATTTACTTAACCTCACCCACTTGTCTAATTAACATGTTATAACGGTTAAGTGCTCTAAATTTACTTAACCTCACCCACTTGTCTAGTTAACATGTTATAACGGTTAAGTGTTCTAAATTTACTTAACCTCACCCATTAGTTTAGTTAACATGTTATAACGGTTAAGTGTTCTAAATTTACTTAACCTCACCCATTAGTTTAGTTAACATGTTGAATTGGTTAAGTGCTTCCTTAATTGACTTAACCCTACCAATCTTGACTTAGCTTTATTAAAGCACCAACCACTCACATTAGACATGTATTGTTGTGGTCACTGGATGTGTCGGTCGGTTCCGGGCAGTTTTACACCACAACTCAGTCTAACCTCGGTTCCTTTTTGGGCTCAATGCGCTAACCACCCACATTAGACAGGTATTGTTGTGGTCACTGGATGTACCGGTCGGTTCCGGGCAGTTTTACACCACAACTCGGTCTAACATTAGGTTAGGCATATTCGTCTTTTCTAAATTTACATATTTATCCTTTTATGCTAATATGCAAATTTGTCAACAATTTATTGTCATGGCCCACTTTCCCTCTAATTCAAGTTCATGATTTTTGGCATAAAAACCATACCATTTTTATGCCACTTGTTAATTACATGACTATGAGCCAAATATGTCAGTTATGTCTAATTTCCAATTTTTCCCCAACGTTACCCCCGTTGTACGTTCGCGTTAATCACATAAAGTCATTGGGCCAGCAAATTAGCCCAATTTATAAACAAGAGGTAAAAGAAGGGAACATTTAATCAAACATATGTCACGTAAATTAATATGTCTCATGAAACTTGCAATTAAATTGGATAGAACTAGCATAAGCCTAAGCATGTGAACATGTTGATCTAGGCATAGGTGAACACGCTTGGTTTATAAACTAGCATAATTTAGGAGGATCATGACATGTACATTATCAACGCATGTATAAGTTTAACTATAACATGTAGATGTGAACTAGATCTAACAATAATGATCACATGAACTTGCATGAATCCACTTTATAAACATGCATATAAATATAGATCTAATTTTTTGGATCTAACACAGAACATGAAACTTGCATATGAACATATATATATATATATAAATATATATATGTATATGTATATATATATATATATATATATATAGACAGATAGATCTTGACTTGGGTCTAACATAAAACATGTATCTTGCATATGAACATATATATAGATCCTGACTAACATAAAACATGTAACTTGCATATGACACATCATGAAAGGATTGTCAAACTTATATGTGGTATGATGGTTTCGTTCCCCAAATCATAATAAGTTCATCACCAATTTCAACATGATACGATAAGTTCAAATAAACCACAATCATTCCAAGACATACATGACCAAATTATCGCAAGAATTAGTCATGAATTCGCATCATCAATTACATACAACTTGGTTCATTACAAATCACGTATTTAATTTATTCACATCTGAAAGATAACTGCACTTACAAACAAAAAGGAATTCTTGAGTTCTGGATCTGTATTCTGAAATTGAATTGCTTGCCTTTGATGTAGATCTTTGAATTCTCTTAGTTGAACTAGATTAGATTTAATTTGATTTAGGTTTTAGTGGCTGTAGGTTAAGATGAAAGTGAATAATAGAATTAGGTTTTAGGTTTAGGGTCTTTATATAGTTGTAGAGAGTGTTTTAGGACCATTAGATTAACCCTGAACCATGAGAACCAATCAGATGCCACATCTGCCTTAGAGCGAATCGGCCCACGGGTTGATAGCTAAACACCCTGAATCTACCCCTAGTCGACCCAGCAATGCTCGGGTCGACCTCAAAAATGGGTCGGTTCAGTTATTCCCCCTCCCGATTCGCTGTTTTGAACTTTTTTGCATATCTATTTATTTAATTTTTATATATATCTATATTTTTTTTCTCATATGTATACAAACTTCAAGGCTTAATAACTTCTTCAGAAGGTATCCGTTTTATGCAAACCAAATGTCTATCTTGACCAAAATTTTGAGATGAATGTAATAGCGCTACCCATTTCACTTAATTCTTCTTCTAAAAATTAAGTGTTCTTGAATTTGTTAATTTTATTATTCTCAAAAAATTTGGGGTGTTACATTCTCCCCTCCTTAAAGGATTTCGTCCCTGAAATCTTCAAGTTAAGAAGAATGCATCCTAACGTCTAATCATCCATCTACTCATCCATCATCCACAAGCATCCGTTGTCCTTAAAATACTTCTAGTGCCATATGAACATATGCAGAGTGTGTGTATATGTCTCTTATCTAGTGCAAAATCAGGCAGTCTACTGATCCAATTGACCTCCTTAATGCGAACCATGAGAGTGTTATGCGTCCAATATGTATGCAAATATCCCTACTCATGTAAATACTATATGTGTGCATATTCACTCATCCATATGCAACATCCATATGATAACACATCAAGTTTCAATCCATATACAAATACATTCATATGCATATGCAATATGAAAGTGACTGAGACGATCTAGTGCCTAATGTGTGTATATGCATCCATGAGCAACCACTAGCAAACACTTGCAACCATCAATCATAACATGTCTCAAACACATGTTTTAATCCATTGGCTTCTACCTAAGGATCGAGGATAGGACCAAGAGGATATACTTAAAAGATAAAGACTAGCATGCAAATAAATATTACAGAAAAAGGAAGAATCAAGGATATACCCTCAAAAAGGGTATGATGCGCGTATCTAGTCTTCAGTTTTCTAAGTCGCATCTTCTTTGAGCTTCACTCCACTGTACCTTAACTAATTTAACTTCACGATTGTGAAGCTTCTTGACCTCCATTTCCAAAAACCCACTAGTAAAGATAGGACCTCGATCATTTACTATGCTAGAGGGTATCCAATGTTGTCGAACTATCTTTCCAAGATAAACAGAAGTTAACCATGATACCAAGTGTATATACTAAGATGATTAAAGGTCTTTCTTCTACTTAGCTTATCCCTCATGTCACAAATATGAGGGTCTAAAGCTAAAGGTTTCTATGTACTTTTTACCTCTCTTAAGGTCAGTCTTACTTTAGGGCGCATGCCACAACCATTTATTTCTCACGCAAACCATCCTAGTCAAACTCGACATCCCTCAAGTACAAGCCCCAAAGGCCTAAACCAATATCAGATAAGCACCCAAGGAATACCTCCTCCGAGTCTGGACGATTTATGTGAGATGATACTAGCAAAACAACCAAACAATTGAGCACTTAACCGACTCTAGCTATCCTCGCCAATCTTGTTCCAAAACTATCGTTGATCGCATAACTGGCTTTGAATTGTCAACTAGATATATGCGGAAGTCTGTCTCGAGTTTTAGGGGGAAAACCCCTACCCTAATCAAAACATCTTGCGTACTCATGGGCTACTCCAACAGATTGAAAATCGTCGATAGATACTTAAAGTGATTCTAGGTACCTAAGACAAACTGACCCCTTAGGATCGCACGAAATCTCGAAGGTATTCCCTAGGCAAGTCAAAAGTCTACCTAACAAATTCATGCCTAGAACCAGCCCATAGCCCATGAACCAAAAACATAAGCATTACACTTAAACTCAATCCTTAATATAGATATTCTCAAATCCTTACAAACCAAAGATAAATGAGCCTAACCACCAACCGGATTTGAGAAAATAATGGGATCTCCTATTATACTAGTACTAAGGTGCAGAGACTCAACTACGAAAGCAAATATGAGCGAATGTGAAGCACTGAAATCAAAAAGAGTACTAACAGGGTGATCAAAAAGAAAAACTAAACTTTACTATCTTTCTCTCATGTACACTGGCAGTGAAAGCATGCACTTGTCTTCCTAAAAATCCTGTCCATTGTCCTTGTCCACTGGGAAATCCTTGATAAGATGCCCTGCCTCACCATACTGAAAACAACCACTTGTCTTTTACTTCCTATAATTAAATGACCCGCTATACCGCAGAAAAGATACTTCCTCTTGTTGTGGGATCTATTATTTCCTCCGCCCTTCTTATATTCCAATCCCTTGTTTGTGATTCTTCGCCTTTTGCCTCTTTCTCTTTACCTCCTTTGTGAACCATGTTGACAAGCCTTTCAAACGTTGCCTCCATCGCATGGGAAACCCTACAAAGCTTGGAAGAGAATTAGCCGTAGGTGAAACTATTACGACTATGGATGGAGGTTAGGCACTTCTTCGCCCTTTGATAGGTGTCGTAGTCTCATCAGCCTACGGAACCATGCTGCGATGAGGTTACCTCCCAGAAAGCCAGGAGCCCCGGAGACTCAGGAAAGAAGGAAACAAGGATTCAAACAGAGGATAAAAAAATAGTGCATGTGGCTTTGGGGAATACGCCTTTAAAACAGAACTTTTCTTTCGAAAATGCTTCTTTTAAAACCATTTTGAAAATAATTTTTCAAATCTTTTATCTGATCTGGTAACCTTCAGCTTTGATACCAAGTGAAACACCCCACCTCCGTTAAAGTCACTCATAGAGGGAATGCCTTAACTTCAGTGGAGCATTATAGGTAAAAGATGCAGATAAATTACAAGATAGACAAATAAAGAAGTGGAAAATAAAGTCATTTTATAAACAACTTAATTCAGTCAAGCTTTTACAACAATTTCCTCAATCATACTTAAATGTAATACATAGAACTTCTGTCTTGATTTAAAAACTTCCAAGAATAAAAGGAGCATAAAAACAATGATATTCCCCGATAAAGCATGAACCAGCCATAGCAGTGGAAGAGAGAGAGTCCAAAGCGATACACCAACTAATCTTCAAGCTTGGAAAGAGAAGAGGTCCAAGTTAGGCTGAGCTATTCCCTCCCTGGCTACCTGGGGGGAAACGGAAGAAAATAGGCGAAAAACAAACTAGGTCAGACATAAGTCTAGTAAGTCCAATGATCTTTCAGCATGCAAACAAGATAAAGGATCATGACATGAATAAACCGAAAATAGGACAATACCATAAAAACAAGGTAACTAAAGACAAGATAAGTGCAAGGTGAACTGAATGCGCTTCTACTTTTTCTTTTCTTCGCTACTACTCTGTTAATCTGATTTCTCGATTTATCTCTGCACCACCTAACTAGTGTCCCAACTAGTAATCTGTATAAAATGATAATCATGATCCCAACCCCTGTAATTGTGGTAGCATTCAGGTGTACATCTATCGTGAGGATTCCACCTCAATCAGCCTTATTTCCATGAACATGTTAGATGTGCCCTAACTACTCTATCGATCGGCTCCCTACTTGTATTCATGTTCCATGTGTCTGTGTCAATCGGCCCTCTCTTGTGTGTAGATACCCTGTGCTGGTCCCACCATAAGGTGTATAAATCCTTATGATAGCGACCCGACACGATTCAAGATGCACAGTGTATAACTACTGGTACCCAGTGCCTGCTTTTTCCCACTCCGGAGTACGTGCATGCCCGTAAACCGTCGGAACCTACAATGACGTACCCCGTGCCGCTGCTTTGACCGCTTATAATCAGCCCAGTAATCGTGCCCCATCCTGCCTAGTTCAGGGTACCGTGATACATCCATGTGGGTTACTGCTGAAATGGGTCCTCATTACTAGGGTTTCCTATTGGTTAATTTTGTGGGCCTATATTTACTAATATTACCCACCAACCTGATATGTACTTAACCCTCCCATTGATTCAAGTATTTTTAATAAACGGTTAAGTTTTGTAGGCTTATATGTACTAATATTATCCACCTACACGAGATGCACTTAACCATCCTATCGATTCAAGCATGTTTATTCAATAGCTAAATTTTATGGGCCTATATTTACTAATATTACCCACCAACCCGATATGTACTTAACCCTTCCAATGTTTCAAGCATGTTTATTTAACGGTTAAGTTTTGTGGGCCTATATTTACTAATATTACCCACCAACCCGATATGTACTTAACCCTTCCACTGATTCAAGCATGTTTATTTAATGGTTAAGTTTTGTGGGCCTATATTTACTAATATTACCCGCCAACCCGATATGTACTTAACCCTCGCGCACATTACGCCATATTAGTTAAGTGTTGTCCGCTCATGTTAACTTAACCCACTCATTCATCATGTCATGTTGGCTAAGCATTTCTTATTAACTTGACCCTCCTTACTTAACATGTTGGATCGGTTAAGTGTTTCCTATTAACTTAACCCCGTTCATTCATCAAGTTGTATTGGTCAAGTGTTTCTTGTTAACTTAACCCCATGTATTCATCTTGTTGTATTGGTTAAGTGTCATCAATTAATTCAAGTTAAGTTAACCCACCTACGTGTCATGTTACTTTGGTTAAATGTTGCCTTCTTGTGTTAACTTAACCCTACTACAAATCAAGTTATATTGGTTAAGTGTTGCCCTCTTATTTTAACTTAACCTTTCCATAAATCAAGTTATATTGGTTAAGCGTTTCTAAATTTACTTAGCCTCACCCACTTGTCTAATTAACATGTTATAATGATTAAGTGTTCTAAATTTACTTAACCTCACCCACTTGTCTAATTAACATGTTATAACGGTTAAGTGTTCTAAATTTACTTAACTTCACCCACTTGTCTAACTTATGTGTTATAACGGTTAAGTATTCTAAATTTACTTAACCTCACCCACTTGTCTAATTAACATGTTATAACGGTTAAGTGTTCTAAATTTACTTAACCTCACCCATCAGTTTATTTAACATGTTGAATTGGTTAAGTGTTTCCTTAATTGACTTAACCCTACCAATCTTGACTTAGCTTTATTAAAGCACCAACCACTCATATTGGACAGGTATTGTTGTGGTCACTGGATGTGCCGGTCGGTTCCGGGCAGTTTTACACCACAACTCAGTCTAACCTCGGGTCCTTTTTGGGCTAATGCACTAACCACCCACATAAGACAGGTATTGTTGTGGTCACTAGATGTACCGGTCGGTTCCGGGTAGTTTTACACCACAACTCAGTCTAACCTCGGGTTAGGCATATTCGTCTTTTCAAAATTTACATATTTATCCTTTTATGATTATATGTAAAATTGTCAACAATTTGTTGTCTTGGCCCACTTTCCCTCTAATTCAAGTTCATGGTTTTTGGCATAAAAACCATACCATTTTTATGCCACTCGTTAATTACATGACTATGAGCCAAATATGTCAGTTATGTGTAATTTCCAAGTTTTTCCCAACGTTACCCCCGTTGTACGTTCGCGTTAATCACATAAAGTCATTGGGCCCACAAATTAGCCCAATTTATAAACAAGAGGTAAAAGAAGGGAACATTTAATCAAACATATGTCACATAAATTTAAATTAACATGTCTCATGAGACTTGCAATTAAATTGGATAGAACTAGCATAAGCCTAAGCATGTGAACATGTAGATCTAGGCATAGGTGAACACACTTGGTTTATAAACTAGCATAATTTAGGAGGATCATGATATGTACATTACCAACGCATGTATAAGTTTAACTATAACATGTAGATGTGAACTAGATCTAACAATAATGATCATATGAACTTGCATGAATCCACTTTGTAAACATGCATATAAATATAGATCTAATTTTTTGGATCTAACACAGAACATGAAACTTGCATATGAACACACACACACACACACACACACACACACATATATATATATCATGACTTGGGTCTAACATAAAACATGTATCTTGCATATGAACATATATATAGATCTTGACTAACATAAAACATGCAACTTGCATATGACACATCATGCAAGGATTGCCAAACTTATATGTGGTATGACGGTTTCGTTCCCCAAATCATAATAATTTCATCACCAATTTCCACATGATACGATAAGTTCAAATAAACCACAATCATTCCAAGACATACATGACCAAATTATCGCAAGAGTTAGTCATGAATTCGCATCATCAATCACATACAACTTGATTCAAATTCTATTTTCCAATTCATTTCAAATCACGTCTTTAATTTATTCACATCTGAAAGATAACTACACTTACAAACAAAAAGGAATTCTTGAGTTCTGGGATCTGTATTCTGAAATTGAATTGCTCGCCTTTGATGTAGATCGTTGAATTCTCTTAGTTGAACTAGACTAGATTTAATTTGATTTAGGTTTTAGTGGCGGCTAGGTTTAGATGAAAGTGAATAATAGAATTAGGTTTTAGGTTTAGGGTCCTTATATAGTTGTAGAGAGTGTTTTAGGACCATTAGATTAACCCTGAACCATGAGAACCAATCAGATGCCACATCTGCCTTAGAGCGAATCGGCCCACGGGTTGACAGCCAAACACCCTGAATCAACCCCTAGTCGACCTAGCAGAGCTCGAGTCGACATCAAAAATGGGCCGGTTCGATTATTCTCCCTCCCGATTCACTGTTTTGAACTTTTTTGCATATTTTTTTATTTAATTTTTATATATATCTATATATATATTTTTCTCATATGCATACAAACTTCAAGGCATAATAACTTCTTCATAAGGTATCTATTTTATGCTAACCAAATGTCTATCTTGACCAAAATTTTGAGAAGAACATAATAGCACAACCCATTTCACTTAATTCTTCTTCTAAAAATTAAGTGTTCTTGAATTTGTTAATTTTAATATTCTTAGAAAATTCAAGGTGTTACAGAAAATTATGGGTTGTTACAAGATCCTTCAGGCTTGAAATATATTCGCTTACTCCAAACCAATTTGTCTATTTAAATCAGTCCCCAAAATTTCCTTTTAATCTTATTAACTACAAATTCATTGCCTATTAAATTTGCAATTAATAGTCATAAATCCTATTTTCCGAAATTACGAATTAATTTGTTTACATTATACCTATATCTTTATACATTACTAATCATTAGATATGGTAACCTGACTAAACTATCGTGGCAATTTAGTTTTCAACCAAACCCTTTTTATGGAAATCTATGAAATTCACAAACTTATCAAATATAATCCTTTTTGGGACTGTCATTAAAGTTCTTAAATTTTTTTGTACAAGTTATTCTATCCTAATCCTAATTTACTACTACTAAATCTTTTGAAACAACATCAGTCTCAGTGGCATTAAGTAAATTCAATTGTAATATTACTATCATTTATATGCATATATGTATACCCCATTGTGCCAACAATTTACTAAGGTTTCCAAAAATTTACATTAAATGCCTTTTTAAATGTTGAAGCATTAAAAGTTTGAATTTCCACTTTAAAATATAATTCTATTATTTCTTACGAATCAATGTATAATAAATATCTTTTTCTAAGTTTTTGTAATGTTTTGAAAACATTGTCTACATGTTCATAAATTTTTGGTTTTTAAGAGTAGAACAACTTTTCCCCGTTTTATTGCTTACCGAATAAAATATGAATGTACACCTAGTTTTAATAAGGCATTTTTTTCCAAAGATTTCAAAAATGTTGCAACAAGAAACTTGATGTCCTTTTTAATTCTAATTTTTATTGTTATGTTGCATGCCTGTCATAAATACCTTACATGAATGATAAATGTCTGAGGTCTTACATGAAAACGAAAGCTACTTCTTATTTTAAAACAAAACCTTAACCGAATGTCAGAAACTTAATTAGGCGACATTAAGTTTCCTAAAAATGTCTAATTGACATTCATTATCGTATCTCAAACACCATTGAAACATTACCCAATACAGCTAAATGACCTCTTTATATTTTGTAAAATGTTCCAAATGAATTTTTCAATTTTAATGTTTCACAAACATTTACTACATTCCCATAATTCCTTCATTTAAGAATAAAATATCTTTCCTTATTCAACACTCATCTTGTATTCGCATATTGAACATTTAGTCTTTAATGACTTTCAAAATGACGATTGTTTTGAAAGGAATGTTCGTTTCTATTTGCAGATGAGACCTAAATCGTTTAACATTGAATTAACTAGCAATAAATCTTCCTATTCATATCCATATTTTTAGTTTACCTTTTTTTCAAATGTATTTTGAAACATTTGACTAAATTCATTGTTAGCACCAAACCTAAAACTCTCATTTATACATATATGAATTTTGAAATTCCTTATTGAACATAACCATCCATTACTTTTTATTTGCACAATGAGTGGTCTTTCAAAAATCAGATTTAATGGTCATAAGTACATTCCAAATTACTAAATAACTTCCTTGGAATAATCTTTCATTCTTTATATTACCCCATTTTGTACTCTTATTTTCTCGAATGATTCTCACTTTACAATGATTCTATCATTCCGACTTTACCAAATTTTTAGTAACTAAATTTACTATCTTCTTTCTTCTAATTGAGTATGTCAATGACGTTTAATTTTCAAGCTTATATGTCTTGTCTTCTTTTTCTTACTTTTCTTTTTAAACACCAATTTACTATCACCATCTAAAAAATAATATTTTCAAATTTAAACTTTAAAACCTTGTTACATCAAGACCATGAAAATTTTCAAATTAACCATTTGAATTCTTAGTGTTTGTTGCTTTAATTTCTTTCCCATTAAAGCTCTTATTTGCAAACATCTATAATTAACTTTTTCATCTTTTTTCTATGCTAAAAATCTTATTTATTTTTGTCTAATTGAAGAACTAGTGCACATTCATAACTCATTTTTTTCAGTTGGAATTATTATGTAATTCTAGTCCATATACAAGAGGTTAACGGTTCTTCAAAAATTTCCTATTTTAAATAGTTTTTGTAGTATGTCAAAAATTCATCTTGATGGGTTTTTAAATATTTTTTGTCTTTTATTTGAATCTTATGACACGCTATTCTATGGAAGTACATTTCCTAAAATTCTTATGTTTGTAGGCTTTTCATTTTTTTGTCGATTAGGAAAACATATATATCCTTTTAAATTTTCCTACTGCACCTACAATCTTTTCAACAAAGGTTGGTATCATCATTTACGGAAGTTTGTATCTTGTCTTAACCCTTTTCTTCTATATTCTTTAATTTTTCTCATCCCTACACATTCCAAATACACGTCCATTATGCCCATTTTAAATATTAGTTATTCTTATGGACATTTTTAACATCTCTTCCAAATATTCATGCCTAAAAATAGTCTTCATAAATCCATTAATACTTCCCTTTCTGACCATCTAACGTTCCTTCGAAAGTTTAGATATTCATAGCTCTATTCTCGAAGTTTATGTCAATATATAAAGATGTTTCTCAGCAAAAACCGGACATATTTCTCAATTTGGTCCACATTAATTGTTCACCTAATGGACACCTATTTAAATGTTTTTCGTTACCATGATAGATAATTCAACCGATTAACTTTCATTTGTCACTTACTAAATAAGGAGGTTTCAATTCTTTTCATGCTCCAAATTCTATAACCATCCAATGCTCAGAGATCTCTAAATTGATAAGGAGGTTGTTATATTACTATATGGCCTCTAGATTATTTCTAGAATTTAACGCCAGACCTTTCTAAAAAGATCTACAGATGTTGTTTTCTAAAGATTTGTGTAGTTCAAAAATTTATATATACTTATATATATAGTAAAACTTTTGAAAATTCTTTTTCAAAATAACAAGTACGCATCTCATACGTATATATTTTTCCATAGTCGGGTAACCTATGCTCTGATACCAATTGTAACAACCCACCCAAAATGGGCCTAAACTTCTATCCAAAAAGGTGAATTGAAACATAGAGCCCCTCTAAGCGAATCATTGGTTCCTATAAGGAAATAGTATAACAGATATAACAAAGCATACTAAAACGAAATCAGAATCTCTCACAGCAGAAGGAATAAAATATAATACCTCAAAATAGATGTACCTTTAATTTAAAACCATCATTAATAACGAGTCTCATGCAATAATTGGTACATCAAAATTAATTATTCCAACATAATAATACTTCCATAATGCCTAATAGTTATGGTTCCTCCATCATTAGGCTCCATCATTGCTTCGTCCATCGAACCTACCCCACATACCGACCCGTTGGATATGTTAAGGAGAGGGGTCAGAACATAAAGACCCATGTGATTGGAAATAGTATTTACTTAAAGACCAAATCCTAGATTTAGCATGTTATATATATCAAGATATTTCTGCGCAAACATTCACACAAACATAAAGTGTCTAACCAATGAGGTGGATATCTGTGTCAATCGCTTAAGACCTTCATTAGCGCATTTAGAATAAATACCCAACGAGATGGGCATCCTCAGTCACTTATAGCTCTATTAAATGTGGATTCTTATGATCTCTTATAACCCTAAGGCGGACCCTATCCCCTTAAGACCCCACCCTAATACATCAACGTTCTTAAATCTACACTCTCAAAAGTAATATGAGAAGTAGTATTGCGAACGTTACTACTTAACTGATATTACGGTAGATAACCTATGTCGCTTAAGACTTCCCTTAAACAGTCGGTGAGCATGCTATGGCCATATATCTTTCAAATACCATATTTTGTAACTGCTGTGCCTAACCACCATACTACGTTACTACTATGCCTAAACACTTTCAGAGAAGGAGGACCCATAGACTTACTTCGAATCTAATAAGGGCAGGTCCCATGACTTTGGTACCTATCCAAGGAATAAACATTCGGAGAGGTTCCTAGTCCTAACCACTTAAGACTCAAACTAGATAAGAAGAGAGTCGACTACTTAAGACCTTCCCAAGGCATAGTAAACCTGCTTATTCTCACACACGATAGGTTATATATATATATATATATATATATATATATATATATATATATATAGACACACACACACATACTAGACCTCTCACATTAAACCGTAAACCTATAGATGCTGGATATGCTTAGCGGTTCCAGGCAGACTTCTTCTTCAAGTAGGTTTAACATCGTGTCATAGCATACTAAACTTAAATGGCCCATGGCACCTAGACCTCTTACATTAGTCGGACCCACTTGTGGTTGCTGGATTTGCCAGTCGGTCCCGGGCAGACTTCTACCACAAATGACGACTAACCTCGTGTCTATGTGTCATTATTTAATATATATATATATATATAATTCATTCTATACGCACACTCAAACAATCAATATATGGGGACATTTCAAATCTTATCCTAATCGCATTTAGTACGTCGTTATTACGCTAATTTCGTTAATTACGCTATGTAAGTAAAATATTTAGTACGTATAAATAAAGCTAGTTTTTCTACGAACGAGAGAATGTTTTAACGAGATAAAATTGTCAATTTGTTCTAATTTTAAGGCATACAAGTTAATTTCCACATTTAACTACTAAATTCAAGGCGTAATGGCATAATTGCATAATAATAGAGAGCAGTAATGGAAAATACATCATACATACAATTACAACTTGCATCTTAGGCTTATTGGAATAATTCTAGTAATGAACCAAGAATAGGGTGTAATTTAAACACACACTCACACACACACACACACACACACACACACACACACACACACACACACATATATATATATATATATACACACACACACACACACACAGACCTTTATTTATCTAATTTACCATTTTCTCGTATTGTACATAAAAACGTTCATATTTGATTGGCTTCAAATCTGAATATGTTTGGATTATCTAATTAGAATAGAATCCAAACCCATTCAAATAATGAATCAAATCGAATCTAAACTTCTTTAGGTTGCAAACAAAGATTTGGACAAAAAGGATACATAAAATAAAAGTACAGTGACCCTAGCTTGCATATCGTCCATCATGGTCTACATTTCTTCTTTGGTGATGCAGATAAAAGTTTTGTTAATTTCTGAGATGCATCTTGGCTACTCCCTTGACAATTGTCGAATTTATTGAGTTTCTTCAGTCAAAGCTCACATAGCAAATTGCTTAACCATTATGAATTCCTAAATCCATCCAAGCTTTCCAATCAAAGGGTGTAAGAAATTCCCTTCTAATGAAAACACCAAAGTGTTGACCTCAAAAATGGCGCCAACACCTAAACAGTATGAAAGCACGAAACCATTGATAACTTGACTTTGATATCA
This sequence comes from Allium sativum, assembly GCA_030737875.1. Classification (NCBI taxonomy): domain Eukaryota; kingdom Viridiplantae; phylum Streptophyta; class Magnoliopsida; order Asparagales; family Amaryllidaceae; genus Allium; species Allium sativum. Next base: position 747,671,851 of record CM060916.1, on the reverse strand, counting down.
AAATGTTGATCCCTAGAAGTGACATAACTCCACATATATAATATAGTAAGAAATAAATATAAAGAATATAATATTAAAGCAAAAAGAAAATGAAAACACAGGAACTGCAGTGGTATGACATACTCTGACCTACATACATTTCAAAGTCATCTTTTATTATAAAGTAGAATTACACGTGCATTTTGAATTGGAGTAATAAAAATGGCAGAGTTTAGGCTAGAGAAAAAGAGAATATCTCTTTCTAAGAGCTAATGATCCGGTATTTACCGATTAAGACGTGCAAAGATTCAGATACATGACCCCAAGACCAAGTCACATCCCCCTAAAAAGTGCCAACCCCATAAGGGCATCCTTTAGGGATCGACACCGATTCTTATATAGGGATTGACACCGATCTCTAGGATAGTGCCTGGAGTTATGCGACTTCCGATGGTGATTCTCTTTGGTGTTAGCTTCGAGTATCTATAGTTGTTTTCTTACGTTCACTATGTGTTTTTTTTTCTCTTTTTGAAAATATCGATTGATTACTACTAAATTGAATCGATAATTTGAGTTATCCATAGTCAAAATTATCTACTCTAATATGATCTAATCCTCAACCCAAGGGAATAGATAGGTGTCGATCTCCAATCCAACGAAAGCATCAATCAATACCTTCACAAAGTCTCATTTGACTAAACCCGTTTAATCGTAATTTTATAATTTTATATGTATTCGTTTTTCCATGTGTAGTCGTCTAACTGTGTTATGGGTTAGTTGTAAACGTTGTTGAGCATATTAACCATACTTGTCAAGTATGCAATCAACTAGTAAGAGTTTACGTATAGTCAAATCAAGAGACAGTGATTTGTTATAAATATTCTGATATAACACATTAGGTAGAACTCACCCTTAAAAGCTAGTTTGTAAGGGGAGGACGCCTAATGGATTATATACTAGCCACTATATCTCATATTTATGATATTAGACATATCATTTCATCGTTCTTCGAAAGTCCGACGTCCGCACCGGCCCACTCTATCGACATTGACTTGACGATAACTTTTTTCCTTTGGACAAGTTCACTCACCTATCAGTATTGTATCGAGCTTTTTACCTTGACAAGTGGGAAGTTCAACTAACCAAATTCGTACAGTCTTAGAGGGTGTTAACATGAAATGTTAAATTTTATTCAACTGTGAGTTGTAATAAATATTATGATATAACCCGTTAGGTAGAACTCAACATTAAAGGCTACTTATAAGGGGAAAAATGGATAATTGACTATATACTAGCAATTATATCTCATATTTATGATATGTGATATATCATTTCACCATTCTTCGAATATCCAACGATATATCATTTCACCATTCTTCGAATATCCACGTTGGCCCAGTATATCGGCATTGACTCGACGACAACCCTTTTATTTTTGGGTCACTTCCCCAATCTATCACTATTTTAATCCAGCCTATAGGTCGTTTCTTTCACAGTCCAAACTTTCGTTAAGCGTTTATCCTTTCACGGTTCGAACTTTCGTTGAGCGTTTATCGATAAAAGCACCAAATGATAATAATCTATTTGTTAGTTGAACTTACCTTTAAAAACTAGCTTGTGATGTGAGAGTATCTAATGACCCATATACTAACCATTTTATCTCATATTTCACAATATGGGACATCATATTCAAGCGAGAATTCTAAACTTTTGTAGGGGAAACAGAAAGATTTATTAAATGTGTGAATTTGGTTTAAAATGTCACTGCTTGTGTGCAAGGATCTCTTCGGGGCCGCTAAGTTGGATGTGAATTTTGGATTTTCATTGGTAGAGAAAAACGTTGATATGGAAACGTCCCCAAACAAGTTTCTAGCGTAGAACCACATTTAATACTGCTTTGCTTGATGACCCGTAACGAGATTGGTTAGTTGAATTCAAAGCCGCCACCCCCCCCCCCCCCCCCCCCCCCAACCACCACCACCCACCCACACACACACACACACACAAAAAAAAAAAGGAATGAGAAATTTTTGTTCTTAGAAAAATGCAGGAATTCAAACACCAAACAATACACATCAAAAGAAAGATGAAGAAAAAAGCATAACATATATCTGCATCAAAAGAGGGTATTGTATGTGAGGAAAGTTGCAGAAATGGAAGCAATACAAATCAACAAAGAAGGAAACAGAGTGACATTCAGCAGTTTATCTTGGCCCAAATAACCCGCCAATGTGATCGTGCTATCCGCAACAACTCGAGCCAGTGTTCCTGCCTCTGTCGACAGAAGTCCCACATTGTAGGTTCCTCGAGCCAGTCTAGATGACATCACTCGAGCCAACAGTGATAAATTTACACCTGCAAAAAATTGCTCAAGTCTTTAATACAGTTTGTTATTCACAATGCAAAATATTTCTTATGATCTGATCACCTTCAAGAACTTCTGCTGCTACAAATGTGATAAGAGCAGAGGACACATACTGCGGCATGTTATAACCAGAAGTGACTTTAAAGCTCATTGTAATGCCTATCAACACCAGAACTTCTGAAGCCAGCAAAATTTGCCTGTATCAATACAAATTCATTATCGTCAGACTATTATTATCAACTTTGATCACAAAAACCGTATGATATATTACCCCTTACCTGTCTTCGAACATGTTGCTGATGTAAGTACCAACAACAGCATTTACTGGAAGAACCGTTAGCCCGAGAATTGCAAGGAAAATAGCCACTGTGCTAGTAGACCAGTTGAAGTACAGTGATGTGATGAGGCTTGATTCTGATAACAAAATCTCCATTGCATATTTCAGCATGAAATAGATCAACAATTGAACCTGAAGAGTTAATTTTCTTGTAGTCAAAATCAAATATTTAGTATTGACTTATTATGATCTATGTGTCTTATATGATGGAAATCTTAACCTTTACTGATGGAGTGAGCAATCGATAGGCAGACCCCATTGAGCGTGCAGGTTTACGCGACTCTTCCAAAGCTTCTTCTGCTTCATCATTCTCGTTATCTTCGTTTTCATCTGCATTTTCATTATCATTTGCAAGCAGTGGTCGAGCAAGACCATTTTCTAATTCTGAAGGATCGGGTTCTGCATGAGTAGACACGTTTTTCTCTTCGAATATTTGTGCTGGTTCTTTAAATGAAAACCATAACCAAATCAAATATATGAACCAGGCAATAGCCATTATCCATCCAGGCGCTGTATTTTGGTTCACTGTGATCATATATACCTTAAAATTAATTTGAAGCAGTCCTGCAAGTGCAGGGCCACAAGCCATTCCTAAAGCACTAGCACTCACGAAACCTGCAGAGGCCTGCATTCTTATTTTAGGCGGCACACAGTCACTTATATATCTCCTATTGACTGCTCTGGCTGAACCCAAGCTGTAAAATCACGGATGTATAAATGTCATCTACATTAAACATAAAAAAAGTTTCAAGAAGAAAGTAACTTACCCACACAAAAGGCGACCAATAAGAAGAACCGCGATAGAATTGCAATCATAAGCAACAGCATACAAAGTGTTGCCAAGAAACAGCATAACACTGCTGAATATAAGAGGTTTGACGTATGATGTATTTGACCAGGCACTGAAATAAACAGAAGAAAATATCTGGGCAACAGCCATTGATCCTATAATTACACCACAGACTGTAGCTGCAGCTCCCAAACTTATAGAGTAATCGTCTGCTGTCGGAACTATTATGTAAGTGTTCACCATGTAGAGGAAAGTGTTTCCTAAATTTAACATTAGTGACATAAAGTGATATCTTTCATCTATGAGTACATCACGATCGTCTTCTGAACTTTGCAAATCATCTTGAGCAATAAGAGCATGTTGTCCTATGTATCGAAGGAAATTTGTTGAATTTGTTAATCTGTTGACTGCTGCATTTATCGAATCAATTATAGGATCCTGTATGTCACCAAAGTGGGATTCATATGCAAGAATTTTGGCTATCTAGTATATAATATAGTTTGTAAGAGATTGTAGAAAGTAATCACTTTTAAAGCTATGGATGGATGATCATAGATTGATGAGTAACTTCCTTGGCGATCTTGAAGCTCTAAAAGGTTGCGAGATAGTGCACCTACAACTGCGCTAATTCCCTTCAGATTATATTACAAACAAAGAAATATTAGTAGTATTTATAATATATTTTTTTAGCTTAGTTTCAAATAAAGGATTAGAAACTATACCACATGCTTAAAAACTTGCTGTAATTGAGAAAAGGGATGGTTAGATCGAGTAGCAACATAGTGATCAGTGAACCTGAACCCAAATTGCTTGTCAAACTTTTTCAGAATTTTCCTAATGCCAGTAGCATTCATATCTACAAATCTAAGAAGTTTCAGAAGATCAACTCCAACTTCTCTATATTCCTCTCTTAGCGTGGAGATTTGTGATATATCTGGTTGCTCTGCGAGCAATGCACGTTTCGTGTTCAGTTCTTGAATTCTTTGTGCAAGAATTCCTTGTTGTTCTAGTAGGAATAGAACTGTTTTTTCTATCTGTAGAAGTAAAAAAGAGATATATAAGCAGGAGAACCTAGAAACAGAACAAGTGCAATACATAACACCTAACAATGTCGAATATAGCAGCACATACTTGGTCGTCGAGCATTTTTGAAAATTCTTTGTGAATTTGATGACGGCCCTTTTCATCTATTTCCGACCTTTGGCGAAGATGTTGTTTAACTTTCTTCTTCAGTAACTTGTAGTTGATGTAGTATCTACAGATTTATATTAAGGGAGAAATATATGAGTCTGAGAACAAACAAAAGTTTTAAATTCCTTTTTTCCAAAAAAGAAAAAAGTAGTTCTAAATTCAATTTGGGTTTAGACAGTTTGAGATTTTGATACATTATCATAATTTTTTCATCATGTCACCTACTACCATTCACTAAAAATGACATAAACATAATAAGAAATGGAGTACTAATACATGCATACCCTTTCCATTCTGGAACTTGATCTGCCACCAATTTCTTCCCAAAGTTAACCATTTTTGCTTTACTGAATTGTGCACAAATCTACAACAGACAGAACAGATTGAGGATCAAACTTGAGCAACATAAAACCAAACATTTTGCAAACATTAAGATATACTGAAATATTTTAGAAAACTCACCTACCATATCATTCAAGGACATCAAAAATATCTTAGCTAATAGCTATCATATGCAGAACTAATCAACATCGGGAAAAGTTTAAATGAAGGAATGACCAATTCCAAAATTTCTGAAATATCGAATCTTGTATAAAGTTTACAGTAGACTATATATTACTTCAACTGAATCACTTTGAACCAAAAATTGATAAACTACAACGATTAAAGCAAAATATAAATCCTTCACAACAAAAATGTACCTGTGAACTCATAGTCAGTAAATCTATCAACAATCAAGCATTTTCCATCATATAACATATTGCATTTGATTGTAATAATAAGTAAAACGACAATGTTGATATTCCATGAAATTGGAACAAGCAAATATACCGGTATTCTATTCAACATAACAAAATGTCCACTTTCGAACAAAAAACAAAATTTACAGAAGAACAAATGCGTAAAAGCCAGAGATTACCAGAGATTTTCAAATTAGAACTCGAGCTTGTACCAAATTCTTAGACGGCCATCAACAAAGAAATGGCAAAAGAAGCACAAAACCAAAGTTGGAAATTTAAAATTGAAGGGAATAAATTAGCGGCTTGTATGATTTATTGCATTGTATAAAAATGATTGGTCTACAATTCCATAAATTTCTGATTCCCAATTATTTATTGCTGCCATTGTCAGCGTGGTAATTATGTAAATTTGCGGGAGGAATATTCGTGCATATTCTTTCGTTGAAGCACTACATATTTTTGGATCCTCTGGGCATGGCCTTTTTAATGTGGAACCCACGAAAAGGATGGTCACTTCGTCAGCTGCCTGACGCATGGCCATGAACAGAACATCGCTACATTTCCATTTTCTCCCAAACCTGATCACGATAGAAAAATCGAATCCGAAAACAGCGTCAACTAATTTAGTGCCACTAACAGACGTGGATTAGTGGATAGCCATTTATATTAAATTTTGTTCTTACTCATGTGATTATTTTCATGACCATGCTGGACTCTACAGGCGAAATGTTTTCATGCCCAGCCCAGACAGAGCCCAGCAACCCAATGGATCAGGGAAGAAAAACAAAGTGACTGCATCATGCAGAATTTCATGCAAAAAACACATGGAACAGATATACATATTGATCATGAATGAATACATTAGCCTGTGCATATAAACAAAGACACATAGTTACTCTAGCTTTGTACGATGATCATAAACTGAAAAGATTCTGATGGCCAGACCAGGAAAGACATCATCAGGATCATGAATGTGAGGATTGTTCTCCACAATGAACGGATCGCCACACTTGTCGGTTATGGTATTCAACGTTTCGCCTTCGCTAACGATGTATATTTCATCGCATCCCTTGTTCAAAGCAGGGTTATTTCCGACTGATTCTTGGCAGGACTTGTCCTGTAAACAAGCAAGCAAGACCATGGCGACCAAAGTCATGACGAAGTACCAAGCGACTGTGTCTGCGACTGCCATTATGGGCGTTTGATTTGAATGGGTTGAGTGCATGGCTTTTGGTTTTGGAGTGAGTTTGGTTGGCTTTGGAGGTATCTATAAATAGTGAAAAGAGTATTGTGCTGCAAAGTCGGTCGGAGTAATGAAGTGAGTGGTAGTTTGGCGTGTTCTTGGAGTTGGTTTGGAGTACGAAGTATTACTTTAAGAAGAAGTCTTCGGCTTTTAGGAGTCTCTGGCTTCGACTGCTTTCTACTTGCTGTGGACTAGTTCTGCTCGTTGAGCAAGTCCACTATTTATTCAGCCAGAGTAATAATTGTTATTAAGCCCCACAGCTGCATGCTATAATAACAAATTCTCTGTCAGCATCTGCTAGAGGAGGAGAAATTAGAGGAAGAGTGCTTAACTTAAACTGAAGAACTTCTTTGAATTTCTTGCTTTCAACTTATAAAATGACCGCATATTTATAGTGGTTTACATAACCATTTACCCAATATGACATGACTTTACAACAACCAATAGACATGTCTTTTCAATATTCTAGATACATGATTCTAATGCAAATATTAATTATTTAGTAAGTCAACATTTCAAATTATATTTTCAACACACCCTCATAATTTGAAATTTCCTTTCTTACTCCAAGCATAGCTCTCATTCTTCGAAAATCTTCGATCTTTAATGATTTAGTAAAAATATCAGCAACTTAATCTTGAGTTTTCACATATTTCAGCTCCACTTCGTTGTTGGCAATGCATTCCCGAATAAAATGATATCTTGTGTCGATATATTTGCTTTGATCATGAAATATCGGGTTCTTTGCAAGTGCTTGTTCTAATTTATTATCAATGCATATTTCAGTAGCTCCTTTTTATGGCAAATGAAGTTCTTTCAACAGATTTCTTAACCATAAAGCATGACATGTACTTGAACTTGCAGCAACATATTCAGATTCACAGGTTAACAACGTGACAATAGATTGCTTCTTTGATAACCAAGAAATAACACAATTACCCAAGAAGAATACATACCCCGTTGTACTCTTTCTATCATCTATGTCACCAGCAAAATCACTATCGCAAAATCCATGCATCAGAAGATCATTGGATGAGGAATAAAATACACCAAAATCAAGTGTTCCTTTAATGTGACGAAGAATTCGCTTAGCAGTAGTCATATGGACAGAAGTAGGAGTCTCCATGAAACGACTTATCACACCAACGACATAAAGTATGTCAGGCCTTATACTTATCAAATATCTCAAACTTCCTACAAGACTTTTGTAAAGAGTAGGATCTACCTTTTCTCCATCTTCAAACTTGGACAATTTGATTCCAGCTTCCATGGGGTGTGTTCACAGGATTGCAATCGATCATCTTAAACATTTTCAACCTTTGCATAACCTGTTTGAGAAAGAAATATACCTTCCTCCATTTGTTTCACTTCCAATCCCAGATAATATGGCATTTGCCCCGAATCTGTCATCTCAAATTCTGACGACATGCAACTTTTAAATTCATCAAATAAATTGGGATTATTGCTCGTGAAAATAAGATCATCAACGTAAATGCAAACAAACATAACATCTCCATTATTGTGAAACTTAGAATATAAAGCATGCTCATTTGAGCAACGAACAAACCCGTGATCTTGAAAGTATTGGTTGATGCGGCTATTCCATGCTCATAAGACTTGTTTCAATCCATACGGCGATTTCTTGAGTTTCAGTACCTTCTTTTCATTTCCTTCAGCTACGTAGCCCAACGGTTGATCAACATAAACCTCTTCTTAAGATATCCATTCAAAAAGGCCGTCTTGACAGCAAACACTTCATCATAATCAACTCCTTGCTTTTGTTTATAGCCCTTCGCCACAAGTCTTGCTTTATATTTCTCCACCTCTCCTTTTGCATTTCTTTTCACCTTGTATATTCATTTAACACCAATGGATTCATGACCTTTGGGAAGAGAAGTTAATTCCCATGTGTCATTCTTTTCAATAGGTTTAATTTCTTCATCCATAACATCTCTCCACCTCTTGTCTTGCACGGCTTCCTGAAAATTTATTGGCTCGCTATCTGCAAAAAGACAATAGAGTTCATCATTATTAAAAGTAATTTCTTCACTTCTTTCATATAAATCAGCTAGGGATTTCATCTTCGGCGGTCTTTCATTTGAGCCTTCAAGATCTGAAGTTGGAGATGAAGGTTCTTATATAGTTTCAACATTCTCTGATTCTTGGTCATCATCAAAATATGGAAGAAAATTATATGTGCTCTCTTGCTGTCCATCCCAATCTCAAGTTGCTTCTTCATCGAATTCGACATCACGACTTACCACCACTTTGTCATTGTTAGGATTATACAACCTGTATCCTTTAATTGATAATCATATCCAACAAAAACATACTTGGCACTTCGATCATCTAGCTTTGAATGCTCTTGCTGTGGAACTTGAGCATAAGCGATGCTTCCAAAGACTCACAAATGATGAACACTTGGCCTTTTTTCATTCCATGCTTCTTGAGGGGTTTGATCCTTGACATTCACAGTTGGAAAACGATTTGACAAATACACTGCACAAGAAACGGCTTCAGCCCAAAACTCCTTTGGCATATTTTTTTGCTTTAAGCATACACCTTGCCATATTAAGAATTGGTCTATTTTTTCTTTCCGCCACGCCGTTTTGCTGAGATGATCTAAGAACAGTGAGAGGATGACGAATTCCATGCGTTGTACAGAAATCATTGAATTGCTTTGAAGTGAACTCGCCTTCCCGATCAAACCTCAATGCCTTGATATTATAGCCACTTTCTTTCTCAACATGCATCTTGATATTTTTTGAATGAGGTGAAAGCATCTGATTTCTGTTTAAGAAAATATACCCATTTTTTTCTTCTATAATCATCTATAAAAAGTATAAAATAATTACTTTTACCAAAAGACGGTGGATTGATAGGCCCACAAATATCCGTATGCACCAATTCAAGTAGTTTGGAGGCTATAAATGTTGCTTTCTTTGGAAAACTTTTCCTTGCATGCTTGCCAAGAAGACATGCTTCACACAAATGATTTGGATTTTCAATTGCAGGCATCCCCTTTACCATCATCTTTTCTCCCATTGCTTTCAATGATCCAAAGTTCAAGTGTCCAAATCTCATGTGCCAACACCATGCCACATTCTGCACATTAACCTTCAAGCATCTTGCTTCAACAGTTTGGACATTCAATTTGAACATCTGGTTCCGTGACATGCCCACCTTTGCAATCAAGTTATTGTTTCTATCTTTAAGCCAGAGATAATTATCTTTCACCAAAACTTCATAACCATTCTCAACAAATTGTCCCAGACTAAGAATATTGCTTCTTAGTTTAGGAACATAATAAACATCAGAGATCAATTTATGGTCACCATTCTTTGAAGAGATGAGAATTGTACCTTTGCCTTCAATGTGAATTTTCGAAGAATCTCCAAAGGAAACATTACCTTTCACCTTGTCGTTGATCTCCACAAATTTTTCTTTGTATCCATACATATGATTGCTAGCACCATTATCCACCACGAGCTTTCAACTTCCTTTTCTTCCTTTTTCTCAGTTAGCAACAAGGTGGACTCTTCAACTTCTTGGTTATCATTAACAAGATTGGTTTTTTCTTCAGTATTAGCAGTTTGACATTCCCATGAATAATGACCAAATCGATGAAATTTATAACATTCAGTTTTGGATTTGTCATACCTTCTATCATTTGATCTTTGGTAATTTCCACGACCTCGTCCTCGACTTCTTTCACGGTCTCTAAAATATGAAGGATTTCTCTTGTCGTTATTTGAACTTTCACCATTGCTTCTTTTTGTTCACGTCCTTGCCATCTGCGTCCTCTTCCTCGTCCATATCCGCGTCCTCTTCCTCTAAAATATTGTTTTTCTCCTTCTTCATTTTTTTAAAGTTGCTTTAGTTTTAAGAACTTGCTCATGTGGTTCTTCCTGTCTTCTCTTAATTTTCTCTTCTTGAGCACGTAAACAACCTTCCAATTCTTCTACTGCCATTTCTTTGAGGTCCTTCGTTTCTTCACACTACACCAAATTTTTTTTTTTTTTTGCCACAGTTCTGGACCGTGGCAAACGGATTTTACCACGGCTCAAGACCGTGGTAAAATTTCCTATGGCTAAATTTTAGCCACGGTCATGGTTCGTGGCTGACTTCACCAAAAACCGTGGATAAATTTCATGTAGCCACGGTCTGTATCATTTGGAAAATGTTATTAAAGCACGGGTATGGACCGTGGTAAATTTTATTTCAGCCACGGTTTTCAACCGTGGTTACTTCGATTTTTGCCACGCACTTTACCCATGGCTAATTTACTGATTTTATATATAAAAAAAATATAGCATCAATGCATGTCATTCAACCACACAAACTCTGAAATGATCACTGCAGTATTAAAAAACAAAGTTTGATAGTAAATATTGAACATTCACCAACAAAACATATTACAAAACAAAGTTTGACAGTAAAAATTGAACATTCACCAACAAAACATATTACAAAACAAAGTTTGACAGTAAATATTAAACATTCACCAACAACACATATTACACACAAATTAAGTTGAACAATATATAATGCATGTTACACAAGTTCAACAATACATACTTTTAATTCAAGCTAAATTAGAATATACCACAGTTACGAAGGAGATTTTAAATTTGACTGTATGCAAGCTTGAGAAGTTGTACGCTCGAGCAGTTGTCAACAACAATCTACGTTCAAACCCACTAGCCAAGTTCCTGCATAGACATAAATGTGTAATACACAAAAAAATGGCAGTACAACTAGATTTCATAAAGAAATATGCCAACAATAAACGCTCCCAAAAAAAGCTACCACAAAACCTTCTCACTGTAAGAAAAATTAGATAACTAACTAATATATACAGTTTCATACACAAGAATTATTACTTAAAGAAGCTAAATATTAGGCAGCTTAGCACTTTCTTAAATTTTATAGTCTGCCTTTTTATTCTTTAGCCCTAGAGTAATCAAATTCTAAAGTCTGAAAAGTAAACTTCAACTAATTGCTAACAGCTATGTACCTAATTTGATTGCTATAGCTTCAGCCAGCCACAGGTTTACCAGTGTTGGGTTCTCTTTTACAGTTTTACTGCCAATTCTTAGTGAATCATTGAGTAAAATTTTCAATACATACTTTATTCTTCCATTTCCCCCCTTTTCCTGAAGGAATTGGCTCTCCAGCACAAACTATGTAATTTATACCAAACATCTTACATTTAATTATTACCATCCTTCTTTTTTTATTTTTTGTTTTCCTTTTATCTTGTTCCATTTCATTAGCATTTATAAAAGGAAAATTTTTGACAAAGGTAAGAAGAAAAAAATTATAAGAGAATACCATATGCTTCTTTCAAGTGGATGGGGTCTGCAATAGCAGCAAAAGAGATGGCAGTAAAAAATTCAACTGAACTGGTTAGATTAGCACCAAATTTTTCCGTTGCTCGACACTGATTTAGAACCAAATTTTTGTTGTATATAACGTAGTTGTATATAACAATTATATGATTTTTGTTTGATGATAACAAACAAGTGTATATTATTTTAAATGTGTTTGTCACTGTACTGTTTCATATTCACATCAAACAGGAATATAATATTTATATTTAAGTGAAATACTACTGTACAGACATTCAAATATTAACACAATATTTTATTTAAATATAATATTTTATTTCAATATTCAAACAGTACTGATTTTTATAACTCCACTATTTGTACATCTCTGCATTACATATCAAATACAATTTCATGTACTACTCCTTTACTACATAATCACTACAACACTTCACTTAGTTATATAGTTTTATATACATACAATTTCACTGCCATACACACACTGTTTGTCTTCTGTCTTCAGTCTTCACAGCTTACAAGATAGCCCGGTCTTCACAGTCAGTCCAGTCTTCATACCTGTCATACAAATGAACACACACAGAGTATCTAGAACAGAAATAATTTCTAAATTCTAACAGATATTATTTTTATTTTAAAATTTTATTTGCCTCAGAATTTCGGTGTGTTTCTCATCATTTTTCTGACTCGATCTGATTAATAACTGTGTCTAGACAGCTTGTGTTATTCACAGTGATTCACTGTAAATACCACAAGGCAGACAACATATGTATACACGATGCAGGGACAAAAAAAACTTGACTAATGGCTGCATATACACACGTGTATAAATATACAAGTGTGCATTGCCTCGTCGATCAGTGTGCGACTGAGGAGCAGCCACGTGGACCAACTCGACTCATCGCATGACAAACACAAATTCAAATCAACTCAACAAACAAGGTAGTTTCAAAGAGGGTGTAAGCATGTCAAGCGCAACAACACACACAATGAGCACAGAAATGAAGAACAACATTCATGAGCATGTGGCATAGCAGATTCAAAGTGGATGGCAGATTACAAGGCAGTGCACACATTCATTTCAACATGGTGTACCAGCATGATGGCAATAGTATAGTTCACTGTCAAGTTCAGGATGGACAGTGCACACAAAAATGAACAAGGGACAACAATGGAAATTACACAACACAATGCGCAATGAGTTCAAAGGGGATGGTCAAGCAACACAAATGCACAGTTCAGGTTAACCTACAAGTGCATGGAGTATTCAGTTTCAAGTATATAGCACAATGAAACATATAAGGTGAGGCAACATAAGCAACATGAAAAAAAAATCTGTGTGACCAAAACAGAAGTACGTGTTTCATGTCCAACAAGGTGTGCAAAAGCAACAAGGGTCAAGCAAAGATTCAGGCAGCATGGTAAGACAGTTTTAACAAATCAGTTCAAGTTCAAGCAGCATTCAGTTTCATGGCCGAGCACAACTATACATGCAAGGACATAGTCAAGCAAAATGTACATGTGCATAAAAACACAGCAAAAACAAGAGTTTGTGTATCATGGCAAAACAGTGTTATTCAATGTCAGGAAAGGAGCAAATTTGGTACATCAAAGCTCGAACAAGTCCGTGTGGCAATACATGCAGTGCAGGAGGGAAAACTTTTAAGATCTCAAGTGCTACATGTTCAACTATGTATCATGTGCAAGTATGAAAATCCAGTTCAGCATGAACAAGTAAATCATGGCAGTTTTAAATGGATTCAAGTGCAATTGCATATAAATGGTTTCAGAAATATGTTACATGCTGCAGTACATGGCAGATCAGTTTCTCTTTCAGCAAGATCAAGGGTTAAGCAACTTTTTTCAAATCAGCTTCAAAAGGTTGACACTGACATGAATTTTGTAAAGCATGGTGCAAGGCAAGCGTAAAAGCAGAGCATAAAATACATTCAAGTAGCAGTTTTTGACATGGGACAGTGCATAGTCAAGCATGAGCACAAGAGCACGAGTCAATGTGATTTCGTTTATTCAAACAACATAGAAAAGTGGCAAGTTTTCAATGTCCTTCATAAATTCAAATTAAGTCTTTCCTGATATGATCAATGTTTTTTTTACTTAAGTTATCAAAGCAATTTCAATTTCAAACAGTGGGCCAAAAAGAAATATAACTCCAGAAACCATGCATGGAATTCGAAACAGAGGATTGTGTGTTTCCAGTTTTTTTAAATAAATTAAACAAGCATTTTTTGGCAACTATTTAATGGTATTGATTAAATCTTTTTAAGGAAGCAACTAACTTTTTTGGGAAAGTCCTTATTAATGAAATCGAAGAGTCCATTTTCAGCAACAATGAATAAATGTTTTCCTATATCACTCACGGCAGAACATATTTGACAAGCTTTTTTGTGGGACAATTGATTTGCAGAAAATCGAATTATTTCCTTCTGTAAATCATTCAGTTCTCAGGTGAAAAAGGGAAACAATTTGAAATCAAGTCAAGTATGGATTCATTCAAGGAAAGAATCAAGTTTGGGTTCAGCAAATTTATTTTTTCTATGCCGAGGTGATTAAAATCAAAAGAGGAAAACACGCAGAATTCAAATCAAGCCATATAACGAAATCAGAGTAATTATCGGATTTTATGAATCCTATAGACACAACCATTCATCACTGGCAAGCGATCATCGAAAACCAAAAACAACTCGCAAGAAATTCAAAGCAGAACAATTCAGAAAACTCACTGTTTTCGATCGAGTAAATTCACAAATCGAAGAGAAGCAAGCTGCAAGTTATCAATCCATCAGAGATTCAACTTTTTACAAGCAATCGTTCGAATTGGGGAAGAATTGACAAACCCTAGAGTTTTACAGAGTCGCCGCCATTGTTTGATTGCCAGAGCAAAAGAGAGACCGGCCAAACAAAATGAAATAGGGGTGCACTAAATCCACAAAGGGCCGACCAAGTTTTTAAAAGGGGATGACTCCTTAGTTTATAACCTAGGGTTTTTCTAGTTCTTTCTTGTTTTGGTTTTTATTTGTGTATTGTTTTGTTTTTCAGTTTCTTCTGTAAACGATCAACCAGTTTCTAGTGTTTGTAAAATACTAGGAGTTTTAGTCAGGGTGTTGAATGACAGTTCACAGAGTCTGTAAAATCTGATTTACTGGTTACGGGGTTGTAATCAGGGTGAATCTGATCTAGGTGTTTAGATCAATCTACGGTTTTGAGCGTAGGGTTAGAATAGGAGCAGGGTTTGCGAGTGTACATGGTCTTGTATGCGGGATCTGTTCTATCACCTAGTAGAAACCTTAGAAATGCAGCAGTAGGCAGGGTTTAGCCGAAGCTGGGTATATCTGTGTGTGATTTATTTTCTACATTTCTGTTTCTGCAATATCATGTGATTTGTTTATTATTATATATATCTCGTTAGATTTTTAATTCAGTTAAAAACTGTGATAAACCCTATTCACCCCCTCTAGGGTTAATCTAGATCCAACAAGTGGTATCAGAGCAAGGTTCTTCTTCTTTAACTCTAGAGTCATGGGTAATCCTAGTCGTCAGTCTAGTGAGAGTCAGTCCAGTTCGCCTCCAACTATTTTCACTGGAACAGATTTTTTAAACTGGAAATCCAAAATGGAATTTTATTTAAAATCTGTTAATATTAAATGTTGGGATGCTGTTATCAATGGGTACGATATGGTAGACAAAGTTTTTAATTCTCATACTACACATATTCTATATTCTTATCTTGATGATAATACATACAGTCTGATCTCCCATTGTTTAACTGCGCAGGAAATCTGGACAGCTCTCAATACGAAGTATGGACAAATTGACAATAGTTACTCAAAACCCCAAAGTGCCTACTCAGATTCAGAGTTCTGTTTAACAGGATTTACAAATGAAAACTCAGAAGGATCATATGATGGAGAATCAACAAATGCTGAAACAGAAAATTTCTCATACGAAGATTTAGTTTATATGTGCGTTGATTTGACTAAATCTGTTGATAAACTCCAATCTAAAAACAAATCTTTGAAATCTAAGAATTCTGAGTTGACCAGCAAAATGTATGATTTGGAATCACAACTTGAATATATTAAAAATTCTTCAAATTCAGTTTGCAAAAATTGTTTGAAATTGAAAACTAATCTTGTTCATCTCAATAAAAATATTCAAAAGTTTGAAAATGAAATTCTGATCTTAAATGAGAACAAGATTGAGTTATCAAGTTTGAATAATTCTTTACAAAAGGAATTTGAAATTTTTAAGACTGATATAAATTCCAAATTTGAAATTGCTGAAAAAGAAAATTTGTTGAAATCCGATTTGATTCTAAAAGAGCTTGAAACCGAGATTGAAAATTTCAAGAAATTTGAATCTGAAAATCAAAAACATTTTGAATCTGAAATTTCTGAGTCCCAAACCAGAATTAAATTACTTGAAAACGAAAATTTGTTTTTGAAACAAAACAATACTGAAAGGAGAAAGATTAGCATTAATCGTTGTTCGAATCTAATGAAAGAGAATTCTGATCTTAAATCTAAAATTCAACAACTTGAATTAACTCTGATCAAATTTTGTAACGGAGAAAAATCTCTAAATATGTTGTTGAAAAACCAACTCTTTTCAGGAAACAAAAATGGTCTTGGTTTTGGGAAAACAAATGATTTTGAAAAATTGAATTCTTGTGATTTTAAAAAACCTTTATATTGCTTCAAAATGGATCTTTCTGAAAATTTGAATTTTGAAAATTCCAAAAGGTTTTTAAATCACAAACGAGACAAGAATTGGTTTGATAACAATCCAGTTGAACAGTTGTGGACCTCAAAAAGAAATAAAATGTTTTTTGGAAAAACTAAACAAATTTGGGTTCCTAAAGGCACAAAGATAGATTCGAATGGGTTGTTATACAAACAGATCTGGATACCAAAAGATGTTAACATAAGTGTGAGTGGTTTTACAAATTTAGTTAGACCACTCGATTCCTTGAACAGTTAGGTACCAGAGGTGGCTGAGGAATTGCAGTGCAGAAAGAGAAGCTGAATTCAAATTGCTTTATATCATCAGGTTATTCACGATTCCTTAGCCAAGTGTGTTGAGTTAGAGATTCTGATTTACCTGGATTCTGGTTTGATCTCTAAACTCACCTCTGTAAATATTTTCTGTTTTGATTTTTTCTTTTGTTTATTTCTTCTTCTTCTCCCTTCTATCTTTTTCTTCTTTCTATTCTAATTTGATTTATCACTGCCATAATTTTTTTTGTGCTTCTTGAATTGCAGTATTCATGATATTCTGGAAATTTGTTTTGCGTGTATAGAACTTTGATACTTTTAATCATTTCCAGATATTGAATTTTTTTTTATCTGCAATTGTTTTAAAGTTCACTTTCTTTTCTGAATTCCTAACGGTGTTGACATATTCTTGTTATATCTTGAATACTGTTAATCTGAATTCTAAATTGTTTTGAAGATCTTAAAATTATATGGAAATTCACACACCTTTGTTGTTCTAAGTTTATTCTAATTCATTTTAGAAAAGTTCAAAATATTATACTCATTACAGCACACTGTTATTTATCAGTTGTGACAATTCCAGTAATTTTTCAGATTGGCTTGAATTTTTTTTTGAAATGTCTTGAATCAGTGATACATCTTGAAATTTCATCATTATTCATGATTATTATGATTGAAATTAGTTTTTGTTTGAAATCATTTGAGATTCTAGATATTTTGAATATCACACACCACTTAAAAATTGAAATTACCAAACTTGTGTGAATAATTCTTTATATCTCAAACTTGACATTGTTTCAAGTGATTTCAAATAAATATTTTTGGATCATGAATTATCTTTCAAACTTGTTGTAAATATGCTGAAAAATTCTTTGGGCTTGTCAGAAATAATTTGGAAAAATTCTTTGAGAAATCGGTCTTGAAACTCATTGTTATTCCATGGCTAATTATATCTGTTTGTTTAAACTCATTTGAAATTATTGATTTACTGAATTACACACACATCTTGAATGTGAAATTAATAATCTGGTGTGATCGATTCGTTGAATTCTGATATCTTCATATTCATCAAATGATTTTAAATAAACGGTATTTTTTTTAATCTCGGGTCATGAATCATCATCCTGACAAGTATGATTTGAAACTATGTTCTGTGTTGCTCTGATACTGTTTTGAAAAATGTTTGTTTTGGAATCTCATGCTTGCTGCTCTGATACATGTGCATAATATATTATCTCGTCTGTTTGGGCTTGGTACTTAATAATTCTTTTGTCTATGACATTCTTGTTCAGTATCATGTTAAAATTCCTCGTAAATAGAGACACCAAGTGGTATCAGAAGCGCCTTATATGTAACACCCCGTATTTCAGTTAATGCTAAAATTCACTAATTGCAGAATAAATAATCTCAGATGTGAGAATTGGGGGAAACGGGCTGCGTCATTGCGTTCGTCTCGGAAAAATACGCAGAATAGAGTCCGAAATTTTGTAAATCGGAGTCCGTATGGCCCAGTTAAGGCCCAATGAAGTTTGCAGGAAATTTAAAGCTAAAAACAGATTTAAAAATTCAAATTCAGATTTCAAAATAGAACCAGCGGGGCCAGGCGGGAAAATTCCCGCCCTAACCATGTCGACAGGGCTGTCGACAGGGGGGTCGACTTGCCTGTCGACTTGCCTGTCGACACGGCGTGTCGAGCCAGAGGGCTTGGGTGCACCAGATCTGGTTTTCTGGCTAGGGCTGGGCTGGGTTCTAGAGATTTCCTAAATCTAACGGACCTAATCTAACCTAGGGTTAATCCTATGGTCTAAAACACACCCTAATCCTATAAATACACCCTAATGCAAGCCTAATCCATACTAAAAATAGAAATGATGGCCTCATGCCGCCAAAATCAAACTTGAGAGGAGCCTCCACTAGTTTATGAAGGAAGTTGCAAGCTAATCAACCTCTAATCATCATCTTCTTCATATTTAGCAACTAGTTCTACTTCATAAGTTTGCTAATCTTGGTTTTGGTGAGTTTCTATCACTTAAACATCAATTGCTAAAGTAAGTAGATTGGGTGTAATGAGACTTATGGTCTTAAATGCGGATTAGTGAGTTTGAATCATTTGTAATGATATGCTACTCTATGTTTTCCTATGTTTATGCATATTTAATAAGTGGGTTTATGCATGCTTAATAAGTTGGTTTATGCATGTTTAACAAGTGAGATATGCAAGTTATGCATGCTTATGCAAGTATGTGGATGCTTATGCAAGTATGTGAATGCTTATGCAAGTTATGTGTATGCTTAAATGCAAGTTTAACATGATATGCAAGTTATGCATGCTTATACAAGTATGTGGATGCTTATGCAAGAATGTGAATGCTTATGCAAGTTATGTGTATGCTTAAATGCATGTTATGCAAGTTATGAGAATGCTTATATGCAAGTTCAACATGATATGCAAGATATGTGTATGATAATATGCAAGTTCATATGCAACATGTTATGCAAGTCATGTGTATGATAATATGCAAGTTTGGGTTAAATGTAGTTGGGTTAATATATGCTCATATATGCAAGTTGACATCCTCTTAACCCATGACAAAGTTATATGCTAAGATTTGGTTAAACCCATGATATTTGTGATGGATCTTCTCTCTATTATGTCATGAAATGAGAACGATTTGCGTGGGGAACGATGGGGTTAGTAAATATGTTAATAAAAGTATGATTGGGTATGATTAAGCATACCATAAAAATAAATTAACATAAGTGGGAATTTACCTATTGAGTTAGGTCTACCCCATGGGAATTTACCTATTGAGTTAGGTCTACCCATGATATGAAAAACTTGATATTAATTAGAGAAAATTAATATGGGGGTGATTAATTAGGTGTAATTAATCGACTAAGACACGAGGTTGGACTCATTTGTAGTGTAAAACTGCCCGGATCCTACCGGCTTAACCAGTTGCTACAAATGTCAGTCCAATGTGAGAGGTCTTAGCCATAAGTTAAATACGTGATTAAAGTAAAGACACGAGGTTAGACTCTGTTATGACGTAAGACTGCCCGGACCCTACCGGCTTAACCAGGCGGTCATAACAGCCAGTCTAATGTGGGAGGTCTTTATGGGAGATCACGGTCTTAATTAATTAAGAAACACTTAACCATATTAGCATGTAGTGGGACATGAGGGGTTAAGTGGGTGCCTTGGGTGGCATGGGGAAATTTAGTGGTTGCCTTGGGTGGCATGTGGAATCTAGTGGGTTGCCTTGGGTGGCCATAGAAAATACGATTAGAATACTTAACCAAGTGAAACATGTAATTAAACTTGATTAAAGGGTTAAGTGGGGTACACTAGATAAGTGACAAGCTTAGGTGGGTAGCTTGTGGGGGCCCATTTCAACCAGTAACCCATATGTATCTTATTGGGCTCGACCCATGTCGAGGACGGGACACACGTACCGGGCTTGATTATAAGAGGCCAAAACGGGTTAGCGGTGGCAACGCAAGTCCAACGGGTTTCATATGCGTGTGTAGGCCCGGGCTGGTAGATAAGCCGTTGTTGCATCGTGTAGATATAAAGCCGTGCACCGTTGATATTATCAGGTGGCCACTTTGGGGAATGATACACCCCATTGTGGGACCAGCACGGGTATCTACGGTAGGGAGCCGATCGCTGGGGAGTAGTGGGTACACCTAATAAAGATAGGGGCAGACGACACCTATGTAAGGGTACACGAAACTACTGGGTAAAATTACTAAGTACACCTAGTGGAGATAGGGGCAGACGGCACCTATGTAGTGGGCTAGGGGTACACGAAACTACTGGGTAAATTTTCTAAGTCCTTGGGAGGGATCAACCTTTAAGAAGGAATGACTGGTGTGGTGCAGTGTAGTAATTATCCTTGGGTGGGTAAATGCGTCTTTATAGTAATCTTAGTTTATCCTAAGTCTACCAAGCTGCTTAGTGTAGCCATTCATCCCCAGACATTACCGTATGTCAAGTTTATGTCTTCTCTGGTTACTTTAATGATTGTATTGTTAAAATTATAGGACTCGCTCAGACTTATGTCTGACCCCGTTGTTTTTATCTTTTTTTTCCAACCCTCAGGTTCTCAGAGTGGGCCCAGTACGAGTGGGCTTTGATCAGGCTGCTTTTATTACTCTCTTGGAGCTTGGACCCTAGATGTAGAGCTCATCTTACCCTTTTTCTTTTATGGCTATCAGTTCATGTATTGGGATTATGTATTTTTATTTAGCAAGAATGGATATTTGTACTTAACTCTTATTATGGTTTTGTGATGTAACCAGACATGTTTACTTCCGCTGTTATGAGATGATGTTTTAAATTTCAAGTACTATTTATATCTGTCTTGTTGTAATTTTTCTGTTCTATATTCACTAAAATACTCCACCGATGCTATGGCATTCCCTTAGTGAGTGATCATAGCGGGAGTGGGGTGTTACACGTGGTATCAGAGCAAAGGTTACCGGAACAGATAAATTTTTTAGAAAACTATTTTTCTAAAAACATTTTTGGAAGAGATATTTTCAAAAACATGTCTTTAAAGAGAAAAGTTTTTGAAAGAAAAGCATAATCCCCGATGGCCATATCTTTATCTTTCGAATTCTCCGTTTTGAATCTTTCCTTTTTCATTTCAGCATGGCTGAGGATCTTAACTTTCTGGAGGGTGTGACGGTACCAGTATGGTATAGGAGATTGATGGAGGTTAGGGCCACCACTGCGGGTCCAGCAAATGTTCCTCCACCAACCGTAGCACCCGATCTTCCTCCTCCCCCTCCTCCTCGCACGGATACTTTTGCTAAGACTTGCAAGGAATTTAAAGCTATGGGAGGGAAACCTTTTCAAGGATCTGAAACTTTTGTGGAGGCTAGAGATTGGCTTAAGGAGGTGGAAGAGTTGATAGATATCTTTGAGATGGAAGAAGGAAAGAAAGTCAAGTTAGCTGCTTGGTTAATGAAGGGAGAGGCCTCATTCTGGTGGGAGGTCGCTAATGGAGAACGCCCCGTTGACTCTTGGGCAGATTTTAGGCAAAGATTTGTGGCAAAGTTTCTCTCAAGGGCGAAGGAAAACTTGTATATGGAAAGATTCTTGACTTTAAAGCAAGGAAATCTCTCAGTGAAGGAATATGTCAACAAGTTTAATCAATTGGCAAGGTTTGGCCTAGACATGGTGAATACACCGGAGAAGAAGGCTTTGAGGTTCGTGAAGGGCTTGAATGAACCAATGCATGGGTTGGCTATGACTCATATCCCTATGGGGGCCACCTTCGAGAAGCTAGTTGACATGGCACTCATGCATGAAGAAGAGAAGGGTCCCAATGCTAATAAGGCACCCGAGAAGAAGGGAGATCAAAAGAGACCTCAGCAACAACAGCAAAATAAAGGTGGGAAAGGCAATGGTGGCAAGGGCAAGAAGAAGAAGTGTTTCAATTGTGGGACACCTGGCCACCTAAGCAAGGATTGTCGCAAGAAGAAGAAGACTGGCTGCTTCCACTGTGGCGAAGCAGGGCATCTAGTGAAGGATTGCCCTAAGAAGGGGCAAAGGACGGGGTCTACCTCAGGAGGACAGGTGCAAGCTCTTATGGCACCGGGTCAGGCTAGGGGGCAAGTACAGGCTCTCGCGGTTCCACCGATTCAGGAAAGAGGTAGAACTATCTCCGTTGAAAGTCTGGTTTTTCTATTTGATCATCTTGTCCGTACATTGTTTGATTCAGGCGCATCGCATTCGTTTATCTCATCATCATTAGTTGAGTCACTGCACTTAGACACCAGTCTAGTAGATGATCCCTTGGTTGTTTCAAACCCAATTGGGGGCTCCACTTATTTGTCCATGATATGTTTGGGTTTGAAGATTTCTATACTTAGCATTGAGTTTAGATGTGATGCTTTTGTTTTGGGCTTCACGGGCTATGGGTTGATTTTGGGCATGGACTGGTTATCCAGTAATGGTGCCGTTCTTGATTGCGAAAGGAGAGTTGTTAGGCTCATGACCCGCTTGGGTAACACTCTCGAGATCTCTTGTAATCCCATGGATTCTGTTATGCTAAGTTATCTTGAATCGCTTGACGCTTCGGTCGAGAGTTTGCAATCTGTTAGAGTGGTCCGGGAATACTCGGATGTGTTTGAGGAGGTGAAGGGCTTACCTCCGAAGCGGGAGATTGACTTCCGAATATATCTGGTGGATAATGCTAAACCTGTATCTTTACCAGTGCGCCACATGGCTCCTCGTGAGAGGAGGGAACTCCATAAGCAAGTAGGGGAGTTGCTCGAGAAGGGGTTCATAAGACGGAGTATATCGGAGTGGGGTGCTCCAGTAGTATTTGCTACGAAGGCGGATAGGTCCCTCAGACTTTGTGTAGACTATAGAGAACTCAACAAGCTCACAAAGAAGAATAGACACCCATTGCCGAGGATTGATGATCTTTTCGATCAGTTGGTTGGCGCCTCAGTATTTTCTCAGTTGGACTTAGCCACGGGGTTTCATCAGTTGAGGGTGGCTGAGGATAGCATAGACAAGACTGCCTTTAGGACTCCAGATGGTTTCTATGAGTGGCTGGTGATGCCATTTGGGTTGACGAACTCCCCTGCATACTTTGTCGATTTGATGAGTAGGGTGTTCAGGGAGTTCCTTAATAAATTTGTGGTGGTCTTTGTGGATGATATCTTAGTATTTTCTAAGAGTGAAGAAGAGCATGCCCTACATCTTGGGGAGGTATTGAAGACTCTTCGAGCACATAGACTTAAGGCTAAATTCTCTAAATGTCACTTCTGGAGGAAGGAGGTGCGTTTCTTGGGGCACGTGGTCTCCAAGGAAGGGATAGCTGTGGATCCCGCAAAGTTAGTATCAATTCAGGATTGGAAGGTTCCGAAGAATGCTACCGAAGTAAGAAGTTTCTTGGGGTTGGCGGGTTATTATAGGAAGTTTATCAAAGACTTCGCGAAGATATCAGCCCCATTAACCCTCTTAACGAAGAAGAATCTTGTTTTCGCATGGGACGTAGATTGTGATGATGCGTTCCGACGGTTAAAGAGAGCTTTAACCACTGCTCCAGTTTTAGTGTTGCCAGATGGGAGCAAGCCATTTGTTGTTTATACCGATGCTTGTGGGACAGGACTTGGCGCAGTCTTAATGCAAGAGGGAATGGTGATAGCCTATGGTGGAAGGCAGTTGAGAGTGCATGAGAAAAATTACCCTACCCATGATTTAGAGTTGGCCGCTATTGTTTTTGCGCTTAAGATTTGGCGCCATTATCTTCTTGGTGAGAGATTCGAATTGTTCACTGACCACAAATCATTGAAATACTTGTTTTCTCAGAAGGATTTGAATTTGAGACAGCAAAGGTGGATGGAGTTCTTAGCATCCTATGATTTCGAGATAGCGTATACCCCTGGCAAGGGTAACGTGGTGGCGGACGCCTTGAGCAGAAAGAGGTTGTCCTTGAGTCCATTGTTCGTGGAACAACGAAGCTTGGAATTTATCTCGATGTTTGATTTCAGACCTTCCATTGATTATGTACCCGGTTTGCTAGCTTCCTTGGAGGTTAGACCTACTCTTTTGGGGCGGATTGGAGAAGCACAGAGGGATGACCCACAGTTGGTTGAGTTGGTGGAGAAGCTCATAAGGGGGGAGTCATCCAGCCATTTGAGTAGGTACACCCTAGACGATAGGGGGTGCTTGCGTAGAGACGGTAGACTATGTGTACCGCAAGACGAGGGTTTGAGGAAGGTTATTCTTGATGATGCACACCGTTCTAGGATGACCATTCATCCCGGTGGGGACAAGATGTACCAAGACATGAAGAGGGTTTTCTTCTGGGCCGGTATGAAGAAAGATGTGGCCGAGTATGTCGCTCGATGCTTGGTGTGCAAGCAAGTGAAGGCGGAGCAAAAGAAACCAGGTGGGTTGCTTCACCCATTGGAAGTTCCACAATGGAAGTGGGATAGTGTCTCGATGGATTTTATTGACGGGTTACCCAGATCGAGAAAGGGTAATACGGGAATTTGGGTGGTGGTAGACAGACTTACTAAAAGCGCCCATTTCATACCTGTGAAGAGCAAGAGGACTGCTCCATGGCTAGCTTCAGTATATCTTCGAGAGATAGTTCGATTTCATGGGGTACCCTCTAGTATAGTGAGTGATCGAGATCCTATCTTCACTAGCGAGTTTTG
Organism: Allium sativum; assembly: GCA_030737875.1. Taxonomy (NCBI): domain Eukaryota; kingdom Viridiplantae; phylum Streptophyta; class Magnoliopsida; order Asparagales; family Amaryllidaceae; genus Allium; species Allium sativum. The sequence goes on along the minus strand of CM060916.1, from coordinate 747,646,659 downwards.
GAGGAGTTTGCAAGAAGCAGTGGGGACTCAATTGTGTCTGAGCACCGCATATCATCCTCAGACGGACGGCCAGACTGAGAGGCTGAATCGTGTCCTAGAAGACCTTTTGAGGCTTTGTATCTTAGATTTTGGAGGTACATGGGAAGAGCATCTTCCATTGGTGGAGTTCGCATATAATAACAGCTTTCAGTCCAGTATTGGTATGGCTCCTTTCGAAGCTCTTTATGGAAGGCCTTGTCGATCACCTGCATGTTGGTGGGAATCTACGGATAAGATCTTGCTTGGGCCTGATATGGTTAGGGAGACTTCTGAAAAGATTGACTTGATTCGAAGAAGGATGAAAGCAGCGCAGGATAGGCAAAAATCTTATGCGGACAAGAGGAGGACGGACCTTAAGTTTGAAGTTGGGGACATGGTCTTTGTCAAAGTGTCTCCATTGCGAAATGTGGTTCGCTTTGGATCTGTTGGGAAGTTAGCGCCAAGGTTCGTAGGGCCATTTCCCATTAAGGAAAGAATTGGACGGATGGCATATAGAGTGGAGTTGCAAGACAGACTTAGTGGTGTACATGATGTATTCCATGTGTCCCATTTGAGGAAGTGCTTACATGAGACCGCAGAGGTGGTAGAGCCGAGCTTGCTTAAAGAAGTGGAAGTAGAGCGTGATGCGACTATTCGACGAGCTCCTACCCGCATCCTTGGGTCAAAGACTAGGAAGTTGAGAAACAGAGAGGTTCAACTAGTCAAAGTGCAATGGGGAGAAGAGGAGAGCAACGCAACTTGGGAGACGGAAGCGAAGATGCGTTCATTGTACCCATTTCTTTTTGAGGGTATGTCTTTACTTTCTCCTCTATTGTTGTCTAGTACTTATCTTATCCTTAGTATATCCTCTCATTAGTACTAATTGACCTTTAGATAGGGTAAACCTATGGTTGAAACATGTGTTTGAGACATGTTATGGTTGATGGATGCAAGTGGTTGCTAGTGGTTGCTCGTGGATGCATATATACACACTCTAGGCACTAGATCGGCTCAATCACTTCATATTGCATATTGCATAAAATTGTGTGTAGGAAGCTATATTTATGGATGTATAATGATTGTGTTGTCATATGGATGATGCATTTTGGTGAATGATTGTGCACTCATGTAGATATTGTATGTGTCGATAGGGTTCTCTCGCATACATAATGAATGCATGGCACTCTCATGGTTTGCATATGTTCATACATTAGATAGGGAACATATACACACACTCTTTGCATATGCTCATACATCATTAGAAATTGTTTTAAGGACAATGGATGCCCGTGTTTGATGGATTGAGTAGATGGTTGTTTGGATGGTAGGATATGCATTCTCCTTAGCTTAGAGATTTCGGGGACGAAATCCTTTAAGGAGGGGAGAATGTAACACCCCGTATTTCAGTTAATGCTAAAATTCACTAATTGCAGAATAAATAATCTCAGATGTGAGAATTGGGGGAAACGGGCTGCGTCATTGCGTTCGTCTCGGAAAAATACGCAGAATAGAGTCCGAAATTTTGTAAATCGGAGTCCGTATGGCCCAGTTAAGGCCCAATGAAGTTTGCAGGAAATTTAAAGCTAAAAACAGATTTAAAAATTCAAATTCAGATTTCAAAATAGAACCAGCGGGGCCAGGCGGGAAAATTCCCGCCCTAACCATGTCGACAGGGCTGTCGACAGGCCTGTCGACAGGGGGGTCGACTTGCCTGTCGACTTGCCTGTCGACACGGCGTGTCGAGCCAGAGGGCTTGGGTGCACCAGATCTGGTTTTCTAGCTAGGGCTGGGTTCTAGAGATTTCCTAAATCTAACGGATCTAATCTAACCTAGGGTTAATCCTATGGTCTAAAACACACCCTAATCCTATAAATACACCCTAATGCAAGCCTAATGCATACTAAAAATAGAAATGATGGCCTCATGCCGCCAAAATCAAACTTGAGAGGAGCCTCCACTAGTTTATGAAGGAAGTTGCAAGCTAATCAACCTCTAATCATCATCTTCTTCATATTTAGCAACTAGTTCTACTTCATAAGTTTGCTAATCTTGGTTTTGGTGAGTTTCTATCACTTTAACATCAATTGCTAAAGTAAGTAGATTGGGTGTAATGAGACTTATGGTCTTAAATGCGGATTAGTGAGTTTGAATCATTTGTAATGATATGCTACTCTATGTTTTCCTATGTTTATGCATATTTAATAAGTGGGTTTATGCATGCTTAATAAGTTGGTTTATGCATGTTTAACAAGTGAGATATGCAAGTTATGCATGTTTATGCAAGTATGTGGATGCTTATGCAAGTATGTGAATGCTTATGCAAGTTATGTGTATGCTTAAATGCAAGTTTAACATGATATGCAAGTTATGCATGCTTATGCAAGTATGTGGATGCTTATGCAAGTATGTGAATGCTTATGCAAGTTATGTGTATGCTTAAATGCAAGTTTAACATGATATGCAAGTTATGCATGCTTATACAAGTATGTGGATGCTTATGCAAGGATGTGAATGCTTATGCAAGTTATGTGTATGCTTAAATGCATGTTATGCAAGTTATGAGAATGCTTATATGCAAGTTCAACATGATATGCAAGATATGTGTATGATAATATGCAAGTTCATATGCAACATGTTATGCAAGTCATGTGTATGATAATATGCAAGTTTGGGTTAAATGTAGTTGGGTTAATATATGCTCATATATGCAAGTTGACATCCTCTTAACCCATGACAAAGTTATATGCTAAGATTTGGTTAAACCCATGATATTTGTGATGGATCTTCTCTCTATTATGTCATGAAATGAGAACGATTTGCGTGGGGAACGATGGGGTTAGTAAATATGTTAATAAAAGTATGATTGGGTATGATTAAGCATACCATAAAAATAAATTAACATAAGTGGGAATTTACCTATTGAGTTAGGTCTACCCCATGGGAATTTACCTATTGAGTTAGGTCTACCCATGATATGAAAAACTTGATATTAATTAGGGAAAATTAATATGGGGGTGATTAATTAGGTGTAATTAGTCGACTAAGACACGAGGTTGGACTCATTTGTAGTGTAAAACTGCCCGGATCCTACCGGCTTAACCAGTTGCTACAAATGTCAGCCCAATGTGAGAGGTCTTAGCCATAAATTAAATACGTGATTAAAGTAAAGACACGAGGTTAGACTCTGTTATGACGTAAGACTGCCCGGACCCTACCGGCTTAACCAGGCGGTCATAACAGCCAGTCTAATGTGGGAGGTCTTTATGGGAGATCACGGTCTTAATTAATTAAGAAACACTTAACCATATTAGCATGTAGTGGGACATGAGGGGTTAAGTGGGTGCCTTGGGTGGCATGGGGAAATTTAGTGGTTGCCTTGGGTGGCATGTAGAATCTAGTGGGTTGCCTTGGGTGGCAATAGAAAATACGATTAGAATACTTAACCAAGTGAAACATGTAATTAAACATGATTAAAGGGTTAAGTGGGGTACACTAGATAAGTGACAAGCTTAGGTGGGTAGCTTGTGGGGGCCCATTTCAACCAGTAACCCATATGTATCTTATTGGGCTCGACCCATGTCGAGGACGGGACACGCGTACTGGGCTTGATTATAAGAGGCCAAAACGGGTTAGCGGTGGCAACGCAAGTCCAACGGGTTTCATATGCGTGTGTGGGCCCGGGCTGGTAGATAAGCCGTTGTTGCATCTTGTAGATATAAAGCCATGCACCGTTGATATTATCAGGTGGCCACTTTGGGGAATGATACACCTCATTGTGGGACCAACACGGGTATCTACGGTAGGGAGCCGATCGCTGGGGAGTAGTGGGTACACCTAATAAAGATAGGGGCAGACGGCACCTATGTAGGGGTACACGAAACTACTGGGTAAAATTACTAAGTACACCTAGTGGAGATAGGGGCAGACGGCACCTATGTAGTGGGCTAGGGGTACACGAAACTACTGGGTAAATTTTCTAAGTCCTCGGGAGGGATCAACCTTTAAGAAGGAATGACTGGTGTGGTGCAGTGTAGTAATTATCCTTGGGTGGGTAAATGCGTCTTTATAGTAATCTTTGTTTATCCTAAGTCTACCAAGCTGCTTAGTGTAGCCATTCATCCCCAGACATTACCGTATGTCAAGTTTATGTCTTCTCTGGTTACTTTAATGATTGTATTGTTAAAATTATAGGACTCGCTCAGACTTATGTCTGACCCCGTTGTTTTTATCTTTTTTTTCCAACCCTCAGGTTCTCAGAGTGGGCCCAGTACGAGTGGGCTTTGATCAGGCTGCTTTTATTACTCTCTTGGAGCTTGGACCCTAGATGTAGAGCTCAGCTTACCCTTTTTCTTTTATGGCTATCAGTTCATGTATTGGGATTATGTATTTTTATTTAGCAAGAATGGATATTTGTACTTAACTCTTATTATGGTTTTGTGATGTAACCAGACATGTTTACTTCCGCTGTTATGAGATGATGTTTTAAATTTCAAGTACTATTTATATCTGTCTTGTTGTAATTTTTCTGTTCTATATTCACTAAAATACTCCACCGATGCTATGGCATTCCCTTAGTGAGTGATCATAGCGGGAGTGGGGTGTTACATTATATTTGTCTCACCCATCTGTACTTAGATTCAAATCTTCACCATGTATAAATCCACACACTCTTTTTGTCTTGTACACATTTTTCCCTCTTGTCGTGTATAGATCAGCATATTCCTCTTGTAATTGATTTTCAATTTTAAAATTATTTATTAATTATTCATTCAGAAATTGAAATTAATACCCAAATTGAACTGTATTTAAAATTCATCAAAATTATTATTAGAATTTGAAATTGTGATGAATTGTGACTGCGGTATATTTCACAACAAGAGGAAATTTTATTTAAATTTTTCATGATGGTTGAATATTTATTATAATATCTTTGAACTGGCAATTATTTCACGACCATCTTCATTACCTATCATCCTTCTGTCATCCGTTATGATTTTATATTAATGTGGAGAGTTAAATTTTTTTTTTAAAAAAAATCGTCTTGAATAGACAAGTGAAAATATTTGTGATGGAATTGCGGTCATATTATTATTCAGAATTAGTGAAAATTGAAAATTGTCAATGATCCCAGTACAGTCGATTATATTTCATAATATAATTAATTTAGAAATTTATTTCACAGTCCATCTCTGTATCTACCCATTTTCTAGCATTCACATTTTGGTTTTATATACTGAGGAGTTTTTCTATTTTGAAGCTGAAAATAATAAATATAATTAATATATAAGAGTGTCTCTAACCTCATTTAAAAATCCAAGCTCTGGTTATGCATGGTTATGAGACGTCTTATAATTTAAGTTGCGACTGATCCCATTTAAAAATCCAAGCTTTGGTTATGTGTGGTTAGTGTGCTCTTAAATAAAATTAAAAAAATGAAAAAGAAAATGTGCTATAAATTGAAATAAATTTGAAATTCTCCTCTGTGTATAAAAACCAGCCTATCAATCCATCTTCTAATCTGTGAAATGTGTTAAAATCTTATGACGTATTATGATTTGTAGATTGATAAGGATTAGGATTTGAGATTATACGATTTTATCACTTAAATTGAATTACTAATTATAGTCCAAATCCATCACTGTTTTTGTGCTTTTTTATATAAAAAATCTTTTGAAAATAATTGGAAATGATGTGTTCCCCATTTTATATAAATTTCATCGTAAATCGATCATTCTCTGCAATGTGAAATATGCCACCTGTTCTCAGTTTATTATGACTTTTGTTTGACTGATTGAGATTTATGATGACCGTTCTTCCTCTTAAACTGAAGTTATATTTTTAGTCATTTTTCATCTATGTTTTAAACTCTGAATCCTTTTGATGATAACAAAAGGGGGAGAATGGGTTGAGATTTTGATTTATGAGTGAATATTTTATAAATATTTTTAATTTTGAAAATTCATTCAATTCATTCACAGTTATAAGGGGAGTTTTCTGTTGTAGGGGGAGCTAATAAATAGGGGGAGTTCAATATTCATGGACAAACACATTTAATCTATTCAAAATCTTTTCTATTTGTTTGTCATCATCAAAAGGGGGAGATTGTTGTATATATCGTAGTTGTATATAACAATTATATGATTTTTGTTTGATGATAACAAACAAGTGTATATTATTTTAAATGTGTTTGTCACTGTACTGTTTCATATTCACATCAAACAGGAATATAATATTTATATTAAAATAAATACTACTGTACAGACATTCAAATATTAACACAATATTTTATTTAAATATAATATTTTATTTCAATATTCAAATAGTACAGATTTTTATAACTCCACTATTTGTACATCTCTGCATTACATATCAAATACAATTTCATGTACAGCTCCTTTACTACAGAATCACTACAACACTTCACTCAGTTATACAGTTTTATATACATACAATTTCACTGCCATACACACACTGTTTGTCTTCTGTCTTTAGTCTTCACAGCTTACAAGATATCCCAGTCTTCACAGTCAGTCCAGTCTTCATACCTGTCATACAAATGAACACACACAGAGTATCTAGAACAGAAATAATTTCTAAATTCTAACAGATATTATTTTTATTTTAAAATTTTATTTGCCTCAGAATTTCGGTGTGTTTCTCATCATTTTTCTGACTCGATCTGATTAATAACTGTGTCTAGACAGCTTGTGATATTCACAGTGATTCACTGTAAATACCACAAGGCAGACAACATATGTATACACGATGCAGGGACAAAAAAAAAACTTGACTAATGGCTGCATATACACACGTGTATAAATATACACGTGTGCATTGCCTCGCCGATCAGTGTGCGACTGAGGAGCAGCCACGTGGACCAACTCGACTCAGCGCATGACAAACACAAATTCAAATCAACTCAGCAAACAAGGTAGTTTCAAAGAGGGTGTAAGCATGTCAAGCGCAACAACACACACAGTGAGCACAGAAATGAAGAACAACATTCATGAGCATGTGGCATAGCAGATTCAAAGCAGATTCAAAGTGGATGGCAGATTACAAGGCAGTGCACGGATTCATTTCGACATGGTGTACCAGCATGATGGCAATAGTATAGTTCACTGTCAAGTTCAGGATGGACAGTGCACACAAAAATGAACAAGGGACAACAATGGAAATTACACAACACAATGCGCAATGAGTTCAAAGGGGATGGTCAAGCAACACAAATGCACAGTTCAGGTTAACCTACAAGTGCATGGAGTATTCAGTTTCAAGTATATAGCACAATGAAACATATAAGGTGAGGCAACATAAGCAACATGAAGAAAAAAAATCTATGTGACCAAAACAGAAGTACGTGTTTCATGTCCAACAAGGTGTGCAAAAGCAACAAGGGTCAAGCAAAGATTCAGGCAGCATGGTAAGACAGTTTTAACAAATCAGTTCAGGTTCAAGCAGCATTCAGTTTCATGGCCGAGCACAACTATACATGCAAGGACATAGTCAAGCAAAATGTACATGTGCATAAAAACACAGCAAAAACAAGAGTTTGTGTATCATGGCAAAACAGTGTTATTCAATGTCAGGAAAGGAGCAAATTTGGTACATCAAAGCTCGAACAAGTCCATGTGGCAATACATGCAGTGCAGGAGGGAAAACATTTAAGATCTCAAGTGCTACATGTTCAGCTATGTATCATGTGCAAGTATGAAAATCCAGTTCAGCATGAACAAGTAAATCATGGCAGTTTTAAATGGATTCAAGTGCAATTGCATATAAATGGTTTCAGAAATATGTTACATGCTGCAGTACATGGCAGATCAGTTTCTTTTTCAACAAGATCAAGGGTTAAGCAACTTTTTTCAAATCAGCTTCAAAAGGTTGACACTGACATGAATTTTGTAAAGCATGGTGCAAGGCAAGAGTAAAAGCACAGCATAAAATACATTCAAGTAGCAGTTTTTGACATGGGACAGTGCATAGTCAAGCATGAGCACAAGTGCACGAGTCAAGGTGATTTCGTTTATTCAAACAACATAGAAAAGTGGCAAGTTTTCAATGTCCTTCATAAATTCAAATTAAGTCTTTCCTGATATGATCAATGTTTTTTTTACTGAAGCAATCAAAGCAATTTCAATTTCAAACAGTGGGCCAAAAAGAAATATAACTCCAGAAACCATGCATGGAATTCGAAACAGAGGATTGTGTGCTTCCAGTTTTTTTAAACAAATTAAACAAGCATTTTTTGGCAACTGTTTAATGGTATTGATTAAATCTTTTTAAGGAAGCAACTAACATTTTTGGGAAAGTCCTTATTAATGAAATCGAAGAGTCCATTTTCAGCAACAATGAATAAATGTTTTCCTATATCACTCACGACAGAACATATTTGGCAAGCATTTTTGTGGGACAATTGATTTGTAGAAAATCGAATTATTTCCTTCTATAAATCATTCAGTACTCAGGTGAAAAAGGGCAACAATTTGAAATCAAGTCAAGTATGGATTCATTTAAGGAAAGAATTAGGTTTAGGTTCAGCAAATTTATTTTTTTCTATGCCGAGGTGATTAAAATCAAAAGAGGAAAACACGCAGAATTCAAATCAAGCCATATAACGAAATCAGAGTAATTATCGGATTTTATAAATCCTATAAACACAACCATTCATCACTGGCAAGCGATCATCGAAAACCAAAAACAACTCGCAAGAAATTCAAATCAGAAAAATTCAGAAAACTCACTGTTTTCGATCGAGTAAATTCCCAAACGTAGAGAAGCAAGCCGCAAGTTATTAAGCCATCAGAGATTCAACTTTTCACAAGCAATCGTTCGAATTGGGGAAGAATTGACAAACCCTAGAGTTTTACAGAGCCGCCGCCATTGTTTGATTTCCAGAGCAAAAGAAAGATCGGCCAAACAAAATGAAATAGGGGTGCACTAAATCCACAAAGGGCCAGCCAAGTTTTTAAAAGGGGATGACCCCTTAGTTTATAACCTAGGGTTTTTCTAGTTCTTTCTTGTTTTGGTTTTTATTTGTGTATTGTTTTGTTTTTCAATTTCTTCTGTAAACGATCAACTAGTTTCTAGTGTCTGTAAAATACTAGGAGTTTTAGTCAGGGTGTTGACTGACAGTTCACAGAGTCTGTAAAATCTGATTTACCGGTTACGGGTTTGTAATCAAGTTAATCTGATCTAGGTGTTTAGATCAATCTACGGTTTTGAGCGTAGGGTTAGAATAGGAGCAGGGTTTGCGAGTGTACATGGTCTTGTATGCGGGATTTGTTCTATCACCTAGTAGAAACCTTAGAAATGCAGCAGTAGGTAGGGTTTAGCCAAAGCTGGGTATATCTGTGTGTGATTTATTTTCTGCATTTCTGTTTCTGCTATATCATGCGATTTGTTTATTATTATATATATCTCGTTAGATTTTTAATTCAGTTAAAAACTGTGATAAACCTTATTCACCCCCCCTCTAGGGTTAATCTAGATCCAACAATTTTGACATTGCTCGGCACTGATTTAGATAGAGTTTTCTTTTAGGAATCGAGGTGAATTGGTTTTATTTATTATTATCTAACACAGCTTCAGAATTTTACACCGAACTCTTGTCTTCATTTCAATGAAGCAAACAGAATTGCTGCAAGAATGAAATTTGTTTCATCCCTGGCCCATCAATACAAATTTCCTTAATTTTAACATTGTCTCTTTAGTTAAGCTAAAAACATTCAAATTGCATTTGAAAAAAATCCATAAATTAAACCATATTGGTAACATAAAAGATTTATGCAAGTTCCATGCAGTAATAGATAAATTGGCAAGAAAAAAATGAGACAACGAAGGAGTCGCATTGCTACGCTGCACCAATGAGATCAGTAAACTGACACTATCAAAAATTTTATTTTACTAGGCTATGTGTTCCTGCATTTAACAGGAACTACGCATGCTTCTGCTTATAGCAGTAGAGAGACACTGTCTTGTTCAATTCAAATACTTCCAAGCACTTGTTCATAGCTCACATAAAAACAAACAACTAAAGTAACTTTTTTCTTCATTAACGTTAGTTTTGTAGCAGACTGCAACAAAGTTCATAAACAATTTATTTTTTCAAATCTATTGATTATTCGCATGTATCATGAATTGTCCTGGAACTTCTTCTCGAAACAGAGAATCCAAAGGATTTTGGGCTTACAGAAAGGTTCTACATCAACATTACTTCAATATCGCTGTTACTTCTACGTATTTCAGTTTATATATAGTAGTAACTTACCAATGTATATATCATAGCGCAGCATACATCATAGCACTGTTGGTGAGATAAACAGATAAATGAAGTACTATTGCCTAAAACTGAAAGTGTACCAGTAGGTTGAAATTACAAAGTATAATAATAGTACATACCTGGTTTTGCTTTTAAAGATATCGAATAGAGTTCTTTGGATGACACACGAAACCACCGATTCCAACTTCACCGAAGGTTGTAGCAAGAGGATGATTTTGACTGGTTGTCTTCTCTTCTGGTGGCAGTATGTTGTCCACAACCAATTTCTCATGTGTTGGAGGTACGGGTTTTCCATGTATAATGCGTGCCGTCGAATCTCTACAAATAGTTGCGGTTGCAATGATCTGTAGTTCAAAATTTAGGATTTCACATTTTTGATTGCTCGAATTGGACGAATTCACCGGATTAGCAATGTCATTATTCACCACTCTCCCAACACTTCCTCGAGGTGTACCATTTCCTCCTTCGTTTGAAGCATTGCTTGGTATACAATTTCCTTGACTTATGTATCCCTTGAACATATCAACCAACGTCTTTAATGTACCCTCCATGTTGTCCATCCTGAATTTTAAGTCTTGCGAGTCTCCATGAGACCGTTTAACTTGTTTACGTGCTATAGTAGAAGCCTTAACTTGGGTCTGTGATATGTTGGCTCCAATACTTCGAGTCCGACCTTTTTTATCCTTGCCAAAAACTTGGGATAAGATATCCTCATCCAGTGGTAAAGCTTCTTCATCACTATCATTTATTGTTTCCTTTATTTTTGCAATTTTATCCTGGAAAATGATAATATTTGAGATATTATGTAATATGGAAAATTTATTGAATATATGAATTATTATTGATTTAACTTACAAAGTACACCGAAGACGTATCGGATATGGTACCATCCTTTTTCGTATGAGTTTTCTCCCATACTTGACGCCGTGTGATTTCCTTCGCTTGATTTGCGCTGGCCTGAAAAAAAAATGCAGATAAAAGTCTGATTCCACGTGATTTGTTATGTCTGCAAGTAGGCAAACAAATGCACAGTAACTGTGAAAATTAATTTGCAGTTTCCACTGTGTTCGCAATGCATACTGAGTTTTCGCAAGCTAAGTGCAAACTCAGTTTTTTTGCAAACTGAGTGCAAATTCAATCATTTAGCATTGCAAACATTATGAGTCTCCATTGAAAAATGAGTTTGCACTCAGCTTGAAGTACAAGCACAGTACAAACTCCAACAAAAAATAATATGTATAGTATATATTGTGCAGCATAATTCTTGTTGGATATATATTGTATACATGTTGGTAATTTTTAACTCTGTCCAGTATATGAATCCTTCTTTGCATTACCCTCTTCTTGACTATTTTTGCTACATAAAAAGGAGTGTATCATAATAACATGAAATACAATTAGCGAAGCCCATAGTGATAGAATGCAAAGAAAACAGCGGCTAATATGACTGCAGCGTGTTTTCAGAATTTTGTTTTTGTTTTTAGATGACGAAATATGTGACATTATTTTCAATTTTTTTATATTTCTTGTTTGCAGGAGAAGCTGATGGAGAACAAGACAAAGAATTAAAAAAAATGCTTGCTACAAAATGAGAGAGGATGGAAGGTTGGTATCATAACCAAACCTTAAAAATTTTAAGTATAATATTTTCAGTAGTTCAGCAGAAATGTCACTGGTGTTGAATTAAAGTAATGGATTTCTAACTGCTCTTTTGTGAGAACTATAATCAAATTCTATTTTTAAGCCTGTTTTAGATATTTGACTATTCTAGCTTATACTTTTTGCTTTTGTTATTGATGGTTTTTGACAGCTTAATATTTGTGTCATTTACATTAGATACTTCTTGACGTGTAGACCTTTGTAAAGTAGGTCCAGTAGGGAAAGGTATGTATCTTTTAGTTTCATTGTGTACTTTTATGATATTTATGAGGTGGTCAAGTATTTTATATAATTATGTATGTATTTTATATAACTATGTGATATGTCCAGAAAAACTGAACACTAGAGATTCTCTCTTAATCTCTATATTATAGTAATACATGATATTGCTGAACAAGAATCTTTCTTAATCCAATAGGTCCAGTAGGGATCGCTGAACAGATGGTGCCAAATTTACAAGGCACCCAGGCATTGGGTGTCTATTACATAGGTATTAGATTCATATTAAATAAGCTCCCAACGTTTGGTGCCTTTTAGGAGGAGTAAAAAAAAAAGAATGTGCATATATCATAATATTGATTGTAACTTTTAATTATGTCAGCATTTCCATCTCCAAGGGAAAAAGAATATTGATTGTATTATTAAGAATAGCAAGTAGGATTAATTTACTGTAAATGTTCGTTTTGCTCAGGTCATCGTAACATGCTAGCATATAGATATTGCTGTAAAGATGGATCAATTTCTAATTTTCAAACAGTTTTTTTTCTCAGTTTGTATTAATTGTTTTTAAAACAAGTTTTGAAGTTAACATTCTTCATTAACGTAATTGAAATATATTATTAGCATTCAAATTAAAGAAATTAAAAAAGACTACATAATCAATTCAAATTCTATCTCATAATAATTAGTAAGAATGCAGCAATGAAAATTTGTTAGATTTGAATTGGTAGAGAATTATTGGACTAAAATCTCGATTGTTGGTCTCAGGGATATTGCATGGTATAGTTGACTACGGTGATAGGGTCGCTAGACGATGATGCAAATACAAAATAGATAAAATGATGCAGATACTAAATTGATATTCAAGCAAGGTTATAGACGTCTACTTGAATCTTCATTAGTTAGAATCGGAGGTCCTACTGAGGCTACTGTTGATGCGGTTCATGCCATTCCAAAAGTTCCTATGCACAAGGCTATAAATGAGACACGAGTATTAAAGTAATATCCAACTCTTTGAGTGGAGGTTGGCAATGCAGTTTTTGACTCATTGGATAGGATGAAGGGAGAGCAAGGAAACACTAAAACTAGTATATATGGAATGCAGTTACTTAACAGTTGATTTCTTTCTTAAGTTATAGGTTTAGTTTGCATAATTGTTTTTTTGGTATTTATATTTCACTTTTAATAGTCCAGAAGGATATGTCAACTTTGGAATCTTATGCCTTCGACACTAAATATGCATGTCACTGTGAGCTCCAAATGAGATAATTCAAGATAAAAAAGGGAGCTCTAAACTCATTAACTTTACTGAATCACTAACTCGTTAACTTTAATGAATCATTAAATTTACTGAATTTGAATTCTAAAAATCCCACACCTTTTTGAGCAATTAACAGTTCTCATGATTATTTTTACAAACTTTATTTCAGAGTTCCTTTGATGCCACTGGTCCTTAACAAATTTCGTAAGGCAACCAGTCATGATCCACTATTCATGTAAGTTTTTAAAAGGGCTTGTGCTGAGTTGTTGGTCTTCAAGGATATTTTTTCTTGTATTCCTTTATCAAGCAAGCATTTGCATAAAAATGTACATGTTGTATTGAAATTTGAAGCAGGTTACAAATTTGAACCAGTATATATTGTATATATGTTGATTGAATCAAGGATGCATAATTCTTTTCTCGAATTTTTTAGGAAGAAGACTGTTTCTTCCTTTCCCTGACACTATCATTATATTTATTTCATGAGGGGAAAAAATTCATGGGTACTTATTTAGTGAAAATATTTTCTGAAAAAAACAATTGACCCTTTGATATGTTTGTTTTGAGTGTCATTGGTACTGCCCTATAGCAACAGTTAGATATTTGTATAGAAAAAAGGTTGATAGAAGTTGATTTTGCAGTAGAGCTAAACTTCAATGTACTTTTATGTTTACGGTTAAACTCTAATAAAGAATTAATGAAGATTTTACAAACAATTGAGGGTGAAAATTCAAAGGAAAAATAACTATGATAATTCCAAAGAAAAGAGCGTTGCTACAATAGTTTTTGATTAGAAAAACAATCAGGTATTGTTAATTTAATCTTTTTGGATTTTACATTAAGGTTTACATATTATGCTAGATATAAGGATTTCTTTGCTAAGCTACAAAATGTCATTTTCAGTATATAATTTCGATGGCATGTTGCTGAATTGAAATAGCTTTATTAGAAGAAAAAAAACTAATTTCGAAATCAATTTTCGCTTAGATATCGGAGAATGACTGTGGAAAAGAAATGAAGGGAAGACATGACATGAATACGTAAACAACGATATCTTTAATGATCAAATTCAATATGACAGGCAATATGAAAAAGAAAAAGAAAAGTATCTTGTGTCTTTAATGATCAAATTCAATATGACAATTTAGCAAAAGACTAACAACAACAAGCAAAAGCCAATGTGACAGGCAATATGAAATGAAAAGGAAACCCTTATAAACTCACCACCAAACTGTGACCAGAGAAGGCCAGCAGACCTACACAAACCCAACACCATAAAAGAAAAGCCACCAAGGGAACAAGCACGATAGAGGCGACCAAAAACAAAACACGTAGATCTAAACTAACACTGCAATGTTGAAGCATAACCAACTCAAGGCGATAACACCCAACACACTAACATCATACTACCGAAAAGAAAAGTTCAACCAAACCAGATATTACCAAACCGATACACGGAAGAACTAACATTTTATAAGTGAAGAAAAGCTAGTAGTCATCATTAAATCATGCATTATATAAGTTAACTGAGCTTGCTACTATTGCGAAAAAGATGAAACAAACATACCATTTCATGTTCTACTACAGCGTGGCTTGTGCGTCCAGTATGATGACCATAGTTGTACAACGATCTGTTTCTTTTTCCTATACATCTTCTTTCGCTTGCACCAGGTTTTGCTTCGTTTTTCAAAAACCCCTCCCAATCTTCTTGTCTAACGCAAGGTGGACATTTTTTCAAACGATCTTCGTCAGTATCAAATTTGTCATAATATTTCACTCTCAACTCGCTCTTGTATCTCCTAAACGACTCAGCAATTTTTTTAAGAAAAAGGTCTTTTGCATCGGACTCTATTTTGAATTCTTCCTGCGGAAATAGAAGTTGCTTGCATGAAAAAAATAGCAAAATATATTTATAGAGAAAACTACAACCAATATATATATATATATCAATTGTAACTTACCAGCAGTTCATCCCAAATGTCATCCTTATATTTTGAGGGTACCTTATCCCAACTTTCATATGAGATCGGCACATGACTTCTTACTAATTTGCCAACTCTACTGCTTATTTTTGCATCATTTTTTGAAACGGGAGCACCATTTGTGTTTATATCAACTTTTCAGGTTGTGTCGCGGATGACTGCGTAATTGAATGATTTGACGCTTCTGCGTGCTCTACCATTATTTATCTGCAGCCTACTAGATAGATATTTGCAGCCTGCAAGTAAAAGTTGATTTAATCGGCATTAGTTTCGGAAAGACAGCCAAAGAGATCAACAATGGCACTAATATGTAAACTTAGTAAAGAACATGAAAAGTTTTGTGGAAATAATAAAATCAAAAAATATACATATGTGACTGATATCCTGGGACTAAGTATTCGTGTCAAATAAATTGGACTGGGGGGAGAGGGATAGCTAGGAGGACAGCGCCAACGTCGGTTGTAGAGGTTAACACTGATGTAGGTCGTAGGCGGTTGCTGATTTAACAGTGAGAGATCAGTCCCTGTATGCCAACCTCTTTCACTAGTATGTTTCTATTTCATATTTAACGCATTTTATTCCTTTCAAACTCAATTTATCTCTACTCCTAGCTAATTTAATCATCACTATCATTTTCCATTCACATGTACCTAACTTACCATACATGCACATACTTTCGTATGCATTTTGCCGGCTTCTATTTATTCAGTTCATTGATAAACATTATTAATCAGGTGCTAAAAATACATAAGAAGCAAAGAAAAATTTGTAGAGAAGGCAAAGTTGCTTGATGCAACAGCAAAGAAACCTTATTGAAAAACACAATAAGATGCGGACGGGGTAGTTAGAATGTGAAGTTGCTTGACGCTATCTATTCCGTACCTGTTTAATATACCCAACCCATGGTGGTACTGTTATTTCCTCACATATTTAACCCATGGTGGTACCGTTGCTTCCACCTACCCCATGCACCAACTTCGACCATCTAGATCCTTCTCCTGTTCTGTTCCAGCCCTGTCAACATAAGGCACCATACACCGAGCATCCGATCTTCCTACTTTGCTACTTTACCAAAATCTCCAGATCCGACAAATAATTCCCTCTCCATCGTTCATACTGACCACCAGCATACTCGCATGGCCTCGCAACCCTTATTATTTTCCGCCACTTGCTGTGTTTTGAAAACATGGACCCATGCAAACTTCCCATTCACGTGACTACATACCCACCTGTGCATACTTCTCAACGCAAGTATTCCTTTCATCCCTTCTTATGTTTTCTGTATACCCCTTTAACAATTTATTCATTCTATATATTTTTTTTCTTTTAAATTTATTTGAGGCGCGGTTTCTCTTGTATTGTTTTGGTTTTTTTTTTTGGTTGATGGAGGTGTAGTTTCTTCATTCGATGGTACCAAAAGAAGAACTACGCTTTGATTTTTATGGTTGGTGGTGGGAAATCTTGAGTTGTTCTGCTGAAATGAAGACACGAGGATATATATATATATATATGTGTGTGTGTGTGTGTGTGTGTGTGTGACTTGTTATAGAATAGGCATTTAAACTAGTACATGCCACATACCCACCTATGCATATTTCTGTTAAAAATGCCTGATCTTGGCCTATACTAGTTTAAATGCCTATAGTACCTGGGTTAATAATAATATTTTGTCAACTGCCTTGCTTATTTTGATCTCCAGCCGTGATTTTATTCCCATCTAAACCCTCATTTTTTATTCCTTCAGAATACCCAAATTTTACCTCCTCACTCCATTGGCTAGTTATGGACCCTTGATATTTAATTCTGCATATCCCATTAGATATTCGTGATTCATACAAAAAGATTCGATTTTCTTCTCTTTGATTCTGCTATACAACATTTGGTGAATATTGGATACTTAATCCGTGGGTAATTGTGTTTAGCAATTGGCAGTTTCATCAAATTTGAGGTATAGTTTTTTAACCGCCTTCTGCTAAGTATAACGTGTTCCGTGGAATTCATTTACGATCTTTGATTACCCCCAATACTAGACATGACAAGAGGCTTGTAGATTATGTTTTGTAGATTTTTTTTCTATATCTCATTTGGTCATATGATCTTCTGCTAAGTAGATTATATTGTGTGGATTTTAATTCATGGTCTTTAATTACTCTGGTACTTAGCATGGCGGAAAGTTTTGTTGATTATGTTTTGTGGTTGCTTATATCCAATGCTCATTTGGTTTCAACCTACGTCGTCAGTGTAATGAACCATAGAGATTTAGTACTTTTGTCATGGTCAAATAGACTCTGATCAGTACTGTAACAATCTGCCACTTTAACCGCTCCAAGTCGGTATTTAAGCCCACTCAGAACATTCAAATCGACCGATTGTTATTATTAATTCAGTGTTTAAACAAACATGTGCAATAGTGGCGCATGATCAGGTTATAAGTGACATAATGAAGGAATTTGTCTCACTGGTTAGGCAACATGCATGAATTAAACAAAAGAACTGAAGGAATTAAGCCCAACAGGGGGTGCGTGAATCCCAAGTGACAACCAAATAGTATGCAAGCAAGTGAGGTTCATGTCTCAAGCAACCGATTGGTAAAAAAACATAATTGGCAGTGCCGAGAAAACCGGCACAGACACTACAACAAGATCACGCAAAATGCATAAAAAGAACAATTAACTTAATGTTGGAAAAAAATCAGATGAAAACAGAAAACTATGTCTACCTATCAATATTTCCCCTGATTCATACAATGTATATGTTAACATGTGTTCAAGTTTTAATACTCCTTAATTTAAAGATATATATTGCATATTCATGGTCAATATATCAGTACAACAAGTAGTTAAATAGGCACAACTAATAAATATGTGTCTCAACTCCATAAATCAGAGAAAAGTGTGAAAACTATTTTGCCACAAGTTTACAAACAAGGCAAATGCATGCTCAGTTTTGAAACAGGAAGTAAATGTTTAAAGCATGTGAAGAAGGTGAAACTGACCTTATCCAACCTTTAATGGTGCAAAACAAGAAGTACAATGTGTAGTAAGAATACATATGGCATATATGTTTATATACCCATGCTGTCATTTGTTAATTCAATATAATAGCTACAGGCATGCAAACCAGAATGTCAAGTTTTCAAAAATCATGTACTAACATAAGTATGAACATGTTTAAACCCCACATGCTTCAGAACAGGTATGATGCATGGCACAAATAGGGCAGCAGGGTATATAAATGTGGCCCAAACATGTTTTCAACTTTAAGACAACACTGTATGATGACAACGACCCTAACATATATATATATATATATATATATATATATATATATATATATATATATATATATATATATATATATATATATATATATATATGCCGAGTCAGTGGGTTATTATTTAATCATAGAGAAATAACAGGTCAGAAAAATGGAGACTTAAAACAAATCTCCTGTGTCCATGCAAATGGAACCAACTAAGGACAGCAAGCTCAAGGGGCTAAACTAACACGAACAACACAGTAGCAAACACCCACAACCATCATATCTAGTAACAACGCAAAGTAGCAAGATCGAAATAAATTTAATCGTAAGCAGAACTTACATGTAAGAGTCGGCAAGGGAGTAGCGACGTGGTGAATAACGACAGGCGGAGAGGGCTTTGGTTTGAGGCGCGGACGGAGTTGGGATGAGCTGTTGTCGATGGCGGTTTGGTTGAGCGCTTCAAGCGATTGACGAAGAGGGTTGCGCCATCCTCCAAACTGTTCCAATTTCATATCTTTACTTTGTGTCGATTTTTCAGTGTAACTCTCTAAAACTGAATTATACAACGTATATATTTTGTGTATGGATATAATTTAAGATGACACTGTCTTTTGCATCATTGGATTGTTTGTCATTGTAATTTATAAGGAAAACATGATCATCCCTTAAGTTCACTAAATGTAGTTAGTGGTTCCTAATTGAAGTTAAAATGCCTGATCTTTTGGGTTTTAGTTATCTAACTATCATCCCTTAAGTTAAAGCTTGCCTTGCCGTATGGCTTTAACTTGCACCGGTCATATATCAAAGAGCAGGGCCGACTCCTACCTTTCCATTGCCATTCAAAAATTCGTACCTTATAAAAGTGGACTGCTCATTCTAACGACTATAATGAGCTATTGACTCCTTCCTTATAAAAGTGGACTGCTCGTTCTAGCAACTATAATGAGCGAACGACTATAACTTAGAACCTAAAGTTTATTGCAAACGCATCAAATTATATCTCTTTTTCAGTCGCAAAATGCGGTACCCAATGGCCCAAGATGCAAACATGCTTACTATTTATATGGGGACTGGTTTTCTGACAACTTTCTCCAGTTAATTTACTTCTTATACGTTCCTTTCAAGGTCATGGTCGAAATTGGTCTTTGATCTTTTGCTACTGTTTGTAACTCTTTGAGCTTATGGTTTCCTTTATGTTCATAAATAACATCTATGCAATTAACAGTTTGAATTTATTTACATGTAACCATCATTTGATTCCCCTTACAGAACAACATTTTTGCCCAGTTTTTTATTTAAGTGCTCGGAAAACTATGGCATATGAGGTATGTTTTGGCTAATTAGCAGTATCCCACTCATATCACTAATCCGAAAAAATCATGAAAACATTTCAAATGATGCATTCAATAATTGATAAACTATCAAGGTAATTTTCAAATGAAAAATTACAAAGAAGACAAACATAAATAACAATACATATATGCAGTTAGTTTCTATTTATATAGTAAACTGCCAGATACACCATTTTATCAGTGTTAAAATCAAATTTGAAATAAAATAGTTTTGAATCTTTTTGATTTGTTTCAATTTCGCTTGTGATAAGTGATTTAAAATTCATATAAATTGTCATTCAAAAATATTTTTTTTGGTATTAAGGGAAAAAAAAACTAATATCAAATATATTTCTTTTTCTTGACATACATAACAAAATACATTAAAATACATATTAAATAAAAACATATAAAATTATGACGTACTGATAGACATAAGTTTGTCATATTAGCTTTAAATGTATTACAACTAATTCACAATTTTCCTCCCATATTATCATAAATAAAAACCTTCAATTCAGTTTATAATATATGGCATAAACAGTAATGGATAATTTAACATATAATAGGCACAGACCTTTTAAAAAATTGTCAAGTTCATTACGGGTAAAAAGTCCTAGGCTAATTTGTAGAAAGGTTGGAGTTGGCCATACACAACATTAATCATCAAACATAACTAAAGTTGAAATAACTGATGGAACAACAGAAGACTTAAAGAAAACACCCTATATGCATTGTTTCTAACAGTATAAAAACATGCAAAAGATTAACCAGATGCAATAAATCAACCAACTAAGTTATTTAATTTGTCAACAAACATGTTAAGAAAACTAATTAATAGCAAAAAAGTGGAAGGTGGACATGATTGCACAATTATCGGACATGACTACAAAAAAAGGGTTGCAACCCTTTACAACACACGTATAATAAACAAATTGTATAAGAATATTGATACCTGACTTCGAAATCTATGTATCACCACCAAGTAAAACCACACAGATCTCTATAGCGCACTAATTACAACAAAGAAAGTGTAAAAAAAATTAGGAAAATCGAAATTAAACGAACACAAGTAAGAAACACAAAAATCTTTATACCTGACTTCGAAATTATAGAGGAGATGCTCGATTCGATATTACGGGGAAGTGAGATCTTTAATTTTTCAGAGGGAAAGGTATTTGGGGATCGTGAAATTTGAGGGGGAAAGGTTTTTGGGGATCGAAATTTCAGAGGGAAAGCAAGCAGGGAACGGATGGTGTATTGACGTGTATTTTGTATGCTAGGGGTTAGAAAATGTGTACGTATACCACCATGTTCTATGGACAATGGAATAGGGTTTACCACGGTCTAAATCTGTGGTAATATTGCCATGGCTCAAGAACGTGGCAAATTTTCCGCCTGGGTAGTGGCTGATTGTCCAATTTGGTGTAGTGTCAATGACACTTACAACATAATTGAACTTCGGTGTCAAAGAACAAAGAATCTTCTCCACCACTCGAACATCTGCAATTTTTTCTCTATAGCCTCTTGATTGATTCACATTCACCTTCACCCTTGTACAGTGTTCTGAAATCGATTCGGATTCACTCATCTTCATTGCTTCGAAATCACTCCTTAGTGATTGAAGCTTAACTTTCTTTACTTTATCAACTCCTTGGAAAGATTTTTTCAAAATTTCCCACGCTTCATTTAAAGTGGTTGCATCAGATATTTTACCTATCATTGAATCATCCAAACTTTGATGGATGAGGCTAAGTGCAAGTTGATCTTTTTCCTTCGTCTTTGCTAAGGCTTCCTTCTCTGCTCGAGATAATGCAGTTTCATTTTCTGGCTCGTCGTAGCCTTTGTCTACGATCTCTCACACTTTTTGTCCGCCAAGCAAAGCTTTCATTCGAATACAACATTTTTCATAATTTTCTTTTGTGATACGAGGATATTGGAAGGAAAACATTCCATTGTTTGCCATTTTATCGCACCTTTACTAACCTCGCTCTGATACCACTTTGTTAGAGGAGGAGAAATTAAAGGAAGAGTGCTTAATTTAAAATGAATAACTTCTTTAAATTTCTTGCTTTCAACTTACAAAATGACCACATATTTATAGTGGTTTACATAACCATTTACCCAATAGACATGTCTTTACAACGACCAATAGACATGCCTTTTCAATATTCTAGATACATGATTCCAATGCAAATATTAATTATTTAGTAAGTCAACATTTCAAATTATATTTCCAACAAGCGTCATCATCCCATGGTGACTTTGATATAAAAAACACAGACTTAAAACTAACATAGCGTGAACATACATTAATATGTAGTGTACTACTTAAGACTCGCGGTGCTAATGGATACGACTAACTAAATACTCAATAGAAGAAAAAAAGAATCATCTAGCACGAATTGTTTCATTTACAGACTAAATATGTATAATACATTTAAAAGAAAATAATTTGAATAAATATAATAAGGATCTGCCAAAATATACTGAAGTATGTAATATGTGATAACCGCTTAACCAATATATTGGGTTAAGCTGGTTATAAGATGTAAATATGTATTGCGTTGGACTTGACCCGATACAAAAATATATACTGCACTATTACTATAAATATGTATCAGTTATGTACAATTCGATCATTCAATCAGTAGTAAAATTCTCTCAACTCTTATTACATTTCAGCATCTTTATCTTCTTCAAATCTCTTCTAACTTCATTCAAATCAGATCAAATATCATAAAAACTTAACTTGGTATTAGAGCGATTTCAGCTTAACAGATACAAATCATTTAATCAGTGATCCATTATGTGGGGTATTCTTCTTTGAACCATCATAAAAGCTTCATCACTTAGTTCACTGATCTCATCAGATTCTATCATCATCACCTGAGATCAAGATTCAATGTTCACCGTTGTGCCATGCCTAACTAATGTTGGTTGCATTACCAAATCATAAACACTAAATCAAAGAGGTTTTCTAAAATTCTCTGTAACGATCAAGAAAACCGAGAATTCACTACAATCAGAGAAATCTCTCAGTTTTCATCCCAGAAATGTGTATTTTTAACACATCATCATCGAAAACTTCTCTGATTATAAGAAAACTCCTGAAGCATCTCAATTCAAGGGTACAGAGTTAAAGACATACCTCTTATTCTATCGTTTCCACCATGGTTGAACCATTAGTTGTAGACAATAATAGTACTACATCATCAAGAATAACTGAAGGAAGTCAGGAAGTAGGGAAACTTATAAAAACACTTATAAGTCCGTAGACCTAACTTATAACTTTTCATCTGGATGAGAACAATTATCTCCTCTGGAAATTGCAAGTCGAAACTGCAATCCAAGGATATAGGCTCGATGACTACATTCTTGGAACTCTGCCAATTCCTCCTCGATTTATTCCTGACAATCAAAATAATGCAGTCAATAACAATGAATACACAAAATATTACAGGCAAGAAAGACAGATAAGTGCTTGGCTTTTATCTTCCATCAATCCCAATCTGTTATCTCAAGTGATTGGGTGCAAAACTACAAACGAAATTTGAACGATTGTAGAAAAGAACTTTAATTCTCAATTGCTGCAAAGGCATTACATTATAAAAGGCAACTGCAAAATTGCAGAAAAAAATGCAAGCATGAGAGAATACATTGCCAAAGTCAAGAACATGTGTGATATGTTACAAGCTGTAGGCAGAAGTATAGATGAATCAGAGCAAGTATTATGTCTACTTAATGATCTTAGTGTAGAATATGAAGCAATTGTAGCAGTTATAACATCTCAGGAAGTAACTCCACCATTAGATGATGTATATTCAATTCTTTTTGCACTTAAATTAAGCAAGAATTGATATCAAAAAACCATCAGAAAATGAATATTCATTAAACTTTGCTACCAGTAATAGACGAAGAGGCCAAAATAACAGAGGCGGTTATTCTAATCAGAGGGGAGGAAATTCTAACGGAGGCAGAGGAATAGGTAGATGGAATAATTCCAATCGACCCAAATGTCAAATTTGTGAAAACGTTGGACACACTACGTCAAAGTATTATTTCAGATATAATTTAAATATCAACTCAGGTCAGAGTGATAATAGTCATAGGGGGGCTAACCTTAATGATAAACAAAATTTCAAAGTCAATCTGAAGAAAACACACAATGAGATAACAATGGTCATAGTCAAGGTGGAAGTTCAAGAACTGACAACACACAAGACAACAACTGGTATCCAGATTCTGGAGCAACTAATCACATGACCAACAACTTAGAGAATCCCAATCTAGGAAATAGAGAGTACATAGATAAATAGACAATAAGCATGAGATATGGTAAATGTGTAAAATTTCTCATACTGGAAATGCAATACTGAAAGGGAAAACAACAACTATATTTACATAATTTATTAAGAGTTCCCAATATCAAGAAAAATCTGATAAGTGTATCACAATTTGCAAAGGATAACAACGTATATTTTGAGTTTTATCATAAGCATCGTTTTGTCAAAGACAATCTAACTAGTGTCATTCTTTTGCAAGGTGAAGAAAAGAATGGCCTATATCAGTACAGATATGGTGATAATATCAACATATCAAAAGACAATACTTGCTACAATTCTGTGATACAGCAAGTAAATGCCAGTAAAAATAGTTTTGATATTTGACATTATAAATTGGGACATCCTAGTGTAAAAATTATTAAAGATATTCTTGACAAGAATAATATTTCTTATGATAATGTTGCATGTCCTTACATATGAACTTACTGTCAAATGGGTAAACAACATAAATTACCTTTTAGTAAATCTATAACCATTTACACCAAACCTCTTGAATTAGTTGTCACTGATTTATGGGGTCTTGCTCCTATTTATTCAGACTATGGATATAATTACTATGTTTCATTTGTCAATGCTTTTACTAAGTATACTTGGATATATTTCATGAAAGAAAAATCTAAAACACATGACATTGTTATGAATTTTCTGAACATGATTGAGAATCAGTTGAGTACCAAAGCCAAAATTATTCAGTCTAATGGAGGGTCTGAGTATAAATGCCTGTTCAATTATTTTAAAAATATGGGGATAATACATAAAACAACTTGCCTATATACATTTGAGTAGAATGGAATTGTAGAAAGAAAACATCGACATATAGTTGAGACAGGTTTAACATTATTAGCTCATGCATCTCTACCACTAAAGTTCCAGTCTGAATCTTTTAGCACTATTGTATATCTAATTAATAGAATGCCCACCAATGTGCTAAAAGATTTAAGTCCTATAGAAAAGTTATATTATGTTAAACCAGATTATCATAATTTGAAAATATTTGGGTGTTTGTGTTATCCATATCTCAGAACCTACAACTTAATTAAACTGAATTTCAGGTCTAAACCCTGTACATTTATTGGATATGCTGCTAGGTAAAAAGGGTACAGATGATAGTGGTAGAATATTTATTAGCAGGCGTGTTGTATTCAATGAAAGAATATTACCAGATAGCAGATCATAAATTAAGACAACAAATAAAGTTGTCAATGATAAAACTGCTATACCTGAAATTCCAAATTATATTGATCTGCTACCGCCTATTGATAAAGAGATGAAGTTGATGATTCATCAAAAAACATCATTGAAGATATTCAATATAGCAATGATGATTGTAAGCCATCTAGCCTTGCTTATCCTCTATCTGTAATAGAAGAAGATGAAGGAAGAGTTAGCAATGAAAGCTACACTCAAGATGATAACACTGTTGACAATTCAGATAACAATGTACTAATGACCAACAGTAGCACAACTTCATCAAATCAGTCATCCAACAGACTAACTACAAACCCAAGGCATCACATGATAACTATGGCAAAAAGTGGCATATTTAAGCCCAAGGCATATACTTCCACAACTATTAATGATGAGCCCTGCACATATGAACAAGTTGTCAAGTTTAAGCATTGGAGAAATGCAATGAAGGAAGAGTATGATGCACTTATTAAAAATCAAACTTGGGAGCTTGTCAAATTGCCAGCAAATAAAAATCTTATAGGATGCAAGTGGATTTACAAAGTAAAGAGAAATTCAGATGGATCAATATGTTGGCACAAAGCTAGACTTGTTGCAAAGGGGTATACCCAAGAATATAAATTTGACTATAGTAAGTCTTTCTCACCAGTAGTCAAACCAACCACCATCAGATTAGTCTTTACTATTGCATTAAATAATAAATGGAAAATCAAACATCTAGATGTGAATAATGCATTCCTAAATGGAATTGTATAGGAAGAAATATATATGATGCAACCAGAAGGGTATGTGCAAAATGCAAATCAAGTTTGCAAACCAAAGAAGGCAATATATGGCCTAAAACAGGCCCAAGAGTTTGGTTCGAAAAACAGAAATCAACATTGTCATTAATGGGTTACCAATATAAACGATAAAACAATTCATTGTTTACTAAAATCAGTAATTGTTCTACTATGTACATTTTAATATGTGTTGATGATTTGATGGTGGTAGGTAATAATGAAGCTAAAAAAAAAACTTGCAGATTGCCTAAACAAAGAATTCTCCATCAAGGATCTAGGAGATGTTTTATACTTCCTTGGAATAGAAGTTGTGAGAAAATCCAACTCAGAGATAATGTTATATCAGAGAACATATACAACAGGGTTGCTACCCAGAATAAATATGAATGAAGCAAAGCCTCAACCAACTCCAATGATTTCAAATTAACATTACTCCAAATACAGAGGGAAGATATTAGTAATATTAAACAATACAGGAGTGTTGTGGGTGCATTGCAATACACAACCATAACTAGACCTGACTTATTGTTTAGTGTTAACAAAGTTTCTCAATTTTTATAGGATTCTAAGAAGGAGCACTGGAAGGTAGTAAAGAGGATCTTAAGATATTTAAAGAGGACTATAAACCTTGGATTACAACTAAAGGGATCAAACAATCTAAACATTACTGGATACAATGATTCTGATTGGGCTACAGATCCAGATGACAGAAAGTTTGTCATTGGTTATTGTATTTTCATTGGAAGTAATCTAATTTCAAGGGTTCCAAAAAGAAATCGGCAATATCAAAGTCCAGTGCCAAAGATGAATATAGGAGCATTGCAAGTGCTTCAGCTGAAATCACATGGTTACAATCAGTATTAAAAGAGCTAAAGTGATGTGCACGTAAAAATACACATTTATATTCATATATTTATTCTTGTTTAGTTTAAATAAATGCATATTTGGGTATTTTATTATGTTTAAACCATAATTCAATTGATTTCAAAATATCATGTATTCATCATCATATAGGGGGAAAATGGTCATTTTTGTGCTTATGTTATTTGAGAATTTTTACTTGGACATTTTTCATGTTTTTGTAAAAATTTGATGCATGTAGGAGAGGACTTCATAAAGATATATATATATATATATATATATATATATATATATATATATATATGCATACAAAGGAATGAAGAGGAAATAATTCTTATACATGATCATGGAGGACCCCACCTACCTTCCCACTTACATAATTCTACACTTTGAAGCTAATGGACAAATAAGGGGATGTTAAAGCTTCATGCAAATTTGATAATGGATTAATTAAATATTAATGATTACTTGGTGACCAAACTTCCTAAAGGGCATTTTTGATAGCATGCTAAATGTTGAATTAGGGTTTTACTCATGTATAAATAACCCACTTGTGTACATGTTAAGGATCTTAGAGTTTATTTAGTTTAGAGTGGAGGCTCAAATCAAAACCTCTCTTTTTCTTCCATGGCTTCTTAGCCATTTTCTTTTCAAAAATCTCTTTTTTAATGCAATTTTAATTAGTTGTCTTTTATTTACATTGTAACACCCCACGACCGTTAATGTCACTCCATATAGAATGCATTAAGTTTCGTGAAGCGTTATAGGTAAATAAGAACATAATAGCACAAGACAGACATGTAAAATAGTAGCGAAATTAAAACATTTATTTAAATCAAAACACATGGTCCCAAATACTGAGTTTTACATCATAAGCTTGAAGTAACCAATTACAATAGTAATCTGTCTTGCTAAAAATATCAGAGTACAAAAGCATAAAACCATATTTCCCATGTGAAGCCATAAGAAAGTTGACAAGAAGTCAAAGCAGTACATCAATATCCAAAATCCAAGCTAAGCTGAAAGAATCCAGATCAACTCTAAGCACTTCCACCCTGAGAACCTAGGGAGGGGGGAACGGAAGAGAGAGAAGAGGAAACAAAAAGGGTCAGACATAAAGTCTGGCTAGTCCAGTTACTTTTAAATATAAATAAATAAAAGTATCATGGCAGGTATATAAAACTAGAAGAACAAGATAACAATAACAAGTGTGAACTGAGCAAGATAAGATAAATAGGATATATTGCGCTTCTTAAATACATTTCTCTGCACCGCACCGATACTAGTATATCAGAAATAGAATAATCCCTACCAATACCGTTCCATTACATTTTCCTGATTATTAGGTTACTTGGGTTAGTAGAACTCAAGACTTATCCGTGCATCGTACCCATTTACTTTCCCATGGATTCACCTAATACAATATATGTAGCTATCTCTCAATATTGAGATACACCCCCATGGTACCCCACTCGCATGGTCTCCATCGTAATGAACGCAGTCCCTCACCCTACGCCAGAGTGACGTACGGATCTCTATATAACAATGTTACGTTTCGCATTTATCTGTCATTACTATGCTACGTAAGCGTACGGACTGTCACCATCGATTGAATCAGATTCCTTATTGGAATAATGCCCTCTAGTCTACGATACACCACCCAGAGCAGATATGCATGTATCTAGACTGTCCCACGTATGTACTGCAATTGTAGCTCGATGCCTCAATCGCACATCCTCTAATGTGCACCGAGTTCCGTGGCAGGGCTAAACAAGAAACACGAAACTCAGCCGGGAGCCTTTCCATACCTATACAGGCCCCCCTTTAAGAGCCTCCAAATATAGATATTCGTATGGTCTGTTTTCCATGGTGGCTATGGCCCCACCTCGGCTCCTCCCTCAAATAGTAAAGACTACAAGAGCTAAGCGACCACTCCTAATAACAACCAATCTAAACATCCATGTGGCATCTCCCCTCAACCTCTTACCTCGATAGTGAAAGATGAAATGTTATCTTGGGTTTAGCTCTAGTCTTTTCGCATCTCGCTGGCTGTCGATGCGGGTATCCGACGATCTACTATCCTTGTTGGTCATGACCCTCTGCCTCCTCATGAAGCAACCTCCGAACCACCCTGGTGTCACCTCGTCACAGCATTCTAACTGCGTAGCTACATCTGCAGTCAAGGCTCACCCACCTAGTAGTTACGCGCAGACCCAACCTCTGCGAGCACAACCTAAGACATCTATCACCGCACAAAGGACTACTAGGAGCACCTTACGTACCTCAAGAAGCCGCGTGCTTCCCCTTCCAGTCCTTCGAAGCCGTCAAAACAATCAGATGATTGTGTGCACCCCCTTGTGCCTTATAACACTATGATGATCTACCCCGTTGGTTATTCACCCTCAAATGTGCGGACTGGTCCAAGCGCCTCACTTTAATATGTTATTAGACCCTATGTCTAATCATCCTATTACACACTTGCTTTTCCTCGTCATGTTTCCTTTTAACTTGGTTATCCCCTATTCATATTGAATTCTTAATCAAGTTACCAAGTTCCTCTTGCTTATTAATTTTGGTTGTATAACTTAACCCCTTTAAGTTCATTAATAAGCCCACAACATGTTATCCTCTAGATTGTGGCCCAAGGTCTATAACCTTCAATCCCTTTATATTTTTATCGTTCAATTCCATAGATACAATAACATGTTCTTACTTAATCTGTAATTAAGTACGCCTCATTTTACATGTTTCCTTCTTAACATGCCAGTCATTATTTATGATTAAATATAACTTATTTTATAAGTTTACCTCGTTCTTTCTCATTTAATCATAATTCCATTTTACATTGTCAATACAACTTATCATTGTTTACTTGTTAACTTAGTTCTATTAACTAAGGCCCATTAACAAGTTTCTCAACCCATTAATTATAACCAATGTTATAATTTCCCCTTGTCCCTGGGACAAGCCTGAACATGTTATTCACATCAGCGGGTTCCATACTTCTAGATTACTTAATTTATAATTAAGTACCTTTTATCTTATTACATAAGTTGTCTCATTTCCTTACTAGTTATGCTTACCCTAAACGGTGTCTTTACTTACATAATTTTATCATTTCTACCGGTTACGTACACCACTAAGTGTCTTTAATTGCATAACCTTATCGGGTTAAGTTTATAGGTCTAAATATAAATATTACCCACCCCCTCAGATCTTTTAAGCCCACCCACTGTCCAACCAATTTTACTTAATCCCAACTTTAGTTCATATTCATAATATCCCTATGGATTAAATTAGGTTAAGCAGTCCAATTATCTACCATGTCCATTTATGGTTTATGATGGGCTAGACCTCCCACATTAGGCCAACAACTTGTGGATGCTGGATATGCCGGTCGGGTCTGGGAAGACTTCTTCCACAAGTTGGGCCTAACCTCGTTTCATAGCTCGTCTCGTATTTGCGCACTTAGACCTCTCACATTAGGTTCAACATCAGTGGCTGCTAGATATGCCGGTCGGGTCCAGGCAGACTTCCACCACTAATGCAACCTAACCTCGTGTCTAAGCATTACTAGGGCTCCATTATTTTAGGCATATTCAATTAAATTTCCCTATTCCAAATAAAGACTTTCATGCTCCCTTTCAATTCATATTTACAATTATTTCATTTCAATTATAGGTCTCCATGCCCTAAATCAATATTCACATGTGTTCCAGTTTATGCCCCAAATTGACATTTACATATGTCACAATCTATGCCCAATTTCATAATTATATATGTTCCAATTTATACCCCAAATCAATATTTACACATCCTTATGCAAATTTTACCCAAATTCATGTTCACTTACTTTCCAATATATGCCTAGCTTCATATTTATATTATCCAATATGTCCCCCAAACCCATATTCATATATTTTCTAATTTTATGCCCAAATTTATATTCATAATTTCCAATACAATTATACCCCAATTTATATCTTTCCCAAACCGTTCCCAATTTCACACGTTCGCATCTTTCAGCGTTAGGCCTAGGCTCGAAGGTAGCCTGGCTATATAAAAATAAAAGTGAAAAGAGGGAGAGAAGAGAATCAAAATAGGCATAATAACGAATCAATAACATAACGGTAGAAATAGGCATAAAAACTGAATGGACATATTATAACAAGATTAGACTTGGTGACGATATAAACATATAAGAACAAATCAGAGGAATATGTCATATTAGAACTGATTAGGCACCGATTCAAGATCCAATTTTTATATACATATCACGATTACTATTTAAATATTCAGATCTAAAAATAACGTGAACTCACAGTGAATAGATATAAGGAAATGCATCCAAATTACTGTGAAGAACACGTTGAATTTGCTGTAGCAATCGTTGAATTTGTATAATTCTCGCTGAGTTGGTTTTGGGGAAGACTAGGCCATTCAATTTACGTTGCAGTAGTGCTCTGTCGTCGCTACCATTTTTAGATGAATAAAACCTAGGTTTAGGGTCCTTTATATAGCGTAGAACCAACGAATCTAGCTCCAAAATCGTCCAGGTTTTAGAAAGAAGTTTCCAGAGCCACGGGTGGGTCGACACCCCTTCAGGTGGGTCAACACCCCTTCAGGTGGGTCGACCGCTAGGCCAACCCCCCTGTTGGTGGGTCGACCCCCAGCGGGTAAAACTCCCGCCCAACTTCCCGCCTTGCGAATTTTGATTTTTTAAACTGATTTTCGAATTTTTTGGATATATTTATTTTATATACATATAAGCTCCTTATATGTATACAAACTTACAACCTAAATAACTACTCCATACGAAGTCCATTTTACGCAAGCCAAATGTCTATCTTCACCAGAATTTCGAGACAAGCGCAATGGCGCAGTCCGTTTCACTTAATTATGATTATTAAATTTATCGTTCTTTAATTCGTCATCTTTAATGTTGTTAAATTTTGGGGTGTTACATTCTCCCCTACTTAAAGAATTTCATCTCCGAAATCTCTAAGTTAAGAAGAACGTATATCCTAACATCCAACAATCATACATTCATCTAGCAATCATAGGCATCCATCGCCCTTAAGGAATTTCTAATGCTTTTATGAACATATGTAATAGTGTGTGTATATGTCCGTAAACTAATGCGAATGATCAGGCGGTCCACTGATTCAGTTGACTTCCTTAATGCAATGTTTGTTTGTGCCATGTAACCAAAATGTACGCAAATTATCCTAATATAACATGTAAGCTCTATATGTGTGCACAATCATCCATACAGATGCAACATCAATGTAATGATACGCCCATTTTCGTCCATAAAAATTTAAAATGTACACACATCCATATGCACTATGTAAGTGATTGAGTCGATCTAGTGTCTATTGTGTGTGTATATGCATCCACGAGCAATCACTAGCAACCACTTGCATTCATCAAATATAACATGTCTCAAACACATGTTTACATTCATTAGTTTTCTACCTAAAGATCCGATCGATAGGAGATATTCAAACAATAGATACAAGTATTAATTTGAAGCTTGGAAAAAAAAGTTAAGGACATATTCTTGAAAAGGAAAGGATATGAAGCATGAATCTTATCTTCAGCCTCCCAAGTAGCGTTCTTGCGGCCCTTTCCCCATTGCACTCTTACTAGCTTCACTTCTTTGTTGCACAATTTCTTAACCTCCGATCCAAGTATGCAAGTCGGTAGTCGTCCAATCATTGCTTCCTTCACTACTTTCACTTCCTCTCGTAAGTTTGGTTCCACTACCTTGAACTCTATACCCTTTATCGCCTCTTGAATGAATAGTCATCTTAGAATGATGGGCTTCCTCAAGGACTGTCTTCAATAGGTTTCCCATCCCGATATGATTCACCTACCAAACCTTTTCTCAAGTAGCTCCCCTACTTGCTTACAAAGTTCCCTCTTTTCTTTTAGGAGTCACATGTCGCACAGGCAATGCAACTGGCTTTACATTGTCCACCAAGTATATGCGGAAACCAATCTCGAGCCTCGGGGGTAAACCACGAAGCTCATCAAAACATTAGGATATTCGCAACTATTGGTACAGATTGCAAATCATCGATAGATATATCAAGAGGTTCTTGGAGACTAAGCATGACAGACCCTTTAGGGGTCATAAGAAATCTCGACGGTCTTTCCATGGCAAGTCAGAAGTCTAACGACCCTCCTCTCACAATCTGGAATATCTCCATATATGTGGTTTAAAAATCCATCCCTAGAATCAAACCGTATCTTATGAAATCAAGAACATATGCGTCGCAGGCAAACTCGACGCCTAACACAGAGATTCTCAAACCCCGACAAATCCTCGATAAATGACTTATACCCCCAATCGGGTTTTGAGACAACAACGAGATCCAAAACCATACTAGTATCTAGGTGTAGAGACTTAACTAAAGAATCAGATATAATAGAATGCAAAGCGCCAGAAAAAGAATCCTAACATGATGATCAGAAATAGAAATCAATCCTTCTACAGATAACTTTCCTACCCCTATCCTGTCCACCAGCTATGAGAACATTAGCTAGCCCCCTAGAAGTTCCTGCATCTGGCCTTGTCCTTATCTCTTTGGGCATTCCTTAATAAGGTGTCCCGCCTTACCAAAGTGGTAACAATGCCTTTCCTCTTTCTGCAATCCTTTTTCAGATGACCCACCTTTCCGAAGTTATGGTATTTCCTTGTTTCTTCTTTCATCTATATTTCCTTCTTAAGCCATCATTTTCTTTCATCTTTGGGTTGTGCTCCTTAGCCCCAACTCGCTTATTCTCCTTTTTGCCACATGCTAACTAGTCTCTTGAAAGTTGCCTCCAACGCACGGAAATCCTTACGAGGCTTGAGAGAAAATAAGCCGCAGGTGAAACCACTGCGGCTAAAGATGGAGGTTGGGAACTTCTTTGTCGTTTGACATGTACCGTATTTTTAACATGCCTACGGAACCATGCCAAAATAGGGATACCCCTTTGGGAAGAAGCGGTTCCCCGAACAAAAAAGAAAAGGAATCAATGGAGAATCGAGATTATGGCTTTGGGAAATATGCGTTTCAAAAACAGACTTTTTATTAAAAATACTTTGTTTTTTTGAGACCTTTTTGAAAACCATTTTCAAAATATTTTATCCGATCTTATAACCATATGCTCTAATACCAAATGTAACAATCTACATTCATTAATGTCACTCTATATAGAATGCATTAAGTTTCGTGAAGCGTTATAGGTAAATAAGAACATAATAGCACAAGATAGACATGTCAAATAGCAGCGGAATTAAAAACTTTATTTAAATCAAAACATCATGGTCCGAATATTGTTTTACATCATAATCTTGAAGAAACCAATGACATTAATAATCAGTCTTGCTAAAAATATCAGAGTACAAAAGCATAAAACCATATTTCCTATGTGAAGCCATAAGAAAGTTGATAAGAAGTCAAAGCAGTGCATCAATATCCAAAACCCAAGCTAAGCTGAAAGAATCCAAATCAACTCTAAGCACTTCCACCCTGAGAACCTGGGGGGAAGGGGGAACTGAAGATAGAGAAGAGGAAACAAAAAGGGTCATACATAAAGTTTGGCGAGTCCAGTTACTTTTAAATATAAATAAATAAAAGTATCATGGCAGGTATATAAAACTAGAAGAACAAGATAACAATAACATGTGTGAACAAAGCAAGATAAGTTAAACAGGATATATTGCACTTCTTAAATACATTTCTCTGCACCGCACCAAGACTAGTATATCAGAAATAGAATGATCCCTACCAATATCATTTCATTACATTTTCCTGATTATTAGGTTACTTGGGTTAGTAGAACTCAAGATTTATCCGCGCATCGTACCCATTTACTTTCCCATGGATTCACCTAATACAATATATGTAGCTCTCACCCAATATTGAGATACACCCCATGGTACCCCACTCGCATGGTCTCCACCGTAATGAACGCAATCCCTCATCCTATGCCAGAGTGACGTAGGGATCCCTATATAATAATGTTACGTTCCGCACTTATCTGTCATTACTATGCTACGTAAGCGTACGGACTGCCACCATCGATCGAATCATATTTCTTATCGGAATAATGCCCTCCAGTCTACGGTACACCACCCAGAGCAGATATGCATGTATCTAGATTGTCCCACGTATGTACTGTAATTGTAGCTCGATGCCTCAATCGCACATCCTCTAATGTGCACCAAGTTCCGTGGCAGGGCTAAATAAGAAACAAGGAACTCGGCCGGGAGCCTTTCCATACCTGTACAGGCCCTCCTTTAAGAGCCTCCAAATAAAGATATTCTTAGGGTCTGTTTTCCGTAGTGGCTATGGCCCTACCTCGTCACCTCCCTCAACTAGTAAAGACTACAAAAGCTAAGCGACCGCCCCTAATAACAACCAATCTAAACATCCATGTGGCGTCTCCCCTTAACCGTACCTCGATAGTGAAAGGTGAAATGGTATCTTTGGTTTATCTCTAGTCTTTTCGCATCCCTCTGGCAACTGATGATAGAAGTCCGACGACCTACTATCCTTGTTGGTCATGACCCTCTGCCTCCTCATGAAGCAACCTCCGAACCACCCTGGTGTCACCTCGTCACAGCATTCTAACTGCGTAGCTACATCTGCAGTCAAGGCTCACCCACCTAGTAGTTACGCGCAGACCCAACCTCTGCGAGCACAGCCTAAGACATCTATCATCGCATAGAGGACTACTAGGAGCATCTTACGTACCTCTGGAAGCCGCGTGCTTCCCCTTCCAGTCCTTCAAAGCCGTCAGAACAATCAGATGAATGTGTGCTCCCCCTTGTGCCTTATAACACTATGATGATCTACCCTGTTGGGTTATTCACCCTCAAACGTGTGGACTGGTCCAAGCGCCTCACTTTAATATGTTATTAGCCCCTATGTCTAATCATTCTATTACACGCTTGTTTTTCCATCATCAGGTTTCCTTTTAACTTGGTTATCCCCTATTCGTATTGAATTCTTAATCAAGTTACCAAGTTCCACTTGCTTATTAATTTTTGTTATATAACTTAACCCCTTTAAGTTCGTTAATAAGCCCACAACATGTTATCCTCTAGACTATGGCCCAAGGTCTATAACCCACAATCCCTTTATATTTTTATCGTCCAATTTCATATTTACAATAACATGTTCTTATTTAATGTGTAATTAAGTATGCCTCATTTTACATGTTTCTTTTTAACATGTCAGATATTATTTATGATTAAATATAACTTATCTTATAAGTTTTCCTCGTTCTTTCTCATTTAATCATAATTCCATTTTACATTGTCAATACAACTTATCGTTATTTGCTTGTTAACTTAGTTCTATTAACTAAGGCCCATTAACAAGTTTCTCAACCCATTAATTATAACCTATGTTATAATTTCCTCTTATCCCTAAGACAAGCCTAAACATGTTATTCACATCAGCGGGTTCCAGACTTCTAGATTACTTAATTTATAATTAAGTACCTCTTATCTTATTACACAAGTTGTCTCATTTCCTTACCAGTTATGCTTACCCTAAGCAATGTCTTTACTTACATAACTTTATCATTTCTACCGATTACATATACCACTAGGTGCCTTTAATTACATAACCTTTTTGGGTTAAGCTTTTGGGCCTAAATGTAAATATTACCTGCCCCCTCAGATCTGCTTAGCCCACCCACTGTCTAACCAATTTTACTTAACCCCAACTTTAGTTCATATTCATACAATCCCCATGGATTAAATTAGGTTAAGTAGTCCAATTCACTATCATGTCCATTTATGGTTTATGATGGGCTAGACCTCCCACATTAGGCCTACAACTTGTGGATGCTAGATATGCCGGTCGAGTCCGGGCAGACTTCTTCCACAAGTTAGGCCTAACTTTGTGTCATAACTCGTCTCGTATTTGCGCACTTAGACCTCTCATATTAGGTTCAACATCAGTGGCTGCTGGATATGCCGGTCGGGTTCGGGCAGACTTCCACCACTAATGCAACCTAACCTCATGTCTAAGCGTTACTAGGGCTCCATTATTTTAGGCGTATTCAATTAAATTTTCCTATTCCAAATATAGACTTTCATTCCCCCTTTCAATTCATATTTACAATTATTCTATTTCAATTATTGGTTTCCATGCCACAAATCAATATTCACATTTGTTCCAGTTTATGCCCCAAATTGACATTTACGTATGTCACAATCTATGCCCAATTTCGTAATTACATATGTTCCAATTTATACCCCAAATCAATATTTACACATCCCAATGCAAATTTTACCCAAATTCATGTTCACCTACTTTCCAGTATATGCCTAGCTTCATATTCATATTATCCAATATGTCCCCCAAACCTATATTCATATATTTTCCAATTTTATGCCCAAATTTATATTCATAATTTCCAATACCAATTATGCCCCAATTCATGTCTTTCCCAACTGTTCCTAATTTCACACGTTCGCATCTTTCAGAGTTTGGCCTAGGCTCGAAGGTTGCCTACTATATAAAAATAAAAGGGAAAAGAGGGAGAGAAGAGAATTAGAATAGGCATAATAACGAATTAATAACATAATGGTAGAAATAGGTGTAAAAACTGAATGGACATATTATGACAAGATTGGACTTGGTGACGATATAAACATATAAGAACAGATCATAGAAATATGTCATAATAGAATTGATTAGGCACCGATTCAAGATCCAATTTTTATATACATATCACGATTACTATTTAAATATTTAGATCTAAAAATAACATGAAATCACAGTGAATAGATATGAGGAAATGGATCCAAATTACTGCGAAGAACACGTTGAATTTGTTGTAGCAATCGTTGAATTGTATAATGCTTGCTGAATTGGTTTTGGAGAAGACTAGTCCATTCAATCTACTTTGCAGTAGAGCTCTGCCGTCGCCACCATTTTTAGATGAATAAAACCTAGGTTTAGTGTCCTTTATATAGCTTAGAACCAACGAATCTAGCTCCAAAATCATCCAGGTTCAGAAATAAGTCTCCAGAGCTACGGGTGGGTCGACCCCTAGGTCGACCCCCAACAGGCAAAACTCCCGCCCAACTTCCCGTCTTGCAAATTTTGATCTTTTGAACTGATTTTCGAATTTTTTGGATATATTTATTTAATATATATATATATATACATATATACATATAATCTCCTTATACGTATACAAACTTACAACCTTAATAACTTCTTCATACGAAGTACGTTTTACGCAAACCAAATGTCTATCTTGACCAAAATTTCGAGACGGACGCAGTGGTGCAGTCTGTTTCACTTGATTCTAATTTTTAAATTAAATATTTTTTAATTCATCATCTTTAATGTCGTTAAAATTTTGGGGTGTTACATACATGTTCTCCTCTTTTATGCCAATAGTTATATCTATTTTGTTGTTGTTAATTAGTTTTTTCTTTTGTTTTGTTCATGTTTATGTTAAAACTTACATGTGTTGATTTGATAACACATATGAGTAGCTAAATCCCTACAATTTAGGGGTAATGAAGCTCTAGAATTTTATGTAAGTTCAGCATTTGTATGATTTGTGATCTCTCTAATTTGTGCTTCATGGTAGTGGATTTTGATGTAAGTTTATACAAGTGGGTTTCATAGTTTATGTTTCATATGCAAATAAGCTATTCTTATTCAATATAAACACAAATTACATCAATATTTGATAAGCAGTTATTGATATTGAAATGAAAGTAAGAACAGAATTTGATGGTCGATAGTTCTAATTTATAGTTCATAGATCATACTTAAGATAGTTTTTGCTTTAGTTCCATTTTCATGAGAATCATATGTGGTTTAATTGTTGCATTAAGGTTTGATAGTTTATGTTGTTTTAATTATTAATGGAAATAAACTATACTTATATGAATGCAATATTTATGTCACTTAAAAATAGAGATCATAAATTGTATGTTTGTTAATTTACATGAATATGAGAGGGGATTTATCTCTAAATTGCTCTCTAATCTCATATTTAGTTTCTAGTTTTCATTAGTTTTTGTTAGCTAAAATATTCAAAAGTTTGGTTTAATTTGATTGAGTAAGATTGTAATTATTTCTTTCTATGTGGATCGACCCGTACTCACCCTGTACTAAGAATTGTATGTCATGCGCTTGCGGTTTTATTACAATATTTTGTTGACGGTTTTTTAATTCGATTGAAAATCGGTTTCTAAACAAGATTTTGGCACCGTTGCCGGGGAAAGTTAATTAATTTTGATTTTATTCTTCAGATTAATTTTGTTGTAATTCTAAAAATAAAAAAAATTATGTGAATTTTGTGTGCTTGTTTTGCCTTAGTTTAGTTGTGTTTATTTTGCACTGTTCTTCATTAAAAAAACTTGTTGTGTTTTTTATTTTCTTGTGTTTGTGTGTGTATCGAATTGTGCATTGTTTGTTTTTGGTATTTGCATTTGTGCTTTTCTTTGTTCAAAAAAAAAACTTGCCTTTTGTTTTCAATATCTTTCCTATTTTCACTACAATTTGCTCCTTTTCTTTCATTTATTTCTTTTCGAATTTTCTCCAAATTTCTTTCCTTGTTACAATTCTTACAAATAAAAAAAATAAACCAAAAAATATTGCTTTCTTTTTCCTCCCTCTGTAATTTTTTTCCCTTATCTTTTAATTCTTTTCCACTTACATTTTCTATTTCTTTCCTCTCATCTTTCCAATCCTTACAATCCTTCCTTTTACAAATCTCTTAAAAAAAATCTTTCCAAATTTTCTTGTCCTTGCTCTACGTTTCTTCTGCGTTTATCTCCGATAACCTCCCAATTTATTGCTTGCTTTTTTTCCTTTATTTTCAAATTTCTTTCCAATCTCTCATATTTCTTCTTTTACAATAAAAAATTCTTCCCAATTTTTGTGCAATTTCTTTTCCTTTTTGTTTCCCTTTTTCCCATCTATTTCTTTCCCTTCTTTGTACAAATTCTATTTTTCCTTTACAATGAAAAAAAATTCTTTTTTTATTTCCTTTTTCTCTTCTCTGCCTTGAAGATTTCCACTCCAATCATCGACAAACGACAGAAATTGTAACGACCACAAAATTTTCAAGCCCGAAAATCAACATCAAACACCATGTTGACTATTCAGGTATCAAAATCACCGGGTCATTAACAGAAAGAAATTAGAGGATGAGAAAGATAAGATAGAACTAATAGAATAGAAGAATAAGAAGAACATCAGAGTCAGAGTAAACATGAAACTCACAGCGGAACGAATAAAATATATTACAACATAACTTTGAAATACAAATCTAAATTTTTGTACTTACATATCATATCAGAATATAATTGAAATACATCACAGTGGAAATAATATCTAAATAATTAGCAGTGAAACCTCCTGCTTCGAGCTCCTCCAAGTGTATCTGTAAAAGCCTGAAACACTTGACTGCCCGTACAAATTTGGGCACCCAAGAGTTTAGGGAAAACAAACAAAATAAACTCTGGGTCAGTCATGGGACTGGTATGAGTAAATTCCAACCATATAGTCTAACTTTGAAATTCCTTTTGAGACAAAAGGATAATAGTTAGACCAGTCCACACATAAACATGGACGGTTTTTACCTTACTATAACTCAAAATATTTTGATATCGAAATCCAATGATATTATAATAATGTCTAATCAAGTAAATAACCAAATATCAGAACGCTTGCATCTCACGCTCCACATATATATTGTATAAGATCAAAAACCGCAGAGCGCTTATTGGAGATTGGATTCCAACTATGACAAGGTATGGGTCCACCTCCCGATCAGTGTACTCTAGAGGGGATACACTGGGGTTCAACAAGAACATCTTGCAACCTGGCCCACACATCACCGACCACTCATTTAGCTTGAGTGTATCGAATATATTGTCACCCATGGTTGTTGGCCATCCAACCGTAATCTGAAGATACAGAAATGAAAGAAGAACAAATATGAATTTTCTCTAGATCAGTGACAATACACCCTTCTTGGGTATGACCCAACTAGCCATGCTGCCTGCCCGATTTCTGTCATTTCCTGGATGTGAGGCTAGAGGCAACATCTATCTTCAGAACATCTAATCACCATTTACTTTGAATGCCACATCGTCAAACCCGTCAATTCACTAATAGATTTCCAAAAATATTACGGGTATAAAAAGCTAAGAGGAACAAATTACTCCGCCACCAGACGTAATATCTTTGAAAGATCAACCATACGTGATTTGTTAGGTATACTCTGTCAGACACTCGTCCATACAAGTTGTCCTAGGACTGGGCAAACAGAAAGCACCATTCTGGAATAGAACTACCCATGCATTTCACTCTGTCTTCAATTGTCTTCAGCAATATCTAATTCGTAGCACTTATGCCTATACGGAGTGGTTTCGGATAATAAATCCCACCGGTCTCTCCGTATTGCAACGATGGTCAAAACACTTCGATAGTCGGTTATTTAACTATCGAAGTAAAAACAACATTCATTCAAATGTACAATTAAACATCACACAACCACAGGCACTTTTTATCTAACATTCGTTTTTATTATTTGAATTCCCATATCTTACCAGATATTTCTCAAATCCCGTTTTAGCCTTTTTCACACTTCTTGGGAAATTATTTCTAGTTATTATAAACTCTTATCCTCCCATGTCCCAGAAATATACGTTATTTACGTTGGAAAACATTTCCATTCTTTTTACATTCTTTATTTTTCTACACTTGGATAATATACCCTATCTACATTAGAAAAATATTTCCAATTTTATTATAAACATTTTAATTTGCTAAACGTTCACTATTTAAACATTATTCACTTTAAAATGTGAATATCATACCTATTATAGAAATCTGAGCACCTTTATCAAATAACTCTTTATTCGAGTTATAGATACGATTATCTTGTTTACCGAAATCTCTTCATAATTTTATATTTCCGTTCCTCTTTATAAACTCTGTTTCTAAGTCAACATCTTATCAAAATCAAGTTTATAACTAAATATTGATTACATATCCTTATTCTAATCTATTGCTTTAAACTAAAGATTCACTATCCTATCAGATTATAATTCCTAAAATAATTTACTTCAATGCATTCGACATCGTCCAATTATAGTTCCTATTCCTAATAGTGTTATATATAAAAGTCACGCTTAAGCTTGGTCAACAACGTTAATTTATCATTATCGTTCAAAATGCGCAATGCGTTGTGATATCCCCTTTATAACTAATCTCGACGTAATAGTCACGCTTAAGCCTAGTCAACAACGTTATTTTATCGTTATAGTTCAAAGACTTACTATACGCTGTAATACCCCTTTTATAACTAATCTTGACATCTTTTTCATTACAAACTGATACCATTCCTCGATAATAGTGAAGTCATTCAAGTTGGGGTATTTTATTTACCTCTCAAACCTTGATTGATGACGTTCTTACCTTAGAATAGATATAAGTCTGTAATGCTAACTTCTTATTATTTCTAATCTTAATCAAACTGTATTTCTTGTTTCATTTTAAAATATAGTTTTATAGCGCCATATACTTACTTTGAAATCTCTGTTGTTTATGGCTATTTTTATTAAATATTAACCCTTCACTTCAATCTCGTTATACAACTCCATTTATAACTCCTTTACCTAAAACTCTTTAACACTCTTTGTCTTCTGTTAAATCTCTTTCATTTGAATTATTTAATTCAAGTAAAACATCTCATTACAAACTTAATACCATCTTAATTGAATTCCATTTAAGAAACACTTGCTTTAATTAAGATAATTAAATAGTAATTAACTTCATCATTACTGAAACAAACAGTTTACTTCATAACAGATTGGTTGCTTAAATAACTAATAACTAATTGTGCTTAATCCAATAATCATTTAAACTTCATTAATTGAAAAGTAATTAATAAGAAATCTTATTAATTTGTATCAATTTCTCGCTAAGTCATTAGCATTAGATTAATT
Organism: Allium sativum; assembly: GCA_030737875.1. Taxonomy (NCBI): domain Eukaryota; kingdom Viridiplantae; phylum Streptophyta; class Magnoliopsida; order Asparagales; family Amaryllidaceae; genus Allium; species Allium sativum. Next base: position 747,603,475 of record CM060916.1, on the reverse strand, counting down.
GAAAATCAATTTATTAAATAATCAATTTTCAAACCAACTTCAAACCATCAGTTAATTCGTTAACTGATTTTAATTACTTCTTACCATTAGATTAATATAATTAATCTAATTATTTTGTTTGTTTAAAAATAATTATCCAAAAATATTAACTTGCAGGATAATTATAGCTTTATAAACTTTATTTAAAAGTCAACAATCGTTTATATTTACTTTATAAACGAACTAAAAAATGTTTATAATAGAACTTCTATTATAAGTTTAAACATCATTTTAAATTATAAAAATAAAAAATTTATAATTAAACTTCATTGATTTGCCTGACGGTCCATTAACTTCTTAGCAAAAAGATGGGTTTATGGTCGACTGCTGTCACTTTCTAAATTGATATCGCCTATCAAAAAAAATCGTTTAATTTTCATTCAACATCAATATCCACACAGGGTTTCAATATCACTTGGGTTCAAACGGTGCATGTATAAATGATATAAAAAAACAGTACATAAATATCGAGGAATCCGATTGGATTCCTCCAACCGGTTTCCTACATACACAAATGTTAGTCAAATCAGTATCCAACCAATGATGTGTACATATGCAAATGATATATATATATATTTCACCCAATTTAACCGAAATTATCTAACGACCATCACACAACATTAAACCAATATTTAAAATAAAATTATAATATTTTAAAATAGACCAGAGTTAGTGAATTCACTAACCTTCGCGCGTTAACCGTTAAATAACGATTCGCATCAGTCAATTAAACCCGGCGTTCGATTCTGCCATAAATCCAACGATCTCCCTTCCTTTTCTCCCTTCGCTATCACACGTTCTGTTCTCTTTTCTGAGCCCCCTCCAAGAAAACCCCCTTTTTCCCTTCACACAGGATGAATTTCCACTAACCTGTTATAAAATTTGTGATCAACGCAGATACCCCCGACTTTGCGGCTTCACGTTAACAGCCTTGCATCTTCTAATTTACGTTTTCTCCTCATATAATAATTTCCCTTTTCCTTTGTTTTAGTTACAATTGGGCTTCACCATGTAAATCCGGCCCAAAATTCATGTTAGAAGCCTCCAAGTCCCCGCTACTTCTTTGTATCTTGTCTTCCCCCTCCTGTTTGGCGCATCATTCCTTTTCCACAATAACACCAAAACAACTCTTACATCGCTAACCATTATACCTTCTTAACGCTTCAAACTCCACCAGTCACAAATGTTCACTGTCGTATTTACACTCCATCAGCCCTTACGTCATGTTCCTAAAACCCTTAAATCATGGTTGTTGTGAATACATAGTTACTGTTAAGACAAGTTACCATTAATACACCACCTTCCAGAAAACACAGAACCGACGCCCCCTTATACTTCCCATTAACACAAATCTCCTGCTGCCAAACTTACATATGTCGATTAAACAGGTACCCCAAAGAAAACAACATCGTCATTAGTTCTTTAACTTCCCAGTCAATACACACTAAAAGAAGAACTGTGTCTTTCTTTATTCAAACTGCTTTTTTCCTTCAGTCAGCACCCGATACCCAAACCCACATGTGAACAGTGCCATGCTCCTCCTGTACACAGTCACGTCTTCTGTATTCTTCATTCAAGAATCCGCACTCTCCAGAATTTCCACATACCCAGCACCTACAACAACCGCCCTTCCTGCATGTCCTCGTACAGACCCATGCATGTACAAACCGTCCTCATCCCTTCACCTTCCACAAACACACGCTTTAGTTTACTGTAGAGGGACGTTTCCCAGGAAAGGGATTGATCAGCGTCAAGAAACTAGTACTCTCGCAAAGCTCTCATCGGCAGAAGCTCGGGAAAATATAGTCTTCCAGATTTCACAAGAGTAAAGGCTTTATTTAGTTTCCGCTATTGAATAACAAAAAATAAAATAATATATATATATATATATACTTGAGTTCGATTTATTCTGTCTGAGCCGGAAATGAAATGCTACACTCGTGTATTTATATGTATGAACTCCTTTGCCATCACGCATATAGGGACTATAGAATAGGGGTAGGTCTGATGTAACTTCCTTGGTCTCCAAGGTTTTGCTCCTTTTTACTTGTATTATTATACAACATAGGATAGATTGGCTTTCCAATGTCTGTCGTTTTGGAAATAGGGTGGCCATTGAGTTATCACTTCAAAGATATTTCTGCGCCTTTATATATATTTTATAAGGTCATTTTCTTGTTGGCTAAGGTATAGGAAGTTAGCTACCGTATAGGTAGCTGTTAAAAATTTGTACATTTTCAATGTCCCAATAGCTAAGTAGGTGCGTGATATATTTATAGTATAATAGGCTCATGTCCTTAGCCTTAACCGTGATGTCTCCTTAGGCATGAAGATATAGGTTGTGGTAGGTGTACTCGAGATCAAGTTTGCAGTTTCATAAATGTTGCCATATCTTGATAATGTTGTTTTATAATTAGTTTGCAGTCTATTGTTTTGGTATGAAGTAACTAGCTGCATTTTTTCTTTTTTCATCTATAGTTCTTGGAATGGCAGCATACTTTGGTTCACAATGTATGGACTAGCACGATCTACTTATTTAATGTTAACGTGGCCCTTTCGACATATTGGTTTGTTGAGTAACTTCAATTATAGAATATAAAGTCCATTTGCTATTGAATGGTTTTATAATTGATTTTAGTTTGAAAGTATACATTTCAAATGTTGATTTGCTTTTGGATATATATATATATATATATATATATATGTGTGTGTGTGTGTGTGTGTGTGTGTGTGTGTATTTGTTACGGTTAATGCGGTACCGGTTACACACGACTCTGTTTATTTATGACCTCTATGGACAAAAATAAAAGTATCGTTGTGTCGAGCACTGTGCCATGATCCCAAAAATATAATAATATCGGTAGATCCACTTATATTGTGAAACCCCAAAATGATGATATAGGGTGTAAAACAATCCAAATAAAAAGTTGTGTATTTAATTAATTAAAAATTACAGTAAAATTAAAAAAATTAAATTATCGCTACGTCATAAAAGAATCATGTCCATATTCAAATTCGATATCTAGTTATTTCAAATAAACCGTTACGGTCAATAAACGATTCTATAACGACTATCTGGAAATTTGATTTGGACATAAGTCACAATCTACAACACGAAATCTTGGGTTTTCACTTTCTTTAGAAAAATACAGTTCAACAGATTCCAGTGTTTCTTGTTTTGAAGAAATCCAGATTATAACGAGTCATGTATACACAGTTGAAGTTCAGAACTTTAAATTATGAACTGCCACGATATTAGGGCTCGATTATATTTAATATATATTTTTATATGTTCAACTTCATTTTAATTAATATATAAATCCACTTATATTACGAATTCAATATTTAAACTGATTCAAATATTTAAATACAAACCGATAAAAATGCGGGATTACAGAAATCAAACCAGAACTTCAACCTTATCCCCCTTTCAAAACAATCTCCTTCTTCTCATCACAAAACCACCTTCATCTTCAAATCTAAAGACCACCGGACAAAACTCTCAAACCACCAATACATCATCATCTTCCCATCTTGTTGTTCAACCCGTTACCACATCAACCTGTAATTTCACCACAACTGTCTGATCACTAGCCGCCATCTTCACAACTCTTGCTCTGCCACAACAAACTGCAACCCCCTAGCCCCTCATGCAACCATCACTGTGCCATCAAATCCATCGCCATATGGTGTCTGACCCCAAGTTTTAAATTGAGTTTGTGCCTCTTGATTTGAGCCAATTTTTTGTTGTTGTTTTGTTAACCTCTTAGTTCTTTTTAGCTTAGTTTTTTTTATTCCTTTCTTTTTATTTTATTCCTTTCCTTTTATTTTATTCCTTTCTTTTTCTTTCATATATAAAAGAAAATTCTTGTTTGGTGATTTGGTATTAATTATTGATATTACAATCTGAAAAAAAAACTTTTAACTTTTTCTTTGATTTGAGTTTGCAGTGTTATTTCTTTCCACTTTCAACCCCTTTCCACTTCTAATCTGTTTCATTTCTTTACATTTGATTTCTTTCCTTTGTGTAATCTCTTTAAAAAAACAGTCAAGGTGAAGAAGTCGATTCAAGAAACAAAACAAGGATTCAAGAGGTCAATCGGTTTGAATTGTTGGAGCAGTTGCACACCAAGTGGGGTGTGAACGCGCTAGCGCTACTCAGTTGCACCGGACGGACTGCCGATATAAGTGAGAATTTTATAAACTCTACAAGGTCTGTTGCTGCTTGAAAAATATATAAAAATTGCTTGTAAAGATTTCTTGTAGGCATCGCGGCTTGCTTGTAAAAATTTTATTTTTGCAATTTATTGTTTTGTGATTGTCCTGTGATTGAGTATTTTGCATGTTGATGTGTAGTTGAAAATTTTAAAACAAATGTGGGACATATTGAAAAGTTTGCTTTTGAAATAAATTATTTTTGAAATCGAATCGAGGATTTCGCATTGATCATAGGACAAAATATTCATTAAATTGACAATTTGGATTGATACTCTCTTAGGTGTCTAAGGAACGGTAGAGTCTAAAACTCAAACAGGTTCTTAAACCTTCAGTCGTGTTTCTACGATGATTTATGGCACATTGATAACCCTTGTCTGAACCTGGCCTAGACTTGTATTCACATAATCCAAAGTTGTAAATTTTAACTTATTTTTTTTAGAGCTTATTTAGAGCCAAAAGTTTTGCAACTGATTTTTCGATGAAAAACTCTCTTCTAGTACATGCGCGCTTGCCTCTTGTACCACCAAAATTGCAATTCTTTTCAAAATTTAAATGATTTTGGTTACAATTCAAATTAGAATGAATTTCAAGCTGAAAACTTTTCGATTAATTTCAACGATCAACCCTCAACTTTGGAAATAAATACTTAATCTTTACTTGAAATGAGCACATAACAAAAAAAAATGAATAGTGTAATTCATACTGGTGCAACAATTCAAGTCAAAATTTTCAAAATAATCAAAATTTTAATTCACTTTCGAATTCAAACGATTTTGATTATAACCCCAGCCAAATCCATTTCGAACTCCAAAATGAATTTCAAATTCAAAATGGAAATATGAATAACTTTTCAAATGATTTTGCCAATGGATATAATTTCAATAATGGTGCGATTAACGATTTTTTTTCTCAACAATTTCAAACTGAAAATTCTCATGTAAATAATTATAAGTTTGATTTTGTTGAGCAAATGAACGAAATTTTCGATAACCACATGGATTTGGTATTTGAAATATACTTGAAACGACGTGACCAACAAAATCAAGTTTCAATGTGTAGCAATTTGAATGATAATCCACCTTTGCCTATAATTGATGATTTTCAACTAACAACTTATGAAATTGATGAAAATCTTAATGAAGTTGTTGAAAGCTCTGTGACTGATTTGAATTTAAATCCTCTTGAAAATGAAGACGTTAATTTTCAATTGGATCTTCCTCTCTCAAATTTTGAAAATTTTGAAAATTTAGTAACTTTAGAATATCAACCTGACAAAAATGATGAACTTGTTAACAATTGTTTAACTGTGGACGACTTTGATGAGCGATAATTTCTTAAACTGATTGACAATAATGTTGTTGGGTCTGAAACTGAAAATGAAACATTTGAAAACTCTGAAATTCTTGAGGTTGTAAACAACGAAACTGTTGAATGTTACCTTAAACACAATGACGATTTTTCTAAAATTGTTGAAACTCCTTGCGACTTGACCGTTTCAACTGAACCTCACTGTGATCACTTGCTTTTTAATGATAAATTTCTGTAGTATATGAACTCTTTTTGGAATAAGAAGTTTTTTGAGAAAACACAATTTCGAAAATTTACTGAAAATTCATTTGTTTGGTTTTAAATTCAGGTTTACAAATGAACCTTTAGTCAACAAAATTTCAAATATCAAAGCAAAACTGAAAAATATTTCTCAAAACAAGTGTGGGGGTGAGAATGATGCACACGTCTCTCAATTTATACATCACCTAAACAAATCAAGCTTTGTTTGTGAAACTTTTACTGAACCCTGACTGAATGAACTCTCTTTAGTTGCTACAGAAATTCAATTCGATTTTAGGAACAAATGTAAGCTCAATAAATTTAGCAACTCAAACTTTTGAAAAAACAAAATTTGTTTTTCCAAAACTGAAATGTAATATAAAATCCTTTATGATTTGGTTTTCTGTGCTTGAGCTGTGTCTCATAATCTTAATGAGGCTGATCCATTGTGGACCGGTTCATCAATTTGATAAATGCGTATTTTTTGCATGCGTATCCGGTAAGTCGCGCTTACACTCTTATTTTCTTTCCCTTTCACTAAGATATGTATGATTAACGACTGTGGGGACACAGTCTATTTTTAAGCGCATGTGTGTGTGGGGGGGGGGGAGGGAGGGAAATTTACATTACACCAGCAATCAAATTTTATGAACTAGGTCATTCGTTGAATAAGGACTAAACTAAAAATTCATAAATAACACCTTAGTTATTTATTGATAAGTTGAATTTTTGGGTAATGGGAATGAACATTAATTATTCATTGAGTCGTAATGCTTCTTTTTAAGATGCTAGCTTGAGACTGTGCAGACGCTAGTCATGTTCTAGAGTAAGCGTGTCAACCCTTGTTATATATGTTAGAATGTATAAGTAAAAAAAAGCATAAAAAACATTAAAAAAATCAAATAAAAATTAATTTTGCATCTACATTTGTTGGATTTTCTGAGTTCGTTTTCATGCATAATATTTTTTCCACTCAAAATTTTAAACTCGTAAGTTCTAACTTCCACTTGATCCACTTAAGGAGGAATGACTCATTGTAGCGTTATTCTTCGATACCCCACATTATTCAAACCCAAGTTTTAGTTGATTTACATCCATGTTTCGACAAGTTTTTCGTATGTTGGTATACATAAGAACCTTTTGACTGATTTATTTTCAAAGGTTAAAAAACGTAACTTTTTATACCAGTATTACACTACCCACTTGGTACTTGTTTTAAGGTAGGATAACCATATACCACACGTTATTTTACATGGGTTATCTGTCTTACGAAGCTTTGCTTATCTTTCCTTTCAGGTTTTTATATAACATGAATCTAGACTTGTGTGTTGAATTAGGGTTATAGAAGTAGATTAACTAGGGCACAAAACTTTCCTTTCATGAAGTGTTGGTTATCTTTCGCTTAGTAGAGGAGGAATCAAATGAAATAATGTATGGTATCATTTCATTCCATCTCCACTCATCATTCATCGTGCATTTTCAAAAAAAAAAAAAAAACAATAAAGAAAAAATCTCTCTAAGAATAAAATAGTCATTCATCATTCTTGACTATAAAGCATTCATTTTCATTCCATCAACATCCATCATACCATACTTAGAAGTGAGGATTGTAGTAGAGAAGATGAAAGGAAATAAAACATTCGTATATGCCTTAGTATTACTTTAACTTTTGTAGCTTGAAGTTCAACTAATACACTTGCCCTCTTATCTATAATATTTTTTAGAACTTACAAGATTCTCCGTCATCTATACATAACTCACATCCAATACATTACAATTACATTGTTGTAAAATTATTCAAAAAAAAGAGAATAAATAAATGATTGCGAGATGAATTGAAGATCCAAAACATCGAAGCTTCTGAATCTCCAAGTTCAATTCAAAAGTAACTCAAACTACCCAGATCTGACATTACCTTTCTCCTTATCTCAATTTAAGTCTCAATACAGGCGGCGAACAATTCTCGAGCAATCCAGAGATCAATCCAGAAGCTGCTAGGCCTAATCAAGTTTCAATGAAGATCTAGGAGGATAGGGTAAAGCAACTTTGAAGTTTATTTCTTGAGATTTCGCCATTGAAGCAAATATAGGGTTTTGTGACCTAACCCTAGATTTGAGAGGGGGTAATAAGGATCTGCCGAAATATGCTGAAGTATGTAATATATGATAACCGCTTAACCAATATATTAGGTTAAGCGGGTTATATGATGTAAATATGTATTGGGGTGGACTTGGCCCAATACGAAAATATATCAATGCACTATTGCTATAAATATGTAGCAGTTATGTATAATTTGATCATTCAATCATTATAAAATTCTCTCAACTCTTATTACATTTCAGCATCTTTATCTTCTTCAATTCTCTGCTAATTACATTCAAATCAGATCAAATATCATAAAAACTTAACTATAATCAATACAATATTATTTTTAAGTTAAATTATATTTAGTCCCTTACAATTTTTATTTCTCCCTTGAAACATTTGTTTAAATTTTTATTTATATTACTAATCATAAAAAAAATAACTTGTGAAGAATTTGTAATATTTACAAAAGTTCATTTAATTTCAACAAGTCTTTGATTATTTTGTTAGTGTCTTTACGTTGATTTTTGTTTCATGGGCAAGGGATGTGCTTATACTTGATGTCTAGTACCAACTAATGATCTTTTGGCTGATAGTGCCTCCTCAACATTCAAGTTAAAACTGACAGGTCCGGATAATTGTGGTGAATGTTGTTTTGTTGACGCCTACTGGCTTGTTCTGGGTTATCTGGTTCCTTACATGTTTTGGTGTTTGGGGATTTTGAATTTATATGTGGGAACTTCATATGCTTGTTTTTCAGAGTCTTCTTCATGTCATGTGATTTTCAGTCATTTTCTTCAGAGTTTCTCACCCTGCGTGGTGTATAGACTGCCTTGAGCATCTTGTTTGTGTTTCAGTGGATGTTTTTTCAAATGTTGTTGTTGTATTTCACTCTATATGGTTATTTAGACTGTCCAATGAAGCTGTTTTTAGATAGCACCATGTGCAATATTCCTTTGCAGTAGATAGGTAATCAGCTTATCTTTTGTACCTCAATGTATTTATTACTTGCTATAATAAAAGTGGATGGACCACTATAAAAACCGAATGACATTGCCAAGAAAATATATTTGTAAAGAAATGTTTTGAATTTATCGAGGAGCTTCAATTATTAAACCTTATTATTAAGTAATTTTGGTTTAAGAGATATATCACTATTAGAAACATTGCAAATTCCGATAGGGGGCGACGGTTTGCATTGGCTAATTTCCGACTGCTTTTGACGGGCCATCGACGACCGTCGGAAGCCGTTGGAAATTATCGAGATATAGAAATAGCCGACCTCTTTCTTCCCCAAATCTTTCTTCCTCCTTTCTCTGCAGCATATGGGTTTTAAACCTTATCACCCCCAAATCTGAGTTTTTAACCTCCAAACGCCCATTTCTTCGCATATGAACCTCATCGGCTTCAATTCAGACGTTTAGAGTAAGTAATTTGAGGTATAATCCTTGCATAAAAATTAAGTTTTAACCTAAACCTATATTTGCTTAAATTTGAAATTTTAGGATTACCTATTGATTGCAATTGGTTCCAATAGCGTTGTAGTGGGTTATAGCATCCTATTATGTGCATATTTCATGCGATATAGTGAAATTGGTAATTTTATGTGCAATGTTTGGTTATTTGTGCATATGTCCCCTAGCGTAATTTTGGCCATTGTATAATTGTGGTTATTTGTGTATATATGCACAGTTGTGCATGTGTGATTGTTGTGTAGTGTTAGTTGATATAAGAAAAACTGAATGCACGAGTTAGGAATAGTACATTGTGCACGTTTTGATCTATGCACAAAAAAGCATGAGTCTATATTCTAACTGAGTCTATTGAAACGACAATAATGGTAAATTAGCTTTAAGTTGATTGATACGTTGAACAAATGTGACAAATTACAATATTTTTGTGTTGAAGTAAAACTGTATTTTTCTAGTAAATAGCGTACATCTAATTGGCTAATATCCTCTAGAGTGTTTTCGGCCCTGTCCGACGACTATTGTACATTATCGTTATATAAATAGTCGTTTTTATCAAAAAAACAACTGTTTATATTTATTTGGTACAATGTTTTTTGGGTTTGTCCTTGTATTGGACAAGTCATAGATGCAGTAAGCATTTACATTTTGTTTACTATTTCATTTCAAATGATTTACAAAATTTCGGTTTAACTTTTCTTTTGGTTTCCTGCATACATGCATTTGTATACAAAGTAGAAAAATAAGTGAAATGTTGCCGAAATTTTGTTGAATCGTTTGAGACGAAGTAATATGAAAAGTGTAAATGCTTACTGTGTTTATAATGGGAAGTAGGATGCTCGACCATGTAAAAAGGTACTTTTAAAAAGAAAGTGCCATATTGAAAATACTTTTAAATTTATGAAATTGTTATTTATTTTCAACAATTATATATGCACGCGGTGTACGACGATGAAAATAAGCTTTTTTGAATTTGCATTCTTAAAAATAAATATTAAATTTTGAACTTGTGACTAAGTTTCTCAAATAGGAAAAATGATCGATTAATTTGTTGATCGGAGGAGATGGATGTACCAAAGAAGAGGAAAGAGAGGTTCAATAAAAGAAGATTTTTATAATAGTATAAATGTCTTTGTTGAATTCGGTTTAAGTAATAACGGAAGCGATCCAGAAATTCGTTGTCCGTGTAGCAAATGTAGACATTTGAAGTGTTTATTACCCAATATTATGAAAGTCCATTTGTACAAAAACGGATTCGTACCTGAGTGTTATTTTTGGGATTGTTGTGAAGAAGTTGTAGCAAATACTTATGTAGAGTCTGAGGTAGAAAGTGTTGTTAATGAAAATTTTAGTAAGACGCATATTGAAAATATAGTCGAAGATGCAGCACGATCAATATTTTCTATGGTTGTAGTTGACGACAATGATGGAAATGCTGAAGAACCGAATAATGAAGCTAATTTTTCTAAGGTTTACTGGATGCTGCTAAGAAACCTATTTCGGATGGTTGTAAAAGTGGCGTTTAGCTGTCAGTAATCGTATAATACATTGCGATTAAGTCAAAATTCAACATCACTAAAGTTGGGTTTACAACTATTGCACAAGCTGCAAAAAGGAATATGCCGCGCGATAATTTAATGTGTGAAGTTCACTACAAAGTTAAAAAACTTATGTCAGCATTTAGTTTACCTTATCATAAAATAGATACAAGTTTAAATAGATGCATATTGTTTTGGAAAGATGAAATAAACCTTAGAAATTGTAAAATATGTAATCATGAAAGATATAAACCAAGAAAGAAGAAGCAAAAGGAAGCTCTGTACAAACGTATGCATTACTTACTCATTATTCCAAGGCTTCGAAGATTATATGCATCTTCTGCAACAACATCTCATATGAGACGACATAATGTGGGATCGGAGGAAGAAGGTACGTTGACCCATCCGACCGATGGGGAAGCATGGAAGCATTTCGATAAAACTTATTCCAATTTTGCAGTGGAGAGTCGTAACATTAGACTAGGTTATGTACATGTGGTTTTTTCACTATTTTCTTAATTTGGTGCTAAATATTCATCATGGCCCATTATCATTACACCTTATAATTTACCTCCATTGATGTGTATGAAAACGCAATATATGTTTCTTACTGTTGTTGTTCCTGGCTCCAACGATCCAAAATAAGAAACTGATGTTTATTTACAACCACGGATTGAAGAACTAAAAACACTGTGGGACGAAGGAGTAGAAACTTCCGATGTTTCAAAGAAAATTATTATATATTATTAAGTGAAATTATGACATGTGAAATGCACATGTGCATAAATAAGCTTTTATATAATTTTAAAAAATTTCAAGGTAATTTTGATACAAAATAAACTGAAATGCATACAAAGAAAAATTATATTTTTTTGTTATGATTTCGAACTTCTAGCATTGTTTATTTTCCCGAATTTTCGTTATTAACTTTTGATTTTTATTGGATTCGAACTCCTAATCTCCCACTACATATAACGGTAATTTTGGAAATTCACGATCGTACCAAATGTTATGTTTCTATTTCAATTATTAATAAAGATTATTATATATTTTATTTAGTTTTTTTGTTAAAAGGATGGAAAACTTGTCATCAAATAAATTGCACATTACTAGTAGTTAAATGCATGTATCATCCAATCCAACCAATTACATTACCATTTCCAGCAACATATTTTAAAAAAAACTACACTTAATGCCAAAAAAGTGTAACATGATAGTCCACAAAAAGATAAACAAATTAGGATGAAAACATATAACATACAATAGCATTCAACCATCATCAATCCTCTTCTAGAGTATTAAAATCCACACACACTAATTTCATCGCTAATATCACTCAAAAACGAAAGGAAAATTATATAGCAAAATATACTATAAAAACATACTTTTGTGGGTTGTGAAAATATAATTGAAAATTTTGTCATCCAGTTTTGCATAACCTAATGAAGCAAACATATAAGAATTAAACTGCGTAGGGGAATTAAAATACAACAATAATTTTTAGTACTTACAATAATGGCATACCTAGTTCGGGTCCTAGCCTATTGAACTGAGTTTCCCTTAAGGATTGGAGCGGTTATGCTCTTAAAAGCCTATAAAATTGGTAGGGATTGATGCTCCTTGTTGGACTGGTTAAACGGGGGTCGGTTAATGGTAGGCTTTTCGCATCCCCTAGCTCTATCTTTGATTTCATCAAATTGAGTTTTTAAAAAATAATAGAAATAATAACAATGACATTATCAATCGAAAATAAATGACGCATTTAAGTCCTATTTTGATTATTCTTGAATAAATGATTATTCGATGATTTCGTTTTCAATTTAAAAATATGTTTCAGGGGTGATCTGTCTTACGTATGATTTACATGTTACATTGTTCATAACTGTGCAGTTAAAGTCATGCTAAACCACAAAAACTCCCTATTATGACGCATGGCTCTCTTCAATCGCTATAGTTTAGCATTAATGAACAGTAAGTTCACTTAAGTTTCGATATAAATTATTAGTTGCGGCTTTTTTACATCCGCTTTAGTATCATTAATATAATTTTTTTGGACTAGTTCTCTTTTAAACCAAATCAATAAATCGGTAGAACACGTCTACTTTTAAGGCATAAGTGTTTAATATAAGTTAGAAAAAAATTGTAGCATCAAATCGTAACCTTAGAAATCATGTTATACTTTGGAATATTATAAAAATAAACAAAATTACTTTTTCTTATACACACGATGCAATAATAAAATAAATTAACTTCGAATATAATTTTTGTGTATAATGAAATGTTATGCACCGTTTTTTTTTCGTTGTATCCTCCTTTTAGCCTTGCTATAATTTTATACACATCTGTCATCGTAGAACCGATAAATACTTTAACTAAACATGTTCGTAAGTGAGCTACTATTCTTTATTATTGTAGAATGTTTTCTTATATACGATATGAAATATTGATAAAATTATGGATTTTACTTTCTTATTTTCCTTAAATAGATGTTTCTGTGATACATTTAGCGAATAACATAGGGGACTTGTTGCAACAAATAGTTTTGTAAGAAGTAAAAATACAAGGGTTTTTTGGGGGAAAAGGGAATGCACGGAAAAAACTGAAAATCAAATAGATGGGTGCCTGAGTATTTGAGAGGAATAAATAGGCGAATGCCAAAAAAAGAGGTTAACGTGGTAAGAATGGTGTGTGTGTGTGTGAATAGTGCCCTTCTTTTAGCTACCCATTTGCCTACAATTCTCTAGTTTTTTTTTTCTTTTTTTTAAATTGCATACCGAAACGGTAGTACATATTAATACTACAAGCCTTATGCACTATACAACATGCTATGTATAAATATATGTTTAGGATCCAATCACGTTGTGCAGGTTATGAACCTATGATATTTAGCACTAAAACCTAAATTCCCTTCCACTAAAACAATGGTGTTCTTCTTCTTTGGAGTTATTGTAAAATAACAATGTTTTTAAAGATTCGACCTATACGCTTCAACCTCATTAGCCTAAACTTTGAAGTGTTACAGTTCAAAAAAAATTAGGTCTGTGCATGCCTGAACTATGATCCAATCTTGAAATATTTTAAAAATATCTTGGTCGAACCTTTTGAACCTTAAAACTCTACAAAATTGAAAAAAATACCTGACTATTATTTTGATCATCATTTTCTCACGCAACCAATTTAATAAATGAATTTCTTAATCTCAACCATCAATTTAAAGTATTGTATTACATATTCAACTCTACATGATGTGACATTATAAATAAACATTTTATGAACAATTTGTTAAATAAATGTTCTTTTACCTTGATTTTTTGAAATTTACATTCATGATTGAAATAAAATGTTATAAAGATATATTTTGTTAATGGTTGCCATTGCACATGTGTGTGTATGTGTACCATCTAATGAAATAAATTTACATTTGAATCAAAAATCTAAAGTCGAATATCAAAGTATTGTTGGCTTTTTTACTACTCGAGCCACTTAAGCCTCAAACATTACACAACGTTTACATAATTCAATCCACAACCATCCTACTTAGCACTCTACTGCTAAAAATTCAAATTTTCGTTCAGTTTGGGAAATATTAGTTGAAGTGGCTATTGATGGTCAAATGGCATCTTGAAGCCACCATTGATGGATAACTGTAACAACCCGTATTTTCAATAACCTGTTATAACATAAATCGAGGCAGAATTTAATTCTAAAATCTGAATCAAGGGAAACGGGCAATGCCATTGCGTTCGTCTCGGAAAAATACGCGAAATAGAGTCCGAGTTTTCGAAAATCGGAGTCCGTATGATCCGATTAAGGCCCAACGAATTTTTCAGAAAATTCCAAAGCAAAAACAGATTTCAAATTCAAGTTTGAAATTGGAGATTAGGGTAAGATTGGGCCAGGCGGGAAAATTCCCGCCAGAGCACCCAAGTCGACAGCCCTGTCGACTTGGGAGTCGACTTGGTTGGACCCAAGTCGACAGCCCTGTCGACTTGGCTGTCGACTTGGTCCAGCCGGGCAGTTTTGCCTGGTGCACCATTTTGGGATTGTGTTGAGTTTGGGGGCCAAATTCGGTTTTAAGGGCTGAGATTGGAACTAGGGTTTAATCCTAAGGTTGAAACTAGTCCTAATCTCTATAAATAAGACCCTAACCTAACCCTAAATCATCATTATTCATTCATACAACTAAACTATGGCAAAATCAATCCTCTCATGGCCTCCACTCTCTTTATAAAATTCCTAAATAAATTTCTATGAGATTTTCTATGCATACAAGTGTTTTCAAGCTTGTATGAGCATCATTAGCTTGCATTCAAGTCAAGTTTTCTATATTTGCATCATAAAGCAAGGGTTTTGATCATTTTGGCTTAAGGGTTTTTCTATTGAAGCTTGCATTTTGGGTTTAATTGGTTGCATAAGGGCTTTGTCATATTTTTGTGTCTTCATAAGCATTGTAAGCCCTTTTCTACTTTCATACTTAAACTCTAAAGTTAATGAATGATGCAAGTTGTGTTTGATCATTATGATATGCAAGTTTACTATGATGTGTTATGCAAGTTTACTATGATGTGTTATGCAAGTTCATCAAGTTATGTTATGCAAGTTTGATATGCAAGTTTGTCATATGATATGCAAGTTATGTTATGCAAGTTTGATATGCAAGTTTGTCATATGATATGCAAGTTATGTTATGCAAGTTTGGGTTGATCCTTTTGTTCATGTTATGCAAGCTTATCTTGGGTTTATGAGCTTAAAGCTTCAAGCTTTATGCTAAAGGTTGCATTTTGGCAACATGTAAGTTATCATATCTCTTATGATAACTTGCATGTGAGGCTAAATGCGAACTTATGGCCATTTCTACATGTCATTTATCACCATGTATCACCAATATGCTAAGTTTGGTTTTATGCATGCTTTTGAGGCCTAAAAATGTAATATGCAAGTATATGAACACATGTACATTTCATATGCCACCATGTTGAACTTGTGGCTTCAACACCTTTATGTCATGATTATGCCAAGTTCCCTCTTTCTATCCTTTATGCGCTATTGCGATATGTAAGCGATGGGATTGCGTTTGGGGTTGGGTAAACTTAAAAGACATAAAAACATAAGCTTGGGAATTTACCTATTAAGTTAGGTCTACCCTTTGGGAATTTACCTATTAAGTTAGGTCTACCCAAATGCTTGAAAACTTGTAACATGTTTTGGAAACATAATGGACATGACATTTAGAAAAGATAAGTGTGACCAACTCGAGGTTGGGTTGAGTTTGTAGTGTAAACCTACCCGGAGCCGACCGGCTTAACTAGTTGATACAAACAATAGGACCCAATGTGAGAAGTTGGTCATGTTGTACCTTGAACCCGAGGTTAGACCAAGTTGTGGTGTAAAGCTACCCGGACCCGCCCGGCTTAACTAGTAACCACAACAAGGTCTAATGTGAGAGGTTAAGGCGCATTAAATTAATTAATGCCTCGTGATTAGGGTTAAGTCATGGTCCACTTAATACTTAACCAATTTGGGCTTGGTAGATTAATCGGGGTTAAGTCGTGAACTCATCGTTACACTTAACCAAGTTAATCCATGATTAGCAAGAGGGTTAAACCATACTTAACCCACTAGAAAAATCCTAGCAATAGGGGTCCACTCCAGCAGTAATCCCAAGTTTGTATCATTAAGGCCCTAGGGTCTAGGCTATGGAGGGAGCACGATTACTGGACTGGAGGTAAGTGACCAAAAGCGACGGCAGATGGGTACGCCGGTGTAGTTCCGGGAGAACCATGGTCGTGCACATAGTCCGAAGCCGGGGAAAGCATGCACGGGTACCAGTAGATCGAGACTGTGCACTTATGTTTATGGTGTCCAGGGGTTGCCACCCTTGGGCTTGATACACCCAACGGGAGACCCTGCACAGTCTGACTACAATTATGTTTGGGCCGCATTGACACCAACACGTGACGAGTTAGGCTTGTAGGGAGCCGATCGACTAGACCGTTTGGTTGGACCGCGTATTAGGGTCACTTCATGTTATTGGGCCAAAGCTTGGGCCAAGGGATCAATACTGGTTTATTCAAGTCATGTTAGTTTGCTAGTACACCTGTGGTGCAAAACCTTAATCCTGATTATGCGATGACACCTTTATCTACCTTGTTAGTTAATCATCATGCCAGTATGTAGTTATCCATATGTTCATCTCAGCTTTCATCATGCTAGTTAACTT
Source organism: Allium sativum (assembly GCA_030737875.1). Lineage (NCBI taxonomy): Eukaryota > Viridiplantae > Streptophyta > Magnoliopsida > Asparagales > Amaryllidaceae > Allium > Allium sativum. Next base: position 747,586,358 of record CM060916.1, on the reverse strand, counting down.
TATTAGTTTACATTGATTGTAGTATGGCTTACACAGTCTTTTTGACTGACCTGTTTTCTTTCACCTCTTTTCTTCCGTTTCCCCCTCTAGGTTATCAGGGTGGGAATATTGGAGCTTAGCTTGGATTTCTGATCGCTTGCTTGTGGGATTTTAGCTCATGTACGGTCTTGACATGAAGCTAGCTATGGTTATCACTTATTTTGGGGATAATACTTATGTATTTCAGTTTTTCAGCAATGTTGTTTTTATCTAGACTTGTGTATTTGGAAAGTTGACATTATGTTGTACTAGACTCATTTTGAAATGGTTTGAAATCTTCCACTATTTTATCTATGTTATTTACTATGTTTACATATATACATATGTTCTTGTTCTGCCTTGATATATCATTATGCATGTTTACCTGATTCAAACGCCCCTCCAAAGTCAGAGTGCTTGCAAGAGACACCCTGGCGGAGGTGGGATGTTACATTTGGTATCAGAGCATATGGTTTACGAGAAGGAACAAAAAGGTTTATAGAAAACTTTTGGGAAAACTATTTTCAAAACCAAGTATAAAGTATTTTCCAAAGAAAAGTCTAGTTTATTTTAAAGGCTATTCCCCAAAAAGCCATTAGCAAAATTCCTTCGTTTTTCTCCATTCTGAATCTGTCTTTTTTCTTCGTTTTCAGTATGGCCGATAACTTTGCTATTCCGGAGGGAGTACACGTACCTGTTTGGTATAGGAGACTTTTGGAGGCTAGGGCGACCGAAGCCGGCCCCGCAGATGTTCCTCCTCCTCCTCCTCCAGTAGTTAATGTTCCTCCTCCTCCTGTCGCTGAGGTTTCTCTTCCTCCTCCCCCTCAGCATCCTCAAGCTGACTTCGCAAAGACTTGCAAAGATTTCAAAGCAATGGGTGGCAAGAACTTTCAAGGCACTGAGACTTTTGTAGAGGCCAGAAATTGGTTGAAAGAGACCGAGGATTTATTTGCTATCTTTGGGTTAGACGATCAGAGGAAGATCTTGTTGGCGGTTTGGCTTATGAAGGATGAAGCCGCTTATTGGTGGGAAGTCACCAATGGTACTAGGCCTGTTGAGACTTGGGCCGATTTCAGGGCAAGGATCGTGCTTAAGTTTCTATCTTTTGCTGAGGAGAATCTGCAAATGGGGAGGTTCATAACTTTGAAACAAGGAGATATGTCTGTCAAAGAATATGTGAACAAGTTCAATCAGTTAGCTCGTTTTGGCTTGGATATGGTTAATACTCCTCAGAAGAAGGCTCTTCGTTTTGCTAGAGGATTGAATGAGCCGTTGCAGGGATTGGCTATGTCACATATTCCCCATGGGGCCACGTTTGAGAGCTTGGTTGATATGGCGTTACTTCAGGGAGATGTCAAGAAAGAGATCAAGATGAATGATACTCAAGCCAAGAAGACTGATTCCCAGGGGAAAGGAAATCAGGGTAATCCAAGTGGTCAGAGCAGTCAAGGCAATCAGAACAAGAACAAGAACAAGAGTCAAGGCAACAATGGGAACAACAACAAGGGCAAGAACAACAAGAGGAAATGCCATTATTGCGGTTCAGTTGGGCATCTTATTAAGGATTGTAAGAAGAGGAAAAGGAAGAATGGTGAATGCTTTTTCTGCGGTGAGACTGGACATTTTAGTAAGGATTGCCCGAAGAAGCAAGGGCAAGGCCAGGGTCAGACTCAGCGTGCTGGACCTTCAGGAGGGCAAGTTCATGCTCTCAATACCGCTCCAGTTCCCGATCGAGGTAGTATTTCTGTTGAGAGCCTTGTATATATTTCTGATTTTCCAGTTCGTACCTTGTTTGATTCTGGTGCATCGCATAGCTTTATCTCATCTGATCTTGTTGATAGTTTGCACCTTAGTACTAGCTTGGTAGATGATCCCGTCTGTGTCTCAAATCCTATTGGGGGTTCCGCCCATTTGTCTATGATATGTGGGGATTTGAGGATCTCTATACTGAGTGTAGAGTTCTTATGTAGTGCTTATGTTCTTGGTTTTAGGGGATACGGATTGATATTGGGCATGGATTGGTTGTCCAGATATGGAGCCATTCTTGATTGTGAGCATAGGGTTGTGAGGCTCGTGACTCGCCTCGGAAACACCCTAGAAATTTCTTGTAATCCGAGAGGTCCCGTCATGTTGTGCTATCTTGAATCACTTGACTCGTCAATGGAAACTCTTCAGTCTGTAAGAGTGGTTCGAGAGTATCCGGATGTTTTCGATGAAGTTAGGGGGTTGCCCCCTAAGAGAGAGATTGATTTCCGCATTTATCTGGTGGATAATGCAAAGCCGGTTTCTTTGCCCGTTCGGCACATGGCTCTGCGTGAAAGGCGGGAGCTAAGTAAGCAAGTGAAGGAGTTGCTTGAGAAGAACTTCATTAGACGAAGTATATCTGAATGGGGAGCGCCTGTGGTGTTTGCTACCAAGGCAGATGGTTCTCTCCGACTTTGTGTTGACTATCGAGAGTTGAATAAGCTGACTAAGAAGAACAGACACCCGTTACCGAGGATTGATGATCTCTTTGATCAGCTTGTCGGTGCTTCTGTTTTCTCTCAGCTTGATCTTGCTACTGGATTCCGTCAGCTTAGGGTAGCTGAAGATAGTATAGACAAGACTGCGTTCAGAACGCCAGATGGATTCTTCGAATGGCTTGTCATGCCGTTCGGCTTGACTAATGCACCCGCATATTTCGTGGACTTGATGAGTAGGGTGTTCAGGGAGTTCTTGAACAAGTTTGTTGTGGTCTTCGTAGATGATAATCTGATCTTCTCTAAGGATGAGGAAGAGCACGCAAGGCATCTCGTGGAGGTGATGGATACGCTTAGAGCGCATCAGTTGAAGGCCAAGTTCTCCAAGTGTCACTTTTGGAGAAGGGAAGTTAGATTCCTTGGGCATATAGTATCTAAGCAAGGCTTAGCGGTGGATCCCGCTAAGGTAGTTGTAGTTCAGAATTGGAAGACTCCAAGGAATGCAACCGAAGTGAGAAGTTTTCTAGGTCTTGCAGGCTTTTACCGGAAGTTCATCAAGGACTTCGCGAAGATTTCTGCTCCTCTCACTAAATTGACGAAGAAGAATTTAGTTTTTGCTTGGAGCATAGAATGCGAGCTTGCTTTTCAGAAGCTCAAGAGAGCTCTCACATCAGCACCTGTTCTAGCTTTGCCCGATGGAGGGAAGTTATTTACAGTATACACCGATGCATGTGGCACGGGGTTAGGAGCTGTTCTGATGCAAGAAGGAAGAGTGATATGCTTTGGCGGTAGACAACTCAAAGTGCATGAGAAGAATTATCCCACTCATGACTTAGATTTGGCAGCAATAGTATATGCACTCAAGGCTTGGCGCCATTATCTTCTGGGAGAAAGATTTGAGCTTTATACCGATCACAAGTCATTGAAGTATCTATTTTCTCAGAAGGATCTGAATTTGAGGCAACAAAGATGGATGGAATTCTTGGCGTCCTACGATTTTGAGATAGCTTATACCCCTGGCAAGGGGAATGTGGTAGCAGATGCATTGAGTAGAAAAAGGTTAACTCTGAGTCCTCTATTCGTTGAGATGAAGAATTTAGAGTAAGTGGCAACCTTTGATTTCTCTTTGGCGATTGAGTCGATGACCGGTTCTTTAGCATCTCTGGAACTCAGACCTACCCTTCTTGATCAAGTTGGGGCTTCGCAGAGAGAAGACCCTCAGATAGTTGAGATTATGGATAAGCTGATTCGAGGAGAGGCGTCTAGTCATCTCGCTCGATATTCTATTGATGACAAGGGTTGGCTGAGGAGAGACAGAAGGTTATGTGTTCCAATGGTAGAAGATTTAGTAAGAAAAGTTCTTGAGGAATCGCATCGCTCTAAGTTGACTATACATCCGGGCGGAGATAAGATGTATAAAGATATGAAGCGCATTTTCTTTTGGCCTGGGATGAAGAAGGATGTGGCAGAGTTTGTCTCTAGATGTATCATTTGCCAGCAAGTTAAGGCCGAGTCGAAGAAGCCCGGTGGGCTATTGCATCCTCTAGACGTTCCACTTTGGAAGTGGGAGAGTATTTCCAAGGATTTTATTGATGGGCTACCAAGGTCAAGGAAAGGGAATACGAGCATTTGGGTTATTGTGGATAGACTTACGAAGAGTGCTCATTTCATTCCGGTGAAGAGCAAGAGAACCGCATCTTGGCTAGCGTCTGTATATCTTCGTGAGATTTTGAGACTTCATGGAGTCCCTTCTAGTATTGTCAGTGACCATGACCCAATCTTTACAAGTCAATTCTGGAATAGCTTGCAAGAAGCTATGGGCACGAGGTTGAATCTAAGTACGGCTTATCACCCACAGACGGACGGTCAAACCGAAAGGGTGAATAGGGTACTCGAGGATCTGTTGAGGCTTTGTATTCTGGATTTTGGTGGTACTTGGGAAGACCATCTTCCTCTTGTTGAGTTTGCATATAATAACAGTTATCAGGCAAGCATAGGGATGGCACCATTTGAAGCTTTATATGGGAGGCCGTGCAAGTCGCCTACATGTTGGTGGGAGACTACAGATGAGCTTATACTTGGGCCTGATATGATCAGAGATACATCCGAGAAGGTCGAGTTGATTCGGAGACGGATGAAAGCGGCCCAAGACCGACAGAAATCCTATGCTGATAAGCGAAGAACTGATTTGGAGTTTGATGTTGGGGATATAGTTTTCGTGAAGGTTTCTCCTTTGCGGAATGTGGTCCGATTTGGAGCCGTTGGAAAGTCAGCACCGAGGTTTGTTGGACCATTCCCTATTATAGAGAGGATCGGGCAGATGGCTTATAGAGTGGAGTTGCCCGAGAAGCTTGCCGGAGTACACGATGTTTTTCATGTCTCGCATCTCCAGAAGTGTTTACATGAATCAGCAGAGGTTGTTGAGCCAAGTGTTCTGAAAGATGTAGAAGTGGAGAAAGAGGCTACCTTGAGGAGAGCTCCGATTCGTATCTTTGGGACGGAGACCAAGAAGCTAAGGAATCAAGAGGTCAAGTTGGTGAAGGTTCAATGGGGTGAAGCCAAAGAAGACGCAACTTGGGAAACCGAGGAGAAGATGCGTGGGCTTTATCCATTCCTTTTTGAGGGTACACTCTCAATCTCTTTTCTTTGTTAGCATATCTTTCTCTTTTCTATCCATGTTTATCTAGTTTATCATGTTAATCTTGTCATGAGAACCTTAGGTAGAAACCCTTTGGATGAAACATGTGTTTGAAACATGTTATGCTTGATGGTTGCAAGTGGTTGCAAGTGTTTGCAAGTGGTTACTCGTGGATGCATTATACACGTTAGGCACTAGATTGGCTCACACACTCCTCATATTGCATATGCATGAGTGTTTATACTTATTCATGGATGAAAATTTTTGTGTTATCGCATGGATGTAGCATATGGATGTATGTTATGTGCACACATATAGATGTTATACATCATGTAAGGAATTGCATACATATGGATTCATTTCACTAACATAATTTGCATTGATGATATTTGCATTAGATAAGTACATATACACACACCTTTGCATATGTTCATACAACATTTAGAATCTTGTAAGGACAATGATTGCTCGTGGATGATGTTTTGAGTAGATGGATGATTGGATGGTAGGATACGTTCTTCCCAACTTGAAGATTTCGGGGACGAAATCCTTTAAGGAGGGGAGAATGTAACAACCCGTATTTTCAATAACCTGTTATAACATAAATCGAGGCAGAATTTAATTCTAAAATCTGAATCAAGGGAAACGGGCTATGCCATTGCGTTCGTCTCGGAAAAATACGCGAAATAGAGTCCGAGTTTTCGAAAATCGGAGTCCGTATGACCCGATTAAGGCCCAACGAAGTTTACAGAAAATTCCAAAGCAAAAACAGATTTCAAATTCAAGTTTGAAATTGGAGATTAGGGTAAGATTGGGCCAGGCGGGAAAATTCCTGCCAGAGCACCCAAGTCGACAGCCCTGTCGACTTGGGAGTCGACTTGGTTGGACCCAAGTCGACAGCCTTGTCGACTTGGCTGTCGACTTGGTCCAGCCGGGCAGTTTTGCCCGGTGCACCATTTTGGATTTGTGTTGAGTTTGGGGGCCAGATTCGGTTTAAAGGGCTGAGATTGGAACTAGGGTTTAATCCTAAGGTTGAAACTAGTCCTAATCTCTATAAATAAGACCCTAACCTAACCCTAAATCATCATTATTCATTCATACAACTAAACTATGGCAAAATCAATCCTCTCATGGCCTCCACTCTCTTCATAAAATTCCTAAATAAATTTCTATGAGATTTTCCATGCATACAAGTGTTTTCAAGCTTGTATGAGCATCATTAGCTTGCATTCAAGTCAAGTTTTCTATATTTGCATCATAAAGCAAGGGTTTTGATCATTTTGGCTTAAGGGTTTTTCTATTGAAGCTTGCATTTTGGGTTTAATTGGTTGCATAAGGGCTTTGTCATATTTTTGTGTCTTCATAAGCATTGTAAGCCCTTTTCTACTTTCATACTTAAACTCTAAAGTTAATGAATGATGCAAGTTGTGTTTGATCATTATGATATGCAAGTTTACTATGATGTGTTATGCAAGTTTACTATGATGTGTTATGCAAGTTTACTATGATGTGTTATGCAAGTTCATCAAGTTATGTTATGCAAGTTTGATATGCAAGTTTGTCATATGATATGCAAGTTATGTTATGCAAGTTTGATATGCAAGTTTGTCATACGATATGCAAGTTATGTTATGCAAGTTTGGGTTGATCCTTTTGTTCATGTTATCATGTTATGCAAGCTTATCTTGGGTTTATGAGCTTAAAGCTTCAAGCTTTATGCTAAAGGTTGCATTTTGGCAACATGTAAGTTATCATATCTCTTATGATAACTTGCATGTGAGGCTAAATGCGAACTTATGGCCGTTTCTACATGTCATTTATCACCATGTATCACCAATATGCTAAGTTTGGTTTTATGCATGCTTTTGAGGCCTAAAAATGTAATATGCAAGTATATGAACACATGTACATTTCATATGCCACCATGTTGAACTTGTGGCTTCAACACCTTTATGTCATGATTATGCCAAGTTCCCTCTTTCTATCCTTTATGCGCTATTGCGATATGTAAGCGATGGGATTGCGTTTGGGGTTGGGTAAACTTAAAAGACATAAAAACATAAGCTTGGGAATTTACCTATTAAGTTAGGTCTACCCTTTGGGAATTTACCTATTAAGTTAGGTCTACCCAAATGCTTGAAAACTTGTAACATGTTTTGGAAACATGATGGACATGACACTTAGAAAAGATAAGTGTGACCAACTCGAGGTTGGGTTGAGTTTATAGCGTAAACCTACCCGGAACCGACCGGCTTAACTAGTTGCTACAAACAATAGGACCCAATGTGAGAAGTTGGTCATGTTGTACCTTGAACCCGAGGTTAGACCAAGTTGTGGTGTAAAGCTACCCGGACCCGCCCGGCTTAACTAGTAACCACAACAAGGTCTAATGTGAGAGGTTAAGGCGCATTAAATTAATTAATGCCTCGTGATTAGGGTTAAGTCATGGTCCACTTAATACTTAACCAATTTGGGCTTGGTAGATTAATCGGGGTTAAGTCGTGAACTCATCGTTACACTTAACCAAGTTAATCCATGATTAGCAAGAGGGTTAAACCGTACTTAACCCACTAGAAAAATCCTAGCAATGGGGGTCCACTCCAGCAGTAATCCCAAGTTTGTATCATTAATGCCCTAGGGTCTAGGCTAGGGAGGGAGCACGATTACTGGACTGGAGGTAAGTGACCAAAAGCGACGGCAGATGGGTACGCCGGTGTAGTTCCGGGCGGACCATGGTCGTGCACATAGTCCGAAGCCGGGGAAAGCATGCACGGGTACCAGTAGATCGAGACTGTGCACTTATGTTTATGGTGTCCAGGGGTTGCCACCCTAGGGCTTGATACACCCGACGGGAGACCCTGCACAGTCTGACTACAATTATGTTTGGGCCGCATTGACACTAACACGTGACAAGTTAGGCTTGTAGGGAGCCGATCGACTAGACCGTTTGGTTGGACCGCGTATTAGGGTCACTTCATGTTATTGGGCCAAAGCTTGGGCCAAGGGATCAATACTGGTTTATTCAGGTCATGTTAGTTTGCTAGTACACCTGTGGTGCAAAACCTTAATCCTGATTATGCGATGACACCTTTATCTACCTTGTTAGTTAATCATCATGCCAGTATGTAGTTATCCATATGTTCATCTCAGCTTTCATCATGCCAGTTAACTTTATTAGTTTACATTGATTGTAGTAGGGCTTACTCAGTCTTTTTGACTGACCTGTTTTCTTTCGCCTCTTTTCTTCCGTTTCCCCCCCTACCCCAGGTTCTCAGGGTGGGAATATTGGAGCTTAGCTTAAATTTCTGATCGCTTGCTTGTGAGATTTTAGCTCATGTACGGTCTTGACATGAAGCTAGCTATGGTTATCACTTATTTTGGGAATAGTACTTATGTATTTCAGTTTTTCAGCAATGTTGTTTTTATCTAGACTTGTGTATTTGGAAAGTTGACATTATGTTGTACCAGACTTGTTTTGAAATGGTTTGAAATCTTCCGCTGTTTTATCTATGTTATTTACTCTGTTTACATATATACATATGTTCTTGTTCTGCCTTGATATATCATTATGCATGTTTACCTGATTCAAACGCCCCTCCAAAGTCAGAGTGCTTGCAAGAGACACCCTGGCGGAGGTGGGGTGTTACAATAACAAACATGTGATTTATCATTGATCGGTACATAGTGAAAGGGTGAAGGTGGGGTGATGGTTAATTAACCATAGACTTTAGATCACCGATATACATTGACATGAAATTTTAAATAGATTGGGCATAGTTGATTTAGACATATTGGAATATTGTTTAGGATGTAAAATTAACGCGTATGGTTATATAATGTTGAATCAAGTGCATTGGTGGTGGTGTAGAAGGAAAAATCTTAAAATTCTTTTATTATTTTTTGTCATATTATAATTTTATATTATCATGAACAATGTAGAGTCACATTAGATCACATTTAATATTTTTCAACAAAAATAATTTTGATTTTAAAATAAATTTTGGTTTTAATATATTTTATTTTATTTTATAAGCACAACCAACTTAATTTGATTTGATTTATTTATGTTTACTATCAACAATTACATGGATAATAATTTAGTGTGGCATATTGGCAAATAAAGTACTTTAATTTAATGATTTGTATGGTAAATAATATAGATGTATATATGATTATTGGGGTCTATGATAACATACATGTTGAGTATGTCAGGATTGTCTCGCATGTTGTTAAGGAGGAATGACGGATTGGAATTAATAGTCTCACATCATGGAATAAATTGAAGGAGTTGAGTACAAATATGAGCTGGTAGGTACGTGTAACACCCGTGAATTCTATGACTGTGAAACTCACAAATTAAAGTATATAATTTCAAATCAAAGAACTAAGGGAAACGGGATACGCCATTGCGTTCGTCTCGGAAAAATACGCGAAATAGAGTCCGAGTTTTCGAAAAACGGATATCGTATGAAGAAGTTATGGACGAACGAAGTTGGGCGAAAAACCGAAAAAAAAGGGCCAGAATGCACTGGCGCACTTGGGAAGTGCGCCAGAACAAAAATGAACTGGCGCACCTGTGAAGTGCGCCAGTACATTTTTGACCTGGCGCACCTGCCAAGTGCGCCCAGGTCAAAAATGACCTGCTGGCCAGGTCTGGTCTAGCCCTGGCTGGCCAGGTCGGTGTGTGGTCGAATTTCTGTGGTCTGCTTTGTCATTAGGGCTAGGTGGCGGGTTTTTATTGGTCTCTCTTCCTAATGAATGGCTACGATCTAACCTAGCAACATCAATGGTCCTAATCAATTCCTAACCTCTATATAAACAACCCTAGACTAAACCCTAATCTATTCATTCAAAATAAGATTATAGCCGCCATGTTGCTGAGGAACGACAAAGAGTAGCCGCCGACTAGAGAGAGAGTTAGGAAGAAAGTTCTAAAGCCTAAAGCAATTCAAGCAACCTAAAGCTAATCAATTCAACAAAGGAATCGTGTCTCTTAATTAGAGAATTCGCCGCATCCATTGTAAGTAGAGTATTACTTTGGTATAATAAACAACTGTGTTGATGTGTATGCTTGAATTGTGGCGATGGAAGTAATTCATGTTTGTGCAAAATTATGTTATTCATTATAAAGAACTACATGCGGTAGTTCTATGCAAATATACGTTTGGAATATTGCGCAAATTATGTAATCTATGTTGAAGCTACATGTATGTAGTTGAGTGAAATTTATGCAAGTTTGGGGCTTTGTTATTATGTCGTCATGATGTATACTTTGTGCATAAATCGTTTTGCCAGCAATTGAGACAAGTTTGGTTGTTATAGTTCATATGAAACTATGTCGGAATTTTGACACCATAATCCATGTATTAAGTCATGCTTATGAATATGGCTAGGCTATGAATGATATTTGGCATAATTGAAATCTATGAATTAAGTCTATCTTGTTTAAAGAATTATATGATGACATATGTGAGACATGGCTAGGTTAGACTCAAAAATCCCTTTTTGCAAGTTTAAAGCAAACACCATGATTAGGAATATTTATGCATAAGTATATTTATACCATCGTTATATGATTAGACTTAAACCATGATTAAGTTGAACTATGCTTTTGTGTTAGTAACAAAGTATCCCCTTTGTAAACAAGTAGAAACCTTATGAACATGACTTGTTTATGTTTATGCCATGAACAAATTGAACTTTACCTATGCCATGCTTATGTTTGACATTATGCCATGTTTATGCTAGAAGTATTTATGCCATGCTTATGTTCGACATTATGCCATGTTTATGCTAGGAATATTTATGACATGCTTATGTTTGACATTATGCCTAAATAAGAATATAGGTTCATGTTGTAGTTAAACCTATGCAAGTTCACATGCTTTGATTCATGTCACCTATGTTACCACTATGCAAGTACACCAATATCTATTTTGTATTTCCAACGTCGTATTGCAAGTTCATGTGCTCACCTTCCCCTCTTTGTGTATGCGCCATAAGCCTCCCCTTTCGCATGGCTAAATTGGGCTTTAAAAGGCTAAGCCCAATATATATGAACGGACGTGTAAAACGGGGGAAAATAACGTTGGGTTAAAATGAGTTAATGAATGAAAATATAAAATAGAAGGGCCCAAATTCAAGTATGGGTTGGGCCCGTGATTGGTGTAACCTTTACACCATTAACTTAATAATGGGCCGCAAATATTTACATATAAACAAAGAAGAATGACAAGATATGTAAATGTAGAACATACGATGTGTTTAACCCGAGGTTGGATTGAGTTGTGATGTAAACCTGCCCGGAACCGCCCGGCTGTCCAGTAGTCACAACAATACCTATCCAATGTGGGAGGTTAAACATGGAGCCCAGCAAGGAACCGAGGTTAGACTGAGTTGTGGCGTAAGACTGCCCGGAACCAACCGGCAACAGGCAGCCACAACAATACCTGTCTAATGTGAGAGGTCAGGGCCTTAATAAGACAATTAAGGCTGAGTCAGGATTGTTAGGATTAAGTGGACTAAAAACTTAATCAAAATGGAACATGCTAAACTAAACGGACTGGTGGGGGTTAGGTAGGAAACACTTAACCAACTTAGCATGTTGGCTAGAGATAGAAAACCAAGTAACGGGGGACCCTTTTCAGCAGTAACCCTAAAAGGTGTATCAGGATACCCTGAAACTAGGCAGGGTGGGGCACGATTACTGGGCTGATTGTAAGAGGTCAAAGCGACGGCGGTGGTGTTGCAGTGTAGGTTCTAACGGAGTGCGGGCGTGCACACACTCCGGCGCAGAAAAATAAGGCACTGGACACCAGTAGCATACCTGTGCACTCTAAGGTTGTGTCGGGTTGCCACTATGGGACTTGATACACCCCATGGTGGGACCAGCATAGGTAACTGCAGACATCGGGGGCCGTAAGACACATGTAACTATGCGAGTAGGAGCCGATCATCATTGAATGGATCACATCACCCTGATTATGGGGTGCAAATTGGAAACTAGTTTATATGGGTTCAGAGATTAACATGGGGTACGATAGTATATTCGACCCTAGGTAACTTAACCAAGTTCATAGTGTTTGCCCACTTCCTGTTTTACTTATCATACCCAGTTCTTTATTCATAGACAAAGTAGTACTAGACTTACTCAGACTTTATGTCTGACTCTATTTTTCTTTCGTCTTCTTTCTTCCGTTTCCCCCCCAGGTCCTCAGGGAGGGAACACAGCAGCTTGACCAGCCTCAACATCCAGCTTGAAGAAGAGAAATGTATTGCTTGGACTTTCCTGTTTTGAACTATGGCTTTGGACAATCCACTAAGGGGCTTTTGCAGTTTATCTATGTTTTATTTATGCTTCTTTAAATAATGTACTCAAGACAGATTATGAAAAGTTATGTTATGTTTTTGGAAAGGATGTTGTTGTAACACGTATTTGACTTAATGAAATAAAGTTTGTTGTTCTTCCGCTGTTTTACAAATATGTGTTCTTATATCTGTCTTGTATATCTGTGACTTGTACTTATAAACCTCCACCAAAATTAGGGCATTCCCTTTGAGAGTGACCCTAACGGAGGTGGGGTGTTTCACTTGGTATCAGAGCATAGGTTTACCAGATAAGATAAAAAGTTTTGAAAAATTATTTTCAAAAAGGAAATTTAAAGAAGCATTTTTAAAAGAAAAATATTATTTTATTTTTAAAAGGCAAAGTCCACTCCCCAAAGCCATAGGAACTATCTCTTATCCTTCGTTTTGAATCTATCCTTTTTGTTTCAGCATGTCCCAAGAACTTAACTTGCCTGAAGGGGTGCCAATACCTGGTTGGTTTAGACGGTTCTTAGAAGCAAGGGCCACTCAGCCAGGTCCTACCGTTCCTCCTCCCCCAGCCGAAGGAAATCATCCAGCTGCAGCAGCACCTTTTCCTCCACCTCCTCCTCGGGGAAACGCATTCGCTAAGATATGTAAAGATTTTAAAGCCATGGGAGGAAGGGATTTCCATGGAACTGAGTCCTTCGTAGCAGCTAGGAATTGGCTGAAAGAAACTGAAGACCTATTCATCATCTTTGAGGTAGAAGATAGACAAAAAGTACAGTTGGCAGTGTGGCTATTGAAGGGTGAGGCTTCCTACTGGTGGGAAGTCACTAATGCTGAAAGACCAGTGGAGACATAGGAGGACTTTAGGGCAAGGTTTGAGACCAAATTTCTCTCAGATGCAGAAAGGAGTTTGCAGTTAGAAAAATTCCTATTTCTTAAACAAGGGGACAAGACAGTCAGAGAATATGTGAATCAGTTCGATGAGCTGGCTAGGTTTGGACTTGACCTAGTCAATACCCCGCACAAGAAGGCTCTCCGTTTTGTCAAAGGGTTAAATGAGCCATTACACAGTTTGGCCATGACCCATATACCCATGGGAGCCACGTATGAAAGATTGGTGCAAATGGCATTGCTGAATGAGGAGGATAAGGGCAAGAAGGAGACGAAGGCAGAAAGCTCTCAAGGGAAGAAAGAGGGTTTGCAGCCCAAGAAGACAGACTTTAAGAAGGGCGGGAAAGACAACAAGTCCCGAGAGAAGAGGAAGTGTAAATTCTGTGGCAAAGTGGGGCACTTAGTAAAGGACTGCCGGAAAAAGAAGGCCAAAGAGAATGGTGGGTGCTTTTCTTGCGGTGAGACAGGCCATAGGGCGAAGGACTGCCCAAAGAAACGAGGACAGGGGCAGGGGGTTGGATCCACCCCAGGGGCACAGGTTCATGTGCTAGAAGCGCCACCATTGCAACAGCGAGGTACAAACACTTCTGTAGTTTATCTTTATGATCACCCCGTTCGCACTTTATTTGATTCTGGCGCATCACACTCCTTTATCTCGTCTGCTTTAGTAGAATCTCTGCACCTAGAAACTAGTATGGTAGAGGACCCCTTAATTGTTTCAAACCCAATTGGGGGCCCAGCTCATTTGTCTATGATCTGTGTGGGATTGAAAATTTCTATTCTAAGCGTAGAATTTCTATGTAGTGCCTTTGTTTTGGGCTTTTCGGGGTATGGTTTGATTTTGGGTATGGATTGGCTATCCAGTAATGGGGCCATCCTTGATTGTGAGAAAAGGGTTGTTAGGCTCCTAACCCAGCTCGGAAATACTTTGGAAATTTCTTGTAATCCCTCGTATGCGGTTATGCTTAGTTATCTTGAATAGCTAGATGCCTCTGTTGAAAATTTGAAATCAGTTAGAGTGGTCCGGGAATATCCGGATGTCTTCGAAGAGTTAAAGGGCTTGCCTCCGAAGCGGGAAATAGACTTCCGCATATATCTTGTAGATAATGCAAAGCCCGTTGCGTTGCCCGTTAGACACATGGCTCCACGAGAAAGGAAAGAGCTCAGTAAACAGATTAAAGAGCTTCTAGAGAAGGGGTTCATTAGGAGGAGCATTTCAGAATGGGGCGCTCCGGTGGTGTTCGCTACAACGGCGGATGGTTCACTCCGTCTATGTGTTGACTATAGGGAGCTCAACAAGCTAACGAAAAAGAATAAGCACCCTCTCCCTAGAATTGACGATTTATTTGACCAACTTGTAGGAGCGTCTGTTTTCTCCCAACTCGATTTAGCAACCGGTTTTCATCAGCTAAGGGTGGCTGGAGATAGTATCGATAAAACGGCGTTCAGAACCCCAGACGGCTTCTTTGAATGGCTTGTCATGCCTTTCGGCTTGACAAATGCACCTGCTTACTTCGTGGACCTGATGAGTAGGGTATTTAGAGATTTCCTCAACAAATTCGTAGTGGTCTTCGTAGATGATATCCTTATCTTCTCAAAGAGTGAACAGAGTTTTGGAATACCTTCTAGTAAGTGAACAAGATCCAAGATTCACTAATGAATTTTGGAGAGCTTGCATGGAACCATGGGTACGCAGTTAAGGCTTGAGCCAAGTATACTAGAAGGAGAATAAGTGAAAGAGGAACGAGAGGCAAGGGTTCCAACTCATATTTTGGAAACAAGGATTAAGAAGCTGCGAAATTGTGAAGTTATAGACGGACAAAGCATAATGGAGTTAAGCTCAAGGAAGTGCGACTTAGAAGATTGAAGACTAGATTCGTGCATAATATCTCTTCTTAAGAGTATATCCTCTCGGTCCCATTCTCAATCCAATTTCTGTTGCAAACCACATAGGGAGTATGACTCATCTGTTAGTAACACATGTTGGGGCTCGAGGGTGTTCATTGGTTTGACTAAAGTTTTTTTTTTGGGTTTTATAGGATACAGATTGGTCTTAGGAAGGGACTCCCTTATGACCTAAAAGGAGTCCATCATGCTTAGTTGCCTAGAATCATATATGGTGGTTGGGTTGAGTAATTCTTTGGGTGTCAGTCTGATGTTGATTTCGGTCTTCGGGGCTGATGCTTAGAGAGTTCTTCTCCTAATCAATATATATGTGGCATAGGTTTTCAGTTTTGACATTGCCTAATGGGCACAAAGTTTTTACTTCGACTATACCTTTAGGTAGGACCATTCCCTATCATTAAGAAAATTGGAAAATGGCTTATAGATTAGAGCTACCTGAAAAATTGGCCGGAGTTCACAATATCTTTCACGTTTCACATCTCCGAAAATGTCTACACGAATCAGCTGAAGTAGTAGAGCCAAATATACTCGAAGAGGCCGAAGTGGAATGCGAAGCAACCATAAGAAAAGTTCCAACCCGCATATTAGGAACGGGAGTGAAGAAGCTACGCAACCGCGAAGTCAAGCTCGTCAAAGTTCAGTGGAGCGACGCCGAGGGAGACGCGACTTGGGAAACTGAAGCTAGAATCCGTACAGCCTACCCTTTTCTGTTCGAGGGTACATCCTTGATCTTTCTCTTTCCTTAAGTTGCGCTTTTATATTTTTAGGTATATTTCCTCGACCGTATCTTTTAGGCATAATCTTTTTGGATGGAAACATGTAGTTGAAACATGTTATGTATGATGGTTGCAAGTGGTTGCAAGTGATTGCTAGTGGTTGCTCGTGGTTGCATATACACACACAATCTAGGTATTAGATCGGCTCAGTCACTTCATATTGCATATGCATATATGTTTGCATTCGTATGTGGTTGAACTTTAATGTGTTGTCATGTGGATGCTGCATTTGTATTGAATGATTGTGCACTCATGTAGAATCAAGAATAGGGAAATTTGCATACATAATGGATTCATGGCACTTACATAATTCGCATTAAGGAGGTCAGCTGAATCAGTAGACCACCTGATTTTGCATTAGATAAGGTCATATACACACACTTCGCATATGATCATGAAGCATTAGAAGTCTTTTAAGGACAATGGATGCTCGTGTTTGATGGATGAGTAGATGGATGATTGGATGTTAGGATATACATTCCTCCTAACTTGAAGATTTCGGGGACGAAATCCTTTTAAGTGGGGGAGAATGTAACACCCGTGAATTCTATGACTGTGAAACTCACAAATTAAAGTATAATTAATTTCAAATCAAAGAACTAAGGGAAACGGGATACGCCATTGCGTTCGTCTCAGAAAAATACGCGAAATAGAGTCCGAGTTTTCGAAAAACGGATATCGTATGAAGAAGTTATGGACGAACGAAGTTGGGCGAAAAACCGAAAAAAAAGGGCCAGAATGCACTGGCGCACTTGGGAAGTGCGCCAGAACAAAAATGAACTGGCGCACCTGTGAAGTGCGCCAGTACATTTTTGACCTGGCGCACCTGCCAAGTGCGCCCAGGTCAAAAATGACCTGCTGGCCAGGTCTGGTCTAGCCCTGGCTGGCCAGGTCGGTGTGTGGTCGAATTTCTGTGGTCTGCTTTGTCATTAGGGCTAGGTGGCGGGTTTTTATTGGTCTCTCTTCCTAATGAATGGCTACGATCTAACCTAGCAACATCAATGGTCCTAATCAGTTCCTAACCTCTATATAAACAACCCTAGACTAAACCCTAATCTATTCATTCAAAATAAGATTATAGCCGCCATGTTGCTGAGGAACGACAAAGAGTAGCCGCCGACTAGAGAGAGAGTTAGGAAGAAAGTTCTAAAGCCTAAAGCAATTCAAGCAACCTAAAGCTAATCAATTCAACAAAGGAATCGTGTCTCTTAATTAGAGAATTCGCCGCAACCATTGTAAGTAGAGTATTACTTTGGTATAATAAACAACTGTGTTGATGTGTATGCTTGAATTGTGGCGATGGAAGTAATTCATGTTTGTGCAAAATTATGTTATTCATTATAAAGAACTACATGCGGTAGTTCTATGCAAATATACGTTTGGAATATTGCGCAAATTATGTAATCTATGTTGAAGCTACATGTATGTAGTTGAGTGAAATTTATGCAAGTTTGGGGCTTTGTTATTATGTCGTCATGATGTATACTTTGTGCATAAATCGTTTTGCAAGCAATTGAGACAAGTTTGGTTGTTATAGTTCATATGAAACTATGTCGGAATTTTGACACCATAATCCATGTATTAAGTCATGCTTATGAATATGGCTAGGCTATGAATGATATTTGGCATAATTGAAATCTATGAATTAAGTCTATCTTGTTTAAAAGAATTATATGATGACATATGTGAGACATGGCTAGGTTAGACTCAAAAATCCCTTTTTGCAAGTTTAAAGCAAACACCATGATTAGGAATATTTATGCATAAGTATATTTATACCATCGTTATATGATTAGACTTAAACCATGATTAAGTTGAACTATGCTTTTGTGTTAGTAACAAAGTATCCCCTTTGTAAACATGTAGAAACCTTATGAACATGACTTGTTTATGTTTATGCCATGAACAAATTGAACTTTACCTATGCCATGCTTATGTTTGACATTATGCCATGTTTATGCTAGAAGTATTTATGCCATGCTTATGTTCGACATTATGCCATGTTTATGCTAGGAATATTTATGACATGCTTATGTTTGACATTATGCCTAAATAAGAATATAGGTTCATGTTGTAGTTAAACCTATGCAAGTTCACATGCTTTGATTCATGTCACCTATGTTACCACTATGCAAGTACACCAATATCTATTTTGTATTTCCAACGTCGTATTGCAAGTTCATGCGCTCACCTTCCCCTCTTTGTGTATGCGCCATAAGCCTCCCCTTTCGCATGGCTAAATTGGGCTTTAAAAGGCTAAGCCCAATATATATGAACGGACGTGTAAAACGGGGGAAAATAACGTTGGGTTAAAATGAGTTAATGAATGAAAATATAAAATAGAAGGACCCAAATTCAAGTATGGGTTGGGCCCGTGATTGGTGTAACCTTTACACCATTAACTTAATAATGGGCCGCAAATATTTACATATAAACAAAGAAGAATGACAAGATATGTAAATGTAGAACATACGATGTGTTTAACCCGAGGTTGGATTGAGTTGTGATGTAAACCTGCCCGGAACCGCCCGGCTGTCCAGTAGTCACAACAATACCTATCCAATGTGGGAGGTTAAACATGGAGCCCAGCAAGGACCCGAGGTTAGACTGAGTTGTGGCGTAAGACTGCCCGGAACCAACCGGCAACAGGCAGCCACAACAATACCTGTCTAATGTGAGAGGTCAGGGCCTTAATAAGACAATTAAGGCTGAGTCAGGATTGTTAGGATTAAGTGGACTAAAAACTTAATCAAAATGGAACATGCTAAACTAAACGGACTGGTGGGGGTTAGGTAGGAAACACTTAACCAACTTAGCATGTTGGCTAGAGATAGAAAACCTAGTAACGGGGGACCCTTTTCAGCAGTAACCCTAAAAGGTGTATCAGGATACCCTGAAACTAGGCAGGGTGGGGCACGATTACTGGGCTGATTGTAAGAGGTCAAAGCGACGGCGGTGGTGTAGCAGTGTAGGTTCTAATGGAGTGCGGGCGTGCACACACTCCGGCGCAGAAAAATAAGGCACTGGACACCAGTAGCATACCTGTGCACTCTAAGGTTGTGTCGGGTTGCCACTATGGGACTTGATACACCCCATGGTGGGACCAGCATAGGTAACTGCAGACATCGGGGGCCGTAAGACACATGTAACTATGCGAGTAGGAGCCGATCATCATTGAATGGATCACATCACCCTGATTATGGGGTGCAAATTGGAAACTAGTTTATATGGGTTCAGAGATTAACATGGGGTACGATAGTATATTCGACCCTAGGTAACTTAACCAAGTTCATAGTGTTTGCCCACTTCCTGTTTTACTTATCATACCCAGTTCTTTATTCATAGACAAAGTAGTACTAGACTTACTCAGGCTTTATGTCTGACTCTATTTTTCTTTCGTCTTCTTTCTTCCGTTCCCCCCCCCCCCCAGGTCCTCAGGGAGGGAACACAGCAGCTTGACCAGCCTCAACATCCAGCTTGAAGAAGAGAAATGTATTGCTTGGACTTTCCTGTTTTGAACTATGGCTTTGGACAATCCACTAAGGGGCTTTTGCAGTTTATCTATGTTTTATTTGTGCTTCTTTAAATAATGTACTCAAGACAGATTATGAAAAGTTATGTTATGTTTTTGGAAAGGATGTTGTTGTAACACGTATTTGACTTAATGAAATAAAGTTTGTTGTTCTTCCGCTGTTTTACAAATATGTGTTCTTATATCTGTCTTGTATATCTGTGACTTGTACTTATAAACCTCCACCAAAATTAGGGCATTCCCTTTGAGAGTGACCCTAACGGAGGTAGGGTGTTTCAGTACGTAACATCGGGGATTCCTTTTGTTATATGGGAGTTGTGTGCCAACTCATATGCAAGGAAGGAGGGCTTTGTTCCGACCGTCGTTACATAACAGTGGTATCAAAGCCGAAGGTTCGGACCGGGCCATGCAAGCAAGATAGTGCTCTCAAAAGATACTCGTAGGATGCGAGTCAATGGGGAGACTGTTAGGATTGTCTCGCATGTTGTTAAGGAGGAATGATGGATTAGAATCAATAGTCCCACATCATGGAATAAATTGAAGGAGTTGAGTACAAATATGACCTAGTAGGCACGTAACATCGGATATTCCTTTTGTTATATGGGAGTTGTGTGCCAGCACATATGTGTGCAAGGAAGGAGGGCTTTGTTCCGACCGTCGTTACATAACAGAGTATTTATATTTTAATACACAAACATACACACATATAATTATTTGGTCTATATGGATTTTTCATAAAGCCCGTGGATAAAAGAAATATTATATACAAGTGCGAACCTGTCCTATGCATACAGAATTCGTCACAAAACCAATTCAATATTAAACAATTTAATTTCCTCGACAAATACAAAAGTCATGTAATTATGAGTTTCAAAATACTATATATATATATATATATATATATAATCTACATCATCAAATAATCATCCAACTGCAAAATATTGCTTTTTGGACGGACTAGTATATTGATGTTCAAAGTTTATTAAGCACTCTTGTATATTCAATTAGTTTTGGATCATTGAAGACTATTTGATGGGTGCATCCTTCAATGCGCTTGAGTGGACACCCGGATGACATAGTTACCGCAGAAAAAATAACATGATGGAGAGCAGGTAAAATTATAAACGGGAGCATTACAAATAAATATTAAGTGCTTTTGTAAATCAGTTCGACCAATGGAATTAGAATCAAAGCATGTTTTCCTCTTACACACTACTGCACATGGCATGCAATGTTCGAAACAAAAGAACATGCATATGCGTTACGTTTATTTTGCATAGTTATAAATACGATTCATATGCCCTCAAGTGCAGTCAAGAAAATACATAAAGATACTTGTTGCTTTTCGCAGGAGCTATCCATGGATAATACAACATTAACATAGTCACCATCTTATGTATTAAAGCCATCTACAAATAATACAACATTTGTTATACTTGCATAAAAATGCTTGACTTCAAGCCTAACATAAAATATACTACATATTTCCTAACTTGGTCCATGGCAAACAACTATTATTTACTATAGTTGCACCAACCAAACTTGGATGTGAGTTGAATACAGAGATACAAAAAAACTTATGCATTTTTGTAATATTCAAGCCCAATGATTTTTTGACGTCCCCAAAGTTATCATGACCATATATTTGACAACCTCTTGAAATAAATATGTTTATAAGGATCATATTGTGTGTATCCACTCGGTTGATTTGAACAGAATTTTCTTAGGACTTCTCCTGTTAGAATGAAATACACTTTCGTAAGGTGTAATAGCTGCAATTTACATGATATTTCCAATGATGATAAAATTGAGATACAATTTACTAAGAAATTCCAATAACTATAATTATAGCCTGCTAAGAATAGAAATAATCAAATCTACTTTAAAGGAATCAATTTTTTTAGAAAACAAACTTGATACCCAAACATAAAATCATTAGCACAATGAAAGCAATAAAGAAATCATACATTACCACACATCACTGTTGGTACCATTGGAGAATCAATAGTCGTAAGGAGCCCTTGACCAAGTGATCGTAATCCTCTATCAAGAATGAGAGCTCATATCAAGTAGTTTATATGAATGTCCGGATACATCAACATGATGTTGGTCCATCATTATGCCTTGTATTTCTACAGCTTCGCTTAAAGTGAAATGAAAACCCATCATTTATTTGCTTGATTTCATGCATCCTTGCATTATACTGAAATAAGTTTGTCATGCTCAGAATATGACCAAAAATAAGTTTTCATTTGAAAGGTTAATCTTTTCTATGCCATCCTCGATAAATTCATTTCACTCATCGTGTACAAGTAATTCTGACTATAGTGAAAAATCAGTGGGTTGGGCAGCGGAAGCAAAACACCCAATAATTTAATCTGTCGATAATCTCAACGATGCCAATCCAACAAAGATGATAAAGAAAAACAAATGGCCTAAATTATAGAGAAAAACAAAAATAGAAAATAGAAAGAACACACCAGTGTAACGAGGTTCAGCTATGCCTACGTCCTCGGACCCAACAATCTTTTATTTCTTCGCTTCAAGAGGAGGTACAATATAAGAAGTACACAACTCAACACAACTTTCTCACTTTATAATAGATACAGAAAATAGGAATTTTATTGAAGATAGTATATGGAGAGAGCTTTCTACTTGTGTGCGTTTAAAATATGAGCAAATGCTAACGTATATATAGAAGGAAGGATGAAGAATTGTGACACCCCATGTCCATTAATGTCACTCACAAAGGGAATGCATTAACTTCTATGGAGTGTTTAAGTGTGTATAGAGCAGAAACTTAACAACAAGACATATATAAAACAATACTTAAAATTTTAAAACTTTATTCATTGCAGCGGTAGACAAATAAGTTTGATTACATCATCAAAAACCAAATACTAGAGTCAAGTACATAATATCCATCTTGACTAAATCAGAGTACATAAACTGAAAGACATAACCCCACATAAAATAGCCATAAATAAGATAGGATGAACTTTTACTTCAGTGATCCAAGCAACTTCCAAAGAAAGAGATAAAGATGTCCAAATCAAGCTCCACTAGTACTAGTCCCACCCTGAGCACTTGGGGGGAAAAGGAAGAAAAGAGGTGGAAACAAAGGGGCATCAGACATAAAGTCTGGCGAGTGCAATAACTTTAACAATATAATCATTAAGTAACTAGGACAAGGCATAAGCTGGAAAATAAGGAAATGACTGTGAACCAATGGGTATGGCAAAGCAAACAAAGGAAATCAGATAAATAAAGATAACGTTAAAGGCGTACCTAGTCACTATAGGATAATTACTACACTGCACCACACCAAACACCCTAAAAGTTGATCTCGCCTACAGAACTTAATAATGATAATGGTAGTTTCGTGTACCCCTAGCTACCTTCATAGGTGCCGCCTTCTCCTATCTCCACTAGGTGTACCCACTACCCCCATTTGATCGACTCCCTAACTCATAAATACCCGTGCTGACCCCACAGTGGGGTGTATCACTCCCCAAAGTGGCAACCCGATACCACCAAAATGCACGGCTTCTACACGATGCAACAACGTCTTACCTACCAGCCTGGGCCCACACATGCACATGACCCCGTTGGACTTGCGTTGCCACCGCTAACCCGTTTTGACCTCTTACAATCAAACCCAGTACGCGTGTCCCGTCCTCGACTTGGGTCGAGCCCACAAAGATACTTAATGGGTTACTGGTTTGAAAAGGGCATCCATGCATGACACAAGCTTTCCATCTATGCTTGGTCCACTCTAAGGTTTTTCCCACTTAACCCCATTCTTATTCATGTCTTCTTACATGATTCAATCTTGGTTAAGTGCATCTAATCGTATTTCACATGCCACCCAAGGCACCCACTTAATTCCACATGCCACCCATGGCACGCGCTTAACCCCCTCATGTCCCACCACATGTTTATCTGGTTAAGTGTTTCTTAATTCATTAACACCGTAACCTTGTAAATACCTCCCACATTAGATTGGCATTTGTGGCAGCTGGATTTACCGGGCGGGCCTGGGCAGTCTCACACCACAAACGAGCCTACCCTCATGTCTTTACAACTGTTACGCATTTAATTCATGCCTTCGACCTCTCACATTAGACTGGCATTTGTGGCTGCTGGATTTTCCGGGCGGGTCCAGGCAGTCTTACACCACAAACGAGTCTAACCTCATGTCTTAGGCGGTTTATTATTACACATATTTATTTAACCCCAAAGTGGATTAATATCCCTATTCAAAATTTGTAAATAAATTCAAATATACTTATGTCCATAATTGACTCAATTATGTCCATAAATGTCAATCTTTCCAATTAATGTCTTTATTTAATTATATGCCTTTTTAAGGCCATTTATGCCAATTTTCAATAATACCCCCATTGTCCCCACGTTGTTAGTTCGGTTATCATGACATATATGTATATTAGACTGACAATTAGTCTAACACATAAAAGGGAAGAAACATCGTAAATTTTCATAACACACAAAATGGATCTAATCTTGCAAATAAGGATTACAACATAACTTGCATAAACTTGTTATTGTCATGAATCCAAAACATAGGCCTAAAGGTGTGAACTTGCATATAATATAGTTTTTCACCTAAAATTGCATATATGAATATAGTTTTTCATCCAAAACTTGCATAGGCCATAGTCACAAACTTGCATAAACTATGTACATCATAGATCTAAATCTAAAGATGTAAACTTACATATATGTGAATCCAATTTTCTACCTAAACTTGCATATAGTCACTTTATTTGATTCACATATAAACTCGTGTACAATTCATATAGAAACTAACATATAATCTATACCAAACATGTGTACAATTCATATAGAAACTAGCATATAATCTACACCCAAACTTGCATATAAAATGTTGTCAAACGTGAATCAAGTTGAACATAGGTGATTTGGCATATGAAAAGGGATCCACAACAAAACTATCATTATGAACAACTAGCATAAATTCACAGAATATCACATTTTTCCAATGTCTCACAAACATGGCCATATAACCCAATTTATAACTTAACCCAATTAACTTATTAATTATCTTATTAAAGCTATTGAACTCACAACTCAAAGAAGGTCTTGAGTTCTGGAATCTGAGTTCTGAAATTGATTAAGCTCGCCTTTGGAGTAGACAAATTCATTGTTGTTGTTAATAAATTTGAGTTGAATTGAGTTGATTACCTTCACTTTCTCTCTAGTTGGTGGTGGCTGCTCTAGGTTGCAAGGTGATAGCATGACGAACATGGTTCCAATTTTTATTTTGTTTTAGGGTTTGAGTCTACATGTGTTTATATAGCATTTAGGCTTAATTTAGGCCATCCGATCATCCTATAATCAATCAAAACCATCCAGCCAAGATAGGGTGACACCTCAGCCCTAATTGACTCAGCACTGAGTCATAAAATCGTAATCTTCCAGAACTGCCCGTGGGGGGGTGGGGGCGGGGGGGGGGGGGGGGGCAGGGGAGGAGGGGCAGGTCAACACTAAGGTCGACCTGTCTATGGGGAGGTCGATACTTGGGTCGACCCCAAGTCGACCTGGTCCCTATTATATTTTTTTCTGAAGTTGTAATTATTTTAATTAATTTTTCTGGAAACTTCCGACAACCATAACTTCTTCATACATAGTCCAATTTATGCAAACTCGGACACTATCTCAACCAGAATTCTGATATGAACACAATGGCGTAACCCGTTTCCCTTGATTCTTACATTTAAAATTAAGTATTCTCTAACTTATTAACTTTAATATTTAATTTTATGGGGTATTGCAAAGAATGCTACGTGGATAAGGATGAAATGTTTCCTGATTGATTCCCCCACAAATCTGGCACATTTTTTAATTGTTTCCACATATACCAATATTTGATTGATTACTTAAATCAAATATATACCTTCCCTATATTAATATATTTTCTTCCCGATTTGACTTGATTATGAGAATCAATTAATATCTCCCCATTAATATATTTAAAACATCCAAAATTAACACTCCACCTCGATTTAAATATATTCACCAATCAACAAAAGAAAAGGTTGTTAGGTCAGCTCCTCATAGCGCTAAGTAGCTCAAACCACACCAAACAAGTTTGAGCAGTGCTCAGACTTGTCTTTTGGAACCGACTTTGTTAGCATATCAACTGGATTGTCATTTGTATGAATTTTCAACAACTTTATCTTATTACTCTCTACTTCAAGCATGAGAAAGAAACTTCTAACATCAGTGTGCTTTGTTGTGAGCTATAGGCTTGATTTTCCACAAGATGAATGGCGCTCTGAGTATCTGAAAACAACTCCACGGTCTTCTACATCATTAATAAATTATCCAAAAGCTGCAACAAATATAATCCTTCCTTTGTCGTTTCCACAATAGAATTGAGCTCTGCCTCTATAGTTGATAAAGCGACAATGGACTCTAACTTGGATCTCAAAGAAATCGGGCCTGTGCCAAGTGTAAAAACATAGTCCAAAATCGATTTCCTACAATCTCTAACCCCAGCATAATCTGAATCACAGTAACCCCTTAGAGTTATGTACTACCTCCAAACAACAAGCCAATGTCAGAAGTTCCTCTAAAATATCATAGAATCCACTTTATTGCTTGCTAATGAGTCTTTCTTGTGTTAGACATGATGTATTTGCTAACAACACCAACTACATGAGCTAAATTAGGCCTTGTGCATACCATAGCATACATAAGGCTTCCAACCGCACTAGAGTAAGGAACACTATACATATCCCTTTTGTCTTCGTCTGATGTGGGACACATATTTTTGGATAGCTTAAATGGAGACCTAATGGAGTAGCCACCGGTTTAGTATTCTCCATGCCGAATCAAGATAGGACTTCCTCGATATATTGAGTTTGAGTGAGCCTTAAAACTCTTTGCTTTCTATTCCTCTGAATCTCCATCTCTAAAATTCTCTATGTGTTTCCAAATCTTTCATCTCATACTCCTTGCTGAGCTTCATCTTCAAGTCTGAATTTCTTTTCATGCTCTTAGAAGCTATCAACATATCATCAACATAAAACAATAAATAGAAGTTGTCATCATTACATTTCTTAAAATAGACACAATGGTCCTTAAAGCTTCGAGAGTAACCTTGTGAGATCATAAAATTATTTAATTTCTTATACCACTACCTAGGAGACTGTTTTTAACCATAAAGAGATTTTTTAAGTTTACAAACATGACTGGGCCTGCTACTATCAGTGAACCCCTCTGGCTTCTATAGGTAAATGCCCTCCTCAAGGTCACCATGCAAGAATGATGTCTTGACATCTAATTGTTCCAACTCCATGTCGAAGGAAGCAACCAATGCCAAAAGAATGTGAATGGAAGTGTGTCTAACAAATGGAGAGAAAATATCATGGAACTACACACTTTTCTTTTGAACATATGTAACAACTTTCCTAGAATGGATATGTTAAGGAGAGGGGTCAGAACATAAAGTTCTGTGTGGCTGAAATATGGTGTTTACTTAAAGAACACACCCTAATTTTTTTACATGTTACATATGTCAAGGTATGTCTACATAGTGCACAAGATTCACACAAACACTAAGTATCTAACCAATGAGGTGGATATCCAAGTCAATTGCTCATTAATGTTTTTAGGGGAAAAACCCAACGAGGTGGGCATTCTTAGTCACTTATGGCCCTATTAAAGGTGGATTCTCATGATCTCTTATAACCCTGAGGCAGACCCTAGCCCCTTAAGACCCCGTCCTAATACGTCAACGTTCTTAAGTCTATACTCTCAATTGTAATATGAGAAGTAATATTGCAAATGTTACCACTTAACTGATATTATGGTAAAACACCTATGTCGCTTAAGACTTCCCTTAGACAATTGGTGAGCGTGCAATGGCCATTGTCTTTTATATACCAATCTATCCCTAGGTGATCCCCTATCAGCTTCTAGAGGAAGTGGACATCCACTGTGAACTACCCTACTCCGTTACCTCTTTATGTCTAACCACTCTTAGAGAAGGAGGACCCAAAGACTTACTTCAAATCTAATAAATGTGAGTCCCATGACATTGGTTCCTCTCCAAGGAATAAACCTTCGAAGGGATCCTAGTCTTAACCACTTAAGACCCGAATTAGACAAGAAGAGCGCCAACCACTTAATACCTTCTCAAGGTGTAGTAAACCTGCCTATTTTCACACATAGTAGACTTATATATATAGTTATATATACACACGCTAGACCTCTCACATTAAACCGTATAACTGTAGATGCTGGATATGTCGGGCGGTTCCAGGCAGGCTTCTACTACAAGTGGGTTTAACCTCGTGTCATAGTGTACTAAGTTTGAATGCCCCATGACACCCAGACCTCTTACCATTAGTTGGGCCTATTTGTAGTTGCTGGATTTGCCTGTCGGTTCTGGACAGGCTTCTACCACAAATGGAAACTAACCTCGTGTCTGTGTGTCACTATTAATATATGTAAAGCCATTCTATACGCACACACAAGAAATCAATATATATATATATATATATATATATATATATTTACATCGGGGAATTTCAAATTCTAATTCTTTCCTAATCGCACTTATTACGTTAATGTTATATTAACTACATTGATTACGCTATATTAGTATAATAATTATAATGCATAAATAACGCTTAATGTTCGTATAAACGAGATAACATTCTAACAAGATAAAATTTGCCAACTTGTCAAATTTAAGGTATACAAGTTAATTTTTCCATATCTCGACAAGTGCAACTTAGGCATGATGACATAAGAGCAAAATAACATATAACAGTGGATGGAAAATACAACATACATACAAATTTCAACTTGCACCCTAGGCTTATTGGAATGATTTCAATAATGGATCAAGAACAGAGTATAACATACACATATAATATATGCATGTATATTTATAAATTCCACTTTATCTAATCCACTATTTTTATTGTTTTGCACATAAAAACATTTACATTTGATATTATTCAAGTATGAATACGTTTGGATTCAAATTAGAACCCAAACCTAATCAAATCATGGAACAAACCAAATTAAACATGTTAGACCAAAATTTAGTACTAACACCCAAATGCAGTATGAAGTCCTCACAATCACAAATCACAGATTATAGAATACAGAAAACAGTAAATAGCAGGAGACACACGAGGTTTTTATAGTGGTTCGGCTCAAACCAAGCCTACTTCCACTTTATAATCTTATTGTTATACTGATAGATTACCAGGATCTATTACAAGAATACACATAGTCCGTGCGTTGAATCAGAATATAAGAGTTTGGAGAGTGGTTTTATACACGAAGTCCTCGTGATAATTTAGTTTGAGAAGCACAAAGTCCTTGTGTTGCAGTAATGGTGGATGCCATGAAGAAAGAATGCCCAAAGTCTTCTCAAAATTCCATGTAGGGGTGTATTTATAGAGGTGAAGAGGCTCCGGGTCGGCTGTCACGTGTCGCGACCGTAGGCGATCTCGGAAAGTAGTAGAGAATGATCCCAAAATCGTGCCATGCCAAGTGGAGCTTGATCCATGCAAGTAGGAGGCGATTATCCCATGAGAATCGGTCTAATTCGAGTGTGTGTAGGAAATCTTCAGGCGTGTCGGATCGATGCCGAACTCCAAGGCGGGTCGGATCCTCCTATGCCGACTCAAACTGATGTTGCTGCAGAGTCCCATTGCCAATTCAAGCCGTCCATCATGAAGCGGGTTCGGATTGGGTCTGATTCGACCCGAATCCCCTGATCTGAACCGGGGTTTTGCCCATTCCAAAAATCTAAGTTTGTGAATTTCCTGTTCTGCGTGCATTCACAGAAACGGGAGTAACTTCCAAACTGTAAGTCCATTTTGGCCAAACGAAAGTTGTACCTGAAGCTGATTCAGAGGGCTACAAGAGCAATGATGCAATGCACCATAATTTATGTATTCGGGCCCAAAAGAGGTCATCTAATAGGAGTTTCGGGCCATTCTATGTTTGCAATGCGACTTCGACCAAATCGCTTAATGTCTTCTAACAATGTCCTTGATGCTTGAGCACGTTGCTCACTAAAAATTTCACGTGTGACGGCTTTGACCAAAAAGCGCGTCAACAAAACCCTTTTAGGTTACAATCAAATGTTTACATAAGGGTGAATTATAGGAAGTAGAAACAACAACAACCCTTTCTTTCTCAATCCAATATTAAGATCCAAATCAACAAACCCAAATAACATGACAACTCTTACGCAAATATAACATCCAGGATTTGGGTGGTTTTGTGCTGATGTTATCATTTGCCATATCCTCCTAGGCATAACTATCAACATGTTAATCTATTAAACAAATAGATTATGCCTAAGAACACAATATTCCACTCATAGATCTAAGGAAGAACAAATAGGATTCTTTTTGTAGATTCGGATATGTGTTCAATCTTCGTGATAAATGTGCTCCAGTCCTAATATATATGTAAAAATCATCTTTAGAATCTTATGCATATATAAAACTAAATTCCAAAATTCATACTAAAATCTATATGAATTTAGATTAGAGAAAAGATAAGTATGGAAGTTAGAGGAATATAAGAGAAATTCCTAACCTTTCGGAAATTCAGCAATGGTAGAACAATTTTATGGAGGTAGAGATAAGAAAGTGGATAGGGTTCTAATGTGTGGTTTGAGGGCCAATGTATAGTCACTTGTGTAAGCGTAGGCCGTTAGATTATTCAGGAGTAATCCTGGCCATACATTTATATATATTTCTCCAGCAAACCCTAACCAAACACAAATTCATTAGGCCTTTCAGGTGCCAGGCGGTCGAACAGCTGTCGACACCCCTCCTTGCCAAACATAGATATATAATTAAAAATATATTCCTCCAGCAGACCCTAACCAAACATAGATCCATTTACATCCAATTGCTCTCTTGCCGGAAGGAAGTGGAACTAAATCCCAAGTGTGGTTTTTGTGCAAAGACTCAGTCACCTCCTCCATTGCTACTAACCAAATGGAACTATCAACTAAACTAATGGCATCCTATAGTCTCTGGGTTCATCATGAAATATGCTTAATGTAAGCTACCATGTCATCAAAGTCAATGTCTTCAATGCTTAATCCCACAAAATCATCAAGCCATATAGGTCTTTTCTTCTCTCTGGCTGGTCGAGTTTGAATTTGAGCTCCACCTTAAGATTTATCCTCTGTCCTCTCCCTATCAACCACGGTGCCATTGGAATCACCATTTTTACTCATATGGAAGTATGATGATCTACCTTGTGTTTGGTATTCTGTATGACGGCCCGCCCCGCACCAACCGACATTTACTCCAAAGGTGCGCTGTACACATGTCCAGTTAGCACGGAACGGTTCGTGAGAAGGAAAGGGAAGAAGGAAATGAACATACAAAGAACCTGTAGAATGTCTCACAGCGCATAGAACAAAATATTATAATAACATACTTGACATAAAACAGGAGAGACAGTGCATAAGCTGAAAATTAGAACTAAACATCATAGCAGCGGAAATCCAAAATACAGCTTATTACAACTTTCAAACTGTCTCAAAGAAAAAGTAAGATAAAGGAGGTACACTACTAATGCCCAAGTAGCGACCACCAACGACACAGGAAGAATGTGTATATATGTATATCATACGTGGAAGCCTCCTGCCCGCCTCCGAATCAGCTACTCGCGCATCACCAACTAACCTGTCTCTAGTCTGCTCGTGTGAGCACCCAGAGTAATAAGAGGAGACATAAAACTCTGGGTCAGACATAAAGCCTGGTATGAGCGATAAGCATCTAAAGTGAACAATAACAGGTAGACTAAAACATACCTGAACCTGGACCTGCACCCAAAGAGTTAGCACTACATACTGTACAACACTCTAAGGTACCATATCAAACAGTGTAAAGATACGGAGGTGGGGAAGGTGTGCATGTCATAATTATGGCAAACAATCAAGCATAGCATCCATCCTCACATCTCTCACTCAGTGCGTAAAGCATACGATATTCACCACTTCGATCACCCAACATACCTTGCTACAATCACTTTGCCCCCATGAAGTCATAAATGGCTTCACTGCACTGATAACGTAGCCACAAATCCTTCGCTATGTCCACTTTGCCTCATGGAGTCACAAGAACCTCACTGCACTGGCTCATAGCCTTACTAATCCTTACTATGTCCACTCTGCCCCATGGAGTCACAAGAACCCCACTGCACTGGCTCATAGTCTTACTACGCATCACCTTGCCCCTCGGGTCATAATGACCCTACTGCACTGATAACGTAGTCTTGCTACCATCACTTTGCCGCTCAGGTCATAATGACCCTACTTCACTGATAAGTAGCCATCATCCATTTTTAGTGGTGAATCGAAGTTATGAACGTCGCCATCTCCTTAGCACACGTCCCGCAGCAAAGTCCAACCATGAAGTGAACTCATTGGTTCCCAACTGGATCCTGAGCTCTAACTTCCCATATTGGACTACCTTTGCATCTCGGGTTATTGGTCAATACTGGTCGGATCAGGTCCTCTTCAAGCCATCGGTTCGGGTTGGGTATCCTTCATCGGTTCGGGTCGGGTCTTCTCCTGGTGCGGTTCGGGTCGGTTGTCCTCCATCGGTTCGGTTCGGGTGCTTTACCTCGGGTCGGGTCGGGTGTCATCTCCCCTCCAGCTCGTGCCTCCGTTCCGATCCGTGTCCTCGTCCTTCACATGCTCCTATCCGATTCATCCTCATGCCTTCACTCCGATCCGTCCTCCTCGATCCGATTCGTCCTCCTCGATCCGATTCGTCCTCCTCGATCCGATCCGATCCCAGTTCAGCTAGCTTGGCCTTCCTTTTTGCCACTTTTTCCCAAGTGTTGGGTTTCGATCCGATCGGATTCTTTGCTCAGTTCAACATATCCGATCCGAGCCCTATGTCCGATCCGATCCGAACCCTGCATTGTTTTCTGAGACTGTTCCAGCAAGTGTTTACGCCATTCGACGACGTTTTCGACCATTCTAACTATTGAAATCAATCACAAAGCATTTCATACAGTCATAGCAACATGCATAATCAACCAAAAACATCAAAACATCAACATGATAGGTTAAAATGGATCAAACATACCCAAAATCCCATATTTTCCCCTTAAGCATGATTAGGTGAAACTAATGACAGGATTAGCAAAACTTAACCAAATTAACCCAAATTCATATCAGAGGTCTAAAACATCATTTAGGAATTTATGAACATTTTCCCCGAATTTTACCATGCCTAAATTCGCTAATTAGCACTAATTACCCTTAACTAGCCATAATTAGTGTAAAACTATGCAAATCACTCACCTTAGCCACAAATAAACTAAGATCTGAAATAATTCTCTGATTTGATGTGAATCTCACTGTCAAACAACAGCTCCTATGTTGATTTGGTGTAGATCTCCCTTGATTAGATGTTGCTAAGCTTAATCCTTGACCAAAAGGTGATTTGGAGGTGATTTAGAGGTTAGAGGCCATTTTTAGGGTTCCTTGGTGATAAGTGGAGGCTAGAAAACTGAAATGGAATGATGCTCTATCTCATTTCAGCCTTCCCATAACCCTAATCCCGAAATGGGTTATGGGCCTACTCACTAATCACCCGATTTGGCCCGGTTAAGCAGTTTTTCACCCTCCAAACCTTAATTCAGCCATATCTCCCAAACGGTAAGTCCGTTTGGCTATTATGACCATCTACGGAAAGGTAAACCAACAAACGAATCTAATGGAAGTGGTTTCAGGTCAAAATTCCTTCCCAATCAAAAGTTATGGCCAAAACAGTACCAACTAAGGGAAAAATGGTCATTTAAAAATTGACAAAAATCATGAACATGGGAAATGACTCTAATAGATGTTTCTCAAAGTTACATGACCATACGACTTCACATGGGAAAGAAATAAATATCCTACAATCCTATGATGTGTAGAATACGGGTCGTTACACTCTCCCCCCTTAAGAAATTTTGCCCCCGAAATTCCCTAATCCAAACACACACAAAGGTCCCGCATGCCTATCAACCATCAAACATGCAAAGCAAGTAAAATAAGTCTATCCTAGCATGCGGAATAACTAAATCTCAAGGTAAATCTTACCAGGCAAAGAGTTCTGGATATGCCTTCCTAATGCTCTCCTCTGTCTCCTAAGTACAATTATCCTCGTCCTCGCCCCACTGAACCTTGACTAGCTTCACCGCCTTCCTTCGAAGTTGCTTCGTATCTTGCCCCACAATACGAATCGGCTTGTGGTTCCCAACCGCCTCGGGTTCTACTTCAAAGTCCTCTAACTGATCAGGTGAAATAGTCATATCTGAGTCGTGGACAAACTTCCTTAGTTGGGAGACATGAAATACATTGTGAACTCTCGCCATTTTCTCTGGTAAGCCAACTCTATATGCCAAATTCCCGACTAGTTCAAGAACAGGGAATGGGCCAACAAATCTTGGTGCCAACTTGCCTCTCCTGCCATATCGTATCACGCTCTTCAACGGAGAGATCTTAACAAACACCAAGTCGCCAACGGAAAATTTCAAGTCTCTTCTCCTCTTATCAGCATAACTCTTCTGCCTATCTTGGGCA
Source organism: Allium sativum (assembly GCA_030737875.1). NCBI lineage: Eukaryota > Viridiplantae > Streptophyta > Magnoliopsida > Asparagales > Amaryllidaceae > Allium > Allium sativum. The sequence goes on along the minus strand of CM060916.1, from coordinate 747,552,205 downwards.
GCTTTCATTCGTTGCTGAATGATCTTGATCTTATCGGAAGTTTCTCTCACCACATCTGGTCCAAGCACAAACTTCTCGCCAGTCTCTATCCAACATGATGGTGAGTTGCACGGTCTTCCGTACAAAGCTTCACATGGAGCCATACCGATACTGGATTGGTAGCTATTATTATATGCAAACTCTACTAGATGCAAATGGTCATCCCATGATCCACCAAAATCCAATATACACGCTCTCAAGAGATCTTCCAATATACGATTCACCCTCTCAGTTTGACCGTCGGTCTGAGGATGATATGCGGTACTGAGATGTAATCCTGACCCTAGAGCCTCTTGTAAGCTCTTCCAAAACCCACTAGTGAACAACGGGTCTCGGTCACTCACAATGCTTTTGGGTACTCCATGAAATCTCACTACCCACTTCATATACAATTTTGCCAACTTGGCTGCCGTTCTGGTCGATTTGACTGGTATAAATCTTGCGCTTTTAGTCAATCGATCCACAATTACCCAAATGCTATCATATCCCGATCTAGTCCTTGGTTAACCATCGATGAAATCCATCGAGACTTGATCCCATTTCCATTCGGGAATTTCTAATGGTTGCAACAACCCACTAGGCTTCTTTTGCTCGGCTTTAACTAGCTGGCAATTCATGCATTTGGATATAAACTTCCTGACGTCTCTTTTCATCCCTTCCCAGTAGTAAGTCTGTCTCATGTCTCGATACATCTTATTACCACCGGGATGTATAGTCAGTTTTGAGTGATGACATTCTCTAAGCACTTCATCTCTCAATCCATTCACGTTGGGCACAACTAGCCTTCCGTTCCTTCTAAGCCATCCATCTCGATCAAGCCCATACACATTCATCTCCTCACCGTCGATGTTCATCTCTAACTTGGAGATGATTTCTAATAGATTAGGATCGTCCCTCTGACTAGAACCAATCCGCTCTATCAAAGTGGGTCTGATCGCCAAACTAGCTAGCATAACTGGATCCAATTCGCACTTTGGTCTGAAATCAAACCCCGCGATATACTCCAGTTGCTTCCATTCAAGAAACATTGCCCCTAAGCTGGCATGTCTCCTACTCAAGGCATCGGCTACCGCATTACCCTTCCCAGGTGTGTATGCGATATCAAAATCATACAAAGCCAAGAACTCTAACCATCTCTGCTGACGGAGATTTAGATCTTTCTGAGAGAAGAGATATTTTAACGATTTATGATTGGTAAACAACTCAAATCTTTCTCCCAAGAGATAGTGTCTCCGCATCTTCAGCGCAAATACAATCGCTGCCAATTCCAAATCATGGGTAGGATATTTCTTCTCATGCGGCTTTAGCTGTCGACTAGCATAAGCTACAGCCCTACCTCCTTGCATCAATACTGCACCCAGTTCGGTACCACAAGCATCCGTGTATACCATCATCTCTTCATTCCCTTTAGGAATGGCTAACACTGGCGCACACGTCAACTTCTCCTTTAGACTCTTGAAGGCATCCTCACACACTTCGTCCCAGACGAAGGACTAATTCTTCATAGTCAACTGAGTCAACGGTGCTGCTATCTTGGAGAAGTCCTGGATAAACTTACGATAATATCCAGCTAATCCCAAGAAACTTCTTACGTCTGTCGCATTCTTGGGCGTAGGCCAATCCTGTACCGTAGCCACCTTCGCAGGGTCCACGGCAATACCACTCTCTGAAACAACATGACCCAAGAATATCACTTCCCTTCTCCAAAAGTGACACTTGGAGAATTTCGCTTTCAATTGGTGTTTCCTCAACACCTCCATCACTATCCTCAAGTGTCCCTTGTGTTCCTCCTCTGTCCTTGAATAAACAAGGATATCATCCACGAACACAAGAAAAAACTTATTCAACTGATCTCTGAATACTCGATTCATAAGATCCACAAAGTAGGCTGGTGCATTGGTCAACCCAAACGGCATGACCAACCACTCATAAAATCCAGACGGCGTCCTAAATGCCATTTTCGGAACACTCTCATCTGCTACTCTAAGCTGATGAAATCCTGTCGCGAGGTCCATCTGGGAGAACACTCTTGCTCCTTCCAGCTGATCAAACAAATCATCTATCCGCGGTAGAGGATACTTATTCTTCCTCGTCACCTTATTCAACTCGCGATAATCCACACACAAACGAAGGGAACCATCTGCCTTAGTGGCAAACACAACTGGTGCTCCCCACTCGGAGACACTCCTTCTAATAAATCCCTTCTTCAAAAGATTGCTGACTTGCACCCCGAGCTCTCGCTGCTCCCTTGGTTCCATACGATGAAGTGGCATCACTATAGGTCTGGCATCTTTCACTAAATCAATACGGAACTCAATCTCTCGGTGTGGTGGAAGCCCGGTCACCTCATCGAAGACGTCCGGACACTGGCCAACCACGGGCACATCTGACCACTCATCCTGCGGGATGTCGAGGGAATTTACAAAACTAGCCATAACCCCATCACTAGGTAGACTACCAAACACTACCCTCCGCCCATCATCCGCCCTCACTGTCACCAAAAAGCCCTCACAGTCTACCACCACCCCGTATCTTTGGAGCCAATCGACTCCCAATATAATGCCATACCCAGTAAGCCCAAAACAAAGCAATCACATACAAACATACATCCATGACTCGATAAGACCAAATTCCTGCAAATCGTACTAAGGCTAGTCGAACCACCAATCGGGTTCGTCACAACCAATGGTCTATCGACTATCTCGGGTTCCAGTCCCAGCCTATCTACTAGGTCACTAGATATGAAGGAACGGGAAGCCCCGGAATTAAACAAAACTCGAACTGGTACATCATAAATAGAAAGCATACCTTGAATAACAACATTCTTTCCTTTCTTCGCCGCAGTTGGGGCATTCGACGAAGAAGGAACAACATCAATAGCATATGCTTTCACAATCTGCTTCTCCTTAAGAGGTTGCGGACACTTATCCTTATGATGTTCCACTTGACCACAGTTGTGGCACTTCCTTTCCGCTGGCTTGGCCCAACATTCTTTAGCATAATGGCCCTTCTTTCCACAGCTGAAGCACTCAACATCCTTCTTTCTCTTTTTCTGGCCACCTTTAGATTGGTCCTGCTTCCTCTTATTCTAAGAGTTATTCTTGCCTCCACTGCCTGCTTGCGGCTTTGGCCTTCTGCAGATGCAGCCTCAGTCTTTGACTTAGGGTAAAGACTCTCTGATCTCAAAGCTTTCCCAACGATCGATTCAAAAGTCTCATCGATGTGGTTGATAAGCCTTTCCCCCAAGTATCCATCCAAACCAGTAACAAACTTCTCATTCTTCTTCTCAGAAGTGTCGATAAGAGACAGTCCATACTTCGACAAAGTGTCGAACTCAGCAATATAATTAGAAATTGCCCTGCCACCCTGCTTGAGTTCCAAGAACCTCTTGAACAATACTGACTTCTGGGCAGCTGGAATGAACTTCTCGCTAAAGCGAGCCTTGAACTAATCCTAAGTAACCTGATACTCTGGAGTAGCTGTTTTAATGGCATTCCACCAATTCATCGCTCGCCCTTGCAGCTGACGAGACGCTAGCCTTCTCTTCATCGCATCCTCAAGACCCAAGTCATCGAAGATACGGTCACAGCTATCCATCCAGTCCTGAACATCTGTGGCCGACTCCGTTCCGTGGAACGGCTTTCCACCAAAATTAGTGTAATCCTTGCACAACTTGGTAAAATCGACCCTAGGCGCCTGCACTACTGGGCCAACACCAACCCCGGGATTGGGAACTGCCCCTTGAACTTCTCTAAGCATGTCTCTCATGAGGTTAGTAAACATTGCCCTCATGTAAGCGGCATTCCCTTGGTTGGTCCCTCTACCAGCACCCCTCGTGTCTTGTCTCATCGTCAATCTGAAAAGGGAAACGATTAACGACCCCATAGTGGTGCTAGTGCAGTGCGACTTCATTCTTATACTACTAATAGTATATATATACATAGCTTTTGAAAACCAAAGTAATCACAAATACGCGCTCTCATATACATACTAACTCTCCCGAGTGTCTTTCCGTAGGTTAACTACGCAACCTAGAGCTCTGATACCAAGTGTGACGGCCCGCCCCGCACCAACCGACATTTACTCCAAAGGTGCGCTGTACACATGTCCAGTTAGCACGGAACGGGTCGTGAGAAGGAAAGGGAAGAAGGAAATGAACATACAAAGAACCTGTAGAATGTCTCACAGCGCATAGAACAGAAATATAATAATAACATACTTGACATAAAACAGGAGAGACAGTGCATAAGCTGAAAATCAGAACTAAACATCATAGCAGCAGAAATCCAAAATACAGCTTATTACAACTTTCAAACTGTCTCAAAGCAAAAGTAAGATAAAGGAGGTACACTACTAATGCCCAAGTAGCGACCACCAACGACACAGGGAGAATGTGTATATATGCATATCATACGTGGAAGCCTCCTGCCCGCCTCCGAATCAGCTACTCGCGCATCACCAGCTAACCTGTCTCTAGTCTGCTCGTGTGAGCACCCAGAGTAATAAGAGGAGACATAAAACTCTGGGTCAGACATAAAGCCTGGTATGAGCGATAAGCATCTAAAGTGAACAATAACAGGTAGACTAAAACATACCTGAACCTGGACCTGCACCCAAAGAGTTAGCACTACATACTGTACAACACTCTAAGGTACCATATCAAATAGTGTAAAGATACGGAGGCGGGGAAGGTGTGCATGTCATAATGATGGCAAACAATCAAGCATAGCATCCATCCTCACATCTCTCACTCAGTGCGTAAAGCATACGATATTCACCACTTCGATCACCCAACATACCTTGCTACGATCACTTTGCCCCATGAAGTCATAAATGGCTTCACTGCACTGATAACGTAGCCACAAATCCTTCTCTATGTCCACTTTGCCCCATGGAGTCACAAGGACCCCACTACACTGGCTCATAGCCTTACTAATCCTTACTATGTCCACTCTACTCCATGGAGTCACAAGAACCCCACTGCACTGGCTCATAGTCTTACTACGCATCACCTTGCCCCTCGGGTCATAATGACCCTGCTGCACTGATAACGTAGTCTTGCTACCATCACTTTGCCCCTCAGGTCATAATGACCCTACTGCACTGATAAGTAGCCATCATCCATTTTTAGTGGTGAATCGAAGTTATGAACGTTGACAACTCCTTAGCACACGTCCCGCAGCAAAGTCCAACCACGAAGTGAACTCATTGGTTCCCAACTGGATCCTGAGCTCTAACTTCCCATATTGGACTACCTTTGCATCTCGGGTTATTGGTCAATACTGGTCGGATCGGGTCCTCTTCAAGCCATCGGTTTGGGTCGGGTATCCTTCATTGGTTCGGGTCGGGTCTTCTCCTGGTGCGGTTCGGGTCGGTTGTCCTCCATCAGTTCGGTTCGGGTGCTTTACCTCGGGTCGGGTCGGGTGTCATCTCCCCTCCAGCTCGTGCCTCCGTTCCGATCCGTGTCCTCGTCCTTCACATGCTCCTATCCGATCCATCCTCATGCCTTCACTCCGATCCGTCCTCCTCGATCCGATTCGTCCTCCTCGATCCGATCCGATCCCAGTTCAGCTAGCTTGGCCTTCCTTTTTGCCACTTTTTCCCAAGTGTTGGGTTCCGATCCGATCGGATTCTTTGCTCAGTTCAACATATCCGATCCGAGCCCTATGTCCGATCCGATCCGAACCCTGCACTGTTTTCTGAGACTGTTCCAGCAAGTGTTTACGCCATTCGACGACGTTTTCGACCATTCTAACTATTGAAATCAATCACAAAGCATTTCATACAGTCATAGCAACATGCATAATCAACCACAAACATCAAAACATCAACATGATAGGTTAAAATGGATCAAACATACCCAAAATCCCATATTTTCCCCTTAAGCATGATTAGGTGAAACTAATGATAGGATTAGCAAAACTTAACCAAATTAACCCAAATTCATATCAGAGGTCTAAAACATCATTTAGGAATTTATGAACATTTTTCCCGAATTTTACCATGCCTAAATTTGCTAATTAGCACTAATTACCCTTAACTAGCCATAATTAGTGTAAAACTATGCAAATCACTCACCTTAGCCACAAATAAACTAAGATCTGAAATAATTCTCTGATTTGATGTGAATCTCACTATCAAACAGTAGCTCCTATGTTGATTTGGTGTAGATCTCCCTTGATTAGATGTTGCTAAGCTTAATCCTTGACCAAAAGGTGATTTGGAGGTGATTTAGAGGTTAGAGGCCATTTTTAGGGTTCCTTGGTGATAAGTGGAGGCTAGAAAACTGAAATGGAATGATGCTCTATCTCATTTCAGCCTTCCCATAACCCTAATCCCGAAATGGGTTATGGGCCTACTCACTAATCACCCGATTTGGCCCGGTTAAGCAGTTTTTCACCCTCCAAACCTTAATTCAGCCATATCTCCCAAACGGTAAGTCCGTTTGGCTATTATGACCATCTACGGAAAGGTAAACCATCAAACGAATCTAATGGAAGTGGTTTCAGGTCAAAATTCCTTCCTAATCAAAAGTTATGGCCAAAACAGTACCAACTAAGGGTAAAATGGTCATTTAAAAATCGACAAAAATCATGAACATGGGAAATGACTCTAATAGATGTTTCCCAAAGTTACATGACCATACGACTTCACATGGGAAAGAAATAAATATCCTACAATCCTATGATGTGTAGAATACGGGTCATTACATTCTGAATTTATCCTCTCAAGATCATCATTAACAAAAGAACAAGGCTCCACTTTCAACATAGCCTTCTCATCAAATGTAGCATGCCTACTAGTAAAAATCATCTTGGTAGTAGGACACCACAACCTATAACCATTTATTCCTTTCTTATAGCATAGAAAAATACACTTGTGCGATCTTGGATCCAACTTCCCTTTACTCATGCACATAAGCTGGACAACGAAACAGTCTGAGAAAGGAATACGAAACAGACTTTCCCTTCCATACTTCTTTAGGAATCTTTATATCTATGGTGGTAGAAGGTGTACGGTTGATAAGGAAAACCGCTGTAGATAATGCTTTTGCTCAAAATCTCTTCTTCAAGCCTATTGTCAGACGTAAGCAACGAGTTCTTTACAATAAAATCTGATTCATTCTCTCTGCAACCCCATTCGACTGAGGGTCCCATGGCATGGTGTAGGGTCTTTTGATTCCCTCGGACTCACAAATTTTGATGAATTATTGAGAAGTGAATTCACCACCGTTATCTGAACGAAGAACCATTACTTTCTTTCCATACTGCTTCTCGGTAAGAGATTTCCAACTTTGAAACCTATTAAAAGTTTCATCTTTGGACTTCATAAAGTAAACCCATACCTTTCTAGGAAAATCATCAACAAATGAAACAAAATACATGGCTCCTCCAAAAGATAAGCACGGTGCAGATCCCCAAACATCAGTGTGTACATATTCTAAAACATCTTTAGACCTATGCTCTGCACTGCCAAAAGAACCTTTGTCTGCTTTGCAAGTACACATCCTTTGCAAAAGCCAAGTTTTAATTGATGAACATTGTCAATTAGACCTCGTTTCCTTAATACTTATCAACTACGCTCTCCAATGTGACCCGTACAAAAATGCCACATGTTTATCCCTCGAAAAGCATGCATATATTGGTCTATTAAATTTGCGTTGGCATTATGGGTCAGGAATCATCAAGCTCGGTCGTACACACTCAAAAAAGTTTGTGAAAGGTCATGATACAGTAACAGCAAGACTCGTACATCCAGAAAAGAGTCGCACCACTCATCCCCATATCTGAGAGTTCGGTTGCACATTTCACTCCTGACTAGTTAGGCAAGAAATCCAAAGATACCAGGGATCGCACACATGCTCTATGTCTACCAACAAATTACAGCCCTAGTTGCTCGCTCCTTAAATCTATCATTACCATTTTGACCAGATATGGTGTTGGTTGCCCATCCGTCTACAAACAAGCATGTCCCCTCCAAATAGCCTGCTCGCGTGCCTGAAGACACTCGCCTGAACTGTCCAGACTTTAAGTAGTCACTCACCTTCATAAGGTTGAACGCTCTGTAAAGTCACTTATGTTGGACAGTCGGAAACGGTAGCTGACAGCTGGCTACAACAAGGCAGTGGCATTTAAGTAATTAGGGGATAAGCGACTCATTTGAATCCTAGTTCAAACCTCTGTGAGGATTGACCTATAAATAGGCCATGAATTCCACTGAAAAGGGGGAAACTTCGAGCACCACGAAGTGCTGCTAAATTCTATCCTCAGCCATTCCGAAAGCATTTTCCAACTATGATCATCATCTCTGTCCAAAGGTTTTTCATCTACTTGGCCATGGCGTCTATTAAAATCCTATAAGTGAAAAATATTGAAGGCATTCTCTTCCTCCGTCGCTCATCCATCCTTTTCCTTCATAGATTCTGCCATTCTTTCATCGAATCTTGCGAATCTAAGCAAGATTTGTATGCAAAAGCGAGAATATATTAAGAGAACAAGGAGATGTATAAGAAATGAGAGTTGATGTACACAGTGGATGTAGGCCTAGCTCAAGGCAGAACCACTCTAAAATCTCGTCTTCATTTTGTTTTCTTCGCATTTTTACTTTCAATTGTTGTTGAGTACGGCTCCATTTATTTTCTAACCTTGTTTGGTGAAGTACGATTTTCATACCATTGGTGTTTGAAACAAGTTTTGGTGCAAAGATTTTGGCGCCCACCATGGGGCCTATTCACACTTCCTTCATTCATACTTTCCTCTAATTCCAACTACCTACTGTCAAAATCCTGATTCGCCCTTTTCCTCAAAGCTATGGCCGGTTCAAAGAAAAGTAACAAGTCCATTAGAGCTACGACGGCCGTTGAGGATGTTCATGGTGATGAAGCTACGCTGCAAACTCTGAATCGAGAAGTTGAGGAGTCCTCTAGGACACCTGTGACACGAGACGAATTAAATGTGGTTGTAACTAGCTTAAACGAAAAAATGGATGCCACAACCAAAAATGATGATGGAGAGTGTAACGACCTGGAAAATCTGAACCAATTTAAAAATTTTAAATTAGCTAAAATAGTGGATTTTAAATATTTATAATGAATATTTTAAATAATAGCAATGAAAAGTGAGTTTGAATCGACGTTTGAAAACAAATATAATTAATTCTAATTATAAACAAGGCCTGAAATGGAGCGGTAGTTTCAAAATTTGAATTCAAACTTTGACTAACTGTACCGGGTGCAAAACAAAACGGATTTGAGTAAAACTAGAAATATTTAAATCTGTTAGTGAATACCTTTCTAACGAATCTGAAAAATCGAAGTTTCATAGCGGAAAGCAAAAGTTATGGCCAAATGAATTTTCAGAAAGGGCGCTATGGAATTTATATAGCCCGTGAAATTGGCCATTTTGCAAACGACCTCGGAATTCGATGAAACCACTTTTGTTGGATCCGGGATGTGAAGTCATTGCTAGGTTTTCAATTTCATAATTTTTGAAGCTAGTACGTGAGCGTGGCAAAGGAAAATGTGTTTTGGTCAATTACAGTTAAATTGGATCGACTAAAAATGGGCCATTTTGCAAACGGTCTCAGAATTCGACGAAACTAGTTTTGTCGGGACCGTATCGTCAAAACATAGCTAGATTTATTTTTCTGGAATTTTTCGAATCAGTTTCTGGCCCTGGCAAATTGAAATGTACGTTCAAATTAAATATTGAATGTTTTATATTTTAAATTGAAGGAAAACTGACTGAAACAGTCGAATGGGCCTACGAAACATATCCCATTATGTTCGAAATAGGGGTAAAACGCTAGGGACGACAGTCGTTGGGTTTGAATTAGGGTTCGTGTGTGAAAGGGGGTATTTTTGTAAAAACTAATATATATATAAAAATAAAAAAGGGCATTGGGCCACGTCAGAAACCCCTCCCCCACGATATTCTCTGTCTCCCCAATCACGAACGGCGACTCAGTTCCTCCCTTCCCAGCCAAAATCCGGCCGCCACATCCATCGTCGACCACCCCTCCAGTAGAGTTTTTCGGAGCCCTCCTCCTCTCCAAATCCGACTTGACCTCGTCACCCCTCATCGCTCCTAGCTCGAGAACCAACCCCTCAAACCCGCCATGTTTCGCCCCAAAATCCGCCACGATCGTCAGCTCGAGTTCGTCATGGTAGGGACCCCCTGGAGCGGATTTCCGAGCCCGTTGTCGTGGTGAAGTCGGATCGAAGCAACACTTCACGGATTGGAAATAAATCGGAAACCTAGTTTCGAAGTTTAAAGGAGGTAAACGGGTTTAAATTTCTGAACTGAAATTAACACTTTAAAGTGTTGCAAAACTTTGAAAAATCATATCTTTTTCGTGTGTTGACGAAATTCGATGAAACAGGAAACATCGTGACCGTGTGGACATCTTCTACATTCTAGAAGAGACCGCATATTTTTCTGAGCCTTCTGCCATTTTTGGTGGAGTGGAACCCAATGTGAGATTTCTAATTTATAAACGATATGGAAAACGACGATGTATAAATTATATAGTCGATGTATGGGTTATATAAGCGTTGTACACCTCATGTATAAGCGTTGTATAAGTTGTACGTTCGATGTATAAGTTATATATGCGTTGTAAAAATTATATATGTGTTGAAATAGAAGTGAAATGCTATATATATATATATATATATATATATATATACACGCCCCTCGTCCACAAACCATGGACGATATTTATTGGTTGTGATTGGTGTGAAAATTGATTGATAGCGAATGGTTGATTGAAATTGTTTGTGGTTGAAATTGATTGATTGTGGTTGAAAAATACCCGTTTGTGGGTGAGAAATGTTTGGTTGAAACCACATCGGATTAGTTTGTGGAAATGAAAAAATATACATGCCGCCTGCGTGCGAACTAGATGCATGATTCCCCATTGTCAAAAGCTGCGAGGCTTTAAGGTAGAGCGAGGAGCCGTACTAGGGACGGTCCCGGTTTTAACTACCCTGCCGTTATGCTGCCGAAATTTTGAATAATATTCATGTGTTAGAATTATTTTCATTTGTTGAAACTATATTTATTCGTTGAATAGAAAACCTTCATGTGTTGAATCAATATTCATTCGTTGGATAGAAATTCATATGTTGAATGGTATTCGTGTTTAAAATATAAAAATCACCTTTTTATCTGTATATATAAACTATAGAAAACCTTCATGTGTTGAATTGAAATTCATGTGTTGAATGGTATTCATATTTTGAAAAAAATTGTTTTATAATAAAAATCCAATTTTTATCATCGATATGAACTATATAAAATAATCTTGTTTTGAAATAAATTGTTTTATAATAAAAATCCTATTTTTTTATCACCTATATTAACTATATAAAATAGTCGAGTTTTGAAATAAATTGTTTTACATTAAAAATCACATTTTAATTATATACATGAATTGTTAAAATAGAGAAGTGTTGAAATAGAAAATAGTTAGATAAAAATATCATTTTTATCAAATGTATGAAATTCATATAGTTTTGAAATCGAAGAATCGATATATATATATATATATATATATATATATATAAGTAGAATTGAAATATATCGAATAACAAAGCTGCAGTTCGTATTTTGAAACCGTGATTTCAAACGATTAGTGCGGGAGATCCGACCAACGGATTTTCCCGAAATCGCAACTGTTGGGTTCGCTTTGGAAATACCTTTCCAACGACACCAACTTTGTAAAAATCCAACGGTTGGATTGTCTGGAATGTTTAATTCAAATCTGAAGAAAAACAGCGCCATAATCGATTATATTTTTATACATATACAAATATAATTATATTAAATCGAATAACGACGCTGCAGTTCATATTTTGAAATCGAAACTTCAAACGATTATACCGGGAGATCCAACCGTCGGATTTTCCCGAAACTGGAACCATTGGATTCGATTTGAAAAGATCTTTCTAATAATGTAAATTTTGTGAAGATCCAACGGTTATATTTTCAGATATGTGTAAATCAAATCTGAAGAAAAACAGCGCCACGGCCGCGTTATGGCCCGAAGCGTCGTTTTGAATAAATTGGCTATTTTAAAATAAATAAAAATAGCGATAAATCGTTATAAAATAATATAAACGATATGGATGTGAATTTTAGAAACTAACTGAAGGTTGGCTAAATCGAATGGTTTCTTGGGTATTGATCTGATGTTGGTTTCGGCCTTCGGGGTTAATATTTGGGAAATCGTTCTCTTACTGATTTACGGTTAGCGACTAATGAATTGAAATGATGCATAGTAGTGTTTGTGTAGCACTTGTTTATTATATATGCGAGTTGCTCAGAAATACCGGGTTTATCCCATTCTGAATAACTGAATCGACGATAAGAAATCGAAGATGAAGACGGTGGTCGATGACCGGTGATCTTCACCTCGTTTGGATGGTAACTAATGTCCTGATTGGGAGGCATCCCGAGATATGGATAATAAGTGGTGATCGTCCAGATGTACATGGAGATCGAAGGCTTTGCGAGGTATATAGTGCCTCCGGTTTCGTTCAGACCCAGAACGGACTTGCAAATGGACAGTGTGTCTGACATTGGAATTTATTCTGTGTGATTGATAACTATCAGTTGCACGGTGTGAATTGCCTGTGTGGCATGCTAAGATGCAGTGATCAGGGCTTCTGTTGAAAAGCAAAGTCTTGTGGTGATGATCAAAGCACCGCCTGTGTGGCGTAGCTTTGTGTATAACGAGAAATCGTGAGCCTCACACCCCGGTATGAACCAGAAACGGGAGAAAGGACCTCGGGGTTACGTGCGTTTTCTTTCTAGCTAGAAGTGGCGTCCGTGGTTTTACATGCCCTGACGAGTTTGACTTATGTGGTTGTTACTGTTGCGAGGCGCCTCGGAAATATCGGTCGATCGGGACCAATGGAGTCATTCGTTGGCTCACTTACGCCCCAAAGGGCGGAGAAACACATAGTTCAAGCATTATAATCCACTCCGTGTGGACCGGCCCTGACGATCCAAGGTACGGTTGCGGCTGTGCCTGAGGGGCGGGCTAGAGCGTCTCGAAGTCGGTAAGGACTATCTTTTGCCTTGGTTCATGACGGAATTCCAATTTCCAAATACGTGACTGTGCGGTTTTGATTGTATATATATATGGTGACATGATATATGGTACCCATGTCGTCTATGATTGATAGTTATGATTGAAATTGTTTTTCGAAACCTATAAACACTAGTAATAATATCAAATGCTTTTGTTTTATTCGTATCAAGCATATTTTGGCTATTATAAGGTAAAACTCTATCCTCCGGTTTGCGTTGCATTGTGTGATGGGAACTGAGTCTTATAACGGCTTCATTTTTATAAAAAGCATTGCGATGTTTAAAAGAATGATTTGTTTTAAAGCACTGGCAATCCAATGGAGTAACCCGTTCCACGAAAGTGGCGTGGTCCTGTGATTAGCCATATTTTAAATATGTTGAGTAGATTTCTCATACCAGTCCCATGACTGACTCGTAGTTTGTTTCACTTTCAAACTCGGGTGCCCCTTTTTCTACACGGGCAGCCTTGTGTTCAGGTTTATCTGGCTCTTTCTGGATAGCTGGAGCTGAGGATGGATTCTATTATTTATCTCTTTTTATGCTGTTCAGTTCCTATTGTACATTATGTTTGTTTTCCGCTGTAGACATTTATTTATAGCTGAACTGTATTTGTACTAAGTATGATCCTGTATACTGTGTAACTCTGATGATTACGTTTATCCAGTATATTCTATTGTTCATTATCTGGTGTATTCATTTAATTCTGTTCTGCTATTATCTGTTTATGTGTTATATTCCAAAAGATTACCCTTGCCGCCGTCAGTACAGGGTTTGGGGTCGTCTCATTTGGTATCAGAGCTTTGGTTAAGCTTAGTTATGGAATATAACATATTAACGAACTCGTCAGAAATAGAACCAGTAGTGTTTTAGGACGGGTAACTCTATATAGATAGGATCAGTAATATCCTAGTATGAGTAAAGCAGAATGAAATACACCCCAGTAGACACATTTACATTTGAAGTATATGTTTTAAAATACCTTTTCTGTGACCTGACACTTGATCTGCCATTTGCAGAAGTACTAGAAAAATGAGTGTCAGAAACAGAAGAAATGCAGAACCCGATCTAGAGGCTCTATTAAAGAGATATCGAAATCTGAACGAAGCACAGTTCTCGGGCAATGAATCTATAATTCAGACTCAAGCATGGATGAGTTCTGTCGAAAGAATATTTGAACGTATCCAGTTGAGAGATGATCCGAAAAGATTGGTAGCATCTTGGGCGCTCAAAGAAGAAGCTTTAATCTGGTGGGAAACAATAATCAAAGATAATCCACAAGGTGATATCACCTGGGATAGTTGTTGAGTAAAGATTTTATTTGGTTTCCCGACAAATAGGTAAACCTTAATGAGTTGGATGCGAAATATTATTATATCAACTCCTATGAATGCCATTGGATGCGGAGTGCTGGTTGTTCTGTGTGAAATAATAAACATCGCCATAGGATAGTAACAATTAATTTTGAACTACACTACATGGCATACTTCTTGAAGATAGGCATACTTCATCATATACCACATAAGCATTTGGAGCTTGTGTGACAAGGTGGAAGATTTACCGTACGAGCGAGAGGCTTGTATGGCGATGACTATATTTTACAGGTTGAACTGATGACTGATATGACCATATAAAATTGTAATGATAAAATTTCCAGATTAATAAAAACCCCACACGGGTCTGGAGTTGACAATGATCACGTCTCTCTAGTCATTAGATACGGCACATGGACTATTTATTTCCCACACGGGACGAGGTGACGAGGATTTATCCTCTGGAGCAATTAAAAATACACACTCCCTCAGGCTTTGACAGGGTGACGAGAATTTATTCTCTGGAGTTATTATCTATACACGCTCCCCTGTAAACACCAGATTATATCACTATAAATATGTGTATGCTTATTAGGATTTATTGGGTACCTAATACGGCCCAATAAATTTCCAAACCTCTCCCCGTACAAAGGAGGTTATGGCGAAATTTTTCGAAAATTCCAGGTGTTATCAAATTTTTTGAAGAATTTGAAAATTCTCAGAAACTGAAAAGTTGGAGAATGGAAGCCAGATTGAACGTAGTGTTGATTAATCAAACCACTTTCGACTTTGTTCCTTTTCGGGGACGAAAAGTTTTAAGTTGGGGAGATTGTAACGACCCGGAAAATCTGAACCAATTTAAAAAATTTTAATTGGCTAAAATAGTGGATTTTAAATATTTAAAATGAATATTTTAAATAATAGCAATGAAAAGTGAGTTTGAATCGACGTTTGAAAACGAATATAATTAATTCTAATTATAAACAAGGCCTGAAATGGCGCGGTAGTTTCAAAATTTTAATTCAAACTTTGACTGACTGTACTGGGTGCAAAACAAAACGGATTTGAGTGAAACCAGAAATATTTAAACCTGTTAGTGAATACCTTTCTAACGAATCTGAAAAATCGAAGTTTCATATCGGAAAGCAAAAGTTATGGCCAAATGAATTTTCAGAAAGGTAGTTATGGAATTTATATAGCTCGTGAAATTGGCCATTTTGCAAACGACCTCGGAATTCGACGAAACCACTTTTGTTGGATCCGGGATGTGAAGTCATTGCTAGGTTTCAAATTTCATAATTTTTGAAGCTAGTATGTGAGCATGGAAAAGGAAAATGTGTTTTGGTCAATTATAGTTAAATTGGATCAACCAGAAATGAGACATTTTGCAAACGGTCTCAGAATTCGACAAAACTAGTTTTGTTGGGACCGTATCATCAAAACCTAGCTAGATTTATTTTTCTGGAATTTTTCGAATTAGTTTGTGGCCCTGGCAAATTGAAATGTATGTTCAAATTAAATATTGAATGCTTTATATTTTAAATTGAAGGAAAACTGACTGAAACAATCGAATGGGCCTACGAAACATATCCCATTATGTTCGAAATGTGGGTAAAACGCTAGGGATGACAGTCGTTGGGTTTGGATTGAGGTTTTTGTGTGAAAGGGGGTATTTATGGAATATATATATATATATAAAGGGGGCATTGGGCCATGTCAGAAACCCCCCCCCCCCCGATATCCTCTCTCCCCAATCACGAACGGCGAATCTAGTTCCTCCCTTCCCAGCCAAAATCCGGCCGCCACGTCCATCGTCGACCACCCCTCCAGTAGAGTTTTTCGCAGCCCTCCTCCTCCTCTCCAAATCCGACTCGACCTCGTCACCCCTCAACGCTCCTAGCTCGAGAACCAACCCCTCAAACCCGCCGTGTTTCGCCCCAAAATCAGCCACGATCGTCAGCTCGAGTTTGTCACGGTGGGGACCCCCTGGAGCGGATTTCCGAGCCCGTTGTCGTGGTGAAGTCGGATCGAAGCAACACTTCACGGATTGGAAACAAATCAGAAACCTAGTTTCGAAGTTTAAAGGAGGTAAACGGGTTTAAATTTCTGAACTGAAATTAACACTTTAAAGTGTTGCAAAACTTTGAAAAATCATATCTTTTTCGTGTGTTGACGAAATTCGATGAAACAGGAAACATCGTGACCGTGTGGACGTCTTCTACATTCTAGAAGAGACCGCATATTTTTCTGAGCCTTCTGCTATTTTTGGTGGAGTGGAACCCAATGTGAGATTTCTAATTTATAAACGATATGGAAAACGACGATGTATAAATTATATAGTCGATATATGGGTTATATAAGCGTTGTACACCTCATGTATAAGCATTGTATAAGTTGTACGTTCGATGTATAAGTTATATATGCGTTGTAAAAATTATATATGTGTTGATATATATATATATATATATATATATATATATATATATATATATATATATATATATACGCCCCTCGTCTACTAACCATGGACGATATTTATTGGTTGTGATTGGTGTGAAAATTGATTGATAGCGAATGGTTGATTGAAATTGTTTGTGGTTGAAAAATACCTGTTTGTGGTTGAGAAATATTTGGTTGAAACCAGATAGGATTAGTTTGTGGAAATGAAAAAATATACATGCCGCCTGCGTGCGAACTAGATGCATGATTCCCCATTGTCAAAAGCTGCGAGGCTTTAAGGTAGAGCGAGGAGCCATACTAGGGACGGTCTCGGTTTTAACTACCCTGCCGTTATGCTGCCGAAATTTTGAATAATATTCATGTGTTAGAATTATTTTCATTTGTTGAAACTATATTTATTCGTTGAATAGAAAACCTTCATGTATTGAATCGATATTCATTCGTTGGATAGAAATTCATGTGTTGAATGGTATTCATGTTTTAAATATAAAAATCACCTTTTTATCTATATACATAAACTATAGAAAACCTTCATGTGTTGAATTGAAATTCATGTGTTGAATGGTATTCATATTTTGAAAGAAATTGTTTTATAATAAAAATCCAATTTTTATCATCGATATGAACTATATAAAATAATCTTGTTTTGAAATAAATTGTTTTATAATAAAAATCCTGTTTTTTTACCACCTATATTAACTATATAAAATAGTCGAGTTTTGAAATAAATTGTTTTACATTAAAAATCACATTTTTATTATATACATAAATTTTTTAAAAATAGAGAAGTGTTGAAATAGAAAATAGTTAGAAAAAAATATCATTTTTATCAAATGTATGAAATTCATATAGTTTTGAAATCGAAGAATCGATATGTATATATATATATATGTAAATAGAATTGAAATATATCGAATAACGAAACTGAAGTTCGTATTTTGAAACCGTGATTTCAAACGATTAGTGCGGGAGATGGGACCATCGGATTTTCCCAAAATCGCAACCGTTGGGTTCGCTTTGGAAATACCTTTCCAACGACACCAACTTTGTAAAAATCCAACGGTTGGATTGTCTGGAATGTTTAATTCAAATCTGAAGAAAAACAGCGCCAGAATCGATTATATATATATAAATATAATTATATTAAATCGAATAACGACGCTGCAGTTCGTATTTTGAAATCGAAACTTCAAACGATTATACCGGGAGATCCGACCGTCAGATTTTCCCGAAACTGGAACCGTTGGATTCGTTTTGAAAAGATCTTTCTAATGATGTAAATTTTGTGAAGATCCAACGGTTAGATTTTCAGATATGTGTAAATCAAATCTAAAGAAAAACAGCGCCACGACCGCGTTATGGCCCGTAGCGTCGTTTTGAATAAATTGGCTATTTTAAAATAAATAAAAATAGCGATAAATCATTATAAAATATTATAAACGATATGGATGTGAAATTTAGAAACTAACTGAAGGTTGGCTAAGTCGAATGATTTCTTGGGTATTGATCTGATGTTGGTTTCGGCCTTCGGGGTTAATATTTGGGAAATCGTTCTCTTACTGATTTACAGTTAGCGACTAATGAATTGAAATGATGCGTAGTAGTGTTTTTGTAGCACTTGTTTATTATATACGCGAGTTTCTCAGAAAGACCGGGTTTATCCTGTTCTGAATAACTGAATCGACGATAAGAAATCAAAGATGAAGACGGTGGTCGAAGACCGGAGATCTTCACCTCGTTTGGATGGTAACCAATGTCCTGATTGGGAGGCATCCCGAAATATGGATAATAAGTGGTGATCGTCCAGACGTACGTGGAGATCGAAGGGTTTGCGAGGTATATAGTGCCTCCGGTTTTGTTCAGACCCAGAACGGACTTGCAAATGGACAGAATTTATTCTGTGTGATTGATAGCTATCAGTTGCACGGTGTGAATTGCCTGTGTGGCATGCTAAGATGCAGTGATCAGGTCTTCTGTTGAAAAGCAAAGTCTTGTGGTGATGATCAAAGCACCGCCTGTGTGGCGTAGCTTTGTGTATAACGAGAAATCGCGAGCCTCACACCCCGGTATGAACCAGAAACGGGAGAAATGACCTCAGGGGGGTCGTGCGTTTTCTTTCTTGCTAGAAGTGGCGTCAGTGGTTTTACACGCCCTGACGAGTTTGACTTATGTGGTTGTTACTATTGCGAGGCGCCTCAGAAATATCGGTCGATCCGGGAACGATGGATTAATTTGTTGGCTCACTTACGCCCCAAAGGGCGGAGAAACACATAGTTCAGGCATTATAATCCACTCCGTGTGGACCGGCCCTGACGATCCAAGGTACGGTTGCGGCTGTGCCTGAGGGGCGGGCTAGAGCGTCTCGAAGTCGGTAAGGACTATCTTTTGCCTTGGTTCATGACGGAAATCTAATTTCCAAACACGTGACTGTGTGGTTTTGATTGTATATATATATGGCGACATGATATATGGTACCCATGCCGTCTATGATTGATAGTTATGATTGAAATTGTTTTTCGAAACCTATAAACACTAGTAATAATATCAAATGCTTTTGTTTTATTCGTATCAAGCATATTTTGGCTATTATAAGGTAAAACTCAATCCTCCGGTTTGCGTTGCATTGTGTGATGGGAACTGAGTCTTATAACGGCTCATTTTTATAAAAAGCATTGCGATGTTTAAAAGAATGATTTGTTTTAAAGCACTGGAAATCCAATGGAGTAACCCGTTCCACGAAAGTGGCGCGGTCCTATGATTAGCCATATTTTAAATATGTTGAGTAGATTTCTCATACCAGTCCCATGACTGACTCGTAGTTTGTTTCACTTTCAAACTCAGGTGCCCCTTTTTCTACACGGGAAGCCTTGTATTCAGGTTTATCTTGCTCTTTCTGGATAGCTGGAGCTGAGGACGGATTCTTTTATTTATCTCTTTTTATGTTGTTCAACTCCTATTGTAAATTATGTTTGTTTTCCGCTATAGACATTTATGTATAGCTGAACTGTATTTGTACTAAGTATGATCCTGTATACTGTGTAACTCTGATGATTACATTTATCCAGTATATTCTATTGTTCATTATCTGGTGTGTTCATTTAATTTTGTTCTGCTGTTATCTGTTTATGTGTTATATTCCAAAGATTACCCTTGCCGCCGTCAGTATAGGGTTTGGGGTCGTCTCATTTGGTATCAGAGCTTTGGTTAAGCTTGGTTATGGAATATAACATATTAACGAACTCGTCAGAAATAGAACCAGTAGTGTTCTAGGACGGGTAACTCTATACAGATAGGATCAGTAATATCCTAGTATGAGTAAAGCAGAATGAAATACACCCCACTAGACACATTTACATTTGAAGTATATGTCTCTATGTTTTAAAATACCTTTTCTGTGACCTGACACTTGATCTTCCATTTGCAGAAGTACTAGAAAAATGAGTGTCAGAAACAGAAGAAATGCAGAACCCGATCTAGAGGCTCTATTAAAGAGATATCGAAATCTGAACGAAGCACAGTTCTCGGGCAATGAATCTATAATTCAGACTCAAGCTTGGATGAGTTCTGTAGAAAGAATATTTGAACGTATCCAGTTGAGAGATGATCAGAAAAGATTAGTTGCATCTTGGGCGCTCAAAGAAGAAGCTTTAATCTGGTGGGAAACGAAAATCAAAGATAATCCAGAAGGTGATATCACCTGGGATAGTTGTTGAGTAAAGATTTTATTTGCGTGCCCGACAAATAGGTAAACCTTAATGAGTTGGATGCGAAATATTAGTATATCAACTCTTGTGAATGCCATTGGATGCAGAGTGCTGGTTGTTCTGTGTGAAATAATAAACATCGCCATAGGATAGTAACAATTAATTTTGAGCTACACTACATGGCATACTTCTTGAAGATAGGCATACTTTATCATATACCATATAAGCATTTGGAGCTTGTGTGACGAGGTGGAATATTTACCATACGAGCGAGAGGCTTGTATGGCGATGACTATATTTTACAGGTTGAATTGATGACTGATATGACCATATAAAATTGTAACGATAAAATTGCCAGATTAATAAAAACCCCATACGGGTCTGGAGTTGACAATGATCACGTCTCTCTAGTCATTAGATACGACACATGGACTATTTATTTCTCACACGGGACGAGGTGACGAGGATTTATCCTCTGGAGCAATTAAAAATACACACTCCCTCAGGCTTTGACAGGGTGTCGAGAATTTATTCTCTGGAGTTATTATCTATACACGCTCCCCTGTAAACACCAGATTATATCACTATAAGCTTATTAGGATTTATTGGGTACCTAATACGGCCCAATAAATTTCCAAACCTCTCCCCGTACAAAGGAGGTTATAGCGAAATTTTTCGAAAATTCCGGGTGTTGGCCAAAGTTTTGAAGAATTTGAAAATTCTCAGAAACTGAAAAGTTGGAGAATGGAAGCCAGATTGAATGTAGTGTTGATTAATCAAACCACTTTCGACTTTGTTCCTTTTCGAGGATGAAAAGTTTTAAGTGGAGGAGATTGTAACGACCCGGAAAATATGAACCAATTTAAAAATTTTAAATTGGCTAAAATAGTGAATTTTAAATATTTAAAATGAATATGTTAAATAATAGCAATGAAAAGTGAGTTTGAATCGATGTTTGAAAACGAATATAATTAATTCTAATTATAAACAAGGCCTGAAATGGCGCGGTAGTTTCAAAATTTGAATTCAAACTTTGACTGACTGTACTGGGTGCAAAACAAAACGGATTTGAGTGAAACCAGAAATATTTAAATCTGTTAGTGAATACCTTTCTAACGAATCAGAAAAATCGAAGTTTCTTATCGGAAAGAAAAGTTATGGCCAAATGAATTTTCAGAAAGGTCGCTATGGAATTTATATAGCCCGTGAAATTGGCCATTTTGCAAACGACCTCGGAATTCGACAAAACCACTTTTGTTGGATCCGGGATGTGAAGTCATTGCTAGGTTTCAAATTTCATAATTTTTGAAGCTAGTATGTGAGTGTGGCAAAGGAAAATGTGTTTTGGTCAATTACAGTTAAATTGGATCGACCGGAAATGAGCCATTTTGCAAACGGTCTCAGAATTCGACGAAACTAGTTTTGTTGGGACCGTATCTTCAAAACATTGCTAGATTTATTTTTCTGAAATTTTTCGAATCAGTTTGTGGCCCTGGAAAATTGAAATGTACGTTCAAATTAAATATTGAATGTTTTATATTTTAAATTGAAGGAAAACTAACTGAAACAATCGAACGGGCCTACGAAACATATCCCATTGTGTTCGGAATGGGGGTAAAACACTAGGGACTACAGTCGTTGGGTTTGGATTGGGGTTCGTGTGTGAAAGGGGGTATTTATGGAAATATATATATATAAGGGGGCATTGGGCCACGTCAACCCCCCCCCCCCGATATTCTCTCTCTCCCCAATCACGAACGGCGACTCCAGTTCCTCCCTTCCCAGCCAAAATCCGACCGCCACGTCCATCGTCGACCACCCATCCAGTAGAGTTTTTCAGAGCCCTCCTCCTCCTCTCCAAATCCGACTCGACCTCATCACCCCTCATCGCTCCTAGCTCGAGAACCAACCCCTCAAACCCGCCGTGTTTCGCCCAAAAATCCGTCACGATCGTTAGCTCGAGTTCGTCATGGTGGGGACCCCCTGTAGCGGATTTCCGAGCCCATTGTCGTGGTGAAGTCGGATCGAAGCAACACTTCACGGATTGGAAACAAATCGGAAACCTAGTTTCGAAGTTTAAAGGAGGTAAACGGGTTTAAATTTCTGAACTGAAATTAACACTTTAAAGTGTTGCAAAACTTTGAAAAATCAAATCTTTTTCGTGTGTTGACGAAATTCGATGAAACAGGAAACATCGTGACCGTGTGGACGTCTTCTATATTCTAGAAGAGACCGCATATTTTTCTAAGCCTTCTGCTATTTTTGGTGGAGTGGAACCCAATGTGAGATTTCTAATTTATAAACGATATGGAAAATGACGATGTATAAATTATATAGTCGATGTATGGGTTACATAAGCGTTGTACACCTCATGTATAAGCGTTGTATAAGTTGTACATTCGATGTATAAGTTATATATGCGTTGTAAAAATTATATATGTGTTGAAATAGAAGTGAAACGCTATATATAAATAAATAAATATATATATATATATACGCCCCTCGTCTACAAACCATGGACGATATTTATTGGTTGTGATTGGTGTGAAATTGATTGATAGCGAATGGTTGATTGAAATTGTTTGTGGTTGAAATTGATTGATTATGGTTGAAAAGTACCCGTTTGTGGTTGAGAAATATTTGGTTGAAACCACATAGGATTAGTTTATGGAAATGAAAAAATATGCATGCCGCCTACGTGCGAACTAGATGCATGATTCCCCGTTGTCAAAAGCTGCGAGGCTTTAAGGTAGAGCGAGGTGCCGTACTAGGGACGGTCCCGGTTTTAACTACCCTGCCGTTATGCTACCGAAATTTTGAATAATATTCATGTGTTAGAATTATTTTCATTTGTTGAAACTATATTTATTCGTTGAATAGAAAACCTTCATGTGATGAATCGATATTCATTCATTGGATAGAAATTCATGTGTTGAATGGTATTCGTGTTTTAAATATAAAAATCACCTTTTTATCTATATATATAAACTATAGAAAACCTTCATGTGTTGAATTGAAATTCATTCGTTGAATTGAAATTCATGTGTTGAATGGTATTCATATTTTGGAAGAAATTGTTTTATAATAAAAATCCAATTTTTATCATCGATTTGAACTATATAGAATAATCTTGTTTTGAAATAAATTGTTTTATAATAAAAATCCTATTTTTTTATCACCTATATTAACTATATAAAATAGTCGAGTTTTGAAATAAATTGTTTTACATTAAAAATCACATTTTTATTATATACATGAATTGTTAAAAATAGAGAAGTGTTGAAATAGAAAACAGTTAGATAAAAAT
The DNA here is from genome assembly GCA_030737875.1 of Allium sativum. NCBI lineage: Eukaryota > Viridiplantae > Streptophyta > Magnoliopsida > Asparagales > Amaryllidaceae > Allium > Allium sativum. The sequence goes on along the minus strand of CM060916.1, from coordinate 747,528,291 downwards.
ATCATTTTTATCAAATGTATGAAATTCATATAGTTTTGAAATCGAAGAATCGATATACATATATAAATAGAATTGAAATATATCGAATAACGAAGCTGAATTTCGTATTTTGAAACCGTGATTTCAAACGATTAGTGCGGGAGGTCCGACCATCGGATTTTCCCGAAATCGCAACTGTTGGGTTCACTTTGGAAATACCTTTCCAACGACACCAACTTTGTAAAAATCCAACGGTTGGATTGTCTGGAATGTTTAATTCAAATCTAAAGAAAAACAGCTCCAGAATCGTTTATATTTATATATATATATATATAAATATAAATATAAATATAATTATATTAAATCGAATAACGACGCTGCAGTTCGTATTTTGAAATCGAAACTTCAAACAATTATACCGGGAGATCCGACCGTCGGATTTTCCCAAAACTAGAACTGTTGGATTCGTTTTGAAAAGATCTTTCTAATGATGTAAATTTTGTGAAGATCCAACGGTTAGATTTTCAGATATGTGTAAATCAAATCTGAAGAAAAAAAGCGCCACGGCCGCGTTATGGCCCGTAGCGTCGTTTTGAATAAATTGGCTATTATAAAATAAATAAAAATAGCGATAAATCGTTATAAAATATTATAAACGATATGGATGTGAAATTTAGAAACTAACTGAAGGTTGGCTAAGTCGAATGGTTTCTTGGGTATTGATCTGATGTTGGTTTCGGCCTTCGGGGTTAATATTTGGGAAATCGTTCTCTTACTGATTTACGGTTAGCGACTAATGAATTGAAATGATGCGTAGTAGTGTTTGTGTAGCACTTGTTTATTATATACGCAAGTTGCTCAGAAAGACCGGGTTTATCCTATTCTGAATAACTGAATCGACGATAAGAAATCAAAGATGAAGACGGTGGTCGAAGGCCGGAGATCTTCACCTCGTTTGGATGGTAACCAATGTCCTGATTGGGAGGCATCCCGAAATATGGATAATAAGTGGTGATCGTCCAGACGTACGTGGAGATCGAAGGGTTTGCGAGGTATATAGTGCCTCCGGTTTTGTTCAGACCCAGAACGGACTTGCAAATGGACAGAATTTATTCTGTGTGATTGATAGCTATCAGTTGCACGGTGTGAATTGCCTATGTGGCATGCTAAGATGCAGTGATCAGGGCTTTTGTTGAAAAGCAAAGTCTTGTGGTGATGATCAAAGCACCGCCTGTGTGGCGTAGCTTTGTGTATAACTAGAAATCGCGAGCCTCACACCCCGGTATGAACCAAAAACGGGAGAAAGGACCTCAGGGGGACGTGCGTTTTCTTTCTAGCTAGAAGTGGCGTCAGTGGTTTTACACGCCCTGACGAGTTTGACTTATGTGGTTGTTACTGTTGCGAGATGCCTTGGAAATATCGGTCGATCCGGGACTGATGGAGTCATTCGTTGGCTCACTTACGCCCCAAAGGGCGGAGAAACGCATAGTTCAGGCATTATAATCCACTCCATGTGGACCGGCCCTGACGATCCAAGGTACGGTTGCGGCTGTGCCTGAGGGGCGGGCTAGAGCGTCTTGAAGTCGGTAAGGACTATCTTTTGCCTTGGTTCATGACCGAAATCCAATCTCCAAATACGTGACTGTGCGGTTTTGATTGTATACATATATGGCGACATGATATATGGTACCCATGCCGTCTATGTTTGATACTTATGATTGAAATTGTTTTTCGAAACCTATAAAAACTAGTAATAATATCAAATGCTTTTGTTTTATTCGTATCAAGCATATTTTGGCTATTATAAGGTAAAACTCTATCCTCCGGTTTGCGTTGCATTGTGTGATGGGAACTGAGTCTTATAATGGCTTCATTTTTATAAGAAGCATTGTGATGTTTAAAAGAATGATTTGTTTTAAAGCACTGGCAATCCAATGGAGTAAACCCGTTCCACGAAAGTGGCGTGGTCCTGTGATTAGCCATATTTTAAATATGTTAAGTAGATTTCTCATACCAGTCCCATGACTGACTCGTAGTTTGTTTCACTTTCAAACCCGGGTGCCCCTTTTTCTACACGGGCAGCCTTGTATTCAAGTTTATCTGGCTCTTTCTGGATAGCTGGAGCTGAGGATGGATTCTATTATTTATCTCTTTTTACGCTGTTCTGCTCCTATTGTACATTATGTTTGTTTTCCGTTGTAGACACTTATGTATAGCTGAACTGTATTTGTACTAAGTATGATCCGGTATACTGTGTAACTCCGTTGATTACGTTTATCCAGTATATTCTATTGTTCATTATCTGGTGTATTCATTTAATTCTGTTTTGCTGTTATCTGTTTATGTGTTATATTCCAAAGATTACCCTTGCCGCCGTCAGTACGGGGTTTGGGGTCGTCTCAGAGAGGCTTGATGTCTTGATTAATGTTCAAACCAATCTTCCACACCATAAGCTGTAAATGATGTTGACAAAAAAGAGGACTCTTCAGCCTCAGACCCTAATCGATCCCACTTCTTAGTGGAAGATAAGGGGTAGGCTGGCGTTGAGAACTCTAAGGTCAAATCTCCACAGCCCAAAGAGAAGCGTACGACTCAAATTATCGCAAGTCCCACCAAAAGGACATTTCCCAGAAGAAATAAAAGGCATTGGAGCTCGAACTATGATCTCACAAACAAAAACCTGGATGCCAGTCCAGTGGAACGAGAGAACAATGAGAGATATATTACAGATATAATCTAGCGGATAATGAAAAAAAGAAAATCTAGGAGGATAAAGAAAAAGAATGGGAATTTTCACCTAGTAAAAATCTATTTACAGAAAAGATCCGTCAAGCGAAATTTTCCAAGAAATTCATACCTCCAACTATCGCACCTTATGGTGGGGCCTGGGATCCGAATATCTTTCTATTCAAATATGATCAGCACATGAACGGAGCCAGAGCAACCAATGCGATAAAATGCTTATACTTCCCTGTATGCCTAGGTGTGGCTTCACTATGGTTCACCAGACTTCCACCTAAATGCGTTGATCAATTTGCCGATTTAGCAAGAAGATTTCAAGACCAGTTCCGCCTACAGACTGCCAAAGCTAGAGATGTAATGTTGATCAGGGAGATGGAGCAAAATTCTGGGAAAACAATCATAGCTTTCCTTACATGGTTCCATGCTGCGGCAGCTGAAGTCATAGAGCCAGAACCCTGGTATTTGTTAGCAGCCCTAAAATGTGCTATTGATAAAAAATCAGAATTTGGGCTTTAAAAAAGTTCTATAAGAAAGCTGAGGAGTATATGAGCGTGGAAGATGATGCCCCAAATGTTCAGAAGCTCATAGAAAACAGTGCCGCCAAAGAAGGAAAAAACAACGAATTTCGAATGGAGCAGAAAAATGACTCTAGGCAAAAAAGGGGGAGTGATGAGAAGTACAACAAAGCTTTAAAAAGACACGACTTTACAAGCTTTTAGAATTGACCCTTTTAAACGAAACCCCAGAGAGGATTTACTCCGCCACTAAGGATTCAGGCATCTTTCCTCAGGTGAATCCTCAGAAGATTACTAAGCAACAGGTGAATTCCGACAAATTTTGCCGGTTTCATAATCAACCAGGGCACAACACCAATGAATGTCGACACCTGAAGAGTTTAATCGAAGAACTCATCAGAAAAAATCAACTCCAATAGTATGTGAAAAATCCTCAAAACGCTCCAGCAGCATAAGGAAACAATAATACCATTAGTCAACCCGAATCAAGTGAGAAAGCCCAAGTATCTGTTGATTTGAGACCAATAATCAACATGATATTTGAGGGGCCTCACCCTGTTGGAAGCAGCTGGGCGTACATGGAAAAGTATGCTAATGAGTTGAAGGGAGCCTCAAAGGAAGAAAGATGCATGATCCTAAGTAGTGAGTTGCCAATAAAGATGCCTAGAACCTCTACTGATGACGTGGTATTCAAAGATAGAGATGTAGACTGACTACACCAAATATCGATGTCATGGTGATTACAATTGATCTCGGACCTGCAGTTGTGAAGAGAGCCCTAGTTGACATGGGGGCATCCATCAATGTGATCTTCATAAACAAGTTCTAGAAAATGAACCTTTCTATGGAAGATGTGCGGTCTTATCCGAATAAAATCCACGGGTTTACTGGACAACCTACACAACCCATCAGTACGATAGACCTGTTCGTGGAACTAGCAGATGGAGAATGCAAGGTTTCTATGGTGCAGACCTTTGTCCCGATAGATGAGTTCTTGTCCTACAATTCATTCCTTAGAAGACCGACTCTCGCAGGCTTTAAGATCGCGCTAGCTCCATGGTGCTTAACCATGAAGTTTCCAACTGAAAAGATAATTGGTGAGATTAAAGGCGACCAGATCACCGCAAGGGATTGCTACGTGATGGAGTTGCGCGTGGCTAGGAGAAGAGACCTGGGAAAGGATGCGAAGACTCCACTCCGCATTAACAAACTTCCTTTATAGCAACTAAAGAAGGGTCCTTGCACTGGAAAGCACAGTGGAGCACGAAAGGAAATGGACCCAGGAAGGCTAGTGCAGAGGACGAAAGAGAAGCTCTAGCTGAGATCACAATTCCCATAGCTGTTAATCCAAAAGATCCAAATCGTGTGTTGAATATAGGATCTCAATTGAGCCCTGAACTAAAAAGTCAATTGGTTTTCTTTTTGAAGGCTAATTTAGATATGTTCACATGGAACCATTTTGACATGTGCGACATATCTCCAGATATCGCAGTCCACAAACTTATCATTGATCCGCATGTTCCTTCAGAAAAGGAGGATCCAGGGGCCAGAGAGATCGTGCGCCTTAAAGGAGGAAGTCAATAGGCTAATGGAAAATGGCTTCATCAAAGAATCTACTTATCCAAATGGGTCTCCAACCCTGTTCTTTTAAAGAAAACGAATGAAAAATGGCGAGTCTGCGTAGACTATTCAGATCTTAATAAAGCTTGCCCAAAATATAGTTTCCCTCTTCCCAGGATTGACCAGCTAGTGGACTCTATGGCTGGGCATGAGCTGCTGTCTTTCATGGATGCGTATTCTGGTTACAACCAAAATCATGATGTACAGACCGGATCAAGAAGACACAAGTTTCATTATTGATCTTGTCTTATAGTGCTACAAGGTGATGCCATTTGGCCTAAAGAACGTCGGGGCAACTTACCAGCGATTAGTGAATAATATGTTACAATGGAAGTCTATGCCGACGATATGTTGGTAAAATCAAAAAGGGCAAAAGATCACTTGGAAAATCTGGCCCAAATGTTCAATATTCTACGCCAATATGGCATGAAGCTAAATCCTTTAAAGTGTTCTTTCGGGGTCGGTTCAGGTAAGTTCCTAGGGTTTATGGTCAATTCTAGGGGCGTAGAGGCAAATCCAGCTAAAATATCATCTTTAAGAGAATTGCACACCCCAAGAACTAAGAAAGAGCTTCAGCATTCAGATGGAAAGATTGCAGCCTTAAATCGCTTCATACCCAGTGCAACGGACAGATATACAGATATCTTCCCTTCTTCGATACCCTTAGGAAAGGAAAGAAAGAAATACAATGGACTTCAGAATGCCAGAAATCTTTCAAAGAATTAATCCAACACCTCCAATGTTGTCAAAGCCTAGCGATGGAGAAGAATTGTTCATGTATCTGGCAGTGTCTACCCATGCTCTAAATGCAGCATTGGTAAGGGAGGATTTGAAGGTTCAGAGACCAGTCTACTACATCAGTAAAAGATTAACTGGGGTAGAACTGAATTACCCAAAGCTCAAAAAACTCGCCTATTGTTTACTTGTTGCCTCAAAGAAGCTTCGGCCTTGCTTTCAAGCTCACCCTATTAAGGTTGTCACGGATCAGCCTTTAAGGCAAGTTTTGTACCGACCAGAGACTTCCGGGAGGTTGTTAAAATAGAAAATTGAGCTTAGTCAATATGACATTACATACCACCCCCGAAAGGCAATCAACGGACAAGCACTTGCTAATTTTATCCTAGAATTTACCGACAAAGGAGTGATGAAAGAGGATCCTGATACCGAAACTAACATCCGCTGGAAATTGTTTGTTGATGGAGCATTAAATGAATATTGTTCTGGGGCAGGAGTAGTCCTGGAAACCCCGTAAGGAAGATCTATATGTTACACGCTAAGATTTGAATTTCCATCAACAAATAACGAAGCTGAATTTGAAGCCCTCATTGCAGGAATAAGGCTAGTAAAACAATTACAGATAAAGATTATACAAATTTTTAGTGATTCCCAGCTAGTGGTATGTCAAATCAAAGGAGAATTCCAGGCTAAAATGGGTAATTTGCCAACTTATTTAACTAAGGCCTTGGAACTACTGGAAACTTTCGAACATTATACCATATCTCATATTCCAAGGGAAGAAAATACCAATGCAGATTCGCTGGCGAAATATGCAACCACAGGAGACATACAACTTACAGGATTAGTTCCAGTGGAAGTCCTTTCTAGCCCCAGCATGGAACATATTGAGATGGATTTGGTCATGGAAGCGACCGACGAGCTAGACTCATAGATGACACCAATTAAAGAATACCACCTGACTGGTGCGCTTCTAGCAGAAATTAAGAAGCGAAGGAAAATCCTACGAAAAGCTCCTATGTACCTCATGCTGGATGGGCGACTGTACAGATGAGGATTTTCTATGCCCCTGCTTCATTGTGTTACAAAAGGAGAATCGAAAGCAATCATGATAGAAATACATGAAGATGAATGCGGAGGTCATACTGGGGGTTAGACCTTGGCCAAGAAAATTCTGCGATACAGTTATTTTTAGCCAACTATAAATAAAGACTCCATAGCCTACACTAAGAAGTACGATAGGTGTCAAAGATTCACTAAGATCCCAAGGATGTCATCCACAGATATAACTCACATGGTTAGCCCATGGTCGTTCGCTATATGGGGCATTGATCTTATAGGGGCACTTCCCACCGCAAAATCTGGTTTCAAATATGCCATTTCCGCTGTTGATTATTTTACGAAATGTGATGAAGCAGAACCATTGGCAAACATAACCTCAAAGAAAGTTATTAACATTGTTTTGATAAACATCATATGTAGGTTTGGGATGCCACAAAAGATAATCACAGACAACCTAACCCAATTTGAGAGCGAAGAGTCCCAAAATTTCCGTGCCAAGTACAAAATCTAGAAAATCTTTTTAACAGTCGCCCATTCGCAAGCGAACAGACAAGTGGAAGCAGTAAACAAAATCAGTAAAAAAACTATTAAGAAGCGATTAGATAAATACAAAGGTAGTTGGGCAGATGAGCTTCCACTAGCATTATGGGCATACTGTACCACTCATAAAACTACGACTGGGCACACCCCCTTTTCCTTAGCTTTCGGTTCTGAAGCTATGATTCATGTGGAATTAGAAGTTCCTACTCACAGGATGATTCACTTTAACCAGGAGGAAAAGAGAGGTTACAACTCAAGGCCCTCAACCTAATAGAGGAAAAAAGAAAGGAAGCCGAACTTAGAATGACGGCACACCAAAGGAGAGTAGCCAAACATTTTAATTAAAAGTCAGACATAGGACTTTCGAGATCGGAGATCTTGTGCTGAAAAAGTAGTGACCGAAACCGGAGTTTTGGGGCCAAATTGGGAAGGGCCTTATATTATAAGCCAAAAACTTCAAGATAGCACTTTCAAATTGACCACCACAGATAGAGTCCAAATTCCTCGAGCTTGGAATAGCGACCACATTCGTCGTTCTTTTCTCTAATGCATTGTACAAATTTATTGGAAAAAAAAGTTGTAGATATTTGCAAAGATTCGCATTTGAGCTATGTACATAAAAAACGAATGAGTAAGGTTGCATGCATGAATCATGTATTTGCGGACTTCTGCTAAAAGTGATATATTTGTGTAGGTAAACAAGTAACAAGTGGGCACTAAGTCAGAAAATTCCGCCTTTCATCGCAAAAAACACCAGCACCCTTTATAAGCAATCAACAAAAGGATTGGTATCAAACTATGTGAGGGCAGAAACAACTCAATATGTCCCACGGATAAAGGATTTCTGAGTCCCATTAAAAAGGCACCTTCTCAGGCGCAGGATGCAAATTCTTTGAGTCGAACAAAAACTTGATAAGGAGAGCTAATGTTCACCTCCCGAGATGAAGCACCAAGTCAAAAACAACTCAATTTGTCCCATGGATTTAAAATTTCTTTTTGCAAATCCCAAAAGAGGCACATTGTTAGGTGCAGGACATGAATTCTTTGAATCGAACAAAAACTCGGTAAGAGCAACAAGTGTCCACCTCCTGGGATGAAGCATAAAGATAAAAACCCTAGGCTGGAAGCACTAGTCCTAGTGCCGGAATGACCGACAAAACATGCTGGAAGGACCAGCGTAAGCAGAAATCCTAGCAAAAAGGAGGTAACAGAAATCCTAGCCGAAATGGGGTATCTAATTTAGGTCGTTCTTGATAGCAGATCAAATAAGACCAAAATTGGATTGAAATTTGAAACCCAAGCCCTCCCATGGGGACACGTACTCAAAACCAGTCTCCGAAGAGTTTGGGTCACCAAGCTGGTGAGATGCAGATTTGAGTACATCCTAAATCAAAAACAATATATAATCAGGTCTAAAGACCTTGTGCCACCGGGTCAGCAAACATACAAATAAATGCGCAAATACAAAAGGAAAAGTGGCACAAGGTCAACTAACCAAAATAAAATTTAAAGAAGTCGACTGCTTCTAATTCAATAAAAACTATAGTAAACCGCTACAAAATCGAAAAGCAAGCCAATAGCACTAAATCTACACGTCGTAAATGCTATACCAATGTGCGATCGTAGTAGAAAGTTGTAACACAAAGACACAAATAAAAATGTTGTTAAACAGGGTGAAGGACCATAGTGGAACCAGTACGAGCACTGTCTTGCATCAACAAAACAAAGCACAGAAGCATCACAACATCACAAGTCATAAAGCAGACCAACAGAAAGTCAAATACGGAGATCGACACCCACTTATACAACCGATCTGAGAACATAGTTTGCAAATGGAGCAACCAAAAGCAAGACAGGAAAGCTACAGACCTCTGTTCTTCCTAGGCCTGCCGACCTTCCTCTTACCTAGAGCAGAGCAGGATGGAAGCCCATCAGTATGCTTTGAAGCTACCAACTCGAATCTCCAAGAACAAAGGAGGCAACCGCACTATCTCTGGATCTCAGAGCCTGAATCAGATTTGTCTTCTCATCCTCTAAAACAGAAATATGTTCGCGATTATTCCTATGAAGCTTTTGAAGGTCACAAGCTAGGGAGTGCCAACCGCTCATTTGTTTTACAGAATGATCTTTGAGAAGGTCCATCTGTTTCCCAAATTTGTACATAGCATCCTTGAAGCGGGCAAGCATCTGAGTCTTCGCAGCAATCATATCACAAGAAAAGGTCTGATGGCTAGATGGGGATATGTCCACATTAGAATATATACCTATAAGCTCCAGCCCTTAAGCCACCTAGCAAGCTTGGGAGTGCATGGCCCAAGATCATAGCGTGGCCTACTCACAATAGTTTGAAGTTCTTAGTAAGAAGGACTGAGAGGGGAATCCACAGACAGCTGCCCCGTTGATTGAACATCGGCTATTTGAACATCTAAATCAAAAAACATCTCCACCCGACATCGCTCCAGAGACGAATCCATCCTGTAGAGTGAACTAGTGAATAATTGTGCAAGTTGGGAATTTAAAGGGATAGGAAAAGTCGAGACAAGTAAAGTAATCAAGAGAAGAACTATGAACTCCTCCAATCCCGATCGCATATTGTCCTCGCATATCAGAATTACTCAAAATTGATTCAAGGGAAAAGTAGGAATGACATTCCGTCAAATATACATGAGCAACCTCAGGAATCAAGCCAGAAGTGACAACATCGCGACAATATGTCTTAAAGCATTATAATATGTCTTAAACATTTCGATAAGCATATCATATGCGCGAAGTTTCAAACCAGATGAAGGGGTGTATCGGAGTTCTCAAATAAGTAAATGGACAAGATGAAGTGAATCCATTCCGAGATTTCGAGTATTATCACCGCGAAATATCAACAACAACACAAATAGTACCTAATGGTCATAGAAAATCTCGAGAAACAGCTTAAGAAAGCATAAAAAAGGACTTATTTTTTCCAGAAAGCATACATTACCAATTTAGAGGAAGAGCAAGCATGAGCAAGAATGACAAACCTGCGCTCCACGGATTAAAGGAGTACGAAGATTCTTGATGGGAGAATTTAATCGCAATAAATCCAAAGCCAAAATCAGGACTTGAGAAACTTACGTAACTGCTATCGATGCACTTTATATGGGAAATTGAGAATAAAAAAAGAAGGAGAAAGAAAACAACAAGGAAGACTAAAGGACATGCATCCATGTCTTTCCTACCACGTCATTTCAGTACTCAATTGTGCACGTCAGTTCAGTACTCAATTGTGCATGGCCTATCAAGGTCCAGCTGGCTCGCTTGCCTTCCCGTGATTTGAATGATCAAAGTAACATAAACAACTTAGACTCCCCACTCACAAGAAGAAGTGAGCTTAGCCATTTTCCCCTGAAACGACTCTAAGTCTTGCATGACCGATCCTTAATAAACCAGATTTAACCAACCCAACTATATTGTGTTTAGCCATTTTGAAGCCAGTAATTTTTGCAAAATAAAAATTACAAACTTCGAGGGGCAAATGTTTATCCCTCGAAAAGCATGCATATATTGGTCTATTAAATTTGCGTTTGCATTATGGGTCAGGTATCATCAACCTCTGTCGTACGCACTCAAAAAACCCTAGCCGCAGTGATGTAATTGGCTCTATGATGGTGTGACTTCATAGTAAATTCAAGTAGGAAGGTTCGAAGTGTTGAAAGGTGTTCGTTGGTTGGTGTAGAACAACGAATAAGGTGACAACTCAAAAGTCATGAGTTGGTGGATAATGGTTGCTTGAGAAGGTTGCTTGAGCTTTGAAAAGTCGTCAGGTTGGACGACTAGAGATGTGAAGGCCAAGAGATTATCATTGTCGTAAGTTGTAGCAAGCTCAAAGTAGGGGTACACTAGAGACGTCTAAAAGACCGGTTGTAGATCGAGTACCCTGGCTATCATTGAAAGGCCAAGTTGTCAAGGTTGGATAAACATGCGTATTGTTGAAAGGCGCATAGAGTTTATGCTAGAACTGGGGTTACCATTAACCCTTGACATATAGCAAGGTTGGCCGACATACGATTAACAATGGTTTCGATGTAGGATTGGCGGTGATAGCCAGAGTCTGTCATGGCTGATTAGTTGCCTTGTTTGAACCGTCTCATGTAGATTGTCTAACATCGAAGGAGATGTTCCTTGGGTGTTTGTCTGATATTGGTTTAGGCCTCTGGGGCTTGTGCTTGAGGGATATTGAGTTCGATTAGAATGATTTACATAAGATATATAATTTGGATGCCTATAGTGCTTTTCCATGATTGAATGGGTTTTATGGTTTCCATGGATGTACGGTTGAAATGTTGTTGTAAAGGCTATCACTGTCCGATGTGGGGAAGAGCGGGTTAAGGTCTTCTCTGGTGTTGTGGGTAGATTAATATGTTTATCTATCCATTCTCATATACTTTATTGTTGATGTTTGTTATCTGTTTTATCGCTCACTAAGACTGTTTTCTGACTCAAGGTTTTATGTTTCTCTCTTATTACCTTGGGATGTTCATTCGGTTGTGGATAGGCAGATTAGGTGGTAAGTGACATGTGATTAGTGAGGATGATGTTGCAATTTGGAGGCGAGTTAGAGGCTTACGTGCCAGTTTTATTACTATCTACTATTTCTGTTTTCGTTGTTTGAGTTACTCTATGAGTGTTGTAGTGAGGCTTTATGTACGGACTTTGATATTTCCTATGATGTTTGGATAATCTTTTAGGGTGTTATGGAAGTTTCAAAAGTTTGTTATATGATGCTTCACTATTATTACCTGTTGTATATTTTCTACTATATTTTATCCTTGCGCTATGAGTTCTATGACAGGTATTGATTGTGTTACCTACTTATGATGATCGTCCACAACTGCCTTGCACACCTTTCAGCGCATTATTCCTCTTGTTCAGTGCAGGGGTTGTGGGCGGTCGTCCCATTTGGTATCAGAGCTCTGGTTAACGATTTTAGCCATAGTTCGAAGACGTAATCAGGTATCAGAGACCTATTTGTAGATTTCGGTTGGATGTATGCTATATGATACAATATAGTATAGTAGAGTTTGTACTTCTTTAGCAGCTTTTCTTGTAAGTGGCTAATCATTCTAATTTGCAGATTTACAATGAGTCGACAAACTACAAGACACACTGCTAAGGAGGGGGTGTGCCTGAAGGGGGTAATGGCGGTATACTAGACTCCCCAGCCATGTTTGAGGCTATGATGGAAGCAGTCATCCGAAGGGTACCCACTCCAGTGGCAGCCACGATAGACGTAGCAGTGCGAGTTCGCAGGATTGTGGATTTTGCGAAGCTGTGCAAAGATTATACATCTCTAGGAGGAAAACCATTCAAAGGTGCTGAACCAGCTGAAGAGGTTAAAAGGTGGATAGATTCTTGTGTCCGTATTTTTAGAAACTTGGGGTTGGATGATGCCACTAAGAGGAAGCTTGAGTCAAGGCAATTGCAAGGCAGGGCCATGGAGTGGTGGAATTCTATTACACTTGAGACTCTAGAAGAGGAGATTTCATGGGAGAAATTCAATGATAAATTTGAAGCAAAGTTTATCTCCACTGCTCAGAAGTCATTTTAGTTCAAGAAGTTCGTAGAGTTGAAACAGAATGGTCGTTCTGTGCCTGACTATGTTTCTAATTTTGAGGCCTTGTCCAAATATGCTCATTTATACATTGACACACCTTATCATAAGAACGAGAAGTTTGTTATGGGGCTGGATACCTACATTGGAAGGCTGCTGGTGGATCATCTTGACAACCCATTTGAGAAGATTGTGGAAAAAGCTGTCCTCCATGAGAGCTTGTTTCCTATGGAAGCAAGTGTTGTCGCTGCAACCAAGGAAGTTCAGAAACCACAACAGGGCGGTAATAATAAGAAGAGGAAGCAGCAAAAACAGAAAGAAAAGGATGACCGGAAGAAGCCTAAGAGTGAGGTGTTTTGCTTTAACTGCCAATAGAAGGGTCATTACTCGAATGAGTACAAGAATCCCAAAGCTGAGAAGAAGTGCTTCAAGTGTGGAAAGCCTGGGCATGAGAAGAAGGACTGTTCAGAATCAGCTAAGGGAAAGCAGGTGGTGAAGGCATATGTTTTGGAAGCCGTGCCATCTTCTTCAAGAGCTTCTACTGCTGAGGAAAAAGGAAAGGGTGTCGTCGTATGAGGTACTCTTTCTATTCGCGGTGTTTCAGTTCGTGTGTTATTTGATACTGGAGCATCGCATTCTTTCATTTGCAATGAGCTTGTGTGCCGCTTGGGTTTGGAACCCGAGATTTGTGATAGACCATTGATCATGACCAATCCGGTTGGGGGTTCGTCTAGTTTGTGTATGTTGTGTTGTGGTCTAGTGTTGTCGAGTTATGGTTGTTCTTTTGTGTGTGATTTCTCTGTTCTTAACTTCACTGGGTTTGGGATCATCTTAGGCATGGATTGGCTCAAGAGGTATGCAACAAGGGTGAATTGTGAGAAGATAGATGTGAGAGTCAGGGATGTAGAAGGGCGAAAGGTGTTGATTAGATATAAGCCCGAAGATGGTGTCATTGTAAGCTATCTATATTCGCTTGTGATTCCACAGAAAGACTTGTCATCTGTGTTAATCGCTAATGAGTATGAAAATATATTTGATGAGGTCAAAGGTTTACTGCCACATCGTGAGATCGAGTTTAGGATCGATTGGCCAAGGTGCTAGACCAATTGTTATTCCTCTTAGGAGAATGGTTCCTAAGGAACATTGAGAGTTAGAGGTGCAAGTTCGTGACCTTTTGGGAAAAGGATTCATTCGGAGGAGTGTTTCCGAGTGGGGTGCACCAGTCGTGTTTGCAACCAAGGTAGACGGCTCGTTAAGATTGTGTGTGGATTATCGTGAGCTGAACAAGGTAACCAAGAAGAACAAGTATCCGTTCCCGAGGATTGATGACTTGTTTGATCAGCTTCACGAAGCCAAAGTGTTTTCTCAAATGGATTTGGCAACGGGATTTCACTAGTTGAGGATGGCTAAGGATAGTTGCCAAGACTGCTTTTAGGACACCGTCCGGTTTCTTTGAATGGTCGATAATGCCATTCGGGTCGACTAATGCGCCAGCGTATTCATAGATCTTATGAATAGAGTTTTTAGAGATCAGCTGAACAAGTTTGTGCTTATGTTTGTGGATGATATTCTGGTTTATTCTTGGAACGAGGAAGAACACAAGACACACTTGAGAATTGTTTTGGAAATCTTGTGAAAGCATCAGCTAAGAGCCAAGTTTTCGAAGTGTCACTTCTGGAAGAGCGAAGTGAGGTTCTTAGGCCGTGTTGTTTCTGGAAGTGGAATAGCGGTTGACCCTGCTAAAGTGGCAGCAATGCAGGACCGGGATAGACCTAAGAATGCGATGGATGTGAGAAGTTTACTTGGGTTGGCTGTTTATTACCGATGGTTTATCAAGGATTTCTCCAAGATAGTTGCACCATTGACAGGATTAACAAAGAAGAATCAAGTGTTCACATGGGGGTGCAAAGTGTGTGCAAGCATTTGGAATTCTGAAAGAGCGACTAGTGAGTGCTCCTTTGTTGATTATTCCAAGTGGAAATGAAGAGATGGTAGTATACACCGATATATGTGGTACTGGACGTGGAGCAGTGCTGATGCAAAAGGATAAGGTTGTGGCCTACGCGAGTCGACAGCTAAAGCCGCATGAAAGGAATTATCCAACTCATGATTAGGAGTTAGCGACGACTGTGTTTGCTCCGAAGATGTAAAGACCTTACCTGTTGGGAGTTCGATTCGAGTTGTTCACGGATCACAAGTTGTTGAACGGTCTTTTCTTCCAAAAGGATTTGAATCCTTGGCAGCAACGGTGGTTAAAATTTCTGGCATCATATGATTATGGTATAGCCTATAATCCTGGAAAGGGTAACGCAGTTCCATATGCACTAAGTCAAAGACACACAAGTTTGGGAGCGATGTTTTCAGAATGGAAGAGTCTTGAGTATTTGGCAAGATTTGATTTCAGGCCATGGTGTGAGTTGGAACCTGAAATGTCGATAAGCTTATCGGAAAGACCAACTATTATCGAAAGGATTGGCGAGAGCCAAATGAGACATGAAGCTTGTTGAGTTTATCCAGAAGCTAGAACCAAAGAATAAAGAGTTTGAAGTCGATTGAGAAGGTTGGCTTCGGAAGCAAGAACGACTAGGTGTTCCTGATATCGACTGATTGAGAGATTAGGTTCTGAGGGAATGTCATCATTCGAAGTTGATGATTCATCCTAGTGGTAATAAGATGTATCAGGACATGAAGCGAATCTACCACTGTGAGGGGATGAAGCGAGATATTGCAAAGTTCATTTCCAAATGTATGAACTATCAGTTGGTGAAAGCTGAACAGAAGAAGCTGAGTGGTTTACTTCAGCCATTGGAAGTTCCTACGTGGAAGTGGGAGAAAATATCGATGGATTTTATAGGTGGACTACCTAGAACCAGGGCAGGAAATGAAGGAATTTGGGTCATCGTGGATTGTTTGACCAAAAGTGCAAGGTTCATTTTAGTAAAATCGACTAGGACGACATCGAAATTGGCTGAGATTTATGTGAAATGGATAGTTCGATTCCTTGGTATCCCAAAGAGCATAATAAGTGACTGAGTTCCATTATTTATGAGTGGATTTTGGAAGAGTTTGGAGGAATTTTTGGGAAATGTGTTGTGTTTAAGTTCGTCATAACATCCCCAAACTGATGGTCAAACAGAGAGGGTCAACCAGTTTTGGAAGATCTCCTAAGAACTTGTGTGTTGGATTTTGGGGGATCATGTGAAGCCCGCCTACATCTAGTAGAGTTTGCATATGATAATAGCTACCAGTCTAGCATTGGGATGGCACCATACAAGGCATTGTATGGTAGGCCATGTAATTCTCCAACATGTTGGTTAGAAACTGGAGATAAGTTGATACTTGGGCCAGAGATGATTAGAGAAACATCGAATTGTATCGAGATGGGTTTTGTGAAGATTTCACCGTTAAAGCATGTGGTTCGATTCGGAAACAAAGGAAAGTTATCTCTAAAAAGTGTGTCAACAAAACCCTTTTATGTTACAATCAAATGTTTACATAAGGGTGAGTTACACAAAGTAGAAACAACAACACCCCTTTCATTCCCAATCCAGTACTAAGATCTAAATCCACAAATCCAAATAACATGACAACTCTTATGCAAATATAACATAGAGGATTTGGGTGGTTTTGTATTGATGTTATCATTTGCCAAATCTTCCTAGGTATAACTATCAACATATTAATCTATTAAAAAAATAGAATATGCCTAAGAACACAATATTCCACTCACATATCTAAGGAAGAACAAATTGGATTCTTGTTATAGATTCGGATCTGTGTTTAATCTTCGTGATAAATGTGCTCCAATCCTCCTAATATATATGTAAGAATCATCTTTAGAATCTTATGCATATATAAAACTAAATTCCAAAATTCATACTAAAATCTATATGAATTTAGATTAGAGAAAAGATAAATATGGAAGTTAGAGGAATATAAGAGAAATTCGTAACCTTTCTGGAATTCAGCAATGGTAGAACGATTTTATTGTGGTAGAGATAAGAGAGTGGCTAGGGTTCGGATGTGTGGTTTGAGGGCCTATATATAGTCGCTTGTGTAAGCGTAGGCCGTTAGATTATTTAGAAGTAATCTTGGTCATATATTAATATATATTCCTCCAGAAAACCCTAACCAGACATAGTTTCATTGGGCCTTTCAGCTGCCAGGAGGCCGACTGGTGGTCGACACTCCTCCTGGGGGCAGTCGAACTCCTGGTCGCTGAAACGCTTAATGAACGTGTATTGCACTGGGGTGTTTAATTATATAATACAATGCTTTATTTTTCTTAATCTCTTTCCTTACTTATAATATTCCTTGTCTCCATAATCTAGTCCTTTGTTTGAATTCAAATACTCCATTGTTTATTTTAATATATTTTCGATATATATATATATATATTACTCGTCTGATTATATATATATATATATTTCTGCTTTTTACTGTCCAATTTCATTTGTTTATAACATCTCCATATTTTACCGTTTTCAGCATATTATATATGAAAACGATTTAGAATTTCGCCATGAATCCAAATAAAAGATTTTCATGGAAAAATTCCTAAAGCTGCAAAAATATCATTTTCCAGCCTTTATCATTAAAATTTTTATTTTATTTGTTTTCAATATTTATGTATTTTACGGGGTGTTGCAACATAACCCTTCGCCGGTAATCTTGCCTTGTACCTTAAGTCACCATTGTTGCCATCTTTCACCTTATAGATCCATTTACATCCAATTGATCTCTTAACAAACTGGAACTATCAACTGAACTAATGGCATCCTATAGTCTCTGGGGTCATCATGAAATATGCTTAATTCTTAAGCTGCCATGTCATCAAAGTCAATGTCTTCAATGATTAATCCCACAAAATCATCAAGCCATGTAGGTCTTTTCTTATCTCTGGCTGGTCAAGTTTGAATTTGAGCTCGACCTTGAGATTGATCCTCTGTCCTCTCCCTATCAACCATGGTATCATCGGAATCACCATTTTTACATGTATGGAAGTCTGATGATCTACCTTGTGTTTGGTATTCTGAATTTGTCCTCTCAACATCATCATTAACAAAATAAGAAGGCTCCATTTTCAACATAGCCTTCTCATCAAATGTATCATTCCTACTAGTAAAAATCTTCTGGGTAGTAGGACACCACGACCTATAACCCTTAATTCCTTTCTTATAGCATAGAAAAATACACTTGCGCGATCTTGGATTCAATTCCCTTCACTCTCATGCAAATAAGCTGGACAACTGAACACTCTGAAAAAGGAATATGAAATAGGCTTTCCCTTCTATACTTTCTTCAGGAATCTTCAAATCTATGGCGGTAGAAGGTGTGCAGCTGATATGGAGAACCACCATAGATAATGGTTCTGCCCAAAATCTTTTCTTTAAGCCTACTGTCAGACGTAGGCAATGAGTTCTTTACAATAAAATCTGATTCATTCTCTCTGCAACCCCATTTGACTGAGGGTCCCATGGCATGGTGTAGTGTCTTTTGATTCCCATGGACTCACAAAATTTGATGAATTTTTGAGAAGTGAATTCACCACCATTATCTAAACGAAGAACCATTACTTTCTTTCCATACTGCTTCTCAACAAGAGATTTCCAATTTTGAAACCTATCAAAAGTTTCATCTTTGGACATCATAAAGTAAACCTGTACCTTTCTAGAAAAATCATCAACAAATGAAACAAAATACATGGCTCCCCCAAAAGATAAGCATGATGCGGGGCTCCAAACATCAGTGTGTACATATTCTAAAACATCTTTAGACCTATGCTCTGCACTGCTAAAAGAACCTTCATCTGCTTTCCAAGTACACATCCTTCGCAAAAGCCAAGTTTTGACTGATGAGCACTGTCAATCAAACCTCGCTTCCACTGTACTTATAAACTACGCTTTCCAATGTGACCCACACGAAAATGCCACAATCTAGTAGCATCAGAATCAATAGAATCAACAACCAAAGCTGACTCCGCAACAGTAATTGTACCCTTCAGCAAGAATAGATTTCCAACTTTTCCCCCCTTTCATTACTATTAATGAGCCTTTTGTAATTTTTAATGAACCCTTTTCTATTACACACTTTAAGCCAATATTGCACAATTCTCCAATGGAGATCAAACTACGCCTTTAATCAAGCACATGTCTGACATCACATAAAGTACGAATTACACCATTAAACATCCTGATTTTTACCATTCCAATACCAACCATGCAACAAGATGCATTATTTCCATGCGAAGCTCTCTTCCATCAAATTGATGATAACTAGAAATAGAGTGTCTATCAGATGTCATGTGATAGCATGCTCCTGATCAATAATCCACATAGTACTCTTCATAGAAGAGGCAGAAGTTGTAAAAATGCTAGGATCACTTTCTGAATCTAATGTCTCCACAGTGGAAGCTGAAGCCTTTTTGGGAACAACTTTGTTTTTATTCTCCACTTGTGGCAACTTGCAATGTGATGTCTAGGTTTTCTTCAATAACGACAAACTCCCTTCTGAGCTCCCCTTGACTAAGATCTAGACTTAGCTCTTCTCCACCATATTTGGGTCTGCTCTTACTTCTTTCCCTTTGTGTAATAAGGCCTTCAGAAGCATTCACCATGCTCATGCTTGCTAAGATTCCCATCAACACTAGTTATGTAAATTTGTCTTCACATCCTCCAAGCAAATAGATGAACACCCATAGATCAAAGAGTTAAAAAAGTGTTATACTCTGAAGGTAAAGAACATAACAAAATAACATCCTATGCTTCACCATCAATCTTTACATCAGTCGCTCAAAGATTCATAACAAGCATGCTAAGGGCATCAACGTGAGAAAATACATTGGTTCCAGGCCTCTTCTTTAATAAATAAAGGTGTTGATGTAGGATGATGTGGTTGGTGAGAGACTTGTCGCAGAGCTTTCTCTGAAGAGCATCCTATAGTTTCTTATCATTTTTCACATGAAAAAACTCTCTAAGTACCTCAGTAGAAAGGCTAAGTTGGATGGTAGTAAGAGCATCCTCTTCCAACTCTTCTATCTCTTCGGATGCTAAATTCCTCAATTTCTTTGGATCTGAGACAACCTTAAATGTCCTCTCTTTCTTTAACACCGCTTCCATCTTTATCTTCCATACACCAAAATCCCCTTTCCATCAAATCTAGCAACTCCATAATTTTTAGTGCTTCTACCACCATTTTATCTTATGGAATTAGACATAGCTGAAATAGTCTTTGAACAGAGCAACAAGCTCTGATGCCAAACTATGGCGAAAAATCAGTGGTTTGGGCAGTGGAAGGTACCCAATAATCTAGCCTGTCCACAATCTCTACACTGTCAATCCAACAAATATAATAAAGAAAAACAAATAGCTCAAATTATATAGAAAAATAATAAATAGAAAAGAGAAAGAACACACCAATATAACGAGATTCGGCTATGCCTACGTCCTCGGACCCAACAACCTTTTATTTCTTCGCTTCAAGAGGAGGTATAATATGAGAAGATATACACAACTCAATACAACTTTCTCACTCTATAATAGACATAGAAAATAAGGATCTTATTGAAGATAATATATGTAGAGAGCTTTTGTCTTGTGTGTGTTTAAAATACGAGAAAATGCCTGCGTGTATATAAGAGGAAGGATGAAGAATGCTTTGTGGATAAGGATGAAATGTTTCCTGATTGATTCCACACATATCTAGCACATTTTTAAATTGTTTCCACCTATATCAAAATTTGATTGTTTCCTTAAATCAAATATATACCTTCCCCATATTAATATATTATCTTCCCGATTTGACTTGGTTACGAGAATCAATTAATATCTCTTCATTAATATATTTAAAACATCCAAATTTTACACTGAGATCTTAAAGAACTAGTAAAAAGAGATCAATAACAAATAGGTATATTTGTCCATGTGATAATAATCATGTATCATGTTACATCTACATTCATTTTTTTGAGATAAAAATAGATGTATGTATACTTGAGGCACATTGTATAGCAGTGGAAATAATAAAAAATATAAAACTACTTGAAGGGATGAATTATTTAACTTTAGTGGAAAATAATGCATGTCTCCTGCCATTCAAATTATATGGGTTGTAGTTTTCAGAATGCAATGTTTCACTTAATTAAAGGAGTTTTTCTCATATAATATACAAAATCAGTTGAACCCTAATCAAAATACTGCACTACATGGATACCCGACTATATATAAGAATATAAAGCAAAATATACACATGCATAACAAACCGCGGAAAATCGAGTCACCACAGTAGGAAATAGTACAAACCATCCATGCCGTACATGGTTAAAGAACAACGTCATTCGTATATAAGTTTATACAAAAGACTAATCGAAAAAAAAAGTAAAATTTTAATGATTATTAATGCATCTCGATTGGGAAATTTTAAATGAAAAACTGCTTGATGGTTTTGTGTCATCCATGTAGACCAAAAAGTGGTTCTAACACCCAATTAAACAATAATTCTAAAGAAAATGAAACAAAAAACAACAAGAACACAAGATTTATATTGATTTGGCATTAACGAGCCTATGTCCACTTTATACTTTTCTGATTGATGAATTTAATACAAATACAACAATGATATCCACTCAGTCTCACTAATACAATTGATAATTTCTCTCAATTTTGTAGAATTATACTCAAAGATTCTAAGTACAATCTGAAATAACAAAGGAAATTCGTTGGTGATAGAGTTGGAGTAGATAAATGGCCAAAAGATCCTTGAAAATGGTGTGCATTGGGGTATTTATAGGCATAAAATCCATTCGGTTCGAGTTACATGTGGGACTCATCCCACGAATCTCAGATTTGGATGCTCTAGGGTGAAGACAACGCATAGGCAACGTGGGAACATGGGTGGTAACTGCCCTAGATTTGTAGCATCATGGTGTGTAACCGTCTCACGTAGCTGCTTCGTCTAAACAGTACTGGGTCGGGTCGGTGAGAGAAACCCCGAATTGAACCGATGTCCATCAATTGGCTCGCGACTCCACCAGTGTGTAAATCCGATCTGATCCGGTTTTCTTTGATTGAGCCTAGTCCTTTGTAAATGGGTGAGAGTATGTCGATTTGTAAGCTCCGATCCGAACCGGGTGAAGATGATGGCTGATCCGATCCGAAACAACATCTGACATTCAATCCGATGAATTCTTCCTATCGGTTTGTAATGTCTCTCGCCCTCAAGTGTATTCATCCTTTGAGCTTTGTGTAGCCTGGTTACGAAGCATTCTAACATATTTTCCCCTCGAAGTACGTTTTCATTGGAAATGAAGTGTGCTTTGAAATTATTAACTTGCTTGTTCCTGAATCAGCATTAACCAAAAGTCGTGTCCTTCGATAGAGTCGTGGTGCTTCATGAAGTCAGTGTTTTGGTATTTGCAAGGCCTATAAATACATCATGGAATTAGGAATTATTGCTGCTATTCTCAATAACTTTAAGACTTCGCTTAAGGCCTAAGAAATTCCTTCAGGTAATCTTTTCGATGTACATATTCATAAACCTTGATAATTTATCGTAACCTTACCTATTCCTTTTTCATAAGTTGTTATAGTCATCGAATCAGCAACCACATTTTGGTTTGGATCGATTCAATCCAGCATGTCTCGTCTTCGGTCCACCACTGCATTAATGGTCTAAAGGGCCTTCGGATTGTTTTCTGAGCAGATCGGCTTGGGCTATCTATGTAACACCCTGCATTTTTAATGAAATTAAAAATGCGGAAATACGTATATATATTATATACATAGATATATTTAAGAGAAAAATTAAATAATGAGAATAAAATTGCATATAATAAGTTCATGTAGTGAAATGAAGGAAAAAGATTAATAAAAGAAATTAAATGCAATACATGAAATGCGAAGAAATACATGCAAACAATTAAATAGAAATAAAAAGGAAATTTGAAGAGCTTCAGGAATTTGGTCACAAAATTAGCGTCATTGCGTTCGTGGCGATTTTCTAGTCAATTTAGACCTATAGTTTGTAGAAAACCGATTTAGGATGAAAAGATATCATTAAATTAAATATTGCAACAAAACATGAAAAGGAGGAATGAAAAAAGAATAATGTTTAGCATTGTTCTAAGGTTTGTAATCAAAAGACTTAGTGACTCATCTGGTTAGAACATGTGACTTGTACACAAGAGGTTCTGAGTTCAATCCCTGCCAGCGCCATATTTTTGTTTTAGGGGAATGGCTAAAAATTGGCCTTGTGTGAACGTAGCTCAATTAAAAAAAAGAGGTTTAGTGTGAAAAGGGTTAATTGGAAAGATAGTTAAAAAGAATATATATATATATATATATATATATATATATATATATATATATATGACATGTGAGTGTCAACACCCCTGTTGCTGCGCATCATGTTGCACACATGGCACATTTTTATTGGTTAATGATGATTTTTGAGTTTTTGGGCTGACGTGGCCTCTTCTGGTTGGCTGAGTGATGTGTATTTTTAATATGAATGGTTTAGATGAATCCTAGTCAGATCTGAAGACCCTAATTCACTCACTACAACTATATAAACATACCTAGACCTAAACCTAATTCACAATACACTAATTCATACGCCTCCATGCTGCCGCAACCTAAGCTAGTCTTTCTTCTACACTAAAGCAAGTCTTATTAGGAGTAATTCATATTGGAAGATAAGAATAGAATTCTATAACAACGGTTTAGCTAATCAAATTCGGAATACAAAATTCAGATCTACTTTCTCTTCTTCCACTCCGAGTCCACGTTGCTTTCACAAATAATTAGTTAAAAGTAATTGTGATAAGTTTGTGGATTGGATTTTATGAACATGAATGTGAGATGAATCATATGTTTAATTAGATCTATTTTATGATACCAGTTCATATGTTTAATTAGATCTATTTTATGATGCAAGTTCATATGTTTAATTAGATCTATTTTATGATGCAAGTTCATATGTTTATTTATATCTATTTTATGATGCTAGTTCATATGTTTAATTAGTTTTGTTTTATGATTCAAGTTCATATGTTTAATTAGATTTATTTTATGATGCCAGTTCATATGTTTAATTAGATCTATTTTATGATGCAAGTTCATATGTTTAATTAGATCTGTTTTATGATGCAAGTTCATACGTTTAATTAGATCTATTTTATGATGCCAGTTCATATGTTTAATTAGATCTATTTTATGATGCAAGTTCATATGTTTAATTAGATCTATTTTATGATTCTAGTTCATATGATTAATTAGATCTATTTTATTATGCCAAGATCATATGCTTATTAGATCTATTTTATTAGATCTGTGCCAGTTCATATGCTTATTAGATCTATTTTATGAGAACTGTTTTATTATGTCAGTCCATATATGCTTATTGGATCTATTGTTCTATGCCAGTTCATATATGCATATTAGATCTATGTTATTATGCTATGCCAGTTCATGATCCATATGCTTATTAGATCTATGTCATTGTTCTATGCCAGTTTATGTTCCATATGCTTAATGGATCTATGTTATTGTTCTATGCTAGTTTATGTTCCATATGCTTATTGGATCTATTTTATCATTCATACCCAAATTCTATACTCCATATGTTATTGGATCTATTTTATGTGTTATGCCAGTTTTGGTACTTTAATTCTCTTCCCTTCTTTTCATTTCCTTTTTACGAGATTAGGCTAACTGCGAGCCTAACATATTACGTTGAATTATACGTACAAATAACGTGGAAACGTTGTGGGAAAAGATTGGGGAAATTATTGAATAATATGTAATTGGCATAAACTGGTTTGTAATCATGTAATTGATTTGTGGCATGAATTTGTACAATTTGTATACATGGGGTTTGGCATAGATTGTTAATAACAATGAACGCAAAGTAATTTGGGCGTAATTTGGCATGACATGTGTGCATAAGATTATAAGGCCTAATTTGGATTAAAATTATAAACATAATTTTAATGAGGGATTTTGGGTAATTGACATAATTAGCCTGAAATTAGCAAAACAGCAAATAAATAAATTGGCTAAGATAAGCATGCTGAGACACGAGGTTAGACTCCGTTTGCAATAGAAGCCTACCCGGAACCAACCGGCCTAACTAGCAATCGTAAACGGTCAGTCTAATGTGAGAGGTCGTAGGCATAACTAAAAGATGCTTAGACACGAGGTTAAGTCTGGCTTGTGGCAGAAGTCTATCCGGAACCGCCCGACATATCCAGCGGCCACAAGGAGTCGATTTAATGTGAGAGGTCTGTGCATTAGTAACTAATTAATGTCGATCAAAGATGAAAATGATATCTAAAACATGTTAGGTGGGTGGTGTTAAGTTAACCTGTGTAAGATGACAACTTAACCAATATTACGTGAACAAAGTGGATAGGGTTAAGGCAAGCTTAACCAATAATACATATTAATTTGATAAGTGGATGGGGTTAAGTCAACTGGGAGGATAGACAATACTTAACTGAGATAAGACATGTAGTAAGACATGGGAATAGTAAAAGGGTTAAGTAGGTGATATGTGTAGCATGTATTGCATGGGTAGCATGTAGAACATAAATAATGAACACTTAACCAAGATAAGGCATGTGGTAAGACATGGGTGACATGTGAAATATAATTAGAAGCACTTAACCAAGGTGAAACATGTAAGAAGACATGGGAATAAGAAGGGGTTAAGTGGGAATTCCTAGTGGGGACCAAGCTTAGGAGGGAAGCTTATGTCAAGTGTGTGGACCCTTTTCAACCAGTAACCCATTCTGTATCTATGTGAGCTCGAACTAGGTCGATGACGGGACACGCTTACTGGGTTTGATTGTAAGAGGTCAATAAAGAGTTAGCAGTGGCAGTGCAAGTCCAACGGAGTCATGTGCATGCGTGGGTCTGGGCTGGTAGGTAAGACGATGTAGCATCGTGTAGGTATAAGCCATGCATTTTTAGTAGTATTGGGTTGCCACTTTAGGGAGTGATACACCCTACTGGGGGACCATCACGGGTATCTACGAGTTAGGGAGCCGATCGAATGAAAAGGGTAGTGGGTACAACTAGTGGAGATAGGAGCAGGCGGCACCTATGACAGTAGCTAGGAGTACAGCTACCATACCATGAATAAATGTTGTAATTAGAGTGGGAAGGGTAGTGGGTACAACTAGTGGAGGTAGGAGCAGGTGGCACCTACGATAACAACTAGAAGTACACGAAACTACCATTATTATGATTAGAAAGAGGGATCAACTTCCAGTATGGGACTAGTAATGGTGCGGTGTAATTAGCATTAGTGCAGTGTAGGAATTATCTTATAGTGATTAGAAGCGTAATCAACGTTATATCTTGTTCACCTTATCATATCTGTTTATGTTACAATCATTTCTTATATCCAGTTTATGTCTTATCTTGTTACTTTACTAACTATATAGTTAAAGTCACTAGACTCGCCAGACTTTATGTCTGACCTCATTTTGTTTTGCCTCTTTTCTTTCCTTTCCCCCTAGGTAATCAGGGTGGGATTAGTGGAGCTTGACTCAGATTTCTTTCTTTCTTTCTACTGGAAGTGCCGAAAGCAATGCTCAGCTTTATCCCTTTTTCATATGGCTATTTGGAGTGGGATTATGCTTTTGTTTTTATATTCTCTGACAATAATTTATCCAAGATGGATATTTGCGTACTTGACTCTAGCGTTGGGTTTTGATGTTGTAACCAAACTATGTTCAGCTTTCGCTGCAATGAAGTTATTTTAAATTTTGAAGTACCATTTTACATATTTGTCTTGTGATGTTCTGTTCTATGCACTCATAATGCTCCATGAAAGCTAATGCATTCCCTTTGTGAGTGACATTAATGGATGTGGGGTGTTATAATCTGGTCCATTGGAACATGAGCGGTCTTCCTCCCCTCATATAAATTCATGAAACGTCATCTCTTATTCTCTGTTTTGTTTTCCGTCTTCCCCAATTTCATTAAAAACCCTAATTTTCGAAACTCCAAGAATTCTTCTAACTTCAAAATCAGACTTATAGGTGGGGTTTTAATTCTCGTTTCTTTCAGTTTTTTGCCAAATTAAACTCGAAATTAAAATCAATTTAGGTAATTGTATTCAATTCAACATTAACCTTGATGTCGGTGCCTTCTGGTTCACCGCCACCGTCGCTGGCGGCTTCGTCGTTGCATCGAAGCGGTGGTGAAAATGATCTGGGCACGAGCGCCGAGGACATCAATTCATGAACATATTTCCATACTGGATTTTTGGGGAGACAATGGATTCATGGCTTTTGACAAAGTGCGAAGAGGAAAGATGTTGGATTTGTAGAAGGAATAACGGATTGGGTTGGAGCGAAAGGTCCTGAAACAAACTCAAGAAGGGATTGGGTGAAGTAATTGAAACACAGTGAAGTGGTTCGGTTCGGCTTGGAGTCCACCGACCCAAGCAACTATAATCTCTTCAAAGTACTTCGATCCGACCTGACGTCCTCACATCTAAAAATCTAAATCGATCCCCTAATACATTCTCTGGGTCTCCGAACCGATCCGACATCCTAGCATCCATATCTCCCAAACCGATCTAAATTCTTAATGCTTGATTCTCCGTACCTATCCAGACACCTTTCACGTGGAATAGATACATAACTTATCCTATCATTCATACTTGGTTACGACTAGCGCCTTGACAATGTGGACTTGCGACATGATTTCACATATAACTTAACTAAAACCAAGTATAGCTTATAAACTTGAGGGCAATTAGGATAAAGCCTTCATAGTTGGATATTCTCGAACTGAACGAATAAATGACTGCTAACTTTTCTTTATACTGCATTCATTTTGCTTGCTTTTATGCTTTCCGACTTTAATATTGTACACTGCAGCACAAATTAGCACATAAACACACGGGGGAACACGGGCAATCATATTCTAATTTCTATCATCTCTTGGATTAGTACAACGATCATGTCAGGAAGATTCTCAACTTGGTTGATAGAAAGACAAGAAGTTGTAGGGCCATCTGAAAATCCCAACCTTGAAGATGTTTCATCTACTTCGGACCCAGACCGGGATAGCGCAGGCTCGGACTACGAGACGGAAATTCACGAAAGTGCAAAATTATCTGGAAGTGAAGTATTTATGTATGATGAAGAGGAAGGAGGAGTAGGAGACAACCACGCTCCTGATGAATTTGAGAGTGCCACTATCTTTGTATCACCCGATCACTCGGTTGAGTCAACAATTGATGATCCCATGCTTACACGACTATGTTAAAACATGGAATTCTTCTATATGATACCAAGCTGGTACTAAGATAGACCGACCTCGTAATCCACCCAAAAGATATATGGCGATTGGCCGGTTAATATGCATTGTCAAGGCGATCCCTCCGTTTCCGCCATTCGTCGTCGATTTTCTAAGATGAATGCAAAATGCCCCCATGCAACTCCATCCAATGCTTATGCATATTTGTACACATTATATATCACTTATAGGGAAATTCTAGGGGCAGAGCTCACCTTCGAAGACGTATTCTTCTTCTACAATTTTAAACACCAAACAAAAGATACTCAATCCTTTATATATTTCGAGTCGTTGCCAAAAAAGAAGATTATTGACAAACCGTTCAGCAGCAAAGTAAGTAATGCGAAGCCTGAAAGGTTCTATGTGAAGAAGCAACCGTGATGTGCTAGGCGATGGCTCAAATCAACTACGCTTTTGGTTCAGACATTCCAACTTTAATTTTTATTGTAAAGTGTTGACTCATCTCATTTTTTTTGTGTTGCTAATCCGAAGAAGGAAGTGCATCAGGTGTACTTGGATCACTTGAACCATTTTCTTAATGGTGACCAAAAATTTCTAACCGTCATAGATTGTTTAGTAGACGACTATCTTCTTCGCCACACTCTACTTGTCATGACTCACAGCATAGGCCACAGGGAAGGTCCTTACGTATACGTGCCCCCCAGTCGAAGGACAGGTCGAAACTATAGTCGATAAAGGAGAGAGTTCAAAGGGTCTAGAAACCATAGGATCCAGCCAAGAAGTGCAATTAGGTGATGAGAGAACAAAATGAGGCGAGGATCCAATTGCACTCTGAAAAAGCCCTTCTCCTATGCCAATTCAAGATGATGTTCTATTGAATATACATGCCGGGGATAGACACCGATACACACTCCTGAGGACGCTGCTACTCCCAAAAGACGAACTTCTCCAAAGGAGCTACCATTAACAAGGTCTTATGTCAATGACTCTCTTATAGATGAGTCCATATATCAGGGTTTGAGGAGGCTTCCCCTGCCCATGGCGTTTACACTTCACAAGATTTTGGAATAGGTTCTTTCTTTCACACTTTCGAGGAAGATGTCACTCCCGTGAAAGCCGGGGAAACTACACAAATAAGCCTTGCTTCAGGCTCTAGTCCGTTGGGCGGATCACTTAGGACTCACACATTACACTTACACTACACGTCACAACACTCATGTCCCATATTAGTCCTGATTCTAATATTTACTTGTGTCATTTCACAGGAAAAATGACGTGCTATAGCTACCCTCTCAGAAATGTCCGCTCAGGTATGCCCAGCTTCGACTGTGATACGAAGCACGATCGGGATGATGGTCGTGGAGATATAGCAGAAGACATCATGATTCTCACTGTCTCTATTCTTAACATTCTCGTTCCCTTCATCGATTAGACGCTGATAAGAATAAGAGCCACCAGGATCACCATAGAGGAGACAAATCATTATCCAAGGTTCCAGCTCCTTAGAAGGAAAAACATCATCAAGAAAGGTTACCGCCAAAACATCCCGACCCACAAGATAAAACCAAAACTTCTGGAAACGGGCAAGAGAAAGGTAAGATGACCCTTATACCTGATAAGTGACAAGAAGTCAATCTATCAATAGCGAAGCCTATGACACTCGATTCCGAGAATAAAGAAAAATTGAAACTTCTGAAGAAACAATTTCCGAATTATTACTTTGATAATATGCTTTTTGTTCCTGCCCTCGAGCCAGTGCCTTCGAATTGGGTGGATGAAGTCAAGGTTAAAATAGACTTAGTGGATAAGCAATATAAGGAGATGTTCAAGTACTCGCGCAATATTTCCAAAGTTTTTCAAGACTTAATAGTTGACGTGAAAAATATGAAGGAACTAGTTGAGCATGAAAAGAATATCTTAAAAGACCTAGAAAAATAGGTGGTCTATGCATAAGATCAACTTGATCTCGCACAACGTAATGTTGACAACTACAAGAAATAATACGAAGAGCTAAAAAAGCGTTATCATACCGAACTAGAAGCTCATAGCCAGGAACACAAATTTGAAGAAACAAGTTGAGGATGCCAAATTTGAAAGTACGAAGGCAAATTCGGTTTGTGCTCGACTTGAGCAGGAGAAGGAAAAGTTAGTGAAGAAGAATGCTGATTTGGAGGCCAAGCCGGCGGAAATTGAATCAAGGGCAGTTCTTGCTGAGGGGAATGCAAATATTGCCACTAAATCTACCGAGGATGTGGATGCACAATTTACCGAAGCTTAAAAGGAACTGTATGACTATGGAGAGACCATGGTAGAATTCTTTGCTCAAGTGATTCATTACCGGGACATTTCCTGGATTAAAGACTATTCAACAATATTAGTCTATGTGTGGGATCAAGTCGTCGACTGGGAAAAACGACAACTTATGGTAGACACCATCGACGAGGGTAGACTCATGGAAAAATATCTGAAGGGTGAAGAGCTGGAACGCTTAGCTCAAGGCCGAAAGCTAATTCAAGCAACTATGGAGGAGGAGAGGCATCAGGTCAAAGGAAAAGAAACTATCGAAGCTGGTTCTTCTTCCGCCGCCTCTGGGGCTACTAATGCAGAGGGGTATAATACAGAGAATTCAGGAATTCCCAGGACATCTCTTGTAACAACCCGTATTTTCAATAACCTGTAATAACATAAATCGAGGCAGAATTTAATTCTAAAATGGGAATCAAGGAAAACGGGCTATGCCATTGCGTTCGTCTCGGAAAAATACGCGAAATAGAGTCCGAGTTTTCGAAAATCGGAGTCCGTATGACCAAGATATGGCCTCGCGAAGTTTCACGAAAATTCCCAAATTAAAGTATACTTAATTAAGTGAAATGGGTTGTGTAGATATATATATATATATATATATATTGATATATATATATATATATATATAATTGAAAATTTAATAAATAAATATGCAAAAATGCTCAAAACAGCGAATTGGGAGAGGGGAATAACCGAACCGGCCGATTTTTGAAGTCGACCCGAGCCCGCTGGGTCGACTAGGGGTTAATCCAGGGTGTTTGGCTGTCAACCCGTGGGCCGATTCGCTCAAGTGCAGATTTTGCATTTGAATGGTTCTCATGGTCCATCTTTAATCTAAAGGCCCTAGATGGTTCCTACACTTGACTTCTTCCCCAAGACATGCTTTGATGGCTTGGATTGAATCTAGGGTTAATCCTATGGCCTAAAACACTTGCCTAATCTATAAATAAGACCCTAACCTACCCTAATTCATTCATAATTAAACCTAGTGACTAAACTATGGCAAAATGCTAGCTCTCATGGCCTCCACTAATTTTATGAAGAGGGTTGCATACTAATCACTCTCTAATCAACTTCTAATCCCTTCTTAGCATCTTAATCTTCTTCATTTGGTGTTCAAAGTTGCTAGTTGTGAGTTTCTATCACTTTGATGATCTTTTGGTAAACTAATTAGATGAGATGTGATGAGATTTATGGTTTTGTATGTGGGTTAATGAGCTTTGAATCATATGATATGATGTTAGCATTAATCTTATGTTTATGCATGTTGAGTATGTAAGCTTATGCAAGTTTAATATGATGTATGTTATGTTTGCATGATGCTAAATATGCAAGTTGTGGGCTATGTAATCATATGCATGTTATGCAAGTTCATGGTAATATGCTATGCAAGTTACATGTATGTAAATATGCAAGTTACATGTTTGTTAATATGCAAGTTACATGTATGTAAATATGCAAGTTACATGTTTGTTAATATGCAAGTTACATGTTTGTTAATATGCAAGTTACATGTATGTAAATATGCAAGTTACATGTTTCTTTATATGCAAGTTACATGTTTGTTAATATGCGAGTTACATGTATGTAAATATGCAAGTTACATGTTTATTAATATGCAAGTTCATGATGACACATTATGCAAGTCTATAAGCTAATATGCAAGTTTGTTATGCAAAATGAATATGTAAGTTATGTGACATATTATATGCAAGTTATGTGACATGTTATGCAAGTTCATATGCAAGTTATGTGTTTGTTAATATGCAAGATGGCACCTTTGAAACATGTTCATTCATATGCAAGTTGACACCTTTTATATGTGTTATATCATGAACGAAATTACGTGGGAACGATGGGGTAATTAAATGCATAAGTTAATAAGATTGTGTGAAATTAATATAATTATGCATAACACAAAATAAATAAACATAGTATGGGAATTTGCCTATTTGGTTAGGTGTACCCATACTATGTGTTGGGAATTTACCTATTGAGTTAGGTCTACCCCATGGGAATTTACCTATTAAGTTAGGTCTACCCATGTTAAGAAAACTTGATTAATTAGGGATAATTAATATAAAATTATGAGGGTGATTAATTAGGTGTAATTAATTGACTAAGACACGAGGTTGGACTCAGTTGTAGCGTAAAACTGCCCGGACCCAACCGGCTTAACCAGTTGCTACAAATGTTAGCCCAATGTGAGAGGTCTTAGGCACAAACTAAATACGTAATTAATGTAAAGACACGAGGTTAGACTCTGTTATGACATAAGGCTGCCCGGACCCAACCGGCTTAACCAGCGGTCATAAAAGACAGTCTAATGTGAGAGGTATTTACAAAGGTTACGTTCTTAATTAATTAATTAAGAAACACTTAACCATATTAGCATGTAGAGGGACATGAGGGGTTAAGTGGGTGCCTCGGGTGGCATGAGAAAATCTAGTGGTTGCCTTGGGTGGCAATAGAAAATACGATTAGAATACTTAACCAAAATGGAACATGTAATTAAAACATGATTAAAGGGTTAAGTGGGATATACTAGAAAAAGGGACAAGCTTAGGTGGGTAGCTTGTGGAGGCCCATTTCAACCAGTAACCCATACGTATCTTTGTGGGCTCGACCCATGTCGAGGACGGGACACGCATACTGGGCTTGACTGTAAGAGGCAAACGGGTTAGCGGTGGCAACGCAAGTCCAACGGGCTTCATATGCGTGAGTGGGCCCGGGCTGGTAGGTAAGCCGTTGTTGCATCGAGTAGATATAAGCCGTGCACCTTTAGTTCCATCAGGTTGCCACATTGGGGAATGATACATCCCACGGTGGGGCCAGCACGGGTATCTACGTTAGGGAGCCGATCGAATGGGAAGTAGTGTGTACACCTAGTGGATTGTAGGGCCCCGTGGCGCCTACTTGGTCACCTAGGGGTACGCAGGTACTAATTAGTAAATTTTATAAGTCCTTGGGTGGGATCAACCTTTAAGTTAGGAACGACTGGTGTGGTGCAGTTTAGTAATTTACCTTAGGGAGGGTAGATGCGTCTTTATCCTTTATCTTCGTTTAGTTGACTGCTTAGGGTAGCCATTCATCCCTATATGTTACCGTATATCAGTTTATGTCTTCTCTGGTTACTTTAACGATTGTATTGTTAAAGTTATAGGACTCGCTCAGACTTATGTCTGACCCTGTTGTTTTTATCTTTTTCCCAACCCTCAGGTCCTACGGTGGATCCTAGCAGTAGTGGAGCTTGATCGGATTGCTGTTCCAGTCTTTAGGAGCTTGGATAGATGTAAAGCTCCAGTTATCCAGTTATCTTTTCTTTTGTTTGGCTATTGTATGAGAGTGGGATTATGTACTTCTTTATTTTGATATTGTACTTGACCTTTATTGTGGTTTTATGATGTAACCAGACATGTTTTACTTCCGCTGTTATGAGATGATGTTTTAAAATTTCAAGTACTATTTATATCTGTCTTGTTGTAATTTTTCTGTTCTATATTCACTAAAATACTCCACCGATGCTATGGCATTCCCTTAGTGAGTGATCATAGCGGGAGTGGGGTGTTACACGTGGTATCAGAGCTTAAGGTTACCAGAACAGATAAAATTTTTGAGAAAAACTACTTTCTAAGAGTATTTTCGAAGAAAGGATTTTTAAAAGCATGTCTTCTAAGAGAAAAAGTTTTTGAAAAAGAAAAGCATAATCCCCAATAGCCATATCTTTATCTTTCGGAATCTCCTTTTTGAATCTTTCCTCTTTCGTTTCAGCATGGCTGAAGATCTTAACATCCCGGAGGGTTTAGTTATACCACTATGGTATAGGAGGTTGCAAGAGGCTAGGGCCGCGGCTGCGGGTCCGGCCAATGCTACTACACCAGAGACAACCGCTCCTCCTCCTCAGCCTAGAGTGGATAATTTT
Organism: Allium sativum; assembly: GCA_030737875.1. NCBI lineage: Eukaryota > Viridiplantae > Streptophyta > Magnoliopsida > Asparagales > Amaryllidaceae > Allium > Allium sativum. The sequence continues at coordinate 747,494,016 of CM060916.1, read as the reverse complement.
GCTAAGGTTTGCAAGGAGTTCAAGGCTATAGGAGGAAAACCTTTTCTTGGTTCAGAGACTTTCGTAGAGGCTAGAGATTGGCTTAAGGAAGTGGAAGAGTTGCTAGATATCTTTGAAGTGGAAGAGGGAAAGAAAGTCAAGTGGGCGGCTTGGTTAATGAAGGGAGAGGCCTCATTCTGGTGGGAGGTCACTAATGGAGAACGCCCTGTTGACTCTTGGGCAGATTTTAAGCAAAGGTTTGGGGCTAAGTTTCTCTCAAGGGCGGAAGAGAATCTGTTTATGGAGAAGTTCTTGAATTTGAAGCAAGGGAATCTCACGGTGAAAGAATATGTCAACAAATTCAATCAATTAGCAAGGTTTGGCATAGAGTTGGTGAATACACCGGAGAAGAAGGCTTTGAGGTTCGTTAGAGGCTTGAACGAACCATTGCAAGGAATAGCTATGACTCACATTCCTATGGGGGCCACTTTTGAGAAGCTTGTCTACATGGCACTTATGCATGAGGATGATAAGAATTCTAAGGCACCAGAGAAAAAGGGGGATCAGAAGAAACCGCAACAGCAACAACAAGGCAAGGGCGGAAAAGGCAATGGTGACAAAAAGAAGACGAAGAAGAAGTGCTTCAATTGTGGAACACCAGGACACCTTAGTAAGGATTGTCGCAAAAAGAAGAAAACCGGTTGCTTTCATTGTGGTGAAGCAGGGCATCTTGTGAAAAACTGCCCAAAGAAGGGGCAGAAGACGGGGTCTACCTCAGGAGGCCAGGTACAAGCTCTTATAGCACCACCTCAGTCAGGGGGGCAAGTTCAGGTTCTCTCAGTTCCACCGATTCAGCAGAGAGGTAGAACTATTTCCGTTGAAAGTCTGGTTTTTCTGTTTGATCATCCAGTTCGTACTTTGTTTGACTCTGGCGCATCGCATTCTTTTATCTCATCATCGTTAGTTGAGTCACTGCACTTAGACACCAGTCTAGTTGATGATCCCTTGGTTGTCTCAAACCCAATTGGGGGCTCCATATATCTGTCTATGATATGTTTGGGTTTGAAGATTTCTATACTTAGCGTTGAGTTTAGATGTGATGCTTTTGTATTGGGCTTCACGGGCTATGGGTTGATCTTGGGCATGGACTGGTTATCCAGTAATGGTGCCGTTCTTGATTGCGAAAGGAGAGTTGTCAGGCTCATGACCCGCTTGGGTAACACTCTCGAGATCTCTTGCAATCCCATGGAATCTGTTTTGCTAAGTTATCTTGAATCGCTCGATGCTTCGGTCGAGAGTTTGTGTTCTGTCAGAGTAGTCCGGGAATATCCGGATGTGTTTGAAGAAGTAAAGGGTTTGCCTCCGAAGCGGGAGATAGATTTCCGAATTTATTTGGTGGATAATGCCAAACCAGTGTCTTTGCCAGTACGCCACATGGCTCCTCGTGAGAGAAGAGAACTTCATAAGCAAGTAGGGGAGTTGCTTGAGAAGGGGTTCATAAGGCGAAGTATATCGGAGTGGGGAGCTCCAGTAGTGTTTGCCACGAAGGCGGATGGGTCCCTCAGACTTTGTGTGGATTATAGAGAACTTAATAAGCTCACGAAGAAGAATAGACACCCATTACCGAGGATAGATGATCTCTTTGATCAGTTGGTTGGCGCGTCAGTATTTTCGCAGATGGACTTAGCTACAGGGTTTCATCAGTTAAGAGTGGCGGAGGACAGTATAGAGAAGACTGCTTTCCGGACTCCGGATGGTTTTTATGAGTGGCTAGTGATGCCATTTGGGTTGACAAACGCCCCCGCATACTTTGTTGATCTCATGAGTAGAGTGTTCAGAGAGTATCTGAATAAGTTTGTAGTAGTTTTTGTGGATGACATCTTGGTCTTTTCCAAGAATGAAGAAGAGCATGCCTTACATCTCAAGGAAGTGTTGGAGACTCTTCGAGCGCATAGTCTTAAAGCTAAATTCTCTAAATGCCATTTTTGGAGAAGAGAAGTGCGATTCTTAGGGCATGTGGTCTCTAAGGAAGGGATAGCTGTGGATCCCGCAAAGATAGTATCTATCCAGGATTGGAAAGTTCCTAGAAATGCTACCGAGGTAAGAAGTTTCTTGGGGTTGGCAGGATATTATAGGAAGTTCATCAAAGACTTCGCGAAGATATCAGCCCCATTAACCCGCTTGACGAAAAAGAATCTGGTTTTCTCGTGGGATGTAGATTGTGATGATGCTTTCCGACGGTTAAAGAGAGCTTTGACCACCGCTCCAGTTTTAGTGCTCCCGGATGGGAGTAAGCCGTTTGTTGTTTATACCGATGCTTGTGGAACAGGATTAGGCGCAGTCTTGATGCAGGAGGGAAGGGTAATAGCCTATGGAGGGAGACAATTGAGAGTGCATGAGAAGAATTACCCTACCCATGATCTAGAGTTGGCCGCGATTGTTTTCGCACTTAAGTCTTGGCGCCATTATCTTCTTGGTGAGAGATTCGAGTTGTTCACCGACCATAAATCATTGAAGTACTTATTCTCTCAGAAGGATTTAAACTTAAGACAGCAAAGGTGGATGGAGTTCTTAGCATCCTATGATTTCGAGATAGCGTATACCCCTGGTAAGGGTAACGTGGTGGCAGACGCCTTGAGTAGAAAAAGGCTATCTTTGAGTCCATTGTTCGTGGAACGACGAAGCTTGGAGTTTCTTTCTTTGTTTGACTTCAGACCTTCTGTTGATTTTGTACCTGGTTTGTTGGCATCCTTGGAGGTTAGACTTACTCTTTTGAGACGGATTGGCGAGGCTCAGCGAGACGACCCACAGTTGGTTGTGTTGGTAGAGAAGCTTATAAGAGGGGAGTCGTCCAGCCATTTGGGTAGATACACCATAGATGATAAGGGATGGTTGCATAGAGACGGTAGACTTTGTGTACCGCAAGATGAGGGTTTGAAGAAGGCTATTTTGGATGATGCACATCGTTCAAGAATGACTATTCATCCCGGTGGAGACAAAATGTACCAAGACATGAAGAGAGTTTTCTTCTGGGCCGGTATGAAGAAAGATGTGGCCGAGTATGTGGCTAGATGCTTAGTGTGCCAACAAGTTAAAGTGGAGCAAAGGAAACCCGGTGGGTTGCTACACCCATTGGAAGTTCCACAGTGGAAGTGGGATAGTGTCTCGATGGATTTCATCGACGAGTTACCGAGATCGAGGAAGGGCAATACGGGAATTTGGGTTGTGGTAGACAGACTTACCAAGAGTGCCCATTTTATACCCGTAAAGAGTAAGAGGACCGCTCCATGGCTTGCTTCAGTCTATGTTAGAGAGATTGTTAGATTGCATGGCGTACCATCCAGCATTGTGAGTGATCGAGATCCTATTTTCACTAGTGAGTTTTGGAGAAGTTTGCAAGAGGCGGTAGGGACTCAGTTGTGTTTGAGCACCGCATATCATCCTCAGACGGACGGTCAGACTGAGAGGGTGAACCGTATCTTAGAAGATCTTTTGAGGCTTTGTATCTTGGATTTTGGAGGTACATGGGAAGAACATCTTCCTTTGGTGGAGTTCGCATATAATAACAGCTTTCAGTCCAGTATTGGTATGGCTCCTTTCGAAGCTCTTTATGGAAGGCCTTGTCGATCTCCTACATGTTGGTGGGAATCTACGGATAAGATCTTGCTTGGGCCGGATATGGTTAGAGAGACTTCAGAGAAGATTGATTTAATTCGAAAAAGGATGAAAGCAGCGCAAGATAGACAGAAATCTTATGCGGATCGGAGAAGGACGGATCTTGAGTTTGAGGTTGGGGACATGGTTTTTGTCAAAGTATCTCCATTGAGAAATGTTGTTCGCTTTGGGTCCGTAGGGAAGTTAGCACCGAGATTTGTTGGGCCGTTTCCTATTAAGGAAAGGATTGGACGGATGGCATATAGGGTGGAGTTGCCCGACAGACTTAGTGGTGTTCATGATGTATTCCATGTATCACATTTGAGGAAGTGCTTACATGAGACCGCGGAGGTGGTAGAGCCGAGCTTGCTTAGAGATGTAGAGGTAGAGCGTGATGCGACGATTCGACGAGCTCCTACTCGCATCCTTGGGTCAGAAACTAGGAAGTTGAGGAACAGAGAAGTTCAGCTAGTTAAAGTGCAATGGGGAGATGACGAAAGCAATGCTACTTGGGAGACGGAAGCAAAGATGCGTTCTTTGTATCCATTTCTTTTTGAGAGTATGTCTTTTAACTTCTCCTTTATTGCTTGTCTAGTACTTATCTTATCTTTAGTATATCCTCTCGCTAATACCTATGACCTTTAGATAGGGTAAAACCTATGGTTGAAACATGTGTTTGAAACATGTTATGGTTGATGGATGCATATGGATGCAATTGTTTGCTAGTGGTTGCTCGTGGATGCATATACACACACATTAGGCACTAGATCGGCTCAGTCACTTCATGTTGCATATTGCATAAATGGATGTGGTAGTTAGATTGATGGATGTATCATGGCTGTGTTATCATATGGATGATGCATTTTTGTGTATGGTTGTGCACGCATGTAGAAATTTGTATGTGTCAATAGGGTTTCGCATACATATTGGATGCATGGCACTATCATGGTTTGCATTAAGGAGGTTTACTGTATCAGTAACCGCCTGATTTTTGCATTAGGTAAGTACATATACACACACTTTTGCATATATCCATCCAGCATTTAGAATCTTGTAAGGACAATGATTGCTCGTGGATGATGCTTTGAGTAGATGGATGATTGGATGGTAGGATACGTTCTTCCTAACTTGAAGATTTCGGGGACGAAATCCTTTAAGGAGGGGAGAATGTAACAACCCGTATTTTCAATAACCTGTAATAACATAAATCGAGGCAGAATTTAATTCTAAAATGGGAATCAAGGAAAACGGGCTATGCCATTGCGTTCGTCTCGGAAAAATACGCGAAATAGAGTCCGAGTTTTCGAAAATCGGAGTCCGTATGACCAAGATATGGCCTCGCGAAGTTTCACGAAAATTCCCAAATTAAAGTATACTTAATTAAGTGAAATGGGTTGTGTAGATATATATATATATATATATATTGATATATATATATATATATAATTGAAAATTTAATAAATAAATATGCAAAAATGCTCAAAACAGCGAATTGGGAGAGGGGAATAACCGAACCGGCCGATTTTTGAAGTCGACCCGAGCCCGCTGGGTCGACTAGGGGTTAATCCAGGGTGTTTGGCTGTCAACCCGTGGGCCGATTCGCTCAAGTGCAGATTTTGCATTTGAATGGTTCTCATGGTCCATCTTTAATCTAAAGGCCCTAGATGGTTCCTACACTTGACTTCTTCCCCAAGACATGCTTTGATGGCTTGGATTGAATCTAGGGTTAATCCTATGGCCTAAAACACTTGCCTAATCTATAAATAAGACCCTAACCTACCCTAATTCATTCATAATTAAACCTAGTGACTAAACTATGGCAAAATGCTAGCTCTCATGGCCTCCACTAATTTTATGAAGAGGGTTGCATACTAATCACTCTCTAATCAACTTCTAATCCCTTCTTAGCATCTTAATCTTCTTCATTTGGTGTTCAAAGTTGCTAGTTGTGAGTTTCTATCACTTTGATGATCTTTTGGTAAACTAATTAGATGAGATGTGATGAGATTTATGGTTTTGTATGTGGGTTAATGAGCTTTGAATCATATGATATGATGTTAGCATTAATCTTATGTTTATGCATGTTGAGTATGTAAGCTTATGCAAGTTTAATATGATGTATGTTATGTTTGCATGATGCTAAATATGCAAGTTGTGGGCTATGTAATCATATGCATGTTATGCAAGTTCATGGTAATATGCTATGCAAGTTACATGTATGTAAATATGCAAGTTACATGTTTGTTAATATGCAAGTTACATGTATGTAAATATGCAAGTTACATGTTTGTTAATATGCAAGTTACATGTTTGTTAATATGCAAGTTACATGTATGTAAATATGCAAGTTACATGTTTCTTTATATGCAAGTTACATGTTTGTTAATATGCGAGTTACATGTATGTAAATATGCAAGTTACATGTTTATTAATATGCAAGTTCATGATGACACATTATGCAAGTCTATAAGCTAATATGCAAGTTTGTTATGCAAAATGAATATGTAAGTTATGTGACATATTATATGCAAGTTATGTGACATGTTATGCAAGTTCATATGCAAGTTATGTGTTTGTTAATATGCAAGATGGCACCTTTGAAACATGTTCATTCATATGCAAGTTGACACCTTTTATATGTGTTATATCATGAACGAAATTACGTGGGAACGATGGGGTAATTAAATGCATAAGTTAATAAGATTGTGTGAAATTAATATAATTATGCATAACACAAAATAAATAAACATAGTATGGGAATTTGCCTATTTGGTTAGGTGTACCCATACTATGTGTTGGGAATTTACCTATTGAGTTAGGTCTACCCCATGGGAATTTACCTATTAAGTTAGGTCTACCCATGTTAAGAAAACTTGATTAATTAGGGATAATTAATATAAAATTATGAGGGTGATTAATTAGGTGTAATTAATTGACTAAGACACGAGGTTGGACTCAGTTGTAGCGTAAAACTGCCCGGACCCAACCGGCTTAACCAGTTGCTACAAATGTTAGCCCAATGTGAGAGGTCTTAGGCACAAACTAAATACGTAATTAATGTAAAGACACGAGGTTAGACTCTGTTATGACATAAGGCTGCCCGGACCCAACCGGCTTAACCAGCGGTCATAAAAGACAGTCTAATGTGAGAGGTCTTTACAAAGGTTACGTTCTTAATTAATTAATTAAGAAACACTTAACCATATTAGCATGTAGAGGGACATGAGGGGTTAAGTGGGTGCCTCGGGTGGCATGAGAAAATCTAGTGGTTGCCTTGGGTGGCAATAGAAAATACGATTAGAATACTTAACCAAAATGGAACATGTAATTAAAACATGATTAAAGGGTTAAGTGGGATATACTAGAAAAAGGGACAAGCTTAGGTGGGTAGCTTGTGGAGGCCCATTTCAACCAGTAACCCATACGTATCTTTGTGGGCTCGACCCATGTCGAGGACGGGACACGCATACTGGGCTTGACTGTAAGAGGCAAACGGGTTAGCGGTGGCAACGCAAGTCCAACGGGCTTCATATGCGTGAGTGGGCCCGGGCTGGTAGGTAAGCCGTTGTTGCATCGAGTAGATATAAGCCGTGCACCTTTAGTTCCATCAGGTTGCCACATTGGGGAATGATACATCCCACGGTGGGGCCAGCACGGGTATCTACGTTAGGGAGCCGATCGAATGGGAAGTAGTGTGTACACCTAGTGGATTGTAGGGCCCCGTGGCGCCTACTTGGTCACCTAGGGGTACGCAGGTACTAATTAGTAAATTTTATAAGTCCTTGGGTGGGATCAACCTTTAAGTTAGGAACGACTGGTGTGGTGCAGTTTAGTAATTTACCTTAGGGAGGGTAGATGCGTCTTTATCCTTTATCTTCGTTTAGTTGACTGCTTAGGGTAGCCATTCATCCCTATATGTTACCGTATATCAGTTTATGTCTTCTCTGGTTACTTTAACGATTGTATTGTTAAAGTTATAGGACTCGCTCAGACTTATGTCTGACCCTGTTGTTTTTATCTTTTTCCCAACCCTCAGGTCCTACGGTGGATCCTAGCAGTAGTGGAGCTTGATCGGATTGCTGTTCCAGTCTTTAGGAGCTTGGATAGATGTAAAGCTCCAGTTATCCAGTTATCTTTTCTTTTGTTTGGCTATTGTATGAGAGTGGGATTATGTACTTCTTTATTTTGATATTGTACTTGACCTTTATTGTGGTTTTATGATGTAACCAGACATGTTTTACTTCCGCTGTTATGAGATGATGTTTTAAAATTTCAAGTACTATTTATATCTGTCTTGTTGTAATTTTTCTGTTCTATATTCACTAAAATACTCCACCGATGCTATGGCATTCCCTTAGTGAGTGATCATAGCGGGAGTGGGGTGTTACATCTCTCTTGTCTCCAATTGTTGAAACAACTTCAGAAACTCCTACATCTCATGTTGTGAAGTCATCTGAAGGTATCTCCACCTTTTCACCTCAATTTGATAGAGCTATCTTAACTTTCCATCATATTGTTGGACAAACAATTGAAGAACCTGAGTTTTGTCCTGAGCTAATAACTGTTACTTCTCGTCCTTTAGGTGCAAAGCCGGCCGAGAAGACTGATAAGAAATAAGAAGAAGTCACTGATGCAAAGTTTGTTGAGAAAGCTGAGGAGAAACATGAAGAGGCCACCGATGCAAAGTATGCTGATAAGGTCGAGGAAAAACAGGGAGAGATCGCTAACAAAGGTATCGTGTCGTCTAGTACTGAGACTCCCAAGGAAGGAGACATTATAGATGCTTTGAAGGATGGCGGCGGAAATGATGGAAACGAGGGAGACAATGATGTTATCGTAATGGGAGGCCCGGGAGAAACTGATGACACGACTTTAGAGGAGATGAAGGCGAAGACTGATGCACTTTTGAAAGTCAAATATGAGAGAGAAACTGAAGAACCCCTTAACATTGACCCCATCTAGTCAGTACCTCCTTGGTAGAAGATAGTCGTTAAACTTTCAAAGTTAATCACTTCTCAGTTAGCATCTCAGTCTTTTGTCGCCCCTTAGTTACTCCTCCGAAGGAAAAAAAGAAATCGAAGTAGCGCCTTCTCACGGATGCTGAGAGGGAAGAAAAAGAGAAACAAAAGGCTGCTTGAACGTCAAAGCGTTCCCCCAAATCTAAGTGAAATGTGATTTAGTTCTTTTATTTGTTTTCCACTGGCCTGCTATTGTTAGCGAGTGTGACCCTTACATCATTTTATTAGTCTCCTTGTATAAACCTGCACTTATGTAAATAAAGTAGCTTGTTTTCCTACGATGTCGAATATTTGCAAGTTTGTCATTCATCTCAATCAAATGCACTAGTAGTCAAAACATTATTAAAGTAAGTAACAAATGATAAATCACACCACAGATTAAACACAAAGTCCTACACGGGCTTCCCAGCAACAATAAGATGTACAATGAAAAAATCATTACTAAACTAAGTAACAAACAACATGGAGATGTGAGGTGTGTGCGTATGCCCCCAATCAATCTTGAATAAAACGCCTGGCCAGGGATTGTTCGGGACTGATTAGGTTTTACATTAAATTGTCCCCCAATACTTCGGTGGGGAAAGAATCCTTTTTCATTGGCACTTGTTCCTAGTGCCTTTATACTCTCCTGTTGTATGCCCAGGTTAGAGTGTGGTCAAGGCAGTCTTTTATCGTGGTGCACCATCATGCCTTAGGGACGTCATCTTCCCGACCTCTATACTCTCTTCCGAATCATGAGAGTTAGAGTTTCATACGTCATCTTCCTGTCCATTATACTCTCTCAAATCATGAGAGTTATAGTTTCGGACGTCGCCTTCCCGTCCTTTATACTCTCTGTCGAATCATGAGAGTTATAGTCCGCCAATTACAAACAGTTGCCCCTTACCCCTGGTTTTTTAATTTACACCTTATATCTTAAGGCGGGGTCTCATTGGATCAGTGTTGTACTCGCTTCCTGTTTCAATTCAAGTTCAATGTTTCATACCCATAGCAAAACAATCATAGGATATAAAGAGATAAACGCAGGAAAAATAAATGACACATAATATTTTTACTGTGGTTCAGCCAAATCATAGCTTATGTCCACTTTATCGTCTTTTGTTTATATTAACTAGACTTTTCTAGGCAAGTCGTGCCTTTCTACATAGTTTATAAAACAAAAGGAACAGTGCAATCTTAAGTTAAGTATTGCCGCAAGTGTTGAGCATTCCATGCTCTGGGTATCTCTTCACCATCTACGATCGTTAACTTGAAAGCTCCTATGTTGAGTTTCCCTTGAATAGTATACGGTCTTTCCCATTTCGGACCCAAGTGGGCAGGAGTAGGGAAGACACGTTTCAAGACCAACTCTCCAGGTTCAATGGTTCGAGATCAAACCTTCCTGTTGTAATATCGCACAACTTGGTGTCTGTGCCTTGAGGCGCGTAAGTTTGCTTCATCACTCTTTTCCTCATTCTCGTATAAGAACTCAAGGAGAAGTGCTTTGTTCATCATCAGATCATAGTATGTTGTCCTGTGAGAGGGAACTTCTAATTCCACTAGAATGACTGCTTCTTATCCGATCGAAAGAGAGAAGGGACTATGAACAGTCGCGGATTTGTAGGTCGTCCTGTAGGCCCACAATGCTAGGGGCAATTCATCAACCCACGTGGCCTTTTCCTACTTCAGCCAATTCTTAATAATGGGTTTGATGATCTTGTTTACTACCTCCACTTGTCCATTTGGTTATGGGTGCTACCGCGGTGTATCTCTTTCAATTTTGTATTTCTGGCAGAAATCTTTGAACTCGGTGCTACCAAATTGGGTTCCATTATCAGTTATGATGACTTTGGGAACTCCAAACTGGCAAATTATGTTTCTGACTACAAAATTGATTACTTGCTTTATTGTGATCGTAGTTAAAGGCTCGGCCTCTTCCCATTTAGTAAAGTAATCTACGACCACAATTGCGTATTTTTCCCCCACCTTTAGTGATTGGTAGGCTTCCAATGATGTCTATTCCCCACACAGCGAATGGCCATGGACTCACCCTTGACTTCGTTGACTAGGAGGTGCTTTAGGAATCTTTGCGAACTTATGGCATTGATCGCAGCGTCATGAATAATCAGCCGCATCCCGATTTATGGTAGGCCAGAATTAGCTATATTGCAATATTTTCTTTGCCAGTGTTTGACATCCAGTGTGATCTCCACACTCACTGTAACACCCCACCTCCGCTAGGGTCACTCACAAAGGGAATGCACTAGTTTTGGTGGAGTATTATCTAGGTAAACATACATAGAGATATCACAAGGCAGAACATAAATAAAGTAGCCGTAGAAATTAAAAACCAAATTTTTATTACTTCAGGAAAAGAGTCAAAACCCCATATATCCAAGGTACAAATTATTCCATTACATCAAGTTCCAAATAAAGAAGCATAAACTTAAGATAACAAAAGTAAATTATTCCCCCTAAATAGCAGAAGCAACCATAGCATATCCCAAGACCAAACTGTACATGAGCTGTCAGAAAGCAAGCTAAATCCAAGCTAAGAGCTAGTGTTTCCTCCCTGAGAACCTGGGGGGGGGGGGTGAAAGAAAAAGAGGCGAAAGAAAAAGGGTCAGTCATAAAGACTGGTAAGCCCTAGTGACTTTCAGTATGAAAACTAGAAAAGGTAACATGATATGTGAAAACTGGAATTAAACATAAGGATGATAACAGAACTGGTAGGATAATTAAGATAACAGGATAAGTCAAGTCTAGCATCGCATATTCGAGATTCGCTGCACCAACTGTACTAGTATCCTAACCCATGTTAAGTATTAATCATGAAATGATCCCTTGGCCCAGTATCATGAAGTGACCCATTACAGGGTCCTACGGTACGATCTACTAATCGATCAGCTCCCTACAAGTTCTAGCTCGTCATGTGTCTGTGTCATACGACCCTATCCTGAAATGTAGTTACCTGTGCTAGGTCCACCATAGGGTGTATCAAGCCATATGGTGGCAACCATCGCCACGAATCAAGCACGCACAGTGTAAATCTACGGGTGCCCAATGCCTGCTTTTTCAACTCTGGACTACGTGCACGACCATAGTCCGCCTGAACTACAATGGCGCACCTACTCAGCCGTCGTTCTGATCGCTTACAATCAGCCCAGTAATCGTGCCCCACCCTGCCTAGTCCCAGGGTATCGTGATACATCTAAGTGGGTTACTGCTGAAAAGGACCGCGTAACTAGGGTTTCTAATGGGTTAAGTGTTGTCATTCAAATTCGTGAATTAACCCTATCCAAATCATGTATCAAGTTGGTTAAGTGTGTTCAAGCGGTTCATGACTTAACCCTATCAAATCTTCGTGTCAAGTTAGTTAAGTATATTCAAGTGGTTCAAGACTTAACCCTATCATGTGGCATTAATTCATTAATGCAGCCCAACCTCTCACATTAGACTAACTGTTGTGGTCACTGTATTTGCCGGGCGGTTCCGGGCAGATTTACACTACAACATAGTCTAACCTCGGGTTTTTCGTGCGATATGACCAACTACCCACATTGGATCCTATTGTTTGTAGTCACTGGATTTGCCGGGCGGTTCCGGGAAGATTTACACTACAAACTCAACCCAACCTCGAGTTGTCCATTTTCAAGTTTATCTAATTGTCATGCCCACGTTCAAGTTTTCATGTCAAAATTCATGTCGAGTTTTCATGTCATGTTTCATGTCAAATCGTGTCAAGTTCCTGTCCATGTCCAGGTTCAAGTTATAATAACGTTCATGTTCAAAGCCAATTTATGTTTTACCTAATCTACCCAAAGCGTATTCCCATCGCACATAAGCTCGAATCGATACAAATAAATCTAATTAGGGAATAACATAAAATGGGACAGGTATAAGGTGGCAAAAGTGATTACTAGCATAAAATGGTATGACTTGAGATAAATGATTATAACATTACTGGCATATGGAATATTGGCCTCGAACATAAAGACTCCAAATCTAGCAAAATAAGGTACTAGTCAAGATAACAGTTGTCATAAGGTGATAGCATAGTCATGGTAACGATTGACATAAGGTGATAGCATAGTCATGGTAACGATTGACATAAGGTGATAGTCATAAACTTGTGACTAATAGAAGATTCAACATGATAATATGAGGGGTTTTTCTTTTTGATTTACAACATGAATAGGCCCCAAATCAATGTCATAGTAACATATCCAAAAGTCAAGATCCAAGATGAACAAGAATGGATGTAAAACAGTCATCATACATAGGTCCAATTTCAATTTACATCATATTCATATTACATTTACAATTTAAATCTAAAAATAACTGGGGCTTACAGATCGTGGTTCGAGAACTAGAAAAAGAGAGTCGATGTTGAATCTTTATATGTTTAGTCAAGTCCTAACAGAAATCCCCAAATCAGCAATGTAGTTTCGACGTAGAAGTAGCCCCTTTCTCTATCTTTCCAACCAGAATTAGAGCAGCATAAGGTCAGAAATTTTTTTGTGTAGAGAGACTAGTGTTAGGGGCTGTATATATAGGGTCAGGTCAACGAATGTAGACAGAAACGAGGCCAGAAACATCAAAGTGAATCCTGCTTCAAAAGTGGGCTCGGCCACCAGGTTGACCCCCAGGTCGACACTATGGTCGACCTAATCCTGGGCAGGTCGATTACATAGTCGACCCCCAGGTCGACCTGGTCCTGGGTGGGAAATTTCCCGCCCAGTCCATTCTGAGGTTTGAATTCGAAATTCGAATTCGAATCCTGAGCTGTTTTGAACTTGAAAACTTCTGAAAACTTTGAAAGGTCATAACTTGGTCATGCGGACTCCGATTTTCGAAAACTCGGACTCGTTTCCAAGTAGAATTTCAAGACGAACGCAATGGCATAACACGTTTCCCTTGATTCTTATTTTAAAAATTAATTCTGCTTTGATTTATGGTTATTACACGTTATAAAAATACGGGTTGTTACATTCTCCCCTCCTTAAAGGATTTCGTCCTCGAAATCTCTAAGTTAGGGAGGATGTGTCCTACCATCCCTCATCCATCTACTCAAAGCATCATCCACATGAAACCATTGTCCTTAAAAGATTTCTAGTGCTGTATGAACATATGCAGAAAGTGTGTGTATATGTACTGATCAAATGAAAAAGATCAGGCGGTTACTGATTCAGTAAACTTCCTTAATGCAAAATATGTTAGTGTAGTGAATCCAACATGTATGCAAATTCCCAACATAGTTTATAATCTCTACATGAATGCACAAACATTCATTCATATGCAACATCCAAGTGATAGCATAACAAGTTCCATCCATGTACAAGTATAAGCACTCATGCACATGCAACATGAAAATGTGACTGAGCTGATCTAGTGCCTAATGTGTGTCATGCATCCACTAGCAACCACTTGCAACCATTTGGAAACATCAACCATAACATGTTTCAATCACATGTTTACATCCATATGGTTCTACCTAAGGTTCTCAAGATAAGGTCGAGAAGATAACAAGACAAACGTAGATAGTATAAGCATGATACGAAAAGGTTTTCAAGTTTATAGGAAAAAGAGATCGAGAATGTACCCTCAAAAAGAAATGGGTAAAGCGCGCGTATCTTCTCTTCGGTTTCCCAAGTTGCATCTTCTTGGGCTTCACTCCACTGCACTTTAACTAGCTTGACTTCTCGATTCCTTAGCTTCTTAATCTCCATTCCTAAGATACGAATCGTAACTCGCCTCAATGTTGCTTCTTTTTCCACTTCTACGTCTTCAAGGATGCTTAGCTCAACCACTTTGGCTGACTCATGCAAGCACTTCCGGAGATGCGAGACATGAAAGACATTGTTCACCCCAACCAGCTTCTCGGGTAAGTCTACGTTATAGGCCATCCGTCCAATCCTCTCAGTGATAAGGAACGGTCCTACGAACCTTGGTGCCAGCTTTCCAACTGCTCCAAAATGAACTACATTGCGTAATGGAGAAACTTTTATAAAGACCATATCTCCGACTTCGAACTCTAGGTCTGTCCTTCTCTAGTCCGCATAAGATTTCTGTCTATCTTGGGCCGTTTTCATCCGTCTTCGTATCAACTCAATCTTCTCAGAAGTGTCCCGTATCATGTCGGGCCCAAGTATAAGTCTGTCTGTCGTCTCCCACCAATAAGTTGGCGATTTGCATGGTCTTCCATACAGGGCTTCAAACGGTGCCATTTCGATGCTAGCTTGGTAACTATTGTTATATGCAAACTCCACGAGAGGAAGATGGTCTTCCCAAGTGCCACCAAAGTCAAGAATGCATAGCCTCAGGAGATCTTCTAGTACCCTATTTACCCTTTCGGTTTGTCCATCCGTCTGCGGGTGATAGGCCGTGTTCAAGTTCAGTCGTGTACCCATTACTTCTTGCAGACTATTCCAAAACTGGCAAGTAAAAATCAGGTCACGATCACTAACTATACTAGAAGGAACTCAATGCAACCATACTATCTCTCGAAGGTAAATAGACGCTAGCCATGATGTGGTCCTCTTGCTTTTCACCGGAATGAAGTGAGCACTTTTCGTGAGTCTATCAACTATGACCCATATGCTAGTATTTCCCTTCCTTGACCTAGGCAGTCCATCCACGAAATCTATCGAGATACTCTCCCATTTCCATTGCGGAACTTCCAAAGGATGTAATTGCCCACCAGGCTTCTTCGACTCGGACTTTACTTGTTGGCACACCATGCACTTCGAAACAAACTCTGCCACGTCCTTTTTCATTCCAGTCCAAAAGAAAATGCGCTTCATATCTCTGTACATCTTATCCCCTCCAGGATGTATGGTCATCTTCGAGTGATGCGCCTCTTCGAGAACTTTCCTTACTAAGTCTCCCACTTGTGGGACACATAGCCTTCCATCGAGCCTTAGCCATCCCTAGTCATCTATGGCATACCTACTGAGGTAACTTGACGTCTCACCACTAATCAGCTTGTCCATGATTTCGACTATCTGTGGGTCTTCCTTCTGTGAAGTCCCTACTTGATCTAGAAGTGTAGGTCTTAACTCAAGAGATGCTAACGTAGCAGTCAATGACTCAATAGCAGGTGTAAAATCAAAGGTTGCTATAAATTCAAGGCTTTTCCTTTCAACAAACAAGGGGCTCAAAGTCAACCTTTTTCTACTTAGCGCGTCCGCCACCACATTACCCTTGCCAGGGGTATAAGCTATATCGAAGTCATATGATGCCAAGAACTCCATCCACCGCGGTTGTCTCAGATTCAAATCCTTCTATGATAAGAGGTACTTTAAGCAATTTGTGGTCGGTATACAGCTCGAACCTCTCCCCTAGAAGATAATGGCGCTAAGCTTTAAGTGCAAAAACAATCGCGGCCAACTCCAAGTCATGCGTAGGATAGTTTTTCTCATGAACTTTAAGTTGTCTGCCCCCGTAGCATATTACTCTTCCTTCTTGCATTAGGACAGCGCCTAATCCCATGCCGCACGCATCTGTGTACACCGTAAACATCTTACCTCCATCAGGTAATGCCAAAACTGGAGCTGGGGTGAGGGCTCTCTTGAGTCTCTGAAAAGCAGCGTCACACTCTATGTCCCATGCAAAAGCTAGGTTCTTCTTTGTTAACTTAGTAAGAGGTGCTGAAATCTTAGCGAAGTCCTTAATGAACTTCCTGTAGTAGCCCACCAAACCGAGAAAGCTCCTCACCTCCATTGCATTTTTAGGAATTTTCCAGTTTTGTACCGCGACTACCTTTGCGGGGTCCACGGCTATGCCTTTCTTAGAAACTACATGTCCAAGGAACCGAACTTCCTTCCTCCAAAAATGGCATTTGGAGAACTTAGCCTTTAACTGGTGTGCTCTAAGTGTTTCCATGACTTCCTTGAGATGTCTAGCATTCTCTTCTTCATCTTTTGAGAAGATCAAAATATCATCCACGAAAACTACCACAAACTTGTTAAGGAACTCCCGAAACACCCTACTCATCAAATCTACAAAGTATGCGGGTGCATTCGTTTACCCAAACGGCATGACGAGCCATTCGAAGAACCCATCTGGAGTCCTAAACGCAGTTTTGTCAATGCTATCCTCAGCCACTCTAAGCTGATGGAATCCTGTGGCTAGATCGAGTTGAGAGAAAACAGATGCTCCCATAAGCTGGTCAAATAAATCGTCGATTCTTGGTAGTGGGTGCCTATTCTTCTTTGTCAGCTTGTTTAACTCACGATAATCTACGCATAGACGAAACGATCCATCTGCCTTAGTAGCTAATACCACCGGAGCACCCCATTCAGAAATGCTTCGTCTTATGAAATTTTTCTCAAGCAACTCATTAACTTGTTTACTGAGCTCTCTTCTTTCTCGCGGGGCCATGTGCCTAACAGGCAATGAAACTGGCTTGGCATTATCAACAAGATAAATTCGGAAGTCTATCTCGCGTTTAGGAGGTAACCCCCTTACTTCATCAAAGACATCTGGATATTCTCGGACCACTCTTACAGATTGCAAATTATCGTCGGATGAGTCAAGGGATTCAAGATAACACAACATGACCGGACCCTGAGGGTTACAAGAAATTTCAAGGGTATTACCAAGGCGATTCATGAGCCTCACTACCCTTTGTTCACAATCAAGAATGACTCCATAATCGGACAACCAATCCATACCTAGGATCAAACTGTATCCCATAAATCCGAGAACATAAGAATACATGTGAATTCTACACTTAAGATAGAGATCCTCAAATCCACACACATCATAGATAAATGGGCGGAGCCCCCAATTGGATTTGAAACTATAACGGGATCCTCAAACAGACTAGTACTTAGGTGCATATTTTCAACAATATCAGAAGAAATAAAAGTATGCGATGCGCCAGAGTCAAATAAGGTTCGAACAGGAAAGTCAGAAATGTAAACAAGGCTTTCTACGGAAATATTACTACCTCGGTCAGGAGATGGAGTGGTGTTGAGAGCATGCAACTGCCCTCCAGAAGTTCCTGCTCGCTGGGTCTGCCCTTGTCCCTGTCCTTGCTTCTTAGGGAAACCCTTGCTGATGTGTCCAGTATCTCCACAATGAAAGCATTCACCCAACTTCCTCTTCTTGTTTCTACAGTCTTTAGCTAGATGTCCAGTAATACCACAGAAGTTGCACTTCCTCATCTCACGTGGTTTGTTGTTGCTCTTGTTATTCTTGTTATTCTTGTTGCCCCCTTCTTGAAGTCAGCTTTCTTATTATGAGTCTCATTAGGCTTAACCTATTTCTTGCTATTCTTGTCTTCCTCATGAAGTAGGGACATATCCACCAAGCTTTCAAAGGTCGCCCCATGGGTATATGAGTTATGGCCAAACTGTGTAGTGGCTCATTCAATCCTCGAGCAAAGCGTACAGCCTTTTTCTGGGCTATGTTGACCAAATCCAAACCGAACCGAGCAAGCTGATTAAACTTATTCACGTACTCCCTAACAGACATGTCCCCTTTCTTGAGTGCTAGGAACCTCTCCATCTGAAGGTTCTCTTCTGCTGACGATAAGAATTTAAGCCCAAACCTCTCTCTAAAATCTGCACAAGTCTCAACTGGCCTGGTAGCGTTGGTGACTTCCCACCAAAATGCAGCTTCCTCTTTCAACAACCATGCTACCAACTGAACTTTCCTATGGTCCTCCATATCAAAGATAATGAACAAGTCTTCCGTCTCCTCTAGCCAGTTTCATGCCACAACAAAGGTTTCAGTTCCAACGAAGTTCTTACCGCCCATTGCTTTAAAGTCTTTGCATATTTTGGCAAAGGCGGAACCAAGAGGAGGAGGAACCGCGGCCACTGGGGGAGGAGGAGGAGGGATGTCTGCCGGGCCCGTGCCGTTGGCCCTGGCTTCTAAGTACCTTCGGAACCATCCAGGCACGGGTATTCCCTCAGGCAGGTTAAGATCAGCCATGCTGAAAAACGAAAAGAAAAAGATTCAAACGAGGAAACAAAGGAAAGTGCGAATGGCTTTTTGGGGAATAGCCTTTTTTTAAAACATAAAACTATTATTGAAAAATGCTTCTTTATAAATGGTTTTGAAAATAGTTTCAGAAGGTTTTTAAAACTTTTGCCCAGCCTGGTAACCTTCTGCTCAGATACCAAATGTAACACCCCACCTCCGCTACGGTCACTCACAAAGGGAATGCACTAGTTTTGGTGGAGTATTATCTAGGTAAACATACACAGAGATATCACAAGGCAGAACATAAAAAAAGCAGCGGTAGAAATTAAAAACCAAATTTTTATTACTTCAAGAAAAGAGTCAAAACCCGATATATCCAAGGTACAAATTATTCCATTACATCAAGTTCCAAATAAAGAAGCATAAACTTAAGATAACAAAAGTAATTTATTCCTCATAAATAGCAGAAGCATCCATAGCAAAGCCCAAGACCAAACCGTACATGAGCTGTCAGAAAGCAAACTAAATCCAAGCTAAGAGCTAGTGTTTCCTCCCTGAGAACCTGGGGGGTGAACAAAAGAAAAAGAGGCAAAAGAAAAAGGGTCAGTCATAAAGATTGGTAAGCCCTAGTGACTTTCAGTATGAAAACTAGTAAAGGTAACATGATATGTGAAAACTGGAATTAAACATAAGGATGATAACAGAACTGGTAGGATAATTAAGATAACAGGATAAGTCAAGTCTAGCATCGCATATTCGAGATTCGCTGCACCAATTGTACTAGTATCCTAACCCATGTCAAGTATTAATCGTGAAATGATCCCTTAGCCCAGTATCATGAAGTGACCCATTACGGGGTCCTACGGTACGATCTACTAATCGATCGGCTCCCTACAAGTTCTAGCTCGTCATGTGTCTGTGTCATACGGCCTTATCTTGAAATGTAGTTACCTGTGCTAGGTCCACCATAGGGTGTATCAAGCACTATGGTGCCAACCATCGACACGAATCAAGCACGCACAGTGTAAATCTACGGGTGCCCAATGTTTGCTTTTTCAACTCCGGACTACGTGCACGACCATAGTCCGCCTGAACCTACAATGGCGCACCTACTCAGCCGTCGTTCTGGTTGCTTACAATCAGCCCAGTAATCGTACCCCACCCTGCCTAGTCCCAGTGTATCGTGATACATCTAAGTGGGTTACTGCTGAAAAGGACCGCGTAACTAGGTTTCTAATGGGTTAAGTGTTGTCATTCAAATTCGTGAATTAACCCTATCCAAATCATGTATCAAGTTGGTTAAGTGTGTTCAAGCGGTTCATGACTTAACCCTATCAAATCTTCGTGTCAAGTTAGTTAAGTATATTCAAGTGGTTCGTGAGTTTACCCTATCATGTGGCATTAATTCATTAATGCACCCCAACCTCTCACATTAGACTAACTGTTGTGGTCACTGGATTTTCCGGGTGGTTCCGGGCATATTTACACCACAACATAGTCTAATCTCAGGTTTTTCATGCGATATGACCAACTACCCACATTGGATCCTATTGTTTGCGGTCACTTGATTTGCCGGGCGGTTCCGGGCAGATTTACACTGCAAACTCAACCCAACCTCGAGTTGGCCATTTTCAAGTTTATCTAATTGTCATGCCCACGTTCAAGTTTTCATGTCAAAATTCATTTCGAGTTTTCATGTCATGTTTCATGTCAAATCGTGTCAAGTTCATGTCCATGTCCAGGTTCAAGTTATAATAACGTTCATGTTCAAAGCCAATTTATGTTTTACCTAATCTACCCAAAGCGTATTCCTATCGCATATAAGCTCGAATCGATACAAATAAATCTAATTAGGGAATAACATAAAAAGGGACGGGTATAAGGTGGCAAAAGTGATTACTAGCATAGCATGGTATGACTTGAGATAAATGATTATAACATTACTGGCATATGGAATATTGGCCTCAAACATAAAGATTCCAAATCTAGCAAAATAAGGTACTAGTAAAGATAACAGTTGTCATAAGGTGATAGTATAGTCATGGTAACGATTGACATAAGGTGATAGCATAGTCATGGTAATGATTGACATAAGGTGATAGTCATAAACTTGTGACTAATAGCAGATTCAACATGATAATATGAGGGGTTTTTCTTTTTGATTTACAACATGAATAGGCCCCAAATCAATGTCATAGTAATATATCCAAAAGTCAAGATCCAAGATGAAAAAGAATGGATGTAAAACAGTCATCATACATAGGTCCAATTTCAATTTACATCATATTCATATTACATTTACAGTTTAAATCTAAAAATAACTGGGCATTACAGATCATGGTTCGAGAATTAGAAAAAGAGAGTCGATGTTGAATCTTTATATGCTTAGTCAAGTCCTAACAGAAATCCCCAAATCAGCAACGTAGTTTCGACGTAGAAGAAGTAGCCCCTTTCTCTAACTTTTCAACCAGAATTAGAGCAGCATAAGGTTAGAAAGAATTTTGTGTAGAGAGACTAGTGTTAGGGGCTGTATATATAGGGTCAGGTCAACGAATGTAGACAGAAACGAGGCCAGAAACAACAAAGTGAATCAGCTTCAAAAGTGGGCTCGACCACCAGGTCGACCCTCAGGTCGACACTATGGTCGACCTGGTCCTGGGCAGGTCGATTACATAGTCGACCCCCAGGTCGATCTGGTCCTGGGTAGGTCGACTACATAGTCGACCCCCAGGTCGACCTGGTCCTGGGCGGGAAATTTCCCGCCTAGTCCATTCTGAGGTTTGAATTCGAAATTCGAATCCTGAGCTGTTTTGAACTTGAAAACTTCTGAAAACTTTGAAAGGTCATAACTTGGTCATACGGACCCCGATTTTCAGAAACTCGGACTCGTTTCCAAGCAGAATTTCGAGACGAACGCAATGGCGTAACCCGTTTCCCTTGATTCTTATTTTAAAAATTAATTCTGCTTTGATTTATGGTTATTACACGTTATAAAAATACGGGTTGTAACACTCACCCTCATGCACTTCTCTTAGTACACAATTGATGTCATCGTGTGCTATACATCGGAGCAAAGGCATTGAAAATCCCTGATGATAAAGAACTTCATCTTGCATGACATATCTTGCGGCTTTACGAACCACATCCCGTCTCTCATTCTTCTTTGCCAAGAGTGCTCCGCTTAGCAAGAAATTCTTTATTGGCATCATCCATGATTCTCTTTCCGGTTCGGATTCCAACACCGTATTGACTTCCATCTGATCGATGCTTGGGGACCCTGGTACCTCGATCGGGACAATCTCCTTTTCCACTAGATTGTAAGAACTTGCCAACTTAGCTAACTTATCCGGTTTCTGATTTTCTGTCCATGGAATGTGTGTTATGCTATAATGCTCTAAGTTGTATAATAAATCTTCTACCCTTTTTTAGGTAATCGATGAGTTAGGGTCCTTTAGCCTGGAACTCCTTCTGAACCTGGCAAATGACAATCTTTGAATCACATAAAATGTTCAATGTTGTTACGTCTAATTCTTTAGCGAGTTTCAACCCGGCAATCATGGCCTCGTATTCGGAATCATTGTTAGTTGCGGGAAATTATAACCGCAAAGCATAATAACTCGATTGTCCTTCGGGAGTTATTAAAACAATTCCGGCATCGGATCATCGGTCATTCTTAGCCCCATCTGTATATAATTTCCAGGGGCTAAGTTCTAACTTTTGTTCTGTGAGGCTAGCCTCCTCACCTAACACATCCTCTTCAGGGATCGTGAATTCAGGGACGAAGTCAACCAATGCTTGCCCCCATATTGATCTTCTGGGCTGGAAGTTCAAGTCGAACTGGCTTAGCTCAATATTCCACTTAAGAAAACATCCAGACGCTTCAAGCTGTTGCTGGACCATTCGAAGTGGTTAATCGGTTTACATAATAATTGGATGAGCTTGTAAATAATGGCAGAATTTTCTACAAGCAATCAATAAACTATAAGCAAGTTTCTCTATCTTTGGATAATTGCGCTCTACTGCCGCCAACTTCTTGCCCACATAATATACTGGTCTCTGAACTTTGTCTTCCTCCCGAACCAGAGCTGAACTAATAGCATGAGATGACACCGCCAAATATACAAATAAATCTTCATGATATACTGGTTTAAATAGTATCGGGGGTTTTTCTAGGAGATCCATCACGTTTTGAAAAGCTTCTACACAATCTGGGGTCCACTCAAAATTACACTTCCCATGTTTTATCAAGTCAAAGAAAGGAATGCATTTGTCTGTGGCCTTAGAAATAAACCTGCTTAGTTGTAACAACCCGGATTCTAACGGACCAATTTTTTTATTTAAAATCCCAATCCATTGAAACTCGAGTTGGTTTGCTCTGGTATCCTGCAGAAAAGACGGAGACATGAAACATGTCAGTGTTCGGAAAACATCTCACAGCGGAAGGAATAAAATATAATGTAATTAAAACACAGTTTTACCTTAATAATAATACTGCAAAACTAATATCCAAAGCTATACAGTCCCTGTCATGAACCTAACTTGCGAAGGTTGTGAGGAGGGGGGGTCAGAACATAAGTCCTGTGTGACTGGATTTAAATTATACTTCTGTATAATCCTACATATACCATTCAATTACATTTTGTAATTTATTGGGATATCTGTGTTATTAGCATTCAAGGTTTACACATGTCGCACCCATTTACTCCCTAGTAGATTAACCAAATACAGTGTATATGTAGCTACCCCCAACTAAGGTATACCCCATGGTACCCTACTCGCATGGTCTCCACCGTATCATCACAAGAATATAGCAGTCCCTAATCCTACACCCGAATGTCGTACGGATTTCTGTATATATGTCAACGCCACGTATGCAAAGAACCACTACTTCTATATTATGTAAGTGTTCGGACTGCCATCTTTGAACCATTCGATCGAATTAGGTTCCATCCTCGAATAATGCCCTCTAGTCTTATGATACACCACCCAAAGCGACATAAATATACCTATACTTTCCCACGTACGTATCGTCAATCGTTCTCGACGTATATTGCACATGTTCTTTATATGTGCGCCCGAGTCCCGATGCAGGGCTAATCAAGAAACATGGAACTCGGTCGGGAGCTTTCAGATATCTTCCAATTGCAAATGCTAAGCTCTTCTTTTACAGTGGCTATGGTCCCACTAGACCCCTCCCTCAACTAATGAAAGGCACTCAAGAATATCAGAAATGAGAACTTAACCCCGGCCCCCTATGCCCTTCAAACCTATTAGCCAGCCTCACCCATAACTAGATAGAAAAGTATATGGTCTTTTGGAGTTCTCCGTATTTCCGCTTTACGTACTGAATGAAGATGGTAGGTAGACGACGAGTTGCTATCACAGGGCACTAACTGGTCTCGCCGAATAACACTGGTCCATCTTAGCCTTTTGATTGCCCCTTATGATTGCAATCAACGCATACTCGTTGGTTCACCTATGAACCTAACCACTGTGAGTACAGGCGGATCATCTGCCACTCACAGAGGAATACCAAGAGTACCCTACGTACTCGGAAGCCGCGTGCTTCTTAACCCAGTCCGTTGGAGCCCACAAGAATATCTAGATGGACATGCGATCCTCTTTGTGTCTTTTGACACCCCGATGATCTCCCCCTATGGTTATTCATCCTCTAACGTATGGACTGGTCCGAGCACCTCAGTTTTATATGTCATTAGACCATACTTCTAACCATTAATCACGCGCTTGCGCCACCTCGTGAGTTTTCTCATTTAACTTGGTTATTCTCCTTCATGTTGACTTCCTTTTCAAGTTTACCAAGTTACCCTCGCTTATTAATTCAATTTATAACTTAACCCATTTAAGTTCATTAATAAGCCTACAACATGTTATTTTCATAATCTATTCATTATTCCATCCCATGGTTACCATAACATGCTCTACTTAATTTATAATTAAGCACATCTTAATTCACAGATACATTGGTAAGAGAACAATTTCATTTTTCCCTATCATTCCTTATAACTTATCTTATTTCATAAGTTATAATTCCCACTTTTCCCTAGGACAAGCCTACCTATTATCTTTCTTATTCATGTTCATTCATAATAGGTTATTATCATCACTCCCCATTTTGGCATTAATTAAGATTAACTTAACCTTTCTCATTTCTTTAGCAAATTTACTTAACCCCTACTCAATTCTACTGATTCGTAACACCACTACAGATTTAGTTAGGTTAAGTATTCCAATTTAACAAATTACCATGCTATCCATATTACCCACTTAACCCCTTTTATTATATCCATGTCAACCCTACATGTGTCGTCTTGGTTAAGTGTTCATTATTATTTATTATGTCTGTAAACACGCAAGACCACTCACATTAGATTGCCGTTTGCGGTTGCTGGATATGCTGGGCGGTTTTGGGTAGACTTCTATCGCATCCAAATCTAACATCGTGTCTTGACACCATTACAGGTCCAATTTCCACCTAAGACCTTTCACGTTAGATTACCGTTTGCAGTTGCTGGATATGCCGGGCGGTTCCGGGCAGATTTCTACCACAGACCAAATCTAACCTCGTGTCTTAGGCATATAAGTTCTTATTATAACTTATACTCATAATTCAAATCTTGGATTACAAAGTATGTAAATTACCCATAAACCCTCGATTCACGTTTTTGCTTATAGTCCTATCAACAGATTATGTCTTTAATCCCAATTCAACTTATAATCCCAATTTCATGTTCATAATTCCAATTTGATTTATATACATAAATCCCACCCTAATTATATTCATAATTCCAAGCATAGTTATGCCCAATTCCCCATATATGTCGCATTTCTTCTTACATTTAATTAACTTCAATAAAGTGAAATTATTCCAATTCTACCAATTGTTCATGTTCATTGAAGTTATGCTCCAAAATTGCAACCTTTCAGTTTTGCCCCAAATTACCCAACCTTAAGTTGCGCTCAATTAACAGTCTTGCTTATTCATGTCCATTATTAATCCACGCACTTCCCAATTATCCCAACATACTTAATTGTTCCAACTTAATTTGCACTTATTTTCACTAATGTCCCAGATTAATATTTATAGTTATGCGCCAAATTACCAACCCACTTAATTTCAAGTATTTTATAAGTTGTACAACAATTCCCTAAATTTCCAATTTTGTCATAAGTTATGCTACAACTCTTCAATTATAGGTTATACCCAAAATTTAACATTAATTATGCCCAAATAACCCAACGTTTGTTAAATTACCATTCGTACGTTCATCTCTACGAGATTTGGCCCAGGCTCGAAGGTAGCCTGGCTATAAAAATAAAAAGGGAAGGAGGAAGGGAAGAGATAAAAAACATGCATAATAATAAAAGTTGTAACATTTTATTTGGGGAATGCTAAATGATATGTATACAATTATTCACAAGAATAATTTAAACCCACTCACCTTGTCAGGATCAGAAAAGAGGTAAATCGTTGTTGTAACACTTTGATGTTGATTAACCTTCTAAATTGATTGTTGATGAAGAACTTGTCTCTAAAAATATCTGCTTTAATTTATGTTGAAGGTGGAGGCTAGGTTAGTTGAGAATTTAGCAGCATGGAGGCTAGGGTTAAAGAGATAGACGAGATTAGGGTTGGGTTTGATGTTTATTTATAGCTGGAGTAGGTGAATTAGGGCCTTAGGATTAAAATAGAATCCATCTAAACCTTCCACCTCGTTAAAAAAAAGAAGGTTCTAGAGTAGGCTAAACTAACCCAGGTGCGTTGCACCCATACGCACGCGTGGACACTGTTGGTGTTGACACCTTCCTATATGCGATTTCTTTTCTTTTTGTACAAGAAAATTCTTAAACGCTCCTTAATATATGCAAAGTGCGTTTCTTTTCCATTAATGCATCCTTCCATGTGTCATTATTTTATATATAATATGAATTGTATTAATTCTTTTGACATTAGCTTGCTTTACTTGAATCAATTTATGTTTATTTTCCAACTTCTTTCCATGCATTAAACTTTCCCATGTGACATTATTTCTTTGTTGCATATATTTCTGATATTCTTATTTAAAAGCGTTAATGCTTTCCCGATTCATGCACTTGATATGTTACTTTTTTTAACGCATTAAATTGCTTGGTTCCTCTTTCTAAACCTTTTTTTTCTATGCATGCTTTAATTGCATAATTGATATGTTTGCATTCTATATTCTTATTCTTTTATTTGCATGACATTAATTCGTTTTTATTTAGGTTCATGCATCTACACATTTCTATTATTTTTATTTAGGTTCATGCATCTACACATTTCTATTATTTTTATTTAGGTTCATGCATCTACACATTTCTATTATTTTTAGTGCATGTATTATCTTCCTACAAAATTTTGAATTTCAAATTTTCATGCATCTACACTTTCTATTATTTTTAGTGCATGTATTATCTTCCTACAAAATTTTGAATTTCAAATAACGTGTATACACATATGCCCCTTCTCATTTATTGTTGCATGCAATTTTATTAATTCACCTTTTTACCATTTACATTAGTTACATTAAGTTTCTCTTTATTAATTGTTTTCTCTATCATAATTACATGCATGTATTTCATTTTCCTTTTTAACATTATTACATGCGCAATTGTATTGCATACTTTTTTTCCTTGCATTAACTTCTTTTTAATTTATATATATATATATATATATATACACACACACACACACACACACACACACACACACACATATATATATATATATTGCATGCAATTCATTTTCCTTCATTTCAATGCACTTATATATATATTTTAAATTTTCCTTTAAATATATCTATGCATATAATATATACATATATGCATATTTTTAATTTTCACTAAAAATGCTGGGTGTTACATTCTCCTATCCTTAAGAAATTTTGTCTCCGAAATTTGGTAAGGGTAAAATCAAATGATCCCTCGCATATTATACATCCATTATGTGTGCATCTAATTTTTGCAAACATTATGCACATGTGCAAAGTGAAATACATCATAGTTGTGCATGTATGCCTAATTTGGTATCACCTATATGTATGCAAACTTTCAAAAACTCTTTCAAAACATGATGCTTACATCCTAAATATACTTACAGTTCTATATGAATGCAATATTTTTGAAAATCAAAACACTTTTCATCTAAATTTTCCCACGCTCTACATAATAAGAGCATAGTTCATCCAATTGTTGCATCCAAAATCCTACCAACCATCTTTAAATTTCGAATTATAGGAAAAAAATCTAAATTTCTAAATTTGATTTCTTATGTCACAAAAACTATAAAACGGAAAAAATTACATCTTCTGTTTTTCTTTTATGTTCCTTTTCTAATTGCACTCGGATTTCACGTAAGTACTCTATACAAAGTTTCCTATTTTCCTATCCAAGCACAACTACATAAGAAAACTTCTTTTTTTCCTTTTTCTTTTCCCATCATGTTTTGTTGCTTTACTGAATTTATTGTTTTCTTTTTAGTTAAGCTATTTTTCTTTCTTAGCTTATTTTACTTAATCCAAGGATTTAAGTTTATTCTTTTCAAATAAGCCTTTCCATCCTATACAGCTACTACTAAGGGCCAAGAATAAATTACTATTTCATAATGAAAAGTCCAACCACAAACTCTCAACGCTCACTTTCCCGTCACTATCTAGTAGTCACTACTAGTCCTTGCTGTGCTTTACTAGCCTATACTTTTTCTTTTTCGAGCAACAGTTCTAGTCTTTACAATGTCTATGCATTCTATGGGAATTTTCTACTATTCCAAGGTAACCTTCGCTATTTACTTTATAGCCTCAAATTTCTCCGTTCTTTCTAGTCACTAAACCTTACCTACTCCCTTAATTTTAAAACATGGTTTGGCCTCTTGTTTTTTCAAACGTCAAAAATACTTTTAAGATTAAAACTTGAAAACATCATAAACTCTTTTGCCAAAACTTTTACAACTTCAAGTTCTTAAAAGTTAACAAGGGTTAGACTCATAGTGGGTTTCCGACTTACCTAGGCTTTCCTAGACACCCCCACAAGGTCAATTCTCTCAACTATATATATTCCTAATCCATTTTCCTTTTTCTATTTAGTGGGCTCCTCTATGGATCAAGGTTTTTATATATATAATATTTATATTTTAAAATACAAATACGCTCACTCATTATCTGAATAAGAAATCCTAAACCTAAGCGCTGATACCAAATGTAACAACCCGGATTCTGACGGATCGAATTTTTTTCAAAAATCCCAATCTATCGAAACCCGAGTTGGTTTGCTCTGGTATCCTGCAGAAAATACAAAGACATAAAACATGTCAGTGTTTGGAAAACATCTCGCAGCGGAAGGAATAAAATATAATGTAATTAAAACATAGTTTTACCTTAATAATAATACTGCTAAACTAGTATCCAAAGCTATACAGTCTCTGTCATGAACCTAACCTGCGAATGTTGTGAGAAGGGGGGTCAGAACAAAAGTCCTCTGTGACTGGATTTAAATTATACTTCTGGATAATCCTATATATACCGTTCAATTACATTTTCTAATTTATTGGGTTATCTGTGTTATTAGCATTCAAGGCTTACACATGTCGCATCCATCTACTCCCTAGTAGATTAACCTAATACAGTGTATATGTAGCTACCCCCAACTAAGGTACACCACATGGTACCCTACTCGCATGGTCTCCACCGTATCATCGCAGGAATATAGCAGTTCATAATCCTACGCCCGAATGTCGTACGGATTTCTGTATATATGTTAACGCTACGTCTGCAAAGAACCGCTACTTCTATAGTACGTAATTGTTTGGACTGCCATCTTTGAACCATTCGATCGAATTAGGTTCCATCCTCGAATAATACCCTCTAGTCTTATGATACACCACCCAGAGCGACATGAGTGTACCTAGACTTTCCCACGTACGTATCGTCAATCGTTCTCGATGTCTATTGAACATGTTCTCTATATGTGCGCCCGAGTCCCATGGCAGGGCTAATCAAGAAACACAGAACTCGGTCGGGAGTTTTCAGATATATGCCGATTGCAGATGCTAAGGTCAGCTTTTACAGTGGCTATGGTCCCACTAGACCCCTCCCTCAACTAATGAAAGGCACCCAAGAATATCAAGAATGAGAACTTAACCCCGGCCACCTATGCCCTTCAAACCTATTGGCCAACCTCACCCATAACTAGATAGCAAAGTATTTGTTCTTTTGGAGTTCTCTGCCTTTCCGCTTTACATACTAACTGAAGATGGTAGGTAGATGATGAGTTGCTATCACAGGGCACTAACTGGTCTTGCCGAATCATGCTGATCCATCTTAGTCTTTTGATTGCCCCTTTTTATTGCAATCAAGGCATGCTCATTGGTTCACCTACGCAGACCTAACCTCTGTGAGTACAGGCAGATCATTTGCCGCTCACAGAGGAATACCAAGAGTACCCTGCGTCCCCGAAAGCCGCGTGCTTCTTAACCCAGTCCGTTGGAGCCTACAAGAATATCTAGATGGACATGCGCTCCTCTTTGTGTCTTTTGACACCCCGATGATCTACCCCTTATGGTTATTCATCCTCTAATGTATGGACTGGTCCAAACGCCTCAGTTTTATCTATCATTAGACCCTACGTCTAACCATTAATCACGCGCTTGCACCACCTCGTGAGTTCTCTCATTTAACTTGGTTATTCTCCTTCACGTTGACTTCCTTTTCAAGTTTACCAAGTTACCCTCGCTTATTAATTCAATTTATAACTTAACCCATTTAAGTTCATTAATAAGCCTACAACATGTTATTTTCATAATCTATTCATTATTCCATCCCATGGTTACCATAACATGTTCTACTTAATTTATAATTAAGCACATCTTAATTCACAAATACATTGGTAAGAGAATAATTTCATTTTTCCCTATCATTCCTTATAACTTATCTTATTTCATAAGCTATAATTCCCACTTGTCCCGAGGACAAGCCTACCTATTATCTTTCTTATTTAAGTTCATTCATAATAGGTTATTATCATCATTCCCCATTTTGGCATTAATTAAGATTAACTTAACCTTTCTAATTTCTTTAGCAAATTTACTTAACCCCTACTCAATTCAACTGGTTCGTAACCCCACTACAGATTTAATTAGGTTAAGTCTTCCAATTTAATAAATTACCATGCTACCCATGCTACCCACTTAACCCCTTTTATTATATCCATGTCAACCCTACATGTGTAGTCTTGGTTACGTGTTCATTATTATTTATTATGTCCGTAAACACGCAAGACCTCCCACATTAGATTGTCGTTTGCGGTTGTTGGATATGTCGGGTGGTTCTGGGCAGACTTCTACCGCATCTAAATCTAACCTCGTGTCTTGACACCATTACGGTCCAACTTCCACCTAAGACCTCTCATATTAGATTACCGTTTGCGGTTGCTGGATAGCCGCGCGGTTTCGGGAAGACTTCTACCGCAGACCAAATCTAACCTCGTGTCTTAGGCATATAAGTTTTTATTATAACTTATACTCATAATTCAAATCTTGGATTATAATATATGTCAATTACCCATAAACCCTCTCAATTCACATTTTTGCTTATAATCCTATCAACAGATTATGTCTATAATCCCAATTCAACTTATAATCCCAATTTCATGTTCATAATTCCAATTTGATTTATATACATAAATCCCACCCTAATTATATTCATAATTCCAAGCATAGTTATTCCCAATTCCCCATATATTCACATTTCCTCTTACATTTATTAACTTCAATAAAGTGAAATTATTCCAATTCTACAATTGTTTATATTCATTAAAGTTATGCTCCAAAATTCCAACCTATCTGTTTTGCCCCAAATTACCCAACCTTAACTTGCGCTCAAATTACAGTCTTGCTTATTCATGTCCATTATTAATCCACGCACTTCCCAATTTCCCAACATACTTAATTGTTCCAACTTAATTTGCACTTATTTTCACTAATGTCCCAAATTAATATTTATAGTTATGCGCCAAGTTACCAACCCACTTAATTTCAAGTATTTTGTAAGTAGTATAACAATTCCTTAAATTTCCAATTTTGTCATAAGTTATGCTACAATTCTTCAATTATAGGTTATACCCAAAATTTAACATTAATTATGCCCAAATCAACCCAGCATTTGCTAAATTACCATTCGTACGTTCATCTCTACGAAATTTGTCCCAGGCTCCAAGGTAGCCTGGCTATAAAAATAAAAAGGGAAGCAGGAAGGGAAGATATAAAGAACAAGCATAATAATAAAAGTTGTAACATTTTAATTGGGGAATTTCTAAACGATATGTATACAATTATTCACAAGAATAATTTAAACCCACTCACCTTGCCAGGATTAGAAAAGAGATAAATCGTTGTTGTAACACTTTGATGCTGATTAACCTTCTAAATTGATTGTTGATGAAGAACTTGTCTCTAAAAATCTCTACTTTAATTTATGTTTTAGGTGGAGGCTAGATTGGTTGAGAATTTAGCAGCATGAAGGCTAGGGTTAAAGAGATAGATGAGATTAGGGTTGGGTTTAATGTTTATTTATAGCTGTAGCAGGTGAATTAGGGCCTTAGGATTAAAATAGAATCCATCTAAACCTTCCACCTTGCTAAAAAAAAGGAAGGTTCTTGAGTAGGCTAAAGCAAACTAGGTGTGTTACACCCCTACGCATGTGTGGACACTGATGTTGTTGACACCTTCCTATATGCGGTTACTTTTCTTTTTGTAAAACAAATTCTTAAACGCTCCTTAGTATATGGAAAGTACGATTCTTTTCCATTAATGCATCTTTCCATGTGTCATTATTTATATATAATATGAATTGTATTAATTCTTTTGACATTAGCTTGCTTTAATTGAATCAATTTATGTTTATTTTCCAACTTCTTTCCATGCATTAAACTTTCCCATGTGACATTATTTCTTTGTTGCATATATTTATAATATTCTTATTTAAATGCATTAATGCTTTCACGTGTCATGCACTTGATATGTTACTTCTTTTTAATGCATTAAATTGCTTGGTTCCTCTTTCTAATCCTTTTTTTTTTCTATGCATGCTTTAATTGCATAATTGACATGTTTGCATTCTATATTCGTTTTCTTTTATTTGCATTACATTAATTCGTTTTTATTTAGTTTCATGCATCTACACATTTCTATTATTTTTAGTGCATGTATTATCTTCCTACAAAATTTTGAATTTCAAATAACATGTATACATATATGCCCCTTCTCATTTATTGTTGCATGCAATTTTATTAATTCACTTTTTTTCCATTTACATTAATTACATTAACGTTTCACTTTATTAATTGTTTTCTCTATCATAATTACATTCATGTACTTACTTTTCCTTTTGATATTATTACATGTGCAATTGTATTGCATACTTTTTTTACTTGCATTAACTTCTTTTTAATATATATATATATATATATATATTGCATGCAATTCATTTTCCTTCATTTCAATGCACTTATATATATATATATATATATATATTTTTAAATTTTCCTTTAAATATATCTATGCATATAATATATACATATATGCATATAATATATACATATATGCATATTTTTAATTATCACTAAAAATGTGGGGTGTTATATTAGTGCTACGACCTTTCCTGCCAAACTTTGAACTTCTTTGACTAAATTGCTCTTCCCATGTTCAGTATGTTTCGCGGGAACTGACTATGAATCTCAGAATTTTTCCTGATGCAACCGTGAATCAGCATTTTAGAGGATTAAGCTTCAATGCATATCGTCGGAGGATACTGAACATCTCTGGTAAGTATGTAGTCTAGTTGGATGATTAGCTTGACTTTACGAGCATATCGTCTACATAAACTTCCATCGTTTTCCCAATCTGGTTATAAAACATCTGATTCACTAAGCGTTGGTATGTGGCTCCCGCATTTTTCAATCTGAATGGCATCACCACATAGCAGTACAACCCCAAGTCCGTGATGAAATTGGTATGTTCCTGATCTGGTACGTGCATGGGAATCAGGTTGTACCCTGAATATGCGTTTATAAAAGAGAGAAGCTCATGCCCTGCCGTTGAGTCTATCAATTGGTCAATTCTAGGGAGTGGAAAGTTGTCCTTTGGGCATGTTTTGTTTAGATCAGAAAAGTCAATACACGTTCGCCACTTCCCATTGGATCTCTTGACCAAGACGGGTTTGATATCCAGTCGGGATATGTCGAATCTCTGATGAACCCGTTATCTCTTGACTTCTCCACTTCCTCTTTCAAGGCGGTTGACCTTTCCGGGCCTAACATGCGCCTTTTTTGTTTTACAGGAGAATTCTTTGGTTTATGCTTAGTGAATGGCTCATAATTGAAGGAGAAATCCCACACATATCAGCGTGGGTCCAAGCAAACACATCTAGGTTTGCTTTCAGAAAGTCAGTCAATTCTTTCGTCTGGAAAGAATCCATATGAGATCCGATCTTCAAGACCTTCGTCGGGTCATCTTTATCAATCAGAATGTCTATGGTTGCTTCATTAGGCGTCGACTTCCAGCTTCCAGGTTCTTCGTCCTCTCTAGGATTGATATCTTTAGGCAGGTCGTCAAGCGATTCTCTCAGTGATATTTTCTTTAGCTTCTATGCTGAGCCCTCATCTTTAATTCCTCCATATAACAAGCTCTTGCAGTGACGTGATCACCGCTGACCATTCCCACTCCGGCATTAGTTGGGAGCTTCTTTATTAGGCACCGGGGTGCTATGTAGGCCCCGTATTCTGCCAAAGCTGGCCAGCTTAAGAAGGCATTGTAAGGAAAACAAATATCCATGATCACAAATTGGAGATCCTTACTCTTCGGCGATCTCCCTCTCCTATTTCTATTGATAACTCCACTATACCAATTGGATTCGTCGATGATCCGTTAAAGCCGTGTATCCAGCCCCTGTACAACTTCAAATCCTTCATTTCTAACTTCATTTGATCAAATGCTTTTTTAAACAAGATGCTGATAAAACTCCCGCTATCCACAAGGACTTTCTTAATTAATGCTGGTCAAATAATGGTAGTTATCACCAACGGTGTTGGGTGCATCGACTCTGACACTTTATCTATCTCGGAAGATAAAGTCGTCAATTGCTGTCTTTTGCTATTTTACTGGTGTAGCTTCTTCAAGATTGCTGCACTCTCCAATTTCTGGGAGTTTGACTGCGTTAACGTACTAGTCCACTGTTGTGTTGCTTAACCCGGCTGGGTGTGGTCCGCTAATTATAATATTAATGACTAAACCTTTTCCTTTTTGCTGAGCAGTGGGTTAGGAAGCTGGCCGATTTTGATTCACAATCTTCCCTCCTTGCCCCCTATCCTTTGGGAAACTTTGTATTCATATAGCTTTCCTGAACGAAGCAGTTTTTCCACCACATCCCTCAGATGGCGGTACTCACCTGTAGAGTGGTCGTAGGATTCATGAAACAGGCAGAATTTCCACTCTCGCATTCCTTCTCGGTTGAGTCCCTGGGTGGAGGTTTCTTGTATTACAATACATTATAAGTATCCAAATAGATATTCTCCAAGGTATCACTTAGCGGCGTATAGTTTTCAAAAGTCTGAAATCGAGGTCTCTTTCTGAAGTCGTTCCTCCGATTCATATTTCTTTTGCCACCATTTCCTCCTTGTTGTCCATTTCCTCCATTCTTATTACCAGCGTTTACTTTGACATTCCCAGCACTGTCTCCACATTGCTAGATAGCAACATTGCTCTGAATGTCCTCCGTAGGAGCTCCGTCAGACTTTCTCTTTTGGTTGGCATATATTTCTTCTTGTCGCAGACGAATATTGCCTTTTCATAGAACAACTCCCTAGTTAATGGTGGCTTTCCAACCAAGTATCCCCCAAACTCAGTGTCCATGTCAACTCTATCTATCAATGCCATCATAATAGTGTGCTCATGTGGATCACTCACCTCTGTGATTGCCAGATTAAAGCGGTCCAAATACAACGTTAGGGTTTCCCCAGTGGCTTGCTTAATTGCAAACAACTCAATGACATTTTTAAACTTCCGGGCATGGAGTCGGAACTAGTTCATGAATCTTTCACTTACTTCTTTAAAGCTTGAGACTGATCGAGGAGGGAGTCTAGTGAACCACATCAATGCGACGTCTACAAGATATATCGGGAAAGCCTTACACATTACAGTGTCAGGAGCCGCGACGGCATTCAAGTACCACGAATACCTCATCAAATGCTGCCTTGGATTGGTTCTTCACCTATATCGATCCCTTTGGGCCAGATTAAATCATCGTGGGAATTGGAAATTTAGGATATCATCAGTGAAAGAGGTGTGACTACGATCGACACCTCAATCCTCATTGGTGTAATGTCGACTATTAGCCATAATCTGACGTACCATTTCCTCTACTTCGGCATTAGTTAACATTGGTTCACGATTCACGCATATAATTCCCCTAATATATCCAGTTCCCACATCAGGTGACGTTCTCTGGCTCCTGGCGATAGCTGAATTTACTTGCCTCCTACGGTCCCGGTCATTCGCAGGACGAGTGGGATGGAGGAGTTGTCCCTGAGTAGGGTTAGTGATGTTGGGATCTTTGGAAAGGACATGAGATCCCCGCATTGGCAATAGCATCATTCTCTCAAGCTAGGGTCATTAAGTCCTAAGACACGAGCCGCTTTTCGTGAGATCCCAGTGATCCAAATGCCCATTTCTCGAGGTACTCGGGTCTCTCATATGGCCTTCTCTAATGTGGATGCCTTTCTTCTAAAGAAGATGAATGGTTTGCAACGAGACGATAAGTTTGAGAGGGTGTTCTTTATCTACGAAGCACGTCTATCTCTCTACTCATAGCTTTCATGTTTTCTCGCATAAGAACACTATCACGTCTTTGGGCCTATAAGGCATCATTAATTTTATCCAACATGTCTAGTAGGCGCGAGAAATCCATTTGTGAAACGGGTGCAGAGGCAGAAGGCTAATTATTGGTTGTCGTGGCTGGCAATGGGGCATCTGCGGTGGCTTGAGTAGAAGTACCAGCCTCAACCATAGTGGGTTCGGATCGGGTTGTAGTTGCACCATCGGTTCGGTTCGGGAGAGCACTACCAGTAACATTCAATTCTTTAGTTCGGTTTAAGGCTCTTACTTCGATTTTGGGTCAATGCATTGAATTCAGGTCGGGTCGATGTGTCTCCCCCGGATCAGTTCGGTCTTGAACTGTGTCCCCGTGACCTAGGTGACAACTATCGCCTCCTAATATTCACTCACCTCATTTTCTCGAGAAACTTGCGGTTCCTTTCCTTTTCCTTTACCCATAAAGTTTGATTCTCTTGAGATTAACCAAAAACTTCATAAATACTGGGAAAACAGACTAACTTCTTTGGATTTGAGGATCCAAAAAGTATAACGATAATCCGAAATGCAGAGAATTCAAATTTCTCTGTGAAAGCACCAAAATGTTAGACCAAAAAGTGGTTCTAAAACCCAATTAAACGATAATTCTAAAGAAGATGAAACCAAAAACAACAAGGGCACAAGATTTATAATGGTTCGGCGTTAACGATCCTACGTCCACTTTATACTTCCCTGATTGATGAATTTAATACAAATACAATGATGGTATCCACTCAATCTCACTAATACAATTGATAATTTCTCTCAATTTTGTAGAATTATACTCAAAGATTCTAAGTACAATCTGAAATAACAAAGGAAATTCGTTGGTGATAGAGTTAGAGTAGATAAATGGCCAAAAGATCCTTGAAAATGGTGTGCATTGGGGTATTTATGGGCATAAAATCCATTCGGTTTGGGTTACACGTTGGACCCATCCCATGAATCTTGGATTTGGATGCTCCAGGGTGAAGATAACGCATAGGCAACGTTGGAACATGGGTGGACTGCCCCATATTTGTAGCATCATGGTGCGTAACCGTCTCGCGTAGCTGTTTTGTCTCAACAATATTAGGTCGGGTCGGTGAGAGAAACCTCGAATGGAATCGATATCCATCAATTGGCTCATGACTCCACCAGTGTGTAAATCCGGTCCGATCTGGTTTTCTTTGATTGAGCCGGGTCCTTTGTAAATGGGTGAGAGGGTGTCGATCTGTAAGCTCTGATCCGAACCGGGTGAAGATGATGACCGATCCGATCCGAAACTACATCTTACATTCGATCCAATGAATTCTTCCTATCAGTTTGTATTATCACTCTCCCTTAAATGTATTCATCCTTTGAGCTTTGTATAGCCTAGTTACATAGCAGGCTAATTGTCCATCTATGCAATCAGGTTGAATTATGGAAGGACATATGTTATTATAGATATTCAGGATTTCCATGGTTGAGCTAACATAGATTAAAGGAGATATCAAATGATAAATATTTTATTCATTGATTTAGTCAGGGAAAACATGTGTTGAATTGTTAGTTAGCTTGGAAAATGTAAAATAAAGAGGGAAATGAATAAACTATGTTGTAGGTAAAATGGAATGTTTATATTATCTTAAGTCATATAGAAAATCATGTGTAATTCATCAACGTTTATAGCTAACTGCTTATGCCTTTCATTTTCAGTTTTCTAAGTAGCTATATTCAAATGGTAGCAGAAAAAAGAAAAATAATTCAAAAACCAAATATAAACATCCAAGTGGTAACAACAAAAACATTTCTTGATATTGACTAAACATACGCAGAATCCCAGTAAACGGTACAATTCAAAACAGAATGAAGTTCTAAAAAAAGATGTATCCTAAGTCAAAACACCATAACAAAAAAGAAGAATGAAGTTCAAGAAAAGGATGTATCCAAAGTCAAAACACCATAACAAAACCATAACAAAAAGGAAGATTAAAAGAAAATTAGCTTGAAATGTAAATACAATTATATTTTTTGTATACAACTTCCAATTAATTCAAGATTTTCAATGCAATCGAAGATAAAAAAACTCCAATTGCAGTTTGATTATTAGATTTATAATTCAATTATAATGCTAGAACAACCTATATGCAAAAAACCTCCAACGCACGTATTTATTAACCATTTTGATTCGATCACAACTCCCAAGATGCTTATGATCAGTTACCATGACTACTTGCCTGATTTTCAACCAACTTGTGTTTATTTAGTAATTCCTAGCATTTTATTCAGTACAAATGTTTACCATTCCGACAAATAGACTTAAAACAATTAATATACATATTTGAATCCAGCATTAGATATACTAATACCTAAATCCTAGTAGGGAACTAAAAGTCTTATCCAGAAAAATAACTGAAACCATATTAAATGTAGTTTCTAAATACAGAAGTTTCGTAATTGATGTAATTTTAAATGTAATACTTTCTGCTTGTTTTTTACCCAAATAAGCATATATATATATATATATATATATATACAACAAAATAGAGAATCTAGCCATTCTCCAACGGCTCACAAAAACAGATTTGTAGAGATGGATACAGAATTTATGTACACACACAAGCAGTAATAAAACAAAAAAAAAATGCAAATACATTCAAAGACCATCCGAGCCCAAAAAAGTAGCCAATGAAAACAGACAAGGCGCTTGCCACTCTCAATGACGACGCCCTAGTCTCCACTACTCCATAGATCGACAGTGGAGAACCTAGAGAAGAATGAGCCAATTCTAGAAGCCAACAGGCCATAACAATTTACTCCATCTAAAAGCTCCAACTCCGAATCTACACTACCGGCAAGTAAAAGACCCAAAGCTGCTAGTTCCAATAAGTACATGTAATTTCAGGACCTGCAGTGCTAGAAAACTATAACACCCCATATTTTAACAACACTAAAAGATGACAAATTAAAGAATAATTAATTTAATATTCAGAATTAAGTGAAACGG
Source organism: Allium sativum (assembly GCA_030737875.1). Taxonomy (NCBI): domain Eukaryota; kingdom Viridiplantae; phylum Streptophyta; class Magnoliopsida; order Asparagales; family Amaryllidaceae; genus Allium; species Allium sativum. The sequence continues at coordinate 747,454,550 of CM060916.1, read as the reverse complement.
ACTGCAACAATGCGTTCGTCTCGGAATTCAAGTCAAAATAAACACATGGTTTACGTAAAACAGACACTATATGAAGAAGTTATTAAGCCTAGAAGTTTGTATACGCACAAGAGAATTATATATATACAAACAAATCAAATGTTTAAAAAAAATCAAAACAGTGAGCGGGAAGACCCAGGGATGGAACCGATCGCTTCTGGGGAGACCCTGCTGGTCGACCCAGGGGTCGACACCCAAAGGGGGGATGGTCGACACCCATAAAGATCTGGGCAGATTTAGTTTTTTGAACAGATCTGGGCAGATTCGTTGACCCTATGCTATAAATAGAACCCTATATCCATTGTTTTATTCATCTAATTTAATGGCGACGACGAGGTGCGGCTCCAACATAGTTTGATCTAGCATATTCTTCTTCAACAAACAAGTTATTCAAATTTGAAGATATGTTCTGCAATAGCTACAATCAATTCTTCTGTTTCTTAGATCCTATCACAGCGAGTCAATGTTATTTTAGATAGAAATAGCTAAAAATGAATCTTGACATGTGTAACACCCCGTATTTTCTATGAACGTATAAGTAACAAATCAGAGAATAATAAATTTTTAAAATAAGAATCAAGGGAAACACGTTGCGCCATTGCGTTCGTATCGAAATTCTTCTTGGAAACGAGTCCGAGTTTTCGAGAAACGGAGTCCGTATGAGGGAGATATGGCCCTCCGAAGTTTCAGAGAATTTCAGAATCGAAAACAGCTCGAAAATTCGAATTCAAATTCGAATTCAAAATCCCAGAATAGGCTGGGCGGGAAAATTCCCGCCCATGGACCAGGTCGACCTAGGGGTTGACCATATTGTCGACCTGGGGGGACCAGGTCGACCATAGTGTCGACCTGGGGGTCGACCTGCCTCCCGAACCCACTTTCTAAACCTGATGCATTCTGATGTATTTAGACTCGTTTTCTATCCGGATTCGTCTGCCCAATCCTATATAAACTCACCCCTAGCCTCATTCTCTCCACACCATTTCATTCTGTCTATATTCTGCCTCTGTTCTAATTAAAAACAAAAATGGTGTCGCTACTCTGCTGGAATCAAAACTTGGACTGATGCAACTTCTTCCAACCTGAATAGAATTAAAAGCTAAATCAAATCTCAAATCCAAGCTTAGAGCTATGACAATTAAAGAGGAATAATTCAGCATTTCTGCATCAACAACGGTTTATTATCCTTTCTTAAAACCATGAAAGGCAAGTACAGTTATTTTCCGCTATAAACTGTAATTACAATTGTGACATGATTATAAATCTGAATCTGAGGCTATGTATATTCTTATCTGTCAGATCTGTTTTTCTGTGACTATTCTGTACCTCTTTCTTCTTTCTGTTCTATAGCCAGGATACTACGAGCCTGCGCCGAATCTCATAAGAGATTAACGCACGAACGCTAAATTTTAGGACAAATAACAATGCATAATTGGACATGAGACTATTGCCTATGACTATGATTCATTGACTATGAGACTATTGCCCATGACTGTGATTCATTGACTATGAGACTATTGCCCATTACTGTGATTCATTGACTATGAGACTATTGCCTATGACTATGATTCATGACTATGAGACTATGGCCTATGACATTGAATAAGAAACTATTATAATTAGTTACCCATGACTATTGTGGTTAGTTTCCTATAACTATGGTAGTTAGTTTCTTATGCCTATTCCCTTAATGATGTTAGATCTCATATTTAGTATGTAACTTTGCTAGTTTATTCCCATTCACTGTTATGCCTACAGGTCCATTTCATGAGTATTTAAAGAACTTGTGGAAACATGTTATATGGGGATTGGGCGTAGCTTAATTAACTAAATCTGGCATAGCAAATATGTTGGCATAATCTGAGTTGGCTATAATAGAGAATGATTTACATGTGTATTAGTCTTGGACATAAATGGTGAACTAGAATATTGAATCAAGCTTTGACATGAACTGTAAATGGGAATATTAAGGCTAAGATTTTGGCATATATTGTATTATGAATTATGACCTTGATTTAGGCATGTAAGTTTAGGCTAAGTTTATGATTGGGCAAGATATGTAAATAGAGTTTTAGATATATATATATATATATAATCTGTTATCTGCTAAATCTGTTATATTGCCGAATCTGCTAGTTCTGTTATATTGCCTAAACTGCTAATTAGATTGAATTGTCTAATCTGCTAATTATGTTAAATTGCCTTATCTGCTAAATCTGCTAAATAGCCTAATCTGCAAGATCTGTTATCTGTTTAATCTGTTGAATGACGTAATCTATTGGAACTGAAATGTTGAAATTTGAAGTATGTGAATCTGTAGGCTCGACTTAAAATTGAGCAAAACTTGTTAATAGAACCTCGAATAATCTGCTGTAACTTGTACAGAAGTTTAATATGTTAAATAAACAGAATTAGTCTGATATCTGAAAAATCTATATTGGAATAAATTGGCTATGACACGAGGTTAGACTCTGTTTGCGGTAGAAGCCTGCCCGGAACCAACCGGCTTAACCAGCGACCGCAAAATGTCAGTCTAATGTGAGAGGTCATAGGCATAACCAAAATATGCTTAGACACGAGGTTAGGTCTGGCTTGTGGCAGACGTCTGCCCGGAACCGCCCGACATATCCAGCGGCCACAAGCTACCGAGTGCATTAATATTTAATTAATGCAAATCTGAGATAAATATGATGTCTAAAACATGTTGGGTGGATAGGGTTAAACCAATTGGACTAATGAATTAAACAAACCCGTTTCGTGAATCTGTAGGCCCAATTAAAAAGTTAGACAAATCTGTAAATCTGTTAAATCCGTATATCTGATTCGTTAGTCTAAAACTTGTCTGATCTGTGAACTAGTTGATCTGAACTCTGTATGTCTGAATTTGTAAACAAGTTAATCTGAAATCTGTTAGTCTGGGGACACAAGGTTAGGAGGGAAATTACTTGTGTCATCTGTTGTTTAGGACCCATATTAGTCAGTAACCCTTTCTGGTATCAAAATTTTGACCCAACAGTAGGTAGGGTCCGGGCATGCTTACTGAACTAATTATAAGTGGTTCATTCTGATAATGGCGAGGGGTGTTGATGGTGCGTTCCAACCGGGTCATGTGCATGCATGGATCCCGGTCTGCCTCTGAGGATGTAAGACGTCGTGACATCTGTAAATAGGCCTGTGCCAATTGGTTGTCACTTTAGGGAGTGATACACCCTATTGTGGAGCCGACACAGGGTATTTATGTATTAGGGAGCCGATCGCTTGGGGTAGGGTTTTAGGGTACACTTAGTTCTGTCTGTTTCTGTTGGTACCGTCTGTTTCTGTGGGGTGGCAACACCTGTCTGTTTCTGCATGGTACCGTCTGTTCGGGTGGTAAAGGCCCATTTACTAGTGTACACCAAATTCTGCATTCTGTTTCCGTAGGGATTAACCTGTTTCTGTACCTTCTATTCGGGTGGTAAAGGCCCACTATTAGCATTCTGTTTCTGTCTGTTTCTGTTCGGGTGGTAAAGGCCCATTACTAGCATTCTGTTCTGTGGAAATTATTCTGTTCCCGTTTCTGTTTCAGTTTATACATTAGGGTGACACCTAATCCTGTTATACTAGTATTAGTGCAGAGAAATGAAAAGTAATATTATTCAATTTCTTCTGTTTAACCTAAGTACATTTGCTGCTCCTGTTACTGTTATTTCTCATCCAGTTTTATTAGCATGCCATGATTATCTGTTCATATGCTGAAAGTCACTGGACTTGCCAGACTTTATGTCTGACCTTGGTTGTTTTCGCCCCTTTTCTTCCATTCCCCCCTAGGTTTTCCAAGGAGGGAATACTTTAGCTTGATCCGTATTTCTTCTGCTTGAAGTACATAGAGTGCTTAAAGTATGGCTTGACTCCTTATGGCAGCTTCTGTGGGGATTATGATTTTAAAGTTTTGTACTCCGATGATTTTCTGAACAAGACTGATATTTATGTACTTGAGTTTTTTTTTTGTAAAGATGTAACCATATTGGTTTCTGTTTTCTGCTGTAATAGAGTTGTAATTTCTCAAGTATTGTTTATCTGTCTTGTAAATTTATGTTATGTCTACTAAAACGCTCCACTAAAGTTAAGGCATTCCCTTTGTGAGTGACCTTAACGGAGGTGGGGTGTTACAACATGCCTATAAATTTGGATCTAAGCCTATGACTATTTATCATGTCACATCTGCCATTATTTGTATATCTAATTCATTGATTAGAACTCATCATGCCTTTTTATGATCATTTCACTATGCCTAATCAGTTCTATTATCACATGTTCATCAGATCTGTTTTATGTGCCAATTTCTGTTCATCAGATCTGTTCTTACATGCCTATTTCTGCTGTCATACATCCATTTCTTTTACTTTTGGTTTTATGTCTATTTTGTTCTTCTCTCTCTCATTCCCTTTTTATTTTTATAGCCAGGCTACCTTGGAGCCTAAACCAATACCGCTGAAATATACGTACAAATGAAATTGGGTTAAATTGGGAATGATTGGAAATCGTAATTAGGGGTATAACCTATACTTTGAATCACGATTGGAATCTGAGGGTGTAAACTATAATGTGAAATTCGACTAAAAATTGGGGCATGATTTATACGATAAATTATGACTTGTGGTTTGGGACATATAAATCTGTAGGCTTAATTTAGGATTAAGTGAAACATGTTAATGGAACTGTAAAGAATATGTGAGGCCTGTTTAATCTGTTAAAAGTGGGTTATAACTTGTATTAGGAAATTTGGGCATAACTTGAATTAAAATGCGGATTTGGGCATGAACCAAAATTGTTATTAAAAGACATTAATTTGGGGCATATGGTTCGTTACGAACATGACTTGGGAATGGGGCACGAAAACCTATAATGACATAGGAATAATTGGTTAAGAATGGAAATGCATAGAATTACAATAATTTGAAAATTGTAACTACGCTTAGTCATGAGGTTAGATTACACTTGTGGTAGAGGTCTGCCCGAACCCACTCGGCATTTCCAGCAAGCACAAGCAGTGAACCTAATGAAAGTGTTCTAAGTGCATAAAAACGTCACATGCTAAAACATTCGGTTAAGTCCAACTTGTGGAAGAAGACTGCCCAGACCCAACCGGCATATCCAGCGTGCACAAGTTGTAGACTTAATGTGAGAGGTCTAGTGCATAAACATATATATATATATATATATATATATAAGGACAGAAATAAATAGCACTAATTTTGGCTAATGGAAATGAATTGGAATATACGAGGAAAGGTATTAACCTATTATAATTAATTACTTTAATAAGAATGTTATATAATAGGTAGGCTTGTCGTATGGACATGTGGAAATTATAATGTAAGTTATAATAAAAAGAAAGGAGGCTTATTAGAAAACCTTAGTTAAGGAAACTAAGTCAATAAGTAAACAACGACAAGTTGTGGTGACACGTTAAATAGAAAACTGGTGAATTGAGATGAAGTATACTTAATTACATATTAAGTAAAAACATGTTATTGTGACTATGGAATTAGGAAATGAATAGTATAAAAGGGATTGTAGGTTACTTTCGTTAATCACAATCTAGAGAATAACATGTGATGGGCTTATTAACAGACTTAAATGGATTAAGTTTTATATATATGAAATTAATAAGCAATGGGAACTTGGCAACTTGAAGAGAAGTCAATGTGAATAGGATAACCTGTTAACTTGTAATACTTAACCTATTTGAATCCATAAGGATTACAAGAACTTGTTAACTTGAGTAGGGGTTAAATAAACTTGCTTGAATCAATGGAAGGGTTAAGTAAATCTCGGGACGGTGGGTAATATTTGTATATATAGGCCCACAAACTTAACCGTTAAATAAACATGCTTGAATCAGTGGGAGGGTTAAGTAAATCCTGGGTAGGTGGGTAATAATAGTATATATAGGCCCACAAACATAACCTATGGGGTTATGCAATCTTTTTACTCTAGTATGGCATAACTGGTGGAAAACCTAGTATTGGGGATATAATCCTGGGGGAGCTTGTATCATCTTGTGAGTGGGACACGTTTCAGTCAGTAACCCATATTTAGGTATCAAACGAGCACACCGAACAAGGTCAGAGTCGGGGCACGCTTATTGGGGCGATTGTAAGAGATCCAAACGAAAAGGGCGGTGTGGGTAGCGCAGACCGATGGAGTCATGTGCGTGCATAGGTCTGGCAGAGGAGGATAAGACGCTGTGACACCTGTAGATATGGTTGTGCACATCCTGAAAACGAAAGGTTGCCACTTTAGAGAGTGATACACCCTATTGTGGGTCCAGCACATGGTATCTACGGTGTAGGCAGCCGATCGAGTCGGGTAGTATTAGGGTACATCTAGACTCTGATATGTTTGGGAGCCCGTTAATACCCTTAGTGGTAACTCAGGTATGTTTAGTTGGGCTGCTTGTTGATTGTATGGGGTTAAATCTCTCAATAGAAGTACTCCTAAGTCTACCATCTTATACTGGTTGGGGATCATCTTGTTCATATGACACTAGTATTGGTGCAGAGAAATAGAAAGTATTAGAGAAGCACAATATATATTCTATCATTTTTACCCTGTTTATCTTGTCATACCTACCTTATTGTGCTCTTATCTATCTCTCCAGTTTATATGTCTATGATGATACTTTTACTAATTTATATGCTAAAAGTAACTGGACTCGCCAAACTTTATGTCTGACCCATTTTGTTTCCTCTTCTTTCTCTTCCGTTTCCCCCAGGTTCTCGGGTTGGGGATACTCAAGGTTGATCAGGATTCTGCTTTCATCTTGCTTGGAGTTGCATATATGTACTGCTCGATTTCTTATTTCTCTACCATGTCTATGTTTTGGGGATTATGCTTCTTTTATTATTGTACTCTGATGTTTTAAAGCACAAGACAGAAATTTTAATGATGTACTGGGTTTTATGTTTTTCAGACATATGATGTAACCATGTTTTGAACCACGATGCTTTATGATTAATGAACTTTTAAATTTCGCTGCTTTTTTATATCTATCTTGTAATGTTTCTGTTTCTGTTTACCTATAACGCTTCATGAAACTTAATGCATTCTTTTAATAAGTGACATTAACGAATGTAGGGTGCTTGGTATTAAAGCTGAAGGTTACCGGATCGGATAAAAGATTTTGAAAATTGTTTTCAAAAAGGTTTTAAAAGAAAGCATTTTCAAAAGAAAAGTTTGTTTTGAAAAACATATTCCCCAAATCCATATGTAATATCTTTCAATTCTCTATTTGAATCCCTTCTTCCTTTTCGTTTCAGCATGTCTGGGGAACCAAATATTCCCGAGGGCGTTCAAGTACTGGATTGGTTCCGTAGGTATCTTAAGGCTATGGCACCAACCGAGAGCCACTGAGACGTCCCTCCCCCAACTATAGTCGTTGTTCCACCACCGTCGCGAGTAGATGATTCCTCTAAAAAGAAATGTCATGTTTGTAAATGTAGCTGTAATTTTACTAAAGATTGCAAAGCCTGAGGAAAGAGGAAATGTCATAGTTGTGGGCACATGGTCATTTGATCAAGGATTGCAAGAAAAGGAAGAATGATTGCTTCAATACTGGCAAAGTTGGACACTATAAGAGCGAATGCCCAAAGAAACAAGGACAGGACCAAAGGGCAGGATCTTTTGGAAGGCAAGTGTATGCTCTCATATCCATTGTACCGGATAAAGGTAGGAAATTTTTTATTTCTCTTTCCCATCATCCCGTTAGGACTCTTTTTGATTATCACGCTTCGTATTCTTTTATATCTGATTTTGTGGTTGAGTCTCTGCAACTTAGTACTAGTATGATTTTGGATCCCGTTGTTGCCTCATACCCCATTGGGGGTCGGCCATATACTTGTGATTTGTCGGGGTTTGAGGATATCTACGTTGGATGTCGGGTTTGAGTGCGACGCGTATCTTGTTTCATGGGCTATGGTTTGATTCTAGGGATGGATTGGCTAGCCATGTATGGTGCCATTCTGGATTGTGAGAGGAGGGTCGTTAAACTTTTGACTTTCCATGGGAGGACCCTCGAGATTTCTTGTGCCCTAAGCGGTCTTTCATGCTTGGTTTTCAAGAGTAACTTGATGCATCTATCGATGATCTACGATACGTACCAGTAGTCTATGAGTATCCCGATGTTATTGATGAGGTTCGAGGCTTACCCCCGAGGCGCAAGATTGATTTCCATATATACTTGGTGGACAATGCAAAGTCGGTTACATTTCCTGTATGCCACATGGCTCCAAGAGAAAGGAGGCAGCCGAGCAAGCAAGTGGGGGAGCTACTTAAGAAAGGGTTTATTAGGCGAAGCATATCTAAATAGGGTGCTCCGGTAGTATTCGCCACTAAGGCAGATGGTTCGCTTCGCTTATGTGTGGATTACAGGGATTTGAAAAAGCTCAGTAAGAAAAATTGGCACCCACTGTGACAACCCGGATTCCGATAGACCGAATTTTTCAAATTCGATCTATCAAAACTCGAGTTGGGTGCTCTGGTATCTTGCAGAAAAAGACAGAGATAAAGAAACATGTCAGAACTCATAGAGCATCTCACAACGGAAGGAATTAAAATATAATATATTCAAAAATAGCTTTACCTTATAAATCATACTGTCTAACCAGTATCCAAAGCTATACCATCTCTGTCATGAACCTAACCTGGAAGTATGTAATGAGGAGGGGGTCAGAACATAAGTTCTGTGTGAGAGGACTTATAATAAACTTCTGTGTAACACTACATATACCGTTCCGTATATTTTCTTAGTTATTAGCTTAATCTCGTCATTAGCACCTAAGGCTAAACTCATGTCGTTCTCATTCACATACTAGTATATTAACCTAATACCTCGTATATGTGGATACCCCCTACTCGTATTATCTTTTCCATGTATGTGTACAATCCCTTTCCATTTATCATACGGACTTCATTACGTAACTATATACTACCTCAGCGTAGTGCCACCATTTCCGTAATTGTTTGGACTGCCACGTTACCTTAATTCAGTTAGGGTTTATGCCACCTAGGGCTACTAGGGATTATGCTACCTAACGAAATATGCCCTCTAGTCTAGGACACACTACCCAGAGCGATATATGTTGCTAGACCTTCCCCGCGTAAGTATCGTGAACCGTTTTTCGATGACTAGATGCACATGTACTCTATATGTGCTACCCAAGTCCCGTGGCAGGGCAAGTCAAGAAACACGGAACTCGGTCGGGAGCTTTAAGTTGTCTGCCGATGCAGATGCTAAGGTCTGTTTTTGAATCATCTTTGATTTCTCTTTGCGGCATAAATTCGCAAATCTGAATCCATTATCTTCTCTTTAGCTTTGAATCTCTTTTCTATTTCATTGTTGTTCTAGATCTTATTCTTTTTATTTTAAATAATAGATGTTGTAGAGAAAAGAGGGGAGAATAGATCCAAGGTCTTTTGGAGAAGAAGAAAATGAGAGAGAAGGGAGCCATGGCTTCGCCACGAATTGTTATGAAGTTTATAATGAGCTTAGGGTTGTTTATATAGGTGCCAAACTACGAATCTAGCCCTCTTTTATTTGTTAAAGAACATTAATGAAGATTTATTTAGCAAAACCATTCCTTTGTTTATACCTTAACCGTATAAAATTTGTTTCCCTTTTTCTTTTATTTAAACAAGGCAACAATTTATTTTTCTCTACCTTTTTAACATAATTATTATTTATTTATGTAAACAAATACCATACGTTTACTTAAACTCATGTTCTTATCAAATATGGTATCCAACTATGTCTTTATTTTTATTTCATTTTTAATCGTAGAAAATATAGTATGTGTTAACTATTTAACTAAAGGGAATTTAATATCTTTTTAATTTTATTTTATCCTTCTCATAGCCATTATTGGTGGCTATTTATTCATTGTTTTTCTATTCATGTCATATTTGAAATGCCTAAATGCACTTACTACATGTACTCTCTTTTTCCATATTTAATATAACCGTTATATTATCCCTAAATATAACATTAATGTCTTTAATTTACCAATTTCATTTCTTACCAGTAAAACAAATCCCCTAATCTCGAATTAGTGTTGCCTCTTATATATATATATATATAATACCAAATACTTAACATTTAGTCAACCTCAAGCCAATTTATTAATGTCATAATTATGCATTAACTTTTTTTTATTTACATGTTTGCTATAAATAATCGTAGGTGCATGCATCTAGTCTCCTTAATCACAGGTGTGTGCATCTAGTCTCCAAACATTTAAATCGAAAAACGTGCCACATTTATTTCAACCTCTATCGGTTCCAAAAAGAGTACTTAATGCTTTCTTTCTTTTTTCAAATACATTGAACCTTTTAAGTGCATGATAATCTCTACAATTTAAACTAAATTTATGAACGCGCATATGAATGTATTTCCATTCTCCTCTTTAAACGTGCATTCCTTATTGTATATTACTTTTCTTTTCCTTAAATATGTCAATGCATATAAAATATATATATATATATTTTATCCTACGCGTATATAAACTTCTGCGGTTTACAACTTCTTCATATGTTATCCGTTTTACGCAAACTTGGTATCCATCTGAACCAGAATTTTGAGGCGAACGCAATGATGACATCTCTTTTACTTAATTCCTGATATTTAAATTAAGTATCTTTATTTTATTATCTTTTTCTGTTACATACATTGTTATCGTATAAATTTTCTTCTTTTCAACGTATGTATTAATTTAAACTACATATCACTATCATGCATATAAACATTTTTAATTACATTAAAAATGCGGGGTGTTACATTCTCCCACCCTTATGAAATTTCGTCCCCGAAATTTGGTAAGGGTAAAATCAAATAATCCCTCGCATATTATATCATCCATCATGTGTACATCCATTTTTTCAAACATTGTGCACATGTGCAAAGTGAAACACATCATAGTAATGCATGTATGCCTAATTTGGTACCACCTATATGTATGCAAATTTTTAAAAACTCTTTCAAAACATGATGCTCACATCCTAAATATACTTGCAGTTCTATATGAATGCAATTTTTTTCGAAAAACCAAAACATTTTTCATCCAAATTTTCCCACACTCTTAAATAAGAGCACGGTTCATCCAATTGTTGCATCCAAACCCTACCAACCATCATTAAATTCAAAATTTAGAAAAATCTAATTTTTTCCAAATTCGATTTCTTATGTTACAAAAAGGTATAAAACGGAAAAATTTACATTTTCCATTTTTCTTTTATGTACCTTTTCTAGTTGCACTTGGATTTTTACATAGCTATTCTATAAAAAGTTCCTATTTTCCTATCTAAGCACAATTACATAAGAAACTTTTTTTTCTTAAGATTTTCATTTTCTTTTCCCGTCACGTTTTGTTGCTTGATTGATTCAGTTGTTTTCTTGTTAGTTAGGCTAGTCTTCTTCTTAAGTTTATTTTCAACCAAGCTTTTCTGTTTTCTACTCAAACAGTATCTTACACAACTACAACTATGGGCCTAGAATCTTAGGACTTTGTTACCTCTAACAATCGCGAGTCCACACAATAGGATCTATACACTTGCTTGCAATTCCCTACCTAGTAGTAACTACTAGTCCATGCTGTGTATTACTAGCCTATACTTTATCTCTTTTTCTCAAGCAACAAACCTAGGTTTCTCAATGTTTATGCATTCTACGGGAATTTTCCATTAGTTTTAACATTAGCTAATATTTGACCGGAAATTGGTAAGAGAATAATTTCCTAAGCATCAACCCCGAAGACCGAAATCAACATCAGATTGATACTCAGAGAATCACTCAACCCCACCAATCTCCAGTTAGGTTCTAATAACTTATCATTGGGTTAGACTCAAAGTGGTTCTTCAACTCAATATGCTTTCCCAGGCACTTTCGCGAATTCAATTTTCTCGACTATATATATTCCCAATCCATTTTCCACATTTTTCAACCTTTTCTAGTTTATAAGGTTTCACTTCTAAACCCACTACTCTGAAATAATAACATTTCAGTTTTAACTCTATGGGATACTTTCTTTCCCTAATAACAAATCATATTGTACACTTTCCAACCAAACCACCTAAGGATTCAAAAATTTCTATGTTTATTACTTTAGTGTACAAACTAAATATCCCAACTCTTTTCATGTCTAGTGGGCTACTATATGGATCTAGGTTTATATATATAATATATTTATATTTAAGAAAATACAAATACGTTCACTCATTATCTCCCTAGGAACACTAAATCGAAGCTCTGATACCAGATGTGACAACCCGGATTCCGACAGACCGAATTTTTCAAATTCGATCTATCAAAACCCAAGTTGGGTGCTCTGGTATCCTGCAGAAAAAGAGAGAGATAAAGAAACATGTCAGAACTCGTAGAGCATATCACAACGGAAGGAATTAAAATATAATATATTCAAAAATAGCTTTACCTTATAAATCATACTGTCTAACCAGTATCCAAAGCTATACCATCTCTGTCATGAACCTAACCTGGAAGTATGTAATGAGGAGGGGGTCAGAACATAAGTTCTGTGTGAGAGGACTTATAAAATACTTCTGTGTAACACTACATATACCGTTCCGTATATTTTCTTAGTTATTAGGTTAATCTCGTCATTAGCACCTAAGGCTAAACTCATGTCGTTCTCATTCACATACTAGTATATTAACCTAATACCTCGTATATGTGGATACCCCCTATTCGTATAATCTTTTCCATGTATGTGTACAGTCCCTTTCCATTTATCGTATGAACTTCATTATGTAACTATATACTAACTCAGCGTAGTGCCACCATTTCCGTAATTGTTTGGACTGCCACGTTTCCTTAATTCGGTTAGGGTTTATGCCACCTAGGGCTACTAGGGATAATGCTACCTAACGAAATATGCCTTCTAGTCTAGGACACACTACCCAGAGCGATATATGTTCCTAGACCTTCCCGCGTAAGTATCGTGAACCGTTTTTCGTTGACTAGATGCACATGTACTCTATATGTGCTACCCGAGTCCCGTGGCAGGGCAAGTCAAGAAACATGGAACTCGGTCGGGAGCTTTAAGTTGTCTGCCGATGCAGATGCTAAGTTCTGTTTTTGAATCATCTTTGATTTCTCTTTGCATCATAAATTCGCAAATCTGAATCCATTATCTTCTCTTTAGCTTTGAATCTCTTTTCTATTTCATTGTTGTTCTAGATCTTATTCTTTTTATTTTAAAGAATAGATGTTGTAGAGAAAAGAGGGGAGAATAGATCCAAGGTCTTTTGGAGAAGAAGAAAATGAGAGAGAAGGGAGCCATGGCTTCGCCACGAATTGTTGTGAAGTTTGCAATGAGCTTAGGGTTGTTTATATAGGTGCCAAACTACGAATCTAACCCTCTTTTATTTGTTAAAGAACATTAATGAAGATTTATTTAGCAAAACCATTCCTTTGTTTATACCTTAACCATATAAAATTTGTTTCCCTTTTTCTTTTATTTAAACAAGGCAACAATTTATTTTTCTCTACCTTTTTAACATAAATATTATTTATTTATGTAAACAAATACCATACGTTTACTTACACTCATGTTCTTATCAAATATGGTATCCAACTATGCCTTTATTTTTATTTTATTTTTAATCGTAGAAAATATAGTATGTGTTAACTATTTTACTAAAGGGAATTTAATATCTTTTTATTTTATCCTTCTCATAGCCATTATTGATGGCTATTTATTCATTGTTTTTCTATTCATATCATATTTGAAATGCCTAAATGCATTTACTACATGTACTCTCTTTTTCCATATTTAATGTAACTGTTATATTATCCCTAAATATAACATTAATGTCTTTAATTTACCAATTTCATTTCTTACCAGTAAAACAAATCCCCTAATCTCGAATTAGTGTTGCCTCTTATATATATATATATATATATATATATATATATATATATAATACCAAATACTTAACATTTAGTCAACCTCAAGCCAATTTATTAATGTCATAATTATGCATTAACTTTTTTTATTTACATGTTTGCTATAAATAATTGTAGGTGCATGCATCTAGTCTCCTTAATCATAGGTGCATGCATCTAGTCTCCAAACATTTAAATCGAAAAACGTGCCACATTTATTTCAACCTCTGTCAGTTCCAAAAAGAGTACTTAATGCTTTCTTTTTTTCCAAATACATTGAACCTTTTAAGTGCATGATAATCTCTACAATTTAAACTAAATTTTTGAACGCACATATGAATGTATTTCCATTCTCCTCTTTAAACGCGCATTCCTTATTGTATATTACTTTTCTTTTCCTTAAATATGTCAATGCATATAAAAAAAAAATATTTTATCCTACGCGTATATAAACTCCTGCGGCTTACAACTTCTTCATATGTTATCCTTTTTACGCAAACTTGGTATCCATCTGAACCAGAATTTTGAGGCGAACGCAATGATGACATCTCTTTTACTTAATTCCTGATATTTAAATTAAGTATCTTTATTTTATTATCTTTTTCTGTTACATACATTGTTATCATATAAATTTTCTTCTTTTCAACGTATGTATTAATTTAAACTGCATATCACTATCATGCATATAAACATTTTTAATTACATTAAAAATGCGGGGTGTTACACCCACTTCCGAGGATAGCTGATCTTTTTGACCAGCTTGTCGGTGCATATGTTTTCTCTCAGTCAGACTTGGCCACAGGGTTCCATCAGTTGAGGGTGGCGGAGGACAGTATAGACAAGACCGCTTTTGGAACTTTAGCTGGTTTCTTCGAGTAAGCTCGTTATGCCTTTTTGGTTAACGAATGTACCTGCCTATTTAGTTGATCTAATGAGTAGGTTGTTTCGGGAGTTTTCTTGGATTAGCGGGCTATTATAAGAAGTTCATTAAGGACTTTGCAAAGATATCAGCCCCACTCACCAAACTGAAAACGAAGAATCTGACATTTTCTTGGGGTATAGACTGTAAGGATGCTTTTCCAGTGATTGAAGAGGGCTCTGACAACAACCCCAGTGTTGACCTTGCCTGACGAGAACAAGGTGTTCACTATATACATTGACGCATGTGGTACAGGCCATGGTGTGGTTCTGATGCAAGAGGGAAGGGTACTATGTTATGGGAGCAGACAGTTGAGAGTTCATAAGAAAAACTACCATGCCTATGTTTTGGAATTAGCTGCTATAGTATTCACACTTAAGACTTGGCGATAGTATCTGCTTGGAGAGATGTTCGAGTTATACATGGATCATGAGCCGCACAAGTATCTGTTCTCAAAGAAGGGCCTCACATCGATACAGTAGAGTTAGGATTCTACTTGGACCTGAGACTATTAGAGAAACTTCAGAAAAGATTAATCTTATCCACATGCACATGAAGACAGCTCATGACAGGCAGAAGTCATACGCAGATAAGGGAAGGAACAATATTGAGTTTAAGGCAGGAGACATGGTTTTCATCAAAACATCTCCTTTGATGAATGAGTTACATTTTGGATATGTAGGGAAATTGGCGCCAAGGTTTGTAGGACCCTTTCCCATAATGGAGAAGAATAGGCCAAATGGCATATAGAGAGTAAAGCTACCAGAGAGATTATTGGGTGTTAAATTATGGAAATGTTGGCACGATACAACAAAAGTAGTTGAGCCGAGTATTCCTGAGGAAGTAGATGTGGAACGAAAAGCGATAGTTAGACAAGTTCCGACCGTATTCTTGGATCAGAGGTTAAGAAGCTACGCAACAAAGAGGTCAAATTAACAAAATTTCAGTAGGGAGATGACCATGAGTATGCATCTCGGGAGAATGAAGATAAGATTCGTGCTTCGTACCTTTTTCTTCTCAAGGGTGTGTTTTTAACTACTTTTCCAAAGCTTTCTATTCGTACTTGTTTCTATCATTCATCTGTATCCTATCGATCGAATCTTCGACCTTTAGGTAGGGAACCTATGGATGTAAACATGTGTTTGAGACATGTTACGTTTGATGGATGCAAGTGTTTGCTAGTGGTTGTTTGTGGATGCATATACACACACATTAGGCAATAGATCGGCTCAATCACTCTCATACTACATATGGATGCGTGCACATATTTTTCTTCTTTTAATGGATGAAAGTGGGTGTATCATCATATGGACATTGCATTTGAATGGATGATTATGCACACTATATCCTTTACATGGTATATTAGAATTATTTGCATACATGTTGGATTCATGGTACTAATATACATTGCATTAAGGAGGTCAACTGAATCAGTAGACCGCCTGATCTTTCGCATTAATGTTGGGACATATACACACAACTTTGCACATGTTCATATAAGCATTAGAAATTTTCAAGGACAATGGATGCCTATGATTGAGGGATAAGTAGATGGATGTGGATGTTAGGATATACATTCTTCTTAACTTGGAGATTTCGGGGACGAAATCCTTTGAGTAGGGGAGAATGTAACATCGCGTATTATAACAACACTAAAAGATGATAAATTAAAGAATAATTAATTTAATATTCATAATTAAGTGAAATGGACTGCGCCATTGCGTTCATCTTGGAATTCTGGTCAAAATAGACATCTGGTTTGCATAAAACGGACATCGTATGAAGAAGTTATTAAGCCTAGAAATTTGTATACGCACAAGAGAATTATATATATATATATACAACAAATCAAATGTTTTAAGAAAAAAATTCAAAATAGTTAGTGAGAAGACCCAGGGACGGAACCGACCGTTTCTGGGGGTCGACCCGAGTCCCTGTTGGGTCGACCCAGGGGTCGACCCCCATACAAACCAGGGCAGATTCAGTTTTTTGAACGTGGACTTGTTTGTGGCTAGATTCGTCGACCCTAGGCTATAAATAGGACCTTATATCCATTGTTTTATTCATCTAATTCAATGGAAACGACGATATGTTGCTCAAACATAGTTTGATCTAGCCTATTCTTCTTCAAAAAATAAGTTATTCAAATTCAGAGATCTGTTCTGCAAAAGCTACAATCAATTCTTCTGTTTCTTAGATCCAATCACTGTGAGTCTATGTTATTTTTAGATAGAAATAATTAAAAATGAATCTTGACATGCCTATAAGTTTTGATCTAAGCCTATGACTATTTATCATGTCAGATCTGCCTATTATTTGTATATCTAATTCATTGATTAGATTTCATCATGCCTTTTTATGATCATGTCACTATGCCTAATCAGTTCTATTATCACATGTTCATCAGACTGTTTTATATGCCTATTTTATTCATCAGATCTGTTCTTACATGCTTGTTTCTGCTGTCATACGCCCATTTCTTTTACTTTTGGTTTTATGCCTATTCTATTCTTCTCTCTCCCTTTTTATTTTTACAGCCAGGCTACCTTCAAGCCTAGCCCAATATCGCTGAAATATGCATACAAATGAAACTGGGTTAAATTGGGAATGATTGGAAATGGTAATTTAGGGACATAACCTGTACTTTGAATCACGATTGGAATCTGGGGGAATAAACTATATTGTGAAATTTGACTAAAAATTGGGGCATGATTTATACGGTAAATTATGACTTGTGGTTTGGGACATATAAATCTATAGGCTTAATTTAAGATTAAGTGAAACATGTTAATGGAACTGTAAAGAATACGTGAAGCCTGTTTAATCCGTTTAAAATGGGGCATAACTTGTATTGGGAAAATTGGGCATAACTTGAATTAAAATATGGATTTGGGCATGAACCAAATTGTTATTAAAAGACCTTAATTTGGGGCATATGGTTCATTAAGAACATGACTTGGCAAAGGGGCATGAAAACATATAATGACATAGGAATAATTCGTTAAGAATGGAAACGCCTAGAATTACAATAATTTGAAATTGTAACCGCACTTAGACATGAGGTTAGAATATACTTATATTAGAAGTCTGCCCGGATCCACCCGCATATCCAGCAACCACAAGTAGTGAATCTAATGTGAGGGGTCTAAGTGCATAAACACATAACGTGCTAAGACACGAGGTTAAGTCTGACTTGTGGAAGAAGACTGCCCGGACCCAACTGGCATATCCTGCATGCACAAGTTGTAGACTCAATGTGGGAGGTCTAGTGCATAAACACACACACACACACACACACACACACACATATATATATATATATATATATATATATATATGTATGTATTTATGTATGCATGTATATGTATATAAAAGGATAGAAATAACTAGCACTAATTTTGATTAATGGAAATGAATTGGAATATACGGGGAATGAAAGTAACCTATTATAATTAATTACTTTAATGAGAATGTTATATAATAGGTAGGCTTGTCGTAGGGACAAACGGAAATTATAATGCAAGTTATAATAAAAAAAGGAGGCTTATTAATAAACATTAGTTAAGGGAACTAAGCCAACAAATAAACAACGACAAGTTGTGGTAACATGTTAAATAGAAAACATGTGAATTGAGATGAAGTATACTTAATTACATATTAAATAAAAACATGTTACTATAACTATGGAATCAGGCAATGAATAGTATAAAAGGGATTATAGGTTACTTTCGTTAATCACAATCTAGAGAATAACATGTGATGGTCTTATTAACAGACTTAAATGTATTAAGTTATATATATATATATATATATATATATATATATATATATATATATATATGAAATTAATAAGCAAGGGGAACTTGGCAACTTGAAGAGAAGTCAATGTGAATAGGATAACCTATTAACTTGTATTACTTAACCTGTTTGAATCCATAGAGATCACATGAACTTGTTAACTTGAGTAGGGGTTGAATAAACTTGCTTGAACCAATGGGAGGATTAAGTAAATCTTGGGACGGTGGGTAACATTTGTGTATATAGGCCCACAAACTTAACCATTAAATAAACATGCTTGATTCAATGGATGGATTAAGTACATCCTGGGTAGGTGGGTAATATTAGTATATATAGGCCCACAAACTTAACCTGTGGGGTTGTGCAATCTCTTTACTTGTAGGGATACAAGTCTAGGGGGAGCTTGTATCATATTGTATGTGGGATACAAGCCTAGGAGGAGCTTGTATCATATTGTATGTGGGACTGTTTCACTGTGTAACCCGTATTTAGGTATTAAACGAGTACTCCGAACTAGGTCGGAGTCAGGGCATGCTACTGGGATGATTGTAAGAGATCCAAACGAAATGGGCAGTGTAGGCGGAGCAGACCGACGGAGTCATGCGCGTGCATGGGTCCGACAGAGGAGGATAAGACGCCATGACACTTGTAGATATGGTTGTGAACATCCTGAAAATGAAGGGTTGCCACTTTAGGGAGTGATACACCCTACTATAGGGTCAGAACAGGGTATCTATGGAATAAGGAGCCGATCGAGTGGGGTAGTAATTAGGGTACATCTAGACTCTGGTATGTTTGGGATCCCGTTAATACCCTTAGGGGTAACTCTGATATGTTTAGTGGGGTTGCTTGTTGATTGTATGAGGTTAAAGCTCTCACTAGAGATACACCTAAGTCTACTATTTATATTGGTTAGGGATCATCTTGTTCATATTATACTAGTATTGGTGCATAGAAATAGAAGGTAATAGAGAAGCACAATATATATTCTATCATGTTTATCCTGTTTACCTTGTCATGCCTGCCTTATTGTGTTGTTATCTATCTCTCCAGTTTATACGCCTATCATGATAGTTTTGCTTATTTATATGCTAAAAGTAAATGGACTCGCCAGGCTTTATGTCTAATCTATTTTGTTTCCTCTTCTTTCTCTTCCGTTTCTCGTCCCCCCAGGTTCTCACTGTGGGAATACTCAAGATTGATCAGGATTTTGCTTTCATCTTGCTTGGAGCTGCATAGATGTACTGCTCGATTTCTTGTTTCTCCACTATATCTATGTTTTAGGGATTATGCTTCTTTTATTATTGTACTCTGATGTTTTAAAGTACAAGACAGAAATTTTAATGATGTACTAGGTTTTACGTTTTTCAGACATATGATGTAACCATGTTTTGAATCACGATTCTTTATGATTAACAAAGTTTTATATTCCGCTACTATTTTATATCTGTCTTGTAATGTTTTTGATCTGTTTACCTATAACGCTTCACGAAACTTAATGCGTTCTCTTAATGAGTGACATTAATAGACATGGGGTGGCACAAAAACAACATCAGCCAAAAAGGGGGAGTGTGTAGAAGACAGAGGTAGCAGAAGGAACCCGCACAAAATAACAAACAAAAGAGATCTGATCCCCACCCTATGTGTAGACGGTACTGAGGTAACACCAAAGGTACCGGCCAACCTCCTCGAGCAGCAGCCAATGACTTTCTTAAACTGCCTACCACAAAATGCAAGGAAAACATCGTTCCTTACACGTTGGATGATGATAGGAGGGTCCATGGCCAAATCCTCAAAAATTGTCTTGTTCCACGAGCACCAAATATGCCAACAGATAAGACAAGGAATCAGATGGAAAAGGATCAATCGAACAGATTTACCTGAGATTCCATCCCACTAGTATCTCAGTAAATCAACTAAAGATGTGGCATTACCTCGGAGATCAACTAAGTTCCAAAAGTAATTCCAAACAGCTGCGGCAGAATAGACATGGAAAAAAGAGAGCAATAGATTCCAAATCCCCAGCTTCATAGCATCCGTAATGGAACACGATAGAGATGCCAATCCTTCAGAGGTTCTCATCTATTGGTATCCCATCATGCAGGGTTCTCCATATAAACAGGGAAACCTTCGGAGGTAACCAATCCCAGATGAAAGAAAAAAGATAGAGACGTAGAGTAGGGATTCTCGCCAAATCCCACATTGCCTTAATCGAGAAAGGACTGCCATCCCATCCGGACCTACCACCATGTGCGTCAGAAAAGGACTTATTGGATTGCATCCATTCCTATGTCTTACTATCATAGGATGGGACATCGGTGTAGTTCGCGCATATAAGTCTGTGGTACTTGGCGTGGAGGAACATCACCCAAAAGGAATCGTTCTCTCCAAACCAAACCCACAGCGTGCAAGCATAGGCAGTACAAATATCCTTTGGGTTTCGGAGGCCTGATCCCCTGTAATAACCCGGAAATCCGAGATAATTTAAAATTTTTATTTTGGCAATTTTAGTGAATTTTGGATATTTAGAATGAATTATTTTAAATAAAAACGACGAGAAATTTATTTTGAATAGAATTAGAATGTATATATTTGTTTGAATCGTCGTTAGAATATAAATATTTTATTTTAATAATAAAAGGAATTGAAAATGGCGCGATTGTTTGAAATTTCGATTTCAAAGTTCAAATGAATGTACAAGATTCAAAATAAATCGGATTTTAGCAAAACCAAAAATATTTGAATCTATTTGAGAATATCTTTCCAACGAATCCGAAAAATTGAAATTTCACAGCGGGGACAAAAAGTTACGCCCGGTTGAAAATTTAGAAAAGTCACTATGGAATTTTGGCCCTTAAAAATGGAAATTTTGCAAGCGACCTCAGTTTTCAGCGAAACCACTTTTGTTGGATCCGTGATGTCAAATTATTGCTAGATTCCAAAATTTATAATTTTCTGAATCAATATGTGAGCGTGGCAAAGTTAAACGTGTTTTGATAGTTTCAGTCAATTTCGATCGACCAGAAAATGGCCATTTTTCAAACGGTCTCAGAATTTGACGAAATTAGTTTTGTTAGGACCGTATTGTCAATACGAAGCTAGAAATATTTTTTACGGAATTTTTAGAGACTGTTTGTGGCTCCGGTAAATTGAAACGTACATTTGAATTGAATATATATAGATTTATATTTTAATTAAAATGAAAACTGATCGGAACGATGGAATTGGCTTACCGGACATACCCCATTGTGTTCGGGATGGGGGTATTACGCTAGGGACGACAGTTGGTGGGTTCGATTTGGGGTTCAAATGAAAAGTGTACTGTTTATGAAAAATAAAAATAATAAATTAAATAGATATATCCCGTATAACCTCCCCCCCCCCCCCCACTCAATTTCTCTCTCTCCCGTTCAGATGAAAAAAAAACCTCAGAATGATGAGGCCTCCTCCGTCAAGATTCATGTCGCCACTCCACCGCTCCCCCCTACACCGTTCGCCGCTGATGATTGGTTCCCCCAGCGCCCTGTCCTCCTTCCTCCGACCTCCTTCTCTTCCCTCCCTTTTTCTAATTAGGCCGTAGCCCCTGAAACCATGAACCGTCGCTAGCAGCCGCGCCGATCACCAGAAGGCCGTCGTCGATCCTCTAGACCCCCTGCGCCAGCCTTCGCCTCCCCTAGCTCCGGTTAGACGAGCAACATTGAGTTTTTCCCTGTTTATTATTATAAATTACCATGTGAAAAGAACTGATTTTTTTTTATGGCGTAAAGGTTAGAATTTTTTTTAATCATGTAATGGTTTTGAATAAAAATGTAATATGATAAAGAAGTGATTTTTAACATAATAAAGGAGTGACTTTTAACATGATAAAGAAGTGATTTTTATATTGTAGTAGCCAAATAAAAATTCGATTTTTATATATATGAAAGCGAGATAAAAATACGATTTTTATATATATAGATTTGAAATAAAAATATAATCTTTTCTGTGCATGTAGCGTTATAAAAATATTATCTTTTCTGTACATGTAGCGTAATAAAAATATAATCTTTTCTGTACATGTAGCATAATAAAAATATAATCTTTTCTGTACATGTAGCATTATAAAATTATAATCTTTTCTGTACATGTAGCGTTATAAAAATATAATCTTTTCTGTACATGTAGCGTTATAAAAATATAATCTTTTCTGTACATGTAGCATAATAAAAGTATAATCTTTTCTGTACATGTAGCGTAATAAAAATATAATCTTTTCTGTACATGTAGCGTTATAAAAATATAATCTTTTATGTACATGTAGCGTTATAAAAATATAATCTTTTCTGTACATGTAGCGTTATAAAAATATAATATTTTCTGTACATGTAGCGTTATAAAAATATAATCTTTTCTGTATAAAAATATAATCTTTTCTGTACATGAAGCGATATAAAAATGTGATTTTTATAATATAAACATCAACATAAAAATATGATTTTTATGTATGAAGTAACAGTATAAAAATGTGAATTTTAATAATCAATTATGTGAAACAGATTGCGATGGAACTGTCGGGAAACACGACGAAGATTTTCTACATATGAAGAGTCGTAGCATTTGGTTTAGCTTCTAGGTGAGAACTTCTCACTTTTATTTTAATTTCTAGTTGAAATATATACTAGGATGCAGACGGTGCTTAGCAGCACCCGACACCCGCTGTCCACAGACCATGGACGACTTGTGTGATTAGTTGTGTTGTGAAATTTGACTGTTGATTGTGATGTGAAAAATATATATTCATGTGTTGAAATAAAATATATATTCATATGTTGAAATTAAATATATACTCATGTGTTGAAATAAAATATATATTCATGTGTTAAAATCAAATATATATTCATGTGCTGAAATCAAATATATATTCATGTGCTGAAATCAAATATATATTCATGTGTTGAAATCAAATATATATTCATGTGTTGAAATCAAACATATATTCATGTGTTTAAATAAAATATATATTCATGTGTTGAAATAAAATATATATTCATGTGTTGAAATCAAATATATATTCATGTGTTGAAATCAAATATATATTCATATGTTGAAATAAAATATATATTCATGTGTTGAAATCAAATATATATTCATGTATCGAAATAAAATATATATTCATGTGTTGAAATCAAATATATATTCATATGTCGAAATAAAATATATATATATATATATTCACGTGTTGAAATAAAATAAATATTCATTTACAAATCGAACGATTTGTTTATGTACACTGATTTGACTGATATTGATTGGGACGATAAATTTTACACATCGCCCAACTGCACAAATAAAATATGTGTTTGATTGATTGAAACCCCACACGGGTGTTGGGATGATATTGACGTACATTAACCCCAATTGTTTAGTAGTATGTCGACCGATGGGTTGACAGACTGTGTAAGCGTACTTATCTATATTTAATGCTTATGCGGTGGTGTGGTGCACTCTGGATGATGGTTGATGATTTATCGTTGCTATTATATACATGTGTTGTAGAGAATCCATATAATTAACATTATATGGTAATTGATTGGGCCTCATTCTAATTTGGAAAATAAAGAATAGAATGAAAATTCATGTGCTGAATAATATAAATTCATGTGTTGAATAGAATGAAAATTCATGTGTTGAATAATATAAATTCATGTATTGAATAGAATGAAAATTCATGTGTTGTATAATATAAATTCATGTGTTGAATAGAATAAATATTCATGTGTTGAATAAAATAAATATTCATGTGTTGAATAGAAGAAAACATTCATGTGTTGAATAAAAGCCGTGTTGATTAGATTGACGCCATTTTGACGTGAACGATATTTATATCGACTGTATTCATTTTTATAATGAACATCGAATAGGAAATGATTTCGAAATATAACGTTTTGAAAATATTTTCATTTATAGAATAATGATTTGGAATATTCAATCTTGATTTGAAATTGAATATGAAGTTGAAATCATTTTGAAAACGAATTTAAAATGATTTATAAAATACGTTTTGAAAGGAAATCGATGAAATATATATAATATATTATATATATATAATATATTATATATATAATGGCCTGAATAGAATGCGTCGCGCTGCGGCAGCTCGTGAATTTCGACCATTGTCTTTGAATGGATATTACGGGAGATTTGACCGTCGGATTCTCCTAGTACCGAAACCGTTGGGTTCGTATCGAAAAGCGCTTTCTAACGAATATTAGAGATTTGAAATCTAACGGTTGGATTTGGAATTATGTCCAAATCAAATTTGGAAAAGGTCGTAGTAAGTGCAGTTCGATGGCCATTGATGGAAATCGACTGTACAGGTCTTGATAAAATTATTTAAAATAGTAATAATTTGTGTAAAATCATAAGAAATGATTTAGAAAGAATTAGGATGAAAAACTCCATATCTGAAAAGATAAAAATAGATTTTTATCGAAATTAACTAGTTTTGAACTAGAATAATAATTTATTTATTTTTAAATAAATAAATTGGATTTGAAAGGGTTTTAAAAGTAACCAGAAGTTTCAATAATTGAATTGGAATGTAATGTGATTTTGGGTTTATAGTGAACCGTGTTTTAAATGACATTGGTTCTTTAACCCAGTTAAAGACAGGATATGATTTCCCAAGTTAAACAATCATTGACATTGATTTTTGGGAAGATTAGAACCAAGTGGAGTTTTAATGAATCTTTAATCAGATTGAAATGATCGAGAATGGAGTATCACCAGTTTTTCTCCAGGCGATAGTTAGATCTTTAATTAGATTTGAACGTGAAATGGTAATTGAATTTACCGATAACACTGTGGTGTTAAATATGAAGTATTACCAGTTTTACTTCATGGGATGAATAGGTTGGGATTGGGAAATAAAATAAATGATTACTTCGTGTGGTTTGCTAATCCGGACTAGTTTGGATAAACCATAATTTGGTTTGAATCGATATTCAAAGGAAGATTAAAGAATAAATTTAAAGAATTTATCTTTGATAAAATTAATGGGAACCTTTCCCAAAGAATAAGAATATTTGAATAAAAGAATATTCTGAATTGGAATGAGGCATATGTTGTGTTTGTGTAACACTTGTTTATTATATACGCGAGTTATTCAGAAAGACCGAGTTTATCCCATTCTGAATAACTGATTCGATGTGGTGTCGAGGATGAAGACGGGGGTTGAAGACCGGAGGTCTTCACATCGTTTGGATAATTACTGATGATCTTTATTGGGCCGTACACCTAAGAGGAGGGAATCAGTTAGTGGTCGTCCAAACGTACTTGGAGATTGATGGATATGCGAGGTATAAGGTGCCTCTGATTTCGTTCAGACCCAGAACGGACTTGTAAATGGACTGTGTGTGTCTGACATTGGATATCATTTTGTGTGATTGGTGGATATCGGTTGCATGGAGTGGTTTGCCTATGTGGCATGCTAAGATGCAAACGATCAAGGCTTCGGTTGAAAAGTAGAGTCTTGTGGTTGATGATCAAAGCACAGCCTGTGTGGCATAGCTTTGTGTAGCGTTGATTCGTGAGCCTCACACCCCGGTTGTGAACCAGAAACGGGAGAGGACCTCAGGGAGGGCATGCGTTTCCTTCTAGCTAGAAGTGGCGTCAGTGGTTTGACATTCCCTGACGAGTTTGACTTATGTGGCTGTTGGGTTGCGAGGCGCCTCGGATATATCGGTGACTATGCGGAGCCGATGGAGTCATTGGACCCATTGACACCCCATAGGGTGGGGAAACACAGTGTTCAGGCATTTTAATCCACATCGGTGGACCGGCCCTATCGCTCCAAGGGACGATTCATTCTGTTCCTGAGACACGGGCTAGAGCTTCTCGAATTCGGTAAGGGTGATCCCTTGCCTTGGTTCACAGATGGGAATCCAACTTCCAATACATGACATTTGCGGTTTTGATTGTAGAGCCTAGTGTTGGCGACATGATATATGGTACCCATGTCGTCTATGATTAATACTTATGATTGAAATTGTTTTGACACTATACGCTTATAGTGATAATAAAACATGAAATCTAGCGTATCAAGCATTCTTTGGCTATTATAAGGTAAAACCCTATCCTCCGGTTTGTGTTGCATTGAGTGATAGGACCTGGGTCTTATAATAGCTTCATTGTTCTTTATTTAGCATTGCGTTGTTGTTTTATGCAATGGTATTCTTAGGAGGAAACCCGTTCCGTGTTATCCGGCGTGGTCCCTTGATTTACCTAACTTTAAAATAAAGATTAATAACTGTTTTAGTTCTCACACCAGTCACATGACTAACCTGGAGTTTATTGTTTTAACCTAAACTCTGGGTGCCCTTATTTTGACACGGGCAGCTAGTTGTTTTGGTTTTGCAGATTTACATTCATAGGATCCTGATTTACAGCTGGAATGATACCCGGAAAGCTCTGCATACATGTATTACTTCTAGTTGTGTTTTGTATTATTTTTCCGCTGCAATGTATTTAAATGTAATTTAAATCTCTGATATTTTCTGTGTAATATTTATTCATACTCTGTATATTCTTGTATTCTGATGGGATTGTTGTAATAAACAATGAAATGTTCTCCTGTTTATGTTTTGATTCGTCTTGTCCTCAGTACAATCCATGATCTCCCGTAAGGGGCATTTCG
The DNA here is from genome assembly GCA_030737875.1 of Allium sativum. Classification (NCBI taxonomy): domain Eukaryota; kingdom Viridiplantae; phylum Streptophyta; class Magnoliopsida; order Asparagales; family Amaryllidaceae; genus Allium; species Allium sativum. Next base: position 747,427,184 of record CM060916.1, on the reverse strand, counting down.
GGTTATTACATCCCCCTTCACTTTTGGGATGACAAATGATGTCCTGAGAAATTCAATGGTGACAATTGGCGTTGTCCTTTTTACCCCAGAAAAAAGACGATGCCAACGAATGATAAGAGCGGAAGAAGGAAGTAGTAGGAATCATAGCAACAAAGAGACGTGAACCGATAGAGTCCAGAATAGATTTTCTGAGAACCAGTCTACCTGCCTGAGAAAGAAGAGACGCATTCCAGCGAATGATCTTTCCCCTAACTTTGTCAATCAGGGGATTGAAAATGGCATTGAGCTTCCAACCTCTGCATAGAACAATACCAAGTTAAGGCAATGGATGTTTCCTTGAAACTGATAAAGCTTTCGATCCAAGAAGATCTAACCAGGGATAAGTCCTTCGCGGGGGCAAAGCAATTTTTGGTAGAATCAATGAGTTGGCCCGAACACCTCTCGTACTACTGAATGAGGATAAAAGGTCGACGGATAGAGCAACAACCACCATTAGTGAAAATGATAATACCGTCATCAAAAGATAAAGAATAGATAAGAGGCAGCCCGAAGGGATGCCAAACCTATGAATCTTATTCGCTATCACAAATGAGTAAAACCCACGCACGAAAGCCTTGGCAGCTATAACGAATATATAAGGGGAAAGAGGATCTCCCTAATGAAGACCCCTTCCTGCCTTGAAATAACCGTTGGTTGGTCTATTAATGGAAACGAAAAACCAACACTTGGAAACAAGCCTCAAGATAATATCGATAAGGGGTTCTGGAAAGCCGAAAGCCCTAAAAACCTTAATGACGAAAAAACTAGACATGCGGTCGTAAGCCTTAGCCATGTCCATCTTAATGTCCACATTAGGACCTCTGACCTTTCGATCGATCTAGGAAGCAAGTTCCTGGGCTAAAAGGATGTTATTCGTGATCAAGCGTCCTTAAACAAACCCAGCCCGAGAAGAGGAAATGATACACTCCAGAAATGGTGCTAGTCTAGTAGCTAGTACCTTAGAAATAAACTTGTTAGAGAAATTACACAAGTTGATCGGACGAAAATCCGCACATGACCGTGAATTTTCGCATTTAGGGATAAGAACCAAATTGATGGAAGTCCATCATTGGGGTAGCGCTGCACCAGAGAAGAAAAATGAATAGCAAGACAAAAATCCGCCTGGATAATTGGCCATACACTCCGGAAAAAGACCCCATTGAAGCTGTCAGGACCACTCGCACTATCCTTACTAAGAGGAAAGACAAAGCATATATTTATTTTGAGGAAGGAGATACAACAAGATAAACACTCTCCGAAGGAAGAACCAATATGGGAATGAAGGTTAGCAGGGCCGGATCAGATACTGACACAGAGGGAGATCCGGTTGGAAATGAGACAGAATAGTCTCTTTGACTTCCTCTGGCGAGGAAGCCATAAAGTGATCATGGTGTTGAATCTCACGAATGATAAGAAGATTATTCTTCTCACATATATAAGAATGGAAGAACTTAGTGTTCGTAACACATTGACTACCCACTTGATCCTCGTCTTCGGGCGAAGATGGACGTTCTCAATACAAAGTTCTGACGCGAAGGTCAGCTGGGCAATCACACATGTCTCCTTGTTAGCAACAAAAGGATCCTCATAAAAAGATGATTCTGCTAAAATAAGAGTCTCTTCGACCACCCGGACACAGTCGAAGATATTCTTGTAAACTTCCCATTTCCAAATCTTGAGGCAACCCTTTAGACGCTTCAGCTTAAGAGAAAAAACAACAAAAAGGGAGTCAAAAGCAGGAGAGTTTCACCACTCATAAGAACATGCGGTAGGACCTCCACATACTCTATAACCTAAACGAGGAGGGACCAGAAAGAGTTGTGAGCAATGAAGAATCATAGGAGCATGATCCGAGAAGGTACAATGTAAGTGCGAAACAGAGAAAGAGAAGGGAAGGTTGAACCAACCTTCCGATCCAAATACTCTGTCAAGTCTAGAAAGAATCCAGTTAGGCCCTTTCTGATAATTACACAAAGTAAAAGCCGATCTGATGAAAGAAACATCGGAAATACCCAAGCTCACGACGAAAGCATTGAAATCCACTACCGCAGCATGGTTAACGGTGTTGCCTCCCCGGTTCTCAGCTTGGCAGGCGACTGTGTTGAATTCGCCTCCTAAAACTGAAACATCGAAACCCAGGTCATAAATAGAGGGGATGTCAGACCAACGGGTTGTCTTCTCTATCCGATCGCACCTAGTGTAGACCGCCGAAATATGAATAGACGAGGAGGAATAAGGAGCCGAGCAGGCCACCGAGAGATGATAAACGAAGTCGAACACAGGTTGGACCACAACGTCTTTGGACCATAGGATCCAAATCTTCTCGGACAGATTGGCTAAGGCACCCCCAAAGCCAGGGGATAAAACCAACTTGGTGACCTCTTCTGGGCCCATAAAAGGCTCCAGAAGTGCCACCAGACACATAGAATGATTTCTAGCGATGCGCTTCAGCCTAGCCATCGACGCATCGTCGCTTATACCATGGACATTCCAGAACAAGAAAGACGCCATCCAGAGAAAACAGAAAACAAATGGAGAAAAAAAAAAGCAGAAACTCCCATGGGAGGGTTCATCTAAATACCGCTCAGATAAGATAAAGCGTATGCTGAGTATATTTAACGATCTTCTCAAACGCCACTATAGAGCGTGTATGAATGGTGCAGGGAGTGTGAGGAGTTGCTCTCGATATTCGACGCGAGGAACGAAAAGGGAGAGCAGGAGAAGAGATAGACCCTACATAGGTCTCGGAGAGCCAAAAAGATACCCGAAAACCTGATTTGGCGGATAAGATAACGAACCACCAGACCACGAAGAACACGAATTCTTAATATGCCGAGATAGGCGAGCGTTAGTGATCGCTATCTTGGCCTTACTAAGAAGGGGGAGAAGCAGAAACATAAGACATAGGATTATCATTGGGTGGTGTAGGACATAACAGGTCAGCACAATCCAAAATCGACGGCAAAAATGTAGTGTTGCTCAAATGTCGCAACATAAATCCTTGTGCGAACTTTACAAAGCTGAGCTATCATCAGATTGAAAAACCCGCAGAAAAGGTAAAGTTCCCAAACCGAGGCTCTGACAAGCGACATACAGTATAGAAAATATAGGGAGGCAATTTCCCTGGTAAACCATATAATGGGTATAAACGGGATCCACTATATGCCTACAACTAGGAGACCGCCCGCCCATATAGTCAGAACCCTATATATGTAACCAATGACAAAACCCACGGAAACCCAAAAACCAAAACCAACAAACTCGAATCACTAACGACAGCAAGAAGGCCTCGTCATGACTCAACCTCTACCAACCCAAATTCCAACCAATCCACCAACGATGAGGCCATAAGACCCCAAAGATAGGAACCACACACAAAGAAGTTGACGCAAGAAGAAGCTCGTCGACTGACCCGAAAAACAATCAAAGAAGCCATGATGCCAAAAGAAACACCACCCACTCAACAGCATGACCAGTAACAAAAGGACCAGCCAAGACTGCCAAACCAACTAACATAGTGGGAAACAACAATTCCAGGAACCCCAAAAAACACGGTCTAACGATCCCAAAAGAAACAACATTACAACTAAAGTGGATGTCATGCAATGAAGTGGCAAGCAACAAACTTCCAATGAAAATAATGTAGGCAAAGCCACTGGCAAACTATCAACAACATCTAGGGAAAAGGAGTTAAAAAGCCAAACCTGCCTTGTAATAGGCACAGCTAACAAAAGGCAATAATCACCAATAATAGCAGACTCCAACAAACCAGAGAAGCTAACCAGAGAAGACCCAGTTGTAGCCATGCACAAAGTCTGCCTTATGGGAACATCAACGATACCAACACGCCTGTTTCATAGAAGCACAATTCCATTGAAGGCAATCGAGCTAATCTCCGCGGCCACGTCTAAAGAGGGACTCTTTGGCTGCGAACGAAGATTAGACTTAAGCCTTCAACCAATTGGAGATGAAAAACAAGAAAACCACCTGTGTTTGTGCTTGGAGCCACGCAACCTGCCAAAGTTCACATCCAACGACGAAGAGTGGACCAACAGTTTAGACAGACAAGCTGGAGAAGCCTGCAACACCTCGCCCGATACCTCAATACTAGGGATAGCCTCGATAACAACTGATCCATACACCAGAGTCTCGAAGCCATAAGAAATACACATAGGTGGTAGATATATAGTGCTGACAACCAAAGTAAAACAACACAAACCGGTGGCTCACTGCAATCCATAGAAATTGAGGGTGGAGCAACCTTTCTCAACTTCTTCGATCGCCTTTGGCGTCGACGATGTTTCAAAGGTCACCCATACTTAAGCAGCTGCGGATTCGATTAGTAATCATCATAATAAACATAGGGTCAAACTCCCTGAATTTTCCTAAGCACATGTGGTGCAACCAAAGATCGGGCTGGCATAGATCTTAGTTGACCTTGAGGAGGGGGCATCACTTCCCTATCACCAACGAGCAAATGAAAGTCATCTTCGACCAAGCCATCTAATACAGCAACACCACAGCACACCGAGCCAACCAAAAATCCCATGACATGTGCCACATCATCATGGCCACCACATCCAATAAATGCCAAGCTGGGTAAGAACGGGGTAGTGAGATCCATATTCCTGAAAAAACAACAGGCCGAAAAGTAGACCCTACATCAGTGACAACAGCTCTTAGAAGACACCGAAATAAAGTGGACTAGATCAGGAGTAGTGTTGACACCAAAAAAAAGTGGAGACATTTCTTAGAAGCACTTGGCCATCAATATAAAATGTTGGCAAAATAGATCCTCAAAAGATTCCAGCGATGCCACCAGAACCACTATAGACGAGGGGATCGCATACTCAACAGTCGCTAAATAAGAGCAAAGAGATAAGAATGCTACCACAATGGAGCTCAGATCGGGACAAGGTCGAAGAAAAGACCCAATAATCAAGAAAACAACAATCATGAAGAACATCGTAAAAGATTAATAATCCAAAAAAGGGATATTCACCACAATAGAGAAGCCTTGAAATTGAAGCTCGATAAGAGACTGGAGAGGCAGCATAATATTTAATTAGCATGAGCAAGTTATAGAGAAGAAAATTCAGAGAGCGCGAGGAAAATCAGAAGTAGGAAGCCATTCTTTTGACCGTTGGAGAGAAAAAGTGAAACATAATGCTTGTTAATGGATGGAATAACCAAACAAATACTTTGTTTATTCACGGTAAACATACTTATTTAGGTTGACAACCACAAACCATAAATGAGGGTATAACTTGTACATTATATCTTCATCTTGACATGTGACAAAATATTAACAAAAAAATATTTTTTTGGGTGAAAACTGACCAAAATAAATCATTAGAAGCAATATGAGTAAATTTCTAAATCTACCCATTTATTTTGGTTTTATGCAATCCTTTACAAATTTATTTGCAATAAATCATTAATCCATCTTCATCAATACTAAATCAAAGGAGTATTGATTCCATAGGAAAAATAATTAATAGTCATATAACTAAAATAGAATGTGAAAATACTTGATTATGAATGATTTATTTCAAGTTAACTATCCCTTATAATTATTGAGTTGGTATAGCATTTGAATCCCCTAAATTATACACCAGATACATAATCATGATTCTTTAACAATTCAGAAGAGCAATTTTAGTTGGGTTGAATGCCTTTTCAGTTTGTAATCAAATTATGTTTATTGGTTAACTTTGCATTCTAATAAATAAAACATGAAATTAGACTATCAATAAACATAGTTAAGGTAAGTTGATGATTTATTAGTAGCTAAATCATAACATGGAAAGCATTAGGGTTCATCCACTAAAGATTAATTTAAGTTCCAATAAATGTAAATCATCTGAAATATACATTGATATAAATTGGCATCACACTGAATCTGTTTACGCAATTTCTCATCATATCAACAACAAAAAATAGACATGGATAATCTTCACCAATAACAAATCAATTGTCATCCCTTAATTGTAAGTAGGCAAAAATAAAAAACTGCTACAAATTAGAAAAATAGTGTGAGTGTTTAAGTAATTGCTTGGATGATTACTAACATAATAAGAATCTCTAGTGCGCCAGTGGCAGATAGAAAATGAAATTGTCAAGGATTGTTTGTGTGAAAGGTAAAATTAAGAATCAGGGAAGAATTTGGGAGAAGGATGTGAGAAATTCGAGTCATTAACATTACATTCTTGTCAAAGCTCCTCTACTTCACAATGATCACATGTATAATAATACAATTCATAAATGTCAATCAACCTCATAAACACTAAAGCAAATAATAAGAAAGGAATCTTTTTCTATAAAGTAGAGAACTCTGACTATAAGTAGTTAAAGCTAAAAATAACATACCTTTGATACATGGTCCTCTCAGTACTTTTTGTGTATTATACCATTATATTTAGTTGTTGATCAAATTCAAGCACACGAAATGAAATGCATTGTACTTGTTTGTTAGTAATTTGATTGTTGCTCATTGATGTTATATACATACATAAGTTTCAAATATAGTTTGAGTGGAGATAATTCTCTAAGGAGACGAATTATTCCAAATCAACTGGTACTGTCAGCAGGTGAAGCAGTCTGGAAGAATTACGTTGTTGGTTCCTTTCTTGACAGATCTGTATCATACACGATGGTGATCGAAGCCTTAAACGCTAGATGGAAGCTATGTGGCCAGATGAAAGTGAAGTATGATGGAACCCTATTATTATTGCTATTCTCTGATAAAACTGATAAAGTGAAAGTGATACATGGAGACCCAATTATAATAAAAACAAGATCTTTATCACAAAGCAGTGGGATCTCAATGTAAGTAAGGTTTGTAGTTCAATTAAAGCAGGGCCAATATGGGTAAAAATGACGAATATACCAATATACTTATGGTCACCAGTAGACTTAAATTGGCTTTCAAACAGACTGGGAAGACTAGTTTGCCTTGATAGTGCAACTGAATCACTATCAGAATTCCAGATGCAAACTGTTTAATAGAAATTTCTCTAGACAAAGATTTACTTGAATTTTTAGTTGTAGAAAACACTGATGGATCGACACAGCAAATTCAAGTGTCATACCTGTGGAAACCAGATATAAGTGTACATTGTAAGTTTTTGGCCGTAAGACAAGTGCATGTAAAGACAAGAATGCTCAACATGTCAAAGAAGGAGATAAACAAAAGGAAGGGAAGAAAGATTTGATAGAGACAAGGAAGGAAGTGTAGGTAAATAAGCAATAAACATTAAAAGAACAAAATTCAACATGGAACAGGGTAATAACAAACAAGAGAAAGGCATATAATGTAGGATATGATGCAGAGAAATATGAAGTAGTAAAACCAATGAGGAAAAGAAAATGCAGAAAAAGAAAGGTACAAAACGAATTGTAACAAAGAAAAATTAACGAAAAAAAATAAGAGAGAAAATGCAAGAACGGTGATGCATTACTGATTCTCTACATTAACACAAAATGAAGTGAATGGAAATGAAACCAATTAGGGCTGACAATTAGAACCGGGAACTGAAAACCCAAACCGACCCGACTCGAAAAGACCCGAACCGAACTCAATGGGTCTCGGGACGGGTATAGGTGATAAAAAATACCATTAAGACCTGATCAAACCCGACCCGCATAGACCTGACCCGAAAGACCCGACCAAAAAACATTGAAATATATGTATTTTTAGTGTTATTATTCAATCAGACCTGAACTGACCTGACCCGAACCAAACTTCAACCCGATCCGACCCGAACCGAAGCTCGGATCGGGTCGGGTCCAGATTTTTGAAAGGGAATTTTTATTTGTATCCACTAATTTTGTTAGTTCATCCACATATTTGATTTTAGTAGGTTAATCTTGTAAGTTAATCCATCGTGAATTAACTAATAAATATTAAATTAACTAACAAATACTATTCATTCTTACAGTAAAGTTTATTCTTAATTACAACAATCTTTTCTATGTTTTATGCTTACAATCGCTTCTCCGAACTCGATATAATCTGGAAAAGAATGGAAATCAGTTAGATCAAACCAAAGGCATTAAGCTTCAATGCAAAGATGAGTGTTCTAGTTTACAAAGGGAAGACTTAGAGGCACTAGAAATCATTGAGGAAATAAAGCACTTGAACCTAAAACCAGACACCTTCACTTTTAACGCCCTAGTTGAAGAAAGCTATTTTCATGCATCCTAATTACAGATTATCAGACATATGCAGATATACATGGCACTGAGAAGTTGTCCATGTCGATGTACATAGCTTAGAGCCATTAATATTAGATTTTACTTTTGATATAATTTACTAAACGAAAGATACTTGTAATTAGGGAGCTACTATTCAAATGCACCTATTCCCAGAAAAAATGAATTTTCAAAATTATGCATGCTTGTAATTATTGAAGTCGGCCTCTTACATTTGATAACTACCCCTTATTCATATGAAATTTAAGAATTAAGTAGTGTCTTTAAAAATATGATGCCTTCAAATATAACCATATCATAAGTTTGTTAAGTACTCCCTTAAGATTAGTCAAAAACTTTCATCTGGAACAAAAGTAAATAATGATTTCAAATTGACAGAAACCTAAATTGCTTAAGTTTATTTTTGGTTCATTAAAAACTTTGACCAATCTATATATATTAAATTTAAAATTTTAGGACCATTGCCTCTTTTATAGTGTCATTAATTACTTCGACAGAATTTGTAAAGTTAAGAATTCTACTGCAAAAAAAGTTATAGCCATTTAGCACATTGCAGTGGGATTGGCGTCCAATCTCCTAGCATTAGGAAAACATGCACTTCGATACAGTCCGGCTCTGTTTAGCAATGCCAACTGATCCCACATGACGCAACCGAAAATGGCACAGTGGAAGTGTTCTTTGTTCATAGTAACTTATGTTGCTTCATTCAGTGGTTCATAGGGTGTCTTTTACAAAGGGTTTCGAGTGGTCTGTTGGTATGACAATTGAGTTAAGGCCTTGTGTTTGGTTAAAAGAAGAATTTTCCAGAATGGTAGGAGGTGTAATGCCAGTTTGGGATTGTAGCACTGAAGCGCCTTGTGCAAGTTCATGTGCATTTTTGCCAACTTGGCTAGTGGCAAATAGTCAAGTTCTGTTGATTTTGGATTTGATCATAAACAGTTAAGTCCTCCCTACATTGTGTTATAAAGAGAAGAAAAGGAGACAAGATTAGACAATTTTTCTTTTTCTTTTTCTCATTTACATATATTTCAGAATTGATGATGAGAAAAAGGAGAGAGAGAAAGAACGATAAAGTATATATAAGGTGGATTAACTATTCAATTTTTAAAATCTAATTAAACCATAAAAATAGGAAGTAATCCCAAAAATTAGGATGGATTAACTAATAGATATGGTGGATATAAATAAAATTTGCCTTTTTGAAATGTATAGTTTAGACCCAACAAAACCCGACCCACCTAGAACCAAGACCCGCCGGGTCGGGTCCGGGTTCATCGGGTCGGCTCTAATTGCCACCCCGAAAAACAATGTAGAAGTGATACAAGAAAGAAATGCAAATGAAGAGGTAGTAAAGAAAGCAAATGATACAATTGTAAGTGACAAAGGTGACAAGAATAGAAATTTTGACTTCACTGATATGCATGTAAACATTAATGCAACTCATAAAAGCAACTCAACCACCTTATACCAACCATCTTTTCCATCTCACCCAAAGGTCCACACCTCATCAAACAATCTATCTATATCCCAAAAAAATCATCTCCACCATATCCTTACCCAAATCTTTTTTTCCGCCTTTCTTATTTAATCCCCATTAAATTGCTGAACTGGTGAATCTTGACAATTTCATTCCACCTCCCATTTTCTCCTCACCAACCATTATGCCATATCATGCACAACAAATCTCTAACTCACCTTTAACTTCAACCAAACCACCTGATCCTCTACTTAGTCTAGCGGACATGCATGCACATGCCAGTACTTCCTCAGTAACCCTTGATCCTATTACCACTGTATATGTGTCCCCTGTCACTGACATGCATTCACATGCTGCTAGTACCTCCTCAAATTCTTCAATATCCACCCCTCTAATTCCCCTTCCCACGCTATCTATGCAAAAGACAATATGAAAAGATGATAAAAAATAAAATATTGAAAGATGCTGACTTAAACAAAGTAAATGGAAGGAAGAATAAAAACAAAAGGAAAGCAAAACACCACAGAAAAATCCCCTATTGTCTCCAATTTAAAGTGAAGATGATTCTGACACTTCCAATGAAAAAGACAAAGATTGGTTATCTTCTAAGAGAAAAGTCCCCCTTAATAGTTTAATAATGCTAAACAAAATTGCAGCATGGAATATAAGGGGAGCCCATAAAAAATCCAAACTTGACAAAATAAAACTCTTGTCCATGTCCACGACCTTTCTCTTGTTTCCATATCTAAAACCAAACTAAACTTGTTTCACTCTTCTGCAGCCTCCTCATATATTAACCCTAGCTACCTTTACATCACCATTCATTCTCATGCAGAATATAGGAGACTCCCAATTATGTTTGGTCCCTCAATCTACCGAATTACTTTAGTTCTGATGGACTATGAATTCATTCATGCAAGGGTATTCCATGTTTCAACATCCACTTCCTTCTACTCAACCTTTGTATATGCCAGTAATAACTACTCTGATAGATAAAAACTCCATGACTACCTCCCACATTTCTCTTAAACCACCCATCATTAGATAGTAATTGGTGATTTCAATTGTTCATACCTGTCCTCTCACAAATATGGTGGCAATCCTTTGTCAATATCTGATCTGTCACCTATGAAATATGCTATGCAGAATGCTTCCCTAATTGAAATACCTTCACCTGGCTCTATTTATACTCGATCTAATAAAAGTTCATTTACCCCTCGTGCCTTATCTAAAACTGATTATGGATTGATGAATATTAGGACCCTTATGTTTTGTCCTACCATGCACATCCATATCCCCATGCCACTTCTTCATACCACTTCCCTCTTATCCTGAACTTTGGAATAGTTGTCATTCAAAAACTGGTGAATTATAATTTTTTTTGATGAATGGATAAAAAATGAAAACTTAATGCCGGTGGTCAAAGAAACATGGGATATCTGCACATTTGGAAGTCCGATATATATGCTACAGAAAAAATTGAAGAACAAAAAAGAAGCTCTAAAAAGATGGTCGAAAGAAGTGTATGGGAGAGGTAATAAAGAGTCAACTGACATTGCTAAGAAGCTGGTACTGGTGCAACAACAAAATTTTCAGCACAATTAAGATTAGAGAAACTAGATTTAGAGAAAGAATTATGCACATTATTGGAGAAAACTCTTGAAGCAGAAGCTAACATGGTAAGCAAAAGATGAAGCAACAGTGGTCAACATATGGTGATAGAAATTCAAAGCTCTTCCATTCCTCTCTGAAAATCAAACAAGCTAAAGCACACATCCATCAAATTATTGACATGCAGGGGAAAACCCACACAACTCCAAACCAAATTGACAATGCATTTCTAGCCTACTTCACAAACCTTCTTGAAATTATGCCACATGACTTAGATGTAACTTTCCTAACCAATCCACCTCTCCCCATTCTTACTCCACATATGCAAAATTACTTAACTGAACACATCTCTAATGATGACATTAAAAACACCATATTCAGCATGAGAAAAGCCGCTTCTCCTAGCCCTGGTGGATTCACAACTAGTTTTTATATTCACTGTTGGCCAATAATCTCACCAAATGTTTTAGCAGCAGTTTATAATATCTTTGGCAAAAGCAAAATTCTTAGCTCTATACACTGCACTAATCTGGCCATGATACCAAAAACAAACTATCCCTTTGATGTATCTCAATTTCGCCCAATTACTTGCTACAATGTAAGTTATAAAGCCATATGAAAGATTCTAGCTTCAAGAATCAAAAGTACCTTCAGCTGCCTAATCTCTCCTAACCAAGCAGCTTTCCTACCTCAACACAATATACTTGACAAAGTTCTAGTAACAAATAAATTACTGAATGGCTAAAGTAGAATGAACATCTATCCCAGGGCAGTGTTGAAGATTGATATAAAAAAGGAATTTGACACTGTCAATTGGTCATCACTTATATGCATTATGGATAAGAAAAAATTTCCTCAAAAGTTTATAAAATGGATATATCTTTGCAATTTTGCATATGAACCTTTAGATATTCTCTTGTGTTTAATGTTCACACAGTTGGTACTTTAATGGTTGTAATGGTCTTGGACAAGGCGATCCCATCTCTGCCTACCTCTTCATATTGGTAATAGAAACTCTTACTCTAGAAATTAAAAGGTAGGTAATTTAAAAAAAATCCTTCATCCAAAATGTACAAACCCCCAAATCACTTCCCTTGCCTTTGTTGATGACTTGATCATTTCACTAAATCAACTCATAAATCTCTAAACACCATTATGAATACCCTTTCAAAATTCTTTGCTTTCTCCGGCCTTCAATTAAACCATGCCAAATCTCAGATTTTACTTGCTGGTCTGCCTCCTAAAAGATGTCTGAATGGCTATGCATCACCAACATGAGACTGATGGATACTAGCATGTTTTACCTTGGCATACCATTAGCTACAAAACACTTATCTGTAGCCTAATGTATACCTTTGTATAAAAGAATTACTTCAGTGTTGAATAGATGGGAAAATAGATTTCTCTCCCACTCTGGAAAACTAATAATTCTCAATGCAGCAATATTCTCTATGGCATTATATTGGTTCAGAACATTCCTATTGCCTTCTAAACTTTTAACAATGACCAGAAATGCAATGCAAAATTTCCTATGGACCGGGTCCATATACACTAAAAAACTGCCTCCAGTAACATTCTACAGAACTGAAAAAGGAAGGGAGGTCTGGGAATTAAAAACATCAATGTATGGAACTATGCAGTGCTTTCAATACATTAGCAGAAACTTGTAATAAGATCAAACACGTTATGGGTCAATTGGAGCATTAACTATAATCTAAAAGTGAGGAAATATGGATAACCAAGCCAAAGCCAGCTAGCAATTGGGTATGGAAAACAATGTTAAAGGTGAGAGACAAAATACTGTCATATTCTGTGGTGCAATAAGTAGATGATAATACTGCCAAATTCTGGTCAACCCTCTGGCTAAAGACTTGTATGATACTAAAAAACATAGTGTAGCATGATGAAGTAATACAGTGGGATCCCTATCAATGCAAAAGCCATGACATATGTAAGAAATGGAAGAATTAATCTACCAATAGCAAGTAGCAGCAATTTGAACAGACCGCGGAGCAACTTCAATAATCTAAACTATAACCTTAAATGTCATGACACATTTGTTTGGGCTGAAGATAAAGTGAATCACAACACTGGAACTGTATACTCAGTACTGATGGGTGAAAAGGAGATGGATAAGTTTCCATGGTATAGAAGAATATGGAATAACAAAACAAATGAGAGGCTGAAATTTATTTTTTGGAAAGTAAGCCAAAATGCACTACATACACTATCAAATATGGCAGCAAAGGGCTTACATGTTTACAACAGTTGTACTTTTTGTAGATCAGCCAATGAAGATGTAGAGCACTTATACATCAATTGTTCATATATGTTGGAAATAAAGTTGGTTTTAAGGAAACAAATAAATTTAGTTTTAATAAGAAACACTATGGAATAAAATTAACTATTGTATTAGGGGAAGGTTAAAATATACGGCAAGAAATTTTAGATTTATCAAATGGAGAATTTTAGAATTGATTTGTTGAGGAAAGTAGAAATTAGAGAATAAAAGAAAACTCTAGAACAAGAAGACTCTAGATACTTGGCTATGTTATAAAAGGGTTGTACTCCCTCATTTGTAATCAAGTTGTATGAAGAAAATTGAAATAATAAAAATGTAGTCATTCAAATTTATCTGCATTTTAATCTCTCTCCTCCTCTCTATATCCAAATTTCCAACAAAGTGGTATCGGAGCTAAGTTAACGAGGGAGGATAGAGAGAAGCCAAAAAAAAGAAAAAGAAAATCAGAAGGAAGATTAAGAGGAAGAAGATCAAAGATGAAGAAGAAGACTGAGAAGAAGGTCGAAGATGATATTGTAGAAGATGTTGATGCACCAAATGAAGAGAAAGAGAACATGGCACAAGTGGCCGTGGAAGAAATTTTATTTTAGAATTATTGGTGAGAAAGTGCACCATGGAGAGAAAGTGCTCCAATATTATAAAAAAAAAAAAAATTGAAGGTGATGAGAGAGTGCATCACAAATCGAAGAGAAAGTGCTTCGTTAATTTTTTGAAGGTGATGAGAGAGTGCATCACAAATCGAAGAGAAAGTGCTTCGATAATTTTTGAAGGTGATGAGAGAGTGCATCACAAATCGAAGAGAAAGTGCTTCGAATCAAGGAATCTGTTTGAAGTAGTAAAACCAAGTTTAAGGGAGGATGTTGGAAATAAACTTGGTTTTAAGGAAACAAATAAATTTAGTTTTAATAAGAAACACTATGGAATAAAATTAACTATTGTATTAGGGGAAGGTTAAAATATATGGCAAGAAATTTTAGATTTATCAAATGGAGAATTTTAGAATTGATTTGTTGAGGAAAGTAGAAATTAGAGAATAAAAGAAAACTCTAGAACAAGAAGACTCTAGATACTTGGCTATGTTATAAAAGGGTTGTACTCCCTCATTTGTAATCAAGTTGTATGAAGAAAATTGAAATAATAAAAAATGTAGTCTTTCATTTATTCTATGTTTTATCTCTATCCTCCTCTCTATATCCAAATTGCAAAGTTGCATCACAAATCGAAGAGAAAGTGCTTCGAATCAAGGAATCTGTTTGAAGTAGTAAAACCAAGTTTAAGGGATGATGTTGGAAATAAACTTGGTTTTAAGGAAACAAATAAATTTAGTTTTAATAAGAAACACTATGGAATAAAATTAACTATTGTATTAGGGGAAGGTTAAAATATATGGCAAGAAATTTTAGATTTATCAAATGGAGAATTTTAGAATTGATTTGTTGAGGAAAGTAGAAATTAGAGAATAAAAGAAAACTCTAGAACAAGCAGACTCTAGATACTTGGCTATGTTATAAAAGGGTTGTACTCCCTCATTTGTAATCAAATTGTATGAAGAAAATTGAAATAATAAAAGCAATAAAAATGTAGTCATTCAAATTTATCTGCATTTTAATCTCTCTCCTCCTCTCTATATCCAAATTTCCAACAAAGTGGTATCGGAGCTAGGTTAACGAGGGAGGATAAAGAGATCTCTATGACTAAATTTCCAACAATATACTAGATACATACGGAGTAAAATCAGGATCATATGGAGTAAAGAAGAATGGCTTTCCATTTATAAGGCAACAAAGTGGAAGGACGAGACAACATACATTATGCCGATAATGCTAATGTATGGTAATGGAATTGTGGACAGAACGAAATGAAATGATATTCAATAGGAAATCAAGAACAAGACTGCGATTATTCAACGATATTTGCAGCAGCATTAAAAGATCAATTATGTTATCGACCTATATCTTTAGTTTGGATGTGATTGATATACGGTGCCATCTCTCAGTCCCTTTCTTTTCTTTACCTTTTTCTTCTGCTTCTATATTTTCTGAACTATTTATATTGTAAGACCTCCTTTCGATAAAAATAAATCGGTAGGGGCTATTCAATCCAGCCAGCTTTGCCAAAAATAATTACAATTTGATGTGCAAAAAAATCACCATCACTTTCCTCGAAAAGTACAAAAGAGCATAGGTTTACGAATTAAAAACATGAAAATGCCTAAAATTATCCCTTCAAATTTATAAAGTTGGAAAATTGGAGTAAATGTTTAGAAACATATGATTTGAGTATTAGCTTCCAAGTTGATAAAAATACCCTTAGCACCGCAGGCTTAAGGTGACCATTAAATTGTAAGTTTTCTGCTCCTTAGCCATATAAGCTTCTTCTTCATGTAATGCTATAATTTCTTATAATCGAAAGACAATCATAAAGCAAGATCACGAACATCGTGCTATTATTTGGACAAAATATATGTAACTGACCGTATTTTCGAGTCTTAGTCTACATCACTTTAGCATTCTATATGGTTTCAAAAGATCAAAATTTGAGGTAAAAACCTGCTTTATCCCAACCAGAAAAGGATATAATGACATGTTTGTTAAAAATTATGAGCAAGTTAATTTCTTCTTGCTTTGAGATATAAGTATTATGGCTTCCTTATTCTCTTAGGTTCATTAAGTTCTAACCTTCTTCTAACTTTCTTATTCTTTTGAATCATGCGTAATATCTAATTTTTAATAAGCAATAATTAAAAGTACATATGTTTTGGTATAAAATTACCCAGCTATATAAGTCTTGTAACCTACTGAGATGAGTTCTGTCTCTCTTGTTAAGGCTGACCCTTACCCTTAATTATTGATTCCTCCTTCACTAAGTTGAGAACTTCATAAGCAGTTAATTTTTGGAATCCCAATGCAGTTTAGTTTTTTTTCATTTGGCTGGAACATGACCTTATATTTAAATATCTGGAAAAAATAGCTTCAATGTTTAGTTTGTCAACTGATCTGCAAATCTTACTGGATTATTTTTACCTATCCTTTAGCTTGATTTTTAGTCGTCGGTGCAATATATTCATGTCTAGAAAAAAAGTTGAGTTATGAACATTATCATTTCAAAAAGAAAAACAAAACGCTAGGAAAAGAAAAAATAGACTTACCCAATATTCGGTGTGGCTAAGGTTAAATTCTTTTGATTAATCAAAGAACTTAACTTCGTTATCAAATTCTATCATTCTAGCAAATAGTCGCTGGTCCTTGACTTCTAATTCCAGTATAAGTATCAAAAACCATCAACACAATAAGAGACTAACTAGTAACAGAAATGGAAATCGATGACGAAACAGATGAACCAAATGAATTGAACGCATGAACAATACATGTAAAGGGGGCGTTTATAGGTCGCAATGATAAACGAAAGGGATTGAATGAAGCAACAGAGTCAAGGCAGGAAAAGCCCTATGAAGATGACGAAAAACAGTTGTGACCGCTGAGGTTGGAACCATGAGCCGTGCGCTGCCTGGATTTTCGGAGAGTAGCTTGATAAAAAGTGGGCGTTGTTAATGACACCCCTTTTGGTTAAGGGGTGTCATTTTGTTAAGGGGACACCGATGTACAAAAACTTGTTAAGGGGGAACACCATTTACAATTTTTTTAGACAAAAAAAACCCTCGTGTCCTCCAAACTTCACCCACGCATTTCAAATCCCGCGCTCTATTTTCCAAATCGCGTTTCTCAAAAAATATCTTCAGAACTAGGGTTCTTGCTCACGCTCGTGTTCATCAGAGCTAGGGTTTGGCATTAACGATGACTAGATTCAAGCATACTGCGAGGAAGACGAAGGCATCCGTTGCCAAGAAGCAAATCGTCGAAAAGAGTACGTTTGTAGTAGATTAATGGTAATTTCAGTTAGTATTATCACATGTATTGTACGGTAGGTCTTGGTATTACCAATTGTGAGAAATGGGTTTGCGTGTGGTGGGGTTTAGTGGGGAAGAAGGGCTAAACTTTGGGGAATTTGGTTCCATTTGCAGAGAATACGGTTTTAGGGTACCAATTGTGAGCAATGGGTTTGCGTATGGTGGGGTTTGGTGGGGAAGAAGGGCTAAACTTTGGGGAATTTTGTTCGATTTGCAGAGAATACGGTTTTAGGGTATGTTTTTGGATGGGTAAAACTTCTGGAATATGAAAGTTTATCCCATTTAGTATTCGACATGTTGTTACCGTTTTTATAATTCAAAATCGGTTTCTTTTTTCCATATATAAGTTTCATTTCATCAAAGATCATGTGAATTTTGGTTTTGGTTTGTGTTGTCCGAATATACGTATTAAAAATGGTTGATTGATGTCGACTTATGGTTGAAAAAGAGTACTATGGTTTGTGAATATTAAAATACATATGAAAGCTTGTCCTTTCTAGTATTTGGCAAGTTGTCACCGTTTTTATATATCAAAATCAGCTTGTGTTTTCCATGTATAATTTTCATGTCTTCAAAATGTGTTGTATTTTTTTTCGGTTTGTGTAGTCCAAATATAGTTATTATAAATGGTTGACTGATGTCGACTTATGGTTAGTTGTTGTCGAAATTTAGATTACACATTCATTTTTTACTTGTTGTTTACATGGTGGCTTTGTACCTTCTTATAGTAATGAAGTAGGTTATATGTTGCCGTACTTTGTTGACGACGGCGTATAACTAAATTGTTTACGTGGTTGATTACAGGAAACCGACTTCGTCTACGTCTGGTCGTGTACCGCCTACTGCTTCTAATAGGCAGAAACTTGCTAAGGAAAGGCAACTCATATTGGAAGAGCAAAAGAGAAAGAAAGCAGTTGAAGCTAAAGCGAATAACTCCGAGCAAAGTTCAAATGAAAAAAAAGAGTCCAACGACCGTAGTACTTCCGATGGAGGTGAAAAAATAGGGATCATAGTGGCCATGAAGAAGCAGATGTACGCGTACAAGAAGAAGATGATGACAGAGAAGAGGAGGGCAACACAAGTGGTAGTGATCTTAAACGAGACGATGACGGAGAAGTGGGTGAAAAAGCTGGTATTGATTAGGAACTAGACGATGACAGAGAAGAGGGCAACAAAGCTGATATTGAACGTGAAGAGGAGGACGATAGAGAAGAGGGCAATAGAGGAGGTAGTGAGCATGAAGAAGATGTTGATGGAGAAGACAGCGATGAAAATGATAGTGAGCGTGAAGAAGGAGGTGATGGAGTTGAGGAGGAATCAGATAAAGAAGGTGACGCCTCAGTGGCACGTGTACGAAAGGGTTAGAGACATTTGAAACAAGTTTCTTGTGAACAATCAGAGTCTGAATATAGTGGCCGTGAAAGTGGTAGTGAGGAACATGATAGTGAGGAAGGCAAGGTAGGAGAGAAAGAGGGGGAACATTTGGAAAAGAGAAAACGTGCAATTAAAGGCAAGCAAAAGCGGAAAGAAACAGAAGCATCCACCACTGAAGATGAACGGGCAATGTTGTTTGCATTCAAACATCATATTTCTTATAAAATATGGAAATCTACTGTAAGTTTTTCTTATGTTATTTCTTAGATTTTACTTATGACTAATAGTGAATCGCTATCTGTTTATAAATATGTAATATATATGTGCATACCATATAGAAACCTCGAGGAGAAGTGAGACTAGTGAGAGTCCATACTCATGTTGGCATGCAACGATTGTGGGATTATAGAAAAGAATGTTCTTTTGTTAAGGAGGTTGTAGTTTAGTCGGGATTCCACAAGCTAGCGCTACATGCTCATGAGACATTAGACAAAGTCCTAATCAATGCATTCATCGAAGGATTTTATTCGGAGACAAACACATTTCACCTTCCATATGGCGAGATGGGAATAACCATTGACGAAGTAGTGCACATAACTGGCCTTCCGGTAGAAGGAAGAGCGGTTACTGGTTCTCTTGATGGCTCAAGAGGTATTGGTGTTGAAGATGTGTACAAACTACTTGAAGACTGCCTTAGTGTTGATAGACTAAGAGAAAGAATTGATGATTTGAAGTGCAATGAAATTATATGGGATTGCTTTAGAGATAAACGTGATGTGTATTCATTTCATGAATGCGCACTATATAACGACCCTATTATTTGTTTTGAAACTGAAGAGTTGGGCGTACCCTAGAGATTTCTATGCCAGTTTGGAATTGTTCAACCCATCCCAACCAATCCCTTCACGCTTACCAACAAGAAGTACAAGTCGTCTAGTAATGGTTTCAAAGCCGCTTACTTTAATGTTGGGGATTTTGTATGGGCTAAATGGCCAAATCACATGTTGCATGAAACTATAACGACAAAAGAAGTGGTTAACCCCTGGGACTGTGAGGACAACTATATACCGTGGTATCAGCAAGCATCTCATCCGATTGTTGCAAATCCATCAAGAAGAGTAACTGAGCCTGCGAAGGAAACTGAGGAGAAGTTGCTACCCATCCGTATTTTAAGTTTGTTATATTTGCTAATTGAAAAAAATGGTATTGATTGTTTTGCATACTAAAGTAGACATGAATTTCAGAAACGTCGACTTGGACTTGTTGCCGATACAATCCGTTCATTTGGTCGTGGTAAGGCAGTTTTTACAGCTTTGCAAATGATAGAGCATATAGAGGACCCAGAACCGTCTGATGTGTACGGAGAGAACATGATAGCTGATGAATGTGATGAGATTGTTGCGGTTATGATAAGACGAGGTAAACGAAAGGGTGGAAAGATGACTGCTACCAAGAAGAGTGGTGGAGCAAGGAAAAAATAGTTTAACTTGGTAGCATTACGTATTATTTTGGTTAACATTATGTAACTGTTATAAGACTTGGTGTATGTTTAGTTCAGTACTTTATGTTTGTGACTTATTTATGTATTTTGATTGGTGACTTGCTTTTGACATTACTGTATTACGGGTACTTTGGAAGGAAGGTTAATGTATGAAATGGTTTATCAGTTTGTTTGTGTTTATTTCTATGTTTGAAGATGCATGTACAAGTTTCAAATTTTTGTATAGTTGACGATGCATGTGAAAGTTTCAAGTACTTGTATGATCAAAGATCGTGTACAAGTTTCAATTTTAAGATTGTTGTATAAAATAATTTTTGTTTGGATTGTATGTATGAAATAATCAACCTTGTAGTTAAACATTGGCAGTTGTTTTCCGTTTTTAAGATTCAAAAACAGTACTTGATCACCGATTACTCAGTTAAACGTCCTATAATTTGCTAAATGGTTATGCAAAAACGTTTTACTAAATAAAATTCGGTCATCGTAAACCATAATATTGCAGGTTAAAAACAAAATATGCAGACGGTATGTTCATACCGTTTTAAATATATAAAAACCGTGAGATAATTCTGAAATATCTCAGGTTATAATATTGTCAAAAAACATGTGCAGACGGCAATAGACCACCGTTTTACTTACTAAAAATCGGTATTCTCAATCCAAAATATCTCAGGCTATGATATTGTAAAAAAAATATGTGCAGATGGAGAGTGGTTACCATTTTAAATATATAAAATCAGTGAGGCAAATCCGAAATATCCCAAAAATTTACATACAATAGCAGACGGAGAGTTCGTTTAAATGAAAAATGCAGTATTTCAGTAGTGAAATGAAGAAGTGTCACAAAACTTTACATACAATAGCTCAAACTTGCACTCTAGAAGTGTGATTAAAGTAAACAAAAAATACAACTGCATTGCATCAAAAGAGTAACTAACACGTGCCAGAAAAGTTAACATTTGCATTAATACTTCAAGATTCTTGTACATTAGCACTAAACTACGAACATATGCACGTATTCGACATTAACTTAACACAACAACCTTTTTTATCTTTGTCAACATGTCCATCTTCTTCTCCATCAATGAAGCGAGAAATTCTCTCTGCATATTTGTTGACCCAATCCTGCGTATTGATGTTGTAAATTCGGTAAAAGAATGCGAATGGAGTAGTATTAGGTAAAGGCGATTCATACTTCAAAGTAACGCCAACAAAATGTGAGTTGTCTACGTATCCCATTACGACCATCCTGTCCTGGTTTAACAAGGTTACTTGTACTGTTGACGGAACAAACAAGAAACTCATGTCCATACTAAGCAAGACAACAGCAGTACCAAATGTTTCTGCAATTATAAAACCGGATTCTGGCGTTTGCATCCAATCTTCTACCCCCAACGAGTTATCGCCTTGTATCCTCTTTTTCATTTCTTCGAAGCCACCTTCATCCCACATGCTTTTGTACATCTCTGAATGAGTTATTAAATTATCAACCATGGCCTCACGTACGAACTTACAAGGATTCTCCAGTCTTCGATTATGAAGATTTAGTTGTTTAACCACCACCCAATATCCATAGTTACCATCAGCGCGCATGTTGTCTATACGAGTTATATATGGTCGCATACATTTGGGCATTTGTAATAAGAAATGTTCATCAATTTGACTGGTTTTAGGTGCATTTCCTTTTACTCCAAGTTTCTTTAAACAACGACTAACTGCAGTAAGTTTTGGGCTGCAAGACAATGCAACGTCAACATGCTCAAAGTAAGAAGGATCTCGTTTAGTCGACTTCTCCTTTTCAGATGGCCTTCCTTTTCTTATAGTCGCCATGGGAGGTTCTTTAATCTTCGTAGTAGGAGGGAAGGCTAACAATTTCATACCTTGCTGAATATCATTCCTCATATAATCAAAAGCCTTTTCATACCTATGTTTCAATGCATGAAATTCAGGCAAGTCCATAAAATCAAGAGTGGACCGATTCGGTGTAGGCGGAATACATGACAACTGTTTCCAATAACAGTCTATACCACTAAAGGGTATGAAGCCGTATGAATGTCTAAAGTTTACTAGCATACGTGCGCAAGGAAGACCATTAACTTTCTATAAAATACAACTGCAAGTTTGAATACTCGTGCCACCTTTTGGAATACTACATAATTCGGTTTGCAATAAATCAAGCGCCTTATGAGAAACAAATCCCAACACCTCTTTAAACATTGACTCATCTCGAAATCTATGAAGTGACTTCGATGAACTTGTTTCAAACGCATGTTCGATTGCAACTAATTCATTCTCATAGCAGAAATGCGCGCTACTCCAACACTGAACAATACTACCTGCAGCTGAATCAAAATACAGTTTCAGACGATGGTGCGCGCTTTCAACTACACTAGCTGATACATTATCAAAGTGTTTAACTTCATTAGTCCAAGCTAACACAAACATCTCCTTATACTTATTCAACCTGTTCTTGAAAACATAGTTCAACGACTTTTTTTGGTTCTCCCGCCATGCTTCACGAAAACAATTTGTGTTTCGATTATACTCTTCTTCAGAAAGCGAACTAATCACATTGCTCCAACCCTCCCAAAATAACTTGTACTCTCTTTTTCCTTCCTCTTCTTCTACTACGGTCTCTCTATCCCCAATCATTACCCATTTCTCTTTTATGAAATTTGGTTTGCAATTTCTTGAACGTTTTTTGAAATATGCCACGCACAAAGAGTATGACGAGCTGATGGAAAAACAGTGGCCATTGCATTGCTAAGAGCAATTTCCGCATCCGTTATGATAACACTTGGAAATTCTTTTTCTCGATAACATTTTCTAACACACTCCAAAGCCCATATATATGATTCAGTGGTCTCCCGAGTAATAAAAGCTAGGGCAACGGTGAAGGATGCACCCGTTTAAGTTTGCGACACCATATGAAACCATGACAACTTGTACTTATTAGTCTTGAAAGTGCAATCCAAAAACAAAATTTGATAAAAACATTGTGCAAGTAGAACACATTTCGGATGACTGAAGAACAAGTCAATAACTTCATTTGTCATATCGTCGATTCTATGATGAACAGAATAGTGGTGACTGCAAGCCAACTTCATAAACCGTTGCATAATTGATCTACCTTCTGTATTACGAAGTTTAAGCTTTACTTTGGCATTGTACACATTTCTGATTGTAGACTTATTTTTTAGGTTGTCAAGTTTAAGAGCAGTTAGAATATTCCATGGCCTAACCGCACTATTTGTCATTGTTTCAACGGTCTTTACTTCATTGTTTTTTAATCGCGCAACATACGGATGCCCGGTTAAAACAACGGGAAGATTGTGAGTGTGGCATCCATTTATAACTTTTAAAGTCCATTTTCCATCATCTTGACAATGTGCTCTTAATTCAAATGGACAACCACATTTTCTACTTCCCGATCTACGCCTTTTCTTTTGGGTTATTAGTACATGCTCCTTAGTCTTATGATCAATGTACATTCCACTTCTTTCACAAGTAAGCAGCATCCATGAGCCTTTCCCATTATATAAGAGATTTTTTGTTTTACTTCTTTTGATAACAATGACACAATTCACATCAAGTCCATGATCGAAGCACCATTTACGTACGTCCTCTTTGGAAACGAAAAACTGCATCAACAAATAAGATATTACAATTAGAGTAACATACTTAATGTAAAACATAAGTACTAATTTTCAAACCTTATCGATGGTGAAATGGGAAGTTAAATTGGGGTACGCGCAACACAATATTCCTGCTTCCTTATGTGAAAGATCGTTGCTGTCATCATTTTCCAACCGACAAACCTTGTCATTAACATTTACATTGTCCCTTTCATAAGACTTCTCATTAACTGAATAATCCTCATTCCCGTCTACTTCGTTCACGGCAGCAATTGCATCAAACTGTAAAACAACTGAATATTATTCACACCACAAAGAAATAACGGTATCAAATATTCATACAAATAAACTAAAAACGGTATCGCACTGTCAATTAAATAACCATTGCTTGGTACAAAACATGCATGGTAACATTAGTACCACAAAATCGTATACACGGTAATATAATACCGAGAAAAATTAATAAACACGGTGGCCCTTTTACGTCTTCTCTATCTCTGTATCAAACTGTAGTTCGTACTTGATAAAACCGGTCATACTATACTGTGGTTTCATACTTAGAACGGTCATTATTTTTGTATCTTCATACTGATTGTTCGCTATAAACATGGTCCATCACAACCGAATTTTTCATCCGTGCTTCTTCTTCATTTCCGTAGGTGTTAACGTAAAATTAAATATCAAACCTTGTCATTAGCAGTTCGGTTTCCATCACCTTCGTATAATTCACATTTTTGTGTGCAATTTACTACATCTTCGTCATCAATCTCATAATTAGGGTTTCTGGCAGCCATTGATATTTTCTTAAAAGCATCAATGGAATTGTCCCATTGTTTACCGTAGCTTGTACTTGTATTTACGTTAAGTAACTTTATTGGGGAAAGGGAAATTTTGTCTTGAAACCATAAATTGTTAAGGGGGGTTTAATCTTTAATGTACACCCCTTAACGAAAAAATAAAAACTAAAAGTTGTGACATCCCTTAACCAAAATGGGAGTGTCATTAACAATTCCCTAAAAAGCCCTAATCGAACTTTGAGGTAGCGAATAAAAGAGGGGGCCAAAAGTAAAACATGATTTATATCCATGACGTTTCATTTCTATAAATTGCGGAGGCCTGAGAGCTCTCTGTTTCCTTCACGGTAATTATAATATAGTATAGAACTATAGATAAGGAAAGCCTATTTAGATGCAAAAAAATAGACACAACTAATGAAACAATGAATCTCCGTCATTCGATTACCGCTCGTTTCCAACTCCCATATAAGGACGAAATGATCCAGTGGTCGAGATCATGTATATTTGAATTTGTATTTAATTTTTTGTCTAAAAAATTGCCCGTTGTAACACCCCGCAATTTTAAATCGAGACATAAGATATAATCAAAGAATAATTAATTTCAAATTCGAGAATTAAGGGAAACGGGTTACGCCATTGCGTTCATCTTGGAATTTTGCATGAGATAGAGTCCGAGTTTGCGTAAATTGGATACAGTATGAAGAAGATATGGACGAACGAAGGCAGAAAACCAGAAGAAGAGAAAAAAATATAAATGCACTGGCGCACTTAGGAAGTGCTCCAGTACAAAATTTGCACTGGCGCACCTGCCAAGTGCGCCCAGGTCAGGCTGAAAGCCTGCACAGCTTTCTGGTGTGTTCTGATCTGTACTATGACTCATTGCTGAGTCCTTTCTGACTCCTTACTGAGTCATTAGGGCTGAGGTGTCACCCTATCCTGACTGAATGGTTATGGTTAACTCTAGGTTCATCCAACGGCTCTAATTAAATTGAAGTTCTATATAAACAACCTAACACTCAACCTAAAATCACACTAAATCATTTCAAGAGTCGTCATACCGCCATACTCAACCTAGGACATCCACCATTCTCTTTCAACTAAAAAGAAAACTGGAAAGCTACGAGGTGAATCAAATCTGAATTATAAGAACAACGATCTACATCAAAGGCGAGCATTCCAACTTCAGAATTCAGATTCCAGAAATCAAGAATTCCTTCTTTGTAAGTTCGGTTGTTCCTTAGATTTGAACGTGTAATTGGAATCGTGAATGTAATAAATCAAAATATAGAACTGTACCTATTTGCAAGTTACTTATCTTTGATTCTTGCTTATGTCAAATCTAAAGTTATCTATGCCTTTGGATTTGATTTACAATTATGACCATGAGACTTTTGCCTATGACTATGGTTCGTGACTATGAAATTGTTGCCTATGAAGCTATTTCCTATGATTATGAGACTTTTGCCTATGACTATGGTTCGTGGCTATGAGACTGTATCCCACGACTATGATTCATAACTATGAGACTATTGCCTATGACATTTATAAAGAAATTATTGGGATAAGTCGCCCATGACTATTGTGGTTAACTGCCTATAACTGTTGTAGTTAATTGCTTATGCCTAATCCCATTGTTACGATTAACCAATCATGTTGTACCTTGAACTGGCATTATGTTGGATCACATCACCTATGCCTATTCGCTTAATTATGTTGGATCTCATATTTAGTGTGTAACTTGGCCAGTTTATTCCTATTCACTATTATGTACATCGAACCTGTTGGATCCATTATATTTGCATGCCTATTCTTTTATATCAATTCTTGTGCTTATCCCATATTCCTTTTGTTACTGCCATTTCATGAGTACTTAGAAAACTTGTGAAATCATGTTATACGTACGATTATGATGCGGGGATTGGGCGTAGCTTAATTAAGATAATTTGGCATAATAAATATGTTGGCATAATCTGAATTGGCTATAATAGTGAGTAATTTACATGCATATTAGACTTGGGCACAAATGATAGATTTTAATTAGCCGCAAAGTATGTAATTGGCATGCAAACCAAGTTTTGGACATAAATGGTAAACTAGAATATTACATCTAGTTTTGACATGAACTGTAAATTTGGATATTAATCTAGATTGGGAATGAATTGTAAAAGGGGAATATTAAATCTAAATTGGTATAAACTGCAAGTTAGTTTAATTGATAGGTAAATCAATTTTTGGGCATATAATATAAGTATGTTAATTTGCATGACAAATGAATATGATCCAGGCTAAATTGATTTATGGAGAATTTACATGAATAGTAAATATGTAAAATTAGAGAAGAGGAAGATGCCTAACCCGAGGTTAGACTGAGTTGTGGTGTAAAACTTCCCGGAACCACCCGGCACATCCAGTAACCGCAACAATACCTGTCTAATGCGAGAGGTTAGTGCATCAAGCCCAGAAAGACCCGAGGTTAGACTGAGTTGTGGTGTAAAACTGCCCGAAACCAACCGACACATCCTGTAACCACAAAAATACCTGTCCATTGTGAGTGGTTGGTGCTTTAATTAATTAATTAAAGCTCATGAACAATCAAGCTAGAAATTGTGGGTTTAAGTAATTGAGAAAACACTTAGCCAATTCAACATATTAACTAGACAAGATTGATAGGGGTTAAGTTAATTTGGACACTTAACCAACTTAACATGTTAACAAGGCAAGATTTGTGGAGGTTAAGTAACTAAGGAAACACTTAACCATTATAACATGTAAACTACACAAGTGGGTAAGGTTAAGCAAATGTTTAACCGTTATAACATGCTAACTATACTAGATGGTGGGGTTAAGTAAACTTAGAACACTTAGCCGTTATAGCACGATAAATAAACAGGGTTAAGTTAATGAGAGACACTTAACCAGTATAACTTGACAAACGAGTAAGGTTAAGGAACACTTAACTAATTTGACATGATGTAGGGGTGGGTTAAGTCAACATGAACCGCTAGATAACACTTAACCAATTTGACATGATATATGGGTAGGTTAAGTCAACGTAAATTGCTGGATAACACTTAACCAATCCAACATGACGAGGAAGAGAACTAAGTAGTAAACCTTAGTTAAGAGGACTAATTTGTAAACCTTAGTTAAGAAAACGAAGGATTCAGGAAACTAAGTAGTAAACCTTAGTTAAGAGAACTAAGTAGTAAACCTTAGTCAAGAAAACCAAGTAGAATACAAGGAGGAGTGAATGTCCATCTGATCATGAAGAAGGCTCCAATGAACTAGGTTACGAAGCACGCAGCTTCGAGGGGACGTGAGGGTAGTATTGGTACCCCTCTGTGAGGCTGCAGAAGATCCTCCTGGGCTCACGGAGGTTAAGATCTGCATTAGAAGAGCCAAGGGTATGCCTTGGTTGCAATAATAAGGCAACCTAAAGACTAGGATGGACCAGCGTGATTCGGCGAGACTAGTTTTTGCCCTGTGATTGCAACTCGTCGTCTACCTACCATCTTGAGTCAGTTGAGATACGTGCAGCAGAAAGGTGGAGAACTCCAACAGACCATATACTTGCTATCCAGTTATGGGTTAGGTTGGTCCATAGGTTTGTGAGGGCATAGGGGAGCCTGCGTACAGTTCTCATTCTTGATTTTCTTGGGTGCCCTTCATTTGTTAGTTGAGGGAGGGGTCTAGTGGGACCATAGCCACTGTAAAAGCGGACCTTAGCATCTGCAATTGGCAGATATCTGAAATCTCCTGACCGAGTTCCATGTTTCTTGACTAGCCCTGCCACGGGACTTGGGTCGCACATATAGATGACATGTGCATCTAGACATCGATAACGATTCACGACACATACGTGGGGAAAGTCGAGGAACATATACTGCTCTGGATAGTGTGTCCGAGACTAGGGGGCATCGTTCGATAGGTAGCATAATCCCTAGTTGGACCTAGGTCGCGTAAACCCTGAATCCGAGAAGCGTTCAATAGGTAGCATAAACCCCATTGGCCCTGGGTAGTGTAAACCCTGGTTGAATCTAGGAAGCGCTCGATAATAAACCCTAGATTGATCTAGGTAATAAATGGAATCCCCATAATAGATATACACCTGAGGGCAACCACAATTAAGGGGATTGGGATCACGTTATCATATGATCATTTTATATAGATTACTAGTTTGGACACTAGTTAGGTAGTGCAGAGATGTAGAAATCAGTGTAACAGGGTAGTTGCGAAGCAGAGAAGGAGTAGAAGCGCATTCAGTCTATCAGTATATTCAGTTTATCAGTATATTCAGTATACCAGTATATCCAGTTTATCGGTACATTCAGTTTATCTTGCCATATCCCATGCTTATCCCGTGTTATCTTGTTACCATGGTTTAGTCTTATATTTAGTTTATTTATGTCATGACCCTTTTCCTCATTTAAATGCTAAGAATCACTGAGCTTACCAGGCTTTATGTCTGACCTAGTTTGCTTTCGTCTCTTCCCCCCCCCCCCCCCCCGAGGTAGTCAGAGAGGGAAAAGCTCAGCTCATTTTGGGGCCGTTACTCTTTCCGAGCTTGAAGATTCTTTGGCGCATTGCTTTGAACTCCATTTTCTACTGCTATGGCTGGCTCATGCTTTATTGGGGAATATCATTGTAAGTTTGTACTTCTTTATATTAAACAAGACAGATGCTTTGTTGTAATAAGTATTGGTGTTGTAAAACAATCTTTGTACAAGCTGTCAAAAATAAAGGTTATTTATTTTTCGCTGCTTTATTTGTCTGTCTTGTAATTTTTCTGCATCTTGTACTAAAAATGCTCCACCGAAGTCAAGGCATTCCCTTTGTGAGTGACCTTAACGGAGGTGGGGTGTTTCACTTGGTATCAAAGCTGAAGGTTATCAGATCAGACAAAAGATTTGAAAAATTATTTTCAAAACGATTTTAAAGGAAGCATTTTCAAAAGAAAAGTTTTTTTTAAAAGGCATATTCCCCAAAGCCATATGCACTATCTTTTGATCCTCTGTTTGAATCCTTGTTTCCTTCTTTCCTTTGTCTCTGGGGCTCCTGGCTTTCTGGGAGGTAACCTCATCGCGGCATGGTTCCGTAGGCTTGATGAGACTACGAAACTTGTCAAAGGGCAAATAAGTGCCTAACTTCCATTTGTAACCGAAATTTTCTTTCCGTCTTTGTAGGATTCTCCGTGCGATGGAGGCAACTTTTGAGAGGCATGTCAACAAGTTACACAAGGATGGCAAAGTTGAGAATGAGGGGGTTTGGCTAAGGAGCACAACACAAGGATGAAGAACCCATGGACATAGACTTGGTTCACAAAGGAGGGGAGGGAAGAATAGTAAAACCTAAAACAAGAGGAAGTATCTTTATTTTGGTATAACGGGTCATATAATTAAGGGCAAGGGCAAGAACAAGGGACGGGATTTTCCAGAAGGCAAGTGCATGCTCTCACCGCTAGCATACCTGAGAGAGAGGCAGTAAGATTTCTATTGAAAGAGTTTTTGCTTTTTGATTATCTTGTTAGTGCTCCTTTTGATTTTCGCGCTTCACATTCGTATATATCAGCTTCTATAGTTGAGTATCTGCACCCAAGATATTGTATAGTAGAGGATCCCATTATAGTCTCAAATCAAATTGCTGGTTCGGCCCATTTATCTTTGACTTGTGAGGGTTTGAGAATAACTATATTTATTCTTATGTTTTTGTGCTATGGGTTGATTCTAGGCATTGATTAGTTAGCTAGTAATTGTGAAACAAGGGTAGTTAGACTTTCGACTTGCCTCGGGAACACCCTTGAGATTTCATACGATCCTAAGGGATCAGTTTGTCTTAGCTACCAAGAATCACTTTACTTATCTATCTACGATTTACGATCCGTTAGTGTAGTCCATGAGTACGCAAGATGTTTTGATTAGGGTAGGGGTTTTCCCATAAAACTCGAGACAGACTTCCGCATGTATCTAGATGACACTGCAAAGCCAGTTATGCGATCAACGATAATTCTGGAGCAAGATTGGCGAGGATAGCCAGAGTTGGTAAAGTGCTCAATTGTTTGGTTGTTTTGTTAGTATCATCTCACGTAGATCGTCCAAATTCGGAGGAGGTATCCCTTGCGTGCTTGTATGATATTGGTTTAGGCCTTTGGGGTTTGTACTTGAGGGATGTCGAGTTCGACTAGGATGGTTTGCGTGAGAAATAAATGGTTGGGGCTGGCACCCTAAGCTAGACTGACCTTAAGAGAGGTAATAAGCACATAGTAACCATTAGCTTTAGACCTCAGATTGGCAGCATGATGGATAAGCTAAGTAGAGGAGAGACCTCTAATCATCTTAGGATATACACTTGATATCATGGTTAATATCTGTTTATCTTGGAAAGATAGTTCGACTACATTGGATACCCTCTAGCATAGTAAGTAATCGAGGGCCTATCTTTACTAATGGGTTTTGGAAGTGCAGGTCAAGAAGCTTCGCAACCATGAAGTTAAATTAGATAAGGTACAGCGGAGTGAACTCAAGAAGATGCGACTTAGAAGACTAGATACGCGCATCATACCCTTTTTAAGGGTGTATCATTGATTCCTCTTTTTCTGTAAAGTTTATTTGCATGCTAGTCTTTATCTTTTAAGGCATGTTCTCCAAGTCATATCTTCGATTCTTAGGTAGAATCCAATGGACGTAAACATGTGTTTGAAACATATTATGATTGACCGTTGCAAGTGGTTGCTAGTGGCTGATTGTGGATGCATATGCACACATTAGACACTAGATTAGCTCAGTCACTTTAATATTGCATTTGCATATATGTATTTTTTTATGGATTGAACTTGATGTGTTATCCTGTGGACATTGCATTTGAGTGAATGGTTGTGCACTCATATAGAAATAATATGTATCATTAGGATTGCATACATATTGGACACATGGCACTAACATAATCCGCATTAAGGAGGTCAACTGAATTAGTAGACTGCCTGATTTTACATTAGATAAGGACATATACACACACTATGCATATGATCATGAAAGCATTAGAAATCATTTAAGGACAGTGGACGCCAGTGATTGAATGGTTGTGTACATGGATGTTGGATGATAGGATATGCATTCTTCTAAATTTAGATATTTCGGGGACGAAATCCTTTAAGGAAGGGAGAATGTAACATCCCGCAATATAAAATCAGGACATAAGATATAATCAAAGAATAACTAATTTCAAAGAATTAAGGGAAACGGGTTACGCCATTGCGTTCGTCTCGGAATTCTGCTTGAGATAGAGTCCGAGTTTGTGTAAATCGGACACCGTATGAAGAAGATATGGACGAACGAAGGCAGAAAACCAGAAGAAGAGGAGAAAAAATATATAATTGCACTGGCGCACTTGGGAAGTGCACCAGTACAAAAATTGCACTGGTGCACCTGCCAAGCGCGCCCAGGTCGGGCTGAAAGCCTGCGCAGCTTTCTGGTGTGTTCTGATCCATACTGTGACTCATTATTGAGTCCTTTCTGACTCCTTGCTGGGTCATTAGGGCTGAGGTGTCACCCTATCCAGACTGAATGGTTGTGGTTAACTCTAGGTTCATCCGACGACTCTAGTTAAATTGAAATTCTATATAAATAACCTAACACTCAACTCTAAAATCACACTAATTCATTCCAAGAGTCGTCACACCGCCATACTCAACCTAGGACAACCACCGTTCTCTTTCAACTAAAAAAGAAATCTAGAAAGCTACGAAGTGAACCAAATCTGAATTATAAGAACAACGATCTACATCAAAGCGAGCATTCCAACTTCAGAATCCAGATTCCAGAAATCAAGAATTCCTTCTTCGTAAGTTCGGTTATTCCTTAGATTTGAACGTGTAATTGGAATCGTGAATGTAATAAATCAAAATATAGAACTGTACCTATTTGCAAGTTAATTATCTTTGATTCTTGCTTATGTCAAATCTAAAGTTATCTATGCCTTTGGATTTGATTTACGACTATGACCATGAGACTTTTGCCTATGACTATGGTTCGTGACTATGAAACTGTTGCCTATGAAGCTATTGCCTATGACTATGACTATGAGACTTTTTCCTATGACTATGGTTCGTGACTATGAGACTGTATCCCATGACTATGATTCATAACTATGAGATTATTGCCTATGACATTTATTAAGAAATAATTGTGATTATTCGCCTATGACTATTGTGGTTAATTGCCTATAATTATTGTAGTTAGTTGCTTATGCCTATTCCCATTGTTACGATTAACCAATCATGTTGTACCTTGAACTGGCATTATGTTGGATCAAATCACTTATGCCTATTCCCTTAATTATGTTAGATCTCATATTTAGTGTGTAACTTGGCCAGTTTATTCCTATTCACTATTATGTACATCAAACCTATTGGAGCCATTATTTTTGCATGTCTATTCTTTTATATCAATTCTTGTGCTTATCCCCTTTTCCTTTTGTTAGTGCCATTTCATGAGTACTTAGGAAATTTGTGAAATCATGCTATACGTACGATTATGATGCGGGGATTGGGCGTAGCTTAATTGAGATAATTTAGCATAATAAATATGTTGGCATAATCTGAATTGGCTATAATAGTGAATGATTTACATGCTTATTAGACTTGGGCACAAATGATAAATTTTAATTAGCCGCAAAGTATGTAATTGGCATGTAAACCAAGTTTTGGACATAAAAGGTAAACTAGAATATTAAATCTAGTTTTGACATGAACTGTAAATTTGGATATTAATCTAGATTGGGCATGAATTGTAAAAGGGGAATATTAAATCTAAATTGGTATAAACTGCAAGTTGGGTTAATTGATAGGTAAATCAAGTTTTGGGCATAGAGTTTAAGTATGTTAATTTGCATGACAAATGAATATGATCTAGGCTAAATTGATTTGTGGAGAATTTACACGAACAGTAAATATGTAAAATAAGAGAAGAGGAAAATGCCTAACCTGAGGTTAGACTAAGTTGTGGTGTAAAACTGCCTGGAACCGCCCGGCACATCCATTAACCACAGCAATACCTGTCTAATGTGACAGGTTAGTGCATCAAGCCCAGAATGACCCGAGGTTAGACTGAGTTGTGGTGTAAAACTGCCCGGTATCGACCGACACATCTAGTATCCACAACAATACCTGTCTAACGTGAGTGGTTGGTGCTTTAATTAATTAATTAAAGCTCGTGAACAATCAAGCTAGAAATGTGGGGTTAAGTAATTGAGAAAACACTTAGCCAATTCAACATGTTAACTAGACAAGATTGATAGGGGTTAAGTTAATTTGGACACTTAACCAGCTTAACATGTTAACAAGGCAAGATTTGTGGGGGTTAAGTAACTAAGGAAACACTTAACCATTATAACATGTAAACTACACAAGTGGGTAAGGTTAAGCAAATGTTTAACCGTTATAACATGCTAACTAGTCTAGATGTTGGGGTTAAGTAAACTTAGAACACTTAGCCGTTATAACATGATAAATAAATAGGGTTAAGTTAATGAGAGACACTAAACTAGTATAACCTGACAAACGAGTAAGGTTAAGGAACACTTAACCAATTTGACATGATGTAGGGGAGGGTTAAGTCAACATGAACCGCTAGATAACACTTAACCAATTTCACATGATATATGGGTAAGTTAAGTCAACGTAAACTGCTGGATAACACTTAACCAATCCAACATGACGAGGAAGAGAACTAAGTAGTAAACCTTAGTTAAGAGGACTAAGTTGTAAATCTTAGTTAAGAAAACGAACGATTCAGGAAACTAAGTAGTAAACCTTAGTTAAGAGAACTAAGTAGTAAACCTTAGTTAAGAGAACTAAGTAGTAAGCCTTAGTCAAGAAAACCAAGTAGAATACGAGGTGGAGCGAACGTCCATATGATCATGAAGAAGGCTCCAATGATCTGGGTTACGAAGCATGCAGCTTCGAGGGCACGTGAGGGTACTCTTGGTATCCCTCTGTGAGGCTACCGATGATCCTCCTGGGCTCACAGAGGTTAAGGTCTGCATTAGAAGAGCCCAGGGTATGTCTTGGTTGTAATAATAAGGCAACCTAAAACTAGGATGGACCAGCGTGATTCGGCGAGACCAGTTTTTGCCCTGTGATAGCAACTCGTCGTCTACCTACCATCTTGAGTCGGCCGAGATACGTGCAGCGGAAAGGCGGAGAACTCCAACAGATCATATACTTGCTATCTAGTTATGGGTGAGGTTGGTCCATAGGTTTGTGGGGCATAGAGGGGCCTGCGTATAGTTCTCTTTCCTGATTTTCTTAGGTGCCTTTCATTTGTTAGTTGAGGGAGGGGTCTAGTGGGACCATAGCCACTGTAAAAGCAGACCTTAGAATCTGCAATCGGCAGATATCTGAAAGCTCTCAATCGAGTTCCATGTTTCTTGACTAGCCCCGCAACGGGACTCGGGTCGCACATAAAGAGGATATGTGCATCTAGACATCGATAACGATTCACGACACATACGTGGGGAAAGTCGAGCAACATATACCGCTCTGGGTAGTGTGTCCTAGACTAGGGTGCATCGTTCGATAGGTAGCATAATCCCTAGTTGGACCTAGGTCGCATAAACCCTGAATCCGAGAAGCGTTCAATAGGTAGCATAAACCCCAGTGGCCCTAGGTAGCGTAATCCCTGGTTAAATCTAGGAAACGCTCAATAGTAAACCCTAGATTAGATCTTGGTAATAAATGGAATCCCCGTAATAGATGTACACCTGAAGGCAACCACAATTACGGGGATTGTGATCACGTTATCATATGATCATTTTATATAGATTACTAGTTTGGACAATAGTTTTGTAGTGCAGAGATATATAAATCAGTGTAACAGGATATTTGCGAAGCAGAGAAGGAGTAGAAGCGCATTCAGTCTATCAGTATATTTAGTTTATCAGTATATTCAGTTTATCTTGCCATATCCCATGTTATCTTGTTACTATGGTTTAGTCTTATATTTAGTTTATTCTTGTCATAATCATTTTCCTCGTTTAAATGCTAAGAATCACTGAGCTTACCAGGCTTTATGTCTGACCTAGTTTGCTTTCATCTCTTATCTTCCGTTCCCCCCCAGGTAGTCAAGGAAGGAAAAGCTCAGCTCATTTTGGGGCAATTACTCTTTCCGATCTTGAAGATTCTTTGGCGCATTGCTTTGAACTCCATTTTCTGCTGCTATGGCTAGCTCATGCTTTATTGGGGAATATCATTGTCAGATTATGCTTCTTTATATTAAACAAGACAGATGCTTTGTTGTAATAAGTATTGGTGTTGTAAAACAATCTTTGTACAAGCTGTTTTAATCAAAAATAAAGGTTATTTATTTTCCGCTGCTTTATTTGTGTGTCTTGTAATTTTTCTGCATCTTGTACTAAAAATGCTCCACCGAAGTCAAGGCATTCCCTTTGTGAGTGACCTTAACGGAGGTGTGGTGTTTCACCCATACACACACACAAATATATATATATATATATATATGTATGTATGTATGTATAAGCATAATATATACAACCATGTATAAAAGCATATTTACTACATTAAAGTTTTAACTAACATTAAATAAAAATTTCATTTAGCTAAATAAACGTTTTCTTCGGGTCAAGTTTTAAATCATATTATTTTTGTAATATGTATACGTATTTTTACGCATGTATGTATATATCTTTAAGCTTAGACAATAAATATATGTTAGAATTTGAAATTTAAAAACTTATATGCGTTATTAAAATATCTATACACATACATATATAGAGAACCGAAATAAGCTACATCATGTAATTAATATTATAACATATTTATGTATCCACACACTATTTGAATATCACACGTATGCATGTGTGTATGTATATGTGTGTGATGGTCGCCCCATATCTCCTGTAACTAATGTAACCTAAAGAATGCGTGGAAGGAATACCCAAAAAATGTAGGTCGATCAAAAAGTACAAAGTGAGAAAAAGTCAAAATCTAGGAACCTACATAACATGTCATAATGCCTAGATTTTTTTACAATCAAATAGATGCAGATGAATGAGATGGCAATATAATGTGATGACCCTATACTTTTATACTGATTAATCATGCTATTTAAAGTGACTAAGTACTTTAGAAATAAATAGGCATGATTAATATACAATGATATTAGAGTGTGCATGTCATGTAGGTGCATACTTTGCATGCTTAATTTATATTAATTATTGGGGAAAGGGCTTATGTAAATATTGATGAATAAAGAATGAGTATTTAGGTTTTACATGGTGCATAAAAATATAAAGTATGTGTAAGTGCAACTGAAAGTAATAGGTGTGTGTATACTTGCTATACAAGAATTCCTAAATATAAGTACATATGCTATATCAAAATTAAATAAGTAAGAGTGTTTGAGAATTTATATGGTGATATTAGGCTATTTACATAAAAACCTGATGCTATTTATATACATAAGGAAATATATTGGTACGAGAATAACAACTCAATCATGCAAATAACATGACAAATAAAAAGGGTAAATTGTAATTGATAAAAGGGAACTTTTCTGCATAAAGGATAACTACCCTAGCTTTACAGGAAATAAAATATTTTCTTTAATAAAAAATTATGAAGGGAAATTAGAAGAACTAGGAAAGTTAGGTAACTAAGAGCATAACTACTGCTTTAAGTATGATTTTGTTTTAAGGTAAAACTGTGTTTACTCATTGCCTAAACCCTAATGAGATGATTGTATTAAATCATTAGAGAATAGGCTTTGGCAGGCTATTGCATTCTTCTATAAAATGAAATAGATGTTTATAAGAGAGTTAAAGGTCGAATCAAGGGCCTAAAGAAAGAAAAATGTAAATGTGTAAATCTCTCTTAAAATATGACATTAAGTCCTAATGAAGGCATGCTATATTCTTTAAGAATAATTTGCATTTATATTTATATGTTTGACTGTGATGGATGGAATAAATCTTAATAAATTTTATATGCATTGTTTTAATTTTAACACTAATGCTTGACGGAAGAATACATGGAAATAACAGTTACACCCATTTTTTGATTTTAACACTAATGCTTCATGGAAGAATACATGGAAATAACAGTTACACCCATTTACAACAAGTCACCGTTAGATTAAAATCAATCAGTGGACATAAATATGGCAGTGATGGTCTTTGGATAAATAAAGATGAGTAAAACTATTAGTATTATTGCTATCAAGTATTATCTGGGTTTAGAGGAGTATAATGCCACATTGTAGGCAGATATTTCTTATGTCTTATATTTAAATAAATAAGGTAATTAAGGGTGCAATGGTGATCATGTGCTGAGCCTCTACTTATCTAAAAATTGCCTTAAAATATATACCGTGGCATAGTTAGTATCATGAAATACATGAAGCGTAATTAAAACATAGGCGATTGGAAATGGAAGCTTTACGATGTGCCAAATAAAAAAATCCATGTCCATATATTGTTAGTAATATGTTTATACGGAAAATATATAATAAATCTCTATTTTATATTTGTTTAGAGTATTATGAAATGCATGTTTAATATTGGTTGCTGAATATATATGAATAAATACCTGGCATACATTTTGTATGGATTCATTTTTTAGGGTAGTTCGATAACCAGGAAAATAGTGTGAGTAATGTGAGAAAAGAGGCATGATAAACTTAGTAAAATAACTGAGGATAAAAGGTTTGAGAAGCTACATTAATTAGCTTGGCATGGTGAACAATGCAAGCTTGTATATGGCATGTTTATGTCTAGGGATCCAAGTGTGTTGGGTTAATAGTGATTTTGTCCCAGGCAATGTGCAGATAAAGTTCAAGGGATAGCAATGACCTGAATGAAATAATTACATCAGAGTCACAAAGTCCAATAAAGCAAAGTCTAAATACATGAAACTCTAATACATTAGAATAACTTAAATAGATAAATAGACAAAGATACATTCTTTAATGAGTCTCCAACTCCAAACGGTGCAACCTTAGTAATGTGATACTTGGATTGACCTAAGCATAAAGCAAAACAAAACACTCGAGTCAGGACTAACATTTTTATGTAAGTTAATCAACTCAAGTGAAATGTTCAAGTGGAAGTTAAGTAATTCAATGCCACTCTCTATGGATCTGTTAAACTATTTACATATAATAAAATACGCTATTATAATAATATGTACGGTAAATATAGCATTGAAAAATAGTGTTAAGGAGCTACAATTTTACCTTAATGTATTTTATAAGCATTGTAGTCTATACATTACTGTAAATTAACAGCATCGGTGTTATAAAAAGGCACTCCACAGAAAACAACACTAAATCAAAGTCGTAATGGGCTTAGTCAAGAAAATATGGAAAAGCACACAAGCCTACACTTATGGTAGCATTCAATGTGATTACGGAACTAGGTTGGTGGTAATGCATGGCAGCTACTGTCGCCACCTTGAAAAACACTCCCATAAATCGAGGGATGCATATTAAATCAAATCATATCAAGTAGAGGGATTAAGATATCAAATGAAGAAGTATGCCTGATCGAAGGAGCGACCTCACTAGGCCCAGTTATGGCTCCTGTTTTAGTCATTTTAGTTATGACTCGAAGGTCAAGGCTATTCATCATTGTTCTCTTACTTTATTCTAGTGGTGTTCGCCAATCCATCTTTCTTTATTCTGAGTTTTCCACCATGTACATAGCTGCTAAAGTGGTTTCAGTATTGACAAGAAGTATGCCAATATATGACCACGATCTTTTTAACAACCAAACGTGCAACATCCCGAATTTTAATTAACAAATAGTAGAAAAGGGTAATAAATTAAATATTAATCAGAATAAATCTTTGAATTATACAATAGGACAAGCACCATTGGGTATGTTGTAATTTTCTAATTAAAATCGACACTTGGTTTGCTGAAATCGGAGTTAAAATGAACTAGTTATGAATTAAAGAAGTTAAACTAGAAAATCAGAAATATATTTTTAAGTAAAAGGGCCAAGTGGGTAGTTTGGGTCGACCTTGTGTTGACCCAGACCATGCTTGAGTTGACCCTGTGTCGACCCAAGGCACTGGGGGCACATACCTTGTCTGGCATGAAAAGGCAACGACGTTTTATTTTATTCGAACATTATTTTGGCTGATATGGCTTTGTTTAATTAGTTTATTTTAAACTAAATGATGACATGACGCTTTCTAATTGGCCCAATGATATGGCTGGTCCAGATCTAATCCAAAAATTGGACGGCTAAGGGAATCCAGTGAACCTTATAAAAAGACTAGCTGACCCTCTCTCATTTCTTCACATTCATTCTTTCTCTTTACTTCTTCTTCCCCAGGCCTATCCTCAAAATTAGGAAGGGCCAAAATAATTTTTTTTAAGGGGATGAAGAAGTTCTATGCTTTTAAGTATTTATTTTTGTAAGTACTTCTGGAGGCGGAAGTTCAGCTAGAATAGAGATAGGCCACGGGGGAAGCTCTTTTCATCAAATCAGTGAGTTTTTATGTAATTTTTAGATTAGTAAAATTGTGTAGGGATGTTAGACGGTTAAATAGTTTGAAGTTTGTAAGTTTAATGTTTACTGCATTTATATGTTTAGTTTTCTTTAAAGTTACTGTAATTTATTTACTATATATTCATGTTTCAGTTATATACTGTTTATAAATAATTCTCCTTCTTCTATCCCCCTTCTTTGTTGTAGTTTATTTACAATTAAACTGACCTGTAATTAAAGAACATGAAAATTCAAATAGGATTGACTTAGTTGGATGTTAAGTAACGTGGGGTTGGGTTGTGTAAAAAGATAAACATGGATTAGAAATGTTTAATACAACCTAGGATTATAACATGAGGTTATATTGGGGCTTGTTAATAAACTTAAATTGTTAAGTTAATTTGAAGATGAAATTAATAAACTAAGATAGTGGAGTCTGTTCCGGCGACACGGGGGCTGACTGGGTAAAAAAGCGGCTCGTAGGTCCGTTCCGGCAGCGTGGGGCTAATTAGGGAAATAAAAGGGCTAATAAAATATTAAAGTTTTAGCGGGAGTCCATTTCCGGCAATGTGGGGCTAATTGGGAAAAATAAATGGCTCGTAGGTCCGTTCCGACAACATGGAGATAATTTAGGAAAATAAGATGCCTATTAAATGATAAAATCCTAGTTTAGGTTTGTTGCTGCAGCGCAGGGCTGATTGGGAAAACTAAGTGGCCTAATAGAGTATATGTGGGTTAAGTCTAGTGGGTGACTTGTGTCAATTGCAAATTTGGTTAGGGACCTATATCAGGTAGTATCCCTTTTATAATCTATGGAGGTCTCACACTAGGCAGAGGCGAGGTCACGCTTTACAGTCCTGAATAGTAAGAGGTCTGGACGAGGTGGATACAGAGGCGTTCCGGCAGTATGATGAGCGTGCATCGTGCCGATTGGAGAAGATAACCCATTGTATTGCCTGTGATTAACGACTTTGTCCTTTTTAGTTGATGGGTTCGGGAACGATAACCCTGAATTCCATAGCTTGCATAGTTTATCACATTGTGGTTACAGGAGTTGATCGATGAGTATATATTAGGTAAAGCCTAATTATTATATCTTTGGTAAGTTGGCGTTGCTATCTTGGATATGAATGAAAAGCCAATCTTTAGTTCACGCTTAACTTTATTTACTGGCTTATACCTTTATGTCTTATGTCCTTAAAACTATTCGTCTCTCTAATGCATCCTTAACTTATGTTCATGTTAGAAATGACTAGAACTCACCAGACATATGTCTGACCTTATTTGTTTTCTTCTTCTCTCTTCCTTTTTGCCCTAGGTTCGCAGGGTAGAGGGTCTCAGTAGTGGTTCTTGAATTTTCTGTTCAGCTTGGATCTAGACTCATCTCAGACTCATGTATTGGTTCACTTCTTGTTTTTAAGTTATTATATTAACATTTGAGAGGGATGGTTTTACTTATGTACTCTGATATTATAGTTTCCCACGAGACGGTGTATTTGCTTTCATGTTGATGACTATTTAGTATTTATGAAATGTAATAAGTGTTTTGATTTGACCTTCTCTTTTAAATCATATTTTAAAAGTTTCCGCTGTGTTTTATATTTTGTATTGTGAATTTTAGTCTCTGTGCTGTTACGTTATACTTAAGCGCTTCATAAACCTTAATGCATCTTCATATGGATGACGTTAAAGGGTGTGGGATGTTTCATTCAGTATCAGAGCCTAAGGTTACAAGATCAGAAAATAGTTTTTGAAAAAGTGTTTTCAAAAGAAAAGTATTTTCAAGTAAAACTTGTTTTTGAAAAAAAAACCCCCGTCAAGTCAACAACCATATTCCCTTGATTCCTTTCTGAATCCTTGTCTCTTTTCTTTTTAGCATGTCTTGTGCTCCTAACTTTCCAGAGGGTGTTCCCATTTCGGCATGGCTCCATAGATATGTTGAAGCCACGACGCCTGCCGAAGGGTAAGGAGATGCCCCACCTTTAGTTGTAGCCACGGTAGTTCCACCGAATGTAGCAGCTAATTTCTCTAAGCTCTATAAGGATTTTTCTATTATGGGCGGCAAACCATTTCTTGAATCAAAGAGTTTTTTTGATGGTCGTAATTGGCTTAGAGAGAACAATCATGTATTTGGATTCAATTGGCCGCCTGGCAACTGAAAAGACATGCTTCGTGTGGTGGGAAGTGATTGAGGCGGAACCGACCGTTGAGGAATGGGATGAATTCAAGGATAAGTTTGAGAAGAAGTTTTTATCGCAAGATGAGGAAGGGATGCAGTTGGAAAGTTTCTTGAGTCTGAGACAAGGTGATATGTCGGTTAAGGAGAATTTGATTAGCTTCAATGAGTTGGCGAGATTTGGTTTGGATTTGGTTAATACTGCGCATATGAAGGCATTAAGTTTTGCGAGGGGATGAACCAACCCCTCCAAGGACTAGCGTTGACACATATTACGATGGGTGCGACTTTTGAGGCTTGGTAGAGATGGCTCTTATGCACAGTGATGGAAAAGAGAATAGTCAGGAGCTAAGAGTGAGGTGGCCAAGATAGGTTTCGGGAAGAAAAGGTGGTGGCCCAAGAAAGGTGTAAAGAAAAATTAAGAGAAACCATATAAAGCACATATTAAGAAGGAAGTGAAGT
The DNA here is from genome assembly GCA_030737875.1 of Allium sativum. Taxonomy (NCBI): domain Eukaryota; kingdom Viridiplantae; phylum Streptophyta; class Magnoliopsida; order Asparagales; family Amaryllidaceae; genus Allium; species Allium sativum. The sequence goes on along the minus strand of CM060916.1, from coordinate 747,384,185 downwards.
GTCATGCATGTGATATGATAGAGCATTTCGTTGGAGATTGCAAGAAGACAACTAAGAAGGGTGCTTGCTTTCAATGTGGACAGATGGTACATTATAGAAAATAGTTCCTTCAGAAGTAGGGACAAGAAGCAGGTTCATCTAGAGCACCTGGTCGTGCGCTTAAGGCGTCTCATATCGGTGGTAGCGGTTAGGACAGAAGTAGGAAGGTCATTGTAGAAGGTTTGATTCTCTTTTCGACTTTCCCATTAGGACCTTGTTATCCATTTATGTTGCTGATTGTCTGCACTTATATACTTTTATAGTTTCTGATCCAGTAATTGTCTCAAACCCCATAGGAGGTACAGCTCATTTATCTATGATGTGTAGGGATTTGAGAATTTCTATTCTTAGCGTCGAAAAGAGTGTGACGCGTATGTACTGGGTTTTATACGGTACGGTCTTATTCTAGGGATGGATTGGCTGGCTATGTATGGTTCCATCCTTGACTCTAAGAGGAAAGTTTTTAGGTTTTTAACATGCTATGGTAGGACTCTTGAGATTTCTTGCGACCCACGGGGGTCAGTCATGCTCAGTTTCATGAATTCCCTAGATGCTTCTATAGACATTCTCAGTTTGGAACCCGTAGCTAGAGACTTTTCGGACGTGTTCGAGGATGTAAGAGGGTTGCCTCCTACGCATGGGATTGATTTCTAGATATACTTGGTGGAGAATACTAAGCCTATTGTATTGTCAGTGCACCACATGGCTCCTAGAGAAAAGAAGGTGCTTAGTAAGCAAGTGGGTGAGTTGTTCGATAAAGGGTTTATTAGACGGAGTAGTTTTGAGTGGGAAGCACCAGTCATTTTCGCAAGTAAGGTGGATGGCTCTCTCCATCTGTGTGTGGATTACAGAGAATCGAACAAGCTCACGAAGAAGAATAAACACAAACTCCCATGGAAAGATGACTTGCTTGATTAGTTGGTGGACACTTTAGTTTTCTCGCTGTTGGATTTAGCTATAGGTTTTCATCAGCTTAGGGTGGCAGATTATAGTATAGATAAGACTGCTTTTAGAACTATAATGGATTCTTTGAATTATTGGTTATGCCTTTTGGGCTAACCAATTCCCTGCTGTGTTTTTTGGATTTGATGAGGCGAGTATTCCTAAACAAGTTCGTGGTGGTGTTTGTTGATGATATTTTGGTATTCTCGAGGAGCGAGGACGAGCACGCCTTGCACTTGGTAGGGGTCGTCGTACTCTCTGTGCACATCAGTTGAAGGCAAAGTCTTTTAAATGTCACTTTTGGTGGAAGGAGATGAGGTTCTTGGGGCAGTGTTGTCTCTAGGGATGGTATAGCAGTTGACCCACTAAGGTTGTCGCGGTTCAGGATTGGAAAGCCCCCAAGAATGAGATAGAAGTGAGTAACTTCCTACGTTTGGCAGGTTATTATTGGAAGTTCTTTAAGAATTTTGTGTGGATCTCATCTTCACTTACCCGCCTTACAAAGAAAAACCTAGTATTTTCTTGGGATGTGGATTGCGAGGATGCATTCTTGAGATTGAAAAAGTCTTTCACATTAGCTATAGTATTGACTCTTCCTGATGGTACAAAGATGTTCACCGTATATAAGGATGCTTACGGCATGGGTTTAGGTGTGGTGCTTATGCATGAGGGTAGGATTGTATGTTATGGGAGTAGACAGTTGAGGGTACATGAGAAGAATTACCCCACCCCTTATTTGGAGCCAGCAACGATAGTGTTTGCATTCAAGTCTTGATGACATTATTTATTAGGTGAGAGGTTCGAGCTATGCACAGACCATTAGTCTCTCAAGTCCTTGTTCTCATAAAAGGAACTTAATTTGCGACAGTAACGTTGGATGGAGTTTCTTACATCTTATGAATTTGAGATAACATATACCACGGGAAGGGGAATGTAGTGGCGGATGCATTTAGTAGGAGGAGGATGACCTTAAGTCCATTATTCGTAGAGTGGAAGTGTTTGGAGTTTTTCTCATTATTTGATTTTAGACCATCTACGGATTATACTCTAGGATTATTGGCATCATTGGAGGTGCGACCTACTCTCTTAGAGCACATTGGGTCCAGTCAACGCAAGGATCAACAATTAGAGGATATCATGGACCAACTCAGTAAAGGAGAGACCTCTAATCACCATGCTAGGTATTTTGTGGATGAGAGAAGATGACTACATCGCGATGGGATATTATGTGTTCCTTGAGTTGATGATTTGTTGAGAACAATTTTAGAGAAAGATCATCATTCTCGGGTGACCATCTACTCGGGAGGCAATAAGATGTATAAAGACACGAGGAAAGTTTTCCATTGGATTGGGATGGAGAAAGATATGGTAGTGTACGTGGTTAGATGCATGACTTGTTAGCGAGTAAAGGCTGAGCAAAGGAGGCATGGTGGATTACTTCAGCCTCTAGATGTGCCACGGTGGAATTGGGAGAGCGTCTCGATGGACTTCATAGATGGGTTTCCTAGGTCGAGGAAGGGTAACACCAGTATGTGGGTTATAGTCGTTAGGTTGATTAAGAGTGCTCACTTTATCTCAGTTAAGAGTAAGCAAACAATAGCATGGTTCGCATCAGTATATCTTAAAGAGATCGTCTAACTTCATGGAGTTCCGTCTAGTATTATTAGTGATAGAGACTCCATCTTTACGAGCGAGTTATGGAGGAGCCTACAGGAGGCCTTGGGGACGCAGCTATGACTTAGGACGTCCTACCACCCATAGACAGATGGACATACGGAGAGGGTTAATAGGATTCTTGTGGATTTATTGTGGGTGTGTATCATAGACTTTGGAGGGACTTGGGAGAAGCATCTTCCATCAGAAGAGTTCACGTACAATAACAGGTAACATACGAGTATAGGTATGCATCCTTTTGAGATATTGTACGGACGACCCTGTAGATCACCTACTTATTGGTGGGAGTCCACAGATAGACTTCTATTTTGGCCTGATATGGTTAGGGAGACATCAGAGAAGATAGACTTGATTCAGAAGCAGATGAAGGCAACTCAGGACAGACATAAGTCGTATGCAGATCAACAGAGGTTAGACCTATAATTTGAGATAGGAGAATTGGTTTTCATTAAAGTGTCACCTTTGAGGAGTGTTGTCGTCTCAGTAGGGATGTTGGTTCCAAGGTTCATAGCTCCATTCCCTATAGTAAAGATGATTGGTCAGATGGCCTACAGGTTTAGACCACCAGAGAGATTGGTTGGAGTTCATGATGAATTCCAAATTTCGCACCTGCGAAAGTGCTTAAATGATTCTGTGGTAGTAGTAGAATTGAGTACTCTAGAGGAGATAGAGGTAGAGAGGGAGGCATCAGTTAGGAGAGTTTCTATATGGATACTAGGATCTAAGGAGAAGAAGTTACGGAATAAAAAGATCAAGCTAGTTAAGATTTAGCAGTAAAAAGACAACGATAACGCGACTTTGGAACTAGAGGATAGGATATGTGCTTCCTTCAAATTTCTCTTTGATAGCACGCTCTTACTCTTTTCCTAAGCTTTGGATATGAATCTATTTTTCCTATCATTTGAATCATAAGTCTTAGATAGAAGCCTATGAATGTTATGGAATGGTATAAAACATGTTAATATGACACGTTACCGTTGAATGGATTCATATAGATGCAATTTTTTGGTAGTGGATGCATACACACACACTAGGCACTAGTTAGAGATCGTCAAATTAGGACACTTACATAATTGCGTATGGATGCGTATGCCCTTTTATTTATTTTAAAATGGATGAAAAATGGTTGAATCATCACTTGGATGTTGCATTTTGGTGAATGGTTGTTGCACTCATATAGAATTACATGCATTATTAAGATTCCTTTGCATACATATTGGATGCATGGCACAAACATAAAATTGCATTAAGGAGGTCAACTGAATTAGTGGACTGCGTGATTTTTGCATTAGTTTATGGACATATACACTACACCTTTTGCATATGTTCATGAAAAGCATTAGAGAATTTAAGGACAATGGATGCCAATGGTTGATGGTTGAGTAGATGGGTGTAGATAATGGTTGATAACATTTATATCATTATTCTAGCCTTATAGATTTTGGGTATGAAATCCTTGAAGGAGGGGAGAATGTATCACCTCGAATTTTAATTAATAATAGAAAAGGGTAATAATTTAAATACTAATCAAAATAAAATTTGGAATTAGACAACGGGACTAGCACCATTGGGGTTTCTGATTAAAACAAATATTTGGTTTGTTGAAATCGGAGTTAAAATAAATTAGTTATGAATTAAAGAAGTTAAACTAGAAAATCAGAAATATATTTATAATAAAATAGGCCAAATGGGTCGTTTGGGTCGACCTTATATCGACCCAAACCGTGCTTGGGTCGACCTTGTGTCGAGCCAAGGGGCGGTTGGGTCGACCCAAGGCACTAGGGGCGCGTGCCTTGCCTAGCACGAAAAGGCAATGGCATTTTATTTTATTCGAACTTTATTTTGGCTGATGTGGCTTTGTTTTATTGGTTTATTTTAAACAAAGATGACATGGTGCTTTCTAATTGGCTCAATGACATGGTTGGTCCAGATCTAGTCCAAAAATTGGATGGTTGAGGGAATCCAGTAAACTCTATAAATAGACTAGAAAACCCTCTCTTATTTCTTTACACCCATTCTTTCTCTCTTCTTCTTCTTCCCTAGGCATATCCTCAAAATTAGGAAGGGCAAAATAATTAAACCCTTTACAAGGATAAAGAAGTTCTATACTTTTAACATTTATTTTTATAAATACTTTTGGAGACAGTAGTTCTGTTAGATTAGAGAAAGGCCATGGGGAAAGCTCTTTTTCATCAAATCAGTGAGTTATTATGTAATTTTAGATTAGTAACATTGTGTAGGAAATTTTAGACAGTTAAATAGTTTTAAGTTTGTAAGTTTAATGTTTACAGTTATTTAAGTATTTATCTGTTTAGTTTTCTGTAAAGTTACTATAATTTATTTACTATATATTCCTTTTTCAGTTATTTATTATTTATAAGTAATTCTCCTTCTACTATCCCTTTCTTTGTTGTAGTTTATTAAAAATTATGCTTATGCCCTATTTTATTTGTCTTGTTTATTTTTTGATTCTAGGCCTTATGAGTAGCCTAGACCATTTTCTTTTTATTTTATCGTTGAGCATAGGCCTAGAAGAGAGCATAGGCATTTATCGTTATTTTTGGATTAAAAATTGGATTAATAGTGGAACTGGATAAGAAGGCATTATTACACATATTGGAACTGATTAAATACTATAATCAAAATTGGATTGTAAATTTGGAATAAAGCTTAACCTGTAATTGGTGAACAACAAACATGAAAACTGGAATAGACGCTAAGTTACTGGGGTTGGGTTGTATAGAAAGATAAATATGGATTAGAAATGTTTAATACAACCTAGGATTATAACATGAGGTCATATTAGAGCTTACTAATAAACTTAAATTATGTTGAGTTAATTTGAAGATGAAATTAATAAGCTAGGGTAGTGGAGTCCATTCTAGCGATGCAGGGGCTGATTGGGGAAAATAAGTGGCTCGCAGGTCCATTCTGGCAATGTGTGGCTGATTGGGAAAAATAATAGGCCTAATAAAATAATAAATTGTAGTGGGAAGCGTAGGGCTGATTGGGGTAAATAATTGGCTTGTAGGTCTGTTTCGGTAGTGCGGGGGTGATTGGGGAAACTAAGTGGCCTAATAGAATAAATGGGGACCAAGTCTAGGAGGTGACTTGTGTTAATTGCATATTTGTTTGGGGACCCGTATAAGACTGTATACCTTTTATCATCTATGAACGTATCACACTAGGTAGAGGTGAGGACACGCTTTACTGCATGGCTAGTAAGAGGTCCAAATGAGGTGGATACAGGTGTGTTTTGATGGGACGATGAGCGTGCATCGTGCCGAGTGGGGAAGATAACCCATTGTAATACCTATGATTAACGACTATGTCCTTTTAGTTGATGGATTCAAGATTGGTAAACCCGAATTCCATAGTTGGCATAGGTTAACATATTATGGTTATAAGAGCCAATCAATTGGTAGAAATTAGGTAAAGCCTAATTATTATATATTTGGTAAGGTCGTGCAGCAGTCTCGGATATAAATGAGAACCCAATCTTTAATTCGTACTTAACTTTATTTACTTCTTTTATACTTTTATATCTTATGCCCTTAAAACTATTCACCTGTCTAATGCGTCCTTAACTTGTGCTTATGCTAGAAATTTCTAGAACTCACTAGATGTATGCCTGACCTTCTTTGTTTTCTCTTTCTCTCTTCCATTTCCCCTAGGTCCGCAGGGTAGAAGGTATTAACAGTAATTCTTGACTTTTCTGTTTAGCTTAGATTCAGACTCATGTAGTGGTTCACTTCTTGTTTTCTGATGATCATATTGACATTTGAGAGGGATGGTTTTACTTATGTACTCTGATATTATGGTTTTCCACGAGACAGTGTATTTGGTTTTATGTTAATGACTATTTAGTATTTATGAAATGTAAAGTATTGTGATTTGACCTGCTCTTTTAAATGATGTTTTAAAAGTTTCCGCTTTTTTATATATTTCTATCTTGTGAATTTTAGTCTATATGTTGTTACTTTATACCTAAGCGCTTCATAAACCTTAACGCAACCTCATATGGGTGATGTTAAGGGGTGTGGGTGTTTCAAAACGCTTATTTCACACCACGATCATTTATATTTTAATAAATCATATTTGAATGTCATAAAAAAATCTTAAAATATTAATTTTATTTTTTAATTCAAATAAATTTGATATTGGTTTCAGTTTCAAATTCAAATCTTATATTATAAAATGATTCATTACCAAAACTCAAATTTTGATTTTATATTTTAGTATAACAAAAGTCAATAGTGAATGAAATCTTTATATTCAAGTGATTCAGACTTTGCTGCCTTGATTGGAAATATATTTTTATTCAAAAATAGTAAATTTTATAGATAGTTATAAAATATTTATAATAGTTAAAATTATAAAAATAGTAAATTTAAATAGTGATAAATATATATATATATATATATATATATATAATAGTTAGATTTATAAAATAGTTTAAATTAAAATAGTTATAAACTTATACAATAGTAAAAAATTATTTTAACTAAAATAGGTATAAAATATATAATAGTTATGAAAATGAATAATAAAAAGAAATTAGCTTAACAAAATAATTTCATATAAAATAATTCTAGTCTAGAAAATTTAATAAAATATTCATATTTTTAGGATTCAACTTCACATTAATTCAGATTTCAAATTTCAATTCAAGTCATCTTAAACCCAAGTGGTAAAAACTCTAATTTAAACCTAGTGTTTAAATTAATTTACAAATTTAATTTCAATTTTAAACCATTCATTTCAATTTGTTTTGAAACTTAAATTCAAAATTCTTCTTCTAGTTTTTCCATTTTTACACCATAACGAGACCTATACCAAAAATGAAGAAAAATCGCCTTTATCGGGTGGTTCACAAAAGCCAGCCCAAGGGAATGCACAGCGAACATTCTACCATGGAAAAAATTGAGTACAAACTGAAAAGAAGGATAAATCCCCAAAAAGGGTGATTTACTCGACTTATAACGAAAAAAGCAAACAACAAACAAAAACAAGTGATAGCAAAGGCTTAGAGTCACATCAAGACCAATTGAAAAAGGAATAATACAGGAGGAGTAAGCTCAGATCCAACCCTCCTAACCTAAATACAGAGGAAGATCCATGCCAGTGAAATAAATAAAAAGCCAAGGCTCTGCACCGTGAAACCAAAAGAACATCTAGTCATGAAATCATCCAAGTCTTCAGCACCACAGTACAAAAACAATGGAGGAACCACAAAGAAACCAAGCAGACAGCTCCGAAGGAGCATCCAAACGAAGAGCCTGGGAATTCGGTACTCCAGCTCTATCGAACTGCACCCCCCACACTTCAAGCCAAAGATAAAGGGTACCTTGAAAACAAAATATTTAACCCACCCCTGCTTGGGGCCTATAGCTAAGAGAAATGCCAAGCCTCTTAGCCAGAGTGAGCGAAGAATGGTTGAGAGATCCGGAAAACGGTCTCCCTCTAAGCATGAAATGGATGTTTGCCATCACCTTCTGGATGACCATCCAGCCACCATAGAGGAATCATTAAAACCGCTTTTTTTTCTTGCATACCAAGTTTGCCCATAGATTAGACAAGAAATAAGGCAGAAAGAATAAAGTGGATGCCTATTCCGTTGACCTACGCCACCAAGAGCAAAGTAGATGGAGGAAAGAAACCAAGGAAGCAGGGACTTTTAAAAATTCACGAAGTGCAACCAAGTCGTCCATGCGACCTCACTATCACCAAATAAACGAGGAAGAGATTCCATCGAACCTACTCGGCAGCAAAGACAATGAGAGGCAAGAGGGATGCCAATCTGACAAGGTTCCACATCTTATTAGCATAAGGTTGTGACCTGGTGAAGTTATTAAGGAGAAGCCTCTTGTGCTTAGCATGTAGGAAAGATACCCATAAAGAATCACTACCATAAAATCAGATGCAAAGATTGCAAGCATAAGCGTTGCGAACATCTTCGGTTTTACATAGCCCCAAACCGCCCTCTCGATTTGGTAGGCAGACGATCTCCCATAACACCCAGTGATGTCTTAGGATATCGCGTTTACTATCCCAAAAGAATGAAGCAAGCGATTTGTAGGATCGAAAGAACGAAGCAGTTAGCGTCATAGCGACAAACACATGTGAACCAAGAGAGTCGAGATTTAACGAGGGCCAACCTGCCTACTTGGGAAATAAGTGCAGATTTCTATCTAGAAATTTTCCCTTGGCTTTGGCAGAAACAGGATAGAAAGAAAATTGAGCTTGTGCCTACAACAAAGCTTGATACCAAGATAGTTGAGGACGAGGTTGGCTAACTTGAACCTAGTAAAGGAAGAGATCCACAAAGATCTGTTAGAATCCAAATAATGAGAGGGAACAAAAAAATTCTTCACGACATTAATCAACTTCCCTGAGCATTGTTTGTAAATATGGAGGGATGCCATAAGGCAGCCCATGGAACGACGATGATCATTAGTGAAAACTTAATGTCATCGGTGAAGGACAAAGACAAGATGATTGGGAAGCCAAGTAGAATGCCAAATCATTGAATTTGTCTTACGATGGTGAGGGAGTGAATTCCTCTAACCAAAGTTGCAACAGTAAAGAGATAAGGAGATAAAGGATCTCCTTGCTTTAACTCCCTACCCAAAGGGAAGAAGCCATTTACTGCTCCGTTAACAAGAACGAAGAACCAGCAGTTGGAGGAGGCACCAAGTACGGTCAATGAGGGGTTCAGGAAACCTCGAAGCACGAAGAGCACGAGCGATGAAGAAACGAGACATACGATCATAGGTCATTGCTATATCGAGCTTTATGTCAATGTTAGAACTGCACGCCTTTTTGTTGATCTACGAGATCAACTCTTGAGCAAGAAGTACATTGTCTGTGATGAGTCTACCTTTGATTAAACCAGCTTGGTGGAAGAGATGATACAATTGAGAAGGGGTGCTATACGAGAGACCAAGATCTTAGAGGTAACCTTGTTTGAAAAATTGTAGAGACTGATCAAACGAAAGTCTAAGAAAGTCTCAGGGTGATCGAACTTGTAGATAATCACATGGTAAGTAGAGGTCCAACTCTTTGGGAGAGAGATCCTGAGAAGAAGGAACAAATCGTGAGGGAGAAATCAAAAGAGATGGATTTCCAAGATAAGTGGTAGAAAGAACTGTTAAAACTCACATGCCCGCTCGCACTATCCTGGTTTAAACAGAAAACAACCAACCGAATTCCTACCAAGGAAGGAGTAAATTGAGGCCTGGTCCCTTAGTTTGAGAAACTAGACAAGGAATATGTGATAAAACCCCGGGAAGAGGTTGATTAGTTGCAAGGAAGTCCATAAGGGAACGAAAATGGTAGTGAGGGTCTCCTTTACTTCCGATGGAAGGCCAAAGAAGGGTCAACAACCCAATCCGGGTGGTGGAAAGAATTCTGTTTTCTTCTTGATAATGGAATAGAAGAACTTAAAGTGGAATCAACGTCGATGACCCATTTAATCCAATATATATGGCGTAGAAATTCGGTCTTGACACCCAAATCGAAGCAGAAAGCATATTAAGCCTAAATGTGGTCTTCTTTTTTAGAGAGCGAGGGATCTGCGTCAAAAGCCCCTTCCACCAGGACAAGGGCTTCTTCCATCGATCGAACACGATCAAAAACGTTTTTAAAACTAGTGGTGTTCCAAAATTTCAGGCTAGCTTTGAGGCACTTGAGCTTCTGAGATAAGACCGCAATAGGATTTTCGACTATCAATATAGCCTAAAAATCCTTAATGTCATGAGAAGGGAGTGATCTGAATCGACTGACAACAGAATGAAGTCATGGTTGAGAAAGCAAGAGGCAAACACTTTAGGACCATAGGCGCATTATCTGAGTTAGTGTGATGGAGGTGCTAAATGGAACAAGAGAAAGGGAGCATGAACTAGCCCTCATTGTCAAATACTCTATCTAATGGATAGAGTATTCGACTAGGGCCGTCTTGGTTGTTACACCAAGTGAAAGCCGAACCAAAGAACGAGACCTTAGAACGTTCTGAAAGGAGAATAAAAGAATTAAAATCTGCAATGGCTAGGTGGTTAACTAAAGAGCCGCCTACTTTTTCCTCCTTATAAGAGAAAACATCGAAATCCCCGCCGAGAACAGATGCCTCAAACCCTAGGTCTGCCATGGATAGAATTTCCTACCATAACCCAAGGTGCTTGATGCGGTCGCACCTTGCTTAAACCACAGGAAAAAAAGGAAAGGAGAGAGCAACTACAAAAGGAAGCATGCACGGAAAATAACTAAGGCGAGTCAAGAACAGAGTGCACTGCATCCTCCTTATTCAAATAATCCAAAACTTGTTGGAGATATTACTGAAGCCTTATCCAAAATTCAGTTGAATAACCAGGGCATACAAAATTTCAGGACCCAATATACGTTCCTGCTATGCTACTAACCGAATGGAGTGTTTCTTAATGACCCCTTGAGACGAGGATAGAATCTTCGTTAACCTAATACCACAAATATTCTAGGTAAGACAGTTAGCCATGGAAGCAGGTAAAAAGGCGATGCAAATAGAAAAGCGATCTGATTAGGTATAGTTTGCGGCAAGTGGTTCTATAGTTAAGTTCAAAAGCAGCAAGAGTCGAAGTTTTGATGGTACGAGGGATACAGATAGATTCCTTGGCTTTCCTACACTGAAAAGAAGATGGAACGGGGAGGCTGGCAGAAGCCCAAAGATAAGAAGATGACTCCACGATCAATGGGTAAAGACCTACACGACAGTAAGAAGAACGAGCAGATTGAGAAGAAAGAGAGTTGAGCTGAACAAAAAGAGGAGACGTTCTTAATGAGTCGAGATAAACGGGTATTAATTAGATTAGCCTGTTCTCTTGTATGCTCAGAAGTTTCCTCTCATGGGAGATCCGGGAAGCGGAAGGGATGTAGAGACATCTAAAATAAATGTCACGAATGGTTGTATAGTCAGTCCCAGTTCAATGCCATCATTAGATTGGTGCATACGCGAGGAAGGTAAAGACTTGAACCAAGGAGAAAGAATTGAAATCAGAAGGCTAACAAACTCTGCAAACATGACCCAAGGTGGCCAACTACTGGTAATCCTCCGTGCAACGACAAGAAAACACCGCGAAATGCTTGGAGTCCGCACAAGAAAGGAAGCGAACCAAACCTCAACAACTGGTCCAAAAATGAGAAACCATTAGAAAGACAAACAAACACTAATAGAGACACAAAGTGTCATAAAGAGGCCGCATATGCGATGAAAACGTTCGAATAACGATCACCTCCCTTGCTGCACAAGGGGTTAAACAAAAAATGCGAAGAAACGCAGGGCTGCGAGGCACAAATGAATATTGCCACGAAGGGGCCACCACCTTACCAGAGCCCAAAGGCCAACACAACAAGGAGGATAAGGACACCAATCCAGGGCCAAGAAGCAGTCCAACAGATGAGAACTCAAGATGAAATACAATAAGAAAATTCCTAGGCAATGTGATAAGTGATGCACATTCAGATAATTAAAACAGGCAAGGGGAAATAGACCCAAGCATAACAACATATGGCCACCAAACAAGCCAAACATCATCGTATTCAACTCATTTGCCACGCTGAGCCATGAAAGCGCTGGCTACAAATGAGAGAAAAGGCTCAAATTGGGAGAAATGGTCGAAAAGCGACTGAATGCACACCCGAAGTTGTGTGACACCATCCCCAAACAATAAAAAAGGCAGAGTTACTACCAAAAAAAAATTAGGAAAACGATAAAACCACCAAAAAGAAGCAACAGTAGCACACACGACAAAACAAACCCACTTACAATTAACCATACCAACCACACGCAGTAAAAACCACCAAAAGAATAACAGTACTCAAAAACAATAGGGAAAGAGAGAATCTAGCACAACAAGCATGGGAACGTCTCACCCTAACAACCACAAAGACAACCTACCACCCAAAGGGAGGACCCAGTTTCCCCTACCCGAAAGCAAAGCACATCACGACAGCGTTACAGATAAAAATAATAGAAATACAACTATAAGAGAAACATACCTAAGAGGCGGCATTGACTCACGAAGGCAAGTCGCATGCCACAAAAGGAGCCAAGGAGACAAAAGGAAAAAGTACATATTCGGTTTCCACGATTGACTCGTTGAGAGTCAGCTGCATCTGATTACCATTTTCATATACCTCCATTGCAATAGCAAACTCCTCAAAGCACACATGTGCCGAAACTCACACCCTTGGAGCCATACTCGTTCGCCAACCTACGGGACGAGGCTATAGATCGGGCCTTCGAAAAAGAAGCAGGGGTCGCTAACTCCACTTCAAGCTCAAGGAGAGAAAACATGTTGAGGGTTGGAAGCGAAGGCAAAGCTCTTACGGTAGCTAAACTACTATGCACAACATACAAAGAGCTGTACACAGTGGCTCAACCACCTATACTCAACATGGGGGCAAGCGATGAGCACTACCATGTAATGAGGAGAGCGGCTTGGAGGGACGAGAAAGCGGAGGCCAATTGATGGCATCGAGGAGGTAACAAGAGACACAACGCGACATGAATCTGGCTGAAGAAACAGGGGACCCCGAAAGAAAGGCACTTTAAGCGATGCAAAAAAAATTCGGTCATCCAACAATCGTTAGAAGTTTTACTATTCCAATACAAAGCCTCTAAATCTCATTGACACTGCCCAAAAATCGAGATATAAATCCAAAAATCTGCACGAAGAAGCCACTAACAACCAAAAAACGGTGGCGTAGCAAAACCCCAAGTTCATCGATAGATCCCACATGCAACAACACAGTGGACCACCTAAAATATGCAATTGAAACAGGGATGCCTGAATCATTGAAAATAGAGGCGAAAATTCACTTCGAAGCAGCCCAAATGCCAACAAAATGACCAGTGGCGGCAAACCCTAGGAGTAAACCACTACTATACCAACCCATAATACCTAAACGAGAACCAGCATTAGAAGGAGAAGATCTCCACACAATGAAAGAAGAAAAGTTGCACATATGAATCCCCAATAATCGAATCAATGAGAAAGGGAGAAAACACCACGGCATTTTTATTTAATGTTTCATTCTTTTTTTTAATTCATCTTTAATTCATTACGTTTGTTTGAAACAACATGCAAAGTTCAATCAATAGGTTTCAGCACATAAATTAAATTCTTCTAATTTCAGAATTTATCATTTAATAAATTAAACTATTAGAGCTTAATAAAATCTTATATCAATTCAATCTTTGAATTAAATCATATATTTTAATTCAATTAATTTAAACAAATTAAATCCTAAACTTTAAAATAAAACCATTCGTTAAATCAATAAGTCTTTAGTTCATAAATTCATGTTTCAATATTTCTATCATTAATTTAAACATAAACATAAATTAAAATTAAAATTAATTTATTTAAATCAAAACATAATTATAAATTTTGGAAAATAATTTTATTTGACCATGGTTAGGTAATTCGAGTATGTATCATTTCAACCGATAATGATTTAATAATTAGGTATGTATCATTTCAATCCGTAACTCAATTCATTATCACAATGAATTTCATATACAATATATATAATGTTCGGAACTTGTAGTGTGATAATTTGATCATGTTAATAAAAGTAAACAATTGTAACAAGCATATAAACATCAAGACAATTACGAGTCTATCAATATTATTTCAAGTGATTAGTAACCATTATATCCAATTATTTAAAACTATCAACCCATGTTAATATCTATACAAATTAATCACAATATCAAACACAACATAAACATTTCATGTGAGTATCAATACTTGCAAGAAAACATTAGTCATAGTGGAATCTCACCTTCACAGTTTAGATGAAGACCCAAGCATGAACGCAAGCAAAGAAACGACAAATCAAGTGACAACTAAGACTTTTGAATGTATTTCTCTTCAACATGAGAAGAGGGCAATAGGATTTTGGCTAGGGAAAAGCTTAAATTTTCATGGAATTTAATAAAATAGAACAAAAAGTTTGTCATTTTAAAACTGAATTTTACATATGCTAACTACTGAATTTGAGTAAGTGATCAAGGGAAAGTTCTTACAAATTTTTCTCTCTTTCGGTTAATAGAATAAAATAAAATAAAAAATGGAATTTGTTTTTTTTCTTTTAGGGAGATAAGGATGAAACAATAAAGGACATTTTAGAACCTAAAACCCTAGACCTAAATATTTGCATTTTTTGACACCAGCAAAACACAAAATCTGAAAAAGTAGAAAGAATGAAAAATTTAGCCAACTTAAATTCATTGAATATGAAGAAAGTAAAAAGTAGGAGCTTCTTACATGGAGTTGTAGCCTTGGAAATTAGAGGCGTTTAAGATATCTTTTTATTTTGGTACGTTCAAAAATATTTTTTAATCGTTTTATTAAATTTATCATCAACATATTTGTTTATCTTTAACAACTTAATAATCAATGCAAAACAAATTTGTTCATAATCAAATAAAATTTCCCATTTGCATTTCTCAGTTTATAGCATATATGATAGTTATCTGATATCCGCTCATATCCATGGATGCAAATATTTGAAAATGATTTTGAATCCAAATACGAATGATACTATCCACTTCTAAAAATATCATTTGACAGCCCGAAAAATGGACCGTAGAAGAAGGAAGAGAGTTTTACATCAGATCAGTGTCTAATGCACTGGCTGAAAATGTCAAATCAGCAGTTAAAAGAAAATGCGGTTTAGTGCTTGAATTGTCAAAGTTTACTGATGATTTAACTTTTACATATCAAATATACCTTCGGTGTAAAAAATATTATAAAAGAAAGCTAGCAAGCTGAAAGTTTCTTCCTCTTTCTCCTCTATCTCAAAAAAACCAATGCAAGAATGGACACTAATGACAATGGCAAATTTACTGATGTGTTTCTTCTTGCATTATATTAAAGAAAAAGGAAAATAAAAGAAGGCGTTTTCATTACAACTAAATATATATTATATCCACTTAGCAAACATAACTAAGAGCGACAAAATCTCCATTTAACCAAGCGTTACAAAATATATAATACCTACACTTAACGAACATAACACAGCAAAGAGACCTTAATTATAGAAGTCATAACTTGATTAATAGAATCACCATTTTAGCCATAGAATCCAAACAAAAATACATCCACTTTACAAACATAACTAAGAGTGACAAGTTAATACATAATAATATAAATACATCCAATTAACTAACGAAACTGCAATAAATATATAATAGTCATGGTTGTGGGGAAAGTGTAGCAGATATCTGAACCCAAAAGCCAGGAAAGAAGTATCAACTAGTGACATATGCTTCAATTCTTTAAATACATGTTTATATACAATTCAAGATATCTGAATGTTAGAAAGATGAGAAATGGTGCTGCGAAGTGGGCAACCCTCTTCATACTTGTCTTTCAATTTTGGACATCTATATATCCAAAGGTATCGTAGAGAAATTAGCAAATTTGGCAGATATTCAACACAAGGAATTGGAATATACACAAACTATACAATGATGAGAGCATATCCATATTTGGTAGGGCTACAGCTGCACAATCTTTTAAATATAGATAGAGTAAGGGGGATAAATTAGTTAATAAATTAAAATTTAAAAATCGAGGAAGGTTCTTTGTAAACCTATTAAACTAAGGTATTCCATGTAACTGAAGGCTTGTTGCTGAGCAACTTCAAGGAACAATAATATATCATCTGTAATAATATGTGGAAGACAGTTGGTGGTATCTCCTTCCACTAATGATGTTTCTTCCCTCCTTAACATTGGACATTTTTTATTGCTAATTCTTTTAAGGATGTGCAGCACTGCAAAATTCCTAGTCTAGTAAGCTTTGGACAATCTACAATGATCAATTCATTCACAGTAGGACTTAGGTTTGTAAGGGCTTGTAACTTCGGACAATCACCCAATGCGAGCATACAAAGAGTGTCACTAAGTGGAGGAAGTTGAATCAATTCATGGTACTTTTCAAATTTTAACCAATCCAGATGAGGAGGAAGAAACAAAACTATTTTAAGACTTGTGCAGGATTCAAGCCTTAAACTTTGAAGGTATTGATGCCAATTCTCTTTCACCATCCACTTTGAGAACTTAACGCCTTGATAGCCGTTAATCTCTGGCCCTTCAAGATTCCGGTAGGGATCAAGTCCTTCCAAAACTTCTTCACATGTGTCAGTACTACTTGGTGTATTTCCCCAAACAAAGATAAGATCGTCTATATTCAATTTTTGATCTAGCATCGCCTCCTCGGCTTCCGCTTTGCATTTAACATTTTCTAGATTTAGAATTGAGAATGATCCATAATTGGTAAGTCTTTCAATGATTTCATTCCATTAAAAACATCAACATGGAATTTACTCAAATTACGTAGTAATGCTAATTTTTCTATGTTAACCATCCTTGAATTATAATATAGATAATCCAATTCATTATCGCCATTTTCATTATAAAATTGCAATGTATGCAAATTGGTTAAATTATTGAAACCCTGGGGCAGAGTACTAGAAGGCAAATATTCGGTACCACACTTTTAATCCGTGATCAAAATGAAAAATTACAACTGATATAGCTTGACCAATGACACAAGTAGCTTTGTATTATATCATACATACAAATAGCGGAGATGTTTAAGTTTATCGATACGAGGATTACTCAATACTTTCATGTGCTGACCTTCGGTATACAATGCACGGTTTAGGTAGACTTTGAAATATATCTTTTTTCTTTCAAAAATATCTATGTAACTAGGATATTCCAAAATGATCAAGCTGCGCAAATTTCTCAAATTGAGTATGTCAGATATCGCTTATATGGTAGACTGATCTATGCTTACCAAATTTTCTGCAATGCAAAAAGATAAATGAATGCATGTTGTAGGAACACGCAATGAGTTACGATGCTCAATTCTATAACATTGTCTGTTTGAAACCTTTTCAGCTAAATCATGAAGTAAATCATGTATGATGAAATAATCTTTTGAAAACTTTTTGAAAAAATAATATGATAACAACTCTTCAATATAATTTCGCCCTACTTTCTCAAGTGTCAACTCATTTGTGCTTTCAATAAATCCTTATGCGATCCATAAAAAAATCAAATGTGGTTCCCATCGACAAACATCAAATTTAAAAACGTAATCACTAGGAAACAGGCTACAATACGCAAAACATCGTTGTAGATGAAAAGACAGACACTGATAACTAAATAAAAGAAGATTCCTGGTATCCTTCTGTTGTGGAAATATTTTGATTCAAGACTGCTCAAATCAAAAACACCCAATCAGCGGAAGATGAGATCGTGGTAAACGTGCAAAAACAACCAATCAATATTGAATTGATATAAGATTTTTGGTTGAATTGATTTAAAGATAATTTGAATTTTGAAGAATTTTTCTTTACGTCATAAAACCTAATGATGGAAACTTTGAATGTTGTTTAAAAACCATTATAACAAATTGTAATGACCCACTTTTTAGTATAGTTTAAGCCTAAATTGCACAGAAAAGCAGAGAGCTATTAGAAAGAAATCAGAGGTGAGATAAGAAAGAAAGATATATTAGAATAGAAGAAGAATAATAAACACATCAGAAACAGAGTCACACATCACAGCGGAACAAAATATCATATAGAAATAAATATTTATAGAGAGCTTTAAATAAAAAATAACAATCATTAGATTACATCACACATCTGGATAGTTATAATAACCTGTCCTCATATACAATCACATAGCGGAATAAATACTAGATATATCATACGTCTGAACACCACTAGCACATCTTCTAAAATTCACAACATCCAAATCTAAACCTGTAAAACTCGATCTAACCCGAGAATTACGAACGCCGGATCAGTCTGGTGAACCAGGGTGAGAAAAACACGCTAAGTTTACAAGTATCACACAACTTGATTTTAAAGTTGAAATCTTTTCGAAAGAAAAGGATAATCGTAAGACTAAATCCACACATAAATATGGATGATTTTTACCTTATGATAAACAAAAACATTTTTTAAATCAATTTCCTTTCTGATATTATAATAGTGTCTAAATACAATAAATATCAATCTAGCTAAACGCTTGCATCTCACACTCTACATATGTAGTATACAACAAAACCGCGACTCTTATTGGAGAATGGATTTCCTGGTAAGGTATTTGTTCACCTTCCCGACAATGTACTTTTGGAGATGAATACATTGAGGTTCAACAAGAACATCTTGCAACCCGGGCTAAACACGACCGACCCGTCACTTCTCTTTGAGAGTACCGAATATAACATTGCCACAGTTGGGGCCAGCCAACCGAACCGATAGCATACAGACAAAAATAAAAAGAGACAACTGAAGGCATTTGATTTCTCCAGATCAGGTAATGATATAAACTTTTGATGCGTGCGACCCACATAGCCATCCGACCTACCCGATTTTATACCATTTCTCGGTTGATGAGGCTTGAGGTTAAACTTATCCTTCAGAACAACACACCTTCATCCACTTTGAATGCCACATTGTCAGATCCGCCAGAAATCACTAGCTGATTTCCACAAATTACTCTAATTGTTGAGAGAAGGCCTTCCTCCGCCACAACTATGGTACGGTTGAAGAAATCAACATACGTAATTTCTTTGTAAATACTCTGTCAGACATTTGTTCATACATGTCATCCAGGAACAGGATGAACTGAAGGAACCCTCCTACCATACCCTAGGTATCACCCTATGGATCAGTAGCGGGTAGTCCTTGAAAATCCATAGATTCCAACAACGGTAGAATCACAATATATCTCCGGTAGCTAAACCAGATATTTTAAGTAGTTCTTCCACTTTATGAAGATCCACGGTCTTTAATGCTCCATCTTCAATCTTTATACTTTCGTATTTTCTGGTTCGGAATGGTTTTCAAATATAAATTTAATCCCGGTCTTTCCGTACCAGCACGCCTTTGGCCAGATTTGATAGTCAGATATTTAACTATCAAAATAATCAGTTTTTCAATTATGAAAATAAATTTGTTCACTTGTTCAGTATTCGGCATCGCTTGGACTCTTTAATTAAAAATAATTAACAAATAGTTAATTAAAACTTCTAAAACTTTCAATATTTTAAATACGGTATTTACTTCTTATTTTAATACACTAACGTTCTCAAAACATTTCATTATAATACTTAGAAAAATATCTTACAACTAATTTAAATTCCCTTTCAACTCTCTTTTCAAACATTTGCTCCATCATTATTCTGTATCTTTAATTGGAAAAATCAATTCAACTTATCACTAGTAAAAAAACATTACAAAATTCCTTTTGTTTCTTTACTTGGAAACAATAACCAATGCTTATTCTTATAGAATAAACAAATTTCAAAACTTAACATTTCATTTTCTTTTAACTCAAAAATATCATTATATTTTCATGCAATCTCCTTTTATTTCTTTTACTTAGGAATTCTTATTACATATTCTTTACATTTTCACCAATAATGTTGCATTATTATTCCTCTATTGGAAATAATAAATTATTACTAACCTCTTTACCATTACAAGCTAATATCATCCTCAGATAATCCTGAAGTCATTCTAGTTGGGGTATTTTAACTACCTCTCGAATCTAGATCAACAACATCCTTATCTTAAGATAAATATAAGTTGTAATTTCAAAATTAGATATTTTATTCTAATATCGAAACAAATCCCATTTAAATATTTTATTTAAAATATGGTTTTATAGCTGGGATTTAGTTCCAAAATTCGATTACTCACTCCTTTATCAAATTCACTCTTAACCATCTTTTTTCTAATCCATTCAACCATTTCCCGCTTGAAAATCATATTTCAATTCCATTCATTCACTTAATTCCATTATTAAGCAACATTAATTTAAAATTAACGTTTTAACACCTCATCTCTTTTTATAAACTTCGTTTATACCACACTGGTTTAACCTAAACCCTTTTTATCTTAATTCCCTTTTACTTAATTCAAAAATTAAGTAAACATTTAATTTAAGCTATTTTATTCGCTTAAACTCCCTTTTGTAACTTTGCTATAAAAACTCAGGTTTTAATATAAAACTTGTTTGTAAACTCCTTTCATAATTCCATTAAATTCCATTTCCACTTCGATTACTTTTTTTAAATGAATATCAATTAAAAATTAATCTCCAAAATTATTATTAGAAATGATAATTTACTTCAATCATTAACTACTTTAGAATTAGCTCATTTCTGTATTAACTAAAATAAATAATAAATTACTTTTTTAAATCTTATAAAAATTAAAATAAGTATTTGTTAAACCATTTCCTTGTATTAATTCAAAACAAACTAATTAATAATCACTCTCACTTAAAACGATTGACTTAGTCAACCCAAAACACAGTTATTTCATTAATTAATTCCAATTACTCCTTCTTTTAATTTAATTAATAATATAAACAATTTAAATAATCCCAAAACACAGTTATTTTATTAACTGATTCCAATTACTCCTCCTTTTAATTTAATTAATAATATAAATAATTTAAATAATTCCAATTAATTGTTTCTTTAAAAACAATTATTCAACCCTTAACAGTTAGGTTAATTTCCTGCTCTCTTGCTTATAAATCTGATTAATATCAGAATTTGCTTTATAAAATCATTTAATAATTAATTATAAACTTAAATAATAAATAATACATATTTATTTTCTTTTAACAACTTTTATTCAAAACACAGATTTAAAAATCTATCTTCAGTTATAAAATAAATTTTATAACTTCATTTATATCGATTCGCCTGATGGTAAACTGGTTTTTACAAAAACGATATACTTTCAGGCCATGTGCTGCCAGTTACTCAACCAATACAGCTGATTGGTTAATAACAAAACAATCATTGAATTTAGATTCAATAATCAGTGATCAAGTCAATCATCCAATCATATGGGGTAAACAGTTCATATAATTGTTATACGAAAATAAACAATAAATTTGAGGAATCCAGTTGGATCCCTCGAACCTATTCCTTTTTCCTGCATTCAAATACATTAACGCAAATAAAATAGATCATTTCATACGATAGTATATAATTTGCAATAATAAACGTGAACAATCAATTCGACAGATAACGGTAAACTAACAACAATACAAGCAGACAATTAAATTTAATACGTTTATGTTATTATAAATGCAACCAACAAGGTAAGTTACCTCATTTGGAAATAATCATTAAAAATAATGATTAGATTTCATTTAAATTAAACAAACATTTAATTTAAATATGTTATATAAAAATATTCAGTATATAGGAAAATAACCATCAAATTATTCAACAACTAGCAATCATATTACACAAATATTTAACCCAACTTATATAAAATATAAGTGGGATAACTGAGTGAGTTTAGCTCACCTTGATTTGTGTCCTTGAAACAGTTCATTTAAATCAAAATAAATGGTCATTTAATTTGATTAAAAGTCCTCATTGCTACCAATACTGGCCAAACCAGCTTCATCTTGTTGTGCTCGTCGATACAGTTCCGACGTCACTTGTTTCATTTGGTCTCGTTGCTATATGACAAAGTTATATATTTAATACGTTATTCACCTATTTAAATAATATTACTAAAACGTTATTAATAATTATTTAATCTATTTTTTAGTTACTGTTATATACATATCTGATTAGGCAATCTAAACTAATGGCCACGTGAAATATGTGTATAGGCTTTGACACAGTTAGGCACATTCGAAATTCATCTAAGTACACTATAATTTAATTAGGCAAATGTAACCAGGTTTAGTCATGTCTAAAAACTGATTGTTTAGGCGATGTTAAATATTTGTATATATTATACTTAAGATTTGATTAGAGAATAAACTATAATTAGTCACGACAAATATACCAGGTTATGTTATTATATTGTAGGCGTAGTGTTCATCTTCATTCTTCAGCTCGAAACCACAACTTTCCAGATCCATCACCATTAAAATATGCAGAGCCACTTCCATTTGCTTCAAATCACGTACGAAACTCCATACACATGCATAACCTCCACAGCTTCAGTCTGAAACACTAGCAGTGTTCATTCCTGATCACGGAACACAACCTTCACCTCACCACGTGAACTGCACTTCACTACTTTCATTTCAGCACCTTTGCACGGCCATCCTCCACCTGTTCTTATATCTTCTTCTTCCCCGTCTATGGAAAATGCTCCAACCATGCACCCATTATACCACGTAGGAGTTCACAACCCCGCACCATCACAACTCCGACCGACACCGACCCATCTACCTCGACCCGCAACTGACTTCGCCACTCTCAGTTTGCTCTCTGACATCACCAGGACTGACCACTTCACTTGAACTCATTTAGATGATAAACTCCCATACCATCTTACAAGTAGCTTCGCTTTCTTTTGTACAAACAGTTTTGTTTTAATACGTGATTTCAGTTTTATATTGTTTTGGGAGAGATTTTGGTTTTAATCGTTTTGGGAAGGAAAGTTTTGTTTTCTGTTTATAATGAGCTCTCGATTTAAATCTGAAAGAGCCGCTTCATTTGATTATCTTGCAAAAATAGGAAGAGGTAGAAAGCCTTATATTCATATAAAGTAGAGCCTTGGAAGCCAAATAGTAGGATAGTAGGCGTAACACCCAGTAATTTTAAAACATGACATAAGGGATAATTAAAGAAAAACTTAATTTTTAGAAGAAGAATTAAGTGAAACGGGTTATGCCATTTCGTTCGTCTCGGAATTTTGCTTGAGATAGAGTCCAAGTTTGCGTATAACGGATACCATATGAAGGAGATATGGACGATAGAAGTTTGGCAGAACAAGTAGGAAACGGGCCAGAATAACTGGCGCACTTGTGAAGTGCGCCAGAACAAAAATTCACTGGCGCACCTGGGAAGTGCGCCCAGGCCGAGCCTAGGTCAGGGGAATTCTGGACAGTTCCCTGATGACGTGTCTTTTTAATCTGAGTGGTTCTGATGGTCTCTAATCTAATCTAAAGGTCCTAATTCACCTGATACATCTATAAATAAATACCTAAACCTAACCCTAATCTCATTCAACCCTAATCCATAGCGCCTCTATGCTTCTCTAATCTAAAGTAAACTTTCTTCTCCAATAAGAAAATCAAAATAGGGGTATTCTAAGATCAAGTTCTGCTACAACAAAACCTAATGCTCTTCTTTTAGATCAACCCATGGTGAGTTTATGTTACTTTCACATATAATTAAATTAAAATGTAATTGTGATAAGTTTGTAAATTGGATCTAATGTATATGCCTGTAAATAAGATGAATCATATCAAGTTTCGTAATTTGTTATCCTTCAGATTTATAGCCAATTGCTATTATCATACGCCTATCTGATCTATTTTGTCGTTATTCATTTCACATGCCTATTTATATGTTTATGCCAATTTTGATGTCTTGATTCTCTCCCTTTCTTCTTTTCCTTTTTCCTTTTGATATTAGTCTAACTTCGAGCCTAAGCATATTGCATTGAGATTTACATATGAATAACGTTGGAATGATTGGGAAAAGTTGGGAAATATGTAATAAAATGAGATTTGGCATAAATTGTTGTTGGCTATGGAAATTGGTTTGGGCATAATTTGGCATAACTTGTACACATGAGATTATAGGCATAATTTGGATTAAAATTATAAACATAATTTAGATTGGAAAATATGGGTAACTGGAAATATATTATAATCCAAGATTTGAAATTGGGACTTGAATCAAGAAAGTGATAATGAATGCCTAAAACACGAGGTTAGATTCGGATTGTGGTATAAGCCTACCCGGAACCGCCCGGCATATCCAACAAAAGAAAATGGTAATCTAATGTGAGAGGTCAAAGGAAGAAACTAGACGGGTAATAATCCAAAGACACTAGGTTATATTCGGATTGTGGTATAAGCCTGTCTGGAACCGCCCGGCATATCCAGCAACCGCAAACGGTAATCTAATGCGGGAGGTCTTGCAAGATTAAGGTTATAATGAATTAATGAACATTTAACCAAGATAAGACATGTGGTAAGACATGGGAATAATAAAGGGTTAAGTGGGTAACATGGGTAGCATGTGAAACATAATAAAAGCATTTAACCAAGATGAGATATGTGATAAAACATGGGGATAAAAAGGGGTTAAGTGGGAATTCCTTGTAGGGACCAAGCTTAGGAGGGAAGCTTATGTCAAGTGTGTGGACCCTTTTCAACCAGTAACCCATTTTAGTATCTATATGAGCTTGAACTAGGTCGATGACAGGGACACGCTTACTGGGGTTGATTGTAAGAGGTCAATAAAGAGTTAGCGATGGCAGTGCAAGTCCAATGGAGTCATATGCGTGCATGGGTCCGGGCTGGTAGGTAAGACGCTATCGCATCGTGTAGGTATAAGATGTGCCTTTCAGTAGTGTCGGGGTTGCCACCTTAGGGAGTGATACACCCAATTGTGGGACCAGCACAAGTATCTGTGAGTTAGGGAGCCAATCGAATGGGGAGGGTAGTGGGTACAGCTAGTGGCGCTAGGAGTAAGTGGGCACCTACGAGAGCAGCAAGGAGTTCATGAAGCTACCATTATTATGATTAGTTGGGAGGGATCATCTTTTAGTATGTAACTAATATGTCGGTACGGTGCAGAGCATATCTTATAGTGGTTAGGAGCGCAGTTGATGTTCTATCTTGCTTATCTTGTTTACCTTGTCATATCTACTTATGTTACAGTCATCTCTTATATCCAGTTTATGTTCTTATCCTGTTACTTTACTGATTATATTGTTAAAGTCACTCCACTCGCCAGACTTTATGTCTGGCCCTTTTTGTTTCGCCTCTTTTCTTCCCCTCAGGTCCTCAGGGTGGGATTAGTGAAGCTTGACTCGGATTTCTTTCTTCTTGAAGTTCTTGGAAGTGTTGAAAGTAATGCTCAGCTTTATCTTTTTTTCAATATGGCTATTTGGAGTGGGAATATGGTTTTTCTTTTATGTACTCTGATAATAATTTTGTTCAAGATGGATATTTGTGTACTTGGATTTAGTATGTGGTTTTGATGTTGTAACAAGACATGTTTGGCTTTTCCGCGCAACGAATAAATTTTGAATTTTTAAGTACCAATTTATATATCTGTCTTGTGATGTTCTGTTCTATACTCTTATAACGCTCCATGAAAGTTAATGCATTCCCTTAGTGAGTGACATTAATGGACGTGGGGCGAAACAGAAAGAGTGAATAGGATTCTAGAAGATCTTTTGAGGTTATGCATCTTGGACATTGGAGGGACATGGGAGGAACACCTTCCATTAGTAGAATTCGCCCACAACAACAGCTATCAGACTAGTATTAGCATGGCACCTTTTGAAGCTCTATATGGACGACCGTGCCAATCACCGACTTGTTGGAGGAAATCCATGGATAATATTTTGCTTGGGCCAAAGATGGTTAAGGGAACCTCGAAGAAGATAGACTTGATTCGAAGACGCATGAAGACAGCACAAGATCGACAAAAGTCATATGCGGATAAGAGAAGGACCGACATTGAGTTTGATGTTGGAGATATGGTTTTTATTAAAGTATCACCATTGAGGAATGTAGTTCATTTTGGATCTGTAGGGAAATTGGCACTAAGATTCGTAGGGCCATTCCCCATTACATAAAGAATCGGACAGATGGCCTACAGAGCGAAGTTGCCTGAGAAGCTTAGTGGTGTTCATGACGTATTTCACGTGTCGCATTTGAGGAAGTGTTTACACGATACCGCAGAAGTACTAGAGCCGAGCATGCTTAGAGAAGCGGAAGTAGAGCGAGATGCCACGGTTAGACGGGTTCCTACATGCATCGTTGGATCAGAGGTCGAGAAATTACGCAACCGAGAGGTCAAGTTGGATAAATTCCAATGGGGAGACAATCAAGAAGACGCGACTTGGGAAACGGAAGACAAGATACGTGCGTCGTACCCTTTCCTTTTTTAGGGTATGTTCTTAACTTCTCCTTTTTCTACTGCTTTTTTTATACTTGTTCTATCGTTTAGCGTATCCTCTCAATTATCTTCGACCTTTAGGTAGGAAATCCTACGGTTGTAAACATGTGTTTGAGTCATGTTATGTTTGGTGGATGCAAGTGGATGTAAGTTTTTGCTAGTGGTTGCTCGTGGATGCATTTACACACACATTAGGCACTAGATCGGCTCAATCACTTTCATATTGCATATGGATGCATGTGCATATTTAAATTAATGGATGTATATTGAATGTTTTATCATATGGATGTTGCATTTGGATGAATGGTTGTGCACTCATATAGAAAGGATATGTACAACTAGGATTCTTTTCCATACATAATGGACGCATGGCACTATCATGTTTTGCATTAAGGAGGTCAACTGAATCAGTAAACCGCCTGATTTTGCATTAGGATAAGGACATATACACACACTTTGCATATGTTCATGAAAGTACTAGAAATCTTTTAAGGACAATGGATGCCCATGATTGATGGATGAGTAGATGGATGATGGATGGTAAGACATACATTCCTTTCGGCTTCGAGATTTCGGGGGCGAAATCCTTTAAGTAGGGGGGAATGTAACACCCCGTAATTTTAAAACATGACATAAGGTATAATTAAAAAATAATCAATTTTTGGAAGAAGAATTAAGTAAAACGATTTCAAGGGCGAAATCCTTTAAGTAGGGGGGAATGTAACACCCCGTAATTTTAAAACATGACATAAGGTATAATTAAAAAATAATCAATTTTTGGAAGAAGAATTAAGTAAAACGGGTTATGCCATTGCGTTCATGTCAGAATTTTGCTTGGGATAGAGTCCAAGTTTGCATAAAACGGATACCGTATGAAGGAGTTATGAACGATAGAAGTTTGGAAGAACAAGTAGGAAATGGGCCAGAATAACTGGCACACTTGTGAAGTGCGCCAGAACAAAAATGCACTGGCGCACCTGGGAAGTGCGCCCAGGCCAAGCCCAGGTCTAGGGAATTCTAGACAGTTCCCTAATGATGTGTCTTTTTAATCTGAGTGGTCCTGATGGTCTTTAATCTAATCTGAAGTTCCTAATTCTCCTAATACATCTATAAATAAACACCTAAACCTAGCCCTAATCTCATTCAACCTAATCCATGGCACCTCCATGCTGCTCTAATCTAAATTAAACTTTCTTCTCTACCAAGACAAATCAAAATAGGGGTATTCTAAGATCAGGATCTGCTACAACAAAAACCTAATTCTCTTCTTTTAGATCCAACCGCGGTCAGTTTATGTTACTTTCACATATAATTAAATTAAAAAGTAATTGTGATAAGTTTGTAAATTGGATCTAATGTACATGCCTGTAAACAAGATGAATCATATCAAATTTTGTAATTTGTTATCCTTCAGATTCATACCCAATTGCTATTATCATATGCCTATCTAATCTATTTTGTCGTTATTCATTTCACATGCCCATTTATATGTTTGTGCCAATTTTGATGTTTTGATTCGCTCCCCTTCTTTTCCTTTTTCCTTTTGATATTAGGCTAACTTCGTGCCTAAGCATACTGCGTTGAGATTTACATACGAGTTGGAATGTTTGGGAAAAGTTGGGAAATATGTAATAAAATGAGATTTGGCATAAATTGTTGATGGCTATGGAAATTGGTTTGGGCATAATTTGGCATAACTTGTACACATGAGATTATAGGAATAATTTGGATTAAAATTATAAACATAATTTAGATTGGAAACTATGGGTAATTGGAAATATATTATAATCCAAGATTTGAAATTGGGACTTGAATTAAGAAAGTGATAATGAACGCCTAAGACATGAGGTTAGATTCAGATTGCGATATAAGCCTTCCCAGAACCGCCCGACATATCTACGGTAATCTAATGTGAGAGGTCAAAGGCAGAAATTAGATGGGTAATAATGCAAAGACGAGGTTGGATTTGGGTTGCGGTATAAGCCTGCCCGGAACCGCCCAACTTATCCAATAACTGCAAATGGTAATCTAATGTGGGAGGTCTTTGAAGATTATGGTTATAATGAATTAATGAACACTTAACCAAGATAAGAAATGTGGTAAGACGTGGGAATAATAAAGGGTTAAGTGGGTAAAATGGGTAGCATGTGAAACATAATAAAAGCACTTAACCAAGATGAGACATGTTATAAGACATGGGGATAAAAAGGGGTTAAGTGGGAATTCCTAGTGGGGACCAAGCTTAGGAGGGAAGCTTGTGTAAAGTGTGTGGAACCTTTTCAACCAGTAACCCATTTTAGTATCTATATGAGCTCGAACTAGGTCGAGGACAGGGACACCCTTACTGGGGTTGATTGTAAGAGGTCAATAAAGAGTTAGCGATGGAAGTGCAAGTCCAACGGAGTCATGTGTGTGCGTAGGTCCAGGCTAGTAGGTAAGACGATGTTGCATCGTGTAGGTATAAGCTGTGCATTTCAGTAGTATCAGGGTTGCCACCTTAGGGACTGATACGCCCTATTGTGCGATCTGCACAGGTATCTACGAGTTAGGGAGTCGATCAAATGGGGAGGGTAGTGGGTACAACTAGGGGTGGTAGAAGCTAGTGGGCATCTACGAGAGCAGCTAGGAGTACACGTAGCTACCATTATTATGATCAGTATGGAGGGATCATCTTTTAGTATGTAACTAGTATGTTGGTACGGTGCAAAGCATATCTTATAGTGGTTAGGGGTGCAGTCGATGTTCTTTCTGGCTTATCTTGTTTACCTTGTCATATCTGCTTATGTTACAGTCATCTCTTATATCCAGTTTTTGTTCTTATCATGTTACTTTACTGATTATATTGTTAAAGTCACTGGACTCGCCAGACTTTATGTCTGACCCTTTTTGTTTCACATCTTTTCTTTCTTCCCCCCTTCCCAGGTCCTCAGCGTGGGATTAGTGAAGCTTGACTCGGATTTCTTTCTTCTTGAAGTGCTTGGAAGTGTTGAAAGTAATGCTAAACTTTATCTCTTTTTCATTATGGCTATTTGGAGTGGGATTATGGTTTTGCTTTTATGTACTCTGATAATAATTTTGTTCAAGACGGATATTTGTGTACTTGGCTTTAGTATGTGGTTTTGATGTTGTAACCAGACATGTTTTGCTTTTCCGCTACAATGAATAAATTTTGAATTTTTAAGTACCAATTTATATATCTGTCTTGTGATGTTTTGTTCTATACTCTTATAATGCTCCATGAAAGTTAATGCATTCCCTTAGTGAGTGACATTAATGGACGTGGGGTGTTACAGGAGGTACGTAGTAAATAATAGGGTAGATGGATACTGGAGCAGACATGTGATGGTGACGATGTTGTACATGATAGTGAAAATACATATGCATTGGCAAAACTGCATTGACAAAATAAGTCATATAGGGTGTACGTTGGTGTGTTATATAAGGGTGGGAAAGAATTTATTAATATAATAATATAATGAAACTTCATCATGAAGTATCATGTTAAAACCCACTACATACGATGTCCAAATGAGATGAAACTCCTAATCTTAGCATAAAAAATGTTCCGAACCCAATGGGACTGGTTTCGTCAAATTCCAAGATCATTTGTGAAAAGTCCTTTATAAATCACAGGCCAAAAATCACGCGTTTAAATTTCTCATGATTACAAAATAAATTCAGTTGAGATGACCCCAAACCCCGTACTGACGGTGGCAAGGGTAATCTTTGGAATATAACACATAAACAGATAATAGTATAACAGAATCAAATAAATACACCAGATAATGCACAAATAATACACTGGATAAACTTAATCATCAGAGTTACACAGTATATAGGATCAGACTTAGTACAAATACAGTTTAGCTATACATAAATGTCTACAGCGGAAAACAAACAAAATATGTACAATAGGAGCTGAACAACATAAAAGAGATAAATGATAGAATCCATCTTCAGCTCCAGAGATCCAGAAAGAGCCTGCTAAAACCTGAACACAAGGCTGCCCGTGTAGAAAAAGGGGCACCCGAGTTTGCAAGTGAAACAAACTACGAGTCAGTCGTGGGACTAGTATGAGAAATCTACTTAACACATTATATAATTGGCGAATCACAGGACCACACCACTTTCGTGGTACGGGTTTACTCCATTGGATTGCCAGTGCTTTAAAACAAACAAATCTTTTAAACATCGCAATGCTTTTTATAAAAATGAAGCCATTATAAGACTCAGTTCCCATCACACAATGCAACGCAAACCGGAGGATAGATTTTTACCTTATAATGGCCAAAATATGCTTGATACGAATAAAACAAAAGAATTTGATATTATTACTAGTGTTTATAGGTTTCAAAACAATTTCAATCATAACTATCAATCATAGACGACATGGGTACCATATATCATGTCGCCATATATAGGTATACAACCAAAACCGCACATGTCATATTTGCAAATTGGATTTCCGTCATGAACCAAGGCAAAAGATAGTCCTTACCGAATTCGAGATGCTCTAGCCCGCCCCTCAGCTGATTTGTTCAAAACTAGTTTGGATTTTTCTTCGAATCTGTGTAGCTATTCGTCGATCGGCTTTTGCAGCGTCAAAGGGGGAGGAACGACGCACCTGCGCTTGGAGGGGGGAGGCGTTCGATCGCATGTGGCGTTCGCGGCGGCGGCTGGAAGTCATGGACTTCCCGAGCTCGATTCGAGCTCTACAGGTCATGAAAAAATCCAAACTTTATATGGATGTGAAGCTCATGAGATGATCTACAAAAACTTCAACAGGGGCATGGGTTTTTATTGAGTGTGGAAGGAGAAATCGGAGGGGGAAGTTACGAAGGGTTTTCCGCCTGTTGTTCGACGTCGGGGAGAGAGATGATTTGAGGTGGACGAATGAGATTTATTTATTTATTTATATATTTTTAAATTTCGAAAATACCCTCTTTCACCCACGAACCCCAATTCAAGCCCAACGATTGTCGTCCCTAGCGTTTTACCCCCATTCTGAGCACAATGGGATATGTTTCATAGGCCCATTCGACTGTTTCAGTCAGTTTTCCTTCAAATTAAAATATAGAACATTAAATATTTAATTTGAACGTACATTTCAATTTGTCGGGGTCACATATTGATTCTAAAAATTCCCGAAAAATAAATCTAGCTATGTTTTCACGATACGGTCCCAACAAAACTAGTTTCGTCGAATTCTGAGACCGTTTGAAAAATCGCCCATTACTGGTCGATCCAATTTATCCGTAATTAACCAAAACACGTTTTCCTTTGCCACGCTCACATACTAGCTTAAAAAAATATGAAATTTAAAACCTAGCAATAATTTGACATCCCGGATCCAACAAAAGTGGTTTTCGTCGAATTCTGAGGTCGTTTGCAAAATGGCCATTTTCACGGGCTATATAAACTCTATAGCGATCTTTCTGAAAATTCATTTAGCCATAAATTTTGCTTCCCTCTATGAAACTTCGATTTTTCAGATTCGTTAGAAAGATATTCACAAATAGATTTAAATATTTTTTGGTTTCACTCAAATCCGTTTTGTTTTTCACCCGGTACAGTCAGTCAAAGTTTGAATTCATTTTTTGAAACTACCGTGCCATTTCAGGCCTCGTTTATAATTAGAAATAATTATATTTATTTTCAAACGTTGATTCAAACTTACTTTTCATGGATATTATTTATAATATTTATTTTAAATATTTAAAATCCACTAAAATAGCCAATTTAAAATTTTTAAATTGGTTCAGATTTTCCTGGTCGTTACATCAATCAACTTGAAACTTTGAAATTCTACTAGACCTTTTCCTTACAGATCTAATAAAATTGGTTTCGTTAAAATCGGAGTTCACTTGGCTATTCATTTATTCCTTTAAAGTTACCCCTGTCTAAATTGGCCAAAATAAAATAAACAAGTAAATAAAAATAAGGGAGTTTGAAGCTGCCACGATCACATGGTTAATCGGATTGCTAACAAATTTGAAACATAACAATAACTTGCTAATACGGTTCCAATAAAATTCGTTTCATCGAAATCCATCTCCTTTGGAAAATGACGATATTTTCTAATTTAAATTGTTTGTTTATAGTTAAATTCCGCACGCTCACATATTAACTCTATTATCCCCAAAATTTGCTGCACACCACGTTTTGACATTCCAGATCCAATAAAATTCGTTTCGTCACAAACGGAGGCCTTTTGTGTAAGAACCCGTAACTTCCCCGGTAAGGAAAGCACGGATTGAATTTAGAACAAGCCACATCGGAACGCAAACAGAAGAACATTTCATTGTATATTCCAACAATTCCATCAGAATACAAGAATATACAGAGTATGAATAAATATTACATAGTATAAAATATCAGAGATTACAATACATTACTGCAGCAGAAAAATAATATAATACACAACTAGAAGTAATACACGGATACAGAGCTTTCCGAGTATCGTTCTAGCTGTAAATCAGGATCCTGTGAATATAAATCTGCAAAACCAAAACTACTAGCTGCCCGTGTCAAAATAAGGGCACCCAGAGTTTAGGTTAAAACAATAAACTCCAGGTCATTCATGGGACTGGTGTGAGAACTAAAACAGTTATTAATCTTTATTTTAAAGTTAGGTAAATCAAGGGACCACGCCGTATAACACGGAACAGGTTTCCTCCCACGAACACCAGTGCATAAAACAACAGCGCAATGCTTAATAAAGGAAAATGAAACTATTATAAGACCCAGGTCCAATCACACAATGCAACACAAGCCGGAGGATAGGGTTTTACCTTATAATAGCCAAAGCATGCTTGATACGTTAAAAAAATCATTTGATACGATTATAAGTGTATAGTGTCAAAACAATTTCAATCATAAGTATCAGTCATAGACGGCATGGGTACCATATATCATGTCGCCATACTAGGCTCTACAAATAAAACCGCAAAGACACGTATTTGGAAATTGGATTTCCGTCTGTAAACTGAGGCCAGGGATCGTCCTCTACCGATTCGAGACGCTCTAGCCCGTGTCTCAGGCAAGCACGCAGACAAGCCTTGGATCGTCAGGGCCGGTCCACCAATGTGGATTAAAATGCCTGAACACTACGTTTCCCCGCTCTATGGGGTGTCAATGAGTCCAATGACTCCATCGGCTCCACACAATCACCGATATATCCGACGCACCTTGCAACAGCAACAACCACATAAGTCAAACTCGTCAGGGCGTGTAAAACCAATGACGCCACTTCTAGCTAGAAGGAAACGCATGCCCTCCCTGAAGTCCTCTCCCGTTTCTGGTTCACAACCGGGATGTGAGGCTCGCGAATCAACGTTACGCAAAGCTATGCCACACAGGCCGTTCTTTGATCATCAACCACAAGACTTTGGTTTTCAACAGAAGCCTTGATCAATTGCCACTTAGGCATGCCACACAGGCAATTCACTCCATGCGCTTGATATCCATCAATATATAACCCCTGAGCTCGTACGTCTCAGAGAAGGGCGTTAAGAAAGAGAATAAATTCTCTGCCTCCAAACAGATATATATTTAATAGAAATCAATCACATAGAATAAAATCCAATGTCAGACACACAGTCCATTTATAAGTTCGTTCTGGGTCTGAACGAAACCGGAGGCACCTAGTACCCCGCATATCCATCGATCTCCAAGTACGTCTGGACGATCACTAACTGATTCCCTCCTCTTGGGTGTACGGCCCAATCAAGATCATCAATAATCACCCAAACGACGTGATGACCTCTGGTCTTCAACCACCGTCTTCATCCTCGACACCATGTCGAATCAGTTATTCAGAATGGGATAAACCCGGTCTTTCTGAATAACACGCGTATATAATAAACAAGTGTTACACAAACACAACATAAGCCTCATTCCAATTCAGAATATTCTTTTATTCCAATATTCTTACACTTTGGGAAAAGTTCCCATTAATTTTATCAAAGATAAATTCTTTAAATTTATTCTTTAATCTTCTTTGAATATCAATTCAAATTAGTCGGGATCAGCGAACCACACCGAAGTAATCATTTATTTTATTTCCCAATCCCAACCTATTCATCCCATGAAGTAAAACTGGTAATACTTCATATCTAACACCACGGTGTTATCGGTAAATCCAATTACCATTTCACGTTCAAATCTAATTAAAGATTTAAATATCGCCTGGAGCAAAACTGGTGATACTCAACTCTCGACCATTTCAATCTAATTAAAGATTCATTAAAACCCCACTTAGTTTTAATCTTCGCAAAAATCAATATCCAGTCTTTAACTGGGTTAAAGAACCAATGTCATTTAAAAAACAGTTCACTATAAACCCAAAATCACATTTCATTAATTATCGAGTTAAAGAACAAGTGTTATTTAAAACACCGTTCACGATAAACCCAAAAATCAATTCCAATTCAATTCCAATTAAATACCATTTCATTGGTACACTTCATTAAATCTAAATAAAAAGATTTAATCTTTTTCTCAACTGGGTTTCAGAACAATGTTAATGAAGACACCATTCACGACAAACCCAAATCACATTTGATATTAAATACAAGGCTCTGAATAGAAAATATATCGGCTTATATTCAATATCAAATTCTACGACTAACAAATATCGTATTGGAAATAATGATATAAATATATCTTTCAGATTCCCATAACAATATCTTTTTAATCACGAAATCCAACATCGAAATATTCCAAAGACAATTTCGATTCAAATCCATTCCAATTCAATTATTGGAAATTCTGGTTACTTTTAGAACCATTTCAAGTCCACTTTATTTAAAAATAAATATAATTCTAGTTCAAAACTAGTTCATTTCGATAAAAATCTATTTTTATCTTTTCAAATATGGAGTTTTTCATCCTGTTCTTCATAAATCATTTCTTATGATTTTACACAAATTATTACTATTTTTAATAATTTTATCAAGGCTCGTACAGTCGATTTCCATCAACGGCCATCGAACTGCACTTACAGCGACCTTTTCCAAATTTGATTTGGACATAATTCCAAATCCAACCGTTAGATTTCAAATCTCTAATATTCGTCAGAAAGCTCTTTTCGATACGAACCCAACGGTTTCGGTTTTAGGAGAATCCGACGATCGGATCTCCCGCAATGTCCACTCGAAGTCAACGGTCAAAATTCACGAACTGCCGCGGCGCGGCGCGTTCTATTCTGGCCATTATATAATATATAATATATATATGTATATAATATACTTCATCGATTTCCTTTAAAACGTATTTTATAAATCTTTTTAAATTTGTTTTCAAAACGATTTCAACTTCCTTTTCAAATTCAAATCAAGATTGAATTTTTCAATATAAATTCGTTTTAATTTCATTTCAAATCGATTTCAATTCAATTTCAATTTAATTCGAATTTCAATTTAATTCGAATTTCGAAATCACTTTCAATATTCATTGAAAAATGAATAACATCGATATATATATCGTTCACGTCAAAATGGCGTCAATCTAATCAATACGGCTTTTATTCAATACATGAATATTTATTCTATTCAACACATGGATTTATTTTCTATTCAACATATGAATATATATTTTCAATTCAACACATGGAATGAGGCCCAATCAATTACCATATAATGTTAATTATATGGATCTTCTACAACACATGTACATAATAGCAACGATAAATAATCAACCATCATCCAAATTGCACCACACAACTGCATAAGCATTAAATATAAATAATTAACGCTCATACAGCCTGTCAATCCATCGATTGACATACAACTAAACAATCGGGATTAGCATACGTCAAATTTCATCCCAATACCCGTGTGAGGTTTCAAATCAACAAACACCGATTTTATTTGTGCAGTTGGGCATTGTGTAAAATTTATCATCCCAATCAATATCAGTGAAATCAGTGTATATAAATAAATCGTCCGATTTGTTTATAAATATTTATTTTATATGCCCGTTAAAAATTAAATTTTTAACTATAAAATATTTTTCACTATAAAATATTTCATTTTATTCCACATCACACAATAAAATTTCACAACACAACAATCAAACAAACAAGTCATCCATGGTCTGTGGACGACGGGTGTCGGGTGCTACTAAACACCGTCTGCATCCTAGTATATATTTATATAACTAGAAAATAAAATTTAGAGTGAGAAGTTCTCACCAATTGCAAAACCAAACGCCACAACTCTTCTTATGTAGAAATCTTCGCCGTGCTCGCCTTTTGTCACTTTCGTCGTCCGCATTCGCTACATTTATAAAAATCACATTTTTATATTGTTGCTATGTATATAAAAATCATATTTTTACACTGCTACTATATAGATAAAAATTCTATTTTTACACCGCTACTATATAGATAAAAATTCTATTTTTACACCGCTACTATATAGATAAAAATTCTATTTTACACCGCTGTTCATATAATGAAGATTATATTTTTATCACGTTATTCTCTATATAAAAATTATAATTTTATATTTCTACTTCATATATAAGGATCGAATTTTTATATCATCGCTATAAAAATCACATTTTTATCTCAACATATATGTACTAAAAATCAGATTTTTATTTCGCTACATATATAAAAATCATATTTTTATATTCTCTATTATATAAAAAATCATATTTTTATACTGTGACTCTATATATATAAAAATTATATTTTTATGGCGCTACGAACATATGTAAAAATTATATTTTGCTACATACATATGTAAAAATTATATTTTGCTACATACATATGTAAAAATTAGATTTTTATACCGCTACTTCTAATGTAAAAATCATATTTTTACTTCGTCAACTTCATAATAAAAATCTAAACTTTGTATGTATAAAAATCATATATATTACTATTATTATTATTTCATTTTAAATATATGTTATTTATATAAAAAAAACTGATTTTTGTATTTTTAAAACTAATTACTTTAAAAGAAAACTCAATGTTAATGCTTTTCATCGTCGGGTTCCCTTCCAATTGATTCCTAGAACCTCGTTCAGGAATTCATGAAGAAGCTTGGCACCTAGGGCATGCTGCCTTTCACTCCTCCGATGACCGGAGGGTCATCTGACGTGTGCACGACATAGGGCTTCAGGCCCTCCCCTAATGCCAGCCTTGGCGTTGAACTCGAGGGCGTCATGCCCCTTGAAATCTTGATCGAACGAAGAGGGTTTGGAGAAGAGGAGGTGGGGCGCGGGTCGGGGTATATGTGGCGGTGGTGGGCAGCTAGCGACGGAGCGCGGTGGCGATGGGCCTGGGCAGAGGTCAGCGTTCAATCGGTTTTTTCTTCTTCTGAAACGCTAGAATGAAAGGATAAGAGGAGGGAGGGGTTTAAGTGAAAAGAAGGGTATATATATTAGTATCTTTACTAGTAATATAAATACTTGAATATGGTGAAGCTTTTTTGGACTTCCAAATTACCACTCACGTATGTACAAACGCTTGGTAACATAAATGAAAAGAAAGGGTTTACATGTCATTTCTTTTACCCATTAACGTTTCAATGTCCATGCTTCTCCCCACTTTCTCACGTTCTCCCTTCTATTCTACATTTCTCTCTACTAAACAACCCGTTTCTTCCACTTTTCTTCTCCAGTAAACCCATCTAATACTCCACGAACTCTCCAAAGCCCTCCATCAACCATACCGCTTTCCGCGAAATTCTATATGACTTTCATCTCCAACCATGGGATTTTGCAATTTACACTAAAAGTAATGGATGGAGCTCCTATGTTTATAGGACCGTGTTCTCTTCTTCTATGAACCCGGTATTGATTCTTCCTAAATTTGGATCTGTATCTTCAATCTATGCTAATTTATTTACCCATCCGATTTCCATAATTTAGGTTTACACTGAAGATTGTCAACATAGCCTCCTTCTATTAGTTTGGTAAACTGATTTCTACTCTTTTATGCTTGATTTACTTTATGTTTCATTTAGGTATTAATTTGAGGATTGGGCTCTATTGTCTCTTTTTTTTTCAAACCTTCGTCGATTAGATCTGAAATTGGATCTGAAATTTAAGGTATGAGGCCATATGTTCCTTTCGATTTACAAATTTGGAATTGCATTAAAGACCAACGAGGTTGCCGCATGCTGTTAGTCAGGTAACTTCTTCCTACTCTCTTGACTTATGTTTTAGTTGTGTTTAAATTTGGGGTTTCAGGTCTGATGGATAGCATAATTTGACATGTTGCTCCTTTTCAAACCCTTTGTCGATTAGCTTTAAAGTTGGACTTGAAATTTTGGGTTTGAGTTTTGATGTCCCTTCTAATTTACAAATTTGGGATTTAAAATTTGGGGTTTGACTTATGAATCATTTACTTTTGTCATTTAATTTCCAGTTAATTCTTTTTAATCTAACAGGAACTGAAAATTGTGGATTTGCAGGGAAATTATCATGGATCCAAAAGTTAATTATATGCTTAGAAGAAGATGTCAAAAATGGAGAAGTTACCCCTTTTAGTTTTTTATGTTGTACAACAAGGCGATGGAGAAATTACAGGACTTATGCCTGCATACAAAAAATGGGTTGAAGTGCGGCAACGGAGGTTTAGTGTAAGTGTTATTCTATTTTGTATGTTTAATTTGCAGTTTATGTTCATTTCCTGTAAGTTCTTGAATTGACTTTGTTCCAAATTCTATAATAGAACTATCTTGCTTTCACTTCCATTATGAAGATGAATATAGATTGTTTGTTTGCTGAATAACTTTTATCAGACTATACTATTAATTGTTTATCTTTCTCTTTTAAGAACTTTAATTAGGCTACTTTGGTAATGAATGCATTGACTAACATATGAAACATTTATCTTTTACTTTTTTAAAAATTAATTCCATGACGATTGAAAATATTTGTAACATTTTAGTATCAGGTCTAAATCCACACAAACTTTCATCTTTTTTAGATCTTTCCTAATACACATTGCTAATTTACAGTAGGAACAACATATTTCTTTGTGTTGCTTTCCTACTTTTTTCTCTTAACATTTCCTTCTTCCTTTAGATAATTAAATTGTTTCTTCCATTAAATTTGTCAAATATTTATTTTAATTTTCTTATTTTCTATTATATTTTACTTTTAAATCATTCTATAATTAATGTATGCATGTGATTTAACAACGGTTCACATATAGGGAGAAGATGGGAGACAATTTGCTTGCAACGAATATTGACTTTTTGGCACAATCGGAGTGGGTTGGGGGCGAGTACCACCCTTGCAATTGTATACAACAAAGTAAAGGTATTTTCCATGTCTATTTGATATTTGTATCTTTTCCAAAATTACTAAGTCGAATATTTAGTGATTTTATTTATTGTTTTAATTTTGGGTAAACACTAATTTGTGAAGTAAGTTCAAACCATTATTATATGATGACATAAATGGTGGGATGTGATTTGGTTTGTGAGTTAAGATATCATTGTTGTCCATTTGGCTAATTAGGGGGGAGATTTTACAAATATTGCTAATAAATGTTAGGATATATGAATGAAATTCAATCCAATTGTTCAAATTTCAGCTGAAAGAACCGAGATTAGTTTATTGTGATCCAAGATTTTATGACCTGTTTTGTACGAATAATCATTCTTCCTCGCCCTATGCAGTAGAAAAAATGTGTAGGCATACTTTTTTTTTTTTTTGAAACACATGTTTATACCTTGCAAAGTGCCACATGCAGTCATGCGATTTATTAGTTCATGAAGGGAAACACACACTCATGTAATTTATTAAAAGTAAGATAGCCTATGTATAGTAAGAGTTAAATTATTACTATAAATTGTTACTATTGATTGATTCGATGTTTGCACAAAATTTATCCAATTCTTACAATAAGCAAATTCGGTTGTTTTATTTCAATCATATGCTAGGTACATTACCCAGTTTCGAGTTATGTAACCATAATTATGTAGGTTTATAAAGTTTTAAACTCCAATCAGTAGCATTTATGTCAATAAGGCAATAAAATAAGTTTTAACTTTTGAAGCCTTCCTTACATGGTTACAGTGCATTTAAAATTCATGCTTTCTCAATGGATTGTTTGTATGAATGATTTGCTTAGTGCTTACTATTGCAACCTTCCTTTATACTATGTATGTACGTATATGTATATATATACGCACATGCATATTGATATTTTGTCTTATTTATATTAAAAAAATTGAAAATGGTATTATGCCTTTTCATTTGTGCTAAACTAATGTTTTTGATATAGTTGCACAATTTTTCTTTTTTTCTTAACATATTATAAAACAAGAATGAGAGTATTAACCTAAAATTCTAGGACATAATTCTTAATAACTAACTTACTATAAGTGCACCATTAATTTTGTATCAATTTTATGATGTAAACTTTGGTTACTTATCAAATTAACACAATGGTCTTTTTCTCAACGGCTTAGGGCTTTCAGGATTCTCTCAGACCGACCATAACTTCAACCAATTATTGGTTGTAAATCATTGTGCATTTTTGTGTGGTAATTTTTGGATGTTTTTGCTGCATGTTAGGTTTTCAAGTTTTTTAGTTGTGTGAGAATATTCTGAGCTTAGCTATGGAAAGGGTTCAATTTTGCAGTGTATGTGTATGCTTCCTAAACCTTTTTTGTATGATATGATACCCATATCTTATTCTTTTCATGGTGCCATTGATGACTACAGTTCTATTTCACAATGCATTTTATTTGCAGATTTTCTTCGACTAAAAATTGTTGACTTTGAAACTACTTCATTTAAAATTAACTTTGCAAATAGTTTTGGATATTGCTATACGCATGTGATTTAACAACGGTTTGCATATAGAGAGAAGATGGGAGACAATTTACTTGCAACAAGTATTGACTTTTTGGCACAGTCAGAGTGGGTTGAGGGCGAGTACCACCCTTGGATTTGTGTACAATGAAGGTATTTTGCATGTATATTTGATATTTGTATCTTTTCCAAAATTACTAAGTCGAATATTTAGTGGTTATATTTATTGTTTTAATTTTGGGTAAACACTAATTTGTCAAGTAAGTTTAAATCATTATTAAATGATGTCATAAATGGTGGGATGCGATTTGGTTTGTGAGTTAAGATGTCATTGTTGTCCATTTTGGTAATTAGGCGGGAGATTTTACAAATATTGCTAATATATGTTGTATTAAACTAACTCTATACTACTGTTATTAATATCCCGGATTTTTTTTACTAGATTAATTTCCATATTCATTTACAATCACTAAAATACTTTTTGTATTTAATTTATTGACACGATTTGTCGTAATCACTCCATTTTTGTATTTTTTGTTGGCTATAATTATTATGGCTAGTGTTTGTCAACATATTGATTTGGCTTTAATTTAAATTGAGTGGTCATCTTAAGACCAAAACCTTAACTGCTTACAGTTTATTCCAAATTAGTTTACATAACCAGTTGAAAACTAAATGTTGGTAACTATATAATTTTTTTTCTTCATATTAGATGACATTAGCTTCACTAATTAGTTAGTGGTCGGTTTTGATTTATACTTCATGTGTTTTTTTGATGGGCCAAAGATATGTAAATTAGAAAGTGCGTGGGTGGAGGGAGGGAATCTTTATGTGCGTTGTGATAGAACTTTCTTCCTGCCAATCTAACATGACTAATAATAGCAGTCTTTATTTAATTTTTTTTATTCAAATGTCCTACCGAACAGATTTTTTTCTTTTCAATTTGAGAATATGTTGATTGATATGTTACTCTTTATATATAATCATTGGTTAATGTATATGTAACACAGACATTCCAAAGTTTTTTTTTGTACTGAGTGATAATAACTAATGCACAAACCCATTAAATATGTCGAACAATTGTCTACTCATCATCATTCATTTTTTTAATGAAATTTAATCTAATAACACTTTCCTATTATCATGCCCACCGTAATAACAAGTGGAATAAGTGGAGTACTATTGTGATCTTGGAAAGGACCGTACTAATTTATCCAAGTAAAGACTCTAGTAAATAATGTTAAGCAGTACAATTTATTGAGGAAATCGGGCAGAGTCATGTAATAAGTATGTGGGTTCCTCAACATGCACGTTTGTGGCTATAGAAATTGGGAAATTGGCATGCAGGCAGTTCTCCATTTTTTCAAATGATACAAAGAAGGGTTTGCAATAACAGATGAAGATTGTTAGGTAACCATTGTTATATAGTATGCATTAAGAATATTTTAATGTCCTACTGTTAGAAAGCGAATGTTAATTTTTTACTTAGCATGTATGATATTTATATGAAATTAAATTATTTCATGTTTATTCTTTGTTTTTGGAATATACAATTTCTACATCTGTGCATTCAGAACTTTGATTAACGGGTCTCGAGATATTAGTAATCATATATAGAATTTGTGCACCTCTGGTAAAATAATTCACCTGTCTAAGTAATGTATCAAAAAAGGAATGGTCAATCACCAGAAAATTTATGTCTACAACAAAATGTAAGCAAGAAACATGCACTTTTTTCCATACGTCCTTAAGGATGTGCATGTGTACTTTATTAATTAATATCATTATTACAAGCCTCCGCGTGAACGGCAAATACATTAAGGTAACAATAGTCCACAGATAACACATTTCCAGCTTTGGTCAAATTTGCCTATGCACACGTCCAATGGACGTGCCTTCATACTGGTATATATATATATAATTAATTTAATTTTCAAAAAGCAATTTTTTATTTCGAACTCGAAATCGAACCCACCGACTGTCGCCCATAGCTAATTACCCGCATTTCGAACACAATGGGATATGTATCGTAAGCTGATTCGATCATTTCGATCAGTTTCAGTCAAAATCAAAATATAACTCTATATATTGAATTTGAACGCACATTTCAATTTAGCAGGGCCACATACGTACTCTAAATATTCCCAAAAAATATTTTCTAGCTTCGTATTGATGATACGATCCTAATAAAACTAATTTCATCGAATTCTGAGACCGTTTGAAAAATGGCCATTTTCCAGTCGATTAAAATCAACTAAAACTGGTCAAACGCGTTTTCCTTTGCCACGCTCACATATTGATTCAAAAAATTACGAGTTTTGGAATCTAGCAATAACTTGACATCACGGATCCAACAAAAGTGGTTTCGTCGAAAACCGAGGTCGTTTGCAAAATTCCCATTTTTAAGGGCCAGAATTCCATAGCGACTATTCTGAATTTTCAACTGGACGTAACTTTTTATCCCCGCTATGAAATTTCGATTTTTCGGATTCATTGGAAAGATATTCTCTATTTGATTCTAATATTTTTGGTTTCACTAAAATCCGGTTTATTTTGAATCTTGTACATCCATTTGAACTTTGAAATCGAATTTTCGAACTACCGTGCCATTTTCAATTCCTTTTATAATTAAAATAAAATATTTATATTCTAACGACGATCTATATAAATATATATGTTCTAATTCTATTAAAAATAAATTTCTCGTCACTATTATTTAAAATAATTCATTTTAAATATTCAAAATTCAATAAAATTTCCAAAATAAAAATTTTAAATTGGCTTGGATTTCCGGGTTATTACAATCTCCCCCACTTAAAATTTTTCTTCCCCGAAAAGGAACGAAGCTGAAAGTTGTTTAACTAACCAACTCAACTTTCATTATTTTCATTATGGCTTAAGTTCTTCAACTTTTCAGTTTCTAAGAACTTTTTTAATTTTTCAAAAATTTGGCTAACACCCTAATTTTCGAAAAATTTCGCCATAACCTCCCCTGCACCGGGGACTTTGGGATATTTCATATAGCCTCCCATGGCCTTCTTCAATCCAAAAGAAAAAGAAAAAGCCAATCGGCTCATAAAATCATCCTAACCCAAAGAAATACAATAAACATGTACCTATTTGTCGGGCAAACAATTTTATTCTTCTGCTCTAGCCTCCTCGCTATGACATGTTCAATGTAAGTACATGTATATGCATGCAAATTCTATAAATTTTCAATACAACTCACTATTTGGTCAATTTGGCTAAAGCTTCAACATTTAATTAATCAAACCATAATCAAACAACATAACCAGCAATTAA
This sequence comes from Allium sativum, assembly GCA_030737875.1. Classification (NCBI taxonomy): domain Eukaryota; kingdom Viridiplantae; phylum Streptophyta; class Magnoliopsida; order Asparagales; family Amaryllidaceae; genus Allium; species Allium sativum. The sequence continues at coordinate 747,339,462 of CM060916.1, read as the reverse complement.
TTAGTTGATTATCTTTTCAAATTCATATCTTTGATATATAGTCCAAAAATCAGATTTCTGATGCCAAATCACAATAATAAGCCCTATCTAATTTTATTACTCACACCAGTCAATAGGAAATATATAGAAATCCCACTTTCGAAACTCGAACATGAATACTGATGATGCGATCACTATAGCGATCACCAGAACCATCTTTGGGCGACTAGAGTGTGATTATATATCTATCCAGTATATTAAAACTTCGAATATACGTTTGCAAGGCATATATGCAAAATCTTTATATATTGGATTGTCCAAATTCAATACAAATAAATATTCAAATATGTATAAAACGATTTAAATTTCAAAACAAATTTTGTTTTCATTTTAAAAATATACTCTTTCACACTCGTTCTAGGATACTACTGATCCCATCTCTAACGAGTCATTCTCATTGGATATTAATAATCCAATCTCTGATGAATTCTTTCGTACGGTTCTAATGTGTCTTGTTCTCTGAGCTTTGTAAACCAAAGCTCTGATTCCAAATGTAAGAACCCGTAACTTCCCCGGTAAGGAAAGCACAGATTGAATTTAGAACAAGCCACATCGGAACGCAAACAGAAGAACATTTCATTGTATATTACAACAATTCCATCAGAATACAAGAATATACAGAGTATGAATAAATATACATAGTATAAAATATCAGAGATTACAATACATTACTGCAGCAGAAAAATAATATAATACACAACTAGAAGTAATACACGGATACAGAGCTTTCCGAGTATCGTTCCATCTGTAAATCAGGATCCTGTGAATATAAATATGCAAAACCAAAACTACTAGCTGCCCGTGTCAAAATAAGGGCACCCAGAGTTTAGGTTAAAACAATAAACTCCAGGTCAGTCATGGGACTGGTGTGAGAAATAAAACAGTTATTAATCTTTATTTTAAAGTTAGGTAAATCAAGGGACCACGCCGTATAACACGGAACGGGTTTCCTCCCACGAACACCAGTGCATAAAACAACAGCGCAATGCTAAATAAAGGAAAATGAAACTATTATAAGACCCAGGTCCCATCACACAATGCAACACAAGCCGGAGGATAAGGTTTTACCTTATAATAGCCAAAGCATGCTTGATACGTTAAAAACAAATCATTTGATACTATTATAAGTGTATAGTGTCAAAACAATTTCAATCATAAGTATCAATCATAGACGGCATGGGTACCATATATCATGTCGCCATACTAGGCTCTACAAATAAAACCGCAAAGTCACGTATTTGGAAATTGGATTTCTGTCTGTAAACCGAGGCCAGGGATCGTCCTCTACCGATTCGAGACGCTCTAGACCGTGTCTTAGGCAAGTGCGCAGACAAGCCTTGGATCGTCAGGGCCGGTCCACCGATGTGGATTAAAATGCTTGAACACTACATTTCCCTACCCTATGGGGTGTCAATGAGTCCAATAACTCCATCGGCTCCACACAGTCACCGATATATCCGAGTCGCCTCGCAACAGCAACAACCACATAAGTCAAACTCGTCAGGGCATGTAAAACCACTAACGCCACTTCTAGCTAGAAGGAAACGCATGCCCTCCATGAAGTCCTCTCCCGTTTCTGGTTCACAACCAGGATGTGAGGCCCGCGAATCAATGTTACACAAAGCTATGCCACACAGGCGGTGCTTTGATCATCAAACACAAGACTTTGCTTTTCAACAGAAGCCTTGATCAATTGCCACTTAGGCATGCCACACAGGAAATTCACTCCATGCGCTTGATATCCATCAATATATAACCCCTGAGCTCGTACGTCTCAGAGAAGGGCGTTAAGCAAGAGAATAAATTCTCCACCGCCAAACAGATATATATTTAATAGAAATCAATCACATAAAATAAAATCCAATGTCAGACACACAGTTCATTTACAAGTTCGTTCTGGGTATGAACGAAACCGGAGGCACCTAGTATCCTGCATATCCATCGATCTCCAAGTACGTCTGGACGATCACTAACTGATTCCCTCCTCTTGGGTGTACGGCCCAATCAAGTTCATCAGTAATCACCCAAACGACGTGAAGACCTCTGGTCTTCAACCACCGTCTTCATCCTCGACACCACGTCAAATCAGTTAATCAGAATGGGATAAACCCGGTTTTTTGAATAACTCGCGTATATAATAAACAAGTGTTACACAAACACAATATACACCTCATTCCAATTCAGAATATTCTTTTATTCCAATATTCTTACACTTTGGGAAATGTTCCCATTAATTTATCAAAGATAAATTCTTTAAATTTATTCTTTAATCTTCTTTGAATATCAATTCAAATTAGTCGGGATTAGCGAACCACACCGAAGTAATCATTTATTTTATTTCCCAATCCCAACCTATTCATCCCATGAAGTAAAACTGGTAATACTTCATATCTAACACCACGGTGTTATCGGTAAATTCAATTACCATTTCACATTCAAATCTAATTAAAGATTTAACTATCGCCTGGAGCAAAACTGGTGATACTCCATTCTCGACCATTTCAATCTAATTAAAGATTCATTAAAACCCCACTTAGTTTTAATCTTCACATAAATCAATATCTTGTCTTTAACTGGGTTAAAGAACCAATGTCATTTAAAACACGGTTCACTATAAACCCAAAATCACATTTCATTAATTATCGGGTTAATGAACAAGTGTTATTTAAAACACCGTTCACGATAAACCCAAAAATCAATTCCAACTAAATACCATTTAATTGGTACACTCCATTAAATCTAAATAAAAAGATTTAATCTTTTTCTCAACTGGGTTTAAGAATAGTGTTAATGAAGACACCATTCACGACAAACCCAAATCACATTTGATATTTAATACAAGGCTCTGAATAGAAAATATATCGGCTTATATTCAATATCAAATTCTACGACTAACAAATATCGTATTGGAAATAACGATATAAATATATCTTTCAAATTCCCTTAAAAATATCTGTTTCATCACGAAATCCAACATCGAAATATTCCATAGACAATTTCGATTCAAATCCATTCCAATTCAATTATTGGAAATTCTGGTTACTTTTAAAACCATTTCAAATCCACTTTATTTACTTTAAAAATAAATAGAATTATAATTCTAGTTCAAAACTAGTTCATTTCGATAAAAACCTATTTTTATCTTTTCAAATATGGAGTTTTTCATCCCAATTCTTCACAAATCATTTCTTATGATTTTACACAAAGTATTACTATTTTTAATAATTTTATCAAGGCCCGTACAGTTGATTTCCATCAACGGCCATCGAACTGCACTTACAACGACCTTTTCCAAATTTGATTTGGACATAATTCCAAATCCAACTATTAGATTTCAAATCTATAATATTCGTTAGAAAGTTCTTTTCAATACGAACCCAAAGGTTCCGGTTTTAGGAGAATCCGACAGTCAGATCTCCCGCAATGTCCACTCGAAGTCAATGGTCGAAATTCACGAATTGCAGCGGCGCGGCGCATTCTATTTGGGCCATTATATTATATATATAATATATACTTCGTCGATTTCCTTTAAAACGTATTTTATAAATCGTTTTAAATTTGTTTTCAAAACGATTTCAACTTCCTTTTCAAATTCAAATCAAGATTGAATTTTTCAATATAAATACGTTTTAATTTCATTTCAAATCGATTTCAATTCAATTTCAATTTAATTCGAATTTCAATTCATTTCAATTTAATTTGAATTTCTAAATCACTTTCAATATTCATTAAAAAATGAATAAAATCGATATATATATCGTTCACGTCAAAATGGCGTCAATCTAATCAACACGGCTTTTATTCAACACATGAATATTTATTCTATTCAACACATGGATTTATTTTCTATTCAACGCATGAATATATATTTTCAATTCAACACATGAATTTATTTTCAATTCAACACATGAATTTATTTTCTGTATTGGAATGAGGCCCAATCAATTACCATATAATGTTAATTATATGGATCTTCTACAACACATGTACATAATAGCAATGATAAATAATCAGCCATAATCCAAAGTGCGTCACACAACTGCATAAACATTAAATATAAATAATTAACGCTCATAAAGTCTGTCAATCCATCGATTGACATACAACTAAACAATCGGGATTAGTGTACGTCAAATCTCATCCCAATACCCATGTGGGGTTTCAAATCAACAAACACAGATTTTATTTGTGCAGTTGGGCGATGTGTAAAATTTATCGTCCCAATCAATATCAGTCAAATCAGTGTATATAAACAAATCGTCCGATTTGTTTATAAATATTTATTTTATATGCTCGTTAAAAATTATATTTTTAACTATAAAATATTTTCCACTATAAAATATTTCATTTAATTCCACATCACACAATAAAATTTCACAACACAGCAATCAAACAAACAAGTCATCCATGGTCTGTGGACGACGGGTGTCGGGTGCTCCTAAACACCGTCTGCATCCTAGTATATATTTATATAACTAGAAAATAAAATTTAGAGTGAGAATTTATCACCAATTGCTAAACCAAACGCCACGACTCTTCTTATATATAAATCTTCGTCGTGCTCGCCTTTCGTCACTTTCGCCGTCCGCATTCGCTACATATATAAAAATCACATTTTTATATTGTTTCTATGTATATGAAAATCATATTTTTACACTGCTACTATATAGATAAAAATTCTATTTTTACACCGCTACTATATAGATAAAAATTCTATTTTTACACCGCTACTATATAGATAAAAATTCTATTTTTACACCGCTGTTCATATTATGAAGATTATATTTTTATCATGCTATTCTCTATATAAAAATTATATTTTTATATTTCTACTTCATATATAAGGATCAAATTTTTATATCATCTCTATAAAAATCACATTTTTATCTCAACATATATATACTAAAAATCAGATTTTTATTTCGCTACATATATAAAAATCGTATTTTTATATTCTCTATTATATAAAAATCATATTTTTATACTGTGACTCTATATATATATATATATATATATATATATATATATAAATTATATTTTTATGGTGCTACGTACATATGTAAAAATTATATTTTGCTACATACATATGTAAAAATTATATTTTGCTACATACATATGTAAAAATTAGATTTTTATACCACTACTTCTAATGTAAAAATCATATTTTTACTTCGTCAACTTCATAATAAAAATCTAAACTTTATATGTATAAAAATCATATATATTATTATTATTATTATTTTCATTTTAAATATATGTTATTTATATAAAAAACTGATTTTTGTATTTTTAAAACTAATTACTTTAAAAGAAAACTCACTGTTAATGCTTTACATCATCGGGTTCCCTTCCAATTGATTCCTGGAACCTCGTTCAGGAATTCACGAAGAAGCTTGGCACCTAGGGCATGCTGCCTTTCACTCCTCCGATGACCGGAGGGTCATCTGACGTGTGCACGACATAGGGCTTCAGGACCTCCCCTAAAGCCAGCCTTGGCGTTGAACTTGAGGGCGTCACGCCCCCTGAAATCTTGATCGAACGGAGAGGGTTTGGATAAGAGGAGGTGGGGCGCGGGTCTGGGGAGATGTAGCGGTAGTAGGTGGCCAGCGACGGAGCGCGGTGCCGATGGGGCTGGGTGGAGGTCAGCGTTCAATCGGTTTTTTCTTCTTTTGAAACACGAGAATGAAAGGATAAGAGGAGGGAGGGGTTAAGTGAAAAGAAGGGTATATATATATAATTAATTTAATTTTCAAAAAGCAATTTTTTATTTCGAACTCGAAATCGAACCCACCGAATGTCACCCATTGCTAATTACCCCCATTCCGAACACAATGGGATATGTATCGTAAGCTGATTCGATCGTTTCGATCAGTTTCCGTCAAAATCAAAATATAACTCTATATATTGAATTTGAACGCACATTTCAATTTACCAGGGCCACATACGAACTCTAAAAATTCCCGAAAAATATTTTCTAGCTTTTTATTGACGATACGGTCCTAATAAAACTAATTTCATCGAATTCTGAGACTGTTTGAAAAATGGCCATTTTCCAGTCGATTAAAATCAACTGAAACTAGTCAAACGCGTTTTCCTTTGCCATGCTCACATATTGATTCGAAAAATTACGAATTTTGGAATCTAGCAATAACTTGACATCATGGATCCAACAAAAGTGGTTTCATCGAAAACCGAGGTCGTTTGCAAAATTCCCATTTTTAAGGGCCAGAATTCCATAGCGACTACTCTGAATTTTCAACTAGACGTAACTTTTTATCCCCGCTATGAAATTTCGATTTTTCGAATTCGTTGCAAAGATATTCTCTATTAGATTCTAATATTTTTGGTTTCACTAAAATCCGGTTTATTTTGAATCCTATACATCCATTTGAACTTTGAAATCGAATTTTCGAACTACCGTGCCATTTTCAATTCCTTTTATAATTAAAATAAAATATTTATATTCTAACGACGATCTATATAAATATATACGTTCTAATTCTATTCAAAAAAAAATTCTCATCACTATTTTTTAAAATAATTCATTTTATATATTAAAAATTCACTAAAATTTCCAAAATAAAATTTTTAAAATGGCTCGGATTTCCGGGTTATTACAATTTGAAAGTTGACTATTTCTAAGGCTTATAAAATATTGATTAAATATTATAAAATTCTAAAATAATTCAGTTAAATAATAATAAGTTATTATTATCGTATATATCCACATAAAATTATCATATGGTTTCATATTTAAATTATACAACATAATATCATAAATTTCGAGTTAAACTTTATCTGGATTATATAAAAAACCCTCATAAAATATTAAATAAACCTGATCGTTTATTAATGATTTCCATAACGACTATTTTAAAATTTGATTTGGACATAACTAACAATCTATAACACGAATCTATATTTTTCTCTTTCATATGAAAATTATAATCAACAAGATCCCAACGTTCCTTGTTTCATAGAATTCTAACTTAAAACGGATTATGTATATTCAATTGAAGTTCAAAACTCAATATTACGAATTACCGCGCCATTTCGAGCTCGATTTATATTTATATATAAATTTAACGTTCAACTTTTTTTAAATAAACGAATTCAATATTAAAATTTGTCAATATTCCAAATATAATATTTAAAATAATAAAATAAATTAAATATTAGACTACCAAAAATACGGGACATTACACAAACGAAAAATGAATTTAAAATTTAAGTTTACAATCCGAACTGAAGTCAAAGTTTAAAATTGGAATTCTAGTTGTAATCTAACTTAAACACTTTGTTTAAATAAGAAATTTATATCGTTTCAAGGTGATTAAAAGAAAGCACTGAGCGATTTTAATTGCGTGCCTTCCAATGATTGATTTCCATCTTCGCGCCTTTTTCCCATCACCATCTCTGTCTTCCTTATCTGAACCCCGCCTACTCTGTTCTTTCCCTGCCATCTTCGTTTCTTACCTCCTCTAGCCATATGGAATACAAATCAAACTATTTATTATTTCTACAATTAGATCCTACATAATCCCTTTTGTCCAAATGTCTATTATTAATAAATCTAACACTCAAACCCCTCCTGCTATTGCTTTTTCATTAGATTTTCCCTGCCTCCCCTCTTCTCAGAATATTACTAGAAGCCTGCCCTAAATACAATTACTGAATTGAATGATTATTTTAAAACAGCTCATAGAAAGGGTGTTAATGATATGCTTGGAGATTTGCAGTGCTGCTTGGAACATGTCTATGTGATAGGTGAAAGTGACCAAATCAGGTGGGTGTAGTTTAAATGAAAATGAGCAACACATAAAAGAGGTTTGTAAAAATGCCTCTTCACCTATGGTTCGGTCTACACTTTTTCATGAAACCTATAGTGCTGCAATGTGGACATCTCTCTTCTCTACCATCCTCAAATATTTTGGTGATAACTTCCCAATAAACTTTGACCTAAACATCATTGACGGGGTATCATAACTAACCATGAGCTCGTTGAAGCTTGCATGGAATTCTGGTTTGGTTATATAGTTGGTTTCTTCCTAGGCCTATTGCAAAGAAATCTTAAGCTTATATCCTTTTCTATATGTCTTTCAAAGCTTAGAGGGGACCTGTAAGTTATCTTAGAAGATACGATGTACTATTTCGAATTCTCTATAGATAAAGAACACCTTAGAGTCCGTCTTTCAAAACCTTCTTTAATTGAAGGTAAGTCATTTATTATCCAAGTGGATCCTTCATCTTTGACTGTGAGAGAGCAGATTTTTTCCATTCCATTCTAGACTTGTTTTTCTATATCCTATATGCTCTATAACCACTTATTGATCTAAATTGGCTTGCCTTTCATATTAGTAAGCTAAGATGTTTTGATGCGAGCATGACTGCCCATGAGAAATATTCCATGCTAAAGCGCTTACAAAAAGTTCTCTGAGGAAGCCTCTGCCTTCATCTATTAAAGTTCAGATTGCTCTAGATATTATTGCTGAGGTATGTGTTCGCTATGGTTGGTCCCTCGAGGTATGTTCTACCTATTACTATTTTGGTCATCTTTTCACCTCTTACAAGCCCCTTCCTCAGCTCCTCCGCCATCTAAGGTTTTGTTGCCTAAGCCTCCATCTTGTAGTTAGTTCCCGAAGTTAGTTCCATATGCTTCCCCCATATGCCACTACTTGTCTCTTGGATTATCCTTATCCCCTATGGCTCATATTACTCTTGTTGTTTTACTGGATCCAATGTCATCTAAGTGTTTGGTGGCTCTTATTCCTCCCAACCTTTTTCTTAGGATTCAGTAGAGTAACCCTGGGTCATGGCTGTTTTGACATACGATACAACCTTAAGAAGGAAGCTTTCATCCATTTCGCTATTGAGACACTCCTCATCATCCTATGGCTCCTATTCCTTCTCTCGTCTACCGGATCCAGCGTCATCTGAGTGTCTGGCATACGATACAACTCTGAGTAAGAAGCTTTCATCCATTTTCTCTATGATGTCATTGATGAACAACATATGTTATATTACTTGGTTATGGGTGGCTAGTTTTACATTGCTATCAATGGGTTGATTGTAGACTGGAGTACAAGTATTGTAACAACCCAAATTTTAAGGAACGTTGATTAATTGAGAACTAATTAACTAAAGAATAATTTGAAAAAAAAATAGTGGGGATTTGGAAACGAAGATTGTGACATTGGGTCCGTTATGATTTTCTAGTTTAGATACATATTTGGTTTGCGTAAAATAGACTTAAAACGAAGGAGTTATGGAAATTTGAAGTTCAGAATTGAAATAAAAAATTAAAATGAAAATAATAATAATACGCTTATGGGCTAATCAAGCACCCACCCAGGTCGACCCATGGGTCGACCCAGATGCCCGGTGGGTCGACCTATGTGTCGACCTACTAGTTGGGTGGGTTCACCCAAATGTGCCTGGCACATTTACCTATGCAGTTAAAGCACTTAGAGGTTCTATAGCGGTGGAGGTGCAAAAAGGTGCAGTAGGGATAAAGCAGGGAAATAACCGGGATAAGCGAAAGCACAAAAAGGTTCATTAGATGTAAAGCCAAATATTTGAAAATTAATTAATGATCATTCTCACTTTATATGTATACAAGAAACTAGTATTAATTAATCTTATATAACAAAATCACTGAGTATCATAGTTATGCGTACTAAATTTGATAAGTGTAATTGATTATTTCCATATATTAGGCACATACGCCTTAAATTTAGCCCTTTACGCTTTTACTGAATTTTTTAAAAAGAAAACTAGTCAAATCAAGATCTTTATATTAATATTGCTAAAGCGAATGCTAAAAAGCCCTCATTTAGTGGGTGCAGCGGAAAATAGCGGGGCTAAATAAGATCTACTGTTCATCAGCACTAAAATGAAATAGCGTCGCGGCTGAAGAGCGTTACGAGCTGTAGCGGGGACATTGTAAGGCTTTAGTGGGGCTTTAACTACATAGACATTTACTTGCCAAGCACAAAATGAATTGGATGAATGATATTTTCTGATTTGATTTCAGTAACGTGTTTTGAGTTTACTGGTTGATATTGTTAGTCCATATTGACACAAGGACATGGGCAATTCAGATTTTAAAAATTAAATCTAACAACTGATTGTCTTTTGGTGCACCTATAAATAAACCACCAACCCTCTCCCAATTTCCTCACAACACATCTCTTCCCCGCCTAGGCTAGTCTTCTTTTGGAGACAATCCACCATAGTTTTAAATTTTAGGCTAGTCTTCTCTTCGGAGAGAGACCACCTTAATCTAAATTTTAGGGGTTAATATTAACTTTAAATATTTTATTTTCTTCTATGAGAAGGTTCTGCCGGATCCATATGGAAAAGCTATAACGACCTGGACTTTTGACCAAGTAATTCATATCGAGTCAAAGAAATCCCAAATACAGATTGTTTTTGGGATTAATATAAGAAAAAGAAGAAAGAAGAAAAATAATCATAGAATCTCACAGTGGAAGGACAAAATATATTAATCAAATAATAGTCCCTGAAGCTGTTAAATTATACATTTAGTTATACTTTACAATAATTATCAGAGTCAAACAATTACAAAACATTCAAACAAATGCATCATAATAATACTAATAAATACGCCTGTCAAGCTCCATCTTCATCTTCGTAACAAAGTCTTTTCTAGTAGAAAACTCAGGTTGACTTGAGTAAAAATGAAAAGACAAAAATATTTGGATCAAAACAAAAATATACTCATATCAGTCAAATCAAAACCATGTAATAATATGAGTGTCACAGCGTCAGAGATGCTTATTGTCATTCACATCTCATATACAATGTGTTTGTGAGTGCAATAACTCAAGAGATGTTACGGGAACTTCCATCTCCTAAGGATCCGTTAAACTAAATATTATATATTAAAATACGCTATTATAATAGTGTTTATGATTAAGTATACTGTTGAAGATAGCATAAGCGAGTTACCATTATTACCCTTACACGACTTTTACCATTGCCATATATTTTGCATATAACACACTAGTAAGCCACTGGTGGATAGGGGTGCGCCATGATACGTCAACATTAAATCAAATTTGTAGGGGCTCGATCAAGGTAATATGACAAGGCACACGAGGAAATACCCAAGTAGGAATCTACCAGTTGCATTTCCAATCTGGTGGTAATTCATTGCCGCGACTGCCATCCACCTCGAATAACACTTCCAAATTCAAGGATGCGCATCAATCAAATAAACCGAGGGACTATAGTATTAAAGGAAGAAGTTTTACTAATGGGGATAGCTAACCCTACTTGGTCATGATATAGCTCCTGTTTATTCTTTTTAATTATAACCCAAAGTGTAAGTATATTCGTGTTCACCAAACCATCCTACTTCATTCTGGATTCTCCACCATGTATACAGTTGTTAAAATGGTTTTCGATATTGGCAGAGAGTATGACAATATTCGATCCCAATGTCTTTAATGACCAAACGTTTACATTTTGCACACTAGTTGGTTGTTTACATTTCAAAGGGTTTAATTTTTATATTAAAATTTCAGGTTTTCTTTATAATCATTTCATACCGAAGATAGAATATGCTTTCATATTAAAATCTTTATTTAAAACCTAACTAAGGATATTGAAACAATTCCAAATTTTAAAACAGTTTGAATATTTAGAATAGTTGAAAGTATATTAAAACGGATTAGATATATATTTGAAGTAGTACGAAAATAAATAGTTAGGACAATAAAAGTTTATATAAATAGTTTGAATTTTTAAAAATTAGGATTGATCAAAATATAGTTATATATATATATAGTTAAAACATTAAAGCTGTTTATAAAATAAATAGATGATTGTTAAAGTTGTTTATAAAAGTGGAGTATATAAGTTGAAAATAGTTTGTAAAGTAATTTAGTTATTTATTAAAGTAGTTTATCAAAATAGTTACAATATTTGTAAAAGTTAGAAATATAATATATTATAAAGTAAATAGTTTATATAATGATTTAAAATACTATAGTCGGAATTAGAATTTTTTTCTTCCAAGTTTTCAAATAAACTCGAAGTCCTGCTACAATTTCAAATCAAATGGACTCAACTTCGATATTTCAATTAGATTCAACTTCCATTTTAAATTCAATTCAAATAATTTGATTCAAATATCTGAAGTTTTCAATTAGTATTCTCACTTTGAACTATTTCAATTTATAATAATCTCAAGTTCACAATTAAAATATCAGTATAATTCAAGTTAGTTTAAAGTAAATTCCGAAGATGGAAAAAATAAATTAATTTCAATAGATTCAGTTATATTCAATTTAATTATTAACTTTAGTTTACAACATTAAATAATTTCCTTTAGCTTTTATATTTCAAAATCCAAAGTTCAAGTTCAAAGGAAATCAATTTATAAAACATCATTTATATTTACTTTAAAACAATATTTCAAGATTTAAGGTTAAAACGAATTTTATTTATCTATCCAGTGTTCGTACATAATTTTCTATCCGATGGCCAAGTAATACTTAAAATTTAATTTTAGTATTTCGGGAATGGATATATATAAATATATATATCATTTCAACCCAAATTAGGGGTCATAGGTATTTATCATTTCAACCGATGTTCTTAATTCATTTAAATGATTAATCCCAATTTATTCGATGTCTGCAACATCTAGGGTAAACGGTTGGAATTAATTATCACAAACAAATGGTCATATATAACTAAAATGAATAACTGGATAAATCACACGATTAAACATTGTTATATCAAACATATCAATCCAAAACAATATGAAAACCAATCCATCTAAATATTTCAATATCACATCAATTTGCAACTTGCCAGGTGTCAGGTTTAAACTAGCGATTTTATTTCAATTTAACCTAATTGTAAAATTTAAATTAACAATTAAATTACATTATATTATCAATACAAATAACCATAAACATGCATTTTTAACTATCAAACAATAATTAATATAATCACATTATAACATGATTGTAGTTTAACTAATAATCAAATATTTATTAAGTGTGAGCAGGTTTAATCACTCAACCTTAGTTTCGAATGTGTTTGAAATCAAATATAGACCCAAATTTTATCCGTCTCTTAATCCAACATAACCAACTCCATGTTGACGAAAATTTCGCATACGATCCTAACGAAACAAACCGTGCATAAATCTGAATTTGTATGAAAAATTTATACGCGTTTAAACGATTGGATTTTAATTAAAACGAAATAAATAAACATACCGTCTCAGCTCAATGGCACGTCATCCGTCTTCCCTAACATTAAAACACAACCTACAAAACATTCGCACCCAACCCGTAACTTCTCTCCTCCTTGCCTTCCTCTTCTCTCAACGAAAACTCAAACTGATTTCATCGTTGTTCTTCTCTTCTTGAATGCTTCCACCTTATCACCATCAATCCAAACTCGACCTCACTATGAACTTCCATCCTAAAGCGTAGTCACGCATGACACTGTACAAGTTGTGACATTTTATATCGCTGAATCCCTTCAAATTTTGTTACAACGTGCTCCTCCATGCTACAAACCCTAATACGATAATCAAATCGTAAATCATTCCCTATGTTTAATGATTACTCCAACCTTGTTTATAAACTTCATTGTAAATATCAAATCCAACAATTTTGAAGCCCCACCATTTTACGAACGAATAAAAATGAAAATCTTGGTTCAAGTAACCCAAATAAACAAGTTTCACAAATTTAGGTTTCCAGTATTTTATTTTCACTAAATTTGTTAAGCGTTTTGAGTTCGCATGATCAAATGACAAATTGGATGGCTAAGAAATTTGAAATCTTACAATAATTTACAGTTTCAGATCCAATGAAACTGGTTTCATCAGATTCTAAGATTGTTTGCAAAATGGCTATTCTAACATTCTTGTTAATATATATATATATATATATATATATCTAGTTTCCATTTATTCGACTTTTAATTCAATTCAAAAGTTTATAAACTTTATTCAAATAAAAATAATATAAATTAACTTTATAAATTTCATTTATTTTGAATTCCAATTCTAATATTTATCAAATTAAATTTGTATTTCAATTACAAATTTATTAAATAAATTTCATTTAAATATTCTAATATTAAATTTCAACATTCAAAGTTTATCAGTATAAACTAACTCAAAATTTTATTTGCAATCAGTTCAAGTTACTATTGTCATATATGTTAAATTTCTTTATGTAAACAATTAAATTAAATTTATATCATCAATTACATAATTAAATTTTATTTGTAACCATAAAATATTCAAAACTTTATTAAATTCAATAATTTAAATAGTGTAAAAAAATATGGGATGTTACAAAAGCATTCTGGTGAGTTTTACAATTTAGTGTGGTTATGGCGAGTTATGCCTAATAGGCATACACATACAACCGATATAGCACTACAAGAAAAATGATTTTTTTTAGAGCTCAAAAACTGCTACCAATCATTTTTGCTGGCGTTTTGATAATCGTTACGAGAAAACATGCCACTATAAATCGTTCCAAATTGGTTGCACTATTTTTAACGCTACTGAAATTTATTTTTCGTAACATTTATTAACCGCCACCAAAAATATTTTCATAGCATTTTATAAATGCCATAAAAAAAAGCTTATAATGTTACGTATAAAATTTTCAATTTTACCCCTAGTTTACGGTTGCGATTATTCAACGCCACTAAATGTAACGCAACTAAGAATTACTAATTAATTTTTCTTTTTTCCCTGCAATTATTTCCTGCTAGTAGTCTATTTTGTTTCTACAATATCAATCGATAATCATTCACATACTCATGACGTTCAAACAAACAGAAAAACAATTAACCATATAACACAGTAAAATATGCATAACTAATTCAATATAATAGTTTTCTGTATAACTGGACAAAAACTCGCATACAATAACCACTCTGATATACAAATTTACACAATTTATACAAAGAAAATGTTATACCCATAATATACACATCTAGTACTATAACCACTTTGCTCTTTGAAGTGATGCAACATATAGTCAGACAGCTCCTCCCTGATTTCACAACAAGATACACAAATGTTAGCAAGCCATGTTTAACTAAATTATCTCCGACAAGAGATTGAACCACATTACAAGGCCAGCATATTACGAGTCATCGCAAAACATGACTGGATGTACTAAGCAATGCAAATTCATATATTTGTTACCTTCAGATTCGATGTTGTGATTCGTACATTGATCTTCGAACCAATGTGTAGCTTTAGAAGCAGCTGAACACAAGTGACAATACAAAATTCTAATCTCAGCTAAAGCCAACTTTTATGTGTTCTATTCGTGTAAATAATAAAGTAGTATAAATTAACCTAGATCGATAATGCTAAGCAAATAGACCCAAAAGTACTTCCATAGGCAGTTCCTAGATCAACATTATCTAACACAAGGACATATTAAATGTCCTATTAGTCAAACAGTATACAGCAAAATGAGGCTACCAAATGTTTATGTGATAACTTATTTCCATTGAAATGGTGAACTCAGCCATCTTTCGTCATATCCACAAATCGACAAAGTACAGCATCACTCAACCATGTTTCTTGATCAATTTCAGCATGTCATCTGTACACGTAAATAGCCATGTTATTTCTCTACATGATCAACGATCCTACCTGAAACATATGCATACATAAACACATATATACACACATACACACACACATGTATGTATATGTAAATGGGATTTGAATTACCCTAGATGTACCTAAGGTTTACTGTTTTCCTACCTCATGTTATTTACATTGATGACCTAACATGCACATGCAATCATGCTCTAGCATATATTCTTAGCTTTGCTAATCTGCATAATATAACATAACGCAAACCAGTTTAAATAACAATAACTTAAGATTATTTTTAGGATAAAATGTGCTAACATGAAGCAATAAGAAATCATACCGTATCAATTTATCGCATAGAAAATCCAAGGGCACGCCTATAGAGTTTGTATAGGTATTATAAGCAATCAAAATTTGTTAAGACATATAACAATGGTAAATTAACAAAAAAGATGAAGGTTTCATAAGTAATAGGCATGCCTATAGAGTTCCGAGCGATGCAACAAACTTGAAGAGCCTTTCGAACTGTAGGCATATTCAAATAAGAAGAAACATAATTGTCCGAATAAATGCAAGACCGGATCTCAAACTCCCCTTGTACAGTATAGTCATTTCTTCTATAACTCCAATTCAGGTTGACCGGATCTCTGTTCAGTTTCCCACATCAATTCAGGTTCCTCTATCCTCAACAATATTAATAATCGAGATTGCAAATACGGTTCAGCTTCAACTTGTTCGTTGATGGCCTAACATGGAAATTTGCAATCTCAACTATTAATATTGATGGGGGAAGAGCTTAAAGCTAATTATCTTCGTCCCCTATGTAACATAATGCTTCTCCAGAGCATACATGGAAATTCTTTATGAAATGTATCAGAATGTTACATAATCCTTGAGTGATTTTCCTATGCACAGAAAATTAGTATGTTAACCAATGTAACATTCATTAGCCAGCACAAACTTTTGAAGATCCTGACAATGTTAAGTAGTACTGCCAGAAAGTAAATTCCATAAATATGACGATGGAATGTTCAGTAATTTTAAGATATTGCGACCAAATTCAATGAAGATGTAACATTCTCGTTTTATTAAGTCCTAAATCATGAGTTATTTGCATACACCTGAAGATAAAAGAGGTATTGAATAAGCATTATGTGGGCTGGTTGAGGAAACACTCCGAAATGATAAAGTTGATCATATGGACAAATATTTTTACTGCTTACTATATAACAATTTGGTCTGGTTAACAAGCCAACTAAACTTGACTTATTTTGGGAGTTACTAAATTGGTCCATTGAAACTTATTGATTTTCTGAAATTGATTTAATGAATTTTGAAGCTCTTTATTGATTGAAAACTTTATTTAAATTTTTCATCATTCCGGAGTGTTTCCTCAACCAGACCACAGAAAGCTATATCAATACCTCTCTTACCTCCAAATTTATGCTTAGAACTCGTGATTTGTTTCTGAACAACACGAGAATGCTCCACCTTCACGGAAATAAGTCATAGTATCCTAAAAATACTAAACACCTGCCGACATGGATCTGAAATATACCTCCTGACAGCACTACTATACACTAACAATGAACTTTGATAGGAGATCCTACTATGTTAGTGTTTCATTTCAAATTAATTGTCAGTTCATTGATAGGAGATTAATACCTCTCTTACCTCCAAGATAAACTGAATGTATGTAGTCACTTAACCTAATTTAGGGTCAAATTAGCTTAATTTAGTAACCCCCATGTCAAATTAACTTAATTTAGTAAGTCCCAAGTCAAATTAACTTAATTTAGTAACTCCCAAGTCAGATTCATTGTCAGTTCATACAAACTAGACCTCTTGGCCACAAAATTAACTTGCTCATATTTATGAGATTTCTTGAAATGTTCACACACACTTGATATATACAACACTCGTAAACATATGTGCTCATTCTTCATAGATACAAAATATAGTTTCACCTGCACTATCTATGTCTGTATGCTCATAATCATTACATGTTATATATATATATATACACACACACACATATGCTGATGTGCATGCAGAAGTCATACATTAAACATATATTTATCGTAATGTCATACGCAAGGTAAGTAGGTGTGTATATATATAGCTATATTTAAAAGCAGTAATCTCTCATGTATATCATTGTGTGTGTATGTATATATATACACACACTGTTGTCAAAAATCCTAAAATCTTGCAATTTGAATCTTAATCCAACTTGAATCTCTCCTTTTACGATTCGATTTTTACATTAAGATTCAAACTTAGTTATAAAAAAACACATTCAACACAAACTACCATATGTAAATATACTTATTTATATTAACAATCACCAGATAATGCTTTTAAAACAAAACAAAAATGAAATTAGAGGGAAAAAATTTGAGTTTTAACTTTAATTGTAAAAATTTGAGTTTTAAATTTAACATATAAATCACATTCAAAGTACATATGAA
Source organism: Allium sativum (assembly GCA_030737875.1). Classification (NCBI taxonomy): domain Eukaryota; kingdom Viridiplantae; phylum Streptophyta; class Magnoliopsida; order Asparagales; family Amaryllidaceae; genus Allium; species Allium sativum. The sequence continues at coordinate 747,321,330 of CM060916.1, read as the reverse complement.
ACCCATAAGTAATGATATTCGGAAACTACGATTTATGGTTTAAAATCCGTTTCGATTTGAAATATAAACTTTACGATTTATGATTTAAATCCCATTTTGAAAACCTTGCATATACATACATACATACATACATACATACATACATACATACATATATATATATATATACACACACGTGTGTGTGTAGGGGGAGCCTTGATTCACATGTTCAATCACAACATATATATGGCATATTTTTGTGTTCACGTATATATACTCTTATACATGCAAATCAGATGGAATAAAATAAAATAAATTAAAATACATAAACACATTCTGATTGCAATGTTGGTATACCTTTTTTAAACCTGTTTTTCTGTTCAGTTTCCCACATCAATTCATGTTTCTTTGGCCTCATAAATATCAATATCGAGACTGAAAAACGGTTCAGGTTCAACTTGATCATTGAGGGCCTAACACAAATTTTGCAATCCCGATTATTGATATTAATGGGACAAGAGCCTAAAACAAATTGTCTTTGTCCCTGTGGGTTCTCCTGAGCCTACAGAGAAATTTTGTATGAAATGTCTCAGTTAAGTGTCACTTTTTTATACTACACAATTTCAGTATTCATGTACACTCTTATACATGCAAATAAGATGGAAGAAAACAAATTAAGTTAACATACATAAACACATTCTGATATACTTGCAAAATATCATATATTGCAAAATTCATAAACTCCAAGTCATAAACTACACAATTTTGTATACTGCGTAACTCATATATATAATTCATGCATTGCAAGGTTCCTATACATACATATACATACATACATATACATATATATATATATGTATGTATGTATATGTATATCAATGTAATATGTTCGCTGCAAGTACTCAATCATGTAATTTAAATGAACATGTTAACATTTAAAATCAATGTCCATATTAAATTCCAATCAGTATAGACTATAGTTTAGGCAATCAACATATATGTACAAAACAGGTTCAAAACCCATTCGATTCAAAAGAAAACACTAGAAATTAACACTATTTGGTAATTTTTTCTGGTATACTGTGAAAACCCAGAGTTCAAAAAGAAATCGATTCAAAGTAATTTAATCTGGTATATTGCCAAAACCCAAAGCTCAAAAGTAACTTAAAACCCCATATATAAAACCCATTTACAAACACTATTTGCAGAAATCAACTGTTTTGGTTTATGGTTGCAGAAATCAAAACTCAGCGGAATTTAACTATTCAAAACCCTAAACGATAGGATTCAAACAAAATTAGATAAATCAAGTTTGGTTTTATACCTTTCTAGCTTTACCGATTTCACGATCTTGAATATGATTAGGAATTGAATCAAATCACTTTGTAGCGTCATCGAGATGAACCGCCTCTACTAGTATCCACACCAACGTTTAACGAGATAGTCTTTACAAAATCGAATTAAACTGAGAAATAATAAGCGGTAGATTGGAAGGGGTAAAAAGCTAGGGTTTTTTCCAGAAAAAAGAAAAAAAGTGAACGAGGGACAATAGATGTTAAGTATGAAGGAATAGGAAAAGAGAATAGGTCAGTTATGTTTTCCTTGGACACACGGACTTGTGTTTACAAAGAGGCAAGAATGTGATTTTTTTTACCGTGCTTACATTGGTCCTAAAAACACTTTTGCTTGCATTTGATAATGTTAACTGGCTTTTTGTTTTGGTTCCTAGGAGTACATCAGACACACTCAACTCAACGCATTGCGTGGAGCTAAGACTGAGAAGGACGCCTAGGAGCGAAGGAAACAGGATCAAGGAGGGACAGCGCCACCCAAAACCCGGCAGCATGGAAAATTCATTTCCGAACCTAGGCCTTAAACCTTGAAAAAGTCATAAGCCACGAGCGCCCGCACTTGCGTTTCTCGCACCCCTCGAGAGTCGAAATCCGCACTCGGCGGGCGTGAAATTCGCACTCGGTGGGCGTGAAATTCGCACACAACGGGCGCGAAATCCAGACCCGGCGGGCGCGAAATCCGCACCCGGCAGGAGCGAAATCCGAACCCGGCGGGAGCGAAATTCCGCACCTGGCGGGCGCGAAATTCCGCACCCAGCAGACGCGAAATTCTGCATCCATCTGGCATGAAATTACGCACCCATCTGGCACGAAATTCCGCACCCACTAGGCGTAAAATTCCCCACCTAGAAGGTGAGAAATTCCCCACCCAGCTGGTGCGAAATTCTGCACCAAGAAGGTGCGAAATTTCGCGCTTGAAGCCGGGTTCGAAATTTGTGCATGTGCAGGCGGCGGGTTTGAATTTCTGCATGTGGTCCCATATTCCTACCTACTACTACCTAATCCTATCTAACCTTTCTCCTATAAATAGCCTATAGCCTCACACTCCAAAGGGGTTGGATTTTCATCACTTGGGATCTTCATAGAGCTTCATGAGCCTCATTAATGGCATCTCCCATTTGAGGAAGAAGAAGGATTAAATAGTCTTTTTCCCAAATACTTAACACATGACAATTATGAAAGTAAATGTAATGAGATTTCATGAGCATGCCTCTACTTTGTAATTCTTGAGTGATTAATAATATTCTAATGCCTTTCCAAAGTGGACGTCGACCTCTTCTGAGGCCGAACCACTATTAATTCTTGGTTTCATTTACCTCTTACTCTTACTTAGTCTTGTGACCACAACTACAATTCCTATTAATAGGAATCCTTGGTGTTTTCGACATTTTTTGCCGTAACATTTGGTGCTTTCACTAAGAATACTTGGATATTGCGTCTTTGTCACACATAACCATTTCGACGGTCTTGAGGTTCCTTGCTCAACCAGCCACCAAGTCCGCTCATGATGGCGAAGCGACCAAAGAACGTAATGGTCGTCTCTTCAGCTGCTACCGATGTCGGGACATCCCAACAACCTCAACCCACAAACACCCCGGCCACTAATGAAGACATCCCTCCTGTTGTGAACCCCGAAGCGCCCGCGCCACAAGCTCAAATTCGTGCGCTTAATAATACGAGAACACCGCGATCGAGCTCAATCAAGTGTTAAGGAATAACATCGACCTTATGCAACAACTTCAAGAAAGTCAACGCGTCGTCGCTCGACTTCAACTGGCTCGGAACAACGCTCGACCTCAACTAACTGCCTTAGAAACCTCCACTTCCGCGTCAAGGAGCCCGCATCAAAGAAGGAGGTAAAGCTTCATCAACAATGTCGCCGCTCGTACAAATTCCCTCGATAATGGCAACGGTCATGCCAATGGCAATGGGAACAGCAACGGAGACCGGACTACCGTCACATATAGCGAGGGGGCATAATACCGAGACCGCTCTTGCAAGATCATCAATGATGGACCAGGTCCTACTAACCAACCTTCTACTTGACACAACCCGACGGTCGCTAATCTCGACGATGGGATCACTATTCCGGCGGCCCGCGCTCTCCAAGAGCAGGATCCGCATCAACCCGCTCCGCCACATCGTCTGCATCAGGACCTAATTATAGATGTCGAGGATATGGAAGACGTAGACCCAGACATTCATCATAGAAGGCGATCTCGCAACAGGTTTCCGGAACCCGGTCAAAACCCATGGATCCTGATGGCGGATCCCCATTCAACTTATCTTCCCAACATGGTACGAAGGATCATGAGGGAAATACGAGGGGGGGGGGCACATGGCTCATGGGAGGATCACATTAGGCGTAACCCTTTCACTAGAAGAGTGAATGAGGCCGAATGTCCACGGTGCTTCAGCATGCCGCAAATGCCACTCTACGATGGCACTACCGATCCTTTGCGCCTTCCTAATTCGATATGAATGACAAATGGACTCGAGCTGGGGTAATAACCCAGCCAAATGCAAATGCTTCCCGGTCTTCCTATCCGGAATTGGTTTACTTTGAGGTAATGACCCAGCCAAATGCAAATGCTTCCCGGTCTTCCTATCCGCAATTGGTTTACTTTGGTTCTCTTGCCTCCCACTTGATTACACTAACAACTTCGGGCAATTAGCAACAGAACTAGTCAAGCAATTCAGGGTTCATATCTCTAATCCGAAGAATGCCCTCACTCTGTCCAACCTGTACTAAGGGCCTGCCGAGTTGCTCAAAATCTACCTTTCCTGGTTCAACACATCTCTCGCCAAGGTCGAAGATCCGTATCCTCGCACCGTACTCTTTCAGTTAGCAAAAGGTGTCCTCCCTACTTTTGAGTTCGGGGCATGGATCAAGCGGAAGTAGCTAAAAAGCCTTGACGTTTTCTATGAGAAGGTGAATATGTACTTATGCCAAGAGGAGGCAAGACGGAACCGGCTCTCCGCTACAAGTCGTCCCAGCGACCCCTCAGTGGACACCGCAAATAACAACCTTAGAGGAAGGCAAGTTGGGGAGCCCCTCAATCCAAATAGGGGGGCAGGTCCTTACAGGAAAAACCAAACAACGGCAGGCCGGGTGGCCAAAATAATGGACAAACACCAGTGGAGACAGGAAAACCAGGCCCTCACCGTGCCTTCGAGACCTACACCCCATTAAACGAAGACTTAGAAACAATTTACTTGGAAACATACAACACTTAACCGTACAAAAAGCCGTATGTCAGAGAATCACTGACTGCAAGAAGAACACCGGGAAGTACTGTCGATACCACAACGTGTACGAGCACGACACCAACGAGTGCCGCCAGCTTAGGGACGCAATCAAGAAGCTTATCTGCGAGAAATGACTTGAACAATATATCCAAGAACCCTTTCCTCCCGAACAGAACTCTCATTCTTCAACGCTAGCTCCTCCATTGCCCACTGAAACACCCCACCTCCGTTAAGGTCACTCACAATGGGAATGCCTTAACTTTGGTGGAGGGTTAAGGGTACACAGAAAAATTTACAAGACAGATGAATTTAAGCAGTGGAAATTCAAACATTTATTGCATACGTAGTTTAATACAAAAGCATTACACCATAATTTCTGTCTTGATTATTCAATAAAGAAGCATAAACCAAAGAGTAAAAATAAATGCATAAATCCCCAAGGATCATATCCAAAAGCCATAGCCAATGCAAGAGAGTCCAAGTCATACATCTACTTTCTTGAAGCTTGTAAAGAGTCTGATTAAGCTGGAGTATTTCCTCCCTATGGACCGGAGGGGGGGGGACAGAAGAAAAGAAGACGAAAGAAAACGGGTCAGACAATAAGTCTGGTAAGTTCAGTGGTTACTAGTATTTAAACAAGAAAAGGGATCATGGCAATGATAACAGAACATAGGACAATACCCTAATATAAGATTAGAGGGACGTGTGATCACACCCACTACTATAGCCTCTGCACCTACTTAACCATTGGTTCAACCAGCCCACGTCTTTACAACAAACGATCCCCTTATTGATTAGCTCCTACTCGCATTTATTCAAGTCCTGCGTCCTTCGGTCCCGCTTGATTGTAGTCACCTATTCTGGTCCTACCATGGGGTGTATCAGTCCCTCTGGTGGCAACCCAACATGATTCAAGATGCACAGTGTACACTACTGATGCCCAGTGCCTGATTGTTCCACTCCGCAGTACGTGCACGCCCATACTTCGCCGGAACCTACACTGGCCCACCAACCGCCAACGTTTTGACCGCTTATGGTTCAGCCCAGTAATCGTGCCCCACCCTTCCTAGTTCAGGGTACCATGATACATCTATGTGGGTTACTGCTGAAATGGGTCTCCGTTAGTAGGGTTTTCTAATCAACATGTTTATTTGGTTAAGTGTCCAAGTTTACCTAACCCAGCCCATTCGTTTTAGTTAACATGTTGAATCAGTTAAGTGTTTTCCTAATTTACTTAACCCTACCAATCCTGACTTAGCTTTAATTTATTAAAGCACCAACCACTCACATTAGACAGGTCTTGTTGCGGTCACTGGATATGCCGGTCGGTTCCGGGCAGATTTACACCACAACTCAGTCTAAACTCGGGTTCTTTTTGGGCTTGATGCACTAACCACCCACATTAGACAGGTCTTGTTGTGCTCACTGGATATGCCGGTCGGTTCAGGGCAGATTTACACCACAACACAGTCTAACCTCGGGTTACGCATATTCGTCTTTTCTAAATTCATATATGTCAAATTTTTTTATTTAAATTTAATTTAATTTTTAATCACGACATAATTATCCTGTAATTATGCTCAACATAAATGGTATATCAAATATACCATTTAATGAACAAATCTATGCCATGAATTTTCATATTTCCCATCGCTACCCCGTGGAACGTATGCGTAAATCACATAAAATGTTGGGCTAGCAAATTATCCCAACCCCATAAACAAAAAGGGTAATAAACAAAGATCATGACATAAACATAAAATAGCATACATTAAACTTATCACATGTAACTTGGCATAGATGTATATCATTAACTTTAATCAATTGGGCAAAGGTGAACTTGTGACTAAGTTGAATCTAATGGTCATGTAAACTTGAAAAAGGTCTAGCATGAAAGTTTAACATATAATCACAGTTTCAAACTACAACTTGGCATATAATCTTATGTATGTCAAAACACAAGAAAGCTATCATAATCATTTTCTTATCAAAATTTAGCATGATGTTAACAACATAAGAGGACTACAATTCCACTTGTACAACAATCAACTTGGCATAGTTCTAAATATTTATAAATGTAAATCTAACATGTAAACTGAAACACCCCACCTCCGTTAGGGTCACTCTCAAAGGGAATGCCCTAATTTTGGTGGAGGTTTATAAGTACAAGTCACAGATATACAAGACAGATATAAGAACACATATTTGTAAACAGCGGAAGAACAACAAACTTTATTTCATAAAGTCAAATACGTGTTACAACAACATCCTTTCCAAAAACATAACATAACACTTTCATAATCTGTCTTGAGTACATTATTTAAAGAAGCATAAATAAAACGTAGATAAACTGCAAAAGCCCCATAGTCGATTGTCCAAAGCCATAGTTCAAAACAGGAAAGTCCAAGCAATACATTTCTCTTCTTCAAGCTGGATGTTGAGGTTGGTCAAGCTGCAGTGTTCCCTCCCTGAGGACCTGAGGGGGGGGGGGGAAACGGAAGAAAGAAGACGAAAAAAAAGTAGAGTCAGACATAAAGCCTGAGTAAGTCTAGTACTATTTTGTCTATGAATAAAGAACTGGGTATGATAAGTATAAACAAGAAGTGGGAAAGCACTATAAACTTGGTTAAGTTGTCTAGGGTCGAATAGACCATCGTACCCCATGTTAATCTCTGAACCCATATAAACTAGTTTCCAATTTGCACCCCAAAATCAGGGTGATGTGATCCATTCAATGATGATCGGCTCCTACTCGCATAGTTACATGTGTCTTACGGCCCCCGATGTTGTAGTTACCTATGCTGGTCCCACCATGGGGTGTATCAAGTCCCATAGTGGCAACCCGACACAACCTTAGAGTGCACAGGTATGCTACTGGTGTCCAGTGCCTTATTTTTCTGCACCGGAGTGTGTGCACGCCCACACTCCGTTAGAACCTACACTGCTACACCACCGCCGTCGCTTTGACCTCTTACAATCAGCCCAGTAATCGTGCCCCACCCTGCCTAGTTTCAGGGTATCCTGATACACCTTCTAGGGTTACTGCTGAAAAGGGTCCCCCGTTACTAGGTTTTCTATCTCTAGCCAACATGCTAAGTTGGTTAAGTGTTTCCTAACCTAACCCCCACCAGTCCGTTTTGTTTAGCATGTTCCATTTTGATTAAGTCTTTAGTTCACTTAATCCTATCAATCCTGACTCAGCCTTAATTGTCTTATTAAGGCCCTGACCTCTCACATTAGATAGGTATTGTTGTGGCTGCCTGTTGCCGGTTAGTTCCGGGCAGTCTTACGCCACAACTCAGTCTAACCTCGGGTCCTTGCTGGGCTCCATGTTTAACCTCCCACATTGGATAGGTATTGTTGTGACTACTGGACAGCCGGGCGGTTCCGGGCAGGTTTACATCACAACTCAATCCAACCTCGGGTTAAACACATCGTATGTTCTACATTTACATATTTTGTCATTCTTCTTTATTTCTTATATGTAAATATTTGCGGCCCATTATTAAGTTAATGGTGTAAAGGTTACACCAATCATGGGCCCAACCCATACTTGAACTTGGGCCCTTCTATTTTATATTTTCATTCATTAGTAATTTTAACCCAACGTTATTTTCCCCCGTTTAACACGTCCGTTTATATATTTTGGGCTTAGCCTTCTAAAGCCCAAATTAGCCATGCGAAAGGGGAGGCTTAAAGCGTGATTACATACACAAAGAGGGGAAGGTGAGCGCATGAACTTGCAATATGACGTTGGAAATACATAATAGAAACTGGTGTACTTGCATATATATATTTTGGTCATAAAGCATAGGTGACATGAACCAAACCATGTAAACTTAAGATAAGAATCTAAATTAGGTGTCACATAGTCTTAACTACAACATAGACCTATGTTCTCATTTAGGCATAAACATAAACAAGTCATGTTCATAAGGTTTCTACATGTTTACAAAGGGGATACTTTGTTACTAACACAAAAGCATAGTTCAACTTAATCATGGTTTAAGTCTAATCACATAACGATGGTATAAACATACTTATGCATAAATATTCCTAAACATGGTGTTTGCTTTAAACTTGCAAAAAGGGATTTTTTTTTTTTTTTTTGAGTCTAACCTAGCCATGTCTCACATATGTCATCATATAACTCTTGTAAACAAGATAGACTTAATCATGGGTTTCTATTATGCCAAATATCATTCATAGCCTAGCCATATTCATAAGTTTGCAAAAGCATGACTTAATACATGGATTATGGTGTCAAAATTCCAACATAGTTTCTTATGAACTATAACAACCAAACTTGTTTCAATTACTTGCAAAATGATTTATGCACAAAAATATACATCATGATGACATAATAACAAAGCCCCAAACTTGCATGAATTTCAATCAACTACATGCATGTAGCTTCAACATAGATTACATAATTTGCGCAATATTCCAAACGTATACTTGCATAGAACTACCGCATGTAGTTCTTTATAATGAATAACATAATTTTGCACAAATATGAACTACTTTATTATCCCAATTCAAGCATACAAATCAATACAGTTGTTTATTCCTACCAAAGTAATACTCTACTTACAATGGTGTGATGAATTCTCTAGTTTAGGGATTGAAGACGCAAATTCCTTTGTTGAATTGATTTGATTAGGTTGCTTTAAGCTTTAGAATCTTCCTCCTAATCCTCTCTCCAATTTGGTGGCTACTCCTAGTCGTTCCTCAGCAACATGGCGGCTATGTTCTTATTTTTGAATGAATAGATTAGGGTTTAGTCTAGGGTTGTTTATATAGAGGTTAGGAACTGATTAGGGCCATTGATGTTGCTTGGATTGATCATAGCCATTCATCCTAAGGAGAGACCAATTAAAACTTGCCACCTAGCCCTAATGACAAAGCAGACCACGGAAAATCGACCAACATAGCATAGGCCAGCCGGGTTAGACTGGGCTCGACCTGGTCTGGACCAGGTCGACACCCCTGTCGACAGCCCTGTCGACAGGCCTGTCGACCTGGTTAGACCAGGTCGACAGCCCAGTCGACCTGGGTGTGTCAGGCGGGTGTTTTCCGCCCTGGCCCAATGGGCCCCATTTTCGAATTTAAACTTGATTTATTCTGTTTGAATTTTAAATTTAATTCAAAACTTCCGAAGGCCATATCTTCTTCATACGGACTCCGTTTTTCGAAAACTCGGACTCTATTTCGTGTATTTTTCCGAGACGAACGCAATGGCATATCCCGTTTCCCTTAGTTCTTTGATTTTCAGATTAATTATATTTTAATTTGTGAATTTCATAGTTATAGAATTCTCGGGGTGTTACATTCTCCCCCACTTAAAAGGATTTCGTCCCCGAAATCTTCAAGTTAGGAGGAATGTATATCCTAACATCCAATCATCCATCTACTCATCCATCAAACACGAGTATCCATTGTCCTTAAAAGATTTCTAATGCTTCATGATCATATGCGAAGTGTGTGTGTACATGTACTTATCTAATGCAAAATCAGGCGGTCTACTGATTCAGTTGCCCTCCTTAATGCGAATTATGTAAGTGCCATGAATCCATTATGTATGCAAATTTTCCTATTCTTGATTCTACATGAGTGCACAATCATTCAATACAAATGCAACATCCACATGACAACACATTAAAGTTCAACCACATATGAATGCAAACATATATGCATATGCAATATGAAGTGACTGAGCCGATCTAAAACCTAGATTGTGTGTGTATATGCAACCACGAGCAACCACTAGCAATCACTTGCAACCACTTGCAACCATCATCCATAACATGTTTCAACTACATGTTTTCCATCCAAAAGGTTTCTACCTAAAAGATAAGGTCGAGGAAATATACCTAAAAGATAGATAAAAGCGCAACTTAAGGAAAAAGAAAGATCAAGGATGTACCCTCGAACAGAAAAGGGTAGGCAGTACGTATTCTAGCTTCAGTTTCCCAAGTCGCGTCTCCCTCGGCGTCGCTCCACTGAACTTTGACGAGCTTGACTTCGCGGTTGCGTAGCTTCTTCACTTCCGTTCCTAAGATGCGGGTTGGAACTTTTCTTATGGTTGCTTCGCGTTCCACTTCGGCCTCTTCGAAGATATTTGGCTCCACCACTTCAGCAGACTCATGTAGACATTTTCGGAGATGTGAAACGTGACAAACGTTGTGGACTCCAGCCAACTTCTCGGTTAGCTCTAATCTATAGGACATTTTTTTTTCCCAATTGTTCCTATCTAAAGGTATAGTCGAATGATAGAAGCAGGTAAAAACTTTGTGCCCATTAGGCAATGTCAAAACTGAAAACCTATGCCACATATATATATATATTGATTAGGAGAAGAACTCTCTAAGCATCAGCCCCGAAGACCGAAATCAACATCAGACTGACACCCAAAGAGTTACTCAACCCAACCACCATATATTATTCTAGGAAACTAAGCATGTTGGACTCCTTTTAGGTCACAAGGGAGTCCCTTCCTAAGACCAATCTGTATCCTATAAAACCCAAAAACTTTAGTCAAACCAATGAACACCCTCGAGCCCCAACATGTGTTACTAACAGGTGAGTCATACTCCCTATGGGTTTGCAACGGAAATTGGATTGAGAATGGGACCGAGAGGATATACAAAAAAAATACCATGCAAGTAAGCTCTACAGGAAGAGAGGGATCAAGGATATACTCTTAAGAAGAGATATTATGTACGAATCTAGTCTTCAATCTTCTAAGTCGCATTTCTTGAGCTTAACTCCATTATGCTTTGTCCGTTTTTAACTTCACAATTTCGTAGCTTCTTAATTTTTGTTTCCAAAATATGAGTTGGAACCTATTTCTCGTTCCTCTTTCACTTATTCTCCTTCTAGTATACTTGGCTCAAGCCTAACTGCGTACTCATGGTTCCATGCAAGCTCTCCAAAATTCATTAGTGAATCTTGGATCTTGTTCACTTACTAGAAGGTATTCCACATAGATGAATTATCTCTTGAAAATAAACAAATGTCAACTATGTTTCCAAATGTACTTACTAAGGTGATTCTTTACAACTCATGCATCAGCGAAATGAACCTTCAGCCTTAGTGGCGAACACTACGGGAGCGCCCTATTCTGAAATGCTCCTCCTAATGAACCCCTTTTCTAGAAGTTCTTTAATCTGTTTACTGAGCTCTTTCCTTTCTCGTGGAGCCATATGTCTAACGGGCAACGCAACGGGCTTTGCATTATCTACAAGATATATGCGGAAGTCTATTTCCCACTTCGGAGGCAAGCCCTTCACCTCTTCGAAGACATCCGGATATTCCCGGACCACTCTAACTGATTGCAAATTTTCAACAGAGGCATCTAGCGATTCAAGATAACTAAGCATAACCGCATACGAGGGATTACAAGAAATTTCCAAAGTATTACCGAGCTGGGTTAGGAGCCTAACAACCCTTTTCTCACAATCAAGGATGGCCCCATTACTGGATAGCCAATCCATACCCAAAATCAAACCATAACCCGAAAAGCCCAAAACAAAGGCACTACATTGAAATTCTACACTTAGAATAGAAATTTTCAATCCCACACAGATCATAGATAAATGAGCTGGGCCCCCAATTGGGTTTGAAACAATTAAGGGGTCCTCTACCATACTAGTTTTTAGGTGCAGAGATTCTACTAAAGCAGACGAGATAAAGGAGTGTGATGCGCCAGAATCAAATAAAGTGCGAACGGGGTGATCATAAAGATAAACTACACTTTCTACAGAAGTGTTTGTACCTCGCTGTTGCAAAGGTGGCGCTTCCAGCACATGAATCTGTGCCCCTGGGGTGGATCCAGCGCCCTGCCCCTGTCCCCGTTTCTTTGGGCAGTCCTTAGCCCTATGGCCCGTCTCACCGCAAGAAAAGCACCCACCATTCTCCTTGGCCTTCTTTTTCCTGCAGTCCTTTACTAAGTGCCCCACTTTGCCATAGAAATTACACGTCCTCTTCTCTTTGTTGCCTTCCCCGCCTTTTTTAAAGTCTGTCTTCTTAGGCTGCAAACCCTCTTTCTTCCCTTGAGAGCTTTCTGCCTTTGTCTCCTTCTTGCCCTTATCCTCTTCATTCAGCAATGCCATTTGCACCAATCTTTCATACGTGGCTCCCATGGGTATATGGGTCATGGCCAAACTGTGTAATGGCTCATTCAACCCTTTGACGAAACGGAGAGCCTTCTTGTGCGGGGTGTTGACTAGGTCAAGCCCAAACCTAGCCAGCTCATCGAACTGATTCACATATTCTCTGACTGTCTTGTCCCCTTGCTTAAGAAATAAGAATTTTTCCAACTGCAAACTTCTTTCCGCATCTGAGAGAAATTTAGTCTCAAACCTTGCCCTAAAGTCCTCCCATGTCTCCACTGGTCTTTCAGCATTAGTGACTTCCCACCAGTAGGAAGCCTCGCCCTTCAATAGCCACACTGCCAATTGTACTTTTTGCCTATCTTCTACCTCAAAGATGATGAATAGGTCCTCCGTTTCTTTCAGCCAATTTCTGGCTGCCACGAAGGACTCAGTTCCATGGAAATCCCTTCCTCCCATAGCTTTAAAATCTTTACATATCTTAGCAAACGTGTTTCCCCGAGGAGGAGGTGGAGGAAAAGGTGCTGCTGCAGCTGGATGATTTCCTTCCGCTGGGGGAGGAGGAATGGTAGGACCTGGCTGAGTGGCTCTTGCTTCTAAGAACCGTCTAAACCAACCAGGTATTGGCACCCCTTCCGGCAAGTTAAGTTCTTGGGACATGCTGAAACAAAAAGGATAGATTCAAAACGAAGGATAAGAGATAGTACCTATGGCTTTGGGGAGTGGACTTTGCCTTTTTAAAATAAAATAATATTTTTCTTTTAAAAATGCTTCTTTAAATTTCCTTTTTGAAAATAATTTTTCAAAACTTTTTATCTTATCTGGTAAACCTATGCTCTGATACCAAGTGAAACACCCCACCTCCGTTAGGGTCACTCTCAAAGGGAATGCCCTAATTTTGGTGGAGGTTTATAAGTACAAGTCACAGATATACAAGACAGATATAAGAACACATATTTGTAAACAGCGGAAGAACAACAAACTTTATTTCATAAAGTCAAATACATGTTACAACAACATCCTTTCCAAAAACATAACATAACACTTTCATAATCTGTCTTGAGTACATTATTTAAAGAAGCATAAATAAAACGTAGATAAACTGCAAAAGCCCCATAGTGGATTGTCCAAAGCCATAGTTCAAAACAGGAAAGTCCAAGCAATACATTTCTCTTCTTCAAGCTGGATGTTGAGGTTGGTCAAGCTGCAGTGTTCCCTCCCTGAGGACCTGGGGGGGGGGGGGGGGGAAACGGAAGAAAGAAGACGAAAGAAAAGTAGAGTCAGACATAAAGCCTGAGTAAGTCTAGTACTATTTTGTCTATGAATAAAGAACTGGGTATGATAAGTATAAACAAGAAGTGGGCAAGCACTATAAACTTGGTTAAGTTGTCTAGGGTCGAATAGACCATCGTACCCCATGTTAATCTCTGAACCCATATAAACTAGTTTCCAATTTGCACCCCAAAATCAGGGTGATGTGATCCATTCAATGATGATCGGCTCCTACTCGCATAGTTACATGTGTCTTACGGCCCCCGATGTTGTAGTTACCTATGCTGGTCCCACCATGGGGTGTATCAAGTCCCATAGTGGCAACCCGACACAACCTTAGAGTGCACAGGTATGCTACTGGTGTCCAGTGCCTTATTTTTCTGCACCGGAGTGTGTGCACGCCCGCACTCCGTTAGAACCTACACTGCTACACCACCGCCATCGCTTTGACCTCTTACAATCAGCCCAGTAATCGTGCCCCACCCTGCCTAGTTTCAGGGTATCCTGATACACCTTCTAGGGTTACTGCTGAAAAGGGTCCCCCGTTACTAGGTTTTCTATCTCTAGCCAACATGCTAAGTTGGTTAAGTGTTTCCTAACCTAACCCCCACCAGTCCGTTTTGTTTAGCATGTTCCATTTTGATTAAGTCTTTAGTTCACTTAATCCTATCAATCCTGACTCAGCCTTAATTGTCTTATTAAGGCCCTGACCTCTCACATTAGACAGGTATTGTTGTGGCTGCCTGTTGCCGGTTGGTTCCGGGCAGTCTTACGCCACAACTCAGTCTAACCTCGGGTCCTTGCTGGGCTCCATGTTTAACCTCCCACATTGGATAGGTATTGTTGTGACTACTGGACAGCCGGGCGGTTCCGGGCAGGTTTACATCACAACTCAATCCAACCTCGGGTTAAACACATCGTATGTTCTACATTTACATATTTTGTCATTCTTCTTTATTTCTTATATGTAAATATTTGCGGCCCATTATTAAGTTAATGGTGTAAAGGTTACACCAATCATGGGCCCAACCCATACTTGAACTTGGGCCCTTCTATTTTATATTTTCATTCATTAGTAATTTTAACCCAACGTTATTTTCCCCCGTTTAACACGTCCGTTTATATATTTTGGGCTTAGCCTTCTAAAGCCCAAATTAGCCATGCGAAAGGGGAGGCTTAAAGCGTGATTACATACACAAAGAGGGGAAGGTGAGCGCATGAACTTGCAATATGACGTTGGAAATACATAATAGAAACTGGTGTACTTGCATATATATATTTTGGTCATAAAGCATAGGTGATATGAACCAAACCATGTAAACTTAAGATAAGAATCTAAATTAGGTGTCACATAGTCTTAACTACAACATAGACCTATGTTCTCATTTAGGCATAAACATAAACAAGTCATGTTCATAAGGTTTCTACATGTTTACAAAGGGGATACTTTGTTACTAACACAAAAGCATAGTTCAACTTAATCATGGTTTAAGTCTAATCACATAACGATGGTATAAACATACTTATGCATAAATATTCCTAAACATGGTGTTTGCTTTAAACTTGCAAAAGGGATTTTTTTTTTGAGTCTAACCTAGCCATGTCTCACATATGTCATCATATAACTCTTGTAAACAAGATAGACTTAATCATGGATTTCAATTATGCCAAATATCATTCATAGCCTAGCCATATTCATAAGTTTGCAAAAGCATGACTTAATACATGGATTATGGTGTCAAAATTCCAACATAGTTTCTTATGAACTATAACAACCAAACTTGTTTCAATTACTTGCAAAATGATTTATGCACAAAAATATACATCATGATGACATAATAACAAAGCCCCAAACTTGCATGAATTTCAATCAACTACATACATGTAGCTTCAACATAGATTACATAATTTGCGCAATATTCCAAACGTATACTTGCATAGAACTACCGCATGTAGTTCTTTATAATGAATAACATAATTTTGCACAAATATGAACTACTTTATTATCCCAATTCAAGCATACAAATCAATACAGTTGTTTATTCCTACCAAAGTAATACTCTACTTACAATGGTGTGATGAATTCTCTAGTTTAGGGATTGAAGACGCAAATTCCTTTGTTGAATTGATTTGATTAGGTTGCTTTAAGCTTTAGAATCTTCCTCCTAATCCTCTCTCCAATTTGGTGGCTACTCCTAGTCGTTCCTCAGCAACATGGCGGCTATGTTCTTATTTTTGAATGAATAGATTAGGGTTTAGTCTAGGGTTGTTTATATAGAGGTTAGGAACTGATTAGGGCCATTGATGTTGCTTGGATTGATCATAGCCATTCATCCTAAGGAGAGACCAATTAAAACTTGCCACCTAGCCCTAATGACAAAGCAGACCACAGAAAATCGACCAACATAGCATAGGCCAGCCGGGTTAGACTGGGCTCGACCTGGTCTGGACCAGGTCGACACCCCTGTCGACAGCCCTGTCGACAGGCCTGTCGACCTGGTTAGACCAGGTCGACAGCCCAGTCGACCTGGGTGTGTCAGGCGGGTGTTTTCCGCCCTGGCCCAATGGGCCCCATTTTCGAATTTAAACTTGATTTATTCTGTTTGAATTTTAAATTTAATTCAAAACTTCCGAAGGCCATATCTTCTTCATACGGACTCCGTTTTTCGAAAACTCGGACTCTATTTCGCGTATTTTTCCGAGACGAACGCAATGGCGTATCCCGTTTCCCTTAGTTCTTTGATTTTCAGATTAATTATATTTTAATTTGTGAATTTCATAGTTATAGAATTCTCGGGGTGTTACATAAACATGTGATTTAGATCCTAAACTTGCAAATAACCACCAAATTACAACATGACATGTTTTACCATTTTGTTGGCATAATAAGTTCTTTACTCAATCGTAATAACATACGGTGTTGTACATTACCCAAGCATATAGACATGAAATATACAACATATTCATCACCATAAGCATATAAACATGAAATATACGACAAGCTCATCGCCACAAACATATAGACAAGATTAATTACAACTATATTTTAAGATAAATGGGAATCAAATCTCATACATAAGCATCGTACTATATTCCAATTACAGCATGTCATGATTCAATCAAAAGGAATGTTTAAATCTGCGTAACAACTAACTTACAAACTAAAAGAAATTCTTGCATTCTGAAATCTGAATTCTGAAATTGGAGATGCGCACCATTGATGAAGATCGTTGAATTAAACTAGTTGTAGTTTGATTTTAGATGTAGCTTTTTAACTCGTCTTTAGAATTGAAAAGGGTGACGGCTACTCCAAATCCTCCATTGACGGCATTTCAGTTCTAGGTTTATTTTTCTATGTGTTTTTAGGTTAGGCATTGAGTTGTTTATATAGAATTTCAGTTTGATTATAGCCGTCATATGAACCTAGGGTTAATCACAGCCACTCAGACCAGATCAGGCCCATCCAGAAACCCTGGTGACTCAGTAGTGAGTCAGAAATCATTCAAATTTCAGATCTGGCCGGGGGCCAGGTCGACCCCCAGGTCGACCTCAAGGTGGGGGGTCGACACTAGGGTCGACCCCCTGGTCAACCTGCTTGGGCGGGAATTTTCCCGCCCAGCCCGCTTCTGGCTTCTGTTTGAATTTTGAACTCACTTTTGAACTGTGTGAATTTATTCAAATTTTTGAAACTTCTAACAGCCATAACTTCTTCATACGAAGTCCAATTCACGCAAACTCGGACTCTATCTCAACCAGAATTCCAAGACGAACACAATGGCATAGCCCGTTTCCCTTAATTCTTACAATTTAAATTAAGTATTCTAGTATTTATAATTATAATGTTAATAGAAAGTACGAGGTGTTACATTCTCCCCTCCTTTTAGGATTTCGTCCCCGAAATCTTCAAGTCGAGAAGAACTTATATCCTACCATCCAAGCACCCATCTAATCAACCATCAAACACAGGCGTCCATTGTCCTTAAAAGATTCCTAATGCTTCATGATCATATGCATTATGTGTATATATGTTCTTATCTAATGCAAAAATCAGGCGGTCTACTGATTCAGTTGACCTCCTTAATGCAGATTATGTTAGAGCCATGAGTCCATTATGAATGCAATTTTTCCTACTCAAAATTTCTTACATGAGTGCACAACCATTCATACAAATGCAATGTCCATATGATAACACATCAAGTTTTAATCCATAAACCAATACATTTATGCATATGCAAAATGGAAGTGACTTAGCCGATCTAATACCTAGTGTGTGTATATGCATCCACTAGCAACCACTAGCAACCACTAGCAACCATTTGTAACCACTTGCAACCATCGATCATAACATGTTTCTATTACATGTTTTCATCCAAATGGTTCCTACCTAAGGATAAAGGATGGGATCGAGGAGATATCCCTAAAAAGGTTGATACGAGCATAAACTTAAGGAAAAAGAGATTAAAGACGTACCCTCAAAGAGAAAAGGGTAGGTTGCGCGTATTCTGTCCTTAGTTTCCCAAGTTGCATCTTCCTCGGTGTCGCTCCGTTGAACTTTGACGAGCTTAACTTCACGGTTGCGTAGCTTTTTGACCTCTTTTCCCAAGATACGGGTTGGAACTCTCTTCACCGTTGCTTCTCATTCAACTCCAACTTCCTATAGCATACTTGGTTCTACCACTTCCGCAGACTCGTGTAAGCATTTCCTCAGGTGAGAGACATGAAAGACATTATGAATCCCGGCCAATCTTTCGGGCAGTTGCACTCTATAAGCCATCTTCCCAATTTTCTCGATGATAGGGAACGACCCTACAAATCATGGTGCTAGCATTCCTGTGGATCCAAAGCGAACGACGTTCCTCAAAGGAGATACTTTAAGGAACACCTTGTCTCCAACTTCAAACTCAAGGTCAGTTCTTCTTCTGTCTGCGTAGGATTTCTGTCTATCTTGGGCAGTCTTCATTCTTCTTCGTATCAAGTCTACTTTCTCTAAAGTCTCCCTAATCATGTCTGGTCCAAGTATGAGCTTGTCTGTGGACTCCTACCAGCAAGTTGGTGAGCTGCACGACCTTCCATACAAAGCTTCGAAAGGTGCCATGCCTATGGTGGCTATTGTTGTAAGCGAATTCCACCAAAGGTAGATGATCCTTCCAAGTTCCTCCGAAGTCAATAATGCATAACCTCAAGAGGTCTTCTAATACTCTGTTGACTCTTTCTGTTTGGCCATTGGTTTGAGGGTGATAGGCCATGCTTAAGCATAACTGTGTGCCTACAGCCTCTTGTAAACTCTTCCAAAACTCGCTCGTGAAGATAGGGTCACAATCACTCACTATGCTGGAGGGTATCCCATGGATTCGAACTATCTCCTTAAGATATATGGATGCTAGAGATGAGGAGTCCTTCTACTCTTGACAGGTATAAAGTGGACGCTTTTTGTGAGTGTATCCACTATAACCCAAATGCTAGTATTGCCCCTTCTTGACCTAGGCAACGCATCTATAAAGTCCATCGAGATGCTATCCCATTTCCACTGTGGGACGTCTAGAGGATGAAGCAGACCACCAGGCTTCTTCTGCTCTGCCTTGACTTGTTGGCATATTAGACACTTAAAAAAAAATTCAGCTATGTCTTTCTTCATGCCATTCCAAAAGAAATTTCTTTTGATGTCTTTATACATTTTGTCTCCGCCTAGGTGTATGGTCAACTTGGAATGGTGTGCCTCTTCCAGAACCGCCTTTACCAAGCCCCTTGCTTGTGGGACACATAGTCTTCCATCTCGTCTCAACCAGCCCTTGGCATCAAAGAAGTACTATTGAGGTAACTGGAAGTCTCACCCTTAATTAATTTGTCCATCACTTCGGCTAACTGAGGGTCTTCTCTTTGCGCGGCTCCGATTGAGTCTAACAGAGTTGGTCGCACTTCTAATGTTGCTAGCCAGCCAGGCACAAAGTCAGTGGAGGGTCTGAAGTTAAAGCTTGCTATGAACTCCAAGCTTTGCCTTTGCACAAAGAGAGGTTCAGTTTCTTTCTACTCAAGGCGTCTGCTACTACATTGCCCTTGCTAGGAGTGTAGGAAATCTCAAAATCGTACGAGGCAAGAAACTCCATCCATCTTTGCTGCATCAAATTGAGATCCTTCTGCGAGAATAGGTGTTTCAACGATTTATGGTCAGTATACAGTTCAAATTTCTCACCTAGGAGATAATGGCGGCAAGACTTAAGCGCAAAAACGATGGCTGCCAACTCTAGGTCGTGGGTTGGGTAGTTTTTCTCATGCACTTTCAATTGCCTTCCCCCATAAACCACTACCTTCCCTTCTTGCATCAGAACAGCGCCTAGTACTGTTCCGCATGCATCGGTGTATACTGTAAACATCTTGCTTCCATCAGGCAATGTCAGAACTGGGGCTGTTGTTAAAGCCCTTTTCAAACATTGGAAAGCAATATCACAATCAAAATCCCAATTGAAAGCTAGGTTCTTCTTTGTCAATCTTGTTAGTGGAGCTGTGATTTTTGCAAAATCTTTGATGAACTTTCGATAAAAGCCTACTAGCTCGAGAAAGCTTCGGACTTCGGTTGCGTTTCGAGGAACCTTCCAATCTTGCACAGCAACCACTTTTGCGGGTCCACAGCTATCCCCTCTTTGGACACCACATGTCCAAGAAGCCTAACTTCTTCTCTCCAGAAATGGCATTTGGAGAATTTTTCCTTCAACTGTTGTGCACGGAGAGTATCAATGACTTCTTTTAGATGTTGAGCATGCTCTTCCTCATTCTTTGAGAAGATCAAAATATCATCTACGAAGACCACCACAAACTTATTGAGGAATTCTCGGAACACCCTGCTCATTAAATCAACGAAGTAATCAAGTGCATTTGTCAAGCCGAAAGGCATGACAAGCCATTCGAAGAAACCATCGGGAGTTCTGAACGCGGTCTTATCAATGTTGTCTTCAGCCACTCTTAGCTGATGAAACCCGGTAGCTAAATCTAATTGGGAGAAAACTGATGCACCTACAAGCTGGTCGAACAAATCATCTATTCTTGGGAGTGGGTGTCTATTCTTCTTGGTCAGCTTGTTTAGCTCCCTATAATCAACACACATGCGAAGCGAACCATCATATTTGGTTGCGAACACTACTGGAACACTCCATTCAGAAATACTCCGTCTTATGAACCCCTTTTCAAGCAGCTCTTTGATTTGCTTGCTGAGCTCCTTTCTCTCCCTTGGGGCCATGTGCCTAATGGGTAAGGTGATGGGTTTTGCACTGTCAACGAGGTATATGAGGAAGTCTATCTTCCGCTTCGGGAGTAAACCCTTTACCTCTTCAAACACATCAGAATATTCACGGACTGCCTTTACAGACTGCAAGTCCGCAACAGACGCATCAAGAGATTCTAGATAGCTTAGCATAATAGACTTCAGGGTATTGCAAGAAATTTCAAGAGTGTTACCAAGGCGAGTCAGGAGTCTAACCACTCTTTTCCATAGTCGAGGATGGCGCCATTACTGGATAGCCAATCCATGCCTAGAATCAACCCATAGCCCGTGAAGCCCAAAACATAGGCATTGCATCTAAACTCAATGCTTAGAATAGATATTTTCAAACCCAAACAAACATTTGACAAATAAGCCGAGCCCCCAATTAGATTTTGAACAAACAAGGGTTCCTCTACTAAACTAGTGTCTAGGTGCAGAGATTCAACTAAATCAGCGGATACAAATGAGTGCGATGCGCCAGAATCAAACAATGTACGAACAGGATGATCAAAAAGATAGACTAAACTTTCGACAGAAATATTTCTACCTCGTTCTTGCGGAGGTGCCGTGAGAGCGTGAACTTGTCCTCCAGATGAAGGTCCAGCTCCCTGCCCTTGCTTCTTTGGGCATGCCCTAGCCATGTGTCCTGTTTCACCACAGTGGAAACAACCACCCATCTTTCTTTTCTTCTTCCAGTAGTCATTGACCAGATGCCCGGGAATGCCACAGAAATTACACTTTCTCTTTTCACGGGGTTTGTTGTTTTTCCCGCCTTTCTTTGAATCATCCTTCTTATTTTGTGACCCTTTCCCCTTCTTATCTTGAGGCACTT
Source organism: Allium sativum (assembly GCA_030737875.1). NCBI lineage: Eukaryota > Viridiplantae > Streptophyta > Magnoliopsida > Asparagales > Amaryllidaceae > Allium > Allium sativum. The sequence continues at coordinate 747,299,277 of CM060916.1, read as the reverse complement.
CTGCTTTTGCCTCATTCTTGCCCTTGTCTTCCTCATGTAAGAGTGCCATGTCCACAAACCTCTCGTAAGTATCCCCCATAGGTATATGGGTCATAGCCAAGCTGTGAAGTGGCTCATTCAATCCCTTGACAAAACAGAGAGCCTTCTTATGAGTAGTGTTCACTCCAGTCCAAATCGGGCTAGCTGATTGACTTGATTGACGTACTCCTTGACAGTCATACTTCCTTGCTTAAGAGATAAGAACTTTTCCAGTTGTAGACTTCGTTCAGCTTGTGAGAGGAATTTCATCTCAAACCTTATCCTGAAATCCATCCATGTTTCAACAGGTCTTTCAGCGTTAGTGACTTCCCACTAATAGGAAGCTTCGTCTTTGAGCAACCATACTGCCAACTGTAGCTTTTGCCTATCGTCTACCTCGAAGATAACGAACAGATCCTCAGTTTCTTTGAGCCAGTTCATTGCTTCTACGAATGATTCAGTTCCCTTGAAATCCTTTCCACCCATGGCCTTAAAATCTCTACAGATCTTTGAGAAAGCATTTGCACGAGGAGGAGGAGGAACTGCTGCAGCTGGAGGAGGAATATCTGCTGGGCCTACGTCATTGGCCCTAGCCTCTAAGTACCTCCTGAACCAGCCAGGTATTGGCATACCCTCTAGAAGGTTAAGATTCCCAGACATGCTGAAACGAAAAAGAAAAGATTCAAAACGAAGGATAGAAAGATAATGCATATGGCTTTGGGGATTATGCCTTTTTAAATTAAAAACAACATTTTTCCTTGTAAAATGCTTCTTTATATTTTTTTTGAAAGATAGTTTTCAAAAATTATTATCTGATCTGGTAAACCTGGCTCTGATACCAAGTGAAACACCCCACCTCCGTCAAGGTCACTCACAAAGGGAGTGCCTTAACTTTGGTGGAGGGTTAAGGGTACAAGAGACAGAAAAATTTAAGCAGTGGAAATTCAAACATTTATTGCGTACGTAGTTTAACACAAAAGCATTACACCATAATTTCTGTCTGGATTATTCAATAAAGAAGCATAAACCAAAAAGTAAAAATAAATGCATAAATCCCCAAGGATCATATCCAAAAGCCATAGCCAATGCAAGAGAGTCCAAGTCATACATCTACTTTCTTGAAGCTTGTAAAGAGTCTGATTAAGCTGGAGCATTTCCTCCCTGTGGACCTGGGGGGGGGGGGGGGGGACGGAAGAAAAGAAGACGAAAGAAAATGGGTCAGGCAATAAGTCTGGTAAGTTCAGTGGTTACTAGTATTTAAACAAGAAAAGGGATCATGACAGTGATAACAGAACATAGGAAAATACCCTAATATAAGATAAGAGGGACAAGTGATCACAACCATTACTATAGCCTCTGCACCTACTTAACCATTGGTTCAACCAGCCCACGTGTTTACAACAAATGATCCCCTTATTGATCAGCTCCTACTCACAAGTATACAAATCCCATGTCCTTCGGCCCGCTTGATTGTAGTCACCTGTGTTGGTCCCACCAAGGGGTGTATCAGTCCCTCTGGTGGCAACCCGACACAATTCAAGATGCACAGTGTACACTACTGATGCCCAGTGCCTGATTTTTCCATTCCGGAGCACGTGCACGCCCATACTCCATCGGAACCTACACAGGCCCACTAACCACCGACGTTTTTACCGCTTATAGTTCAGCCCAGTAATTGTGCCCTACCCTGCCTAATTCAAGGTACCATGATACATCTATATAGGTTACTACTGAAATGGGTCTCCGTTACTAGGGTTTTCTAATCAACATGTTTATTTGGTTAAGTGTTCAAGTTTACCTAACGCAGCCCATTCGTTTTAGTTAACATGTTGAATCTGTTAAGTGTTTTCCTAGTTTACTTAACCCTACCAATCCTGACTTAGCTTTAATTTATTAAAGCACCAACCACTCACATTAGACAGGTCTTGTTGTGGTCACTGGATATGCCAGTCGGTTCCGGGAAGATTTACACTACAACTCAGTCTAACCTCGAGTTCTTTTTGGGCTTGATGCACTAACCACCCACATCAGACAGGTCTTGTTGTGGTCACTGGATATGCCAGTCGGTTCTGGGCAGATTTGCACCACAACTCAGTCTAACCTCGGGTTAGGCATATTCGTCTTTTCTAAATTCATATATGTCAAATTTCTTTATGTAAATTAAATTTAATTTTTAATCACGGCATAATTATCCTGTGATTATGCTCAACATAAATGGTATATCAAGTATACCATTTAATGAACAAATCTATGCCATGAATTTTCATGTTTCCCATCGCTATCCCTGTGGAACGTATGCGTAAATCACATAAAATGTTGGGCTAGCAAATTAACCCAACCCCATAAACAAAAAGGGTAATAAACAAAGATCATGACATAAATATAAAATAGCATACATTAAACTTATCACATGTAACTTGGCATAGATGTATATCATTAACCTTAATCAATTGGACAAAGGTGAACTTGTGACTAAGTTGAATCTAATGGTCATGTAAACTTGACAAAGGTCTAGCATGAAAGTTTAACATATAATCACAGTTTCAACCTACAACTTGGCATATAATCTTATGTATGTCAAAACACAAGAAAGCTATCATAATCATTTTATTATCAAAATTTAGCATGATGTTAACAACATAAGAGGACTACAATTCCACTTTTACAACATTCAGCTTAGCATAGTTCTAAATATTTATAAATGTAAATCTAACATGTAAACATGTGATTTAGATCCTAAACTTGCAAATAACCACCAAATTACAACATGACATGTTTTACCATTTTGTTGGCATAATAAGTTCTTTACTCAATCGTAATAACATACAGTGTTGTACATCACCCAAGCATATAGACATGAAATATACAACATATTCATTACCATAAGCATATAGACATGAAATATACAACATGTTCATCGCCACAAACATATAGACAAGATTAATTACAACTATATTTAAAGATAAACGAGAATCAAATCTCATACATAAGCATCGTACTATATTCCAATTACAACATGTCATGATTCAATCGAAAGGAATGTTTAAATCTGCGTAACAACTAACTTACAAACTAAAAGAAATTCTTGCGTTCTAAAATCTGAATTTTGAAATTGGAGATGTGCGCCTTTGATGAAGATCGTTGAATTATACTAGTTGTAGTTTGATTTTAGATGTAGCTTTTTAACTCGTCTTTAGAATTGAAAAGGGTGATGGCTACTCCAAATCCTCCATTGGCGGCATTTCAGTTCTAGGTTTATTTTTCTGTGTGTTTTTAGGTTAGGCATTGAGTTGTTTATATAGAATTTCAGTTTGATTATAGTTGTCAGATGAACCTAGGGTTAATCACAGCCACTCAGACCTGATCAGGCCCATCTAGTAACCCTAGTGACTCAGCAGTGAGTCAGAAATCGTTCAAATTTCAGATCTGGCCGGGGCCAGGTCGACCCCCAGGTCGACTCTAAGGTCGACCCCCAGGTCGACCTCAAGGGGGGAGGTCGACACTAGGTTCGACCCCCTGGTCGACCTACCCGGGCAGAAATTTCCATGCCTAACCCACTTCTAGCTTCTGTTTGAATTTTTGAACTCGCTTTCGAACTGTTTGAATTTATTCGAATTTCTGAAACTTCTAACAGCCATAACTTCTTCATACGAAGTCCAATTCACGGAAACTCGGACTCTATCTCAACCAGAATTCCGAGATGAAGTGGAGGAGTATGTGAGTACCATAAAGTATGCTACTTATGAAGCCTGCTCCGCTCTCAGCGAATTCGCCCCAGTCAAGCTACAAAAAACCATGCGTAATGACATCATTTTCCGCGAAAGAGATTCTGCTAGGGTGAATATCCCTACCACCGATCCACTAGTTATCACAACTCAGATTGGTGCCGCTTCTGTCATAGAGGTGTTAATTGACTCAAGAAGCTCGGTCAACATCATCTTCAAGACCGGTTACGAACAGATGAAATTGGAAACAAATGATTTGAAGCCATGTCGCGCAGCGATCTACGGCTTCAATGGGGCCTCTAGTACCCCTGTAGGAATGATCGAGCTACCTGTGGAACTAGGCGAAGGGGACGGAAGTCGAGTCCGGATTCTCACTTTTGTGGTTATAGATATCAATTCTCCTTACAATGCTTTTCTAGGGCGCCCTTTTCTCACTGAGTTTCAGGTCTGTATGGGGCCATGGTCTCTCCTAAGGAAATTCCTGATAGATAATGGGATTGGAACAGTCAAAGGCGACAAAGTGAGCGCTAGAGAGTGTTATGCAATAGAATGGAAGAACGCACGCAATAAGGACAAGGGCAAAGCTGTGCCTGCACCTTCTTGCGCCAATAATATCTCGGCATAGTAATCAGCGGCGTCTGGGCCTTGGCTCAGACGCCAATGTCATATTTCCAATGATCTCGACCCATGGAAGGTCGAAGAGGCCAAATATAGAAGGGCTACACTGGTCGAACCTACAGAGGATGTTCCCGTCAACCTCGACGACCCGACAAGGGTGTTGAAAGTAGGATCGCAACTCCACCCGCAACCAAAGAGGATCTTATAAATTTCTTGAAGACCAACTTGGATGTGTTCGCATGGACTCACTCTGACCTAACATCGATCTCGTTGTTGCATGTCACTTTCTAAGCATAGAACCTACGATGCCTCTGGTCAAGCAAAATCGACGCTTCTTGGAACCCGAGAGGTCCAAAGCATTCGAGGAAGAGGTAGACCATCTACTCAACAACAACTTCATTCGTGAAGCCGACTACCCTGAATGGGTCTCCAATCTAGTCTTGGTCAAGAAAGACAACGGTAAATGGAAAACGTGCATCGACTTCTCCGGTTTAAACAAGGCATGTCCCAAGGATAGCTTCTCGCCCTCGAAGATCGATAAACTGGTCAGCTCAATTGCTGGATACGAGCTACTACCTTTAATGGATGCCTATTTAGGCTACAATCAAATTCCAATGAATCTTCGTGACCATGATCATACCTCCTTTATAAAAGACCTCGGACTTCGCTGCTACTGTGTCATGCCTTTCGGCCTCAAGAATGTCGATGCCACTTATCAGCGAATGGTTAATCGGCTCTTCAAAAGCCAAATCGGGAAATCCATGGAGGTGTATGTGGACGATATGCTGGTAAAATCTAAAATATCAAGCAACCACATCCACTACCTCTCCGAAATGTTCGGTGTCCTCCGCCAGTACGACATGAAACTCAATCCCCTGAAGTGCTCCTTTGGTGTCGCGTCAGGGAAGTTCATGGGTTTCATCGTCAACTCTCGGGGCATCGAAACCATTCCAAAAAAAATCCAAGCTATTCGGGATATCCAAATCCCCCAGAACATCAAAGATGTCCAAAGCCTTAAAAAAAAGGTCGCCGCTTTAAGTCGATTCATTTCTATGTCTACCGATAAGTGCATTCCTGTCTTCAATTTACTTCGAAAAGGGAAAGGCAATTTCAACTAGACCTCAGAATGCGTCTCTGCATTCGAAGATTTATTGAATCACTTAGAGCGACCACCTATCTTATCTAAGCCCGTGGACCATGAGGACTTATACGTTTACTTGGCTATTTCCGTGCAGGCAATCAGTTCGGCACTGGTGCGCATTGAAGATCGTGTCCAACGACCCATCTACTATATTAGCAAGCGACTGATGGGGGCGGAAAAGAATTATCCAAAGCTGGAAAAGCTGACATTCTACTTATTAATCTCCTCTCGGAAACTTCAACCATACTTCTAGTCTCATCCTATAAAGGTTTTCACCGATCAGCCCCGACGACCGATCCTACAATGACCGGAGGCGTCGGGGGCGGCTGTTAAAGTGGAGTAAGGAGCAAAGCCAATTCGAGATAACGTTCATCCCTCGGTGAGCCGTCCTCGTCCAAACTCTCACGGATTTCATAGTGGAATTCACTGCACCAGAGGAGACTCTTACGTAGAACACTGGAGCTCCCGATACCCACTGAAAATTGTTCATGGACAGCTTTTCTAATAGGAAATGCTCCGGAGCCGGAGTTGTACTCATCGACCCTGTAGAGCGCCCGATATACTACGCATTAAGGTTAAATTTCCCTGCTACCAGCAACGATGTGGAATACGAGGCCTTGATCGTCGGTATTAGAGTCGCGATCGAGCTTAAGCTAGAGACCGCCCAGATCTTCTCCTCACAGCTTATCATCCGTCAAGTAAAAGGAGAATATCGCGCGAAAGAGGGACAACTCACCCTATACTTGGCCCGGGTTCAGGAACTGCTCACCCACTTCGACCATTTTGTCATCACCCACGTTCCACAAGAGCAGAATGAAAAGGCGGATTCTTTAGCCAAGCTGGCGAGCTCCAAAGATCCATAACTTATGGGATTCGCTCCAGTCGAGGTACTTAATTCTCCAAGCATTAAGCAAGGATAGACCGAGGTGGTCATGAAAACCGAACCCGAGCCCGAATCCTGGATAACACTGATCCGGAATTACCTACAGCACAGGACTCTTCCAAGGCACTACAAAGAAAGGCGCGCGCTCACTCACCAATCAGCTCATTATCTTCTTATGGATGGAGTGCTCTACCATAGGGGTTTTTATATTCCTTTGCTCAGATGTGTATCCCATGGAGACGCCCTCCGAGTGCTAAGTAGTATACATGAAGGCGAATGTGGCGACCACACCGGGGGGAGGGGACCCTGCCAGGAAAAATCTCAAACATGGTTATTATTGGCCCACGCTTGATCAAGACGCTGTAGACTTCGCTCGCAAGTGCGATAAGTGCCAGTGCTTCTACAAGATCCAAAGAGCCACGCCTATCGAATTGTCTCAAATGGTTAGCCCATGCCCGTTCTCCATGTGGGGAATCGACATCATCGGAACTCTTCCAATGGCTAAAAGCGGAGAACGATACGCCGTCGTCATGGTGGACTATTTCACAAAGTGGGCAGAAGCTGAATCCCTTGCCACCATTACCACGAAGAAGATGATCAACTTTGTTGTCCGCAACATCATTACCTGCTATGGGGTTCCCCAAGCTAGCATCTCCAACAACGACACTCAGTTTGTGAGCACCAAGTTCAAAGCCTTCTTTCAGCGCAATAGCATCGAAAAAGGATTTTCGGTGGTGGCTCAACCCAAGCTAACGGGCAAGTCGAGGCGGTTAATAAAGTCCTCAAATCCATCATCAAGAAACGTCTGGAAAAGCTAGGGGCATGTAGGTAGATGAACCTCCTCTGGCCTTATGAGCCTACCGGACCACCCACAAAATGGCGATCTCATCGAATTACTTACTTCAATCCAAGGACAAACCAAGACCTACTTTTGGGATCACTCGACTTGCTGGAAGAAAAGAGAAACGAGGCCAATCTCAGAGTCGCCGCCCAATGACAGCGAGTAGCCCGATACTTCAATTCCAAGGTTCTACATAAGGACCTAACCATCGACGACCTCGTCCTAAAGAAGGTTTTTCCCCTACCAATAGGTCTCGCACCTCATTGGGAAGGCCCGTACTCCATACAACGAAAGCGTAGCGATGGAACTTTCAAACTCGCCACCATTGACGAAGATGAACTCCTAAGGGCATGGAACAACGAACATCTCAGCCGCTACTTTACATAACTCTGTTCACGGTTGTTTATGGTTTCCAACAATGTTTTGTTTTCTAGAAATTCAAGGCATTGTAAAGGCTACTACTGCCAAAGTTATTAGTAGAAATGATGTTATGTTTCCTATCTCCTTGTTGTTAACTTCTCACATGATGTGTCTTGTTTGTCCTGACAACCAGCATAAATCAAACATACGATCATGGTATCGGCACCCCAGGCACGGGAGCCAGTGCCGCCTTTCCAACCTCAAGCCAACACCAAGGCTAAAACACTTGGTTAGGTCCGGCATCCCGAGCACGGGAGCCGACAACGCTACTCGAGCCGCCGGCCCATGGCGCAACCAAGTATAAACAACCATTAACTTGAACCCCGGCCCCGTGCCAAGGCCGAGGATGTATCGTTTCGCGTCCAAGTCCAGGCGACTTGGCGCCGCCACCAACAACCGACTAAGAGCGATGCAAGTATCTCTTCGCTGGTTGCGGGTGTCGGTCGAATCTTAGCGCAACACTAAGATCAACCTTAAATCGTTTCTTTTCCCTAGGTTCTCAAGGCTTAGGGGTAGCCCATGGCCACGATCGGATCTTACGAGCTGATTCTGGGCTTACCTTGTCGGCGAATAAATGACATTGACGGCTCACCCCAACCCGATGAACGATGGGAGAGCCACTCACCTGGCGGACCGCATAACGCAACGCCCTACGCCTTCGCTATAATTGGGATTAACCCCGGGCAACCCAAAAAAGCAGGCGCACAGCCTGGTTTCGCAAACTACGGGTTTCCTGAGCTGTGGGAAACTTACTGAAACCAACGCTCTATTACACCCCTATGGAATAACTGACCCAAAGCGCGGTACCCAGTCGCTTGTATGACAAGTGCAACGATAAGTATGCTTATGCAAGTACATGACGCTAGAAAACATAAAAAGAACAGCTGAATACTTGGCATAAACTGCGATCTATACTACTTCATATTTCAATTTTTACACACACACATTTAACAGACTACGTGTATAACATATTCCTGTAAAGACCCGCAACTTCCCCGTAAAGGAAAGCGTCGGATAGTTCGAGAACAAGCCACAACAGAACACACATAAAAGAACATTTCGTTATATATTACAACAGTGCATCAGATTACAAGAATATACAGAGTATAAAGGAATATTACACAGAAATATCAGAGATTTAAATTACATTTAAATACATAGCAGCGGAAAATAATACAATACACAACTAGAAGAAGATATACGGATACAAAGCTTTCCGGATATCGTTCCAGCTGTAAACCAGGATCCTGTGAATAAAATCTGCAAAACCAAAACTACTAGCTGCCCGTGTCAAAATAAGGGCACCCAGAGTTTAGGTTAAAACAATAAACTCCAGGTCAGTCATGGGACTGGTGTGAGAACTAAAACAGTTATTAATCTTTATTTTAAATCATTAGGTAAATCAAGGGACCACGCCGTATAACACAGAACGGGTTTCCTCCCAAGAATACCAGTGCATAAAACAACAGCGCAATGCTAAATAAAGGAAAATGAAGCTGTTATAAGACCCAAGTCCTATCACACAATGCAACGCAAGCCGGGGGATAGGGTTTTCCCTTATAACAGCCAAAGAATGCTTGATACGTTTAAAACAAATCATTTGATACTATTATAAGTGCATAGTGTATGAAACAACTTCAAATCATAAGTATCAATCATAGGCGGCATGAGCGCCCCATCCCACTATGTCACCATATATAGGTTTACATATAAAACCGCAAAGTCACGTATTTGGAAATTGGATTTCCGTCTATGAACCGAGGCAAAAGATAGTCCTCAACCGATTCGAGACGCTCTAGCCCGTGTCTCAGGCAAGTACTCAGTCAAGCCTTTGGATCGTCAGGGCCGGTCCACCGATGTGGATTAAAATGCCTGAACACTACGTTTCCCCACCCTTTGGGGTGTCAATGAGCCAACAAATGACTCCATCGGTTCGAGAACGACCGATCAATCCGAGGCGCCTCGCAACAGCAACAACCACATAAGTCAAACTCGTCAGGGCGTGTAAAACCACTGACGCCACTTTCTAGCTAGAAGAAAACGCATGCCCTCCCTAAGGTCCGTCTCCCGTTTTTGGTTCATACCGGGTGTGAAACACGCGAGGTAAACGTTACACAAAGCTACGCCACAAAGGCCGTGCTTTGATCATCACCACAAGACTTTGCTTTTCAACAGAAGCCTCGATCATTTGCATCTTAGCATGCCACACAGGCAAACCATCCTATGTCAGACACACAGTCCATTTACAAGTCCGTCCTGGGTCTGAACGAAACCGGAGGCACCTAGTACCCCGCATATCCATCGATCTCCAAGTACGTCTGGACGATCACTAACTGTTTCCATCTTCTTGGGTGTACAGCCCAATCAAGATCATCAGTTATCACCCAAACGACGTGAAGACCTCCGGTCTTCGACCATCGTCTTCATCTTCGACTTATCGTCGTATCAGTTATTCAGAATGGGATAAACCCGGTCTTTCCGAATAACTCGCGTATATATTATAAAAGTGTTACACAAACACAACATACGCCTCATTCCAATTCATTAGTCACTAACCGTAAATTAATCAAGAGAATAATTTCCCAAATATTAACCCCGAAGGCCGAAACCAACATCAGATCAATATCCAGAAAACCATTCTACTTAGCTAACCGACAGTTAGTTTCTAAATTTCACGTTCAAATCTAATTAAAGATTTAACTATCGCCTGGAGCAAAACTGGTGATACTCCATTCTCGATCTTTTCAATCTAATTAAAGATTCATTAAAACTCCACTTAGTTTTAATCATTATCTGGGTTAAAGAATCAGTGTCATTTAAAACACGATTCACGATAAACCCAAAATCTCATTCCATTAATTATCGGGTTAAAGAACAAGTGTTATTTAAAAACACTGTTCACGATAAACCCAAAAATCAATACCAATTCAATTCCAATTAAATATCATTTAATTGGTACACTTCATTAAATCTAAATAAAAAAGATTTAATCTTTTCTCAACTGGGTTCAAGAACAGTGTTAGTGAAGACACCATTCACGTCAAACCCAAATCACATTCGATTAATTATCGGGTTAAAGAACAAGTGTTATTTAAAACACTGTTCACGATAAACCCAAAAATCAATACCAATTCAATTCCAATTAAATATCATTTAATTGGTACACTTCATTAAATCTAAATAAAAAGATTTAATCTTTTCTCAACTGGGTTCAAGAACAGTGTTAGTGAAGACACCATTCACGACAAACCCAAATCACATTCGATTAATTATCGGGTTAAAGAACAAGTGTTATTTAAAACACTGTTCACGATAAACCCAAAAATCAATACCAATTCAATTCCAATTAAATATCATTTAATTGGTACACTTCATTAAATCTAAATAAAAAGATTTAATCTTTTCTCAACTGGGTTCAAGAACAGTGTTAGTGAAGACACCATTCACGACAAACCCAAATCACATTCGATATTCAATACAAGGCTCTGAATAGAAAATATATATCGGCTTATATTCAATATCGAATTCTACGACTAACAAATGTCGTATTGGAAATAACGATATAAATATATATATCTTTCAAATTTCCATAACAACACCTGTATAATCACGAATTCCAATCATCGAAATATTCCGAAGACAATTTCGATTCAAATCCACTCCAATGCAATCATTGGAAATTTTGGTTATTTTCAAAACCATTTCAAATTCAATTTATTTATTTAAAAATAAATAGAATTATAATTCTAGTTCAAAACTAGTTCATTTCGATAAAAATCTATTTTTATCTTTTCAAATATGGAGTTTTTCATCCCAAACTTTCACAAATCATTTCTTATGATTTTACACAAATTATTACTATTTTTAATAATTTTATCAAGGCCCGTACAGTCGATTTCCATTAACGGCCATCGAACTGCACTTACAGCGACCTTTTTCGAATTTGATTTGGACGTATCTCCAAATCCAACCGTTAGATTTCAAATTTCTAACATTCATTAGAAAGCTCTTTTCGATACGAACCCAACGGTTCCGGTTTTAGGAGAATCCGACGGTCGGATCTCCCGCAATGTCCGTTTGAAATAAATGGTCGAAATTCACGAACTGCCGCGGCGCGGCGCGTTCTATTCAGGCCATTATATTATATATATAATATATATAATATATATTTCGTCGATTCTATTTAAAACGAATTATATAAATAGTTTTAAAATTCGTTTTCAAAATCTATCTCAACTTCCATTTCAATTCAAAGCAAAATTGAATTCTTCTCTATAAATTCGTTTTAAAATTCATTTCTATTCAATTCAAATTTCAATTCAATTTGAATTCGTTTCAATTTGCTTTCAATTCAATTTGAATTCGTTTTCAATTCATTTCGAAATCGTTTTCAATTCAATTCATTTCGAAATCGCTTTCAATTCAATTCATTTCGAAATCGTTTTCAATTCAATTCATTTCGAAACCGTTTTCAATTCAATTCATTTCGAAATCGTTTTCAATTCAATTCATTTCGAAATCGTTTTCAATTCAATTCATTTCGAAATCGTTTTCAATTCAATTCAAAATATTCGATTTCGAAATCACTTTTCAATATTCATTTTAAAATGAATAAAATCGATATAAATATCGTTCACGTCAAAATGGCGTCAATCTAATCCTCACGGCTTCATAAATTTCTATTTTCAAATATTCTATTTCAAATATTTCTATTTCAAATATTTCTATTTCAAATATTTCTTTTTTTCTCGAAACTGGAATGAGGCCCAATCAATTACCATATAATGTTAATTATATGGATTTTCTACAACACATGTATATATCAACAACGATGAATAATCAACCATCAACCAAAGTGCACTACACTGTATAAGCATCAAATATAGACATTTAACGCTTATAGCAGCTTGTCAATCAATCGATCGACATATTTAATAAATCAGGATGAGTGAACTTCAAATTTCATCCTAACACCCGTGTGGGGTTTCAAACAATCAAACACATATTTTATTTGTGCAGTTAGGCGATGTGTAAAATTTATCGACCCAATCAACGTCATTCAAATAGGTGTACATAAACAAACCGTCTGGTTTGTAAATGAATATTTATTTATTCACATTCACGTTAAAAATTATATTTTTAACGATAACACATTTTATTTTAACATATGAATTTATATTCAGTTCATTCGTTAAATAAAATGCTATTTTTATTTTTCTAACTTATTTTAGAAAATTTCGGCGGCATAACGGCACGATACTAGAAACGGGACAAGGCCTAGCCTTATCCCCGGTCTAGTGAAGGCCCACGCCATTCACACATCAATCAAATCAATTCGTTATGCAAACCACAAACTTTGGAGTAAGGGTCTAACCTAGCCTTACTCCTTCGCCTTATAACGGCGCACGTCTAATCCTAACCAATTTATCGATTCAATTTTTCACACCACAAACCACATTCAAACCAATATCACAATCAATAACCAAACAGCCAAACAAACAAGTCCATGGTCTGTGGACGATTGTGTCGGGTGCTACTAAGCACCGTCTGCATCCTAGTATAAATATATATAACTAGAAAAGGAATAGAAAGGTGAGAAATTCTCACATATAGCTATCCTAGCTCCACGGCTCTTCATTTGCAGAAGTCTTCGCCAACTCGCCTTTTTATCGCCTTTGTTGCCCGTAGCCACTACATATATAAAAATCGAATTTTTATTTCAAAGTTCAATATATAAAAATCGAATTTTTATTTCAAAGTTCAATATATAAAAATCGAATTTTTATTTCAAAGTTCAATATATAAAAATCGAATTTTTATTTCAAAGTTCAATATATAAAAATCGAATTTTTATTTCAAAGTTCAATATATAAAAATCGAATTTTTATTTCAAAGTTCAATATATAAAAATCGAATTTTTATTTCAAAGTTCAACATATAAAAATCGAATTTTTACTTCAAAGTTCAACATATAAAAATCGAATTTTTACTTCAAAGTTCAACATATAAAAATCGAATTTTTACTTCAAAGTTCAACATATAAAAATCGAATTTTTACTTCAAAGTTCAACATATAAAAATCGAATTTTTACTTCAAAGTTCAACATATAAAAATCGAATTTTTACTTCAAAGTTCAACATATAAAAATCGAATTTTTACTTCGACTTTCAATATATAAAAATCGAATTTTTACTTTTAAATTTCTAATCTCCTTTTAGTTTATAAATCATTTTAAAATCAGTTTTTATATTCCTTTATAAATCAGTTTTTAACTTTTCTTTTTTTTTTAAAATCAAATCAGTTTCTAATTTTTAAAAAATAAAATCAGTTTTTAATTCTTACATAAAATCAGTTCAGTTTTTTTTTATAAAACCAGTTCAGGTTTTTAAATTTTTTTCTAAAAAAAATCAATTCAGGTTTTTAAACCTGTTTCAAAAAAAAAAAAAAAAAAACAGTTTAACAGAATAAATAAAATAAAATAATAATAATAATAATAATAACGCTCACCGGATTAGCTGCTAGAAAAAAGGGGGGGAAAGGTCGTCGGCGGCTTCGACGTCGCCAGCGAGGGGGGTTCGATTTGATTCGAGGGGGGGGGTGTTCGAGACGTCGGCGGCAGCTTCGAGGGGGGGGATGCTCCGCGATGGGTCGTCGGCGTCGAGGTGTTGGCGGCGATGCCTGGAGGGAGGAGCGGCTCGATTAGGTTAGGGTTCTTTGGTTTTTTTTTTATTTATTTGTTTTCTGTTAAGTGATTCGGGGGGGGGGCCAATGAAGGAGAAAAGGGGAATTCTTTTTTTTTTTTTTTTTTTATTATTATTTAATTATTTAAATTTGTGCCAAAGGGTTGACTTTTACTTATGACCTCGAAACGAGGTCCACCGCCTGCCGTCCATATCGTTCCACCCCCATTCCGAACACAATGGGATATGTATCGTAAGCTGGTTTGATCATTACAATTGGTTTCCGTTGAAATTTACAATTTAAATCACTATATTGAATTTTAAACGTACATTTCAATTTACCGGGGTCACATACTAACTCTAAAAATTCCCGAAAAATATTTTCTAGCTTCGTATTGACGATACGGTCCTAACAAAACTAGTTTCGTCGAATTCTGAGACCGTTAGAAAAATGGCCATTTTCCAGTCGATTAAAATCAACTGAAACTGGTCAAACGCGTTTTCCTTTGCCACGCTCACATATGAATTCGAAAAATTATGAAATTTGAAACCTAGCAATAACTTTACATCCCGGACCCAACAAAACTTGTTTCGTCGAAATCCGAGGTCGTTTGCAAAATTGCTATTTTTAAGGGCCTTATATATATAAAAATATATATAAATTCCACAGCGACTATTTCTAATTTTAAACTGGACATATCTTATCATTTCTAAAATGAAATCTCAGTTTGTTAACTTCGTTACAAAGATATAGTTATACAGATTCAAATATTTCTTGTTTCGTTCAATTCTGACTTATAACGAATTCTGTATATTCAATTGAAATTAGAAATCGAATTTTCGAACTACCGCGCCATTTCAGGCTCGTTATATAATTAAAATAAATTTATTCGTTTTAACTTCGTCGAAAATAAATTTTCTCGTCGATATTATTTAAAATAATCCATTTTAAATAATCAAAACTCGCTATAATTGCCAAAATAAAAATTTTAAACTGGCCCGGATTTTCGGGTTGTTACAATCTCCCCCACTTAAAACTTTTCGTCCCCGAAAAGGAACAAAGTCGAAAGTGGTTTGATTAATTACTCTACTTTCGATCAGGCTTCCATTCTCCAACTCTTTAGTTTCTGAGAATTTTCAAAACTTCAAAAATTTGGCTAACACCCTAAATTTTTGAAAAATTTCGCCATAACCTCCCCTGCACCGGGAGCATCGGGGAATTTCAAATAGCTTCCCCGGTCCTTCAGATCTCAAAAAGAAAAAGAAAAAGCCAAGCGGCTAGCCAATAGGCTCACAAAATCATCATCACCCAAACAAAACAGGAAATTATGTAGTAAACATGTACCTATTTGTCGGGCAAACAAATTTTATTCTCTGCTCTAGCCTCCTTGCTATGACCTGTTCAATGATATATATGTATATGCAAGCAAACGCAACCAATCTTCGCTATAATTCAATATTTGGTTCTGTTAGGCTAAATGGCTAAAAATTAGCAAACAAATAAACAAACAACACAAACATCAATCCATTAATGAATTAGAGTTTCAAATCCATAATTTTGATACATATACAAAAATCAGATTCTTGATGCCAAATCACAATAATAAATCCTATATAGCTTTGGTTCTCACACCAGTCAATAGGAAATATATAGAAATCACACCTTCGGAGCACGAACATAAATATCGATGATGCCATGGTCATTATCAACATCATCTCCGGGCGACTAGAGTGTGATTCTATATCTATTCAATATATTAAAACTTTGAATATACGTTTGCAAGGCGTATATGCAAATTCTTTATATACTGAATTGTCCAAATCAATATAAATAAATAATCAACTACGAATAATTGAATTAAATTTTCAAAACAAAATTTGTTTTCATTTGAAAAATATACTCTTCACACTCGTTCTAGGATACTACTGATCCTATCTCTAACGAGTCATTCTAATTGGATATTACTAATCCAATATCTGATGAATTCTTTCGTATGTTTCTAATGTGCCTTGTTCTCTGCTTTGTAAACCAAAGCTCTGATACCACGTGTAAAGACCCGCAACTTCCCCGTAAAGGAAAGCGTCGGATAGTTCGAGAACAAGCCACAACAGAACACACATAAAAGAACATTTCGTTATATATTACAACAGTGCATCAGATTACAAGAATATACAGAGTATAAAGGAATATTACACAGAAATATCAGAGATTTAAATTACATTTAAATACATAGCAGCGGAAAATAATACAATACACAACTAGAAGAAGATATACGGATACAAAGCTTTCCGGATATCGTTCCAGCTGTAAACCAGGATCCTGTGAATAAAATCTGCAAAACCAAAACTACTAGCTGCCCGTGTCAAAATAAGGGCACCCAGAGTTTAGGTTAAAACAATAAACTCCAGGTCAGTCATGGGACTGGTGTGAGAACTAAAACAGTTATTAATCTTTATTTTAAATCATTAGGTAAATCAAGGGACCACGCCGTATAACACGGAACGGGTTTCCTCCCAAGAATACCAGTGCATAAAACAACAGCGCAATGCTAAATAAAGGAAAATGAAGCTGTTATAAGACCCAAGTCCTATCACACAATGCAACGCAAGCCGGGGGATAGGGTTTTCCCTTATAACAGCCAAAGAATGCTTGATACGTTTAAAACAAATCATTTGATACTATTATAAGTGCATAGTGTATGAAACAACTTCAAATCATAAGTATCAATCATAGGCGGCATGAGCGCCCCATCCCACTATGTCACCATATATAGGTTTACATATAAAACCGCAAAGTCACGTATTTGGAAATTGGATTTCCGTCTATGAACCGAGGCAAAAGATAGTCCTCAACCGATTCGAGACGCTCTAGCCCGTGTCTCAGGCAAGTACTCAGTCAAGCCTTTGGATCGTCAGGGCCGGTCCACCGATGTGGATTAAAATGCCTGAACACTACGTTTCCCCACCCTTTGGGGTGTCAATGAGCCAACAAATGACTCCATCGGTTCGAGAACGACCGATCAATCCGAGGCGCCTCGCAACAGCAACAACCACATAAGTCAAACTCGTCAGGGCGTGTAAAACCACTGACGCCACTTTCTAGCTAGAAGAAAACGCATGCCCTCCCTAAGGTCCGTCTCCCGTTTTTGGTTCATACCGGGTGTGAAACACGCGAGGTAAACGTTACACAAAGCTACGCCACAAAGGCCGTGCTTTGATCATCACCACAAGACTTTGCTTTTCAACAGAAGCCTCGATCATTTGCATCTTAGCATGCCACACAGGCAAACCATCCTATGTCAGACACACAGTCCATTTACAAGTCCGTCCTGGGTCTGAACGAAACCGGAGGCACCTAGTACCCCGCATATCCATCGATCTCCAAGTACGTCTGGACGATCACTAACTGTTTCCATCTTCTTGGGTGTACAACCCAATCAAGATCATCAGTTATCACCCAAACGACGTGAAGACCTCCGGTCTTCGACCATCGTCTTCATCTTCGACTTATCGTCGTATCAGTTATTCAGAATGGGATAAACCCGGTCTTTCCGAATAACTCGCGTATATATTATAAAAGTGTTACACAAACACAACATACGCCTCATTCCAATTCATTAGTCACTAACCGTAAATTAATCAAGAGAATAATTTCCCAAATATTAACCCCGAAGGCCGAAACCAACATCAGATCAATATCCAGAAAACCATTCTACTTAGCTAACCGACAGTTAGTTTCTAAATTTCACGTTCAAATCTAATTAAAGATTTAACTATCGCCTGGAGCAAAACTGGTGATACTCCATTCTCGATCTTTTCAATCTAATTAAAGATTCATTAAAACTCCACTTAGTTTTAATCATTATCTGGGTTAAAGAATCAGTGTCATTTAAAACACGATTCACGATAAACCCAAAATCTCATTCCATTAATTATCGGGTTAAAGAACAAGTGTTATTTAAAAACACTGTTCACGATAAACCCAAAAATCAATACCAATTCAATTCCAATTAAATATCATTTAATTGGTACACTTCATTAAATCTAAATAAAAAGATTTAATCTTTTCTCAACTGGGTTCAAGAACAGTGTTAGTGAAGACACCATTCACGTCAAACCCAAATCACATTCGATTAATTATCGGGTTAAAGAACAAGTGTTATTTAAAACACTGTTCACGATAAACCCAAAAATCAATACCAATTCAATTCCAATTAAATATCATTTAATTGGTACACTTCATTAAATCTAAATAAAAAGATTTAATCTTTTCTCAACTGGGTTCAAGAACAGTGTTAGTGAAGACACCATTCACGACAAACCCAAATCACATTCGATTAATTATCGGGTTAAAGAACAAGTGTTATTTAAAACACTGTTCACGATAAACCCAAAAATCAATACCAATTCAATTCCAATTAAATATCATTTAATTGGTACACTTCATTAAATCTAAATAAAAAGATTTAATCTTTTCTCAACTGGGTTCAAGAACAGTGTTAGTGAAGACACCATTCACGACAAACCCAAATCACATTCGATATTCAATACAAGGCTCTGAATAGAAAATATATATCGGCTTATATTCAATATCGAATTCTACGACTAACAAATGTCGTATTGGAAATAACGATATAAATATATATATCTTTCAAATTTCCATAACAACACCTGTATAATCACGAATTCCAATCATCGAAATATTCCGAAGACAATTTCGATTCAAATCCACTCCAATGCAATCATTGGAAATTTTGGTTATTTTCAAAACCATTTCAAATTCAATTTATTTATTTAAAAATAAATAGAATTATAATTCTAGTTCAAAACTAGTTCATTTCGATAAAAATCTATTTTTATCTTTTCAAATATGGAGTTTTTCATCCCAAACTTTCACAAATCATTTCTTATGATTTTACACAAATTATTACTATTTTTAATAATTTTATCAAGGCCCGTACAGTCGATTTCCATTAACGGCCATCGAACTGCACTTACAGCGACCTTTTTCGAATTTGATTTGGACGTATCTCCAAATCCAACCGTTAGATTTCAAATTTCTAACATTCATTAGAAAGCTCTTTTCGATACGAACCCAACGGTTCCGGTTTTAGGAGAATCCGACGGTCGGATCTCCCGCAATGTCCGTTTGAAATAAATGGTCGAAATTCACGAACTGCCGCGGCGCGGCGCGTTCTATTCAGGCCATTATATTATATATATAATATATATAATATATATTTCGTCGATTCTATTTAAAACGAATTATATAAATAGTTTTAAAATTCGTTTTCAAAATCTATCTCAACTTCCATTTCAATTCAAAGCAAAATTGAATTCTTCTCTATAAATTCGTTTTAAAATTCATTTCTATTCAATTCAAATTTCAATTCAATTTGAATTCGTTTCAATTTGCTTTCAATTCAATTTGAATTCGTTTTCAATTCATTTCGAAATCGTTTTCAATTCAATTCATTTCGAAATCGCTTTCAATTCAATTCATTTCGAAATCGTTTTCAATTCAATTCATTTCGAAACCGTTTTCAATTCAATTCATTTCGAAATCGTTTTCAATTCAATTCATTTCGAAATCGTTTTCAATTCAATTCATTTCGAAATCGTTTTCAATTCAATTCAAAATATTCGATTTCGAAATCACTTTTCAATATTCATTTTAAAATGAATAAAATCGATATAAATATCGTTCACGTCAAAATGGCGTCAATCTAATCCTCACGGCTTCATAAATTTCTATTTTCAAATATTCTATTTCAAATATTTCTATTTCAAATATTTCTATTTCAAATATTTCTTTTTTTCTCGAAACTGGAATGAGGCCCAATCAATTACCATATAATGTTAATTATATGGATTTTCTACAACACATGTATATATCAACAACGATGAATAATCAACCATCAACCAAAGTGCACTACACTGTATAAGCATCAAATATAGACATTTAACGCTTATAGCAGCTTGTCAATCAATCGATCGACATATTTAATAAATCAGGATGAGTGAACTTCAAATTTCATCCTAACACCCGTGTGGGGTTTCAAACAATCAAACACATATTTTATTTGTGCAGTTAGGCGATGTGTAAAATTTATCGACCCAATCAACGTCATTCAAATAGGTGTACATAAACAAACCGTCTGGTTTGTAAATGAATATTTATTTATTCACATTCACGTTAAAAATTATATTTTTAACGATAACACATTTTATTTTAACATATGAATTTATATTCAGTTCATTCGTTAAATAAAATGCTATTTTTATTTTTCTAACTTATTTTAGAAAATTTCGGCGGCATAACGGCACGATACTAGAAACGGGACAAGGCCTAGCCTTATCCCCGGTCTAGTGAAGACCCACGCCATTCACACATCAATCAAATCAATTCGTTATGCAAACCACAAACTTTGGAGTAAGGGTCTAACCTAGCCTTACTCCTTCGCCTTATAACGGCGCACGTCTAATCCTAACCAATTTATCGATTCAATTTTTCACACCACAAACCACATTCAAACCAATATCACAATCAATAACCAAACAGCCAAACAAACAAGTCCATGGTCTGTGGACGATTGTGTCGGGTGCTACTAAGCACCGTCTGCATCCTAGTATAAATATATATAACTAGAAAAGGAATAGAAAGGTGAGAAATTCTCACATATAGCTATCCTAGCTCCACGGCTCTTCATTTGCAGAAGTCTTCGCCAACTCGCCTTTTTATCGCCTTTGTTGCCCGTAGCCACTACATATATAAAAATCGAATTTTTATTTCAAAGTTCAATATATAAAAATCGAATTTTTATTTCAAAGTTCAATATATAAAAATCGAATTTTTATTTCAAAGTTCAATATATAAAAATCGAATTTTTATTTCAAAGTTCAATATATAAAAATCGAATTTTTATTTCAAAGTTCAATATATAAAAATCGAATTTTTATTTCAAAGTTCAATATATAAAAATCGAATTTTTATTTCAAAGTTCAACATATAAAAATCGAATTTTTACTTCAAAGTTCAACATATAAAAATCGAATTTTTACTTCAAAGTTCAACATATAAAAATCGAATTTTTACTTCAAAGTTCAACATATAAAAATCGAATTTTTACTTCAAAGTTCAACATATAAAAATCGAATTTTTACTTCAAAGTTCAACATATAAAAATCGAATTTTTACTTCAAAGTTCAACATATAAAAATCGAATTTTTACTTCGACTTTCAATATATAAAAATCGAATTTTTACTTTTAAATTTCTAATCTCCTTTTAGTTTATAAATCATTTTAAAATCAGTTTTTATATTCCTTTATAAATCAGTTTTTAACTTTTTTTTTTTTTTTAAAATCAAATCAGTTTCTAATTTTTAAAAAATAAAATCAGTTTTTAATTCTTACATAAAATCAGTTCAGTTTTTTTTTATAAAACCAGTTCAGGTTTTTAAATTTTTTTCTAAAAAAAATCAATTCAGGTTTTTAAACCTGTTTCAAAAAAAAAAAAAAAAAACAGTTTAACAGAATAAATAAAATAAAATAATAATAATAATAATAATAACGCTCACCGGATTAGCTGCTAGAAAAAAGGGGGGGAAAGGTCGTCGGCGGCTTCGACGTCGCCAGCGAGGGGGGTTCGATTTGATTCGAGGGGGGGGGTGTTCGAGACGTCGGCGGCAGCTTCGAGGGGGGGGGATGCTCCGCGATGGGTCGTCGGCGTCGAGGTGTTGGCGGCGATGCCTGGAGGGAGGAGCGGCTCGATTAGGTTAGGGTTCTTTGGTTTTTTTTTTTTTATTTGTTTTCTGTTAAGTGATTCGGGGGGGGGGGGGGCAATGAAGGAGAAAAGGGGAATTCTTTTTTTTTTTATTTATTTATTTATTATTATTTAATTATTTAAATTTGTGCCAAAGGGTTGACTTTTACTTATGACCTCGAAACGAGGTCCACCGCCTGCCGTCCATATCGTTCCACCCCCATTCCGAACACAATGGGATATGTATCGTAAGCTGGTTTGATCATTACAATTGGTTTCCGTTGAAATTTACAATTTAAATCACTATATTGAATTTTAAACGTACATTTCAATTTACCGGGGTCACATACTAACTCTAAAAATTCCCGAAAAATATTTTCTAGCTTCGTATTGACGATACGGTCCTAACAAAACTAGTTTCGTCGAATTCTGAGACCGTTAGAAAAATGGCCATTTTCCAGTCGATTAAAATCAACTGAAACTGGTCAAACGCGTTTTCCTTTGCCACGCTCACATATGAATTCGAAAAATTATGAAATTTGAAACCTAGCAATAACTTTACATCCCGGACCCAACAAAACTTGTTTCGTCGAAATCCGAGGTCGTTTGCAAAATTGCTATTTTTAAGGGCCTTATATATATAAAAATATATATAAATTCCACAGCGACTATTTCTAATTTTAAACTGGACATATCTTATCATTTCTAAAATGAAATCTCAGTTTGTTAACTTCGTTACAAAGATATAGTTATACAGATTCAAATATTTCTTGTTTCGTTCAATTCTGACTTATAACGAATTCTGTATATTCAATTGAAATTAGAAATCGAATTTTCGAACTACCGCGCCATTTCAGGCTCGTTATATAATTAAAATAAATTTATTCGTTTTAACTTCGTCGAAAATAAATTTTCTCGTCGATATTATTTAAAATAATCCATTTTAAATAATCAAAACTCGCTATAATTGCCAAAATAAAAATTTTAAACTGGCCCGGATTTTCGGGTTGTTACAATTCCTTTCTAATGGCAGGGTGTACATGAGAACCCCACCATGTCTTGAAAAACCAAAAGCAAGGGTCGTACTTGCGTAAACTATCGGCCTACACTACCAAAATAACAATAACTTTACTTAAGTTACTAACACTAATCATTTTTTCCTTTTGTGCTCGTGCTTTTTCTTTGCAAATTCAGCACTCGATGGTTCTTCCCCAGCACCAGATCTCTTCCTACCCGATCCCCTCTTGCTTCCTCGGCCCTTCGAAGGAGTAACCAATTCATGGGTAACCGAAAAGCATCGCTCATCGACGCCATCGCCGCTGGAGATCTCCGTGAGGTCAATGATAATGGCATGCGGCGTAGGCATGGGGGAACTCCCAGCAGCAAGGCCTACCACGGCCTCGCTCTTAGTTGGGATCTCTTTTCCTTCCCGCTCAGCCTTCTCCTAGGCCTCTCTAGCGGCTCGTCGCTCGGCAAGCTTCTGGGACCTATGCAGGGTGATATCGCCAGCCTTGGTTTTCTCAAGGGTCTCGGTGGTCCTCTACAGGGTTAACTTCTCCCTTTTCTTCCAGGCCTCATCAGCAACCCTCTCCTTCTCCTCCACCTCTTCACACTTGGCAACCATTTTGGTTGTTTGAGCTGCCACCATAGTCGCCATCGAAGGCGCGTTGGCTCCCACTGGGCCTCTGGTAGGAGCACTCTGTCTATCTACCACCTCTCCTTCCTCGTTGAGGATTTCGCACATGTTAGGAGTTATCTTAGTCCCTGAGAAAGTGTCAAGCCGATCGCCGACCTCTCCAAACTGCATCTCCGCAGGCCCTGGTCCAGACTCAGTCGTTTGTGGGATCACGGAGGTAGGGTCAGGCATTGATGGCCCAAAAGGAGCTATACAGCAAAAATGCAACCTTTCTAGTTCGCAAATTCGGGAATCACGTCATCCTCGGGGATGCAGGATAAAGGGAATTTACCTACGGTCAGGGATGGTGTAGAGAGGGAAGGAAAGGCACTCGTAACAGAAGATAAGGTAAAACCGGTTTCCCCAAGTGCTGGATAGTCGGGGTTGTACTCAGTAGAGGGTTGGTCCAAGGTTCTAGGGCCACTCACCATAGCAAACTCGGGGGCCGGGGGCCGATAAAAACTTCCCTCTACAAGTGTATCCTCCATGGTCATGCTCTAAGTGATGACGGAATTCCCTTCTCCGCGTTAAACCTGCCCAACCTCTCTCTCTCTCTCTCTCGGTATCCTCTAACAACAGTCTCCTTCCCTCCTCTGTCTTCTCGCGCTCCTCATCAGTCAGAAGGTCGATCATAAGCTGGCGTTCATCTAAAGTGCTCACATCCACTTGACGCAAATATGCGTCATACGGCACCAACCTCCCCCAAGTTCGAGCTAGCTCATGAGAGTAGTCATCAACCCATGTAAGGCCGTGGAATTTCAAAATCTTGACATACATATTTTGGATGCCTTCCTTAAAAGATGATCCAACGCGGAACTTCATGTCCTTAAGTTGTTCCCTCAGTTGTTCAACTTCTCTTTGATGTTCGGCCTTCAGCCCATTAACCATGCTCAACACATCCCGATTACGAGCCTCGGCGTCCTCCTTTGCATTACTCATAGCCTCTAATTGCCTCTTTAGCTCATAAACCTCGGCATTCTTGGCTCGTAACCCTTCGTTCTCCACCCTCAAAGCTGCATTATCATTCTAGAGTTTGGTAACCCTCGCATTGTCCTTCTCCAAGATACCACGTGCTCACTCCAAATCAGCTTTATCCTTTTTTAAAGTCGTGTTCTTGGTAGTTAAGTCAGCCATGGTGTCTTTAAAATTTGAAAGGGCATGCTCCGACTCCCTCTTCAGTATATTGTAAGCCTGCATCATCTCAGCTGCAACAACGAGATCTGCAAGCTAGCATTCAAGGGTTTGATAATGCTTAAAAGAAGACTTACAACGCAGGGAATGGGCATACCTATCTTCTTGTTCGAATTTTCAACAGTGGTCTTCCCGGAATCAATGGTCGACCTCTGGTTAAAGAGCCCCAAGTTCTTCTCTTTGATCAGCTCTGAAAGGTGAAAAGAATGGTAATCTCATTGGCTTGATGATACGCAGCCCGAACATGCAACCGCATCTCTCTCGACTCCCTGCTAGGAGCTGGGCGGAGATCAGGAAGGGACGTCAGCTCATCAAAGTAGTACCAACAAAAATACAGTTCCAAAAATGTCCTCCTCTCCTCTATAGAAAATGCTTGAATTTGGGACTCTGCCAGGTCTTGCATCCCAGTTACAGCCTTCCTATCCAATCCTGCTTGAACAAACAGCAACTCCTTCCCCTTAGCAGGCTAAACGGGAGACACAAGTGCAGTACGCGGGGAAGCTGTCGAAGGCGAGGGCCGGGAGAAACCAAGGTTGAGTCAAGAATCTCCCACGGGCACGCAAATGGGAGGAGGAAGGGGAGTGGTTAGGGATCGTCGAGACCGATCCCTACCCCGATGTATAGTGCCCTGTCCTGGTAGGGGTGGGGCGTCATACAAACTGGTCGATTTGCTGAAACTCTAGAAGGAAGAGCCCCGGGGGCGTCGGTGGTCCCCATGTCCGTATCCTCGTCCACCAAGTCCTCTGGTCATATCACCTTCCAAAGTAACAGGTCAAAGCTAGTCAAGTCACACACGCTGGCAAACATCTATGCTATGCAGTGTTATGGTTATATGCCCTAAGTGTTCTCTTAACAGACCAGACTGTGGTCCACTCGAAGGAGTTAATCCCTATGTAGCACAAGTAAATTCTTCCAGGCTCGTCGTATTTGTCCTTGGAGTCGCTACGAGATCAAGTCTCTTAAGGCCATCATACTAGCCCGCATCTTTGAGCGAGGCGACCGCCCCTGAGTGAGTCGTAGGAGATTGCAGTCTATCTGATGCTTCTTCCCTATCCCCTGTCGGAGGCGAGACGGAAGCACTTGGCAACCCTTCATCTTTGGTAACCTCCTCCGGACCATAAGCCTCGCCTCCACGCACATCTCCTCAGGACTGAGCAGTCTTTGCGGCTCCCCTCTAGCAAGGGGCATCTTCCTCTTCCGCCCAATGGCGGTTGAACCTGTTGCCACTCCTTCCTTTGGCACACCGCTTGCAACTGCGGGCCTGATCACAACCCGATCACCAGCAAGAAACCCGACGCAACGAAGGTGCTCCTTACTTATCACCGTGTCGGTATTGCGGAGGTCCTCGGGTATTACTTGCAAAGCATTAAGGCTTTGCCGATACTTATCACCGGTAGGCGCCTTGGGGTTTCCGCCATGATCCAGACAAAAAAAATGAGGTAGGAGATCCAAGAGTTTACAGCAAGGAACGAAGTTAAAGGAATACTTACTTCCTTCAATCCACCTCCTGGCAAATCAAGGAGGGCATCAAACAAAGAACCACTCGCGCTTAAACACTGATGGCCTAGGCCACTTCCCGACGAAAAATCTGGTGGCAGGTGTCGCTTCTAGAAACCATTGAGAAGGTGCGGCATTGCTCGTTCTCCTTAGATGAAAAAAATACTAGATGTCCTCCCTGGTTGGTTCCTGTTGCATGAACTCATGATACAGAATGTAGGTTCCCAGGAGGGAAGCATAAGCATTTGGGTGCAGTTGCGATGGCACAAGGCGAAAATAGTATAGCATAGCCTGAATGAAGTTATTGGCCGAGGGCACGCACCCAGAAAAGCAAGCCTGTCTGTTCCAGGCAGTAAGGCCCTCGGGCGGTGCATGGGCTCTACCATCCCTTCTTGGGGCGCGGACGTCATCCACTGGTATGTTAAATCGCACCGCCATTTTCCTCACTGTTGTGGCATCCATACACGATGGCACCGAGTATGTCGGGTTCTCCAAGATAACCGTATCGGGCAGCATGTCCGGGGCAACCAGGGGTGCTGGCACATCCTCACCCATGATGTCCACGTTCTCAGCCTCCTCTGTTATAACCGAGGAATGCTACCTCTCAGTTTGTTCCCCATGCTCAAATGCTTCAGGAAAGCTAGCCACATGAGAAGGAGTCGATCCTTCGGTAGTCTTAAGCTCGCTGCCGGATGAGCTACCACTAGGGGTAGAGTTAGATGTATTTGGCAATCTTCGATCTTGTTTGCATCGCTAACTATACTTCAACACATCAGTGTTAGTAGTGGTAGTAAAGTGACCTGTACCCCTCGTGTCGGTGATAACTAACATATGTGTGTAGTGTTACACAAAGGAGAATAACATAAAGGAAAGTTCAAAACAGGCCAACAAGTCAAGTCCCAATCCGAATGTATGTCCTATCTTACGTGAAAGGTTCGAAACCCTGCTCGCGCAACTACCAGTGTATACACTAGTGCTAAACGCGCGGTTGTACGATTGATATATGAATCTGAAGATGGGCAGTCGGGAGGTCAAAGTCCTAGGTCAGAGAGAAAGGCGCCAACCTATTTCAGAATCCAAATCTCCGAGCCTCAAAATCTGAATTTTCGAACCCTTCCAGGTTCAAATTTTTGAACCCCTCAGGGCTCGAAATTTCGAAGTCCTCAGAGTTCGAAATTTCGAACTCTTCTGGATTTGAAATTTCGAACCCCACTGGGTTCGAAGACTCGAACCTGAAGGTTCGGGAATCCTAACCTCCCGAGGTTCCAAAATCCGAACCCGTCAAGGTTCGAAGTTTCGAACCTCATGAGGTTCAAAAATTCGAACCTAAAAAGTTCATGAATTCGAACCTATGGAGGTTCGAGACTTCGAATCCAGCTAGGTTCGCACTCCCATATCTTCTCCAAAGGCTCGGCAGTTCCTCCTCTCACGTCGACCCCCTTCTGGAGACGCCATGGCCCTTCGATCTCCTTCCTCCTCGTTGCCTTGATCCCAAGCATTACCTAATTCGGGTTTGAAAGTTACGGGTTCGAAATTTTCAGCTTCTGATCTTTCAAAACAGTGGCGGCCAAGGAAGGAAACAATTGAAGTGCGAAATGAGGGGGAGAGGCCTATTTATAAAAGAAAAAGGCTGTCCCTTCACATTCCAGGGTCGGTTCGAAAATTTTGAATCCATTGAGTTCAAAAATATGACCCTCCCAGGTTTGAAATTTCGAACCTCTAGGGGTTCGAAAATTCGAACCTCCAGGGTTTGAAATTTCGAACCCCTCGGGTTCGAAATTTTGAACCTCCAGGAGCTCCAGATTTCGAAACCCCCGGGCTCGAAATTTCGAACCTCCTGGGGTTGAAGGTCCGTTTCTTAAAAAAAGAGAAAAAAAATGCCCCTCCAGGTTTGAAGTATCACGCTATACTCTCTCGTGTACGTATTCCCTGCGTACACAAGCCGACTCCCGTGCACCCGTGGACGGCGCACGGCAGATACTTAGTGATTTGAGTACAGCACAGCCCCCGACAACGGCTCATTTGCTAACCCGAAGCGAACGAGCCCAACAAATAACATGTGTTCCCCTTTAACTTACAAGATTTATCAACAACTCATCTATCAGTACAACCAATACAAATCACATCATGTCAAAACAAGAATACATTGGGGGGCAAATGCTAACCATCTTTTTGGCCCGGTTCGCAGGAGTACGTCAGACACGCTCAACTCAATGCATCGCGTGGAGATAAGACCGAGAAGGATGCCTAGAAGCGAAGGAAATATGATCAAGGTGGGACCGCGCCACCCAAAACTCGGTAGCATGCAAAATATAATTCTGAACCTAGGCCTCAAGCCCTAAAGAAGCATAAGCCATGAGCGCCTGCACTTGCATTTCTCGCACACCTCGAGAGGCGGATTTCGCACCAAGCAGGGTACGAAATTCGCACCCGGCAGGCGTAAAATTCAGCACCCGGCGGGCGCGAAATTCCGCACCCGGCGGGCGTGAAATTCCGTAAGTGTGAAATTACACACCCAGCAGGTGTGAAATTTCGCGCCTGAAGCCAGGTTCGAAATTTGTACATGTGCAGGTGGTGGGTGCGAATTTCTGCATGTGGTCCCCTATTCCTACCTACTCCTACCTAACCCTTCTCTTATAAATAGCCCATAGCCTCACACTTCAAAGGGGTTGAATTTTCATCACTTGGGACTTTCATAGAGCTTCATGAGCCTCATTAATGGCATCTCCCATTTGATGAAGAAGAAGTACATGTGCAGGTGGTGGGTGCGAATCTTTGCATGTGGTCCCGTATTCCTACCTACTCCTACCTAACCCTTCTCCTATAAATAGCCCATAGCCTCACACTTCAAAGGGGTTGAATTTTCATCACTTGTGATCTTCATAGAGATTCATGAGCCTCATTAATGGCATCTCCCATTTGAGGAAGAAGAAGGACTAAATAGTCTTTTTCCCAAATACTTAACACATGACAATTATGAAAGTGAATGTAATGAGATTTCATGAGAATGCCTTTACTTTGTAATTCTTGAATGATTAATAATATTCCAACGCCTTTTCGAAGTGGATGTGTGCCTCTTCTGAGGCCGAACCACTATAAATTCTTGGAGTCATTTACCGCTTTCTCTTATTTAGTCTTGCAACCACAACTACAATTCCTAGTAATAGGAATCCTTGGTGTTTTCGACATTTTTTGTCGTCAACATACATTAAATGCCACTGATTTTTGCAACAAAAAACTGTTTTTCTTGTAGTGTAGGCATAGATTGAATGCTTAATTGCCTATGACTCATTATTATCCTTTACTATGTACATGTTTGGGAAATTTGATTCAATTGAATAATTTGGGGCTGATCGGACAGATGTTGTAAAATTATAATGAAAAAGGGAACAGTGGACTGATGATATTCAAACTTGATTAAATTTGTAAATTGATTATATTATAGGTTATGATAAAAACGAACTATAACCTATATTTGCATAAATATGATAATCGGGAAATCATAATAAACAAACGTGATTTATTTTCAATTTTGAATACGATAGAGAATGGTTGAAACTACAGTTAGGCTTTAATATGAACATTTTTACTTAAAAGGTGTTAAGTTACGAGCCTAAAATTTTATAATGGCCTTGTAATCAGGTGTTATGCTTTAATATGGACATACTGATTTAAAAGCTGTTAAGTTACGAGCCTGAAATTCGATCATGGCCTTGTGATTAGGCATCATCTATGATAAATGAATAAAATTAAATTTTGGACTTAGTGTGACGTTTAAGTTAAAAGCCTAATTCTATGGTTAACCTATAGAGGGCCAAATTAATAGGCATTTGGGCCGAGTATTAACTACTGGGAATCCATACCATAAAGCGTAACTTTTTATCACATACACTCTCATATAGGAGGCGAGGTCACGCACCATGCTATAGGAGGTAGTAAGGTGGTCTAAATTGAGATGGAATACGGGTGTATTCTAGCAGGTCAATCTACATGCATTGAGCAGATGAGGGAAAATAAGACATTTGGACATCAGTGATGAACATTATGTCTTTTTGCTGATGGGTTAGGCCTGGTAAGCCCAAGGCCCATAATAGGGATAGGTTATCACTCTATGGTTTTGGTAGTCGATCGATGGCTAGTATTAGGAATATTTTCTTAATTATATGATGTTCTGAATTAGTAGAAGTGCAAACAGTCAAAAGTTGAATTAGAGTGGTTATCCTATATGTTCACTTTAGGCGTGCACTGACACATACCATATCTGACACTATAACAACTATTTTATCTATTTCCCTTTTTCTCATCAATCGTGCTACTAACCATAAAAGCTCATCGGACTTTATGTCTAACCTATTTTCATTCCTTTTTTCCTTTTTCTCCCACCAAGATTGTAGTGAGAAAGTGCATAGTTTGGTTTGTTTGGATGATTCTACCTTAGAGGATTTTCTTTGCAGCAAATGTATTTCTCTTTGTTATTTTTTTCCCGGTTTGATTGTATCTATTGACTACTTGAGAGATGTTAGTTATGTACTTTGATGCTACTTTATGATTAAAATTTTATCCTTATAAGACAAGGTATTTTGTGATGTTTGGCTTTTTTGAAAAAAAATTGTCACTTATGTAAATTATATTCTTCTTTTGCTGTGTTTTCATTATTTATGTCTTGTAGATCTTAGTGTTTATGATGTCTTCATGTCTTTATACCAATAATACTTCATATTCCTTAAAGAGATCCTATTTTGGGTAACGTGAAGGGGTGTGGGGTGTTTCATTTGGTATCAGAGACTAAGGTTATGGGATCATTAAAATTTTGTTTTAAAAGATTTTTTGCGGAAAACATATTTTCAATACCAAAGTTATTTAAAAGAAAAATCCTCTCAAGTCGGTTACAACCTTCCTTTGACTATCTCGAATTGTAAAATCCTTGTCTTCTCTCTGTTATGCAGTATATCAGGCACCCCTCATCTTCCTAAGGGCATCCCTATTCCTGGTTGGTTTCATAGATACTTAAAGGCTACTGCACTAGCCGACGGATAATAACATGTGCAGGCTCTAGCATTCAATTTGGTGGTTCCTCCTAATCAACCAGCAGCTCTTGACTTCTCCAAGCTTTGCAAGGATTTTTCTAATTTTGGTGGGAAGACTTGGGAAGACTGTTATGGGCACAAAGGCTTTTGTGGAGGCTAGCACTTTTCTTAAAGACACAAATTGGATCTTTGAGTCATCGAAGCTTGATGGTCAACATAGAGTTCGGTTAGCAGCTTGGCAGCATAAGGAGAGACATCATTTTGGTGGGAGATTATTGAGGCCGAAGGAAGACTTACGCATTGGGCTGGATTCCGAGTTAGTTTGAAAGGAAATTCATGTTGCAAGCGAAAGGGGTATGCACTTAGAGAGGTTTCTCAGTTTGAAGAGTGGATACCTTTCAATCAATTAGTACATTAACATGTTAAATGAGTTATCGTGGTTTGGGATGGATTTAGTTTGTACTGCAAATAATAAAGTTGTTAGATTTGCGAGAGGGATGAATAAACCTCTCTAAGGATTTACTCATATTCCCATAGGAGCTACTTTTGACACTTTGGTAGAGATACCTTTGATGCACGATGACAAAAAGCAATAGGTTAAAGATTCTAAGGGATAAATCCCAAAGGTTGCTAGTTCGAAGAGGAAATGATAGGAAAACAAGAAGTGAAAGAAGAAGCAAGCTAGTGGTTCCTAGAAAGGGCAAATCAAGACTAAGATCTAGTGTCATGGTTGTGGGATGGAAGACCATTTTGTGAAGGATTGCAGAAAGTCGATGATGTAAGGAAATTGCTTTTTTGTAGGCAGAGCAATATAGTAGGGGATGTCTATAGAAACCTGGATAAGGTACTGGTACATCAACAACACAAGTTCATGTGTTGGAGGCAGCTCTGACTAGAGGGTCAAAATAGAAGTAGGAAAATTGTTGTAGAAGGTTTGATCTCGATTTTCGACTTTTCTATACGTACTATCTTGGAATCGGGTGCTTCTCATTTGTTTATTTATAGTACCTTGGTTGACTATTTGCACTTTGATATTTCTCTTATTACTGATTCCATGGTAGTTTCAAACTCTTTTGGTGTTTGGACATACTTATCCATGGTTTATAGGGGCTTGAAAGTTTCTATTTTGGGCATTCAGTTTGATCATGGTGCCTATGTGTTGAGTTTTTCTTAGCACCAATTGATCTTAGGGCTGGATTCGTTAACCGTCTATGGAGTTATCCTTAACAACGAGAGGAAGGTTGTTAGATTAATGACAAATCCCTCAAGATTTCTTGCAATCTGCGGGGGTCAATCATGTTGAGTTTCCTATATTCCATAGATTTTTCTATTGACTACATTGATTATGTACCCATTGTGCATGAGTATATGGATATGTTTGAGGAGGTTAAGGGATTTTCCCCTAAGCGAGGGATTGATTCTCGGATCTATCCGTGTGAGAATGCAAATTCTGTTGTATTTCTTGTTTATCATATTGCTCCGAGGGAATGGAGAGAGATTAATAAGCAAGTGGGTGAGCTTTTAGAGAAAGAATTTATTAGGTGTAGTAAGCACTAGTCCCCTTTGCTACCAAGGTGAATGGTTCCCTTCGACTATGTGGATTATAGAGAATTGAATAAGCTCACGAAGAAGAATCGTTATCCACTCCCTTAAATAGATGATCTATTTGACTAGTTGGTGGGCACATAAGTATTTTCTTAGTAGGATTTGGCCACTAGTTTTCATTAGTTATGTGTGGCAGATGACTTTATCAATAAGACAACATTTCGAACTCTTGATAGTTTCTTTGAGTGGTTGGTCATGCCTTTTGGGTTGACTAATGCGCCAGCTTATTTTTATGATTTGATGAGTAGGGTATTCAAGGATGTCTTGAATAAGTTTGTTGTTGTCTTTATGGATGATATTTTATATTCCCAAGGAGTGAGGATGAGCATGCCTTTCATTTGGGAGAGGTTCTCTGTACTCTCTACACGCTTCAGCTGAAAGCGAAGTTTTCAATGTTCCATTTTTGACGTAGGGAGGTGCATTTCTTGGGGAACATAGTTTTGAGGTTGCATTAGTTGTGGATCCTGCCAATGGCAGTGTAGGATTGGAAAACCCCCAAGAACGCGACAGAGGTGAGAAATTTTCTTAGTTTGGCATGCTACTATAGGAATTCCATAAAGGACTTTGCACGAATTCCAGCGCCACTCACCCGTACTACCAAGAAGAACTTAGTACTTTCATGGGATATTGATTATGAGGATTCTTTCTTGAGGTGGAAGAAGGCTCTCACTAGTGCACCGATATCGGTACGTCCTGATGGATCTAAGACATTTACTATTTATACTAATGCATGTGGGATAGGCTTAGGCGCAATGTTGATGCAGGAAAGTAGGGTTGTATGTTGTGGTAGTAGTAGCTGAGGTTTCACGAGAATAATAACCCTACCTATGACGTAGAGTTAGCTACAATAGTTTTTGGAGGCATTAGCTACTAGGAGATACGTTTGAGCTTTTCTTGTACTATAAGCCTTTGAAGTGTTAGTTCTCACAAAGGAACCTCAATCTAAGGTAGCATCAACGGATAGAATTCTCAGCGTCCTACGACTTTGAGATTGCTTATACAATAGGTAAGGGGGATGTAGCAGTGGATTCTTTAGGTAGGCATAGGACATCATTGATTCCGTTGTTCATAGAGTGGCAAAGCTTAGAGTTCATATCTACATTCAATTTTAGACCATCAACGAATTACACTCCAGGACTATTGGCATCTTTGGGGGTGCAGCCTACTTATTAGAGTAGAA
The DNA here is from genome assembly GCA_030737875.1 of Allium sativum. Taxonomy (NCBI): domain Eukaryota; kingdom Viridiplantae; phylum Streptophyta; class Magnoliopsida; order Asparagales; family Amaryllidaceae; genus Allium; species Allium sativum. The sequence goes on along the minus strand of CM060916.1, from coordinate 747,265,011 downwards.
TGGTTCGAGGTAGCGTGATGATCCCAAGCTATTGGATATTTTGTACATACTTGGTAGAGGAGAAACCTATGGACATCTCCTCAGATATACTATGTATTATAGTGGATGATTGCGATGCGACGACAAACTTTGTGTTCCCCGCATGGATGATCTTATGAATACTGTATTGGATTGGGCACATCACTCTCGGATGACCGTCCATCCGGATGGTGACAATATGTACCACGATATGAGGCAAGTCTTCAGTTCGGCCAGTGTGAAAAAGGACATGGTTGAATTTGTAGCAAGATATATGACATGCGAAATATTAAAGGCGGAGCAAAAGAAGCCTGACGGATTGCTCCAACCTTTATATGTGTCATTTGGAAATGGAAGATTTTACTTATGATTTTCATTGATGGGTTGCTTAGATCGAGGAAAGGCAACACTTGTATTTGGATTATTGTATTTATTTTTTTATAATAATTTTTTTAATGGAAATATAACATAATATAACAAAAGGGAGAATCCAACCATTCTCCAATGGCTCACAAAAACAGTTCTACAGAGATGGCTGCGGAATTGTGCACACACAGAAACAAAAGATACAAAGCAAAAAAAGAACTAATACAAGATACAGCCTGCAAAAGTAAAAAAACAACACGAGCCAAACATATGAGGCTACTGAAGAATACAATATCGCAGAGGAAATCTTCTCAGCTCCACAAATGATGGACAAAAGTCTGGAAAGTCCTGAGTCAGAGGGAATCAAGCGCTGACAATAAATATCACAACGAAAGCAGCAAAAGCATAGACAAGCTCGAAATCTACAAGCTCCAAAAAACTCCTCACTAAAGCAGCTCCTCCAGAGCCTAGGAAATCCAGGCTAATTATAGCTGAGATCTGCAAATCTGTAAATTAAGGCCATGTACTACAAGCAAACAACATAGAACAAAAAGGGGGGAAGAGTGTAGCATGTGAAGACAACAGGGAGATGCACAAAAATAAAAGAATTAACTAATTCCTGCTTGGCGAGAAGACCGTATCGATGTAACACCAAATGTACTAGCCAGTCTCCTCGAGTGGGAGCCAATTGGTCCCATAAAATGTCTACCACGAAACGCAAGGAAAACATCATTCCGTAGATTTTGAATGGTGGTAGGAGGATTCATTAGCACTTCATCAAATATTGCCTTATTCCGTGAGCATCATATATGTACACAGATGAGGAAAGAGATTAGACGAAAGAGGATCAAATTAACATACTTAACTAAGGTGTTAGACCACCAGGTTCTCATAAATTCAACAAGCGTATTGGCATTACTTCGGAAACCGATCAAGTTCCCAAAGTAATTCCAGACGGCTTTGGCACTAGAGCCAAGGAAAAACGAATGAACAATGGATTCCGAAAAACCAGAGTTGTAGCACCTGCAATGGGAAACATTAGGGATGCCAATCCTCTTAAGATTCTTGTCTATTGGAAGCCCGTCACTCAAGGATTCCCACGTAAACAGAGAAACCTTAAAGGGAATATGGATATACCAAATAAAGGAAAAGAGATGGTGGCATGGAGTTGAAGACTTCACTGAATTCCACGTTGCTTTAATCTAGAATGGACTATCGTCCCAGCTGGTTCCTCTGCCATGAGAATCTAATAAGGCCTTCACGAATTGCATTCATTTCCACATCTCACTAGCATAGGATAGAACACCGGTGTAATTCGCGCCCTCGAGCCTGTGGTACTTAGCATGAAAGAACGGTTCCCAAACAGAGTCGTTCGCTCCAAACCTTGCCCACAGCTTGCAAGAAAAAGTAGTACAAAAGTCCTTAGGGTTACGGAGGCCCAGGCCTCCCTGACTCTTGGGATGACAGATGACATTCCAAGATATCCAATGATGGCGATTAACATTGTCCATGTTTCTCCAAAAAAAGGACAATGCCAAAGAGCGATAAGAACAGAAAGAAGAGGAAGTAGGAGTCATAGCAGCAAGGACATGTGATCCAATGGAGTCTAAAACAGACTTTATGAGAACAGGTTTACCTGCCTAAGAAATAAGTGTCGCATTCCAACGAAAGATCTTTCCCTTGGCTCTGTAGGTCAGGGGATCAATAATAGCGTTAAGATTCCTACCACGATATTGTACAACACTGAGATAAGGTAAAGGAAGGGAGGCGGCCTTGAAACTAGTAAAGGTCTCAATCCAAGAAGATCTAATCAGAGACAGATCTTTAGCGGAAACAAAGCAGCTTTAATCAGAGTTAACGAGTTGCTCCAAGCATCTCTGGTACCGCTGAAGACCAATAAGGTGGCAAACAGAGCGACAACTACCGTTTGTGAAAATGATGATGTCGTCAGTGAAATATAAAGAAGAAATAAGTGGGAATCCCCTATGGATGCCAAACCTATGAATTTTCCTAGCTATCGTAAGGGAATGCAGATCTCGCACAAAAGCCTCAGCAGCGATAACAAAAAGAGAAGGGGGGAGTAGGTCTCCCTGGTGAAGACCCCTTCTTGCTTTGAAATAACCGTTATCCGATCCATTGATGAGAACAGAAAACCAACAGTTGGAGATCCACCTCCAAATAAGATGGATAAGGGGTTATGGAAAGTCGAAAGCCCTTAGGACCTTGATGATGAAAAACCGAGACATGCGGTCGTAATTCTTAGCCATATCTAGCTTAATGATCACATTGGAACCTCGTACCTTCCTATTGATTTGAGAAACCAACTCCTAGGATAAAAGGAATTATCAATGTTCAAGCGTCCTTTTACAAACTGGCCTGAGACGAAGAAATAATAGGCTCGAGAAACAGTGCTAATTGAAAGGCTAGGATCTTATAGATTACCATATTGGCGAAATTACACAAGATGATCGGACGAAAATCCACGCAACTGCGGGGAGTTTCGCATTTTGGAATGAGCACCAAATTAGGGGAAGTCCAACCCATGGGATGGTCTCCACCAGAGAAGAAAAAATGAATAGCAAGACAAAAGTCTTCCTCAATAATCGGCCAAACACTACAAAAGAAGACCCCATTGAACTCGTCAGGACCACTTGCACTGTAACGACCCGTATTCTACGCCTCATAGGATCGTAGGATATTTATTTCTTTCACATACGAAGTCGTATGGTCATGTAACTTTGGGAGACGACTATTGGGGTCATTTCCCATGTTCATGATTTTTCCCGATTTTTAAATGACCATTTTACCCCTAGTTGGTACTGTTTTGGCCATAACTTTTGACTGGAAAGGAATTTTGATCTGAAACCACTTCCATTGGCTCCGGATGATGGTTTCTCTTTCCGTAGAGTGGTCACATTAGCCAAACGGACTCACCGTTTGGGAGATATGGCTGAAACAAGTTTCAAATGGTGAAAAACAGCTTAATTGGGCTTAACCGGGTGATTAACAGCTAGGCCCAAAGGGGAATTTCGGGATTAGGAGTTTAAAAGGGCTGTTAGGGTTTGGAGAATACCTTTTTCTCATTTTTCAGCCGTCACTATTCATTCCTCTTAACCTAGCCATGGCCTCCACCCTCTAAATCTCTTCAAAACACCTCTTAATCACTTTCTAATTGAAGATTAGGCTTAGCAAACATCAAATCAAGGAGTATTAGCACGAGAACCGAGGTAGAGCTGCTGTGTAAGATTGGGAAAAGCGCCAAATCAGAGAATATATCAGTTTTGGGGTTTTAGTTGTGGCAAAGGTGAGTGATTAGCTTGCTTTTTCACTAATTATGGCTAGTTAGAGTAATTAGCGAAATTATGGCTCAGAAAAATCTAGAAAAATTCCTAAAATTCTAAAACACCATTTTATGCCTCTGATATGAATTTGGGTTGATTTCGACTAATTTTGTTAATCCCAGAATTTAGGGGATTAAGGGGTAATTAGGGGGTAATTAGCGAAATTATGCACCATAAAAATATGGAAAAATATGCAGAAATTCTAGAATATTATTTCAGGCCTATGACAGAAAATTGGGTTAATTTGGATATGTTTTACTAATTCTATCATTAGTTATGCTTAAATGTGATTAAGGGGAAAATAAGTGGTTTTGGGCACGTTTGATCCATTTTGACATATAAATTCATCGTTTTGGTGTTTGAGGTTAGTTTGCTATGTTGTTATGACTATTTGACATGATTTGTGATTGATTAGAATAGTTAGATTTGCCAAAAACGTCGTCGAACGGCGTAAACAAGTTGCTGGAAAAAGTTGCAGAAAGTTGTGCAGGGCTTCGGATCGGATCGGATAAGGGCTCGTGTAACGGCTGGAAATTTCCGACTCCTCGAGAGTCGGAAATTCCGAGAACGTTAGTGAAAGAAAGTAGAGGGTGAGGAAGAAAAGATAGAACTAATAGAATAGAAGAAGAAGAAGAACATCAGAATCATCAGAGTAACACGAATCTCATAGCGGAACGAATAACATATAATATATAACATAACTTTGAAGTAAACAGTTATATATATACAATAGCACTTATCAGAGTACAACACTTACAACACAGCGGAAATAACTATAGCTATAAAATCTTGAAGTCTCCTGCTCCAAGCTCTCCAAGTATATCTGTAAATCCCGACTACTTGACTGCCCGTACAAATTTAGGCACCCAAGAGTTTAGAGAAAACAACAAAGTAAACTCCGGGTCAGTCATGGGACTGGTATGAGTAAAACAGTTTAAAACAATTGAACAGGTATATGATATCTCATAAGACCACGCCATGAATACGGAACGGGTTTTTCCTTATGAGTATCTAAACAACTTTGACAAGCAATATCATTGTGATATTATAATAATGTCTAAGTATAAATAGGTATCAATCTAGCAGAAACGCTTACATCTCACGTTCTACATACATAGTATAAAATCATAAACCGCAAGGCGCTTATCGGAGAATGGATTCCAACAGACAAGGTATGGGAGCACCTTCTGAATAGTGTACTCTAGAGGTGATACACTCAGGGTTCAACAAGAACGTCTTGCAACCCGGCCACACATGACCGCTCACTCATTTAGCTTGAGTGTCGCGAATATATTGCCACCACGGTTATAGGCCATCAAACCGTCATCCGAAGATACAGAATCAAAAAGAAGTATAAATATGAATATTCTCTAGCTCGGTGACAATACACCCTGCTTGGGGATGACCCAACTAGCCATGCTGCCTAGCCCAACTTTTGTTACTTCCCGGTGTGAGGCTAGAAGCTACGTCTATCTTCAGAACATCTGATCACCATTCACTTTGAATGCCACATCGTCATACCCGCCAAATCACAAATTGACTTATCCAAAAATAACACGGGTATATAGCTAAGAGAAACAAATTCCTTCGCCACCAAACGTGAATACGTTTGAACAGATCAACTTACGCGATCCATTGGATATACTCTGTCAGACCTTCTTCCATATACGTTGTCCTGGGACTGGGCAAACCGAAGGCACTATTCAGTATATCCATCTTAGTCACTGTTATCTAAGACTTATACAACAGCCCTTGCACTTTACTCCGTCTTCAATTTATCTTTGGCATATATTGCTCGCAACGCTTATGCCAATACAGAGTGGTTCTTTGGATAATAATCCAACCGGTCTCTCCATATTAACAACGTTAAAATGGTCAAAACTTTGATAGTCTGTGGTCTAACTAGCAAATGAAAACATGTCGGTGTACAAACAACGATCTTATTTCCAAATGGAAATTCGATCGATCAATCATCACATGTTCATATTTCCTTATTTCATATATTTAGAAAATATATGTTATTAATCATTGGAAAACATTTCCATAGCTTATTTTCACATCACTATTATTTCGCAACTATCAGTCCCTAACTGTAACTAGTATGAGAACAATTCTCTAAGTATGAATCCGGAAGGTCGAAACCAACGTCAGATCGTCACTTAGAAAACCGTTCAACTTACCCTCTCCAGTCAGTTTCTGAATTTGCTTAACTCTATTTCTTAAATTCATATCATGAAAACATTTCATTTTCTATGTTTAGAAAACATATCTGACTATATTTGGAAAACGTTTCCAAAACTCATTTACGGATTTCCAATGAACGTTGTATAAAACATCGTTACGCTTAATCCATTAATCGCTTATTACTTAACTATATTTCAAATCAACCTTTTCTATCGAACCACAACTATTCCTTTGTCAATTCTGAAGTCAATCAAGTTGGGGTATAATTACCTCTCAGACCTTAATTGAACAACGTCCTTTACTGTGAAATAGATGAAGCCCATTACTCACTTTTTACAATCATCTGTTTACGCAAATTCTTGGATTCAGGTTACGAATCTACTTCTTGTATGAAAACGTTTGATTATAACTATAACGTTATAATTCCTACTTCTGCAATATCTAACCTAAATTATAACTTTATCTCCTAACTCGAATAATTTAACAGACACCTAATTTCTAAATCAATAACTGAATCTTGATTTAAATCCTGGAAAGTAAATAGTACTTTCCCGAATTCGCTATAATCGAATTCGACGTATAACTCTCTTTCGAGTAATCTCTATTCGATTAACCCTTCTTCGAATAACCTATATTTGATTATCTCTCTTCGAATAACTCATATTCGAAATCTCTCTCTTTCGAATAAACAATATTCGATCTCTTTCTTTCGAATATGCTATATTCGAGAATCTCCTTTCGATTTACTAATCGATAACTCCTTTCGATCAAACTAAAATCGATAACTCCTTTAACTCTATTCGAATAACTAATATTTGACTAACTCCTTTGGATCGACTCATTTGATTAACTCCTTCGAATAACTAATTCGAATAACTTACCTTCGAATAACCAATATTCGATTTACTCTAACTCGATTAACTTAATTCTAATCGATTTACTCCATTTCGATTCAACTTAATTCAAATCGATTAACTTAACTCATATTGATTAACTCCTTTCGAATAGCTAAATTCGATTTAACTCTAATTGAATAACTAATATTCAATTAACTCTTACGTGTTTAACTCTATTTGAATAAGTAATTCGAATCACTCTAATGTGTTTAACTCTATTCAAATATCTAATTCGAATAACTCATTTCGAATAACTAAATTCGATTAACTCTTTTAACTTTACTCGAATAACTATATTCGATTAACACCTTCTTTCGAATAACTATATTCGATTAACTCTTTGACTAACTCCTTTGGATTAACTAACTTCGAATAACTCCTTTGGATTAACTAACTTCGAATAACTCCTTTGGATTAACTAACTTTGAATACTCCTTTGGATTAACTAACTTCGAATAACTCCTTTGGATTAACTGACTTCGAATAACTCCTTTGGATTAACTAACTTCGAATAACTCCTTTGGATTAACTAACTTCGAACAACCAATATTCGATAACTACTCTTCGAATAAATAATATTCGGTAACTCTTCTCAAATGAATAACATTTGATTTCTCCACTCGAATAAACTATATTCGATTACTCTTCCCTCGAATACACTATATTCGATAACTCTACTTCGGATAAGTGATATTCGACAACTCTACTCGATTAACTCTACTTGGATAACTCTAACCGGTCAACTTAACTGGTTTAACCTAACTGGTTAACTCTAACTGGTTAACTCTAACTGGTCAATTCTAAGTGATTAACTCAAATGGTTTAACCTAACTGGTTAACTCGTCTCGATTAACTGAACTAATCCACTTAGTTTAACTTAGCTAATTCACGTTGATTAACTCTAACCGATTCACTTAGTTTAACTCAACTAATTCACTTCGATTAACCACTTAGTTAACTTAACTAATTCACTTCGATTAACCACTTAGTTTAACTTAACTAATTCACATCGATTAACCACTTAGTTTAACTTAACTAATTCACTTTGATTAACTCTAACCGATTCACTTAGTTTTTAACTCAACTAATTCACATTGATTAACTCTAACCGATTCACTTAGTTTAACTCAACTAATTCACATTGATTAACTCTAACCGATTCACTTAGTTTAACTCAACTAATTCACTTCGATTAACTCGACCAATTCACTTGGTTAACTCCTATTTATTTAACAAATAAATATCTCCTTTAGTTTAATTCTATTTATTTAATCTCTAAATAAATATCCTTTATATTTCTTTTAACGAATATAGTTCCTTTATATTTTGATTAACAAATATATCCCCTTATATTCGATTAACATATATATCCCCTTGCATTTGATTTACAAATATAATTCTTTTATATTTGTTTTTACCAACTATATTCCTTTATATTCAGAATCCTTTTTCTTATATATATATATATACATATATATATATATATATATATATATATATATATATATATAAAATCCCTTGATTTTATATAAATAAACTATTTTCAAAATATACTTTGAAAACCCCTCTCCTACATTCTGGTATTTCTCATGGTATTTAACACACCATATAACAACGATAAATATCGTCCCACCACACATAATCACACAGATTATATACATCACATTATATATCACAATATAAAAATCACAGTAAAATAACTATTGAGGAATCCAGTTGGATTCCTCCAACCTGTTTCCCTGCACCACAGATGTTAGACAATACAACAACATCGATTTCACTTCACTGTGAAATATTCTGATAGCAGAATCAACATATGACTATTTAACGGTTTATATATATATATATATATGTAAATATATATATAAAATCTCTACTAACTGACTAGCAGTTCAATCAAACAGTCAACACACAGTCAACCAGTCAAACAGATAATATTTTAACAGTTCTAAGAATACAATGTGAAAATAAAACTGTTTAGAGTTTGTGAGATTTACTCACCTTGGCGCGTTAACCGTTAAATACGATTTACGGTAGTTGGTTCTGATCAGGTAATTTATTTCGATATAAATTCAGTCGAGCTTCGATCCCTTTCCAGTCGTCAGTTCCAGTAAAAAGAACGCAGCTGATTCCCGATCTTCCCTTTAGCTTTCCCATACTAGACATCCAAACAATGTCTACTGAAGTTCTCACACTCAAAGACTCCATGTTTTCATTGTCGATTCTTCATGCTTCCTTTCTACCTCATTACTTCACGGATTTCAAACCGAACAACACCAAAGCTCTTCTCTTCGAACCCTTATTCCAGACCATCACCCTCTGGTTCTGACAGTCGGTGGACAACTCTGTTTATTTTCGTGAGTTAGAATTTGAGTTTCACTGAACAAGTTTGCTATAAACAGATCTTCCCTAGATGGCATCATCTCATATCATGCCCACATCAACAACACTTCTTGGAAAAACCCATTTAAGTATTTCAAAGGCTGAGGATTGGGTATTTCTGCGTTCAAACAAAGCAACCCCTTATTTGCCTGAAGCCAAACCCAGACCTCATCTGCATGTACACCTTACTGCTTCCCATCCACCTACCTGCTCCGCCATTTGCTAAATCAAAAACCTCCTTCATCATTTACAAAAACATTCAGTGAAACACACAGCAAGTCCTACATTTAAATTTTCTAAAAGTCCTCAAAAATGTCACGGGAGCTTTCCAAGAAAATGAGTATGTCCTTCATCCTTTTTCACATCACCGTACACAAGCCTCTGTTCCAACCCACTAATCAGTTCGACTCCATCTCTCTCTGAATCCTCATGCCCTTCTTCGCATCAGTAAACAAACCAGCTCTCCCTTAATTACCCTACTAATTCCCCTTTAGCCTTAACCCAAACTTCATCACTAACCCAAAAGTTTCTGTGCCCAACTTAGGTCCACTTCACCGTGCTTCATCACTTCATATTTCAAACATCACAACCGCACAAACCTGCTCCACAACTCCTTTCCATTCTCTCTGCGTCCCAAGCCCGTACCCCCTTTCATCATCTTCCAGTTAGCATTCACACAGACGACACCTCCCCACCTCGACCAGGGCACGACATAGCATCACCACCTCATCGGTCTGCCTACCCCACGGCAGAACAGTGCCCCTACCCTATCCTCGAAACATCCTTCAACCTTTTCACGAAGCATTCCAGATTAACGAACCAACTCAAAACAAAGGAGACACAACTTCGCCAGAACCCGACAACTATAGATCGCTGATGACCCCCAGTCTTCGTCAGGGACCTGAGCTCTCTGGTTCCTTTTCATACTTGCAGATCGACTTCAGAAGTCGAGGTTTTTCGGCGAGGATTCCGACCAAAAATCACCGTCGAGCTTGGTGAAATTAGTATGGAAATGAAGAGCAACCTCATACGATTATAAATATACATGTTTCAGGATTTTGGAGAATTGATTTGAATTTCTATGGATTTTTGAAGGAGGGGTTCTTCACGTTTTCCTTGCTTTGAGTGGCGGCTACGTTTATTTGAGCGAAGCGAGATTATATTTTAGGGTTAAGGTGTTAAAAGGGGTATTTATAGCGTTTTGTTGGAATTTTCTTTGTGGATTTGTTGAAGACCACGAATCCTGTGTTGAGGCCAAACAAAAACTGGCGGTTGAGAAAAGGATGCGTATCTTTGTTTTAGTCTTTAGAAAACTTAGGATATTTTTCCCTTTTATTTAGTAAAGCTATGAACTTCGATTTACTCCACTTCGGTTACGTACGGCAGCTACGGACAGAAATAAATATACCATTGTAATCAGCGAGGTGTCAGGATTCCAAAAATAAAATAATACCGGTAGTTGGACTTATATTTTGAAACTTCAAAATGTTGATTTCAGGGTGCGAAATATTCCAAATAAAAAGTTGCTTATTTAATTAATTAAAAATTACAGTAAAATTCTAAAAATTAAATTATCACTACGCCTCAAAAGAACCTTGTCTGAATTCACACCCGATATCTAGTTATTTTGAAATATCCGTTATGGCCGATAACCGATTCTATAGCGACTATTCTGAAATTTGATTTGGACACAAATCAAAATCTACACGACGAAATCCTGATTTCTCTCTTCCATCAGAAAGATATACTTCACTAGCTCCACACGTTTCTTGTTTCACAGAAATCCGGCTTAAAATGAACTCTGTACATTCAGTTGAAGTTCGAATCGCCAAATAGCGAACTGCAGCGCTATTTCAAGCTCTATTTTAATTATATTATAATTATACGTTCGAACGTTGTACTTTAAGTTATCGATATCGCCAAATCGATATATAAATAATTAAATAAATTAATTATTCGACAGCTAACAAAACGCGCCATTACAGACTTCCCCCCTTAAAATAATTTCGTCCTCGAAATTGCTAAGCTAGGAAAATGCTACCAACTTTACTAACTAGATTCAAATATCTTTTAGTTTACTTCTCAACTCCAGTTTCAACTGAACCATTAAATTTTCAATTAAATTATTAATTCATTCTGGCTAACTGAATTTCCATAAATCATGAGAGTGTTCTAACGCCTGGAATTTTCGAAAAATTTCGCCATAACCTCATTTGTACGGCTCAATACGTCAAACCACAACTCGCCTCTCTAGGCCATCTCCAACCCAAAAAGAAAATCAAACAGCCAAGCGGCTTGCCGATTCGGCTCATAAATCTCATGCTTATATCAAAAATAAACTTGTACCTTTTTGTCGGGCATATCAACTCTTATCACTTTCAAATGTATCAACCCAACATATACCAATGTCATCTCAATCCAATCTTCAACTCAACCACTTGGTTCTATCCAAGTTAAATTCTATTCAAACTCCAATATCAGATTTCAAACTCTTAACCCATCAACTTAATTCCAATCCAGATTATTCTCTAACCGAATCCCGATTTATTTAACTTGGTTCAAGTTAAATTTTAATTTACTATTTGTTTTTACCATCTTGATTCATTCAACTTAACAAGTTAAATTTTAAATTTCAAGATTTAAATTCGTGGGATTTATTTCAAATCAATTTCAAATCCTAACACCAATTCAAAACTTTTGAATTTCTAAACAACTTGTTTTCCTCAACACCATTTGAAAACAAAACCATTGGTAGTAATCCGCCACTTAGAAACTCGAAAATTACACCGACGATGTATCGATCCATCCTCGGAATTATTTTCCAGTCATCCAGGTGAGTTGGATACTATATTTATTTCTAATTGAAAAACATTTTCAAAATCTTCCAGGAACATAAAATTTCCTTATTTTAATTCCAATTCTGATTTAATTTTAGATTTTAATTCAACTGATTCCACGTATTTTACTTATAGGAATTCTTATTGGTTATATATATAACCATTTAATTTAAAATCTTACTCAATTATAATAACAACCAACACTACCAATATATTATATCAAAATATATTCGGGTAAAATTATTTCTTTTACCCTCCTTTCAAAACATGCCGTGTCGGTACATCGTATTCGAGTGTTTAGTAACCCCTATCGATACAGTGGATCAAACTGATCGACCAGGATTCACAAACTACTCACCCAATGAGACTCCACAATATAAAATCACTTTATATTAAATAACAAATACGCACTCGTATATATACACTCAAACCCAATCTAGGATTTTACTAATCCTATCTCTACTGAGTAACGCCACAGAGCCAAGTAATTCTTAACTTAAGCTCTGATACCAACTGTAACGGCTGGAAATTTCCGACTCCTCGAGAGTTGGAAATTCCGAGAACGTTAGTGAAAGAAAGTAGAGGGTGAGGAAGAAAAGATAGAACTAATAGAATAGAAGAAGAAGAACATCAGAATCATCAGAGTAACACGAATCTCACAGCGGAACGAATAACATATAATATATAACATAACTTTGAAGTAAACAGTTATATATATACAATAGCACTTATCAGAGTACAACACTTACAACACAGCGGAAATAACTATAGCTATAAAATCTTGAAGTCTCCTGCTCCAAGCTCTCCAAGTATATCTGTAAATCCCGACTACTTGACTGCCCGTACAAATTTAGGCACCCAAGAGTTTAGGGAAAACAACAAAGTAAACTCCGGGTCAGTCATGGGACTGGTATGAGTAAAACAGTTTAAAACAATTGAACAGGTATATGATATCTCATAAGACCACGCCGTGAATACGGAACGGGTTTTTCCTTATGAGTATCTAAACAACTTTGACAAGCAATATCATTGTGATATTATAATAATGTCTAAGTACAAATAGGTATCAATCTAGCAGAAACGCTTACATCTCACGTTCTACATACATAGTATAAAATCATAAACCGCAGGGCGCTTATCGGAGAATGGATTCCAACAGACAAGGTATGGGAGCACCTTCTGAATAGTGTACTCTAGAGGTGATACACTCAGGGTTCAACAAGAACGTCTTGCAACCCGGCCACACATGACAGCTCACTCATTTAGCTTGAGTGTCGCGAATATATTGCCACCACGGTTATAGGCCATCAAACCGTCATCCGAAGATACAGAATCAAAAAGAAGTATAAATATGAATATTCTCTAGATCGATGACAATACACCCTGCTTGGGGATGACCCAACTAGCCATGCTGCCTAGCCCAACTTTTGTTACTTCCCGGTGTGAGGCTAGAAGCTACGTCTATCTTCAGAACATCTGATCACCATTAACTTTGAATGCCACATCGTCATACCCGCCAAATCACAAATTGACTTATCCAAAAATAACACGGGTATATAGCTAAGAGAAACGAATTCCTCCGCCACCTAACGTGAATACGTTTGAACAGATCAACTTACGCGATCCATTGGATATACTCTGTCAGACCTTCTTCCATATACGTTGTCCTGGGACTGGGCAAACCGAAGGCACTATTCAGTATATCCATCTTAGTCACTGTTATCTAAGACTTATACAACAGCCCTTGCACTTTACTCCGTCTTCAATTTATCTTTGGCATATATTGCTCGCAACGCTTATGCCAATACAGAGCGGTTCTTTGGATAATAATCCAACCGGTCTCTCCATATTAACAACGTTAAAATGGTCAAAACTTTGATAGTCTGTGGTCTAACTAGCAAATGAAAACATGTCGGTGTACAAACAACGATCTTATTTCCAAATGGAAATTCGATCGATCAATCATCACATGTTCATATTTCCTTATTTCATATATTTAGAAAATATATGTTATTAATCATTGGAAAACATTTCCATAGCTTATTTTCACATCACTATTATTTCGCAACTATCAGTCCCTAACTGTAACTAGTATGAGAACAATTCTCTAAGTATGAATCCGGAAGGTCGAAACCAACGTCAGATCGTCACTTAGAAAACCGTTCAACTTACCCTCTCCAGTCAGTTTCTGAATTTGCTTAACTCTATTTCTTAAATTCATATCATGAAAACATTTCATTTTCTATGTTTAGAAAACATATCTGACTATATTTGGAAAACGTTTCCAAAACTCATTTACGGATTTCCAATGAACGTTGTATAAAACATCGTTACGCTTAATCCATTAATCGCTTATTACTTAACTATATTTCAAATCAACCTTTTCTATCGAACCACAACTATTCCTTTGTCAATTCTGAAGTCAATCAAGTTGGGGTATAATTACCTCTCAGACCTTAATTGAACAACGTCCTTTACTGTGAAATAGATGAAGCCCATTACTCACTTTTTACAATCATCTGTTTACGCAAATTCTTGGATTCAGGTTACGAATCTACTTCTTGTATGAAAACGTTTGATTATAACTATAACGTTATAATTCCTACTTCTGCAATATCTAACCTAAATTATAACTTTATCTCCTAACTCGAATAATTTAACAGACACCTAATTTCTAAATCAATAACTGAATCTTGATTTAAATCCTGGAAAGTAAATAGTACTTTCCCGAATTCGCTATAATCGAATTCGACGTATAACTCTCTTTCGAGTAATCTCTATTCGATTAACCCTTCTTCGAATAACCTATATTTGATTATCTCTCTTCGAATAACTCATATTCGAAATCTCTCTCTTTCGAATAAACAATATTCGATCTCTTTCTTTCGAATATGCTATATTCGAGAATCTCCTTTCGATTTACTAATCGATAACTCCTTTCGATCAAACTAAAATCGATAACTCCTTTAACTCTATTCGAATAACTAATATTTGACTAACTCCTTTGGATCGACTCATTTGATTAACTCCTTCGAATAACTAATTCGAATAACTTACCTTCGAATAACCAATATTCGATTTACTCTAACTCGATTAACTTAATTCTAATCGATTTACTCCATTTCGATTCAACTTAATTCAAATCGATTAACTTAACTCATATTGATTAACTCCTTTCGAATAGCTAAATTCGATTTAACTCTAATTGAATAACTAATATTCAATTAACTCTTACGTGTTTAACTCTATTTGAATAAGTAATTCGAATCACTCTAATGTGTTTAACTCTATTCAAATATCTAATTCGAATAACTCATTTCGAATAACTAAATTCGATTAACTCTTTTAACTTTACTCGAATAACTATATTCGATTAACACCTTCTTTCGAATAACTATATTCGATTAACTCTTCGACTAACTCCTTTGGATTAACTAACTTCGAATAACTCCTTTGGATTAACTAACTTCGAATAACTCCTTCGGATTAACTAACTTTGAATACTCCTTTGGATTAACTAACTTCGAATAACTCCTTTGGATTAACTGACTTCGAATAGCTCCTTTGGATTAACTAACTTCGAATAACTCCTTTGGATTAACTAACTTCGAACAACCAATATTCGATAACTACTCTTCGAATAAATAATATTCGGTAAATCTTCTCAAATGAATAACATTTGATTTCTCCACTCGAATAAACTATATTCGATTACTCTTCCCTCGAATACACTATATTCGATAACTCTACTTCGGATAAGTGATATTCGACAACTCTACTCGATTAACTCTACTTGGATAACTCTAACCGGTCAACTTAACTGGTTTAACCTAACTGGTTAACTCTAACTGGTTAACTCTAACTGGTCAATTCTAAGTGATTAACTCAAATGGTTTAACCTAACTGGTTAACTCGTCTCGATTAACTGAACTAATCCACTTAGTTTAACTTAGCTAATTCACGTTGATTAACTCTAACCGATTCACTTAGTTTAACTCAACTAATTCACTTCGATTAACCACTTAGTTAACTTAACTAATTCACTTCGATTAACCACTTAGTTTAACTTAACTAATTCACATCGATTAACCACTTAGTTTAACTTAACTAATTCACTTTGATTAACTCTAACCGATTCACTTAGTTTTTAACTCAACTAATTCACATTGATTAACTCTAACCGATTCACTTAGTTTAACTCAACTAATTCACATTGATTAACTCTAACCGATTCACTTAGTTTAACTCAACTAATTCACTTCGATTAACTCGACCAATTCACTTGGTTAACTCCTATTTATTTAACAAATAAATATCTCCTTTAGTTTAATTCTATTTATTTAATCTCTAAATAAATATCCTTTATATTTCTTTTAACGAATATAGTTCCTTTATATTTTGATTAACAAATATATCCCCTTATATTCGATTAACATATATATCCCCTTGCATTTGATTTACAAATATAATTCTTTTATATTTGTTTTTACCAACTATATTCCTTTATATTCAGAATCCTTTTTCTTATATATATATATATATATACATATATATATATATAATCCCTTGATTTTATATAAATAAACTATTTTCAAAATATACTTTGAAAACCCCTCTCCTACATTCTGGTATTTCTCATGGTATTTAACACACCATATAACAACGATAAATATCGTCCCACCACACATAATCACACAGATTATATACATCACATTATATATCACAATATAAAAATCACAGTAAAATAACTATTGAGGAATCCAGTTGGATTCCTCCAACCTGTTTCCCTGCACCACAGATGTTAGACAATACAACAACATCGATTTCACTTCACTGTGAAATATTCTGATAGCAGAATCAACATATGACTATTTAACGGTTTATATATATACGTAAATATATATATAAAATCTCTACTAACTGACTAGCATTTCAATCAAACAGTCAACACACAGTCAACCAGTCAAACAGATAATATTTTAACAATTCTAAGAATACAATGTGAAAATAAAACTGTTTAGAGTTTGTGAGATTTACTCACCTTGGCGCGTTAACCGTTAAATACGATTTACGGTAGTTGGTTCTGATCAGGTAATTTATTTCGATATAAATTCAGTCGAGCTTCGATCCCTTTCCAGTCGTCAGTTCCAGTAAAAAGAACGCAGCTGATTCCCGATCTTCCCTGTAGCTTTCCCATACTAGACATCCAAACAATGTCTACTGAAGTTCTCACACTCAAAGACTCCATGTTTTCATTGTTGATTCTTCATGCTTCCTTTCTACCTCATTACTTCACGGATTTCAAACCGAACAACACCAAAGCTCTTCTCTTCGAACCCTTATTCCAGACCATCACCCTCTGGTTCTGACAGTCGGTGGACAACTCTGTTTATTTTCGTGAGTTAGAATTTGAGTTTCACTGAACAAGTTTGCTATAAACAGATCTTCCCTAGATGGCATCATCTCATATCATGCCCACATCAACAACACTTCTTGGAAAAACCCATTTAAGTATTTCAAAGGCTGAGGATTGGGTATTTCTGCGTTCAAACAAAGCAACCCCTTATTTGCCTGAAGCCAAACCCAGACCTCATCTGCATGTACACCTTACTGCTTCCCATCCACCTACCTGCTCCGCCATTTGCTAAATCAAAAACCTCCTTCATCATTTACAAAAACATTCAGTGAAACACACAGCAAGTCCTACATTTAAAATTTCTAAAAGTCCTCAAAAATGTCACGGGAGCTTTCCAAGAAAATGAGTATGTCCTTCATCCTTTTTCACATCACCGTACACAAGCCTCTGTTCCAACCCACTAATCAGTTCGACTCCATCTCTCTCTGAATCCTCATGCCCTTCTTCGCATCAGTAAACAAACCAGCTCTCCCTTAATTACCCTACTAATTCCCCTTTAGCCTTAACCCAAACTTCATCACTAACCCAAAAGTTTCTGTGCCCAACTTAGGTCCACTTCACCATGCTTCATCACTTCATATTTCAAACATCACAACCGCACAAACCTGCTCCACAACTCCTTTCCATTCTCTCTGCGTCCCAAGCCCGTACCCCCTTTCATCTTCTTCAAGTTAGCATTCACACAGCCGACACCTCCCCACCTCGACCAGGGCACGACATAGCATCACCACCTCGTCGGTCTGCCTACCCCACGGCTGAACAGTGCCCCTACCCTATCCTCGAAACATCCTTCAACCTTTTCACGAAGCATTCCAGATTAACGCACCAACTCAAAACAAAGGAGACACAACTTCGCCAGAACCCGACAACTATAGATCGCTGATGACCCCCAGTCTTCGTCAGGGACCCGAGCTCTCTGGTTCCTTTTCATACTTGCAGATCGACTTCGGAAGTCGAGGTTTTTCGGCGAGGATTCCGACCAAAAATCACCGTCGAGCTGGGTGAAATTAGTATGGAAATGAAGAGCAACCTCATACGATTATAAATATACATGTTTCAGGATTTTGGAGAATTGATTTGAATTTCTATGGATTTTTGAAGGAGGGGTTATTCACGTTTTCCTTGCTTTGAGTGGCGGCTACGTTTATTTGAGCGAAGCGAGATTATATTTTAGGGTTAAGGTGTTAAAAGGGGTATTTATAGCGTTTTGTTGGAATTTTCTTTGTGGATTTGTTGAAGACCACGAATCCTGTGTTGAGGCCAAACAAAAACTGGCGGTTGAGAAAAGGATGCGTGTCTTTGTTTTAGTCTTTAGAAAACTTAGGATATTTTTCCCTTTTATTTAGTAAAGCTATGAACTTCGATTTACTCCACTCCGGTTACGTACGGCAGCTACGGACAGAAATAAATATACCATTGTAATCAGCGAGGTGTCAGGATTCCAAAAATAAAATAATACCGGTAGTTGGACTTATATTTTGAAACTTCAAAATGTTGATTTCAGGGTGCGAAATATTCCAAATAAAAAGTTGCTTATTTAATTAATTAAAAATTACAGTAAAATTCTAAAAATTAAATTATCACTACGCCTCAAAAGAACCTTGTCTGAATTCACACCCGATATCTAGTTATTTTGAAATATCCGTTATGGCCGATAACCGATTCTATAGCGACTATTCTGAAATTTGATTTGGACACAAATCAAAATCTACACGACGAAATCCTGATTTCTCTCTTCCATCAGAAAGATATACTTCACTAGCTCCACATGTTTCTTGTTTCACAGAAATCCGGCTTAAAATGAACTCTGTACATTCAGTTGAAGTTCGAATCGCCAAATAGCGAACTGCAGCGCTATTTCAAGCTCTATTTTAATTATATTATAATTATACGTTCGAACGTTGTACTTTAAGTTATCGATATCGCCAAATCGATGTATAAATAATTAAATAAATTAATTATTCGACAGCTAACAAAACGCGCCATTACAGCTCGGATCGGATATGTGAACTGGGCAAGAAAACCTGACCCGAATTGGAGTTTGGCACATAGGAGGCTTGGCAAAAAGGAAGGCCGTTTACTTAGAGTTGGAGTGGACAAAGGGGATCGGATCGGAAGAATAATGGAGGCCAGATCGGATCGACTCAAGAATGGGAGGCTACGACTGGAGTAAGGCAAAGGGAGCGGATCAGATCGGAGTAGATGGAAAACGAGGGAGCTGATCGGAGAAAACTGGAAGGAAGAAAGCAACCCGACCCGACCAGGAGGAGGACACCGACCCGACCCGAAGTGGAGTACCCGACCCGAACCGAATGGAAAGATGACTACTGAACCGAACCGACGAGGGTGATGACTACCGAACCGAACCGAATTCTAGGACTGTTACTGCGCGACAACTCTTCTGAAGACCCACTCCAATTCGACCAAACCCGAGATGCAAAGGAAGTCCAAATGAGAAGTTAGAGCTCAAGATTCAGAGGGGAATCGACGAGTTCGCTTCATGGTTGGGCTTTGCTGCGGGACGCGTGCCAAGGGGTTATCGACGTCTATAGCTTTGGACCACTATGGTAGGAGGTACGAAGGCGGATTCAGGGCCATTATGGCATTGGTAGAACCAAGGGCTACAACCAATGAAGTGGGTCATTGAAATGTTTGGTCATGAGTCCATATGTTTAGCTTGGTCATAGCAGGGTTTCTACAAGTCGGGATTCGTCGTTACCTCAATTTGTCTAGTGTTCCAAGGTGGTAGATGTCGTACGCTTTATGCACTGAGTGAGAGATGTGAGGATGGTTGCTATGGATGGTTCATTTGCTATCATTATGACATACACACCCCACCCCCGTATTCTTACACTATTTATTATGGCACCTTAGAGTATTGTACGGTATGTGGTACTAACTCTTTGGTTGCAGGTCCAGGTTCAGGTATGGTTTAGTATACCTGCTATTATTCTGTTTAGATGCTTATCGCTCATACCAGGCTTTATGTCTGACCCAGAGTTTTATGTCTCCTCTTATTACTCTGGGTGCTCACACGAGCAGACTAGAGACAGGTTAGCTGGTGATGCACGGGTAGATGATCCGGAGACGAGCAGGAGGCTTCCACGTAATATATATATATATAGTATTCTCCCTATGTTGTTGAAGATCACTGCTTGGGCATTGGTGGTGCATCTTCTACTTTAGCTTTCTTTTGTTTAGAGACAGTAAATTTGGAAAATTGTAATAAGCTGTATTTGGATTTCCGCTGCTCTGACGTTGATGTTGGTTTTAGTTATCAGCTTATACACTATCTCACCTATTTTATGTCAAGTATTTTGTTATTATATTTTATTCGATGCGCTGTGAGACATTCTACAGGTTCCTTGATTAGTTCATTCCCTTCTTTCCTTTCTTCTGACGACCGTCCCGTGCTAGTCGGGCATGTGTACAGCGCACTTTCGGAGGAAATGCAGACTGGTGCGGGGCGGGCCGTCACACTTGGTATCAGAGCTCTAGGTTGCGTAGTTAACCTAGGGAAGTTGTCGGGGAGAGATAATATACGTATACGAGAGAGCGTATTTGTGATTACTTTGGTTTTTAAAAGCTATATATATATATATATATATATATATATATATACTATTACTAGTATAAGGATGAAGTCGTACTGCACTAGCACCACTATGGAGTCGTTAATCGTTTCCTTTTTCAGATTGACGATGAGCCGATATACTAGAGGTGCTGGTAGGGGAGCCAATAATGGGAATGCTGCTGACATGAGGACGATGTTTACTGACCTCATGAGAGAGATGCTTAGAGATGTACAGAGGGCAGCTCCCAATGGTGGAAATGGTGGTGGTCCAATAGTGCAGGCGCCAAGAGTCGACTTCGCCAAGCTGAATAAGGATTATACTAGTCTTGGTGGGAAGTCGTTCCATGGAACGGAGTCGGCTACGGATGTTCAAGATTGGTTGGATAGTTGCGAACGTATCTTCGAGGATTTGGGTATCGAGGATGCGATGAAGAGAAAGCTAGCGTCCCGTCAGCTGCAAGGGCGGGCAATGAATTGGTGGAATGCTACAAAGGCAGCTACTCCCGAAGATCAGATTACTTGGGAGCAGTTTAAGGCTCGCTTTAGCGAGAAGTTCATTCCAGCTGCTCAGAAGTCAGTGTTGTTTAAGAAATTCTTGGAGCTCAAACAGAATGGCAGGGCTGTCTCAGAGTATATTGCTGAATTCGACACTTTGTCAAAGTATGGGTTATCTCTTATTGATACTGCCGAGAAGAAGAATGAGAAATTCATAACTGGTTTGGATCAGTACTTGGGGGAAAAGCTTATTAACCACATCGATGAGACGTTTGAGTCGATTGTGGGGAAAGCATTAAGATCAGAAAGTCTCTACCCTAAGCCGAAGACTGAGGTTGCATGCGGAGATGAGCCAAAGCCACAAACAGGTGGTGGAGGCAAGGGTGGTTCCCAGAATAAGAGAAAGCAGAACCAAGCTAAGGATGGCCAGAAGAAAAAAAATAAGCAAGATGTTGAGTGCTTCAGCTGTGGTAAGAAGGGCCATTATGCTAGTAATTGTCGGGCCAAGCCAGCGGATAGGAAGTGCTTTAATTAAGGCCAAATGGGACATCACAAGGACAAGTGTCCGCAACCCCCTAAAGAAAAGCAAATGGTGAAAGCCTACGCCCTTAATGCTATTCCTTCTTCGTCGAATGCCCCAACTGCGGCGGAGAAAGGAAAGAATGTCGTCATCCAAGGTATGCTTTCTGTTTACGATGTTCCTGTTAGAGTTTTGTTTGATACCGGAGCTTCCAGTTCTTTCATATCTAGTGAACTGGTAGATAGGTTGGGATTGGAGCCCGAGATTGTCGATAGACCTTTAGTAGTGACAAACCCGATCGGTGGTTCGACTAGCCTTAGCATGATTTGTCGTAATGTGGTCTTATCGAGTCATGGATGTATATTTGTTTGTGATTGCTTTGTTTTGGGCTTTACTGGGTTTGGCATTATTTTGGGAGTAGATTGGCTTCGAAGATACGGGGTGGTGGTAGACTGTAATGGCGCGTTTTGTAAGGTATAATAATTAAGTTATTTAATTATTTAAATAACGAATATATTAAATAAACGATAGCTGAGCGTATAATTTATAATATAATTATAATCGAGCTCGAAATGGCGCGGCAGTTCGCTATTTGGCGATTCGAACTTCAACTGAATGTACAGGATTCGTTTTAAGCCGGATTTCTGTGAAACAAGAAACGTGTGGAGCTGGTGGAGTATATCTTTCTAGTGGAAGAGAAAAATTGAGATTTCATCGTATAGATTTTGATGTACGTCCAAATCAAATTTCAGAATAGTCGCTATGGAATTCGTATATAATTCGTAACGCTTTATATACGTTATAAAAGGGATTTTCAATGTAAATTGAATATCGATTCAACCTGGACTTAGAATATGAAATATATAATTATCCTGGAGCCGTATGATATTCCACTGTGAATATATACGATAATATAAATTTATTTATATTTAATTTAATAATATTTAAATATATTTATATATTTAAATAGACTATTTAGAGCGTTAAAAATAGCCACTTTTGCAAACGAAGTCGGAATTCGACGAAACCAGTTTTATTGGATCCACAATGTCAAATAGTTGTTAGATTCCAAGTTTCGTGATTTTTGAACTCAGTATGTGGCCGTACGGATTTTTAGAGTGGAAAATAGACAGTATTTCGACAGTTAAAAATACGCTGTTTGATCATACGGAGTCGGAATTCGACGAAACTAGTTTCGTTGGGACCGTAATGTCAAACTGAAGGTGCACGTCCAGTTTGGTGATTTTTGGGCATCGTATATGGTCGCAGGGATTTTTAAGGACCAGAGACAAGTGGAAAATCATTAAATAAAAATATAAAAATCAAAATAAAATATCCCTCTCCATTTTTGATCACAAACAGGCCACGCACACTCCAATTTCGACCACAATTCCTACCTACCACCCACAGGTATATATCACCGTATAAACCATCATAGCAAACAATTTTCCCAAAGTAAAAATCCAAACAAAAACAAATAAAAATCTATAAATTGAAGTGGATATATATTTGAAGTTCTCTTGAGTTGCTCTTCAACATGGTATGCTTTTCATCCCGTTCGACATCGTCCTTGGCACATGGAAAAAGGGTACCGTGACCTAGGGTTAGCCTTCGCAGGAGGTAGAGTCGACGAGGATCAAAACAGAGGAGCGTGGGTTGCTCAGGAGGTTGAGGAGCTGCTGTAGAGTCGAGTTTTGATGGATTCGATGATGAATGCGGTCGCGCGAGTACTGTGGGTGTCGATACCAGCTCGTCGACGGAAATTCAGGGAGGAGATCGAAGTGTGTAAAGTTGGTATGGGTGGAAAGCAAATCGAAGGAGGAGGAGGATGGTGATTTTAGCTTTAATTTCGGTGAAGTGATGATGGCGATTTTGGAGGGGTGAAGGTTTTCGTGAATGGGTGGAGCGAACAGGAAGGAGACGCATCTGTTTGGGGAAGATAAGGAAGAGGTTTGGGCTCAGGTATTCAAGAAGGGAGATGGGCCGAGATATTTAAAGAAGAATCACGAACCGTGAGTTGCGTTGGGATCGTATAGACGAGCACCCCACATTGGAACTGACCGCGAGTCGATTGGAGTCCGTCACAATTTATAGCAAAATAAATTGTCCAGCTGAATCAAGCGATGGTTATCGTCATTGACGATGATCGTCAAATGTGAGTAAATCTCACAACCTCTGAACAGTTTATATTCTCGCGTTGTATTCTTAGGACTGTTAAATATTGTCTGTTTGATTTTGTGTGTGGACTGTTTGATTGAACTGCTAGTCAGTTAGTAGAGATTATATATATATATATATATGTATATATATAAACCGTCAAATAGTTATATGTTGATTCTGTTTATCAGAATATTATACTGGTGTTGTCTAACATCTGTGGTGCAGGGAAACAGGTTGGAGGAATCCAACAGGATTCCTCAATAGTATTTTACTGTGATTTTTATAGTGTGATATATAATGTGAAGTATATAATCTGTATGACTATGTGTGGTGGGACGATATTTATCGTTGTTAGATGATGTGTTAAAAACCATAAGAAATACCAGGATATAGAAAAGAGATTTTCAAACTATAATTTGAAAATAATTTATTTATATAAAATCGATGGATTTTATATTATAAAGAAAAGGGGATTTTGAGTATAAAGGAAAATATTGGTTAATCAAGTATAAAGGAGAAATATTTGTTAATCGAGTATAAAGGATTAAACAAAGTAATTGGTTAGGTTAACCAAAGTGAGATAATCGAGTTAATCAAAGTAATTGGTTAAGTTAACCAAAGTAAATTAGTTAAGTTAAACTAAGCGGTGAATCAAAGTGAATTTGTTAAGTTAAACTAAATGATTAATCAATATGAATTAGTTAAGTTAAACTAAAGGATTAATCGATGTGAATTAGTTAAGTTAAACTAAGTGGTTAATCAAAGTGAATTAGTTAAGTTAACTAAGTGGTTAATCGAAGTAAATTAGTTGATTTAAACTAAGTGAATCGGTTAGAGTTAATCAACGTGAATTAGCTAAGTTAAACTAAGTGGATTAGTTCAGTTAATCGAGACGAGTTAACCAGTTAGGTTAAACCAGTTAAAGTTGACCAGTTAAAGTTGACCAGTTAGAGTTGACCAGTTAGAGTTATCCAAGTGGAGTTAATCGAGTAGAGTTGCCGAATATCACTCATTCGAAGTAGAGTTATCGAATATAGTGTATTCGAGAGAAGAGTTATCAAATATAGTTTATTCGAGTGGAGAAATCAAATGTTATTCATTTGAGAAGAGTTATCGAATATAGTTTATTCGAGTGGAGAAATCAAATGTTATTCATTTGAGAAGAGTTATCGAATATAGTTTATTCAAGTGGAGAAATCAAATGTGATTCATTTGAGAAGAGTTATCGAATATTATTTATTCGAAGAGTAGTTATCGAATATTGGTTATTCGAAGTTAGTTAATCCAAAGGAGTTATTCGAAGTTAGTTAATCCGAAGGAGCTAGTCGAAGAGTTATTCGAAGTTAGTTAATCCAAAGGAGTTATTCGAAGTTAGTTAATCCAAAGGAGTTATTCGAAGTTAGTTAATCCGAAGGAGCTAGTGGAAGAGTTATTCGAAGTTAGTTAATCCAAAGGAGTTATTCGAAGTTAGTTAATCCGAAGGAGCTAGTCGAAGAGTTATTCGAAGTTAGTTAATCCAAAGGAGTTATTCGAAGTTAGTTAATCCAAAGGAGTTATTCGAAGTTAGTTAATCCAAAGGAGTTATTCGAAGTTAGTTAATCCAAAGGAGTTATTCGAAGTTAGTTAATCCAAAGGAGTTATTCGAAGTTAGTTAATCCCAAAGAGTTATTCGAAGTTAGTTAACCCAAAGGAGTTATTCGGAGTTAATTAATCCAAAGGAGTTATTCGAAGTTAGTTAATCCAAAGGAGTTATTCGAAGTTAGTTAATCCAAAGGAGTTATTCGAAGTTAGTTAATCCAAAGGAGTTAGTCGAGGAGTTAATCGAATATAGTTATTCGAAAGAGAGAGATTTCGAATATGAGTTATTCGAAGAGAGATAATCGAATATAGGTTATTCGAAGAAGAGTTAATCAAATAGAGATTACTCGAAAGAGAGTTATACGTCGAATTCAATTATAGCGGATTCGGGAAAGTACTATTTACTTTCCAGGGTTTAAATCAAGATTTAGTTATTGATTTAGAAATTAGGTGTCTGTTAAATTATCCGAGTTAGGAGATAAAGTTATAATTTAGGTTAGACATTGCAGAAGTAGGAATTATAACGTATAGTTATAATCAAACGTTTTCATATAAGAAGTGGATTCGTAACCTGAATCCGAGAATTTGCGTAAACAGATGATTGGACAAAGTGAGTGACGAGCTTCATCTATTTCACAGTAAAGGACGTTGTTCAATTAAGGTCTACCCCAACTTGATTGACTTCAGAATTGACAAAGGAATAGCTGTGGTTCGATCTAAAAGGTTGATTTGGAATAAAGTTAAGGAATAAGCGATAAATGGATTAAGCAAAACGATGTTTTATACAACGTTCATTGGAAATCCGTAAATGAGTTTTGGAAACGTTTTCCAAATATTGTCAGATATGTTTTCTAAAACATAGAAAATGAAATGTTTTCATGATAAGAATTTAAGAAATAGAGTTAAGCAAATTCAGAAACTGACTGGAGAGGGTAAGTTGAACGGTTTTCTAAGTGACGATCTGATGTTGGTTTCGACCTTCCGGATTGATACGTAGAGAATTGTTCTCATACTAGTTACAGTTAG
Organism: Allium sativum; assembly: GCA_030737875.1. Lineage (NCBI taxonomy): Eukaryota > Viridiplantae > Streptophyta > Magnoliopsida > Asparagales > Amaryllidaceae > Allium > Allium sativum. The sequence continues at coordinate 747,238,218 of CM060916.1, read as the reverse complement.
GGACTGATAGTTGCGAAATAATAGTGATGTGAAAATAAGCTATGGAAATGTTTTCCAATAATTAATAACATATATTTTCTAAATACATGAAATAAGGAAATATGAACATATGATGATTGATCGATCGAATTCCCATTTGGAAATAAGATCGTTGTTTGTACACCGACATGTTTTCATTTGATAGTTAAATCACAGACTATCAAAGTTTTTACCATTTTAACGTTGTTAATATGGAGAGACCGGTTGGATTATTATCCAAAGAACCACTCTGTATTGGCATAAGCGTTGCGAGCAATATATGCCAAAGATAATTGAAGACGGAGTAAAGTGCAAGGGCTGTTGTATAAGTCTTAGATAACAGTGACTAAGATGGATATACTGAATAGTGCCTTCGGTTTGTCCAGTCCTAGGACAACGTATATGGAAGAAGGTCTGACAGAGTATATCCAATGGATCGCGTAAGTTGATCTGTTCAAACGTATTCACGTTTGGTGGCGGAGGAATTCGTTTCTCTTAGCTATATACCCGTGTTATTTTTGGATAAGTCAATTTGTGATTTGGCGGGTATGACGATGTGGCATTCAAAGTGAATGGTGATCAGATGTTCTGAAGATAAACGTAGCTTCTAGCCTCACACCAGGAAGTAACAAAAGTTGGGCTAGGCAGCATGGCTAGTTGGGTCATCCCCAAGCAGGGTGTATTGTCACCGATCTAGGGAATATCCATATTTATATTTCTTTTTGATTCTGTATCTTCGGATGACAGTTTGATGGCCAATAACCGTGGTGGCAATATATTCGCGACACTCAAGCTAAATGAGTGAGCGGTCATGTGTGGCCGGGTTGCAAGACGTTCTTGTTGAACCCTGAGTGTATCACCTCTAGAGTACACTATTCAGAAGGTGCTCCCATACCTTGTCTGTTGGAATCCATTCTCCGTTAAGCGCCCTGCGGTTTATGATTTTATACTATGTATGTAGAACGTGAGATGCAAGCGTTTCTGCTAGATTGATACCTATTTGTACTTAGACATTATTATAATATCACAATGATATTGCTTGTCAAAGTTGTTCAGATACTCATAAGGGAAAAACCCGTTCCGTATTCACAGCGTGGTCTTATGAGATATCCTATACCTGTTTTAAACTGTTTTACTCATACCAGTCCCATGACTGACCCGGAGTTTACTTTGTTGTTTTCCCTAACTCTTGGGTGCCTAAATTTGTACGGGCAGTCAAGTAGTCGGGATTTACAGATATACTTGGAGAGCTTGGAGCAGGAGGCTGCAAGATTTTATAGCTATAGCTATTTCCGCTGTGTTGTAAGTGTTGTACTCTGAAAAGTTCTATGGTATATATATAACTGTTTACTTCAAAGTTATGTTATATATTATATGTTATTCGTTCCGCTGTGAGATTCGTGTTACTCTGATGATTCTGATGTTCTTCTTCTTCTTCTATTCTATTAGTTCTATCTTTTCTTTCTCACCTTCTAAATTCTTTCACTAACGTCTCGGAATTTCCGACTCTCGAGGAGTCGGAAATTTCCAGCCGTTACAGTTGGTATCAGAGCTTAAGTTAAGAATTACTTGGCTCTGTGGCGTAACTCGGTAGAGATAGGGTTAGTAATACCCTAGATTTAGTTTGAGTGTATATATACGAGTGCGTATTTGTTATTTAATATAAAGTGATTTTATATTGTGGAGACTCATTGGTTGAGTAGTTTGTGAATTCTGGTCGATCAGTTTGATCCACTGTATCGATAGGGGTTACTAAACACTCGAATACGATGGGTCGTCACGATATGTTTTGAAAGAGGGTAAGTGAATTTAACTTTACCCAAAGTATAATTTGATATATATATATATATATCAAAATTGTAATATATTAGATATATTGGTTGTGATTATAATCGAGTAAGATTATAACATGTGAAATGGTTATATAAGTATATGAAATAAGATGAATTAAATATGAATTTAAATCAGATTTGGAATTAAAATAAGGAAATTTTAAGTTCCTAGGAGATTTTGAAATGTTTTCAAAATGGAAGTATTTAGTAATGGTTTTGAAAATAATATAGTATTGAAATCACTTGGGTCGCTGGAAAATAATTCCGATGATGACTGCGCAGTATCATCGGTGTGATTTTCGAGTTCTAAGTGGTGGATTACTACCAAAGATTTTAATTTAAATTGTTTTGAGGAAACAAGTTGTTTAGAAAATTCAAGGGCTTTGAATTGGCAGTATGATTTCAAATTGATTTGAAATGAGCCTAGGAATTTAAGTTCTGAAATTAAAATTTAACTAATGAAGTTAAATGGATTGAATGGTAAGTGTATATGAATTGGAATTTAACTTGAACCAAGTTAAATAAATCGAGATTTGGTTAGAGAATAATCTGGATTGGAATTAAGTTGATGGGTTAAGAGTTTGAAATGTGATGTTGGAATTTGAATGAAATTCGACTTGGGTATAAGCGAATGATTTGGTTTGAGGATATAAACTGAGTGGAATGACCATGATATATGCAGAAGTGATAACAGATCAAAAGGATATAATGATACGACCGACAAAAAGGTACAAGTTATATTATATATGAGTTTGGATTTTATGAGCCAAATTGGCAAGCCGCTTGGCTGTTTGATTTTCTTTTGGGTTGGAGAAGGCCTAGAGAGGCGAGGGGTGGTTTGTCATATTGACCAATACAAAGGAGGTTATGGCGAAATTTTTCAAAAATTCCAGGCATTAGAACATTCTCATGATTTATGGAAATTCAGTTAGCCAGAATGAATGAATAATTTAATTAAAAATTTAATGGTTCAGTTGAAACTGGAGTTGAGAAGTAAACTAAAAGATATTTGAATCGAGTTAGTAAAGTTGGTAGCATTCTCCTATCTTAGCAATTTCGAGGACGAAATTATTTTAAGGGGGGGAGTCTGTAATGGCGCGTTTTGTAAGGTATAATAATTAAGTTATTTAATTATTTAAATAACGAATATATTAAATAAACGATAGCTGAACGTATAATTTATAATATAATTATAATCGAGCTCGAAATGGCGCGGCAGTTCGCTATTTGGCGATTCGAACTTCAACTGAATGTACAGGATTCGTTTTAAGCCGGATTTCTGTGAAACAAGAAACGTGTGGAGCTGGTGGAGTATATCTTTCTAGTGGAAGAGAAAAATCGGGATTTCGTCGTATAGATTTTGATGTACGTCCAAATCAAATTTCAGAATAGTCGCTATGGAATTCGTATATAATTCGTAACGCTTTATATACGTTATAAAAGGGATTTTCAATGTAAATTGAATATCGATTCAACCTGGACTTAGAATATGAAATATATAATTATCCTGGAGCCGTATGATATTCCACTGTGAATATATACGATAATATAAATTTATTTATATTTAATTTAATAATATTTAAATATATTTATATATTTAAATAGACTATTTAGAGCGTTAAAAATAGCCACTTTTGCAAACGAAGTCGGAATTCGACGAAACCAGTTTTATTGGATCCACAATGTCAAATAGTTGTTAGATTCCAAGTTTCGTGATTTTTGAACTCAGTATGTGGCCGTACGGATTTTTAGAGTGGAAAATAGACAGTATTTCGACAGTTAAAAATACGCTGTTTGATCATACGGAGTCGGAATTCGACGAAACTAGTTTCGTTGGGACCGTAATGTCAAACTGAAGGTGCACGTCCAGTTTGGTGATTTTTGGGCATCGTATATGGTCGCAGGGATTTTTAAGGACCAGAGACAAGTGGAAAATCATTAAATAAAAATATAAAAATCAAAATAAAATATCCCTCTCCATTCTTTGATCACAAACAGGCCACGCACACTATAATTTCGACCACAATTCCTACCTACCACCCACAGGTATATATCTCCCGTATAAACCATCACAGCAAACAATTTTCCCAAAGTAAAAATCCAAACAAAAACAAATAAAAATCTATAAATTGAAGTGGATATATATTTGAAGTTCTCTTGAGTTGCTCTTCAACATGGTATGCTTTTCATCCCGTTCGACATCGTCCTTGGCACATGGAAAAAGGGTACCGTGACCTAGGGTTAGCCTTCGCAGGAGGTAGAGTCGACGAGGATCAAAACAGAGGAGCGTGGGTTGCTCAGGAGGTTGAGGAGCTGCTGTAGAGTCGAGTTTTGATGGATTCGATGATGAATGCGGTCGCGCGAGTACTGTGGGTGTCGATACCAGCTCGTCGACGGAAATTCAGGGAGGAGATCGAAGTGTGTAAAGTTGGAATGGGTGGAAAGCAAATCGAAGGAGGAGGAGGATGGTGATTTTAGCTTTAATTTCGGTGAAGTGATGATGGCGATTTTGGAGGGGTGAAGGTTTTCGTGAATGGGTGGAGCGAACAGGAAGGAGACGCATCTGTTTGGGGAAGATAAGGAAGAGGTTTGGGCTCGGGTATTCAAGAAGGGAGATGGGCCGAGATATTTAAAGAAGAATCACGAACCGTGAGTTGCGTTGGGATCGTATAGACGAGCACCCCACATTGGAACTGACCGCGAGTCGATTGGAGTCCGTCACAATTTATAGCAAAATAAATTGTCCAGCTGAATCAAGCGATGGTTATCGTCATTGACGATGATCGTCAAATGTGAGTAAATCTCACAACCTCTGAACAGTTTATATTCTCGCGTTGTATTCTTAGGACTGTTAAATATTGTCTGTTTGATTTTGTGTGTGGACTGTTTGATTGAACTGCTAGTCAGTTAGTAGAGATTATATATATATATATATGTATATATATAAACCGTCAAATAGTTATATGTTGATTCTGTTTATCAGAATATTATACTGGTGTTGTCTAACATCTGTGGTGCAGGGAAACAGGTTGGAGGAATCCAACAGGATTCCTCAACAGTATTTTACTGTGATTTTTATAGTGTGATATATAATGTGAAGTATATAATCTGTATGACTATGTGTGGTGGGACGATATTTATCGTTGTTAGATGATGTGTTAAAAACCATAAGAAATACCAGGATATAGAAAAGAGATCTTCAAACTATAATTTGAAAATAATTTATTTATATAAAATCGATGGATTTTATATTATAAAGAAAAGGGGATTTTGAGTATAAAGGAAAATATTGGTTAATCAAGTATGAAGGAGAAATATTTGTTAATCGAGTATAAAGGATTAAACAAAGTAATTGGTTAGGTTAACCAAAGCGAGATAATCGAGTTAATCAAAGTAATTGGTTAAGTTAACCAAAGTAAATTAGTTAAGTTAAACTAAGCGGTGAATCAAAGTGAATTTGTTAAGTTAAACTAAATGATTAATCAATATGAATTAGTTAAGTTAAACTAAAGGATTAATCGATGTGAATTAGTTAAGTTAAACTAAGTGGTTAATCAAAGTGAATTAGTTAAGTTAACTAAGTGGTTAATCGAAGTAAATTAGTTGATTTAAACTAAGTGAATCGGTTAGAGTTAATCAACGTGAATTAGCTAAGTTAAACTAAGTGGATTAGTTCAGTTAATCGAGACGAGTTAACCAGTTAGGTTAAACCAGTTAAAGTTGACCAGTTAAAGTTAACCAGTTAGAGTTGACCAGTTAGAGTTATCCAAGTGGAGTTAATCGAGTAGAGTTGCCGAATATCACTCATTCGAAGTAGAGTTATCGAATATAGTGTATTCGAGAGAAGAGTTATCAAATATAGTTTATTCGAGTGGAGAAATCAAATGTTATTCATTTGAGAAGAGTTATCGAATATAGTTTATTCGAGTGGAGAAATCAAATGTTATTCATTTGAGAAGAGTTATCGAATATAGTTTATTCAATTGGAGAAATCAAATGTGATTCATTTGAGCAGAGTTATCGAATATTATTTATTCGAAGAGTAGTTATCGAATATTGGTTATTCGAAGTTAGTTAATCCAAAGGAGTTATTCGAAGTTAGTTAATCCGAAGGAGCTAGTCGAAGAGTTATTCGAAGTTAGTTAATCCAAAGGAGTTATTCGAAGTTAGTTAATCCAAAGGAGTTATTCGAAGTTAGTTAATCCGAAGGAGCTAGTCGAAGAGTTATTCGAAGTTAGTTAATCCAAAGGAGTTATTCGAAGTTAGTTAATCCAAAGGAGTTATTCGAAGTTAGTTAATCCAAAGGAGTTATTCGAAGTTAGTTAATCCAAAGGAGTTATTCGAAGTTAGTTAATCCAAAGGAGTTATTCGAAGTTAGTTAATCCCAAAGAGTTATTCGAAGTTAGTTAACCCAAAGGAGTTATTCGGAGTTAATTAATCCAAAGGAGTTATTCGAAGTTAGTTAATCCAAAGGAGTTATTCGAAGTTAGTTAATCCAAAGGAGTTATTCGAAGTTAGTTAATCCAAAGGAGTTAGTCGAGGAGTTAATCGAATATAGTTATTCGAAAGAGAGAGATTTCGAATATGAGTTATTCGAAGAGAGATAATCGAATATAGGTTATTCGAAGAAGAGTTAATCAAATAGAGATTACTCGAAAGAGAGTTATACGTCGAATTCAATTATAGCGAATTCGGGAAAGTACTATTTACTTTCCAGGGTTTAAATCAAGATTTAGTTATTGATTTAGAAATTAGGTGTCTGTTAAATTATCCGAGTTAGGAGATAAAGTTATAATTTAGGTTAGACATTGCAGAAGTAGGAATTATAACGTATAGTTATAATCAAACGTTTTCATATAAGAAGTGGATTCGTAACCTGAATCCGAGAATTTGCGTAAACAGATGATTGGACAAAGTGAGTGACGAGCTTCATCTATTTCACAGTAAAGGACGTTGTTCAATTAAGGTCTGAGAGGTAATTATACCCCAACTTGATTGACTTCAGAATTGACAAAGGAATAGCTGTGGTTCGATCTAAAAGGTTGATTTGGAATAAAGTTAAGGAATAAGCGATAAATGGATTAAGCAAAACGATGTTTTATACAACGTTCATTGGAAATCCGTAAATGAGTTTTGGAAACGTTTTCCAAATATTGTCAGATATGTTTTCTAAAACATAGAAAATGAAATGTTTTCATGATAAGAATTTAAGAAATAGAGTTAAGCAAATTCAGAAACTGACTGGAGAGGGTAAGTTGAACGGTTTTCTAAGTGACGATATGATGTTGGTTTCGACCTTCCGGATTGATACTTAGAGAATTGTTCTCATACTAGTTACAGTTAGGGACTGATAGTTGCGAAATAATAGTGATGTGAAAATAAGCTATGGAAATGTTTTCCAATAATTAATAACATATATTTTCTAAATACATGAAATAAGGAAATATGAACATATGATGATTGATCGATCGAATTCCCATTTGGAAATAAGATCGTTGTTTGTACACCGACATGTTTTCATTTGATAGTTAAATCACAGACTATCAAAGTTTTTACCATTTTAACGTTGTTAATATGGAGAGACCGGTTGGATTATTATCCAAAGAACCACTCTGTATTGGCATAAGCGTTGCGAGCAATATATGCCAAAGATAATTGAAGACGGAGTAAAGTGCAAGGGCTGTTGTATAAGTCTTAGATAACAGTTACTAAGATGGATATACTGAATAGTGCCTTCGGTTTGTCCAGTCCTAGGACAACGTATATGGAAGAAGGTCTGACAGAGTATATCCAATGGATCGCGTAAGTTGATCTGTTCAAACGTATTCACGTTTGGTGGTGGAGGAATTCGTTTCTCTTAGCTATATACCCGTGTTATTTTTGGATAAGTCAATTTGTGATTTGGCGGGTATGACGATGTGGCATTCAAAGTGAATGGTGATCAGATGTTCTGAAGATAAACGTAGCTTCTAGCCTCACACCAGGAAGTAACAAAAGTTGGGCTAGGCAGCATGGCTAGTTGGGTCATCCCCAAGCAGGGTGTATTGTCACCGATCTAGGGAATATCCATATTTATACTTCTTTTTGATTCTGTATCTTCGGATGACGGTTTGATGGCCTATAACCGTGGTGGCAATATATTCGCGACACTCAAGCTAAATGAGTGAGCGGTCATGTGTGGCCGGGTTGCAAGACGTTCTTGTTGAACCCTGAGTGTATCACCTCTAGAGTACACTATTCAGAAGGTGCTCCCATACCTTGTCTGTTGGAATCCATTCTCCGTTAAGCGCCCTGCGGTTTATGATTTTATACTATGTATGTAGAACGTGAGATGCAAGCGTTTCTGCTAGATTGATACCTATTTGTACTTAGACATTATTATAATATCACAATGATATTGCTTGTCAAAGTTGTTCAGATACTCATAAGGGAAAAACCCGTTCCGTATTCACGGCGTGGTCTTATGAGATATCCTATACCTGTTTTAAACTGTTTTACTCATACCAGTCCCATGACTGACCCGGAGTTTACTTTGTTGTTTTCCCTAACTCTTGGGTGCCTAAATTTGTACGGGCAGTCAAGTAGTCGGGATTTACAGATATACTTGGAGAGCTTGGAGCAGGAGGCTGCAAGATTTTATAGCTATAGTTATTTCCGTTGTGTTGTAAGTGTTGTACTCTGAAAAGTGCTATGGTATATATATAACTGTTTACTTCAAAGTTATGTTATATATTATATGTTATTCGTTCCGCTGTGAGATTCGTGTTACTCTGATGATTCTGATGTTCTTCTTCTTCTTCTATTCTATTAGTTCTATCTTTTCTTTCTCACCGTCTAAATTCTTTCACTAACGTCTCGGAATTTCCGACTCTCGAGGAGTCGGAAATTTCCAGCCGTTACATAGACTGTGAGGGCTTTTTGGTGACAGCTAGAGCGGATGATGGGCGGAGGATAGTGTTTGGTGGTCTACCCAGTGAGGGGGTATTGGCTAGTTTTCTAAACTCCCTCGACATTCGGCATAGTGAGTTGTCAGGTTTGCCCGTGGTTGGCCAGTATCCGGATGTTTTCGAAGAAGTGACCGGACTTCCACCACACCGAGAGATTGAGTTCCGTATTAATTTGGTAAAAGATGCCAGACCTATAGTGATGCCACTTCGTCGTATGGCACCAAGGGAGCAGCGAGAGCTCGAGGTGCAAGTCAGCGATCTTTTGAAGAAGGGATTTATCAGAAGGAGTGTTTCTGAATGGGGAGCACCAGTTGTGTTTGCTACCAAGGCGGATAGTTCCCTTCGTTTGTGTGTAGTCTACCGCGAGTTGAATAAAGTGACGAGGAAGAATAAGTATCCTCTACCGCGGATAGATGATTTGTTCGATCAGTTGAGTGGCGCGAGAATATTTTCTCAGTTGGATCTCGCGACAGGTTTTCATCAGCTTAGAGTGGAAGCTGAGAGTATAGCTAAAACGGCATTTCGGACGTCGTCTGGATTTTATGAGTGGTTGGTCATGCCATTCGGGCTGACCAATGCCCCAGCATATTTTGTGGATCTTATGAATAGGGTATTCAGGGATCAGTTGAATAAATTTGTCCTTGTGTTTGTTGATGATATTTTGGTCTATTCGAGGACAGAGGAAGAACACAAGGAACGTTTAAGAGTAGTGATGGAGGTGTTGAGAAAACACCAATTAAAAGCAAAGTTCTCTAAGTGTCACTTCTGGAAGAGGGAAGTGAGGTTCTTGGGCCATGTTGTATCAGAGAATGGTATTGCCGTGGACCCGGCGAAGGTGGCCACGATACAGGATTGGCCTACGCCCAAGAATGCAACAGATGTAAGAAGTTTCTTGGGGTTAGCTGGATATTATCGTAAATTTATCCAAGGTTTCTCCAAGATAGCAGCACCATTGACCCAGTTGACCAAGAAGAATCAAGCTTTTGTCTGGGATGGAAGGTGCGGGAATGCATTTAAGAGTCTGAAGGACAAGTTGGCAAGCGCACCAGTGTTAGTCATTCCTAAGGGGAATGAAGAGATGACAGTCTACACGGATGCCTGCGGTACCGGACTGGGTGCTGTATTGATGCAAGGCGGTAGGGTTGTAGCTTATGCAAGTCGGCAATTGAAACCGCACGAGAGAAGATACCCCACCCATGACTTGGAATTGGCAGCGATCGTGTTCGCGTTAAAGATGTGGAGACACTATCTCTTGGGAGAAAGATTTGAGCTATTTACAGATCATAAGTCGTTGAAGTATCTCTTCTCCCAGAAGGATCTAAATCTCCGGCAACAAAGGTGGTTAGAGTTCTTGGCTTCCTATGATTTTGACATCGCATATACACCGGGAAAGGGCAATGCGGTGGCTGATGCATTGAGTAGAAGACATGCCAGCTTAGGGGCTATGTTCCTTGAATGGAAGCAACTGGAGTATATCGCGGAGTTTGATTTCAGACCAAAGTGCGAATTGGATCCAGAAATGTTAGCAAGTTTGACGATCAGACCCACTTTAATTGAGCGGATCGGCTCTAGTCAGAGGGATGATCCTAACCTATTGGAAATCATCTCTAAGTTAAAGATGGATATCGATGAGGAAATGAACAAGTATGGGCTTGATCGAGATGGATGGCTTAGAAAGAATGGAAAGCTTGTTGTACCCAATGTCAATGGATTGAGAGATGAAGTGCTTAGAGAATGTCATCACTCAAAGCTGACTATACACCCCGGTGGTAACAAGATGTATCGAGATATGAAGCAGACTTACTACTGGGAAGGGATGAAAAGAGACGTTGGGAAGTTTATATCCAAGTGCATGAATTGCCAGCTAGTTAAAGCCGAGCAAAAGAAGCCTAGTGGGTTGTTACAGCCCTTAGAAATTCCCGAATGGAAGTGGGAGCAAGTCTCGATGGATTTCATTGATGGTTTACCAAGAACTAGATCGGGACATGATAGCATTTGGGTAGTTGTGGATCGACTGACTAAAAGTGCAAGATTTATACCAGTCAAATCGACCAGAACGACAGCTAAGTTAGCAGAATTGTATATGAAGTGGGTAGTGAGATTTCATGGAATACCTAAAAGCATTGTGAGTGACCGAGACCCGTTGTTCACTAGTGGGTTTTGGAAGAGCTTACAAGAGGCTCTAGGGTCAGAGTTACATCTCAGTACCGCATATCATCCTCAGACCGACGGTCAGACGGAGAGGGTGAATCGTATTTTGGAAGATCTCTTGAGAGCATGTATATTGGATTTTGGTGGATCATGGGATGACCATTTGCGTCTAGTAGAGTTTGCATATAATAATAGCTACCAATCCAGTATCGGTATGGCTCCGTTTGAAGCTTTGTACGGAAGACCATGCAACTCGCCATCATGTTGGATAGAGACTGGCGAGAAGTTTGTGCTTGGACCAGATGTGGTGAGGGAAACTTCAGATAAAATCAAGACCATTCAACAACGAATGAAGGCTGCCCAAGATAGGCAGAAGAGTTATGCTGATAAGAGGAGAAGAGACTTAAAATTCTCCGTTGACGACTTGGTGTTTGTCAAGATTTCTCCATTGAAGAGCGTAATACGATTTGGCAGGAGAGGCAAGTTGGCACCAAGATTCGTTGGCCCATTCCCTGTTCTTGAACTAGTCGGGAATTTGGCATATAGAATTGACTTACCAGAGAAGATGGCGGGAGTTCACAACGTATTTCATGTTTCCCAACTAAGGAAGTTCGTTCACGACTCAGATATGACTATTTCACCTATCAGTTAGAGGACTTCGAAGTAGAACCCGAGGCGGTTGGGAACCGCAAGCCGGCCCGTATTGTCGCGCACAACATGAAGCAACTTCGAAGGAAGGCGGTGAAGCTAGTCAAGGTACAGTGGAGCGAGGACGAGAATGATTGTACTTGGGAGACAGAGGAGGACATTAGGAAGATAAACCCAGAACTCTTTGCCTGGTAAGATTTTGACTTCGATTTAGTTTTCCGCATGCTAGGATAGGCTTGTTTGCTTGTTTTGTATGTTTGATAGTTGTATGTGGTTGTTAGGCATGCGGGATCCTTTGTGTGTTTAGGATTAAGGAATTTCGGGGACGAAATTTCTTGGGGGGGGGGGGGGGAGGGGGGGGGGAGAGTGTAACGACCCGTATTCTACGCCTCATAGGATCGTAGGATATTTATTTCTTTCACATACGAAGTCGTATGGTCATGTAACTTTGGGAGACGACTATTGGGGTCATTTCCCATGTTCATGATTTTTCCCGATTTTTAAATGACCATTTTACCCCTAGTTGGTACTGTTTTGGCCATAACTTTTGACTGGAAAGGAATTTTGATCTGAAACCACTTCCATTGGCTCCGGATGATGGTTTCTCTTTCCGTAGAGTGGTCACATTAGCCAAATGGACTCACCGTTTGGGAGATATGGCTGAAACAAGTTTCAGATGGTGAAAAACAGCTTAATTGGGCTTAACCGGGTGATTAACAGCTAGGCCCAAAGGGGAATTTCGGGATTAGGAGTTTAAAAGTGCTGTTACGGTTTGGAGAATACCTTTTTCTCATTTTTCAGCTGTCACTATTCATTCCTCTTAACCTAGCCATGGCCTCCACCCTCTAAATCTCTTCAAAACACCTCTTAATCACTTTCTAATTGAAGATTAGGCTTAGCAAACATCAAATCAAGGAGTATTAGCACGAGAACCGAGGTAGAGCTGCTGTGTAAGATTGGGAACAGCGCCAAATCAGAGAATATTTCAGTTTTGGAGTTTTAGTTGTGGCAAAGGTGAGTGATTAGCTTGCTTTTTCACTAATTATGGCTAGTTAGAGTAATTAGCGAAATTATGGCTCAGAAAAATCTAGAAAAATTCCTAAAATTCTAAAACACCAATTTATGCCTCTGATATGAATTTGGGTTGATTTCGACTAATTTTGTTAATCCCGGAATTTAGGGGATTAAGGGGTAATTAGGGGGTAATTAGCGAAATTATGCACCATAAAAATATGGAAAAATATGCAGAAATTCTAGAATATTATTTCAGGCCTATGACAGAAAATTGGGTTAATTTGGATATGTTTTACTAATTCTATCATTAGTTATGCTTAAATGTGATTAAGGGTAAAATAAGTGGTTTTGGGCTCGTTTGATCCATTTTGACATATAAATTCATCGTTTTGGTGTTTGAGGTTAGTTTGCTATGTTGTTATGACTATTTGACATGATTTGTGATTGATTAGAATAGTTAGATTTTCCAAAAACGTCGTCGAATGGCGTAAACAAATTGCTGGAAAAAGTTGCAGAAAGTTGTGCAGGGCTTCGGATCGGATAAGGGCTCGGATCGGATATGTGAACTGGGCAAGAAAACCCAACCCGAACTGGAGTTTGGCACATAGGAGGCTAGGCAAAAAGGAAGGCCATTTACTTAGAGTTGGAGTGGACAAAGGGGATCGGATCGGAAGAATAATGGAGGCCAGATTGGATCGACTCAAGAATGGGAGGCTACGACTGGAGTAAGGCAAAGGGAGCGGATCGGATCGGAGTAGATGGAAAACGAGGGAGCAGATCGGAGAAAACTGGAAGGAAGACAGCAACCCGACCCGACCAGGAGGAGGACACCTACCCGACCCGAAGTGGAGTACCCGACCCGAACCGAATGGAAAGATGACTACCGAACCGAACCGACGAGGGTGATGACTACCGAACCGAACCGAATTCTAGGACTGTTACTGCGCGACAACTCTTCTGAAGACCCACTCCAATTCGACCAAACCCGAGATGCAAAGGAAGTCCAAATGAGAAGTTAGAGCTCAAGATTCAGAGGGGAATCGACGAGTTCGCTTCATGGTTGGGCTTTGCTGCGGGACGCGTGCCAAGGGGTTATCGACGTCTATAGCTTTGGACCACTATGGTAGGAGGTACGAAGGCGGATTCAGGGCCATTATGGCATCGGTAGAACCAAGGGCTACAACCAATGAAGTGGGTCATTGAAATGTTTGGTCATGACTCCATATGTTTAGCTTGGTCATAGCAGGGTTTCTACAAGTCGGGATTCGTCGTTACCTCAATTTGTCTAGTGTTCCAAGGTGGTAGATGTCGTACGCTTTATGCACTGAGTGAGAGATGTAAGGATGGTTCCTATGGATGGTTTGTTTGCTATCATTATGACATACACACCCCACCCCCGTATTCTTACACTATTTATTATGGCACCTTAGGGTATTGTACGGTATGTGGTACTAACTCTTTGGTTGCAGGTCCAGGTTCAGGTATGGTTTAGTATACCTGCTATTATTCTGTTTAGATGCTTATCGCTCATACCAGGCTTTATGTCTGACCCAGAGTTTTATGTCTCCTCTTATTACTCTGGGTGCTCACACGAGCAGACTAGAGACAGGTTAGCTGGTGATGCACGGGTAGATGATCCGGAGACGAGCAGGAGGCTTCCACGTAATATATATATATAGTATTCTCCCTGTGTTGTTGAAGATCACTGCTTGGGCATTGGTGGTGCATCTTCTACTTTAGCTTTCTTTTGTTTAGAGATGGTAAATTTGGAAAATTGTAATAAGTTGTATTTGGATTTCCGCTGCTCTGACGTTGATGTTGGTTTTAGTTATCAGCTTATACACTGTCTCACCTGTTTTATGTCAAGTATTTTGTTATTATATTTTATTCCATGCGCTATGAGACATTCTACAGGTTCCTTGATTAGTTCATTCCCTTCTTTCCTTTCTTCTGACGACCGTCCCATGCTAGTCGGGCATGTGTACAGCGCACTTTCGGAGGAAATGCAGACTGGTGCGGGGCGGGCCGTCACATGCACTGTCCTTACTTATAGAAAATACGCAAGCACGTATTTCCTTCGAGGAAAGAGTTGCGAAAAGATCAGAGCTATTGGTAGGGAGAACCAATCTAGGGATGAAAGTAAGCAGGTCCGGATCCGATATCGACACCGAAGTGGCTCCAAGAAAGGATTGAAAATGGGACAGAATAGTATCTTTGACCTCACTCGGCGTAGAAGGCAAAGAGTGATCAAGACATTGGATCCGATGAATCGTACGAATCCTATTCTTCTTACAGACAGAAGAATGGAAAAACCTCGAGTTTGAATCACATTCAACAACCCACTTGATCCTCGGCTTCTGGTGAAGATAGTCATGCTCAATACGAAGCTCAGTCAAGAAGGCCAATTGGGCAATCGCCCAAGCCTCCTTGTTCGCAGTAGAAGGAGTCTCATCAAAAGACGCTTCTGCTAAGACAAGAGTTTCTTTAGCTGCCCGAACGTAGTCAAAGATATTCTTGAAAACAAGGACGTTCCAAGAAATAAGGCATGCCTTAAGACGCTTCAACTTACGGGAAAACGCCACATGCGGAGAACCAAGAACGGAGGAGTTTCAGTATTCTTCTACAACACTATGGAACGTGTGGTGAGACAAACACATACTCTGGAACCGAAAAGAAGAAGGAACATTTTGGGAAAGGGGAGAACCACGAAGAATTATAGGAGCATGATTGGAGAAGGTATGATGCAAGTGCGAAACAGTGAACTTGAATGGGAGGTTGAACCAACCTTCCGATCTGAAAACTCCATCCAAGTGAGAAAGAATCCGATTTGGCCCATCCTGGTTATTACTAAAAGTAAAAGCTGAACTGACAAAAGAAACTTTGAAAAGACCTGAGTTGACAATGAAGGCATTGAAATTCACTATAGCATAGCGGTTAACAGCATCGCCTCGCCTCTTAGCTTGACAAGCGACAACATTGAAGTCGCCTCCTAGAACCGAAACTGAAAAAACCCAAACCGGATAGAGCGAGAATGTCTTACCACAAGGACAACCTCTTAATCCTATCACACTTAGCGTAGACTGCCGAAAACAGAAAAGAAGAGGAAAAAGAAGAACTGAGCAGGCTACCGACATAAGCTGATCGGAATTGAAGATAGGGTGAACAACAATATCTTTGGATCAAAGAATCCAAATCTTGTCGGACACATTGGCCAAGGCACCATCGAAGCCAATAGACAGAGCCAACTCCATGGAATCCTTTGGACCCACAAAAGGTTCCAAAAGCTCCACAAAACTAATAAAATATTTCTTAATAATGCGTTTGAGTCTAGCCATCGACACATTGTTGCTTATACCTCTAACATTCCAAAAAAGAAAATTCGCCATAGAGAAGAAGGAAACAAAGCCGACGCAAACGCAACAAAACCTCGGATCACCAAGAAGAAAACCAACCACTCAACTTAGATAAGATAAAGCATATGTTGAGTAGGTCTGAAAATCTGCACGGACGCCACTGTAGAGCGGATACGAATGGTCTGGGTAGTGCGAGGTGCCGAACAGAAACTGCAATGTGCTAAGCAAGTAGATGATCGAACAGTCGATTTTGTAAGACCTGGAGGATAAGAATCTGACACCCTAGACCACGAAGGGCAAGAATTCTTAGTAAGTCAAGACTAGCGATCATTAATGATCGCTATCTCTTCTGTACTGAGAAGGGGAGACGAGAAAGAACATCTGAAATGGGATGACAATAAGAAGGGGTAGAACTCACCGGGACAACAAAGACAAAAATAGAAAAATCGCCAGACAAAGATGTAGAGCTGCTCAATAAAGACAACACTGGTTGCTGTGTGAACTTGACCAACGCCGAGTTGGCATTAGATTGACAACCCCTCCTAATAGGTAAAGATCTAAAATCGGGGCACCTACAAACAATTAAGGGTTGTTCTAAACAAGCTCTAACCAAAGATATAACCAAAGACCCAACCGACATTGATGATAAAGGACTAGGGGTATATGTAGTCTCCATATTGCTAGAAATAATCGTGCTAACTGTATGGTGGGCACACATGCCAAACCTAGTCTCAATCACTAGGACAGGCCAAACCCTTCCGTCTGACCAACGGGATGCACAACGAACCGAGATTAACCCAAACAAGCCACTATAAAACTTGTCGTATGCTAATAAGAACCGAGGAGCAACAACTTCAACCAAAATAGCAAAAAGCATTAACAGCCGAAGAATCAGCCTTAGCCATTAAATCGAAATCACAGTCCACAAAGAACTATGACCGATTGCCACTCAACAGCCGTGCAAGGGTAACGAACAAATCCAAAAAAACATGATCAAAGAGACAACCAAATAGGTAACAGCCAAACCTCGAAAGGGTAGCAAACCGAGCAACACTGAAACCCCCATGTAAAGAGGCTACAACACACCAACAGGGCAAAGATAAAATAGTAAGCTCACTAACGCACACATGACCTGCCACCATCAAATCCGAAGAATCGGTAATGGTGACAGGGAGCACACAAACAAGCGTGTTAAGGCCCATACCAATACAACAAACCCAACAACCAAACACGCATTCGATAAAACATCCCAAGGCATAAATAAACAAGGGAGAAGATAACATTGACGAACCTGCATCGAGAAACAAAGAGAGAATCCATGCTGAAACTTAGTATAAAACACCTGACCTGTAACCAAAGAGACACTACACAACAGAACCGCGCACCCGTCCTCTCGAACCCTTTTACAAAACTTTGTCGGTGAAGTTATGGTGATGAAAACCTCAACTTCATCTGAATGTAAGCATTCCTGAAATGGCTCAAAAACATAGGAGCCTTACAAGTTAGAGAGAACCACAGAAATATTTGGGTTATTGTAGACCGCTGACGAAGAGCGCTCATTTCATCCTATTTAATAGTAAGGGAAGAACCTCGTGGTTAGTTTCTATGTATGTATGAGAAATATTCGAAATTTATGGTGTTCCCACGAGCGACAAAGACCCAATTTTCACTAGTGAGTTTTGGAGCATTCTACAGGAGCTCTAGGCACATAGCTCAAGTTGAGCACAACTTATCACCCTTAGACCGATGGATAGACTAAGAGGGTGAACCAGAATTTAGTGGATCTACTAAGGATATATATCTCGGAATTCAGAGGGACATGGGAGAAGCACCTTCACCTAGTGGAGTGTTCATATAATAATAGTTTTCATATTAATATCGGCATAGCATCCATCGAGGCTCTATATGGACCATCCTGGAGATCTCCCTCATGTTGGTGGGAGTCGACAGATAGACTACTCCATGGGCTAAATATGATTAGAGAGACATCTGATAAGATTGATTTGATTAGGAGGAGAATGTGGCACAAGATCAACAAAATTCGTATGTAGATAAGAGATGGACCAATCTTGAGTTTGCTATTGGAGTCTTGGTATTCATTAAGGTATCACCGTTAAGGAATGTAGTGAGATTTGGCTTCATAGGCTAGTTAGCACCTAGGTTTGTTGGGCCATTCCCGGTTATGTATAGAGTTGGGGAAATGGAATATAAGGTGCATCTACTTGAAAGGCTTTTTGGTGTTCACGATGTATTTCATGTTTCGTACTTGCGAAAGTGCTTACGTGGCTCACTAGTTGTAGTGAAGCCTAGCATGTCAGAGGATGTGGAAATTGAGCGGGAAACATCTATTCGAAGAGCACCTTTGCAGATCCTAGACTATGAGACCAAGATACAAGGAAGTACGACTTGTAAAAGTCTAATAGGAAGTTGATGACAATGAGGATGGTTGGTAGCCAGAAGAGAAGATGCGCGTTTCTTGTCCTTTTCTTTTTGATAGATCGATCTTCCGTTTTCCATTATTAGTTTTCAATAGGTTATACCCTTTCTATCCTTTGAAACTTAGAGTTGAGCCATGGATGGTAGGATGTGGTAGAAACATGTTATTAGAACATGTTATGTTTGATGTTTCCAAGTAGATGCAAGCGTTTGCAAGTGGATACTTGGATGCATATATATATATATATATATGCATATATATATATATATGCATATATATATATATATGCATATATATATATATATATATATGTATATATATATATATAGACACACACATATATACATACACACTCACTAGGCACTAAAGATCGGCTAATAGGGCATTGCATATGCATATGGATGTGTGCACATTTTATATTATTCTATGGATGATATAAATGGGTGTTATCGTATGGTTATTGCATATGTATAATGGTGGATGTACACATGTATAATTATCTATTATCATTAGGACTTTTTGCATACATTTGGATGCATGGCACTAGCATAATTGCATAAAGAGGGTGTCAACTGAATCAATAGACTGCCTAATCTTTGGCATTAGTTAGCGACATATACACTACATCATTGCACAAGTACATGAAAACCATTAGAAAATATAAGGATTATGATTGTTAATGAATGATGTATGAGTAGACAGTTATAGATGTTTGTACGAAAACATCTATCCTATACTCGTACCCTTGGAGATTTGGTGGACGAAGTCTAAGTAGGAAAGAATGTCAACACCCAAAATTTAACAAATAGTAATTAATCAACAGAATAATTAAGTAAAGGATAAGTTGAAAACAATAGTGGGAATTTAGCAACTATAATTGCGCTATCTACGATTTTATTGTTCAGATAGATATTTGGTTTGCGTAAAATGGACTTAAAACGAAGAAGATTTGACAGGTAAAATTCGAAATTCAATTCAGAAATTAAAAACGAAAAAATTATAATAGTACGCTCATGGGCCTGCCCAGCATCCTTCCAGGTGGACCCATGGGTCGACCCATGTGTCGACCCACTAGTTGGGTGGGTCGACCTAAATGTGACTAGCACGTTTACTTGCTAAGCACGAAAAGAAGTAGATGAACAAGATTTTTTCAATTTGATTCCAACTGACATGTTTCGGTTTTATTGTCTGATGTAGTTAATGTGGATTGACGCAAGGACATAGATGGTTCAGACTTAAAACTTAATCATAACGACTGAGGGTCTTTTGCTCCATCTATAAATAAACCCATAACCCCTCCCCATTTCCTCATAACATATATCTTCCTCGCCTAGGCTAGTCTTCTTTTGGAGAGAGGCCACCCTAATTTTAAAGTATAAGCTAGTCTTCTTTTTGGAGATAGGCCACATAAATCTAAATTTTAGGGTTTGAGATAAAATTAAAATATTTTCTATTTTACTTTCTTCTGGGGGAGGTTTTGTCAGATCCATATAGGAAAGATTTTTGGTGAGTTTTTATGATTATTTATAGTTTTGATTAAAGTCTATGGTAAATAGGAATAATAGTAGCCATAGTTTTGTTTACAGCTCTTTTACTTACAGTTCATTTACAGTTTATGTTCATTCCTGTTTTCTGTAATTTCTTTCTGTATGTAATTTTCTTTAATTTATATGTCTTTTCATACCATTTCTAATTAGTTAATATTCAGATTACTGCAAATTATATTATCATTCTTCTTTCCCCATTCTTCATCGGATTTTTATAGTTTAGTGTGGTTATTCCCAAATATGCCTAAAAGGTGTATGTGTACGACTGATTTAGGCATAAGTTGATATGCCTAATTGCCTATGACAAATTAGTATCCTTTTTTATGCGCACCTTTGGGAAATTTGAGTAAACCGGGATAATTGAATTATTTAGAGCTAAATGGACTGATGTTGTAGAAGTACGATAGAAAAGGAACGTTGGATCGATGATATCCAAAGTTGATTAAGATTGTATAATGACTATAGTACGATTTTGATAGAAAAACGAACTATAACCTATATTTGCATAAATACGATAATTGGAAAATCATAATAAACAAACATGGCTTATTTGCAAATTTGAATATGACATGGAATAGTTGAAAGGACACTTAGGCTTTTAACTTAAAAGGTGTTAAGTTATGAGCCTAAAATTCTATGGTGCCCTTGTGAATAGGCATTAGGCTTTAATATGGATATATGAACTTAATACTTGTCTATAATTCTATGGTGGTCTTGTTATTAGGCGTTATTTTATGATAAATGAATAAACTGTTACACTTAATTAAATTTTGAAATTACACTGACATTTAAGTTAAAAGCCTAGTTCTATGATTAAACTTTAGGGTACCAAATTAATGGAAATTTGGGCCCAGTGTTAACTCCAAGGGATCTATACCATACAACTTATCCTTTTTACCACATATAGACTCATATAGGAGGCGAGGTCACGCATCTTGTTGTGGGAGGTAGTAGGATTGTCTCAATTGAGTTGGGTACGGGTGTGTTCCGCCGGTCAACATGCGTGCACTGAGCCAATAAAGCAAAATAAAAGAAATAGATGCCTGTAATAAAAGCTATGTCTTTTTACTAATGAGTTGGGCTTGATAATCCCAAGGCCCATAGTAGGTATAGGTTATCACTCTATGGTTTTGGTAGCCAATTGATGGGTAGTATTAAGAAGATTTTCCTAATTATATTATGTTATAAATTAGTAGAAATGCAAATAGTCAAAAGTTGAATGAGAATTGTTATCCTATATGTTGAGTTTTGGTGTACAGAGACACTTACCGTATCTGACACCAGAACTATTGTTTTATCTGTTTCCCTTTTTCCTTATCAATTGTGCTATTAATCATAACTACTCACTGGAATTTATCTCTGACTCATTTTCCTTCCTTTCTTTTTCATCTCCCTAGGCTCGCAGGGAGGAAGTGCGTGTTCGGATTGTTTGGCTGATTCTGTCTTGGAGGATTTTCCTTGCAGCATATATATTGTTCTTTGTTATTTCTTTTCCACGGTTTGGTTGTTTCTAATGACTACTTGAGGGATGTTAGTTATATACTCTGATGCTATGTTATGACGGAGATTTTATCCTCATAAGACATAGTATTTTATGACAGTTGGCTTTTCTGAAATAATTTTTTTGTCACTTATGTAAATTATCTTCTTCTTCCGCTATGTTTTAATTATTTATGTCTTATGGATCTTACTCTCTGTGATATGTATTTATACCTGTAATACTTCATATTTCTTAATGGGATCCTATTTTGGGTGAAGTTAAGGGGTGTGGGGGTGTTTCAGCTATTCTATAAGAATCTTCTTGGGATACCTTCTGATTCCACTGAGTCATGCCACTATGTTGCTGATTTTTCCACTTTACAGATTTTTTTGCCCATGCTATTCCTCCTACTGATTGACAAGGCACATTCTCTCTGAGGAATGACATTTCTGCCATAGCTTTGTGGGCATGACACTGAACCTTTTAGGGATATTACTGTCCAAATTATGCTAGCACTTTACCTTCAAACATGTTTTTTTATCAGTTTGGACACTATAAACCCAGCTTAGTTGTTATGTGCGAATATAAAACAACTGTTTTCCATTTATTTATATACATGTGGTACGACCACTATGAAACCGATCGGCTTTTCCAAAAAAAAAAGAAATTTATAGCATTTTAAGATTTAGTTGATTTGTATTGAAATTTGAAATCTCAATTAATGTCATGTCGAATTTTACAAATGCGGATTAGGTGTGATTTGGGTTATTATTTTAAATTAGTTATTTTTTGGCAAATCCGTCCGCTTTTTAAGGTATCTACAAACACCTTTTATCATAACTAATAATAAAAATCCAGTAAGTACAGGTGATTGTTAGTTGACGATTAACTACATATGGTTTTTAAGGTGGACTGTGTGCCACATGCGAAATTTATAGTGTTATGTCCACTCTACGTATCAGGCTTAAGGTCCTGTAGCTAGCTAAATTACTTGACTACAATATTACATTTTGTTATGACCTAACTCTCCATGCAGGGAGAGTATAAACACATACATACTTCAATAAGAAGTAAATTATGTTTTGAATACAATAGGTACACAGCATAGGCTGCTTAAAATATGGCAAAGGTATCCAAAGGCTTGCATGACATGACCACAACAGGAACAGTTCTGAAAAGAGCAGTAGCTTCAAAAAGAACCAAAGTGTAGCCAGCCTAGTTTACTTGAGCTCCACACCATAGGGTATGTATCAGTTTCATGCTCAGGTTTCAATGTGAAAGCCTGACATTGTAGCCATATTGGCATGAGTTATGGGAGAGGAAGGAAGCGATAACATGATCATCAAAAGTGACATCAAAGTTAAGAGAAGAAAGCTTCACATGTTTCACTATAAATTTGATGACCACATAGTGGACCAGAACGCTATTTCCATACGACAAAACTAATAAAACTACATAAGATAACACGAAAATTAACCTGCTAACTCTTTCCTTGCAAGGATGGATGGATTTGTACGACTAGGAGGTAAAGGCTTAAGCATGGGGGAAGGAATCGACACGATAGTCCCTATGCAACTAGGATCTATACCCTGGCTCGGATTGGAAAAAGCCTCGAATTAGTAAAGAAACAATGTCGACCCTGGAACGACAAAGGGCATTCTCCCTTAACCTAATGATATACACCTTTATGCTTCGACTTTTGATATATTGGATGTAAATGCTGGACAAACTCACCCTAATGGTGCTTTGGATAGAAGTGGCACAAGAATTATTGGAATCCGGATTGGTACAATCAAACCGACCCGGTTCGGCCATACCAAACCAGAAACCGAGGGCAACATCAACCCTAACCCAGGAGCTGTGAACAGAATTCCACCCTCTGCAGGACTTAACGTTGGAGGCACCAACTTTGGATTTGATAACTGACAATAGCTTCTCGGGAATGGAAATCGGATAGCCAATGTGATTTGTTGATTCTTCAGAGGAGGAGCATCTCACAATGAAGTGAATAGCATCAACCATAGCCCTTTCGCACGGGATATCAGGAATTCCCGAAACAAGCATGACTTTAAATAACCGGCTCTAGAGTTTTACGATGGTAAGAAGGATCCTACCATTCATTACATGCGCCACTTGGAAGTGTTATCGGCATCAGACACTGTTATGGCTAAGTGCTTCTTTATGTACCTAATTGATATCACTGCTATGTGGTTTTGGCAGTTGGAAACATAGTCGAAGGGTAGATGGAACGTACTGATCATAGAATTCATCGATCAGTTTAGGGTCAATATCACTCGACCCAAAAACGTCATGTCTCTTAATTCTATAAAGTAGGGGACTGAAGAGACTCTATGCTCATTTCTGGAAAGGTTTAATGCGGCGGTGATGTCGGTGGATCGACTAAAACCGTCCATGGTCGTAATGGCAATCGTATCTGACATCTGGGATAAAATGGATTTTATGGTTTTCTTGCAATGGGATCTGCAAAGGGATCTTAGCGAGTTCTACTTTGAAGCGGACATATTCTTGCATGACGAAGACGCTAATATCGGGAAGGATGTTCCCGAGATGAATATGATTTAGGATGGAGGACCATATGACTATGGAAAGGATAGGAGCAAAGCAAAGGTCCAGGCTAAGAATGATCAGAAGTTTCAGCACCGGAGGCCCAAACTCGACAAGTACACTGAGCACAATTCCTTATTGTTCTATATCTTATTGGAAACTCATGGATCAGTCACTTTCCTAAGGCCTCCCCGGAGGGACACAACCTAAAAGGAAAGAGAATTTGGAAAGCACAACATATTCCATTACATGTCTTGGCACACTATTAACGAGTGCAGAAATTTGCATGACTTAATTGAAGAACAAGTTAGACGTAGAGAGCTACTCGAATATGTCAAGCAACCAACGACGCCAGCACCATCACCATTGTTACCACCTCCTGCTGCCTAGAGAGGGAATGATCGAGGACCAAGCATGCGCATAATCATTATTAGCTGATCTGTATTGGATCACAATATATTTTTGTACTTCTTAAGATAAGCATTTTCATTTATATTTGTATCTAGATGACTACGTCGACTCACTCATGCACGTGGATTAGGATTTAATACTTAGGCATGCTATGTTATTGACAATAAAACCATCCAATGATAAATGGCTAAGTTGATGCACTCGCATATGGGATTAGAATTTAGTCCATAGGCATGCTCAACATCCAACGATAAACTAGTCAGGCTTTGTTTTGGTTATGCATTAAATTTGGATTTAATAAAATGGATTTCCAAGCATGGATTATGCTTGAAGTACTTAATTATCTTGTCATATATTATACGATTACTTAATCAGAATTAGAGTATGGTTTCTACTCGATCTAGGCTTCCATTTATGGATTACACCTGTGAGAATGGATTAACTTTCAAGACTTGGCGAGAAAACTCAATCACAGCTAGAGTATGGATAATGCTCAGTTTGGATATTTGGGTATGGATTATGCCTGAAGGCTTGAGTTATCTTGTTAGGTTTTAACAAGGCGATTCAATCTTGGAATATACTCACAGTGAATTTCCAAGCATTGTTTATGTTTGGAAAGGCTAAATAATAATGTCAGGATTTGGAAAAAATATTCACTCCATGTATTTGTAAGAATGGATTATACTCGCGATTGGATAGGCCTGACAAGACCAGAGATTTCTTGGATTTGGATTTCTCTTAAATTACAACCTGGAGTGATCGCAGGATTTCTTTGTATTTTGGTTTTCCAACCTTCTTATATGATCCGGAGTGATCATAGATTTCTTATAATATGGTCTGCCACGACCAGGGATTTCTGGTTTTTTATTAATACGATCTGAAGCGATCGTGGTTTCTGATTTTCTATTATTACTTATTACGATATGGTGTGATCATGGACTCTCGGACTTCGGGTATTGGAATTATATTCTAGATTTCTATGGCTTATTGATTATTCAAAACATATCTTTCACCGAAGGATACGTTTTTGGGGTAAAGTGTTGACCCACCTTTTGGTAAGGCAATCACAACACGTGTTTATGATCATCAAAGTACTCAGGATTTGAGTAAGAACTTAGACAAACTTGGATTTACTAGATGGAGGTCGCATGACAACACAAATATGTTGGTTTAGCATGCTTGGATCTCAAGTCGGAGCACCCAGCTCTGTGAAGCACTCCGTCATCTCTTCTCATTACAAATAGTTCGTACTGGAGTGGTCATACCAGCCCGGGATATACCGACCTAGGTTATACGGTCATGGACCTTAGGGAATTGCATTTGGACCTATTCTATTGGCAAGATACATGGTTAACTATCTCCTATTTCCTAGGATCGGACTATACGTGTCCAATGACGACCTAGAGAGGACATATCCCATGACCTAAAGACCAATTCCACAATTTCTTGGAAAATTGGATCAGCTGCCACGTGGAATACCAACCCAAGGTCTATACCACCTATAAACAGCTCATTTTTGGACCAAACATGGATCTTCTTCTTCTCCGCTCATCTACATGCAAGGAAATTGTATTGTAGAGGCCAAACTCCATTATCAACGCAAGGATTTTGTATCATGCCACTTCTTTCTCTGCATTTCTTACAAATAACTGTACTGTATCTTTTTATTTGATAGTATAAATAAGAAATTATAAAGTGGACGACCCGGATTGCCGAACCAGTATAAAAATTGCTGTATTTTCTCAATTTTTACTTTATTCTTGCATTATGTGGCTATGGTTATGAGAATTTTATCAATGATTTATGTGTGGATTTCACGCTTTAGGGGTTGATCGTCAAGTGAACCACTTTTGGCATCAACAGTATTATATGTGAATAGTTTAACAGATCCTTACAGGTTGGAAATACCGTACACCCTTTGAGTTATCTATACAGTTTACTTGAATATCTCACTTGAGTTGATTTACTTGCATAAGAATATCAAACCTAAATTGAGTGTTTTTTTACTCTATGCTCAGGTCTGCTTGAGTATCACAGTATTTGACATTCACCTTTCGGAGCCGGGCTTATTGAGGGTCTTTGTAACAACCCGGAAATTATGAACCAATTTAAAATTTTTATTTTAGAAATTTTAATGGATTTTTAATATTTAAAATAATTTATTTTAAATAATAACAACTAAAATTTATTTTAATCGAAGTTAGAACGATTTTTTAAATTTAATTATAAAAGGAGTTTAAAATAGCCCGGTAGTTTGAAAATTTGAATTTGAACTTTGACTGAATGTACAAGATTCAAAATAAATCAGATTTTAGTAAAACCAAAAATATTTAAATTTGTTTAAAAATATCTTTCCAACGAATGTGAAAAATCCAGATTTCATAGCAGGAATAAAAAGTTATGGCCAGTTAAATATTTAGAATAGTCGCTATGGAATATATATATATATATATATATATATTTTAATATAATAAATACCCGTTTTGCAGACAATCTCCGTTTTCGACGAAACCACTTTTGTTGGATCCCGAATGTCAAATTATTACTTGATTCCAATTTTCATAATTTTTGGAATTAATATGTGAATGTGGCAAAATGTGTTTTGTCAATTTCAATCAAATTGGATCGACCAGGAAATGACCATTTTTCAAACAGTCTCCAAATTCGACAAAATTAATTTTGTTAGGACCGTACCATCAAAACATAGCTAGATTTTATTTTTCGGGAATTTTGGGATTTCGTTTGTGGCACCGGTAAATTTAAATGTACGATCAAATTTAATAAATAAATGATTTATATTTTAATTTGAAGAAAATTGGGCTGAAACGATCAAGTGGGCTGACAGGACCGTGTCATTGTGTCTGAAATAAGGGCATTTGGTTAGGGGCGACAGTCGTTGAGATTGATTTGGAGTTCGAATCGATGAACGAATAATTGGAGAATTAAATATTAATAAATTAAAATAAAAAATCTATAAATAACCCTCCCAAAACCCTAGTCAACTTAGTCAGCATGGTCAAAATTTTGCCGCCACTTCTCTTCATAAACGGCAGCACCATTCGAACCATCTCCTCTCTATTCTTCAGATCGGATCAATGGATTTCAAGACATCCTAAGAGAAAATTATAGAGAAGATCATGATCTAGCAAATCAACGGTTAAGATATGGAATCGTTGTGTAAATCATTCGTAATAGCTGCTCAAAGAAGTGCGGTTTGATCGTAATTTTGGGAAGAATGGTGGCCTCGAGTTAAACGCTGTGGGAGACGTAGGTGGAGGGTGCGTAGCCGGTCAAGGTGGTGGCAATGGATGTGGGTTCGGCGACGTCAAGGAGGAACGGCGGCGCGAAGTCTGATTCGGACGAATGGGTTTGTGTATTTTGGCCAGTTACAGAAAAAAGGATCGTAGAGTGAGAAAGATGTTCAATTAGAATTAATTAATATTTAATTATTAACTTTGGTAATTAAAGTATTAAAGGTCGTAACTTCTTCAAATCAAAACAGATTTCAACAAAATTGAGTTTGTTGGACTCGTCTTGAAGAACGCTACGCCATGAAACCAATCTGGACAAATTCAGACATTGTTGGAATTTTGATAAAGTTAAACTATTGTTTAATTTTGTTAAAAACAAATCGTCATTTAAACGATTTCTGAATCCGATCAAGGTGGGAATTCTATTTTTTTTAATAATTAAAATTAATTAATCATTATTGTGTTATAACCAATCCACTGTTAAATTCAATTTGTTATTATACGTGATTTGATTTGGGTTGATGATGTTGTTATGTTGATCTGTTGATTGGATGGATTTTTTTTGTTGAAATAAAATAACCAAAACAAAAATATCATTTTTGTTAAATAGATTTGTGCTAAAAACAAAATGTCATTTTTGTTAAACAGATTTGTGTTAAAACAGAAGTATCACTTTTGTTAAATATATTTGTGTTAAAACAAAAATGTCAATTTTGTTGAATTAGATTATTGTCAATAAAATGAAGTTATCATTTTTAATTATTTTTGTTGAAATGAAATTGTCAAAACAAAAATTAACATTTTTGTTGAAATGAAACTGTCAAAAACAAAAAATAACATTTTTGTTGAAATAAGATTATCAGAACAAAAATTTACATTTTTGTTGAAATGAAATTGTTAAAACAAAAATTAATATTTTTGTTGAAATACAAAGTGTCAAAAACAAAATAATCATTTGGTTGAATTAGGATTAACAAATTAAAATTGTCGTTTTTGTCAAATTAGAATTGACAAATTAAAATTGTCATTTTTGTTAAATAGATTTGTCAACAAAATAAAATTATCATTTTTAATTTTTTTTTGTTGAAATAGAATTATCAGCTAAATAAAAGAATCATTTTTATTTGTTTTGTTGAAATAGATTTGTCAACAAAATAAAAATATTATTTTATTTTGTTTTGTTGAAATAGATTTGTCAACAAAATAAAAATATCATTTTTATTTGTTTTGTTGAAATAGATTTATCAACAAAATAACAATATCATTTTTAATTGTTTTGTTGAAATAGATTTGTCAACAAAATAAAAATATCATTTTTATTTGTTTTTCCGAAATAGAATTGTCAACAAAATAAAAATATCATTTTTATTTGTTTTTTTGAAATTGATTTGTCAACAAAATACAAATATTATTTTTAATTGTTTTGTTGAAATAGATTTGTCAACAAAATACAAATATCATTTTTATTTGTTTTGTTGAAATAGATTTGTCAACAAAAAAAATATTATTTTTAATTGTTTTGTTGAAATAGAATCTACAACAAAATAAAAGAATCATTTTTATTTGTTTTGTTGAAATAGATTTGTCAACAAAATAAAATTATCATTTTTAATTGTTTGGTTGAAATAGATTTGTCAGCAAAATGAAGGTATCATTTTTATATGTTTTGTTGAAATAGATTTGTCAACAAAATAAAGATATCATTTTTAATTGTTTTGTTGAAATAGATTTGTTAACAACATAAAACTATCATTTTTAATTGTTTTGTTGAAATAGATTTGTCAACAAAATAAAAATATTATTTTTAATTGTTTTCTTGAAACAGATTTGTCAACAAAATAAAAATATCATTTTTAATTGTTTTGTTAAAATAGATTTGTAAGCAAAATGAAAATATCATTTTTATTTTTGTTATGTTGAAAATAGAATTGTAAAACACATAAAAATACCATTTCTATGTTACATGTTAATACAGGAATTGTAAAACACATTAAAATATCAATTTTATGTCACATGTTAATGTAAGAATTGTAAATAAATAAAAATTGTCATTTTTATCCATTATGTTAAAATAGATTTGTATACAAATCAAAATAGTTGTTTTTATGTGTTAGGTTATACATTGAAATTGTATACAAATTAAAATATTCATTTTAATTTGTCATATTAAACACTGAAATTTTATACAAATAAAAATATTCGTTTTTATTTGTTAAGTTAAAAATAGAAATTATATACAAATTATGAAAATGAAAATTATCTTTTTTATTTATCATTAAAGACGTAGAAAATGTCATGTAAAGAAATTATCTTTTTATTTGACATTAGAAAATGTTGCAAATAAATACTTCTTTTACTTGTCATTAGAACATCGGAAACATGTCATGTAAATAAGATTATCTTTTTATTTGACATTAGAAACATGTAGCGAAATTAGAACAATAGTCATATATTGAAAACATGTTTGTGAAGTAAAAATGTCCTTTATTTAGAATAAGGTTTTATGAAATTGAAATGTCATTTATTTAGAATAATGTTTTGTGAAATAAAATGTCATCTTATTAGAATATGTTTTGATAAATAAAAGGATTGCTTGTTAGAATAAATGTTTTGTTAGACAAAATGTCACCTTTATCATGTTAGGCAAGAGTAAAAATAATCACTTGTTAAAGTATATGTTTTGTTTGAAAATAAATTATAAATATTTATTTATAATTTAAACAGTGGAAATTTGTTAAATAGGAAATAATTTAAACCGAATTATAATTGGTTAAATTTATTTACAAATGATGTATTTAAATAAACTGTTGTTGTCTGGAAACCCCATACGGGTATTGCGATGATATTTGACATACAGCAGTCCCAATATTTAGTTATATGTCAATCGATGGATTGACAGTCTGTGATGAGCGTTATCTAATTATTTTACTACTCACACAGTTGTAAATTTCACTCTGGATGTGAATGGATTGTTTAATGATTATTTATCATTATTGTTATACACATGCGATGTATGAAATCCATATAACTAAAATTTTATGGTAATTGATTGAGTCGAATTCCGATTTAGAATATTTTAAAATAAAGAATATTCAAAAATAAATAATATTTTAAAATAACGAATATTATAAAATAATATTCAGTAAAGAATAAAATTATGATTTCTATGTCCATTTTTGGATGGACAAAAAAATATAAAAAATATGAAGTTAGGTTAAGTATAGAACCGCCATTTTTAACCTAAACGGGTTTATCGATCAATTTTATTCATAATGAATATCGAAAAGTAGTGATTTCAAAATTTAATATTTTGGAAATATTATCATTCTAATATGATAAAGATATAGAATATTCAATTTTGATTTAAAACTGAAAATGGGGTTGAAATCGTTTTAAAACGAATTTATAAATATTTTATATGCGATTTAAATGGAAATTGAAGAAATATATATAATATATATTATATATATTTAATGGATTGAATAGAACGCGCTGCGCAGCGACCGTTCGTGAATTTCGACCATTAACTTCAAACTTATGTAACGGGAGATCCAACCATCGAATTCTCCAAAAACCAGAACCATTGGGTTCGTATCGAAAAGACCTTTCCAATGAATATAAGAATTTTGAAATCTAACGGTTGGATTTCGAATTATGTCCGAATCAAATTTGTAAAAGGTCGCTATGGATGCAGTTCGGTGGCCGTTATTGGAAACCGACTGTACGGGCCTTGATAAAATTATTAAAAATATGGAAAATTTATGTAAAATCATAATAAATGATTTGGAAAGATTTTGGATGAAAAATTCCATATTTGAAAAGATAAAAATATTGTTTTATCGAAATGAATGAGTTATTAACTAGAATAAATCTTTAAATTAAGATTTAATGAAGTTTTCCAACTTATTAATATTTAATTAGAATTAAATGAAATAAATTGGATTTTTTGGCTTGTCATGAATGGTGTCTTAAATAACACTTCTCTTAAACCCCATATGAAAAGAATAAATCTTTTAATTAAGATTATTAGAGTTTCCAATTATATTTAGTAATTGGAATAAAATGAAATGTGAATTGGGTTTATTGTGAACTGTGTTTTTAATGACATTCATTCTTTAACCCAATTAACAGCGAACACAAGATTTGAAATTTATAAATCTTTTTATTAAGATTTAATGGAAAATTTCCAAAGTAAAGTTTTCCAATTTAATAGAAGAAACTGGAATTGAATGGAATTCGATTTAATAATAATTGAGATGATCTTTTGTAAAAGAAGACTGTTATTATATATGGAATTTAAAAGACTCTTCCGTTATTCCATTTATATTATTAGTCTGATACGAAAATTTATACTGATTATGTATTGATTTGATTTCTATGAAAATTCCATATTTAATGGAAGATGATTTTGGGTTTATCGTGAATTGTGTTTTAAATGACATTGGTTCTTTAACTCAGTTAAAGAAAATAATAATTTCTTGAAGTTGAATAACCATAAAGTAATGATTTTTATATATTAAAACCAAATTGGAGTTTTAATGAATCTTTAAAAAGAAGTTTAAACAATATATTTAAAAGAATTTATCTTTAATAAAATTAATGGGAACCTTTCCCTAATAATGTGAATATTAATCTAAAAGAATATTTTGAATTGGAATGAGGCGTATGATGTGTTTCTATAGCACTTAATTATTGATTATAAAATACGCGAGTTATTCAGGAAGATCGGGTTTAAGCCATTCTGAATAATTACTACGACGATTAAAAGTCGAAGATGAAGACGGTGGTTGAAGACCGGAGATCTTCACATCATTTGGATGATTACTGATGTCTTGATTGGGAGGCATCCCAAGACAAGGTTATAAGTGGTGATCATCTAGATGTACTTGGAGATCGACCAGATATGCGAGGACCTCTCTCCTATATTGGACATATGGGATGAGGAATAAGGTACCTCCGGTTTCGTTCAGACCCAGAAAGGATTTGTAAATGGATGGTATGTCTGACGTTGTATTCCTTTATGCTGTATTCGTTGATCTCTACTAAATATATATCTGTTTGGTGGCGGAGAATTTATTCTCTTGCTTAACACCCTTCTCTGAGACGTACGAACTTAGAGGTTATGTATTGGCAGAAATCAATGGTATGGCATAGATTGACAATGTGGCATGCTAATATGCAAATAATCAAGGCTTATTGTTTAAAAGAAAAGTCTTGTGGTTGATGATCAAAGCACAACTTTATTTAGCATAGCTTTGTGTATAGCATTACTTCGCGAGCCTCACACCCCGGTATGAACCAGAAACGGGAGAAGGATCCAGGGAGAACATGCGTTTCTTTCTAGCTAGAAGTGATGTCATGTTATGGAGCACAGACATTTTTACTTATGTAGATGATGGAAAGCAAGATACCTCGAATTGGAGTCCCTAGTAGCTCTTTATTTACGCCCCATAGGGCGGGGAAACGTATTATTCAGGAATTATATATAATCCACTAACATAAGTTGTGGACCGGCCCTGTGGCTCCAAGGGACGATGCGTTCTGTTCCTGAGGCACGGGCTAGAGTGTCTCAAAATTCGGTAAGGACGATCCCTTGCCTTAGTTCATGATGGAAATCCAACTTCCAATACGATCCCATGCGGTTTTGATTGTAAACCTATATTTAGCGACATAGTATATGGTAGCTATGTCGTCTATGAATGGTACATTATAATTGAAATGTTTTTGAATCATATATACACTAATAATAATATCAAATCCGTTTTATCGTATCAAGCATTTTTGACCATTATAAGGTAAAAGTCTATCCTTTGGTTTGCGTTGCATTGTGTGATGGGACTTGAGTCTTATAATGGGTTCATTTTTCTAAAAAAGCATCGCGTTGTTTAACGATTTACTTTGTTTATGCACTGGCAATCCAATGGAGTAAACTCGTTCTGCATTAGCGGCGTAGTCCTGTTATTGGCCTTATTATTAAATAGGTTAAGTAAGAATTCTCGTACCAATCCCATGACTGACTCATAGTTTGTTTCACTTGCAAACTTGGGTGCCCTTATTTCCACACGGGCAGTCGAGTGGTTTGTTGTAATGACCCGCATTCTACATATCGAAGGATTGTAGGATATTTATTTCTTTCACATACGAAGTCGTATGGTCATGTAACTTTGGGAGATGACTTTTGGGGTCA
This sequence comes from Allium sativum, assembly GCA_030737875.1. Lineage (NCBI taxonomy): Eukaryota > Viridiplantae > Streptophyta > Magnoliopsida > Asparagales > Amaryllidaceae > Allium > Allium sativum. The sequence continues at coordinate 747,204,377 of CM060916.1, read as the reverse complement.
TTTCCCATGTTCATGATTTTTGTCGATTTTTAAATGACAGTTTTTCCCTTATATGATCTTGTTCCGGTCATAACTTTTGATTGGAAAGGAGTTTTGACCCGAAACCACTTCCATTAGATTCAGATGATGGTTAACCTTTCCGTTGAGTGGTCACATTGGCCAAACGGACTCACCGTTTGGGAGATATGGCTGAAGCAAGTTTTAAATGGTGAAAAACTGCTTAACCGGGCCTAATTTGGGTGATTAGTGAGTGGGCCCATAACCCATTTTGGGATTAGGGTAATGGGAAGGCTGATAGGGTTAGGAAATTCAGTTTCTATCATTTTCCAGCCGCCACTTTTTGTTCCTTCAAGTTTAGCCATGACCTCCACTTTCTAAAACATCCCAAATCACCATCTAATCGCTAATTAAGCCAAATCTACATCAAATCAAAGCGGATTAACACAAGAATCAAGGTAGAACTGTTGTATAGCCTTGGGAACAGCACCAAACAGAGAATCATTTCAAATTTGGTAAATTGTTCGTGGCTAAGGTGAGTGATTTGCATAGTTCCTCACTAATTATGGTTAATTAAGGGTAATTAGTGATAATTAGCGAATTTATACATGTTAAAAATCTGGAAAATTATTGATAAATTTCGAAATATTGTTTTAGGTCTCTGTTAGAGAATTTGGTTATTTTGGTTAAGTTTTACTAATCCTACCATTAGTTTTGTTTAAACATGCTTAAGGGAAAATATGGGATTTTAGCTATGTTTGATCCGTTTTAACCTATCAAATTATCGTTTTGATGTTAATGGTCGATTCTATATGTTGCTATGACTGTATGGTATGTTTTGTGATTGATTAGAAAAGATAGATTGGTCGAAAACACCGTCGAATGGCATAAAACAGTCGCTGGAAAGAAGTGTAGGAAATTAGCCGAATCGGATCGGATCGAAGGAGGGGAGCCTAAACCGAACCGTGGAGCACCATGAAGCTCCGACCCGGCCTGATCGTGGAGCACTACCTGATCCGAACCACTCGTGGATGGTGGCACCGAACCGATCCTTTGCATTTGAAGCTCCGATTTGTACCGCTGATCTGGAGAGCCATCTGAACCGAACCGCTTGGAGACCACGATCTGATCAGGAGTCGAGCTCGAACTGGTAATGAAGACCTGACCCGATCCGCAGCCCATCACAAACCGATCGCGATCCGAACCGAATTGATTTAAATGGAGAAATCCGACCCAACCTGATGTGGATGATCATAGACTAGACTACTTCGAGGAGCACGATACGAAGCATAGTGAAGAGGTGCATATCCGAACCGATTCGGAGAAGACCAAAACCCGAGATGTAAAGGTAGTCCAAGTGGGAAGTTTGTACTCAGGATCCAGTTGGGAATGAACGAGTCAACTTCATGATTTGGGCTTTGCTGCGGGACATATGCTAAGGGTTTATCGACGTCCATAGCTTTGATTCACCACCAAGACGAATGTTAGGCTACGTATCAATGCGGTGGGGTAGTTATTACTCCATGGGGCAGAGTGATCATAGCATGGCTATGAGCCAGTGCAGTGAACTTGTTATGACTTCATGGGGAAAAGTGGACATAACAAAGATGAATGGCTATGGATCAGTGCAGTGGTGTCATCATGACTCCATGGGGCAAAGTGATCATAGCAAGGAATAGGGTGATCAAAGTTGTGGATATCGTATGCTTTACGCACTGAGTGAGAGATGCGAGGATGGTTTCTATGTTTGATTGTTTGCTTTCACTATGACATGCACACCCCCACCCCGGTATTCTTTACACCATATGTTAGTGGAACCTTAGACTATTGAGCGGTATGTTGTATTAACTCTTTGGTTGCAGGTCCAGGTTCAGGTATGGTTTAGTACACTTGCTATTGTTCTGTTTTGATGCTTATCGCTCATACCAGACTTTTGTCTACCCAGAGTTTTATGTCTCTTCTTATTACTCTGGATGCTCTTAAACGGGCAGACTAGAGACAAGTTAGGTGGTATGCATGGGTAGCTGTAACGGAGACGAGTAGGAGGCTCCCACGTATGATATATATAGATATTCTCCCTGTGTCGCTGCTGGTCACTACTTTGGGCATTAGTAGTGTACCTTTCCTTTCTTTTGCTTTAGAGACAGTTTTAAAGTTGTAATAATGATGATATGGAACATAAGTTGTATTTGGATTTTCCGCTGCTATGATGTTTAATTTTCAGCTTATGCACTGTCTCACATGTTTTATGTCAAAGTACGTTATTATTATATTTTATTCCATGCGCTGTGAGATATTCTATAGGTTCTTTGTTAGTTCACCAGTAAGTTCTCTTCTTTTTCCTTTCCTTGGCGACCGTCCCGTGCTGGTTGGACATCGGCACATCACTCTTTCATGGGAAATGTCGGCTGGTGCGGGGCGGGCCGTCACATTTGGTATCAGAGCTCTAGGTTGCGTAGTTAACCTAAGGAAAGACACCAGGGAGAGATAATACGTATATGTGAGCGCGTAATTGTGATTATTTTGGTTTTCAAAAGCTATATATATACTACTAGTATAGCTAAGGATGAAGTCGCACTGCACTGACACCACAAAGAGGATGGTTAATCGTTTCTCTTTATAGACTAAATGATGAGCCGATATACGAGGGCTGCTGGTAGAGGAGCCAACAATGGGAATGCTCCTGACATGAGGGCTATGTTTACTGACTTGATGAGGGAGATGCTCAGAAATGTGCAAGGAGCAGTTCCCAATGCTGTAAATGTTGGTGGTGCAGCGGTGCAGGCGCCTAGGGCCGATTTTGCCAAGCTATGCAAGGATTACACTAGTCTTGGTGGAAAGCCGTTCCATGGAATGGAATCGGCCATGGATCTTCAGGATTGGTTGGATAGCTGTGAACGTATTTTCGAAGACTTTGGTATCGAGGATGTGATAAAGAGAAAGCTAGCGTCCTGTTAGCTACAAGGACGGGCGATGAATTGGTGGAATGCTATTAAGGCAGCTACTCCAGAGGACCAAGTTACATGGGATCAGTTTAAGGCCCAATTCGGTGAAAAATTTATTCCGACTGCTCAGAATTCATAGTTATTTAGGAAGTTCTTGGAGCTAAAGAAGAATGGTAGAGCTGTCTCGGAGTATATTGCTGAGTTCGATACTTTATCAAAGTATGGATTATCTCTTATTGACACTCCTAAGAAGAAGAACGAGAAGTTCATAATAGGCATAGATCGGTACTTAGGGGAAAGGCTTATTAACCACATCGATGAGAAGTTTGAATCGATCGTGGGGAAAGCATTGAGGTCAGAGAGTCTTTATCCTAAGTCGAAGACTGAGGTTTCATCTGCAGAGGAGCCAAAGCCGCAAGCAAGCGGTGGAGGCAAGAATGGTTCTCAAAATAAGAGAAAGCAGAATCAGACCAAGGATGGCCAGAAGAAGAAGAATAAGAAAGATGTTGAGTGCTTCAGCTGTGGTAAAAAGGGCCACTATGCCAAAGAATGTCGGGCCAAGCGAGCGGATAGGAAGTGCTTCAACTGTGGCCAAGTGGGACATCACAAGGATAAGTGTCCGCAACCCCCTAAAGAAAAACAGATTGTGAAAGCATATGCTATCAATGTTGTTCCTTCTTTGTCGAATGCCCCAACTGCTGTGGAGAAAGGAAAGAATGTTGTTATTCAAGGTATGCTTTCTGTTATGATGTTCCAGTTAGAGTGTTGTTTGATACCGAAGCTTCTAGTTACTTCATATCTAGTGACCTGGTAAATAGGTTGGGATTGGAGCCCGAGATTGTCGATAGACCTTTGGTAGTGACGAACCCGATTGGTGGTTCAACTAGCCTTAGCATGATTTGTCGTAATGTGGTCTTATCGAGTCATGGATGCATGTTTGTTTGTGATTGCTTTGTTTTGGGCTTTACTGGGTTTGGCATTATTTTGGGAGTCGATTGGCTCCAAAGATACGGGGTGGTGTAGACTGTGAGGGCTTTTTGGTGAAAGTTAGAGAAGATGATGGGCAGAGGGTAGTGTTTGGTGGTCTACCTAATGATGGGGTAATGGCTAGTTTTCTAAATTCCCTCGACATCCCGCATGATGAGTTGTCAGATGTTCCCGTGGCTGGCCAGTATCCGGACGTCCTCGAGGAAGTGACCGGACTTCCACCACATCAGGAGATTGAGTTCCATATTGACTTAATGAAAGATGCCAGACCTATAGTGATTCGTCGTATGGCACCAAGGGAGCAGCAAGTGCTCGGGGTGCAAGTAAGCGATCTTTTGAAGAAGGGATTTATCAGAATAAGTGTTTCTGAGTGGGGAGCACCAGTTGTATTTGCTACCAAGGCAGATGGTTCCCTTCGTTTGTGTGTGGACTTCCGCGAATTGAATAAGATGACGAGGAAGAATAAGTATCCTCTACCGTGGATAGATGATTTGTTTGATTAGTTGAGTGGCGCGAGAGTGTTCTCCCAGTTGGATCTCGTGATAGGTTTTCATCAGCTTAGGGTGGAAGCTGAGAGTATAGCTAAAACGGCCTTCCGGACACCGTCTGGATTTTATGAGTGGTTGGTCATGCCATTCGAGATGACCAATGCACTAGCATATTTTGTGGATCTTATGAATAGAGTATTCAGAGATCAGTTGAATAAGTTTGTTCTTGTGTTCGTGGGCGATATACTAGTTTATTCGAGGACAGAGGAAGAACACAAGGAACACTTGAGAATAGTGATGGAGGGGTTAAGAAAACACCAATTGAAAGCAAAGTTTTCTAAGTGTCACTTCTGGAGGAGGGAAGTGAGATTCTTGGGCCATGTCATTTCGCAGAATGGTATTGCCGTGGATCCTGCGAAGGTGGCTATGGAACAATATTGGTCTACGCCCAAGAATGCAACGAACATAAGAAGTTTCATGGGATTAGCTGGATATTATCGCAAGTTTATCCAAGACTTCTCCAAGATAGCAACACCATTGACTCAGTTGACTAAGAAAAATCAAGCTTTCATCTAGGACGGAAAGTGTGAGAATGCATTCAAGAGTCTAAAGGAAAAGTTGATATGTGCACCAGTGTTAGTCATTCCTAAGGGGAATGAAGAGATGACAGTATATATAGATGCATGTGGTACCAGACTAGGTGTTGTATTGATGCAAGGAGGTAAGGTTGTAGCTTATGCAAGTCGGCAATTGAAACCGCACGAGAAAAGATACCCTACCCATGACTTGGAATTAGCAGCGATCATATTCGTGTTAAAGATGTGGAGACATTACCTCTTGGGAGAAAGATTCGAGTTGTTTACCGATCATAAATCATTAATGTATCTTTTCTCTCAAAAGGATCTAAATCTCCGACAGCAAAGATGGTTAGAATTATTGGCTTCCTACGATTTCGATATCGCATACACACCAGGAAAGGGCAATGCGGTAGCTGATGCATTGAGAAGAAGACATGCCAGTTTAGGGGCTATGTTTCTTGAGTGGAAGCAACTGGAGTACATCACTGGGTATGATTTCAGACCAAAGTGCAAATTGGATCCATAAATGTTAGCAAAATTTGACAATCAGACCCACTTTGATTGAGCGGATCAGCTCCAGTCATAGGGATGATCCTAACCTATTGGAAATCATTTCGAAGTTAGATATGGGAATTGACGAAGAGATGAACAAATATGGGCTTAATCGAGATAGATGGTTTAGAAAGAATGGAAGACTAGTTGTGCCCAATGTCAATGGATTGAGAGATGAAGTGCTTAGAGAATGTCATCACTCAAAACTGACTATACATCCCAGGGGTAATAAAATGTATCGAGACATGAAGCAGACCTACTACTGGGAAGGGATGAAAAGAGACGTTGGGAAGTTTATATCCAAATGCATGAATTGCCAGCTAGTTAAAGCTGAGAAAAAGAAGCCTATTGGTTTGTTGCAACCATTAGAAATTCCAGAATGGAAATGGAAACAAGTCCCAATGGATTTTATTGATGGGTTACCAAGGACTAGATCGGGTCATTATAGCATTTGGGTGATTGTGGACCGATTGACCAAAATTGCAAGATTTATACCCATCAAGTCGAATAGAACGACAGCTAAGTTAGCTGAACTATATGTAAAGTGGGTAGTGAGATTTCATGCAATACCCAAAGGCTTTGTGAGTGACCGAGATCCGTTGTTCACTAGTGGATTTTGGAAGAGCTTACAAGAGGCGTTAGGATCAGAATTACATCTCAGTAACGTGTATCATCCTCAAACCGACGGACAGATAGAGAGGGTGAATCGAGTATTAGAAGATCTCTTGAGAGCTTGTATAATAGACTTTGGTGGATCATGGGATGACCATTTGCATCTAGTAGAGTTTGCATATAATAATAGTTATCAATCCAGTATTGGTATGGCTCCATTTGAAGCTTTGTATGGAAGACCATGCAACTCACCGTCATGTTGGTTAGAAACTGGTGAGAAGTTTGTGCTTGGACCAGATGTGATAAGGGAAACTTCAGCTAAGATTAAGGTTATCCAACAGCGAATGAAGGCTGCCCAAGATAGGCAGAAGAGTTATGCTGATAAGAGGAGAAGAGAATTAAAGTTCTCCATTGGCAACTTGGTGTTCGTCAAGATTTCTCCATTGAAGAGCGTGATACGATTTGGCAGGAGAGGCAAGTTGACACCAAGATTTGTTGGTCCATCCCCGGTTCTTGAGCAAATTGGGAATTTGGCATATAAAGTCGAATTACCAGAGAAGATGGCTGGAGTTCATAATGTATTTCATGTTTCCTAGTTAAGGAAATTCGTGCACGACCCCGATGTGACTATTTCACCTGATCAGTTGGATGATATCGAGGTTGAACCCACGGCGGTTGGGAACCGCAGACCTGTGCGTATTGTTGGGAACGATACGAAGCAACTTCGAAGGAAAGCGGCGAATCTAGTCAAAGTCCAGTGAGGCGAGAATGAGAATGACTGCACTTGGGAGACAGAGGAGGGCATTAGGAAGACGTATCCAGAACTCTTCACCTGGTAAGATTTCAGTTTCGATTTAGTCTTTCCGCATGCTAGGATAAGCTTGTTTTGTTTGTTTTGCATGTTTGATTGTTGTATGTGGCTGGTAGGCATGCAGGATCCTTTGTAGGTATTGGGTTAAGGAATTTCGGGGACGAAATTTCATAAGGGGGGAGAATGTAACGACCCGCATTCTACGTATCGTAGGATTGTAGGATATTTATTTCATTCACATACGAAGTTGTATGGTCATGTAACTTTGGGAGATGACTATTGGGATCATTTCTCATGTTCATGATTTTTGCCAATTTTTAAATGATCGTTTTTCCCCTAGTTGATCTTATTTCGGTCATAACTTTTGATCGGAAAGGATTTTTGACCTAAAACCACTTCCATTAGATCTGGATAATGGTTTACCTTTCCGTAGATGGTCACATTGGCCAAACGGATTCACTGTTTGGGAGATATGGCTGAAACAAGTTTTAGATGGTGAAAAACAGCTTAACCGGACCTAATTTAGGTGATTAGTGAGTGGGCTTATAACCCATTTCGGGATTAGGGTTATGGGAAGGCTGATAGGGTTAGGAAATTCAGTTTCTATCATTTTCCAGCTGCCACTTTTTGTTTCTTCAAGTTTAGCCATGGCCTCCACTTTCTAAAACACCCCAAATCACCTTCTAATCGCTAATTAAGCCAAATTTACATCAAATCAAAGCGGATTAACATAAGAATCGAGGTAGAACTGCTGTATATCCTTGGGAACAACGCCAAACAGAGAATCATTTCAGATTTGGTAATTTGTTCGTGGCTAAGGTGAGTGATTTGCATAGTTCCTCACTAATTATGGTTAATTAAGGGAAGTTAGTGATAATTAGCAAATTTATACATGTTAAAAATCTAGAAAAATATTGATAAATTTCGAAATATTTTTTTAGGTCTCTGTTAGAGAATTTGGTTATTTTGGTTAAGTTTTACTAATCCTGTCATTAGTTTTGTTTAAACATGCATAAGGGAAAATATGGGATTTTGGCTATGTTTGATTCGTTTTAACCTATCAAATTGTCGTTTTGATGTTAGTGGTCGATTCTATATGTTGCTATGACTGTATGGTATGTTTTGTGATTGAATAGAAAAGTTAGATTGGTCAAAAACGCCGTCGAATGGTGTAAAAAATCGCTGGAAAGAAGTGCAGGAATTAGCTGAACCGGATCAGATCGGAGGAGGAGAGCGAGAACAGAACCGTGGAACACCATGAAGCTCCGACCTGAACCGATCGTGGAGCACTACCCGATTCGAACCGCTCGTGGATGGTGGCACCAAACCGATCCCTTGCATTTGAAACTCCGATTTGACCCGCTCATCTGGAGAGCCATCCGAAGCAAACCACTTGGAGACCCCAATCCGATCAGGAGTCGAGCTCGAACTGGTAATGAAGACCCGACTCGATCCGCAACCCATCACGAACCGATCGTGATCTGAACCGAACAGATTTGGATGGAGAAATCCAACCCAACTCGATGTGGATGATCATAGACTGGACTACTTCGAGGAACACGATACGAAGCATACTGAAGAGGTGCATATCCGAACCGATCCGGAGAAGACCAAAACCCGAGATGTAAAGGTAGTCCAAGTGGGAAGTTTGTACTCAGGATCCGGTTGGGAAGCAACGTGTCAACTATATGAGTTGGGCTTTGCTACGGGACGTGTGCTAAGGGGTTATCGACATCCATAGCTTTGATTCACCGCCAAGACGGATGTTAGGCTACATATCAGTGCAGTGGGGTAGTTATTACTCCATGGGTCAGAATGATCGTAGCATGGCTATGAGCCAGTGCAGTGGAGTTGTTATGACTTCATGGGGGCAGAGTGGGCATAACAAAGACTAGTGGCTATGGATCAGTGCAGTGGTGTGATCATGACTCCATGGGGCAAAGTGATCATAGCTAGGAATAGGGTGATCAAAGTGGTGGATGTCGTATGATTTACACACTGAGTGAGAGATGTGAGGATGGTTGCTATGTTTGATTGTTTGCTTTCACTATGACATGCACACCCCCACCCCCATATTCTTTACACCATATGTTAGTGTCACCTTATAGTATTGAGCGGTATGTTGTGCTAACTCTTTGGTTACAGGTCCAGGTTCAGGTATGGTTTAGTATACCTGCTATTGTTCTGTTTTGATGCTTTTCGCTCATACCAGACTTTTGTCTGACCCAGAGTTTTATGTCTCTTCTTATTACTCTAGATGCTCTTAAACAGGCAGACTAGAGATAGGTTAGGTGGTATGCACAGGTAGCTGTACCGGAGACGACCAGGAGGCTCCCACGTATTATATATATATATATATATTCCCTGTGTCGCTGCTGGTCACTACTTTAGGCATTAGTAGTGTGAGACAGTTTTAAAGTTGTAATAATGATGATGTGGAACATAGGCTGGAATTGGATTTTCCGTTGCTATGATGTTTAATTTTCAGCTTATGCACTGTCTCACCTATTTTATGTCAAAGTACGTTATTATTATATTTTATACCATGCGCTATGAGATATTCTACAGGTTCTTTGTTAGTTCACCAGTAAGTTCTCTTCTTTTTCCTTTCCTTGGCGACCGTCCCGTGCTGGTTGGACATCGACACAACGCACTTTCATTGGAAATGTCGACTGGTGCGGGGCAGGCCGTCACACTTGTTTTGCAGATATTTGTTTATTGAGCAGGATTCTGGATCGAAGCTTAAAGTTGTGTCCCGAGCATTGATAGTCTTTCGTTGTGTTAGTTTATTCATTTTGCTGCATTGTATTACATTTATTGTAAATTATCTTCCGCTGTATTACATTCGATGCACTCTGATATATTCTGTACTCTGCTGTAACATTATTATAATGTTTATAAAAGTCTTTTGTTATTTGTTTAGATGTGTTGTATGCCCAGAGTTAGCATATGCAGGATTCGAACGGCCTTGGTCTCTTTAGCGATCGATTAGATCCGTGTGAAATCCGTGTCATTACAGCCAGTATCAGAGCTTTGGTTAACTCAAATCTTTGGGGTACAACTTGTTAGGACTGAAAAAAAGACTCATCAGAGGTAGGATTAGAAATATCCTATAAAAGAATACTCATTAGAGATAGGATCAATAGCATCGTAGAATGAGAAACTCGTTAGAGATGAGGTTAGAAATGCCCTAGAATGAGTTGAGAGTGACAAGTTTATAATTAACGTATTTGTGATTATATATAAAATCCGATCTTAGAAAATATGATTTTTAAATATATAAAAGTTATATATATTTGAAAAGCTAATCAACTAATTGATTGATGATTGTGTTGTGTGATTATTAGTTCAACTAATAAAATTATTGAAACCAACAAAAGATTGAAAGTTGAGTTGGTTATTTAAACAACTTTCAGCTTCGTTCCTTTTCGAGGACGAAAAGATTTTAAGTGGGGGAGATTGTAACAACCCGGAAATTATGAACCAATTTAAAATTTTTATTTTAGAAATTATAATGGATTTTTAACATTTAAAATAATTTATTTTAAATAATAACGACTAAAAATTTATTTTAATCGAAGTTAGAACGCATTTTTTAATTTAATTATAAAAGGAGTTTAAAATAGCGCAGTAGTTTGAAAATTTGAACTTTGACTGAACTGAGGATTCAAAATAAATCAGATTTTAGTAAAACCGAAAATATTTAAATCTGTTTAATATCTTCACAACGAATGTGAAAAATCCAGATTTCATAGCGGGAATAAAAAGTTATGGCCAGTTAAATATTCAGAATAGTCGCTATGGAATTTATATATATTTTTTAATATAATAAATAGCCGTTTTGCAAACGATCTCCATTTTCAACAAAACCACTTTTATTGGATCCGGAATGTCAAATTATTGCAAGATTCCAATTTTCATGATTTTTGGAATTAATATGTGAGTGTGGCAAAAGCAAACGTGTTTTGTCAATTTCAGTCAAATTGGATCGACCAGGAAATGACCATTTTTCAAATGGTCTCCAAATTTGATGAAATTAATTTTGTTAGGACCGTATCGTCAAAACATAGCTAGATTTATTTTTCGGAATTTTTGGTTTTCGCTTGTGGCTCTGGTAAATTTAAATGTATGATCAAACTTAATAATTAATTGATTTATATTTTAATTTAAAGAAAAGTGGGCTGAAACGATCAAATGGGCTGACGAGACATAGTCCATTGTGTCCAGAATAGGGGTATTTAGCTAGGGGCGACAGATGTTGGGACTGATTTGGAGTTCGCATCGATGAACGAATAATTGGAGAATTAAATATTAATAAATTAAAATAAAAAAATCTATAAATAATCCTCCCAAAACCCTAGTCAACTTAGTCAGCATGGTCAAAATTTTGCCGCCGCTTCTCTACATGAACGGCAGCGCCATTCGAACCATCTTCCCCCTATTCTTCAGATCTTGATCAATGGATTTCAAAACATCCAAGAGAAAATTATAGAAAAGATCATGATCTAGCAAATCAACGGTTATGATTTGGAATCGTTGTGTAAATTGTTCACAATAGCTGCTCAAAGAAGTGCGGTTTGATCGCAATTTTGGAAGAACGGTGGCCTCGAATTAAATGCTATGGGAGGCGTAGGTGGAGGGTGCGTAGCCGGTCGAGGTGATGGCAATGGATGTGGGTTCTACGGCGTTAGGGAGGAATGGCGACGTGAAGTCAGATTCAAACGAATGGGTTTGTGTATTTCGGCCAGTTACAGAAAGAAGGATCATGGAGGGAGAAAGGTGTTTAATTAGAATTAATTAATATTTAATTATTAATTTTGGTAATTAAAGTATTAAAGGACGTAACTTCTTTAAATCAAAATAGATTTCAACAAAATAGAGTTCTTGGATTCGTCTTGAAGAACGCTATGCCATGAAACCAATTTGGACAAATTCAGACATTGTTTGAAGTTTGATAAAATTAAACTATTGTTTAATTTTGTTAAAAAAATCGTTATTCAAATGATTTCTGAATCCGATCAAGGTGAGAATTCTATTTTTTTAATAATTAAAATTAATTAATCGTGATTGTGTTATTACCAATCCGCTGTTAAATTCAATTTGTTATTATACGTGATTTGATTTAGGCTGATGACGTTGTCATGTTGATCTGTTGATTAGATGGATTTTTTTTGGTTGAAATAAAATAATCAAAATAAAAATATAATTTTTGTTAAATAGATTTGTGTTAAAAACAAAATGTCATTTTTGTTAAATAGATTTGTGTTAAAACAGAAATATCACTTTTGTTAAATAGATTTGTGTTAAAACAAAAATGTCAATTTTGTTGAATTAGATTATTGTCAACAAAATGAAGTTATCATTTTTAATCATTTTTGTTGAAATGAAATTGTCAAAACAAAAATTAACATTTTTTTTGAAATGAAATTCTCAAAACAAAAATTAATATTTTTGTTGAAATGAAATTGTCAAAAACAAAAATTAACATTTTTATTGAAATAAAATTATCAAAACAAAAATTAACATTTTTGTTGAAATGAAATTATCAAAACAAAAATTAACATTTTGGTTGAAATATAAAGTGTCAAAAAAAATAATCATTTGGTTGAATTAGGATTGACAAATTAAAATTGTCATTTTTGTTGAATTAGAATTGACAAATTAAAATTGTCCTTTTTGTCAAATAGATTTGTCAACAAAATAAAAATATGATTTTTAATTTTTTTGTTGAAATAGAATTTTCAACAAAATAAAAGAATCATTTTTATTTGTTTTTTTGAAATAGATTTGTCAATAAAATAAAAATATTATTTTTAATTGTTTTTTTGAAATAGATTTGTCAACAAAATAAAAATATCATTTTTATTTTTTTTGTTGAAATAGATTTGTCAACAAAATAAAAATATCATTTTTATTTGTTTTGTTGAAATAGAATTGTCAACAAAATAAAAATATCATTTTTATTTATTTTGTTGAAATAGATTTGTTAACAAAATAAAAATATCATTTTTATTTGTTTTGTTGAAATAGAACAACAAAATAAAAGAATCATTTTTATTTGTTTTGTTGAAATAGATTTGTCAGCAAAACAAAAGTATTATTTTTTATTGTTTTGTTGAAATAGATTTGTCAACAAAATAAAAATATCATTTTTATTTGTTTTGTTGAAATAGATTTGTTAACAAAATAAAAGTATTATTTTTAATTGTTTTGTTGAAATAGAATTTTCAACAAAATAAAAAATCATTTTTATTTGTTTTGTTGAAATAGATTTGTCAACAAAATTAAATATCATTTTTATTTGTTTTGTTGAAATAGATTTGTCAACAAAATAGAAATATCATTATTAATTGTTTTGTTGAAATAGATTTGTCAACAAAATAAAAATATCATTTTTAATTGTTTTGTTGAAATAGATTTGTCAACAAAATAAAAATGTTATTTTTAATTGTTTTGTTGAAATAGATTTGTCAACAAAATTAAAATATCATTTTTAATTGTTTTGTTAAAATAGATTTGTAAGCAAAATGAAAATATCATTTTTATTTTTGTTATATTGAAAATAGAATTATAAAACATTTAAAAATAACATTTCTATATTACATGTTAATATAGGAATTGTAAAACAAATTAAAATATCAATTTTATGTCACATGTTAATGTAAGAATTGTAAACAAATAGAAATTGTCATTTTTATCTGTTATGTTAAAATAGATTTGTATACAAATTAAAATAGTCATTTTTATGTGTCAGGTTATACATTGAAATTGTATACAAATTAAAATATTCATTTTTATTTGTCATGTTAAACATTGAAATTTTATACAAATAAAAATATTCCTTTTTATTTGTTAAGTTAAAAATAGAAATTGTATACAAATAATGAAAATGAAATTATTATTTTTATTTATCATTAGCGACATAGAAAATGTCATGTAAAGAAATTATCTTTTTATTTGACATTAGAACATGTAGCAAATAAATACTTCCTTTACTTGTCATTAGAACATCGGAACATGTCATGTAAATAAGATTACCTTTTTATTTGACATTAGAAACATGTAGCGAAGTTAGAACAATAATCATTTGTTGAAAACATGTTTGTGAAATAAAAATGTCCTTTATTTAGAATAAGGTTTTGTGAAATTAGAATGTCATTTATTTACAATAATGTTTTGTGAAATAAAATGTCATCTTGTTAGAATACGTTTTGATAAATAAAAGGATTACTTGTTAGAATAAATGTTTCGTTAGACAAAATGTCACCTTTATCATGTTAGGCAAGAGTAAAAATAATCACTTGTTAAAGTATATGTTTTGTTTGAAAATAAATTATAAATATTTATTTATAATTTAAACAGTGGAAATTTGTTAAATAGGAAATAATTCAAACGGAATTATAATTGGTTAAATTTATTTACCAATGATGTATTTAAATAAACAATTGTTGTCTGGAAACCCCACACGGGTATTGAGATGATATTTGGCATACACCGATCCCAATATTTAGTTATATGTCAATCGATGGATTGACAGTCTGTGATGAGCATTATCTAATTATTTTACTGCTCACACAGTTGTCAATTTCACTCTGGATGTGAATGGATTGTTTAATGATTATTTATTATTATTGTTATATGTATGCGATGTATGAAATCCATATAACTGAAATTATATGGCAATTGATTGAGTCGCATTCCGATTCAGAATATTTTAAAATAAAGAATATTCAAAAATAAAGAATCTTTTAAAATAAAGAATATTTTAAAATAACGAATATTATAAAATAATATTCAGTGAAGAATAAAATTATGATTTTTATGTCCATTTTTGGATGGACATAAAAATATAAAAATATGAAACCGGGTTAAGTATATAACTGCCATTTTTAACCCAAACGGGTTTATCAATCGATTTTATTCATTTTATTATGAATATCGAAAAGTAGTGATTTCAAAATTTAATATTTTTGAAATATTATCATTTTAATATGATGATTTAAAGTATTCAATTTTGATTTAAAACTGAAAATGGAGTTGAAATCGTTTTAAAACAAATTTATAAATATTTTATATGCGATTTAAGTGGAAGTCGACGAAATATATATATAATACATATCATATATATTTAATGGCCTGAATAGAACACGCCGCGCAGCGACCGTTTGTGAATTTCGACCATTAACTTAAAATTGATGTAAAGGGAGATCCGGCCGTCAGATTCTCCTAAAACCAGAACCGTTGGGTTTGTATCGAAAGAGCTTTCCAACGAATATAAGAATTTGGAAATCTAAAGGTTGGATTTGGAATTATGTCCAAATAAAATTTGAAAAAGGTCGCTATGGATGCAATTCGATCGCTGTTATTGGAAACTGACTGCACGGGCCTTGATAAAATTATTAAAAATATGGAAAAATTGTGTAAAATCATAATAAATGATTTGGAAAGATTTTGGATGAAAATTCCATAATTGAAAAGAAAAAAAATATTTTTATCAAAATGAACGAGTCATTAACTAGAATCAATCTTTAAATTAAGATTTAATGAAGTTTTCCAATTAATTAATATTTAATTGGAATTAAATGAAATAAATTCAATTTTTTGGTTTGTCATGAATGGTGTCTTAAATAACACTGCTCTTAAACCCCGTATGAAAAGAATAAATCTTTTAATCAAGATTATTAGAGTTTCCAATTATATTTAGTAATTGGAATAAAATAAAATGTGAATTGGGTTTATTGTGAATTGTGTTTTTAACGACATTTGTTTTTTAACCCAATTAACAGTGAAGATTTGATTTGAAATTTATTAATCTTTTTATTAAGATTTAATGGAAAATTTTCAAAGTAAAGTTTTCCAATTTAATAGAAGAAATTGGAATTGAATGGAATTTGATTAAATAATAATCGTGATGAGCTTCTGTAAAAAAAGACCATTATTGTACGTGGAATTTAAAAGGCTCTGCCATTATTCTATTTATATTATTAGTCTGATACAGAAATTTTTATCGATTATATGTTGATTTAATTTCTGTGAAAATTCCATATATAATGGAAGATGATTTTGGGTTTATCGTGAACTGTGTTTTAAATGACCTTGGTTCTTTAACCCAGTCAAAGACAAGATTAATTTATTAAAGTTGAATAATCAAAAGGTAATGATTTTTATATATTAAAATCAAATTGGAGTTTTAATGAATCTTTAAAAAGAAGTTTAAAGAATAAAATTAAAAGAATTTATCTTTGATAAAATTAATGTAACTTTTCCCTAATAATGTGAATATTTATTTAAAAGAATATTATGAATTGGAATGAGGCGTATGATGTGTTTCTATAGCACTTAATTATTGATTATAAAATACGCGAGTTATTCAGAAAGACCGGGTTTAACCCATTCTTAATAATTACTACGACGATTAAAAGTCGAAGATGAAGACGGTGGTTGAAGACCGGAGATCTTCACATCATTTGGATGATTACTGATGTCTTGATTGGAGGCATCCCAAGACAAGGTAATAAGTGGTGAGCGTCCAGACGTACTTGGAGATCGACTGGATATGCGAGGACCTCTCTCCTATATTGGACATATGGGACGAGGAATAAGGTACCTCCGGTTTCGTTTAGACCCAGAATGTCTGACGTTGTATTCCTTTATGCTGTATTCGTTGATCTCTGCTAAATATATATATGTTTAGTAAAGGAGAATTTATTCTCTTGCTTAACACCCTTCTTTGAGACGTACGAGCTTAGAGGTAATGTATTAGCAGAAATCAATGGTATAGTATGGATTGACAATGTGGCATGCTAAGAAGCAAATGATCAAGGCTTATTGTTGAAAAGCAGAGCCTTGTGGTTGATGATCAAAGCACAGCTTTATTTAGCATAGCTTTGTGTATAACGTTACTTCTCGAGCCTCACACCCCGGTATGAACCAAAAAGGGGAGAAGGATCCAGGGAGAGCATGCATTTCTTTCTAGCTAGAAGTGGTGTCGTGGTATGGAGCCCAGACAATTTTACTTATGTGGATGATGGAAAGCGAGGTACCACAGATTGGAGTCCCAAGTGGCTCTTTATTTACGCTCCATAGGGCGGGGAAATGTATTGTTCAAGAATTATATACACTAACGTAAGTTGTGGAACGACCCTGTGGCTCCAAGGGACGATGCGTTCTGTTCCTGAGGCATGGGCTAGAGTTTCTCGAAATTCGGTAAGGGCGATCTCTTGCCTTGGTTCATGATGGAAATCCAACTTCCAATACGACCCCATGAGGTTTTGATTGTAAAGCTATATTTGGCGACATAGTATATGGTAGCTATGCCGTCTATGATTGATACAATATGATTGAAATGTTTTTGAAGCATATATATACTAATAATAATATCCAATCCATTTTATCATATCAAGCATTTTTGACCATTATAAGGTAAAACTCTATCCTCTGGTTTTCGTTGCATTGTGTTATGGGACTTGAGTCTTATAATGGTTTCATTTTTCTAAAAAGCATCGCGTTTTTAACGATTTACTTTATTTATGCACTGGCAATCCAATAGAGTAAACTTGTTCCGCATTAGCAGTGTGGTCCTGTGACTAACCTTATTATTAAATAGATTAAGTAAGATTTCTCATACCAGTCCCATGACTGACTCGTAGTTTGTTTCACTTGCAAACTCGGGTGCCCTTATTTCCACCCGGGCAGTCGAGTGGCTTGTTTTGCAGATATTTATTCATTGAGCAGGATTCTGGATCAAAGCTTAGAGCTGTTAATATCTGTGTTCACACTTGTCAACCAGTTTATCTCATCATAGCAATTTAGACATAATGGCAAATTGTCATTTTAGGACATTGCATTATTTCCCACATCAATTTAGTCATAATGGCTAATTGTCATTTTAGGACATTGCCTTATTTCCTACAGTAATTTAGTCATAACACTAATTGTTACTTTATGACATTGCCTCATTTACATATGTTAATGTTACATTATTTCTTCTATATATATCAGCACAATTTTCATTAGTCAATGTACAAAATATTATTCTCTCAATCAATAATACAATCATGGTATCTTCTCATATTCTTGTTATGGTATCAGAGCTAATCCGCCGAGAGGCTTAACATCATACATAAAGTTTTTTTTCCTCTACCATGCCAAGCATACATCTCCCCTTTTTCCAGTGTTTCTTTTTGATCTGCCATCATTCCTCAAGTTTCTGCTACATCTTCTTGCCTCATTGAACCCTAATCAACCATGACAAACAACGAAGCCACTTTAGCTGTCTCTAGCGAGATGGGCAACGATGCTTCACCACACTGGCACAACCTGATAAAACCAAAAAGCCAAATTATTGCCACATCTCTGGATGAAGACAATTATATATTATTGAAATACCAAATTGAGATTGCTCTCAGGGGATACGGCTTGCTGGATTATATAAAAGGAACATTAACTTTTCCACCAATAATGATAACAGATCAAGAAGGAAAAACCATACCAAATCCTGAACATGCCAGATTTCAAAAACAGGATGGCTTACTTTCATCATGGATTTTATCCTCTATTAGTTTGAATCTGCTTTCACAGATTGTGGGATGCAACTCATCATACAAAATATGAATGGCTATAGAGCAATTTTTTAACTCACAGTCTGTTGTTAGAGTTATGCAATACAGAAGAGAATTGCAAAACTCGAAGGAAGAAGATATGAGCATGAAGGAGTACTTAAGCAAAATAAAAAAATTGTGTGATAAGTTAATTGCTGTTGGACACAAAATAAGTGACAGTGAGCAAATATTATTTATCACCGGTGGTTTAGACGAAGAATACGAGTCCTTAATTACTATTATTTCCACTCAACAAACCCTACCGGACCTACAATTTGTTCGATCTTCTCCTCTCTCCCACGAAGGAAGAATAAAACAGAGAAAGACTACCCAAGGAGAATTCTCGACAAATTATGCAACAGCCAAAAATAACCATAATCAAAGGAACAACAACTTAAATAGGTAAGATGGGCAGTATCAAAGAGGATTTTAAACTCAGAGGGCCTATCAACCACAAAGGGGCCGAGGAAGAGGCCGATGGAGTAACAATAACAGAGTAAAATGTCAGATATGCCAAAAATTCGGCCATATAGCAAGCAGGTGTTATTTCTGGTATAATAATGACAACAATATACAACACTCTGATCGAATTAACTCAATCGCAAAAGCAAATCTTGCGGTTATGAGAAGTCAAATCAGAAAAACTGGCGATGACAACAGAGGTCAACATAGCCACGATGAGGACAACAACATGACGGATGAAACTGATTTAGACGATTGGTATCCAGACTCGGGAGTTACACACCACGTCACAAACAATCCCCAAAACATAAATATTGGAAGTAAGGGTTACACACGTATAAAACCACTACATATGGGTAATGGTAACATTGCACACATTACACACCTTGGCAAAGGAACCATATTAGGCAGAAGACAACTCATGTTAAACAACTTACTTAGGGTTCCCACCATTAACAATAATTTATTAAGTGTTTCCAAATTTGCTAAAGACAATAATGTTTTCTTTGAATTTCATCCTAAGTTTTGCTTTGTTAAAGATCTTCTAAGTCAAGAAATATTGCTACAGAGCAATCTACATGATGGGCTTTACAAATTTGGCAACTTGAAATCTGGAAATGATTCAAATAAAGAAACTTGGTGCAATAATGTAGTCGCTAGTAGCAGTAATAGAAGTCATAACTCTAGCAATAATGTTAGTTGTATTGGCAAAAGTGACAATTCTAGTAGCAGTAATATCGGTAATAATGCAGTAGAACCATGGCATGTAAGACTTGGTCATCCTAGCTTGGAAACTGTTAGAAAGGTTTTGAATAATAATTGCATCTATTTTGAAAACATACCTGTCAAACACACTTACACACACTACCAACTTGGCAAGAGCCACAAACTTCCATTCAGTAAATCTGATACAGTATATAACAAGTCGTTGGAGCTTGTAGCAGCTGATCTGTGGGGACTAGCACCGCTAAACTCATAACAAGGCCACAAGTGTTATTTGCTTATTCAAGATATACATGGATATATATGCTCAAACACAAATCAGAGGCATGCAACATAATAATTCAGTTTGTAAATTTTATAGAGAAACAACTTAACTACAATGTAAAAACCATGCAAACAGACGGTGGGGGCGAGTTTAAACCAGTCAAAAATTACTTCATTAAAAGGGGGACAAATCATAGATTAATGTGCCCTCACACGTCTGAACAAAACGATTTGGTTGAGCGAAAGTACAGACATATAGTCGAGATTGGTTTAACATTACTATCACAAAGTGCATTACCGATGAAATATTGAAAAGAGGCATTCAACATTTCTGTGTATCTCATAAATAGACTACCTACGAAAGTGTCGGATAATATAACACCATATGAAGTGATATTTAATGTTAAACCAGACTATAGTAATTTAAGAGCTTTTGGGTGTTTGTGGTTTCCGTGTTTAAGAGATTATAACCAACATAAACTCAGTATGCGATCAAGTCCATGCACCTTTATTGGCTACCCACAAAATCAAAAGGGCTATAAGTGCTTGCACAAAAGTGGTAAAGTTTACATATCAAGGCATGTTATTTTTGATGAAAATATATTTCCACTTGTAGTGAAGCAAACAACTAAGGAAGAAAGTGGATAAAAGCGAGAAATTAAAATCATAGATGTACCAGCTTTGACAGAACAAATAACGCTGAGCACTAAAGAAAGGAAGGACACAACAAATGATCACACACAGAACAATCCCACTGAAACATCCATCATCTTGACAAACGACAGCAATGATACTATACACAACATCCAAAATGAACATGAAAGTGAAGGGAATAGCAAAAACACAAGTTCAACAAGGGCCACTAGTGAATGTCAACCACAATAACAAGAAGCACTGACTGGACATCCAATGGTCACTAGATTGAAAAGTGGGATATAAAAGCCAAAGGTGTACAATGTATCGTTGATTGAAACTGAACCAAGCAACTACATTCAAGCTGCAAAAGAAGAGAAATGGAGGAATGCAATGGATGCTGAATACGAAGCTTTAATGAAGAATAAAACATGGAGCTTGGTTACACCACCTGCTCATCAGAACATCATAGGATGTAGGTGGACTTACAGAATTAAGAGGAAAGCTGATGGGACAATAGAAAAGTATAAAGCCAAGCTCGTCGCAAAAGGGTACGCTCAACAGTTTGGGTTTGACTTCAATGAGACTTTCTCACCAGTTATAAAACCCACTACCATAAGAGTTATATTGACTATTGCCTTATGCAAAAAATGGATGATCAAACAACTTGACGTTAACAATGCTTTTTTAAATGGTGAACTAACTGAAGAGGTCTATACGCATCAACCAGAAGGATACGAGGTCTATGATGGTCAAAGACAACTTGTATGTAAGTTACACAAAGCCATATACGGTCTGAAGCAGGCTTCGAGAGCTTGGTACAAAAAACTTTATCAAAAATTGGCTTCAGTCAAGCGAAATCAGATAACTTACTATACAGGAAGTAAGATAATCAAAGTATCACCTACATCATAGTGTATGTAGACGACATGCTGGTAACTAGGGACAATCATCAAGAAATTAACAGAATCATACATGTTCTTGACTATAGTTTTGTTATCAAGGATCTAGGTGAAGTAAACTATTTTTTGGGAATTCAGGTCAGTAGACGTGGTGAAAATGAACTGTTCTTATCTCGGCAGAATTATATAAGTGAAATTCTACAAAAGACCAACATGCAAAATCACTGCCAACACCAATGAATGCTAGTTCATGGCTTACAAAAACAAAAGGGGAAGCAATCAGTAACACAACACAATACAGAAGTGTAATTGGTGCATTACAATACGCTACAATAACAAGACCGGACATATGCTATAACGTAAATAAACACAATCAATACATGCAGAATCCACTGTCGGAACATTGGGTGGTAGTGAAAAATTACTTTGTTATTTACAAGGCACAAAACATTATGGATTAACTATAAAGGCAGATAAAGGGCTACACTTACAAGGCTTTAGCGACGCTGATTGGGCAAACGACATCGATGACAGAAGATCAGTATCAGGCTATTGCGTTTTCCTGGACACGAATCTCATATCATGGTGCACTAAGAAGCAATCCACTACCTTGAGTTCAAGCATTGAGGCAGAGTACAAGGGTCTTGCGAGCACGGCTGCAGAAATCTCGTGGATCGAGTCCCTTCTACACGAATTAGGGCTTAATTCCAGAAGAACGCCAACTATTTGGTGCGACAATAGAAGCACGGCTTCTTTGTCCCTCAATCCGATCCAACACTCAAGAACGAAGCATTTGGAAATTGATTTGCATTTTGTTCATGAGAAAACTCAAGCCGGTAGATTAACGGTGTGCCATATTCCGGCCTATTATCAAAGGCAGATGCACTAACGAAACCACTTTCCACAAAGAACTTTATCAGGCTAAGAGAAGAGCTGAGAGTGTATGACGACAACAGAATAAAGGAGACAAGAAAACCCTAGATATGTTTGAGGGAGGCTAATATCTGCGTTCACACTTGTCAACCAGTTTATCTCATCACAGCAATTTGGACATAACTGCTAATTGTCATTTTAGGACATTGCATTATTTCCCACATCAATTTAGTCATAACGGCTAATTGTCATTTTAGGACATTGCCTTATTTCCTATAGCAATTTAGTCATAACGGGTAATTGTTACTTTAGGACATTTCCTCATTTACATATGATAACGTTACATTATTTCTTCTATATATATCAGCATAATTTTCATTAGTCAATGTACAAAATATTATTCTCTCAATCAATAATACAATCATGGTATCTTCTCATATTCTTATTAGCTGTGTCCAGAGCATTAATAGTCTTCCGCTGTGTTAGTTTATTCATCTCCGCTGAATTGTATTACATTTATTGTAAATTATCTTCCGTTGTATTATATTCGATGTACTCTGATATATTCCGTACTCTGGTGTAACATTATTATAATGTTTATAAAAGTCTTCTGTTATTTGTTCTGATGTGTTGTATGCCGAGAGTTAGCTTATGCGGGATTCGAACGGTCTTGGACGATTTAGCGATCGATTAGGTCCGAGCGAAATCCGTGTCGTTACAGTCTTATCTATCTGTTTGCAGTTATTTCTCTATTTTAGATATCATGTATTAGAAATTCAATGTTTTAGACTTCTATTGTATTTATTTTTGAAACTCCGATGCATTTTTTTATTAATATCTTTATAAACTACTATTGCATTATTCTATTCAACTATGAGATATTGTTTTATTCCGTGTTCGTCGTGATTTGACTCTTATTGTAAATCCCAAAATAATAGCAATCTTCCATTTTGAAAGATTTAAGTTGGCCATGTGTGATTTTTTTATCGACTTAAATCACTTGAAATGGCGGGTCATTACATATCATGTTCTCTGGTAATCGGGGTACAACGGCAGGGTTGTTATAGTAGGACAATTGTATTTATGAGGTTATAACATGGCCTTTGCTTAAATGATAGGTCCAGAGGATTAGTGGGACTTTCCTTTGTACTAATACAATTTCTTGTCTATATGCCCTGCAACCTTTGTGATTTACCCTTTTTTCAAATCAAGGATGAGGCTACCTTCACCTGGAAGATGCAATTGACTTTCCTCTACAATTTTTACTACATTGAATTTTCCACTTCCTTTGCGTACATTATTTTGAGTTGCTGCACTATTTTTCCATCTTTTCATGATTTTGATGTTAATTTCTATCTTTTGTCAATGATATTTGAATGTTTTGTTAGTTCAACTATGGCTCCACCATGTATAAAGTATCTTCGTGTGGTAGTATACTACAAAGAGAAAAGCGTGTCTCTAGATTAAATTTCCTTGAATTGATGGTTTCACCATTCATTATGCCGTCAAATATCATACTCTTATCCGTACATAGATCATATACTATACGTGGGAGGGATACATCTTTTTTCGATAGTGTTTGATTTCTAATAGAAACCGTGTTTTTGCGTGTCCTATTTTTTATCCAAGGTTATATATGGTACTTCTCTCATTAGACTACAACTTGTATTTTGTAAGTCTCTACTATTATTTCTCTTTATATTTTTGGAAGCCATTCCATAAACTGCGAGTTTTCTCCTTATGAACTTGAGTATTACCACTGCTAATTTTGTTAATGTTAGGGGCATTGTATTTAAAGATTTTTTTTTTTGACTTTGCCAGTAACTAATTAGAGACAAAACAATAATAAGCCCCTAATAATAATAATTAGGGAAATTTTAGTTTCTTTATTAGAGACGACCCACTTCCACTTAAGATTTCACTATAAAAGCGTTTGAAAATATTTTTGTCTAGTTTCATATTCATCTTCATGCTATCTTGTTGCATTT
Source organism: Allium sativum (assembly GCA_030737875.1). Lineage (NCBI taxonomy): Eukaryota > Viridiplantae > Streptophyta > Magnoliopsida > Asparagales > Amaryllidaceae > Allium > Allium sativum. Next base: position 747,179,962 of record CM060916.1, on the reverse strand, counting down.
TTTTAATAGTAGAATCTTCAAACAGAAAAAAGTATTTTTTTAAAGAAAATCAAATTATGACATATTATACAACTAATCTCTAACTTAAGATCACCCCTTAAATTCCACTTCTCTATATATGGACAAGAAGATCCAACGACTTATACCTTTTATGCCACCGATTGTATTTAAATCGTTGCTCCTTTATTTCATCATAATTTTACTAACTAGAATAAATTTTTATTAAGTATTCGCATCTTGATAAATTTTAATCCAATTATGTAGTCCAATTTTACTTACTAGACATATAACATTGCAAATTCAATTACTCAATAAACCTAATTCACAAATATTAAATCTGCATTAGGTAATGATGCTTGCTCCACAATTACACATGATTCATCCTTAAAAAATTATTATTCCCAAGTCTATTAATTCTATTCTCATTTTATTTTTGTTATAAATACATGGATGAACTGCAAATTAATTCTTCGATATTCGCAAATTTCAAAATTTATTGCTAAGTATTTCATGCTCCTTGACATAGTTTGTTTTCCATTTAATCAAAACCAATGAGATTATTGATATGTATTTTTCTCTTCTATTTTCTCTTTGATTTCATCAGTCCCTTACAAATCGATACACTAACTTCTTTTGTTTGACATAGATTAATCATGCTCATGTAAGCTTGATGTTTGATAGTTATGAAACTATTGATTTAAAATTAAAAACTTAATTAGTAGTTAAACATAGATGATAATAGTTTTAATGATTGAATTTCCTTTAATAAAAATTGTAAAAGATAGATCAAGGATGCATTTTGCTCCTAATTGTCCTATTGTTTATTATTTTAGGTGGCAAGGGAGCATTTTAGGAAACTAAAGCAATCTTTATTTGCTAAGTTTGATTATATTCAATGATAATTTAGTACGGTATTGGGAAAAGTTCTTCTAAATCTATAGTTTGGGTCGTGTTTTCCACTTCAATCCACATTTTGAAATTATTATGCTTTTTACTGAGAAAGGTTCGAGCTTTCCCATGGTTTAACATGGGCGGACAAAAGTAGTTTGACGTTAAGGTTCACAATTATATATTGGTTCGTTGTAAATGCTTACATTAAATATATATATATATATAAGTTCCACAAAAATGGCGGACTCTGTCCCACCTAGAACTAATTCTAATCCAAACCGCAATCCTCAAAATTCAAATCTGGTGAATTCTAAATCTGTTCAAGATGAAGCCCATAAATCAGGTTCATCTATTGATGAAGATCTTACCTCGCTTCATTTCGTTAAGCCTTTGGAGAACAATGTTTTTATGTATGAAGATACTTTCAAAGCTTTGACAGATTCGTGGTTAAATTAAATCGCTTTGCATCCAGTTGATTTCAAATTATCAATGGTAAAACTGAAGGATTGTATTTAGAAGGTTTGGAAACCTAAAGGTAATTTTCGAGTTCATATTGCTCCTGAAGTTCATTATACTGTTCAATTCGAAGAAGTGTTTGATTATATGTCTGTTATCAGAACGTCAACATACTCTTGTTTTGGAAGACTTCTTATGGTTTTATAATGGTTTCTTGGTACGAGTTTGGAAATTTTGAAGCAAAGAGAGTTCAGATCTAGATTAAATTTTTTAATCTAGAAATGGAGCTGTGGTCAAAGAAAGGTTTCTCCATGATTGCAAGCTTTATAGGTGATCCTATTCGAATTGATGATAATACAACCAATAAAAGGATTAATAGATATGCGAGAATGTTGGTTGGAATTGATATGGAGTCAAAATTAGTGGATAAAATCCCTATTATGTTGTATAAAGGTCTTCAAAAAGTAGTCACAATCGAGTATGAATTTGTTCCTTCTTGTTGTAATCATTGTAATGTATTTGGACAAACATCTATGATACATAAGCTATCTAGAGAGCCTGCCTGGATGTCTAAGCAACCAAGTGATAAAGCTAGTTCCTCAAATGTTGAGAATCAAGCATCAGAGGAGGAGTTAAGTTAAAACAGAGATGAAGATGCTATGAGGCAGAGGATCTGGACTTTTTGAACTCAGAACTGCCTCATAAGATTTTTCCTGAAGATTTAAACCACATTGCCAACAATTTGACCGAAATACCTTAAGTGGAAAATCAGCAGGATGTTTCTTTTGGTGTTACTACTAATAAAGTGTATTTAGATAATGTGAAGGGTAAGAATAAGGTTTCTGAAAACACTCCTCCTAAAAGGCTACGAAGGAGCAATGCTCCCACCAAATGACGATTATGACATGGAACATCGAAGGGAAGAATACATCATTAAGAATGGGTGATGTATTTTCTCTACTGACTAAATACAAGCCAACACTCGTTGGTTTGGTTGAGAATAAGTTGTGTAGTGGTAGTTTAAATAATTTTAGCAGGTTAATGCTAAGAGGATGGGAGTTTATTCCACGCAACTCCACACAGTTTTCTGGTAGAATTTTATTTCTTTGGAGCACTAAAGTACGGTCTAAAATATTTCAAATCAGCATGTATTAGTTCTAGCTTCGAATAGAGGTGGCCTTTCCTTTTATTTTACAGTGGTGTATGTTAGTAATTGTTTTCAAGAAAGACAAAGATTATGGCAATACATTATAAATGAGGTTGAATCTATTAAAGATGATTGGGTGTTAATGGGGGATTTCAATAATTCAACTTCTCTTTTAGATAAACAAGGAGGATTACTAGTGCCATTTCAGAAAATTAGAGCAATTAATAAGCGTATTACACAATCTGAGATAATGGCCTTTGGTTTTAAATTTACATGGAGGCGTAGGGGTCTTACAAACAGCATTGATAAAATCTTTGTGAACCATTCATGCCTACAAAAATTCACAGATATGAAAGCTTTATCCATATTTCAATTATCTAGTGACCACAATCCTTTGCTTCTCGAATTAACACCTACTGCTACATCTAAAGGGTTTCCATTCAGGTATTCAAATGATTGGCAAGTTAAACCAGGGTATTTAAAAAGTGTAAATAGAGGCTTAAATGTAAGTGGATGGGATTTTTCAATAGAAACTAAATGCATTCAAACGGGAACTAAAGGATTGGAATAAGATCAGACCAAAAGAAAATTCATTGCTTATGGAGACTGAAGTTATTTTAAAGAAAAGGAAGTGGCATTAGACTTAGAACCTGAGAATATAGAGTTATATGAAAGAATGCTTGAGGCTAAGAAAGCGTGGATGTTACAAAAGCGGATCATGTTCTTGAGTTATAATCAAAAGGAAAAAGTGGCATGGAAGCAAAATGGTGATACCAATTCTAGGTTCTTCCATTCAAAAATGTCAACAAGGAGGAATAATAATGATCTCAGAGCTCTTATTAAGGTTGAAGGGGAATTATTGTATAAATCTAAAGATATTACAAATGAAGCCATTGAATATTACAGCTCATTATTTAATGGGGAGAAAAGTACAGAGTTTCCAAATTTTCAGGCCATTTCTACAATCAATTTGCAAGGGAAATAGGTACTAATGAAACCTATAACATTAGAAGAGGTGCAAATTGCTATAGATTCAGTGCACATTGGTTCAAGTCGAAGACCTGATGGGTTTAACTCAAAATTTTATATTATACATTGGAATAAAATCAAATATGATTTGTTGAAAGCATTGCAAGACATATTTAATTCTTCCAAACAACCAAAGAATATCAATTATACATTTGTGACATTAATCCCAAAGACTGATAGGCCAACATAAATATCACATTTCAGACTTATAACCTATTGTAATTTGTATTATAAAATTTTCATTAAGATTTTATGCAATAGGATAAAATGGTTTTTACCTCATATAATCTCTCCTAATCAATGTGCCTTTATACCTTCAAGATCTATTGGAGATAATATTCTTCTTGCTCATGAATTGTTAAGAGATTTTAGGAAAAATAAGATGAATAAATTATATGTTAAAGTTGATCTTCACAAGGCGTATGATATGATAAGTAGGGAGTTTATATGACATATTATGTTTAAAATGGGGTCTCCTATACGCTTTATTAACATAATATATTAGTGTATCTCGACTCCTACTTTTTCAATTTTGGTTAGAGGGTATATAACATCTAACAGAGGGATCCATTAAGGAGATCCTTTATCTCTATATTTGTTTTCTATTGATATGGAGTTCTTTACCTTCTATATGAATGAAGCTACAGAGCAGAAATTATTTGTCCCTATTTTCAAAGAAGATCCTATCATCTCGCATTTATTATATGCCGATGACTTGGTAGTTTTTGGTAAGTGTTCTTCTATCTATGCTAATTATTTAAAAGATTCCTTTGGCAAACTCAAGAAATACAATGATCTGATTGTAAGTGATATGAAGATAAAGATTTATTTTAGTTCCTGTGCATGATTTACTACGGAAGTTTCTACTATATTGGGGTTTCAAACTGATCATCTACCTGCTACTTATCTTGGAGTGCCACTTTATTTTAAATAAATTCACTACAATGATTGCCATTCACTATTACATAGAATTCATAATAAAATACAAGCTTGGGGCGCTAAACTACTTAGCTTTGCTGGCAGGGTTGAGCTAATTCAACCAATAATAACACAAACTATGTTGTATTGGTTATTGGTGTATCAGCTTCCAGAACATTTGTTGGATAAATTGAATACAATATGCGCAGATTTTTTTTGGGGGGAGTAGTGTTCATAAGGTCAGTTGGAAGGGTTTATGTAAGCCTAAAGAAGAGGGAGGGATTTGGTTAAAATTGTTTTCTGATTTAAAGAAAGCTGCATGCATTAAGTTGATGTGGAAATTTCTCTCGTCTATATCTCTTTGGAGCAGGTGGATGAACATGAAGTATTGTAGAGGAAAGCTTTTCTGGAATATGAAGATAGACAACAATGCTACGAGTACTTGGAAAGCTATACTAAGATTGAGAACTTCTGGTAGTCACCTATTCAAGAAAGTCATTGCTAATGGTACATCTACACATAAATGGTTTGAACCGAGGATAAATGTGAAATGTTTAGTGTATATGATCGAATTGTCCAGATTTCAAGCATTCGGGAGACAAGATGAAGTGGTTTCAAATATCATAATTGTTGGTTGAACTAATGCAAATAGTCATGCAGCGACCAGAGAAGTAACGAATCAGGTTGATGAGGTTGTTTTTAATAGTCAGGTTGGAAATGATGTGTATGAATGGCGCAAATAAGGGACGTTCACATTTCATAAGGCTTGGGATTTGATTAGAGAAAAGAAAGATGTAATGAGGAGTTGTAAGGTGGTTTGGCATAATAAGAATTCTAAAATAATGTCATTCATAACCTATTTGTCAATGAATGATGGATTGTATACACAGGAGAGAATGAGTAGATTTGGCATCATACGTGTAAATTGTTGTAGTCTGTGTGGTAGAGAGGAAGAAACAGTTGATCATTTATATTTTTCTTGCGCATATTATTGTTATATATGGCACTCTATTGCATGTAAATTGGGTGTTTTAGAAGATGGAGTTTATACTTTAAGTGGAGAAGCAGAGAAGATTTGGGAGGATTTAAAAAGAAAGATCAAATGCTTGGCATGGCTTGTGGTGTGTTTACAACTGCAGCTTATCATATATGGTCAGAGAGGAATGAAGATTATTTAATAACAAAAGCGTAGTGAAAGAGGTAAGGATATTGATGATTGAAAAGGAAGTATACTGTTTAGCGAAGAACAATGGCAGTAAAACAAGTCAAAGCAGACAGAAGGCAGATCGGTTAAAGCGGTGGGGAATTGATTTAGTTGGTACTGGTTGAATGTTGATGTAATTTTCATATTTGTTTTGTGGAAGAGTTATACTTGTGATGGTTACACATGCGTATGAGTATTGTTCGGCTTTGAGATATAGTTTGTTTTTATTGTTAACATATAGAATTTATATGTGCTCTTTTCCCTTATATCGCACCCACTTAGTTTAAGGGGTATAAGGTTTTATGAGGCATATAAATTAAGTATATGATTAGTATAAACAATGAAGTGTACCAATTTTCAAAAAAAAAAAATTGCTTACATTAAGTACTTACCAATTTTGTTTTGTTTTTAATCATGAGATCACAACTAAAATAGGTTTTCTTTTAGAAATGATTCATTTCTCGATAGGTTAGAAATAGCACCAAAAATATCCATACATATTCATATGTTTTTAGCCATCATTAATAAGGTTAAATTTTATATTGATTTGAATAGAATAAAAAATAAGGACTTTCAATATATGAGACAATCGTGATTTCTAATAATACCAAAACAACTAAAAAGATATATTAATCTTTGAAAAAAAAATGTTAGTATCATCATTGTTATATATGGAATAAATTACATGAATGCTCTCCTCCTTGTGAGGATCACTCATTTGTCTCAAGATAAAGTCGTGTTATATTTATATACTTTTCCCTTCTTTGGAATTAGAACTCAAAATGTGTACATGTAAATCTTGAATTAACTCATAGACTTATAATCTTGGAATGGTTCTTTTACTGAAAATCAAGGTAATTTAAACTATAGAACTTATATAAGAAGTAACCCTTTGGGTTTTTAGTAATCAAGAGATTTTCTTTCGTAGTTTTACCATGAGTCTACTGGATAATGGTTATCATTTAATAAGAGCACAGGCAATACCTAAGTTTAGATTTAACCATTTTTGGCAAAATAAATGTTAGATTATTTAAGTCAAAATGCGGTTAACCAGATTTTCACCTAATTATGAAAAACAATGTTTAATAGTGACTTGACTTACAATCCCTTGACCAATCTAGAATCCAGTAAAACTTCATTTCTAGTATTTTTTTTTATTCGATTTAATAACATCATTTAAACAATGTTATAGTTCCAACTATTTCATCCTACTATTAGTTTGCTATGATTTTCCAGTAATCAATTTATTTTCCATGAGTGGATTAATGCAGTTTTATGTTATACCCATTTGTATATAAACATGTGTATGTATGTGTGCCTATGTATATATATATAGTTGTTTTTAAGAAGAAAAAAATATAGGTTTCATTTCCAAGTGAAATCTCTTTTTTAAATCCCTTTAAATTTCTGTCATTAATTAGATCCATAAATAATATGTTTTTTAAGTTTAACCTTTTTATGGACATATGGTATGTAAATCTTTTGCTAATACAAAGAAAATAGTTTCAATTTTTTGTGCATGGGTTTACTGCAAGTGTATTCAATGAAGGTGTGAAAGTTGATGCAATATAATGACATTTATATGATTTTAATAGAATCATAAAAGTGGTATAGAAATATTTCATCAGAAATAGGATGTTGGAAATATTATTTAATTTTTTTTTATACATTATTGACATTGTGCATTAAGTGATTAGGAAATTAAAAGACATACATATTAAGCTTTTATCGAGGAAATTAACAAATAATATTTGGATTTTTGATGAATCTTTTGTTTAGATTAATTGGTAGAGTCATTTTTTATTTATTTTTGAATTTATATTCATACTTGCAATAAGTTTGAGGAATGAAATTATCAAAAATAAGCTATGTGCATTATCATGTAAAATGTGGCTATGAAAGCTTATTTCAATACTTTGACTTTGCTATTTGCAATCCATAATTTTCGACACAAATGAATCATGGCTATGAATATTGTACATTTTTAGTAACTGGTACTTTTATAAGGTATGAAAAACGAACAAAAAAATTCTTTAGAAGAATTAGTAAATTTTTGTTTGGAGTTAAAATACTTAATAGAAACTTACAATTAGACAAAGCTAGGATCGCTCTTGAGTTGTGGCATAAAATATGAATTATGGCTGAAACTACTTGAACGTTGAATGATCTGATTATGTGCCATAGTTTTCCAAAACTTAAAATAAACTTATTAGATTTCTCGACATTATAGTCATGCTAAACTAAAACCCCAACGGTTAATGATTATATGGTAACAATGTTGTGTGGAACACATGAAATTACTAAATGTGAAGTCATTTTAAGAAAATGTTCTATAGAATATTTCCTTAGCACCTCCAAACAGGAAAAAAGTTGATGTTGAGGATATTGATTATTTGAATTGGGAATTCTAGGTGGGATCTAGGCTAAAATTTGTTAATGTGGAAGCCTTAGAAAATAACCTTCATAAATGTGAGATGCAGTGTTGTTGCACTTCGATATTTCATTGATAAGAGGATAATTAGCCTAAGTTTGAACAAAGCCTATTAAAAACACTTATAATCCTCAAATTTTAAAGGAAGGTTTTGATACCTTTTTCTATTAGTTAACTATTTTCATTGTACTCTTTCAAGCATTAATGCTTAGGATAACACTTGACCACTAGTCCTCGCCTTTAGAAAGGCACATTTTTTTCAAATTCACTTTATAATGGTTTTTTTTTTTTTTTTTGAAAATGAGTCAAGGGTTTATAGACGGGCTTTATGGCCCAAGCTTAATAAAATGTAAAATCACTACACAAAAGCCAAAAACCTTTATAAAAACACATTCTCACTTTCAACTGATCATTCCCTAAATTGAAATTAGGTCATTTACTATAGCTCATGGCGAATACTAGATCTCTACTAAATTTTCCTCTTCGATCAACCTTCTAGCTCCAATTGTCCAAGTAGTAATCTTTCTTATCCTCCTAAGCTAGTAAGTTTCATAATCTTGATCCTCTAAATTGCGATAGTTATTTCTCTTGCAGTCTGATCCAATTGTACTGGTTCTTCTTCTTTATTGTAGTTTTTCTGGTTCATTTTACTTATAGTTTTTTAGGTTCCATTTTTTCTTTGAAATAACTTGCAATTTAGTGTTCTGAAAGTTACTTTAAATAACCAATGATATTACTCAAATCTCTAATAAAATCTAGTAGAATTGTTTGATTAAGTAAAATATATTAGTGCCTTTTTACACAACAGTCCAAATAGTATAAACTATAAAGACTAAATTATTTAAAATCCAATTGAATTAATTGATTAAGTATAGTTTTGATTTAAATTGAAACTTTTAATAAAGTCTGGTTAGTTTGACTAATTAAAATATTAATTTAGATTTAAAATTTAAAATATTTTGATTCAAAATTAATTTGAGTTAGTGTGAGATATTTTATTTTTGAATCTAAAAACCGATTTGACTACCCTTGTGTGCTTGCTTTCGTATACCTCACGCAATAGCAGCACTACCCTCTACTAAAGCTTGTTTTTTCAGTTCTGTTATCTTCTTCTCATAAATATGTAATACTACATTTGAAAGCTACATTGTGAAGCCATTGTAATTAATGTTGTATTTAGTTTTTAAATGAAATCCATGGATCAAAACAAGTTCACACTTGTATCATATTTATATATGTGTGCTTACATACTTACATACATACATATATATATATATATATATATATATATATATATATATATATATATGTGTGTGTGTGTGTGTGTGTGTGTGTATGTGTGTGTGTGTTTTGTATGTATATACATATGTACATGAATTCATAAATGTTGTTTTTCTATACTATGGCCTGATGTGAATAGTATATCATAAATTTGTGTGTTTTTTGGTTGTTTTATCTAGTTTTGCTCAAATAACCATAGTTTATTTTGTATATTTTATAGGCAGAAGGAGCTTATGTTCAAGGTTTAGTGGTATTTGTCTTGCAACTTTAGCAATTAAGGGTATTAAATGTCAATATTTTTTCAGTCCATTATTTAATTTAAACTTTCACATGTTATGCATACACAAAGTGTGGTGCTAAGTGCACCCCAATATGTTCTTCCTAATACCGCAATTAAAAAAATAAAACTCATTAAATTTTGTATACTTTCTAATACCACATTATCTCTCCATTATATTCTCTCATTCAATCGTTATTTTCCGAACTAATCACGTACTTAGCTATTCTAAATACCCTAATCTCTCGTAATCGCTGTCTTCTTCGCATCTCTCGTTGGAAAATTCAAATTTGTGTGGTATTCTCTCAATTGTTTGGTGATTTGAAAACCCCAATCTCTCACTTCCTCTTCTAGTTTTCTTAATTTAAACCTTATTCATGACTTCTATATATTGCGGTGTCGAATTTGTTGATCGGTTATAGATATAGGGTTTGGCTCGTTGATCGGTTTTATAAATGAGGACAAACGAATATCAAGCGAAACAGAAATAGGGTAAAACAGTGTGGTAGCCCTATTTTTTAAGTGTTTGGTATTAAGAAGAGTGTAATACTAATTCTTGCAGTATTTTTTAGTCATGGTATTAGGAAGAACATATGGGGGTGCCCTTAGCACCACGCTATACAAATATATCGTTATTTAACTTTTTATGTCATTGTGTTGCATGTCTTTTTTCCATACACAAATAAATATTAAATTATAAAGAAGCATGTTAAGCGAACACTATGAAACAACATAACATGCGATCAGTAGGCTTGATGTGAAAAAAGGATAAATGAACTTTTTTGCAAATGATATATTCACTAATGCGCTAGTACTAGCTAGAGCAAAAACTACGCTTTATATGAGCTCTCAATGTTTTTCCAGACTAGGTTGATTCAAGTAGTAAATCTGGTTACTTTTAATGATGAAAAAAATCAGTAGCTACATTTCATGTGTTACTTTGTATTAAAACATCTTAGTCAACATGGTTGTTATGCTTTTTTGTTTGGAGTTGATTTTAAACTTTCATATTTTCCTTACAACAAAAGTCAACGTATATTCATTGAATGATTTAATAACAATTAATGAACATGTACCCAGTTAAATTAATGAATATTGTAAATTATGATGATGTGAATTAATGAACCATTGAATAACAACCAACAACTGTTTAATAAACTGGTGTTCCATACAATGGCGGAGCCAGAAATCAAAGTTGGTGAGGTCACAATAAGAAAGTTCGAAGGGGTTCTGGGGCGTTAGCCCCCGAAATTTTTTTTTTTTTTGGCGAAGTAGAATATAGCAGCAAAGGGGAATGCACCTGAATTGAAGGTATCATAGCAACGACGTCCTTTTTTGTTCAATTTCATCTCAGTTTCAACCTCAATTTCTAATCAAAACATGGACCAAAATCAAAATCAGAATTAGGGTTTACCAATGAAACCAAATAACAATCAGAAACTCCACAAAGCCACAAAAAACGCCATTACTGCAAAGCACCACCCGTATTAAGTAGCAGCGATAAGCCTCATCAACTGATCTGCAATAGTCAACAGTCTTTGAAAATAACTGCAGTACTATAGATTACACCGCCGACTCCATTGTGATAGTAGCACCAGTAACAATCAGAATACTAGGAAATGGACAATTAAAACTGGGAATTCTTGAATCATCATAGTGAACTCCGTATACATGCTGAAATTTAGGGGACTACTGAAGAACAACACCCCTTTTTGAACTGTTGCTTCGATTTACATCAAGCAATAATACAAGACATAAATCAGACTTGAAATGTTTGGCTCGTTCTACAACTTGAATGTAAAACTGTTAGCGAACCCTCCTTTCTGCTAATCAATGGAATTAACAATCTGGCCGCAACTTCTTTGTTGATTTTTTTTTCCTGGTGAGGTCATGTGACCTCACCAGCTTAAATGTGCCTCCGTCCCTGGTTCCATATTCACCCTTATATTATCATATGCACTAGAAGTGTAGTAAACTGAAAAGTGAAAGCATTTGACGATAAATTAAGTGATTCTTAATTGGAACAAAAAATACATAACTAATTGAATTTGAGGAAATTTAATAGTTTATTTATATAAGATTCAAAGTTACAAAAAAATTATTTAATGGAAAAATGTTAGGAAAATTTTGATTGGAAATCATATGAATATAAAAAATGAAACTATATTTGGATAATAATTTATTCAAATTTGATTAACAAAATAAGATATTATGGTCTTGTAAAAAAATTTGTAATCATTATTCTAATGATAGAGTTAACGTTGGTAATCATCAACTTGGTATGGAATGGATCCCTTATATATAAATATTCATTGAAGAAGACATGGTGAATTTTATCTTGACCAGTCTTATATAAAAGGTGAAGCATACGGCAATCCAGTGAATAATACATCAGTCGATATTAGTAATGAAAAAGAGAGGTGAGATGCATGGTTTTCTTAGTGAGACATTTATGAAGCATACACAAAATGGTGATTAATCTCTTATCCTTTTATGTGTGATGCTTGAATACCTAAGTCGAAAATTTTGCAAGTTTTTATAAGAAAATTTAAGGTTTATGTTAGTAGAAATTATAAAAAAATTGGAAGTTATTTTAAAATCATTAGGAAAATACCCTAAAGGACAAAATAAACAAAAAATTGTTTCGCAAGGACAAAGGGCAAAAAAATTTCCATAAGAACAAGTTTTAGTGTAAAGGAAAGAATTATAGTGGTCCCCTGAATTCCTCCCTTTACACTAAATTTTGTCCTTGAGGATAAAATTTTGCCCCCTTGCCCTAATGGAATAATATTTTGTTCCTTTTCTCCTTAAGGGTAAAAACTCCTAAAATTATACCAGATCAAGTGTTCAGGGAATATAAGTAGATCAGCCTTTTCTTTGTTTTTAGAAGAATTCAAAGATATGTTACCAAAATGTAATTGTTTATTGAAATCTAATGCCCACACACAAAAGTTATTGATAATTTCGGTCTAATATATGAAAAGATTGATGCATGTATAAATAATTGCATGTTATATCGGAAAGAAACATAAAACTTGAATGGTTGCGCTTGCTATAGGATTTCAGGACATAAAGTTAGTGAATAAGGTAAATAATGATGGGAAAAAGTATCAACTAAGGTGCTTTGTTATTTTCTTTTAATTCCAATATAGAAAAGGTAATATATGTCAAATCATACTGCATAGCATATGATATATCATCTAATTGGTAGTTTAAATGGTGGTTTTCTGAGACATTAAGTAGATTCTATAGCTTGGAAGCATCTCGATTCTCTATACCTTGATTTTGCCTTTGAAAATTTCAATGTTCGATTGGACTTATAAGTGATGGGTCCAATCCATTTACACGTGTGAATAGTAAACATAGCACCCGGACAGTTATTTATCTATCTATAATTTGCCTTCATGGTTGTGTATGAAGTAACCTTTTTTGTCACTGTTAATTCCTAAACCTTACACACCTATAAAGGACAATGGTATGTATATATATATGTTAAACCATTAATAAATACGTTAAATAGTTATGGGTAGTTAGACCATGACATGTAGTGTTTCAATAAAAAAATTCAATATTAGAGCGACTATTTGTGCACTACAAATGATTTACCTGCTGTTAGCCCACTTTGTGAACTGGGCAACACAAAGTCAAGATGTGAAACATTGAAGAACTTGGGAAACACTGAAGCAGGTCGGATCGAAGCAATGTAGCGGTTCAGATCGGATAAATTGTGCTGTTCGGATCGGTAAACTATTGTTGTTGGAATCAGAGAGGCACGGCTGTTCGGATCGGAGAGTAACCTACTGCCAGTTGGAGCGGAGAGCAACTTGCTACAAAGATAGATCGGAGCGGAGCAGAGTAAAAACAAGAATTAGTCCTAAGTTAATCCGGGTCGGATCGGGTACTCCGATCCGAACCCCTTGTGCACACTCTTCCAATCCGAGCCTGTCTTCCACGTCACTCCCCTGCATAAGCGCCTGGTTATTCGGAGTGGCTGTGACCAGTTCCTATCCACAACGTCCACTGCTCTGATGCGTTTTCAACACAGAAGTCTATCCGAACCCGAGGCTAATGGGATGGATGACACGTGGCTCCGATCCGGATCGGGTCTGAGTGAATTTTCACCAATAAATACCCTGTCTTGAGACAATGAAAAGGATCTTTTTATGGCACTTTGAGAGTTCAACTACCTTCATAACCCGAATTTCAACACTCCCGGAAAATCCAAATCTTCTTTCATTATTTGTTTTTAGACAATTGAGTGAATGTAAGTGAGTTGTGAAAGAAATTCAGTGAATATTCCATTGTAATTGCAACTACATTATTGAAAATAGTGAAAGACAAGTGGACGTAGGCATTTCTTCGCCGAACCACTATAAATCCTGTGTGTTCATTTTACTTTTGATCTTGTTTCATTCTGCCTTTAGTCAATTTGGGTGTTAGAACCACTTTTTGGTCTAACACCTGCTTATGCTAATTTATCAAGATGCAGCACATCTAGAAAAATTGCATGTCGATATCGTAATCATGAAATGTGTTTATTATGCTTACAAAATAGTAAAAAGAAAGTTTATTAAGGAAGTCGATCATATTTACCTTTATCACATAGGCTTCTGTTTGATGTACACTCATTTAATGGGAAGCATAAGGATGGCCTTGCAGCTAAACCGTTAAACAGAATTGAGTTTTTAGTACAACTATCCAATTATATTTTCCATTTGGTAAAATTCAAATAACTATAACAGTCTACCCTTCTAGGGTGGTTTAAATCAACAATCAACCACATATGTTAAGATCAAACCATTCTAAAACAATGAATTATTATTGAGGTTTTATACAAGAAGAGAAAATTAGAAGGAAAGGAACTAAACAATTCATAAAATATCATAGTGAAACAATAAAATAAAATTATAAAACAAGCAGTTCTTAAACTATTAAACAGTATACATTTGATTTTAGTTTACTATATATTAGAGTTATAAATTCGTGACAATCAAACCCCAATGTGCGTAATCCACGCACAAATCACAGAATATTCACACAATCAGAATCACATGATGCAAGAATGAAAGTAATATAGGAAACACACAAGAGTTTTTATAGTGGTTCGGCTTAATCCAAGCCTACGTCCACTTAAAATCTTTGATTTAATGTCGATTACAGGTTACAGTTGTTTTTTTTGTAAGAAAGTAGAGAAAGAAAATGATTATACACAAAATCCTTATGTTTTAATGTAATGGCGTTTAGGCTCCCCTGCTGCAATATCCTTGTGTGGGAAGTGAAGAGCCAAAGTCCTCTCCTTCAACTTTCGAAGTGAGTATTTATAGTTGGGTATCCGGTTTAGCTAGGCATGCCACATAGCGACCATCCCGGGTCGGGTCGGCCACGTGTCATGCGATGCAGGAAATCTAGTTAGGCAGCTGGGCCTAGTCTTCGCATGAAAAGCAGTCTTCCTCGTATCGTGTAGCACACGTGTCATTCGATCCAGATATTAAGGAGATAGAGTAGGTCCCGAGTTGATGGCATATCAGGGGTTCGGGTCAGTACGGTTCGGTTACGTATGGTCGATCTGACCTGGAAGTGTAAAGCTCGTGTGAAGTTCATGGTGCTTTATCAAACCGAAGTGCACCGACCTTGGTATGTCGAACCGGGACCTTCCGACCAGAAACGTGCTTTGATCCGAGAGAAATGTATTGAGAGGGTGGACCGAGCCGACTCACCCACGTTGACCCGAGATATTAATTGAGTCGAGGCTTTAATAATGTCATGTCTATGTTTCCCAGAGCATTAGCACTTCATCCAAGTAAATCGAGATAGTGAGGGTCATGCTCAAAACCTGAGCATTTCGCTTTGAATCGTGATGACCTTGTCAAAAAGGCGCGTCAACAATTTATCCCCCAGAACATATCTTTCTTGAGAAAGGAAGGTATGGTCTGGATAGCCCGTAAGCCACATAAATTCATGTGAATCAATAAAAGAAATCTAATATCCGAAAATCTAAAACCCACCATCACGCCAGATCGTACTAAGTAATAATAACATGCCAGAAATCCATGGTTGTGCCAGACCAGATTACAAGAAAACCATGATCACTTTAGATCATATTACAAGAGGACCAGAAACCAGAAATCCAACAATCTCTCTGGATCGTATTATAAAAGAAATCTAATAAAACCATTGCCTAGCTGGGCCTATCCATGTACTAGTGTAATCCAAATCTGAAACGAAAACAAGTGAATATTTTTTCCAAATCCATACATTACTATCTAGCCTTTCCAAACATAAACCATACTTGAAAATCATAGTGAGTATAATCCATACTTGATCTGTAACGGAATTGTCTTGTTAAGACCTAACAAGATAACTCAACCCTACGGGTATAAACCATACCTGGAAATCCAAACCGAGCATAAGCCGTACTCGAGTTATGATTGAGTTTTCTTGTCGATTCCTGAGAAGTTATGCCGTCCTTACGGGTATAAACCATACTAGGAGTTTTAGATCGAGTGTAAGCCATACTCAAAACCAGATTGAAAATTCTTGCCATATCCTGACAAGATTATTAGGTACAGTCAAGCATAATCCATACTTGGAAATTAAGTTTATTAAATCCATAAACTATCACATGACCAAAACAAAGCCTGATTGGTTAATAATTGAATCCAGATCACGCATAGGGACTAAAACCTAATCCCATGCATGTATACTTATTTGCCATTTACTCATCGGATGGTCTTATTGTCAAGAAAAAATCATGTCTAAGGATCAAAGCCTAATCCTTGTACATATATGAGTCAACTTAGCTGTCCGGAAATCCTAAAACAGACAAAAAACATATTTTATTAAAAAGAAATGCACCGTGGTGATCCGGTCCAGATCGGCTAATGATGATCCCGTGATTGCTCGAGCCAGGATCATTCCCACTCTGGGAATTAAGTGGTGGTAGTGCTGGAATAGGAGTTGTCGTTTGCTTGACTTATTTGGGCAGTTCTCCATGTTTTACTCGCTCTTTAACAGGGTCATGCAAATGTTTGTAGACGATCGTGGCATGACCTTCCATTTCATGGAACATGCAATGTAACCCAGAATCCCGTTCCTTCTGAGTTGGCTCCCTCGTGGGAGGCTTAGTGAAAGGAAGAGTTCCTCGCACATCGAGGTATATATCCAGTAATGAAGAACCGAGCTTGGTATATTTATCGTATTTGGGTTCTCTCCGAAGCCGCACATTCCTATCATTCTTCTCTGGGGCATTTCCCTTGTCCTTGTTTATTCCAGAGTTGGATGGTCCTTCATTCTTTTCCATGTAAACATCAAGGTCACCCACCTCGATATTAGCATCGTCTTACTGCAACAACATGTCGGCTTCAAAGTAGAATTCACTAAGGTCTCGGGGTGGATCCCGCTGTAAAGAAATTTTGAAGTTTGTTTTATCCAAGATGCTGGAGACGACAGCCTTAAGTACCATGGATGGTTCTGGTCGATCCACCGACACCACCTCCACATTGAACCTTTCCAAATATGAAAGTAGGGTCTCACTGGACCTATGTTTGATAGAAGTGAGGGTCATGACATTCTTGAGCCGAGATACATGGACCCTAAATTGCTCAATTATCAGCGATCGATGCGTTCCAGTTGCTTATCGATTCAGATTCTAAATGACGAAACCACGTAGTAGCTATATCAGTTAAAAACAGGGGGAAGCCTTTAGCCAAGAAGTTGTCCGTCGCTGATAGCACTTCCATGTGGCACTGTAATGCATCAGATGTATGGTAGGACCAGTCCTGCCATTGTATGCCTCAAAAGATGGTAATTTGAAGTCAAGTGGGTTGCGGTAGTTCCTGATGTGCCCCGAAAGGGATATGGTTGACGTTATCCACGTTGTCTTAAGATGTGCTACCTCTAGAAAAGCGTTGAATTAGATTAGAAATTTGATTTTTATCTCCAAGAAGTTGCTGTAATTACGCAATACAGTGATGGTGACTTCAACACGAAGCTAAAAAGATGGTGGAAGTATGTCTTGTGCGTTCTGGTTTGGCTCAATGCTGCCCCCAAGTCTCGGGCCGGTTTGACCAAGCTGACTCGGTTCGGTATGACCAAGTCGAAATAGGATAGCGTTCTCGGTCCCATCTCCGTGTTTCCCCCGTCAAGGGCTGCATTAGTATAGTCTACATTAGTGTTCATGTTCATAGCATCACAAGTTGTTACATGACGACGCTGCTCAATGAGTAGAGGGCGATTTCCCCCGGCTGTGCTTGGATCGGCATATAGGTTAGGCCGATCCGGAGGTTGCATTAATCCAGGTTGTGGTGAGATATATGGTCGAGCCGGGGGTTGGGCCAACCCGAGCCATACTGCAATTGTTGCCCCAGGCGTGAGATTTCCAGGGAGAGATGCAGGGTTACTTGGCCTTCCATCCGTCAAGGAAAAGAAACTGTCCATCATCTCATGTTTCTTGCAATGAAGCTCATCTTGATGTTCCATCCTCACTCTTAATTAAGCTATAACACCATCCATCTCCTCTCTTGCCGTAAATACATAGGGTTCTCCATAGGAGGAAGCCTAATGGCTTGCCTCATTGTCTACGGCCTAAGCTTAGGAAGACGCTCCATCCTTCTACAACTTCACCATATTTAATCCAAAGATAAGCTTTACAAGTCCTCTCAAGTTAGAGAATGCTGAAGGTGAACGCTTGGCATGCCAAAGTGTTGATGTCAAAAATTGGCTGTAATGACCTGCATTTTTGGTGACATAATAATTAATTTATTTAATTATTTAAAGAGTGGTTTAGAGAATTTAATGGTCATTAATTAAATAATGGTCATTAATTTATTTAATTATTGTGTGTACATGGACATTTTTCATTTGATAGTTAAATAACAGACTGTCAAAGTTTTGACCATTTTACGTTGTTAATATGGAGAGA
Source organism: Allium sativum (assembly GCA_030737875.1). NCBI lineage: Eukaryota > Viridiplantae > Streptophyta > Magnoliopsida > Asparagales > Amaryllidaceae > Allium > Allium sativum. Next base: position 747,161,408 of record CM060916.1, on the reverse strand, counting down.
TCGGTTGGATTATTATCCGAAGAACCACTCTGTATTGGCATAAGCATTGCGAATCATGTATGCCAAAGATAATTGAAGACGGAGTAAAGTGCAAGGGATGTTATATAAATCTTAGGTAAAGATTGTCTAAGATGGTTGTACTGAATAGTGCCTTTGGTTTGTCCAGTCCCAGGATGACCTGTATGGAAGAATGTCTGACAGAGTATATCTAATAGATCACGTAAGTTGATCACTTCAAATGTATTCACGTTTGGTGGCAGAGGAATTCGTTTCTCTTAGCTGTATACCCGTGTTATTTTTGGGGAAATCAATTTGTGATTTGGCGGATATGACGATGTGACATTCAAAGTGAATGATGATGTGCTATGTAAAAGATAAGCGTAGCTTCTAGCCTCACATCCGGTAAATGACAGAAATTGGGCAAGCAGCATGGCTATGTAGGTCGCACCTATTAGGGTGTATAATCACCTGATCTAGAGTTTCATTTACTTCTAAAAATCTATTATTGATGCTGTCCCATTCGGGAAACGGTTGCCGATCCCAACCGTTGGTGATATACATTCGATACACTCAAGCGAAATGAGGGGTCAGTCATGTGTTGCCGGGTTGCAAGATGTTCTTATTGAACCCAGTGTATTCCTCTCTAGAGGTACACTAGCGAAAGGTGGTTCCATACCTTGTCATAGTTGGAAATCCATTACCCAATACGTGCTTGCGGTTTTGATTGTATATTATGTATGTAGAACGTGAGATGAAAGCGTTTCTGCTAGATGATTATTATATTGTGGTTGATAGACATTATTATATTATCAAATGGTTTTTGATATAAAGATATTTTGGATTCTCATAAGGGAAAAACCCGTTCCGTTATACGGCTTGGTCTTATGAGATATCGTTTACTTGTTCAAACTATTTTAAACTATTTTACTCATACCAGTCCCATGACTGACCCGGAGTTTATTTGTTTTGTTTTCCCTAAACTCTTGGGTGCCCAATTTTGTACGGGCAGTCAAGTAGTCAAGAATTTACAGATACTTGAAGAGATGGAGCAGGAGGCTTCAGGATCACATAGCTATAGTTTATTTCCATTGTGTTGTAAGTGCTATACTTTGATAATGATGTATATTCAAGTACAGATGTATATTTCAAAGTTATGTTACATATATTATATGTTATTCGTTCCCCTGTGAGATTCGTGTTACTCTGATGTTGTGTTATTCTTCTTCTTTTATTCTAAGTTTCTATCTTCTCTATCCTCACCCTCTATCTTCTTTCTATTAGTTTCCTGGTTTCCAGTTTAATTTGGTGTTGGACTTTTGTTTTTGGTCAGCTCAAATTGGACCGAATTTTCGGGTCACTCCAGTTGGTATCAGAGCTTAAGTTAAGAATTACCTTAGCTCTGTGGCGTGACTCAGTAGAGATGGGGTTAGTAACACCCTAGATTGAGTTGAGTGTATATATACGAGTGAACGTATTTGTTATTGATATAAAAATTTGTTTTATATTGTGGAGATTTATTGGTTGAGTCGTTTATGAGTTCTGATCGATCAGTTTGATCCACTACATCGGTAGGGATTGGTAAACACTTGAATACGATGAACCGTCATGGTATGTTTTGAAAAGAGGATAAACGAAATAATTTTATCCAAAATTATATTTTGATATAAAGGATTTATATCAGAGTGATTATAATATATTGGTTGTTATTATAATCGAGTAAGATTATAATGGAGATGGTTATATATATATATATAACCAAATAAAATTCATATAAGTGTTACGAAACGGAGTAAATCTGAATTTAAATCAGAATTGAAATTCAATCCTGGAAAATTGGATAAGTGTTTGTAAATGGATTTGGATTAAAAATAAGGAAAATTTAAGATCCTGGGAGATTTTAAATTGTTTTACGAGCAGTGTGAATTATATTTTGAAATGAATTTCAAAGTGGAAATGCTTAGAAATAGTTTTATAGGATTGAACTCACTTCGATCGCTGGAAAATAGATTCTGATGATGACAGTTGCATCATCAGTATTAATTTTCGAGTTGTAAGTGACGGATTACTACCGAAAATATTTTGTTTTTGAATTGTTTTGAGAAAAACAAGTTGGTTTGAATCCTAAAAAGGAAGTTTGATTTTTGAGAAAAACAAAGCTGTCTAAAACTCCCATAAATAGATTGTGTGATTTAAAACAAATTTAAATAGAAATTTGTAGAAGTAAATAGAAATAGAATTGAAAATCAGTTAAGTGGTAACTGAAATTGGATTAGAATGATATTGAGACAAATTGGATTTGTGAGATTTGAAACTGAAATTCGACTTAGGTATAAGCGAATGGTTGGATTTTTGGATAAAAACAGATTGGAATTTGATTGGGATGACCCTTGTATCTGCTGAATTGATAACTGGTGGAAAGGATATAATGATATATCGACAAAAAGGTACAAGTTTATATTTCTATTGGATATAAGATTTATGAGCCGAATTGGCAAGCCACTTGGCTGTTTGATTTTCTTTTGGGTTGGAGATGGCCCAGAGAGGTGAGTTATGGTTGTACCGATTGAGCCGTACAAAGGAGGTGCTGGCGAAATTTTTCGAAAAGTTAAGGAGTCAGAAAATTTTCAGGATTTTTTAAAAATATTCTTTAATAGAATTAAATTAATAATTTAATTGAAATTAAATTAGTCAGGGGAAATTAAAGTTGAGAAGTGAACAATATAGTCTATCCAGTCGATAGGGTATGTTTTATACCTTAGCAATTTCTAAGTGGGGAAGAATGTAATGACCCGCATTTTCGACGATATAATAATTAATTTATTTAATTATTTAAAGAGTGGTTTAGAGAATTTAATGGTCATTAATTAAATAATGGTGAATATTTAATTAAAATAATAATTAAATAATATATTTAATTCTGAAACAATCAGAATTGGTTGAAATGGCGATATGGTGTGAACTGGATCATCTGTGATATTTAATTCAGTTTAGAATTCAATTAGAATAACGAATATATTATTTGAACGACAGTTTGAACGTATAATTATATTATCGAGCTTGAAATGGCGCGGCAGTTCGTTAATTGGCGATTTGAACTTCAACTTAATATACATAATTCGTTTTAAGCCGGATTTCTATGAAACGAGAAACGTACGGAGCTGGTGGAGTATATCTTTCTAGTGGAAGAGAAAAATCAGGATTTTGTCGTGTAGATTTTAATTTATGTCCAAATCAAATTTTAGAAAAGTCGCTGTGGAATTCCTTTATAATTTATAAAGGAATTATTTATATTTTAAAAAGGAATTTCATTATAAATCGAATATCGATTTAATCGGGATTGAAATATCGAGTTAGGAATTCATATAGGAATATTCTGAGCTGTATGGTATTCTACTGTGAATATATACGATAATATAAATTTATTTATATTTAATTTAATTATATTTAATGAAGGTGGTGCCTGGCGCAAACGGTAAGGTTACCCGGCTGGTAATCTGGAGCGCACAGGTTCGAGCCCCGGCCTCTTCACATAATGTGAGGGAAAGGCTGCGCGCGCTAATCGACCACCCCCAGAGCCCGGAAAGCCGTGAGAATAGTACCAGATGGGAGACTGTCTAGGAAGTCCTCACGCTTAAGTACGGGAGCCTTCGGCACTGGGTATCCACCACCTTTAATTTAATTATATTTAAAAATATTTATATATTTAAATGGGTTATTCAGAGCTTTAAAAATAGCCACTTTTGCAAACGAATTCGGAATTCGACGGAACAAATTTTGTTGGGTCCGTAATGTCAAATTCTAGTTGTATGTCCATTTTCATGATTTTATGATATCATATGTGACTGTATGGATTTTTAGAAGTTAAATATAAGCAACGGCTGATTTAAAAATAAATATTTAAAATGAATATTTAAAAATTATTTCTTATGCGGTCAACGGAGAAACACACCTCTACTTTCATCCTCCAAAAACATGGAGAATTTTCATTCACTAATTCATATAAATTCTTGTAAAATGCCTATAAGTAAGCATTTCCCTTGCTTAAACCTAAACATTTCATCTGTGGTCTCCTTCTTCTTAGCCGCCATGAGACATTATTTCCTCAAGCTCAAAAATCGGTCTTTAAAAATTATCCTAAAACCAAATAAAATTCTATAAATCGCGACTTAAACATCTTTGAATTCCTGGATGGATTTACTTCAAGTCGATATGTATATTGAAGAGTGCGATCAGCATTGGGAAGCTCGATTCATTCCAGCGTCACCTAGGGTTCATGTTTGATGGATATTGGAGTATTGTTCAGCGAAAGGGAGTTCGAATTCGGGTTTAAGGGTTGGAGACGCAGCCTGGTACGAATCTTGGTGGGATTTGGCGATAATAGAACTCGCGGTCTCCCCCTGTAGCAGTGCGATGCTGGTACAATGAAGAGGAGTTTGCGGAGTGAAGATGAATGATGGGGTTAGCCTGTGATTTTGTGATTTACTGTGAAGTGAGGAGCAGCATTTTGGTGAGATAGAAGGAAGTATAAACATTATAATGGCGGAGGCTTTGCTGGAGTTTTGAACGATGCATTAGAGAAGAAAACTGGAAGTCGAAAGGGAAAAGGGTATAGTTTCTGAAGATAGTAAGCTCGGTGGTGATAGAAGACTGATGGAGCAGGTATGAGGTTCGAATATGAGTGAATACTGCAGTTTTACCTTTGACGGAATTTTATGCAGTTTGTCTGAAAACCACGATGAGATGAGGAGATTGTAATTGCATTGGTAGGTGGTCAGCGTGTTATGAATATGGAGAAAAAAAGTCTTGAGAAGGATGGACAGGAAAAGTTGGAGGGGACGACCTTAAACTCGCTACTAAGTTGCAAAAAGGAGCAGTGTACGTAAGGCTTGGATGGATTCAAAAATGGCTGGAGAAATAGGAGCGCGGCATTTCTTAGATCCGGGAAGAAGAATGAGAACAGGTCAGGTTCTAACGAGATAAAGAATTTGGCAAGATCCGTTGGGACCGTATGGACGAGAGCTTCACAATGAAGCTGACTGGGAGTGGATTCGAGCTCGTTACAATTTATGGCGAAATAAATTGTCTGATCAGAGTCAACTAACGCAAATCGTTATTTAACGGTTAACGCGTAATGTGAGTAAAACTCACCAATTTTGAACAGTTATATTTTTATAACGTATTCTTAAAACTGATGATTATATGTTGATTGCTGTATGTTAACTGTTTGGTTGAATTGCTTGTGTATTGGTTGAAAATTATAGATAACGATATATGTATAAATCGTTAATCGAATATTGATTCTGTTTAACAGAATATTTCATATTGAAATGAAATCGATGTTAATGATATTGTTTAACATCTATGATGCAGGGAAACAGGTTGGAGGGGTCCAACTGGACTCCTCAATATTTATAATACTGTCTGTTCATGTATTGTGATATATGATGTAATATATAATCTGTTTGATTATGTGTGTTTAAATAATATTGATCATTGTGCTTTGCCATTTTAAATATCATAAGAGACCCTGGGATGTAAAAAGAATTATTTCAATGTATATTGAAATAAAAGGGATTTTATAAAATCAGCAGATTTTATAAAAAGGAAATATTTCGAAAGTAAATAAAAGGAAAATGTTTATAAAACGAATAGATTTTTATAAATGGGAAAAATGTTGGTAAAACGAATAGAATAGAATAAAGGAATATTTATTTAGTTGGAAACTAAATAGAATTATAAAAGGGACATTTAGTTGGAAACTAAATAGGATTATAAAAGGAAATTAATGAGATAAAAAGGAGTTAATCAAACGTAGTTTATCAAAAGGAGTTAATCGAACATAGTTAATCAAAATGGAGTTAAACAAAAATTAGAAACTGACTAGAGATTAATAAGTTGAATGGTTTCTTGAGTATCGATCTGATGTTGGTTTCGGCCTTCGGGGTTTATACTTAGGAAGTTGTTCTCTTGTTAGGTTATAGTTAGAGTCTGATAGATGTGGAAGAATAGTGATACGTAATTAAGCCATGGAAATGTTTTCCAGTGTTAATAACGTATATTGTCTAAACATAGAAATGAGGAAATATATATATATATATATATATATGTTGGATGACTGGATCGATAATTCCATTTGGAAATAAGATCGTTGTGTGTACACGGACATTTTTCATTTGATAATTAAATCGCAGACTATCAAAGTTTTGACCATTTTACGTTGTTAATATGGAGAGACCGGTTGGATTATTATCCGAAGAATCACTCTGTATTGGCATAAGCGTTGCGAATCATATATGCCAAAGATAATTGAAGACGTAGTAAAGTGCAAGGGCTGTTGTATAAATCTTAGGTAAAGATTGCCTAAGATGGTTGTACTAAATAGTGCCTTCGGTTTGTCCAGTCCCAGGACGACCTGTATGGAAGAATGTCTGACAGAGTATATCTAATAGATCGCGTAAGTTGGTCTCTTCAAATGTATTCACATTTGGTGGCGGAGGAATTCGTTTCTCTTAGCTGTATACCCGTGTTATTTTTGGGGAAATCAATTTGTGATTTGGCGGATATGACGATGTGACATTCAAAGTGAATGAAGATGTGCTATGTAAAAGATAAGCGTAGCTTCTAGCCTCACATCTAGTAAATGACAGAAATCGGGCAGGCAGCATGGCTATGTAGGTCGCATCGATTAGGGTGTATAATCACCTGATCTAGAGTTTCATTTACTTCTAAAAATCTATTGTTGATGCTGTCCCATTCGGGAAACGGTTGTTGATCCCAACCGTTGGTGATATACATTCGATACACTCAAGCGAAATGAGGGGTCGGTCATGTGTGGCCGGGTTGCAAGATGTTCTTGTTGAACCCAGTGTATTCCTCTCTAGAGGTACACTAGCGAAAGATGGTTCCATACCTTGTCATAGTTGGAAATCCATTACACAATACGTGCTTGCGGTTTTGATTGTATATTATGTATGTAGAACGTGAGATGAAAGCGTTTCTGCTAGATGATTATTATATTGTGGTTTATAGACATTATTATAATATCAAAAGGTTTTTGATATAAAGATATTTTGGATTCTCATAAGGGAAAAACCCGTTCCGTTATACGGCGTGGTCTTATGAGATATAATTTACTTGTTCAAACTGTTTTAAACTGTTTTACTCATACCAGTCCCATGACTGACCCGGAGTTTATTTGTTTTGTTTTCCCTAAACTCTTGGGTGCCCAATTTTGTACGGGCAGTCGAGTAGTCAGGAATTTACAGATACTTGAAGAACTGGAGCAGGAGGCTTCTGGATCACATAGCTATAGTTTATTTCCGCTGTGTTGTAAGTTTTGTACTTTGATAATGACGTATATTCAAGTATAGATGTATATTTCAAAGTTATGTTACATATATTCTATGTTATTCGTTCCGCTGTGAGATTCGTGTTACTCTGATGTTGTGTTCTTCTTCTTCTTCTATTCTAAGTTTCTATCTTATATATCCTCACCCTCTATCTTCTTTCTATTAATTTCCTGGTTTCCAGTTTAATTTTGGGTTTGGCTTGTGTTTTTGGTCAGCTCAAATTGGACTGGATTTTCGGGTCACTACATTGGCACTCTTGACAATCAACCCCCAAAGTTTGTATTCCACATACAAATCACAGAATTTTCTCACAATCACATTCACAAAATACAAGAACGAAAGTAAAACAGGGAACATGCAAGAGTTTTTATAGTGTTTCAGCTTAATCCAAGCCTTATTCCACTTATAATGTTTTTTTCCTTCCAATTACAGGTTACAATTGTTTGTTATGTAAGAAAATAGATAAAGAAGACGATTATACACAAAATCCTTGTGTTTCAATGTAATGGCATTCAGGCTCCCCTGCTGCAATATCCTTGCATGAGAAGTCAAGAGCCAAAAGTCTTCTCCTTCAGCTTTAGAACTGAGTATCTATGGCTAGGTATCCAGGTTGGGTCAGCATGCCATATGGCGACCATCTTGGATCGGGTCGTCCACGTGTTATGCGATGTAGGAAATCAGGTATGATGTTGGGCCAAACCTTCACATGAGAAACAGTCTTCCTTGTATCATGTAGCACACGGGTCATCTGTAATAACCCGAAATTCTGAACCAGTTTAAAAATTTTATTTTGGCAATTTTAGTGAATTTTGAATATTTAAAATGGATGATTTTAAATAATATAGACGGAAAATTTATATTGAATATAGAATTCGACGTATATATTATATACGTCGTCATTAGAATATAAATAATTATATATAATTATAAAAGGAATTGAAAATGGCGCGGTTGTTCGATTATTCGATTTCAAACTTCAATTGAATGTACCGGGTGCAAAACAAACCGGATTTTAGCGAAACCAAAAATCATAGGATCTAATTGATGATATCTTTCAAACGAATCTGAAAAATCGAAATTTCATAGCGGAAATCAAAAGATATGTCCAATTAAAAATTCTGAATAGTCGCTATGGAATTCAGGCCCTTAAAAATGGGAATTTTGCAAACGACCTCGGATTTCGACGAAACCACTTTTGTTGGATCCGCAGTGTCAAATTATTGCTAGATTCCAAATTTCATAATTTTTCGATTCAATATGTGAGCGCGGCAAAGGAAAACGCGTTTGACCAGTTTCAGTTGATTTTAATCGACTGGAAAATGGCCATTTTTCCAACGGTCTCAGAATTCGACGAAACTAGTTTTGTTAGGACTGTATCGTCAATACGAAGCTAGAGATATTTTTTTGGAATTTTTCGAGTCCGTATGTGGCCCCGGTAATTTGAAATGTGCGTTTAAATTGAATATATAAAGATTTATACTTTAATTTAAATCAAAACTAGTCGAAACGATAAAATTGGCTAACGAAACATATCCCATTGTGTTCGGAATGGGGGTAAAACGCTAGAGATGAAAGTCGGTGGGCTCAATTTTGAGTTCAAATGTAAAGTCAACATATAGGAGAATAAAATAATAAAATATAATTATATATATATAAACCCACACCCCCTTCTAAACCTAAATCAGAAATAGCCCGCCCCTTTTTTTAATCGACTGCTACAAAACCCGTCGCCCTCCCCTACCCTCGCCGTCGGAGGCGCGCTCCCTCCCAGACCCGGCGCAGCCAGTGGCGAACCCGCCCCCCTTCTTTCTTTTCCCTGAATCAGATTAAAAAAAAAGGAAGAGAAGGATGGGGAGGAGCCGCGCTCCCCCCCCCAGGTGGCGGCGCCGACCACCAAGGTCGCCCCCTTCCCCACGTCGATCCCCCTCCGCCCTCCGTTCTCCTCCTTCCTCTTCCCTCGCCCCTCCTCCTCTATATGAACCGCAACACCCTCCCGCTCGAAACCAAAGCCAGCCCTAGCCAGGCCAGCCGCCGACCACCAGTGCCATCCCCGACCCCCACGCACCTCCCCGCCACCTTTGGCCAACTGTGGGTCCCCCTCCTTGTTAAAAATCCGATCTTTTTTATGTTTGTTTTGCGATTAATACCTCCACCGACCACTGTAACGGCTGGAAATTTCCGACTCCTCGAGAGTCGGAAATTCCGCGACGTTAGTGAAAGAAATTAGAAGGTGAGAAAGAAAAGATAGAACTAATAGAATAGAAGAAGAAGAACATCAGAATCATCAGAGTAACACGGATCTCGCAGCGGAACGAATAACATATAATATATAACATAACTTTGAAACATAACAGTTATATATACAATAGCACTTTATCAGAGTACAACACTTACAACACAGCGGAAATAACTATAGCTATAGAATCTTGAAGTCTCTTGCTCCAAGCTCTCCAAGTATATCTGTAAATCCCGACTACTTGACTGCCCGTACAAATTTAGGCACCCAAGAGTTTAGGGAAAACAACAAAGTAAACTCCGGGTCAGTCATGGGACTAGTATGAGTAAAACAGTTTAAAACAATTGAACAGGTATATGATATCTCATAAGACCACGCCGTGAATACGGAACGGGTTTTTCCTTATGAGTATCTAAACAACTTTGACAAGCAATATCATTGTGATATTATAATAATGTCTAAGTACAAATAGATATCAATCTAGCAGAAACGCTTGCATCCCACGTTCTACATACATAGTATAAAATCATAAACCGCAGGGCGCTTATCGGAGAATGGATTCCAACAGACAAGGTATGGGAGCACCTTCTGAATAGTGTACTCTAGAGGTGATACGCTCAGGGTTCAACAAGAACGTCTTGCAACCCGGCCACACATGACCGCTCACTCATTTAGCTTGAGTGTCGCGAATATATTGCCACCACGGTTATAGGCCATCAAACCGTCATCCGAAGATACAGAATCAAAAAGAAGTATAAATATGGATATTCCCTAGATCGGTGACAATACACCCTGCTTGGGAATGACCCAACTAGCCATGATGCCTAGCCCAACTTTTGTTACTTCCTGGTGTGAGGCTAGAGGCTACGTCTATGTTCAGAACATCTGATCACCATTCACTTTGAATGCCACATCGTCATACCCGCCAAATCACAAATTGACTTATCCAAAAATAACACGGGTATACAGCTAAGAGAAACGAATTCCTCCGCCACCAAACGTGGATACGTTTGAACAGATCAACTTACGTGATCCATTGGATATACTCTGTCAGACCTTCTTCCATATACGTTGTCCTGGGACTGGACAAACTGAAGGCACTATTCAGTATATCCATCTTAGTCACTGTTATCTAAGACTTATACAACAGCCCTTGCACTTTACTCCGTCTTCAATTTATCATTGGCATATATTGCTCGCAACGCTTATGCCAATACAGAGTGGTTCTTTGGATAATAATCCAACCGGTCTCTTCATATTAACAACGTTAAAATGGTCAAAACTTTGATAGTCTGTGATTTAACTATCAAATGAAAACATGTCGGTGTACAACAACGATCTTATTTCCAAATGGGAATTCGATCGATCAATCATCATATGTTCATATTTCCTTATTTCATATCTATAGAAAATATATGTTATTAATCGTTGGAAAACATTTCCATAGCTTATTTTCACATCACTATTGTTTCGCAACTATCAGTCCCTAACTGTAACTAGTATGAGAACAATTCTCTAAGTATCAATCCGGAAGGTCGAAACCAACATCAGATCGTCACTTAGAAAACCGTTCAACTTACCCTCTCCAGTCAGTTTCTGAATTTGCTAAACTCTATTTCTTAAATTCTTATCATGAAAACATTTCATTTTCTATGTTTAGAAAACATATCTGACTATATTTGGAAAACGTTTCCAAAACTCATTTACGGATTTCCAATGAACGTTGTATAAAACATCGTTTCGCTTAATCCATTTATCGCTTATTCCTTAACTTTATTCCTAATCAACCTTTTAGATCGAACCACAACTATTCCTTTGTCAATTCTGAAGTCAATCAAGTTGGGGTATAATTACCTCTCAGACCTTAATTGAACAACACTTCTAACCTTGAAAATAGGTAAAGTTCGCTTTAAATTCCTTTAACTAACTTCCTTACTTAATCTTTCTGTCGAATAACTATATTCGATTATCTCTTTTCACTTAACTCTATTTGGCTGACCCTATTGGATTAACTCTATTTGCTTAACTCTATTTGATTAACCTTATTCACTTAACTCCTGTCGAATGACTATATTCGATATCTCCTCCAACACTATTCGAATAAACTATATTCGATTAACTCTTTAACTTTACTCGAATAAACTATATTCGATTACCACTTTCTTTCGAATAACTATATTCGATTAACTCTTCGACTAACTCCTTTGGATTAACTACTTCGAATGACTCCTTTGGATTAACTCTTCGACTAACTCCTTTGGATTAACTCTTCGATTAACTCCTTCGGATTAACTAACTTCGAATAACTCCTTTGGATTAACTCTTCGACTAACTCCTTCGGATTAACTCTTCGATTAACTCCTTCGGATTAACTAACTTCGAATAACTCCTTGGGATTAACTCTTCGACTAACTCCTTCGGATTAACTCTTCGATTAACTCCTTCGGATTAACTAACTTCGAATAACTCCTTTGGATTAACTCTTCGACTAACTCCTTCGGATTAACTCTTCGATTAACTCCTTCGGATTAACTAACTTCGAATAACTCCTTGGGATTAACTCTTCGACTAACTCCTTCGGATTAACTCTTCGATTAACTCCTTCGGATTAACTAACTTCGAATAACTCCTTTGGATTAACTCTTCGACTAACTCCTTCGGATTAACTCTTCGACTAACTCCTCCGGATTAACTAACTTCGAATAACCAATATTCGATAACTACTCTTCGAATAAACTATATTCGATAACTCTTCTCAAATGAATAGCATTTGATTTCTCCACTCGAATAAACTATATTCGATAACTCTTCTCAAATGAATAGCATTTGATTTCTCCACTCGAATAAACTATATTCGATAACTCTTCTCAAATGAATAACATTTGATTTCTCCACTCGAATAAACTATATTCGATAACTCTTCTCTCGAATACGCTATATTCGATAACTCTACTTCGGATAACTCTAACCGGTCAACTCAACTGGTTTAACCTAACTGGTTAACTCTAACTGGTTAACTCAACTGGTTAACTCTACTGGTTTAACCTAACTGGTTAACTCGTCTTGATTAACTGAACAAATCCACTTAGTTTAACTTAGCTAATTCACATTGATTAACTCTAACCAATTCACTTAGTTTAACTCAACTAATTCACTTCGATTAACCACTTAGTTAACTTAACTAATTCACTTCGATTAACCACTTAGTTTAACTTAACTAATTCACATCGATTAATCACTTAGTTTAACTTAACTAATTCACGTTGATTAACTCTAACCAATTCACTTACTTTAACTCAACTAATTCACTTCGATTAACCACTTAGTTAACTTAACTAATTCACTTCGATTAACCACTTAGTTTAACTTAACTAATTCACATCGATTAATCACTTAGTTTAACTTAACTAATTCACTTTGATAAATCACTTAGTTTAACTTAACTAATTCACATCGATTAATCACTTAGTTTAACTTAACTAACTTGCTTTGATTTACTTAACCAATTACTTTGTTTAACTCGACTAACTTTGCTTTGGTCAACTTAACCAATTACTTTGTTTAACTCGACTAACTTTGCTTTGGTTAACTTAACCAAGTACTTTGTTTAACTCGACTAACTTTGCTTTGGTTAACTTAACCAATTACTTTGTTTAACTCGACTAACTTTGCTTTGGTTAACCTAACCAATTCACTTCGATTAACTTAACCCATTTCACTTAGTTTAACTTAACTAAATTACTTCGATTAACTTAACCCATTTCACTTAGTTTAACTTTATTTACTTAACAAATAAATATCTCCTTTATCCTATTTATTCAAATAAATAAATGTCATCCTTATTCTATTTATTAAATCCCTAAATAAATAAACCCTTATTCTATTTATTCAAATGGTTTACAATATTTCTCTTCTTATATATTTGACAAATATATTCCTTTATATTTGATTTACAAATATATATATCCTTTATATTTGTCTTCACAAATATATTTATCCTTTATATTTGATTAACACATAAACTCCTTTATACTCGATTAACAAATATTTTTCCTTTATACTTGATTAACCAATATTTTCCTTTATACTCAAAATCCCCTTTTCTTTAAAATATAAAATCCATCGATTTTATATAAATAAATTATTTTCAAATTTTAGTTTGAAAATCTCTTTTCTATATCCTGGTATTTCTTATGGTATTTAACACGCCATATAACAACGATGAATATCGTCCAAACACACATAATCATCATCAGATTATATATCACATTTATATATCACAATATATAAATCACAGTAAAATAACTGTTGAGGAATCCAGTTGGATTCCTCCAACCTGTTTCCTTGCACCACAGATGTTAGACAACACCAGTATAATATTCTGATAAACAGAATCAACATATAACTATTTGACGGTTTATATATATATATGTATATATACATATATATATAATCTCTACTAACTGACTAGCAGTTCAATCAAACAGTCAACACACAGTCAAACAGTCAAACAGATAATATTTTAACAGTTCTAAGAATACAACGTGAAAATAAAACTGTTTAGAGTTTGTGAGATTTACTCACATTTGGACGATCATCGTCAATGATGATAACCATCGCTTGATTCAAACAATTTATTTTGCTATAAGTTGTGACGAACTCCAATTGACTCGCGGTCAGTTCCATTGTGGAGTGCTCGTCCATACGATCCCAACGCAACTTACGGTTTGTCATTCTGATTCCATATGACGAAGATATTGAGTTTACAAGTTGGGTATGTATTTTATTTAAAATAAGACATGGGTTTATTAATTTAAGCGGGCCTTACCCCATCAATCTTGGCCCATTCTTCCTGTCAAAGCCCACACCCGCACTCTTATTAAACCCGTACCCCTTCTTTATCTTCCCCAATTCACTTTCACGCTTCAGATAAAATCCTCCCCGTTGACTTCCCCCTTTGACCGCCGTTTCCATCCACCTCTGCAACCAATCTCCTCCGCAACCACCACCACTCAATTCTCCATCGAATCCTCTACCTCCCCTGACCACTACTACCCAACTCGACCTCGTCCTCAGTGCTCTCGACGTCGCCAGCAACCGTGATTCCATCGACGGTTTTATCCACCAGCATCCCCCAAACTACCACAACCGAAACCAATTCCAACCCTAAACCCAATTATCACCTCCTCGAGTCCTCCGTCGCTACCTATCAGGAACAGCACCGAACCCTAGAACGATTGCCCTAGTTCGCACTTCACCAAATCCGCATCGCACGACAGGAGATTGGCACAGAATCGAAGCTCATCATCCACTGATTCGATCTATATATGTATTGGAATTTATAAAATTTTCATGGAATTGTTCTTGAATTTTCTTTGTGGTCAAAATCTTGTTGTGTAACTTTTTGTGGCGCCTTGTTTTGATTACAGAAGGAATGTAAACCCTTAAGTTAGAAAAATCATGGTATTTTTATAGGTCTTTGTTTTAGTTGGTATGGATTTAATCCTTCCACATCTTTTGGTTTGAAACCACACAAAACTGGTGGCTGTAACTAGTGTGTGCGTGGCCTTGTTTAGGACCATAGAATAGTTAGGATATTTTTTTAAGGATATATTTTATTATATATATTCTTTTATTCGATCATTTTCTTTTTAAAAATCACCATGATTACATACGATACCTAAAAATCACCAAACTGGACATGCACCTTCAGCTCGACATTACGGTCCCAACGAAACTGGTTTCGTCAAATTCCGACTCCGTATGCTCACACAGCGTATTTTTAACTGTCTAAATACCGACTGTTTTTCACTCTAAAAATCCGTGCGGTCACACACTGACTCTAAAAATCACGAAACTTGACCTCTAACAATAATTTGACATTGCGGATCCAACAAAACTGGTTTCGTCGAATTCCGACTTCGTTTGCAAAAGTGGCTATTTTTAACGCTTTGAATGACCCATTTAAATATATAAATATATTTAAATAAATTAAATTAAATATAAATAAATTTATATTATCGTATATATTCATAGTGGAATATCATACGGCTCCAGGATAATTATATATTTCATATTCTAAGTCTAGGTTGAAGCGATATTCAATTTACATTGAAAATCCCTTTTATAACGTATATAAAGCGTTACGAATTATATACGAATTCCATAGCGACTATTCTGAAATTTGATTTGGACGTACATCAAAATCTATACGACGAAATCCCGATTTTTCTCTTCCACTAGAAAGATATACTCCACCAGCTCCACACGTTTCTTGTTTCACAGAAATCCGGCTTAAAACGAATCCTGTACATTCAGTTGAAGTTCGAATCGCCAAATAGCGAACTGCCGTGCCATTTCGAGCTCGATTATAATTATATTATAAATTATACGTTCAGCTATCGTTTATTTAATATATTCGTTATTTAAATAATTAAATAACTTAATTTTTATACCTTACAAAACGCGCCATTATAGACTTCCCCCCTTAAAATAATTTCGTCCTCGAAATTGCTAAGCTAGGAAAATGCTACCAACTTTACTAACTAGATTCAAATATCTTTTAGTTTACTTCTCAACTCCAGTTTCAACTGAACCATTTAATTTTCAATTAAATTATTAATTCATTCTGGCTAACTGAATTTCCATAAATCATGAGAATGTTCTAACGCCTGGAATTTTCGAAAAATTTCGCCATAACCTCCTTTGTATTGGTCAATATGACAAACCACCCCTCGCCTCTCTAGGCCTTCTCCAACCCAAAAGAAAATCAAACAGCCAAGCGGCTTGCCAATTTGGCTCATAAAATCCAAACTCATATATAATATAAACTTGTACCTTTTTGTCGGTCGTATCATTATATCCTTTTGATATGTTATCACTTCTGCATATATCATGGTTATTCAACTCAGTTTATATCCTCAAACCAAATCATTCGCTTATACCCAAGCCGAATTCCATTCAAACTCCAATATCAAATTTCAAACTCTTAACTAATCATTTCAAATCCAAAACCATATTATTCTCAAATCACTTCCAGATTTTCTTAACCTATCATCTCAAGTTAAATTCCAGTTTATTATTTACTTTTACCATCCCATTCGAATTAACTTCACAAGTTAAATTTTAATTTTTAGAACTTAAATTCCTGGGTAAATTTCAAATCAATTCGAAATCATACTGCCAATTCAAAGCCTTTGAATTTTCTAAACAACTTGTTTCCTCAAAACAATTCAAATTAAAATCATTGGTAGTAATCTAACACTTAGAACTCGAAAATCACACCGATGATACTGCGCAGTCATCATCGGAATTATTTTCCAACGACCCAAGTGATTTCAATACTATATTATTTCCAAAACCATTACTAAATACTTCCATTTTGAAAACATTTCAAAATCTCCCAGGAACTTAAAATTTCCTTATTTTAATTCCAAATCTGATTTAAATTCATATTTAATTCATCTTATTTCATATACTTTACTTATATGAATTCTGATTAGTTATATATAACCATGTCACATGTTATAATCTTACTCGATTATAATAACAACCAATATATCTAATATATTATAATTTTGATATATATATATGTATGTATATATCTCTATATCAAAATATACTTTGGGTAAAGTTAAATTCACTTACCCTCTTTCAAAACATATCGTGACGACCCATCGTATTCGAGTGTTTATTAACTCCTACCGATACAGTGGATCAAACTGATCGACCAGAACTTATAAACAACTCAGCCAATGAATCTCCACAATATAAAACCATTTTTATATCAATTACAAATACGCACTCGTATATATACACTCAATCTCAGTCTAGGGTATTACTAACCCTATCTCTACCGAGTCACGCCACAGAGCCAAGTAATTCTAAACTTAAGCTCTGATACCAACAGTAACGGCTGGAAATTTCCGACTCCTCGAGAGTCGGAAATTCCGCGACGTTAGTGAAAGAAATTAGAAGGTGAGAAAGAAAAGATAGAACTAATAGAATAGAAGAAGAAGAACATCAGAATCATCAGAGTAACACGGATCTCGCAGCGGAACGAATAACATATAATATATAACATAACTTTGAAACATAACAGTTATATATACAATAGCACTTTATCAGAGTACAACACTTACAACACAGCGGAAATAACTATAGCTATAGAATCTTGAAGTCTCTTGCTCCAAGCTCTCCAAGTATATCTGTAAATCCCGACTACTTGACTGCCCGTACAAATTTAGGCACCCAAGAGTTTAGGGAAAACAACAAAGTAAACTCCGGGTCAGTCATGGGATTGGTATGAGTAAAACAGTTTAAAACAATTGAACAGGTATATGATATCTCATAAGACCACGCCGTGAATACGGAACGGGTTTTTCCTTATGAGTATCTAAACAACTTTGACAAGCAATATCATTGTGATATTATAATAATGTCTAAGTACAAATAGATATCAATCTAGCAGAAACGCTTGCATCTCACGTTCTACATACATAGTATAAAATCATAAACCGCAGGGCGCTTATCGGAGAATGGATTCCAACAGACAAGGTATGGGAGCACCTTCTGAATAGTGTACTCTAGAGGTGATACACTCAGGGTTCAACAAGAACGTCTTGCAACCCGGCCACACATGACCGCTCACTCATTTAGCTTGAGTGTCGCGAATATATTGCCACCACGGTTATAGGCCATCAAACCGTCATCCGAAGATACAGAATCAAAAAGAAGTATAAATATGGATATTCCCTAGATCGGTGACAATACACCCTGCTTGGGAATGACCCAACTAGCCATGATGCCTAGCCCAACTTTTGTTACTTCCTGGTGTGAGGCTAGAGGCTACGTCTATCTTCAGAACATCTGATCACCATTCACTTTGAATGCCACATCGTCATACCCGCCAAATCACAAATTGACTTATCCAAAAATAACACGGGTATACAGCTAAGAGAAACGAATTCCTCCGCCACCAAACGTGGATACGTTTGAACAGATCAACTTACGCGATCCATTGGATATACTCTGTCAGACCTTCTTCCATATACGTTGTCCTGGGACTGGACAAACTGAAGGCACTATTCAGTATATCCATCTTAGTCACTGTTATCTAAGACTTATACAACAGCCCTTGCACTTTACTCCGTCTTCAATTTATCATTGGCATATATTGCTCGCAACGCTTATGCCAATACAGAGTGGTTCTTTGGATAATAATCCAACCGGTCTCTTCATATTAACAGCGTTAAAATGGTCAAAACTTTGATAGTCTGTGATTTAACTATCAAATGAAAACATGTCGGTGTACAACAACGATCTTATTTCCAAATGGGAATTCGATCGATCAATCATCATATGTTCATATTTCCTTATTTCATATCTATAGAAAATATATGTTATTAATCGTTGGAAAACATTTCCATAGCTTATTTTCACATCACTATTATTTCGCAACTATCAGTCCCTAACTGTAACTAGTATGAGAACAATTCTCTAAGTATCAATCCGGAAGGTCGAAACCAACATCAGATCGTCACTTAGAAAACCGTTCAACTTACCCTCTCCAGTCAGTTTCTGAATTTGCTAAACTCTATTTCTTAAATTCTTATCATGAAAACATTTCATTTTCTATGTTTAGAAAACATATCTGACTATATTTGGAAAACGTTTCCAAAACTCATTTACGGATTTCCAATGAACGTTGTATAAAACATCGTTTCGCTTAATCCATTTATCGCTTATTCCTTAACTTTATTCCTAATCAACCTTTTAGATCGAACCACAACTATTCCTTTGTCAATTCTGAAGTCAATCAAGTTGGGGTATAATTACCTCTCAGACCTTAATTGAACAACACTTCTAACCTTGAAAATAGGTAAAGTTCGCTTTAAATTCCTTTAACTAACTTCCTTACTTAATCTTTCTGTCGAATAACTATATTCGATTATCTCTTTTCACTTAACTCTATTTGGCTGACCCTATTGGATTAACTCTATTTGCTTAACTCTATTTGATTAACCTTATTCACTTAACTCCTGTCGAATGACTATATTCGATATCTCCTCCAACACTATTCGAATAAACTATATTCGATTAACTCTTTAACTTTACTCGAATAAACTATATTCGATTACCACTTTCTTTCGAATAACTATATTCGATTAACTCTTCGACTAACTACTTTGGATTAACTACTTCGAATGACTCCTTTGGATTAACTCTTCGACTAACTCCTTCGGATTAACTCTTCGATTAACTCCTTCGGATTAACTAACTTCGAATAACTCCTTCGGATTAACTCTTCGACTAACTCCTTCGGATTAACTCTTCGATTAACTCCTTCGGATTAACTAACTTCGAATAACTCCTTGGGATTAACTCTTCAACTAACTCCTTCGGATTAACTCTTCGATTAACTCCTTCGGATTAACTAACTTCGAATAACTCCTTTGGATTAACTCTTCGACTAACTCCTTCGGATTAACTCTTCGATTAACTCCTTCGGATTAACTAACTTCGAATAACTCCTTGGGATTAACTCTTCGACTAACTCCTTCAGATTAACTCTTCGATTAACTCCTTCGGATTAACTAACTTCGAATAACTCCTTTGGATTAACTCTTCGACTAACTCCTTCGGATTAACTCTTCGACTAACTCCTCCGGATTAACTAACTTCGAATAACCAATATTCGATAACTACTCTTCGAATAAACTATATTCGATAACTCTTCTCAAATGAATAGCATTTGATTTCTCCACTCGAATAAACTATATTCGATAACTCTTCTCAAATGAATAGCATTTGATTTCTCCACTCGAATAAACTATATTCGATAACTCTTCTCAAATGAATAACATTTGATTTCTCCACTCGAATAAACTATATTCGATAACTCTTCTCTCGAATACGCTATATTCGATAACTCTACTTCGGATAACTCTAACCGGTCAACTCAACTGGTTTAACCTAACTGGTTAACTCTAACTGGTTAACTCAACTGGTTAACTCTACTGGTTTAACCTAACTGGTTAACTCGTCTTGATTAACTGAACAAATCCACTTAGTTTAACTTAGCTAATTAACATTGATTAACTCTAACCAATTCACTTAGTTTAACTCAACTAATTCACTTCAATTAACCACTTAGTTAACTTAACTAATTCACTTCGATTAACCACTTAGTTTAACTTAACTAATTCACATCGATTAATCACTTAGTTTAACTTAACTAATTCACGTTGATTAACTCTAACCAATTCACTTAGTTTAACTCAACTAATTCACTTCGATTAACCACTTAGTTAACTTAACTAATTCACTTCGATTAACCACTTAGTTTAACTTAACTAATTCACATCGATTAATCACTTAGTTTAACTTAACTAATTCACTTTGATAAGTCACTTAGTTTAACTTAACTAATTCACATCGATTAATCACTTAGTTTAACTTAACTAACTTGCTTTGATTTACTTAACCAATTACTTTGTTTAACTCGACTAACTTTGCTTTGGTTAACTTAACCAATTACTTTGTTTAACTCGACTAACTTTGCTTTGGTTAACTTAACCAAGTACTTTGTTTAACTCGACTAACTTTGCTTTGGTTAACTTAACCAATTACTTTGTTTAACTCGACTAACTTTGCTTTGGTTAACCTAACCAATTCACTTCGATTAACTTAACCCATTTCACTTAGTTTAACTTAACTAAATTACTTCGATTAACTTAACCCATTTCACTTAGTTTAACTTAACTAAAATACTTCGATTAACTTAACCCATTTCACTTAGTTTAACTTTATTTACTTAACAAATAAATATCTCCTTTATCCTATTTATTCAAATAAATAAATGTCATCCTTATTCTATTTATTAAATCCCTAAATAAATAAACCCTTATTCTATTTATTCAAATGGTTTACAATATTTCTCTTCTTATATATTTGACAAATATATTCCTTTATATTTGATTTACAAATATATATATCCTTTATATTTGTCTTCACAAATATATTTATCCTTTATATTTGATTAACACATAAACTCCTTTATACTCGATTAACAAATATTTTTCCTTTATACTTGATTAACCAATATTTTCCTTTATACTCAAAATCCCCTTTTCTTTAAAATATAAAATCCATCGATTTTATATAAATAAATTATTTTCAAATTTTAGTTTGAAAATCTCTTTTCTATATCCTGGTATTTCTTATGGTATTTAACACGCCATATAACAACGATGAATATCGTCCAAACACACATAATCATCATCAGATTATATATCACATTTATATATCACAATATATAAATCACAGTAAAATAACTGTTGAGGAATCCAGTTGGATTCCTCCAACCTGTTTCCCTGCACCACAGATGTTAGACAACACCAGTATAATATTCTGATAAACAGAATCAACATATAACTATTTGACGGTTTATATATATATATATATATAAGTATATATATACATATATATATAATCTCTACTAACTGACTAGCAGTTCAATCAAACAGTCAACACACAGTCAAACAGTCAAACAGATAATATTTTAACAGTTCTAAGAATACAACGTGAAAATAAAACTGTTTAGAGTTTGTGAGATTTACTCACATTTGGACGATCATCGTCAATGATGATAACCATCGCTTGATTCAAACAATTTATTTTGCTATAAATTGTGACGGACTGCAATTGACTCGCGGTCAGTTCCATTGTGGAGTGCTCGTCCATACGATCCCAACGCAACTTACGGCTTGTCATTCTGATTCCATATGACGAAGATATTGAGTTTACAAGTTGGGTACGTATTTTATTTAAAATAAGACATGGGTTTATTAATTTAAGCGGGCCTTACCCCATCAATCTCGGCCCATTCTTCCTGTCAAAGCCCACACCCGCACTCTTATTAAACCCGTACCCCTTCTTTATCTTCCCCAATTCACTTTCACGCTTCGGATAAAATCCTCCCCGTTGACTTCCCCCTTTGACCGCCGTTTCCATCCACCTCTGCAACCAATCTCCTCCGCAACCACCACCACTCAATTCTCCATCGAATCCTCTACCTCCCCATACCACTACTACCCAACTCGACCTCCTCCTCAGTGCTCTCGACGTCGCCAGCAACCGTGATTCCATCGACGGTTTTATCCACCAGCATCCCCCAAACTACCACAACCGAAACCAATTCCAACCCTAAACCCAATTATCACCTCCTCGAGTCCTCCGTCGCTACCTATCAGGAACAGCACCGAACCCTAGAACGATTGCCCTAGTTCGCACTTCACCAAATTCGCATCGCACGACAGGAGATTGGCACAGAATCGAAGCTCATCATCCACTGATTCGATCTATATATATATTGGAATTTATAGAATTTTCATGGAATTGTTCTTGAATTTTCTTTGTGGTCAAAATCTTGCTGTGTAACTTTTTGTGGTGCCTTGTTTTGATTACAGAAGGAATGTAAACCCTTAAGTTAGAAAAATCATGGTATTTTTATAGGTCTTTGTTTTAGTTGGTATGGATTTAATCCTTCCACATCTTTTGGTTTGAAACCACACAAAACTGGTGGCTGTAACTAGTGTGTGCGTGGCCTTGTTTAGGACCATAGAATAGTTAGGATATTTTTTTAAGGATATATTTTATTATATATATTCTTTTATTCGATCATTTTCTTTTTAAAAATCACCATGATTACATACGATACCTAAAAATCACCAAACTGGACATGCACCTTCAGCTCGACATTACGGTCCCAACGAAACTGGTTTCGTCAAATTCCGACTCCGTATGCTCACACAGCGTATTTTTAACTGTCTAAATACCGACTGTTTTTCACTCTAAAAATCCGTGCGGTCACACACTGACTCTAAAAATCACGAAACTTGACCTCTAACAATAATTTGACATTGTGGATCCAACAAAACTGGGTTCGTCGAATTCCGACTTCGTTTGCAAAAGTGGCTATTTTTAACGCTTTGAATGACCCATTTAAATATATAAATATATTTAAATAAATTAAATTAAATATAAATAAATTTATATTATCGTATATATTCATAGTGGAATATCATACGGCTCCAGGATAATTATATATTTCATATTCTAAGTCTAGGTTGAAGCGATATTCAATTTACATTGAAAATCCCTTTTATAACGTATATAAAGCGTTACGAATTATATACGAATTCCATAGCGACTATTCTGAAATTTGATTTGGACGTACATCAAAATCTATACGATGAAATCCCGATTTTTCTCTTCCACTAGAAAGATATACTCCACCAGCTCCACACGTTTCTTGTTTCACAGAAATCCGGCTTAAAACGAATCCTGTACATTCAGTTGAAGTTCGAATCGCCAAATAGCGAACTGCCGTGCCATTTCGAGCTCGATTATAATTATATTATAAATTATACGTTCAGCTATCGTTTATTTAATATATTCGTTATTTAAATAATTAAATAACTTAATTTTTATACCTTACAAAACGCGCCATTACAACCACCACCGCGACTTCCTCGGCACCAGCATCACCCGACTACTCTCCCCCGAAGCCTAGATCCGTAAATAAGTGAGTTTTTATATTTATTTACAATTTTTTTACTTTAATTTCAGCTTTAAATGTGTTTAGAGTTATAAAAATATATTCTTTTATATTGTAGAGTTATAAAAATGTAATCTTTTATATTGTAGAGTTATAAAAATGTAATCTTTTATATTGTAGAAGGTTAAAAATATAATTTTTCTATTATAGAAGTGTTAAAAATTTGATCTTTAAATAGTAGTGAGAATAAAAATATAATATTTATTTTTGAAAAGGCGAAATCTTTATGTAGAGAATAACGATGTAAAAATAGAATTTTTATCTATATAGTAGAGTTGTAAAAAATAGGATTTTTTTATATTGAATAGCGAAGTAAAAATAGGATTTTTATATATTGAATAGCGAAGTAAAAATTCGATTTTTATATATTGAATAGCGAAGTAAAAATTCCATTTTTATATATTGAATAGCGAAGTAAAATTCGATTTTTATATATTGAATAGCGAAGTAAAAATTCGATTTTTATATATTGAATAGCGAAGTAAAATTCGATTTTTATATATTGAATAGCAAAGTAAAAATTCGATTTTTATATACTGAATAGCGAAGTAAAAATTCGATTTTTATATATTGAATAGCGAAGTAAAAATTCGATTTTTATATATGTAATGACTACGGGCGACGAAAGTGACGAAAGGCGAGAACGACGAAGACTTCTAGAAAAGAAGAATCAAGATGATTGGATAGCTATCGGTGAGAATTTCTCACTCTTCAATTTCTTTTCTAGTTATATATCTATACTAGGATGCAGACGGTGTTTAGTAGCACCCGACACCCATCATCCACAGACCATGGATGGCTTGTTTGTTTAATTGTTTGGTTGTGTAGTTGGTTAGATGATTTGGTCTGAATTGAATTGTTTGGTGAAATGAAATTGATTTGATTGATGTGTGAACGGCGCGGGCCTTCACTAGACTGGGGATAAGGCTAGGCCTCGTCTCGTTTCTAGTATCGTGCCGTTATGCCGCCGAAATTTTCTAAAATAAGTTAGAAAAATAAAAACATAATTTTTTATTGTAAATGAACTGAATAGAAATTCATGTGTTAAAGTAAAATATTTTATCGTTAAAAATATAATTTTTAACGTGAATGTGAATAAATAAATATTCATTTACAAACCGGACGGTTTGTTTAGGTACACCTATTTGAAGGACATTGATTGGGTCAATAAATTTTACATATCGCCCAACTACACAAATAAAATCTGTGTTTGTTGATTTGAAACCCCACACGGGTGTTGGGATGAAATTTGAAGTTCACTCATCCTGATTGATTAAATATGTCGATCGATGGATCGACAGGCTGTTATAAGCGTTAGATATCTATATTTGATGCTTATACAGTGTAGTGCACTTTGGATGATGGTTGACTATGTATCGTTGCTATTATATACATGTGTTGAATGGAATCCATATAATTAACTTTATATGGTAATTGATTGGGCCTCATTCCAATTTAGAAGGTAAAGAATATTATAAAATAAAGGTTCATGTGTTGACTGTACTCATCCGTTGAGATTAGTCATGTGTTGAACGAAATATTTTAACAATAAAATTTACATCTTTATCATTAGAAAATAAAGGTTCATGTGTTGACTGTACTCATCCGTTGAGATTAGTCATGTGTTGAACGAAATATTTTAACAATAAAATTTACATCTTTATCATTAGAAAATAAAGGTTCATGTGTTGGCCGTACTCATCCGTTGAGATTAGTCATGTGTTGAACGAAATATTTTAACAATAAGATTTACATCTTTATCAAATATAAAATGTATTAAATAACGAAAAGCGTCACACGTGGACAGTACTCATCCGTTGAGATTAGTCATATGTTGACAGAAATATAGATTCACGTATTGAATAGGATAAATATTCAGTTATTGAATAGAATAATGGAATTATTGAAATATATAAAGTCGTGTTGATTAGAGATGCGCTATTTTGATGCGGACGATATTTATATCGATTATATAACGAATTTGAATTGAATAGATTTATAACGAATTTGAATTGAATTGATTTATAACGAATTTGAATTGAATTGATTTATAACGAATTTGAATTGAATTGATTTATAACGAATTTGAATTAAATTGATTTATAACGAATTTGAATTGAATATATAACGAATTTGAATTGAATTGAATATATAACGAATTGATTTGAATTGAATAGAAAACGAATTTGATTTCAATTGAATATATAACGAATTTAATTTCAATTGAATATATAACGATTTGAATTCGATTGAATAGAAAACAAATTGAATTTGAATTGAATAGAAAACGAATTGAATTTGAATTGAATAGAAAACGAATTGAATTTGAATTGAATAGAAAACCAATTTGATTTGAATTGAATAGAAAACTAATTTGAATTGAATCGAATAGAAAACTAATTTGAATTGAATCGAATAGAAAACCAATTTGAATTGAATCGAATAGAAAACCAATTTGAATTGAATTGAATTGAAAATGAATTCAAATTGAATTGAAATTTGAATTGAACAGAAATGAATTTTAAAACGAATTTATGAGGAATTCAAATTTGATTTGAATTGAAATGGAAGTTGAAATTATTTTTGAAACGAATTTAAAACTATTTATAAACTTCGTTTTAAATAGAAATCGACGAAATATATATTATATATATTATATATATAATATAATAGCTTGAATAGAACACGCCACGCCGCGACAGTTCGTGAATTTCGACCATTTATTTCAAACGGACATTACGGGAGATCCGACCGTCGGATTCTCCTAAAACTGGAACCGTTGGGTTCGTATCGTAAAGAGCTTTCTAACAATATTAGAAATTTGAAATCTAACGGTTGGATTTGGAGATACTTCCAAATCAATTTCAGAAAAGGTCGCTGTAAGTGCAGTTCGATGGACGTTGATGGAAATCGACTGTACGGGCCTTGATAAAATTATTAAAAATAGTAATAATTTGTGTAAAATCATAAGAAATGATTTGGGAAAAATTGGGATGAAAAACTCCATATTTGAAAAGATAAAAATAGATTTTTTCGAAATGAACTAGTTTTGAACTGAAATTAAAACCCATTTATTTTTAAATAAATAAATTGGATTTGAAATGGGTTTAAATAGAATTGATTCATGGGTTTATCGTGAACTGTGTTTTAAATAACACTAGTTCTTTAACCCGATAATAAATAGAATGTGATTTGGGTTTATCGTGAACTGTGTTTTAAATGACATTAGTTCTTTAACCCAGTAAAAGGAGTTTTAATGAATCTGTAATTAGATTGAAATGTGAATTGATAATTTAAATTATCAGATTTAGAAAGTGAGCGAGGATGGAGTATCACCAGTTTTGCTCCAAAGCGATAGTAAATCTTTAATTAGATTTGAACGTGAAATGGTAATTAATTTTACCGATAACACCATAGTATTAGATATGGAGTATTACCAGTTTTGCTTCATGGGATGAATAGGTTGGGATTGGGAAATAAAATAAATAATTACTTTGGTGTAGTTCGCTAATCTCGACTGTTTTAGAAAACCGTAATTTGGTTTGAAACGACATCAAAAGGAAGATTAAAGGATAAATTTTAAAGAATTTATCTTGGATAAAATTAATGGGTCCTTTCCCTGAGAATATGAATTGGAATGAGGCGTATGTTGTGTTTGTGTAACATTTGTTTTTAATATACGCGAGTTGTTCGGAAAGTCCGGGTTTATACCCATTCTGAATAACCAATTCGACGATATGTCGAAGATGAAGACGGTGGTAGAAGACCAGAAGTCTTCACATCGTTTGGGTGATTACTGATGATCTTGATTGGGCTGTACACCCAAGATGAGGGAATCAGTTGGTTGTCGTCCAGACGTACTTGGAGATCGATGGATATGCGAGGAAAGTGCCTCTGGTTTCGTTCAGACCCAGAACGAACTTGTAAATGGATTGTGTGTCTGACATTGGATTTTATTCTGTGTTGATTGATTTCTGTTAAATATATATCTGTTTGGCGGCGGAGAATTTATTCTCTTGCTTAACGCCCTTCTCTGAGACGTACGAGCTTAGTGGTTATATATCGATAGATATCAATCGCATGGCATGAATTGCCTGTGTGGCACGCTGAGTTGCATGGATCAAGGCTTCTATTGAAAAGCAAAGTCTTGTGGTTGATGATCAAAGCACGACCTACGTGGCAGCTTTGTGTATAGCGTGGATTCGGTAGCCTCACACCTCGGTATGAGTCAAAAATGGGATGAGGACCCAAGGAGTGCACGACGTTTCTTTCTAGCTATGGGTGGTGTCAGTGACCTACCAGCCCTGACATTTATATACTTTTCACCTTTGTGGTTTGGATGCGAGGCGCCTCGATTTTAGGTCCTATAGGGTCGGGAAACGTGTGTTCAGGAATAATTAATCCTCAAACGTAAGAGAAGACCGGTCTTGGAGGATCCCAGGGTTACCCAGAGTGTGTAGTCCTGAGGCATTTGCTAGAGTGTCTCGAAGCGGAGAGGAGCTTGCCCCTTGCCTCGACTCATGACGGAAATCCAATTTCCAATACGTGATATTGCGGTTTTAATTGTAGAACTAGTATGGCGACATGATATATGGTACCCATGCCGTCTATGATATATATTTATGATTGAAATTGTTTTGATACTATACACTTATAATAGTATCAAATGACTTGTTTTAAACGTACCAAGCATGTTTGGCTATTATAAGGGAAAACCCTATCCTCCGGCTTGCGTTGCATTGTGTGATGGGACCTGGGTCTTATAATAGCTTCATTTTCCAAAAAAGAATTGCGTTGTTTATTCTATGCACTCGTATTCTTGGGAGGAAACCCGTTCCGTGTTATACGGCGTGCTCTCTTGAATTACTCTCTTTTAAAGTAAAGTTTTAAATAACTGTTTTAGTTCTCACACCAGTCACATGACTGACCTGGAGTTTATTGTTTTAACCTAAACTCTAGGTGCCCCTATTTTCCGCACGGGCAGCTAGTAGTTTTGGTGTAATGACCCGTATTCTACACACCATAGGATCATAGAATATTTATTTCTTCCTCATATGAAGTTGTATGGTCATGTAACTTTGGGAAACATCCATTTGAGTCATTTCTCACGTTCATGATTTTTGTCGATTTTTAAATGACCATTTTGCCCCTAGTTGGTACTGTTTTGGCCATAACTTTTGATTGGAAAGGAACTTTGACCTGAAACCACTTCCATTTGATTCGTTTGATGGTTTACCTTTCCATAGAGTGGTCATAATAGCCAAACGGACTTACCGTTTGGGAGATATGGCTGAAACAAGGTTTGGAGGGTGAAAAACTGCTTAACCAGGCCAAATCGGGTGATTAGTGAGTAGGCCCATAACCCATTTCGGGATTAGGGTTATGGGAGGGCTGAAATGAGATGGAGAATCATTCCATTTCAGTTTTCTAGCCTCCACTTATCACCAAGAAACCCTAATAATGGCCTCCAACCTCTAAATCGCCCTCAAATCATCTTTTGGTCAAGGATTTGGCTTAGCAACCCCTAATCAAGGAAGATCTTCACCAAATCAACAAAGGGGCTGCTGTTTGGCATTGAGATTCACATCAAATCAGAGAATTATTTCAGATCTTAGTTTATTTTGTGGCTAAGGTGAGTGATTTGCATAGTTTTGCACTAATTATGGCTAATTAGGGGTGATTAGTGTTAATTAGCGAATTTAAACATGATAAAATTCTGGAAAAATGTTTATAAAATTCGGAATGATGTTTTAGACCTCTGATATGAATTTGAGTTAATTTTGTTAAGTTTTGATGATCCTATCATTAGTTTCACCTAAATATGCTTAAGGGGAAAGATGAGATTTTGGGTATGTTTGATCCATTTTTACCTATCATATTGATGTTTTGATGTTGTGGTTGATTATGCATGTTGCTATGACTGTATGAAATGCTTTGTGACTGTTTAGAATAGTTGGAATGGTCGAAAACGCCGCCGAGGGGCGTGAACAGCTCGCTGGACAAGGTGCAGAGATTCGGATCGGATAGGGGATTGAGGGACGATCGGATCGCCCTATGGGACGGTGGGACATCACCACGAGTCGAGTCATCTCCTCCAAACCGAACCACCTGCGCAAGGCCCACGAGACGAATCGATGCAGCGCCATGCCCAAACTGAAGTACTCCGATCTGAATCGCGAATAAGCATTACGACCCGATCCGCCCTATCTTCCGCGATCCGTTCCAGCCTGGGTGTCACGATCCGCCTGAAGGAACACGTCACGATCTCTGCAAGGTGACACGACCCGAACCAATGGGTATTCACGATCCGACCCGATCTGAAGAGCACGACCCGATCCAGTGGGAGGAGCACGAGTTGACACCATGAACGATCCGCGAGTCGCGATCCGACCCGAGCGGGGGTGATGATCACGATCCGAACCGAGAAGTTGACGATGGCGACCTGAAGCAAAACGAAGAGGAGAAATGAAGGCCAACCCGATGCGATCCGATGGTGATGACCAATAACCCGAGATGCAAAGGTAGTTCAAATGGAAGTTAGAGCTCAGGATCCCGGAACCAGTTGGGAACCAATGAGTTCACTTCATGGTTGGACTTTGCTGCGGGACGTGTGCTAAGGAGTTGTCGACGTTCATAACTTCGATTCACCACTTAAAGGGAATGATGGGCTACTTATCAGTGCAGTAGGGTCATTATGACCTAAGGGGCAAAGTGATGGTAGCAAGACTACGTTATCAGTGCAGTAGGGTCATTATGACCCAAGGGGCAAGGTGATGCGTAGTAAGACTATGAGCCAGTGCAGTGGGGTTCTTGTGACTCCATGGGGCAGAGTGGACATAGTAAGGATGGTAAGGCTATGAGCCAGTGCAGTGGGGTTCTTGTGACTCCATGGGGCAAAGTGGACATAGCAAAGGATTTGTGGCTACATTATCAGTGCAGTGAAGTCATTTATGACTTCATGGGGCAGAGTGATCGTAGCAAGGTACGTTGGGTGATCGAAGTGGTGAATATCGTATGCTTTACGCACTGAGTGAGAGATGTGAGGATGGATGCTATGCTTGATTGTTTGCCATCATTATGACATGCACACCTCCCCCACCTCCGTATCTTTACACTGTTTGATATGATACCTTAGAGTGTTGTACAGTATGTAGTGCTAACTCTTTGGTTGCAGGTCCAGGTTCAGGTATGTTTTAGTCTACCTGTTATTGTTCACTTTAGATGCTTATCGCTCATACCAGGCTTTACGTCTGACCCAGAGTTTTATGTCTCTTCTTAATACTCTGGGTGCTCTCACGAGAAGACTAGAGACAGGTTAGCTGGTGATGTGCGAGTAGCTGATTCGGAGGCGGGCAGGAGGCTTCCATGTATGATATATATATATATATATATATATATATATATATATATATATATATATATATATACACACACACACACATTCTCCCTATGTCGTTGGTGGTCGCTACTTGGGCATTAGTAGTGTACCTCATTTATCTTACTTTGCTTTGAGACAGTTTAAAAAGTTGTAATAAGCTATATTCTGAATTTCCGCTGCTATGATGTTTAGTTCTGATTTTCAGCTTATGCACTGTCTCTCCTGTTTTATGTCAAGTATGTTATTATTATATTTTGTTCTATGCGCTGTGAGACATTCTACAGGTTCTTTGTATGTTCATTTCCTTCTTCCCTTTTCTTGTGACGACCCGTTTCGTGCTAACTGGACATGTGTACAGTGCACTTTTGGAGTAAATGTCGGTTGCTGCGGGGCGGGCCGTCACATTTGGTTTTGCAGATTTATATTCACAGGATCCTGGTTTATAGCTGGAACGATGCTCGGAAAGCTCTGTATCCGTGCATTACTTTCAGTTGTGTTTTATATTGTTTTTCCGCTGCTATGTAATATATTGTAATCTCTGATATTTATCGAATGTAATTTATTCATTTATACTCTGTATATTCTTGTATCTGATGGAATTGTTGTAATAGCAATGAAATGTTCTTCTGTTTGTGTTCTGATTTGTCCTGTTCTCAAACGAACAGGGGTTTCGAACGGTCTAGATCGGTTTAACGACTGATTCGGATCGAGCGAAATTCCCGGCCGTCACATTTGGTATCAGAGCTTTGGTTTACAGAGCTCGAGAACAAGACACATTAGAACCATACAAAAGAATTCATCAAATATTGGATTAGTAATATCCAATAAGAATGACTCGTTAGAGATAGGATCAGTAGTATCCTAGAACGAGTGTGAAGAGTATATTTTTCAAATGAAAACAATTTTGTTTTGAGAATTTAAACCATTTTATACGTATTTGAATATTTATTTATTTTGAATTTTGACAATCTAGTATATAAAGGTTTTGCATATACGCGTCATGAACATATATTCGAAGTTTTAATATATTAGATAGATATAGAATCACACTCTAGTCGCCCGGACATGATTCTGATGATGGCGCGCCATCACCAGTATTTATTTTCGTGTTTTGAAGGTGCGATTTCTATATATTTCCATTAGGCTGATGTGAGAACCAAAACTTATATAGATAGATTTATTGTTGTGAATTGGCATCAAAAACATGATTTTTGACTATATATCAAATTTATGAATTTGAAAACGTTAATCCACTAATTGATTGATGTTTGTGTTGTTTGCTTATTTGTTTGAAATTTTTTGAACCATTTAGCCTAATTGAATCACATATTAAATATTATTGAAAATTGGTCGCATTTGCTTGCATATACATGTAATTACATTGAACAGGTCATAGCAAGGAGGCTAGAGCAGAGAATAAAATTTGTTTGCCCGACAAATAGGTACATGTTTACGATAATTTACCATTTTGTTTGGGTGATGATGATTTTATGAGGCTATTGGCTAGCCGCTTGGCTTTTTCTTTTTCTTTTTGAGATCAGAAGGCCTGTATGGCAATTTCGGGATTTTCCCGTGGCTCCCGGTGCAGGGGAGGTTATGGCGAAATTTTTCGAAAATTTAGGGTGTTAGCCAAATTTTTGAAAATTCGAAAATTCTCAGAAACTGAAAAGTTGGAGAATGGAAGCCAGATCGAACGTAGAGTTGATTAATCAAACCACTTTCGACTTCGTTCCTTTTCGAGGACGAAAAGTTTTAAGTGGGGGAGATTGTAATAACCCGAAATTCTGAACCAGTTTAAAATTTTTATTTTGGCAATTTTAGTGAATTTTGAATATTTAAAATGGATGATTTTAAATAATATAGATGGAAAATTTATATTGAATATAGAATTCGACGTATATATTATATACGTCGTCATTAGAATATAAATAATTATATATAATTTTAAAAGGAATTGAAAATGGCGCGGTAGTTCGATAATTCGATTTCAAACTTCAATTGAATGTACTGGGTGTAAAACAAACCGGATTTTAGCGAAACCAAAAATCATAGGATCTAATTGATGATATCTTTCCAACGAATCCAAAAAATCGAAATTTCATAGCGGAAATCAAAAGATATGTCCAGTTGAAAATTCTGAATAGTCGCTATGGAATTCAGGCCCTTAAAAATGGGAATTTTGCAAACGACCTCGGATTTCGACGAAACCTCTTTTGTTGGATCCGCAGTGTCAAATTATTGCTAGATTCCAAATTTCATAATTTTTCGATTCAATATGTGAGCGTGGCAAAGGAAAACGCGTTTGACCAGTTTCAGTTGATTTTAATCGACTGGAAAATGGCCATTTTTCCAACGGTCTCAGAATTCGACGAAACTAGTTTTGTTAGGACCATATCGTCAATACGAAGCTAGAGATATTTTTTCTGGAATTTTTCGAGTTCGTATGTGGCCCCGGTAATTTGAAATGTGTGTTTAAATTGAATATATAAAGATTTATACTTTAATTTAAATCAAAACTAGTCGAAACGATAAAATTGGCTAACGAAACATATCCCATTGTGTTCGGAATGGGGGTAAAACGCTAGGGACGACAGTCGGTGGGCTCAATTTTGAGTTCAAATGTAAAGTCAACATATAGGAGAATAAAATAATAAAATATAATTATATATATAAACCTACACCCCCTTCTAAACCTAAATCAGAAATAGCCCGCCCCTTTTTTTTAATCGACTGCTACAAAACCCGTCGCCCTCCCCTACCCTCGTCGTCGGAGGCGCGCTCACTCCCAGACCCGGCGCCGCCAGTGGCGAACCCCCCTTCTTTCTTTTCCCCGAATCAGATTAAAAAAGAGGAAGAGAAGGACGGGGAGGAGACGCGCTCCCCCCCCCCCCCCACAGGTGGCGGCGCCGACAACCAAGGTCGCTCCCTTCCCCACGTCGATCCCCCTCCGCCCTCCGTTGTCCTCCTTCGTCTTCCCTCGCCCCTCCTCCTCTCTATGAACCGCAACACCCTCCCCCTCGAAACCAACGCCAGCTCTAGCCACCCCAGGCCAGCCGCCGACCACCAGTGCCATCCCCGACCCCCACGCACCTCCCCGCCACCTCTGGCCAACTGTGGGTCCCCCTCCTTGTTAAAAATCCGATTTTTTTTATGTTTGTTTTGCGATTAATACCTCCATTGACCACCACCGCGACTTCCTCGGCACCAGCAGCACCCGACGACTCTCCCCCGAAGCCTTGATCCGTAAATAAGTGAGTTTTTATATTTATTTACAATTGTTTTACTTTAATTTCAGCTTTAAATGTGTTTAGAGTTATAAAAAATATAATCTTTTATATTGTAGAGTTATAAAAATGTAATCTTTTATATTGTAGAGTTATAAAAATGTAATCTTTTATATTGTAGAAGGTTAAAAATATAATTTTTCTATTATAGAAGTGTTAAAAATTTGATCTTTATATAGTAGTGAGAATAAAAATATAATATTTATTTTTGAAAAGGCGAAATCTTTATGTAGAGAATAACGATGTAAAAATAGAATTTTTATCTATATAGTAGAGTTGTAAAAATAGGATTTTTATATATTGAATAGCGAAGTAAAAAATCGATTGTTAGCCTACTTTGTGAACTAGGCAACACAAAGTCAAGAAATCAGACATTGAAGAGCATTTTTAATTAGAAGACTTCGGTTCGGATTGGAGAAGACACTACAACCTAGATTGGACAGCTGCAATTGTTCGGGTCGGGTCAGAGCAACATATCGGTTCGGATCGGATAAAATCTTCTGTTCGGATCGGTGAACTGTTGCTGAGGAAATTGGTAAGGCGTAGCTATTCGGATCGGAGGACAATATAATCTCAATCGGATCGGAAAGCCACCTGGTTGCCACGGAAATAGATCGGAGCGGAGCAGATTAAAGAAGAAGAGAGCATTGCATCCAAGCCAATCCGGGTCGGATGGGGTATCCCGATCCGAACCCCTTATATGTGTGTCTCCGACCCGAGCCCATGTTCCATATTATTCTCCAGCAAAAGCGCCTGGATATCCGGATCGGCTATGACCAGTTCCTACCCATAACGTTCATTACTCTGATGCGTTGTCAACACAATAATTCATCCGAACCCGAGGCTAATGGGATGGACGACACGTGGATCCGATCCGGATCGGATTTTGAGCAAATTCACACCTATAAATACCCCGTCTGGAGACAAAGAAAAGGATCTTTTTTGGGCATTTCGAGAATTCAACCACCTCCATAGTCCGAACTCCAATACTCCCGGAGAATCCAAATCATCTTTCATTTTTGTTTTAGTCAATTGAGTGAATATAAGTGAGTTGTGAGTGGAATTGAGTGAATCTTACATTGTATTTGCAACTGAATCATTGAATATAGTAAAAGATAAGTGGACGTAGGCATTTCTTCGCCGAACCACTATAAATCCTGTGTGTTCATTTTTATTTTTATCTCATTTCATTTTGCTTTTAATCAATTTTGGGTGTTAGAACCACTTTTGGGTCTAACATTTTGGTGCTTTCACTGAGAATCCTCATCTAAATTCTTTATTTTCCGGGATTTCTTTCTACTTTTTGGACCGTTGAGTTCAAAGAAGTTAATCCTTAAGTTTCTCCGCTCTTTTATATTTGTTGAAGTGATTGTCAAAGAGTCATGGCCAAAGGAAAAGGCAAAGAAGTTCAGTCTGTTCGAGGAAATGGAGCTGGCGAAGATCAGCAAAATGCGGTTGTAACAAGGTCTCGGGGGCAGAGTTCAGCAGCAGGAAGAACCAATGCAGGAAATCCGAGCCGCCAACAGGGGGAAAGCTCCGATCCGATCCGGGTAGGAGATTCTGAAGCAGTGCATTCCCCCAATCTGAACCGACCCGAGCAGCTTGCCACGTACCGATCCGACCCGGCCCCTCAGCTCCGAACCGACCCGACCTCCTACCTCCGATCCGACCCGATGCTTGGTGAAGCTGGAACCTCTACTCGAGTCCCTACGAATGCTCCAATTCCAGCCACCAGGGTTAGTGATCAGGTCAATCCATCTGCGCCCATCACTCAAGGAGATTTCTCGCGCTTACTTGACATGCTTGAGAGCACAAGGGAGGCTATGAAACTTCACGAGCGCACTAATCTCATGCTGCAGGAAAATATGAGGCTCATGAGTCGGGAGATTAGTGAACTCCGTCGACAGAGAACTCCATCACCGGTTCATCACACACCAGTGGATCAATCTTCATCTTCCGAGGAAGAGCGGCCCCGTGAACGAAGGTCGCTCGAACGACCTCAGAACGTGGAGCAGCTGACATTTGGATCTTTGGGATCTCATGAGTATATTGCACGAGCGCTAGGAAACAATGACCCCACTCGAGGGCAAAGACTCCAATCCCCTCCTCCCGAGATCGACCGGGAGCGCAGGGAACGGAATCGAGCAGAGGCAGCTCGAAGAAGAAGGGCATCTCCTGAACAAGAGCCCAGAAGGAACTCGGATACTAGGGCCAGTGAACCTGAGCGGCCCCTAACTAATGCTGATGTGCAGGCAATGGTTCGCCAGATCATGTCCGAGAGCCGGAACTATACAAATGAAGATTATGGCATCGAACGAAGCCATACTCCCTTCACCGATGATATACTCGACTTTCAATTTCCCCGACGCTTTAACTTGCCACAGATGGATAAATACAACGGAAGGACTGATCCGGGACAGCATTTAATGCGATACTCGTGGCTCATGAATGCAGCTGCTGCCCCTGATGAAGTGAAGTGCAAAGCATTCCCAATCTACTTAGAAGATGTGGCGCTGTTCTGGTTTACCCGACTTCCTCCTCGTTCGATTTCGAATTACAAGGAATTAAGCGAGCGTTTCATGAACCAGTTCCGACTCCATGCCCGAAAGTCCAAGAGTGTTATTGAATTATTGAGAATCAAGCAGGCACCAGGAGAGTCTTTGAGGGCATATCTTGACCGTTTTAACCAAGCGGTGACTGAGGTCAGTGACCCGCATGAGCCCACTATTCTGATGGAATTGAAGGAAGGAGTCGATCCTGACTCCGAGTTCGGAGATTATCTTTCTAGGAAAACACCCTCCACAAGAGAGATATTCTACGAAAAAGCCGATATTTATCTAAGGCGAGAGGAGGCCAGGGAAAACCGAAAAAGAAAATCTGAGACGGCTTCAAAGGAGAATGTGCAGAGTAATATCGTCGTGAAGCAGTCTGGGGAAAGTTCTGGCAAGGTTGAAGTAAATGTAGGAAACAAGGATGGAAACAACAATGCTGGAAGCGGGGGTAACCACAACAATAACCGTAATCCGAACGGTAACAGAAGAAACAGAAATAGGGGAAGTGATCCTAACAAAAGACCCCGATTCCAGAACTACGAGAATTATACACCATTGAACGACACCCTGGAAAATATTTACCTGGATACGTACAATGTGTTACAGTACAAAAGACCGCCATCTCGTGATTCGACCGAGAAAGAAATGGCGATAGGGAAATTTTGTTTGTTTCATGGAACTCATGGGCATTCAACCAATGAATGTCGGTATTTGAGGGATGTGATTGAGAAGCTGCTGCGTGAAGGGAAGTTGGATGAATACAAGGTTGCCCCGAGGGACAGGGGCAAGGAGAGCAGGCTCCAAAACAGATTCTACCTGCTCCCAAGCCTACAGCGTAGCAGAAAGGTAAAGGAATTGTTATCAACTCCATAGTAGGCGGACCTCACCCGGCAATCCGAAGTTTCAGATCAATGGATCAATATGTGAATGCTGCCAAGCATCTAGACATGAATGAAGGTGATGATTTGGAAGATATCACCCCCATAAAACAACAGAAGACCATGTTTGACGATGTGGTATTTCGCAGCCGAGACAATACTGGGATACAATCACCCACCAATGATCCGTTGGTTATTACTACCACCATTGGGCCGGCCTTGGTCCATAAGGTATTAGTAGACAACGGAAGTTCCGTTAATATTTTGTTCAAGAAGTCATTTGATCAGATGAAGCTTGAATCTGAAGATCTGAATCCATGTGAAGGATGGATCAGAGGCTTCAACGGGGCGTCGACAGCTCCCATGGGATACATAGAGTTGCCCGTGACCCTGGGGCAAGGAGAACGTAGAAGAGTGTGGATGCTTCAGTTCGTAGTATTGGACGTAGATTCGCCTTATAATGCATTTTTGGGGAGGCCTGCCCTCGCTGAATTCAGAGTTTGTATTGCCCCTTGGTGCTTGTTACTTAAGTTCCCAACCGAAGCGGGAACTGGAGTAATGAGAGGGGATCAAGTTTCCGGACGGGCCTGCTATGTGGCCGAATTAAAGATGTTGATGAAAGGACTTAACGTTGAGAGTAAAGATGCCTCGTCTCCCTCAAAGGGGGACTCGGCATAGCAATTAGAGAGATTGACCCCAAAGGAGTTTCCCAAAGGAACGCCTGAAGACCTGGATCCCAGAAAAGACGAGGAACCAGAGGCTAGGAATGCAACTCCTAATGAAGCGACAGTGGAAATTCCCATTGATAAAGCTGATCCGACAAAAGTTTTGAAGATTGGTTCTCAATTGGATCCACGTCGAGCTAAAGAACTAACGGACTTCTTGAAGGCAAACTTAGACGTGTTTGCCTGGACCCATGCCGACATGTGTGGGATATCGCCATCCATTATAAGTCACAAATTGAATGTAAATCCGAAGCATCCGCCTGTGAAGCAAAAGAGACGCATGCTGGGCCCAGAGAGGTCGGCTGCTCTCAAAGAGGAAGTAGAGAAGTTGAAGCAGAATGGATTTATTCGAGATTCGACATATCCCGACTGGATATCGAATCCTGTCTTGGTAAAGAAGCCAAACGGAAAGTGGCGGACTTGCATTGACTTTTCAGATTTAAACAAAGCTTGTCCAAAAGATAGTTTCCCACTTCCCAGGATTGACCAGCTTGTAGACTCGACAGCAGGTCATGAACTTCTCTCTTTCATGGACGCATATTCTGGATACAACCAAATTCCTATGCACGTACCAGACCAAGAACATACGAGCTTCATTACGAATTTGGGATTATATTGTTATGTTGTAATGCCATTCGGATTGAAAAACGCTGGAGCTACTTATCAGCGCTTGGTGAACAGAATGTTTTATAATCAAATAGGAAAAACTATGGAGGTTTATGTGGATGATATGCTTGTCAAATCGAAACAGTCCTCCAGCCATACGCAAGACTTGGCGGAAATGTTTGGTATCCTGCGAAAGTATCGGATGAAATTGAATCCTCTGAAATGCTCATTTGGAGTGGCATCGGGAAAGTTCCTTAGCTTCATTGTAAGCTCCCGAGGAATTGAAATCAACCCTAGCCAGATAGCAGCAATTAGAAATATCGAAGAGCCGAGGAGAATTAAAGACGTCCAAAGTCTTGCAGGGAAAGTAGTGGCGCTGAGTAGATTCATCTCCAAAGCCACAGACAAATGCGTTCCATTTTTTTATTTGATTAAAAGAGGAAAGAAGAACTTTGAGTGGACTCCGGACTGTGTTGAGGCCTTTCGAAATCTATTGGAACTGCTAGAGAAACCGCCGATTTTATCAAAGCCCGTAGATCACGAAGAATTGTTTGTTTACTTGGCAGTCTCGGCTCACGCCGTCAGCACAGCCCTGGTTCGAGAAGAAGACAAAATACAAAGGCCAGTGTATTATGTAAGCAAGAAATTAGCGGCGGCAGAGCGCAACTACCCAAAAATTGAGAAGCTCGCTTACAGCCTCTTGATCGCATCCCGAAAACTTCGTCACTATTTCCAAGCTCATCCAATAACCATATACACCGACCAGCCCTTAAGGCAGGTGTTGCAGAGACCCGAAGCATCGGGAAGGTTGATCAAATGGAACATAGAACTAAGTCAGTTTGATTTGAATTTTCAACCACGAAAGTCGATCAGGGGGCAAGCTCTAGCAGACTTTATTGCGGAGTTCATCATTCCAGAGGAGGAGGTAGTCGATGATAGAGTGGTTAAGTCCGAGGATGAGTTAAAAATAGATCCGTGGAAACTATATACAGATGGAGCCAAGAACGACCGAAGGTCCGGAGCTGGAATCGTCTTAGTCACTCCCGAAGGACGGTCGTTATATTACGCCCTGCGATTAGAATTTTCGGCGACTAACAATGACTCTGAATATGAAGCCCTGATTGCCGGGCTGAAGCTTGCTAAAGACCTCGGAGTAAAAATGTTAGATATATTCTGTGATTCTAAAATTGTTGTTTGCCAAGTGCGAGAGGAATTTGTGGCTCGAGGACCTCGACTTATCGCCTACCTCAAGAAAGTGAAAGAGCTATTGAATAGCTTAAAGCGGTACAACATAACACACATTCCCAGAGTTGAAAACCAGAAAGCGGATAGGCTGGCAAAGCTGGCTAGTTCTGACAATCCAGAAGAGACTGAAATAATTCCAATTGAAACGTTGGAATCGCCAAGCTTTGAGTCAATGGAAATTGAATTCGCTTTTGAAGCGGAACCAGAGAAGGAGTCGTGGATGACTCCAATTAAGAATTTCCTTAAGAATGGGACACTCCCATCAAAGAAGAGTGAGAAAAGAGCCGTAGTTCGCAAAGCTACCAGATATGTCATACAAGATGATACTCTTTATAGGCAAGGATTTTCTATGCCCCTGTTACGATGTATAGCACAAGACGACATCAAGCGTGTACTAAGAGAAGTGCACGAAGGTGAGTGTGGAGATCATACAGGAGGTCAAACTTTAGCAAAGAAGATATTGCGGTACGGATACTTCTGGCCTACGATCAATAAAGATGCAGCTGATTATTCACGACGGTGCGATAAGTGCCAGAGATTCGCTAAAATCCCCAGGGCACCATCGACCCAACTTAAATCAATGGTGAGTCCTTGGCCATTTGCCACGTGGGGAATTGATATCATTGGAGTTCTACCAATTGCTAAAGGAGGAGCTAAGTATGCAATATTGGCCGTGGACTATTTTACGAAGTGGGTGGAAGCTGAGCCCTTGACCAAAATCACGGCAAGAAAGGTGATAAGTTTTGTGGTCAGAAATATCATATGCCGGTTCGGGATCCCAAGAACGATTATAACTGACAACGGAACCCAATTTGATAGTACTGAATTCAGAAATATCTGCCAGAAGTATAAGATAGACAAACGATATACTGCAGTTGCCTATCCGCAATCGAATGGGCAAGTAGAGGCAATAAACAAAGTAATAAAATACATCCTCAAGAAACGATTAGAGCGTGCAAAGGCAAAATGGGTTGATGAATTGCCCCTAGCTTTGTGGGCATATCGAACAACATTTAAAACGGCCACCGGTCATACCCCTTTCTCTCTCTCCTTTGGCTCAGAAGCTGTAATTCCAGTTGAACTAGAAGTTCCTTCCCACAGGGTGACATATTATGACCCGATGACAAATCGGGCACTTTTACTTGAGTCTCTTGATGAAATCGAAGAGAAAAGGGACGAAGCAGATTTGCGTGCGGCAAGACATCGGCGTCAGATGGCACGCTATTACGACAAAAAAGTTCGCCTCAGGACTTTTGAACCAGGAGATTTGGTGCTAAAGAGAGTCTTTCCATCCCTTCCTCACCTTGGTCCAAAATGGGAAGGACCCTTTGTCATTCAACGGAAACTTGAAAAAGGAACCTTCAAGTTAACGACCGTGGATGGCGAAGAAGTCCCCAGAGCATGGAATGCCCAGCACTTAATGCGATATTTGGATTAGAAATGCTGTACTTTGTATGAACTCTGTAATAAGGCACGACTTGCCTTGGGAAAATCTGACGATATGAATGAAGAACTATAAAGTGGATGTAGGCTACGACTTAGCCGAACCACTATAAAAATACTGTGTGTTATTTACTTTTATGCATTACATATATACATTTATCAGTTATTCTGTTGTGATTATAAGATACAGGATAACTCACAGCCTAAAAAGGTTGAAAACAGTTTAGACATAAAAAGAAGCACAACGACTATTTGTGCGATAAGACATAAAAGAATGAGAAAACGACATTCTTAACTCTAACTCTCCAGAGAGAGAGAGAGTATAAAAGCGTCTCCGACTGAGCGTTAAAAAAGAAATTCTCCTCCTAACTCTAACTTTCCAGAGAGAAAGAGGGTATAAAGGCGTCTCCGACTGAGCGCTGAGAAAGAAATATTTCCCCGTTGAAAGACCAGGGAATAACTAAATGACTGAGCTCGGACTCTAACTCTCAAGAGAAAGAGAGAGAGTATAAAAGAAATGCCAGAAAAAACGACAGGTACTGACGACACAGGAAGTGCTATCCCGTCAGAGAATCGGGAGCATTCAGACTGCTCGATTAAGCATTAAATAATTTGTGGGAATTGACTGGGGACACTTATGTACACGCATATTTCCCCCCTCCACAACTTCGTTTCATAACTATAGACATGCATTTTTACATAAGTGCAGAACTACTAACAAATGAACATTGCAAAAAATGAGTTATTTTTATTTACAAATGAATGAATTTGTACGGGAAAATAGCTAAAAAAGAAAGCGCAGGAGCTACTCTTGTAGCAGCAATTATTGGTTCACTAAATGCTAAAACGATACAAGGCAATCCACTATTTAGATTTTGAATGAGCCTTGGATTTCTTGGCGGCTTTCTCCGCGTCCTTTGCTTCTTTCTCAGCCTCCGTCAAGATTCGTTTTGTCTTCTTTTTTCCTGAAGATGCGGTGCTGGAGCCAGTAGACTTCTTCCCGGAGGGCGGGGCGCTGGAATCAAGAGAAGATTTTTTAGCGAGTTCC
Organism: Allium sativum; assembly: GCA_030737875.1. NCBI lineage: Eukaryota > Viridiplantae > Streptophyta > Magnoliopsida > Asparagales > Amaryllidaceae > Allium > Allium sativum. The sequence continues at coordinate 747,118,044 of CM060916.1, read as the reverse complement.
TCTGTAATAGATCTAGTTGAGAGCTTAACAACTAACCTTGATCCCGCATCCACGACTGCGAGGGGTTTGAGGATTTCGGGGTCTAGCTCTTCAGCTTTTAATTGCAAGCGTTTGTCTTGATCGGCTTTCATTGCAGCCAAGGTAACATCATCAGCATTTTTTGACTCCCCGACTATTGCAACTTCTGGTTCCTCTTCATGCCCCCCGTCTCCGCCATCGTCCTTTAAAGCTGCTATCATTTCTTCATCATGGGGAGTGGCGACCTTAGTTGGCTCACCTCCTTCTCCCAAATCTATAGAAGCAGCCTTGTCTTCCCCTTTTTTGGCCTTATCTGCGGGCTTTGTCCCAGCGGTGGCTCTCTGAGTCACATCTGTCTTTACGGATGATTCAACACCTACAGAATGAGAAGCAACAGTTGTCAACTCAGGCGAAAACAATGGGTCTTTCATCGATTGTTCAATCACGTGGCGAAAAGTAGAAATAGCCTTGGCAAATTGAGGAGAAAAGGTAGGGATACCTTCCGAAGACTTTTCTGCGGGGGTGGCTACTACCTCTGGTGTTGCTTCAGGAATAGGGGATAGCAGAGTTGTTCGGGGAATTCCCGGATTTTCAGGATCATACCCCTCTACCTTAGAAGTTGCAGGGGCAGAAGAAGAGGAACCAGCTTCGAGGACAGTTTTTTGTTTAGATTTTCTTCTCTCTTCTTCCATGGCCTCAGCAATAAGGCGGCGCCCTTCGTCTAGGCGCTCCGGTTCATCATCCCTCAAGTATTTCTCCATTAGTTTATCTTCATCGAGGGAATCGACCTTAAGTTCCTCTTTTTCCCACTCGACGATCTGATTCCATACTTGAACTAGAGTGGATGGGTAGTCCTCAATCCAAGAAATGTTTCGGCGACGAATAATATGTGCGAAGAATTCAATCATTAGTTCGCCGAAACCCTGAATATCAGCCTCCGCCTCTGATAGTTGCTTGCGGGCTTCCTCCGTAGATTTAATAGCACACTCAACATTGCCCTCGGCCAGGACAGCCCTGTTCTCCGCCTCCAACAGCTTTGAAGCCAAGTCAGCGTTCTTCTTTTCTAGTTCAGCACTCCTCTTTGCTAACTCGGCGTTTTTCCGTTCAAGCTCATCATAAGCAAGGCTTGTCTTAGAAGCTTCTGACTTGGCCTCGTCAGCTTGCTTTTTTAATTCAGAACGCTCCTGAGTGTGAGATTCAAGCAAGTCATGATAACGCTTTTGCATGTCCTCGAATTGTTGTTTGAAATTAGAAGCGTCCCTTTGAGCGACAGCTAGCTGAGCTTGAGTGTCTTCCAAATCTTTTCCTAGAGCTTTTAAGGTCTTAGCATCCCCCTCCGCGGTCTTTTGCATTGAATCAGTATTTTTGATTAGAGTGCGGATGATTCTAGAAAGATTGCGTGAATATTTGAACATCTCAGTATACTGTTTTTCCACCGCATCTATTTTTGCTTTGGCCTCATCTGCCCATTTAGACGAAATAGGTTCAAGGGCAGGTAAAAAAGTCAAAGTCTCGAAGTAGTGCTCAGGAAATTGCTCCACCAGATATGCCCGTTTTACTGCAGTTTCTGCATCTAGTGGGGGAGGAGCGGGGATCGATAATTCGGTGTCCCTATGTGAAGAGGAGTCGGTAGTCTCTTTGTCTGTCCTAGGTCGTTTAGTAGCAGGGACCTTGTGCTTGCTTCGAGACCCAGTTTCTTTTGGAGGAGTTCTCTCTCTACTGCGCTTTTCATGGGAAGAAGTGGAGTCTTTAGATGGTGGTCTGTCCTCCTCCCTGCGGCTTTGATAACCCTTATATTTCTCTTGTTCCGGTCGAACTGGTGAGCGGGAACGTGAGGGTCGAGAACGATAGGGATCATAAGGTCTTCTCTCCTCCCTACCACGATCATCCTGGCGATCATACTCGACATCCTGAGGAGGATTGGACATGCTGCGACGAAGCTTCCTGATATCGTAGTAGGATCGAGACATCGTACCTGCACGATAAAATGAACGAAATTTAGAATTAATGGAGTCACGAGGAAAGAGGTGCAATGAATGCTAATGCCGTTATATAAAGTGTATCCTAAGTGGTGCGTTTCCCCCCAACCAACCCGAGTCTGAAGCTAGACTAGTGCGGGCAGGCTCTTTGGCCTTAGCGGGAGTGGTCTCTTCAGAAGAGGTGAAGACTAAAGGATCCTTCCTGAAATCCTCTGAAGTGTATATAGTCTCAGGTAAGGGGAGATCCCCCAAACCCTGAAATATTTGCTCATCAATACTAGGGACATCCCCCTCTGAAGCATGAAGTGGCGACTCTTGGGAGGATTTTGACTTTTCTAGAGAAGTAGTTTCCTCGGGGACAATATATCCTTCACGATGCTTTTCGGCCAGATTAGCCAATTCATCATCTTGTGTAGAAGATGGAGAAGGTGAAGTGTGAAGAGGCGCTGTAGGAACTCCTGAGCCTTCTCTTGTCTCTGGGACTACCTCCACTGGCGGAATGTATGCGTATGGAACCGTCCCATGACCAATGCTACGAAAAACAGACAACAGCCCATGAAAGTGAAGGTATTCGTCCTTAAGGGCTTCGTCGATAGTCAAGAATTTCTGATCGCCATTAAGGAGTCGGTGCATCCGGTCGAAGAACACCTGGTCTGATATCTGTTTGGGATTGTCGACTGCAAACAAAAAGGAAAACAAGTCAAGGTGATGATTCAAGTGTATAGAGCCCGGATTTAGAAAATCAGTGCTTTACTTGATTTTGTCCACCTCCTGGCGCATCCAGGCTGTCGCTTCACGTAGAACCATTCTAGTCTGGAATCTCCAGCTTTACTGCTAAATGGTGCAGAGATTATCTTCCTTTTTGGAAATGACTCAAAGCAGCAGAAAGAGGGAGTCTCTCGAGTCTGATGCTTGAAATTATAGAAGAAGTGAACGTCATCGAACGTGAGCTCTATGCCTAAGATTTCACGATATGCTATGTACAAGGTGTGCAGATAGGCATATGAATTGGGGTGCAATTGCATGGGGGCAATCCGCATTTGTCTTAAAAAGTCAACGATGAAGGGAGAGAATGGAGGAATGGCGCCGACCATGCACACCAATCGAGTGACCGTCATATATCCTTCTGGAGGGTTGTGGGGACGGTCAGAGCGTGAAGGCACTAGAGTGTCCCTTTTCATTATTCCATACTTTAAGCAAATTCGGACAAGTCGATCGTTGTCGATTGTCGATTCAACGGAGTCTGGAGGTGATTCCAATATAATGGCTGATTCAAATTCGTCAGGGGCTCGATCGTCACCGATCCCTCCTTCCTCCTCAAAACCCAGAGAAACCTCGTTCTCTGAAGACGCCTCGTTGCTTTCTCGATTTCCAACCCCGTAGTCTGGACCCTCACTGTCCCATTATGGATCCGAAGAAGAAGATATATCCTCAAGAGTGATTTTGTTAGAGGTTTCCGGGGCTTCTTTCCTCTCAGCTAGTCTGGAAGAGCGTCTGGGTCTCATTGTCATAGAACTATTGAAGAAGCAATAGCACAAATTAGAGTAAATTATCCCGTACCCCCCTGTGCGTGTGTGTGAACTAAAATGCGTGCAGCAAATGTGAGAAATGCAAGGTAAAAGTGCAACAATGTAAGACGAAACTTTGAAGAGAAAGTGATAGTCAGAGTAGTTCTTAATGTTCATTTATGTCCGCAAGGCACTATCCTAACTGTTCATGAAGTTGGAAGTAATATCTTTTAAATAGTTGGACGAAAGTTTGTGTTTTAGGTTGAGTAGTTTTCGGTTCGGATGCAGACACCAGGTTCGGATCGGATAAGCAAAGGTTCGCACTCAGAAAGATATATCCGGATCGGTTCGGGGATTGACTCTCGGAGCGGGTCGGATTAACCTGGATAACCAGGCCCCTATTCTCTCTTTTGTTTCATAACCCGGTCCGACCCGAGCGCATAAGTCTTGACCTCCATTTTTATTCATAGATCCGACCCGACCCGGTCAAACAAAGTAAGTCCTATTTCTTTGCCCTATTGCTCCGACCCGGTCCGATTCTGTGAATTGGTCTCTTTTCCTGTTTCTCCTACTGTTCCCCCACCCGAACCGATCTCCTTCAATTTCCTTCCTCTTCCTTCTCTTAAGTAGCGAACCCAACTTGATATCCCAAGCCTTAATTAAAGCCAAGTGCTAAAGCATTCAAGTATTCAACGACGAGTTTCAACATCTTCCACCAACGCCTCGAAATGGCGTCGATGCCATCAGCGACGAAGGCGGAGGATGAAGGAAGCCATGGCGATGGAATTAATCAATTACCTTGTTAGAATCGTTTATCTTAACTGCGGATGTAAATTAAAAACAATTATGGCAACGAGATTCAAGATTACAAGGCTACCTATGTATTTGATTCAAAGATTGAAGCGAGAATTTTGGAGTTTCTTGGAAAGACTAAAATTTCGATGTGGAATCGGTTCGGATGAGCAGAAACGGTGAATGAGAGAAAGGAAGAAAAGTGAAGTGAATTTATATAAAAAACAAGCTGACTATTCGTATTCCCGATCGGACCGGTTCGAAAAGCCCAATGACGCAGCTTGGCCCACTAATACATTGCAGAGAAGAAGGAGATCAGTTCGGGTCGGAACCCAAAGCAGAGATCCGTTCGGGTCGGAATCCGAACCGAACAGGATGAAGTACGACAGCTTGGCATGTGAATTCAAAAGGAAGGATGAAGCTTTTATGCTATGGCAGTCAAAGCATGCTCCATTTCCAACAAAAGCATCCTTTGAGGGGGCAAAGTGTTAGCCTACTTTGTGAACTAGGCAACACAAAGTCAAGAAATCAGACATTGAAGAGCATTTTTAATTAGAAGACTTCGGTTCGGATTGGAGAAGACACTACAACCTAGATTGGACAGCTGCAATTGTTCGGGTCGGGTCAGAGCAACATATCGGTTCAGATCGGATAAAATCTTCTGTTCGGATCGGTGAACTGTTGCTGAGGAAATTGTTAAGGCGTAGCTATTCGGATCGGAGGACAATATAATCTCAATCGGATCGGAAAGCCACCTGGTTGCCACGGAAATAGATCGGAGCGGAGCAGATTAAAGAAGAAGAGAGCGTTGCATCCAAGCCAATCCGGGTCGGATCGGGTATCCCGATCCAAACCCCTTATATGTGTGTCTCCGACCCGAGCCCATGTTCCATATTATTCTCCAGAAAAAGCGCCTGGATATCCGGATCGGCTATGACCAGTTCCTACCCATAACGTTCATTACTCTGATGCGTTGTCAACACAATAATTCATCCGAACCCGAGGCTAATGGGATGGACGACACGTGGATCCGATCCGGATCGGATTTTGAGCAAATTCACACCTATAAATACCCCGTCTGGAGACAAAGAAAAGGATCTTTTTTGGGCATTTCGAGAATTCAACCACCTCCATAGTCCGAACTCCAATACTCCCGGAGAATCCAAATCATCTTTCATTTTTGTTTTAGTCAATTGAGTGAATATAAGTGAGTTGTGAGTGGAATTGAGTGAATCTTACATTGTATTTGCAACTGAATCATTGAATATAGTAAAAGATAAGTGGACGTAGGCATTTCTTCGCCGAACCACTATAAATCCTGTGTGTTCATTTTTATTTTTATCTCATTTCATTTTGCTTTTAATCAATTTTGGGTGTTAGAACCACTTTTGGGTCTAACATCGATTTTTATATATTGAATAGCGAAGTAAAAATTCCATTTTTATATATTGAATAGCGAAGTAAAATTCGATTTTTATATATTGAATAGCGAAGTAAAAATTCCATTTTTATATATTGAATAGCGAAGTAAAATTCGATTTTTATATATTGAATAGCGAAGTAAAAATTCCATTTTTATATATTGAATAGCGAAGTAAAAATTCGATTTTTATATATTGAATAGAGAAGTAAAAAATTTGATTTTTATATATTGAATAGCGAAGTAAAAATTTGATTTTTATATATTGAATAGCGAAGTAAAAATTCGATTTTTATATATGTAGTGACTACGGGCGACGAAAGTGACGAAAGTGACGAAAGGCGAGAACGACGAAGACTTCTAGAAAAGAAGAGTCAAGATGATTGGATAGCTATCGGTGAGAATTTCTCACTCTTCAATTTCTTTTCTAGTTATATATCTATACTAGGATGCAGACGGTGTTTGCACCCGACACCCGTCATCCGCAGACCATGGATGGCTTGTTTGTTTAATTGTTTGGTTGTGTAGTTGGTTAGATGATTTGGTCTAAATTGAATTGTTTGGTGAAATGAAACTGATTTGATTGATGTGTGAATGGCGTGGGCCTTCACTAGACCGGGGATAAGGCTAGGCCTCGTCCCGTTTCTAGTATCGGGCCGTTATGCCGCCGAAATTTTCTAAAATAAGTTAGAAAAATAAAAACATCATTTTTATTTTGTAAATGAACTGAATAGAAATTCATGTGTTAAAGTAAAATATTTTATCATTAAAAATATAATTTTTAACGTGAATGTGAATAAATAAATATTCATTTACAAACCGGACGGTTTGTTTATGTACACCGATTTGAAGGACATTGATTGGGTCGATAAATTTTACACATCGCCCAACTGCACAAATAAAATATGTGTTTGTTGATTTGAAACCCCACACGGGTGTTGGGATGAAATTTGAAGTTCACTCATCCTGATTGATTAAATATGTCGATCGATGGATCGACAGGCTGTTATAAGCGTTAGATATCTATATTTGATGCTTATACAGTGTAGTGCACTTTGGATGATGGTTGACTATGTATCGTTGCTATTATATACATGTGTTGAATGTAATCCATATAATTAACTTTATATGGTAATTGATTGGGCCTCATTCCAATTTAGAAGGTAAAGAATATTATAAAATAAAGGTTCATGTGTTGACTGTACTCATCCGTTGAGATTAGTCATGTGTTGAACGAAATATTTTAACAATAAAATTTACATCTTTATCATTAGAAAATAAAGGTTCATGTGTTGACTGTACTCATCCGTTGAGATTAGTCATGTGCTGAACGAAATATTATAACAATAAAATTTACATCTTTATCATTAGAAAATAAAGGTTCATGTGTTGACCGTACTCATCCGTTGAGATTAGTCATGTGTTGAACGAAATATTTTAACAATAAGATTTACATCTTTATCATATATAAAATATATTAAATAACGAAAAGAGTCACACGTGGACAATACTCATCCATTGAGATTAGTCATGTGTTGACAAAAATATAGATTCACGTATTGAATAGGATAAATATTCAATTATTGAATAGAATAACGGAATTATTGAAATATATAAAGCCGTGTTGATTAGAGATGCGCTATTTTGACGCGGACGATATTTATATCGATTATATAACGAATTTGAATTGAATTGATTTATAACGAATCTGAATTGAATTGATTTATAACGAATTTGAATTGAATTGATTTATAACGAATTTGAATTAAATTGATTTATAACGAATTTGAATTGAATTGAATATATAACGAATTGATTTGAATTGAATAGAAAACGAATTTGATTTCAATTGAATATATAACGAATTTGATTTCAATTGAATATACAACGATTTGAATTCGATTGAATAGAAAACGAATTAAATTTGAATTGAATAGAAAACGAATTGAATTTGAATTGAATAGAAAACGAATTGAATTTGAATTGAATAGAAAACCAATTTGATTTGAATTGAATAGAAAACTAATTTGAATTGAATCGAATAGAAAACTAATTTGAATTGAATCGAATAGAAAACCAATTTGAATTGAATCGAATAGAAAACCAATTTGAATTGAATTAAATTGAAAATGAATTCAAATTGAATTGAAATTTGAATTGAACAGAAACGAATTTTAAAACGAATTTATAAGGAGGAATTCAAATTTGATTTGAATTGAAATGGAAGTTGAAATTGTTTTTGAAACGAATTTAAAACTATTTATAAACTTCGTTTTAAATAGAAATCGACGAAATATATATTATATATATAATATAATGGCTTGAATAGAACGCGCCACGCTGCGGCAGTTCGTGAATTTCAACCATTTATTTCAAACGGACATTACGGGAGATCCGACCGTCGGATTCTCCTAAAACCGGAACCGTTGGGTTCGTATCGAAAAGAGCTTTCTAATAAATATTAGAAATTTTAAATCTAATGGTTGGATTTGGAGATACGTCCAAATAAATTTCAGAAAAGGTCGCTATAAGTGGAGTTCGATGGCCGTTGATGGAAATCGACTGTACGGGCCTTGATAAAATTATTAAAAATAGTAATAATTTGTGTAAAATCATAAGAAATGATTTCGGAAAAATTGGGATGAAAAACTCCATATTTGAAAAGATAAAAATAGATTTTTATCGAAATGAACTAGTTTTGAACTGAAATTAAAACCCATTTATTTTTAAATAAATAAATTGGATTTGAAATGGGTTTAAATAGAATTGATTCATGGGTTTATCGTGAACTGTGTTTTAAATAACACTAATTCTTTAACCCGATAATAAATAGAATGTGATTTGGGTTTATCGTGAACTGTGTTTTAAATGACATTAGTTCTTTAACCCAGTAAAAGGAGTTTTAATGAATCTGTAATTAGATTGAAATGTGAATTGATAATTTAAATTATCAGATTTAGAAAGTGAGCGAGGATGGAGTATCACCAGTTTTGCTCCAAAGCGATAGTAAATCTTTAATTAGATTTGAATGTGAAATGGTAATTAATTTTACCGATAACACCATAGTATTAGATATGGAGTATTACCAGTTTTGCTTCATGGGATGAATAGGTTGGGATTGGGAAATAAAATAAATAATTACTTCGGTGTAGTTCGCTAATCTCGACTGTTTTAGAAAACCGTAATTTGGTTTGAAACGACATCAAAAGGAAGATTAAAGGATAAATTTTAAATAATTTATCTTGGATAAAATTAATGGGAACCTTTCCCTGAGAATATGAATTGGAATGAGGCGTATGTTGTGTTTGTGTAACATTTGTTTTTAATATACGCGAGTTGTTCGGAAAGTCCGGGTTTATACCCATTCTGAATAACCGATTCGACGATATGTCGAAGATGAAGACGGTGGTAGAAGACCGGAAGTCTTCGCATCGTTTGGGTGATTACTGATGATCTTGATTGGGCTGTACAACCAAGATGAGGGAATCAGTTGGTTGTCGTCCAGACGTACTTGGAGATCGATGGATATGCGAGGAAAGTGCCTCCGGTTTCGTTCAGACCCAGAACGAACTTGTAAATGGATTATGTGTCTGACATTGGATTTTATTCTGTGTTGATTGATTTCTGTTAAATATATATCTGTTTGGTGGCGGAGAATTTATTCTCTTACTTAACGCCCTTCTCTGAGACGTACGAGCTTAGAGGTTATATATCGATAGATATCAATCGCATGGCATGAATTGCCTGTGTGGCACGCTGAGTTGCATGGATCAAGGCTTCTGTTGAAAAGCAAAGTCTTGTGGTTGATGATCAAAGCACGGCCTACGTGGCAGCTTTGTGTATAGCGTGGATTCGCGAGCCTCACACCTCGCTATGAGTCAAAAACGGGATGAGGACCCAAGGAGTGCACAACGTTTCTTTCTAGCTATGGGTGGTGTCAGTGACCTACCAGCCCTGACATTTATATACTTTTCACCTTTGTGGTTTGGATGCGAGGCGCCTCGATTTTAGGTCCTATAGGGCCGGGAAACGTGTGTTCAGGAATAATTAATCCTCAAACGTAAGAGAAGACCGGTCTTGGAGGATCCCAGGGTTACCCAGAGTGTGTAGTCCTGAGGCATTTGCTAGAGTGTCTCGAAGCGGAGAGGAGCTTGCCCCTTGCCTCGACTCATGACGGAAATCCAATTTCCAATACGTGATATTGCGGTTTTAATTGTAGAACTAGTATGGCGACATGATATATGGTACCCATGCCGTTTATGATTTATATTTATGATTGAAATTGTTTTGACACTATACACTTGTAATAGTATCAAATGATTTGATTTGTTTTAAACGTACCAAGCATGTTTGGCTATTATAAGGGAAAACCCTATCCTCCAGCTTGCGTTGCATTGTGTGATGGGACCTGGGTCTTATAATAGCTTCAATTTCCGAAAAAGCATTGCGTTGTTTATTCTATGCACTAGCATTCTTGGGAGGAAACCCGTTCCGTGTTATACGGCGTGGTCCCTTGAATTACTCTCTTTTAAAGTAAAGTTTTAAATAACTGTTTTAGTTCTCACACCAGTCACATGACTGACCTGGAGTTTATTGTTTTAACCTAAACTCTGGGTGCCCCTATTTTCCGCACGGGCAGCTAGTAGTTTTGGTTTTGCAGATTTATATTCACAGGATCCTGGTTTATAGCTGGAACGATGCTCGGAAAGCTCTGTATCCGTGCATTACTTTCAGTTGTGTTTTATATTGTTTTTCCGCTGCTATGTAATATATTGTAATCTCTGATATTTATCGAATGTAATTTATTCATTTATACTCTGTATATTCTTGTATCTGATGGAATTGTTGTAATAGCAATGAAATGTTCTTCTGTTTGTATTCTGATTTGTCCTGTTCTCAAACGAACAGGGGTTTCGAACGGTCTAGATCGGTTTATCGACTGATTCGGATCGAGCGAAATTCCCGGCCGTCACATCGTCCGATTTAGATATTAAGGAGATAAGTAGGGCCCGAGATAATGGCGTCTCAGGGGTTCAGGTCGGTTGGGTTCAGATCGATATGGCTGATCCGACCCGGAAGTGTAAAGCTCGTATTGAGTTCGTGGTGCTTTATCGAACTTAAGTGCACTGTCCCGGGTATGCCGACCCGGGGACTACCAACCCGAAATGTGCTTTGATATGAGAATGAAATGTATTAAGAGGGTGGACCAAGCCGACCCATGCCGACCCAAGATATTAATCAAGCCGAGGCTTTAATAATGTCATATCTAAGTTTCTAAGAACTTTAGCACTTCATCAAAGTAAATCGAGATAGTGAAGGCTTATGCTTAAAATATGAGCATTTCGCTTGATAGAAATCTGAATCGTGACAACCTTGTCAAAAATGTGTGTCAACACAAACATCATTTATTCGAGCATTTCACTTAAGTTGGTTCGCTATTAAGAATGCTAATCCTGGCTCGTGTGTTTTGTTTTTGAATTTGTGCTCAGGTCAGGCTGAGGAGTTCAACTTGGACAATTCATATTTTGTGATCTGGAGATCGATTGAAGATTCAACTTTTTATCTACCTGCTATTGCTATCTTAATGACTTTATTAGTCTATTTCTATCATTTTCTTATGTACTAGGCAGTTATATGTGTGAGATTTTTTAAAATGTCTCTTTCTAGATCTGATATTTTGTATTTTGATTTTAAGATTTTAAGATTAATAGCTCATCAAATGCTGGGTTATTTAATCCGCTATGATTTATTCTTCTATTTTGTGTTTGTGATACGTTTTTGTTTTGCATTTTGATTTTATTAAACCCTATAGTTAAAACAATCTTCTATTTCGAATGATTTGAGTTGGTATTATTACCGACTTAAAACGCTTGAAAAGCCTGGTCGCTGCATGTGGTATCAGAGCTTTGGCTTAATAAAAACCTTAGCTTATGGGGTTTAAAACCCATAAGAGATATGGTAGCAATGTCTTAGAATGAGTAAAATCAGTCGCTGATTCATTCTTAACGGAGCGTATTTTAAAAAGTATAAATAGATATGGTTTTAAATGATTTTAAAAGGATTTTTCAATATAAAAATTTGTTTTAATATGTAACTATTTCCGAGATTTCCTTTCTTTTGAATTTCTCCCCTTGGTGGTTTCTCTTTAATTAAGATTTGTAGAATCTAAATCTCGAGCCTTGCTCTAAATCCATTGCATGAAACTTATAATATATAGCTTTCAAAATCCTTAATATTATCCAGTTTATGTGGATTAGAGTCTCTATCTTCGTAGATTTTCCCTGGTTATGTTCTTTCGTTGGTTCCATTTCTAGTTTATATTTCAAACTTAACTTTGAGCTAGCTGGATTAATGATGGAAGCAAATATAAGTACAACATTTATTAAGAATTAATATGAAACTTTTTAATAACTAAGGTAATAATCATTTAGGTTATTTATTGGAAAAATAAACATTTGAAAGGTTTTATATGTTAAAAACTTGAGATAACACACTAAGTGAATTTATACTAATAAGATTATAATTGTAACAACCCGCATATTTTACGAAAATATATTTAAATGTTTTATTTAAATATAATATCATTAATCGAGTATTGGTCAAAAAAGTCACTTTTAGTATACAGATGAATTTGGACTCGAGACCACTTCTATTGAGTTTAAAATGTCGTTTATGACTTTTAAAACTTTAAACGTCAATATTTTTGTAATAAGTGAATTCTAGGACTTTTCTTAGGGTTTGGGTTAGCCCATTAGCCTTAAGTGGGTATTCCTTACTTAACCACTCCACCTACCTTCCTCTTCCCTTAACTTTTCATTCATTTCCTACAACTTCCAAACCCTTAAGGGAGAGGAAATTAAATTTCCTAAACCTAGTTTGATCTTAGTGTTGAGATAGAAGAGCAAGTTGGTATTAAAAGTTAGAAGGCCCAGCCCATTTAATTACTTTAGCCCATTTATTCTTTTCTGTTTTGTTTTCTGTTATAAAAACCCAATTTGCTGTATCTTGTACGATTATGAGAAAAATAATGAAATACAAATGGCGTCTGGATATTTTTAGGTTTACTTTCTCTTCCTAATTTGTTTTTCATGGTATCAGAGCGCGATCCCTAAAATCCAAAATTTCTTGCAAGTTCTCTGAGGCTAGGGTTAATGGCGGAGAAGAATGTCGATGTTCTTTCAATCGTGTCCAAAATTACAGATAATAAACTCAATGAATCGAATTATTTGGATTGGAGTAAAACGATTAAATTGTATCTTCGAAGTATTGAAATGGATGATCATTTGTCTCGAAGTCCACCTATTGATAACTCTGGGAAAAAGGAAGATCAGATTTGGCTCAGAGATGATGCACGATTGTTTCTTCAGATCCGAAATACTATTGATGTTAGTGTTCTTAGTCTTGTGAACCACTGTAGTTCTGTGAAAGAACTGATGGAATACTTGGAGTTCTTGTACTCAGGAAAAGGAAATTTAAGTAAAATGTTTGATGTTTGCAAGGCGTTTTACAGGGCTGAGAAACATGATCAAAGTCTGATGAATTACTTTATGAATTTTAAGAAGACCTATGAAGAATTGAACATGCTTTTGCCGTTTTGTTCTGATGTGAAGAAACAACAGCAACAGCGTGAAGAAATGGCAGTGATGAGCTTTCTAGCAGGGTTACCACATGATTATGATACAGCGAGATCTCAAATTTTATCAGAATCAAGTGTGTCTAGCTTGCATGAGGTGTTTACAAGATTAATGAGATCTGAAAATCTAAGTACACAGACTTCAATGAACTCACAGAACAGTGCACTTGTGACAAATAAAGGTGCATCAAATTCAGGTGTACCATGGAAACAAGGTGGATACAAAGAAAATGCTAATCAATTTCAGAATCGATCAATGAATCCTAAGTACAAGTGTACAAACTGCAAGAAAGATGGGCACACTGCAGATAGATGTTGGTTTCTGATTGGTAGACCACCACAATCTAAACAGAGAAATATGAATGTTGCTCAATCAGAGAATTCAGAGAACAAAACTGTGAACATATCTGCTGAGGAATTTATGAAATATAAAGCATATCAAGACAATGTAAAAAGACAGTCACAGGCTGCAAACATATCCACTGCTGCACAGCTACAATCAAAATCAGAACGACATAAATGGGTTATTGATTCAGGAGCAACTGATAATATGACAGGTATATCAAATGATTTTTTGAATTATCAACCAAATATACATATGAGTGGTGTTACATTAGCTGATGGGTCATCTACAAATATACAAGGATTTGGAAGTATAAATCTCACCCCTAATTTGCATCTCAAGACAGTATTACATTTGCCAAGTCTTGCATTCAATTTACTTTCAGTTAGTAATATAACTCAAAGTTTAAATTGTTGCATTACTTTTTATCCAAACCATTGTATATTCCAGGATCTCATGTCGAAGAAGATTATTGGTAAAGGGATTCAATCCAATGGGTTGTATATTCTTGATACTCCACCAAAGTCCATTGCCTGTTCAAGTACTGCTCAAGCGTATAAACTACATTGTCAGTTAGGCCATCCATCATTACAAAATTTTAAGAAGCTATGTCCACAGTTTAATTCTTTACAAATTTTAGAGTGTGAATCATGTCAATTTGCAAAACATCATCGACTTAGTTCTTATCCTAGAATAAATAAGCGTGCTACTAGCCCATTTGAACTTGTACACTCTGATATATGGGGGCCTGCATCTGTAATCTCTAAACCTGGTTTTCAATACTTTGTAACTTTTGTTGATGATTTTTCTCGAGTTACTTGGTTATTCTTGATGAAAAAGAGGTCTGAGTTGTTTTCAATATTTAGCAATTTCTGTGCTGAAATAAAAACACAATTCCACACATCAATTAAAACCCTTCGTAGTGATAATGCAAAGGAATATGTGTCAGAATTATTTCAGACCTTTATGGGCCAAAATGGTATGCTCCATGAAACTTCATGTGTAGATACTGCCTCCCAAAATGGTGTAGCAGAAAGGAAGAACAGACACCTGTTAGAGACAGCAAGAGCTTTACTCTTTCATGCCAATATGCCAAAGACATTCTGGGCGGATGCTGTTGCTACAGCATGTTTCTTAATTAACAGAATGCCCTCCTCAGTATTGAATGGTGATATCCCTTTCAAAATATTATTTCCAAATAAATCCTTATTTCCTGTAAGCCCCAAGGTGTTTGGTAGTACATGTTTTGCAAGGGACACGACACCACATAAGTCTAAGTTAGATCCAAAGGCAGTAAAGTGTGTTTTTGTTGGTTACTCACGATTGCAGAAAGGCTATAGGTGCTATTGTCCTGGTTTGAATAGGTACCTTGTATCAATTGATGTAAATTTTTATGAAGATACTCTTTATTATAAGGCCTCATCAACAAGTACATATTCAGAGGATAATGACTCTGATTCACTTCACAATGAAGATGAAGAGTTTTTGATATATAGGAGCTCTAATGATCCTGTCACAAATCAAGAAGACAACATCACAGATGCTACTCATGAACCAGATCATGATCCAACGTTGGATCTACCTATTGCACTGAGAAAAGGTAGAAGGCAATGTACATATCCAATTTCTTCATTTATGTCGTATGATCACTTACCACCTCCTACATGTTTGTTTCTCAAGTCATTAGATAGTATTAGTATTCCTAAAAGTGTAGGAGAAGCATTGTCTATACCACAATGGCATGAAGCTATGATAGAAGAGATAAATGCTTTAGAGCATAATAATACATGGGATTTTGTACAATTACCCAAAGGGAAGAAGGCAATCAGCTGTAAGTGGGTATACTCAGTGAAAGTAAATCCAGATGGCTCGGTTGCAAGATTGAAAGCTCGATTGGTGGCAAGAGGATTTGCTCAAGTATATGGGGTTGATTATTCAGAA
Source organism: Allium sativum (assembly GCA_030737875.1). Classification (NCBI taxonomy): domain Eukaryota; kingdom Viridiplantae; phylum Streptophyta; class Magnoliopsida; order Asparagales; family Amaryllidaceae; genus Allium; species Allium sativum. The sequence continues at coordinate 747,102,410 of CM060916.1, read as the reverse complement.
ACTTTTTCTCCTGTAGCTAAACTAACTTCTATACGATTGTTTATTTCTTTGGCAGCCACTTATTCTTGGAAGCTTAATCAACTGGATATAAAAAATGCTTTCCTCCATGGCGACTTACAAGAGGAAGTATATATGCATCAGCCTCCTGGATTCATTGCTCAGGGGGAGAATGACATGGTTTGTAAACTCAAGAAAACTTTGTATGGATTGAAGCAGAGTCCAAGGGCATGGTTTGGAAAATTTAGCAAAGCAATGGAAGTGTTTGGTATGAAGAAAAGTTCCTTCGACCACTCAGTGTTTTATAAAAGATCAAAGACAGGTATAATTCTTTTAGTTGTATATGTGGATGATATAGTAATAACAGGAGATGATGAGGTTGGAATTAGATCATTGAAGGATTTTATTCATGCACAATTTCATACAAAAGACTTAGGAATGTTGAAATATTTTTTGGGAATTGAAATTTCGAGAAACAGCAAGGGTATTGTTTTATGTCAAAGAAAGTATGTTATGGATTTATTAAATGAAGTTGGAAAACTTGCAATGAAACCTAATAGTGCTCCCATGCAGCATAGCAGTGATAACGAAGAAGATAATAAACTGTTTGATGATCCTGAGAGGTATAGAAGGCTGGTAGGAAAGTTGAATTATTTAACTATTACTCGACCGGATTTATCTTATTCAGTGAGTGTAATAAGTCAACATATGGCATCACCTTCAGTACAACATTGGAGAGATTTGGTACAAATTCTGGGGTATTTGAAGAAAACAGTGGGTCAAGGAATAATGTACTCGAACCATAACCATATGAAGATGGAATGTTATTCAGATGCAGACTGGGCAGGTTCTCGATCTGATAGAAGATCAACATCTGGTTATTGTGTGTTTTTGGGAGGTAATCTCGTGTCTTGGAAGAGTAAAAAGCAAAGTGTTGTTGCTCGATCAAGTGCTGAATCGGAGTACAGGGCCATGGCCAACGCAGTTTGCGAAATAATGTGGATAAGAAGCTTTATGAGTGAAATGGGATTTAATATACCGAGTCCTGCTAGTTTGAAGTGTGATAATCAAGCAGCATTACATATATCCGCTAATCCAGTATTTCATGAGAGGACCAAGCACATAGAAGTGGATTGTCACTTTGTGCGAGAGAAAATTCTTCAGGGAATGGTTGTGACTGAGCATGTTAGAACTGGTGACCAAATTGCGGATTTGTTTACAAAAGTGTTACCTGGGCCAAGGATTCAATCTTTATGTAATAAATTGGGTATGGTAAATATCTACCTACCAACTTGAGGGGGAGTGTTGAGATAGAAGAGTAAAAGTTAGAAGGCCCAGCCCATTTAATTACTTTAGCCCATTTATTCTTTTCTGTTTTGTTTTCTGTTATAAAAACCCAATTTGCTGTATCTTGTACGATTATGAGAAAAATAATGAAATACAAATGGCGTCTGGATATTTTTAGGTTTACTTTCTCTTCCTAATTTGTTTTTCACTTAGTAATTCCTCTTCATGAGGAAATCAAGTATACAGACCTGGGTAAGCTTCTCCTTCTCTATCTTTATTGTGCTTCAATTTACCATGTATCTCAATCTCGTTATCTCATGATTGTTTTATCTATGATTCTAACACTTAGAATTCTTACATGTTGATGATTGAAGATCCTAGAGATGAATTGAAGGGAATCAGCTCCAAAATATCATTTATTTATCCGTTTAGAATTAAAGGTGAGTTCTTTGAGAACTCACATCTATGACTCAAGCTATATGCTTTTCTAGTGTGGCTTTGGTACATTTGTTTGTGAATGTATTGAATGTTTACGTTTGTTTGTGGGATAACATTCCGTTTGATGAGTTTTGATTTCATTCCCATGATTTCTAGTATAAATCTTTTTGTATGTTTGAGTTATGTTGCCATGTGGTTCAGAAAGCCTTAGAGACTCTATTTGCACTAAGGAAATGGTATAATTCACCGCTGCTTGATAGAAATAAAGTATTTACACATGGCTGGGACAAACCAGTGCCCAACCTGAAATTCAAATGTATGAATTTATTATTCAATGTCTACCTTGCTACTAATATTTTAAAAAATGTATCTTTATATATATCAGACGTCTGAATTGGTAAAACAGACGTCTGAATACAGATTTAGACGACTGTTTTACCCAACTCAGACGTTTGAATCTCAGAACAGAGACATGGTTTCTGTTAGTTCAATTCAGATGTCTGAATTATAATTTAAGATGAATGAATTGTTATAAAATGGAACACTTGCCTTTTTCTTATGATATTTCATGTTTAATCGATTCCTTTTCCTCTGGATTGATTTCTATGGTTATCTCTGAGTTAATGATTTCTTTCTAGATTTTTGAATTATTCGTTGCAAATAGAATTTTATAACCGATATTTTTGAAATTTAATTTACGTGTTACAATGTGAATTTTGAGTTCGATTGTTACTACGCTCGACATTGTACGGGAATTTCCACTTCAAATATATAAAGGAATTTTATATTATTAGTAGATACCAAACCATTTACTAAAATGATTTCCAATCCTACTTCATTATATAAAGTTATTTTATAAACTGGCTATCAATCTGCTAGTATATATATATATATATAATTCTTTTCCCTTGCTCATATGATAAATCCAATTATACATCCTAGTAACAATAAGGACTATATACCCTTGTGTTTGTTTCGACAATTAGTTCTTGGACTCGTTCGATTGAAAACTGTGGCAATGATCGTCTTATGATTTTAGTGGACTATACAACAGTTCGTAACTATTCAAGTAGAGCTAGTGTTTATGTGAAATATAGCTGAACTCTTACATTACTAGCTTGGAGTAATTTACATTACCTAGGATATGTTAGGGAAGGGATCATGGATCTTAAGGCAAAACTGACACTAAAAGGGGGTGAACAGTGTTTTAAAGAACTTATAGAAATCTTAACCAATTTTCAGTTACTTGAACAACTGTATGAATCACGTAATGAAGATCACAACAAAATGCAAATATAAACAAAAATAAAATGCAGAAAAGGAAAGAATACACTGGATTTTTGTATTGGTTCAGATTGTTCTTACGTCTAGTCCCACACAACGTTGAATTGCGTAGAGTTTTATTAATATCAGTATCCAATTACAACACCCTTGATTTCACGGCTACAAGGCTAACACCGCTCATTTTCCTTGATTTATGGTCTACCAGAAGCACTCCCTATTCTTTTCCTTGATTCACGGGCTATAAGGAGTATACCCTCACAGTTTTTTATTACAATTTCCCAAAAATTCTTGGTTATCACTTCTAATCAGAGAGTAATTGATAGAGAATGAAAATAAGAAGAATGGCATAATTTGTATTGAAATCGACATAGTATAAGTGTAGGATCTAAAAAATTTGAGAAGAATAATGGTGGTATGCTAAGAGAGGAAGAAGGAGAAGATAAGTTATAAAAAAATTGAAATTAAGGCCTTTATCTAGTGTTCCAAAGGACACAACTGTTTCTGAAACGTTTTAAAATGAAAAGACACAACTATTTAAAATTTAAAAAATATTACAGTTATACGTCGACATGTTAAAATATGTATGTCGACATATATATATTTATATAGGGAAACTCTATTTAGACACAAAATAAGGACACAAAATTGCACACAATAAATCTCAACCACTGGATCCTCCCATGAATTCCACTCTTCACATAAAGGCAAACAAATCCAACAGTGGAGGCTTTGTGTCTCTCTCTTTGTGTTTAATTTTGTGTCCAAGTAGCCTGCCCCATATATATATATATATATTTAAATTTAAATTTTAAATCATTTTTTCAAGTATTTAAACCAATATATATATATATATATATTCTCAAAATTCTTGAAATAAAACTAGTTTTTAAAATATAAATCTTCAAGTATAAAAACATAATAAAATATGATTTAAAAACTATATATATAAGTAATATAAAATTATATAATATAATTATGAACACATATAATATTATTAAAATTTTAATATATAAATATAAGAAACTTAGGAAATATATATTTGAAATCATAAGTTTAAAATCCTTAAACAAAAAAAAAATCATTTTTGAGAAGAGTTTGAAATCAATTTAAAAGAGATAATTCGAAAACTGAGTTTAGTGTTATTTCGAGTTTTACATACTAACTAGACTTTATTACTCTGATAATCTTGGACTCGATCGTCTAATATCTTGATACTCATGAGTTTTTATTCTCCATTGAAATCTTCAATCTTTTAACTGTATGTTCTTCAATATATATTTTCTGCATATAAATCTTGTATATACATATATGTATTCTGGATAAGAGTGTTAGTATCTATTTTATAATCAATAATGATAATGATTGAAACAAGGTTATAGTCATCAAAACATCATCAATATTCCATTCTCCAACAATCTCCCCCTTTTTATGATGATAATCTTAGTTTATAAAATATTCATACCTGATATTACCTATTAGATTAATTCTTCGATTACTCCCCTTTCACCATGAATTCCATTTAACTCCCCCTTCAACTATGCCTCCTAAAACTATACTTATCTAAACTACACCTATCTTATAATTTCTCTCCCTTTGTCATAAAAAATATATACTATCTGCACTCAGAAAAATTCTAGTGACTAATTGTATATATATATATATATATATATATAACTCTCCCTAATTCTATAATTCTCCTATAACTCCCCCTAACTCTATGGCGCTACTATTGTGATTCTAATAAGTAAACTATACAAGAGAATAATTAATATTACAATTGTGTATATCAAATAAATAATCCAAATAATATGTACAAAACAATTTTAACCGAACAACGAATATACGAAAGTACGTATTTACAACAAATACATGAATGTACTTATTCACAACAAATATACGAGTGTACGAATGAACGTATCCTAAACGATTAGTGTTTCTTTACAATTGGGGGATTTGTGAATTGGGCAATGGAGATAATGAAGACAAAATTCCCTATTTTTCTCGATCACATTCCTATCTTTATCGAAAGTGTTAGGGAATGCAGAATGCGGAACTTAAGGAAAACCAAACACTAGAGGGAGGGGGTTAATAGTGTTTATTAGGAATTTATGAAAATCTTAAACTTAACTGATCTACTATATGAACCACACACACCAAATATGATCACAAACACAGAAACAGATAAATATAAAATGCATAAAAGGAAAGAATACACTAGATTTTATACTAGTTCGGATTAATCCTGTGACACCCCATGTCCGTTAATGTCACTCACTAAGGGAATGAATTAAGTTCCGTGAAGCGTTATAGGTAATCAGACACAGAATAATTACAAGACAAATATAAATAAGATAGCAGCAGAAATATAATTTTTTATTTCAATAAAAAGGTCCATAATTTCATAAGTCACAAAAACCATTACAACAAAATAACTTCTGTCTTGCATCATCAGAGTACATAAGTAAATAAAAAGCATAATTTCCCAAATGAAAGAGTTAAGCCATAGTAGAGACAAGAACTTGATCCATACTTCAGCAATAGCTCCTAGCAAGATGATATCTGAATCCTAACTAAGCCTGGGTTTTTCCTCCCTGTGGACCTGGGGGGAGGAACAGAAGAAAGAAGGAGAAACAAAAAGGGCCAGACAATAAGTATGGCGAGTCTAGTTACTTTTAGCTAGTAGATAAATAAAAGTAACATGATAGGTATATAAAGTGGATAAGGGAGATCACTACATAAATTCCAAGTGTGACATGGTAAGCAAGATAAGGTATACATGCCTCACTAATGATTTCTTTGCACTGTTACTAGTATATCCAGAAAGAGATGATCCCTCCAACTATTTAGGTGTACATCTAAATGTATCCTAACTACTACCCTGATGATCGGCTTCCCAATCCTCGTAGATACCTTGTGCTGGCCCTACAGTAGGAGGTATCACTTCCTAAAGTGGCCACCCCTCGTCGTAACAATGTGCACAACCATATCTATAGGTGTCACGGTCGTCTTATCCCCTTCTGCCCGGCTCATGTACGCACATGGCCCGGTCGGTTTGCGCTGCCCACACCATCCTCCACGTTTGGGTCTCTTACAATCAGTCAATAAGCGTGCCCCTTCTCCACCCAGTACGGAATACTTTGTTTGATACCTACTCCGGGTTACTGACTGAAATGGGTCCCACACAATATGATACAAGCTGTCCCCTTTGTCTTGTATCCTCAACTAGGTTTTCACTGAATATGTATACCACTTGGTGTCTTTAATTACATAGCCTTATTTACTTCTACCGGTTATGCTTACGTACAGGTGTCTTTAATACATAACTCCTAATCTTCCAACCGGTTATGCTTACCAATAGATGTCTTTAATTACATAACCCTATTACTTCTATAAGTTATGTTTACCCTAAGAGGTGTCTTTAATTAAATAACTTTATTATTTCCACTGATTATGTATACCACTAGGTGTCTTTAATTACATAATCTTAACAGGTTAAGTTTGTGGGCCTATTACCCATCTCCTCTTCAGATTTACTTAACCCACCCCTCAACCGTGTTTACTTAACCCCCCAACTTAAATTTAAGTTCATACAATCCATATTGTTTAACTTTAGGTTAAGTAGTCCAATTCTTTACCATGTCCGTTTATGGTTTCATAATGGGCCAGACCTCCCACATTAGGCTTACAACGTGTGGATGCTAGATATGCCGGTCGGGTCCGGGCAGACTTATTCCACAGTTGGGCCTAACCTCGTGTCATAGCCCGATTCGTATTTACGTACTTAGACCTCCCACATTAGGTTTACCATTAGTGGATGCTGGATATGCCGGTCGGATCCGGGCAGACTTCCACCACTAATGCAACCTAACCTCGTGTCATAAGTACAATTACAATTCCTATTTGTAATTACTAGACATTCCATTTTTAATTAATTAATCAATTAATTAACCCTTTCCTTTTATAGTGCCAATACCTATTTTGCCCAATAATTTGAATTAGATGTCCATAAATGTTCATATTCAAATTATGCCATTTTTAATTATTTACCAATTAATTAATCCTTTCCTTTTATAGGTGTCAATACCTATTTTGCTCAATAATTTGAATTACATGTCCATAAATGTTTATATTCAAATTATGCCATTTTTAATTAATTTACCAATTAATTAATCCTTTCCTTTTATAGGTGTCAATACCTATTTTGCCCGATAACTTGAATTACATGTCCATAAATGTTCGTATTCAAATTATGCCATTTTTCCCTTTCCCCCTTTCCTTAACTAGCGCCCTCACAAAATTGGCAATATGCCTAAGCTAGACAATAGCCTAGTCATAAACGATAACAGGGAAAATAATGGGAATATACTAAAATAATCACCTTGGCATAAACATAAATTTGTAAGATAAAACGTGAACATACATACTAGCATGGACATGAAATTTTCATCATAACAAGGTGGACATAAAACTGATGAACTATGATGTCACAATATCAAAATTAGCCATTTTAGATGTCCAATCGATTTAAATATAACATGATAACATAGGGTGACAATTTAGATTACATGAAATAGATCTAACATGAATCATAAAGTAAAAAATTTAGATAACATAAGATAGATCTAACATGAATCATAAGGTGACAATTTTAGATCTCATAGGATAGATCTAACATGAATCATAAAGTGATAATCCTCGATCACATAAGATAGATCTACATGAATCATAAGGTGACAATTTTAGATCACATAGGATAGATCTAACATGAATCATAAGGTGACAATTTTAGATAACATAAGATAGATCTAACATGAATCATAAAGTGACAATCCTAAATCACATAAGATAGATCTACATGAATCATAAGGTGATAATTTTAGATCACATAGGATAGATCTAACATGAATCATAAAGTGACAATTCTAGATCACATAGGATAGATCTAACATGAATCATAAAGTGACAATTCTAGATCACATAAGATAAATCTACATGAATCATAAGGTGACAATTTTAGAGCACATAGGATAGATCTAACATGATAGTTTTAGATCACATAGAATAGATCTACATACATCTGCATCATAGCATATCATAAAAGTTACAACCCAAGATCCATAATGATAACATAGTAGAACAATTGAATTGGATCCAAAGAAATAGTTCTATCATAAAATAGCATGAGATCTACCAATAACATAGATTTAAAGTCTATAATCGTATCCTCATCATAGTCTTTTATAGTTTCACTGTTATTTATCTAAACCTAGTAGCAACTAGAACTCACTGTGATTGGATTGCTAAAATGATAGAAAAGGTGCTGAGTCTATGTTTGAATCTCAGAATTTAATAAGCTTTAGAAGAAGATAAGAGATCCTAATTCAGTCCAGAGTCTGGCCACCATTGCTTTTCTTTGAAGAAAAAAAGGATATGAGATATATTTATAGCCGCTGGGTTACAGAATTCGGATGCCCCCTCAGCTCTAATGAAATTGGGTCAGGTAACGGGTCATCACTCACTCGAAAAAGGACCGAACACCCAGAAACTGTTCTGGGCGCACTTGGCAGGTGCGCCAGTGCAAAAATGCATTGGCGCACTTGGCAGGTGCGCCAGTGCATTCTGCTTTCATGGTAAAACTTTAACCGTCCATAACTTCTTCATGCGTTAGCCGTTTTACGCAACTTGGATTCTATCTCAAGCAGAATTCGGAGACGAACACAATGGCATAACCTATTTCACTTAATTCTGAATATTAAAATAATTATTCTTTAATTTATCCTCTTTAATGTCGCTAAAAATTCGGGGTGTTACATTCTCCCTTACTTAAAGGATTTCGTCCCCGAAATCTCCAAGTTGAGAAGAATGGATATCCTACCATCCATCATCCATCTATGCAACCATCAATCTCTGGCATTCATTGTCATTAAGGATTTCTAATGCTTTCATGGAAATATGCAAAAGTGTGTGTATATGTCCCAACACTAATGCGAAAATCAGGCGGTCTACTGATTTAGTTGACCTCCTTAAATGCAATGTATGTTAGTGCCATGAATCCAATATGTATGCAATTAAGCCTATTATAACATATAAGCTCTACATGCGTGCGTAGTCATTCATCCAAATGCAACACCCATATGCTAGCTCATCCATTTCCATCCATAAAAAAAGAAAATGCATACACATCGATATACAGTATGAGAGTGATTGAGCCGATATTAGTGCCTAATGTGTGTGTATATGCGTCCACAGGAAACCACTAGCAAACACTTGCATCCATCAAACATAACATGTTTCAAACACATGTTTACATCCATAGGATTCCTGCCTAAAGGTTGAAGATTTGATTGATAGGATATACTCAGATGATAGAAGCAAATGCGAATAAAAGCTTTTGGAAGAGAAGTTAATAACATTCCTTTGAAAAGAAAAGGGTACGAAGCGCAAAAATCTTGTCTCCGGTCTCCCAAGTTGCATCTTCTTGATTGTCTCCGCAGTGGACCTTCACTAACTTGACTTCTCATTTGCGTAGCTTTTTAACCTCTGATCCAAGTATGCAAGTTAGAACTCATCCAATCATTGCTTCCTTCTTTATTTTCACTTCCTTTCACAAGTTTGGCCCCCACTACCTCGAACTTTATAAATTTTATCGCCACTTGGATGAATAGTCATCTTGGAATGATGGGCTTCCTCAAGGACCGTCTTCAATAGGTTTCCCATCCTGATATGATTCACCTATCAAACCTCTTCTCAAGTAGCCCCGCCACTTGCTTATCAAGTACCCTCTTTTCTTTTAGGAGCCATATGGCGCACAGGTAATGCAACTGGCTTTTCATTGTCCACCAGCTATATATGGAAATCAATCTTGCGCCTCGAGTGTAATCCCCAAACCTCGTCTAAGACATCGGGATACTCACGGACTACTAGTGCCGATCGCAGATCATCGATAGACGCCTCAAGAGACTCTAAGAAACTAAGCATGATAGACCCTTGTGGGTCACAAGAAATTTCGAGGGTGCTTAATGACCCTCCTCTCACCACCCAAAATGGCACCATACATGGTTAGCCAACCTATCCCGAGAATCAAACCATAGCTTATGAAACAAGATGTGCGTCGCACTCAAATTCGACGCCTAACAAAAATATTATCAAACCCCGACAAATCATAGATAAATGAACCGAATCACCAATGGGGTTTGAAACAACTACATGATCCACTACCATACTAGTAATTAAGTGCAGAGATTCAACTACAGAATTTGATGTAAACGAGTGCGTAACACCAGAATCGAAAAGAGTTCTATTTGGATAATTTGAGAAGGGGAAATTAAAAATTTAATGGAAACTTTACTACCTCTATCTGGTACACTGACCATGAGAACATACACCTGCCCTTCAGAAGATCCTGCCCTTTGATCCTGTCCATGTTTCTTCGGGCATTCCCTCGTATAGCCTCTGACCTCACCACAGTTGAAGCAAGCATTCTTCCTTTTCTGGCAATCTTTTACCAAATGGACCGTGCGCCCATAGTTATGACACTTCCTCTTTTCTCGGGTTTTTCAATCTTTGTCCAACTGACCCTTATGTCTACAACCATTACATTTCTTCTTAGAGAGATCACCTACTTGCGATGGTGGAGGAACAACGGCTGCAGCTGGGGGAGGGGCATCTCCTTGGTTCCCGGTTGGTGTCGTAGCCTTAAGATACTTGCGGAACCAATCCGGTACTTGAACGCCCTCGGGAATATTTGGTTCCCTAGACATGATAAAAAGAAAAAGGAAGAGATTTAGACAAAGGACCAAAGGGTATTACATATGGCTTTTTGGGGAATGTTTTTCAAAACAAACTTTTCTTTTTGAAAATATTTTCTTTTAAAAAATCATTTTCAAAAATAATTTACAAAAAATTTTATCTAATCTGGTAACCTTCAGCTCTGATACCAAGTGTGACACCCCACGTCCGTTAATGTCACTCACTAAGGGAATGCATTAAGTTCCATGAAGCATTATAGGTAATTAGACACAGAATAATTACAAGACAGATATAAATAAGATAGCAGCGGAAATATAAATTTTTATTTCAATAAAAATACCGTGGTCCATAATTTCATAAGTCACAAAAACCATTACAACAAAATAACTTCTGTCTTGCATCATCAGAGTACATAAGTAAATAAAAAGCATAATTCCCGAAATGAAAGAGTTAAGCCATAGTAGAGACAAGAACTTGAGCCATACTTCAGTAATAGTTCCTAGCAAGATGATATCTGAATCCTGACTAAGCCTGGGTGTTTCCTCCCTATGAACCGGGGGGGGGGGGGAGGGGGGGAGGGGGACAGAAGAAAGAAGGAGAAACAAAAAGGGTCAAACAATAAGCTTGGCGAGTCTAGTTACTTTTAGCCAGTAGATAAATAAAAGTAACATGATAGGCATATAAAGTGGATAAGGGAGATCACTACATAAATGGCAGGTGTGACAAGGTAAGCAAGATAAGGTGTACATGCCTCACTAATGATTTCTCTGCACTATTACTAGTATATCTAGAAAGAGACGATCCCTCCAACTATTTAGGTATACGTCCAAATGTATCCTAACTACTACCATGATCGATCGTCTCCCTAACCCTCGTAGATACCTTGTGCTAGCCCCACAGTAGGATGTATCACTTCCTAAAGTGGCAACCCCTCATCGTAACAATGTGCACAACCATATCTACAGGTGTCACGGTTGTCTTATCCCCACTGCCCGGCTCATGCTTGCACAAGGCCCGGTCGGTTTGCGCTGCCCACACCGTCCTCCACGTTGGGATCTCTTACAATCAGTTAGTAAGCGTGCCCCTTCTCCGCTAAGTACGAAATACTTTGTTTGATACATACTCCATTCCCACACAATATGATACAAGCTCTCCCCTTTGTCTTGTATCCCCCATTAGGTTTTCACTGACTATGTATACCACTAGGTGTCTTTAATTAGATAACCTTATTTACTTCTACCGATTATGCTTACCTACAGGTGTCTTTAATACATAACCCCTAATCTTCCAACCGGTTATGCTTACCTATAGGTGTCTTTAATTACATAACCCTATTACTTCTACAAGTTATGTTTACCCTAAGAGGTGTCTTTAATTACATAATCTTAACGGGTTAAGTTTGTAGGCCTATTACCCATCCCCTCTTCAGATTTACTTAACCATGTTTACTTAACCCCCAACTTAAATTTAAGTTCATACAATCCCTATGGATTAACTTTAGGTTAAGTAGTCCAATTCTTTACCATGTCCGTTTATGGTTTCATAACAGGCTAGATCTCCCACATTAGACCTACAACGTGTGGATGCTGGATATGCCGGTCGGGTCTGGGAAGACTTATTCCATAGTTGGGCCTAACCTCGTGTCATAGCCCGATTTGTATTTACGTACATAGAACTCCCACATTAGGTTTACCATTACTGGTTGCTGGATATGCCAGTCGGGTCCGGGCAGACTTCCACCACTAATGCAACCTAACCTCGTGTCATAAGTACAATTACAATTTCTAACTGTAACTACTAGACATTCCATTTTTAATCAATTAATTAACCCTTTCCTTTTGTAGGTGCCAATACTTATTTTGCCCAATAATTTGAATTACATGTCCATAAATGTTCAGATTCAAATTATGCCGTTTTCAATTAATTTACCAATTAATTAATCTTTTCCTTTTATAGGTGTCAATAATTATTTTGCCTAATAATTTGAATTACATGTCCATAAATGTTCATATTCAAATTATGCCATTTTTAATTAATTTACCAATCACTTAATCCTTTCCTTTTATACGTGTCAGTACCTATTTTGCCCAATAATTTGAATTACATGTCCATAAATATTCGTATTCAAATTATGCCATTTTTATCCCTTCCCCCGCTCCTTGGCTAGCGCCCTCACAAAATTGGCAATATGCCTAGGATAGACAATAGCCTAGTCATAAACGATAACAGGGAAAATAATGGTAATATACTAAAATAAACATCTTGGCATAAACATAAACTTGTAAGATAAAAGATGAACATACATACTAGCATGGACATGAAATTTTCATCATAACAAGGTGGACATAAAACTGATGAACTATGATGTCACAATATCAAAATTAGCCATTTTAGATGTCCAATCGATTTAAATCTAACATAATAACATAAAGTGACAATTTAGATTACATAAAATAGAACTAACATGAATCATGAAGTGATAAATTTAGATTACATAGGATAGATCTAACATGAATCATAAGATAACAATTTTAAATCACGTAGGATTGACCTAACATGAATCATAAAGTGACAATCCTAGATCACATAAGATAGATCTACATGAATCATAAGGTGACAATTTTAGATCACATAGGATAGATCTAACATGAATCATAAGGTGACATTTTTAGATCACATAGGATAGGTCTAACATAAATCATAAAGTGACAATCTTAGATCACATAAGATAGATCTACATGAATCATAAGGTGATAATTTTAGATCATGTAGGATAGATCTAACATGAATCATAAAGTGACAATTCTAGATCATATAGGATAGATCTAACATGAATCATAAAGTGACAATTCTAGATCACATAGGATAGGTCTACATGAATCATAAGCTGACAATTTTTGATCACATAGGATAGATCTAACTTGATAATTTTAGATCACATAGAATATATTTACATACATCCGCATCATAGCATATCATAAAAGTTACAACCCAAGATCCATAATGATAACATAGTAGAATAATTGAATTGGATCCAGATAAATAGATCTATCATAATATAACATGAGATCTACCAATAACATAGATTTAAAGTCTAAAATAAAAATCCACATCGCAGTCTTTCATAGTTTCACTATTATTTATCTAAACTTAAAAGCAACTTGAACTCACTGTGATTGGATTGATAAAATGATAGAAAAGGTGTTGAGTCTATGTTTGAATCATAGAATTTGGTAAGCTTTAGAAGAAGATGAGAGATCCTAATTCAGTCCAGAATCCAGCAGAGTCCGTCCACCATTGCTTTTCTTTGAAGAAAACAAAGGATATGAGATATATTTATAGCTGCTGGGTTACAGAATTCGGATGCCACATCAGCCCTAATGAAATATAGGGTCAGGTCATGGTTCGTCACTCACTCGGAAAAGGCCCAAACACCCAGAAACTATTCTGGGCGCACTTTGCAGGTGCCCCAGTGCAAAAATACATTGGCACACTTGTCAAGTGCGCCAGTGTATTCTGCTTTCATCGTAAAACTTTAACCATCCATAACTTCTTAATACGTTATCTGTTTTAAAGCAAACTCGGACTCTATCTCAAGCAGAATTCCGAGACGAACGCAATGGAGTAACCCGTTTCACTTAATTCTGAATATTAAATTAATTATTCTTTAATTTATCCTTTTTAATGTTGTTAAAAATTCGGGGTGTTACAAATCCTAGCCTAGTCCCACGCAACGCTGGATTGCACAGAGTTTTATTATTATCAATATCCAAGTACAACCCCTTGATTTCACCGGTACAAGGTTAACACCGCTCCAAAAACCCATTATTTCACGGCTACAAGGTTAACACCACTCCCTTTCCTTGATTTCAGGGTAATAAGGAGCATGCCCTCTCCCAAGCAATTACCACATGATTACAATAGCCCTATAACTCTTCAATAAAACTTCCTAATTGATAGTAGTAGATAGATATTGAGAAGAGATGAAGTTTTATATGATTTGAGTAGAAATTAGCCAAGTATAAGTGTAGAAATCAAAAAAAAATAATGTATTTTAATGGTAGTATGAAAAGGGGTGAAGATGGAGAGGATGAATGATGAAAAATTCGAAATCATCCCCAATTTATAATGTCCCAATGGTTGCAACATTTCAGAAACGTTGCAAATAATGAAAAGACACTTCCTTTGAAAATTAAAAAAATGACAGTTGTATGTCGACATAAGCATTTATGTATGTTGACATAGGCCTTGTATTTTGATTTTTAAATCTATTTTTCAAGAGTTTAAACATACATACTATTCTGTAAATTCTTGAATCAAAACATAGTAATATAAAATAAATTCTAAAGTGTAAAATCATTTGAAATCATAATAATATATTATATGTACATATTTATAAAGTTATAAGGTTTAAAACTATAAAACTGTATAACTATATATATAAATATATATATAGACTTATATATATATATTTGAAACTTTATAAACATATATGTTTGAAATCATAAGAAAGATAATAATTTGAAATTATTTCAAAAAATAATTTGAAATTATTTCAAAAAATAATTTGAAATTATTTCAAAAAAAATTGAAATTATTTCAAAAAATAATTTGAAATCAGGATTTGAATTTTGAAAATAGAATTTCAAATTTTAAACTCAGAATTTGAACCTGGAGTGCTATTCAAAGTCTTACATATAAACTAGACTATACTACTATATTTTTTCTTGAACTCTTGAAACCTTGATATCTTGATAACTTAATAACTCATGAGTCTTGAATCTCTTCAGAATCCTGAATCTCTTGAAACTCTAAAACTGTACAGTCTTCAGTATTTTAGTCATGTGTACAAACCCTGCATATATATATTGTAGATGGAGATGTTATTCAAAATACTTTTTACTTTTTAAAAATGGAAGAAAATCTCCCGTCATATCCCAAAAAAAATTCATAAACGAATCAAAATTATCAAGTTCCAATCTCAGATTCTAGTGTCGGGCATAATATTCAGGCATTGTTTGATACAGATCTATCCTCTCCTCAGTTTTTTCAACTAGTAGAGAATCATGTCTTCATTTTAGAAGAAACATTTAAATCTTTTTGGATTCATGGGCGAATACTATTGTTCTTCATCTGGTAGATTGCAGATTAACGGTTGTCAAATTTAAGGAGTATATAGGTAAAGTTCCGAAGCCTAGAGGTAATTTTTTAATTCATATAGCACCTGGTTTCCACTATACAGTTCAATTCAATGAGGTAGCAGATTGTTTACAAGTGCTGAAATCATAGACCTATTCTTATTTTGGTAGACTATTGTTGATTTTTAGATGGTTTCCAGGGTATGACTTTGATATTTTTTCTGCTAATAAGGTCCAGATCTGGATTAAATTCTGTAATCTTGAAATGGAATTGTAGTCAAATATGGCTTTCTCAATGATTGCGAGCTTCATTGGATGATCCTATACAAATGGATGATAACACTACATGTAAGAAAGTAACTAAATATGCTAGAATTTTAGTTAGAATAGATGTTGAAACTAAGTTGGTTGATAAAATTCCTATAAGAATGCATAATGGTATTTCGAAAGAGGTTGTGGTGGAATATGAATATGTGCCTCATCATTGTGGAAAATGCAGAAGGTTTGGTCATAATTCTAGTATTCATGAGGTATCTACTAAACCTATATGGACTTTAGATCAATTAGTAGACGAAGCTAGTTCTTCAAATGTTCACGCAGATGGTATGGATCAAGCGGATAAGTCTAGAAGTGTAAATGGGGCTGAAGATGTAGATCTAGATTTTTTGAACTCGGAATTACCAAAAGATCTATTGCTTGGGAACTTAAGTCATATTGCTGATAATATGAATAAGAAAGCTAATGATGAAGATAATGTGGATGTTTCTAATGGTGTTACAGCTAATAAGGATTATCTAGTTCAATTGAAAGGCAAGAACAAAGTTGTTGTCAATGCTCCTCCTAAAAGACAGATAAGGAGCAATTTGGCTATTAAATGACATTCATGTCATGGGACGGTAGAGGGATCAACTCACCTCAGCGTATGGGTGATGTTTTATCTCTTTTAACGAAATTCAAACCAATTTTTTTTGGTTTGATAGAAAATAAAATAAATAATGACAATTTTAGGAGGTTTGCTAGATTAGTGCCTAGAAGGTGGGAATTTTTACCATATGAAGATGAAGCTTATTCTGGAAGAATTATGATAATATGGAATATTGATGTTTGGTCTATTAATGTAGTGTCCTCATCTCAACAACATGTAACATTTCATGCAGTAAATGCTAGTGGCTTTGTTCTTTATGTTTCGATGGTGTATGCCAGCAATTTGTTTCGACAAATGTTATGGCAAGATATAATTCGAGAATTAGGAATGATTAATGAGGAGTGGGTACTTATGGGAGATTTTAATAATGCGATGTCTCATTTGGATTAAAAAGGTGGGCTATCGATCCCTTTCCAGCATGTAAGAGCTATTAATAATTGTATTTTTCTCAATTTCGTTTGTTAGAAGTAAAGGCTGTGGGGTTTAATTATACATGGAGGCAAAGAGGTATGGCAAATAATATCGATAAAATCTTTATAAATCATCTATGCCTGCATAAATTTATAGAGTTAGAATATTTATCGGTCTCTCAACTCTCCAGTGATCATAATCCATTCTTATTGGATTTAATTCCTACAGCGACATCTAAGGGTATACCTTTTAGATATTCAAATGATTGATGAGGCAAGGTTATACAGAGTGTGTTCAAAGAGCTTTAAATATAAATGTGGGCAGTTTTTCCAATCACAACTTTATGAAGAAACTCTGTTTTTTTAAGATTGAATTGAAAAAGTGGAATAAGTTGAGGTCAAAAGAGAATGATACTCTTCTAGAAACTGAAGCTATTTTCAAAGATAGGGAATCTGCAACAGATGCTGAACCTGAAATGTTAGAGTTATATGAAGATATGTTGGAAGCCAAAAAAGTTTTATGTTAATGAGTTTCAGGAAAAAGGCTAAAGTCTCATGGCTTCAATATGGTGATACGAATTCAATTTTTTTCCACTCGAAGATGTTAACAAGGAAATACACTAATCATTTGAAGGCTCTGATTAATGCGGATGATGAATTGATTTTTAAACCAGATGAGGTAGCAATAGAAGCAATTGAGTATTACAGTGAATTATTTAATGGAGAGGTAATTTCTGATTTTCCTGGATTTTAAGCTATATCTACTATAAATGAGTATGGAAAGCAGGCACTACTTCTGGCTATTTCAATGGAAGAAACTAAATATGCAGCAGATTTTATTCATGATGACATGAGCCCTAGTCTGGATGGCTTCAATTCGAAGTTCTTTAAAGTACATTGGGAGGATATTAAAATAGATTTGGTGGCTGTAATGCAAGATACATTTGAGTCAGGTAAATTGCGGAAAGGTATTAATCATACTTTTGTGACTTTAGTACTTAAAATTGAAAAACCATCTGAAATTGAATATTATCGACCGATTTCATGTTGTAATTTATATTACAAAATCTTTAGTAAGATATTGTGCAATAGAATGACATGGTATCTAACTCATTTGGTATCCTTAAACCAATGTGCTTCCATTCCATCACGTTATATTGGAGATAATATTTTGATGGCGTATGAACTTTTACGAAACTTTAAGAAACCAGGAGTTAATAAATTATGTGTAAAAATTGATTTACATAGGGCTTATGATAAGATTTCTAGAGAATTTATCTATCATGTTATGTTGAAGATGGGTTTTCCAATACATTTCATAAATGTTATATATGAATGTATCTCTACTCCTTCTTTCTTTATTATGATATAAGGAGTGCCGAGAGGTTTTATTTCACCTAATAGGAGAATACGTCAAGGAGATCCATTATCTCCCTATTTATTTTCATTGGCTATGGAGTATTTTACCTTATGTTTGAATGTTGATACAGTGCAAGGTGGATTTTTTTTCCTGTACACAAAAATGAACCAGTAGTAACACATCTTTCGTACGCAGATGATCTCATGGTTTTTGGGAAGAACTACAATATGTGTGCCATTTATTTGAAGTCTGCATTTGACAAGTTAAAGCATTATACTAGTTTAACGGAGAGCGAGATGAAAACGAAGGTATATTTCAGTTCTTTTGCTTGAAATACAAGTGATATATTGAATATTCTTGGGATTTAATCAGATCATCTACCAATGAAGTATTTAGGGGTTCCAATCTCTTCGAACTATATACATTATCAGGATTGCCAGAGTTTATTGCATAAGATATAATGTAAGATACAGGGTTGGGAAGTTAAATTTCTTAGTTTGGCTGCTCGAGCCGAACTTATACAATTTGTCATACTACTATGATTCTATATTGGTTGTTTATATATTAATTGCCATATCATGTGTTAGATAAGCTTAACACTATGTGTGCAGATTTTTTTTGGGGAAGCTCTGTTCATAAAATCAACTGGAAGAATCTGTGTTTCCCGAAAGATGAGGGAGGTATAGGTTTGAAATTGTTTGCTGATTTGAAGAAAGCCGCTTGTGTTAAACTTATGTGGAGGTTTCTAGCATCGTCAACATTGTGGAGTAAGTGGATGCAGTCGAGATATTGTACAGGAAAGCAGTTTTGGTGCACGAGTATCGACAACAATGCCTCGAGCACTTGGAAGGCTATTCTGAGGTTGAGGACTTCAGGCTTGCAACTTTTTAATAAAGTTATATCTTCAGGTCCATCTACTTCGTTGTGGTTTGATCCATGGATCAACTGTAAATGTTTGGTAGATATGATCAGTTTCTCTAGATTAAATGCTTTGGGTAATGTAGATGATCTTGATTTCTTCTGTAGTAGTTGATGGCAGATTTATGAGTATCGTGCACCCTGCAACTCGTGAGATTCGGCAACAAATTAATGAAGTTCATATTGATTCGGCAGCATAGGAAGATTATTTAAAGTGGTGTGAAGGAGGGTCATTTAATTTTCATAAAGCATGGGAGAAGGTGAGAAATAGAGGGTCTTGTGTGCCAATTCATAAAGTTATTTGGCATGGAAAAAATGCAAAGAAAATGGAGTTTATAACTTTTTTAGCAGTGAGTAATATCCTTTATACGAAAGACAGGATGTTGAGATTTGGGCTAATTCATGATGATGTCTGCTGTTTTTGTGGGGAGAATGAGGAATCTGTGCGGCATCTATTTTCTGAATGTGTATATATCGGGTGTGTATGGAAACTGCTTTCTTTGAAACTTGGAATATCAGTGGAGAATTCAAGTGTTTTAGAGGTTGAAGCAGCTAAAATTCTAAATGGTTTTATAGAAAATGATTAGACGTTGGACTTAGCTTATGCAGTCCTTACCATTGCAGTTTATCAATTGTGGATGGAGGGAAATGCTCGGGTTTTTAATAACAAATGCATTAACAAGGAAGTTTGTTTGCGAATGATAGAAAAAGAGGTTTGGTATTTGGTAAATAAGAATGGAAGTAAAACTCAGAGGTGTCAATGGAAGGAAGAGTTGCTTGGAAGATGGGGAGTGGAGCTTGTTGATATAGGGTAATACATATTTACATATATATATATATATATATACATACGGGTTTGACAGTTATAGATGTAATGTTTGTTTGAGAGTTTGAGTTGACCGTTGAAATGTATTGTTAATATATGGCGTTTATATGTGCTCTTTTCCCTTATATCGCACCCATTTAGGTTAGGGGTTATAGGTTTTGATGAGGCATATAACAAAGTATATGATTGTTATATGCAATAATGTTTACAATTTTCAAAAAAATAAATAGATAGATAGAGATGTTAGTATATATTTTATAATCAATTAATAGTGATAATTGAAATAAAGTTGTTGTCATCAAAACTCCATTCTCCAACTATCTCCCCATTTAGGGGGTTATAGGTTTTGATGAGGCATATAACAAAGTATATGATTGGTATATGCAATAATGTTTACAATTTTTAAAAATAAATAAATAGATATATAGAGATGTTAGTACATATTTTATAATCAATTAATAGTGATAATTGAAATAAAGTTGTTGTCATCAAAACTCCATTCTCCAATAATCTCCCCCTTTTTGATGATGATAATCTTGATTTATAAAATATTCATACCTGTTTATACCCGTTGATACTTTTTGATCTGGTCCTTCGAATACTCCTTTTTCATCATTAATCCTACATAATTCCCCTTAAACTAAGCCTAGCTAATTTTATAGTTTCTCCCCCTTTGTCATCAACAAAATGAAATTCTAAATATACTCCCCCTATATCTATACTACGAATAATTATCTTATATCTATATATCTATTCTAAGGTTATAATATTTAATTTTATACTAGCATACATGACTTCCCCTAAACTCATGCCTATATAATATTCAACAATCCAAAAAGTATAAACAAATTCAACAATCCAAGTATTATAGTCGTTATTTACAAACACATCCAAATGTATTTTGATGGCGGTATGCAAAGGGGTGAAGATGGAGAAGAAGAATGATGAAAAAAATTCGAAATCAACCCCTATTTATAATGTCGCAATGGTTGCAACGTTTCAGAAATGTTACAAATAGTGAAAAGAGACTTCCTTTGAAAACTAAAAAAATAACAGTTGTATGTCAACATAGGCACTTATGTATGTCGACATATGCCTTATATTTTGATTTTTAAAACTATTTTTCAAGTGTTTAAACTTATATACTATTCTATAAATTCTTGAATCAAAACTTAGTAATATAAATAAAAATTCTAAAGTGTAAAATCGTAATAATATATTATAATACATATTTATTAGGTTATAAGGTTAAAACTATAAAACTACATAACTGTATTGTAATAACCCGGAAATGCGGGCCAGTTTAAAATTTTTATTTTGGCAATTTTAACGAATTTTGAATATTTAAAATGAATTATTTTAAATAATATCGACGAGAAATTTATTTTGAATAGAATTAGAACGTATATAGTTATATAGATCATCGTTAGAATATAAATAATTATTTATAATTATAAAAGGAATTGAAAATGGCCCTACAGTTCGATAATTCGATTTCAAAATTCAATTGAATGTACCGGGTGCAAAATAAACCGGATTTGAGTGAAACCAAAAATAATAGGATCTATTTGAGAATATCTTTCCAACGAATCCAAAAAATCGAAATTTCATAGCGGGAATCAAAAGATATGTCCAGTTGAAAATTTTGAACAGTCGCTATGGAATTCAGGCCCTTAAAAATGTAAATTTTGCAAACGACCTCGGATTTCGACGAAACAACTTTTGTTGGATCCATGATATCAAGTTATTGCTAGGTTTCAAATTTCATAATTTTTCGAATCAATATGTGAGCGTGGCAAAGGAAAACGCGTTTGACCAGTTTTAGTTGATTTTAATCGACTCGAAAATGGCCATTTTTCCAACGGTCTCAGAATTCGACGAAACTAGTTTTGTTAGGACCGTATTGTCAATACGAAGTTAGAAAATATTTTTCGGGGATTTTTAGAGTTCGTATGTGGCCCCGGTAAATTAAAATGTGCGTTTAAATTCAATATATAGAGTTATACGTTGATTTTGATGAAAACTGATCGAATCAGCCTACGATACATATCCCATTGTGTTCGGAATGGGGGTAATTAGCTATGGACGACAGGCGGTGAGCTTGATTTCGAGTTCGAAAATAAAAGCTGCTTTTTGAAATTAAATAAAATAAATAAATTAAAATTAAAATAAATCCCTCCCTCCCCTTATCTCCTCAGCCCCCCCCAATCTGTTTCATTTCAGAAAATCGAATAGAAAGAGGAAAAATTTCGATCGCCCCCCCCCCCCCCCCCCGTCATAGCGTGCCTCCATCCACCGCCTAAGCCTCCCCCTCCCCCATCGATCTTCCACCTGCCACGCCACTCCTCCAATGGATGCTCCGCCCCCTTCCCTCCTCGACTCCCTTCCGGTTGCTCGCGAGAGAAACCTGCACCGTCGCCCCTCGTTCAGGGCCGCCACCGCAGTCTTCCATCACCCACTCCGTCGATCCGCAACCTCCCTACCCTTCGGCCTCCACTCCCCTTTCTTCCTACTCCACCGACGAACACCAGACGAGACCGCCAATTCCCGCCACACTCCTTTCGCCTCCTGAGCCCGTCAGCACCCTCCCCCACTCCGAAAACAACTGTAAGTTTTTAATTATATTTTATTTAGTTATTTATTTTAATTTATTCAGTGTAATTAATTTAAATTTAAAAATAAAGGTCTGTTTTTATATGAAGTGGCATGAGAAAATTTAGACCTTTATTGTATGAGTATAGAAATGAAAGTACGGGTTTTTTTTATGTGTTAACATCTGAAATAAAAATGCGGGTCTTTATATGAAAAATCTTATGGTAAAGATTTGATTTCTAGAAATGTAAAGATTGGATTTTTTATATGATAAGGATAATAAAAATATGAACTTTATTTGATTTTATAAAAACATGATTTCTTTGATTTTATAGGAACATGATTTCTTTGATTTTGTTTATATGAAAAATTATGATTTTGCTTATATGAATAGACAAGATTTTTAAAGTTAGAAAGCGAGACAAAAATACGATTTTTATATATAAGAAGAAGAGATAAAAATACGATTTTTATATATAAGAAACAGAGATAAAAATTCGATTTTTATATATATGAAGGGAAGATAAAAATTCAATTTTTACATGATTGGAATATTAAAAATATAATTTTTATATACTAGTGGCATAATAAAAATATGATTTTTACTTAGGTAGAGTATTAAAGAAATGGTTTTTGTCAAAGTAGAAATATAAAAATATAAAATTGAATAACTTTTAAAATAAAAAGAGGATTTTTATTGTAGATAAAAATACGATTTTTAGGTAAAAAGGTTTGATTTTTACAATAGAAAAGATACGATCTTTTGAAGAAGAAATTTTTATCATAGTAAAGAAGGAAAATTTCGATTTTTAAAGAAGAAACGTGTAATATTTACATATGTAGTAAAGCGATAAAAATATGATTTTTATAAAGTAGAAGCAATAAAAATATAATTTTTATTTGAACAACGTGAAAAGAACTGCATAGGAATTCCAAGCAAATCCAGTCAGTTCAGCAGTTCAAAAGCAAAGCACGGCGGAGTGGAACCCTCTGTGAGAACTTCTCACTCTAAATTTCTTTTTCTAGTTATATATGTATATATATATACTAGGATGCAGACGGTGTTTAGTAGCACCCGACACCACTGCCCACAGACCATGGACTTGTTTGTTTGGTTGCATAGATTAGTTAGATTATTTGATTTGAATTTGATTGTTTGGTGAAATGGAATGGATTTGATTGATATGTGTATGGCGTGGGCCATTATTAGACCGGGGATAAGGCTAGGCCTCGTCCCGTTTCTAGTATCGGGTCGTTATGCCGCCGAAATTTTCTAAAATAAGTTAGAAAAATAAAGATATCATTTTATTTAATAAATGAACTGAATAGAATAATTTGGTCGTTAAAAATATAATTTTTAACGTGAACAAATAAATATTCATTTACAAATCGAACGATTTGTTTATGTACACCTATTTGAAGGACATTGATTGGGACGATAAATTTTACACATCGCCCAACTGCACAAATAAAATCTGTGTTTGATTGTTTGAAACCCAACACGGGTATTGGGATAAAATACGGCATACACTGATCCCAATAATTAGTTGTATGTCGATCGATTGATTGACAGGCTGTTATAAGCGTTAAATATCTATATTTGATGCTTATACAGTGTAGTGCACTTTGGATGATGGTTGATTATTTATCGTTGCTATTATATACATGTGTTGTATGGAATCCATATAGTTAACGCTATATGGTGATTGATTGGGCCTCATTCCAATTTAGAAAATAAAGAACATTATAAAATAAAGGTTCATGTGTTGACCGTACTCATCCGTTGAGATTAGTCATGTGTTGAACGAAATATTTTAACAATAAAATTTATATCTTTATCATATATAAAATTAGAAACTAACTGGAAAATAGATAAGATGAGTGGCCTCCTGGATATTGATCTGATGTTGGTTTCGGCCTTCGGGGTTAATATTTAGGGAATCGTTCTCTTACTAATTTACGGTTAGAGTCTGATTTGAAATCAAACGATAGATACCATAATTTTTGTAAAATATATTAAATAACAAAAATAGTCACACGTGGACAGTACTCATCCGTTGAGATTAGTCATGTGTTGACAAGAATATAGATTCATGTATTGAATAGGATAAATATTCATTTGTTGAATAGAATAACGGAATTATTGAAATGTATAAAGCCGTGTTGATTAGAGATGCGCTATTTTGACGCGAACGATATTTATATCGATTATATTCGTTTTTCGAATTGAATTGAATATATAACGAATTCAAATTGAATTGAATATAAAACGAATTCGAATTGAATTGAAAATGAATTGAAATAGAATAAAAATCGATTTGAAATGGATTCAAACTGAATCGAAATTTGAATTAAATTGAAATGAATTTAAAATGAATTTATAAGGAAAATTTCAATTTTGATTTGAATTGGAAATGGAAGTTGAAATGTTTTTGAAACGAATTTAAAACCATTTATAAAATTCGTTTTGAATAGAAATCGACAAAATATATATTTTATATATAATATAATGGCCTGAATAGAACGCGCCGCGCCGTGGCAGTTCGTAAATTTCGACCATTGACTTCGAACGGACATTACGGGAGATCCGACCGTCGGATTCTCCTAAAACCGGAACCGTTGGGTTCGTATTGAAAAGAGGTTTCTAACGAATATTATAAATTCAAAATCTAACGGTTGGATTTGGAGATACGTCCAAATCAAATTTGGAAAAGGTCGCTGTAAGTGCAGTTCGATGGCCGTTGATGGAAATCGACTGTACGGGCCTTAATAAAATTATTAAAAATAGTAATAATTTGTATGAAATCATAAGAAATGATTTGGGAAAAATTGGGTTTGAAATGGGTTATAAATAGAATTGATTTGTGGGTTTATCGTGAAGGGTGTTTTAAATGACACTTGTTTTTTAACCCGATAATAAATAGAATGTGATTTGAGTTTGTCGTGAACTGAGTTTTAAATGACATTAGTTCTTTAACCCAGTAAAAGGAGTTTTAATGAATCTACAATTAGATTGAAATGTGAATTGATAATCTAAATTATCAAACTTAGAAAGTGAGCGAGAATGGAGTATCACCAGTTTTGCTCCAAAGCGATAGTTAAATCTTTAATTAGATTTGAACGTGAAATGGTAATTAATTTTACCGATAACACTGTGGTGTTAGATATGGAGTATTACCAGTTTTGCTTCATGGGATGAATAGGTTGGGATTGGGAAATAAAATAAATAATTACTTCGGTGTGGTTCGTTAATACCGACTAGTTTGGAAAACCATAATTTGGTTTGAAATGACATCCAAAGGAAAATTAAAGGATAAATTTTAAAGAATTTATCTTGGATAAAATTAATGGGAACCTTTCCCTAAGAATATGAAATTTAGAAACTAGCTGTAGGTTAGTTAAGAAGAATGGTTTCCTGGATATTGATCTGATGTTGGTTTCGGCCTTCTGGGTTAATATTTGGGGAATTGTTCTCTTGCTAATTTACGGTTAGTGACTGATGAATTGGAATGAGGCGTATGTTGTGTTTGTGTAACATTTGTTTTAATGTACTCGGGTTGTTCGGAAAGGCCGGGTTTATACCCATTCTGAATAACCGATTCGACGATATGTCGAAGATGAAGACGGTGGTTGAAGACCGGAAGTCTTCACATCGTTTGGGTGATTACTGATGATCTTGATTGGGATGTACACCCAAGATGAGGGAATCAGTTGGTGGTCGTCCAGACGTACTTGGAGATGGATGGATATGCGAGGAAAGTGCCTCCGGTTTCGTTCAGACCCAGAACGAACTTGTAAATGGATTGTGTGTCTGACATTGGATTTTATTCTGTGTTGATTGATTTTTGTTAAATATATATCTGTTTGGCGGCGGAGAATTTATTCTTTTGCTTAACGCCCTTCTCTGAGACATACGAGCTTAGAGGTTATATATCAATAGATATCAATCGCATGGCATGAATTGCCTGTGTGGCACGCTGAGTTGCATGGATCAAGGCTTCTGTTGAAAAGCAATGTCTTGTGGTTGATGATCAAAGCACGGCCTACGTGGCAGCTTTGTGTATAACGTGAATTCGCGAGCCTCACACCTCGGTATGAGTTAAAAACGGGATAAGGACTGCAGGGAGAGTACGACGTTTCTTTCTAGCTTTGGTGGTGTCAGTGACTTACCAGCCCTGACATTTATATACTTTTCACCGATGTGGTTGTTGGATGAGGCGCCTCGATTTTAGGTCTGTAAGGACCGGGAAACGTGTGTTCAGGAATAACTAATCCTCAAACGTAAGAGAGGACCGGCCCCGAAGCATCCAGGGGTTACCCAGAGTGTGTAGTCCCGAGGCATTTGCTAGAGTGTCTCGAAGCGGAGAGGAGCTTGCCCCTTGCCTCGACTCATGATGGAAATCCAATTTCCAATACGAGATATTTCGACTTTATTTGTAGATCCTAGTATGGCGACATAGTAGCATGGGATGCTATGCCGTCTATGATTGATATTTATGATTGAAATTGTTTTGACTCAATACACTTATTATAGTATCAAATGATTTGTTTTTAAACGTACCAAGCATGTTTGGCTGTTATAAGGTAAAACCCTATCCTCCGGCTTGCGTTGCATTGTGCGATGGGACCTAGGTCTTATAATAGCTTCATTTTTCGAAAAAGCATTGCGTTGTTTATCCTATGCACTGGTATTCTTGGGAGGAAACCCGTTCCGTGTTATACGGCGTGGTCCCTTGAATTACTCTCTTTTAAAGTAAAGTTTTAAATAACTGTTTTAGTTCTCACACCAGTCACATGACTGACCTGGAGTTTATTGTTTTAACCTAAACTCTGGGTGCCCCTATTTTCGACACGGGCAGCTAGTAGTTTTGGTTTTGCAGATTTATATTCACAGGATCCTGATTTACAGCTGGAATGATGCTCGGAAAGCTCTGTATCCGTGTATTACTTTCAGTTGTGTTTTATATTGTTTTTCCGCTGCTATGTAATTAATTGTAATCTCTGATATTTATCGAATGTAATTTATTCATTATACTCTGTATATTCTTGTATCTGATGGAATTGTTGTAATAGCAATGAAATGTTCTTCCGTCTGAGTTCCAATTTGTCCTGTTCTCAAAACGATCAGGGGTTTCGAACGGTCTAGGTCGGTTTAACGACTGATTCAGATCGAGCGAAGTTCCTTGTTGTTACATTTTTATATATATATAAACTTATATATATTTAAAACTTTATAAACATATATGTTTGAAATCATAAGAAAGATAATAATTTGAAATCATTTAGAAAAAAAATATAAGATCAGGATTTGAATTATGAACACAGAATTTGAATTTTTAAAATCAAAATTTTAAAATAGAATTTGAACTTAGAGTTCTATTCATAGTCTTACATATGAACTAGACTTTATTACTATATTTTTCTTAAACTCTTGATATCTTGATAACTTGATAACTCATAAGTCTTGAATCTCTTCTGAATCCTAAATCTTTTGAAACTATAAAACTGTACAGTCTTCAATATTTAATTCTTGTATACAAAACATCCATATATATATATATATATATATATATTCTAGATAGAGATGTTAGTATGCATTTTATAATCAATTATAATGATAACTGAAATAAGGTTGTTGTCATCAAAACTCCATTCTCTAACAGAAATGCACTTCTCCTACGCAAATAACTTGATCGTCTTCTTCAATCTCCTCATTCAGTGCCTCTTCTTCCTCTTTTTCTTCCATTTCTTCTTCTTCTTCTTCCATATGACTTGCTTGATTATCGTCCTCAATGATAATAGGATTGGTTTGATTATCCATCACATACCTTTGTAGATTTCTTATAATCCTTCCTTGTTTTTCTTGTTCTTTATTCATCCTTATTAGAAGAAGTTGAATCTCAGTTGACATTTTCAGTAAATCCTTCATAGATTCTTCCAATTTCATCACTCCTGCTAGCATAGTACGTTGGAATGGACTAATAGAGAGTCTGGGGAATGAAATTGAGTTGTTTTGGTTTGTATTATTAGAGAAGACCATTTTTTCGCTTAAGTGTATCGAATGTATATCACCAACGGTTGGGCTCAAACCACCGTTTCCCGAAAAGGGACAGCATCGAATATAGATTAAAGAAGCAAAAGGAATTTCTCTAGATAGGTGATTATACACCCTAATAGGAGCGACCCACATAGCCATGCTGCCTGCCCGATTTTTGTCATTTCCCGGTTGTGAGGCTTGAGGCTAGAATTTATCTTTAGAACATCTGGTCATCATTCACTTTGAATGCCACGTTGTCAGATCCACTGGATATCACTAATTGACGTCCACAAAAGCACCCTAGTTGGAAGCTAACCAACTATGACACGTTTGAAGAAATCAACGTACGTGGCCCATTGGAAATACTCTGTCAAACATTCGTCCATACAAGTCATCCAGGAACAGGATGAACTGAAGGCACCCTCCTACTACATCCTTATATAGGAATCACCTCAAGGATCAGTAGCGAGTAGTCCTTGCAATCTGCAAAATCTCAACCACGACCGAATCACGTCAGAATACCTCTGCGTTGCAACACAGAGAATATTCGTCAAGTAATCCTTTTGCTTATGAAGATCCACGGTCTTCAATTGCTCCGTCTTCAATCGACGTCTTCACGTATTTGCTGGTCGGAATGGCTTTCGAATATAAATTTGATCTCGGTCTTTCCGTGCCAACAATCGTATTGGTCAAGTTTGATAGTCGGTGAGTTAACTATCAAATAACAAATGTGTAAAAATGAGTTCATTGATTCGGTACTTGGCATAACTTGGCCTCTTAAAATATATTTAACCAAATGGTTAATCAACTTCTAATTTTTCCAAATATATTCAAAACATTATATTTATTCCTCGTTCATTATAACAAAATCTGTTTTATATGTTTTAGGGATGGTTATATACCCAACTTTCCATTTCCATTTCTATTGCAAACATCGATATATTTTCAAACCATTTTCCCATATTCCCTTAAGTTCGACATCTCAATATATATACACATACATATATTACTTAATGGTATTAACAAAATTACCAATTTTGATATGACAAATCAAATGTCAAATTTATATAATCTAAAACCAAATATTCTTATTTATCTTGTCACCCACATTTCTATTCAAAAACCTCTTACTCATTTCAATACTTCTAGTATGGAATAATTAACCAAATTCCAACACTTTGCACTCACCACAAACGAATATCATTCCTCGATAATAGTGAAGCCGTTCAAGTTGGGGTATTTTATTTACCTCTCAGACCTTGATCGACAACATTCTTACCTCATAATAATATTAGTCTGTCACTTAACCACTGATAATAAGACCTTATTTACAATCTTGATTTCAAATCTGGGTTCATAACCCGTTCCTTACATTTGAAATCTTCGTTCGATAATCCCTTCCTTAACATTTAAAGTCATCACTTTTGGTTTAAAGAAACCTTTTTAAACCTCACTTTCCTTTCTTCCTAATACCTATAATAATCCATTTACCATCTTTTTGCAGTATAGCTTAGATTTCACTCTAAACCCATTTCATCTTTCAGCCTATTACAAATCTATTTACTTTTCCCCAATAATTTTATTCAATTGAATTCACTTTACTTAATTTATTGATTGAGAAAAATACTATTTAAATACCATGCCTACACTTACAAATCCCATTTAAAATACTAGTTTAAAAACTTAGATTTTAAATCTCTATATAACTCTTATCGCTCCTTTTATCAAAACTTATCACTACTCAACATTTCTTAATCGATGTCTAACTAAAAGTCTTTGCTTTAATTATAATACTAAAATTTCATATTAACTATATTAAAATAGTTAACTTTGCTATGAACATGATCCTTATCGTTTTTAAAACTTATCAAATAATA
The DNA here is from genome assembly GCA_030737875.1 of Allium sativum. Classification (NCBI taxonomy): domain Eukaryota; kingdom Viridiplantae; phylum Streptophyta; class Magnoliopsida; order Asparagales; family Amaryllidaceae; genus Allium; species Allium sativum. Next base: position 747,071,572 of record CM060916.1, on the reverse strand, counting down.
ATTAACTTTGTTACCACTAAACGATACAAGAATTACTTTGAATTTTAGTTAATCAAAGATTAACTGACATTCCCCCACCATTTGTTAAATTTAACGAATATTATGAAATTTAAATCCCATTTGTCAATTTCAGTTCAAAACGGTTGATTTTGTCAACCGTACATATCAGTTAGAAGTTACCTGATTTTCATTTGTCATTTCCCCTTTTTACATTAATTAAATAAGTAAATTAATTTAAAATCACTATTTAATTGTTTTAAAAACAATTATGCTACTTTACCAACCCGTAGGTAATTTCTTGGCTTTCTTCCTTTAACCTTGTATAATCATAAGATTCAATTTCATCAACATTTTTAATAATTTCTTTGATAAACTCAATTTAAAATACTTATTCCTCAATTTCTAATTAAATTATTGATATAGAATAATTGAATTACTTCAAATAATTTATAAAATAATTTATATCTTTAAAACTACATCAATCCACTTGATGGTAGACCGATGTTTAAAACAATATAATTTAGGCCATCCACTGTAAATTACCAAATCAACACTGTCGATTGATTCCAATTGCAACAACGATTAATATATATTCAACCATCAACATTCGAATGGGTTTTAGTGCCAATCTGGTGTATAATTCAAATATGAATAAAATGCACCATAAATAAAATATAGTTTATTTGAGGAATCCGGTCGGATCCCTCCAACATGTCCTTCTCTGCACTGCAGATAACAGTTGATAAAAATATTCGAATTAAATATAATACGTTTAAACAATGAAACAACGGCAACCAAACAACAGTAAACAACCAATTTTCATCCATTGCATCCAATCAACAAATTTATACTGTTTACTGTAAATTATATTTTTCTATGAATTTACCACATCACAGGATTCCAGAAGGTGTGAGAATTAACTCACCAGTTTTGTCGGTTGACGCGTTTGTTTCTTTTTATTCCAATCGATCATTCAAAATTAGCCGAATTTTCAACTACGTCAGATCAGTGCCTAGCCAGTGCCATCACCTAGGTCTCGTCCCTGCGATTCCAACGGATCCCATTTCGCTGAAATCTGTTATCGTATGGAGAAATTATGCTTGATTCAAGTTATATATATATCGATTATTTAATAAACAAATAAATAATTTAATTAAAACAAATTAATACTAATTACCTAACTAACTCTGTCCACGTCAGCGTCGTTATCTGCTAAACACGTTTTCACTTTCTTCCAACCGTGAAACCCGACCTGTCTCTTTGAAATGAGAAACCCATCCTCACGTACAACGCTCCTCACCATCAGAGGTCCCTGCCGCCACTGTACGCCACTGGCTACCCTCCTGATATCGCCACCGAAACCCCCTGACCGTCAGCAGCTAACGCCGCCAACGACGCCACCCAGGTTGTCCCCCGTCGCCTTCAATTGAGCCACGAACGGAAATTGATCAACCCCAAAAATCCGCCACCACAGACACCAATTGACGACCGGACCTTCTCCAATCGCTACGCCTGCCACCTGCGCTCCAATCCCCTACAGACCCCCAGCCCAACACCCAACGTCGACGCCGGAAATCCCTCAAATCCGACCACCACCTTAAAAATCGAACCCAAAATATCACTCCATGTTCATCTCTTTAATTCTCTCACCTCCGACCACCGTAAGACTCGAAACCACCACCAAATCGAAGCCTGAACTCCCCTCTTCCATTTCCCCCAGGTCTCGACCTCTAAAATTGGACCAATCCCTCGAATTTTGGCAAAGAACATAATTTGATTTTGCTACTGTTCAGCCGATTCCGGCCACCTCTGACCACGATAGGTCCCCAACTTTTTACAGCGGGTAGATATCGACCTGATCAACAAGTTTGCTTCAGAACTCCCTTGCAAATTCATGAAAGATTTTGAGATATAAATTGATTTGTGTTGGAGGACTTTTCTACAAATTTGCTGAAGAATTTCAGATTTTGGGGGCTAGGGTTATGAGTTAGGGGTATATATAATATAAGAATAATATAATTTAAGTTGATTTGACGAACGATGTTGACTAACGATATTTTATTTCATGTCTATCGCGTTTTCGAACGTCGTTTATTTGCTCCTGCGCTCACGTACAAACCCCGTTCGAGATGCGAATGGACGACATAGTATAATTTGACGATATGGTCCTAATGAAACTCGTTTCGTCGAATTTAAAGTTCGTTTGCTCGAATGGCGCCCGTTCACGTTCAAATGGCCGTTTTTACTTGTATTTTATTCTGCTGCGCTCACAAATTAACCCCGATTGACGCGCAACTTGAAATCTAGCAATAATTTACTTTTGCGGTCTCAATAAAATTTGTTTCGTCGAAAACGAAGGTCGTTTGAATAAAGACCCTTTTATAACTGCCCAATTAAAATAAAATAAACCAATTTTAAAATACCTCAATATAATAATAAAAAAATATTATAATTGGCCATACACGACCAAAATATCGTATAGAACCAAGATAAAATATCCCGTGTTGAATTTGAAGCCAAATCGATATTATAAATATTTAAAAACCCTTTATTTAATATAACTAAACGTTATAATTTATAAAGGAATTCCACAACGACCTTTTCAAAATTTGATTTGGACATAGAATAAAATCTACGCTATGAAAACTGTATTTTTCTCTTCCATTGGAAAGATATCATCAAATAGATTCTAGCGTTTCTTGTTTCAAGAAAATCCGACTCATATTGGGCCCTGTACAGTCGTTTAAAGTTCAAAACGCCAAATTACGAATTGTCGTGCCGCTGCAGCTTGTTTTATAATTAAATTATAAATTAAATGTTATAACGTCGTTAAATAAACTATATCATTATTAAAATTCAATATAAACAAATATTTAACCATATAAAATCGTCTGTTCACATTATACGGCAAATCAACATTTTTCCCAAATATGCCGAAAATAAAATATTATTATAATATTCAAAATAAATAAATATTCAAATTAAAATGGTTAAATTCCATTATATAAACACAAATCAATATTTTAAATAAATAAAATATTTCAATACAATGGCCAGAAAATACGGGACATTACATTCCTTCCCCCTTAAAATAATTTCTTCCTCGAAATTGCTAAGGTAGAAAGAACGCTACAACCCATTATCTTTACAAAGATATTTAATTTAAAACTCGATTTTAATTTCAAAACCAATCTAATTGGTTTCAAAACCAATTTAATTCAAATAAAATAATTTTCCAAAAATCTTCAAAAAAATTCTAATACCTTAAATTTTGGAATTTTTTTGGCAGAGTCTCCCCTATATGGACGACATCTGCAATATCGCAGGTTTAAGAAATATATATACATCGACTCTCATGGTCGGAAAAATCAAAATCCAAATAAAAACCAAAATTTCATATTTGCGTAGGCGTACCTTTTTGGGAGCGTTATTATGCGATAAATGATAAATTATACTTGAGCTTGCTTAGTTATTTTGCAGCTTTATTCAAACTGGATTCAATGAACTCCAGAGTTTTCTCTTGGATGGATTTTAAAGTTGAATTGGCACTTCTGCACCTGTTCTCAACTCAAATAAATTCATCAGTCATCACAACAATACTAGTTATGTTCAAAACATCCATACCATTCATATCAACCCATTTTACACACAATTCAATCCACATGAGATTTCAACCACGTCTTAGCAATTCATTTATATCTTTGATTATCCATTTAGATTTATTAAATTTGGATTGATTATCCAACTTATTTATTTCATATTAGTTTTAAACAAATTGATTCATGTTCAGGTTTACATTCATGAGATTGAGCATACCATCCAAACATTGCATACAAATCAGCATTAACAAATCGATCGATTGCCCATACTATAATAACCTTTAATTTTATTTTATTATAAAATAAATTGGGCAAAAATAATTTCAAAAATAATTTTATATCAAATTACAAATACGCGATCTCATAGATATAATCAAACTCAATCTAGGGTATTACTAACCCTATCACTATTTAGTCATGCCACAGAACCAAGGTTATCACTAAACCAATAGCTCTGATACCACTGTAACGACCCGGGGAAAAATCGACGCTCGAAATTTCGACAATAATATATAAACCCATATTACTTGCCAAAAACCCAAGTATCAAATCCCAGATTGTTAATAGAAAGAAGTTTGAGGGTGAGAAAAGAAAGAAAGAATATTAGAATAGAAGAAAGAAAGAATATTATAATAGAAGAAAGAAGAACACCACATCAGAATCTCACAGCGGAACAGATAAAATATAATATCAAATCTCTTTATATAAAAGAACTGTATCATCAGAGTACAACATATATCTGTCACAGCAGAAATAACTTTGTATAACTAGCAGTGAAGCCTCCTGCTTCCAGCTACTGAAACTCCAAGAAAAACCTGACTTGGAAATATACTCGTTCTGACCCGAGCACATTTGAGGAAAAGCAAATTACACCGGGTCAGTCTGGAATACTTTCAGTGATAAATTCACAGAACACACAACTTGTTTAACTTTGGAAAATCCTTTCTGAAATCAAAGGATAATAGTAAGACCAGCCCACACATAAACACGGACGGTTTTTACCTTACTATAACCCAAAGCGTTTTGAAACCATAACTTATTATGATATTATCAAAATGTCTAAATACAAATAATTACAATCTAGTGGAATGCTTGCATCTCACGCTCCACATATATAGTATACAATCAAAATCGCAGACGCTTATTGGAGATTGGATTCCAACTATGACAAGGTATGGGACCACATTCCGATTGTGTATCTCTAGAGGCGAATACACTGGGTTCAACAAGAACATCTTGCAACCCGGCCCACACATGGCCGACCACTCATTTCGCTTGAGTGTATCAAATGTATATCACCAACGGTTGGGTTCAAACCACCATTTTCCGAAAAGGGACAGTATCGAATATTGATTAAAGAAGCAAAAGGAATTTCTCTAGATAGGTGGTTATACACACTAATGGGAGAGACCCACATAGCCATGTTGCCTGCCCGATTTTTTTCATTTCCCGGTTGTGAGGCTTGAGGCTAGAATTTATCTTTAGAACATCTAGTCATCATTCACTTTGAATGCCACGTTGTCAGATCCTCTGGATATCACTAATTGACGTCCACAAAAGTACCCTAGTTGGGAGCTAACCAACTATGACACGTTTGAAGAAATCAACGTACGTGGCCCATTGGAAATACTCTATTAGACATTCGTCCATACAAGTCATCCAGGAACAGGATGAACCGAAGGCACCCTCCTACTACATCCTTATATAGGAATCATCCCAAGGATCAGTAGCGAGTAGTCCTTGCAATCCGCAAAATCTCAACCACGACCGAATCACGTCAGAATACCTCTGCGCTGCAACACGAAGAATATTCGTCAAGTAATCCTTCCGGTTATGAAGATCCACGGTCTTCAATTGCTCCGTTTTCAATCGACGTCTTCACGTATTTACTGGTCGGAATGGTTTTCGAATACAAATTCGATCTCGTTCTTTCCGTGCCAACAATCGTATTGGTCAAGTTTGATAGTCGGTGAGTTAACTATCAAATAACAAATGTGTAAAAATGAGTTCATTGATTCGGTACTTGGCATAACTTAGCCTCTTAAAATATATTTAAGCAAATGGTTAATCAACTTCTAATTTTTCCAAATATATTCAAAACATTATATTTATTCCTCGTTTATTATAACAAAATCTGTTTTATATGTTTTAGGGTATGGTTATATACCCAACTTTCCATTTCCATTTCTATTGGAAACATCGATATATTTTCAAACCGTTTTCCCATATTCCCTTAAGTTCAGCATCTCAATACATATATACACATACATATATTACTTAATGGTATTAACAAAATTACCAATTTTGATATGACAAATCAAATGTCAAATTTGTATAATTTAAAACCAAATATTCTTATTTATCTTGTCACCCACATTTCTATTCAAAAACCTCGTACTCATTTCAATACTTCTAGTATGGAATAATTAACCAAATTCCAACACTTTGCACTCACCACAAACAAATATCATTCCTCGATAATAGTGAAGCCGTTCAAGTTAGGGTATTTTATTTACCTCTCAGACCTTGATTGACAACATTCTTACCTTAGAATAATATTAGTCTGTCACTTAACCACTGATAATAAAATCTTATTTACAATCTTGATTTTAAATCTGGGTTCATAACCTGTTCCTTACATTTGAAATCTTTGTTCGATAATCTCTTCCTTAACATTTAAGTCATCACTTTTGGTTTAAAGAACCCTTTTTAAACCTCACTTTCCTTTGTTCTTAAATACCTATAATAATCCATTTACCATCTTTTTGCAGTTTAGCTTAGATTTCACTCTAAACCCATTTCATCTTTCAGCCTATTACAAATCTATTTACTTTTCCCCAATAATTTTATTCAATTGAATTCACTTTACTTAATTTATTGATTGAGAAAAATCCTATTTAAATACCCTGCCTACACTTACGAATCCCATTTACAACACTAGTTTAAAAACTTGGATTTTAAATCTCTATATAACTCTTATCGTTCCTTTTATCAAAACTTACCGCTACTCAACATTTCTTAATCGATGTCTAACTAAAAGTCTTTGCTTTAATTATAATACTAAACTTTCATATTAACTATATTAAAATAGTTAACTTTCGTATGAACATGATCCTTATCGTTTTTTAAACTTATTAAGTAATAATTAACTTTGTTACCACTAAACGATACAAGAATTACTTTGAATTTCAGTTAATCAAAGATTAACTAATATTCCCCCACCGTTCGTTAAATTTAATGAATATTGTGATATTTAAATCCCATTTGTCAATTTCAGTTCAAAATGGTTGATTTTGTCAACCGTACATATCAGTTAGAAGTTAACTGATTTTCATTTGTCATTTCCCCATTTTACATTAATTAAATAACTTAATTAATTTAAAATCACTATTTAATTGTTTTAAAAACAATTATGCTATTTTACCAACCCGTAGGTAATTTCTTGGCTTTCTACCTTTAACCTTGTATAATCATAAGATTCTATTTCATCAACATTTTTAAGAATTTCTTTGATAAACTCAATTTAAAATATTTATTCCTTAATTTCTAACTCAATTATTGATATAGAATAATTGAATTACTTCAACTCATTTATAAAATAATTTATATCTTTAAAACTACATCAATCCACTTGACGGTAGACCAATGTTTAAAACAATATAATTTAGGCCATCCACAGCAAATTACCAAATCAACACTGTCGATTGATTCCAATTGCAACAACGATGAATACATATTCAACCATCAACATTTGAATGGGTTTTAGTGTCAATCGGGTGTATAATTCATATATGAATAAAATGCACCACAAATAAAATAAGTTTATTTGAGGAATCCGGTCGGATCCCTCCAACCTGTCTTTCTCTGCACCAAAGATACAGTTGATAAAAATATTCGAATTAAATGTAGTGCGTTTAAACAATGAAATAACGGCAACCAAACAACAGTAAACAACCAATTTGCATACATCGCATCCAATCAACTAATTTATACTGTTTACTGTAAATTATATTTTTCTATGAATTTACCACATCACAGGATTCCAGAAGGTGTGAGAATTAACTCACCAGTTTTGACGGTTGACGCGTTTGTTTCTTTTTATTCCAGTCGAGCATTCAAAATTAGCTGAATTTTCAACTGTGTTAGATCAGTGCCTAGACAATGCCATCACCTAGGTCTCGTCCCTCCGATCCCAACGGATCCAGTTTCACTGAAATCCATTATCGTATGGAGAAGTTATGCTTGATTCAAGTTATATTTATATCGATTATTTAATAAACAAATAAATAATTTAATTAAAATAAATTAATACTTATTACCTAACAAACTCCGTCCACGTCTGCATCGTTTTATGCTAAACGCGTTTTCACTTTCTTCCAACAGTGAAACCCGACCTGTCTCTTTGAAATGAGAAACCCATCCTCACGTACAACGCTCCTCACCATCAGAGCGTCACCGCCGCCGCTATATGCCACTGGCCACCCTCCTGATATCACCACCGAAACCTCCTGACCGTCAGTAGCTAACGCCGCTAACGACGCCACCCAGGTCATCCCCCGTCGTCGTCAATTGAGCCACGAACGGAAATTGATCAACCCCGAAAATCCGCCACCACAGACACCAATTGATGACCGGACCTCCTCCAATCGCTGCGCCTGCCACCCGTGCTCCGATCCCCTTCAGACCCCCAGCCCAACACCCAACGTCGACGCTGGAAATCCCTCAAATCCGACCACCACCTAAAAAACCGAACCTAAAATATCACTCCACGTTCATCTCATCAATTCTCTTACCCCCGACCACCAAAAGACTCGAGACCACCACCAAATCGTAGTCTGAACTCCCCTCTTCCATTTCCACCAGGTCTCGGCCTCTGAAATTGGACCAATCCCTAGAATTTTGGTAAAGAACGAAACTTGATTTCTCCACTATTCAGCCGATTCCGTCCACCTCCGACCACGATAGGTCCCCAACTTTTTACAGTGGGTAGATATCGACCCGATCTACAAGTTTGCTTCAGAACTCCCTTGCAAATTCATGACAGATTTTGAGATATAAATTGATTTGTGTTGGAGGACTTTTCTGCAAATTTGCTGAAGAATTTCAGATTTTGGGGGCTAGGGTTATGAGTTAGGGGTATATAAAATATAAGAATAATATAATTTAAGTTGATTTGACAAACGATGTTGACTAACGATATTTTATTTCATGTCTATCGCATTTTTGAACGTCATTTATTCGCTTCTGCACTCACGTACAAACCCTGTTCGAGATGCAAATGGATGGTATAGTATAATTTTACGATACGGTCCTAATGAAACTCGTTTCGTCGAATTCCGAGTTCGTTTGCTTGAATGGCGCACGTTCACGTTCAAATGGTCGTTTTTATTTCTATTTTATTTTGCTGCGCTCACAAATTAACTCTGATTGATATGCAACTTGAAATCTAGCAATAATTTACTGTTGCGATCCCAATAAAATTTGTTTCGTCGAAAACAAAGGTCGTTTGAATAAATGCCCTTTTATAATTGCCCAATTCAAATAAAATAAACCAATTTTAAAATACCTCAATATAATAATAATAAAATATTATAATTGGCCATACACAACCAAAATATCGTATAGAACCAAGATAAAATATCCTAGGTTGAATTTGAAGCCAAATCGATATTATACATATTTAAAATCCCTTTAATTAATATAACTAAACGTTATAATTTATAAAGGAATTCCACAACGACCTTTTCAAAATTTGATTTGGATATAGAATATAATCTACACTATGAAAACTGGATTTTTCTCTTACATTAGAAAGATATCATCAAATAGATTCTAGTGTTTCTTGTTTCGAGAAAAACTGACTCATATTGGGCCCTATACAGCCGTTTAAAGTTCAAAACGCCAAATTACAAACTGCCGCTCCGCTGCAGCTCGTTTTATAACTGAATTATAAATTAAACATTATAACATCATTAAATAAACGAAATCGTTATTAAAATTCAATATAAACAAATATTTAACCATAGAAAATTGTATGTTCACATTATACGGCAAATCAACATTTTCCCCAAATATGCCGAAAATAAAATTTTATTATAATATTCAAAATAAATAAATACTCAAATTAAAATGGTTAAATTCCATTATATAAACACAAATCAATATTTTAAATAAATAAAATATTTCAATACAATGGCCAGAAAATACGGAACATTACAAGTTGTAACGTGTATCACTTTTTAACAGAATCAAATGAAACAAGCGACGATGGGGATCATATTTTCGAACTTGATATTCCGAAACCAAATTGGACAGATTTGGAGACAGTAGGATTTTTCAGTTAAATTAAAGGACTGTTTAATTTAACTGAAATCGAACCATTCAACGAATCAAATCAAGGTGAGTTCAACCCACTTAGTTTTTATCCCAATTATATTTCAAGTAAGTCGGGTTTTAATATTTGTGTGCTATGGTTGTTAATTGTTTGGATTGCTATTATATATGGTTTGATGGTTGAATATTTTATCTGTTTATGGAAATTTTATTGTTGAGATAACGTATTTGGATGCAGGGAAAACAGGTTGGAGGGATCCAACTGGATTCCTCAAATTTATTGGTTATTTTCATATTACCATTGCACGAACTATTAAACCCATATGATTAATTGATGGATTAGATCATTGATTGTTGAATCTAAACTCAACATTTGTTCTGTTTTAACCAATAAACGGTATTGGTTGAGTAGTTGGTAGAAGTTGGCCCAAAAATAGATCATTTTATTACCGTCAGATGAATTGATGGTAATGAAGTTATAAAATTTATTTCACAAAAGATAAATTTTGGAAAAACAATTATTTTGAATAAAGGTTTTATAAAAAGGAAATTTTTATGTATTATTTATTATTTAAAGCTCTTAAGTAATTATTAAATGATTGTATAAATTGATTCTTTTGTTAAAAAGATGTATATGCAGACAAAGTGAAATTAACATAACGGTTAAGACTAGTCTTAGTCATTTCTCAAGAGACGATTAAATGGAATTATTTAAATTAATTATGTTATTAATTAATTTAAAAGAAGGGCTAATTGGAGTTGATTAACGAGATGATCATGTTTTAAGTTAACAAAGTCAACTAATTGGAATTGGTTATTTGATTGACTTGGTTTAACTTAATCTGATTAAATAGATTAATGAATATTGTTTTAACCTAATAAGATTTTGGAATGAAGTTTGCTATTTATTTAGTTAATAAAGAATTTAACCATTTATATAGTCGTTAACGAGGAAATAATTATTTTAATTAAAATTTTAAGATGTTAATGCTTAAATGGAATTCATTTAATTAAGTAATCAAAGTTCGTTTTGAAACCGGATTGAATTAGGAAAGAAGTTTATAAATAGAATTTAGTATAAAACCGAGTTTTATAAACTAAGTTATTGAAAGAAATTTTAAGCCAATGCAATAGCTTAAATAAGTGTTTACTTAGTACTAAATTTAGTAAGAAGGAATCGAGGTAGATAGGGTTTTATATTTAATGTGAGAGTTATAAACGATGTAATAAAAGGAGTGTGGGGCTAAAACATTAAGATTAAATTAATGGTACTTAATTCTAGAAGTATAAGATGCGATTTAATTTCGCTATATTTAATAAGAGATGAGGTTTCATCAGTTATAACTAAAATGGGATTTGGTTTGATATTGGGAATGAATATCGATTTTGGTATTACAACTGATATCTATTTTAAGATAAGAATGTTGTTTTTCAAGGTCTAAGAGGTAATTTAAAATACCCCAACTTGAATTACTTCAGGATTATCGGGGGATGATATTAGTTGTAAGGATGAAGATGTTAAAAGGGATTTATTTTGAGAAATAATAATGTAATGTTAGTTGAAGAAATTGGAAATATATATAATAGATTCCAAAATAAAAGCAAATTAAAACGTGCTTGAGAATATGAAATGATATTTCCACAGAAAAAGAAACAAAGGAGATTTGTGAAGATATAGTGATGTTTTCAAGGTGAGAAGATAAGTTTTAGAATGGATTTATTCTAAAAAGATAAGTGACGAGTATGGTGTTCAAATGAGGAAACCAAAGGAGAGGTCGGAACAATTGTTTTACAAATGATGAGTTGAATCAATAATAAATAATAAATGGTGTTGTAATTAATGTTTTGAATAATACTAATATAGAAACTGGATATGATTATTAATATTTTTCTAAATATTAGATTGAAATGGTTTTCAGAAGATTAATGTATTGAAAGGAGAATTTAATACCATGTTTAAAAATATGAAATGTTTAGGAGTTTAAATTAACCATTTGTTGATTATTTTTAAATAAAAAGGGGCTAATTGATGCTGAATACTGAACCAGTGAATTCATTTTACTTTATGGTTGTTTATTTGATAGTTAAATAACCGACTATCAAATCTGGCCAATACGATTATTGGTACGGAAAGACCGGGATCAAATTTATATTCGAAAACCATTCCGTCCAACCAATACGAAATGTTGAAGATATCAAATACTAATCAATACGAAGAAATTGAAGACCGTGGATATTCACAAAACGGTAGAATTACTTATATTCTCTGGTTTAGCGGCCAGGGATATACTTTGACTCTGTCATGGTTAAAATCGACGGATTTGCAAGGACTACTCGCTACTGATCTATAGGGTGATTCCTAGGATGCAGTAGGAGGGTTCTTTCAATTTGTCCAGTCCTATGACAACTTGTATGGACGGGTGTCTGACAGAGTGTTTCAAAAGGGATCATGTACGTTGTTTTCTTCAAATGTACCAAGTTGGTGGCACAGAAGGGAAACTTCTTTAGCCTAACAATCTGAGTATTTTTATGGAAATCAATTAGTGATTTCTGTAGGATCTGACGATGTGGCATTCAAAGTAAATGGTGGTGTGCTATCTAGGAAAGAAGAATTATAACCTCAAACCTCACAACTGGGAAATGAAAAAAATCGGGAAGGCAGCATGGCTATGTTGGTCGCACCCGTTAGAGTGTATAATCACCTATCTAGAGAAATTCCTTTTGCTTCTTTAATATATCGATGATGCCCCTTCCGGGAAATGGATGCTAATCCCAACTGTTGGTGATATATATTCCATACACTCAAGCGAAATGAGTGGTCAATCATGTGTAGGCTGGGTTGCAAGACATTCTTGTTGAACCCAATGTATTCGCCTCTAGAGATACACTATCGACTGGTGGTTCCATACCTTGTCATAGTCGGAATCCAATCTCCAATAAGCGCCCGCGGTTTTGATTGCATACTATATATGTGGAGCGTGAGATGCAAGCGTTCTGCTAGATTGATATTTATTTGTATTTAGACATTATTATAATATCAGAATATATATTGTTTTTCCAAAATGTTTTAGGTTATCGTAAGGTAAAAACCATCCGTATTTATGTGTGGATTTGGTCTTACAATTATCCTTTTCTTTTGAAAAGATTTTTGAACTTTAAAATCAAGTTGGACGATTCCTCTTAAACTTTGCGAGTTGTTCTCACTCTGGTTCACAAAATTGACCCGTTATTTGTAATGCTCGCGTTAGGCCAGGTTGTACATGTCCAAGTTATCGGGTGCTGCGAAGTCTAGGGACGAGCTGGAGATGTTCAGAAGTATGATATATAGTATTTATTCCGTTGTGTGATTGTATATAAGGACAGATTATTATAACTGTCTAGATGGGTGATGTACTCTGATGATTGTAAGTTTTATTTCAAGCTCTCGATAAATATTTATTTATATATTATATTTTGTTCCGCTGCGATGTGAGATTCTGATTCTGCTGTGTTGTCTTCTTCTTATTTCTTCTATTCTAAAAATTCTTTCTTTCTTATCTCATCCTCTAGTTTCTTTCTTTCGATCTGGGTTTCCAGTACATTTTGTGTTGGTCTAGTATTGTTTGGCCAGCTCAAAGGTACCAGAAATTTGGGTTGTCACACGTGCCCGCTTGAATGCCGCTCAGCCCAGTGTCACTCCTACTAAGGGAATGTATATGACAACTCGGCAACTTCTCGATCTTGTGACAAATGCCCAAGTGGTAGGAACCACTTCTGCGTCTACACATCCCATATCTCGGTTTTCTAGCTTATGTAGCGATTACACCAAGCTCGGTGGAAAGTCCTTCAAGGGTTCTGAAGGCGTTGTTGAGGTACAAGCTCTGATCAAATATTGCCAACGCATCTTAACCCGCATGAATTTGGAGAATCTGCATTGAGGCTGGGTGGCTTCTAGTATGCTCCTGAAACAACACTAGATTGGTATGAGCTTCGGACCTTTGAAATTCAAGAGAAAGATCTAACTTAGAAGCAATTCTGAGAAAAGTTTGAAGTAAAGTTCGTACCCGAGAGTGAGAAAGTGGCATTAGTCGGTTGTTTTATGGACCTTGTTCAAGGTAGCTCTTCTGTGGCTGAATATGCCATATCTTTTGAATCTCTGTCCAAATATAGGCTTGAGTATATTGATACTATGAAAAAAGTACCAAAAGTTTGTTTGTGGTCTTAATAAGAATCTCAAGAATTCCTAACTTATAAAATTAGTCTGGCCTCTTAATGAGCTAGTGGATATCGCACTAGCTCTTGAGGAAGCCGATAACAAGAGGATGTTGAAGTTGAGAGCTCTAAGAAGCACTACAACAAGAGGAATTCCGAAAAAAAAAAGCGCAAATCATATCCAAATAAGAAAGGAAAGCAAGTGGCTTCCAGAGTAAAGACTTAAAGCTTTGGTCGAGGGGAATGTTTTAATTGTAGAGCAAAACACCATTATGCCAACAAGTGTCCCAATCGTCATTCTTGTAACTATTGCAAGACTCTAGGACACTCAATATCTTCATGCCCCAAGCTTTATAATAAGAAGGAGGGAAAGCCAAATGTCGTGCAATCCCCTAGCAACACTTCTTCCATTCAAGGTAATTTTCATTCAATCCTTGATGGAATTATTGAGGTTCATGGATATCCTATACGAGTAATTTTGATACGGGTGCATCTCATTCTTTTATATCACAAATTCTTGTTGATACTTATTCTTTGGATGCCTTATGTTTGATGACCTCACTAAGGACTGCGACTTCGATTGGTGGGTGCGCAACACTTAGTTTATTGTGTGAAGGTGTCGAGATTATTTTGTGTGATTATTCTTTCCAAGCCGATTCGTATGTGATGCGCTATTTAGGCTTTGGAATTATATTGGGTATGATTGGCTTCACCACTATGGAGCCTTATACTATGTCCTAATACGACTATCCTTCTTTGACATCCTTAATCTATTAATAAAATTTCTGTGGTTCTTACAGATTCTAGTTCGGATTTAGTAGCCTCTTTATGTACTTTAAATCCAAGAGATGATGATAATGATGATGTGGAAGAGGTTGTTTCTTGAATCTTTGTTACTTGAGAATCTCCCGACATATTTGAGCCCGTCTTAGGAATACCGCCTAAGCGAGCAATTGAGTTCCAAATCATTCTAACCCCTAGAGCTCTACCTGTTACTCGTCCTCCTTATCGTTTGTCTAATAAGGAAAATGAGGTGATGCAAAGAAATTATCCGAATCAGAAAAGAAGCAGTTTATTTATTTTAGCTCGTTACCTTGGGGATCTTCAGCGATCCCCGTAAAGAAATTGGATGGTGCACTTAGACTTTGTGATGACTATCGCAAGCTTAATGATATCACCATCAAGAATAAATATACTCTACTACGGATTGATAATTTATTCGATCAACTTAGTGGAGCTAAGGTCTTTTCTCATTTGGACGTAGCTACTAGATTCCACCATTTATGCATCACAGAGGATAGTAATTCATTGACATCATTCTGTACCCGGTATGGATCTTATGTATGGCTAGTAATGTCGTTTGGTTTGATGAATGCTCCGTCTTATTTCGTTGACCTTATGAATCATGTTTTCAAGGATTTTCTCGAGGATTCATTCTCATCTTCATTGAAGATATTCTTGTGTATTCAAAAATCGAGGAAGACCATGAAAACCATCTTCGTATTTTATTGGAAACTCTTAGCAGTAATCAATTAAGAGATAAAATTTTCAAGTTCCATTTTTGGCGATCTAGTCTGAAATTCTTGGTTCATATTATTTTTGAATCCGGAAAATCTGTGGATCCTTCAAAGACTGGAGCAATTAAAGAGACCCAAGAATGTACCAGAAATCCGTAGTTTTCTTGGATTGGTTGGCTACTACCGTCGGTTCATAAAAGACTTTTCAAAAATTTCTATACCTATCATGGTTTAACTAAGAAGGGAGTCAAGTATATTTGGTCGGACAAATGTGAAACAGCTTTTTAAACTTTAAAGGAACTCCTTTTTGATGCCCAAATTCTTGTGATTCCCGAAGGGAATCAAGACTTAGTCATTTATACCGACGCTAGCCGTGTTAGTTTACTTTAGGTGCCATTCACATGCTAAAGAAGTGTTTTATTGCTTATGCTTCTAGCCAACTAAAACTGATCAAAACTTGATATGCCACTCATGATATAGAGCTCGCGACTATCGTTTTTGCACTTCAAATTTGGCATCATTATCTTTTGGGAGATAAATTCCTTCTCTACACCGATCATAAGTCATTGAAATATTTTTTTTGCAAAAGGAACTTAACTTGTGACAACTACATTGGCTTTAGTTCCTAGCTTCTTATGATCTCGATATTTAACATACTCCCGGTAAAAGGAATCGTGTTGTTGATGCTCTTAGCTGAAAGCATCAAGTGATCGTATCTATGATGATATCCAAGTGGAAAGATCTCGATAATTTATCAACTTACAAGATTCAGAGTCGTGACTTCAATACGAATTCCACTCTTAAGTTATGCATCCTTGAGGCTCATCCATCTCTTTTAGACCACATTTGTGAAGCTTAAAAGCTCGATCTCAAATTGGCTCGCCTAAGCCAAAGTATTAAGGAAAAATCTTTTGTTGCTAAGTTGAAAGAGTTTGATATTGATTCTCTTGGAGCCATTCAAAAATTCGTACGACTTATTGTGCTAAGCTATAGTGATCTCCATAAAGATATTTTAGTGGATTCTCATCATTCTAATTTTTCCATTAATCTCGGATGTAGTAAAATGTATGCGGGCTTGAAGCGACTTTATTAATGTGAAGGAATTAAATCTGATATCGCTAACTTTGTCAAGCATTGCATTACGTGTCAACTCGTCAAGGCCGAATACCAAAAGCCCGGCGGGTTATTGCAACCTCTTGACATCCCTTTATGGAAGTAGGATCGTGTGTCCATGGATTTTATCAAAGGTCTCTCCCGGTCTCGGTTTGTCCATGATAGTTTATGGATGATTGTGGATTGACTTACTAAATCCGCAAAGTTCATTCCTATTCGATCTAATCAAACCTTACCCCTCTTGGCTAATCTATATATTAAAGAGATTGTTAAATTACATGAGTCCTCACTTCAATAGTTAGTGATCATGATCCATTATTTACTAGTAGATTTTGGAAGAACCTTCAAAGAGCTTTAGGAACGAAGCTTAATTTTAGCACCACTTATCACCTTTGGTACGACGGACAAACAGAGCTTGTAAAAAAAATTCTCGAAGATCTTCTTCATGAATGCGTGCTTGATTTTTGTGGAAGTTGGGAAGATCATATTTCCCTTGTTGAATTTCAAACAATAATAGCTTCCAATCCAGTATTGATATGGCACCCTTCGAAGCACTTTACGGAAGGCCATGCCGATCTCCTTCGTGTTGGCTTGAAGCCGAAGAGAGACTTGTTCTAGGTCCAGATTTTATTCCTGATTCCATAGAAAAGATTGATGTGATTCACCATCGAATGAAAGAGGCTCAAAATCGGCCAAAATCCTATGCAAGTAACCGCAGAAGGAAATTGAATTTTCTTTGGGAGATCTTGTATTTGTTCATGCTTCACCCATAAAGGGCATTGTGCAATTCAGTTGATCCGAAAAATCAGCACCAAGGTATATTGGTCTCTTTCCAGTTACCGAGTGTGTCGGTCCCGTAGCTTATCGTCTTTCATTGCCAGCTCAATTCTCCGCTATCCATGATGTGTTCCATATTTCTCAACTTTGAAATTGTCTTAAGGATTCTGAATCTATTCTTGAGTCAAATACAGTGGAAGAAATTAAGATTTCACTGAATCTAACTTGTGAGCAATAACCCATTCATTTTATCGAAGTGGAAGTTAAACGTCTTTGCAACAAACATGCTCCTCTTGTGAAAGTCCAGTAGGCTTCCAGTCCTAAGAATTGTTCTTGGGAATCTAGGGAATCTATCGAGCGAAACCATCCAGACATACTCTCCCATGCTTCCAAAAGTGAATCTCTTGATTTGATATATTTTATGTCGATTTATATTGAGTTTATAATTTATAAACTTATTGAATGGTAAACGAAACTAATTAAATTTAAAACCAGCTCGTCGCGAAGCGGTAGTTCATAATTTTTAGATTTGCAATTCAAATGAGTATAAATTATCCAATACAGGTCGGAATTCTTTGAAACGGGAATCATCTGGATCTACTGGATAATAGTTTTATAATGGAAGAGAAAATTTTCAATTCCATTTTGTGGATTTTGACGAATCACATTTTAAAAAAAATCATGGTGTGGCAGTTCGCGTTTTAAAATTTATTTATTTAATAATAGGAAGTTTTGAATGTTGGAATGATTTGCTTGGTTGTTTCTTTTTGGGTTTTCCCTTAAGTAAATGCATGGACGCAATTTATTTAAGGGGAAAGTCTGTAACAAACCGCATATTTTACGAAAATATATTTAAACATTTTGTTTAAATATAATATTGTTAATCGTGCACTGGTCCAAAAATTCACCTTTTGTGTACGGATGAATTAGGACTCGGGACCACTTCCATTGAGTTTAAAATGTCGTTTATGAGTTTTAAAACTATAAAAATTGATATGTTTAGAGTAAGTGAATGTTATGACTTTTGCTTAGGGTTTGGGTTAGCCCATTAGCTTTAACCGGGTATTCCCTACTTAACCACTCCACCTAGCTTCCTTTTCCCTTAACTCTTCATTCATTTCCTGTAACTTCCAAACCCTTAAGGAAGAGAAAATTAAAATTCCTAAACCTAGTTCGATCTTAGGAATTGCTCTTCTTGAGGAAATCAAGTATAGAGACTTAGGTAAGCTCCTCCTTCCCTATCTTTATTGCTCTCCAATTTACCATGTATCTCAATGTCTCTATTTCATGAGAGTTTTATGCATGATTCTAACACTTAGAATCCTTACATGTTGATGATTGAAGATTATAGAGACGAATTGGAGGGAATTAGCTCAAAAAATTCATTCATTTATCCGTTTAGAATCAAAGGTGAGTTCTTGGAGAATTCACATCTATGCCTCAAGCTATATGCTTGTCTAATGTGCCTTTGGCATATTTGTTTGTGAATGTATTTAGTGTTTACATTTGTTTGTGTGAGAACATTCCGTTTGATGAGTTTTGATTTCATTTCAATGATTTCTAGTATAAATCTTTGTGTATGTTTGAGTTATGTTGTTCGCCTAGCCTTTCAGACTCTATTTACACTAAGGAAATGGTATAAGCCATTGCCGATCGATCGAAATAAACTATTTACACATGACTGGGGTAAAACAATGCCCAACCTAAAATTTAGATCTCTGAATTTATTATTCAGACGTCTGACCAGCTACTAATATTTAAAAAATGTATCTCTATATATCAAACGTCTGAATTGATAAAATAGACGTCTAAATACAGATTCATATGGATGTGTTACCCAATTTAGACATCTGAATCTCAGAAAAGAAACATGGTTTTTGTTAGTTCAATTCAGACGGCTGAATTGTTATAAAATGCATATCTTGCTATTTTCTTATGATATTTCAAGTTTTATCGATTCCTTTTCCTCCGAATTGATTTCTATTGTTATTTTTGAGTTAATGATCTCTTTATAAATGTTTGAATTATTCATTGCAAATGGATTTTTATAATCGATATTCTTGAGCTTTAATTTACGTGTTACAACTTGAATTTTAAGTTCAATTGTTACTACGATTGATATTGTACGGGAATTGCCACTTCAAAATATAAAGGGATTTCAAATTATTAGTAGATACCAAACCATTTACTAAAAGGATATCCAATCCTACTTCACTACATGAAATTGTTTTATAAACCACATTTCAATCCACTAGTATTTATATAATTCTTATATTTTTCTCATATGAGAAGTCCAATTAAATGTCTTAGTAAAAACCAGGACTATGAACCCTCAATGCTTTGTTCTTCTACTCATTCGATTGAAAACTGTGGCAATGCTCATCTTATGCTTTTAGTAGACTATATAACTAGTTTGTAACTATTCGAGTAGATCTAGTGGTTATGGGACATATAACTTTACTCTTATAATTAGTAGCTTGAAGTAATTTACACTACTTGGGATCAATTGTGATCTTTTCATGATTTTATGCATTTCGATGATCTTTGGGTCATCTCGAGGAACTTCGGTTCAAATATGAGCAGGGTCGCAACCCACGGTCTTCGGACCATCCATGGAGCTTTAGCTCAATATTGCATGCTAGCTACCTAGAGATTGCGTCTCATTTTAGATACACGTGTTGGTGAATCTCCAGGCTCCCTTTTTTGATAAGCCTCCTCTCTTTGTGGGTTTTTGGATTTCTAATTTACTGATTTCTGGAATTTGGAGTTTTATTGTTACTACATCACTAGTTTGGAGTTCTATCAATACTTTGTTATCAATTTTAGAGTTGATGTGGTATGAGTTATCATTTCCCGTGAGTCGATATGTACTTTTGAATGAGATATTCTTTTATAGCTCTAATATAGATTTTTAAGATATACCATAGACTTTCCTGAGTCGTGTGTGACAATTTTATTATTGCTATATGTCTACATCTATTTATATCTCTTGTTATATCCCTGTTTATGAGACAAGTACAGCTAGATTGATCTGTTTACAATTTATTTTCTTATAAATAATACTTGGGTCAGACCAAGGTATTGCAGGTGTTCCATATGACTTCTAGTAGGATCAAGTTCTTGATTTTTGGGTTACTACATTAGATTTGTTGTTTATGTTGATACGTACACGAGATAGTGACCTTTATGTATTCCTATTCTTTTGGCTTATATCTATATCTACTCTTTTATTGTATAATGTGTCTTGTATGACCACCACCTCTTTGTACACATTTACGTGATATGTTCATATCTATTTCTGCTGTAATGACCCGGTCTTTACACTTATTGCTAACACAGACATGAATTGATTGTAAGTACGTATTTACAAATACGATTTAAAATCCAAACTTTAAAATTCCAAAACATGTTAACTTATGTATAATAGCATTTACATATGCATGTATCACAGCATTTACTAAAATCCATTTTTACACATTCATGTATGATAGAATGCATTAGATAACGTTTGTTTAAATTTATTTTACACGTGTATGAATAATAACACTTATACAGAGCAAGTTTTTTTAAAAACAAATAACATTTTATTTCACATTTTTTGATTTGTTTTTTTTTCCTAAGGATTTAGAATTTGGGTTTTTGCAAATTTTTGATTTGAAAACTTATAACACTAGAATAAAACATGCCAAAACCACTTTTGTAATGACCAGCATTGGCAGAGGTATTTTAATTAATTTATTTAATTATATAAATAGTGATATAGTGAATTAAATGGTCGTTGAATTAAATAATGGCGAATATTTAATTAAAATAATAAATTAAATAATATATTTAATTCTGAAATAATCAGAATTCGCTGAAATGGCGATATGGTGTGAACCGGATCATCTGTGATATTTAATTCAGCTTGGAATTGAATTTGAATAACGAATATATTATATAAATGACAGTTTGAACATAGAATTATATTATAATTAAAACCGAGCTCGAAATGGCGCTGCAGTTCGTAAATTGGCGATTCGAACTTCAACTGAATGTACAGGGTTCGTTTTAAATCGGATTTTTGTGAAATAAGAAACGAGTGGAGCTGGTGGAGTATATTTTTCTAGTGGAAGAGAAAAATCGGGATTTCGTCGTGTAGATTTTGATATATGTCCAAATCAAATTTTAGAAAAGTCGCTGTGGAATTCCTTTATAATTTATAAAGGAATTATTTATATTTTAAAAATGAAATTCAATATAAATCGAATATCGGGTTGACCCAGAAGTGAATATCGAGTTAGAAATTCATATAGGAATATTCTAGAGCTGTATGGTATTCCACTATGAATATATACGATACTATTTATTTATTTATATTTTATTTAATTATATTTAAATATATTTATATATTTAAATGGGTCATCCGGAGCTTTAAAAATAGCCACTTTTGCAAACGAAGTCGGAATTCGACGAAACTAATTTTGTTAGATCCGCAATATTAAATAGTTGTTAGATTTCCAGTTTCATGATTTTTAGAGTCACTGTGTGGCTGCACGGATTTTTAGAGTGAGAAACAGTCAGTATTTCGACAGTTAAAAATACGCTGTGTGAGCATACGAAGTCGGAATTCGACGAAACCAGTTTCGTTGGGACCGTAATGTCAAACGCTGGCTACATGTCCAGTTTGGTGAATTTTAGGTATCGTGTGTGATCGCATGGATTTTTAGAAGTCAGAAACACGTATAAAAATATGAAGAAAAATATAAAATAAAATATCCTAATCTATATTTGGTCAAAACAAGGACCACACAGCCTTCTCCCTCAACCACAAATTCTACCTACCACAAATACAATTATATAAAACGCCGATAGTCTTTACAGTGAAAGATTCACAAAAAGAAAAATAAAAAAGAAATAACATAAAATTCGATAAATCAGTATCTACATATATTTGAGATCACGATCAAGTTCTCTTCAAGCTGATGGGGGTATTTGGCAGTTCGACGTCGGTATCTGGCACTCGCGTTTTCCAGTGAGAATTAGGGTTGGGTAAATTTGGGTTTGTGGTACGTCGATTGAGTTTGTAATGCCATACTCGGATTTAGGAAGTAGAATAGCACCTCTGAGTGGAGTTTGGATGGATTCGGGTTTGACTGGCATCGCGACCTGTCGAACGAGGGCTTCAAAGTCGCGCTGGGAGATGGAGTTCGAACGGGATGTTTTGGGTGTGGGTGTAAGGAGATTTGGATGGTGAGTTCGATGGTGACTTCGCTTTTGAGGTTCATAAAGTGAGGAAGGAAGAAGCTGAGGTTGAAGATGCCGAAATGGAGTTTGGGTTTGGGAGAGCAGCAGTATTTTGCTCGCTGGAAGAAGATAATGAAGGCGGGCCATGGCTTTTGTTTTAAGGGTATGGGCCTAGTAATGGTAAAAGCCCAATAAACGATTTAAAGTTATTAATTAAAATAGATTTGTATATTAACTTCAGATAATAATAACTTCGTGATACGATATCAAATTGACGAACCGTAAGTTGCGTTGGGATCGTATGGATGGACACTACATGATGGAACTGACTGGAAGTCCATCTGAGCTCGTTACAATTTATGGCGAAATAAATTGTCTGATCAGAATCAACTAACGCAAATCATTATATAACGGTTAACGCGTAACGTGAGTAAATCTCACTAACTCTGAACAGTTTATAATTTCATGTTGTATTTTTAGAACTGTTAGAAATTGTCTGATTAACTGTGTGTTGACTGTTTGATTGAACAGCTAGTCAGTTAGTTGAATTTCTATATTATTTCTGTTTAACAGAATATATCGTATGGAACTGAAAGTGATGTTATCTATATTGTTTATCATTTGTGATGCAGGGAAACAGGTTGGAGGAATCCAACTGGATTCCTCAACATTTATTTTACTGTTTTCCATATATTGTGATATATAATGTGATATATAATCTGTTGTCGATTATATGTGTTTGGACGATACTGATCATCGTGATTTGATATGTTGAATACCCTAACATACCGAAATGTTGATAAGGGAATATTTTCAAAGTGATATTTGAAAATAAAATATTTATAAATGGAATATTTATAAATAAGAAATATTTATAAATTGGAATATTTATAAATAGGAGATATTTAGAAAATGAATAAACATTATAAAATGGAAACTGTTATAAGAAGGAAATCATTTGTAAAGTGAAGAACCGTTACTAAAAGTAAATCTTTATAAATGAATAGTTTAATCGAGTTAAAAGAAGTTAATCGAGTTAAAAGGGAGTTAATCGATGTTAGTTTAATCGAGTTAAAAGGAGTTAATCGATGTTAGTTTAATCGAGTTAAAAGGAGTTAATCGATGTTAGTTTAATCGAAAGGAGTTAATCGATGTTAGTTTAATCGATTAGAGTTAAAGCAAATGAGTTAATCGAGTATAGTTTATTCGAATAGAGTTAAAGGAGTTAATCGAATATATAGTTTATTCAAATAGAATAAAGGAGTTAATCGAATATATAGTTTATTCAAATAGAATTAAAAGAGTTATCGAATATAGTTTATTCGATAGGAGTTACGTGAATAGAGTTAAAGTTAAATCAAAAGAGTTAAGTGAATAGAATCAATTGAGTTAATCGAATATAGTTTATTCGAATAGAGTTAAAGGAGTTATCGAATATAGTTTATTCGAAAGGAGTTAAGTGAAATGAGTAAATCAATAGCGTTAGTCCAATAGAGTTAATCAAATAGCGTTAGTCCAATAAAGTTAATTGATAAGGGTAAATCGAATAGAGTAAATTGAGTAGAGATATCGAATATACCTTATCCAAAGGAAAGAATTATCGAATAAGAGATAATTCGAGGGAGGGTTAAGTAAGGAAGTTAGTTAAAGGAATATAAAGTGAAATTTGTCTATTTTCAAGGTTAGAAACGTTGTTCAGTTAAGGTCTGAGAGGTAGTATTACCCCAACTTGATTGACTTCATTTTTAACTAAGGAATGGTTAAGGTTCGATAGTAAAGGAAATGGTTTGAGTTGGCATCGCGACGGTTTGTTTAAACATCTGTCTAAGTCCAATTAAGAAGCTTTGGAAATGTTTTCCAAATCAGAAACCAGAAATGTTTTCTAATAAAGAAAACAAGAAATGGAAATGTTTTCCATTGTTAATAATGTATATTTTTTCAAATTTAGAAAATAAGAAATATTGAATATAGGGAAACAGGAGATAAGTAAATTAATGAAATAAAGAGATAAATGTTGAATGATGTTTGATCGATATAAATTTCCATTTGGAAATAATATCGTTGTTTGCACACCTGCTTTTCTTCGATAGTTAAATCACAGACTATCGAAGTTTTGACCATTTTAACGTTGTTAATATGGAGAGACCAGTTGGATTATTATCCAAAGAACCACTCTGTATTGGCATAAGCGTTGCGAATCATATATGCCAAAGATAATTGAAGACGGAGTAAAGTGCAAGGGCTATTGTATAAGTCTTAGATAACAGTATCTAAGATGGATATACTAAATAGTACCTTCGGTTCATCCTGTTCCTGGATGACTTGTATGGACGGATGTCTGACAGAGTATTTCCAGACGATCACGTATATTGATTTCTCCAACCGTACCAAGAGTGGAAGCAGAGAAGGAAACTTCTTTTAGCTAACACATAATGTATGGTTGAGGACATCAATCGGTGATTTGATGGATTTGACGATGTGGCATTCAAAGTGAATCTGGTGTGATGATAAAGCGTAGCTTCTAGCCTCATCATCCGGTAAATGACAGAAAACGGGCAGGCAGCATGGCTAAGTCGGTCGCACCGAAGTAGGGTGTATAATCACCTGATCTAGAGTTTCATTTACTTCTAAAAATCTGTTGTTGATGTTGTCCCATTCGGGAAACGGTTGATGATCCCAACCGTTGGTGATATACATTCGATACACTCAAGCGAAATGAGTGGTCGGTCATGTGTGGCCGGGTTGCAAGATGTTCTTGTTGAACCCAGTGTATTCCTCTCTAGAGGTACACGAGCGAAAGGTGGTTCCATACCTTGTCATAGTTGGAAATCCATTACCCAATACGTGCTTGCGGTTTTGATTGTATACTATATATGTAGAACGTGAGATGAAAGCGTTCTGCTAGATGATTATTATACTGCGGTTGATAGACATTACTATAATATCAAAAGGTTTTTGATATAAAGATAATTTGGAAACTCCAAAGGAAAGACCCGTTCCGTTAGACGGCGTGGTCTTATGAGATATCATTTACCTGCTTGAACTGTTTTAAACTGTTTTACTCATACCAGTCCCATGACTGACCCGGAGTTTATTTGTTTGTTTTCCCTAAACTCTTGGGTGCCTAATTTTGTACGGGCAGTCAAGTAGTCGGGATTTACAGATATACTAGAAGAGCTTGGAGCAGGAGGCTTCAGGATCATATAGCTATAGTTATTTCCGCTGTGTTGTAAGTGTTGTACCTTGATAATGATATGTATATTCAAGTATAGATTTGTATTTCAAAGTTATGTTATGAAATATATGTTATTCGTTCCGCTGTGAGATTCGTGTTACTCTAATATTGTGTTCTTCTTCTTCTTCTATTCTAAGTTTCTATCTTATCTATCCTCACCCTCTAATTTCTTTCATTAATGACTGGTATTTTTCGATGTTTGGTTAGTCGACATCGTGTTTATGTCGATAACCAAAGTCGTCAAAATCTCGGGTCATTACAGTTGGTATCAGAGCATAAGGTTAAGTGAATTACCTTGGCTCTGTGGCGTGACTCGGTAGAAATAGGGTTAGTAATACCCTAGATTGAGTTGAGTGTATATATACGCGTGAACATATTTTTATTTGATATAAAAATAATTTTATATTGTGGAGATTCATTGGTTGAGTTGTTTATGAGTTCTGGTCGATCAGTTTGATCCACTGTATCGGTAGGAGTTGGTAAACACTTGAATACGATGGGTCGACACGATATGTTTTGAAAAGAGGGTAAATGAAAATAATTTTACCCAACGTATATTTTGATATATATTGGATATATTGGTTGTTATTATAATCGAGTAAGATTATAAATTAAATGGTAATGTAAATAACCAATCAGAATTCATATAAGTGAAATACGTGAAATTAGATGAGTTAAATCTGAAATTTAAACCAGAAATTGAATTAAAATTCTGGAAAATTGGATAAGTGTTTGTAAATGAATTTGGATTAAAAATAAGGAAAATTTAAGATCCTGGGAGATTTTAAATTGTTTTACAATCAGGGTGAATTATATTTTGAAATGAATTTCAAGGTAGAAATGTTTAAAAATGGTTCTAGAGTATTGAACTCACTTCGATCGCTGGAAAATAGATTCTGATGATGACAGCTGCATCATCAGTATTCATTTTTGAGTTGTAAGTGACAAATTACTACCAGAGATACTGTTTTGAATTTGTTTTGGGAAAGACAAGTTGTGTTGAATTTCAAAATGGGATTTATAATATAGAATTTGAATAAAGAGAATTCAAATAGATTTGAATATAGATTTTGAATAAAGAGAATTCAAATAGAAATTGAATATAGAAATTCAAATGGGGTTTGAATATATGAAATTCAATGGAATTGAAATAGAATATAGAAATTCAAAGGGAGTTTGAATATAGAATTCAAATGGAATTCAAATATAGGATTTGAATATCAAAAGTGAAATGGAATTTGAATATAGAATTCAAATGGAATTCAAATATAGGATTTGAATATATGGAATTTGAATATAGAATTCAAATGGAATTTAAACTATAGAATTTGATATATAGAATTTGAATATAGAAATTCAAATGGGATTTATAATATAAAATTTAAATAGAAATTGAATAGAATTAACTAAGTCTAAGAGGAATTAGTTAATCGAGTTTTGAATTTGAAGTTAACTTTGCAAGGTGAATTGGATTTGTAAATGGATATTCAAAATCGAATATAGAACTTAAATTTGAAATTTGGATTCAAATTAGTTAATAAGCAAGTTAAAATATATTTGAACATGTCATGTTCAAATATAGAAGTGAAATAGACTAAAGAGTTAATTAACGAATTGAGTTAAAGCGATCAGGTATAGTTAAAATAGATCGGGCAGGTATAAATATACAAGAGATAGGTATGGATAAGGTACGAAGGTATATAAATAGAATGCTCGACGAAAAGGTATGTATTTAATACATATATGAGATTTTATGCGCCGAATCAGCTAGCCGCTTGGCTTTTTCTTTTTCTTTTGGATTGGTGAGGGCCATGGAAGGCTATTTGAAATATCCCGATGCTCCTAGTACAAAGGAGGTTATGGCAAATTTTTCTAGGAATTTAAGGAGTTAGAATATTTTTTAAGATAATTTGATAGTTAGAAATCAACGTATCGATATATATATATATATATAAGTCGATAAGGAAACGAACTTAGAAATAGAATAGTAAAATCAAAAAGAAAGACCAAGAATAAAATCCAGTAAGAATAGAAAGAGGAAGCGTATACGTGTGTAAAAGTGAATAAGTAGTTGTATGGTATTGATTATTCGAGTAAGTAGTCATATCTGTTTTGACATTATAAATGTTATTCAGTCAAGGTCTGAGAGGTAGTTATACCCCAACTTGATTGATTTTATTATTAACAAATAAATAGTAAGATTTCAGGCTCGAAGATCAATGTCGAATAAGTGTTAGTTGAATATAGTATTTGGGTTGTCGTAACGATGTTTTACACAACATCCGTTTTAACCCAAATAAGTGTAAGCTTGGAAATATAATAAAGAATATTTCCTAAGTATAGAAATAAACGAGATCGGAAAAGAGATAAGTAATTGGAATATTTTCCAATTATAAATAGCATATATTTTCTAAAGTTTAGAAAATAAAAGAAGGCGATATTCGGAAATGTTTTCCAAATAACAAAAAAGGCTAATATGGTTATTGAAAAATATTTGGTTAACAAATATTGATAAAGAATAGAGAAGTGATTTAACTAATGGAATATTAATTAAGGGCTCAGTGACATGTTCAAAAGGAAAATTTTATTTTTGAAAAGAGTAAACTGTTTGAAAACTCCCAGGGAAAGACTGTTTGAATTAAAAACAAATTTAACAGAAATTTGTGAAAGCAAAATTTAATTAAAGGAAAGCCAATAAAGTGGTAACTGAGATTGAATTAGAATAGTATTAAGACAACTTGGATTGTGAGATTCAAATTTGAAGTGTAATGTGATAATCAAGTTAATAGTTGCGGAATCGAGAAGAAACTTGAGTTGAAATGATATTTGGCTCGGATATAAGCGAATGGTTGTGTTTTTGATAAAAGCATATTGGGATTTGATTGGGATGACCCTTGTATCTGCTGAATTGATAACAGGTGGAAAGGATATAATGATATGCCGACAAAAGGTACGAGTTTATATTTCTATTGGATATAAGATTTATGAGCCGAATTGGCAAGCCGCTTGGCTGTTTGATTTTCTTTTGGGATGGAGATGGCCCAGAGAGGCGAGTTAGAATTTGACGTTTTGACCAGTACAAAGGAGGTGCTGGGGAAATTTTTCGAAGAGTTAAGGCGTTAGAAAATTTTCAGGATTTCTGAAAATTTTCGTTGATAAGAATTAATAATTTAACTAAAATTAAATTGGTTCAGTTGAAACTGAAATTAAGAAGTGAACAAATATGTTCTAACCAGTCGATAGGGTCATTCCCTACCTTTTAGCAATTTCGAGGACGAAATTATTTTAAGTGGGAAAGATTGTAATGACCCGCATTGGCAGAGGTATTTTAATTAATTTATTTAATTATATAAATAGTGATATAGTGAATTAAATGGTCGTTGAATTAAATTATGGCGAATATTTAATTAAAATAATAAATTAAATAATATATTTAATTCTGAAATAATCAGAATTCGTTGAAATGGCGATATGGTGTGAACCGGATCATCTGTGATATTTAATTCAGCTTGGAATTGAATTTGAATAACGAATATATTATATAAACGACAGT
The DNA here is from genome assembly GCA_030737875.1 of Allium sativum. Taxonomy (NCBI): domain Eukaryota; kingdom Viridiplantae; phylum Streptophyta; class Magnoliopsida; order Asparagales; family Amaryllidaceae; genus Allium; species Allium sativum. Next base: position 747,042,028 of record CM060916.1, on the reverse strand, counting down.
TTGAACATAGAATTATATTATAATTAAAACCGAGCTCGAAATGGCGCTGCAGTTCGTAAATTGGCGATTCGAACTTCAACTGAATGTACAGGGTTCGTTTTAAATCGGATTTCTGTGAAACAAGAAACGTGTGGAGCTGGTGGAGTATATCTTTCTAGTGGAAGAGAAAATTCGGGATTTCATCATGCAGATTTTGATATATGTCCAAATCAAATTTTAGCAAAGTCGCTGTGGAATTCCTTTATAATTTATAAAGGAATTATTTATATTTTAAAAAGGAAATTCAATATAAATCGAATATCGGGTTGACCCAGAAGTGAATATCGAGTTAGAAATTCATATAGGAATATTCTAGAGCTGTATGGTATTCCACTGTGAATATATACAATAATATTAATTTATTTATATTTTATTTAATTATATTTAAATATATTTATATATTTAAATGGGTCATCCAGAGCTTTAAAAATAGCCACTTTTGCAAACGAAGTCGGAATTCGACGAAACTAATTTTGTTAGATCCGCAATATTAAATAGTTGTTCGATTTCCAGTTTCGTGATTTTTAGAGTCACTGTGTGGCTGCACGGATTTTTAGAGTGAGAAACGGTCAGTATTCCAACAGTTAAAAATACGTTGTTTGAGCATACGAAGTCGGAATTCGACGAAACCAGTTTCGTTGGGACCGAAATGTCAAACTCTGGCTACATGTCCAGTTTGGTGAATTTTGGGCATCGTGTGTGATCACACGGATTTTTAGAAGTCATAAACATGTATAAAAATATAAAGAAAAATATAAAATAAAATATCCTAATCTATATTTGGTCAAAACAAGGACCACGCAGCCTTCTCCCTCAACCACAAATTCTACCTACCACAAATACAACTATATAAGACGCCGACAGTCTTTACAGTGAAAGATTCACAAAAAGAAAAATAAAAAAGAAATAACATAAAATTCGATAAATCAGTATCTACATATATTTGAGATCACGAACAAGTTCTCTTCAAGCTGATTGGGGTATTTGGTAGTTCGACGTCGGTATCTGGCACTCGCGTTTTCCAGTGAGAATTAGGGTTGGGTAAATTTGGGTTTGTGGTACGTCGATTGAGTTTGTAATGCCATATTCGGATTCAGGAAGTAGAATAGCACCTCTGAGTGGAGTTTGGATGGATTCGGGTTTGATTGGCGTCGCGACCTGTCGAACGAGGGCTTCGAAGTCGCGCTGGGAGATGGAGTTCGAACGGGATGTTTTGGGTGTGGATGTAAGGAGATTTGGATGGTGAGTTCGATGGTGTCTTCGCTTTTGAGGTTCATGAAGTGGGGAAGGAAGAAGCTAAGGTTGAAGATGCCGAAATGGAGTTTGGGTTTGGGAGAGCAGCAGTATTTTGCTCGCTGGAAGAAGATAATGAAGGCGGGCCATGGCTTTTGTTTTAAGGGTATGGGCCTAGTAATGGTAAAAGCCCAATAAATGATTTATTTAAGTTATTAATTAAAATAGATTTGTATATTAACTTCAGATAATAATAACTTCGTGATACGATATCAGATTGACGAACCGTAAGTTGCGCTGGTATCGTATGGACGGACACTACATGATGGAACTGACTGGAAGTCCATCTGAGCTCATTACAATTTATGGCGAAATAAATTGTCTGATCAGAATCAACTAACGCAAATCGTTATATAACGGTTAACGCGTAACGTGAGTAAATCTCACTAACTCTGAACAGTTTTTAATTTCCTGTTGTATTTTTAGAACTGTTAGAAATTGTCTGATTAACTGTGTGTTGACTGTTTGATTGAACTGCTAGTCAGTTAGTTGAATTTCTATATTATTTCTGTTTAACAGAATATATCATATGGAACTGAAAGTGATGTTATCTATATTGTTTAACATCTGTGATGCAGGGAAACAGGTTGGAGGAATCCAACTGGATTCCTCAACATTTATTTTACTGTTTTTCATATATTGTGATATATAATGTGATATATAATTTGTTGTCAATTATATGTGTTTGGACGATACTGATCATCGTGATTTGATATGTTGAATATCCTAACATACCGAAATGTTGATAAGGGAATATTTTCAAAGTGATATTTGAAAATAAAATATTTATAAATGGAATATTTATAAATAAGAAATATTTATAAATTGGAATATTTATAAATAGGAGATATTTAGAAAATGAATAAACATTATAAAATGGAAACTGTTATAAGAAGGAAATCATTTGTAAAGTGAAGAACCGTTACTAAAAGTAAATCTTTATAAATGAATAGTTTAATCGAGTTAAAAGAAGTTAATCGATGTTAGTTTAATTGAGTTAAAAGGGAGTTAATCGATGTTAGTTTAATCGAGTTAAAAGGAGTTAATCGATGTTAGTTTAATCGAGTTAAAAGGAGTTAATCGATGTTAGTTTAATCGAGAGAAAGGGAGTTAATCGATGTTAGTTTAATCGAAAGGAGTTAATCGATGTTAGTTTAATCGATTAGAGTTAAAGCAAATGAGTTAATCGAGTATAGTTTATTCGAATAGAGTTAAAGGAGTTAATCGAATATATAGTTTATTCAAATAGAATAAAGGAGTTAATCGAATATATAGTTTATTCAAATAGAATTAAAAGAGTTATCAAATATATTTTATTCGATAGGAGTTAAGTGAATAGAGTTAAAGTTAAATCAATAGAGTTAAGTGAATAGAATCAATTGAGTTAATCGAATATAGTTTATTCGAATAGAGTTAAAGGAGTTATCGAATATAGTTTATTCGAAAGGAGTTAAGTGAAATAAGTAAATCAATAGCGTTAGTCCAATAGAGTTAATCAAATAGCGTTAGTCCAATAGAGTTAATTGATAAGGGTAAATCGAATAGAGTAAATTGAGTAGAGTTATCGAATATACCTTATTCGAAGGAAATAATTATCGAATAAGAGATAATTCGAAGGAGGGTTAAGTAAGGAAGTTAGTTAAAGGAATATAAAGTGAACTTTGTCTATTTTCAAGGTTAGAAACGTTGTTCAGTTAAGGTCTGAGAGGTAGTATTACCCCAACTTGATTGACTTCATTTTTAACTAAGGAATGGTTAAGGTTCGATGGTAAAGGAAATGGTTTGAGTTGGCATCGCGATGGTTTGTTTAAACATCTGTCTAAGTCCAATGAAGAAGCTTTCGAAATGTTTTCCAAATAAGAAACCAGAAATGTTTTCTAATAAAGAAAACAAGAAATGGAAATGTTTTCCATTGTTAATAACGTATATTTTTTCAAATTTAGAAAATAAGAAATATTGAATATAGGGAAACAGGAGATAAGTAAATTAATGAAATAAAGAGATAAATGTTGAATGATGTTTGATCGATATAAATTTCCATTTGGAAATAATATCGTTGTTTGCACACCTGCTTTTCTTCGATAGTTAAATCACAGACTATCGAAGTTTTGACCATTTTAACGTTGTTAATATGGAGAGACCGATTGGATTATTATCCAAAGAACCACTCTGTATTGGCATAAGCGTTGCGAATCATATATGCCAAAGATAATTGAAGACGGAGTAAAGTGCAAGGGCTATTGTATAAGTCTTAGATAATAGTATTTAAGATGGATACACTGAATAGTACCTTCGGTTCATCCTGTTCCTGGATGACTTGTATGGACGGATGTCTGACAGAGTATTTCCAGACGATCACGTATATTGATTTCTCCAACCGTACCAAGAGTGGAAGCGGAGAAGGAAACTTCTTTTAGCTAACACATAATGTATGGTTGAGGACGTCAATCGGTGATTTGATGGATTTGACGATGTGGCATTCAAAGTGAATCTGGTGTGATGATAAAGCGTGGCTTCTAGCCTCATCATCCGGTAAATGACAGAAATTGGGCAGGTAGCATGGCTAAGTCGGTCGCACCGAAGTAGGGTGTATAATCACCTGATCTAGAGTTTCATTTACTTCTAAAAATTGTTGATGTTGTCCCATTCGGGAAACGGTTGTTGATCCCAACCGTTGGTGATATACATTCGATACACTCAAGCGAAATGAGTGGTCGGTCATGTGTGGCCGGGTTGCAAGATGTTCTTATTGAACCCAGTGTATTCCTCTCTAGAGGTACACGAGCGAAAGGTGGTTCGATACCTTGTCATAGTTGGAAATCCATTACCTAATACGTACCTGCGGTTTTGATTGTATACTATATATGTAGAACGTGAGATGAAAGCGTTCTGCTAGATGATTATTATACTGTGGTTGATAGACATTATTATAATATCAAAAGGTTTTTGATATAAAGATAATTTGGAAACTCCCAGGGAAAAACCCGTTCCGTTAGACAGCGTGGTCTTATGAGATATCATTTACCTGCTTGAACTGTTTTAAACTGTTTTACTCATACCAGTCCCATGACTGACCCGGAGTTTATTTGTTTGTTTTCCCTAAACTCTTGGGTGCCTAATTTTGTACGGGCAGTCAAGTAGTCGGGATTTACAGATATACTGGAAGAGCTTAGAGCAGGAGGCTTCAGGATCATATAGCTATAGTTATTTCCGCTGTGTTGTAAGTGTTGTACCTTGATAATGATATGTATATTCAAGTACAGATTTGTATTTCAAAGTTATGTTATGAAATATATGTTATTCGTTCCGCTGTGAGATTCGTGTTACTCTGATATTGTGTTCTTCTTCTTCTTCTATTCTGAGTTTCTATCTTATCTATCCTCACCCTCTAATTTCTTTCATTAATGACTGGTATTTTTCGATGTTTGGTTAGTCGACATCGTGTTTATGTCGATAACCAAAGTCGTCAAAATCCCCGGTCATTACAACTTTTATTATTAAAACAAGTTCAAGTTCACATGTACATCAACACCAAAACATGAAAGTGCCATTTCCTTTTGCAAGCATGTTTTCGTATACAATAATTCAAGGGTAACACCTACACTATTACTAGACTAGTAAAGAGAATCTAGGAGAAATATCTTCACATGGCCAAATCATTTTTGATCAAATATTTTCAATTTTAAAATCGTTCTCTTCTCTTACATGTGATTTTCTGAAATGTCACTTTCCTTTTCATCTTTCAAAACTTGTTCACATTTTTCATAGCATGTGCCTAAAGATCTTGCTATATCTTGTGTATGTAAACCATAGATCTTGCCTACACTAGGTCCTTATTAACATATAGATCATTCAAGATTTTCCATGTCCATTTCATCACATGGCCGAGATCATTTGTACAAAATTTTCAGTTTTTTCATTTCCTTTGAAGCCAAGTAGGAGTTAAAAATATTTTTTTGTTAAATTAATAGCCATGTGGAAAATGAAGTGAGAAAACCAAAGAAAATCCTGAGCATTTCATAGTACAAAATGGCGGCTATGGTATTTTTGTTTCACCAATACAAGTTGAGAGAGGAACATGGGTTGTACATAGGCATTTAATATGATAGTTCCTAGAAAACCAATAGGAGAAAAGAATGTCATGTGTAGGAGATTTTCAGGGTGAATAATAGCTGATAAGGTCCATGTGAGTTTAGGGAATGGTGTGTTGATTTAGAAAGAAAAGGATTTTCTTATATATCAATCATTTGTCAACAATGAAATTTGAAAACTGATTTTTCTCTTTTTCCAAAACCAATATTTAATGCACCATATTTTAATAGTTTCCTACTACTATAAATAGACCTGAGCATGCACTTCTTTTCCTCACAACACAAGCACTTAAGTAGAATCAGTAAGAAGAAGAGGAAATAATGAGAATTTAAAAGCATTCCCAGTGAGTAAACTATTTTAAATTTCCTGATTTTTATTCTTTCATTTTTCTAGAAACTTTAAGTCTGATATTGGCATCTTGACACTCTTGATTAAATTGAGAACCTGTCCAGAATATCACTGTTGGCTGATCAAAACTAGTACTCAAACTATTGGCTAATGTTGGCTTGATTGTTGTGTTATCTTGTTTAAAAACTGTATCTTTGTTCAACCTTGAACAAACACACCTGCTGTTTAGTTATCAAACACAAAAAGAATCCAAACACTTGAGTTTGAAAGGGAATCCTACCACTAGTTCACGCTAAAATGATTGGATACAATGAAAGCACTCTGTATTTATAAGTAAAAAAGAACAGTCAATTCAAAGAAAAACAGAAACTGTATGTTCCTTTGCAACCTCCCTGTTTCATCAAAAATCCAAACTGCGTAAAAACTCGATTTGAGTGTATGAATGGAATCATATATGTAAATGGTGGTTTTTGAAGGTGTTTTTATGATTTTTAACATCCTATATAAGTGGGGGTACCAAGATGATTAGAATTTGAAACTCGGTCAAATTCCAATCAGCCAAACCAATGGAAAGCGCGGGGTTGAGGGAGGAGCTTCACCTAGGACCAAGGATTCTAGGAAAAATACTAGTTAATTTTTCTAATGAAGAGATTTGGAGTACGAGGCTAAAATAGGGTTTAAACTAGGTTTTTGGGTTCGGTTTTTGATCGCTGAACTGCTCGACGTCGAGAGGCCTAGGGGGTGCAGTCCTGGGGGAAAAGCGGCGTCGGGAAGTGGCGTGGCAAGAAGGTGGCAGTGGCACATGGGCGAGGCGATATGTGGTGGCCATTTTCGTGGATGGCGCTTTTTCCTGTCAATGGAGTTGAACGGTGAAAACCCACCAGGGCCGTGGAGGTGGTGACCGCGGCTTGGGGGAATGATCAGCAAGAGGAGGGTGATCTATGAGGACGATCGCTGGTGGTGGAAGGGGTGTGTGTGGCTGTGCACATGCACGTGTATGGTGGATGATCGGGAGTGAAGATACCAGTGTTTTGGGGGTGATCAGGCCAAAAATCACGTGTTCAAGGGGGTGGTACTTTAGTCTGTTATGGTACTTTGGCATTTCAGATGTGGTACTTTGAAAATCCCGGGATCCAGGCTGATCCGCACGTGCGCACAACACAGAACGAATGTGGTACTTTAGCTGATACATGTGGTATTTTGAAAAATCATGGGAACCAGGCCGGTTTTTATTGCGCACACCACGATTTCAATGTGGTACTTTCATAAAAAGTGTACTTTGGTACTTTAGTTTTTAAATAATGTTTAAACATTATTTTAAATAAAACCAAGTTTTAAATAGATTATAAATTAATTATAATGGGAATAAATAAATAAATAGATAAAAATATCATTTTTATTTCGAACTGCCAAGTAGGAAGGGAAAGTTAATCAGAATCAGATGCGGTTTTTTCATAAAGTACAGAAGTGAAATTTATTATAAATTTAGTTTATAAATGGAATTAGGATTTATTTCTAATGAAAAAAATTTGAAGTTTAAAGCAGATAAAATGGAAGTATTTATTTATTTATTTTTAAGTTAAAAGTAAGGGAAAATTTGTCAGTTTAAACTGTAAGTCAAATATAAATGGATATATACCGTTCTGTATTATATGAAATAAGAACGGTATTATCATGTTTAGATAAATTTAAAAAGAAATTTTTATTTGTATGTGGAAAGAAGAAGTAGATCGAGTATAAGGAATAAAAGGGAAATTTGACAAAAACAATATAAAGAGTAAAAGCTGAAATATAAATTGTAAATCATAAATTTAATCCATTTATGCATAATTAGATTAAGGGATAATTATGAGTAATAAATTTCTAAAAGAATAATGTAAGTATTTATTTTTAAAATTTACGAACAAAATGGAAAGAAAAACCATGTGCGGCTCGCACACTGAAATTGTCTATTTTTAAGAGATGAACAAAATAACCAGATATAAGCAAGATGATCATATACTGTTTAGATTGACTGTAATTATATATGTAAATTGATTATAATCATGTTAGAGTAATAATTTAAAAAGAAAATGTTCACCAATCATTTCAAAAAGACTAGAATGAATATTCCACTTTGATTTGATTATACGCCACGCATCAAAGATTTTTAAATTGAAGACGGCAATATACAAGGAATATTTTTGAATAGTGCCTTCGGTTTGTCGAATCCCAGGACAACTTGTGTGGGCGAATGTCTGACAAAATAATTCTAACTGATCGCGTACGTTGATCTCTTCAAACGTATTTATATGGTGGCAGAGGAATTCGTTTCTCTCGCTTTATACCTATAATATATTTTTGGGGAAGTCAATTAGTGATTGGTGAGACTTGATGATGTGGCATTCAAAAGAAATAAGCAGTGATGATGAGAAGGGAAGTCTAGCCTCAAGCCTCACACCCAGGAAATGACAAAAATCGGGCCGGCAGCATGGCTATGTGGGTCGCTCCCATTAGGATATATTGTCACCATCTAGAGAATACTCATATTTGTTACTCCTTTCAATTCTGTATCTCCTGGGAACTGTTATGTTGGTATACCAACTGTAAGGTGACAATATATTCGATACACTCAAGAGAAATGAGTGGTCGGTCATGTGTGGGCCGGGTTGCAAGAAGTTCTTATTGAACCTAGGTGTATTCACCTTTAGAGATACACTGTCGACAGGTGGTCCCATACCTTGTCATAGTTGGAAATCCAATTTCCATAAGCGCCAAGCGGTTTATTTGTATACTATATAGGAGAATGTGAGATGCAAGCATTCTTCTAGATTCTAAATTATTTTTGAACGCCTAGACACTATGATAATATCTGATTTCAAGTATACAAAGTGTTTTGTTCTCATAAGGTAAAAACCCGTTCAGTATTCACAGCGTGGTCTTATGAGATATTTTTATTTCTTTAATCGGTTTTAAAACCATTTACTCATACCAGTCCCCTGACTGACCCGGAGTTTATTTTCTGTGTTTCCCTTAAACTCTTGGGTATTCATAACACTTGTTATGAATATACAAGTGAATCAAGATTGGATAAAACTTGGAAAGCTGGAATGGAACTTTCTGTGTGCTGATCTACTTATCATATCTACTGTATAATTATAAGTCTGCCAGTTTGGTCATCAATGATATGTATAATTAAAGATGTAATATGAATGGCTTGTATCACTAGATATATGAGGCTCTGATGTAATATGTACTGCTGTGTAATATTATGAAGTATCATCTTTTGTAAAAATTCCGCTGTGAGATTCTGATGTTTCTATGATTTATCTTCTATCTATTCTTATTCTTATTAATGACACGACTTCCGATGTGTTCGAAAGTTAGGTCGTTACATCCGCCTTCACGATGTGAACATATGTGTCTGACTCTGATTTTATTGTTATGTATTTTGTATCGTTACCGTATTAAGTATAGCCACTATGTAATCGATTTGAACTTGAATTAGAGGTGTCGGGTTTCCTTTTGAGAGAAAATAGAATTACCACATTATCCGATATATGTAATACTTGTTCAAAACATTTATACATATGGTGCTCCTCAACAGCCTTATTCTTTGGGTTAGTTGACGTCTTACTTGTAATGACCTTGGCGAACGCGAGTGTAGAGGTGGCACATTACAATAATTTACAACTAAATTTATTATAAAATTATAGTTAGTTTGTTGATATGAAATATTTAAATGAATCTAATGCGCTATGATTTAATCGCATATGAACTTATTTAGTATGTTAATTAGTAGATAAAAACTTACTAATATATACATGATATTTGTACTTATTAAGAATTTGGAATTTAAATACAAGATTTAAGATGATTTAATATATGAATTAAGAGTGATAGCTTAAGCGAAATATTACTATAAATTAAGAAACCATATAGGATTTATAAATGAATTTTCTTATATAATCTGTCTTGTAATTTTAAATTAATTATATTTGTATATACGATATGAGTCAAAAATAATAAAATAAATGAGTGAGGGAGATATATAAATTTTCCCTTTTCAAAATTTAATAATAAATAAATGATTTGTAATATATTTATATTTGGAAATTTTATTTATATTTTATTTTAAATGGAAAGTTCTAAATATTTACCAGACGTCAAAATTGGTTTATTGAATACTTAGTGTCCTGGGTACACGTCTGATCAACATATGTGTTAAATCCTATACGTACTGGATAGAATTGCACTCTAGTCGTTTGAAAATGATTTTAAGGACTGTTGCAGGATCACTAATATTTGTTTTTACATTTTGAAAGTGAGATATATATGGTGCTAATTACGACATCGAGTGGATAGTAAAACCATTTCGAAATGTTCATAAACGCCTAAATTTTGTTGATTTAAATATAGTCCAATATATTAATCTAAATAAGTTGACAAATATGAATAAGTTGACATAAATTGTTACTTTACTGCTATTTTCCCCTGCCTCTTTCTTTTTAGAAACGAAAAGCTTTAAGTAGGGGAGATTGTAACAACTAAAATTTTAAGATTTTAAATAACGGGTTTAACTGAACTTTTACTCAAGATTTAAAATTTTGCTTACTGTCAATAATAAAAATCTACGTATTTGATTTCTGTATATAAATTAGAACACATACATCTAGCTTGAATAACAAAATATAAATGATCAATTTATTCAGAACTTGCTTGTTTGAAAACTAATGTGAAATCAATCATAAACTAAACATTGTAAGACTTATTATGTTGAATTGTTCATTATGTTGAATTATTGGGCCATGGTCCTTATGTTCGTATTGGCTGAAGGTTTGGTGTGTTTCCCCACTTCACAATATATAAAAAAGAGTGAAGGGATATTTTGTTGAATCATTGGTTGATTTTAGGTATTGTTCTTGCAATTCATTAGTCATGTTAATTCAAGTTAAGCTTGTTGTTTGAGTTATCGTGCCCATGTCCACTCGTGTCCTCTTGTCCGTTCGGGTAAATATGTCCATTCATTGATGTGTCATTTTCTTGTTTCACGAAAGGTGAGAAGCCTTCACTCATGATTAACATTTTATTTAGTGAATTGCCACCATTTTAAATGACATATAAAATGTGACACCCTACCCTCAGACCCACCCTAATAAAGAGCAATACTGAGTAATATTATCCATTAGAGTGGAGAAAGGGTCGGTTGAGTGCAATAATCTGCAATCCTACATTAGATGAGTATCAAATATGTTAGTTGGATGTGTTTATTTTTCTTTCTTACCTTAGGTGGATTGATCCACCCAATTCATCTAATATGAAATTACTATGGTTAAGGATCTTGTTTAGAACAAACTACAACACATCACAGACTGTAAATCACAGAATAGAATACATATAGATACAACAACAGAATACAACATATACATATACTGCATAATCAAATGATTATACATCATGCTTCAAATGAATAAATATATGTAAGGACTGAACATGCGACTATACAACTTAGGTATATCTTCATGAGAGATAGTCCAAGTTGAAACTGCTGAACCCAAAACAACAACAAGCTATAACCCAAAACAACTCTCTCTGACCCGAGTATAAAATAGAGGGGTCAATCTAGCTTAAACATACCAGTTATCGAATAATAATTGAAATATATAACATATATATAAGAATTCCTTTTCACACAAAAGGAATTACATAAGCCCAAATAAACTAATTCTTCATGAGATACTAAACTAGATTGTCATAAAAAGTCTCGTGAAATAAGTAATGACACTAGAAAAAATATTCTCATAATCTCATAAGAGAGAAGTTACGACATGAATACATTATGTTATGAATAGATTTGAAACATGGTATGATATCACAACACAAGTTGAGGGTTTAAATTCAACATAATTTGTCAAGCCCACAAGCTAAGCAAAAAGGGTATACATGACCATGTCACACCACACGAATGAAATCATCATCACAACAACAATTAGAACCCATTTGAGAGTTAAGGGTAATATGAATGAAATCACCTATATTATTAACACCAATAGATCACCAGCTATGTATAAAAGATAAACACTATCAATAATGGTGAAAACATTTAAAATTGCCAAAATTCTAGAAACTTACACAAAGTAATATTGAAAGCAGTAATATAAAACCTAAAACTCACCAATCAAAGTCGCCCACAAGCTACAAGGTTAGGGCCCACCAGCATAATATATAGCCCACTAGCTTGCCATTTACTATACATTAGACCCATCGGTCCAGATTAGACCACTAGATTTATATATGTATTTTGGACCCACCGGTCCAAGTATTGGCAATACTAACAACAAGAAGATTGTCACCGACTTCCAAACATAAATCCAAATAGAGAAAACAATATGTCCCATTAATACTTTTTCACAATTCAATTTACTACAAGTTAGTCTACCCTACACGGGAAAACAATAAATAACTTTAATCTACGAGCCTAGAATTAACTGATATAATTAATCGACATGTCTCATACAACGTGATTTAATATATTGTTTAGATCACATTCTTGCTTTCATGAAGGTGTAATAATGTGTGATTTTGTATATTGAAAATACTTAAGTTGAGAAAATAAGTTTATAAAATGATTTTAAATTCATTGAGATTATTTCTTTGAAAATCACTGTATTGCAGAAAATATTATTTATACTATCGCCTAAAGACAATTTTATTTGTGCAAAACAAGCCATGATTTTTTTTGTGTCAAAGGCATATATATTTAAATAGAGAAATTTTGTCATAAAAATCATTTTATAAGAATGTGCATAGTGTGTAAAACCCATCACAAAAAAAACAATGAATAATAAAATATGCATGAATACTCATCCAAATCATCATGCAAATAAAACAAAATTTTGTCTTTTGAATAATCCATTGGCAGCATCAATATTCATTAAAATTTACATAAGAAAACTAGATGATATTTAAAGCAAAATATTTATTCAACCTACAAAAAATGACATAGGACGAGGCAATGAGGGGATCGACTTACTGTCTGGATTCATGTCCAAGGGTCGGCCCTCATCATTGCCTGGCTCGACCGGGCAGTCAACGGGGGTAAAGGGGAGGTCGATCCACTTGGGCTCGAGTTTTGGGTGGTGTTCGCCACCTCCAAACCTAATTTTACGCCATGTTCTGCTGGGGATATACTCGGAGTTCTGTAATGAAAATTTACAGGTATGAACTACTATATAAAAACATTGAGTTAGATAACGTTCAATTTCATCAAACAACGATGGAGACATAGATCATCAAACATTGATCCAGACTAAGATTTTGGAATATGGAAACATCTAAAACTTTGTTTCATATTATAGAGAACAATTCTCATCCAAAGCTCGTTCAAAAACAAGATAAACTTCATGCAAGATTAAATGTTTGAGTTTTACAAACTTACCTTGATTGGTAGTGGTTTTTAGCTCAATTTGGCATTAAAGAAGAAGCTTCAACCCTCCAAATTTCTGAAAAAAGCTGAAAGTTGACATGCAAAGCAACACAGCCATCACTATAAATTTCTCTCCTTTAATTTCTAAAATTAATTATTTTGATCTCTATTTTGGTGTTTGACATACAGTAGGCTAAAGATTAACTAATTATTTATTGATTTGAATAGGAAAATGTTTTGGATTTGGCATAAATTGGAGGAACTTTAATTCTCCAGCTATAGACATTTTCCCCAAAGAATAGAAAGAAAAGTCGGAAAAAGAATGAATGCATCTTTTTTCCTTTTTTTACCAAATTCTAGAAAAATCTAATGGGTTTGGGTTTGAATTCAAACCCATCCATTAACCTGTTAAGGAAAGTGTTGCAAATTAAATTTGGTTACTAAATGTTATAAATCCCAACTATGTTAAACTAACCTATATTTATCACTTAACCCAATTTAACACTAAGCTATAAGTTAATATTATTTCTAATTTTACCAAATTTGCTAGCATCACATTTTTAACATTTTCTTTAAAACATCTATTCTCAACAATACTATTTGCATAACTTCATAGTTGTAACACCCTACTCCAAGTCCCGCCCTAATAAAGAGCATTAACGAGTAATGTCATCTATTAGAGTAGAGAATAAGGTTGGTTAGGGGCGACCATCTGTAATTTTATATTAGATAAGTGTTGAATACATCGATTTGGTGTACATACTTTCTTTTCGTTTCTCAGTTGGATCGACATACTCAATTACCCTAATAGGAAACTACATTGGCTAAGGATAATTTCAGAACAATATACAATACAACACAGATCACAGAATATATACATATTGATACAGTCACTGAATACATATACACGTGCTATAGCTCAAATGATTATGCAATATGAATACAACATTGTCAAATGGAACGACAATACAACAACACGATAATTCAAATAAACACTGAAATAAGTCTTCAAAAATAGTCCAAGCTATACCCAGCTAACCGCGAATCAACAACAACTGAACTTGAGACAACTCGGTCTGACCCGAGCATTAACACACAAATTTCAGTCTAGTTTATAATTCAATAACAACAGGTAAGATGTATAATAGCTTGAGATGCAACTCATTAACAAGAGTTGGGGAGAATAAATAAGCAAGGGATTATAGTAAGTTAATCTCACGAGTCACAAATAAGGGTGTACTAAAAGATTCACTTACTAGCATAAAGCTAGATATAACATCAAACACATACATAAATGTGATCGCAATCCCTAAAAATCATCAAAACATCATATATCTCGAATGAGTTAAACACCATCAAAAGGAGCACCACACTCCAATATATAGAAATCACATAAACTATAAAAGGATTCCCAATCCAAATAACCATCTCAATATTTAACCGTGAAGATCAAATCACAAATCATAAACAACATTAAAATATGGATCCACCACAATAAATATGCACATGCATCATAATATAATATAGCACCCCAAGCTAAGATATTGCTCCCCTAGCTTATCCAAGTACTTGTATGTATTCAAATTAGGCGCCCATCACTGGGACCCCTTACCGAGTCTATCTTGACCCCTCCAAGGAAAGTGAATACATATATGTGACTCATCGAGTCCCAGCTTCCCTCGAAGCAAGTACCGGTATAACATAATACAATATGCATCACTGACTCTAAGGCATTAACCCAAATAGTGGTAATTATGCTTCCTATACCACACATTCTCACTGCTTGGTTTACTAGATGCTTGTCAACTTCACACTGGAAAACAAAAAATTTACCAAAACACAGTCAACAAATCATCTGCTTCAATCAGAAAAAACTGGAATTAAACAATTTCGTATACCATCATGTCTCATACCGCGGGGTTTATAATATCGTTTAATATCCATTACGTCATTTAGAAAGGTCGAAAAAGTGTGTATTTTATATAATGAAATACTTTATTTTCAAAAAAAAGTTTATAAAATGATTTTCAAAAATCAATTGTGTTCTTCCTTAAATTCTACATATATTTAAAAACATACTTTTATACTATTGTTTTGAGACATTTCGTTAATAGAGCCATAACAAAAAAAAATCATTTTGCCTCAAAACTATAATTAAAACATTAGTTATATGCATATATACAAACTGGTATGAAATCGTGCACATGTGTCCAACGTCATCAAAACTCATCAAATTCATCTTAAACAAACCACTATTATAATTAGATTTAATCGGAACCGCCATATGGATCAACTATCACATTGGCCAACAATATAACGATTATGGCCATAATTCCAGACTTTATACAATAGCCTGGAAATTAATTAATGGAACTTGCTAGGAGGCCCGAAGAAAGCAGTATGATTTTAAGCTCGAAATGCTGGCAACCATTGGATCAGATCCATGAATTCAGGGCGGGTCGTTGATATTTCTTCCACACATTTTTTTTGCTCCATTTTTCGGGCGTCTAAGCATTTCTGTTAATCAATCAGCGAACGTTTCAGGAAAACTAAGGCCTAGCATTCAACAAAACAGGACAAAAGTCAAGGAGCATATTCTCAACGAAATCAAGGCAGTGCAAAGATACAGCATGACAAGAAAAAATACCAAGTCCATGATCAATGTAAAACTTATACAAACCAGCATGTGCAAACTCGTATATTGGAGCTGAAATTGAAAGTGTAGCGACAAAGAGGCCATGGACACATGTTCATAGATGTAACATGGATACAAAGCATACACAACCAATATGGCAATAGCATGCAACTGAACAATAGAAAAAGTGGCCAAGCACAACATGACAATGCTCATAAAAAATCATACCAGTAAGCACCATAAGTCACAAGACAGTGAAGACATAGCTGGCACATCAAGCACAAGGCATAAGAGAACAACATGACACAATAGAACTAAAGTAAGGGTTATAGAAAATTTCAATGAAGCAACAAATTTTGAATAGGCTACCAACTTCAGCATCAGGATTAACACAGCCAAATGCAGGCATGATCATGCGAAGTGAACAACGCTAGGATTATATCTACCAACGGGATGAAAAACCAAGGCCAATCAGAGCACTTAAGCTTTAAGTATGTTTTAAATTTTCAAATTTTCAAAATTAGTTTTGGGATATGGGTTTGTTTTTTGAAGAGGGAAGCAAGAAAGGAAGAAGATAAGGAGTAGGGGTTAGTCCCACATTGTAGAACATAAAGGAGTTTGTCTCTATATAGGTAAAAGCTTGATATATGATATTAAAGGAAAGAAGAGAAGGAGCTATAAGGAAATGGGCCTTAGGCATGAACTTGGCGTAGATAATAATATTTAAAATGTCAAAAGATGGGCCTTGGGGATTTTGGGGTCTCGTGATCCATTAGGCCGTGGAAACAAATCAGTCGACGGGCCAAAACTCAACCAGTCGACCGTTTTTGGCCTCTGGTTAAAAACGGTCGACCGGTGACATTTGGGCGGTCAACCGGTTTCAACCCGAAGGGATGCAACGCTTCAGAAGCGTTGAAAAACTGAAAGGATGCATATGTTTCTGATTCGAACAAAAATGACTGTTGTAATTAAACAGTTGCAACGCTTGGCTAATGGATGCCTCCTCTCGTCACCTATATATAGAATTGCGCAAAATCATTTCAAATATCCCTGAATTTCGATCTTCTACTTCCTAAGATATTCTGCAACACCGTTATACTGTTGCAAAACAGTTCTATCTGAAACACTTCTAAAGTGTTACAAATCTGAAAGTGTTGCAGAATAGCAAACTTATTCTTTCTCTTCATTCTATTTTTGATTCTTGCATCGTCAGAAAACGAAATCTAGAGTTTTCTTGGTCGGATCAAAATCATACAAATTTTGAATTCGATTTCGCTATTTCAAGGCTTCATTGAATCCTGAAGTCAATAGTTCGATAGCCCTTTTGTATTTGGTGGGTTGAACTATTGTCTGAAAGAATTTGCTACGCAAATCCTTGAAGTCAGAAGTACAACAATCATTCTCCTTCATTACCGTCTCAAACCACGAAATCCCCTACAAAATTTTCAGACAATACTTCAACCATGGAAGGTTTGAGCGCATTGCAAGTGATGAATAGCCATTTGACGAAATTAGAGCGATTTAATGGAGAGGACTTCACTCTTTGGCAAGAGACCATGAAATTCTTCCTGATCACGGTCAAATTATTTCATATTCTTGAAGATGGATTGGAGAAAATACCGGAGGAAACCGATAAGGATAGTGCGGAACTAAAAGCTAAAAGGGAAAAGCGCAAAGAGGAAGATTTTCTATGCAGAGGCCACAATCTGAATGCACTGTCTACTCCGATATACAATGCTCACAGGACCTTGGACACCGCGAAGGCACTCTAGACTGCACTAGAAAGCAAATATCGCATCTCTGATGCAAGTAATAAAAAATTTCTTATATGCAATTTTATGGATTTCAAAATGGTCACCAACAAGTCCATAATTGGACAAGTAAGTGAAATCCTACTATTGATAAATCAACTTAAGGATGCCGGTATTGATCTCCCTGAATCATTTGTTGTGGAGTTATTATTTCAAGACTCCCGAATTCTCGGAATGATTATAAGAAAAAAATAAAACATGCGGAAACGGATTATGATTTAGACGGTTTACAGCGTCATCTTCATATTGAAGAGGATTCTTGTAAATGCGAACTAGATGATAATCCGCAAACTGAGTCTCAATCTAAGGCTAATAATGTTGAAATTAGCGATAAGTTGAAGCCTAAGAATAAGAAATAGTTTAAAAAGAAAGGTAATAATTCCAAGAACAAGAAGAAGGGTGACTGTTACTATTGTCACAAACCCGACCACTATGCCCGAGACTGTCGTCTTCGAAAGAAACAACAAAAAGCGAATGTAGTCGAAGAAAAGCTTGTGGATGTCGTACAAGCGGCGAACTCCGTTAGTGGCATTGATAATGATTGGTGGCTCGATACTGGAGCAACTATTCATATTTGCAAAGACCATAATCTGTTCAAGACTTACGATGAGAATAATGGAGAATCCAGCTAAGTAACTGGCGAAAACAAAGTTGCAACCAAAGTTTTGGGAAAAGGCACTATTGAATTGACATTCACCTCTGGGAAAGTTCTTACTTAAGTCAATGTATTTTATATACCTGATATGTGTAAGAATTTGATTCTGGATACCTTCTTAACAAAGGAGGATTCAAGATGGTGTATGAGTCTGATAAGTTAGTGTTGTCCAAGAACAACAAATTTATTAGACAGGGATATTCTTATAACGACATGATTAAGTTGAATCTAATGAAGAAATCTTCTGCTTATATTGTTGATTCTGTTAATTTATGGCATAGTAGGTTAGGATATGTTAATTATAAGTCACTTAGAAATATGCATAAATTAGGATTACTTTCTAATTGTTATTTCGAATCTATTTCTAAATGTGAAATATGTGTTCAAGCAAAAATACATCTGAAATCCTTTAAATCTATAGAAAGGAAAACTAGTTTTCTTGATTTAGTGTATAGTGATGTGGGTAACTCAAAGAGTCATATCGCCTATGGTGGTAACCAATACTATATAACATTTATTGATGACTATTCTAGATATGCTTATGTATATCTAATGAAATCTAATGACGAAGCCTTTGATAAATTCAAAATTTACAAAGCAGAAGTCGAAACACGATTAGGAATCAAAATTAAAGTATTACATTCAGATCATGGTGGTGAATATTTTCCAAATTAGTTTACTTTGTTTTGCGAAAAAAATGGTATTATTCACCAATGTACCGCCCCTTATACACCACAAAAAAATGGTGTTGCTGAAAGAAAAAATAGAACTTTAGTTGAAATGGTTAACTCCATGATCATAAGTTCTAATTTACCTTACAATTTATGTGGTGATGCTATGTTATCCGCGTGTTACATTTTAAATACAGTACCACTTAAAAGGAATAATATTTCCCCGTATGAATTATGGTTTAATAGAAAACCTAATCTTACTAGACTTAAAGTTTGGGGTTGCTTAGCATATGTTATAAAACCAGACCCTAAACGACCAAAGTTAGGTAATAGAGCTTTTAAGTGTGTTTTCATAGGATATTCTCGTAATAGTATAACTTATAGATTTATGATTCCTGATACCTTAGAGGTCATAGAATCTGTAGATGTAGAATTTTTTGAAAATTAGACTATTGAGAATCCATTAAGATCATCTAGTCCAGAACCAACTGAGATTAATGATACAAATGACGATGAATATGCTCTTGCTCAAAACAGCAAGGAAGTGTCAGTACCAGATGATAGTACTGAACACAGGAGAAGTAAAAGAGCGAGAATAGAGAAGGGCTATGGTCCTGACTTCATAACAAATCTTGTAGAAGGCAATAAGGACAAAGTCCTTAACGTAGAAAGATATGTAATGAACGTCGATGATGATCCCAAAACTTATTCTGAGGCTATGAATTTTAGAGATTCTAATTTTTGGAAAGCGGCTATCAATGATGAAATGAATTCCATAATGTTAAACCAAACTTGGGTATTAAGCGATTTACCTCTTGGTGCTAAACCTATAGGACGTAAATGGATATTCAAGAAAAAGTTGAATACAAATGGATCCATTGATAAATTTAAAGCCAGATTAGTTGCTAAGGGATATAAACAAAGACAAGGAGTTGATTATTTTGATACATATGCTCTGGTGGCTCGCATATCTTCGATATGCTATTTAATAGCACTTGCATCAATTCATAACTTGGTCATACATCAAATTGATGTAAAGACAGCTTTTCTAAATGGAGATTTAGAAGAAGTGGTATACATGGAACAACCTGAAGGTTTCATAACCCCAAGCCAAGAAAAGAAAGTTTGTAAATTAGTTAAATCTCTTTATGGCCTGAAGAAAGCTCCCATGCAATGGCTTGAGAAGTTTGATAAAGTTGCACTGTCATTTGAATTCAATGTTAATGATGCAGATAAATGTATCTATAGCAAATCGGATAACAACGGTTATGTTATAATATGTTTATTCGTTGATGACATGTTGATATTTGGTTCCAATATATCCTGTGTGAATGAAACTAAAAAGTTTCTATCTTCTGAATTTGATATGAAAGATGTGGGAGAGGCTGATGTAATTTTAGAAATTAAAATCATTAGGAAAACGGGGGAGTTATTACTAACTCAATCTCATTACATTGAGAAGTTCCTAAAGAAGTATGATCACTATAATGACAAACCAGCACCAACTCCTTTAGATCCAAGTATAAAATTAGAAAAGAACACTAGACGTGCCATTTCTCAATTAGAATATTCTAGTATTATTGGGAGTCGTATGTATGCTATGCATTGCACTAGACCAGATATCACACATGCTATAAGTGTATTGTGTCGATTTACGAGTAATCCAGGTTTCGAACACTGGAAAGCCATTTCCAGAGTCTTAGCTTATTTGAAGGGAACCATAAGCTATGGTTTATCTTATAAATGATATCCTACTGTAATAAAAGGGTATAATGATGCAACCTGAACAATGTAGAATCCAAATCCAAGTCTACGACTGGTTGGATATTTACATTAGGAGGCACTACTGTGTCTTGGTCTTCAAAGAAACAAACTTGTATATCTGATTAAAATTTGTTATCAGAATTGATTGCATTAGCAGACGCATATAAGGAAGCGGAATGGCTTAGAAATTTGTTAGTAGAAATCCCATCATTGAAGAAGCCATCTCCAGAAGTCTTAATTAATTGTGATAATCAAGCAACGATATATAATGTTTCTAATAAAACATATAATGGAAAGTCTAGACATGTGAGTCTAAGACATCACATGGTGAGACAGTTACTCAAAAGTGGAGTTATAACTGTTGACTACCAAAGGCTATGGTTTCTATAAAGTATAAAGAAATGGGACTAAGGTCTGTGAATGAAGATTGATCATCCTTAACAGACACCCAACTTGTGTCTTGAAAAGGATAGACAAAGTTCAATGGGTACTAACAAGTTAAGGAAATGATTATGGAACACTAAATATATAATCCCATAATGTTTAGTGTTGGATTCTGCACGAACAAAGGATGGATAAATATCCTTAATAAATCTAGAAACCCGAAAAGGTGTCTCGCAGAAACACCTTAAGTGTCTTACCTATATGAGTATGGAAATCAAGCCGTTTCCTAGGAAAGTAAGACCGCTTTCAAAGTAGATTCGTGAACCAGGATTTAAGCACATGGACATTAACATGCTGAGCAATACAGAACACTTTAACTAAGGAATACAACATGTGTGATGGTTCCAGCTTTATCACTAAGGGATACTTGGTTCAAGATTCGTTCACCATAGAATCTCGATAGAGCTTTGAACGGTTTACACTAAGTAAAAGTTCAAATCCAAAAGATACTTTTATTTATGTGTTGTTTCCACGTTGATGCAAATCTTGATCTTAGAACTACATAGGCTTGATCCCACTTGGGTATGTAGGAAGTCACACTAGTGATTCAGCCGTCCACTTTAATTTATTTTGAAAATTGGGGGAGATTATTGTAAATTTTCAAAATTTGTTTTGGGATATGGGTTTGTTTTTTGAAGAGGGAAGCAAGAATGGGAAAAGATAAGGAGTAGGTGTTAGTCCATCATTGTAGAATATAAAGGAGTTTGTCTCTATATAGGTAAAAGCTTTTTATATGATATCAAAAGAAAGAAGAGAAGGAGCTATAAGGCAATGGGCCTTAAGCATGAACTAGGCATAAATAATAATATTTAAAATGTCAAAAGATGGGCCTTGGAACTCTTGGGGTCTCGTGATCCATTAGGCAGCGGAAACAAATCAGTCGACGGGCCAAAACTCAACCAGTCGACCGTTTTTGGGCTTTGGTTAAAAACGGTCGACCGGTTACATTTGGGCGGTCGACTGGTTTCAACCCAAAGGGATGTGATGCTTCAGAATCATTGCAAAACTGAAAGGGTGCATATATTTCTGATTCGAACAGAAATGACTATTGCAATTAAACTGTTGCAACGCTTGGCTAATGGATGCCTCCTCTCGTCACCTATATATAGAATTGCGCAAAATCATTTCAAATATCTCTGAATTTCGATCTTCTTCTTCCTACGATATTCTGCAACACCATTATACTATTGCAAAACAGTTCTGTCCGAAACACTTCTAAAGTGTTACGAATCTAAAAGTGTTGCAGAATAGCAAACTTCTTCTATCTCTTCATTCTATTTTCGATTCTTGCATCGACAGCAAACTAAATCTAGAGTGTTCTTGGTCGAATCAAAATCATACAAATTTTGAATCTGATTTCGCTGTTTTAAGGCTTCATTGAATCCTGAAGTCAATAGTCCGATAGCCCTTTTGTACCTGGTGGGTTGAACTATTGTATGAAAGAATTTTCTACGCAAATCCTTGAAGTCAGAAGTACGACAATCATTCTCCTCCATTAGCATCTTAAACCATGAAATCCCTAAAAAGTAGAGGGTGTCAAACAGTGGTCGACCCTTCTAAGGCCTGGGTCAACCCCTTGGTCGACCCAGTACATGAATATTCGCAGGCATGAGCCTGCTTTGCACTCCCTATGTCCAGCAATTAGTTAGACTTCAGATTGATTCAGATTAGCATGAAAAACTATCAGATCGAAGACTAACATCTTAACTTTGATTTAGAAAATAATTACGTGAATTCATCAAAAGATAGACAATAAGTTGCGGTCCAAAGTAAAGCTTTGATTGATTTCGCACTTTACAAAATGCAGTACAGTCAGTAATAGCAACAACAAATAATTTATATACATAAGATTAAAAAATACTTGTAAACTAGAAGGATGTGAGGGCATAATATCCTTGCTTGTATTAAGAAGATATCTACTTGGAAATGCTTGCTTAAGGCGCCATGAACCTAGCTGAGAAGAAAGCACTGACATGCATATTTGGAATTTTACTGTAATCTTCTTCCTTCCCGACTCTTTGGAAACTAATGATAGGAGTTTGATTTGATGTGGATAAATAACAGCAAAGCCTCTTTTTATTGATTATAGAAGGATGGCTCAGTTTTTAATTTGATTCCTGGACAGGGGAATTAGCCATGAGAATGTAT
The DNA here is from genome assembly GCA_030737875.1 of Allium sativum. Taxonomy (NCBI): domain Eukaryota; kingdom Viridiplantae; phylum Streptophyta; class Magnoliopsida; order Asparagales; family Amaryllidaceae; genus Allium; species Allium sativum. The sequence goes on along the minus strand of CM060916.1, from coordinate 747,018,723 downwards.
GGAAAAGCTTTAGGCGGAAGGAGAAATGAGAAAAGAAAATGCACGTATTTTTTTCAACCTCCTTCCTTTTACTATTTTCCAGATTTCTCCTTAACAAGTTAAAAATTAAGGCAACAACCTCGACTTAAGCCATTAATTATACTTGGGTCTAATTAAACCATAACACATCTTTTACCCTCCTATTCAACTATGGCACACTTCTACTTGTAAAAATACATAATTAAGCTTACACTTTTTACAAAATTTTACATAACCTTGTCAAAATATTTACAAATAATTAAATATAAATTTTCGTCCAATTCGCTACTATAACGTGTTTGACAAAATACTTATCTTACCTTTAAGCATATTCATATTTTTATGACAAAGTTTACACACTTCATTGTTTCGAACAAATCAAATTTACCATCTAAATTTGTACTAGGTAAGGAATGTAACCAAAATAAATTTATTAAAATATTATTGACCATCAATTTTTATTATCATCCCGTCTCTATGATTCTAAATTAATAACAACACAAAACCTGCCAAAAACGTTGTTATTATCAAATTATACATTTAACAATAATCTAAAATTTAAATTTCCGACTTGACAAAATTCAACATTTTATTATTCCTTAAATTGTCATACTTATTTCAAACACCATTTAGAACCCAATTCTCTATTTTATTTTATCAAGAAATATAACTTGCATTTGAAAATACAAATCCACAATTCATTAATACTCACTTTAAAATAATTTAACACCTATATTGAAAATATATTCCAACTTAAATATTGATTGCAAATCAATATTATATATTCAATATTCACATTACTAATTAAATTATGATACGCAGCATGGATTGGACTAAATTAGTTGTTATAATATGGGTATTTAATATATTCCAATCTACTTAATTTAGAAAAATAACAAACTATACAATTCCTACCTTTAAAATACTACATGAGTTAGGCTTAAAACTCATATTTTTATTCTTCTTAGATTTTAGAATAAACAAAACATAATGTAGTCTATTTAACCTAGGTACCTGAAATCCGGGTTGTTACAGACTTTCCCCACTTGAAGAAATTGCGTCCTCGCAATTTCCTTAAGCGAGAAGCATACACAACAATTTGCCAAAGACATTACTTGATTTAATATACTAATAAGATATTAGCTTACGCTAACAATCACAAAATTTCCAAACTCTTTTCTAAACCAAATTTGATTTTTTTTTTTTTTTTTTTTTTTTTTGCGTATTTGGTACTTACCAATTCCAAATACTTATCTTAAAATATGCTGCATCAATTCAAACGATATAACAAATCTTTCGCATTGCATATTGTTTATAATACACACCATCTCCTTCTTCCAAGTCAATAGAACCACAACCACACCATCATTTCTCTACAATTTTCTCCGACCTTAGCTGCTAATTTGATTCGAACATCAAATGGCCTCGTCGTATCTGTTTTACACATCCAACTTGATGGTTGCAACCATTCCTTAACTTAATTATGAGAATGAGTATTCTGTAAGCACTGCTTACGTTCAAGATTGTTTTATATATTTCAAAGCACTCTTAATTGATTAAACACCAATATTTAATCACCTTACAACTTAAAAAAACCCAAAATTTTCACTAAATAATTCTCTAGTTTGATTCATATAGTATTAAACCAACCTTTTATCATGATTTAGCCCATTATATGGTTGCGATGTTGACACAAGATCGTTATCGCCTCGCCATTCAAATATAATATTACCACGTGATGTGGTGGTTAATACTATTCTCATGAATTATCCATTTATTCTATCCAAAAGATTTTATTTAATCCACATGTTATTACGCTCGATCGTCTCGTCTAGGTGTTTTAAGAAATCCTTATTGATATCGTTGATTAAATGTATCGATAATAACCCCTAAAAATACCCAATAGGCAACCCAACATGAAGGAAATCACTAAATTTTCAAATTGCTCTACCGGCTATTCTATTATTTACCAAAACAATTATTTTAAAAACAAGAACAACCCAATACTCTTTACAATAATTCAATTAATTTATATTTACAAAGTTATCAACCCTTAACAATAATTAATCATTAATATCTATATCCCTTAATCTTAATTATTAAATGATTAAACTCCGCACAGCCAAAATAGGCCACTTGCTCCCACTACACAACTCTGATTCGTTTCAATTTAACACCACATTATCTCAACATAAATTTATTATATGATTATCTTATTTTTTAATTCACTAACTCATTCCAATCTGTTTATTAATACAACAACAAACACAAACATAGGACACCACATAGGGAATGTTATGGAATAAAATATATTCCTAATATATATTCCAAAAGCTTGGACTTCACACATCTTGATTGATAAGAATCACAAGGTAAGTATAATGATTGATGGGAAATAGTAAACACAAGTGTTATTCTTCTTTGTTGTAACACATGTACTATCCCGGTCCTGTTCTCTATTTAATGTATTTGTTCTGAACCTTCGCTCTGATACCATTTTGCAACACCCAACCCTGAGTCCCACCCTAATAAAGGGCATCAACGAGTAATGTCATCTATTAATGCGGAGAGTATGTAAAGGCCTATAAATCCATACCCTTTGAGCTGACGAATTACAACCCACATCTAACCCAAATTGTACAAAATTACGAATCTTTAATAGAAAGAAATTAGAGGATGAGAAGTAGAAAGAAAGAAAATTAGAATAGAAGAATAAGAAGATGAACACATCATAATCTCACAGCGGAACGAATAAAATATAATATATCAAATCTCTTTACAAAAATAAACTGTATATACATACCAATCATCAGAGTATATCATATATTAGGCACAACGGAAATAAACTCTAAATGACTAACGGTGAAGCTTCCTGCTTCCAGCTCCTGGAACTCCAACAAAATCTAACCCGGAAATATACTCGATATGACCTGAGCACATTTGAAGCAAAGCAAAATTCACCCGGATCAGTCTGGAATACTTTTCATTGATAAATTCACAACACATAACTTGCTTAACTTTAGAAATTCTTTTTGAAAAGAAAAGGATAATAGCAAGACCAGCCCACACATAAACACAGACTGTTTTTACCTTAGTATAACGCAAAACATTTTTGATATATCAAAATCCAGTGATATTATAGCTGTATCTATAAAATCTCAAATAAATAACCATCTAGCAGAACGCTTTCATCTCACGCTCCACCTATGCAGTTAAAGCCCCGCTTAATCCTCATAATATCCCCGTTATAGCCCATAGCGTTCTTCAATCACTACGCTATTTCAATTTAGCACTGATGAACAGTAGGTCCGCTTTTAGCCCCGCTATTTTCCGCTGCATCCGCTGAATCAATTCTTTTTATCATCCTCTTTAGCAATATTAATAAACAAAGCTTGATTTGGCTAGTTCTCTTTTTACAAAATTTAGTAAAATTAGCATAAAAGACTAAATTTAAGGCATAAGTACCTAATATATGGTAATAATCAATTACACTTATCAAATTTAGCATGTATAATCATGATATTGCATGATTTTGTTATATAAGATTAATTAATATTAGTTTCTTATACAAATATAATGCAAGAAAGATGATTAATTCATTTTCAAAAATTTGGATTTACATCTGATGAACCTTTTTGCACCTCTACTTTATCCCCGCTATTTCCTCGTTACACCTTTATGCTCCTCCGCTGTTATAGGATCGCTAAGCGCTTTAATTGCGCATCGCTCCACATATTCAATATAAAATTAAAAAAAAAAACATGTCGCTTATTGGAGATTGGATTCCAACTATGTAAAGGTAAGGGACCACCTTCCGATCAGTGTACTCTAGAGGGGATACACTGGGTTCAACATGAACACCTTGCAATCCAGCCACACATGACCGACCACTCATTTGGCTTGAGTGTATCGAATATATTGTCACCCATTACAGTTTTAAGGGCCCACGTACATCCACGGAGATACAGAAACGAAAGGAGAACAAATAATGAAATTTCTCTAGATGGTGACAATATACCCTGCTTGGGAATGACCTACCTAGCCATGTTGTCTCCCCGATTTTTATCATTTCCCAGTTGATGAGGCTTGAGTTCACGTTTATCTTTTCAAACAACATTTCTATATCTTTGAATGTCACATCGTCGGATCCGTCAAATCATTAGTTGACATCCACAAATAGACTCTAGGTGTTAATCAAGAGAATTTCTCCGCCGCCAAACTTGGTATATTTGTAAAAATCAATCATACATGATCATTTGGAAATATGCTGTCAGACATTCGTCTATACAAGTCATCCAGGAACAGGATGAACCGAAGGCACCCTCCTACCACATCCTTGTATAGGAATCACCCCAAGGATCGATAACGAGTAGTCCTTGCAATCCGTAAATTCCAATCACGACAGAATCACAGTGTATCTCTTCTATAGGAGCGGCCCAGAGATTATTAATAGTTCCACCGTTTCATGAAGATCTACGGTCTTCAATGCTCCATCTTCAATTACTACAAGTTCGTTTCGTACGCAACGTTGGATCAAAGTGGTTTTGGGTCTAGTTCCCATCCCGGTCTCTTCGAAACAACACATCAAAAGGTCCAATAGAATACTTCATTGATAATCGGGTTTTTAACTATTAATTCACATCAGTATTGTTAAGTACATTGGCAGCTCGGACCCTTTTATGACCCTTTTATAAAAATCATTCATTTAAAAACATATCATTGATTTCATAAATCGATCTTGCATATTTATCTTAACCAATCTCTTTGAACTCATTATTTTGAAAAATATAGCCAACCCCTTTTTTCCCATGGAAATATCACAATAATCTCATAAAGCCATTTTCTATTTCCATTATCACTATAAACCAATATCATCCATTGATAATAGTGAAGTCGTTCAAGTTGGGGTATTTTAATTACCTCTCAGACATTAATCGACAACGTTCTTAAGATAATAAAAGTTTGCAATTTAAAAATCCACTATATTATTCCCCTTTCCATTTACTATTTAATTTAAATATGGTTTTATAAACCATTTTCTTTCATTTGGAAACCTGCTTTATATTCTAATCTCTTTTACTTGATTCGTTAATTAAGCAAATTATTTACTAGCCCCTTTCCTAAGTTAATTATCAACTTAATTAATATACTAATATTATTTAGTTGTTTAAATAAACAATTATTCTAATTTCCAACCTATAGGTTAATTAATACTTTTCTACTCATATAAAAATTCATTATAAACCTTTAGTAATTTCTTTGCACAACATGATTATAAATAACGATATATATAAACTTCTATTTAAATAAATTCAAAAATTATGATTCACTTATAAATTATACTTTATAACTTAAAAGTTCATCAATTCGCTTAACGGCAAAAGGACGTCATAAAACGATAGATTTTAGGTCGTTACTGCCAATCCCTTAATCAATATTGTCTATTGGTTAAAAACATAACAATTGTTGAATATAATTTCAACAATTAATATCCATTCAGCCATCAACATCCAAACATGTTATAACATCATTTGGGATAAACAATTCATATGTAAATAGTGTGAACAACCAATAATATACAATTTATTTGTGGAATCCTATTGGATCTCTCCAACCTATTCTTCCTTGCGTCACAGATGATAAAGCAATTTTATAACAATGTATGAAATAATAATTTAACTAAAACATCTAATACGACATAAATATAATATCGACAATCATTAAACAAACAATACGCAACCATGGCATCCAATTAATTATGAATTATAGTTATGTGAATTTAGCACATCATAGAATTCTAGAAAGGTGTGAGAGTTAACTCACCTTTGTTTTGAGCTGACGATTTCAGCGTTTTTCCATTTAATTTTAAACAATCGTTTAAAATTAAATGAAATCTTAATTGTTTCCATATTCTTATATATCAGTTCAGCAGCGTAGTATTCTCTACCGTGATTCCAACGTTTCTTGTGCAACAGATTCTGGTAACGAATTAAATATGTATTATTGTATCAAATTTTTATTCGTATTGAAATAGCTTATTATTGTCTAATAACCAATATTAATTTCTTACCTTTAATTTTCTTTAATTTAAACCGGCCATAAATCATTACCATATATAACATAGATCCTTGTACCATGCTACACTCCTTTAATCCAAACTCTTGTGCAGCTTCTTATAATCCCCTCGGAAGCCCAATAGAAATGTAGATCAGCCCACCTTCTCCCTTTTTTTTAATATAAAGACCGTTAAGGCCCTCTTCCCAGCCCATGAATATCACGAATATGAAAACAGCCCACCTCCCATCCTTCTTCCCAGCCCGTCTTCCTCAATTTTTGTTCTCTTCCACGTTAAATTATTTTTTCCATCTCGCATAACACATCAACTTGCCCCACGTTTAACCCCATTCAAACCGCACCCTCCTCAGCATTTGCCATCCTTAGCTCGCAAGTCCCCCACTGCTCACGCCATCCATACTTAGACCACCTGAAAATCATATGCCACTGACACTCCACACCCGTCACCAATAGACTTCATATTGGACCAAACAGTAAGTTTTGTCGTGTTCTTTTCAATCAAGGGAAGGCGGTTTGAAGTGGTAATCTTCTTTTGACTAAAGGGACACCAAGACATCGAGTAGGAAAATTCTAGTTGGACTCAAGAATTTACTGAGTAAACCCAACAAATCTGAAAAAATAAGATGAACCCAGTATTTTTCTGAGTTCACCCATGTATTATTAAAAAAAACATGTTTACCATCCCTCGTAGGGACACTACGAGATTTTATAGTCTATCTCGTAGATCCCTTACGAGATTCTTTACCTTACCTCGTAGAGCCCTTACGAGGTAAAGTAAAGAATTTCATAGGGGCTCTACGAGGTAGACTAAAGAATCTCGTAGGAGCTTTACGAGGTATGCTAAAAACTGAAGAAGAAAATATTGCAAAGCAGAGGCAGTTTTATCATTGTTTTTTCTGGGTATACTCAGCAAATTGCTGGGTCTAAATAGAATTTTCCTATCGTTCAGATAATCTTGATAAAGTAACGGCCTCTTGTTTCTCACACGCTGGAAGGCCAACAATCAAGATCTGAAATTTTGGAAGATTAGTTACTGCTAAGGTCAGTAATACTCTTGAACTCATCAAAGGTCTTAATGATGCGGTTGATATTAGAGACCGTGGGTTTTGTAAAAAAAAACAAGGCCATCTTCAAATAAAAGGCAAAAGATTCGAGATTCAATGCACTTCAGGTGGAGTTATAGTTGTTTATGTTTGACTTTTTCCTTGAACACCGAGTTAAGATCTTCATAATTCATTACATGAATTAAAAGATTGGCTGATATTGGGTCAGTCTACCTTATTTCTTGGGTGCCCTTATGCCCAAAAGCCGACCCATTACGTATAATGGAGTGGTATGGAGAGGATATACAAGTATATGTACATGCAACGAAATAAGCAAATATGTTCATCCTTGACATAACAACAGCAATAGCATCTTAAGAAATTGTGTCAAACTCTTTCTAAGTGTCTAACTTTAGCATACATAGTAGAGATATACAATTTCTTTCATAACCATTTAATAATTCCAGAGTAAAGAATAATCTTATTGCTAACAGACCTTCCAGGAATAGTGGCAGAATTGTTTAAGGAGATAATTCCGTTCAGGATAGAAGTTATTCTATGGCCAAAACTTTGGGTAATGCACCTTTATGTAACATTCGCACAGGAGATTGGTCTAAACTGAGAATGGGTGGGATTATCCACTTCGGGGATTAATGAGATGTTCATTGCATTTATTCCATTTGTTCCACATGGAAGTTTATTTGATTTGTGGAAGTTTTGAATTGCTTTGGTGACGTCACGTTCAACCACATCCAAACCATCTTTGAAAAAAAAAACGTTGAAACCATTCAAACCTCCAATGCTCCTGGCGTTTTAGAAAAAAAAGCTTCCTTAGGTCTCGTTTGGCAATTTAAAACAAAAGTGTTTATGCTTATATGATAAGTCTTCAATTTCTAAAAAGTTTATAAGTCAAAAAGATCGTTTGACATAGCAATGACTTATAAGTTAACAAAAATAAAGAAATTAATATGGATAATAATCATTTTTCACAATAGCTATTTGACTTTTTGTTAGATTTCCAGAAGATTTGAATATTTGTAAAGATTATTAGAGTGAGAATTGATTAGGGAAGAAGTTGTATTGAGATGTAACTTGTAATTCTAATAATGATGAATTGAATACAATGCAACAGTAAGGACTTGTAAACCTATATATAGACTTTAGACATGACGATGGGTCGTAACCCATTAGTTAAAACAAGTAATAATATAAACGAAAATATGGTATTAGAGGAAATATATTATGTGGGCTTGGGCCAAGCGTATCCATTTATGTTGTATCCTTAACTCCCCACCTCAAGCCTAATTCACCTAATTAGGGTTGCAGCCAATAAAAGAAATGGTGAATGATTCCTTTGCACCACCAGATCTGACTTCAACGCTGCTGCTTTAAGGTGTTATGGTCGACAATAGGTTCAAGGGAGGAAGTATCTGACACTATTCGAGAAGATAAACTAAGGTAGTAGATCGCAGTCTCGTTTCTTACTCATTTACGTTCAATTCATGCTTCAGTTAGGTAAATGTTGTCTTCGACAAAGGTTTAGTGAGTATATCTACCTTTTGATACTTAATGGTATGTAACCGATTTTTATTTTCCCGTTGATAACTTGCCCTCTAATAAACTATAAATCTAGTTCAATATGTTTTCTTTGAATGCAATGTAGGATTTGCTGTGAGTGTTATGGAACTGACGTTGTCACGCCACACTGTAGCTTTCTTACTTGCTTCCATTCGAAGTTCATTTAGTAGTGATTGTATAAACATGATTTCTATTGCACTACTTGCTACACTTTTAAACTCTGCTTCAGTATTCGATCGAGACGCAGTGTTATGTTTCTTTGCACATGAAGACACAAGATTTCTTCCCACAAAGATGTTGTATCCCAAAATTGACTTTCTACCATCTTGGTCAGTCCCCCAATTTGCGTCGACATATGCATTTATGGTTAATGATTTGCTTTCTTGTAATATTAGTCCTTGATTAGCAGTACCCTTAATTAAGATATCTTAGTATTCTCTTAACTATTATCCAATGTTCATCTGTGGGCCATTGCATATATTGACTAACTTTATTGATACTGTGAGCAATGTCAGTCCATGTAATTGTAACATATTGTAATGCCCCAACTATACTTCGATATAATTTTGGATTTTTAAATAAATGTCCTTTATTTCTTGAGAGTTGCTGAATTGTTATCATTGGTGTTGGAAGTGAATTGGCCTTATCTGTGTTAGCTCTTTGTGGTATTTCATGGATGCATTTTTTCCGATTGAGCTGCATTTAGTGCCTGCTTTCCTTTTGTACTTCAATGCTGAGAAAATAGTTTAGCTCAATAGGATCTTTTATAGAAAATTCAATGTCCAATAGATGAGTTATGTTTTTTATTTCTGTTTCACTATTTCCTGTTATGATAAAATCATCAACATAAATTAGAATATAGGTAACATTGCCGTTAGAAAAATTTGTGAATATGGAGTCGGCTGATTTTGTTGACTGATAGCCTTGCTTCACAAGTGTTTCGTTTAGCTTGTCTAACAAAACTATGGGTGCTTGCTTTAGTCCATATATTTCTTTATTGAACTTGCATACCATAGTTTCTTGCTCTTTTTGAATGAATCCCTGTGGTTGTTCCATAAAAACTTCCTCCTGCAATACACCATCTAAAAATGCATTGTTAACGTCTAATTTCTTGATGGACCAGTTATTATATGAGGCTATAGTTAATATTATTCGAACTGAGGTTGGTTTCACAACATGTGAGAACGTCTCTGTGAAACCAAATCAACACTGTTGTGAATACCCCTTTGCTACAAGTCTAGCCTTATATTTTGATATTAAACCATCGGTATTTCTCTTTTGTTTATATGTCCATTTGCTTCCTATAACATTTTTATCACTTGTCATTTCAACCATTGTCCAAGTTTTATTCCTAAGAGGTGCAATGAACACCTCTTGCATTACATTTCTCCATTTTGCATTGGTTGCAGCTTCCTTGTATGACATTGGTTCAGTTGAGTCCAAGCTTGTATTGAACACCTTAGGCTTGCAAATACCACATTTTTCCCTTGTCATCATTGGATGTTAGTTGGTGTTGTCTCTGACTGATTGAGGCTGTTCAGTGTCTGTGTTGTCATGTGCTTCACTTTCAGGTATTTGACTCCCTTGTCTTTCAGTACTGATTCCTTCCTCATGTGTGTCAGTTGGTTGTATAGGATTTTCTTCACTTGTGTTTTGACTTTCTGTTGTGTGTGCTCTACCTTGATTGGTGTTGTGTGGCCTTTGTTGCATTGGTTGGATCACAACTTCATCATCATTGAGTCTATATTGTCTGACATTTTAAACTTTCTTTGTTGTTTTGATTTCTGCTGCACTGAATGGGAATACATCTTCAGTGAACACCACGTGTCTTGAGATATAGATTTTCCTTTTGCTATTTATGCATTTATACCCTTTTTTATTTTTGAGATATCCCAGAAAAGTGCATGGTTGGGATCTGTACTCAAGTTTATGTGGATTGTATGGTTCTAACTAAGGAAAACACTAGCATCCGAAGACTTTTAAGTGGTTATAGTCTGGTCTGGTATTATATAACACTTCCTATGGGTACTTGAGATTAAGTATTTCAGTTGGCATTACATTAATAAAGAGCACAACTGTGTTGAATGCTTTGGCCGGAATTTAGTGGCATAGAGGATTTCGCAAGTAATGTTAGACCAGTCTCCATTACGTGCCTATGTTTTCTCTTGATAAAACCATTTTGTTACGAAGTGTATGGACATGTAACTCTTTGTTCAATACCCTTATTTTGAAAGTATTTTTTAGTGGAAGGGAATCTATTCCACCATCAATTTGAATTTTCTTTACTTGATGACCAATTTGTTTTTCAGCAATAGTAATGAGTTGCACGGTAATGCTGCTTACTTCATCTTTTGACTTCAAGCAATAAATCCATACAAATCTAGAGTAAATGTCAACAATTGAAATGTAGTATATGTACCCCATAATTAAAGGTTATGGGTGCAGGTCCCCACACATCAGTGGCAACTGGTTCTAATGGTGCAGTGTAAGTGGTTTCTTAGTTTAGAAATGCAAGTTTACGGCTTTTACACATTTGACAAAACTCACACGCATATTTATTTGGAATATCATCAATACAAATTTTGTTCTCATCACATATAGTTTTGACAATTTATACTTGGGTGTCCTAATCTGTAATGCCATAGATTAAAGGTTTTGCAACATCCAGAAACATTGTTAACATTCAAACTACAATTGTCATATTCATGTAGTCTTGTACTAGCGGTGTGAAACTTTTACAGTCCATTACTTTCTTTACCCTACAAGATAGTTTTTTGAGTCGGTATATATTTGACTAAACATATGTTTGGATAGAATTCAAAGAATACATTATTATCTTTGGTGAATTGTGACACTCATTAGGTTTCTTTTAATTTCTGGCATATGTAGTAAGTTATTTATAAACAAGGGTCTGGGTCCATTTAAACTTGCATTTCTTGTGTGTAATGTGTACATTAGTTCCATGCCAGCAAGTAAACTTTGTGTACCATTGTATTCCTTGTTACCAAGATTTAGATTGCTCAAGTTGTTTGTCACGTGGTTTGTTGCCCCTGAATCAGGATACCAACACTCATTGTTTATGTCTTCGATTTTTGCACTTTCAGTGTTGTGTGCTTTTGCTTCCCCTTGATTGTCCTTGCGTGCACTGACATTGTTTACCAAGTTGTTGGAGTTGTTAGCACTATGACCATATTTTTCACATATTTAACATTGAATTCTGGTGCTGTTATTGTTAAATCTACCTCCCCTTTCTCTGGATCTATTTGACTATCTACCTCTCTGGTTGCAATTGTACTGTTGCCTTGGTCCATAGTTTTTTTCTTGTTTTTATTTATAATCGACAGTGTAGTTAATGTTGGGATCTGGATTAACGGCTTTTCTTTGGTCAATCCTTCCCTCTTGAGCCAGGAGTGTGGAGTAAACATATTGGAGAGTGAGTTTTTATTAAAAAAAAGAAGAAAACTATGCCTTCGCCATATTGAATATGAATAATAGGTAATAATAGCATGGCACTTCGAGTTCGAGATGAACAAACTATTTTTTTTCTTTTTCTAACACGATATTTTCTATCGAGATAGTAGTATGAAAAAAGGTGCTGTTTCGACTGATGATATAATAGCAACAACGGCTTCATAACTTTCATTGATACCACTGATGATAGAGAGAATTTGTTCAAATTCATTAATTTTATGTCTAGCTGCAGATAATTGATAACATATACCTTTACCTTTGAGCAAATATTCATTCATCGGCATGTTGTGTTTTCTTATGTTGTTTAGTTGCCTTTAGAAGTGTAGTATTCATGCAGAGGACTACGAGGTAAAATTTCTTTCCATTGTTTCCCCAACTTCGTGTGTTGTTTTATAGCCAATGATTTGTGGTAACATGGCACTGCTGATGGATGGCATCAGCCATAAGCATACAAGGTTATCTTGTCGTTGGCGAATTATATGTTCTTGGTCTGCTATTAAGTTATCATTGTCATCTTTCGTGAATTTACATGGAATTTGTTTGGTTCCAAGAATATAATCTTCAAGAGAGTATCCCCTAACGACTGTTTTAATTTGTAATTTCCATAACAGGTAGTTTGGCTCGTCCAATTGGGCTAAGATCAGATTTGTCTATGGCTTGATAATAGCTTTTATCAAGCCGTGAGTTGATTCTTGGAGATTTTGAGAAACTCTTGAGGCAAACATTGGGGACGAAGTTTCATTACCCATCTTGGAAGTAATGCAGTGATAAAATAGGAGAACAAAAGCGAGACCATATGGGAAAAATTGGATTTGGCACGCAACCATACTTGTGCATTGATCGATGATCAGTTGCTGGGTTTTAGGATGGCGGTCACAATAAACCAGGCAGGTGGCAAATCTGATGGTGAGCTGCAACCGAGGCACATGGATGACGAGAAATATCTGACTTGATACCTGTAGATGGCAAAGCCACGTGATGATGATCTTGAAATAGAACCAAGATGTCGCTCCTCCTGTGACTAAACAACAAAGCCCAAATGATGATAACTATGTTGATGGGTAATCTGTTAAGCTATGATGATGGCTCCAATACCACATTTGATTTACAGAAGATTTGAATATTTGTAAAGATTAATAGAGTGATAATTGATTAGAGAAGAATAAGTTGTATTGAGATGTAACTTGTAATTCTAATAATGATGAATTGAATACAATGCAACGGTAAGGACTTGTACAACTACATATAGACTTTAGACATGACAACAGGTTGTTGCCATTAGTTAAAACAAGTAATAATATAAACGGAAATATGGTATTAGAGGAAATATTATGTGGACTTGGGCCAAGCGTATCCATTTAAATTGTATCCTTAACACTTTTGTGTTAGAATTTTAAAATAAAATATGAGATAATTCAAATATTTAAAGTATATGTTACAAGTAATTAATTTGAAATTAAAAACAGTTGTTATTCCGAAATATAAATCATAAAATTTTGAATCGAAACAATACAAAAATAATTGCATGTTATTCGCACATAAATAAAGCGGCTAAGTACATTTTAAGTTACAAATCAAACAATCCATGCAATAGATATAAGTTTATCTTTTACATAAATTTCAAGCATTATAATAGAAATATTAAACACTTTTAAAAGCATATCGAAACTAAAATGACAAATGATAAAACATCATCATGCTTCGTCGGAATTATTACCTTTTGTTCTTGAAATCTTGTTTTTTTCCTTGAGTTTAATCCACTCCAACCTCAAATAGAACAATTGACCCTATTACACCTATGAGTTTTCAAGTACTGTAATATCTATTCATTACTTACTAAACTGATATTTCCAGAAGAAGAAATTGTGCACAAAGTTCATGTCTTTTGGCTGTTAATAAGAAACTCCTCACCTTTTGGATCAATGCTTCAAGTCAGAGTTGGTTTCCCCCAGACTTTACATGCAGTGTTATTTAAAAATGAATAACAAAAGCATAAGAACTAGTAGCATTATAATTGAAGCAAATGCAATGGAATACAACATCAGATTAATAGGCTATGGTGTTATGGCAACAGGCTGTTTGTTTATTATTTTATAAATTGTTTATTAAGTTACAACTTACAAGCTACAAAACTCAAATTCAATATTGTCACTAACGATTATAGTTGCAAACACATGAGACAAGTGTACATATACTAAGGTCACAATTGAACAAACTAAATTTCACTTATTAAATAATGAAAATGACATAAGACGTCATTTATTATTTTTATACCATGTGTGAATATTTCATTTTTTGGCGCACCCAACGGGTTATCTAGGCCCCTTCAAGTTTATTGTTATGCCAGTTGCAATTTCATGTAGCATTACATGTTACAGCTAAGCATATGATTTTCTCAAACTATTAAGCATAGTTGAGTTTCTTTCTCCCTACATAATCATCCTGAATTTATTAAATAGAAAATGGAATTTATTTGTCTTCATGCCTTTCCATCTCATTGCTTTGAAAATCAAATCAAATTCTATTGCTTTATCTCTAGCAACATCACCTTTACCCATTTCGACCATCAGATTATTCAACAATCAGGATACAAAGGAACGCCTAAAAAATAATGCTGTAAAATTTTCAAAATAATTTGTGTATGGGGTTTGTTTTGACGAAGGAAGAAGAGGGAATATTTATTATTCCCACATTGTAGAAGATAAATAAGTATGCCAAGTACTTAAAGGGCCTTCTCAAGTGGATGTTGGGGACTTAGGGGCACCTAAATGCTTACTTTGTCATGAGGAGGGAAATCATGCATTAATGTACCACACACGCACACGCCGCCGCCTCCTTCCGTCTGACCAAAATTTGCAATGCTTTCGGAACGTTGCAAACGAAGAGGCGTAACATTCCAAATTCAAACGAAGCGATGCGACCGTCCAAACGGTCGTGACGCCTGACCGACCTTCGTTTCCTCCCAGTGCCTATAAATTCCAATTATGGAATGTTTTCAAATTACTTTCGAATTGTCTTCTTCTTCTTAGAAGATCTGCATGCTGCCATTTCCAAACACCATGAAAGTGTTGCAAAATTTTGAATTTGCAAAGCTTGTAGAGTGTTACAGAACTCTTCTTTCTCTTTCTCTTCCTCTTCGTTCTCTACTTCACTTGCATCATCAGTAATCAAAATTAGAGTGTTCTTGATCAAATCAAATTCATATAAACTTTTAATCCGATTTCGTTGTTCCAAGGCTTTATTGAATCCTAAAATTCGATAGTTCAATAATCCGTTTGTACCTGGTGGGTTGAACTATTGTCTGAAAGAATCTATCATATAGATCCTTAAAGTCTGAAGTATGACATTTATCTTCCTCCAATAGTCTCAAACCACAAAATTCCCAACAAATTTTCCACACAATAACATCAACCATAAAAGGTTTGAATGCACTACAAATGATGAATCAACATTTAACAAAATTAAGCGGTTTGATGGCGAAAATTTCACTCGTTGGGAAGAGACCATGAAGTTCTTTATAATCACCGTCAAATTAATTTACATCTTTGAAGATGGATTGGAAGTATACCGGAGGACACCGATAAGGAAGAAGTCGCTCTGAAGAAAAAACATGCAAAGCACAAAGAGGACGATTTTCTATGTAGAGGGCACATTCTGAATGCATTTTCTACTCCAGTCTACAACGCTCATTGGACCTTGGAAACTGCAAAGGACTACTGGACTTCATTAGAGAGAAAGTATCGCAAATCCAATGCAAGTAATAAAAAATTTCTTATTTTTAATTTTATGGATTTCAAATTTATCGCCAACAAGTCCATAATTGGACAAGTAAGTGAAATCTTACTGTTGGTAAATCAACTTAAAGATGCCGGAATTGATCTCCCTGAATCTTTTGTTAATGGAGTTATTATTTCGAGACTCCCGAATTCTTGGAATGATTATAAGAAAAAATTAAAACATGCAGAAACATATTACGACTTAGACGGTTTATAGCGTCATCTTCGTATTGAAGAGGATTATCGTAAATGCGAACTAGATGATATTCCTCTAACTGAGTCTCAATCTAAGGAAAATAATGTTGAAATTACTGATAAGTTGAAACCTAAGAATGAGACACAATTTAAGAAGAAAAATTCCTAGGACAAAAAAAAGAAGGGTGCTTGTTATTATTGTAGCAAACCTGGCCACTATGCCCGAGACTGTCGTCTTCGGAAGAAACAACAAAAATCGAACGTGGTCGAAGAAATGCTTGTGGCTGTTATACAAGAGGCAAACTCTGCTAGTGGCATTGATAATGATTGGTGGCTCGATACTGGAGCAAATATTCATATTTGCAAAGACCATAATCTGTTCAAGACTTATGAAGAAAATAATGGAGAATTCAGCGAAGTTATTGGCGCAAACAAAATTGCAAATGAAAGTTATGGGAAAAGACACAATTGAACTTACATTCACCTCTGGGAAAGTTCTTACAT
The DNA here is from genome assembly GCA_030737875.1 of Allium sativum. Lineage (NCBI taxonomy): Eukaryota > Viridiplantae > Streptophyta > Magnoliopsida > Asparagales > Amaryllidaceae > Allium > Allium sativum. Next base: position 747,002,063 of record CM060916.1, on the reverse strand, counting down.
TAGTCAATGTATTTTATGTTCTAATATGTGTAATAATTTGGTTTTTGGATACCTTCTTAACAAAGGAGGATTCAAGATTGTGTATGAGTCTGATAAGTTAGTGCTGTCCAAGAGTAGCAAATTTATTGGATAGGGATATTCTTGTAACGACATGATTAAATTGAAACTGGTAAGAAATATTCTACTTAAATTATTGATTCTGTTAATTTATAGCATGGTAGATTAGGATATGTTAATTATACTTCTCTTAAAATTATGCACAAATTAGGATTAGTTTTTTATTGTGATTTCGATTCTATCTCTAAATTTGAAATATGTGTTTAAGCAAAAATACACCGGAAATCTTTTAAATCTGTAGAAAGGAAAACTAGTTTGCTTGATTTGGTATATAGTGATGTGGGTGAATTAAAAAGTCATATCACCTGTGGTGGTAACCAATACTATATAACATTTATTGATGATTGTAATAGATATGCATATGTATATCTAATGAAATCTAAAGACGAGGCTTTTGATAAATTCAAAATTTGCAAAGCAGAAGTCGAAACACAGTTAAGAGTTAAAATTAAAGTGTTACATTTAGATCGTGGTGGTGAATATTTTTCAAATGAATTTACTTTGTTTTGCAAACAAAATGGTATAGTTCACCAATGTACCGCTTCATATACACCACAAAAAAATGGTGTTGCTGAAAGAAAAAATAGAACTTTAGTAAAAATGGTTGATGCCATGCTCATAAGTTCTAATTTGCCTTGCAACCTATGGGGTGATGCTATGTTATCTACATGTTACATTTTAAATAGAGTACCACTTAAAAAGAATAATATTTCCTTTTATTAATTATGGTTTAATAGAAAACCTAACCTTATGAGACTTAAAGTTTGGGGTTGCTTAGCATATATTAGAAAACCAGACAAAGTTAGGTAATACGACATTTAAGTGTGTTTTCATAGGATGTTATCTTAATAGTATAACATATAAGTTCCTTATTCTTGACGCCTTAGAATTTATAGAATTTGTAAATGTATAATTTTTTGACAAACTATTGAAAATCCATTGCGATCATCTAGTCCAGAACCAATTGTGACTAATGATATCAATGACGATGAATATGCTCCTGCTTAAAATAGCAAGGATATGTCAGTACCAGATAATAGTACTGAACACAGGAGAAGCAAAACAACGAGAATAGAGAAGGACTATGGTCCTGAGTTCGTAACGTATCTCATAGAAGAAAGTAAGGACGAAGTCCTTAATCTGACAAGACGTGAAATGAACGTCATCGATGATCCCAAAACTTTTTCTTAGGCTATGAGTTCTAGAGATTCTAATTTCAAAAATGCTATTACTGATGAAATGAATTCCATAATGTTAAACCAAACTTGGGTTTTAACCGATTTACCTCCTGGTGCTAAACCTATAGGATGTAAATGGATATTAAAGAAAAAGTTGAATACAAATGGATCCACTGATAAGTTCAAAGCCAGATTAGTTGCTAAGGGATATAAGCAAAGACAAGGAGTAGATTATTTTGATAATTATGCTTCTGTTGCTCGCATATCTTCTATACATTATTTAATAGCACTTACATCAATTAATAATTTGGTCATACATCAATTGGATTAAAGAAAATCTTTTCTAAATGGAGGTTTAGAAGAAGAAATATATATATGGAACAACCTAAAGGTTTCAAAACCCCAGGCCAAGAAAAGAAAGTTTGTAAATTAATAAAATATCTTTATGGCCTGAAGCAAGCTTCCATGCAATGGCATGAGAAGTTTGATAAAGTTACATCGTCATATGGATTCATTATTAATGATGGTGATAAATGAATTTTTAGAAAATCGGATAACAACGATTATGTTATAATATTTTTATACGTTGATGACATGCTGATATTTGGTTCCAACAATCTTATGTGAATGAAACTAAGAAGTTTCTATCTTCTAAATTTGATATGAAAGATCTAGGAGAGGCTGATGTAATTCTGGGAATTAAAATCATTAGGAAAGGCGGGGAGTTATTACTAACTCAATATTATTACATTGAGAATTCCTAAAGAAGTATGGTCATTATGATGAGAAACCAGCACCAACTCCTTTAGAACCAAGTATCAAATTAGAAAAGAACACTGGACGTACTATTTCTCAACTGGAGTATTGTTGTTTATTGGGAGTCTTATGTATGTTATGCATTGCACTAGACCAGACATCGCACATGTTATGAGCGTATTATGTCGATTCAGAGTAACCCAGATTTCGAACACTGGAAAGCTATTTTCAAAGTTTTAGTTTATTTGAAAGGAACCATCAATTATGGTTTATCTTATAAAGGATATCCTGTTGTAATAGAAGGATATAGTGATGCAACCTGGAACAATGTAGAATCCAAATCTAAGTCTACAACTAGATGGGTATTTACATGAGGAGACGCTGCTATGTCTTGGGCTTCCAACAAGCAGACTTGTATACCTGAATCAACTATGTTGTCCGAATTAATTGCATTAACAGATGCATGCAAGGAAGTGGAACGGCTTAGGAATTTATTAACGGAAATCCCATTGTGGAAGAAGCCATTCCAGTAGTCTTGATTAACCGTGATAATCAAGCAATAATATATAATGTCTCTAACAAAACATATAACTGGAAGTCTGGACATGTGAGTCTAAGACATCAAATGGTAAGACAGTTATTCAAAAGTGGAGTTATAATAGTTGACTACATAGAAACAAAGTCAAACTTAGCTGACCCACTTACAAAGGCTCTTCCAAGGGCTATGGTTTCTATAAAGCCAAAAGAAACAAGACTAAGTCTGTGAATGAAGATTAATCATCCTTAATTGGAACCAAACTTGTGTCTTGAAAAGGACATACAAATTTCAATGGGTACCAACAAGTTAAGAGAATGGCTATGGAACACTAAATCAACAATCTCATAATACTTAGTGTTGGATTCTGCAAGAACAAAGGATGGATATATATCCTTAATAAGTTAGAAAAACTTAAAAGGTGTATCACAGAAACACCTTAAGAGACTTACCTATATGAGTATGGATATCAGGTCGTTTCCTAGGAAAGTAAGACCGCTTCCTAAAGTAAACTCATGAATCGGCATTAAAAGCACATATCCAATAACGTGCTGAGCAATACTAAACACTCTAATTAAGGAAATCAACATGTGTGATTGTTCCAGTTTTATCATCAAGGGATACTTGGTTCAAGATTTGTTCACCATAGAATATCGATAAAACTTTGAATAGTTTACACTAAGTAAAGGTTCAAATCAAAAAGATACCTTTTATTTATGTGTTGTTTCCACGATGGTGCAAAACTTGATCTTAGAACTACATAGGCTTGATCCCACTTGTGTATGTAGGAAGTCAAACTAGTGATTCAGTCGTCCATTTTATTTATTTCCTTATTTTTGAAAATTGAGGGAGATTATTGTAAAATTTTCAAAATAATTTGGGTATGGGGTTTGTTTTGAAGGAAGAAGAAGAGGAAATATTGATCAGTCCCATATTATAGATGATAAATATGTATGCTAAGTACTTAAAGGGCATTCTCAAGTGGAAGTTGGGGCCTTGGGGCACCCAAATGCTTACTTTGTTGTGAGGAGGGAGACTATGTGTCATTATACCACACACATGCGCGTTGCCATTGCCGTTCATCTGACCAAAATTTGCAACGCTTTCGGAATGTTGCAAACGAAGAGGCATAACATTTCAAATTCAAACGAAGGGATACGACCATCCGAACGGTCGTGATGCCTGGCCAATCGTCCTTTCTTACCATTGCCTGTAAATACTAATGCAGGAAAGTTTTCAAATTACTTTCGAATTGTCTTCTTATTCTTCTTTGAAGATCTACACGTTGCCATTTCCAAACACCATGAAAGTGTTGCAAAATTTCGATTTTGCAATGCTTGTAGAGTGTTGCAGAACTCTTCTTTCTCTTCCTCTTTGTTCGCTCCTTCACATGCATCATTAGTAATCAAAATTCAGAGTGTTTGTACTAGCCCGCATTTTACGTATCGGGAGATCGTATAATATTTTTATTTTATTCCTAGAGAGTTGGATCATTCTCATATTTTAATTATTGCATATGGGGATGTGAGACATGTCCATAATTTTTACCGATTTTGTTTGTGACATTTTTCCCCTATTAGCCCTGTATAGGGCATAAATTTGACTCAGGTCGAATTGGGTGGTGAGGCCGGTGCTATTGGAAAGGAAATGATGATTGCCTTTCTGTAGACTTGTTACATTAAAGTTTTGGCTCAGCGGTTTGGGAGGAATCGCTATTTTAAGGATTTTCAGTTGGTTGTTCAGGTTTGGAGAGCCACAATAGGCTGATTTAGGAAGGCCCATTAGTAGGCTGGTGGGAACTATAAATAGGGGGTGAGAGATATGGGAAATGGTTTTATTCTCTCCATTTTCTCATAAGGTGGCTTATGTTCCTCCTTCCTCTAACACCTTTCCACCATTAAAAATCAAATCTAAGGAGGGAAATCATAGATCTACACAATTGGAGGCCTGATGTACATCAATTGAAGGGCGAATTCATCAAATCAAGGAGTTTGAATTCAACTTCTTCTTGTTCGGAATCTTATTGCATTGATTTTTGCTTGTTTGGGAGGATCAGTGAGTGGCTTACATCTCTCACATGGATTCAATGAAGTGTATGAGTAGTTGAACATGTTTTTCATTAAATTCAAGTGTATTCTCATAGATCTATGCATTGGTAAGTCCATTTTCATATTAATCACCCATTGACCTGATTTAACAAGTTTAGATAGGTAATTTCTATGACATTTCATGTGAATATGCTAGTTAAATCGATGGTTTTGCTCATATGTTCATTTGTGGTGATTTTGGGAAATTTTACATAATTATTGATGAAATTGTCATATTACTGATGTTGTTGATTTCATATCATGGTTGTGGTCATATTGGATGAGTTGTTTGGTCAAATCTATCGTTTGGCGAAGTTTTGGTCGAAATCGGAGAGGAATTGGTGAAGTGCAAGCTTTGGGTCGGTCGAGCGAGCCAGGGTGGGTCGGTCAGTCCCCAAAACGTGTCTTGGAGAACAAGCTAGAAGCCATGCCTGGTCGGTCGGTCTCACCTAGGTTGGGTCGGTCACGATGGGTCGGATTGGTCTTGGTGTTGGTTGGTCGAACAGGTCTGGGAGTTCTAGTTTTGGAGGAGGTTTGGGCCGGGTCAGTCACTATGGGTCGGGCCGGTTACTCCGGGTCGGTCTTGAGGTGGGTCGGACGTGTACGAGGAGGAAGACTTTGGGTCGTGCATGCATGTGGTCGGTCGTGCACATTCCAGGTTGAGCAGTGTTGGCTTGAGCATGGTTGGGTTGAGCAGAAGGGGTCGATCGCACCAAGGGGGTCGGTCGAACATGGTCATTTTCTGAAAATTTATATTTTTTGGATATGACTCAGATTTAAATAAAAAGGCCTGAATTTTCTTTTTTGAGGGCAACCCCCCGAACACTAGCGGTAGTGATGTAATTGGCTCGACGATGGTGTGACTTCAAAGTAAATTCAATGAGGAAGGTTCGAAGTGTTGAATTGTTTTCGTTGATCGGTGTAGAGGGACAACTCAAAGGGCATGAGTTGGCGGATAATGGTTGCTTGAGAAGGTTGTTTGAGCTATGAAAAGTCATTCTGGTTGGATGACTAGAGATGCGAAGGCCAAGAGATTATCGTTGTCGTAAGTTCTAGCAGGCTCAATGCAAGGGTACGATAGGGCATCTAAAAGATCGGTTGTAGGTCGAGTATCTTAGGTATCATTGAAAGGCCTAGTTGTCAAGGTTAGACATACATATGTATCGTTGAAAGGCGTATGGAGTTTATGCTAGAACTAGGGTTACCGTTAACCCTTGACATATGACAAGGTTGGCCATCATACGATTAACAATGGTTTGAAAGCAAGATTGGCGGTGATAGCCAGAGTCAGTCGTGGATGATTGGTTTTTCTGTTTGTACCGTCTCATGTAGGTCGTACAACGTCGAAGGACATGTTCCTTTAATGCTTTTCTGATATTGGTTTAGGCCTCTAGGGCTTGTGCTTGAGGGATGTTGAATTCGATTAGGATGGTTTACATGAGATATATATAATCTGGATGTTATGAGTGCTTACCATGATTGGATGGATGTTTTGGTTTCCGTGGATGAATGGTTGGATTGTTTATCGTAAAGGCTATCACTGTCCGATGTGGGGAAGATAGGTTGAGTTCTTCTATGGTGTTGTGGTTAGATTAGTATGTTTATCAATCCATTTCATATAATTGATTGATGATATTTGTTAGTTGTTTTATCACTCACTAAGACTGTTGTCTGACTCAAGGTTTTATGTTTCCTCTTATTACCTTGGGCTGTTCATCCGGTTGTGGATGGGCATATTAAGTAGCAGGTTACAGGTTATTAGTGAGGACGATGATGCTGTGCGGAGGTGCGGAGGAGGCTGGCGTACCAGTTTTATTACTATCTAGTATTTCTATTTCCACTGCTGAGTGCTCTATGGGGGCCGTAGTGAGACCTTATGTACAAAATTTTGTATTCGTTGGATAACCTTTCAAGATGCTGTGAAAGTTTGAAAAGTTTGCTATATGATGCTTCGTTACTATTACCTGTTGTATAAGTTCTATTATGTTTTATCCTTGTGCTGTGAGTTCTACGATAGATTCCGCTTGTGTTTACCCACTCTGATGATCGTCCATAGCTGCCTGACACACTTTTCAGCGCATTATTCGTCTTATTTAGTGCAGGGGTTATGGGCGGTAGTCACAGTGTTCTTGTTCGGGTCAAAGTCGTACAAACTTTGAATCTGATTTTGTTGTTCCAAGGCTTTATTGAATCCTGAAAGTCGATAGTTCGATAACCCATTTGTACTTGGTGGGTTGACATATTGTCTGAAAGAATCTATCATATGGATCCTTAAAGTGTGAAGTACAACATTTATCTTCCTCCAATAGTCTCAAACCAAAAAATCCCCAACAGATGGGTGTGAATTGTCCTCGATCTCATTACTATAGAAGGAAAAACTACTTTCAGTGTTCATACCCTTATGAAGGAGCTTTTCCTAGGAGTGAAATTCTTTCTCAAAATCTTCCAAAGCACTAAATTTTCCTTTTCATTATCATGTTTAAAACCATGCAAAAGCATTCTGACATGACAAACAATGCAGATCAATATAAACTGTAAAGATAAAGACTGAACTGATAAGAATGTTGTTAAATAATTAGTAAGAGAGGAAACTCAAGTTAAATCCTTTGTAGTTTGTTATCATATTGGGTTTTTATTACTAAACTGCAAGAATTAGAGGCCGAATACTATCATTGGAATAAAATTATATGGAACATATATTAAGCATCAGATTCATCACAACATCTACAATGGTAAATGCACAAAAATTTTGATGATGTAGTTACAGAGACATAAATATAATTTCAATTCATAACTGAATCATATTAATTTGATAAGTCATGTAATCTGCTAACGACTTATAAAGTACTATTACGTTTCTCCATATGTAGCTTGAACTACATCACATGATGTAGTCATATAAGAATTTTCATGAAATTTCATTAAAGGGGTGATTACGGAATTTTTGTTTGATATGATTTTAAGCCTTTAATAATATTTAGATGAATCATATCACGGCTACCCAGAACTCTTCTAACATCTTGAACAAGAAACAAAAAATTATAAGTACTAACAAGTGTCAAACGATCGATACACTAGGTAATATTATAAGGTAAAAAAAGCATGAAACCATGCTCAACAAGAAACAAAAAATTTCCACTAAAACCAGAGCAATACAAATCATTTTTCATACAATGCATTGCATAAGTGTAGCTATTAAAACATGGCATATCATTTGGGGAGACTAATATATCTCTATGGTCAGTGTAACTTTGCTTTCGAAATTTATTGCGTTTTCATTCTCACAAGTTACAATTATAAATCATTGAGACACATTATATTATTCAAAAAATTCTGGTCCAGTTTTGCACTTAGATTTAGGATGTTATAAAAGTGACTAAATCCATATATCTTCTTACAATAGAATGTTGCATTTGTCAAACTTCTATTTCTCTAAGCAAACTTCAATTTTGACGCAAACGCTAAACAGTTATAAATCACAACTGCTTACAACTAACACGACAAGTAAACATAAAAATAGATTAGGGTTTCGAGCATGACAAGCAAACAAACACACAAAAATCTGAAAATTATCAAACAAATTCGTGATTAATCAAAAAAACACAAATACAATGAAACAATTGAGAGAAGTGAGAATAAATCGAAAGCACTGAAAAAATAGGAGAAGAAAATCAGTACTTTTACGAAGAATCTGAAAGAGGAAATCGAGTGCGGCTAAAAAAAAAAATCTCCCGAAGCATAATTGAATGATACACGGTTGAAAAGTTGCTGGTTTAGAAAGTAAAAGAATTTTTTTATTTTGGAATAAGTAAAATATCAACTTTTGAAAGCCCAAATAATTGATGAACCATATGTGCTTTTTCGTTTTTGATTTTAAAAATATGAAAAGTAGCTTATTTCAGCCTATCCAAACAGGCCCTAAATGTCGACATGGTAAGTTTTTTTATTAAAATAGAAGAGCTTGCATTGGAAAGAAATTGTGTACTTATGTTTAAGTGGCAGTTGAGATTTGGTTTATAGGAATTCTAGGCAGCAAAGATGGACTTGAAGTTGAAATGGGATATTTATGTTTAAAGGCCATTTAATTTAGAAATTCATATTTATTAGTGAGTGGTATGGGCTACGAACATGGGTAATGTGATGTAAAATATATGGTAATTGTAGCATTGGCTGATTTCTCGTCAACCGTAACATATTAACAATAGTGACAGTTTCAATGCAGTAGAAAGTATTAAAATGATGGAAATATGTTGTGAATAAAATCAAAGATTTTTAGCACATATTTTAGGAAAATATTAGTGCATTGTTTTGTTAGAGATGATTTGAATTATACAAGTAACTAAAGGTAGGATTGACAATAAGCAGTGGAGTACATCAACAACAAACTTACCCTATCTTTGAACACTGAAACTTACCCTCAGTAAATAGAAAACATAGTTTAAAAAAAAAGCAAAAGGATACATTTGCACGGCTGTAAAGTAGTTTTGAAGGGCAGTAAAATATTCCGGTAGATTATCTTAAATGATGCTTGAGAAGTTAATAAAAAAAATAACATTCACAGAGAAAAAGTAGGAAAAAAGGACTTTTTACTATCTTAGGCCTGTTTAGAAGTAGTATTACATGTATAGCCATGTTTCAGAATTAATTACGGAAGTAGGCCCGTTTTGGTTTCGAAGGCAATTTTTCAAAACTTGCCTTCATTAAAATACAAAGGCGTGTTTTGAAAACTCGCCTTCGACAGAACCCACCACACGTACACACAAGCTAACAACAAAACCTATAGCATTCAGTAATTTTTCTCTTATTCACTGAAGATGAATAACATTTCACTATAGAAAAAAAAGAGTCACAAGAGACCACTCTATGTAATTGCACTGAAGTTGAACAACAAAATTACTGAATGTTATATGTAGTGAAATGTTCAAATGTATCGAATTTCATAAACCAAATAACAACAAATATTTACTAGAAAGCTGATTACGAGAGACCATAACATAGAAATAAGTACTAAAACTCAGGAGGAAACATATGCTAACACGAGACTAGATACTATAGCTTAGGATACAACAAATGCTAATTAGGAAAATAGTACGATAACCAAACTACATCTGACGTTCATGCTCTTGGGATGTGAAGCAGCTTAATCATCACAGTTAAGCCGCAACTATTCAATAACATTACGGAGATGTCTAATCTCTTTATGGTTTTTATCAGCAATATTCATACTTCTAGGAATTTTAATATATTGCATTACAGAACCGAGAAACGCAAACTACAATCATACGAAATACAACAAAAGAACACACGAACAGAAAATTCAAAGTACAATAGAACACATTAAGATAGTTTCCACATACACCTACCATGAACGTTGGAAAAATCTAGCTCTAGTTGACTTAACTCAACGTTCACACATCGGAGGGTCAATCCACTGCTTAAAGTAACAACAATCAATTTCATCAGGGAAAACCGTGTGGTCCTCGTAGGCTTCATAACCAAAAAATCGACGATCAGCATTTTTTTCGGTTTTGGAAACAACCATGACCGATACTTCTCCACAACGACAAATAGGGTTGGATCCACCAGGAATTAGTGGCTCTATAACGCGCCCTGCAACTACCCTTTCTTTTCCAGTCGTTGATTTACTTCCGATTCATCGCCGTTTTCCCATTTGTCCACGGTGGAGCCTACGGTTTCTTTTCCTTGTTTCGACATGGTGAAATTGTGAATGAGGGTTTAGCTGGATTCAGAGAAGCCGCTACATATACCAGAAAACAGGGTCGTTCCCAACCATATATAATTTAAAATTTTCTCTCCATAAAGGAGTTAAAAAACAGGGTCGTCCCAATTCACATGAGCAACATGGCAGGCCAACAGTGTACCAGGAGAGAATCTGCTTTACGTACTCCTTTAACTCTCCACTGACTAGTCGTATCAGGAGAGAATCTGCTTTACGTACTCCTTTAACCCAGCATTGACTAGTCATATCAGGAGAGAATCTACTTTACATACTCCTTTAACCCAACACGACACTGTTTCGTCTGACGTATTACTGTAGGGAATCTGCTTTGCAGAGATGTAATGTTGCTATTTCATAGATGTTTCAAACAAGCCTTTCTTCCTCTCTCCCTTATTAAAGACCAACCAACCTCTCTCTTCCTCTCTTCATCACTCCTTGGTTTTTTATAGAGTAGTTTACTGTCAAAATGGGTAACTGGGCATACGACGACGATACCATGGTTCAAATGTACGATGAGTACGAACGGGGTAAACAACCTGCAGAAGATGTCGAATTTGTGCCTGAAATGCAAATGGGAGTCCAAGTAGATGCAGCAGAGGTCGAGTCTGTAGCGTCATAGTGCAACACAACCAAACGTTGCAGTCCAGCGCATCGGACCGGTTCTAAAATCCCTCAATGCTCAGTTGACGGAAGTTCTTGCCAGACAGAACCCCGATAGGTCAAGCTCCAGCATGACGGGTCATTCAGTCCTTTGCTATTGCGGAGTCGAATGTAATGTGCTTATTTCTAAAAGTCAAACGAATGTAGATCGTCGCTTTTATGGTTGCAAAGCGTACATTCATGCACAGAATCGCCAAGGGTTGCAGGGTTGCAATTTTTTTCGATGGTACGATCCACCTTTAACTGAGAGGGGTGTCCAGTACGCACTTGAGATGCAAGCTGAGGTTAATCGCTTGGAAAGAATGAATGTGGCAATTAAGAACGAAATGCTTCATGGGTGCTACGGTTCATTCCGAAGCTATGGCTCATAGTTACGCTGTACCTGGTTGTGGTTATGTTGTATCGTTGGGTCTAAGTTATGTTGTATGGTTGGGTCTAAGTTATGTTGTATCGTTGGGTCTAAGTTATGTTGTTTTGTTGGATCTACGTTATTTTAGGTCTTATTTATGTTGTATTGGGTCATACTAATATAATTTATAATATTATATAATATAATTATACTGTTAGAAGCTAAAAATATGTACTTGGCAAGATTCGAGCTTGGATCTCTCACCAAGAAGGCACACACATCTACCATCCAAGCCAAGCATGCTTTTATGCAAATTTATACAGGCAAGTTTTGAAAACTCGCACAAAGGCGCGTTTTCAAAAGTCGCCTGTATGCTCACCTGGGAAAAACAGGTCTACTTTTGTATTAACTTTTGAAAGATGGCTAAACTTGTTATAATTTTTTAAAACAGGCCTAAATCGGTAAAAAGTCCCAAAAAATGATATTATGCTTGTGATGTTCAATGTACTAAGACCGACATCGATATATCTGGAAATAAAAAAGGACTATGATCTAAATAATTATTGAACAATAGGACATATATTTGCAGATATAAAATCATATCCTTTTGTTACATAAAGCCAATTTGTTAAATAGAATCTTAAACTATACCATTCAACACAATCCTCTCACCAATTATGAAGATGGTCTAATGATCTTTGTTTTCAGATTACTTGTTAGAGGAAGAGTACTTATTTTCAGTAGAGTACCCTTTTACTTTCTTTCCTCCAAACTTACTTACAAAAAAAATTAAAATTACCACCTATTTATAGTGGACTACACACCCTTACAAATAGACATGACCCTTTAGAAATACACATTTTTACTTCCACAGACATGACTCTTCATTGAACGGACACGAGTCTTCATGGAAAGGGCATGAATCTTCACTGAATGGACATGACTCATCATTGAAAGGACACGACTCTTCATTGAAAGGACATAACTCTTCATTGAACGGACATGAATCTTCATTAAATGGACATGACTCTTCATTGAATGGACACGGCTCTTTACTGAACGGACATGACTCTTCACTGAATGGACATGACTCAACGAACACTATGAATACATGAATTAACATTGAACATGAAAAGAAAAACACTATTTCAATTTATATTCCAACATTACCGACTTGCCTTTAAATTTACTAAAACCATTTTACAAACACAATAAAGCATTAAATTATCTCATAGTTAAGCTCTTAGCTAGTATTTCAGAAACATATTTTTTTGTCCAATAAAGAAAACAAACGTGAGATGTATAAATATGAGTATAAATAAAATATGTAATATGCATGATAAATCTTCTTATACTAATGATGATACTTGTTACATTATACTAATGATAATGTTTGCTACATTATCCAGAAATAAAGTACACAGCGAGCAAATTCCATAAAAATTAGATCATACCTGCATTAAACTCTTTCATCCACAAACTTTAAATCAATCTACATGGATCTTTTCTATATTCCTATGAAATTAACATATCTTAGATTTGCAACCCCACACGGGTTCACCTTCATCTACCCCCTACCTTCTTGCTACTTAGAACAGCTATTCCCATGCAACTGTGCGGTCAAAGTCATTTCTGAACGTGGACTAAAAGACCTACTCGACTTATTAATCTCCATCTCCAAATAAATGTTTGTCCGATCCTTTTTCAGCACACAACTCTTTATGGGAATATCAAGAATCAATCTTTCCATGTTCTCATTGTCTGTTTTGTATTCTTGAAGGTGTCCTCATGCAATTCGCAACTATTTTTACTCTGTGCATCAATTTATCTATTATGATGGGTAAAAAAAAAGTTGGAAAATTACCATAATTTGTCGTTCTATCCTATGTAGTTGCGTCGCTAGCATATGAATTACAATATTAATGAATAGTATAAAACTAAGCAAATAATTTATGTATGATAAATGTAAAGTAAATAAAAAACCACAAGTGTAGCAGTATTCATCATTTTATAATCCACAATTAATATTCTAATAGAATATAAAGCTTTTGAATATAGATGGCAGCAAGGGCAGATCCAGGAATTAACAAAGGGGTGGGCGGATTTATAATTTAGCTAACTTACAATTTATAGCAATGTATTTTGTAATTTTATCATTGATTAAGTAGTAATGCAGTATTTTTCCAACGTTGGGTTGCAGCATAGTCACGCCCGGGGCTAGCTCCGCCCTTGGATGGCAGTAAAACTACAATCTATAATGGTGATTTTTTGCATATATAAAACGAAGGTAATGTAATAAGGTGATTGCACATCAGTAGCACTGCTTATTCCAAGTAAACAAATGTCATGTCCAAAAACATAGAAGATTTATTAGCGAGTAATGACTGAATTGAAGCATGTTCATTATTATTAATCATGTAAATATATGGAAAATAAATTAAGAAAGTAGGAAAATCATGGAATTTAAACATTACCTTATGACATGCCTTTTTCTCATATTCAAGATGGTTTTCCAACTGTCCACCTACTAAAGAAGGAAAAAAGTGTCTTAAAATATATAAATAAGGATTTACTTTTAGATTTCAATATCAAGATTACTAACTACTAATTTTGGTATTTTAAGGGATTAAGCTCACGACCTCTGGAGATATAGTCTAGATATCTTACCATGTAAGCTAGTGGTCGTTGATAATAAGTGAGGAATTTTAAGTATTGTAGTAATTGATTATTGACCTGCCTTTTGGTAAGACCATCAAAGGTATAGTTGTCCGCAATCAAAAAGGTCTTTAGGCTTAGAGTTATGCCAAGTTGAAGACGGACACCCGATTCGAACAAGCCAGAGGTCGAAAGACGTGACTTGCACGAGCCTGCTGCTCCGGATAAAACTAGTAATACCCTAGGATCAAAAGGCCCTGAATCGAATAGAGCCCAGATTGAATAGTTTGATTAAGGTATTATTCGATCCGAGGGGAATTGGCCTACGACTTATACCACTCTCCTAACTAACTCCTACAATTTTGGGTTTGGCACCACGTGTTCACCCTCGAACCAGCGTACTACTTCCTTGTAACTTCCTACACTAACCTTCGAATTTCCCAGTTCGAATGCCACGTGTGTTAGCCAAGCTAGGCCAGAATCGTGCCTATAAATAGATGATTTAGAGGACATTTTGAGGAAATTCGATACTCTTGCAACTCACGCATCATCTCTACATCAAAAACGCCAGTGATTCCCTGTTTTCTTGATAGTAATTCGAGAGTTTGAGGGTTGTAATTCAAGTGTTTGGAGGTTGTCAGCGTTGTATTAGTACTTATTGAATCTAGAAATTATCAAGTGGACGTAGGCTCGTTAATGCCAAACCACTCTAAATTACGTATGATTGTTTTTTCTTCTCCATTTTCATTTTATATTTCTTTATTTTTATCTCCATAAATCTTCTATTTTGGGTGTTTGTGCAATTTTTTGATCAAACATTTGGTTGCTTTCACTAAGATGATCTTGAATTCTCGGCTTTTCTTGGATTATTTACTTACTATTTGGACCACAAAGTACGAGGGAATAATCTACGTTTTTAACACTATTCGATAATCACAGTTTCTAAGAGAGATAGAACTCACAAAGATTCGCTTAGAGCATCATACAGTGACGCACAAGAGGAGACATCACAGCCAACAAAAACCAGTGCTGCCCCTAGTTCGAGTGTCCTCGGCTTGAGTGCTCCTGTTTTGATTGCTCTTAGATCGAACTCGAACCAGGCAGGGACTAGTAATGAGCATGCTGCTACAACAACTGATCTGGCTCCTCCTTCTGCATTTGTGATAAATTTTCATGTTTACTCAGCAAGTTAGATGAGACCACTTCAACCCTAAATGCCTAGAGGAGAGATAATAAAATAATGAGGCATGATATGGGTGCAATGACAAGGTCGTGGACAGATTTCCGAAATCAACATGCTGTGTCTCCTTCCCAACACCAAGCTGATGAAGCTTCTTTATTATAGGGTAGGAGTGGAGAAGATCAACGACGTCAATTCCAAAAAGCTCGCGATGTAGATGAATTGCAATTCGGAAGATTCTCAGCTCGAACAGGATAACCTTCCCAGATCGAAAATTTTGATCTGGGACATGTCGAGCTGGTCGGAGCATCAAACTGGAATCCTTCCCTTCAAGGTAACACGATGCTTCCCAAACCACTCATGCACCCATACTTGCACCCACTCATCCTATGATTGACCAAGGAAAAACGTTGAAGGAAGTGCTACCCGGACGACGGCACAGGCGAAGTTGCCTGAAATGGGAGCAGTGAAAGCACAACGAGACGAAAGTGCTGAGCCAAAGCATATGCTAACAAATGTGGAAGTAGAAGCGATGGTACACCAAATAATGAATGATAGAAAAGGATATACTAATAAGGACTAGGGTTGGATCGTAACCATCCTCCTTTTACTAATGATATTTTGGGAGCGCAGTTCCCAAGACGGTTCAGTCTACCCACAATGAGTCATTATTCAGGTAGAACGGGCCCGCGACAACACCTAATGTGTTGTTCATGGTATATGAACGTAGCTGCAACTCCTGATGCCATCACATGCAAAGATTTCCCAATATATCTGAAGGGGATTGCATTAATGTGGTTTACTAAGCTCCCTCCTAGAATAGTTCACAACTTTAAGCATTTGAGCTAGAAGTTTTTAGGCTTTGTTTGACTGCACGTATCAAAGTCTGTTGACGTAATGGAGCTTTCTGTAGTTAGTAATCCCCTGGAGAGACTTTGCAGGGATATCTAGACCATTTTAGCATGGCAATCACTGGAGTGATCAACCCTAACCCGTGGACCGTCTTAATGGCGATGGTTGATGGTACGGACAAGGAAACAAAGTGTGGAAGATATTTAGTTGGAAAGCCTCCTACGTCGATAGAATTATTTTATGAAAAACTAAATAAGAGATTATGATAAAAGGATGCATTCCTAAATCAGAAAACGAGGTCTAGTTATGTTGTAAAGGATGAGATTTAGAGCAATGTTGTTGTGAGGCAATCTGGCGATATTTCCGGAAAAGTGGAAGTTAATGTCCGTAATCAGAATAAGAAAAATGGTCGCCAAGGTTAAAACAACAATAAATGAAATCGAAATCAGAAGGGGGATGCTAAGAAGCAACCCTGATTCTAGTCATATGATAGTTATACGCCATTGAGCAATACCTTGGAAAACATATATCTCGATACATGCAATGTGATGCAGTATAAGAAACCACCTCCATGGGATTTCACGAAAAAGGAACGTGAGTCAGAAAAGTTTTGTTTGTTCCAAAAGACATATGCCCATTCAACGAATGAGTGTCGTCACATGAGAGATGTGATTGATAAGATATTGCGAGAAGGAAAGCTTAGCGAGTATAAGGTGGCCCCTATAGATACATTAGTAATATCAACCGTTATCAGCCCTGCAACTGTGTAGAAGGTCCTTATTGATTGCGAGAGTTCCATCAACATTTGGTTTAAGAAAGCTTTTGACCAAATGAAGCTAGAAGCAAGGGATTTAAATCTATGTAAGG
Organism: Allium sativum; assembly: GCA_030737875.1. NCBI lineage: Eukaryota > Viridiplantae > Streptophyta > Magnoliopsida > Asparagales > Amaryllidaceae > Allium > Allium sativum. Next base: position 746,985,087 of record CM060916.1, on the reverse strand, counting down.
GATGGATACATGGCTTCAATGGCTCAACCATTGAGCCAGTTGGTGTAGTTGAATTATCAGCCGAGTTAGGTGAGGGAGATCATAGGAGAGTGTGAATCCTCCTATTCCTTGTGATGGACACCAGTTCTCCTTACAATGAATTTTTGGGTCGGCCGACCCTGGCAGAGTTTCGAGCATGCATAGCTCATTGGTGGTTGCTCTTGAGGTTCCCAACCGAAACTAGAGTTGGAATGGTTCAGGGAGACCAATTGGCAGGAAGGGCTTACTACTTAGCAGAATGGAATGAAATCCTCAATGGAGATGCGAAGAGCCTAAAGATGCCTCCCCCATCAAGGAGGTGGCGACATAGAAAATAACAAACATATCCCGGTCAGGGCCGCCTAGTCACCAGTTCGAGGGCATTGATCCTAGAGAGGATGAAGAACTGGGATGCAGGAGGACGACCCCAGTAAGGCTACAATAGAAATTTCAATCAATAACGATGACCCGAATCGGGTCTTAAAGATCAGATGTCATTTAGACTCCCTCCGAACGAGGGAATTGATTGACTTTCTTCGGAAAAACCTTGATGTGTTTGCTTGGTTGACTTTCTTCGGAAAAACCTTGATGTGTTTGCTTGGTTCCACATTGACATGTGTGGGATATCTCATTTTGAGCCATTCACTCAACATTGACCTAAAGCACATCCCAGTTAAGTAGAAAAGGCGTATGCTAGGTATCAGAAAGGTCAGCAGATCTAAGGGAAGAATTTGAGAAATTAAAGGGAATTGGATTTATCGGAGATACAACGTACCATAAATGGATATCAAATCTGGTCCTTATAAAGAAAGCTAATGGGAAATGGAGGACATGCATCAATTTCTCGGACTTGAACAAGGCATGCCCAAAAGACAGCTTTCCACTTCCCTGAACTGACCAGCTAGTTGATTCAATAACGAGACACAAACTTTTTCATTTATGGATGCATACTCTAGGTACAACCAGATCCCAATGCATGTTATGGATTGGGAACATACTAGCTTCATTACCGATCTGGGACTATGTTGCTATGTAGTCATGTCTTTTGGACTGAAGAATGTCGGGGCGATATATCAATGCTTGGTTAACCGTATGTTTCATAACCAAATTGGAAGGTTGGTGGAGGTATATATGGATGACATGCTGGTAAAGTCGAAGCAGTTGACCAACCACGTTAAAGATTTAGCAGAGATGTTCAGTGTCCTTCGACGCTATGGGATGAAACTTAACCCTTTGAAATGCTCTTCTGGTGTTGTATCAGGGAAATTTATTGGTTTCGTTGACGGTTCTCGGGGGATTGAAATTAATCTCGATCAGATTGAAGCAATCACGGGAATACAAGAGCCCCAGAAGATTAAAGATGTGCAGAGCTTAGCAAGAAAGGTGGCAGCTTTGAGCAGATTCATTTGCAGAGCCACTGACAAATGCATTCCCTTCTTTGATTTAATAAAGTAAGGGAAACACAACTTTCCTTGGACCCCAAATTGTGTCGAAACCTTTCAAGACTTGCTAGATCATCTGGAGAGACCTCACATACTATCCAAGCCAATTGATCACAAGGACTTATTCGTATACTTGCAGGTATCTATGCATGTTATCATCTCAGCACTCTTCCGTGAGGAATACAGAGTCCAAAGACCGGTGTGTTATGTGAGCAAGAAATTGACAGGGGAGGAACGTAACAACCTAAAATTGAGAAGCTTTCTTTTTGCTTATTGATCGCCTTAAGAAAGCTATGCCACTACTTTCAGGCTCATCCGATTAAGATATACACTAACAAGCAAGCCACTACGACATGTCCTTTAATTACCTGAAGCGTTTAGGAGATTACTTAAGTGGAACATTGAACAAAGCCAGTTCGATCTCATTTTTCTCCCATGAAAATCAATATGAGGGAAAGCTTTGGTTGATTTCATAGCCGAGTTCACAACCCTCGAAGATGATATCTTGGACGCTAAATCGGATCCTCCTGAAGTTAAATCAGAATTGGGCACTTAAAAGCTATATACTAATGGATCTCGCACTGATCGACGTTCCGGCGCTGGATTTGTCTTGGTAACTCCTGAGGGATGATTGATCTATTTATGCCATAAGGCTAAATTTTCCTATTACTAATAATGATTCCGAGTATGAGGACCTGATTGTCGGGTTGAGACCCGCGAAAGAGTTGGGAGTAGTTGCATTGGATATTTCTGTGACTCCCAAATTGTTGTATTCTAGATTCAGAAAGAGTATCAAACGAAGGGACCATGGCTCTCTATCGACCTAGAGCGGGTTGAGAAACTATTGGATAACCTGGACTACAATAGCAAATCCCATATTCCATGGGAAGAGAATTAGAAGGCCGACAAGTTGGCAAACTGGCCAACTCTGATAGCCTGGAAGAAACAGAAATGGTCCCAATTGAAGAATTGAACGCTTCGAGTATTGGTCGGATGGAGGTTGATTACGTGATGGAACCCAAACCTAAAAAGGAGCCATGATGACACCCATAAAGAATTTCTTGCTGCGTAGAACTCTTCCAGACTAGAATAATGAGAGGCACTCCTTAGTTTGCAAAGTTTCGAGGTATGTCATGCAGCGCGAGACGCTTTATAGAAGAAGGTTCTCAGTTTCCTTGCTACGGTGCATCGCTAATGACGACGTCAAACGTGTGTTACGAGAAGTACATGAAGTCGACTGTGGAGACCACATTGAAGGGCGGACTTTGGCAAAAAAGATACTGCAATACGACTACTTTTGGCCTACTATGAATCGACACGTGGTTGAATACTCACAACGCTGCGGTAGGTGCTAAAAGTTTGTAAAAATTCCTAGAGCTCCGCCCAACCAACTCACCCAAATGGTCAGTCCCTGGCCATTTGCAGTATGGGGTGTACATCATCGAAAGCCTTCCAATCTCTAAAGGCTAAGCCAAGTATGCGATTGTGGATTATTTTACAAAGTGGACTGAAGCTGAACAACTAACCACAATCACGGCGAAGTGGGTGATCAACTTTATTGTCAAAAACATCCTATGTTGATTTGGGCTCCCCAGAATTATCATCACTGATAACAGGACCCAATTTGATAGCAAGGAGTTTAAAGATTTCTATCGATGATATCACATCAAGAAAAGATACACATTTGTTGTACACCCACATCGAATGGACAATTTGAAACTGTAAATAAGATCATCAAATCCATTTTGAAAAAGCGATTGGAGCAAGAAAAGACCAAATGGGTTGATGAATTACCATTATCCCTTTGGGCATATCGAACTACTTATAAGTCAGGCACTGGTCGTACTCCTTTTGCGCTCTCATATGGCTTTGAAGTAGTCATTTCGGTAGAGCATGAGGTCCCTTCCCATCAAACGACTTATTATGATCCATTGACAAAAAAATCTCTTCTTCTCGAGTCATTGGACATGATAGATGAGAAGAGAGGGGAAGCGTACCTACGTGCTTCAGCGCATAGACATCAAGTCGTGCGATATTACAACTAGAAGGTTCGTCCTAGGACCTTTGAACCTAGTAATCTTATGCTGAAGTGTTTCTTCCAGGCCCCTGTCCACATGGACCTAAATGGGAAGGACCTTATGTCATTCAACAATGGCTTGATAATAGAGCTTTCAGGATAATGACCATTGATGGTGATCACCTCCTAAGAGCATGGAACACAAAGCATCTACGACATTATTTAACTTAAGCTTTTATTTTTGTTGTTACTATATCTTTAGACTATGCAATGTGGCGTGACTTTCCAATAACGTAGTTTATGAATAAAACCTTTTCCATTCTCTATACTTGTTTGTGTGAATATGATAAAATACTCTGATTTGATTGGCTTATGCCTAACTCGAATGAATGGAATAATTAACTCCCTAGCGACGTTCACTCACTCACGCTTTGACGAGCAAGCTCGACGTGGAAGCCTTTTCCTTTAAAAAGGGGAAAGAGGATTGCCTAGCTAACTTCTTTGTGACTCAGGATGAAATATAGAATGTTTAGGTAAGTGTGAATGGTGCATCACAACATAAGACCGCTATAACCCATGACTCTAACCTGAGATCATGACGGAAGATTTATACATGGACTAGAAGTCCGATAAACTTGGCTTAGGCCCCCAAAAACGCCTGGGGCACAAGCGTAAATCTATAAATTAACCTTAAATATGCCCTTGACTTGGTGCATGACTCGAGCTTAATTAGGGCCATATACGCACTATGTCCCCCATAAGATAATCTGACCTAATTGACCCGACTAGTCCTAACTGACCCGACTCATTTAAGCATATCAACTTATGAGTTCGAAATTAAAATCGCATGTACATCGAATGGAGAGAGAAATAAATGAACAAAGTGCTTTCAATAATTACAAATTTTTCATAGAGATATAAAGCAAAAAGGCGAGGCCCGCACTCGCAATAACCACAACAAACCAATGGAAAACTACAAAAAAAGTTAAGCAACCCCTAATACTTGGGGGTTTTATGTTTTTTCTTCTCCATGAAATTCTTTAGTTCCTCCTTCTCAGTCTCAGCAAGCATACGCTTCTTCCTCTTAACCTTCCCAGTCGAAAATACCTTTGGTTCGGATGTGTATTTAGAGCATGTATATTTTAGAAAGAAAGTTGGGAAGATCGGTTGGAACTTCTATGTTGGAAGAAAGGATCATACTAATAGGGTCGATGGGAAAAGGTGATGGCAGGACCTCGAATTTACTTGCAAGAGTTTGCCCTCATTCCTCGCCTTCATCTGCTTAAGTGTTAGCTCTCTGATTTACCAGTCTCTCTAGTATAAATGATATCATCATCACCATCCTTGCCATCGTGGTCTTTTAGTGCTGCTATCATCTTCTCGCCCCTTGGTGCATAACCCTTAGGAGGTATCGTGGGCTCATAAGCTACACTAATTTCTTTCTCCATGACAGCTTCGGCTTGCTTTGTACCTAAAGCAGGAAGAACAACTAATATTAGCCTTTGCAAAAATATGGGCCTCACGACTGGAGATCCCACTATAGCCTTTGAAAACTGAGGAGAGAATGTAGAAATACATTTAATAGAGCAGTCTCATGGGGTTGCAGGAGTTTTAAACTTAACTATTAGAGAAAGAGGCTTGTGTGCAACAAATCCTAGTTCATTGGGATTTTACCCAACACCTGTAGTTGTTCCTTAGTCAGAAGGAGGCAGAGCAACAATGACTGCACCAAAAGAGACAACGCCCAGAATAGGTTGGCTTCTCGATTGAGCAACGATCGTATCGTCTTTGGAAGTACTAGACCCCCCCCCCCTCAAGTTGGAGTTTTACTTTGAGCTCAAGGCATTCTGCATCTTCCTCCTCTTTCAATAGTCTCGGACCTTTTGAAGGAATTTTCTTCTCATCACCTCTTGTTAACCGGCCTTTTGGTCCGGTTCCCGAAAGTATGCAAGACATGCTCGACTCAGCATTTCGCGTGACATTACAGCCCAAAGGCGTTGCCAGTACCATAAGACCTGAGTCTGGCCACCAGTAGAATGTCGCATCCCTCGAACTCGACATTCATCAGTATCCATTCGCATCCGAGCCGAAGGCGAGCCGTGCTCCGAGCCGAAGGCGAGCCGTCCAGCGGGTCCGGGCGCAGCGCCGGTGGGGGGTATGGGGCCCCACAGTCCTGGCAGCGATTGACCTAACCAGTTAGGTTGAAAATATGGGCACCGCCCGATTCATGCGATTTCCACCAACAAGTGTGTTGCCCCGAATCACCAGATCGACTCAAAGTTAGGATTCAACCAACAACTTCCACGAACCTCACCGCTCCTCCAAACATTGCCAAACAAAGGCCTCGCAGTCCGAACCGTTCCCGAGTTGAGGCCTCAAATCCTAAATGAATCACAAGTCTCAAAGCGCCCGAACCTACGGTCAACACACACCTCAAAAAGACTTCACACCCAGTAGGTGCGAAATTTCGCACCCATGCCGGGGCGCGAAATTTCACACCTATGCCTGGGTTCGAAATTTTGAACCCAGCGGGTTCGAAATTTCAAACCCTGCGGGTGTAAAATCTTGCACCCTTGGCTGGGTGCGAAATTTTGCACCCAAGCCTGGGTTCGAAATATCGAAACCAGCGGGTGCGAAATTTCGCACCCTTGCCTGGGTGCGAAATTTCACACCTTGACCTGGGTTCGGAATTTCGAACAGCGGGATCAAAATTTTGAACCCATGCCCAGGTTCGAAATTTCGAGGCGCGCAGGCGGTGAGCTCGAATTTCCTGCATGTGGTCCCTATTTTTACCAAATCCTACCTACTCCTACCTACTCCCACTCCTATAAATAGCCCATGGCCTCACACTTCAAAGGGGTTGGATTTCCTTCACTTGAGACCTTCCTAGAGCTTCACGAGCCTCTTTACTGGCATCTCCTATTTGAGGAAGAAGAAGAATTAAATATTCTTTTTTCTGACTACCTAGCATATGGCAATTATAAAAGTGAATGTAATGAGCATGGCTCTACCTTGTAATTATTGGGTGATTAATAAAAGTTCAACATCCTTCCAAAGTGGAGTAGGCCTAATCCGCGGCCAAACCACAATAAACTCTCGTGTCATTTACCTCTTTCTCTTACTTATTCTTCCGACCAAATTAACTATTCCTAGTAACAGGAATCATTGGTGTTTACGACATTTTTTGCCATCAACATTTGGTGCTTTCATTAAGTGTTGAACTCGTGGTTTGCGTCTTTCCTCCACGTTTTCATTTCGCCTTCGACGAGCTTAAGGTTCCTTGCTCAACCTGCTGTCGAATCCGCTTACGATGGTAAAGAAGCCAAAGAACGCAATGGTCAGCTTTTCAGCTAAGGCCGGTACCTCCCAACCACCTAAACCAACGGACTTTCCGGCTACTAATGAAACTGTCCCTCCTATTATGGACCCCGAATAGCCCGCGACACAAGCTCAAATCCGCACTCATAATGAAAAATATGAGAACATAGCGGTCAAGCTTAACCAAGCATTAAAGAATAACATCGAGCTTATGCGACAACTTCAAGAAAGTTAGTGTGTCGTCACTCGACTTCAACTAATTCGGAACAACGCTCGACCTCGACCAAATGTATCAGAAACTTCATCTTCCGAATCAAGGGGCCCAGATCAAAGAAGGAGGTCTAGTCACATTAACAACGTCGCTGTTCGCACCAATGCTCTCGACAACGGCAACGACAACGGGCACGTCAATGACAATGTGAACGGAAACGGCGACCGAGCTACAGTCACATATAGCGGGGGGTGGCACAATACCGAGACTGCTCTCGCTTGATTATCGACGATGGACCAGATCCTACAAACCAACGTCTTCCTCGACACAACTCGATGGTCGCTAATCAGGGTGATGGGCCCGCTATTCCAATGACCCGCGCTCCTCCAGAACAGGATCCGCGTCACCCCGCTCCACCTCACCGTCCACACCAAGACCCAGTCATAGATGTCTAGGACATCGAGGAAGACGATCCAGACATCCATCATAGAAGGCGACCTCGCAACAGGACTCCGGAACCTCACCAAAACCCATGGGTCCCATGGCGGATCCCCATCCAACTTACCTTCCTGACATGGTCCAAAGAATAATGAGGGGAATGCAAGGGAACGTGCATGATTCATGGGAAGCGCAAATTAGGCGCAACCCCTTCATAAGAAGGGTGAAAGAAGCTGAATGGCCGCAACACTTCAGCATGCCACAGATGCTGCTCTACGACCGCACCACGGATCCCTTTGCCTTCCTAAATTGATATGAATGGCAAATGGACTCGAGCCGAGGCAATGATTCGATCAAATGCAAGTGCTTTCCAGTCTTCTTATCGGAAACCACTCTACTTTGGTTCTTTCGCTCCCACTTGATTCCATTGACAACTTCGGCCAGTTAGTGACATAGTTGGTCAAACAATTCAGGATGCATATTCTAACTCCAAAGAGTGCCCTCACCTTGTCCAACTTATACCAAGGACCCGCCGAGTCCCTCAAAAGCTATCTCTCTCGGTTCAATGTCACCCTCGTCGAGGTTGAGGATCCAGATCCTCGCACCGTACTCTTCCAGCTAGCGAAAGGCGTACTTCCCACTTCCAAATTTGGGGCCTGGATTGATCGGCAGCAGCCAAAAAGCCTCAACGTTTTCCATGAGAGGGCTAGGCAATACTTATGTCAAGAAGAAGCGATACGTAACCGACTCTCCAGGGCCGGTCTTCCCAACAATCCACATGCGAATACCATAAACGACAGCATCAAAGGGAAACAAATAGCGAAGCTCATCGATGAGGACAAGGGGCAAGACCCTACAAACAAAGGCCAAATAGCGGTAGGCACGATTGCCGCAACAACGGCCAGGTTCCTACGGAACCCCATAATCCTGGATCTCACTATACATACGAGATTTACACCCAGCTGAATGAAGACTTGGAAACATTCTACTAGGAAATGTGCAACGTGCTTCAATACAAGAAGCCGTACAACAGGGAATCCACTAGTCATTAGAAGAATACCGACAAGTACTGTCAATACCATGACATGTACGGGTATAATACCAATAATTGCCATCAATTCAAAGACGTAATCGAAAAGCTTGTCCATGAGAAGCGCCTTGAGTAGTACGTCCAAATAGCATCATGACTCTCACCGGCATTAAGCAGAATTCCAGCAAAACCACACGCTTACGCCGTTGGCTGCAATTGACGTTGGTACATCTCGCATCCCGAGTAGCACAGGACCCGTTGGAAACGGATCTCCTTGCACTTGTGGCCCCCAAGGCTCGTGCGACTCAAGCACTGATTGCATGCTTAATGAGAAATATGAGAATGCAGCTCTCGCGCTAGGCATTGAAGATTAACATCAACCTTATGCGCCAACTTCAAGAAAGTCAACACATCATCATTCTACTTCAGCTTGCTCAAGACTGCGCCCGCTCGCAGCGCACCGCATCAGGAATTTCTCCTTTCAAAGATAGGGGCCCACGTCGAGGAAGAAGGTTTAGCCTCATTAAAAACATCGTCATCCGCTCCAACACTCATATGGCGGCAACAACGGCAACAGAAATGAGATGATGATCGAACCATCATCACATACGGCCAAGGAACCCATTAACAAACCATGTTCGAATAACCAACCATATACTCGGAAGGGCCCAATTGTCGCCACTCAGAACCAGGGTCCCACTCTTCCAGCAGCTCGTTGGGCCAGAGTACTTCCGGACCAGGGTGCACACCAGCTCGCCCAACCTCAACAACCATACCAAAACCAGACCATCTGTGACATGAAAGAGAGAAAGCCGGATGTGTACAACAAAAGACGTCGACGGAATGGAACTCCCGAAATTCGTCAAAACTAATGGGTTCCATTAGAAAATCCCCCTCCGGCATATCTCCCGGACGTGGTCCGAATAATCATGAAAGATATGCGAAGGAACGGCGACAACTCAAGAGACACCTACTTGAGGCGTAATCCCTTTACCAGTATCGTACACGAAGCTGAGTGGACTCGATGCTTCAACACCACATGTGGCATTCTATGGAGGCACGACTGACCTCTGATCTCGGCAATTTCATAATAACCACCAGAAATAAAATGCGTCATCCAGACCATCCCCGACTTTGACGCTCAAGTCTCCGCTAGGAGGACTCTAACTGCCATGAGTCCATACTTATCTCCTACGCTTCTACATCCAACTGGGCCTAAGATCACTTCAATCGACTTCCACAGCATCATGCAATCCAAGTTGGAGACTCATGGATTGCCAAAAACCTTCTGTCAAGAAGGTGCGCAAGGCTCTAAAGTCTTAGACTAGATCACGACCTCTATAATGCGGTAGGAGCCCAACCTCCAGTTGTCACTGACACGATCCGTGGAAACGTGAGGAAATCACGGGGGCACGCACACGACCTCTGCAAAAGTAGTACGAGGCGCAACTCATTCACTTCATCCAGCCATAATACCAAATGGCACCAGCACTTCGACATTCCAACGCTCGCCACATTTTCAAAAAAAGCCATGATTTCCGAAGCTTCGTTAGCTGCCACAAATGGCACGTGGATTCATTACATATCGCCAACGCCATAAAGTACAAGTGCTTTCCCGTCCTTATCCAAGACGGCTCTATCCGGGTCCTCTCACTTCCACCTTGAACTATCCCAACTCTCAACTAACTCGCCAAAAAATTGATTGCGCAATCCGGGTTGTAAATCACGATGCCCAAAAACATCCTCTTAGCCTCGAACATATACCAAACACCCGTGAAAACTCTCAAAGGCTATCTCGCAAGATTTCACGCTGACTTGGCTGATGTCTGGCAACCTACACCTCGAATCGCACCCGTCCAGCTCACAAATGGCATACTACCTGATTCCGAACTTAGAGCATGGACCGATCAAAAGCAATCAAAGATTCAGGAGATCTTCTGCGTGAATGCTGGCTACCTCCTACGTCGAAATCTAGCTTATAGGAATCACACTCCTACCCTCAGCATCCTGCCTTGTGATGACATACAAAGCTCCAACAACTCTAATTCTATCGCTTTACGCAATCTTGCTCGTGCTGGCAACATCAACAGTAACCGCAATAGTAAAACGAAACATCTACGACTTCCTCCTTACCATGGCTATTCCGCTCTCGGCAGCACCCTCGAGAAAATCTATCTTGCGACCTGCAATTCCCAACCATGCAAAAGGTCAAGGATGGAAAGTCTGACTAGCGCACCAAGGGACTCTACAAGATATTGTTGGTTCTACAGCATCTGCGAACACGACACGAGCATGCAGCTCCATTTACAAGACAACCTCGAGGAACTCATCCGCATGGGATCTCCAAGCCACTCAGCGCTCACCAAAGATTCCCACTGCACGGAATCTCCGAGCCACTCGACGCTCATCGAGGATTCCCATTATGTGGGGTCTTCGAACCACTCGATGCTCATCGGAGATTCACACTGTGTGGGATCTCCGAGCTACTCAGCGCTCATCAAAGATTCCCATTAAACAAGACCTCGACTCCGACAACTAATCCCTCAAGATCGTCCCTCGTCTCCTCAAGACTACAGCTTCCATGGCGCAGTTTATTCTAGGTGGTTGTCGGAGATGCTAGTTTACAACTCCTCCCTACCTGTGCCTCCCTCAGTATCCGGAAACTTCGGGGCATAACTGGAAGCTTAACCAAACGCCCGCTGAAGTGCACATCGGCGGCCTCATCTTCAAACGGGTCTTTCCTCCACCTTCAGGCCTCACTCCTCGTTTGGAGGGCCCATACTCATGCAACGGAAGCTTAACAATGGAACTTTCAAACTCTCTACCATGGACGGAGCCTAACTCCCAAGGGCATGGAATAATGAACATCTTTGCATGTACTCTACATAACTTAGTGTACAACTGTTCATGCCTTCCAACGATGTTTTGCTTTCCCGTAATTCGATGCATTGTAAAGGCCATTACTACTAGAGTTATCCGCAGCAATGATGTTCAGTTCCCTATCACCCTTCCATGTTTACTCCGTGCATGACGTTCATGACGTGTTTGGTTAATCCTGACAACCAGCTTGCATGCAAACATGCAATCGCCGTGTCGGCACCCCAAGCACGGGAGTCAATGTCGCCATCCGAACCTCGATCCACCATCGAGGCCAAACAACACTGGCTACGTCTGGCACCCCGAGCATAGGAGCCGACAACGCTACTCGAGTTGCTGGCCTGCGGCGCGGCCGAGTATAAACAACCACTAACTCGAACCTCGGCCCAGTGCTGAGGCTGAGAATGAATCATTCCGCGTCCTAGTCCAGGCGACTTGGCGCCACTCAGAGACTGGCTAAGATCGATGCAAATCTCTCTTTGCCGGTTGCGGGTGCCGGTCGAATCTTGGCGCAGCACCAAGACCGACCTTAAATCATTTCCCCCCGAAGCCCTAAAGGCTTAGGTGCAGCTCATGGCCACGATCGTACCCGATGGGCTGATGATCGAAGCTTTTTCTATGCCAGCGAATAAATGACGTTTGGCGGCTTGCCCTATCCCGATGAACGACAGGAGAGCCACACACCAGATGAACCGCACAACGCTACTTCATACGCCTTCGCTACACTTGGGATTAACCCCGGGCCACCCAAAACAGCAAGCGCAAAGCCTGATTTCGCAAACTACGGGTTTCCTGAGTTGAGGGAAACTTACTAAAACCAGCGCTCTATCACACCCCTTTGGAATAATTAACCCAGAGCAAGGTACACAGTCACACCCCTTGGAATAATTAACCCAGAGCGCGGTACACAGTCACCCCCCCCCCTCTAGAATAATTGACCCAGAGCGCGATACACAATCATTTTTTTGGTTAGGTGTAACAATAAGTATGATTATGCAAGTACGGGACGCCTGAATACATAAGAAGAACATCCAAACACTTAACACAAATTGCGATCTTTAATAATTCATATTTCATTTTCAAACACACACACACATTAAATAGACTATATGTCTATCATCTTTTCTCTCTGATGATAGGGTGTACATGAATACCACAACATGTCTTTAAGAACCGAAAGCGAGGACCACACTCGCATAGGCTATCGGTCTACCTCACCCAAATTGTCTTTAATTTCTTTAAAAATTATTGATACTACTCATCTTTCTCTTGTCTTTCCTTTTTTTTGTACAGGTTTAGCACTTGACAGGTCACCATCAACGATGGTCCCTTCCTTCTAGAATCGCTTCCACCACCTCTACTCATCCCAAGAGTAACGGGTTCGTAAGACATCGATGCGGGCCTCCTGCCATTATCCTCGCCTCTTGTAATTGTCGTAACTTCCCCGAGAGTGATACATGGCAACGACTTAGGGACGATGTCAAAAGCGAGGACCAATGCAGCCTGGGTTTCTCCCCAAGTCATCTTGGCGCCCGACTCTGCTCTCTTCTCAGCATCTTCAGCGGTCTTCTAATCAGCCATCTCCCTAGCCTGGAGTCGCACAATTGCATCTACTTTGAGTTTGTCAAGGGTCCCCTCGCCCTCTTTTGATAGGCATCATCGACTGTTTTCCTCTTTCCTAGCCTACTCAGAGGCCTTCTCCTTCTCTGCCTCAATATCGGCCTACTTCTTCGCCACCGCAGCGGCAGATTTCTCCTCGGTATCCTGCCTAGCCTTTGCCCACGTATCTTGTATGGCAGCCTCGTCATGTCCCTCTTCCCCTTCGGCTCCTCAGGCTTTGGCATCAGCCGTGCTTCCTGGTCTTCCACTACAGCTTGCCTTGTTGGTAAACTTACATCAGCTATCCCCGTCGCACGAGCACTTCGGCCAACCAAAACTTCTCCTTCTCCAAAGAGACTTATATAAATGTAGGATCCCGAGGCTACGGGATCTCCTACTTCTCCAGATTAGTCTAACTGTAACTCCAGCCGATACTCGGACGCCTGAGGAAGCACGAGAGCAAAGCCTGGTGTCTCCTCCGCTCCAAGGGGGACTGCCCAGCGAAAGAGGCAATTATTGGATTCTTGAAGGTTCATCGCTCGCGCCCCCCTTCAATTGGCAAGTACCCGAGGTCAGGGGCAATCTCCCACCTATCCTTTCACCAGCTTAGTCATCGCAGAACTTGAGGAAGATCCCCACCAGCTCCCATGCTGGCATTTCCATCACCACAACCTTTGGAACAACTATTCTAAAGAGGAACATACACCTCTCCATGAGGATGATCCGAACCCAAAAGCTCGGGTCTCGGAAACTCCTAACCTGCCGCCAATACTAGGTAGGTCGGGCATAGAGACCTAAACCAAAAGACAAGGGGAGCTACACAATCACTAGTTCCTCGAGGAACATGGGAATTTAGACAAGTTCTCAGTATGCGAAATAAAAAATTCATATCTCGATGCAAGTTCTGTAGTTTCCATGGCTGGTTCATCAGGTTCCCAAAGTCTCTACGCCCTGCCAGCAAGCTCTTACTTAAACACTACTTGAAACTGACTCATGCCTCTCGATGCAACAGCTTCCTACCTACAAACGCATCAGAACGTGATGACGACACCTAGTTTTAATAACTATGGCAGTGATTACCGGTAACTATCAACACCATTCTCGGGTCGGAAAATGGTCATAACCTAATTGGGTTTGAACTAACGACTCAACTGTTTATTTACATCTTATGTGCATATCCGAGTAGTCAGTCCAAATCAACCCATCTCCATAATCATTCGCCAACTAGTTTTTTTACGTTCAAACTTCAATTACTAACCAGACATGAAAAATTCATCAACAATCCGAACTTGCTAGCTTGTCCCTGACGTCGAGCAAAATCTAGAAGATACTTGGGCTTGGGGGCATCCCTCTACCGATTATCGCATCGTCCTAGCAATCTCAAGACCCGATCAGATCCCTTCAGTCCACGCATTGGCATCGTCTTCACAACATACCTTGGAGCCACCATCTTGAGAGTGTCTTCACCTCGGAACGAAGGAAATCCAGAATCAGAGTCCAGGCCCTGGAGGCTTTTCGGCTTTCCATCAATGCCCGGACTCCACACAAAGAGCAAACACTCCGGAACATGATGGCAACCTTTAGCCTCAACAAATAACATCATGGCTTCCACCAACCGCCAGCGCAACGCCTAAGTCAAGATGCAGCCGCGTCATGGTTTGGTTATTGATCGGATCCCGAGACTGGTAGCTCAACTATGTGTCAACCTCCTACATAAGCATTCAAGACGACAGTCCAAGCAAGTCCACTCCTCAAGGACCGCGTCGCGAGATCAAAACTCACTAATAACTGTGCGCTCATTGGGCGCCATGCCAATGTTTAAGTTTACTAGCCCAAGCCTGGACCCAAGACTAAGTCATCCGAGTGCGAAGTTATGCGTCGTGCTCCCACGCACATGCTTGATTATCACATCCCTCAAGGCAACTTCGACCTATTGAAAAACTAGGAGGGTTTTTTAAGTGTCAGGGATACGATGTCCACTATCGTATTCACGCATACTTGGCGACCTTTATCTGAATTCCTAACTTCGTTTCCCATGATCTGCCGCTCCACGTTCTTGAGTGCCAAATCCAGAAGTTATTTTCCATATCTCTCTTCCTTTCTCCCAAAAACCTAACAACACCTCGAACTTCCAAAGTAAAAAAGAAGTATTCTGGCATCCTCCATGCCTTACGATGATTTTCTGTCCGGAGAAAAGAAGAAAGGAAGTAACTGCAATCAGAGGATCGGTATGCCCTAAGCAAACATTTTGGGATCGGAATTTGGGAACATAAACCATACTACGATCATATTCACTTAACTTTGGAGCTCCAACTACCAAGTCAATCACGACTCAATGACAACTTGTGTACTCACCAAGTGCTCAATCATCAAAATGCATGCACCCAGCGTTTGGGTTCGGCCTCGCCTCAAAGGAAAATCCATATGAATACATGCCATGGCGTATGACAAGTATTGACCTAACAATGGCATTCACATATATGAGTTGTCGAAACTTTGATCGATGGGACTAGCTTGGAACATTGAACGACCATGGGTTCACAAATCCAACCGACTTAGCGGATACTCGAAACTATTAAGCTACATCCCAATAATATTTCAACAACCACCACTTAGGGCGATCGCGAGCCTAAGCCATGGCAATAACCATGCATACACGCTTTGGAAATCGCAAATGAGTAGACCGACTTGATCCAAATGCATGCCCACAAGCCACAAGGGTTCAAATGTACACACCCAACGGTCGACTCTCAATCTGAAAGCTCCTTGAAAAGCTAAAATGCATAATTACATGCCCATAGCATGCCATTCACCTTCATGTTACCTATTCCAGCTCAATTCTTGTCACACAAAACCACGTGCAAACTCACAATGGCATATGCAGTTATGATCGGATAATGAACCATTTGCACTATGACGCAATCGAGAGTCAACAACTAACATTTATTGTCATTAATCTATAGGAACTAAATGCCTTGGATAGATTCCACCTCAAGCAAGCCAAAACTCTAGGCAATGTTGGAATCCTAAGCTCATACCAGCGTATTCCGACAAGGCATCTCAACCGCTCCAAAGCAGTGCGCTCTCGGTATACAACTCAAGGGGAAGGTCATAACCGATCGCTACGCACCGCATGGAGATGTTTGCACCCATATTAAGACTCATCTCACTTCAAAGCACATTCTATTAACACAAGACATACTTTGAGGGGGCAAATGTTAACCGGCCTTTTGGTCCAGTTCCCAAAAGTACACAAGACACGCTCGACTCAGCATATCGCGTGACATTACAGCTCAGAGGCTTTGCCAGTACCAAAAGACCTGAGTCTGGCCACCAGTAGAATGTCGCATCCCTCGAACGCGACCTCCATCAGTATATGTTCACAGCCGAGCCGAAGGCGAGCTGACTAGCAGGTCCGAGCGCCGCGCCGGTGGGGGTCCAGGGCCCTACAGTCCCGGCAGCGATTGACCTAACCGGTTAGGTCGAAAATATGGGCACCGCCCAATTCGTCCAATTTCCGCCAACAAGTGTGTTTCCCAGAATCACCAGATCGACTCAAAGTCAGGATTCAGCCAACAACTTCCGTGAACCTCGCCACTCCTCTAAACATTTCCAAACAACGGCCTCGCAGTTCGAACCGTTCCTGAGCCGAGGCCTCAAATCCTAAAGGAATCACGAGTCTCAAAGCGCCTAAACATGCGGTCCACACGCACCTCAAAAAGATTTCGCACCGATGCCCGAGTTCGAAATTTTGAACCCAGCGGGCTTGAAATTTTGAACCCAACGGGTGCATAATCTTGCACCCCTACCTAGGTGTGAAATTTCACACCCAAGCCTGGGTTCGAAATTTCGAACCCAGTGGGTGCGAAATTTCGCACCCCTGCCTAGGTGCGAAATTTCGAACCCATGCCCGGGTTCGAAATTTCGAGGCATGCAAGTGGTGAGCTCGAATTTCCTGCATGTGGTCCCTATTTCTATCTATTCCTACCTACTCCTACCTACTCCCACTCCTATAAATAGCCCATGGCCTCACACTTCAAAGGGGTTGTATTTTCTTCACTTGAGACCTTCCTAGAGCTTCATGAGCGCCTCATTAATGGCATCTCCTATTTGAGGAAGAAGGAGAATTAAATATTCTTTTTTCTAACTACCTAGCATATGGCAATTATAAAAGTGAATGTAATGAGCATGGCTCTACCTTGTAATTCTTGAGTAATTAATAAAACTTCAACATCCTTCCAAAGTGGACGTAGGCCTAATCCACTACCGAACCACTATAAACTCTCGTGTCATTTACCTTTCTCTTACTTAGTCTTGCAACCAAATTAACTATTCCTAGTAATAGGAATCTATTATGACATTTTTTGCCATCAACACCTCTCAGATATGTTTCCATCAGTTTGGCCTCATCAATGGTTCCATCTTCCGAAGAATCCTTATCTTCCTGTATGAAGATCTCCCAAGTGTCCACTAAAGTCTGCAGATAATCCCTAGCCCATGAAATGTCCCGGTGCCGAAGGATTCACGTATAAAGTTTCAATATTTGGGTGCTAGGATTTTCCTTCATTTCATCAGCCTCTGCCACTTTAGCTTTCATCTCTCGAACCACTTCGTCATATTTGGTTTGCGTGTTGGATATAGTTTCAAGAGCAGCCTTGACATTGGCCTCGGGCTCCCCTTTGGCCTTCACAATGGCAGCAAGCTGGGCCTCAAGCTTGGCATTTTCCCATGCCGGTTTAGCCTTCTCCTTCGCTAATTTTTCCTTCTCATTTTTGCAAGATATTAACTCAGCGGTCAAAATTTTGTTAGACTTTGACACCAGTTTCAACTTGTTCTTGGCAGTCTTGGTCAAGAGCAACCATTCACTTAGCTTAGTGTTCATTCTGAAGTGGACATTACCAAGTTCTGATTTAGTTTTATCATATCGTTTCTTCACCTCCGCAAGCTGATTTTCGCACATGTTTGATTCTTTTTGAGTGGATTCCAGATGGACTTTATCATAATCCCATTCCTGATTCATATAGGAAATATCAAGATCAAGTCCCTGGATAGCTTCAAATAGCCTCATCGCATAAGTGTACATCTTTTGGTATTGTGAGACGAGCAAGTTGGCGTCGGATATGTACCTGGCTTCGAAAGACTTTGTAATAGGTTGCAAGAAAGGAAAGAATTGAATATGGTCGAAGCACAAGTCTCGGAACATCTCCGCTAATATCTTCTTCCTCTCTACTATATATAATTCTTGGCATCGAGGAGGTGCAACCTAGATCTCTTTCTCTTTGCGTTCGCCCGACAAAGTGGGATTACCGTGTTATGGAGGAGTCTTCTTAGGGTAAGATTGAGGACCTAGGGTGAATCTGGACTGAGACAAGTCCTTAGTTAGAGATTTCCCGCCAGGGGGTCTTATCATCAGAACCCCGACCGGATTTATTGTGAGAGCGATGACTGGAGTCAAGATGATGCTTCTCTCGGTCGAGTTCCTTTTTCTACTCCCGTTCTTTTTCGAGATACCGAAAAGATAATTCCTTCTCTCTTTGTTGCTCCTTCTCCCTTTCCTTTTCCCAGATTCTCTGTCCCTCTAATTCTTCTCGACCCCGCCTATCCAAGCGATTACATGAATCTCGATCTGAGGAACCTCTATGAGCAGGTCTAGTGTCGGAGAGCTATGAACCAAACTCTTTGGCATATTTCTTCCATCTAGTCATCACACCTACAAATCAAGAAAGGAAGTTCAAATCAGAACTAGGAAATAAAACGATGGAAAAGGTGTTATGACATGCAGTACTTGTGTCGTACGTGTGGTTGTGAGACGGACCAGAGCCCAGAGTTAAGCTAGTTAGTGTGGTTAGGCCTACTTTGATAGGTGTGATTTCCTCTTCGAAGGTTGGGAAAAAGGTACCGAAAATCATAACCTAAGAAGAGTACATAGTGTTTAGCAAAGGAAGATTGCCTAAGCCTCGAAATAGCGGCATGGATGCATCTGGTCGAGAATCGTGAAAGGGAGATTTGGTTGGAGATGGAGTTTTAGGAGGAATCTACTTCCCCGTAGTAGTGACATCTTTTTGGGCAGAGACCTTGGACCCTTCCTCAATAATATTTTCTGCAGGACGCTCAGTGAATGTATCCTTGGGAGAAGGAACCCTGATTCCCTCACTAGTTGTATTTTCCAGGGATTTCTCCTTTTTCCCTACCTGAGGTTCCCGACTAGAACTAGTAGTGTCCTTGCTCTTCTGGACCCCCTTCACCTTGACATTAATCTTGATCTGAGTTGTTACTTTTCCCCTAACTATGAGCATATCTTCTAGCCCAGTTGGCACTAGAGGAATAATGGTTAGGGGCACATCCACGAGAGCCCGACCTTCTCCTATTCCCATTCTCTTCTAGGGACTGAGCAAGTGGCACCGATGTAGAAATTCATCAACATGGCAACATTTGGCAATTAATGTGGTGGCAGGAGTGTCTACCGGTGCAGTTCGATGTTTGTGGTACATCAAGCCCTCAAACTTCTTCGAGGTAGGACCTGGAGATAAAAGATACATATTAAAAACACGTCAAGAAAAACTTAAAAGGCTGGATGAGAATCTGAAGCTTACTCGACTGAAGCCATCTCTTGGCACAACTCTCTTGATAACGAACATAAAACTAGTTTGGTCATATGTCGCCTACGTTGCTGAATCCCTCGGTAGTGATTCTCTTGTTAGGTATAGATTCAAATTAGAGAAATGATGGGATAACTTACTGGCGATGTTTGAAGTTGTAATAAAAGACGACTTCTTCAAAGGTGGGTTCCTCATTAAAGATTTCCATGTAAACTATATACAATGGTAGAGGTAAAAGTTTGCCATTGGGTGGAGTTGCATTGGATCTATATTCATTCGTCTGAGGAATTCGACGATGAGAGGGAGGAATGCTTTCGACTGAACACACTTGCTGACTGATGGCCATATAGCCTTCTAGAGGGTTATGGGGCCTTTCCAAAACATAAGGAACCCGGACATCATCCTAAGGAATCCCGTGGTTCAAGCACAACCTCCTTAATCTTGCCTCATCCATGGTTGATACCCAAGAGTCGTTGGGTTCTTCTAGAAAAAAAGCACCACGAAATGTATCAGGAGCCCTACTATCTCCCACTCCTCCGACCTTCATCTAAAGAAATTCCTTCTCCGGAAGATTCTAAGTTCTCATGAACATCAACTTCAAATTATGGGTTTTCACTTTCAATATTGGATTCTGGTATGCAGGATTTTGATTTAGATGTTGTTTCATGAGCTTTGCCTTTCTCATCCTCTGAGAATCTCATAGAATATCTTCTGGACATATTTGTTGTATTGTCTAAGAAATAGTGATGGCTAAAGTAAAATAACCTGACCCGCTCCTGCCGGTGTGTGTATTAGTGAGTGTAGTGTAACTATGTTAGGAAAGTAAAGGAAAAAAGAGTCAAATGCGTGTGATCGTTTTAGCTCAAAAGACCGTTGTTCCTAACCATCCAGCTGAGTCCTACCATTCGCTCAACACATGCCATAATATTGTAGGAAGCTATGTCTAGATATTTAGAATATTTGAAACGCTGATTAAGTCATGCAATGCTCTATCTTAACTATTCAAAGATGATTACTCAATGTTGGGATGTTCATTAATGTTTTGACATGAAGATTTGTTTTGATTAATTGCTTAATCGATGTAGTAAGAGAGTTTATCCTAAATGTTCATGTCCCGACCCAAAAAACTCTGGATCGAACGAGTCTGGATCGAAGAAGCCCCTGGTCGAATGATCCCGAATCAAAAATCTCTAGGCTAGAGAGCTTTGGAAAGATAGCTCCCAGATCAGGATTTTCGGTTTGAAATATCCAGATCGAATGACTTTTTTTGAGTCGGATCCGAGCAGTCTCTCAAGCTGCATGACACATCCATCTTCAGACAAGCGATTTGATCCGAGGCACCAAATTCTTCCTCCATCTTCTTCTTCTTCCCTACCGTACTTATCCAATTTCCATTATCCTATGACAACACCAATCCCCCTATCTCCATGAACGTTGCCCTCGAATCACCGAGAGTGCTTCTGTATCTCTATGGGAAGGCCACGACTGCCACCATGATAAGAAGCAAGAAAGAAACACCGTACATGATAATAGCTGAGAGGGCCAGGTAAGATTGTTAAAAAAAGAAAAAAAACTTAATATCATTCTAATATTAGCAGATGATGAAAAAAATTAAATAAAAATTAGGCCCCTTTGAGTAACCATTAGAATCGTAAAATAAATAAATTTGAGTCACTTTATCGTGTACGTAAAATGTCTAAGTATGATGCATCACCCATCATTGTTCTCTATGGTAATAATGAAGTCATAAAATATAAGTAAACCATTTTTTTATGGAGTGAGTATTTATTTTCATCTTAGCATGTTTGAATACCATATGTGAAACTATATTCAATACACATAGGTACATAAACTCATTACTCACATCTTGAAAGCTTTGTTGATAGTATCAACCCATTTGTATCGACAGATCCATACAGTCAACAATATACAAAATATGTGGTTCAACAACACATATAATATTAGCGATATAAGTACTTAAGTCCAGGATTTATAAGTTATAAGTAATGTTTAAAAAAAAACTTGATATGATTGTTCAAACTTTCAGTTGGAGCTTCTGGCTAAAAACACGATAGAAATATCACCTAATACATAAAGAACTGAAATTCATTAATAATGTTGAGCCATATATAACTCAATGAATATAGCAAAGCAATAATATATAGTTTAAGAGACACCTAAAAGTAGTTGTTAAGGAGACATCTAAATTTTAGTTTTGCAAACCAATGTGAACCATAAACCCGATGAATCAAATTTAATGATGATTGAAAGTTGTTGGAATTTTCAAGACGATCCAAATTCAGTCATCCCTACGTTTATATCTACCCACATGATGTACATATCTATGTAGAACTAACAAAGGGCGTTGTTAACGATAGACGGTCATTTTTTTAAGGGCACACCATTCAATTTTGAATTGTTAAGGGGGTCTTGAGCAAAAAAAATATCCAAACTTTGGAACAAAATTACATTTAGGACTATGGTAGTGTTTGGCCAAATTAATAAGTTGAAATGACAAAGGATGATTGTTTCACATGTTTACAATATTCAGTGCTATATGACTATAAATTAGTTGTATAAAGAGTCATGTCTTATCGAAAATTAAAGTGGTAATTTAATCATATTTTACTACATTATCAAGGGATGACTGTTTGTAATAGTACACTCTATAGTAATAATGAAAAAATCTAAAAGATGGACACTTCTTATCCAAAAATGGTATGTCATTAAGCATGCCCTTAATGCCCTAAACAAAAGCTATTTTTTGACATATCTTCATATCTTGAAAATTTGTCTAATATTTTGACCATACAATCAGTGCTTTAATGAATAATGAAGATATTTATGAAAACTCGGGTTCTTCAATATTTTTTATATTATACGTAATATAATGCTTCGTTTGCGTATATACCATACAAATGAATTAGCAATTGAAAATATATGGCCTATGTTATTGTAATGATTAAAGTAGGATGTTAGCCGACAGGTTTATACGGTAAGGCTTAGAAAGGTTATTGCCTAGTAGCTATATATATATTTTTTGGGTAAGGCCGATCGGTTTTTATAGTGCTTCGTAACACTTTTTATTGTATTAAAATAATAAAACATACAAATCCAAGAGATAGATTGTATCAAGTTTCCATGCAGGGAAAGACGTTTTGGCAAAGCCTGGCATAGAGAAAACATAACAAAGCCTAACCTGACCAACATTTGTTAGGAGGCCAAACAACATTACAAATACAACTTACATTACATACAATACCTTACTTCACTGAACATAACTAAGTTTATACAAAAAACACGGTTAATGGCCTCCAGCTTTTCTTTCTCATCCCAAAAAACTTCGTCTCCCTCATCCATTTTCCTACTTCCTTCCCTGCCATCGCCTAACATCCCGCCTGTCCCAATACCTCCCTCCCCGGAACTTCCGCCACCCACCTCCTCAAACCCAAAACCCCCAACTCCTGATTCAATGCTAATACCCCTTCCTTATGTTCCTTCACATAGATCGCCTGGCCCAACGTTACTTAAGGTTAAGTGGTCGACTTTGTTTGCCGCGAAGCTAAGTAATGTTGGTGTCTTTTTTCCCTTCCCTCACTTTGCCCTGTTACGCTGGAAACAAGATTGTCCCAACGGAGGACATTTTACAAGTGGTAAAGAGGAATAGGACGAGCATTGTAACGACCCACATTTTACGTATTAGAGGATTGTAAAATATTTTTATTTATTTACTCAAAGGTCGGACCATTTTCGTGTTTGATATGTTGTTTATGGGGGTGTGAGACATGTCCATGATTTTTACCAATTTTATTTGTGACCATTTTTCCCTTGTTTTTTTGTTTAGGACATAAGTTTTGATTGGAATCGAATTGGTTGCTGAGATAAATTTCATTGGATCATAAATAGTGTTTCCAATTCCGTAGGGTGGTCACATTAAAGATTTGTTTCAGCGGTTTAGGAGGAATCGCTGTTTTAGTGTTACAAATTTTCTGGATAGACTATTTAGTCATTAGTAGGCTGATTAGTAAGTCTCATTAAAGCTAGGTGTTGTTGGCTATAAATAGGGGGTGGAGGCATGGAGAATAGTTTAGTTTCTTCATTTCTCTTATTTGGTTGAGCTCGTGGTCCTCCTTGCTCAATCAAATACATCTCCACTTCCTATAATTCTTAGATCAAGATTAGTAGATTGAAGATCAACATCGAAGAAAGGTAGATCGCTTCATAGTGATTGATTCGGAGGTCGTTCTTCATTGTCTGGATTTGTAGATCTTTGTTTTGAAGCTATTTTGAGGATTTGGTGAGTGATAATCATCTCTCACATGGATTCAATCAAGTATATGGGTTGTTTGATCTTATTTTCATCATGTAAAGTCGTTTTTACCTAGATCTAATTGATGTAAGTATATATTTAATCCGAATCATCATAAGATCTAACCTAGCAATATTATAACGGTAAATTCATATGTTAATTCTATGTTTATGCAAGTTTAGATCTATTTATTGTTTTGATCATTGTTCAGTTGTGATTTGGTGAATTTCATAAGCTAGTTGATGATTATTTGATGTATTAGTGCTTGTTTGATGATCGCTTGATTTTGTTGTTGAATGGTTGTCTAAAATCGTACAAGTTTGGAACTGAATCGGTTTCGAGCATGGATTGTGTCTTGCTACGCTAGAAATTGGATGGATCGGACGTGAGGTGTGTGGTGATCGATCGGCCAAACATGTGAGCATGGCAAAGTCGATGGATCGCCACCAAATCGATGGATCTGACAGCCTTGGAATTTGAAGGATCGGTTGCATCTTTTGATGGACTAGCAGCAGTGGATCGGACAAGGTAAAAGGTATGGATTAGCATGGTTTTGATGATGGATCGGGGGTGTTTAAAGGGTTGATCGGCACACATTGATTGGCGGTGGAACATGGTGGATCGACACAGATGTCTAACATGGATCGGAAGGCAAAAAGATATGGATAGACAAGGCTTTTTGATGGATCGGGCAACACGAAATAGTGTGGATCGGTAATGCCAAAAGCATGGATCGGCCATGAAAATCTGATGGATCGGCAAGGCTCTGGCATGGATCGGGCAAGTGGCATTTGAATAGATCCTCCAAGGGCGAGCTGATGGATCGTGCATGCTATATCATAGCATCTTGAAATGATGTGGACCGGGGTGATCTAGCGCTGCGCAAAAGAAGGGATAGGAGACTGATCCATGATGGATCATGCAAGCTTAAAGGATGGATCGCAGCATTTTGGAAATGTTGTTCAAAGGTGAATGAAACGCTGTGGACTGTTATACACAAAAAAAGGATGAACATTGTGTATCGAATATCGACCAAACGAAGTATGTTTTGGTACGACGTTGGTTGTAACTTCGAAGTGAATTCAAGGTGAAATGTTCAAAGTGATGTGAGGTGTTCATTGATCGACGAAATGCAATGAATGTGAAGACGACTAAAAGTTGTTGAGTTCGTGGATGATGGTTGCTCGAGAAGTCGCTTGAGCTTATGAATAATCATCAAGTCAGATGGCTAGAGATATTGAAGTTTGAGATATAAACGTTAATCGGAGGTTCTAGCGGGCTCAAAGCAGGGGTATAATGGGGACGCCCAAATGACTAGAAGTTGTCTGGTCGAGTACCCTGGGTATCGTTGAAAGGATTAGATACGTATCATTTAAAGGCATATGGAGTTTTGCTAGAACTGGGTTACCATTAGCACTTGATGGATGGCAAGTTAGGCCAGTCATATGATTAACGATGGTTTTAAGGAAGGATAGGCGGTGATAGCCAAAGTCATGGATGTTGATTGTTTTGCTTGTATCATCTTGTGTAGATTGTTCGACGTTGAAGGAGAATCTCTTAGGTGCTTGTCTGGTGTTGGTTTAGGTCTTAGGGGCTTGTTCTTAGGGACGTTGATCTCGATCTCGATTAGGATGATATACGTTGGATAATTTGTTGATACGTCTTCTACTATTTGTTTTATGGTTTTGTAAAGGCTATCACTGTCGGATGTGGAGGAGGTCGGTTTGGGTTTCTTCTCTGTTGATGTTGGTAGATTAGATGATTAATCTACATATTATCACGTACTTTATTGATGATGCTAGATAATTGTTTTATCGCTCATTAAGACTGTTGTCTGACCCAAGGTTTTATGTTTCCTATTATTACCTTGGGTTGTTAATCCTGTAACACCACAAAATTTAATAAACTATAACCATGCTTAAAACAACAAATTGGTAATAACTTAATTAGATATTCAGAATTGAGTGAAACCGGCATTACCATTGCGTTTGTCTCGGAATTCTAGTTCAGATAAGCCCTAAGTTTGCATAAAACAGACAACGTATGAAGAAGTTATGGGCAATAGAAGTTTGTATACATATAAGGAGTTTATATGTAAATATAAAATAAAAATAGTTCCATAAAAATCAAACGATCGAAGAAGGAAAGTAAGAGGGAACCAAGACCGTTGTGGGATGACCCATACTCAGCTTGGGTCGACCCAAGGGTTAAGTAGGTCGACCCACTCCAGATCTGGGCGGGTTCTGATTGACATATCTGGACTGTTTTGTGATCACATTCATTGTTGACTCAGCACTATGTGTACAGTTAAGATTAAAACCCTAAGATCTAAAGGCTGAGGTTGACTCTATGAATCTATAAATAAGTGGCTTCTTCCATTCTGATTTTCACCATTTCTTCATACCTTCTCCCTTTGTAAATCTATTCTAAAAATATAAACATATGATAGGGGAATGTTGCTGAGGATTGGATCAAACAGAGGCAACATCAGAACTTGCATATATACAACTTGGATTGGACTTTTTCTGCGGCATAGTGTTATATATATATAAGATATTTATTCTCTTCTTCACCAAGACCCACTGTGAGATTCTGTCATTTACATATCTGATTTCTTAGACTATAAACATGATAGTTAAATAAAATTTGATTAGGATATGTAGTGATAATAAAGGTTATACATGTTTTCACTATTAATCACTTATGCCATTATGATAAGTAAACATATGCCTTTGATGTGGATGATTAACAAGTTATATGTATCTATCTTTCTTTTCCCATTTTCTATGTTTTATGTTTATTTCCAGTCTTGCCTATATGCCTATGTGATTGATTCTATTCTCCTTTCTCTGTTTTCCATTTTTTGTTTACGCTAAGCCCTCTGCCTTTGGAAGCCTAGGCTATACCCTATCCGAGTGTGCGTATGATTGGGGCAATAATGAATGACATAAAAAGAGGAATTTAGGCATGTTATTAAATTGGGACTGTTTAACTATAATATAGGAGATGTATAATATACACATGTTTAGACTTGCTGTAAAACTGATAAAAAGGGATAACGTGTATATACTTGTTGTAAATGGAAAATATGCATAAACCTGTATATGTGGTAAATTTGGGAACATAGTTGATGAATAATATGCATATGAATTGGACATGTTAAATTTGACTTAAAACGGATATTATGTGAATGACATGTTAAGAATAGGGTAAGTACCAGATGTAGGTAAATAAATTGAAATGCTATGGTAATTGTATACATCTGGGCAGGTGTTTTGGGGGTAGGGTTGTACACACATGTTGACATGTAATAATTACCATCACGCTTATTAATAAACCTAAACCTGCTAGGTTAAATATGAATATTAATAAGCTAAGTGGTCCCTCGTTTTGCTATTGTATCTAGTTTTGGGAACTCTTAAATCCTAGTTTTCGGGGCACAAGCTTAGGGAGTTTGGCTTATGTCAATCTACTGTGTGGAACCCATATTAGTCAGTATCCCTGTTGGTATCGTACAAGTGGGGGCCTCGCACTAGGTAGGGGCCAAAGCACGATTTACTGAACAGAATAGTAAGAGGTTCACATGGGGGTGGGTACGGGCGTGTTCCGGTGGAGTCATGAGCGTGCATGGGTCCGACTAGGGAAGATAAGCCACTGTAATACCAATAAATAGGTTTGTGTTATATAGTTCCTGGGTTAGCAAGTGATACACCGTACTTCCGGGGTTGATACAGGATATTTACGTAATAGGGAGCTGATCGCTTGAGTAGTAATTAAGGCAAATCTAATCATGCTATTGTGTAATTAGGTTAACACCTTATATGGTTATGTAGTTAGGGTACGCTTGATTCTGCTACTAATCTTGCTGATGTGTAACTAGGCTGAGAACCTAATCCTGTCGAACTTGTTATACTAGTACTGTTGCAGACATACATGTTTTAGGATATAAATGTGAAGCATTACTCAATCATAGTATATTCTTGTCCATTAAGATGTTCTATTTAGTTTATCCGTTACCTTTTATGACACTGTACCTTTCTCATCTAGTTTTATTTACCTGTCTTAACATTTCTATTTTATGCACATTTGTAAATCATTGGAACAAACAGACTTTATGTCTGACCCTTTTTCTTTCGCCTCTTTCTTCCTTCCCCCTCCAAAGGTCCTCAGAGTGGAAGCACTCAACAGTAACTAGGATTCCTTTTACAGCTTAGACTTGGATTTTGCGTGATGTACTGTTTCAACTTTCTCTCTACTTTAGTATGGCTTATGGCGTGGGATATTATTTTATGTACACTGATACTTTGGTTTATGAGATGTTTTTATTAGACGAATTTGATGTAACTGGTTTTATTATAACTTGTTGAAACTATGCTTTATTTTTAATAATGAAGTTAAGATTTTTTTTCACAGCTTATTTTATCTGTCTTGTAAATTTTCTGTAATGTTTACCTATTGCGCTTCATGAAACTTAATGCATTCTCTTATGAGTGACATTAACGGACATGGGTGTCACATTTGGTATCAGAGCTGAAGGTTACAAGATCAGAGAAA
The DNA here is from genome assembly GCA_030737875.1 of Allium sativum. NCBI lineage: Eukaryota > Viridiplantae > Streptophyta > Magnoliopsida > Asparagales > Amaryllidaceae > Allium > Allium sativum. Next base: position 746,956,675 of record CM060916.1, on the reverse strand, counting down.
AAGTTTTTAAAATTGATTTTAAAAGCAAAGTATTTTCAAGTAAAAAACTCTTTTTGAAAAACATATCCCCTCAAGCCATAGTCAATATTCTCTTGATCTCTTGTTGAATCCTTTTTCTTTTCTTTTCAACATGTCTGGGGTACCCAATCTTCCTGAGGGCATTTCACTACCGACATGGTACCGTAGGTAACTTGAGGCTACGGCACCTGCTGGAGGTCAAGGGGATTCTCCTCCCCTAGCAGCTACCGTTGTTGCTCTACCTCCACGAGTATATAACCTTCTTAAGTTGTGCAAAGACTTATGCACTATGGGAGGAAAACAATTATGTGGTACCAAAAGTTTTGTTGAAGCACGGAATTGGCTACAAGAGACGAAGAACATATTTGGCCTTTTCAAGTTCGACGACCAAAGGAAGATACAGTTGGTAGCATGGAAACTAAAGGATGAGGCTTCCTACTAGTGGGAAGTAACGCAAGACGGAAAACCAGTAGCTACATGGGATGATTTTAGGCAGAGATTCGGTACGAAATTATTATCTTAGGCAGAAGAAGGATTAAAAATGAAGATATTCTTGGCTTTAAAGCAAAGGGACATGACTGCTAAGGATTATGTGAATAAGTTTAATCAACTGGTGAGGTTTGGACTGGACTTGGTGAATACGCCCCACAAGAAGGTGCTCAGATTTGCAAGTGGATTAAATTCACCTCTCTAAGGACTTGCTTTATCTCGTATACTGATGGGGGTGACATTTGAAAGGCTAGTTGATATGGCTCTTATGCACAAAGATGGCAAGGAAGAAAGGTACTAAGACGGGGGAGATTTAAGCTAAGGGCGAAAACCAAAAATGGTGAGCCGAAAAAGGAAAGCAAAAGAAAAGGAAAGGTGGAAAGCCTGATAAGGCTCAGATCAAGAAAGATATCAAGTGTTATGGTTGCGAAGCTATTGGTCATTTGTGAAAGACAACAGGAAGATAAAGAGACCCAGCTTTAATTGCGAACAATTGGGCCACTTCGATAAGCAATTCCCTAGCAAGAAAGGACAAGACACATGAACTTCTGGACAAGTGCATGCTTTGGAAGTGAATGGACCTGATCAAGGTAGGAAAGTCACAGTTGAAGGTTTGATTTCCCTTTTTGACTATCCTGTTTGAACCCTGTTTTATTATGGCGCTTCACATTCATTTATATCAGCTCTTTAGTAGATAGTCTGCACCTTAATACTAGTATAGTCTCTGAACTGTTAGTAGTCTCAAAACCGATAGGAAGATCGGCTCATTTATCCATGATGTGTAGGGGTTTGAGAATTTCTATCTTGGGCGTCGAGTTTGAATGCGATGCACACGTGCTGGGCTTTATGGGATATGGTTTGATTCTATGTAGGGATTGGCTAGCCATGTATGGTGCCATTCTTGATTTCCAAAGGAGAGTGGTTAGACTTCTTACTTGTCATGGTAGGACTCTCGAGATTTCCTACAACCCACGGGGGTCGTTGATGCTCAGTTTTCTAGAATTACTTGATACTTCTGTTGATGACTTGCGATCTATATCCATAGTCAGAGACTACCCGGATGTGTTTGAGGAGGTTAAGGGGTTACCTCCATGGCGTGATATAGACTTCCAGATTTATTTGATAGAGAATGCGAAGCCAATTGCTCTACTAGTGCGCTACATAGCTCATAGGAAAAGGATGGAGCTTAGTAGCAAGTAAGGGAGCTATTCGAGAAAGGTTTTATTAGGTGAAGCATTTCAGTGTGGGGAGATCCAATCATCTTCACAACTAAGCCAGACGGCTCACTTCGTCTATGTGTGGATTATAGGGAGCTGAATAAGCTCACAAAGAAGAATAAGAACCTGCTACCGAGAATTGACGATCTGTTTGATCAGCTAGTAGGTGCGTCGGTTTTCTCGCAGATGGATTTGGTGACAGGGTTTCATCTGTTGAGAGTGGCAGAGGAAACCATTGATAAGACTACATTCAGAACTCCAGACGGTTTCTTTGAATGGTTGGTTATGCCTTTTGGGTTAACCAATGCACCCGCCAATTTTGTGTACTTGATGAGTAGGGTGTTTAGGGTTTTGAACAAGTTCGAGGTGGTCTTTGTGGATGACATATTGATATTCTCAAAGAATGAAAAGGAGCATGCCCAATACTTAGAAGAGGTTCTAAACACTCTCAGATCACATTAACTCAAGGCGAAGTTTCCGCTTTTCATAAGGTGCGTAGCGGAAAATTTGGTCAATCAAGAACTAATACTAATAGATAATAGGAAGACTTCTAAGTGTCACTTTTATAGAAATGAAGTAAGGTTCCTAGGGCATGTGGTCTCAAAAGACGGGATAGCAGGGGAACCTGTAAAAGTCATTGTAGTTCAAGATTGATGGGATCCAGAGAATACAACGGAGGTGAGAAGCTTTCTAGGGTTGGCGGCCTATTATAGAAAGTTTATCAAGGACTTTGCAAGGGTATCGGCCCTGCTTACCCGATTGATGATGAAGAACTTGGCTTTTTTATGGAGCATCGATTGTGAGGATGCCTTTCAGAGATTAAAGAGGGCTCAGGCAACAGCCTCGGTTCTGACTCTTCTAGATGGAAGCAAGATGTTCACGGTTTACACGGATGCTTGTGGCACAAGGCTTAGTGTCGTTCTGATGCAAGAGGAAACGGTAGTATGCTATGTAAGTAGATAGTTGAGGGTTCATGAGAATAACTACCCTACCCATGATCTAGAGTTGGCTGCAATAGTGTTCCATTAAATATTTGGCGACATTATCTACTTTGAGAAAGATTTGAGCTACACACGGATCATAAGTTTCTCAAATACTTGTTCTCACAGAAGAATCTCAACCTAAGGCAGCAACGATGGATGGAGTTCCTAGCGTCCTACGACTTCGAGATATCTTATACCCCAGGCAAGGATAATGTAGTGGTGGACGCGTTGAGTAGGAAAATGATGACTTTGAGCCCTCAAATCGTAGAAATGAGAAGCTTGGATTACATCTCGACCTTTGATTTTAAGCCATCTACGGATTTCACTTTGGGATAGTCAGCATCATTAGAGGTGCGACCTACTCTATTGGAGTGTATTGGATTCATGCAGCGGGAGGACCCACAGATTTCAGACATCTTGGATAGGCTTGGTAGAGGAGAGGTTTCTAGTCACCTTGTTAGATGTGTCGTGGACAATAAAGGATGGCTAAGATGAGATGGAATGCTATGTGTCCCTAAATGGGGGAATTGCTTAAGGTTGTGCTTAAGGAATCTCATCATTCTCGGATGACTATCCATCCGAGTGGCGACAAAATGTATTGAGACATGAATAGGCTTTTATTTTGGACTGGCATGAAGAAGGATGTGGCAGAATTTGTAGCTCGATACTTGACTTTCCAAAGAGTAAAGGCTAAACTAAAGAAACCGGGCGAATTGATTCAACCCTTGGATGTCCCACAACGGAAGTGGGAGAACGTCTCTATGGATTTCATTGTTAGATTGCCACAATCAAGGAAGGGAAATATGAGCATTTGGGTGATAATGGATAGATTCACGAAGAGTGGTCATTTTATTTCGGTTAAGAGTAAGAGGACGATGGCTTGGCTAGCATTAGTATATCTTCGAGAGATAGATTGATTGCATAGGGTACCTTCCAGTATAGAAAGTGACTGCGACCCCATATTTACTAGTGAGTTTTGGAAAAGCTTACAAGAGGCATTAGGTACACAGCTACATTTGAGAACAGCATACCACTCTTAGATAGATGGACAGACCGAGAGGGTGGATAGAGTTCTTGAGAATCCTCTAAGGCCATTTATCCTAGGCTTTGGAGGGACTTGGGAAGAGCATCACCCATTGGTAGAGTTTGCCTACAACAACAATTACCAATCGAGTATAGTCATGGCACCCTTCGAAGCATTATATGGACGACCTTGTAGATCGCCGACTTGTTGATGGGAGTCTACGGACAGACTTTTATTTGGTCGGGGATTATTCGAGACACTTCCGAGAAGATTTGATCTTATTTGTCAAAGAATGAAAGCTGCTCAAGACAGAAATCCTATGCAAATAAAAGGAGGACTGATTTGGAATTTGAAGTGGGATATATGGTCTTAATTAAAATGTCACCGCTAAGGAATGTAGTTCTCTTTGGCTCAGTAAGGAAGTTGGCGCTGAGATTTGTAGGGCCATTCCCTATAGTAGAGAAGATAGGACAGATGGCTTATAGGATTAAGCTACCAGATAGACTGGCAGGCATACACGATGTATTTCATGTTTCCCATTTGAGGAAATGTTTCTGTGATACGACAGAGATAGTAGGAAGAAATATCTCCATGATATGGCAGAGATAGTAGAGTCGAGCACATTTGAGGGCATGGAAGTTGACAAGGAAGCATCAGTGAGATGTGTTCCTACTCATATCCTTGGATCAGAAATCAAGAAGCTACGTAACAAGGAAATCAGATTGGTTAAAGTGCAATGGGGAGAAGACCGCGAAGATGCGACGTGGAAACCCGAAGATAGGATTCATGCTTACTATCCTTTTCCTTTTGAAAGTATGTTCTTAACTTCATTTCCAAGCTTTTACTTTGCATTTGCTTCTATCATCCAAGTGTATTTATCCTATCGTTCGAACCTTTCGATCCTTAGGTAGAATAGAATGGTTGGAAATATGTGTTTGAAACAAGTTATGGTTAATGGTTGCAATTGGATGCAAGTATTTGCTAGTGGTTGCTCGTGGATGCATACACACACACACTAGGCAATATATCGGCTCAATCACTTACATATAGCATACGGATGTGTGTGTATTTTAATTTTATATGGATGGAAATGAGTGAATCATCATATGGATGATGCATTTGGATGGATGATTGTGCACACATATAGAGTTTCAAACATATATTGCATTAAGGAGGTTAACTGAATCAGTCGATTGCTTGATTTTTGCATTAGTGTAAGGACATATACACACAACACCTTTTGCATATGTTCATACAAGCATTAGAAATTTTCTTAAGGACAATTGATGCCTATAGATGATGGATGAGTAGATGGTTGTAGGTGGATGTTAGGATAGTAACATTCTTCTTAAGTTGGAGATTTCGGGGATGAAATTCTTTAAGTAGGGGAGAATGTAACACCCTAAAATATAATACACTATAACCATGTTTAAAGATAATAAATTGGGAATAACTTAATTAAATATTCAGAATTAAGTGAAACCGACATTACTATTGCGTTCGTCCCGGAATTCTGGTTCAGATAGGCCCTAAGTTTGCGTTAAACAGACAACGTATGAAAAAGTTATGGGCAATAGAAGTTTGTATACACGTAAGGAGTTTATATGTAAATATAAAATAGAAATAATTCGAGAAAAATCAAACGAACGAAGTGGAAAAGTAAGCGGGAACTAAAACCATTGTTGGATGACCCACACTCGGCCTGGGTCGACCCAAGGGTAGGTGGGTCGACCCACTCCTGATCTGGGCGGGTTCTGAGTGACGTACCTGGATTGTTTTATGATCAAATTCATTGCTAAATTTGCACAATGTGTACAGTTAAGATTAAAACCCTAAGATTTAAGGGCTGAGGTTCTCTATGAATCTATAAATAGTGGCTTCTCCCATTCTGATTTACACCATTTCTTCATACCTTCTCCCTTTGTAAATCTGTTCTAAAAATATTAACATATAATGGGGGGAATGCATATGAGAATGGGATCAAACAAAGGCAACATCAGGACTTGCATACATATAACTTGGATTCGACTTTTTCTTTGGCATACCGTTATATATATATAAGAGTTTTATCTCTTCTTCACCAAGAACCACTGTGAGTTTCTATCATTTACATTATTTCTTAGACTATAAACATGACAGTTAAATAAAATTGGATAAGGATATATAGTGACTGTAAAAGTTATACAAGTTTTCACTGTTTATTTCCAATCTATCCTATATGCCTATGTGATTGATTCTATTCTCCTTCCTCTGTTTTCCCTTTTTATTTATGCTAAGCCTAGGCCTTTGGAAGCCTAGGCTATACCCAATTAGAGTATGCGTATAATTAGGCAATAATGAATGACAAAAAGAGGAATTTCGACATGTTATTAAATTGGGACTGCTTAACTATAATATGGTAAAGGGACAATATACGCATGTTTAGACTTGCTATAAAACTGATAAAAAGGGATAATGTGTATATACTTGCTGTAAATGGAAAATATGCATAAACATGTATATGTGGTAAATTTGGGAACATAGTTGATGAATAATATGCATATGAATTGGACATGTTAAATTTGACTTAAAACAAACATTAATTAAATGACATGCTAAGAATAGGGTAAGTACCAAATGTAGGTTAATAAACTGAAATGCTTTGGGAATTGTATACATCTAGGCAGGTATTTTAGGGATAGGGTTGTACACACATAATGACATGTAATAATTACATCCATGCTTATTAGTAAACCTAATCCTGCTAGGTGAAATATGAATATTAATAAGCTAAGAGGTCCCTTGTTCTACTATTGTATCGGGTTTTGGGGATTAAATCCTAGTTTTAGGGGCACAAACTTAGGGGGTTTGGCTTGTGTCAATCTGTTGTTTGGAACCCATATCAGTCAGTAACCCTGTTGGTCTCTTATTAGAGAGGGCCTTGCACTAGGTACGGGGTCAGGGCACCCTTTACTGAACTGGATAGTAAGAGGTTCACATGGGGGTGGTGTAACACCCTACACTTTTCAGTGCCTAAATTTCGACAAAAATCGAAACTCGAACACATCCAACTATGGAGCGTGTAAATTTGGTACCTACAATAAATGAGCATGGGCACAGTCAGAGTATGATAAGATAACTCACATCGGAAAAAAAGGATAGACTAGTATTAAATCAAGCAACTACCTTTTTAAAGTAAGTCACTTTGCCAATAACCAGCATGGGAGAAAACGAGAACCGAAAGCCAAACTTAAACACCTGTGAGAACCTGTCCTTCTTTGGAAAACCTGGGTGGTTGTAATGAGGATGGGGCTCAGAAAAACAAGATTATAGTGAATAGGAAATGTTCAACAAAGATTATAGTACACTATGTATCCCATTTGTTTCAACCCAAGATGCATGCCTACCAAGGTTAGTGATTCTAGCCTAACCTTGTAAATGTTTACGCATGACTCTAGTACTCTTCTGAAGGTAGTATTCCCAAAATATAATACCTAGACAGAACATTTACGCATATATTTGTGAAGACTTTATAACATAACATGGCTGGTTATTTAATCGAGGTTAGACCCCTAGTTATGGAGTTTATATATATATATATATATATATATATCTTCATTCGCTCATCCTTCATTATTTAATGCCTCACTACTAATATCTTCATTATTTAATGCCTCACTATTATTTGATCGCTTAAGACCCTAAGCGGACCTATTAGCCACTTATTATTCCTCGATAATTTATTTAACGTTATCATGAATTAGAGGGCACTAGCTACGGGTCCTACTAGTTAAGGCTTCAGTCATTCACGCATATACCTTTGCCCTGTATAAGGTGAGAGATGGTATTTTATCGCTTGCTATACCATCTAGCTGACCTTATTTCATAATCTCCTTAGTCGTTTACTACTTCCCATAGGATAGATAGCCATATCTGACATTTTTAGTTTTCAGGTATGAGTAGGCCCCACGCACATGCCATTTAAGACCTCTAAACTGAAATACCTACTCCCAGGTGGACTCCTCGACCCAAGCCACTTAAGACCCAAAGGAAGCGGACTATACGCGAAGATTATTAAGTTCGTACCCGCATTAGCCTTTAATACCTTTCCCTATTGGGATAAAGTGGGCTATGTTATTATGTCATTCTCGTTTAGTCTCTCTTCATGGAAATACTATATGCACACGATTAATTATTGTTACGGGTTCCTACAGTTAATAATGTTTCACATCACGAACCTACCAAGTCCAATGCTAACTTTTGGTTATTAGTTTTATATTAACTAACTGTAAATAAGGAATGTTATATCCTTCTTACCCTAGGATATTTATTTAATTATTTCCCTAATTGGACTTAGTATTTAAACAACAATCAATACCCCTTAATCCCTCCCTTTTTACACCATTTACTTCTGTTCATAAGTTTATTGCCATTTATGACCATAACGGTCATATTTTCCTAAGGCAACCATTTGCACCGGATATTGTTATTTTATCGGTCCTGAAGTATCTATTTGTTGTACCCCAACAAACAATTACTATTCTTATTTATTTATTTCTTTCATGTTATATATATATATATATATTTGTGCACCATACCTCTCGCATTAAGTTGACCACTTGTGGATGCTGGATTTATCGGTCGGTTCCGGGCAAACTTCTACCACAAGTTGAACTTAACCCCGTGCCTTAGTACACTTATATTTATGCATTACATCCCTCACATTAAGCTGACCACCTATGGATGCTGGATTTGCCGGGTTGTTCTAGGTAGACTTCTACTACAAGTTGAGCTTAAACTCGTGTCTAAATGCGGTTAAAATTCAAATTCCCTAATTGGGGTTTACAACATTAATTCTAATCAATTTAGGAATTGTAACCATTACCTTATTAAATTCACTTTTCCCCAATAAACATCGGTTACAATGGTTATTCATTGATTTGTGGCCCCATTTATAGCAATCAATTATATTAATTGCTACAATGGTCACGACAAATATATTAATTCAATATGGATTACATTTACATGTATAATTCCATAAATGAATACCGTTCAAACATTCAATATAATGTATATTTTATCATTTTATGTAGATTTGGACGGATAATACGTATATATTTATATTTTCACGCAGTCAACGTAGTTATTTTCCTTTTATTATTTTTATTATTAATTTAATAATTTGGTTTAATTAATAACCAAACATTCCATTTTGCATTCAATCTTGCCAAAAGATTCCAAATCTTACAAAAAGACTATTAGCTACATTTGTTGTAAATTATGCCTAGTTTTTGGAGTGGACATATTTCAAACCACAAGATATATATATATATATATATATATATATATGTTACGCATATTTTGGAATAGTTTATGCAAACTACGCACAAGTATGTATATTATATTTATGTGTCAATTTATACGATTTTTCCCTTTTTAATTTTTTTTGTCATATCTCTTGTGCGTTTTGTTTCAAAAGAGGAAAACAACATAATTACAACAACTAAGCCGAAACCCCAACACCATTGAACACAAATAGGTATATGTCCTTTACGTTAAAATTACATAATTAATCGTTGTATCCTTCTTAATTAAAATTACATGATTCATCTTTCAACACCGAAAGTACAGATTTGGTATAAAACTACATCTAAACAGTGTTGTTGGGACTGATTTGCAAATTTCAGTGTTTTACGACAAACTACAATACATTTTACAACATAATTGTAGGAAATATGTATAAACAAATTTAAGAATCCTACAATTAATATTTTTCCTAACCAAGATTCACAGTTCCCAAGTTTTGACAAATATTTATTAGCAGATCTAATAGATGTCAATCCAAATTCAATAATATTATGGACAGATCTGATGATAATAGGCATATATTTTGAGATCTAATTCAAACGAGATAAACAGGCTATTATAACTTTGTATATAAACTTCTCACTCACCCAGAGCATCCAAATCTGAAGTTTGAATAATCTTTTAGGCCTACAATTCCCAAATTTTTATAAATCTACAATTTATCTGAAAAGGGGATACTTTCAGATATGTAGATATGTAAGAAAATAGGAAGAGAGGGGAGTATCTGATGTAGAGCGTCAATTTATACTGCTTTCCATTGGATATGATAATCCCTTTCAATTCTATATGATTTGTATTTGATTGATTTTATATGAATATATTTTTCATTAAGAAATTTGATTGGAAGAGAAAGGGAAATGGCAGAGCTTCGCTGCTGTCTACATATTTGTGTGAAAAAGAATGAGGCCTTACCTGTGACACCCCACACCCGTTAATGTCACTCACAAAGGGAATGCATTAAGTTTCGTGAAGCATTATAGGTAACAGACACAGAATATTACAAGACAGATATAATTAAGATAGCAGCGGAAATTCAAATTTTTATTTCAAACACAAATCATACATCGTGGTCCAAATACCATAAGTCACTAAACAATTACAACAACATAACTTCTGTCTTTTACCATCAGAGTGCATAAATACTTAAAAAAACATAATTCCCCAAATAAAAGAGACAAAGCCATAGTAGAGATAAGAACTTGAGCCATACTTCGAAAGCTCTAGCAAGATGATAACTGAGTCCTGACTAAGCCTGAGTGTTTCCTACCTGAGAACCTTGGGAAGGGAGGGGGGAAACGGAAGGAAGGAGAAACAAAAAGGGTCAGACATAAAATCTGGCGAGTCTAGTTACTTTTAGCAAGTAAATAAATAAAAGTAGCACGACAAGCATATAAAGTGGATAAGAGAGATCACTACATAAAAGGCATGTGTGACAAGGTAGACATGATAAGTTGTATACTCATCCCTAATGATTACTCTGTTTATTCTCTGCACCAATACTAGTGTAATAGATATGTAATAGGATTACATACTCCCTAATTGCTTAACAGAAACAGGGTGATCCAAACAGAAATATAATGGTAGTTTTAGGTGTACTCTAGTAATGGGTTTTAACACAAACAGAATTAGCTGGTACCTAAATAGAATTAACGGGTGTTAGCCCAGACAGGAACACAGGTACTCCACAGAAACAGACAGGACTAGATGTACCCTATTTACTACCCTAATCGATCGGCTCCCTACTCCGTAGATACCCTCTGCTGGCCCCACAGTAGGATGTATCACTTCCTAAAGTGGAAATCCTGCATTTTCCAGATGTGCACAACCATATCTACTAATGTCACAGCATCTTATTTTCCCGAGCAGATGGAGTCATGCACGCACATGACCCCGATGGAACGCGCCATCAGGACACCATCCCCCACGTTTGGATCTCTTTTATTCAGCCCAGTAAGCGTGCCCACTCCAAACTAGTTCAGAGTACTCGTTTGATACCTATTTAAGGGTTACTGACTAAAACGAGTCCCCCACACAAGATGATGCAAGCTCTCCCCTTCATTTTGCATCTACACAACTAGGTTTTCCACAGATTATGCCTACCTACCGGTGTCATAAAATTGCATAATCCCAACAGGTTAAGTTTCTGGGCCTATATATACAAATATTACCCACCAACATAAGATGTACTTAACCCTCCCACTGTTTCAAGCATGTTTATTTAACAATTAAGTTTTTGGGCCTATACATACTAATATTTCCCACCTACCCAAGATGTACTTAACCCTCCCACTGTTTCAAGCATGTCTATTTAACGGTTAAGTTTGTGGGCCTATACATACTAATATTACCCACCTATCCAAGATGTACTTAACCCTCCCACTGTTTCAAACATGTTTATTTAATGGTTAAGTTTGTGGGCCTATATATACTAATATTAGCCACCTACCCAAGATGTATTTAACCCTCCCAATGTTTTAAGCATGTTTATTTAACGGTTAAGTTTATGGGCCTATATATACTAATATTACCCACCTACCCAAGATGTACTAAACCCTCCCATTGTTTCAAGCATGTTTACTTAACACCTACTCGTGTTTATGTTCACGCAATCCCAACAGATTCAACTAGGTTAAGTATTTCAATTTGTTACCATATTTTCATTTATGGTTATAATGGGTTAGACCTCCCACATTTAGCCTACAACTTGTGGATGCTGGATATGCCGGTCGGGTCCGGGAAGAGTTCTTCCACAAGTTGGGCCTAACCTCGTGTCTTATCCCGATTCGTATTTGTGCACTTAGGCCTCCCACATTAGGTTCAACATTAGCGGCTGCTGGATATACTGGTCGGGTCCAGGCAGACTTCCACCACTAATGCAACCTAACCTTATGCCATAAGTACAATTACAATTCCTAATTGTAATTCTAAGCATTCATTATTATCCAAATTCTCACCTATGTCATTATAGGTTATATGCCCCTTTTTCCCCAATTTTGTACAAAGTGAATTATATGCCTATATTTATATCTATTAACCAAGTTATGCCAATTCTAATATTTTCCCCTATTCCTAAACTAGCATAGTCGCATAATTTTGGAGGTATGCCTTGGCAAGAAAGTAGCCTAGCCATACAATAAAGGAAAGATGATGGGAAAAATAATAATTATTATTATTCAAATAAAGGTGACATAAACATACACTGGCATAGGCATCATAATAAGACGGATATAAAACAGATCTAGTAACAAGGGTAATGATAAAACTAGATCTAACATAATTAGGATATGACGATAGTCATGAATAGATCTAACAAGGGTTCATATGTCTAATAATGACATATCTCAGTTAATCACAACATGATGATCTAGATCTAAACAAAGATCTAACTTCCTAAATAATAATAATTCCAAATTAACCACAATCCTAGATTAAGGTTCAGATCCACAAAGGTGACATGATAATTTTACCACAAAGAAATAGATCTACAAAAATAGATTTAGCATACTAAAGTTTAAGATCCAAGAATAGTAAAGATTAACAAATTATAATAGATCCAATAGGCATGAGTATCCAAATCACAATCGTATAACAAATTACTTTTAATTATTTAAATCTAAAAGTAACTAACTTATAGTGTTTGGATTAAAAGAAAAAGGAAGAAAATATGAAACACCCCACACTATATCTCTACACCTACTTGTATTTGTTCCGATTGGCGGCCCATGATTGGGGTGAAGTGATCCCCTTTTTATAGATTGGCTCTTACTCGCAAAATCATATGTGTCATACGGCCCCCAATGATTGTAGATACCTATGCTGGTCCCACCATGGGGTGTATCAAGTCCCATGGTGGCAGCCCGACACAATTCTAGAATGCATAGTGTATACTACTGATGCCCAGTGCCCTGTTTGTCTGCTCCGAAGTGTGTGCACGCCCGCACTCCGTTAGAACCTACACTGTTGCACCAACCGCCGTCGCTTTTGACCGCTTACAATTAGCCTAGTAATAGTGCCCCACCCTGCCTAGTTTCAGGGTACCATGATACCTAATTGGGTTACTGTTGAAATGGGTCCCCGTTATTAGGGTTTTCTAGTCGAACATGTTAAGTGGTTAAGTGTCTGTATTAACCTAACCCCACCCATCAGTTTAGTTAACATGTTGAATTGGTTAAGTGTTTTAGTTAACTTAACCCTACCATCCTTATTCTAGCTTTAATTTATTCATTAAAACACCGACCACTCACATTAGACAGGTATTGTTGCAGTTACTGGACAGCCGGTCGGTTCCGGGCAGGTTTACACTGCAACTCAATCTAACCTCGGGTCGTTATTGGGCTTAATGCCTTAACCTCCCACATTGGATAGGTATTGTTGTGATTACTGGACAGCCGGGCGGGTCCGGGCAGGTTTACATCACAACTCAATCCAACCTCGGGTTAAGCATATTCATATTTTCTAAATTTACATATTTGTCTCTTTTACTTGTTATATGTAAATGTTTTGGCCCATTTTCCAAGTTCGTTATTTTTTTAGGCATGGCAATTCATACCATTTAAATGTCACCAATCATTGGCATGTGCCAACATGCCAACACATATATTTTTCATGTTAAATCCTAACGATATTCCCCCGTTTGTACGTTCGCAAGATTATAATGAATGTTGGGCTAGATATTTCAGCCCAACTTATAAACATAGAAGGGAAAGCCAAGAACATGAAATATTCTAAATAACATAAAGGGTGTGTGACATATGAACTTGCAACTTTGTGATCTAATTAACATAAATCATGGATTTCAACTTGTCATGTGAACTTGCATTCAAATAAGAATCTAATTAAATAGGTGTCACATGAAATGGCATAATTTAGACTTGCATAAAACATAAGCCTAAACATATTTTTATCTAGGCATAACTTCATACACAAACTAGAATGTGACAAAGTTATTACATGTCCATAAAAATGTCTATTTTTGATGTTAACCCAAAAGCGTGAATTAAATCAAATCATGTATCCTATTATAACATGAAACTTGTAATAATCGTGTGAAACTAAATGGTACTTGGCATAGACCCAATTACAAACTTGCAAAGAACATAAGAACATATACATGGGATTTAATCATGTAGGCATAATGGTCTTAACATAGAACAAGTGTATATAAGTCTTAACTTGGACTTAGAAAAATGTACACAACCTATGTTAAACATATAAACATATAGGTGTAAATTCTAACATTAACCATATACTTGTATATAATGTTGCTTTCATTCTAAATGTACAATAGGACCAACATCAATTCAATTATACCACAAACATCCCAATGCCATTCACAATACAATCATTGTAATACACATATATGAATTATCATCATCGTTATACAATAGTAAAATTCCATTTCCACTTTACATCGAATCAAGTATTAATTTTATTCTCATCGGAAAAATCACTATACTTACAACAAACGACGATCTTGATTTTCTGGTTTCTGAGTTCTAAATTTGCAATAATTTCCTTTGGGTAGATAAACATTGTTTGAATCTTGTTTTTACTTTAGTTTTGCTCGTCTCTAAGCTTTCTCCAACTGACAACTACTCTTAGTTTCTCCCGACAGCATGACGGCTCTAGCTCTATTTTATTTGTGTGAATTTAGGTTGAGTATTGGGTTGTATTTATAGAATTTCAGATTGATTTGAGCCGTCAGATGATCATAGAGTGAATCCAGACCATACACACCAAGAGGAGCTAATCAGAAAGTGACAAATCAGCCCTAGTGACACACCAAAACTCAGAAAATCGCTCAGAATCCGACCAGGCCAACCAAGACCTGACCTGATCGACCCCCAGATCGACCCCCTGGTCAACCTGGGTACCCAGGTCGACCCCCTGGTCAACCTGGGTACCCAGGTCGACCCCTTGGTTGACTTGGGTCCTGGGCGGGAATTTTCCCGCCCATCCCAATTTGGGTCTGTTTTCCAATTTTGAACTGAACTTAGAACTGTTTGAATTTTAAATTGAATTCTGAAATTTCGGAAGGTCGTAACTCCTTCATACGGAGTCCGATTTATGCGAACTCGGACTTTATCTCAAGCAGAATTCCGAAACGAGCGCAATGGCGTAACTGTTTCCCTTAATTCTTCCCATTAAAATTAATTATACTTTAATTTATTAATTTATTGTTAACAGAAAATTCAGGGTGTTACATTCTCCCCTCCTTAAAGGATTTCGTCCCCGAAATCTTCAAGTCTTGAAGAACGTATATCCTAACATATAATCGTCTATCTACTCAACCAACAAACATAGGCATCCATTGTCCTTAAAAGACTTCTAATGCTTCATGATCATATGCATAGTGTGTGTATATGTCCTTATCTAATGCAAAAATTAGGCGGTCTACTGATTCAGTTGACCTCCTTAATGTGAATCATGTAAGTGTCATGAATCCATTATGTATGCAAAATTTTCCCTACTCATAATTCTACATGAGTGCGCAGCCTTTCATACAGATGCGACATCCATATGACAACATATCAAGTTTCAACCACATACAATTATGAATACATATATGCATATACAATATGGAATTGACTGAGCAGATCTAATAACTAGGGTGTGTGTATAGGCATCGCCGAGCAACCACTAGCAACCACTTGCAATCACTTGCAGCCATCAATCATAACATGTTTCAAAGACATGTTTACATCCATTAGTTTCTACCTAAGGAGTTAGGAGAAAAAAGGACCAAGAAGATACACTAAAATGTAGATACAAGCATAAACTTATGGAAAAAGAGAGGTCAAAGATGTACCCTCAAAAAGAAAAGGGTAGGCAGCGCGTATTTTGTCCTCAGTTTCCCAAGTCGCGTCTTCCTCGGCATCGCTCCATTGAACTTTAACAAGCTTGACTTCACAGTTGCATAACTTTTTGATTTCAGTTCCTACGATTCAAGTTGGAACTCTCCTCACAGTTGTTTCTCGTTCTATTTCAACTTCTTCTAGAATGCTTGGCTCCACCACTTCCGCAGACTCATGTAAACATTTCCGGAGGTGAGAAACGTGAAAGACATTGTGAATTCTAGCCAACCTTTCGGGCAGCTCTACTCTATAAGCCATCTTCCCAATCTTCTCGATGATAGGGAACGTTCCTATAAATCTTGGTGCTAGCTTTCCTGCGGATCCAAAGCGACGACGTTCCTTATAGGAGATACCTTAAGGAAAACCCTGTCCCCAACCTCAAACTCAAGGTCGATCCTTCTTTTGTCTGCGTAGGATTTTTGTCTATCTTGGGTAGTCTTCATTCTCCTTCGTATCAAGTCCACTTTTTCTGAAGTCTCTCTAATCATGTCTGGCCCAAGTATAAGCTTGTTTGTAGACTCCCACCAACAAGTTAGTGATCGGCACGGTCTTCCATACAAAGCTTCGAAGGGCACCATGCCGATGGTGGCTTGGTAGCTATTGTTGTAGGCAAATTCCACTAAAGGAAGATGATCCTCCCATGTCCCTCCGAATTCAAGAACGCACGGTCTCAAAAGATCTTCTAATACTATGTTCACCCTTTCCGTCTGACCATCAGTTTGGGGGTGATACGCTGTGCTCAAGCATAACTTTGTGCCTACAGCTTCTTG
The DNA here is from genome assembly GCA_030737875.1 of Allium sativum. Lineage (NCBI taxonomy): Eukaryota > Viridiplantae > Streptophyta > Magnoliopsida > Asparagales > Amaryllidaceae > Allium > Allium sativum. Next base: position 746,939,974 of record CM060916.1, on the reverse strand, counting down.
CAGACTCCGCCAAAACTCGCTCGTAAAGATAGGATCTCGGACACTCACTATGCTGGAGGGTATTCAATGGAGTCGAACTATTTCCTTGAGATAAAGAGATGCTAGAGATGTGGCAATCCTTCTACTCTTGACAGGTATAAAGTGGGCGCTTTTTGTGAGCCTGTCCACTATTACCCAAATGCTAGTATTGCCCCTTCTTGACCTAGCCAACCCATCAATGAAGTCCATTGAAATGCTCTCCCACTTCCATTGCGGGACTTCTAGAGGATGAAGCAGTTCTTCATGCTTCTTTTGTTCCGCCTTGACATGTTGGCATATCATGCACTTAGAAACGAAATCTGCCACATCTTTCTTCATGCCGCTCCAAAAGAAAACTCTCTTTACGTCTTTGTACATCTTGTCTCCACTGGGTGTATTGTCATCTTGGAATGATGTGCTTCCTCGAGAACCATCTTTACCAAATCCATTACTTGTGGGACGCATAGTCTTCCATCTCGCCTCTGCCATCCCTTATCATCGATGGAGTACCTATTGAGGTGACTGGAAGTTTCACCCCTAATTAGCTTATCAATCACATCAACAAGCTGAGGGTCTTCACATTGTGCGGCCCTTATTGAGTCTAAAAGAGTGAGTCGTACTTTTGGTGATGCCAACAAACCAGGTACAAAATCAGAAGAGGGCCTAAAGTCAAAATTGGCTATATACTCCAATCTTTGCCTCTCTACAAAGAGAGGGCTTAAGGTCAGCTTCTTTCTACTCAAGGCATCTGCTACTACATTGCCATTGCCAGGAGTATAGGAAATCTCAAAATCATACGAGGCAAGAAACTCCATTCACCTTTGCTGTCTTAAGTTAAGATATTTCTGCGGGAAAAGATACTTCAACGATTTATGGTCAGTATATAATTCGAACTTCTCACCTAGGAGATAATGGCGCCAAGACTTAAGCGCAAAGACGATGGCGGCCAACTCAAGATCATGGGTTGGGTAGTTCTTTTCATGAACTTTCAATTGTCTTCCACCATTAGCTACTACCTTCCCTTCTTGCATCAGAACAACGCCTAGTCCCGTACCACAAGCATCCATGTATACTATAAACATCTTGCTTCCATCTAGCAATGTAAGAACTGGGGCTGTTGTGAGAGCCCTTTTCAATCATTGGAAAGCAAACGCGCAATCCAAATCCCAAGCGAACGCTAGATTCTTCTTTATTAGCCTTGTAAGTGGAGCTGAGATTTTCACGGAATCTCTAATGAACTTTCGGTAAAAACCTGCTAGCCTGAGAAAGCTTCGAACTTCAGTTGCATTTCATTGATCTCTAGTTCAGTTCAGACACCAGTAACGTTTGGCTTCCATTGATCTCCAATGAAGAAAACAAGAGAAATGACCATGTATATATATATAGCTTCCAGTCCCTCTAAAACTGACTGCCACGTCAGTCCTAGGGGTGTCGACACCCCTGTAGGTGGGTCGACCCCGTTGTCGACACCCCTCTAGGGGGTCGACCCCCTAGTGCGGGAAATTTTCCACCAGACAAAATTTTGATTTTCGAACACTTTCTGGATAAAATCTAACTCATATCTGACTCATATGTATATATATATTTTCTATGCGTATACAAACTTAAAATCTTCATAACTTCTTCATACGGGTCCGTTTTACGCTAACCAAATGTCTATCTAGACCAGAATTTTGAGACGGATGCAATGGCTCAGTCCATTTTCCTTAATTCTGAATATTAAATTAGTTATTATTTAATTTATCCTCTTTTAGTGTTGTCAAAAATATAGGGTGTTACATTCTCCCCTACTCAAAGGATTTCGTCCCCGAAATCTCTAAGTTGAAAAGAATGCACATCCTACCATCCATCATCCATCTACTCATCCATCAATCACTGACATCCATTGTCCTTAAAGATTTCTAATGATTATATGAATATATGCAAGGGTGTGTGTATATGTCCCAATACTAATGCAGAAATCAGGCGGTCTACTGATTCAGTTGATCTCCCTAATGCAATGTATGTTAGTGCCATGAATCCAATATGTATGCAAATAATCACGTTATAACATGTAAGTTCTATATGTGTGCAAACTCATTCGTCCAAATGCAACATCCATATGCTAATACATCCATTTCCATCCATAAAAGAAAACAAAATGCACACAAATCCATATGTAGTATGAGAGTGATTGAGCCGATCTTGTGCCTAATGTGTGTGTATATGCATCCACAGGCAACCACTAGCAAACACTTGCATCCATTTGCATCCACCAAACATAACATGTCTCAAACACATGTTTACAGTCATGGGATTTCCTACCTAAAGGTCGATGATTTGATCGATAGGAAATACTCAGATGATAGAAGCAAGTGTGAATAAAAGATTTGGAAAAAGAAGTTAAGAACATAGTCCCAAAACGGGTATGAAGCACGATCCTTGTCTTCATTCTTCCAAGTCACATCCTCGATGTCTTCTCCCCATTGCACTTTTATTCACTTAACCTCTCTGTTGCGTAGTATCTTAATCTCTGATCCAAGTATACAGGTGGGAACTCATCTAATTGTCGCCTCCCATCCCACCTCTACTTCCTTAAGCATGTTTGGCTCAACTACCCCTGCTGTATCGTGCAGACACTTCCACAAATAAGAAATTTGGAAAAACATCATGAATATCCACACATAAGCAAAACAAGTTGTACGCCTTATTTGCAAAGACGGTCGGAGCACCCTACTCAGAAATGCTTCGCCTAATAAATCCTTTCTCAAGCAACTCTCCTACTTGCTTACTCAGCTCCCTCCTTTCCCTTAGAGCTATATGGCGCACTAGTAATGCAACTGGCTTTGCATTTACCACCAGATATATACGAAAATCGATCTCACGCCTCGGAGGTATACCCCGTACCTCATTAAAAACATCGGAATAATCTTGGACTACTGGAACAGATAGCCGATCATCGATAGATGCATCAAGAGTCTCTAGGAAACTAAGCATAACCGACCCTTGTGGGTCATAAGAAATCTCGAGGGTCCTCCTATGACAAGTCAGAAGACTAACGACCCTCTTCTCACAATCCAGAATGGCACCTTACGGGTTAAGCCAATCCATTCCCACAATCAACCCATAGCCCATAAACCCGAGAACATACGCGTCGCATTCAAACTCGACACCTAATGCAGATATCCTCAAACCCCAAAAAATCATAGATAAATGAGCCTAACCACCAATGCGGTTTGAGACAACTACGGGATCCACTACCATATTAGTAATTAAGGTGCAGAGACTCAACTACAGAATCAGATATAAAGAGTGAGAAGCACAAGAATCAAAAAGAGTTTTAATAGGATGTTAAGAAAGAGAAATCAAACATTCAACAGAAACATTCATACATCTGTTCAGTACATCAGCCGTGAGAGCTTGCACTTTCCCTCCAGAAGATCCTACCCTTTGGCCTTGCCCTTGCTTCTTCGGGCACTCCCTAGTATAGTGTCTGATTTCATCACAGTTGAAGCAAGAATTCTTCCTTTTTCTGTAGTCTTTGACCAAATGGACCACATTCCGACAAACATGGCATTTATTTCTTCCTTGAGCTTTGTCGTGCTTTCCGCCCTCTTATTGTTGTTCTTTCTTAGGCCATACCTTCTTGTTCTGCGTTGTTTCCTCAGTCTTGACTTCCTTCTTTTCTCCCTTGTCTTCCTCATGCATTAGGACCATATCAACAAGTTTTTCAAAGGTAGCTCCCATTGGAATATGGTACATGGCTAACCCATGAAGGGGTTCATTTGGCCCGTTAGCAAATCGCAACGCCTTCTTATGTAGAATGTCAATCAATTCCAATCCAAACCTTGCTAGCTGGTTGAATTTGTTCACGTATTCCTTAACAGTCATATTCCCTTGTTTGAGTGCCAAGAACCTCTCCATTTGCATGCTTTTCTCGGCTTGGGAAAGGAATTTCAATTCAAATCTTTGTCTAAAATCCTGCCAAGTTTTCATCAGACGTCCAGCTTGGGTAACTTCCAACCAAAATGAGGCTTCATCTTTCAATAGCTAGGTGGCTAACTAAACCTTCCTTCTATCCTCTACTTCAAAGATTGCGAACAAGTCGTCGGTCTCCTTGAGCCAATTCTGTGCTTCTACAAATGTCTCGTTCCCATGGAATGGCTTCCCTCACATAGCATGGAAGTCTTTGCAAATCTTGGTGAAATTATCTGCTCTTGGAGGGGGAGGAGGAGGAATGACTGGTGCAGCTGGGGGAGGAACGTTTCCTTGGCCCTCGGCAGGTCCCGTGGTCAGATACCTATGGAACCATCCGGGTATTGTAACGCCCTCCGGGATATAAGGTTCACCAGACATGCGGAGAAGAAAAAGGGAAGAGATTCAGACAAAGGATCAAAGGATATTACATATGGCTTCTTGAGGAATGTCTTTCAAAACAGACTTTTCTTTTTGAAAATGCTTTCTTTTAAAACCTTTTTGAAAATAATTTTCAAAAACTTTTATCTAATCTGGTAACCTTCAGCTCTGATACCAAGTGTGAAACCACACGTCCGTTAATGTCACTCACAAAGGGAATGCATTAAGTTTCGTGAAGCGTTATAGGTAAACAAACACAGAATATTACAAGACAGATATAATTAAGATAACAGCGGAAATTCAAATATTTATTTCAAACACAAATCATACATCATAGTCCAAATACCATAAGTCAAAAAACCATTACAACAATATAACTTCTGTCTTTTACCATCAGAGTAGATAAATACTTAAAAGAAAATAGAATTCCCCAAATAAAAGAGACAAAGCCATAGTAGAGATAAGAACTAGAGCCATACTTCGAAAGTAGTTCTGGCAAGATGATAACTGAGTCCTGACTAAGCCTGACTGTTTCCTCCCTGAGAACCCAGGGGGGAAAACAGAAGAAGGAAGGAGAAACAAAAAGGGTCAGACATAAAGTCTGGCGAGTCTAGTTACTTTTAGAAAGTAAATAAATAAAAGTAGCATGACAGGCATATAAAGTGGATAAGGGAGACGACTACAAAAAGGAAAGTGTGACAAGGTAGACAAGATGAGGTGTATACGCTTCCCTAATGATTACTCTATTTATTCGCTGCACCAATACTAGTATAACAAATATGTAACAAGATTACATACTCCCTAATTGCTTAACAGAAACAGGATGATCCCAACAGAAATATAATGGTACTTTTAGGTGTACTGTAATAACGGATTTCAACCCAAACAGAATTAGCTGGTACCTAACAGAATTAACGGGTGTTAGACCAGACAGAAACACAGGTACCCAACAGAAATAGACAAGACTAGATGTGCCCTATTTACTTCCTTAATTGATCAGCTCATTACTTCGTAGATAACCTGTGCTGGCCCCACACTAGGATATATCACTTCCTAAAGTGAAAACCCTTCATTTTCAAGATGTGCACAACCATATTTACTGATGTCACAACATATTATTTTCCCAAGCAGGCGGAGTCATGCACGCACATGACCCCGATGGAACGCGCTGTCAGGACACCATCCCCCACTTTTGGATCTCTTATATTCAGCCAAATAAGCGTGCCCCACTCCGACCTAGTTCGGAGTACTCGTTTGATACCTATTTAAGGGTTAGTGATAGAAACAAGTCCCACATACAAGATCATGCAAGCTCTCCCCTTCGTCTTGCATCCCCACTAATAGGTTTTCCACAGATTATGCCTACCTACCGGTGTCATAAAATTGCATAATCACAACAGGTTATGTTTGAGGGCCTATATATACAAATATTACCCACCAACCCAAGATGTACTTAACCCTCCCACTGTTTCAAGCATGTTTATTTAACGGTTAAGTTTATGGGCCTATACATACTAATATTACCCACCTACCCAAGATGTACTTAACCCTCCCACTATTTTAAGCATGTTTATTTAACGTTTAAGTTTTTGGGCCTATACATACTAATATTACCTACTTACTCAAGATGTACATAACCCTCCCACTGTTTCAAGCATGTTTATTTAGCGGTTATGTTTGTGGGCCTATATATACTAATATTAGCCACCTACTCAAGATGTACTTGAACCTCCCACTGTTTCAAGCATGTTTATTTAACAGTTAATTTTATGGGCCTATATATACTAATATTACCCACCTACCAAAGATGTACTTAACCCTCCCACTGTTTCAAGCATGTTTACTTAACCCCTACTCATGTTTATGTTCACATAATCCCAACGGATTCAACTAGGTTAAGTATTTCAATTTGTTACCATATTTTTATTTATGGTTATAATGGGCTAGACCTCCCACATTAGGCGTACAGCTTGTGGATGCTGGATATGTCGGTCGGGTCCGGGCAGACTTCTTCCACAAGTTGGGCCTAACCTCGTATCTTAGCCCGATTCGTATTTGTGCACTTAGGCCTCTCACATTAGGTTCAACATTAGTGGCTGCTGGATATGCTGGTCGGGTCCGAGCAGACTTCCACCACTAATGCAACTTAACCTCGTGCCATAAGTACAATTACAATTCCTAATTGTAATTCTAGGCATTCATTATTATCCAAATTCTCACCCATGTCATTATAGGTTACATGCCCCTTTTCCCCCAATTTTGTACAAAGTGAATTATATGTCCGTATTCATATCCATTAACCAAGTTATGCCAATTCTAATATTTTCCCCTGTTCCTAAACTAGCGTATTCGCATAATTTTGGTTGTATGCCTAGGCTAAAAAGTATCCCAGCCATGCAATAAAGGAAAGGTGATGTAAAAAATAACAATAATGATTATTTTTACAAAGGTGACATAAACATACACTGGCATAGGCATAATAATTAGATGGACATAAAACAGATCTAGTAACAAGGGTAATGATAAAACTGGATCTAACATAATTAGGATATGATGACAATCATAAACAGATCTAACAAGGGTTCATATGTCCAATAATGACAGATCTCAGTTAATCACAACATGATGATCTAAATATAAATAAAGATCTAACTGCCCAAATAATAATAATTCCAAATTAACTACAATCCTAGATATATGTTCAGATCCACAAAGGTGACATGATAATTTTACCATAAAGAATTAGATCTACAAAAATAGATCTAGCATACTAAAGTTTAAGATCCATGAATAGTATAGATTCACAAATTATGATAGATCCAACAGGTATGAATATCCAAATCAGAGTTATATCACAAATTACTTTTAATTATTTAAATCTAAAAGTAACTAATTCACAGTGTTTGGGTTAAAAGAAAAAGGCAGAAAATAAAAGAGGTTGGATCTAGACTTGAATCTCTAAATTTTATTTGATTTGCTTTAGTTGAAAGGTTGAAGAAGATATAGGATCCAGTTCAGTTCAGACACCAGCAGCATTTGGTCTCCATTGATCTCCAATGAAGAAAACGAGAGAAATGACCACATATATATAGCTGCCAGCCCCTCTGAAATCGACTACCACGTCAGCCATAGGGGTGTCGACACCCCTGTAGGTGGGTCGACCCCGGTGTCGACCCCCCTCTAGGGGAGTCGACCCCCTAGAGCAGGAAATTTGCCACCAGGAGAAATTTTGATTTTCAAACCCTTTTTGGATAAGATCTGACTTATATGTATATATATAAGTTTTCTTCGCATATACAAATGTAAAATCTTCATAACTTCTTTATACGATGTCCGTTTTATGAAAACCAAGTGTCTATCTTGACCAGAATTTCGAGACGGACGCTGGCGCAGTCCGTTTTCCTTAATACTGAATATTAAATTAGTTATTATTTAATTTATCCTCTTTTAGTGCCGTTAAAAGTAAGGGGTGTTACATTACCCCTTTATTTATTAGAGTGGAATTGGCATGAACCATTAAATTTACTTTAGTTAGCATCCGTCCGTTTATAATATATATAATATAATAAAATTGCCCCTAAAAACCTAGCCGTCACTAGGTTGTACAGACGCAAAGTGGTCGACCGCTCTATATAGGGGTGTCGACCACCCTTAAGTGAATTTTTCCAGTGAAGGCAGGTAATAAAAGGAAAGATATTTATTAATTAATTTATTTATTATGTTTATTTTTGTATTTCATCTCTAACTTTTTCATACAAACTCTGTTCGCAAAACTCCAAACATGAAAGTTGACCAGAATTCCGAGATAAACGCATCAGTTAAAGTTTCGTGGTCAAATTCCATCGTTTGCAGAAATTCTTAATTTTGATATTCTAATTAAATAACTAATTTATTGTCAAAATTCCGGGTTGTTACATTCTTCCCCCCTAAAAGGAATTTTGTCCCGAAATTCTGACAACTACTTATCCTATCCTACACAATCAATTTGTGTACATCCTCTTTGCAATCATGTGTATATGTACACATTGTACATAATGCATTTCAAACATAAAACATGTATGCAAGATGATTCTAAATCAACCCTCTATATCTATACATTGAGACTTTTAAAACACTTTTGAAAACATGATGCAAAACATCCTAAATATACAGGCAGTTCTCTATCAATGCAAAAAAAATAAAATTCTTTTTCATCCATAACCTTCACATAATTACGAATAAAAGCGTGAAGCAACCAATTTTGCATCCAAGCCCTGCCATCCAAAATGTCACACAATCTAATCGTTTCCTATTTATTTTCTCCTAAACTGGAAAAAGGAAAATCAAAGCAAAGAATTTTAATGTTTCCTCTGCTTATAGATATTCCTTTTCCCGCCCTACAGTGTATGTAACACCCCACGTCCATTAATGTCACTCACTAAGTGAATGCATTAACTTTCATGGATTATTATAAGAGTATAGAATAGAATATCACATGACAGATATATAAAATGGTACTTAAGAAAATTCCAAATTTATTCATTTTAGCGGGAAAGCAAAACAGGTTTAGTTGCAACATCAAAACCACATACTAGAGTCAAGTACATAAACGTCCATCTTGAACGAACTTATTATTAGAGTACATAAAAGTAAAATCATAATCCCACTCCAAATAGCCATAATGGAAAAGAGATAAAGCTGAGCATTACTTCCAACACTTCCAAGCACTTCAAGAAGAAAGAAATCCAAGTCAAGCTCCACTAATACCACCCTGAGGACCTGGGGGGAAGGAAAGAAAAGAGGCGAAACAAAAAAAGATCAGACATGAAGTCTGGCGAGTCCAGTTATTTTCAGCAAGAAAATAAATAAAGCATTGTGATAAGAATAAACTAGATGAGAGATATAACCATGACATAAGGTAAAGCAGGATAACAGGATGAATATAAAGGAATGTCTAATGCGCTTCCCATATTTCTTACTTAATTTAATTCTCTGCACCACCTACTAGTAATTCTTATCAAAATGATCCCAAACCCGCAATTGGTAGCCCTCAGGCGTAACATCTAGTAAGAGGTATCCACCCCATACAATCCTTGACAGCCTACTTGTCCATAATAGATACTAGATGTCCCCACACTACCCTTAAACACCTAATCGATCAGCTCCATAACTTGTAGATACTTGTGCAGGTCCCAGCTTAGAGTGTATCACTCCCTAAGTGGAAACCGTTTGTTGCACAGCTTTATACCTACTGATGTACAATGGCTAAATATTCCAATGCCGAGAACACCTTGATGCACGCTTAATGATCCCGTCGAAATTTGCACTGCTACACCCTCGCTCCTATTTGACCACTTATAATCAACCCAGCAAGCGTGCCCCAAGCCTGCCTAGCTCAGGGTTACCGATACCTCTAAGTGGGTTATTGTCTGAAAAGGGTTCCTACCGCTACTAGGGTTTTTCCCAGGGTTTATCCTAACCCAAATTATATTGGTTAAGTGTTGTCTATCCGCCCAGTTGACTTAACCTTATCCACTTATCAAATCAATATGTAGTATTGGTTAAGCTTGCTTTAACCCTATCCACGTTGTTCATGTAATATTGGTTAAGTTGTCATCTTACATAGGTTAACTTAACCCCACCCACCTAAGATGTTTTAGGTATCATATTCATCTTCGATCAACATTAATTAGTTATTAATGCATAGACCTCTCACGTTAGGTGGATTGCTTGTGGCCGCTGGATGTGTCAGACAGTTCCAGGCAGACTTCTGCCATAAGACAGACCTAACCTCGTGTCCAAACATCTTTTATTTATGCCTACGACCTCTCACATTAGACTGACCGTTTGCGGTTGCTGGTTAGGACGGTTGGTTCCGGGCAGGCTTCTACCGCAAACGGAGTCTAACCTCGAGTCTCAACATGCTTATCTTAGCCAATTTATTCATTTGCCATTTATGCCAATTTCAGGCTAATTATGTTAATTACCCCAATTTCATGTCATGCCCCAAATTTCATTTGTCATGCATATATTATGTCAAATTTAACATTTATCATGCCCAAATCAACCCAACATATATTATGCCAAATTTCCAACGTTCCCTAAATTACCGTTCATACGTTCATCTCTATGAGATTTGGCCTAGGCACGCACTAGCCCGGCTATAAAAACAAAAAGGGAAGGAGGAAGGGACAAGATAACAATAAAATAGGCATAAGTATGAACTGATCATAAAGATATAATAAAGTTGATGATAATATCACATGGGCATATAAGAATCACGAATGTAATGTATAGGTTAATGGCATATAAGAATCACAAATTTGATGTATAGGCTAACATAGAATTGATGAGATTCAATCTTATTATCACGTATAATTCCCAAATCCAATTTACAACATGTCAGAATTGCTTTGGCATTATTTTAATCTAAAGTTAATCAATGAACTCACAAAGATTGGATTAAGGAAGAAAATTAGGTGTTGTTGCTGTTGTAATCCATTCCCCTTTACATAATTCCTTTACTTTGATTTGTTGAAGAAGAGAAACTAGTTTTAATTTAGGTTGCAGCAGCATGGAGGCACCTTAGATGAAATTAGTTTAGATTATATGCTTATTTATAGGTGAATTAGGTGTATAAGGACCCTTAGATCTAATTAAGAATCATCTAAACCATCCAGGCTAGAAAAACACATCATCAAGTCAACTAGAAGAAGACACGTCAACCCTAGAACACCAAAATTCGTCACAAAACACGTCAGGCCAAATCTAGGCCAATGGGGTTGACTCCCTATAGGGGGTCGACACCTATGTCTACACCTCTATAGGGGGTCGACACCTATGTCGACACCCCTTGGGGGGGTCGACACCCATGAGCGAGAAATTTCCCACTCATCCAATTTCAGCCGGATTTTGAAATTTGAAATGGTTTGTTATTTAATTATTATTTAATTAAATTCTGTTTTAAACTGAAATCTTCTAAGCTCCATAACTTCTTCATACTATATCTGTTTTACGGAAACTCTAACTCTATCTCTAGCAGAATTCCGAGATGAACGCAATGGCGCAACTCGTTTCCCTTAATTCTTCTTCTAAAAGTTAAGTATTATTTAATTTGCCAATTTTAATATTTAAAATTATGGAGTGTTACATTCTCCCCTTCTTAAAGGATTTCGTCCCCGAAATCTTCAAGTTAATAAGAATGTATCCTACCATCCAAACATCCATCTACTCATCCATCATCCACAAGCATCCACTGAACTTAAAAGATTGCTAATGCTATACGAACATATGCAAAAGTGTGTGTATATGTTGCTTATCTAATGCAAAGATCAGGCGGTCTACTGATTCAGTTGACCTCCTTAATGCAAAATATGATAGTGCCATGCGTCCATTATGTACGCAATTATCCCTAATGCACTTTATAACTTCTATATGAGTGCATAATCATTCACTCAAATGCAACATACACATGATAACACATCAAATTTCAATCAATAAACAAATATATGCAATACGCAGTATGAAAGTGACTGAGCCGATCTTAGTGCCTAAAGTGTGTGTAAATGCATCCACGAGCAACCACTAGCAACCACTTGCATCTACTAAACATAACATGTTTCAAACACATGTTTATAACCATAAGTTTTCTACCTAAAGATCGAAGATATAATCGAGAGGATACACTAAACGATAGAACAAATATAAACAAAACGGCAGAAAAAGGAGAAGTTTAGAACATACGCTCAAAAAGGAAAGAGTATGACGCACGTATCTTTTCTTCAATCTCCCAAGTTGCGTCTCCTTGATCATCTCCCCATTGGACTTTAACCAACTTGACCTCTCGGTTGTGTAACTTCTTGACCTCCGATCTAAGTATGCATGTAGGAGCTCATCTAATCGTGGCATCTCGCTCTACTTCCACTTCTCTAAGCATGCTCGGCTCCACTACTTCCGCGGCATCATGTAAACACTTCCTTAAATGCGATACATGAAATACATCATGAACACCACTAAGCTTCTCAGGCAACTTCACTCTATAGGCCATCTGTCCAATTCGCTCTGTAATAGGGAATAACCCTACGAATCTTGGTGCCAATTTCCCTACAACTCCAAAGCGAACTACATTCCTCAACGATGATACTTTAATAAAGACCATGTCTCCAACATCGAACTCAAGATTGGTCCTTCTCTTATCATCATATGACTTTTTCCAGTTCTGTGCCGTCTTCATGTGTATTCGAATCAAGTCTATCTTCTCTGAAGTTTCCCTGATAATCTCGGGCCCACGCAAAAACTTATCCGTAGATTCCCACCAACAAGTAGGTGATTGGCAAGATCATCCATATAGAGCTTCAAAAGGTGCTATGCTAATACTAGTCTGATAGTTGTTGTGGTAGGCGAACTCTACTAATAGAAGATGTTCCTCGCATGTCCCTCCAGAGTCCAAGATGCATAACCTCAAAAGATCTTCTAGAATCTGATTCACTCTTTCTGTCTGGCCATCCGTCTGAGGGTGATATGCGGTACTCAAACACAATTGCGTTCCTACCGCCTCTTGCAAGCTCTTCCAAAACTCACTAGTGAAAATGGGATCTCGATCGCTCACAATACTAGAAGGTATGCCGTGTAGACGAACTATATCTTGGAGATAAACGGATGCCATGACACTGTTCTTTTACTCTTAACGGGAATGAAATGGGCGCTCTTAGTAAGTCTATCCATTACTACCCAAATCCATGTATTACCCTTTCTCGACCTCGGCAACCCATTAACGAAATCCATGGAAACACTTTCCTATTTCCACTGTGGAACCTCTAAAGGGTGAAGCAAACCACCAGGCTTCATTTGCTCAGCCTTGACTTGCTGGCACACTAAGCATCTAGAAACGAACTCAACCACATCCTTTTTCATTCCGTCCCGAAAGAAAACTCGCTTTATGTCCCTATACATCTTGTCTCCACCGGGATGTATGGTCAGCTTAGAACGATGTGCTTCTTCAAGGATTGTCTTTCTCAAACTTTTGTCTCGACATAGGCAAAGTCTCCCATCCCTATGCAACCAACCTTTCTCATCTATAGTGTACCTACTAAGATGGCTCGAAGACTCCCCTCTTATGAGCTTGTCTACTATCTCCATCAACCGTGGGTCATCTTGTTGTGCCACACCTATCTGTCCCAAAAGCGTAGGTCGCACCTTTAACGACGCCAACAAACAGGTACATAATCAATAGAGAGTCTAAAGTCAAAGGTAGAGATATACTCTAAGCTCTGCCGCTCGACAAATAAAGGACTCAAAGTCAACTCCTTTCTACTCAAGGTGTCCGCTACAACGTTACCCTTACCAGGGGTATATGCAATTTCAAAATTGTAGGATGCTAAGAACTGCATCCTCCTCTGTTGCCTTAAGTTCAGATCTTTTTGAGAGAACAAGTAACTTATGGTCTGTATACAACTCAAATCTCTCTCCAAGCAAATAGTGACGCCAAGACTTAAGCGCAAAAACTATGGCCGCTAACTCCAAGTCGTGGGTAGGGTAATTCTTCTCACGGACCTTCAACTGCCTTCCACCATAGCATATCACCCTTCCCTCTTGCATCAAAACTACGCCAAGCCTTGTCCTACAAGCAACGGTATACACTATGAACGGTTTACTCCCATCTGGCAAAACTAAAACTGCAGCTGTCGTCAATGCCCTCTTTAAACGTTGGAAAGCAACGTCACAGTCAACATCCCAAGAAAAGGTCAAATTCTTTTTCGTCAACAGTGTAATGGGGCTGATATCTTAGCAAAGTCCTTGATGAAATTTTTGCAATAGCCCAATAAACCAAGAAAACTTCTTACTTTTGTTGCATTCTTAGGAATCTTCCAATCTTGGATTGCCACTACCTTTGCAGGATCCACTGTTATCCCTTCCTTAGAGACTATGTGCCCTAAGAACCTCACTTCCATCCTCCAAAAATGACATTTGGAGAACTTAGCTTTGAGTTGATGTGCTTGAAGGGTCTCTAAGACTTCCCTAAGATGTAGGGCATGTTCCTCCTCGTTTCTAGTGAATATCAAGATATCATCCAAAGACTACCACGAACTTGTTTAGAAACTCCCTAAACACCCTACTCATCAAGCCTACGAAATATGCGGGTGCATTCATCAAACCAAAAGGCATGATGAGCTACTCAAAGAAACCGTCGGGAGTCCTAAAAGTAGTCTAATCTATACTATCCTCAGCTACCCTCAATTGATGAAATCCTATAGCTAAGTCCAACTGTGAGAAAAACGAAGCACCAACCAATTGATAGAACAAATCATCTATCCTCGGAAATGGGTGTCTATTTTTCTTCGTGAGTTTATTTAGCTCTCTATAGTCCACACACAATCTAAGTGTACTATCAGCTTTCATAGCAAAAACAATGGGAGCACCCCACTCCGAGATACTTCTTTTTATGAACTATTTCTCAAGAAACTCTTTCACTTGTTTACTAAGCTCCCTCCTTTCTCTTGGAGACATGTGGTGCACATGCAATGCAACTGACTTTCCATTGTCCACCAACTATATACAGAAATCTATCTTGCGTTCTAGAGGTAAGCCCCTAACCTCCTCAAAGACATCTGCATACTCATGGACTACTCGAACAGATTGCAAATCATCGATAGATGTGTCAAGTGATTCTAGGTAGCTAAGCATAACCGAACCCTTAGGATCGCATAAGATATCGAGAGTATTACCCAAACTAGTCAATAGTTTAACCACCCTCCTTTCACAGTCAAGGATGGCACCATATTTGGCTAGCCAGTCTATTACTAGAATCAACTTATAACCTATGAAACCAAGCACATAAGCGTTGAATTCTAACTCAACACCATACACAAAAAATTCTCAAACCCCAACATAACATCGAAAGATGAGTCGTACCCCCAATAGGATTTGAGACACTAACAGGATCCACTACTATACTAGTTTCTAGGTGCAGAGACTCAACAATAGAAGCATATATGAACGGATGTGAAGTGCCAGAATCAAACAAAGTACGAATAGGATGATCAAAAAGGAAAATCAAACTTTCAACAGAAATGTTTCTACCTCTCTCTTGCATAGCTGCCATAAGAGCATGAACCTGCCCTCTAGAAGTAGATCCTGCCCTCTGTCCTTACCCTTGTCTTCTGGGGCAATCCTTGATCAGATGTCATGTCTCACTACATTGAAAACAACCAGTCTTCTTCGCCTTCTTCTTTCTACAATCTTTAGCCAAATGACTTGGTATAGCACAACAATGGAACTTCCTTTTATCTCGGAGTTTCCCACTCTTCTTAGGATCCAGTTTCTTATTTTGTGATCCTTCAGCCTTCACCTCTTTCTTATCCTGTGCCTTATCAACATTAGCACCTTTATCCTCTTCATGCATCAGCGCCATGTCAACAAGTTTCTCGAAGGTAGCCCCCATAGGAATGTGGGACATAGCCAATCCGTTAAGCGGTTCGTTCAAGCCCTTAGCAAATCTCTAGGCCTTCTTATGTGGTGTGTTAAATAATTCCATACCAAATCTTGCTAATTGGTTAAACTTGTTAACGTACTCCTTCACAGACAAACTCCCTTGTTTCAAAGCCAATAACCTTTCAATGTATAAACTCTTCTCTGCCTGTGAAAGAAATTTCAACTCGAACCTTCACCTAAAGTCTTTCCACGTCTCCACTGGATGTCCTCCATTAGTTACTTCCCACCAAAAGGAAGCTTCGGCTTCATCAACCAAGCAGCTAGCTGAACCTTCCTTCCATCGTCTATCTCGAAGATACCAAACAAGTCCCCCACTTCCTTGAGCCAATTTCTAGCCTCGACTCCCATGAAACAGTTTTCTGCCCATCGCACGGAAGTCTTTGCATATCTTCGAAAAAGCGTCTATACGAGGAGGGGAGGAGGAGGAGGAGGAGCATTTGCTGGGCCTGCGACATTAGCCCTTGCCTCTAAATACCTTCTGATCCATCCTGCTATTTGTACGCCCTCGGGTATTTTGGGGTCTCTAGACATACTGAAAGGAAAAAGGGAGAGATTCAAAACAGAGAATCGAAAGATAGATATATGGCTCTTGGGGATTATGTTTTTCATAATAAACCTTTCTCTTGAAAATACTCTTTTTAAAACATGTTCTTGAAAATACTTCTTTCTAAAAATGCTTTTGAAAATGGTTTTCAAAAATCTTTTATCTGTTCTGGTAACCTTCAGCTCTGATACCCCGTGTAACACCCCACGTCCATTAATGTCACTCACTAAGGGAATGCATTAACTTTCATGGAGTATTATAAGAGTATAGAACAGAATATCACAAGACAGATATATAAAATGGTACTTAAGAAAATTCAAAATTTATTCATTTCAGTGGAAAAGAAAAACATGTTTGGTTACAACATCAAAATCACATACTAGAGTCAAGTACATAAATATCCATCTTGAATAAACTTATTATCAGAGTACATAAAAGTAAAATCATAATCCCACTCCAAATAGCCATAATGGAAAAGATATAAAGCTGAGAATTACTTCCAACACTTCCAAGCACTTCAAGAAGAAAGAAATCCAAGTCAAGCTCCATTAATCCCACCCTAAGGACCTGGGGGAAAATGAAAGAAAAGAGGCAAAACAAAAAAGGTCAGACATAAAGTCTGGCAAGTCCAATTATTTTCAACAAGAAAAAAGTAAAGCATTATGACAGGAATAAACTGGATGAGAGATATAACCATTACATAAGGTAAAGCAGGATATAAGGATGAATATAAAGGAATGTCTAATGCGCTTCCCAGATTTCTTACGTAATTTAATTCTCTGCACCACCTACTAGTAATTCTTACCGAAATGATCCCAAACCCGTAATTGGTAGCCCTCAGGCGTAACATTTAGTAAGAGGTATCCACCCCATACAATTCGTGACAGCCTATTTGCCCATAATAGATACTAGATGTCCCCACACTACCCTTAATCGCCTAATCGATTGGCTCTTTAACTTGCAGGTACCTATTCGGGTCCCAGCTTAGGGTGTATCACTCCCTAAGTGGCAACCCATTGTTGCACAGCTTTATACCTACTGATGTACAATGGCTAAATATTCCAATGCCGAGAACACCTTGATGCACGCTTAATGATCCCGTCAAAACATGCACTGCTACACCCTCGCTCCTATTTGACCGCTTATAATCAGCCCAGCAAGTGTGCCCCAAGCCTGCCTAGCTCAGGGTTACCGATACCTCTAAGTGGGTTACTGTCTGAAAAGGGTTCCTACCGCTACTAGGGTTTTTCCCAGGGTTTATCCTAACCCAACTTATATTGGTTAAGTGTTGTCAATCCGCCCAGTTGACTTAACCCTATCCACTTATCAAATCAATATGTATTATTGGTTAAGCTTGCCTTAACCCTATCCACTTTGTTCATGTAATATTGGTTAACTTAAACCCACCCACCTAAGATGTTTTAGGTATCGTATTCATCTTTGGTCAGGAATAATTAGTTATTAACGCACAGACCTCTCACATTAGGTTGATTGCTTGTGGCCGCTGGATGTGCCGAGCAGTTTCGAGCAGATTTCTGCCATAAGCAAGACCTAACCTCGTGTCTAAGCATCTTTTAGTTATGCCTACGACCTCTCACATTAGATTGACCGTTTGCGGTTGCTTATACCGCAAACGAAGTCTAACGTCATGTCTCAGCATGCTTATCTTAGCCAGTTTATTCATTTGCCATTTATGCCAATTTCAGCTAATTATGTCAATTAACCCAATTTCGTGTTATGCCCCAAATTTCATTTGTCATGCGTATATTATGTCAAATTTAACATTTTTCATTCCCAAATCAACCCAACATATATTATGCCAAATTTCCAACGTTCCCTAAATTACCGTTCGTACGTTCATCTCTATTAGATTTGGCCTAGGCTCGCAGTAGCCCGGTTATAAAAACAAAAAGGGAAGGAGGAAGGGACAAGATAAAGAAAATGTGTGACAACAAGGAATTTCGCTCGATCCGAATCAGTCGCTAAAGTGATCTAGACCGTTCGAAACGCCTGATTGTTTTGAGAACACGATAAAATAGAACGCAGACGGAAGAACATTTCATTGTATATTACAACAATTCATCAGATTACAAGAATATACAGAGTATAAACAAATATTATACATTTACCAAATATCAGAGATTACAATAAATTACAAAGCAGCGGAAAATAATACAATACACAACTAGAAGAGATATACGGATACAAAGCTTTCCGGATATCATTCCAGCTGTAAACCAGGATCCTGTGAATATAAATCTGCAAAATCAAAACTACTAGCTGCCCGTGTCAAAATAGGGGGCACCCAGAGTTTAGGTCAAAACAATAAACTCCAGGTCAGTCATGGGACTGGTGTGAGAACTAAAACAGTTATTATTCTTTATTTTAAAGTTCGGTAAATCAAGGGACCACACCGTAAAGCACGGAACAGGTTTCCTCCCAAGAATACCAGTGCAAAAAACAAACAACGCAATGCTAAATAAAGGAAAATGAAGCTATTATAAGAACCAGGTCCTATCACACAATGCAACGCAAGCCGGGGGATAGGGTTTTCCCTTATAATAGCCAAACATGCTTAGTACGTTTAAAACAAATCTTTTGATACTATTATAAGTGCATAGTGTATAAAACAACTTCAAATCATAAATATCAATCATAGACGGCATGGGTATCATATATCATGTCGCCATACTAGGCTCTACAATCAAAACCGCAAATGTCACGTATTTGGAAGTTGGATTTCCATCTGTGAACCGAGGCCAGGGATCGCCCTCTACCGATTCGAGACAATCTATCCCATGTCTCAGGCAAGTACTCAGTCAAGCCTTGGAGCGACAGGGTCGGTCCACCGATGTGGATTAAAATGCTTGAACAATACGTCTCTCCGCCCTATGGGGCGTAAATGAGCCAACGAATGACTCCATCGGACCCGGATCGTCCGATCAAACCGAGGCGCCTCGCGACAGCAACAACCACATAAGTCAAACTCGTCAGGGCATGTAAAACCACTGACGCCACTTCTAGCTAGAAAGAAATGCATGTCCTCCCTGAGGTCCTCTCCCGTTTTGGTTCACACCGGGGTGTGAGGCTCGCGAATCAACGTTAAACAAAGCTACGCCACACAGGCCGTGCTTTGATCATCAACCACAAGACTTTGCTTTTCAATAGAAGCCTTGATCATACTGCCACTTAGGCATGCCACACAGGCAATTCACTCCATGCGTTTGATATCCATCGATATATAACCCCTGAGCTCGTACATCTCAGAGAAGGGCGTTAAGCAAGAGAATAAATTCTCCGCCTCCAAACAGATATATATTTAATAGAAATCAATCACACAGACTAAAATCCAATGTCAGACACACAGTCCATTTACAAGTTCGTTCTGGGTCTGAACGAAACTGGAGGCACCTAGTACCCCGCATATCCATCGATCTCCAAGTATGTCTGGACGATCACCAACTGTTTCCATCTTTTTGGGTGTACAACCCAATCAAGATCATTAGTAATTATCCAAACGAAGTGAAGACCTCCGGTCTTCGACCACCGTCTTCATCTTCGACACCACGTCGAATCAGTTATTCAGAATGGGATAAACCCGGTCTTTCTGAATAACTCGCGTATATAATAGACAAGTGTTATACTAACACAACATACGCCTCATTCCAATTCAGAATATTCTTTTATTCAAATATTTCTATACCTTGGGAAAAGTTCCCATTAATTTTATCAAAGATAAATTCTTTAAATTTACTCTTTAATCTGCTTTTGAATATCAATTCAAACTAGTCGGTATTAGAGAACCACACCGAAGTAATCATTTATTTTAATTTCCCAATCCCAACCTATTCATCCCATGAAGTAAAACTGGTAATACTTCATATCTAACACCACGGTGTTATCGGTAAATTCAATTACTATTTCACGTTCAAATGTAATTAAAGATTTAACTATCGCCTGGAGCAAAACTGGTGATACTCCATTCTCGATCATTTCAATCTAATTAAAGATTCATTAAAACTCCACTTAGTTTTAATCTTCGTAGAAATCAATATCCTGTCTTTAACTGGGTTAAAGAACCAATGTCATTTAAAACACGGCCCACAATAAACCCAAAATCACATTCATTAATTATCGGGTTAAAGAACAAGTGTTATTTAAAACACTATTCACGATAACCCCAAAAATCAATACCAAATCAATTCCAATTGAATATTATTTAATTGGTACACTTCATTAAATCCAAATAAAAAGATTTAATCTTTTCCTCAGCTGGGCTTAAGAACAGCATTAATGAAGACACCATTCACGACAAACCCAAATCACATTTGATATTAAATACAAGGCTCTGAATAGAAAATATATCGGCTTATATTCAATATCAAATTCTACGACCAACAAATATCGTATTGGAAATAACGATATATATATATATATATATATATATATATATATATATATCTTTCAAATTTCCATAACAACATCTGTATGATCACAAAATCCAATCATCGAAATATTCCGAAGACAATTTTGATTCAAATCCATTCCAATGCAGTTACTGGAAATTCTGGTTATTTTCAAAACCATTTCAAATCCAATTTATTTAATTTAAAAATAAATAAATTACTATTCTAGTTCAAAACTAGTTAATTTCGATAAAAATCTATTTTTATCTTTTCAAATATGGAGTTTTCATCCCAATTCTTCGCAAATCATTTCTTATGATTTTACACAAATTATTAATTTTTTTAATAATTTTATCAAGGCCAGTACAGTCGATTTCCATCAACGGCCATCGAACTGCACTTACAGCGACCTTTTCTAAATTTGATTTGGACATAATTCCAAATCCAACCGTTAGATTTCAAATTTCTAATATTCATTGGAAAGCTCTTTTCGATACAAACCCAACGGCTTCAGTTTTAGGAGAATCCGACGGTCGGATCTCCCGTAATATCCGTTCGAAGTTAATGGTCAAAATTCGCGAACTAACGCGGCGCGTTCTACTCAGGCCATTATATTATATATATATATATTATATATAATATATACTTCGTCAATTTCCATTCAAAAACGTGCTTCATAAATCGTTTTAAATTCATTTTCAAAACGGTTTCAACTTCATATTCAATTTCAAATCAAAATTGAATATTCCAATATAAATTCGTTTTAAATTCATTTCAACTCGATTTCAATTCGATTTCAATTCGAATTCATTTATATTCAATTTCAATTCGAATTCATTTATATTCAATTTCAATTCGAATTCATTTATATTCAATTTCAATTCGAATTCATTTATATTCAATTTCAATTCGAATTCAATTATGTTTAATTTCAATTCGAATTCAGTTATGTTCAATTTCAATTCGAATTCATTTATGCTCAATTTCAATTCGAATTCATTTATGTTCAATTTCAATTCGAATTCATTTATATTCAATTTCAATTCAAATTCATTTATATTCAATTTCAATTCGAATTCATTTATATTCAATTTCAATTCGAATTCATTTATATTCAATTTCAATTCTTTTCGAAAAATCAGATTTTGAAATCACTTTCGATATTCATCATAAAATGAATGAAATCGATATAAATATCGTTCACGTCAAAATGGCGTCAATGTAATCAATACGGCTTCATATATTCCTATTTCAAATATTTCTTTTTCAAATATTTCTATTTTAAAACTGGAATGAGGCCCAATCAATTACCATATAATGTTAATTATATGGATTTTCTACAACACATGTATACAATTACAACGATGACTAATCAACCATCATCCAAAGTGCATTCTACACTGTATAAGCATCAAATATAAATATTCAACGCTTATAACAGTCTGTCAATCAATCGATCGACATACAACTAAACAATCGGGATTAGTGTACGTCAAATATCATCCCAATACCCGTGTGGGGTTTCAAACAATCAAACACAGATTTTATTTGTGCAGTTGGGCGATGTGTAAAATTTATCGTCCCAATCAATATCAGTCAAATGTGTGTATATAAACAAATCGTCCGATCTGTTTATTTTTATTTCATTTCATATACACGTTAAAAATTCTATTTTTAACTATAAAATATTTTCCACTATAAAATATTTTATTTTATCTATATAAATATTTTATTCCATTTCACATCACATCACACAATCAACTACACATCAAAATCAAACAAACAAGCATATAAGCCGTCCATGGTCTGTGGACGATGGGTGTCGGGTGCTACTAAACACCGTCTGCATCCTAGTAAATATTTTAATTAGAAAATTAAATTAAAAGTGAGAAGTTCTCACCGACTAGCTAATCCCAACGCCTTGATTCTTCATATGTAGAAAATCTCCGCCGTTTCTTCTTTCATCACTTTCGTCATCCGTATTCACTACATACATAAAAATCGAATTTTTACTTTGCTATTCAATATATAAAAATCAAATTTTTACTTTGCTATTCAATATATAAAAATCGAATTTTTACTTTGCTATTCAATTTATAAAAATCGAATTTTTACTTTGCTATTCAATTTATAAAAATCGAATTTTTACTTTGCTATTCAATTTATAAAAATCGAATTTTTACTTTGCTATTCAATTTATAAAAATCGAATTTTTACTTTGCTATTCAATTTATAAAAATCGAATTTTTACTTTGCTATTCAATATATTAAAATCGAATTTTTACTTTGCTATTCAATATATAAAAATCCAATTTTTACTTTGCTATTCAATATATAAAAATCGAATTTATACTTCGCTATTCAATATATAAAAATCGAATTTTTACTTCGATATTCAATATATAAAAATCGAATTTTTTCTTTGCTATTCAATATACAAAAATCTCTCCTTTATCAATTTAAAAATCTCGCCTTTATCAATTTAAAAATCTCGCCTTTATCAATTTAAAAATCAAATCTTCATGCGAATGAAAATCATATTTTTAACTCGCTTTCATGTTAGTAAAAATCGTATTTTTACTTCGATGTTTAAACTATAAAAATCATACCTTTTCATTTCTAAAGATCTAAAATTTATACCAACAAAAAAAATCGGATTATTATCTATTCAGAAATCATATCTTTATAAAAAAAATTCTATTTTTATTCTATTGCTTTCTCAAATAAAACAATCATCTTTCTTCGAATGCTCGTGCAGTGATGTCGGTGGTCAGTGGTGCGTGGTCTCCCAGCTCACGAAGAGGAAGGGGGTGTGTGCGTAGGTGGTTCAGCGGGTCCAGGGGGTGGCGGAGCGGCCCTACTCTTCGGCGGCGGGTTAGGGTTTGGCGGATTGGGTGCGGCGCGTTCGAGGTGGGAGGCTGTTTGTCGTTCGCGGGGAAGAAGGGGAGGCTAGAGAGGATCACGAGGGAGAGAGGGTGCGACTAGAGGTGCGGGGGCCCTCGGTTGAGGCGCGGCGGCGAAAGGGGATGGGCGGCGGCGAAATCGAGGGGTGTCGGTCTGAAAAGGGGGGCGCTGTTTTCTTTTCCTTTTTTTTCGATTTATGAATTAGGTTTAGAGAAAAATAGAAGGGGGCAGTGTAATATATATATTTACTATTTAATTATTTCAAAAAGGGTACCTTTTTATTTTGACCTCAAAATCAAACCCACCGACTGTCGTCCATAGCTAATTATCCCCATTCCGAACACAATGGGATATGTATCACAAGCTGATTCGATCAGTTTTCGCCAAAATCAACATATAACTCTATATATTGAATTTGAACGCACATTTCAATTTACCGAGGCTACATACTAACTCTAAAAATTCCCGAAAAATATTTTCTAGCTTCGTATTGACGATACGGTCCTAACAAAACTAGTTTCATCGAATTCTGAGACCGTTTGAAAAATGACCATTTTCCAGTCGATTAAAATCAACTGAAACTGGTCAAACGCGTTTTCCTTTGCCACGCTCACATATTGATTCGAAAAATTATGAAAATTGGAATCTTGCAATAATTTGACATCAAGGATCCAACAAAAGTGGTTTCGTCGAAATCTGAGGTCGTTTGCAAAATTTCCATTTTTAAGGGCCTGAATTCCATAGCGACTATTCAGAATTTTCAACTGGACATATCTTTTGATCCCCGCTATGAAATTTCAATTTTTCGGTTTCTTGGAAAGATATTCTCTATTAGATTCCATTATTTTTGGTTTCGTTAAAATCCGGTTTATTTTGCACTCGGTATGTTCAATTGAAGTTTGAAATCGAATTATCGAACTACCGCGCCATTTTCAATTCCTTTTATAATTTAAAATAAATATTAATATTCTAACGACGATCTATATAAAATATACGTTCGAATTCCATTCAAAATAAATTTCTCGTCGATATTATTTAAAATAATTCATTTTAAATAATCAAAATTCGCTAAAATTGCCAAAATAATTTTTTTTAAACTAGCCCAGATTTCCGGGTTATTACAATCTTCCCCACTTAAAACTTTTCGTCCCCAAAAAGGAACGAAGCCGAAAGTTGTTTTACAAATCAACTCAACTTCCAGTGTTTTGACTATGGCTTAAGTTCTTCAACTTTTCAGTTTCTAAGAACTTTCAAATTTTTCAAAAATTTGGCTAACACCCTAAATTTTCGAAAAATTTCGCCATAACCTCCCCTGCACCGGGAGCACCGGGAAAATCCCGAAATTGCCATACAGGGCCTCTGATCTCAAAAAGAAAAAGAAAAAGCCAATCGGCTCATAAAATCATCATCACCTAAACAAAATAGTAGATTATGTTAAACATGTACCTATTTGTCGGGCAAACAAATTTTATTCTTTTCTCTAGCCTCCTTGCTATGACCTGTTCAATGTAAGTACATGTATATGCATGCAAATTTCAAGCGATTTTAAATACGGTTCACTATTTGATCAATTTGGCTATATAATACAAATTTTAATTAATCAACAACACAACCATCAATCAATTAGTTGATTAGCTTTTCAAATTCATAACTTTGATATATAGTCAAAAAATCTGATTTTTGATGCCAAATCACAACAATAGGCCCTATCTAGTTTCGGTTCTCACACCAGTCAATTGGAAATTTATAGAAATCTCACTTTTGAAACTCGAAAATAAATACTGGCGATGGTGCCCCGCCACCAGAATTATCCCCGGGCACTAGAGGGATTCTATATCTACCCAATACATTAAAACTTCGAATACACGTTTGCAAGACGCATGTGCAAAAATCTATATATATTGGATTGTCCAAATTCATATAAATAAATAATCACATACGAACAATTAATTTAAATTTTCAAAACAAAACTTGATTTAATTTTAAAAACATACTCTTCACACTCGTTCTAGGATACTACTGATCCCATCTCTAACGAGTCATTCTAATTGGATATTACTAATCCAATATCTGATGAATTCTTTCGTATGGTTCTAATGTGCCTTGTTCTCTGAGCTTTGTAAACCAAAGCTCTGATACCAACTGTGACAACAAGGAATTTCGCTCGATCCGAATCAGTCGCAAAACCGATCTAGACCGTTCGAAACGCCTGATTGTTTTGAGAACACGACAAAATAGAACGCAGACGGAAGAACATTTCATTGTATATTACAACAATTCATCAGATTACAAGAATATACAGAGTATAAACAAATATTATACATTTACCAAATATCAGAGATTACAATAAATAACATAGCAACGGAAAATAATACAATACACAACTAGAAGAGATATACGGATACAAAGCTTTCCGGATATCATTCCAGCTGTAAACCAGGATCCTGTGAATATAAATCTGCAAAACCAAAACTACTAGTTGCCCGTGTCAAAATAGGGGGCACCCAGAGTTTAGGTCAAAACAATAAACTCCAGGTCAGTCATGGGACTGGTGTGAGAACTAAAACAGTTATTATTCTTTATTTTAAAGTTCGGTAAATCAAGGGACCACGCCGTAAAACACGGAACTGGTTTCCTCCCAAGAATACCAGTGCACAAAACAAACAACGCAATGCTAAATAAAGGAAAATGAAGCTATTATAAGAACCAGGTCCTATCACACAATGCAACGCAAGCCGGGGGATAGGGTTTTCCCTTATAATAGCCAAACATGCTTAGTACGTTTAAAACAAATCTTTTGATACTATTATAAGTGCATAGTGTATAAAACAACTTCAAATCATAAATATCAATCATAGACGGCATGGGTACCATATATCATGTCGCCATACTAGGCTCTACAATCAAAACCGCAAATGTCACGTATTTGGAAGTTGGATTTCCATCTGTGAACCGAGGCCAGGGATCGTCCTCTACCGATTCGAGACAATCTATCCCATGTCTCAGGCAAGTACTCAGTCAAGCCTTGGAGCGACAGGGCCGGTCCACCGATGTGGATTAAAATGCCTGAACAATACGTCTCTCCGCCCTATGGGGCGTAAATGAGCCAACAAATGACTCCATCGGACCCGGATTGTCCGATCAAACCGAGGAGCCTCGCGACAGCAACAACCACATAAGTCAAACTCGTCAGGGCATGTAAAACCACTGACGCCACTTCTATCTAGAAAGAAACGCATGTCCTCCCTGAGGTCCTCTCCCGTGTTGGTTCACACCGGGGTGTGAGGCTCGCGAATCAACGTTACACAAAGCTACGCCACACAGGCCGTGCTTTGATCATCAACCACAAGACTTTGCTTTTCAATAGAAGCCTTGATCATACTGCCACTTAGGCATTCCACACAGGCAATTCACTCCATGCGTTTGATCTCCATCGATATATAACCCCTGAGCTCGTACGTCTCAGAGAAGGGCGTTAAGCAAGAGAATAAATTCTCCGCCGCCAAACAGATATATATTTAATAGAAATCAATCACACAGACTAAAATCCAATGTCAGACACACAGTCCATTTACAAGTTCGTTCTGGGTCTGAACGAAACCGGAGGCACCTAGTACCCCGCATATCCATCGATCTCCAAGTACGTCTGGACGATCACCAACTGTTTCCATATTTTTGGGTGTACGGCCAAATCAATTTCATTAGTAATTATCCAAACGACGTGAAGACCTCCGGTCTTCGACCACCGTCTTCATCTTCGACACCACGTCGAATCAGTTATTCAGAATGGGATAAACCCAGTCTTTCAGAATAACTCGCGTATATAATAGAAAAGTGTTACACAAACACAACATACGCCTCATTCCAATTCAGAATATTCTTTTATTCAAATATTTCTATACTTTGGGAAAAGTTCCCATTAATTTTATCAAAGATAAATTCTTTAAATTTATTCTTTAATCTGCTTTTGAATATCAATTCAAACTAGTCGGGATTAGCGAACCACACTGAAGTAATCATTTATTTTAATTTCCCAATCCCAACCTATTCATCCCATGAAGTAAAACTGGTAATACTTCATATCTAACACCACGGTGTTATCGGTAAATTCAATTACCATTTCACGTTCAAATCTAATTAAAGATTTAACTATTGCCTGGAGCAAAACTGGTGATACTCCATTCTCGATCATTTCAATCTAATTAAAGATTCATTAAAACTCCACTTAGTTTTAATCTTCACAGAAATCAATATCCTGTCTTTAACTGGGTTAAAGAACCAATGTCATTTAAAACACGGCCCACAATAAACCTAAAATCACATTCCATTAATTATCGGGTTAAAGAACAAGTGTTATTTAAAACACTGTTCACGATAAACCCAAAAATCAATACCAGTTCAATTCCAATTGAATATTATTTAATTGGTACACTTCATTAAATCCAAATAAAAAAGATTTAATCTTTTCCTCAGCTGGGCTTAAGAACGGCGTTAATGAAGACACCATTCATGACAAACCCAAATCACATTTGATATTAAATACAAGGCTCTGAATAGAAAATATATCGGCTTATATTCAATATCAAATTCTACGACCAACAAATATCGTATTGGAAATAACGATATATATATATCTTTCAAATTTCCATAACAACATCTGTATGATCACAAAATCCAATCATCGAAATATTCCGAAGACAATTTCGATTCAAATCCATTCCAATGCAGTTACTGGAAATTCTGGTTATTTTCAAAACCATTTCAAATCCAATTTATTTATTTTTAAAATAAATAAATTACTAATCTAGTTCCAAACTAGTTCATTTCGATAAAAATCTATTTTTATCTTCCCAAATATGGAGTTTTTCATCCCAATTCTTCACAAATCATTTCACATGATTTTACACAAATTATTACTATTTTTAATAATTTTATCAAGGCCCGTACAGTCGATTTCCATCAACGGCCATCGAACTGCACTTACAGCGACCTTTTCTAAATTTGATTTGGAAATAATTCCAAATCCAACCGTTAGATTTCAAATTTCTAATATTCATTGGAAAGCTCTTTTCGATACGAACCCAACGGCTCCAGTTTTAGGAGAATTCGACGGTCGGATCTCCCGTAATATCCGTTCGAAGTCAATGGTCGAAATTCGCGAACTGCTGTGGCGCGGCGCGTTCTATTCAGGCCATTATATTATATATATAATATACATAATATATACTTCGTCGATTTCCATTCAAAAACATGCTTTATAAATCGTTTTAAATTCATTTTCAAAACGGTTTCAACTTCATATTCAATTTCAAATCAAAATTGAATATTCCAATATAAATTCGTTTTAAATTCATTTCAAATCGATTTCAATTCGAATTCATTTATATTCAATTTCAATTCGAATTCATTTATATTCAATTTCAATTCGAATTCATTTATATTCAATATCAATTCGAATTCATTTATATTCAATTTCAATTCGAATTCATTTATATTCAATTTCAATTCGAATTCATTTATATTCAATTTCAATTCGAATTCATTTATGTTCAATTTCAATTCGAATTCATTTATATTCAATTTCAATTCGAATTCATTTATATTCAATTTCAATTCGAATTCATTTATATTCAATTTCAATTCGAATTCATTTATATTCAATTTCAATTCGAATTTCAATTCTTTTCAAAAAATCAGATTTTGAAATCACTTTCGATATTCATTATAAAATGAATGAAATCGATATAAATATCATTCACGTCAAAATGGCGTCAATCTAATCAATACGGCTTCATATATTCCTATTTCAAATATTTTTTTTTAAAACTGGAATGAGGCCCAATCAATTACCATATAATGTTAATTATATGGATTTTCTACAACACATGTATACAATAACAACGATGACTAATCAACCATCATCCAAAGTGCATTCTACACTGTATAAGCATCAAATATAAATATTCAATGCTTCTAACAGTCTGTCAATCAATCGATCGACTTACAACTAAACAATCGGGATTAGTGTACGTCAAATATCATCCCAATACCCATGTGGGGTTTCAAACAATCAAACATAGATTTTATTTGTGCAGTTGGGCGATGTGTAAAATTTATCGTCCCAATCAATATCAGTCAAATGTGTGTATATAAACAAATCGTCTGATCTGTTTATTTTTATTTCATTTCATATACACGTTAAAAATTCTATTTTTAACTATAAAATATTTTCCGCTATAAAATATTTTATTTCATCTATATAAATATTTTATTCCATTTCACATCACATCACACATCAACTACACATCAAAATCAAACAAACAAGCATACAAGCCGTCCATTGTTTGTGGACGACGGGTGTCGGGTGCTACTAAACACCGTCTGCATCCTAGTAAATATTTTAACTAGAAAATTAAATTAAAAGTGAGAAGTTCTCACCAACTAGCTAATCCCAACGCCTCGATTCTTCATATGTAGAAAATCTCCGCCGTTTCTTCTTTCATCGTTTTCGTCATCCGTATTCACTACATATATAAAAATCGAATTTTTACTTTGCTATTCAATATATAAAAATCGAATTTTTACTTTGCTATTCAATTTATAAAAATCGAATTTTTACTTTGCTATTCAATTTATAAAAATCGAATTTTTACTTTACTATTCAATTTATAAAAATCAAATTTTTACTTTGCTATTCAATTTATAAAAATCAAATTTTTACTTTGCTATTCAATTTATAAAAATCGAATCTTTACTTTGCTATTCAATATATAAAAATCGAATTTTTACTTTGCTATTCAATATATAAAAATCGAATTTTTACTTTGCTATTCAATATATAAAAATCGAATTTTTACTTCGCTATTCAATATATAAAAATCGAGTTTTTACTTCGCTATTCAATATATAAAAATCGAATTTTTTCTTTGCTATTCAATGTATAAAAATCTCTCTTTTATCAATTTAAAAATCTCGCCTTTATCAATTTAAAAATCTCGCCTTTATCAATTTAAAAATCTCTCCTTTATCAATTTAAAAATCAAATCTTCGTGCGAATGAAAATCATATTTTTAACTCGCTTTCATGTTAGTAAAAATCGTATTTTTACTTCGACGTTTAAACTATAAAAATCATACCTTTTCATTTCCAAAGATCTAAAATTTATACCAACAAAAAAAATCGGATTATTATCTAATCATAAATCATATCTTTATAAAAAAAATCAATTTTTATTCTATTGCTTTCTCAAATAAAACAATCACCTTTCTTCGAATGCTCGCGCAGTGATGTCGGTGGTCAGTGGTGCGTGGTCTCCCAGCTCACGAAGAGGAAGGGGGTGTGTGCGTAGGTGGTTCAGCGGGTCCAGGGGGTGGCGGAGCGGCCCTGCTCTTCGGCGGCGGGTTAGGGTTTGGCGGATTGGGTGCGGCGCATTCGAGGTGGGAGGCTGTTTGTGGTTCGCGGGGAAAAGGGGAGGCTAGAGAGGATCACGAGAGAGAAAGGGTGCGACTAGAGGTGCGGGGGCCCTCGGCTGAGGCGCGGCAACGAAAGGGGATGGGGGGCGAAAGGGGATGGGCGGCGGCGAAATCGAGGGGTGTCGGGTCTGAAAAGGGGGGCGCGCTGTTTTTTTTTTTTTTTTTGATTTCTGAATTAGGTTTAGAGAAAAATAGAAGGGGGCAGTGTAATATATATATTTACTATTTAATTATTTCAAAAAGGGTACCTTTTTATTTTGACCTCAAAATCAAACCCACCGACTGTCATCTATAGCTGATTACCCCCATTCCGAACACAATGGGATATGTATCGCAAGCTGATTCGATCATTTCGATCAGTTTTCACCAAAATCAACATATAACTCTATATATTGAATTTGAACGCACATTTCAATTTACCGAGGCCACATACTAACTCTAAAAATTCCCAAAAAATATTTTCTAGCTTCGTATTGACGGTACGGTCCTAACAAAACTAGTTTCGTCGAATTCTGAGACCGTTTGAAAAATGACCATTTTCCAGTCGATTAAAATCAACTAAAACTGGTCAAACGCGTTTTCCTTTGCCACGCTCACATATTGATTCGAAAAATTATGAAAATTGGAATCTAGCAATAATTTGACATCACGGATCCAACAAAAGTGGTTTCGTCGAAATCCGAGGTCGTTTGCAAAATTTTCATTTTTAAGGGCCTGAATTCCATAGCGACTATTCAGAATTTTCAACTGGACATATCTTTTGATCCCCGCTATGAAATTTCGATTTTTCGGATTCGTTGGAAAGATATTCTCTATTAGATTCCATTATTTTTGGTTTCGTTAAAATCCGGTTTATTTTGCACCCGGTATGTTCAATTGAAGTTTGAAATCGAATTATCGAACTACCGCGCCATTTTCAATTCCTTTTATAATTTAAAATAAATATTAATATTCTAACGATGATCTATATAAAATATACGTTCGAATTCCATTCAAAATAAATTTCTCGTTGATATTATTTAAAATAATTCATTTTAAATAATCAAAATTCGCTAAAATTGCCAAAATAAAAATTTTAAACTGGCCCAGATTTCCGGGTTATTACAACATGCATAATAATAACAATAAAATAGGCATAAGTTTGAACTAATCATAAAGATATGATAAAACTGATGATAATATCAACATGGGCATATAAGAATCACAGATCTGATGTATAGGCTAATGACATATAAGAATCACGAATCTGATGTATAGGCTAAGATAAAATTGATGAGATTCAATCTTATTATCATGTATAATTCCCAAATCCAATTTACAACATATTAGAGTTTCTTTAGCATTATTTTAATCTAAAATAATCAATGAACTCACAAAGATTGGATTAAGGAAGAGAATAGGTGTTGTTGTTGTAGTAGATCCTTTCCCCTTTACATAATTCCTTTACTTTGATTTGTTGAAGAAGGGAAACAAGTTTTAATTTAGGTTGCAGAAGCATGGAGGCGCCATGGAAGAAATTAGTTTAGATTAGGGTTAGATTAGATTCTTATTTATAGGTGAATTAGGTGTATAAGGACCCTTAGATCTGACTAAGAATCATCTGAACCATCCAAGCCAGAAAAACACATCATCCAGCCAACCAGAAGAAGAAACATCAGCCCTAGATTACCAAAATTCGTCATAAAACACGTCAGGCCAGATCTGGGCTAATTGGGTCGATTCCCTATAGGGGGGTTGACACCTATGTCGACACCCTTATAAGGGGTCGACACCTATGTCGACTCCCCTTGGGGGGGTCGGCACCCATAAGCGGGAAATTTCCAGCTTAGGCAATTTCGACCGGATTTTGAAATTTGAACTGGTTTGTTATTTAATTATTATTTAGTTAAATTCTGTTTTAAACTGAAATATTCTAAGCTCCATAACTTCTTCATACTGTATCTGTTTTACATGAACTCGGACTCTATCTCAAGCAGAATTCCGAGAAGAATGCAATTGTGTAATCCGTTTCCCTTAATTATTCTTCTAAAAATTAAGTATTCTTTAATTTTCCAATTTTAATATTTAAAATTACGGGGTGTTACAGTGTAATTTTACCTCAATTACCCAAAATACTCCAAAAATCCATTTGTAGACTGTAAAGGAGGCTTAAAACAAGCTATAAAATGAGTTAATTAATAACTCACGCGCATGATTGATGAGGTATGGAAACAACGTTTCCAATGCTAAAACAACCTTTTTCTTGTTATCTTTACATTTTTATCGTATCCTCGGACCAACTACACCGCTAAAACGCACACACAAAACATCTTTCTTACGCTATTCATGGACCAAAAATAAAATAAAAATCATAAAAATAATTTTTTGCTTAAAACCTTCTTGTATTTATTTTGAAAATTTCTTTTCAAAACCAATTCACATTCCTATAAAAATTAGAAATGATAAAAAGTTTTTTTTCAAACAACATTTTTCCAAAAGTTCCAAAAATGTAATTTGTGAGAACTTAAACGATTCAAGTCACATGTTAGAGGAAAAGGAAGTCAGTCTCCCAAAAATGCGAAAACTGAATTCATGCACAAAAAGACCAATATAAATTTTAGTTTTAACAAGGAACGATGATTTATTTTTTTATATACCCATGAGGTAGAACCGATCCTTTGCAAAAATTTACCTACACATAATTCTGTTCTTTCCAGCTCTAAAACAACTGTTAGTTTAGATAAAAAAACGTGTTTTCATTCAAACAAGCATGGGTGAATGACATAAATACCTCCAAACATAAAAATCTCATTAACCTAAGTCGTGCGATTTAAACAACACTAGCAGTTACAAGCATGAATCACTACAAAGCCAAGGATCCGATGCTAGAAAGAGAAAACAACAAAGACGACAACAAAACAACAACGCCGAAACTCCTAAAACATTGTCTTGCTCTGCGGTTGGAGCTCAAACCAATTTTTATGATCTTTAATTAATCATATCATGGTAGAAAAATGCTCAATCTTGTGTTACAAACATTGCTTGTGTTGTTGGAGGTTTCCACATCATCATTTCTTCTAAGAAAGAATTTATGATGCGAAAAGAAACCTACCATAAGACTGCTTCTCATGGAAATCCGCCTAATATTGTCTAAAGACAAAATGAATAGGTTAATTTATAAAAAGTAACTACATGAGATAACATACAAGGACAAGAAGCTGAATCGAAGATGATGCGGTCACTAAATGATGGTTATGCCATCGATCAAGCAAAAGATTAAATTCCGCATCATGAGACAAATCTAGTCATAACTTCCCATTTATAGATAGATGTGCTAAATGGGTCACATGTCTATATGGGCAGTTCGAACATAGATTCCCGTACTCAAAAACCCGACATCAAGAAAAAGAGATTCGTAGCAAAACCTTCAAAGCCAGTCAAACAAAAAGACCATCCAAAACGATGATCGCCTTCATTAATATCTACCCTAACAAGATATAACAAAGACAGATGCATCACAAACAACAATCTATCCTAAGATCTCGAAGCAAAAGGGCCGGTGCAAGCCCAGCTGCCATGAAAAACTTTCTTAGCCCTAAAGTGGTGAGACCTTTTTACTCCTTCCGATCCAACCAAATGATCTATCCCCAAAGGATGAGGCTTAAATGGTGCGTGTAAGATTAGATAGTGCAATTAGGTATTATGGACTAAGAATTGATCGAAGAGAAGAAATTAGATCTTGGAGTATTAGTGAGGCAAAATTTAATGTGCAAACTAGCATGGGAAAAGAGGAGGCGAGGCAGAAACAAAGAATGAGAAGAAGGACAGGAATATGGTTCGACTAGATGAGGAAGGAAGGACAAAAGAAGGAAGTTAATGGGGGTAATTTG
The DNA here is from genome assembly GCA_030737875.1 of Allium sativum. NCBI lineage: Eukaryota > Viridiplantae > Streptophyta > Magnoliopsida > Asparagales > Amaryllidaceae > Allium > Allium sativum. The sequence continues at coordinate 746,904,957 of CM060916.1, read as the reverse complement.
GATGCAAAGTTTACGGTTGAGTCCTAGGTTCAAGTTGCAACAAAACTCACCAAGTAGTTTACCATTCTTGCATAACGCTAGACGGTCAACTATTAGACGGACTTTGGACAAAGATTGAACCTTGACCTTATTAGATCAGATTAAAATATTAATCATCCCACATCATCTTTTAAGATTTGACGCGATCCGAAAAATACTTATCCTCATCATGACGATATCAAAGAACGTAGTCAAACTCCGAGCCAACTCCAAGGATTCCAAGTAGTCTCAACAAAAGGCTGTGACCACACGACGAATGGACGAATTCCAGAAATAATTCAGCTATAAACAAAAGGGATTTTACCCTTACCTAGCTGACAACAAACAGACGACTCATGGTATCAAATACCCCAAAAATCTGGATGGAAGATATTCCTTAGCCTTTTCAAAGAAAAATTTAAAACTTTCCAAAAATGGAATTTATTATAAATTAATGATTTCGTTTTTATAAACCCATATTATTATTATTGTTTATATTCCAGATAATTTTATAATCTGAAAACCTTTTCGTGTTCAAAAAAGTTGGAGCTTTAAGACCTTAAGGATTTATTGTGATAATTCCAATAAATTATCCAATATACATAGGAAGAGGGATACTAAAAATCACAAGGAATGGGTAATTGTTATTCTTAAGTTTAGTGGCATATTTCTTATAATTTCCAATTCCATCCTTCTTACCAATCTAATTATATTTATTAAAATCACACAAATCCCTGATAGTTTAGAAACACGAATAGATTACAATTTAAAAACCATATCTTTATAAAACTAGGCCTTCATAAAACCATTTTTCGAAATTGTATTTCAAAACTTCCAAACCGGTTTTATTTTTCCAAATATCTTAAACATAAATTTCTTCGAATACAAGGCCAAGAACTCAATAGAAAAATATTTAATAACGGTAAATTCGGAAATTCAACGAAGTAACGAATGTATTTACCTCGTAATTATATTTCTGATCGATATGACGTACTTACGTGAACCTTTCCCATTTTGGATCGAGAAATGTCTTAACCGGAACTACCAATGAATCCAAAAACCAGAAATTTGCGGCTATCTCGGTTGTAGCTAGATTTTTGTCCAGTCTCTAAACTCGGATCAACGAAATCCCCCATATGTTATCCTCATGCTCTTTACAATGAGATCACCAACGTACAGTAGGGTAAGACAAAATTGGATAGAAATCCGAACTCAACATACTTCAACTCTTAGTCGCTTAAATCTCATTTTATATAATTAGGCCCACAACCAATTCATAGTTGAAATAAATTAAAGTCAAGTAAGAAAGACGAAGAAAAACATACAAGAAAACTGGATTATGTTCTCTTAAGAGTCCTAATTTAACTAATTCCTCTAATCGTTTAACCTAAGCTCTAGTACCAAATGTAACACCCCACGCTTTTCTATGCCTAATTTCGACAAAAATCGAAACTCGAATACATCCAAGCATGGAGCGTGTAAACCTGGTACCTGCAATAAATGAGCATGAGCATAATCATAGTATGATAAGATAACTCACAGAGGAAACAAAATATGATAGCCTAGTATTAACCCAAACAACTAGCTTTTTAAAGTAAATCACTTTTCCAATAACGAACAAAAGAGAGAACGAGAACAAACCTGGGTGGTTGTCATTAGGAGTGGGGACAGAACAACAAGATTCCGGTGAACGGGAAATGTAAAACACATATTATAATACATGGATGCATCCCGTTTGGTTCAACCTGAGATGTATGCCTACCAAGGTTAATGATTCTAGCCTAGCCTTGTAAATGTTTACGGACGACTCTACTACTCTTCCCAAGGTAGTATTCACAAATTATAATACCAAGATGGAACGTTTATGCATATATTTGTGAAGCCTTTATACCAAAATATGGCTGATTATTTAATTGAGGTCGGATCCATAGTTACGGAGTTTATATATGTATATATATGTATGTATGTATATATACTCTTTATTGGCTCATTGTTCATTATTTAATGCCTCACTATTAATGATAGATAGGGTGGATTCTCCCTGATCGGTTAAGACTGTAGGAGGACCTATTGGTCACTTATTATTCCTCGATAATTTATTTAATGTTAACATAAACTAGAGAGCACTAGCTACCAACCCTACTAGTTAAGGCTTTCGTCATTCACGCATATACCCTTACCCTGCGTAAGGTGAGAGATGGTATTTTAGCGCTCCCTGTACCATCTAACTGACCTTATTGCATAATATCCTTAGTCGCTTACTACTTCCCATAGGATAGGCAGCCATATCTGACCATTTTAGTTTCCAGGTTTAGGTAGGCCCCACACACATGCCATTTAAGACCCCTAAATTGTAAGACCTACTCCCAGGTAGACTCCTCGACCCAAGCCACTTAAGACCCAAAAGAAGAGGACTATACGCGAAGATTATTAAGTCCATACCCCCATTAGCCTTTAATACTTTTCCCTATTATGATAAAGTGGGCTACGTTATTAAGTCATTCCCGTTTAGTCTCTCCTCACCGAAATACTATATGCACACGATTAATTATTGTCACGGGTTCCTATGATTAATTATGTTTCACATCACTAAACTACTAAGTCCAATTCTAACTTTTAATTATAAATTCCATATTAACTAATTGTAATAAGGAAAGTTATATCCTCCTTACCCTAGGATACTTATTTAATTATATCCCTAATTGGTCTTAGTATTTAAACAACAATCAGTACCAATTAATCCCTTTTTTACAACATTTACTTCTGTTTATAAGATTATTGCCATTTATGACCATAACGGTCATACTTTCCTTAGGCAACCATTTACACTGGATATTCTTATTTTATCAATCCCTAAGTATCTGTTTGTTGTACCCCAACAGACAATTACTGTTCTTATTTATTTATTTATTTGTTGCAAGTTATATATATATATGTGTGCACCAGACCTCTCACATTAAGTTTACCACTTACGGATGCTAGATTTATCAATCTGTTCTGGGCAGACTTCTACCACAAGTTGAAGTTAAACTCGTGCCTTAGTATACTTATATTTACGCATTAGGCCCCTCACATTAAGCTGACCACCTGTGGATGCTGATTTGTTGGGCGGGCAGACTTTTACCACAAGTTGAGCTTAACCTCATGTCTAACTGCGGTTAAAATTCAAATTCCCTAACAGGGGTTTGCAACATTAATCCGAATCAATTTAGGAATTGTAACCGTTACCTTATTAAATTTACTTTTCCCCAATAAACATCGGTTACAATGGTTTATTTATTGATTTGCGACCCCATTTATAGCAATCAATTATATTAGTTGCTTCAATGGTCACCATAAATATATTAATTCAATATGGATTACATTTACATGTATAATTCCATAAATGAATATCATTCAAACATTTAATATAATGTATATTTTATCGTTTTATGCAGATACGGACGGATAACATGTTATATTTATATTTTCGCGTGGTCAACATAGTTGTTTTCCTTTTACTATTTTTATTGTTAATTTAATAATTTGGTTTAATTGATAACTAAACATTCCTTTTTTCATTCAATCTTGTCAAAAGGTTCCAAATCTCACAAAAAGATTATTAGCTACAGTTATTGTAAATTATGCCTACTTTTCGGAATGGACATATTTCAAACCCCAAGAAATATATATATATATATATATATATATATATATATATATATATATATGTTTATGTATATTTTGGAATAGTTGATGCAAACTATGCACAAATATGTATATTTATATTTATGTGTCAATTTACACAACTTTTCCCTTTTTAAATGTTTTTGTCATATCTCTTACGCTCAAAATAATGTCTTTTTGTTTAAAAAGAGGAAAACAACACAATTACAACAACTAAGCCAAAACCCCAATAACATTGAAAACTAATAGGCATATGTATTTTACATTAAAATTACATAATTCACCATTGTATCATTTTTAATTAAAATTACATAATTCATCTTTCAACGCTGAAACTAGAAATTTGGAATAAAACTACATCTAAACAATGTTATTGGGATCGATTTCCAAATCTTCAGTGTTTTACAACAAACTACAATACATTCTACAAAATAATTGTAGGAAATATATATAAATAAATTTAAGAATCCTACAATTAATATTTTTCCTAAACAAGATTCACAATTCCTAAGTTTTGACAAATATTTATAAGCAAATCTGATAGATGTCAATCTAAATTCAATGATATTATGAATAGATTTGATGATAATAGGCATATATTTTGAGATCTAATTCAAATGAGATAAATAGGCCATTATAACTTTGTATGTGAATTTCCCACTCACCTAAAGCATCCAAATCTGAAGTTTGAATAATCTTTTACGCAAATTCCTACAAATCTACAATTTATCTGAAAAAGGGATACTTTCAGATCTGTAGATATGTAAGAAAATAGGAAGAGATGGGAGAATCTTATGTAGAGCGTCAATTCATACTCTTTTCCATTTGGTCTGATAATCCCTTTCAATTCTATATGATTTGTATTTGATTTATTATATATAATATATTTTTAATCAAAAAATTTGATTGGAAGAGAAAGGGAAATGGCAGATCTTCGATGTTGTCTACAGATTTGATTGGGAAAGAACGAGGTCTTACCCCTTTATTTATTGGAGCAGAATTACCATGAACCGTTAGATTTACTTTAATTAACATCCGTTATAAAATATAACAAAATTACCCCTCAAAACCTAGCCATCACCGGGCTGTACATGCGCAAAGCGGTCGACCACTATATACAGGGGTATTGACCGCCCTTAAGCGAATTTTCCCAGTGAAGGCAGGTAATAAAAGGAAATATATTTATTAATTATTCTATCTATTTATTTATTTCCGTCTTTTTTTCGTATTTCATCCGTAACATTTTCATACGAACTCTGTTCACGAAACTCCAAACATGAAAGTTGACCAGAATTCTGAGACGAACGCATAGGTTAAAGGTTCGTGGTCAAATTCCATCATTTGCAGAAATTCATATTTTTGAGATTTTAATTAAATGACTAATCCATTGTCAAAATAAAGGGTTGTTACAGGTGGGTACGAGAGTGTTTCGGGGGAGTCACGAGTGTGCAGGGGTCCTACTAGGGAAGATAAGCCGATGTAACACCAATAAATAGGTCTGTGTTATATAGTTGCTTGGTTAGGGAGTGATACACCCTAATGCTCAGGCTGGCACAGGGTATTTACGTAGTAGGTAACCGATCGCTTTGGGTAGTAATTAGGGTACATCTAATCCTGATGTTGTGTAATTAGGTTAACACCTAATCTGGTTATATAATTAGGGTACACCTAGTCCTTCTATTTAATCTTGTTGTTTATTTCTGTTATTAATCCTGCTGGTATGTAATTAGGCTAAAAACTGAATCCTGTCGAACTTGTTATTCTAGTATTGGTGAAGACATACCAGTTTTAGGATATAAATGTGAAGCATTACTCGATCATAGTATATTGTTGTTATTCTTTCCATCATGTTGTTCTATTTAGTTTATATGTTACCTTTCATGACACTGTACCTTTCACATCTAGTCTTATTTACATGTCTTGGCATTTCTATTTTGTGCATATTTGTAAATCACTGGAACTCGCCAAACTTTATGTCTGACCCTTTTTCTTTCGCCTCTTTATTCCTTTCCCCCTAGGTCCTCAGAGTGGAAGAACTCAATAGTAACTAGTATTTCTCTTAAAGATTGGACTTGAATTTCGTGTGATGTACCATTTCGGCTTGCTCTCTGCTTTAGTATGGCTTATCGCGAGGGATATGATTTTATTTACTCTGATGATTTGGTTTATGAGATGTTTTTATGAAACAGATTTGATGTAACTAACTTATTATAACTTATTGAAACTATGCTTTGTTGTTAATAATGAAGTTAAGATATTTCTGCTGCTTATTTTATTTGTCTTGTAAATTTTCTGTAATGTTTATCTATTGTGCTTCACGAAACTTAATGCATTCATGAGTGACATTAATGGATGTGGGGTGTAACACATCCTGTTGTGGTTGGGCATACGAGGTAGCAGGTGACAGGTGATAGATCTTGATGAGGACGATGCTGTAGAGCGACGACCGGGCAAGAGGCTTACGTATTATTTCCTACCATCTAATAATTGTTTCCGCTATTATGTTGTTATGATTCTATGAGTGACTTGTAGTGAGACATTTTGTACATACTCTTACACTACACTATATATGCTAATTAGGTAGTGTTCTTAGTTGTATCAAAAAATGGCGTGTTAAATTATTAAATACGGTTATAAACCATATCTCACTAATAATAACATATGGCTGTTAGTTGTATCTAAATGATTACTAGATACAAATATAAACCATATCTAAATAATCTATAGATGCATATGGTGTAATTCAGACATGGTCTTAGACCGTATCTAATTATGTATATATATATATATATATGTGTGTGTGTGTGTGTGTGCGTGTGTGTGTATATATATATATATATATGTGTGTGTGTGTGTGTGTGTGTGTGTGTGTATAAACAGAAACTACAACATATATTTTTCATAACACAATTTATATAAAGGATAACACAATTTATACTCAAATCATATATAACAAGATTTCTCATAACACTAACACAATTTATACAAAGCATATATAATAAAAGGAAATTGTCAAAGATTTTTCATTAAATTACAAAATAACAAACTTAAAGAAAAAACAGATCAGCCTGAAAAAACTGCAGGAGGCCAGGAAGATTGAGTGTGATGATTATGCTGATGAAAAACATTGTTGTAAATCAAAGCAATGATGAGTAAACTAGATGGTGATATACAGAATGTACAAAATTTGTATGTTTCAAAGCAGTGATGAGCATAATTAAGCTAACTGTTAATGTGTGTATGAATCATGTTCAAGTTTGTGCATATTCATGAAAATACCAAACCACTCATTACACAAAATTCAAGTACAAGATAGTAATGGCGACAAATCAGGTCAATAATGCAACAAAGAAACAAGGCTAGCAACACATACATGGGAAAATAGGCATATGGCAGGTCACTAGGTCAGGGGAAGTCAAAACAATGGGTACAAATACATAGCAAGTTCAAGGGCATGATTACAGGCCACAACACGAAACAAGTCCATGTATAACATGAATTAGAAGCAAAACATGGCCAGTAAAGACAAGGCACAACAGAAATACATTGGAAGCATGGACAAGTGAATAAGTGCACTAATTTCAAACAATCATAGTCATGCAATAAAACAAGCCCTCATGCCGCAATGCTGAACTCACACCAAACAAACCCTCATGCCGAACCCACACTAAATAAACACTAAACTGACTCGATGCAGGTATCATGGCTTTGTGTTCATATGTGGATATCGTGTCGCTTTGAAACTAACATTAAACTCAAATTCCAGCATCCAGTCTGATAAATATTAATAAGGTAAAAATCATCAAATCTCAATACTACTTAAAAGCAGGATCAAAAATATCATTCCTTTACTAATACAAAATGTCCCTCTACAAATATTACCAAATCCTAGCATCGCTTAAAAATAAAATTTGTTTACAAATTCATTTTTTTATTAATTAAAATTATAAATTTAACTATTAGAAAATTAATAGGTATCGCAATTAGGAAATAAAAATTGAAACTAACTACATGTTGTTTCAACACAAGAATATAACCAAATATCCATGATCATTTTTTGCCAATTTTTAAATGTAGGAAACACTCAAGCGCGAAGCATGTGCCGTGGTGCTTCTATTTTAATAGTAAGTTTTACTTTGGTCTCAAGCTATTTTACCTACATTAGTACATGGTATGGACTACAAAAAATAAATATATGTGGTTTACCACATTTTTTAAGGCTTACCATTAGCCTGCAAACTTCGAGAAATTATGTGAGGAACATAATAGAGAAAATCACTGGAATTCTTTATTATATGGTTTGATTAAGAAAAAATCTTAATAGAATGCTAGAAATGGTACTAATAAGAATGATTAATATCAATTTAGTCTGATAAATTTTAAATATAACAAAACTAAATAACTAATATTTTGTTTAAGTATAAGTACCACATCGCGCTTATGTATGAGAGGTTGCAGTAGAGAAGGATATGAAACATTGAGATGTTTATACAGTTGGAAAGGACTTCCATCCATTTTCTGACTTTTTTCCCAAAAGAAGGCAAAAAAATTGATATGACAAATTCCAAGCAAGCAAAGGCACACGAAGAATAATCGTTCTAACTGTTCATGTTCCTTCCTGCGACTGTTAGTCAATTGTATCTATCTTAACATGTTTATGATACTAATGACTTGGTTTCATGAACTTGCATATACAACCTAGAAACATACCAGCATCTCACATGGTTTGTGGTTTAACACGATCTCCAACATCGTATATAGACGATACACCTCCCACTTTTTCTGCTTTCTTCAACAGGACTGGCATATAAATTCATTATACAAGCTATAAGTACTTCACTGGACAGGAGATCGACATTGTAAGTCACCGTGATTGAGATACAAACATGAATGCAGAGAAACTAAAATAGCAGTTTGAAACACCCCACCTCCGTTAAGGTCACTCACAAAGGGAATGCATTAACTTCGGTGAAGCATTATAGGTAAAGGATACAGATAATTTACAAGACAGACATACAAACAGCGGGAAAAACTGGAATTGTTTCATAAGCAGTGTGGTTTAGTCAAAACATTACAACCATTGTCTCAAAACCCAACTTCCAAGTCATTACAATAAAACCTCTGTCTTGATTAAAAACTCCAAATACATAAAGAAGCATAAAACAGTAGTATGCGGCATAAATCCCCAATAAAAGTGTAACCACAGCCACAGCCCAAGAAAAGAGAATCCAAGCAATACATCTACACTCTTCAAGCAGGAAAAGGTCTGAACTAAGCTAAAGTATTCCCTCCCTGCGGACCTTGGGGGAATGGAAGAAAAGAAGACAAAAGAAAATGGGTCAGACATAAGCCTGGTAAGCCCAGTGATTTTAAGCATGTAAACAAGAAAAAGGATCATGACATGAATAAACTGAATATAAGACAATACCATAGTAACAAGATAACATAAGACAAGGTAAGGCAAGATAAACTAAATATGTTATCGCACTCATTTCTATTTCTCTGCACCTACTAATAATTGTTTCAACTAGCCTCATGTGTTCATAATAAAATGATCCCTTTATCGCTCGACTTCTACTCGCATGTATTTATTACTTGTGTCATTCGGTCCCGCTTGTTTGTAGATACCTGTGCTGGTCCCACCACGGGGTGTATCAATCCCTATGATGGCAACCCGACACAATTCAAGATGCACAGTGTATAACTACTTATGCCCAGTGCCTAATTTTTCCACTCCGAAGTACGTGCATGCCCGTACTCCGTCGGAACCTACACTGACGCACAACCTGCTGCTATTTTGACCGCTTATAATCAGCCCAGTAATCGTGCCCCACCTTGCCCAGTTCAGTGTACCTTGATACATCTATATGGGTTACTGCTGAAATGGGTCCCCGTTACTAGGGTTTCCTAATCAATATGTTATAACTGTTAAGTGTTCTCAATTTAACCTAACCTTACCCATTTGTTTAATTAACATGTTGTATTGGTTAAGTGTCGCCTATTCATATGTTACTTGACCTTACCATTCTTTGCATGTCTGTTTATTAGCAATAATTCATTCATTAATGCACCAACCTCTTATGTTAGAACTGTTGTTTGCGGTTACTGGATGTGCCAGGCGGTTCTGGGCAGACTTCTACCGCAAACTCATTCTATCCTCGGGTTATGGGCTTATTGCGCTAACCTCTCACATTAGATATGTTGTTGCGGTCACTGGATGTGCCGGGCGATTCCAGGCAGCCTTACACCGCAACTCAATCTAACCTCGGGTTAGGCATGTTCATCTTTTAGCCAATTTACATGTTTACCATACATGTCCAAGTCCAGATTTTTGTATGCCAATTATCCACAATTATAGTCAATTCAAGTTATGTCTCATTTACTTGTTATGTCCAAAATTACTCCAATAAGTTATACCCAATTCCCCGCGTTACAATCGTATGTACAACAAGATTCAAACTAGGTTTCCAATTGAACCTAGTATTCATAAAATAAAACAAAAAAGGGGAATAGAGAAGAAACGCAAAAATTGACATAAGAGAATAACCATGTAAAGGTGTATCAAACACAAGAATCATGGTTCCAATAGATTTGTTGTACATTAAAAATAAACATGAGCAAACTGAGCAAGTTGCATCATAGGCACAAAGATTTGATAGAACTGAACATAAAAGAATCACCAATTTGATGTACAACAAGATAGATTCAATTATGTCACTAGTAACAGTCTCACAGTCATAGGTAATATCAGATTTGACAAAAGAATAAGAATGAATCAGAATTGGTTATCATTACAATTAGACATAGTTCTAGATTTGATTCATTACAGTCATGATTCCTATTATGTGTTCAAATCTGAATAATAACTGAACTTACAGTGATAGGTTTAGAAAAAGAGAATTATTTGACGTTGTAGCGATTCTAATCTCTCTTTGTTGATTGGAACGGAAAACCTTTACTTTAATTTGAAGCTTTCCAATTTGATTTCTAGTTTGGAGAAGAAGGAGGCTGGGTTAGTTTAGAGACGGACAACATGGTGGCATCATAGAATAGGGTTATGAGGTTAGGGTTAAGTTTAGATATGTTTTTATAGATGTGTAGGATTAATTAGAGTTTTTAGATCAACATAGGATCCATCCAAACCATCTAGTCTAAGAAAATGCGTCATCAGGCCAATCAGAGAACGTCACGTATGCCCAAAAACACAAGAATTCGTCACAGGCCATTATGGGCCGATGGGACCGACTCCAAACACCTTGAGTCGACCCCGGGTCGACCCAGCGCTGGGTCGACCCAAAAAATAGGCCGGTTCGGCGTTTTGCCTTCCCGCTTCCGCTATTTTGAATTTTTTTTCTTGAATTTTAGGTTGATTTTACTTTATTAACATATATATATACACATACATTTCCCTTATTTGTATACAAACTTCCAAGGTCCATAACTTTCTCATACATTATCTGCTTAACGCAAACTTTAGGCCCATCTTGACCAGAATTTTGAGATGAACGCAATGGTATAGTCTGTTTTACTTAATTTTTCTTCTAAAAATTAAGTATTCTTCATTTTTCCAAATTTAATATTCATAGAAAATACGGGGTGTTACATTCTCCCCTCCTTAAAAGGGTTTCATCCCCGAAATCTCTGAGTTAAGAAGAATGTATCCTAACATCCAACATCCATCTACTTAACCATCAATCACAGGCATCCATTGTCCTTAAAAAGATTTCTAAGCTTTCATGATTTTATGCATAGTGTGTGTATATGTCCTTATCTAATGCAAAATCAGGCGGTCTACTGATTCAGTTGACCTCCTTAATGCGAATTATGTCAGTGCCATGAGTTCATCATGTATGCAGTTATTCCTAATCGTATTTTATAACTTCTACATGAGTGCACAATTATTCATATAAATGCAACATCCATATGATAACACATCAAGTTTCAATCCATATACAAATACATATATGCATATGCAATATGAAAGCGACTGAGTCGATCTAGTACCTAATGTGTGTATATGCATCCACGAGCAACCACTTGCAACCATCAATCATAACATGTTTCAAATACATGTTTACGTTCATTGGTTTCTACTTAAGAATCAAGAATAGGAGCGAGGAGATATACTTAAAAGATAGATACAAGCATGCGTAAACTTATGGGAAAATAGATCAAGGATGTACCCTCAAAAAGAAAAGGGTAGGCTGCACGTATCTTGTCTTCAGTCTCCCAAGTCGCATCTCCTTCAGCGTCACTCCATTGTATTTTAACTAGCTTGACCTCATGATTGCGTAGCTTTTTTACTTCTGTTCCCAAGATATGAGTTGGAACTCTTCTCACCTTGGTTCTCGTTCCACTTCCACTTCCTCTAGTATGCTCGGCTCCATAACTTCCGCAGACTCATGTAAGCACTTTCGTAGATGAGAAACATGAAAAACATTATGAACTCCAACCAATCTTTTAGGCAGCTCTACTCTATAAGCCATCGTCCTAATCCTTTCAATGATAGGGAATGGCCCTACAAATTTTGGTGCCAATTTTCCTACGGATCCAAAGTGAATGACATTCCTCAAAGGAGATACTTTAAGGAAAACCCTGTCTCCAACCTCAAACTCAAGGTCGGTCCTTCTTTTATCCGCATAGGACTTCTGTCTATCTTGTGCGGTCTTCATTCGTCTTCGTATCAAGTCCACCTTCTCTGAAGTTTCTCTGATCATGTCAGGCCCAAGTACGAGCTTGTCTGTAGATTCCCATCAACAAGTTGGTGATCGGCATGGTCTTCCATATAAAGCCTCAAAGGGTGCCATGCCTATGGTGGCTTGTAGCTATTGTTGTAGGATAACTACACCAAAGGAAGATGATCTTCCCACATTCCTCCAAATCAAGAATGCACAATCTCAAAAGATCTTCTAATACTCTATTCACCCTTTCAGTCTGATCATCGACTTGAGGGTGATAGGCAGTGCTTAAGCATAGCTGTGTGCCTATAGCCTCTTGCAAACTCTTCCAAAACTCACTCGTAAAGATAGGAACTCGATCACTTACTATGCTAGAGGGTATCCCATGCAGTCGAACTACCTCTTTAAGATAAACAGATGCTAATGATGAGGCAGTCCTCCTACTTTTAATAGGTATAAAGTGAGCGCTTTTAGTGAGCCGTCAACTGTTACCCAAATACTGGTATTGCCCCTTCTTGACCTAGGTAAGCCATCTATAAAATCCATCGAAATGCTATCCCATTTCCACTGTGGGACCTCTAGAGGATGAAGCAGACCACCAGGCTTCTTCTGCTCCGCCTTGACTTGCTGGCATATCAAGCATTTTGAGATGAATTCAGCTACATCCTTCTTCATGCCATTCCAAAAGAAAACCCTTTTTATGTCTTTATACATCTTGTCTCCACCTGGGTGTATGGTCAACTTAGAATGGTGTGCTTCGTCAAGAACTGTCTTCATCAAATCCCTTGCTTATGGGACACATAGTCTTCCATCCCGTCTCAACCAACCCTTGTCATCTATGGAGTATCTATTGAGGTGACTATAAATCTCATGTCTAATTAACTTATCCATCATATCAACTATCTGAGGGTCTTCACATTGCGCGGTTCCTATTGAGTCCAAAAGCGTAGGCCACACCTCTAGCATTGCCAACAAACCAAGTACAAACTCAAAAGAGGGTCTAAAGTCAAAGGTTGCTATGTACTCCAAGTTTTGCCTTTCCATAAAGACAGGACTTAGGGTCAGCTTTTTCCTACTTAAGGCATCTGCTACCACATTACCCTTGCCAGGGGTATAAGCAAACTCAAAATCGTATGAGGCAAGAAATTCCATCCACCTTTGTTGTCTTAAGTTAAGATCTTTTTGTGAGAAAAAGTACTTTAATGATTTATGGTCAGTAAACAATTCAAACCTTTCTCCTAGTAGGTAATGATGCCATGACTTAAGAGTGAAAACAATGGCAGTTAGTTCTAAATCATGAGTTGGTTAGTTCTTCTCATGTACCTTCAACTGCCATCCCCCATAACAAACTACCTTACCTTCTTGCATCAAGATAGCGCCGAATTTTGTACCGCATGCGTTTGTGTATACTGTAAACATCTTACTCTCATCAGGCAATATCAGGACTGGGACTGTTGTTAGAGACCCTTTCAATCGTTGGAAAGAAACATCACAATCCAAACCGCATGCGAAAGTTAGGTTCTTCTTCATCAATCTTGTAAGTAGGGCTGAGATCTTCGCAAAGTCTTTAATGAACTTTCTGTAATAGCCCGCTAGTCCGAGAAAACTTTGTACTTCGGTTGCATTCCGTGGAATCTTCAAATCTTGCACCGTAATTACTTTTGCGGGATGCATAGCTATTCCCTCTTTGGACACCACATGTCCAAGAAACCTTACTTCTTCTCTCAAAAATGGCATTTGGCGAATTTTGCTTTTAGCCGATGTGCTCGAAGAGTATCTGTAACTTCCCTTAAATGAAAAGCATGTTCTTCCTCACTTTTTGAGAAAATCAAAATGTCATCCACGAAGACCACTACAAACTTATTAAGGAACTCCCGAAACACCCTACTCATCAAGTCTATGAAATAGGCAGGTGCGTTTGTCAAGCCGAAAGGCATGACAAGCCATTCGAAGAAACCATCCGGGGTCCTGAACGCGGTCTTATCTATGCTGTCTTCAGCCACTCTTAGCTGATGAAATCCGGTAGCTAGATTTAGTTGGGAGAAAACCGATGCACCTACGAGCTGGTCGAACAAGTCGTCTATTCTTGGAAGTGGGTGCCTATTCTTCTTGGTCATCTTGTTTAGCTCCCTATAATCTACGCATAGGCAAAGCGAACCATCTACTTTGGTTGCAAACACTACTGAGCACCCCATCTAGAAATACTCTGCCTTATGAACCCCTTTTCGAGCAACTCTTTAAATTGCTTGTTGATCTCCTTCCTTTCCCTTGGAGCCATGTATCTAACATGTAAAGCAACTGGTTTTGCATTATCAACTAGGTATATGCGGAAACCTATCTCTCACTTTGGAGGTAAACCCTTCACTTCTTCAAAGACATCCAAGTACTCACGGACTACTCTAACAGATTACAAATTTTCAACAAACACATCTAGAGATTCTAGGTAGCTAAGCATATAAAAATTCATAGAATTATAAGAGATTTCGAGAGTATTATCGAGGCGAGTTATAAGTCTAACCACTCTCTTTTCACAATCAAGGATGGCACCATTATTGGATAACCAATCCATGCCTAGAATCAACCCATAGCCCGTGAAACCCAAAACATAAGCATTACATCTAAACCCTACGCTTAGTATAGAAATTTCGAAATCCAAACAAATCATCGATAAATAAGCCAAACCCCCAATTTGATTTGAAACAACCATGGGATCCTCCACTATACTGGTATGTAGGTGCAGAGATTCAACTAAAGCAGTAGATATAAAAGAGTGCGAAGCACCAGAATCAAAAAGAGTACGAACAGAATGATCTGAAAGATAAACTAAACTCTCAACAGAAATGTTTCTACCTCTTTCTTGCATAGGTGCTGTAAGAGCATGAATCTGCCCTCCAAAAGTAGATCCAGTCCTATGCCCTTGCCCTTGCCTTCTTGAGCAGTCCTTAGCCATATGTCATGTCTCACCGCATTGAAAATAACCACTCATCTTCCTCTTCTTCTTCCTGCAGTCCTTAACCAGATGTCCAGGTATGCCACAAAATTACACTTCCTCTTGTCACGGGGTTTGTTATTCTTCCCGCCCTTCTTGGAATCTGTCTTCTTATTCTGCGATCCCTCCACTTTCTTGTCTAGAGGTTCTTCCATCTTTAACTCTTTTTGCCCATCTTTTTCTTCCTCTTGTAACAATGCCATGTCCACCAATCTCTCATAGGTCGCGCCCATAGCTATATGGGACATAGCTAGGCTGTGTAGTGGCTCATTTAACCCTTTAGCGAAATGGAGAGCCTTTTTATGTGGGGTGTTTACCAACTCCAGTCCGAATCTAGCCAACTGGTTGAACTTGTTGACATATTCCTTAACCGATAGGCTTCCCTGTTTGAGTGCTAAGAACTTCTCCATCTATAGGCTTTGTTCAGCTTGCAAGAGGAACTTCATTTCAAACCTTATTCTGAAATCCTCCTAAGTCTCAACTGGTCTCTCAGCATTAGTAACTTCCGACTAGAAAGTGGCTTCGTCCTTAAGTAACTATACAGCCAACTGTATCTTCTGCATATCATCCACTTCGAAGATAACGAACAAATCTTCTATTTCCTTGAGCCAGTTTCTTGCTTCTACGAATGATTCAGTCCCATTAAAGTTCCTTCCGCCCATAGCTCGAAAGTCTCTACATATCTTCGAGAAAGCATTCACATGTGGAGGAGGAGGAGGAACGATGGGTACAGCTAGAGGAAGGTCTCCTTGGCTTTTGGCGGGTGTCGTGGCCTCCAAATACCTACGGAACGATCTGGGTATTGTGACTCCCTCTGGAGGATTAAGGTCCTCAAACATGCTGAAATGAAAAGAAAAGATTCAAAACATAGGATAGAAAGATAATGCATATGGCTTTGCGGAATATGCCTTTTAAATAAAACAACACTTTTGTTGAAAATGCTTCTTTAAAACTTCTTTTTGAAAAATAGTTTTCAAAAACTTTTATTTGATCTAGTAATCATCAGGTCTGATACCAAGTGAAACACCCCACCTTTTAAGGTCACTCACAAAGGGAATGCATTAACTTCAGTGAAGCATTACATGTAAAAGATACAGATAATTTACAAAGCAGACATACAAACAACGAGAAAAACTGGAATTATTTCATAAGCAGCGTGATTTAGTCAAAACATTAGAACCATAGTCTCAAAACATAACTTCCAAGTCATTACAATAAAACCTCTATCTTGATTAAAAAGTCCAAATACATAAAGAAGATAAAACAGTAGTAAGCGGCATAAATCCCCAATAAAAGTATAACCATAGTCATAGCCCAAGAAAAGAGAATCCAAGCAATACATCTACTCTTTTCAAGATGGAAAAGGTCTGAACTAAGCTAAAGTATTCCTTCCCTACGGACCTGGGGGAGGAAACAGAAGAAAAGAAGAAAAAGAAAACGGGTTAGACATAAGCCTGGTAAGCCCAGTGATTTTCGGCATGTAAACAAGAAAAAGGATCATGACATGAATAAACTGAATATAAGACAATATCATAGTAACAAGGTAACATAAGACAAGGTAAGTCAAGATAAATGGAATATGTTATCACACTCATTTCTATTTCTCCACACCTACTAATAATTGTTTCAACTAGCCTCATGTGTTCATAATAAAATGATCCCTTTATCGATCAGCTTTTACTCGCATGTATTTATTACTTGTGTCATTCGGCCTCGCTTGTTTGTAGATACCTGTGTTGGTCCCACCATGGGGTGTATCAATCCCTACGATGGCAACCCGACACAATTCAAGATGCACAGTGTATAATTACTGATGCCCAGTGCCTGATTTTTCCACTTCGGAGTACGTGCACGTCCGTACTCCGTTGGAACCTACAGTGATGCACCATCTGCCGCTATTTTGACCGCTTATAATCATCCCAGTAATCGTGCCCCACCCTGCCTAGTTCAGGGTACCATGATACATCTATGTGGGTTACTACTAAAATGGGTCCCCATTACTAGGTTTTCCTAATCAATATGTTATAATGGTTAAGTGTTCTCAATTTAACCTAATACCCATTTGTTTAATTAACATGTTGTATTGGTTAAGTGTCGCCTATTCATATGTTACTTAACCTTACCATTATTAGCATGTCTATTCATTAGCAATAATTCATTCATTAATGCACCAACCTCTCACATTGGAACTATTGTTTGTGGTTGCTGGATGTGTTGGGCGGTTCCAAGCAGACTTCTACCGCAAACTCATTCTAACCTCGGGTTTTGGGCTTAATGCGCTAACCTTTCACATTAGATCTGTTGTTGCGGTCGCTGGATGTGCCGGGCGGTTCCGTGCAGCCTTACACCGCAACTCAATCTAACCTCGGGTTAGGCATGTTCATCTTTTAGCCAATTTACATATTTACCATACATGTCCAAGTCTAGATTTTTCTATGCCAGTTATCCACTATTGTAGTCAGTTCAAGTTATGTCTCATTTACTTGTTATATCCAAAATTACTCCAATAAGTTATACCCAATTCCCCGCGTTGCAATCGTACGTACAACAAGATTCAAACTAGGTTTCCAATTGAACTTATATTCATAAAATCAAACAAAAAGGGGAATAGAGATGAAATACAAGATTTGACATAAGAGAATAACCATGTAAAAGTGTACCAAACACAAGAATCATGGTTCCAATAGATTTGTTCTACATTAACAATAAACATGAGAAAACTAAGCAAGTTACATCATAGGCACAAAGATTCGATAGAACTGAATATAAAAGAATCAGCAATTTGATGTACAACAAGATAGATTCAATTATATCACTAGTAACAGTCTCACATGCATAGGTAATCTCAGATTTGACAAAAGAATAAGAATGAATCAAAATTGGTTATCATTACAATTAGGCATAGTTCTAGATTCGATTCATTACAGTCATGATTCCTATTATGTGTTCAAATCTGAATAATAACTGAACTTACAGTGATAGGTTTAGAAAAAGAGAATTATTTGATGTTGTAGCGATTCTAATCTCTCTATGTTGATTGTAACGGAAAACCTTTACTTTAATTTGAAGCACTCCAATTTGATTTCTAGTTCGGAGAAGATGAATGAGGCTAGGCTAGTTTAGAGATGGACAGCATGGTGGCATCATAGAATAGGGTTATGAGGTTAGGGTTAAGTTTAGATATGTATTTATAGATGTATAGGATTAATTAGAGCCTTTAGATCAACATAGGATCCATCCAAACAATCTTGTCCAAGAAAATGCGTCATCGGGCCAATCAGAGAACGCCACATATGCCCTAAAACACAAGAATTCGTCAGGCCATTATGGGCCGATGGGACTGACTCTAAACATCCTGAGTCGACCCCGGGTCGACCCAGCAGGTCTCGGGTAAAATAGGTCAGTTCGGCGTTTTGCCTTCCCGCTTCCGCTATTTTGAATTTTTTCGTGAATTTTAGGTTGATTTTATTTTATTAATTTATATATATATACATACATTTCCCTTATATGTATACAAACTTACAAGGTCCATAACTTTCTCATACATTATCTACTTAGCGAAAAATTTAGACCCATCTTGACCAAAATTTTGAGATGAACGCAACGGTATAGTCTGTTTTACTTAATTCTTCTTCTAAAAATTAAGTATTCTTCATTTTGCCAAATTTAATATTCATAGAAAATATGGGGTGTTACACGTTTGGTTTGAAAACAAATTTTCTATTTTTGTGTAGTCGATCAGTGTGTTTGTGTAAAAAGAAACTAAAATATGCATCCATGTGTTTAATACAGAGAAACTAAAACAGCACTTTAAGCCCCATCCATGTGTTTGTGTAGTCGATTAGTACATGTCTCAAAGATGAATGAATACACATTGTAAACTGGTTTTGATATGACCATAGGCTTTAAAATTAAGTTAACTTTAGATAGGAGTGGAAATTTGATAATCGTTAGAAATGCAAACCTAAAAGAAGAATCGCTTGAACTAAATCTCTACAACACTGGTAGTTCGTACCCTAGCATAGAGAACATCCTCGACTTTCTGGTTAAGAATTCACTAGGTGATCCACTAGGTGGATGCATTTTAGCTCACGTGTAGGGTCAGGTATCCATGCTTATTAGCTTTATTCAAGTGTCGAATGCTGCTTCACTTAACCTTTAGAAAAAGATGCTTTCACTTGCAACTTTTAGTTTCTTTGAACCAGATTGTGTAGTGCAACTTACACTAGACAGACTCTGCTACAAACTAGATGAAAGTTTCTAGTGAAAGTGGCTTTTTACTAAGGTTTAGTGAAGCGGCTTTTTACTAAGGCTTAGTGAAGCAACATTTGACACTTGAATAAAGCTAATAAGCAAGGATAAGTGACTCTGCATGTGAGCTAAAATACGTCCACCTGGTGGATCGCCCATTAAATTCTTAACCAGAAAGTCGAGTAATCATCCGTCTTCCAAATTTTCAGCCAACCTGTTAATATATTTCAGTAATTCTGTTATCTCTCAAAATAGAGTAATCATTACAAAGTATGATATAGTATGACAACAGTGTAACAAAGAGTAGCATTCATGTGAAAATCAAACTATAACAACTTGTAATTTTTACAAAAAAATTCAAAATCTTTCAGATAATACATACCAGTCAGAAGCAAAATAAAATACACTAATTTATACTTGAACTTGTCACAGTATGACTAGAATTTGTGACTGAACTAATTCAAAATCCTTCAGCTAATACACTAATACATACCAATTAAAACCAGTATGATTTGTCATAGTAAGACTAGAACTTGTGACTGAACTAATTCAAAATCCTTCGGTTAATACACTAATACATAGCAATTAAAACCAGTATGATTTGTCACAGTAAGACTTCAACTTGTGCCCTACTATCAGTCATGCGCAACACAATTCCATTGAAACGCATATTAACACACTTGAGTAAAATTAACATCTCAAATTTCATTTCATTTTTAACCTTAGATACAAATAAAAAGAATGTTTTTCATAAAATATGAACTATACAGCGACATTACCTACTATCAAAGAAGGGCTAGGGACCTAGGGTTGTTGTGTTTTTATCGAAGGAGAGGGCGGCTCGTCTCTGTCGGAGGAGGAGATTCTAGAGAAACATGGAGGCACGACCCTAATTTGGGTTTTCGGTCACCATTGAAGTAAAAAAGAGGGAAGGGGAGCGGCCGAAATTTTATTCTAAGTGTCAAATGGTATGCACAATATGATAGTCATTTGATTCGGCTCGAAGCCATATCAAATTAACAGATCCAGAGCTTTGTTGATGGGCAGCTAGATTTAATGTGTTTGGGGTGGTGTGGATCTCAAAATGTGGTTTGATACGGATGTGAGCACTATCAAATTTAATATGGCTTTACACTGTATTGTATCTCTGCACCCTTGTGTGCCAAATTTGTTGTTTTGGTGTAGTGTTATGATGTATTCCAGTTGATGTATGGATATTACTTTCCTAATGATATGAAAGTGTTGAGATTCTGTATATGATGCTTCACTATTAATACATGTTATATGTTCTATTATATTTTATCTCTGTGCTGTGAGTTATACGTCTGGTTCTGCTTATGTTTTCTACCCTGATGATTGTCCATAGCTTCCTAGCATATCTTTTAGCTCAATATTCCTCTTGTTAAGTGCAGGAGTTTTGGGCGGTCGTCAAATTTGGTATTAGAGCTCAGGTTAATCGATTTTAACCAAAATTAGAAGATGTATGAGAGATGTAGGGATGTATGTATATTAATATATAGTATAATAGTTCTTGAACTCCATTGTAGTTTTTCTCATGTATGGATTAATCATTCTATTTTTCAGAATTTGAATGAGTCGTCGATCGTCGAAACGTACTGCTAGGGAGCAGACTGTTCCTAAAGGGGGAAATGGTGGTATACCTGATTACCCAGCTACGTTCGAGGCTACGATGGCAGCGATCATGAGGAGGGTACCCGATCTAGGAGAATCCACAGTAGAAGTTGGTGTTCAGGTGCAGGACCGAGGGTGGTTGATTTCGCAAAGTTGTGCAAGGATTTCACTGCTCTTGGTGGGAAGCCATTCAAGGGGACAAAGCCGACTGTAAAGATTCAAGGGTGGTTAGATACTTGCATTTAGATTTTCAGAGACTTAGGTATAGATGATGCGACTAAGAGGAAGCTTGCATCAAGACAGCTACAAGGCAGAGCTATGGATTGGTGGAACTCTGTCACTCTAGAGACTCTTGAGGATGAGATTACGTGGGATCAGTTCCTAGTCAAGTTTGAGACAAAGTTCATTTCAAATGTTAAGAAGTCAATTATGTTCAAGAAGTTTGTGGAGTTGAAACATAATGGTCGACTAGTGTTGGATTATATTTCGGATTTTGAAGCTTTGTCCAAGTATGCTCGTTCGTATATTGACACTCCTTATCAGAAGAATGAGAAGTTTGTCATGGGCTTAAATTCATATATTAGGAGGCCATTGGTTGATCATTTGGATAACTCTTATGAGAAGATCATGGAAAAGATTTAAGGCAGGAGAGTCTGTTTCCCAAGGAAGAAGCTGTTGTTGTAGCCAAAGAGGACCGAAACTGCAGCAGGGTGGTAATAACAAGAAGAGGAAGCAACAATAGTAGAAAGGAAAGAATGGCTAGAAAAAAACCAAAATGCGAGAAAATTTGCTTCAACTGCCAATAGAAAGGCTATTTCTCCAAGGATTGCAAGAATCCAAAAGCTGAAAGGAAGTGCTTTAACTATGGAAATCCTGGGCATAACAAGATCAAGGATTGTCCAGAACCAGCTAAGGGGAAGCAGAAAGTGAAGGCGTATGATTTAGAGGATGTGCCATCTTCTTCAAGAGCTCCTACGAAAAGGAGAAAGGGAAGAGTGTTATTGTTCAAGGTATGCTTTTAGTTGTAGATGTTTCAGTTCGAGTGTAATTTGACACTGGAGCATCGCATTCTTTCATTTGCAATGAACTTGTGTGCCGCTTGGGTTTGGAACCCGAGATTTTCATAGACCTTTGGTTGTGACTAACCCAGTTGGGGGTTCGTCTAGTCTTTGTATGATTTGTCGTGGTCCAGTGTTATCGAGTCATGGTTGCTCTTTTATGTGTGATGGATTTGTTTGAACTTCGCTAGGTTTGGGATCATTTTGGTATGGATTGGCTCTAGAGGTATGCGACAAAAGTGGATTGGGAGAAGCTCGAGGTGACAGTCAGAATGTGGATGGGCAAATGGTTATGATTCGATATAAGCCTGAAGATAGGGCCTTCGTAAGCTTTTTGTATTCGCTTGTGATTCCACAATAAGACTTGTCATCTGTGTTAATCGCTAGTGAGTTTGATGATGTCTTTGACGAGGTCAAAGGTATGCCGCCGCATCGCGAGATTGAGTTCAGGATCGATTTGGTCAAAGGTGCTAGACCTATCATTATGGCCCTTAGGTGGATGGTGCCTAGAGAACAATGAGAGTTGGAGGTGCAAGTTAGATACCTATTGGGAAAAGGATTCGTTCGTAGGAGTACGTCTAAATGGGGTGCACCAGTTGTGTTTGCAACCAAGGCTGATGGATCTTTAAGATTGTGTGAATTATCTTGAGATGAACAAGGTGACCAAGAAGAACAAGTATCTGTTGCCGAGGGAAGACGATTTGTTTGATCAACTTCTCGAAGCTAAGGTGTTTTCTTAGATGGATTTGGCAATAGGATTTCACTAGTTGAAAGTGGCAAAGGATAGTGTGTGGAAGACAGCTTTTAGGACACCATCCAATCTCTTTGAGAGGTTGGTGATGCCATTTAGATTGACCAATGCACCAATGTATTTCGTGGATCTTATGAATAGAGTTTTCAAAGATCAGTTGAACAAGTTTGTACTTGTTTCGTGGACGATATCCAGGTTTACTCCCAAAATGAAGAAGAGCAAAAGACGCACTTGCGAATTGTTTTGGAAATCTTGCAAAAGCATCAGCTGAGAGGTAAGTTTTCGAAGTGTCACTTCTGGAAGAGCGAGGTGAGGTTCTCAAGCCATGTTGTTGCTTTTGGAAACGGAATAGCGATGGATCTTGCTAAGGTGGCAGCAATCCGAACTAGGATAGACCTACGAATGCAAAAACGTTAGGAGTTTCCTTGGGTTGGCAGGATATTATCGTTGGTTTATCAAGGGTTTCTCCAAGATAGCTGCACCATTAACATGATAGACGAAGAAGAACCAAGTGTTCAAATGAGATGCGAAGTGTGAGCAAGCATTTGGAATCCTGAAGGAGAGACTGCCGAGTGCTCCTATTTTGACTATTCCGAGTGGGAATGAGGATATAGTATTATATACCAATGCATGTGGTACTGGACTTGGAGCAGTGCCGATGCAGAAGGATAACGTTGTGGCATATGCGAGTCAACAACTGAAGCCGCATGAAAGGAATCATCCGACTCATGATTAAGAGTTAGCGGTGATCATGTTTGCTCTGAAGATGTGGATACATTACCTATTGGGTGTTCGATTCGAGATGTTTACGGATCACAAGTCGTTGAAGTATCTTTTCTCCCAAAGGGATTTGATCTTCGACAACAACGATGGTTAGAGTTTTTGGCATCTTATGTTTTGGTATAGCCTGTACTCCTGGTATAGGTAACGCAGTTGCAAATGCCTTAAGTCGAAGACATGCATGTTTGAGAGCTATGTTTTTGGAATGGAAGCACCTCGAGTTCTAGGAAGTTTTGATTTCAGGCCTCGGTATGAGTTAGAGCCTAAAATATTGACAAGCTTATTGATAAAACCTACTCTCATCGAAAGGATTGGAGAAAGCCAAAAGCATGATGGAAATCTTATCGAGATCATACAGAAGTTGGAACCAGAGGATAAGGAATTCGAAGTTAATCGAGAAGATTGGCTTCATAATAAAGGACGACTGGTTGTTCCTGATATCGATGGATTGGGAGATGAGGTTCTGAGGGAATGTCATTACTCAAAGTTAATGGTTCATACTGGTGGTAATAAGATGTATCAGGAGATGAAGCGAGATTACTACTGAGAAGGAATGAGGAGGGGTGTTGAAAATTTCATATCCAAATGCATGAACTGTTAGTTGGTGAAAGCTGAACAGAAGAAGCTGAGTGGATTGCTTCATCCGTTGGAAGTTCCTACATGGAAATGAGAGCAAGTATCGATGGACTACCTAGAAATACGGCAGTAAATAAAGGGATTTGGGTCATCGTGAATCGCTTGACCAAAAGCGCAAGGCTTATTCCTGTCAGATCGACTAGGACAACATCAAAGTTAGTTGGGCTGTATGTTAAATGGATAGTTCAATTTCATAGTATCCCAAAGAGCATAGTGAGTGATCGAGATCCATTGTTCACAAGTGGATTTTGGAAGAGTTTGCAAGAGACTTTGGGAACTGAGTTATGTTTGAGTAGGGCTTATCATCTCTAGACCGATGGTCAAACCGAGAGGGTTAACCGAGCTTGGGAAGATCTCCATAGATCTTGTGTATTGAACTACAGGGGATCATGGGAAGACCATCTGCATTTGGTTGAGAATACATACAACAACAATTACCAGTCAAGCATCAGGATGGCACCATACGAGGCGCTATATGATAGATGTAACACCTCGTAATTTTAAAGAACATTAGAATGATAAGCTAAAGAACACTTAACAGACTGCGCAATTGCGTTCGTCTCAGAATTTTGCTTAAGATAGACTCCAAGTTTGCGTGAAATGGACGTCGTATGAAGAAGTTATTAAGCATAGAAGTTTGTATATGCATAATGTAACACCCCACACCCGCTAAGGCCACTCACTAAGGGAATGCCTTAACTTCGGTGGAGCATTTTAAGTGAATATAGAACAGAAAAATTACAACAAGACAGATATAAATAATACTTGAAAATCTAAAACATCTTTTCATTGCAGCAGAAGGTAAACATGTTTAGTTACAACACCATAAAAGTGTCAAGTACCAAATATCCATCATGATAAAAACATAAGTACATAATCCCACTACATAACTAATAGCCATAATAGAAAAGATAAGCTGGGCTTTACATCACGGTCCAAGCTCCAAAAGATAGATAAAGAAATCTGATCAAAGCCCACTAGTGCTAGGCCCAACCTGAGGACCTGAGGGGGAAAAAGATAAAAACAACGGGGTCAGACATAAGTCTGAGTGAGCCCTATAACTTTAACAACACAATCATTAAAGTAATTAGGGTATGATATAAACTTGGTACAGTGATGACTGGGGATAAATTACTACACTAAGTAGCCAACTAGACATAGGATAAACTAAGATAACGGTAAAGACGCATCTACCCACCCAAGGGTAATTACTAACTGCACCACACCAGTCATTCCTACTTAAACGTTGATCCCACCCAAGGACTTAGAAAATTTACCCAGTAGTTTCGTATACCCTAGCAGACTACATAGGTGTCGTCTGCCCCTATCTCCACTAGGTGTACCCACTACTCCCCAAGCGATCGGCTCCCTAGCGTAGATACCCGTGCTGGCCCCACAATGGGGTGTATCACTCCCCAAATTGGCAACCCGATACAATCAATGGTGCACGGCTTATACCTACACGATGCAACAACGTCTTACCTACCAGCCCGGGTCCACACACGCATATGAAACCCGTTGGACTTGCGTTGCCACGCTAACCCATTTTGGCCTCTTATAGTCAAGCCCAGTACGCGTGTCCCGTCCTCGACTTGGGTCGAGCCCAATAAGATACATATGGGTTACTGGTTGAAATGGGCCCCCACAAGATACCCACCTAAGCTTGTCCCTTTTTCTAGTGCATCCCACTTAACCCTTTAATCATGTTTAATTATATGTTTCCACTTGGTTAAGTATTCTAATCGTATTTTCTATTACCACCCAAGGCAACCCACTAGATTTCCACATGCCACCCAAGGCACTCACTTGATTTCCACATGCCACCCAAGGCACCCACTTAACCCCTCATGCCCCACTACATGCTTATCTAGTTAAGTGTTTCTTAATTAATTAAGAATGTAACCATTGTAAAGACCTCTCACATTAGACTATCTTTTATGGCAGCTGGATTTGCTGGTTGGATCCGGGCAGCCTTACGCCATAACCGAGTCTAACCTTGTAACAACCCGTATTTTCAATAACCTGTTATAACATAAATGGAGGCAGAATTAAACTGTAAAATCTGAATCAAGGGAAACGGGCTATGCCATTGCGTTCGTCTCGGAAAAATACGCGAAATAGAGTCCGAGTTTTCGAAAATCGGAGTCCGTATGACCAAGATATGGCCTCGCGAAGTTTCACGAAAAATTCCCAAATTAAAGTATACTTAATTAAGTGAAATGGGTTGCACAGAGAAATATATATATATATATTGATATATATATATATATATATATATATAATTGAAAATTAAATAAATAAATATGCAAAAATGTTCAAAATAGCGAATTGGGAGAGGGGAATAACCGAACCGGCCGATTTTTGAGGTCGACCCGAGCTCGCTGGGTCGACTAGGGGTTAATCCAGGGTGTTTGGCTGTCAACCCGTGGGCCGATTCGCTCAAATGCAGATTTTGCATTTGGATGGTTCTCATGGTTCATCTTTAATCTAAAGGCCCTAGATGGTTCCTATACTTGACTTCTTCCCCAAGACATGCTTTGATGGCTTGGATTGAATCTAGGTTTAATCCTATGGCCTAAAACACTTGCCTAATCTATAAATAAGACCCTAACCTATCCTAAATCCTCATTATTCATTCATGCAACTAAACTATGGCAAAATTTTACCTCTCATGGCCTCCACTCTCTTCATAAAATTTCTAAATGGTTTCTATGAGAGATTTTCCATGCATACAAGTGTTTTCAAGCTTGTATGAGTGTCATTAGCTTGCATTCAAGTCAAGTTTCTATCTTTGCATCATAAAGCAAGGGTTTTGATCATTTTGGCTCAAGGGTTTTTATGTTAGAGCTTGCATTTTGGGTCTATTTGATTGCATAAGGGCTTTGTCATATCTTTTGTGCCTTCATAGTAATGTAATCCCTTTCCCTACTCTTAGATATTAACTATGAAGTTAAATGTTCATGTTGCAAGTTTGGGTTTGATCATTGAGTATGATACATGCTATCATGTCATGCAAGTTTATGAAGTCATTATCTTGATCTTGTGAGCTAAAAGCTACAACCTTTATGTTGAAATGTTGCATTAGGCAACATGAGAACCCTCATAACCTTTATGTCAACTTGCATATGAAGTCATAACCCTTATATGATGATATATGCGAGTTACTAGTCATCATTCCATATCTTTTGTCACCATGATTCACTTATGTGCCAAGTTTGGGTTTATGCATGTTTTGAGGCTTAAGAATGTAACATGCAAGTTAATGAACACATTTGTGCCTCATTTGCCACCATGATTAACTTGTGGCTTAATATCCATTTTTGTCATGCCTTTGCCAAGTCTCTTCTTTTAATCCATTACGTTGTCGCGAACGTATATGCGAGTTTAAAAGCGTTGGGTTATGTTATGGGTAATTTCTAATGACATGAAAATACAACTTGAAAACATGACTTGAAATATAACATGGAAGTTGACATGTAAATATGCATAAAAACATAAGCTTGGAAATTTACCTATTAAGTTAGGTCTACCCTTTGGGAATTTACCTATTAAGTTAGGTCTACCCAAATGCTTGAAAACTTGTAACATGTTTTGGGAAACATGATGGACATGACACTTAGATAATATAAGTGTGGCCAACTCGAGGTTGGGTTGAGTTTGCAACGTAAAACTACCCGGAACCGACCGGCCTAACTAGTAGTTGCAAACAATAGGACCCAATGTGAGAAGTTGGTCATGTTGTGCTTGAACCCGAGGTTAGACCAAGTTGTGGTGTAAAGCTACCCGGAACTGACCGGCTTAACTAGTAACCACAACAAAGTCTAATGTGAGAGGTGAAGGTGCATTAAGTAATTAATGCCACATGATAGGGTTAAGTTAATTTGATTAATGACTCTTAACCAAATATGACATGGACAAATGGGTTAAGTAATTTGATTAGGCTAATGATACTTAACAAAACATGACAAGGTTGGGTAGGTTAAGTAACTTGATTTGCCTAATGACACTTAACCATTTTTATATGACTAGTGGATGGGGTTAAGTTAACCAACACTTAATCAATCCAACGCGATAACTTGGTAAGGTTAAGTAAGTTTTCTTAATGACGCTTAACCGAAAAATACGGTTAACGAATGGGGTTAAGATTAGACTCAACTAGTCTAAACATGGAAATCGGATGGGGTTAAGTTAGCCTAGACTAAATTAATCCCACTTGGTAGTTTAATGGGGTTAAGTTAAACACTTAACTAATCTAAACATGATGAATTGATGTGGTTAAGTGACCTATACTTATCCAATCTAACTCGTTAATTTATTGTGGTTAAGTTAACCAATACTTAACCAATATAACGTGAAAACATGATAAGGCTAACTCACGAATCGCTTGAATACACTTGACCGATTTGACTAAATAAATTGATAGGGTCAAGTTAATATATACTTAACCAATCTAGAATGATAATTGGACGAGGTTAAGTCGTGAATTGCTTAATATACTTAACCAACTTGAGCATGGTTTGTAGGGTTAAGCCTTGAACTTGGATACTTAGCCAATTTTGACAGGATTTGTAGACGGGTTAAGTCATGAACTTAAGTGACACTTAATCCATTATGTAAACCCTAGTTCTGAGGATTAGGTGGATAACCGTAGTTAATAAGGATAACGGGAACAATGCTAAGTGGTAAACCTTAGTTGAAGAATAACTAAGTAATGATTCTTAGTCAAGGAAATTTAGACCAGTTCATAGATAGATGAGTAACCTGATACGGTAGGTCATCGTTTAAGTATACGAGTAGGAGCAAGTATCTGATTTAGATAAAGGCTCCAGCGAACTGGGTAACGAAGCAGCGGCTTCGGGGAACGTGAGGATATTCTTGGTATCCCTCTATGAGCTGTCAGGTGATTATACTAGGCTCATGAGAGGTTAAGGTCTGCGTTAGAAGAACCAAGAGTATGCCTTGGTTGCTATACGAGAGACCTAAAGACGGGGATGGGTAGGGGATAGTCGACGATACACGGTCGTACCCTAGATAGCATTTCGTCAGGCTACCTACCATCTTTAGTCAAGCGTGTACGTACGGAAAGGCAGAGAACACCCAAAAGACCATAATTGCTATCTAATTATGGTTGCGGTAAGGCTTGGATGTGGGTTGGCCAGTGTTGTGTTCTCATACAGGATTTATCCTGTCTTGTCTTTCACTAGTTGAGGGAGTGGTCTCGTGGGACCATAGCCACGTATAAGAAAAACAGACCTTAGCATCTGCATCGGCAGATAAATCGAAAGCTCCCGACCGAGTCCTGTATTTCTTGATTTGCCCTGTGACAGGACTCGGATGGCACGATGTGATACATGTGCATACAGTCATGGAAAAGCGATTCACGATGAATGCGTGGGAAAAAGGGCGCGGTTGGCGGTTAGCGTAATCCCTAGTGGCCCTAGGTGGTTGAACCCAAACCGAGATACGAAAACGTGCAATAGGTAAGCAAAATCCCTAGCAGCCCTAGGTAGCATAAGTCCTAGTTGTACAAACAATAATTCATGTTGGAAGACCCTAGCTAGGTTTAGGGTAACAGTCCAAACTGATCTTAAGGATCATGGAACTATGTTAAAGTAATATAGAATCTCATGGGAAAGCCCGTATGGTCTACGGCAAGGGACTGAACATTTACATGTAATAAAACATACAAGTTGAGTAACCTATATATGCGATATATTAGGTTGACATGGACCATTACACGACTTTTGAGTGAGGGTCATTCTTGGTTAACACATGACACGGTGGGGATACTAGTACGGTAGGTGCAGAGCTAAAATACAGGATAGATATCACGGGGCGTTATACGTGACAGATATCTTGGGGATATTATACTTGATAGAAACCTGACGATGTGATACCTTGTTTTATCTTGACATCATAATTTATCATGACACCTTAGTTTATCTGAGTTCAGTAGTTCATCCTGTTATTTTGATTTAGCTTATCTATCTTGTTATCATGCTTATGTTCATCTCAGTTTCTCATGTCAGTTAACTTTACTAGTTTTTATGCTAATAGTAGATAGGGCTTACTCAGTCTTTTTGACTGACCCGTTTTGTTTCGCCTCTTTTCTTCCGTTTCCCCCCCAGGTTACAGGGAGGAAATACTGTTGTTTAGTTCGGACTTCTTCTGCTTGAAGGTCATCATGGATGGCTTGGACTTTTCTTGGCTAATGGCTACTTTACTGTTTTTACTTGGGGAATAATTTATGAAAATGTCTTTATGCTTCTTTACTATTGCAAGACAGGTTTTGATGTACTCTGATGTAAAAGGCTTTAGACCTTATTTATTCATGTTATGAAAGTTTGATTTTACTTCCGCTATTTTATATGTTATGTCTTGTGATATTTCTGTGCATGTTTACCAATAATGCCCCTCTAAAGCTAGTGCATTCCTTTGCGAGTGACCCTAGCGGAGGCGGGGTGTTACAAACCTCGTGTCTTTACACTTGTCACGTATTTAGTTTGTGCCTAAGACCTCTCACATTGGGCCAATCATTTGTAGCCGCTGGATTTGCCGGTCGGTTCCGGGCAGTCTTATGCTACAAAAAGGGTCCAACCTCGTGTCTTAGTCGATTAATTACACCTAATTAATCACCCCCATATTTTGTATTAATTATCCCTAATTAATTACAAATTTAACGATGTACATAATTGACTCAATTATGTCCATCCACTTTATGGTATGCATAATCATACCAACTTCACACCATTTCATTAACATGAATATTAACCCCATCGTTCCCCACGTAATTCGCTAACATGACATACTTAAAAGGGAAGATTCATCACACATACAATGAGTTCAACTTGCATAACATTAGCATCAACATGGGTTTTAAAGGTGTCAACATGCATATAGCATCAAACCCAACTAGCATAAATAATCAACCCAAACTTGCATGAATCACATATGTCATAAGGAGGTTAACTTGCATAAGTTACTTATGTCATACAAAGGGGTAAACTTGCATATGTATGTATGACATACAAAGGGGTTAACTTGCATATGTATGCATATCATACAAAGGTGTAAACTTGCACATGTTACTTGCATATAATCAAACACCAAACTTGCATAACATGTCATATATGAACTTGCATATAATCAAACACTAAACTTGCATAACATATCATGTATGAACTTGCATATAATCATACACCAAACTTGCATAATCATGGTGTCATAATGGATCAATGTTTATCATAGCGATTTGCATAACTAGCATCATGAAAACATAGCCTAAAACTTGCATAACTTGCATAACATCATGATCACATAGCATATGACTTGCATAACTTGCATAACATCATGATCACATAGCATATGACTTGCATAACTTGCATAACATCATGAACACATAGCATATAACTTGCATAACTTGCATAACATCATGAACACATAGCATATAACTTGCATAACTTGCATAACATCATGAACACATAGCATATGATAACATAACTTGCATTGATCCACATTCATAGCCATAACCTCATCATATCCTATCATAATTATTTCAACAATTGGTCATTAAGGCTATAGAAACTCACAACTTGTTGATTAGCACTCCTATGAAGAAGATTAAGTTACTAGAGTTGATTAGAAGTTGATTTGAGAAGCTATCTTCCTCTTTAATTTGTTGGTGGCTCCTCCTAGTTGCATTTTGACGGCATAACGACGTTGTCTCCAATTTTAGTATGAATTAGGGTAGTCTTAGGGTGTATTTATAGAATTAGGATTTAGTTTAGGCCCTTAGATTAACCCTAGATTAGGTTAGAGCCGTCAGATTTCGTCACAAGCCACCAGGACACAGCCCAAAAGCCAAAATGGTGCACCCAGGTCACACAGACCGACAGGGGGGGTCGACCCCTGGGTCGACCCCTAGGGAGGGGGTCGACACCCATGTCGACCCTAGGGTCGACACCCTCTGCCTGGCGGGAATTTTCCCGCCTCTTCTGAAATGAGAAATTTTTTATATTTAAATCTGTTTTGAATTTCTGAAAACTTCCTCGGGCCTTAACTGGGTCATACGGACTCCTATTTTCGAAAACTCGGACTCTATTTCGCGTATTTTTCCGAGACGAACGCAATGGCATAGCCCGTTTCCCCTGATTCAGATTTTTAAAATTTAATTCTGCCCTGTTTTATATTATAGCAAGTTATTCAACATACGGGGTGTTACATTCTCCCCTACTTAAAGGATTTCGTCCCCGAAATCTCTAAGTCTAGAAGAACGTATCCTACTAACCAAACAACCATCTACTAAACCATCAAACACTGGCATCCATTGTCCTTAGAGTTTCTAATGTTGTATGAACATATGCAAAGAGTGTGTGTATATGTTCCCTATCTAATGCAAAATCAGGCGGTCTACTGATTCAGTTGACCTCCTTAATGCAAACCATGATAGTGCCATGCATCCAATATGTATGCGAAAGAACCCTATCGACACATACTTATTCTACATGAGTGCACAATCATACACCAAAATGCATCATCCATATGATAGCACAACCATTATACATCCATTAATATAGCTACCTACACACAGTTATATGCAATATGCAATATGAAGTGACTGAGCCGATCTAGTGTCTAAAGTGTGTGTATATGCATCCACGAGCAACCACTAGCAAACACTTGCATCCACACGCATCCATCAATCATAACATGTCTCAAACACATGTTTCAACCATAGGTTTACCCTATCTAAAGGTTAAAGGTACTAATGAGAGGACATACTAAAGATAAGATAAGTACTAGACAAACGATAAAGGAGAAGTTAAAAGACATACCCTCAAAAAGGAAT
The DNA here is from genome assembly GCA_030737875.1 of Allium sativum. Classification (NCBI taxonomy): domain Eukaryota; kingdom Viridiplantae; phylum Streptophyta; class Magnoliopsida; order Asparagales; family Amaryllidaceae; genus Allium; species Allium sativum. The sequence continues at coordinate 746,871,650 of CM060916.1, read as the reverse complement.
GGGTACAGCGAACGCATCCTTGCTTCTGTCTCCCAAGTAGCATTGCTCTCATCCTCTCCCCATTGCACTTTGACTAGTCGAACCTCTCTGTTTCTCAACTTCCTAATCTCTGACCCAAGGATGCGGGTAGGAGCTCGTCGAATAGTCGCATCACGCTCTACCTCCACTTCTCTAAGCAAGCTCGGCTCTACCACCTCTGCGGTCTCATGTAGGCACTTCCTCAAATGTGACACATGGAATACGTCATGTACCCCACTAAGTCTCTCGGGTAAATCCACTCTATATGCCATCCGTCCAATTCTTTCCTTAATAGGAAACGGCCCAACAAATCTTGGTGCTAACTTCCCAACGGACCCAAAGCGAACAACATTCCGTAATGGAGATACTTTGACAAAGACCATATCCCCAACATCAAACTCAAGATCCTTCCTCCTCTTATCCGCATAAGATTTCTGTCTGTCTTGCGCTGCTTTCATCCTTCTTCGAATCAAATCAATCTTTTCCGAAGTCTCTCTAACCATATTAGGCCCAAGCAAGATCTTATCCCTAGATTCCCACCAACATGTAGGTGATCGACAAGGCCTTCCATAAAGAGCTTCGAAAGGAGCCATACCAATACTGGACTGAAAGCTGTTATTATACGCGAACTCCACCAATGGAAGATGCTCTTCCCATGTACCTCCAAAATCTAAGATACAAAGCCTCAAAAGGTCTTCTAGAACACGATTCACCCTCTCGGTCTGGCCGTCCGTCTGAGGATGATATGCGGTGCTCAAACACAACTGAGTCCCTACTGCCTCTTGCAAACTTTTCCAAAACTCGCTAGTGAAGATAGGATCTCGATCACTCACTATGCTAGAAGGTACCCCATGCAACCGAACTATCTCTCGAAGGTAAACTGAAGCTAGCCATGGAGCAGTCCTCTTGCTCTTCACGGGTATGAAATGGGCGCTCTTAGTCAGCCTGTCTACCACAACCCAAATTCCCGTATTACCCTTCCTCGATCTCGGTAACCCATCAATAAAATCCATCGAGACGCTATCCACTTCCATTGCGGAACTTCCAATGGGTGAAGCAACCCACCAGGTTTCTTTTGCTCCGCTTTCACTTGTTGGCACACCAAGCATCTAGCGACATACTCGGCCACATCTTTCTTCATACCGGCCCAAAAGAAAACTCGCTTCATGTCTTGGTACATCTTGTCCCCACCGGGATGAATGGTCATCTTAGAACGATGCGCATCATCAAGAATAGCCTTCCTCAAACCCTCATCTTGCGGTACACAAAGTCTACCGTCTCTACGCAAGCACCCCCTATCGTCTAGGGTGTACCTACTCAAATGGCTGGACGACTCCCCCCTTATGAGCCTCTCTACCAACTCAACCAACCGTGGGTCGTCCCACTGTGCCTCGCCAATCCGTCCCAAAAGAGTAGGTCTGACCTCTAAAGATGCTAGCAAACCGGGTACAAAGTCAACGGAAGGTCTGAAATCAAACATCGAGATAAATTCCAAGCTTCGTCGTTCTACGAACAATGGACTCAAGGACAACCTCTTTCTGCTCAAGGCGTCTGCCACCACGTTACCCTTGCCAGGGGTATACGCTATCTCGAAATCATAGGATGCTAAGAACTCCATCCACCTTTGCTGTCTCAAGTTCAAATCCTTCTGAGAAAACAAGTACTTCAATGATTTGTGGTCAGTGAACAATTCGAACCTCTCTCCAAGAAGATAATGGTGCCAAATCTTAAGCGCAAAAACAATAGCGGCCAACTCTAAATCATGGGTAGGGTAATTTTTCTCATGCGCTCTCAACTGCCTTCCACCGTAGGCTATTACCCTTCCCTCTTGCATTAAGACTACGCCCAGTCCTGTCCCACAAGCATCGGTATAAACAACAAATGGCTTACTCCCATCTGGCAACACTAAGACTGGAGCTGTGGTTAAAGCTCTCTTTAACCGTTGGAACGCATCATCACAATCTACGTCCCATGCGAAGACTAGATTCTTCTTCGTCAAGCGAGTTAATGGGGCTGATATCTTCGCGAAGTCCTTGATAAACTTCCCATAGTAGCCAGCCAACCCCAAGAAACTCCTCACCTCGGTAGCATTCTTCGGAACCTTCCAATCTTGGATGGACACTACCTTCGCGGGATCCACAGCTATCCCTTCCTTGGAAACCACGTGCCCCAAGAACCGCACTTCCTTCCTCCAAAAGTGACATTTAGAGAATTTAGCCTTAAGGCTATTCGCTCGAAGAGTCTCCAACACTTCCCTAAGATGTAGGGCATGCTCTTCTTCACTCTTAGAAAAGACTAAGATGTCATCCACAAAGACCACCACGAACTTATTATGGTACTCCCTGAACACCCTACTCATCAAATCAACAAAGTATGCAGGGGCGTTCGTCAAACCAAATGGCATCACTAGCCACTCATAGAAACCATCCGGAGTCCTAAAGGCAGTCTTGTCTATGCTATTCTCAGCCACTTTCAACTGATGAAACCCCGTGGCCAAGTCCAACTGTGAAAACACTGAGGCGCCAACCAACTGATCAAAGAGATCATCAATCCTCGGCAATGGGTGTCTATTCTTCTTTGTGAGCTTGTTGAGTTCTCTATAGTCTACACAAAGTCTGAGGGACCCATCCGCCTTCGTGGAAAAAACTACTGGAGCACCCCACTCCGATATACTTCGTCTTATGAACCCCTTCTCAAGCAACTCCCCTACTTGCTTATGAAGTTCCCTCCTCTAACGAGGAGCCATGTGGCGCACTGGCAAAGATACTGGTTTAGCATTGTCCACCAGATATATTCGGAAGTCTATCTCCCGCTTCGGAGGTAAGCCCTTCACCTCCTCAAACACATCCGAGTATTCCCGGACCACTCTAACAGATCGCAAACTCTCGACTGAAGCGTCAAGCGATTCAAGATAACTTAGCATAACAGAATCCATGGGATTACAAGAGATCTCGAGAGTGTTACCCAAGCGGGTCATGAGCCTAACAACTCTCCTTTCACAATCAAGAACGGCACTATTACTGGATAACCAGTCCATGCCCAAAATCAACCCATAGCCCGTGAAGCCCAAAACAAAAGCATCACATCTAAACTCAACGCTAAGTATAGAAATCTTCAAACCCAAACATATCATGGACAAATAAGTGGAGCCTCCAATTGGGTTTGAAACAACCAAGGGATCATCTACTAGACTGGTGTCTAAGTGCAGTGACTCAACTAATGATGATGAGATAAACGAATGCGATGCGCCAGAGTCAAACAAAGTACGGACAGGATGATCAAACAGAAAAACCAGACTTTCAACGGAAATAGTTCTACCTCTTTCCTGAATCGGTGGAACCGCGAGAGCCTGAACTTGCCCCCTTGCCTGACCTGGTGCCATAAGAGCTTGCACCTGTCCTCCTGAGGTAGATCCCGTCCTCTGCCCCTTCTTAGGGCAGTCCTTCACTGGATGCCCTGCTTCGCCACAGTGGAAGCAGCCAGTCTTCTTCTTCTTCCGACAATCTTTGCTTAGGTGGCCTGGTGTCCCGCAATTGAAGCACTTCTTCTTTCCCTTGCCACCGTTGCCTTTTCCACCCTTGTTTTGCTGTTGCTGTTGAGGTCTCTTCTGATCTCCTTTCTTCTCAGGTGCCTTATTAGCATTGGGACCCTTCTCTTCCTCATGCATGACTGCCATGTCTACTAGCTTCTCAAAGGTGGCCCCCATAGGGATGTGAGTCATAGCCAATCCATGCATCGGTTCATTCAAGCCTTTAACGAACCTCAAAGCCTTCTTCTCTGGTGTATTCACCATGTCTATGCCAAACCTTGCCAATTAATTAAACTTGTTGACATATTCCTTCACTGATAGGTTTCCTTGCTTTAGAGTCAAGAACCTTTCCATATACAAGTTTTCTTCCGCCCTTGAGAGGAACTTTGCCACAAACCTTTGCCTGAAATCCGCCCAAGAGTCAACAGGGTGCTCTCCATTAGTGACCTCCCACCAGAATGAGGCCTCTCCCTTCATTAACCAAGCAGCTAACTTGACTTTCTTTCCTTCTTCCATCTCAAAGATATCTATCAACTCTTCCACCTCCTTAAGCCAATCTCTAGCCTCCACAAAAGTTTCTGATCCTTGAAAAGGTTTCCCTCCCATAGCCTTAAATTTCTTGCAAGTCTTAGCAAAAGTATCCGTGCGAGGAGGAGGAGGAGGAAGATCGGGTGCTACTGTTGGTGGAGGAACATTTGCTGGACCTGCAGTGGCGGCCCTAGCCTCCATCAATCTCCTATACCATACTGGTATCGTCACACCCTCCGGAAAGTTAAGATCTTCAGCCATGCTGAAACGAAAAAGGAAAGATTCAAAACGGAAAATTCGAAAGATAAAGATACGGCTATTGGGGATTATGCTTTTCTTTCAAAAACTTTTCTCTTAAAAGACATGTTTTTGAAAATACTTCTTCCAAAAATGTTTTTAGAAAAATAGTTTTCTAAAAATTTTATCTGTTCTGGTAACCTTCAGCTCTGATACCACGTGTAACACCCCACACCCGCTAAGGTCACTCACTAAGAAAATGCCTTAACTTCGGTGGAGCATTTTAAGTGAATATAGAACAGAAAAATTACAACAAGACAGATATAAATAATACTTGAAAATCTAAAACATCTTTTCATTGCAGCAGAAGGTAAACATGTTTAGTTACAACACCATAAAAGTGTCAAGTACCAAATATCCATCATGATAAAGACATAAGTACATAATCCCACTACATAACTAATAGCCATAATAGAAAAGATAAGCTGGGCTTTACATCACGGTCCAAGCTCCAAAAGATAGATAAAGAAATCTAATCAAAGCCCACTAGTGCTAGGCCCAACCTGAGGACCTGAGGGGGAAAAAGATAAAAACAACGGGGTCAGACATAAGTCTGAGTGAGCCCTATAACTTTAACAACACAATCATTAAAGTAACTAGGGTATGATATAAACTTGGTACGGTGATGACTGGGGATAAATGACTACACTAAGTAGCCAACTAGACATAGGATAAACTAAGATAACGGTAAAGACGCATCTACCCACCCAAGGGTAATTACTAACTGCACCACACCAGTCATTCCTACTTAAACGTTGATCCCACCCAAGGACTTAGAAAATTTACCCAGTAGTTTCGTGTACCCCTAACTGACTACATAGGTGCCGTCTGCCCCTATCTCCACTAGGTGTACCCACTACTCCCCAAGCGATCGGCTCCCTACCGTAGATACCCGTGCTGGCCCCACAATGGGGTGTATCACTCCCCAAAGTGGCAACCCGATACAATCAATGGTGCACGGCTTATACCTACACATTGCAACAACGTCTTACCTACCAGCCCGGGTCCACATACGCATATGAAACCCGTTGGACTTGCGTTGCCACCGCTAACCCGTTTTGGCCTCTTATAGTCAAGCCCAGTACGTGTGACGGCCCGCCCCGCACCAACCGACACTTCCTCCAAGTGTGCGCTGTACACTTGTCCAACTGGCACGGAACAGTCGTCATAAGAAAAGAAAGAAGGGAATTAACTAACGAGAAACCTGTAGAATATCTCACAGCGCATGGAATAAAATATAATAATAATAACATACTTGACATAAAACAGGTGAGACAGTGCATAAGCTGATAACTAAAATCAACATCAACATCAAAGCAGCGGAAATCCCAATACAGCTTATTACAACTTTTCAAAATCTACTGTCTCTAAACAAAAGAAAGCCAAAGTAGATGATACACCACCCATGCCCAAGCAGTGATCTTCAACAACACAGGGAGAATACTATATATATGTGTTACGTGGAAGCCTCCTGCTCGTCTCCGGATCATCTACCCGTGCATCACCAGCTAACCTGTCTCTAGTCTGCTCGTGTGAGCACCCAGAGTAATAAGAGGAGACATAAAACTCTGGGTCAGACATAAAGCCTGGTATGAGCGATAAGCATATAAACAAAATAATAACAGGTATACTAAACCATACCTGAACCTGGACCTGGACCTGCAACCAAAGAGTTAGTACCACATACCGTACAATACTCTAAGGTGCCATAATAAATAGTGTAAGATTACGGAGGTGGGGTGTGCATGTCATAATGATAGCAAACAAATCAACCATAGCAACCATCCTCACATCTCTCACTTAGTGCGTAAAGAATACGATATCTACCACTTTGGAACACTAGACAAATTGAGGTAACGACGAACCCCGACTTGTAGAAACCCTGCTGTGACCAAGCTAAACCCATGGAGTCATGACCAAACATTTCAATGACCCACCACATTGGTCGTAGCCCTTGGTCCTACCAATGCCATAATGGCCCTGAATCCGCCTTCGTACCTCCTACCATAGTGGTCCAAAGCTATAGACATCGATAACCCCTTAACACGCATCCCGCAGCAAAGCCCAATCATGAAGCGAACTCGTTGATTCCCATCCAAATCTTGAGCTCTAACTTCCCATTTGGACTTCCTTTGCGTCTCGGGTTTTGATCGAGTTGGAGTTGGTCTTCAAAGGAATCGTCGCGTAATCGCAGCTCTAATCCGGTTCGGTGCTCCTTCGGTTCGGGTTCTTCACTCGGTTCGGTTCGGGTCATAGTACTCCATCCGGTTCGGTGCTCCTTCGGTTCGGGTTCTCCACTCGGTTCGGTTCGGGTGTCCTGCTTCTGCCGCCATTTCTTCAACTACTTCCGAGTCCTTCAGAGTCGCGGTCCGGGTCTCCCTTGTTGTCCCTGAAGTTCCTACGCTGCTGGAGATGCCACCACCTTGGTTCGATTCGGCTATCCGACCCGATCCCCTTATCCGATCCGATCCCACTCTTTAGCTTACTCCGATCCGATCCGATCCTCTGTCCAACTCCAACTCTAAGTAAACGGCCTTCCTTCTCGCCAAATCCTCCTCCAGTGACAAGTTCAAATCCAGTTCGAATTCCCTTGGTCAGTTCACAAATCCGATCCGACCCCTACTCCGATCTGATCCGGTTCGGAACCTGCACACTTCTGCAACTTTCCAGCGAGCTTTCTACGCCATTCGACGGCGTTTTCGACCAATCTAACTATTCTAATCAATCATGAAACATACCAAAGAGTCATAGCAACATGTAAGAGCAACCACAAACACCAAACAACAATTCAAATGAATCAAAATGGATCAAAAGTGGCTAAAACTTCACATTTTCCTATAATCCCTCTTAAACATGTTTAAGCACATACTTAGTAAAACTTAATCAAATCGTCTAAATTTTCTAACAGAGGCATGAGATATTATTTAAGAATTTCTAAACATTTTTCCAGAATTTATTAGTGTATAAATTCGCTAATCTTCACTAATTACCCTTAATTACCGTAATTAGTGCAAAAACTATGCAAATCACTCACCTTGGCCACAAAATAAAACACCAAATCCGAAATACTCTCTGTTTGGGTCGAATTCCTATGTATAGCAGCAGCTCCAACCTTGTTTTGTTGCTATTTGGCCTTGCTTTGATGTAGTTTAGGCTTAATCTTCACTAAAAATGTGTTTTGGAGTGGTTTTAGAGGATGGAAGCCATTACCAAGGTCTCAAGGTTTGTGGCGGCTCAAAACTGAAATGAAAGTGATTTCCTAACCCTAATCAGCCCTCCTATGTCTCTAAACCCGAAATTCCCCTTTGGGCCTAGCTGCTAATCACCCGGTTAAGCCCAATTAAGCTGTTTTTCACCATCTGAAACTTGTTTCAGCCATATCTCCCAAACGGTGAGTCCGTTTGGCAAATGTGACCACTCTACGGAATTGTAAACCATCATTCGGAGCCAATAGAAGTGGTTTCAGGTTAAAATTCCTTTCCAGACAAAAGTTATGGCCAAAACAGTGCCGACTAGGGGTAAAATGGTCATTTAAAAATTGGGAAAAATCATGAACATGGGAAATGACCCCAGTGGTCGTCTCCCAAAGTTACATGACCATACGACTTCGTATGGGAAAGAAATAAATATTCTACGATCCTATAATGCGTAGAATACGGGTCGTTACACTCTCCCCCCCCCCCCCCCTAAGAAATTTCGTCCCCGAAATTCCTTAACCCAAACATACAAAGGATCCCGCATGCCTAACAACCACATACTACAATCAAACATGCAAAACAAGCAACCAAGCATATCCTAGCATGCGGAAAACTAAATCGAAGTCAAAATCTTACCAGGCAAAGAGTTCTGGATAAGTCTTCCTAATGTTCTCCTCCGTCTCCCAAGTACAATCATTCTCGTCCTCACCCCACTGAACCTTGACTAGCTTCACCGCCTTCCTTCGAAGTTGTTTCATGTCATGCTCGACAATACGGGCCGGCTTGCGGTTCCCAACCGCCTCGGGTTCTACTTCGAAGTCCTCTAACTGATCAGGTGAAACAATCATATCCGGGTCGTGAACGAACTTCCTTAGTTGGGAAACATGAAATACGTTGTGAACTCCCGCCATCTTCTCTGGTAAGTCAATTCTGTATGCCAAATTCCCGACTAGCTCGAGAACAGGGAATGGGCCAATGAATCTTGGTGCCAACTTGCCTCTCCTGCCAAATCGTATTACGCACTTCAACGGAGAAATCTTGACAAACACCAAGTCACCAACGGAGAATTTTAGGTCTCTTCTCCTCTTATCAGCATAACTCTTCTGCCTATCTTGGGCAGCCTTCATTCGTTGTTGAATGATCTTGATCTTATCTGAATTTTCTCTCACCACATCTGGTCCAAGCATAAACTTCTCGCCAGTCTCTATCCAACATGATGGTGAGTTGCACGGTCTTCCGTACAAAGCTTCAAACGGAGCCATACCGATACTGGATTGGTAACTATTATTATATGCAAACTCTACTAGATGCAAATGGTCATCCCACGATCCACCAAAATCCAATATACATGCTCTCAAGAGATCTTCCAAAATACGATTCACCCTCTCCGTCTGACCGTCGGTCTGAGGATGATATGCGGTACTGAGATGTAACTCTGACCCTAGAGCCTCTTGTAAGCTCTTCCAAAACCCACTAGTGAACAACGGGTCTCGGTCGCTCACAATGCTTTTAGGTACTCCATGAAATCTCACTACCCACTTCATATACAATTCTGCCAACTTGGCTGTCGTTCTGGTCGATTTGACTGGTATAAATCTTGCACTTTTAGTCAGTCGATCCACAACTACCCAAACGCTATCATGTCCCGATCTAGTCCTTGGTAAACCATCAATGAAATCCATCGAGACTTGCTCCCATTTCCATTCGGGAATTTCTAAGGGTTGTAACAACCCACTAGGCTTCTTTTGCTCGGCTTTAACTAGCTGGCAATTCATGCACTTGGATATAAACTTCCCAACGTCTCTTTTCATCCCTTCCCAGTAGTAAGTCTGCTTCATATCTCGATACATCTTGTTACCACCGGGGTGTATAGTCAGCTTTGAGTGATGACATTCTCTAAGCACTTCATCTCTCAATCCATTGACATTGGGTACAACAAGCTTTCCATTCTTTCTAAGCCATCCATCTCGATCAAGCCCATACTTGTTCATCTCCTCATCGATATCCATTTTTAACTTGGAGATGATTTCCAATAGGTTAGGATCGTCCCTCTGAATAGAGCCGATCTGCTCAATTAAAGTGGGTCTGATCGTCAAACTTGCTAACATTTCTGGATCCAATTCGCACTTTGGTCTGAAATCAAACTCCGCGATATACTCCAGTTGCTTCCATTCAAAGAACATAGCCCCTAAACTGGCATGTCTTCTACTCAATGCATCAGCCACCGCATTGCCCTTTCCCGGTGTATATGCGATGTCAAAATCGTAGGAAGCCAAGAATTCTAACCACCTTTGTTGCCGGAGATTTAAATCCTTCTGGGAGAAGAGATACTTCAACGACTTATGATCTGTAAACAGCTCAAATCTTTCTCCCAAGAGATAGTGTCTCCACATCTTCAACGCGAACACGATCGCTGCCAATTCCAAATCATGGGTAGGGTATATTTTCTCGTGCGGTTTCAATTGCCGACTTGCATAAGCTACAACCCTACCGCTTTTCATTAATACAGCACCCAGTCCGGTACCACAAGCATCCGTGTATACCGTCATCTCTTCACTCCCCTTGGGAATGACTAACACTGGTGCACTTGTCAACTTTTCTTTTAGACTCTTGAATGCATCCTCGCACCTTTCGTTCCAAAAAAAATCTTGATTCTTCTTTGTCAACTGAGTCAACGGTGCTGCTATCTTGGAGAAGCCTTGGATAAACTTACGATAATATCCCGCTAATCCCAAGAAACTTCTTACGTCTGTTGCACTCTTGGGCGTAGACCAATCTTGCACCGTAGCCACCTTAGCAGGATCCACGGCGATACCATTTTCTGAAACAACATGGCCCAAGAATCTCACTTCCTTCCTCCAGAAGTGACACTTAGAAAACTTTGCTTTCAATTGGTGTTTCTTCAACACCTCCATCACTGTCCTCAAATGTTCCTTGTGTTCTTCCTCGTTCCTTGAGTAAACCAAAATATCATCCACGAACACAGGAACAGACTTATTCAACTGATCTCTGAATACCCTATTCATAAGATCCACAAAATATGCCGGGGCATTAGCCAGCCCAAATGGCATAACCAACCATTCATAAAATCCAGACGGCGTTCGAAATGCCGTTTTAGCTATACTCTCAGCTTCCACTCTAAGCTGATGAAAACCTGTCGCGAGATCCAACTGGGAGAACACTCTCGCGCCACTCATCTGATCGAACAAATCATCTATCCGCGGGAGAGGATACTTATTCTTCCTCGTCACTTTATTCAACTCGCGGTAGTCTACACACAAACGAAGGGAACCATCCGCCTTGGTAGCAAACACAACTGGTGCTCCCCATTCAGAAACACTCCTTCTGATAAATCCCTTCTTCAAAAGATCGCTGACTTGCACCTTGAGCTCTCGCTGCTCCTTTGGTTCCATACGACGAAGTGGCATCACTATAGGCCTGGCATCTTTTACAAAATCAATACGGAACTCAATCTCTCGGTGTGGTGGAAGTCCGGTCACTTCCTCAAAAACATCCGGATACTGGCCAACCACGGGAAAACATGACAACTCACTATGCGGAATGTCGAGGGAGTTTAGAAAACTAGCCAATACCCCCTCACTGGGTAGACCACCAAACACTATCCTCCGCCCATCATCCGCTCTAGCTGTCACCAAAAAGCCGTCACAGTCTACCACCACCCCGTATCTTCGGAGCCAATCTACTCCTAAAATAATGCCAAACCCAGTAAAGCCCAAAACAAAGCAATCACAAACAAACATGCATCCATGACTCGATAAGACCACATTACGACAAATCATGCTAAGGCTAGTAGAACCACCAATCGGGTTCGTCACTACTAAAGGTCTATCGACAATCTCGGGCTCCAATCCCAACCTATCTACCAGGTCACTAGATATGAAAGAACTGGAAGCTCCGATATCAAACAAAACTCTAACAGGAACATCGTAAACAGAAATCATACCTTGAATGACGACATTCTTTCCCTTCTCCGCCGCAGTTGGGGCATTCGACGAAGAAGGAATAGCATTAAGGGCGTATGCTTTCACCATTTGCTTTTCTTTAGGGGGTTGCGGACACTTGTCCTTGTGCTGTCCCATTTGGCCACAATTGAAGCACTTCCTATCCGCTGGCTTGGCCCGACAATTACTAGCATAATGGCCCTTCTTACCACAGCTGAAGCACTCAACATCTTGCTTATTCTTTTTCTTCTGGCCATCCTTAGTCTGATTCTGCTTTCTCTTATTCTGGGAACCACCTTTGCCTTCACCACTTGCTTGTGGCTTTGGCTCACCTGCGGACGCAACCTCAGTCTTCGGCTTAGGGTAGAGACTTTCTTACCTCAATGCTTTCCCTACAATCGACTCAAACGACTCATCGATGTGGTTAATAAGTCTTTCCCCCAAGTACTGATCCAAACCAGTTATGAATTTCTCATTCTTTTTCTCGGCAGTATCAATAAGAGATAACCCGTACTTCGACAGAGTGTCGAATTCAGCAACATACTCCGAGATAGCTCTGCCATTCTGCTTGGGCTCCAAGAATTTCTTAACAGCACTGACTTCTGAGCAGCTGGAATGAACTTCTCGCTAAAGCGAGCCTTAAACTGCTCCCAAGTAATCTGATCTTCGGGAGTAGCTGCCTTTACAGCATTCCACCAATTCATTGCCCGCCCTTGCAGCTGACGGGACGCTAGCTTTCTCTTCATCGCATCCTCGATACCCAAATCCTCGAAGATACGTTCGCAACTATCCAACCAATCTTGAACATCCGTGGCCGACTCCGTTCCGTGGAACGGCTTCCCACCAAGGCTAGTATAATCCTTATTCAGCTTGGCGAAGTCGACCCTCGGCGCCTGCACTATTGGACCACCACCATTTCCATCATTGGGAGCTGCCCTCTGTACATCTCTAAGCATTTCTCTCATGAGGTCAGTAAACATCGTCCTCATGTCAGCAGCATTCCCATTATTGGCCCCTCTACCGGTACCTCTAACATATCGGCTCATCGTCAATCTGAAAAAGGAAATGATTAACGATCCCATAGTGGTGCTAGTGCAGCCCAACTTCATTCTTATACTACTAATAGTATACATATATAGTTTTTTTTAAAAAAAAAACAAAATAATCACAAATACGCTCTCTCGTATACGTATACTATCTCTCCCCGATAACTTCCCTAGGTTAACTATGCAACCTAGAGCTCTGATACCAAATGTGATAGCCCGCCCCGCACCAACCGACACTTCCTCCAAGTGTGCGCTGTACACATGTCCAACTGGCACGGAATGGTCGTCATAAGAAAAGAAAGAAGGGAATTAACTAACGAGAAACCTGTAGAATGTCTCACAGCGCAAGGAATAAAATATAATAATAATAACATACTTGACATAAAACAGGTGAGACAGTGCATAAGCTGATAACTAAAATCAACATCAACATCAAAGCAGAGGAAATCCCAATACAGCTTATTACAACTTTTCAAAATCTACTATCTCTAAACAAAAGAAAGCCAAAGTAGAAGATACACCACCAATGCCCAAGCAGTGATCTTCAACAACACAGGGAGAATACTATATATATGTGTTACGTGGAAGCCTCCTGCTCGTCTCCGGATCATCTACCCGTGCATCACCAGCTAACCTGTCTCTAGTCTGCTCATGTGAGCACCCAGAGTAATAAGAGGAGACATAAAACTCTGGGTCAGACATAAAGCCTGGTATGAGCGATAAGCATATAAACAAAATAATAACAGGTATACTAAACCATACCTGAACCTGGACCTGCAACCAAAGAGTTAGTACCACATACCGTACAATACTCTAAGGTGCCATAATAAATAGTGTAAGATTACGGAGGTGGGGTGTGCATGTCATAATGATAGCAAACAAATCAACCATAGCAACCATCCTCACATCTCTCACTTAGTGCGTAAAGCATACGATATCTACCACTTTGGAACACTAGACAAATTGAGGTAACGACGAACCCCGACTTGTAGAAACCCTGCTGTGACCAAGCTAAACCCATGGAGTCATGACCAAACATTTCAATGACCCACCACATTGGTCGTAGCCCTTGGTCCTACCAATGCCATAATGGCCCTGAATCCGCCTTCGTACCTCCTACCATAGTGGTCCAAAGCTATAGACATCGATAACCCCTTAACACGCGTCCCGCAGCAAAGCCCAATCATGAAGCGAACTCGTTGATTCCCATCCAAATCTTGAGCTCTAACTTCCCATTTGGACTCCCTTTGCATCTCGGGTTTTGATCGAGTTGGAGTTGGTCTTCAAAAGAATCGTCGCGTAATCGCAGCTCTAATCCGGTTCGGTGCTCCTTCGGTTCGGGTTCTTCACTCGGTTCGGGTTCTTCACTCGGTTCGGTTCGGGTCACAGTACTCCATCCGGTTCGGTGCTCCTTCGGTTCGGGTTCTCCACTCGGTTCGGTTCGGGTGTCCTGCTTCTGCCGCCATTTCTTCAACTACTTCCGAGTCCTTCAGAGTCGTGGTCCGGGTCTCCCTTGTTGTCCCTGAAGTTCCTACGCTGCTGGAGATGCCACCACCTTGGTTCGATTCGGCTATCCGACCCGATCCCCTTATCCGATCCGATCCCACTCTTTAGCTTACTCCGATCCGATCCGATCCTCTGTCCAACTCCAACTCTAAGTAAACGGCCTTCCTTCTCGCCAAATCCTCCTCCAGTGACAAGTTCCAATCCAGTTCGAATTCCCTTGGTCAGTTCACAAATCCGATCCGACCCCTACTCCGATCTGATCCGGTTCGGAACCTGCAGACTTCTGCAACTTTCCAGCGAGCTTTCTACGCCATTCGACGGCGTTTTCGACCAATCTAACTATTCTAATCAATCATGAAACATACCAAAGAGTCATAGCAACATGTAAGAGCAACCACAAACACCAAACAACAATTCAAATGAATCAAAATGGATCAAAAGTGGCTAAAACTTCACATTTTCCTATAATCCCTCTTAAACATGTTTAAGCACATACTTAGTAAAACTTAATCAAATCGTCTAAATTTTCTAACAGAGGCATGAGATATTATTTAAGAATTTCTAAACATTTTTCCAGAATTTATTAGTGTATAAATTCGCTAATCTTCACTAATTACCCTTAATTACCGTAATTAGTGCAAAAACTATGCAAATCACTCACCTTGGCCACAAAATAAAACACCAAATCCGAAATACTCTCTGTTTGGGTCGAATTCCTATATATAGCAGCATCTCCAACCTTGTTTTGTTGCTATTTGGCCTTGCTTTGATGTAGTTTAGGCTTAATCTTCACTAAAAATGTGTTTTGGAGTGGTTTTAGAGGATGGAAGCCATTACCAAGGTCTCAAGAAGGTTTGTGGCGGCTCAAAACTGAAATGAAAGTGATTTCCTAACCCTAATCAGCCCTCCTATGCCTCTAAACCCGAAATTCCCCTCTGGGCCTAGCTGCTAATCACCCGGTTAAGCCCAATTAAGCTGTTTTTCACCATCTGAAACTTGTTTCAGCCATATCTCCCAAACGGTGAGTCCGTTTGGCTAATGTGACCACTCTACGGAATTGTAAACCATCATCCGGAGCCAATAGAAGTGGTTTCAGGTCAAAATTCCTTTCCAGTCAAAAGTTATGGCCAAAACAGTGTCGACTAGGGGTAAAATGGTCATTTAAAAATTGGGAAAAATCATGAACATGGGAAATGACCCCAGTGGTCGTCTCCCAAAGTTACATGACCATACGACTTCGTATGTGAAAGAAATAAATATTCTACGATCCTATAATGCGTAGAATACGGGTCGTTACAGTACGCGTGTCCCGTCCTCGACATGGGTCGAGCCCAATAAGATACATATGGGTTACTGGTTGAAATGGGCCCCCACAAGCTACCCACCTAAGCTTGTCCCTTTTTCTAGTGCATCCCACTTAACCCTTTAATCATGTTTAATTACATGTTTCCATTTGGTTAAGTATTCTAATCGTATTTTCTATTGCCACCCAAGGCAACCCACAAGATTTCCACATGCCACCCAAGGCACTCACTTGATTTCCACATGCCACCCAAGGCACCCACTTAACCCCTCATGCCCCACTACATGCTTATCTGGTTAAGTGTTTCTTAATTAATTAAGAACGTAACCGTTGTAAAGACCTCTCACATTAGACTATCTTTTATGGCAGCTGGATTTGTTGGTTGGATCCGGGCAGCCTTACGCCATAACCGAGTCTAACCTCGTGTCTTTACACTTGTCACGTATTTAGTTTGTGCCTAAGACCTCTCACATTGGGCCAATCATTTGTAGCCGCTGGATTTGCCGGTCAGTTTCGGGCAGTCTTATGCTACAAAAAGGGTCCAACCTCGTGTCTTAGTCGATTAATTACACCTAATTAATCACCCCCATAATTTGTATTAATTATCCCTAATTAATTACAAATTTAACGATGTACATAATTGACTCAATTATGTCCATCCACTTTATGGTATGCATAATCATACCAACTTCACACCATTTCATTAACATGAATATTAACCCCATCGTTCCCCACGTAATTCGCTAACATGACATACTTAAAAGGGAAGATTCATCACACATACAATGGGTTCAACTTGCATAACATTAGCATCAACATGGGTTTTAAAGGTGTCAACATGCATATAGCATCAAACCCAACTAGCATAAATAATCAACCCAAACTTGCATGAATCACATATGTCATAAGGAGGTTAACTTGCATAAGTTACTTACGTCATACAAATGGGTAAACTTGCATATGTATGTATGACATACAAAGGGGTTAACTTGCATATGTATGCATATCATACAAAGGTGTAAACTTGCACATGTTACTTGCATATAATCAAACACCAAACTTGCATAACATGTCATATATGAACTTGCATATAATCAAACACCAAACTTGCATAACATATCATGTATGAACTTGCATATAATCATACACCAAACTTGCATAATCATGGTGTCATAATGGATCAATGTTTATCATAGCGATTTGCATAACTAGCATCATGAACACATAGCCTAAAACTTGCATAACATCATGATCACATAGCATATGACTTGCATAACTTGCATAACATCATGATCACATAGCATATGGCTTGCATAACTTGCATAACATCATGATCACATAGCATATGACTTGCATAACTTGCATAACATCATGAACACATAGCATATAACTTGCATAACTTGCATAACATCATGAACACATAGCATATAACTTGCATAACTTGCATAACATCATGAACACATAGCATATGATAACATAACTTGCATTGATCCACATTCATAGCCATAACCTCATCATATCCTATCATAATTATTTCAACAATTGGTCATTAAGGCTATAGAAACTCACAACTTGTTGATTAGCACTCCTATGAAGAAGATTAAGTTGCTATAGTTGATTAGAAGTTGATTTGAGAAGCTATCTTCCTCTTTAATTTGTTGGTGGCTCCTCCTAGTTGCATTTTGACGGCATAACGACGTTGTCTCCAATTTTAGTATGAATTAGGGTAGTCTTAGGGTGTATTTATAGAATTAGGATTTAGTTTAGGCCCTTAGATTAACCCTAGATTAGGTTAGAGCCATCATATTTCGTCACAAGCCACCAGGACACAGCCCAAAAGCCAAAATGGTGCACCCAGGTCACACAGACCGACATGGGGGGTCGACCCCTGGGTCGACCCCTGGGGAGGGGGTCGACACCCATGTCGACCCTAGGGTCGACACCCTCTGCCTGGCGGGAATTTTTCCGCCTCTTCTGAAATGAGAAATTTTTTATATTTAAATCTGTTTTGAATTTCTGAAAACTTCCTCGGGCCTTAACTGGGTCATACGGACTCCGATTTTCGAAAACTCGGACTCTATTTCGCGTATTTTTCCGAGACGAACGCAATGGCATAGCCCGTTTCCCCTGATTCAGATTTTTAAAATTTAATTCTGCCCTGTTTTATATTATAGCAAGTTATTCAACATACGGGGTGTTACACATAAGAGAATTATATATATACAAACAAATCAAAATATATAGAAAAACAGCAAATCGGGAAGCCAAAGAACGGAACCGACCCATTCTGGGGTTCGACCCGAGACCCTGCTGGGTCGACCCAGGGTATTTGGGGTTGACCCATGGGTCGACCTCGGGGTCGACACCCAAAGGAGAGGGTTGACTGCCATACAGATCTGGGTAAAATTCATTTTATAAATGTGGACTTATTTGTGGCTTGGGTCGTTGGCTTTAGGCTATAAATAGGACCCCATTTCTATTGCTTTTAAACATCGAAAACAATAGAGACAATGATATGTTGTCCCAGCTTTGATTGTGTTAGCCTATTTTCTTCAACAACAGCCTATACGCATACAAGAATTCAATTTAATGCTTCAGCCTATTGTTCTTTGTTCTTTAGATCCAATCATAATGAGTTTATGTTGCTTTTAGATATAACATTTAAAAAGTAATATTGATGTGTTTATAAGTTTGGATCTAAGCCTATGCCTGTTAATAACTTGAATCATATCAGATCTGCCATTACTTGTACACCTGATCTATTGTTCTCATATACCCAATTTTTCCATTATATGCCTATCTTGTTATTATGATCAATTTTACCATCATATGCTTGTTTTGTTATTATGCCTACCCTCTTTCCCTTTTTATATTTATAGCCAGGCTACCTTCGAGCCTAGGCCTACCACTGAAATATGCGAGTGCATGAAATTGGGAACGATGGGGAATGTCAAAGTTGGGGCATACATTGTATTGGAATTTTAAGGAAATAACATATACATGGACCTAAAACTTTAATTTGGGCATAAATTATATTATGAATCATGACTGGGGTTTTTGGGGCATAACCTATACTGTACAATTTGACTAAAACTTGGGGCAGATGTTATATTGTGAATTATGACTGTAATTTGGGGTATATGAATTTGGAGGCTTAATTTAAGATTTAGCAGAACATAATAATAAAACTGTAGTTAACCTGCTGTAACTTGCAAAGAGGTTTAATCAGTTAAAATGACAAATCAACTGAAATCTGTTGAAATTGAATACTGTAATTAAAAAACCTACGATGAACATGAATAGTTGTTTAAGAATGAATATGCCTAGATTTATAGTAAATAGAAACTATAACCTCACTTAGACATGAGGTTAGATTACACTTGCTGTAGAAGTCTACCCGAAACTGCCTGACATATCCAACAACCACAAGTGGTTAATCTAATGTGAGGGTCGAGTGCATGAATATACACGTAATGGTGCTAAGACACGAGGTTAAGTCCGACTTGTGGTAGAAGTGTAACACCCCATGTCTGTTAATGTCACTCACAAAGGGAATGCATTAACTTCCATGAAGCATTATAAGTAAACAGAACAGAATATTACAAGACAGATACATAAAGTAGTACTTGAAAAATTTATAACTTTATTACAGCAGAAACAGAAGTAAGTTTGGTTACATCTTTCAAAACCACAATATCGGAATTCAAGTACATAAATATCAGTCTTGTACAAAAGCCTTCAGAGTATGTAATTTTAAATCCATAATCCCCAACAGAAAATGCCATAAATAGGTAGAATCAAAGCCAAGCAATACTTCAAGCGCTTCTAACACTTCAAGTAGAGAGAAATCTAAATCAAGCTCCTACTTTCCCAGCCTGAGCACCTGGGAGGAACGGAAGAAAAGAGGTGAAACAAACTAGGTCAGACATCTGGATGAGAGATAACCGTAATAGGAGTAGCAGGTTAACAGATAAAATAGAATGATACAGGCTAAGCTAAGCTCCTTACTAAATTTTCACTTCTCTGCACTAATACTAGTATAACAGAATTAGGTGTTGTCTTATTGTCTAAACAGAAAACAGAATGATCTCTTCAGAAACACGATGCTAGAAATGGGCCTTTACCACCCGAACAGAGACAGACGGTACTTAAACAGAATCAAGAACAAAATCAGAGACAGAAACAGAATAATCCCTTTGGAAACAAAATATTAGAGTTAGGTGTACACTAGTAATGGGCCTTTACCACCCCAGAAGACGGTACCACACAGAAACAGACAGGTGTTACCACCCCAACATAAACATATGGTACCCCAACGGAAACAGACAGAACTAAGTGTACCCTAAATTCTACCCCAAGCGATCGGCTCCCTAATACATAAATACCCTGTGCCGGCCCCACAGAAGGGTGTATCACTCCCTAGAGTGGCAACCGATAGACATAGACCTATTTACAGATGTCACGGTGTCTTACATCCTCAGAGCAGACCGGATCCATGCACGCACATGACCCCGTTGGAATGCGCGATCAACACCCCCCGCCATTATTAGAGTGAACCTCTTACAATTAGTTCAGTAAGCGTGCCCGGACCCCTCTTAGTTTTGGGTCATAGTTTTGATACCAGAAAGGGTTACTAACTAATATGGGTCCCAAACAACAGATGACACAAGTAATTATCCTTCCTAACCTTGTGTCCCCAGACTAACAGATTTCAGATTAACTTGTTTACAGATTTCAGATGTACAAAGTTCAGATTAACTAGTTTTCAGATCAGACATACAAGTTAACAGGTTTTCAGATTAACGGATCAGATGTATAGATTAACAAGTTCTCAGATATACAGATTAACAGACTTACAAATTGTTTTACCTAACTTTGTATTGGGTCTACAGATTCACGAAACGGGTTTGTTAGATTCATCAGTCCAGTTGTTTTAACCCTATCCACCCAACACGTTTTAGGCATCATATTTATCTTAGATTTGCATTAATTAAATATTAATGCACAAACCTCTCACATTAGGTCGGTAGCTTGTGGCCGCTGAATGTGCCGGGTGGTTCCGGGCAGACTTCTGCCACAAGCTAGATCTAACCTCGTGTCTAAGCATCCTTATGCCTACGACCTCTCACACTAGACTGACAGTTTGCGGTTGCTGGTTAAGCCGGTTGGATCCGGGCAGGCTTCCACCGCAAACTGGGCCTAACCTCGTGTCTCAGCATTCTTATTTGTAGCTAAAGTTTTCATTCACAGATTATGCCAATATCAGACTAATTATGCCAATTCAACAAATTATCTTCTTCACAAGTTACAGCAGATTATTCCAAAGTTCTATTAACATGTTTTGCTCAATTTTAGATCGAGCGTACAGATTTCATACCCCAAATTACCGTATTCGGTTTCAACAGATTTAGCAGATTGGGCAATTTAACAGATTTAATCATTCCTTAAAATTCAATTGACATACCTTGCCTAATCATAAAATTAAGCCTAATTTTATATGCCCAAATTATGGTCATAATTCACCATATAACATATGTCCCAATTTTTTTTTTTAAATTTGCACCGTTTAGAATATTCTCTAAAAACCCCCAAATCATGATGCACAATATAAATTATGCCAAATTATAGTCGTTGATTACCGCATGTGTCAAATATCCAAAAATCCGAATTAGGCGTATTCACATAAATATTTATCCCTATTTTAATATAGATCTTTTATGCCTAAATCATATATCCTTTTTTTTTCTTCCAAGTCATAGATCATCATATAAAATATGCCCCCAAATCTAGATCTTAAATTACAACATGTATTATGCCCTCAAAATCAGATCTTGAATTATAACATGCATTTTGTCCCCCAAATTACAAGTCATATGTTGTCATACAATAATTCTCCTTCTTTCAAATCATAAACCGTAATATATAGTATGCCTAGATCTAGATCTTAAATTACCACTTATGTTGTGTTCTCAATTTAGTCACAAATCAGTTATGTCCAATTATGCATCATTCAATATTTTCCCCAAATTTAGCGTTCGCGTGTCAGTCTCTTATGTGATTTGGCTCAGGCTCGTGGTAGCCTGGATATAGAACAGAATGAAGGAAGAGATACAGAATAGTTACAATAAGATAGATCTACACAGAAAAATAGATCTGATAAAAAGTAAAAAGATGGATCTACACAGAAAAACAGATCTGATAAACAAGAATAAGATAGATCTCCAATTCAGATTTATACCCATGTCAAGATTGTAATTAAATTTCATATCTGAAAATAACTGTACTCACATATCATGGTTTAAGAAAGAGAAGAACGATTCTAGGTTCTGATTTTCTAGAGTTGGTTTAGCTTTCCGTTGATGTAGGCGTTGATTTGTTATCTTTATCTTCTCTTTTGAATTGATTGATTAGGGTGGAGGCTATGTCACTTTAGGTTTTAGGAGCATGGAGGCACCATTCCTCTTTGTTAATGAATTAGGGTTTAGGTTTAGGGTCCTTATATAGTTGTAGAGAGTGTTTTAGGACCATTAGATTAACCCTGAACCATGAGAACCAATCAGATGCCACATCTGCCTTAGAGCGAATCGGCCCACGGGTTGACAGCCAAACACCATGAATCAATCCCTAGTCGACCCAGCGGGGCTTGGGTCGACCTCAAAAATGGGTTGGTTCGGTTATTCCCACTCTTGATTCGTTGTTTTGAACTTTTTTGCATATTTATTTATTTAATTTATATATATATCTATATATATATTTTTCTCATATGCATACAAACTTCAAGGCTTAATAACATCTTCATAAGGTATCTGTTTTGTGCAAACCAAATGTCTATCTTGACCCAAAATTTTGAAACAAACATAATAGCGCAATCCATTTCACTTAATTCTTCTTCTAAAAATTGAGTATACTTTAATTTATGAATTTTAATGTTATAAAATTACAGGTTGTTACATTCTCCTCTCCTTAAAGGATTTCATCCCCGAAATCTCCAAGTTAAGAAGAATGTATCCTACTGTCCAATCATCCATCTACTCAACCATCATCCACAAGCATCCATTGTCCTTTAAAAGTTTTCTAATGCCGTATGAACATATGCAGAGTGTGTGTATATGTTTCTTATATAATGCAAAATTAGGTGATCTACTGATCCAGTTAACCTCCTTAATGCTATGTTAGTGTCATGAGTCCAATTATGTATGCAAGAAATCCTATTTGATACACATCATTTCTATATGAGTGCATAACCATTCATCCAAATGCAATATCCATGTGATGAGTCAATCATTTTGCATCCACAAAAATTGAAAAATGCACACACATTCATATGTAGTATGAAAGTGTTATTGAGCCGATCTAGTGCCTAGTATGTGTATATGCATCCACGAGCAACCACTAGCAACCACTTGCATCCACTTGCAACCATCAAACATAACATCTCTCATACACATGTTTACACTCATTAGTTTTTACCTAAAGGTCGAAGACTCGATCGATAGGATACAGCCGAGTGATAAAAGCAAGTACAATTAAAATAAAAGTTCTGTTCCCATTAGACATCGGTTAAGAAAATAAATCCCTAAGTATCAACCTCGAAGACCGAAATCAACATCAAATTGACACTCAGAGAATTACTCCCATTAAACAATGTCAAATCTGGAAATCTACTTCACGCTTCGAGTAAAAACTCCTATCCTTTTTAGAAATATTCAGATACTTACAGACTACTGGTACATATCAGATTATCAAATGATTCTTAGGAAACTAAGCATGATAAAACCCTACCATATCCCACAAAAACCAGAATGTATGCGTCATAGTCAACTTAACGCTTAACATACTCAAACCCCAATCTATCACAAACAGATGAGTTGTAACCCTTATGGGGTTTGAGACTATAGCGGGATCAGAAACACGACTAGTATTAAAGTGCAGAGACTCAACTACAGAATTAAAATGTCAGAATGATCAGATAAGGAAATTAAACTTTGTACGAAAAATTTTCCACCTATATCCTGTCCACCAACTGCGAGAGCATTCGCCTACCTTCCAGAAGATTCTGCCCTTTGCCCTTGCCTTCTGGGGCAATCCTTGATCAAATGTCCTATCTCACCGCACTGAAAACGACCAGTCTTCTTAATGTTAACAATTCTTTCTATAAAAATTTCCCCCATCGCGCGAAAAACCCTATGAAGCTCAAAAGAGGATTAGCCGTAGGTGAAATTACTGCGGCTACAGATGGAAGTTAGGCACTTCTTTGCCCTTTGACAGGCACTGTAGTCTCATCATGCCTACGGAATCATGTCGCGATGAGGTTACCTCCCAGAAAGCCAGGAGCCCCGGAGACTCAGAAAAGAAGGAAACGAGCTATGTTTTTCAAAATAACTTTCCTTTTGAAAATACTTCCATTTTAAAACCTTTTTGAAAATAGTTTTCGAAAACTTTTTATCAAATCTGGTAACCTTCAACTATGATACCAAGTGTAACACCCCATGTCCGTTAATGTCACTCACAAAGGGAATGCATTAACTTCCATGAAGAATTATAAGTAAACAGAACAGAATATTACAAGACAGATGCATAAAGTAGTACTTGAAAATTTTATAACTTTATTACATCAGAAACATAAGTAAGTTTGGTTACATCTTTCAAAACCACAATATCGGAATTCAAGTACATAAATATCAGTCGTGCACAAAAGTCTTCAGAGTACGTAATTTTAAAATCATAATCCCCAACATAAAATGCCATAAATAGGTAGAATCAAAGCTAGCAGAGAGAAATCTAAATCAGGCTCCTACTTTGCCAACCTGAGTACCTAGGGAGGGAGGGGGAACGGAAGAAAAGAGGCGAAATAAACTAGGTCAGACATACATCTGGTGAGTCCAGTGACTTTCAACATATAAACAGATAATAGTATCATGACATGTAAATAAAACTGGATGAGAGATAGCCGTAACAGGAGTAGCAGGTTAACAAAAGAAACAGAATGATATAGGCTAAGCTACGCTCCTTACTTAGTTTTCACTTCTCTGCACTAATACTAGTATAACAGAATTAGGTGTTGTCTTGTTGTCTAAACAGAAAATAGAATGATCTCTTCAGAAACACGATGCTAGAATTGGGCCTTTAACACCCGAACAGAGACAGACGGTATAGAAATAGAATCAGGAACGAAATCAGAGACAAAAACAGAATAATCCCTACGGAAATAGAATATTAGAGTTAGGTGTACACTAGTAATGGGCCTTTACCACCCCAACAGACGGTACCACACAGAAACAGACAGGTGTTACCACCCCAACAGAAACAGACGGTACCCCAACAAAAACAGACAGAACTAAGTGTACCCTAAATTCAACACCAAGAGATCGGCTCCCAAATACATAAATACCATGTGCCGGCCACACAAAAGGGTGTATCACTCCCTAAAGGGGCAACCTATAGACACAGACCTATTTATCGATGTCACGGTGTCTTACATCCTCAGAGTAGACCGGATCCATGCACGCATATGACCCCGTTGGAATGCGCCATCAACACCCCTCGCCATTATCAAAGTGAACCTCTTACAATTAGTTCAGTAAGTATGCCCAGACTCCTCTTAGTGTTGGGTCATAGTTTTGATACCAGAAAGGGTTACTGACTAATATTGGTACCAAACAACAGATGACACAAGTAATTATCCCTCCTAACCTTGTGTCCCCAAACTAACAAATTTCAAATGTTCAAAGTTTAGATTAACTAGTCTTCAGATCAGACATACAAGTTAACAGGTTTTTAGACTAACGGATCAGATGTGCAGATTAACAAGTTCTCAGACTAACGGATCAGATATACAGATTAACAGACTTATAGATTGTTTTACCTAACTTTGTATTGGGCCTACAGATTCACGAAATGGGTTTGTTAGATTCATCAGTCCAGTTGTTTTAACCCTATCCACCCAACATGTTTTAGGCATCATATTTATCTTAGATTTGCGTTAATTAAATATTAATGCACATACCTCTCACATTAGGTCGGTAGCTTGTGGCCGCTGGATGTGCTGGGTGGTTCCGGGAAGACTTCTGCCACAAGCCAGACCTAACCTCATGTCTAAGCATCCTTATGCCTACGACCTCTCACATTAGACTGACTGTTTGCGGTTGATGGTTAAGCCGGTTGGGTCCGGGCAGGCTTCCACCGCAAACTGGGCCAAACCTCGTGTCTCAGCATTCTTATTTGTAGCTAAAGTTTTCATTCACAGATTACGCCAATATCAGACTAATTATGCCAATTCAGCAAATTAACTTCTTCACAAGTTACAGCAGATTATTCCAAAGTTCTGTTAACATGTTTTGCTCAATTTTATATCGAGCCTACAGATTACATACCCCAAATTCATTTTCGACAGATTTAGCATATTGGGCAATTTAACAGATTTAATCATTCCTTAAAATTCCATTGACATACCTCATCTAATTATAAAATTAAGCCTAATTTTACATGACCAAATTATGGTCATAATTCACGATATAACGTATGTCCCAAATTTTTTTATTTTTTAAATTTGCACGTATAGAATATTCTCTAAAAAACCCAAATCATGATGCACAATATAAATTATGCCAAATTATAGCCGTTGATTACCGCGTGTGTCAAATATCCAAAAATCCGAATTAGGCGTATTCACATTAATATTTATCCCTATTTTAATATAGATCATTTACGCCTAAATCATATATCCTTTTTTTTCTTCCAAGTCATAGATCGTCATATAAAATATGCCCCTAAATCTAGATCTTAAATTACAACATGTAATATGTCCTCAAAATCAGATCTTGAATTATAACATGCATTTTGTTCCCCAAATTACAAGTCATATGTTGTCATACAATAATTCTCCTTCTTCCAAATCATAAACCGTCATATATAGTATGCCTAGATCTAGATCTTAAATTACCACTTATGTTGTGTTCTCAATTTAGTCACAAATCAGTTATGTCCAATTATGCATCATTCAATATTTTCCCCAAATTTAGCATTTGATTGTCAATCTCTTATGAGATTTGGCTCAGGCTCGTGGTAGCCTGGCTATAGAACAGAAGGAAGGAAGAGATACAGAATAGTTACAATAAGATAGATCTACACAGAAAAACAGATCTGATAAACAAGAATAAAGTGGATCTACACAGAAAAACAGATTTGATAAACAAGAATAAGATAAATCTCCAATTCAGATTTATACCCATGTCAAGATCATAATTATATTTCATATCTGAAAATAACTGTACTCATAAATCATGGTTTAAGAAAGAGAAGAACGATTCTGGGATCTGATTTTCTGGAGTTGATTTAGCTTTTCGTTGACGTAGGCGATGATTTGTTATCTTTATATTCTCTTTTGAATCGATTGATTAGGTTGGAGGCTAGGTCACTTTAGGTTTAGGAGCATGGAGGCACCATTCCTCTTTGTTAATGAATTAGGGTTTAGGTTTAGGGTCCTTATACAGTTGTAGAGAGTGTTTTAGGACCATTAGATTAACCATGAACCATGAGAACCAATCAGATGCCACATCTGCCGTAGAGCGAATCAGCCCACGGGTTGACAGCCAAACACCCTGAATCAATCCCAAGTCGACCCAGCGAGGCTCGGGTCGACCTCAAAAATGGGCTAGTTCGGTTATTCCTCCTCCCTATTTGCTGTTTTGAACTTTTTTTGCGTATTTATTTATTTAATTTATATATATATATATATATATATATTTCTCATATGCATACAAACTTCAAGGCTTAGTAACATCTTCATAAGGTATCCGTTTTGTGCAAACCAAATGTCTATCTTGACCCAAAATTTTGAAACGAACATAATAGCGCAACCCATATCACTTAATTCTTCTTCTAAAAATTAAGTATACTTTAATTTGTGAATTTTAATGTTATAAAATTACAGGTTTTTACAAGAAGTCTTCCTAGAATCACCCGACATATCCAGCATCCACAAGTGGTCAACTTAATGTGAGAGGTCTAGTGCATCAGCATATATGAACGGGGAATGATAATAACCTATTCTGAATAAACCCGAATGGGAAAAAGGAAAGATAATAAGTAGGCTTGTCCTAGGGACAAGTGGTAATTATAACTTAGGTTATAATAAATGATAGAGGAAGGGGATAACTTATGAAATAAGATAAGTTGTACTTAATTATAAACTAAGTAGTCAATAATTCTGGAAACCCATGAAATCTATGGGGTTAAAACCCGTTAAATCTGTGGGGTTAAGTAATCCTGTTAAATTTGCGGGGTTAAGTAAACCTATTAAATCTGTGGGGGGTTATACGAACCTGTTAATCTAGAAAACTTAACCGGTTACATCTGTTGGAGTTATATGGATCTGTTAACTTGTATAGTTTAACCCGTAAATCTATAGGGGGTTATGTGAATCTGTTAAATCTGTTAGGCATAACCTGTCGAAATCCTAGTTATCTCGGGACACAAGATCTATAAGGGTTGGCTTGTGTCATCTGTTGTGTGGGACCCATATTATTTAGTAACCCATTCTAGTATTAAAAGGGGACCCGCACTAGGTAAGGGTCAGGGCACGCTTACTGAACTGATTGTAAGAGGTTCATCTGGGAGGAGGTGTGTACTGGCGCCTTCCAACGGACTCATGTGCATGAATGAGTATGGCTTGCTCTAGGAAAATAAACCGCTATAGCACTAGTAAATAGGTATGTGTCCTTCTGTAGGTTTCCACCTTAGGAAGTAATACAACATACTGTGAGGCCGACATAGGGTATATACGGGATAGGGAGCTAACCGATTGGGGGTAGTAATTAGGGTATATCTAGTCCTGTCTGGTTCTATGGGGTACCTGTATTTTTGTTTGGGTTAACACCCATTATTTCTGTTTAGGTACCGGTTAATTTTGTTTAGGGTAAAACTCGGTACTAGAGTACACCTAAAACTACCATTATATTTTTGTTGGGATCATCTTGTTTCTGTTATACTAGTATTGGTGTAGAGAAAAGTACTTAAGAAGCGCAACATATCTAGTTATGTTATCCTATTATACCTACCTTACAACATTGTTATCTCCTCATCCAGTTTATATGCCTATCATGATGCTTTTACTTATTTATATGCTAAAAGTAACTGGACTCGCCAGACTTTATGTTTGACCCATTTTGTTTCCTCTTCTCTCTCTTTTGTTTGCCCCCCAGGTTCTCAGAGTGGGAATACTCAAGGTTGGTCAGGATTCTTCTTTCATTCTTCTTAGAGCTGCTTAGATGTACTGCTTGATTTCATATCTTATCTTCTATGGCTATATTTTGGGGATTATGCTCTTTTTATGTATTATTGTACTCTGATGATGTTTTTGGTACAAGAGAAAAGTTTATGTTGATGTAAATTTTTTTCAATATTTCAGACTTATTATGTAATTGAGTTTGGACCACGAAGCTTTTCTAATTAATAAAGTCTTTAATTCCACCGTTATTTTATATATGTATAGTCATGTTTCTGTTTACCTATAATGCTTCACAAAACTTAATGCATTCTGATAAAGAGTGACACTGACGGACGTGGGGTGTTACAGTAGTCCATGTAATTCTCCGGCATGTTGGTTAGAAACTGGAGATAAGTTGATACTTGGGCCAGAGATGATAAAAGAAACATTGGATTGTATTGAGATCGTTCGGTAACGAATGAATGTGAATCAAGATCGTTAGAAGAGCTACGCTAATAAGCGTCATAATGATTTAGAGTTTGGCATTGGCGATATGGTTTTCGTGAAGATTCCTCCTTTGAAGAATGTTGTTCGGTTCGGAAATAAATGAAAGTTAGTCCCAAGATTCGTTGGACCGTTTTCAATAGTCAAGCGGATTGGAAAGCTCACGTATTAATTGGATTTACCCAAGAAGATGTAGATTGTGCACAATGTTTTTCATGTATCTTTTCTACAAAAGTGTGTGTTGATTCAAATGTGGTGGCATCTCCGGATCAGTATGAAGACATATAAGTTAAGTCTGTAGTTTTGAAGCCTTGTAAAACGCTTTGCATTGTATGGAATGACACAAAAAAGCTTAGAGGGAAGGTAGTTAAGCTAGTCAAGGTGAAATGGAGTGAGGATGACGATGATTGTACGTAGGAAACAGAAGAGTGTATGAAAACAATCCATACAGAACTCTTTATTGGTATGACCCATTAATATCGTGTCACTCTTACACCATTGTAACTTGTACTATTCGTTAGAATTCCACGTGCTAGGTTAAGGCTATGGATACATGACTTGATGGATTCTAGTTTAGATGGTAAAATTGGTTGTTCATGGATGATAAGCATGTAGAATGGTTTTGGTTGCTCGTGTTTGCTTGGGATTTCGAGGGCTAAATTCCTAAGAGGGGAGAATGTAACGACCTGCATTTTACGTATTGGAGGATCGTAAAACATTTTTATTTATTTCCTCAAGGGTCGGAC
Source organism: Allium sativum (assembly GCA_030737875.1). NCBI lineage: Eukaryota > Viridiplantae > Streptophyta > Magnoliopsida > Asparagales > Amaryllidaceae > Allium > Allium sativum. Next base: position 746,841,807 of record CM060916.1, on the reverse strand, counting down.
CATTCTCATATTTTGATATGTTGTTCATGGGGGGATGAGACATGTCCATGATTTTTACCAATTTTATTTGTGGCCACTGTGCCCCTATTGTTTTTGTTTAGGGCATAAATTTTGACTGAAATTGAATCAGGTGCCTAGATCAATTTCATTGGTTGGAAATGGTGTCTCCAATTCTGAAGAGTGGTCACATTAAAGTTTTGGTTCATCGGTTTGGGAGGACTCGTTGTTGTGCTACACATATTCTGGACAGATTAATTAGTCATTAGTGGACTGATTAGTAAAGTCCATTACGGCTAGGGGTTATTGGCTATAAATAAGGGGTAAAGGCATAGAGAATAGTTTAGTTTCTTTGTTTCTCTTATTTGGTTGAGCTCTTGACCCTCCTTGCTCAATCACATACATCTCCACTTCATTTAATTCTTATATCTAGATTAGTAAATTGAAGATCAACATCGATGAAAGGTAGATCGCATCATAGTGATTGATTCAGTGGTCGTTCTTCGTTGTTAATATTTGTAGATCTTTCTTTTGAGGCTATTTTGTGGATTTGGTGAGTGATAAGCATCTCCCACACTTATTCAATCAAGTACATGGGTTGTTTGATCTTATTTTCATCATTTGTCCTTTTGACCTAGATCTAATCGTTGTAATTATATATTTAATTCGAATTACCATAGGATCTAATCTAGAAAGATTATAACGGTAAATTCATATGCTAGTTCTGTGTTTATGCAAATTTAATCCATTTATTGATTTGGTCATTGTGGTTTGGTGAATTTCATAAGCTAGTCGATGATTAATTGATGTATTAGTGCTTGCTTAATGATCACTTAATTTTGTTTGTTTGAAATCATATGAGTTTGGAATTAAATTGGTTTCGAGCGTAGATCGTGTCTTGCTGCGCAAGAAATTGGATGGATCGGACGTAAGGTGTGTGGTGATGGGTCGGCCGAACATGTGAGCATGGCTAAGTCGATGGATAGCCACCAAATAAATGGATCAGGTAGCCTTGGCATTTGAAGGAATAGTTGCATCTTTTGATGGACTAGCAAGCAATGGACCAGGCAAGGTAAAAAGTATGCATCAACATGGTTTCGATGATGGATCGAGCGTATTTAAGGGGTGGATCGACACACATGAATCGGCGGTGGAATATGGTTGATCGACACGAATGTTTATCATGGATCAGCAGGCAAAAAGCTATGGATCAGCAAGGCTTTTTGATGGATCAGGCAACATGAAATAGCATGGATCGACAATGCTAAAAGCATGGATTGGCCATGAAAATCAGATGGATCGGCAAGGCTCTGGCAAGGATCGGGCAAGTGGTATTTGAATGGATCCGCCAAGGGCGAGATGATGGGTCGCGCATGCTATATCATAGCATTCTGAAATGTTGTGGATCAGGGTGAGTAGCTCTATGCAAAAGAATGTATCGGAGTCCAATCCATAATGGATTACGCAAGCTTAAAAGATGGATCACAGAGTTTTGGAAACTCCGTGCAAAGGTGAATGAAACGATGTGGACTGTTATACATATCAAAGGGATGAACGTTGTGTATCAAATATTGGCCGAACGAAGTATGTTTTGGTACGACGTTGGACGTGGCTTCGAAGTGAATTCAAGGTGGAATGTTCAAAGTGTTGTGAGGTGTTCGTTGATCGTTGAAATGCAACAAATGTGAAGATGACTCAAAGTTGTTGATTTCATGGATAATGGTTGCTCGAGCAGTCTCTTGATCTTTTAAATAGTCATCAAGTCAGATGGCTAGAGATATCGAAGGTTGAGGGATTATTGTTAGTCAGAGGTTCTAGCGGGCTCAAAGCAGGGGTATAACGGGGACGCCCAAAAGACTAGAAGTTGTCTGGCCGTGTACACTAGGTACCGTTGAAAGGCTTAGGTACGTATCATTGAACAGTCTAAAACCGAGGTTACCATTAGCCCTTGACGAATGGCATGTTAGGCCAGTCATATGATTAACGATGTTTTCAAGGCATGATAGGCGGTGATTGCCAGAGTCATGGATGTTGATTGTTTTTCTTGTATCGTCTTGCATAGATTTTTCAATGTTGAGCGAGACATCTCTTATGTGCTTGTCTGATGTTGGTTTAGGCATTCGGTGTTGTGCTTGGGGACGTTTATCTCATTTAGGATGGTCTACACTGGATAATTAGTTGTTATGTCTGCTACTATTTGTTTTCTGGTTTTGTAAAGGCTATCACTGTCGGATGTGGAGGAGACAGGTTTGGGTTTCTTCTCTGTTGAAGTTGGTAAATTAAATGATTGATCTACCTATTTCTCAGATACTTTATTGATTATGTTAGATAGTTGTTCTATCGCTCATTGAGACTGTTGTCTAACTCACGGTTTTATATTTCCTCTTATTACCTTAGGTTGTTCATCCTGTTGTGGATGGGCAGACTATGTGGCAGGTGGTAGGTGATAGATCTTGATGAGGACAATGCTGCAGAGCGATGACGAGCAGGAGGCTTACGTATTATTTCCAATGATCTATTAGTTGTTTCCGCTATTATGGTTGTTATGATTCTCTGAGTGATTTGTAGTGAGGCATTTTGTATAGACTCTTGTTCAACGACGAATATTCTATGAATTAGAACACCATCGTGAAGTATAATAAACCGCAAGCGCACGGCGTACAATTATTAGTATGTGGCGAATACGAGTCGATCCACAGAGAAAGAATTAATTCTAGATTTTACTCAATCGAATTAAACCGAATTCAAGTGATGATTTAACTATAACATCAACATGACATCATGACATCAACATAACATGAAACACAAAGAGAGAATGAAAAGATAAATTATGTTGCAACTACATGATCAAGAGAGCTTCATTACCCTTAAGTTGAAAGGGATTAGCCTCTCATGTTTATTATTCTAACAACGAACATAACTTGCAAAATAGAACAAAAAACAAGAGAAAAAGAAAATAAAAATAAAATAAAGGACAATCTAATCTACTTGCAGAAAAGAAAATAACATGTAACTAAAAAACTAAAGAGAAAAGGGAGAAGACTAATTTTATTCTGACAGAAGAAACTTATAGAATAAAACCTAAGATTGAATGAATCCAAATGAATCAAATACAAGTGTATTTATAATTGCCAAGGCCAAGACTAAGCGGCCTATTACACAATGTAGGATAAAAGCCCTTTTTCAAAGTAACACATAAACCAACTAGCTAAGTGTGAACGCATATGAATGGCTTTGCAAATGTCGTAGCTTGCGAGTATCAAATGGCATCAACTCCAACTATTTTGCGCATGAATAGGAACACCATAACATTTACGACAAGCTATCTTTATGAAAAGGCATTGAATCATTAAAATATGCGGCAGAAAGTGATTGAATAGCAACATTTCTTCAAGCTTTAATCTAGTTTTCAAAATCAACACTCTTCTTACACCAGTTATTCAAGCTTTTCAATAATTAAGTGCATCAATTCCATTCAACATAAATAACCTGAAAACGCAACTATAAATACACAGTATCAATTATTTTTAAGAGAAAACAAGATAAATTATCAGATAAAATATACATATTTACGAAAGTGTTGATATTTTTTATATGATGCTTCACTATTATTACTTATTATATGTTCTATTATATTTTATCCCTGCGCTGTGAGTTGTATGACATGTTCCTCTTGTGTTTTCCACCCTGAAGATCGTCCATACCTGCCTAGCACATCTTTCAGTGCCAAATTCCTCTTGTTAAGTGTAGGAGTTATGGGCGGTCGTCACAAGTATCTGGTTCGATTCTTTTTGGATGCACCACACTCGTACATGATGGTTGTTAATCACCTAAAGAAGGTACGGAAGCCACGAGGAGCGATTAGAGTCGAAGTCTAATGGTAAGATTTTCTTCTTCCTTCTCTTTGATTTGGAGATTAGGCGTAAAATATTGGAAGCAGATCTGGTTATAATTAGGAACATACTCTTCATCGTAAAACCTTGGGTTGCCACGTTAGGCAATTCTGGTAACTTTACCAAGAATGTACCTATCAGGATCAAGTTGACGAACGTGCCTTTATATGCATGGTCTAAATTGGGTACAGCCTGGTTAGCAATGAGAGTTTGTTGCTTCTTGCATATGTACACGTCAACCAAACATATTGACAGACTGGAATATGCCAAGGTAATAGTTGAGGTTACATCACATAAGGATTTGCTTGACAGTTTCCCTGTTTAATTGCTATATGGGTCCGAGAAAACTGTTAATGTTCTATACCTGTGGGAACCCAACCTGTGTGCACTGTAGAGTCTTTGGACATGTTATAGGTAAATGTAATTCCAAGATGAAGAAGGTTAAAACCACAGGACTGAAGTGACCAAGTATGATCATGTTGTTAGTAAGACTAAAATTGCCGATCAGGGTGTTAAGGTGACAGTTTTTCCTACTGATTTGGATAAAGCTTATGAGAAGATTGATGTTAATGTAGGTGCGGTTAATGCTAGTAAGAAGTGTAACTAGAAGAAGGTTGTTAAGGAAAAAAAAGAGTTGAATTCACTGGAGATAATAACAAATCTAAAGCAGTTAATAACATGGCTGATGTTGGCATATCCCAGATGAATGATGTATCTAACTCTAACGGTAAGAGTGAAAATTTTAAGAAGGTTTGTGAAGGGTCTGTTGTTGGCATGTCCAACCAGTTGATATTCTTGAAACGCATAAAGAAGCTAACACGATGGGTGTGGGTAAGGAAGATGAAGAAGGTGAGATTAACGAGCACGAGGATCTAGAAGGAAAGACAGTTAGCAGTATGTCATGTCTGAAATCTGGCACTGTGTTTGTTAAGAAGGAAGAAGGTCATGTTAAGAACACGCAAGATAAAGGCTATGATATAGCATGTGCAGGCAACACAAAGTGCTCTGAGCCGAAAACTATTGAAAAGGAAGACCCAATGAAATAGGATATACGTGATGTGAACTATTTTGAGGAAGCATTGAAATCTGGGGACAAGGACGTGGTTGGTCCTGGAAAGTCTCTTATATCCAATCCTACTATAGCCAGTACACCCATCTTAAGCATAAAACAAGATTCTTAAATAGGTCAACAAATTCACTACCTAAATGAATCACAACGGACAAGCCCACAAGTAAATCCCCTGTTATTGGTTTAGAATGTGATAATGTCAAGAAGAATCTGTCAAGATCGTCAAAGAAATTCAAGAACAAACCAACTCATCCTTATGCACACCTTGTTCCACTTACGGTGTACTAGGTGCCTCCATCGATGCCATATGCTAGTTGTGATGCACAAACTAGTTCCTCTTTGTCTTCCTCTCTTCCTGGTTACATCGCTCGTAGCAATAAGAATGTGCTGCAAGGGAATCTATTCGAAAATGATTAACAATAAATGGAGATGGTCACAACATCTGTGTTTTTCCCAGTTTGAAATATGGGAGGTAATCTCATCCCTAGATGTTATAGTTAGTGTGTTGTTGTAGTGTCCTATGCAAGGAATTTTGTTATGTAACCTATTAAGCGTTTGTAAGTCATTTGCATGTGGTATGTACGTGGTTAGTCCTATTGCACAAGTTTTTGTTTACTTGCACGTTGTTAGACTAAAAAATGGCACTAACACTCAGTTGACTAGATTTCGTCGAGAATAATGAAGAATAATAATCTTAAAACAAAGAAAAGTTAATTGACACATAGAATTTATAGCGGTTCGGTGTCAACGAGCCTACGTCCACTTTATAGTTCTTTAATTGAGTAATAGATTATAAATACAACGCTGATGATCACTCATTCTCTCAAAAACAATCAATTCTCTCTTAGAATTTATAGAGTTATTCTCAGTAATCTAGATTACAATATTGATTAAACATGAAAATTATGATAATGGTGGAGCTCAAGTACGTAGAGTGCCAAAAAGATCCCTTAAATTGTTCCAAAACCATGTATTTGTAGGGGGTTTCCTGAGCTCGGTCGGGTGCCACGTAGCTATCATCTAGGAGATCCCGGAATGATAGTGGACAGTGTGAAGTGGCTTCGTCCGGATCATCGGTTGTGGGTAGGAACCGATCCGCTTTTATAGGCATAAGAACATGTCTTCATTACTTGCGCATGAGATATTTAATGTGGTTCAGATGAAGGTTTGCATGATCCAAAGTGGTATTCTGACATCGCTCTATCCACATGATCAGGCGGGTCAGTTCCAGTCCATTCGACCCGATCTGGTTGTGCCTGAGTCTTGCTATCTCCATGAAGGCACGGGTTGAATTTGACCCGATCTGACTACTTTAGCCCGATTTATTGCCTCATTAAATGTCGAAATATAGTTGTTTCTCCAACTCGATGTACTTTTCAGAATCCGACCCGGTTCCATGGATTCCAAATAATTATAGTTCTCATTCTTGAGTGTATCCATAACTCGAGCTCTGGACTTTGTGTGGCCTAGTCGCACAGTAAGCCAATATCCCCCCCTAAAAGTATGTCTTATCGAAGATGAGGCTTGCTTTGAAACTATCAGTCTGTCTATTCTTGAATCAGTGATAATCAAAAGTCGTGTCTATCTGTAAAGTCATGACGCTTTGTGAAGGTGTGTCACTTGATTTCTACATCATGCATAAATACGATGTCTGATCCATGGTCATCTCTGTTGCATTTAATAAATAGGAGCTTTCAACCGCGATATAAACAAGTCTCCAGGTAAATTCTTTGACTTTTGTTGAATCAAAAAATTCGAATTCTCAGAATGATCCAAGTTACTTTATCGATTTTCCTTTGTAAACGTACATGTTCTCTAGCAATTTCCTTCAATTTCCTTCCTTTTATCTCATGTTGCTTTATTATTAAACCATCGAGCTGAAGGATACACACCGGATCGGGTTGAATCTACTCGACCAGTCACCACATTCAACCCGTGAGGGTTTTCATAACTTCCGCGATTTACTCGATGGGTTGGACCAAATTGTGCTGTCAATTAAGGAATACGAATGGCCTTTCTTATCAAAATACATAAACTAGTCTCTTTCCTTCTTCTTCTCACTTTAGTTTGCATTGCTCTCAATCACGCTGTCTAATTCTGAAACACTAATTCTAAAATTGCACCCATCCTCTTCGATCTTTGAAATTGATTCAAAGGTGGGTTCTAAATTACTTGTCTCATGCCCTTTAATCCCCCATTTCCATTGAATAGTGCTTGAATCTCGCATTAATTATTGTCTCTTCGCCCAACACCGATGTTGACGCTGGTATCGAGGATTTTTAGTCCGCCGCCGTCGCTGGTGACATTGTCGCCACCTCTAAGATGCGGTTTTGGTGATCTATGCCTGACATTAAGAAGTTTGATGTATGGGTTCGCCTTTATTATCAATGAATTACAATAGTTGGGGAAATGGGTTCAAAGATAAAGAAAGGAGATAGAAATTTTCAGAAGAGGTTGGATGGAGATAACGTTGGATAACCAGAGAAGATAAGTGACCGTGGACTGGGTCGGATTGAGCTGATTCGACCCAATGCCCATTTGACTCGATCCCAATATCCGATCTAAAAGCTCCTTTAGATTCGGGACTGGCATAATCAACATAACTCCTCTGCTCTTCGGCACATAATCGACTTAGGAAAAACACTATTTTTTGACAACTCCGATCCACTACCATTCACATGTGACTTGACAATTACAACTTATAAACTTGCGAACAGTTAGGATAGAGCCTCCAAGACTAAATATTCTGGATTTGATGAACGAAAGACAATTCGACAACTCAATGCATATCGATTAACTGCTTGCTTTTTCTTCTTTCTTTATGTCTTCTCATATCAGCACTACACATACTAGCACAAACTAACACACACACGTGGGGGAATGGGTTAGTATACTCTAATCGCCGATCTTTCTTTGATAGTACAACTAACATGTCGAGAAGATATTAAACAAGATATTCAGAATCAAATAAAAGTAAAGCTCCAGAGTCATCTAATAACCCCAATCTTGATGTTATCTTATCAACCTCGGATTCAGAATAGGACAGTAAAGGCTCTGACTTTGAAGTCGAGCTTCATGAGAATGTGGAATCGTCCGATGGAGAAGTTTTAATCGATGAAGAAGAGGAAGGAGAAGTAGGAGACAATTGAGCTCTTGATGAATTTGAGGGTGCAATCATTCTAAATGCACCCGGTTATTCTGTGGTTCCAACAACTGATGAAGCTAGACTTAGGCGAATATGTTTAAGGCATGGGATTCTTTGGGAAGAAGTTAGAGTTGCAACTGGAGCGAACAAACCCTACAACCCTCCGGAGGGGTATATGTCTATCAATCGATTGATGTGCACAATGGGTTCTATTCCTCCGTTTCAGTCATTCGTCGTCGAGTTTCTGAGATAAATGCGGATTGCTTCCATGCAACACCAACCTACTGCAGACAATTACCTGTACATGTTATACATAACATACATGGAAATCTCAGGCATGGAGCCTACTTTCGAGGACGTGAACTTCTTTTACCACTTCAAGCATCGTTCAAAGGAAACTCCTTCCTTCGTCTACTACGAATATTTTGTCGAAGAATGATTCTTAATAAAGGATATACCAACGTAGGGGACGTAAAGCCTGAGTGGTTCTATATAAAACACCAGGATGGATGTGCTAGGAGATGGCTCCAGTCGAGTAAGTTTCAAATTTATAGTGTTCCTGTTTGAACTATATTAACGAATGCACTAACACTTATCTCTTATTTGCAGTTCAAAATCCAAGAAAAGAGCAAGGTCAAATATACCTGGACCGTTTGAACCGTCTGCTGAATGGAAATCCAGATTTCTTGAATGTCAGAAAATGTTTGGTGGACGAGTATCTTCATCGTTACCGTCTTCTTGATATGAGTCAGAGTATAGGACACAGAGGTCGTGCTTACACATATGTGCCCCTAGCTCCATCTCCTCTTGCATCCGCAAAAACTAGTAGTGTGCCCCCCAGTCAGGGGATGGGGATGCAAGTCACAACTACAGCCGAGGTGGGGCAGAGTTCAAGGAGTATAGATCCTACAGGTTCCAGTCGAGAACCACAGCTTGGGGGGCAAAGCGGCAGCGTCTGAGCGAGATCTTATTATCCTTCTGAGGAGTCCTTCTTCAATGAACATCTAGGATGAAGAGCTTCTAGAGAGATTGATGGGGCACAACCTTAGGATGTTGATCCAAAATATGTCTATATTTATGAAGCCCAGCTTTCTCCTAAGGCCCCTTCTCTCATCAAAACATATGCTCACGACCCTCATCAAGAGGAATCCATATTTAAAGGATTGTATGATCTCCCCTTACCAGATGCGATATACACCTCCCGTGACATTGACTCTGTCTCTGATTCTTTCTTTCTTCATTCTGAAGGGGGAATTACACATGCTAAGGATAGGGTGATTACACCCACAAGCCTGACTTTGAGCTCTAGTCCGTCGGGGGGACCACTTAGGATACACCACATTGACATTGCATGTCACAACACTGATGTGATACATCACTTCTTGGTTCTAATAATGGTTTCTATTAACTTGCAGGAGGGATGCCTCATCTTAGATATAATCTCAGGGATGTTCGTGCGAGCATACCCAGATACGGTTCTGACACTGAACACGATCAGAGGGATAGCTGTGAGAGAGACAATAGGCGGCGTTATGAATCACATCATCACCACTCTTCGCACTCCCATTCTCTTTCTAAATCGTATTCCAAAAAAATATAAGGGTTACCAGAGCCATCGTGAAGGGGATAAACAACCTCCCAAAGCTCCCATTCTCCCGAAGGATTCACATCCCGAAGACAAGTCAACAAGTAAGCACTCTGATCCCAAAGATAAAACCAAAGATATGGAAAGGGAGAAGGACAAAAGTAGCGCAGCTGTTATGCCTGCCAAGCGCATGAACATTGATATTACAACAACAAACCCCATGGTACTTGATCTTAATACTCATGTGAGGATAAAGGTTTTAAAGAGATAATTCCCAGACTATCACTTCTGGAATATGTATTTTGTTCCAAATCTTAATCTGGTACAAATGGAAGCTTTATCCTCAATATGACTTTGGAAAGCTTCCCAGACAGTCCCCAGGACGTTACGATCACCGGAGCTTCTGATGAGTTTGATGGCCTAACCCTTGCACAAATGAAAGCCAGGACTAAGCAACTCCTAAAGGCCAAGGATGAAAACATATAAAAGCCCATCTCAGTTGATCCTATTTAAATGGTCGCTCCTCCCGGAACCAAAATAACCATCAAGCATCCATCTCGATCGATCACCGAAGAATAGGCTTCAAAGTCCTCCATTGATCCCAAAAACCCTCCTTCTAACAAGAAGAAGAAAAAGCCTATTCTCACCGACGCTGAAAAAGAGGAGAATCAAAAGCTCAAGTCTTAAGCAGCTAGCTTCCAAGTCCAACTGCAGCATTGTTTTGATTTCTCTTTTGTTTTCCACTGGCCTGTTGTGGTTGTTGCGAGTGCAGCCCTCCCATTTTTGACCAGTTGTCTTATGTAAATCTGCATTCAGTAAATAAAGTAGTACTCCTGCAATATCACATGTCTACAAGTTTATATCTATTTCAATGAAATGTACTTGTAATCAAAACATTACTATGCTAAGTAATAAACAATAAATCATATCACATATAGAACCAGGATTTCCATCCAACTTCCCTCCAAATCAAAATTTCTGCAATAATAAACAACGTATCATAAGGGTGAGATGTGTGTATGCCCCCAATCAATCTTGAATAAACTGCATGGCCAGGGCTTGTTTGGGATTGATTACTAGCAACATTCTACTACCTCCCATTCCTTCTGTGGGGAGTGCGGGCACATCTTTCAATCTTTCCCCCAATACTTCAGTAGGGTAGGAACCTATTTTCTTCACCACTTGATTTCAGTGCCTTTATACTCACATGTCGTATGCCCAGTTAGAGTTTGGCTAAGGCGGTCTCTAATCGTGGTGCACCAATCACACCTATTTTATACTCACTCTCGAGTCGGGAGTTTTGAGTTGGTTGGACGAACGGTCATGTCATTCGCCCTGGCTTTCCTTCTACACTCTATTTCTAAGGGTGGGATTCTGCCGTTCTTGAACTCGATTTCAATTCGTACTCCACATTTCACTCTGGCGAATGGAGCTTGTCGGGCAAATAATTGTGTCAAGGCATTACTTCTTATTCTCGATTCAAGAGTAGAGGTGGCCCTTCATAATGATTATGTCTCTCTCATCCCATCGGATCGTAGGATGGACTTGGTGTGGTGTTTGGGTGTCATATCCTCACTTCGGTTCACAAAGTGAAAACCATTGCGTCGGGTATTGATATCAAGCTCAGCGTTAGCCAATCAAACTTCGCTCGGCCATGGATCTAAGACTTCTTGTCCAAGCAGGAGTGATTTTGTGAAGGAGTGAATCATGCCTTTTCATAGGCCAACACCAACCCTTCGCATCACAACATCAATCCACAAATCAAATCTGTAGCACCTCGTAATTTTAAAGGACATTATTAACAATAAACTAAAAGATACTTAATTAAATATTGGGAATTAAGTAAAATAGACTGTACCATTGCATTCTTCTTGGAATTCTGGTTAAGATAGACTCCGAGTTTACGTAAAACGGTTATTGCATGAGGAAGATATAAAGGTTAGAAGCTTGTATACATATAAGAGGTTTATGTATAAATAAAACAAACCAGAATTTCAAAATAAATCAAACAGATGAGTGGGAAAAGGAAGCGGGAATTCAGCCCATTAGGGGTCCTCCAACCAGGGTCGACCCACATGCAGCTGGATCGACCCTAGGGTCGACCCATGGGTAGGTGGGTCGACCCTACCTGGATCCCGCCAAATTTTTCTGAGTGAACCTAGCATGTTTTGTTAACCAAGGTCGTTATTTTTTGAATGGTTGAATTTAATAAAAGATCTAACAGTTAACGGTTGTCTTGTGAATTCTATATAAAGGCATGCACTCCTATCAAATCAATTACACTTCTTCATACTCCTTCCTCAATCTCTTGTTCTAAAAATATGAAATGAAGATGGGGAGATGTTGCCGAAACTTTGATTGAATTAAGACAATTCTTATCTGACTTATACAAGAATCCCTTTTGCAACATCAGTATATTATCCTTTGTTCTTTAAATCTAATCTCTGTGAGTTCATGTTACTTTTAGATATAAATATTTAATTGTAGCCTTGACATGTTAATAAACCTGGATCTGAGCCTATGCCTATTAAGAAACTGATTCATTTATAAACAGCTCTGCTATAATTACATGTAATTTTCCATACATCTGTTCTGCTATTATATGCCTATTTCTGTTATTACTATGCCTATTTCTGTTTTCTCCCTCTTTTATTCCCTTTTTTCATTTATAACCCTAGGTTATCTTCGAGCCTAGGCTAATCTCGTAAGAGACATATGTATGAACGAAATTGGGACAATCAAGGGAAATTTGGGGCATATCTCGTACTGTGGAATATGACGGAAAAGTTAGGGCATATCTTGTACTATGAAATATGATTGAAATTTTGGGGTATATGAACATGTAAATATGTAGGCTCAATTCAAAGATTAAGTGGAACATGTCAATAGAACTGTATGTAACCTGTGGATTCTATTAAATCTGTGGAGTTAAGTAAATCTGTTAAAACTACGGGTTAAGTAAATCTGTTTAATCTGTTGGGGTTATATCAACCTGTTAACCTGTAAAACTTAACCTATTAATCTGTTGGGGTTATATGAACCTGTTAACCTATAAAACTTAACATGTTAATCTGTTGGGGTTATATGAACCTGTTAACCTGTAAAACTTAACATGTTACTCTATGGGGCTAAGCGAACCTGTTAATCTGTAAGGCTTAACCTATTAATAATCCTAGTTAATTGGAGGACACAAGTTTAGGGGTTTGACTTGTGTCATCTGCTGTGTGGGGACCATATCAGTCAGTATCTCATTTTGGTGTTAAACGGGAACCCCGCACTAGGTAGGGGTTAGGGCATGCATACTAAACTAATAGCAAGAGGTTCATCTGAAAAAGGGGATGTATACGAGTGAGTTCCAATAGAGTCATGGGCGTGCATTAGTCCGGTCTGTAAGGGGGAATATGTCGCTGTAACACCAGTAAATAGGTCTATATCCATTTGTAGGTTGCCACTTTAGGAAGTAATACACCCTACTGTGGGGCCGACGCAGGGTATTTACATGTTAGTGAGTCGATCGCTTGGGGGTAGTAATTAAGGTACATCTTGTCCTGCCTGTTTTCTGCTTAGTTACCTGTTATTTATGTTTGGGTAAAACCCGTTATTTCTATTGAGGTACTTGTTATTTCTGTTTGGAGTAAAACCCGTTACGTAACTAGAGTACACCTAAAATTGCCATTATGTTTCTGGTGGGATCATTCTATTTCTTTTATATTAAGGAACACCTAATCCTGTCCCAAATTTGTTATACTAGTATTGGTGCAGAGAAAAGTAGTTTAGAAGCATAGTCTATTATGTTTATCCTGTTCACCCTGTTTATAACCGTTGTATGTTAATGTTATCTCTCATCCAGTTTATTTACCTATCTTGATACTTTTACTCCTTTATATGCTAAAAGTCACTGGACCGCCAGACTTTATGTCTGACCCTTTTTCTTTCCCTTTTCTCTCTTTCCTTCCCCACTCCCACCAGGTTCTCAGGGTAGGAACGCTCAGGCGTGATTAGGACTTTCTCTCTCTTATGTTTCTGCTTGGATCTGGATCTGCTTTGTTGTATAGCTTCGACTACTTGTCTACTTTGTTATGGCTATTACTGAGGATTATGATTTTACATTTCTGTAATCCAATGGCTTTTAGCGCAAGATAGATGTTTTGGCTTGATGTATTTGGTTTCAGTATTTTAGCTTAATGTTGTAACTATTTTTAAGACTGCGATGTTTTTCTGCTGAATAATGAGGTTTTAAAGTTCCGCTGCTAACTTTATATCTATCTTGTGAGATTTTGTTTCTGTTTACCTATAACGCTTCACGGAACTCAATGCATTATGATAAAAAGTGATATTAATGGATGTGGGGTGTCACATTGGTATTAGAGCTGAAGGTAACAAAATTGGATAAAAGTTTTGAAAATTGTCTACAAAAATAAAGTATTTTCAAAGAAAAAACTGTATTTGAAAGACATTTTCCCTAACGCAATATAAAATATCTTTCGATTCTCTGTTTGAGCCCTTTTCCTTTTCTTTTCAATATGTCTTTGGAATCGAATCTTTATAAGGTCGTTTAGATACCGGCTTGGTTCCATAGATATCTTGAGGCTACAACACTTGTCGGAGGCCAAGGAGACTCCCCTTCCCAACAACAGCCGTTGTTCCCTTTCCATGAGTAGATAATTTCTCTAAGATATGCAAGGACTTCTATGCTATGGGAGGAAAACTATTCCGTGGAACTAAAAGCTTTGTGGAAGCACAGAATTGGTTGTGAGAAACAGAGAACTTGTTTGGACTTTTTGAGGTCGATGACTGTAGGAAGATGTAGTTGGTCGCATGGCAGCTTAAGGATAAGGCTTCATTTTGGTGGGAGCTTAGGTCATTTAGTCAAGGATTGCAGAAAAAAGGAAGAATGTTTTTTTCAACTGTGGTGAATTTGGACACTATACTAGGGAATGCCCAAAGAAGCAAGGACAAGGGGAACGGGCATGACCTTATGGAGGGCAGGTGCATGCTCTCGAGGCCGGTGGACCAGACAGAGGTAGAAAAGTTTTAGTTGAAGGTTTGATTTCCCATTCTGATCATCCGGTTAGGACTCTTTTTGATTTTGGCGCTTCTAATTCTTTTGTATATGATTCTGTTGTTGATTCTCTACACCTTAGTACTAGTATTGTTTTTGATCCCGTTATCGTCTCAAGGCCCATTGGGGGCACAGCTCATCTGTCTATGATATGTCAAGGTTTGAGGATATCGGTCTTAGGCGTTGAGTTCGAGTGTGATGTGTTGGTTTTATGGGCTATGGTCTGACTCTAGGGATGGATTGGTTATCCATGTATGGTGTCATCCTAGACTGTGAAAGGAGGTTCGTTAGACTTTTGACTTACCGAGGGAGGAGTCTCGATATTTCCTATGACCCCAAAGGGTCTGTCATGCTTAGTTTCCTAGAATCACTTGATGCTTATGCCGATGATTTGCGATCTATACCCATAATTTAAGAGTATCTAAATGTTTTTGATGAGGTTCGGGGTCTACCTCCTAGGCATGGGATTGATTTTCGAATATGCATGGTGGGTAATGCGAAACCGTGCGCCACATGATTCCTAGGGAAAGGAGGGAGCTTAGCAAGCAAGTAGGTCAGCTGCTTGAGAAGGGGTTTATTAGGTGAAGTATATCAGAATGTGGTGCTCCAGTCGTCTTTGCAACCAAGGCAGATGGCTCACTTTGCCTATGTGTGGATTACAGAGAGTTGAATAAGCTCACCAAGAAGAATAGGCACCCACTCCCGAGGATTGATGATATGTTTGACCAGCTTGTTGGCGCATCTGTTTTCTCACAGTTAGATTTGGCTAAGGGATTTCATTAGTTGAGGGTGACCGAGGACAGTATAGATAAGACTGCTTTCAAAAATCCAGATGGCTTCTTTGAGTGGCTAATCATGCCTTTTGGGTTGACGAATGCACCTGCGTATTTTGTGGATCTAATGAATAGGGTGTTTAGGGAGTTTCTGAATAAGCTTATAGTGGTCTTTATGGATGACATCCTGATTTTCTCGAAGAGCGAGGAAGAGCATGCCCTACATTTAGGAGATGTTTTGAGGACTCTCAGAGCACACAAGCTTAAGGTGAAATTCTCCAAGTGTCACATTTGGAGAAAGGAGGTAAGATTTCTAGGGCATGTGGTCTCCAAGGAAGGGATAGCGGTGGATCCCGCGAAAGTAGTTGCAGTTCAAGATTGGGAGGTTCCAAAGAATGCAATGGAGGTGAGAAGTTTTCTTGGTTTTGCGGGATATTATAGGAAGTTTATCAAGGACTTCGCAAAGATATCAGCCCCACTCACCAGAGTGACAAAGAACAATCTGACCTTTTCTTGGAATATTGACTGTGAGGATGCTTTTCAGCGGTTGAAGAGGGCTCTGACAACAACCCCGGTTTTGACATTACCTAATGGGAACAAGGTGTTTACAGTGTACACTATTGCATGTGGTACAGGGTTGGTGCCTTCTTGATGCAAGAGGGAAGGGCAGTAGTATGCTATGGTAGTAGACAGTTAAGAGTTCATGAGAGGAACCACCCTACCCATGATTTAGAGTTGGCTGCTATAGTGTTTGCACTTAAGACTTGGCAGCATTATCTACTTGGAGAGAGGTTCGAGTTATACACGGACCATAAGTAGCTCAAGTATTTTTTTTCTCACAAATGGACCTCAATTTGAGACAACAGAGATAGATGGAGTTCCTAGCATCCTATGATTTTGAGATTTCTTATACCCTTGGCAAGGGTAATGTAGTGGCGGATGCGTTGAGTAGGCAGAGGATGACCTTGAGTCCTCTGTTCGTAGAGAGGCAGAATTTGGAGTACATATCGACCTTTGAATTTAGGCCATCTACGGATCTTACACCTGGTTTGTTGGCATCTTTAGAGGTGCGGCCTACTCTTATGGATTAGATAGGATCTTCGCTGCAAGAGGACCCACAGATAACAGGCATCTTAGATAGGCTTCGTAGAGGGGAGATTTCTAATCACCTCAGTAGATATTCCATGGATGACAGAGGGTGGCTACGACGAGATGAGAGGCTTTGTGTTCCCCGAGTTGGAGATGTGCTAAAGAAAGTCCTTGAGGATGCCCATCATTCCCGGATGACTATTCATCCGGGCGGTGATAAGATGTATCGAGATATGAAGAGGATTTTCTTTTGGGTTGGGATGGAGAATGATGCAGCAGAGTTTGTAGCTCAATGTTTAGTTTGCCAACAAGTAAAAGCTGAAAAGAAGAAGCCTGGAGGTTTGCTTCATCCTTTGGAGGTCGCATAATGGAAGTGGGAGAGCATCTCTATGGATTTCATCGATGGTTTCCCTAGATCAAGGAGAGCCAACTCCAGTATCTGGGTTATAGTAGACAGGCTTACTAATCATTTCATTCATGTTAAGAGCAAGAGAACAACACCATGGTTGGCATTGGTTTATCTTTGTGAGATTGTCTGTCTACATAGAGTACCATCTAGCATAGTGAGTGATCGTGATCCCATCTTCACTAGTTATTTTTGGAAGAACCTGCAAGAGGCACTAGGTACACAATTATGTTTGAGCACCGCATATCACCCTCTAACCGATGGGCAGACTGAGAGGTTAAATAGTGTTATCAAGGATCTTTTGAGACTGATTATCCTAGACTTCGGAGGGACTTGGGAGGAGCCTCTCCCATTGGTTGAGTTCGCCTATAACAACAGTTATCGGGCTAGTATAGGCATGGCACCCTTCGGATAGGCTTCTACTTGGACCTGAGATGATTAGAGAGACTTCAAAAAAGATTGATCTTATCCGTAGACGTATGAAGACAGCTCCGGATAGGCAGAAATCCTACGTAGATAAAAGAAGGATTGACATTGAATTTAAGGTAAGAGACATGGTTTTCATCAAAGTATCACCTTTGAGGAATGTGGTTCGCTTTGGATCTGTAAAGAAGTTGGCATTAAGATTTGTAGGGCCATTTCCCATAGTAGAGAGGATTAGCCAAAAGTCCTATAAGTTTAGATTACCAGAGAGATTGGCGGGCATTCATGATGTTTTTCACGTTTCCCACTTGCAGAAATGTCTTCATGATACAGCCGAGGTGGTTGAGCCGAGCATGCTTGAGGAAGTAGAGGTAGAAAGGGAGGCAACATTTAGACGAATTCCTACCCGTATACTTAGATCAAAGGTTAAGAAACTACGCAATAGAGAGGTTAAGTTGATGAAAATGTAATGGGGAGAGGACCGTGAGGATGCAACTTGGGAGACTGAAGACAAGATTCGTGCTTTGTACCCTTTTCTTTTCAAGGGTATATTCTTAACTTCTTTTTCCAAGCTTTTATTCATACTTGCTTCTGTCATTCGAGTATATCTTATCGATCGAACCTTCAACCTTTAGATAGAAAACGAATGGGTGTAAACATGTGTTTGAGACATGTTATGTTTGATGGATGCAAGTGGATGCAAGCGGTTACTAGTGATTGCTCGTAGATGCATATACACACATTAGGCACTAGATCGACTCAAGCACTCTCATACTGCATATAGATGTCTGTGCATTTTATTTTTATCGGTGAAAATAGATGTATCATCATATGGATGTTACATTCAAATGAATGATTGTGCACATGTATAGAAATTACATGATATACTAGGACTATTTGCATACAATTTGGATTCATGGCACAAACATATATTGCATTAAGCAGGTCAACAAAATCAGTAGACAATTTTCGCATTAGCATAGGAACACATACCTTTGCATATGTTCATACAAGCATTAAAAATTCCTAAGGACAATGGATACATGTAGATAATGGATGAGTAGATGATTGTAGGTGGATGTCAGGATAGTATCTTTCTCCTAGAGTTGGAGATTTCGGGGACGAAATCCTTTAAGTGAGGGAGAATGTAACACCCTGTAATTTTTAAGGACATTATTAACAATAAACTAAAAGATACTTAATTAAATATTGGGGATTAAGTAAAACGGACTGTAACATTGCGTTCGTCTCAGAATTCTAGTTAAGATAGACTCCGAGTTTGTGTAAAACAGACATCATATGAGGAAGATATAAAGGTTAGAAATTTGTATACATATAAGAGGTTTATGTATAAATAAAATAAACCAAAATTTCAAAATAAATCAAACAAATGAGCGAGAAAAGGTAGCGGGAATTCGGCCCGTTAAGGGTCGACCCGCTCCAGCCTGGGTCGTCCCAAAGGATAGTTGGTCGACCCCACCTGGATCTAGTCAAAATCTTCTGAGTGAACCTGGCCTTTTTTGTTAACCAGGTTCATTATTTTCTGAATGGTTGGATTTAAAAATAGATATCTAACGGTTAAGGGTTATCTTGTGAATTCTATACAAAGGCATGCACTCGTATCAAATCAATTACACTTCTTTATACTTCTTCCTCAAACTCTTGTTCTAAAAATATAAAATAAGGATGGAGAGAGATGCTGCCGAAACTTCGATTGAATCAAGACAATTCTTATCTGACTTGTACAATAATCCTTTCTGCAACATCAACATATTATCCTATGTTCTTTAAATCCAATATATTTGAGTTCATGTTACCTTTAGATATAAATATTTAACAGTAACCTTGACATGTTAATAAACCTGGATGTGAGCCTGTGCCTGTTAAGAAACTGATTCATGTCTAAACAGTTCTACTATAATTACATGTATTTTTTCGTACACCTATTCTGCTATTATATGCCTATTTTTGTTATTACTATGCCTATTTATGTTCTTATCCGTCCTTTGTTCCCATTTTTATTTATAATCCTAGGCTACCTTCGAGCCTAGGCCAATATCGTAAGAGACATACGTATGAGCGAAATTGGAACAATTAAGGGAAAATTGGGGCATCTCACGTAATGCGGAATATGACTGAAAAGTTAGGGCATATCTTACACTGTGAAATATGATAGAAATTTTGGGGTGCATGAACATGTTAATCTGTAGGCTTAATTCAAAGACTAGGCGCAGCATGTTAATGGAACTGTATGTAACCTGTGGGATCTATTAAGTTAAAACTATGGGGTTAAAAGTAAATCTGTTTAATCTGTTGGCGTTATATGAACCCCTTAACCTGTAAAACTTAACCTGTTAATTTGTTGTGGTTATATGAACCTGTAAAACTTAAACAGTTAATCTGTTAGGGTTATATGAATCTGTTAACCTATAAAACTTAACCTGTTACTCTGTGGGGTTAGGCGAACCTATTAATCTGTAAGGCTTAACCTATTAAAAATCCTAGTTAGTGGGGGGACACAGGTTTAGGGGTTCGACTTATGTCATCTGCTGTGTGGGTCCCATATCACTCTGTAACTCATTCTGGAACGGGAACCCCGCACTAGGTAGGGGTTGAGGCACACATACTGAACTGATAGTTATAGGTTCATCTGAAAAAGGGGGTGTATACAGGCGTGTTCCAAAAGAGTCATGGGCGTGCATGAGTCTGGTCTGTAGGGGGAAATTAAGTCATTGTAACACCAGTAAATAGTCTATGTCTTTCTATATGTTTCCACTTTAAGAAGTAATACACCCTACTGTAGGGCCGGAACATGGTATTCACATGTTGGGGAGTCGATCGCTTGGGGTAATAA
Source organism: Allium sativum (assembly GCA_030737875.1). Taxonomy (NCBI): domain Eukaryota; kingdom Viridiplantae; phylum Streptophyta; class Magnoliopsida; order Asparagales; family Amaryllidaceae; genus Allium; species Allium sativum. The sequence continues at coordinate 746,821,511 of CM060916.1, read as the reverse complement.
TTAGGGTACATCTAGTCCAACCTGTTTTCTGCTTAGGTACCCGTTATTTCTGTTTGCGTAACACCTGTTATTTTAGTTGAGGTACCTGTTATTTCTATTTGGTGTAAAACCCGTTATGTAACTAGAGTACACCTAAAACTACCATTATGTTTTTTTTTTGGGATCATTCTGTTTCTGTTATATTAGGGAACACCTAATCATGTCCCATATTTGTTATACTAGTATTGGTGCAGAGAAAAGTAGTTGAGAAGCATAATCTATTCTGTTTGTCTTGTTTATCCTGTTTGTAACCGTTGTGTGTTACTGTTATCTCCCATCCAGTTTATTTACCTATCTTGATACTTTTACTTCTTTATATGTTAAAAGTTACTAGACTCGGAAGACTTTATGTCTGACCCTTTTTGTTTCCCTTTTCTTTATTTCCTCCCCTTCCCCCTAAGTTCTCGGGGTGGGAACACTCAGGCGTGATTAGGACTTTCTCTCTCTTCTGTTTTTGCTTAGATCTGGATCTGTTTTGATGTATCGCTTCGACAATTTGTCTACTTTATTATGACTATTATTCGGGATTATGATTTTACATTTCTGTGCTCTTATGGTTTTTAGCGCAAGACAGATGTTTTGGCTTGATGTATTTGGTTTTAGTATTGTAGCTTGATGTTGTAACTGGTATTAAGACTACGATGTTTTTTGCTGAATAACGAAGTTTTAAAATTCCACTGTTATTTTTATATCTATCTTGTGAGATTCTTTTTCTTTTTACCTATAACGCTTCACGGAACTTAATGCATTCTGATAAAGAGTGACATTAATGGACATGGGGTGTCACAAGAACAGCCACAGAGCATGGAATGAATGTCAAACATATAACTGGGCACAGAGAAAAATAAATGCAGGAAGGATAAATGACACATGGTATTTTTAGAGTGATTCGGCTAAATCATAGCCTACGTCAGCCTGACTATTTTAAGCAAGTCATGCCTTTTTATGTAGTTTGAAAAACAAAAGAATCAGTACAATCTCAAGTCAGGTGGTCCCACACGTGTTGGGCATTCCACGCCCTAGGGATATTATTGCCATCTATGGTCGTTAGCTTGAAAACTCGTTTATCAAACCTCTGCTGGATGACCTAGGGTCCTTCCCACTTTGGGGCCATAAAGACGGGGGTTGGAAAGACACGCTTCAATACCAGGTCACCAGGTTCAAAGGTTCTAGGTCAAACTTTCATGTTGTAATATCGAGAAACCCGATGTATGTGCCTCGAGGCATACAAGTCTGCTTATCTCTTTTCTCTTCAATCCTGTCTAAGGACTCAAGGAAAAGCGCTTTATTTGTCAATGGATCATAGTAAGTGATTCTATGAGAGGGTACTTCCAACTCCACTGGGATAACCGCTTCTGATCCGAATGACAATGAGAAGGGATGTGGCCAGTTACCAACTTGTAGGTCGTTCTGTAGGCCCACAGGGCTAAGTGTAATTCATCGACCCACATAGATTTTGCCCGTTCCAACCGCTTCGTTAGAATGGTCTTAATGATTTTGTTTACTGCTTCTACTTTCCCATTCAATTGCGGGTACGCCACAATGGTGTATCTTTTATCAATGTGGTATCTTTAATAGAAATCTTTGAACTTTGTGCTATCGAACTGAGTTCCATTTTCGGTTATGATGACTTTAGAGATCCCAAAATAGACAAATGATATTTTGACAATGAAATTAATCACCCGATTCGTCGTGATCGTGGTCAATGGTTCAACTTCTGCCCATTTTGTAAAGTAGTCCACAATCACGATTGCATACTTTGCTCTGCCGTTGGAAATTGGAAGGCTTCCGACGATATCAATCCCCATATAGCGAACAGCCACAAGCTCATAGTCGAGGTGAGTTGGCTGGGAGGTGCTCTGGGAATTTTTGTAAATTTCTGGCACTTCTAGCAACGTCATGAGTAATCAGTTGCATCTCGGTTTATGCTTGGCCAAAAGTAGCCATATTGCAGTATCTTCTTGGCCAATGTCTGTCCTCCGGTATATTCTCCACTTCTGCCTTCGTGCACTTCTCTTAATAGACGCTTGACATCGTCATGTGCTGGACACCAGAGTAACGGGACTGAAATCCCCATCGATAAAGAATGTCACCCTACATGACATATCTTGAAGCTTTACGAACAAAGCACGCCTTTCGCTTTTTCTTACTGGAAGCGTTCCACTTCAAAGGAAGTTATTTATTGGGGTCATCCACGACTCTCTCATGCTCGATTTCCAACACTAGATCAACTTCCATCTGATCAATGCTTGGGGTTTCTAGCATCTCGATTGGGAGCATCTCCGTATCTTCTGGTTTATCGAAGCTCGCCAACTTAGCAAGTCTATCCTCCTTTTGGTTTCCAGTTCGAGGAATATGGGAGATCGTGTAATGCTCTAGGATAACTATTAGCTCCTCATCCCATTCTAGGTAAACTGCTATTTGTGACTCTTTTGCTTGAAACTCCTTCTGAACCTAGTAAACAACAATATGAGAATCACATAAGATGTCCAATGCAGCTACACCTAACTTCTTAGCGAGTTTCAGCCTAACAATTAGGGCTTCATGCTCTGAATCATTGTTAGTAGCATGAAAATTTAGTCACAAAGCATAGTAAATTGACCGTCCTTCAGGAGTTATTAATACGACTCTGGCGCCAGACCGTTGGTTATTTTTAGCACCGTCTGTGTACAGCTTCCAAGTGCTTGGCTCCATTTTTCGTTCTGAGAGGTCATGCTCTTCACCTAACACATTCTCTTCGGGAATGGTGAATTCAGCAATGAAGTTGGCTAATTCTTGCCCCCATATAGACTTTCTTGGAAGGAAATTAAGGTCAAATTGTCTTAGCTCGATATTCCACTTGAGCAGTCTTCTAGATGCCTCAGGCTGCTGCAGGACCTGTCGGAGTGGTTGATCAGTGTATATCACAATTAGATGATCTTGGAAGTAGTGGCGGAGTTTTCTTGAGGAGATCAACAAGTTGTAAGCCAGCTTCTCGACCTTCGGATAGTTACGTTCCGCCACTGCTAATTTCTTGCTCACATAATACACTGGTCTATGAACTTTATCCTCCTCGCGAACAAGTGTTGAACTAATTGCGTGTGATGATACTGGTAAATATACGAATAAATCTTCATGATCCACTAGCTTAGAGAATATCAGGGGCCTTTCCAAGTGACTTAGCAGGTTCTGGAAAGCTTCTATGCAGTCCGGGGTCCATTTGAAATTGCGCTTTCCTAGATATATCAATTCGAAGAAAGGGATGCATTTGTCTGTGGCCCTGGGGATAAATATACTTAGAGTTGCCACCTTCCCTGCTATGCTCTATACATATTTAATTTTTTGTGGCTCACTAATGTTCCTGATCACTGCAAGGGTTAATTTCAATTCCGCATGAGCTAACTATAAAGCCAAGAAACTTCCCTAACGCAATGCCGAATGAGCACTTCAAAGGGTGTAGCTTCATCCCATAGCGTCGGAGGATATCGAACATCTTTGCCAAATTTAATATGTGATCGGATGACCGCCTGGACTTCACAAGCATATCATCCACATAAACTTCCATGGACTTTCCAATATGGTTGTGGAACATACGAATCACTAAACGCTGGTACATTCCCCGTGCATTCTTCAGTCCGAAACATAGCAATACAATCCGAGGTCGGTGATAAAACTGGTATGCTCTTGATCAGGCACATGCATGGGAATCTAATTGTAACCTGAGTATGCATCCATAATGGAAAGAAGCTCATGCCCCGCTGTTGAATCCACTAATTGATCAATTCTTGGTAATGGAAAACTGTCTTTTAGGCAGGCTTTGTTCAAATCTGAGAAATGATGCACGTACACCACTTTCCATTAGCTTTCTTAACAAGGACGGGATTTGATATCCAATCAGGGTATGTTGCATCTCGTATGAAATTGTTGCCTTTCAGCTTCTCGACTTCTTCATTTAAGGAAGCTGACCTCTCCGGGCTGAGCATACATCTCTTTAGCTTGACGGGAGTGTACTTCGGGTTTATGCTTAGCGCATGACTCATAATGGATGGCGATATCCCACATATGTCGGCGTGTGTCCATGCAAATACATCTAGATTGGATCATAAAAAATATGTCTTCTCCCTCGTCTAGAGGAGATTTAAATGAGATTCGATTTTCAAGACCCTAGTAGGGTCGCTGTCACTAATCGGGATATCCACGGTTTCTTTATTAGGAGTCCCTCTACTATATCCCGGTTCCTCGTCCTCTCTAGGATCAATATCCTCAGACTCATGCTCTTGTGACTCTGGCCGGGAAGTATCCTTTATTTGCTATGTCGAGCCCTCCGTGGTAGGGGAGGAGGTTTTCTTAGGCTCCGCATCGTCTTTTTGGAGGAGCGCCTTCCATTCCGCTAAGTAACAGGCTCTCCCTTTCACCCAGACTCTACGGATTGTTCCTTTTCTCAATTCAATTAGGAATTTCAACAATAGGCACCAGGGGAATGCAAGCTCTGAACTATGCTAGAGACGGTCGTCCTAAGAAGGCGTTATATGGAGAATCAATATTCATGATAACAAATGGGAGAATTCGCACTGTCCTGCGATCTCCGTCCCCGAGTTCCATAGATAATTCAACTACTCCTATTGGTGTTGTTGTAGAATCGTTAAAGCCACGTATCTGTACACTACATGGCTTCAGGTCTTTATCCTCCAACTTCATCTAATCGAATGCTTTCTTGAAGAGGATATTTACGGAACTCCCGCAATCAATAAGGGCTTTCCGTATGGTTCCTGGACCAATGATAGCTGATATTATCATTGGGTCTATACTTAGGGCTTCTATTCCCATGCTCTCTCTATTGTGGAAAACAAAATTGTCTTTCATTGTTTTCTACTGCTTTATGGGTGCGACATCTTTGGGAGTACTACACTCTCCCACAACTAGATGCTTCGCCGCATTGACGTATTGCCCTATAGTTCTGTTAGTGAATCCTGCTAGGTGCGCCCCCCCCCCCCCCCCCGACCACGGTGTTAATAACTATTCCCTTTCCTTTTTTCTAGGTAGTAGCTCTAGGGGCTAGCTGGCCCTGATTTAGAACTGTGCCTCCTTTCCCCTTGTCCCTGGGGGAAATTTTATAATCGTCCACCTTTCCTTCTCAAAGCAACTTTTCCACTAAATCTCTTAAGTGGCGGCATTCATTCGTGGAATGACAGTTAGTTTCATGGAATAAACAGAACTTCCCAGTTTTGTGTTCCCTTTCCATTGAGTCTTTCGACGGAGGATTTTTGTATTGCATCACATTACAGGTATCCAAGTAGATGTTTTCCAAGGTATCGTTTAATGGTGTGTAACTTTCAAAGGATTGTAACCGAGGCCTTTTCTTAGGGTGATTCCTTCGATTCTTGCTCCTCTTGTTGTTGTTCCTACCTTATCGGTCATTCCCTTCATTCCGGTTGCCGACATTGACTTCTACCTTTCCTGACTTGTCACCAGATTGCTTAATAGCGACATTGCTCAGGATATCCTCTCTTGCAATTTCACCGGATCTTCTCTTTTGATTCGTGTACACCTCTTCTTGCCATAAGTGAATATTAGCTTTCTCATAAAACAATTCCCTGATTAGCGGTGACTTTCCAACTAAGTACTTCCCAAATTCAGTATCTTTATATACTCAGTCTATTAATGCCATCAAGATAGTTTGTTCGTGGGGATTACTCAATTCAGTAACTGCCAAATTGAAGCGGTCTAAGTATGACTTTAAAGTTTCCCCAAGTGCCTAGTTTACCATCAAAAGCTCAACGACGTTTCTGTATTTTTGGGAATGCAACCGAAACTGGTTCAGGAATCTCTTGCTTAACTCTTTATAGTTGGAAACTGATCGCGGTAGGAATCGGGTAAACCATACCGTAGACACATCCTCTAGGTATGTCGGGAAAGCTTTGCACTTTATGGAATCTAGAGATACTATGACGTTCATGTACCAGGAATATCTCATTAAATGTTGTCTTGGATCAGTTCTTCCTCCATAATGGTTCATAGTGGGGAGGTTGAATCGCCTCGAGAACTGGACATCCAATATGTCATTGGTGAAAGGCGTATGGCTGTGATCAATGCCCCAGTCTTTATTGGTGTAGCCTTTACTATCAACCATAATTTGACGTACCATAGCTTCTACATCAGCATTGGTCAAAATATGCCCAGGTTCAACGCTTTTGGCTCTCCTGGACCTACCTGCCCTTGCCTTAGGCACGCCATATGACACGCTGTCTGAGTAGAGTTTCCCTGCCTCTTACGGTCTCGGTTGGTCATAGGATGAGTAGGTTGGAGTTGTGCCTGAGTACGTTGATCAATGTTTGGGTCTCTAGGGAGGACATGAGTTCCACGCATTGACATCAGCATAGGTTCTGCTAGGCTACGATCATTCGGAGCCAAGCGATGAGCTGCATCTTCATGGGAACCTGGTGAGCCAAATTATACTTGTTAAAGATTCTCTGGTCTCTCATATGGCCTCCTTTGACGTGGATTCCTTTCCTTTTCCTCTGAAGAGGATGAATATTATGCTGGTTAGCGACGGGTAGGAGAAGGTGTTCTCTGTCTGTGAATCTCATCCATCTGTCTAGCCATCGTATTCACATTCTCTCGAAGTGCGGAACTGTCATGTCTTTGAGCTTCTAGAGTCATATTTGTTTCTTACAATCTAGCAAGCAAGCGTGCGAAGTCAATCTGTGAGATAGGTGTAGACATAGAAGGTTGATTGCTGGTTGCTGCAGCTGGAGTTGGAGCATTCAGATCGGTTCAAATAGGGGCATCAACAGTAGGTGGGTTTAGACTAGGGGTGTCAATGGGTCTTGTCGGGTTCAGGTCGGGTCAAGTCGGGTTTGGGTTGATTTATAAACGGGTTGGTTCAGGTTGTTTATTAAATGGGTCATTTTTCCCAAACCCTAACGCAGCCCGTTTACAAACGGGTTGACCCGACCCGTGTAACCCATTTAACTAAACGAGTCATGTCGGGTTTACCCATTTGACCCATTAGCAAATATTGCCCACTAATATAAATAACAAAAGAACCAAACTACCAACGGGTGGCACTATTATATAATCACCAACATGCAGGAAGTTACAAAATCACCAACATGCAACAAGTTACAAAATCACCTACAGGCATCACATATATAAAGCATGAAAGCACCATATCCAAAAATAATTTTCCATACACAGGGATATATGAGCATACCACATACATAAAAGACTAACAATATGGGAGAGATACAGTTGTTGTAAGTAAAATATAACTAACAACATATAAGAATAAATTAGTAAAATATAACACCTTGCACAAGAATATATAAGCATACTGATTATGCATACGTAAAAAACTAAAAGTAACAACATACTTAAAAGACAATATGGAAGAGATACATCATATAATCGGGTTTGGCAGGTCAAAATTGGGTTAGCGGGTCAACCCTAAGCTCACTCGTTTATAAACGGGTCAAATTCGGGTTGACCCGAAAATGACCTGCCAACTAAACGGTTGGGTTAACCTACTAATTTCCGCGTGAGTTTCGGGTCGGGTTTCGGGTCACGTAGGAAATTGTAAGCCCTAGTTCAGACCTTCCCCTCTAGATCAGGTCGGAGGTATGTCATTGGGTCGGACACGACCCGATCCTTGCGAGCGAGTGGCTGCTGCCACGGCTAAAGTTTGTGCACCACCCTTTTACCCTTCATTCACTTCGTTTGTTCGAGAGGTTTTTTGTTCCTTGTGTTTCCTTGGAGGCATAGAATTCAAAATCGTTGAAATCACTGTAAACTTCAAACATGATGAAAACGCAGATTATCTCTTCGGACTCGATGATCCAAACAGTAGAATGGAAAGCCAAAAAGCTGAGAATTCGACGTTCTCAGCGAAAGCACCAAAATGTTAGAACAAAAAATGGCACTAACACCCAATTGACTAGATTTCATAGAGAATAATGAAGAATAATAATCTAAAAACAGAGGAAAAGTAATCGACACACATAATTCATAGTGGTTCAGCGTTAACGAGCCTACGTCCACTTTATAATTCTTTGATTGTTACAAATATAATGCTGATGATCACTCAATCTCTCAAATACAATCAATTCTCTCTTAGAATTTATAGAATTATACTCAGTAGTCCAGAGTACAATATTGATTAAATAGGAAAATTATGATAACGGTGGAACTCAAGTACGTAGAGTGCCAAAAAGATCCCTCAAATTGTACCAAAACCATGTATTTATAGCGGGTTCCTAAGCTTGGTTTGGGTGCTACGTGGTTGTCATCTAGGAGATCTCAGAATGATAGTGGACCAAGTGAAGAGGCTCCGTCCAGATCGGGGGTAGTGGGTAAGAACTGATCTGCTTTTATAGACATAAGAATAGGTCTTCACTACTTGTGCAATAGATATTTTAGGTGGTTCGGATGAAGGTCTGCATGATCCAAAGTGGTATTCTGACATCGCTCTATCCACATGACCAGGCGGGTCGATTCGAGTCCATTTGACCCGACCCGGTGGTGCTTGAGTCTTTCTATCTCCATGAAGGCACGGGTTGAATCTGACCCGATCTGTCTACTTCAACCTGATCTCCTGGCTCATTAAATGTCAAAGTATAGTTGTCTCTCCGACTCGATGTACTGTTTGGAATCCAACCTGGTTCCATGGATTCTGAATAATTATGGTTCTCATTCTTGAGTGTATCCATCACTCGATCTCTGGACTTTGTGTGGCCTAGTTGCAAAGTAGGCCAACACGCGTTGTTTTGTCTTCTCTGCGTGGCAGCGTGTTGTGTTGTACAAGCTGATACATGTGTCGTGTATCACCTGTTCTTCCTTGTACCGTACAATAGAAATTGTCTTTTATATCGGTATATAGCTGCTATTAATTAGTGATATGGCGGTTCGATAAACGTTGTATATCGACATGTTATAAAAGCTATTGAATATTAATAACACTAAAACTGCCGTTATAAAAGACCATGGTTTTATAGCACAAATTTGTCGCTATATTACTTAAAGATAATAGTTCATTCTCACCGCTATAATACATCTAAATCTCAATAAAAGTGAGAATCTTTATAACACTGTATTGCCGCTATAACGTGTTTATTAGATAGCAGCTATATGACGCTATTAAATTAACATGTTATAGTATTGCTAAATCCTTTTACAGCTCATATATAATACATTTTAATTATAGCAATCAAAATGGATCTACATAATAATTTGAAGAGCAATGTATAAATGAATAAAATATAACAATCAACAAATGTAGCAAAAATTCATGATAACAAAATAAAGCATCAACTAATGAAAACTAAGTTGAATACATGAGTTACCAAATTCAGTACATATATTTTCGATTCCATGTTGATGTCAATTTGAGTTACAAAAGACAAAACATAGTTCAAATTTAAAACTACTACCAAATGCATCGTTAAGAACTTCAACTACTCAAAGCCTTTCTTCGTGCACGTCTTCGGTGATTGGTAAAGCTTTCTAAAAATTCAAACCAATGGAAATAAATTAAAATAAGTGTGAAAAAAACTATGTTTTCTTACTTTAATCCATTAAAAAAAGAAACAAACAATTTCCATTATAGTATGAAAAATGTGTAGAAAGCAAAAGATGGAATAAAGGTTACTTACATTCTTCAACGTCCTTCAGTTGGTAGTAGTTTCAGTTGGTAGTAGTGAAGAGCAATTTCAACAAGCTACTCGGATTTCAATTCAGTAAGCTGCATGCAAACAAATAAACATTAACTACATATGATATGTTCTATATGTTTATTTTCTGTCTTGTATACACATTGTTCGAGCAAAATTTCACTACTTATTTGCAGATCTGACCCGTATTTTTCTATGTGCAATGGATAAATACCATTTAACCATTAGCTGATGTACACAAATATTATTAAGCAATATTATATCTCTTGGCGGCTGAGCGATATGTCTCTAGTCCGATCATCCTCTTTCCAGAAGGTTAGATGAACGATATCTATTATAGCTACTTGTAATTTTCCTGTCATAATGCTCAAAATAATCTGAAAACAACATATCTGACAAATTATAAAAAGTGTGGTACAGTTAGCATAATTTTATAGTTACTGAATAAAGCATTGAACATATGACAAACTCATTATATATATATATATATATATATGGGAAAGTCTAAAAGAACACAAAATATGGACACAAAATTAAACACACAAAATCTGAACCATTGGATCTACCAATGAATTACACCTCACACATAAAGACAAACAAATCTTGTGGTCTAGATTTTATGTACATAATTTTGTGTGTGATTTTGTGTCTCAATAGCCTGGTCAAAATGGAGTTGAGTTTTTCCAGCATCAGGATCATTAGCAAAGATGGTGATGATAACAGCCAAAGAAGCAACAAGGCATATGATAAATATATGCAAAATTTTAGTGATAGCCATGGGTTTATTATCCATTTTATACCTATGATGTCCATTTAGCACTTAACTTAAACCATGGTGTTGGTTCTTTTTTTTTTTTTTTTGGTTACCCACTATAATGAAGAACCATGATGCATCAATATGTGACATTAGGAAAAATAACGAAAATTTAAACCAAGGAAAAAAATTAATTGACATGAAACAATGGTAACCATAAAACATGGAACTTGCCTCCATGATACATGAAACAACGAAGCTACTGCCTTTTAACTAAGCTCGTCCCTAGGACCCTAGCAAAGTGCACAAGCTTCACAACAATATCCACAGCCTGGTGCATCGGATGAGCTATATTTGTTGCACAACATCTCTTGATAAATTAAGGCAAGAGTATGTAACACCCCACACCCGCTACGGTCACTCTCTAAGGGAATGCCATAACATCGGTGGAGTATTTTAAGTGAATATAGAACAGAAAAATTACAACAAGACAGATATAAGTAATACTTGAGAATTTAAAACATCATTTCATTGCAGCGGAAAGTAAAACATGTTTGGTTACACCAAAACCATAAACAAGAGTCAAGTACATAATATCCATCCTGATAAAATAAAAGTACATAATCCCACTACATAACTTAATAGCCATAATAGAAAAGATAAACTGAGCTTTACATCCACGGTCCAAGCTCCAAAAGATAGATAAAGCAGTCTGATCAAAGCCCACTAGTGCTAGGCCCACTCTGATAACCTGAGGGTTGGGAAAAAGATAAAAACAACGGGGTCAGACATAAGTCTGAGCGAGTCCTATAACTTTAACAATACAATCATTAAAGTAACCAGAGTAAGACATAAGCTTGATATACGGTAACGACTGGGGATAAATGGCTACACTAAGCAGCCAACTAGACTTAGGATGAACTAAGATAACCGTAAAGACGCATCTACCCACCCAAGGATAATTACTACACTGCACCACACCAGTCATTCCCAATTTAAAGGTTGATCCCACTAAGTATACTTAGTAATCTATAATTAGTAGTTTCGGGTACCCCTAGCTGACTACATAGGTGCCGTCTGCCCCTATTTCCACTAGGTGTACCCACTACCCCCCATTCGATCGGCTCCCTAACGTAGATACCCGTGCTGGCCCCACAGTGGGGTGTATCATCCCCCAAAGTGGCAACCTGATAATATCAACGGTGCACGGCTTATACCTACACGATGCAACAACGTCTTACTTACCAGCCCGGGTCCACACACGCATATGAAACCCGTTGGACTTGCGTTGCCACCGCTAACCCGTTTTGGCCTCTTACAGTCAAGCCCAATATGCGTGCCCCGTCCTCGACTTGGGTCGAGCCCACAAAGATACGTTTGGGATATTGGTTGAAATGGGCCCCCACAAGCTACCCACCTAAGCTTGTCATTTCTAGTGAATCCCACTTAACCCTTTAACCATGTCCACTTACATGTTATAAATTTTGGTTAAGTCTTTTAATCATATTTTAATTGCCACTCAAGGCACCCACTAGATTTCCACATGCCACCCAAGGCACTTACTTGATTCCCACATGCCATCCAAGGCACTTACTTAACCCTTTAATCATGTTTAATTACATGTTCCACTTTGGTTAAGTATTCTAATCGTATTTTCTATTGCCACCCAAGGCAACCCACTAGTTTCCTCATGCCACCCAAGGCACCCCCACTAGTTACTACATGCCACCCAAGGCACCCACTTAACCCCTCATGCCCCACTACATGCTAATTTGGTTAAGTGTTTCTTAATTAATTAAGATCGTAACCTTTGTAAAGACCTCTCACATTAGACTGTCTTTTATGGCAGCTGGATATGTCGGTTGGTTCCGGGCAGCCTTACACCATAACAGAGTCTAACCTCGTGTCTTTACACTTGTCACGTATTTAGTTTATGACTAAGACCTCTCACATTGGGCCAATCATTTGTAGCCGCTGGATTTGCCGGTCGGTTCCGGGCAGTCTTATGCTACAAAAGGGTCCAACCTCGTGTCTTAGTCGATTAATTACACCTAATTAATCACCCCCATAATTTGTATTAATTATCCCTAATTAATTACAAATATTTAAAAATATGGGTAGACCTAACTCAATAGGTAAATTCCCAATTCCATAATATGGGTAGACCTAACTTAATAGGTAAATTCCCAATTATGTCCATCCACTTTATGGTATGTTTAATCATACCAACTTCACACAATTTTATGTGTTCATTAATTTTTACCCCATCGTCCCCACGTAAATACGTTAACATGACATACTTTAAAAGAGGAGATTCATCATACACACAATGGGTTCAACTTAGCATATCATTAGCATTATCATGGGTTTAAAAGGTGTCAACTTGCATATATGACCATAAACCCAACTTGCATAAATAACCAACCCAAACTTGCATGAATCACATATGTCATAAAGATGGTAACTTGCATAAATGTTCATGTCATAGACCTATCATAAAGGTGTCAACTTGCATACATGTCATAGGTCTAAAAGGGATGAACTTGCACATGTACTTATGTCATACAAAGCGGTAAACTTGCATATGTATGTATGACATACAAAGGTGTAAACTTGCACATGTTACTTGCATATAATCAACCACCAAACTTGCATAACATGTCATATATAGACTTGCATATAATCAAACACCAAACTTGCATAACATGTTACATATGAACTTGCATATAATCAACCACCAAACTTGCATAACATGTTACATATGAACTTGCATATAATCAACCACCAAACTTGCATAACATGTTACATATGAACTTGCATATGTATGTATGACATACAAAGGTAAACTCGCATATGTTATGCATATCACTAATCCAAACAACTTGCATAGATTATGCATATTATACATCCAAACTCATAGGTTAAACTTGCATGTCATGTCACTTATTTCACACATGATTCTAGCATAAAACCAAGCATTTTACTTGCATAAAACCAAACACTTAGCATGCATAAAACCAAATACTTAGCATGCATAAAACCCACCACTTAACATGCATAAACCCAAACACTTAACTTGCATAAACATAGTGTCATCATGAATAAGTGTTAAACATAGTGATTAGCAAACTAGCATCATAACATATGACCTAAAACCCATTGATCCGCAAGCAAAACCATATGATCTCATCACATCTCATCTACTTAGTTTAGCAATTGGTTATTAAAGTGATAGAAACTCACAAACTCCAAGATTAGCTCCTTAGATAGTTGCTAGAGTTGAAGTAGAGGTGGATTAGTAGTTGATTAGCTTGCAATCCTCTTCTCTAATTAGTGGAGGCTCCTTCTAAGTTGCATTTTGGCGGCATGATGGCATAGATTCTATTTTTAGTATGGATTAGGGTAGTCTTAGGGTGTATTTATAGGATTAGGTTGTGTTTTAGACCCTTAGATTAACCCTAGGTTAGTTTAGGTCCGTCAGATTTCGTCCCAAGCCCTCCAACCCAGCCCAAAACTCAACCAGGTGCACCCAGGCTAGAATCAGCCGACAGGGCAAGTCGACAGCCCTGTCGACTGCCAGGTCGACAGGCAAGTCGACAGCCCTGTCGACAGCCAAGTCGACTTGGCTGGGCGGGAGTTTTCCCGCCTGGCCCCCATTTCTGCATGTTTCGAAATTCAAATTTCCCGAAAACTTCTTTGGGCCTTAACCGGGTCATTTAGACTCCGATTTACAAAATTTCGGACTCTATTTCGCGTATTTTTCCGAGACAAACACAATGACGTAACCCGTTTCCCCTGATTCTCACATCTGAGATGATTAATTCGGTAATTAGTGAATATCAGTGTTAACTGAAATTCGGGGTGTTACATTCTCCCCTCCTTAAAGGATTTCGTCCCCGAAATCTCCAAGTTAAGGAGAATGCATATCCTACCATCCAAACAACCATCTACTCAATCCATCAAACACGGGCATCCATTGTCCTTAAAACAATTTCTACTGATGTATGAGCATATGCAAAAAGTGTGTGTATATGTTCCCTATCTAATGTATGAACATATGCAAACCGTGATAGTGCCATGCATCCAATATGTATGCGAAAGAACCCTATCGACACATACTATATCTACATGAGTGCACAATCATTCACCAAAATGCATCATCCATATGATAACACAACCATTATACATCCATAAATATAGCTACCTACACACAATTATATGCAATATGCAATATGAAGTGATTGAGCCGATCTAGTGTCTAGAGTGTGTGTATATGCATCCACGAGCAACCACTAGCAAACACTTGCATCCACATGCATCCATCAATCATAACATGTCTCAAACACATGTTTCAACCATAGGTTTACCCTATCTAAAGGTCAAAGGCACTAACAAGAGGACATACTAAAGATAAGATAAGTACTAGACAAACGATAAAGGAGAAGTTAAAAGACATACCCTCAAAAAGGAATGGGTATAATGAACGCATTTTCGCTTCCGTCTCCCAAGTAGCGTTGCTCTCATCTTCTCCCCATTGCACTTTGACTAGTTGAACCTCCCTGTTTCTCAACCTCTTAATCTCTGACCCAACGATGCGTGTAGGAGCTCGTCGAATAGTCGCATCACGCTCTATCTCTACTTCTCTAAGCAAGCTCGGCTCTACCACCTCTGCGGTCTCATGTAGGCACTTCCTCAAATGTGACACATGGAATACATCATGTACACCACTAAGTCTGTCGGGCAACTCCACTCTATAGGCCATCTGTCCAATCCTTTCCTTAATAGGAAACGGTCCAACAAACCTTGGTGCTAACTTCCCAACAGATCCAAAGCGAACCACATTCCGTAACGGAGATACTTTGACAAAGACCATGTCCCCAACATCAAACTCAAGCTCTGTTCTCCTCTTGTCCGCATAAGATTTCTGTCTGTCTTGCACCGCTTTCATCCTTCTTCGAATCAAATCAATCTTTTCCGAAGTCTTCCTAACCATATCGGGCCCAAGCAAGATCTTATCCGTAGATTCCCACCAACATGTAGGTGATCGACAAGGCCTTCCATAAAAAGCTTCGAAAGGAGCCATGCCAATACTAGACTGAAAGCTGTTATTATATGCGAACTCCACCAATGGAAGATGCTCTTCTCATGTACCTCCAAAATCTAAGATACATAGCCTCAAAAGGTCTTCTAAAATGCGATTTACCCTCCCGGTCTGGCCGTCCGTCTGAGGATGATTTGCGGTGCTCAAACACAACTGAGTCCCTACCGCCTCTTTCAAACTCTTCCAAAACTCGCTAGTGAAGATAGGATCTCGATCACTCACTATGCTGGAAGGTACACCATGCAATCTAACAATCTCTCGAATGTAGATTGAAGCTAGCCATTGAGCAGTCCTCTTGCTCTTCACGGGTATAAAATGGGCACTCTTAGTAAGTTTGTCTACCCCAACCCAAATTCCCGTATTACCCTTCCTCGATCTTGGTAATCCATTGACGAAATCCATCGAGACACTATCCCACTTCCATAGCGGAACCTCCAATGGGTGAAGCAACCCACCGGGTTTCTTTTGCTCCGCTTTTACTTGTTGGCACACCAAGCATCTAGCGACATACTCGGTCGCGTCTTTCTTCATACCGGCCCAAAAGAAAACTCGCTTCATGTCTTGGTACTTCTTGTCCCTACTGGGATGAATGGTCATCTTCGAACGATGTGCATCATCAAGTATAGCCTTCCTCAAACCCTCGTCTTGCGGTACACAAAGTCTACCGTCTCTACGCAACCACCCCTTACCATCTAGGGTGTACCTACTCAAATGGCTGGACGACTCCCCCTCCTCATGAGCTTCTCTACTAACTCAACCAACTGTGGGTCGTCTCGCTGTGCTCCGCCAATCCTCCCCAAAAGAGTAGGCCTAACCTCCAAGGAGGCTATCAAACCGGGTACAAAGTCAACGGAAGGTCTAAAGTCAAACATAGAAATAAACTCTAAGCTCCGTCGTTCAACGAACAATGAACTCAAGGACAACCTTTTTCTACTTAAGGCGTCCGCTACCACGTTACCCTTGCCATGGGTATACGCTATCTCAAACTCATAGGATGCTAAGAATCCCATCCACTTTTGCTGTCCTAAGACTATGCGCTCGAAGAGTCTCCAACACTTCCCTAAGATGTAGGGCATGCTCTTCTCCACTTTTAGAGAAAACCAGGATATTACCCCATCCAAAATCATCACAACTGTCCATCTCTCACGCAGACCACCCTAGTCGAACTCGACATCCCCCAAATGCAAGCCCCAAAGGCCTAAACCAATATCAGACAAACACCCAAGGGATACCTCCTTCGAATTCAGACGACCTACGTGAGATGATACTAGTAAAAACGGCTAAATAATTAAGCCCTTGTCCAACTCTGGATGTCCTCGCCAATCTCGCTCCAAAACCACCGTTTATCCCATAACTGGCTTTGCTCAACCTATTGAGCACATACGAAAACTTATTTCGCTCCTAGAAAAGACCAAGATGTCATTTACAAAGACCATCGCGAACTTATTTAGGTACTCCCTGAACACCCTTCTCATCAAATCAATAAAGTATGAGGGGGCGTTCTTCAAACCAAATGGCATCACCAGCCACTCATAAAAACCATCTAGAGTCCTAAAGGCAGTCTTCTCTATACTATCCTCAGTCACTCTCAACTGACGAAACCCCGTGGCTAAGTCCAACTGCGAAAATACAGAGGCGCCAACTAACTGATCAAAGAGATCATCAATCCTCGGCAATTGGTGTCTATTCTTCTTTGTGAGTTTATTTTGTTCTCTTTAGCCTACACAAAGTCTGAGGGACCCATCCGCCTTCGTGGCAAAAACTACTGGAGAACCTCACTCCGATATACTTCGTCTTATGAACCCCTTCTCAAGCAAATCGCCTACTTGCTTATGGAGTTCCCTCCTCTCACGAGGAGCCATGTGGCACACTGGCCAAGATACTGGTTTGGCATCGTCTACCAGATATATTCGGAAGTCAATCTCCCGCTCCGGAGGTAAGCCCTTCACCTCCTCAAACACATCCGAGTATTCCCGGACCACTCTAATAGATCGCAAACTCTCGACCGATGTGTCAAGCGATTCTAGATAACTTAGCATAACAGATTCCATGGGATTACAAGAGATCTCGAGAGTGTTACCCAAGCGGGTCATAAGCCTAACAACTCTCCCTTCAAAATCAAGAACGACACCACTACTGGATAACCAGTCCATACCCAAAACTAACCCATAGCCCGTGAAGCCCAAAAAGCATCACATCTAAACTCAACGCTAAGTATAGAAACTTTCAAACCCAAACACATCATGGAGCCCCAATTGGGTTTGAAACAACTAAGGGATCATCTACTAAACTGGTGTCTAAGTGCAGTGACTCAACTAACAATGATGAGATAAACGAACTCGATGCGTCAGAATCAAATAAAGTTCGAACCGGATAATAAAGAAATCCAAATTCCAACCTAGACGGTCCTATCCCCATCTGGTACACTAGCCGTGAGGGAATACAACTACCCTCCAGGAGATTCCGTACCTTGCCCTTGCCTCTTTGGACAATCCTAATAAGGTGTCCTATTCCTCCCAAAAGGATAACTACTAGCCCTCTTCTTCCCATTCTCCACTCGTAACCTCCCATCAAAATGAGGTTTCGCTCTTCATTAACCAAACAACTATTTGAGCCTTCCTCCCATCGTCTATCCAATAGGTACCTACAAGTCCTCCTCCTTCTTGAACCAACTTCTAGTCCGACTAATGTCTAAGTCCCTTGAAGTGGTTTTCCATTCTTATCTATCTTAGAAAGATCATCTATACGCGGAGGGGAAACTCAAAACGAGAGAGGAAGAGATTCAAAACGGAGAATTTGAAAGATATAGATATGGCTATTGGGGATTATGCTTTTCTTTCAAAAACTTTTCTCTTAAAAGACATGTTTTTGAAAATACTCCTTTCAAAAATATTCTTAGAAAATAGTTTTTCTAAAAAAATTATCTGTTCTGGTAACCTTAAGCTCTGATACCACATGTAACACCCCACACCCGCTACGGTCACTCTCTAAGGGAATGCCATAACATCGGTGGAGTATTTTAAGTGAATATAGAACAGAAAAATTACAACAAGACAGATATAAGTAATACTTGAGAATTTAAAACATCATTTCATTGCAGCGGAAAGTAAAACATGTTTGGTTACACCAAAACCATAAACAAGAGTCAAGTACATAATATCCATCCTGATAAAATAAAAGTACGTAATCCCACTACATAACTTAATAGCCATAATAGAAAAGATAAACTGAGCTTTACATCCACGGTCCAAGCTCCAAAAGATAGATAAAGCAGTCTGATCAAAGCCCACTAGTGCTAGGCCCACTCTGATAACCTGAGGGTTGGGAAAAAGATAAAAACAACGGGGTCAGACATAAGTCTGAGCGAGTCCTATAACTTTAACAATACAATCATTAAAGTAACCAGAGTAAGACATAAGCTTGATATACGGTAACGACTGGGGATAAATGGCTACACTAAGCAGCCAACTAGACTTAGGATGAACTAAGATAACCGTAAAGACGCATCTACCCACCCAAGGATAATTACTACACTGCACCACACCAGTCATTCCCAATTTAAAGGTTGATCCCACTAAGTATACTTAGTAATCTATAATTAGTAGTTTCGGGTACCCCTAGCTGACTACATAGGTGCCGTCTGCCCCTATTTCCACTAGGTGTACCCACTACCCCCCATTCGATCGGCTCCCTAACGTAGATACCCGTGCTGGCCCCACAGTGGGGTGTATCATCCCCCAAAGTGGCAACCTGATAATATCAACGGTGCACGGCTTATACCTACACGATGCAACAACGTCTTACTTACCAGCCCGGGTCCACACACGCATATGAAACCCGTTGGACTTGCGTTGCCACCGCTAACCCGTTTTGGCCTCTTACAGTCAAGCCCAATATGCGTGCCCCGTCCTCGACTTGGGTCGAGCCCACAAAGATACGTTTGGGATATTGGTTGAAATGGGCCCCCACAAGCTACCCACCTAAGCTTGTCATTTCTAGTGAATCCCACTTAACCCTTTAACCATGTCCACTTACATGTTATAAATTTTGGTTAAGTCTTTTAATCATATTTTAATTGCCACTCAAGGCACCCACTAGATTTCCACATGCCACCCAAGGCACTTACTTGATTCCCACATGCCACCCAAGGCACTTACTTAACCCTTTAATCATGTTTAATTACATGTTCCACTTTGGTTAAGTATTCTAATCGTATTTTCTATTGCCACCCAAGGCAACCCACTAGTTTCCTCATGCCACCCAAGGCACCCCCACTAGTTACTACATGCCACCCAAGGCACCCACTTAACCCCTCATGCCCCACTACATGCTAATTTGGTTAAGTGTTTCTTAATTAATTAAGATCGTAACCTTTGTAAAGACCTCTCACATTAGACTGTCTTTTATGGCAGCTGGATATGTCGGTTGGTTCCGGGCAGCCTTACACCATAACAGAGTCTAACCTCGTGTCTTTACACTTGTCACGTATTTAGTTTATGACTAAGACCTCTCACATTGGGCCAATCATTTGTAGCCGCTGGATTTGCCGGTCGGTTCCGGGCAGTCTTATGCTACAAAAGGGTCCAACCTCGTGTCTTAGTCGATTAATTACACCTAATTAATCACCCCCATAATTTGTATTAATTATCCCTAATTAATTACAAATATTTAAAAATATGGGTAGACCTAACTCAATAGGTAAATTCCCAATTCCATAATATGGGTAGACCTAACTTAATAGGTAAATTCCCAATTATGTCCATCCACTTTATGGTATGTTTAATCATACCAACTTCACACAATTTTATGTGTTCATTAATTTTTACCCCATCGTCCCCACGTAAATACGTTAACATGACATACTTTAAAAGAGGAGATTCATCATACACACAATGGGTTCAACTTAGCATATCATTAGCATTATCATGGGTTTAAAAGGTGTCAACTTGCATATATGACCATAAACCCAACTTGCATAAATAACCAACCCAAACTTGCATGAATCACATATGTCATAAAGATGGTAACTTGCATAAATGTTCATGTCATAGACCTATCATAAAGGTGTCAACTTGCATACATGTCATAGGTCTAAAAGGGATGAACTTGCACATGTACTTATGTCATACAAAGGGGTAAACTTGCATATGTATGTATGACATACAAAGGTGTAAACTTGCACATGTTACTTGCATATAATCAACCACCAAACTTGCATAACATGTCATATATAGACTTGCATATAATCAAACACCAAACTTGCATAACATGTTACATATGAACTTGCATATAATCAACCACCAAACTTGCATAACATGTTACATATGAACTTGCATATAATCAACCACCAAACTTGCATAACATGTTACATATGAACTTGCATATGTATGTATGGCATACAAAGGTAAACTCGCATATGTTATGCATATCACTAATCCAAACAACTTGCATAGATTATGCATATTATACATCCAAACTCATAGGTTAAACTTGCATGTCATGTCACTTATTTCACACATGATTCTAGCATAAAACCAAGCATTTTACTTGCATTAAACCAAACACTTAGCATGCATAAAACCAAATACTTAGCATGCATAAAACCCACCACTTAACATGCATAAACCCAAACACTTAACTTGCATAAACATAGTGTCATCATGAATAAGTGTTAAACATAGTGATTAGCAAACTAGCATCATAACATATGACCTAAAACCCATTGATCCGCAAGCAAAACCATATGATCTCATCACATCTCATCTACTTAGTTTAGCAATTGGTTATTAAAGTGATAGAAACTCACAAACTCCAAGATTAGCTCCTTAGATAGTTGCTAGAGTTGAAGTAGAGGTGGATTAGTAGTTGATTAGCTTGCAATCCTCTTCTCTAATTAGTGGAGGCTCCTTCTAAGTTGCATTTTGGCGGCATGATGGCATAGATTCTATTTTTAGTATGGATTAGGGTAGTCTTAGGGTGTATTTATAGGATTAGGTTGTGTTTTAGACCCTTAGATTAAACCTAGGTTAGTTTAGGTCCGTCAGATTTCGTCTCAAGCCCTCCAACTCAGCCCAAAACTCAACCAGGTGCACCCAGGCTAGAATCAGCCGACAGGGCAAGTCGACAGCCCTGTCGACTGCCAAGTCGACAGGCATGTTGACAGGCAAGTCGACAGCCCTGTCGACAGCCAAGTCGACTTGGCTGGGCGGGAGTTTTCCCGCCTGGCCCCCATTTCTGCATGTTTCGAAATTCAAATTTCCCGAAAACTTCTTTGGGCCTTAACCGGGTCATACAGACTCCGATTTACAAAATTTCGGACTCTATTTCGCGTATTTTTCCGAGACGAACACAATGACGTAAGCCGTTTCCCCTGATTCTCACATCTGAGATGATTAATTCTGTAATTAGTGAATATCAGTGTTAACTGAAATTCGGGGTGTTATAGAGTATATCCAATGGCACTGAACACTGTATAAAAGGAAATACACACAATAATGTGTGCAACATGTTGTGCATACAAGAAAATATTTACAAGTCAATCGTGATTTCTTGAGTAATCAATAGTAATGCAAAATGCTTACAAGTTATCCTAAAACTTCCTAGTCAATGTGTGGCCATGAAGCCTACATGGAAAACTCACGTGTTTAAACTGAGCTTAGATAACCAACAACATTCTGCATGTGCCACTAAGGATTATGTTTCTGTTCCAGTATAGTAATAATATGTGAGTCCTTCAAATTTGGAGAGCAAATCACATGTATCCAAATCTCCTGTGCCCTTTGTACCCAATCAATTAGGATTCCTGATTTTCATCTTTTTGCAATTAAGTCTGAGAGCTTAATTACAAAAAAGGTGGAATTCAGAGGGTCCTGATTGGTTAGGTATAGAGGGACAGAGAATGTTGGGTACAGGGGATTTCATTCCTCAATTTTGTTAAAGTTTAGTTAAGACAGCAGGAGTTCCAGGTAAGCAAGTTTCCGTGCAATCGTCTTCTTTGTTGCCACCTGGAACCTAACTAATCCAATTTTCCATGTCTAATATGCATGTATGTTGAGTTGTGTATTCAGTTCAACATATTATAGATAAGGAGGTAGATAACTGACCTAAGCTCTGAGTCTTCCATTGAGTAAATATTGCAGGTAGTATATCATGGTGCATGTAATGTACTTACATATGATCATAAGTGCACTAGATCTCTCTTGCATCATCTGATGCATCCTATGCCCTTGCATTCTTAGAAAGCGGCCAATGATTTGTAACAACTACAATATCCTGAGGCACTCCTGTAGTAATCATAGGAGAAAAATTTGAATGTGCGTCAAGAAAGTATAAATAAAAATCATATTCACTTGTGTTCCAACCGTTAGACCAAAAAATGGTCCTAACACCCAATTGATCATATTTTGCAGAGAATAATGAAGAATCATGAACTAAAAACAAGAAAAATCAGTCAACACACGAAATTTATAGTGGTTCGGCGTTAATGAGCCTACGTCCACTTCATAATTTCTCATTTCGTTCAAGGATTACAATTACAATGAATTTAATCACTCAATCGCTCAAATACCATGAATAATTCTCTCTGAAATCATTGATTTTCATTGGAGAAGAAGGTGGTTATTGATGGGGGAATTCGGCCATGGCTACCATGAATGAATGAAATGCCAAAAGTCCCTTCAAATGGCCATGTTGTGGTGTATTTATAGCTGTAGAGAAGCTCTGGGCGGTTCCGGTTCAGATGGGCCACGTGGCGTGACCGGAGGAGATCTCAGAAGTGGTGGAGAACGTGGAAAAGTGGTTACCAGGTCGTGCTTTGCCAAATGGAGTCCGATTCGCAATTGTAGGAGTCGGTTATGCCAAGAGAAGAGGTCAAACTCCGTGTGCAGAAGCAGGTCCAGTCGGATCGGAACCGAACCGAACCTGTTGTTCGAGCAGAATGCTTGCACACACTTCTGTGCAGAATACTTCAGGCGGTTCGGGTAGAGGGTAATCCGATCCGATCCGGGGAGGGGGATCCGATCCGATCAGAAAGGAGGGATCCGATCCGATCCGAATGGGGGATCCGATCCGGTGACATTTGCATGAATAATTCAAGTTTTGCAGCTTTCTATCACTCCACTCAAGTGATCGCCAATCAATGTAAGTTCGTACCCAAGTCCCTGGCTTTCAGTAGCTTGGTTACAAAGCAGGCTAACATTTTGCCCCCCAAAGCACATCTTATTGCAGATGAGATGTGCTTTGAATAAGTCAAGCTAAATCTTTTTAGAACGTCATCCACCCTTGAGGATGTTTTATCAGATTGTTGCGTTACTTCCATGGCCGCTAGTCAGGCTAAATTCTAAGGAAGGAGTAGTTAAAATGATCAGGTAACTGTTTAGGCCTCGTCGAATCAAGAGGTCTAATTCCTTCATCATAAGTCATGTATGATCGTTGGCTCCGGTATGAAATCGTACATACACGGGTCGTTGCCAAACGACGCCGTTTTCCTATGCAAGTCAAGTGTGTTACTAAGTCAGGCTTTTTTTTATGTATAAGTCAATGTATGAACTTAGCCATCCAAATCATGGGGTAGTATAAGAATCTTCGGGATTTGAGCCAGCATCTAGGCTGTTGGGATAGACCACATCAGAATTGGTACACAAATCTTTCATTTGCGCTCGTCTTGGGACTATCCCGGCATTGGGATAGTAATCAGATCATATCAAAAGAAATCAATGACTGTTTCAAGTCTTTTTCATAGTCTCATGATCACATACAAATCAGCAAGGGACATCGTTGAAATCATATAAACCAGTGCTCGTAAGATCATTACACACGTAGGTTAGTTGAAGAATTCTCCACATTCTCCATTCGATGTAGCTGTAGATCAAGTCTTTGAAGTCATGTTTGATCCTTTAGTGGGCTCTCTTGGGCGGTCAAGACGAATCATGTCATATTCCAGAGATGTAGTTAGTCTGGCAGTTGATGATCATGCTCCCTGCATCAGTGGAGGATGAGCGAAGTTAGTGCTTATGCCCCCAGCATCGTTGCGGGCTAGACAAGGTTGGTGGAACATCTGGTCTTCTAGCCTCTAATCTTTCTTTCTTTACATCGGGTTGGAGCTGCAATTTCAGCAATCTTGGTCAACCTGTGTCGTTCTGTGCCCTTTCTCAAGTCGTCAAGGGTTGGAGTTGCGTATGCAATGGTCGAATTACATTCGCATCGGGGTCATCCTATCTGTTTAGTCAGAAAGTAGTGATCGCCTCATTGAGTATCAGCCAACTTAGATACTCTCCTCGCATCAGCCACAGATTCGAGTAAGCTCGTCAATCTTGCAAGCGAGCGAACATCATTAAGCAGTTATTCGAGCTCCTTTACTCATGCTTTGGCATAATTCGAAATATCCATCATAGTCTAGTTGGGTCTATCTCTCATGCTTGGTTTCATTGAGCTTGACAATCAAAATGGAGGGCTTGATCAATGAAATTGATCCTTTCCGAAATTGTACCTTTCTGGTGGTCTTTTCCAGGGCTTTTTTTTCTCTTTATCATTTCAAGAGTCAGATGGTGCTCCATTTTGTCGAGAAGACATTGAGATCATCCATTTCAACATTAGCACCCTCTTATTGCATGAATCTGTCTGTCTCAGGATAGGATTTTCCAATGTTTCCATGAAAATCTCATGGTAGAGAGATACCGAGATTTGTTTCAGAGGTGAATCGGCCAAGTCCTCTTGGTGGGTCTCGATGCAGAGAGATTTTGAAGCTTGAGATATCCATAATACTAGATACTACTGCAATCAACACCATATATGGTCCAGGTCAATTTACCGATGCCACTGAGGCATTGAATCTTTCAAAGGAATGCGTGTAGGGTCTCGTCGGAGCTCAGTTGAAGCATCAATTAATGTTGTCATTCTGACCCTCGTCTTTGAGAAGTTGTCGCCAATTGTCTAATTTAGCACTGGTGCCCCCGATATGAAGTCTTGAAGTGAGTGGAAGCCAGTCTCTAGCTTCTTGGTTGCGCATATGTAATAGCTATCAATCAGGCATCTATCTTTTAATTCTGGATGGTGATCCACTGCTAGGAACTAATATCTGGTGCCCCTCATCCACGGAGGTTTTTCTAAGTAGTGCGCATCAAATCCATGTCTTCTTCGAATTCGTATTCCCTCATCAAGCCGTGAGTTAGAGATCGATACAAAATGATTTATTCGTGTCCATCTCATGTTAGTCTTTGGTCTCCCATCCAAGTTCTAAGGATCGGAGTTGGGTGGTGATAAGGTCAAATTATAGTCTCTTCAAATGCTTCCACTTGCCCCCTTCATTAAGGAATGGGGAACTTCATGTTGAAGTTGAGTTGTATTTGAAGCATTCATCTGATTCGAAGCAAGGGTTGGTCGGACTTCGTTTAGGTTTCCATTGACCCTTGTTTGTCATCGTTCTCATCCAAAATCTTATTGTCAGAAATTGCATGCTGCACATGTCTGGGAGGAGATTAATTATATATTGTTTTATCCAAGACGACGTTGCCGGCTCATCCTAGGGCCACATGCAATCTGCACAGCAGAGCAGGTAATGATCGAGTTAAGTTATCCATCATTTTTTGTCACTTCCGGAGAAGTTCATTTTGCCGAACCCTCTGGGTTCTCAACTCAGCAATGGCTCCATCCGTTTCATATCTAGTCTAATATGCTGAGGGATCACCGCGAGAAGAAATCTTCTGACCTCCTTCATTCGTAGCACCTCTTGCGCCAACATCCTCAGCATGGAAGAAGGTTCTATCTTCCTTCTTTTTAACCCTTGAGTCGGAGTATCAAGGAATCTTTTTCCTTGCAAGCTAGAAGTTGAAGCAATAGCGTGCCCCCTTGTCCAAAGGCATCCAATCGGGAAGGCGGTCGGGACTTAGCAAATGGGCGTCCACTCTACATCCTCTTTGTGGTTCTTAAGCAGCTTGTCAGGATTAAAACATAAATTAGACAAAGACCAATAAGTTGTGCATTTGAAAGTATTTTCAGTAGTTATGCCCCCAGTTCAGGGGTAATGGCGAAAGGTTGGTAGTCGTATCATATCCCTTTCAAATTTGGACATGGATGTATGGAAAAGAGACATTGCTTTCAAAACTTAAGTGGTTGAGTTATCCAAGTGCTCGAGTCATCGAGCTTTCCATTTAGTGTATTTGCGAGGCGGCACTTGTCGTTGCACTTGGACTATGGCCAGTTGTATGTTGGTTTGATATATCACTCTTAGGGTCTCCTTTCGGTCGTTGCCTTAAGTTGTGTGACATGTCATTAAACAACTCACTCTCAAGGCCTCCTTTTGGTCGTCGCCTTGAGTCGCGTGAGAAGTTTAGCATTGGGCATCAGCGTTAGCCTTCTGGACATGGCCCTTTACTTGTTTTCTTCTAGCCTGCTATTGTTGCGAGTGCGGGCTAGTGTTCTTGACTAGTTATCCTCTGTAAATCTACCACAAGCAAACAAAGCGGTATTCCTGCAATATCGTACATTTGCAAGATTGTTATATATATTTCAATCAAATATACTTGTAGTCATAGCATTACTACACTGAGTAGAAAGCAATAAATCGCATCACAAATCAGATAAGGGTATCAATTCAGTATCCCTGCAAATAAATAGCATATCATATTGCGGCCATCATAGGGGTGTGATGTGTGTGTATGTCCCCGATCAATAGTGAATAAGTGCCTGGCCAGGGCTTTTGGGATTGATTAGGATCGACAGTGTATTGCCCCCCATGTCTAGAAATAAGGGGTTCGGGCTCAGCCTTCATTCTTTCCACCTATCGTGCAGCAGGGAAGGAGCCCTTTCATGGCATTTAATCGCAAAGCCTTTATACTCTCTTGTCGTATGCCCAGGATAGAGTTCGAACTCAGCTTTCAGTCTGCCCCCCAATCCTTCAATGGGGTAGGAGTTCATTTGCAGCGCTCAGTCCTTGGCGCCTTTATACTCTCCCGTCGAATACCAAGGGTAGAGTGGAATCAAGGCGGTCTTTAGTCGTGGTGCACCTTCACGCCCTGCGGACGTCGTCTTCCCATCCTTTATACTCTTCCTCAAGTCATGGGGTTAGAGTTATTTAGGAGAACATGCATATCATTCGCCCCGGCGCTCCTTCTACACTCTATTTCCAAGAGCGGGAGTCCACCGTGTCGAGTGTCGTTCTCAAACTCGGTTTTAGTCCTTACTCTGCACTTCACTCTGGAGGATGGAGTTTTTTTTCTTCGGGCAAGCGGTCGGATCACACTCGCCGAGGCGCTACCTCATAATCCCTGATTCATGGGTAGAGGTTGCCATTTGCAATAATCAAGTCTCTCTCGTCTCGTCGACTTATGGGATGGAGTTCGGTTGGACACTGCAATATCGTAGTTCAAATGTTCTCTCAAATCATGAAAGCCAGAGCCATGGATCGAGTGGTCTTTAATCATGGCGCACCCATCACATTCATCCTAGATGGGTACTTCTATTCAATCTCTGAGGGTAAGAGTTAGCCTGGCAAACAGTCGGAAAATGTTTGCAGAAGCTTTGCGTTCCTCCGATCAATCTATGGGAGGAGTGATTAGCACTGACCTTCAGGTACCTGCATCACTCATATCGCATGAATTAGTCATGTCAATCATTCAGGAAGCATGTAAGATTAAATTGCATGATTAAAAAGTAAGCATATCAAGGGGCAATGCTGCCTCCTTTATTTGGATTCATGTAATCTGATGGTGTCTGACATAGGACTGAGTCATGTAGACGGTCGAATTGCATCTATCTGAAATCAAATTCCAACTTTAAAATGCAAAAGTCAATGCATAATTATCTTTAGCTCTTCCACGTATGATTCTAGGAATGGATGTCATCTCAGATCTACCTTCAACTATACAACCTCTTTTAGGCGGAGAGTGTGACCTTTTAAATGAGCGGTTCAGTCAAGCTTGTCATGATATTTCTCCGTAACTCTATATGTGGGTGTTAGAAGTCTGATCGATATCAAATCCTAGGTACCTACACCATCCACATATTATTTCATCTGAGTTAATTACATCAATAACTCAATAAGGATGCAAATATAAGAGTCATGGTTAAAGAGTAGTCCTGTTAAAGGAATGAATATGATTCTGTGTGAAAATGGCATTGCATGTTATCTGCATGTCCATTTTGCCTTGCCCAATCTCTGCCAGGGATGGCTTGATTGTGGTCTTGGAGTGACAAAGACAACTAGGAAAATACTGTAAGCGAATGACAAGGTCATGTCTCCTTTAAATCGCCTTTTTTCCCCCATGCTAAGGGCAAGGGTTGAATGTCAGGGAGTCATGCAAGCCTATCATGTATCAGCTTTGAATTAGATGATGTAATCATGAGCAATCGATGTTCGAATCTCCGGTTGCACCCAATGTCTGGGACACGAGTTACTTGACTAATCCTCGATGAAGGGAGTGAAATTGTAAATCTTCACTTTCTAACTCCAAAACGTCGTCTGTCAAAAGTTTCATTTGCGTTCATCTCCCATCTAGTGGAAGGCCGATTAGTGATTTTGTCCAATCATTCAGGGCGGTGAATTCAGCAACGAGTCTCGTTGGTGTCTGTCTTGGGACAACCTTCCAAGGGAAATAAGCATTGTCGCCTTGCATGTCATATCTGGAGGCATAAAGAGCGATGGCATGCCTTTCACTTCTCCTTGCTAAATGCATTCCGTGCGGCATGAAGTTCATCATGGAGTTGTCTATGACTCTCTTCTGAGTTGTCGGAACTGTCTAACTTGGCCGGATTATTGACCTTTTGATTTTTCTGTTCGTAGGATGTAAGATATGCTGTAACTTTCTAATCCATCCAACAGCTCTTCTACCTGTTCTAGGAAAGCTACGAGTTATAGTCCCTTCATATGGAATTTCCTTCGAATCAATACATCTCCAACACCGGGTCATCGATCATTCATTGCACCGTCGGTGTACAGTAATGGGTGCTTGTATTCATTTTTCATTTTGAAGGTCCATCTTCTTCATCTAACATATCCTCTTTGGGAATGGTAAATTTAGCGATGGATTCGGCTAATGTTTGGGAATTGAGCAGTAGACACTAGGGTGAAATGTAAGCTCTGAATTCTGCTGGAGCTGGTCGGTCTAGACTTTAATCAGATAAACTTGAGTATGATAGCACAACTTGCGAGACTTTAAGTAATATTCATGTGTTATGTCACAACTGAAATAAGAAGTAGAGAGCTAATTGTTGATTCATATTTTCTTTAATCTCGAGCTCTCATCATTTGACCAAGGTTGTATGGTGGCTGGTGAGCAGTCAAGTTGCCATAATTCAGGAAAGGATCCATAGGTCCAATCGTGGTGTGTGGTGGTTCAACTAGTACCTAACTATGCGTTCCAAAGTATGTTGACTTAATCCTTATTCGATGGAAATCAGTCTTCTTCGATGCAGTTGACAGCAAACAACAATTGCAAAGGTTCGCCAAGTTCTTCGGAAGGCTAACCGCAGGACATATTTCATTCATCACATCTACAATTGAAGTGTAGCTTTGGGACTTTAAGATCCTTAGCTTCTTTCTGGTATCCCCTTATTGACAATCATGGTCACTAAGATCATAGGAATTATCTTCGGAGTAGTGCTTGGACCGTTCCATATAACCATCATCCGATGCCCCGCCGATTGGACAAGTTCAAGTCGCATAAATAAGATGGTCACTACTCGTTAGCGAGCAACATCGGTTGCATTGGTGAGATATATACACTATCAGAACTAAGGAAGAGAAAGATGCTATGAGACCATCATTGTCTTTTATACTGTCCTTAATAACAAGACGAATCCTGACCAATAGCTCCTCAAATTGGCTTACCGATGTAAATAAGTGTCATGGCTCTGGGAAGAATCCCAGTCGTTGCTAACTTGTTGTGGTATTCTCAAACTATCCGTCTAATCTTCATTGAAAAGCTTTGATAACTGTTGTTAGCTAAAATGTACGCCGAGCCGAAGGCGAGGCCGTGCTCCGAGCCGAAGGCGAGGCCGTCAGCAGGTCTGGGCGCAGCGCCGGTGGGGGTCCGGGGCCCCACAGTCCCGGTGGCGATCGACCTAACCGGTTAGGTCGAAAATGTGGGCACCGCACGATTTTTTCGATTTTGGACGATGGAGCATTTTCTGAAATGATCAGAAAATTGTATTTTTTTCCCAAAAACAGCTGTTTCGGTTCGGACCGGATCATGCCTTCCAGTAGCGGTTCGGAGTCGTCTTCACGTTGGGTCGGGTCGGACTAGTTCCTCCGAACCGGATCGGAGCATCATCAACTGGCCGGTTCGGGTCTTTTCCTGCGGTTCGGGTCGGATTGAATTTTTCATTTTATTGGGGTCGGATCGGACCCCTGGTCATTTGATCCGAACCGATGCTGCTATTACTAGTTCCAGCGTCTCAGTGTATAACTTCGTGGGGTCGGGTCAGACCCGACCCGAACTGAGTGGGGCTATCCGAACCGAAGCCATGCGATTCTGCATCAACTCAATCCGATCTGCTGGTCACCCGCATCCGATCCAGAGACTTTTTCGAACTGGAAAGTCATTAAAAATGTTGAATTTGCCGGATTTCCTCATCGGACTTGGCGATCCAATAGTAGAATGGAGAATCCCTGTATGTTGAGAATCTTCATTTCTCAGTGAAAGCACCAAAATGTTAGACCAAAAAATGGTCCTAACACCCAATTGATCATATTTTGCAGAGAATAATGAGGAATCATGAACTAAAAACAAGAAAAATCAGTCAACACACGAAATTTATAGTGGTTCGGCATTAATGAGCCTACGTCCACTTCATAATTTCTCATTTCGTTCATGAATTACAATTACAATGAATTTAATCACTCAATCGCTCAAATACCATGAATAATTCTCTTCGAATTCATTGATTTTCATTGGAGAAGAAGGTGGTTATTGATGGGGGAATTCGTCCATGGCTACCATGAATGAATGAAATGCCAAAAGTCCCTTCAAATGGCCATGTTGTGGTGTATTTATAGCTGTAGAGAAGCTCTGGGCGGTTCCGGTTCAGATGGGCCACGTGGCGTGACCGGAGGAGATCTCAGAAGTAGTGGAGAACTTGGAAAAGTAGTTACCCGGTCGTGCTTTGCCAAGTGGAGTCCGATCCGTAATTGTAGGAGTCGGTTATGCCAAGAGAAGAGGTCAAACTCCGTGTGCAGAAGCAGGTCCAGTCGGATCGGATCCGAACCGAACCGGTTGTTCGAGCAGAATGCCTGCACACACTTCTGTGTAGAATACTTCAGGCGGTTCGGGTAGAGGGTACTCCGATCCGATCCGAAAGGAGGGATCCGATCCGATCTGAATGGGGGATCCGATCCGGTGACATTTGCATGAATAATTCAAGTTTTGCAGCTTTCTATCACTCCACTCAAGTGATCGCCAATCAATGTAAGTTCGTACCCAAGTCCCTGGCTTTCAGTAGCTTGGTTACAAAGCAGGCTAACACCAACCATTGTATAATCCTCTAATTTCTTTTTATTAGCATTACATGTGTCACACAACTTCCTACTCTTTCAACTTTATAATAACTCTTCCATTTATACGTAGTATACACACTTCACTTTCAAACTCGTCGACAAGAAGAAGAAGAAAAAAGCTATAGAACCAAGAATGAAAAGACAACTTTGCGAATCAGATGATGATTGTTTTGAAAGGGAGGAGGAATACATGGCATTTTACCTCAATGTTCTACCACACCACAATGATTGTTAAAAGTATAATTGTAAAGCTTCTAAGAAAGGTTTCGTGTTGTGCCAACTTGGTTGCCACAAAGCTAGCAAGCCACTGGAATCTTCAAGATCATCTTCATCGTCCTGTTAAAAGGTCACGGAGTGGAAGAGAGCATCAATGTTCTCTTTGTAGCAAGACACTTGGTTCGGGCTAGGTGTCAAGCAGACATATAAGACTCCATTACACTAACAATTTTGTTTCAAGTAGGGGCACGTGATTAAAGGCAAATAAATCAAGGGCCAAACTAGTGCTGGACAACAGTAGCTTTAAAATCAGGCATATTAGACCACCTAAAAAAGAAGCCAATAATCGTTTATTTTAGGTCATAAAAATTATCATCTACGTATACTAATCCCTAATTAATCTCGCCTCTCTTCTAAACCCGTCACTTTTCTCCTTTTGGTGAAACAACTGCTGCAACGAAGTCACAGGCATCTAATACAGGCGCACCACACATATCAGAACTCACGGAAGCTGCAGTAGGTGCTGAATTAGGTAACTATACCAATGAATCACACATTTAGAGTTGTATAATGCTCAAAATTTTCTCATGAAATATATCTTGCACTTATTTTGTCTATGCTTGTTTTAGATATAAAAACAGAACAAAGAGGAGTATCAAATGAGGAGGCTGCTATTTGCAACTTTAGTATGAAACCCTTGACCCATTTTTATACATACCTCCATGAGTTACTAAAACTGTCCCATAGAGATACACTTGTACAAGAGCACCAGCGTATATAAACATAATGCAACGAAAAAAATCAAAAACTTAAAAAACGTATAAACAACCACAACGAAGTTCGACACTAATTCTTTTATATACTAAATAGAAATTTTTGGTAGGGCCACGCCAAAAGCCATACTGGAATTTTATGTTCGGTTTCTGAGATGTATATATGGTTTTAGTACACAATTTAGCTTGGTTTTTTATGATTATTTGACATTGTGAACCATATTAACATATGCTATTCATTTACAACTGCATTTCTTTCTGCCCCACGGTTTGAAAAGGGGCATCTCCTTTGAACAAGTACTTGCAATAAACAAACAATACTGCTTCATATTTAAGATTATTCTTTTCAATTTTAAGACAATACATAATTAACAAAAAAAACAACAAACCTTTTCTTTTTGTATGTTAGTATCTTGATACACTTCATAATAATCCTAGATGCATAATAGACCATCATATTATGTCGTCATATAGGTTTACAACTAAAACCGTACAGTCTCATATTGAAAATTGGATTCCATCATGAACCAAGGCAAAGGGATTTCTCCTTACCAATTCGGGACAATTTAGAACAAGTCCCAGGAACAGAACGCATCGTCCCTTGGAGCGGCAGGGCCGGTTCACTCTTACGTTTTGGGATTGGCAATTCCTGAACAATACGTTTTCCGGTCCTATCAGACCAAAATTTGGTTAGTACGTCGACCATCATGGCCTTGTGCGGCCATATCTGAGGTACCTCGCTATTCAACATCCACATAAGTAAAATGTTTGAGCTCCATATCATGACATCACTCCTAGGTAGAAACAAACACATGTCCTCTCTGTTGTCCTTCATCCGGTTTTTGGTTCATACCGGGGTGTGAAGCTCGCGAATTAACGCTATACACAAAGTTACGCTATATTAAAGTCATGCTTTGATCATCATCCACAAAGCTTTGTTTTTCAACAAAAACTTTGATATATGCATCTCAGCATGCCACACAGTCATTCCAGACTATACAACTGATAACTACCAATATATAACCTCTAAAGCGTGTACGTCTCAAAGAAGGGTGTTAAGCTAAGAGAATAATGTAACAGCCTACATTTGATGTATCGAAGGATCGTAAAATATTTTTATTTTATTCCATAAGGGTTGGATCATTCTCATATTTTAATATGTTTCTTATGAGGATGTGAGACATCCATAATTTTTACCAATTTTGTTTGTGACCATTTTGCCCCTATTAGTATTGTACAGGGCATAACTTTTGACTCAGGTCGAATCAAGTGGTAAGACCTATGCTATTGGAAAGGAAATGATGATTGCCTTTCCTTAGAGTGGTTACATTAAAAATTTGGCTCAGGGGTTTGGGAGGGATCGTTGTTTTAATGTTTTTCAGTTGGCTGCTCAAGTTTTGGGAGCCACAATGGGCTGATTTGGGAAGACCCATTAGTGGGCTAGTGAAAGGTTATAGATAGGGGGTAGGAGGTATGAGAAATGGTTCAATTTCCCTATTCTCTTATTTGGTGGCCTATGTTCCTCCTTCTAACACCTTTCTACCATTGAAAATCAAAATCTAAGGAGGGGAATCAAAGATCTACACAATTGGAGGTAAGATCTACATCAATTAAAGTGCGAATTCATCAGATCAAGGGGTTTGGTTCGAGTTTCTTTTGTCCGAAATCTTAATATATTGATATTAGCTTGATTTGGAGAATCGGTGAGTGATTTAAATCTCTCACATGGATTCAATGAAATATATGAATGTTTGATCATGTTTTTCATCAAATTCAAGTGTTTTATCATAGATCTACACCATCACAAGTCCATTTTCATATGAATCACCCTAGGATCTATTTAGCAAGTTTAAACTGTTAATTTCTATGTCATTTCATATGTTTATGCAAGTTATATCCGCAATTTAGATCATATGTTCATTTACCATGATTTTGGGAGTGATTTGCATAATTTGGCGAAAATTGTCATTTTCGAGTTGTTAGTGAAATCATATCGTGTTTTTTGTAATATTTGGTGAATTAAACAAGTTGGTTTCGTCGAATCTATCATTTGCGAAGTTTTGGTCGAAATCGGAGCTGAAATTGTAATATGCAGGTTTTGGGTCGGTCCTACCTGGTCGGCCGGTCTCAAAGTGGGTCGGTCCTTACCTGGTCGGTCGTTCTGGGGTGGAGCTGAGGGATTGACGTGGTGGCTTAGGGTTGGTCCTATGTGAGAGGGTCGGGTCCCTTTGAAGTAGGCCAGTCGTGCTCAAGAGGGACGGGTTAGTCGAGCATGGTCATGATGGAAGATAGTCAGGGTCGAGCAGTGTTGGCTTGAGCATGGTTGGGTCGAGCAGAAGGGGTCGGTCGAACAGGGTCGATTTCTGAAAATTTATATTTACGGGTACGACTCAGATTTTAAATAAAAAGGTCTAGAAAAAAATTCGGGGGCACCCCCCCTCCCGAACCCTATCCGTAGCGCAGTGATGTAGTTTGGCTCGACGATGGTGTGACTTCGAAGGAAACTCAAGTATGAAGGTTTGAAGTGTTGAAAGGTGTTCGTTGATCGGAGTAGAACAACGAATGAGGTGACAACTCAAAGGTCGTGAGTTGATGGATAATGGTTGCTTGTGAAGGTTGCTTGAGCTATGAAAAATCATAGGGTTGGATGACTAGAGATGCGAAGGCCGAGAGATTATCGTTGTCGTAAGTTCTAGCAGGCTCAAAGCAGGGGTACGATAGGGGCACCGAAAAGACTGGTTGTAGGTCGAGTACCATGGGTATCGTTGAAAGGCCTAGTTGTCAAGGTTGTACATACATATGTGTCGTTGAAATGCGTATAAAGTTTATGCTAGAACTGGAGTTACCATTATCCCTTGACATGTGGCAAGGTTAGTCGTTATGCGATTAACGATGGTTTCAAAGCAGGATTGGCGGTGACAGCCAGAGTCAGTCATGGATGTTTGATTGTTTGGTTGCTCTGTTTGTACATTCTCGTGTAGATAGTCCAACATCAAAGGAGATGTTCCCTGGGTGCTTGTCTGATATTGGGTTAAGCCTCTAGGGCTTGTGGTTTAGGAATGTTGAATTCGATTAGGATGCTTTACATGAGATATATAATCTGGATGAGATGAGTGCTTTACCATGATTGAATGGGTGTTCTTGTTTCCATTGATGTATGGTAGAATTGTTTAATGTAAAGGCTATCACTGTCCGATGTGGAGAAAACGGAGTTGAGTTCTTGTCTGGTGTTTGGTAGATTGATTTGTTAATCTACATATTCTCATATACTCTATTGATGAAGTTTGTTAGTTGTTTTATCGCTCAATAAGACTGTTGTCTTACTCAAGGTTTTATGTTTTCCTCTTATTACCTTGGGTTGTTCATCCGTTTTTGGATAAGCAGACTAGGTGGCAGATGACTGGTAATTGCTTAGTGTGGACGATGTAGCTGTTCGGAGGCGAGCAGGAGGCTGGCGTACTTTCTTTTTACAATAGAATATTTAGATTTCCGTTGTTTGATATTCTCTGAGTGATGTAGTGAGGCAACTTGTATAAGCATTATTCCCAAGTGTATGGATATTACTTTCTAGTTGTTACGAAAGTTTAGTGTTTTTCCGCTTCACTATTACTACCTGTTGTATATGTTCTATTATATTTTATCCTTGCGTTGTGAGTTACGACAGGTTCCAATTGTGTTATCATACCATGATGATCGTCCGTAGCTGTCTGGCATGTCTCTCAACGCATTATTCTTCTTGTTTAGTGCGGGGGCTGTAGGCCGTATATATATTTAGTAGACATCAATCAATACAGCTCAGAATACCGAGTTAGACACACAATCCATTTACAAGTTCACTCTGGGTCTGAACAAAACCGGAGGCACCTTATTCCTCGTCCCATATGTCCAATATAGGAGAGAGGTCCTCGCATATCCAGACAATCAACAAATACGTCCGGACAACTACCAATATAACCCCTTCAAGGGAGCCACTCATATCTAGGGCATCAATAGTAATCCTTTCGATATGAAGATTGTCAGTCTTGCGTCATCTTCATTATCTTTGACTTTTAAATGTAGTTTAATTATTTGAAATGGGTTAAACCCAGTTTTTCCAAATAATCCTCGTATATACAAATCAAATCAAATTATTTATCTTGAATTATTGATTTACCAATTAGACTTCATTTTAATTATTTCTCTTTTATAAGGTGCAAAATCTCATTCCAAATCATTTATAGTAGTTTATAATGATCTCTCTCTCTCTCTATCTTTATATATATATATATATATATATATACACACACACACACATATACATATATATATAGTCCATTACGGTTAAACGACGTTTCATGTCATTTAACTGCACTGACGTTGTTTTCCTTCAACTTTAAATTAAACATTTCTAATGATCTAACCGTTAATTTTAACATTCTTATTATCGTTGAAAATCATTTTGAAACGAATCTAATGGTTCCAATTTCGGGAAAATCCAATGGTTGGATCTTCCGATATGCTCGTTTAAAGTTACATTTCGAAAATGCGAACTACTGCTGCATGATACATTTTATTTAATTTATATTCGACGTATATATTTTATTATACAAAGAACAACTTCTAAACTATTCAATTTATTAAATATTTGGCTAACGCCTTATATTTTTGGAAAAATTCGCCATAACCTCCTTTGTACGAAGTGCTCGGAAAAATCACAACTCACCTCAAAAGGCCCACATAAATCAATGCATACATACATATACATATACATACATACATACACACACACACACACACACACACACACACACACATATATATATATATATATATATATATATTCAACCAATACAAATTGGGAGATGTATAAAAGTATATCATCCCAACACCCGTGAGTGAGATTTAAATCATATGAACAACCATTGTGACTTATATACACCCCAAGAGAGACGCGTTTATTTCTGTCATCTCAAGACCCGTGTGTGGTTTGCTATTAAACACTACAATTTCGGTTATATGTTTATTTAGTCCATATCATATAAGCATCCA
Source organism: Allium sativum (assembly GCA_030737875.1). Lineage (NCBI taxonomy): Eukaryota > Viridiplantae > Streptophyta > Magnoliopsida > Asparagales > Amaryllidaceae > Allium > Allium sativum. The sequence continues at coordinate 746,783,467 of CM060916.1, read as the reverse complement.
CAATTTCTGTCCAGTTCACATCTGATAATCATTATGCCATTACCTGTCCTTCGTTCTTTTGTTCTCGTCATATAAGCGTCAAGTAAATGTATGTTATACGACATATAAGCATCAAACAACTACATGCTTATATGAGTATACTATGTTATGTTGTTATGCAGTGTGGTCTATATCCGTTTACTATCCAATGGTGTATGTCTAATTACATCCTAGAAACCATCACAACGCATTCAATTCACACACGACCAATAATAATAATTTAAATTGCTCAATCAATGCCTTATAAGGCTCCACAAAGTGTCAATCCACATTGTCTGAAATACGGGTGTCGTATTTTCAAACAATGCTTCAAATAACAGATAAAAATTGCATTTTGTAATGCACTACACAATGTTTAAAATATCAATAAACTTGCATGATCAGTGATAAACATTATTAATCATTTTTAATAAACAACTATCAGCCAATGTAATTTATTCCCCTTTTTCTACGTGAAGTTTAATCTCGCATAAACGAACATACCTACGTATATGTCAAATAAAAGTGATATTTTTAACTTGTTAATCATTTACTAACTTCATAATAAATATTTATTATTAATCTGTATTCATCATATAACTTCGTAGTAAATTTTTATTATTAACTATCAACATTTACTAATTATTAATTTCATCGTCAATACGGTTCTATGTTAATATATCAAATATCCAAATTACTTCACGTATATCAATTAAAAATGATATTTTTAACTTGTTAAACGTCATTTAGTATCATAATAAATTTTATTTACTAATCAATACTCATTATTTAACTCAACAGTTAACTTGCAAATAGTTAATTTTTGTATGTAGCCCTTTCTATTGGTGAGTTTAGATTTCTCACCAAGGTTTCCATTCCACCAATCTTTTATTCGAAGGAATGCGAACATGCTATTTTGATGTCGACACTTTTTGGCTTTCACGTTGCTTTTCGGTGGCCTACGGAGCTCAAACAACACTCTAACATGCTCACACACTCATGTACTAACAGATCTGAGAGTATGAGGCGAAACAGATGTCAAAATGAAAAAAAAGGTTATGGAGTTTGCGATTTCTGCTGTTTGGGAATTTGCAGCGAAGTAAAGAGACCTACGGGTGTGTAAGTGGTGTAGGAAGGTGGTAGGAGGTGCTAGGAGATGAAAATGTGAAGAAAAGAGGAGTTTTTAAGCAAAAGGGGGAAGGGCGGAGGAGAGAGAGGGTTCCACGGCGCCGGCTTGCCACGTGAAGGCACGGGGAAGGGAGGAGGAGGCGGGTCAGGTGTGGGGGAGGACGACTCGGTGGGTGGAGGAGGAGAGAATGGCTATTAAGGTGAAGGAGGAAGAGGGTGGATTTGCAGAAGAAAGGGAAGAAAGAAAGAAAAAGAAAGAGGGAGTGGCCTTAAAGCAATTTTGCCTCTCACCATATGGATTGATAAGGTGGCGCGACGTGGGAGAAGGAAAGAAAAACAATTTGGCCCGTTGGATGCTCTCCGTTTCTTTCAAGTTTTCTATTTCATTGTTTATAAAAGTGTGCTAGTTAGCCTCCATCTTTTTTGATCGCATGATTACAAATTAATTCTGTTTGTCATGAAATTTTGGATTCTAGTAGTAAACATAATTCCAGATCCAACGGAATAGGTTTCGTTAAATTTCGTGTTCGTTTGACCTTTTGTTTTTTTTCGATCGAGTTTAAGCTTGTTTTAAAAATGAGATTTTAGCATACATTTTCTTCTCGCACACCCACACACTAGATCCAAAAATTATGAAACTTGGAATTCTACCATTATTCGATGCTACTAATCCCAAAAAAAGTTTAGTCGGAATCCGAGGTCATCTCAGTAATGTTCCTTTGTAAAATGCTCGTTATTATTACTTTGAACGGTTTTATCTCGCATGACCACATACTAACTCCGTTTGGCGTAAAATTTGAAATATAACAATAATTTAACATTAAGGATCCAACAAAATTGGTTTCATCGAAAACGGAGGTTACTAGCAAAATGTATAGTTTTAAGGGCTATGTATTATTATTAAAACTGATTTTTGAAATTCAATCATATTTTCCTATTAAATTATATTAAATATAATTTTTTAGATTGGATGTGAAATTCCGTGTTGTTACAGGAGGGTACCTCAAGGCCTTAGAAATTAAGGATAGTAATCTCGACATTGGTTTAATAAAAATCTGCATAAGGTATAAAAATCGCAGTGTGTTCTTTCTTTTTACTATTTTTATTTACTTTTTGCATCTGTGACTGATTCTGTGATTGTTCTGTGTTTGAGTTCAGCATTTGGTTATGTTTAAGTTTAATTTGGTTCATACAAGTCTTAAATACCGTTAAACACTATTCACCCCCCTTCTCTAGTGTTACACATCCCTTAAAATCCTTAATCAGCATCCTCCTTTCACAACTCTTCAAAATACTTGGAAATCCATTTCATTTCTATAAAATAAATTTTACTAAACAACACATCCAAAATCATTCATGCATTTCTAAACTGGAAATTTTAGAATTCAATCACCTAGATTTTCTTTCAATTATTCGAAATAAAAACAATATAATACATATATTATTTGATATCTAAACCATAATTTTTGAAATTCAAACCAAATTTTGTTTTTAATCCAAATAACTTTAAACAAAACCCTATGGTAGCAATCGTTCACTAAGAAATTCAGAAATGAACACCAATGATGTCGCGATCATCGTTAGGGTTATTTACTAGCAATCAACATGAATTTGATGCTTTTGTAATCCTTTAAGACCCATTTATACTAACAAATATTATCAATTATAATAATATATCCTTTCCCTCGGTACTTTTCTAAACAAATTTTGTTTCCAAATACAATATTTTGTTGATTCACGGATTTTCGATTTATGACAATAAAAGATATGGAGATTTGTTTGAAGAGCTAAGGCTATATATATATATATATATATATATGAGTATTGAGTCATGTTAGATATATGTTAAAATCTATCCTCACAGTATAACACGAATGCACAAAACAATATATATATAAATATATAAGGCTTTAAATAAGCCTTGACTGGACAGAAATATCTGAACCAATTGACTGGTTCAAACCAGACCAGTCGACTGATCAAAGTAATTCTGCCTAGTAACGGCTAGTTTCCAAAGGTTTTTAAATATAAACGAATTACAGTGTTCAGTTGACTAGTGATTTTCAAACCAGTTGACTGATTCGAAACATCAATTTTTTTTGTGAAGAGTTGTTTTCTTTCATGATAGGGTTTCTCTTCATTTCTAAATAGAAATAGGTGCATCTCTTTGTTAAAACTCTTCATGAAGGATCACTACTCTTCTACTATTATATATACACTACAAATTTCATTTCCAAATTACCAAATTCCAATCTATTCTTACTTATTCTATCTATACACTCTTGCATTCAAAAAGCTCTCCAATATTCAAACTACTTATTGAATCATTGAAATTATTTCATATCTCTTGATTCAATAAGTAATATACTTCCTTCAATCTTCACATACACATCAAATACTTAAGGATAAGATTATAGGAAGGGTGTGCATAATCGTTGGCTATTCGGTGTTGATACAAGAACACATTTAGAAGTCAAGACTCTTTTGTAATTTGTGAAGTCATGCGTTGGTGCTCAGGCGGGGACATCTTTATTGGTGCTCGGGTGTGTTGTGACTTATTCCTTCGAGTGAAGAGAGGGCGTTGTTAGTGAATTCCGAAAAGGAGCTTCAGGACTGGAAGTAGGACGGGAAGTACGAACCAGTATAAATTTCTGGTGTTTTTACTTACTGCTTTTGTTTATTTGAGATATTCTACATAGCTTAATTTTACTTGCATAACTATTGTATTAATCTAAGTTAGTATATCGTAGTTATTTCCGCTTAAATCCATATACAAAGATCCATAAAGTCATATACGACTATACGAGTTTTCATTTGGTGACAAAGCCTGGAGTTCTAGAGATCATTACAACATCCTAGAACAAATGACAATAAAGAAGTCTAGTCAAGGGATTAGAAAATGGAAAAGCAACAAAGCAGAATCATGAGAGCATGGAAGCAAATGTCTCATGGCTAAAGTCAGATCACAATCAGTATGTATAGATTCATTATATAAAGATCTTATGTTAGACCATGAGAAATTGTTAAAAGATTTTAAAAGCTTAGGTAGGCTTAATGTAGTTATTTTAGCCATGTTTAAAGATTGTGAGCAAGAAAATTCCAAATTGAAAGAGGAAAACAATTTTATAGTTAAACAAGCCAAATGTTTTGAAAATTCGTTAGAACATCTTGTTTTTCAAAAAGAAAATGAGCAGCTAGAAGATAAAAATAATGTTCTTTTAAAGGAAATCGATCTTTTACCAAATAAAAATACTTCTTTAGTAGATTCTTTAAATAATTCTAGTTCTTTAATTATGTCTCTTAGAAAAGAGAATGAAGCTTTAATTGGAAAGAATTTTGAATTGTCTGAAGAATGTGAGATTTTAAAAAGTAGCAAGAATATTTTGAAAAATTACAATCTTCTTTAGATAATTCAGAATCTCAAATTTTGGTCTCAAAACTTAGAATGGAACTTTAAAGAGGAAGCATTCCGAATTAAATAAGGAAATCGAGGATTTAAAAAATAACAAAATTTCTTTTGAAAATATCAATCGCAACTTTAGAATCAAATTTGACAAATGTACAAGTTAGTTCGCGAAATTTAATAAAGGTCAAAATGATTTATATATGATCTTATCTAGATCTCAACTTTTATATGAAAAAAGTGGTTTAGGATATAATAAAACCAATCATAGAAATAGTACTAGATATGCTTTTATGTACAATAAGAATAGCACTGCTAGTACTAATGTACATCCAAGATCCAATTATTATAGAAATTCGAATACTTCTATGACTAGAGATATTCATAATAACTCTAGAAGTACGAAAAGAAATACCAATAGAGAATACTTAATTATTTGGGTTCCTGTAAATTGGAGAAACAGAGAAAAATATATCGATGATTATTTTGATTCCGTAGTTAATAATGAAAATTTTATCTTTAAATGTTCCATTAAACCCTCTTGGGTATGGTTACCTTCCATCTAACCCCTGGACCCAAACAAAGCAAGTGGGTACCAAAGTATATATATCATATTTTTTGTAGGTACACCACAACAAAAAGAAGGTTATTTCGGTATCTCTAAATATCTGTTAAAATTCAGCTTATTGAAAAACACGTGATTCGATATCTCCTAAAGGTGCTATAATTATTTATATTCTCTACTATTCTCGATTACTGATATCTCATGATGCTTATTCTTTTTTATCAATGACAAAGGGGGAGAATAGTGTATTAATATATTGATTATATGATCATATATCGAATATATAAAATATGTATGCTACATGCTAACATTTTGTAGTAGAAAATCGGACAATAAGTATATTATATTATTGTACTAACAAAATGTTGCAAAGAAGCAATTACACTGGGGAGATACAAGCATACATTCAGGGGAGCAAATCAATATTTCAAACATGAATGCAAGATGTTGTCATCAATCAAAAGAGGGGGAGATTGTTGATTCACGAATTTTCGGTTTATGACAACAAAAGATGTAGAGATCTGTCTGAAGAGCTAAGTGTGTGTACATATATATGTATATATATATATGAGTATTAAGTCTAGTTAGATATATGTTTAAATTTACCCCCACAGTATAACACGAATGCACAAAACAATATATATAAATATAAATATAAGGCTTTAAATAAGCCTTGACAGGACAAAAAATATCTGAACCAGTCGACTGATTCAAACCAGACCAGTCAACTGGTTGGAGCAATTCTGCCTAGTAACGGCTAGTTTCTAAAGGTTTTTAAATATAAATGAATTACAGTGTTTTAACCAGTCGACTAGTGATTTTCAGACCAGTTGACTGATTCGAAACATCAACCTTTTTTTGTGAAGAGTTGTTTTCTTTCATAAAAGGGTTTCTCTTCATTTCTGAATAGAAATGAGTTCATCTCTTTGTTAAAACTCTTCATGAGGGATCACTACCCTTCTACTATTATATATACACTACAAACTTGATTTCCAATCTATACTTACTTACTTTATCTATACTCTCTTGCATTCAAAAACCTCTCCAATATTCAAACTACTTATTGAATCATTGAAATTATTTCATATCTCTTGATTCAATAAGTAATGTACTTCCTTCAATCTTCACATACACATCAAATACTTGAGGATAAGATTATAGGAAGGGTTTACTTAATCGATGGTTATTCAGTGTTGATATAATAAAACATTCAGAAGTCAAAACTCTTTTGTAATTTGTAAAGTCCCGTGTTGGTTCTCAGGCGGGGACATCCTTGATGGTGCTTGGGCGTATTGTAACCTATTCCTCTGGGTGAAGAGAGGGCGTTGTTAGTGAATTCCGAAGTGGAGCTTCAGGACTGGAAGTAGGACGGGAAGTCCGAACCAGTATAAAATTCATGGTGTCATTACTTAATTCTTTTATTTATTTGAGATATTCTATCTAGCTTAGCTTTACCTGCATAACTATTGTATTAATCTAAGTTAGTATATCGTAGTTATTTCCGCTTAAGTCCATATACAAAGATCCTTAAAGTCATACAGGACTGTACGACTTTTCATATTTAAATTCTCAAATTTCCAATTTAAATCCATTTTAGTTTATAAATGTAATGACCTGCCTTTTTGACTACTTCAAGTCGATAATTAGACCACCTCAAACCGTTCGAAACAACATATTGTTATTGCTTATGAGGTTTAACAGAATCATAGAACTCAATAACATGCAACAGAATAAATTTTTATGAAAAATATCAGAGTTATTCAATAATTTACACAGTGGAAAATACATAGCTTAAAAATAAAATAAATTGAAATTTTTTACGATCCAAAGCGTGCATGTCTTCACATGCCTCTCTAACTACGATATATGAAATCTTTAAGCTGTAACACTCGGTCTGACCCAAGCATTCCATGCAAAACACAAAACAATCGAGTCAGGATTAACTTTATTCAAGTAAGTCAACTTCAATAAAACACTAAAATAAAATAGTTAATCTTAACACAATTTAATTTCTTTTAAATAAATGATAAAATGCCATATATATTTGGTTACTTTTGAAACTAAAGTATAATATGACATCAACCTAGCATATAAGACAAACATGACATGCAAATCAAACATGATTTTCAAACTATATTTTTCAGTTAAATAGTGAGTAGCAAGACACTATACAAGTTGAATGTATATAAATGCACAAATTATATGTTGCATGCATTTCTACTAATATACTAAACCGACTAGAATAAACCATGTTTATATAGCCGAAGATTGTAAAATATATTCTTAACTAGTTAGCCTAAACCGTGTTCACACCAAGCATGATCCAACATATGAAATTTTCAATCCAAATGTTTTCTTACATAAGAAATTACACAACATGATATATATGATTGCCAAAGTATAATGGGAGACATACTGCCATTCATGATATTTTAACCACATTTTTCCAAACAGTAACAAGGTGTATGCATGAAATATTAATATGATAAAATTACTTGTATATGGCTGGGACTTTGAATAAAAGTTAATCTACATGAAATCAAAAGACATAATGTACTTAGCATGCCCACTAAGATGTCAAATTTAACGAGACAATCAACGTATGTTTCCAGTTCCACGACAAAGCAAGTATGTGTATAAATACGTTTCAAGCATCCTTGAGGTTTCAACAAATAATATAAGTGCACAAGTACATAGCATCAACACGGTAATATTATTGACCAAGCTAACCCATAATTAAATTATTTTATTAGTTAAGACATTGATGTAACTACTCGAATAAATTTAATCGTGAGAAAATCACCTTGCATGGATTTGAAGATGGATACAAGAAGATACAAGGTAGCCAATAGAAGACAACACCAAAAGCAAACCAAATGATTTTTTTTTACTTTTCTTTATTTTTCTTCATCTTTTTACATAGAGGAGTGGAGGAGGAGATGACTATGTAAAATTTTCCTTCTAGAAAGAAATGAAGGAGTATAAGAGAAGAGAGGAAGAGAAGGCAAGCAACAAACATGATTTATTTCCCTAACACGTCTCTTCATATATAGTAGGTTACAAGGGAAATAAATTAGCTAACTAGGCATGAGGTGTTAATTTAATCAACATTTATTTCTTATTCAAAATTCAAAAGAAAATTATATATGGAAAGAGGAAAATGAAAAGTAATTAATGCATGATTTATTGTTTAATGCTAATTATTAGAAGGTTTGTAACATTTCAAATTTCGAAACACATAATATTAAAATCATAATTTAAGGAACATGTTTAATTGGACTGACAAGAATAAGGCATAGAACATTGTTAGAAATATTGTAACGACCCAGAAAATCTGAACCAATTAAAATTTTTTAAATTGGCTAAAATAATGGATTTTAAATATTTAAAATAAATATATTAAATAATGGCGATGAAAACTGAGTTTGAATCGACAATTGAAAACGAATATAATTAATTATAATTATAAACAAGGCCTGAAATGGCGCTGTAGTTTCAAAGATTGAATTCAAACTTTGTCAGACTGTACCGGGTGCAAAACAATCCGGATTTTAGTGAAACCAAAAATATTTAAATCTGTTAGTGAATACCTTTCTAACGAATCTGAAAAATCGAATTTTCATAGCGGAAAGCAAAAGTTATGGCCGAATGAATTTTCAGAACGATCGCTATGGAATTTATATAGCCCGTGAAATTGGCCATTTTGCATACGACCTCGGAATTCGACGAAACCACTTTTGTTGGATCCGGGATGTGAAGTTAATTCTAGGTTTCAAATTTCGTAATTTTTGAAACTAGTATGTGAACGTGGCAAAGGAAAATGTGTTTTGGTCAATTATAGTTAAATTGGATCGACCAGAAATGGGCCTTTTTGCAAACAGTCTCAGAATTCGACGAAACTAGTTTTGTTGGGACCGTATCGTCAAAACATAGCTAGATTTATTTTTCCGGAATTTTTCGAATCAATTTGTGGCCCTGGCAAATTGAAATACACGTTCAAATTAAATATTGAATGTTTTATATTTTGAATGGAAACTGACTGAAACATTCGAATGGGCCTTCGAAACATATCCCATTGTGTTCGGAATGGGGGTAAAACGCTAGGGACGACAGTCGTTGGGTTTGAATTGGTGTTCGTCTGTATAAGGGGTATTTTAGAGATTTTAGAAATTATAAAATAAAATAAAAAATTCCTATTGGCCCATAAAAATTTCTCTCTCCCCGTTTTCTCTTTCTCCCTCAGCCGATCGACGGCAGCTATCTTCCACTCCTTCTCTCTTATTTTCCGGCGAATCCACGCATCAAAACACCAGGCCCCAGTTCAACTTTTTGAAGAGCTCTCCACCACCTTTAAATCCATCTAAGATTCGTTGTCTATCATCAAGCGTGGGGGGAGATTCGAGCCTCGAAAGTCCGAGACTTTGGACCACCGTCGCGCGCGCTACAAGGCGTCGAACTGAGCAAGGTTGGTGGCGCCGGAAAGCCCCTTCGACCCTCTTCGACACTACAGCGGCTGATCGTCCCACCACTTCGCGGATTTGCAGAGAATTCTCGACCTAGTTTTGAACATTTTCAAAGGAGGTATCGGCTGTTTTATTTTATACTGATTTCGACAGTTTTAAAGTGTTGCAAACTTTGAAAAATCATATCTTTTTGCTATGTTAACGAAATTCTATGAAACAGAAAACATCGTGACCGTGTGGACGTCTTCTACATTTTAGAAGAGACCGCATATTTTTCTGAGCCTTCTGCTATTTTTGGTGGAGTGGAACCCAAAGTGAGATTTCTAATTTAAAACCAATATGGAAAACGACGATGTATAAATTATATAGTCGATGTATGAGTTATATAAACGTTGTACACCTCATGTATAAGCGTTGTATAAGTTGTATGTTCGATGTATAAGTTATATATGCGTGGTAAAAAAAAATATGTTGAAATAAAAGTGAATTGCTATATATAAATATATATATATACGCCCCTCGTCCACAAACCATGGACGATATTTATTGATTGTGATTGGTGAAAATTGATTGATAGCGAATGGTTGTTTGGGATTGTTTGTGGTTGATATTGATTGATTGTGGTTGAAAAATACCTGTTTGTGGTTGAAAAATATTTGGTTGAAACCACATAGGATTAGTTTGTGGAAATGAAATAAATATATACATGCCGCCTGCGTGCGAACTAGATGCATGATGCCCATTGTCAAAAACCGCGAGGTTTTAAGGTAGAGCGAGGAGCCGTACTAGGGACGGTCCCGGTTTTAACTACCCTGTCGTTATGCTGCCGAAATTTTGAATAACATTCATGTGTTTGAATTATTTTCATTTGCTAAAACTATATTTATTCATTGAATAGAAAACCTTCATGTGTTGAATCGATATTCATTCGTTGATTTGAAATTCATGTGTTGAAAGGTATTCGCGGTTTAAATATAAAAATCACATTTTTATCGATATATAGAAACTATATTTATTCATTGAATAGAAAACCTTCATGTGTTGAATCGATATTCATTCGTTGATTTGAAATTCATGTGTTGAAAGGTATTCGCGGTTTAAATATAAAAATCACATTTTTATCTATATATAGAAACTATAGAAAACCTTCATGTGTTGAATCGATATTCATTCGTTGATTTGAAATTCATGTGTTCAATGGTATTCATATTTTGAAATAAATTGTTTGATAATAAAAATCACCTTTTATCGACTATATGAACTATGTAAAATAATCTTGTTTTGAAAGGAATTGTTTTATAAGAAAAATCCTATTTTTATCACCGATACAAACTATATAAAATAGTAGTGTTTTGAAATGAATTGTTTTACAATAAAAATCCCATTTTTATTATATACACGAATCGTTGAAATGTGAAGTGTTAAAAATAGCCACTCGTTATAAATATATATGAGTTGAAATATTCATTAATTAGCTAATGATATGATTTGTGCCTATATATGCAACATTAGAATGAATGGTGTTTTCAAACCAAGTGGAAATCAAGTATGAAGTTGAGTGGAAAATGATAAACGATAAGAACTGTATATATGTACATGCATATTTATTGAACAGGTTATAGCAAAGGGGCTAGAGAAGAGGAATAAAATTTTGTGCCCGACAAATAGGTACACATTTACTGCTTTGTTTGGGTGATGATTTTATGAGCCTGTTGGCTAGCCGCTTGGCTTTTTCTTTTTCTTTTTGACATGAGACGCCCGTGTGGCTATTTGGGAATTTTCCCAGCCCTCCCGTACAAAGGAGGTTATGGCGAAATTTTCCAAAATTTTAAGGCGTTAGTGAAATATTTGAAGTGAGAACGATATTGAAATATTTGAAGTGACAACGATATTGATATTGTTGAATGAACTATATTTATATAAATATATAAATATAAATAAAATTAAAACGAAACGAGGCCGTGCAGTTCGTATTTTGAAACCGTGATTTCAAACAACTAGTGCGGGAAATCCGACCATTGGATTTTCCCGAAACCGCAACCGTCGGGTTCGCCTTGGAAATATCTTTCCAACGGCACCAACTGTGTAAAAATCCAACGGTTAGATTTTCAGATATGTGTAAATCAAATCTGAAGAAAAACAGCGCCACAGCCGCGCTATGGCCCGAAGCGTCGTTTTGAATAAATTGGCTATTTTTAAATAAATAACAATAGCGACTAATCGTTATAAAATATCATAAGCGATATGGAGTGGAAATAAACTGAATTTGCTCGATTTATGCTGTATTTGATGGTTGAATGTGTTTGGTGTGAAAATTACATTAAAGAACAAAATTGGTGTTGTCGAATGATTTAACCATTGAAATAAATTGCTTTGAAATTCTAAATATTCGTGAATTATTTGAAAAGGCCGAGTTAATTCTCATTTCAAATAATTGACCGACGATTGAAATTCGAAGATGAAGACGGTGGTCGAAGACTGGAGATCTTCACCTCGTTTGGATGGTAACCGAGGTCCTGATTGGGAGGCATCCCGAAATATGGATAATGAGTGGTGATCGTCCAGACGTACGTGGTGATCGATGGGTTTGCGAGGTATTTAGTGCCTCCGGTTTCGTTCAGACCCAGGACGGACTTGTAAATGGACTGTGTGTCTGACATTGGATTTTATTCTGTGTTGATTGATCTCTATTAAATATACATCTGTTTGGCGGCGGAGAATTTATTCTTTTGCTTAACGCCCTTCTCTGAGACACACGAGCTCAGAGGTTGTATATCGATGGACATCAGTCGCACGGCATGAACGGCCTGTGTGGCATGCTAAGATGCAGTGATCAGGGCTTCTGTTGAAAAGCAAAGTCTTGTGGTGATGATCAAAGCACCGCCTGTGTGGCGTAGCTTTGTGTATAACATGAACTCGCGAGCCTCACACCCCGGTATGAACCTAAAACGGGAGAAGGACCTCAGGGAGGGCATGAGTTTCTTTCTAGCTAGGGTGGTGTCAGTGACCTACCAGCCCTGACATTTATATACTTTTCACCTATGTGGTTGTTGCTGTTGCGAGGCGCCTCGGTTTGATCAGACGATCCGGGTCCGATGGAGTCATTCGTTGGCTCGTTTACGCCCCAAAGGGCGGGGAAACGTATTGTTCAGGAATTTTAATCCACATCGGTGGACCGGCCCTGTCGCTCCTAGGGTCACTCGAGCTCTGATCCTGAGACATGAGCTAGATTGTCTCGAATTCGGTAAGGACTATCTTTTGCTTTGGTTCATGACGGAAATCCAATTTCCAATTACGTGACTGTGCGGTTTTGATTGTATACCTATATATGACGACATAGTGGTATGGGGCATTAATGCCGTCTATGATTGATAGTTATGATTTGAAATTGTTTTCAAAACATGTAAACACTAGCAATAATATCAAATGCCTTTGTTTTATTCGTATCAATCATATTTTGGCCGTTATAAGGTAAAAACTCTATCCTCCGGTTTGCGTTGCATTGTGTGATGGGAACTGAGTCTTATAATGGCTTCATTTTTATAAAAAACATAGCGATGTTTAAAAGAAAGATTTGTTTTAAAGCACTGGCAATCCGATGGAGTAAACCCGTTCCACGAAAGTGGCGTGGTCCTATGATTAGCCATATTATATATGTGTTGAGTAGATTTCTCATACCAGTCCCATGACTGACTCGTAGTTTGTTTCACTCTCAAACTCGGGTGCCCCTTTTTCTACACGGGCAGCCTTGTATTCAGGTTTAGCTGGTTCTTTCTGGATAGCTGGAGCTGAAGATGGATTCTATCATTTATCTCTTTTTATGCTGTTCAGCTCCTATTGTACATATTTTGTTTGTTTTCCGCTGTAGACATTTATGTATAGCTGAACTGTATTTGTACTAAGTAAGATCCTGTATACTGTGTAACTCTGATGATTATTTTATCCAGTATATTCTATTGTTCATTATCTGGTGTATTTATTTAATTCTGTTCTGCTATTATATGTTTCTGTGTTATATTCCAAAGATAACCCGTGTCTCCGTCAGAACGGGATTTGGGGTCGTCTCAAATATGCACACATAATTTTAAAGGTTTTGCGGGGTTTTTTTAGTCATTTTTCTTCTTCTAAATACAGATAACATGATATTGAAGAGAAGGAAAATATAATATAGAGAGTGACACATATAGATGAGTAAGGAAAGAAAAAAAGAAAAATCTTTAAATTGATGAATTAAAGTTGGCATAGATTATGTAGCCAATAAATGCAAACATGAATTCAAAATGGTTTCGTCGTTTCCTAATATCACGCACCAAAGAATATAACAACCATTTAACATGCATTTAAACTTAAATTTATTACCTTGCTTCATAAGTTTTCGATTCCGTGAAGCAAAACTCTATTATAAATTATTTTATGTAAAGGTTTCAAGTGACCATGCATATAGCACGTTATTCCCTTTTATCATCATGAGCGTCACGGAACTCGCTTCGCACGGGGTAACGGCATGCACTTCGCGCATGGTCGTGGCACGCGCTTCACGCATGGTAACGGCACGCACTTCGCACGTGGTCGTGGCACGCGCTTCGCGCGTGATGATGACACACACTTCACGCGTGAATTTTTGTTTTTGAAATTTTGTGCAATTTATATATGTTCGCATATGAATTGTACAAATAATGCATAATTCATAAACTACCACTCAAGAGAAAAAAATGAAAATACCAAATAGTAAATTGATATATGAATGACATGCATGAAAACAAAGTTTTAAATATAAAACAATCAGTAGGATTAAGATATATTTCATTGATGGTGAATGTTACTTCATAAGCATGCATTAAAAGAAAGGAACTGGAAATAAATATTGTTTAAACTATGTTTCAAACATTACATTAAGAAATAATTAACCAAAGAAAATATATCTAATATCTCCTTTTGAAGATAGCAATAGACGGTCATGGTTTATTTGTATATAGCGAATTCTGTTGCTATATTCTTCACCATCCATTTTTCTCTATAAAATCCACCTGCAAAAAAGAGAGAAGAAAACTGATATGAAAAATAGAAATATACCTCAACCTAAATAGAGAAGCTATCCTAAAGTAAGGTTGACAGATATTAATAGTGGCTATGTGATTGAAATGCTGGAGGAGTAGCAGGAAAGGTTGAAGATCAAAGAGTGATAAAAATGAATGATTATACGGATGGTATTTATAGAACGAAGGGGATTTTACTAGAATTCCATGACTTACGATAAGTTTGGGTTAGAATATTTTATATTTGTTAATATATATTACATATGGTAATATATATTAATTGATAATATATATTATCATATTTATTATGAGGCATAATGTGTGACAGCTAATTAGATTGTTGTGTATCTTTTTGGTTGGGATAAGTGCTCCACGTGGCTTTTATAAAAGCTAAATGTTCCAAAATTTTGACTAATTGCCTATCGAAATTTAGGCTGATTGGAATAATTTTTGCCATGTGATATTTTGTATAATAAATATATATTAACTGATAATATATATTACCATATCTATTATAAGGCATAATGTGTGACAGTTAATCAGATTGTTGTCTATCTTTTTTAGTTGGGATAGGTCCTCCATGTGGCTTTTGTAAAAACTGAATGTTTTAAAAATTTGACTAATTGCTTATCGAAATTTAGGCTGATTGAAATAATTTTTGCCGTGTGATATTCTGTATAATTAATATATATTAATTGATAATATATATTACCATATTTATTATGAGGCATAATGTGTGATAGCTAATCAGATTGTTGTCAATCTTTTTTTGTTGGGATAAGTCCTCCACGTGGCTTTTGTAAAAGCTGAATGTTTCAAAAATTTGACTAATTGCCCATCGAAATTTAAGCTGATTGGAATAATTTTCGCCACATGATATTTTAATTTGTTTATTTAGGCTGATTGGAATAATTTTCGCCATGTGATATTAAAAATATATACATATAAGAAGAGAAATGGTCAAAGAATTAATGGTAATCAACGTATGCGAATTTCAAGGGATGACTACTTCTAAATAAAGTGATAAAAAAATGGTGTATACGTATTATATAAAGTAAAGTAGGAAATAAAATTTTAAAAAAAACTATATAAAGTAGAAAATAAGTAAACATATAAACATTTGGATTTCAAATTTGAAAATATAATTAAGTAGAAACAAATTTACGGAATTGATATATGTACCCGAATTTAATTATAGAAATGGATGATATTAAAAATATATACATAGAAGAAGAGAAACGGTCAAAGAATTAATAATAATTAATATACGTTACAATTATAATTGATGTTTGAATACTTACCTACATGTGAGTTAAATGTATGATACAAATTAAGTAAAGGGCATTTTCGTCAGTTCTGGTGTACACCAAAATAATGTGACACTAAACCTATTCTGGTTATTAGTAAAGATAGAAACGTGGCTTTTGGAAGAATATGAAGCATTTATGTTATACATGCAGTCATTAAAACGTTTTATATTTTGAGTAGGCATTTCATGAAAAGGAGAGAGGAAGGTAAAAGGGGCAGGTAACGAAGCATTTATGCTATACCACATATTATTATATGTAATATAAAACATAAAGCCAGGAGAGAAGGGTTTGAAACCAAATGATGTCCTTTCCTATTATTTATTTATTAAAAATGAACAAATGTGGCCATTCAAAGAAAGAAATGGCATTAATTTCGAAGAAACCAGAGACTTTAAATATATTACTAGTTTTAAACAAGGGGCCACGTTTCCAAAACCAAATGTTACATTTTTAATAGACAGTGAATGTATTAAAGAAAATAGCCAGAGATATATACATGTAAGTTTACATAATTTATTTCACCTAGAATCTGCACATTGTTTCAAATCAAATGTAACTTCTATATCGTTGACACTCAGCTTCTTGACAATTCCTTATTAAAAATCATATTGAACCATTCATTATTATCATAAATTATTTTAAAAAACATATTAATTTCAATAATTAAATTTAAATTCAATAACTTAAATTATCAAAAAAATATTTGCACAAGAATGACAGTTACCAAATATTTGGTGCCAATTAATAAGTGTCCCCACAAATTAATTTCACCTATTCAAAGTCAAAGGGATAACATCAAGGAAGATATAGATTAGTTTCAGACAAGTATACATACAGCAAACATCGTCTTTTTTCGTCCTTTTTTACACTTACAAACACGAATTCCGAACAAACGAAATTACATTTTAACAAACTGAAAAATGGTGAATGCTTAGAATTAAGTATAGATTCATAAAATAAAAGATGAATTCAAATTTTGACAACTTCTAAATTTTTTACAAAAAATCAAATTTAACCAAATTTAACACAAAAATGACCTTTTGGGAAAAATTTAATATTTCAATAGATCTGGAACGTCAATATATTCATTAATTCAAATTTAATGTTTTAGTTTAATTTTTTTTATAAAATTACATAAATTTAATTTAAACAATTTTGATTCGGTTAAACAGTTACATTTATATTTGACAATTTTTCAATTTAATTGTTTAACATTACATATTATTGTTCATCTACAAAATAAATTCATTTATTTCGTTCATTCAGAATAAATTATTGTTTTAAAGATTACAATTTTAAATTCAAGTCAAATCATTATATTCCAACAATAATCATAAATTAATCTTATTACATTTTAAAATTCAAATGATCGAAAAATAGGGTATGTTACAATAAAACATTTTTATAAATTACCCTTATAAAATTTTACTTCTTATACGTAATCACTTCAGAATTTTACATCTAATTGGTTATCAAATCTATAATTCTAACTAAAATTATAAATTCATTTAGTATTTATATCGAATGGCTTATGAAACTGAATTGATAAATGTTTTTTTTTGTAATTAAAAAACAATTGATGATACCTAAATTTTATCATCTCCTAACAACAATCTATCATTAATAACTGTATAATTTATGAAAATGTCCTTTGTACATAAAATTACAATTTAGGTAAAATTATTTTATTTACCTAATTTCAAAATAATACCAAGTTGATTTTCTCTATTCAGGTATTCAGAAACCCCTACCGGTACCATGGCTTCCCACGTATAGATCAGAATTCATAAGTCGATTAACAGATAAATCAACACAATATACAACCTCTTCTATAACACTAAAAAATATGCACTCCCATAAAAATACATTAAAACTCATTCTAGTGTTTTATGAACCCTACCTCTAATGAGTTAACACCACATATGCCTAGCTGTTCGCTCAATCTAAGCTTTGATACCACTTTGTAACAACCCGACCTTTCGACGCTTAAAAGTATATACAAATACATTCACAGTATTCACATATCGAGCATCTAAGTGTTGGAAAATCAAATCAATAAGGAAAAAAAGGAAAAATGTAATATTAAACTGGCTAGGTACCTAACGAGTAAGTAGATCTGAAAACTTAAAATTTCAACGTCCAAAATTAAATCTTATCTTAGTCATGTGGTAGATTATAGGCTGGTACATGGTATCCCCGGATTAGGTCTGGTCGATCCAATGGCCCAAGATCCACTAGTAAACTTTTATATATATATATATATATATATATATATATATCTTAGCATAGCTCTCTCATTTTATGCATTCTTCTTCCTCTATACCCAGGTTTCGCTATTTATTTTTAGATATTAAGACAAAATTTAAATGTTTTCTTTAGTGAAGAAGATAATAACTAAAATATTAGAAGAACTAGAGAAGGAGGATCGAGGAAGGCCATAGGACATCAACTTAGGACCTCGGGTGAGCAGAAAGAACTACAAAATTTTAGATGATTAAAGAGTTAGGAATAAAAGTAGTTTAAGTTTATATTTTAAGTATTTTTATTTTAATTATAACTTAAGTATAGTTTATTTTATTCTAGTTTAGGACATTTTATTTGATTTACATTTAAATACAATAAATTTGCGGTTTAATTACAATTAATTTACATTTCTTTTACATGTATTAAGAAGTTTAGAATTCTACAATTTTAGATTTGAAAGCATTTTTAAATCCATTCAACTTATGTGAAACTAGTAGAAAAAGAGAGAAATTTCATGTAACACAAGTTTAAATAGAAAAAGCCAAATTTACATAAAAGAATAAACACACATGCAATTTATGCAAATCTGTAAACTAAAAAATGAACTTTTCTAAAAAGTCATAGAAGTAAAGAAAAAAGTTTTTATAACTTGTAGTTGAATTATAACATATGTTATAATAGAAGAAAAAGAGAAGAAGAATAATGTTATTATGATAATAGCTCATGATTGATAGACATGGGTTTTTTATACAGAGACTACCATGAAACATAAAGTACCTAAAAATATAAGAACATCGTAATAACAGAAAATAACATAGTTAGGGCTCATCCCAATGACAAACTTGATATTCATCGGGGGAGGAAATAAGCGACCCATAATTTTACCTAACATAGTTTTGTGGTCTGTCCCAACAACGTATAGGCATGTACGTCGGCACGTGAAATAAATGGTCAATAGTTTGAGATTAAGTCATAGAGACTGACGAGGGAGTGCAACTATATTACTGTTAGGGGCATGTCCCAACGGTCGAGTGGACATGCAGGCCAATGCAGGAAATAAGTGACACAATTAGAGAAAAAGAACTAGAGGCAGTGCGTCATTACAGCGAACAACCTTGCAGAAATTAGTGCTTGAAATAAAGCATTGTGGGTTTTTAGCACAGTTGATAGATATCCCTCTGGACAGATATGTGACGACTTTGGTGTGGGAAATAAGAGAGCACAACATCCAGGGTTGTCCATCCAATGATTCATGTGTGGATGGATTCTGATTAAGTGGAAGGGGCCTTGAGTACTGTGCTAGTTTCATGGTAGAGGGTAGCAGCCCGATCAGGATAGATAACATGTATTTTTCCTTAAGTTTTACTTTACTTCTATACTAATAATTTTGTGTAAACATCATCCTAAGTATTACCTTAAGAAAAGTACAAATACCAAATCCTTGTAACATATAAATAGATTTTATGACTATTATCTCTTGATTTTTATCTTTTTAGTAGCCATTTTTCATTCACCTGAATTTTATGTATGATTCATTATGTATGACATTCCCTTTTTCCCTAATGTTGCGCTTGATTTAGGATAGCTTGGAGCGCATCTTTAAATCTCCATATTTTCTTCATGTATTTGCTCCATCTTTGTCATTTTACTTGGTTCTGTTGTATTGAATTTTGATGAGGGGATAATTTTATGTATGTACTCGATATGGTTTTCTTGAGTCTGAGGCATTTAGACATTTGATGGTTTTTATTCTCATTTTTAAATAATGATATTTTGAAGTTGACTTTATGAAATGCTTTAATTCTGAGGATGTTTTCGCTATAAAGTATTTTACGTCTTATGATATTAGTTTATGCATGTTTTTAGCTATACCTAGATGCTTCACATTCCTTGACATGGCTAGTTAGGGGTTTGTTAAGAGTTATGTGGTGTCACAGTAAACATATATACTCATATGTTAGAGTATATTTACAGGAAAGTAGATAGGTATGGTTCATGTACAGTGGTGGAGTTTGAATGACTTAAATAAAACTCAACATAACATAAAAGGTATGCCATCAATATATAATAATGTTATGTATATGGTGCATAATTTACCTATCACCATAACATTGTCCTGACCCCTCCTCAAAAAAAAAAAAAAAAAGAAAGGAAGATATTGGTAACTTAGCCAGGATTGGAGTTAATAGGACGCTTACAAGTGTAAATTTTATGGTCGGTACTTATTTACTATTATACTTTAAATTATTTTGCTTTGAGTTAATTACTTGAGATTTGGTGAATATCTTTGTTTGTTTGTAGGATACAATACAAATGATTCGTGTTTCAATTGACTTGAGTTTCTAAATTTTGTGAAAATTTAGGTCCATTAGGGCGCGGCTATCATATATACCTCCCTTGATGCATAAGTACTCAAAGATCATACTTTTGTGGAAGTTGTTATTAGAAATGGTGATGTGACATTCAAAGTGGGGTTTGCTGTTTTCAAAAAGGTAATAAATTACCTATGGCCTCATACATTAGCATTGGAAAAAACAGTGTAGATGTAACAGTGTGGTTCATAATAATAGTGATATGGTCATCACCTTTTTAGGTTACCCTCTATATATTGGGCTTGTTGTGTACGTTGTGGTTATAGGAAAGTCGAAAACTATCGAGGTGATGTCATATTTGGTAATATCTAGGAAGAGGTGTGCCAGTTTTATGTTGGTAGAGGGTGGGCTAGTTGTGCCTTGGTATGTTTTGCTAGAGGTGACTGCATGAAATGTTGTTCCTTACCTTGTCATTATTAGAATCCAATTTCCATTACGTGCATTTAACAGACTTAATACCTAAATATATTTTGTAAATCAACAAATGTAACCATCCCATCTACTTTAATATGTTACTTGAAAGGCAGTTTCCAAGCAATGTTAGTGGAAATGGTATCAAATGGTTTGATAAATTGTTTAAGATGCCATAAGATAAAACCCTCCGTGTTTATGTATGTGTGTGTATGTGTGTGTGTGTGTGAATTATGTTTGTCATGGTGATTTGCTAGACTAACCTGCATATTTTTATTTGGGTCGGAGTCAAGTATTTCGTGTTAGTAGAAGACGGTTCGAGCTTCCTGAAGAAAGTTAGAGATCTTCATCAATCTATGAACATAGATTATATCCCTGATACATATGTTCTATTGTTTTGATTTTAGGGCATTTGTAATGATAGGAATTTATATTTATACATACTAAGATTAAAACAAAGTTTGATTTATCTATTTAAATCTTCATTGTAAATATTTTAGCTTAAGCTCAACAAAAAGCATTGGTCAATAAAATTCAAGCATGCATTAGTATGCATCAAATGATAATACAAATCATGACAATAAACCATTTCACGATGAGCCACAAGTTAGAACTGGACATCATATGATCAGCATGACAAAAAGTGGAATATTTAAGTGTAAAGCATATACTGCTACTACCATATCATATGAACCAACTATGTTTAATCAAGCCAAAAGACATTAACTAGAAGCTTTGTAGTTAAATCGCGTAGGAGATTCAATGCGGTGAAGGTCTAAAAAATCAAAGTGGGAACAAAGCAAGAAAATAGCAAGATATAGCAAATGACACTAAAATAGCACATACAACTCATTGTTAATGAATTTATAAATATATAAATGTTAATTAAATGAAACACTAACACTCATTTAACAATAACTAGTACATTCTTAATTTTAAATAAAAATATGTGCAAATATTTATAAACAAATATAGACTATCGATTAACTAAGTTAAATTTAATAGAATATTAAAAAAAATTCAATTAAAAAATATATAATAAAAATATAATAAAAAATTCATTAAAAAAAATATAATTTCATATTTTTTATAATATACAAATGTCATTTTTTTAGTTTATTTCTTTCATCAAAGATATAGCAGGAACAACGTAATATATCAAAAATAACAGGACATATCAGGAATAGTGTAATACATCGGAAATAGCGGGATATATCAGGAATAGAGAAATATATCCAGGCTAAAACCAAAAAGGCTATATTAAATACTATTTTTTGGAAAATCATAGCAGTAGTAATCCGTTACAGGATATGGCTGGGTTATAGTGGGGTAATAGCGAACTATTACTGCACAGACTGCAAGTCAATAATGAATGATGAATATGATGCTCATATAAGAAACAATACATGAAGTCTTGTTCTACCACCAAAGAATATAAGTATAGTAGGTTGCATATGGACATATAAGCTGGAAAAAAATCCAGATGGATTAGTCTTTCGATACAAAGAAAAATTAGTTGTTAAGGGTCACACTAGGCAAGGTGACTTTGATTTTAATGAAACATTTTCTTCAATGGTGAAGCCAACTGTTGAAGTTTGCGATACTATATATCGGATTGAAGAGGATGAAGATAGTTTCGCATCGGAGAAGACCGTTCGCAAATTGGAGCTCGTACGCAAAAGTTAGAGCTGAATTGGTATTTGGTGTCAGCCGGTATCAGCGACAAACGTCTGTTGGGGTTTGTGGCAGAAGCCTGCTTACAGGGTTGAGTTTTCCCGAGAGCTCCTACAGACATCTGTCACTTTAGGAACAGACGTCTGAGCTGAGTGTTGAATTCCTTGGGAGGGACAGACATCTCAGGCGACTTTTGGGCTGTTTCGGGCTGGAAAATTGGTAATCTGATTTGTGAAGACTTGAGGGCAATTTCAGGAATTGGCCCATCTCTATATAAGTTATTTTCTATTTTTCAAAAGGGGGAGCTTGGGGACTTGATTAAGATCAAGTGTTTTATTCTCAAGGGTTAATTAGGGTTTATAACCTAATTGCAATTCTTTAATTCTATTCTCAACAAACTCTTTTTTATATTGAAATATAGTGATAATCGGATCAATCTCTTGTATTCCTTTCATCGTGGTAATAAAATACTCTCTCCAAAGTGGATGTACACTAACAATTGTTAGTGGAACTACTATAAATCTACGCGTGATTTATTTTTGCTGCTATTGTCATTAGTTTCTTGTTTGTGACTGAGATTTGGACAGTTCGTGATTGGTTGATCATTGTTTGGTGACTAAAGTTATTGATTTGATTGTTTTTGCAAGTCTAATAGCGATCCCGTCTTCTGCAAGGCACTTATGGTTTGGATATTCGATTTGAGTGGTCTTGAATCAGATTAGTCACAACAGTTTCAACAGTTGTTATCAGAGAAATTAGTGTTTGTTAGGTGTTTGTGAAAATGTCGGATATGGATAATAGCTCGGTAAGTCCTTCAACTGGAAGTCCAAATAGTGTGGCGCCTTATGTACGGGGTTTGTATGCAGTGTCGGGTTTTCAATTCGTAATTGACAAGTGGAATGGTGATAATGACTTTGAGAAATGGAAATGGAAAATGAAAGCAGTTCTTAGGCGGAATTGGGTGCACCGAGTGGTATTTTATACTCACTTATTGCCAAGTGATATCTCAGATGTAGAGAGAGAGGAGATGGAGGAATGGGCTTACACTACTCTTCAACTTGCTATGGGGAAGAATGTGATCTCCGAAATTAGCGGTGAGACGACCGCTAAAGGTATTTGGGACAAGTTGGAGGAATTGTATATAAAGAAGTCGCTCATTAATCGTTTGATCTTATTGTGGACGTTTTTCACCTTCAAGATGAAGGAGGATAATTCGCTTGAGGCACACTTTAATGCCTTTGATGACTTTCTTATGAAGATGAAGGTCGTTGATTTGAAGATTGAGGAAGAGCAAAAGGCGATGATATTATTGTGTTCATTGTCGGACCGCTATACGGGTTTCTCAAATAATTTGATCTATGGCCGGGATACTTTAACTCTTAATGATGTCAAAACGGGTCTTCTTAGTGAGGAATTGAGAGATCAAATGACGGAGATGAGTGAGGGTAGTAGTGGAGCTAGTAGTGGTCACTGGTTGTTTGTGGAGAAAGAAAAGAATGTGAAGAAAGGAAACCTGGGGCGTTCTAAATCTAGGAAGCCCGGTGGAAGAGGTAAATCAAAAGAAAGAAATGGCAAGTGCTTTATTTGTAAGAAACCGGAACATTAGAAGAATGAATGTCCAGACAAAGATAAGAAGGAAGTAGCATCTTCATCCGTACTGATGAAGAGTGGGGATGGTGAGATAGATGAGAATGTGTTGATGACATTAGCATCGGGTGTTTCGGGTAGCGAATGGGTACTCGATTCGGGTGCGTCGTATCATATGACGCCAAATATAAATTATTTTACGTCTTATGAAGTTAAAGAGGGAAATGCAATTGCTATGGGAAATGGTGTTATTTGCAAGTCGATGGATATTGGCTCCGTGCAGATAAGGATGTTTGATGGAGTAGTTCGCACGCTTACCAATGTTCGCTATGTTCCGGGACTTAGGAGGTCGCTTATATATTTGGGGAAATTGGATTCTCTAGGATGCAAGATCACCATCGAGAAGGATTGCATGAGGATTTCGAAGGGGGCGCTTATGGTTATGAAAGGTGCTAGGAATCATGGTATATATTTGCTTCAAGGTGTTACCGTAGGAGGTGAGACTTGTGTGGGTGTTGATAGTTCTCGTGACTTGGATGTGACATGGTTGTGGCATTTGATATTGGGTCATGTCTCAAAGAGGAGTTTGGATATTCTTCGGAAGCGAGAGATGATCAAGGGTGAGAGTTTCAACAAACTAGAGTTTTGCGAGGAATGTGTCATAGGGAAGCAAACAAAGGTATCATTTGATGAAGGCAAGCATGATTCAAAGGAGGTTCTTGAATATGTTCATTCGAATGTTTGGGGACCGACACCGGTTGCTTCTTTAGGTGGAGCACGTTATTATATTTCTTTCATTAATGATTTTTCTCTAAAGGTATAGGTGTATGTAATGATGGCTAACTCGGAGGCATTTGCTAAGTTCAAAGTATGGAAGGCTCTTATTGAGAATGAGAGTGGTAAGACTTTGAAGATTCTAAGGACCGACAATGGCGGAGAGTATGTTTCCAGAGAATTCTTGGAGTATTGTAAGCATCATGGAATCCAGAGACATTTTACTACACCGGGAGATCCGCAATCTAATGGAGTAGCGGAGAGAATGAACCGACCTCTACTTGAGAAAGCTCGATGCTTGAGATTGACATTGGGTTTGTCTAAGGGATTTTGGGCCGAAGCTTTGTCAACCGCGGTGCATATTGCGAATTGAATTACGTGCTCGGCTATTGATAACAAAATTCCAGAGGAAGAGTGTTGAATTGAGATATCTTCCTGTGTTTGGAATCTGGTGTATATGCATGATCCGGGGAATGATAAGCTTGAAGCTAGAGCTTTCAAGGGGTCTTGCTTGGTTTCACAGATGGCGTGAAAGGCTATCGGATTTGGAAAACGAAGAAAGTTGTTGATTCTCGTCATGCCACTTTTGATGAGTCGGCTTTATTCAAGGAGAATGAGAGATCATCGGTTGTTCCGGATTTGGTTCATGGTGAATCAAAGGAGAAGGAAGTCATTCCCACATTCCATCCAAGTGGTAGTAGAGTTGAAGAATAAGCTCATGGTTCCTCTAGTGATGTTGGTGATGTACATGATACTAGAGAAGTTTTGACTCAAGGTGGAGCTAAAAGGGGTTTGGGTGATAGTAGTGCTACTTGGGTTGGTCGACATGCAATAAGACCTCCCAAAAGATATGGTGATTGGAACTAGCTTAGCTTTTGTGATCATTTGGACTATGCTCTCAATGTAGTCCAAGAAGAGCCGATAGACCTTGATGACGTCATGGATTCGAGTGATAGCTCGAAGTGAATTTGCGCCATGAAAGAAGAGATGCAATCGTTAATGAAGAACCAAACTTGGGAGTTGGTTCCACTTCCTAATGGAAACCTTGCTATAGGGTGCAAGTGGATTTACAAGGTGAAAGATGATGGAAGGTACAAAGCAAGGTTGGTGGCAAAGAGGTTTGCACAAAGAAAAGGAAATGAGTATGATGAAAATTTTGCACCATTGGTACGTTAGAGTTCTATCCGCGTTTTACTAGCTATAGTTGTTATCCATGATTTGGAGTTGGAGCAACTTGATATGAAAATCGCCTTCTTGCATGGAGACTTGGATGAAGACATCTATATGGAGCAACCGGAAGGGTTTGTTTTAGATGGTAAGTCTAAAATGGTTCGCAAGTTGAAGAAATAATTATATGGTTAAAGCAATCACCTAGACGATGGTACAAGAGATTCGATCATTTCATGCTTTAAAGTGGATTCCATCAAAGCATCAAAGATGCTTGCGTATATTTCAAGAGGTTGGGAAATGATTGTTGGGTGTATTTACTTTTGTATGTGGATGATATGCTCATTGCTTCCAAAGACAAAAATGAAATCAACAAGTTGAAGATGCTTTTGAAATTAGAATTCGAAATGAAAGATCTTGGAGAAGTAAGGAAAATCTTAGGCATGGAAATTGACCGAAAGCATTTTGAGTTAAGATTGACTCAAAAGGAGTACATTAAGAAAGTGCTTTGTTGGTTTAGCATGGAGAATGCAAAGGCGTTAAATACACCTTTACCTTTGTATATGAAACTTTAGGATAAGGGATCACCTATCGGGGAGAAAGACAAGGCTAAAACGGTAAATGTGTCATATGCAAGTGCGGTTGGTAGCTTGATGTACGTCATGGTGTGTACAAGGCCCGATATTGCAAATGTCGTCAGGGTGGTTAGTCGGTATATGGCTAATCCGGGGAAATCGTATTGGGAAACCATGAAGGCTATGTTGAGATACTTGAAAGGCACAACATCTTATGGTCTTGTTTTTTGCGGTAGTGATGAGAGGAGTTGCAATTTGGTTGGTTATTGTGACTCAGACTACGCTGGTGATAAGGATCGGAGGAACTCAACTTCCGGGTATGTCTTTAAACTTGGCAGGACAACCATTAGTTGCAGATCAAGATTGCAAACAGTAGTTGCTTTATCCACTACAGAGGTGGAGTTAATTGCGGT
Source organism: Allium sativum (assembly GCA_030737875.1). Lineage (NCBI taxonomy): Eukaryota > Viridiplantae > Streptophyta > Magnoliopsida > Asparagales > Amaryllidaceae > Allium > Allium sativum. The sequence continues at coordinate 746,756,327 of CM060916.1, read as the reverse complement.
GGTAAAAGCGGCAAAGGAGACACTCTACTTGAAGCGATTATTGTGTTACTTTGGTTTCGAACATGAGAGTATTGGTGTTCGATATGACATCCAAAGTGCTATACATTTTGCGGAGAATTTGGAGTTTAGCTCTCGGACGAAGCACATTGAGGTGAGAGAGTCATTTCTTGTAGCCATGGATGAGGGTAAGCTAGTATACCTTCGGAAAGTGCACACAAAGGATAATGCGTCGGACATGTTTACTAAAGCATTGCCATTCGGGAAGTTTGAGCATTGCTCGAACTTAATTCGCTTGTTGAGTTGCTAGGTGCCACGTGGTGGCACGGTTGGAGAGAGTGATTTTATTTGTTTTGATGGAAGGGAATATCGGTGAGAGATTGAAAATATATCTTCTCGGTAAGTATTTGTTCTCACTCCCGAGTACATTCTCTTTTGGTGAGACTAGTTTAGGAGTTGGATGTTTTCAACACTTCATTGGCGGGTGGGGGCTTTGCCTGAACTCATTGATGTATTACAATGGGTGGTGGTCATGCCGGAGCTCACTGGAGAGACATTCAAGCTTGCTTGGTTGAAGGTAGAAGGAAATGCTTGGGTGCATTGGAGTTTGGTGTATGGAGATGGTTATAGTATCGAGGTGGAGTGTTGAAGTTTGTGATACTATAAATTAGATTGAAGAGGATGAAGATAGCTTCACATAGGAGAAGACCGTTCGCAAATTGGAGCTCGTACGCAAAAGTTAGAGCTGAATTGGTATTTGGTGTCAGTTGGTATCAACGACAAATATCTATCGTGGTTTGTGACAGACGTTTGTTTACAGGATGGAGTTTTCCCGAGAGCTTCTACAGACGTCCGTCACTTTAGGAACAGATGTCTGAGCTGAGTGTTGAATTCCCTGGGAGGGACAGACATCTGTCAGGTCCCACGACAGACGTCTGAGGCGAATTTTGGGTTGTTTTGGACTGGAAAATTGGTAATCTGATTTGTGAAGACTTGAGGGCAATTTCGGGATTTGGCGCATCTCGATATAAGCTATTTTCTGTTTTTTAAAAGGGGGAGCTTGGGGACTTGATTAAGATCAAGAGTTTTATTCTCAAGGGTTAATTAGAGTTTATAACCTAATTGCAATTCTTTCAATTATATTCTCCACAAACTCTTTTCTATATTGAAATATAGTGATCATTGGATCAATCACTTGTATTCCTTTCATCGTGGTAATAAAATACTCTCTCCAAAGTGGATGTACACTAACAAATTATTAGTGGAACCACTATAAATCTGCGTGTGATTTATTTTTGCTGCTATTGTCATTAGTTTCTTGCTTGTGATTGAGATTTGGATTGTTCGTGATTGGTTGGTCATTGTTTGTTTGACTAGAGCTATTGATTTGGTTGTTTTTGCAAGTCTAATAGCGATCTCGTCTTCCGCGAGACGCTTGTGGTTTAGATATTCGATTTGAGTGGTCTTGAATCAGATTAATCACAACGGTTTCAACACCAACAACAATCAGAATTAATTTTAATAATGTTACACTAAAATTGGAGAATCAAACAATTTGATGTAAAATATTCTTTTTCTGAAGGGTGAATTATAGGAAGAAGTTTTTGGAACAACTATTAGACTGCAAGGAAGTTTTTTTTTTTTAAAAAAAAAAAAAAAAAAAAAAAATACTTGTGGAGGCTGAACAAGTCCATTATGGTCTTAGAAAAGCATCTAGATTATGGTTTGATTATCTTAACATTGATTTTCAACCTATCAAATTGGATAATTCCATATTTTTTAAAACAAACAAGGTCATTGTTGTTTCATTCTAAAATATATTGATATTGATGGTTTGATTTTCATAGGTGATAGGAAGGTAGAGTTTAGCAACATCATTCAATACTCGAACAAACAATTTTCAATTAAAGATCGTAACGTTCTAAATTCTACCCAACAAGTTAAATCCAAAAATTAAAATTAAGAAATCTTTCTAAATCAAAGGAAATATATTACAAATCCTCTAATCAAAGCAAAACAATGAAAGAGTTGGATCTCTTGTAAATCTTCGACATCAAAATCATCACTTCCTTCATCTGTACCTGTCATTTGATGTGAACAAAACAAAAGAGAAAAATGTTGAATGAGATGATTAAAAATAACAAAGCTGGGAATATATGAATGAACAGAGAAAGTATGTCCGTTGTGGAAGAACTAGCGTCAAACGCTAACGTCTTTTCCACAATGGTTAAGTTGAACTGAACAATTTAATGAATCCACACCCAATGCGTCTGCCAACGTGAGCTGTTCATAATGAAAAAGGAACGCAGCCTAAATGCAAACTGACTAGAACAAGTAACAAAGAATTTTATAAAACGGAAGATACCGATCAACATCATAGAATCCCCTTTCAACATAATTACATTCCAAAACAAGTTAATCATTGCTGATACAATCATTTCATCCTCTCGACAATCACCGCACCATTTTATGACACCTTGTTTACTCTTATATATTTCAATAATTCAACAATGGGGCATTTTGCACATCCATGGTTCGGAACAACGGAAACTCCGCAACAAACTGGAGTAAGGGTACAGCATTGCTCTGACTACTTTTTCTGACCATCAGATTGTTCGAACTAATCATTATTCTCCAAACTTAATGCATACACCTAAGTAAGCTGCCTGATTGTCTTCTCCATTATTTCTACAAAAAGCTATACTTGCTTACTACAAATTGGAGACTTGGGAAACAAAACAAAAACTCAGAGAATAGCCATTTTACAATTTGCTATTAAGACAATCAGGTTTTTGACAATATGCACAGAACTATCATAGGATCATTATCCCTGGCTAACAAGATATCTTCTGCTCAACCAACATTCCAAACTCCGGAGATATTTTTCTTGCTGCCTCTATAACACATTTTCTGAAGGAGAAATCTTCGGTTGAATCATCATTTCTGATTAGAACAAAGCAGCGTGAGTTTGTATGTGCCATATTTTGACCAACCTGTTTGTAAAAAATTATCAGTTAATGTGTGAAGCACAGGAAAAGCGCGCGGGGGGGGGGGGGGGGGGGGGGGTCAAATTGTTTAATACGTGCACGAGTGCACACAGGCAAAGCTTCATTGTTTTCATGCTCTGTTATGTACTGGGAGCATCGAGACTTCAGAGTGTTTGCTCATTACCCGTGTTTCTCATATTACATATGGATGTGCTTATATAAATTAGGCTTTTTTGATGTGGAAAGTTAATCATATTTATATCTGTTGGAATTCAATTTACAGTTTTGAAGGCAGAAGCGAATGCAGTATTACATTTATAGTTGAAAACCAAGTATAATATATACTAAAATATTCATACATAACTCTGAAGCATAGCTATGTATTCCAAAGACAACTGTCCAAATGGTGAGGCAGAAGGCCCAGCATAACAACCAAGTGCAGCCTAGACCGATGACAAACGATTTCCACATAAAAAATATTATGTGCATGGCAAAGGGGAAAATAAACGAGGGAAAGAGTGGGGGGGGGGGGGGGGGGGGGGAGTTGCTTGTGTAGAATGACTAGCACATAAAATAAAGTAAAACTGTCCAGCACCACTGTCCCAACAGTTATGCGCATGATTTGAACCACTGAACATATGTTGACTTATAGTAACAACTGGACATATGTTGAGAGAAAAAAAAAAGTACCAAAGAAAATTATATCCAACCCAGGAGTATTTCCTATTTGTATTTCATCTTTACCTAAAAATGGAATTTTGGCATTCTGTTTCAGTGTTACATATCTAATCGACCATAAAGATGAGCATTTTTTTGGTTAGAACCATAAGCCGACTTTTATATTTGATTGTGGTTCAATAACAAAATTGGAACCATTTATAATTGGTTTGTAAAATAATCTTGTTAGGTAATCAGCTAAACCAAATTATCCAGACTAATAAAAACAATATCAAAATGATCAAATGCTTAAATCATTATTAGACTGGCTTATGAATCAATTTTGTATATATATCATAGACTACTCTACATTATGCACGAAGAACATAATATATATATATATATATATATATATATATATATATAATGCTTTTATCATTATTTCATGTTTTCCTTTTTATTACATTAGCTATTTTATTCACAATGCACGGATTTTTTTTTTTTAAAGTTCAATCAAGCTGAAAAAACAAGTGAACTAACCAAGACTACTTGGATTGGTAAATTTTCTGATTAATTCGGTTTGACATTATTTTTACTGTAAACCCAATTGAACCGCTGGCTTTTAGATAATTTTTCTGAGTAGACTGCTGAAAACTTGTTTTCATCTTTAACCAAATTAAAAATTATAGACTTAAAGCCAAAATTTATTGAGTAACTTGCGTGCAATAGTAGACAAATTGTTGCCAAACATGTTCATAGAAATAGGGTAATACAGAAGTTCAGCTACCTGTGATAGACATGTAATTATGTTTAAGCAAATAAGCATAGCTGATAACAGCAAAATGTATATCATTTATAAGACAAATATTTTTGTTTACCTTGATATCCTTGACACCTGTTCCTATCTTAGTATCTTTTCTAGGATGATACATTAACGCTTCCATAACAACAGATTTATCTCCTTCTCTAAGATGGCCATCCATGGGATATCTATTAACAAAACTAAGAATTTGTCAAGAACAATAACATAAGGATTCAATTGAAAATAGTTTGTGGAATTTGCATCACACAGAATAAAGGCAAGCCCATTTTTTTTTTGTGTGTGTGTGTGTGGGGGGGGGGGGGGGGGGGGGGTCTATGAAGTTGAGTATTGACCAGGCATACGCCCAAAAAAAAAAAAAAACATGTCAAGGAGAGGTGGATACATCTGACAGTAATGAACTTGATTCAGCATAAAAAAGGGTTATGAAAATGAATGGAATATGTATTCAAGTAGAAGTGGCAGATAAATATTTCTAGCGTTATGAAATTAGACCTGACAAAAATGCAAACAAATTTCAGATATTTACGGAAGAGGTCGTCACCTATGCAATATATCTCTTAAAGAAGACAACATGTCCATGACATTTTCCCATGAACCAACACGAACAGAGGAATATTCTGAGATAAAATTGAGGTCTTTCTTCTTCTTTGCTTTTGACCATTTTTTCCACTTATTGTTAAGATGACTTTGGCTTCTGATCGTAGCATCATTTTTCATGGAGATTAATTTCTCATAAATATTAAGAGGTTCTTTATTAGCATCAACCTGCAAAAAAAAAAAAAAAAAAAGGGTAAATAAATATAATTATGAACCCACCAAATACTTATAGACAGTCTCCATAAAATGTTAAGAAATCATGCCAAAATCTATTAGTTTACATTCAAACGGCCTCTCGATCTTTTGCTTTCGCACGTGTACATGTAATATATGCTAGATAATTAATTCCAAACCCATCATTTGCAATTGTATACTATCACTCCATTAACATATCATGTGCAATATCTTAATTCCGACATGTTTCCTCCAAATATTTGCTAAGGATATCAATTATGCAATCACCTTATGTTGTTCATCACTTTTTTTTTACAAAGTCACCACCCTTTTTCGGTGTGACCCTGTGGAATATAATTCCATTTAAATTGATTTAGAAGATCAAACAGAAGCCATAAAATTATTTGAATGGTTTTTCGAGAAACCTTTTGAAAACCATAAAGTTAACAATTTTGAAGTTTTGATATTCCTATGATCTCGGTAGATCTAATAAAAACAATTCAATATGTAGAGATTGATGGGTTATATAATTTTGGCAAGTTTTTTTTTAATTGAATTTAAGTACAGCACAGAGCTGAACTCCCAAGCTAAAATAACAATCTAGTGTGGTACTAAGGGCACCCCAATACGTTCTTTCTAATACCGCGACTAAAAAATACCACAAGAATTAGTATTACGCTCTTCTTAATACCACATACTTAAAAAATAGGGGCTACCACACTTTTTTACCTTATTTCTACTTCGCTTGATATTCTTTCGTCCTCATTTCTATAACCGATCAACGAGTTAAACCCTAGATCTATAACCGATCAACGAATTAGACGCCGCAATGCCTATGAATTTACAAAAGCCGTGGATAAGGTTTGAATTAAGCAAACTAGAAGAGAAAGTGAGATATTAAGGTTTTCAGATCACCATACAATTGGAAAATTATCGTATGAATTTGAATTTTCCCGCAAGAGATGCGAAGAAGACAACGATTACGAGAGATTATGCTTTTTAGATTAGCTTAGTACGTGATTAGTTCGACAAATAATGATTAAGTGAGATATTAGAATGGAGAGGTAATGTGGTATTAGGAAGCATACAAAATTTAATGAGTTTTATTTTTTTAATTGCGGTATTAGGAAGAACATATTGGGGTGCCCTTAGCACCACACAAAATCTATGCATATGTATTCACTAAGATCTTAAGATTGAACATATATACCTATCTTACCTTTCTTGAATACATAATTTCAAACTCTCCTCCAGTTCCAACAGGGGCTTCAATGCCCCAAGCCATTTTGTCAACTGTCCCATGAAGATTATCCACCATATTATCCTTACCAGCAGCAATAAAAGTTTTTTCTGGATTCTACAGAATTTAAAATAGAAAAACCGTTACTGTGGATAAAAAGACAAATTCAACTCTATGATCAGTATCATGTATTATGTTTTGGAACACATACTCATGCCAAAATGAATTTCATAAACTCTATATAAATAGCAGTTCCAAACAAAAATAAGGTCGTTTGAGAAGCGTAAGTTCACATGTTGACTTGTCCATATGGCAAAGATGATTGGGTTTATTACAAAATCATTGTGGAGTGCAGTGCGGTCATGGTTTTTGGTATTTCGGCCAACACCCTTGGATTTCAGTCATCCCGTTCTGGTTCCGGCCAATACAGAAATAGAATCGGGCCTGAAATCCAATTCCGGCCCTATACATGTGAAATATGTTTAAAAATTGAACAGATCAGTAGCAATTTTATAATATATATTTTGAAGCTGCCATGAGAAGGAATGTTAAAATGATAAAAGCAAGGAGAGAAGGTGCATTAAGGAGAAAAGTAGAGAGATGTGGAAAACAGAGACTTATTGTTTGAACATTGGTACTGGTGGAACTTTATAATATATTTAGTGCTCTTTATTTATTCTTTAAAAGCAACAGTACTGTACTTTAAACTTGTACCATTAATTGAATTTTAGTGCAAATTTTAATTAAATGCATTAAAATTCGACTCTGATTTATGACACAATGACATGTAATGATTAAATGTCATAAAAATTATTTGAATCTATATATTATAGTATTTCCATAACTGAATGTAGTGTAGATTAGTGCTAGTATTTATTGTATTTATAACAAATAAAAGTACCGGAACTAAAACGCAATTTTCAAAATTTCCCAAACGAACCAAATTTTCAAAGTCACTAATGCATGAAATGGAAATGGAAAGTGGAATTTTAAACCTTGAGTGTGATACAATGAGACATGTTCTCAACTTGAAATAGGGGTTGTAAGATAATGTAGGAAGTGTAAATGAGCAAGAGAATGGATTATGGAACATAGGATACACAAGATTCTGAACACAGCATCGTGTGGACTGACAATTCACCTTTTTAAAAAGAGAGTGCTCTTAAAATATTGTGCATTGAGTTAGGGGGTTAAAATGGTGTTCATGTGGCCTGATCAATGCTGTTGAGCCTCTAAGAGGGTGGGTTGTTGTAACATCCTTGATAATTAGTTTAGACTATAACATTCCATGTAGTCCGCAAGCGTTATTAGTTTATACATCCTCTCTGAAAAAACTAAGGCCTCGCTATGTGCAAAACTCCAACCCTGGATTGACTTGCATGGTTAAGTTGGCTATAATATTATAAAGGGTGTGGATCATTACAATGTGCATGTAATTCCAAACCCACCATATATAACATATCTGGAAATAACTTATCTAAAAAAAGCTAACATTACTCTGAGATTACTCACGGAGAAACAAGCTTGAATGAAAGGTGATGAAGTAGAGGTATGTGCCCTTTGCCTACTTATTCCTTTTGCACTTAACCCGTGAAATTCTCCAGTCACCGAAAGAGCATCCGCAATCAAGAGCACATGTTTAAGAAGTACGCTTTTCTTTATATCAGATACTACGGTCTTCAGATTCTGTAATCAGATAAATAATCTTTAGTAAGATAAGAGCTATAACAATAAACTTAAATCCTACATGATTTGCAGCCTAACTCCTTTTAAGTATTTTTGATTATGCACGATAAGATATCGCACATGGAATACTGTAGTACGCTGCAGTTAGAATATAGTACTCACTTTCACGAAATAGGTCCATGCAGCTTGAATTCCAAACGCATCATATATTCCGTAGATGCCGTCCGGATGGCTGTGCTCCCAGTCGATCAAGTTCATTATAGGGATGCATGCATCAACAAGTGTGTGCCAGAATTTTGCCCGGGAACAGTTCTTGGAAATAGCAACTTTAAGAACAAGTTGCCCATCAGGTACTGCTTCTGAATTCCATAATATATCGACTTGTTTAAACTCCATAAAACCTATACATAATTGCATATAAAACTTTGATACATTAACATGACAGTTTGGTAACTAGAAAAACAAGTACAAAATATTCCACGTTTGTATGTCTCCGCACAGGAAATACCAAACAACAAATACTAACAACTATAAGTGGACCATTATATATTAATGTCTGACTAGCTGAATAACTTTATTATTCTGTTACCATGACAATGATCCACCATAAGATCGATGAGAAACAACAAATAAATTCGCAATTCTAATATGCAAAAGCGATGTTTTATGGTCATAATCGAACAAAAAGGCCAGACTAGTTTAGCTAATCTGATCGAAACCTTTAATGTTTTTTCGTAAAACTAACTTTATTCCATCATTGTTTAAACCAAGTTAACTGATTTTTTTGCTGTTTTATCAAAATTGATTATGTAAATATATAATATGCTTCACTGCTTGGTTAAATAAGATAGAATGTATACACAAAACTACTAAATTGTCTTTAAAAAGCTCAAAAACTATACCCAGTAAATACATTTACTCATGATTTGATATACTGTAAACAGATTACAAATTAAACGATGAAGAATTAAAAAATAAACATTTAATAGAAAGTTAATTGATAGAATCAACCAAAATTTAATTTTTGTTTGGTAGATTCGATTTTGATTTCATTGGTTTTAGGTTCATAGAACCAACCAAGCCAATCACATTATCACCCGTGTCAAGCCTTCAATATGCATGTTGTATCACTAAATGTCACTAACAGATAAATAAAAGTAGAAATTTGGAATGCTTTTCTAAACTTGTTTGTTTTACATCCTTTCCTTTTAATAACATGTTTTCTACATACCTCTTTTTTCTCTTTTTTTATTATTATTATTTCTCTTGTGCCCAAATTTAAAAGTGATCTTTCTGACATGAATTACGGTGGTTACAAGTCATGAACGAATATCCTAAAAATACACATTAAGCTTCGTAAAATTACCAAAATACCCTGTAAATTTCACTTTTTTTTAAAAGTGGAAATTAGGGTTGCATCCCTCTTTTCTAGACTTATTTGTTTTTGCATCCCTCCCTTTTCGACCATACTTTCTACATCTCTATTCTTTGATTCTCTTTCTTTTTTTCTTCTCCTGCTTTCAAATTTAAAAACGACCACTCCAATATGAATTACGGCGATTATGAGTTATAAACGCATAATCTAAAAATGCATGTTAAGTTCAGAAAAATTACCCGCATACCAATGAATTTCACCTTTTAAAAAAAAAAAAAAAAAAAAAGAGGGAAGTAATTTATAATAGAAAATTGGAAGAGACCCAAAACTAATTTCTTATGATCACGATGATTTATATCAAAAGTTTCCTTTTAAAAAATAGAGATGTAATTTATAAAAGAAAATTTGGAGAGACATAATGTTAATTTTTTATAATTATAAGGATGTATGTCTCCTTAAATAAAATATGTAAGAAACATGTGTACCAATTAGCCTACTAATGGTTGAGTTATGTGGTCATTGTCTTGATTATAATAATACATTGTTATCTATTTAACCTATATCTAGGTATTTTTTAATGCACATTATAACTATTATTGTTTATGCATGCTCTCGTTCCAACCGCCAACCTAGCCAATCCCGTTGTATCAGGACAATTATTCGGTTGATATTTCTTCAGTGTAAAAGGTAAACATGCAACGCATGTGTAGGGTTCAAAATCACATCAATACTAAATTTATAGGAAGATGAACATGCAAGTACAAAGAAAATAACTTTGCAGTTCAGTAAGCCCAATTAGATTGAATGCCTAACGTCAGCTTTTTACCTTTTATCAGTGTGTGAAGTAAGGAAGGTATCATTTTGTCTCTAATTACATCTAACAAGTCAGGCAAGGAGGAATCTTCAAAAGCAACCAAAAGACAACATTCCTTGGAGTTATTGTTCTTATTTCCCACAACACAGTTTCTGCACGGTTATTGAAAAAACTATCCCTGTCATGGACCATTTATTTTATAGCTGCGCAAAGTTAAATGAAAATGTCCTATAATGACAAAAATTGCTACTTTTTGTGTGTGTGTGTGTTTGTTGCCAGTGGTACTGAAAGGCATAAGCATTATATTGACACAAAGCATACTAAGTACATTTCGCACAAATACACCAATTTCAATATGATAAATTATGTGCCCACAGTCAAAAAATAAATTGCTTATAATTAAAACATCTAAATAAAGTAATCACCTTTAATTCACTTATAAACCAAATTGACAAGTCGATAATTAAAAAACAGAGATGACTAATTTCACTTTCTTAAAAAACATACTACCAGCACAGCTTTACGAAAAAACAAAAACAAAACAGATATCAGATAAACTGCAATTTTTAACAAGAGTGACGCTTCATGTGTCCCTTAGATCCACAACTACCTAAATTATCATGAACAATTTATAGTTCTTGTAATAGCTTATCCTCATATATCACAAATTTCGCAAAATATTCCGTTACTTATTACTTAATAGTTTTTTTTTTAATCCTTTGTAGTTTTAATTCTATTCAACCAAAATTTTGAAAAAGTCCATTTTTAAACACATCAGACGGAAAATTGATAGAGTAACAAAAAGCCCTCGTACCGTATGATTCTCTAATCATTTAAACTCCAGAAAATTAATATATCTTTTTCCGCTTCTATTAAATTAACTTCAGAAGAAAAAAAATCATTTCTTAATAACAAACATGAGAAAAACTAACACTGAATATGCTATGTGGCAATTATTTTAACTAAGAGATTTATATTTAGAAGTGTACCATCTCTCCAGGGTAAAGACAGAAAGAAAGCTCGTTCACTTTAATACATAAGCATCATTGTCATTCCAATGTCATTCACTATGCATATAAGAAGAGTGAAATTTTAAGGTCTTATGTGTGATGTATGCAAATAAAACTAGTATCAGGTAACATGCTTTCAGTAGTTTTACTTTCCCCAACTCTAGCAGTCTAACTACAAAAGATGAAATTTAAGTAAACCAAGCCCGAGTAAAGTCGAACTAAGAAAAAGAAAAAACTAAATTGACAGCAAGCATTTACTGTTTCTTAATGAACAATCGAGGAGCCTCAGGATTCAGCAATTCATATGCTCCAGTAAGTATATCCACAATGGATTGTAAAGCTATTCTCTTTCTCCTCATGATTTCCTATTGAAGAAAACCAAAGCATACAAGATAAATTTGAGATTGTAAGTGTGCTAAATTGATACTGGAGTATGAAAAGCTTGCATTTTAAATCACCTTATTTACGTGAAAATGTGAAACCCAAGGACTGAGTTTAACTCCACTTGGCCCATTTGTTTTATGTGCTTCATAACTATGGTAAAGAAGCAACCATGTCGAAAAATCAAATATGATGAAACATATTCAATTATTTATAGATAAAGATGACAGAATATACTAACAGAATTGAGACCGATGAAACAACATCAGAAAAGTAAACTCCATCTAAATGACTCTTCACTGCCAGAGCTGCATACTCAAAACCATAGTTCAGTTTTTCAAGCTTCTTTGAGAGAACAAGTGTTGCTGTACGATTCAGTGATAACCTCGGCGGAGCACATTCCAAAATTTCCTATATCACATACAGGATGGAGATTTCATGGCTAGAATAGTTTAAGGAAAAAAACTGATGATCTAAAATTCCTGTATCATATGCACAATGTGGGTGATAATCTTGGTGAAGAGCATCCCAATATTACTTCTAAATATGGCTTAAGTATTCAAACATGGAATGTAAACAAGTGGAAACGTATTGCATTACTTAAACATCTTTATTAATCGTTGACTTGGAAGCAAAAACTTTTGCTCCGACCGCAAACTTCCAAAATTGCCCTTAGACATATTTATCTCTTAATGTCACTGAAAAATATGATTTTGCAGGTAAACCAATTTAACAAATTCAAACCACATTTCTACAAACACTAACAAATCACTTAAAAATAAGATCTAGCAAACAAACGTTCTTTACAACATTGTTCTTTATTAATTAATAACATAGACAAAAGTTAAAAGTAGTAAAAAAATTAGATGATGCGATTAAGAATTTAGAAATAAAAATTCAAACTAACTACACATCAATACAAAAATATATCTAAAAATTGGTGCAAATATTTTCTCTTAAATGTGTTAAACATACATATTTTTTAAAGCATAATTCACGAGCAAAACATGTATCATAATCACGCACAAAACGCATGCCTTAACGCTCGTCGGAAATTTTAACTTCTGTCATATTTAAAACGCAGGTATCATATACATGATGCAGTGATCATCTTGGTGGAGCACATTCCAATATTCCCTTCTCCACATAGCTTAACAATTCAGATATGGAATGTAAATAAGTGGTAATGTAATAGCACTACCTTAAAGATCATGATACACAAATAATAATTTCAGGCATATTTAATTTTAAGCATGGCAGTAAGTGATTGTGCAACCAAAGAACTATTACCATGAAACACACACACACACACACACACACACACACACACACATATATATATATATATATATATATATATATATATAACACAATGGATGTTCTTAGTAAATATTAACAAAAAATAAATAGACCACTCAGTGAGGGAAAATGACGGATGGAATAAAATGTGTTATGCTAATCCAAAGAGTGAATTACATTTGTTATAAAAAAAAATTGACCTTCAAATTCATCAAAGGTGATGATTCCAAGCTATTTATAGGTTGATCTAAAGCGCTGTAAGCAGCTTCTGAAATCGCGCAAGCAGCTAAAGCACCAGAAGGCTCGGAATATTGATGGTCTTTATCATGTGTATCTTCATGTGGACTATTATAAAATTGCACAACTTGTTGCCCATAAAAATTTCTAATTGTTCCATCATACCCAAAATACATATCACGCATGTGATACATAATCCTTCTATTTATTGTCCCTGGCACTTCAGCATTATCACTAAACATGTTAGACCGGCTTGATATTGCATGAACAAAACACTCTAAAGGATTTAGTCCATCAAGAAATGAATTTTTTACTACAGCAAAAGAGTCAACGTCATCCTCAATGTTAGCAAAATTATCTGCCCTTTGTTGAGTCCAAGAAGAGCATGTAAGTTCCCTTGGGATTTGGTATTTCCAAGGGTTCGATGAAAGCTGAATGCCAAGACAAGCACTTTGCTGAATTAATTTAAGTAGACTACCCTTACTTCCAGAATGGATCATAGCCAAAATAGGATTATCCCTGGATATATAATGATGTATTACACCCTGAAGCTCACGGAAGACATCTTTAAATTTCGAGATTGAAGACTGATCGATTGGTCTTCCCTTTCGTGAATCATCAGTAAAGTCAACGGTTCCATTATTTTCATCATATGATTTAAGCATAAAACCAGTTTCTGGATCAAGCAGAAGTTGATTGTAATTGCAAGAACCAATGGCCTGTTCTAAGCCTTCATCCACCTCACTAATTAACTTTTTTCGGGTATAGACATCAGAAGTCAAATAGATATCGCCCAACGAAACACTAAATCCTTGAATACTTAAAAATTCACAAAGTAAATCTTGAATAGAATACAGGTGGTCAATGGCCTTTCTTCCATGACATCTGAACATGTCATGAACTATATCCGTAATATGATTAGTCGAACTATCATTGAAATTGATATCATATGGAATCATCATGCTGAATAGCTGTTTCCCAGTCCATTGACAGTTCTTGCTCATGGTGTTTTTAACTGAACAGTCAGGTTTTAACTGGCATATCATTTCCAATTGCTGCATTTCAAACTTATTCAAGAACACCTCGTGTTCCATCAACAAATATGCTGCAGTTAAGCTATCATGAGTCAGATTAAGTAAGCATTTTCCATCTTGAAAATTATAAAGTTGATGGTCTAAGCTCACTAACTGATTCAGTTCTACTCTAGACTGGACGGATTGTGGAATATACCCATGAAGGCAATCACCATCAAAGTCCCCACATAGCGGAGTGCAACATAAAGGGTTTACAGAAGCAACAGAACTGATTGGAAGTGATTTTACGGATAAAGCAATTATAGAGTGGGGATGAATAGAAGGTGGGCGATTAATCAGAATAATATCACCATCTTCTAATGGCCTAAAAAATGAATCACCAATTCTAAGTTGATTGTAATCATCAGTTCTCGGTGGATTGGTTCTACGTAAGAAAATTACCTTGCCATTTCTTTTTGCACGTAACTCTTCCTTTGAAAGCCAATGAATTTCGCAGCTAAGCCTCAAATTTTCTATGTTGTGATCATTAACAGGCTCATTAACATAAAGTGTATCAGCAATATCTTGTGGTAGTCCGATTTCACCCAGCTTTATTTTTGGATCTCCAATCATTGTCATACGAAATGCATTATCAGATCTCTTGGTAAGAATGACTTCCTTGAGCCACCTCAAACCAGTGCATGAAGGACGATCTTCATTTGAATTTTTGTTGGAACGCAACTGGAAATGATATAGAAAAGAAAAGGATGAAAAAAAAGCATATTATGAGTTAGTGCTTTAGCATGTCACAAATACTTTAACTTGAATTCAATCAAAGTTTGAAAGAAAAGCTTATATTCACTACTCAATCACACACACGCATGCATGCGCACACATGCACGCACCCACTCACTCACACACACACTCTCTCTCACTTTGGAGCAATCAATAGTTTTAAGTCAAGGCTCCAAGGGAGATTACCTGCCAAACTTCAAGCTACTATATGAATTTCTGGGATATTAAAATTTAATGAAAATTGGATTTAGTTATAAACTATACATGTTGCATGCAGCTATGCGAAAAAAATGAGATGCCAGGCAGTACCGTGTGTCGTAACAATTTATGCTAGAATTGACGTGTAAGTTAAAGTTAAAGTTTGAGTTTTTGGATATTCTACAAGCGACAAGCTTACTTACTACGATCACTTAATAAGCATATAACATATAAGAAATTAAGAGGTATAAAAACATGTATGTACGATCACTTGATAAGTATATAACATATAAGAAATTAACGGTGTAAAAAAACATGTACGTACAGCAAGGTTACCTTAGATATGTTAAGGCAATCTTGAACTCGACCTGCGATGCAAGTAGCAGGATCAACACCTAAATTTTGGTAAGCGTCTACTTTTCGGCAAGCTTCAAACACCCCTCTATATGTTTTTGTACACTTATCCTGCAATAATCAACATATATTGCCATGTAAGTAATGATGAAGTAATTACAAGTAGCCAGATCACTGGAAAAAAAAATGGCAGCTTACAAAAGACAACCGTGGACCATCGCCGAAAGTATGGTGTCTTTCCATTAGACGCTGACAATTAGGAGAAACTGGTATACAGCTAAGAAATAATAATTCACGCCTTTGGATGAACTTCCCAATTACTTCTGGTTTGAGTTGTTTCAGTAAACAAAAAGCCTGAAGATAGAGGAAGAGTAAATGTAAAACCACACCCTGTTAATCGTTGCAATATGCATACAAGCAGTAGTGTAGGCCTGTTAAGGTTCAACATCCAACTAATCAACCATTAATGGTTGACAGCAGCAAAGAAAACCACTAATTGTGGATTTTAACAATGCCGTTGGTTATCAAGATAATGTAATGGGCCAAGAAAACCAAACAGAAGAAAGTAATTAGACCGATGAAACGGGATGGAATTGTTCTAAATTTTAAAACCTACAACATTAAAGAAAGTGTCTTAATGCAGCCATTAGGTTCTTGCAAGAAGAGAAGTTAAAAAAATCTTCAGATGCTTGTGAAAATCGCAAAAAACTGAAAAAATCAAACAGAAGAAAGTAATTAGACGGATGGAATTGTTCTAAATTTTAATACCTACAACATTAAAGAAAGTGTCTTAGCCATTAGGTCCTTGCAAGAAGAGAAGTTAAAGAAATCTTCAGATGCTTGTGAAAATCGCAAAAAACTGAACTGTAGAACTTGTTAATGTTTTGTAAATTAGTTTTTTGAAAATTGAGCTATAAAACAGAGTAGCACATAGTAAATTTTGACATTAGGTTCTTTCAGAGTGCAGGTTGCTCTGTGTATGTGTGCGCGCGCACGTGTGTATCTATGTATATATATATATATATATATATATATATATATATATATATATATATAGTAGTACTCGGTTAAAAGCAAATCCTAAACAATCCAAAGAGAAACCATGATAGGTGATTGTGAGGTGGAAAACTTACTCCTAAATTGATGACTGTTGATTCAGTGCTCTGTGGGGCAAACACACACAAATATACTTATACAGCACAAGCATGTACGTGGAACGATGCACGCTTTTTCAGAACCCATATTAAAAGAAAATGGTGCAGAAGCAAAAATAATGACGTGATGCATGAAAAGATCTGTGTATGATAAAACAAGAAGGATGAAAACATTCTGCTTACCTGAGATGGAGAGACAAACATTCGATTTACAGCCAATGGTTCTGATTTTTCACTTTGGCTTGTACTTGTAGGAATAAAATTCCAAAAATCTTTTGGCAGGATTTCACTTAGAGTCTTGTTCCCAAACTTTCTTGGGATTTTTTTACTGAATTCTGCAACAACTGCAATACAGCTTTTCCCTTGGGCATCTCTTGACAATACCTTGAACTTAACAGATGGATACCACTCACCTAAACTCTTCTGTGAAAATTTATACGAACATGTTCAACCGATCTAATTGAAGAAAATAACGAATAACAAGACCAGCGATATAATGGGTATATTACAAACATACACTACAATATTTGCAGTCGGTTTGACTTGAAACTTCTCCTGATGTCTTCTTGAAGCAAGGGCTCTGTAAGTAAGAAAGATTTGAATGGCATGAAATGGACAGATCAAAGGATGATATTATGCAACTTGTAGAAATCATGTGACCATACAATTCAATTGGCATAAATAGCAGCCACAAGAAATATAAGAATAGCATGCATTTCTCACCAATATGTTAACATACAGTCCATAATACAAAGGTGCAATGAGAATAATTAAAATTTAAGATCTAACATAAACAGCAGAATTCCTACAGTAAGAAGGTACAAATACACACTATTTTAAATTTAAAGCTTTTAGAATTATCATCTCAGCATTGATGCTACTAAATTAAAATCAGATACAAAAATTGAAGGCGATAAAAATAAGCTACCTTATCTGCTCCTGAAACCTTTAGGTTCTGCACATGTTTGTTAATTAAACGAGCCAGAAGAACTCGAACATTATCGGGAAGCTTCAAATCGTCAAGTTTCGTTTTAAGAAACTTCTCTGTAATCTTGGAATTAACTGATCCCAAGAGATTGTTATAAAGGCTTGTTGTTGTTGTTGTTTGACGAAGCTTCAGAGCTTTTTTCTGGATAGCAATCAAAGAATACTTATTATGATGGGCAACAATCACAAAAAGCAAAAAGAGGAAGGTGTGAAGAGGGGCATGCATGATTGTCAGAGGGGTCATTCATTTTTGAATGCTTGTTCATGTTTTTGACGTCAAATCTTTGACACGCATTAAAACAAGTAGTAGGAGGGCCATATATACATCATAATGGCTAAACAATTACGAGGAGCATATAACACATTATAAGCTTTTACAAATTGACAGTTTGCCACATTTTTGACATCAAATATTACATATGTATATATATACATTATTTTGAGAAGGCTGGTCATTCATATACATATTATTATCGTTATTTTGAAAATCACACACATACACATGTATACATGCATGCATGCATGATTGCATGAACATGTGCACGCCCCATGCACATGCACGCACACATGTGTGTCAACTATCCATGTTCTGTCTGGAAACAAGCTTCCTGAGTTTTGCACAGTAAGCATCTTGAGGTAACTGCGAATTGATCGTTGCATTTTCTGTTTAATGGAATGATATGTGGGATATACCCTCAGGGCTTTAGTAAAGATAACGAAATGTGTTATAACGTTATATCAGTTTGGCACGGATGGAAATCTAAAGCATTGAACGAAGCTATTTTGAGAGAAATAACATCCATTTGGGTTAAATAATATGTAGTGGATATGGTCATGTTTAACACATGCTGGTGCAACTGTGGGGTAGAACAAGATGAATAAAACACAGTTCCTCTACGTTTGAGGTAGCATTCATGTATATGGTACTCATCAGAAAACTGAATGTATTTACTAACATGTCATCTAGATGAGAGTACTGCAAATATTGGAATAAGTAACTTTACCGACATGTTGGTCTTGACATGTTAAACATGGGTTTAATTTGAGCCTCTTACCTAAGAAATCAGTTCCCTCTATGCGGGTGGCAAGTGCAAACAATGGTTTAGATATTTTCAGAAAATTAGATCAATGTAACATATTTAATCAAGCATTATACTCCATGACGAAAACCAAATAACAATCAACCAAGTATATGTGTATCCTTTTAACTTGCAAAATGTTAAATCAAATAATAAGTGCTCCTACCATTCATGCTACTGAAGAGACAAGGCTCACGCTTAAATAGGATCTGGTTGAGCAAGATTTACACAGTTTTACACATGTTACTGAAGATATTGTTTTCAAAACTAGATAACTAATGACGTGTGAATAAAGTTCACGGTAGACTTGCATAGTTAAAGCAAATCGTGCACATAATAAGTGAGAGCCATATATCATAGGTAAAAGAAGGAACCTTTTTCAGAGACTAACCTTTGACTGAGCATCCTTTTTAACTGTCATACATGCAGGACATATTTGGTTTAAAACACTAACAACTTCTCGTATTAAATGAGGGTTGTATATGGACCGAGACAACTTTATAACCCCAAAATGGCCTGTCAAAATATGCCAGTCTTTCTAAGTAAATAAACATTGTGATTTAAGGGTATAATATTTGCATATAACATGTGCTACCTTCACAGTCTCGTATACTATTGGCTCCACACGTATAGCATTGAGAGGATGAATTTGGCAAACCAAGCTTTGCACTTGTTAGATCACTGGCATCATTTACAGTGACTGTGCATATTTTTTCCTGAAGTCAAGTATAGACAGACAATTGTTAGAAAGAAAAATAAAACAAAAAACAGACAAATGCAATTGCATTGCATGTGATCTTACCTAATGAACTATTTTGTGGAAACGTAAACAAAATTTGCATCGCATATAACGAGAGAGAAAAGTAAAATCTCTGTCATAGCATTGCAGCATATCTTTTCAATGCATACGAGCGCTAGTACTTCAACCAAAATATTATGCTAATACTAAAAGATGTCCAATACGATCACAATTTTTTGGTTCAAAAGTAAACTACGGATTCCTGACAGGAATAAATGATAGTAATATACATGAAAACCTTAATACACTCGAGCACAAAAATATATTGATATTCCTTGCAACATATATGTGGTTAATGATGCAGAATCACAAGTATACACGCCTGTTCCCCAAATAAAAATCAGGTCATACTATTTGTGCAATATATATGTAGCCAATACAGTAGAATCACAGGTGTGTCAGTACAATTGTTTTTTAAACCAGATACACGTCATCAGTGTCAATTGACAACAATGAAATGTTATTTCCATATGAATTTTACCAGTTATAATCTATATTGCAGAGATTTGGAAACTTAATGTAAATACACTTTTTCAGGTAAACATGTTCAACTTGAGATGAAGGGAAGCATGTCAGTGGTGCATGAGAGAGTACAAATATGGGTTGATGGCAACATATGTTTTTAAAAAAAAAAATCTTTTCAACAAGTGTTCATATGATAGTTCCAGTAACAACACACATACAAATAACCCCCAAAAAATTAAATAAATAAATATTATGTTCGATTCGAAAAAAAAAAGAAAGGATAATTTATAAAACAAAAATGATTTTATTTAACGACCACAACCCCCCCCCCCCCCCCCCCCCCCGAAACAAAGCCAAACCTTTAAAAAGAAAAGAAAAAGGCAAACAAACCAACCCCTCGCTTCCCTCCTTTTTTTATTGATGCAAAAACGCAATGTTCGTCTCTGTTGACATCTGGATAACTAGTGTCCCAATATGGGACCAGACTTGTCGAGCTGTGGCGTGGGGCTGCATTGGAGACAGATACGATATGCACTGATCAAACACACTGCAGTGAACTGTGACTAGTTTGTTGTTGTTCTATCATACCCATATCTTTTTGCTCGAGCAGTTTTAATATGAAACATCAAAATAAAAGCAGCACTTTACCCCTTCCCAAGTGTGCTTTCATGCAAGCACAAAGTGAATGGAGGAGTCACAATCTATTGTATGATGAGTATAAAATTTAAAGCTAGTTCGAGCAGAATGAACTTTCTTTTTGGTTTCAGTAAGTTTGGTCTGCCTCGCAAAGAAACATGATCCTTTCAGTTTGCTGGCGGATTATTCAATTAAGTACAATCATGCTCCTCACAAAATGTTTCCACCCTTGTTTGTTTCTGTTGTCCCCAGGATTTTCATAAATAAATAAATGTGCTTGTATGTAATGTCTTTTCTACACTCTGCAGATAGAGCTTGGCATTGTAAGCTCTATTAGGCAAACTGAATGAGAAACATCTTGTAATAAAATATATATTTTCCTAATAAACAGGTCCGATCTTCCATAATATGTGGTCACAGAGGACAGCATTAGCAGTGATTCTCTTAAAGGTTAATCTTTTTCATTATTGGGATAACAGTCAGTTTGTCATAACAAAACTTACATGGTCACGATAGGACAACTCAATTGCTTGAAATTTATTAACTTCCACATTTCCACCTTACATGGTATCTGTAACAACTGAAAATTAATAACCACGAGTCAAAACTAAGTCTTCATTATAGGTGGCGGAGATGGAGAACCGTTACAGATCATCCTAAGGCATGTCCATAGCTACCCTTTAGGCCAACAGACAACCTTGGTAAGGCCTAGGTGGGTCACATACATAAGTACCCCTACCTAGCGCTCAACTATGTTTGGGCTTTTCCTTTGATGACGTTCAAATTATCATGATAACAATGGACTCGTCAAAACTATTCATTCCCTTTACAAAAGGGTAGCCAAAAGTCATAGTGAGAACCTGTCCTTCTAAGGCTAGTCTTTATCTCCCTACATACAAGTGAGTAGCTAAAGGTCACCTAGTGTCAATGACTCCGCTAAGACATCTTTTTAAACCGAAACTTGAAACCTTGTTAAAACAAAATTGACGCATATGCAGTCAAAGCTCTCCTAAACCACACAAGATCCCCATTGTAGCACGATTAGACTACTATGTTTTTTCAATATAGCACACATTAAAAATAGGTCTGTTTTAAGCTTGTTATTTTCCGCTAAACACACAAAATCCTGACTTTTAAGCATGCTGTAGCAAAATTAATATCATAAGAATGAAAATACTGATTTAACTAGCGTTCTCTTGAACCAGATCAATCAAGTTAGGGTAAAGACAAATGATGTGATGGAATAAGCGTTCAAGTGAGTTAGATATATATTTTAGTCACCAAATTTA
Source organism: Allium sativum (assembly GCA_030737875.1). Classification (NCBI taxonomy): domain Eukaryota; kingdom Viridiplantae; phylum Streptophyta; class Magnoliopsida; order Asparagales; family Amaryllidaceae; genus Allium; species Allium sativum. The sequence goes on along the minus strand of CM060916.1, from coordinate 746,734,281 downwards.
GACCACATAAATCAAAATATTATTAGGTTGTAATATGTAAGTGCTGACGTCAAAAAGTGGTACTCTTGACGATCACCCCTCAAAGTGCGTAATTCACACAATAATCACAAAATATTCTCACAGTCACAGTCATAGAATGCAAGAAATAAAGTAAAAACAGGGAACACGCAAGAGTTTTATAGTGGTTCGGCTCAATCCAAGCATACGTCCACTTTATAATCTTTGTTTATACTGTAGATTACAGATTACAGTTGTTTGATTGTAAGAAAATAGAGAAAGAAGTTATTATAAAGCAAAATCCTTGCGTTACAATGAAGTAATTACACAAAATCCTCGCGTTGATGGTGTTTGGTCTAGTACCATGCAATGTCCTTGAGTGAAGAGTCCAGAAAAAGATCATTTTCCAAGCCTTGAAAATAGGTATTTATAGTCAGGTAACCTCTCCGGGTCAGCATGCCACGTGTCCCCGAGCCAAGCGAGTAGAGGGCAGAGGAGCAAGTCTTGAACTCATGGAGAAGTCCTCTCCAGCACGTTGAAGCACATATGTTAACTCAATCTGAAATTATAGGCGGTGAAACAGGTAGTTTGACCACGTAATTAACATGGAGAATAGGTCTTAAATGTTGTTGTGTACCGGGTTTGGGTCTGCATGTTCGACCCGACCCGGAAGAATGAATATTGAACGGTGGCCATGGGCTACACCGAGCCGAAGTGAACCAATCCTGGTAGACTGACACGGACTCCACCGATCCGAGAGTTATATGTCTCAGTCGCTTCAATCCAAAGTGATGTACAAAGGAGAGAAAGTAGCAAGCTACCATATCGGCCCAGGTACACCGACCCAAGGTCCTTCGAGCCGAAGTAAGGTATGCAGGAGTGATAAGTCGAACCGACCTATTCAACCTGAGATCCTATTCGATCCGGGATCGATATATGTCAATCCACCATATTTGAGTTGATTTACAACTGCCATCCAATAATTCGAGTCATGCGATCTTATACTCAAGTCTTGAGTAATTTGCTTTGTAGAAATTCGTGAAGTAACTGCCTTGCCAAAAGACATGTCAACACTTTGCCACGCAAAACATATCTTGTGGTAAAAGATGTGCTTTGAATAATCCAAAAGTCATAAATATCCAAAAGTCCACAACCACGCCCGATTGTATTAAGTAATAATAAAAAGCCAAAAAACCATGATCGCTCTGAATCATCTTAATAGAAAACCAAAACTTCATGGTCGCGCCAGACCATATTATAAGAAGACCGTGATTGCTCCGGATCATATTATAAAAAACAAGAAAACCAAAATACCAAGAAATCCCACGATCAACCCGGTCGTATCATAAGAAGACCAAAAATCCGACGATCACTCCGGATAGTAACATAAGAGAAATCTAAGAAATCCATGGCCTCGTCGAGCCTATCCGATCGTGAGTATAATCCATACCTGCAAAGAAATCATAAACAGACGCGTAAGGTCCTAACAATGCCGTTTAGTCATTTCAAGCATAAACCAAGCTTGGAGATTCGTTTGAGTATAATCCATACTCGAGCGATGGTTGAATCACCCTGCCAAGTCCAGACAAGATATCTTAATCCTTCAGGTATCATCCATAACTGAAAAGTTCCAACTGAGCATAGTTCATACTTAGGAATCCAATTTGAGTATGATCCATACTCGTATCGTGGTAGAACTATGATTGCCACATCTTGACAAGATAGTAAGTCTCTAGCTATAATTCATACCTAGAATTTCGAGATGAGTATGGTCCATACTCAGGTTGTGATTGACCGATCTTACCACATCCTGACAAGATGCTTGAGTTTATCAAACATAATCCATGCTTGAAAATTCATTGTATTAAATTCGAGACTGTTACATTATTAATTCAATATGTAACAGTTTATCGTTGAACGCAGAGCACGTATAGGGACTACATCGTAATCCCATACGTGTGTACATCAACTTAGCCATTTTGTAATGGATGATTTTATTGTTGAGCTCACAGCACGTCTGAGGATTAAAACATAGTTCCCGTACATGAGTGGGTCGGAAAAACAGAAAAACATATCTTATCTAAGAAACGTAAAATCCAATGAGATCCAATCCAGATCAACCGACAAGGATTCCGCGTGTACTCAACCCAGGATCATTCTCTCTCCGGGGAGCAGTTGATGGTTGTGCTGGTGCCGGCATTGTCGGTTATATGACATTCGATCAACTTTTCATATCTGATCCGTTCATCGACCAAATCTCGCAAGTGACTACACTCATTGGTGGTAGGACCAGCCATTTCGTGACATAGGCAGAACCTTGTGGATTCTCGTTCCCATTGAGTTAGCTCCCTCCTAGGAGGCTTTGGATAAGACATGCAATCCTTCGTGTCAAGATAGACCTCTTCCAAAGGCATGATGAGCGCAGTGTATTTGTCGTATTTGGACTTTTTCTGAGGTCCACCATTCAGATCATCCTTAGCTGGGGTCTTTCCCTTGCTCTTTCCAAACCCAAACGATCCTTCGTTTTTAGTTAGGTTGATCTCGCGAACGTCCTTCCCGAGATTAGCATCTTCTTCTCGCAGAAATCTATCTGCTTCATAATAGAAGTCACCAAGATCCTTTGGTAGGTCTCGTTGCAAAGAGATTTTGAAGTCTGTTTTATTCTGGATGCCTGATACAGCTGCCATTAGTACCTGGACAGTTCGGGTCTATCTACTGATGTTACCATCGCATTGAATCTTTCCAGGAATGAGCGTAGAGCTCCGGACCTCTGCCTGATTGAAGTTAGAGTTAAGACGTTTTTGGGTCTAGCTATGTGAATCCTGAACTGCTCTATAAAACGGGTGATCAACATGTTACAACTGTTGATCGATTTAGATTCTAGCTACCGAAATCACATAACAACGATGTCAATTAAGTGGAGAGGAAAACACTTAGCCATGACGCGATCTGAGGTCGATAGCACTTCCATATAGCGCATCTGGCGCGTGTTGCGCATGAGATGTACAGTAGGATCATTCCTACCATCGTAAGGCTCCAAAGATGACAAATTGAAGTCTGGTGGGTTACGGGAATTCTTGATGTTCTGTGTGAATAGGCTGCGACTGACGTTGTCCATGTGATTCTGAGATGAGCCTCTTCAAAATCGCCGAATCAAGTCAACAAATCGATCTTCATCTCCAAGTAACTGTCGCTAGTTGTCCAATCCGGCATTAGCGCCCCCATCATGAGATCCAAGTGAAGGTAGGAGCTTGTCCCGAGATTCCAAATTTAGTTCGAAATTGCCCCCAAGTCCCAAGTCGATAGGCTTCGAGTCGGTATAGCGAAGCCAACCTAGGTTGATAGTTCTGGTTCGAACTCCTGTGCCACTCCCATCCAGAGCAGCGTTAATCTGAGCTTGTCAATCATTTTCAACGCTTTTATCCAGTGTATGTTGGCCTGTGTTTGGTCGATATTTCTATCGTCTCCATCCAAGACGATATGAGTAGCATTGTGATGTTGCTCATTGAGTGAAGGACGGTTGCCCCCTTGCTGGGTTCGGTCGGTAGGACCCCTTGGTCGATCTAAGGTTTGGGCCGATCCACGTCGGGGTGTTGTTGCACTCTCTGTTCTCGCAGCATTACAAGTGCCAACTCCAGCTAACAAGCTTTGACCTCCTGGTCGCTGAGATTCCTGAAATCTTGCAAAGAAAAGTTTCATTATTTCCTCTTGTTTGCGGAGAAGCTCGTCCTGTTTCTCCATCGGCATAATCAACTTCATGAGCACGTTATTCATCTCTTCTCTAGTAAGGTAGATGGAGGGATCACCATGGGAGGAAGCCTCATGGCTTGTCTCAGTGCCTGCACTGCATTGCCAGCAGTTTCAGTGCGGCAGAGAGTTCCATCCTCCTTCCGCTTCACCATCTTAAATACAAAGATAAGCTATCCAAATCCTTTCAAGATAGAAGTTGATATAGTTGTGTGCCCCCTTCTCGGCACATCAAAAGAGTTCACGTCAGAAAGTGGCACTCTTGACGATCAACCCCCAAAGTGCGTAATCCACACACAAATCACAAAATATTCTCACAATCACAGTCATAGAATGCAAGAAATAAAGTAAAAACAAGGAACACACAAGAGTTTTTTATAGTGGTTCGACTCAACCCAAACCTATGTCCACTTTATAATATTTGTTTATACTGTAGATTACAAATTACAGTTGTTTGATTGGAAGAAAGTAGAGAAAGAAGTGATTATAACACAAAGTCGATGCGTTACAATGAAGTAATCACACAAAATCCTTGTGTTGGTAGCGTTTGTTCTTCTACCATGCAATGTCCTTGCGTGGAGAGTCCAAAAAAAGAAGATCCTTTTCCAAGTCCTGAAAACGGGTATTTATAGGCAGACGGCCTCTCTGAATCGGCATGCCACATTACAGTCATCCCAGGTCGGGCTGGTTACGTGTCACCTGATCCAAGTGAGTAGAGGATGGAGGAACAAGCCTTGAATTTGTGAAGTCCTCTCCCGCACTTTAAAGCATATATGTTAACTCGATCCGAAATTATAGACGGTGGAACAGGTAGTTTGACGACGTAATTAGCCTAGAGAATAGGTTTTGAACGTTGTTGTGTACCGGGTTCGGGTCGGCATGGTCGACCCGACCCGGAAGCATGAATATTGAACGGTTGTTATGGGCTATACCGAGCCAAAATGCACAGATCTGGGTACGCTGAGCCAAACTCCACCGATCCGAGAGTTATTTGTCTCGGTCGTTTCAATTCAAAGTGAAGTAGTAAGGACGGAAAATAGCGAGCTTCCATGCCGACCCGGGTACAAGGTTATTACGACGTCAAGTCGAGCCAAATCGAGTCACTACCATCTAGAAGACTAGTCGACAAGTCGTCCGACTAGTCGTGACTAGTCGACAAGTCTTTTATATACATATATTTATTAGACTTAAATATATAATATAATTAGATATAAAGATAACATAATAATAGGTTCAAATTCAACAAAGATAACATAATAATAGGTTCAAATTCAACAAATCAGTTAATTATTTAATTAGATTATAAACTTATCAGTTAATTAAAAAAATTCAGTCACTTAAAAACAAATCAGTTAAGCCTAGGGTTAATTCTTATGAACAAATCAGTTAATTAAAAACTGATCGAGTCTTCTGAAATAATTTTTATGATGAAAAAAAATAAAAAATCATAACATACCTGGGGCTGGCGGCGGAGGAGCAGCGGCGAGGTCACGAGATGCAATTAGGGTTTTTATTTTTAAACTGATGCTCGATTTAGTGATCGATGGATTAATCGATCAGAATATGGATGTCGACTCAACTCAATTAGGGTTTTTGGGATTAAATTATGGTTCTAGGCTCGAATTAGGGCTCGATTTAGCCCACCATCGTCGAAATGCGCAAGTCGAGAGTCGTCGAATTCCTCAGAGCGACTTCTCGACTTGTCGACGACTAGTTGTCGACGTGATAACACTGCCCGGGTACGCCGACCCGGGGTCCTTCGAGTCGAAGTAAGGTGTGTTATAGGTCGAACTGGCATATTCAACCCAAGATCCTATTCAATCCGGGATCGATATATATTAATCTAACATATTTGAGTTGATTTACGACTGTCATCCAATAAATTCAAGTCCATGCGAGCTTATACTCAAGCCTTAAGTAGTTTGCTTCGTAGAAAACTGTGAAGTGACTGCCTTGCCAAAAGGTGTGTCAACAATAATTAAACAATGCTTATTTTTCCTACATAATTGATGAGAGAATGAGAACAAATTAACTTTAAATGTTTTGTTTTATATTTAATGATGGCTTTTACACCTCTGTTATATCCACGGTTACCTTATTCCCACTATAACTTTTTACATCAATGCTATTATGGAACCACTAAGCACTTAAACTGTACATTGACTTGGCACTTCCTTGAAGATGATGGTTCTAATTAGAAACAAACACACTTGGGCATTCTTGCATCTAACAAGGCTAATTTTTAGTAAGGTTGTGACCTTTGATCAATCATTGACCTTGATGTGTTTCAATAGACGAGAGGTATCCCAAATGCACTTCTCATTTTGTGGTTGCTATCTGAAATTGGGTTGTTTGCCAAACCCTTTGCTTGTAACCTTTGTTAAATGTGATCTAACATATAGGAGTCGTGTTACCATATCTTCATATTTGTTAATCCTTGATCAAGTGTGATTAGCTACATTTTCTCTCATCAATCATCTATTGGTTATCCCATCATAGAGGTTAATTCCATCGATGATGTAAGTGGATCCACAAGTTTTTCCATGGTTTCCCTCACTGGAATGCCACATTTAATATCCCAGTTGCTAGCTCTATCATGCTCAAAAGCAATGATAGACTCATGTAACAACCTTGATTTCATGGCAGCTATACATAGCACAATTAAACAAGATAAACAGTAGCAAAACCAATTTCGGAATATTTTTATCTACATAAGTAAAGAAGATAATAGTTGATTATATGGTTGAAATAACATTACATATAATCAAGCTAATGAAATAAAAAAGTTATCAAGGGAACATAAACATGCGTTTGCGTTAAATGTGCAACACACAAGTGTGCATTTGAAGTGGATAAGCATGAAAATGGTTTATGTAAATATGTGCAAGTTTCTTGCTGAAAATTAAAAATAAAAACTTTTAAGGTATGCATTGATGACAAGAGAAGGAAAATAAGAATGTGGAAGGAAGGTGGATGATGATTCTCTCGGCTTCACTTTCTTTACACTTGCCTATGCGCACACCCTACCTACACCCTCTTTTTTCATCATTCCTAATAACTCAAAAACAAGGCAGCCCACTTTTAATCTCTAATTATTGCTTAATCCAAATAGCTAATTAAGCTTAAAACGACTTCAAATCAACACAAACTCCAATACAGTCCTTACACTTCATCACTAAAGCACAAGAAAAAAAACAAGAAAACAAATTTTAAAGTGGGGAAAGAAGTTATGTACATGGGTAAATAAGGTGAAAAGAGACCAGAATTGATCTTAAGTGGTGGTGGGGAAGACTTGTGTGTTTGCTTTGTGTATGAATGAGCTTACTCACCAATATAAACTGTGTGTTACCTATTTTACATTTGAAAAGTGGTTCATTTATATCCTTGTTGTTGATCTTGGTAAAGCGATCTTAATTATGTGTAGACATGTGTGGTAGCATAGTATACTTGAACAGGCGCATCTGGTTGAGCATATTAGGTGAAAATGATGTATTTAACAAGAATAATAAGATTGAAAATCATGTGTTCAAAATAAAAGTTTTTGACAAAAGCCTGCAATTTAAAAATGTTTAAATGAAAAAGAATTAACGTGTTGTATACATAATACATAGTCTTATATTATAATATAGAGCTAAAAGTTAAATAACATGAAGTTAAGTATATATATATATATATATATATATATATATATATATATATAAAGAGAAGAATATGTGCTGAATATATCATAATTCTGAAAAGTTGAGTAACATGAAGCTGAATATATCATAATTCTGAAAAGTTGAGTAACATGAAGTTAAAGATGTTTTTATAACATTTCTCTTTTTCGGAAGTAAAGTGTTTGAATAAAGCTACGTTAATTAAAAATGCTAATTAACATAGAGTTAAAAATGAGTTACAACACTTCTGCCTCTTTAACTAGATTTGAAGAAAATAACTTTTGACCTAGCACATCATTAAGAGATGGTTTATGGTGTACTGAAAAGAGAATTAACATCTTATGATTAAATGGAAAATATAGCAAATGCATATAAATCTAAGATTGTTATGCCAAGAAAAAAGATAGCGGCAGCATTTGCTGGATCCTGTTGCCTTACTTGTGTCTGACACAATCCCCTCAACGTGTGGAACCATGTCAGGCATAAGATGATAATTTTCAAAGTGTTACTTTGAATTATCAACTATTAGCTTTCAACCGTTGACTTTGATTTTTGACTTAGGAAGGATATAAAAGAGATGTGATTTCATATGGTTTAAGCACTTCTTGATGATGCGGTACCACTCATTTGAAACGTCTTTCTCTGTAAGTGTGATTTGTTCGAATACCTATCGGTGAGGCTCTAACATATACTTTGTACGTTTTCTTACAAAAGAACCGGTATGAGTTAATCAGAAATGCATTGATGGCAGTGTTAAAATGACCTTAATTGAGCATGTATACTGAAGTATGACTTGACCAATGTCAACATTGAAACGAATAACAAGTAAAACGATGATGTCTAGTTGTCTACAGTACCCATAAGGAAGTGCTAGAAGGAATCGTATTTGAGATGTTGACTGCTCGTAATTGGTAAAATGGTTCCACAGTGTGTTTTGTCGTAGATGAATAAATTGATAAAATAAAAATTGACTGACTAAAGAAGACCTGAGAAGTCGGTTACATGGATCCATACCATTCGGATATATTTAATCTGGAGATATATCTTATATATCTCGTCTAGAGATATATGAATCTACGGTTCTTAAATGTATCTAATCTAGAGATTTACTTTGTCACACAGTCTTGTCAAATTGGAACAAGGTACAATGATAGAATAATGACTAATAAGAATGATATATAAAATAAAAATAGAAATACAATTATCCATGATCTGTGTGTGAATGACATCAATAAAATGCAGCAAGGGATCACGCTCTACACAGAAAGGCGAAATGTTACAAACTGAAATTCAAAAGCTTCAAAATCATTTTCATCAAAAAAAAAAAAAAAAAAAAAAAAAAAAAGTTAAATTTTGATATCAAAATATTAACCAAAAATAAACATGTAATTTTATTTTTTGTTAATTTAGATGATTTTTTATACAAAAATGTGTTATACTTTATATATGACTTTAACATATTAAATTCTACATTAGAATAATGTAAAACTATATGTTTATGATTCTGTTTGAAACAGTCTTATTGGTGGTGAATGCTGCAAATCGACAGCGAGATATTGTTAATGGATGATCAGGAAGAGAATGGTGATGGAGGTTGCAAGTCGAAAGTGAGATTTCATTAATGAATAGTCAAGAAGGAGATGTTATCTAGGATATTTCCAAAACTTCAAAAAACATGGATTGAGTTTACTTTATTTATAAGTAGATACTCGTTTTTTGTATAGTTATCACTTTTGGGTCGTATTACGATTCACATAGAAATTCCTCCAGCCCTCAACAAATTTGTGCATGATAAACCTCTATGAGTGACATATAGAGTAGATACCAACCAATATCACCATATATTTTATTACAACATGTAGTCTGATCTCTAAGCTTGTCAAAAAATGAAATTAATATATGACAAGGTGAAAATGAACAGGGAAGACAGTTTGGTTAAAAAAAAAAAAAAAAAAAAAAAAAAAAAAAAAAAAAAAGGAAGGCAGTTTCACAAAAAAGTTCATACAGATAAGGTTTAAGAAAGGCCATCTTGAATTACATCTTCCAAGAGAGAGAACAAAATTTTATGTGTGTGATCATTAGTTAGTACTTTATGCTTTAGGGCAAATTTAGCGCTTGAGTTAAATTTGATGATTAGTTTAGATGTTTGTACTGTAATTTATAGAAAATCTAAATCAAGCATAGACTGATGCATTAAGATGAAAAATGATACTCTTTTGCATAAACATCAAGCAAAAAGGATTCATACCGAATCAGCCCCTGTCATTAACTCAAACTGAAGACCTCTCAAAACACCAAGTTGTTGGTTTCTATCCTCCATGACCTACAGACAACATGTTTTGATATAAGATTGAAAGAATTAGACATTCATTGCATAGATCGTAAAGATGTATCGATTGAAATGAACACGTAAAATAAATCTATGTTAAGTACAGACATATGAGGAGATATATTACAGCTATTCTTTGGAAGCTCAATACTAAAGGTGTGCTACTGAGAGAACTTTGAGGTTTTCTGTTCATTTTATTAGCAGCAATTCAAGTTGAAATGTATTTGAAACAGTCCAAACAATGGCTTACAATATAACACACACAAAAAAAAGACATTCATCACACAGATGTGTCAATTGAAAGAATCAGACTAAGCCTTTGTTAGTTAGCGCTAAGCACTTGAGGTTCTAAAATATTATGAGGAGGTGTTACTGTAGAAGGCAGGGTGGAGCATTGCAACACTGTTAGACAGTTGCATGGAAAGAAAACAAAACAGAACGTAATCTGACCATAGTGGAGCAATTAGGGCTGTCAATGAATACCCGAAAAATCCGAAATCCGTCTGCATTCGCATCCGAAAAGCAGATAAATATCCGATATCCGGAAAAACGGATACGGATGCGGATATAGGCATATCCGCATCCGAAAATTATCCGTCCGCTTTTTTTCACGATTACAGCTTAAATTATGTGTATTTTAGCATAATTAAATATACTTATTGTTTTGCAAAATTAAAAGTCTACTAAATGCATGTTAATTGCTCAAAATTATATATTATCATCATATTTATTTATTTTTATCACTTTAGTAATTAATTAGGTTGAAAAAAATCAATATTTAGCTAAAAAAAATTCAACAATGTTCATTGATTTATCGATCATTAGCGGAGCGGATAATTATCCGATATCCGTCCGTATCCGCGGATACGGATATCCGATATCCGAAAATGGTTTCGGATGCGGATACGGATATAGCACTATCCGCATCCGAAAGTATCCGTTGACAGCCCTAGGAGCAATTAATAACATAAATGTAAGCACAATGGTTCTTCCAATTGTTTTCCTTAAGGATGTTGAGTGTACTAAAAGGGCGTTGCTATACACGTTCTTTTTACATCTAAATAAATCCACTAAATCCCTCTTCTCACACCAATATACCCTGAGTACGTAAAAATTAATTAATATCAACAATGTAAAAAAGGCCAGGCTAGAAGAAAAAAACGTGAAAATATGAGGAGGGCTCAAAGTGAATCTGAAACATGAAATGTCAAGCTCCCCGGATTTCCATCCTATCCGGAACCTGTGCCTTTCGGCCTTCAAGCACCTCCCGTGAATTATACAGTAATCTTCTTGTTTCCTCTTCCATCTTTCAACTTCCATCCCAGCCCCAAATTTTATTAGCATAGGCCCTTTACTTCGCTGCAACTTTTTTTTAACCAAATTGAGACCATTTAACACCAATGTCTTTTAAGTGATTAATGTAAACTGTGAAGTATAACTCATTTTCTTTTTTTCTTTTTTTTTTTCTTTTCATGTGGAGAATTTGGAATGAGGTCTGTGTACAAAGTATCACTCTTATTTAAGGAAAATCAGATAGCACATTCAGTTGTTTATCCACTGATCAATTTTATATTGACAAAACATCAAGCAACACATCTACAGCTCTTCCATTTTCCCTTGTGACAATAACCAACAGTTCACTAGTTCAGGACTTAACTAGTATACAGTTCATGCATTCGACACCATCCCCTAATCATGCTTAGAGAAGCAAGTTAGTAAAGTTTAATGTCCAAACTTGTAGGAATATAAATTATTCAAAATCATTTACTACAAACAGATACTATTTCGCAAGCACACTTAATTTACAAAGATTTAAAAATATTTTTGTCAGCCTATTATCATATTGAAAACATAACAGATCAAACTGAGTACAAAACAGAAAACCCTCTTCAAAAAGAAACGAATAACCCAAAATCAGAACACCTATTGCCTACACTGATCAAAATAAACTGCATGCATGCTCGAACGCCGAATAACAGAAGGAGATTAAGCAGTCAAACCTTTCAAACACATACCTGTTTTATCTTCTACTTTTCCCAATCGGCTATCTGCACTAACAATCAATGTGGCTCAGACGTAAGCAAAAGATCTTAACACCGAAGTTTGGTGATAACTCAGTGTTATGAACACAAAGCAAACATATATATGAGAGTGATAACGACTAACTAGGACATTAATTGCACTTAAATTTGTAAACGGATTTTACATTTATTTTTACCTCTCCTCTTGTTGCCATTAGTATTATTTAGGTAAGAGGAGAGAATAAGAAGAATATACATCGCCGTCACTTTAGTATGAGAGTATTTTCACAAATGCGTCTGTATAAAAATAATTAAACAGGCTTATGAAAACGCCACATAGTTTGCCCGTAATTACGAAAGTGCACGTGATCTTTCAAATTCATTCGATTGGACAAAAGCAATTTGGTCAGAGACCAGAGCAAGATGCTTCCAGGTTTATTTATTATTGCTTTAAGGCTCAATGTTTGATGATGAAAATCATTTTATGTTCCCATCACTCACACTTCAATTTGCTAGGGCTATGCAACGTAGGGCTGGTAATTAGAACCGAGAACCGAAAATCCAAACCGAATCGATCAGAAAAGACTCGAAGCCGAACTGAACCCGATGGGTCTCGGATCGGGTCCAGGTTATGAAAAATACCATCAAGACCCGATCAAACCCGACCCGCATAGACCTGACCCGAAAGACCCGATCAAAAAACATTTAAATATATGTATTTTTAGTGTTATTATTCAATCGGATCTAAACCAACCTGACCCGACCCGAGTTTAAACCCTACCCGACCCGAACCGAAGCTCGGGTCGGGTCCAGATTTTTGAAATGTATAGTTTAGACCCGACAAAATCCGACCCGCCTAGAACCGAGACCTGACAGGTCGGGTCCGGATCCATCGGGTCGGGTCTAATTGTCACCCCTATGTGAACGGTTTTCCTACAAAGCAAGTTGTCCTCGATTTATGTACAAAAAAAATTTGAAAACCGCGATTTTGCTGAGTTTCCCCTTCAGCGATTAAAAAAAAGTAAAATTAAAACACCTCTTTACACAGTGACAGTACGGCGTATTTTAAAGAAACCTTGTGGCGGCACCGTAATATTATATTTTTACTTTGTCATGTGTAGTTGATTCGAATTGTATTTCTAAGTTACAATATCTATTTTTGTTGGTCTAAACTTTATTTTATTTTATTAATTAATAAAAAACAAATTCGCATAGAAATTTATTGTTAAATCTTATTTTTTTTAAGTCAGATTAAGATATGGTAATATTGATAGAAATATGTTTTGAATATGTAAAAATAATTATTAGTCAAATCATATTTTTAAGTAATACTAAGGTTTGGTGATATGTATACATGTGTTATTTTGTAGTTCAAGCCGAAGCAAAAAAAAAAAAAAAAAAAAACGTCAATGTACTTAATTATCATTAAAGATGAAAAATCAAGAATGATATATCGCTATCGTACCTAAATTTTTTTACACTACGATCGATGCACCTTCATCAAATTTTAACTCCAAATTTGGTATACACCTCAGAAATCTCTTTGGTATCCAAATTTGGAGCGTCAGTAATAATATTGTCAACCAATTGCACGTACTAATGTTGTTTTATAAAGAATATTAAAGCATCTCTAACCAATTAGATCTTAATAGTTGATCATCAAATATTAGAGATTGAACAATTAGGATGGACAATTAGAACCCGGGATCGCACTTTCAAATCGAACCGATACTGAATGACCTATATCCGGACCGTTACTAAGAGGTCTTGGGTTGAGTCTAAATGATACGAAGGACTAAAAGATCTGATCAAACCTGATTGGAACTGACCCGACTCAGTAGACTTGAACCTAAAGACCAAATCGAAAATTATTTAGATACGTGCATTTTTTAATGTTATTACCCAATCATAGCTGAACCAAACTGATCCAACCTAAACCTCACCACGAGCCAAGTCGGTCTAGGTTGTTAGATGCATAGTTTGGATTCAACAAGATATGACTCGCCTAGAACTAAAACATAACGGGTTGGGTCTAATTGTCATCCCAATGAGAATGCAATGTTTTTTCCAGCAGCCAGAAGTATTCGCTATTAATGTGCATCAGTGCTAAGCACATTTAATATTCATAAAATTACCGTGGTATATAAAATTGGAAAATTTTGTCTCTAACCAAGACAAACTCATATCTACATAAGAAAAGGATATATTTTGTTTTGTAAAATTTTAATATGGTAAGAAAACATAAGCCCATTGATAAAAACTTATTGTAACTAGATGATATTCTTAAAGACTTACATCAATTGAGCAATTCCCTCTCATATCATGCAAAACCTCGTGGTGTTTTACTTCCAAAAATAACGGTTAAGGATGATCTAAAACTAAAAGCAAATTCATTCTTAAATGAAATTAAATTTTTATTCAATTGAGAGAGTCAACATATATATTTAAATAATTAAAAAATACAAAGAAGTAAAGTATAGCAAAAAATATATGAGTTAATTTCCCAATAGAACAAACCTATGTGTCTATTAGAATAACAAACTGTATAAAATTGATGCACTTTCATTTAAAATCGAAGAAAAAGGAAAAGTTAATGGCGTGTACAACTTAGAGTCACATATTTGTACTATTGATATCTAAGAAATAAAGTTGCAACAATTTAATAACATGCAACTGATAAAGTTTCAGTTATTCTCTTGAATGATTTAACAATTCTCCAATTATATCTAAACTTTCAATATCACAATATACCATTATTATTTGCAAACCAATTATCCGTAATTACCAGTAATATTGTTAGAGATATGATTAATGCAAAATAAATGCAACAAAGAATATCAAATTAATATGGGATATCATCATCATATCATATAACAAACCCAGATACAAATTCTTCATATGGAATAAATATAACTTGCGCATACAAAAGTAGTACAGCATACATATTTATGTTAAACATAAAGAATCTTTAAAATGTACAAACTAAACTTGATTATATGTTAAATCCACACATTTTGAGTGAAACATCAAGAAAGTAAGAAACTACAAGGAAACCACTCATCTAAAATGAGCTTAAATTTGGTGAATGGATGTTGTCACTCAATCAATTTTACAAAATTAGAACTCCTTCCTGGACACGAAGAGAAAGTTAGAACAAATAAAAATAATTACAATTGTCACACCTTTAACTTGAAAAAAAATCAAATTAAATGGCGAGGTATTTTAGAATTCAATAAACAATAAAAAAACATATATATGATTCAATTAAACATTACCATCTTCTGCTAAATTAAATTTAACCAATTATATTATCCAATGGACAATGGTATGGAATAAATAGAAACTGCTGTATCTAATAGTTAGCAAAAATGATGTTACATTGTTGTTGTAGGCATAAGCTAAGGCATATGAGGAATTTCAGAAAAAATCTTAGCTAAAACTTTAAATTAAGCACAAAATATAGAAATCAATAGAACGTAGAAAATGGTTAATTAAATATTGACCACATATGAGAATAGATTAGAAACTAGATAATTGATTTTTTTTGTCATTATTTCATTATTAAATTAAAGAAAAAACTCAAATATCGTGAACTTTTCCAATAAACCATCATACAATAGTTCGAAAACATTTTATAACTATAATGAAAACAAAGTTAAATGATCGAATAGATATTTATGGGAAAATATAGCTAAATACTTATCTCAAGGAAATATATGTATTTATTTGTATATGTAAATCCTTACATTGTCAACCACTTTTTATTTTCCGTATTTTTTCTGTCTTTTCGGAACCTAAATTTTAACTTGCTGATATTTCTTTGACATAATTAATTTTATTTATTTATTGAACTATTTTTGAAGTAGCACAAATATATGCATTTTTTGTAAATATTTGCAGTTTTTACTACAAATATTTGTTGTTAAAATGAAAATATTTACGGTTTGGTTGAGATTAAACAAATTGACATTTCTAAAAGCTCGTTTTTATGGAGTGGCGCTTGTGTATTTTGGAACTTAAAAAAGGTGTCTTATAAAGGTCGAGTTCCTGCGAAAACATATTAAAATTATTTGGATTTTGTTCTAAACTTTAGCTTGCATAGAAATTACCTTTGATTTTTTGAGAAATTTCTCACAAAGTATAGTCAACTAGTAAAAAAATAGAGGTGATAGGTAAGATTAAATAAAAAAGTATATATGTGTACGGAACCTTATAAAGCAATTTCAAGGTACACTCGCATTTTAAATCTTTACATTCGATTCTACCCTTTAACTACATATGCACTGAGTAAGGATGAGTATATGAAAATTTACAACTAACAAATGCCACTTTCTCTCAGTATGTGGTCAAAATTTTGAACATGGTTGATCCAAGTAGTTTAACAAATTGATTGTTTAACTATTTACATATCATGTTTTTCACTTCAAAACTTAGCACGTGACCTGACAACTTTTACATATTATATAACAACTATTATAATGTAGTTTTAGTTTAAACAAATTATTTGAGTATTAACTTTTATTCATAATTCATAAAATATCCCTACTCACAAAAAAGTGACAAAAGCTTAAAATAATGCAGTTTTCAAGTTAGGATATAATGGTGTTATATAATTACTACCATCTCAAGCTAATTCATAGCATAACAAAGCAAACAAACGTGAACAAAACAATTAGTTTCCCTATTAGCTTTCAATGATATGTACCTATATTTCTTTAGTTTCCACTATTCTCATTAATGTTCTTCTGCATAAGTTGATCGACATTAGAACCATCTAGTAGTTATCTTTCAGCATGCATTTTTTTGTAAATAAAAGGATTAGTATAAAAAATATAACCAATACATATCCATTACTGTAATCGTTCATCATAACACATTAATCACGTACAAAAAGTAAAAGATCGAGTTGGTCGAACTTTATTTATGTATTTGCTTTTTGGGTGATGGATAAGTTTGAATCCTTCTGCCTTAGTTATTTCATACTTCTTTGTGTAATAACTATAATTATGGATCATGAATAAAAAAAGTAGTATTAAAGCATACCAATACAAAATATCAAACAATGACATAGATCATCAAGTTTTGTAAATGCGGTGCATCAAAAATATATGTAATCATGTATAACACATTGCGTGGTAAAGGGAACATCTTAAATAAAATCAATATATGAGTGTCGACTCCACTTATATATACACTTATCTATAAACCAAGATTAACATTAATGATTCCAAAAGTGCTTAAAAGAGGTATTATGGTTTTGTTTAATTATTGTTACGAAGAACCACTGGGTAAGCTATTAATTCCACTTTTAAATGGAATTGTTAACCTCAATTAATAAACTATATGAAATATGTTATGTGCATTCAAAATCATATAACACTGTTACAATAAATGATTAACCCACTGCCAAATAATATATTTCTTCTCCTATAAAATAAACAAAAGTTGTCATGCATAAAACCGAGCAATATAAAATACTATCTTTTCTTACATAAAATTGGCATTTTTGTCTAATTATGTCAAATACTCATCATCATACCACTGTAAAAAGTTTTTGTTTGGTCATATTGCACTAAAATGCACTAAAGTTAGATATAATGAATTTGATTACAACTAACTCGAAATATTTCAAAATTCGCTGACCAATTTGAAAGATGTACCGTAAATACATTATGGAATTAAATGATAGGTTTACAAATTAGAAAACAAAGAAACCCTTTCTATAAATATTCAATATTAAGCACATATATGAGAATAAAACTAATGTAAAATAAATTGAGAAAATTAGGAATTTTAGAGAGAAGAAGATCAAAATTGAACAAGACTAAGAAACATATGATTATACCGATGTGGATTATGTTATTCAAGTAATAGATTTATGCTTTCCAAAGCCTTAACTGCTGATTTATACTAATCCGATAATAAATTAAGTGATTTGCTTCATAATTAATGACAACAAATTAAATAAAAATTCGGGAAACTCATCATATCGAACATTCGAATGTAATGAGATGGAAAAAATAGGTCAATTCCATTACTTAAAGCTTGATTTGGAAAATTTGAGAGATTTGAACTTTAAGCATTCAATTTTTGTTTAGCAGAATCTACAAAGATGGTTTATTATACAAAGGGGAAGAATCGAAATGATGTCCGATGAGAGATTATAAACAATCAATTAATGATAATGTAACCAAAAAGATCAGATCTAGCTTTGAGATGAAGAATTAACCTCTAATTTGAATTTAGAGACACTCTATGATGAAATCGAGTGAGAATTTATGAAATCAATGAAATATTAAAGGAGATCTTGAATTTGGGGATAATGAGAAATGAGAGGCAGACTTTCAAGTGTTTCTCTCTTCCCATATATATAGGCAAAGGTGGCTAGACCAACGACCCACTCAATCAATCCCACTAATCACTTTATAGTTCTAGCTATCATTTTTCAAAACTTAAAATTGCTATAACTTCATAACCACTTGTCTGGTTTTCATGTATGACTACTATGGAACGATAAACCATCATCCTGAGTTGGAGAATCAGCTTAGAGCATCTGATTTGGCACAGATCAAAATTTATTGCTGAAATAACATTTTCAAGGATAAAATGATCACATAAAAATTAGGGAAAACTATAAATGTGCAAAACATCTCTAAGAACCATACTCTAAAATATTAGAGTCATACGATCTTGAATAAATCAAATAAAATTATTTTATGATCCTTCGATACAGGAAAGACAAATCATTATGTTACTGCATGGATGTTTAGATGATAGAAACAACAGGTACAACTGGTACTGATATAAAATATATTTATAGTTATCACTAACGATTAAATATATATACTGTGTAGTACAGGCTTTACAACAGGTGCTGATAATCAAGACTGTACACTAACAACATCGTAACACCCCATATTTGTAATACACGATAATTATATGAAGACGATAATAAAATGAATATTAATTAATAAAATATTCAGAATTGGCTAAAACAGACTTTACTGTTGCATTCATTGCGAAATTTTGGTTTAAATAGACTCGTGGCTTTTGTAAATCATTTTATGTATGGAGAAGTTATGAATAAATGAAGTTTAGACTAAATTTGAAATATTTTAAAATAGATATACTCAGAAAGCAACGGTCAAGAGTCGACCTGACCCTACATAGACTGACCCATGTGTCGACCCTATGGTCGACACTAGTGTCGACCCAGTAGTAGGTGGGCGGACCCACCTTCGAGCAAGCAGAAGCCTAAACCTGGACTGTTTTATACATATGCTGACTCAGCCTGATGTGTCTTCAACGGTTTGATTTTAAAACCTAATATCCTATTTAGATTATCCTAACTTATCTAATAAATAGGCTAGAAACAACACCATTTTCTTACACACAAACATTTCTTCATCTTCTTCTCCTCCAAGTTATGTTCTAACTAAAATTATGAAAATGTTGAGGTGCTGCCAGAACTTCGACTGAAAGGATAATTCCTTTTTTTCTTTTACAACTATTTCAAAGGCTTTTTATGGATCTAATACAAATTACTATGAGTTTCATGTTATTTTTAGATATGCAATTTCAAAAGAATTTTGACAGTAAATACATACTGGATCTGAAAAATAACAGTTTATAAGTATATGTTATTGTTCTTTATTTACTGTCAATTACATGTTCATTTTCAGTTATTACCTGTTTATATATACATCTATCTTCCCTATCCCCTTTATGTTATTGTTTTATGTACAGTCTTATTATGCCTATTTTATCAGTTTGTCTATATTTGATTTGGATATATTTCCCCTTTTCCTTTTTATTTTGTGCTAAGCCAAGGCCATCGAGAGCCTAGGCCTTTTTTCGTTAGAATTGTGTAAACTTAGGTTAAGTTGGTTAATATGAAATGAAAATAAAAGGAGGTTTAGGCATATTGGAATATGAGAACCATCGACTGAATAATTGGGAATTATAAAGGGAGAATTATAAACATGTTAATCTGAATAGGTTAAACTTAATTTCTTATTAAGTAGGAACATGTTACAGAAAGATATATGAATCAGATGTTAATTAAGTAAAACATATTACTGTAACCTATATACGTCTGAGTAGGTGCATGTATGATTTGGGGGAGGGTTGCTACATTTGATCAGTTCATTTACAAACGAGAAATATAACATAGAGTAATATGATGCCTATTAATGAACTTAATCCTGCTAAGTTAAACCTGCTTAATTAATAAGCTAAGAGGTTCCACGTCTGCTATTAATATATTTTGAAGGAACTCTTAAAATCCTAGATTACTTAGGGGACCAAGACTAGAGGTGGCTTATGCCAATCTGCTGTTTGCTTGGAATTCATATCAGTCAGTACCCTCCTGTTATCAAATGAGTCCCGCACTAGGTAGGGACTAGGGCACGCTTTACTGATGGATGATTATAAGAGATTCAAATCTTGGAGGTGGGTATGGGCGCGTTCCGGCGGAGTCATGGTTGTGCATGGGTCTGACGAGGAAAGATAAGATGATATAACACCGAGGGATAGGACTATGTCTTTTTAAGTTAATGGGTCTGGGACTGATATCCCCGACTGTCATGGCTGGCACAGGCTATTTGCATTTATAGGAAGCTAATCGCTGGGTAGTAATTAGGGTAAAACCTAATCATGTTCTTCTGATAGTTGGTGCACCAATTCTGTTTTGGGATATGAATGAGAAGCTTACTCGATCTTACCTTATCTCGTTTATTTCTTACTTGCACATTTTACTGTATTTTCATATCCAGTATTATTGATCTGTCTTGATAATTCTTTACCTATTGCTTATGCTTAAAATCGTTGGAACTCGCAAGACTTTATGTCTGACCTATTTTGTTTTTCCTTCTCTCCCTTCCTTCCTCCCAGGTTCTCACGGTGGTGGATTGCAGCATTGACTGTGATTCTTTATTTCAACTTGGACTTGGATTATTTCTCACTCTATGTATTGCTTTAGTCTCTTTTCTATGTTTATTGTTATGGCTTATGAGGGATATGATTTTATGGTTTTTGTACTTGTACTCTGATGGTTTATATTTCCACAAGACAGACGATTATGATTATGACTTATTGAATTTGAAAATGTAATAAAGTTTTTTAAAGTTTTCTGTTGCATTTTATATTGTGAAATTAGTCTCTGTATTATTATTGCGCTTCACAGAACTTAATGTATCCTCATATTGGTAACATTAAGGGACGTAAGGTGTCACATTTGGTATCAGAGCATAAGTTTACAAGATCAAAAAAACGTTTTTGAAAAAGTATTTTCAAAGTAAATATTTTCAAGTAAAACCTATTTTTGAAAAAAAAAATATCCCCTCAAGTCATTTACAATATCCCTTCGATCTCTTTTTGAATCCTTATTTTTTTCTCTTGTCAACATGTCTGGGGATCCTAACTTCCCCGAGGGCATTCCGATTCCAATATGGTTCTGTAGATACGTAAAGGCTACGACACCTACCGAAGTGCAAGGAAATGTCCCACCCCCAGCTGCAGTCGCAGTAGTCCCACCCAATCCTGTAATCAACTTCTCTAAGCTTTTTAAGGATTTCTGTGTGATGGGAGGCAGGCCATTTCTTGGTATTGAGAGTTTCACGGAGGCGCACAATTGGCTTGAGGAGACAGAGAATGTGTTTAATTTGTTGGAGCTAAATGATAGGAGAAAGATTTAGTTGACCGCTTAGGAATTGAAGGAGGAAGCATCATACTGGTGGGAGGTGACTCAGGCGGGGAAGACGGTAGCCACTTGGGATGAGTTTAATAATAGATTTGGGATGAAGTTATTATCGCAAGCTGGGGAAGGAATGCAATTGGAGAAGTTTTTAAGTTTGAAGCAAGAAAGTATGACGGTAAAGGAATATGTCAATAGCTTTAATCAACTAGAAAGATTTGGCTTGGATTTGGTAAACACTCCTCACAAAAAGGCTTTAAGATTTGCAAGAGTGAATCAACCTCTCCAAGGACGTCCAATGACGCATATCTCTATAGGAGCGACTTTTGAGAGACTTTTGGATATGGCTTTGATTCACAAAGACGAAAAAGAGGGGAAGAAAGAAGTTAAGAATGAAGAGTACAAGCCCAAAATTGAGAAAAAGTGGTGACCCAAGAAGGGCATCGCAAAGAAGGGAGGAAAACCTGATAAGACACAAATCAAGATAGAGGTTAAGTGTCATGGCTGTGGAAATATGAGGCACTTTGTTAGAGACTGCAGGAAGACCAAGAATGCATATTTCAGTTGTGGTCAAGTTGGACATTTTACCGAGCAGTGCCCTAACAAGCAAGGTTAGAAAACGGTATCATCTGGAGGGAAAGTTCATGCACTAGAGGCAGCTCAGGCTGGTGGACCAGATCGTGGTAGGAAAGTCACCATAGAAGGTTTGATTTCTCTTTTTGATTCTCCTATTAGGACTATGTTTGATTCTGGTGCTTCTCATTCATTTATATCGAATTCGGTGGTAGATAATCTGCACCTAGACACTTGTATAGTTTCTGATCTTGTAGTAGTCTCAAACCCCATAGGAGGTATGACTTACTTATCTATGATATGTAAGGGTTTGACAATTTCTTTTATGGGAGTCAAGTATGAGTGTGACGCATATGTTCTTAGCTTTATGGGTTACGGGCTTATTTTAGGAATGGATTGGTTAGTCATGTATGGTGCCATTCTGTATCGTGAGAGGAGAGTTGTTAAAGTTCTAACATGCCACGGTAGAACACTCGATACTTCTTATGACCCGCGGAGGTCATTTTTTCTCAATTTCCTATATTCTCTTGATGCTTCTGTTGACGATCTTAGATTAGGTGCCATAGTCAGAGATTTTTCGAACGTGCTCGATGAGGTTAATGGATTACCTCCCAAACGACAGATAGATTTTCGGATTTACTTAGTGGAGAATACGAAACCTGTCGCTTTACCAGTGCGCCACATGTCTCCTAGGGAAAGGAGGGAGATCAACAAGCAAGTAAATGAGTTATTCGAGAAGGGATTCATTAGACGGAGCATTTCTGAGTGGGGATCTCCAGTCGTCTTTGCAACCAAGGAAGATGGCTCTCTTCGTCTATGCGTGGACTATAGGGAATTGAATAAGCTCACCAAGAAGAATAAGCACCCACTCCCGAGGATTGATGACTTATTTGACCAGTTAGTGGGAGCTTCTGTTTTCGCATAGTTGGATCTAGCCATGCGATTTCATCAGTTGAGGGCGGCAGATGACAATATAGACAAGACTGCTTTTAGGACTCTAGACGGATTCTTTCAGTGGGTATTTTGGGCTATGCACCCGCGTACTTTGTGGATTTGATGAGCCGGGTGTTTAGGGAGTACTTGAATAAGTTTGTAGTTGTTTTTGTGGATGATATTATGGTTTCTCAAAGAAGGAGAAAGAGCATTCCATACGCTTAGGAGAGGTTCTCCATACTCTCAAATCGCATTAGCTTAAGGCTAAGTTTTTTAAGTGTCATTTCTGGCGAAAGGAAGTAAGATTCTTAGGGCATGTTGTCTCCAAGGATGGAATTGCGGTGGACCCCGCTAAAGTTGTCGCAGTTCAAGATTGGAAATCCCTTAAGAATGCATCAGAGGTTAGGAGTTTTTCGGGGTCGGCGGGTTACTACAAAAAGTTCATTAAGGACTTTGCACTGATCTCATCTCCGCTTACCCATCTGACAAAAAAAATTGGTTTTCACTTGGAGCATAGATTGCGAAGATGCATTCCAGAGGTTAATAAGTGCTCTAACATCAGCCCATGTTCTGACTCTTCCTGACGGTACCAAGGTACTTACGGTCTACATGGATGTTTGTGGCACGGGTTTAGGTGTTGTATCATTGCAAGAAGGTATGGTGGTCTATCATGGACGTAGGCAGTTGAGGGTTCATGAGAGGAACTACCCTACCCATGATTTGGAGTTGGCAGTAATAGTGTTCGCACTTAAGTCTTGGAGACACCATCTACTTGGTGAAAGGTTCAAGCTCTACACAGATCATAAGTCACTCAAGTATTTGTTCTCACAGAAAGGTCTCAATTTACAACAACAACGTTTGATGGAGTTCCTTGCGCCCTACGATTTTGAGATAGCATATACCCCAAGCAAAGGGAATGTGGTTGCGGATGCATTGAGTAGGCGGAAGATGACCTTGAGTCCTTTATTCGTAGAGAGGCATAGCTTGGAGTTTATCTCGACCTTTGATTTTAGACCATCTATGGATTTTATGCTTAGTTTGTTGGCGTCATTGGAAGTGCGACCTACTCTAATGGAGCACATTGGATCCACTCAGCGTGAGGATGAGCAGTTAGTGGATTTCTTGGATAGACTCAGTAGATAAGAGACCTCTAGTCACCTAGCTAGATATTCTGTGGACGATAAAGGGTGGCTACGTCGAGATGGTTGATTATGTGTTCCTAGAGTTAGAGATTTATTAAGGATGGTTCTTGAGGAAGCTCATCACTCTTGGATGACTATCCATCCGGGTAGTGACAAGATGTACCGAGACATGAAGAGAGTTTTTCATTGGACTGGTACGAAGAAGGACATTGCAGAGTCTGTGGCCCAATGTTTGACTTGCCTGCGAGTAAAGGCTGAACAAAAGAAACCTAGCGAATTTTTTCAACCCTTAGACATTCCACAGTGGAAATGAGAGAGCGTCTCTATGGATT
Organism: Allium sativum; assembly: GCA_030737875.1. Classification (NCBI taxonomy): domain Eukaryota; kingdom Viridiplantae; phylum Streptophyta; class Magnoliopsida; order Asparagales; family Amaryllidaceae; genus Allium; species Allium sativum. The sequence goes on along the minus strand of CM060916.1, from coordinate 746,709,854 downwards.
TCATTGATAGACTGCCCTAATCGAGGTAGGGCAACACAAGTATATGGGTTATAGTAGACAGGTTGATTAAGAGATCTCATTTTATCTCCGTCAAGAGAAAGAGGACAGCAGCTTAGCTAGCATCGAAATACCTTAGAGAGATTGCTTGACTTCATGGGGTACCTTCTAGTATAGTTAGTGACTGTAACCCCATTTTTGTGAGTGAGTTTTGGAGGAGTTTGCAAGAGGAACTAGGTACACAGTTATGACTTAGTATGTCCTATCACCCCTAGACCGATGGACAGGCCGAGAGCATCAATAGGGTTCTTGAAGATTTACTGAGACTGTGTATCCTAGACTTCAGAGGAAGTTGGGAGGAGCATCTCCCATTGGTTGAGTTCGCCTACAATAGTAGCTATCATTCGAGTATCGGTATAGCTCCCTTCTAGGTACTTTATAGACGACCCTGCAGATCACATACATATTGGTGGGAGTCTATAAACTGACTTCTACTTGGGCCTGAGATGGCTAGAGAGACTTTTGAGAAGATAGACCTTATTCGCAAATGGATGAAAGAAGCTCAGGAAAGACAGAAGTCATATGTTGATTAGAGGAGGACTGACTTAGAGTTTGATGTAGGAGATATGGTCTTTATCAAGGTGTTACCTTTGAGGAATGTTGTCCGCTTTGGCTCGGTAGGGAAGTTGTCGCCTTCCCACAGTTGAGCCAGATAGCCTACGGAGTTAGACTACTAGAGAGGCTGGCGGGAGTTCACGACATATGCCATGTCTTTCACTCGAGAAAATGTCTATATGATTCAGTGGAGGTAGTTGAGCCAAGTACGTTTGAGGATGTTGAAGTTGAAAAGGAGGCATCAGTTAGAAAAGTCCCTACCTGTATTCTTGGATCTGAAGTTAGAAAACTACGCAATAAAAAGATCAAGTTAGTAAAGGTGCTATGGGGAGAAGACCGTGACGATGCAACATGAGAACCCGAAGACAAGATTCATGCACGTTTTTAATTTCTTCCTAAGCTTTTTAAATTCGAATTTGTTTTTCCTATCGTTTGATCTTGATTCTTAGGTAAAAGCCTATGGTTGAAAACATGTATTTGAGACATGTTATGTTTGATGATTGCAAGTGGATGCAAGTGTTTGCTAGTGGATGTAGTGGATGCATATACACACACATTAGGCACTTAATCAGCTCAAGCACTTACATATAGCATATGGATGTGCGTGCATTTTTCTTATTATTTTCAATGGATGAAAATGGTTGAATCATCACATTGATGTTGCATTTTTGTGAATAGTTGTACACACATATAGAATTTATATATACTATTAGGATTCCTTTGCATACATATTGGATACATGGCGTAGATATATATTGCATTAAGGAGGTTAACTGAATCAGTAGACTGCCTGATTTTCGCATTAGTATAGGGATATATACACAACACCTTTGCATATATTCATACAAAACATTAGAAATTTTAAGAACAATAGATGCTAGTGGTTAATGTATGAGTAGATGGATGTAGGTTCTTAACATTAATAACATTCTACTTAACTTGAAAATTTAGGGATGAAATCCTTCAAGCAGGGGAGAATGCAACACCCTGTATTTTAATACATAATAATTACATAAAGATGATAATAAAATGAATATTAGTTAATAAAATATTCAGAATTTTCTAAAACAAAATTTACCATTGCATTCATTATGAAATTCTGGTTCAGGCAGACTCTTGGTTTTCGTAAATTGGACTAAGTATGAAGAAGTTAAGAATAAAAGAAGTTTGGACTAAATTTAAAATAATTTAAAATAAATAAACTCAGAAAGCAACGGTCAGGAGTCGGCCCGACCATACATGGTTCGACCCATGTGTCGACACTAGTGTCAACCCACCTTCGAGCAAGCAGAAGCCTGAACCTGGGCTATTTTATGTGTTTTATACATTTGCTGACTCGACCCAACATGTCTTCAACGGTTGATTTTATAATTTAATATGCTATGGTTTAGATTATCCTAACTTATTTATAATTTATCTAGAAACCTCACCATTTTCTTACACAAAAACATTCTTCATCTTCTTCCTTATCTAAGTAATGTTCTAAATAAAATTAAGAAAATGTTGAGGTGCTAGCGGAACTTTGTTTAAAGGGACACTTCATGTTTTTCTTCTACAACTATTTCAAAGGCTTTTCTAAATCTAATACAAATCACAATGAGTTTCAGGTTAGTTTTAGATCTGCAATTTTAAAAGGGATTTTGACAGTAAATACATATTGGATCTGAAAAATCAGTGCTTATAAGTATTGGTTATTGTTCTTCTATTACTATCAATTACATATTCATCACAATGAGTTTCACGTTATTTTTAGATCTGCAATTTTAAAAGGGAGTTTGACAGTAAATACATATTGGTTCTGAAAAATAATAGTGTTTATAAGTATATGTTATTGTTCTTCTATTACTATCAATTACATATACATTTTCAGTTATTACCTGTTTATATTTACATCTATCTTCCTTATCCCCTTTCTGTTACTGTTTTATTTACAATCTAATTATGCCTATTTTGTCAGTTTTCTATATCTGAGTTCGGTTATATTTATCTTTTTCCTTTTTAATTTGCGCTAAGCCTAGGCCATCAAAAGCCTAGGCCTTTTTCGTTATAATTGCATAAAATTGGTTTAAATTGGAATAATATGAAATGAAATAAAAAGGAGGCTTGGGCATATTGGCATATGAGAACCATTGATTGTATAATTGGGAATTATAAAGGAAGAATTATAAACATGTTAATCTGAATAGGTTAAACTTAATTTTATATCAAGTAGGAACACGTTATGGAATGTGTGACAGCCCGCCCCGCACCAACCGACATTTACTCCAAAAGTGCGCTGTACACATGTCCAGTTAGCACGGAATGGGTCGTCAGAAGGAAAAAGGGGAGAAGGAAATGAACATACAAGGAACCTGTAGAATGTCTCACAGCGCATAGAACAAAATATAATAATAACATACTTGACATAAAACAGGAGAGACAGTGCATAAGCTGAAAATCAGAACTAAACATCATAGCAGCGGAAATTCAGAATACAGCTTATTACAACTTTTCAACTGTCTCAAAGCAAAAGAAAGATAAAGGAGGTACACTACTAATGCCCAAGTAGCGACCACCAACGACACAGGGAGAATGTGTATATATATATAATACGTGGAAGCCTCCTGCCCGCCTCCGGATCAGCTACTCGCACATCACCAGCTAACCTGTCTCTAGTCTGCTCGTGTGAGCACCCAGAGTAATAAGAGGAGACATAAAACTCTGGGTCAGACATAAAGCCTGGTATGAGCGATAAGCATTTAAAGTGAACAATAACAGGTAGACTAAAACATACCTGAACCTGGACCTGCAACCAAAGAGTTAACACTACATACTGTACAACACTATAAGGTATCATATCAAACGGTATAAAGTTACGGAGGTGGGGGAGGTGTGCATGTCATAATGATGGCAAACAATCAAGCATAGCATCCATCCTCACATCTCTCACTCAGTGCGTAAAGTATACGATATTCAATACTTCGATCACCCAACATTCCTTGCTACGATCACTTTGCCCCATGAAGTCATAAATGGCTTCACTGCACTGATAACGTAGCCACTAATTCTTCGCTATGTCCACTTGCCCCATGGAGTTATTCACCCCATCTGCGCTGGCTCATAGCCTTACCAATCCTTACTATGTCCACTTTGCCCCATGGAGTTACAAGAACCCCACTGCACTGGCTCATAGTCTTACTACGCATCACCTTGCCCCTCGGGTCGTAATGACCCTACTGCACTGATAACGTAGTCTTGCTACCATCACTTTGCCCCTAAGGTCATAATGACCCTACTGCACTGATAAGTAGCCCATCATTCCTTTTTAGTGGTGAATCGAAGTTATGAACGTCGACAACTCCTTAGCACACGTCCCGCAGCAAAGTCCAACCATGAAGTGAACTCATTGGTTCCCAACTGGTTCCGGGATCCTGAGCTCTAACTTCCAATTGGACTACCTTTGCATCTCGGTTTATTGGTCATCACAATCAAATCGGATCGGATCAGCCTTCACATTCTTCATCGGATCGGGTCGCGCCTCCTACGTCGGATCGGGTCGTGGTCCTCCTTTTCTTTGCTTCGGATCGTGCTCCCCTTCTCAGTTCGGATCGGGACACCCCATACGGATCGCATCGTGGTTCTTCAAGCGGTTCGGATCGGACGCCCTTCTCCAGGTCGACGGATCGTGCTCACCCTTCATGGACGGATCGGGTCGTAATGCTTATTCGCGATCCGGATCGGAGTACTTCAGTTTGGCACGACGCTGCATCGATTCGCTTCGTGGGCCTTGCACAGACGGTTCGGTTAGGAGGAGGTGACTCGACTCGTGGGGATGCCCCCACGATCCCATAGGGCGATCCGATCGTCCCTCAACCCCCTATGCGATCCGAACCCCTGCACCTTGTCCAGCGAGCTGTTTACGCCCCTCGACGGCGTTTTCGACCATTCTAACTATTCTAAACAGTCACAAAGCATTTCATACAGTCATAGCAACATGCATAATCAACCACAAACATCAAAACATCAATATGATAGATAAAAATGGATCAAACATACCCAAAATCCCATATTTCCCCTTAAGCATGTTTAGGTGAAACTGATGATAGGATTAGCAAATCTTAACCAAATTAACCCAAATTCATATCAGAGGTCTAAAACATCATTCCGAATTTTATAAATATTTTTCCAGAATTTTTATCATGTTTAAATTCGCTAATTAACACTAATCAACCCTAATTAGCCATAATTAGTGCAAAACTAAGCAAATCACTCACCTTAGCCACAAAATAAACTAAGATCTGAAATGATTCTCTGATTTGATGCGAATTTCAATACCAAACAGCAGCTCCTTTGTTGATTTGGTGAAGATCCTTCTTGATTAGGGGTTGCTAAGCCAAATCCTTAACCTAAAGGTGATTTAGAGGTTGGAGGCCATTTTTAGGGATCCTTGGTGATAAGTGGAGGCTAGAAAACTGAAATGGAATGATTCTCCATCTCATTTCAGCCCTCCCATAACCCTAATCCTGAAATGGGTTATGGGCCTACTCACTAATCACCCGATTTGGCCCGGTTAAGCAGTTTTTCACCCTCCAAACCTTGTTTCAGCCATATCTCCCAAACGGTAAGTCCGTTTGGCTAATGTGACCACTCTACGGAAAGAGAAACCATCAAACGAGTCAAATGGAAGTGGTTTCAGATCAAAATTCCTTTCCAATCAAAAGTTATGGCCAAAACAGTACCGACTATGGGCAAAATGGTCATTTTAAAATCGACAAAAATCATGAACACGGGAAATGACTCTAATAGATGTTTCCCAAAGTTACATGACCATACGACTTCACATGGGAAAGAAAGAAATATTCTACGATCCTATGACGTGTAGAATACGGGTCATTACACTCTCCCCCCCTTAAGAAATTTCGCCCCCGAAATTCCCTAATCAAAATACACACAAAGGTTCCCGCATGCCTATCAATCATAAAACAACAATCAAACATGCAAAACAAGCTAAACAAGTCTATCCTAGCATGCGGAAAAGCTAAATTACGAAGTAAGTCTTACCAGGCAAAGAGTTCTGGATATGCCTTCCTAATGCTCTCCTCTGTCTCCCAAGTACAATCATTCTCGTTCTCGCCCCACTGAACCTTGACTAGCTTCACCGCCTTCCTTCGAAGTTGCTTCGTATCGTACCCCACAATACGAATCGGCTTGCGGTTCCCAACCGCCTCAGGTTCTACTTCGAAGTCCTCTAACTGATCAGGTGAAATAGTCACATCCGAGTCGTGAACGAACTTCCTTAGTTGGGAAACATGAAATACATTGTGAACTCCTGCCATCTTCTCTGGTAAGCCAACTCTATACGCCAAATTCCCGACTAATTCAAGAATAGGGAATGGCCCAACAAATCTTGGTGCCAACTTGCCTCTCCTGCCAAATCGAATCACGCTCTTCAACGGGGAGATCTTGACGAACACCAAGTCACCAACGGAGAATTTCAAGTCTCTTCTCCTCTTATCGGCATAGCTCTTCTGCCTATCCTGAGCAGCTCTCATTCGTTGTTGAATGACCTTAATCTTATCTGACGTTTCTCTCACCACATCTGGTCCAAGCACAAACTTCTCGCCAGTCTCTATCCAACATGATGGTGAGTTGCACGGTCTTCCGTACAAAGCCTCATATGGAGCCATACCGATACTGGATTGTTAGCTATTATTATATGCAAATTCTACTAGATGCAAATGGTCATCCCATGATCCACCAAAATCCAATATACACGCTCTCAAGAGATCTTCCAATATGCGATTCACCCTCTCCGTCTGACCGTCGGTCTGAGGATGATATGCGGTACTGAGATGTAATCTTGACCCTAGAGCCTCTTGTAAGCTCTTCCAAAACCCACTAGTGAACAACGGGTCTCGGTCACTTACAATGCTTTTGGGTACTCCATGAAATCTCACTACCCACTTCATATACAATTCTGCCAACTTGGCTGCCGTTCTGGTCGATTTGACTGGTATAAATCTTGCGCTTTTAGTCAATCGATCCACAATTACCCAAATGCTATCATATCCCGATCTAGTCCTTGGTAAACCATCGATGAAATCCATCGAAACTTGCTCCCATTTCCATTCGGGAATTTCTAATGGTTGCAACAACCCACTAGGCTTCTTTTGCTCGACTTTAACTAGCTGGCAATTCATGCATTTGGATATAAACTTCCCAACGTCTCTTTTCATCCCTTCCCAGTAGTAAGTCTGTCTCATGTCTCGATACATCTTATTACCACCGGGATGTATAGTCAGTTTTGAGTGATGACATTCCCCAAGCACTTCATCTCTCAAACCATTCACGTTGGGCACAACTAGTCTTCCATTCTTCCGAAGCCATCCATCTCGATCCAGCCCATACACATTCATCTCCTCACCGATACCCATCTCTAACTTGGAGATGATTTCTAATAGATTAGGATCGTCCCTCTGGCTGGAACCAATCCGCTCTATCAAAGTGGGTCTGATCGTCAAACTAGCTAGCATAACTGGATCCAACTCGCACTTTGGTCTGAAATCAAACCCTGCGATATACTCCAGTTGCTTCCATTCAAGAAACATTGCCCCTAAGCTGGCATGTCTCCTACTCAAGGCATCGGCTACCGCATTACCCTTTCCAGGTGTATAAGCGATATCAAAATCATACGAAGCCAAGAACTCTAACCATTTCTGCTGACGGAGATTCAAATCTTTCTGAGAGAAGAGATACTTTAACGATTTATGATCGGTAAACAACTCGAATCTTTCTCCCAAGAGGTAATGTCTCCACATCTTCAGCGCAAATACAATCGCTGCCAATTCCAAATCATGGGTAGGATACTTCTTCTCATGCGGCTTTAACTGTCGACTAGCATAAGCTACAACCCTACCTCCTTGCATCAATACTGCACCTAGTCCGGTACCACAAGCATCCGTGTATATCGTCATCTCTTCATTCCCTTTAGGAATGATTAACACTGGCGCACGCGTCAACCTCTCCTTTAGACTTTTGAAGGCATCCTCACACATTCCGTCCCAGACGAAGAACTGATTCTTCTTAGTCAATTGAGTCAACGGTGCTGCTATCTTGGAGAAGTCCTGGATAAACTTACGATAATATCCAGCTAATCCCAAGAAACTTCTCACATCTGTAGCATTCTTGGGTGTAGGCCAATCCTGTACCGTAGCCACCTTCGCAGGGTCCACGGCAATACCACTCTCGGAAACAACATGACCCAAGAATCTTACTTCCCTTCTCCAAAAATGACACTTAGAGAATTTCGCTTTCAATTGGTGTTTCCTCAACGCCTCCATCACTATCCTCAAGTGTCCCTTGTGTTCCTCCTCTGTCCTTGAGTAAACAAGGATATCATCCACGAACACAAGAACAAACTTATTCAACTGATCTCTGAATACTCGATTCATAAGATCCACAAAGTAGGCTAGTGCATTGGTCAACCCAAATGGCATGACCAACCACTCATAAAATCCAGACGGCGTCCTAAATGCCGTTTTCGGAACACTCTCATCTGCTACTCGAAGCTGATGAAATCCTGTCGCGAGGTCCAACTGGGAGAACACTCTAGCTCCTTCCAGCTGATCAAACAAATCATCTATCCGCGGTAGAGGATACTTATTCTTCCTCGTTACCTTATTCAACTCGCGATAGTCCACACACAAACGAAGGGAACCATCTGCCTTAGTGGCAAACACAACTGGTGCTCTCCACTCGGAGACACTCCTTCTAATAAATCCCTTCTTCAAAAGATTGTTGACTTGCACCCCGAGCTCTCGCTGCTCCTTTGGTGCCATACGACGAAGTGGCATCACTATAGGTCTGGCATCTTTTACTAAATCAATACGGAACTCAATCTCTCGGTGTGGTGGAAGCCCGGTCACCTCCTCGAAGACGTCCGGATACTGGCCAACCATGGGCACATCTGACAACTCATCCTGCGGGATGTCGAGGGAATTTACAAAACTAGCCATAACCCCATCACTGGGTAGACTACCAAACACTACCCTCCGCCCATCATCCGCCCTCACTGTCACCAAAAAGCCCTCACAGTCTACCACCACCCCGTATCTTTGGAGCCAATCGACTCCCAATATAATGCCATACCCAGTAAAGCCCAAAACAAAGCAATCACATACAAACATACATCCATGACTCGATAAGACCAAATTCCTGCAAATCATACTAAGGCTAGTCGAACCACCAATCGGGTTCGTCACTATCAATGGTCTATCGACTATCTCGGGTTCCAGTCCCAACCTATCTACCAGGTCACTAGATATGAAGGAACCGGAAGCCCCAGTATCAAACAAAACTCGAACCGGTATATCATAAATAGAAAGCATACCTTGAATAACAACATTCTTTCCTTTCTCCGCCGCAGTTGGGGCATTCGACGAAGAAGGAACAGCATCAAGAGCATATGCTTTCACAATCTGCCTCTCCTTAAGAGGTTGTGGACACTTATCCTTCTGATGTCCCACTTGACCACAGTTGTACCACTTCCTTTCCGCTGGCTTGGCCCGACATTCTTTAGCATAATGGCCTTTCTTTCCACAGCTGAAGCACTCAACATCCTTCTTGCTCTTTTTCTAGCCACCTTTAGATTGGTCCTGCTTCCTCTTATTCTGAGAGCTATTCTTGCCTCCACCGCCTGCTTGCGGCTTTGGCCCTTCTGCAGATGCAGCCTCAGTCTTTGACTTAGGGTAAAGGCTCTCTGATCTCAAAGCTTTCCCCACGATCGATTCAAAAGTCTCATCGATGTGGTTGATAAGCCTCTCCCCCAAGTACCCATCCAGACCAGTAATGAACTTCTCATTCTTCTTTTCAGGAGTATCAATAAGAGACAGTCCATACTTCGACAAAGTGTCGAACTCAGCGACATAATCAGAAACTGCCCTTCCATTTTGCTTGAGTTCCAAGAACCTCTTAAACAACACTGACTTCTGGGCAGCTGGAATAAACTTCTCGCTAAAGCGAGCCTTGAACTGAACCCAAGTAACTTGATCTTCTGGAGTAGCTGTTCTAATGGCATTCCACCAATTCATTGCTCGCCCTTGCAGCTGACGAGACGCTAGCCTTCTCTTCATCGCATCCTCGAGACCCAAGTCATCAAAGATACAGTCACAGCTATCCATCCAGTCTTGAACATCCGTGGCTGACTCCGTTCCATGGAATGACTTTCCACCAAGATTAGTGTAATCTTTGCACAACTTGGTGAAATCGACCCTAGGCGCCTGCACTACTGGGCCAACACCAACTCCGGGATTGGGAATTGCCCCTTGCACTTCTCTAAGCATGTCTCTCATGAGGTTAGTAAACATAGCCCTCATGTCAGCGGCATTCCCTTGGTTGGTCCCTCTACCAGCACCCCTCGTCTCTCAGCTCATCGTCAATCTGAAAAAGGGAAACGATTAACGACCCCATAGTGGTGCTAGTGTAGTGCGACTTCATCTTTATACTACTAATAGTATATATATACATAGCTTTTGAAAACCAAGGTAATCACAAATACGCGCTCTCATATACGTACTAACTCTCCCTAGTGTCTTTCCCTAGGTTAACTACGCAACCTAGAGCTCTGATACCAAGTGTGACAGCCCGCCCCGCACCAACCGACATTTACTCCAAAAGTGCGCTGTACACATGTCCAGTTAGCACGGAATGGGTCGTCAGAAGGAAAAAGGGGAGAAGGAAATGAACATACAAGGAACCTGTAGAATGTCTCACAGCGCATAGAACAAAATATAATAATAACATACTTGACAACAGGAGAGACAGTGCATAAGCTGAAAATCAGAACTAAACATCATAGCAGCGGAAATTCAGAATACAGCTTATTACAACTTTTCAACTGTCTCAAAGCAAAAGAAAGATAAAGGAGGTACACTACTAATGCCCAAGTAGCGACCACCAACGACACAGGGAGAATGTGTATATATATATAATACGTGGAAGCCTCCTGCCCGCCTCCGGATCAGCTACTCGCACATCACCAGCTAACCTGTCTCTAGTCTGCTCGTGTGAGCACCCAGAGTAATAAGAAGAGACATAAAACTCTGGGTCAGACATAAAGCCTGGTATGAGCGATAAGCATCTAAAGTGAACAATAACAGGTAGACTAAAACATACCTGAACCTGGACCTGCAACCAAAGAGTTAACACTACATACTGTACAACACTCTAAGGTATCATATCAAATGGTATAAAGGTACGGAGGCGGGGGAGGTGTGCATGTCATAATGATGGCAAACAATCAAGCATAGCATCCATCCTCGCATCTCTCACTCGGTGCGTAAAGTATACGATATTCACTACTTCGATCACCCAACATTCCTTGCTACGATCACTTTGCCCCATGAAGTCATAAATGGCTTCACTGCACTGATAACGTAGCCACTAATTCTTCGCTATGTCCACTTGCCCCATGGAGTTATTCACCCCATCTGCGCTAGCTCATAGCCTTACCAATCCTTACTATGTCCACTTTGCCCCATGGAGTTACAAGAACCCCACTGCACTGGCTCATAGTCTTACTACGCATCACCTTGCCCCTCGGGTCGTAATGACCCTACTGCACTGATAACGTAGTCTTGCTACCATCACTTTGCCCCTCAGGTCATAATGACCCTACTGCACTGATAAGTAGCCCATCATTCCTTTTTAGTGGTGAATCGAAGTTATGAACGTCGACAACTCCTTAGCACACGTCCCGCAGCAAAGTCCAACCATGAAGTGAACTCATTGGTTCCCAACTGGTTCCGGGATCCTGAGCTCTAACTTCCAATTGGACTACCTTTGCATCTCGGTTTATTGGTCATCACAATCAAATCGGATCGGATCAGCCTTCACATTCTTCATCGGATCGGGTCGCGCCTCCTACGTCGGATCGGGTCGTGGTCCTCCTTTTCTTTGCTTCGGATCGTGCTCCCCTTCTCGGTTCGGATCGGGACACCCCATACGGATCTGATCGTGGTTCTTCAAGCGGTTCGGATCGGACGCCCTTCTCCAGGTCGACGGATCGTGCTCACCCTTCATGGACGGATCGGGTCGTAATGCTTATTCGCGATCCGGATCGGAGTACTTCAGTTTGGCACGACGCTGCATCGATTCGCTTCGTGGGCCTTGCACAGACGGTTCGGTTCGGAGGAGGTGACTCGACTCGTGGGGATGCCCCCACGATCCCATAGGGCGATCCGATCGTCCCTCAACCCCCTATGCGATCCGAACCCCTGCACCTTGTCCAGCGAGCTGTTTACGCCCCTCGACGGCGTTTTCGACCATTCTAACTATTCTAAACAGTCACAAAGCATTTCATACAGTCATAGCAATATGCATAATCAACCACAAACATCAAAACATCAATATGATAGATAAAAATGGATCAAACATACCCAAAATCCCATATTTCCCCTTAAGCATGTTTAGGTGAAACTGATGATAGGATTAGCAAATCTTAACCAAATTAACCCAAATTCATATCATAGGTCTAAAACATCATTCCGAATTTTATAAATATTTTTCCAGAATTTCTATCATGTTTAAATTCGCTAATTAACACTAATCAACCCTAATTAGCCATAATTAGTGCAAAACTAAGCAAATCACTCACCTTAGCCACAAAATAAACTAAGATCTGAAATGATTCTCTGATTTGATGCGAATTTCAATACCAAACAACAGCTCCTTTGTTGATTTGGTGAAGATCCTTCTTGATTAGGGGTTGCTAAGCCAAATCCTTAACCTAAAGGTGATTTGGAGGTGATTTAGAGGTTGGAGGCCATTTTTAGGGATCCTTGGTGATTAGTGGAGGCTAGAAACCTGAAATGGAATGATTCTCCATCTCATTTCAGCCCTCCCATAACCCTAATCCCGAAATGGGTTACGGGCCTACTCACTAATCACCCGATTTGGCCCGGTTAAGCAGTTTTTCACCCTCCAAACCTTGTTTCAGCCATATCTCCCAAACGGTAAGTCCGTTTGGCTAATGTGACCACTCTACGGAAAGAGAAACCATCAAACGAGTCAAATGGAAGTGGTTTCAGATCAAAATTCCTTTCCAATCAAAAGTTATGGCCAAAACAGTACCGACTAGGGGCAAAATGGTCATTTAAAAATCGACAAAAATCATGAACATGGGAAATGACTCTAATAGATGTTTCCCAAAGTTACATGACCATACGACTTCACATGGGAAAGAAATAAATATTCTACGATCCTATGACGTGTAGAATACGGGTCATTACAGAATGATATATGAATCATATGTAAATTAAGTAAAACATGCTACTGTAATCTATATACATATGAGAAGGTGCCTATATGATTTGGAAGGTTGTCACATTTAATCAATGTCATTTACAACCAGGAAATATAACATAGTGCTATATGATGCTTATTAATGAACTTAAACCCTCTATGTTAAACTTGTTTAATTAATAAGCTAAGAGGTTCCACGTCTACTGTTAATATATTTTGGGGAACTCTTAAAATCTTAAATTACTTAGGGGGACCAAGCCTAGGGGTGGCTTGTGGCAATATGCTATTTGCTTGGAATCCATATCAATCAGTACCCTCCTATTATCAAACGAGCCCCGCACTAGATATGGACTAGGTCACTGTAACACCCCACATTTTTCTGCACCCAAATTTTGACAAAAATCAGAACTTGAACACATCCAAACATACTGCATATATCTGGTACCTATAATAAATGAGCATGAGCATAATCAGAGTACGATAAAAGAAAACTCACAGCGGAAACAAAATAGGATAAACTAGTATTAATTCAAGTAACTACCTTTTTCAAAGTAAGTCACTTTGTCAATACCGAGCATGAGAGAGAACGATAACCGAAAGCCAAACTTAAACATCTCTGAGTACCCGACCTTCTATATGAAATCTGGAAGATGTAACGAGAAGGGGAGTCAAAACAACAAGTTTTGGTGACTAAGAAATGTACAACACAGTCTATAACACACACACACACACACACACATATATATATATATATATATATATATACTGTTTGATTCAACCCAAGCTATGTGCCTAACCAGGTTAGTGAATCTATCCCAACCTAGTAAATATATACACACGACTTTACTATTCATCCCAAAGTAGTATTCCCAAATTATATTACTCAGATAGGACATTTACACGCATTTTTGTGAAGCCTTTATACCATAGTTTAGCTAGTTAATTATATCGAGAGTGGGCCCCTAATTTCATGGTTTCTATCTATATCCTCATTCTTTATTACTTAACGCCTCACTATCAATGACAGATAGGGGTGGATTCTCCCTGATCAATTAAGACCCTAGGCGTACCTATCGGTCACTTATTAACCCTCAATAATATATTAAATGTTAACATGAAACTAGGAGGCGCCAGTTACGCGCCCAACTAGTTAAGGCTTCTGTCATTCACGCATATACCCTTACCTCGCATAAGGTGGGAGTAGGTATTTTATCGTTCGCTATACCTTCTAGCTGACCTTATTATATATATAATCTCCATAGTCGCTTAATACTTTCCATAGGGTAGGTAGCCATATCTAACATTTTTAGTTTTCCAGGTTTGGGTAGGCCCACACGCATATGCCATTTAAGACCCCTAAACTGAAAAACCTACTCCCAAGTGGACTCCTCGACCGAAGCCACTTAAGACCCAAGGAAGCGGACTATACGCGAAGATTACTAAGTTCACCCTCATTTGCCATTAACACCTTTCCCTATCGGGATAAAGTAGGCTACTTACTAAGTTATTCCCGTTTAATTCCTTTATACGGAAATACTATACGTACACCATTAATTTGTATCTTGGGTTTATATGGTTAATAATATCTTACATAATTAACCTATTAAGTCCAACTATATTTTTAATTAAAAAATTTATTGACATAAATAAGAAAGGTTATATTCCCTTTCCTCTAGGATATTTATTTAATTCCTTCCCTAATTTTGACTTAGTATTTAAACGACAACCAATATCCATTAATCCCCTTTTTGACAACCATTTTTTTATTTCCTATTTATTGCCCTTTATGACTCTAACGGCCACATTTTCCTAAGGCAACTATTTATCAGTCTCAAGTTATCTATTGTTGTACCCTAACCGACGATTTCTACTTTTATTTACTTATTGACTGTTATATATATATATATATATATATATATATATATATGTATGTATGTATATGTATATGTGTGTGTGTGTATGTGTGTGTGTAATTAACATACCAATCCTCTCATATTAAACTGACTACCTGTGGATGCTGGATTTGCAGGTCGGTTCTGTGCAGACTTCTACCATAAGTGAACTTAACCTCATGCCTTAGTACATTTATTTTTATGCATTAGACATCCCACATTGAACTGACTACCTGAGGTTGATGGATTTGCCGGTCGGTTCTGGGTAGGCTTACACACAAGTTGAGTTTAACCTCGTGTCTAAATGCAGATTATAATTTAAATTTCATAATTAGGGCCCACAACAATTATCCTAATTGATTTTAGGAATTGTAACCATTTTTCTATCACATTTATTTTCCCCTAATCAATATTGATTACAATAATTATTTCTTTATTTAGGGTCTCATTTATGGCAATTAATTATATTTATTGCTACAAATGGTCACCACAAATACATTAATTCAATAAGGATTATATTTACATATAACTCTACCATTGAACCTTATCCAAACATTCAACATTTGTCACAACTGTTAATTATTTATTTATGGCCTCATTTATAGTAATCAATTACACTAAGTGCTACAACGGTCATAATAAATATATTCATTAACTATGGAATATAAATTTGCATGTTTGATTCCATAAATGAATACCATACAACATTTAATACATTGCATATTTTTGCCATTTTACGCTGATTTGGACAGATAATATGTATATGTTCATTTTTATGTTTTAGTGCGGTCAATGTAGTTATTATTATTTATTTTTATTCTTAAATTTAAATTAATGATTTGTTCTAATCAATTAACCAATCATTCCCTTTTTATATTCAATCTTGCCAAAAAGGATTCAAGTCTCACAAGGACCGTAGCCAAAATCATCGTAAATCATGCCTATTTTGTGGAATTGACATATCTCCAAATCACAAGAAATACATGTAATGTATTTTTATTTTGGAACAGTCGATGCAAATTACATACAAAAATATGTATTTATTTTTATACGTACCTTTGCACCACTTTTCCCCTTTTTAATTCTTTTTGTCATACTTCTTGTGATTCTAAAATAATGTCTCTTTATTTAAAAATGAGTAAAATGACATAATTTATAATGCTTAAGCCAAAAACCCAACAAAATTGAATTAAATAAGGAATATTTATTTTTATTCTTAACATCACATAATACACAATTTTCATCTTTTTACCCGAATTCACATATTTCATATTTCAGCACTGAACTAAGATCTGGAACATAACTACAACAAATTTATGTTTAATGGGACTGATTTCCAGATCCACAGTGCTATGCGGCATAAACAACATATTTCATAATTCAAGACATGACTTGTAGGAATAGTGGTAATATATATATATATATATATATATATATCCAACAATTCATATTTATACATAATCACAACTTTCTCATTTACCAATTTTAAACATATTCATAATCAGATCTGATGGTTATCACAATTTACAATTATTTAAATAACAGATCTGGTAGGTGTGAAACATAGATTGGATTCAAACAAAATAGATAAATCGTTATATCTGTATTAGTAAATTTCTCACTCACCTTGTAGCCTCCAAATCATAAGTTTTGAACCCTTTAGGCTTACAATCCCCAAATTTTTATAAATCGACAATTTATCTAGAAAGGGGAAAATTCTAGATTTGTAGAAATGTAAGAAAAAGGGAAGAGAGCGAAGAATTTATCGTTGAGCGTCGATTTGCATTCTCTTCCATTAAGTCTATAAGCTTTCTCAATTCTATATACATGTGATTTGAATTGTTTGTATGTATATATTTTTTAATTGAAGAAATTAGGTTAAAAGAGAGAGAGAGGGAAAATGGTAGAGCTCCGCTGATGTCATAGATTTGAATGGAAAAGAATATGGCTCTACCCCTTTATTTATAGGGGTGTAAATAGCCTTGGACCATTAAATCTATTTTAATTGTGATTTGTCCATTCGTTTTATAAAATACGAGCATAACGACACGTGTTTCGTGCGTGCTCGTGGCACGCGCTTCTAGGATATAAGCTGTAAGTTGAATCAACATTTGGAGTAATGGTGGAGTGAGGAGAGATGAAATTCTAGGATCCTATTTAGTCTGGAAATATAAGTTGCAAGTTGAATCAGGTCAATATATTATACAGCTAACCCGTGTATTCTCTGTTCACAACTAATAATATATTTCACATGGTTTATAAACTATGCTGATAAGGTCAATATATCATACGCTTCTAGGATAATTTAATAAAACCAACCTGAAGTAGATGGACAATGAGACTGAAAGTAGAGTAGAATGAGATCAACAGTAGAGTGATGAAAAACTCTATGGTATTTATAGGACCAATGGATTTTTCTGGAATGTGTGTATCTAGGATAAACCAATAGCATCGTATTTTGAACATGATGCAAGTAATTAATTTCTTCCCATACACATTAAATTTATTTAATTGTCTATGGCAATGTCGACTGTAATTTAAATCAATCAAAGGCACATAAATGTTACATGCATTAGATTTATTAAATTAGCACTGATAAGGTAAAAAAAGGAATGTAATGTGCAAAGGGAGCAAATGGATTGAAGAAAAATGGTATGAACACATAATTAACCAAGATATTATGCACATATGGTTTGATAAATGAAATTAAGATAGTAAATTATAAGGAAAATTGAAAAATTGGTAAGATATAACTAAAAAACAAACCAATAACATAATTTTCCAATTGAATGTAGACCAAATGCTAATTGTTCAGTAAGATAAAATAGTGTAGACAATGCAAGTAATTATGTTCCTTCCATATACCTAAATTTTCCCTAAATATTTATGAGTTAAATTGAGCATATTAATCAATTATTTATTTTCTTATTTTTCAAGCTCTGTTGCAAATATGTATTTCTTTAGGTTATTAAAGCACACATCATTCCAAAATCTTGAATCTGCATAAAAAAGAATAAAAAAGTTTGAATATGGGTTATGCATCTGCCTTTATCTTTCATTTAAAATCTCAACCAAGTTTTAACGTAGAACAAAAAAAAGTTACTCAAGCTAGATTACCATAGATTTCCCATCAATAAAGTTCAATTTCCCCTTCTACATCATCAGCAGTTACAAATTCAACCTATTTTAAATGCAATAGAACATTAATGTTGACTCCAAGTTTAAGGGGGGAATGTAAAATATTAATTACATAAAATAAAAACCTGAATGAATGCCTAATTTAAGTTTAAGCGGGGAACGTAAAATTTAAGTGACATTAAATGCCTAATTTATTGGGGATATTAGAGAAAATAATAATTTTGTATATTTAAAAGCTCATACGTAAGGGCATTTTGGGAAGTTCACGGTCGGACCAAAAATATGTGTTTCCAAGAGAATTATTAATAAAGATAACAAGAATACCCTTAAAAATCTAGCCATCATTGGTAAGGTGGCTGGGTAATTATATATTACTATATATATATTATTCTATTTTATTTATTTTCCATCTATTTTCGTATTTCGTCCATAACTTTTTCATACAGATTCCGTTAGCGGAACTCCAAACATGAAAGTTGGCCAGAATTCCGAGATGAACGCGATGGTTAAAGTTTCGTGGTCAAATTCCATCATTTGCAGAAATTCCTATTTTTGAGCTTCTATTAAATAACTCTTTAGTGTCAAAATTCCAGGTTGTTACACGCACACTTCACTGATGGATGATTATAAGAGGTTCAAATCTTAGAGGTAGGTACGAACGTGTTCCGGTAGAGTCATGAGCGTGCATGGGTCCGATGGGAGAAGATAAGATGTAACATTGGCGGATAGAGTTGTGTCTTTTTAAGTTAACGGGTTCAGAACTGATATCCTTGACTGCCATGGCTGGCATAGGTTATTTGTGTCTATATGGAGCCAATCACTGGGTAGTAATTAAGGTAAAACCTTAGTTGGTGCAGAAATTTTGTTTTGGGATATAAATGCGAAGCTTACCCGATCTTAACTTACCTCGTTTATTTCGTACTTGCATATTTTACTGTATTTTCATATCCGGTATTATCGATCTTTCTTGATACTTCTTTACCAATTGCTTATACTAAAAATCATTGGAACTCTCCAGACTTTATATCTGACCTATTTTTTTTCATCTCTCCCTTCCTTTACCCCTAGGTTCTCAGGGTGGTGGATTGCAGCATTGACCTTGATTCTTTGATTCAGCTTGGACTTGGATTATTTCTGACTATATGTATTGCTTCAGTCTCTTTTTTTATGTTTATTGTTATGGCTTATGAGGGATATAATTTTATGGTTTTTGTACTTGTACTCTGATGGTTTATATTTCCACAAGATAGACGATTATTATTATGACTCATGACATTTGAAAATGTAATGTTGAATTTCGTTTTATTAATAAAATGCATTAAGTTATTTGTGTCTATATGTATTACTATTTTAATCTTTATTATTTTAAATATTTAGTTTTGGATTTTAAATTTACTTTATATATTGATCTTGATTATATAGTATATTTTTAAGTTTAAATTATTTAAAGTTATTTTGATAATTTTTCTTAACCACCTTTATGTCTAGAACTCTCTTATACAACAATAACTAGTTTTCTAAAGTTTCAAATTATGTTACATAGTTTTATATTTTCAAAATAAATTTTAAAATAAGGATTTCAAAATTTACAAAAAGGACAATGTCAACATGCTCGTGCCGGTTATTCAAAATTTAAATTTGAATTAAGGTGTCTTTTCGTTGTAACCTTTCACGAATGGACATTTATCTTCTCTTCTATAAATAGGCAGTTTTAATTTCAAAAATTCAATCATTATTTTATCATCTTCTTAATCCCTTTTCTTGTCCGCCATTTTTAATCAAAATCCTAACTGTATTCTTCCAAAATTTCAAGAAAATAAATCTACATCTACTCATTTTTTGATTTTCCATCATCCTCTCCAAAATCAAATAAGATCGGAGTGCAAATCAGAGTTATAGGGCTAGTATCATCATGATCGCAAGATCAGGTCTGAATTTCTTTGTAAAATATACACAAATATACTCAAAATGGTGTGACTAGTTAGCCTGTAAATCAATTTAGGTTTGACCATTACCTGAAAAACAATTGGGGCGTGACTTGTTGGCCCGAAAATCAAATTGGTTGTGCATAGAGGTCGAGATTCTAGAGGGTATCTCCTTGTAGCCTTGAAGTTAAGGAGTTTAATAAATTTTGTAGTGAATAAAAATGCATACATGTTTTGATGCGGGATTGGATGTAGGATAGCTCTGGACTAGTATAAAATCTAGTGTGTTCCTTCCTTTATTTTATTGCTTTTGATTCTATTGTGATATCTGTGATTAATATGTGATAATGTGCTTATATACAAGTATAAAGTAATTTGAAAAAAATCGTATAAATCCCGCAAACACTATTCACCCTCCTATAATGTCGGGTTTGTCTTAAGATCCACACCCGTTGCACCCACAATTGGTATCAGTACATAGGTTTTTAAAAAGTTTCATTATCCGATTTTTGAAAATAGTAGGAATAGCCACCAACACCGGTAATAGTAACACGATCACTAGTTCATTTGTAGAAGGTCAATCCACTGCAAAACCACCACTTTTAAATATCAACAATTACACTTATTAGGTGTGTATGGTGAAATTTTATTTATAGTCAACAAGATTATGTATTTAGAATGTTACACTAGCTGTTTACACTGAACCCAAAACTAATTATACATAGTGGACTGGTTATCAAAATGCAGCTACATAATGCAATTCTAAAGCCATGAATATATTACTTTGTTCACTGGATAGGAATAAAATCAATAGGGTATCTGTTTTTAAGTCTGGATATGATATTTGGAGAACAAAACAAGTTACACATAAAGACACTAATAAAGTTAAGCATACTAGGATTTCCATGTTAACTGATCGGTTTCAATTATTTAGGTTGAATGCAAATAAGTCAGTATCTGATATGCATAGTAGATTCCAAGATATAGTACATTAACTAATTGCTTTAGGTAAAACCTTTTCTAAGGAAGAACATGTTTGGAAAATATTAAGTTCACTCACGGCTGGTTTGGATCCAAAGACACTTTCTATTGAAAAGACTAACGACACTAGTACTCTGAAAATAGAAGAAATAATTGGCAATTTAATGTCGTTTGAAGCACAAATGCAGGGTAGAAGGGAAAACAAGGAACTCGAAACGAAGTCAGTTTCTTTTAATGCCATGATGGATATATCCAACTCAAAAATTGATGGTGAGGAGATTACACCATTGACTAGAAACTTTGATAAGTTCATGAAATACTGAAAGCTGAATAATTCTAGAAGGAATGATAATAAAGATTAGGGAAGCATAAGCGATGGTCAAACATATGTTAGGTGCTATAATTGTAACAAATCAAGGCATATAAAACGATTTTGTCCACACTCAGATAAGCGAAAAGTCTTTTCTAACAATGATGCATCTATAAAAAGAAAGAGAGCATATACGACAACATTGGATGATTCAGAAACATCATCAAATGATAATGATTCAGATATTGAAATGGAAAACATGTATTTCACGACAATATGCTAGTCAGATAAGAACCAAAAAGGATATCAAAAGACATGCATTTATATTGAAGTTTTGGTTTCATATGGCTTCTTTGGTTGCTTTGGTTAGTTGTTTGATATGGATGTTTCTAAGATATATAAGATTTTCAATTTTCAATTTTTAAAATAATAATCTAATATTATTTCATCCTTTAAATTTTAAATTTTGACAATATATATGTTAGTTTCTACAGAATTTAGAAATAGTAAAATAAACATATATGTAAACAATTAGGTAGACAAATACATAAAAATCAAAAAGTCACGTTCCCTATTTCAAATAGGCATGTCGGCATATGCCCTTTCACTATGTCGACATATTGTGCATAATTAATGTGTTCAAATTTGAATTCAAATTTTTGCACCAATTTGCACCGACTTCTGTGTCATCACAACTTCCCTTTTGACCAAAGAATTCATCTATTCAATTTATGTATATCCACTTAACATCTATATATCCATTTCACTTGAATTCAAATTTCAAAACTCTATTTATACACACTTATCTCTTCAAAATTTTCATTAATGACTTCATCATCTTCCACTCCAAAAACCATGAGGCTATCCAAAGCCACTAAAGCTTTTCTCATTCATGATTAAGAAGCTATGGAAACCTATATAACTTGTTTGAATTTTGGCAATGTTTATATCAGAAGATTTGTGGTTTCCTATAATTTTCCCTTTTATGAAATCAACTCTTCTTTTGAAAATAGTAGTGTTATCAGTTTAGTCGATTCTCTTTAAAATGATTTTGTTTGTTGTCCCAATCTTGTTAAAATGTTTTATGCGAATATACAAGGAAAATAAAGAAAATGAAGGTGAAATTTGAAGAAGTGTCAAAGGAACACAAACCAGTTTAAATTATGGAATTTTGGGTGCTATTCTTAATTGCAAAATTACCAGTTTGTTTCTCTCTATGTTTCAAATAGATGAACATGATATAGAGACCCTCCATCACCTTTTTGGAAATGATGAACATCAAGATTTCGCCAGTCGCTATTTTCGTCTGAAGGAAAGAATAGTTAATCTTTTTTTACAACAAACTATGATACTTAGATCAGGAAATTACAACGACCCGACATCAAAAGTCTGTGAAGCTTTTTTCACTCTTTTTGGTCAATATGGCATAAATCGTGCATAAGTCATTTTATATGAATTTCATTCCAAACATCTTGCAAATCATGAAAACTCTCTTTTTCATAGTGGATATCTTATAAGAGTTTTTACTCACTTTAGTGCCAATTTCAAAGGAGAAGAATTTGTTAAAAGAAAACCTTTTACTAATGCCAGTATTGCTTTGTTGCAAATTCCTCTAATCTTTGTTCCTTATGCATCACTTACTGAAAAAGAGATAAGATTCATTTTCCAAAAAGAGGCAAAAATGGAGGAAGAGAAGGAAGAATAAGGGGGGTGGAAATAGACGAGGAGGAAACATCCTTGGAGAGTATTAAATTTCCAAAAAAAATTTAACAACAAATCTCTCCTTAGAAATCAAAAGAAAATAACAAATAATATAAAGACGCTTAAAAGGTCCATAAGCAAGAAATTCAACAAAATTCCAAGCAAAATGGACAGATTTTTTTAGAAATTTTTTCGAAAACTCGGCCTCTCATTATCATATTTTTCATCTACCACTTTTTAGAGTTTTTTTATAGTATCAAGCTGTAGTTTCTAGTTATTTCTAAGTGTTATTTCAATTTTCATGCGTTGAATCCTTTGTTTTCTATGTTAAATGTTACCTCTATCAAATATTAAAGAAATTTCCTAGTTTATTATGTTTATTGTCATTAATATTCCATGGAAATCGACAAAAACCATTCATAATAACTCAAAGTTTCAAAATAAATCAAAACAAAAAAAAATTGTACTAGGTATTTTGGCATACCCAAACATGCCACGTTGACATACAACGACTGGTTCTAAAAATTGAAATTTTGATAACTACCCGTAATGACCCGAATTTCCGTACCCTTTGAGTTGACTAATTATACCTTACGTCTAACCCAAATTGCACAGAAATACGAATCATTAATAGAAAGAAGTTAGAAGGTGAGAAATAGAAAGAAAGAAATATTAGAATAGAAGAAAATGAAGACCACAAACTCACAGCGGAATGAATAAAATATATTAGATAACACAAACTTTGAAATACAAATTAGTAACTTTATATACATACCATCATCAGAGCATAACAGCTATATTTGGAACAGTTATAAACACCTGTTTCTAAATACGAACATAGTACACAACGAAAAATATGTTAGTCTATAGCTAACTGGTGAAGCCTCCTACTTCAAGCTCCTCCAATTGAATCTGTAAAATCCTAACTACTTGACTACCCATACAAATTTGGGCACCCAAGAGTTTAGGGTAAAACAAACAAAATAAACTCTAGGTCAATCATAGGACTGGTGTGGGTAAACTCCAACCATTGGTTTAACTTTCAAAAATCCTTTCGAAAGAAATGATAATAGTAAGACCGATCCACACATAAACACGAATGTTTTTTACCTTACGATAACCAAAATTATTTTTAATATCAAACCGGTGATATTATAATAGTGTCTACATCAAATAAATAGAAATCTAGCGGAACGCTTGCATCTCACGCTCCATATATAATATAAAATTAAAACCATAGGGCGCTTATTAGTGACTGGATTCCGTCTATGACAAGGTATGGAACCACCATACGATCAGTGTACTCTAGAGGGGATACACTGGGGGTTCAACAAGAACATCTTGCGAACCGGCCACACATGGCTGGCTACTCATTTAACTTGAGTGTACCGAGCATATTATCACCAACGGTTGTGATCAGCAACTGTTACCGAAAACATACAGCAACGAATATAATAAGAAGCAAAATAAAATTTTCTCTAGATCAGGTGATAATACCCCTAATGGGAATGACCCAATTGGTCATGCTCTCTGCCCGATTTATGTCATTTCCCGGGTGATGAGGCTTGAAGTCACGATTATCTTTCAAGAACATCTTTCCACCATTTACTTTGAATGCCACATCGTCAGACATTCGTCCATATACATTGTCCTAGGACTGGACAAACTAAAGGCACCATTCTATTAATCCATCTTGGGCAATTTCTACCTAGGGTTAACAGAACAGCCCTCTCAGTCTTCAATTATCTTCGGCATAAGTTGATTCGTAACGCTTATGCCCATACATAGTGGTTTTTAGATAATAAATCTGATCATGGTCTCTCCGTATTGAAAACGGAGTTATAAAATAAATCTAAACTTTGATAGTCAGTGATTTAACTATCAAAGGATCATCCATACTATCAACGGTCCTATTTCCAAATGGAAATTCTACCGATCAAGCATCAAACAACACTGGCCCCTTGTTAAATTACTTCCTTAATATATTTTCATTTCCAAATTCTCATTTCCCATCTTCCGTTTCCTTTCAAAGCTTCATTGTCTCTCTAAATTCTTAGAAAACATTTCCAATATCATAATTCCTTTATTCGAGAAAATATCTCTTATTCTAGTTACAAAACATTTCTATATATTAACGAATCCTTTTTTTCTATATTCAGAAAATATATCTTATTAATAACGAAAAATATTTCCATATTCCATTATTAATTCCTCGTAGACCAATTCATTTCATTTTCTTTGCATAGAAAATATCTCTCATTTTATTTAGGGAATATTTCAAAATCCTTTAAATTAACGTGATGTTATAAAGCATCGTTATTATAACTCTAACCATTAATCATTTATTAACTAACCATATTTCTAACCAATTTTCACCATCGAATCTTAACCATTCCTCTGTCAATCATGAAGTCAATCAAGTTGGGGTATAACTACCTCTCAGACCTTAATTGAACAACATTCTCAACTTTGAAATAGTCAAAGCTCACAACTTCAAACAAAACTTCGCTTATGCGACTCTTAGATTCAATCTAAGAATCCACTTCTTTTACGGAAAAATATTGATTATAACAGTAGCGTTATAATCACTATTTCCAAATATCTGATTTATAAAACATCAATTATAATGGCAGCGTTAAAAACGCTGTTTAGATATATAAAACATTTACTATAAAAGTAGCATTATAATCGTTGTTTCCAAATATTTGGTTTATAAAAATATAACTTGTACTTATTAATTTCGATAAATAAATTAATAAGTAAATAATTAATTAATTAAATAATTAAATTTGATTCAAATGGAAAGTAAAAATAACCACTTCCCTAAATTCGATATAATCGAATTCCAATAAATAATTCTCTCTCGAATAATCTATATTCGATTTATATTCCAAACTTTGGAATTTATCTACCATTTCAGGTTAATTCAAATTCCAACTTTACTTTTGAATTTATCCTTTCCATATCATTACCATATTCCTTTATAACCATTCCAGCCTACGAAACATTATCACACTTTATTTTATATCCCAAAATTTTGAACTAAACTCGTCATTTTCTTCTAAAACGATTATCCATTTCCCTTTCCACTCAATTTCCAATCTGGATTCATGTTTCAAATCTAAATTTCCTTTAGAGATATTTCATTTGTAAAATATTTTCTTTAAACCTTTATTCACTTTAATTGTGAATATATTTCTCTTATATACAGTTTGATTTCATATTTATAAACGTATCTTAAACCCAAATTTTTATTTATAACTTCTATTTAGAATTATTCATACAAGTCTCGTCTCTTTTCATTTCAATCATTTAAAATCTCACTTAAATTTCCTTGATAATAGCTAAGTTCAAATCTCATTTCAAATATTGGTTTCAATATCGATTTCCATTTTTTTTTAATATAAATTTCAAATTTGAATTTATATTTCAGTTTATCTAATTCATTTAATTTATACTCTCGTTTGTAAACAAATTCTTGTTTTCTCCATTAACATGTCCATAATTTCAATTCTATTCGAAATTACCTTTCTATTTTTGGAAATAAATTTCCTTTTAAATCCTCAAATTTCATTTTCTATATTCGAAAATATTTTATGGTATTTAAATACCAAAATTCTAAGGTTATGGTAATTCAACACAGCACAACCAATCACAGTACGAATCACAGTAAATAACAAACAATAATATGAATGTTGAGGGATCCAGTTGGATCCCTCCAACCTTGTTTCACTACATCCACAGATGTTTATCAACATAATTAATATTAATTTCACATCAATATCAACTATCCTGGTAAACAGAACTAATAATCGATCAACTATCAACCTATAACGAACCGGAAAATCAAAACCAATTTAAAAATTTTATTTTAAATTATGTGGTGGAAAAATGTGGCAGAAATTAAAATTTTCATTTTTTAAATAATATTGAAGCCAGTGAAAATAGTCAATTTTCAAACGATCTCTGTTTTCGACGAAACCACTTTCATCGGAACCGGAATGTCATATTATTGCTAGGTTTCAATTTTTAGAATTTTTCGACTTAATATGTGAGCGTGGCAAAGGAAAATGTGTTTGGTCGATTACAGTCAAATTTAATCGACTGAAAAATAGCCATTTTTTAAACAGTGTCAGAATTCGATGAAATTAATTTTTTTAGGACCGTATCGTCATAACATAGACAAATATATTTTTTCTGGATTTTTCTGAGTCTGTTTGTGGCCTCGATGAATTTATTTATGCAGACGAATTAAATTAATAAAGGAATTAAATATTAAATTAATTAATACAGGCCACAGACAGCCGTTTGGGCTGACGGGACCTGTCCCATTGGGTACGGAATATGGGTTATTGGCTAGGGGCACCTTCTTCTGGGCTGGAATCGAAATAGTTTAGAAATTATGGATTTAATTATAAAATTACACATAAAATATTATAAAAATAGGACAAAACCCTATTTTACTATTCATCATCTTTGTTGTTGCCGCCCCCTTCAGACCTATGGCCGAAATTGCTTCCCCTTCCTCCATCAATTTCTTCTTCGTTCCTTCGAATTAAAATCCCTCACACATACCAAATCAAAGCCCCTTCCGTCCTCTTCAATTCCATACGGGTGGATCATCTTCTCGTCGCCCGAAGCCAGAGCAACAGGACCCCAAACCCGCCGCGCCTCGTCCGCCGTGGGTCCCCCTAGCCGCCGCCGAGTTGGACAAAACCAACACCCCCACGTGCGCCGCTCCACCTGCTCCAGCGTGCCACATCCCGTTCGACAAACACTGCAACTAATTGGAAGCAAAACCCAACCCTAAATTTGAACCCAATATAGAAACTGTCGACCTGTTCTTGTCTGTAGAGGAAGAAGGTGAATTATCTAATTAATTTATTATTTAATTAATTTAAATTATTTTAAAACTTCAATTTATCATATCTAATTCGCTTCAATTCGAAATTTTAATCTGAAATAAAATATAATTAAGTTTTAATCTTTTGTTTTGAAAGAAAAAAAAATTAAGTTTGGATCTTATGTTTTGAAAATAAAATAAAGTTCAATCTTTTGTTTTTCTTTCATTTTGTTTTATATAATAAATAAAGATTTGATCTTTTATTTTGACATATAAAATAAAAGAAGTTGAATTTATATAATGAATAAAGATCTGATCTTTCATCCTATAACATGAATAAAGTTCATATATTTTGTTTTGTTTTATTTCACAAAATAAAGGTGGGGTCTATTATTTTTGATTCATAGAAATTTTACAACCAATCATATGTTGACATCGTTGTAATGCACAAAATTCATCGTATGTTAAATTAGTTGTAATGATACCCAAATTGCATCGTCATGTTTATATAGTTGGAATGACGCCAAAAATTTCATCGTCATGTCTATATGGTTGAAATGAGCAAAATTTCATCGTTATGTTAATATAGTTGGAACGAATCAAATCTTGACATTAGAAATTATATTTATTGTAGGGATATTGACGCTAGAAAAGACGTTTACATTGGAAATAAAGTCCACCTTTTTAATTGCATTTTACAATGCAAATATTACATAGAAAGATGAATTTACTTTTTATTGAGTTCTCTTAGTAATAGAAGTAAATAATAGAATAGAATAAAAAGACATTTTTATTTTCAATGTAATAGAATAGAATAAAAAAAAAGACATTTTTATTTTCAATGTAGTAGAAGTATAAAAAAGACATTTTTATTTTCAATAAAAAGGCATTTTCATTTTTTAATGTAATTGAAAAAAAAAAGATTTACATTTTATATGTAAATAAAAGAATAAGGGACTTTTACATGTTTATTTAATTATACATTTTAAAACATCATTTTTGGTCGCATTAGAATTGACGAACAAAAATGTCATTTTGTTGAACATTAAAATTATACATTTGAAAATACCATTTTTGGTCGCATTAGAATTGGCAAACAAAAATGACATTTTGTTGAATATTAAAATATATATCGTTGAAACATCATTTTTGGTCGCATTAGAATTGGCGAACAAAAAAGACATTTTGTTGAATATTAAAATATATATCGTTGAAACATTATTTTTGGTCGCATTAGAATTGGCGAACAAAAATGATATTTTGTTGAATATTAAAATATATATCGTTGAAACATCATTTTTGGTCGCATTAGAACTGGCGAACAAAAATGACATTTTGTTGAATATTAAAATATATATCGTTGAAACATCATTTTTGGTCGCATTAGAACTGACGAACAAAAATGACATTTTGTTGAATATTAAAATATATATCGTTGAAACATCATTTTTGGTCGCATTAGAATTGGCGAACAAAAATGACGTTTTGTTGAATATTAAAATATTTATCGTTGAAACATCATTTTTGGTCGCATTAGAATTGGCGAACAAAAATGACATTTTGTTGAATATTAAAATATATATCGTTGAAACATCATTTTTGGTCGCATTAGAATTGGCGAACAAAAATGACATTTTGTTGAATATTAAAATATATATCGTTGAAACATCATTTTTGGTCGCATTAGAATTGGCGAACAAAAATGACATTTTATTGAATATTAAAATATATATCGTTGAAACATCATTTTTGGTCGCATTAGAATTGGCGAAAAAAAATTGACATTTTTTTCAATTTTAAAATATATATCGTTGAAACATCATTTTTGGTCGCATTAGAATTGACGAACAAAAAAAATGATATTTTGTTGAATATTAAAATATATATCGTTGAAACATCATTTTTGGTCGCATTAGAATTGGCGAACAAAAATGACATTTTGTTGAATATTAAAATACATATCGTTGAAACATCATTTTTGGTCGCATTAGAATTGGCGAACAAAAATGACATTTTGTTGAATATTAAAATATATATCGTTGAAACATCATTTTTGGTCGCATTAGAATTGGTGAACAAAAAACTCATTTTTATTTGATTTAAAATGATGCATTGTAGAAATCCTCATTTTTAAAAAAGGAAATCGCCCAAATGGTTTATATTATATATATATATATATATATAATTAAACGAAATGAGCGCTGCAGTTCGCGAATCGACAATCGTAACTTCAAACGAATATATAGAAAGATCCGACCGTTGGATTTTCCCAAAACTGGAAACGTTAGCACTGCTTTGGGAAGAGATTTCCAATGATATAAATTTCATCAAAATCCGACGGTTAGATTTTAAGATATGTGTAAATCAAATTTTGGTAAAAACAGCGCCAGCGCCGCCCATTGACCCGAAACGTCGTTTATATATTTCGAGCTATTTTAATAAATAAAAATAGCGATAAATAGTTAAAAATATATATGAAATGTTTTAAACTATAATTATGCGACAATTATTTGAAAAGGCCGAGTTTAACTCATTTCAAATAATTGAACGGCGATTAAATCGAAGATGCAAGAAGACGACGGTTGAAGACCGACGATCTCTACATCGAATGGGCGATGACTTCTGATACTTTGGACTGACTTTCTCCCAGGACTGGGTTGAAGCAGTAATTGCCCGGACGTGTGTGTTGGTCGTGCGGATTAGCGAACACCTTTTTGGTGTCTCCGGTTTCGTTCAGACCCAGAATAGACTTGTAAATGGATGTGTGTCTGACGTTGGAATTCGCTACATGTAATTAAATCGATTTCTAGTAATATATGTATGTTTGGTGGTGGAGAATTTATTCTCTACTTAACACCCGGATACGTAGTAGTAGTTATCGATAGCATGGCGTTGAATTGTTAATGTGGCACGCCAAGATGCAATGATCAAGGCTTTGTTGAAAAGCAGGCCTTGTGGCTGATGATCAAAGCATAGCCTGTTTGGGCATAGCTTTGTGTATAACGTAACTTCGCGAGCCTCACACCCCGGTATGAGTCAAAAACGGGATATGGACCGTAGGGAGTGCATATGTTTCTTTCTAGCTAGAGTGGTGTTTGGGCTTTAACACGGCCCAGCATTATACTATGTGGATTTTGGATTGAGGTACCTCGTTTTTATAGGCCGGAAGTGGTCACATTATAGGTCCAAAGGGGCCGGGAAACGTATGTTCAGGAATTGCCAATCCACTACCGTTAGGTGGGGACCGGCCCTACCGTTCCAAGGGTTCACTACGGGGGATCCTGAGGCATTTGCTAGAGTGTCTCGAATCGGAAGAGGATGATCCCTAGCCTCGATTTCATGACAGAAAACCAATTCCCAATACGACGACATTTCGGTTTTGATTGTAAACTTATATACGGCGACATAGTATATGGTACCTATGCCTTCTAGGATTGATATATTTATATTGAAGTATTTTAATACTGCCTAGACACTAATGATAATATTAAAATATTACTTTTCATGTATTAGGCATGTTTGATCATCATAAAGGAAAACTCTATCCTCCTGTGTGCATTGCATTGTGTGATAGGACTTGAGTCTTATGATGGTTTCATTTTTCAAAAGTCATTTCGCTGTTTTATATAAGCCTTATAAAATATTGCACTGGCAATCCAATGGAGTAAACCCGTTCCGCGTTAGCGGCGTGGTCCTGAGATTCGCCATCTTGATAGTTAATTTAGTTAAGAATTCTCACACCAGTCCCATGACTGACTCGTAGTTTGTTTCACTTTTGCAAACTCGGGTGCCCTCTTTCCACACGGGAAGCCAATTGACAGGTTTCTAGGTGATACTCTTTGGTGGAAGCTAGCTTTGGGGAGGAAGAAGAAGAAGACCTTTTCTCCATCTTTTATTCTGCTTTTGAGACATTTTTCTATCTTTTGCTTTTGATGTATGTAATGGGATTTGAAACTTATTTCCTTTCATTTGAGACTTGTTTCTCTTTTGTTAAGACATCAATTATGCTAAGTGGATCCTGTAAACTGCATACTCTGATGATTCTGTTGTGATGCTGATGACATGTATTTCCGCTGCGATGGTTTATGTGTATGATAATTATCTGAGATCTGTTTTTGTTGTAAATATGTTATATTCCAAGATGATCGTCCTTACTTTCGGTCTACGGAAGTTTGGGGGTCATCACAGTTCGTATCAGAGCCAGGTTAACCTTGGCTACGGAGTATAACATATTTAGAACAATTCGTCTAGATAGAATCCACATTATTCTCAGACGAGTAGCTCATTAAAGATAGGACTAGTAATGTCCTAGAGTGGGCACAGCAGAATAGCACATATTTACCAATCATTACATCATCATCTTTTCATCTTTTCATCTCGTCCTTATCTTATCTTTTTCTTGAAAAATCTCATTTTTTTTGGCCTGACTCTTTCCTTGATGGTACAGACTGATTTGAATGGATACTAGATCAAGAACAGCCCGAGGTGGAGCCCGTGGTGGAGCTCGAGGCGGGGCTAGAGGAGGAGCCCGAGTAGGAGTTGGAGGGCAACCTAGAGACGAGACACCCATCACTCAAGACCAGCATAATTCAGAGGTCGTAGTCGAACCACCTCCACCCCCACAGCCTTTCGGTTTGGAGAGAATGTCAAAGAAATTCAAGAACCTTGGAGGTGTACCTTTTACAGGGCGGGAGTCTGCGATTCAAGCAGAGGCATGGATTAAAGATTGCGAGAAGATCCTGGAAGGCTTGGAACTGGAAGATCAGCGAAAGCGTTATCTAGCGGTTTGGCAACTAAAGGAGGAGGCAGGGCATTGGTGGGATACAATTAAAATCTGCAACGACGTGGCCAATATATCTTGGGCCAGATTCAAGGAGCTTTTTAATGAAAAGTATATACCCCCACAAGCTAGAGAGCGTCTGCGCGAGCAGTTCGTTAACCTGCAGCAAGGCAGTATGACCGTTTCTGAGTATGTGAGGAAGTTTGATGAGCTTTCACGATATGCCCCTAGTTTGATTCAAGATCCAGTAGAGAAGAATAAGAAGTTCATCAAGGGGCTGTCCAAGAAATATTTGAATCGAGTCACTGCCCATATCAAGCTTCCTTTCAATGAGGTAGTGGAGATGGCGTGCCACTATGAGGAAAATGATGAGTCTGGACTGCAGGATAGGGGGAAAGGTCAAAGCAACAACTAGAAGGAACAGGCTAACAAGAAACAGGAGGCGAGCAATTCTTCTGCAGCTAAGCCACAAGGGAAGAAGAGGGATAGGAGCAAGGTGACCTGCTATAACTGCGGCAAGATTAGGCATTTCGATTACGAGTGTAGAGCGCCA
Source organism: Allium sativum (assembly GCA_030737875.1). Lineage (NCBI taxonomy): Eukaryota > Viridiplantae > Streptophyta > Magnoliopsida > Asparagales > Amaryllidaceae > Allium > Allium sativum. The sequence continues at coordinate 746,676,840 of CM060916.1, read as the reverse complement.
AAAAGGGTCAAGAGAGATGATTCAGGCCCTAGTCAGAACCGTGATCAGAGCTCCCAAAACTGTGGTCAAAATCCTCAGAATCGTGGCCAGAGTTCGCAGGACAAAAGGGAATGCTACAATTGCCATCAAAAGGGGCACATCAAGGCGCATTGTCCACTGCTAAGGAATGCTCAGGTGGCACATGTTTATGAGGAAGGAAATACACCAGCTTCGACTGAGGGGCCTAATAAACCCGATGTCTTGGGAGGTACGCTTAATATTAAGAATATCCCTATTACTATCTTATTTGATACCGGTGTTGCACGAAGCTTTATTTCTAATGATGCGATTAAAAAGTTGAAACTGAAACCAAGGAAACTCAAAAATTTGATTAGAGCTAATAGTCCGATAGGAGGTTCTCTTATTCTTGATCAGTATTGTCGAGTACCTATTTCTTATTCTCGCTGCAAATTTCCCTTTGACTTGATCGTTATGAGTTTCTCCGGCTATGATGTCATTCTGGGAATAGATTGGCTGACAAAATATGAGGCCGAAGTCAATTGTGCTGAAACAATTGTCAAGGTTAAAACTAATCTCGGAAATGTATGTATCCCCTGCCATGGCTCAGCCACCGACAGGAAAACTTTCTGGTCTTCTCTAGAAGTTACCCCTACTTCTATTAAGGATATCCCTGTCGTTAAAGATTATGCTGATGTTTTCAAAGAAGTCGAGGGTTTACCTCCACATAAAGAAATCAGCTTCCGAATTGATTTGGCTCTGAATGCAAGACCTGTTGTACATCCCATTCGGAGAATGTCGCCAAAAGAAAGAGAGGAGCTGGAAAATCAAACCAAGCAGCTTTTGTGGAAGGGTCTGATCAGGCCCAACTTCTCAGAATGGGGAGCAGCAGTGGTGTTCGTCCCAAAATTAGACGGCACTCTCAGGCTATGTGTAGACTACCATGAGCTCAACAAGCAAAGTCTTAAGAACAAATATCCACTGCCTCGTATTGATGACTTGCTTGACCGCTTGCATGGGGCACGAGTATTCTCTAGGATGGACCTAGCTACAGGCTTCCATCAACTTCGCATTGCAGAGGAGTGTGTGCCTTTAACTGCTTTCAGAGGCCCTGACATCTTTTACGAATGGCTAGTAATGTCTTTCGGTCTATGTAATGCTCCAGCATATTTTGTTGATTTGATGAATAGAGTATTCAGAGATGTTTTAAACAAATTTGTGCTCGTGTTCATCGATGACATCCTCATCCTTTCTAAATCTGCTGCTGAGCACGAACAGCATCTGAGAGAAGTCTTAGAGATTTTGCGAAGAAATGTGCTAAAAGAAAATTTTTCTAAATGCATATTCTGGCAAGAGGAGGTGAAATTCCTCGGCCATGTTGTATCAATGGAAGGCATCTCAGTAGATCCAGGAAAGATCTCAGCCATCCAAGAATGGAAGCAGCCTAAAACTCCCACGGAGGTCAGAAGTTTCTTGGGACTGGCCGGCTATTATCGGAAATTTGTTAAAGATTTTTCGAAGGTAGCTTGTCCATTGACAAACTTGACCAAGAAGCATACGAAATTCAAGTTGACACCGAAATGCGAGGCAACTTTCCAAGAGCTAAAGAAGAGGTTGACCAATGCTTCTGTGTTGACCATCATAGATGACAATCAGGATTTGAAGGTCTAGACCGACGTCTCTAAGCAAGGTTGTTTCTACATAAATTAACATGTTTGAGATAAAAATTTTCCTTTAATGACAAATCTCATTTTAACATTCTATCCCTTATTTATTTAAGGTATTGGTGCGGTGCTGATGCAAAGAGGCAGGGTAGTCGCATATGCTAACCGCCAACTGAAACCGCATGAGAAGAATTATGTCACGCGTGACCTTGAACTAATGGCCATTGTGTTTGCTCTTAAAATATGGAGGCATTATCTTTTGGGTGAAAAGTTGAAATATACACCGTTCACAAATCTTTGAAGCACCTTTTTACCCAAAAAGATTTGAATATGAGGCAGCAACGCTGGGTCGAATTTCTTGCATCATATGACCTGGATATCCTATACCCTCCAGAAAAAGCAAACGTTGTAGCCGATGCACTCAGTAGAAAGAATGCATAATGCAACAATCTCATTATTGCTAGTCTCATTATCACTCCTTCTTTGATTGATAAAGTCTCTGCTCTTCAGAAGGATGATAAATTTATTCAGAGGATTATTAAAAGAATTCAGGATGGCGAAACCACAAGTTTCCAGATTGATGACAAAGGGGTTCTGAGGCTATTGGGCCGAATCTGTGTTCCATACGACTCTAAGCTCAGAAGAGAGGTTATGGATGAATGTCATAAATCTAAGCTTAGTGTTCACCCTGGAGTGAGCAAGATGTATCACGACCTCAAGCGCACATTTTGGTGGAGGTCGATGAAGAGAGACATTTCCATTTATTTTGCTAGATGTCCCACTTGTCAGCAAGTTAAAAGTGATTAGCAGAAACTGGCAGGTTTGTTGCAACCGCTAGGGGTTCCTGGTTGGAAGTGGGAGGAAATTTCTATGGACTTTATAAATGGCTTGCCTCGAAGCAGAAAGGGCAACGATAGCATATGGGTGATTGTCGACCGCATAACAAAATCTGCCCATTTCATCCCTGTTCGATCCAATAGAACAGCTCGAAGTTTAGCACAGCTCTATCTTAAAGAGATAGCCAGACTGCATGGGGTTCCCAAAAGCATTGTCAGTGATCGGGATCCATTATTTACCAGTAAATTCTGGGAAGCTTTTCAAGAAGAACTTGGGACCAAGTTAAATCTGAGCTCTGCCTATCACCCTCAGACAGATGGCCAGACTGAGAGGGTGAATCGTGTTTTGGAAGACTTATTGCGTGCTTGCATTCTCGACTATGGCGGTTCATGGGAGGACCACTTGCACTTGGTGGAATTCTCCTATAATAACAGCTACCAAGCAAGCTTGGGGATGTCACCATTTGAATTACTTTATGGCAGATCGTGCAGATCTCCGGCATGTTGGGGGAAGTCAGGCAATCGACTAGTCTTGGGCCCCGGCATGGTTCGAGAAGCATCGGATAAGGTTGACTTGATTAAGAAGCGCTTGTAGACTGCTCAGAGCCGACAAAAGAGCGATGCAAACTGGCGAAGAAGGAATCTTGAATTCTCTGTGGGTGATCGAGTATACTTGAAGGTTTCTTCTCTGAGAGGCGTGATCCGTTTTGGGAAGACGAGAAAGTTGGCACCGAGATTCATTGGTCCATTCCCTATTCTCGAAAGGATTGGTACTCTCGCTTATAGAGTGCAGCTGCCCGACTGGTTGCCTAGGGTGCCTGATGTATTTCATGTGTCTCAACTCCGCAAGCATGTGCACGATCCAGATCTGATCGAGGATGAATTAAACCAACAGGTCCTAGATATTGCTCCAAATCTGATAGTGAGAAAGGACCCGATTAAGATCATTGGCAAAGAAACCAAAATCTTGAGGAACAAGAAAATCAACCTAGTCAAGGTTCAGTGGAGTGGGGATCCGACAGACTGTACTTGGGAGACAGAGGACGGCATCAAAAAGGCTTACCCCAAGTGCAGAGTGGATATCTCCGAGTAACTCTCGTGTTAAGGTACATTTTCCTCAATTTACATTTTCCACATTGGTTCCTACTTTACTTTGTTTCCTTTTCGAGGACGAAAATTCTTAAGTGGGGGAGATTGTAACGACCCGAAAAATCTGAACCAATTTAAAAATTTTATTTTAAATTATGTGGTGGAAAAATACGGCAGAAATTAAAAATTCCATTTTTTAAATAATATTGAAGCCAGTGAAAATAGTCAGTTTTCAAACGATCTCTGTTTTCGACGAAACCACTTTCATCGGAACCGGAATGTCATATTACTGCTAGGTTTCAATTTTTAGAATTTTTTGACTTAATATGTGAGCGTGGCAAAGGAAAATGTGTTTGGTCGATTACAGTCAAATTTAATCGACTGAAAAATAGCCATTTTTCAAACAGTGTCGGAATTTGACGAAATTAATTTTGTTAGGACCGTATCGTCATAACATAGACAAATATATTTTTTTCTGGATTTTTCTGAGTCCGTTTGTGGCCTCGGTGAATTTATTTATGCATATGAACTAGATTAATAAAGGAATTAAATATTAAATTAACTAATACAGGCCATAGACAGCCGTTTGGGCTGACGGGACCTGTCCCATTGGGTCCGGAATATGGGTTATTGGCTAGGGGCACCTTCTTCTGGGATGGAATCGAAATAGTTTAGAAATTATGGATTTAATTATAAAATTACACATAAAATATTATAAAAATAGGACAAAACCCTATTTTACTATTCATCATCTTTGTTGCCGCCGCCCCCTTCAGACCTATGGCCAAAATTGCTTCCCCTTCCTCCATCAATTTCTTCTTCGTTCCTTCGAATTAAAATCCCTCACACATACCAAATCAAAGCCCCTTCCGTCCTCTTCAATTCCATACGGGTGGATCATCTTCTCGTCGCCCGAAGCCAGAGCAACAGGACCCCAAACCCGCCGCGCCTCGTCCGCCGTGGGTCCCCTTAGCCGCTGCCGAGTTGGACAAAACCACCCCCCCACGTGCGCCGCTCCACTTGCTCCAGCGTGCCACATCCCGATCAACAAACACTGCAACTAATTGGAAGCAAAACCCAACCCTAAATTTGAACCCAATATAGAAACTGTCGGCCTGTTCTTGTCTGTAGAGGAAGAAGGTGAATTATCTAATTAATTTATTATTTAATTAATTTAAATTATTTTAAGACTTCAATTTATCATATCTAATTCGTTTCAATTCAAAATTCGATGATTTCAGCGGCGTTGTAATCGTGTGACTGAGATCTACGCATATAGACTGACTGGAGTTGATTCTGAACAGTTCGAATTTTGGGCCAAAAATCGTCAACGACTGTGAGATTCTGAATTTAAATAATTAAATAATTTATTTTAAATTCTATTCAATCAGTTGAATCATTGTATATTATTCTGATCTGTTATGTGGTGATTGTTGTATTGTTGAATCTTATTCGTTGTGATGTCATGTTATAATTTAACTGTTTGGATCTGTAAAAGTCTGATGTAATCATAATAAAGTCTCGCCTTTGTTTTTTATTTTTTATTTTTTTTCCTTTCTCTTGAAACTGATCTTTTGATTTGAAAATAAAATAAAGTTGGGATCTTTGTTTAAAAGTTTTGATCTTTTGATTTGAAATAAAATATAATTAAGTTTTAATCTTTTGTTTTGAAAGAAAAAAAAAGTTTGGATCTTATGTTTTGAAAATAAAATAAAGTTCAGTCTTTTGTTTTTCTTTCATTTTGTTTTATATAATAAATAAAGATTTGATCTTTTATTTTGACATATAAAATAAAAGAAGTTGAATTTATATAATGAATAAAGATCTGATCTTTCATCCTATAACATGAATAAAGTTCATATATTTTGTTTTGTTTTATTTCACAAATTAAAGGTGGGGTCTATTATTTTTGATTCATAGAAATTTTACAACCAATCATATGTTGACATCGTTGTAATGCACAAAATTCATTGTATGTTAAATTAGTTGTAATGATACCCAAATTGCATCGACATGTTTATATAGTTGGAATGACACCAAAAATTTCATCGTCATGTCTATATGGTTGAAATGAGCAAAATTTCATCATTATGTTAATATAGTTGGAACGAATCAAATCTTGACATTAGAAATTATATTTATTGTAGGGATATTGACGCTAGAAAAGAAGTTTACATTGGAAATAAAGTCCACCTTTTTAATTGCATTTTACAATGCAAATATTACATAGAAAGATGAATTTACTTTTTATTGAGTTCTCTTAGTAATAGAAGTAAATAATAGAATAGAATAAAAAGACATTTTTATTTTCAATGTAAGAGAATTGAATAAAAAAAAAGAAGACATTTTTATTTTCAATGTAGTAGAAGTATAAAAAGACATTTTTATTTTCAATAAAAAGGCATTTTCATTTTTTAATGTAATTGAAAAAAAAAAAGATTTACATTTTATATGTAAATAAAAGAATAAGGGACTTTTACATGTTTATTTAATTATACATTTTAAAACATCATTTTTGGTCGCATTAGAATTGGCGAACAAAAATGTCATTTTGTTGAACATTGAAATTATACATTTTAAAATACCATTTTTGGTCGCATTAGAATTAGCAAACAAAAATGACATTTTGTTGAATATTAAAATATATATCGTTGAAACATCATTTTTGGTCGTATTAGAATTGGCGAATAAAAATGACATTTTGTTGAATATTAAAATATATATCGCTGAAACATCATGTTTGGTCGCATTAGAATTGGCGAACAAAAATGACATTTTGTTGAATATTAAAATATATATCGTTGAAACATCATTTTTGGTCGCATTAGAATTGGCGAACAAAAATGACATTTTGTTGAATATTAAAAAATATATCGTTGAAACACCATTTTTGGTCGCATTAGAATTGGTGAACAAAAATGACATTTTGTTGAATATTAAAATATATATCGTTGAAACATCATTTTTGATCGCATTAGAATTGGCGAACAAAAATGACATTTTGTTGAATATTAAAATATATATCGTTGAAACATCATTTTTGGTCGCATTAGAATTGGTGAACAAAAATGACATTTTGTTGAATATTAAAATATATATCGTTGAAACATCATTTTTGGTCGCATTAGAATTGGCGAACAAAAATGACATTTTGTTGAAGATTAAAATATATATCGTTGAAACATCATTTTTGGTCGCATTAAAATTGGCGAACAAAAATGACATTTTGTTGAATATTAAAATATATATCGTTGAAACATCATTTTTGGTCGCATTAGAATTGGCGAACAAAAATGACATTTTGTTGAATATTAAAATATATATCATTGAAACATCATTTTTGGTCGCATTAGTATTGGCGAACAAATATGACATTTTGTTGAATATTAAAATATATATCGTTGAAACATCATTTTTGGTCGCATTAGAATTGGCGAACAAAAAATGACTTTTTGTCCAATATTAAAATATATATCGTTGAAACATCATTTTTGGTCGCATTAGAATTGGCGAACAAAAATGACATTTTGTTGAATATTAAAATATATATCATTGAAACATCATTTTTGGTCGCATTAGAATTGGCGAACAAAAAAAATGACATTTTGTTGAATATTAAAATATATATCGTTGAAACATCATTTTTGGTCGCATTAGAATTGACGAACAAAAATGACATTTTGTTGAATATTAAAATATATATCGTTGAAACATCATTTTTGGTCGCATTAGAATTGGCGAACAAAAATGACATTTTGTTGAATATTAAAATATATATCGTTGAAACATCATTTTTGGTCGCATTAGAATTGGTGAACAAAAATGTCATTTTAATTTGATTTAAAATGATGCATTGTTGAAATCCTCATTTTTAATAAAGGAAATCGCCCAAATGGTTTATATATTATATATATATTAATATAAAATTAAACGAAACGAGCGCTGCAGTTCGCGAATCGACAATCGTAACTTCAAACGAATATATAGAAAGATCCGACCGTTGGATTTTCCCAAACCTGAAAACGTTAGGACTGCTTTGGGAAGCGCTTTCCAACGATATAAATTTCATCAAAATCCGACGGTTAGATTTTAAGATATGTGTAAATCAAATTTTGGTAAAAACAGCGCCAGCGCCGCCCATTGACCCGAAACGTCGTTTATATATTTCGAGCTATTTTAATAAATAAAAATAGCGATAAATAGTTAAAAATATATATGAAATGTTTTAAACTATAATTATGCGACAATTATTTGAAAAGGCCGAGTTTAACTCATTTCAAATAATTGAACGGTGATTAAATCGAAGATGCAAGAAGACGACGGTTGAAGACCGGCGATCTCTACATCGAATGGGCAATGACTTCTGATACTTTGGACTGACTTGCTCCCAGGACTGGGTTGAAGCAGTAATTGCCCGGACGTGTGTGTTGGTCGTGCGGATTAGCGAACACCTTTTTGGTGTCTCCGGTTTCGTTCAGACCCAGAACAGACTTGTAAATGGATGCGTGTCTGACATTGGAATTCGCTACATGTAATTAAATCGATTTATAGTAATATATGTATGTTTGGTGGTGGAGAATTTATTGTCTACTTAACACCCGGATACGTAGTAGTAATTATCGATAGCATGGCGTTGAATTGTCAATGTGGCTCGCCAAGATGCAATGATTAAGGCTTTGTTGAAAAGCAGGCCTTGTGGCTGATGATCAAAGCATAGCCTGTTTGGGCATAGCTTTGTGTATAACGTAACTTCGCGAGCCTCACACCCCGGTATGAGTCAAAAACGGGATATGGACCGTAGGGAGTGCATACGTTTCTTTCTAGCTAGAGTGGTGTTTGGGCTTTAACACGGCCCAGCATTTTACTATGTGGATTTTGGATTGAGGTACCTCGTTTTTATAGGCCGGAAGTGGTCACATTACAGGTCCAAAGGGGCCGGGAAACGTATGTTCAGGAATTGCCAATCCACTACCGTTAGGTGGGGACCGGCCCTACCGTTCCAAGGGTTCACTACGGGGGATCCTGAGGCATTTGCTAGAGTGTCTCGAATCGGAAGAGGATGATCCCTAGCCTCGATTTCATGACAGAAAACCAATTCCCAATACGACGACATTTCGGTTTTGATTGTAAACTTATATACGGCGACATAGTATATGGTACCTATGCCTTGTAGGATTGATATATTTATATTGAAGTATTTTAATACTGCCTAGACACTAATGATAATATTAAAATATTACTTTTCATGTATTAGGCATGTTTGATCATCATAAAGGAAAACTCTATCCTCCTGTGTGCGTTGCATTGTATGATAGGACTTGAGTCTTATGATGGTTTCATTTTTCAAAAGTCATTTCGCTGTTTTATATAAGCCTTATAAAATATTGCACTGGCAATCCAATGGAGTAAACCCGTTCCGCGTTAGCGGCGTGGTCCTAAGATTCGCCATCTTGATAGTTAATTTAGTTAAGAATTCTCACACCAGTCCCATGACTGACTCGTAGTTTGTTTCACTTTTGCAAACTCGGGTGCCCTCTTTCCACACGGGCAGCCAATTGACCGGTTTCTAGGTGATACTCTTTGGTGGAAGCTAGCTTTGGGGAGGAAGAAGAAGAAGACCTTTTCTCCATCTTTTATTCTGCTTTTGAGACATTTTTCTATCTTTTGCTTTTGATGTATGTAATGGGATTTGAAACTTATTTCCTTTCATTTGAGACTTGTTTCTCTTTTGTTAAGACATCAATTATGCTAAGTGGATCCTGTAAACTGCATACTCTGATGATTCTGTTGTGATGCTGATGACATGTATTTCCATTGCGATGGTTTATGTGTATGATAATTATCTGAGATCTGTTTTTGTTGTAAATATGTTATATTCCAAGATGATCGTCCTTACTTTCGGTCTACAGAAGTTTGGGGTAATCACACAACCATTTCAACCAAAAAATTATCACATGGCATAAAATTATTATAATTAAATTTAATTATTATAATTAAATCTAAAACTCGTTTATATAAAAATATAAACGAGTCAGAGTTAGTGAGTATACTCACCTTGTTTTGCAGTCGAAGGTTCTGCTTTTGTTTTATTTAAAATGAAATAGGCGCTTAGTTGTTCTATGAAATCCCAATATTTTTGTTCGTAGATTTCTTCGTTACAATCCCAACATGACCGGTTTCCTATGATTTTGTTCACATATGACCAAATCATAAATATTCCAATATTAACGTTCATTTATTATAGTTAACTAAATTTCTAATTTCTTAACCTTAATCGCGTTGTTAAACAAATCCCTTCCTGTTGAAACCGCGATACCTTCATCCAGTTTTACGAACCCAGTATCGAGCTTCAAATCGCCTACCGCCACCTTATTACTTTGTCAGAGCTTTGGTCTAGACTTTTATGATTGAATTTCAATCCCTCCAATGCATTGTTTTTTCCCCTCTTCTTCTCTAAACAGCAGTGGTATCAGCGAGGTCAGAGTGTACAGGTTGTAAACTATAACTAAGAGCAAAGTAGAACTCCAGTTCAAACATGCATATATGCATGGGTCCGGCTATTCGCACCCCATGATTTACTCTTCACCCCCCGATTAAAATTTCAGAATTTTATTTCCAGATTTACCCTTTAACAACTGATTATATAATATGCCTAATGTTGACATATTGTACAACGATTTAAAAAATATTGGTCATATACATATACGGATGTTCGAGGCTGAATGCAAACAATAATTTAAAATTTTAAAATCAGCATTATATATGATCATTAAAAATTGAAAAATTAAAGATAGAAGTTATAGATAATGATTAAAAAATTAAAACAATGATTAAAAATTTAAAACCAGTACAATTAGCAATGCTTATCATTACGTGTTTTGAGATCGAGACGTTAACAATATACTGGAATTGCACAGACCTAATCAGTAAGTAGATAAATCATCACTATAAATGATGTTGTTCAAATAAATCGTTGTTCAGATGGAGCGTTGATCACCCTAACCAACATTACCCTAACCAACATTAGGGAAGCATGTCGGTCTATTTCAATCAACGACGTCGTCAACAAAATTTAATTAATTCAATCAAAATTTTTAAGGGGAGAGTAGTAGAAAAAAATTGCAAGTTGGAAACTAGAAAAAAAGAAAAAAAAAGTATTGAGAATGAAAATGCAATAAGGGCATTTTTGGATTAAACGGGGTGGGAAGAGAAAATTAAGGGGTGCATATTTTATTTTCTAATTAGCGGGGGGTGAAGAGCAAACACTGGGGTGTTAATAGACGCACCCTATATGCAGGCACCAATTTATTTGCCAACTAATGGCTTTCTATCACTAAGATCCACTTCATTGTTCTCAACCAGTGTCGCAAGCAAGCATCACCTATCTTAACTCCTTCTCCGTCTCGTTATTCACAACGCGATGATCACAGTATTAAACTATGCACCTACATAGCCGATGTTTTCTTCCATGCACCGTTAACCCTTTCTTCACTAGTAACAGAGACCGTTACTTCCTGTTGCTCGTCACCATGAACGCCAACTTTTCCCCAAATATTTCAATCACTATCGCACTTTTCTCCTCCTTCTCAGTACTCATGCAACAAACAGGCATGGAAAACACAATATCAAATAGTACCCTCTTCTAATTCCCCTTTATCTTCCTCGCTGAAACAACTTGAAGACTACTGCTCTTCTCCCTTCTTACCCAGTTATATAGTGGAATTCCCTCCAAACATTACCGAACCCAGAAAAAAAGTCTGCGCCTTGCACACTTAAACTTAATACAGACGTGATCTCCTTCCACCATTTCTACCCGAAAACTAAAATGATCTTCACCATGGACCAAACAATTACCCCACTGTTGTTTAACAAGTTCCTTCCAGTTTAAAAATTAAAACCAATATACCATATTTCGTTCACACACTTTCCACCACAGAACTTCACATGTCCTCCTCTGGCCAACCGAAGCTTCAGCAACTTCTCCCCTTGCAACGATCCTTCCTCGCAGTAGATGCGAACCCCCAAAAATCACTTTGTCCCAAATATACACTCCACCCTACCAAACTTCTCTCCCATAAGCTTCAATGTCGAACCCTAACTCGCAAACCCCAAAATGAGCTTCAGATTAAATTAATCGCACTCGACTTACCATGCAGAAACTGAAAGAAGTATGATGTTTGGGTTAAAGGCGCGATTTCTGAAGTGGACTTCTCGTTTTCAATTTTTAAAGTGAGATTTTCGGATTTTTAATTCCCTGAAAGAATCGAAATGTCACTGGAAGAAAATAGGGAGTAGGAAGCAGAAGAGAAATGGGACTTCAGGGAACTTATCTGAATTTATGTGGAATTTTGAATGCGCGATTTCCATTTTGCTGGTAAGAGTCGGCTTTTAAAAGGTGAAGGATGAAATGATATCAGAAATAAATAGAGAAAAATATGGCTTCCTGTAGAAGATTTTGGGTGTCTTCAGTTGTAAGGAACATTTGGCTTTTGATAGAAGCTTCTAGGTTATTTAATTATTTAAAGATTAGCGTATCCCGCTATATAGAATTTCCTTTACTTATGGATTGCTTTAGACAAAAATAAAATACCATCTTGTCAAGCGATGTGTCATGATCCCAAAAATATAATAATATAGACAAGTTAACTTATATTGTGATATCCCAAAATGCTGATATAGGGTACAAAATACTCCAGATAAAAAATTGTCTATTTTTCAAAATAAAAATTACAGAAAAATTTTGTAAATTAAATTATAACTATGTCTCAAAAATCTTGTAAAAATTCGAAACAAATATTTAATTATATTAAATAAACTGTTATGGCTTATAAACGACTCCACAAGGACTATTTTAAATTTTGATTTAGGCATAACTCACAATTTATGAGACGAAATCTTGATTCACTTCCATTAGAAAGATATAATCAAATAGATCTGAAATTTTCTCATTTCAAAGGAATCCGACATAAACTGGATCCTGTATATCCAATTGAATTTCAAAACATTAAATTACGAACTACCGCGATGTTACGAGCTCATTTTAAATATAATTATAAATTATATGTTCAAACTTCATTTAATTAATAATTTCTTAATATAATTAGAATTTAAACTCGATTAAATATCTTAAATTATCCAATTCACCTAATATTGCAAATTCAACTTATTTTCGATTATTCCGGAATTAAATTCAATATTCCACTGTTTATATTAACTAAATATCCAAGAATATTGAATTCAAATTATTTAAATTACTAAACCACTATTCAAATAATTAAATAAATAAATTGCTAAATTGCCAAAATCCAGGTCATTACACTACCTTGCGTCTTTTCAATTCAAATAGTTTTGAACCCTATGTACACCTTTTTTAACTAGAAATTTGACTTTTAACTCCATTACCTTCTTCTCTACTCATCTCTTATTCAAAAAATGGAGATTTTGATCCATAATTTAATCGAAAACTAAAAAAAAACTCGAATCTTTGAAAAATATTCTCTTATTTATCCTCTGAAATCAAAGGTATTTAGAATTAAGCCAAATGCAGATGATCAAGGAGCAAAAAAAAATATTTCCATGCGATTCGATGGATGATATCCTCCTTAATCAAACAAGAACCAAACCATAACCCATAATGCATCCTAAACAAGGGTGACAAAGAATGGATGTTGTTAAAGAAGATTAAATATTTACAAAGGTGGGTGGGTTGAAGTTCCTAGAAATATCTATATAGGTATGTATTTATATAAATAAGTTTTAGGTTAATAATGTGTGACTGTAATTAGAATTTTTTGATTGTATGTGGTTTGAAATACTCAGATTTTATATATGATTTAATTTTGATTGGTTTGATCTAAATTACTTAATTGTGTGTGTATATATATATATATATATAATTTGGATTTATACGAGTCGATGGTTTGAATATATAAAACAAGTTTCATTTTATAGAGTTTAATACTTATTTGTATTGGATTGAATTGTTTGAATTATAACACTTAAATATAATTCAAGTTCAATAGAATTATAGTATAATCAATCAGGGGAGTTACTACTTGGAATTGGTATTACTTGTACTTATTTGAGTTTTTGATGGATGACAAAGGGGGAGAAATAAAATATTGTTTTCGAATAAGGGGCGGTTGCAAAGGGAGGGGGAGTTGTCAAAGTAAGGGGGAGTTAGGAAATACATTTTATAAAAAGGTTATCATCATCAAAAAGAGGAAGATTGTTAATGTATGAATGTTATAATGACAACAACATAGGTTCAACATGTATAATCAGTATTGACATGATATATCTTTATAGTTATTACTAATTATTATATATATATACTGTATAATACATGCTTTACTACAGGTGTTAATAATCAAGACTGTAAGTAATAAGACTGTCTGCGATGATCTAAGGAGAAGCTATGAAGACACAGACCAAGACTGGTGAAGCAAATCGAGACTCGATTAGTTATTAAGAGTTCAAGAATTCAACAATGATGAAAATATGTATTAGAGTCTTAGTTATAAATGTTAAAACTCGATTGCATTCATCTAATCCCTTTCGAATGATTTTTCAAATTTATTAAAACTTTTAACTTATTTTTAAAACCAAATATTATAATTGTTTTTAAGATTTAAATTTTAAATTATTTTTGATATTTTAAGTTTTATGTTTTAAGTCTATTTACTATTCTAATTTAATTATATTTGATATTATATTTTAATTTTTGATAATAAATACAATATATTTGTAGTTTGCATTTTATATTATTTGTGTTATATGTATTACTATTTTAATCTTTATTATTTTAAATAATTAGTTTGGATTTTAAATTTAATTTAAATATTAATTTTTATTATATAGTATATACCTATGTTTAAATTATTTAAAATTATTTGATAATTTTTCTTAAATGCTTTTGTCTAAAACTCTCTCATTGTAACACCCTGTATTTTCTATGTTTATTAAAGTAACGAATTAAAGAATACTTAATTTTAAAAGTGAGAATTAAGGGAAACGTGTTACGCCATTGCGTTCGTCCTGGAATTCTACTTGAGCTAGAGTCTGATTTTGCGTGAATCGAACTCCGGATGAAGAAGTTATGGAGTTCAGAAGATTTCATGTTTAAACATAAAATTATATAATTAAATAAAACAAAAACAGTTCGAATTTCAAAATCACGTAAATCAGCTGGGCGGGAAAATTCCCGCCCATAGGGGTCGACTCCCTCCAGGGGGTCGACATAGGTGTCGACCCCCCAAGAGGGGTGTCGACTGGGGTGCCGGCCCAGATCCAAACAACGACGATTTCTGAGTTGTTGCAGAGTCACTAGGACATAGGTGGAAATTTCTGGATAGCTCTATCTAGTCTGGATGGTTGTGATTGCTCCTAGGTTGATCTAACGGCTCATATAAGTCTAAACCTCTATAAAAGCAACCCCAATCCTCAACCCTAAATCACACAATTTCATTCCAAGGAGCCACCATGTTGTCCATGGTCAACTAGCATAGCCACCATTTTTCTCCAACTAGGAAGCAAACTAGAAAGCGAGTTAGAAGCTACGAATCAAATCTAAATTAGAGAATCGATAGTCTACGTCAAGGGATTGCTTTTCAGTTTCAGAAAATAGATCCCAGAAAACAAGATTTTCTTTTGTTTGTAAGTCCTGTTATTATTTAGATGTGAACAATTAAAAGTTATGATTTGTAATAAAGTGAAAACTAGAGTTATGCCTAGTTGTAAGATAATGTTGATGTTGATTCATGTCTATTCTTGTAACGATTCTATCATATATGCCTATGAGACTATTATGGTTTATTGGACTTATTATGTTGTATGTTAAACCAATCGTGTATTATGTAAATTTGGTGACTCTTTCATGATTATATTACATGCAAGTCTTTAGGCTAAGTTATATATATGTTAAGATCTACATTCTCCTATGTTAAGATTCATGTTTATTGGATCCAAAATAAAAGTTTACATTTACATGCTTAATTGGATTTGTGTAATTCTATATAAGTCCCCGTTCATATGCTTAAGATTCATGTTTATTGGATCCAAAATAAAAGTTTACATTTACATGCCTAGTTGGATTTATGTAATTCTATATGCTTAAGATTCATGTTAATTGGATCCAAAAATGCAAGTTCATTATTTTATGCCAAATTTATATGACACATGTTTAGTTGGATCCTTATTATTTTATGTTGTGGAAAGGATACATGCTCCTTTCTTTCCCCTTTTGTATATAAGTAAGGCTAAGTTGCGAGCCTAACATTCTTTGTGAATTTTGCGAACGTATAACGGGGGTAACGTTGGGAAAAACCTTAAATTTCATATTATTGGCATAATTTGGCCCATAATCATATAAATGATTAGTGGCATAAAATGGTATAATTTATATACCTAAAAATTATGAACATGATTTAGAAGGTAAATGGGGCATGACTTGAATGGCAATAATTATGGATAATTTACATATATATATGAAGGGTAAATATGTAAATTAAGTAAAAGACGAATATGCCAAACCCGAGGTTAGATTGAGTTACGGTGTAAGACTGCCCGGAATCGCCCGGCACATCCAACAACTGTAACAATATAGATCTAATTTGAGAGGTTAGATCATCAAGCCGAAAAGAACCCGAGGTTAGATTGAGTTGCGGTGTAAGACTGCCCGGAACCGACCGGCACATCCAGCGACCGCAACAATACATATCTAATGTGAGTGGTTGGTGCTTTAATGAATGAATTAATGCTAAGACAAGAATGGTAGGGTTAAGTTAATTAAGGCAACACTTAACCAATACCACATGTTAACTAAACTGATGGGTGGGGTTAGGTTAATTTGAGAACACTTAACCATTTTAACATGTTGATTAGGAAACCCTAATAACGAGGACCCATTTCTGCAGTAACCCACATAGATGTATCATGGTACCTTGAGCTAGGCAGGGTGGGGCACGATTACTGGGCTGGTTATAAGTGATCAAAACAACGGCGGGTGGTGCGTCAGTGTAGGTTCCGACGGAGTGCGGGCGTGCACGTACTCCGAAGTGGAAAAAACAGAAACTGGGCATCGATAGTTATACACTGAGCATCTTGAATTGTGTCGGGTTGCCCCCATAGGATTTGATACACCCCATGGTGGGACTAGCACAAGTATCTACAATCAAGCGGGGCCGAATGACACAAGTGGTAAACGTATACGAGTAGGAGCCGATCGATAAAGGGGATCATTTATCTTGAACACATGGTGCTAGTTGAAACACTTGTACGTGGGTGCAGAGAAATAGTAATGAGTGCGATAGCATATTGTCTTATTATCTTATTTCTAGGGTGTTGTCCTAGGTTCAGTTTATTCATGTCATGATCCTTTTTCCTGTTTACATGCTAAATAATCACTGGACTTACTAGACTCATGTCTGACCCATTTTCTTTCGTATTCTTTTCTTTCGTTTCTCCCCCCAGGTCTGCATGGAGGGAGTACTTCAGCTTAGTTTGGACCATTTCTATCTTGAAGAAAGTAGATGTATTGCTCAGATTCTCTTTCCTTGGGCTATGGCTTTTGATACACTCTTATTGGGGATTTTTGCTACCTTATTGTTATTTCATGCTTCTTTATGTTTTAATCAAGACAGAGATTTTGTTGTAATAATTTGGAAGTTGGTTTGAGACAGTTGTTGTAATGTTTTAACTGAACCACGTACTTATGAAATAAATTTAGTTTTTCCGCTGTTCATATGTCTGTCTTGTAAATTATCTGTATCTTTTACCTATAATGCTCCACCGAATTTAAGGCATTCCCTTTGTGAGTGAGCTTAAGGAAGGTGGGGGTGTTTCACTTGGTATCAGAGCTGATGGTTGCCAGATCAAATAAAAAAATTTGGAAACTAATTTTCAAAAAGAAGTTTAAATAAGCATTTTCAAGAAAAAGTGTTGTTTTAAAAGGCATAATTCCCAAAGCCATATGCACTATCTTTCTATCCTTTGTTTTGAATCTTTCATTTTTCGTTTCAGCATGTCTGGGGATCTTAACCTTCCAGAGGGTGTACCGGTACCTGGCTGGTTCAGAAGGTACCTGGAGGCTAGGGCTAATGATGCAGGCCCAGCAGACATTCCTCCTCCCCCAGTTGCAGTTGTTCCTCCTCCTCCTCCTCGTGCAAATGTTTTCTCAAAGTTATGTAGGGATTTTTGAGCCATGGGTGGAAAGAATTTTAATGGGAATGTGCCATTTGTAGAAGCAAGTACTGGCTCAAGGAAACCGAGGACTTGTTTGTTATCTTCGAAGTAGACGATAGGAAGAAGATACAGTTGGCCGTATGGTTGCTTAAAGACGAAGCCTCTTATTGGTGGGAAGTTACTAATGCTGAGAGACCAATTGAAACTTGGGAGGATTTCAGAATGAAGTTTGAAATGAAATTCCTCTCACAAGCTGAACCTAGCCTACAAATGGAGAAGTTTTTAGCTCTCAAACAGGGAAGTATTTCGGTCAAGGAATACGTCAACCAATTCAACCAGCTGGCTAGATTCGGACTGGAGTTAGTGAACACTCCCCATAAGAAGGCTCTTTGTTTTGTTAAAGGGTTGAATGAGCCACTGCTCGGCCTAACTATGTCATATATACCTATGGGTGCAACTTATGAGAGACTGGTGGACATGGCACTGTTATAGAAGGAAGACAAGGATGGCAAGAAAGAGGCAAAGGTGGAAGTATCTCAAGATAAGAAAGTGGAGGGATCATAGAATAAGAAGACAGATTTAAAGAAGGGCGGGATGAACAACAAACCCCGTGACAAGAGGAAGAGTAATTTTTGTGGCATTCCTGGACATCTGATTAAGGAATGCAGAAAGAAAAAGAGGAAGATGGGTGGTTGTTTTCACTGCGGCAAGACAGGACACATGGCTAAGGATCGCCCAAGAAAGCAAGGGCAAGGGTAGAGGACTGGATCTACTTCAGGAGGGCAGGTTCACGCTCTCATAGCACCTCCGCAAGAACGAGGTAGAAATATTTCTATTGAGAGTTTAGTTTATCTTTTTGATCATCCTGTTCGTACACTCTTTGATTATGGCGCATCGCAATCTTTTATATCTACTGCTTTAGTTGAATCTTTGCACCTAGACACTAGTATAATAGAGGATCCCTTGGTTGTTTCAAATCCAATTGGGGGCTCGGCTTATTGATCAATGATTTGTTTGGATTTGGAAATTTCTATACTAAGCGTTGGGTTTAGATGTAATGCCTATGATTTGGGCTTCACGGGCTATGGATTGATTCTAGGCATGGATTAGTTATCCATTAATGGTGCCATCCTCGATTGTGAAAAGAGAGTGGTTAGACTTATGACTCGCCTCGGTAACACTCTCGAAATCTCCTGTAATCCCATGCATTCTGTTATGCTTAGCTACCTAGAATATCTTGAAGCGTCTATTGAAAACTTGCAGTCTGTTAGAATAGTCTGTGAATATTCAGATGTATTTGAAGAGGTGAAGGGCTTACCTCCGAAGCAGGAGATAGACTTCCGCATATACTTTGTTGATAATGCAAAATCTATAGCTCTACCTGTTAGACACATGGCTCCAAGGGAGAGGAAAGAGCTCAGCAAGCAAGTTAAAGAGCTGCTCGAGAAAGGGTTCATAAGGCGGAGTATTTCTGAATGGGGTGCTCCAGTAGTATTCGCAACCAAAGCGGATGGTTCACTTCGCCTATGCGTTGACTATAGGGAGCTAAACAAGCTTACCAAGAAGAATAGGCACCCACTTCCAAGAATAGACGACTTGTTTGATCAGCTTGTAGGTGCATCTGTTTTCTCCCAACTAAATCTGGCTGCCGGGTTTCATCAGCTAAGAGTGGCTGAAGACATCATTGATAAAATCGCGTTCAGAACCCCGGATGGTTTCTTCGAATGGCTAGTCATGCCTTTCGGCTTGACAAACGCACCCACTTATTTCGTTGACTTGATGATCAGGGTGTTTAGGGAGTTCCTTAATAAGTTTGTGGTGGTCTTCGTTGATGACATTTTGATTTTCTCGAAGAGTGAAGAAGAGCATGCTTTGCATTTAAGGGAAGTCATGGATACTCTTCGTGCACATCAGCTGAAAGCCAAATTCTCCAAATGTCATTTTTGGAGAGGAGAAGTAAGGTTTCTTGGACATGTGGTGTCTAAAGAGGGGATAGCTGTAGACCCCGCAAAAGTAGTTGTGGTGCAAGATTGGAAGGTTCCACGGAATCAACCGAAGTCCAAAGCTTTCTTGGGCTAGCGGGCTTTTACCGAAAGTTCATTAAATACTTTGCAAAAATCTCAGCCCCACTCACAAGATTGACAAAGAAGAACCTAACTTTTGTTTGGGATTTGGATTGCGATGTTGCTTTCCAACGTTTGAAAAGGGATCTAACAACAGCCCCAATTTTTACATTGCCTGATGGAAGCAAAATGTTTACCATATACACAGACGCATGCGGTATAGGATTAGGCGATGTCTTGATGCAAGAAGGCAAGGTAGTTTGTTATAGGGGAAGGCAATTGAAGGTACATGAGAAGAACTACCCAACTCATGATTTGGAGCTAGCTACCATTGTTTTCGCTCTTAATTCATGGTGTCATTATCTGCTAGGAGAAAGGTTTGAATTGTTTACTGACCATAAATCGTTAAAGTACCTTTTCTCATAGAAAGAACTTAACTTAAGACAACAAAGGTGGATGGAATTTCTGGCCTCATATGATTTTGAGATTTCCTATACCCCTGGCAAGGGCAATGTAGTAGCAGACGCCTTGGGTAGAAAGAAGCTGACCTTAAGTCCTCTCTTTGTAGAAAAGAAAAACTTGGACTACATAGCAAACTTTGACTTTAGACCCTCCTCTGAATTTGTACCTGATTTATTTGCATCGCTAAAGGTGCGGCCTGCTCTTTTTGACTAAATAGGAACCGCGCAACGGAAGACCCTTAGCTAGTTGATATGATGGATAAGCTAATTAGGGGTAAGACTTCTAGTCACCTCAATAGATACTTCATCGATGATAAGGGTTGGTTGAGACGGGATGGAAGGCTATGCGTCCCACAAGCAAGGGATTTGGTGAAGACGGTTCTCGAAGAAGCACACCATTCTAAGCTGACCATACACCCAGGTAGAGACAAGATGTATAAAGACATAAAAAGGGTTTTCTTTTGGAATGGCATGAAGAGGGACGTAGCTGAGTTCGTCGCTAAGTGCTTGATATGCCAGTAAGTCAAAGCAGAGCAGAAGAAGCTTAGTGGTCTGCTTCATCCTCTAGAGGTCCCACAGTGGAAATGGGATAGCATTTCGATGGACTTTGTTGATGGGTTGCCTAGGTCAAGAAGGGGCAATACCAGTATTTGGGTAATAGTGGACAGGCTCACTAAAAGCGGTCACTTTATACCTGTTAAGAGTAGAAGGACTACCTCGTCCTTAGCATCCATTTATCTTAAAGAGATAGTTCGACTCCATGGGATACCCTCCAGCATAGTGAGTGATCGAGATCATATCTTAACGAGCGAGTTTTGGAGGAGTTTGCAAGGGGACGTAGGCAAACAACTATGCTTAAGCACGACATATCACCCCCAAACTGATTGTCAGATGGAAAGGGTGAACAGAGTATTAGAAGACCTCTTGAGATTGTGCATTCTTGACTTTGGAGGAACATGGAAGGATCATCTTCCTTTGGTGGAATTCGCTTACAACAATAGGTACCAAGCCACCATAGGCATGGCACCCTTCGAGGCTTTATATGGAAGACCATGTCGATCACTAACTTGTTGGTGGGAGTCTACAGACAAGCTTGTACTTGGGCCAGACATGATTAGAGAAACTTCAGAAAAGGTGGACTTGATAAGAAGATGGATGAAGACTGCACAAGATAGACAAAAGTCCTACGTAGACAAAAGAAGGACCGACCTTGAGTTTGAGGTTGGAGATAGGGTGTTCCTTAAAGTATCTCCTTTGAGGAATGTCATTCTCTTTGGGTCCATAGGAAAGTTGGCACCAAGATTTGTAGGACCATTTCCTATCATTTAAAGGATTGGGACGATGGCTTATAGAGTAGAGCTACCCGAAAGACTGGCTGGAGTTCATAATGTTTTTCATGTTTCTCAACTACGAAAGTGCTTACATGAGTCTGCGGAAGTTGTGGAGCCAATTATACTAGAGGAAGTAGAAGTGGAACGAGAAGCGACAGTGAGGAGAGTTCCAACTCGTATCTTGGGTACAGAAGTCAAAAAGCTACGCAACCATGAAGTCAAGTTTGTTAAAGTTCAATGGAGTAACACTGAAGAAGACGCGACTTGGGATACTAAGAACAAGATACGCGCCGCCTGCCCTTTTCTTTTTTAGGGTACATCCTTGATCTCTTTTCCATAAGTTTATACATGCTTGTATCTACCTTCTTAAGTATATCTCCTCAGTCCTATTCTTGATCCTTATGTAGAAACCAGTGGATGTAAACATGTATTTGAAACATGTTATGGTTGATGGTTGCAAGTGGTTGTTAGTGGTTGCTCGTGGATGCATATACACACATTAGGTGTTAGATCGACTCAGTCACTTTCATATTGCATATGCATATATGTATTTGTATATGGACTGAAACTTGGAATGTTATCATAAGGACGTCGCATTTTTGTGAATGGTTGTGCACTCATGTAGAAAGTATGATTAGGAATAATTGAATGCATAAGGGACTCGTGGCACTGACAAAATTTGCAGTAAGGAGGTCAACTGAATCAGTAGACCGCCTGATTTTGCATTAGATAAGGACATATACACACACTATGCATACAATCATGAAAGCATTAGAAATATTTTAAGGACAATGAATGCCGGTGTTTGATGGTTGAGTAGATGGATGATTGGATGGTAGGATATACATTCTTCGTGACTTGAAGATTTCGGGGACGAAATCCTTTACGGAGGGGAGAATGTAACACCATGTATTTTCTATGTTTATTAAAGTAACGAATTAAAGTATACTTAATTTTAAAAGTGAGAATTAAGGTAAATGGGTTACGCCATTGCGTTCGTCTTGGAATTCTGCTTGAGATAGAGTCTGAGTTTGCATGAATCGGACTCCGTATGAAGAAGTTATGGAGTTCAGAATATTTCATGTTTAAACAGAAAATTATATAATAAATCAATTAAATAAAAAAAACCAGTTCGAATTTCAAAATCATGTAAATCAGGTAGGTGGGAAAATTCCCGCCCATAGGGGTCAACTCCCCCTGGGGGGGATCGACATAGGTGTCGAACCCCCAAGAGGGGTGTCGACTGGGGTGTCGACCTCCCCATAGGGGTCGACCCCCTCGCCCAGATCCAAACAGTGACGATTTCTGAGTTGTTGCTGAGTCACTAGGGCATCGGTGGCAATTTCTGGATAGCTCTATCTAGTCTGGATGGTTGTGATTGCTCCTAGGTTGATCTAACGGCTCACATAAGTCTAAACCTCTATAAAAGCAACCCCAATCCTCAACCCTAAATCACACAATTACATTCCAAGGAGCCACCATGCTGTCCATGGTCAACCTAGCATAGCCACCATTCTTCTCCAACCAGGAAGCAAACTAGAAAACAAGTTAGAAGCAACAAATCAAATCTAAATTAGATAATCAATAGTCTACGTCAAGGGATTACTTTTCAGTTTTAGAAAACAAATCCCAGAAAACAAGATTTTCTTTTGTTTGTAAGTCCTGTTATTATTTAGATGCGAACAATTAAAAGTTATGATTTGTAATAAAGTGAAAACTAGAGTTATGCCTAGTTGTATGATAATGGTGACACTAATTCATGTCTATTCTTGTAACGATTCTATCATATATGCCTATAAGACTATTGTGGTTTATTGGACTTATTATGTTGTATGTTAAACCAATCGTGTATTATGTAAATTTGGTGACTCTTTCATGATTATATTACATGCAAGTCTTTAGGCTAAGTTATATATGTATAGATCTCCATTCTCCTATGTCAAGATTCATGTTTATTGGATCCAAAATAAAAGTTAACATTTACATGCCTAATTGGATTTGTGTAATTCTATATAAGTCCCCGTTCATATGCTTAAGATTCATGTTTATTGGATCCAGAATAAAAGTTTACATTTACATGCCTAGTTGGATTTATGTAATTCTATATGCTTAAGATTCATGTTAATTGGAACCAAAAATGCAAGTTCACTGTTTTATGCCAAATTTATATGACACATATTTAGTTAGATCCTTATTATTTTGTGTTGTGGAAAGGATACATGCACCTTTCTTTCCCCTTTTGTATATAAGTTAGGCTAAGTTGCGAGCCTAACATTCTTTGTAAATTTTACGAACGTATAATGGGGGTAACGTTGGAAAAAACCTTAAATTTCATATTATTGGCATAATTTGGCTCATAATCATATAAATGATTAGTGGCATAAAATGGTATTATTTATCTACCTAAAAATTATGAACATGATTTAGGAAGTAAATGGGGCATGACTTGAATGGCAATAATTGTGGGTAATTTACATATAAATATGAAGGGTAAA
This sequence comes from Allium sativum, assembly GCA_030737875.1. Classification (NCBI taxonomy): domain Eukaryota; kingdom Viridiplantae; phylum Streptophyta; class Magnoliopsida; order Asparagales; family Amaryllidaceae; genus Allium; species Allium sativum. The sequence goes on along the minus strand of CM060916.1, from coordinate 746,652,723 downwards.
TATGTAAATTAAGCAAAAGACGAATATGCCTAACCCGAGGTTAGATTGAGTTATGGTGTAAGACTGCCTGGAACCACTCGGCACATCCAGCAACCATAACAATATAGATCTAATGTAAGAGGTTAGCGCATCAAGCCCAAAAGAACCCGAGGTTAGATTGAGTTGCGGTGTAAGACTACACGGAACCGACCGGCACATCCAGCGACCGCAACAATACATATCTAATGTGAGTGGTTGGTGCTTTAATGAATGAATTAAGCTAAGACAGGAATGGTAGGGTTAAGTTAATTAAGGCAACACTTAACCAATACAACATGTTAACTAAACTGATGGGTAGGGTTAGGTTGATTTGAGAACACTTAACCATTTTAACATGTTGATTAGGAAACCCTAGTAACGGGGACCCATTTCAGCAGTAACCCACATAGATGTATCATGATACCCTGAACTAGGCAGGGTGGGGCATGATTACTGGGCTGATTATAAGCGGTCAAAACAGCGGCGGGTGGTGCGTCAGTGTGGGTTCCGACGGAGTGCGGGCGTACACGTACTCCAGAGTGGAAAAAGCAGGCACTGGGCATCGGTAGTTATACACTGTGCATATTGAATTGTGTCGGGTTGCCACCATAGGATTTGATACACCCCATAGTGGGACCAGCACAAGTATCTATAATCAAGCAGGGCCGAATGACACAAGTGGTATACGTATATGTGTAGGAGACGATCGATAAATGGGATCATTTATCTTGAACACATGGTACTAGTTGAAACACTTGTAAGTGGGTGCAGAGAAATAGTAATGAGTGCGATAGCATATTCAGTCTTATTATCTTATTTCTAATGTGCTGTCCTAGGTTCAGTTTATTCATGTCATGATCCTTTTTCCTGTTGACATGCTAAATAATCACTGGACTTACCAGACTCATTTCTGACCCATTTTCTTTCGTCTTCTTTTCTTCCATTTCTCCCCCTCATGTCAGAAGGGAGGGAATACTTCAGCTTAGTTTGGACCGTTTCCAACTTGAAGAAAGTAGATGTATTGCTTGGATTCTCTTTCCTTGGGCTATGGCTTTGGATACACTCTTATTGGGGATTTATGCTACCTTATTGTTATTTCATGCTTCTTTATGTTTTAATCAAGACAGAGATTTCGTTGTAATAATTTGGAAGTTGGTTTGAGACAGTTGTTGTAATGTTTTAACTGAACCACATACTTATGAAATAAATTTAGTTTTTCCGCTGTTCATATGTCTGTCTTGTAAATTATCTGTATCTTTTACCTATAATGCTCCACCGAAGTTAAGGCATTCCATTTTTGAGTGACCTTAACGAAGGTGGGGGTGTTTCACTTGGTATTAAAGCTGATGGTTGCCAGATCAGATAAAAAAATTTGGAAACTAATTTTCAAAAAGAAGTTTAAAGAAGTATTTTCAAGAAAAAGTGTTGTTTTAAAAGGCATAATCCCCAAAGCCATGCACTATCTTTCTATCCTTTGTTCCGAATCTTTTCTTTTTCGTTTCAGCATGTCTGGGGATCTTAACCATCCAGAGGGCATACCGGTACCTGGCTGGTTCAGAAGGTACCTAGAGGCTGGGGCTAATGATGCAGGCCCAGTAGACGTTCCTCCTCCCCCAGTTGCAACTGTTTCTCCTCCTCCTTCTCCTCGTGCAAATGCTTTCTCAAAGATATGCAAGGATTTTCGAGCCATGGGTGGAAAGAATTTTAATAGGACTGAGTCATTTGTAGAAGCAAGAAACTGGCTCAAAGAAACCGAGGACTTGTTTGTTATCTTCGAAGTGGACGATAGGCAGAAGATACAGTTGGCCGTATGGTTGCTTAAAGATGAAGCCTCTTATTGGTGGGAAGTTACTAATGCTGAGAGACCAGTTGAAACTTGGGAGGATTTTAGAATGAGATTTGAAATTAAATTCCTCTCACAAGCTGAACGTAGCCTACAGATGGAGAAGTTCTTAGCTCTCAAACAGGGAAGTATGTCGGTCAAGGAATACGTCAATCAACTAGCTAGCTAGATTCGGACTGAATTAGTGAACACTCCCCATAAGAAGGCTCTCCATTTTGTTGAAGGGTTGAATGAGCCACTGCACAGCCTAGCTATATCCCATATTCCTACGGGTGCAACTTATGAGAGACTGGTGAACATGGCACTGTTACAGGAGGAAGACATGGATGGCAAGAAAGAGGCAAAGGTAGACGTACCTCAAGATAAGAAAGTGGAGGGATTGCAGAATAAGAAGACAGATTCAAAGAAGGGCGGGAAGAACAACAAACCCCGTGACAAGAGGAAGTGTAATTTTTGTGGCATTCCTGGACATCTGATTAAGGACTGCAGAAAGAAAAAGAGGAAGATGGGTGGTTGTTTTCACAGCGGCGAGACAGGACACATGGCTAAGGACTGCCCAAGAAAGCAAGGGAAGAGGACTGGATCTACTTCGGGAGGGAAGGTTCATGCTCTCATAGCACCTCTGCAAGAACGAGGTAGAAATATTTCTGTTGAGAGTTTGGTTTATCTTTTTGATCATCTTGTTCATAGACTCTTTGATTCTGGCGCATCACACTCTTTTACATCTACTGCTTTAGTTGAATCTCTGCACCTAGACACCAGTATAGTAGTGGATCCCTTGGTTGTTTCAAATCCAATTGGGGGCTCAGCTTATTTGTCAATGATTTGTTTGGATTTGGAAATTTCTATACTAAGCGTTGGGTTTAGATGTAATGCCTATATTTTGGGCTTCATGGTCTATGGATTGATTCTAGGCATGGATTGGTTATCCAGTAATGGTGCCATCCTCGATCGTTGTTAGACTTATGACTCATCTCGGTAACACTCTTGAAATCTCCTGTAATCCCATGCATTCTATTATGCTTAGCTACCTAGAATCTCTTGATGCGTCTATTGAAAACTTGCAGTCAATTAGAATAGTCCATGAATATTTAGATGTATTTGAAGAGGTGAAGGGCTTACCTCCGAAGCGGGAGATAGACTTCCGCATATACCTTGTTGATAATGAAAACCCGTAGCTCTACCCATTAGACACATGACTCCAAGGGAGAGGAAAGAGCTCAGCAAGCAAGTTAAAGAGTTGCTCGAGAAAGGGTTCATAAGGCATAGTATTTCTAAATGGGGTGCTCCAGTAGTATTTGCAACCAAAGAAGATGGTTCACTTCGCCTATGCATTTACTATAGGGAGCTAAACAAGCTTACCAAGAAGAATAGGCACCCACTTCCAAGAATAGACGACTTGTTTGATCAACTTGTAGGTGCATCGGTTTTCTCCCAACTAGATCTGGTTATCGAGTTTCATCAGCTAAGAGTGGCTGAAGACAACATTGATAAGACCGCGTTCAGAACCCCGGATGGTTTCTTTGAATGGCTTGTCATGCCTTTCGGCTTAACAAACGCACCCGCTTATTTTGTTGACTTGATGAGCAGAGTTTTCAGGGAGTTCCTTTATAAGTTTGTGGTGGTCTTCGTGGATGACATTTTGATTTTCTCGAAGTGTGAAGAAGAGCATGCTTTGCATTTAAGGGAAGTCATGGATACTCTTCGTGCACATCAGCTGAAAGCCAAATTCTGCAAATGTCATTTCTGGAGAGGAGAAGTAAGGTTTCTTGGACATGTGGTGTCCAAAGAGGGATATCCATAATCTATTAAGATCATATTGGAAATCAGATTTATAAGGCCATCGCAATCCCGATCATAAGATCAGGTCTACATTCCTTTGAAGAATCTGCACAATTATACTCAAAAGGTGTGATTTGTTGCCCTTTAAATCAAGTTGGGTTCGACTGTACCCGAAAGCAATTGGGTATGACTTATTGGTCCAGAATTCAAGTTGGTTGTGACTTTAAGTCAAGATTCTATATGGAGTCTCATTGTAGCCTTGAAATCAAGGAGTGTAATAGATTTTGAAGTGATTAAAAATACGTACAGATTTTGGTGTGTGATTGAATGTAGCGTAACCGCGAACTAGTATAAAGTCCAATGTGTACCTTCCTTTACTTTACTACTTTTTATAGCTTTTGATTGTTTTGTGATTTCTATGATTAATCTTTGATAATTTTCTTATATGCAAGTTACATTTAAAATAAATTGAAAAATATTCATATAAATCCCACGAACATTATTCACCCCGTCTAGTGTTTGATTCCCCTTAAGATGCACGTCCATTGCACCCACATATTTCACTATCCTTTATTTAGGAATTTCGCCCCCAAGATACTTCAAATAACATAAACAACTAAGATATTTGGATAGAATATTCCAAATTATAATGTATGTTTAACGTACCTTAAAATACGTTTTACGGATTTCAAGTGAGATTCTTTAGGTTGTGATTAATATCTAGTGCAAAGACAAACACTATACATTATGTCTGGTCTACTTGTAGTAATATATAGTAGTGATCCTACCATTCCTCTATAAAGTTTTTAATCTACATCTTTTGAATGGTCATCTTTACTTAAGGCTTCTTTAGTTGCTATAGGAGTGGGTTTTCCTTTAGTACTAGCCATATTGGATTTATTAATTAAATCCCTATCATATTTTTCTTGATTAATAAATAATCCATTATCTAAATGTCTAGTCTGTAATCCTATGAATAAAGTATGTTCTCCCATATGAGAAATTTCAATTTCCTTAGTCATAATTTCTGAAATTTTTTGATTCATTTTATTATTAGTTAATCCAAAAATTATGCTGTCTACATAGTTTTGTATTAATTGAATATCATTCCATTTCGTTTAATGAATATTGTATTGTCTACTTTACTAATTTCAAAGTTTGATTGTAATAAATAAATTCTTAAGCAATCATACCAAGCTCCATAAGCTTATTTTAAATCGTATTAGGCTTTCTTTAATTTATAAACATGATTAGGAATTTTTTCATCCCTGAATAATGTGGGTTGTTCAACATAAACATCTTCTTTAATGAATCCATTCAAAAAAGCACTTTTTATATCCATTTGAAATAATTTAAAATTATTATGATTATCGAAACCAAGTAGAATTCTAATAGCTTCTAGTCTTGCTATAGGGATAAAAGTTTCATCGTAATCTTTTCCTTCTTTTTGACAATATCCTTAAGAAACTAATCGTGGTTTATTTATAGCGATCTCACCAAGTTCATCCATTTTATTTTTATATACCCATTTAGTTCCTATTATAGTTTTATCCTCTGGTCTAGAAACAAGTTCTTATACATCATTTCTGGTGAACGGATTCAATTCCTCTTGCATAGCAAGTATCCATGAATCATTAAATGATGTTTCCATTGGATTTTTAGGTTCAGTAGTTGATATAAATGATATATTACTTGTATTATTTAATTGATTTATGGTCCTTACTACAGATTCAATATCTCCTAATATATTTTATACAGGGTGATCTCTTAAAAGCCTAATTCTTTTATTAGGTTAATTAATTTCATTATTCATTTCATTTGATTCATCATTGTTATAAAATTCATATTCATTTGGATTTAAGTCTTTATAATTTTCATCAAAAGATACGTTTAAGCTTTCTTCAATGGTAACAGTCTTTATATTAAAAACTCTACAAGCATTACTTCTATTTGAATATCCAATAAATATTCCTTTATCTGATTTAGTGTCAAAAAATTTAAAAATATATTTAGTATTTAAAATAAAACATTTACTCCTAATTTTTTTTAAATAAGATACCTTCAGTTTCTTTTTATATAAAAATTCATATGGAGTTTTGTCAATTAATGGTCTAATTAAAATTCTATTCAAAATATAGCAAGCTGTAGCAGCTGCTTCGGCCCAATTTTTTTTTGGTAAATTACTATCAGCTAACATAGTTCTTGTATACCCTTGTATCATCCTATTTTTATGCTCAATTACACTGTTCGTTGAGTAGTTCTTGGAAAAGAAAAATTATGAGTAATTCCCTTTTTATTGCAAAATTTCTCAAAATTTTCATTTTCAAATTCTCCACTTTGATCACTATGTATAGTCTTAATTTTTAAAGATAACACATTTTGAATTCTTTAAGTAAATGTTTTAAATAATTCAAAAGCATTACTTTTATTTTTTAGGAACTATGTCTAAGCAAATCTAGAGAAATCATCAATAATGACAAAAACATATCTACTATGGTTTATTGATTGTGTTTGAGATGGACCAAATAAATCCATATGAAGTAATTCTAATGAATTTGAAGTGGTAATCTCATCTTTTGACTTAAAAGAACTTTTTCTTAATTTCCCTAATTGACAATTGTCACACGAATTATCTAATTTGGAACTCATTTTAGGTAATCCTCTAACTAAATTTAATTTAGAGATTTTAGATAGATGTTTCAAATTCAAATGACCAAATCTCTTATGCCAAACCGAAGGGTCACTTGTATTGGACCAAAAGACATAAATAATCATTTGAACTTTTCATACTTAAGATATAAATATTGTTCTTCTAATTCCTCTAAAAATTATATTTGAATTTTGAATTATTATCTTCAATGAAACAATTATCTTTTTCAAATTTAATTGTATAGCCTTTATCACATAACTACTGTACTAACAAATTATGTTTTAAATTCTTAACTAACAAACCATCAGAAATAGTAGGAGTTTTAGAGTTACTGACATTGCCGATGCCAATTACATATCCTTTCGAGTTATCTCCAAAATTGACCTTTCCTCCATCTTCATGAACAATATTATTAAGTTTCGATCTCCTGTCGTGTTCCTCGAACAACAGTTTCTAATATCCATTTGTCCTTTTTGATTTGCACCAATTGACTATCAAGTTTTTAATCATCAACATCCATGTAACATCTATGTTCCTGTACAGCACACAGATTCGATAGACAACTTGACTTTTCATAATTATTCAATGTAGACTTATGAAACAATGATGAAATGCATACTTTTGAACCAATGTTATAATAAACTTTTATATTTACCATTTAAACTTTTCAAATTTCAGATTATGAAATCATTGAAAACTAATGCTCCGATACCAATTGTTCAAGAAGCGGATTAAGGATCTCAAAGGCAAGTTAAACATTAGAGGGTGGTAAACAATGTTAAATGGAATTTATTAGATTTCTTGAAATCTTTTTGAATCAGACAAAAATTATTCAAATCACATATAATAACAACCACAAAATCAATCACAGAATGCAGAAATTAAAAGTAATAGCAATAAAAGGAAAGTACACATCGGGATTTTAGACTAGTTTAGGACTCCCCTACATCCATCTCAACACAACGCTGGGTTAATGCGGATTATTATTCAATAATATCCAATTACAATCCTTGATTTCAGGGCTACAAGAGAATATCCTAACTGATTCCAAGTACAATGAGACTTAGTTGATTTCCGGACCACAACTTTACACCCAATCGATCCGGGACACGACCGCAACTGGTCACATAAACAGGACATGACCACATCCTTCTCTTATCGGTTTTCATAGGATTGACTTGATATAACTTGATCTTGGGATATTTGATTACAAACAGCCTATAACTCTTGAGTAACACTTGAATTCTGAGATATTTTGATTTAGAATTGAAAGAGAAGAAGAATGATATGATTTCTATTGTAATCGGTAGAGAATAAGTGCATAAATCAATAAATAAAGTATCATAATAATAGGATGTTAAAAGAGGAAGAAGATGTTAAAAAAATTAAATTCTAGAAGATATTTATAGATTTCCAATAGTCACAAAAAAATTGAATTCAAAAGACACCTCTTTTCAAAATTTAAAAAACCTCTTAAAACTAGTATGTCGACATACTGAAAACCCTATGTCAACATATGCTTGAGTTATTTCAAAAATTGAATTTTAAAACAAATTAATTAATGTTTAAATAAATTACGGTGAATCAAAAGTTAAAATAAAATATTTTCTTTTATATTAATACATTCTGTTTAAGGTAAAATATACTTTTAAAACTTATATAAAAATATAATAAAAATATTTAAGAAACCATATATAAAATTATAAATATAAATATAAAACTATGAATATATTAGAAATTAATATAAATAAGGAATTTGAAAACACATGAGTAATTATACAATAAGTAACTAAAAAACTTTAAGTTAGAAATCTACTGAACATAAGTTAGAAAATAGCTTTTAAGATTTAGAAAATAACTTCGAGGAGTTAAAATATGTATTCAAACAAAGAAGTATATATTTATTTATAAGAAATTAATTTGAAATCATTTCAAAACAAAATTAAAACTTAGTAAATAATTCTGAAATTATTTTAAAATTAGTATTTAAACTTTAAAATTAGAATTTGAAATTTGAATCAAATGCTAACCGGAGTTTTAACATAAATTCTAGACACATTTGCTCTATAGTTCCTGAACTCTTGATACTTATAAGTCTTGAAACTTGAACTCTTCTGTTTGAAATCTTGATTCTTGCAGTGTCTAATAATAAATACCTGCATAGATTTCCCGTATATACACACATATGTATATTCTACAAAATAGTGTTAGTATATATTTTATAATAACAATTAATGAAACAAAGTAGAAACAAGGTTGTTGTCATTAAACCATCATCATCAACATATCAGTTCTTAACAATATACTCATAGATTTAAAATTGAAATTTAAGCGTAAACTAAAAACGGAAAATGATAATGGTAGATTGAATGAAAATAGGCAAGAGAATAAATGTTAGGTAACATTTTCAATTGGAGCGACAATCACAAATAAACGGCCCAATATACATTTAGTTGGAACATATATAAGTCGACCCACCTTAGAAGTGGGTCCCAGGAGTCAACCCACTTGGGCACTGGGTCGACCAAGAGGTCAACCCACCTGAGGCATAGGTCGACCCACAAGGACCAAGCAGCGTGGTCTGTTTTGTTCTGAACGGTTCGAATTTACTCATTTTAAATCATACAAACGAGGTTCTTCAGAGCACCTATAAATAAAATAGCAGGATCTGGCCTCCAACTCTTATTTTCTAAGACCGCGCCAGAGCTCTGCCATTTCCTTTATCCACCAAATTGTATAAAAAAACAAATATATTAGTTTTACGACTTATGATTCAAGATTTGAAGAAGTTTGTGGATCTAAGCTATAGATGCCCAGATCCTTTGTGAAGAAAAATCTATAAATTCGAATTAAAAAGAAAGCAACGAAAATCTAAATCAGATCCAAAATATCAGAGCACAAATATCAGGTGAGTGGATTTAAATTATATTTTCCGATAATGGTATATTGTATCATTTGATTCCTGTTGGAATTTACAATATGTTCTTCTTCTTCTGTTCCCCTCTTCTATGTCGGAATATATAGTTTATGTTAAATTTTAATTTTACGCAAAATAACTAATTTGTAATTAGATGCAAATTTATTTGAATTGTGTTTACACACAAAGTAATTTAATTGTGGTTCAGCGCAAATCTATTTAATTGTGGTTTTGCGCAAATTTACGGGAATTATAATAAAAAGGGGAAAACTTAATGATTTTGGGCTAAATGAACATATTATGCCAAACGTGTAATAAAAGGGAAAATTTGAAAGTAGGCATACTTGGTAAAGCCTATTAAATTAATGTGACAAAGCTTGATATGGCATAAACAAATTTATGTACCATAAATATGTAGCAAAAACGGTACATTTGAGAATTTCCATATTATTTGTAAGAAATCACTTTTCAGATTTAAGACGAAAATAATGCTGTAGAATATTGTAGGGACTGAATGAAAAATTGGAGTAAACCTAATTGTGTCAAATTTTACTGTAATTATGCAAAACAAAAGAGGAAAATAAGTTAGAGACAATAATTAATGTATGTCAATTAAATTTGGAGGTTAGTAGTAGCCTAGACTGATTAATTTGGAAAAGGGGGATATATTTCCATAGTTTGATTTTTAAAAGAAATGGAAAACATAATTGCAAGTATAAAATTAAATAAAGATGTGTATCAGTGCGAAATAAGGATTTTTCCATATTTCACACTTTTCAATAGCCTAAAAATAATTGAAAGGGAGTGTCTTGCAATTATATGTTTTCATTGGGGTAAGTGCCTTAAACTATGGATATAGATTTTTTACAGTTTTAGTAACCAGTTAATTAGGAATAAGTCTAAGTCCCTAAAGAATAAATTGTAAAGATGGAAATAAAAAGTGGTAACATTAGTGAAAAGTATTATATTGAGAAAAAGGAATAAGAAACATGTGGAGTATGTAATGAACGGGGAATGCAACCTATTATAATGAATCATATAGGACGGGAATGTACTATAATGGGTAGTCTTGTCATAGGCACAAGTAGGATTATAACTTTTAGGCTATAATTAAAAGATAAAATGGAAAGTAAGAGGCTTATTATAGATGAGCATAAATTATGGGAAATAAGTTTAATAAGCAAACTCACAATTATAGTTATGGTAATATTATAATATGAGGTTATAATTAAATGGGAAAGAGAAGAGTAGGTTTATTATTAATAAACTTATAATTGAGGAATTAAGTTTAAATAATATAATAAAAAGCAGTGGTCCATTCTGGCAATGAGAGTTGATTAGGGAAAAAGCGGTCAACTAAAGCTAATAAACAAATAACTTAAAAGCGGAATAAACAACTTAATGTTTAAGTTTATTAGCAATGTGGTAAGTAAAAAAAGCGTAGTTGAAGATTAGACATAGGGTCTAATAACGTAATGATGAGATGCGCTTGAACCAGCCTATACATATTTGGGATGAAGATCTTGATGTGGCAGATCATCGAAGGTGCTTGGAGACATGAGAGGAGCACGTCGAGCTTATTATTCAATGGGATTGGAAGGAAGTGCAGGACTTCTTTGGGACGTGAGGATACTCCGTGATGGTCCTCAATGGTAGGCATAATGAATTCGTACCCACAAAGGCATGGTTTATACGGTTTCATCAGATGAGTATGACTTGACTTCATCTTTGATGGTGGGAAGCCTAAAGACTAATGGGGATGTTCTTAGGATGATTCTGCAGTTGCCTCTAGAGGGAGGCTTCGTGGTCGGGAGGAAATAAATGATAGTCGGTCGTTGGAGATCTATCATCGTCGGTTAGGGTGCGTGCGGGAATGAATGGATCTAGGTCAAGAGGCCAATGACCTTTTACTATCGTGTCATTGGATGAGGGACCACATGTTTGCTTATAATGGATGGTAGGGAGGTTATTTAACAATTTGAATAGTCTTTCATTAGTAGGAGATAAGCTGGGTTGGGCCTTAGAGTGCCACCGGAAGAGACAAACCTATTTTTGGAAATCTGTATTGTAGGCCTAACGAGGTTGTCCTTTACAGAATGTGTAAAGCCCTCGACCGAGTTTTGTGGAGGAACTTAGGGAATAGGGCGATCTTATGGCATAGCGATAGAGACTTATTCGCTTTAGCAGCGTAGCCTAGTACACTTTCATGGCATAGCATTGAAGGTTCAGTGCGTTTTCGTAGTAGGACAATGGGGGTACTATCAGGAGTACGTTGATATAATGGATACATAGTTACATATATATTATTTATTAGGTTAATATACTGGGGAGTTGATAAGGATAATTTATGAAGAAAAATTGAAAGCATATCGTAAAATAAACCTGAATAACTTAATAAATATGAACCAGTGATAGAATGGTATACATAGTGTTATTTGTAGAAAGTACAATTTATCCATTCACCAAAACTTTTGTTCAGACTCCCTTTTCATAACAAACCCGCAAGTTAGACAGGTGGCTGAAATTCTACAGCTTAGAGACACATGCAAGATAGTGCCATTGTATTGGTAAGTGTTTACCTACTATTATATTTTATTCTCTTCCACTGTGAGATTCCTATTTTGATCTCTAATATATTTATCTTTGTCTTTCTGCAGGTTACCAAACAAGCCAACTCAAGTTTCGATAGATTTGGATTTTTGAAAAAAAAACCGACTCTGTTGAAATTCGGGTTGTAATACATGTGCTGCGAATGTTTGAGGCGAAAATCAGAATAGAAAATAAGAGGCTTAGTGATCATGGTGATTATATATATATAACCGTAAGATCTATGAAAATAATGTTACGTGTAGAGGGATACTTTAGGATAGATTCTGTGACGTACGAAAAAGGTGCAGTCTATGAGTTAGCTTAAGTCTGCTTCAGGTTATCAAGGGGGGTACTGCCTTAATTTCTCTAGGAAATCTAAATGATCAAGGGTTGGCTAGATTGGTTATGCAACTGATGTGCATAGATACTAATCACTAAGGGTAGTGAAAAGGACATGGGATATATCTTAACTGGATAATCTTTTGTTACCGGGATATTCAGATAGGTTGCGTAACGCTATAATTGTTTGTTTAAATTTTTTAATAGAGCATCGCTATTTAATCCATATAGATATTCTTTTAAACTGGGATGGTTGGCAGAGTTCATCCGTCAAAATCGAAGCAAATAAAATAGAAAATCCTAATTAAATTTTGCGAAGTGCAGGCATTAGGCATCAGAATTCGAAACATAAGTGATGTAAGCATTGGGCAGTCCATTATAGATGTAGATTATGTGTTCTCATCTGTGATGTAGGCATTAATCAGTCCATTGTAGAGGAAGATTATATATGCACATCCATGATGTAGGGACTGGGAAATACATTGCGAATGTAGCTTACTTGTGCTCGAGATGGTTATATTACGATATGATGGGAAGCTAATCCCAACAAGGTGCTTGCGAAAAAATACAGGGGATGATATTTAGGTATTAGATGGACCAAGGGTATATATTTGTAGTCATATATTAAAGATAAATCTAATATAGAGTGGCATGAGTCTTTTGTGCGCTGTGATGGATCGAAACGGCTTAAAATAATTTTTTAACATAGAACAATTGGTAGGAAACCAACATATGATAGTCTTATAATTTGCCATTCAATAAAATATTGCTCTGATCCACTCCTTATAACAACCCATTAGATAAACAGAAGACGTATATTGGTATTTTGTGCAGGATAAGTGCAAATAGGGACACTTGATTGGAAATGTCAATTTTATGGTCAATGAATATTTAATATTATATTTTAAAATTTTCTGCTATGAGCTATTATCTAGGGTTCTGATAAACATCTTTGTTTATTTGCAGGATACCAGATAAGTGATTCATGTTTTAGTAGATTTGAATTTTCAATTTTTGCGAAATTCGGGCCTATTGAGTTATGGGTTGTCACATTTAGTGTTAGATCTTAGGTTGGTAGATCTTAAATGTTAGGAAATATATGGAGCGAATATATTTGTATTTTGACTACTACTATAAATATAATATTTACTAAGATCCTAATAATCCCAATAATAAAGTGATAGAATATGAAAAACTCTTTAGGGATGGATTTATAATAATTTTCTAGCTAGGTTAAGGTAATTCAAAAGTGTTAGGTCCATATTTGATTGTTAATTGATGATGTCCAATAAGTCCAATTATAGGAAAAAGTTGGTATCCATATGTTATAAGAAGTGGGAAGTATAGGAATTCCTAAAGGAATTGGGCTGAGCACTTTTGTTTTTATTGAAAAAAGAATTTTATATAGAAAAAGGGATTTGCAAGATTTAGGAAAAAAATATTCCAAAGAAGAAGGTTAAAGGTCCACTTCGAGTCATATAATGACTTGACTTTTCGACCCTTAAAAGTTGTAGCTAATACAACCCTGATATTCACATGCCGAGCATCTAAGTGTTAGAAAACCAAATCATTAGGGCAAAAAGAGAAAAACACAGAACATAACTTATAACGAAATGAATAATTTATAATATAACAATAATCTCTACAAATGGAAAAGATTTTTTAATACAAGCATTGGATATACATCAGGATACCAACCATTAATCAACTGGACGGTTATAATAGCTTGTCCTCACAAACGCTAATGCAACAACAATGAACTTAGAGGAAATAACTACGAGAATGCATTACAACCTCGAACTTCCCTTCAAGCTCCAGGAAGTCTAAACTATCTCGTAAATACACTGGTCTAACCGCAGAATTGTAAAGAAATAATGCCCAGGTCAACCTGATAAAACGACGTGAGAAAACTCAAGTCACATGATACTTATTCCTTAAATTTCTAAATGTCTGAAATCATAGGTATCTCGTAAGACCACACTACAAATAAACACAGACAGACTTTTACGTTACGATAACTAGAACACTTCATATCAAAATTCGATGCGGTTATAATAAATGTCTATAACCCACAAATAAATATCAATCATAGCCAAAATTATTACATTAATTAAATTCCAGCATAAAAGGTTAACAACTAAAACCACAAAGGCACGTATTGGATTTTGGATTCCACATGATTACTGGGCACTGTGGTTCCAACCATCATGGTACACATCCAGAAAACAATACCAAGAGTCAACCTATGTCTGTCTGCTAACATAGGACCGATCCATCACTCAACATGTTAGTACCAAATATGTCATCATTCCGGTTGCTTTGCAACCCTTTCCCTATGGGCCCATAGACTACCAAAAGGTAAATACATGTATGTAGAAGGGTGACAATCATATCCTACTTTGGTGCTACCACTTGGCATTGCTGCATCTCCCTTGGTTTTTGTTATTCTTGATTGATGTGGCTTGAGTCTACATTATAGCTTGTTCATGCATTTTACATTTAAGAAAAAAAGCCATCATTTTCAAAATCATTAAATTTTATTTCTTAGATGGATCAAAGTGGTCTTCGGACAACAAGATCTGATCCTAGTCTCTCTAAAACATAAATCGACAGATTAAAACTAGCCAACTTTTGATAAACGGTTGTTTAACATTAGCTCATAAACAAAAATCATTCAAAGATTTATTTCTCAAAGGAATTCCCTAAGTCTCAGTTAATTAATTCATTATTAATTCATCACTTTATAACTTGGAAGCCAACTTCGTATACTTATCTCAAATTTATAAGTACATTCATAGATCATTATTTATGTACTTCGAAATAGTACGTACACATATTTATCACCAAGCTAAGTATGTTCATAGCATCATATATTCCATGTTTAGAAACACATTAAGATACTTATCTTATCGACCTAGTATGTTCATAAAATATTTTCAATACTAATTTTTTTGTATATGCATATACTTATCCAGGGTCGACCAAGTATATGAATAACGTTATATTTTCCATATTAGAAAATATTTCCATACACCTATCTAACACCAACATACGTATATTAACAAACAATTTTTTTATACTTGGAAATCTTCATATACCTATCCTAATGGTATAAAAATATTCATATATCAATCTGAAATGGTATCTTACTATTAAAACATATTAAATCGGTTATACCCATTAATATTCAAAAATATGGAATTTTTTTTGCTGAACTCTTATTAAAAATACAATTTATAAATTTCCTTTGTAAAATATCTTTAAAAATATTTACTTAAACAACTTCGTTACGAAACATTATTAACAAAGTGATACCCTTTTAAAATATTTATTAATTAAATACTTAACTATTTACTAAATTTGGTTAATGTAATAAATATTAAAAAATTAAAAATAGTACAATTAATGAGGATACAACAATCTAATATAAAACAATTTAACAAATAATAATTTATAATATTAAAAAATCTAAATAACATAAAATTTGATAATATAAAATAATTTATCAAATAAACAGTTAGATATTAACCTAAATGCAATTTAAATAATACAAAACAATTTTATAAGTAACAATTAATAATACAAAGCAATTTAAAAACATATAACAATTTATTATTTGGAAAAGTCGAAACATCTAAACAATTTAAATATATAATAGTAAGTAATCTTTAAAAACTTATAAATTAAATAATATTTAATCTTCTTTTAAACATTATTGTAAGATAACCGTAAGTCCTTTAAACAACAATTATAAATCTTAAAAGTGATAAATAAATAAATTAACTTTATCGTTTAAAACATCATTGAAAATGATTTTTCTTTTGAAACCACATAACTAAAGTAGATAATGATTTAAAAACATGTGTTTCAAATAAACTTAGCAACTATAGTTACCTGCTGATTACATCTCCATCTCAAAAAATCCAAAAGCAAATGTAGCCAAGCATATAAATTATGAACATTTGTTTGACAGGGTATGATGCCCGTCCACTTGTATATGATACCAACAATCCAATAATTTTTCCAATCAATATTGATATTTACATAAACATGAAGATATGTAAATAACTCAAGAATTAGCTGTAACATACAATATTACTTCATCACTATGGATAGTGACAATTCCAAGTTAATATGCTAGTAAAGAGGGATTTGCTGCTCAACCTATGCAATTATGAATAAATTCATTCAATTCATTAAACGGTATTTATTTTTCTTAAACCATAAACATCAATATATATTTCATTTAATGACATTATAAAAAATGCAAGCAAACACCATTATAAATTCACATATGTTCAACATTCAAAATAATTTTAAGTACAAATAAACTCGAACAGTTTCTAATAGAAATCCGAGGTGTTATATCATGATCCTAGATCAGATTCGAACAAACTAATAACATTCAATATGCTATATCTCGATCCTAGATTTAACTCAATCACAAGTCAGTTTATTAATCCAAATATATAATTAACAATATGGTTATTCAACAAGAATAATCAACTAACATTCACACAATAAAATAGATAATGATATTTTAATCTACTTATCTAATACAATTAAATCAAAAATATGACTATTACTTGTCATTGTTACAATCAATGAATATACATTTCTGAATAGTTCAAAATTGAAATTCGCTTGATTTTTATTTGTATTTGGCAAGCTCAAACATGACAGATCCAGCATCATTGCAAAGGTAATCCAAATACGGGTGTAAAAGGCAGAAACAACATATCAGTTGAACCTAGTATGGTATAGTTATTGATTTTATAATACAATAGTTTTTAAAATATCATTAAATTAATCATTAGTTACAATTTCAAAATTTGATTTCCCTAAAGTAATCCTTCTCACCTATCACTACTTCCTCTCCCTGCCAAGGACAAATAACAAAAAGCCACGAACCCATCTTCGAGCTCCCTCTCTCTGCCATGCCTTCTCCACTTACAATAAAATAGACCACGTACACTTCTCACAACATCCCCTTCATGTAAGCAGCCCGACTATCACCATATCATTATCGCCCAATCCCCTATAATTAAATGCAGCCCCAGGCCTTCCTGCTACAAGTATATTTCAAGCAACAGTTTTTCATCCATAATCCACTAGACTTAGGCCAAAGGTGAAATACTCCATGCAAATTTCCAATTTGATGTTCAGTTGAGATAAACCCCCTCCATCACCAAGAAAAGCCACACCCTAGCATTTAAACCTATATGATGTTTATCTGTCGAGCCTCCATTTCATTGCCTCACCCAACCAAACCAAAAAGAATGTAAATCTAGGATCCATAGCTACAAAGGTCAAACCTTTGTATTGTTTTGATTTTACTTTTACTTCCTTTTTTAACTGAAGAACTAGAGCACGAAAGATATAAGAAGGGAGGGAGAAGTACAAGATGAATTGCCTATTTTGAAAACATGATTTTTGTTTTTTGATGATAACAACTATATGAAAACGGTGCTAACGTTTTTTATCGAGTTATTTCAGAATAACTAGCTACTAGAAGGACAACACAAATTATTCAGCTATGTCAAATAATGAAAAAAAAAAAGTCAAAACCATTGTTATTGTCAGTATGAAGACCAATAATGTAGCCACTTAGGAACATATATTTTTTAGTTGAATTCGTTAGCAGGCTGCATTAGTTGTTACCATGAAGGAAAGCAAAAGTAAAAAAAAAGGAAAAAGGGAGAACATGATGACACAGTAGTGCAAACATAAAAGAGTTTTGATGATGTTGAGATTATTGAACAGAATGAAAAATTACTTTTATTAATCTTTCAGAATGTAAATTGAATGAATACAAAAGAGAATAAGCCTTCATATTTATAGGCTGTATGTACATAAAAGAAATAAAACAGTTATTTGGGCTAAAGAGGTATTGGACTGTGTATTGGGCTTCGGCTGTTAACTTGAATACTTGAATATATATTATCATGTGTTAACAGCCGACATCATATTCTCTTTTACCCCCCCCTTCAAAACGAGATTAGGGTTTTCTCTTTTGAGCTCTTCTGAGTGACGATCGGTTGATTTGTTGCTTCATCTTTCTTCTTTATAGATATGAATTCTTCCTCTCTCTTCTCTTCACTTTGTTTGCCTTGATTTTGTTCAGATCTCTGAATTTGAGCTTCACCCAAACTGATTTTGATTGTTTCGTTAATAACTGGGTTTTTGGTTGAGATGCTTCTGATTTCCCTTCTTGTCTCTGCCAGATGAGCCTTGATGAGCTTGGCGTCAGTGTTACAGTGAGTAATTTTAGCAACCTTCAGTTCGTCTCGAAATTTTGTAAAGTTCTAAAAGGATAGTGCTTTTGTTAGAGTGTCAGCGCGTTGGTAAGTTGCAGGTATATGTCTGACCTCTAGATTTCCTTTGATAACTTGTTCTCTGACAAAGTGTTGATCTATTTCAATATGCTTAGTTCTTGAGTGTTGAATTGGATTTGATGACATGTACACGGCACTTTGATTGTCACACCATAAGATCAATTTGCCAGTTTTAATCTTTAACTCTGATAGTAATGATGTAATCCGCATAATTTCCGATGTTGCATTAGCCACACTTCTGTATTCTGCTTCAGCACTAGATCTGGATATAGTGGTTTGTTTCTTTAAGCACCATGATACAATGTTGTTTCTCATAAAAATACAGTATCCTGTGGTGGATTTTCTATCATCAGGATCTGATGCCCAGTCTGCATCTGCAGATCCTGTTATGTTATAGTTGTTGCTTGCTTTTATTTGTAATCCATAGTCCATTGTAGCTTTTAGATATCTTAAGATCCTCTTCACTGCTTTCCAGTGATCATCCAGTGGTGCCTGCATGAATTGACAAACTTTGTTGACACTGAACACAATGTCTGGTCTAGTGATAGTTGCATACTGTAAAGCACCAACTACACTTCTATACTGTTTAATATTGTGTATAGGTTCTCCCCTGTGTTTTGAATAATGTTGACTGCTGATCATGGGTGTAGGCATTCCTTTTGCATTGCTCATCTGAGTCTTTTCCAGTAGTTCAGTTACGTATTTTCTTTGGGATATAATGACCTCTGTAGATGATCTTCTTATGACCTCTATTCCCAAGAAGTAGTTTTCTTTGACTGAAAATTCATTGTCCAGCTTCTTGATAATTGAGTTGATTTCATCAGTGTTATCACCTGTTACAACAAAGTCATCAACATATATTAGAATGTATATTGTGGAGTGTTTGCTAGCTTTTATGAATAGTGAGTTATCTGATTTGGCAAATTGAAAGTCCATTGAGAACAATGTGCTTTTCAATCTGTCAAACCATACTCGTGGGGCTTGTTTTAGCCCATATATTGCCTTGTTTAGCTTGCAAACATATTCAGAGTTTTTACAGTAACCCTGCCGTTGAGTCATGTACACATCTTCCTTGAGTATATCATTGAGGAATGCATTATTAACATCAAGTTGCCTTAATGGCCATCCTTTATTTATAGCAATACTAAGGATAATTCTGATTGTAGATGATTTAACCACAGGAGAGAATGTTTCTTTGTAGCCAAAGCCTTGTTGTTGTGTGTATCCCTTTGCAACCATTCTAGCTTTGTATCTGTTTATGCTTCCATCAGGGTTCCTTTTGATCCTGTATGTCCATTTACACCCAATTATATTTTTGTCCTTTGGTGGCTTTACTAAGCTACAGGTTTCATTTTGCATGAGAGCTTGATATTCTTCATTCATAGCTGCTCTCCATTTGCTATCAGTTTTTTCTTGATCATAACTTGTTGGTTCTTCAAGTAGTGTAACAGCCGTGAACAGCTTGGGTTTAAATATCCCACTTTTTGCTCTTATTATCATTGGGTGTAGTGTTGTCCCTTGAGGTACATAAACAGGTTGTTCTCCTTGATTTTGACTTTGATTATTTCCATCTTCATCAGTGTTTTGTTCAGTACTGTCACTGTTATTGTCATCATTCCTTGTAGGTGTTCCTCTGTTGTGGTCTGAATGCTAATCAGCATCATGGTTTGATTGTGTTGATTTGTCATTGCTACACATTGATTCACATGCACTTATTATTTCAGAATATACAGGTATAGGTGGTATGGATATACTTGTGTCATATACCTTATTTGTAGTTTTTATATTCTCAGACTCATATGGAAAAAATTCTCATTGAACACAACATGTCTACTTATGAAAACTTTTCCATTTTCATCCAAACACTTGTACCGCTTTTGGTTTTGAGCATATCCTATAAAAGTGCATGGTCTTGATCTGAATTCTAACTTGTGTATATTATAGGGTCTAGTGTAAGGATAGAATAAACACCCAAAAGTTTTCAGATAGTTGTAGTCTGGTTTGGCATTCATTAGCTTTTGGTATGGGTTATTTCCCTTAAGAACTTTAGTGGGTAATATGTTTATTAAGTAAACAGCTGTTTCAAATGATTCAGGCCAGAACTTTATAGGCATTTTAGCATTAGCCAGTAGTGTCAAACCAGTTTCTACAACATGTCTATGCTTTCTTTCAACAAGACCATTTTGCTCAGATGTATATGGACAGGTGATTCTATGAACTATTCCCCTTTTTGAAAAATAATCTTTTAAGGGTTTATACTATGTTCCACCATCAGACTGAAATATTTTCACATGTGAGTTAGTTTGTTTCTCTACTTGAGTTATAAAGTGTATAACTATATCACATGTTTCAGATTTGGATTTCATAAAATAGATCAATGTATATCTACTAAATGCATCTACAAAAGTTATATAATATTTGTATCCATAATCTGAAGTAATTGGTGCAGGACCCCATAAATCAGTGGCTATTAGGTTCAGGGGTTCTGTGTATTCAGATTCAGATGCATTAAAAGGTAATTTGTGACTCTTACCCAACTGACAGTATTTGCAAACATGGATTGAGTGATTTTTGTCAAACTTAGCATTGTTCTCAACAAGAATTTGTTTCACGATATCATAACTTGGATGACCAAGTTTATTATGCCACACATCTAAAACACTGCATTGACTTTTGTCACTGATTTCACTATGATTACACAGTGCATTTTTCTTCATATCACTGTTGTAGTGATTCATGGTGAACTTGTACAATCCCTTTGACTCATTGCCCTGCAATAAAACAGTCTTAGTAAGTATGTCCCTGATCAAACAATATTTTGGATGAAATTCAAAATGTACATGATTATCATTTGCAAACTGAGATACACTTAGGAGATTTTTCTTAATGTCAGGAACTCTTAGTAAATTATTCAGGATTAACTGTTTATTACCACAGATATAACCACTACCAGTATGGGTGATAGAAATTGACTTACCATTTCCCATGCTAACTGATTTATTATCTTTGTACTCTCTGCATCCAGTGTTTAGATTCTCCAGTTTGTTGTTAGGTGATTTGTAGCTCTTGAGTCAGGGTACCAACTTTCGTCATTTATGTTGTTAATCCCTGCAATTTCTGATTGCCCACTATTGTCATTTTGAGTACTTTGTTATGATTGAACATTTGCCACATTTACATTAGGGTTTTTTTGATTTGAGGTAGCCTGGTTTGTGGTATAATTCTGATTGAACCTGAAATAACACTTGAGTGCTGTATGTCCAACCTTTTCACAGATCTGACACTTTGGCATGTTTGCAGTGTTGTTGTTTCTACCTCTGGCTCGACCACTGAAACCACCTCTTTGCACTTGGTTGTTGTTTCTTGAGTCTTTGCCTTTAAAGATGTTAGCATAGTTGATTGATAACTCTGATTCTTGTGGCCTTTTTCTTTCTAATCTTGCCTCATGTGCCAAAAGTATTGAATGCACCTCTTCTATTAGGGGTGTTATTCTTTGTGAGGAAATGATAGCTTGTACAGCTTCATATTCATATCCTAACCCATGTAAAATGGTTAGAACATGTTCAGATTCAGGAACTTTTTGTCCAGCAGCTTCTAATTTATCACATATGCTTTTGATCTTTGCCAGGTACTCTCTTATATTACTACCGTCTTTTCTTGAATTGTGCAATTGCCTTCGATAGTGCATAATTTTTGTTGAAGATTGTGAATTGAAATTCTTTTCAATATTGTCCCATATTTCATTTACTGAATTGCATCCAACAACTTGAGATAGAAGGTTGTTGCTTATTGATGATAGCAGCCATGCACTTATCAATCTGTCTTGCCTATGGTACTTTGTGTATTCTTCATTTATTACAAACCTATTTTCTTGATCACTTATCAATTTTGCTAGAATTTGCAGAGTACCATAAAGGTGTCCTTCTAGACCATATCCTTCAATTGCAGTTTGTACCTGAAACTTCCACAGTAGATAGTTGTTTTCATCTAGTTTATTTGTGATAAGTTGGCTCTGTGGGCTTATCAGTCTTGACCAGTTGATCAATTGCTGTTGGTGGAGGCACAAGTGGATTTGATGATGCAGTTGATCCAAGAACAAACCCTTGAGCAAGAGTGGTTTCCACCATGATGATTGAATGAATCAGGGATCAAGAACAGTGAGATTTCAAAGATTGATTGTCTCCTTGATGCCGTAGCCTTGAATGAAACTCAGGTATGTTGCAATCAGTTGTCTATCAAATGATGACAACTGTCTGATGACTGATTCTAATGTGGCACTTTCTTGAGTTGATTTCTTGGTTTTCTTGGTGACTGGAGATGAACTTTACTTTGATTTCTTGACTGTTCAGGCTTGAGCAATTAGATTTGATGCAGCTAATTTGAATTGGCGAGGCACAAATATGATATGAAGGCCAACTCTCAAGGGATGAGTTTCTTTACTCAGATGAGAGGATTAACCCAAGTGATGATAATACTCTGATGGGTTAAACTTTCTTTTCTATACGCAACAAATTTGATTTCAATTGATTTGTTGTTATGCGTTAAGCTCTGATACCATAAAAGAGTTTTGATGATGTTGAGATTATTGAACAGAATGAAAAATTACTTTTATTAATCTTTCAGTATGTAAATTGAATGAATACAAAAGAGAATAAGCCTTCATATTTATAGGCTGTATGTACATAAAAGAAATAAAATAGTTATTTGGGCTAAAGAGGTATTGGGCTGTGTATTGGGCTTCGGCTGTTAACTTGAATACTTGAATTTATATTATCATGTGTTAACAGCCGACATCATATTCTCTTTTAAAACACAAATGACTCAAGGACATAGTGGTATAAAACAACCAAATGGAGGTGGAAAGATAAAGTAATAATGTTAGCGCTTGAATCCTACACGTCATTGAGGGAAGCACAGAACAAACCACCCCACGAGCACTAGATTTGGTAAACAATCGGTTCACAGTGCTTATAAAATATAAAAAGGGGGAATTCATAAATGAGACTAAGGTGGGATTTGAATTTGCACCATTCACAAGGGAGAGACACGCCTCTACCAACCATAACACATAATAATTTGAAATTTAAGTCAGATGTTAGGTAACACAAGTTAGATGTCTGACCTACAAATTTAAATTTTTTCATATACCAGGTCGACGTCTGACTGTGGAGCATCAGTCGTCTGAACTTCAGTTCTAGAATTTTTCAATAACCGGGTCAAACGTCTGAATCTAGGTTTGGAATTTTTTTTTGAAAGACACAACAGTAAAAAGGTGCTTCCATAACTCTTCTCCAAGACTGAATGGAAGCAACTACTTAAAGCAACTTTACAACTATATATATATATAACACTCTAGGTCGAGAAGAATATGTAATCTAATTATCTACTCTATCTCTTTAGTGTTTCTTGCATTCAAAACTTGTAATCACGATTATGTATTCTACCATTTTCTCATACACTATCAAGTTTATAATACTTAATGAGATATAGGAAGATCATTATACTACAGTCAAAATACGTGTTGCTTAGAGCACACTATTATCAAAGAAACAATTTTGTATTTAAGCCTATTCCTCCAAGGGAAGCAAGGGCAGTTGGTTAGTGAAATATCGAAGGGGAGTTTCGGAAGTGGACATAGGATGGGGGTCTAAACCAATATAAAAACTCTGGTGTGATTATTCTTATTTTATTTGATTTATTATATTAAGTTTCTTATATCGTTAGATTTATACTTGCTATAAACAACACACACAATCCATTTAGACTTAACATTTGGTATCAGAGCTTGATTTCATAGAGATCGTAACAATAACCTCGAAAAATGGTTATAAAGAGATCTAGTCAAGGCAATGTAAAGGGAAGAGAAACAAATAGAATCAATGGATCAAGTAAACAAATGTTTCATGGATAAAATCAGATCACAACCAGTATGTGTAGACTCATTATATGAAGATCTTTTGTTAGCACATGAAGAATTATTAAAAGCTTGTTAAACTTCGAATGAAACTAATAAAATTGCTTTAGCTAAATTAAAAGATTGTGAGCAAGAAATTTCCAATTTAAAAGAGGAAAGTAATTTTTTTGATAAAACTTACTGAATGTTTTGAAAATGTCATAGAAGAACTTGTTTTCCAAAAATATTTCCTACAAAAAGAAAATGAGTCGTTAAAAGTTATAAACAATGATTTTTTTGGGAGGAGATCGACGTTTTAGAAAATAAAAATACATCTTTAGAAAGTTCTTTAAATAATTATAAATCTTTAATTTTGTTCCTTGAAAAGGAGAATGAAGCTTTAATTAGAAAGAATTAGAATTATCTAAAGAATTTGAGATTGTAGAAGTTAATAATAATATTTTGCAAAAAGAAGTTTGTGAATCAAAAAAGTTCTGAAAAAATAAATAACAAAGTCAAAAAATTTAGCAAAGGTAGAGATATCCTATCTTCCTTAGTTACAAAAATTTGATAACTCATAATGACAAAAGTGGTTTAAGCTACAAACAAGTTAAAATAAAAATAGTACTAGATATGCATTCTTGTATACTGATTTTTGTACTAATACGAGGAGCTAAGATAAAACCACTTACAGTTATAATCATACTTTGTTTAGAAATGATAGGAAATATTTTTCAAGCACTAAGCTAATTGCTAATAATATTAGAATATGGATTCTACCTAGTATTACTGATCATGATAAAAAACTTTATGTTAGCAAGTACTATAAGACATCAATTTGTAATGGAAACTATATTTATAGAGGTTCAACCACACAAATGGGTATGGATTCCTATTAGGAAATCATATAACCTTGGGTGTCGTATGCCTTAAATATTATTATTTTCAGATACCCTAGTTTATAAGTAGTAGCTACTTTTATTTGATAACGTTGTTTCATTATTTTCAAATTCTTTTAAAAGGTACAAACACACTCATTTAACTCTGTCTTTGATGTTTTTATGAGTGCATATTGTTTGCTTGAAATGTGTCTGTAAACTTGTCGGGTAATTTATGTGAACAAATATATGAAATGTTCTCCCTTTTATAATTTCTTTAAGTGTTTACACCAAAAATGGTACAAACACGAAAAGATTATGATAAAAAACTGAAAATGAATAAAAAGTAAATTAAAATGAGGAAAGAGCACACACAAGAAATTTATAGTGGTCCGACTATGGATTTCCTGCGTCCACTTTATAAACTCTCTTAAATTTTATAAGAAATCGGGGTTATAATGCTTCGAGATCATAAAATCTCGAGTAAAATGTGTTTTCAAAAAGTAAAGTACGTAAGTGAAGCCTTAAATTGATTTTTAGTTGTTTTAGGGGGCTACTTATAGAAGAAGTTCAAATCTGGCTCAGCATGGACATGTGACGTTTGATCCGAGAGTAGTGGAGATCATGGGCTTAGTCACAATGCAGCAATGGAGCGATTCAACAACCACTTTCCAATCTGGATCGGCACAAGTCTGGTTTGACATGGTCGAGCCGGATTTTGGTCCAACCGAAGTTACTCTCCAACATATATAGTCGATCGAGGCTTTAGTCAAACTGGAGCATATAGTCTTTATTCTTTACCGGTCCGGAGACAGGTTAATTCATATTTTCTTCATAGCATGGCCTAGACTGATATGGTCTTGGCCGATCCAGGTATTCATGAAAGCTTTGAAGTTGTTTCTAAATCCAGATTGCCTTGAACATGAATTTCTATGCGCTTGACGACCTTGTCGAAAGGTAGGTCAACACTTTGCCTTTCAAAGTACGTCGCATTGCGCATGATATATTCTTTGAAGGATTTGAGCTTCATCTCCCAGGGATGTCACCTGTTTAGAAAAGCGGTAATGAATAGTCAGGTCATTTCAAGTAGTCACGACATTTGGATTCTCCCTTTCTGCATAAGCAACTAGACATACTTCATACTGTGTTTGATGGTACTTGCCAAGCCAGAGTCTTTTACTAGAGTCACCAAGAGACACAGGTAATTACTCAAACCCAGTCGAGTCAAGAGGTTGAACATATCCGCCACATAGTTAAGTTGTGTCGAGTTGTTGGCTCCCGCATGTGATTGCACACATGCAGATCGTTACCGCACAATGTCGCTTTTTGCGCATGTCGAGTGGGTTGTTAAGTCAAGTCAATTATCATACATGAATCGAGATGTGGAGTTATCAACCAAGTCATGGAAATGTTCGAATTTTTCTTCCCGTTTCTTTCCTTCTTTCCCCCATTTTACATCTATTTCGATGATCGAACCGGGCTCCGGATTGGCGTAGCCGATCCCAAAAACAAGCCTATCATATTGTTGAGAAGGCATTTCTCCTTATAAATATCGGGCACATGCTCTTTTTGTCTTTTCTTACTTTTTCCAGCATCGTACCGAATCTTTCGAGTTTTTAGAACCCCAATTCAATTCAAGCTTGATTCTAATCAATCATGAGATCTACAGTTATTCAATCTTTTAAATTTGAACTCTGATTAACTTAGGCGGAGGTTTCAATTGACATTTCGTACATTTTCTATTCAAATCGGCTTTGAATTAACGTTTTGTGCTTAACTTAAACTTCGACCATATCGTCGAGGCCACATCCATCGTCGTTCATATTAGAAGCAATGATGGTAGTGCTATGATGTCATGGCAGTATTACGAGGAGATGTAGTGCAGGGCTATGGCATGGAGAAATAGAGTCTTTTGAGATGATATGGTTCATTAAGGAAGAGGGTAAAGGACTCCTAAAGCTTCAGGACAATGAGCGGGGACCATGAGGGAAGCAAAGCAACAAGGCAGAAAGATGGTTTAGTGTTGATATATCCAGGTCGATATGGCTCCTAGTCAATCCGGAGGGAAGCCAAACCGAGATAAGTCGAGCCGAATTGATCAACCTGGAAAACGTTGGCCCATAGTAGTCGATACAGACTTAATCAAACCTACTTTGGCATTCAACCTCGATGCTTCAACCAAACTTGATAACCATAACAACCTTTATACCGACATATAAACATGACTTGACATGCACATAGAACCATTCACAATCGCGATCTGATAATACGTTCACGAACGATGATCTACTACCACATATTTCTAATGTTTTATCTATGTTGCGGTTTCTACAGAACTTCCACAACACACACCTCACTAGTCACACATGGGAGGGGTACAGGTTTCTCACTCTAACCAATAATATTTACTGGGTAGAAGTGCTAGAATGTTTGGAAGATACTCGATAAGAGGTTCTGAGAATACAAAGCGAAAACCGATCTGGTAAGATCTTGATTGAAACACTAACTTCAGAACTAAATCAGACGATGATTTGTATTTTGTGGTCCAACCTTATGATAAGGAGCCAACTACCTCATCATTTGAGGAAGAATCATCGTTAGAGGGAAAGGAAGCCGATGGTGAAGGAGTTCCTGAAAATTTTCGCAGGACATTCTTTCTGGACCAATCAGTTGATTCTTTCCCATCTCGATGGAGGAACCGAAGTTAAGGAGAACATGTGCGAAGCACTAGATTCCCTTCGAACAAATTCAGGTGCCGGCTCAGGGAGAGATTTCCCATTGCCCTCCAAAAGGTTACATGACTGTCAACCGATAAATGTGTATGGCGGGATGCATTCCTCCATTCATCATTAACTTCCTTTGTCGCATAAAAATAACACCAATGCAACTACACCCCCACACCATATGCCTATGTCTTCACACTGTACATAGTATACGAGAAGCATCTACATCAAGAGTCTACCCTCAATGACAACGCCTTCTTCCACAACTTCAAGCATCAAAAGGATACTCCGTTTTTTATTTTCTTTAAATCCACCTTGGGTAATCGAGTTATAATGGATGTTCAATAAATTGGGGAATATAAGAACCGATTGTTTTATGTTCCAAAGGAAGAAGGATGCGCTATAAGGTGGATTCAATGCCATAAGTGCCAAGCTATGATTTTTCCCCTTTTAATTTCATTCAAGAGTATCTAATACTCGTACCCCTTTGCAGGTGATAGCCTAACCAAGCCCACTGGCAACAGTATCGCACTCATTGGCTACTATGAGGAATGTTCTACTAAATGATCGAATTGTCAAAAGATGCATCACCGATGAGTTCCTACATCGGTTCCATTTGTTTGACGCAAGTCAGACCTTAGGTGTAAGCGTGTTCATGCTCTAATGCTCGTGCCTCTAGCGGCCATACCTCTAGTAGTTGTACCTCCAGTTGTCGTTTCCCAGTCGGGGGAAAATAATTGTCAATCCCCGGACTCATACCCAAATCAAGGGTGTTGCCCCGGGTCCATTCCGAAACCTATCAGAGAGGGAAAAAGAATAACCGAGGAAGGCCAGTTAGCTCCTTTTCTAGAAAAAAATTTCATCGGGAAATCTCTCGTCTTAGAGAAGGAGGTGATGGAGTGCTCTACGTTAGAACACACTCCGCAGCCACAGCCTCAATCACTGGTCTAAGGGGGGTGAATCACCTTTCACAAAGAACCTATTGGAAGGATTAGACAGTCTAGATTTGCCGTCTGAGCAGTATACCTTTCCAGATTTAACTTCTCAAGCCTTCTTCACTGCGTCCCAGGGAGAAAGTTCTCAATCTAGGCTGGGAAGTTATGTTGACCAGCAAAGCGCTGACAATAGATCTATCGGGGGATGCACTAGGTCATACACTACACGAGCACTGCATGTCACCATAATTGTATATCCCACAGTTCCCTAAATCTAAGTTTGATATGTTCTAGTTTGCAAGTACCATGTTTTCTCGGTCGTATGATTCAACAAGCTCCAAAGTAGCATGTCTAGGGAGGGAGTCATGCCTAAATATTATTTAGATCAAGAGCGGGAGTACAGTGAGGACCAAGATAGGGAGCAGCGACAGAAAGAGAAGAGGTACCGTTATGTTTCATGATATTGTCCTTGTTCTCATTCCCATTCTCCGGTTTACTACGACACCAACATGTCAAAGTGCCATTAAGATATCTGTAAAGGTGATAAGTTTGTTGTCAAGGCCTTGATCCCATAAAAAAAGACATACCATAAGGATTTGCACCCTAAAAAGCATTCAGAGCCAAAGCAAGGGTAAGGAGAAACAAGTAGTGGTTTCTAGCAAATGTGCATCGAAGGCGATATCAACTTCAGACCCTATCGTGCCCGAGCCATCTACAAAGGAGTGGAAGAAAGTTTTGCAAGGGAAATTTCCCCAGTACTATTTCGGGAGCATGCATTTTGTTCCTTTGCTACATCCTTTGCCAGAAGATGCCGACGAGAGGCTAAAAAAGGAACTTAATGATATTGTTGGGCAGTACAAGGTGACTCATAAATACGCTTGGAAATTGTCCGAGATCATCAGAGGTCTTGTGCTTGACTTGGCCACATGATCCAACTATGGGAATATAATAAGAAT
Source organism: Allium sativum (assembly GCA_030737875.1). Classification (NCBI taxonomy): domain Eukaryota; kingdom Viridiplantae; phylum Streptophyta; class Magnoliopsida; order Asparagales; family Amaryllidaceae; genus Allium; species Allium sativum. The sequence continues at coordinate 746,622,865 of CM060916.1, read as the reverse complement.
TTTTTGACCCATGCTAATAAAGATCTTGTAGACGCCAATCTTAAGTTGATGGTGGAAGAAGAGGATGCCAAGAAGTATGCAGAGCAATATAATGACTTCGTAGATCACTTCCACTGAGAGCTTGATGCCTAGAGCCTAAGAACTTAATCCATTGAGGATGAATGTAAGGCTTTCACATAGGAGAACACCGACTTAAAGCTTAAGTGTAGCACCCTCAGGAGGAAAAAGATGACTTTGAGAAGGAGAATGCCAAGCTCAAAGCTAGGCTGGCCAAAGCTAAGGAGAGGACTAAAAGACTTAAGAGATAGACAATGCCACTATAGAACCTGCTTCCGACTCCTAGATCCAACTTGACATAGATTTAGAGGGGCTAAGGAAGAAGTTTGATGAAGCAAAGAAGGCGGAGGAGGAGTTTGGGACTATGGTCATGAGCTTCTTTGCTAGAATCCTCTGATACTTTGCCAAAGTCCTCCAGTATCGTTACATATCTTGGGTGGAAAATTACCCTCAAACCTTAGCCAATGCTTGGAGTGATGGTAGAGGAGGAGATGTGATATACACATAAATGTGTATATTTTATCCGCTTATTTATCTTATTTTCTTTTTAAAATAATTGATATAGTGTATTTACAACTGTGTTTTCAGATGTTAAGAAAAAAGCAGGGTTTTGAGAAATTGATCAATAAAGCATGAAGAAATTGCTTAAAAAGAGTGAAGTTTGAATTTGATAAAAGCTTGAAGAGTTTAAAGCTTGAAGAACGATTGCAAAATGTGCTCAGCTTGGTAGAATTAGCTCATTTGCAAGGCCTCTTACTCATGCTGCATTCACATTAGCTCATTTGCAAGGCCACTCACTCTACAGCTGCGTTCACACTAGTTTATGTGTTATTTGGGCTAAATCTTTAGTCCCACATTGTGTAATGAGCCTCTTAGTCTTGGCCAATACAACTATAAATACCTTGTATCTTATTCATGTAAAAACACAGTTAATTTTATTCTGTAATCTCTTCTTGGAATAAAACTCTTCTTCTCCCTTTCTCTCAGTTGTTATTTTATTTTATTTATGCTCATGTTATTTAGTTTATGTTTCACTTCTTTTTTAGCTATGCCTAGCTAATTCCCTTTGATTAGGGGGTGATGACGCTAATAGATATGATTCAACATGAATCACATAGCCAATAGATGAGGACTTTATACATGTAGATCTGGATCTGAATCAAGGGTTAGATCTGAACCTTCATATTCTGTGTTGTTTAAGAGCTATGCTCCTTCACAAGGTATATCGTGTTCGATCTAACAATCATCAGATTTAGATCTAATTTTAGGGTTTTAGAAATTAATTATGTATCTGTCCTGATAGTCTATGGTTGTTTAAGAGCTCAGCTCCTACATAGGCTATGCTTGTCGTTATTTACTTATTTGTTTCTAAGAATCTAATTATTGTTGATTCATTTTTGTGATAGAAACATGAATTAGATCTATATTTATTTTTTGGCTATTGATGAGTATGAATCCAATCTATGTCATTATCCCCTAATTGCTTTCTCTTATTATATAGAGCTCTCTTTTTATTAAATTTCTATTATTTTATGTGTTTTCAATCAATCAAAATCCTGGAATAACTTGATTGGATTTATTAATTAAAATATTTTTGTTCCCAGAGTTCGACACCCTCTACAACAATCCTTGTTGTTTAGGGAAGCCGAACGGATCTTACAGTTTTTTTACAATTGTTTGATTTGTTTGCAAACAAATTTTGGCGCCGTTGCCGGGGACCAAAATAATTTTTATTAGTTTATCCTTCGCGTTATATATATATATATATATATATATATATATATATATATATATACTCTCCATAAAAAAAATCATTTTTTCTTTCAATTTCTTGCCCTTTTCTCGATTTCTTTCCGCATTTCAATATCTCCTTATTTCCAGTACATAGCTTTTGTTTTTCTTTTTACAAATAAAAAAATATTTCCATTTTCTCTTTTCATCATTGCCAATTCTTTTCGTATTTCTTTCCCTGTTTTCTTTCTAATTTATTCCAATTTTTATAATCCTTCTTTCCTTTCTTTACAAATTTATTTCCAATTTCTTCTTTTACATAATAATAAAAAAAGTTCCTTTCCAAATATTCCCTTCTCATCCTTGTATTTTCTGACTGGCGTCATCCTTCTTAAATCACGCCATAACAAATCCACTTATGCAAACTCCATCAACTTGACCAAGTTCCAAAACTCATTAATCTCGTCTACCACACTCACAATCTATTCGCACCAAGAATTCACATAACCTGAACTCCTCAAATCAACACTACGCAATCACCAGTACAAGCAGATCGAAATTCTCATCCTCCTTCCTTCTCGACTTCACTGCCATATCCAAACCCAACTTCAACGAAACTACTCCAAACAAACCAACCATCTGCCGCGAACTCTACCAAATCCGACAAACACGCCCCTGCCCTTCACCAAATCCAAATCGCCCTCTGAAACTCCAAAAAAAAAAAAAAGCAGCACCCATCCACGTACAGACCCTTCTTCGTCACATCTACCACCTAAATCGCACTCAGCATATCGCGATAGCCAAGCCCAAATTCAATCGCACGTAGCCAATCCGACACCCAAATCACAGGGCATACCTTCAGCAAACTCTCTAGTCGCCAAAACCCACTCTGAACACGTGAAAACCCTAGAACCTGCTAGCCCTTCCAGATATCGAATCCTCCAGCGCAAGCCCCTCCTTCACAAAACAAACACTGCGTCGTCCTCTTCACAACAAACAATTTCCACCGAAAACCCTGTTCGAACTCCAAGAAGTCCACCCTCGACGTAACCAACTCCATAATTGCGCAAACCAAACCTCTACCCAAATCCTTCGACAATTCCACGCCTTCACCTGGAATCTGAAAACCTAAGGAATTATTTTATAAAGATGGAAACTTTTGATTTGTTCTGAAATAAGGGGGGAGGGGGCGATTTTGTTTGGGGAATTTGACTGCTCTTGTCTTCTGAGGGCTTGTTTGGATTGTGAAGGTGTTTGATTTGGAGTGTTTATATCATGTGAACTCCTTTGCATTAGTATTGGTTTTAGGGTTATTATACTGGGGTTTGACTGTTCTGATTTGATTGGCATAGGGTCGGTCTTCAAGTTTTTGTTGAGTCTAGTTCTTGTTAAGACTAGTCAGTTTTTGTTTTATTTTCTTTAATCCCTAATCGGCTTAGTTTTCTTTTCATTTTTTTTGTTTTATTTTATTTTACTTGTCTTTCTTTCTCTTATTAAAAAAACATAAAGAGGCGTGTTTGATTTTAGTTTTTCTAGGAGTCAATTATGGAAATTTATAGACAAGGAGAAAAGAAGTGGGCGTGATTTTTGCAATTTATTTGTTTCCTTTTTTTTGGTTTCTATTTTAAAGGGTGGTCTGACCTGATTGTAGCGGTAGCGTGATCCTCTTTGGTGCAAGTTGATAGAGAAAGGGATTGTTTTGCATAAGTATTCAAAAAAAAAAAAAAATCGAAAACAGATACAGTGGAAATTAGAAAAAGGTCTTAAATATTTTTTTTCGGGCTCCTAGCCCGAACCCGTGCCGCAACGCAATCAAGCAATTAATAGAAGGCGACAACAACAAAAAGCGGCGGACGATTCAAGGTTCGAGCAGTTGCACACCAAGTGGGGTGTGAACGCGCTAGCGCGACTCAATTGCACTGGAAGGACTGCCGATCTAGGTGAGAATTTTCTAAACTCTACAGGTGCACAGTTACTGCAAATAAAAAAAATATAGACATTTCTTGTAAAAATCTTCTACAGGGGCCGCGGCTTGCTTGTAAAAAATTTATTTCTACAATTATTATACTGTGAGTGTCTGTGATGGATTATTTTGCATGTTGATGTGTGGTTGAAATTTTTAAAACAAACGTGGAATAAATTATTTTTGAAATCAAATCGGAGATTCTCCAAAGCTCATAGGACAAAACATTCGTTATATTGACAATTAGGATTGATACTCTCTAAGGTGTCTAAGGAACGGTAGAGTCTGGAACTCAAACAGGTTCTTAAACCTTCAGCCGTGTTTCTACGGTGATTTGTGGCACACTAATAACCCCTGTCCGAACCTGGCCTAGACTTGTATTCATATAATCCGAAGTTTTTAATTTTAACATATTTCTTTAAGAGCTTCTTTTTCGATGAAAAAACTCTCTGTTTCTTGTACATGCGCGCTTGCCCCATGTACAACCAAAATTGCAATTCTTTTCAAAAATTAAATGATTTTTGGTTTCATTTCAAATCAGAATGAATTTCAAAATGAAAACTTTTCGACTAATTTCCACCAATCTCATCAAAAGAATACACCCCAATATGAAAAACGTCATTCTACGATCGAAAAAAAATTATCTGAGGCGCATCAACTTTTAGCGCAAATGGCTAAGCAAAGTGCTGAAAATCAAAACAATTGCAACACGGGTTTTAACGAAATTTTTGAAAATCAAAATGATTTCCATAGTATGAGTGGATGTCAAATGTTGGTTGTCAAATATGAAAAATGTGTTGCGAACAAGCTAAATTCTTGGCGATGTTGGTTTTGGAAAATAAATAATGGACGACTTCTAAGAGATGAGGTGGATGAATTTTTAAGGTCAATCAGTGAGGAACACATAGGAACGAAAAATCTAAAAAATAACATTTTGAAGTCTGGTGTGTTAACCAATTTGATAGAAGAGAGCCTGAGTGAAATTAATCAATTAATGCATGACATTTGGAATTGTCGCGAGGACATCAAGGAATGGGCACGAATGTTAGATGAAAAACAAGCTTCTGAAAACAAAGATATTGAAAACAAGCGTACCATTAAACAACTAGCTCAATACACTATTGAATTTTGGCAAAATCTTGAAAAATAGTTACTTGAGGGAATTGATGATGTTGATGACTTCGAGGAGTCCATGAAACTTGGCTTGTCTTACATCGAAGAATTGGCTCAAAGAATGGACGATAGCAAACTTAGTGTATCTTATAGGATTGTTTATCAAATTTCTCTTCTTCAAACTGAGGTTACATACTTGTACAACAACTTTAAATCTCAATCTAGTGACAAACAAGTTTCTGCCAGTGCTTCTTTTGAAACAAATAATCAGCTATTAACTCCGTCACCACATTACATAACAATTATTGATGATTCTGACGATATGACTGTTGATGAAAATGAAAATTTTGAAAAATCTCTGGTTCAAAACACTGATTTTTGTGAAATTGAAATTCAAACTCAAATTGATGTTTCTGATGAAAATTCAACTCTTATTGAAATCAAAAATTTTCAGCTAATAACTTTTGAAATGGATGAAAATCTTAATGAAGTTGTTGAAAGCTCTATAATTGATTTGAATTTAAATTCTCTTGAAAACAAAGATGTCAATCTTCAATTTGATCTTCCTCTCTCAGATTCTGATAATTTAGCAACTTTAGATTGTCACCTTGAAAGAAAAGACGAAGTTGGTAACAGCTGTTTAGGAGAGGACGACTTTGATAAGCGAAAACTTCTTGAACTGATTGACGATAATGTTGTTGGATCTGAAACCGAAAATGAAACATTTGAAAACTTTGAAATTCTTGAGATTGAAAACAACGAAACTGCTGAATGTGATCTTAAATAGAATGACATTTTTTTCTGAAACTGTTGAAACTACATGCCACTTGATCGTTTCAACTGAACCTCACTTTGATCACTTGTTTTTCAATGATAAATTTCTGCAATATATGAACTCTTTCTGGAATGACACTGTTTTTGTGAAAACACGATTTCAAAATTTACTGAAAACTCATTTGTTTGGTTTTGACTTTAGGTTTACGAATGAACCTTTAGTTAACAAAATTTCAAATATTAAAGCAAAACTTTGTTTTTGAAGCTTATACATCACCTGAACAACTTATACATCATTTGAACAGTATTTCTCAAAACAAGTGTGGGGGTGAGAGTGATGCACATGTCTCTCAACTTATACATCATCTGAACAAATCAAACTTTGTTTTTGAAGCTTTTACTGAACCCCGACTCGATCACCTCATTTTAGTTGCTATAGAAATTCAATTCGATTTTCGGATCAATTGTAAGATCAAAATTTTAAAATTAGCAACTCAAACTTTTGAAAAAACAAAATTTGTTTTTCCAAATCTGAAATGTAATATAAAATCCTTTATGAATTGGTTTTTTGTGCTTAAGCTGTATCTCATAATCTTAATGAGGTTGATCCATTGGTCCATCGTGGACCAGTTCATCTATTTGATGACTACGTATTTTTTGCACACATACCCGATAAGCCGTCCTGACCCTCTTATTTTATTTCCCTTCCACTAAGATATGTCTGATTAACGACTGTGGGGACACAGTCACACTCAAGTGTGGTGGGAATTTGCATAACATCAGCAATCAAATTTTATGAACTTGGCCATTCGTTGAACAAGGATTAACTTAAATTCATAAATAACACCTTGGTTCTTGTTTGATAAGTTGAATTGTTAGGTGATGGTAATGAACATTATTTATTCATTGAGTTGTAATGTGTCTTTTTTAGATGCTAGCTTGAGACCGTGCAGACATTAGTCGTGTTCTGGAGTAAGTGTGTCAACCTTTGTTATACATGTTAGAATGTGCAAGTAAAAATAATCAAAAAAAAAAATCATGAAATAAAAAGATTTTGCATCTACATTTGTTGGATTTTCTGAGTTCGTTTCATGCATAATATTTTTCTCACTCAATTTTTTTCAAACTTGTAAGTTCTAAAGTCCACTTGGCCCAATTAAGGAGAAATGGCTCATCGTAGCATTCTTCTTCGATACCCCACATTATTCAAACCCAAGTTTTAGTCGATTTACATCCATGTTTCAACAAGTTTTTATTATATTAATATACTTAAGAACCTTGTACTGTTTTATTGTTAAAGGTTTAGAAACGTCACTTTTTATACCAATATTACACTACCCACTCCGTACTTGTTTTAAGGTAGGATAACCATATACCACATCTTATTTTATATGGATTACCTATCATACGAAACTTTGCTTATCATTCATTTCAGCTTTTTATATATAACATCAATCCAGATTTGTATGTTGAATGAGGGTTATAGATGTAAAGTAACTAGGGCCCAAAACTTTCCTTTCATGAAGTGTTGGTTATGATTCGCTTAGTAGAGGAGGAATCAAATGAAATAATATACGGTGTCATTCCATTCCATCTCCACTCATCATTCATCATGCAAAAAGAAAAAAGAAAAAAGAAAAAAGAAAAAAATGCAATGAGGAGAAAATCTCTCAGAATAAAATAGTCATTTATCATTCTTGACTATGAAGCATCCATTTCCATTCCATCCACATCTATCATACCGTACTTAGAAGCAAGGATTGTAGTTGAGGAGATGAAAGGAAACAAAATGTCCATATGTTCCTTAGTATTACTTTATCTTTTGTAGCTTGAAATTCAACTAATACACTTGCCCTCTTATCTATAATATTTTTAGAACTTACAAACTCTCCTTCATCTATGCATAACTCACATCCAATACATTACAGTTACATTGGTGCAAAATTATTCAAAAAATAATATATGAATGCACATTGTCGATGTGTAGAACTTTGGTTGACACCACGCTCTTAACCTTCAAGACAATTACATTGTTATCAAGGAATTACGATTCAGCTTGAAATTTTTTATTCATCTTTGCACCAATTATGGGATGGAAAATTTGGGACTAAACCGTTATTATTGAAGTTAGGTGAAATCCTTGCAATATGAAAGACCTTAAATATATTGTTTGATTAATCCGCGTACTTAAGACGCTTTGGATTTTGTGGGTATTATCCGTTGTAAACCCTCACGAGACAACACTCGTCCTACTAGGGACACCTAAGGGTTTAACAGCTTGTTGCATATGCTAAATGCAATCGTGTTTCCTACGAAAGTGGGACATATCTTAGTTTAGTTTATTCAAGGACGAATAAAAAGATAAGTGTGGGGGTATTTGATATACACGTAAATATGTATATTTTATCTGCTTATTTATCTTATTTTTTTTTAAAATAATTGATATTTTGTATTTATAGTTATGTTTTCAGAAGTTGAGAAAAAAACAGGGTTTAGAGAAATTGATGGATAAAGCATGAAGAAATTGCTTAAAAAGAGTGAAGTTTGAATTTGATAAAAGCTTGAAGAGTTTAAAGCTTGAAGAACGGTTGCAAAATGAGCTCAGCTTGGTAGAATTAGCTCATTTGCAAGGCCTCTTACTCATGCTGCGTTCACATTAGCTCATTTGCAAGGCCACTCACTCTACAGCTGCGTTCACACTGGTTTATGTGTTATTTGGGCTAAATCTTTAGTCCCACATTGTGTAATGAGCCTCTTAGCCTTGGCCAATACAACTATAAATACCTTGTATCTTATTCATGTAAAAACACAGTTAGTTTTATTCTGTAATTCTCTTCTTGGAAAAAAAACTCTTCTTCTCCCTTTCTCTCAGTTGTTATTTTATTTATGTTCATGTTATTTAGTTTATGTTTCTCTTTTTCTTTAGCTATGTCTAGCTAATCCCGTTTGATTAGGGGGTGACGACGCTAATAGATATGATTCAACATGAATCACATAGCCAATAGATAAGGATTTTATACATGTAGATCTGGATCTGAATCAAGGGTTAGATCTGAACCTTCATATTCTGTGTCGTTTAATAGCTATGCTCCTTCACAGGGTATATTCGTGTTCGATCTAACAATTATCAGATTTAGATCCAATTTTAGGGTTTTAGAAATTAATTAGTGAACCTGTCCTGATAGTCATGGTTGTTTAAGAGCTCAGCTCCTGCATAGGCTATGCTTGTCGTTATTTACTTATTTGTTTCTAAGAATCTAATTATCGTTGATTCATGTTTGTGACAGAAACATGAATTAGATCTATATTTATTTGTTGGCTATTGATGAGTATGAATCCAATCTATGTCATTATCCCCTAATTGCTTTCTCTTATTATAAAAATCTCTCTTTTTATTTAATTGTTGTTATTTTCTGTGTTTTCAATCAATCAAAATCCTGGAATAACTTGATTGGATTTATTAATTAAAATATTTTTGTTCCCAGAGTTCGATCCCTCTATAACAATCCTTGTTGTTTAGGAAAGCTAAACGAATCTTACAGTTGTTTACAATTGTTTGATTTGTTGTGTGCATCAGAAAATGAAGTTGTGGATGCGGAGGAGTTAATGAAAAAGTTATTATAGGACAACAAACCCGAAGTTTTGGCAAAAGGAAGGAGAATGCAGAAGAAGGTCGAGGATGACGCTAGGCTCTAGGCCAAAGGGAAGTCCATTGCCAAAGGAAGCTCTGGTTCCTCCTCTGCTTCATATGGATCCAAAGATGTGAAGGGCTATGATCCCGATTTCCTAGCACCTAAAATTCCCAAACCTCTGACTCCAATTACTAAGATGCCCGAGACTCCCAGACTTACAAGTAGCGGCTCTACAGAAGGTATACGTCTCACTTCAATACAATTTAAAAGAGTTCTATTCGCATGTTGGCGAGCCATTTAGACTATGGTTGTAGCATTTACAGTTTCGAAAGGACTAATCGTTATCGCTCTTCCTACTGCAAGTTCCCATCAGGTCCGAAATTCCCCTAAAGCACAATCGAAGGATTCTGAAGAGCCTCAGGTGCCTCTCATCGTTGATCCAAGCAAAGAAGAAGAGACAATTGATGCTTTAAAGGGTCTGGATGACAAGAGGTCTCAACCGAGGGAGATGAAGATGTGGTCTTTACAAGAGAGTCTAGGAAGAAGGGTGACTTACGCATGGTAGAGATGAAAGCATTGCTGGAGGGGAAGCTTCTCCGGCTTAAATTTGAATCAGTCGAGTCAGGGCCCTTCTCAGCCGATCCCTTACAAATGATTCATCCTCTTGAAGATTCGCAATAGTCGGCATCGACACAAGGGACCAAGTCTTCTAGGACGGAGAAAAGGTAGAAAAAGAAGCATAATAGGTTCGAGAAGGGCTCTAAGGTGTCCGGAAGTGCCAGGCCTTCTAAACATCGAGTCTTGAAGGAGTCCAATTTGAAGAAGAGCAAAAAAAGACTAATGACAAGCTTAAAAAAATAGACTCCTTTCATTTTTGGTTTGGTAGGCCTACTGTGCTTTATGCGGGTGCAACCCTCGCGTTTTTGACTTATTTTCCTGTATAAACATATAATGTAAATAAAATAGTTTGTTTGCGAGTTTATATCACTTTCCATTTAGTGTACTTGCGATTTAATTTTTTTACTAAGTCTCACTTAACTCACTCATAAGATGCCTCTCCTAGAATGGGAAAGTGATCTGAGATGAAGATAGTGTACATGCACTCACTTAACTTTGAATCACGCATCGCATCAAGGGCGTGTTCGTAGTTAATATTTTAAGTCTGTGCACGTGCCTCCAACATCGATGGTGGTTAAGCTAAGTTTATTGGACGTCTGATCATTAGGTTTTTATACTCTCCCATCATTAATTCAGGTTAGTGTTGTGGGTTAAGCGATCTTAAGTCATGCTGCACCATTCATATCAAACCAAATCATTGTATACTCTCTCTCTAAAGTAGTGAGAGCTAGAATTAGGTATGCAATTGGTCGAATCACATTCGCCTAGGAGTCTCACTTTAGTCTTTAAAGTGAGGGTTGACTCATTGAGCGTCAGATTCAAGCTCGAATTTTGATAACTCTTATCTTACTAGTTGCGGAGTTGATTGAGCTTGTTGAAACATGAGTGAATGAATGCCATTGTGGAATTAGTCACTCCCTTCATTCAAGTTTTGACACAGGCTGGTCGAATCACATTACTTAGCCATATTATCATACATAGTCACAGAGCATGGAAGGAGATTTTAATCATAACACAATGAAAATTAGTGAGTCACACCTTATTATGTGGTTTGGAAATGAAATGATATTTACAAAATTACAAAAATAAAAGCTTAAGTAAAATGATGCCGCAGGTGCTCAAAATTCCATGCCCTCGGGATTTGGTTATCATCAGCAATCATCATCCTGAAAGCTCTGTTAACTGTGAAGACCCGTAACTTCCCCGTAAAGGAAAGCGTCGGATAGTTCGAGAACAACCCACAACAGAACGCATACAGAAGAACATTTCATTGTATATTACAACAATGCATCAGATTACAAGAATATACAGAGTATAAATGAATATTACACAGAAATATCAGAGATTTAAATTACATTTAAATACATAGCAGCGGAAAATAATACAATACACAACTAGAAGGAGATATACGGATACAAAGCTTTCCGGATATCGTTCCAGCTGTAAACCAGGATCCTGTGAATATAAATCTGCAAAACCAAAACTACTAGCTGCCCGTGTCGAAAATAAGGGCACCCAGAGTTTAGGTTAAAACAATAAACTCCAGGTCAGTCATGTGACTGGTGTGAGAACTAAAACAGTTACTAATCTTTATTTTAAATCATTAGGTAAATCAAGGGACCACGCCGTATAACACGGAACGGGTTTCCTCCCAAGAATACCAGTGCATAAAAACAAACAGCGCAATGCTAAATAAAGAAAAATGAAGCTGTTATAAGACCCAGGTCCCATCACACAATGCAACGCAGCCGAGGATAGGGTTTTCCCTTATAACAGCCAAAGAATGCTTGATACGTTTAAAACAAATCATTTGATACTAATATAAGTGCATAGTGTACAAAACACTTCAAATCATAAGTATCAATCATAGGCGGCATGAGCGCCCCATCCCACTATGTCGCCATATATAGGTTTACAAATAAAACCGCAAATGTCACGTATTTGGAAATTGGATTTCCGTCTATGAACCGAGGCAAAAGATAGTCCTCACCGACTTCGTGACTGCCTAGCCCGAGCCACAGGGTCAGAGCGCATCGACCCTTGGATCGTCAGGGCCGGTCCACCGATGTGGATTAAAATGCCTGAACACTACGTTTCCCCGCCCTTTGGGGCGTAAACGAGCCAACTAAATGACTCCATCGGTTCGAGAACGACCGATCAATCCGAGGCGCCTCGCAACAGCAACAACCACATAAGTCAAACTCGTCAGGGCGTGTAAAACCACTGACGCCACTTCTAGCTAGGAAGAAACGCAGGCCCTCCCTGAGGTCCGTCTCCCGTTTTTGGTTCATACCGGGTGTGAAACTCGCGAAGTAAACGTTACACAAAGCTACGCCACAAAGGCCGTGCTTTGATCATCACCACAAGACTTTGCTTTTCAACAGAAGCCTCGATCAATTGCCACTTAGGCATGCCACACAGGCAAACCATCCTATGCAACCGATATCAGTCACACAGAATGAAATCCGATGTCAGACACACAGTCCATTTACAAGTCCGTTCTGGGTCTGAACGAAGCCGGAGGCACCTAGTACCCCGCATATCCATCGATCTCCAAGTACGTCTGGACGATCACCAACTGTTTCCATCTTCTTGGGTGTACAGCCCAATCAAGATCATCAGCTATCACCCAAACGACGTGAAGACCTCCGGTCTTCGACCATCGTCTTCATCTTCGACTTATCGTCGTATCAGTTATTCAGAATGGGATAAACCCGGCCTTTCCGAATAACTCGCGTATATTTTAAATAAGTGTTACACAAACACAACATACGCCTCATTCCAATTCATCAGTCACTAACCATAAATTAATCAAGAGAATAATTCCCCAAATATTAACCCCGAAGGCCGAAACCAACATCAGATCAATATCCAGAAAACCATTCTGCTTGGCTAACCGACAGTTAGTTTCTAAATTTCACGTTCAAATCTAATTAAAGATTTAACTATCGCCTGGAGCAAAACTGGTGATACTCCATTCTCGATCTTTTCAATCTAATTAAAGATTCATTAAAACTCCACTTAGTTTTAATCGTTAACTGGGTTAAAGAATCAGTGTCATTTAAAACACGGTTCACGATAAACCCAAAATCACATTCATTAATTATCGGGTTAAAGAACGAGTGTTATTTAAAACACTGTTCACGATAAACCCAAAAATCAATATCAATTCAATTCCAATTAAATATCATTTAATTGGTACACTTCATTAAATCTAAATAAAAAGATTTAATCTTTCCTCTACTGGGTTCAAGAACAGTGTTAGTGAAGACACCATTCACGACAAACCCAAATCACATTTCATTAATTATCGGGTTAAAGAACAAGTGTTATTTAAAACACTGTTCACGATAAACCCAAAAATCAATACCAATTCAATTCCAATTAAATATCATTTAATTGTTACACTTCATTAAATCTAAATAAAAAGATTTAATCTTTTCTCAACTGGGTTCAAGAACAGTGTTAGTGAAGACACCATTCACGACAAACCCAAATCACATTCGATATTCAATACAAGGCTCTGAATAGAAAATATATCGGCTTATATTCAATATCGAATTCTACGACTAACAAATGTCGTACTGGAAATAACGATACAAATATATATCTTTCAAATTTCCATAACAACACCTGTATTATCACGAATTCCAACATCGAAATATTCCGAAGACAATTTCGATTCAAATCCACTCCAATGCAATCATTGGAAATTTTGGTTATTTTCAAAACCATTTCAAATTCAATTTATTTATTTAAAAATAAATAGAATTATAATTCTAGTTCAAAACTAGTTCATTTCGATAAAAATCTATTTTTATCTTTTCAAATATGGAGTTTTTCATCCCAATTCTTTCTAAATCACTTCTTATGATTTTACACAAATTATTACTATTTTTAATAATTTTATCAAGGCCCGTACAGTCGATTTCCATCAATGGCCATCGAACTGCACTTACAGCGACCTTTTTCGAATTTGATTTGGACGTATCTCCAAATCCAACCGTTAGATTTCAAATTTCTAATATTCATTAGAAAGCTCTTTTCGATACGAACCCAACGGTTCCGGTTTTAGGAGAATCCGACGGTCGGATCTCCCGTAATGTCCGTTTGAAATAAATGGTCGAAATTCGTGAACTGCCGCGGCGCGTTCTATTCAGGCCATTTTAATATATATATAATATATATAATATATACTTCGTCGATTTCTATTTAAAACGAATTATATAAATAGTTTTGAATTCGTTTCAAAAACATTTTCAACTTCCTTTTCAATTCAAATCACAATTGAATTCTTCTTTATAGATTCGTTTTAAAATTCATTTCTATTCAATTCAAATTTCAATTCAATTTAAATTCGTTTTCAATTCACTTTGAATTCGTTTTCAATTCAATTCATTTCGAAATCGTTTTCAATTCAATTCAATTCGAAATCGTTTTCAATTCAATTCAATTCGAAATCGTTTTCAATTCAATTCCTTTTGAAATCGTTTTCAATTCAATTCATTTCGAAATCGTTTTCAATTCACTTTGAATTCGTTTTCAATTCAATTCATTTCAAAATATTCGATTTCGAAATCGTTTTTCAATTCAATTCATTTCGAAATATTCGATTTCGAAATTGCTTTTCAATATTCATTTTAAAATGAATAAAATCGATATAAATATCGTTCACGTCAAAATGGCGTCAATCTAATCCTCACGGCTTCACATATTTCAATATTCAAATATTCTATTTCAAATATTTCTATTTCAAATATTTCTATTTCAAATATTTCTTTTTTTTTCGAAACTGGAATGAGGCCCAATCAATTACCATATAATGTTAATTATATGGAATTTCTACAACACATGTATATATCAACAACGATGAATAATCAACCATCAACCAAAGTGCACTACACTGTATAAGCATCAAATATATACATTTAACGCTTATAGCAGCTTGTCAATCAATCGATCGACATATTTAATCAATCAGGATGAGTGAACTGCAAGTTTCATCCCAACACCCGTGTGGGGTTTCAAACAATCAAACAAATATTTTATTCGTGCAGTTGGGCGATGTGTAAAATATATCGTCCCAATCAATGTCATTCAAATAAGTGTACATAAACAAACCATCTGGTTTGTAAATGAATATTTATTTATTCACTTCACTATTTTCATATTCACGTTAAAAATTATATTTTTAACGATAAAACATTTTATTTCAACCTATGAATTTCTATTCAATTCATTTATTAAATAAAATGATATTTTTATTTTTCTAACATATTTTAGAAAATTTCGGCGGCATAACGGCACGATACTAGAAACGGGACAAGGCCTAGCCTTATCCCTGGTCTAGTGAAGGCCCACGCCATTCACACATCAATCAAATCATTCAATTTCACTCAAACAATTCAATTCAATCACATAATCAAACTAATCTATGCAACCAAACAAACAAGTCCATGGTTTGTGGACGATTGTGTCGGGTGCTACTAAGCACCGTCTGCATCCTAGTATATATATATATATATATAACTAGAAAATAAATTGAAGAGTGAGAAATTCTCACATATAGCTATCCTAGCTCCACGGCTCTTCTTTTGCAGAAGTCTTCGTCGTTTCGCCTTTTTGTCACCTTTGTTGCCCAAGGCCACTATATATATAAAAATCGAATTTTTATTTCAAAGTTCAATATATAAAAATCGAATCTTTACTTCGATGTTCAATATATAAAAATCGAATTTTTATTTCAAAGTTAAATATATAAAAATCGAATTTTTAGTTCGCTATTCAATATATAAAAATCGAATTTTTATTTCAAAGTTAAATATATAAAAATCGAATTTTTAGTTCAAAGTTCAATATATAAAAATCGAATTTTTATTTCAAAGTTCAATATATAAAAATCGAATTTTTAGTTCAAAGTTCAATATATAAAAATCGAATTTTTATTTCAAAGTTCATATATAAAAATCGAATTTTTATTACTATGTTATATAGATAAAAATTATATTTTTATCACGCTATTTTCCACCTAAAGATTTTGCCTTTTCTAAAATAAAGATTTCGCCTTTTCACTTTCAAAGAACACGCCCTTTCATTCTTAAAGAACTCGCCTTTTCATTTTTAAAGTTCATATCTTTTGTTTAAAAAACAAAGTTGTTATCTTTTTTTTTATTTTCTTATTAAAAGATTAAACCTTTTAAAATAAAATCAGTTTTTAAAATCATTAAAAATTCAGTTTTAAAAATCAAATAAAAAAAACAGTTTTCAAAATAAATAAAAAAACAGGTTTCAAGTAAATAAAAAAACAGTTTAAGAAAAATAAAAAAAAAACAGTTAAAGTAAATAAAAAAAACAGTTAAGGTAAATTAAAAAAAACAGTTTACAAGCAAATAAAAAAAACAGTATCAGGGAACTTACAGAAGATCGGTTGAATGGGGGGGGGGGGGGGGGGTCTTCTGCTTCGTCGGAGGATGGGGGGGATTCTCCACATCGGCGGCGGCGCTCACAGGATTGGGGGGGGGGGGGCGATAGGGCTGCAGCGGGTTTTGGGGGAGGGGTGCGTCGATCGGAGACGATGAAGGAGGAAGGAGAAGAGGTGGCGGGTGCGACGGTGGCTCCGTCGAGCCATCTAGGGCTCCGCCCTCTTTTTCTTCTTTTTTTTTTTTTTTCTGAATTCATTTTTTTTGAACGGGGGGGGGGGGGGGGGGCAGGAGGGTTAAAGGGGAGGAGGGAATATTTTTTTTTTTTATATTATTTAATTTCTAAAAGTTGACTTTCCCATACGACCTCGAAACGAGGCCCACCGCCTGTCGCCCATAGCGTTTCACCCCCATTCCGAACACAATGGGATATGTACCGCAAGCTGAATCGACCGTTTCGATCAGTTTCCTTTTAATTTACATTTAAATCACTATATTGAATTTTAAACGTACATTTCAAATTACCGGGGCCACATACGAATTCTAAAAATGGCAGAAAAATATTTTCTAGCTTCGTATTGACGATACGGTCCTAACAAAACTAGTTTCGTTGAATTCTGAGACCGTTAGAAAAATGGCCAATTTCCAGTCGATTAAAATCAACTGAAACTGGTCAAACGCGTTTTCTTTTGCCACGCTCACATATTGATTCGAAAAATTATGAAATTTGAAACCTAGCAATAAC
This sequence comes from Allium sativum, assembly GCA_030737875.1. Lineage (NCBI taxonomy): Eukaryota > Viridiplantae > Streptophyta > Magnoliopsida > Asparagales > Amaryllidaceae > Allium > Allium sativum. Next base: position 746,605,813 of record CM060916.1, on the reverse strand, counting down.
TTAACATCACGGACCCAACAAAACTGGTTTCGTCGAAATCCGAGGTCGTTTGCAAAAAGTCCATTTTTAAGGGCCTGAATTCCATAGCGACTATTCAGAATTTTCAACTGGACATATCTTTTGATTCCTGCTATCAAAATTTGATTATTCGGATTCGTTGGAAAGATATTATCAATTAGATCCCATTATTTTTGGTTTCACTAAAATCCGGATTGTTTTGCACCCGGTACATTCAATTGAAGTTTGAAATCGAATTATCGAACTACCGCGCCATTTTCAATTCTATTTATAATTATATATAAATTTTTATATTCTAACGACGACGTATATAATATATACGTTCGAATTATATATTCTAAATAAATTTTCGTCGATATTATTTAAAATAATTCATTTTAAATATTCAAACTACGCTAAAATTGCCGAAACAAAAATTTTAAACTGGCCCAGATTTTCCGGGTTGTTACATTATCAAATTTCAGTCGGATTACATAAGGTCTTTCCCAGTTCGGACCAATGTGGACATAGTCAGGAAGACATGCTTTAGGATAAGGTCACCAGGTTCAAAGGTTCTAGGTCGAACCTTCTTGTTGTACGGGCAACACAATGTCTATGTGTTAAGACACGCAAGTCAGCCTCCTCTCTCTTATCATCAATCATGTCAAACGATTCCAAGATAAGTGCCTTATTAGTAAAAGTATCATAAAACATCGTTCGGTGAGAGGGTAATTTAAGCTCCACTAGTATAACTGCTTCGAGCAAAGGAACATCGAAACCCTTTCGATACAGCTGTCTTATTGAATGATGTATCTTGAAGTTTTACGTAGGAGAACACACTTCTCATTCTTTCGTTTAGGTAAGGTTCCACGTAGGTGAAAGTTATTGATAGGAGTCTTCCATGATTCCCTTTCGCGTTCAACATCTAATGCCCAATCAATCTCCATCTGATTTATGCTTCGACTCGCCAATGTCTCAATCGGGACCAACTCCGTTTATGTCGGAATCTCTGAGTTAACCAGCTTTGTTAAAGAACCGGCTTTCTCATTATGTTCGTGGGGTGTAAGAGATGCTATATGTGACACCCCACGCCCGTTAATATCACTCTTTATCCGAATGCATTAAGTTTCATGAAACATTATAGGTAAACAGAAAACAGAAACATTACAAGACAGATATAAAATAACAATGGAATTTAGAACTTTATTAAACAGAAAACACCGTGGTCCAAAACATAGTTACATCATAAGTATGAAATACATAAAACCCATTACATCAACTTAAAACTTCTATCTTGTACTAAAATCATCAGAGTACAGTAATAAAAGAAGCATAGTTCCCTATAAATATAACCATATCAGAGAAGATAGGAAATCATAGCGGTACATCTAAGCAGCTCCAAGCATAATGAAAGAGAGAATCCACATCAACCCCGAGTATTCCCACCCTAAGAACCTATAGGGAACAGAAGAGAGAGAAGAGGAAACAAAATGGGGCAGACATTCTGGCGAGTCCAGTTACTTTTAGCATATAAATAAGTAAAAGCATCATGATAGGCATATAAACTGGATGTGAGAGATAACAGTATCATTAGACATGTATAATAGACTGAGCTGAATAAGCCGAATAAACATGACGGAATGACAGGTGTTACCCCCAACAATAATAACTGGCTCCCAATAAGAAAGACTAGATGTACCTTAATTACTACCCCAGTCGATCGACTCCATTGCCCCGTAGACACCCTATGCTGGCCCCATAGTAGGATGTATCACTTCCTAAAGTGGAAACCCTTTTATTTTCAAGATGCACAACCATATCTACAGATGTTACAACATCTTATCTTCCCTAAAAAGCGGACCCATGCACGCACATGACTTCGTTGGAATGCGCCGTCAACGCCCTCACTCAATTGGCCTCTTATAATCAGCTCAATAAGTGTGCCCCGACCTAGTTTAGAGTACTCGTTTGATACCAAGATGGGTTACTGACTGAAATGAGTACCACACAATAGATAATACAAGCTTCCCTCCTAGGCTTGCATCCTCACTACTAGGTTTTTAACAAGTTATGCCTAACAGTTTAACAAGGTTGCATAACCTCCACATGTAAAATAGGTTAAGTTTGTTGGGTATATATACATACATACATACATACATATACATATACATATACATATACATATACATATACATATACATATACATATACATATATATATACATATACATATATATATATATATATATATATATGTTACCCGCCCCCACGGATTTATCTTTTATTAACTTAAACCCCAACGATTCAAGCAAGTTTACTTAACCCCTAATCAATTTAATAGGTTCATGTAAACCCTCACTGATTTAAACAGGTTAAGTATTACGGTTAACCAATTATCCACTTATGGCTTATTAATGGACTAGACCTCTCACATTAAGTCTACTGCGTGTGGATGTTGGATATGCCGGGCGGTTCCGGGAAGACTTCTACCATAAGTCGGACTTAACCTTGTGTCTTAGTACCGTTACATATACATTTATGCACTCGACCGCTCACATTAGATTAACCATATAACAACCCAAATTTCAATAGACCAATTTTTTTTCCAAAATTCTAATCCATTGAAACACGTGTTGGTTGCTCTGGTACCCTGCAGAAAAGACAGAGATATAAAATATATTAGAGCTCAGAAAACAATTCACAGCAAAATGAATAAAGTATAATATAATCAAAGTATAGCCTTACCGTAGTGATAATACTACATAACCAGCATTCAAAGCTATCATATCTCTGCCACAACTCTAACCTCCAAGTATGTTATGAGGAGGGGGTCAGAACACAAGTTCTGGTGACTGGAATTAAACTATATACTTTGGATAATCCTACATATACCGTTCAATCACATTTTCTTATTTATTAGGTTACTTGGGTTAACAACACTCAAGGCTTACACACACGTCGTACCCATTTACTTCCTAGTGGATTAACCTAATACATTATATATGTAGCTATCCCCCAATTTTGAGGTACACCCCATGGTACCCCACTCGCACGGTCTCTATCGTAATGCAACAGAAATGAACGCAGTCCCTTTTCCTACGCCGGAGTGACATACAGATCTCTACATAACAATGTTACGTTCCGCATATATTTGTCATTACTACGCTACGTAAGCTTACGGACTACCACTGTCAATCGAATCAGATTCCATACTAGAGTAATGCCCTCAAGTCTATGATACACCACCCAGAACATACATGCATGTATGTAGACTTTCCCATGTACGTATCATCAATCTTATTCGATGCTTTAACCACACATAACCTCTAATGTGCACCGAGTTACATGGCAGGGCTATACAAGAAACACGGAACTCAGTCGGGAGCTTTTCCATATCTGTACAAGTCCGCTTTTAAAAGACTCAAAATACAGATATCCCTCGGGTCTGTTTTTCATGGTGGCTTTATCCCTACCTCGTCCCCTCCCTCAACTAGTAAAAACCACAAGAGCTAAGCGAATTGCCCCTAATAAACAATCTAAACATCCAGTTGGCATCTCTCCTCAACTACCATATCTGGATAGTGAAAGGTGAATGGTCTATTGGGTTTAGCTCTAGTCTTTTCGCATCCCACTGGCTGCCGATGACGGGTACCCGACGATCTACTATCCTTTTGGTCCTGGCCTCGCCTTCTGTTGAGTCAATTGTCGAATCACCCTAGTGGCACCTCGTCACAACATTCTGATTGCAAATCTACTTTTGCAGTCAAGGCCCACCCACCTGGTAGTAACACGCAGACCCAACCTCTGCGAGCACATCATAAACATTTGCCACCACACAAAGGACTACCAGGAGCACCTTACGTATCTCAGGAAGTCGCTTTCTTCCCCTTCCAGTCCTTAGAAGCTGACATAATAATCAGATGAACATGCGCTCCCCTCGTGCCTCATGACACCGCGATGATCTACCACGTTGGGCTATTCACCCTCAAACGTGCGGACTGGTCCAAGCGCCTCATTTTAATATGTTATTATACCCTATGTCTAAGCATTCCTTCATGCGCTTGCTTTACCTTATCAAATTTCCATTTAACTTGGTTATTCCCATTCACATTGACTTCTTATTCATGTTACCAAGTTCCTCTTGCATATTAATTTCGGCCTTATAATTTAACCCATTTAAGTTTATTACTAAGCCCACAACATATTATTCTCTAGATTGTGATCCAAGGTCTGTAATACACAATCCCTTTATATTCTTGTTCGATTTCAAGGTTACAATAACATGTTCTACTTAATACGTAATTAAGTATATCTCAATTCACATGTTTTCTATTTAACATGTCACTCGTCATTTATGATTAAATATAACTTATTTGATTTCATAAGTTTAACTCACTCTTTCCTATTTAATCATAATTCCATCTTACATTGCCACTATAACTTATCGTTGTTTACTTATTAAATTAGTTCTCTTAACTAAGGTTCACTAATAAGTCTCCTTTCCATTTATAATAACCTATGTTATAATTTCCTCTTGTCCCCAGGACAAGCCTTAACATGTTATTCTTATTAGCAGATTTAAGATTTCCAAGTTATATATTACTTAATTTATATTTCAGTACAACTTCTTACATTTCATAAATTTCCCCCTTTTCTCTAATTATTACAAACAACTGGTTTTAGTTTTCCCCATTTACTGATTACTTAATTTACAATTAAGTACCACTCATCTCATTACATAAGTTATCTCATTTTCTCACTAGTTTATTATATCCTAAGTTATAATATCCACTTGTCCCTAGGACAAGTCTACCTATTATAAAACATTTTCATTAATGTAATTAATTATAATAGGTTATTATCATTCCCCGTTCATTCCATTTCCTTTATCGTTGTAATTGTCTTTCATTCAATTCCATGTATTCCCATTAATTGCAATTAATGCAGTTAATCACTCCTGCTATTTACATATATTTTTATATATATATATATTCATGCATTAGACCTCTCACATTAAGCCTAAGACACCCCACGTCCGTTAATGTCACTCACTAAGGGAATGCATTAAGTTCTGTGAAGTGTTATAGGTAATCAGACACAGAATAATTACAAGACATGTATAAATAAGATAGCAGCGGAAATTTAAATTTTTATTTCAATAAAAACACCGTGGTCCACAATTTCATAAGTCACAAAAACCATTACAATAAAATAACTTCTGTCTTGCATCAACAGAGTACATAAGTAAATAAAAAGCATAATTCCCCAAATAAAATAGTTAAGCCATAGTAGAGACAAGAACTTGAGCCATACTTCAGAAATAGCTCCTAGCAAGGTGATATCTAAATCCTGACTAAGCCTAGGTGTTTCCTCCCTGAGAACCTTGAGGGGAACGGAAGAAAGAAGGAGAAACAAAAAGGATCAGACATAAAGTCTGGAAGTCTAGTTACTTTTAGCCAGTAGATAAATAAAAGTAACATGATAGGCATATAAAGTGGATAAGGGAGATCACTACATAAATGGCAGGTGTGACAAGATAAGTAAGATAAGGAGTACATGCCTCACTAATGATTACTCTACACTATTACTAGTATATCCAGAAAGAGATGATCCCTCCAACTATAAGGTGGTAGACTTAGGTATACGTCCAAATGTATCCTAACTACTACCCTGATCGATCGACTCCCTAATCCTCGTAAATACCTTGTGCTGACACCATAGTAGGAGGTATCACTTCCTAAAGTGGCAACCCCTCGTCGTAAAATGTGCACAACCATATATACAGGTGTCACGGTCGTCTTATCCCCCTCTTCCCGGCTTTTGCATGCACACAACCCGGTCGGTTTGCGCCGCCTACACCGTCCTCCACGTTTGGATCTCTTACAATCAGTCAGTAAGCGTGCTCCTTCTCCGCCTAGTACGGAATACTTTTTTTGATACCTACTCCGATTTACTGACTGAAATGGGTCCCACACAATATGATACAAGCTCTCCCCTTTGTATTGTATCCCCCACTAGATTTTCACTGACTATGTATACCACTAGGTGTCCTTAATTACATAGCCTTATTTATTTCTACCGGTTATGCTTACCTATAGGTGTCTTTAATACATAACCCCTAAACATTCAATCGGTTATGCTTACATATAGGTGTCTTAAATACATAACCCTATTACTTCTACAAGTTATGTTTACCCTAAGACGTGTCTTTAATTACATAACTTTATTATTTCCACCGATTATGTATACCACTAGGTGTCTTTAATTAATAATCTTAACGAGTTAAGTTTGTGGGCCTATTACACATCCCCTCTTTAGAATTACTTAACCCACCCCTCAACCATGCTTAACTAACCTACAACTTAAATTTAAGTTCATACAATCCCTATGGATTAACTTAGGTTAAGTATTCCAATTCTTTACCATGTCCATTTATGGTTTCATAATGGGCTAGACCTCCCACATTAGGCCTACAACACGTGGATGATGGATATGCCGGTCAGGTCCAGGCAGACTTATTCCACTGTTGGGCCTAACCTCGTGTCATAGCCGATTCATATTTACGTACTTAGACCTCCCACATTAGGTTCACCATTAGTGGCTGCTGGATATGCCGGTCGGGTCCGGGCAGACTTCCCCTACTCAAAGGATTTCATCCCCGAAATCTCCAAGTTGAGAAGAATGCATATCCTACCATCCATCATCCATCTACTCATCCATCAATCACAAAAATCCATTGTCCTTAAGGATTTCTAATGCTTTCATGAATATATGCAAAAGTGTGTGTATATGTCCCAACACTAATGCGAAAATCAGGCGGTCTACTGATTCAGTTGACCTCCTTAATGCAACGTATGTTTGTGCCATGAATCCAATATGTATGCAAATAAGCATATTATAACATATAAGATATACATGTGTACATACTCATTCATCCAAATGCAACATCCATATGCTAGTTCATCCATTTCCATCCATAAAAGAAAAGAAATGCACACACATCCATATGCAGTATGAGAGTGATTGAGCAGATCCTAATGCCTAATGTGTGTGTATATGCGTCCATAGACAACTATTGGCAAACACTTGCATCCATCAAACATAACATGTTTCAAACACATGTTTACATCCTTAGGATTCCTATCTAAAGGCTGAAAATACTATGGATAGGATGTACTCAAATGATAGAAACAAGTACTGATAAAGCTTTTGGAAAAAGGAGTTAAGAACATACCCTCGAAGAGAAAATGATACGAAGTACGAATCTTGTCTTCGGTCTCCCAAGTCGCATCTTCTGGGTTATCTCCCCATTGAACCTTTAGCAACTTGTTCTCTTTATTGCGTAGCTTCTTAACTTCTGATCCCAGAAACGGGAAGGAACTCGCCTAACTGTCGCCTCTCGTTCCACTTATATCTCTTCCAATATACTCGGCTCAACAATTTCCACAATGTCATGCAAGCACTTCCGCAGATGAGAAACATGGAAAGCATCATGAACACCAGATTCAGGAAGCTTTACTCTATAGGCCATTTGGCCAATCCTCTCGGTTATGGGAAATGGTCCCACAAACCTAGGTGCCAACTTCCCTACCGATCCGAAGCGTACCACATTCCTCAGTGGTGATACTTTGATAAAAACCAAGTCTCCTACTTCAAATTCGAGGCCAGTCCTTCTCTTGTTTGCATAGGATTTCTGCCTATCTTGAGCTGTCTTCATCCGCCGTCGAATAAGGTCAATCTTTTTGGATGTTTCTCTAACCATATCTAGTCCAAGTAATAATCTTTCTGTAGATTCCCAACAACAAGTTAGTGATCTACAGGGTCGCCCGTACAATGCTTCGAAGGGTGCCATGCCGACGCTGGCCTGATAACTGTTGTTATAGGCAAACTCTATTAAAGGAAGATGCTCTTCCCAAGTCCCTCCGAAGTCTAGGATACACAGCCTTAAAAGATCTTCTGAGATTCTGTTCACCCTCTCTGTTTCCCCATCGGTCTGAGGATGATAAGCGATGCTCAAACGCAACTGTGTACCTAATGCTTCTTGCAAGCTCCTCCAAAATTTGCTGGTAAAGATGGGTCACGATCGCTCACGATACTAGAAGGAACTCCATGAAGATGAACTATCTCTCGGACATAAATTGTTGCAAACCATGATGTCGTCCTCTTACTCTTAACTGGAATAAAGTGAGCACTCTTAGTGAGTCTATCTACCATAACCCAGATACTGGTGTTGCCTTTATTCGATCTAGGAAAACCATCTATGAAATCCATACAGACGCTCTCCCATTTTCACTGAGGAGCCTCCAACGGATGAAGTAAACCACCAGGCTTCTTTTGCTCAGCTTTGACTTGCTAGCAAACTAAACATTGAGAAACAAATTCGGCCACATATTTCTTCATCCCAGCCCAAAAGAAAACCCTCTTCATGTCCCTGTACATCTTATCACTGCCTAGATGAATGCTCATCTTAGAATGGTGGGATTCTTCTAGGACTGCCTTTATCAAGCTTCCAGTTTGGGGAACACAAAGTCTTCCATCTAGTCGCAACCACCCCTTTTCATCTATGGAAGATCTGCTGAGGTGACTAGATGTCTCCCCTCTTCTGAGCTTATCCATGATGTCTAGAATCTGTGGGTCACCTTGTTGCGAAGCTTCTATCTGGTCCATAAGAGTCGGTCGTATCTCCAAGGATGCAAAAAAGTCAGGCAAAATCTCAATGGAGGGTCTAAAATCGAAAGCTGATATGAACTCCAAGTTCTTTCTTTCCACAAACAGAGGACTCAGGGCCACCCTTTGCCTACTTAGTGCGTCTGCCACCACATTACCCTTGCCAGGGGTATAAGAAATCTCAAAATCATAAGAAGCTAGAAACTCTATCCACCGTTGTTGCCTTAAGTGGAAATCCTTCTACAAGAACAGATACTTGAGAGATTTATGATCGGTGTATAATTCGAACTTCTCTCCAAGAAAATAATGAGGCCATGTCTTTAATGCAAACACCATGGCAGCGAGCTCTAGATCATGGGTGGGGTAGTTCTTTTCATGAACTCTCAGCTGTCTACCCCCATAACACACTACTTTCTCTTCTTGCATTAGAACCGCACCAAGCCATGTACCACACGCATCAGTGTAAACAGTAAACAGCTTGTTCCCGTCAGGCAAGGTCAAGACTGGGGCTGTGTCAGAGCCCTCTTCAGTCGTTGGAAAGTAATGTCACAGTCTGTATCCCATGGGAATGCCAAGTTCTTCTTTGTCAGCCTGGTGAGTGGGGCTGATATCTTTGCGAAGTCTTTAATGAACTTCCTATAATAACCAGCTAACCCAAGAAAGCTTCTCATCTTAGTTGAATTTTTAGGAACCTGCCAATCTTGCAGTGCAACCACCTTTGCGAGATTTACAGCAATCCCTTCTTTAGAGACCACATGCCCTAAGAATCTCACATCTTTTTTTTTCTTCCAAAAATGGCATTTGGAGAACTTTGCTTTAAGCTAATGGTCACAGAGAGTTTTCAAAACTTCTCTCAAATACTGGGCATGCTCTTCTTCGCTTTTGGAGAAGACCAAAAAATCATCAACAAAGACTACCACAAACTTATTTAGGAACTCCTGAAACACCTTACTCATCAAATCGAGAAAATAGGCGGGTGCATTCGTCAGCCCAAAAGGCATAATTAGCCATTCAAAGAAACCGTCCAGAGTCCTAAAGGCAGTCTTATCTATGTTGTCCTCAGCCACCCTCAACTGATGGAATCCCATGGCCAAGTCTAACTGGGAAAATACTGAGGCACCAACAAGCTGATCAAATAAATAATCAATCCTCGGAAGCGGGTGCCTATTATTCTTAGTGGGTTTATTCAGCTCCCTGTAACCAACACACAAACGAAGCAAACATCCGCCTTAGTTGTGAATACTACTACAGTCCCATTCAGATATGCTTCGTCTGATAAACCCTTTCTCAAATAGCTCCCCTACTTGCTTACTCAGCTCCCTCCTTTCCCTTGGACCCATGTGGCGCACTGATAATGCAATTGGCTTTGCATTGTCCACCAGATATATATGAAAATCGATCTCGCGCCTTGGAGGTAAACCCTGAACCTCATCAAAAACATCGGAAAAATCTCAGACAACTGGAACAGATTGCAGATCGTCGATAGATGCGTCAAGAGACTCTTGGAAACTAAGCATAACCGACCCTTGTGGGTCACATAAAATTTCGAGGGCTCTCCCATGATAAGTCAGAAGCCAAACAACCCCCTTCTCACAATCCAGAATGGAACCATAAGTGGTAAGCCAATCCATTCCTAGAATCAACCCATAGCCCATAAACCTAAGCACATACGCCTCGTATTCAAACTCAATGCCTAACACTTATATTTTCAAAACCCTGACAAATCATCGATAAATGAGCCGAACCACCAATGGGGTTTGAAACAAGTACAAGATCTACTACTATACTAGTAATTAAGTGTAGAGATTCCACTAATGAACTTGATATAAATGAATGTGAGGCACTAGAATCAAAAAGTGTTCTAACAGGATGGTTTGAAAGAGAAATTAAACCTTCCACATAAATTTTTCTACCTCTATCAGGAGCACTGATCACGAGAGCATGCACCTGCCCTCCAGAATTTCCTACCAGTTGACCTTTTCCCTGTGTTTCCCGTTTCTTCGGGCACTCTTTAGCAAAGTGTCTGGCCTCTCCACAGTGGAAGCAAGAATTCTTCCTTCGCTTACAATCTTTAACCAGATGACCTTCCTTCCCACAATGGTGGCATTTTCTCTTATCCTTGCCTTTATCATTTTTCCCTCCTTTCTTCTGTTGTTGTTGTTGTTGCTGCTGCTGCTGCTGCTGCCCCTTCTTGGGCCACACCTTCTTATATTACGATGTCCCCTCAGTTTTTCCCCCTTCTTTTCTCCCTTGTCCTCCTCATGCTTCAGGGCTATATCGACAAGTTTTTCAAAGGTGGCCCCCATTGAAATATGGGACATAGCTAAACCATGCAGAGGCTCATTCAACTCTTTAGCAAACTGCAAAGCCTTTTTGTGCGGCATATCCACCAACTCTAACCCGAACCTTGCTAGCTGGTTGAATTTGTTCGCATATTATTTCACCGTCAGTTTCTTCGTTTGAGTGCTAAGAATATCTCCATCTGCATGTTGCTTTTAGCTTGGGAAAGAAATTTCATTTCGAACCTCTGTCTAAAATCTTCCCAAGTTTCCATCGGACGTCCAACTTGGGTGACTTCCCACCAAAATGAGGCTTCATCCTTCAATAACCAAGCAGCTAACTGAATCTTTCTTTGGCCCTCCACTTCAAAAATTACGAATAAGACCTCAATCTCCTTAAGCTAATTCCGAGCTTCCACGAATGTCTCGTTCCCATGGAATGGCTTCCCTCCCAGAGCACGGAAGTCCTTGTTGATCTTGGCGAAGCTATCTGCTTTTGGAGGGGGATAAGGATGAGGAATGACTGGTGAAGCTGGGGGAGGAATGTCTCTTTGTCCGTTGGCCTATGCCGTGGCCTCCAAATACCTACGGAACCATCCGGGGATTGTGACGCCCTCTGGGATATTAGGGATGTTTTGTTCCCCAGACATGCTGAAAAAGGGAAAAGGAAGGAATTTAGATAAAGGAACGAAGGATACTACATACGACTTTTTGGGGAATGTTTTTCAAAACAGACTTTTCTTTTTGAAAATGATTTCTTTTAAAAGCTTTTTGAAAATAACTTTCGAAAACTTTTATCTAATCTAGTAACCCTCAGCTCTGATACCAAATGTGACACCCCACGTCCGTTAATGTCACTCACTAAGGGAATGCATTAAGTTATGTGAAGCATTATAGGTAATCAGACACAGAATAATTACAAGACATATATAAATACGATAGCAGTGGAAATTTAAATTTTTATTTCAATAAAAATACCGTGGTCCACGATTTCATAAGTCACAAGAACCATTACAATAAAATAACTTATGTCTTGCATCATCAAAGTACATAAGTAAATAAAAATCATAATTCCCCAAATAAAATAGTTAAGCCATTGTAGAGACAAGAAATTGAGCCATACTTCAGAAATAGCTCCTAGCAAGGTGATATGTAAATCCTGACTAAGCCTGGGTGTTTCCTCCCTGAGAACCTGGGGGGAACGGAAGAAAGAAGGAGAAAGAAAAAGGGTCAGACATAAAGTCTGGCGAGTTTAGTTACTTTTAGCCAGTAGATAAATAGAAGTAACATGATAGGCATACAAAGTGGATAAAGGAGATCACTACATAAATGGCAGGTGTGGCAAGGTAAGCAAGATAAGGTGTACATTCCTCACTAATGATTACTCTGCACTGTTACTAGTATATTCAGAAAGAGATAATCCCTCCAACTATAAGGTGGTAGACTTAGGTATACGTCCAAATGTATCCTAACTACTACCCGTATCGATCGGCTTCCAAACCCTTGTAGATACCTTGTGCTGGCCCCTAATAGGAGATATCGCTTCCTAAAGTGGCAACCCCTCGCCGTAACAATGTGCACAACCATATCTAATGGTGTCACAGTCATCTTATCCCACTCTGCCCGGCTCATGCATGCACATAGCCCAGTCAGTTTGTGTCGCCCACACCATCCTCCACGTTTGGATCTCTTACAATCAGTCAGTAAGCGTGCCCCTTCTCCGCCTAGTACGGAATACTTTATTTGATAACTACTCTAGGTTACTGACTAAAATGGGTCCCACATAATATGATAAAAGCTCTCCCCTTTGTCTTGAATCCCCCACCAGGTTTTCACTAACTATGTATGCCACTAGGTGTCTTTAATTACATAGCCTTATTTATTTCTACCAGTTATGCCTACCTATAGGTGTCTTTAATACATAACCCCTAATCTCCCAACCGGTTATGCTTACCTATAGGTGTCTTTAATTACATAACCCTATTAGTTCTATAAGTTATGTTCACCCTAAGAGGTGTCTTTAATTACATAACTTTATTTCCACCGATTATGTATACCATTAGGTGTCTTTAATTACATAATCTTAACGAGTTAAGTTTGTGGGCCTATTACCCATCCCCTCTTCAGATTTACTTAACCCACCCCTCAACCATGTTTATTTAACCCCCAACTTAAATTTAAGTTCATACATTCCCCATGGATTAACTTAGGTTAAGTAATCCAATTCTTTACCATGTCCATTTTGGTTTCATAATGCGCCAAACCTCCCACATTAGGCCTACAACATGTAGATGCTGGATATGCCGGTCGAGTCCGGGCAGACTTATTCCATAGTTGGGCCTAACCTTGTGTCATAGCCCAATTCGTATTTACGTACTTAGACCTCTCACATTAGGTTCACCATTAGTGACTTCTGGATATGCCAGTCGGGTCCGGGCAGACTTCCACCACTAATGCAACCTAACCTCATGTCATAAGTACAATTACAATTCCTAATTTTAATTACTAAACATTCCATTTTTAGTTAATTAATCAATTAATTAACCCTTTCCTTTTACAGGTATCAATACCTATTCTGCCCAATAATTTGAATTACATGTCCATAAATGTTCATATTCAAATTATGCCATTTTTAATTAATTTACCAATTAATTAACCCTTTCCTTTTATAGGTGTCAATACCTATTTTTCTCAATAATTTGAATTACATATCCATGAATGTTCATATTCAAATTATGCCATTTTACCCCCCTTTTCCCCCATTCCTTAACTAGCGCCCTTACAAAATTGGCAACATGCCTAAGCTGGACAATAGCCTAGTCATAAACGATAATAGGGAAAATAACGGGAATATACTAAAATGATCATTTTGGCATAAACATAAACTTGCATGATAATAAGGTGAACATACATACTAGCATGGACATGAAATTGTCATCATAACAAGGTGGACATAAAACTGATGAACTATGATGTCACACTATTTAAATTACCCATTTAGATGTCCAATTGATTTAAATCTAACATGATAACATAGGGTGACAATTTAGATCGCGTAAAATAGATCTAACATGTTAACATAAGGTGACAATTTAGATCACATAAAATAGATCTAACATGAATCATATGGTGACAATTTTAGATCACATAGGATAGATCTAACATGAATCATAAGGTGAAAATTTTAGATCACATACGATAGATCTAACATGAATCATAAGGTGATAAATTTTAGATCACATAGGATAGATCTAAAATGAATCATAAGGTGACAAATTTTAGATCACATATGATAGATCTAACATGAATCATAAGGTGACAAATTTTAGATCACATAGGATAGATCTACATACATCCGCATCATAGCATATCATTAAAGTTACAACCCAAGATCCATAATGATAACATAGTAGAACAATTTGAATTGGATCCAAAGAAATAGATCTATCATGACATAACATAAGATCTAACAATAACATGGATTTAAAGTCTACAACGTATCCAAATCACAGTCTTTCATAGTTCACTATTATTAATCTAAACCTAAAAGCAACTAGAACTTACTGTGATTTGATTGCTAAGATGATAGAAAAGGTGCTGAGTCTATGTTTGAATCTCAGAATTTGATATGCTTTAGAAGAAGATAAGAGATCCTAATTCAGTTTAGAATCCAGCAGAGTCTGGCCACCATTGTTCCTTTTTGAAGAAAACAAAGGAAATGGGATATATTTGTAGCGGCTGGGTTACAGAATTCGAATGCCACCTCAGCCCTAATGAAATTGGGTCAGGTCATGGGTCGTCACTCACTCGAAAAAGGCCCGAATACCTAGAAACTGTTTTGGGCACACTTTACAGGTGCGCCGGTGCAAAATTTCCTTGGTGCACTTGGCAAATGCGCCTGTTATACCAGGTTCTGATTTTCAACTTTTTATCGTCCGTTACTTCTTCATATGTTATCCGTTTTACGCAAACTAGGTATCTATCCTGACGATAATTTCGAGACGGATGTATTGACGTAATCAGTTTCCCTTAATTATTAATATTAAATTATTTATTCTTTAATGTTGTTAAAAATTCGGGGTGTTACAAAGCCTATACTTGTGGATGCTGGATTTTCTGGGCAGTTCCGGGCAGACTTCTACCACAAGTTGGCTTTACCTCATGTCTTAGCACCATTATATGTTTTTATTTATGCACTTATACCCCTCACATTAGATTTTCCACTTGTGATGCTGGATATGCCAGGCGGTTCCGGACAAACTTCTACCATAGGTGTAATCTAACCTCGTGCCTAAGCGCGGTTACAGTTCCCTATTTACGGTAAATTTTCTATATAATTTAGGTGTGTCCATTCTTTCAAGTCTATATTTTACATGTCATCATACTAAACCCATTTCATGTCACGTGTTCTTTCTAACATATAATAAATTCTATTCTAACATGTAATCATTTTAATCATGTAGTTGTTTAAATCAAACAAACTAACATGTAATTTTCTCAATTTCTACTGTTAATGGTCCAGGTACATAAATGTCACAAGTTAACATGGAATTGAAACAACAGTAATCGCTACACATATTTTGATAAGTTTATCTTTCAACATATGAATTTTCAAACATATTAATATTCTAACATGTCATATTCGTCACTTTAATTTTTTTAACATATATTTAAACATTTCAACATATCATATTCCAACATGTCATATATAACGAGGAATGTCAAACGATAATATATCATTATCAAAAATGATATAACTTAAATTAACTCACCTAATTTGCTTTCCAAATCTTGGATCTGGTCCGGATCAAGCATTCCATTGTTTTCCCCTAATTGGATTCAGAACCTAACAACCATGGATTCATAATTTTTACTAAAAGAAAAAGGGAAGAAAAAGGAAGAAAATTGAATAAGCTATATCTAAAAAATTACCTCACTTCGAATATGATTCTGAACACCTTCTTATTAAGATTTATTCTTTTCCTCCAGATCTTGATTCACAATTTTCCTAAAATAATTATCTTATTTTTCTAAAGAGATTTAAGGAGAAGAAAGAATGGCAGAGTTTAGACGTTGTCTCAGAGGATGTGAGATTTATGCTAGGCTCTGCTAGCCTATTTATAGGTGTCCAGGATCTAATCATACACGTAGCGCAGAATCAGCATTAAACATTGTTAAGAAAACAGTCTAGATTCATCGATGAATACAGATGGATCTGGGGGCGTTGACCCCCCTACAGGGGTGTTGACCCCGGTGTCGACCCCCTAAAGGGTGTCGACCTCGGTGTCGACACTCCTACAGGGGTACACCCCTTGGGTCCCATGAACCGTTTTGCCATAAAAGTTTGAATTTCGAATGTTTGAATTTTCTTGAATTTATCTAACTGTTATATTCACATGTAATTTTCTTATATGTATACAAATCTTCTATTGACCATTTTACGCATATATATATATTTATATACTCGCACAACTTTCATTTCATTTTCGAAATTCAAACGGTGTTGCACCATTATTTGATTCTTTCAATATTTCATTGATTGTTGCCTTATCTTGAACTATATCTCTTATATATATATATGCATGCACATATATACATATATATATATATTCTCATATATATATACATATATTTTCTTTACCTCCTTATATGCATAATCAGTGCATTCAACATTTTACACCGCATGCAACCAATCCTTTCTTTATTTTAATGCATGCATTACATTTTTATTTGCATTATCTCTATTTTATTCTTCATATATTCGTTTATGTCTGTGCATATATATGCTTTATTTAATTATTAAATTGTTATAAAATGCGGGATGTTACAAACCACTTGTGGGCGCCGGATTTGCCGGGCGGCTCCGGGCAGACTTCTACCACAAGTGTAATCTAACCTCTTGTCTAAGTGTGGTTACAGTTTCAAATTACTGTAATTCTAGGCATGTTCATTATTAACCAGTTTTCATGTTTATCCAAGATTATGCCCTAAATCCTAGTTTGATTCACAATACAAGTTATGTCCTAAATTAAAGTTTTAGATCAAGGTATAAATTATGCCCAAATCCCAATCAATTTTAATATAATTTATGCCCCAATTTAACATTCCCCATCATTCCCAATTTCGTGCGCTCGCATATTTCAGCTATAGGCCTAGGCTCGAAGGTTACCTGGCTATAAAAATAAAAAAGGAAATAGGGAGAGAAGAGAATAAGAATAAGCATAATAGCAAGACAGACATATGATAGAAGAAGTAAGCATACTAACAGGATAGGCATATGGTGACATGATTAGGTATACTAACAGAATAAGCATAATAAAGATAGGCATGCAAGAACTAAACAGAGGATCAGTTGTACAAGTAATGGCAGATCTGTTTAGTTATGGTTCAGGTTACTAACAGGCACAGGTTTAGATCCAACTTATAAACATGTCAAGATTACTATTAATTGTTTATATCCAAAAATAACATGAACTCATTGTGAATGGATAAAAATAATAGAGAATTGACTGTTGGTGTTGTAGCAGAGATTCTTGAATACGTATAAACTGGTGTTGCAGAAGAATACACTTTTTTAATTTGAGTTGGGGCAGCACCTTGTTGTCTCCATTGTTTGAGGGTGAATAAAACAATAGAAATGAGGTCCTATTTATAGCCTAAAGTCAACGAACCTGCTTAAGAAACGAGTCTACGTACACAGAAAAGGATCTTCCTAGATTTGGCTGGGGTCGACCCCGGGGTCGATATAGGGGTCAACATCCCTATGTAGGGGTCGACACCCATAGGGAGGGGGTCGACCCCCAACGGGACGATTTCCCCCACTTTTCCCACTCCGTGATTTCGAATTATGAATTTGTTATATATATATTATGCCTATATGTGTACAAACCTCAAACCTTAATGTCTTCTTCATACGATGTCCGTTTTACGCAAACTCAGAGTCTGTCTTAAGCAGAATTCCGAGACGAACGCAATGGTGTAGTCCATTTTACTTAATTCCCAATATTTAATTAAGCATTCTTTGGTTTATCATTCTAGTGTTCTTGAAAATTACGGGGTGCTACATTATTCCCTACTTAAAGGATTTCGTCCCCGAAATCTCCAAGTTAAGAAGAATGTATATCCTAACATCCATCATCCATCTACTCATCCACCAATCACAGGCATCCATTGCCCGTAAAAGATTTCTAACGCTTATATGAAAATATGCAAAGGTGTGTGTATATGTTCCTATACTAATGCGAAAGATCAGGCGCTCTACTGATTCATTCGACATCCTTAATGCAATGTGTGTTAGTACCATGAATCCAACATGTATGCAAATAAACGTACTATATCGTGTAAGTTCTATATGTGTGCAAAATCACTCGTCCAAATGCAACATCCACATAATGATACACCCACTTTCATCCATTAAAAGAAAAAAATATGCACACGCATCCATATATAGTATGAGAGTGATTGAGCTGATCTAGTGCCCAATGTATGTGTATATGCATCCACAAGAAACTACTAGAAAACACTTGCATCCACTTGCATCCATCAAACATAACATGCTTCAAACACATGTTTACATCCATGGGTTCACTACCTAAAGGTCGAAAAATCAATCAATAGGATATAATTAAATGATAAAAACAAGTAGAATAAAAGCTTTGGAAAAAGAAGTTAAGAACATACCATTGAAAAGAAAAGGTTACGAAGCGCGAATCTTGTCTTCAATCTCCCAAGTTGCATTCTCGGGGTCTTCTCCTTATGGAACTTTCATTAACTTGATCTCTCAGTTGCGTAGCTTTTTAACCTCTGATCCAATAATAATGGGTAGGAAATCGTCTAACTATTGCCTACCGTTCCACCTCTACTTCCTCAAGCATACTTGGCTCAACTACTTCTACGGTATCATGCAAGCACTTCCGTAAATGAGAAACATGGAAAACATCATGAACACCGAACAGTCTCTCTGGTAGATTTACTCTATCGGCCATTTAGCCATCCCTTTTTGTTATGGGAAATGGCCCTACAAATCTTGATGCCAAGTTCCCTACATATCCAAAATGAACCGCATTCCTAAAAGGTGATACCTTGATGAAAACCATGTTTCCTACTTCAAACTCAATGTCGGTCCTTATCTTATCTGCGTAGGACTTCTACTTTTCTTGAGCTATCTTCATGCCCCTTTGAATAAGATCAATATTTTCTGAAGTTTCTCTAATAATATCAGGTCCAAGTAGAAGCTTTTCTGTAGACTCCCACCAACAAGTCAGTGATCTACAGGGTTGGCCGTACAATACCTCAAATAGTGCCATGCAAATACTAGCTTGATAACATTTGTTGTAGGCGAACTCTACCAAAGGAAGATGCTCTTCCCTAGTCCCTCCAAAGTCTAGGATATACATTCTTAAAAGATCCTCAAGAACTCTATTCACCCTCTCCGTCTATCCATCGGTCTGAGGGTGATAAGCGATGCTCAAACACAATACCTAATGCCTCTTGTAAGCTCCTCCAAAACTCACGGGTGAAAATGGGGTCATGATCACTCACAATACTGGAAGGTACTCCATGTGGACGGACTATCTCATAAAGATAAACTGCTGCCAACCATGTTGTCATCCTCTTAATCTTAACAGGAATGAAATGAGTGCTCTAAGTAAGCCTGTCAACTATAACCCAAATACTGGTGTTGCCTTCCATCGATCAAGGCAAACCATCAATGAAATACATAGAGATGCTCTCCCACTACCACTGTGAGATTTCCATAGGATGAAGTAAACCCCCAGGATTCCTTTGCTCAGCCTTGACTTGCTGGTAGATCAAACACCGAGAAGCAAACTCCGCTACATCTTCTTCATCCCGGCCCGAAAGAAAACCCTCTTCATATCTCAATACATCTTATCATTGCCTGGATGGATAGTTATCCTAGAATGATAGGCTTCTTCAAGGACTGTCTTCAACAAACTCCCAAACCGTGGCACACAAAGCTTTCCATCTTGCTACAACCATCTCCTATCATTCGTGGAATACCTACTGAGGTGACTCGAAGTCTCCCCTCTATTGAGCTATCGAAGACATCTACTAAATGTGGGTCCTCTCGTTGTGAAATTCCTATCTGATCCAACAGAGTAGGTCGCACCTCTAATGTTGCATATAAACCAGGTGTGAACTCGGTGGAGGGTGTAAAATCAAAAGTCGATATAAACTCCAAGCTATGCCTCTCTACAAACAGAGGACTCAAGGTCATCCTTTGCCTACTCAATGCGTCCGCCACCACATTACCCTTGCCAGGGGTACAAGCTATCTCAAAGTCATAGGACGCTAAGAACTCCATCCATCTTTGTTGCCTTAAATTGAGATCCTTTTGTGAGAAAAAGTACTTGAGAGATTTATAATCGGTGTATAACTCGAACTTCTCTCCAAGTAGATAACGACACCAAGTCTTAAGCGTGAATACCATTGCAGCTAACTCTAAGTCATGGGTAGGGTAGTTCTTCTCATGAACTCTTAACTATCTACCTCCATAACATACCACCCTTCCCTCTTGCATCAGGACCGCACCGAGCCATGTACCACATGCATCCGTGTATACTGTGAACACCTTGTTCCCATCAGGCAAAGTCAAGACTGGGGCTACTGTCGGAGCCCTTTTCAATTACTGGAAAGAATCCTCACAGTCTATACCCCAAGAAAATGTCAGATTCTTCTTCCTCAGTCTGGCGAGTGGGGATGATATCTTTGCGATATCCTTAATCAACTTCCTATAATAACATGCTAAACCAAGAAAGCTCCTCACCTTCGTTGCATTCTTTGGAATCTACCAATCTTGAACTGCAACTACTTTCGTTGGATCTACTTTTGTCCCGTCCTTAGAGAACATATGCCCTAGAAATCTCACTTATTTTCTCCAAAAATGACATTTGGAGAATTTTGCCTTTTTTTGGTTCACACAGAGAGTTTTCAAAACCTCCCTTAAATGTCGGGCATGCTCTTCCTCGCTCTTCGAGAAGATCAAGATATCATCAACAAAGACCACAACAAACTTATTTAGGAACTCCCGAAAAACCCTACTTATTAGATTCAAAAATAGGCGGGTGCATTCGTCAAACCAAAAGGAATGACGAGCCACTTGAAGAAACCGTCTGGATTTCAAAAGGCGATCTTGCCTATACTATCCTTGGCTACCCTCAACTGATGAAATCCAATGGCCAAGTCTAACTAGGAGAAAACTGATGCACCAACAAGTTGGTCAAACAGATCATTTATCCTCAGAAGTGGGTGCCAATATTTCTTAGTGAGTTTATTCAACTCTTTTTAATCCACGCACAAGGGAAGCGAACCATCCGCTTTAGTGGCGAATACTACTAGAGCACCCCCATTTATATATGCTTCGCCTAATTAACCCTTTCTCAAGTAGCTCCCCTACTTGCTTGCTGAGATCCCTCCTTTCTCTCGAAGCCATATGACGCACAGGCAATGCAACTGGCTTTGCATTGTCCACCAAGTATATACGAAAATCAATCTCGCACCTTGGAGGTAAGCCTCGAACCTCCTCAAAAACATTAGGATTCTTATAGACTACTAGTACAGATCATAGATCATCGATAGACGCATCAAGAGACTCAAGGAAACTAAGCATGATAGACCCTTTAGGGTCACAAGAAATCTCGAGGGTCCTCCCATGGAAAGTCTAAAGTCTAACGACCCTCCTCTCACAATCCAGAATGGCACCATACATGTCTAACCAATCCATCCCTAGAATCAAACCATAACCCATGAAACCAAGCACATATGTGTCGCATTCAAACTCGACGCCCAATACAGATATTCTCAAACCCCGACAAATCATAGACAAATGAGCCAAACCCCCAATGGGGTTTGAGACAACAATGGGATCCAAAACATACTAGTACTAAGGTGTAGAGACTCAACCACAGAATTAGATATAAATGAATGTGAAGCGCCAGAACCAAAAAGAGTTCTAACAGGATGATTGGAAAGAGAAATCAAACCTTCAACTTAAATTTTCCTACCTCTATCCGATACACCAGTCACAAGAGCATGCACATGCCCTCTAGAAGTTTTTTCCCTTTGGCCTTGTCCTAGCTTCTTCGGGGACTCCTTAGAATAGTGTCTGACCTCTCCACATGGAAACAAGCATTCTTCTTTCTTTTGTAGTGTTTGAGAAAATGACCCTCGCGCCCGCAATTATGACGTTTCCTCTTATCTCGAGCATTGTCGTTCTTTTTGGCCTTCTCTTGTCGTTGTTGTTGTTGTTCTTTCTTGGGCCACACTTTCTTGTTTTGTGTTTCACCAATCTTAGCCTCTTTCTTTCCACCTTTATCTTCTTCATGCATCAATGCCATATCAACGAGTTTCTCAAAAGTTGCTCCCATCGGAATATGAGACGTAGACAACCCACGAAGGGGTTCATTCAATCCTCTAGCAAACCTCAAAGATTTCTCGTTTGGGGTATTCACTAGATCCAAACCAAACCTCGCCAATTTATTGAATTTATTAACATACTATTTGACAGACATAGCCCCTTGCTTAAGTGCCAAAAACCTTTCGATTTGCATACTTTGCTCGGTTCGAGAAAGAAAATTCATTTTGAATCTCTATCAGAAATCATCCCATGTCTCAACTAGATGCTCTGTGTGCATCACTTCCCACCAGAATGAAGCCTCATCTTTCAACTGAATCGTCCTACGGTCATTAACCAAAAAAATCCAAAATAAATCCTCCATCTCTTTGAGCCAATTCCTTGCTTCTACAAAAGTCTCATTCCTCGGAATGGCTTCCCTCTCATAGCATAGAAGTCCTTGCATATCTTAGAGAAATTATCTGCTCGCGGATGCGGAGGAGGAGCAGCGGCTGCAACTGGGGAGGGGCGTCTGCTTGGCCTTAGGCAAGTGTCATAGCCTTAAGATACCAACGGAACCAAGATGGTATCGTAACGCCCTCGGGAAGAATCGGTTCCCCAGACATGTTGAAAAAGGAAAGAAAAAGGGATTCAAACAGAGAATCGAAAGATATTCCATATGGCTTTGGGGAATATGTTTTTCAAACAGAGATTTCTTTTGAAAATGCTTTCTTTTAAAACTTTTTGAAAATAATTTTCAAAATATTTTATCTGATCTGGTAACCTTCAGTGCTAATTCCAAATGTGGCACCACAAGTTCGTTAATGTCACTCTTTATCAGAATGCATTAAATTTCATGAAGCGTTATAGGTAAACAGAAACAGAAACAGAAACATTACAAGACAGATATAAAATAATAGTGGAATTTAAAACTTTATTAAACAGAAAACATCGTAGTCCAAAACATAGTAACATCATAAGTCTGAAATACAGAAAACCCTTTACATCAACTTAAAAATTCTGTCTTGTACTAAAATCATTATAGTACAACAATAAAAGAAGCATAGTTCCCACAAATATAGCCATATCAGAGAAGACATGAAATTAGAGCAGTACATCTAAGCAGCTCCAAGCAGAATGAAAGAGAGAATCCAAATCAAGCCTGAGTATTCCCACCCTGGAAACCTTGGGGAGGGGGGGGGGGGGTGGGGGAGGGGAATGGAAGAAAGAAAGAGGAAACAAAATGAGTGAGACATAAAGTCTGATGAGTCCAGTTACTTTAGCATATAAATAAGTAAAACATCATGATAGACATATAAACTGGATAAGAGAGATAACAGTATCACACTACAATAAAAACACCATATTACAACTTTAATTTTACAACGGTGGTAAAAGCACCATTGTAATAAATATTTTTACAACTTTTTCTAGAAAAGTTGTAATAAACTTATTTTTAACAACTATTTTATTTTGATTATTGTAGTAAAAGCCTATCACAACTTTTATTTTTTGACTGTTGTAATATACGACTATATTTTAATATAATTAACACCTAATAATTAATATTTAATATTTAATACATTTATATTGATTATTTATAATTAATAACTAATAAGTACTATTAATAATCAATTAGGAAGTAATAATTAATAATCAATCCGTAATATTTAATACTTAGCAACTAAGAAGAATAATTAAAAAATATAGTTAATATTAAATTATTATTATTATTTATTAATATTTTATAATTATTAATGATAATAGTTTCTAATAAAAATGAATACATAATAATATATACTCAATATTAATACTTAAGAGTCATAATTAATCAAAACATTAATACTTTTGAAGTGATATTTAGTGTTTAATAATTAATTTTAAATGATTAATATTTAAAATTAATAATTAATTAATAATCAATAACTAATAAAATATTTAATAATTTAGAATTAACATTAGATATTAACAATTAAGAAGTAACATTTTGTATTTAGTATTTCATAATTATAGTTAGCAATTGTTTTAATATTTAATATTTAAAAAGTTAAAATTTTGAAATTAATAAATAACAATTTTGGTTTAATATTTAATTGTTTTAAGTAATTAATGATTTATAATTAGAAAATCAATAAGGGCCAACGTTATTTTTTTGCCTCTTTGAAAATGGCATTGCTTCTTTTATTGTTGTGCCAACAAAATAAAATACATGCTTATAAACTTGCCTATGGTGACATAAAACGATGCCCAAATCAAATTGTCTATGACACAACGTAAAAGAGAAAATAACGGGCTAAAGAAACCGGACCCATGTTCTCGATGACTCCAATGTCAATCGTAACCCTAAACTAATTTTAATTAAATTGTAATTTGCCATTCTGCTTCAGAATTTTTTCTTTTAATGGTCGCCTAAGTTCACTTGTCAATCAAATCTACTGCTTAACTAGCTTTCGGCTTCGGATCTACTACTTCCAATGGCTTGTGCTTCAGACTATTACTTCTTTGCTCGATTTCATCTTTTAATCAATTTGATGCCTAGTTAATGCTGCCGATATTTAACTCTTTTTTCTTTGTTATGCAAATATATAGCCTGGTTGCTAAGATTGGCATCGTTGTTGATCTGAAATTGAGTAAAGTTTGTTGCTCGTGGATCTGATGTCGTCATTCCAGTTTTATTCATCGTAATTTGTATGCAGATCAACAAATAGACAATGGTGAGTACGAAGACGACGAATGTGAAGATGCGGTTGTACTTAAGGAAGAGGAGGTAAGGACTTTATTTTATTAGATGACAAACAAACTTCATTTTCTTTATTTGATAGTTGAACGACATTATGTTGTTTCTACTTGATACGCTGTTGCATGCCTTATACATTTCTCTTCATTATATAAGCATCTATTTATTGAGATGTCTTATTTGAATACCATCATTATCTTAACTGTATAAATAGTGGTGACAAATAGAACTAAGAAGGAGAGGGAGAAAGTTGAATTTAGAAATCATGTCACTTAGGCATATTTCTCAAAAATATTTTATGTGTGTGGTTTTTTTAGTGGTAACTTGGTTCAATTCTCACAAGTGCAGTTGGAAGGGATTGAACTTTCTGATAGACTAACTGTTACTTTATTGAAAAGGGAAAACAGACATTTGTGATTGATATTTAGATGGAGTAACATCACTTAACTTTAGTGGAATGCATCTTAAAATAGCATGTAGTTACTGGATGAAGAAGCATAGTTTAAGAAGCACATCTTTTTTCTATGCAAAAATTACTGCATTACGAAACAGTATAATCCAGAAATTGTATGTGGAGCTGATGAAATTATATCCTAACAATGGAGTTGAAATATCCATTTTGGAAGCGAGAGAGTGAAGTTCTTTAATTTCTATGCCACTTAAATGTCAACTAAGTGCACCTGCAAATTATTTAGCCTGCTTCCAATTTTAGCTCTTGGAATTGGCACTATGTTTACTTTGACACATTAACCAATTGAAAGACATCGAAAAAACAGAATGTGTAGAAAGTACATTAATAGCTTCTTCTGCAAATCCTGCACATTAGTTACTTTTTAAAATTTTACGAAATTTCATCCTTCTCTTCTGTTTTTTGCATATATATTATACCACATGTAACTTCTTTTTATTAGCATGTTTCAAGGATACATAAAGAAGGTACATAAAGAAGGTCGTTATGTCCTTTCATTCTTAAAAAAGTACCTAAGCAGGAGTTTTTCCACCATGGTTTTTATTGATTTCTTCAATCCGGGATAACAAAGGTCATAGCTCAAATATGGCATAAAAAATCCGCAGAGTCTAAAAATTATGAACCTAACTCTTTTAATGCTTGATAAACATAGCTCAAATAATAGAATGCAGCGTGTGCTTAACTCAGTTTAGGGATGATAAAGGACAAAAGAATGAGCATTGGGGTTTTGGGAGCGATACCACCATTGGTAGGAGTTTTAGTGCACGGCACAAGTAGAGCGATACCACCACTGGTAGGAGTTTCATGCTTGAATTATGGATCCAGACCAGGTATACACTAAATTCCTAAAATTGAGTTTTTATTTATTGATTAATTCATATGTTCTTCTTTTATCTGAGAAGTTTTAATTGAAAAGCCAATTGTTTCTTTAGCACCAAACAATCTTGACCATGCATGTTAAACTAATCATAGTTGACTCTGCCACTCTTGATAAAACTTTTCTATTTCGGTCTTACTATCTGGTTTGCTATTGTTTGGTATTTTGATATTTGAGTTTGATTTAGGCCCATTTCCAAACATCTTTACTAAATTCATTTTAGAAGAATATTTGTTCAATTAAGATTTGTTGTTTGACCTCAAATGATAAAACATCAATGTATCATGCTATCAAATTAATTGCTTTTATATCATGTTGCTAAAATGATTTCTTTCTATACTGCACAGGTAATTAGGAGTTATCCTAAAGATTAGTTAGCAAAACTAATGCGTGCCATTCACTACATAAAGGTTTTGCAATGGAAATTTAATTCAACTGTGCTTCATTGGGAACCAAGCAATAATGATGTTGATACTTGCGTATGTGCTGCTGGATGTAATTTGACACATCTCAAAATAGGTACATTCATTTACTTAGTTGCTTAAACAATCCTTTTGATAAGTTACATTTAGTATGTGTCCTAAGTTAAAGAACTTGGTTAAATTTGTCTATTTGGTTTCTTTTTAACAAATAAGAATTGTATTAAAAATCATTCTATTTGACTTTTATGGTAACATATTTTTCATGGAATGTTTATTTGTATGTATAATTCAACTTTGCAGGTTTCATAAGTTTCAAAGGAAAATGAGCTTTGTAGATTTTAGAGCCAATTCCTGATGTGAATAGAAGATATGAGGATAGCATTAGGTAGAGGTCAAATACATTTTCAGAGGCAAATGAGCTTTGTAAAATTCATAGGCAAATGAGCCTTGTAATTGGGTTAAAGAATTTCAGAGGCAAATGAGGAAGTCATTTGTAATTTTATACATTTTTATGTGGTATATGATTTATAATTTGTATTCTAGATATAAAGTTGTGATTTTTATCAATGGATGGATTATGATGCTTTTAAACTTACATCTATTTCTTATGTTATTTATCTACTTGTTGTTGCACATATAAATTATATATAGATTTTTGTGCATATAATTTGTGGATATATTACAGTTGTAAAATAAAATTGTAATAAAATATATCACAACGGTTATATATAGTTGTAAAAATTACAACAAAAATGGTGCATAAATGCTGTAACAAAGTTTATTACAATAGTAGAAAAAAGTTGTAAAATATATATATTACAATGGTGTTGCGACGGTGCAAAAAAGTTATAAAAGATTTCAGCCTATTACAACTTCTTAATACATGACGGTTAGCCCACCGTTGTAAAATATAAATTACAATGGTGTTCCACCGTTGTAATATAATCGTTTTGTTGTAATTATAAGACAGGTATAATAGACTAGGTAGTATAAGCAGAATAAACGTGACAGAATATATTGCGCTTCTCCAGTACATTTCTCTACACCAATACTCGCATAATAAGAACAAAATGATCCCAACTGGAACAAGACGATAGACTTAGGTGTACTTCTAGTGATAGGATTTACCCCAACAAGAATAACAGGTATCCCAACAGGAATGACAGGTGTTACCCCCCAACAATAATAATAGGCTCCCAACAAGCAAAACTAGATGTACCCTAATTACTACCCCCAATCGATCGGATCCCTACCCCGTAGATACCATATGCTGGCCCCACAGTAGGATGTATCAATTTCTAGAGTGGCAACCCCATTATTTTCAAGATGCACAACCATATCTACCGATGCCACAACGTTTTATCTTCCCTAGCAAGCGGACCCATGCACGCACATGACTCCGTTGGAAAGTGCTGTCAACACCCTCACTTAAGTGACCTCTTATAATCAGCTCAATAAGCGTGCCCCAACCTCGACCTAGTTCGGAGTACTCGTTTGATATCAAGCTGGGTTACTGACTGAAGCGGGTCCCATACAACAGATGACACAAGCTTCCCTCATAGGCTTGCATCCCCACTACTAGGATTTTAACAGGTTATGCCTAACAGTTTAACAATGTTGCATAACTCCCAATGTAAAACTTTAACAAGATTAACTTAACCCTCACTGATTTGAGCAAGTTTACTTAACCCCTAATCAATTTAATAGATTCATGTAACCCCGTACAGGTTTAAACAGGTTAAGTATTGCAGGATAACGAGTTACCCACTAATGGATTATTAATGGACTAGCTAGACCTCTTACATTAAGTCTACTACTTGTGGATGCTGGATATGCTTGGCGGTTCCGGGAAGACTTTTACCATAAGTCGGACTAAACCTTATGTCTTAGTATTGTTACGTGTACATTTATGCACTCGACCCCTCACATTAGATTAACCACTTGTGGATGCTGGATTTGTCGGGCGGTTCCGGGCAAACTTCTACAACAAGTGTAATCTAACTTCATGTCTAAGTGCAGTTATAGTTTCTAATTACTGTAAATTTAGGAATGTTCATTATTAACCAATTTTCATGTTTATCCAAGATTGTGCCCCAAATCCCAGTTTAATTCACAATATAAGTTATGCCCTAAATTGGTATAAATTATGCCCAAATCCCAATCATGTTTTAATATAAGTTATGCCCCAAATTAACATTCCCCACCATTCCCAATTTCGTGCGCTCGCATATTTCAGCGATAGTCCTTGGCTCGAAGGTAGCCTGGCTATAAAAATAAAAAAGGAAAGAGGGAGAGAAGAGAACAAGAATATGCATAATAGCAAGACAGGCATATGATGACATAAGTAACCATGCCAACAGGATAGGCATATGGTGACATGATTAGGTATACTAACAGAATGAGCATAATAAAGATAGGCATGCTAGAACTAAACAGAGGATCAAGTGTGCAAGTAATGGCGGATCTGTTTAGTTATGATTCAGGTTACTAACAGGCACAGGTTTAGATCCAACTCATAAACATGTTAAGATTACTATTAATTGTTCATATCTAAAAATAACATGAACTCACTATGACTGGATCTAAAGAACAAATAATTGACTGTTGGTGTTATAGCAGAGATTCCTGAATACGTATAAATTGTTTTGCAAAAGAATAGGCTATTTTAATCTGAGTTGGTGCAGCACCTTATTGTCTCCATTGTTTTTAGGTGAATAAAACAATAGAAATGAGGTCCTATTTATAGCCTAAAGTCAACGAACCTGGTCAAGAAACGGGTCTACGTACATAGTAAAGGATCTTCCCAGATCTGGCTTGGACTAACCCCGGGGTTAACACACTTGTGTTGGGGTCGACCCATAGGTCGATACCCATAGGGACGGGGTCGACCCCTAACGGGCCAATTTCCCCCCACTTTTCCTGCTCTGTGATTTCAAATTTTGGATTATATATATATTATACCTATATGTGTACAAAATTCAAACCTTAATATCTTCTTCATACGATGTCCGTTTTACGCAAACTCGGAGTCTATCTTAAGCAGAATTCTGAGACGAATGCAATGGTGTAGTCCATTTTAATCAATTTCCAATATTTAATTAAGTATTATTTAGTTTATCATTATAGTGTTCTTGAAAATTACGGGGTGTTACATTCTCCCCTACTTAAAGGATTTCGTCCCCGAAATCTCTAATTTAAGAAAAATGTATATCCTAACATCCATCATCCATCTACTCATCAACCAGTCACAGGAATCCGTTGTCCTTAAAAGATTTCTAATACTAACCTACACATATGCAAAGGAGTATGCATATATCCCTATAATAATGCGAAAGATCAGGCGGTCCACTAAATCATTGACCTCCTTAATGCAATGTATGTTAGTGCCATGAATCCAACATGTAAGTTCTATATGTGTGCACAATCATTCATCCAAATGCAAAATCCACATGATGATACACCCACATTCATCCATTAAGAGAAAAATATATGCATACGCATCCATATGCAATGCGATAGTGATTGAGCGATCTAGTGCCTAATGTATGTGTATACGCATCCACAAGCAAACACTATCAAACACTTGCATCCATTAAACATAACATGCTTCATACACATGTTTACATCCATGGGTTCACTACCTAAAGGTCGAATATTTGATCCATAGGATATACTTAAACGATAGAAACAAGTACAAATAAAAGTTTTGGAAAAAGAAGTTAAGAACATACCCTTGAAAAGAAAAGGGTACGAACCGTGAATATTGTCTTCAGTCTCCCAAGTTGCATTCTCGGGGTCTTCTCCTCATTGAACTTTCATCAACTTGACCTCTCGGTTGCGTAGCTTCTTAACCTTTGATCCAATAATACAAATAGGAACTTGTCTAACTATCGCCTCTCCTTCCACCTCTACTTCCTCAAGCATACTCGGCTCAACTACTTCTGTGGTATCATGTAAGCACTTCCGTAAATGAGAAACGTTGAAACATCATGAACACTGGACAATATCTCTGGTAGCTTTACTCTATAGGCCATTTGGACAACCCTTTTTGTTATGGGAAATGGCCCTACAAATCTTGGTGCCATGTTCCCTACAGATCCAAAACGAACCACATTCCTAAAAGGTGATACCTTGATGAAAACCATATCTCTTACTTCGAGCTCAATATCGGTCCTTATCTTATCTACGTAGGACTTCTGCTTCTCCTGAGCTATCTTCGTGCGCCTTCGAATAAGATCAATCTTTTCTGAAGTTTCTCTAATCATCTCAGGTCCAAGTAGAAGCCTTTCTGTACACAACCACCTACAAGTCAGTGATCTACAGGGTCGACCGTACAATGCCCCGAAGGGTGCCATTCCAATACTTGCTTGATAACTGTAATTATAGGCGAACTCTACCAAAAAAGGATGCTCTTCCCAAGTCCCTCCGAAGTCTAGGATACACAGTCTTAAAATATCCTCAAGAACTCTATTCACCCTCCTCATCTGTCCATCAGTCTGAGGGTGCTAAGCGGTGCTCAAACACAACTGTGTACCTTATGCCTCTTGTAAGCTCCTCCAAAACTCACTGGTGAAAACGGGGTCATGATCTCTCACAATACTGGAAGGTACTCCATGTTGACGGACTATCGCACGAAGATAAACTGCTGCCAACCAAGATGCCGTCCTCTTACCCTTAATAGGAATGAAATGAGTGCTCATAGTAAACCTGTCAACTATAACCCAAATACTAGTGTTGCCTTTCATCGATCTAGGAAAACCATCAATGAAATCCATAGAGATGCTCTCTCACTTCCACTGTAAGACTTCCATAGGATAAAGTAAACCCTCGGGCTTCCCTTGCTCAGCCTTGACTTGCTGGCAGATCAAACACCGAGAAACAAACTCCTCTACATCTTTTTTATCCCGTCCTAAAACAAAACTCTCTTCATATGTTTGTACATTTTTTCACCGCCTAGATGGATAGTCGTCCTAGAATGATGGGCTTCCTCAAGGACTATCTTGAACAAACTCGTAAACCGTGAAACACGAAGCCTTCCATCTTGTTGCAGCCATCTCCTATCATCCGTGGAATACGTACTGAGGTGACTGGAAGTCTCCCCTCTACTAAGGCTATCCAAGACATCTGCTATTTGTGGCTCCTCCCGCTGCGAAGTTCCTATCTGATCCAACAGAGTAGGTCGCACCTCTAATGATGCCAATAAACCAGGTGTGAACTCGATGTAGGGTCTAAGATCAAAACGATATAAACTCCAAGCTCTACCTCTCTACAAATAAAGGACTCAAGGTCATCGTCTGCCTACTCAATCCGTTCGTCGCCACATTACACTTGCCAGCGGTGTATGCTATCTCAAAGTCATAGGACTCTAGGAACTCCATCCATCTTTGTTGCCTTAAATTGAGATCCTTCTGCGAGAACAAGTACTTGATAGATTTATGATCGGTGTACAATTCGAACTTCTCTTCTAGTAGATAATGGCGCTAAGTCTTAAGTGTGAATACTATTGCAGCTAACTCTAAGTCATGTGTAGGGTAGTTCTTCTCATGAACTCTTAACTGTCTACCTCCATAAAATACTACCGTTCCCTCTTGCATCAGAACCGCACTAAGCCCTGTACCATATGAATCTGTGTATACTGTGAACACCTTGTTCCCATCAGGCAAAGTAAAGATTGGGGATGTTGTCAGAGCTTTCTTCAATCGCTGGAAAGAATCCTCACAGTCTATACCCCAAGAAAATGTCAGATTCTTCTTCGTCAGTCTGGTGAGTAGAGCTGATATCTTTGCAAAGTCCGTAATGAACTTCCTATAATAGCCCACTAAACTAAGAAAACTCCTCACATCCATTGCATTCTTTGGAATCTGCTAATCTTGAACTGCAGCTACCTTCGCTGGATCTACTTCTATCCCATCCTTTGAGACCACATGCCATAGAAATCTCGCTTCTTTTCTCCAAAATGAATTTGGAGAATTTTTCCTTAAGATGGTGCGCACGGAGCGTTTTTAAAACCTCCCTTAAATGTCGGGCATGCTCTTCCTCGCTCTTCGAGAAAATCACGCTACAAGAAAAAGACCTTTTTATAGCGTTTAAAAAACGCTATAAATGGATACGATGGCGTTTTTATAAATGCTATATATCAACATGTTGTAATATGTCAGAGGTCTATAATAGAAAATTAATAATCGCTATAAAAAACATGCTATAAATGTTGCTACTCATAGCGTTTTTCAGAATTGCTATTAAATGGACGATTCGTAACATAAAATTCATATCTATAGCACTTGTTGCTTGCTATTTATAGCAACTATAAACGCTATAGATAAACATTGCATGATTATTATAGCAACTATACACGCTATAGAAATTTCATAACTTGATTATTATAGCAACTATAAACGCTATAGAAACATTATCAAAAGCTTAATTTAGTATTTTATAGCATTATTTACTTGCCAGTAAAATTGTTTAATCATTGTAGAATATTTCTATTGCACTGGCATAATGTTATAGTATATATAGCCGTTATTAAAGGTATTTCATGCAAAATATAAAGCATATAAATATTTATAATCAAAAGTATGTCATACAAAGTTCGAAGCATATAAATATTTATGTTCAAAAGTAACAATAGTTACAATCGTTTCTAACCAAAACAATACATGCTAGAAAGAACAATCCACGTAACCATAGCTAACCAAAAAGATACATAGTAAAAGTAAAGATGTATGAACATCAATGCAAAGTACATTTGAAGAAGAATGAGTGGGACAACATATTTTTTCGTGCCTTTCACCATAGCGTAAACCTAGAGCATCACACATCGCCTATAAAAAAAACATGTCTATTAGTCATAAAAAGTAAACATAAACTATCATGAATAGCAAAAAACATCCGTCTATTAGTCACAAAATGTAAATATAAACTATCATGAATAGAAAATTACAGAGGACAGTAATTGCGACAAAAGAAAATACTCAAAAGCGACAGCTAATATATGTATGTTGTAGAAGCAGTTTGATATTTTGCTAGATGTGCATACATAAATGGGTTTTCAGCTTACATAAGATGTATATGTATGTTTAGGGCATGAATTACCTGAGAAAAAATAAATTTTAGCACACATAAACTTAGTTCATTTATATAAACTAATAAAATTAACTTAGTTAACTTTATAAAATTTAGTTAATTTATATAAACAGACGGAAAAAATATCAATAACATACAGAATTTCTGGAAATGAACGCAAATTTTGTTTTAAATAATTTATTTAACAATTACTTGTCTATTGTTATAAGCATATTAAATTTTATAAAACTTAACTAAATTTTATAAACTTATATAATTTAAGAAGGTAGTTGTTTATTTAATTATTTGAAAACTTAATTGACTTAGCTACTTTATTATTGTTATTATTGTTATTGTTATTATTATTATATTACTATTGTTGTTATGAATTTAGTTAACTTTATGAACTTAATTATTTTGTATTAAACTTAGTTAACTTAGTTAATTTTTATAAAAAATTAAATAAATTTTATTAAACTTACTCAACTTTTATAACAATTTATCAAAGATTTCAAAATAGATAACAATGTAATATTCATATTATTATTATTATTATATTATTATTATTAGTTATATATAATATTAGATTATATTATTATTATTATTGTAGTACTAATATTATTATATTATAATATTATTACATATTTATTTTTGTATACTTTTATTTAAATTTTGTAAATCTTGATTAACTTAGTAAAATATTTATAAAATAAGTTTATAAATTTATTATTATTGTTATTATCTTACTGTCTACTGTATTATATTATTATTTATTAATTTTTATATACCTTTAGTTTAATTTTATAAAACTCTATTAACATAGTTAAATTTTATGTACCTTCGGTTAAATTTCACAAAAAACACTTAGCTTAGCTAAATATTTACAAAATTAGTTTATAATTTTATTATTATTATATTACTATTATTATATTATACTATTAATATATTATTATTATTTATTAATTTTTATATACCTTTAGTCAAATTATATAAAGCTCAATTAATTTAGTTAAATATTTATATAATTAGTTTATAAATTTATTATTATTATATTATAATTATTATTGTATTATTATTTGTTTTTTATATATCTTTAGTTAAATTTTATAAAACTAAATTAACTTAATTAAATATACATAAAATTAGTTTATAAATTTATTATTATTATTGTATTGTATTATTATACTATTAGTTAAAAATTTATGAGATTAGTTTGTAAATTTATTATTATTATATTATATTAGATCGAACAGCTGTATATATAATATAGATAAATTAGCATGGTTATATTTTTAGGTAAAATAGGTAATGAAATAAAAGATCAGTAAATAAATAAAACTTGTAAAATAAAATATATATTTCATTTAGGAATATTGAGAGCTGCTAGTGCTTAAATGCCTTATTGCTTAAGTGACTTAAAGTTCATAATGTAACAAGTAAAACATACCAAATAACTCTGTAAAAATCTCATCCATCCCTTGAGCGCAATTCCCTGCATCACCTTCAGTCACCGTCAAATACACACTAACTCAACTTTCCTGAGCATTGCCTTCACCCAGTCACATAATGCAAATTTCATCCATCTTCCAACTTCTCCTAACCATACTGCACCTGAAATCACCAGGAAACAACAACACCATTCACTGCACCTGATCATAGATAATAGAGGAACCTTAGACAGAATTTACCTCAGTTGTTGCTAACAAGCACGAGCCCCTCTTGCATAGATTCTTTGAAGTGTAAGAGCTGCAAGAATGTTTTATCTTTTAAAAAATAAAACTAACAACAAAAACAATAAAGCTAAACTGGCCAAAATATTTTAAGAAGTAACTTACTTGCGGCACCGGCAGTACTTGCTGAACTGGCCTTCAAATAACATGATCTATTTGCGCTTCCTGTTACAGGAAGTACATGCGACACTGGTTGTAAGGGCACCTTCGTTGTAATTTTCCAACCTACATCGAATAAGTCGAGTTTAAAACCCATTTTAATACTATGTCAAATCAGTGTTGCTAGTTAAACTGAAATAACAAACATTAAAGACATAGTATTTGATTGCAACATGATAACAACAAACATCAAAGCTAGGTGCAATATCATTAGTTATATCACCGTTGCTACAAAATCAATAGCTGCTAACTATCCGAACCTAACTAAATGATAAACTTAATAAACAAAGTGTACAGGGTCAGGTAAATATTGTAATGGATGTATAGGCACACCAAGAAATATTGGGATGTATAAATAACTTAAGTAGAAATTATTTGATATAGTATTAAAATGGGTATATAAGCAAAGAAAGCATAGTGCTAAATTAGACTTATGCCAGAGGAGATGGCAGCAAACAAAGGTTGGAAAATTACAACATAATAAAAACCAATGACGCTGATTCGATGTAGTATTAAAATGGGTACATAAGCACAAAAAGCATAGTGCTGAATTAGACTTATGCCAGAGGAGATGACACTGGCTCACAGTGCCAAGCAGCACCTCGAGATATATGGAAAATTCAAATTTAAAACCTACATAAAGTAAAGCTGATTTGGTAATTGAAATATATAATTTCAGAGAGAAAGATCAAAAAACTATATCAGCAGAAAAGGGTTTCTACCATTTACAAAGTCCTAGTCCGACAACAAGCCAATCAAATGTCCTTGCCTGTTCATTCTAGGTTCCTTCATTTCACTAGTCAGCCCAAAGAGTTATCATCAGAAAGAAGCATATCAGAACTTCCGTTTTAAGGCACGTTCGATTCTCAACAATAGGTAATGAGTTTGCTGAAGGTAGACAACCTCTGTATAATTGATAAAATGGATGCAAGCAAGGTTACTATAACTTTAGATTCTCAAGAGATTTGAGCTAGGATAGTTTGGATAGACTAGAGTTTGATGGCCTCTGAGCAAGAGTTTTCCATTGAAATTCCTGATGACAAGGCTGATAAACTAACTTCTCGTGCTGAAGTCGTCCAATATATGAAAGCTGCTGTTGCTACTAAAAACTTCTAGCACTTTTCATTGAATACCTGGTTCGGTTAACTAGGTTGATTCATGAAAGAAAAAGAAATCTAGGTACTGGCTTTACAAAATATATTTCTTTAGGCTTCGCATGGAATGCATGAATTTATCATTTAAATTTTTCCTCGACATATTTTATCTTTCTCAATCAATGAGCGTTGTTGCAAGCTTTTGTTTATTTAACAATGGTGCTTAATTTATGCTGTAATTAGGCTATAAAAAAACAAAAAAAAAGTTAAGACAAAGAAACAAGCCAATCAAATCATTCATGCCTAGGATCAACATTGTGTTGCATTTATTCATCTATGGCTTTTATTCATCTATGCCCAGGAACATGACATTTTAAGTGTCTGAGAAATATTTGTCCAGTTTAAATGTCTATAATGCGAACACATTTTTAATGGTTAAGTTAGGAAGACTAAAATAAATAGAATGTCAAGAAGAATTACTAGAAATGATATCATCAACAATTGCCCTTTTAAGCTTGCCAGCTTCATACCCATAACCACTTTTTTGGAACAAAATCCAGTTGATTTGAGGTGGATTCCATGTCCATACTCAGTCCATCTAAAATCTTTTCCTGTCCAACAAGCTCTTCATGTAGTGTCAGGCCGAAACCTCCAATTCTTTGAACACTTGCACTGAGCTCATCCAACTCCTCATCTCATTGCCTTATCAGAATAATCTGCCTATTTTATTCTGAATATATAAAATCATCAATGTCCTAAGCTCGGATATGTTAGAAGAGCATAAACAAACATATAATATTACCTCACCTCTCATCATATATGGTCTGAAACAAAGCTAGCATCTATATTCCACGAACAGAGCCTGCCAAATATGTATTAATGTTGAGATGCAAATAAAAAACAAGAAATATTTGCAAATAGTAGAAGTAGAAAAAGTTTTGTTGAAGAAGATGTCGCAATGGCTGTTTCTTTTGTACTCTTTTTTATAAATTTTGTGTTCTCTGTTGTACAATATTACTTTCAATTATTGTTGGAGAAATCATAATAGAAGCAAACATTGC
This sequence comes from Allium sativum, assembly GCA_030737875.1. Lineage (NCBI taxonomy): Eukaryota > Viridiplantae > Streptophyta > Magnoliopsida > Asparagales > Amaryllidaceae > Allium > Allium sativum. The sequence continues at coordinate 746,567,903 of CM060916.1, read as the reverse complement.
TTACCTTTGTCGCAACATTCATTTATAGGATCATAAACGTAGCAGCTTTTCAAAAAATTAAACCAAATACGAAGGTATTTTGCCATACAAATGGCACAAGATTTCCATTCATATGCTTTTAGCGGAGTACCATTACTGGAGCGGTTTAGGATCTGATGAATTTTTATAATACACAAGTGAAGGCCAAGACCTCAAAAATTTTCGTCCTCATTGCTAACTAGCAAACAACTAATGCTTCTTCCTTTCCACCTGAAAAGAAATAAAACTTGATGTTTATTTATTTATTTTTACTTTTGTTGCACCTTAAATGAATATCACTCCAAAGTGAACCAGTTTCCAAGATAATTTATACACTTACACCTCAAATGACTATTCATATGGTGATGTTGAAGGGATGGTTAGTTTTAGGATGGCTGTCACTATAACTTCTCATATCCATGAAACCTATTACTTTTTTATTGAAAAACAATAGAGGAGACATATACTAAAGAGAATACTCGCACTTTTAGTTGCATGCTTAAATCTTGCGAGAATGTATAATATGATTTATAAAAATATGACTCTTTCTTCATGTTTATCCCATCTCTTCAAAATGGGAAATTTCCATCTATGTTTTTTCAAATTGACTATATTTTTACAGGGTAGGCAATTTCTTTTAGATAGCTGTGAAAAACGATCCATGGTCACGTATATCTATGGTGTTGATAACTTAAAGCAGAAGATATTAAACATCAACTGACGTTATAAAATATACTTATCATTTTGTGGTAACTAATATCTTTTATAATATGGCCAAAACATATAAGTATTTGAACTGCTGAACTTCATACATACAACCGCGGGTTGAAAACAACGAAACCATACCAAAGTCAAAAATGATGGTTGCTCCAAAAAAATTGATAGTCAGTTTTAGAAAGGCAACACTCATGCAACCATTCTATATATTTCAATGATAGCTGTAGATATTACAATTTTCAAATATTAGTTATGGAGATCAAAAAAGCATTGATCAACTTCTTGAAAAGGTGTGGATAAACTGTAAAAATGAAATTATTCAAATTTCTTAAAAGACAATAACCTATACAGTTAAATAGCAACATAATTTTCTTATTCATTTTCAACCCATATTATCCCTTTAACTAGTCTACTTAAGCAAGTAAAACTTGTGCATTTCTGATCAATTAGTGAACCTAGGTACCAAGAGAAACAAGCCATTTCACCAATCTGGCATAGTACAAGAAAAAAGTTCATAATTTGATCAGTCAAATTGTAGCAAAAAAAAAATAAAGACCTTTTATCCAGAAAGCACATAAGAAATCCTTTCCCTGCACACTGAAATTTTGCGGATCAGCATGGAAAATAATTGACTGAAATGCCCATACAGACCAATTTTTGTACCAAAACTTCCAAGGATCTCAAATCTACTAGGATTCTCCAATTTCCTATGAGATGAGGTCAGCGACGTTATATACCTAGGCTTCAAAAAATATGGGTCATAAAATAAGTTGTTGAGGACAAAAACTAGATGATCATGATTATTATTTTCTATTTGGAACTAGAGACAAATCAGATAACATAGGATCTGCAAATCCATTATTCACTGGTTTATATCTCCTTTAATCTTTTCATATTGTCTTTATTTTTAATATGTTTGTATCGCAATCTCAAGCTTCTCTTCTTTTTGCAGGACATCTCCAAGAAATCCTTTCCCTCTTGTTTTTTTTATCCAAAGTCTATGAAGCAAGATTAACTTCATCCATAAGTACTTGAGTATGTGTTGAAAACCAAATTCACTATTGGTCATTGACGAGTTATGCCCTAAATCTAAGCACAAACAAGATATACATACTAACCTGTTATGATTAGTTCCCCGCCACACCAAGCACCTAATAGGGTCTCTCTTTCTCCTACACACACATCTTGTTTTGTGTAATATACAAGCATGGTTCAGGTAGGTGCAGTGCATGCAAAGAGAACACAATAGAATGATGATGTGAATGGCAGGTGCATATTTCATGTTCTTGTTGAAATATGGGACAAAGTGAAAAATAATATCAAGTTTAGTCATTTTGACTATAATTGTGAAAGAAACGTAAATTGTAGTCTAACTTCATTCCGATGACATCAACAATTTCTATACACCTAATTTTGAAGGAAAAAAAAATCAACACTAACGCTGTCACACTTACAAATGCTAGTCCTAACTAAACCAAGGAGGGCTTAGTTTGTACCAATTCATGTTAAGCAGAAAGAGAACTCACCAAGGTGAATTAATCAATGTTGGGGTTACAAGTCTGGTTTGATTACTTCTCTAGTTAAATTTTACGAAAATCACTAGTGATAAACATCATCGACTTTACATGGCCACATCAACAAACATTGTTAAATTTTGATGATTAAAATATATTAATGAGAAGGCATTATTTGTTTCCATAATCAAGTCAATTATGGGAAATAAATTAATATAGAGAAGGCAACTGATTTAAAGAATCAATCGTAGGGTGAGAGAGGCATTAATTGTTCCCATAATCAAGCCAAATATGGGAAACAATTAATTGATTTGGAGAATCAATGAAGAATTTATATAGGTGGAAACCAAATTAATGCGCAAGATTTGTGGTGGATAAATTCAAGGAAATTCCTAAACATCTTCATCCTTATCTTCTAGAATTCTCTATTCTTCCTATATATATGAAGCCATTTGCTCACTTTTGTATCATCACAAGAAAATATCTCTCTCCATATTATTCCTTAATAGATCCCTATTTTCTGTATCTATTATAGGGTGAGATTAGTATTGAGTTTTTTGTTGTAATTCTTCTCATTTTTGTAACCTCCTCTTGAAGTAAAGAAATAAAGAAGTTGTTGGGTCTCCGTGGACGTAGGATATTCATATCCGAACCACGTTAAATCTTTTGTGTCTTCTCCTCCTCTTCTATTTTTGTTCTTTTGTTTGGTGATTATTTTTATTGAGTTAGTGGTTGATAACTAATCGACAAGCTAGATCCATTTTAGCATCGCTTCCGCATTTGTGCAATTTTTGCACAACAGTTTGGTATCAGAGCTAGCTGTCTTGTTCTAGATTAGTTACCAATGGCTAATTCTTCTAGTAGTTGTATGAAAATTTATGGCGTCACCAAATTTGTTAGAAGAGAAGTTTTTGGGACATGGAAGGTCAAAGTGAAGACTAATGATGGTGTTCTTCAGCAACAACTTCATTCACTTAGAGGAAGAGATAAGATGCAGCAACGCCTTAGAGGAGATATGCATAGATTCCACTTCTGGGGTTCCAAAAGAGGTGCTTGCTATTATTGTAAGAAGAAGGGACATTTTATACGAAATTGTTCAGCCCTGAGAAAGGAGAAAGAGAAGAAAGTGAAAGCTTCAATTCAGACAACATTTAGATCAGATGCAGATAGATGTGATAGTGATGCATCATTATTTTCAGCCACCATTCCACCTTTAGAGAGTACAAGTTGGGTGATTGATTCTGGAGCCTCTTTTCATATGACGCCAGATAGGAGCTGTTTTGTCAGTTATGAGAAAATTGATGGCGGAGCAGTTCATTTGGAGAACGGCACATCTTGTCATGTTGTGGGCATTGGTAGTGTGAGGTTTAAGATGCATGATGGTGTTATTAGGACTATCATGAATGTTCGACATGTTCCGATGCTGCAAAAGAGTGTTTTTTTAGTTGCAGCTTTGAGTAGGCTTGGTATGAAGATAATAATAGATGGGGAGAATTTAAGAGTGGCGAAGGGTTCCTTAGTAGTGATGAAAGGAGTGCGAGTCGATGATATTTATATGCTTCGTGGAGAGACAGTATTTGGAGATTCAGTAGTTTCTACTGATTGTAGTGTTCCAGATTCTACTCAATTATGGCACCTTCGTTTAGGTCATGTTGATGAGGAGAGCCTAGAAGTATTGAAGAAGCATAGGTTAATTGTTGTTGATTCTCAATTAAAGCCTAGCTCTTGTGAAGATTGTTCTTTTGGAAAGAAGAAGCATGTCACATTTGATGTTGGAAGACCTCGAGCTACAGAGTTTCTAGAGTATGTTCATTCATATGTTTGGGAACCCACACCAATTGCATCTTTAGGTGGAGCCAGTTTCTTCGTCATATTTGTGGATGATTTCCCGCGTATGGTTTGGTTCTATTTCATGAAGACTAGATCCGAAATATTTACCCAATTTCAGAAGTGGAAGACCTTAGTTGAAAAGAAGTCAGGAAAGTGGTTGCAAGTTCTTATAGTTGGCAATAGTAGTGAATTTGTGTCACAAGAATTCACTAACTATTGTGCATCCGAGCATGTACTTAGAGATTTTTCTACAAAGTCACATTCTTTTGAAGTGGTGGAGAGCATGTGTCGGATATTATGGGAAAGAGCTATGAGCTTGAGACTGACTACTGGTCTAGAAGAGGGATTTTGGGCAGAAGCGATATCTATGGCAGTATTTCTCATCAACCGTACACCTTCTATTTCCATAGATATGAAGATCCCAGAAGAAGTATGGAAAAGAGAGTATGTTGATTATTCATTCCTTAAAGTGTTTGGTTGTTCAGCTTATTTAGAAGATGAGAGACATGATAGGCTGAAGCCTAGAGGAAGCAAGCACATTTTGTTAGGCTATGGAGAAGGAATGAAGAAGTATAGGTTGTGGTGCAAAACAACCAAGAGAATTGTGACTAGCAGACATGTAATATTTGATGAGAGGTCTTTATTGAAGGTGGAGCCTCTATCAAGTGATGACATTAGGAGGACACAAAATCCCCAAACACATTTGGAGTCATCAGATTGTTTCCATATTCAGAGAGAAAGTGGTATTTCCGATGGTACCATGGTTGATGAGAAGATTTCAAAGGTTCAGACTCTAGGTGGAGCTCAGTCGCAGTTAAGGCCTTTTAGTTCAATTAGCCCTACTGGTAAGCATATTTGTAATGATGATTATTCATCTTATGCTTTGAATGCTGCGGAACTTGGTTTTGAGTTTGATAAGGTAGACTTGGTGAAGTCGAGTAAAATTCTTGAAAAGGAGGTTGAAGTAGATAATATTGAGTATGTCCTCACTCAATGTAGGATGGAGAAGGTGAAGCGCGCTATAATATCTCCATTAGTCTCTTAGATTTCTGTATCTACAAGTTTGTCTCCTTCATCAGATTTTCTGAAGAATTTTTATATTTGTTCATATGCATTTTGCTTGTTGATGTGCATATTATCTTTCTTATGCTTGGGAAAGATTTGGAAGCTCTGTTTGGGCAATATTGCCTAAAGTACTTCACATTGAGCTAGATGGCATAGACCCAACAATTTTGTTGATTTTTGGTGATTGATGAATATATTTAATCGAGGTGGAGTGTTAAATTTTGGCAATAAAAAAATATTAATGAGAAGGCATTATTTGTTTCCATAATCAAGTCAATTATGGGAAATAAATTAATATAGAGAAGGCAACTGATTTAAAGAATCAATCAAGAATTGGTAGGGTGAGAGAGGCATTAATTGTTCCCATAATCAAGCCAAATATGGGAAACAATTAATTGATTTGGAGAATCAATGAAGAATTTATATAGGTGGAAATCAAATTAATGCGCAAGATTTATGGTGGATAAAATCAAGGAAATTCCTAAACATCTTCATCCTTATCTTCTAGAATTCTCTATTCTTCCTATATGTATGAAGCCATTTGCTCACTTTTGTATCATCACAAGAAAATATATCTCTCCATATTATTCCTCAATAGATCCCTATTTTCTGTATCTATTATAGGGTGAGAATTAGTATTGAGTTTTTTGTTGTAATTCTTCTCATTTTGTAACCTCCTCTTGAAGTAAAGAAATAAAGAAGTTGTTGGGTCTACGTGGACGTAGGATATTCATATCCGAACCACGTTAAATCTTTTGTGTCTTCTCCTCCTCTTCTATTTTTGTTCTTTTTGTTTGGTGATTATTTTTATTGAGTTAGTGGTTGATAACTAATCGACAAGCTAGATCCATTTTAGCATCGCTTCCGCATTTGTGCCATTTTTGCACAATAAACATCAACCGAAAACAACTAAATCTAAAGCATACATCTAAAAAAAGTTTAATTTCTATTCCTTTTGAACTTATTTCTTGTTGTAAATAAAAAATACATCAAAAAATAATCTAAACCTATTTGAACTGAAAAGCACAATATAAAAATAATCGAAACCAGATTTTCCTGAATAAACGACAGTTCTAACTCTTTACTAAGCAAGCAATAAAATATCATTTCTAAGCATTTTTTATCATTTTTCGTCTATTGCTTGTAAAGAAAATAATCGCATGCATAACAATGATCTTGACTTTGCGTTAGCCATAGGATCAATCAAGATGAACAAATTCAATACCATCATACACTTTATTTACCTTATTTTATACCAAAGAAATAGATTAATTTGGCAAAAAACTACTCACCATAAGATCCTCCTATTTCATATTTCGAACAGTAAAATTTTAGTTTTTTTAAGTTTGAACTTTTTGATTCAAAATTATGTCTTCATATTTTCATAATCATAAGTTAAATCTATTTCAGATAGTGTGGTAAAATAATTAAAAAAACATAATGTTAGAGACAAAGTTAGAAGATTTAAGCGATGAAGCCAAAATAGAAGTTTACAAAGCGAACATGGCAGGCACTACCTACACATTCCACTTGACCATTTCATCCTGAAGTTCACAAAGCTAAATAAGTCATTTTGCCTTATCTCGCATAAATTATTATCCTAAGCTAGCATATCAAATCAAAACCATAAAACCTATTTTTAAAATCCAAACAGAAATAAGTCAAATTTTGGAGAATGGAAAAGAAACAAGTCAAAGGTATGTTAGGAAATATTGTTGTTCACCTCTTGGATCTGTACAGTGCAGCAGGGAATAGAGCTAGGTTGCGTCCACTAACAAGCGCAGTAGTGATGGAGAGGGGGACAAAGACTGCAATAGAGATGGAGCCGAGCGCGATGGAGATGACTGCGATGGAGATGAGGACAAAGACAAATGCGAGCCACCAACGAGATGAAGATTAAATTTTGTATATCAATTTGGTTTGATGAATTAATTATTTTGGGGAAACTGGTTCTTAAAGGAATTTTGTTCGTATGGAGGGAAATGAACATTTTTAGCGGCCTTAAATTTCTACAGCGTACATGACGCCTTAATAAAACAATTCATCATTAAATTTTATTTTTTATGGTAGGCCAATGAAAAACCCTTACTATCGTGCTGTAGAAATAAGCTTTTCTTGTAGTGAGTTAAGCAATTTTTTGAAGTAGTCACTTTTTGGTTGTAAAGAGAACCATAAGTTTCCAGGCTATCTTGATTGATTTGAAGGTTAGCTTTGAGTATAGATGTTGGTGCACCGTTATGTGAGTTACTATACATTGATCAAAGCAACAACTGAAGGAGAATTTAGTATTATTTTAATATATTTGTAACACCCTTCAGCTGAAGCTGTACATACCTGCGAGTTTCTTCCAAATAATCTCTTTGAAAATGCAACAAGGAAAAAAGTTGCTGCTAGAAATTATTGTCAGGAACATTCTAGTCCTGCTTTTCGGGGCCAGAAAAAAAGGTGACAGTGATTGCTGAAAAGAAAGTCAAAGAGCATATTACCTCCGTTAAAAAACATAAGTCTGTTGGGATCTAACCAAAACACATTGAAGACGCAGAGTATACAAGAGATATGAATACAGCTTTTGCGGAGGCACACCGTAAGCCTCTTGTTGAAGACGAGAGCTTAAAGGATATTCCTGGGGAGCAAGAGTCAGATACTATATTTTCCCCTACATACCATCATCTGAAAGAAAACTTGGTAGGAGTAACTGACAAAGAGAGATTAGTGCGCTCCTCTCTTGAACCATGCCAAGATGCAGATTTCACATTTCCAGTCAATTTTAATTTCAGTAAACATAAAATATATGTACGATGTCGTCCCTGTTTAAAAGATTTCATGGAAAGGGTTGCTAGCCGCTTTGAGATCACCATATTTATTGCAAGCCAAAGCATTTATGCTGATAAGCTTCTTAATATTCTTGATCTTAAAAGAAAATTGATTCGACATCGTGTTTTCTTCGAATCATGTGTCTACGTGAATGGTAATTATATGAAATATCCGTCGGCTCTTGGTCGAGATTTGGCATGGGTTATCATCATTGACAATTCCCCTTAGGCATTTGGGTTTCAGTTAGAAAATGGAATCCCAATAGAGAGCTGGTTTGAAGATCGTAATGATAAAGAATTGCTTTCATTACTTCCATTTTTGGAAAGCTTGGTTGAAGTTGAAGACGGTGAACCAATAATTGCCTAGAAATTTAACCTCCATGAAAAGGTAGTTGCTTCCTCTTCTACGCTCTTGCCGCTTGACTTAAGAAGGTGATTGATCAAAAAGGACTACTTACATATGGGTTCAAACTCGAAAGACCATATGTGCCATTACTATTCTTGTAATTCAATTTGTTGCATCTTGGCATTGGTTGTCTAGTTGATAGGCTACCATTGTTTTTACATTTTTCTTAATATGAAAACCAGAACTTGTACTGAATATATATATATATATATATATATAAATTGGTTCACTTTATTTCTACTAAAAAAAGCATACAAGAAAGAGGTTAGCATTCTAACCTTAACATACGCAAAACACACACACACACACACACACAGATATATATATCCAACCGTGGGAAAACAACAAAACCATTCCAACCCTAAAACCAATGGTTGCTCCAAAAAATATTGGATAGTTTCAAAATGCAACACTCATATAGTTTCAAAATGAAAACTCCAAGTGCATAGTATACATCACTAAGAAAACAGTAATTATTGCTTCAGGAAATTAAAAAAGGTATCTCAGTCAGCTTCTTTTACTATTATTTCCTAGATTTCTAGCACATGGCCACGCAATCTCTAGTTGAGTGTTTTTATCTTGGCTACCGAATAATCAAACAGTGCCTTAAGTAGGATCCAATCATATTTCTATATTCTACATGGTAATTAAAAAAGAAAAAAAAGGGAGAAGGATGAAAAAAGTGTATGTACCTCAAAGCAGTCTGATAATGTAATAAAGCTTCTGAGAGCATATTAATAGCTGCATAAACTTGAGCAAGTTTTATGTGGAGAGAACCATTGGCCTAAGCGTTGATATAAATCTCAGGCAGTAACAACTTTTTTACTTCTTCCCGACACAACATGTAGCTTATTTAAAGCCAAACAAGCTCCAGGTAACAAGATTGTAGATGAAGAATTCTTGTCTATGTGATACACATACTATAAGTTTATGACACAAACAAAATTTAAAATCATATCGTACAGTGGTCACATAAAAGCAAAGCATTAATGTTGCATGTGATATCATTACAAGAAAAAGAGTCATCAATTGCATGTTAGATTATAAAAGTAATATAAAATTCCTGCTAATTTTTTTAAAATTTAAGCATAATTTGCACGACGATCGCGAATTTCAGGTTTGATATCATTACAATACTGGCTAGAACCAGAGTGAGTTCGCCAAAATTCCATGGTTTCAACTAGAATCTCTAACCATTGTTTAAAGCATATGATTTAGTTTGAAAAATAGCATAGGCCCTTACAGTTAAAGCATGTGATTTAATTGACACTCTAGTTTTTAGAGCATGCAAAATTTTAAGTTTTAGTTGTAAACAGATCAAAAAAAACAAAAAAATCAGTGATATATCTTTTCTTGGACAGGAGTTGAATCAAAAGATTAATAGATGTACTGGCCAACAACACTGATGACATTGAGTAGTGCAAGACACAAATTGATTAAACTTCAGCATAAAAAGAATTCATAATAAACCCGATTTTATGTAAAAGGTGGTAAAATAAATATAAAAAAAACAAATACACAACTTAAAAGTGTTTTAGTAAAACACTGAGTGATTCATAAAACATACGAATCTTCAAAATTTGGACTGGAACATGGATTTATAGTTTTACACACTAGTCAAGAAGTAATTGCATCCAGCTTACATAAAAGTTTCAATTTATATATTTGTTCATATATCTGTTTGCATCTGATTAGTAGGATACATTGATCAGGGGTGTGTTTGAACTGGCACAATTATATTTCTACTTAGATGCGAAAACTTTTTTCTCCTAGAAAATGTAGTAATTTATAATTTTCTAAGTAAAAGAACATATCACATTCAGTTCCCTGCTCCCCAAGGGGAAAAATAAATTAAATCATTCATACAACATAATTTATAGCAGTTCGAGATGATAAAATTCTATCTGAATACTTCTGAAAAGACAATGATGTACAAATAAACCTTATATAGCAAGCACAAAAAAAAACACAAACACATATTATACACATACACATGTTTTAATGTATTATGCGCGCCACTTACATTTAAATCAAACTATTACCAAGTAATTTGGAATTTAGCTTTCCCAAAGTAAAAAAGAAGTAAAAAAGAACATGGACAACTTGATTATTAACAAGTGTAGATCACAACCGCACCTATCATATTTCAAATACAGTCCAACCCCATTATTCATAACAACAATCCATCATAAAATGTTGTAGTTACTCTATTTGGACTAAGGTTCCCATCTCATTGTCAAAGATTCATATTTGTAAATCTCAATAGACGAATAATCAAATGGTGGTATGCAGGACAACAAGTTAGCCATTGCAATTAGAGTGAGAAATTCAATATTAAACTAATGCGGAACATTTCTGAGGTGCATCACTTAAATAATTTGACGTCACAAATTAAATAGTTATGGAAACAGTAAAACTCCTATTACCATGCCATTACGAGCACTTGATTGCCATCATTAAGCTAAACTATATACAAATATGATCGTTGCAGGAGTAGAGTTTACCATTTTTAATGGAAAAATGTCGACATTATTTTGCAAAACCGACGGTACCAGTAATCGCTATTGTAAAATCCTTTAAGGTCTCCGTCTAGGTGCTAGGTCAGACTTGCCACCTAGCCATTCACCTAGGCTCATCTAGGAAATTCTTTCCGCCTCATCTAAGAGTTCAAATGTATATCTAGCCACTTTTTAGGCATTATCTAAAGCATGATGTATTTTATAAGCATTTACATGATATTTTAGTCTGTTTTGCCTCCAGGCTGCATTGTAGCTCATCCAAACCCTTAAATTTTCAATTTTGATCAACTTATATTAAATCAAGTGCTACTTTAAAAAAAAGAAAAAAAAATACATAGGTTATGGAAAATGCCAGACCCCACTTAATCCTGAATTGATCTCAAATGCACAATTGCAGCTTAGCAAATTTTTACAAACTTGTCGGTAATATTCCGACCTAGTTAATTTTTCTTCTTATTTTATTAACATATTTATTTCAAAAAGAAGGAAACAAGTGGCTTGATTTAACCCTGAAATTCAGTTCAAATGATTTTATTGTATTACACGCAGACACGCACAACACAATGCATAACGTCAGTGATAATCTTTTAAAAATGACAGTACCAGTAATATTTCAAAAAGAAGCAAACAAGTTTCTTGATTTAACCTTGAAATTCAGTTCAAATGATCCTACCAATAAGATTCAGTTCAACTGACTTGACAAGCAACAAGGTGGTCAACCATATGCGCTTTCGACCTACCAATAAAAATGATGCCATAGTGATTTTCTACAGGTCCATTATTTATTAAACAGTTAAAATCAATAAATTTAAATTAAAATATAAAATTGAAGCAAAATATAGAGAATCTTAATTTTTTTGACAGTGATGGCACTTACCAAAATTAAGCTACGTTAACCTAGTATATCATGTCATTTGGCCGAGAAGATTCTTGTCCCACTTTCCAGAAAAACAACTCAAGCTACATAAAGTTTCTATTGTAGCTTTAAAGAATTAGGGCAATAAACGGAATAATTCATTACCAAGCATAATAAATAGATGCATAATTTTTTTACACTAAGAGAGACAAAATGGTGCAAGTTTCTTATTGCAAGAGTGAGAAGATAGACTTTTGTTCCAAGGCGCTTCTTGATGCTTTTTACAACATCCTTTGCTTGTCTGGCAAATAAACTGAATGAAAAGAAACACTAGGATTTAATATATGCCGAAATGATACTCTGATTTAACTTTCAACATACCATCAACTGGGAGTATTATTATAAATATAAACGTATGCCCATATTACTGCATTCATATTGCTATACTAACAGAGGAATAACTAGAAAGCATGGGCTGGCTAAATACTCTACAAAAGTAGGACTAAGTTCATGCTGATGTAGGGTCAGTCTATTTGAGAATTATCTATTTACCATCATGAAACAAATTTCACCGTAGCATAAAGCAGGCTACATCATTGTAGAACAATTTGAGGGGCAACCTAGTAGAATGTAGGAGGACATATAAACTGTTGAAGCTAGATTAAGTGCTAAAAGTTGAACAAAGGAATAATTTCATGCTTTTTGAGAAATGGTGTCGGTTCAGATATTTATTTATAGAAATTCAAAAGTGTTCACTGTGAATGCAATTTAAATGTTAGGTTCTTTAGAGGTTTATGTTACAATCAACGATATATGTTAGCAAAGCACTAGGGAGTTTCTAACTATGGCTGTGTTAAACTAAAGAAGCTATTTACTTTGTTGCATCAGCATTTGACTCAGTGGTATTTTTAATAAGTGAATAGCAGATATTTGTCCATATTTTTGTAATGTAGTTTTACTTAATAACAATAAAAGCTTAGAAATGCCTTCTGAAAGCTCATGGATACTATTATGAAACCAATTTCTCTGACACAAGCATCAATTAAACTTTGATTTCATTTAATTTTCTCTATATGTTAATTATAAACTTTAATTTTCAACTACAATCAAGCTAAATTGTAAGCTAGAGGCTAGACTAAACTTTCTTAGACTTTCCAATTTCAGAATTATACAACTAGTATTGCAACAACCATGCTTAAGTTTATCTATCAAATATGATATGAGAAACAAATGATTTAGTACAATTCCAGTATAGTTCAACAATCAACACAACTGAGTTATACAATTAATCCTATTTAACTAGAAAATGAATATAACAGTAAAGAAAATTCTAGAAAAATCTATGGAAACCATACCTAAGGTCACGATTGACAATATGACAAATCTCAATATTCATCGCCCAATCTGCATCGATCAGTTGATCATTTGTTGCTCGACCCACCAACGAGCTCGCCATCGCTGGAATCTGTATCAACCGACTAGGATTAAGAAAAAAAGATTTCCAACCAAAAACAACATAGTATTTTATTTTATTTTAGCATATCCATCATAAAATATTCATACAACTAACTCAAATAAACTAGTAAACATAAAAGTCATGGAATCAACAGTATTTTATTGGTATGCTGGCTGCGTTCCATAACCTCATGAGCCTTCGTTGCTTCTAAAAGAGGAAAGGATTTATACACAACTGGGTTTACTTCTCCGGATTCAATTGCTGGCCATACATGCTTCTTTACCTCATCAACTATCTCCGCCTTTTTCTCTACGCTTCTGTTCCTCAACCCAGCAGCCTGTACAGTCACAAACAATGTTTTTGGTCCCTTAAAGAGAAACCAAGGAAACAACATTAGAAATAATAAAACTACAATAGATTCTTTATCCAACATAAAATTTAAATTATGTTTGAGGAGCTTGACCAAAATCTGCATTAACTAATTGGTCTGGGTTGCACAACATAGAGTACAAATATATCCATTATGCTTTTCTATCATTCTACGTTTAATCATAAACTAAAATAAGAAAGCACCAATAACATGTTCTACCAAAAGCATTCGCTATTCCTGGTTTCTAGTAATAATAACCTGTCTCCCAATTTATCTTTTCAAGTATAACTAAAAACATGTAAATAATTAAGGCAAACCACAAAATCAGACCACTATGAACTTAACAAATTTAAAATTGTTTGATAAACACCAATTGATAATCAACAAAATCGTTTAGCACTTGAAAACAAATCAAAATAACCGATGCAAAAAAATTGGAATTATATATCAAAATTCTTACGGATTTATGAGTAGATTAGGGAAACAAACCTTTATTTTCTTCGATTAATTCTTCCGCTTGTATACCTCAGTGGTCTATATCTTACTTCATTCCTCCTATTTCCTTTAGACAATGAGAGAACTAATTAGGGTTTCAATTAACTGAGGGAAAACTGGGTTGAGAGAAGCGTACGCTTTTAAGAAGCATGCTTCAGCTGGCATGACGCATCGCGAATTTGAAATTAAGTAAGAAGAAATGAGTGGTTCGTGTTAAAGGGGGAATGAATATGAGTAACTTTGGAGCGAAAGGAGATAAAGAAAAGGAGATTTTAGCGGCAATCAAAAATAGGTGGAGGGAAATGCCAAAAACATTCACGTGGGTTATGAAGGCATCTGGCTCAATAATAATGGCAACTAAATAAGTCATCATCTATCCTAATTAACCACTAACAACTTAACTATAGCAAGTCAAGCTCCCTTGGAATCCCTACTTGCTATTAATATTATGTTATCTTGTCAAGATGTCATCAATAAAGACCATAGAACTCCCAAAAAATCCTACTCATTAGATCCACAAAATAGGCGGGTGCATTCGTCAGCCCAAAAGGCCTGATGAGCTACTCAAAGAAACCATCTGGAGTTCTAAAAGCGGTCTCGTCTATACTGTCCTCGGCCACCCTCAACTGATGAAATTATGTTGTTGATGCTAATTGGGAGAAAACAGATTCACCAACAAGTTGGTCAAAAAGATCATCTATCATCGGAAGTGGGTGCCTATATTTCTTAGTGAGTTTATTCAACTCTTTGTAATCCACACGCAAGTGAAGCGAACCATCCGCCTTAGTGGCGAATACTACTGGAGCACCCCATTCAGATATGCTTCTCCTAAAAAACCCTTTCTCAAGTAGCTCCCCTACTTCCTTACTAAGCTCCCTCCTTTCTCTCGGAGCCATATGGCGCACAAGCAATGCAACTAGCTTTGCATTGTCCACCAAGTATATACAGAAATAAATCTTGCGCCTCGGGAGGTAAGCCCCAAACATCCTCAAAAGCATCAGGATACTCAGAGGCTACTAATACAGATCGTAGATTATCGATAGATGCACCGAGCGACTCTAGAAAGCTAAGCATGACAAACCCTTTAGGGTCACAAGAACTCTCGAGGGTCCTCCCATGGAAAGTCAAAGTCTAACGACCCTCCTCTCACAATCCAGAATGGCACCATACATGGCTAGCCAATCCATCCCTAGAATCAAACCATAGCCCATGAAACCAAGCACATATAGGTCGCATTCAAACTCGATGCCCAACATGGAAATTCTCAAACCTCGAAAAATCACAGACGATCACAGAAAAATCACAGACAAATTGACTAAGCAATCAATAAGAGCACACTCACTTGAATTCCTCATGTAGCATTTTACAAAAATGGTACGGTAGGGAGTCACGAAATCAAATCTGCGCAGGCTACAAAAGTGGACAAGCAAAAACCCGTAGGAATACCATGCTACGAAGGAGAAGGGTAATAGGATCAAACAAGAATGTAGGTAGTAAAAGGTAGGTAGGAACAGAGAGGAAAGAGGAGTACAGAGATAAAGGGTTCAGATCTAGAAATCAATAGGGGTTTGGTAGTTTACCCATGCATGGCGGACGCAGGGTAGAGGAGAAAAAAGAGGTGACGGAGAGTGAATCACAAACAATTGATGAGGAGACGAAAGATGTAACACCCCATAATTTTAAAATATTAAAATTTAAAAATTTAAGAATACTTAATTGTTAAAGTGAGAATTAAGGGAAAAGGGTTACGCCATTGCGTTGGTCTCAAAATTCTGCATGGAATAGAGTGCAAGTTTTCAAAAATCGGACTTCGTATGAAGAAGTTATGGCCCTTAGAAGTTTCAGAAATTTATATAAAACAATTCAGAAAATTAAATACCAAGGCAGGTCGATCTGGGGATCGACCTACCCCAGGCCAGGTGGATCAGGGGGTCGACCTCCCTATATACAGGTCGACCTGGGGGTCGACCTACCCCCCGAGAAGATCTGAAATGTGACGATGTTTTGTCTCACTGCTGAGTCATTAGGGCTGAGATGGTTATTCTATCTTGTCTGGATGGTCTTGATTTCTTCTAGGTTAATCTAACAGCTCTTCATTAATTAAAATTCTATATAAGCAACCTAACCCTCAACCTAATATCACACTAATTCATACCAAGAGCCATCATGCTGTCAATGGTGAACCTGGAGTAGCCGTCGTTCTCTTTCAACTCAAAAGCAAGATAGAAGCAAGAATCAAAATCAAATCTATTCTAAATTAGAATAACAATTAGTCTACATCAAAGGCGAGCAATTCAGTTTCAGAATACAGATCCCAAAAAAACAAGACTGTTCTTTTGTTTGTGAGTATAATTTATTTCACAAAATAATTAATAAATTAATTATGATGGGTCATGACTTGGATGATGAGAACATGTATGTTGAATCATGTGACATTACTTGATTTTGTTTGTGAATATATGATTGTTTTGTTAACTTATGTTTGTAGATCTAAATCATACATGAATCTTATGTAAGTTTGGGATGTTAAACCATATGTGAATCTTATGCAAGTTTGTTTCTACATATGCTAATTTGTATATGAATCCTATGCAAGTTTGGGATGTTAAATCTTACGCTAGTTGTATATGAATCTTATGCAAGATTGGGGATGTTAAATCATATGTTAGTTTAAGAATCTTATGCAAGTTTGGGATGTTAAAACATATGTGAATCTTGTGCAAGTTTAGGATGTTAAAGCATATGCGGATCTTATGTAAGTTTGGGATGTTAAATTATATGTGAATCTTATGCATGTTTGTAGGTGGATTATACACAAGTTCATATGTGAATCAAGTATATACATATGCTAGTTTATATGCAAAACATGTGACATTAATTTACATGTTTAGATCCATATCCAAGTTCACATTTGTATGTTTAGATCTATATTTAGATCCATGGCGTTAAATAGTTATGCAAATTTACGCCCATTGCCTATGCTAGTTTTGTATGTGAATCATATGCTAGTTTTGTATGCGAATCATATGCTAGTTTGAATGTAAGTTTGTATGAAATTCATGTGCAATCTATAGGAAAACCATATCCATATATGCAAGTTCACACTTACATGTTTAGATCTATATTTAGATCCATGATAGTTTATGTTATATACATATATATATATATATATATATATATATATATATATATATATATATATATATATATCCATTGCCTATGCAAGTTCTTAGCTATGCAAACTTAGGTTATGATCTATTTCATGTGTTATGCAAGTTGTGATGTTGCTTTTCTTTTTATAAGTTAGACTATTTTCGAGTCTAACATATATCGTATTAAAACGAACGAATAGCGTGGGGACAATGGGAAAATATTAATTTTGCAAAATTATGAATTGGCATAAAATGGCTTTAAAGGCATGTAATAAATTTGAGACATTAGTTGGCCTAATTTATATGCATAGAAATTATGGACATAATTTAGGTGACAATTATGGACATAGATTAATTTGGAAGTTATTGACAATTTGAAATAGAGATATTAATTCAAATTGGGTTCGAATAATAATATGTAATAATAAATGCCTAAGACACGAGGTTAGACTCGTTTGTAGTGTAAGACTGTCCGGACCCGCCCGGCAAATCCAACAACCACAAACGGTAGTCTAATGTGAGAGGTCAAAGGCATAAATTAAATGCGTAATAAACGCCTAAGACACAAGGGTAGACTTGTTTGCGGTACAAGACTGCCCGGACCTGCCCGACACATCCAGCAACCACAAACGACAGTCTAATGTAAGAGGTCGTAGGCATAATTAAAAGATGCTTAGAGACGAGGTTAAGTCTGGCTTGTGGTGGATGTCTTCCCGGAACCGCCCGGCATATCCAGCGGCCACAAGCAATCGACTTAATGTGGGAGGTCTGTCCATTAATAATTAATTAATGCTGATTAAAGATGAATATGAATGACAAACAGAAGTTTGGTTGAGTGGAGTAATTCTCTGAGTACCAATATGATGTTGATTTCGGTCTTCGGGGTTGATTCTTAGGGAGTTATTCTCTTAACCAATGTATTTGTGAACTAAGATGTACTTAATCATAAATTAAGTAAAACATGTTATATATATGATACATAACATGATAAGTGGACAGGGTTAAGTCCAGCTTAACCAATACTCTGATAAGTGGATAAGGTTAAGACCAGCTTAACCAATAATCTCATAAGTAGGTAGGGTTAAGACCAGCTTAACCAATAATACATATTAATTTGATAAGTGGGTAGGGTTAAGTCTAGCTTAAGCAATAATATATATATTAATCTGATAAGTGGATAGGGTTAAGGCAAACTTAACCAATAATACATATTGATCTGATAAGTGGATGGGGTTAAGACCAACTTAGCCAATAATATATAAGTGGATAGGGTTAAGAGCAGCTTAACCATATATATATATATATATATATATATATATTGATCTGATAAGCGGATAGGGTTAAGAAAAGCTTATCCAATAACACATGTTGATTTGATAAGTGGGTAACGTGGGTGACATGTGGGATATAATCATTAACACTTAACCAAGATAAACATGTGGTGGGACATAGGGGTTAAGTGGATGACATGGGAGAGATGTGAAATACGATTAGAAACACTTAACCAAATTGAAACATGTAAGAAGACATGAATAAGAAGGGGTTAAGTGGAAAATCCTAGTGGGGACCAAGCATAGGTGGAAAGCTTGTGTCAAGCATAGGGGACCCATTTCAAACCAGTAACCCATTAAGTATCTTTGTGAGCTCGAGTTAGATCGAGGACGGGAGACGCCTACTGGGTTTGATCGTAAGAGGTCAAAACGGGTTAACAGTGGCGACCCAAGTCCAATGGGGTCATGTGCGTGCGTGTGCCCGAGCTGGTAGGTAAGACGTTGTTGCATCGTGTAGATATAAGCCGTGATTTTTAGTGGTATCGGTTTGCCACTTTGGGGAGTGATACACCCCATTGTGGGACCAGCACGAGTATCTACGAGTTAGGGAGCCGATCGAATGGGGAAGATAGTGGGTACGACTAGCGTAGATAGGGGAAGGCGACACCTATGACAGCAGCTAGGAGTACAAGAAACTACCATATTATGAATAAATGTTGTAACTAGAATGGGGAGGGTAGTGGGTACAACTAGTAGAGGTAGGAGCATGCGGCACCTACGATAACAGCTTGGAGTACACGAAACTACTATTATAATTATGATTAGTAAGAGGGATCAACTTCCAGTATGGGACTGATAATGGTGCGGTGTAATTAGCATCGGTGCAGTATTGTAATTATCATATAGCGATTAGGAACGAGATTAACCCCAGAATATTCCTCTTGTTTGTTTTGACTTGCCCACTTGTTTCACAATCATTCCTTGTTTTACCAGTTTATGCCTTATCCTAATTAGTTTAGTAATTATATTGTTTAAGTTATTGTACTCGCCAGACTTTATGTCAGACCCCCTTGTTTTCGCCTTTTTTCTTCCTTTTCCCCTAGGTTCTCAGGGTAGGACTAGTATTAGTGGAGCTTTATTTGGATCTCTTTCTCTCTCTTTTGGAAGTGCTTGGATTGCTGAAAGTAAAGTTCAGCTCATCTCTTTTATGGCTACTTATTTTGGGGTTATGCTTTTTTACTTTGTGTACTCTGAAAACAATTTGTCAACATGGATATTAAGTGTACTTGGTTTATGAAGTTGTAATCAAACTATTTCTCCACTGCAATAAAAGTTATTTTAAAATTTTCAAGTACCAATATATGTATCTGTCTTGTTATATTCTGTTCTATACACTAATAATACTCCATGAAAGTTAATGCATTCCCTTTAGAGTGACATTAATGGAAGTGGGTTGTTATACGTGGTATCAGAGCTGAAGGTTAACAGAACAGATAAGAGATTTTGAAAAACTATTTTTCAAAAGCATTTTATAAAGAAATTCTTTCAAAAATATGTTTTAAGGAAAGTATTTTCAAGAGAAAAGTTTGTTTTAAAAACATAACCACCAAGAGCCATATATCTTTCCTTCGGTTCTCCGTTTTGAATCTCTTCCTCATTTTTTTTTGAATTTCTTCCTCCACGTATAGACGCTTTTTCTAAGATATGTAAGAACTTACGTACGATGGGCGGAAAAACCACTTCATGGGATTGGGACGTTTGTCAAAGCTAGAAGGAAGCGGAGGACTTGTTGGTACCTTTAAGATGGACGATGGGAGGAAGGTTCAATTAGCCACTTGGTTAATGAAGGACGAAACCTCATTTCGGTAGGAGGTCATGAATGGAGAATGTGCAGGAGCGACATGGATAGTACACACGATAGGAAAGTAGATCCAAAGAACGGCGGTAAGGATAACACGGGGCCAAGAGAAAAGGAGGGGCCACACTTGTGAAATACCTGACTACTTAAATAAAGACGTTAGAAAGAAGAAGAAGACTAGTTGTTATCATTACAGAGAAACTGGACATCTTATTAGGATCGTCCAAAGAAGCAAAAGGGAAAGGTAAGGGTAAAGTACAGGATCTTCTGGAGGGCAGGAGCGTTCCCTCACGGCTGGCATACCTAATAGAGGTAGAAATATCTTGGTTGGAAGTTTGGTTTTTCTTTTTGATCATCCTGTTCGAACCTTGTTTGAATTCTGGCACTTCATACTCGTTTGTATCTGCTTTGTCAGTTGAAAACACTGCACCTAAATACTAGTCTAGTTACGGATCCCATAGTAGTCTCAAATCCTATTGGTGGTTCGACTCATCTTTTGATGATTTATCGGGATTTGAGAGTGTCTATCTTGGGCGTTGGGTTTGAATGCAATTCCTTCGTTCTTGGCTTCTTGGGCTATGGCTTGATTCTAGGCATAAATTGGACAGCCGGATACGGTGCCATCCTAAACCGTGAAAGAAGGGTAGTAAGATTGTCGACTCGTTATGGAGAGACCCTTGATATTTCTTGTGACCCTAGAGGTCCGGTGATGCTTAACTACCTAGAATCTCTTGACGCATCCAACGATGATTTGGAATTTGTTCGTGTGGTTCATGAATATGGTGACGTCTTCGATGAAGTTCGGGGTTTACCCCCGAGGCGCAAGATACTTTCGTATATACCTAATAGATAATGCAAAGCCAGTTGCATTACCAATATGCCACATGGCTCCGAGAGAGAGAGAGAGGAGAACTCAGTAAGCAAGTGAGAGAGTTACTTGAAGGGGTTCATAAGAAGAAGCATTTCGGAATGGGGATAGCTGTGGATCTAGCAAGGGTGGTGGCAATCCAAGATTGGAAGATTCCTAAGAACGTAACATAAGTAAGAAGCTTTTTAGGGCTGGAGGGCTATTATAGGAAGTTCATTAAGGACTTCGTGAAGATATCAGCCCCACTTACTCGATTAGTGAAGAAGAACTTGACTTTTGCTTGGGATGTTGACTGTGACGATGCTTTCCAACGTTTGAAGAGGGTTTTGACGACAACTCCAGTTTTAGTTTTGCCAGATGGGAGTAAGCCATTCACAGTGTATACCGGTGCTTGCGGGATAGGGCTTGGAGCAGTTTTCGGTGCAAGAGTAAAAGGTGATATGCAAAAGGCGGCAAGTACGAGTATCGCTTATCATTCACAGACGGATGGATGGATATAGAGGGGTGAATAGAATCCTTGAAGATCTTTTGAGGTTATGTATCCTAGATTTTGGAGGGACATGAGAAGAGGCAACGAGCTTAGTGGTGTTCATGACGTTTTCAAGTGTCACATTTGCGGAGGTGTTTACAAGATACCGCAGAAGTAGTGGAGCCGAACGTGCTTAGAGAGGTGGAAGTAGAGTGAGATGCCATGATTAGATGAGCTCCTACATGCATCCATGGGACGAAGGTATTAGAGCTACGCAACAGAGAGGTCAAGATAGTCAAAGTGGAATGGGGAGATGATCAAGGAGACACGACTAGAGGAATGAAAGACTAGATTTTTAACTTCTCCTTTTTCTACCGCTTTGTTGATACTTGTCCTATCATTTAGTATGTATTTGCGGTGATATCTTTGATATGTAGTCAGGAAAAACCCTATGGTTGTAAACATGTGTTTGAGACATGTTATGTTTGGTGGATGCAAATGGATGCAAGTGGTTGCTAGTGGTTGCTCGTGGATGCATGTACACGCACATTAGGCACTAGATCGGCTCAGTCACTTTCATATTGCATATAAATATGTGTGAATATTTAATTAATGGATGTATAATGGTTGTGTTATCATATGGATGCTGCATTTTGATGAACGGTTCTGCACACATGTAGAAATAATATGTATCGTTAGGATTCTTTTGCATACATAATGGACGCATGGCACTATCATGATTTGCATTAAGGAGGTCAACTGAATCAGTAGAATGCCTGATTTTGCATTGGATAAGGAACATATACACAAATTTTTGCATATTTTCATACAGCATTAGAAACCTTGTAAGGACAATAGATGCCTGTGTTTGATGGTTGAGTAGATGGATGATTGGATGGCAGGATATACATTCTCCTTAACTTGTAGATTTCGGGGGCGAAATCCTTTAAGGAGGGGAGAATGTAACACCCCGTAATTTTAAAATATTAAAATTTACAAATTTAAGAATACTTAATTGTTAAAGTGAGAATTAAGGGAACGGGTTACGCCATTGTGTTTGTCTCGAAATTCTGCTTGGAATAGAGTCTAAGTTTTCGAAAATCGGACTCCGTATGAAGAAGTTATGGCCCTCAGAAGTTTCAGAAATTTTTATAAAACAATTCCGAAAATTAAATACCAAGGTAGGTCAACCTGGGGGTCGACCAACCTCAGGCCAGGTCGACCAGGGGGTCGACCTCCCTATTTACAGGTCGACCTAGGGGTTGACCTGGGGGTCGACCTACTCCCTCGGGCAGATCTGAAATGTGACGATGTTTTGACTCACTACTGAGTCATTAGGGCTGAGGTGGTTATTCTATCTTGTCTGGATGGTCTTGATTTCTTCTAGGTTAATTTGACGGCTCTTAATTAATTAAAATTCTATATAAGCAACCTAACCCTCAACCTAAAATCACACTAATTCATACCAAGAGCCATCATGCTGTCAATGGTGAACCTAAAGTAGCCGATGTTCTCTTTCAACTCAAAAGCAGGATAGAAGCACGAATCAAAATCAAATCAAATCTAAATTAGAATAACAATTAGTCTACATCAAAGGCGAGCAATTCAGTTTCATAATACAAATCCCAGAAAAACAAGATTGTTCTTTTGTTTGTGAGTATAATTTCTTTCACAAAATAATTAATAAATTAATTATGATGGGTCAGGGCTTGGATGATGAGAACATGTCTGTTGAATCATATGACATTACTTGATTTTGTTTGTGAATATATGATTGTTTTGTTAACTTATGTTTGTAGATTTAAATCATACATGAATCTTATGTAAGTTTGGGATGTTAAAACATATGTGAATCTTATGCAAGTTTGTTTCTACACATGCTAATTTTATATGAATCCTATGCAAGTTTGGGATGTTAAATCATATGCTAGTTGTATATGAATCTTATGCAAGATTGGGGATGTTAAATCATATGCTAGTTTATGAATCTTATGCAAGTTTGGGATGTTAAAACATACATGAATCTTATGCAAGTTTAGGATGTTAAAGCATATGCAAATCTTATGTAAGTTTGGGATGTTAAATTATATATGAATCTTATGCAAGTCTGTTGGTGGATTATACACAAGTTCATATGTGAATCAAGTATACATATGCTAGTTTATATGCAAAACATGTGACATTAATTTACATGTTTAGATCCATATGCAATTTCACATTTTTATGTTTAGATATATATTAAGATCCATGGAAGTACATAGTTATACTAATTTATGCCCATTGCCTATGCTAGTTTTGTATGAATCATATGCAAGTTTTGTATGTGAATCATATGCTAGTTTGAATGTAAGTTTGTATGAAATTCATGTGCAAGCTATAGGAAAACCATATCCATATATGCAAGTTCACGCTTACATGTTTAGATCTATATTTAGATCCATAATAGTTTATGTTATATATATATATCCATTGTCTATGCTAGTTCTTGGCTATGCAAACTTATATTATGATCTATTTTATGTGTTATGCAAGTTGTGATGATGCTTTTCTTTTTATAAGTTAGACTATTTTCGAGTCTAACATATATCGTATTAAAACGAACAAATAGTGTGGGGACAATGAGAAAATATTAATTTTGCAAAATTATGAATTGGCATAAAATGGCTTTAAAGGCCTATAATACATTTGAGACATTAATTGGCCTAATTTATATGCATAGAAATTATGGACATAATTTAGGTGACAATTATGGGCATAGATTAATTTGGAAGTTATTGACAATTTGAAATGGAGATATTAATTCAAATTGGGGTCAAATAATAATATGTAAAAATAAATGCCCAAGACACGAGGTTAGACTCGTTTGTGGTGTAAGACTGCCCAGACCCGCCTGGCAAAACCAGCAACCACAAACGGTAGTCTAATGTGAGAGGTCAAAGGCATAAATTAAATGCGTAATAAACACCTAAGATACGAGGTTAGACTCATTTGTGGTATAAGACTGCTCGGACCCGCCCGGCACATCCAGCAGATTAATGTGAGAGGTTTTTGGCATAATTTAAAGATGCTTAGACACGAGGTTAAGTCTGGCTTGTGGTGGAAGTGTGCCCGGAACCACCCAATATATCCAACGACCACAAGAAATCGACTTAATGTGGGAGGTATGTGCATTAATAATTAATTAATGCTGATTAAAGACGAATATGAACGACAAACAGAAGTTTGGTTGAGTGGAGTAATTCTCTGAGTACTAATTTGATGTTGATTTCGGTCTTTGGGGTTGATACTTAGGGAGTTATTCTCTTAACCAATGTATTTGTGAACTAAGATGTACTTAATCATAAATTAAGTAAAACATGTTATATATATATGATACATAACATGATAAGTGGATAGGGTTAAGACCAGCTTAACCAATAATCTGATAAGTGGATAAGGTTAAGACCAACTTAATCGATAATCTGATAAGTAGGTAGGGTTAAGACCAGCTTAACCAATAATATATATTAATTTGATAAGTGGGTAGGGTTAAGTCTAGCTTAACCAATAATATGTATATTAATCTGATAAGTGGATAGGGTTAAGGTAAACTTAACCAATAATACATATTAATCTGATAAGTGGATGGGGTTAAAACCAACTTAGCCAATAATATATAAGTGGATAGGGTTAAGACCAGCTTAACCAAATATATATACATTGATCTGATAAGCGGATAGGGTTAAGACAAGCTTAACCAATAACACATGTTGATTTGATTAGTCGGTAACATGGGTGACATATGGGATATAATCATTAACACTTAACCAAGATAAACATGTGGTGGGACAAGGGGGTTAAGTGGATGACATGAGAGACATGTGAAATACGATTAGAAACACTTAACCAAATTGAAACATGTAAGAAGACATGAATAAGAAGGGGTTAAGTGGAAAATCCTGGGGGGGGGGGGGCAAGCATAGGTGGAAAGCTTGTGTCAAGCATGGGGGACCCATTTCAAACCAGTAACCCATTAAGTATCTATGTGAGATCGAGTTAGATCGAGGACGGGACATGCTTATTGGGTT
Organism: Allium sativum; assembly: GCA_030737875.1. Classification (NCBI taxonomy): domain Eukaryota; kingdom Viridiplantae; phylum Streptophyta; class Magnoliopsida; order Asparagales; family Amaryllidaceae; genus Allium; species Allium sativum. Next base: position 746,542,159 of record CM060916.1, on the reverse strand, counting down.
GTATCGTAAGAGGTCAAAATGGGTTAACGGTGATAACGCAAGTCCAACAGGGTCATGTGCGTGCGTGGTCCCGGGCTGGTAGGTAAGACGTTGTTGCATCATGTAGATACAAGCCGTGCATTTTTAGTGGTATCGGGTTGCCACTTTGGGGAGTGATACACCCCACTGTGGGACTAGCACGGGTATCTACGAGTTAGGGAGCCGATCCAATAGGGAAGGTAGTGGGTACGACTAGCGGAGATAGGGGCAGGCGGCACCTATGACAGCAGCTAGGAGTACAAGAAACTACCATATTATGAATAAATGTTGTAACTAGATTAGGGAGGGTAGTGGGTACAACTAATGGAGGTAGGAGCAGGCGGCACCTACGATAACAGCTAGGAGTACACGAAACTACTATTATTATAATTATGATTAGTAAGAGGGATCAACTTCCAGTATGGGACTAGTAATGGTGCGGTGTAATTAGCATTGGTGCAGTATAGCTATAGCGATTAGGAACGAGATTAACGGCAGAATATTCCTCTTGTTTGTTTTGACTTGCCCACTTGTTTCACCGTCATTCCATGTTTTACCAGTTTATGCCTTATCGTAATTACTTTAATAATTATATTGTTAAAGTTATTGTACTCGCCAGACTTTATGTCTGACCCCCTTGTTTTCGCCTCTTTTCTTCCTTTCTCCCCCAGGTTCTCAGGGTAGGACTACTACTAGTGGAGCTTGATTTGGATCTCTTTCTCTCTCTTTTGGAAGTGCTTGGATTGCTGAAATAAAGTTCAGCTCATCTCTTTTATGGCTACTTATGTTGGGGTTGTGCTTTTTTACTTTATGTACTCTTAAAACAATTTGTCAAGATGGATATTAAGTGTACTTGGTTTACGAAGTTGTTGTAATCAAACTATTTCTCCGCTGCAATAAAAGTTGTTTTAAAATTTTCAAGTACCAATATATGTATCAGTCTTGTTATATTCTGTTCTATACACTAATAATACTCCATGAAAGTTAATGCATTCCCTTTTAGAGTGACATTAATGGACGTGGGGTGTTACAAAAGAGAAAGGGGAAGTGGAAATGAAGAAAGGAGATAGAAAGAAGGAATACTCTTTAGCCATTAACGGATGAAGGACCCCAAACCGAACCCTTGCTTGTAAAATTATATATAGCTTTATATGTTAAGTATTTTATCATTATTTTTAAGTCACTTTCTAGAATGATAAATAAGTACTATTATTTATTATTATTTACTTATATTTTGAATATAATGTTTTACAAGTTTTCAGAATTGTTTTAACAAGTTTTACATAATATTTTAAGATATACTTATGTTTTAATATTACTTCTATATGTTATAATATATGTTTTAAAATTATGTTCTTACTTTATTATACTGTATTATAATATAACAAAATAGTTTGTTTAAACTCTGGAATTGATTTAATTTATTTAAACATCATTTGCATTGCTTTTCAAAATTCAAAATTAAAAAATTATATAGGTATGTCGACATAGTGGGATTATCCAGGTCGATAAGGTAGCCTTTTTTTCAAAAATTAAAATTTCAAATTAGCTTCTATTCATATAAATACTTTCCTGAATAGACATAGATGTCGATTTCCTATTTAACCCGGGAACGAATTGTTTGATGACTTTTCATTATCTTTTTACTCCTCCTTTACATTTCCTTTCTAAATTTTCAAGATTTCTTAACTAAATCTATCGAAATCAAAAAGAATTAAACCAAATCATCTCTTGTTTAATTCTCTATCACTCTCTCAAAGATTTAAGTGTTATTTAGAGTTATAAGAGCATTTGTAATCAAAGATCGAACTATTAAAGTCCTATCGGGTCTCTCTACTAAATTATTTCTGAAAAATATATGGTAGTATCCCATTTAAATCAGTTGGATGTGATTATAACCCGTAAATAAATTATGTAATATTGTGGCTTGGTTGAATCAAGAGAGCCCACTGTGCTCGAAAGCAAGTACTTATGACCCTGAAACCGAGGATTGTAATTTTGAAGACTATTTGAATTGAAATTTGCACAACCCTAAGTTTTGTGGGACTGGATGTAGGGTAACTTTGAATCAGTACCAAATCTTGGTGTGTTCTTTCCGTTACTGTTTTTACTTAGTTTTTGCATCTGCGATTAATTATGTGTTTGTTTCTTATCTGTGATTTGCATCTGATTATGATGTATTTGAAAAGATTTCAAAAAGTTCATTATTTCCATTAAACACTATCCATCCCCTTCTAGTATTAAGTTAGCCTTAAGATAATCCACATTTCCGAATAATTGGTATCAGAGCATAGGTTTTAAAAGTTTTCATAATATGAATTTTGAAAAGTTAAATGGCAACCAACACTAGTTATGTCAACACTACAGTAGGGTCGATCCACTGCCAGACTACCATTGTTTAATGAAAGTAATTATGCATAATGGGCATGTAGAATGAAACATATTTACAACCAATAGGATTAGACACATGGAACATCACATAAACTGATTATGTTGAACCCATGAATAATTTTGCACAATGGACTATTGAGCAAATGGAAATTGCACAAAATAATCCAAAAGGCAGGAATATTTTATTTTGTTCACTAGATAGAAATGGATTAAATAGGGTGTTTGTTCGTATGTCTACATATGAAATCTGGAAAACTTTGTAAGTTACTCATGAAGGAACAAGCAAAATTAAACATACCAAGATATTTATGTTAACTAATCAATTTCAATTATTCGAAATGAATCTGACTGAGTCCATCTTTGAATGTACGGTAGGTTTCAGGATATTGTGTATTCACTGATTGCGTTGGGAAGATATACTCTGAGGAATACCAAGTCAGAAAAATCCTGAATTCATTAACTCTAGAATGGGATCAAAAGACTCTTGAAATTGTAGAAGCCAATAATATCAATACTTTGCAAATTGAAGAGTTAACTGGAAACCTAATGTCATTTGAAGTACAAATGCAAGGAACGAGAGAAAATAAGTCATTGGAAAAGAATTCAATAGTACTCAATGCAATAACCGAAGAATCATATTCAAATAGCGAGGGCGATGAAGAGATAACATTGATGACAAGAAATTATAGAAAAGTCTTAAAATACAAGAAGATGAACATTTTCTGGGGGAATGAGCATAAGAATCCTCCGAAAGGTAAGTACATTCAAAACAACGTCAGATGTTACAATTGTGATGAACCAGGCCACTTGAAAAGAGATTACCATAACCAGATAGACATAATCATCCACGAAATAAAAATACATCAAAGAAAAGGAAAAGAGCAAATACTGCCACTCTCGTTGATTCAAATTCATCTTTCGATGACGAAGAACAAGAGATGAACAATTCATATACATGCTTCACGACTATTCATGATTCATAAGATATTGAAAATTATATCTAAAAATAGATGCACATTTATAATACTTTTATTGAAATTTCTTGAATGAATGGTTGTTAGATTGCTTGTTTTTCTTAAAATTTCCTGAATTTTAAATTCAAAACTCACTATTTAAATTTTGAATTTAAAATTTAAAAATATATATAATAATAATAATTTAATATAAGTTTAATAATAAAATATTGAAAATTAAGTATTATTATATTTAATATTATTTCAAGGATTATAAAAATTCAAATATAGGATATATATATATAATTAGAAAACAGGGATCACATGTCCTTTGAATAAAGGGACACATGTCCTTTGAATAAAGGGACACATGTCTACGGGGCTAGATGCCTTATGTCAACATGCCTTTGTAAAATTTGAATTCTACTTTTGAGATTCCATCCACCTTTTCCTCAATTCCAATGTACTAAAAAGGTACCTCTTGACCAGTGAACATGTCTATAAAATATCTATTTATCTCTATCCTTATCATCACTTTTCACCTTTTATTCAAAATTTAAATTTATCTTCTACTCTTTATCAACTTCATCTTTGGCTTCCTTAAGCACTCCAAGAACCATAAGGCTATCTAAAGCAATCAATGCTTTCCTTATTAATGATTCAGAAGCTATTAAAGCTAACATTGACTATGTAAACTATGGTAAAGTTCATACTGGTAAATTTGCTATTTCAACATTCTCTAACTTGTGATCTTGAAACTCTCTTTGAATAAAATGGTATTACTAGTTTGATTCATTCAAGGGAAAATGATTATGTGTGTTATCCAAATCTTGTAAAAAAGTTTTATGCAAATTTGAATTGAGGATTTTATGAAGGAAATGTAGGTGAATTTTGGATTGGAGTGTAGTGGAAAAGGCACTCAAATTAAATTGGATTGTGAAATTTGCAAAATATTTTGGGTTATAAGAGAATGATAATGGATCTCTTAAATTTCAAAATAAATGAACCTGATCGAGAGAATTTCCATCACATTTTTGAAGGAGATGACAATTTGGAATTCAAGAATTGAAATTTTTGTGCAAAAGCAAGAATCGTAAACCTACTTCTTCAACAAGCGATTACATGTAGATCGGGAAATTTCAATAACCCGACTTTGAAAGCTTGCAAAGCTCCTTTTACCATTTATGGAAAATACAACATTAAATGGGATCACGTTATTTTGGATGAATTTCGATCCAAAAGCTTTTTCATTGGATAAAAATACGTTATATCATGGAATTTATCTTACAAGTATTTTCAAAATTTTTGCAGTAATTTTTTGGAGTTGATTTCAAAGGAGAAGAGTTTGTTTCTGTAACGACCCATATTTTTTTGACCGTTTAAAATCGATAATAAACCTCACATGTCGACTCAAACAAATCGCAAATACAGGTAGTTATTGGGAAAAGAAGAAAAAGAAGAAAGAAGAGAAAAACAATTCTCAGAATCTCACAGCGGAAGGACAACATATAATAAACAAATAGCAGTTAACACAATTGGAATATATACACATTTGACTATAGCGTACAAATGATAAATCAGAGTTACACATAAACAGATATACACACACGGCAGCGGAAATACATATATAATAGATAATAGATATACCAAATCTTCGTCTTCGATCTCCAAGCACAGTCATCTTCAAATACTGCAACGTCTGCTGACCCGAGAGTATTGCATAAAAAGAAAATACAACAAACACTCGGGTCAGCACTAAATCATCTCATATTAGTCAAATCAAAATACGAAATAACATCAGTGTCATGGGTACAGTAACTCAAGAGATGTTATGGGATTTTTCCATCTCTCAAGGATCCGTTAAACTAATACATACATCATATAGTACGCTATTATGATAGTGTATATCCAGTAAGTATAAATACTGAAAATAGCGTAAGCGGGATTACCATATTACCCTTACGCCGTTTATAGGCACCAACAGTCTATACAGTACCGTAAATTCACCGTACTGGTGTTATCAGAGGGCACTCCATAGAAGGCAATGCTAAATCAAAATCGTATGGGGCTCGATATGGATATATATGACAAGGCACTCGAGGCAATGCCCAGGGTAGGATTCTACCAATTGCACTCCCGGACCGGTGGTAACGCATAGCAGCCACTACCGCCCACCTCGGAACACACTCCCATAATTCATAAATGGACCCAAATCATCATCATCATAGTCATAAAAATAGTATCGAAGAAGTGTGTCCGATCAAAGGTGCTACCTCAATTAGTCACGGTATAGCTCCTGTTTTAGTCATTTCAATTCTGACCCGAAGGTCAGGGCTATTTCGTCATCGTTCATCTTCTTCGATTCAATAATCGCCTCCAAGTCATTATACTCATTCTGGATACGTCCTAACGTTCACAGTTGTCAAAGTGGTATCGACACTGACAGAGAGTATGCCTTATGTCGACTCCGGTCTCTTTAACAACCAACGCTTACATCTTTCACATCGGTCGGTTCTTTTATATTTGATAAAGGTTCGCTTTCATATCAAAATATCATCTTCTGTTTCGAACCCAATTTATATTCAAACGAATCAAATTTTCATATCAACCTTTCATAATCATACCCAAACCAATTTTATTCTAAAACTAGAATATATTTCATATCATTATATTATAATCATATAATATTTCAAAACGACTTATACTCAAATAGAATATAATTTATCTCAAAGATTTCAAATTATCATGGATTCTTATCTCAACTCCATTTGAACCAGCGGTTCAACTCAAGCATTTCCATTCGGAAGAAATTTATAATTCCAAAACACTTGTAAACTAAATGTTTATATATAATAATAACAATAGTAATAATAAAAATAATAATAAAATAAATTTTATATAAATAAACATATAGATATACATATAGGATATAGTAATTAAATAAATTAGTAATTTAAATATTATATATTTACTTAAATATAGGTTTACTAGAAAATTTTGAAAAATGAATTATAAGGAAAAATTTATTTAAAAATACAATAGTTATAAGTAAAGGTAAGTAATAAATTTAAAGCAAGAATAATTATTTGGAATAAAATGCATAAATATATTTAAAAATAAATTTCTCTAATCAAAATCTTCCTTCCTTCCAAATTTCAATACTTGAATCTATCCTCCGGTCTCAACGGAGTTCATTAAATTCCATCTCTCGTTTCAACCCCGTTCAAACAACTATTTGATTTCAAGAGTTCAAATATATATATTCAACTGAGTTAAACAACCCATATATCTTTGATTTCCAAATTTCCCAAAATCAGATTACATAAGAATTTATTTCCTTCTAATCCAACTCTTAATTTGAAAAGATTTTAAATCATATTTAAATTCCGATTTAAATATTTCCACTTTGTTTTGGAAATTTTCTTTAACCCTTTTTATCAACATCCCAGTTCAGAATCTTTAAAGAATTGAATTATCGAGTATCGGTACATTCTTTTAGAGGGAAAATTCTATTAAATAAAAATTTCAAATATTTAAAATCATTTAACCAACCGATGTCTGTATATAATTATCTACCCAATAGCCAAGTGATTTTAGATTTAATTTCTCGATATTTCAGGGATGGATCTATCATTTCAATCCAAATCAGGGTCACAGAGATTTATCATTTCACTCCGTGTTCTTAATTCATTTTATCGATAAATCCCGGGTTCATTAGATGCCCGCAACATCAAGGGTAAATGGGATTTATCGTCAAAATCAACATGTATTACAATATACTGAATAAGGAGCATAAAAATGTCACTATAAATTCAGTAATAAATTTCAACCTCCATCCATCACAACCATTTCATTCAACTGATCAGTATTAACTGTTTCAGGATTTTACAAGGGTTCGAATTCAACTAGAAATTTAAATTAAATTAAATAACAAATCAATTACTTAAATTGCATGTTAACACACTTGCATGTTAAATTTTAACCACACATCAACAATCCAACACAACCATGCAACCAAACTTACTTCATAATTTAATTCAATAAATATGGGAATAATTCAGTATTTCATGAGCGAAGAATCACTCACCTTTGGGTCCTTAGTGGATCAGACGTCCAAAAGAAGCCCAAAATTTCACAGTCACCAAATGCAACCAGGTTAGTGCCAAAACGTCCGCAATTCCACCACGATCCCAACGCAACAAACCGCGTCCAAATCCGAGTCAAAACGAAAGAGTTATCAGCATTTTACTTTCTGAATTTTAAAAATATATAAAATAAATTAAAACAAATCTCACCCACTGACAAGTTGACACGTCAGCACCCCCACATACTCATTCCCGCTTCATCTCTTCTCGCTACAGGACCTTCACCGAAAACAAACCCAACCACCGAACTACTTTGACCAGCCGTGGCCATCAACTCCGGCCATCATTCGACCTGAGACCCCGGCGATGGAAAGCCCATCGGAAGCCGCACCTGCCAACGTCAGACCGGTCAACTCCGGTGGCCTCCTCTCGTGTCTCTGACGTGATGAACGGAAGGGTTTTAAAACCCTAAAACTTGAAATTCCGGCGACCTCTTGCGTAATAAACTCTCCGACCACCTTCGTTCAACTCCTGTCGATCCTCTCTCTAATACCCAGAAGCCAGATTCTTCGATTGAGATCAAAATCAAAAACCCCCAAATTTGCATGTATGTATTTTTATTTCTGCACCTTTGACCGCGATTTCTAGCGAATCTGTCCACTGCATGTCGATATAAATTGTACCAGCAGTCTCGTATCGGCGAGAGCTTCGATTTGACATATAATTTGCTATGGTTTGAGGAGATTTGAATTTGAAGTTTGTATTTTTACTTAGCTAGGGTTTTGAAATTTGATTTTCTTTCTGCCATTAGAGAAAAGAGCAGATGGAAAAATGAACGTACAATGGAAATGGGCTGAATGAGATGGATGTGGAGTTTTATTCATATATATATGAGGCCCAAAAGAGAACTAACCAAATTATCCATTTACACTAATCTCGTTCACATTTCCTCTCGTACGATCAAACGGTAAGTCGGATTGTAACGCAAATTTTAATCCTATCATAATTTACCGCTCCGGTTCTGATGGCGCCAGTTTCATCGAATTCCGAGACCGTCGTCAAAACAGTTAAATTTCACTGTTAATTAAATAAATAAAATATTCAATTATTTGATTAACCGTTTTAATTCGAATTTAAATATCTATAAAATCCCATATAAATCAATTTATAACTTAAATGAAATTTTATAATCAATTTCACATACTTAAAGTTCCTGAATTAATTTTCAATCCATTTAAACTTATATTTCAATTATTATTAAATAACTTAGAATTTCACCAATTCACCAATTTAAATTTAAATTTAAATTTCCCGTTTAACTTAACTAACTAAAATTCCAATTAATTATTAAAAATATTAAATTCCCTTTTACAACATTCTTAATAACTAAATTTGAAAATTTGATTTTACCCAACCCAACAATCCTCATCATTATAAATCATCAAAATTTGATTTTTAAACCCATGTTATTCAATTTATTTAATTAAATTCAAGTTTTAAATATGCGGAAAATTATGGGATGTTACATTCTCCCCCACTTAAAAATCTTTTCGTCCTCGACAAGAGAACGAAACGATATTAAACACATATCTATTTTAAATCCATACTTAAAATAATATTTACAAAATAAGTATATAGTTGTAAAACTCATAAATTTTTCTAACTCCCGAAATCATGGAAAATTTCGGCAGCATCTCCTTTGTACGGAGAGGTCCGGAAAAATCACAACACATATAAAAACTCAATTATACATCTCATCCTGTGATGAGGCATCCCAAAATGGGGAAAACACAAAAGCAAAACTCCCAAACAACATAATCCCCAAAACGTACCTCTTTTAGCGTTTATATGCAATTTATTTATCTTTAGTACTTAGCATTTAGCGCAAGCGAGCTCCGAAGCGTAGTGCGACTTTCTTACACCTGCTACATACTCACATACACGTAAGAATTTAATCATATATACCATAAATAGCAAGCATATAAAACTTACCCAACATATACTAAGCATTTCAACCTCAAAACCAAATTACTCATAACAGGTCAGCGAACAAATCAAGGTTTATCAACCATTAGATGTTTGAATTTGACTGAAGCACACTAGGAAAAAGTTGTAGCATTTCCTTTAAGCTTTCCGAATTGTCCGGATTCGTTGAATTCAGATAACTCATTCAAAAGTTATGATTAATTTAGCGAAAGCGAACACTTCAGCTCACACAAGAAAATTGCAGACCTGAATTGTTCAACCCAGTTTCTAACACTTCAAACATCAAAATCTCAGCAAGCATAATAAGGAAAAGTTTTAGTTCACATCCTGGCCTTTCCGAATTGTACTCGCACATCCAAATCCGACGCTTGGTTAGGGAGTTATGGTCCAAACAATATTGGTATTCAGTTCAGATTTTTATTTTCTGCGCATACAACTACGGCTAGTTCTTGGTTTTCAACTTAATAAACTTGGAAACTAGGCAAGGCTTCATTAACACAAAATTTAGCTCAGTTTCTAAGGTTTCCAAAAAGTCCGAGATCATCGAATTCCGACCAGCCCATCAAAAGTTATGGCCATTTTAGCTTCCGCTTATCGAATATTTTAAATTTTCCGCCCAAAAGTCGAGTTATTTTATTTGGAGTTTCAACCCTCGAGTTCCAAAAACTTGAGTAGCACTTAACCATCTGCAAAGGGGTTATTGTTCCATTAAGCACATAATATGATTCATCTTTTTATTGCTTAAATATATTCATGTTCGTTTCGCTTATATTAAATGAATTTCATTCCATTTACTTATATTTCATTTTCATTCATCCTATATTAATTTCATTTGCAACTCATCCATTTCACTTATTCTTGTTCATTTACTTAACTATTTACATTCACTTTATTTGTCGAGAATTGAATTCACACTACATTCTTACCTCATTTTGGTATACACTCTATTCATTTTCCCGTTTCATTCCAAACATTAACTTTAGTTGAGATTTTTAATCCATTTTAACTTTTCCAACTTCTTGACTCTGTTGAATTCTTAATTCATTAACGTGGATCGATTTTCCACATTTCATTACTTATTACTATTTACCTCAACTATATTCCATTGAATTATCATTCCAATTTCCATATTCAATTAGCCATTTACTTGAATTAATTCAGATTTCTTGAGTTTACTTTCATTCATTCAAATTCATTTGGCTTACTTGAATCTACTTGGTTTCAAATTCTTTCGATATTCAAATTTAATGACTTAGACTTTGGTTTATATTTCAACACCTCATTTCATTCCAAATATTACCTCGACGCTAAGACTTTAATTTGCTTTAACATTTCCAACTAACTCGATAGTATTAAATCTTTAAATCTATTAGTAGGAAATCAATTTGCCACATTTCAAGGTTTTTATTTTCTTTCCTAAGTACTAAATTTTTAATCGACCTTATGTGTTTTTTTTAAGTTAACTCATATTGATTTAACTTCGCCGAACTCGACTCGCTTCCATGCTTTCTCAAATTGGTACATATACCGAATCATCGTGTTGTTAGTGGAATTGAATCAAGTTTGAATCGTACCTCATCTCATTCTCTCGTAAATTTTCATCGACTCTAATAAATTCCTTAAGTTTCCTTCCATTTATCGTAGTTCATCGACTTAACTTGATTCACTTTCCAATTCAAATTCCATCGAATGTTCCATTTAACAAAATTCAAATTTCCTTATAACACTTTTCAAAGTCTTCAACTCCAAAAATTAGAATTCATTCCTTAAACATTTCCCATTTATTTCTATTCTTAAGAGCTTATATATTATTAATATATATATATATATATATATATAAATTCCATAGCGCTATCTCTAAATTTTAATTTAGTCATAACTCACAATTTATAAAGTGAAAACTAAATTTCTTACATTCATTAAAGGGATATGATCAATTCGATCCTAACGTTTCTTGTTTTATCCAATTCCGACTTATATTGAATTTTATATATTTATTCAAAGTTAAAGATCGAATTTTCAAACTACCGCGCCATTTCAGGCTCATAATATAAGTTTTTATAAATTTTGAACTCAAGTGTCGTTTTAAATAAATTTACAATTGTTACTCATTAAAGTAAACTCAATACTTGATTCCGGGTTTCCAAATCAAGTTTAAAATAACATACGTTTAATATTTATACTATTTATAAACCATACTATATGAAATTTCAAATCCAAACTTTTAAATTTAAGAAAGAAATTTAAATCCTAGTTTTAAATTAAATTCAATTTTAAATATGGTATGCTAATACCTTTATATAAAATTCTACGCCATATGGAAATCGAGCCCAAAATCCTTGTAAAACCAAATTTTAATGATCATTGAATGGCCTCTCCCCCACTTAAACTCTTCAGAATAACCATCGATAATGCGTGCACTCATTACTATGGCTATTTCGAAGATCCGAGCAAGGGATTATCCACTTGTTTCATACTTTTTGAAATCATTTCCAGAACCATTCTTATAACATAATATTATCTCAACTTTGGCAAAAATCTTTTAAATACCCCAGGATCAAGTTTCGAGTTCACCTTTATTTCAATCACGACCTTTCTTCTCCGATTATACATAAAGGTATCATTTTATTTCCAAGTATTCGCAACACCTAGTCATTATCTCTTATTATTTAGTCGACCATAATAGATAATACTTAATATTACTACCTACCAATGACCAATGATTATACACTTAAAACCACTAGTAGTATATAATATATATATATAAAAATATAATCGAAAATCATATTATGTCGATCATTCCGTTCGATTATTTAGGAATTCCTATCGATTCTATGGCGTCCCATATATCGACTAGAATTCATAAATATTCAACAGAACAAACCATCACAATGGAAAGCCAATTTATCAAAATACAAATACGCTCTCTCATATCACTCAAACTCATTCTAGGGCATTTCTAACCCCATATCTAATGAGTAAATTCCCAACAAAGCCAAGGTTGTCGCCAACCATCGCTCTGATACCAACTGTAACGACCCATATTTTTTTGACCGTTTAAAATCGACAATAAACCTCACATGTCGACACAAACAAATCGCAAATACTGGTAGTTATTGGGAAAAGAAGAAAAAGAAGAAAGAAGAGAAAAACAAATCTCAGAATCTCACAGCGGAAGGACAACATATAATAAACAAATAGCAGTTAACACAATTGGAATATATATACACATTTGACTATAGCGTACAAATGATAAATCAGAGTTACACATAAACAGATATACACACACGGCAGCGGAAATAACTTGCAGCGGAAATACATATATAATAGATATACCAAATCTTCGTCTTCGATCTCCAAGCATAGTCATCTTCAAATACTGCAACGTCTGCTGACCCGAGAGTATTGCATAAAAAGAAAACACAACAGACACTCGGGTCAGCACTAAATCATCTCATATTAGTCAAATCAAAATACGAAATAACATCAGTGTCATGGGTACAGTAACTCAAGAGATGTTACGGGATTTTTCCATCTCTCAAGGATCCGTTAAACTAATACATACATCATATAGTACGCTATTATGATAGTGTATATCCAGTAAGTATAAATACTGAAAATAGCGTAAGCGGGATTACCATATTACCCTTACGCCGTTTATAGGCACCAACAGTCTATACAGTACCGTAAATTCACCGTACTGGTGTTATCAGAGGGCACTCCATAGAAGGCAATGCTAAATCAAAATCGTATGGGGCTCGATATGGATATATATGACAAGGCACTCGAGGCAATGCCCAGGGTAGGATTCTACCAATTGCACTCCCGGACCGGTGGTAACGCATAGCAGCCACTACCGCCCACCTCGGAACACAATCCCATAATTCATAAATGGACCCAAATCATCATCATCATAGTCATAGAAATAGTATCGAAGAAGTGTGTCCGATCAAAGGTGCTACCTCAATTAGTCAAGGTATAGCTCCTATTTTAGTCATTTCAATTCTGACCCGAAGGTCAGGGCTATTTCGTCATCGTTCATCTTCTTCGATTCAATAATCGCCTCCAAGTCATTATACTCATTCTGGATACGTCCTAACGTTCACAGTTGTCAAAGTGGTATCGACACTGACAGAGAGTATGCCTTATGTCGACTCCGGTCTCTTTAACAACCAACGCTTACATCTTTCACATCGGTCGGTTCTTTTATATTTGATAAAGGTTCGCTTTCATATCAAAATATCATCTTCTGTTTCGAACCCAATTTATATTCAAACGAATCAAATTTTCATATCAACCTTTCATAATCATACCCAAACCGATTTTATTCTAAAACTAGAATATATTTCATATCATTATATTATAATCATATAATATTTCAAAACGACTTATACTCAAATAGAATATAATTTATCTCAAAGATTTCAAATTATCATGGATTCTTATCTCAACTCCATTTGAACCAGCGGTTCAACTCAAGCATTTCCATTCGGAAGAAATTTATAATTCCAAAACACTTGTAAACTAAATGTTTATATATAATAATAACAATAGTAATAATAAAAATAATAATAAAATAAATTTTATATAAATAAATATATAGATATACATATAGGATATAGTAATTAAATAAATTAGTAATTTAAATATTATATATTTACTTAAATATAGGTTTACTAGAAAATTTTGAAAAATGAATTATAAGGAAAAATTTATTTAAAAATACAATAGTTATAAGTAAAGGTAAGTAATAAATTTAAAGCAAGAATAATTATTTGGAATCAAATGCATAAATATATTTAAAAATAAATTTCTCTAATCAAAATCTTCCTTCCTTCCAAATTTCAATACTTGAATCTATCCTCCGGTCTCAACGGAGTTCATTAAATTCCATCTCTCGTTTCAACCCCATTCAAACAACTATTTGATTTCAAGAGTTCAAATATATATATTCAACTGAGTTAAACAACCCAGATATCTTTGATTTCCAAATTTCCCAAAATCAGATTACATAAGAATTTATTTCCTTCTAATCCAAATCTTAATTTGAAAAGATTTTAAATCATATTTAAATTCCGATTTAAATATTTCCACTTTGTTTTGGAAAATTTCTTTAACCCTTTTTATCAACATCCCAGTTCAGAATCTTTAAAGAATTGAATTATCGAGTATCGGTACATTCTTTTAGAGGGAAAATTTTATTAAATAAAAATTTAAAATATTTAAAATCATTTAACCAACCGATGTCTGTATATAATTATCTACCCAATAGCCAAGTGATTTTAGATTTAATTTCTCGATATTTCAGGGATGGATCTATCATTTCAATCCAAATCAGGGTCACAGAGATTTATCATTTCACTCCGTGTTCTTAATTCATTTTATCGATAAATCCCGGGTTCATTAGATGCCCGCAACATCAAGGGTAAATGGGATTTATCGTCAAAATCAACATGTATTACAATATACTGAATAAGGAGCATAAAAATTTCACTATAAATTTAGTAATAAATTTCAACGAACATCCATCACAACCATTTCATTCAACTGATCAGTATTAACTGTTTCAGGATTTTACAAGGGTTCGAATTCAACTAGAAATTTAAATTAAATTAAATAACAAATAAATTACTTAAATTGCATGTTAACACACTTGCATGTTAAATTTAAACCACACATCAACAATCCAACACAACCATGCAACCAAACTTACTTCATAATTTAATTCAATAAATATGGGAATAATTCAGTATTTCGTGAGCGAAGAATCACTCACCTTTGGGTCCTTAGTGGATCAGACGTCCAAAAGAAGCCCAAAATTTCACAGTCACCAAATGCAGCCAGGTTAGTGCCAAAACGTCCGCAATTCTGCCACGATCCCAACGCAACAAACCGCGTCCAAATCCGAGTCAAAACGAAAGAGTTATCAGCGTTTTACTTTTTGAATTTTAAAAATATATAAAATAAATTAAAACAAGTCTCACCCACTGACAGGTTGACACGTCAGCACCCCCACATACTCATTCCCGCTTCGTCTCTTCTCGCTACAGGACCTTCACCGAAAACAAACCCAACCACCGAACTACTTTCACCAGTCGTGGCCATCAACTCCGGCCATCATTCGACCTGAGACCCCGGCGATGGAAAGCCCATCGGAAGCCGCACCTGCCAACGTCAGACCGGTCAACTCCGGTGGCCTCCTCTCGTGTCTCCGACGTGATGAACCGAAGGGTTTTAAAACCCTAAAACTTGAAATTCCGGCGACCTCTTGCATAATAAACTCTCCGACCACCTTCGTTCAACTCCTGTCGATCCTCTCTCCAATACCCAGAAGCCAGATTCTTCGATTGAGATCAAAATCAAAAACCCCCAAATTTGCATGTATGTATTTCGATTTCTGCACCTTTGACCGCGATTTCTAGCGAATCTGTCCACTGCATGTCGATATAAATTGTACCAGCAGTCTCGTATCGGCGAGAGCTTCGATTTGACATATAATTTGCTATGGTTTGAGGAGAATTGAATTTGAAGTTTGTATTTTTACTTAGCTAGGGTTTTGAAATTTGATTTTCTTTCTGCCATTAGAGAAAAGAGCAGATGGAAAAATGAACGTACAATGGAAATGGGCTGAATGAGATGGATGTGCAGTTTTATTCATATATATATGAGTCCCAAAAGAGAACTAACCAAATTATCCATTTACACTAATCTCGTTCACATTTCCTCTCGTACGATCAAACGGTAAGTCGGATTGTAACGCAAATTTTAATCCTATCATAATTTACCGCTCCAGTTCTGATGGCGCCAGTTTCATCGAATTCCGAGACCGTCGTCAAAACAGTTAAATTTCACCGTTAATTAAATAAATAAAATATTCAATTATTTGATTAACCGTTTTAATTCGAATTTAAATATCTATAAAATCCCATTTAAATCAATTTATAACTTAAATGAAATTTTATAATCAATTACACATACTTAAAGTTCCTGAATTAATTTTCAATCCATTTAAACTTATATTTCAATTATTATTAAATAACTTAGAATTTCACCAATTCACCAATTTAAATTTAAATTTCCCTTTTAACTTAACTAACTAAAATTCCAATTAATTATTAAAAATATTAAATTCCCTTTTACAACATTTTTAATAACTAAATTTGAAAATTTGATTTTACCCAACCCAACAATCCTCATCATTATAAATCATCAAAATTTGATTTTTAAACCCATGTTATTCGATTTATTTAATTAAATTCAAGTTTTAAATATGCGGAAAATTATGGGATGTTACAGTTTCTAAAAGATCTTCCGAAAATATCTCACTTATGAAAATTCCGCAAGTGTTTCAAAATACTTACGGAAAAAGAAGAAATGTTATCTCATGAAATGGAAGAAGAAGGGGAAGGAATGGAGATTGAGGAAGAGGAAGAAGAAGAAACCTCCTTAGAAAGTACTGAATATCCCGCAAATCATGCCAATCCATCTAATAAAGCCATTCTTAAAAATCAAAAGATCATTGTGGAGAATCAACAAATTCTAAAAAGGTCATTTTGTAAAAAAAGGGAAAATATTTCCATAAAAATGAACAAGATTTTTGGATAGTAAGTCGCAGGCTTGGACTATCATCATCTTCGGCCGAATTCAAGTTTAATTTCCATATGGTACTAGTTTCTATTCCTATGTGTTTAGTGTTATGTATCGTTATCTAATATTATCAGTGAAGATCTTTTATTTCTATTCATTATCACTAGAACATCTCTGCAATGTATATTATTGTGTTAAGAATGTTTATATATAAAAATCAAAACACAATATAAAACAAAAATGCAAAATTAAAAAATTTGAAGGACCTATGTCAACATGTATATCCCCCTATGTTGACATCTAACTGCCATATTTTCAAAATTTGTTTGAATTCAAAAATTGCCTTAACCAACTGATGTTTATTCATTTCTAATGAATTTCAAAGATTATAAATCCCTATTTCTTCCAAAAAGGTTACTTTTTATTTTCTCTTTAACCTCCAATCATTATCTACTAATTTTTTCACTTTCATGGCTTCTCCATTTCACAATTTGAGTGAAAACATGGAAGAGACATTCAATTCTTTCAAAAATATCCTTATTTTCATTCTCCGCATTCAAGAACGCTTAGAGTTGAGTCAAATGTCGAAGATTAAAGAAAAAGAAAGGCATTTCGATGCTATTTGATGGATGATCTCTGCACTTAACAAAAAAAAACGACCTGAGAGGAAATCTTATGAAAGAAAATAAAAATTGGGATGCTTTAAAGGCTGATCCTATCTTCGGTGAGAAGGATGGTAGAAGTTCCAATAAATGTTTGAATTTGGTTTGCTATATATAAACTTGGTATGTTTGAATTTAAGTTGATTATGTATGAAAACAAAATGATGTGTTTTTAATTGATTGCTTGAATTATGATTTGATTGATTATTAACATTAGTTTAGTCTAATCTTGATATTTTTGTTACTATATTCAATGAATTAATCACGTTATTCTTCATTAACGTAAGTGGTACCATAGTTTAGAGGGAAGTATTAGAGTCATTTTAGTCTAGCTTAGTTTTTGTTGATGACAAAGGGAAGAATTTTAAAACAGGTTAGATTAGGATTAGATTAAGAGGGATTATCTATTTTAGGAGGAGGAGTGGGTGTAAGAGGGAATAATTGAAGAATTAAGGTATCGGTAAGTATATTTTATAAACAAAGGTTGTCGTTGTAAAAAGGGGGAGATTATTAGAAAGTGAGATGATGATTTTGATGACAACAACCTTTTTAACTATTATTATTATAAAATATATACTAACACTTTTGTCTCCCCCCCTCTCTCTGTGTGTGTATATATATATATGTATATATATATATATATATATATATATATATATATGCAGGCATTATATGTAGGTATTGAAAATGAAGATTGTACATTATAAAGATTCAAGATTACAAAGAAGAAGAATTCAATATTACAGACTCGTGACTATATTAAGAATTCAAAATTTTAAGATAAGTTATGGAGTCTAGATTTTTGTTAAAACTCCATAATAGCACTTACATCTTTATTCAGATTTCTAAATTTCAAAAGTGCTTGTTCAAAATTTCCTTTCCAATTTTTTAGCCTTAAAAACAAAAGTGTTTTGAATAACTTATTTTGGAATTCTAAATATTTCTTGTTTTCAAACATTATCTTTGTATTTTGTTGTTATCTTTACATTTGAAAGTGTTAACCTTAATATCAAATTATCTCTTTAATTTAATTTTCTTATATTCTTATTTATAGTTTATATGTTAAAGATTTTATTATTGTTTTCAAGTCCATTTCCAGAATGATTAATAAATACTATTATTTACTTATGTTTGGAATAGAACGTTTTACAAGTTTCTAGAATTATTTTGACAAGTTTATAAATTAAAATTCAAAATATACCTAAAACGGAATATCACTTTTATATATTATAAATATATGTTTTAGTGTTGTATTCTGACTCTATTATACCATTTTATAATATAGGAAAATAGTTTGTTTAAACTCTGGAATTGCCTTGATTTATTTAAACATCATTTATGTTGTTTTTCAAAATTCAAAAATTATATAGGAATGTCGACATAGGGGTATGACCCATTTAACATGGTAGCCATTTTTTTTCTTCAAAAATTCAAAATTTAAAGGAAGGTTTATTCATTTAAATCCTTTCTGGAATAGACATGGTTGTTTACTCCTATATAAACTCAATGAATAACGGATTTTTTAACTACTTTTCATTGTCTTCTTCACTCCTTCTCCTCTCTATTTCCCTTCTAAATTTTCAATTTTTCTTAACCAAACTCTGCTGAAATTCAACGTGAATTAAACCAAATCATCTCTAGTTTGATTCTCTATCACTCTCCCAAAGATCCAAGTGCTACTCAGAGTTATAGGAGCATTTGTAATCAAAGATTAAAAGATCAAAGTCTAATTGAGTCTCTCTACCAAATTATTTCTAAAGAAGGTGTGATTGTAACTCGTTTAAATCAAATGGGTGTGGTTATAACCCGTAAATCAAATAAGTGATCTTGCAGCCTGGTAATATCAAGAGAGCTCCCTGTGCTCAGAAGTATTTGGAGGTGGACCTTGTAAAGACCCGCATTCTACATATAGGGGGATCGTAGAATATTTATCTTATTCTCATATGAAGTCGTATAGTCATGTAGCTTTAGGGAAAGACTATTGGGGTCATTTCCCATGTTCACGATTTTTGCTAAATTTTAAACAACCGTTTTGCCCCTGGCGAATCTTGTTTTGCCTATAACTTTTGATTGGTAAGGATTTGACCTGAATCCACTTCCATTGGATTCAGATAATGGTTTACCTTTCCGTAGAGTGCTCACATTAATCAAACGGACTTACCATTTAAAAGATATGGCTGAAATAAGGTTTGGAAGATGAAAAACAGTATAATTGAGCTTAACCGGGTGATTAGCAGCTGGGCCCATGACCCATTTCGGGATTAGGATTATGGAGGGGCTGATAGGGTTTAAGAAAACATTTCATTTCATTTTTCTAGCTGCCAAAAACCTTCCTTGAACCCTAGCAATTGCCTCCATCTTCCAAATCTCATTCTAATCCCTTCCTAATCGCTTTTTAACCACTAATTGATCAAATTAACACCAAATCAAGTCAAATTAGTATCAAATCATAGATAGAACTGCTGCTATACATTGGAATTCGTTCCATAACAGTAAAAGTTTCAGAGCTAAGATTTCATATGTGGCTAAAGTGAGTGATTTGCACTTTTATTCACTAATTACGGCTAATTAGGGGTGATTAGTGATAATTAGAGAAATTACACATCATAAAAATCTGGAAAGTTATGAAAAAATTCTAAAATATTATTTTATGTCACTGGTAAAAATTTGGGTTAATTTGGATTAAGTTTGCTAATCTTATAGTTAAAACATGCTTAAGGGGATTAAGGGGAAAGTCATGCTTTTTAGGTATGTTTGATCTAAAATATTTCATATGATTGATATTTTGGTGTTTTTGGTTGATCTACATATTACTATAGTTGTATGGTATGTTTTTTGACTTCACAATAATGTTAGAATGGTTGAAAACGCCATCGTTTGGCGAAATTATCTTGCTGGAAAAACTGCAGAAAACCGGCTCCTGAAGGGGGTATGCCTCATGAACCGCCTAGGAGAAGTATGATTCCTGAAGAGGGTATGTCTCACGAACCGCCCCAATATGATGATCACGAACCACTCCAAGATGATGGTCATGAACCGAGGGGGGGAGGGGTTCACGAGCCACGAACCGACCCTGACGAGGACCCCGACCACAACCTGAACCAAGATTATGACTTCAAACCGAACCAAACTCAAACTTCTGCCACACGATGACAATTGTGAACTCTTCTGAAGATTAACTACAATTCAACCAAAACTTGAGATGCAAAGGAAGTCCAAATGAGAAGTTATTGCTCGGGATCCAGATGGGAACCAACGAGTTAACTTCTAGCGTTGGGCTTTGCTATGGTACATGTGCAAAGGGGTTATTGATATCTATAACTTTCGTTCACCGTTGAAGAGAGGGGGAATGTAGATGAACTAGAGCCAGGGAAGTGTGGACTGGTTGGCCCTTAACCTAGAGCTAGGGGTGTGTAGACTGGGTAGGGTTATTGACTAAAGACCAGGGAAGTATGGTCATAGCAATAGCTACGGAGTTGTCATCACGGCCCCAATGGATTTGGTGATCAAAGTGGTGGATATCATATGCTTTACGCACTAAGTGACTGATGTGAGGATGATTTCTATGTTTGATGTTTACTATCAACATGATAAGCACACTCCTATTTTACACTTTATGTTAGTGTTACCTTAGAGTACTGTAAATCTTGTTGTGCTAACTCTTTGGTTGCAGGTCCAGGTTTAGGTATGGTTATTTATACCTGTTATTGTTTTACTTTGCTGCTATCGCTCATACCAGACTTTTGTCTAACCCAGAGTTTTATGTCTCTTCTTATTACTCTGGGTGCTCCTAAACAAGCAGACTAAATGGTTCTGCATGAGTAACTGTCCGGAGACGAGCAGGAGGCTTCCACGTACTATTTACATATATTCTCCCTGTGTTGTTGCTGGTTATTGCTTTGGGCATTAGTAGTGTACCTTTTCTATTTTGCTTTAGAGACAGTATTTTGAAGTTGTAATAATGATGGTTTGGATCATAAGCTGTATTTTGGATTCTGCTGCTATGATGGTTTTGTTTTCATCTTATGCACTGTCTCGCTTGTTTTATGTCAAGTATGTTATTATTATATTTTATTCCATGCGCTGTGGGGTATATATAGGTTCTTTGGTGATTCATAGTTCCAAAACCTATCCTTTTGACAACCATCCCATGCTACTCGGGCATTAACACAGCGCATTTCAGGGAAATGTCGGCTGGTTCCGGGAAGGCCGTTACACTTGGTATCAGAGCCTAGGGCGTAGTTTAACCTAGGGGAAGACATCAGTGAGAGATAGTATACGTACATGAGAACGCGTATTTGTGATATTTTGGTTTTCAAAAACTATATATATACACACTATCAGTATGTCTAAGGATGAAGTCGCACTGCACTAGCACCACTAGGAAGATGGTTAATTGTTTTCTCTTTACAGACTGAACAATGAGGCAATATACGAGGAGTATGGGTTTAGGGGCCAACAGTGGGAATGTCCGTGATATGAGGATGATGTTTACTACCTTCATGAGGGAGATGCTTAGGGATGTTCTGGGAGCAGTTCCTAATCCTGCTAACGGTGGTGGTGTAGTAGTGCAGATGCCTATGGTCGATTTCGCTTAGCTTAGCAAGGATTATACTAATCTTGGTGGAAAGCCGTTCCACGAAACGGAATCGGCTACGGAGGTTCAAGATTAGCTTAATAGTTGTGAGTGCATCTTCGAGAATTTGGAGATCGAAGATGCAATGAAGATAAAGTTAGCATCGTGTCAACTTCAAGGACGGGCTATGAATTGGTGGAATGCCATTAAAGCGGCCGCTCCTGAAGAACAAGTTACTTGGGATCAGTTTAAGACTCGCTTAAGTGACAAGTATTTGGAGGTCGTGGATGCAATGAAGAGAAAGTTAGCATCGTGTCAACTTCAAGGATAGGCTATGAATTGGTGGAATGCCATTAAAGCGGCCACTCCTGAAGATCAAGTTACTTGGGACCAGTCTAAGACTCGCTTCAGTGACAAATTTGTTCCAGCTGCTCAGAAATCAGAATTATTCAGGAAGTTTTCTGAGCTTAAGTAGAATGGTAGGGCAGTCTCGGAATATATTGTTGAGTTTGATACTTTATCATAATATGGATTATCTCTCTTCGATACTGCCGAGAAGAAGAACGAGAAGTTCATAATCGGTCTAGATGGGTACTTGGGGGAAAGACTGATAAATCATATCGATGAGACATTCAAAACTATAATGGGAAAGACATTGAGGTCTGAGAGCCTTTACCCTAAGTCAAAAACCAAGGTTGTTGTTACATCTGAAGAGGATCCAAAGCCACAGGCAAGCGGTGGAGGCAAGAATAATCCCTAGAATAAGAGGAAACAAAACCAGACTAAGGATGGTCAGAAAAAGAAGAATAAGAAAGATATCGAGTGCTATAGATGTGGCAAGAAGGGTCACTATGCTAAAGAGTGTCGAGTAAAGCCAGGGGAAATAAGTGCTTCAACTGTGGCCAAGTGGGACATTTTAAGAATGAATGTCCACAACCTCCTAAAGAGAAGTAGATCATGAAAGCATATGCTATCAATGTTGTTCCTTCTTCGTCGAATGCCCCAATTGCGACGTAGAAGGGAAAAGGTGTCGTTATACAAGGTATACTTTCTATTTATGATGTCCAGGGGACCGCCGCCCCCCACAAGGTACATCTCGTGCCGGATAACCCAAAAATGAAAGTTTCGTAAGGGGGCTCGTTTCTGTTTGTGTGTTGTTTGATACCAGGGTTTCTCATTCCTTCATATCTTGACCCGGTAGATAGGTTGGAATTTGAACCCGAGATAGTCGATAGACCTTTGGCTATGACGAACCCGATCGGTTGGTTCGACTAGCCTTAGTATGATTTGTTGTAATTTGGTCTTATCGAGTCATGCATGTATGTTTTCTTGTGATTGCTTTGTTTTGGGCTTTACTGGGTTTGGCATTATTTTGGAAGTCGATTGGCTTCAAAGATATGGGGTGGTGGTAGACTGTGAGGGGTCTTTGGTGACCACTAGCACGGACGATGGAAAGAGGGTGGTATTGAGTTGCCTACCTAGTGATGAGGTGATGGCTAGTTTTCTACATTCCCTCGACATCCTGTAGGATGAGTTATTATGTGTGCCTACTGCTGGCGAGTATCCGTATATCTTCGAGCAAGTGACTGGACTTCCACCACCACAAGAGATTGAGTTTCGGATTTATTTAGTGGAAGATGCCAGACCTATAGTGATGCCACTTCGTCGTATGGCGCCAAGGGAGCAGCGAGAGCTCGAGGTGCAAGTGGGCGATCTTTTGAAGAAGGGATTTATCTGAAGGAATGTTTCAGAGTGGGGAGCACCAGTTGTATTTGCTACCATGGCCGATGGTTCCCTTCGCTTATGTGTAGACTACTGTGAGCTGAACAAGATGACTAAGAAGAATAAGTATCCTCTTCCATGGATAGATTTTTTGTTTGATCAATTAAATGGAGCAAGAGCATTCTCCTAATTATATCTCATGATGGATTTTCATCAGCTCCGAGTAGCAGTTGAGAGTATACCTAAAACGACATTTCGGACGCCGTCTGGATTCTATGGGTGGTTGGTCATGCCATTCGAGTTGACCAATGCTCCTGCATATTTTGTGGATCTTATGAATAGAGTTTTCAGAGATCAATTAAATAAGTTTGTTCTTGTATTCGTGGACGATATCTTGGTTTACTCGAGGACAAAGGAAGAACACAAGAAACATTTGAGGATAGTGATGGCGGTGTTGAGGAAACACCAATTGAAAGAAAAATTTTCAGAGTGTCACTTCTGGAGGAGGGAAGTGAGGTTCTTAGGTCATGTTGTTTCAGAGAATGGTATTGTCGTGGATCCTGCAAAGGTGGCTACGGTGCAAGATTGGTCTACGCCCAAGAATGCAACGGACGTGAAAAGTTTCTTGGGGTTAGCTAGATACTATCGTAAGTTTATCCAAGAATTCTCCAAGATAGCAGCACCGTTAACTCAGTTGACCAAGAAGAACCAAGCTTTCATTTGGGACGAAAGGTGTGAGAATTCTTTTAGGAGCCTAAGGAAAAAGTTAACGTGCGCATCAGTGTTAGTTATTCCCAAAGTGAACGAAGAGATGACGGTATACACAGATGCCTATGGTACCGAACTAGGTGTTGTACTGATGCAAGGAGGTAAGGTTGTAGCTTATTCTAGTCAGCAACTGAACCGCATGAGAAAATATATCCTACTCATGATTTGGAATTGGCGGCGATCGTGTTCGCATTAAAGATGTGGAGACACCATCTCGTGGGAGAAAGATTCGAGTTGTTTACCGATTATAAGTCATTAAAGTATCTTTTCTCTCAGAGGGATTTAAATCTTCATCAACAGAGATGGTTATAGTTCTTAGCTTCATATGATTTCAATATCGCATACACACCCGGGAAGGGTAATGCGGTAGCTAAATGCATTGAGTAGGAGGCATGCCAGTTTGGAGGTTATGTTTTTGGAATGGAAGCAACTGGAGTATACCGCAGGATATGATTTTAGGCCTGAAGTGTGAATTGGATCCAGAGATGTTGGCAAGTTTGACGATCAGACCCACCTTGATTGAGTGGATCAGTTCCATCTAGAGGGACGACCCTAACCTATTGGAAATCATCTCCAATGTAAAGATGGGTATCGATGGTGAGGAGATGAACAAGTATGGAGTTGATCGAGAAGGATGGCACGAAAGAATGGGAGACTAGTTGTACCCAACGTTAATGGATTGAGGGATGAAGTGCTTAGAGAGTGTCATCACTCAAAACTGACTATACATCCCGGTGGTAACAAAATGTATCGAGACATGAAGCAGACCTACTACTAGGAAGGGATGAAGAGAGACGTTGGGAAATCTATATCCAAGTACATGAACTGCCAGTTAGTTAAATCCGAGCAAAAGAAGCCTAGTGGTTTGTTACAACCATTGGAAATTCCCGAATGGAAATGGGAACAAGTCTTGATGGATTTCATCGACGGTTTACAAAGGACTAAATCGGGTCACGATAGTATTTGGGTGATTGTGGATCGATTGACCAAAAGTGCAAGGTTTATACCCATAAAGTCGAATAGAATGACAGCTAAGTTAACATAACTGTATATGAAGTGGGTAGTGAGATTTCATGGAGTACCCAACGATATTGTGAGTGACCGAGATCCATTATTTACTAGTGGGTTTTGGAAGAGCTTATGTTTGACAATATGCCATGTTTATGCTAGAAGTATTTAGGCATAATGTCAAACATAAGCATGGCCTAAATACTTCTAGCATAAACATGGCATATTGTCAAACATAAGCATGGCATAAAATACTTCTTGCATAGGCATGGCATATTGTCAAACATAAGCATGGCATAAAATACTTCTAGCATAGGCATGGCATATGGTCAAACATAAGCATGGCATAAATACTTCTAGCATGAACATAGCATAATTCAACTTAATCATGGTTTAAGCCTAATCACATAACGATGGTATAAACATACTTATGCATAAATATTCCTAAACATGGTGTTTGCTTTAAACTTGCAAAAAGGGGATTTTTGAGTCCAACCTAGCCATGTCATCATATAATCCTTTGAAACAAGATAGACTTAATAACGGATTTCAATTATGCCAAATATCATTCCTAGCCATACTCATAAGTTTGCAAAAGCATGACTTAATACATGGATTATGGTGTCAAAATTCCACATAGTTTCATATGAACTATAATAACCAAACTTGTTTCAATTACTTGCAAAATGATTTATGCACAAAAATATACATCATAATGGCATAATAACAAAGGCCCAAACTTGCATGAATTTCAATTAACTACATACATGTAGCTTCAATATAGATTACACAATTTGCGCAACATTCCAAACGTATATTTGCATAGAACTACCGCATGTAGTTCTTTATAATGAATAACATAATACAAACGTATATAAATTGATAAGAACGCACAAATATGAATTACTTCCATTGCCACAATTCAAGCATACACATCGACACAGTTGTTTATTTATACCAAAGTAATACTCTACTTACAATGGTTTGATGAATTCTCTAGTTTAGGGATCGAAGACGCAAATTCCTTTGTTGAATTGATTAGCTTTAGGTTGCTTGAATTGCTTTAGGCCTTAGAACTTTCTTCCTAATTCTCTCTCTCTAGTTGGCGGCTATTCTTTGTCGTTCCTCAGCAACATGGCGGCTATAATCTTATTTTGGATGAATAGATTAGGGTTTAGTCTAGGGTTGTTTATATAGAGGTTAGGAATTGATTAGGACCCTTGATGTTGCTAAGTTAGATCATAGCCATTCATTAGGAAGAGAGACCAATAAAAACCCGCCACCTAGCCCTAATGACAAAGCAGACCACTGAAATTCGACCAAACACAGACCTGGCCAGCCAGGTTGACTGGGCTCGACCAGGTCGACACCCCTGTCGACAGGGCTGTCGACAGCCCTGTCGACATGGGTAGCCCAGGTCGACAGCCCAGTCGACCTGGGTGGCTAGGCGGGTGTTTTATCCGCCTGGCCCATTGGGCCCCATTTCAAATTATTATTTTATTCTGTTTGAATTTTAAATTTAATTCAAAACTTCCGAAGGCCATATCTTCTTCATACGGACTCCGTTTTTTGAAAACTCGGACTCTATTTCGCGTATTTTTCCGAGACGAACGCAATGGCGTATCCCGTTTCCCTTAGTTCTTTGATTTGAATTTGATTATACTTTAATTCATGAATTTTACAGTTATAGAATTTTCGGGGTGTTACATTCTCCCCCACTTAAAAGGATTTCGTCCCCGAAATCTTCAAGTTAGGAGGAATGTATATCCTAACATCCAATCATCCATCTACTCATCCATCAAACACGAGCATCCATTGTCCTTAAAAGACTTCTAATGCTTCATGATCATATGCGAAGTGTGTGTGTACATGTATTTATCTAATGCAAAATCAGGCGGTCTACTGATTCAGTTGACCTCCTTAATGCGAATTATGTAAGTGCCATGAATCCATTATGTATGCAAATTTCCCTATTCTTGATTCTACATGAGTGCACAATCATTCAGTACAAATGCAGCATCCACATGACAACACATTATAGTTCAACCACATACGAAAGCAAACATATATGCATATGCAATATGAAGTGACTGAGCCGATCTAAAACCTAGATTGTGTGTGTATATGCAACCACGAGCAACCACTAGCAATCACTTGCAACCACTTGCAACCATTCATACATAACATGTTTCAACTACATGTTTTCATCCAAAGGTTTTCTACCTAAAAGATACGGTCGAGGAAATATACCTAAAAAGATAGATAAAAGCGCAACTTAAGGAAAAAGAAAGATCAAGGATGTACCCTCGAACAGAAAAGGGTAGGCAGTACGGATTCTATCTTCAGTTTCCCAAGTCGCGTCTCCCTCGGCGTCGCTCCACTGAACTTTGACGAGCTTGACTTCGCGGTTGCGTAGCCTCTTCACTTCCGTTCCTAAGATGCGGGTAGGAACTCTCCTTATGGTTGCTTCGCGTTCCACTTCGGCCTCTTCGAGGATGTTTGGCTCTACCACTTCAGCTGACTCATGCAGACATTTTCGGAGATGTGAAACGTCAAAAACGTTGTGGACTCCAGCCAACTTCTCGGGTAGCTCTAATCTATAGGCCATTTTCCCAATCTTCTCGATAATAGGGAATGGCCCTACGAACCTTGGCGCTAGCTTTCCTGTGGTTCCAAAGCGAACAACGTTCCTTAGCGGTGATACCTTGAGAAAAACTCTGTCTCCAACCTCAAATTCAAGGTCGGTTCTCCTCTTGTCGGCGTAGGACTTTTGTCTGTCTTGGGCCGTCTTCATCCTTCTTCGTATTAAGTCTACTTTCTCTGAAGTCTCTCGGATCATGTCTGGTCCAAGTATGAGCTTATCCGTGGACTCCCACCAACAAGTGGGTGACCGGCACGGTCTTCCATATAAAGCTTCGAAGGGCGCCATTCCTATGGTTGCTTGATAGCTGTTGTTGTAGGCAAATTCCACCAAAGGAAGGTGGTCTTCCCATGTCCCTCCGAAGTCAAGGACGCATAGCCTTAAGAGGTCTTCCAAAACTCTGTTCACTCTCTCTGTTTGGCCGTCGGTTTGGGGATGATAGGCTGTGCTCAAGCGTAACTGCGTTCCTACTGCTTCTTGCAGACTCCGCCAAAATTCGCTGGTGAAGATGGGGTCTCGGTCACTAACAATGCTAGATGGTATACCATGGAGTCGAACGATTTCCTTGAGGTAAAGTGATGCTAGGGATGAGGCAGTTCTTTTACTTTTGACAGGTAAAAAGTGGGCGCTTTTAGTAAGCCTATCCACTATTACCCAAATGCTAGTGTTGCCTCTCCTAGACCTAGGCAGCCCATCGATGAAGTCCATTGAGATGCTATCCCACTTCCACTGCGGGACCTCCAGAGGATGTAGTAGTCCGCCAGGCTTTTTCTGTTCCGCCTTAACCTGTTGGCACACCATGCACTTAGAAACGAATTCTGCCACGTCCTTTTTCATGCCATTCCAAAAGAAAGTCCTTTTTATGTCTTTGTACATTTTATCTCCGCCTGGGTGTATCGTCATCTTGGAGTGATGTGCCTCCTCGAGAACCTTTTTCACTAAATCTTTTGCTTGTGGGACGCATAGTCTTCGGTCTCGCCTTAGCAAACCCTTACCGTCGATGGAGTATCTGTTGAGGTGACTTGAAGTCTCACCCCTAATTAGCCTATCAATTATTTCCACAAGCTGAGGGTCTTCGCGTTGTGCTGTCCCTACTGAATCCACTAAAGTTGGGCGCACTTCGAGAGATGCTAGCAAGCCTGGTACGAAATCGGAGGAGGGCCTAAAGTTGAAACTGGCTATAAACTCTAGGCTTTGTCTTTCAACAAACAACGGGCTTAGGGTCAATTTCTTTCGGCTCAACGCGTCTGCCACTACGTTGCCTTTGCCCGGAGTGTAGGAGATTTCGAAATCGTACGAGGCAAGAAACTCCATCCATCTTTGTTGCCTCAAGTTAAGATCTTTCTGCGAGAAAAGATATTTCAACGATTTATGGTCAGTGTAAAGTTCGAACTTCTCACCTAGGAGATAGTGTCGCCAAGACTTGAGTGCAAAGATGATGGCGGCTAGCTCTAGATCGTGGGTTGGGTAGTTCTTTTCGTGCACCTTCAACTGCCTCCCGCCATAAGCTACTACCCTTCCTTCTTGCATTAAGACGGCGCCTAGCCCTGTCCTACATGCATCCGTATAAACAGTGAACATCTTGCTCCCATCTGGCAGCGTCAAAACTGGGGCTGTTGTGAGAGCCCTCTTCAGTCGTTGGAAAGCAAACTCGCAATCCAAATCCCAATTGAATACTAGATTCTTCTTGGTCAATTTCGTGAGTGGAGCTGAAATTTTCGCAAAATCCCTTATGAATTTTCGATAGAAACCTGCTAGTCCTAGAAAGCTTCGGACCTCAGTTGCATTCCTTGGTGTCTTCCAATCCTGTACCGCCACTACCTTAGCAGGGTCCACCGCTAACCCTTGTTTGGATACTATGTGCCCAAGGAACCTCACCTCTTCTCTCCAAAAGTGGCATTTGGAGAATTTGGCTTTTAGTTGATGGACTCGCAAAGTTTCCATGATTGCCCTTAAGTGTTGAGCATGTTCCTCTTCACTCTTTGAGAAGATAAGGATATCATCTACGAAGACCACTACGAATTTGTTGAGGAAATCTCTAAATACCCTACTCATCAGGTCCACGAAGTACGCAGGTGCATTTGTCAAGCCGAAAGGCATGACAAGCCATTCAAAGAAGCCGTCTGGGGTTCTGAAAGCCGTTTTATCGATGCTATCTTCAGCCACCCTTAGCTGATGAAAACCGGTTGCTAAATCGAGTTGGGAGAAAACAGACGCTCCTACAAGCTGGTCAAATAAATCATCAATTCTAGGGAGAGGGTGCCTATTCTTTTTCGTTAGCTTGTTGAGCTCCCTATAGTCAACACATAGACGGAGTGAACCATCCGCCTTTGTAGCGAACACCACTGGAGCGCCCCATTCTGAAATGCTCCTCCTAATGAACCCCTTTTCTAGAAGCTCTTTAATCTGTTTACTGAGCTCTTTCCTTTCTCGTGGAGCCATATGTCTAACGGGCAACGCAACGGGCTTTGCATTATCTACCAGATATATGCGGAAGTCTATTTCCCGCTTCGGAGGAAAGCCCTTCACCTCTTCGAAGACATCCGGATATTCCCGGACCACTCTAACTGATTGCAAATTTTCAACAGAGGCATCTAGCGATTCAAGATAACTAAGCATAACCGCATACGAGGGATTACAGGAAATTTCCAAAGTATTACCGAGCTGGGTTAGGAGCCTAACAACCCTTTTCTCACAATCAAGGATGGCCCCATTACTGGATAGCCAATCCATACCCAAAATCAAACCATACCCCGAAAAGCCCAAAACAAAGGCACTACATAGAAATTCAACACTTAGAATAGAAATTTTCAATCCCACACAGATCATAGACAAATGAGCTGGGCCCCCAATTGGGTTTGAAACAATTAAGGGGTCCTCTACCATACTAGTTTCAAGGTGCAGAGATTCTACTAAAGCAGATGAGATAAAGGAGTGTGATGCGCCAGAATCAAATAAAGTGCGAACGGGGTGATCATAAAGATAAATTACGCTTTCTACAGAAGTGTTTGTACCTCGCTGTTGCAATGGTGGCGCTTCTAGCACATGAACCTGTGTCCCTGGGGTGGATCTAGCCCTCTGCCCCTGTCCTCGTTTCTTTGGGCAGTCCTTAGCCCTATGGCCTGTCTCACCACAAGAAAAGCACCCACCATTCTCCTTGGCCTTCTTTTTCCGGCAGTCCTTTACTAAGTGCCCCACTTTGCCACAGAAATTGCACTTCCTCTTCTCTTTGTTGCCTTTTCCGCCCTTCTTAAAGTCTGTCTTCTTAGGCTGCAAACCCTCTTTCTTCCCTTGAGAGCTTTCTGCCTTGGTCTCCTTCTTACCCTTGTCCTCTTCGTTCAGCAATGCCATTTGCACCAATCTTTCATACGTGGCTCCCATGGGTATATGGGTCATGGCCAAACTATGTAATGGCTCATTTAACCCTTTGACGAAACGGAGAGCCTTCTTATGCGGGGTGTTGACTAGGTCAAGCCCAAACCTAGCCAGCTCATCGAACTGATTCACATACTCTCTGACAGTCTTGTCTCCTTGCTTAAGAAATAAGAATTTTTCCAACTGCAAACTTCTTTCCGCATCTGAGAGAAACTTAGTCTCAAACCTTGCCCTAAAGTCCTCCCATGTCTCCACTGGTCTTTCAGCATTAGTGACTTCCCACCAGTAGGAAGCCTCGCCCTTCAATAACCACACCGCCAGTTGTACTTTTTGTCTATCCTCTACCTCAAAGATGATGAATAGGTCCTCCGTTTCTTTCAGCCAATTCCTAGCTGCTATGAAGGACTCAGTTCCATGGAAATCCCTTCCACCCATAGCTTTAAAATCTTTACATATCTTAGCAAAAGTGTTTCCCCGAGGAGGAGGTGGAGGAAAAGGTGCTGCTGCAGCTGGATGGTTTCCTTCTGCTGGGGGAGGAGGAATGGTAGGACCTGGCTGAGTGGCCCTTGCTTCTAAGAACCGTCTAAACCAACCAGGTATTGGTACCCCTTCCGGCAAGTTAAGTTCTTGGGACATGCTGAAACAAAAAGGATAGATTCAAAACGAAGGATAAGAGATAGTACCTATGGCTTTGGGGAGTGGACTTTGCCTTTTTAAAATAAAATAATGTTTTTCTTTTAAAAATGCTTCTTTAAATTTCCTTTTTGAAAATAATTTTTCAAAACTTTTTATCTTATCTGGTAAACCTATGCTCTGATACCAAGTGAAACACCCCACCTCCGTTAGGGTCACTCTCAAAGGGAATGCCCTAATTTTGGTGGAGGTTTATAAGTACAAGTCACAGATATACAAGACAGATATAGGAACACATATTTGTAAACAGCGGAAGAACAACAAACTTTATTTCATAAAGTCAAATACGTGTTACAACAACATCCTTTCCAAAAACATAACATAACACTTTCATAATCTGTCTTGAGTACATGATTTAAAGAAGCATAAATAAAACATAGATAAACTGCAAAAGCCTTTTAGTGGATTGTCCAAAGACATAGTTCAAAACAGGAAAGTCCAAGCAATACATTTCTCTTCTTCAAGCTGGATGTTGAGGCTGGTCAAGCTGCTGTGTTCCCTCCCTGAGGACCTGGGGGGGGGGGGGAAACGGAAGAAAGAAGACGAAAGAAAAATAGAGTCAGACATAAAGCCTGAGTAATTCTAGTACTACTTTGTCTATGAATAAAGAACTGGGTATGATAAGTAAACAGGAAGTGGGCAAACACTATAAACTTGGTTAAGTTGTCTAGGGTCGAATATACTATCGTACCCCATGTTAATCTCTGAACCCATATAAACTAGTTTCCAGTTTGCACCCCATAATCAGGGTGATGTGATCCATTCTATGATGATCGGCTCCTACTCGCATAGTTACATGTGTCTTACGGCCCCCGATGTCTGTAGTTACCTATGCTGGTCCCACCATGGGGTGTATCAAGTCCCATAGTGGCAACCCGACACAACCTTAGAGTGCAAAGGTATGCTACTGGTGTCCAGTGCTTTATTTTTCTGCGCCGGAGTGCGTGCACGCCTGCACACCGTTAGAACCTACACTGCTACACCACCGCCGTCGATTTGACCTCTTACAATCAGCCCAGTAATCGTGCCCCACCCTGCCTAGTTTCAGGGTATCCTGATACACCTTCTAGGGTTACTGCTGAAAAGGGTCCCCCGTTACTAGGTTTTCTATCTCTAGCCAACATGCTAAGTTGGTTAAGTGTTTCCTAACCTAACCCCACCAGTCCGTTTAGTTTAGCATGTTCCATTTTGATTAAGTCTTTAGTTCACTTAATCCTAACAATCCTGACTCAGCCTTAATTGTCTTATTAAGGCCCTGACCTCTCACATTAGACAGGTATTGTTGTGGCTGCCTGTTGCCGGTTGGTTCCGGGCAGTCTTACGCCACAACTCAGTCTAACCTCGGGTCCTTGCTGGGCTCCATGTTTAACCTCCCACATTGGATAGGTATTGTTGTGACTACTGGACAGCCGGGCGGTTCCGGGCAGGTTTACATCACAACTCAATCCAACCTCGGGTTAAACACATCGTCTTTTCTACATTTACATATTTTGTCATTCTTCTTTATTTCTTATATGTAAATATTTGCGGCCCATTATTATGTTAATGGTGTAAAGGTTACACCAACCATGGGCCCAACCCATACTTGACTTTGGGCCCTTCTATTTCATATTTTCACTCATTAATTAATTTTAACCCAACGTTATTTTCCCCCGTTTTACACGTCCGTTTATATATATTGGGCTTAGCCTTTTAAAGCCCAATTTAGCCATGCGAAAAGGGGAGGCTTATGGCGTATACACAAAGAGGGGAAAGTGAGCTCATGAACTTGCATATAATAGAAATTGGTGTACTTGCATAGTGGTGACATGTATTTTGGTCATAAAACATAGGTGACATAAATCAAGGCATGTAAACTTGCATAGGTTTAACTACAACATGAACCTATATTCTTATTTAGGCATAATGTCAAACATAAGCATGGCCTAAATACTTCTAGCATAAACATGGCATATTGTCAAACATAAGCATGGCATAAAATACTTCTTGCATAGGCATGGCATATTGTCAAACATAAGCATGGCATAAAATACTTCTAGCATAGGCATGGCATATGGTCAAACATAAGCATGGCATAAATACTTCTAGCATGAACATAGCATAATTCAACTTAATCATGGTTTAAGCCTAATCACATAACGATGGTATAAACATACTTATGCATAAATATTCCTAAACATGGTGTTTGCTTTAAACTTGCAAAAAGGGGATTTTTGAGTCCAACCTAGCCATGTCATCATATAATCCTTTGAAACAAGATAGACTTAATAACGGATTTCAATTATGCCAAATATCATTCCTAGCCATACTCATAAGTTTGCAAAAGCATGACTTAATACATGGATTATGGTGTCAAAATTCCACATAGTTTCATATGAACTATAATAACCAAACTTGTTTCAATTACTTGCAAAATGATTT
Source organism: Allium sativum (assembly GCA_030737875.1). Taxonomy (NCBI): domain Eukaryota; kingdom Viridiplantae; phylum Streptophyta; class Magnoliopsida; order Asparagales; family Amaryllidaceae; genus Allium; species Allium sativum. The sequence continues at coordinate 746,507,273 of CM060916.1, read as the reverse complement.
ATGCACAAAAATATACATCATAATGGCATAATAACAAAGGCCCAAACTTGCATGAATTTCAATTAACTACATACATGTAGCTTCAATATAGACTACACAATTTGCGCAACATTCCAAACGTATATTTGCATAGAACTACCGCATGTAGTTCTTTATAATGAATAACATAATCCAAACGTATATAAATTGATAAGAACGCACAAATATGAATTACTTCCATTGCCACAATTCAAGCATACACATCGACACAGTTGTTTATTTATACCAAAGTAATACTCTACTTACAATGGTTTGATGAATTCTCTAGTTTAGGGATCGAAGACGCAAATTCCTTTGTTGAATTGATTAGCTTTAGGTTGCTTGAATTGCTTTAGGCCTTAGAACTTTCTTCCTAATTCTCTCTCTAGTTGGCGGCTATTCTTTGTCGTTCCTCAGCAACATGGCGGCTATAATCTTATTTTGGATGAATAGATTAGGGTTTAGTCTAGGGTTGTTTATATAGAGGTTAGGAATTGATTAGGACCCTTGATGTTGCTAGGTTAGATCATAGCCATTCATTAGGAAGAGAGACCAATAAAAACCCGCCACCTAGCCCTAATGACAAAGAAGACCACTGAAATTCGACCAAACACAGACCTGGCCAGCCAGGTTGACTGGGCTCGACCAGGTCGACACCCCTGTCGACAGGGCTGTCGACAGCCCTGTCGACATGGGTAGCCCAGGTCGACAGCCCAGTCGACCTGGGTGGCTAGGCGGGTGTTTTATCCGCCTGGCCCATTGGGCCCCATTTCAAATTATTATTTTATTCTGTTTGAATTTTAAATTTAATTCAAAACTTCCGAAGGCCATATCTTCTTCATACGGACTCCGTTTTTTGAAAACTCGGACTCTATTTCGCGTATTTTTCCGAGACGAACGCAATGGCGTATCCCGTTTCCCTTAGTTCTTTGATTTGAATTTGATTATACTTTAATTCATGAATTTTACAGTTATAGAATTTTCGGGGTGTTACACTTTAGGGTCAGAATTACATCTTAGTACCGTGTACCATCCCCAAACAGACAGTCAAAATGAGAGGGTGAAATCGTGTATTAGAGGATGCCTTGGGAGCTTGTATATTGGATTTTGGAGGATCATGGGATGACCGTTTGCATCTGGTTGAGTTCGCGTATAATAATAGTTATCAATCCAATATTGGTATGGCTCCGTTTGAAGCTTTGTACGGAAGATTGTGCAACTCACCATCATGTTGGTTAGAAACAGGTGAGAAACTTGTTCTTGGGCCGGATGTAATAAGAGAAACTTCAGATAAGATCAAGGTTATTCAACAGCAAATGAAGGCTGCCCAAGATAGGCAGAAGAGTTATGCTGATAAAAGACGAAGGGATTTGAAATTCTCCATTGGCGATTTGGTTTTCGTCAAGATTTCTCCATTGAAGAATGTAATTCGATTTGGTAGGAGAGGTAAATTGGTACAAAGATTTGTTGGTCCATTTCCAGTCCTCGAACAAGTTGGGAATTTAGCGTATAAAGTTGGATTACCTGACAAGATGGCGGGAGTTCACGACGTATTTCATGTTTTCCAGTTAAGGAAATTCGTGCACAATTCTGATATGACTATTTCACCTGATTAGTTGGATGATATCGAAGTGGAATCTAAGGCAGTTGGGAGCCACGTAATGATTCGTATTATTGAAAATGATACAAAGAAACTTCTACGGAAGACGGTGAAACTGGTTAAGGTCCAGTGGGTGATAATGAGGAGGACTGTACTTGGGAAACAGAGGAGAACATAAGGAAGTCGCATCCAGAACTCTTTGCTTGGTAAGGTTTTAATCGCGATATAGTTATTCCCATGTTAGTAAACCGCATGCTAAGGTAGGTTTGTTGTGTTTGTTATGTATGTTTGATTGATTGTAAATGGTTAATAGGCACACGGGACCTTTTGGTTGTTTTCTTGATTAAGGAATTTCGGGGGCGAAATTTCTTAAGGGGGAGGAGAGTGTAACGACCCGCATTCTACGTATTGGAGGATCGTAGAATATTTATCTTATTTTCACATGAAGTCGTATGGTCGTGTAACTTTGTAGAATGACTATTGGGGTCATTTCCCATGTTCACGATTTTTGCCAAATTTTAAATGACCGTTTTGCCCCTAGCAAATCTTGTTTCGCCTATAACTTTTGATTGGTAAGGAGTTTTGACCTGAAACCACTTCCGTTGGACTTGGATAATGGTTTACCGTTCCGTACAATTGTTACATAAATCAAATGGACTTACCGTTTGTAAGATATGGTTGAAATAAGGTTTGGAAGATGAAAAACAATATAATTGGGCTTAACCGGGTGATTAGCAGCTGGGCCCATAATCCATTTCGGGATTAAGGTTATGGAGGGGCTAATAGGGTTTGGGAAAACATTTCATTTTATTTTTCTAGCCACCAATAACCTTCCTTGAACCCTAGCAATGGCCTCCATCTTTCAAATCTCATTCTAATCCCTTCCTAATTGTTTTTTAACCACTAATTGATCAAATTAACACCAAATCAAGTCTAATTAGTATGAAATCAGAGATAGAGTTACTGTTATACATTGGAATTTGTGCCATAATAGTAAAGTTTCAGATCTAAGATTTCATTTGTGGCTAAGGTGAGTGATTTGCACTTTTATTAACTAATTACGGCTAATTAGAGGTGATTAGTGATAATTAGTGAAATTATGCATCATAAAAATCTACAAAAATATGTAGAAATTCTAAAATATTATTTTATGTCATTCGTGAAAATTTGGGTTAATTTGGATTGAGGTTGCTAATCTTACAGTTAAAACATCCTTAAGGGGATTAAGGGGAAAATCATGCTTTTTGGGTATGTTTGATCTAAAATATTTCATCTGATTGATATTTTGGTGTTTTTGGTTGATTCTACATATTACTACTATTGTTTGGTATGTTTTATGACTTCACAGTAAGGTTAGAATGGTTGAAAATGACATCGTTTAGTGAAATTAGCTTGCCGGAAAAATTGCAGAAAACCGGTTCCTGAAGGGGGTATGCCTCACGAACCGCCCAGGGGAAGTATGATTCCTACAGGGGGTATGTCTCACGAACCTCCCCTAGATGATGGTCACGAAAAACTCCAAGATGATGGTCATGAGCCGGGGGTGTCACGAATTGGGGGGTGGTCACGAATCGGGGGGGGGGGGTCATGAGTCACGAACCGACTCTGTCGTGGACCCCGACTATGACCTGAACCAAGATTATGACTCCAAACCGAACCAGACTCAAACTTCTGCCACGCGACGACAATTGTGAACTCTTCTGAAGATTAACTACAATTCAACCAAAACCTAAGATGCAAAGGAAGTCCAAATGAGAAGTCATTACTTAGGATCCAGATGGGAACCAACGAGTTAACTTCTAGCATTGGGCTTTGCTACGGGACGTGTGCAAAGGGTTGTTGACATCTATAACTTTGTTTCACCATTGAAGAGAGGGGGCATGTCAACGAACTAGGGCCAAGGAAGTGTGGACTGGTTGGCCCTTAACCTATAGCCAACAGTGTGTGGACTGGGTAGGGTTATTGACTATAGATTAGGGAAGTATAGTTATAGCAATAGTCACGGAGTTGCGTCTTGGCCCCAATGGATTTGGTGGTCAAAGTGGTGGATATCATGTGCTTTACGCACTGAGTGAGTGATGTGAGGATGATTGCTATGTTTGATGTTTTCTATCACCATGACATGCACACTCCCATTTTACACTTTATGTTAGTGCTACCTTAGAGTACTGTACATCTTGTTGTGCTAACTCTTTGGTTACAGGTCCAGGTTCATGTATGGTGATTTATACCTGTTATTGTTTACTTTGCTGCTATCGTTCATACCAGACTTTTGTTTGGCCCAGAGGTTTATGTCTCTTCTTATTACTTTGGGTTCTCCTAAATGAGCAGACTAGAGACAGGTTAGGTGGTTATGCATGAGTAGCTGTCCGGAGTCGAGCATGAGGCTTCCATGTACTATTTACATATATTCTCCCTGTGTTATTGTTGGTCACTACTTTTGGCATTAGTAGTGTACCATTTCTATTTTTCTTTAGAGACAGTATTTTGAAGTTGTAATAATGATGGTTTGGATCATAAGCTGTATTTTGGATTATGCTGCTATGATGGTTTAGTTTTCAGCTTATGCACTGTCTCGCCTATTTTATGTCAAGTATATTATTATTATATTTTATTCCATGCGCTGTGAGATATACTACAGGTTCTTTGGTGATTCATAGTTTCAAAACCCTTTCCTTTTGACGACCATCCCGTGCTAGTCGGGCATTGGCACAACGCATTTCGGGGAAATGTCGGCTGGTTCGGGGCGGGCCGTTACAAACCTCGTAGCCCTGAATCGAGGATTGTAATTTTGATAGTTATTTGAAAAGAAATATGCAAAATCCTCAGTTGTGTGGGACTAGATATAGGGTACCCTAGACTCTAACTCAAAGCTCCCTAAGTCGCCAATATCATCTAGCTTGAGTATGGAGGCTAAATCAAGAAGGCATCTCCGAGCATGAGAAACATGGAAATCGATTTGGACAACCGATAAGTGCCTAGGAAAATCCACACGATAAGCCATCTTCTCAATCCTATCCATGATCAGACCATCTTTTAAGAAGGGGAACTTTAAAAAATACAAAATCTACAACAATTAATTCTAATTCCTTCCTCCTCCTATCCGCGTATGACTTCTGCTGGTCCTGGCCAGCCTTTATTCTCTTCTGAATCAAAGCGATTATCTCTGTAGACTCACAGATAAGGTCCGATCCAAGTAGAATCTTGTCGCTAGTTTCCTACTAATAAGCCGGCGATTTGCATCGCCACCTGTATAATGCCTCGTAAGGGGCCATACCAATTGTCGCTTGCTAACTATTATTATATAAAAATTCTACAAAAGTCAACTGCTACTCCAAAGCTCCTCCGAATTTAATGATACAGGCTCTAAGAAGATCCTCCAAAACTTTGCGGACTCTTTGTTTGACTGTCGATTTGCGAATTATAGGTTGTACTCAAACTCAGCATCATTCCTAAAGTTGCTTGAAAACTCTTCCAAAATTAACTAGTAAACAATGTGTCTCTATCACTAACTATAGAAGTCGAAACCCAATGTAGTCTAATAATATCCCTAACATGTAACTGTGCTAATGAAGCGGCGCTCCAACTATTCTTGATCAGGATAAAATGGGCGCTCTTTGTTAACTAATCCATGACGACCCAAATAGCTTCATTTCCCTTTGGACTCCTAGAAATCCCATCAATAAAATCGATAGAAATGTGTTCCTATTTTCCAATGGGAATCTCTAAGGGTAATAATGGTCCTCCATGCTTACCTTGCTCGGCCCTGAATTTTTGGCACGATGAACATCTGGCAACAAATTTTGAAACGTCCTTCTTCATTCCTTCCTAATGAAAGCTTCTATTCATATCCCGAAACAGTTTGTCCCCTCCAAGGTGTATGGTCATCCTCGATCTATGACACTCCTCGAGAATCTCCTTCCTAAGGTCTCCACCCCTAAGCATAAAAAGTCGGCCTTCTCTCCTCAAACTACCACTATTATTTGTAGAATATTTATTCGAATAAGAAAAAGATTCCCCCTTAAAAAACTTTTCTTTTATTAATCTCAACTCATCGTCATGTTCTTATTCACTCTTAATCCTTTCTTTCAAGACTGGTATTACCTCCATAACTCTAGGAAATCCTTTCGCTGCCTCAAATGGTGGTTGGAAATTGAAACTGGAAAGAAACTCAAATTGTCTCCACTCGGTGATCGCACTAAGGGTAGCATGCCTCAGATTCAAAGCGCCGACTACGAAATTAACCTTCCTAGGGGTATACTGAGTGGAAAAATCGAATGATGCTAGATACTTCATCCATTGCTGTGATTGTAGGTTTAGATCTCGCTGAGAAAACAAATATCTAAGAGACTAGTGGTCGGTGAATATCTCAATCTACTTTCCTAAAAGGTAATGTCTCCACATCTTTAGGGATAAACTACAGCTGCTAACTTTGAGTTATGGGTGAGGTACCTTTTCTCATGATCCTTAAGTTGTCTACTTGCATAGGCAACTACTCTACCCTCCTGCATAAGTACCGCTCCTAAACCAGTCCCATAACCATCGATGAAAACAGTGAACACTTCGTTCCATTTGGAATAGCAAGAATAGGTGCACTCGTAAGAGATTCCTTCAACCTCTCAAAGGCAATACCGCACTTCTCAATCTATAAAAACATATGATCCTTTTTTGTCAATCGGCTTAGTGGAGTTGAAGTTCTCACAAAGTCCTTAATAAATTTCTAATAGTAGCCCACTAACCCAAGGAAACTCCTAACCTTTGTCGCATTGCGGGGTATCCTCCATTCTTGAACTCTCTTTTCCTTAGCATGGTCTACCCCTAATCCTATTCCCTAGAAACTAGGCTTCTCTCTTCCAAAAGTGGCATTTTTTTAGCAGGACGGATGTGTAGCGCGAGACTACACAGCCGATTAAGCATTATATTAATATGTATAAACCAGTTGACAAGCCCAACTGGTGGATAATAGTTCGAGAAAGAGATAATACCACACATACACCCGAATACCCAACGTTTAAAGATAATATAACACATCATCATAGAGACTTAAAGCAATACCATATACATATACAAGCCAAAATAAGAAACCACTTAAGAAATTACTAAACCATGCAGACATAACAAAGTTAATGCAGATCTGGACTTGAGTCTCCATGGTTTGAACCCACTGATTCAGCTGGACTATTATTCACTGGCAGAGCGAGCATAAATCTAGCTAAGGAAGATTGACCTGTCCATGATTGAAAGTAGTAAATAATAAGTCTGCATAATCCTTCAAAATGCTTCAGTGGTTTGTTAAATACAACTGCATTCCTCTGCTACCATATGCACCAACAGTATATTGGTAAAAAGGAATATAATGCAACTTTAACAACACTATTTTGCCATTAGTCGAACATAGATGATATGTTGGGAAAAATCCAAGTAGATAAATGCTAGTGGCAGCTAGAATTGGGAATGAGAAAGCGCATTCAAAGAACAAATGATGAATTGATTCCACATGACTTGAACAAAAAGCACAATGAGGATCAACAATCAGATTGACCCTATGCAACTTTGCTCTGGTGTTAACCTTTCCATGAATAAGTCACCAATTGAAGAAGAGAACTTTTGGAGGCAGACAAATTTTCCATAATCTTGAAAATGAAAAAGATCTTCCAAAAAAGTTAGTATAATGATACATAGAGGAAATAGAAAAACCCTTCCTCGGTGATAAAGCCCAAACATAGCTATCCGGAATATGAGAAATCAGGGTTTGAAAGATCGGACTGGAGACATGGAGGAGATTATCAAGAATATGAACATCAAATATAGATGAAGGACAAAGACTTGAATGACCATTATGAAACAAATTCACCAGAAGAACTCACATTAGAAATCAGAGGGAAAAGAGAAGGGAAAATATGAGAACGAGGGAGCTGGCCATGCCAAATGTCATGCCAGAATAAAAAAGTTTCACATTACCCAGACTTACATAAAACAAATTTTTAATACGAGGAATAAATGAAATTACACCAGACCAGAATGGAGAAGGCCTAACAAAGGGAAGAAAGTGCAAAACAAGATGAGAATTGCTAGAATAATAAAGGGAAAGAATCCAGTCCTTTCATATGAAAGAGCCTGGAGATACAATGCACCATAACCATTTTGATAGTAGTGCCAAACTGAAATTAAAGAGATTAACTATGCCCAAGCCTCCTTGATCAATATGTAAACACATAGTGTGCCAATTAACCAATTTTTTGACTTTGTTCCCATTCCAAAAGTGGCATTTTAAGAATTTGTCCTTAAGAAGGTTTTCCCTTAGAATTCCCCCTTTCTTAAGTGAACCTCCTGTTCCTTAAAGTCCTTGAAAATGATAATAATTTCATCTACAAACACAACCACTATCCTATTGAGTATGCCCTAATATCCTACTCATAAGATTTACAAAGAAAGCGGTGACACTTGTCAAACCAAAAGGCATAACCTCTCACTCAAACAATCCATCTATCGTCCTAAACTCAATCTTAGGCTTACTTTCATCCGAAATCCTCAACTATTGAAATTCAATAGCTAGATTTCACTGCGAAAATATTTGGGCTCCTCCCAATGGTTAAACAAATCATCTATCCTCGGTAAGGAGTATCTTTCATCTTAATCACTTTATTTAGTTCACTATAATCCACGCACAACCTCAAAGACCCATCATATTTTGTGGCAAACACTACTGGCGCACTCATCTAGGACATACTTCTCTGAATAAACCCTTTCTGCATGCTCTCTCCTTTCCTTAATAGCCATGTGCCTTAAAGACAATGATACAGGTCTCATGTCTATTTGAGATCTATCCGAAAAGATATCTCTCTGTAGGGTAAGAGTCTACGACCTCCTAAAAAACATCTGGAAACTCACAAACAATCGACACTGAAGATGATCCTTTTAAATCAATAAAAAAGGAAAATAAGGCAGAGTCCCTATTCCCAGTCCTACAGGGGATCTCTAAGCTATAGCCTCCTCATCTTCTCAAGGAAACAACTCTCTTCTCGCAGTTAAGGAAGGCCACAATAAAAGTAATAATCAGTCCATTCCTAAAATGTGACCATACCCCTCGAACTCAAGTACATATGCATCCCAAAGGAAGTCAACATCACTAATGTCCATATCCAGGTCTTTACACATAAGAGGAAGTTGCATATTCCCTCTGACAGGGTTAGACCTCTATTGTATAGCTAGCAAAGGATAAGGAAAGTTTTAAAGAACCAACAATCTTCCTAGTAATGAAGGAATGGGTGGCTTTTGAATCAAACAAGGTACACAAAGAAATTCCTAGGATATAAATTATACCTTCCAATGCAGGTTGTCCTTGATCTCTAAAGAGTTGAGTTATAATCAGTGCTAACTCCAAGGCATAGTTTTGTCCACAATGCACTACTCTCGGTTTATGGCAATTCCTAGCCAAGTGCCTATCCTTATGGCAATTAAAGCATTTTCCTTTGAATTTGGGATTCATTAAGTTCACTCTATAGTCCTTCTCCTAGTGCCCTTTCTTATGGCACCTGGAACACATTTTGGCCTCGTTAAATTTTTTTCCTTTCTTCTTTTTAAGATAAAATAAATTCTTTTTGTTCTTCCCAAAATTAGAGGTACCATATCTCTTATCATTCTTTACTTCCTTAACTTCCTCAGCTGTATATAGAATAGCTGTCTCGATAAGGGCTTCAAAAATAGATCTACTTGTCACTTGGGCCAAAAGCATTTCCCTCAATGGAGAATTCATCCTTTAACAAATCTAAGGGCTTTATTCATAAGGGCGTCCACCAACCCTCTTCTAAACTTGGATAATTCTGTAAATCTTGCTATATAGTCTCTCAAACTTAACTCCCCTTACTTTATTTGAATAAACTTCTGTATCAGTTGGCTCATCTCAACATTAGGTAAGAACTTAGTCTTAAAGTGGGTCCTAAAGTCTGCCCAAGTAAACACTCTACCCTCGTTCTCTTGTGAAATCATGTTCCACTATTCTAGGGCGTTTCCCTTCAAATGCCAAGCTTCTACACTTCTCTTAAGATGTTCGTCCTTTCTTGTAGCCTCCAAGACCCTTTCGCACCTGGTTATCCATGATTTAGGTTCATGGAAGCTATGAGTACCCAAAAATGGCTTACCTCCTAAATTCACAATTTTTTTGCAAAGACGAGGAAAGTTGAGGGTCTCTTCAGTGGGCTGAGATGCTATGGTTAGGATTGCCAATAGGGACCTGTTCCATAATATTGAAACCATTCAAGTAAGTACCGAGGCCTTGCCGATTCCCCTGCTCCGGTTGGTTATTGGCCATTTCTACTTCTGAAAAAGGAAAAAACACTTCAGTGGACTTCTTAAGGTAATATCAAGGCCCAAATATAAGAAAGAAATATAAGGTTGCCTAGTATATTTATGTATGTTTTTGGGGTATAATACTTACATATATAGTTTTGGAAACCTTTTCAAATAACAAATACTTCTCTCTTAAGTATATTTCCCCATAAGCGGGTATCCTATACTCTAATTCCAAATGTGATAACCCGCCTTGAATGGGCCTAAATTCTGAACCAAAATAGGCCCGTCATAACTTAATGCCATTCTAAACAGATCGTTGGTTCCTATAAGGAATAATAATAATAGATATCAAAGAGCAATCTAAATGAAATCAGAATATCATGCAGCAGAAAGGATAAAATATGATATATCATGAATAGATGTACCATAAATAAAACCATAAATGTCAAATACAACAATTCTCAGTGGCTAACTGTAACACCCTGCATTTTTAATATAATTGGAAATGTTTATATGCATGGAAATATAAATAATGGTGATGTGCAATTTAAATTAGTAGAAGAGACGGAAAAGTTAATACGTTAATGATATATGTAATAGAAAAGGTAACAAAATAAAGATACTTAACTTAAATATCATAAATTAAGTAAAACGGAAATAACCATTGCGTTCGTCTCAGAATTCTGCTTGGGATAGAGTCCAAGTTTGCGTAAAACGGATAACGTATGAAGAAGTTATGAGCTTTAGAAGTTTGTATACATATAAGGCTCATATATATATATAATATCTCCAAAATTCAAAAATAGTCAAAAGCGGGTGAGCGGGAAAAATCCCGCTCGAAGGGTGTCGACCCCCCAAAGGGGTGTCGACATCAGTGTCGACCCCCTATAGGGATGTCGACATAGATGTCGACCCCCTATAAGGGGGAAGACACAGGTGGCGACCCCCCTGTATAGGGTAGACCCCCTCCCAGATCTGAGCAAAATACATTGTTTTGTATGTAGGCATGTTTTCTGACAAGGTTCGTTGGCTTAGAAGCTATATAATGGACACTAACCCTATTATTTTCTTGACCTAAACTAATGGCGACGCCATGACGCTGCTCCAACCTAAAATAATTTAGATTCTTCTTCTTCCCCAAGCAATTCTTAGATCTAATCTCTTCTCTTCCTCTCCAAATTTATTCTTAAATAAAAAGATAGATCTTGGATTCCTCTACTCCAAAATAAGAGAAAAGAATTCAGATGCTTGGATCTATGCTGCGCAAAAAGGGAGAAAACCATGGACCAGATCTAGAATTGGGAAAGCATACAAATGAGTGGATTTAAAATACATTTTTTGTATAATAATGGATCTATCGTTCGCCATTCCCCATTTACACACGTAATAAACCTATTAAAAGATCTAATCTGATAAAGTTCACTTATGCCTAATATTATTGTAATATGCTTAATTATGATCAGTCATTTTATGCCTACGTTGGGTTTCCTCCTTTTATTCTTCCCTTTTTATTTTTATATAGCTAGGCTATCTTCGAGCCTATGCCTATTGTGGATTTATGTGATTGAACGATATTGAAAATAAAAGGGAAAATGTTGATTTGGGTATTATATGTGATTGGGAGGTTTAGGGCTTAACTTATAATGGGTTTTTGGGAATAACTTTGATTGGAATCATAAATATAACTATGGGTTTATGAATCAAATTGTAATTATCAATGTAAATTGGGATTATAAGTTGAATTGGGATTATGGACTTAACTATACTTGGAATTATGAATAAAAAACTATGGTGGGATTTATGTATATAAGTCAAATTGAGAATATAAAATTGTAATTTGGGGCAAAAACTGATGGTTGGAATTTGGGGCATTATTGCAATAAAATATGATCAATTGGAAAATTTTGGGAAAATGTGTAATAAAATGAAAGTTGGCATAAATTGTGGAAATTGATTTGTGCATAATTGGGCATAACTAGTATACGTAGGATTATAGGTATAAATTGGATTAGAATTATAAGCATAAATTTTAATTGGAATTTATGGGTAACTAGAAATCATAATAATCCAAGACTTGAAATTAGGCATGAATTAAGAAAAAGATATTGAATGCCTAAGACATGAGGTTAAATTTGGTTTGCAGTAGAAGTCTGCCCGGAACTGCCTGGCATATCCAGCAACCGCAAACGATAATATAATGTGAGAGGTCTTAGGTTGAAATTGGACCCGTAATGGTGTCAAGACACGAGGTTAGATTCAGATGCGGTAGAAGTCTGCCCGGAACCACCCGGCATATCCTGCAACTGCAAACGGTAATCTAATGTGAGAGGTCTTGCGCGTTTACGGACATCATAAATAATAATGAATACTTAACCAAGACGACACATGTAAGGTTGATATGGATATAATACAGGGGTTAAGTGGGTAATATAGGTAGCATGGATAATTTCATAAATTAGAATACTTAACCCAATTAAATCTGTAGTGGTGTTACGAACCAGTTGACTTGAGTAGGGGTTAAGTAAACGTGTTGAAAGAAGTGGGAGGGTTAAGTTAATCTTAATTAATGCCAAAATGGGGAATGATAATAGTAACCTATTATGAATGAACTTAAGAAAAGGAAATGATAATATTTAAGCTTGTCCTATCGACAAGTGGGAATTATAACTTATAGAATAAGGTAGGTTATAATGAACGATGGAGATAAAAGAATAACTTATGGAATAAGGTTCGTTATATGGAACAATAAGGGAAGATGAAATAACTCATGTAACAAGGAAAGTTGTACTTAATTGAAGATTAAGTAATCTGTAAAGGTTAATCTACGAATGAAGATAACATAAGTTATATGAATGACATAATAGAAGATTGGTTGAGTTGAGTAATTCTCTGAGTGTCAACCTGATGTTGATTTCGGTCTTCGGGGTTGATACTTAGGGAGTTATTCTCTTAATCAATGTATATGTGAATTAAGATGTACTTAATGATAAATTAAGTAAAACATGTTATTATAACCATAAGAGGGATAATTATCAGATTATGAGAATAACATGTTGTAGGCTTATTAATGAACTTAAATGGATTAAGTTATAAATGGAATTAATAAGCAAGGATAACTTGGTAAGCTTGGAAAGGAAGTAAATATGAATAACCAAGTCAAATGAGAAAAACTGATGAGGTGGCACAAGCGCATAATTAATGATCAAACATAGGGTCTAATGACAGATAAAATTAAGGCGCTTGAAGCAATCCGTACGTTATAGGATGAATAGCCCGACGAGGTAAATCATCACAGTGTCATAAGGCACAAGGGGAGCGCACGTCCATTATTCTGGCGACTCCAATGGACTGGAAGGGAGGCAGGCGGCTTCCTGAGACGTTAAAGGTGCTCCTGGTAGTCCTCTGTTGTGGTTTAACTTCGGGCTAGGATTACAGAGGTTGGGTCTGTGCGGAACTACCACATGGATGGGCCTTGACTGCATAAGAAGGAAGCAGTCAGAATGCTGTACGCGGTGGCATTAAAGGTGGTTCGACGGTTGCCTTAGGCGGAGGTGGAGGGTCAAGACCAAATGATAGAAAGATCATCGGACGCCTGTCACCAGCAGCTTAAGGAATAGAAAAGAGCTAACGCCTAGAGATCGTTAACCTTTGCTATTAAGGGATGGGTGCGGGGAAACCCCACATGGATGTTTAGATTGTTTGCTTGTTAGGGGTGTCGCTTAGCTCGTGTGGTCTTTACTAGTTAAGGGAGGGGCTGAGGTGGGGCCATAACCACCATAGAAAAACCAGAACCGAGGGATATCTGTACACTGGACACTCTTAGAGGCAGGCCCGTACAAATATAGAAAAGCTCTCGACCGAGTTCCGTGTTTCAGGTATAGCCCTGCCACGGAACTCGGGTGCACAAGTAGAGGATATGTTCTGTATAAACACCGAGTATGATTGATGATACGTACATGGGAAAGTCTAGGTACAACCATATCTTCTCTGGGTGGTGTATCGTAGACTAAAGGGCATTATTCGGTGATGGAACCAAACTCGATTGAATAGTTTGAGGATAGCAGTCAGTACGCTTACGTAGCATAGTGATAGTGGTTCTATGGCGATGTAGTATTGTACGTTACTATGGCATAGGATGAGGGACTGCGCATATTACTGTGGCGATACAGAGGAGACCATGCAAGTGGGTTACCATGGGGTGTACCTCAGTTTGGGGGTAGCTACATATACATTATATTAGGTTAATCTACTTGGGTGCAGATGGGTGCGACGTGTATGTGAAAGCCTTGAGTGCTAATAGCACAGATAACTTAATAAATGAGAAAATGTAATTGAACGGTATACGTAGGATTATTCAAGAGGTGTAGTTTAAATTCATTCACACAGAACTTATGTTCTGACCCCCTCCTCATAACATTCGCAGGTTAGGCTCATGATAGAGACTGTATAGCTTTGGATACTGGTTTAGCAGTATTGTTATTAAGGTAAAGCTATGTTTTAATTATATTATATTTTGTTCCTTCCGCTGTGAGATGTTTTCCAAACTCTATCATGTTTTATGTCTCTGTCTTTTCTATAGGATACCAGAGAAAAACAACACGGGTTTCGACGGATTGGGTTTTTGAAAAAAAAATCAGTCTGTCGGAACACGGGTTGTTACATTTGGTATCAGAGCTTCGGTTTAGGATCCCTATATAGATAATGAGTGAACGTATTTGTATTTTCTAAAATGCAAATATATAAACCTAGATCCATAAGGAAGCCCACTAGATAGAAAGAGTAAAATGTGGAAAGTAATGGGATATCTATTTTGTACACTAAGGGAATGAACATAGAAATTTTGAGACCCTTAGGTGGCTTGGTTGGAAAGTGTACAATATGTTTGGTATTAGAGAAAGATATATCCATATGATAGAAACTGAAATGTTAGTAATTCATTAGTGGGTTTAGAAGTGAAACCTTATAAGTTAGAAAAAGGTTAAAAAGTGGAAAATGGATTAGGGTACATATAGTCGAGAGAGTTGAATTCGTGGGAGTGTCTAGGAAAGCCTAGGTAAGTTATAAGCCCACTATGAGTCTAACCTATTTGTTAAACTATTAAGAACTTGAAATTGTAAAGGTTTTAGCGAAAGAGTTTTTGGTGTTTTCAAGCTTTAATCTTAAAAGTACTTTTGATGTTTAAAAAGAGTGTATATTGGGTCTTAATGTAAAGTGGGGTATATTTTGTAAAACAATGATTTCTTGTTCTTTCTTGAAAAGGTGCATATTATAGAGCATGTATAGCTCAGTAGTTTTCATATTATAGTATATGAAAAGGTTAAAGAGAAAAGATAGCATTTTGTAAAGAAGGTTTTGAAAATCTCTATTCTTTGGACAATAATATTTTTCTATTGTTTTAAAAAGAAAATTTTGTTGGGTGGACAAAATAAGTTGTAAAGAGTAAGAATAGAGTATATTTTTACACCTTATAAAAAGCAGCCAAAATTAACATTGTAGGTAGAAACAATGTAACCCGATAGTTGTCCTTGTCTACTCAAGTTTTGTGATTTGAAAAAAAAAATGTTTTTCATTTTTGTTGTGACATGTTTTTATCATTTGGTAAAAGTAAGTTTTGGAAAAGAAAATAAAGTTTTACCACTTTTAATTTTTGGAAGAAAAATTTAATAAAAAGAGAGGCCAAATCATGTTTTAAAAAAAAACGGAGTAGATAAGGATTAGTACCTAGGAAAGGCGGCAAAGGTTAAAGGTTAGGAAGTAAATAGCAAGGACCATCTTGGAATAATAAAAACAAATTCCCGCAGAATGCATGAGCATTGTGAAGCCAAGGATTGTTGCTTGAAAAAAAAAAGTATAGGCTAGTAATACACAACAAGGACTAATAGTGACTGCTAGATAGTGGAAGGGCAAGTAAGCGTTGAGAGTTTGTGGATGGACTTTTCTTTAGTGAAATGGTCTTATGAATCTTGGCCCCTGATAGTAGCTGTGTAGGATGTCGAAAGATGGAAAGGCTTAATGAAAAAAAAAGCTAAGAAAGACAATAGCCTAACTAAGAAGAAAACAATAAATTCAGTAAAGCAACAAACGTGATGTGAAAAGAAAATGAAAATCTTAAGAGAAGATGAATAAAAATGAAATTTTTTCAAGATAATTTGAAAAAGAAGATAAAATTTTCTTATGTAGTTGTACTTCGATAGGAAAATAGTAAATCTTTATGGAATAGTTATATAAAAATCCAAGCAGAATTAGAAAAGGTACATAAAAGAAAAACGGAAGAAGTGAATTTTTTTCCATTTTATACCTTTTTGTAACATAAGAAATCGAATTTAGAAAACTAGATTTTTCTAAATTTTGAATTTAATGATGGTTGGTAGGATTTTGATGCAACAATTGGATGAACTATGCTCTTATTCTGTAAGAACATGGGAAAATTTGGGAGAAAAATGTTTTAATTTTTCAAAAATATTGCATTCATATAGAATTGCAAGTATATTTAGGATGTGAGCATCATGTTTTGAAAGAGTTTTTGAAAGTTTGCATACATATAGGTGGTACCAATTAGGTATACATGTATTACTATGATGTATTTCACTTTGCACCTGCGCACAATTTTTGCAAAAATTGGATGCACACGTGATGGTTTGATGCGAGGGATTATATATTTTACCCCTATCAAATTTCGGGGACGAAATTCTTTAAGAGTGGTGGAATGTAACACCCCGCATTTTTAATATAATTAGAAATGGTTATATGCATGGAAATATAAATAATGGTGATGTGCAATTTAAATTAGTGGAAGAGACGGAAAAATTAATATGTTAACGATATATGTAATAGAAGAGGTAATAAAATAAAGATACTTAATTTAAATATCAGAAATTAAGTAAAATGGACATCACCATTGCATTCGTCTCAGAATTCTGCTTGGGATAGAGTCCAAGTTTGCATAAAATGGATAATGTATGAAGAAGTTATGAGCTTTAGAAGTTTGTATACATATAAGGCTCATATATATATATATAATCTCCAGAATTCAAAAATATTCAAAAATAGTCAAAAGCGGGTGAGCGGGAAAAATCTCGCTCGGAGGGTGTCGACTCCCCCTAAGGGGTGTCGACACAGGTGTCGACCCCCTATAGGGGTGTCGACACAGGTGTCGACCCCCCTGTGTGGGGGTAGACCCGCTTCCATATCCGAGCGAAATACATCGTTTTGTATGTAGGCACGTTTTCTGACCAGGTTCGTTGGCTTAGAAACTATATAATGGACCCTAACCCTATTGTTTTCTTGACCTAAACTAATAGCGATGCCATGACGCTGCTCCAACCTAAAATAATTTAGATTCTTCTTCTTCCCCAAGAAATTCTTAGATCTAATCTCTTCTCTTCCTCTCCAAATCTGTTCTTAAAATAAAAAAAAATAGATCTAGGATTCATCTGCTCCAAAATAAGAGAAAAGAATTCAGATGCCTGGATCTATGCTGCGCAAAAAGGGAGAAAACCATGGATCAGATCTAGAATTGGAAAAGCATACGAGCGAGTGGATTTAAAATACATTTTTTGTATAATAATGGATCTATCGTTCGTTATTTCCCATTTACACACGTAATAAACCTATTGAAAGATCTAATCTGATAAAGTTCACCTATGCCTAATATTATTGTAATATGCTTAATTATGATCAGTCATTTTATGCCTACGTTGGGTTTCCTCCTTTTATTCTTCCCTTTTTATTTTTATATAGCTAGGCTATCTTCGAGCCTATGCCTATTGTGGATTTATGTGATTGAACGATATTGAAAATAAAAGGGAAAATGTTGATTTGGGTATTATATGTGATTGGGAGGTTTAGGGCTTAACTTATAATGGGTTTTTGGGAATAACTTTGATTGGAATCATAAATATAACTATGGGTTTATGAATCAAATTGTAATTATCAATGTAAATTGGGATTATAAGTTGAATTGGGATTATGGACATAACTATACTTGGAATTATGAATAAAACTATGGTGGGATTTATGTATATAAGTCAAATTGAGAATATAAAATTGTAATTTGGGGCAAAAACTGATGGTTGGAATTTGGGGCATTATTGCAATAAAATATGATCAATTGGAAAATTTTGGGAAAATGTGTAATAAAATGAAAGTTGGCATAAATTGTGGAAATTGATTTGTGCATAATTGGGCATAACTAGTATACGTAGGATTATAGGTATAAATTGGATTAGAATTATAAGCATAAATTTGAATTGGAATTTATGGGTAACTGGAAATCATAATAATCCAAGACTTGAAATTAGGCATGAATTAAGAAAAAGATATTGAATGCCTAAGACATGAGGTTAGATTTGGTTTGCAGTAGAAGTCTGCCCGGAACTGCCTGGCATATCCAGCAACCGCAAACGATAATATAATGTGAGAGGTCTTAGGTTGAAATTGGACCCGTAATGGTGTCAAGACACGAGGTTAGATTCAGATGCGGTAGAAGTCTGCCCGGAACCACCCGGCATATCCTGCAACTGCAAACGGTAATCTAATGTGAGAGGTCTTGCGCGTTTACGGACATCATAAATAATAATGAACAGTTAACCAAGACGACACATATAAGGTTGATATGTATATAGTAAAGGGGGTAAGTGGGTATTATGGGTATCATGGATAATTTGATAAATTACAATATTTAACCCAATTAAATCTGTAGTGGTGTTACGAACCAGTTGAATTGAGTAGGGGTTAAGTAAACGTGTTAAAAGAAGTGGGAGGATTAAGTTAATCTTAATTAATGCCAAAATGGGAATAATAATAATAATAACCTATTATGAATGAACTTAAGAAAAGGAAACGATAATAGGTAGGCTTGTCCTAGGGACAAGTGGGAATTATAACTTATGGAATAAGGTAGGTTATAATGAACGATAGAGAAAAAACAGAATAACTTATGGAATAAGGTAAGTTATAAGGAACAATAAGGGAAGATGAAATAACTTATGTAACAAGGAAAGTTGTACTTAATCGAAGATTAAGTAATCTGTAAAGGCAAGAATAAATCTACGAATGAAGATACCATAAGTTATATGAATGACATAACAGAAGATTGGTTGAGTTGAGTAATCCTCTTAGTGTCAATCTGATGTTGATTTCGGTCTTCGGGTTCGATACTTAGGGAGTTATTCTCTTGACCAATGTATATGTGAATTAAGATGTACTTAATTATAAATTAAGTAAAACATGTTATTATAACCATAAGAGGGATAATTATCAGATTATAAAAATAACATGTCGTAGGCTTATTAATGAACTTAAATGGATTAAGTTATAAATGGAATTAATAAGCAAGGATAATTTGGTAAACTTGGAAAAGAAGTAAATGTGAATAACCAAGTTAAATGAGAAAAACTGATGAGGTGGCGCAAGCCGTAATTAATGATTAGACATAGGGTCTAATGACGGATAAAACTAAGGCGCTTGAAGTAGTCCGTACGTTATAGGATGAATAACCCAACGAGGTAGGTCATCATGGTGTCATAAGGCACGAGGGGAGCTTCATTATTCTGGCGGCTCCAACAGACTGGAAGGGGAGACAGGAAGCTTCCTGAGACATTAAAGGTGCTCCTGGTAGTCCTCTATGGTGATTTAGCTTCGGGCTAGGATTATAGAGGTTGGGTCTGCGCGGAAATACCAGGTGGGTGGGCCTTGACTGCACAAGAAGGGGGCAGTCAGAATGTTGTACGCAGTGGCATTAAGGTTTGTTCGGCGGTTGCCTCAAGCGGAGGTGGAGGGTCAAGACCAAAGGATAGAAAGATCATCGGACTCCTGTCACCAGCAGCCTGAGGAATGCAAAAAGACAAGAGCTAACCCTTTGAGATCGTTAGCCATTGCTATCAAGGGACGGGTGTGGGGAGAGCCCACATGGATGTTTAGATTGTTTGCTTATTAGGGGTGGTCGCTTAGCTCGTGTGGTCTTTACTAATTGACGGAGGGGCTAAGGTGGGGCCATAGCCACCATAGAAAAACCAGACCCGAGGGATATCTGTACATTGCACACTCTTAGAGGCAGGCCCGTACAAATATAGAAAAGCTCCCGACCGAGTTCCGTGTTTCTAGTGTATCCCTGCCACGGAACTGGAGTGCACAAGTAGAGGTTATGTGCAGTAGGAACATCTAGTACGATTGATGATATGTACGTGGGAAAGTCTAGGTACAACAATGTCTGCTCTGGGTAGTGTATCATAGATTATAGGGCATTATTCGATGATGGAACCAAACTCGATCGAATAGTTCGAGGATAGTGTGACAACAAGGAATTTCACTCGATTCGAATAGATCGCTAAACCGACTAAGACCGTTCGAAACCCTTGACTGTTTTGAGAACACGACAAATTGGAACACAAACAGAAGAACATTTCATTGCTTATTACAACAATTCCATCAGAATACAAGAATACCACAGAGTAGGAATCAATATTACACACTTGATAAATATCAGAGATTTAAATTACATTTAAATACATAGCAGCGGAAAAATAATACAACACACAACTGAAAGAAATACACGGATACCGAGCTTTCCGAGTATCGTTCCAGATGCAAAACAAGATCCTGTGAATATAAATCTGCAAAACCAAAACTACTAGCTGCCCGTGCGGAAAATAAGGGCACCCAGAGTTTAGGTTAAAACAATAAACTCCAGGTCAGTCATGTGACTGGTGTGAGAACTAAAATAGTTATTAATCTTTATTTTTAAAGTTAGGTAAATCAAGGGACCATGCCGTATAACACGGAACGGGTTTCCTCCCAAGAATACCAGTGCATAAAATAAACAGCGCAATGCTAAATAAAGAAAAATGAAGCTATTATAAGACCGAGGTCCCATCACACAATGTAACGCAAGCCGGAGGATAGGGTTTTCCCTTATAATAGCCAAAGAATGCTTGATACGTTTAGAAACAAATTATTTTGATATTATTATAAGTGTATAGTGTCAAAACAATTTCAAATATAAATGTATCAATCTTAGACATCATAGCATCCTATGCTACTATGTCGCCAATACTAGGCTCTACAAATAAAACTGAGATGTCATGTATTGGAAATTGGATTTCCGTCATGAGTCGAGGCAAGGGGCAAGCTCCTCTCTGTTCGAGACACTCTAGCAAATGTCTCAGGACCGCACACAGCGATCCTGGATCTTCAGGGCCGGTCCTCTCTTACTTTTGCGGATTAGTATTCCTGAACACTCGTTTCCCGGCCCTATCAGACCAATATCCGAGGCGCCTCGCATCCAACAACCACACAGGTAAAAAGTATATAAATTCCAGGGCTGGTAGGTCACTGACATCACCCATAGCTAGAAAGAAACGTCGTGCTCTCCCTGCAGTCACTATCCCTTTTTTGACTCATACCGAGGTGTGAGTCTCACGAATTATTGCTATACACAAAGCTCTGCCACACAGGCCGTGCTTTGATCATCAACCACAAGACTTTGCTTTTCAACAGAAGCCTTGATCATCTGCCACTTAGGCATGTCACACAAGCAATTCATTCCATGCGATTGATATCCATCAATATTTAACCTCTGAGCTCGTACGTCTCAGAGAAGGGCGTTAAGCAAGAGAATAAAATCCAGTGTCAGACACACAGTCCATTTACAAGTTTGTTCAGGGTCTAAACGAAACCGGAGGAATCTTATTCCTCGCGTATCCATCGATCTCCAAGTATGTCTGGACGATCACCAACTGATTCCCTCCTCTATGTGTACAGCCCAATCAAGATCATCAATAATCATCCAAATGACGTGAAGACCTCCGGTCTTCAACCACCGTCTTCATCTTCGACTTATCGTCGAATCGGTTATTCCGATTGGGTATAAACCCGGCCTTTCCGAATAACCCGCGTATATAATAAACAAGTGTTACACAAACACAACATACGCCTCATTCCAATTCAGAATATTCTTTTATTCAAATATTCACATTCTTAGGGAAAGGTTCCCATTGATTTTATCAAAGATAAATTCTTCTAAATTTATTATTTAATCTTCCTTTGGATATCATTTCAAACCATGTAAAGGTTTTCCAAATTAGTCGGGATTAGCGAACCACACCGAAGTAATTATTTATTTTATTTCCCAATCCCAACCTATTCATCTCATGGAGGAAAACTGGTAATACTCCATATCTAACACCATGGTGTTATCGGTAAATATTAATTACCATTTCATGTTCAAATCTAATTAAAGATTTAACTATCGCTTTGGAGCAAAACTGGTGATACTCCATTCTCGATCATTTCAATCTAATTAAAGATTCATTAAAACTCCACTTAGTTTTTATCTTCCCAAAAATCAATATTCTGTCTTTAACTGAGTTAATGAACCAATGTCATCTAAAACACAGTTCACGATAAACCCAAAATCACATTCCATTGTTAATCGGGTTAAAGAACATGTGTTATTCAAAACACCGCTCACGATAAACCCAAAAACCAATTTAAATTAAATTCCAATTAAATACCAATTAACTGGACAATTTCACTAAATCTTAATTAAAAGATTTATTCTTTTCTAAACTGGGTTCAAGAACAGTGTTATTTAAGACACCATTCACGACGAACCCAAAATCCCATTTGATATTAAATACAAGGCTCTGAATAGAAAATATATCGGCTTATATTCAATATCAAATTCTGAAACCAACAAATATCGTATTGGAAATAACGATACAATTATATCTATCAAATTTCCACAACCATATTTGTATAATCATGAAATCCAACATCGAAATATTCCGAAGATAACTTCGATTCAAATCCATTCCAATTCGTATATTGGAAATTCTGATTATTTTTAAAACCAGTTCAAATCCAATTTATTTATTCAAAAATATTGGATTGTAATTCTAGTTCATAACTAGTTCATTTCGATAAAAATATATTTTTAACCTTTTAAAATATGGGATTTTCACCCCTAATTCTTTCTAAATCATTTATTATGATTTTACACAAATTATTGATATTTTTAATAATTTTATCAAGGCTCGTACAGTCGATTTCAAATAACGGTCGTCGAACTGCCCTTACAACGACCTTTTTCGTATTTGATTTGGACATAATTCATAATCCAACCGTTAGATTTCAAATTTCTAATATTCATTGGGAAACTCTTTTCGATACGAACCCAAGGTTCTGGTTTCAGGAAAATCTAACAGTCGGATCTCCCGTAACGTCAATTCGAAGTCAATGGTCGAAATTCGCGAACTGCCGCGGCGCGGTGCATTCTATTCAGGCCATTTAATATATATATGATATATATTTCTTCGATTTCAATTCTAAATGTTTTTTATAAATCGTTTAAATTTGTTTTCAAACTAATTTCAACTTCTTATTCAATTTTAAATCAAAATTGAATGTTCCATATCATTAATATATAAATGATAATATTTTCAAAATATTAGATTTTGAAATCACTTCCTATTCATTATAAAAAAGAATATAATCGATATAAATATCGTTCACGTCAAAATGGCGCATATCTAATCAACACGGCTTTATATATTTCAATAACTTCGTTATTCTATTCAACAAATGAATATTTTCTTCAACACATGAATATATATTTTATTCAACACATGAATATATATTTTATTCAACACATGAATATTAATTAATTCTTACTTACAATAAAAAATGTGAATTTTATTGTATAAATATTTTATTCGACACATGAATATTTTCAACACATGAATATTCTCAACACATGAGTATTGTCAACACATGACTATTTTGTTATTTTATATATTTGATAAAATTGTGTTTTATATCGTTTAATTCTTAATCGGACTCTTACAGTAAATTAGTAATAGAACGATTCCCTAAATATTTACCCCGAAAGCCGAAACCAACATCAGTTCAATACCCAGGAAACCACTCATCTTAGCTCGTTTCCAGTTAGTTTCTAATTTTATATATGATAAAGATGTAAATTTTATTGTTTAAAGATTTTACTCAACACATGATATTTTCAACACATGAATGGTTTCAACACATGAATGGTTTCAACACATGAATATTCACAACACATGAGTATTGTCAACAAATGACTATTTTGTTTATTCAACACATGAATATAATTTATTTTCTAAATTGGAATGAGACCTACTCAATTAACATATAATGTTATTTATATGGATTCTATACAACACATGTATATAACAACAATGATAAATAATCAACCATCATCCAAAGTGCACCACACAACTGCATAAGCATTAAATATAAATAATTAACGCTTACACAGTCTGTCAACCAATCGATCGACATACAACAAAATAATTGGGATTAGTGTACGCCAAATATCATCCCATCACCCGTGTGGGGTTTCACTCAACAAACACAGATTTTTATTTGTGTAGTTGGACGATGTGTAAAATTTATCGTCCCAATCGATATCAGTCAAATCAGTGTACATAAAAAAATCGTTCGATTTGTAAATGAACATTTATTTCAACACATGAATATATTTCCATCTATTCCACATCACAATCAATTTTCACAACACAACAAAATCAAACAAGTCGCCCATAGTCTGTGGACGACAGGTGTCGGGTGCTGCTAAGCACCGTCTGCATCCTAGTATATATTTTTAATTAGGAAACAAGAATTAAAGTGAGAAATTCTCACCGAGGGTTCCACACCTCCATTTCATTTCTGAAATTCGGAACAGTCTGGATTTGCCCGCAATTTCAATGCAGTCTTCTCTATGCTGTTCATAATAAAAATTATATTTTTATTGCTTCATTCCAATAAATAAAAAATCACATTTTTATTTCTTCATCATATATTTTTACTACGCTTCTTTCTATATAAAAATTATATTTTTATATTTCTACCTATTATATAAAGATCGAAATTTTACTATCCATATACTATAAAAACCGTATTTTTATTATCTCCATAATATAAAAATCATATTTTTATTCTTTCTATGATGTAAAAATCATATTTTTACTTCCACTTCATATATATAAAAATCGAATTTTTATCATCGCTATATGTATAAAATTCACTTCTTTATTCGATTAAAAATCCAACCTTTTCACGATTAAAAATCCAACCTTTTCACGATTAAAAATCTCGTCTTTACATTGTTAAAAATCTAACCTTTTCTCTCATAAAAATTGAATCTTAGCTTGTTTAAAAAAATCTAAATTTTTCTTGTTTAAAAATCTAAATTTTATCGCCATATAAATCTTATCTTTTCATATTTAAAAATATGCTCCTTTCATATTTAAAAATACAATCTTTTCATTTCTAAAAATAAAGTCTTTTCATATTTAAAAACAATAGTTTATATACATTAAAAATATAATCTTTACTTTAAATAAAAATCGTATTTTTGTCTATTTAAAAATCATATCTTTAAGGTGTTAAAAATCTTAACTTCATATGAATAAGGATCAAATCTTTGTCACTATTTCATATGAATAAAAAATCTTAGCTTACTACAATAAAGATCTAATCTTTTCTAAAACAAAAATTTAACCTTTATCATGCTATTGCTTATAAAAAAATCAGATTTTTATTTAGTTACAAAATTAATTAAATTGAATATATATGGAAAAACTCACCTTCACTTATTGAAGGAGGCTCGCTGCGCTCGAAGGGGGGGTTCCGTCGCGGCCAAAGGAGCGTTGGGGTCGGGGGCCTACTGGCGGTCGGCAGCCTAGTGGAGCAGCGGCGGTTGGTGGTTGGGTCTCGGGTTTGGCTGAGGGGGGGGGGGAGGGGGGAGGGTCTGCGGTGCTCGAGAGGAAGGGGGGATAGTCCGCGTCGGAGGAGGGAGGTCGCCTGGGGATGCGGCGGTGATGGTGGCGCTGCCTCCAGCGGCGGCATGGGGGAGAATCGCGGTTTCCCCATTTTGTTTTTTTATTTCTGAAAGTCAGGTTTGACTGTGGACTAAGGGAGAGGATTAAAGGGAATATATATTTATAATTATTTAATTTAATTTTCAAAAAGGTGGACTTTTCAATCAAACCCCTAATCGAACCCAATGACTACCATCCCTAGCGTAATACCCCCATTCCGAACACAATTGGATATGCCTGGTAAGCCAATTCGACTGTTACGATCAGTTCCCATTAAATTTAAAATATAAATCAGTATATTTTAAATTCAAACGCACATTTCAATTTACCGGGGCCACAAACTAGTTTTAAAATTCCTGAAAAATTATTTCTAGCCTTGTATTGATGATACGGTCCTAACAAAACTAATTTCATCAAATTCTGAGACCATTTGAAAAATGTCCATTTTCTGGTCGATCGAAATTGACTGAAATTGACAAAACACGTTTACTTCGCCATGCTCACATATTGATTCAGAAAATTATGCAAATTGGAATCTAGCAACAACTTGACATCACGGATCCAACAAAAGTGGTTTCGTCGAAAACCAAGGTCGTTTGCAAAATTTCCATTTTTAAGGGCCAAAATTCCATAGCGACTATTCTGAATTTTCAACTGGACGTAACTTTTGATTCCCGCTATGAAATTTTGATTTTTGGGATTTGTTGGAAAGATATTCTCAAATAAATTCTAATATTTTTGGTTTCACTAACATTCGGTTTATTTTGAATCATGTACATTCATTTGAAACTTGAAATCGAATTTTCGAACTACCGCGCCATTTCTAATTCCTTTTATAATTAAAAATAAATATTTATATTCTAACGATGATCTATATAAATACATACGTTCTAATTCTATTCAAAATAAATTTTTTGTCGTCATTATTTAAAATAAATCATTTTAAATATTCAAAATTCTTCAAAATTGCCAAAATAATTTTTTTTTAAATTTGCTCGAATTTCCGGGTTGTTACAATCTCCCCCACTTAAAACTTTTCGTCCTCGAAAAGGAACGAAGCTGAAAGTTGTTTAACTAATCAACTCAACTTCCATTATTTTCATTACGGCTTAAGTTCTTCAACTTTTCAGTTTCCAAGAACTTTTCAAAGTCTTCAAAAATTTGGCTAGCACCCTAAATTTTCGAAAAATTTCTCCATAACCTCCCCAGCACTGGGAGCTTCGGGATATTTCAAATAGCCTCCCATGGCCCTCACCAATCCAAAAGAAAAAGCCAAGCGGCTAGCCAATCGGCTCATAAAATCATCAAATCCCCAAGAAATACAATAAACATGTACCTATTTGTCGGGCAAACAATTTTATTCCTCTGCTCTAGCCTCCTTGCTATTACCTGTTCAATGTATATACATGTATATGCATGCAATTGTAATCATTTTTCAATACAGTTCAATATTCGGTTCCACTAGGCTAAATGGTTCAAAATTTCAAACCAATAATCAAACAACATAACCATCAATCAATTAGTGAATTAACGTTTCAAATTCATAATTTTGATGTATATACAGAAAATCATGTTTTTGATGCCAAATCACAACAATAAGCCTTATCTAAGTTTTGGTTCTCACACCAGTCTAATGGAAATATATAGATATCACACCTTTCGAAACTCGAACACTAATACTAATAATGCGGCCGCATTACCAGAATTATCTCCGGGCGATTAGAGTGTGATTCTATATCTATCCAGTATATTAAAACTTCGAATATACGTTCATGACGCGTATATGCAAAATCTTTATATACTCGATTGTCCAAATTCAATACAAATAAATATTCAAATACGTACAAAATGGTTTAAATTTTCAAAATAAAACTTGTTTTCATTTTTTTATTTTTTAAAATATACTCTTCACGCTCGTTCTAGGATACTACTGATCCCATCTCTGACGAGTTATTCTTATTGGACACTACTAGTCCAATCTCTGATGAATTCTTTTGTTCGGTTCTAATGTGGCTTGCTCTCGAGCTCTGTAAGTCAGAGCTCTGATACAAAATGTGACAACAAGGAATTTCGCTCGATCTGAATCGATCGCTAAACCGACCAAGACCGTTCAAAACCCCTGATTGTTTATAGAACATGACAAATTGGAACACAAACAGAAGAACGGTTCATTGCTTATTACAACAATTCCATCAGAATACAAGAATACCACAGAGTATGAATCAATATTACACACTTGATAAATATCAGAGATTTAAATTACATTTAAATACATAGCAGCGGAAAAATAATACAACACACAACTGAAAGAAATACACGGATACAGAGCTTTCCGAGTATCGTTCCAGATGTAAACCAGGATCCTGTGAATATAAATCTGCAAAACCAAAACTACTAGCTGCCCATGCGGAAAATAAGGGCACCCAGAGTTTAGGTTAAAACAATAAACTCCAGGTCAGTCATGTGACCGGTGTGAGAACTAAAATAGTTATTAATCTTTATTTTTAAAGTTAGGTAAATCAAGGGACCATGCCGTATAACACGGAACGGGTTTCCTCCCAAGAATACCAGTGCATGAAACAAACAGCGCAATGCTAAATAAAGAAAAATGAAGCTATTATAAGACCCAGGTCTCATTACACAATGATCCACAAGCCGGAGGATAGGGTTTTCCCTTATAATAGCCAAAGAATGCTTGATACGTTTAAAACATATTATTTTGATATTACTATAAGTGTATAGTGTCAAAACAATTTCAAATATAAATGTATCAATCCTAGACGGCATAACATCCCATGCTACTATGTCGCCAATACTAGGCTCTACAAATAAAACCGAAATGTCACGTATTGGAAATTGGATTTCTGTCATGAGTCGAGGCAAGGGGCAAGCTCCTCTCCGTTCGAGACACTCTAGCAAATGTCTCAGGACCACACACAGCGATCCTGGATCTTCAGGGCCGGTCCTATCTTACTTTTGAAGATTAGTATTCCTAAACACATGTTTCCTGTTCCTATCAGACCAACATCTGAGGCGCCTCACATCTAACAACCACACAAGTAAAAAGTATATAAATGGCTGGTAGGTCACTGACATCACCCATAGCTAGAAAGAAACGTCATGCTCTCCCTGTAGCCACTATCCCGTTTTTGACTTATACCGAGGTGTGAGGCTCGCGAATTAATGGTATACACAAAGCTATGCCACACAGGCCTTGCTTTGATCATCAACCACAAGACTTTGCTTTTCAATAGAAGCCTTGATCATCTGCCTCTTAGGCATGCCACACAGGCAATTCATGCCATGCGATTGATATCCATCAATATTTAACCTTTGAGCTTGTACGTCTCAGAGAAGGGCGTTAAGCAAGAGAATAAATTCTCTGTCGCCAAACAGATATATATTTAATAGAAATCAATCACACAGAATAAAATCCAGTGTTAGACACACAGTCCATTTACAAGTTCGTTCTGGGTCTGAATGAAACCAGAGGAATCTTATTCCTTGCATATCCATCGATCTCCAAGTACGTCTGGACGATCACCAACTGATTCCCTCCTCTTAGGTGTACAGCCCAATCAAGATCATCAATAATCATGCAAACGACGTGAAGACCTCCAGTCTTTAACCACCAACTTCATCTTCAACTTATCGTTGAATCGGTTATTCAGAATGGGTATAAACCCGACCTTTCCGAATAACCCGCGTATATAATAAACAAGTGTTACACAAACACAACATACGCCTCATTCCAATTCAGAATATTCTTTTATTCAAATATTCACATTCTTAGGGAAAAGTTCCCATTAATTTTATCGAAGATAAATTCTTCTAAATTTATTCTTTAATCTCCCTTTGGATATCATTTCAAACCATGTTAAGGTTTTCCAAAATAGTCGGGATTAGCGAACCACATCGAAGTAATTATTTATTTTATTTCCCAATCCCAACCTATTCATCCCATGGAGCAAAACTAGTAATACTCCATATCTAACACCACGGTGTTATCGGTAAATATTAATTACCATTTCACATTCAAATCTAATTAAAGATTTAACTATCGCTTTGGAGCAAAACTGGTGATACTCCATTCTCGATCATTTCAATCTAATTAAAGATTCATTAAAACTCCACTTAGTTTTTATCTTCCCAAAAATTAATATTCTATCTTTAACTAGGTTAAATAACCACTGTCGTCTAAAACACGGTTCAGATAAACCCAAAATCACATTACATTGTTAATCGGGTTAAAGAACAGGTGTTATTCAAAATACCGCTCACGATAAACCTAAAAACCAATTTAAATTAAATTCCAATTAAATACCAATTAACAAGACAATTTCACTAAATCTTAATTAAAAGATCTATTCTTTTCTAAACTGGGTTCAAGAACAGTGTTATTTAAGACACCATTCATGACGAACCCAAAATCCCATTTGATATTAAATACAAGGCTCTGAATAGAAAATATATCGGCTTATATTCAATATCAAATTCTGAAACCAACAAATATCGTATTGGAAATAACAATATAAATATATCTTTCAAATTTCCACAACCATATCTGTATAACCACGAAATCCAACATCGAAATATTCCGAAGATAATTTCGATTCAAATCCATTCCAATTCGTATAGTGGAAATTCTGATTGTTTTTAAAACCACTTCAAATCCAATTTATTTATTCAAAAATATTGGATTGTAATTCTAGTTCATAACTAGTTCATTTCGATAAAAATATATTTTTGTCCATTTTAG
Source organism: Allium sativum (assembly GCA_030737875.1). NCBI lineage: Eukaryota > Viridiplantae > Streptophyta > Magnoliopsida > Asparagales > Amaryllidaceae > Allium > Allium sativum. The sequence continues at coordinate 746,476,747 of CM060916.1, read as the reverse complement.
ATATGGGATTTTTCACCCCAATTCTTTCTAAATCATTTATTATGATTTTACACAAATTATTGATATTTTTAATAATTTTATCAAGGCTCGTACAGTCGATTTCCAATAATGGTCGTCCAACTGCACTTACAACAACCTTTTCCAAATTTGATTTGGACATAATTCCAAATCCAACCGTTAGATTTCAAATTTCTAATATTCATTAGAAAGCTCTTTTCGATACGGACCCAACGGTTCCGATTTTAGGAGAATCCGACGGTCGGATCTCCCGTAACGTCAATTCAAATTCAATGGTCGAAATTCGCGAATTGCCGCGGCGCGGCGCATTCTATTCAGGCCATTTAATATATATTATATATATTTCGTCGATTTCAATTCTAAACATATTTTATAAATCATTTAAATTCGTTTTCAAAACAATTTCAACTTCATATTCAATTTTAAATCAAAATTGAATATTCCATATCATTAATATATAAATGATAATATTTTCAAAATATTAGATTTTGAAATCACTTCCTTTTCTATATTCATTATAAAAACGAATATAATCGATATAAATATCATTCGCGTCAAAATGGCTCATATCTAATCAACACGGCTTTATATATTTCAATAACTTTATTATTCTATTCAACAAATGAATATTTTCTTCAATACAAGAATATATATTTTATTCAACACATGAATATTAATTAATTCTTACTTACAATAAAAAATGTGAATTTTATTATATAAATATTTTATTCAACACATGAATATTTTCAACACATGAATATTTTCAACACATGAGTATTGTCAACACATGACTATTTTGTTATTTTATATATTTGATAAAATTTTGTTTTATATCGTTTAATTCTTAATCAGACTCTAACCGTAAATTAGTAAGAGAACGATTCCCTAAATATTAACCCCGAAGGCCGAAACCAACATCAGATCAATACCCAGGAAACCACTTGTCTTAGCTCATTTCCAGTTAGTTTCTAATTTTATATATGATATAGATGTAAATTTTATTGTTTAAAGATTTTACTCAATACATGAATATTTTCAACACATGAATGGTTTCAACACATGAATGGTTTCAACACATGAATGTTCTCAACACATGAGTTTTGTCAACACATGACTATTTTGTTTATTAAACACATGAATATAATTTATTTTATAAATTAGAATGAGACCCACTCAATTACCATATAATGTTATTTATATGGATTCTATACAACACATGTATATAATAACAATAATAAATAATCAACCATCATCCAAAGTGCACCAAACAACTACATAAGCATTAAATATAAATGATTAATGCTTACACAGTCTGTCAACCAATCGATCGACATACAACTAAATAATTGGGATTAGTGTACGCCAAATATCATCCCAACACCCATGTGGGGTTTCAATCAACAAACACAGATTTTTATTTGTGCAGTTCGGCGATGTGTAATTTTTTTCGTCCTAATCGATATCAGTCAAATTAGTGTACATAAACAAATCGTTCGATTTGTAAATGAACATTTATTTCAAAACATGAATATATTTCCATCTATTCCACATCACAATCAATTTTCACAAACACAACAAAATCAAACAAGTCGTCTATGGTCTGTGGACGACGGGTGTCGGGTGCTGCTAAGCACCGTCTACATCCTAGTATATATTTTTAACTAGAAAACAAGAATTAAAGTAAGTAGTTCTCACCGAGGGTTCCACTCCTCCATTTCATTTCTGAAATTCAGAATAGTCTGGATTTGCCCGCAATTTCAATGCAGTCTTCTGTATGCTGTTCATAATAAAAATTATATTTTTATTGCTTCATTCCAATAAGTAAAAAATCACATTTTTATTTCTTCATCATATATTTTTACTACGCTTCTTTCTATTATATTTTTAGACTTCTACCTCTTATATAAAGATCGAACTTTTACTATCCATATACTATAAAAATCGTATATTTATTATCTCCATAATATAAAATTCATATTTTTATTCTTTCTATGATATAAAAATCATATTTTTATTTCCACTTCATATATATATATAAATCGAGTTTTTATCATTGCTATATGTACAAAAATCACTTCTTTATTCGATTAAAAATCCAACCTTTTCACGATTAAAAATCCAGCCTTTTCACGATTAAAAATCTCGTCTTTACATTGTTAAAATTCTAACCTTTTCTATCATAAAAATTCCCTTGTTTAAAAAAAAATCTAAACTTTTCTCGTTTAAAAATCTAAACTTTACCGCCGTAAAAATCTTATCTTTTCATATTTAAAAATATGCTCCTTTCATATTCAAAAATACAGTCTTTTCATTTCTAAAAATAAAGTCTTTTCATCTTTAAAAATAATAGCGTTATATATATTATAAATATAATCTTTACTTTAAATAAAAATCGTATTTTTATCTATTTAAAAATCATATCTTTAAGGTGTTAAAAATCTTAACTTCATATGAATAAGGATCATATTTTTGTCACTACTTCATATGAATAAAAAATATTAGCTTACTACAATAAAGATCTAATCTTTTCTAAAACAAAAATTTAATCTTTATCATGCTATTGCTTATAAAAAATCAGATTTTTATTTAGTTACAAAATTAATTAAACTGAATATATATGGAAAAACTCACCTTCAGGTACGAAGGAGGCTCGCTGCGCTCGAAGGGGGGGGGAGGGGGGTTATGTCACGGCCGGAGGAGCGTTCGGTCGGGGGGGGGGGGGGGTGTTGGCGGTCGGCGGAAGTTGGTGGTTGGGTCTCGAGTTTGGCTGAGGGAGGGGGGAGGGTCCACGGTGCTCGAGAGGAAGGGAGGAGAGTCCTTGTCGGAGGAAGGAGGTCGCCTGGGGATGCGGCGGTGATGGTGGCGCTGCCTCCGGCGGCGGCATGGTGGAGAAACGCGATTTCCCCCTTTTGTTTTCTTTTTTTATTTCTGAAAGTCGGGTTTGACTATGGACTGAGGGAGCGGATTAAAAGGAATATATACTTATAATTATTTAATTTAATTTACAAAAAGGTGGACTTTTCAATCAAACCCCAAATCGAACCCAATGACTGTCGTCTCTAGCGTAATACCCCCATTCCGAATACAATGGTATATGCCTGGTAAGCCAATTCGACTGTTACGATCAGTTTCCATTAAATTTAAAATTTAAATCAGTATATTTTAAATTCAAACGAACATTTCAATTTACCGGGCCCACATACTGGTTCTAAAAATTCTCGAAAAATTATTTCTAGCCTCGTATTGATGATACGGTCCTAATAAAACTAATTTCGTCAATTCTGAGACCATTTGAAAAATGGTCATTTTCTGGTCGATCGAAATTGACTGAAATTGATAAAACACGTTTTACTTCGCCAGGCTCACATATTGATTCAGAAAGTTATGCAAATTGGAATCTAGCAACAACTTGACATCACGGATCCAAGAAAAGTGGTTTTGTCGAAAACCGAGGTCGTTTGCAAAATTTCCATTTTTAAGGGCCAAAAATCCATAGCGGCTATTCTGAATTTTCAACTAGAGGTAACTTTTGATTCCCATTATGAAATTTTGATTTTTCGGATTTGTTGGAAAATATTCTCAAATAGATTCTAATATTTTTGGTTATGCTAAAATCTGATTTATTTTGAATCATGTACATTCATTTGAAATTTGAAATCGAATTTTTGAACTATCGCGCCATTTCCAATTCCTTTTATAATTACAAATAAATATTTATATTCTAACGAAGATCTATATAAATATATACATTCTAATTCTATTCAAAATAAATTTCTCATCGTCATTATTTAAAATAAATCATTTTAAATATTCAAAATTCTTCAAAATTCCCAAAATAAAAATTTTAAATTGGCTCAGATTTCCGGGTTGTTACAGATAGCATTCAGTACGCTTATGTAGCACAGCGATAGTGGTTCTATGCGGATGTAGCATTTTACGTTACTATGGCTTAGGATGAGGGACTGCGCATGTTACTGTGGTGATACAGAGGAGACCGTGCAAGTGGGGTGCCACGGGGTGTACCTCAGTTTGTGGGTAGCTACATATACATTATATTAGGTTAATCTACTAGGGGGTAGATGGGTGTGACATGTGTGTGAAAGCCTTGAGTGCTAATAACATAGATAACCTAATAAATGAGAAAATGTAATTGAATGGTATATGTAGGATTATTCAAGAGGTGTAGTTTAAATTCATTCACACAGAACTTACGTTCTGACCCCTCCTCATAACATTCGCCGGTTAGGTTCATGACAGGGACTGTATAGCTTTGGATACTGATTTAGCAGTATTGTTATTAAGGTAAAGCTATGTTTTAATTATATTTTGTTCCTTTCACTGTGAGATGTTTTCCAAACTCTGACATGTTTTATGTCTTTGTCTTTTCTGTAGGATACCAGAGCAAAACAACACGGGTTTCGATGGATTGGGTTTTTGAAAAAAAAAATGGTCAGTCGGAACACGGGTTGTTACACTAACAGTACATTAGTAATTATCCCATATACATAACAATAATAATTCTACTTCCATAAAAAACTAAATCTCCATCAAAAGGCTCCACCTCCTACCAATCACTAATCATCATTGATCCAGGGTCCTCACATACTAAACAGTTTATGTTAAGAGGACGGAGGTATGAACTTAAGTTCAGATGAATGAAAAACATATAAGTTTAGGAATAACTATTTCCTGTATTTGCAGTGCAAATTCTTAGTGATATGTCTCTACAAACAAACATGCACATGTTAATCCCATCAATCACTACTAAGGTATACAAGTTAATTTCCCTATCAATCAACATGGTCCAACATGCATATTCACAATAAATGATAAAAATGGAAAATAACATCTACATACTACTTGTTACCCATGCTTAAATGATTACTTCAATAATAAAATAGAGGCAAGGTGTAATATTCCTAAATACGTAAGTAAAATCCTCTTTTTGATACTAATCCACTTTTATGTAATTTTAGTGTATGAAATCTAGATACTTTAATGATTTACAAGTAAAACATTTAAACGATCTATTTTATAAATAGATGTTTAAACCTATTCATTTTGCAATATTCAAGTCCTTAAGCTCTTTCGACTATAATATACATATATATATATATATATATTGGAAATTGGTTCTCTATATTGCAAATAACCAACAAAACCTCCTCTATAAGCCTCGTTAAAACCCCATAATCCCCCTAACCTAGATGGGTGCCTTATGCATAAAAAGAGTGCTTATAGATTCGGTATACAACTGAAAAAAACAGTAGAAAAATATGCAGTCAAATTATTATAAAGCAAAAACATAAAAATAAAACTGAACATTTTTTAATAAACCATCCACAAAGTCCAGTCCAGGCCCAGCTCAACTATCTCTTCTACCTTAATTCAAAAGCCACTTCGAAATTTATCCAGTATTAATTAAGTCAACACCCCACCTACCAAGCCACTGTTCATTTCTAACATTTCGAGATGTCATACTTCCATTATCTCTTACAAGAAACCAATTTCCCTTTCAATCTTCAACAAGTAAACTGCTAAGCTCATGTTTTTGCCAATGAAAACCCTCATATTTCTTTCTTTCCATATGAAATAAATTGTTTTTTCCCTCAGTTGGTCCTTTACTTTAAAATTCGCTTGAATGACTCGAGCTTCCTCTTTCAGTTCCATATAAGTGCTTAGCTGGAGATTCAATTTCTGTTTCAAAGACAACCAGATGAAAGCTGAATAATCACAAGAAAAAAATAGGTGTTGATGACTTTCTGGATGATTGTTACACAAAGGACATAAAACATTTGTGATATTTCCAAATTGTTGTATTCTGTCCTTTGTATTTAATCTTCCAAGTATTGCAAGGTAAGCTATGAAGGACACCCTTCTACTATTTTTTGAATGCCATATCACTGAAAAATATCATCTTTTATCTCATGATCCCTCAGATAATCCCAGGCTTTATGGAAATAAAATATACCTCCCTCACACCACTCATAAGAGTCATGAATCTTGTTTGGGTGAATAGAAATAGAATTTATTTCAGCTAACAATTCTTTTGTTGCTAGATGAATTTCAGGTTCAAAAGACTCATTTCTTATGTTGCAGTTGACTTTCAAATATGAATTACCAATCAAACTCAATCTATCATAGCCAAGAAGTTCTACCAAGCATTGACAATTTATCCATGGATCAAACCATAACAAGGTATTATCTCCATTTGCAATGATTTTATTACAAAGCTGCTTTGAATTAGATCTCAATCCAAGCAAAGATTTCCAAGATGAGGATCCATTATTATCTAAAGTCATAGACCAGAATAAATCCCTTTTACAATTCCCATTGTGCATCCGCTTACTCGATAACGAGGTATTAGATAGAAAATTCAAAAGTAATTTAACACATGCTGCTTTTTTAAGCTCTGAATTTTTTTCAAACCTATACCTCCTTCTGATTTTGGCCTACACAACTTGTTCCAAGCAACTTTATGAGATGTGCCCCCCCCCAAAAAAATCTACACGCAAAGATTGTAACTTATCTAGAGTAAACTCTGAAATTTGATAAACAACCAATATAATATAATGGGTGTTATAACAATATTAATCAGTTCTGCCCTTCCCGAAAAACTCAAAAGCTTAGTTTCCCATTCAGTAATTCTACTTTGCACTCTATGTATAAGTGAATTACACTTTGAATAGTGTAAGTAATTAAAGGACAAAGGATCACCCAGATATTTAATTAGTAATGCACCTTGATCAAAACACATAATTTGTTGAATCTCTGAAGCATTTGTAACTGATGCACTGAAAAACACTTTGGTTTTAGAAGCATTCACATTTATACATGCATATCTGCTTAATTTCTGGAAAATCTCCTTTAAAGCAATTGCATTAGATAGTGAAGCTTTACCAAAGATCATAAGATCATCGACATACAATAACTGAGAAATAATTGGTTAAACTGAGGAGCTAGGTTGAAAATCCTTCTTCAAAGTAGCATCATCCATAAGAAATGAAAAATATTGCATGGAAATAGCAAACAAATAAGGAAATAAAGGATCTCCTTGTCTTATGCCTCTATTTGATGAGAAGAAACCTTTCGGAATACCATGAATCATAACAGAATATGTAGCTGTTTTAATACATTCATAAACAAGATTCACAAAGTGTGTAGGAAAATTCATCCTGGACATGATGTAACAAATATATTCTTGATTCACCTTATCATAGGCCTTTTGAAAATCCACTTTAACACACATCTTTGGCATTCCTTTTTACTTGAAATCCCTTGATAGTTCATGAGCTAATAAAATGTTATCACCAATATATCTATCTTTGATAAACGCACTTTGATTCTCAGATATCAAGAAGGACAGAAAACATTTGAGTCTATCACACAAAACTTAAGAATTTTTTTTGTAATAGATATTACAACAAGAAATTGGTCTGTAATGTGCAATTTCAGATGGTCTATCATTCATAGGAATTAAAGAGATAAAAATGTGATATAGAGATTTAGGAATTTTACCAGAAATGAAGATATCATTTATTGCCTTCAATAAATCATCCTTCAACAATTCCCAATGAACTTTCAGAAACTTTGAATTAATTCCATCAGGCCCTAGACTATAATCATCATGAATTGAAAATAAAGCATCCTTCACTTCAGATAACTCAACTGATTTCAAAAGAAAATTATGTCCTTTATAATTTATAGTGTAAATGGGATGAGAAGGAGGAAATTATGAAATTCTAGGACCATTAAACATATCCTTGAAATAGTTGATAGCCTCATTTTCTATGTCCTCTGCTTTATATAGTATATTACCATTATCATCCATTAAAGCTCTGATGTGATTAAAAAATCTCCTATTTGACATTCTAGAATAGAAAAACTTCGAATTTGTGTCCCCTTGCTACAACCAAGAAACCTTTTCTTGTTGTTTGAAACTTTCGAAATGAGACTTTTGTAATAACTGAAGTTCTTTTTTGGATTGTAAATAATTGTCAAATAAAATGATATCTTCAGGACTGTTATCAGCAGCTTTTTCAAGTTAAGATGCTATTTCTTCAGCATTTTTGAGATTAACTGAATTTTTTATCTCTTACTCTATTCCACTGTTATAACTCATTTTTGCAATTCTTGAGCTTTTGCTTAAACTGATAGCTATAAAAACCCCAAACATAAGCATTAAGATCTTTATTCACTGCATCATAATACCCTGGTAAAACTGAGTAATCATTCCTAAATCTGAAAGAAAAGCCTTTAGCTTCAATAGTAGGAATGAGATCTTACATGATTGGGTTATGATCACTTGAGTTTTGAGATAAAGAGAGTGCTTTCATGTGTAGAAACAAATGTAGACATTTATTGTTTACTAGAATTCTATCAATTTTGGTAGCAATACCCCTTCTTCTCCATGTGAAATGAAAACCCAAAGGTTTAATGTCATTCAAAGCTGTCTAGGTAATAAACTTTTGAAATTCTCTAATGTGTTGATAAGGAACATTCATACCACCCTTCTTGTCATTAGGAGATAAAACATTATTGAAATCACCCATCAAGGTCCATGTATCATTTATACTACATGATTCATTAACCAAAATCCGCCATAAATTGAGCCTTTCAGCAAATGTGTTACTTGCATATACCACTGTAAAAACCATACCAAAAACCCCCTTTATTATTAGCATTGACAGTCAAGTGTTGACAAGATGAAGACATAATCACTACATCCTAAACATTAGGATCCCAAATGAGCAAAATTCGACTAGAGTGAGTAAAAGAATTATTAGTTAGAAATTTCCAATAACTAGGTAATAAAGAAGAAGAAAAATACTAAATTAGCGGCAGCTTGTTTTGTTTCAACTAAATCAACAATAGTCGATTTAGTTTGGTCCAGGAGATGAAATACGTCCTTCATACGAAAATAAGTACTCATACCCCTGACATTCCATGTTAGTACTGTCATTTAATAGTGGTAGAGCTCCTAGTATTTCTTCTAGGAGGAGCAACGTAAGAAGATGAAGCCACATTATTATTATTCTGCATATAAATAACACTCTTATCCACCATATGAGTTGCATCAATTTGTTTTCCTTTATCAATATTATCCTCCAAATCCTTTTTAGCAATCTCATCTGCAATAATGTTTAAATCATCTGGCATGACATTATCAGGAAGTTTAGAATTCAAGAAATCTAGATCATCTGCAAAAGCATTATGTCCATCAACTATAACATCGGAGGTACTCACATTATGCCCATCTTTTGTGATGTTAGATGCATCATCAAACTGTCCATCATATGTACCAGCATTATGCCCATCATCCGTTTGTTGTTCATTCTATTTAGGTTGACCACCAGGAGGAATCCAATGAGGGTCCTTGGAGACTTCATGAAAGGTATCATCATGCCCAAATAAATTACATTTCAAGCATATAATGGGAATAAACTCATACTCCACTGAAATATTGTTTTTGGTTCCATTGTGAAATAAAATTGGGATTTCTATTTTTAGTTCAGTGAGGGTATCAATAGTAATAAGCACTCTAGCATATTTTGTAAATTTCCTTTCTATTGTATTTTCATCAATCAATAAGGATTTAGCAATAAAACCGGCTAACATTTGAATTGCATCTTTTATCCAGAGTTCCATTGGTAAATCAAGAAGTTTAACCCATATCTGGACTTCATTGCTCTATTCTTTACTAAAATCATACCCAGCATGCCAAGCTTCAATCAACAACAATCTACCAAAATTTGAATAAGTCGAACTTTCCAAAACACGAGCATAATCAGATGCATTTTCAAACTGCACTATAAAGTTATAGCCAGGAGAAACATGGATGAAGAAATTACCCGATGGCTTCCAAACTCTTGATATGTATTCTTTAAGCTTAATGGTAGATAGCCTGAAAAATATTGGGATTAGAGCGATCGTATTGATCCATGCCTCTTCCGATTTATTGAAAATAATCTCAGGAATAAACACATATTCCTCTGGCGGCTTAACAAAATGTAAACTCCAATCAGAAAAACCCTATTTATAACTATCAATATTATCATTAATGAGATGTGGATTTGGATTTGGATTTGGATTTGTAGAAGTAGATGGAGGTTCATCCAATATGATTGTAGGTTGAGAGCAAGATGAAAAAGTTCCTGACTTAGTTGGGGGAGCAGAAGCTGCCATTAAAAAGGAAATCAAAAGGATATATATATATATATTCATAGTTTAACAATATGGGAATTAAACCGTATTCAAGAATCATACCAGCACCCAAACATCTTTTCTTTCATTACATCAATAATCCAAGCCCAACTATAACTATTTGACCATTTCCACGTACAAACATTAATAATGGAATATTTAGGGAATTTTGCTATTATTTTCTTTTCGTACAAATCCAAATCTTCCTAGACGCAATAATCCAAATTTATACTATCAAATCATAGTAAATAACAAACTTAAATGATTTCCAATTATTTGAGATATAAAACAGTAAAATTTTCTATAGAATTGAATTTGGCTTCAGTCTACGAAACTATGCTCCAATCCTTCTATAATATATATACATAAGAATTAGAATCTCATGTATATATACAAACCAAATTCCAGAATCCTAAATCTTTATAAAACTTAGATTATAGAAGATAGATTGAAGATAAGAGAGGTAGAAGAGATCCTAATCGTTCTTTAGAATTGGAAATGGAAGAAGGGAAGAATGGATGCATAGAGAGGGATGAGAATAAGGTTTTAAGGGTGGCTAGGGAGCTCTTTTTATAGTTGCAAGTGTTAAGCGTACAACGTTAGATTATTTAGATTAAATCTAGACGGTCTAACTGATAAAATCTGCATAAAACTCCCTAATAAAACACACATCCCCCACTCTACACCTAGGATGGCGGTTGATCCCAGGTTGACCTTCCTCTTATAGGGTTGGTCGACTCCCCTTCTGGGGTTGGTTGGGAGGATTTAATCCTCCTTTAACATGTTTTTATTGTAAATTCTGAATATTTATTTCCTTAAATTTATTATCCTTGCCCCTGTTTGTACATAAATATGTACACACAATTTCAAATTCACTAGGTATATTCTTTCATGTCAATCTCTAATTAGATGTATTTCAGATTTTTATATAATAGATTTGAATTTCAAAACTTGTGTGTTAATATTTATGAACTGCTTGTTTTATTAATATCTTTTACATAAGAACTCTGTTTTCACTAAATAAAATATGAAAAAGGAACGGAATCTCGCCACAATCGCAATAGAAATACTTTCGTGGTCCGATTCTCAATTATTCAAAATACCATTTTTCAGCCCATTAATTTATTATTGGTTATTATTAGATATTTTAAATTAAATTACCTTATGTCTATTTTAGGTTGATTTTACAGTGTGTTACATATGCCGTTCTTATGCTCTTTAAGATAATTGCCAAGTGCACTATGGGGTAAATCAGGGTAGGCAAGTAACTCAAACTCCAAAATATTTCGACTCATAACCGCTTAAATCCAATCTTACTAAATAGGATCACGACCACTTCATCGACAGAATTATTTTAAGCCAAGTTAAAGATCCAAAAATAGAAAGAAAGCTAAAATATGTTCTCTCACAAGATCCTAATTTCTTGATTTCTCTAACCGTCTGAACCTAAGCTGTGGTACCAAATATAACAAACCATACTTTTTTAGGATCAAATTTTGAAAGAAATTGAAACTGAAACTCATATAGGCAAGGGTCTCATAAATTTGATATCTACAAATAATCGAGAATGAGCATAATCAAAGTATAATAAAACTAACTCACAGCGAAAAAAGATAGGATAACAAGTATCGACTAAGGCAACTATCTTACTTGGTGAATAGAAAATGTATAACGTTGTCCATAATACATAAATTCACCATGTTTGGTTTCATCCAAATTATATGTAACACCCTCATTTTTAATAATAAAAGTGATCAAAATAATTAATAATGGAAAACATACATTTTGGGATTGTTAGAATTTGACTTCGAACCGTACAAAATTGCATTCGTAGCAATTTTCTGGTTAATTCACATATGCAATATGTTCCTAATAGAGTTCGTGTGAAAGGGTTATTAACGTTCGAAGTCTCATATCGAAAATTATTTATAAGTGTAAATATGTGCAAATATATTTATTTCAAAAATAGATGCATGTATTGATTCTAATAATAGTACATGTTTGAATTTGAAATTAGGAATGTGTCAAAAAAGAAGAAAATTAAATTAAATTGAAAATAAGAATAATGTTCAAAAAATAATGTTCATAGGAATTGAAATGAATTAAACATGCACGAACCAAAATAGGAACACAGGGACCAAATGCATTAAGATGTATTTGAGTCAACCCCTGCATGAGATGGTTCGACCTAGGGGTCGACCCATGTGTCAACCCAATCAAAGGATGGGTCGATCCATCATGTCCTGTAATAACGTATTTGTTTTGGCTTTAATGACATGGATTATATTATTCTAGATCGAACAGACACAACTAATTTGGACATCTATAAATAAACGTACAGGTTTAGCTGTCAAATTCATATTTCTTTGAGCGAGCGTGAAATCCCTATCGTTTCCTTTCTCCTTTAATCTTGAGAAGTAGAATAAATTAGATTTACGCTATCTGATTTTAGATTTGGGGACAGAAGCTACAGATATAAGATTCAAATGTCTAAATTCTCTACCTATATGAGGTAAGTTCTTTGGATCTAAATTAAATAGTTTCTTTCATCCTTCTTAAACCTAGATTTATAAATCCATGAAAAATATAGTTTGTTGATTCAAATAGTAAAAACCACGGATAATAATTCTGAATTCAAATCAGATGTAAAACATGGAGCGCAAATTACAAGTGAGTGGATTTAAAGTATTCTTTTTAATAATGGTATATATTACCATTTTACTCTTGTTAAATTAAGAAATCTAAATAATTCAGAATTATTTAGTTGTAATAAATCAATGCCTATGCGATTTAAATGTAGTTCTATTTACAGTAGTTCATTTCTTACTGTAATTAAGGTTGACATAATATAAGAAATATGATGTACAATAAATTTGTAATTTAAACTGAAAATCTGAGAATTCCCATATTTAATTGTGGAAGATATGATTCGAATTGGATAAATATCGGAATATGCTGGTGAAACACCCCACCTCCGTTAGGGTCACTCTCAAAGGGAATGCCTTAATTTTGATGGGGGTTTATAAGTACAAGTCACAGATATACAAGACAGATATAAGAACACATATTTGTAAACAGCGGAAGAACAACAAACTTTATTTCACAAAGTCAAATACGTGTTACAACAACATCCTTTCCAAAAATATAACATAACACTTTCATAATCTGTCTTGAGTACATTATTTAAAGAAGCATAAATAAAACGTAGATAAACTGCAAAAGCCCCAAAGTGGATTGTCCAAAGCCATAGTTCAAAACAGGAAAGTCCAAGCAATACATTTCTCTTCTTCAAGCTGGATGTTGAGGTTGGTCAAGCTGCTGTGTTCCCTCCCTGAGGACCTGGGGGGGGGGGGGGGAACGGAAGAAAGAAGACGAAAGAAAAATAGAGTCAGACAAAAAGCCTGAGTAAGTCTAGTACTATTTTGTCTATGAATAAAGAACTGGGTATGATAAGTATAAACAAGAAGTGGGCAAGCACTATAAACTTGGTTAAGTTGTCTAGGGTCGAATATACTATCGTACCCCCTGTTAATCTCTGAACCCATATAAACTAGTTTCCAATTTGCACCCCATAATCAGGGTGATGTGATCCATTCAATGATGATCGGCTCCTACTCGCATAGTTACATGTGTCTTACGGCCCCCGATGTTGTAGTTACCTATGCTGGTCCCACCATGGGGTGTATCAAGTCCCATAGTGGCAACCCGACACAACCTTAGAGTGCACAGGTATGCTACTGGTGTCCAGTGCCTTATTTTTCTGCGCCGGAGTGTGTGCACGCCCGCACTCCGTTAGAACCTACACTGCTACACCACCGCCGTCGCTTTGACCTCTTACAATCAGCCCAGTAATCGTGCCCCACCCTGCCTAGTTTCAGGGTATCCTGATACACCTTTTAGGGTTACTGCTGAAAAGGGTCCCCCGTTACTAGGTTTTCTATCTCTAGCCAACATGCTAAGTTGGTTAAGTGTTTTCTAACCTAACCCCCACCAGTCCGTTTAGTTTAGCATGTTCCATTTTGATTAAGTCTTTAGTTCACTTAATCCTAACAATCCTGACTCAGCCTTAATTGTCTTATTAAGGCCCTGACCTCTCACATTAGACAGGTATTGTTGTGGCTGCCTGTTGCCGGTTGGTTCCGGGCAGTCTTACGCCACAACTCAGTCTAACCTCGGGTCCTTGCTGGGCTCCATGTTTAACCTCCCACATTGGATAGGTATTGTTGTGACTACTGGACAGCCGGGCGGTTCCGGGCAGGTTTACATCACAACTCAATCCAACCTCGGGTTAAACACATCGTATGTTCTACATTTACATATTTTGTCATTCTTCTTTATTTCTTATATGTAAATATTTGCGGCCCATTATTAAGTTAATGGTGTAAAGGTTACACCAATCATGGGCCCAACCCATACTTGAACTTGGGCCCTTCTATTTTATATTTTCATTCATTAATTAATTTTAACCCAATGTTATTTTCCCCCGTTTTACACGTCCGTTTATATATATTGGGCTTAGCCTTTTAAAGCCCAATTTAGCCATGCGAAAAGGGGAGGCTTATGGCGTGATTACATACACAAAAAGGGGAAGGTGAGCGCATGAACTTGCAATACGACGTTGGAAATACAAAATAGAAATTGGTGTACTTGCATAGTGGTAACATAGGTGACATGAATCAAAGCATGTGAACTTGCATAGGTTTAACTACAACATGAACCTATATTCTTATTTAGGCATAATGTCAAACATAAGCATGTCATAAATATTTCTAGCATAAGCATAGCATAATGTCAAACATAAGCATGGCATAAATACTTTTAGCATAAACATGGCATAATGTCAAACATAAGCATGGCATAAGTAAAGTTAAATTTGTTATTGGCATAAACATAAACAAGTCATGTTCATAAGGTTTCTACATGTTTACAAAGGGGATACTTTGTTACTAACACAGAAGCATAGATCAACTTAATTATGGTTTAAGTCTAATCACATAACGATAGTATAAATATACTTACGCATAAATATTCCTAATCATGGTGTTTGCTTTAAACTTGCAAAAAGGGATTTTTGAGTCTAACCTAGCCATGTCTCACATATGTCATCATATAATTCTTGTAAACAAGGTAGACTTAATCATGGATTTCAATTATGCCAATTATCATTCATGGCCTAGCCATATTCATAAGTTTGCAAAAGCATGACTTAATACATGGATTATGGTGTCACAATTCCAACATAGTTTCTTATGAACTATAACAACCAAACTTGTTTGCAAAATGATTTATGCACAAAAATATACATCATGATGGCATAATAACAAAGCCCCAAACTTGCATGAGTTTCAATCAACTACATACATGTAGCTTCAACATAGATTACATAATTTGCGCAATATTCCAACGTATACTTGCATAGAACTACCGCATGTAGTTCTTTATAATGAATAAAATAATTTTGCACAAATATGAACTACTTTATTATCCCAATTCAAGCATACAAATCAATACAGTTGTTTATTCATACCAAAGTAATACTCTACTTACAATGGTTGTGGCGAATTCTCTAATTAAGAGATATGATTCCTTTGTTGAATTGATTGGCTTTAGGTTGCTTGAATTGCTTTAGGCTTTAGAACTCTCTTCCTAATTCTCTCTCTAGTTGGCGGCTACTCTTAGTCGTTCCTCAGCAACATGGCGGCTATGTTCTTAATTTGAATGAATAGATTAGGGTTTAGTCTAGGGTTGTTTATATAGAGGTTTGGAATTGATTAGGACCATTGATGTTGCTAGGTTAGATCGTAGCCATTCATTAGATAGAGAGACCAATTAGAACTCGCCACCTAGCCCTAATGACAAAGCAGACCACAGAAATTCGACCAAACACAGACCTGGCCAGCCAGGTTGACTGGGCTCGACCAGGTCGACACCCCTGTCGACAGGGCTGTCGACAGCCCTGTCGACATGGGTAGCCCAGGTCGACAGCCCAGTCGACCTGGGTGGCCTAGGCGGGTTTTTATCCGCCCTGGCCCATTGGGCCCGATTTTTAATTATTTTATTCTGTTTGAATTTTAAATTTAATTCAAAACTTCCGAAGGCCATATCTACTTCATACGGACTCCGTTTTTCGAAAACTCGGACTCTATTTCGCGTATTTTTCCGAGACGAACGTAATGGCGTATCCCGTTTCCCTTGGTTCTTTGATTTCAAATTAATTATACTTTAATTTGTTAATTTCACAGTTATAGAATTTTCGGGGTGTTACATTCTCCCCCACTTAAAAGGATTTCGTCCCCGAAATCTTCAAGTTAGGAGGAATGTATATCCTAACATCCAATCATCCATCTACTCATCCATCAAACACGAGCATCCATTGTCCTTAAAAGACTTCTAATGCTTCATGATCATATGCGAAGTGTGTGTATATGAACTTATCTAATGCAAAATCAGGCGGTCTACTGATTCAGTTGACCTCCTTAATGCGAATTATGTAAGTGCCATGAATCCATTATGTATGCAAATTTTCCTATTCATGATTCTACATGAGTGCACAATCATTCAATACAGATGCAACATCCACATGACAACACATTAATATTCAACCATATACGAATGCAAACATATATGCATATGCAATATGAAGTGACTGAGCCGATCTAAACCCTAGATTGTGTGTGTATATGCAACCATGAGCAACCACTAGCAATCACTTGCAACCACTTGCAACCATCATCCATAACATGTTTCAACTACATGTTTTCATCCAAAGGGTTTCTACCTAAAAGATAAGGTCGAGGAAATATACCTAAAAAGATAGATAAAAGCGCAACTTAAGGAAAATGAAAGATCTAGGATGTACCCTCGAACAGAAAAGGGTAGGCAGTACGGATTCTAGCTTCGGTTTCCCAAGTCGCGTCTTCCTCGGCGTCGCTCCACTGAACTTTGACGAGCTTGACTTCGCGGTTGCGTAGCTTCTTCACTTTCGTTCCTAAGATGCGGGTTGGAACTTTTCTTATGGTTGCTTCGCGCTCCACTTCGGCCTCTTCGAGGATATTTGGCTCTACCACTTCAGCGGACTCATGAAGACATTTTCGGAGATGTGAAACGTGAAAAACGTTGTGGACTCCAGCCAACTTCTCGGGTAGCTCTAATCTATAGGCCATTTTCCCAATTTTCTCGATGATAGGGAATGGCCCTACGAACCTTGGTGCAAGCTTTCCTGTGGTTCCAAAACGAACGACGTTTCTTAGTGGTGATACCTTGAGAAAAACTCTGTCTCCAACTTCAAATTCAAGGTCGGTTCTCCTTTTGTCGGCGTAGGACTTTTGTCTGTCTTGGGCCGTCTTCATCCTTCTTCGTATTAAGTCTACTTTCTCTGAGGTCTCTCGGATCATATCTGGTCCAAGTATGAGCTTATCCGTGGACTCCCACCAACAAGTGGGCGATCGGCACGGTCTTCCATATAAAGCTTCGAAGGGCGCCATTCCGATGGTTGCTTGATAACTGTTGTTGTAGGCAAATTCCACCAAAGGAAGGAGGTCTTCCCATGTCCCTCCGAAGTCAAGGACGCATAGCCTTAAAAGGTCTTCCAAAACTCTGTTCACTCTCTCTGTTTGGCCGTCGGTTTGGGGATGATAGGCTGTGCTCAAGCATAACTGCGTTCCTACTGCTTCTTGCAGACTCCGCCAAAACTCACTGGTGAAGATGGGGTCTCGGTCACTAACAATGTTAGACGGTATTCCATGGAGTCGAACGATTTCCTTAAGGTAAAGTGATGCTAGGGATGAGGCAGTTCTTTTAATTTTGACAGGTAAAAAGTGGGCGCTTTTAGTAAGCCTATCCACTATTACCCAAATGCTAGTGTTGCCTCTCCTAGACCTAGGCAGCCCATCGATGAAGTCCATTGAGATGCTATCCCACTTCCACTGCGGGACCCCCAGAGGATGCAGCAGTCCGCCAGGCTTTTTCTGCTCTGCCTTAACCTGTTGGCACACCATACACATAGAAACGAATTCTGCCACGTCCTTTTTCATGCCGTTCCAAAAGAAAGTCCTTTTTATGTCTTTGTACATTTTATCTCCGCCTGGGTGTATCGTCATCTTGGAGTGATGTGCTTCCTCGAGAACCTTCTTTACTAAATCTTTCGTCTGTGGGACGCATAGCCTTCCGTCTCGCCTTAGCAAACCCTTATCGTCGATGGAGTATCGGTTGAGGTGACTTGAGGTCTCACCCCTAATTAGCCTATCCATTATTTCCACAAGCTGAGGGTCTTCGCGTTGTGCTGTCCCTACTGAATCCACTAAAGTTGGGCGCACTTCGAGAGATGCTAGCAGGCCCGGTACGAAATCGGAGGAAGGCCTAAAGTCGAAGCTGGCTATAAACTCTAGGCTTTGTCTTTCAACAAACAACGGGCTTAG
This sequence comes from Allium sativum, assembly GCA_030737875.1. Classification (NCBI taxonomy): domain Eukaryota; kingdom Viridiplantae; phylum Streptophyta; class Magnoliopsida; order Asparagales; family Amaryllidaceae; genus Allium; species Allium sativum. The sequence goes on along the minus strand of CM060916.1, from coordinate 746,458,109 downwards.
GGTCAATTTCTTTCGGCTCAACGCGTCTGGCACTACGTTGCCTTTGCCCGGAGTATAGGAGATTTCGAAATCGTACGAGGCAAGAAACTCCATCCATCTTTGTTGCCTCAAGTTAAGATCTTTCTGCGAGAAAAGATATTTCAACGATTTATGGTCAGTGTAAAGTTCGAACTTCTCACCTAGGAGATAGTGTCGCCAAGACTTGAGTGCAAAGACGATGGCGGCTAACTCTAGATCGTGGGTTGGGTAGTTCTTTTCGTGTGCTTTCAACTGCCTCCCGCCATAAGCTACTACCCTTCCTTCTTGCATTAAGACGGCGCCGAGCCCTGTCCCACATGCATCCGTATAAACAGTGAACATCTTGCTCCCATCTGGCAGCGTCAAAACTGGGGCTGTTATGAGAGCCCTTTTTAGTCGTTGGAAAGCAAACTCGCAATCCAAATCCCAATTAAACACTAGATTCTTCTTAGTCAATTTCGTGAGCGGAGCTGAGATTTTCGCAAAATCCCTTATAAATTTTCGATAGAAACCTGCTAGTCCTAGAAAGCTTCGGACCTCAGTTGCATTCCTTGGTGTCTTCCAGTCCTGTACCGCCACTACCTTAGCAGGGTCCACTGCTAACCCTTGTTTGGATACTATGTGCCCAAGGAACCTCACCTCTTCTCTCCAAAAGTGGCATTTGGAGAATTTGGCTTTTAGTTGATGGACTCGCAAAGTTTCCATGATTGCCCTTAAGTGCTGAGCATGTTCCTCTTCACTCTTTGAGAAGATAAGGATATCATCTACGAAGACCACTACGAATTTGTTGAGGAAATCTCTAAATACCCTACTCATCAGGTCCACGAAGTAAGCAAGTGCATTTGTCAAGCCGAAAGGCATGACAAGCCATTCAAAGAAACCGTCTGGGGTTCTGAACGCCGTTTTATCGATGCTATCTTCAGCCACCCTTAGCTGATGAAAACCGGTTGCTAAATCGAGTTGGGAGAAAACAGACGCTCCTACAAGCTGGTCAAATAAATCGTCAATTCTAGGGAGAGGGTGCCTATTCTTTTTCGTTAGCTTGTTGAGCTCCCTATAGTCAACACATAGACGGAGTGAACCATCCGCCTTTGTAGCGAACACCACCGGAGCGCCCCATTCTGAAATGCTCCTCCTAATGAACCCCTTTTCTAGAAGCTCTTTAATCTGTTTACTGAGCTCTTTCCTTTCTCGTGGAGCCATATGTCTAACGGGCAACGCAACGGGCTTTGCATTGTCTACAAGATATATGCGGAAGTCTATTTCCCGCTTCGGAGGCAAGCCCTTCACCTCTTCAAAGACATCCGGATATTCCCGGACCACTCTAACTGATTGTAAATTTTCAACGGAGGCATCTAGCGATTCAAGATAACTAAGCATAACCGCATACGAGGGATTACAAGAAATTTCCAAAGTATTACTGAGCTGGGTTAGGAGCCTAACAACCCTTTTCTCACAATCAAGGATGGCCCCATTACTGGATAGCCAATCCATACCCAAAATCAAACCATACCCCGAAAAGCCCAAAACAAAGGCACTACATAGAAATTCTACGCTTAGAATGGAAATTTTCAATCCCAAACAGATCATAGATAAATGAGCTGGGCCCCCAATTGGGTTTGAAACAATTAAGGGGTCCTCTACCATACTAGTTTTTAGGTGCAGAGATTCTACTAAAGCAGACGAGATAAAGGAGTGTGATGCGCCAGAGTCAAATAAAGTGCGAACGGGGTGATCATAAAGATAAACTACACTTTCTACAGAAGTATTTATACCTCGTTGTTGCAGAGGTGGCGCTTCTAGCACATGGACCTGTGCCCCTGGGGTGGATCCAGCCCTCTGCCCCTGTCCTCGTTTCTTTGGGCAGTCCTTAGCCCTATGGCCCGTCTCACCGCAAGAAAAGCACCCACCATTCTCCTTGGCCTTCTTTTTCCGGCAGTCCTTTACTAAGTGCCCCACTTTGCCACTGAAATTGCACTTCCTCTTCTCTTTGTTGCCTTTCCCGCCCTTCTTAAAGTCTGTCTTCTTGGGCTGCAAACCCTCTTTCTTCTTGCCCTTATCCTCTTCATTCAGCAATGCCATTTGCACCAATCTTTCATACGTGGCTCCCATGGGTATATGGGTCATGGCCAAACTGTGTAATGGCTCATTCAACCCTTTGACGAAACGGAGAGCCTTCGTGTGCGGGGTATTGACTAGGTCAAGCCCAAACCTAGCCAGCTCATCGAACTGATTCACATACTCTCTGACTGTCTTGTCCCCTTGCTTAAGAAATAAGAATTTTTCCAACTGCAAACTTCTTTCTGCATCTGAGAGAAATTTAGTCTCAAACCTTGCCCTAAAGTCCTCCCATGTCTCCACTGGTCTTTCAGCATTAGTGACTTCCCACCAGTAGGAAGCCTCGCCCTTCAATAGCCACACTGCCAACTGTACTTTTTGTCTATCTTCTACCTCAAAGATGATGAATAGGTCCTCCGTTTCTTTCAGCCAATTTCTAGCTGCTACGAAGGACTCAGTTCCATGGAAATCCCTTCCTCCCATAGTTTTAAAATCTTTGCATATCTTAGCAAACGTGTTTCCCCGAGGAGGAGGTGGAGGAAAAGGTGCTGCCGCAGCTGGATGATTTCCTTCCGCTGGGGGAGGAGGAATGGTAGGACCTGGCTGAGTGGCTCTTGCTTCTAAGAACCGTCTAAACCAACCAGGTATTGGCACCCCTTCCGGCAAGTTAAGTTCTTGGGACATGCTGAAACAAAAAGGATAGATTCAAAACGAAGGATGAGAGATAGTACCTATGGCTTTGGGGAGTGGACTTTGCCTTTTTTAAAATAAAATAATATTTTTCCTTTAAAAATGCTTCTTTAAATTTCCTTTTTGAAAATAATTTTCCAAAACTTTTTATCTTATCTGGTAAACCTATGCTCTGATACCAAGTGAAACACCCCACCTCCGTTAGGGTCACTCTCAAAGGGAATGCCTTAATTTTGATGGGGGTTTATAAGTACAAGTCACAGATATACAAGACAGATATAAGAACACATATTTGTAAACAGCGGAAGAACAACAAACTTTATTTCACAAAGTCAAATACGTGTTACAACAACATCCTTTCCAAAAATATAACATAACACTTTCATAATCTGTCTTGAGTACATTATTTAAAGAAGCATAAATAAAACGTAGATAAACTGCAAAATCCCCAAGGTGGATTGTCCAAAGCCATAGTTCAAAACAGGAAAGTACAAGCAATACATTTCTCTTCTTCAAGCTGGATGTTGAGGTTGGTCAAGCTGCTGTGTTCCCTCCCTGAGGACCTGGGGGGGGGGGGGGAAACGGAAGAAAGAAGACGAAAGAAAAACAGAGTCAGACATAAAGCCTGAGTAAGTCTAGTACTATTTTGTCTATGAATAAAGAACTGGGTATGATAAGTATAAACAAGAAGTGGGCAAGCACTATAAACTTGGTTAAGTTGTCTAGGGTCGAATATACTATCGTACCCCCTGTTAATCTCTGAACCCATATAAACTAGTTTCCAATTTGCACCCCATAATCAGGGTGATGTGATCCATTCAATGATGATCGGCTCCTACTCGCATAGTTACATGTGTCTTACGGCCCCCGATGTTGTAGTTACCTATGCCGGTCCCACCATGGGGTGTATCAAGTCCCATAGTGGCAACCCGACACAACCTTAGAGTGCACAGGTATGCTACTGGTGTCCAGTGCCTTATTTTTCTGCGCCGGAGTGTGTGCACGCCCGCACTCCGTTAGAACCTACACTGCTACACCACCGCCGTCGCTTTGACCTCTTACAATCAGCCCAGTAATCGTGCCCCACCCTGCCTAGTTTCAGGGTATCCTGATACACCTTTTAGGGTTACTGCTGAAAAGGGTCCCCCGTTACTAGGTTTTCTATCTCTAGCCAACATGCTAAGTTGGTTAAGTGTTTTCTAACCTAACCCCCACCAGTCCGTTTAGTTTAGCATGTTCCATTTTGATTAAGTCTTTAGTTCACTTAATCCTAACAATCCTGACTCAGCCTTAATTGTCTTATTAAGGCCCTGACCTCTCACATTAGACAGGTATTGTTGTGGCTGCCTGTTGCCGGTTGGTTCCGGGCAGTCTTACGCCACAACTCAGTCTAACCTCGGGTCCTTGCTGGGCTCCATGTTTAACCTCCCACATTGGATAGGTATTGTTGTGACTACTGGACAGCCGGGCGGTTCCGGGCAGGTTTACATCACAACTCAATCCAACCTCGGGTTAAACACATCGTATGTTCTACATTTACATATTTTGTCATTCTTCTTTATTTCTTATATGTAAATATTTGCGGCCCATTATTAAGTTAATGGTGTAAAGGTTACACCAATCATGGGCCCAACCCATACTTGAACTTGGGCCCTTCTATTTTATATTTTCATTCATTAATTAATTTTAACCCAACGTTATTTTCCCCCGTTTTACACGTCCGTTTATATATATTGGGCTTAGCCTTTTAAAGCCCAATTTAGCCATGCGAAAAGGGGAGGCTTATGGCGTAATTACATACACAAAAAGGGGAAGGTGAGCGCATGAACTTGCAATACGACGTTGGAAATACAAAATAGAAATTGGTGTACTTGCATAGTGGTAACATAGGTGACATGAATCAAAGCATGTGAACTTGCATAGGTTTAACTACAACATGAACCTATATTCTTATTTAGGCATAATGTCAAACATAAGCATGTCATAAATATTTCTAGCATAAGCATAGCATAATGTCAAACATAAGCATGGCATAAATACTTTTAGCATAAACATGGCATAATGTCAAACATAAGCATGGCATAAGTAAAGTTAAATTTGTTATTGGCATAAACATAAACAAGTCATGTTCATAAGGTTTCTACATGTTTACAAAGGGGATACTTTGTTACTAACACAGAAGCATAGATCAACTTAATTATGGTTTAAGTCTAATCACATAACGATAGTATAAATATACTTACGCATAAATATTCCTAATCATGGTGTTTGCTTTAAACTTGCAAAAAGGGATTTTTGAGTCTAACCTAGCCATGTCTCACATATGTCATCATATAATTCTTGTAAACAAGGTAGACTTAATCATGGATTTCAATTATGCCAATTATCATTCATGGCCTAGCCATATTCATAAGTTTGCAAAAGCATGACTTAATACATGGATTAAGGTGTCACAATTCCAACATAGTTTCTTATGAACTATAACAACCAAACTTGTTTGCAAAATGATTTATGCACAAAAATATACATCATGATGGCATAATAACAAAGCCCCAAACTTGCATGAGTTTCAATCAACTACATACATGTAGCTTCAACATAGATTACATAATTTGCGCAATATTCCAACGTATACTTGCATAGAACTACCGCATGTAGTTCTTTATAATGAATAACATAATTTTGCACAAATATGAACTACTTTATTATCCCAATTCAAGCATACAAATCAATACAGTTGTTTATTCATACCAAAGTAATACTCTACTTACAATGGTTGCGGCGAATTCTCTAATTAAGAGATATGATTCCTTTGTTGAATTGATTGGCTTTAGGTTGCTTGAATTGCTTTAGGCTTTAGAACTCTCTTCCTAATTCTCTCTCTAGTTGGCGGCTACTCTTAGTCGTTCCTCAGCAACATGGCGGCTATGTTCTTAATTTGAATGAATAGATTAGGGTTTAGTCTAGGGTTGTTTATATAGAGGTTAGGAATTGATTAGGACCATTGATGTTGCTAGGTTAGATCGTAGCCATTCATTAGATAGAGAGACCAATTAGAACTCGCCACCTAGCCCTAATGACAAAGCAGACCACAGAAATTCGACCAAACACAGACCTGGCCAGCCAGGTTGACTGGGCTCGACCAGGTCGACACCCCTGTCGACAGGGCTGTCGACAGCCCTGTCGACATGGGTAGCCCAGGTCGACAGCCCAGTCGACCTGGGTGGCCTAGGCGGGTTTTTATCCGCCCTGGCCCATTGGGCCCGATTTTTAATTATTTTATTCTGTTTGAATTTTAAATTTAATTCAAAACTTCCGAAGGCCATATCTACTTCATACGGACTCCGTTTTTCGAAAACTCGGACTCTATTTCGCGTATTTTTCCGAGACGAACGTAATGGCGTATCCCGTTTCCCTTGGTTCTTTGATTTCAAATTAATTATACTTTAATTTGTTAATTTCACAGTTATAGAATTTTCGGGGTGTTACAGCTGGTAAATGGGAAAAAAAGGGAATAAGCCCAACCACATTCAAATTTATAGTAATTTTGTTAAATCTTGGAAATAATTTAAGAAAAAAGAATTAAAATATACCTATTAAAAGAAGTTAGGAATAGCCTAGATTGTTAGGAGTGAAAAAGGAATACATTTACATAGTTTGGTTTGAAATGAATGCAGAAAACGTAATTTCAAGAATAGGAGGATAATGACAAAGATTAGTGTGAAATGAATATTTAAACATGTAGCGCACTAATCAACATTTTAGAAATAATTAAAAGAAGTACCTTTTAATTATGGATTTCCATTGTTTTATATTATGAAAGTTGATTTTTATACATTTTCAGTAACCAATCAATTAAGAATAAGCATATCTTCCTAAAAGGATAAACTTACAAAAACGCTAAGTAAAAGAGTAACATAAAAAAGGAGCTATGTAAAGGAAAAGAGTAAGAAGTCAAGATGATATGCGATGAATAGAAATGAATGCAAACTATCATGATTATTGTATGTGCACATATATAGATCATAATAAACAAATTGAACATGCTGGCAAGAATACCAGTATGATAATTATGTAGACACAAAAAATGAATCATCATAGGCTGTTTTTGTACATGTGTAAGCAAGATTATAATATGAAGATTATGATTAAAAGTGAAATAAAGGCTTATTATGAATAAACTTACAATCGTAAATTAAGTTTAATAAACATAATTCTATGACTATGGTTTTATATTGAAAGTAAGACCACAACATGAGAGTTATAACTAAAAGTGAAATGAAGTAAGAGAGACTTATTATGAATAAACTTTAAATCGTGAATTAATTTTAATAAGCATAATTCAATGTTGGCCTCATAGATAGGCATTCTACGGTAATTTTATGGTTCTATGGTAACTTCATAAATAAGAATTCCATGGTTATTCTATGGTTCTATGGCGGCTAGTAAAATTGATAAATGAGTCATTATTGTTTATTATTATTGAATTAAATAATAATGTCAATCAACGAAAAGAGAAGTAAGATACACACATAATGTATGATTAGACATAGGGTCTAATAAAATAGTAAGATGCGTGTGGGCCACTCTAAAGGAATTTTGAATGATGGTCCCAACGAGGCTGATTATTGCATGTGTCTGGAGACACGGTGGAAGCACGCCCAACTTAATATTCAACTGGACCGGAGAGAAGTTCGAGGTTTCTACGAGACGTGAGGATACTCTGAAATGGTCCTTTAGGGATACCCGTGCAAGCTATCCCATAGGCAGGTCTATACAGTTTCATCCATAGAGTATGTTTTGGTTGCATTTATGTTGAGGAAAGCCAAAAGACTAATGGGATGAATATAGGATTCGGCAGTCACCTCAGCTCTGAGATCTGGTTTCGCGGTTAAGACCCAATAAGGATAATAGACCCTCGGATACCTGCCGTTGTCAATCAAAGAGGCTATGGGAAAGATTGCAGCTAAACTTACATTCCAATGAAATTTCATTATCGAGACAGTGGATGAGGGACAACTCCAATTGGATGCTTAGATTGTTTGCCAGGGGAACAGTCACTTAGCTCTTGAAATGGGATTTCAATAGTTGAGGGGGATCGAGTGGGGACATAGCCACTAAGAAAAAGAGACAGACCAATCTATGGATATCTATATTGTAGGTCTAATGAAGCTATCCTTTGCAGATATAGAAATTGCAAGGGTTCATCCTGATAGCAGAGTTCAAATAGTAGATAGTATGATTACGGGTAGGTCCTGGGTGTACGCATTGGGAAGTCCACCGTGGACGCCCAACCAATAGTTTCGTGCAAGGGTTTAGCATGATAGCAAAGCTTGAATTGTTGGTATTGCGCTTTCGTAGCGTGGCGATGAAGACCTGGTGCTCTTTCGTAACATGGAGTTGACGACCTAGTATGCTTTCGTAGGGTGGCTATAGAGGTTTAGTATGCTTTCGTAGTAGGACGATGGAGTCCTTTCGAGGAGGGCACTATTAGTACTACCTAGATATATGGCGTGTGTAGCTAAATATATGTGGATTATTAGGTTTGATATACTAGAGAGTAGACAGGTACGATGTACATGCAAATGCAAGAGTGTTATAAAACCTACAACCTAATTAAAGTGAACCAATGATAGAACTTATACAAGGTGTTATCCTTAGAAATTATAATGTGTTCATTCACCAGAATTTTTGTTCTGATCCCCTACTCATAGCAAACCTGTAGGTTAGACAGGTGACATTGATTTTATAGCTTAAAGACACTCGTTAGCCAATGTTATTATTATGGTAAGTATTTTCTTATTATATTTTACTCCGGTCCATTGTGAGATATCTATTGTAAACTATGATATATTTGTATTTGCCTTTCTACAAAATACCAGCAAATCCGACTCGGCTTTTAGTGGAATTGGATTCTAGCGTTTTGCAAAAAGTTCGGCTACGTTACAGGTTTAGGGTCCCTATATAAATAATGAGTGGGCGTACTTTTATTTTTCAAATATAAATATGTTACATATAAAACCCACTAAATAAGAGGAGCGATACATGGAAAAAGTTGGAATATCATTCTTGTACACTAAGAAAATTAATATAGAAGTTTGAGGAAAGTAAGCTTAGGGATGACTAGAATATAGCAAGTGTACAAAAATATTTTAAAATACAAAAAGAATTTCAGGTGTTAATATCCAAAATTTTAGTATTTAAGATTAGTGGGTTAACAATAAATTCTTGTGAATTGAAAAAGTGTAAGAAGGAAATTAGATTAGGAATTTACATATGTACATTTGCCACAAAGAATTTGGATATACAAAATTGAGAAACAAATTTGTACTTAGCCCCATAATTAAACTTTTAAAAAACTTGAAAAAATATAGATATAGAAATAAGATTTCTTGTAGATTTTTCAGGTTTCAAAGTTAAAGTTTACTGTCTTTAGAAATTTACTGGTTTTTAATATTGAGATTTGCATTGAAATAATTTTTGGAGAAAAGTATACAGATTTGACTTCAGAAGAATAAAGTGCGTAAGCAAATATGGGGTTAAGCAATATAAGTAGTTAAGGGAAAACACAAATTTAAACGAATTAAGCAAATATGTTGTGCACATTAAGCTAGATATGGTTCGGTATAAAAATAGATGATCTTGAAAAAGAAAATAGCATATTTCTCTTGGAAAAAAGTAATGAGGTTTTCTTATTACTTTACACAGAACACAAAAGTACTCTTTAGAAAAGATTCATAAAAATTTGATATTATTAATTCCCCTTGGAAAAGAAATGTATTAAAACAGAAAAGTATCTCCAACTAAGTTGAAGTGCATAATCCTCTTTAAAGAGTGAAAATCATAGTAAATGAATAGAGAGTTATTAATCATATCTTCCTAAGTTTTTATCTTTTGAGAAAGGTTTTCAAAAGATAATTTTTTAGGAAATTAAAGATGGTTTAGTAAGGATGATTCTAGTAGTGTGTTTGAATACTTGGTAGAGCCTTGAGGAATTATTTCAGTATGTAAATAAACCACAAACCTTGAGTAGCAACTGTAGAAAACCTTATGAGTAAAATTAAGAAGTAGGAACGAGAAATGGTTAATACTTAAAGGTTATACAAAAATATATAAGGAATGAGAAAATGGAAATTTTCAAAAGACATTTCACAAGTGGTTACTATTTTATTGGAGAAAAGCTAAGAGAAATTTTAGGACTTGTATGGTTTATGTAGGAAGGATGGAGAGAGATGATTCCACATAAATAAAAAATTATCAAGGATACAAGTTAGAAAAAAAATGTTTGTCAATTCACATATGAATTTGGCTCTCATGAAAGTCAGTAACATGATGGTAAATGATTAAATTTTCAAGAAAAGGCATAAGACATAGATAATTCAACTAAAGAGGAAATGGATTTAAAATAGCAACTTTGGGATTTTTATAAGTGAAATTAGGCCATGGTTTGTAATTAACGTAAATCCTTTTTCAACACTCCTTGAGAAAATGGAAGGTTTGGCATGTTGTCTTACTTTATGGTAGAGTAAGAACTAGACTAAGAAAATAGAGTTACATCACAGTGAAGTAAGGGACGTCATATTCATACCTATCGAGATACCGAGAATAACTGGCCTATGGATATCAGTATATCAAAAACGGGAAACTAAGGATGGCTCATAGAACTAGAGGTATGCAGCATGAGTTTGGAGAGAGTGGTTAATGGAAATGAGGAATGCCATGGTTGTCTAGAATTGGTGATTAGAAACTTTTTATGTTAGGGGAGACATGGTCCTAGACCTCCTTGTCCTAGTGGAGAGTCACATTTAGCCTTGTATCTTTTACCTAGTTGTGATTGTAATAGAGCATGTTTTTTAGTACAAATTTGCACTCATATGTAGTATTCTATTTTATTATTAAAAAATAGAATAGGTTAGTGTGACATTCACTTTCTAGGTGCTTGTGTTGATCACCTGAAAAGAATATGAACATAAGTTGTTGTAAATAAAATAATAGTGGAAGTAATGGATGAATAAGTAAAAGAAAAACATATGGAATTTTCAAAAAATAACCAAGATGATAACAACAACAAATCAGTACGACAAGAGAAAATAGACTCTTCTGAAATAAATTTAGGGAATTAAAAAAGAAATCCTCCTATGCAAATTATGTTTGGAAGAGAAAATAGGAATTTTAATGGCCTAGCGATAAATGGTTCCAATTATGGGGAAAAGGGTGCGTAAAAGTGAAATAGGAAAAAATAAAGTTTTCCACTAGCTACCTTTTTTTAACATAAGAAATCGAATTCAAAAATTATATTTTTCTAAAATTCTAAAATTTAAAGTGGTTGGTAAGGTTTGGACGCAAAAATTGGATGAACTATTCCCTTATTTGGTAAGGGTGTGGGAAAAATTGAATGAAAAGATATTTTACTTTCAATTTCTTGCACTCATTTAGAAATTGCTAATATATTTAGGCTGTGTGCATCATGTTTTCAAAATATTTTTGAAAGAAAAGAGCATTCATATTGAATTGCATACATGAATTTTTATGATGCATTACACTTTGCGCAAGTACATGGATGGTTGCAAAATTGGATGTATATGTGTTGTTTGTGAATTACGCAAGGAATTATATAATTTTACCTTAACCAAATTTTAGGGATGAAATTTCTTAGGGTCGGAGAATGTAATACCTCGCATTTTTAATAATAAAAGTGATGAAAATAATTACAGAAATAATTAATAATGGAAAACAGACATTTTAGGATTGTTAGAATTTGGGTTTGAAACGTACACCATTCCACTCGTAGCAATTTTCTAATTACTTTACATATATAATATGTTCAAAACGGAGTTAGCATGGAAAAGTTATTATTGTTTGAAGTCTCATGTCGAAAAATATATTTATAAGTGTAAATGTGTTTATTTCAAAAATATATGCACGTATTAATTCTAGAAACAGTACGCGTTTGAATTTGGAATTAGGCATGTGCCAAAAACGAAAAGGAAATTGAATAAAATAGAAAATAAGAATAACTTTCATGAAAATAACGTTCACATGAATCAAAACGAATTAAACATACACGAACTAAAACAGGAAACATGGGGACCTAACATGTAAATACGTGTTTGGGTCGACCCATATAAGGGTTTGGTAAGCCCATGTGTCTGTCTAATCAAAAGATGGGTCGACCCATCACGTCTTGTAATGACGTATTTGTTTTGGTTTTGACGACATGGGTAATATTATTATAAGTCGGATAGACACATATAGTTTGGAAATCCATGAATAAACGTATAAGGCTAGCCGCCAAACTAATATTTTTGAGTGGGCGTGAAATCCCTGTCATTTCCTTTCTCCTCCAATTCTATAGAAATATAAAACATTATATTTAGGTATCTGGTTCAAGTCTTGGATGCAGATGCTGTAGATTTAAGATTCAGATGTCCAAATTTTTTATCGTTACGAGGTAAGTTCTTCAGATCTGAATTTAAATAGTTTCTTTCTCCTTCTTAAATCCAAATTTATAAATCCATGAAAATATTGTTTATGCAATAAAATTGGAAAGACCACAAATAATAATCTAAATCCAAATCAAATCCCGGACTTAGAGCGCAAATTACTAGTGAGTGCATTTAAATTATTATTTTAATAGTGGTATATATTATCGTTTATTCTTTTCAAACTAAGAAATCTAAATAATTTAGAATTATTTGGTTGTAGGAATTCATTTCCTATAGGAATTAAGTGTACTTCCATATACAGTAGTTCATTTCTTATATTATATCAAACTGAATTATAGTAGTTCATTCTTATTATAATTAGGTAGATATAATATAGGAAATATGATGTACAATAAATCTATAATTTGAATTGAAAATTTAAGAATTCCCATTTTTAATTTTTGAAGCTATGGTTTGAATTTAGAATTGAGAAAATACCGGAATTTATTGGGAAATGGGAAAAAAAGGAGCATGATCCAAACTGTATTCAAATTTATGGTAATTATGTCAAATTTGGGAAATAAATTGAGATCATGAATTAAAATATACCTATTAAAAATAGGAAGTTAGGAATAGTTTAGATTGATTGGTTATGAAAAAGGGATACATTTCCATAGCTTGGTTTGAAACAAATGTGGAAATTGCAATTGCAAGAATAAAAGGACAATGGCACAGATTAGTGCGAAATAGGGATTTAATCATACTGCGCACTAATCAACAATTTAGAAATAATTAAAAGATTACGGATTTTTGTTTTCTTATATTATGGTAACAAATTTTTATACATTTTCGATAACCAATCAATTAGGAATAAGTATAACTTCCTAAAAGTATGTACTTGCAAAGATGGTAAGTAAAAGAGTAACATAATAAAAAAGTGTTATGTAAAGGAAAAGAATAAAAAGTCAAACATCCCCTCAAATAGTCGTTGCTTCTATTCCTCCAATCTCACATCAAATCCATTCATCTCCTCTCTCTTCACCTCTATCCTCGTCAGCGGCAATGCCACATGCTCCTTCCAAGCTACTTGACCTACCAGACTGCTCAACGAATGACAATCCGGTGGTAAATGTGTCTGTTTTAGCAGTGAATCCAAATGCTTGCAACGTGAATGATAAAATTTCGTGAACGTTCATGTTAAAAAAACAAGCCATGAAATGCTGGCAAGTACGTGCCAGTTGATGTGGTACCTACTTTTCAATGGAAAAAAGATGAAGCATACACCCGATACCATTAAAGCAGGTACTAATCAATGGTGTGATGCTCTTGTGGGGTTTTTCTTGAATCAATCACTTGCCTACACTCCAGTTATTGAAAAGCTCAAAAGTCTATAGAGGTTGAAAGGCCGGTGAAAGTTAAATCTGACGGCACTCTTTTTCTTTTCAAATTTTCTTGCTTTAAGGACAAAGAGAGGATTTTACAAGGTGATCCAATAATTATGTGTAACAAGTTATTTATAATAAAGAAATATGATCCAACAATAAGCAACGTGCAAGGTAACATAAGAGCAGATCCAATTCGGGTCCATTTTTTCAATATCCCCATATTTGCTTCGTCGCATGTAGGGGTTAACTGGCTGGCATGCAGATTGGGGAAGCTGATTTGTATGGATGAAAGTATTAAAAAATTGGAGAGACTAACCTATGCCAAGTGTTTGATAGAAGTCAAAGCAGAAGAAGAATTAATGGAGAAATTTGAGGTTGAAACTCCTGAAGGTGGAGCACAGGTAATAAATGTATGGAGGCATGATATTTGCGTGCATTGCAAAGCCTTTGGCCATAAAACAATCAGATGTGCTACACAAGAAAATTTGGACAAAGGAAAAGGTAACAAGGAGGCAACAAAGTAAAAATTTGCAAAGCCATGACAAAGAAAAGGACAGTCACACAACAATTAATAACATGGAAGAAGAATTGGAAGAGGGAGAAATAATGCATAGGAAAGCAAGCAAGAATAAATAAGAGGAACATTTGAGGCAAAACGTAAAGGAAAACGCAAAGGAAATTCCCATCAACTTAGGTGTAGTAAATAATGACAAGGCAAAAGATAAAACAGATGAGGTTACAAGCAAGAGCAACAATAATGCTAATTCCAGTGCCACTATTGCCAAACAAAACAAATCGTTTGTTGCTCCATTCATTATAATAGCCATCTTGTGGACAATAATGAACATGAATGCTTAAACTTGGTGGATAATGAAGATATTATGCGGAGGATGGAAATATAGAACCTGATAATATGGAATCAAACTCTGATATGGATGATACTGAAAATAATGAGATAAATGAGAGCACACTGATGATGGGGAACTGGAAGAACAAGAAAATGATGTAGAATGAGGTACAAATGGTGAATAAATAGAACAAATAAGTGTAAATGATAACAATGAAAGGATTAATACTATTATTGATGAAGCAGACGAAACCACAAACTTGAATGTAAAGTTCTCCTCTTCAGTCCAATTTGAAAAAGACATAGAAAGTGATGAGAATGCATAAAAAAATGGAGAAAGTTGTGGATTTTCTACAACCAAAAAGGATTCACAAAGCACTACTGTTATAGCGAAAGCTGAAAAATCTCACTCTCACACTATGACAGCTGAAGTTAATGTGGAACAAACTAACCAAAGTGACTCAATTAGCAAACACGATGCACAAGGAAAGGAAACAACATATTCTGAAACCCAACCTCCAAGTGCATACAAACCACCTCCTCCATTAGAAAGCAGTAACAAAGATAAAAAAAAAGAAGCAGGTCATATCACTTTCAAAAGGTGATAACTTCAGGAAAAGCACTCCAAAAAAGAAACAGAACATTAGTTGTGCAACATAATCCCCACTATCTGCAACATAACATGGTCATGTTAAAACTTTAGCTCCAATTACTAGGAGCAAGTCAAGTGACAAATCCACCTCCAGAGTTTAATCAATGACGCAAAGAATTAGTGTTTAGAATATAAGAAGGGCACATTTGAACATGAAACTCAACCAATGTAAGTTTTTAATAGCTGATCATAATTTAAGTATGCTTGTGTTGATACACTTCTTGGTTAAAGCTATCACACATGGAATCTCTGGATAGCAGCACGCTCAGGGATTTGAAACATCCTAAGAAGACGTGAAGCAATTTGGTCAGAGTTGCAAGATCAACATAAACTGTCCTGAAACTCCTATCAGGCAATCTCTTTTAGGCCCGAAAACAGCAATTATGGTGCTTTTCATCATATAACCTGTAGCCCTCTGAATGAGCTTTAAGCAGAGCTTTTGTTTGGCCCAATCGGACTTACGGTTTGGAAGTTACGTTCGTTTCTGTAAACTGGTGCAACCTAGCAATCAGCATACCCCCAATTCGTGAGTAGGGACCCGACTCTCCCCCTCGGCTCACGATGCAACCTGGTTCGCCACCTCACCCAACTCATGGTGGCCATAGGGGTCACGACCTGCTTGTAGTACACCCCTAGACCACGACCCGACATCACCAGCTCCTGAAGCTCACGAACCGCCTGGGCTGGACCTGCTTCTACACGTGAATGTTGTTCTATTCTCATGGCTAAAATCACTCCTATCAACGCGGATCTCATTATACATGGCATAACATGACTTGGAGATGATTTCTGGACGTTTTCCACCTCATTTCGAGATTTTTAGGATGCGTGCCACATGGCCTATGAACCGATTTGAGGAAATGGCTATAAATACACCATTTGAAGGATTTTTAGCCATTCTTCTTCACGGCTTCCACCATTAACAAGGCAAGGACTTCGCGTGCTTAACAAGGCCAATTCAACTCAGTTTAGCATAAGTATTTCATGTATAAAATCGTTCTCTTTTCTCCTCTTCTTCATACAAATACAAGGATGTTGTATGAAATTGGATCCCATGGATTGTGAGACAACATTGTAATTGTAATTTCTTAGGATTTTAAGGACTAATAAAGTGGACATAGACCTGGTTTAAGCCGAACCATTATAAAAATATCGTGTGTCCCTTGTTTTTTTTGCTTTATCTGCACTCTATGATCTGAGATTTGTGATTGTGAGGACTTTGCATTGATTTGGGTGTTAGTACCAGATTTCGGTCTAACAGCTAGCTATTCTGGAAACAAAACTCAGTAATGAATTAACCATTAGAGCTTCTTATTACATTAATCCCTCTTGGAATATGACAAATAATATGGATCAAGCTCCCCTTGGTAGAATACTTATAACTAATGACCCAAATAATCATTAGTTATTGAAGCTTGACTCTTATAGATAAGTTATACATTATCACGACTGGCACACACCCTCTACCACTTCATTTTACATATCATTTGTATATGCTGACACTACTTTAATGCTAGAGAGAACTTATTTCACAACGTACCTAATTAGAGGCAAGAAACACACCCTTAGATCATATGTAGGGACTTTAATTGTTGCCTTGATCTCGGTGACATGAGTGGTGGTAACTCCCTTTCTATTAATGATATAACACCTTAAAATAGCTTTTATTGGATGTTAACCTCTTTTAAATAAAAACAACTGGGTCTTACTGTACATGGAATAACAAAAGGAAACAATGCATTAGAACATTCTCTAAAATTAATTTTGGCTTCTGTAATTCTTCGGCTTTATCTGTGTAGCCTGAACTTCACAATCACAAACCAGTACCCTTACTATCTGATTACTTCCTTCAAATAATCACCTTGGGTAAGGAATTTAAGAGAGGCAAAGCATCTTTCAGATTTTTCAATCAAAGGATAGAGAAAACTAACTTTTATTCTGTGGTGGAAAACTATTGGAAAGTCCCTGTTCAGGGCAATCATATGTTCATATTACATAAGAAACTTAAAACCACAAAATATGTTCTAAAAGCATTGTCATTCAGTAAATTTGGAAAAGGTAATGAACAATCACATTTATGCAAGGAGAGGCTTTCAGTTATTCAAGAGAGATTGTTACTTGATGTCAATAATCCAAACACTTCTACTTTGGAAACTGAAGCTATCAAAGCTTATCAACAAGCCATCATATTAGAAAATTCCTTGATAAAACAGAAGGCTCGATTCAGATGAAGGATCGAGGGATATAGAAACACCGCCTTTTGTCATACCAAGCTAAAGTCAAGGCAATCTCATCAAAACATATTCAGAATAAAAGATAAACAGGGAATTCTCTTCACTTCTCCTCCTGATATTGATAAAGATTTTATTTCATGTTTTACTGACCTTCTTGGGAATGTTGACAGGTTTACACCAAGTATAGATAACATAGATCCTATGATACTGGCAAGACTAAGTTCTCATGACATTTCTATTCTCATAGCTGAAGCTAAGGAGGTTGAAATCACCGCTGCATTTACTTATATTAATAAAGGTGCTTGTGGAGGACCTGATGGATACAATGCACAATTTCACAAAACAACATGGCCAGTGATAGGGAACGATGTCATCAAAGCAGTCAAGCAATTTTTTATGAAGCCTAAAATGCAGATGTCATATAACAACACCAATATTGACTTAATACCTAAGGTAAAAGATCCAGACAAGGTACAATATTTTCACCCTATTTAATGCTGTAATGTAGCTTACAATGGTATATCTAAGATTATAGCTAATAGGTTGAAAAAGTTTTTTCCTTCCATAATCCCCAATAATCAATCTGCCTTCCTAGAAAAAAGAAATATATTTAGACAATGTGTTGCTCTCACATAAATTAATGTATGGATATAAAAGCTCACAAATTTTTCCATTTGTTATCTTAAAGCTTGATATTCAAAATGCATTCAACACAATTCAGTGGGATGCTATTGTGAGAATCTTAGGATATATAAATTTCCCTATACCATTTATATCTTGGATATATGTATATATTTCCATAGTCAATTATTCTAATGTACTCAATGGATCTTGCATAGGATTTTTCAAAGTTAAACAAGGAATCCGTCAAGGTGATCCGATGTTGAATTACATGATGGAGTTGCTAACTCAAATGTTAAACAAACTTGTAAGGCTAATAGTTTTTAGCTTAGATCCCAAATGCAAAGAACCACAGGTAATCTCTCTCCAATTTGCTGATGATTTAGTCATTTTTTGTAAACTAGACACGAACACAATAGACAACATTCTGAAATGTCTTAATGACTTCTACTTGATAACTGGTTTGAAAATTAACCTAAGAAAATCTGAGTTTTCTACTGCTGGTTTAAATTCTGTTTAACTCCATCACATTAAACTCTCTTATGGTTTACAATGCAACTATGTCTTACTTAGGACTGCCTCTTGTAACATCAAGAATTTCCATGCAGCAATGCCTTACTTAATATGATAAAATTATAAACAAGCTTGACTCGTAGGCAAATAGATTTTTAATTCAAGCAGGAAGGCTAACGACTGTTACATCTATTATATTTTTTCAATGCAAGTTTACTAGGCTAGAACATTTTTTCTACCCATTAAACTGATTAACCTAATTCATACTGCTATGATGAGATTCTTCCAGAAATACAACATAACTAGCAAGTATTTTGCGCCCATTTCTTTCCCCAATATGGAGAAACCAATTTGCAAAGAGGGTTAGGCATTTAATGATCTTATAGCATGGAATAAAGTTGATCAAGCACAACATATGGCTAATTTTCTTAGCAAAAGAAATAGCCTGTGGATGGAATAGTCGAGCAAACACATCATCAAGAATAAGAACTTGCGAAGCATGGAAATTCCTCAAAAATGTAGTTGGACATGGAGAAGCCTATTCAACTCAGGGAAGTCTTGTTGCCAATGGTAAAGTTTAACATGAATGAAAATAATAGTATTCTATTTTGGCACGATCCATGGATAGATTTTGGTGACATACTCAGCAAGCATTTGAATTATGAAGAGATAACTTAAGCTGGAATTCCTATGCATGCATCACTCAATAGTTTAATTGATGAATCTGTTTTACGATTACCAAATACTTCTAATGCTAGGATTAATGCTCTGTGGCAAATCATCAAGGACAAATGGATACACACACAACACTTGAGTGTTGTGATCTATATAATTGATGATGTAGCTTTCAAGATCAAAGCTGCATATGAATACTTAACATAGTTTGATGACATGAATAACTGGAAATGGCGCAGGAGGGTTTGGAAGTTAATAATGCTAAAGAAAACCTCTTTTTTTGGAAGATGTTGAATGGTGCGCTAATGACAAAGGACAAACTGCTGCAAAGGGGCATGAATGCAGATGGTACATGTATTTTTTGTGGTTTTCAAAGTGACTCCATCTACCATCTATATTTCGAATGCCTGAAGTTGGTAGCTTATGGAATAGCATCTATGGAAGAACTGGTAGAAGGAGAGGTGCTAGGAATAATCAACAGGAATGGGGGAGGCACTTTAATGAGACTGGAAAGAAAGAATCGAAGAAGAGATTGATTAACATGGTGTTGAAAAAGTTTTTATGGTGCATGTGGAAGGAGAGAAACACAAAGCTTTTCTCACCTGAAAAAGAAAAAGATAAACATGCGCTTATTAGATGGCTTATGCTAGAATCCAAACAAAGCATAGTTCATGCAAGTTATGCAATCGAACCTGGAATAGTTCAACAATATGTAGATTGATCTTTGTGTTCTCCTTTCTTTTGTGTTTTTTTTTCTGTTTTGTATTTCCAGTGATTGAGGCATTGTTTCCTTCATTTTTATCATTATAGTGTTCTCACTATAATGGTCTTTGTATTTTCTCTATATGCTTCAATAAAAAGGTCGGGGTCATTTAACCTTTTCGGCCATGCCAAAATAAAAAGTCAAGATAATGTGTGATGGACAGAAATAAATGTAACATATTACGATAATTGTACGGGAATATGAATATATCATAATAGACAAATTGAACATATTAGCAAGGATAATATTATGATAATTATATGGACACGAAAATGAATCATAATAGGCAGTTTTGATAAAAGATTGTAATTAACACCGAAACAAAGGCCTAATGAATAAACTTACAATTGTAAATCAAGTTTAATAAGAACAATTCTATGACTATGGTTCTACTCTGAAAGTAATAATTTAACATGAGGGTTATAATTAAAAGTGAAATGAACTAATAGAGGCCTATATAAAAAAAATTAATTAAGTTTAATAAGCATAATTCTATAGAGACCTCATAAGTATGCATTTTATGGTTATTCCATGGTTCTACGGTGGCCTCGTAAATGTGCATTATATGGTTTTATGATGGCCGGTAAAGTTGATAAACAAGTAATTAAAGTTTAGATTTAATGAATTGAACAATAATGTTAATTAGCGAAAAGAGAAGTAAGTTGAAGCATAATGGAAAATTAGACACAGGGTGCAATAAAATAATGAGATGCATTTGGACCAATCCGAAGTAATTCTCAATTAAGTGCCCAACGGGGAAGATCATTGCAGGTGTATGGAGACACGGTGGAAGAACATCCAACTTGATATTCAACAGGACTGGAGAGAAGTTCGAGGCTTCGACGGGACGTGAGAATACTCTGAGAGGGCCCTCTGGGGGATGCTTATGGCAAGCTACCCTAGACGTAGGTCTGTACAGCTCCATCCATAGAGTATGCCTTGGCTTCATTTATGTTGAAGGTAGCCAAGAGACTGATGGGATGATTTTAGGAATTGGCGGTTGCCTCAGCTCCGAGAGAAGGCTTTGTTGTTAGGACCCAATACGGATGGTATATCGTCGTCAGTAAGAATGGGTATAAGAAAGACTGGAGCCAAACCAACATGCCAATGACCTTCCACTATGGAGACATTGGATGTGAGGAAGCGCCAATTGGATGCTTAGATTGTTTGCTAGGGGCATAATCACTTAGCTCTTGAAATGGTCTTTCATTAGGTGAGGGAGGAGTGGGGCCATAGCCATTGAGACAAAAAGTCAGACCAATCTACGGATATCTATATTTTAGTCCTAACGATGTTGTCCTTCATAGATGTAGAAATCCACAGACCGAGTTCTGCGCAAGGGTTCATTATGATAACGGAGCTCAAATTATAGATAGTACGATTACGGGTAGTTCCTCGATGTACGCACAGGGTGGTGCCTCATGGACGTTTGATCATTAGTTCAATGTAAGGGTTAGCCTAATTGTGAAGCTGGATATTAGGTGGTGTGCTTTCATAATATAGCGATGGAGACCTAGTGCTCTTTGTAGCATGGCGATGGTGACCTAGTGTGCTTTCGTAGCGTGGCAGTGGAGGATAAGTACGCTTTCATAGTGTGATGATAAAGACCTTTCGAGGAGCACACTATGGGTAGCACCTAGATATATTGGGCATGCAGCTATATATATATATATATATATATATATATATATATATATATATATATAGGTTACTGGGTTTTTCTCCAGAATACCAAACAAACTAGCTCGTGTGTCAGTGGACTTGGATTTTTAGCATTTTGCGAAAAATTTGGGACTGCTGATATTTAGGTGTTACATTATATGCCTAACGAGGTAAATGAATCTGACCTAACCTTGCAAAGAGCATGTATGATGATTAACTATCATACTCAAGGTAACACTTCCCAAAGATAGATTATAACTATATACTTAGATAGAATCTTTACGTAGAAATAAAGCCTATAAACGCCCATACAAAGCAGTAATTAATACCTATGAAGCAGGCTTTCTGACCTCTTAGTACGCCATTATCAAAAGAGGCGGGTTCTATAGCCACTTATGACCTTAGTCACAGCATAGTATATAGCGAATACCATATGATCACTTAATACCTAGGTGGTTTACCAACACACTAGTTCAAATTAGAGGACATTAGCTACTATTTCCCATAACCCCAAATAAGGCTTCTGTAATTTGCATATCCCAACCCACATAAGATGAGATAGTAAGAAGTCACTTATTACCTACAAGATAGGAAGAAGACTACTTGTCATTTAAGATCTTTCCTTGGTGAACCACAACGTTACTATCTGGCTGACCTTATTAGATAATCAGTGAGTTACTTAATACTTCCTGCAGGATAGGAAAGCCTTTGGTACTTTCGTAATGATCATTTAATACTATATCCAAGGCAAGCTCTAACCGAGTCACTTACTACATAGATGAAGTAGACCCTCATAGAGATTATCAATTTCATACCCAATTAGCTGTTAAATACTTCTTATTTAGAAAAAGGCGAGTTATCTGATCAAAGCACTTGATAAAGGAGAACCCTATGATTCTACCCTTACCTTGGAAAGAAAGTGTGAATCCAATCACTTACTACCCTACAAGGCGGACCCTACAACTTAAGACCTAAATTCTGAAGTTAGCTACACTATTAGATTATTCCTTTAGATTTCTTCTTTACGGAAGGGAGGCAGATCCTACAACCACGTAAGACCTCAACACTTGAAGGGAACCACTAGAAACATTTCACACTACACACAAATAATTATCATAGATTCCTATAATCAATGATATCTCACATCAGTCGTATGTAAATCTGAAAGTTAGAAAGGGCATACTCCTATCAGATAATTCAAATGATGTTGCATCATCAAGCTACTAAGCCTAATTATTCTATATTAATTAGAGATGTTATTCCTGGAATTAATCTAACGATAAGATATAATTGATATTCCTATATGATAATATTTAAGCTCTAAGATGATTTGTTGGACTTAGTATTTATCATGGCAATTTCTACCCAAACTCCAATTTAATTAAATTAACATAACTGTCATATGTCATTAATAACCACAACAGTCACTTTTCCTAAGGCAATAGACATTCAAATAAATGTCATTTATAATAGTCCCATTTAATTTCGTTAACCTTACTTATTGTAACTCCTATTAAGTACACTAAATGTTGTTTACTTATATGCGTACATATAACATATACATGTTTACTATATTAATTTTCCTAAATTGGAGTTAACATATTTATTTCCTATTTTTTTAATTGTAATCTTTTGATATTCACTGTAATATTTTTTTCCCCATAAAATTCATGGTTACAGTCTTAATTCTTATTTAAGTTAGCTATAACCTTTACAATTACTGTAATTAATTCCACATTTACTGCTAACAATTCAATGGTTACAATCGTTTACTCTCTATTTATTACGTGAAACTTTACTAGTTAATGATGGAGAACATTCAAATCTAAACCTATTTTAGTGCTTACCTAATTTATAATAATACTAGGTTATCTATGTTTTTTTTGGATGGATATTATATATATATGCGTAATATTTATGTAGTTACTAATTTTTTGAATTCCAATTATTTTACATTCTAGTCTAAACTAAATCTTCCTTTGTTTTGACTTGTCGAGATTCAAAATCCCATTAAAAGGTTATTTTTTATAATTTTTGCCCAAACATTTAAAAAGAAGAAATAATTATATATATCCGAATTACAAGAAATAGTTTAATATTGTATTTGGATATATATAATATAAACTACGTACAAAGTATGTGAAGTTACACAACTCTTCCAATATGTTTTGTGCCTGTAACTTCAAAATATTTTATTTTTTAAACAAAAAGAACAAGAAAGTTAATTTGCAAAATTAAGTAGAACCCTAAACAATCCAAAATACAGATACATGTGCAAACCAATAATGGTAATTAACATAAATATTACAATTACACCCAATTCTATGAATACTGAAATAAATAACTACACAAACCTTAGTAATATTTAACGATTGATTTCCAGATTTAAGGCGTAAACAATAATCACAAGATTCAAGAAAGAATTGTAGGTAAGATAAGAATATTATAACTGAACATCCTACAAACCAATGTCAGATTCAGGCATACGAATTCAAGTTTACACCAGTGAAATAGATCCGCATAAAAAACAATGCACAAATTTTCCAATCACCTGAAAGTTATTCTAAAATCCTAGATTTGGGATACATTTTTTAGGTTTTCATTCTCAAATCAGTACAGATTTATAGTATGTATATAAGACGATATGCATTAAATTTTGTAGCTCTGGAAAAGAATTTGGAATAAGGAAAGAAAAAATAATAATATAATTTAATATGCATATTCAACCTTTGTTCATAGATCTAGATTCATTCTCCTTAATTCTTGTTGCTTGATTTTAAAACTAGTTAATTTTAGGAAGTTTGGAGCAGATTGAAGAAAAGAAAATGGTAGAGCTTCTCTACTATCTCCAGAAAATATGAGCAAAGAATAGGGGATTTATCCATTTATTTAAAGGTGTCAATTGACCCATAACTATTACATTTAATCAAATTAAGATCCATCTGTCTATATGAAATTTTATTAACCAAAACCTTAGCCGCCACTTGAAGTAGCGATGAGCGGGTACTAGGCAATCAACCCCTAAGTCAGCTACCCTAATCAACCTGCCTCCAATAAGGTGGGGGTAATTATGGTATGGTTGAATATTGTGTATATATATATATATATATATATATATGCTTGATTAATTATTAATTTTCCATATTCAATTTTCGCCCGTAATTTTTTCATACAAACTCAGTTGGCAAAGTTTCTAACATGAGAGTTGACCTGAATTCCATCATGAACGCAACGATGCAACTTTCAAGGTCAAATTCCGTTTTTGTAACGTAATTAAATAATGCCAAATTTCAGGGTATTACAGTAATGGAGTCAATCGAAGCTTACCACCAAATATACATGTTTAGGAGATACACGTTATTGTTTCCGCCTTCCATGTAGCTTCGTCCACATTGTCTCCCCATTAAACCTTTACTAGCTTAATTCGCTTGTTCCTAAGCTTCTTTACTTTACGCCCAAGAATCTATATAGGCATGCGGCAAATAGATGCCTCTCTCTCTCAACCTCTACATCGTCGATTAAACTGGCTTGACTACCTCAACAGAGTCATACAAGTGCTTTCGTAAGTGCAAAACATGAAATACATCATGAACTCTAGAATGTCTCTTAGGTATTTAAACTCTGTATGTCATCTTTTCAACTTTGGATACAATGAAGAATGGTTTTACGAAACTAGGGGAAAGATCACAAATGGAATCAAACCTCGCCAGCTCAATAAGTTGCTACACCTTCACACAAACCAAATCTTTAACTTCATATTCCAAATCCGTTCTCCTCCTATTGGCATAAGATTTTTGCTCATCTTGGGCCATCTTCAACCTGTTCCTTGTCAAATCGATATTCTCAGAGGTCCCTCTCACCATGTCCAGAGCAAGTTGCAATCTATCAGTCATCTACCACCAGCACTAGGATGATATAATAGTTCATCTGTGAAGTTCCATGAAAGGAGTCATTCCTATACTCGCCTTGGAGCTATTACTATAGGCTAAATCTACCAAGGGTAGATGCTCCACCCATGTCCCTTCGAAGCCCAAGATACATTAGCCTCAATAAATCCTCAAAATTCTTCTTTACCCTCTCAGATATCCATCAATATGAGGGTGATAAACCGTATTTAACCTAAGATGAGTTCCAAGTGCCTCTTGAAAACTCCTTCAAAACTCACCAATGATGGTAGGTTCTTTATCGCTCACAATGCTGGTAGGAATACTGTAGAGTCAGGAAATATTTATGATGCACAGTAAATCTACCCAAGATGTCATTCTCCTGCTTTTGAATGGAATGAAGTGGATACTCTTCATCAATCTTTCTACCACTGTCCGAATATTAGTAGTTCCAATCTGAGATCTAAGCAATCCATTGATGAAGTCCATGGATATGCTCTCCCACTTTCATAGTGGCACATCTATTGGATCATGCAATTTTCCAAGCTTCTCTGCTCTGCCTTGAATGTTTGAAAAAACCATGGCATTGGCCACATAATAAGCTATGCCCTTTATTATGATTAGTCAAATAGAATAATTTCTTCATGTCCCTATACATTTTATCACTACCGGAATAGATGACCATGCTCAATTGGTGCGCCTCGACCAATATCGCACTCACCAAGTCAAAAGTGCAGGGGACATAAAAACTTCCATCTCTATGCAACCATCCTTTACCAACAATAGAATTTCGTTGGAGATGCCTAGAAGCCTCTCCTCTATTAGGCTTATAAAAAGGGTGCATTTTTTACAAGTCCCTATTAAGTTTCAAAATTAGGCTCACATCGGGTCGTAAACTTATTGTAAATTTAGTCCCTTTTTTCGAAAATTCAATAAAAAATAGAAAAATATATATTAAAAAATCACATAAATTCATAATTAATTAAAACAATTAATCTGAAAAAAAATCAGGTTAAAAAACATCAAAAACCGCGTAAAAATCAAGAATTACACGAAATGCAGTAAAATGCATCGATAGATGCATATATTTTAAATAGTTGCATACATGTATGCATTTATTTCAAATCCATGTCAAAACTGCAGTATAAATGCATACACGTATGCACATAATGTGAATACATGCATCTTCTGATGCATTTATAAAAATCCTGCATACATACGTGCATTTTTTTCACTTTAGCACAGATTTTGACATATCTTCATACATGTATGCATTCATATAGAAAAACAACATACATATATGAAGTTATTCTAGAGGCATGCATAAATATATGCATGTGTATTTGAATAGTTGCATATATGTATGCAACTATTTGTAAAAGTTGCATACATTTATGCAACTTTTTTTTAATTTCTGTGGACTTTCGAGAATATTTATAGATTTTAGAATTTTTTAAGTGATAGCGCTTGAAAAATTGGACAGAAAACGAAAATAGGCGGAAGTAAAATGGGAGGAGGCACAAAAAGTTGGATGCGGCATCTTCAAAACAGGGGGCGGGTTTGTATAAGAATGTTGGGAGGGATGTGACATTAATTAAGTTTGCTTTTAGGGATGTGACCCTTGTTTTCACTATAAAAAATATCTATTATCTTTAGATCCTCTCGATGCCTCGAACCAATCTGCTGCAACAATATAGATGGATTTCTAAAGTTGCTAACAATCCTAGGGTATAGTCCATAGAGGGTCTAAAATCAAAAGTAGAAATATAATCCAAGCTCTCCCACTCTACGAACAAAGGACTCAAAAATCCCTCTTTCTACTCAAGGCATCTGGGACCATATTCCCTTTTCTAGGAGTATAAGATATCTCAAAATTATATGATGCCCAGAATTTCATCCAACTTCGTTGCCTTAGATTCAGATCCTTCTGTTAAAATAAATACTTTAGTGACTTATAGTCTATATAGAGCTTGTACCTCTCACCAAGTAGATAATGCCTCTATGAATTGGGTGCAAAAACAATCGCAGCTAATTCTGAATCATGGGTAGCATAGTTTCTCTCATTATTCTTAAGCTGCATATTCCCATAGCTTACAACATGCCCTCTAGATCAATACCGCATCTAAGCCAGTCCCCCATGCATCAGTGTATGCAATAAACATCTTAGAACCATCATGAAGTGTCAATATTGGTGCACTTGTAAGAGCATTATTGAGTCTCATGAAGGAATCCTCAAGATCTATATCACCTAAAAATACTAAATTCTTACTGGTGAGGTGGGTAAGCGATGCCAAAATCCATGTAAAATCCTTAATAAACTTTCTGTGGTAACCGACAAAACCTAGAAAGTTTATCACCTCATTTGCATTCTTATGGGCCTTCCAATCCTGGATCGCCACCACATTAGAGGGATCCATAGCTAATCCTTCTTTAGGAGCCACATGCCCCAAGTGGCGCACTTCCTCTCACGAAAAATGGCACTTCGAAAAGTTTGCCTTAAGCCGATGCATTCGGAGAGTGTGGAGATCCTCCCCAAATGCAAGGCATGCTCATCCTCACTTCTTAAGAATACCAAAATGTCCTTAACAAGACCAACCACAAACTTATTAATTACATTTTGGAAGATTCTGCTCATTACATCTACAAAATAGGGTAGGATATTTGTTAGCCCAGAAGGCATAATCAACCACTCAAAAAATTCGTCAAGTATTCTAAAGGTCGTTTTGGCAATGCTATCATCCTCACCCTTAGATGAAGGAAACCAATGGGTAAATAAAACTTCAAGAACATTGATGTGCCAAACAACTGGTCAAACAAATCATCGATCATAGGGAGTGGGTAGTGGTCCTTCTTCATGAGCTTGTTCAATTATCTATAATCCACACAAAGTCAGAGAGAGCCATTCACCTTTGAAGCAAAGATGACTAGTGCTCGCCACATAGAGATACTTTGATGAATCCTTTCTATAGCATCTCGTCGACTTGCTTATTCAGCTTTATTCATTCCCTTGGAGCCATATATTATACGGACAATGCTATGGGCTTCGCATTCTTGGTAAGATATATCTGAAATTAATATCTCTTCTAGGTGGTAGTCCTCTCACCTCCTCAAACACATACGAAATCTTATGCACCACCAGTATTGAATCAATATCATATATAGATGAATATAGAGAGTAAAGAAAACTCATCCTCTCTGATATATGCAAGTCGCAAGAAATCTTGAGGGCTTGACCAATACATGTCCTTATTTGAATGACCCTCTTCTCGCAGTCTAAAGTAGCCCTATATATGGCTAGCCAATCAATCCTTAAGATCTTCTCATTCCCCAGGAATCCCAATACATAAGTGTCATAATTAAACACAATGCCTAATATCTAAATTTACAAACTCCTACAAATCATAGGCAATGTGCACACCCACCCATGGGGTTTGAAATAATTATGGGATTGGTGAATAAAGAAATGTTCAAGTGTAGACAATCGACCAAAGAAGTAGAGTAAAGGAATGAGATGCTTCCGAGTCAAAGAGAGTATGAATGGAAAAGTCGAAAATTAAATCAAATCTTCTACTACAACTTTCCTACCTCTGTTTGGTCTACCACTAGATGAAGCTAGTTTTATGACCTGCATATGAGCTACGGATGCACTAGCCCTATGCCCTGCCCTCTGTGGAAACTCTACTAAGATGTCATGGCTGCCTAAAATTATAACACATTACTTTCATTGCAGTTTTTTTTCAATCCTTGAAATAATGTCCAATCTGTAATGACCCGCATTTTACGCATCGGAGGATCCTAGGATATTTATTTCATTCACATACGAAGTCGTAAGGTCGTGTAACTTTGGGGAACGACTATTGGGGTCATTTCCCACATTCACGATTTTTGCCGAATTTTAAATGACCATTTCACCCTTGGGGAATATTGTTGCACCTATAACTTTTGACTGGTAAGGAGTATTGACCTGAAACCACTTCCATTGTATTCGGATGTTGGTATACCTTTCCGTAGATTGGTCACATTAATCAAACGGACTTAACAATAGGGAGATATGGCCAAAAAAAGGTTTGGAAGGTGAAAAACTGCTTAAGCGGCTTAATAGGGTAATTAGTGGATGGGCCCCATAACCAATTTCGGGATTAGGTTATGGAGAGGCTGAAATGAGTTAGGAAACCATCTTATTTCATTTTTCCAGCCTCCACTTTCATTTCTTCAAATCTAGTAATGGCTTCCACCTTCTAAACTACCTCCTAATCACATTCTAATCCAATATTAAGCTAATCAACATCAGATCAAGGCAAATTAACATCAAATTGGAGGTAAAGCTGCTGTGTTGCATTGGAATTCAAACCAAATCAGATATATTTTCAGATCTGAGATTTATTTGTGGCTAAGGTGAGTGATTTGCATGTTTATTCACTAATTACGGCTAATTAGGGGTGATTAGTAATAATTAGCGAAATTACGCATCATAAAAATCTGGAAAAACATGTAAAAATTCTAAAATATTATTTTATGTTACTGATAAAAATTTGGGTTAATTTGGATTGAGTTTGTTAATCCTATAGTTAAAACATGCTTAAGGAGATTAAGGGAAAAACATGGGTTTTGGGTATGTTTGACCTATATTTACATGCTTATTCATTGTTATGATATTTGTGGTTGATCCTATAAGTTGCTACTAATGTTTTGTATGATTTGTGAGTGCACAGGAAAGTTAGAATGGTTGAAAACGCCATCATGAGGTGTAAAAAGCTTGCTGTAGGAAGTGCATAAAATCAAATCGGGTCATGAATCCCGAATCGACCCATTCGTGAAGCCCATCATCACGAAACGCTCCAGCACTCGAACCGATCCTCTTGTCTCGAACTGATCTGCCTCTCCACAAGCAGGCCATGAGCCCAAACTGGAGCATACCCAAACCATGAAGCTGGGTCACGACCCGGAGTTGCAGTCACGAACCGATCCAGAAGAGGAGGACCGCGAGCATGTACCATCACCCGAATAGGGTCACGAGCTGAAAGTGGCTCATGAGCCGGACCACGGGCCAATGCAAGAAAGGAGGATCACAACCCGGACTGGAGACTCACGAACCGCGCATATCCCAACTGAAGTGCGAGCATGAATAGAAGCTCGGAGTCATGAACCTGAGGTGCAAAGGTAGTCCAAATGGGAAGTTAGAACTCATGATCCAGATGGGAACCAACGAGTTAACTTCATGAGTTGGGCTTTGTTGCGGGACGTGTGCAAAAGGGTTATTGATATCTGTAACTTTGGTTCACCATAGAAAGACGGATTAGTAGCTATGGATCAGCGCAATGGGGTCGTTAAGGCTTCTAAGGGCAAAGTGATCGTAGCATGGCTATGGATCAGTGAAATGGGACCATTAGGACTCCCAAGGGCAAAGCACTCATAGCAAAGGATTAGTGGCTATGGACTTGTGCAATGGGGTCATTAAGACTCCCAAGGGCAAGTGGTCGTAGCAAAGGATTTGGTGATCAAAGTGGTAGATATCGTATGCTTTATGCTCTGAGTGAGGGATGTGAGGATGATTGCTATGTTTGATGTTTTCTTCCACCATGACATGTGCACTTCCATTTTACACTTTAAGTTAGTCTTACCTTAGAGTACTGTACATCTTGTTGTGCTAACTCTTTGGTTACAGGTCCAGCTTCAGGTATGATTATTTATACTTGTTATTGTTCTGTTTTGCTGCTATCGCTCATACCATACTTTTGTCTGACCCAGATTTTTATCTCTTCTTATTACTCTGGGCGCTCCTAAACGAGCAGACTAGAGAGAGGTTAGGTGGTATGCACGAGTAGCTGTCCGGATACGAGTAGAAGGCTTCCATGTACTATTTACATATTTTCTCCCTGTGTTGTTGCTGGTCACTGCTTTGGGCATTAGTAGTGTACCTTTTCTATTTTGCTTTAGAGATAATATTTTGAAGTTGTAATAATGATGGTTTGGATCATAAGATGTATTTTGGATTCTGCTGCTGTAACGGTTTAGTTTTCAGCTTATGCGCTGTCTTGCCTGTTTTATGTCAAGTTATGTTATTATTATATTTTATTCCATGCGCTGTGAGATATACTATAGGTTCTTTGGTGATTCACCATTTCAAACCCTTTTCTTTTGACGACCGTCCCGTGCTAGTCGGGCATTGGTACAACGCATTTCGAAGAAATGTTGGCTGGTGCGGGGCGGGCCGTCACACTTGGTATCAGAGCCTAGGTTGCGTAGTTAACCTAGGGGAAGACATCAGGGAGAGACAATATACGTATATGAGAGCGCGTATTTGTAATATTTTGGTTATCAATATATATATATATATATACTATTAGTATATCTAAGGAAGAATTCGCACTACACTGGCACCACTATGGAGATGATTAATCATTTTCTCTTTACAGATTGAATGATGAGCAGATATACGAGGAGTACGGGTTCAGGGGCCAATGATAGGAATGTCCCCGGTATGAAGATGATGTTTACTACCTTCATGCGAGAGATGCTTAGGGATGTTTAGGGAGTAGTTCCTAATGCTGCTAACGTTGGTGGTGCAGTAGTGCAGGCGTCTAGAGCCGATTTCGCGAAGCTTAACCGGTATTATACTAGTCTTGGTGGGAAGTTGTTCCTTGGAACAACATCGGGTACGGAAGTTAAGGATTGGCTCGATAGTTGTGAGCGCATCATCGAGGATTTGGGAATCAATGATGCAATGAAAAGGAAGTTAGCATCGCGTCAACTTCAAGGACGGGCTATGAATAGGTGGAATGTTATTAAAGCAGCTACTCCCAAGGATCAAGTTACTTGGAATCAGTTTAAGACTCGCTTCAGTGAAAAGTTTATTCCAGCTGCTCGGAAATCAGAATTGTTTAGGAAATTTTTAGAGCTTAAGCAGAATGTTAGGGCAATCTCGGAATATATTGCTGAATTTGATACTTTACCGAAGTATGGATTATCTCTTATTGATACTGCCGAGAAGAAAAACGAGAAGTTCATAACCGGCTTAGATGAATACTTGGGGAAAGACTTATAAACCACATCGATGAGACCTTCGAATCTATAGTGTGAAAGGCATTGAGGTCGGAAAGCCTTTACCCCAAGTCAAAGGCCGAGGTTACTATTACATCTGCAGGGGAGCCAAAGCCGTAGGCAAGCAGTGGAGGCAAGAATAATTCGCAGAATAAGAGGAAACAGAACCAAGCTAAGGATGGTCATAAGAAGAATAATAAAGATGTTGAGTGTTGTAGCTGTGGAAAGAAAGGACACTATGCCAAAGATTGTGAAGCAAAGCCAATAGACAAGAAGTGCATCAATTGCGGCCAGGTAGGACATCACAAGGATAAATGCCCACAACCTCCTAAAGAGAAGCAAATTGTGAAAGCATATGCTATCAACGCAGTTCCTTTTCCATCGAATGCCCCAACTGTTGCGGAGAAAGGAAAGAGTGACGTCATTCAAGGTATGCTTTCCATATATGATGTTCTTGTTCGAGTACTGTTTGATACCGAGCTTCCCATTCCTTCATATCTAGTGATCTGGTAGATAGGTTGGGATTGGAACCCAAGATTGCCGACTTTAGCTGCGACGAACCCGAACGGTGGTTTGACTAGCCTAAGTATGATTTGTGTTAATTTGGTCTTATCGAGTCATGGATGTACGTTTTCTTGTGATTGCT
The DNA here is from genome assembly GCA_030737875.1 of Allium sativum. NCBI lineage: Eukaryota > Viridiplantae > Streptophyta > Magnoliopsida > Asparagales > Amaryllidaceae > Allium > Allium sativum. The sequence goes on along the minus strand of CM060916.1, from coordinate 746,424,995 downwards.
TTGTTTTGGGCTTTACTGGGTTCGACATTATTTTGGGAGTCGATTGGCTCCAAAGGTATGGGGTGGTAGTAGAATGTGAGGGGCCTTCGGTGACCACTAGAGCGGATGATGGGCGGAGGGTACTATTTGGTTGCCTACCTAGTGATGGGGTGATATTTAGTTTTCTAAATTCCCTCAACATCACGCATGATGAGTTGTCATATGTGCCTATTGCTGGCGAGTATCCGGACATCTTCGGGAAAGTGACCGGACTTCGACCACACCGAGAGATCGAATTCCGTATTGATTTAATGAAAGATGCTAGACCTATAGTGATGCCTCTTCGTTGTATGGCACCAAGGGAGCAGCGAGAGCTCGAGGTGCAAGTAAGCGATCTTTTGAAGAAGGTATTTATCCGAAGAAGCATTTCCAAGTGGGGAGCACCAGTTGTATTTGCCACTAAGGTTGATGATTCCCTTTGCTTATGTGTAGACAACCGCAAGTTGAACAAGGTGATGAGGAAGAATACGTATTCTCTTCCACGAATAGATGATTTGTTTGATCAGTTGAATGGGGCGAGAGTGTTCTCCCAGTTGGATCTCACGATAGGATTTCATTAGCTCCGAGTAGCAGATGAGAGTATTCCTAAAATGGCACTTCGGACGTCATCTGGAATTTATGAGTAGTTGGTCATGCCATTCGGGTTGAACAATGCACTAGAATATTTGTGGATCTTATGAATAGGGTATCCACGGATCAATTAAATAAGTTTGTTCTTGTGTTCATGGATGATATCTGTGACACCCTACGTCTGTTAATGTTACTCACAAAGGGAATGCATTAAGTTTTGTGAAGCGTTATAGGTAGACAGAAACAGATATATTACAAGACAGACAAAAAATAATAGTGGAATTAAAACTTTATTTATAATAAAGCCTCGTGGTTGAAAAACAACACATGTTTGAAATACATAAAAACCATTACAACATGAAAACTACTATCTTGTACTTTAAAACATCAGAGTACATGAAAGAAACAAAATTCCCCAAACAAAATATAGCCATAGCAACAAGGATAGCAGTTTGAGACATATGTCTAAGCAGCTCCAACAAAATATAAGCAGAATCACGGTCAAGCTTGAGTGTTCCTGCCCTGAGAACCTGGGGGGAGGGGGAGGGGAGGGAGGAACGGAAGAAAGAAGAGGAAACAAAATGGGTCAGACATAAAGTCTGGCGAGTCTAGTTACTTTTAGCAAATAAATAAATAAAAGTGGCATGACAGGCATATAAAGTGGATAAGAGAGAAATAACTGCGTAAAAGGTAAGTGTGACAAGGTAAATAGTGTAGGTTGTATATGCTTCTAATGATTACTCTGCACTACTACTAGTACATCCGGAATGAGCTGATCCCTTCCATCATAAGGTGATAGACTTAGGCATACGTTCAAATGTACCCTAACTCATTACCCTAATCAATCGACTCCTTAATCCGCGTAGATACTCTATGCCGACCCCACCATAGGATGCATCACGTCTTAAAGTGGCAACCCCTCGCTGATATGCATAACCCCATATCTACAGATGTCACAGTCATCTCATCCCCCTATGCCCGGTCATGCATGCACATGGCCCGGTCGGTTTGCCCCGCCTACACCGTCCTCCACGTTCAGATCTCTTACAATCAGTCTAATAAGCGTTCCCTTTCTCCAACCTAGTTCAGAGTACATGTTTGATACCTACTCCCGGTTACTGGATGAAACGGGTCCCACACAATATAGTATAAGCTCTCCACTTTGTCTTGTATCCCCCACTAGGTTTTCATTGGCTATGTATATCACTGGTGTCTTTAATTACATAACCCTATCATTTCTAAAAGTTATGCTTACCCTAAAAGGTGTCTTTAATTACATAACTTTATTATTTTCGCAAGTTATGTATACCACTAGGTGTCTTTAATTACAAAATCTTTTCGAGCTAAGTTTGTGGGCCTATATGTAAATATTACCCACCCCCTCAGATTTGCTTAACCCACCCACTGTTCAACCAATTTTACTTAACCCTAACTTTAGTTCATATTCATACAATCCCTATGGATTTTACAAGGTTAAGTATTCCAATTCTTTACCGTGTCCATTTATGGTTATAATGGGCTAGACCTCCCATATTAGGCCTACAGCTTGTGGATGCTGGATATGTCAGTCGGGTCCGGGCACACTTCTTCTACAAGTTGGGCCTAACCTCGTGTCATAGTCCGCCTCGTATTCATGCACTTAGACCCCTCACATTAGAGTCAAAATTTGCGGTTGCTGGATATGCCGGTCGGGTCTGGGTAGACTTCCACCACAAATGCAATCTAACCTCTTGTCTTAAGTGCCATTGTAGTTTCTAATTACTGTAATCCTAGGCATTTTAATTATTACCTAACTAATTATACCCATGTCTTTATAGTTGTTCATGCCCAGTTACCCAATTATATTCATAGTGAATAATATGTCCGAATTCATATGCCAATTCTAATATTTTCCCTCGTTCCCTGTCTAACGCATTCACATAATTCGCGACATGCCTAGGCCAGATAATAGCCTAGTCATAAACGATAAAAGGGAAAGGTGATGGGAATATGACAAAAATGATTGTCCTAACATAACTGGCATAAACATATACTAACATGGTGATAAGGTGAACATATAACCATAAATCTAATGAACTTGTGGCAGTTAACTAGTTTTAACACAGCAAAGATGTTAAGATAAGCATGATAAGATCTAAATATTAATTTAGATATCTAACAGGTTCAGATCTAATATGATAAGCACAAGGAGATCTAAATAATAGGCTAGGTCTGATTAATAATTTAGATGTCTACATAATTCGGATCCAATAGTTAAGAGTAGATCTAATACAAATAAGGTTTAAGATCCACATCATAGAATGTTACAGAAGTTACAATAGATCCAACTAGATAGAGATTTAGATCTAAGTAACAACCAATTCGGAGTGTCATATGTTTACAATTTACAATGGATCCAATATAATTTAGTCATAGGAACAAATCCAAACTATAGTCATATCAAGTTTACTTTTAAATATATGAATCTAAAAGCAACTAAGAACTTACAGTGTTTGGCATAGAAAAATAGAACTAGAAGAAGAATGGATCTTGAATCTCTAACTGAAAGGCCTTATTTGATTGCTGTAGAAGATAAGGATTTAGTTCAGTTCAGACACCGACAGCATTTGGCCTCCACTGATTTCCAGTGAAGAAAACAAGAGAAATGGACCTCTATATATAGCTGCCCGCCTCCAGAAACCGTCTGCCACCTCATCCCTTGGTGTGTCAACACCCCCCTTGAGGGGTCGACCCCGGAGTCGGCACCCCTCCTATGGGGTCGACTCCCCAAGGCAGGATTTTTCTTACTTCCCCTGATTTTTGCGATTTCGAATTTTGAACTGAAAATTTTGAATTCTTGGGTCGTACATACATATATACATACATACATATATATATAATCTTGCGCGTATACAAATTTCAAACTTCATATCTTCTTCATACGGTGTCCGTTTTACACAAACAAAATGTCCATCTTAACCAGGATTTTGAGACGGACCAATGGCGTTGTCTGATTCCCTTAATTCTGAATATTAAATTAATTATTATTAAATTTTTCCTCTTAAGTCTTGTTAAAATTTTGGGTGTTACATTCTCCCCTACTTAAAGGATTTCGGCCCCGAAATCTTCAGGTTAAGAAGAATGTATATCCTACCATCCATCACCCATCTACTCATCCATCAATCACAGGCATCCATTGTCCTTAAAGACTTCTAATGCTTACATGAACATATGCAAAGGTGTGTGTATATGTCCCAATACTAATGCAAAGATTAGGCGGTCTACTGGTTTAGTCGACCTCCTCAATGCAATGTATGTTAGTGCCATGAATCCAACACGTATGCAAATAATCCTATTATAATATGTAAGCTCTATATGTGTGCACACTCGTTCGCCCAAATGCAACATCCATTTGATAATACATTCATTTTCACCCATTAAAAGAAAAATGCACACACATCCATATGCATTACGAGAGTGATTGAGCCAATCAAGTGCCTAATGTGTATGTATATGCATCCACAGGCAACCACTAGCAAATACTTGCATCCACTTGCATCCATCAAATATAACGTGTCCCAAACATATGTTTACATCCATAGGATTTCTATCTAAAGGTCAAAAATACTATTGATAGAACATACTCAAATGACAGAAGCAAGCATAGATAAAACTTTGGAAAAAGGAGTTAAGAACATATCCTTGAAAAGAAAAGGGCATGAAGCACGAATTCTGTCTTCGGTTTCCTAAGTTGCATCCTCCGGGTTCTCTCCCCATTGAACCTTCATCAACTTGATTTCTTTATTTCGTAGCTTCTTGACTTCTGATCTAAGAATGTGGGAAGGAACTCGTCTGACTGTTGCCTCCTGTTCCACTTCTACTTCCTCCAATATACTTGGCTCACCAACTTCCATGGTGTCATGCAAGCACTTCCGCAGATGAGAAACGTGGAAAACATCATGAACACCAGGTAGATTTTCTAAGAGCTTTACTCTATAGCCCATTTGGCCAATCCTTTTGATTATGGGAAATGGTCCCACAAATCGGGGTGCCAACTTCCCTACAGATTCGAAGCGAACCACATTCTTCAGAGGTGATACTTTAATAAAAATCAAGTCTCCCACTTCAAATTCGATGTCAGTCTTTCTCTTGTCTGCATAGGATTTTTGCCTATCTTGAGCTGTCTTCATTCGTCGTCGAATAAGATCAATTTTCTCAGACGTTTCTCTAACCATATAAGGTCCAAGTAACAATCTTTCTGTAGATTCCCACCAGCAATTTGGTGATCTACAAGGTCGTCCTTACAATGCTTTGAAGGGTGCCATGCCGATGCTAGCTTGATAACTGTTGTTATAGGCAAACTCTACTAAAAGAAGGTGCTCTTCTCAAGTCCTTCCGAAGTCTAGGATACACAGCCTTAAAAGATCCTCAAGAATTCTGTTCACCCTCTTCGTATGTCCATCGGTCAGAGGATGATAAGCGGTGCTCAAACATAACTGTGTACCTAATGCTTCTTGCAAGATCCTCCAAAATTCACTAGTAAAGATGGGGTCACAATCGCTTACGATGCTGGAAGGTACTCCATGAAGACGGACTATCTCATGAACATTAATCGATTCCAACCATGATGCCGTCCTCTTACTCTTCATTGGAATGAAATGAGCGCTCTTAGCAAGTCTGTCCGCTACTACCCAAATACTGGTGTTGCCTTTTCTTGATCTAGGCAAGCCATATATGAAGTCCATGAAGACGCTCTCCCATTTGCTCTGTGGAACCTCCAAATGATGAAGTAAACCACCGGGCTTCTTTTTCTCTACTTTAACTTGCTGGCAAACGAAACATTGAGAAACAAATTCTACCACGTCTTTCTTCATCCCGGCCCAAAAGAAATTGCTCTTCATGTCTCTGTACATCTTATCACCTCCTGGATGAATTGTTATCTTAGAATGGTGGGCTTCTCTTAAGACTGCCTTTATCAAGCTTCCAGTTTGAGGAACACAAAGCCTTCCATATCGTCGCAACCACCCCTTTTCATCTATGGAATATCTACTGAGGTGACTAGAAGTTTCCTGTAAGAACCCTCACCTCCGTTCACGTAAGATATTGTCCCCAACTTAGCCACCATATAGGTGTGGAGTTTTGTTCCTCAAAAGGCCTCGGCGTTAGTAAGGGATGTACTCTATTATATAAGTAGCCACTTCACACAGGCTTCCATGATGTGGGACTTAGGGGTGTTACATTCTCCCCTACTACAGAGCTCAACGTCCCCGTTGGCTTACAAACACCTCACCCAGGCATTGTGGTCCATTCAGGAGCCACAATTCCAGCTGGGTATTGGCTCCGATACCACTGTAAAACCCGCACCTCCGTTCACGTAAGATATTGTCCCCAACTTAGCCAATGTATAGGTGTGGGGTTTTGTTCCTCAAAAGGCCTCGGCGTTAGTAAGAGATGTACTCTATTATATAAGTACCCACTTCACACAGGCTTCCATGATGTGGGACTTAGGGTTGTTACATTTCCCTTTTTCTAAGCTTATCCATGATGTCTAAAATTTGTAGGTCACCTTGTTGCGAAGCTCCTATCTGATCCATAAGAGTTGGTCATATTTCTAACGATGCAAACAAATCAGGCAAAATCTCGATGGAGGGTCTAAAGTCAAAAGTTGATATGAACTCCAAGCTCATCCTCTCCATAAACAGAGGATTGAAGGCCATCCTCTCCCTACTTAGTGCATCAGCCACCACATTACCTTTGCCAGGGGTATAAGCGATTTCAAAATCATAAGAAGCTAAGAACTCCATCCGCCTTTCTTGCCTTAAAGTAAGATCCTTCTACGAGAACAGATACTTGAGAGATTTATGATCGGTGTATAACTCGAACTTCTCTCCAAGTAAATAATGACGCCACATCTTTAGCGTGAATACTATGGCAGCAAGCTGTAGATCATGGGTGGGGTAGTTCTTCTCATGAACTCTCAACTGTCTATCCCCATAACGCATTACCTTCCCTTCTTGTATCAGAACCGCACCAAGCCCTGTACCACATGCATCAGTGTAAACCGTAAGAACGTTGTTTCCATCGCGCAAAGTCAAGATTGTGGCTATTGTCAGAGCCCTCTTCAAACGTTGGAAAGCAACATCACAATCTATATCCCATGAAAATGCCAAGTTCTTCTTTGTCAGCTTGATGAGAGGGGCTGATATCTTTGCAAAGTCCTTAATGAACTTCCTATAATAACATGCCAATCCCAGAAAACTTCTCACCTCTGTTGCATTTTTCGGAATCTGTCAGTCTGTACAGAAACTACCTTTGTGGGATCCACAGCTGTCCCTTATTTAGAGACTACGTGCCCTAAGAATCTCACCTTTTTTCTCTAAAAATGGCATTTGTAAAACTCTGGATTAAGCTGATGCTTACGGAGAGTTTTCAAAACTTCTTTCAAATGTTGGGCACGCTCTTCTTCGCTTTTGGAGAAGATCAAAATATCGTCCAAAAAGACTACAACAAATTTATTTAGAAACTCCCGAAACACCCAACTCATCTGATCAATAAAATAGGCGGGTGCATTCGTCAGCCCAAAAGGCATAACTAGCCATTCAAAGAAACCATCAGGAGTCCTAAAAGCAGTCTTGACTATACTTTCCTCAGCGACCCTCAACTGATGAAACCCCATGGCCAAGTCTAACTTAGAGAATACCAAGGCACCGACAAGCTGATCGAACAAGTCATCTATCCTCGGAAGTGGGTGGCTATTCTTCTTTGTGAGTTTGTTCAACTCTCTATAGTCCACAAACAAACGAAGCGAACTATCCGCCTTAGTTGCGAATACAACTGGAGCTCCCCATTCAGATATGCTTCGTCTGATAAACCCTTTTTCAAGTAGCTCCCCTACTTGTTTGCTGAGCTCCCTCCTTTCTCTTGGAGCCATATGGTGCACAGGCAATGCAACTGGCTTTTCATTGTCCACCCAATATATACGAAAGTCGATCTCGTGCCTCGGAGGTAAGCCCCGTACCTTATCAAAAAAATCAGAATAATCTCGGACTATTGGAACAGATTGCAAATCCTCGATAGATGCATCAAGGGTCTCTAGGAAACTAAGCATAACAGACCCTTGTGGGTCACAAGAAATCTCGAGGGTCCTTCCATGGCAAGTCAAAAGTCCAACGTTTCTCTTTTCACAATCTAGGATGGCACCATACGTGGCTAGCCAGTCCACTCCTAAAATCAACCCATAGCCCATGAAACCGAGCACGTACGCGTCACATTCAAACTCAATGCCAAACACAGATATTCTCAAACCCCTACAAATCATAGATAAATGAGCCGAACCACCAATGGTGTTTGAGACAACTACGAGATCCACTACCAAATTAGTTTTCAAGTGCAGAGATTCAACCACACAACTAGATATAAATGAATGTGAAGGGACAGAATCAAAATTGTGTTCTAATACGACGATTTGAAAGAGAAATTATGTAATGACCCGCCCGCACCAACCGACATTTCCAATGAAAGTGCGCTGTATCGATGTCCAACCGGCACGGGACGGTCGCCAAAGAAAGGAAAAAGAAGAGGACTTACAAGAGAACTATCAAAGAACCTATAGAATGTCTCACAGTGCATGGGTTAAAATATAATAATAACATAATTGATACAAAAAAGGTGAGACAGTGCATAGGATGAAACTAAACATCATAGCAGCGGAAAATCCAAATACGGCTTATGTTCCACATCATCATTATTACAACTTTAAAACTGTCTCTAAAGCAAAAGAAAGGAAAGGTACACTACTAATGCCCAAAGTAGTGACGAGTAGAGACAGGGAGAATATCTATATATATCATACATGGAAGCCTCCTGCTCGCCTTTGGTACAACTACATGTGCTTCACCAGCTAACCTGTCACTAGTCTGCTCGTGAGAGCACCCAAAGTAATAAGAAGAGACATAAAACTCTAGGTCAGACAAAAGTCTGGTATGAGCGATAAGCAGCAAAACCGAACAATAACAGGTATACTAAACTTTACCTGAAGCTGGACCTGCAACCAAAGAGTTAGCACTACATACTGTACAATACTTTAAGGTGCGACTAACACATGGTGTGAAGAATACGGGGGTGGGGGTGTGCACGTCATAGTGATGGCAAACAAATCAAGCATGGCCACATCTCTCATTCAGTGCGTAAAGCATACGATGTCCACCACTGTCAATCACTAGACCCACTGAAGTAGTGACGGAGTTCAACTTGTACAACTATTGCTACCACCAAGCTTACCTCATGGAATCATGACTAAATCTTTACAAATGACCCCGCTTCATTGGTCTATAGCCCTTTTAGTCGTACCTAGGCCACTGTGGCCCTGAATCCGTTCACGTACCCCCTACACATAGTGATCCAAAGTTATAGACATCGAAAACCCCGTAGCACACGTCCTGCGGCAAAGCCCAATCATGAAGTTCACTCGTTGGTTCCTATCTGGATCCCGAGTCAAAACTACTCATTTGGACTTCCTTTGCATCTCAGGTTTTTAGTCATCACCGGATCAGTTCGGTCTTCCCTCTTAATTTTGCTTCGGATCGGACTTCCTGAAGTGGCTCGGTTCGAATACTCCTCTCCAAGCATCAGATCGATTCGGCATGTGGCCTCCATCTCCGGTTCGGTTCGGGTTGCACCCTTCCACTGGCTCGTGACTCCTCCAGGCATCGGTACGTGGTCTCCGTTTGTAGTTCAAGCAGCTCAAGTTCTCATCTTCTCTCCGGGTCGGGTCGGAGTTATATAAGCCGTTCGGGTCGGAGATACATAGGCGGTTCGGGTTGGAGTTATATACGCGGTTCGTGGGGGAAAGGCTTCACAATCGGTTCGGTTCGGGCCTCCCCATCCGATCTGATCCGGTTCGGTCACAGTCTGCACTTTTCCTGCAACTTCCAGCGACCGTTTATATGTCACTCGACGACGTTTTCGACCATTTTAACTATTCTAAACAATCACAATTCATACCGAACAGTCATAGCAACATATAACATCAACCACAACACCAAAACAACAATCTAACATGGTAAAATAGATCAAACATGCCCAAAAACCCCTGTTTTCCCCTTAATCATGTTTAAGCATAACTAATGATAGGATTAACCAAACTTAACCAAGTTAGCCAAATTTTCTAACAGAGGTCTAAAATAATATTTCAGAATTTCTAAACATTTTTCCAGAATTTAATCTTGCATAATTTCATTAATTAACACTAATCACCCTAAATAACTGTAATTAGTGTGAAAACGATGCTAATCACTCACCTTTGCCACAAATAAAACTCAGATCTAAAATGTTTCTTTGTTTGGCACGAATACCAATGCAACACGCAGCTCTAATACTGATTTGATGAAGAACTTCCTTGATTTGATGTAAATTTGGTTTAATTAGCGATTAGAAGGTTATTTGGGGTGTTTTAGCAAGTGGAGGCCATGGCTAAACTTGAAGAAACAAAAAGTGGCGGCTGGAAAATGATAGAAACTGAATTTCCTCACCCTATCAGCCTCCCGATAACCCAATCCCGAAATGGGTTATGGGCCCACTCACTAATCACCCAAATTAGGCCCGGTTAAGCTGTATTTCACCATATGAAACTTGTTTCGGCCATATCTCCCAAACGGTGAGTCCGTTTGGCTAACGTGACCACTCTACGGAAAGGTAAACCATCATCCGGATCTAATGGAAGTGGTTTCAAGTCAAAACTCCTTCCCAATCAAAAGTTATGGCCGAAACAAAATTAGCTAAGGGCAAAACGGTCATTTAAAAATCGGTAAAAAATCATGTATATGGGAAGTGTCCCCAATAGTCGTCTCCCGAAGTTACATGACCATACGACTTCGTATGTGAAAGAAATAAATATTCTACGATCCTTCGATGCGTAGAATGTGGGTCGTTACACTCTCCCCCCTTAAGAAATTTCGTCCCCGAAATTCCTTAACCCAAAACATACCAGGGATCCCGCATGCCTACCAATCATATACAACAATCAAACATGCAAAACAAATAAAACAAACCTATCCTAGCATGCAGAAAGACTAAATCGAAAATGAAATCTTACCAGCCGAAGAGTTCTGGATACGTCTTTATAATGCTCTCCTTCGTCTCCCAAGTACATTCATTCTCATTCTCGCCCCACTGAACTTTGACTAATTTCACCGCCTTCCTTCGAAGCTGCTTCGTATCATTCCCAACAATACGCATAGGCCTGCGGTTTCCCACCGCCTCGGGTTCAACTTCGATATAATCCAACTGATCAGGTGAAATAGTCACATCTGGGTCATGTACGAACTTCCTTAACTAGGAAACATGAAACACGTTGTGAACTCCTGCCATCTTGTCTGGTAATTCAACTTTATATGCCAAATTCCCAAATTGGGAATGGACCAACAAATCTTGGTGCTAACTTGCCTCTCCTGCCAAATTGTATCACACTCTTCAATGGAAAAATCTTCACAAACACCAAGTCGCAAATGGAGAACTTTAATTATTTTCTCCTCTTATCAGCATAACTTTTCTGCCTATCTTGGGCAGCCTTCATTCGCTGTTGGACAACCATAATCTTATCTGAAGTTTCTCTTATCACATCTGGTCCAAGCACAAACTTATCACCAGTTTCTAACCAATATGACGGTGTGTTGCACGGTCTTCCGTACAAAGCTTCAAATGGAGCCATACCAATACTGGATTGATAACTATTATTATATGCAAACTCTACTAGATGCAAATAGTCATCCCATGATCCACCAAAGTCTAATATGCAAGCTCTCAAGAGATCTTCTAATACTCGATTCACCCTCTCTGTCTGTCTGTCGGTTTGAGGATGATACGCGGTACTGAGATGTAATTCTGATCCTAACGCCTCTTGTAAGCTCCTCCGAAAACCACTAGTGAACAACGGATCTCAATCACTAACAATGCCTTTGGGTATTCCATGAAATCTCACTACCCACTTTATATATAGTTCAACTTGACGGGTATAAATCTTGCACTCTTGGTCAATCGGTCCATAATCACCCAAATGCTATCATGGCCCGATCTAGTCCTTGGTAATCCATCAATGAAATCCATTGAGATTTGTTCCCATTTTCATTCTGGAATCTCTAATGGTTGCAATAAACCACTAGGCTTCTTTTGCTCAGCTTTATCTAGCTGGCAATTTATGCATTTGGATATAAACTTCCCAATGTCTCTTTTCATCCCTTCGCAGTAGTAGGTCTGCTTCATGTCTCGATACATCTTGTTACCACCGTGATGTATAGTCAATTTTGAGTGATGACATTCTCTAAGCACTTCATCACTCAATCCATTGACATTGGGTAAAATAGTCTTCCATTCTTCCTAAGCGATCCATTCCGATCAAGCCCATACTTGCTCATCTCTTCGTCGATTCCCATCTCTAACTTTGAGATGATTTCCAATAGGTTAGGATTGTCCCTTTAAATGGAACCAATCCGCTCAATCAAAATGGGTCTAATCATAAAACTTGCTAACATTTCTAGATCCAATTCGCACTTTGGTCTGAAATCATACTCCGCGATGTACTCCAGTTGCTTCCATTCTAGAAACATAGCCCCTAAACTGGCATGTCTTCTACTCAATGCATCAGCACGCATTGCCCTTTCCTGGTGTATATGCAATGTCAAAATCATAGGAAGCTAAGAATTCTAACCATCTTTGCTGTCGGAGATTTAGATCCTTCTGAGAGGAGAGATACTTTAACGATTTATGATCGGTAAATAACTCGAATCTTTCTCCAAAGAGATAATGTCTCCGCATCTTCAATGCGAGTACGATCGCTGCCAATTCCAAATCATGGGTAGGATATCTTTTCTCATGTGGTTTCAGTTGCCGACTTGCATAAGCCACAACCCTACCTCCTTGCATCAATACAGCACCTAGTCCGGTACCACATGCATTCGTGTATACCGTCATCTCTTCATTCCCCTTAGGAATGACACACTGGTGCACATGTCAACTTGTCCTTTAGACTCTTGAATGCATTCTCGCACTTTTCGTCCCAGACGAAGGCTTGATTCTTCTTGGTCAACTGAGTCAACGGTGCTGCTATCTTGGAGAAGTCTTGGATAAACTTATGATAATATCCAGCTAACCCCAAGAAACTTTTTATGTCTGTTGCATTCTTGGGTGTAGACCAATCTTGCACCGTAGCCACCTTCACAGGATCCACGGCAATACCATTCTCTAAAACAACATGGCCCAAGAATCTCACCTCCCTCCTCCAAAAGTGACACTTAGAGAATTTTGCTTTCAACTGGTGTTTTCTCAACACCTCCATCACTGTCCTCAAATGTTCCTTGTGTTCTTCCTCTGTTCTTGAATAAAAAAGTATATCGTCCACGAACAAAAGAACAAACTTATTCAACTGATCTCTGAATACCCTATTCATAAGATCCACAAAATATGCTGGCGCATTGGTCAACCCAAATGGCATGACCAACCACTCATAAAATCCAAACGGCGTCCGAAATGTCATTTTAGCTATACTCTCAGCTTCCACTCTAAGCTGATGAAAACCTATCGCGAGATCCAACAGAGAGAATACTCTTGCGCCACTCAACTGATCAAACAAATCATCTATCCGCGGTAGAGGATACTTATTCCTCCTTATCCCCTAATTCAACTCGCGGTAGTCCATACACAATCGAAGGGAACCATCTGCCTTGCTAGCAAACACGACAGGTGCTCCCCACTCAGAAACACTTCTTCTGATAAATATCTTCTTCAAAAGATCGCTTACTTTCACCTCGAGCTCTCGTTGCTCCCTTGGCACCATACGACGAAGTGGCATCACTATAGGTCTGGCATCTTTCACTAAATCAATATGGAACTCAATCTCTCGGTGTGGTGGAAGCCCGGTCACTTCCTCGAAGACATTCGGATACTGGCCAACCACGGGCAAACCTGACAACTCATCATGCGGGATGTCGAGGGAATTTAGAAAACTAGCCATTACCCCATCACTAGGTAGACCACCAAACACTACCCTCCGTCCAACATCCGCTCTAGCTATCACCAAAAAGCTCTCACAGTCTACCACCACCCCGTATCTTTGGAGCCAATCGACACCCAAAATAATGCCAAACTCAGTAAAGCCCAAAACAAAGCAATCACAAACAAACATGCATCCATGACTCGATAAGACCACATTACGACAAATCATGCTAAGGCTAGTCGAACCACCAATCGGGTCCGTCACAACTAAAGGTCTATCGACTATCTCGGGTTCCAATCCCAACCTATCTACCAGGTCACTAGATGTGAAAGAACTGAAAGCTCTGGTATCAAACAAAAATCTAACAGGAACATCATAAAGGGAAAGCATACCTTGAATGACGACATTCTTTCCTTTCTCCGCCGCAGTTGGGGCATTCGGCGAAGAAGGAATAGCATTAAGGGCATATGTTTTCACCATCTGCTTTTCTTTAGGGGTTTGCGGACACTTGTCCTTGTGATGTCCCACTTGGCCACAGTTGAAGCACTTCCTGTCTGCTGGCTTTGCTCGACAATTACTAGCATAATGGCCCTTCTTTCCACAGCTGAAGCACTCAACATCTTTCTTCTTCTTTTGGCCATCCTTATTGGTTCTGCTTCCTCTTATTCTGAGAACCACTCCTGCCTCCACCGCTTGCTTGTGGTTTTGTCTCCTCTGCAGATGCGACCTCAGTCTTCGACTTAGGGTAAAGACTTTCCGATCTTAAAGCTTTCCCCACAATCGATTCGAACGTCTCATCGATGTGGTTAATAAGCCTTTCCCTCAAGTATCCATCCAAGTCAATTATGAACTTCTCGTTCTTCTTCTCGGCAGTATCTATTAGGGAAAACCCATATTTCGACAAAGTGTCGAATTCGGCAATATACTCCGAGACAGCTATGCCATTCTACTTGAGTTCCAAGAATTTCTTAAACAGCACTGACTTCTGAGCAGCTGGAATGAACTTATCGCTAAAGAGAACCTTAAACTGATCCTAAGTAATTTGATCTTTGGGAGTAGCTGCCTTTTTAGCATTCCACTAATTCATTGCCCGTCCTTGCAGCTGACGGGATGCTCGCCTTCTCTTCATCGCATCCTCGATACCCAAGTCTTCGAAGATACATTCGCATCTATCCAACCAATCCTGAATGTAACAACCCGTATTTCGATAACATGTTAAAACGAGAATCAAGGCAGAATTTAATTTTAAATTCTGAATCAAGTAAAACGGGCTATGCCATTGCGTCCGTCTCGGAAAAATATGCGAAATAGAGTCTGAGTTTTCGAGAATCGGAGTCCGTATGATCAAGTTATGGTCCGACGAAGTTTTCAGAAAATTCAAGTTCAAAAGTGAGTTCTAATTTCGAAAATTAGGGCTGGAAAGCTAGGCGGGAAAAATTCCCGCCAGGTACCCCAAGTCGACAGCCCTGTCGACTTGGGAGTCGACATTGCTTGACCCAAGTCGACAGCCCTGTCGACTTGGGGGTCGACTTATGGTGGCCGGACAGTTTTGCCTGGTGCACCTATTTTCTGTCTTGGCTAGGTTTTTGGGCCTGGTTCGAAATCTGATGGTTCAGGTTGATCCTAGGGTTAATCCTAAGGTCCTAATCACTCCTAATCTCTATAAATAAGCCTCTAACCTACCCCTAAACCCTCATTATTCATTCATGCAACTAAACTATGGCAAAAATTTTACTCTCATGGCCTCCACTCTCATTCTAAAATTCCTAAGTAAATTTCTATGAGAGGTTTCATGATCATGTGAGTGTTAGAGAGTCTCTATGTTAGTATGAGAGCTTCTCAAGTTGATTTCAAGGCTAAAGCTTTGATCTTGGTTCATCAAGATGGGGTTTTTATTGATTTGGAGCTTTCATCTTTGGGTTTTTGGATGATGGCATGCATAGGCTTTGTCTCAATCTTTAATTTAAATCGATTTGTGCCTTCATAGCAATGTAAGCCCTTTCCCTACTCTTAGATATTAACTATGAAGTTAAATGTTCATGTTGCAAGTTTGGGTTTGATCATTGAGTGTGATACATGCTATCATGTCATGCAAGTTTATGAAGTCATTATCTTGATCTTGTGGGCTAAAAGCTACAACCTTTATGTTGAAATGTTGCATTATGCAACATGAGAACCCTCATAACCTTTATGTCAACTTGCATATGAAGTCATAACCCTTATATGATGATATATGCGAGTTACTAGTCATCATTCCATGTCTTTTGTCACCATGATTCGCTTATGTGCCAAGTTTGGGTTTATGCATGTTTTTTAGGCTTAAGAATGTAACATGCAAGTTAATGAACACATTTGTGCCTCATTTGCCACCATGATTAACTTGTGGCTTAATATCCATTTTTGTCATGCCTTTGCCAAGTCTCTTCTTTTAATCCATTACGTTGTTGCGAACGTATATGCGAGTTTAAAAGCGTTGGGTTATGTTATGGGTAATTTCTAATGACATGAAAATACAACTTGAAAACATGACTTGAAATATAACATGGAAGTTGACATGTGAGTATGTTTGAAAATATGAAATTGGGAATTTACCTATTAAGTTAGGTCTACCCATACTATGGAATTGGGAATTTACCTATTAAGTTAGGTCTACCCATATTCTTAAAAACTTGAATATGAACATGACACTAGACTAAACATGAAAGTGACCAACTCGAGGTTGGGTTGAGTTTGCAACGTAAAACTACCGGGAACCGACCGGCCTAACTAGTAGTTGCAAACAATAGGACCCAATGTGAGAAGTTGGTCATGTTGTGCTTGAACCCGAGGTTAGACCAAGTTGTGGTGTAAAGCTACCCGGAACCGACCGGCTTAACTAGTAATCACAACAAAGTCCAATGTGAGAGGTTGAGGTGCATTAAGTAATTAATGCCACATGATAGGGTTAAGTTAATTTGATTAATGACTCTTAACCAAATATGACATGGACAATGGGTTAAGTAAATTGATTAGGCCAATGATACTTAACAAAACATGACAAGGTTGGGTAGGTTAAGTAACTTGATTTGCCTAATGACACTTAACCATTTTTATATGACTAGTGGACGGGGTTAAGTTAACCAACACTTAATCAATCCAACATGATAATTTGGTAAGGTTAAGTAAGTTTTCTTAATGACACTTAACCGAAAAATACAGTTAATGGATGGGGTTAAGATTAGACTCAACTAGTCTAAACATGGAAATCGGATGGGGTTAAGTTAGCCTAGACTTAATTAATCCCACTTGGCAGTTTAATGGGGTTAAGTTAAACACTTAACTAATCTAACATGATGATTTGATGTGGTTAAGTGACCTATACTTAACCAATCTAACTCGTTAATTTATTGAGGTTAAGTTAACCTATACTTAACCAATCTAACGTGAAAACATGATAAGGCTAAGTCACGAATCGCTTAAATACGCTTGACCGATTTGACTCAGTAATTTGATAGGGTCAAGTTAATATATACTTAACCAACTTGAGCATGGTTTGTAGGGTTAAGTCTTGAACTTGGATACTTAGCCAATTTTGACATGATTTGTAGACGGGTTAAGTCATGAACTTAAGTGACACTTAATCCATTATGTAAACCCTAGTTCTGAGGATTAGGTGGATAACCGTAGTTAACAAGGATAACGGGAATAAGGCTAAGTGGTAAACCTTAGTTGAAGAATAACTAAGTAATGATTCTTAGTCAAGGAAATTTAGACCAGTTCATAGATAGATGAGTAACCTGATACGGTAGGTCATCGTTTAAGTATACGAGTAGGAGCAAGTATCTGATTTAGATAAAGGCTCCAGCGAACTGGGTAACGAAGCAGCGGCTTCGGGGAACGTGAGGATATTCTTGGTATCCCTCTGTGAGCTGCCAGGTGATCATACTAGGCTCATGAGAGGTTAAGGTCTGCGTTAGAAGAACCAAGAGTATGCCTTGGTTGCTATACGAGCGACCTAAAGACGGGGATGGATAGGGGATAGTCGATGATACACGGTCGTACCCTAGAGAGCATTTCGTCAGGCTACCTACCATCTTTGGTCAAGCGTGTACGTACGGAAAGGCAGAGAACACCCAAAAGACCATAATTGATATCTAATTATGGTTGCGGTAAGGCTAGGATTGTGGGTTGGCCAGTAGTGTATTCTCATACAGGATTTATCCTGTCTTGTCTTTCACTAGTTAAGGGAGTGGTCTCGTGGGACCATAGCCACATATAGAAAAAAACAGACCTTAGCATCTGCATCGGCAGATAAATCGAAAGCTCCCGACCGAGTCCTGTATTTCCTGATCTGCCCTGTGACAGGACTCGGATGGCACGATGTGATACATGTGCATACAGTCATGGAAAAACGATTTACGGTGAATGCGTGGGAAAAAGGGCGCGGTTGACGGTTAGCGTAATTCCTAGTGGCCCTGGGTGGTTGAACCAAAACCGAGATACGAAAACGTGCAATAGGTAAGCATAATCCCTAGTAGTCCTAGGTAGCATAAGTCCTAGTTGTACAAACGATGATTCATGTTGAAAGACCCTAGTTAGATATAGGGTGACAGCCCAAAACGATCTTAAGGATCATGGAACTATGTTAAAGTAGTATAGAATCTCATGGGAAAGCCCGTATGGTCTACGGCAAGGGACTGAACATTTACATGGAATAAAACATACGAGTTGAGTAACCTATATATGCGATATATTAGGTTGACATGGACCATTACACGACTTTTGAGTAAGGGTCATTCATGGTTAACACATGATACGGTGGGGATACTAGTACGGTAGGTGCAGAGCTAAAAGACAGGATAGATACCATGGGAGGTTATACGTGATAGATATCTTGGGGATATTATACTTGATAGGAACCTGACGATGGGATACCTTGTTTTATCTTGACATCGCATTTTTATCATGACACCTTAGTTTATCTGAGTTCAGTAGTTCATCCTGTTATTTTGATTTAGCTTATCTATCTTGTCATCATGCTTATGTTCATCTCAGTTTCTCATGTCAGTTAACTTTACTAGTTTTTATGCTGATAGTAGATAGGGCTTACTCAGTCTTTTTGACTGACCCGTTTTGTTTTGCCTCTTTTCTTCCGTTTCCCCCCCAGGTTACAGGGAGGAAATACTGTTGTTTAGTTCGGACTTCTTCTGCTTGAAGGTCATCATGGATGGCTTGGACTTTTCTTAGCTATGGCTACTTTACTGTTTTACTTGGGGAATAATTTATGAAAAAGTCTTTATGCTTCTTTACTATTGCAAGACAGGTTTTGATGTACTCTGATGTAAAAGGCTTTAGACCTTAATTATTAATGTTTATGAAAGTTCGATTTTACTTCCGCTATTTTATATGTTCTGTCTTGTGATATTTCTGTGCATGTTTACCAATAATGCCCCTCTAAAGCTAGTGCATTCCTTTGCGAGTGACCCTAGCGGAGGCGGGGTGTTACACGTGGTATCAGAGCAGAAGGTTACCAGACCGGGCAAAAGTTTTTAAAGACCTTCTGAAAACTATTTGAAAATCATTTACAAAGAAGCATTTTTCAAGAAAATTTTCTTTTAAAAGAAAAAGGCTATTCCCCAAAGGCCATTAGCACTATCCTTGTTTCCTTAATTGAATCTCTTTTCCTTTCTTTCCTCCATCTGTAGTCACAGTGGTTTTAACTGCGACTAGTCTTTTCTATCTACGAAAGTGCTTTCCATACGATGGAGGTGGTTCTCGAGAGACCAGTGGCCGCGGTATAAGAAAGGATAGTGAGAAAGAGGATAAAGGATACGAACTTAAGGATGAGCAACTTGTTGGTATGGCTTAGTCCTCAAAGGAGGGAGAAAGATGAACAATGAAACCCATGACGAGAGAGTACCTTTGGCATGGTAAAACGGGGCGGATAGTTAAGTATTGTGGGACAAGGACAAGATCATCGGGAGGGCAATAGTATGCTCTCATTTCTAGGGTACCTCGGAAGGAGGGTAACGATCTTGTTAAAGGTTTAGATTTTCTTCTCTATCATCCCGTTAGGACTTCATTTTTCGTATCATTTAAGTCTGCTTCGATAGTTGAGTCTCTGCACCTTAAGTACTAGCGTAATAGAGAATCCCATTTTTGTCTCAAAGTCCTATTGGAGAATCAGTCCATTTATACATGACTTGTTTGGATTTGAGAATGTCTATGCCAAGTGTTTAGTTTGGAAATAATGCTTATGTTTATAATCTATGGATGGATTCTAGGGATGAAGTGGTTATCCAGTAGGGGGTGCCACTCTCGGTTTTGATAGGAGGGTAGTTAGACCTTTTCACTAGCCTTGGTAATACCCTCGAAGTATCGTGTAACCTTTTTGAGGTTCTGTCATGACTAGTTACTTAGAATCCCTTGATGCCTTTATTGGAAATTTGAAGCCCGATCGAGTGGTGTTCGCCAATAAGACGGATGGTTTACTTCATTTATGCATGGGTTATAGAGATCACCCTAGTAAGTGCGCATGATAACCTGGTTGACATCTGTTTACTTTCAAGAGAAAGTTTTTCTACATGGAATACCTTATAGTATATAAACGAGATCCAAGATTCATTAGTGAATTTTGGAAAGCTTGCATGAGATCATGAGTACGCAGTCATGTTTGCGCCAAGTATTCTAGAAAAAGGATAAGTGCAAGTGGAACGAGAGGCGACAAAGAAATGAGTTCCAGCTCATGTTATGGAAACAGGAAATAAGAAGCTACGAAATCGCAAAGTTAAAAGACGGTCAAGGCACAATGGAATTAAGCTCAAGGAAATATGACTTTGATGGTCAAAGACTAGATACGCGCATGATATCTCTTTTTGGGAGTATATCCTTGATCCCTGTTTTCTGTAAAGCTTACTTGTAGGCTATCTTTTGTGGACATCCTCTCAGTCCTATTTTCTGTTACAAACCCCGTAAGGAGTTTGTCTTGTTTATCTTCTCGGCCCTGCTTCAGGGAATCCTAGGTAGAACCCTATGGATGTAAACATGTATTTGAAACATGTTATGATTGATATGGTTGCAAGTGGTTGCAAGTGGTTGCAAGTGGTTGCTCGTGGATGCGCGAATACACATTAGATACTAGCTCGACTCGGTCACATTTCATATTGCATATGCACGAGTATTTTTGATGAAATCGAATGTATTATCATGCGGTTGTTGCATATGAATGAATGATTGTGCACGCATATAGTATCTATATGACTAGGACTATTTGCATACATGTTGGATTCATGGCACTATACATATTTTGCATTAGAAAGATTATTCAGGCCTGATCATTAGCATTAGCTAAGGAACATGTACACACACGTTTTGCATATATTCATACAGCATTAGAAATCATCTAAGGACAATGGTTGCTTGTGGATGATGTTTTGAGTAGATGAATGATGGATGGTAGGATATGTTCTTCCTAATTTGGAGATTTCGGGGACGAAATCCTAAAAGGTGGGGAGAATGTAACAACCCGTATTTCGATAACATGTTAAAACGAGAATCAAGGCAGAATTTAATTTTAAATTTTGAATCAAGTAAAACGGGCTATGCCATTGCGTCCATCTCGGAAAAATATGCGAAATAGAGTCTGAGTTTTCGAGAATCGGAGTCCGTATGACCAAGTTATGGTCCGACGAAGTTTTCAGAAAATTCAAGTTCAAAAGCGAGTTCTAATTTCGAAAATTAGGGCTGGAAAGCTAGGCGGGAAAAATTCCCGCCAGGTACCCCAAGTCGACAGCCCTGTCGACTTGGGAGTCGACATTGCTTGACCCAAGTCGACAGCCCTGTCGACTTGGGGGTCGACTTATGGTGGCCGGGCAGTTTTGCCTGGTGCACCTATTTTCTGTCTTGGCTAGGTTTTTGGGCCTGGTTCGAAATCTGATGGTTCAGGTTGATCCTAGGGTTAATCCTAAGGTCCTAATCACTCCTAATCTCTATAAATAAACCTCTAACCTACCCCTAAACCCTCATTATTCATTCATGCAACTAAACTATGGCAAAAATTTTACTCTCATGGCCTCCACTCTCATTCTAAAATTCCTAAGTAAATTTCTATGATAGGTTTCATGATCATGTGAGTGTTAGAGAGTCTCTATGTTAGTATGAGAGCTTCTCAAGTTGATTTCAAGGCTAAAGCTTTGATCTTGGTTCATCAAGATGTTTTTTTTTTATTGATTTGGAGCTTTCATCTTTGGGTTTTTGGATGATGGCATGCATAGGCTTTGTCTCAATCTTTAATTTAAATCGATTTGTGCCTTCATAGCAATGTAAGCCCTTTCCCTACTCTTAGATATTAACTATGAAGTTAAATGTTCATGTTGCAAGTTTGGGTTTGATCATTGAGTATGATACATGCTATCATGTCATGCAAGTTTATGAAGTCATTATCTTGATCTTGTGGGCTAAAAGCTACAACCTTTATGTTGAAATATTGCATTATGCAACATGAGAACCCTCATAACCTTTATGTCAACTTGCATATGAAGTCATAACCCTTATATGATGATATATGCGAGTTACTAGTCATCATTCCATGTCTTTTGTCACCATGATTCGCTTATGTGCCAAGTTTGGGTTTATGCATGTTTTTGAGGCTTAAGAATGTAACATGCAAGTTAATGAACACATTTGTGCCTCATTTGCCACCATGATTAACTTGTGGCTTAATATCCATTTTTGTCATGCCTTTGCCAAGTCTCTTCTTTTAATCCATTACGTTGTTGCGAACGTATATGCGAGTTTAAAAGCGTTGGGTTATGTTATGGGTAATTTCTAATGACATGAAAATACAACTTGAAAACATGACTTGAAATATAACATGGAAGTTGACATGTGAGTATGTTTGAAAATATGAAATTGGGAATTTACTTATTAAGTTAGGTCTACCCATACTATGGAATTGGGAATTTACCTATTAAGTTAGGTCTACCCATATTCTTAAAAACTTGAATATGAACATGACACTAGACTAAACATGAAAGTGACCAACTCGAGGTTGGGTTGAGTTTGCAACGTAAAACTACCGGGAACCGACCGGCCTAACTAGTAGTTGCAAACAATAGGACCCAATGTGAGAAGTTGGTCATGTTGTGCTTGAACCCGAGGTTAGACCAAGTTGTGGTGTAAAGCTACCCGGAACCGACCGGCTTAACTAGTAACCACAACAAAGTCCAATGTGAGAGGTTGAGGTGCATTAAGTAATTAATGCCACATGATAGGGTTAAGTTAATTTGATTAATGACTCTTAACCAAATATGACATGGACAATGGGTTAAGTAAATTGATTAGGCCAATGATACTTAACAAAACATGACAAGGTTGGGTAGGTTAAGTAACTTGATTTGCCTAATGACACTTAACCATTTTTATATGACTAGTGGACGGGGTTAAGTTAACCAACACTTAATCAATCCAACACGATAATTTGGTAAGGTTAAGTAAGTTTTCTTAATGACACTTAACCGAAAAATACAGTTAATGGATGGGGTTAAGATTAGACTCAACTAGTCTAAACATGGAAATCGGATGGGGTTAAGTTAGCCTAGACTTAATTAATCCCACTTGGCAGTTTAATGGGGTTAAGTTAAACACTTAACTAATCTAACATGATGATTTGATGTGGTTAAGTGACCTATACTTAACCAATCTAACTCGTTAATTTATTGAGGTTAAGTTAACCTATACTTAACCAATCTAACGTGAAAACATGATAAGGCTAAGTCACGAATCGCTTAAATACGCTTGACCGATTTGACTCAGTAATTTGATAGGGTCAAGTTAATATATACTTAACCAACTTGAGCATGGTTTGTAGGGTTAAGTCTTGAACTTGGATACTTAGCCAATTTTGACATGATTTGTAGACGGGTTAAGTCATGAACTTAAGTGACACTTAATCCATTATGTAAACCCTAGTTCTGAGGATTAGGTGGATAACCGTAGTTAACAAGGATAACGGGAATAAGGCTAAGTGGTAAACCTTAGTTGAAGAATAACTAAGTAATGATTCTTAGTCAAGGAAATTTAGACCAGTTCATAGATAGATGAGTAACCTGATACGGTAGGTCATCGTTTAAGTATACGAGTAGGAGCAAGTATCTGATTTAGATAAAGGCTCCAGCGAACTGGGTAACGAAGCAGCGGCTTCGGGGAACGTGAGGATATTCTTGGTATCCCTCTGTGAGCTGCCAGGTGATCATACTAGGCTCATGAGAGGTTAAGGTCTACGTTAGAAGAACCAAGAGTATGCCTTGGTTGCTATACGAGCGACCTAAAGACGGGGATGGATAGGGGATAGTCGACGATACACGGTCGTACCCTAGATAGCATTTCGTCAGGCTACCTACCATCTTTGGTCAAGCGTGTACGTACGGAAAGGCAGAGAACACCCAAAAGACCATAATTGCTATCTAATTATGGTTGCGGTAAGGCTAGGATTGTGGGTTGGCCAGTAGTGTGTTCTCATACAGGATTTATCCTGTCTTGTCTTTCACTAGTTGAGGGAGTGGTCTCGTGGGACCATAGCCACGTATAGAAAAAAACAGACCTTAGCATCTGCATCGGCAGATAAATCGAAAGCTCCCGACCGAGTCCTGTATTTCCTGATCTGCCCTGTGACAGGACTCGGATGGCACGATGTGATACATGTGCATACAGTCATGGAAAAACGATTCACGGTGAATGCGTGGGAAAAAGGGCGCGGTTGACGGTTAGCGTAATTCCTAGTGGCCCTGGGTGGTTGAACCAAAACCGAGATATGAAAACATGCAATAGGTAAGCATAATCCCTAGTAGTCCTAGGTAGCATAAGTCCTAGTTGTACAAACGATGATTCATGTTGAAAGACCCTAGTTAGATATAGGGTGACAGCCCAAAACGATCTTAAGGATCATGGAACTATGTTAAAGTAGTATAGAATCTCATGGGAAAGCCCGTATGGTCTACGGCAAGGGACTGAACATTTACATGGAATAAAACATACGAGTTGAGTAACCTATATATGCGATATATTAGGTTGACATGGACCATTACACGACTTTTGAGTAAGGGTCATTCATGGTTAACACATGATACGGTGGGGATACTAGTACGGTAGGTGCAGAGCTAAAAGACAGGATAGATACCATGGGAGGTTATACGTGATAGATATCTTGGGGATATTATACTTGATAGGAACCTGACGATGGGATACCTTGTTTTATCTTGACATCGCATTTTTATCATGACTGTAGGATCGATAGCAACCCTAGAGGGGGGGGGGTGAATAGGGTTTTAAACTAAATTTAAATTAACCACGATAATAAAGAAATGCAGAGAAGAAAGAAAATCACACGCAGATATACCCAGCTTCGGCAAACTGTGCCTACTGCTGCCTTTCTAAGATTTTTACTAGGAGATACAAACAGATCCCGCTTACAATCCTATGTAAACTCGCAATTCTTGCTCCTGTTTATCCCTAAGCTCAAAATCCCAGACTAGTCTGTATACCCTAGACTAGATTTTCTCAGATTACACTTCAGTATTCTGTGCTCCCTAGTTTTACAATAAAAACTAGAAAAATTTACAGCAATTCAAATAAAAAAAAACTTAAAAGGAAATAGGAATAGGAGTTAAAAAAACATAGGGTGATCCCCTTTTTCTTGGCCAAAATGATCGGCCCACTTGTTTTTGTGATGCCCCCTTGTATTTCCTTTAGCCTGACCTTCTCTTATTCTCTGAAACAAAAGTATGGCGGCTGCAATTAGGGTTTAAGTGATTTTTTTAAAAATTGAAATCGACGATGCTTTAAATAAATCTCCAGAAGCTTGTTTGCTTCTTCAGTGAAACTCCTTCGTCCTTGCGATGGATTCGAGTAAGTTTTATCAACTCTTGGTATTTAGGGTTTCGGTTTTCTCTTGGGTGAAATTTTTTTTTTTGTCGATGATGAAACGTGTGCTTTTATAGGGGTTTGTACACCCTGATGCTCTGATTTTGTTGATGACTTGCCCGATTTGATTTTGGAATATTCTTGAACTTGATTTGCTGTCTGTATGGCCTTGATTAAATCAGCTCCCTGATTTGTGCTTGCGATTTCCTCTTTTGTGATCTGTTGCCATGATTTATGCTGCATCCTCTTTAACTCCTGATTTCAAACATGACCATAATTTGAAGAATTTCCTCTTTTGATTCTCGGCTGATTTGTTTCCACCTATATGCTGGCTTTCCTTTTTTTTTTTTTTTTTTTTTTTGCTCGGCTTGCTTTGATCACTCTTTTCCAAAAAAAAATTGTTGATTGAGAGCCTTGATTGATTATTGCTTGTCCATGAATACTTGCCATGTTTGTGCTTTACTGTAGATTGAATTGTTACAAAAGTATCACACCAGGCTGATCTGTATATTCTTGTATTCATGTTGCTGCTGTACAGTTTCTCTTGGGTCTCATTTCTATGCATTTTTGAACTCGACCACTTGTTGTTGAGTAATTCTGGTCTTGTGCTCGACCACTTTGTGTCCACTTTAGATTTTGCTTCAGCTCATATGTGATAAGCCTCGTACTGTAGCACCATGATACATGTACCTGCTTGAACTTGATAACCATGCACTTTGCAGCTTTATCATGCTACCAGCTCGACATTTGTTGTTATTACATTTTCACCTTGTTTGCTGCTTTATATCGAACTGTACATTTATCAATCTGCATGATTGTATTTGCATGTATGCTTTAGCATTCTTGACATTGTTGTATTTGTTTCAAACTGGCTTGCTTCATGTTTGTGCATGGCTCGACACTTGGACTGTTTGGCCACACATGTTGCTGACTTGAACTCTGTCCATTTACTTGCACCATATATTTGCACACTTTGACATCTTTACTTAATATTGACTTTAGTCATTTTGCTGACCTTTCACTTGAATCTGCCATGATCTTGTGTGTGTGTAATTTGATGCTGACTGACTTGAAACATCCATCCTAGCTGTGTTCATCCTATATGAACATGTCTTGTAGCCCTATGCTTTTGCCAACCTGAGATGTTTGTATTTGTCTCACTACTGTCTCGATCACTTTAGCATGCTGATTTTGAATCACATTGTTCTGCCCTGTTGTGTTATTGCTGTCCACTGACTTTTGCACTTTCTCTTTGTATTTGAACTTGGTTCATCATTGTTTTGACTTGATTTGTTGGGCTGATTTCACTTTTGACCCTGAAATGAAACAAAAATAATAGCAGTCAAACTGTACTGAGTTGAGGCTGGTCAGAATCAGTTGGTTCTGATCAGCAAACCAGTATGGTTTTGATGTGGCTGTTCAAGTCTGAAATATGATGAGAAAAACACACAGAAAGCTGAGACAAAAAAAATAATCAATCACACAGAGAATTATTTTTGTCCAAAGTATTTGTTTTAGTTCCAGTGTACTGTGTATTCTTCTTTCTTTTGTGACAGATTACAGGATGATGCTTTGGACAGCTAAGGTGTGCTTGACAAGAATAAACCAGCAAGAGATGAGAAGAAAAAGAAAAAAAAAATGAATTGCTTGTAAAAAAGAAATGTATGTACTGAAATTATGTGTAAAGGGATTTGTGAAGTCTTGTGTGTAGATGAATTGTAAAATGAATAATATTATTGGAAATAAAACTTATTTGATTTTTCTATATTCTGTATAAATTCTATTTTCCAATAATACTAGACATTCCACAATCAAACACTCCAGTAACAAAAATCTATTTGTTATCATCAAACAAAATATTAGCATCAACAAACTCCCCCTTTTGATGATGACAAACAGACTTAAGATTTTTGTGAATAACCAGATGTGTTTGAGCACTCCCCCTACCTTTGAGCTCCCCCTATCAGTTGTAAACAGACATGAGTAAAGAATTTGAAAATAGAAAAATCAAACACTTAGCATTAATGGCAAAACAAAATCTATAGACGTCTGTAAACAACACAAAATCTTAACTTCTTCTCCCCCTTTGTAATCATCAAAAGAAGAACAATCCTGGACAGTTGTAAAGAGTATGGACTGTACTTAATAATCAAACAAAAGGATTAGAATAATCTGTAAGAGAGGAACACATTTCACCAGATAGGAAATGGAATGATGAAATATTCAATATATATCAGGGAGAAATTATCATATATATATATTTTATATATATATATATATATATATATATATATATTTTTTTTTTTTTTTTTTTCAATAGCAGACTAACCACGCATAACCAGAGCTTGGATTTTTAAATGGAATTAGCTGCAACATGAACAAAAATTCAGTACTATACTGACCACGCATAACCAGATCTTGGATTTTTAAATGAGATCAGTGATAGCATGAAGAATAAGTATTCTCATAACCATGCATGACCAGAGCTTGGATTTTTAAATGAGATTAGAGAAATACTTATTATTTTTTTTTTTTTTTTTCGTGTATACTTAAATCCCCTTGATATATATAAAATAATAATGATTGATAGAAGGGTGAAAGAAGATGAAAAGTGAACAAAAGTTCCTCAATTACTCATATTATAAAGCATATTTGATCGTATCAGAGCTACAAATTTTCAACCATTTCATATTCTGAAAACTTACACAGTCACAAATTTATCATAAATGTCCAAAAAACAAACTGGTCTTTTCTTGATGATTTGAGGCATGGATTATTTGTCAGAAAGATAATTGCCAACAGAACGTCTTAAGAGAAAATTTATCCAAAAATGCTAAAAGATTAATTTATTTCTATAATTCCCAAATCCAAGCGTAATCTGCAAAATCTGTCTTCAGGAAGGGGTTTTGTAAAAATATCAGCAAGTTGAGATTCGGTTGGAATAAATTCTATACAAATATCTTCACAAGCAATATGATCTCTAAGAAAGTGATGTCTTACATCAATGTGTTTTGTGCGTGAGTGATGAACTGGATTATTTGATAAGTCAATTGCACTCTTACTGTCACATCTTAAAGGAACTCGTTTATAACAAAGTCCAAAATCAGATAAAGTCTGCATCATCCATAAAATCTGTGCACAACAACTTCCTAAAGCAATATACTCTGCCTCAGTGGTGGATAAAGCAACACAGTTTTGTTTTCTACTTGACCATGACACTAGTGAATGACCTAGCATGAAGCATGTTCCACTAGTACTTTTTCTATCTGTGAGTGAACCAGCATAATCAGCATCAGTATACCCAACTAAACTGAAGTTATCACAGGAAGGATACCATAAGCCCAAATTTGGTGTGTGTAACAAATATCTTAGAATTCGTTTTGTGGCTTTTAGATGAGATTCTTTTGGATTTGATTGAAAGCGAGCACACAAACAAACAGAAAACATAATATCAGGTCTAGAAGCGGAAAGATAAAGAAGTGAACCGATAATACCGCGATATTTCTTTTGATCCACAGCAGCACCTTTTTCATCTTTGTCAAGTTTGGTTGTGGGGCTCATCGGTGTTTTCATTGGCTTTGCATCTTGAACCCCAAATCTCTTTAACAATTCCATCACGTACTTTGTTTGAGAGATAAAGATCCCTTTGCTGCTTTGTTTGATTTGGAGACCAAGGAAGAACTTCAGCTCTCCAACCAAACTCATCTCAAATTTGTCCTGCATAACTTTTTCAAATTTTTCACACAAGACATTATTAGTAGCGCCGTATATGATATCATCAACATAAATCTGGACAATTAAAAAATCATCACCATCATGAGATAAAAACAAGGTTGTGTCAGCACTTCCCTTTTTAAAACCGTTTTCCAAAAGATATGTACACAAACAATCATACCAAGCTCGAGGGGCTTGTTTAAGTCCATACAATGCTTTTTTCAGTTTGTATACATGATTTGGATAATCGTGACTCTCAAAACCAGGGGGTTGTTCAACATACACTTCTTCTTTTAGTTCTCCATTTAGAAAAGCACTCTTTACATCCATTTGCTTTAATTTGAACCCCTTAAAGCACGCAAAACTTAACAAAATTCTGATTGCTTCAAGCCTGGCAACTGGGGCAAAAGTTTCGTCAAAGTCAACACCTTCGATTTGATTGTATCCCTTAGCGACCAGCCTAGCTTTGTTTCTTGTTACGTTTCCAGATTCGTCAAGCTTATTTTTGAACACCCATTTTGTTCCAACAACTGGATAGTCATTTGGCCTGGGTACCAAGTTCCAGACCCGGTTTCTCTCAAACTGGTTAAGTTCTTCCTGCATAGCCAACAACCAAAATTCATCATTGAGAGCAACATCATAAGAACTTGGTTCTATTTCAGATACAAATGCATTATGAATACAAAGAGTACAAACTTCCCTGTTGAGAGAGGATCGTGTACGAACACCAGCAGTTGGATTTCCAATTACCAAATCTGGAGGATGACTTGGCTTGAATTTAAGTCTTTCGATATCTGTTGCTGCTTCACTGGCTTTTTCATTGTTTGTCTCAACCTCATTGTTTTCTTGTTCAATTTCTTGTGCATCAGCATCATCTTTATCATCTTTAGGTATTGTATCCACATCTGATTCATTGAACTTGACGTTGACAGTCTCCACGATTGTTCTTGACTGTTTATTGAAGATTCTGTAAGCCTTACTTCTTGAGGAATAACCCATGAAGATTCCATCAACCGTTTTTGACTCAAATTTCCCAAGCTGTTCACCTGTGTTCAAAATGTAACAAGGACATCCAAACTCTCTAAAATATGAGATGTTAGGCTTTTTGTTAGACCACAGTTCATATGACGTTTTATTAAGTATTGGTCTAATCATAACTCTGTTCATTACATAGCATGAAGTATTGACTGCCTCAGCCCAGAAAGTTTGAGGCAATTGATATTCACATAACATAGATCTAGCCATTTCTTGCAATGTACGATTTTTCCTTTCAACCACCCCATTCTGTTGAGGTGTTCGAGGAGCGGAAAATTCATGTTTGAAACCATTTTCTTCACAAAGTTTTTCAAAGTCTAAATTTTCAAATTCACCTCCATGATCACTTCTTAAAGTTTTAATTGAAACCCCTTTTTCATTTTGGACAAGTTTTGCAAACTTTAAAAAATAATCAAAAGTTTCAGATTTTTTGGCTAGAAAGTAAACCCATGTAAACCTAGAGTAATCATCAACCAATACATAACAATAACGTTTACCATTTAAACTAGCAGTATCAGTAGGTCCAAACAAGTCCATATGTATTAATTCAAGCACTCGTGAAGTGCTAACTACATTTTTTGGACGGAAAGATGAACGACAAAGTTTCCCCATGGTGCAAGCTTTACACACTTTGTTATTTTTGTAATTCTGGTGTGGTAAACCCCTGACAAGTTCATTTGCTTTCAGTCTTTCAAGAAGACCCATACTTGCATGTGCCAACCTTCTGTGCCATAAGATTGCTTCTTCTTCTGTTGCTACCAAGCACCTAGATACTGTTACATCATCGAAAGAGAGAGTATAGACATTTCCTATCCTTTTCCCTGTAAACACAACTTTTCCAGAGGAGATCTCAATGATTTTGCAACTATTACTATCAAACACAACATTCATTCCTTTATCACAAAGCTGACTGATAGAGATAAGATTGTGAAACAGATTATCAACATATAAAACATCAGTTAAGGCAAAGATACTGTTACCTACTTTTCCTTTACCAATAATTTTACATTTGCTGTTGTCACCTAACGTCACATTCCCACCTTTATGTCTTTCCAGGCTAAGGAACAGTCTTTTATCACCTGTCATATGTCTGGAACAACCTGAATCCAAGTACCATTTTTGTTGCTCCTTAGCCCGCCAACATACCTACATAAACAGAGAGGAAGATGACCTAGAGAAACTTCTAGGTCTAATCATATCAGTAGTAGAGGAATGATAGTCATATGATTCTTTTGGAATCCAAATTTGATTTTTCTTCTCATTTGTGTTCCAATCTTTGTGATAGTTGTGTGCCAGGTGTTTAGGGACCCATACCTTTTTGAACTTCTGAATTTTACTGTTAAACTTGGAATTTTCATGACTGTTACCAATCACCCCACATTTTACACATTTGGGAAAAATACTTTTACCTTTAGCATTGTCACTTCCAGTTATTTCTTGTATCTTCCCAAAACCCAGTCCTTTTCTATTATTCCCAACCAATTGGTTTCCAAGTAACATTTTAAAAGATGTTTGTCCGATTGAGAATTTATTCAATGTGACTTCTAGATCTTGGACTCTTGTTTTTAAGATTGTGTTCTCATTCACAAGTGAAGTGCATCGTTTAATGTAGTTCTTTCTTTTTGTGTCATCTTCAACTTTTAGAGTCAGGTTTTCTTTTTCAAGATTCTCAATAGTGGTCTTGAGTGATAAGAGTTCCAAATTCACAGTCTTACAAATTTCACAATCTAGATCATTGGTCTTTGAAGCATTTTCAAGTTCAGATTTCAACTTCTTATTATTGTTAACAAGATCAAGATTTTTCGCTTTCAGTTTTTCTGCGTCTGATTCTAACGTGTCAATAATTTCAGAAAGATGTTTACACATTAAAACTAGATCGTCATAACTGTATACCTCAGTGGTTTCCTCGTCAGTATCTTCTAGGTCTGATTTTGCCATGAAGCACAAATTGCTTTCCTCCTCACTGCTGTCTGAATCTTCTTCTCCTTCCTCGTCATCCCAAGTTATGGCAAAAGCTTTCTTTTTCTTCTTGTTTCTTTGGAGGAGTGGACAATTTGGTTTTATGTGTCCAGGCTTTTGACAATTGTAGCAGAGTGGTTCGTCTTCTGAATTGTTGGTTTTTGGTTTATTTCTTCGAGGTTTGAATTTTCTCCACTTCGTGAGTTGTCTGACTGCCATGGCAAGTTGTTCAATAGGATCTTCACTATCGCTAGTGACAGTGTTTGACAAAGCTATTGACTTCTTTTTCAGATCTGAGTTGTTGCGATCTTCTCTTGCTTTCAGCTCCATTTCATATGTCATCAGATTTCCGATAAGCTCTTCCATGCTTAGCTTGCTTAGATCTTTGGATTCTTGAATGGCTGTGACTTTTGCTTCAAAGTTCATGGGTAAAACACGCAGAATCTTCCTCACAAGCTCTACTTCTGTATAGATCTTTCCAAGGGCTCTGGCATTGTAGACTAGTACGGAGAAGCGACCATACATGTCCTTGATGCTCTCGTCCTTCTCCATGTTGAAGTTTTCATATTCATTACTGAACATGGCAAGACGGGATTCTTTAACCTGGGAAGTTCCTTCGTGTGTGACTTCCAGAGTATGCCAAATTTCCTGGGCTGTATTACAATGAGAAATTCTGTTATATTCTGTTTTATCAAGAGCACAAATCAGAACATTCATGGCTTTAGAATCTATAGAATATAATTTTTTATCATTTGCATCCCACCTATTTTTTGGTTTAGGTGTTACAATACCATTAACAGTTTCAGTCGGAGGTGTATATCCAGTTTCAATGATATCCCAGACATCATAATCAACAGACACTAGATAAATTTTCATCCTAGCTTTCCAATATGCGTAATCACTACCATTGAACATGGGTGGTCTAGCAATAGATTGGCCTTCTGAAAAAGCATTGTTCATTGAAGTCATGATTCTAGGGTTCAAACACTGGCTCTGATACCAATTGTAGGATCGATAGCAACCCTAGAGGGGGGGGTGAATAGGGTTTTAAACTAAATTTAAATTAACCACGATAATAAAGAAATGCAGAGAAGAAAGAAAATCACACGCAGATATACCCAGCTTCGGCAAACTGTGCCTACTGCTGCCTTTCTAAGATTTTTACTAGGAGATACAAACAGATCCCGCTTACAATCCTATGTAAACTCGCAATTCTTGCTCCTGTTTATCCCTAAGCTCAAAATCCCAGACTAGTCTGTATACCCTAGACTAGATTTTCTCAGATTACACTTCAGTATTCTGTGCTCCCTAGTTTTACAATAAAAACTAGAAAAATTTACAGCAATTCAAATAAAAAAAAACTTAAAAGGAAATAGGAATAGGAGTTAAAAAAACATAGGGTGATCCCCTTTTTCTTGGCCAAAATGATCGGCCCACTTGTTTTTGTGATGCCCCCTTGTATTTCCTTTAGCCTGACCTTCTCTTATTCTCTGAAACAAAAGTATGGCGGCTGCAATTAGGGTTTAAGTGATTTTTTTAAAAATTGAAATCGACGATGCTTTAAATAAATCTCCAGAAGCTTGTTTGCTTCTTCAGTGAAACTCCTTCGTCCTTGCGATGGATTCGAGTAAGTTTTATCAACTCTTGGTATTTAGGGTTTCGGTTTTCTCTTGGGTGAAATTTTTTTTTTTTTGTCGATGATGAAACGTGTGCTTTTATAGGGGTTTGTACACCCTGATGCTCTGATTTTGTTGATGACTTGCCCGATTTGATTTTGGAATATTCTTGAACTTGATTTGCTGTCTGTATGGCCTTGATTAAATCAGCTCCCTGATTTGTGCTTGCGATTTCCTCTTTTGTGATCTGTTGCCATGATTTATGCTGCATCCTCTTTAACTCCTGATTTCAAACATGACCATAATTTGAAGAATTTCCTCTTTTGATTCTCGGCTGATTTGTTTCCACCTATATGCTGGCTTTCCTTTTTTTTTTTTTTTTTTTTTTTTGCTCGGCTTGCTTTGATCACTCTTTTCCAAAAAAAAATTGTTGATTGAGAGCCTTGATTGATTATTGCTTGTCCATGAATACTTGCCATGTTTGTGCTTTACTGTAGATTGAATTGTTACAAAAGTATCACACCAGGCTGATCTGTATATTCTTGTATTCATGTTGCTGCTGTACAGTTTCTCTTGGGTCTCATTTCTATGCATTTTTGAACTCGACCACTTGTTGTTGAGTAATTCTGGTCTTGTGCTCGACCACTTTGTGTCCACTTTAGATTTTGCTTCAGCTCATATGTGATAAGCCTCGTACTGTAGCACCATGATACATGTACCTGCTTGAACTTGATAACCATGCACTTTGCAGCTTTATCATGCTACCAGCTCGACATTTGTTGTTATTACATTTTCACCTTGTTTGCTGCTTTATATCGAACTGTACATTTATCAATCTGCATGATTGTATTTGCATGTATGCTTTAGCATTCTTGACATTGCTGTATTTGTTTCAAACTGGCTTGCTTCATGTTTGTGCATGGCTCGACACTTGGACTGTTTGGCCACACATGTTGCTGACTTGAACTCTGTCCATTTACTTGCACCATATATTTGCACACTTTGACATCTTTACTTAATATTGACTTTAGTCATTTTGCTGACCTTTCACTTGAATCTGCCATGATCTTGTGTGTGTGTAATTTGATGCTGACTGACTTGAAACATCCATCCTAGCTGTGTTCATCCTATATGAACATGTCTTGTAGCCCTATGCTTTTGCCAACCTGAGATGTTTGTATTTGTCTCACTACTGTCTCGATCACTTTAGCATGCTGATTTTGAATCACATTGTTCTGCCCTGTTGTGTTATTGCTGTCCACTGACTTTTGCACTTTCTCTTTGTATTTGAACTTGGTTCATCATTGTTTTGACTTGATTTGTTGGGCTGATTTCACTTTTGACCCTGAAATGAAACAAAAATAATAGCAGTCAAACTGTACTGAGTTGAGGCTGGTCAGAATCAGTTGGTTCTGATCAGCAAACCAGTATGGTTTTGATGTGGCTGTTCAAGTCTGAAATATGATGAGAAAAACACACAGAAAGCTGAGACAAAAAAAATAATCAATCACACAGAGAATTATTTTTGTCCAAAGTATTTGTTTTAGTTCCAGTGTACTGTGTATTCTTCTTTCTTTTGTGACAGATTACAGGATGATGCTTTGGACAGCTAAGGTGTGCTTGACAAGAATAAACCAGCAAGAGATGAGAAGAAAAAGAAAAAAAAATGAATTGCTTGTAAAAAAGAAATGTATGTACTGAAATTATGTGTAAAGGGATTTGTGAAGTCTTGTGTGTAGATGAATTGTAAAATGAATAATATTATTGGAAATAAAACTTATTTGATTTTTCTATATTCTGTATAAATTCTATTTTCCAATAATACTAGACATTCCACAATCAAACACTCCAGTAACAAAAATCTATTTGTTATCATCAAACAAAATATTAGCATCAACAATGACACCTTAGTTTATCTGAGTTCAGTAGTTCATCCTGTTATTTTGATTTAGCTTATCTATCTTGTCATCATGCTTATGTTCATCTCAGTTTCTCATGTCAGTTAACTTTACTAGTTTTTATGCTGATAGTAGATAGGGCTTACTCAGTCTTTTTGACTGACCCATTTTGTTTCGCCTCTTTTCTTCCGTTTCCCCCCCCCCAGGTTACAGGGAGGAAATACTGTTGTTTAGTTCGGACTTCTTCTGCTTGAAGGTCATCATGGATGGCTTGGACTTTTCTTGGCTATGGCTACTTTACTGTTTTACTTGGGGAATAATTTATGAAAAAGTCTTTATGCTTCTTTACTATTGCAAGACAGGTTTTGATGTACTCTGATGTAAAAGGCTTTAGACCTTAATTATTAATGTTTATGAAAGTTCGATTTTACTTCCGCTATTTTATATGTTCTGTCTTGTGATATTTCTGTGCATGTTTACCAATAATGCCCCTCTAAAGCTAGTGCATTCCTTTGCGAGTGACCCTAGCGGAGGCGGGGTGTTACACTGAACATCCGTAGCCGACTCCGTTCCATGGAACGACTTCCCAACAAGACTAGTATAATCCTTGTTCAGCTTGGCAAAATCGGCCCTAGGCGCCTGCACCGCTGGACCACCACCATTACCAGCATTAGGAGATGCCCCCTGAACATCACTAAGCATCTCCCTCATGAGGTCAGTAAACTTTGTCCTCATGTCAGCAGCATTCCCATTATTGGCTCCTCTACTGGCACATCTTGCGTATCGGCTCATCGTTCAATCTGTAAAGAGAAAACGATTAACCATCTCCATAGTGGTGCCAGTGCAGTGCAACTTCATCCTTAGATATACTAATAGTATATATATAGCTTTTGAAAACCCAAAATAATCACAAATACGCGCTCTCATATACGTATTATCTCGCCCTGGTGTCTTTCCCTAGGTTAACTACGCAACCTAGAGCTCTCATACCAAGTGTGACGGCCCGCCAGCGCCACCCGATATTTCCAATGAAAATGTGCTGTACCGATGTCTAACCAGCATGGGACGGTCGCCAAAGAAAGGAAAAAGAAGAGGACTTACGGGTGAACTATCAAAGAGTAGAATGTCTCACAGCGCATGGTATAAAATATAATAATAACATACTTGACACAAAACAGGTGAGACAGTGCATAAGCTGAAACTAAACATCATAGCAGCGGAAAATCCAAATACATCTTATGTTACATCATCATTATTACAACTTTAAACTGTCTCTAAAGCAAAAGAAAGGAAAGGTACACTACTAATGCCCAAAGTAGTGACCAGTAGCGACACATGAGGATGTCTATATATATATCATACGTGGAAGCCTCCTGCTCGCCTTCGGTACAGCTACTCGTGCTTCACCAGCTAACCTGTCTCTAGTCTGCTCGTTAGAGCACCCAGAGTAATAAGAAGAGACATAAAACTGTGGGTCAGACAAAAGTCTGGTATGAGCGATAAGCAACAAAACATAACTATAATAGGTATACTAAACCATACCTGAACCTGGACCTGCAACCAAAGAGTTAGCACTACATACTGTACAATACTCTAAGGTGCGACTAACACATGGTGTGAAGAATACGGGGGTGGGGGTGTACATGTCATAGTGATGGCAAACAAATCAAGCATGGCAACCATCCTCACTCTCTCACTCAGTGTGTAAAGCATACGATGTCCACCACGGTCAATCACTAGACCCATAGTGACGGAGTTCGACTTGTACAACTACTGCTTCCACCAAGCTTACCTCATCGAATCATGACTAAATCTTTACAAATGACCCCGCTTCATTGGTCTATAGCCCTTTTAGTCGTACCTAGGCCACTGTCGCCCTGAATCCGTTCACGTACCCCCTACACATAGTGATCCAAAGTTATAGACCTCGATAACCCCTTAGCACACGTCCCGCAGCAAAGCACAATCATGAAGTTCACTTGTTGGTTCCCATCTGGATCCCGAATCAAAACTACTCATTTGGACTTCCTTTACATCTCAGGTTTTTAGTAATCACCGGATCGGTTCGGTCTTCCCTCTTAATTTTGCTTCGGATCGGACTCCCTGAAGTGGCTCGGTTCGAATACTCCTCTCTAACAGCTCGGTTCGGCTTGTGGCCTCCATCTCCGGTTCGGTTCGGGTTGCACCCTTCCACTGGCTCGTGACTCCTCCAGGCATCGGTTCATGGTCTCCATTTGTAGTTCAAGCAGCTCATCTTCTCTCCGGGTCGGGTAGGAGTTATATAAGCGGTTCGGAGATACATAGGCGGTTCGAGTCGGAGTTATATAAGCGGTTCGTGGGGGAAAGGCTTCACAATCGGTCCGGTTCGGGCCTCCCCATCCGATCCGGTTCGGTCACAGCCTGCACTTTTCCTGCAACTTTCAGCGACCATTTATACGCCACTCGACAACGTTTTCGACCATTCTAACTATTCTAAACAATCACAATTCATACCAAACAGTCATAGCAACATATAACATCAACCACAACACCAAAACAACAATTTAACATGGTAAAATAGATCAAACATGCCTAAAAACCTCTGTTTTCCCCTTAATCATGTTTAAGCATAACTAGTGATAGAATTAACAAAACTTAACCAAATTAACCAAATTTTCTAACCGAGGTCTAAAATAATATTTCAGAATTTCTAAACATTTTTCCAGAATTTAATCTTGCATAATTTCGTTAATTAACACTAATCACCCTAAATAACTGTAATTAGTGTGAAAACGATGCTAATCACTCACCTTTGCCACAACTAAAACTTAGATCTGAAATGATTCTCTTTTTGGCACGAATATCAAGGCAACACAACAGCTCTAATACTGATTTGGTGAAGATCTTCCTTGATTTGATGTAAATTTGGCTTAATTAGCGATTAGAAGGTGATTTGGGGTGTTTTAGCAAGTGGAGGCCATGACTAAACTTGAAGAAACAAAAAGTGGCGGCTGAAAAATGTAGAAACTGAATTTCCTAACCCTATCAGCCTCAACATAACCCTAATCCTGAAATGGGTTATGGGCCCACTCACTAATCACCCAAATTAGGCCTGGTTAAGCTGTCTTTCGCCATCTGAAACTTGTTTTAGCCATATCTCCCAAACGCTGAGTCCGTTTGGCCAATGTGACCAGTCTACGGAAAGGTAAACCATCATCTGGATCTAATGGAAGTGGTTTCAAGTTTGAACTCCTTCCCAATCAAAAGTTATGGCCAAAACAAGATTAGCTAGGGGCAAAACGGTCATTTAAAAATTGGTAAAAATCATGTATATGGGAAATGACCCCAATAGTCGTCTCCCGAAGTTACATGACCATAGGACTTCGTATGTGAAAGAAATAAATATTCTATGGTCCTTCGATGCGTAGGATGCGTGTCCTTACAAACTAAACCTTCCACAGAAATTTTTCTACATCTATCAGAAGCACTGATCGCGGAAGCATGCAGATGCCCTCCATAAGTTCCTACCCTTTGATCTTGTCCCTGTTTTTTCGGGCACTCTTTAGCAAAGTGTCCGATCTCTTTGCAATTGTAACAAGAATTCTATCTTCTTTTGCAATCCTTCGCCAAGTGACCCTAATGCTCATAACCGTGACACTTCCTTTTATCCTTTCCCTTGTCATTCTTTCCACTTTTCTTCTATTGTTTTATTGTTGTTGTCCTTTCTTGGGCTATATCCTTTTATTTTGCGTTGTTTCCTCATCTTTAACCTCCTTCTTTTCTCCTTTCTCTTCCTCATACATCAAGGCCATATCAACAAATCTTTCAAAGGTAGCTCCCACTGGAATATGGGACATATCTAACCCATGAAGGGGTTCGTTTAGTCCTTTAACAAACCACAAATCCTTCTTATGTGGAGTTTCTACCAACTCTAGTCCGAATCTGGACAATTGGTTGAATTTATTCATATATTCTCTAATAGTCAAGTTCCCTTGTTTGAGTGCTAAGAACCTCTCCATCTACATGCTTTTCTCAGCTTGGGAAAGAAATTTCATCTCAAAACTCTGTTTAAAGTCATCCCAACTTTCCACTGGATGGCTTGCTTAGGTTACCTACCACAAAAATGAAGCTTCATCTTTCAGTAGCCAAGCAGCTAACTGAATCTTCCTTCGATCCTCTACTTCTAAGATTACAATCAAGTGCTCGGTCTCCTTGAGCCAATTCCTTCCCTCTACAAATGCCTTTCCTTTCCTCTACAAATTTCTCAGTTCCATGGAATGGCTTCCCTCCCATTGCACGGAAATCTTTCCAGATCTTAAAGAAGTTGTCTGCAGGCGGAGGAGGAGGAGGAACTACGAGTGCAGCAGGGGGAGGAACGTTTCCTTAGCCTTTGGCAGGCACCGTGGCCTCCAGATACCTATGGAACCAGCCTGGTATTGTAATGCCCTTTGGAATGTTGGGTTCCCCAGACATGCTGAAAAAGAAAAGGTAAGAGATTTAGGCAAAGGACTGAAGGATATTGCGCCAAATGGATTTAGGGGAATATTTTTCCAAATAGACTTTTTTGCGAAAATGCTTTCTTTTAAACCCATTTTGAAAACAATTTTCAAGAAATTTTATCTAATCTGGTTACTTCAGCTTTGATACCAAGTGTGACACCCCACATCCGTTAATGTCACTCACAAAGGGAATGCATTAAGTTTCGTAAAGCGTTATAGGTAGACAGAAACAAAAATATTACAAGACAGACATAAAATAACAACAAAATTAAAACTTTATTTATAATAAAGCCTCGTGGTTCAAAAACAACACATGTCTGAAATACACAAAAACCATTACAACATAAAAACTATTGTCTTGTACTTTAAAACATCAGAGTACATGAAAGAAACAAAATTCCCCAAACAAAATATAGCCATAGCAACAAGGATAGGAGCTTGAGTTAAGCAGCTCCAGCAAAATATAAGCAGAATCACAGTCAAGCCTGAGTGTTCCCGCCCTAAGAACCTTGGGGGGGGGGGGTGGAAGAAAGAAGAGGAAACAAAATGGGTCAGACATAAAGTCTGGCGAGTCTAGTTACTTTTAGCAAATAAATAAATAAAAGCAGCATGACAAGCATATAAAGTGGATAAGAGAGAAATAACTACGTAAAAGGTATGTGTGACAAGGTAAACATGGTAGGGTGTATATGCTTCTAATGATTACTCTGCACTACTACTAGCATATCCAGAATGAGATGATCCCTTACACTATAAGGTGGTATACTTAGGCATATGTCCAAATGTACCCTAACTTACTACCCTAATCGATCGGCTCCCTAATCCGCGTAGATACTCTGTGCCGGCCCCACAGTAGGATGTATCACGTCCGAAAGTGGCAACCCCTCGTTGATATGCATAGCCCCATATCTACAGGTTTCATGGTCGTCTCATCCTCCTCTGCCCGGCTCATGCATCAATATGGCCCGATCGGTTTGCGCTGCCTACACCGTCCTCCACGTTTAGATCTCTTACAATCAGTCTAGTAAGCATGCCCCTTCTCCGACCTAGTTCGGAGTACATGTTTGATACCTACTCCGGGTTACTGGATGAAACGGGTCCAACACAATATGATACAAGTTGTCCCCTTTGTCATGTATCCCCCACTAGGTTTTCATTGGCTATGTATACCACTAGGTGTCTTTAATTATTTAACCCTATCATTTCTATAAGTTATGCTTTCCCTAAAAGGAGTCATTAATTACATAACTTTATTATTTTCACCAGTTATGTATACCACTAGGTGTCTTTAGTTACATAACCTTATCGGGCTAAGTTTGTGGGCCTATATGTAAATATTACCCACCTCCTCAGATTTACTTAACCCACCCATTGTTCAACCAATTTTACTTAAGCCTAACTTTAGTTCATATTCGTACAATCCCTATGGATTTAACTAGGTTAAGTATTCCAATTCTTTACCATGTCCATTTATGGTTATAATGGGCTAGACCTCTCACATTAGGCCTACAACTTGTGGATGCTGGATATGTCGGTCGGGTCCGGGTAGACTTCTTCCACAAGTTGGGCCTAATCTCATGTCTTAGCCCGCCTCGTATTTTTGCACTTAGAACCCTCACATTAGATTCAACATTTGCGGTTGATGGATATGTCGGTCAGGTTCGGGCAGACTTTCACCACAAATGCAATCTAACATCGTGTCATAAGTGACATTACAGTTTCTAATTATCGTAATCCTAGGCATTTTTATTATTACCCAACTAATTAAACCCATGTCTTTATAGTTGTTCATGCCTATTTACCCAATTATGTTCATAGTAAATAATATGTCCAAATTCATATGCCAATTCTAATATTTTCCCCTGTTCCCTAACTAATGCATTCACATAATTCGCGACATGCCTAGGATAGATAATAACCTAGTCATAAACGATAAAAGGGAAAGGTGATGGGAATATGACAAAAATGATTGTCCTAACATAATTGGCATAAAAATATACTAACATGGTGATAAGGTGAACATATAAGCATAAATCTAATGAACTTATGGCAATTAACTAGTTTCAACATAGCAAAGATGTTAAGATAACCATGATAAGATCTAAATATTGATTTAGATGTCTAACAGGTTCAGATCTAATATGATAAGCACAAGGAGATCTAAATAATAAGCTAGGTCTAATTAATAATTTAGATGTCTACATAATTCAGATTCAATAGTTAAGAGTAGATCTGATACAAATAAGTTTTAAGATCCACATCATAGAATGTCACAGAAGTTACAATAGATCCGACTAGATAGAGATTTAGATCCAAGTAATAACCAATTCGGAATGTCATATGTTTACAATTTACAATGGATCCAGTATAATTTAGTCACAGGAACAAATCCAAATTATAGTCATATCAAGTTTACTTTTAAATATTTGAATCTAAAAGCAACTTA
Source organism: Allium sativum (assembly GCA_030737875.1). NCBI lineage: Eukaryota > Viridiplantae > Streptophyta > Magnoliopsida > Asparagales > Amaryllidaceae > Allium > Allium sativum. Next base: position 746,382,375 of record CM060916.1, on the reverse strand, counting down.
AAATTCACAATGTTTGGATTAGAAAAATAGAACTAGAAGAAGAATGGATCTTGAATCTCTAACTGATTGGCCTTATTTGATTGTTGTAAAAGATAAAGAATTTATTTCAGTTCAGACACCAGCTGCGTTTGGCCTCCATTGATTTCCAATGAAGAAAACAAGAGAAATGGACCTCTATATATAGCTGCCAGCCTCCAAAAACCGTCTGCCACCTCAGCCCTAGGGGGTCGACCCATGGGTCGACACCCCACTTGAGGGGTTGACCCCGGGGTCGACACCCCTTCTATGGGGTCGACTCCCCTAGGCGGGATTTTTCCCACTTCCCCTGATTTCTGCGATTTCGAATTTTAAACTGAAAATTTTGAATTCTTGGGTCTTATATATATAATTATCTTGCGCGTATACAAACTTCAAACCTTCATATCTTCTTCATACGTGTGCGTTTCAAGCAAACCAAATGTCCATCTTGACCATAATTTTTAGATGGATGCAATGGCTTATTCCATTTCCCTTAATTCTCAATATTAAATAAATTATTATTAAATTTTCCCTCTTTAGTGTCGTTAAAATTTTGGGGTATTACAATATCCTAGTTTATTCGAGGACGGAAGAAGAAAATAAGGAACATTTGAGGATAGTAATGGAGGTGTTGAGGAGACACCAATTGAAAGCAAAATTTTCTAAGCGTCACTTCTGGAGGAGGGAATTGAGATTCTTTGGCCATGTTGTTTTAGAAAATGGTATTGCCGTGGACGCTTCGAAGGTGGTTACGACGCAAGATTGGTCTACACCTAAGAATGCAATGGATGTAAGAAGTTTTTTGGGGTTAGCTGGATGTTATCGTAAGTTTATTCAAGATTTCTCCAAGATGGCAGCACTATTAACTCAGTTGACCAAAAAGAATCAAGCTTTTGTTTGGGACGGAAGGTGCGAGGATGAATTTAAGGGTCTAAAAGAAAAGTTGACGTGTGCAACAGTGTTAGTTATACCTAAGGGGAATGAAGAGATAACGGTGTACTCGAATGCCTGTAATACTGGATTCGGTGTTGTACTGATGTAAGGAGGTCGAGTTGTAGCTTATGCTAGTCGGCAATTGAAACCGCATGAGAAAAGGTACCCTACCCATAATCTAGAATTGGCAGCGATCGTGTTCACGTTAAAGATATGGAGACATTATCTCTTGGGAGAAAGATTTGAATTGTTTATCGATCATTAGTCTTTAAAGTATCTTTTCTCTCAAAAAGATTTAAATTTTCGTCAGTAGAGATGGTTAGAGTTCTTGGCTTTATATGATTTCAATATCGCATACACACCTGGGAAGGGCAATGCGGTAGCTGATGCATTGAGTAGGAGACATGCCAGCTTGGGGGCTATGTTTCTGGAATGAAAGGAACTGGAGTATATCACAGGATATGATTTCAGACCTAAGTGCAAACTGGATCCAGAGATGTTAGCAAGTTTGACGATCAGACCGACTTTGATTGATCGGATCGGCTCCAGCCAGAGGGACGATCCTAATCTATTGGAAATCATCTCCAAGGTAGATATGGGTATAGACGGTGAGGAAATGAACAGGTATGGTCTCGATCGAGAAGGATGGCTTTGAAAGAATGGGAGGCTAGTTATACCCAACGTTAGTGGATTGAGAGATGAAGTGCTTAGAGAGTGTTATCACTCGAAACTAATTATACATCCCGGTGGTAACAAAATGTATCGAGACATGAAGCAAACCTACTACTGAGAAGGGGTGAAGAGAGACGTTGGAAAGTTTATATCCAAGTGCTTGAACTGCCAGATAGTTAAAGCCGAGCAAAAGAGGCCTAGTGGTCTGTTACAACCATTGGAAATTCCCGAATGGAAAAGGGAACAAGTCTCAATGGATTTCATTGATGGTTTACCAAGGACTAGATTGGGTCATGATAGTATTTGGGTGATTGTGGAATGATTGACCAAAAACGCATGGTTTATACCAGTCAAGTCAGGTAGAACGACAACTAAGTTAGCAGAACTGTATATGAAATGGGCAATGAGATTTCATGGAGTACTTAAAGGTATTGTGAGTGACCAAGATCCATTATTTACTAGTGGGTTTTGGAAGAGCTTACAAGAGGTTTTAGGGTCAGAATTACATCTCAGTACCGCATACCATCCTAAACTGATGGTCAAACAGAGAGGGTGAATCGTATATTAGAGGATCTCTTAAAAGCTTGTATATTGGATTTCGGAGGATCATGGGATGACCATTTACATCTAGTTGAGTTTGCATATAATAATAGTTACCAATCCAGTATTGGTATGGCTCCATTTGAAGCTTTGTATGGAAGACCGCAATCACCATCCTGTTGGTTGGAAACAGGTAAGAAGTTTGTGCTTAGGCCAGGTGTAATAAGAGAAACTTCAGATAAAATCAAGATTATCCAACAGTGAATGAAGGCTGCCCAAGATAGGCAGAAGAGTTATGATGATAAAAGACGAAGAGAATTGAAATTCTCCGTTGGCGACCTGGTATTCGTCAAGATCTCTCCATTAAAGAGTATTATTCGTTTTGGCAGGAGAGCTAAGTTGGCACAAAAGTTTAGCGGTCCATTTCCAGTTCTCGAACAAGTGGGGAATTTAGCGTATAAAGTTGGATTACCAGACAAGATGGCGGGAGTGCACAACGCATTTTTTTCCAGTTAAGGAAGTTTGTGCACGATTCTAATATGATTATTTCGCCAGATCAGTTAGATGATATCGAAGTGGAATCTAAGGCAGTTGGGAGCCATAGAACGATTCGTATTGTCAGACATGATACGAAGCAACTTCGAAAGAAGATGGTTAAATTGGTTAAGTGGGGCGATAATGAGAATGACTGTACTTGGAAACAGAGGAAAGCATAAGGAAGTTGTAACAACCCAGAAAATCTGAACTAGTGTGAAAATATTATTTTTAGAAATTTTGTTGGAAATTTAGTCCAGATTTAAAATTACCAATTTTAAATAATTATTAAATAATTAAAAATGGCCATTTTTCAAATAGTGTCCGTTTTCGACGAAACCACTTTTGTTGGAACCGGAATGTCAAATTATTGCTAGGTTTCAATTTTTAAAATTTTCCGAGTTGATATGTGAGCGTGGCAAAGGAAAATGTGTTTTTTTCAATTCAGTCAAATTTAATCGACTGAAAAATAGCCATTTTTCAAACGGTCTCAGAATTCGACGAAATTAATTTTGTTAGGACCATATCGTCATAAGAAAGCCAGAAATAATTTTTCTGGATTTTTCGGAGTCAGTTTGTGGCCCCGAAAAATTAATGTGTACATTCGAATTAATATTAAAAAGATTTATTTTAAAAATAAAAGAAACATGCTGTAAACTTCAAAATTGGACTTCGACACTAGCGCCATTGCGTTCAAAAGATGTCAAAACCTATTGTTCGACAGTCGTTGGGCTCCGTTTGGAGATCGGACGGAGAAACCCTAATTTGTGGAATTAATTGAATTAAAATAAAAAGGAAATACCCTAGAATACACGTATAAATACGCGTGTACAGTACCTTTCTTCCCCGATGTTTTCACGCCGCCGAACCCATTCCCTTCAGAATTTCTTCCTCCGATTTCTCCCTCCTCACTCAATTTCAGAACACGCTGTAGTACAACTTTTCAAAGAGTTTCTCGTGCTCTTCGATTCCAACCAAATTCAGCACCCCCGTACCCTGTAGTCGCCGCACCAGCACCTCGAAGTCACTGCCGTTCGACCTACCCCAGCCCCTCCACAGCGAATCGCACCACCCCCCTTTCCAGGCGCCGATCCACCTCTCCAAGCCCTACAACCTCCAATATACCGTTCTGCAAACCGTTGCCTATATCTCCTGAAAATCCAAATCAAAGTTTTGAACAAAAACTGAAAATAAAGGTATGAAATTCATTTCAGATTTTGCCACGCTTTTGTCTGTGGCAACTATAGTTGTTAAAAAGTAAATATTATTCAAAAATTGATAATTAATTCATACGAACTCCAAATTTGATAATTTTAGATCCGACGGAACCGTGAGGACGTATAGAGATTGCTGAAATTGATTGTGACCATTTCTGAATTTATTTGGATTTTTGATTCTGCTTTAATCAAGGTGAGATTCTATTTTAAATAATTAGATCAAGTTAATTATTATTCTCTAGTTATCTAATTCAGTTGAATAGAAAATATATTAGATCTGTGACATGATAAGATTACTGATGTTGTTTAGGTTGATTTGATGTGTTTTGCTTCAGATCTGTGGTTGTTTACATGGATCTGTATAGATCCAATAATTATCATCATGTTGTATAAAAATTGGATTAAGCTAAATTTTTAATCTAATTAAAAATATCATCGGGCTTAAGAATCGAATAAGATTGGAAATTTTTAATATAATATGTGTTGTGACCCTTTTATTGACATAGTGTCGTCAAAAATTATCGTTCGAGCACAGTCGTTGGATTAAAATAATTTGTTCCTTCAAATCAGATTATTAGATTCTCATGTTTATTTTATGATATTAAATTGTAAGTCCGAATTACATGTTCATTTATATTTTATGTGCAAATAAATATAAAATGAATTTGTTAACAATATGAAAAGATCCAATTTTTATTGCGAATGAAAGTGAGAATGTCAACGGTATGAAAAGATCCAATCTTTTCATTGTAAATAAAAAGTGGAATATGACGATGTAATAAAAATTACATTTTTATATGTAATTAAGGTATGAATTTACATTGTAAAATAAAAATTACATTTTTAAATGTAATTTAGGTATAAATTTACATTGCAAAATAAAAATTACATTTTTATATGTAATTAAGGTATGAATTTACATTGTAAAATAAAAATTACATTTTTATATGTAATTAAGGTATGAATTTACATTTTTATATGTAATTAAGGTATGAATTTACATTGTAAAATAAAATTTACATTTTTATATGTAATTAAGGTATGAATTTACATTGTAAAATAAAAATTACATTTTTATATGTAATTAAGGTATGAATTTACATTGTAAAATAAAAATTACATTTTTGTATGTAATTAAGGTATGAATTTACATTGTAAAATAAAAATTACATTTTTATATATAATTAAGGTATGAATTTGCGTTGTAAAATAAAAATTACGTTTTTATATGTAATTAGAAGATGAGAATTTGCGGTGTAATAAAAATTACATTTTTATATGTAGTTAGAAGTTGGGAATTTGCATTGAAAATAAAATTACATTTTTATTATGTAATTAAAGATTAGAATTTACATTGTAAAATAAAATTACATTTTTATGTAATTAAAAGACATGAAATTTACGCCGCATAGAAAATTACATTTTTATGTAATTAAAAGACATGAAATTTACGCTGCATAGAAAATTACATTTTTATGTAATTAAAAGACATAAAATTTATGCCGCATAGAAAATTACATTTTTATGTAATTATAAGACATGAAATTTATGTCGCAAAGATAGAATTATTATTTTTTATAATTAAAGGAATAGAATTTCTATGTAAATATAAAATCACATCTTTATATGTAAATTAAGAATGAGGGTTTACATTGAAAAGAAAATAACATTTTTTATATGTAACTAAAAAGGTGGAAATTGCATTGTAAGAAAATTTTCACTTCTATATGTATTGAAAAAGTAGGAATTTTACATTATATTGAAAATTACATTTTAGTGTAATTAAGAAGAAGAATTGGACATTAGAATCAAATCTATCTTTTTAATGTATCTTTAAAAGATAAAGATTGGCACTGTTATGAAAGTTACATTTTTTATGTAATTTAAAAAGTTAAAATTTTTCACTGTAAAATTAATTACAGTTACAATGTAATTAAAAAGAAAATTATACAATGCAACTGAAAGATAGAAATTTTACATTTTCCATGTAAATAAAGGAATAAAGGTATGAAAGAATGGAAGTGGACGTTGTAACAGAGTTTACATTTTTATAAATAAAAAGTTAAACGTATTATATTTATATGTTTATATATAAATATAATTAAAATTAAACGAAACGAGCGTGGTAGTTCGCATTTTGAAATCGTACCTTTAAACGACTATACAAAAAGATCCGACCGTCGGATTTTCTTCAAATTGGAACCCTTAGGACCGTCTTGGAAAAATCTTTCCAACGTTATAAACTACATTAAAATCCAACGGTTAGATTTTGAGAAATGTGAAAATAAAAATTGGTTGAAAACAGCGCTGGAGTCTCCCATTGACCCGAAGCGTCGTTAAATAAGGATTTAATTATTTTTATTAATTAAAAATAGGAATTAATCGTTATAAAACAAAAATAACGATAAGGATGGATTTTCATTATATATATGCGAGAATTATTTGGAAAGTCCGAGTTAATCTCATTCCAAGTAATCAAACGACGTTAAGAATTGAAGTGGAAGACGGCGAATGAAGACCGTCAATCTTCACATCGAGAGGATAGCGATTGAGACCCTGAATTGACTTACTCCCAATTCAAGGTCATGGTCATTGTCCAAACGAACATGTTGATTGAACGGATTTGGCTTTCGCTAAGACCCATAGCATAAGCGTATAAATGGATTGTATGTCTGACGTTGTATTCCTTTATACTATATCCGTTAATCTCTGCTCAATGTATATCTGCTTGGTGTTTTACACCGTTCTCTGAGACGTACGAGATTATAGGTTATATGTTGGTAGAAATCAATGGTATGGTATGGATTGACGATATGGCATGCTTATATGCATATGATCAAGACTTTTTTGAAAAGTAGACCTTGTGGGATGATCAAAGCATAGCCTGTTTAGACATAGCTTTGTGTATAACATGACTACGCGAGCCTCACACCCCGGCGGAGTTTAAAATGGGAGACGGGAACGCAGGGAGAGCAGCACGTTTCTTTCTAGCTAGAAGAGGTGTCAGTGATTAAACTGACTGATATTTACTTATGTGGATGATGGAATGAGGCGCCTCAGATGTTAGGTCCTATAGGATTGGGAAACGTGTGTTCAGGAATAACTAATCCACAAACCGCAAGTGTGGACCGGCCCTGCAGCTTTCCAAGGGTTCTCTGCGAGGGATCCTGAGACATTAGCTAGAGTGTCTCGAATCGGTAAGGAGTTCCTCCCTAGCCTAGACTCATGATGGAAACCCAAAGTCTAAATACGACCCTACGAATTTGATTGTATTACTAGTACGGAGGCATATTATATGGTAGCTATGCTTCCTAGGATTGATACATTTATTTTGAAATGTTTTTATATACACTAATAATAATATTAGATCCGTATTTATCGTATTTAGCATGTTTAATCACCAAAAGGTAAAACCCTATCCTCTGGTTTGCGTTGCATTGTGTGATGAGACTTGGGTCTTATGGTGATTCCATTTTTCTCAAAAGCATAGCGTTGTTTTACGATTCACTTATTGTTTGTTCTGTCACTTCAAATTATGCACGGCAATCTATTGGGGTAAACTCGTTACACGTTAGCGGCGTGGTCTTTGGATTTGCCTTATTTCTAGTAGTTAAATTAGTTAAGAATTCTCACACCAGTCTCATGACTGACCTGTAGTTTGTTTTCACCTTTGCAAACTCGGGAGCCCTCTTTTCCACACAGGAAGCCAAGTAACAGGTTTGGCTTTCTTTGGAGTTGCTGTCTTTGGAGCTTTCTTAGTGTTGCTTATTTGGAGGTGCTTATGTTAGACCACGAAAACTATCTATCATTTACTGTTTGTTTACATTTTATCTTTAGACTCTGAGACATCCAGACTTATTTTATTTCCAGTTGTTCTAATTTGGAAGTTGAAACTTATTTCCTTTTTGCTGGAAACTTGATGTAATAAGTTAGTACTCTGTGATTGTGGGATTCTGTGTTTAATGACATCATATTCCACTGCTATGATGTTATTATTCTATGGTTTTCCTTTGCTATGTTGTATCTGTGATCTGTACTGTTATATTTATGTTGTATTCCAAATGATTATTCCTTACTTTCTGTAACAACCCGTATTTCGATAACGTGTTAAGACAAGAATCAAGGCAGAATTTAATTATAAATTCTGAATCAAGGGAAACGGGCTGTGCCATTTCGTTTGTCTCGGAAAAATACGCGAAATAGAGTCCGAGTTTTCGTAAATCGGAGTCCGTATGACCAAGTTATGGCCCGTCAAAGTTTCACGAAAAATCAAAAACGAAAACTGATCATGTTTTTGAGGCCCGGGATGAGTTTTGGGCCGATTTTAAGGCCCTAAATGGGTCCAAACACTTGACTTCTTCCCAAGACACGCTTTAAAGGCTAGGATTGGTTCTAGGGTTTATCCTATGGCTAAAACTATCCTAGTCTTCTATAAAAAGACCCCTAACCCTCTCTTAAAACCCTCACAAATGGATCCTACAACTAAACTATGCCAAAATGTCCACTCACTATGGCCTCCACCTTCATGTCATGGCCTCCATCTTCAAACCATGGCCTCCATCCTCTTGTCATAAACTCTATCTTCATTCACATGAGAGATTACATGTCATATGAGTGATTTCAAGTTTGTATGAGAGTTCATAAGTTGCATTCTAGCCAAAGTTGCAACCTTTCTTGACTAAAAAGCAAGGATCTTGTATGAGAGTTTCTAAGCTTCATTAAGCCAAAGATGCAACCTTTTCTTGACCAAAAAGCAAGGATCTTGCATGAGAGCTCATAAGCTTCATTCAAAGCCAAAGTTGAAACCTTTCTTCTTCAAAGCAAGGATTTTTATTGATTTTGCTCAAGGGTTTTCTAAGGAGCTTGTTGATTTGGGGTTTTTGCTAGTGTGGCTTCGTCTCAATCTTATTTTATATTGATTTGTGCCTTCATAGCATTGTAAGCCCTCTTCCTACTCTTAGATATTAACTTTAAACTTAATGTGACATGTTGTAAGTTGGGTTTGAACATTAAGTATGTTCCATGCTATCATGTTATGTATCCTATCATGACTAAAAAGTCATTATCTTGATCTTGTGGGCTTAAAGATATAAACTTTATGTTGAATGTTGCATTTTGGCAACATGAGAACTATCATGTCCCTTATGATAGCTTACATGTAATGCCATATGCGAACTTCTAGTCATCTTTCTATGTCATTTATCACCATGATTCACCTATGTGCTAAGTTTGAGGTTGTGCATGTTTTTGAGGCCTAATAATGTAATATGCAAGTTAATGAACACGTTTATACCTCATTTGCCACCATGTTTAACTTGTGGCCTTATACCCCTTTTTGTCATGCCTTTGCCAAGCTCCTTCTTTTAATCCATTATGCGTTGTTGCGAATGTATATGCGAGTTTAAAAGCGTTGGGTTACGTTATGGGTAAAACTTTAATGACGTGAAACATGATTTGGGTAAATGGGTATAAACATGACAACATGTAACTTTGGCTATGAGCATGGGACTTGAAAACTTGACACGTATGGGTTGTAAGTGTAATAAGACACTAGACCAAACATGAAAATGGCCAACTCGAGGTTGGGTTGAGTTTGTAGCATAAATCTACCCGAACCCGCCCGGCTTAACTAGTGGCTACAAACAATAGGATCCAATGTGAGAAGTTGGTCATGACGCGCTTAAGACCCGAGGTTAGACTAGGTTGTGGTGTAAAACTACCCGGACCCGCCCGGCTTAACTAGTAACCACAACAAAGTCTAATGTGAGAGGTTGAGAGTGCATTAATTAAATTAATGCCACATGATAAGGTTAAGTAAGTTTGACTAATGACACTTAACCGATATGACACGAATGGGTAGGTTAAGTGGGACCGGGCTTGATTTCTTAATGACACTTAACCATACAAGACAATTAGGGGATGGGGTTAAGTAATTTACGCTTAACTAATCCGACTTGGTAATTAGATGGGGTTAAGTAACCTTCACTTAACTAATCTAAACATGGTAATTAGATGGGGTTAAGTAACCTTCACTTAACTAATCTAAACACAGTAATTCGATGGGGTTAAGTTAAACACTTAACCAATCTAAACGTGGTAATTCAATGAGGTTAAGTAACCAGTACTTAACCAACTTAACACGGTAATTTAATGAGGTTAAGTAACCAGTGCTTAACCAACTTAACACGGTAATTTAATGGGGTTAAGTAACCTATACTTGACCAATTATACATGATGATTTGATGAGGTTAAGTAACCTATACTTAACCAATCTAATAGGTGGACCTGATAGGGTTAAGTCACAAGGCCTTTTAAAATTAGGCTTAACCATTGTAATACGATTAGTGGATGGGGTTAAGCTAACCCATACTTAACCAATCCGACTCGATAATCTGATGGGATTAAGATAATCTATGCTTGATCAATCTAACATGATAATCTGATAGGGTTAAGACAAATAAATACTTAACCAATTTGACTTGATAGGGTTAAGTCACGAGCTTCTTGGTACACTTAACCAACTTGTAGGGCTAAGCCTTGAACTTGAGTACTTAGCCAATCTTGACATGATTCGTAGGCGGGTTAAGTCATGAACTTGGATAACAACACTTAACCCATTTGACAAAACCCTAGCTCAGGGGACTAGGTGGGAAATCATAGTTAACAAGGATAGCGGAAAGAGGGGCTAAGCGGTAAACCTTAGTTAAGGGTAACTAAGTAATAATTCTTAGCTAAGGACATGGGACTAGTTCATAAAGAGATGAGTAACCTGGTACGGTAGGTCATCGCTTAGTATACGAGGAGGAGCAAGTTATATGACTTGGATAAAAGCTCCAGCGAACTGGGTGACGAAGCGGAAGCTTCGGGGAACGTGAGGGTACTCTTGGTATCCCTCTGTGAGGTGGCGAGTGGTCCATGAAACCCGGCCTCACAGAGGTTAAGGTCTGCGGTAGAAGAGCCAAGAGTATGCCTTGGTTGCTATGCGAGCGACCTAAAGACTGGGATGGATTAGCGTGGAGTCGACGATACTTGATTTTGCCCCGGGATAGCATGTCGCCGGCTACCTACCATCTTTAGTCAATCGTGTACGTACGGAAAGGCAGGGAACTCCCAAAAGACCATATACTAGCTATCAAGTTATGGGTGAGGTTGGCTATCTGGAAGTGGGCATCGATGGGCCTTAGTGTAGTTCTCATACATGATTTTTCTTGGGTTGCCTTTCAGTAGTTGAGGGAGGGGTCACGTGGGACCATAGCCACGGGTACAAAAACAGACCTTGATATCTGCATCAGCAGACGACTTAAAGCTCCCGACCGAGTTCCGTATTTCTTGATTTGCCCTGGCACGGAACTCGGATGGCACATTGAGGAACATGTGCATCTAGACATGGAAAACGATTCACGATACATACGTGGGATAATGGGCGCGGTTGACGGGTGGCATAATCCCTAGTGGCCCTAGGTGGCTAAACCCAAACCGAGACACGGAAACGTTCATTAGGTAGCATAATCCCTAGTGGTCCTAGGTGGCATAAATCCTAAGTGGACGCGCGATAGTTCATGGTAAGGAAACATAACTAGATCAAGGGTAGTAGTCCAAAATAACCTCAAGGATAAAACATTTACATGGGAAAGCCCGTATGGCCTACGGCAAAGGACTGAACTTATACATGGAAAGAAACATACGAGTTGGGAAAACCTACATATGCTATATATTAGGTTGACATGGACAATTACATGACATTGGGCAAGGGACATTCACAGTTGACACATGACGCGGGTTGGGATACTAGTACGAGAGGTGCAGAGCAAAATATACATGACCTATATACCTTAGGATGTTATACATGATAGATACCTTGGGATAGTATACTTGATAGAAACCTGACGATGTGGTACCTTGATTATCTTGACACCATAGTTTATCATGACACACTCGTTTATCTTGGTACAGTAGTTCATTCTGTTATTTTAGCTTATCTATCTTGTCATCATACTTATGTTCATCTCAGCTCCTCATGCCAGTTAACTTTACTAGTTTATATACTGATAGTAGATAGGGCTTACCAGTCTTTATGACTGACCCCGTTTTGTTTCGCCTCTTGTCTTCCGTTTCCCCCCAGGTTACAGGGAGGAAATGCTATTGTTAGTTCGGACTTCTCCTGTTTGAAGGTCATCATGTATGGCTCGGACTTTTCTTGGCTATGGCTACTTTACTGTTTTACTTGGGGAATAATTTATGAAAAGGTTTTTATGCTTCTTTATTATTGCAAGATAGGTTTTGATGTATTCTGATGTAAAAGGCTTTAGACCTTATTTTATAAGTTAATGAAATTTGCTTTACTTCCGCTGTTATATATATATAGGTTCTGTCTTGTGATATTTCTGTGCATGTGTACCTCGATAATGTTTCACCAAACCTAGTGCATTCCCTTTGTGAGTGACCCTAGCGGAGGTGGGGTGTTACATTTGGTATCAGAGCAGAAGGTTACCAGACTGGGCAAAAGTTTTTAAAACCTTCTGAAAACTATTTGAAAAACCGTTTACAAAGAAGCATTTTTCAAGAAAAGTTTTTAAAGGCTATTCCCCAAAAGCCATTAGCATTGTACTTTGTTTCCTTGATCGAATCTCTTTTCCTTTCTTCCCTCCATCTGTAGTCACAGTAGTTCTAACTGCGACTAATCCTTGTCTAGCTACGTAAGTATTTTCCCGTGCGATGGAGGTGGTTCTCGAGAGACCTGTTGTCGTGGTACAAGGAAGGATAATAAGAGTAAGGATAAAGGACGCGAGCTTAAGGATAAGCAACTGTTGCTATGGCTTAGTCCATGAAGGAGGACAAGGACAAGATCATCGGAGAGGGCAATTGTACGCTCCCATTTCTAGGGTACCTAAAAGAAATGGTACCGTTTCTGGTAAAGGTTTAGTCGTTCTTTTCTATCATCCCGTCCAGACTTTGTCTTGATCATCGTATCATTTAAGTCTTCTTGGATAGTTGAGTCTCTGCACCATAGTACTAGCATGGTAGAGGATCCCAGTTTTTGTCCCAAAATCTGGTTGGAGAGTCGGTCCATTTATTCATGACTTGTTGGATTTGAGGACGTCTATGCCAAGTGTTGAGATTAGAAGCAATACTTCTATTGTTGAGATATGGATGGATTCTAGGGGTAAAGTGGTTATCCAGTAAGGGATACCATTCTCGGTTTTGAAAAGAGGGTAGTCAGACTCTTGGCTTGCTTTGGTAATACCTTCGAAGTCTCGTGTAACCTTTTAGGTTCTGTCATGGTTAGTTACCTAGAATCTCTTGATGCATTTATCAGAAATCTCTGATCCAATCGAGTAACGTCCGCCAATAAGACGGATGGTTCATTCTGCTTGAGCATGGGTTACAGGAACCACCCTAGTAAGTGCACGTGGTAACATAGATTGGCATTGGTAAACGAGATCCAGAATTCACTAGTGAATTTTGGAGAGCTTGCATGAGTACGTAGATATGGTTGAGCCAAGTATACTAGGGAAAGAATAAATGGAAGTGGAATGAGAGGCGACAGTGAAAAGAGTTCCGACTCATACCTTGGAAATAGGAATCAAGGAACTACGAAATCATGAAGTCAAAGGCAGTCAAGACACACTGGAATTAAGCTCGAGGAAATGCGGCTTAGACGCGCGCATCTGTCTCTTTGTAAGAGTATATCGTTGATCCCTGGTTCTCCTGTAGAGCTTACTTACATGCTATCGCTGGTGGGTATCCTCTCGGTCCTGTTTCTGTTACAAACCCCGTAAGGAGTTTGTCTTGTTTATCTCCTCGATCTTATCTTGGGAACCTTAGATAGAACTCTATGGATGTAAACATGTGTTTGAAACATGTTATGATTGATATGGTTGCAAATGGTTGCAAGTGGTTGCTCATGGATGCGCGAATACACATTAGATACTAGATTGACGCGGTCACGTTTCATGTTGCATATGCACGAGTATTTATACTTGTTTATGGATGAAATTGAATGTGTTGTCATGCGGATGTTGCATATGAATGAATGTTTGTGCACGCATATAGTACTTATATGACTAGGACTATTCGCATACATGTTGGACTCATGACACTAAACATATTTTGCATTAGAAAGATCATTCAGGCCTGATCATTAGCATTATCTAAGGAGCATATACACACACGTTCTGCATATGTTCATATGGCATTAGAAATCGTCTAAGGAGAATGGTTGCTTGTGGATGATGTCTTGAGTAGATGGATGATAGATGGTAGGATATGTTCTTCCTAACTTGGATATTTCGGGGACGAAATCCTTAAAGGTGGGGAGAATGTAACAACCCATATTTCGATAACGTGTTAAGACAAGAATCAAGGCAGAATTTAATTATAAATTCTGAATCAAGGGAAACGGGCTGTGCCATTTCGTTTTTCTCGGAAAAATACGCGAAATAGAGTCCGAGCTTTCGTAAATCGGAGTCCGTATGATCAAGTTATGGCCCGTCAAAGTTTCACGAAAAATCAAAAACGAAAACTGATCATGTTTTTGAGGCCCGGGATGAGTTTTGGGCTGATTTTAAGGCCCTAAATGGGTCCAAACACTTGACTTCTTCCCCAAGACATGCTTTAAAGGCTAGGATTGGTTCTAGGGTTTATCCTATGGCTAAAACTATCCTAGTCTTCTATAAAAAGACCCCTAACCCTCTCCTAAAACCCTCATAAATGGATCCTACAACTAAACTATGCCAAAATGTCCACTCACCATGGCCTCCACCTTCATGTCATGGCCTCCATCTTCAAACCATGGCCTCCATCCTCTTGTCATAAACTCTATCTTCATTCACATGAGAGATTACATGTCATATGAGTGATTTCAAGTTTGTATGAGAGTTCATAAGTTGCATTCTAGCCAAAGTTGCAACCTTTCTTGACTAAAAAGCAAGGATCTTGTATGAGAGTTTCTAAGCTTCATTAAGCCAAAGATGCAACCTTTTCTTGACCAAAAAGCAAGGATCTTGCATGAGAGCTCATAAGCTTCATTCAAAGCCAAAGTTGAAACCTTTCTTCTTCAAAGCAAGGATTTTTATTGATTTTGCTCAAGGGTTTTCTAAGGAGCTTGTTGATTTGGGGTTTTTGCTAGTGTGGCTTCGTCTCAATCTTATTTTATATTGATTTGTGCCTTCATAGCATTGTAAGCCCTCTTCCTACTCTTAGATATTAACTTTAAACTTAATGTGACATGTTGTAAGTTGGGTTTGAACATTAAGTATGTTCCATGCTATCATGTTATGTATCCTATCATGACTAAAAAGTCATTATCTTGATCTTGTGGGCTTAAAGATATAAACTTTATGTTGAATGTTGCATTTTGGCAACATGAGAACTATCATGTCCCTTATGATAGCTTACATGTAATGCCATATGCGAACTTCTAGTCATCTTTCTATGTCATTTATCACCATGATTCACCTATGTGCTAAGTTTGAGGTTGTGCATGTTTTTGAGGCCTAATAATGTAATATGCAAGTTAATGAACACGTTTATACCTCATTTGCCACCATGTTTAACTTGTGGCCTTATACCCCTTTTTGTCATGCCTTTGCCAAGCTCCTTCTTTTAATCCATTATGCGTTGTTGCGAATGTATATGCGAGTTTAAAAGCGTTGGTTTACGTTATGGGTAAAACTTCAATGACGTGAAACATGATTTGGGTAAATGGGTATAAACATGACAACATGTAACTTTGGCTATGAGCATGGGACTTGAAAACTTGACACGTATGGGTTGTAAGTGTAATAAGACACTAGACCAAACATGAAAATGGCCAACTCGAGGTTGGGTTGAGTTTGTAGCATAAATCTACCCGAACCCGCCCGGCTTAACTAGTGGCTACAAACAATAGGATCCAATGTGAGAAGTTGGTCATGACGCGCTTAAGACCCGAGGTTAGACTAGGTTGTGGTGTAAAACTACCCGGACCCGCCCGGCTTAACTAGTAACCACAACAAAGTCTAATGTGAGAGGTTGAGAGTGCATTAATTAAATTAATGCCACATGATAAGGTTAAGTAAGTTTGACTAATGACACTTAACCAATATGACACGAATGGGTAGGTTAAGTGGGACCGGGCTTGATTTCTTAATGACACTTAACCATACAAGACAATTAGGGGATGGGGTTAAGTAATTTACGCTTAACTAATCCGACTTGGTAATTAGATGGGGTTAAGTAACCTTCACTTAACTAATCTAAACATGGTAATTAGATGGGGTTAAGTAACCTTCACTTAACTAATCTAAACACAGTAATTCGATGGGGTTAAGTTAAACACTTAACCAATCTAAACGTGGTAATTCAATGAGGTTAAGTAACCAGTACTTAACCAACTTAACACGGTAATTTAATGAGGTTAAGTAACCAGTGCTTAACCAACTTAACACGGTAATTTAATGGGGTTAAGTAACCTATACTTGACCAATTATACATGATGATTTGATGAGGTTAAGTAACCTATACTTAACCAATCTAATAGGTGGACCTGATAGGGTTAAGTCACAAATCCTTTTAAAATTAGGCTTAACCATTGTAATACGATTAGTGGATGGGGTTAAGCTAACCCATACTTAACCAATCCGACTCGATAATCTGATGGGATTAAGATAATCTATGCTTGATCAATCTAACATGATAATCTGATAGGGTTAAGACAAATAAATACTTAACCCATTTGACTTGATAGGGTTAAGTCACGAGCTTCTTGGTACACTTAACCAACTTGTAGGGCTAAGCCTTGAACTTGAGTACTTAGCCAATCTTGACATGATTCGTAGGCGGGTTAAGTCATGAACTTGGATAACAACACTTAACCCATTTGACAAAACCCTAGCTCAGGGGACTAGGTGGGAAATCATAGTTAACAAGGATAGCGGAAAGAGGGGCTAAGCGGTAAACCTTAGTTTAGGGTAACTAAGTAATAATTCTTAGCTAAGGACATGGGACTAGTTCATAAAGAGATGAGTAACCTGGTACGGTAGGTCATCGCTTAGTATACGAGGAGGAGCAAGTTATATGACTTGGATAAAAGCTCCAGCGAACTGGGTGACGAAGCGGAAGCTTCGGGGAACGTGAGGGTACTCTTGGTATCCCTCTGTGAGGTGGCGAGTGGTCCATGAAACCCGGCCTCACAGAGGTTAAGGTCTGCGGTAGAAGAGCCAAGAGTATGCCTTGGTTGCTATGCGAGCGACCTAAAGACTGGGATGGATTAGCGTGGAGTCGACGATACTTGATTTTGCCCCGGGATAGCATGTCGCCGGCTACCTACCATCTTTAGTCAATCGTGTACGTACGGAAAGGCAGGGAACTCCCAAAAGACCATATACTAGCTATCAAGTTATGGGTGAGGTTGGCTATCTGGAAGTGGGCATCGATGGGCCTTAGTGTAGTTCTCATACATGATTTTTCTTGGGTTGCCTTTCAGTAGTTGAGGGAGGGGTCACGTGGGACCATAGCCACGGGTACAAAAACAGACCTTGATATCTGCATCAGCAGACGACTTAAAGCTCCCGACCGAGTTCCGTATTTCTTGATTTGCCCTGGCACGGAACTCGGATGGCACATTGAGGAACATGTGCATCTAGACATGGAAAACGATTCACGATACATACGTGGGATAATGGGCGCGGTTGACGGGTGGCATAATCCCTAGTGGCCCTAGGTGGCTAAACCCAAACCGAGACACGGAAACGTTCATTAGGTAGCATAATCCCTAGTGGTCCTAGGTGGCATAAATCCTAAGTGGACGCGCGATAGTTCATGGTAAGGAAACATAACTAGATCAAGGGTAGTAGTCCAAAATAACCTCAAGGATAAAACATTTACATGGGAAAGCCCGTATGGCCTACGGCAAAGGACTGAACTTATACATGGAAAGAAACATACGAGTTGGGAAAACCTACATATGCTATATATTAGGTTGACATGGACAATTACATGACATTGGGCAAGGGACATTCACAGTTGACACATGACGCGGGTTGGGATACTAGTACGAGAGGTGCAGAGCAAAATATACATGACCTATATACCTTAGGATGTTATACATGATAGATGCCTTGGGATAGTATACTTGATAGAAACCTGACGATGTGGTACCTTGATTATCTTGACACCGTAGTTTATCATGACACACTCGTTTATCTTGGTACAGTAGTTCATTCTGTTATTTTAGCTTATCTATCTTGTCATCATACTTATGTTCATCTCAGCTCCTCATGTCAGTTAACTTTACTAGTTTATATACTGATAGTAGATAGGGCTTACCAGTCTTTATGACTGACCCCGTTTTGTTTCGCCTCTTGTCTTCCGTTCCCCCCCAGGTTACAGGGAGGAAATGCTATTGTTAGTTCGGACTTCTCCTGTTTGAAGGTCATCATGTATGGCTCGGACTTTTCTTGGCTATGTCTACTTTACTGTTTTACTTGGGGAATAATGTATGAAAAGGTTTTTATGCTTCTTTATTATTGCAAGACAGGTTTTGATGTATTCTAATGTAAAAGGCTTTAGACCTTATTTTATAAGTTAATGAAATTTGCTTTACTTCCGCTATTATATATATATATAGGTTCTGTCTTGTGATATTTCTGTGCATGTGTACCTCGATAATGCTTCACCAAACCTAGTGCATTCCCTTTGTGAGTGACCCTAGCGGAGGTGGGGTGTTACACTTTCATTCCGTGGAAGTTTGGGGTTATCACAGTTGGTATAAGAGCTTTGGTTAACCTTAGCTTTGGAGTATAACATATTTATAGCAATTCGTTAACATAGAATCACAATATTCTATGGCGAACATTTCATGAGAATACATGATAGTCAGTCATTTTTTCGCCATCCTTTTATTCATCCTTTTATCTTTATCATTTCTTCAAATCACCATTACAGTTGTTCTGACTCTTTCCTGGATCGCACAGCTAAAAAATGAGTACCGCTGCCGCTAGAGCAGCTAGAGCTAGAGCAAGGAGACAAAATGTTGCTGAAACTGAGGAGGCCACAGTTCAACAGCCACCACCGCAGCCCTTTGACTTGGTAAGGTAGCGAAGAAGTTCAAGAATTTAGGTGGAGTTCCATTCACTGGTACGGAGAACGTGACGTAGGCTCAGGCATGGCATAAAAGTTGTGAAAAGATATTTGGAGGGATAGGGCTAGATGATCAAAGAAAGAGATTTACGGCTTCATGGCTGCTCCAAGGCGAAGCACAGAATTGGTGGGAATTGGTCAATATAGGAGGCGATGAAGAAAATGTGACTTGGACCAGGTTTAAATAGCTATTCAATGAAAAGTACGTTCCCATGCAAGAAGTAGAAAGGCTGCATGATGAGTTCGCCAACTTGAAGCAAGGCGACAAAACTATCTCGGAGTATGTAAGAAGATTTGAAGACCTCTCTTGCTATGCTCCAAAATTGATTCAGGATGATTTTCAAAGGAACAAAAGGTTTATTACTGGACTTGCAAAGAAGTACATTGATAGAGTCACTGCACACATTGATCTTCCTTTCAATAAGATGATTGAGTTTGCTTGTCATTATGAGGAGAACGACAAAAGAGTTTCACAGCAAGAGAGAGAAAGGAGCTTGGACAACAATAATAATAAGAGGAAGCAAGCTGAAAAGAAGACTGAAGGAAGCGGTTCTGGAGCTGCTAAGACTCATGATAAGTCTAAGGTGCAATGCTACAACTGGAAGAAGTATGGACACTATAGCAAGGAACGCAGAAATCCAAAGAAGGCCAGAAGTGGGGACACTAGAGAATGCTATAACTGCCATAAAAAGGGTCACCTCAAATCTGATTGTCCACTGTTGAGGAGTGCCCAAGTTGCACATGTGTATGAGGGGGCAAGTACACCATCTTCTTCTGCGCCTACTTCTTCTGAAGAAGCAAGTAAGCATGATGTTTTAGATGGTACCATTTCTGTTAAAAACATTCCTGTTACTGTTTTGTTTGATACGGGTGCATCCGGGAGCTTTATTTCTAGCAACATGGTTAAGAAATTGAAATTAAAACCAAGAAATCTTAAAGAGCCAATTAATGTTCATAATCCCATAGGAGGTTCTACCACTCTAGATTTATTTTGTAAAGTGCCTGTATCCTACTCCTATTTCCAATTTCCATTTAACTTGATCATTATGAATTTTTCCGAGTTTGATATCATCCTTGGTCTGGATTGGCTAACACAATATGACGTTGAAGTGCTATGCTCAGAAAGAGTGGTAAAGATGAAAACAGGATTCGGAAATACTATTGCTATACCTTGCCATGGTTCAAAACCTGATAGAAAGGCCTTTTGGTCTTCTCTTGAGATCACTCCTATTTCTTTAGAAAATATTCCCATGGTCAAAAATTACGCGGATGTATTTGAAGAAGTAGACAGCTTACCCCCGCGAAGGGAAATCGATTTTAGGATTGATCTTGTTCCAAATGCAAGACCTGTAGTTCATGCTATCAGAAGGATGACCCCTAAAGAAAAGGAAGAATTGCAAACCCAAACTAAGCAGCTCTTGTGGAAGGGACTAATCCGGCCTAGTTTTTCCAATTGGGGTGCGGCTGTGGTGTTTGTTCCCAAGTCTGACGGTATGCTAAGGCTTTGTGTGGATTACTGTGACCTTAATAAACAAACTTTGAAGAACAAATACCCCTTGCCTCGTATAGATGATTTAATGGACCAATTAAATGGAGCCAAGGTGTTTTCTAGGAAGGACCTAGCCACCGGTTTCCATCAACTATGCATAGCCGAAGAATGCATACCTTTGACCACCTTCAGAGGTCCCGACATATTCTACGAATGGTTGGTAATGCCGTTTGGTCTATGCAATGCTCTAGCCTACTTTGTTGACTTGATGAATAGGGTATTCAGAGATGTTTTAAATAAATTCATCCTAGTCTTCATTGATGATATTCTAGTCTATTCTAAAACTAAGGAGGAGCATGAAGGGCATTTAAGGGAAGTATTAGAGATTCTGC
Organism: Allium sativum; assembly: GCA_030737875.1. Taxonomy (NCBI): domain Eukaryota; kingdom Viridiplantae; phylum Streptophyta; class Magnoliopsida; order Asparagales; family Amaryllidaceae; genus Allium; species Allium sativum. Next base: position 746,361,460 of record CM060916.1, on the reverse strand, counting down.
GAAGAAATGTTTTAAAAGCAAAATTTTCCAAATGCACATTTTGGCAAGAGGAAGTAAAATTCTTGGGCCATGTTGTGTCAAAAGAAGGAATTGCTGTAGACCCAAGTGAAATTGCCGCCATTCGAGATTGGAAGCAGCCCCGTACAACCATTGAGGTAAGAAGCTTCCTAGGATTGGCTGGATATTATAGGAAATTTGTTAAAAACTTCTCCAAGCTGTCTGGCCCATTAACAAAGCTCACCAAGAAACACACCAAGTTCGTTTGGACGCCAGATTGTGAGGAGGCCTTCCAAAAGCTAAAAGAGAATTTGACTACTGCTCCCGTATTAACCATCATCGATGGCAACCAAGATTTAACCGTCTACACCGACGCTTCTCAAGATGGTGGTCTTGGAGGAGTACTGATGCAAAGGGGCAAGGTTGTTGCATATGCGAGCCGTCAGTTAAAGCCACATGAGAAGAATTATCGTGTTCATGACTTAGAATTGTTGGCTGTAGTTTTTGCCTTGAAAATTTGGAGATATTATCTTTTGGGAAAAAAATTCGAATTATTTACAGACCATCAATCCTTGAAATATCTCTTCGACCAAAATGATTTGAATCTAAGGCAGCAACGGTGGCTAGAATTTCTTGCGGCATATGATCTCGACATCTTATATACGCTAGGGAAAGCCAATGTTGTGGCAGATGCACTCATTAGAAAGAATGCCATTGTCGCAAGCCTTATCATTACCCCCTCTTTGATTGATAAAATTTCTGCTCTTCAAAAGGACGATGAATTTATTCAAAGAATTATTAAAAGAATTCAAGAAGGTGAAAACACGAGCTTCCAAATAGATGGCAAGGGAATTCTTAGATTGCAAGGGTGGATTTGTATTCCAAATATCCCAGAGTTCATAAGGGAAGCTTTAGATAAAGGACACAAATCAAAGCTTTGCATCCACCCAGGTGTGAGAAAGATGTATCAAGATCTAAAGCGTACATTTTGGTGGAGATATATGAAGAGAGATATATCCATTTATGTAAGTAGATGCCCTACATGCCAACAAGTAAAGAGCGATCAACAAAAGCTTGCGGGTTTGTTGCAACCATTGGAGGTTCCAGAAGGGAAGTGGGACCAAATCTCCATGGATTTTATAGATGGTTTGCCCCATACTAGGAAAGTAAATGACAGCATATGGGTGATCGTGGATCGCTTCACCAAGACCGCTCATTTCATACCTGTCAAATCCACTAGAACTGCTCAAAGTTCGGCGCAAATTTATTGAAAAGAAATCGTCAGACTATATGGGTAATAAAACTAAAGTCTTTCCTTTTCATCATTATCTAAATGAAAATTTTCATCTTCTAATTAAATAATAGAAGAATAGCTTTTGTTTTAAACAGAGTTCCTCATTGCATTGTTAGCGACAAAGATCCTATCTTTGCTAGCAAGTTTTGGGAAGCATTCCAAAATGAGTTGGGAACGAAGTTAAATCTAAGCACCGTATATCACCCTCAGACAGATGGCCAAACTGAGAGGGGGAATCGCATTCTTGAAGATTTATTGCGAGCTTGTATACTTGATTTTGGAGGCTCTTGGGAGGATCACTTGCATTTAGTTGAATTCTCATATAACAATAGCTATCAAGCAAGTTTGAAAATGTCCCCATTTGAAGCCTTATATGGTAGGCCATGTAGATCGCCAACATGCTGGGTTGAAAAAGGAAATCGTCTTGTTTTAGGTCCAGACATGGTTCGAGAAGCATCAGACAAAGTTGATTTTATTAAAAAGTGATTATTGGCCGCCCAAAGTAGACAAAAGAGCTAAGCAGATTTAAGAAGAAGAGAGTTGGCTTTTGAAGTGGGTGACTGTCTATTTGAAAGTTGCTCCAATGCGAGGTGTAATCCTTTTTGGAAAGACAGGAAAATTAGTACCTAAATTCATCGACCCCTTTCCTATTCTTGAGAAGGTTGGTACCCTAGCTTACAGAATTCAGATGCCCGACTGGTTGCCAGGAGTGCACGACGTATTCCATATATCTCAACTTCGAAAGCACATCCATGGTCCAGATCTAGTTTTGGAGGAAGTTGCACAGCAAGATTTGGAAATTACCCCAAGCCTTGCAGTGAAAAGGGAGCCTCTGAAAATTATTGGCAAAGAGACTAGAGAGCTGAGAAATAAAAGAATCAACCTAGTCAAAGCACAATGGAGCGGTGATCCTAGAGACTGCACTTGGGAAACTGAGGAGAATATCAAACAAGCCTATCCCAATTGCAGAGTGGATATCTTCGATTAGATTTTGTTTTGAGGTACGCTTAAAACATTTTACATTCTCTGTGTTGGTGCCTACTCTTCTATTTCTCCTTTTCCTTTTCGAGGACGAAAAGTTCTTAAGTAGGGGAGATTGTAACAACCCAGAAAATCTGAACTAGTTTGAAAATTTTATTTTTAGAAATTTTGTTGGAAATTTAGTCCAAATTTAAAATTTCCAATTTTAAATAATTAAAAATGGTCATTTTTCAAACAGTGTCCGTTTTCGACGAAACCACTTTTGTTGGAACTGGAATGTTAAATTATTGCTAGGTTTCAATTTTTAGAATTTTCCGAGTTGATATGTGAGCGTGGCAGAGGAAAATGTGTTTTGTTCAATTCAATCAAATATAATCGACTGAAAAATAGCCATTTTTCAAACAGACTTAGAATTTGACGAAATTAATTTTGTTAGGACCATATCGTCATAAGAAAGCCAGAAATAATTTTTATGGATTTTTCGGAGTCAGTTTGTGGCCCCGACAAATTAAAGTGTACGTTCGAATTAATATTAAAAAGATTTATTTTAAAAATAAAAGAAACATGCTGTAAACTTCATAATTGGACTTCGACGCTAGCGCCATTGCGTTCAGAAGACGTCAAAACCTATTGTTTGACAGTCGTTGGGCTCCGTCTGGAGATCGGACGGAGAAACCCTAATTTGTGGAATTAATTGAATTAAAATAAAATACCCTAGAATACGCGTGTACAGTACCTTTTTTCCCCGATGTTCTCACGCCGCCGAACCCATTCCCTTCAAAATTTCTTCCTCCGATTTCTCCCTCCTCACTCAATTTCAGAACACGCCATAGTACAACTTTTCGAAGAGTTTCTCGTGCTCTTCGATTCCATACCAAATTCAGCACCCCCCGTACCCTGTAGCCGCCGCACCAGCACCCCGAAGTCGGCGCCGTTCGGCCTCCCCCAACCCCTCCACGGCGAACCGCACCTCCTCCCTTTCCAGACGCCGATCCCGCTCTCCAAGCCCTACAACCTCCAACAAACCATTCTGCAAACTGTTGCCTATATCTCCTGAAAATCCAAATCAAAGTTTTGAACAAAAACTGAAAATAAAGGTATGGAATTCATTTCAGATTTTGCCACGCTTTTGTCTGTGGCAACTGTAGTTGTTAAAAAGTAAATATTATTGAAATATTGATAATTAATTCATATGAACTCCGAATTTGATAATTTCAGATCCGACGGAACCGTGAGGACGTATAGAGATTGCTGAAATTGATTGTGACCATTTCTGAATTTATTTGGATTTTTGATTCTGCTTTAATCAAGGTGAGATTCTATTTTAAATAATTAGATCAAGTTAATTATTATTCTCTAGTTATTTAATTCAGTTGAATAGAAAATATATTAGATCCGTGATATGATAAGATTACTGATGTTGTTTGGGTTGATTTGAAGTGTTTTGCTTCAGATCTGTGGTTGTTTACATGGATCTATATAGATCCAATAATTATCATCATGTTGTATAAAAATTGGATTAAGCTAAATTTTTAATCCAATTAAAAATATCATCGGGCTTAAGAATCGAATAAGATTAGAAATTTTTAATATCATATGTGTTGTGATCCTTTTATTGACATAGTGTCGTCAAAAATTATCGTTCGAGTACAGTCGTTGGATTAAATAATTTGTTCCTTCAAATCAGATTATTAGATTCTCATGTTTATTTTATGATATTAAATTGTAAGTCCGAATCACATGTTCATTTATATTTTATGTGCAAATAAATATAAAATGAATTTGTTAACAGTATGAAAAGATCCAATTTTTATTGCGAATAAAAGTGAGAATGTCAACGGTATGAAAAGATCAAATCTTTTCATTGTAAATAAAAAGTGGAATATGACGATGTAATAAAAATTACATTTTTATATGTAATTAAGGTATGAATTTACAATGTAAAATAAAAATTACATTTTTATATGTAATTAAGGTATGAATTTACATTGTAAAATAAAAATTACATTTTTATATGTAATTAAGGTATGAATTTACATTGTAAAATAAAAATTACATTTTTATATGTAATTAAGGTATGAATTTACATTGTAAAATAAAATTTACATTTTTATGTGTAATTAAGGTATGAATTTACATTGCAAAATAAAAATTACAATTTTATATGTAATTAAGGTATGAATTTACATTGTAAAATAAAATTTACATTTTTATATGTAATCAAGGTATGAATTTACATTGTAAAATAAAAATTATATTTTTTATATGTAATTAAGGTTTGAATTTACATTGTAAAATAAAAATTACATTTTTATATATAATTAAGGTATGAATTTGCATTGTAAAATAAAAATTACGTTTTTATATGTAATTTGAAGATGAGAATTTGTGGTGTAATAAAAATTACAATTTTATATGTAGTTAGAAGTTGGAAATTTGCATTGAAAATAAAATTACATTATTATTATGTAAATAATGATTAGAATTTACATTGTAAAAGGAAATTACATTTTATGTAATTAAAAGACATGAAATTTACCCGCATAGAAAATTACATTTTTATGTAATTAAAAGACATGAAATTTACACCGCATAGAAAATTACATTTTTATGTAATTAAAAGACATGAAATTTACACCGCATAGAAAATTACATTTTTATATAATTAAAAGCCATGAAATTTACGCCGCATAGAAAATTACATTTTTTATTTAATTAAAAGACATGATATTTATGCCGCAAAGATAGATTTTTTTTATATATAATTAAAGGAATAGAATTTCTGTGTAAATATAAAATCACATCTTTATATGTAAATTAAGAATGAGGATTTACATTGAAAAGAAAATTACATTTTTTATATGTAACTAAAAAGGTGGAAATTGCATTGTAAGAAAATTTACACTTCTATACGTATTGAAAAAGTAGGAATTTTACATTATATTGAAAATTACATTTTAATGTAATTAAGAAGAAGAATTGGACATTAGAATCAAATCTATCTTTTTAATGTAACTTTAAAAGATGAAGATTGGCACGGTTATGAAAGTTACATTTTTTATGTAATTTAAAAAGTTAAAATTTTTCACTGTAAAATTAATTACAGTTACAATGTAATTAAAAAGAAAATTATACAATGCAATTGAAAGATAGGAACTTTACATTTTTCATGTAAATAAAGGAATAACGGGATGAAAGAATGGAAGTGGACATTGTAATAGAGTTTACATTTTTATAAATAAAAAGTTAAACATATTATATTTATATGTTTATATATAAATATAATTAAAATTAAACGAAACGAGCGCGATAGTTCGCGTTTTGAAATCGTAACTTTAAACGACTATACAAAAAGATCCGACCGTCGGATTTTCTTGAAACTGGAACCCTTAGGACCATCTTGGAAAAATCTTTCCAACGTTATAAACTACAACGGTTAGATTTTGAGAAATGTGAAAATCAAAATTGGTTGAAAACAGCGCTGGAGTCGCCCATTGACCCGAAGCGTCGTTAAATAAGGATTTAATTATTTTTATTATTTAAAAATAGGAATTAATCGTTATAAATAAAAATAACGATAAGGTAGGATTTTCATTATATATATGCGAGAAGTATTTGGAAAGTCCGAGTTAATCTCATTCCAAGTAATCAAACGACGTTAAGAATTGAAGTGGAAGGCGGCGAATGAAGACCGTCAATCTTCCCATTGAGAGGACAACGATTGAGACCCTGAATTGACTTGCTCCCAATTCAAGGTCATGGTCATTGTCCAAACGAACATGTTGATTGAACGGATTTGGCTTTCGCTCAGACCCAGAGCATAAGCGTATAAATGGATTGTATGTCTGACGTTGTATTCCTTTATATTATATCCGTTGATCTCTGCTCAATATATATCTGCTTGGTGTTTTACACCCTTCTTTGAGACGTACGAGCTTAGAGGTTATATGTTGGTAGAAATCAATGGTATGGTATGGATTGACGATGTGGCACGCTAAGATACATATGATCAAGGCTTTGTTGAAAAGCAGACCTTGTGGGATGATCAAAGCGTAGCCTGTTTAGGCATGGCTTTGTGTATAGCATGACTTCGCGAGCCTCACACCCCGGCGGAGTCTAAAACGGGAGAAGCGAACGCAGGGAGAGCAGCACGTTTCTTTCTAGCTAGAAGAAGTGTCAGTGTTTAAACTGGCTGCTATTTACTTATGTGGATGATGGAATGAGGCGCCTCGGATGTTTGGTCCTATAGGACCGGGAAACGTGTGTTTAGGAATAACTAATCCACAAACCGCAAGTGTGGATCGGCCCTGCAGCTTTCCAAGGGTACTCTGCGGGGGATCCTGAGACATTAGCTAGAGTGTCTCGAATCGATAAGGAGCTCCTCCCTAGCCTTGACTCATGATGGAAACCCAAAGTCCAAATACGACCCTACGAATTTAATTGTATTACTAGTACGGAGGCATAATATATGGTAGCTATGCTTCCTAGGATTGATACATTTATTTTGAAATGTTTTCATATACACTAATAATAATATTAGATCTGTATTTATCGTATTTAGCATGTTTAATCACCATAAGGTAAAACGCTATCCTCTGGTTTGCGTTGCATTGTGTGATGGGACTTGGGTCTTATGGTGATTCCATTTTTCTCAAAAGCATAACGTTGTTTTACGATTCACTTATTGTTTGTTCTGTCACTTTAAACTATGCACGACATTCCATTGGGGTAAACCCATTCCACGTTAGCGGCGTGGTCTTTGGATTTGTCTTATTTCTAGTAGTTAAATTAGTTAAGAATTCTCACACCAGTCCCATGACTGACCTGTAGTTTGTTTTCACCTTTGCAAACTTGGGTGCCCTCTTTTCCACACGGGCAGCCAAGTAACAGGTTTGGCTTTCTTTGGAGTTGCTGTCTTTAAAGCTTTCTTAGTGTTGCTTATTTGGAGGTGCTTATGTTGGACCACGAAGACTATCCATCATTTACTTTTTGTTTACATTTTATCTTTAGACTCTGAGACATCCAGACTTATTTTATTTCCAGTTGTTCTAATTTGGAAGTTGAGACTTATTTCCTTTTTGCTGGAAACTTGATGTAATAAGTTAGTACTCTGTGACTGTGGGATTCTGTGTTTGATGACATTCATATTCCGCTGCTATGATGTTATTATTCTATGGTTTTCCTTTGCTATGTTGTATCTGTGATCTGTACTGTTATATTTATGTTGTATTCCAAATGATTATTCCTTACTTTCATTCCGTGGAAGTTTGGGGTTATCACAGAAGTCATATCTAGAACTCTTTGCCTGGTTAGGTTTCAAATCGCGATATAGTTATTCCTTTGTTAGTAAACCGCATGCTAGGATAGGTTTGTTGTGTTATTATGTATGTTTGATTGTTTGTAAATGGCAGATAGGCATGCGGGACACCACTATATGTTTTATTAAGGAATTTCGGGGCGAAATTTCTTAGGTGGGAGAGCGTAATAACCCACATTCTATGCATCGAAGGATCGTAGGATATTTATTTCATTCACATACGAAGTCGTATGGTCATGTAACTTTACGGAACGGCTATTGGGGTCATTTCCCACATTCACGATTTTTACCGAATTTTAAATGACCATTTTACCCCTGGCAAATCTTGTTTTGCCTATACTTTTGATTGGTAAGGATATTTGACTTGAAACCACTTCCACTAGATTTGGATGATGGTTTACCTTTCCGTATAGTGGACACATTAATCAAACGGACTTACCGTTTGGGAGATATGGCTGAAACAGGGTTTGGAAGGTGAAAAAACTGCTTAAGCAGGCTTAATAGGGTAATTAGTAGATGGGCCCATAACCCATTTCGGGATTAGGTTATGGGGAGGCTGAAATGAGTTAGGAAACCTTCTCATTTCATTTTCCCAGCCGCCCCTTTCATTTTTTCAAACCTAGTAATGGCCTCCACTTTCTAAACTACCTCCTAATCACATTCTATATTAAGCTAATCAACATCAAATCAAGGCAAATTAACATCAAATTGGAGGTAGAGCTACTGTGTTGCATTGATATTCAAACCAAATCAGAGATATTTTCAGATCTGAGACTTATTATTGGCTAAGGAAAGTGATTAGCATGTTTATTCATTAATTACGGCTAACTAGGGATGATTAGTGATAATTAGCGAAATTATGCGTCATAAAAATCAGGAAAAATATGCAAAAATTTTGAAATATTATTTTATGTTATTGACAAAAATTTGGGTTAATTTGGATTAAGTTTGTTAATCCTATAGTTAAAACATGCTTAAGGAGATTAAGGGGAAAACATGGGTTTTGGGTATGTTTGACCTATATTTACATGCTTATTCATTGTTTTGATGTTTATGGTTGATCCTATATGTTGCTACTACTGTTTGGTATGATTTGTGAGTGCATAGGAAAGATAGAATTGTCAAAACCGCCATCGTGCGGCATAAAAATCTTGTTGTAAGAAGTGCAGAAAATAGGATCGGGTCATGAATCCCGAACCGACCCGTTCGTGAAGCCCCTCCCATCACGAACCGCTCCAGCACTCGAACCAATCCGCTTGTCTCGAATCGATCCGCCTCTCCACGAACTGGCCACGAGCCCGAACCAAAGCACACCCGAACCGCGAAGCTTGGTCACGACCAAGAGTTGGAGTCACGAACCGATCCAGGAGAGGAGGACCGCAAGCATGTACCACGATCCGAACAAGGTCACGAGCTGAATGGAGCTCACGAGCCGGACCACAAGCCGATGTAGTAATGGAAGATCATGACCCGGACTGGAGAACCACGCATATCCGAACCGAAGTGGGAGCATGAATAGAAGCTTGGAGATGAACCGAGTAGAGGACTCGAACACCAATTCAATTAAAAACCCGAGATGCAAAGCTAGTCCAAATGAGAAGTTATAACTAAGGATGCAGATGAGAACCAACGAGTTAACTTCATGAGTTGGGCTTTACTGTGGGATGTGTGCAAAGGGGTCATCGATATCCATAACTTTAGTTCACCACTAAGAGATGGATTTGTGGCTACGGATTAGCGCAATGGGGTCATTTAGACTTCCAAGTAAAGTGATCGTTGCATTGCTATGGATCAGTGCAATGAGACCATTAGGAATCCCAAGGGAAAAGTGATCGTAGCAAAGGATTAGTGGCTATGGACCAGCGCAATGGGGTCATTAAGACTCCCAAGGGCAAGTGGTCGTAACAAAGGATTTGGTGATCAAAGTGTACGCACTGAGTGAGGGATGTGAGGATGATTGCTATGTTTGATGTTTTCTTTCACCATGACATGTGCACTTTCACTTTACACTTTTTGTTAGTGTTACCTTAGAGTACTATACATCTTGTTGTGCTAACTCTTTGGTTGCAGGTCCAGGTTCAGGTATGATTATTTATACCTGTTATTGTTCTGTTTTGTTGCTATCGCTCATACCAGACTTTTGTCTGACCCAGAGTTTTATGTCTCTTTTTATTACTCTGGGTGCTCCTAAATGAGTAGACTAGAGACAGGTTAGGTGTTATGCATGAGTAGCTGTTCGGAGACGAGCAGGAGGCTTCCACGTACTATTTACATATATTTTCTCTGTGTTGTTGTTGGTCACTGCTTTGGGCACTAGTAGTGTACCGTTTCTATTTTGCTTTAGAGATAGCATTTTGAAGTTGTAATAATGATGGTTTGGATCACAAGTTGTATTTTGGATTCCGCTGCTGTGATGGTTTAGTTTTCATCTTATGCACTGTCTCGCTTGTTTTATGTCAAGTTATGTTATTATTATATTTTATTCCATGCGTTGTAAGATATACTACATATTATTTAGTGATTCACTGTTTCAAACCCTTTTCTTTTGATGACCATTCCATGCTAGTCGGGCATTGGTACCGCGTATTTCAAAGAAATGTCAGCTGGTGCGGGGCAGGCCGTCATACTATCAGTCCACAACAATAGCACTTGACACCCGTCTTGATCTAACCTTTTTTAGGTCCTCCAATATTTTTCTTGTTGCCTTTCTTATTTTTCCACCACTGCTTCTTCAAGCTTGCAGACTTAGAAACTTCCCTTTTACCCTCTTTTACCTCTTCCTTCGTGTCCTCATACATAAGAGCCATTTCTACTAACAACTAAAAGGCCGCTCCTATGGGTACATGTTTCATTGCCAATCATTGGAGAGGTTGGTTCAATCATTCTCGAGCTTGAATGCTTTCTTATAAGACGTATTGACTAGATCTATCCTAAATCTCAATGGCTCGTTAAAGTGATTGATATATTCCTTTACTATAAGATCTCCTTACTAAATCCAAGAAAACGCTCTAATTGCATTCCTTCCTTGACCTGTGAAAAGAATCCCCTATCACATCTTTCTCTGAAACCGGAAAATCAAAAGCTTTACCCTCAGCCTTGACTATCTCCCAATAGTAAAACGCCTCCTCCTTCAACTGCCTAGTGGCCAGCAGAACTCTCTAACGATCCTCAAGTTCTAAAAATCCGAAAATCTGCTCTACACCCCTCAGCTATCTAAGCGCCTTAATAAAACTCTCTTTTCCCCAGAAAGATCTACTATCAAGATTTGAGAAATCCTTACAAACAAAATTAGAGAGCCACTGAGGAACCACAACAGTAGGTATTGGACCTTGTGAAGGCTCTTATTCTTCAGTTGTTGTCGTAGCTTTAAGATATCTATGAAACCAACTGGGAACTGGGATATCCTCAGGAAGATTTCGGATACCCGAGATACTATAAAGTGAAAAGATAGAAATTGAGATTTCGAAGGAAGCGTATACTTAACTTGAGGGGATAAACTTCTTTTTCCAAAATTTCTTTTTGTTTCATAAATCTACTTTCTTTTGAAAAATAATTTTCTTTTAAAACAAATTTTTAGGAATTCTGCAAGCTTAGTCCCTGATACCAAATGAAATGGCATGCACTCCTTAACATCCCCTAAAGTAGGGTTATGTTTAGATATATGGAGCGTTGTAGGTATAAAGAAATATATCATAGAGGCTGAGATTTACAAGACAATAAAATAATAAATACAGTGGAAACATTTTTAAACAAAATATATATCATTTATTTCAAAGTCATTTATAAATAACTACCATATGTCTTATGGAAGTAAACCCAGTCATAACTAAAAGTATAATAACATAATTTTCCCTCAAAAATCAATAGTACAACCAACTCCATAGAATAAAATGCAAAATGTACTAGAAAGAACTCCAAGAATGATCCTCCAGAAATGTGATGGCCCGCCCCGCACCAGTCGACATTTCCAATGAAAGTGAGTTGTGCCGATGTCCAACCAGCATGGACGGTCGCCAAAGAAAGGAAAAGAAGGGAATTTGAACTAGCAAGGAACCTATAGAATGTCTCACAGCGCATGGAATATAATATAATAATAACATACTTGACATAAAACAGGCGAGACCGTGCATAAGCTGAAAACTAAACCATGATAGCAGCGGAAAATTCAAAATACAGCTTACGTTCCACATCATCATTATTACAACTTTTCAAAACTGTCTCTAAAGCAAAATAAGAAAGGTACACTACTAATGCCTAAAGTACTGACCAACGGCGACACAGGGAGAATATATATATATATCATATATGTAAGCCTCCTGCTCGTCTCCAGCACAGCTACCCGTGCATAATCACCTGACCTGTCTCTAGTCTGCCCGTTTAAGAGCACCTAGAGTAAGAAGAAGAGAAATAAAACTCTCGGTCAGACAAAAGTCTGGTATGAGCGATAAGCAGTAGAACAGAACAATAACAGGTATACTAAACCATACCTGAACCTGGACCTGTAACCAAAGAGTTAGCATAACAAGATGTACAATACTCTAAGGTGACACTAACATATGGTGTAAAGATACGGGGGAGGGGGTGAGCATGTCATAATGATGGCAAACAATCAAGCATAGCAACCATCCTCACATCTCTCACTCAGTGTGTAAAGCATACGATATCCACCGCTTTGATCACCTAAATCCTTGCTATGATCACTCTACCCCATAGAGTCATGACGACTCCACTGCATGATCCATAGCCATTAATCCTTGCAATGTCCACTCTGCCTCCATAAAGTCATGGTGACTCCACTGCACTGGCTTACAGCCATGCTACGATCACTCTGCCCCATGGAGTAATAACTACCCAACTGCACTGATACGTAGCCTAACATTCGTCTCGGTGGTGAATCAAAGCTATAGACATCGATAACCCCTTTGCACACGTCCCGCAGCAAAGCCCAACTCATGAAGTCAACTCGTTGGTTCCCAACTGGATCCTGAGTTCTACTTCCTGTTTGGACTACCTTTGCATCCCGGGTTTTGGTCTCCTCCAGATCGGTTCAGAAACATGCTTCCATTCAGTTCTACATTCCTTCCACCTTCGGTTCGGGTCGGATACTTCCGCTGGTTCATGGGCTATGGTCCTCACTATCTCGACCCATGACTACCTGCTTCGGATCGGTTCGTGCCTCACAACTTCCCCGGGTCAGATCGTGATACTCCAAGCTAGTCGCAGTGCCACACTAGTTTGGTTCGGAGTAGCGGGTCGGTTGGGATATGCAGGCATGGTTCATGGTCCATCAACTGGTTCATGGCACACCCCAGGGGGCGGGTCGGTTCGGAGGACTCCAGATGTCAGCGGGTCGGGTTGTGGGATGCTCCACGAGCGGGTCGGTTCGTGCTCCCTTCCACCGATTAGATCCGGTTCGAGTCAAATTCCTACAACTTTTCCAGCGACTGTTTTACGCCATATGACGACATTTTCAACCAATCTAACTTTTCTAGTCAATCACAAAGCATACCATACAGTCATAGCAACATATATAATCATCCACAAACAACATTATGACAAGTTTAAATGGATCAAACATACCCAAAGCCCATATTTTCCCTTTAAGCATGTTTAAGCAAATCTAATGATAGGATTAGCATAACTTAACCAAATTAACCCAAACTTCTAACAGAGGCTTAAAATAATATTTAGGAATTTCTAAACATTTTTCTAGATTTTTAACATGCATAATTTCGTTAATTAACACTAATCACCCTAATTAACTGTAATTAGTGTAAAAACAATGATAATCACTCACCTTAGCTAGAAATTACTTATAAATCTGAAAGCTTCTCCGATATAGGTCGAATCTCTGTGTGTTCCAGCTGCTCTATCCCAAACCTAATGCTAATTTGCCTTGATTTGATGTAGATTAGGCTAATGCTTGACTAAACGGTGATTAGAAGGTATTTTAGGAGTTGGACGCCATTGCTAGGTTGAGAGGAATGATAGGTGGCAACTGAAAAATGAGAAAAGGATGTTCTCTAAATCCTAACAGTCCTTTTAAACTCCTAATCCCGAAATGAGTTATGGGTCCTCTTGCTAATCACCCTAATTAGGCCCGGTTAAGATGTTTTTCGCCTTCAGAATCTTGTTTCAGCCATATCTCCCAAACGTTTAGTCCGTTTGGCTAATGTGACCATTCTACGGAAAGGTAGAGCATCATCCGGATTTAATTGAAGTGGTTTCAGGTCAAAAATCCTTACCAATCAAAAGTTATGGCCGAAAAAAGATCATCTAGGGACAAAACCGTCATTTAAAAATCGGAAAAAATCATGAACATGGGAAATGACCCCAATGGTTGTCTCCTAAAGTTACATGGCTATATGACTTCGCATGAGAAAGAAATAAATATTCTACAATCCCCTGATGCGTAGATACGGGTCATTACATTCTTCCCACTTAAGAAATTTCGCCCCCGGAATTCCTTAACTAAGAAACAAGTAAAAGATCCTGCATGCCTACCAACCATTCACAACAATCAATCATACAAAACAACAACAAGTCTATCCTAGCATGCGGAAAAATAAATTGCAATTAAAATCTTACCAGGCAAAGAGTTCTGGATACGTCTTCCTAATGCTCTCCTCGGTCTCCCAAGTACAGTCATTCTCATTCTCGCCCCACTGAACTTTGACTTGATTCACCGCTTTCCTTCAAAGGTGCTTCATATCATGCTTGATAATACGAATCGGCTTGCGGCTCCCAACCGCCTCAGGTTCTACTTTGATATCATCCAACTAATCAGGTGAAATAGTCATATTGGGGTCATGCACAAATTTCCTTAATCGGGAAAAATGAAATACGTTATGAACTCCTGCCATCTTCTCTGGTAATTCAACTTTATATGCCAAATTACCAACTTGCTCGAGGATTGGGAATGGACCAACAAATCTTGGTGCTAGCTTTCCTCTCCTTCCAAATCGAATGACATTCTTTAATGGAGAGATCTTGACAAATACTAGGTCGCCAACGGAGAATTTCAAATCCTTTCGCCTCTTATCAGCATAACTCTTCTACCTATCTTGGGCAGCCTTCATTCGCTGTTGAATGATCTTAATCTTGTCTAAAATTTCTCTTGTCACATCTGGTCCAAGCACAAACTTCTCACCAGTTTCTAACCAACATGACGGTGAGTTGCATGGTCTTCCATACAAAGCTTCAAATGGAGCCATACCAATACTGGATTGATAACTATTTTTATATGCAAACTCTACTAGATACAAATGGTCATCCCATGATCCACCAAAATCCAATATGCAAGCTCTCAAGAGATCTTCTATTACTTGATTCACCCTCTCTGTCTGACCGTCGGTTTGAGAATGATATGCGGTACTGAGATAAAATTCTGACCCTAGAGCCTCTTGTAAGCTCTTCCAAAACCCACTAGTAAACAACGGGTCTCGGTGACTAACAATGCTTTTAGGTACTCCATGAAATCTCACTACCCACTTCATATATAGTTCCGCTAACTTGGCTTCCATTCTATTCGACTTGATAGGTATAAATCTTGCACTCTTAGTTAATCGGTCCACAATCACCCAAACGCTATCACGGCCCGATCTAGTTCTTGGTAACCCATCAATGAAATCCATTGAGACTTGTTCCCATTTCCATTCTAGAATTTCTAGCAGTTGCAACTGTTGGATCTAGATTAACCCTAGAGGGGGATGAATAGGGTTTATAACAATTTTTAACTGAATTAAAAATCTAACGGGATATATAGTAATAAATAGATCACAGAATATAGTAGAAACAGAAATGCAGAAAATAAATCTCATACAGATATACCCAGCTTTGGCAAAATCCTGGCCAATGCTGCATTCCTAAGGTTTCTACTAGGTGATAGAACAGATCCGGCATACAAGACCATGTACACTCGCAAACCCTGCTCCTGTTCTAACCCTATGCTCCAAACCCTAGACAGACCGATATCCCCACAATTAGATTTCCCCTGATTACGACCCCATAACCAATAACCTAGATTTTACAGACTCTAGCAACTGTCAGTCAACACCCTGACTAATTCTCCTAGATTTTATAGAAATCTATAAATTGTTTGAGATGGTTTAAAAAATAAATAGAAAATACTAAGCAAAATAGAAAAGAAAAACCCTAAGAGTTAAATTAAAGGGTTATCCCCTTTTAAACTTGGTCGGCCACTTCACAAATTTGTTGCCCCCTTGTTTTGACTTGATCACTTTGTCTCTGGAAATTAGAAATGGTGTCTGCGATCCCAAAATAAAAAACTAGGGTTTCTCTTTTTGTCCTCAAATTGAAATCCATTACTTCTGGAAATTATTCGAATCTTTGTGGCTCTTAATCACTTGATGATGTTGGCTGATTTGCGATGCTCCTTGCTTCACTGTTTTGGGGAATTTCAGGCGATCGAAACTCTTGAAAAAATGTGAGTTATCTGAAAATTCTTCATTTGAATTGCTTTCAAGTTGATTTGCGGTTTTGATCTTCTTTGTTGCTGATGATGAATTGGTGTGAATAATATAGGGTATAGAAAACCCTAGCCTCTGATTACACTCGATAATGACTTGATTAATTTGTCTTGTGTTTCCTCTTTTGTTGCTGCCTTGGCTTTGAATGAAATTGCTTGATTTTTTTGAGATGCTTGATTAATTTGGCTGACATGAAAAAGTGATTGGTTCTTGCCATATAAATGTTATCGAGATTTTCACTGATTGAATACTTGCTAAAGTTTAGATCGATTCCTTGCGTGATATCTACTCTTCCATATATCTCTGATTGATTTAAAAACTGGAAACAAATGATTTCCCAAAGGAAAATGTTTCACAAAAATTTTGAAATCTATTTAACCCTTGCCAAAGATATAAAAGATATTTCTGGAAATAATGGGAATATTTAATTTGATTTGCTTTTGGTTATAATTTTCTACCCAAAATACAATGTTGAATTTTAAACCTCTCAAAACATGACACTGTGATTTCTTTGGCAACCTGAAATTTGTATGGTTGATTAATTACTTGGTACTTGCCAAATTTGCTTTTCTAGAAAATAATGATGCTAAAAATGTTGCCTTGAATTGAAAATTTTCCTCTATAAATTGTTGTGTAATCCCAACATAAATCTGAAGCTTCCTTATTTCCTGGCTTGACTGCTTTGCACTATGTTGATTAAGCTGCTTTGTGTATACATGTGAACACCCCATTTTGCTGTATGTATGCTCTTCTATACACTGTGTATTGATCCTATAGCAACTTTTGAAATGCTGAAAAAAAGTATTCGAGCTTCTTGCCTTGTTTGTAAAACCAAACACTTTCTCAAAACTGATTTCTGAAACATATGGCATAACATATGTATAGTTTAGAAACTGCCCTTGTTAATGAATTTGCTGAACCATGTTTACCTCACTTGAACTTGAACTGTCTTGTTTGATGACTTTAATTGAGTTGTTCTGATCATTGTGACACTCATGTTACCCATGCTGAAAACACTTGATCCGAATGTGATCCTGTATGCTTGTCAACTGAGTTTATCACCATGTTTTAAAAAAAAATGAGTTGTAGTACCATGTAAGTCTGAACTGCTTCATTTATACTTGTAACTTCTTGCTGATCTGGCCTGTGTATTATTGCCTCTGTAGGAATTTTCCTGACTTGTGGCACTTGGATTGGCATGTGAGACTTGAACTTGTGCAGACCAGTGCTTGCATACGTTTTGATATTGTTCTTCTTTTTGCACCAGCGTATTGCTTTGTCACTTTGTATATTGTGCATGACCCTGAATACACCTTACTGATGCATCATCAATTCTAGGCTGTTGAGCCTTGTAAACATACTTGACTTGCTTCTTGAATGTTGTTGTTTGTGTAGACTTCATGTCACATGAAATTTTAGCACATTGGCTCGACCAACTTGACCCATCCATACTCGATCATAGTTGCATATGTATTTGTAAAATACAAATATTTTCCTGCATATACATGCTTACCCTCGCTGATTTATGCAGATCTTTTAGTACACCACCGTTCAGTTCACTTTTTAAAAAAATTGTTCACTACTGCACTTGAGTTGTATACTTGTGCTCCACTGTGTACATATTGTAGTATTGCTGCACACCCTTTTGTTGACTTTGTTGACTCCACTGACTTGATCATGTTGCATTGTCCATTTTGGCTTTGCAATATCTTGAATGTTTATAGATGCTGAAAATCATGTATGTGCTGCATACACTCCCTACTATGATCATCGCTATGTGATTTGTATCGACACTTGGGCTATGTTGCTGTGTTGACCACCTTGCTCGTACATGCATGTGCAATGACACATGAACCATTTATGTTTGTTGCACTTGCATTGTGTATTCACTTGCATTGATTTGAATTTTCTGTTTTGACCTTGTATTGTTGCACTGAGTCGAGATGGTCCACGTGGCTACTCCTCAGCTGCTTGCTGATTGGCGAGGCAGTGCACACGTGTATATTTATACGCGTGTGTATATGCAGTCATCAGATAAAATTTCCTGTCCCTGCGCTATACATATACAAACTGACTAGACACAGATGAATCAGATCAAGTCATGAAAAATGATGAGAAACACACCAGAAAACCGAGGCAAATAAAAAAAATAAAATTCTAAAAATAAGATTTATATTCGTGTGTATTTTGTTTTATTCCAGTTGCAGTGTACTGTGTGTGTTTCTATTTTATTTGACAGGTAAGCAGAAGATGGTTGGACTGACAGTGAAGTGTTGTAAAGATTGAAGACATAAGTTGACAGTGAAAAAAAAACAAAAGCATATATATATATATATATATATATATATATATATATATATATATATGAGTGTAACTAAATGTATGTATAAATGATTGTATAACTGAGTGAAGTGTTGTAGTGATTCTGTAGTAAAGGAGCTGCGTATATGAAAATAGAAAATTGTACTGACAATTGTAATAAACAAATTTGATTGAAACAAAATATTTTTTTATTGTCTTCAAACAAATTTGTCTGTCGTATTCAGTTATTTACAAGTACAATACTCTGTGAATGTATATGAAATGTGATGTGTTCAAATAGTGGAGTTATAAATAGTTGTATTGTTTGAATGTTTGAAACAAAATATTATATTTAAACAAAATACTGTGTAGATATTTGAGTTTCTGTATAGATGTATTCTGTTTAAATATAAATATTATATTCCTATCTATGATGTATATATAGAACAATACAGTAACAAACACATTTAAAATAATATTTTTTTGGTTGTTATCATCAAACAAAAATCATATAATTGTGTATACAATTACGTTATATACAACAATCTCCCCCTTTTGATGATGACAAACAAATAAAAGATTTTGAGTACAATAAATGTGTTTGACAGTGAATTTTGAACTCCTTTTATTTAAATCACTTTATTTAAAAGCCCCCCCCATACAACAGAAGGCTCCTCCTATAATTGTGCATGAGTGAAATGAACTGAATAATAATGAATTTTCAAAATTAAAAATATAAATTAAATATTCACTCATAAATCAAAATCTTAATCCATTCTTCCCCGTTTGTTATCATCAAAAGGATACAGAGTTCAAAATACAAATGAAAAATGACTTAAATATATAATTTCAGCTTAAGAGGAAGAACGGTCATTATAAATCACAATCTGTCAAACAAAAATCATAATATTCTGAGAACAAGTGGCATATTTCACATTGTAGAGAATGAAAGATTTATGATGAATTTTATATAAAATGGGGAGAGTTAAAAAAATGAGTTCCAATTATTTTCCAATTTTTTTTTAATAAAAAAGAGGTTCAAAAACAGTGATGGATTTTGGACTATAATTAATAATTCAATTTAAGTCACAATATCAAATACTCTCAAATCCCAATAGCTATCAAACAACAAATCATAATACGTCATAAAATATTAACACACTTCATAGATTAGAAAGATGGATTGATAGGCTGGTTTTTATACACCAAGGAGAATTTCAGATTAATTTCAATTTATTTCACAATATTTCCTTTTTATTTTTGTTTTATTTAAGAGCACACTGACCACGCATAACCAGAGCTTGGATTTTTAAATGAGGTCAGTCGCAGCTTAAATTATAAGTTGTCTCATAACCATGCATAACCAGAGCTTGGATTTTTAAATGAGGTTAGAGGCACACTTATGTATTAATTATATATTTTATCATTTTCAGCTATAAATAGAAAACTCCTCAGTATATATATATAACCAATATGAATGATAGAAATGTGGTAGGTACAGAAATGGACTGTGAAATAAATTTCTAAATTAATTATATTATGAAATATGATAAACTGTACTGAGATCATTGAAAAATTTCAATTGTCACTAATTCTCAATAATAACATAACCACAATTCCATCACAAATATTTTCACTGTTTATTCAAGATGATTTTTAAAAAATATTTAACTCTCCATATTTATATAAAATTATCATGGATGGCAGAATGATGATAGATAAAGGAGATGGTCGTGAAATAATTGCCAATTCAAAGATATTATAATAAATGTTCAACCATCATGAAGAATTTAAATAAAATCTCCTCTTGTTGTGAAATATATTGCAGTCACAATTCATCGCAATTTCAAGATCTGATAATTATTTTGATGAATTATGAATTCAGTTCAATTTGGATATAGATTTCATTTTCTGAATGAATAATCAATAAATAATTTTAAAATTGAAAATAAACTACAAGAGGGATATGGAGATCTATACAAAGCGAAAGGGTTGAAAGTATATACAAAAAAAAAAAAAAAAAATCAGCACTACTGGTACCAATTGGTGTCTCTATTAATGAGGATTACAAGACGACACTAAAGACAAGCCATGATATCACAAACAATAGAAATTTAAATCCCAAGCAGACCAGATAACAAATTAGGTACAATAATTTCATTTATCAGAGCAGCGGTCACAAAACAGGCATTTATTTGAAAACATTTTTCAAAGACAGTATCAAAGCAGCACAGAAACCAATAGAACAGTAGACTTGTTAGTAGATATTTTTGATGGTCACAAGATATATTCCATGATCCAAGATTATAAAAATATTGTTTATTTTAAACCATTTGATGGAATATGAAAATATTAGAATTTAATGAATCAAATCACACCAGATTATTAATTTCAGATTCAAGATATGTGTGTGATTCAATAAATCAATAATTTCAAATGATTTTAAACAGACAAATATTCAAATCAAATAATCATGAAATAACAATGAATTTTAATACTAGATTTTCAAAGAAATTTTCACAAGCATTTCTGACAAGCCCAAAGAAAAATTCAGATCATTTACATCAGGTTTGATAGATATTCATGATCCAGAATAATTTATTTGAAATCACTTGAATCAATGTCAAGTTTTGAAATATAATGAATCAGTCACACAAGGTTGATAATTTCAAATTTAGGAGGTGTGTGATTATTCAAAATATCAATAATTTTAGATGATTTCACACAAACAAATTCTAACCATAGTGATCATGAATAACAATGATTTTCAAGATGTATCAATGAGATTCAAGATAATTCAAAATATCCAAGCCAATCTGAAAAATAATGAAATTAACACGACTGATAAATATTGGTGTGCTATAATGAGCATATTATTTTAAGCTTTTCTAAAATGAATTGGTGAAAACTCAAAAATAGCAGAGATGTGTGAAATTTCAATAAAAATTCAGATCTTCAAAATTTTTGAATTCGTATTAACAGTGTTTAAGATATAACAAGAATACGTCAACACTGTTAGGAATTCAGAAAAAACAGAAAATGAACTTCAAAACAATTGCAGATATTTACAAGATTAAACTCAAGATCTGGAAATGATTGAAACATCAGTGTTCTAAAGTGAATTTCTAGAAAAATATGAATTCTGCAATTTGAATTTAATGAAGCTCAAAAGAAGTTACAATGGTATGACAGTGACAAACCAAAATAGAAGAGATAATGAAAATAAACAGAAGGAGAGAAAAAGAAGAAAAAAAACTGAGAATATTTATAAAGATGATTTTAGAGATTATACCTAAAATCGATGTAAGCAAATGAATCTCTAACTCAATCCATCTTGGCTAAGGAACTCTGAATGATACAGAATTATGGAATGGCTTAAATTCAATTTCCTTTTAGCAATGCAGTTCCTCAGCCTCCTCTGGTACCTATCAATTTATAGGATCAAGTGGTCTAATAAAATTTGTAAAACCACTCACATTTTTATATACACGTTTTGGTACCCAAACCTGTTTATATAACAAACCATTCGAATCCATCTCTGTGCCTTTAGGAACCCAGATCTGTTTGAATTTCATGAAGTTTGTTTTATTTCTTTTTGGGATCCAGGATTGGTTAGATGGGTTATAAAAAAAATTCATCACATGTTTATGATTCAAAAATCCTTGGAGATTATCTGAGACTGAATTTTCAAATTGATTATTTCCAAAGCAGTTTAAAGGATTTTTAAAATCATTTGAGTTTTTATTTTCAAAAACATTATTTTTCTCAAAGCCGAGACCACATTTATTTCCAGGTGAAAATTGATTTTTCAACAACATATTCAGAGATTTTTCACCGTTAGAAAATTTAGTCAAAGTTGACTCAAATTATTGAATTTTAGTTTTAAGATCACGGTTCTCTTTCATTAAATCTAAACAATGATTTTTAGTCATCTTACATCTTTCAAAATCAGATTTTAAAACCAAATTTTCGTCTTTCAGAATTTTAATTTTGGCTTGGGATTCCATGATTTCAGATTCAAATCATTTTTGTTTTTGAGACTCAAATTTCTTGGATTTTTCGATCTCATTTTCAAATTCTTTCAACATCAAATCACTTTTCACCAAATTTTTGTTTTCAGCAATTTCAAGTTTGGAATTTATAGCAGTCTTAAAAATTTCAAATTTCTTTTGTAGAAAATTATACGAACTTGATAACTCAATCTTGTTTTCTCTTAAGATCAGTATTTCCTTTTCAAACTTTTGAATATTTTTATTGAGATGAACAAGATTGGTTTCCAATTTCAAATAATTTTTGCAATATGAATTTGAAGAGTTTTTGAAATATTCAAGTTGTAATTCCAAATTATCAATTTCGCTGGTCAACTCATAATTCTTATATTTCAGAGATTTATTTTTCAGTTGGAGTTTATCAACAGATTTTGTTAAATCAACACACATATAAACTAAATCTTCGTATGTGAAATTCTCAATTTCGGCATCTGTTGATTCTCCATCATCTGATCCATCTGAAATTTCATCTGCACGACCTGTTAAGCATAGATCCGAATTTGAGTTGACATTTTGGGGTTTCGTGCTACAGTTGTCAGATCTTCCATACTTCATATTGAGAGTATCCCAGATTTCATGTGCAGATAAACAATGACAGATAAGATTAAACTGTTCAGTACTAAGATAATCAAATATAATTTTCATAGCACGAGCATTAAAGTTAATACTTACACTATCAAACCCATTGATAACAACATCCCAACATTTAATATTAATAGATTTTAAATAACATTCCATTTTGGATTTCCAGCTTAAAAAATCTGTTCCATCGAAAATAGTTGGAGATGAACTGGACTGACTCTCTATCGGCTGACAACTAGGACCCATGATTCTAGGGTTAATGAAATTACCGGGCTCTGAATCCACTTGTTGGATCCAGATTAACCCTAGAGGAGGGTGAATAGGGTTTATCAGAATTTTTAATTGAATTAAAAATCTAACAGGATATATAATAATAAACAGATCACAGAATATAGCAGAAACAAAAATGCAGAAAATAAATCACACACAGATATACCCAGCTCCAGCAAAACCCTGCCTACTGTTGCATTCCTAAGGTTTCTACTGCATAATAGAACAGATCCCGCATACAAGACCATGTACACTCGCAAACCCTGCTCCTATTCTAACCCTATGCTCAAAACCCTAGACTGACCGATATCCCCTCGATCAGATTTCCC
The DNA here is from genome assembly GCA_030737875.1 of Allium sativum. Classification (NCBI taxonomy): domain Eukaryota; kingdom Viridiplantae; phylum Streptophyta; class Magnoliopsida; order Asparagales; family Amaryllidaceae; genus Allium; species Allium sativum. The sequence continues at coordinate 746,337,851 of CM060916.1, read as the reverse complement.
CTGATTATGACCCTGTAACTAGTAAGCTAGATTTTACAGACTCTAGCAACTGTCAGTCAACACCTTAACTGATTCTTCTAGATTTTACAGAATTCTAGAAACTGTTTGAGACGGTTTAAAAAAAAAATAGAAAATAAAAAGAAAAATAGAAAAGAAAAACCCAAGGAGTTAAATTAAAGGGTTATCCCCTTTTAAACTTGGCCAGCCACTTCACAAATTTGTTGCCCCCTTGTTTTGACCCGATCACTTTGTCTTTGGAAATTAGAAATGGCGGCTGCGATCCCAAAATAAAAAACTAGGGTTTCTCTTTTTGTCCCCAAATTGAAATCGATTGCTTCTAGAAATTATTCGAATCTTTGTGGTTCTTAATAATTTGATGATGTCGGCTGATTTGCGATAGGGGTGGCAATTAGATCCAAACCGATGGACCCGGACCCGACCCGGCGGGTCTCGGTTCTAGGCAGGTCGGTTTTTTTTGGGTCTAAACTATACATTTCAAAATTCTAGACCCGACCCAACCCGAGCTTCGGTTCAAGTCGGGTCGGGTTGAAGCTTGGGTCGGGTCGGGTTAGTTCGGGACAATAACACTAAATATTTTTGGTCGGGTCTTTCGGGTCGGGTCTATGTGGGTCAGGTTTGATCGGGTCTAAATGGTATTTTTCATCACCTAGACCCGACCCAAGACCCGTCAGGTTCGGTTTGGGTTCGGGTCTTTTCGGGTCGGTACAGTTCGGGTTTTCGGTTCTCGGTTCTAATTGCCAGCCCTAATTTGCGACGCTCCTTGCTTCACTGTTTTGAGGAATTTCAGGCGATCGAAACTCTTAAAAAAATGTGAATTATCTGAAAATTCTTTCTTTGAATTGCTTTCAAGTTGATTTGCGGTTTCGATCTTCTCTGTTGCCGATGATGAATTGGTGTGAATAATATAGGGCTAGCCACTGATTTCACTCGATAATGGGTTGATTAATTTGTCTTGTGTTTCCTCTTTTGTTGCTGCCTCGGCTTTGAATGAAATTGCTTGATTTTTTTGAGATGCTTGATTAATTTGGCTGACGTAAAAAAGTGATTGGTTCTTGCCATATAAATGTTTTCGAGATTTTCACTGATTGAATACGTGCCAAAGTTTAGATCGATTCCTTGCGTGATATCTGCTCTTCCATATATCTCTGATTGATTTAAAAACTGGAAACAAATAATTTCCCCAAGGAAAATGTTTCATAGAATTTTTGAAAACTATTTAACCCTTGCCAAAATATAAAAGATATTTCTGGAAATAATGGAAGATTTAATTTGATTTACTTCTGGTTATAATTTTCTACCCAAAATACATTGTCGAATTTTAAACCTCTCAAAACATGACACTGTGATTTCTTTGGCAACCTGAAATTTGTAAGGTTGGTTAATTGCTTGGTACTTGCCAAATCTGGTTTTCCGGAAAACAATGATGCTAAAAATGTTGCCTTGAATTGAAAATTTTCCTATATAAATTGTTGTGCAATCCCAACATAAATCTGAAGCTTCCTTATTTCCTGGCTTGACTGCTTTGCACTATGTTGATTAACCTGCCTTGTGTATACCCCATTTTGTTGTATATATGCTCTTCTATACACTATGTATTGATCCTATGGAAACTTTTGAAATGCTGAAAAAAAAGTATTCGAGCTTCTTGCCTTGTTTGTAGAACCAAACACTTTCTCAAAACTGATTTCTGAAACATATGGCATAACATATGTATAGTTTAGAAACTGCCCTTGTTAATGAATTTGCTGAACCATGTTTACCTCACTTGAACCTGAACTGTCTTGTTTGATGACTTGAATTGAACTGTTCTGATCATTGTGACACTCATGTTCCCCATGCAGAAAACACTTGATCTGAATGTGATCATGTATGCTTGTCAACTGAGTTTATCACCATGTTTTAAGAAAAAATGAGTTGTATCACCATGTAAGTCTGAACTGCATCACTTATGCTTGTAACTTCTTGCTGATCTGGCCTGTGTATTATTGCTGTTGCATGAATTTTCCTGATTTGTGGCACTTGGATTGGCATGTGAGACTTGAACTTGTGCACACCAGTGCTTACATACATGTTGATATTGTTCTTCTTTTTGCACCAGCGTATTGCTTTGTCACTTTGTATATTGTGCATGACCCTGAATACACCTTACCGTTGATCATCAATTCTGGGCTGTTGAGCCTTGTACACATTTTTGACTTGCTGCTTGAATGTTGTTGTTTGTGTAGACTTCATGTCACATGAAATTTTGGCACATTGGCTCGACCAACTTGACCCATCCATACTCGATCATAGTTGCATATGTATTTATAAAATACAAATGTTTTCCTGCATATACATGCTTGCCCTTGCTGCTTTGTGCAGATCTTTTAGTACACCACCGTTCAGTTTTCTTTTTAAAAAAATGGTTCACTGCTGCACTTGAGTTATATACTTGTGCTCCACTATGCACACATTGTAATATTGCTGCACACCCTTTTGTTGACTTTGTTGACTCCATTGACTTGATCATGTTGCATTGTCCATTTTGGCTTTGCAAAATCTTGAATGTTTGTAGATGCTGGAAATCATGTATGTGCTGCATACACTCCTTGCTATGATCATCACTATGTGATTTGGCTCGACACTTGGGTTATGTTGTTGTGTTGACCACCTTGCTTGTACATGCATGTGCAATGACACATGAACCATTTGTATTTGTTGCACTTGCATTGTGTATTCACTTGCATTGATTTGAATTTTCTGTTTTGACCTTGTATTGTTGCACTGAGTCGAGATGGTCCACGTGGCTACTCCTCAGCTGCTTGCTGATTGGCGAGGTAATGCACACGTGTATATTTATACATGTGTGTATATGCAGTCATTAGATAAAATTTCCTGTCCTTGTGCTATAAATATACAAACTGACTAGACATAGATGAATCAGATCAAGTCATGAAAAATGATGAGAAACACACCAGAAAACTGAGACAAATAATAAAAAAAATTAAAAATAAAATTTATATTCGCATGTATTTTGTTTTATCCCGGTGGCAGTGGACTGTGCGTGTTTCTATTTTATTTGACATGTAAGCAGAAGATGGTTGGACTGACAGTGAAGTGCTGTAAAGACTGCAGACATAAGTTGACAGTGAAAAAAAAAACAAAAGCATATATATATATATATATATATATATATATGAGTGTAACTGAATGAATGTATATATGATTGTATAACTGAGTGAAGTGTTGTAGTGATTATGTAGTAAAGGAGCTGTGTATATGAAAATAGAAAATTGTACTGACAATTGTAATAAACAAATTTGATTGAAATAAAATATTATTTTATTGTCTCCAAACAAATTTGTCTATTGTATTTAGTTTATTTACAAGTACAATATTCTGTTAATGTATATGAAATGTGATGTGTTCAAATAGTGGAGTTATAAATAGTTGTACTGTTTGAAACAAAATATTATATGTAAACAAAATATTGTGTAGATATTTGAGTTTCTGTATAGATGCATTCCGTTTAAATATAAATATTATATTCCTATCTGTGATGTATATATAGAACAGTACAATAACAAACACATTTAAAATAATATTTATTTGTTGTTATTATCAAATAAAAATCATATAATTGTGTATACAACTACGTTATATACAACAGCAACAAACCACTAGGCTTCTTTTGCTCAGCTTTAACAAGCTGGCAATTCATGCACTTGGATATAAACTTCCCAATGTCTCTTTTCATCCCTTCCCATTAGTAGGTATGCTTCATGTCTCGATACATTTTCTTACCACTGGGATGTATCGTCAGTTTCGAGTGATGACATTCTTTAAGCACATCTCTCAATTCATTGACATTGGGCACAACTAGTCTTCCATTCTTTCTAAGCCATCCATCTCGATCAAGTCCATATTTTGTTCATCTCCTCGTCGATACCCATATCTAACTCGGAGATGATTTCCAATAGGTTAGGATCGTCCCTCTGACTGGAACCAACCCGCTCAATCAAAGTCGGTTTGAGCGTCAAACTTGCTAATACTTCTAGATCCAATTCACACTTTGGTATGAAATCATACCCAGCGATGTACTCCAGTTGCTTCCATTCCAGAAACATAACCCCTAAACTGGCATGTTTACTACTCAATGCATTAGCTACCGCATTGCCCTTTCCTGGTGTATATGCGATATCAAAATCAAAGGAAGCCAAGAATTCTAACCATCTTTGCTGTCGGAGATTTAAATCCTTCTGAGAGAAAAGATACTTTAACAATTTATGATCTGTGAACAACTCGAATCTTTCTCCTAAAATATAATGTCTCTACATCTTCAATGCGAACACAATCGCTGCCAATTCCAAATCATGGGTAGGATATATTTTCTCATGTGGTTTTAGTTGCCGACTAGCAAAAGCTACAACCCTACCTCCTTGCATCAATACAACACCTAGTCCTGTACCACAGGCATCTGTGTATACCGTCATCTCTTCATTCCCTTTAGGAATGACTTACACTGGTGCACATGTCAACTTTTCCTTTAGAGTCTTAAATGCATTCTCGCACTTTTCGTCCCAAACAAAAGTTTGATTTTTCTTGGTCAATTGAGTCAACGGTGCCATATCTTGGAGAAGTCTTGGATAAACTTACGATAATATCCATCCAATCCCAATAAACTTCTTACACCTGTTGCACTCTTGGGCATAGACCAATCTTGTACCGTAGCCACCTTTGCAGGGTCCACGGTAATACCATTCCCTGAAACAACATGGCATAAGAATCTCACTTCCCTCCTCCAGAAGTGACACTTAGAAAACTTTGCTTTCATTTGGTGTTTTCTCAACACCTCCATTACTATCCTTAAATGTTCCTTGTGTTCTTCCACTATCCTCGATAAACCAAGATATCATCTACGAACACAAGAAAAAACTTATTCAATTGATCTCAGAATACTCTATTCATAAGATCTACAAAATATGTTGGTGCATTGGTCAACCTGAATGGCATGACCAACCACTCACGGCGTTCGAAAGGTCGTTTTAGCTATACTCTTAGCTTCCACCCTAAGCTGATGAAAACTTGTCGTGAGATCCAACTGGGAGAACACTCTCGCGCCACTCAACTGATCAATTAAATCACCTTTCCGCGATAGAGGATACTTATTCTTCCTCGTCACCTTATTCACCTCGCGGTAGTCCACACATAATCGAAGGGAAGCATCTGCCTTGGTAGCAAACACAACTGGTGCTCCCCACTCGGAAACACTTCTGATAAATCCCTTCTTCAAAAGATTGTTTACTTGCACCCCGAGCTCTTGCTGCTCCCTTGGCACCATACGACGAAGTGGCATCACTATAGGCCTGGCATCTTTCACTAAATCAATACGAAACTCAATCTCTCGGTGTGGTGGAAGTTCAGTCACTTCCTCGAAGACGTCCAGATATTGGCCAGCCACGGGCACATCTGACAACTCATCATGCGGGATGTCGAGGGAATTTAGAAAACTAGCCATTACCCCATCACTAGGTAGACCACCAAACACTACCCTCCGCCCATCATCCGCTCTAACTATCACCAAAAAGCCCTCACAGTCTACCACCACCCCGTACCTTTGGAGCCAATCGACTCCCAAAATAATGCCAAACCCAATAAAGCCCAAAATAAAGCAGTCACAAACAAACATGCATCCATGACTCGATAAGACCACATTACGACAAATCATGCTAAGGCTGGTTGAACCACCAATCGGGTTCGTCACTGATAAAGGTCTATCGACTATCTTGGGTTCCAATCCCAACCTATCTACCAGGTCACTAGATATGAAGGAACGGGAAGCCCCGGTATCAAACAATACTCGAACAGGAATATCATAAACAGAAAGCATACCCTAAATGACGACATACTTTCCTTTCTCCGCCACAGTTGGGGCATTCGATGAAGAAGGAACAACATTGATAGCATATGCTTTCACAATTTTCTTTTCTTTAGGGGGTTGTGGACACTTATACTTGTGATGTCCCACTTGGCCACAGTTGAAGCACTTCCTGTCCGCTGGCTTTGCTCGACATTCTTTAGCATAATGGCCCTTCTCGCCACAGCTAAAGCACTCAACAACTTTCTTATTCTCTTTCTTCTGGCCATCCTTGATCTGATTCTGCTTTCTCTTACTCTGAGAACCATTCTTGCCTCCACCGCTTGCTTGTGGTTTTGGCTCCTCTACAGATGCAACCTCAGTCTTCGACTTAGGGTATAGACTCTCTGATCTCAAAGCTTTCCCACAATCGATTCAAACATCTCATCGATATGGTTTATAAGCCTTTCCCCCAAGTACTGATCTAAGCCTGTTATGATGAACTCATTCTTCTTCTCGGGAGTGTCAATAAGAGATAATCCATACTTCGATAAAGTATCGAACTCAGCAATATGCTCCGAGGCTGCCCTACCATTCTCCTTAAGCTCCAGAAATTTCCTAAACAATTCTGACTTCTGAGCAGCTGGGATAAACTTATCACTGAATCGGGCCTTGAATCATTCCCAAGTAACTTGATCCTCTGGAATAGCTGCCTTAATAGCATTCCACCAATTCATCGACCGTCCTTGCAGCTGACGGGATGCTTGCTTTCTCTTCATCACATCCTCGATACCCAAGTCTTCGAAGATACACTCATAGCTATCCAACCAATCCTGAACTTCTATAGCCGATTTCGTTCCGTGGAACGGCTTCCCACCAAGACTAGTGTAATCCTTGCATAGCTTGGCGAAATCGGCTCTAGGCGCCTGTACTCCTGCACCACCACCATTTGCAGCAATGGTAACTGCTCCTTGCACATTTCTAAGCATACCTCTCATGAAGTCAGTGAACATCGTCCTGATATCAGAGCATTCCCATTATTAGCTCCTCTACCAGTACCCCTAGTGCATCGGCTCATCGTTCAATCTGTAAGGGAAAACGATTAACCATCTCTTCAGTGGTGCCAGTGCAGTGCGACTTCATCCTTAAATATACTAATAGTACATATATGTATAGCTTTTGAAAACCAAAATATCACAAATACGCACTCTCATATACGTACTATCTCTCTCTGGTGTCTTCCCTAGGTTAACTACCCAACTTAGAGCGTTGATACCAAATGTGACGGCCCGCCCCGCACCAGCCGACATTTTCAATGAAAGTGCATTGTGCCGATGTCCAACTAGCATGGGACGGTCGCCAAAGAAGGGAATTTGAACTAGCAAGGAACCTGTAGCATGTCTCACAGCGCATGGAATAAAATATAATAATAACATACTTGACATAAAACAGGCAAGACAGTGCATAAGCTGAAAACTAAACCATGATAGCAGCGGAAAATTCAAAATACAACTTATGTTCCACATCGTCATTATTACAACTTTTCAAAACTGTCTCTAAAGCAAAATAAGAAAGGTACACTACTAATGCCCAAAGTAGTCACCAGCAGCGACACAGAGAGAATATCTATATATATATATATCATACGTGGAAGCCTCCTGCTCGTCTCTGGCACAGCTACAAGTGCATAATCACTGACCTATCTTTAGTCTATCCGTTTAACAGCACCCAGAGTAACAAGAAGAGAGATAAAACTCTGGGTCAGACAAAAGTCTGGTATGAGCGATAAGCAGCAAAACAGAACAATAACAGGTATATTAAACCATAACTGAACCTGTACCTGCAACCAAAGAGTTAGCACAACAAGATGTACAATACTCTAAGGTAACACTAACATATATTGTAAAAATGGGAGTGTGCGTGTCATGGAGATAGAAAACATCAAACATAGCAATCATCTTCACATCTCTCACACAGTGCGTAAAGCATACGATATCCACCGCTTTGATCACCCAAATCCTTGCTATGATCACTCTGCCCCATGGAATCATGACGACTCCACTGCACTAATCCATAGCCACTAATCCTTGCTACGTCCACTCTGCCCCATGAAGTCATGGTGACTCCAGTGCACTGGCTCACAGCCATGCTACGATCACTCTGCCCCACGGAGTAATAACTACCCCACTGCACTGATAAGTAGCCTACATCCGTCTCGGTGGTGAATCAAAGCTGTAGACGTCGATAACCCCTTTGCACACGTCCCGCAGCAAAGCCTAACCCATGAAGTCAACTCGTTGGTTCCCAACTGGATCCTAAGTTCTGCTTCTTATTTGGACTACCTTTGCATCTCGTGTTTTGATCTCCTCCGGATTGGTTCGGAAACAAGCGTCCATTCGGTTCTACATTCTTTCCACCTTCGGTTCTGGTCGGATACTTCTTGTGGTTCGTGGGCTGTGGTGCTCACCTGATCGACTCGTGACTACCTGCTTCGGATTGGTTCGTGCCTCACAACTTCCCCGGGTCAGATCGTGATGCTCCAAGTTAGTCGGAGTGCCACACTGGTTCGGTTCGGAGTAGCGGGTCGGTTGGGATATGCAGGCATGGTTCATAGTCCATCTAGCGGTTCGTGGCACACTCCAGGGGGCGGGTCAGTTCAGAGGACTCTAGATGCCAATGGGTCGGGTCGTGGGTGCTCCACGAGCGGGTCGGTTCGTGCTCCCTTCCACCGATTAGATCCAGTTCGGGTCAAATTCCTGCTACTTTTCCAGCGACTGTTTTACGCCATACGACGACGTTTTTAACCAGTATAACTTTTTCTAACCAATCACAAAGCATACCATATAGTCATAGCAACATATATAATCATCCACAAACACAAAACAAAAATATGACAAGTTTAAACGGATCAAACGCACCCAAAACCCATATTTTTCCCTTAAGCATGTTTAAGCAAATCTAATGATAGGATTAGCAAAACTTAACCAAATTAACCCAAACTTCTAACAGAGGCATTTAAGAATTTCTAAACATTTTTCCAGATTTTTAACATGCATAATTTCGTTAATTAACACTAATCATCCTAATTAACTGTAACTAGTGTAAAAACAATGCTAATCACTCACCTTAGCCACAAATTACTTATAAATCTGAAAGCTTCTCTGATATAGGTCGAATCTCTGTGTGTTCCAGCAGCTCTATCCCAAACTTGATGCTAATTTGCCTTGATTTGATGTAGTTTAGGCTAATGCTTGACTAAACGATGATTAGAAGGTGTTTTAGGAGTTGGAGGCCATTGCTAGGTTGAGTGGAATGATAGGTGGCAGCTGAAAAATGAGAAAAGGATGTTCTCTAAACCATAACAGTCCTTTTAAACTCCTAATCCCGAAATGGATTATGGGCCCTCTTGCTAATCACCATAATTAGGCCCGGTTAAGCTGTTTTTTGCCTTCCAAACCTTGTTTCAGCCATATCTCCCAAACGGTGAGTCCGATTGGTTAATGTGACCACTCTACGGAAAGGTAGATCATCATCCGGATCTAATGGATGTGGTTTCAGGTCAATACTCCTTACCAATCAAAAGTTATGGCCGAAACAAGATTAGCTAGGGGCAAAACGGTCATTTAAAGATCGGCAAAAATCATGAACATAGGAAATGACCCCAATAGTCATCTCCTAAAGTTACATGGCTATACGACTTCATATGAGAAAGAAATAAATATTCTACGATTCCCTGATGCGTAGATATAGGTCGTTACAAAAAAATTAAACTAATCATCTCAGCCCAATGGGCCTAGTGGAGAAGAAAAAGGAGGAGAGATGAGTGGGTCAAACATAAAGTTTGGTTAGTGATGTAATTACCAACATGATTGAGTAATAATGAACAATCGAATCAATAATAGTTCTAGTATATGATATGATAAGTTTCCCGTACAGCTACAAAAGATAAACATACAAGAAAGATGTATAAGGAAATATTCTTGAACCAGAATATTTTCACTTTCTAAACTACTAAACTTGATTAGGATAGTTTTATAACACGGTCAATCAGCTTTATCCTACTAGTTATCATCTCACATGGTAAATATGTCACTATGGATCTAAGTCTTTATCCTACAGCACAATCCATTAGTAACGACATAATTAATCGGTTTTGGATGCAGTAGTGACTTGCCATCGCACGCTCGAACACCGTAAGAATGCACCCATATACGCCTTATCTTTGTTTATCCCTTATTTACCCCGATCATCATAAGCATGCCTAGCTTCCACCACTACTTATTATGAGACCATCAATGATAAACATGAAAGTGAATGCTATAGGTAAGGGTCCTAGCAGAGAAATATTCTAATTTGTACCCATGCCCTGTCCCCTTTGATTTGGTTCTTATTTATTTTCCACTTATTTCCTTGATCAGCCCATTACTGCTGGAACAAACCATTACTATTATGTGCTTATTATGCTTAATTCCATATCTAAGTTTCTAATTATAATAAGCCTTTTCAATATTCCTTTTCAATCTTAACCCGCATGTTATAATTCTATTTGCAAGTATGCCCAATCTGTCTATTATGATTTATTACTTTGTTTATATAGTTATCGTAATATTATTCTTACAAATACGTCCAATCTATCCCAGTTAAAATGCATGTTATAATTTTATTTCAAATGAACATTAATTTTTCTGTTTTATTCTAATTCCTTTTTAATTACTGATCATACTTTATGCACACTTTTTTTGTAAATTTACTCTTTTTCTTTTAATCTATTCGCACAATCATTACTTTGATTTTATTTCCCACGAGCAAAATAAAAGGATTATATAAGTTGTCTATAAACCAACATTTATAGACTTGGACATGTACGAATAAAAGTGCATAAACTGTAAAATAACCGATAGGAATAAATATTGAAAAAGAGAAGAAGATTGATAGTCTACCTTGCAGGACTTGAATAAAAAGAAAACTAGAATAAGAGAATGAGAAATACTTGTAGAAAATAACTTATATAAAAGAACTTATAGAAACACTAACTTACAGAAAAATTACAACTATTATAAACTCTGTATTCCTAAATTTTCAATAGTCAGAATAATTTCACACTCACCTGTAATCATTAACTTTCTTCCATGTCCACTATAGATACCTTCTTATGGCATCTTATGTTTTTATTTAGAAGATTCTCTCTTTGAAGATATTTATTTTTTTGGGTCCAACCTCAGGCAACGAACCCAATGAGAGAAAATATGATTGTAAGGGAAATGCCTAGGTCTATGGGTCTATTTACGGTATAGATTACGGAAATGGACTGTAGAATTTTAGGTTTTAATCTAATCCAATCACATTACTCAGCCAACATAGATCTCAAATTTCAAAAAAAAAAAAACTAGTAAGAACTGGCCACGTCAGCGCTAAAAATTATGTGTTCGCTACATACCTAAACGCAAATTGAGCCCAAGCAAATAGGTGCTCGACCCGACCCATAATTGGGACAACCCCCCCAAACTCTCTCTCTCTCTCTCTCTCTATATATATATATATATAATTATCATTTTAATTCTAACTTATTCATCCAACTATTTTCCCTTATTTCCTTTCCATATAAACTCAGATTCTGACAAGTTATATATGAAAATTAACCACAACTTTGTCGTGGACTCAATGGTACAACCACTATAGCCAAATTCTGACAATTTCAAAGACATAAAATTTTATTTATCATCTCTTTAGTTAATTATTATTATTCAATTTTTTAGGGTTGTTATAGACGAAATTAACCATAATAATCAAAATATTCAAAATTTGATTGTTCTAGTTCATGAAAATTTTCAGCATTCGGTCAGCACTAAGATGTATCATTAAGAGAACTTCGTTATATTGTTAGAACTGCGCGATCGTAACTGAGTAACCAAATGAAGAGGATAAATTTGAACAAAAAAGTTCATTTATCTAAGGGTTTCTAAGTTTATAGGCTTCGAAAATGCATATGAATTTTGTAATGATCTTGAACTAGACACATCTACCTTAAAATCGTAAAATCTTTCACATAAGTCCATTAAAATTAGTGTGGCACCATTTTCTCTATAAGGAAGCGATAGAAATTGGTTCATGTATTTTCCATTACCTTTATTTATACTAGGAACGATCTTGAAACATTTATCTTATTCTTTTCCTTTTATAAAGCTCTTAGTTACAAAAATGTAATTCACTAGTTTACCCAAAATAGAGGGAATTTTTTGCTAATATTTTAAATAATTTTATAAATTATTACAAAGTCATCTGCACCATGGAATTGCAAAATGATTTTTATGATAATTATTATACAAATGACTTAATTATCCAACTTAAACACCACATTAAACCAAGTGTCTTGGAGAGTTGATGGATAAATTAAGCAGGGAATCTTGGGATTTCTTTGAAGAACATGCTAAAGAAGATCAATAATGGAAATCTATTCATGTCCCAACTTGTAAAATCCACGAGAAGCGCATGCAGTAGAGTCTTTCCTTCTCTCTGCCGATGGAATTCAAACAGAAGTGAGGTTACCTCACGTGTATCGTTAAGAACAAGTGAGTGCCTTCACTCTAACTGCTTCTTATGCTTTCTATATTTCTAACAGGAGAAACTAACCAACCTTGTTATAGTGAATTCCTCGCAAAGCCTTCACATTTTCGTCCTACGAGCCACTCAAGCTCCTTAAATGTAAAATCTGCAAATCATTCCTCAAAGTTAAAAAAAATTATTCTAGTCAACACTGCATGCCTCCACTTCTTAAAAATTCACCTCAAACTTCTCAATAAGTACAAGATTATGCTCCTTTAAAGAGAAAAACTACATTACTTAAACAAACAGAGAAAGAATTAGACAATAAATATAATTAACTCATAAACATGCTAAAGAACTTATCAGTCCATAACAAGAAGGGAAAATTACCAAATTAGATAGAAGTAAACCTTAAGTATTATCCTTATTGGAGTGAATTCTTATGAGGATGACGACGTAATAAATAAGGAACATGATAATCGTCTCGGCAAGCCACACACTTATCAAAAGCTATCCGCAGTTGAATTGTCTTTGAGAAATCCTAATGATATTCTAGATTTCAATTCAAAGAAACATAATGAAAGTGCTGAAAATGACAAACATAACGAAGTTGCTGTGTAAGGACCCGCATTCTACGTATCGGAGGAACATTGAACATTTATTTTATTTATATACGAAGTCATATGGTCGTGTAACTTTATGAAATGACTATGGGGGTCATTTCCCACATTCACGATTTTTTCTGAATTTTAAATGACCATTTTGCCCCTAGAGAATCTTGTTTCGCTATAACTTTTGATTGTTAAGAAGTTTTGACCTGAAACCACTTCCATTGGATTCAGATGATGGTTTACCTTTTCGTAGAGTGGTCGCATTAATCAAACGGACTTACCGTTTGGGAAATATGGCTGAAATATGGTTTGTAAGATGAAACACAACATAATTGGGCTTAATGTGGTGATTAGCAGCTAGGCCTATAACCCGTTTCGGGATTAGGGTTATGGGAGGGTTGAAAGGAGTTGGAGAATATCTCCTTTCATTTTTCCAGCCGCCACAAACATTCCTTGAACCCTTATAATGGCCTCAGTCTTCTAAATTTCTTCTGATTGCTTTCTAATCACTAACTAAGCAAAACTACATCAAATTCAGATGGATTAACATCAAAATTGAGATAGAGTTGCTGCATTACATAGGATTCCGAACCCAATCACTGGAAGTTTCAGATCTATAATTTAATTGTGGCCAAGGTGAGTGATTAGCATGTTTATTCGCTAATTATTGCTAATTAGGGGTGATTAGTGATAATTAGCAAAATTAAAACTCAGAAAAATATGGAAAAATATGTAGAAATTCTAGAATATTAATTAATATCGCTGGTATGAATTTGGGTTAATTTGGATTAAGTTTGATAATCCTATAGTTAGATATGGTAAACATGGTTAAGGGGAAAATCCTATATTTGAGGTATGTTTGATCTACAATAGTCTAGGTAACCGATGTTCTAATGTTTTTGATTGATTCGATATGTTGCTACTACTATTTGGTATGTTTTTTGATGTCATGGGAAAGTTAGAATGGTCGAAAACGCCGTCGTTTGGTGAAATTAGCTTATTAGAAAAACTGTAGGATTTTGGTTCCTGAAGGGGTTATGCCTCACGAATCGACCAGGAGGATTTCAGTAATGAAGGGGGTATGTCTCACGAACCGCCCCCAAGATTGGGTCACGAGTCGGGGTCATGAACCGCCACCAGGAAAGGGTCACGAACTTCCACCAGAAGAGGGTCACGAACCACCACTAGGAGAGGGTCATGAACTGGGGTCACGAACCGCCACCAGGAGAGGGTCACGAACCGACCAGATGGAGCACCACGAACTAAACTGGATTTGAATTTCTACCACGCGACGACGATTGTGAACTCTTCTGAAGATCAACTCCAATTCAACTAAAACCCGAGATGCAAAGGAAGTCCAAGTGAGAAGTTATTACTCAAGATCCAGATGGGAACCAACAAGTTAACTTCTAGAATTGGGCTTTCTTGCGAGACACGTGCAAAGAGGTTATCGATGTCCGTAACTTTGGTTCACCATTCAGAAAGGGGGTGTGTAGACGATCCAGGACCGGGGCTATATGGACTGGTCGACCCCATAGGGTTATTGACTATGGACCAGTGCAGTGGGTTCATAGATTGTATAGAGTGGGACTCCGTCAGGGGCTCAAAGGGCAAAGTGGTCGTAGCGATAGTAGTACGGAGTTGGACTCCATTGTAGCCCCAACGGATCTGGTGATCAAAGCAGTGGATATCGTATGCTTTACGCACTAAGTGAGATATGTGAGGATGATTGCTATGTTTGATGTTTGCTATCACCATGACACGCGCACTCCCATTTTTACACTATATGTTAGTGTTACCCTATAGTATTGTACATCTTGTCGTGCTAACTCTTTGGTTGCAGGTCCAAGTCAGGTATGATTTCTTATACCTGTTGTTGCTGTAATTAGTGGTATAGATTTGCTGTCGCCCATACCAGACTTTCGTCTAACTCAGAGTTTTATGTCTCTTCTTATTACTCTGGTGCTCCGAAATGAGCAGACTAGAGATATGTTAGGTGGTTATGCACAAGTAGCTGTCCAGAGACGAGCAGAAGGCTTTCACGTACTATATACATATATTCTCCCGGTTTTGTTGCTGGTCACTGCTATGGCATTAGTAGTGTACCTCTTTTATTTCCTTATTAGAGACAATATTTTGAAGTCGTAATAATGGTTTGGATCATAAGCTGTATTTTTGGATTTCGCTACTCTGATGGATACGGTTTAGTTTTTAGCTTATGCACCGTCTCACCTGTTTTATATCAAGTATGTTATTATTATATTTTATTCCATGCGCTGTGAGATATACTACAGGTTCTTGATGATTCATCATTCCAAACCCTTACCTTTTGACGATCGTCCCGTGCTAATCGGGCATTGGCACAACGCATTTGGAGGGAAATGTTTGATGGTACGGGGCGGGCGTCACACTTGGTATCAGAGCATAGGTTGCGTAGTTTAACCTAGGGGAAGACATCAAGGAGAGATAGTATACATATATGGGAGCGCATATTTGTGATATTTTGGTTTTCAAAAACAATATATATATATATATATATATTATTATTAGTATATCTAAGGATGAAGTCGCACTACACGGGCACCACTAAAGAGATGGTTAATCGTTTTCTCTTTACATATATTAGACGATGAGCCAAAATACGAGGAGTACGATGAGGAACCCCGCATCGGCAGTTGAAGAGGGAGCGGGTTCAGGGGCCAACAATGGGAATGTCCCCGATATAAGGACGATGTTTACTATCTTCATGCGAGAGAAGCTTAGGGATGCTCAAGGAGCAGTTCCCAATGCTGCTAACGGTGGTGGTGCAGTAGTGCAAGCGCCTAGAGATGATTTCGCCAAGCTCAGCAAGGTTTATACTAGTCTTGGTGGAAAGCCATTCCATGGAACACAATCGGCTACGGAGGTTCAAGATTAGCTTGATAGTTGTGAGTGCATCTTCAAGGATATGGGCATCGATGATGCAATGAATGGAAAGCTATCATCGCGTTGGCATCAGGGACGAGCTATGATATGGTGGAATGCTATCGAAGTGGCTACTCCTGAGGATCATGTTACTTGGGATCGGTTTAAGGCTCATTCTAGTGACAAGTTTATTCTAGTTTCTCAAAAATCAGAATTTTTTAGGAAATTTTTGGAGCTTAAGCAGAATGGTAGGGTAGTCTCGGAATATATTGCTGAATTCGATACCTTGTCGAAATATGGATTATCTCTTATTGGTACTGCATAGAAGAAGAACGAGAAGTTCATAACTGGCCTAGATAAGTACTTGGGGGAAAGGCTTATAAAACATATCGATGAGACATTCAAATCTATTGTGGGAAAGGAATTGAGGTCGGAGAGCCTTTACCCTAAGCCAGAGACTGAGGTCGGCGTTACATTTGCAGAGAAGCCAAAATCACGAGAAAGCGGTGAAGGCAATAAGAATTCTCAGAATAAGAGAAAACAGAACCAAAACAAGGATGGTAAGAAAAAGAAGAATAAGAAATATATCGAGTGCTTTAGCTGTGGCAAGAAGGGCCACTATGCCAGAGATTGTCAAGAAAGCCAGCGGACATGAAGTGCTTCAATTGCGGCCAAGTAGGACATCACAAGGATAAATGTCCACAACCCCCTAAGGAGAAGTAGATTGTGAAAGCATATGCTATCAATGATGTTCCTTCCTCGTCAAATGCCCCAACTACAGCAGAGAAGGTAAAGGGTGTTGTTATTCAAGGTATGCTTTCTATTTATGATGTTCCTGTTCGAGTATTGTTTGATACCGGGGCTTCCCATTCCTTCGTGTCTAGTGACCTGGTAGATAGGTTGGATTGGGAACCCGAGATTATCGACAGACCTTTAATTGTGATGAACCCGATTGGTGGTTCGATTAGCCTTTGTATGATTTGTCGTAATTTGGTCTTATCGAGTCATGGATGTATCTTTGCTTGTGATTGCTTTGTTTTGGGCTTTACTGGGTTTGGCATTATTTTGGGAGTCGATTGGCTCCAAAGGTATGGGATGGTGGTAGACCATGAGGGGTCTTCGGTGACCATTAGAGCAGATGATGGGTGGAGGGTGGTATTGGGTTGCCTACCTAGTGATGGGGGTGATTACTAGTTTTCTATATTCTCTCGACATCGTGCATGATGAGTTATCAGATGTGCCTATTGCTGGCGAGTATCCGGACATCTTCGGGGAAGTTACCGGACTTCCACCACACCGAGATATCGAGTTTCGGATTGATTTAGTGAAAGATGCCAGACCTATAATGATGCCACTTCATCGTATGGTGCCAAGGGAGCAGCGAGAGCTCGATGTGCAAGTAGGCGATCTTCTGGATAAGGGATTTATCCTAAGAAGTGTTACCGAGTGGGGAGCACCTGTTGTATTTGCTACTAAGGCCGATGGTTCCCTTCGCTTATGTGTGGACTACTACGAGTTGAACAAGGTGACTAGGAAGAATAAGTATCCTCTTCCATGGATAGATGATTTGTTTGATCAAATGAATAGAGCAAGATTGTTTTCCCAATTGGATCTCGCAAAAAGTTTTCATCAGCTCCGAGTAGCAGTTGAGAGTATACCTAAAACGGCATTTCGGACGCCGTCTGGATTTTATGCGGGGTTGGTCATGCCATTTGGGTTGACCAATGCACCCGCATATTTTGTGGATCTTATGAATGGGGTTTTCAATCATCAATTAAATAAGTTTGTTCCTGTGTTCGTGGACGATATCTAAGTTTACTCGAGGACAAAAGAACACAAGGAACATTTGAGGACAATGATGGAGGTGTTGAGGAAACACCAACTGAAAGAGAAATTTTCTAAATGTCACTTATGGAGGAGGGAAAGGAGGTTCTTGGGCCATATTGTTTCATAGAATGGTATTGTCCTGGACCCTGCGAAGGTGTGTACGGTGCAAGATTGGTCTACGCCCAAGAATGCAATGGATGTGAGAAGTTTCTTGGGGTTAGCTGGATACTATCGTAAATTTATTCAAGACTTCTCCGAGATAGTAGCACCATTAACTCAGTTAACCAATAAGAATCAAGATTTTTCTTGAGACGGAAGGTATGCGAATACATTTAAGAGTCTAAAGGAGAAGTTAGCATGTGCGCCAATGTTAGTTATTCCTAAGGGGAACGAAGAGATGATGGTATACACGGATGCCAGTGGTGACGGACTAGGTGCTGTACTGATGCAAGGAGGTTGGGCTGTAGCTTATAAAAGTCAGCAGTTGAATCCGCATGAGTAAAGGTATCCTACCCATGATTTAGAATTGGCAACGATCATGTTCGCGGTGAAGATGTGGAGACACTATCTCTTAGGAGAATGATTTGAATTGTTTGCCGATCATAAACCTCTAAAGTATATTTTCTCTTAAAGGGATTTAAATCTTCGTTAGCAGAGATGGTTAGAGTTCTTGGCTTCATATGATTTCAATATCGCATACACACCCGGGAAAGGAAATGCGGTAGATGATGCATTGAGTAGGAGACATGCCAGTTTGGGGGGCTATGTTTCTGGAATGGAAGCAACTGGAGTATATCGCGGGATATTATTTCAGACCTAAGTGTGAATTGGATTCAGAGATGTTATCAAGTTTAACAATCCGACCGACTTTGATTGAGCATATTGGTTCCAGTCAGAGGGACAAACTTAATCTATTGGAAATCATCTCCAAGGTAGAGATGGGTATCAACGGCGAGAGAATGAACTAGTATGGGCTTGATCGAGAAGGATGGCTTCGAAAGAATGAAAGACTGGTTGTACCCAATGTAAATGGATTGAGAGATGAAGTGATCAGAGAGTGTCATCACTCGAAGATGACAATACATCCAGATGGTAACAAAATGTATCGAGACATGAAGCAGACATACTACTGGGAAGGGATGAAGAGAGATATTGGGAAGTTTATATCAAAGTGCATGAACTGCCAGTTAATTAAAGCCAAGAAAAAACAGCCCAATGGTTTGTTACAACCATTGGAAATCCCCAAATGGAAATGGGAACGGGTCTCAATGGATTTCATTGATGGTTTACCAAGGATTAGGTAGGGTCACGATATTATTTGGATGATTGTGGATTGATTGACCAAAAATGAAAGGTTTATACTGGTTAAGTCGAATAGAACGACAACTAAGTTAACGGAACCGTATATGAAGTGGGTAGTGAGATTTCATGGAGTACCTAAAGGTATTGTGAGTAACTAAGATCCATTATTTACTAGTGGGTTTTGGAAGAGCTTACAAGAGGCTTTAGGGTCAGAATTACATCTCAGTACCGCGTACCATCCTCAAACCGATGGTCAAACAGAGAGGGTGAATCGTGTATTAGAGGATCTCTTGAGAGCATGTATATTGGATTTTAGGGGTTCATGGGATGGCCATTTGCATCTGGTTGAGTTCGCATATAATAATAGTTATCAGTCTAGTATTGTTATGGCTCCATTTAAAGCTTTGTACAGAAGACCGTGCAACTCACCATCACTTTGGTTGAAAACTGGTGAGAAGTTTGTGCTTGGGCCAGATGTAATAAGAGAAACTTTAAATAAGATCAAGGTTATTCAACATCGAATGAAGGTTGCCCAAGATAGGCAGAAGAGTTATGCGGATAAAAGACGAAGAGATTTGAAATTCTCTGTTGATGACTTGGTATTCGTCAAGATTTCTCCATTAAAGAGTGTGAATCGGTTTGGTAGAAGGAGTAAATTAGCACCAAGGTTTTTCGGTCTATTTCCAGTTCTCGAACAAGTTGGGAATTTAGAGTATAGAGTTGGATTACCTGACAAGATGGTGGGAGTGCACAATGTATTTCATGGTTTTCAGTTAAGGAAGTTCGTGCACGATTCTGATACGACTACTTCACCAGATCAGTTGGATGATATAGAGATAGAACCTAAGGCAGTTGGAAACCGCAGAACAGTTCGTATTATCGGATACAATACGAAGCAACTCCAAAGGAAGACGGTAAAACTGGTTAAGGTCCAATGGGGGTGATAATGAGATTGACTGTACTTGGGAAACCGAAGAGAACATAAGGAAGTCATATCCAGAGCTCTTTACCTAGTAAAGTTTTAATTGCGATATAGTTATTCCTTTGTTAGTAAACTGCATGCTAGGACAAGCTTGTTGTGTTATAATGTATGTTTGATTGTTTGTAAATGGATGATAGGCATATGGGGCACCATTCTTTGTTAAGGAATTTCAGGGGCAAAATTTCTTAAGGGGGGAGAGTGTAACGACCCGTATTCTACATTTCGAAGGATCATAGAATATTTATTTTATTTACATACGAAGTCCTATGATTGTGTAACTTTGGGAAATGACTATTGGGTTCATTTCCCACATTCATGATTTTTTCCGAATTTTAAATGACCATTTTGCCCCTAGTGAATCTTGTTTCGCCTATAAATTTTGACTGGTAACGAGTTTTGACCTCAAATCACTTCCATTGGATTCAAATGATGGTTTACCTTTTCGTAGAGTGGTCACATTAATCAAACGGACTTACCGTTTGGGAGATATGGCTGAAATAAGATTTGGAAGATGAAAAACAACATAGTTGGGCATAATAGGGTGATTAGCGGCTAGGCCCATATCCCATTTTGAGATTAGGGTTATGGGAGGGCTGAAAGGAGTTGGAGAATCATCTCCTTTCATTTTTCCAGCCGCCACAAACATTCCTTGAGCCCTAATAATGACCTCCATTTTCTAAATCTCTCTCTAATTGCTTTCTAATCACCAATTAAGCAAAAATACATCAAATTAAGGCGGATTAACATGAAATTTGAGATATAACTTCTGCACTACATAGGATTCCGTACCCAATCATTGGAAGTTTCAGATCTGTAATTTAATTGTGGCTAAGGTAAGTGATTAGCATGTTTATTCACTAATTATAGCTAATTAGGGGTGATTAGTGATAATTAGCGAAATTATGACTCATAAAAATATGGAAAAATATGTAGAAATTCTAAAATATTATTTTATGTCGCTGGTATGAATTTGGGTTAATTTGGATTAAGTTTGCTAATCCTATAATTAGATATGGTTAAACATGGTTAAGGGGAAAATCCTAGATTTGGGGTATGTTTGATCTACAATAGCATAGGTAACTGATGTTTTAATGTTTTTGATTGATTTTATATATTGATACTACTGTTTGGCATGTTTTTTGATGTCATAGGAAAGTTAGAATGCTTGAAAACGCCATCGTTTGGTGAAATTAGCTTATTGGAAAAACTGCAGGATTTCGGTTCCTCAAGGGGGTATGCCTCACGAACCGACCAGGAGGATTTTGGTTCCTGAAGGGGGTATGGCTCACGAACTGCCCCCTGGAGAGCATCATGAACCGGGTCATGAACCTCCACCAGGAGAGGGTCACGGACCGGGGTCATGAACCACTACCAGGAGAGGTTCATGAACCGCCCCCAAGAGAGGGCCACGAACCAAGGTCACGAACTACCATCAGGAGAGGGTCACGAACCGCCACCAGTAGAGGGTCACAAACCGCCACCAGTAGAGGGTCACGTACCAACTAGATGGAGCACCACGAAACGAACTGGGTGTGAATTTCTACCACTTGACGATGATTGTGAAATCTTCAGAAGTTCAACTCCAATTCAACTAAAATTCGAGATGCAAAGGAGGTCCAAATGATAAGTTATTACTCAGGATCCAAATGGGAACCAACGAGTTAACTTCTAGAGTTGGGCTTTGTTGCGGGATATGTGCAAAGGGGTTATCAATATCCATAACTTTGGTTCACCATTGAGAGAGGGGTTATGTAGACGAACCAGGACAGGGGCTATGTGGACGGGTCGACCCGATAGGGTTATTGACTATGGACCAGTGCAGTGGGGTCAGAGGTTGTATGGAATGGGACTCCATCAGGGCCTTAAAGGGCAAAGTGGTCGTAGCGATAGTTATACGGAGTTGGACTCCGTCATGGCCCCAATAGATCTAGTGATCAAAGCGGTGGATATCGTATGCTTTACGCACTGAGTGAGAGATGTGAAGATGATTGCTATGTTTGATGTTTTCTATCTCCATGACACGCACACTCCCATTTTTACAATATATGTTAGTGTTACCTTAGAGTATTGTACATCTTGTTGTGCTAACTCTTTGGTTGCAGGTCCAGGTCAGGTATGATTTCTAATGCCTGTTATTGCTCTATTTAGTGGTATAGATTTGCTATCGCTTATACTAGACTTTCGTCTGACCCAGAGTTTTATGTCTCTTCTTATTACTCTGGGTGCTCCTAAATGAGAAGACTAGAGACAGGTTAGGTGGTTATGCAGGAGTAGCTATCCGGAGACGAGCAGGAGGCTTCCACGTACTATATACATATATTCTCCATGTGTTATTGCTGGTCACTGCTTGGGAATTAATAGTGTACCTCTTTTATTTCCTTTCTATAGACAGTATTTTGAAGTTGTAATAATGGTTTAAATCATAGGCTGTATTTTGGGATTCCGTTGCTCTGATGGATATGGTTTAGTCTTCAGTTTATGAACTATCTCTCCTGTTTTATATCAAGTATGTTATTATTATATTTTATTCCATGTGTTGTGAGATATGCAACAAGTTATTGAAGATTCATCGTTTCAAACCCTTACCTTTTGACGATCTTCTCATGCTAGTCGAGCATTGGCGTAGCGCATTTCAGGGGAAATGTCTAATGGTACAGGGCGGGCGTCACATGATGAAAATTCACAGATATATTTGCATTTCAATTCTTTTAATGAAAAAAAATTCATGCTTGATTTTTAATTTTTTTCCTAACACGAACAAATGGAGACATAAGAAAATTCTATATGGGAATTTGAAAGTTAGTTGGCGATAAATGAGAGCTTAAAACCTGAACTTAATAAGAATGTTGATATTTTAATTTACGAGACAATTAATCGTGAGCCAAAGATTTTAAATGCATCTAATAAAGGAAGTACTAAAGCTAAGTAAGTTTTTAGTAGACATTCAACATGTTGTTTATATTAGTACAACTATATTTGTGCATGATCAATTATTCTTGAAGGATTACACAAAAAAAATTATGGAGTACACTAACCTTATCTTGCGCAAAGCTTAAATGGAGTAATTTCGAATTTCAAGATATCTTAACATCTATTTAATTGACTTTAAATCTAGGTACAAAGAAAAAAAATTAGTAGATAAATGTTTATTAGAGAACATATCAAAGAATTGAATGGGGGACGCATAAAACTAAAACCAAGTGCGAAAGCGATGGCAATCCTTGCATTATATTCATCAAACATATTTATTATTTCATATTTAGTCCATTTCTACATATAGCTATAATACGTTTTAAGTTAAAAATCATTTTGCATTGCATTTCAAGTTTCAAAAATGATTTGAACAGCGAGGACATTGTCAAATTTTAGTGTGGGAGGAGATTAACATTGCATTCATTTTTTCCCTATATTTTGGAAACAATTGCGTTTGAAAATTTTATATTTTTGTAATAGCACTCACATTTTAGATTTACATTTTTTTAGGAATATGCATTTGAGACAATATTTTTCTCAAAAAGGTTTAATTGGTTATTTAGATAGGAAAAATATAGAAAATTTATTGTACTAGTCATTTGAAGGAAACTTTTTGTGAGTCAATGGCTAGAGTAGAAAATGAAATAAAAAAATTCAATCACAAGAAATAATAAATTTGTGACAACTATGAAGTTTGTTAATATTGTTGACATCGTTTGAAAGTGTTTACCCATAAAATATGTTCCAGAAAATAATAAGCCTATTTGGGACGTTTTATGATTTTAGGTCGATAGGCTCTTTGGGTCGTTATGGTTCCTCTAGCTCATTAAGCTCCTTAGCCTACTTAAATGCCCTAGATCGTTACAGTGCCTTGGGTCGCTATGGCAACGCGAGATGTTCAGGAAGCTTTAGCTCGTTTGGGCATCTCAGATCATTGGGACATCTTAGCTTGTTCAAATTCTTTGGGTTGATAAGTCCCTTTAGGGCATTAAGCTCCTTAGCCCTCTAAAAACTTCTAGCACATCAGGTCTTCGTAGCATGCCAAGTTCTAGCCCGCAAGGTTCTTGGGTCGCCAGCTCCTCGAGTCGCTAGCCAGCTAAAGGTTTTAGCCCACTCCATCAAGGCTCAAACTGCTTCGTCCTAGTTTAGCTCATTCTAGGTATGCTTGGGTCGCTCCGCTTTATACAATCTCGCACCGCCTTGTCTTAGTCCACGTCGCCAACTAACAAGAGGAACTTAGCCCACTCTGCTCTTTTAAGCTCGTGCCGCCACTCCTTAGACCGCAGAAACATTCCTCTGAATCCTTTAGCTCTCCCAACGGCCTAAAGGGAGTTCAGGAAAATTACAGAATTGGCACCTGGCCTGAATTCCACCTATAAATACCCCTCTTAATTCACATTCGGGGGGGGGGGGGGGGGGGATTTATTCCTACGAGGAGGTGCCGCCAAATTCAAAGTTTGCCTACAACTTCACTAATGGCTTTCATGGATCTAATAACTCATCTCCAACTTCATGTGGATCAAATCCATTCCTATGATCATTGAAGCTATCTCCAATTGGATCAAAGCTCTTTGAATCTTATTCATACAACATAAGAAAGCTCTCCAACACCATTCCAAGCAATCTCTAACCTTCTCCAAACCTCTCGAAATTCCGATCTAAGCACAAAATCTCATTAAGACATGGAGGAACACAAAAGCGCCAAACTGATCAAGGATTGATACATCTACCATCACAGAGCAAGTGATCTCTTCCATCTGTTTTCCAAATTTAAGTGTAGATAGATTATAAAGAGAGTGAAAAGGGTGGATAATGAAAAATGAATATATAGTGAGAGTTCATTCATGTTGTAGATAAAATTTCATAATGGAAATTGATTGCAAAGTGGATGTAGATTCATTTAGAATCGAACCACTATAAAAATTCCTTTGTCTTCATTTTATGCATTTTATTTTGTAGTAACGCGGTTCCACATTTTATCTTACCGAATCGGTGAAGTGCATCGTTTGCACCTTTGGTGTTGATTCCAAATTTGGAGTAAACATTTGGCGCCCATTGTGGAGTCGTGTTCGCATATCCTACCTCCTCTCACAGTGTCACAAGGTTAAATGCCTTGTCATTAAAGTTCTAAACCCCGTCCTTCTTCAAAATTATGGCCAAATCTAAGAAGACCGCCAGCAAAACCATGATAGAAGCTGATAATGTTGCTAATGAAGAAACACCGCTCGCAAACCGCTTTGAATTTGGTGAAAACTCGGAAAGCAAAGCCCGTGTAACTAGAAATGAATTAAAAGCCGCTATTGCCAACATAAACCACTGAATGGATTCCTCTACTAAAGCGATGATGGAGAAAGTTGATGCCATCCTTAATGCTCGATCAAATCCAGCTCCTCCGAAAGTGCATGTAGATCTCGAAGAGAACGATAAATCACCCACTTCCGATCATAACCGCAATGACAATATGGAAGATGGTTATGATGGGGCAAGTGACAGGGACGAAGCTAATATCAAAGAATTGAAATCAAAAGCTAAGAGTCATTCCAAAGTGAATGCTTGAAAGGTCACTAATCCTCTCGCAGGGGCACCTCCTCATCGAGAAGGCAAAGTACCTAAGCTCTCTAATCGAGATCGTATGCTTAGACAAACATTTGGTAAAGAGCTCAGCTTTAGAGCGCCATAATACTGAAGAACGCATCTCGGATGTGATAGAACGAGTCATGAAAAAGAATCAAGCTAGCAAAGACGATGAAAGGTAATGGGACTTCTCTTCTGATAGGACTTCATTCACCGAAAGAATCTTTGAAGCAGACCATGTCCAAAGAAGTTCAATCCACCAATCTTGCCTCTGTACAACGATCTTGTTGATCCAAACTACTTCCTGTTCAAATATGAGCGGCATATGAATGCGGCTAAAGCAACTGACGAGATGAGATGCATGTACTTTCCTCTTTACTTAGAAGGTGCCGCAACACTATGGTTAACGAAGCTACCACCCAAATCCATAGGCTATTTCTCTGACCTAACCAAAAAGTTCAGAGAGTAATTCCACTTGTATGCTACCAATCCAAGGATGCCATAGCTCTCTCAGCCATGAAGCAGAAGCCAGAAGAAACTATCAAAGCCTTCCTTAGTTAATTCAGTATTGCCTTGTCTGAAGTAAGGAACCCAGAACCACGTATAGTCCTCATGGCTCTACTCGATCCAATAGACAAAACGAGCGAATTCAAGAGATGGAAAAAGATGAAGGAACCGACTATGCTTAACAAGTTCTATAAGAAAGCAGAGGAGTACATGAGGATGGACTACCTCTTCAGATCATTGAAGGTAACCAACTCTTTGAAGCTCCTAAAAGTGCAGTTATGCAATCTAATCAAAAGAATACTCAGGGACAGAAGGGAACCAATGACGGGAATGAAAACAAGGCTAGTAATAAGAAGTCTCACCTTTTCAATTTGTCAGAACTGATACCTTTGATTGACACTCCTAAAAATATCTATCTTGCAACAGAAAATTCTGAAGAGTATGCGGAGCCAAATCTGATAAGAATAAGCGACAAAGCAGCAAACTCGGGAAAGTTCTGCAAATTTCACAACCAGCCTGGTCACAACACTAATGAGTGCCGACACCTGAAGAACCTCATTGAAGAATTGATTAGGAAAAAAAGGTTGCAACAATATGTAAAGAATCTGCAAGCCTTGAATCCTTCTGCAATTCCTCATGGGCAAGGGGTATCGAACGATCAGTCTGGTCCAAGCTACGTAGCTTCTGTTCAAGACGATTCAAGGCTTATTATCAACTAATAACTGTTGAGGGTGCTCTGATTTCAGTGGCTTGGAAGAAGCAGTCAGCGTCACTACATCTTCACTTTATGCTCTATTCCTTGCTTTAGTCAATGCTTTGCTTCGTATTTTACTTTCTGTTATATTTAGAACTTTTTGTGAATAGTCTGTAATAATCTACAAGTGATGCACTTAAAATTAGCTCTATGACTAAGAGTGTATCTGTTTGAATGAATTTCTTGCTTGCAAAGTTATGTGTCAAATCAAAATTTCTTAGAAAAGATGATTCCATATTGCAGGCCATTTGCCGAGTGCTTGCTCATGTAACATCGCGACCCCAACAACGCTAGTTCAAGGGCTGAATGTTGTAAATTTCAACATGCACAAATGCAAAAATAGGAAAAACACTGTCTTGAGAAGTGAATGGGAAAGTCGCAATGATTCAAATAGTGAGAAAGCGCCACGATAAACAAACGCAAGAGATGAAACTTGTATCGAAGGGGCACCTCCCTAAGTGAGAGGTTCAGAGCTTCAGTTCCTAAACCAAAATAGCCTGCTAAGTCAAGCATCTAATAAAGGGACTGATGACTGCCCTGCGAAGCGGTAAAACAGCCGATAAAACCATTTGCGTAGCACCTGAAATCCCTAGATGTGAAGAATGAAAAATCCACTTGCATAGCATCTAGAATCTCAGATGTGAAGAGTGTCAAATCATTTGCATAGCATCTGAAATCCCAGATGTGAAGAATGAAAAATCCACTTGCGTAGCATCTGGAATCTTAGAAATGAAGAGTGTCAAACCATTTGCGTAGCGTCTGGAATTCCCGGATATGAAGAATGAAAACCATCAGCGTAGCTTCTGGAATCCCCAGATGTGAAGAATGAAAAATCCACTTGCATAGCATTTGGAATCTCAGATGTGAAGAGTGTCAAATCATTTGCATAGCATTTGAAATCTTAGGTGTGAAGAATGAAAATTCCACTTGTGTAGCATCTGGAATCTCAGATGTGAATAGTGTCAAAACCATTTGCGTAGCATCTGAAATCCCAGATGTGAAGAATGAAATATCCACTTGTGTAGCATTTGGAATCTCATATGTGAAGAGTGTCAATCATTTGCGTAGCATCTGAAATCTCAAGTGTAAAGAATGAAAAATCCACTTGCGTAGCTTCTGGAATCTCAGATGTGAAGAGTGCCAAAACCATTAGCGTAGCATCTGGAATCCCCAAATGTGAAGAATGAAAAATCCACTTGCATAACATATGGAATCTCAGATGTGAAGAGTGTCAAATCATTTGCGTAGCATCTGAAACCTCAGATGTGAAGAATGAAATATCCACTTGCGTAGCATCTAGAATCTCTAATGTGAAGAGTGTCAGGAGTTCTTCTCTTTACCTTCTTGGATCTATTATTCGAATTTCTATTTCTATACCAGTAATTGGGCTTGCTTGCTGGGGGCCATCCAAACCCACCAAGTTTGCTACTCTAAAATGAAAAGTCGTTCGTGCACGATAAATGCAAAGGAATCTATCGAAGAACCGGCACTTCAGCAAGAATTGACCCTCACTGTATGCCAAGGTAATTGTAAACAAATACTTTAAGTTAAGGGGCAGCCTTATCTATATAAAGGGATAAATGAATATGTAAAGCCTGAAACAAACCTTTACTTTAAGAGCTCAAAATAATTCTTTTTAATGCTTTTCCCCATTTGCGTAGCGTCTGGAATTCCCGGATGTGAAGAATGAAAACCATTTGCATAGCATCTGGAATCCCCAGATGTGAAGAGTGAAAAATCCACTTGCATAGCATCTAGAATCTCAGATGTGAAGAGTGTCAAATCATTTGCATAGCATCTGAAATCTCAGGTGTGAAGAATGAAAAATCCACTTGTGTAGCATTTGGAATCTCAGATGTGAAGAGTGTCAAAACCATTTGTGTAGCATCTGAAATCCTAGATGTAAAGAATGAAATATCCACTTGCGTAGCATTTGGAATCTCAGATGTGAAGAGTGTCAAATCATTTGCGTAGCATTTGAAATCTCAGGTGTGAAAAATTAAAAATCCACTTCCATAGCATCTAGAATCTCAGATGTGAAGAGTGTCAAAACCATTTGTGTAGCATCTGGAATCCCCATATGTGAAGAATGAAAAATCCACTTGCGTAGCATCTGGAATCTCAGATGTGAAGAGTGTCAAATCATTTGCGTAGCATCTGAAATCCCAGATGTGAAGAATGAAATATCCACTTGCGTAGCATTTGGAATCTCAGATGTGAAGGTGTCAAAGCCGTTTGCATAGCATCTGGAATCTCTAGATGTGAAGAATGAAAAATCCATTTGCATTGCATTTGGAATCCCTAGATGTAAAGAATGAAAAATCCATTTACGTAACATCCAAAATTTAAGATGTGAAGAGTACCAATCCATTTACATTGTATTTGATAATTTCAGATGTGAAAATGGAAAATCTATTTGCATGGAATCTTAAAATTTCATATGTGAAGAATATCGAGTACCCAATTGATTGTCAGAATTAGGAAGCGCCTGATCCAATAACGACAAACATGGGGGCCTTGACTAAAATCCGTACAAGGGGCACATATGTCAAAGCTTCTCAAAAGTGAAGTAGAAAATGAATTATAGATACGTATTTCTCAAACAAGTGATATCAAACACAATCATATGGTCGTTAAAATGATAGCATTGGGGATCTACACTCAACCTTAGTTGATTGATCGATTTCAAGCGTTAACACAAATTTGAATTAGAATACCATGACTGCGCGAACAATATTTGCTGATTTTTGAACCGTCAAGTAAGATGGTCCTGGGCAAACATTTTATTCAATACAAAATAAAATTCTCTATTGTTCATTTATAACTAATCCATTATCAATGTGGACATTTGATAATGAGTATAAGTCCAAAATCGTGCAAAATCTTGTCTTAATTACAAAACAGGTAGCATGGGACGTATGAGTTCAAAACAAAAATCTCCACAGCAAACATTTTTTGATCTTAGCACAAAGCCAAGTACAATAAGGAAAAAATGAAGGCTTAAAGTATGACAGCAAAAGGCATTTCCATCACCACATCACAAGTATAGTACAGAGATGTCAAACGCAAAATAGCATAAGATTGGTAAGTGAGGGCCGGCACTCGCATATACAACTGGTCTAGACCATAAGTACATAAAAGATAATAGCAAAAGTTAGACAAGAGAACTTCTTCTTTTCATTACTAGATCATTTCCTAGCTTGAGCAGAAGGAGAAGTACCGATCGATTCTGCTTTGCTTCCAGGACCCGATAATTCGGCAGTGATCTCATCCTGAGACTTGAGAGCCTGAATAAGCATGGCTTTGTCCTTCTCCAAAGTAATAATGCATTCAATATTCTCCCTGTTTAGCCTCTGGAGATCACAAGTAAAGGTGTTCCAGGCACTCAACTTGCGTGCATGGTATTGACCGATTTCTTCGAAGTGCTTTTCCATCCAAGTCCTAGTAGCATCAAGTTGCATTAATGAGTGATTCATTAGAGTATCCAAATCTTCAGGGACTGATCGCTTGTCGGATGGATATATGTCCAATTCAAATTGATCGAAGTTTAATCCTTGTAGACACCAGCCTTTGAAACGATCAGCAAGTTCGAAGGTGTGTGGCTTGGGAGTGTGGCTAGGCCTGTCTATGATAGCTCGTAGTTCAGCCAAAATTGAGGCAACAGTAGTAGTCTGAATTTCCGACACGAGAAGGTCGTCCAAGCTACGGTGTTTTCGAGTTTTGTCCTCGCTCGAGGTCCCCTCGATCCATTTAGACATCCTACACGAATAGTGATGTTTAGAAGTGAATGATGAACCAGAAAGCAACTTGTTCAGGACGATTCAGATCGTTCCCGCCAACCTTAAGTGTTTGGGTTGTTCTGTATGGTATCAGATTCTAGGTCATTATGCACAAACAGGAAGCTTTAGGTCGCTATAATAGTCTGATTCCTTATGAAGTCTCTCTACTTCAAAATTTTTTTAGAGTCGTAAACGGCCTAAAACTTTAAGGGCTGAACGACCCAAAGCTGAGGACTGAAATAACGACCTAGAGTAGGATCGAGGTCTAAAACCTAAAAGTGACCGCAACGGCCTAATTCAAGATGATCTATTACAGAACAACGATCTGAAATAAAAAACCAACAGGGGCACTTCAACTTTGAAAAGAATGGCAAGGCATGATGTTGCAAACTAAGATCGGTAATGAGTGATAGAATTGCGCATGATTATCATTCTAATGTACATAATACTTAGCAGTAAAAACCATGATCGAATTGCAAGAATTCATATATGGAAATTAGGCCAAGACCAACACAAATAGGCAAATTCAAAATCATGTTCATGAGCTCAAGATCATAAAAGAGATCACAACAGACATCAACATTATTATCAAACCTATGTTGAAATCGTGGCAAATGATAATCCCACAGAATCCAAAAGTATCAAATTCAACTTAAAATATATACACTGCAAGTAGAAAACTTTGGATCGAACCTGATTCTTGGTGACAAGAAGTTTCGAATTTGATTCACCTTCGATAAAAAGTCGAATAAGACTGTGGGATTGTTTGGATATGACTCACTTTGATGATGATCTGAGGTTAGTAGGATTTAGTTGATGACGGTCACCATTAATGAGGTTTTCCAGCCTAGATGAGGATTATAAGAGAATAACGACTTAAAGAGAAAACAAAAAGGGAGATTAAGCAAATATATCAAGTAAACAGGGCCCCTCGACGATCTAATACCAAGGTGGATACTAACGGGCTCTAATCAAAGAGTGGCTAAGAAGCCATAGTGACTTAAGACCGTGTCACGACCTAAGAAGCTGGACGACCTAAGGATAAAAGACATTAGGAACTCGCACGGTTTGAAGTCCCTAGCAACCTAAAATCTCGAACAACATGCTAAGGTTACCTAGTTCGAAGACTATATTATTTTCAATAAATACGAACTTTGAGGGGCAAATGTTAACCTATAAAATATGTTTCAGAAAATAATAAGCAAGTTTAGGTCATTTTATGATTTTAGGTCGACAGGCTCTTTGGGTCGTTATGGTTCCTCTAGCTTACTGAGTTCCTTAGCCTACTTAAGTGCCCTAGATTGTTACAGTGTCTTTGGTCGTTCAGGCAATGCGAGATGTTCAGGAAGCTTTAGCTCGTTTGGGCATCTAAGATCATTGGGACATCTTAGCTTGTTCAAATTCTTTAGGATGCTAAGTCTCTTTAGGGCATTAAGCTCCTTAGCCCTCTAAAAACTTCTAGGACATCTGGTCTTCATAGCATGCCAAGTTCTAGCCCGCAAGGTTCTTGGGTCGCCAGCTCCTCGAGTCGCTAACCCGTTAAAGGTTTTAGCCTACTCCATCAAGGCTCAAATTGCTTCGTCCTTGTTTAGCTTGTTCTAGGTATGCTTGGGTCGCTCCACTTTGTACAAGCTCGCACTTGGATCAAGACTCAAATCCATTCCTATGATCATTGAAGCTATCTCCAGTGGGATCAAATCTCTTTGAATCTTATTCTTACAACATAAGAAAGCTCTCCAACACCATTTCAAGCAATCTCTAACCTTCTCCAAACCCCTCAAAATTCGGATCTAAGCACAAAATCTCGTAAAGACAAGGAGGAACACAAAAGCGCCAAAGTGATCAAGGACTGATACATCTACCATCACAGAGCAAGTGATCTCTTCCATCTGTTTTCCAAATTTAAGCGTAATTAGATCATAAAGAGAGTGAAAAGGGAGGATAATGAGAAATGAATGTATAGTGAGAGTTCATTCATGTTGTAGATAAAATTTCATAATGGAAATTGATTGCCAAGTGGATGTAGATTCATATAGAATCGAGCCACTATAAAAATTCCTTTGTCTTCATTTTATGCATTTTATTTTGTAGTAAAGCGGTTCCACATTTTAATCTTACCGAATCGGTAAAGTGCATCGTTTGCACCTTTGGTGTTGATTCCAAATTTGGAGTAAACAGATAGTGTTATCCAAAATTACATGCTTTAGCAAAATTTAGATCTCCATAATTAAGAGATCTAATTAAGCATTGGTATGCACATCCATCAAGTTCTATCCTACCCTAACGTAAGCTTGGAATGTAGGGCGTAGAGGGTGTACCTTGGTCTCATTCTATGAGTTGAACACCTAAGGATCACATACTTACAGTGATATTATCAAAGACAACTTGCATAATCTGCCAAGCTCTTTACAATTCCCATATAACGCTAAAAGATAGTGCATGGGTCATATATCCTATTTCGTAAATTAGGTGTATGCATAAAAAATTATAGACATAAATAATTGCAAGAAGGGTAAGTGATTGAATTTAAGGTATGCTCTATTATTTTCTAATTTGAAATTATTATGCAAGTTAAATTAGATATATTTCTTTGAAATATTGACAATTAAAGATAATTGTATGTGTCACTATGTTTTCAACCAAAATAACTAGCAAGTTAGAGTCAAATATGATGGGAACCTTATTTTTATTTAAAGTTCGTATCTGGGTGATAAACTTAGATTTTTAGATTTTAACCGAGAAAGTGTACAGTACAATGTCGTGTGTGTGTATATATATATACAAAAAAAATTAATTCATTAATTTTCATATCGTCTTGGATTCCTGTAATTGCATCAAATCATGGCATGCTGTATTTGGATTTTGTCAGCAGCATCAGTTGAAAACCCTCATGAGACACAACTCGTCATACTAGGGATGCTTAGGGGTTAAAAGGCTGGTTGCATAAGTCAAATGCAATTGTGTTTCCCCATGAAAGTGTGGTTGATAGGTTTAGTTAAGTTTTACTCATGGACGAATAAAGGTTGTAGTACGGGGGGACTTAATGAACATTAAAATTATATAAGTTCTACACTGCTTGTTTATATGTTATAATATTCTTAAAGCAATACTACTCTGCCTTTTATTTGTGTTTACCGTTGATACTTGGTTTTAAGACAATGGTAAAATATTTCAATAATGGACTTAAACATAATGACTTAATGTAACATCCAAGATTTTTGACAATTCAAATCGACAATGATCCTCAATGTCGACTTAAACAAATCAAAAATATAGATAGTTATTGGGATTTATATAAGAAAAAGAAGAAAGAAGGAAAACAAACACAGAATCTTATAGCTCCATATTCATCTCCATAACGTTGTCTTCAATAATTGAAACTCAGGCTGACCCGGGCATAGATGAAAAGACAAAAATACTCGGGTCAGAACTAAAATATTCTCATATCAATTAAATCAAATTCATGTGATAATATGAGTGCAATAACTTAAGAGATGTTACGGGAAATTCCATCTCTTAAGGATCCGTTAAACTAGATACTATATAATATAATACGCTATTATAATAGTGTATATGGTTAAATATAAAATATTAAAATAGCGTAAGCGGGATTACCATTATTATCCTTACACCGTTTATACCGTTGCCGAACAGTTTTCATATAACACACCAGTACGTCGATGGATAGGGATGCACCGTTATACGACAATGTTAAATCAAAATCGTAGGGGGCTCAATCAGGATAATATGACAAGGCACACGAGGAATGCCTATAGTATAAATATACTAGTTGCATGCCCGGACTGGTGGTAACGCATAGCCGCGACTACCGCCCACCTCGAACAACACTCCCAAATCATGGATGCGCATCAAATCAAATCAATCAAACCGAGGGACTATAGTAATAGAGGAAGAAGTGTTGCCGATGGAGGTAGCCAACCCCACTTGGTCGCTGTATAGCCCTGTTTTAGTCATTTTAATTATGACCCGAAGGCCAAGGACATCCATCATCGTTGTCTTACTTCATTCTAGTAGCGTTTGCCAAACCAACCTACTTCATTCTAGAACTCCACCATTTACACAATTGTTAAAGTGGTTTCTGGTATTGGTAGAGTGTATGACAATATCCAATCCTGGTCTCTTTAACAGCCAAATGTTTACATTTTTCACACTAGTCAGTTCTTTTACATTTCAAAGGGGTTCACAACTCATATCAAAATATGATATTTTGCTTTAAAGTCGTTTCAACAGTCCAGATAGAATATTACATAATAAAATCTCCATTTATAACCAAACTTAAATCTTGAAACAATTCCAACCTTTAAAATAATTTGAATATTAAAATAGTCAAAATATACATATACATATATATTTAAATAATTTAAATATATAATTGAAATAGTTTGAAAATAAATAATTTGTATTTAAAATAGAATTTCAGATTTAGTAAAATATATAGGTAAAATATTAAAATAGTTTATAAAATAAATAGTTAATTATTAAAACAAATTATTTAAAATAAGTAATAAAATAAAATAGTTATAAGGTAAATAATTTATAAATAAAATAAATATTATATACTGGAAATCATATTCCAGTTTCAAATTAATTCGACAAAATTTCGATATCATAATTCAGAAGGATTTAACTTCCCATTTATATTTCAATCCAATTCAACAGTTCAATTTCATAATTCGATTCAAATAATCGAATTTCAATTATAATTCTTACTTTGAATTATTCGTTTATAAAAAGCTCGAGTTCACAATTGAAGTATTATTACAAATCAAGTTAATTTAAATAAATATCAAGGATGGATAAACAATTTAATTTCGATAAATTTATTTCATATTCAATTCAGTTTTAACTTCAGTTATCCACATTTATGAATTCCTTAAAATTTAAAATTTCAAAGCTCAAAGTTCAAATTTAAAGAAAAAATATTAATAATATCATTTCTCTTGTCTTTAAAACAATATTACAAAATTCAAGGTTAAAAACAATTTTAATTTAACCAACCGATGCCTGTATATAATTTTCTATCCTATGGTCAAGTAATACTTAAAAATTTAATTTTAGTGTTTGGGAAGGATATATATCATTTCAATCCAAATCAGGGTCATAGATAGTTATCATTTCAACCTACATTCTTAATTCATTTCAATGATTAATCTTGGGTTTATTTGATGCCCGTAACAACTAGGGTAATGGTTGGGATTAATCAACAAAATCACTAACATATATAAACAAGTGTTGATAACAAGACGAATTACATACCAATACATTAAATATATAATTTCCATGGCATCAATCAGAATCACTACATCTAAACAGTTTAATGTGATATCAGTTTACTAGTCATTAGATATGAGAGTTTTAAATAGAAATTAAATTCTAACTGTACTATTTATATCAACAATTAAATAAAATTACACAGTTTATGCAAATTTAACATAAATGAAAATTTTAAACATTCAATGTAACAACCCGGAAATGCGAGCCAATGTAAAATTTTTATTTTGGCAATTTTAGTGAATTTTGAATATTTAAAACGAATTATTTTAAATAATAACGACGAGAAATTTATTTTGAATAGAATTCGAACGTATATATTTATATAGATCGTCGTTAGAATATAATTAATTGTTTATAATTATAAAAGGAATTGAAAATGGCGCGGTAGTTCGATAATTCGATTTCAAAATTCAAATGAACATACCGGGTGCAAAATAAACCGGATTTTAGCGAAACCAAAAATATTAGAATCTAATTGAGAATATCTTTCCAACAAATCCGAAAAATTGAAATTTCATAGCGGGGATAAAAAGTTATGCCCAGTTGAAATTTCAGAATAGTCGCTATGGAATTCTGGCCCTTAAAAATCTAAATTTTGCAAATGACCTCGGATTTCGACGAAACAACTTTTGTTAGATCCGGGATGTAAAGTTATTACTAGATTCCAATTTTTATAATTTTTCGAATCAATATGTGAGCGTGTCAAAGGAAAACGTGTTTGACCAGTTTTAGTTGATTTTAATCGACTGGAAAATGGCCATTTTTCAAACGGTCTCAGAATTCGACAAAACTAGTTTTGTTAGGACCGTATCGTCAATACGAAGCTGGAAAATATTTTTCAGGGATTTTTAGAGTCCGTATGTGGCCCCGGTAAATTGAAATGCGCGTTCAAATTCAATATATAGAGTCATATTTTGATTTTGATGAAAACTGTTCGAAACGATCGAATCAGCCTGCGATACATATCCCATTGTGTTCGGAATGGGGGTAATTAGCTATGGACGACTGGCGGTGGGTCTCATTTAGAGGTCAAAAATAAAAGTTGCTTTTTGAAATTAATTAATTAAATAAAAAAATATAACTCTATCTCCTAACCCTCCCCCCTTATTTTCCAAAACAGAAAGCAATAGAGGAAAAAAAGGGGCGGAAGCCCTAATCGATCGTGCCCCCCCAGGCACCGCCCACTGCCGAGCTCCCTCACCCAACCTCCGCCTCCACCTTCTTCTTCTCTGTAACACCCCGTAATTTGAACATAAAAATTCACAAATTAAAGTATACTTAATTAAGTGAAATGGGTTGCGCAGAGAAATATATATATATATTGATATATATATATATATATATATATATATATAAAATTGAAAATTAAATAAATAAATATGCAGAAATGTTCAAAACAGCGAATTGGGAGAGGGGAATAACCGAACCGGCCGATTTTTGAGGTCGACCCGAGCCTGCTGGGTCGACTAGGGGTTAATCCAGGGTGTTTGGTTGTCAACCCGTGGGCCGATTCACTCAAATGCAGATTTTGCATTTGAATGGTTCTCATGGTTCAGCTTTAATCTAAAGGCCCTAGATGGTTCCTACACTTGACTTCTTCCCCAAGACATGCTTTGATGGCTAGGATCTAAACTAAGGTTAATCCTATGGCTAAAACTATCCTAGTCTTCTATAAAAAGACCCCTAACCTAAACCTAAATGCTCATTATTCAATCCTATAGCTAAACTATGCCAAAATGTTCTCTCATGGCCTCCACCCTCATCCTCTTATCATAATCTCCATCTCTAATCATATGAGAGAGTTTCTAAAGAAGTATAAGAGTTCCTAAGCTTGCTTAAGTGTTTCTAAGTTTGATTCAAGGCTTTTCTTCATCAAAGCTAGGATCTTTATTATTGATTTGGCTCAAGGGTTTTCATTTGGAGCATTCTTATTTGGAGTTTTTGAGTTGATAGCTTAGTGGCTTCGTCTCAATCTTTTAATATATTCATAAGAAGGCTAATCAACAAGTTGTGAGTTTTCTATAGCCTTAATGACCAATTATTGAAATGATTATGATAGGATATAATGAGGTTATGGCTATGAATATGGATGAATGCAAGTTATGCAAGTTGTATGCTATGTGTTAATGATGTTATGCATGTTATGCAAGTTATGTGCTATGTGTTAATGATGTTATGCATGTCATGCAAGTTATATGCTATATGTTTGTGATATTATGCAAGTTATGCAAGAAATATGCTACATGTTTGAGATGCTATGCAAGTTATGCAAGCCATATGTTACATGTTCATGATGTTATGCAAGTTATGCAAGTCACAAGTTACATGTTCATGATGTTATGCAAACTATGCAAGCTATATGCTATATGATCATGATGTTATGCAAGTTATGAAAGTGTTCATGATGCTAGTTGCTATGATAAACATTGATCCACTATGACACCATGATTATGCAAGTTGGGTGTATGATGATATGCAAGTTCATGTATGATATGTATGTAAGTTTGGTGTATGATAATATGCAAGTTCACATATGACATGTTATGCAAGTATGATGTTTGATTATATGCAAGAGACATGTGCAAGTTTACACCTTAGTATGATATGCATACATATGCAAGTTAACCCCTTTACATGTCATACATACATATGCAAGTTTACCCCTTTGTATGACATAAGAAACTTATGCAAGTTACCCTCCTTATGACATATGTGATTCATGCAAGTTTCGGTTGATTATCTATGCTAGTTGGGTTTGATGCTATATGCATGTTGACACCTTTAAAACCATGTTGATGCTAATGTTATGCAAGTTGAACCCATTACATTTATGATGAATCTTCCCTTTTATGTCATGTTAGCGAATTACGTGGGGAACGATGGGGTTAATAAACATGTTAATGAAATGGTGTGAAGTTGGTATGATTATGCATACCATAAAGTGATGGACATAATTGAGTCAATTATGTACATCGTTAAAATTGGAATTAATTAGGGAAAATTAATTCGGGGGTGATTAATTAGGTGTAATTAATCGACTAAGACACGAGGTTGGACCCTTTTGTAGCGTAAGACTGCCCAGAACCGACCGGCAAATCCAGCGGCTACAAATGATTGGCCCAATGTGAGAGGTCTTAGGCACAAACCAAATACATGACAACTGTATAGACACGAGGTTAGACTCGGTTATGGCGTAAGGCTGCCCGGACCCAACCGGCAAATCGAGCTGCCATAAAAGATAGTCTAATGTGAGAGGTCTTTACAACGGTCACGTTCTTAATCAATTAAGAAACACTTAACTAGATAAGCATGTAGTGGGCATGAGGGGTTAAGTGGGTGCCTTGGGTGGCATGTGGAAATCAAGTAGTGCCTTGGGTGGCATGTGAAAAATCTAGTAATTGCCTTGGGTGGCAATAGAAAATACGATTAGAATACTTAACCGAAGTGGGACATGTAATTAAACATGATTAAAGAGTTAAGTGGGTTCCTTGGGTGGCATGTAGGAATCTAGTGGGTGCCTTAAGTGGCAATTGAAATATGATTAAATGACAAGCTTAAGTAGTAACTTGTGGGGGCCTTAAGTGGCAATTGAAATATGATTAAATGACAAGCTTAAGTAGTAGCTTGTGGGGGCCTTAAGTGGCAATTGAAATATGATTAAATGACAAGCTTAAGTAGTAGCTTGTGGGGGCCTTAAGTGGCAATTGAAATATGATTAAATGACAAGCTTAAGTAGTAGCTTGTGGGGGCCTTAAGTGGCAATTGAAATATGATTAAATGACAAGCTTAAGTAGTAGCTTGTGGGGGCCTTGAGTGGCAATTGAAATATGATTAGATGACTTAACCAAACCTTAACATGTAAGTGGGCATGATTATAAAAAGGGGTTAAGTGGGATGCACTAGATAAAATGACAAGTTTAAGTAGTAGCTTGTGGGGGCCCATTTCAACCAGTAACCCATATGTATCTTATTGGGCTCGACCCATGTCGAGGACGGGACATGCGTACTGGGCTTGACTATTAGAGGCCAAAACGGGGTAGCGGTGGCAACGCGAGTCCAACGGGTTTCATATGCGTGTGTGGACCCGGGCTGGTAGGTAAGACGTTGTTGCATCGTGTAGATATAAGTCGTGCACCATTTTCGGGTTGCCACTTTGGGGAGTGATACACCCCACTGTGGGGCCAGCACGGGTATCTACGGTAGGGAGCCGATCGCTTGGGGAGTAGCAGGTACACCTAGTGGAGATAGGGGCAGACGGCACCTATGTAGTCAGCTAGGGGTATACGAAACTACTATTAAAAATTACTAAGTACACTTAGTGGGGATCAACCTTTAAGTAGGAATTACACTTGGGTAGGTGGAACTGGTGTGGTGCAGTGTAGGAATTATCCTTGGGTGAGTAGATCTGGTGTGGTGCAGAATAGTATTTATCCTTGGGTGGATAGGCGCGTCTTTACCGTTATCTTAGTTTATCCTAAGTCTAGTTGGCTACTTAGTGTAGTCATTTATCCCCAGTCGTACCGTACCAGGTTTATATCATACCCTAATTACTTTAATGATTGTATTGTTAAGGTTATAGGGCTCACTCAGACTTATGTCTGACCCCGTTGTTTTTATCTTTTTCCCCAACCCTCAGGTTCTCAGAGTGGGCCTAGCACTAGTGGGCTTTGATCAGATTGCTTTATCTATCTTTTGGAGCTTGGACTCTTGAAGAAAAGCTCGGTTATCTTTTCTATTATGGCTATTAGTATGTAGTGGGATTATGTACTTATGTTTTAACGAGATGGATATTTTGTACTTGACTCTTGTTGGTTTTTGAGATGTAACCAAACATGTTTACCTTCTGCTGCATTGAAATGATGTTTTAAATTTCAAGTATTACTTATATCTGTCTTGTTGTAATTTTTCAGTTCTATATTCACTTAAATACTCGACTGAAGCTAAGGCATTCCCTTTGTGAGTGACCTTAGTGGGAGTGGGGTGTTACATTCTCCCTCTCCTGCTCTTCCTCCGTTCTCCTCTTCCCCCTCCTAAAACGCGCGAGACCCTCAGGCCCCCAAACCTAAACCCGACGCCTCCCAGACCGCCGCCCGCCACTCCGACCACCCCTTCGCCTGCGTCCCCTCCTCTACTTCAGGTTGACGCAGCAGCCCCTACCCCCTTTTGGCGAACGCAGTAAGTTTATTTACTTTTTTTTATTTAAATTATAATACATTGTTTTATTTTCTGATTTCCATATAAATTAAACAATATAAAAGTTGGTTTTTAAATTAATAAAGATTCGATTTTTTATATATTCATATAGCGGAGAAAAGATTAGATTTTTATAGTGAAGCTTGGTTTTAGAATAAAGATACGATTTTTATCATCTTGAAAGGAGAGTAGATATAGGATTTTTCTTTGTTTGAAAGAGAATAAAAATATAATTTTCATATGATGTAAATAATAAAAATATGATTTTTATATAGTGGCAATAATAAAAATATGATTTTTATTTATTGAAAGGAATATAAAAATATAATTTCTATATAGGATATTAGCGAATATAAAAATCAGATTTTTACCATGGAAAAGACGATATTTTATATAGAGAAAGACAATATTTTTATATAGTGAAAGATCGAAATTTTATAGAGAAGAAAGCATTTTAAAAATATAACCTTTACTGTATTAGAAGTAGAAATATAAAAATATAATTTTTTATATAGAATAAAGCGTTGTAAAAATATATGAAGTATAAATAAAAATGTGATTTTTATTTATTGAAATGAAACAATAAAAATATGATTTTTATTGTGAACAACGTAAAAAGGACTATATTGGGATTGCAAATAGATCCAGACGGTATAGCAGTTCAAAAGTAAAGCACGGCGGAGTGGAACCCTCGGTGAGAACTTCTTACTTTAAATCTTCTTTTCTAGTTAAAAATTATATACTAGGATGCAGATAGTGCTTAGCAGCACCCGACACCCGTCGTCCACAGACCATGGACGGCTTGTATGCTTGTTTGATGTGTTGTGAAATTTGTTTGTGATGTTGATGTGAAATCGATGATAAAACCTTCATGTGTTGAAATAAATTATTATCGTTAAAAATATAATTTTAACGTGAATGTGAATAAATAAATATTCATTTACAAACCGGACAGTTTGTTTATGTACACCTATTTGAAGGACATTGATTGGGACGATAAATTTTACACGTCGCCCAACTGCACAAATAATATTCGGTGTTTGTGGATTGAAACCCCACACGGGTGTTGGGATGATATTTGGTGTACACTAATCCCAATTATTTAATTTTATGTCGATCGATTGGTCGACAGACTGTGTAAGCGTTAATTATTTATATTTAATGCTTATGCAGTTGTGTGGTGCACTTTGGATGATGGTTTATTATTTATCGTTGCTATTATATACATGTGTTGTATGGAGTCCATATAATTAACATTATATGGTGATTGATCGGGCCTCATTCCAATTGGAAAAATAAAGAATATTAAAAAAAATATAGATTCACGTGTTGACAGTACTCATTTGTTGAGATTAGTCATGTGTTGAAACAAATGTAGATTCATGTGTTAAACGAAATATTTTAACAATAAAATTTACATCTTTATCATATATAAAATTAGAAACTATTTGGAAAATAGATAAGATGAGTGGTCTCCTGGATATTGATCTGATGTTAGTTTCGGCCTTCGGGGTTACTATTTAGGGAATTGCTCTCTTGCTAATTTACGGTTGGAGTCTGATTAAAAATTAAATGATAGAAGTCATAATTTTATAAAATATATTAAATAACGAAAATAGTACGTGTTGACAGTACTCGTTTGTTGAAGTCACGTGTTGAAAGAAATATAGATTCATGCGTTGAATAGAATAACGAAGTTATTGAAAATATAAAGCTGTGTTGATTAGAGATGCGCTATTTTGACGCGAATGATATTTATATCGATTATATTCATTTTTATAATGAATATTGAAAAGAGATTTAAAAATCGAATATTTAGAAAATGAATTCGAATTAAATAGAATATAAAATGAATTCGAATTGAAATGAATTCAAATCGAATTGAAATCGATTTGAATTGAAATCAAATAGAAATGATTGTAAAAAGAATTTATAATGGAAAATTCAATTTTGATTTGAATTTGAAATGAAGGTTGAAATTGTTTTTGAAACAAATTTGGAACGATTTATAAAATTCGTTTTAAAAGGAAATCAATAATATATATATATATATATATATATATATATATATATAATGGCCTGAATAGAACGCGCCGCGCCACGGTAGTTCGTGAATTTCGACCATTGACTTCGAACGGATATTACGGGAGATCCGACCGTCGGATTCTCCTAAAATCCGAACCGTTGGGTTCGTATCGAAAAGTGCTTTCTAACGAATACAAGAGCTTTAAAATCTGATGGTTGGATTTGGAGATATGTCCAAATCAATTTCAGAAAAGGTCGCTGTAAGTGCAGTTCGATTGCTGTTATTGGAAATCGACTATACGGGCCTTGATAAAATTATTAAAAATATTAATAATTAGTGTAAAATCGTAAGAAATGATTTGGAAAGAATTGGTCAGAAAAATCCCATATTTGAAAAGATAAAAATAGATTTTTATCGAAATGGATTTGAAATGGGTTTTAAATAACCAGAATTTCCAATATATGAATTGGAATGGATTTGAATCGAAATTGTCTTTGGAATATTTCGATATTAGATTCCGCGATTATAAAGATATTTTGGAGGAAATTTGGAAGATATATTTTATATCGTTATTTCGAAAGCGATATTTGTGGGTTTTAATATCAAATGGGATTT
This sequence comes from Allium sativum, assembly GCA_030737875.1. NCBI lineage: Eukaryota > Viridiplantae > Streptophyta > Magnoliopsida > Asparagales > Amaryllidaceae > Allium > Allium sativum. The sequence goes on along the minus strand of CM060916.1, from coordinate 746,294,109 downwards.
GGGTTTGTCGTGGACGGTGTTTTAAATAACACTTGTTCTTTAGCCTGATAATAAATAGAATGTGATGTGGGTTTATCGTGAACTGTGTTTTAAATGACATTAGTTCTTTAACCCAGTAAAAGTAGTTTTAATGAATCTGTAATTAGATTGAAATGTGAATTGATAGTTTAAATTATCAAATATGGAAAGTGAGCGAGAATGGAGTATCACCAGTTTTTCTCCAAAGCGATAGTTAAATCTTTAATTAGATTTGAACGTGAAATGGTAATTAATTTTACCGATAACACCGTGGTGTTAGATATGGAGTATTACCAGTTTTGCTTCATAGGATGAATAGGTTGGGATTGAGAAATAAAATAAATAATAATTACTTCGGTGTGGTTCGCTAATCCCGACTAGTTTGAAAGGATATCCAAAGGAAGATTAAAGAATAAATTTAGAAGAATTTATCATTGATAAAATTAATGGGAACCTTTCCCTAAGAATGTGAAATTTAGAAACTAACTGTAGGTTAGCTAAGAAGAATGGTTTCCTGGGTATCGATCTGATGTTGGTTTCGGCCTTCGGGGTTAATATTTCGGGAATTGTTCTCTTGCTAATTTACGGTTAGTGACTGATGAATTGGAATGAGGCGTATGTTGTGTTTGTGTAACATTTGTTTATTATATACGCGGTTTATTCAGAAAGGCCGGGTTATACCCATTCTGAATAACCAATTCGACGATATGTCGGAGAAGAAGACGGTGGTTGAAGACCGAAAGTCTTCACATCATTTGGGTGATTAATGATGATCTTGATTGGGCTGTACACCCAAGATGAGGGAATCAGTTGGTGATCGTCTAGGCGTACTTGGAGATCGATGGAAATGCGAGGAAAGTGCCTCCGGTTTCGTTCAGACCCAAAACGGACTTGTAAATGGACTGTATGTTTGACATTGGATTTTATTCTGTTCTGATTGATCTCTATTAAATATATATCTGTTTGGCGGCAGAGAATTTATTCTCTTTCTTAACGCCCTTCTCTGAGACGTACGAGCTCAGAGATTGTATATCGATGGACATCAATCGCATGGAGTGAATTGCCTGTGTGGCATGCCTAAGTGGCAGGTGATCAAGGCTTCTGTTGAAAAGCAAAGTCTTGTGGTTGATGATCAAAGCACGACCTTAGTGGCACAGCTTTGTGTGTAGCGTGGATTCGCGAGCCTCACACCTCGGTGTGAGTCAAAAATGGGATAAGGACTGCATGGAGAGCACGACGTTTCTTTCTAGCTATGGGTGGTGTCAGTGCTTAAATTGGCTGACATATATATATATTTTTTACCTATGTGGTTGTTGGAATGAGGCACCTCGATTTTAGGTCTGTTAGGACCGGGAAACGTGTGTTCAGGAATACTAATCCACTAACATAAGTGTGGACCGACCCTGAAGCATCCAAGGGTTACCCAGAGTGTGTAGTCCTGAGACATTTGCTAGAGTGTCTCGAAGCGGAGAGGAGCTTGCCCCTTGCCTCGACTCATGACAGAAATCCAATTTCCAATATGAGATATTTCGGTTTTATTTATTGAACCAAGTATGGCGACATAGTGGTATGGGTTATTAATGCCGTCTATGATTGATATTTATGATTGAAATTGTTTTGACGCTATACATTCATAATAGTATCAAAAGATTTGTTTTAAACGTACCAAGCATGTTTGGCTGTTATAAGGTAAAAACCCTATCCTCCGGCTTGCGTTGCATTGTGTGATTGGACCTTGGTCTTATAATAGCTTCATTTTTCGAAAAAAGCATTTCGTTGTTTATTCTATGCACGGGTGTTCTTGGGAGGAAACCCGTTCCGTGTTATACGGCGTGGTCCCTTGAATTACTCTCTTTTAAAGTAAAGTTTAAATAACTGTTTTAGTTCTCACACCAGTCACATGACTGACCTAGAGTTTATTGTTTTAACCTAAACTATGGGTGCCCCTATTTTCGACACGGGCAGCTTGTAGTTTTGGCTTTGCAGATTTATATTCATAGGATCCTGATTTACAGCTGGAACGATGCTCGGAAAGCTCTGTATCCGGTATTACTTCCAGTTGTGTTTTTTATCGTTTTTCCGCTACTACGTAAATTATTGTAATCTCTGATATTCTTTGTTGTATAATATTTATTCATACTCTGTATATTCTTGTATTCTGATGGAATTGTTGTAATAAACAATGAAATGTTCTTCTGTTTATGTTACGATGTGTGTTGTTCTCAAAGCAATCCGGGCTTTCCTACCGGGGAAGTTACGGGTTACTACATTCAAATAGCAACCAAAACAATCATATCATAAAATGAATTCAATTTAACTAACAATCAAATATTTTAGTTAGGTGTGAGTGGGTTTAATCACTCATCTTGATTTCAAACGAGATTGAAATTCAAAATTTAACCCAAAAATTAATAGTTTTAGAATCAATCGGCGATAGCTCCATGCTATCCAGAATTTCAACACGATCCCAACGGATCCAACCTCGCGTAAAACTGAAGTCGCATGAAGAAGTTATACGTGTTTAAACACAAGAATTTCATAATATGTAATATAATTTAAAAATACTCCTCACCCAATCCTGTATTGACACGTCATCAACTCTATATTTCCTAAAGCCGCCTATTATTCCAAGTTCCCATCGTGTTCCTCCTTCCTGGAACCCAAAACTTGCGATAAACCTTGATTCACGAAGTGTCCAAATCAACGCCAGAATTCGATCAAATACCAGCACCAGAACCGTCGTTTTGTCCTCTGCCACCGCCCAAAAGTGGGGCCTACTCGATCGTCTAAATCGATCCCAAAACCCCGTAATATTCGCTGACTTCATGGTTAAATTCAGGCAAATATATGTTGCTAAAATTCGATCCAACCATATAGATTGAACGCTTTTGCGAAGCTCTATGATTTTTATTCTGGAAGTTTTCGAAACCATCGAAAGGATTGAGAGATCTTAAGCCAAGAAGAAATCGAAATATTGGCCATCAAAATTAAATAATGGCGGCTGGTGAATTAGGGTTTCGGGAGATTATTTTAGTAATTAATTGTCTCGATTTACGTGTATTTAAAGCCAAAATCTGGAATGAGTCCAAATCAGGCCTGCTTACTACCTGACAATATGTTTTGACCCTTTCTGAACGCCATGGAATAGGTTTCAAAGCCCAATTCCAAAGTCTCTAGCCGTTTCTTCTGAAATTCAATTAATTAATTGAATTATATGCACAAATTGCTATATGTTTTAAATTATTGCCATCAAACGATAACTCTGTTGGCTATGAAATTTTATATTTATAATATTTACAAATTTGGATCAAATAAAATTAATTTCAACGAATTTTGAGATTGTTTACAAAATGTCAAATTTCACATATTTATAAATAAAATAAATAATTAGTTTTCATTTATTTGCCTTACAATTAAACTCAATAGTTTATAGCCTTTATTCAAATTAAAATAGAATGCAAATAAATTTCATAAATATATTTTTTATTTGAATTCCAATATTAATCCTTTACGGCTTCAAATATTTATATTTCAATTATAATTGCACCAATCCAAATATAGTCAATATTAAGTTTCAATTTTTCATTATTAATCAACATAAACAAATTAAGAAAATTAATATTTAAATAATTTTGTTCAAAACACACTAAATTTAATAATTAAAATTATCGCAAAAAAATCTCGGGATGTTACACTCTCCCGCTTAAGACTTTTCGTCCTCGAAAAGGAGTAGTAAGAAAGTTGTAAATTTGCATATTTAATCATATAATTTCTAATTCGACTTATAACAGTTAACTATATAAAAGTTTAGTACAGGTTTGTAAACTCACACTTTCACACATTTTTCTAAGTCATAAATTCATGAAAAATTTCGTAGAGTCTCCTTTGTACGGTTAGGTCCGAAAAACACTAATACATATATATTTATAGATATACGTCTCATCTTAATGATGAGGCATCCCAAAATGGGGTAACAATATATAATGCCAAAATATGATATATAATTCGATATACGTACCTTTCATTTGCGTTATTAGAGATTTAAATTATTTTTAAGCAAGAAAAAGCAATTTTTATGCGCCAGTAGCCCTAAAGCATGCAGATTGCCTTCAGTACTTACTATAACACTCAATAACCAAATAAACACACACATGTATATAAGAAATAAATCTATATATCTAAAATAAATATATATGGAATAGAAATTACAATCAAATGACAAATAAAACATCCAACAATCAAAATCATACAACAAGCAAAATAACAAAGTTTTAATGTCAATATATCATTTATACGATCCATTTGGTTCATTCCAATGTATAAATTCCATATTTTTCGAATTTAAATATTTCAAATTAAATTTCCTTATTATAGTCATAATCAATTTCATATATGCGTATAATTCAGTTATTCCAAATTTCAACATATTCAAATGTTAGCTAAATGTATAAACATTAACGTGTTCATTATACTCAACTCAACAGGTTCAAAATTTTCAAGACCAATTTTAACTCATTCTTCTCAAATTCTATATTATAAACATCCATTTTATTAATATTTTAGTTTCAAATCAGGAATCACCATATCGTGATTTTATGGAAATTTGATTTACACTTATCCTAAAATTTACAAGTTGAAATCCAAAATTTTCTCTTTCATTAGATGTATTCAAAAAGATCCGAAGGATTCTTGTTTCAAAGAATTCCGACTTATTTTGGATCTTATACACTCATTTAAACTTGAGTTCGTAAAATTAAGAACTACCGCTATGCGAAGAGCTCGTTTGATTTAATTTAATTAATTTATTAACCATCGTTAAATTTATAAATTATAAACCAGTCCACTAATATTTTCACAAACTACTTAAACATTTATCCAACTTGAAAATATCGACTATATTAAATCGTCAAACATTCAACCATCTATATCCATACATTTAATCTAATTTAACTAAGCATATATCTCTTATTTCATAACTTAAAATTTATTTATATTTACAAACAATCAAAATTTTAATTTCACCTTCATTATCCATTCTAATACTTGCATATTATTTAATTTCTTATTTTTATAACATTTTAACTTCTAAATTAGTTGGTAAGTTATTCATGCTATAGGAAAGAATTGATTATGTAACAACTCGGAATTTTGGAACCAATTTAAAATTTTTACTTTAGCAATTTTAATGGATTTAGAATATTTAAAATAATTTATTTTAAATAATAACGATGAAAATTTTATTTAAATCGAAGTTAAAATGAACAATTTTAATTTAATTATAAAAGGACTTAGAAATGGTGCGGCGGTTTGAAAATTTGAACTTTGAACTTTGACTGACTGTACAGGATGCAAAATAAACCGGATTTTAATGAAACCAAAAATATTAGAATCTGTTTAAAAATATCTTTCCAACGAATCCGAAAATTGAAATTTCAAAGCGGGAATCAAAAGTTATGGCCAGTTGAATATTCAAAATAGTCGCTATGGAATTCAATATGATATATAGCCCATATAAATAGCCATTTTGCAAACGACCTCCGTTTTCGATGAAACCACTTTGGTTGGATCCGAAATGTCGAATTATTGCAGTATTCCAATTTTCATAATTTTTTGAATTAATGTGTGGGCATGGCAAAAGGAAACGTGTTTTGTAAATTTCAATCAATTTGGATCGACCAGAAAATGGTCATTTTTAAAACGGTCTCCAAATTCGATGAAATTAGTTTTGTTAGGACCGTATCATCAAAACAAATCTAGAAATAATTATTCTGTAATTTTTAGAGTAAGTATGTGGCCCCGGTAATTTAAAATGTACGTTTAAATTAAATATACATTGGTTTATATTTTAATTTTGATAAAAACCTATCGAAACAGTCGAATTAGCTGACCGGAGATATTCCATTGTGTCCGGAATGGGGGGTATTTAGCTAGGGGCAATAGTCATTGGGTCTCTTTTTGAGTTTGGATGGTTTAATAAGCTATTTTTGAATTAAATAATTAAATAATATTGAATATACTATAAGTATACGGTGAAATACCGCAACCATAATTCTCTCTAACAAATACAACTGCCACCAGGACAATATTCAATGGCCACCCCGCTCCCAATTTCGTTCCCCAATCTCTCACAACCTAATTCGAATTGGAGTATGGTTCTTTTACGGATATTATAGAGATTTTCGAACTCTATAAATACGTATGTGTAAGATCGTATCTCGGCTCGAGTTTTGCTCGGAATTACATCTCCAAGTCACCATCTTCGCAGTCGTTTCCAGCACTGGTGGATCCACCGAGATGGCCCCCTTCGTCGGTGATGGCAGGCATCGCTATGCCACCCCTGGTGATGCTCTTCGATTGGAGGCCAACGACCTCAGGCTCCTGCGGCGATGGACTTTTCAAATGGGCGGATGGGTTTCAAAAAACAACGAAGGCCTGGAGCTAAAATTAACAGTGAAGCAAAGGTTAACAGAATTTAAAGGCTAATTATTAAATTAATTATCCTAAGCTAACTGTTTTATTTATTTAAAATCGGTTTCTAAAATATAAACCGCATTGTTTTGAAAATGAAAAATAGCAATGTTTTTTTTTTTGCAAACAAAAATGGCAAATGTTTTCAAATCAAAACTAACAATGTTTTCAAATCAAAATTAACATTTTTTTCAAATAAAAAACTAACATTGTTTTCTAATCAAAATCAACATTGTTTTGTATATGTAAAATTGAACATTGTTTTTGAAAGAAAAATAGAACATTGTTTTAATATGAAGATCACATGGTTCTTATTACAAAAGTTACACTGTTTAGAAAATGGAATTAACATTGTTTAGAAAATGAGAATCACGTTGTTTTTATAAAATATATATAACATTGTTTTTATAAAATATATGTAATATTGTTTTTATAATATATATATATCATTGTTTAAGTAGAATTTTAATAGTAATATATCATTGTTTTTATAATAAAAAATCGCATTGTTTTGTAAATATAAAAATCATTGTTTTAAAATATATAATAGATTTGTTTCAAATATAGAATAGAATTGTTATAAATGAAAACAGAATTGTTTTTGTAGATAAAATGAACATTGTGTTTGTAAATAAAATATATATTGTTTTTGTGTAAATTTTCAATATAATAACATTGTTATAAAAATGACATTTTTATAAATAAATAGCTTAAAATAAAAATATGGTTTTTATATAACATGGACTAAAAATATAATTTTTAATATACATACCGCGTGAAACATATTACGATGGAACTGGCTGGAAACAAAGCGAAATCCAAACCATACCAGAAATTCAGAAATACACACTGATGGAGTGGAACCCAAGGTGAGAACTCCTCACTAAAGTTATACACAGCTATTTATTTATTTTCATAATTGATAAATATATAGAATTGCCAATGTAGGTTTTTATCAGTTTAATTATTATAAACTATATACAGTGCTTGTTAGATCACCTTCCTCGTCCACAAACCACGGACAATTTAAAATGACTGTATTGAATGTTGTTTGTGATGTGAAATGCTTAACACATTAAAAATATTAATATTATTAAGATAGTGAAATTAAATTATAAATATTAATTTATAATTTGAACAGTGAAAATTCATTAAATTTCTTAACCAATAATTTATTTAAGTAAACTGTTGTTTGAAAACCCCACATGGGTATTGGGATGATATTGACATCCACTAGTCCAAATATTTAGTTGTATGTCAATCTATGGATTTATAGGCTGTGATGAGCGTTATTTATTTATTTTAATGCTCACACAGTTGTAAATTTTACTTTGGTTGTGAATGGACTGTTTGTTTATTATTTGTCATTATTGTGCACACATGCGGTGTATGAAATCCATATAACCAAAATTATATGGTAATCGATTGAGTTGCATTCCAATTTAGAAATAAATAATGTTTTATTAAAAAGACATTTTAGAATTAAAATTTACATTTTTGTTGAAATAAAATAGTTGAAACCAAAATTTACATTTTTGTTGAAATAAAATAGTTGAAACCAAAATTTACATTTTTGTTAAATAGATTTATATCAAAACAAAAATAACATTTTTGTTAAATAGATTTATATCAAAACCAAAATTTACATTTTTGTTAAATATATTTGTATCAAAACAAAAATAACATTTTTGTTAAATAGATTTGTATTAAAACCAAATTGTCAAACTTTTTTGAATTAGATTATTGTAAATAAAATGAAGTTACCATTTTAATTCATTTTGTTAAAATAGAATTGTTAACAAAATGAAGTTGTCGCTTTTTAGTCATTTTGTTGAAATAGAATTGTCAACAAATTAAAAGAATCATTTTTAATTATTTTGTTGAAATAAAATTGTCAACAAAATAAAAGAATCATTTTTAATCATTTTGTTGAAATAGAATTGTCTACAAAATATAAGAATCATTTTAATGTGAAAGAATCATTTTAATGTAATCAAACATTTTCAAAGTAAATAATGTAAAAGAACGTTTTAATGTAAAGAATCATTTTTAATATAAAAGAGATATTTTTATGTAAAAGATCATTTTAATATAAAGAATATTTTAAACAAAGAATATTTTAAGATAACGAATATTTTAAAATAATTTTCAGTGAAGAATAAAATCATGATTTCGATGTCCATCTTCAGATGGACACAAAAATACAAAAATGTGAAGCCGCGTTAAGTACCAAACGCCATTTTAACCCGAACGGGTTTATCGATTGATTTTATTCATTTTATAATGAATATCGAAAAGAAGTGATTTCAAAATTTAATATTTTGAAAATATGTTCCTAAACCCAGTTTAGAAAAGAATAAGTCTTTTAATTAAGATTTAGGAAATTTTACCAATTAATTAATATTTGATTGGAACTGAATTGAAATGTGAATTGGGTTTATTGCGAACGGTGTTTTAAACAACATTTGTTCTTTAACCCAATTAACAATGAAAATATAATTTGGAATTTATAAATCTTTTATTAAGATGTAAAGGTAAATTTTCCAAAGTTAAGTTTTCCAAATTAATATGTTAAATTGGTATTGAATGGAAATCGATTGGTTAATAATCGAGATGAGCTTCTGTGGATGAAGGCCGCTACTATTTATGGAATTTAAAGGGCCTTGCCACTATTCCATTTATATTATTAGTTTGACACGGGAATTTATATCGAGTATATACTGTTATGATTTCCGTGTAGGTTCCATTTTAATGGAAGATGATTTTGGGTTTGTCGTGAACTGTATTTTTAATGACATTGGTTCTTTAACCCAGTTAAAGATAAGATTAATTTCTTAAATTTAAATAATCATTAAATAATGATTTTTGGAGATTAAAACCAAATGGGTGTTTTAATGTATCTTGTTAATTTCAGGAAGATCAAAGAATAAATTTAAAAGAATTTATTTTTGATAAAATTAATGGGAACCTTTCCCTAATAAAGGGAATATCTTATTAGAAGAATATTCTGAATTGGAATGAGGCGTATGATGTGTTTTTAAAGAACTTGATTATAAAATACGCGAATTATTCAGAAAGACCGGGTTTAACCCATTCTGAATAATTTTTACGATGATTAAGAATCGAAGATGAAGACGATGGTTGAAGATTGGAGTTCTTCACATCGTTTTCTTAATTACTGATATCTTGATTAGGCCGTACACCCATGACAAGGTAATAAGTGATGATCGTCCAAGCATACTTGGAGATCGACGGATATGCGAGGACCTTTCTCCTGTATTGGACATATAGGACGAGGAATAAGGTGCCTACGGTTTCATTCAGACCCAGAACGGACTTGTAAATGGATGGTATGTCTGACGCTGTATTCCTTTATGCTGTAATAGTTGATCTCTGCTAAATATATATCTGTTTGGTGGCGGAGAATTTATTCTCTTTCTTAACACCCTTCTCTGAGACGTACGAGCTTAGAGGTTATATATTGGTAGAAATCAATGGTATGGTATGGATTGACAATGTGGAATGCTAAAATGCAAATGATTAAGGCTTATTGTTGAAAAGCAGAGCCTTGTGGTATATGATCAAAGCACAACCCATTTTAGGCATAGCTTTGTGTACAGTGTTACTTCGCGAGCCTTACACCCCGGTATGAACCAGAAACAGGAGAAGGACCCCAGGGAAATGATATGTTAGTTTCTAGCTAGGAGGGGTGTCAGCATTTACAAGCTCTGGCATTTTACTCATGTGGATGTTGCTTATTATTACTTGATGGATAGAGAGGCGCCTCAGTATTGTTATGGTCGACATTACAGACCACATTTTATGCCCCATAGGGCAGGCTAACATATAGTTTATGGTATAACTAATCATCGACGGTTGACTGGCCCTAATGCTTCGTAGGTTCACTCGAGCTATGATCCTGAGACATGGGCTAGATTGTCTCAAATTCGGTAAGGACAATCTCTTGCCTTGGTTCATAGATGGAAATCCAACTTTCAATACGACATCATGCAGTTTTGATTGTGGAACTAGTATGGCGACATGATATATGGTACTTATGCTACCTATGATTGATATATTTATATTCGAAGTTGATTTCTTCACTTATAATAATAACAAAAAATGAAATTTCGTGTATCAAGCATATTTGTCTGTTATAAGGGAAAACTCTATCCTCCGGCTTGCATTGCATTGTGTGATGGGACCTGAGTCTTATAATAGCTTCACTTTTCCAAAAAGCATTGCGTTGTTTTACTTTAAACTATGATTCATGTGGAGTAAACTCGTTCCGTGTTATACGGCGTAGTCCCATGATTTACCCAACTTTAAAATCAAGCTAATAACTATTTTAGTTCTCACACCAGTCCCATGACTGATCTGGAGTTTATTGTTTTAACCTAAACTCTAGGTGCCTATATTTTCCATACGGGCAGCTAGTAGTTTTGGTTTTGCAGATATTATATTCCCAGCATCCTGGTTTACAGCTGAAGCTGTATTCGTAAAGCTCTGTATCCGTGTATTTCTTTCAGTTGTATTTTGTATTATTTTCCCGCTGCTATTTCAATGTAATTTAAATCTCTGATATTATATTTCCAATGTGTAATAATTATTCATACTCTGGAATATTCTTGTACTCTGATGTAATTGTTGTAATAAGCAATGAAGTGTTCTTCTATTTATGTTCTGATTTGTCATGTTCTCAATTCAATCTGTACTTTCCTTTATGGGGAAGTTTGGGTCGTTTCAGATTATTACACAAGTTCAGTGGATACAATTAGTTTGAATTCATTATTTCAAATTCTCAAGAGTTATATTTTAATTATAAATCCCTTTGCATCATTTTCTTATTTTACCATTCAAAAGTTTTTAAAATTTCAAGTTTTAGTTCATTTCAACAATTTCAAAATCATTAATTATTATAGAATTTAAGAATTCAAACAACGGGGCATTTCTAAAATAACTTTCAAAATAATTTATATAGTACCTTTTATATCAACTAAAGTTTAAAAGATTTAAATGAAATCCATATTTTCAAAACAAAATATAAAAGTTTCTAAGTGGTCACCCCCACTCGGACTCTCGAAAATAAAGTCGATGATGCATGCACTCAACACCGAAATCATTTCCAGGACCAAGAGAGAAGTATACGCTTACACAAAATTTTATTAATAAACAACTTCTATTGAAACTACTTTTAAAACATAATCATATTATCTCAAAACCATTTGTAAATCAATGTTACAAAACCGCCCGAAATTAATTTCTCAAATTCATATTTAACTTCTTATTTCATTACCAATTAATTTTCAATTTTTCTTAACCGTTCAATAACCAATAGTTTTATTTATTGATTAATTGAATAATAAATAATGAAAACATAATATTATCATCAACAAATTAAAATTCATATATTTTCAAATAATTCTTTATATATAGAAAATATAGTTCAAACAATATTATGTCATTAAGCCCTAATCGAGTGCTTAGAAATCCCTATCGATGCCTTGGCATCCCAAGTACCGGCTAGAATTCATAAAAACTCAATAGAACGAATCAACATAATAAAAATCATTTTATATCAGAATTACAAATATGCTCTCTCATATGCACTTAAACTCATTATAAGGCATTGCTACCCTATCTTTAATGAGTTAATCCCAAATAGAGCCAAGGTTTTTGCTAAACCAAAGCTCTGATACCAAATGTAACATCCGAGATTTTTGACCATTGAAATCGACAATGATCCTCAATGTCGACTTAAACAAATAAAAAATACATATGGTTATTGGGATTTATATAAGAAAAAGAAGAAAGAAGGAAAACAAACACAGAATCTCACAGCGAAAGGACAAAATACAATCAATAAATAATAGTTCATGAAGCTATTAAAAAATACATTTGATTGTACTTACAATGTGTGACAACCCTGATTTTCAGAACCAGTTTAATTTTTTTATTTTAGTTGTTTTAATGAATTTTACATATTTAAAATGATTATTTTAAATAATAACAACTTAAAATTTACTTTAATCGAAGTTAGTAACGTATAAATTTATTTTTAATCATATAACGAGCCTAAAATGGCGCGGTAGTTTGAAAATTCGATTTTAAATTTCAAATGAATGTACAGGATTCAAAATAAATCGGATTTCAGTAAAACCGGAAATATTTGAATCTGTTTAATCATATCTTTCTAACGAATGTAATAAACCGATATTTCACTTAATAAATTGAAAGTTAGGTCGAGTTTAAAATTTAGAAAAGTCGTTGTGGAATTTATATATTTTTTAATATAATATATAGCCCGTAAAAATAGCCATTTTGCAAATGACCTCGATTTTTGATGAAACCACTTTTGTTGGATCCGGAATGTCAAATCATTGTTAGATTCCAATTTTCATAATTTTTGAAATTAATATGTGAGCGTGGAAAAAGAAAACGTGTTTGTTCAGTTTTAGTCAAATTGGATCGACCAGAAAATGGCCATTTATCAAACGGTCTTCAAATTCGACGAAATTAGTTTTGTTAGGACTGTATCGTCAAAACATAGCTAGATTTATTTTTCTGGAATTTTTGAAGTCAGTATGTGGCCCCGGTAAATTAAAATGTACGTTTAAATTCATTATATAGAGATTTATATTTTAATTTTGATGAAAACTGATCGTAATAGTCGAATCGGCTTGCGAAACATATTCCATTGTGTCTGGAATGGGGGTATTTGGCTAGGGGCGACAGTTATTGGGTTTGAGTTGAAGTTCGTACGCGAAATTTCAATTTAAAGAAAAATAGAATAAACTATTAATATTTAAAAGGCTATAAATATCCCAAATCTTCTAGGAACCCTAACCCATAACCGTTCAGCACCTCCACCGAAATCAAGGGCCGTCATTTCTCTAAATTCATTCGTTAATTCCTCCCAACATACTTCGAATCAGGTTGTGATTATTAAACAAAAATCAAAGAGGGATCTCAGATCTTTAATTTGATACGGGCAAGATGATTTTTCATCTCGTATTCAGTTCGAAATCGGAGCATGAAGTGGCGCCCTTCACCTTGATTTTCACGCTGCTATGGAGCCTCGAATCGCGCGTTGTTCATGGCGTAGGGAAGAGGCAGGGTGCTCGACGTTGTGGAGTTGGGGAATCGACTTCTGGTGATGTTAGGAGGGTGCAGCGATGAGATTTCTTCTTCAAAGATGGGTTCAGTTCAGTTCGCATTTACCTTGAATGATATACAGAGGATGGGAGTCGGAATTCAATTGGGTTCGCCGGATCAGTGGTGAAGGTGGCCGACGGGTGTGGCTTAAGGCACTGAGTCGGGAGGTGGTGGTTGCATGGTCAGTAGGTGGCCAGAGCGATGGCGGTGGATGGTCAAAGGCCGGGTCAACAGGATTATACTATAGGAGGGAAAATGAAAATTAAATTAGGGAAGATGGAAGGGGAGTGTGCGGTCACGTGCTGAAGGGGTGAGGGAGTTGGTTGGTTAATTTAAAATAAAATTTAATATCTTTTAATTGTGTATTAACTTGAAATCGGCATAACTATTTCATACGAGAACGAATTGGCGAACCGTCAGTCACGTTGGAATCATGACAAAGAACTCTACATAATGGAACTGACTAGAGATGAAATGGAGTAGATTTGAAATTCAAGTAAATTCAAATCCGAACCGTAATAAAACAGAATTTCAAAAATAGAAATAGTCGGAGTGGAACCCAATGTGAGTTTTTCTCACACTGGAAAAATATTCACATTTTGTGAAATTAAATTCTGTGATTTATTTGATTATTTGGTTGTTGATTTCTATTTTTAAATGGACATCAAATTAAACTGTAGAAATTGAACTGACAGTTAGTTTATTTTTGAATTATATTGCTAGTTAAACCCCGACAGGTATAATCAGCTAATTATGGCAAATTGAACTGTTTTGGATGATGATTGTGATGGATGTTTATTTACGGATATACGTGAACTGTATGGATGTTGTCTATATTTTGATATCAGTGTTATCACCTTGAATGTTGCGGGCATCATCATAAACAATCAATTCCATAGTGAAATATATTGAAATGTCGAAAGTGAAATATATTGAAATTCCAAAGTGAATTATATTGAAATGTCGAAAGTGAAATATATTGAAATGTCGAAAGTGAAATATATTGAAATTCCAAAGTGAATTATATTGAAATGTCAAAAGTGAAATATATTGAAATGTCGAAAGTGAAATGTATTGAAATTTCGAACGTGAAATATATTGAAATGTCGAAAGTGAAATATATTGAAATTCCAAAGTGAATTATATTGAAATGTCGAAAGTGAAACATATTGAAAGGTCGAAAGTGAAATATATTGAAATGTCCAAAGTGAAACATATTGAAATGTCGAAAGTGAAATATATTGAAATGTCCAAAGTGAAATATATTGAAATGTCAAAAGTGAATTATATTGAAATGTCGAAAGTGAATTATATTGAAATGTCGAAAGTGAAATATATTGAAATTCTAAAGTGAATTATATTGAAATGTCGAAAGTGAAATATATTTAAATGTCGAAAGTGAATTATATTGAAATGTCGAAAGTGAAATATATTGAAATGTCGATGTTAGCCCACTTTGTGAACTAGACTACACAAAGTCAAAAAGTTAGAAGATCAAGTAGACGAAGTACACTCTTTTGTACATCCGGTTCGGATCGGAATTATAGGAGTAGAAACAAAAACAAGGCAAAGGAGGAAGGAAAGTATTCGGATCGGATCGGAGGTAGTAGGACCGATCCGAACCCTATCTGCTAGCCTATCCGATCTGAACCCAGTGCACCCTGCTACTCCGCTCCACGATCTCCTGGATATTCGGGGCAGTTACACCCACTTTCTACCCACGATGGCCACTAACTTGATGTGCTGGAGACACCAGAACTCATCCGATCCCGAAAGTCATGGAATGGAGGACATGTATACCCGATTCGATCTGGATTCGTGAAGGATTTTCACCTATAAATACCCCGCCAAGAGGCATATAGAAAGGACTTTTTGGCACTCTGAGAGTTTGAGTATCTTTGAGAACCGAATTCCAGCACTCCCAAACAATCCAAATCACCACTCAAAGTGTATTTTGAGTATAATTGAGTGAATGTATATGAAAAATGAGTGAGATTGAGTGAATATCTTATTTTATTTTCGTCTACATCATCAAACAAAGTGATATAAAGTGGACATAGGCTCTTTAATGCCGAACCACTATAAATCTTGTGTCTCTTTTCTGTTTTTATCGTAATTTAAGTTAATTTGGGTGTTAGAACCACTTTTTGGTCTAACATTTTGGTGCTTTCACTGAGAATCATTTGAATTCTCTGTTTTTTTTGGATTATCGTTCTACTTTTTGGACCGTTGAGTTCAAAGAAGTCAATCCCCAATTTCCGACGCTTTAAAGTACTTGTTGGTTGATTATTGAAGAATTATGGCCAAAGGAAAAGGCAAGGAAGTTCAAACCAGTCGAGGGAACGAAGTTGGTGAAGATCAACAAAACGCGGTCGTAACGAGGTCTCGTGGGCAAAGCTCAGGAGCGGATCGGACTGGCTCAGGAAATCCGAACCGGTCGCAGAGCGAAAGCTCCGCTCCGACCCGAGTAGAAGATGTTGAAGAGGTGCGCTCCCCCAACCCGAACCGATCCAGTCAGGTCACATTGCTCCGATCCGACTCTAGGTGATGTTGGATCCTCTACTCGAGCCCCTCCAAATGCTCCGACTCCAGCCAGCAGGACCAATGACCAGATCAATCCATCTGCGCCTGTCACCCAAGGAGATTTTTCGCGCCTTCTCGGCATGCTTGAGAGCACTAGTGAGGCTATAAGAATCCACGAGCGCACCAACCTCATCATGCAAGAGAATATGAGAATCATGAGTAGGGAAATTGGCGAGCTTCGCAGGTAGAGAACCCCTTCCCCAGTTCATCACACTACAATGGATCAGTCTTCTTCTTCTGAGGAAGAATGGCCTCGTGGAAGAAGGCCACTCGAACGACCTCAGAATTTGGAACAAATGACTTTCAGATCTCTGGGATCCTGCGAAGACGCTGCTCGTGTGTTAGGACCCGATGACCCGAGCTTGAGAGAGCCTATGCTATTACCAATGC
This sequence comes from Allium sativum, assembly GCA_030737875.1. NCBI lineage: Eukaryota > Viridiplantae > Streptophyta > Magnoliopsida > Asparagales > Amaryllidaceae > Allium > Allium sativum. Next base: position 746,277,495 of record CM060916.1, on the reverse strand, counting down.
GAGGATCCCATGTTCTGCCTAGAGATCCTAACATCACCAATCCCAATCAGGGACAAATGCTTCAGCCCCTTCCTCCCGAGATCGACCGGGAACGTAGGGAGCAAAGCAGAGCAGAAGCTGCTAGAAGGAGGGTGTCCCCATATCAGGAGCCTAGAGGAAACCCGAACATCAGAGCCAGGGAGCCTGAACGTCCCTTGACCAATGCTGATGTGTGGGCTATGGTACGCCAGATCATGTCTGAGAGTCGAAACTACACCAATGAAGATTATGGTATTAAGAGAAGCCATACTCCCTTTGCTGATGACATTCTTGACTTTCAGTTCCCCCGATGGTTTAATTTGCCGCAGATGGACAAATATAATGGGAGAACTGACCCGGGACAACAACTGATGTGACATGCATGGTTTATGAATGCTGCAGCTGCTCCTGACGCCGTGAAGTGTAAGGCTTTCCCGATTTACTTAGAAGACGTAACATTACTATGGTTTACCCGACCTCCTCCTCGATCGATATCAAATTTCAAAGAGTTAAGTGAACATTTTATGAACCAATTCCGACTTCACACCCGAAAGTCTAAGACTATTATCAAATTATCGAGAATTAAGAAAGCGCCGGGTGAGTCCTTGAAGTCATATATAGACCGTTTCAATTTACCTGTAATAGAAGTCAGCGACCCTCATGAGCCTACCATCTTGATGCCTTAATGGAAGGAGTTGATCCTGATTCGGAGTTTGGAGATTATCTTTCTGGGAAGCCGCCTCCCACAAGAGAGTTGTTTTATGAGAAGGCCAATATTCAGTTAAAACGGGAGGAAGCAAGGGAAAACAGAAAGTGGAAATCCAGAGCGGCCTCAAAAGAAGCTGTTCAGAGTAATATTGCTATAAAGCAGTCTGGAGAAAGCTCTGGGAAAGTCAAAGTGAATGTTGGAAACAATAATAATGGAAACGGGGGTAACAACAACCGTAATGGGAATGGTAATAGGAGAAACAGGAACCGAGGAAGTAATTCTGACAAAAGACCCCGGTTCCAGACTTTCGAAAATTATTCACCGTTGAATGGTACATTAGAGAACATTTATTTGGACACGTATAATGTTTTGCAATACAAAAAACCACCGCCACGAGATTCGATAGAGAAAGAAATTGCTACCGGAAAATTTTGTTTATTTCATGGAACTCACGAACATTCAACGAACGAATGTCAACACTTGAGAGATGTAGTTGAGAAATTGTTGCATGAACGTAAGTTCGATGAGTATAAGGCTGCCCCAAAGGACATGGGGGCAAGGAGGACCGGCCCCAAACCAGAATCAGTCTGCTCCCAAGCCTACAATGCAACAAAAGGGCAAAGAGATTGTCATTAACACCATAGTAGTTGGACTCCATCCAACTATCCACAGTTTCAGAGCAATGGACCAATACGTTAATGCAATTACGCACATAATGTGGACGAGTGCAATGATTTGGAGGATATCACCCCTGTGAAACAGTAGAGGACAATGTTCGATGATGTGTTGTTCCATAGCAAAGACGACACCGGAATCCAATCACCTACCGAAGATCCGTTGGTTATTACCACTACTATTGGGCCGGCACTGGTTCATAATGTACTAGTAGACAATGGAAGCTCTGTCAACATTTTGTTTAAGAAGTCGTTTGACCAGATGAGACTGGAGTATGGAGATTTGAAGCCCTGTGAAGGTTGGATCTGAGGCTTCAATGGGGCATTGACAACTCTAATGGGGTATATAGAATTACCCGTAACATTGGGACAAGGGGATCGTCGAAGAATACGAATGCTTTAGTTCGTAGTGCTAGATATAGATTCGCCCTACAACGCATTTTTAGGAAGGCCTGCCCTTGCAGAGTTCAGGGATTGTATTGCACCATGGTGCTTATTGCTAAAGTTCCCAACTGAAGCCGGAACAGGAGTAATGAGGGGAGACCAAGTCTCTGGGCGAGCTTGTTATATTGCTGAATTAAAGATGCTGATGATGAAGGGACTCAACATCCAGACTAAAAGTACTTCACCTCCTCCAAAGGAGGGTTCGGCGTAGCAATTAGAGGGATCAGCACCAAAGGAGTTGCCCAAGGGAATGCCTAAAGACCTAGATCCTAGAGAAGACGAGGAACTTGAGGATAGAAAAGCAACTCCTAACGAAACGACAGTGGATATACCCATTGATGAAGCTGATCCAGCAAAAGTTTTGAAGATTGGATCCCAGTTGGATCCGCACCAAGCCAAAGAACTGGCTAACTTTCTGAAGGCAAACTTGGATGTGTTCGCCTGGACCCACGCTGACATGTGTGGGATATCACCATCCATCATGAGTCATTCGCTCAGTATAAACCCGAAACACCCGGCTGTAAAGCAAAAGAGACGTGTGTTGGGCCCAGAGAGGTCGGCAGCTCTGAAAGAAGAAGTGGAGATGCTGAAAGAGAATGGATTTATTAGAGATTCGACATATCCCGACTGGATATCGAATCCTGTTTTGGTAAAGAAGTCAAACGGAAAGTGGCGGACGTGTATTGATTTTTCAGACTTGAACAAAGCCTGCCTGAAAGATAGCTTCCCACTCCCCAGAATAGACCAGCTTGTGGATTCAATGGCGGGACATGAACTTCTTTCTTTTATGGATGCATATTCCGGATACAACCAGATTCCCATGCATGTGCCCGATCAAGAGCACACGAGCTTCATTACAAATTTGGGGTTGTATTGCTATGTGGTCATGCCTTACGGATTGAAAAATGCTGGAGCTACCTACCAACGCTTGGTGAACAGGATGTTTTATAACCAAATAGGGAAGACTATGGAGGTTTATGTGGACGATATGCTTGTCAAATCGAGACAGTCCTCTAGCCATACGCAAGACTTGGCAGAGATGTTCGGTATCCTGCGAAAGTATCGGATGAAGCTTAATCCTTTGAAGTGCTCGTTTGGGGTGGCATCTGGAAAGTTTCTAGGTTTCATCGTGAGCTCTCGAGGAATTGAAATTAATCCCAGTCAAATAGCAGCGATAAGGAACATTGAGGAACCACGAAGAATCAAAGATGTCCAAAGTCTTGCGGGGAAAGTGGATGCGTTGAGTAAGTTTATCTCCAAAGCAACAGACAAATGCGTCCCTTTTTTGACTTGATAAAAAGGGGAAAGAAAAATTTCGAATGGACTCCGGACTGTGTTGAGGCCTTTCGAAATCTATTGGACTTACTAGAGAGACCACCGATTTTGTCGAAGCCGGTGGATCATGAAGAGCTGCTTATTTATCTAGCAGTATCGGCTCACGATGTTAGCACCGCCTTGTTCAAGGAAGAAGACAAGGTGCAAAGGCCGGTATATTACATAAGTAAGAAATTGGTAGCTGCAGAACGTAACTACCCAAGGATTGAGAAGCTTGCTTACAGCCTTCTGATCGCCTCCCGAAAACTTCGCCATTATTTTCAAGCTCACCCAATAATCATATACACTGATCATCCTCTGAGACAGGTGTTGCAAAGACCCGAAGCATCGGGACGGTTGATCAAGTGGAATATTGAATTAAGTCAGTTTGATTTAAATTTTCAATCGCGGAGATCGATCAGGGGGCAAGATCTGGCTGACTTTATAGCAGAGTTCACAATTCTGGAGGAAGAGACGATCGATGATAAGGTGGTCAAATCAGAGGAGGAATTAAAATTAGATCCATGGAAGTTGTACACAGACGGAGCCAAGAACGACCGAAGGTCCGGAGCTGGAGTTGTCTTAGTTACTCCTGAAGGACGATCGTTATATTATGCTCTGCGACTAGAATTTTCAGCGACCAATAATGACTTTGAATATGAAGCCCTGATTGCTGGGCTGAAACTTGCCCAGGAATTCAGAATAAAGGCATTAGATATATTCTGCGATTCCAAAATAGTTGTCTGCCAGGTGCGAAAGGAGTTTGTGGCCTGGGGACCTCGACTTGTTACCTATCTTGGAAAAGTGAAGGAGCTGTTGAGCAACTTGGAACGGTATAACATAACGCATATCCTAAGAGCCAAAAACCAGAAGACAGACCGGCTAGCGAAGCTGGCAAGCTCCGACAATCCGGAGGAAACCGAAATGGTTCCAATTGAGACGTTGGGATCGCCAAGCTTTGAATTAATGGAAATTGAATTAGCTTTCGAAACAGAACCGGAGAGGGAGTCGTAGATGACGCCAATCAAGAATTTCCTTAGAAATGGAGTACTCCCGCCAAAGAAGAGTGAGAGGCGAGCCATAGTTCGCAAAGCTACCAGATATGCCCTTTAAGATAATACCCTTTATCGGTAAGGATTTTCTATTCCCCTGTTACGATGTATAGCACACGACGACATCGAGCGTGTACTAAGGGAAGTACACGAAGGTGAGTGTGGAGATCATACGGGGGTCAGACTTTAGCAAAAAAGGTGTTGCGGTATGGGAATTTCTAGCCTACTATTAATAAAGATGCAGCTGATTACTCACGACGCTGCGACAAATGCCAGAGGTTTGCCAAGATCCCCTGAGCACCACCGACCCATCTTAAGTCGATGGTGAGTCCATGGTTGTTTTCCATGTGGGGAATTGATATCATCGGAGTTCTACCGATTGCCAAAGGAAGAGCGAAGTATGCAATAGTCGCCGTGGAATATTTTACGAAGTGGGTGGAAGCTGAGCCCTTAACCAAAATCACAGCGAGAAAGGTGATAAGTTTCGTGGTTAAAAATATCATATGCCGATTTTGGATTCCGAGGACCATTATAACTGATAATGGAACCCAGTTCGATGGCACCGAATTCAGAAATTTCTGCCAGAAATACAAGATTGACAAGCGATATACTGTAGTCGCCCATCCACAGTCGAATGGGCAAGTAGAAGCAATAAATAAAGTCAAAAAATCCATCCTCAAGAAGCGGTTGGAACGTGCAAAAGCAAAATGGGTGGATGAATTGCCCTTGGCTTTATGGGCATATCGGACAATGTTTAAGACAGCTACCGGCCATACTCCTTTCTTTCTCTCGTTTGGTTTAGAAGCGGTAATCCCGGTAGAGCTTGAAGTTCCCTCTCACAGGGTGACATATTATGACCCGATGACGAATCGGGCCCTCCTCCTCGAGCCCCTTGATGAAGTCGAAGAGAAAAGGGACGAGGCAGACTTGCGTGCGTCAAGACATCGACGTCAGATGGCACGCTATTATGACAAGAAAGTTCGCTTTAGAACCTTTGAGCCAGGGGATTTGGTGCTAAAGCGAGTTTTTCCATCCCTTACTCATCTCGGTCCAAAGTGGGAAGGACCATTCGCCATCCAACGGAAACTTGAGACAGGAGCCTTCAAGTTAATGACCGTAGATGGTAAAGAAGTGCCTAAGGCTTGGAATGCCCAACACTTGATGCGATATTTGAATTAGGGATGTTGTATTTTCTTTTGTTTTTTTTATGAACCCTGTAAAAAGGCGCGACTTGCCTTAGAAAAGTCTGTTGATGCGAACAAAGGACTATAAAGTGGATGTAGGCTACGACTTAGCCGAACCACTATAAAAATATCGTATGTCATTTACTTTCCTACATTATTTATATCTTCAACTATTATTCTATTATGACTGTGGAATACGAAATGTTAAATTAAAATTTGGAAAGTTAGAGATGGTTTATATGCAAGAACAAACATAACGACTGTTTGTATGATAAGACATAAAAGAATGGGAAGACGGCATTCTTAACTCTAACTCTCAAGAATTGAGAGAGAGTATAAAGGATGGGAAGACGACGTCCTCTGAGGCGTGAAGGTGCACCCAGATGAGAGACCGCCTCAGCAAGAACTCTAACCTGGATATAAGACAAGAGTGTATAAAAGATGCCAGAAAAGAACAGGCATGAATGACGAAAGAAATATGACCCCCGTCAGAGAATCGGGGACATTCGGACTTTTTAATTTAATCTTGAATAGTTTTTCAAGACGGACTGGGGGCATACATATACACACATATTCCCCTCTACTATGGCTCCATTACACAACTTTAGTAGGACATGCATTTGTATTTTTACATAAATACTGAACTAATGACTAACAGGCATTGCAGGAAATGAATTATTTTTATTTACAAACGTGTGAGTTTGTACCGGAAAGTAAGCGAAAAAGAAGATGCGAGGGCCGTGCTCGCTGCAACAAATTTTTTTTTTTGAGCAAAAATGTGTGATCTTCCAATAGGAAGAGAGCACACATATATATATAATAAGAGAAATGGTACAAGAATATCCAATACAGACTCAGAACGATAGACACACATAGTAATGTAGGGAATAATAGATAGATGAGTTCCGGCAAGGCCACCACCCATCATACTTCATTATCGAATTCCGGCAAGGCCACCACCCGATAAGAAGTATATCTATTTCCATACATTAAACAATCTATGTGTATAGCAAAAGGTGAATCAAAATACTAATAATTACAAACACCCCTTCACCACAACTACTAATAAAATCAAAACAAGCAAGGCTAAACGATCACTCCAAACAGCAACTCCAAACAGCAACTCCAATAGCTCCACTAGCACCACAATTACATCTACAACCTGTAATCTGAAAAAACTAAAGCAAAATAATCAGTAACTACACATATATATGAGTAAATGCCTATATATATATATATATAAATAAATATATATATATATATCTGTGTGTGTGAATATATAGGCATCTATCCATATATACATGTATAAGGAGAAAGACATAAGAAAGCCATAAGTAACTAATTAATCATGAGGAAAGTAACAGCCCAAAACAGAAATCAGCATCCCAGACGAGGCCTATTACATCTAAAATATCTATTAATACGAATGAATAAACTCAGATTAAATCTTACCTTTAACAAAAAACGCCCAAATTGCAATTTTCCAAATAGTTTATAATGTGAATTGGACATCCATAACAAACAGAAATTTACTATGTTGATGATTAAATCATCCTTTGATATAGAGATAGATTGGAAAAGTCTCTGATTCCTCTCAACTCAAATGAACCAACTAATGAATATTACTAAAGAATCCAATATGTATTTCTGTCTAGAATTGTATCTTAATCTATAACAATTCCAATAATCAATACAACTACTAAAGGAATTAAAACAATCAAAAGTAAAAATCCTAATAATCATATTGAAAATATAGAAGGTGACATCGCAAGAAAAAAATAAATGATCTACCTCCTCCTCCTCTGTATTACAAAAACAACATTTTATATCAAAATTAACATTTTTCCTTTTTATTAACTCAATCGTATTAAGCTTCTTGTGAACGATCAACCACATTAGAAACTTTGCTTTAGGTGTAGAATTAGATTTCCATAGGAATTTAAAGGGGAATAATGATATACCAGAGAAATTAAGAAAACTATACATAGAATTAACAGTGTAAACTAAACACTTATCCAATCCCCAGCTAATAGAATCACTATTTACGTCCATATGGTACAATGCTAGCTTGGCTTTAAGTAAGGCCAATTGTCTTAATGAATCTTCCTCCAAAATATTATCGAAGAAGAATTTCCACGGAGGATCTAATTCAGCTATGTAAACATCCTTAATTAAAGCATTTTTAAATCTACTAATATTAAAGAGCTTACTAAATTCAATTTTCAATGGTACACTTGAAATCCAAGCGTCATGCCAAAAATAAGTAAGGTTTCCTGAATGAACTAACACTTTACATCCTATATTAAAAAAGTCAAAACAATTCAAAACAGATTTCCAAAAATAAGATAATCTGTTATTCCAACTGCCACCATTACCAGTAAAAAGCTCTCCTCTTGAATAATATGATTTGGAAACGATAGACTTCCAAGAAGACTTCACTTCTGGACATCTATATTTCCATAACCATTTAGCAAGTAATGCAGAGTTAAAATTATGTAGATTTATGATTCCCAAACCCCCCTCTATCTTAGATTTGCAGCACATTTCCCAGTTAACTAGACATTTTAGACTACTACAACTAGAATCACCATTCCAAAGATAATTACGTCTAATCCTATCAATTTTCTCAATGACCCATTTGGGAAATCGATGAACAGCCATCCAATATGAGGGAATAGCTGATAGGACCGAATTAACTAGAACTAATCTACCTGCCCTGGACAGGAATCTATTATTCCAGTTAGATAGTCTACTATTAATCTTATCAATAATGATTATCCAATCTTCCTTCTTAAGCTTTGATGGTCTTATTTTAAAACCTAAATAATCAAAAGGAAACTTCATAATCGAACAGTTCAATGTGCTAGCCACTAAAGTCTCAATGTTGTTGAAGTCATTAATGACCATCACCGCGCTCTTATCAAAATTAATTCTTAGACCTGATAACATCTCAAAACAGTAAAGGATAAATTTAAGAGCAATAATATGCTTAGGCAGATGAGAAGAAAATAACAAGGTATCATCCGCAAATTGAAGGATTGATAATTCATTGTTAAATTCCTCATTCCCAACACTACCTAGAATACCTAAACTCCCCGCTCTCTTTATAATTTTTGAGAAGACATCAACTGCTAAATTAAACAGAAAAGGCGATAAAGGATCGCCTTGCCTGAGTCCTCTCTTAGATTGTATCTTCTTACCTATTACCCCATTAACTACTATGCTAGAAAAACCAGACCTAAGTAACAACATAATCCAGTTAGTCCATCTAACACTAAAACCCCTAGCAAGACATAATTCGCATAAAAAGTCCCAATCTATTGAATCGAATGCCTTCTCAAAGTCTAGCTTCAAAATAGCACATGTTATATTGTTCTTACAACAGACATTAATATATTCCTGTACCGCTGCCACTCCATCTACTATATTCCTACCTTTAATAAAAGCTGTTTGAGAGTCATCAATAAGGTCATTCATCTTGCTACTCAACCTATTCGCTAACACTTTAGATATGATCTTAACAGCCACATTAATAAGAGAGATAGGTCTAAAGTCCTTAAGGGTATTGGCCCCTTCTCTCTTATGTATAAGTATGACGTTAGCAAAATTAAAACTACCTAATCTCAAATTACCACTATAAAATTCATTAAATAATTCAATAATGTCAAACTTCAAAACTTCCCAAAAATGTTTGTAAAAATTAACAGAGAAGCCGTCAGGTCCAGGAGCTTTGTCACTAGGCATGTCGCTAATTGCCTTCCAAATCTCCTGTTCTGAAAACGGTTTATCCAAATCTACAAGACTAACCCTAGTATATGCAGGATATAATTCAAAACACTTCATCACTTAGGCGTTGGAGTGGATTTGGATTTTTTAGCGGCCTTCTGAGCATCCTTCGCCTTACTTTCAGCATCAATTAAAATGCGCCTTGGTTTTTTCCTCCCTGAGACTGAAGTGCTGGAATCAGTTGATTTTTTCCTAGGAGTCGGAACACTGGAATCAAGAGAAGACTTTTTAGCAAGTTCTTCTGTAATAGACCTAGTTGAAAGCTTAACAACTAACCTTGATCCAGCATCCACCACTGCGAGAGGCTTAAGGCTTTCGGGGTCCAGGCCTTCAACTTTAAGCTGCATACGTTTGTCATGTTCAGCTTTCAATGCAGCTAAAGTGATGTCATCAGCGCTTTTTGACTCCCCAACTATAGCCACCTCAGGGTCTTCCTCATGCCCTTCATTGCCACTGTCGTCCTTCAAGGCGTCTATCATCTCGCCACCGTGAGGAGCATCAGCCTTACCCTTGTCTCCTTCAGCCTTCTCCGCTGACTTAGCTTCGGCGGTGGTGCCCTGAGGCGCGTCTGTCTTCTCGGATGGTTCAACACCTATAGAGTGAGAAGCAACAGTTATCAACTCAGGAGAAAATAAAGGGTCCTTCATCGATTGCCCGACTATGGGATGGAAAGTGGAGACGACTTTGACGAATTGGGGTGAAAAGGTAGAAATACCTTCCGATGATTTTATAGCTGGAGTTACTGCCGTTTCTGACATCGTCTCAGGAATGGGGGATAAAAGAGATGCCTGAGGGATCGCCGGGTTTTCGGGGTCATATCCCTCTACTTCAGAATTTTCAGCGGTAGTGGAAGAAGAACCGGCCTCCAAGATGTCCTTTTGTTTAGCCTTCCGCTTTTCCTCTTCCATGGCACTAGCGATCAGTCGGCGCCCCTCAGCCAGACGTGCCGGCTCGTCATCTCTTAGATATTTTTCCATGAGCTTGTCCTCGTCGATGGAATCTACCTTGAGTTCTTCTTTCTCCCATTCAACAATTTGGCTCCATACGTTAAGCAAGGTAGTCGGATAATCTTTGATCCAAGAGATGTTTCGGTGACGGATTACATGTGAAAAATTCGATCATTAATTCACCGAAGCCCTGCACATCCTCCTAGGCCTCTGCCAACTGCTTGCGGGACTCTTCGGCTGACTTAATGACACTTTCAACATTACCCTCCGCCAGGGCAGCTCTATTCTCGGCCTCCATCAACTTGGAAGCCAATTCAGCGTTTTTCTTCTCTAATCTGGCATTCTTCTTCGCTAACTCGGCCTTTTCTCGCTCAAGGGCAGCGTAAGCAAGTAGCATTTTGGCGTTATCCAACATGGCGTCTTCTGCTTGCTTTTTCAGCTCTGAGTGCTCTTTACTATGGGACTCGAGAAAGTCATGATAACGTTTTTGTAGATCTTCAAATTGTTGCTTGAAGCTAGCAGCATCCCGTTGAGCGATAGCAAGTTGGGCCTGTGTATCCTCAAGGTCTTTCCCTAAATTTTTCAAGGCCTTTGCGTCAACTTCTACAGTTTTTTTCATCGAGTTAGCATCTGTGATTAGAGTTCGGATAATTCCGGAGAGGTTGCGCGAGTACTTGAACATCTCCGAATATTGTTTTTCGACTGCGTCAATTTTTGCTTTGGCCTCGTCTGCACACCTCAAGGAAATAGGCTCAAGAGCAGGTAAGAAAGTCAAGTTTTCAAAGTAGTGTTCGGGAAACCGCTCCTCCAGATACGTCCGCTTAACAGAAGTTTCAGCATCCAATGGTGGAGGTGTAGGGAATGTCAGCTCAGTAGCCTTATGTGTGGAGGGCTTAATGGCCTCCTCACCCTTTCTAGGCCGCTTAGCATGAACCTTGCGTTTTCTTCGCGAGTCGGTATCTCTCGGCGGGCTCCTTTCCCTACTACGTTTTTCTTGAGAAGAGATTTGGTCTTTTGACTGCGATGTATCATCTCCTCGACGACCTTGGTAGCCTTTATATCGCTCTGGATCTGACCGAATGGGAGAGCAAAAGCGCGAGGTCCGCGGCTGATAAGAATCACAGGGCCTTCTATCCTCCCTACCTCGGCTTTCGCGGCGATCATGCTCAACATCATGAGGGGGTCTGGTCATGCGGCGGTGTAGTTTCCTGATGTCGTAGTGAGCACGAGACATTGTACCTGTGCAACAATACAAGTGGAATTCAGAATCAGTATTATCATAAGAAGTAAGTGCTGTGAAGTGGGGTGCTATTGTGTAAAGTGCATCCTAAGTGGTGTCCCCCCTCCGACAAACCAGAGTCTGAAGCCGAGCCAGTACGAGTGGGCTCTTTGGCCTTAACAGGAGTAGCCTCCTCCGAAGAAGTAAAAACCAAAGGATTTGTGCCAAAATCCTCGAAAGTGTAAATAGTGTTAGGAAGGGGGAGATCTCCCAAGCCCTGAAATGTAGGATCATCAGCAGTAGGGGCATCTCTTTGGGAAGCGCCTGTTGGCTGTTCTTTAGGAGATGGTGATTTCTCAGGAGAAATAGCATCCCCAGGAGTGATGTATCCTTCTCGGTGCTTTTCAGGTATGTTAGCCAGCTCATCTTCCTGAGTTGAAGTTGGAGAAGGTGAAGTTCGAAGTGATATTGTGGGGCCTTTTGAGCTCTCGGCCATTTCTGGAATTATTTCCACTGGAGGGATATATACATATGGACCTGACCCGTGACCTATGCTACGGGTAATGGACAATAACCCGTGGTGATGAAGATATTCGTCCTTGAGGACCTCATCAATAGTTAGAAATTTTTGGCCACCATTGAGGAGCTGATGCATCCGATCAAAATACACTTGATCCGATATTTGTTTGGGATTATCAACTGCAAACAAAAGGAAAACAGATTAATGTATTAGCATAGACACTCAGAGTTGAGATTTAGAAAACCAATTCTTTACTTGATTTTGTCCATCGCCTAGCACATCCCGGCTGTTGCCTTATATAAAACCATTCCAGCTTGGAGTCGCCGGCCTTGCTGCTGAATGGCGCCGAAATTATTTTTCTTTTTGGGACAGACTCGAAGTAAGAGAAAGAAGGAGTTTCTCAAGTCTGATGCTTGAAGTTATAAAAGAAATGAACGTCATCAAAAGCGAGCTCTATGTCTAAGATCTTGCGATATGCTACATATAAGGTATACAGGTAAGTATAGGAGTTGGGATGCAGCTGCATGGGGGAAATCCGCATCTGTCTTAGAAATTCAACGACAAAAGGAGAAAACGGTGGAATAGCTCCAACCATGCACATCAATTGAGTGATTTCCATAAATCCCTCTGGAGGATTATGAGGACAGTCGGTTTTCGATGGCACCAGGGTATCCTTTTTCAGTATCCCATGCTTTAAGCGTATTCGAGTAAGTCTGCCGTTGTCAATCGTCGATTCAACAGAATCTTGAGGTGATTCCAATATGATGGCAGACTCAAATTCGTCAGGAGCTTGATTATCTCCAACCCCTCCTTCCTCTTCATAGCCCAGAGAAACTTCACTGTCAGAAGACATTTCGCTGTCATGTACCCCTGCTTCATAATCTTATCCCTCGTCGTACCATTCAGGGTCTGAGGAAGAAGATATGTCTTCAAGAGTGATTTTATTGGATGCCTCTGGGACCTCTTTCTTTTCTACCAGTCTAGAAGAACGTCTTTCGGCCATGATCACTAAATTATCGAAGAAGCAATAACAGAAATTAGAGTAAATTAGCCCATGTCCCTCTGTGCATATGTGAACTAAAGTGTGTACGGTGTGTGCAGAAGATATAAAGTGAACACTTGAAAGTATAATGCAAAGTTTTGGCAAAGCGGTGTTCAGAATAGTCATTGATGTTTGTTTATGTTCGTAGGGCACTATCCTAACTGTCCATTAAGCTGTAGACTATATCGAGAATTGATTTGGCCAGTTAAGCAAGTTCTCATGCATTAAGTTGAATTATTCTTCGGTTCGGTTCAGATGCGTTCATTGGGATCGGATCGGGGGGCACAAACTTGTCTTGGCCTCGGACAAACAGTAGAGCCCAAGGATCAAAGTCGGATCGGTTCGGAGGTGGACATCTGGAACGGTCCGGATCGAATTAAGCAACCATGCCCCTCTCCTCCTTTGTTTCACTTTCCGGTCCGACCCGGTTGGGAGAGTAATGTCCTCTTCTTTTAATGCAAGTCCGACCCGATCCGGTCAAGTGAGCTCTGTTTCCCTTTTTGACTTTTGCTCCGACCCGATCCGGTCTTGTGAACCTCTCTTCCTTTTCTCCTCCTCCATCTTCCATGCTTCCTCATCCGAACCGATTCCCCACTCTCTTCATATTCTTCTTCCTCATCAACCAACACCGAACTCAATCCCGTCTCCAAAACCCCAATTAGGACCGAAACAAATACCATCTCCTACCTCCCAACGCCTCGAGGTGATGGCGGATCCACCGACGACGACGACGAGGGAGGAGAAAGCCACGACGTCAAAGCCGAGCAATAACCATACCCAAATCACTCGAATTTACCACAATTCTATACTGAAAATGGTTATAGTGAGATGGTTTAAGATTATAAAACTACCTATATGATTGATTCAGGAATTAGAGCGAGAGTTTTGGGGTTTTAGGTGTCTAGGGTTTCGTTCTCTTGTTGGGGCAATTCCTGGAGAAGTTATGGAAATAAAAAGAAGAAAAGATGGAAATAGGGCAATGGATTTATATAGGGTGTGAGATGACCTTTAGTATTCCCACTTTTCACTCCGTTCGGACTGGAATCCGAACCCCTGAACATATGTCTGGCCCGTTATTTTGGTGATGGTGGATTTAAAAGGGAACCTATCCAGACTAGAACATAAGCCCATGTACATACTCGTGGCCCATTGGTTTAAGCAATCACAAGTCGAAGAGCAACAACCATCCGGACCGGAGTGCGAGCTTATATGATTCGAACCCGGATGGAATAGCGTGCACTGAAGTGATATTTAAACTGAGTTTAAAGAAAAATAGAGAAAAAGATTACCTGGAGGGACTGTTGGAAATTGCAAAGGATTCTCAAATTTGTTAAAAAATAAAGGAAATAATCCAAACGCTATATGACGTGTGTATATATAGACATCAAGAGACGCAGCTTTCTAAAACGACGTATCTTTATACATCAGTGAAAATGACTTCTCAACGATTCAAAATCAAAGACCGATGTGCAGATGATGTCAAAGCACGCTTCGTCTCCGACAGAAGCATCCTTTGAGGGGGAAAAATGTTAGCCCACTTTGTGAACAAGGCTACACAAAGTCAAAAAGTTAGAAGATCAAGTAGACGAAGGACGCTTTGTTGTACATCTGGTTCGGATCAGAATTATAGGAGTAGAAACAAAAACAAGGCAAAGGAGGAAGGAAAGTTTTCAGATCGGATCGGAGGTAGTAGGACCGATCCGAACCCTATTTGCTAGCCTATCCGATCCGAACCCAGTGCACCCTGCTACTCCGCTCCATGATCTCCTGGATATTCGGGGCAGTTACACCCACTTTCTACCCACGATGGCCACTAACTTGATGTACTGGCGACACCAGAACTCATCCGATCCCGAAAGTCATGGAATGGATGACACGTGTACCCGATCGATCCGGATTCGTGAAGGATTTTCACCTATAAATACCCTGCCAAGAGGCATATAGAAAGGACTTTTTGGAATTCTGAGAGTTTGAGTATCTTTGAGAACCGAATTCCAGCACTCCCAAACAATCCAAATCATCATTCAAAGTGTATTTTGAGTATAATTGAGTGAATGTATATGAAAAATGAGTGAGATTGAGTGAATATCTTGTTGTATTTTCATCTACATCATCAAACAAAGTGATATAAAGTGGACGTAGGCTCTTTAACGCCGAACCACTATAAATCTTGTGTCTCTTTTCTGTTTTTGATCTCATTTTATCGTAATTTAAGTTAATTTGGGTGTTAGAACCACTTTTTGGTCTAACAGTCGAAAGTGAAATATATTGAAATGTCGAAATTGAATTATATTGAAATTTAAATTATTTCAAAGGTCTAAATGTTTATTTAAACTTTGAAACAAAATTCAAATTGAAATGATCTAAAATTTATTAATTGAAATTTGAACTGAATTGAATTATTTCAAAGGTTTAAATCTTTATTTAAACTTGAAACAAAATTCAAATTGAAATGATCTAAAAATTTGTTATTTGAAATTTGAACTAAAATTGAATTATTTCAAAGGTTTAAACCTTTATTTAAACTTTGAAATAAAATTCAAATTGAAATGATCTAAAATTTATTATTTGAAATTTGAATTGAATTGAATTATTTCAAAGGTTTAAACCTTTATTTAAACTTTGAAACAAAATTCAAACTGAAATGATCTAAAATTTGTTATGTGAAATTTGAACTAAAATTGATTATAATTTAATTTTTTAAAAAGGTTTAAATCTTTATTTAAACTTTGAAATTAAATCCAAATTGAAATGATCTAATTGGTTAAATTGAAATTTAAACTAAAATTGATTATAATTTGAATTGTTTCAAATGTTTAAATCTTTATTTAAACTTTGAAATTAAGTTGGAATTAAATGGTTTAAATAAATATTTGAACTTGAACTTGGATTTGATTTGAATCGAATAGATTCAGATAATAATTCGAAATTTGAAGTTATCATTTAAAATGGATTGTTCTCAAATAAATTTTATTTTGGGAATCGATTTGGACTGGATATTGTAAACCGATTTGGTTGGTTTTGAGTTTTGAACTTAGGTTCAGATTTATTGGAAATGGAAAGAAACAGTTGATTTGAAATTATTTCTATATAAACAAATTTATATATAAACTATTTTATGAAATTTATTCCTTCGATATATGGAGTATTCTATATAAATTGTTTCCAAAACCTATTTTTCTATATATATATAAAAGTAGTTTATTTTGTAAAATATTTTAATATATATATAAAACCATTTCCAATACTCAAGCTGTTTTGATTTCCAAACTATTCCAAATCTCTTAACTATATAAAAATTATTCAAAATTTATTTAAACCCCAAAACTATTTCAAACTTATAAACTGTTTTAGAAGTGGAAATTATTTACATTTAAATCTCTGATTTAAAAGTAAATATGATTATTTTGATGTTAAAATCAGAAATGAATTCAAAACTATTACTAAAGTAAATTGAACGATTCGAATGAAATGTGGTTAATTGAAGTTATAACCAGTTATTGAAATTGAAATTTATCTCAAAGTGAATATGAAATTTAAAAGTAAATATTATAGTGATTAAAATAATATGATATTTCAAAGTAAAAATTTGTTTAGATGAATATGATATTTTGATATCATAACGATTCACTTTCGAAATATAAAATACCAATCGGTGTGTAACATGACGTTTTGTTGTTAAAGAGACCGGGACCTCTTATTGACATACTTTCGGTCAATGTTGGAACCACTTTAACAACTGTGTACGCAGTGGAGTTATAGAAATGAAGTAGGACAAATTTGGAGGCAATTACTGGATTTGAATAAAGTGAACAATAATGGATGACCCCAACACTTGTGTCGATTTGAAATGACTAAAACAGGAGCCGTGCCAGACCAAATGAGGCTTGACTACCTCTTAGTGGACATCTGCTCTTCGATTTTCCTGGGCCTCGAGTCCATACTATTACTATTTTGTTGTTGTTTTGTTGGTGCGCACCCATGATGGGAGGTATTTCCCTTTGATTCAATATGGGGCGGATGTCTACGGTGGGCCGTTAGGGGTAACCACCAGTCTGGATCAGGCAAACTGGTAGCATACTACTTTGGGTATAGCCTCATGTGCCTTGTCATATGTTTATCCTTATGCGACACAACTACGATTTTGATTTTGTGGCATAGGTCTATAGGGGACTCACTGGCTACCGACATTCTAGTGGTTGTGTTACAGGACCTGCATAGACCATGTGCTTATAAACTATGTAAGGGTAATTAATGTAACCCCGCTTGCGCTATTTTTCTGACAAGTATTTGTGAATAGGCACTAGTATAATAGCGAAATTATATTATATAGTATCTATTTTGATGGATCCTTAGGAGATGGATATTCCTGTAACATCTCTTGAGTTATGTGTGTGCATGTTCATATGATGTCGATTTGACTTAGATGAGAATATTTTTGCCTGATCTGAGCTTGTTTTATTTTCACGCTATTACGCTCGGGTTAGACTTGAGCATTCCAGTTTCAAAGGTTATCTTCTGAAGGATGAAGACGAAGACGATATACTATTATTACCACTATATTCCACTACATTCTGTTGCATTACTCTGTATTATCAGTTATGTATATAAATGTATAACTCTGATAAATGTTGTAAAATGATCAAATGTTTATTTTAAACAGCTTCATGAACTGTTATTTGATTATTATATTTTGTTCCTTCCGTTGCGAGATTCTGTGCTTGTTTTCTTCTTTCTTTCTAATTCTAAATTAATCCCCTTGATTATCTATATTTTTGACTATAATGGTTGAAGATGTGGATCGTCATTTAACAATCTGTAAATACGTACAGTTTTGAGTTAGATATGTGTGGATTATTGTCGATTCAAAAGGTACGGGTTTCTGGGTCGTTATAGTTGGTATTAGAGCTTAAGGTTTAGCGGTAAAACCTTGGCTCTGTTGGGATTCACTCATTAGAGATAGGGTTAGTAACACCCTAGAATGAGTTCTGAGTGTATATATATACGAGAGAGCGTACTTGTACTTTTGATATAAAAAAAATGGTTTTATATTGTGTTGTTTGACTTATTGAGTTGAGATTGGAGTTCCAGTCGATGCGTGTTGCAAGCGTTTCCGAATGAGATTTCAAAACACTTGAACAAGTCATTCTAACACAATATTGTTTTCATATATATTTTATATATGTAAGATAAATAATTTTGAAATTTGATGGTAAATTAGTTAGTACTCTTAACCTACTGACTATAACAATAAATCGATCATTTTTATATGATGTATAATTAAATGTAAACCAAATGAATTTAAATGGAGAATATGAGTTCTTTAAATTCCGATAATTTGTAAATGCTTTTCAAGGTTTTGAAAAAAAATATAGTAGTAATATTTGAAGTATATTCAAATAGAAATTGGTTAAGTACTCTATTTTGCTACTGGGAAATAAATTTCGGTGATGAGATGATCATAGTCATCGACTTTCATTTTCGAGTCCCAAAATGGGGAAGACCACTTGGTAGCATTGCTACCTATTCATTTTTGAAAATAATTTTAATTTAGAATCTTGAGTATGTTTTGATATGAAAAAAAATTTGTATAGTATATAGTATTTCAAAATGTTTTGAAAAGAAATTGGTATTTAAGATTCTCAAGCCTCTATTTGTACAAATTACTCTCCATGTTGATAACCAATGAAATAAATAATTGTCAGCATTAATATCGAATGAAATTTTGAATAGATGAATAAGAGAAATATAAATGAAAATATAATATAATATTATAAAATTGAAATATAAAAGTAAGGATGTTCAAAAAAATGAATTTGAACCAAAGAAATGTTTATGAAGGTTAATCAAGTGGTTGTAATAAAAATTTTAATTTGTTAATGTTCTGAAACGATTAACAAATGGATGGAATATTTGCAAAGGACGGTGTCATTTAAGTAAATGAAATATCAAACTTAAGTGAGTTATAAGCTGCAGTTGAGAGATAAGTTAATACTAATAAAATTCTAAATTGTTCAATACGAATGTTGAAAATTTTGAAATGTAATGTGCAATTACAACAAAGGAAGTGAGCTAAACAAATTAAACTAATGTAACCAGCTAATCCAAGTTATGAAAATAATGGACTTAGATTCTGACTGAATAAAATGTCAAAGATAAGCTTAAGAAAATTTACAATGATATTAAGCAAGTTAAAAAAATCCAACAGTTTTAAGTAACAAATTGGATTTGGGTTGTCGTGAATGGTATCTTAAATAACACTGTTCTTGAACCCATTTGAGAAAAAAAATCTTTTAACTAAGGTTTAAAGAAGTTTTCCAGTTAATAAATATAATTAGAATTAAGTGGAAGTTGGTTTGGGTGGATTATGAACAATGTTTTAAGTGACATTAGTTCTTAAAACCCGATTAACAGTGAAATTATGATTTGAAATTTATTAGTCTTTTAACTAAGATTTAATGGAAAAGCTTTGGTTTACAATACTCAAGAACCAAAACTTAGTTAGAGTTTAATGTTTGTGACTTGGCATCGAAAATATGATTTTTGAGTATATACAAAAGTTATATGTTTTGAAAAGCTAGTTAACAAAATGATTGCTTGTTGTGATGTGTGATTATTAAGTTAATTAATAAAATATTGGAATGATAACACCAATATGAAAAAAAGAGGTAAAATTAGCCAAATAGAGTTTAATATTGAACTAAAGTGAAAATTGATTGAAATTGCATACATATACATGTATATATATTGAGCAGGTCATAGCATGAAAGCTAAGAAGAGGAATAAAATTGTGTGCCCGACCAATAGGTACATGTTTATTATATTGATTGGGATTTGATGATTTTATGAGCCGATTGGCTAGCCGCTTGGCTTTTCCTTTTTCTTTTTGAGATGAGAGGGCATGTGTGGCGGTTTGGGGATTTTCCCGATGCTCCCCGTACAATGGAGGTTATGGCAAAAAAATTCGAAAATTTATGGTGGTAGCCAAATTTTTGAGAAATTTGAAATTTCTTAGAAACTGAAAAGTTGATGAATGAAAGCCAGAATGAAAGTTGAGTTGGTTGGTTAAACGACTTTCGGCTTCGTTCCTTTTCGAGGACGAAAAGTTTTAAGTAGGGGAGATTGTGACGACCCTGATTTTCAGAACCAGTTTAAATTTTTTTTAGTTGTTTTAATGAATTTTAAATATTTAAAATGATTATTTTAAATAATAATGATTAAAAATTTAGTTTAATCGAAGTTAGAACGTATAGATTTATTTTTAATCATATAACGAGCCTGAAATGGCGTGGTAGTTCGAAAATTCGATTTTAAATTTCAAATGAATGTACAAGATTCAAAATAAATCGGATTTCAGTAAAACCAGAAATATTTGTATCTGTTTAATCATATCTTTCTAATGAATGTAAGAAACTGATATTTCACTTTATAAATTGAAAGTTATGTCCAGTTTAAAATTTAGAAAAGTCGCTTTGGAATTTATATATATTTTAATATAATATATAGCCCTTAAAAATAGCCATTTTGCAAACGACCTCGGTTTTTGACGAAACCACTTTTGTTGGATCCGGATGTCAAATTATTGTTAGATTCCAATTTTCATAATTTTTGAAATTAATATGTGAGCGTGGCAAAAGAAAATGTGTTTGTTCAGTTTCAGTCAAATTGGATCGACTGAAAAATGGCCATTTTTCAAACGGTCTTCAAATTCGATGAAATTAGTTTTGTTATGACCGTATCGTCAAAACTTAGCTAGATTTATTTTTCTGGAATTTTTGAAGTCAATATGTGGCCCCAATAAATTAAAGTGTACGTTTAAATTCAATATATATTGATTTATATTTTAATTCTGATGAAAACTGATCGTAATAGTCGAATCGGCTTGCGAAACATATTCCATTGTGTCTGGAATGGGGGTATTTGGCTAGGGGCGACAGTTGTTGGGTTTGAGTTGAAGTTCGTACGCGAAATTTCAATTTAAAGAAAAATGGAATAAACTATTAATATTTAAAAGGCTACAAATATCCCAAATATTCTAGGAACCCTAACCCATAACCGTTCAACGCCTCCACCGAAATCAAGGGCCATCATCGCTCTAAATTCATTTGTTAATTCCTCCCAACATACTTCGAATCAGGTTGTGATTATTAAACAAAAATCAAAGAGGGATCTCAGATCTTTAATTTGATACGGGCGAGATGATTTTTCATCTCGTATTCAGTTCGAAATCGGAGCATGAAGTGGCACCCTTCACCTGGATTTTCACGCAGCTATGGAGCCTCGAATCGCGCATCGTTCATGGCGCAGGGAAGAGGCAGGTTGCTCGACGTTGTGGAGTTGGGGGATCGACTTCCGGTGATGTTAGGAGGGTGCAGCGACGAGATTTTTTCTTCAAAGATGGGTTCGGTTCAATTCGCATTTACCTGGAACGATTTACAGAGGATGGGAGTCGGAATTCAATTGGGTTCGCCGGAGCAGTGGTGAAGGTGGCCAACGGGTGCGGCTTAAGGCACTGAGTCGGGCGGTGGTGGTTGCATGGTCAGTCGGTGGCCAGAGCGATGGCGGTGGATGGGCAAAGGCCGGGACAACGGGATTATACTGTAAGAGGGAAAATGAAAATTAAATTGGGGAAGATGGAAGGGGAGTGTGCGGTCACGTGCTGAAGGGGTGAGGGAGTTGGTTGGTTAATTTAAAATAAATTTTAATACCTTTTAATTGTGTATTAACTTGAAATCGGCATAACTATTTCATACGAGATCGAATTGGCGAACCGTCAGTCACGTTGGAATCATGACAAAGAACTCTACATATTGGAACTGACTAGAGCTGAAACGGAGCAGATTTGAAATTCAAGCAAATTCAAATCCGAACCGTAATAAAACAGAATTTCAGAAATAGAAACAGTCAGAGTGCAACCCAATGTGAGTTTTTCTCACACTGCAAAAATATTCACATTTTTGTGAAATTAAATTCTGTGATTTATTTGATTATTTGGTTGTTGATTTCTATTTTTAAATGGACATCAAATTAAACTGTAGAAATTGAACTGACAGTTAGTTTATTTTTGAATTAAATTGCTAGTTAAACCCCGACAGGTATAATAAGTTAATTATGGCAAATTGAACTGTTTTGGATGATTATTGTGATGGATGTTTATTTATGGATATACGTGAACTGTATGGATGTTGTCTATATTTTGATATCAGTGTTATCACCTTGAATGTTGTGGGCATCATCATAAACAATCAATTCCAAAGTGAAATATATTGAAATGTCGAAAGTGAAATATATTGAAATGTCGAAAGTGAAATATATTGAATTTCCAAAGTGAATTATATTGAAATGTCGAAAGTGAAATACATTGAAATGTCGAAAGTGAAATATATTGAAATGTCGAAAGTGAAATATATTGAAATTCTAAAGTGAATTATATTGAAATGTCGAAAGTGAAATATATTGAAATTCCAAAGTGAATTATTTTGAAATGTCCAAAGTGAAATATATTGAAATGTCGAAAGTGAAATATATTGAAATATCCAAAGTGAAATATATTGAAATGTCGAAAGTGAATTATATTGAAATGTCGAAAGTGAATCATATTGAAATGTCGAAAGTGAAATATATTGAAATGACGAAAGTGAATTATACTGAAATGTCGAAAGTGAAATATATTGAAATGTCGAAAGTGAATTATGTTGAAATATCGAAAGTGAAATATATTGAAATGTCGAAAGTGAAATATATTGAAATGTCGAAATTGAATTATATTGAAATGTTGAAATTTAAATTATTTCAAAGGTTTAAATCTATATTTAAACTTTGAAACAAAATTCAAATTGAAATGATCTAAAATTTATTGTTTGAAATTTGAGCTGAATTGAATTATTTCAAAGGTTTAAATCTTTATTTAAACTTTGAAACAAAATTAAAATTGAAATGATCTAAAAATTTGTTATTTGAAATTTGAACTGAAATTGAATTATTTCAAAGGTTTAAATCTTTATTTAAACTTCGAAATAAAATTCAAATTGAAATGATCTAAAATTTATTATTTGAAATTTGAACTGAATTGAATTATTTCAAAGGTTTAAATCTTTATTTAAACTTTGAAACAAAATTCAAGTTGAAATGATCTAAAATTTGTTATGTGAAATTTGAACTAAAATTGATTATAATTTTTTTTAAGGTTTATATCTTTATTTAAACTTTGAAATTAAATCCAAACTGAAATGATTTAATTGGTTAAATTGAAATTTGAACTAAAATTGATTATAATTTGAATTGTTGCAAATGTTTAAATCTTTATTTAAACTTTGAAATTAAATTCGAATTAAATGGTTTAAATAAATATTTGAACTTGAACTTGGATTTGATTTGAATCGAATAGATTCAAATAATAATTCGAAATTTGAAGTAATCATTTAAAATGGATTGTTCTCAAATAAATTTGATTTTAGGAATCGATTTGGACTGGATATTGGAAATCGATTTGGTTTGTTTTGAGTTTTGAACTTAGGTTTAGATTTATTGGAAATGGAAAGAAACAGTTGATTTGAAATTATTTCTATATAAACAAATTTATATATAAACTATTTTATGAAATTTATTCCTTCGATATATGGAGTATTCTATATAAATTGTTTCCAAAACCTATTTTTCTATATATATATATATATATATAAGTAGTTTATTTTATGAAATATTTTAATATATATAAAACCATTTCCAATACTCAGGCTGTTTTGATTTCCAAACTATTCCAAATCTCTTAACTATTTAAAAATTATTCAAAAAATTATTTAAACCCCAAAACTATTTCAAACTTATAAACTGTTTTAGAAGTGGAAATTGTTTACATTTAAATCTCTGATTTAAAAGTAAATATGATTATTTTGATGTTAAAATCAGAAATGAATTCAAAACTATTTCTGAAGTAAATTGAACGATTCGAATGAAATGTCGTTAATTGAAGTTATAACCAGTTATTGAAATTGAAATTTATCTCAAAGTGAATATGAAATTTGAAAGTAAATATTATAGTGATTAAAATAATATGATATTTCAAAGTAAAAATTTTATATTTTGATATCATAACGATTCACTTTCGAAATATAAAATACCAATCGGTGTGTAACATGACGTTTTGTTGTTAAAGAGACCTGGACCTCTTATTGACATTGTAACACCCCACGTCCGTTAGTGTCACTCACAAAGGGAATGCACTAAGTTCTGTGGAGCATTATGGGTAAAAGATGCAGATAAATTACAAGACAGACAAACATTAAACAGCGGAAAATAAAACTTTGCTTTATTGATAAAATAATTTGTACAAGATTCCTTTACAATATCAGAGTATCATCTGTCTTTACAAAATAAAGAAGCATAAAATACATTTATATTCCCCAATGTAACAAAAGCCAGCCATAGCAATCCAAAGCCGATGTATCCCAGATTCTTCAAGCTTGAAGGGAGCAACCATCCCAAAAACAAGTCTGAGCTATACTATTTCTTCCTTAACTACCTGGGGGGGGAACGGAAGAAAAGAAGACGAAAGAAAAACAGAGTCAGACATAAAGCCTGAGTAAGTTCAGTAACTTCTAGCATGTGAACATGGAAAAACAAAACGACATGAATTAACTGAATACAAGATTACACCATGACGATAAGGTCAACAAGATTATACAAGGTAGTCACAAGATATGCTAAGATGACTGGATACGCTCTAATACTTTCGCAGCTTCGCTATTTCCTTGTTATACTGGTTTCTATATCTCTGCACCACCTAACTAGTGTTCAACTAGTAACGATAACGTGATCCCAACCCCTGTAGTTTCCATTGTCTTCAGGCATACATTTATTATTTATTACCTAGATCTAGTCTAGGGTTTTCTATCAAGTGCTTCTTAGATTTAACTATAGTTTTACGCTATCTGCTGAACGCTTTTCGAGTTCAGGGTTTATGCCACCTAGTCCAACTAGGGATTACGCTACCTGTCGAACAATGCCCCCAAGTCTAGGACACACTACCTAGAGTGGTATATGCTCCTAGGCTTCCCCACGCATGTATCGCGAATCGTTATCGCTTGTCTAGATGCACATGTCCTGTAATGTGCGATCCGAGTCCTGTGACAGGGAAAATCAAGGAATACAGAACTCGGTCGGGAGCTTTCGGATATCTGCCGATGCAGATGCTAAGGTCTGTTTTTATTCCAGTGGCTATGGTCCCACTTGACCCCTCCCTCAACTAATGAAAGGCACACCTTTTAAAATGAGAACTATACGCCGACCCCCGGTGCCCCACTATCCTATGGCCATCCGCAACCATAACTAGATAGCAAGTATATGGTCTTTTGGAGTTCTCCGCCTTTCCGCTTCACGTATCTCGATTGACTCAAGATGGATGGTAGACGACGAGTTGCTATCACAGGGCTACCGTCTTCTCGCCGAATCACGCTGGTCCATCCTAGTCTTTAGGTTGCCACATATATATATTGCAACCAAGGCATACCCTCGGTTCTTCTAACGCAGACCTTAACCTCTGTGAGCCCAGGATGATCATCTGCAGCCTCACAGAGGGATACCAAGAGTACCCTCACGTCCCCTCGAAGCCTCGGGCTTCGTAACCCAATTCGTTGGAGCCTTCTTAAAACCAGATGGATGTCCGCTCCTTCGTGTTATACTAAGAATTACTACTTAGTTCTACTAACTAAGGTTTACCACTTAGTTTCCAAATTCCTTGTTTTCTTAACTAATTTTTACTACTTAGTCCCTTTTTCAACTGAGGTTTACTATTTAGTTTTCCTTCTCGCCAGGTTGGGTTGGTTAAGTGTCCTTAGTTGATTGAAGCTATCTTAACCCTCTTCCCTTATCCTATTACACTGGTTAAGTGTTATCCCTTTAGGCTTTTTACTTAACCCTATTCATTTATCATATTCTGATGGTTAAGCATTCAAGTTTACTTAACCCTATGGTCTAGTCCAGCTAACATATTAATTTGGCTAAGTGTATTACTTAACCCCAACCTCTAGTCTAATTAACATGTTAAATTGGCTAAGTGTATTAACTTTACTTAACCCCACCTTCTAGTCTAGTCAACATGTTAATTTGGCTAAGTATTCCCATGGACTTAACCCACTCATTCTAGCTTTAACCGTGCTAAGTTGGTTAAGTGTTCCTTAACCTTCCCATTCTAGCTTTAATTAATAAATTAAAGCCGCAACCTCTCACATTAGACATATATTGCTGCGATTACTGGATGTGCCGGTCGGTTCCGGGCAGGTTTACACCGCAACTCAGTCTAACCTCGGGTTAGGCATATTCATGTTTTCTAAGTTCAAAGGGTTTTTGATTAATTTCCAAATCTGGTTTTGAAAACAACCATCCCGTCCTTCGGATCAGTTAGGGATAGCCAGGGAGGGCAGGAAACTTGTATTTTCCAAACCCAAGCCTAGACACTATCCTCTCTGTCACCCTAGAACCTTCTGGTCTATGTGTTATAAAAAGGGGTGTTATCAAAATACTTTTCTTTTGTTTATAAATTGTTAACAATTTATTTCAAAAGCCCATTTCCCCTTTTTAGACAAATTTGGCCTATATTTATTTGTCAAGCCTACTAGTATACTTATATTCTAGGCCCAAGTCCTAACCCAACATGCAGTTTAGGCCATTTCCTATTTCATTGCCGAAACTAGATTAAATATCCTAGTTTATAATTTATGGCCAAAATTTAACCAAGTTACATATTTTGTGGTAAATGAACAATTTAACATTTATGACAAATTCTATAAGTAAATTACTCCTAATTTACTGATTTCATTACTACTCTTTTAATGTACATTGTCACATTTATTATTATGGCCCATTCTCTCTTATTTATCATATTTATACTTTTTGGTATGTAAATTATACCAAGTTTAGTGTCGCTAATCATAATTTATTCTAAACATGACAATTGCTCACAATTATGAATAAATTCAAAATTGTGCTAATATACTTATTGCAAATCAACCTTAATTAACCCAATCTTGGTTTAACATCCTAATTCACAATATATGGCAAAACTAGAATTATTTTTCTAGTTTACATTTTATGCCTAAAATTTAGCTTACTTACTAACGCTAAATATGATATGTCAAAATCACATATTCCCTAATCCATGTCAAATTTCCCCGTTTTCATTTTAATATGCATGTCATAATACATATTCCAAATTATGCCAATTTCTAAGTTTACAACTACGTTCATATTCATTTCCATGTTTTTCCCCAAATCGCATTCCCACCGTTCGAATAATCGTGATTCAATCTAGATTATAAATAAATCTAGATTCGTAGATAAAAAAGGGAATGAATCAAAATGACAAGAAGGAATAATTGGCATAAAAAGGTTTGGATAACAATGTAGGTTCAAGAATATGGGTAGACCTAACTAAATAGGTAAATTCCCACTGTCTTAAAACCAAAGAATGGGCAAAATAGGTTCAAGAACGTGGGTAGACCTAACTTAATAGGTAAATTCCCACTGTCTTAAAACCAAAGAAAAACCAAGGAACAGGTAGAATAAATAATTGGGTTTAGACCCAACTTCTCAATCACGAAACTAAAGCAATATTTTCCTAAACATAAATCATGGAAGTCAAAATCACAGTTGTCCTCATTATGTCATAAGTAATAGTTTATGTCCAAATCAAAGGTATAGGCCTAGTCAAGGAAATAATACTTGTAGTCACAGTCACAGTCATAGGAAATGTCCATAGTCATATGCGATGTTCATAGTCCAAAAGGGAAAATAATTCCCATAGTCATAAGTCATTGTCATAGGCAATGTTTATATGTCCCAAAATCAAAGGCTTATGTCATAGTCCAAAGGCATATGCTTTCAAAGGTCACAGTTCTATAGTCATAGTCACGGTTACAGTCTTATTTGTCCTCGAATCATAACAGTTCTTAATTCAGTCCAAGAGTATAAACACAGATTCGAAGAGAGAGAGAGAGAGATTTGGCATATTCCTTTATTCCTTTAATTTCATGTCACAAATAAAACAAAATATTCAGATCTAGAAATAACCAACTTACAAAAAATAGATCTAGAAAAGAAGGAAAGCATGGCTATGATTCGTGCGTCGTTGCTTGAAACTTGTTTGAGCTAGCCTTTGAATTCTTCACTTGAAACTTTGATTTGAATCCCTCCTTAAAAGTCTTTTAGCAGCATCTCCTCGTCTTGAATCATATTTTATTTTATTTATTTAAGAAAATTTAGAGGAGGGGAAGAAGCCATGAATCTTAGCAGCATAAGGATAGAAGAGAATTGGTGCAAAGAGAATGAAGACTAGGGCTGTTTATATAGCTGCTCAAGACCTTATCGTACACGCAGCGCTGAGTCAGCATTGAACCTAGTTAAGAAAATAGTCCAGGTACGTAGATGAATCTAGCCAAACCTTATCATACACGCAGTGCTGAGTCAGCATTGGGTCCCACAAGCTATTTTGGCGTAAAAGTTTGATTTTCAAACTTTTGAATTTCTGGAATTTATTTAACTGTTTTATTCACATGAAATATTCTTATATGTATACAATTCCTCTAACGACCATTTTACGCGTATATATATACGCACAACTTTCATTTTATTTTCAAAATTCAAATGATGTTGCCATATTTCATTGACTGTAGCCTTATCTTGAATTTTATCTTTCGTATACGTATATTTTTGTATATATATATATATATATTTATATTTATATTTCTCATATGTATATATATATTTTTTCTTTATTTCCTTATACGCACGTTCTTATCCTTTCAAATTTTGAATTTGTATACGTACATATATTTGCATGTTTAGTTGGCCCTCTCTAAAACAATGATAAAAATTTATGCCGCCGCCGGGGTTCGAACCCCCGACCTCCATGCTACCAATCCAATGCCTTAACCAACTGAGCTACAGAGGCTTTTGTTAATAAGTCTTAGAACAATAATAATTATTGTTCTCTCCTTACCTCTTTTTTTTCATGTTAGTTACAATACTTAAATTAAACAACTGCATGGATCTTTTTCTTTTTAATTTTTCTTTTAAAAATTAATTATACTTTAATTTGAGAAACTTAATGTCACAGAATTACGGGGTGTTACATTCTCCCCCACTTAAAAGGATTTCGTCCCCGAAATCTTCAAGTTAGGAAGAATGTGTCCTACCATCCAGTCACCCATCTACTCAACCATTCAATAACAGGCATTCATTGTCCTTAAAAGATTTCTAATGCTTTCATGTTCATATGCATAGTGTGTATATATGTCTCTATCTAATGCAAAATCAGGCGGTCTACTGATTCAGTTGACCTCCTTAATGCAAATCATGTTAGTGCCATGCGTCCAATCATGCATGCAAACATCCCTAGTCATGTAAATACTACATGCGTGCACAGCCATTCATCCATATGCAACGTCCATATGATATCATATCAAGTTCAACTTATAAACAAATGCATATATGTAAATGCAATATGAGAGCGTCCAAACTTGATCTAGTGCCTAATACGTATGCATATGCATCCACGAGCAACCATTTGCAACCACTTGCAACCATTCAACCATAACATGTTTCAAATACATGTTTACATCCATTAGCTTCTACCTAAGGATCGCAGATACGACCTAGAGGATATACTTTGGAAAGAGAGAAACAACTACGCGTAAAGCTCCTAAACAGAGAAATCAAGGATGCACCCTTAAGGAAAAAGGGCATGTTGCTAGTATCTAGCCTTCTTGAGCTTCACTCCACCGTATCTTAACCAATTTATCTTCACGATTGTGAAGTTCCTAATCTCCATTTCCAAAATAAACAGATGTCAATCACGGCGCCAAGTATATGTACTAAGATGATTAGAGGCATCCCTCTTAGCTTATCCATCACGCCATAACTATGAGAGTCAAAAGATCACTCCGTACTTTTTAGAGTACCTACCACAACTATTCATCTTTCACGCAAACCATCCAAACCGAACTCGACATTCCTCAAGTACAAGCCCCAAAGGCCTAAACCAATATCAGACAAGCATCCAAGGAATATCTTCTCCGAATTTAGACGATCTACGTGAGATGATATAAGCAAACTCGATAGCTATCCTCAAATCTCTACTAACCAAAAACTGGTCGGACCACCAATCGGATTTGAGACTCTAGTGGGATCTTTCTACTATACACGTACGATGGTGCAGAGACTCAACTATGGAAGTGGGTATGAACAATTAAAAAGCGCTGGAACCTAAGGAAACAGTACGAACAGAAAACTAGACTCTTCCAACCGGACCACCTTTCTCCTAGGTGCGCTTGGTGGCGAAAGCATGTACTTGTCCTTCTGAAAATCTCGTCCTCGTTCTTGCCCTTGTCCTTAAGTATATGTCCTATCATACCATAGTAAAGATACTTGCTCTTGTCTTAGGTTTTATAATCCCTTCCTCCTTCGTGAGCCAAGTCTACATCCATAATTTCCTCATCCTTGGGTCGTGCTCCTTTGCCAAACTTCCGCGTGTAACCATGTTGGCAAATCTCTCGAAAGTTGCCTCTATCGCACGGAAAAACCCTATAAACTTGAAAGAAGACTGGCCGTAAGTAAAACAACTACGGCTATAGATGGAAGTCGGGCACTACTTCGCCCTTCGATGAGGTTACCTCCCAGAAAGCCAGGAGCCCTAGAGAGTCAAGAAAGAAGGAGACAAGAATTCAAATAGAGGAAGAGAAGACAATGCGTATGGCTTTGGGGAATATGCCTTTAAAACAAATCCTTTCTTTTAAAAATGCTTCTTTAAAAACCTTTTGAAAATAATTTTTTTCAAATCTTTTATCTGATCCAGTAACCTTCAGCTCTGATACCACGTGTAACACCCCACGTCCGTTAGTGTCACTCACAAAGGGAATGCACTAAGTTCTGTGGAGCATTATGGGTAAAAGATGCAGATAAATTACAAGACAGACAAACATTAAACAGCGGAAAATAAAACTTTGCTTTATTGATAAAATAATTTGTACAAGATTCCTTTACAATATCAGAGTATCATCTGTCTTTACAAAATAAAGAAGCATAAAATACATTTATATTCCCCAATGTAACAAAAGCCAGCCATAGCAATCCAAAGCCTATGTATCCCAGATTCTTCAAGCTTGAAGGGAGCAACCATCCCAAAAACAAGTATGAGCTATACTATTTCTTCCTTAACTACCTGGGGGGGGAACGGAAGAAAAGAAGACGAAAGAAAAACAGAGTCAGACATAAAGCCTGAGTAAGTTCAGTAACTTCTAGCATGTGAACATGGAAAAACAAAACGACATGAATTAACTGAATAGAAGATTACACCATGACGATAAGGTCAACAAGATTATACAAGGTAGTCACAAGATATGCTAAGATGACTGGATACGCTCTAATACTTTCGCAGCTTCGCTATTTCCTTGTTATACTGGTTTCTATATCTCTGCACCACCTAACTAGTGTTCAACTAGTAACGATAACGTGATCCCAACCCCTGTAGTTTCCATTGTCTTCAGGCATACATTTATTATTTATTACCTAGATCTAGTCTAGGGTTTTCTATCAAGTGCTTCTTAGATTTAACTATAGTTTTACGCTATCTGCTGAACGCTTTTCGAGTTCAGGGTTTATGCCACCTAGTCCAACTAGGGATTACGCTACCTGTCGAACAATGCCCCTAAGTCTAGGACACACTACCTAGAGTGGTATATGCTCCTAGGCTTCCCCACGCATGTATCGCGAATCGTTATCGCTTGTCTAGATGCACATGTCCTGTAATGTGCGATCCGAGTCCTGTGACAGGGCAAATCAAGGAATACAGAACTCGGTCGGGAGCTTTCGGATATCTGCCGATGCAGATGCTAAGGTCTATTTTTATTCCAGTGGCTATGGTCCCACTTGACCCCTCCCTCAACTAATGAAAGGCACACCTTGTAAAATGAGAACTATACGCCGACCCCCGGTGCCCCACTATCCTATGGCCATCCGCAACCATAACTAGATAGCAAGTATATGGTCTTTTGGAGTTCTCCGCCTTTCCGCTTCACGTATCTCGATTGACTCAAGATGGATGGTAGACGACGAGTTGCTATCACAGGGCTACCGTCTTCTCGCCGAATCACGCTGGTCCATCCTAGTCTTTAGGTTGCCACATATATATATTGCAACCAAGGCATACCCTCGGTTCTTCTAACGCAGACCTTAACCTCTGTGAGCCCAGGATGATCATCTGCAGCCTCACAGAGGGATACCAAGAGTACCCTCACGTCCCCTCGAAGCCTCGGGCTTCGTAACCCAATTCGTTGGAGCCTTCTTAAAACCAGATGGATGTCCGCTCCTTCGTGTTATACTAAGAATTACTACTTAGTTCTACTAACTAAGGTTTACCACTTAGTTTTCAAATTCCTTGTTTTCTTAACTAAGTTTTACTACTTAGTCCCTTTTTCAACTGAGGTTTACTATTTAGTTTTCCTTCTCGCCAGGTTGGGTTGGTTAAGTGTCCTTAGTCGATTGAAGCTATCTTAACCCTCTTCCCTTATCCTATTACACTGGTTAAGTGTTATCCCTTTAGGCTTTTTACTTAACCCTATTCATTTATCATATTCTGATGGTTAAGCATTCAAGTTTACTTAACCCTATGGTCTAGTCCAGCTAACATATTAATTTGGCTAAGTGTATTACTTAACCCCAACCTCTAGTCTAATTAACATGTTAAATTGGCTAAGTGTATTAACTTTACTTAACCCCACCTTCTAGTCTAGTCAACATGTTAATTTGGCTAAGTATTCCCATGGACTTAACCCTCCCATTCTAGCTTTAACTGTGCTAAGTTGGTTAAGTGTTCCTTAACCTTCCCATTCTAGCTTTAATTAATAAATTAAAGCCGCAACCTCTCACATTAGACAGATATTGCTGCGGTTACTGGATGTGCCGGTCGGTTCCGGGCAGGTTTACACCGCAACTCAGTCTAACCTCGGGTTAGGCATATTCATGTTTTCTAAGTTCAAAGGGTTTTTGATTAATTTCCAAATCGGGTTTTGAAAACAACCATCCCGTCCTTCGGATCAGTTAGGGATAGCCAGGGAGGGCAGGAAACTTGTATTTTCCAAACCCAAGCCTAGACACTATCCTCTCTGTCACCCTAGAACCTTCTGGTCTATGTGTTATAAAAAGGGGTGTTATCAAAATACTTTTCTTTTGTTTATAAATTGTTAACAATTTATTTCAAAAGCCCATTTCCCCTTTTTAGACAAATTTGGCCTATATTTATTTGTCAAGCCTACTAGTATACTTATATTCTAGGCCCAAGTCCTAACCCAACATGCAGTTTAGGCCATTTCCTATTTCATTGCCGAAACTAGATTAAATATCCTAGTTTATAATTTATGGCCAAAATTTAACCAAGTTACATATTTTGTGGTAAATGAACAATTTAACATTTATGACAAATTCTATAAGTAAATTACTCCTAATTTACTGATTTCATTACTACTCTTTTAATGTACATTGTCACATTTATTATTATGGCCCATTCTCTCTTATTTATCATATTTATACTTTTTGGTATGTAAATTATACCAAGTTTAGTGTCGCTAATCATAATTTATTCTAAACATGACAATTGCTCACAATTATGAATAAATTCAAAATTGTGCTAATATACTTATTGCAAATCAACCTTAATTAACCCAATCTTGGTTTAACATCCTAATTCACAATATATGGCAAAACTAGAATTATTTTTCTAGTTTACATTTTATGCCTAAAATTTAGCTTACTTACTAACGCTAAATATGATATGTCAAAATCACATATTCCCTAATCCATGTCAAATTTCCCCGTTTTCATTTTAATATGCATGTCATAATACATATTCCAAATTATGCCAATTTCCAAGTTTACAACTACGTTCATATTCATTTCCATGTTTTTCCCCAAATCGCATTCCCACCGATCGAATAATCGTGATTCAATCTAGATTATAAATAAATCTAGATTCGTAGATAAAAAAGGGAATGAATCAAAATGACAAGAAGGAATAATTGGCATAAAAAGGTTTGGATAACAATGTAGGTTCAAGAATATGGGTAGACCTAACTAAATAGGTAAATTCCCACTGTCTTAAAACCAAAGAATGGGCAAAATAGGTTCAAGAACGTGGGTAGACCTAACTTAATAGGTAAATTCCCACTGTCTTAAAACCAAAGAAAAACCAAGGAACAGGTAGAATAAATAATTGGGTTTAGACCCAACTTCTCAATCACGAAACTAAAGCAATATTTTCCTAAACATAAATCATGGGTGTCAAAATCACAGTTGTCCTCATTATGTCATAAGTAATAGTTTATGTCCAAATCAAAGGTATAGGCCTAGTCAAGGAAATAATACTTGTAGTCACAGTCACAGTCATAGGAAATGTCCATAGTCATATGCGATGTTCATAGTCCAAAAGGGAAAATAATTCCCATAGTCATAAGTCATTGTCATAGGCAATGTTTATATGTCCCAAAATCAAAGGCTTATGTCATAGTCCAAAGGCATATGCTTTCAAAGGTCACAGTTCTATAGTCATAGTCACGGTTACAGTCTTATTTGTCCTCGAATCATAACAGTCCTTAATTCAGTCCAAGAGTATAAACACAGATTCGAAGAGAGAGAGAGAGATTTGGCATATTCCTTTAATTTCATGTCACAAATAAAACAAAATATTCAGATCTAGAAATAACCAACTTACAGAAAATAGATCTAGAAAAGAAGGAAAGCATGGCTATGATTCGTGCGTCGTTGCTTGAAACTTGTTTGAGCTAGCCTTTGAATTCTTCACTTGAAACTTTGATTTGAATCCCTCCTTAAAAGTCTTTTAGCAGCATCTCCTCGTCTTGAATCATATTTTATTTTATTTATTTAAGAAAATTTAGAGGAGGGGAAGAAGCCATGAATCTTAGCAGCATAAGGATAGAAGAGAATTGGTGCAAAGAGAATGAAGACTAGGGCTGTTTATATAGCTGCTCAAGACCTTATCGTACACGCAGCGCTGAGTCAGCATTGAACCTAGTTAAGAAAATAGTCCAAGTACGTAGATGAATCTAGCCAAACTGTAACATCTCATATTTCTGTATATTTAATTTTCAGCTTTAAATAAGTAAAATGGTATAATATGAGAGAAAATCAAATTTTGTTGATTTTGTGATGATGTGTATTTGGAATGAAGTATAAATAGTTTATTTTAATTTTAGTTTATACTTAGAATTTGTGAAATTTGAAAATTCATATTTT
Organism: Allium sativum; assembly: GCA_030737875.1. Lineage (NCBI taxonomy): Eukaryota > Viridiplantae > Streptophyta > Magnoliopsida > Asparagales > Amaryllidaceae > Allium > Allium sativum. The sequence continues at coordinate 746,242,287 of CM060916.1, read as the reverse complement.
ATTTATTTGAATGATTTGAGTATTCAGTTAAAATGAAAATTCAAATTTAAATTGAAATGGCGAAATTCTAGTTGGGAATAATAACTGAAAGTCAAAACTTGAATTCAAATAATCAAATTGAGATTTAAATTGTGTGAAATTTAATTATAAAGTTTGTTAAGTCATTATTGAATTAAATGGAAATTTTTAAATATTTAAAATTGGATTAAAACAGTTATTCGAATTATTGAATATTTTATTTATTTAATTAACTGTGCAATTTAACTGTTTTGGCGACTGTCTCGGAATTCGACGAAACTGGCGCCATTGGATCCGGAACGATGAATTATAGCAGGATTCCAAATTGCGTTGAAATCCGACTTACCGGTTGACCGTACGAGAGAAAATGTGAACGAGATTCTTGTAAGCTGATAACTGGATGTTGTAACCTTTGGGCCTTCTATAAATTATATAAATAAACCTCTTCCTTCACATTTCAGCCCATTTCCACCATATGCTCATCCTCTCCATCAAATTTCTTTTCCATGGCTGAAAATAAATTTTTAAATCAAAATTTCAAAACAAAAATTCACTCAAAATAAAATCTCTCCAAACCCTATCAAGTTATATGTCGATTCGAAGCTCTCGATGAGTAGAGCATGGATCTGTAGTTTATTTCGACATGCAGTGAACGGATTTGGTCAGAAAGCTTGGTCAAACTTGCTGTTTTCGAATTTCTAGGGTTTAAATTGGGGATTTTCGATTTAAAGTTTAATCGAAGAAACGAAGTTATGGGTATTGTTACCCTCGTCGATACGAACTTGTGGAGGGTGGTCGGAGGTTCTATTGAGCTGGGGATCGCCGGAATTTGCGTGTTGAACGGTGAAAGACCCGTTCTTTCCTCTTGGCGCGGACGGAGGAGGAAGCCACCGGACGGGGTGGTGCTGGCACGGGTGGACGCGGCTTGAGGAGAGGATTGCAGTGGTGGTGGGTTCATGCTTTCAGGCGGTCGGAGGTAGGTGGAATCAACGGTCAAAGATGGAGCTGATGGGTTCCTTTTTGCGTTCAGGTACTGTTCACGGGAAAGGATTGAGCGGGAAGAAGGTCCAAGGAGGCTGACGTGTCAAAGTAAGAGTGGGTGAGGAAGTTTTGTTTATTTTTATATATTTTTAAAATTCAGATAGTAAAACGTCAATAACTTCTTCATACGAGGTCGGTTTGACGCACGGTTTGTTGCGTTGGGATCGTGGCGGAGATGCGGACGTTTTGACACTAACCAGGCTGCGTCCTGAGACTGTCAAATTTTGGGCCTTTTCTGGACGTTCGATTCAAATTGGAACCCAAATGTGAGTGATTCTTCGCTCACGTAATACTGAATTGATCCCATATTTATCGACTTAATACATGAAATAATTTTGGTTTCATGATTGTGTTTGGCTGTGAATTCGGTTGCTTGAAATTGATTTGTCAGTATGTTAACATGAAAAGTTGATCGATAATTAGTTATCTAATTAAATGTTAAATTTCTAGTTGGAAATTGAATACTTAACAACTCTGAAACTATTCAATGCTGATCGGTTGAATAATTGTGTGATGGATGTTTGGTTGTGTTTTATTGCTGAATTTGATATATACACTGTTATTATTTATATTCAGTATATGGTAATGCATGTGGTTGTGGCGATAATCCCAATTACCTTTGATGTTGCGGGCATCGAATAAACCCGGGATTTATCGATAAAATGAATTAAGAACACAGAGTGAAATGATAAATCTCTGTGACCCTGATTTGGATTGAAATGATAGATCCATCCCTGAATATCGAGAAATTAAATTTAAAATCACTTGGCCATTGGATAGATAATTATATACAGACATCGGTTGGTTAAATGATTGTAAATATTTGAAAATTTTTATTCGATAGAATTTTCACTTAGAAGAATGTACCGATACTCGATAATTCTATTCTTTTAAAATTCTGAACTGGGATGTTGATTTACAGGGTTAAAGGAATTTTCCAAAACAAAGTGGGAATATTTAATTTAGGATTTGAATATGATTAAAAATCTTTCCAAATTGAGAGTTTGGATTAGAGAGAAATGAGTTCTTATGGAAATCAAAATTTTGGGAAATTTGGAAATCAAGGGTATCTGAGTTGTTTTTAACTCAGTTTGTATATATATAATTGAACCCTTGAAATCAAATCGTCGTTTTGAATGGGGTTGAAATGAGATAGGGAATTAAATGAACTCCGTTGAGACCGGAGGATAAATTCAAGTATTTGAAATTTCGAAGGAAAGAAAAATTTGATTTGAGAAATTTAATTTAAATATTTATGCATTGATTCCAAATAATTATTCTTGCTTTAAATCTATTAATTACTTTTACTTAATACTACTGTATTTAAATAATTTTTCCTTATAATTCATTTTCAAAAGTTTTAGTAACCTTATTTTAAAGTATATATATCATATTTAAATTACTGATTTATTTTAATTATTATATTATGTATATATATCTATATACTTAATTATATAAAATTTATTATTATTATTATTATTATTATTATTATTATTATTATATAAACATTTAGTTTACAAGTATTTTGAAATTTAAATTTCTTCCAAATGGAAATGCTTGAATTGAACCGTTGGTTCAAATGGAGTTGAGGTAAGAATCCGTGATAATTGGAAACCTTTGAGGTAAATTATATTCTATTTGAATATTTCGTTTTGGAAATATTATATGATTATAATATAATGGTATGGGATATTTCCTAGTTTTAGAATATAATCGGTTGGGTATGATTTGATATGTTGATATGGAAATTTTATTCGTTGAATATAAATTGGGTTCGAAACAGAAGATGATATTTTGATAGAAAAGCGAACCTTTGAAATGTAAAAGAACCAACCGATGTGAAAAGATGTAAGCGTTGGTTGTTAAAGAGACCGGAGTCGGCATAAGGCATACTCTCTGTCAGTGTCGATACCACTTTGACAACTGTGAACGTTATGACGTATCCAGAACGAGTATGATGACTTGGAGGCGATTTATTTAATCGAAGAAGGTGAGCAATGACGAAATAGCCCTGACCTTCGGGTTAGAATTGAAATGACTAAAACAGGAGCTATACCGTGACTAACTGAGGTAGCACCTTTGATCGGACACACTTCTTCGATAATATTTCTATGACTATGATGATGATGATTTGGGCCCATTTATGACTTTGGGAGTGTGTTCCGAGGTGGGCGGTAGTGGCTGCTATGCGTTACCACCGGTCCGGAAGTGCGATTGGTAGAATCCTACCCTGGGCATTGCCTCGAGTGCCTTGTCATATATATCTGTATCGAGCCCCATACGATTTTGATTTGTATCGTACCTATGGAGTGCCCTCTGATGCCATCGTTTACGGTGGTTTTACGGTACTGTATAGACTGCGGTATTATAAACGGCGTAAGGGTAAAAATGTAATCCCGCTTACGCTATTTTCAGTATTTATACTTTACTGAATAGACATTATAATAATAGTGTATTATTATATAGATATTAGTTTAACGGATCCTCGAGAAATGGAAAAATCCCGTAACATCTCTTGAGTTAATGCACTTATGATACTGATGTTATTTCGTATTTTGATTTGACTAATATGAGATGATTTAGTGCTGATCCGAGTGTTTGTTGTGTTTTCTTTTATGCAATACGCTCGGGTCAGCAGACATTGCAGTTACTGAAGATGACTGTGCCTTGGAGATCGAAGACGAAGATTTGTATATACATTTATCATATATAGGTATTTTCCGCTGCTTATTATGTACATCTGTATGTATATGTAACTCTGATATTCATTTGAATGTTATAACCAATGTATTCATTTCAACTGCTTTAACTGCTATTTATTTATTATATGTTGTCCTTCCGCTGTGAGATTCTGTGATTGGTTTTTCTCTTCTTCTTTCTTTTTCTTCTTTATCAAATAACTGCCTGTGTTGGCGATTTGTTTGGGTCGACATGTGTGGTTTATTGTCGATTTAAACGGTCAAAAATTGCGGGTTGTTACATTTGGAATTTGGTTATACGACAAATAAAATTTGGATAGTATTAACTTAAATATTTGGGAATTAGTAGCATCCCAAATGTATATTCGAATTTTAACGTATTAAGATTTCATAATTTATAGTAATTCCACGCGGGCAGCCAGTGTTTAGGAAGGAACAATAAACTCCAGGTCAGTCGTGGGACTGGTGTGAGAACTCAAAACAGCTATCATTTAGGTTTCATTTTAAAGTTGGGTAATTCAACGGACCACGCCGCTAATGCGGAACGGGTTTTACTCCATATGAATTCCCGTGCATAGAAATACGCAATGACTTTTGAAAAATGAAGCTATCATAAGCTCGTCCCACATCACACAATGCAAGCGCACACCAGATGGGCGAGTTTTGTCTTATGATAACCAAACATGATTTCATACGTAAAAATCCTCTTTAATATTATCATATAGTGTGGAAAACAAATTCGCAATTAAATGTATTGATCCTAGACGGCATGAGTGTCCCATACCACTATGTCGCCATATATAAATACAATCAAAATCGCAAGGATCGTATTGGAGATTTGGATTTCCAACTTGATGATTCCTGGCACGAAAGATCAATCAGGGACTTGAGCGAAGTGTAATGCAACAAATCGCCAGGGCAGTATCTACGGTTTTCGACCAGACACGGCCCCCCGAACATACCCCATCCCCAGTTCAAGTGGTTTCCCACTGCTGCAGCACTCATCATCAAATCATATATATATATATACAGACCAAACCGCCAGTTTCTCATCATGCGGTGTGTGAGGTTGTCGATGTCACGTCATATGAAAAGCTACGCTTCGATAAGCCATGCTTTGATCATCATTAGCTCATATCATACTTGGGTATGCCACATCGTCAATATCTCCACATATCACTGATTTGAATTTATACATATTCTCTAAGAACGTAACTTAGAGACAGAGATATTCAACTGCCACAAATCATATATATATATATATATATTCACACGAATCAGTGCTACGTGGTCAATTACGACGTAAGACACACTATCCATACAAGTCCGTTCTGGGTCTGAACGGAACAACAACCCGAAAATATTCAAATATATTTTGGTCTCATGCCACTTACACCTCGTACTGGGTGTACGGGCCGATATGAGATATTAGCAGCAATCAATCTAAATAATCTGAATATTCTCGGTCTTCATCTTCGATTCCAAGCTTGAATTTCTTCATAGCGTCGTAATATTACGTGGAATGGTTTTCGGACCTATATCCGATCCCGGACTTTCCAAGTAATAAGCGTATTTAAAAGAATAGCTATGGACTATACAAGTTTCTCAATTCAAATCTCCTTTCCAAATACTGTCACTTTATTTCGAATTAAGGTTGAATTCAATTCCCCAGAAAACCGTTATCATTTTAACCATTTTCCGACCTTATATTTCACAACGATCTTTATTGGTTCGTCGTTATGCTGAAACTACCAAATCTTTATTTGGATTTTTGAATAATTTATTCCAATATAAGTTTAAATAGAATCTTATCGACTTATATTTGATATTGATTCACCAACTCAGGCAAACACAATCAAAATCTGGATATGGATTTGTTTGATATTTCTGACTGTATTTGTCTGCTCCAGCAACTCCATATCGATTACTAGACGACAAATTCTATCTAAAACTCATCCCCTCTTTAATTAAAAATCTCATTCTCAATTCCATATCAGATATTTAAATTCTTATATATATATTCATTCTCATTTCAGATATCACATCTTATTCGCAAAGTTCATATTTTTCCTATTGACGGGAGATCTCTTGTAACCTTTTATTCAAAATACCATCACGCTTTCGCTACGCACTCTGATTTGGTGTATTCAAGTTTCAAACTAGTATTTTTTTCAAATATTAACATTTGAATGTATTTCGAATTCTTTCAAACACATCCTTTTCATAATGATTCATGTTTGAAATCATTAAATTCAAACCATTTCAAAGAAATGGTATAAATACGTTTAAAGCGTTACGGAAAGCGTTGCGGAATGGTTATTTTACCAAATAGATCCAAAATCATTTCATTTTTACAAATTTAAAACTCAAACCACTTTTTAAATAATAAAATATGATTTATCAATTTTAACTGGATTTTTTACATAAAATCTTTATAAGTCATTTTCATTCGATTTCTGTTACGGTCGACGAACTGCACGTATAGCGACCTTTTCAAATTTAAATCTGAACATAATTTGAAAACCATTTGCTGGAAATTGAAAATTCTTCTTTTAAGCAAAACCCATTATCAATGACAATCTGATTCAAATCGTTCAAGTTATAGTCATTTGAAAAAAAAATCGATATTATCAAACTGTCGCTGCGCGATGCGTTCGATTTACGTTATAAAAATAAAATCGTTCCGTTCCCATTTCCAAACAAATTTCATAACTTCGAATCAAAATATATTTTAAGTCTCTTTTCCTGAAATCATAACTTATAAATTTAAGTAAGAAGTTTTAAATTATTTAAAAGGATTGAACGATTTATATTTTTAAATCAATATCGAACATTGATAACATCCTTTCAATGGTAATAATAACATATACCAGAACGTTCCAGGATGACAGAGAGAATAGTGTCTAGGCTTGGGTTTGGAAATGCGACTTCCTGCTCTCCCTGGCTATTCCTAACTGATTCGACGAACGGGATGGTTAAAATTGAATTTGTTAAATTTAGAAGTAAGTTAAAATATAAAAGTATGATTTCAGGAAAAGAGACTTAAAATATATTTTGATTCGAAGTTATGAAAATAAAATTTCCATATCAACATATCAAATCATACCCAACCGATTATATTCTAAAACTAGGAAATATCCCATACCATTATATTATAATCATATAATATTTCCAAAACGAAATATTCAAATAGAATATAATTTACCTCAAAGGTTTCCAATTATCACGGATTCTTATCTCAACTCCATTTGAACCAACGGTTCAATTCAAGCATTTCCATTTGGAAGAAATTTAAATTTCAAAATACTTGTAAACTAAATGTTTATATAATAATAATAATAATAATAATAATAATAATAAATTTTATATAATTAAATATATAGATATATATACATAATATAATAATTAAAATAAATCAGTAATTTAAATATGATATATATACTTTAAAATAAGGTTACTGAAACTTTTGAAAATGAATTATAAGGAAAAATTATTTAAATACAGTAGTATTAAGTAAAAGTAATTAATAGATTTAAAGCAAGAATAATTATTTGGAATCAATGCATAAATATTTAAATTAAATTTCTCAAATCAAATTTTTCTTTCCTTCGAAATTTCAAATACTTGAATTTATCCTCCGGTCTCAACGGAGTTCATTTAATTCCCTATCTCATTTCAACCCCATTCAAAACGACGATTTGATTTCAAGAGTTCAATTATATATATACAAACTGAGTTAAAAACAACTCAGATACCCTTGATTTCCAAATTTCCCAAAATTTTGATTTCCATAAGAACTCATTTCTCTCTAATCCAAACTCTCAATTTGGAAAGATTTTTAATCATATTCAAATCCTAAATTAAATATTCCCACTTTGTTTTGGAAAATTCCTTTAACCCTGTAAATCAACATCCCAGTTCAGAATTTTAAAAGAATAGAATTATCGAGTATCGGTACATTCTTCTAAGTGAAAATTCTATCGAATAAAAATTTTCAAATATTTACAATCATTTAACCAACCGATGTCTGTATATAATTATCTATCCAATGGCCAAGTGATTTTAAATTTAATTTCTCGATATTCAGGGATGGATCTATCATTTCAATCCAAATCAGGGTCACAGAGATTTATCATTTCACTCTGTGTTCTTAATTCATTTTATCGATAAATCCCGGGTTTATTCGATGCCCGCAACATCAAAGGTAATTGGGATTATCGCCACAACCACATGCATTACCATATACTGAATATAAATAATAACAGTGTATATATCAAATTCAGCAATAAAACACAACCAAACATCCATCACACAATTATTCAACCGATCAGCATTGAACAGTTTCAGAGTTGTTAAGTATTCAATTTCCAACTAGAAATTTAACATTTAATTAGATAACTAATTATCGATCAACTTTTCATGTTAACATACTGACAAATCAATTTCAAGCAACCGAATTCACAGCCAAACACAATCATGAAACCAAAATTATTTCATGTATTAAGTCGATAAATATGGGATCAATTCAGTATTACGTGAGCGAAGAATCACTCACATTTGGGTTCCAATTTGAATCGAACGTCCAGAAAAGGCCCAAAATTTGACAGTCTCAGAACGCAGCCTGGTTAGTATCAAAACGTCCGCATCTCCGCCACGATCCCAACGCAACAAACCGTGCGTCAAACTGACCTCGTATGAAGAAGTTATTGACGTTTTACTATCTGAATTTTAAAAATATATAAAAATAAACAAAACTTCCTCACCCACTCTTACTTTGACACGTCAGCCTCCTTGGACCTTCTTCCCGCTCAATCCTTTCCCGTGAACAGTACCTGAACGCAAAAAGGAACCCATCAGCTCCATCTTTGACCGTTGATTCCACCTACCTCCGACCGCCTGAAAGCATGAACCCACCACCACTGCAATCCTCTCCTCAAGCCGCGTCCACCCGTGCCAGCACCACCCCGTCCGGTGGCTTCCTCCTCCGTCCGCGCCAAGAGGAAAGAACGGGTCTTTCACTGTTCAACACGCAAATTCCGGCGATCCCCAGCTCAATAGAACCTCCGACCACCCTCCACAAGTTCGTATCGACGAGGGTAACAATACACATAACTTCGTTTCTTCGATTAAACTTTAAATCGAAAATCCCCAATTTAAACCCTAGAAATTCGAAAACAGCAAGTTTGACCAAGCTTTCTGACCAAATCCGTTCACTGCATGTCGAAATAAACTACAGATCCATGCTCTACTCATCGAGAGCTTCGAATCGACATATAACTTGATAGGGTTTGGAGAGATTTTATTTTGAGTGAATTTTTGTTTTGAAATTTTGATTTAAAAATTTATTTTCAGCCATGGAAAAGAAATTTGATGGAGAGGATGAGCATATGGTGGAAATGGGCTGAAATGTGAAGGAAGAGGTTTATTTATATAATTTATAGAAGGCCCAAAGGTTACAACATCCAGTTATCAGCTTACAAGAATCTCGTTCACATTTTCTCTCGTACGGTCAACCGGTAAGTCGGATTTCAACGCAATTTGGAATCCTGCTATAATTCATCGTTCCGGATCCAATGGCGCCAGTTTCGTCGAATTCCGAGACAGTCGCCAAAACAGTTAAATTGCACAGTTAATTAAATAAATAAAATATTCAATAATTCGAATAACTGTTTTAATCCAATTTTAAATATTTAAAAATTTCCATTTAATTCAATAATGACTTAACAAACTTTATAATTAAATTTCACACAATTTAAATCTCAATTTGATTATTTGAATTCAAGTTTTGACTTTCAGTTATTATTCCCAACTAGAATTTCGCCATTTCAATTTAAATTTGAATTTTCATTTTAACTGAATACTCAAATCATTCAAATAAATAAAATATGAATTTTCAAATTTCACAAATTCTAAGTATAAACTAAAATTAAAATAAACTATTTATACTTCATTCCAAATACACATCATCACAAAATCAACAAAATTTGATTTTCTCTCATATTATACCATTTTACTTATTTAAAGCTGAAAATTAAATATACAGAAAATATGAGATGTTACATTCTCCCCCACTTAAAATCTTTTCGTCCTCGAAAAGAGAACGAAACGATATTAAGCACATATCTATTTTAAATTCATACATAAAAATAGCCTTTATAAAGTAAGTTATATTTGTAACCATAAATTTTCTAACTCCCGAAATCACGAAAAATTTCGGCAGCCTCTCTTTTGTACGGAGAGCCCCGGGAAAAATCCCGATACATATGTCAATCCAAAATATACATCTCATCAACGATGAGGCATCCCTGAACCAGGGGAAAACAAAAAAACAAAACCACCAAGCTTTATATAACCCCAAATACTTACCTCTTTAAGCGTTTATTTGCATTTTGATTTACCTTAGCATTTTAGTATTTAGCGCACGCGAGCTCCGAGCGAAATTCCGAATCCTTGCACCTACTAAAACACTCAAACATGCATAAGAATCAAATATATAACAATATATGGAGAATTTATATAGCTTACACAACATATACAAAGTAATTTAATCCGCAAAACCAAGATTTTCATAGCAGACCAGCGAACAAATCATTGATTATCACCCTTTAAAAGTTGGAATAGGACTAAAATATACAGGCAAAAGTTGTAGCATTTGTTTCAGGCTTTCCGAATTGTCCGGATTCGTCGAATTTCGACAATTTGTTCAAAAGTTATGACTATTTTAGTGAAGGCGAACACCTCAGCCCATACACAGAAAAATGCAGATCTGAGTTGTTCAACCCAGTTTTTAACCCTTTAGATAGAAAAATTTCAACAAGCATATTCAGGAAAAGTTTTAGTTCAGATTCTGGCCTTTCCGAATTGTATTCGCACATAAAAATCCGACGTTCCGTTAGGGAGTTATGGTCAAAACAATATAGGTATACACTTCAGTTTTTAATTTTCTACACATACAACTCCGACTAAAACTTGCATTTCAGCTTAGTAAACATAGGAATTCGACAGGGCTTTATAAACAAAAGTTTTAGCTCGGTTTCTAAGGTTTTCGAAAAGTCCGGAATCGTCAGATTCCGATCATGCCATCAAAAGTTATACCTATTTTATTTCAGCTTATCGACTATTTCAGTTTTTCATAAACATTGACTTATTTCATTTCAAATTCAAACTTTCTGGTTCCAAAGATTTTAGCCAAGTTTAACCATCTAAATGGATTTTCATTTCATTATGTTCGAATATGTTTCACCCTTATTGCTTAAGTATACTCATGTTCATTTCCAACTTATTTATTCGTTCATTAAATCATTTACATTTATTTCATATTCCAAGAATTTGATTTTTCATTCAATCGCTTACTTCATCCAACAAAATTTTTATTCGTTTCTTGTTTCATTTTCAAGCATTAGTTCGAGTTCAAACTTGGATTTATTTTAACCTTTACTACAAACTTAATTATATTAAATCCTTAACTCATTTTACATGAATCAATTTACCAAACTCATTTACATCAATTTCCAAATTTCATTACTTGTTCTCTTCCTAAGTGCTTTATTCTCAATTGATCTTTGCATGGCCACTTGAGTTAACTCTCATCGAGTCAATTCACTTATTTATTCGACTCTCAAGTCTTGGTTCGAATTAAGGATGGTCCATCACTCAAACTTATACTTAGTTCTCTAATCAATTATTATTCGATTCTTAAGTTAACTTGTTTAACTTGATTGTCCTACTCAACTTAAGTTATATTCAATTGACCAAAAGTATTTATATTTCCTTTTATTCCATTTTCACACCTAGATTTATATTCGATATATGATTCAAATGCGATTTACACCAAATTTGCTCACTCCATTCCGATATATTATCAATTCCATTTCATTTTATATTAAGTTTCATTCCATTAACTCAAATGTTAATTCTCAAATCGATCTTATTCGGCTTCCTGAGCTAAACTTCATTTAACTCGATTCCCCCACTCGACTTAAATTATATTTCATTCGACAAAAGCTTTTTATTCGTTTACTTCACTATTCGTACTCAGGTTTACATTCGAGGTATTGTCCAAATGAGTTTACCCCATTCAGATTCTCTATACCTTCATTTCACGTGCATAATGATTCAGCATTCAATTCCTTCATTTTTAGTTCATCGGCCATCACATATTAGCAACAAACAAGAATTTCTTCCAACTCCTTCTCGGATTAACTTAATATACTTATTAATCATTCAAGTCATGGGTTATCATTTTATTACACCACTTAATATTTCTATTCATTTTAAATTAACTTAGGTATAAATTTTTCTTCGAAGTGAATTTCAACTTCCCTACACTTTTATCAACCAAACTAGTAACTTATTTACTCTATTATCGTCCCCGATTGAATCTAAGCGATGGTTCCTTTCCCTCAACGTTTAAATCCGAAATCTCAACGACTCGAGTTACTTTAATCCTTAAGTCACTGTCATTTGTTAAGGTGATTTTAAATTGCTTGATTCCGGGTCTCAAACTAAGTTTAAAGTAACAACATATATACTTATATATTTTATAAACCATACTATATGAAGTTCAATTCCTAACTTTAATTTAAGCAAGAAATTTAAATTCTGGGTTTAAATTTAAATTAAACTTTGAATATAGTAAACTAATGCCTTTATAAAATTTATACGATATAAAGTTAAATCCAAATTTCTGTGGCAAAACCAATTATAATCATTATTGAGTGGTCTCTCCCCCACTTAGACTTTTCAGAATAACCATCGATAATGCGTGCACTCATTACCAAGGCTATTTCGAAGATCCGAGCAAGGGATTTTACACTCGTTTAATATTACATTATAAGAAATAGTTCTGGAAATGATTTCATGTAATATTAAACGAGTGTAAAATCCCTTGCTCGGATCTTCGAAATAGCCTTGGTAATGAGTGCACGCATTATCGATGGTTATTCTGAAAAGTCTAAGTGGGGGAGAGACCACTCAATAATGATTATAATTGGTTTTGCCACAGAAATTTGGATTTAACTTTATATCGTATAAATTTTATAAAGGCATTAGTTTACTATATTCAAAGTTTAATTTAAATTTAAACCCAGAATTTAAATTTCTTGCTTAAATTAAAGTTCGGAATTGAACTTCATATAGTATGGTTTATAAAATATATAAGTATATATGTTGTTACTTTAAACTTAGTTTGAGACCCGGAATCAAGCAATTTAAAATCACCTTAACAAATGACAGTGACTTAAGGATTAAAGTAACTCGAGTCGTTGAGATTTCGGATTTAAACGTTGAGGGAAAGGAACCATCGCTTAGATTCAATCGGGGACGATAATAGAGTAAATAAGTTACTAGTTTGGTTGATAAAAGTGTAGGGAAGTTGAAATTCACTTTGAAGAAAAATTTATACCTATGTTAATTTAAAATGAATAGAAATATTAAGTGGTGTAATAAAATGATAACCCATGACTTGAATGATCAATAAGTATATTAAGTTAATCCGAGAAGGAGTTGGAAGAAATTCTTGTTTGTTGCTAATATGTGATGGCCGATAAACTAAAAATGAAGGAATTGAATGCTGAATCATTATGCACGTGAAATGAAGGTATAGAGAATCTGAATGGGGTAAACTCATTTGGACAATACCTCGAATGTAAGCCTGAGTACGAATAGTGAAGTAAACGAATACAAAGCTTTTGTCGAATGAAATATAATTTAAGTCGAGTGGGGGAATCGAGTTAAATGAAGTTTAGCTCAGGAAGCCGAATAAGATCGATTTGAGAATTAACATTTGAGTTAATGGAATGAAACTTAATATAAAATGAAATGGAATTGATAATATATCGGAATGGAGTGAGCAAATTTGGTGTAAATCGCATTTGAATCATATATCGAATATAAATCTAGGTGTGAAAATGGAATAAAAGGAAATATAAATACTTTTGGTCAATTGAATATAACTTAAGTTGAGTAGGACAATCAAGTTAAACAAGTTAACTTAAGAATCGAATAATAATTGATTAGAGAACTAAGTATAAGTTTGAGTGATGGACCATCCTTAATTCGAACCAAGACTTGAGAGTCGAATAAATAAGTGAATTGACTCGATGAGAGTTAACTCAAGTGGCCATGCAAAGATCAATTGAGAATAAAGCACTTAGGAAGAGAACAAGTAATGAAATTTGGAAATTGATGTAAATGAGTTTGGTAAATTGATTCATGTAAAATGAGTTAAGGATTTAATATAATTAAGTTTGTAGTAAAGGTTAAAATAAATCCAAGTTTGAACTCGAACTAATGCTTGAAAATGAAACAAGAAACGAATAAAAATTTTGTTGGATGAAGTAAGCGATTGAATGAAAAATCAAATTCTTGGAATATGAAATAAATGTAAATGATTTAATGAACGAATAAATAAGTTGGAAATGAACATGAGTATACTTAAGCAATAAGGGTGAAACATATTCGAACATAATGAAATGAAAATCCATTTAGATGGTTAAACTTGGCTAAAATCTTTGGAACCAGAAAGTTTGAATTTGAAATGAAATAAGTCAATGTTTATGAAAAACTGAAATAGTCGATAAGCTGAAATAAAATAGGTATAACTTTTGATGGCTTGATCGGAATCTGACGATTCCGGACTTTTCGAAAACCTTAGAAACCGAGCTAAAACTTTTGTTTATAAAGCCCTGTCGAATTCCTATGTTTACTAAGCTGAAATGCAAGTTTTAGTCGGAGTTGTATGTGCAGAAAATTAAAAACTGAAGCGTATACCTATATTGTTTTGACCATAACTCCCTAACGGAACGTCGGATTTTTATGTGCGAATACAATTCGGAAAGGCCAGAATCTGAACTAAAACTTTTCCCTAATATGCTTGTTGAAATTTTTATATCTAAAGGGTTAAAAACTGGGTTGAACAACTCAGATCTGCATTTTTCTGTGTATGGGCTGAGGTGTTCGCCTTCACTAAAATAGTCATAACTTTTGAACGAATTGTCGAAATTCGACGAATCCGGACAATTCGGAAAGCCTGAAACAAATGCTACAACTTTTGCCTAGTATGTTTTAGTCCTATTCCAACTTTTAAAGGGTGATAATCAATGATTTGTTCGCTGGTCTGCTATGAAAATCTTGGTTTTGCGGACTAAATTACTTTGTATATGTTGTGTAAGCTATATAAATTCGCCATATATTGTTATATATTTGATTCTTATGCATGTTTGAGTGTTTTAGTAGGTGCAAGGATTCGGAATTTCGCTCGGAGCTCGCGTGCGCTAAATACTAAAATGCTAAGGTAAATCAAAATGCAAATAAACGCTTAAAGAGGTAAGTATTTGGGGTTATATAAAGCTTGGTGGTTTTGTTTTTTTGTTTTCCCCTGGTTCAGGGATGCCTCATCGTTGATGAGATGTATATTTTGGATTGACATATGTATCGGGATTTTTCCCGGGGCTCTCCGTACAAAAGAGAGGCTGCCGAAATTTTTCGTGATTTCGGGAGTTAGAAAATTATGGTTACAAATATAACTTACTTTATAAAGGCTATTTTTATGTATGAATTTAAAATAGATATGTGCTTAATATCGTTTCGTTCTCTTTTCGAGGACGAAAAGATTTTAAGTGGGGGAGAATGTAACATCTCATATTTTCTGTATATTTAATTTTCAGCTTTAAATAAGTAAAATGGTATAATATGAGAGAAAATCAAATTTTGTTGATTTTGTGATGATGTGTATTTGGAATGAAGTATAAATAGTTTATTTTAATTTTAGTTTATACTTAGAATTTGTGAAATTTGAAAATTCATATTTTATTTATTTGAATGATTTGAGTATTCAGTTAAAATGAAAATTCAAATTTAAATTGAAATGGCGAAATTCTAGTTGGGAATAATAACTGAAAGTCAAAACTTGAATTCAAATAATCAAATTGAGATTTAAATTGTGTGAAATTTAATTATAAAGTTTGTTAAGTCATTATTGAATTAAATGGAAATTTTTAAATATTTAAAATTGGATTAAAACAGTTATTCGAATTATTGAATATTTTATTTATTTAATTAACTGTGCATTTTAATTGTTTTGGCGACTGTCTCGGAATTCGACGAAACTGGCGCCATTGGATCCGGAACGATGAATTATAGCAGGATTCCAAATTGCGTTGAAATCCGACTTACCGGTTGACCGTACGAGAGAAAATGTGAACGAGATTCTTGTAAGCTGATAACTGGATGTTGTAACCTTTGGGCCTTCTATAAATTATATAAATAAACCTCTTCCTTCACATTTCAGCCCATTTCCACCATATGCTCATCCTCTCCATCAAATTTCTTTTCCATGGCTGAAAATAAATTTTTAAATCAAAATTTCAAAACAAAAATTCACTTAAAATAAAATCTCTCCAAACCCTATCAAGTTATATGTCGATTCGAAGCTCTCGATGAGTAGAGCATGGATCTGTAGTTTATTTCGACATGCAGTGAACGGATTTGGTCAGAAAGCTTGGTCAAACTTGCTGTTTTCGAATTTCTAGGGTTTAAATTGGGGATTTTCGATTTAAAGTTTAATCGAAGAAACGAAGTTATGGGTATTGTTACCCTCGTCGATACGAACTTGTGGAGGGTGGTCGGAGGTTCTATTGAGCTGGGGATCGCCGGAATTTGCGTGTTGAACGGTGAAAGACCCGTTCTTTCCTCTTGGCGCGGACGGAGGAGGAAGCCACCGGACGTGGTGGTGCTGGCACGGGTGGACGCGGCTTGAGGAGAGGATTGCAGTGGTGGTGGGTTCATGCTTTCAGGCGGTCGGAGGTAGGTGGAATCAACGGTCAAAGATGGAGCTGATGGGTTCCTTTTTGCGTTCAGGTACTGTTCACGGGAAAGGATTGAGCGGGAAGAAGGTCCAAGGAGGCTGACGTGTCAAAGTAAGAGTGGGTGAGGAAGTTTTGTTTATTTTTATATATTTTTAAAATTCAGATAGTAAAACGTCAATAACTTCTTCATACGAGGTCGGTTTGATGCACGGTTTGTTGCGTTGGGATCGTGGCGGAGATGCGGACGTTTTGACACTAACCAGGCTGCGTTCTGAGACTGTCAAATTTTGGGCCTTTTCTGGACGTTCGATTCAAATTGGAACCCAAATGTGAGTGATTCTTCGCTCACGTAATACTGAATTGATCCCATATTTATCGACTTAATACATGAAATAATTTTGGTTTCATGATTGTGTTTGGCTGTGAATTCGGTTGCTTGAAATTGATTTGTCAGTATGTTAACATGAAAAGTTGATCGATAATTAGTTATCTAATTAAATGTTAAATTTCTAGTTGGAAATTGAATACTTAACAACTCTGAAACTGTTCAATGCTGATCGGTTGAATAATTGTGTGATGGATGTTTGGTTGTGTTTTATTGCTGAATTTGATATATACACTGTTATTATTTATATTCAGTATATGGTAATGCATGTGGTTGTGGCGATAATCCCAATTACCTTTGATGTTGCGGGCATCGAATAAACCCGGGATTTATCGATAAAATGAATTAAGAACACAGAGTGAAATGATAAATCTCTGTGACCCTGATTTGGATTGAAATGATAGATCCATCCCTGAATATCGAGAAATTAAATTTAAAATCACTTGGCCATTGGATAGATAATTATATACAGACATCGGTTGGTTAAATGATTGTAAATATTTGAAAATTTTTATTCGATAGAATTTTCACTTAGAAGAATGTACCGATACTCGATAATTCTATTCTTTTAAAATTCTGAACTGGGATGTTGATTTACAGGGTTAAAGGAATTTTCCAAAACAAAGTGGGAATATTTAATTTAGGATTTGAATATGATTAAAAATCTTTCCAAATTGAGAGTTTGGATTAGAGAGAAATGAGTTCTTATGGAAATCAAAATTTTGGGAAATTTGGAAATCAAGGGTATCTGAGTTGTTTTTAACTCAGTTTGTATATATATAATTGAACTCTTGAAATCAAATCGTCATTTTGAATGGGGTTGAAATGAGATAGGGAATTAAATGAACTTCGTTGAGACCGGAGGATAAATTCAAGTATTTGAAATTTCGAAGGAAAGAAAAATTTGATTTGAGAAATTTAATTTAAATATTTATGCATTGATTCCAAATAATTATTCTTGCTTTAAATCTATTAATTACTTTTACTTAATACTACTGTATTTAAATAATTTTTCCTTATAATTCATTTTCAAAAGTTTTAGTAACCTTATTTTAAAGTATATATATCATATTTAAATTACTGATTTATTTTAATTATTATATTATGTATATATATCTATATATTTAATTATATAAAATTTATTATTATTATTATTATTATTATTATTATTATATAAACATTTAGTTTACAAGTATTTTGAAATTTAAATTTCTTCCAAATGGAAATGCTTGAATTGAACCGTTGGTTCAAATGGAGTTGAGATAAGAATCCGTGATAATTGGAAACCTTTGAGGTAAATTATATTCTATTTGAATATTTCGTTTTGGAAATATTATATGATTATAATATAATGGTATGGGATATTTCCTAGTTTTAGAATATAATCGGTTGGGTATGATTTGATATGTTGATATGGAAATTTTATTCGTTGAATATAAATTGGGTTCGAAACAGAAGATGATATTTTGATAGAAAAGCGAACCTTTGAAATGTAAAAGAACCAACCGATGTGAAAAGATGTAAGCGTTGGTTGTTAAAGAGACCGGAGTCGGCATAAGGCATACTCTCTGTCAGTGTCGATACCACTTTGACAACTGTGAACGTTATGACGTATCCAGAACGAGTATGATGACTTGGAGGCGATTTATTTAATCGAAGAAGGTGAGCAATGACGAATAGCCCTGACCTTCGGGTTAGAATTGAAATGACTAAAACAGGAGCTATACCGTGACTAATTGAGGTAGCACCTTTGATCGGACACACTTCTTCGATAATATTTCTATGACTATGATGATGATGATTTGGGCCCATTTATGACTTTGGGAGTGTGTTCCGAGGTGGGCGGTAGTGGCTGCTATGCGTTACCACCGGTCCGGGAGTGCGATTGGTAGAATCCTACCCTGGGCATTGCCTCGAGTGCCTTGTCATATATATCTGTATCGAGCCCCATACGATTTTGATTTGTATCGTACCTATGGAGTGCCCTCTGATGCCATCGTTTACGGTGGTTTTACGGTACTGTATAGACTGCGGTATTATAAACGGCGTAAGGGTAAAAATGTAATCCCGCTTACGCTATTTTCAGTATTTATACTTTACTGAATAGACATTATAATAATAGCGTATTATTATATAGATATTAGTTTAACGGATCCTCGAGAAATGGAAAAATCCCGTAACATCTCTTGAGTTAATGCACTTATGATACTGATGTTATTTCGTATTTTGATTTGACTAATATGAGATGATTTAGTGCTGATCCGAGTGTTTGTTGTGTTTTCTTTTATGCAATACGCTCGGGTCAGCAGACATTGCAGTTACTGAAGATGACTGTGCCTTGGAGATCGAAGACGAAGATTTGTATATACATTTATCATATATAGGTATTTTCCGCTGCTTATTATGTACATCTGTATGTATATGTAACTCTGATATTCATTTGAATGTTATAAC
Organism: Allium sativum; assembly: GCA_030737875.1. Classification (NCBI taxonomy): domain Eukaryota; kingdom Viridiplantae; phylum Streptophyta; class Magnoliopsida; order Asparagales; family Amaryllidaceae; genus Allium; species Allium sativum. The sequence goes on along the minus strand of CM060916.1, from coordinate 746,222,884 downwards.
CAATGTATTCATTTCAACTGCTTTAACTGCTATTTATTTATTATATGTTGTCCTTCCGCTGTGAGATTCTGTGATTGGTTTTTCTCTTCTTCTTTCTTTTTCTTCTTTATCAAATAACTGCCTGTGTTGGCGATTTGTTTGGGTCGACATGTGTGGTTTATTGTCGATTTAAACGGTCAAAAATTGCGGGTCGTTACACAAACCTTATCATACACGCAGTGCTGAGTCAGCATTGGGTCCCACAAGCTATTTTGGCGTAAAAGTTTGATTTTCAAACTTTTGAATTTCTGGAATTTATTTAACTGTTTTATTCACATGAAATATTCTTATATGTATACAATTGCTCTAACGACCATTTTACGCGTATATATATACGCACAACTTTCATTTTATTTTCAAAATTCAAATGATGTTGCCATATTTCATTGACTGTAGCCTTATCTTGAATTTTATCTTTCGTATACATATATTTTTGTGTGTATATATATATATATTTATATTTCTCATATGTATATATATATTTTTTCTTTATTTCCTTATACGTATGTTCTTATCCTTTCAAATTTTGAATTTGTATACGTACATATATTTGCATGTTTAGTTGGCCCTCTCTAAAACAATGATAAAAATTTATGCCGCCGCCGGGGTTCGAACCCCCGACCTCCATGCTACCAATCCAATGCCTTAACCAACTGAGCTACAGAGGCTTTTGTTAATAAGTCTTAGAACAATAATAATTATTGTTCTCTCCTTACCTCTTTTTTTTCATGTTAGTTACAATACTTAAATTAAACAACTGCATGGATCTTTTTCTTTTAAATTTTTCTTTTAAAAATTAATTATACTTTAATTTGAGAAACTTAATGTCACAGAATTACGGGGTGTTACAGACATACTCTCTGACAATGTTGGAACCATTTTAACAACTGTGTACGCAGTGGAGTTACAGAAATGAAGTAGGATGAATTTGGAGGCGATTACTGGATTTGAAGAAAGTGAACAATAATGGATGACCCCGACACTTGTGTCGATTTGAAATGACTAAAAAAGGAGTCGTGCCAGACCAAATGAGGCTTGACTACCTCTTAGTGGACATCCGCTCTTCGATTTTCCTGGGCCTCGGGTCCATACTATTACTATTTTATTGTTGTTTTGTTGGTGCGCACCCATGATGGGAGGTGTTTCCCTTTGATTCAATATGGGGCGGATGTCTACGGTGGGCCATTAGGGGTAACCACCAGTCTGGATCAGGCAAACTGGTAGCATACTACTTTCGGTATAGCCTCATGTGCCTTGTCATACGTTTATCCTTATGCGAGACAACTACGATTTTGATTTTGTGGCATAGGTCTATAGGGGACTCACTGGCTACCGACGTTCTAGTGGTTGTGTTACAGCACCTGCATAGACCATGTGCTTATAAACTGTGTAAGGGTAATCAATGTAACCTCGCTTACGCTATTTTTCTGACAAGTATTTGTGAATAGACACTAGTATAATAGCGAAATTATATTATGTAGTATCTAGTTTGACGAATCCTTAGGAGATGGAAATTCCCGTAACATCTCTTGAGTTATGTGTGTGCATGTTCATATGATGTCGATTTGACTTAGATGAGAATATTTTTGCCTGATCCGAGCTTGTTTTATTTTCACGCTATTACGCTCGGGTCAGACTTGAGCATTCTAGTTTCAAAGGTTATCTTCTGAAGGATGAAGATGAAGACGGTATACTGTTATTACCATTGTATTCCACTACTATTCTGTTGCATTACTCTGTATTATCAGTTATTTATATAAATGTATAACTCTGATAAATGTTGTAAAATGATCAAATGTTTATTTTAAACAGCTTCATGAACTGTTATTTGATTATTATATTTTGTTCCTTCCGTTGCGAGATTCTGTGCTTGTTTTCTTCTTTCTTTCTAATTCTAAATTAATCCCTTAATTATCTATATTTTTTACTATAATGGTTGAAGATGTGGATCATCATTTAACAATCTGTAAATATGTACAGTTTTGAGTTAGACATGTGTGGATTATTGTCGATTCAAAAGGTACGGGTTTCTGGGTCATTACACCATGATTATCAGAGTTACTGTTATACAACATAGCAATATTTGCAGTGAAACAATAATAATATGTCTGTCAAGTTCCATCTTCATCTCCATAACACCGTCTTCAATAACTGAAACTCAAGATGACCCGAGCACAAATGAAAAGGCAAAAATACATGGATCAAAACTAAAATATTTTCATATCAGTTAAATCAGACTCATGTAATAATACGAGCGCAATAACTTAAGGGATGTCACGGGAAATTCCATCTCTTAAGGATCCATCAAACTAGATAGTATATAATATAATACTCTATTATAATAGTGTCTATGGTTAAATGTAAAATATTAAAATAGCGTAAGTGGGATTACCATTATTACCCTTACACCGTTGTCGCACAGTTTGCAAATAACACACTAGTACATCGGTAGAGAGTGATGCGCCGTAATATGACAATGTTAAATCAAAATCGTAGGGGGCTCGATCAGGATAATATGACAAGGCACACGAGGAATGCCCAAAGTATGAATATAATGGTTGCATGCCCGGACTGGTGGCAACGCATAGCCGCGACTACCGATGGAGGTAGCTAATCCCAGTTGGTCACGGTATAGCCTTGTTTTAGTCATTTTATTTATGACCCGAAGGTCATTGACATCCATCATTGTTCTCTTACTTCATTCCAGTAGCGTTCACCAAACCAACCTACTTCATTATGAAACTCCACCACGTACACAGTTGTTAAAGTGGTTTTCGGTATTGGCAGAAAGTATGAGAATATCCGATCCCAGTCTCTTTAACAACCAAACATTTACATTTTTCATACCGGTCAATTCTTTTACATATCAAAGGGGTTCATAATTCGTATCAAAATATCATATTTTGCTTTAAACTCGTTTCAATAGTCGAGATAGAATATTACATAATAAAATCTCCATTTATAACCAAACTTAAATCTTGAAACTATTCCAACTTTTAAAATAATTTGACTATTAAAGTAGTACAAAAATTTATATATTAAAATAGTTTATAATTGAAATAGTTTGAAAACAAAATAATTTGTATTTAAAATAGAATTTCAGATTTAGTAAAATCTATAGGTAAAATATTAAAATAGTTTATAAAATAAATAGTTAATTATTAAAATGATTTATTTAAAATAAGTAATAAAATAAAATAGTTATAAGGTAAATAATTTATAAATAAAATAATTATTATAAAACCAGTTTATAAAATGGTTTAAAATACTAAAGTTGGAATTAAAATCTTTTCTTCAAAATTTAGCCGAACTGGAAATCATATTCCTATTTCAAATTAATTCGACTAAATTTCAAATCTTAATTCAAAAGGATTTGACTTCCCATTTATATCTTGATTTGATTCAACAGTTCCATTTCACAATTCGATTTAATAATTCGATTCAAATGATCAGATTTCAATTATAATTCTCACTTCGAATTATTCGTTTATAAAAATCTCGAGTTCACAATTCAAGTACTACTATAAATAAAGTTAATTTAAAGTAAATTTCAAGGATAAATAAACAATTCAATTTCGATAAATTTATTTCATATTCAATTCAGTTTTAACTTCAATTATCCACATTTACGAATTCCATAAAATTTAAAATTTCAAAGCTTAAAGTTTAAATTTAAAGTAAAACGATTAATAATATCATTTCTCTTGTCTTTAAAACAATATTCCAAAATTCAAGGTTAAAAACAATTTTTATTTAACCAACCGGTGTCCGTATATAATTTTCTATCCTGTGGCCAAGTAATATTTAAAAATTTTAGTATTTTAGGAAAGGATATATATCATTTCAATCCAAATCAGGGTCATAGGTATTTATCATTTCAACCTACATTCTTAATTCGTTTCAATGATTAATCCCAGGTTTATTTGATGCCCGTAACATCTAGGGTAAAAGTTGGGATTAATCAACAAAATCACTAACTTATATAAACAGATGTCGATAACAAGATGAATTACATATCAATACATTAAATGTATAATTTCCACGGCATCAATCAAAATCACTACAACTAAACATTACAATGTGATATCAGTTTACTAGTCATTAAATATGAGGGTTGTAAACAGAAATTAAATTCTAACTATACAATTTATATCAATTATTAAATTAAATTATATAGTTTATGCAAATTTAACATAAATAATAAATTTAAATAGTCAAACAACAACCAAAACAACCATATCATAACATGAATTCAACTTAACTAACAATCAAATATTTTAGTTAGTGTGAATTGGTTTAATCACTCACCTTGATTTCAAACGAGATTGAAATTCAAATTTTAGTCCAAAAATTAACAGTTTCAGAATCAGTCGTCGACAACTCCATGTTGTCCAGAATTTTGATACGATCCCAATGGATCCAACCTCGCGTAAAACTGAAGTCATATGAAGAAGTTATACACGTTTAAACACATGAATTTCATAATATATAAAATAATTTAAAAATACTCCACACCCAATCCCGTATTGACACGCCATCAGCTCTCTATTTCCTGAAGCCGCCTATTCTTCCAAGTTCCCATCACATTCCTCTTTCCTGGAACTCAAAACTTGCTATAAACATTGATTCACGCAGTGCCCAAATCGACGTCGGAATTCGATCAAATACCACCACCAGAACCGTCATTCTGTCCTCCACCACCGCCCAGAAGTGGGGCCCACTCGATCGTCTACATAGATTTCAAAACCCCTTAATATGCGCTGACTTCAGGGTTAAATTCTGGCAAATATATGTTGCTAAAATGCGATCCAACCATATAGATTGAACGCTTTTGTGAAGCTCTATGATTTTTGTTCTAGAAGTTTTCGAAACCATCGAAAGGATCGAGAGATCTTAAGCCAAGAAGAAATCAAATATTGGCCATCGAAATTAAATAATGGAGGCTGGTGAATTAGGGTTCTGCGAGATTATTTTATTAATTAGTTGTCTCGATTTACATGTATTTAAAGCCAAAAACTGGACTGAGTCCAAATCAGGCCTGCTTACTGCCTAAAAATATGTTTAGACACCTTATGAATGCAATGGAATAGGTTTCAAAGCCCAATTCCAAAGTCTCTAGCCATTTTTTCTAAAATTCGATTAATTAGTTAAATTATACGCGCAAATTCCTATACGTTTTAAATTGTTGTAATCAAAAGATAACTATGTTGGCTACGAAATTTTATATTTTACATTAATTTACAAATTAGGATCAAATTAAATTAATTTCACCGAATTCTGAGATTGTTTACAAAATGTCAAATTTCACATATTTATAAATAAAATAAATATTTAGTTTTCACTTATTTGCCTTACAATTAAATTCAATAGTTTATCACCTTTATTCAAATTAAAATAGAATGCAAATAAATTTCATAAATAATTTTTTTGTTTGAATTCCAATATTAATCCTTTACCACTTCAAACATTTGCATTTCAATTATAATTGCACCAATCAAATTATATACAATATTAAGTTTCAGTTTTTCGTTATAAATCAACATAAACAAATTAAATTTTTTAATATTTAAATAATTATGTTCAAAACACACTAAATTTAATAATTTAAATTATCGCAAAAAAAATCTCGGGATGTTACACTTAGCTTCAATGATCTTCTGATAAGAAATAAATACACGTTTATGAACAATGGCTATTATAGTTCATTAGGATTGAACCTTTGAGGATATGAATTTACTAGAAGGTCGCAAGGTCAAATTCATGAACCGTATATTTTTGTAGCTAATTTACTTTGACTATAGCAAGAACTTTTTAGAGAACAATAAATCAATAAAGTTTCGGGTTACGCTAGAGAAAGGGATTTCTAAAGCAATATGGAGCACAAAAGAGCATAATTATTTTTACAGTTGGAATGAGTCAATAAGTTCTAGAAATATCTTATATTTAGATATAGATATATAGACCACTATACATTAGAAATTTCTTATTTTTAGATATAGAAATTTCTAGGCATTAAATGCCATTAGAACAACCACTTAGATTTTCTTTCTATTTAGTTTTTAGTTTATTGTCTGGTAATCAACTTTTATTTATGCAATAAATCTTAATTTTCTGTTAGTTCTCTGATACATTTCATTTAATTTCATCCTAATTTCTAATATTTCAATTTTATTTGAAATCTGTATATTTGATTGTTAAGAGGCCAATATGTCATTTTTCCTGTTTGCTCTCTAATTTCAATTTTGAGATTTGCTTGCAATTTCATTTTTTCTTCAGTAGTAGCAATTTCTTATTTTATCCTAATCATATTTATTACTCGATTCATCTAGCTTTGCTAGAATTTAAATAAATATTAGTAATTATACAACATCCTATGGATTTGACCTAATTCACACAATTACTACAACTAACTCTGCGCTTATAGTTAAACGAAATACATTTTTTGTTTATAATGAAAACCACTGATCACTTTTCTATAGAACCAAGGCTATAGGATCTCTTATGGAATAATGCAATTTCTCCCTTATGACTCATAGACCCTATGCTTCCTTCATTATGACACAATGTCGAGTCAAAGAGATGACTTGGTGTCAATTCATGCACTTAGCTCTAAAAGATGTGTCATTTCTTGATCACCTTCCCAAGGTCTTCCATAGCCTATCCTCTGAATTTTATGTAATTCATACAAAACTTGTTTCCGATATGCTTGGATCACTAGTCTAACTCCAAAATAAACACAAAGATAGTACTCAGTTCAAGTATATCATCTGTTTCTAAATAACCAAGACTCAAATTATTTCATATAATTAAAATCATTTATTTTGACTTACAATCAAAATATAAGTGTAGCTGTATAATATAACATAGAATCACTTGCACATATGACACTAAATCTAGCCATTTCATAGACCATATCAATAACGAGATTAAATTAGCGTTTAGATCTGAAATTCTAGTTACGCCCTATAAGTATTGAGTTTAGATCAAACTTATAACACATAGTACTTATTTTTAGCATAAATCAATAATAGACTAGTGAGAGATTATAATAACAACAAATTCATTTAGATCTAATTAAGCTCCAACCCAAAAAGTAAGCAGTCGGATGAGAAATTAAACAAAATGATGAGTTCTAGCTTGAAAATGGAGATATAGCCTCTAATTTGAAGTTAGAAATAATCTCAGATGAAATGTAGTGAGAATCGATGAAATCAATAGAGAAACAAAAGAGATATAGTGTTTAAAGCAGATGAGAAATGAGAGAGAAACTTTCAAATTGTTCTTCTAATCCCATATTTATAGACAAAAGTGATTAGACTAGCCACTCAGTTAATCCCACTATCTCCTATCCTAGTCGGCGGTTTTTAAACTTAAAACTACCATAAGTTCCAAATTTGTCAAGTTTTCTTATATGGCCACTCTATAAGATGGGAAAGCATTTCCTTAAGCAACGAGATAGACTAGAGCATATAATTCGACTCCTGTCAAAAGGTATAATAGAAATAAGATTTCCAAAGCAAAAATTGTTATATGTAAATTTAGGAAAAAATACAAATGTGTAAAATATCCCTAAGAACTATATCCCAAAATATTTGTGCCATCCAAAATAAATCAAATAGATTTGCTTTACAATACTCTAATATGAAAAATACAAGTTGTTACAATTCATGCATCATTTGTTATCCAGGTTCTCTAATTTGAGTTAACTTGAGGCCATGGAAAATTTTCCAAAAAAAAAAAGCTTTCGAATACGCTATTCAATGCAAAAAATGGCTCAACGAATCTTGTTGCAGGTTTCTGTAATCCTCCATATCTTACAACTCTCATCAATGATGATGTTTTAATAAACATTTAATCATCAACTTCATGCTCAAGTTCTGTGTCCCTTCTTGGAGTGCAATTTTATTAGTCTACTGAAGCCTAGTTCCTTTTCTACATCAACTCAACTTTGTTTGAAGTATTACAAATCAAATTTGGTATAATTATTACCCTTTTTGTCATTTATCACCAATATATAAATGATTTACAAGGCCATGAGTTTGTGTTTTTAGCAACAAAATTCCAATAGCAACTTCATAGCTATTACTGTATACAAACTCAATAAGATATCCTCTCACGATATCCAAAGTAAAATATACAATACCTAATGTGACTTCGGCTATATGATTCACTCTTTCGGTTTAATGGTTCTTTAGAGATGATAGGCTATGTTCAAATTTAGGGAAATGCACATAGCATTTTGCAAAGCTATTCCATGACGCACTTATGAAATGAGAGGTCGATCATTCATTGCATTGGAGGGAACACCATTTGAGAAGTCTTTTTACCACTTCTGATGCACATATCCAAAGGTCATGGTAAACTAATGGGAATATTTTACTTAGCTTTGATTCAATAAAAACTAAAGAGCTTCCTTATGGTCATTGAAATGAGTCATCTCATAAGATAATAATGATAAGTGTACTTTACATCATTGTACATCTTGTTTCCATTAGAATAAATTCTTATTCTAGAATAATAGCACTCTCAAGTACTTCATCAATCGATCTTCCCTCTTCGGGAACACATAACCTAACAACTTTATAATGCTAACCCTTTTGAATTAATTAAATAATAATTTATATGGCTAATATTGTATGCATTTTTGCGCCCAAATTATTATAAATAAAATGTAATAGACTTCAACAATCCCATAAAAGCCTATGCATATCAGCTCATATATCCCCTCAAATGACATCCTTCAAAATTGAAGATTTTTATATACTTCCTTTTACATCGTTAAAATTTTATTTTCAATAAGGCATCCACATAAACATTGTGTTCTAATTAAATATCAACAAATGTCCTTATTTCCTATTCAATAAGCTCACATAATTGTTATATAGTCAATTGTTTCCTCTGATAACTCACCGTGATATACCACTTTTACTTATTTTATTTTCTATATTTTAGCCATAACAAATGTAATGACTCAACGTTTTGTCCTTAGTGATTGGCAATAATACCACTAACTATATTTAAATGTTGGAAAACCAAGTACAAGAGGAATAGATATTAGGGGAAAAAAGAAGCAATTCTCGCACGCAACAGAATACTCATAAAATAGTGAAATACAACATTACACAAAAAGGAATTTGTTTATTTATCAGAGTAACCAACTTAAAGCAGCTTGGACAGTTATAACATCCTGTTCTTGCAATGCTGACACTATTCACAAACACTAACTACACTAACATTAAACACACAACAGTGGAAGAATAACAATTAGAGAATATGTCTGGTCCTTCTGCTCCACTCTTGAAGCTCCAAGTATCCGAGGAAATCTGGAAACATGCTCAGTTTGAACCAAGTATTGTAACAAAATAACACTTAGATCAGGATAGTAAATTAGCATGAGAATTTTAGAACATAGAAAGTTTATTTATTACTAGCTTATAAAAGCTTTTAAAATAAAAGGTATCTCGTAAGAGAACACCGTACATAAACACATATGAGTTTTTACCTTATAATAACCAAAACACTTTTATTATAAATCCAATGATATTACAATAATAGGCATACGACTAAAGCTATAGAGGGTTTTATTGGAGTATTGATTCCATGCAATGACTTGACACTGGCATGCCACCCGCCATAACACTCGTCTAAGAAACAATACTAAGAGTCAACTTATGGCTCTTTGCCAACAAAGGACCAGCCCATCACCCTCAACTAGGCGGTACCAAATATGTCATCACCAGTTGCTTTGCAACACTTTCATGGTGAGCTTACACAATACACAAACAGATAAATGCATGTATCTAAAAGAGTGACAATCATATCCTACTTGGGTGCGACCCACTTATCTCTATTACATCTCCCTTGATTTTATTTATTCCCAAGTGATGAAGCTTGAGGCTATGCTTTTACCTTTCTTCTGCATATTTCACCTAGATTGTTCATTTCCCTCTAGTGGCAATGTTATCCTAACATTCACCCATACATGTTGTTCAGGAATAGAATGAACTGAAGGCATTACTTCAACTACGTCCTTAGGATTAGTGGCAAATAACCCTTGTAGTTCAATTTTTAGGCCAGATCGAAGTGGTTTTCAAATACTTGATCCGAGCTTGGTCTCTTCGAAATGAAAATCGATATTACTCTAGAATAATGGGCAATACATAAGAGTGGGATTTATTCCCTAGCTGTTTAGTGAACGGATTTCCTTATCCTTTGTCAGAGATATCTCAAAATGATTGGTCTAGAATTGATAGTCGGTTATTTAAATATCAAATACGCAATTAAATAAACAGATTTTTTCCATTGGATCGACTAAGTATCATTTAAATCATCTTTGATCTATCTAATTCATTATTAACATACTTATTTGGAAACATAAGTATATTGAGCTTAACTTTGAAAGTTTAAGATTAGCAAATCCTATTTGGCAATCTTGATTCTGGTTAAATTAGTTTCATATATAGATGTGGTACATCAATTCTAACAATCATATTTTATTTCAAGTTAATACTACCTATTGGATACAAAAATCGCTTAAGTTGGGGTATTATATTTTCCTCCCATACCTTGAGTTGAAATCATTCTTATCTTTAAGATTGATAGAAACTCGCTATCCAAAATATTTCCAAATCAGAGATTTGTAAATCCAACAACATTGTTGTTTAGAACCATTTATAAATTAAACTGATTAATTTAAAATTAAATTAAGAAATTTATCTAATTAATTTACTTCATTTTCTCCCTATTAGATAATTCAATTGTTTTAAATACTTAATTAAATAATATATCAATTAAGTTTAAAATACAACATTCCTAGACAATTTATCCAATTTAGATTCCTTTTTAACTAAGTAATTAACTTGACAAAACTATTTAGTTATTAAAATTAATTAAATTCCCTTATTTAATTTAAGAAAATAATCAACTCAAATAACTATAATTAAAAAGATAATTAAATTAATTATTATTAATTATAATTATAATTAACTTCATCATTAACTAAATAAAAGTAGTCAACTTCTATTTATAGTTTTAAAATAACAACTAACTTCATTAATAATTATTAATTAGTTAATTAAAAGTTTAATTAAGTTTTATGTATATTATTAAGTTTAAATAACCATTTGCGGTAAACTATTTCATTCTAAATTAGCTGAAAATATGATTAGTTTAATAACCAATTTCAGTTAAAATGTTCAATTTAAATTAACTAAAACATAGTTGATTTAATAACTAATTTAAATTGTTTGATAAAAAATTATCTCAAAATTATTAAAACTTAATTTAAATTCAGATTTTCTTTACAAAGGATTAGAAACTTAGTTGTTTCAATAACACTTAGCTAATTCATTCCATTTAGACAACATTTAATCATATGCACATATATACATAAACATATATATATATATATATATATATATAATCTAAATCTGTACTATCAATCGATAATATGACATAACAATATATTCTACTAATAAATAAATATATGTCAAAACTAACCAATAGATGAACGATGTTCATTAATGCTAAAAGGATGACCAATGAAATTTATATAATTCAATTTATAGTGTAAAGAGTTTATTTTCATTAATTTGGATGTTAATTTATAATTGTAATTAACGTAATTAAACATAATCATGTCAATTTACCAATAATTCTACAATTACTTAAGGATCTACTAATTTTTATAGATAAATTGTATAGGTCATTACAAATCCAATGTCAAAAATCTCACTTAAATGGATTCCAAAAGGATAAGTTATGTCTACTTAGATATATAGTTTCTTTAAATTTCTAAGTTTAAATTTCTGGTGGCCTAACTTGAAAAATCGCTGGCTCGCTTCTACAAAATCATCTCACTTGGTCACTTCTTTTCTGAAGGACCAAAACTCGCTCAACATACATATGTTTGCATATCAACGCGTATCCTACTATATACTAAAGCAGAAGCCACTTACCCTACGTGGCAGCACCACATCTGTTGATTCCTTCATTTTCCCACCTAAACTCACGCCCAAACTCATTCCCCCATTTTTTAAGACATTTTTTTAATAAAAAATAAATAATATAATAGCTTTTCTGGAGAATGTGCGAGTCCTTTTTTTATGCGGTGTAATTATTGCCTCCAGAGTGTTCTCTCCTGTTCTCAATGCAGGTTAATTATTTTATTCCATATCTAGAGACATCTGTTGAGAAGCAGCTCTTAATATCTAGAGACATCCATCTTCTTCTCCGAAATAGCTCTTCCCTACATTAGATTCTTCTCCCCATTTTAAGCAATCGTCGACCTCTCCCCTCTTTCCAACCCTAAATACCTAATAAGCTCGTGACCAAATATTCGACTGGTGTAGGCTTCCAATGCCAACTACATACCGCACCCATTTCATCTCCTAGCATCTAGGGCTTCTACGATGATAACAGATCGAACTATATAATTTTGCAGGTATGATAATTTTACAATTTTCGTTTTTGGATTTAAAATTTCGTATGTTTTATTTATGCCCCACATGTACTATTATAGCTAATGGTGAGTAGATTTTGTGCTGGGAGTTTGGTTTTTGATGAGGTAAGGAAGCTGGAGTTTGTGATCGGCGACTTCTGACTTGCTAAAAGGTTGTTCTAAAAATGATTTGTTTAACATTACTATGCTTATCCATTTTTTCTTTTTAATCTATAAATCTAATGTTAAGCAAACTCATGTATCCTTCTTTAGGTGGCAATGTAATTGGGGAATGACTTTTGCATTTTGTTTGTTTACACCCATTATCTCCAAGGTTAGTTTCTTAAATTATATTCTTTTTTATTTTTAAAGGAGAGAAAGTATTGGTAGTTGTTTGTGGTAATTCAGGAATGGAGGTTTCTTTGGATCTTTGTAGGCATGGTGCTAAACCCTACTTGGTTGTTAGAAACAGTGTAAGTCTTTATAAAATTTGAATTTAAATCAAGTTTCTTTTAGCTATGGCCAACCTCATTTTAGGTGATACAGACAAACTTGGACTTAAAAGACCAAGGGTTGGCCCGATTGAGCTCAAGAACCTAACTAGAAAAACCCCTATTCTCAACGTTGGCACTCTGGCACAAATCAAATCAGGAAATATCATGGTGAGAAAGGATTACTTTTCTTTCTTTTGGAGAATAATTAATTTTTGACACTCAAAATCAGTATATAATAATTGTGTGAAATGCTAAATGTTGGACAATTGTATAATGTTGGTGATGGTAGGGGTAAAGAAATGACTAGAGAAGGGGCGAAACTTGTGGATGGAAAAGAGGAAAATTTCGATTCTGTAATATTTGCAACATGGTATAAAAGCAATTGTGGATGGAAAAGGGGCGAAACATGATTGATTTCAAAAGTTTACTATGTATAAGTATAAATGATATTGTGCACGCATCGACCATAATTTAAGTTTTTACAAGTGTAGATAATATTAAATCTAGCATAAGTAATGGTGTTTCTTTGCCTATGGTAAGTTAATACCCTATTGATTAGACTAATTTTCATTTGGTCTTCTGTTTATACCATACTCAAATGGAGGTAATCAACTTACCTTACTTTATTTGGTCTTCTGTTTATACCATTTTCATTTGGTCTTCTATTTATACCAAGTCCTATTTTCACTTACCTTGCTGCTGGATAATTGATTGATATCTATCATGTAGGTTTTTCAATTATCCTTACCGTTTAACTTAGAAAATGGTGATTCTCCTTTTTTGTTCGTTTCAATTCTGATTTTGCAGGTTTTTCAATTATCACTTCTCAGCTTCTATAAATTTGTTTATTTTGGAGTAGATGCGTGTTTTATACTTGGATCGGTTGATAGCTTTAGGATCGGATGAATATTACAGTGATGCCAAGTTTGTACGTTATGGATGAACAACATGGATTTAAGTAAATTTATGCCTAATTGGTAAGTTTTTTGGTTTCCATTTCATTTTTAACATAGAAATAGTTTAGAAATTCTTTTGTATATAACAGGTTTGTGCCCATAGTCTCTTCCTAGCTATCTTTGTTTTAGTGGTTAATAAGGCTGTTAATGAAATAAGCACATTAATAACTTAATATATTGTAAGCTGTACTACTAAGTATATATAAAAAAGGATGGTCGTACTATTTATATATTTCAGGCATGTTGTTACGAATATCTTAGTTGGATACCATTTTTTAGATTGTTTAATATTGCTTTCATGATTGGTTTGTATGATATAATTTCATTCACAAATAATACTTTCTTGCTACTAGACACTGGAAAGAAGAACAATGTGACAATGTTGGATCTTTAAATTGAATTTGACAATTAGCAATGAGTTAATTTTTAGTTTTAAATATGGCCTGCTTTCTCTTTTTTACATCTATTAAGATGCTCCAATATTGTCTGAACTTTTTTGCCAAATTTTCCATACATGGTTTTCGTGCTTACTGTTTTTCCCCCGTTCAACGGCGAAATAACAATCAGTGAACAAGTCTTTTCGTACGGGATGACTTACTAATAACTTTTGTATATACTCCTTTGTTTTTGCTAATTTTTTTATATGTTTTCCATTGTAATTTCTTAACCATGCAGGGACATACAGATTGAATTGGAGAGGTTTTAAGAGTGTCATGACAACTGTTTTAGGTAATTATTATAAACTGTACACTATTTAAGTAATGTTCATTTTTAAAATTTATGTTTTGCTTCTATTTACATTTGTGTATGGAAGAATTATTTAGTTTTCTATTTTCGCTAAAAAAATACATATGAATTCATTTATGTCAAAGATTTCTCTTAGCAATAATGTAATAATGTTAAACAAATCTTCAATTTTAATGTCTTACAGAATGGATATCTTACAAATATGTGGCGATTTGATTCTTTAATATAACAAAATCGTTACCATTTTTTGAGAAGAAGAAATAATATAATATTTCTTCATATATGGAGACTCTTTTATCTTATGTTCAATCCTACCATTTTCTTTTGTGCTACATTTGGGTATTGACTGCTTAGTTACCCATGCACGGTTGAAGTACTTCTTAACTACTGTTCTTCGATATTATAACTTAGATGTAAAACTCTTCTCCGTATTTTTAAGACCTATATACATTAGATCGGTTACTATCTTTGACTAATGGAGCATCTTAGTTGGGTTTAAATGCATTGATGATTGATAACGTTAAAATTTTAAGTTCATCACTAATTTTTTTGGTTGTTTATATGATTTAAATCAAGTTTATCCATCTTTAATCTATTACAAAACCTTAATGAATTTAGTTCTAAAAAAGGTTTCTGGCAGAATTACCCTTACCTGTTGGTTAATTTTTTTGAAAATTTGCATCTAACCCTATCTTTTTTAACTCAAAACATAAAAAACCAACAAAAATGAAAGTTTGAAAATTTTCATTTGTACATGATGAAATTTGAAGTGAATGAATTGAAGTCATAGAAGATGGTTTCATTATATTATTATATATGGCTTCTATTTTATGGCATAATATTGTCTTTACTCTGTAAATATAATTGTGTAAAATATGATTGATATACAGTGAAGCTCCTAAATTGATAGGTATAAAATAGATTTGGACAAGTCATGTGGATATATATATATGCATTGAAATCAATTACGATGTAAGGGCCGAGTATGAACTGAAATTTGTGTAGTCGAAAGTGTTTTTATTTGTTTGTCATATGCCAAAATGTAATATTTTTTCCATTGTCTTTGGCTATTTTTTTATTTTAACTTTATCAGACTACCTCATTTCTTTCCCTGGCTATTTTGCCTTTTTTTTCTAAAACTTTCCCAATGTAGCAGCTTCTGTGGTTATGGATGATGATTCCAAGCTAAAGGACAAGCCTTTTCACGTGAGTCGAAAGAAGGTTATAAGAGTGATCTGGATTGCAATCAGGTGGAGCTACAAACAACTAATCCAAGTGAGATGGGTGCAGATTATATTCATGGTGATGATGCTAATTGACTGTGGAACTTAATGGTTGTTTAAACTGTTTTCATGGCAAATGCCTATCGTTATTGCTGTTTATTTCTAGTTTATAGTATTTCTATTCTATTATGTGAAGCTTATAGGATGTAATAAATTTATTTTATCCATCTGTTTGAATCTTGAACGAGTCATTATTAGCAAGCCTCCGTTTTAGCTTGGATCCTATTAAAGGTCTAAACTTCAAATAAATCCTCAATTACAGTTGGTGACAACTTAAAAGAATCCAACTGAAGATATAAATTTGCAGAGATAGAGCATATGTTTATGTTGCAAAACAACATAAAAGACAATATGTACAGTCAATGTACGTCCGATGGGATATATTCTAAAATGAATCATAAACTTCAATAAGAAAGATTCTCAACTTTGTGAGGAGGCATGCTTAAATAATTCTACATTATATAATAGAAGTGTCATGGAGAGTACGAGTGATTCAATGTTTGTTGCATGCACAAGACATATGAAGCTGCATGTAATATTAATTAAAAAAAACATAAGTGCATGAAAAATCAGGAGTACTGCACGGATGCGTGTATAATTATGTTTTATGTACATCACTAATTTTGTATTATGAACATTTTCTAAGGTTGTTCAGTCAGGTCTTTTTTTTGTATCTCTTCACGTTAGCAATATCATATGAATTTGATTTTAGGATTTATGCCATATTATTATTTATTATGTTAAAAAGCAATGCGCAATGTGCCAGTTATTTGGTACGGTAGTACACGAATGTTCGACTGAAGGCAGTCGTGCAACTATACGGGACTGATCTTGTATATATAAGCATAAATCTTTTCAAATTTAATCTTTTATTGAACTAGGCTGAGCCAACCTAAAACCAGTTCGCCTAAAAAATTAATACAAAGTTCCCTTATCTTTTCCATTTTCAAGCTCCAGCAAAACACTTCAACATGAATAAAAACACCCAGACCCAAAAAAAGCTAAATACAATGACTGGTTGTAATGACCCAAAAACCCCCCACCACACAAGTCCGATCCAAAAAGTCAGAAATCCTAGGATTGTTATAATAATACGGCACATGAGAACATAGAACAAGAGGACATTTTATTGCTGTTACAACAATTTTACATCAGAGTACAAATAATAGATACATAGCGGAAAAATATTAGAGAATAATGAATTACAAAACGACTGAAAATAAATACATAGATATAAACAACAGAAGACTACAAGATAATCCAGAGCATAGCTCTAGCCATAATCCAGGTGTCTGTTAAAGAATATCTGCAAAAACTAAAACTACTGGCTATGCATGTGCAAAATATGGGCACCAAGAGTTTAGGTGGAAAACAATAAAGTCCAATTCAATCATGAGACTGGTGTGAGAACTAAAAACAATCATTAACTTTATTTTTAAAGTTGGGTAAATCACGGGATCATGCTGTATAACACAGAACGGGTTTTCTCCACATGAATACTAGTTAGAAAAACTCGTAATGCTTTAAAAAAAATGAATCTATTATAAGACTCTGGTCCTATTACACAATGCAAGCGTAGGCCAGAGGATAGAGTTTTACCTTATAATAGCCAAGCATGCTTGATAAGCGAAATTTCTCTTTTATTATTACTAGTGTATTGTGAGAAATCAATTTCGAAAATAAATGTATCAATCTTAGACGGCATAATACGTCATCCTATTATGCCATCATATAGGTTTTTAACTGAAAACGCAAGGTTCATATTGGAAATTGGATTCCATCATGAGCCAAGGCTAAGAATATTCCTTATCCGAACTTCGGAACATCTCTAGCAAAATGTTCCAGGGAAAAACGTATCCGTTTGGAGAGTTGGAGCCAGTCAGCAGTACGTCGCTGATTGGACAATTGCCTGAACATAATATTCCCTGGTCCTGTTAGACCTCTTGGTTAGTACGTCGACGATCATGGTCATATTTGACCATATTCGAAGCGCTCAATTCCAACATCCACATAAGTAAATTGCCCGGGGTCCATACTGTGGCATTACTTCTAGCTAGAAAGAAACGTATGTCCTCTCTGTGGTCCTTCATCCTATTTTTGGCTCATACTGGTGAGTGAAGCTTGACGAAGTCATGATGCAATGCAAAGCTGTGCTATATCGGTCATGCCTTGATCACCAACCACAAAGCTCTGCTTTTCAATAAAAGCTTTGATCAATCAACATTTTAGCATGCTAAATTGTCAGTTCATACCACACAACTGATGTCTACTGATATATAACCTCTAAGCTCACACATCTCAGAGAAGGGTGTTAAGTAAGAGAATAAATTCTCGGCTACCAAAAAGATATATATACTTTTGAAAATTGGTACATATTTATTAACTGATGAAATTCGGTACATAGATACGGCTAGCATACTAATCGGGATCGAAAAACAAATACGATAAAATACTAAAATGCAATAAGCTAGACCCATGACGAGGCCAATATATCTAGTCTAATAAGCGTATCCCTTTTCACTCTAATCCGGAATTCTTGTGCCACTTCGGTGCATGATTAGTAATTGGCTTGTTTACACCTATTAGAGGATGCAAAACAGTTACAATATGGCTTTCAAAAGCATAAATTTATACTACTGCTGAGGTTTCATCTTGTTCCTGGTATACACTGTCATCATGTCCTAACTGCCAAAATACATTTTCCACATTTTATGCTTATGTAACCCATGTTGCTCCACTTACCAATGCCAAGAGCATTCTCTTCTACAAGGCATTCAACCCTACAAATCTTCAAACTTCCTATCTGCTTTTATGTCTCATATCCATAAAAGGGTACACATGCGAATGAGAAATAGATTTAAGAAATAATTTAAAGGTTGTTGGGGATCTAAATCCAAACAATAAACTGGAACCGTTACTGAGCCGTATATCTAAATTCTTGAACGAACCAAGACTGTTTTATAACCCAAAGAAGCAACATTGATGTCTAATTCAATTGTGAAATTGATTAATCAACAATATAATGAACCGAGTCCTTTCACATCAGCAACTTTAAAATCAACTCGGTAGAGACGATCTAAAAACCAATTTTCATGAGCAGGTGTAATAGTTATCCACCACAGTAATCAAAACTGGATTTGTTTTATCATGGTTATTCTGTATGCCAACAAGCCCCATAAAGCTTTCCATTAATCGGCATAATGCATCATTGAAATTCAGATCGCCATTAACAAATAGAAGCTCAACTATCAATGATTAACTCCAGGGATAGGAGATTAGAAATACTCACCATAGTGTTGAAACCAAGAACAAATCAGAGAACTTACCTCGTAGGATTCGAATCTAAGCTTGCAGTTATAATAGTTCAGAAGGTCGGTTAGTTGACGTCGAAATCTTCGACATAATATAACATACATGAAACCGATTTCGCCATAAGACTTACTCCTATTAGCTTGATCTTCTGAAAATCAAGGAGCATTGGAAGTTGAATGACTTAGGGTTTGAGAAAAACGGTTGCTTTTCCTCAACATGATGTGAATCGATCTCGCATAACATGATTTAGCGTAGTATTCCCGATAGTTTGTAGGCATGAGATTTGGTGATGATCCTTTAACTTTATGAAAGTTACAGATTTGATGACGGATAGGCTCGAATCTGGCAGAAGCTTCATTGATTTTTCTGATCTACGGATCTTCGAGAAGAAGCGATTTTATGAAGTGATTGAAAGTTGAATTTCTGCAGTAGGAATGAATCGAATTTTATTGGGTAATTTCTCTCGTAGTGGGAGAGAACCTCTCAGCAAAGGCTTATCAAAGAAAGAATGAACTTTTATTGAAGTGTTGGTAGAGAATGGTTTGAAACCACCAGTGGTTTACATTTTCATTTAGATCACTTTTCCCCTCTACATGAGAGAGAGAGGAAGAGCAAATATATATATATATATATATATATATATATATAGAAGAGATCGATTAATACAACATAAAATACAATGTCAGACACACAATCCATTTGCAAGTCCATTATGGGTCTGAACGAAACCGATATACCCTATTCCTCATCCCACATGTTCAATAAAGGAGAGAGCCCATTGCATATCCAGTCGATCTCCAAGTATGTTAAGATGATCACCACTAATTACCTCGTCTTTGGTGTACGGCCCAATCGAGACATCAGTAACAATCTAAAATTGATATGAAGATATTCGATCTTCAAACACCATCTTCAATCTCTTCGTCTATTAATCATCGTATCAGTTATTCAGAATGGGTTAAACCCAGTCTTTCCAAATAACCCACGCATCTTTAAAATCAAGTGATATATAAGGATATCATATGCCTCATTCCTATTCAGAATATTTTTTAATTCAAATATTCTTTACACAGGGAATCAATCCCCATAAATCTTATCAAAGATTTATATCATTTAAACTTCTTGTTTAAATCTTTCCTTGGAAATCATTTCAAAAAGATTATAAAATCTCTTTTCATGGACTTAACTCAAATTAAGAATTATAAGCCTTATCGGGATTATCGAGCCTTATAAATAGGTAATCTGTCGTATCGTTATCCCATTCCCAACCTTTCATCCCATTGAGCAAAACTGATGGTACTCCGTATCTAACACACATTGTGTTTTGGTAAATTTAATTACCTTATTACGTTTCAAATCTAATTAAAGATTCAATAAAACTCTAAAATAGCTTTAATCTTCAAAAATCATTATTCAATGATTATTCAACTTTAGTAAATTAATCATGTCTTTAACTGAGTTAAAGAACAAATGTTATTCAAAACATCGTTCATGATAAACGCAAAATCAGTCTTCCATTTAATTCCAATTTAATTCATTAAATTCGAAAACTTCCCTTTTAAAGTTCAATTTAGTCTTAATTAAAAGATTTATTCCATAAATTTCCTTTTCAACTGGGTTTAAGAACAATGTTATTAAAGACACCATTCAAGACAAACCCAAAACCAATTTGATATCAAATACAAGGCTTTGAGTAGAAATTTTATCGACTTATATTCGATATCAAATTCAGAAACAAAGAGATACCGAATGGGGAGTAACGATATCAGTATCTTTCGAATTCCTTGTAACACCCCACATCCGTTAAGGTCACTCACAAAGGGAATGCCTTAACTTCAATGGAGCATTATGGGTACTGGAACAGAAATATTACAAGATAGATGTATATAAAAACAACGGAAAGCAAAGTAGAAGTACTTCAAATCTTATTAAATATAATTGTTTACAATAAAAGCCCATCAACTTCCAATACCCAATTACATAGCTAAAATATCCGTCTTGCTCAAAAACAAAGAAGCATAAAAATAAACTGTAGTATTCCCCAATAAAGCAAAGCAAGCCATAACCAAGAGAAATCCAAGCCGTACATGAAAGAGCCTTGGAGCTTGGTAAGATCCGAACTAAGCTGTATTCCCACCCTGTGAATCTGGGGGGGGGGGGGGGGGAAACGGAAGAAAAAGAGGCGAAACAAAACGGGTCAGTCATAAAGACTGAGTAAGTCCTAGTGACTTTCAACATAAAAATAGGTAAAGATAACATGGCATGAATAAACTAAAAATAAACATAAGCATGATGGCAAGATAAGCTACAGGCACGATAACTAAGAATAACATCATATAACATTGTGAGTTTCCCATTCAAGATGAACTAAGTATAATTTCGCAAGATCGCAAGATTTCTCTTCTTCACCGTTAAAATATTTCATTGATATCTATTTGCTCTGCACCACTCGTACTAGTATCCCAACCCGCGCCATGTGTTGACTATAAAATGATCCCTTGCCCAATGTCATGAAATGACCCGTTACTTGGTCTCACGAAACGATCTATTAATCGATCGGCTCCCTACAAGTCCTATCTCGTTCATGTGTCTGTGTCATACGGCCCTATCACGAATGTAGTCACCTATGCTAGGTCCACCATAGGGTGTATCAAGCCCTAGGGTGCCAACCACCGACACGAATCAAGCACGCACAGTGTAAACCTACTGGTGCCCAATGCCTGCTTTTCAACTCCGTACTACATGCACGACCATAGTCCGCCTGAACCTACAATGGTGCACCAACTCAGCCGTCTTTCTGGTCGCTTACAATCAGCCCAGTAATCGTGCCCCACCCTGCCTAGTTCCAGGGTATCATGATACATCTAGTGGGTTATTGCTGAAAAGGACCGCGTAACTAGGGTTTCCATCCAGCAAGTTAAGTGTTGTCATTTAAATTCGAGACTTAACCCCATTAGTCTAGCATGTCAAGTTGGTTAAGTGTGGTCATTCAAGTTCGTGACTTAACCCGTCTACGTGTCATGTCAAATTGGCTAAGTGTTGTCGTTCAAGTTCATGACTTAGCCCCACGAATCATGTGTCAAGTTGGTTAAGTATGTTCAAGCGGTTCATGACTTAACCCTACCAAATCATCGTGTCAAATTGGTTAAGTATGTTCAAGCGGTTCATGACTTAACTCCAT
This sequence comes from Allium sativum, assembly GCA_030737875.1. NCBI lineage: Eukaryota > Viridiplantae > Streptophyta > Magnoliopsida > Asparagales > Amaryllidaceae > Allium > Allium sativum. Next base: position 746,200,433 of record CM060916.1, on the reverse strand, counting down.
CAAGTCATCGTGTCAAATTGGTTAAGTATATTCAAGCGGTTCATGACATAACCCCACCAAATCATCGTGTCAAATTGGTTAAGTATATTCAAGCGGTTCATGACTTAACCCTACCAAATCATCATGCCAAATTGGTTAAGTATATTCAAGCGGTTCATTACTTAACCCTATCAAGTCATCGTGTCAAATTGGTTAAGTATATTCAAGCGGTTCATGACTTAACCCTATCATGTGGTATTAATTCATTAATACACCCCAACCTCTCACATTAGTCTAGTTGTTGTGGTCACTGGATTCGCTGGGCGGTTCCGGGCAGATTTACACCACAACCTAGTATGACATCGGGTCTTAAGCGCGATATGACCAACTACCCACACTGGATCCTATTTTTTGCAGTCACTGGATTCGCCGGGCGGTTCCGGGCAGATTTACACTGCAAACTCAACCCAACCTCGAGTTGGCCATTTTCAAGTTCATTCTAATGTCATGTCCATGTTCAAGTTTCATGTCAAGTTCGTGTCTAGTTCATGGCGAGTTTCATGTCAAGTTTCATGTTTTCACTTATGCCGATTATCAAGTTAATGATTCATATTCATAACCAATTCAAGTTTCAAGTTCATAACACATGCTTACGTGCCTTCTAGATGTCCAATACATACCAACTACCCAAAACCCAACTTAGGCACGTTCATATTAAACTTTCTCCAAGTCATAAATTATCATATATGTTTCTACTCCAAATTTTACATAATTAACATATACCCAAGTTCTAGGTTACATGTCAGTTTTACATATGCCCAATTCGTACCAAATTTACATATGTTCAATTCATGCCGTTTTACATGTATGCCAATTTTTATGCCATTTTACCATATTAAGTTCTAGCCAAAATTACATGTATCAAGTTTTATACCCAATAAACCCAAATCATGATACATGATGTTGTTATCCCAAACTATAATCTTTTTATTACAATACATGTCAGTTGCCCAAGTTCATAATACATGTTTATGCCAATTATCAAATTTACAATTGCTTTCATGTTGAAATTCCCAATTTTACATATGCCTAATTAACATAAGCCCAATCTTTTGATTTAAACTTACATAGTCCCAAACTCGTGATTTAACTTACATGCCAATTCATGTATGCCCATTTCATGCCAAATTATTTATGCCAATGCCCAAACTTGCAATTTCAATTATATTGACAATACCCAAATTTCCAATTTCATGTTATGTCGTCAATTCTACCAAACATATATCCAATAAAGACTATATTCCCATATTTCCCCGTATTCAATCGTACGCAAATCGCGGTTTAGGCCTAGGTCCGAAATTGACCAAGGTTCATCAAAAGAAAAATAAATAGGGGGAGGTAAAACTTGTATAACAATAAGTACAGAGAGAAAACTGGCATAAAAGCGTCATCTCAGGCATAAAAGATAGATCTTGATAATAATATCAACATGAATCAAGAAAAATTGATTTACAACAACTGAATAGACCATATGCTTGACATGAGAATGAAAATAGAAAAGTCCCAAAACTCAAGATTCAAGAAGCAACAGAAATAGATCGATAAACATACTTAAATCCAATTTCACTTCATCACATGCCCATTAAATATTTTAATCTGAAAATAACTAGAACTTACAAAGCATGGCTAATGAATTAAGAACTGAATTTGTTGTGGAATGTTGCAGTGACGTTGTTGAATTATTGTCTTGAATCATTGTAGAAGCTTTAATCTTCTAATTGGATTGTGTATGAAAGCTTAAGAAATTGATTAGAGACGGCGGCCATGATCAAGAGGGACCTCAGCAGCATTTTGTTGTAAGAATGATTTGTTGTGAATTAGGTTAGGCCTAAGGGTGTTTTTATCGGTGTAGCAACTAGTTTAGGCCCTTAGATTAACCCTAGAATCAATCCGGACCATCAAAACACGTCTCAGGCTTCAAAAATGAGTTCTGGGTCAAAACAGGCCGACCAGGTCGACCTGTAAGGGGGGAGGTCGACCACATGGTCGACCTGGGGGGTAAGTCGACCCTAGGGACGACCACATGGTCGACCTGGCCCCCAGGTCGACCTGCCTGGTCCTGTGCTGCCTAAAATCTGCTGAATCTTCTACGGGCCATAACTTCTTCATCCGGACTCCGATTTTCGAAAACTCGGACTCTATTTCATGTAAAATTTCGAGACGAACGCAATGGCATAAATCGTTTCCCTTGATTCTTATTTTAAAAATTAATTATACCCTGATTTCTAGTTTCAACATGTTATTAAAATTCGGGTTGTTACATTCCCCCTCCTTAAAGGATTTCGTCCCCGAAATCTTCAAGTTAAGAAGAATGTGTCCTACCATCCAATCATCCATCTACTCAATCATCAATCACAGGCATCCATTGTCCTTAAGAGATTTCTAATGCTGTAAGAACATATGCAGAAAGTGTTTGTATATGTTCCTTATCTAATGCAAATGATCAGGCCTGATTGATCTTCTTAATGCAAAATATGTTTAGTGCCATGAGTCCAACATGTATGCAAATAGTCCTAGTCACATAAACATTATATGTGTGCACAAACATCCATCCATATGCATCATCCATATGATAAACTGTTGATACTAATATTTTTTGTTTGATGATAACAAATAGATTTTTGTTACTGGAGTGTTTGATTGTGGAATATCTAGTATTATTGGAAAAATAAAATAACACAGAATTTACACAGAATAAAGAAAAATCAAATACATTTTATTTCCAATAATATTATTTATTTTACAATTCATTTACACACAAATCACTGTACAAGTAAATTCAGTACATACAATTTTTTTTTACAAGCACTTCATTTTTTTTCTCATTTCTAGCTGGATTATTCTTGTTGAGAACACCTTAGCTGTCCAAAGCATCATCCTGTAACCTGTCACAAAAAAAAAGAAAAATACACAGTACGCTGGAACTAAAATAAATATTTTTTTTGACAAAAATGTTTTTCTGTGTGACTGATTCATTTTGTCTCAGCTCTCTGTGTGTTTTTCTCATCATATTTCAGACTTAAAACAGCCACATCAAAACCATACTGGTTTGCTGATCAGAACCAACTGATTCTGAACAGCCTCAACACAGTACAGTTTGACTGCTATTTGTTTTTATGTTTCAGGGTCACAAGATAAAATCAAAAGACAAAAAGAAACATGGCAGTGCAAATAATTCAGTTCAAAAGAGAGAAACAAAAGTGGTAGACCAACAAAAAGAAACATGGCAGATTAACATGGATTGTGTATATGGTGTACAAGTGCATGGTGCACCTGTGAAAAGCATGGTTCAATGAAATGAAGAATGGCCAAACAAAGCTACAAAGTCAACAATGGGCAAAGCCTTTTTAGCAATTTCAAGTGTAGCATCAACAAAATTTAGTGAGCAGATGAAACAAATGGTTCAGCATGATCGAGCATGGTCAAACAAGAAGAAAACAGGTGCAGCATGGAGACTGTAGCACAATACAAAGTGCTGGTGACAAGCATGACCAAGCTAGTGTGGAAATTTCATGGCAATTGGCAAGTGTAGACAAGTGTGAATAAGCTCGACACAAGTGTTTGGCATGAACAACATGTTCAAAAGCAGTTTCCAGTTCAAATGACTAGTTGCAGAAGTCACAATAATCATTTTGGGTAAGGAATAAATCCACAAATTAGAAAATGTTTCAGAGTATGCAAGTGCGTGTGATTTCCAGAAAATTAGCAAATTGAAGAATCCAGATTTGGCAAAGTTTTTTTTTGGAAAATCTGTAACAATACTTTGAAGTCCTCAAATGTTTCCAACTTTCGAATGCACAACTTTTCTGAGTTTTAATTATGCATGGGACCAGAGGAATATATGGAATTCATGCTTCCAGAAGAACAAAAGTGGGAAAGTATCAATTCGGCAAATCATATTTGAGCAAGTTCTTTATGGCATGCAAACAATTCTGTTTTTTTTTAGAAATCAGTTTTGAGATGAAACAAAGCTAAATGGCAAGAAATTTATCAAGCATTTTTGACAATGAATTCATTCATGCGTTAATCAAGTGTGGACATGCAAGAATTTCTCAGCAATCAATTTTTGGAAATGTTTTTTTTCAAAGAGTTTGTGCTATATGGAAATCAATAAATCACGCAAGGTTTCATTCAAGGCTAGGATCATTCAAATCAAAGCAGAGAATTTCAAAAGAGGAAACACACAATTATCAGACAAGTCATCGGGGCTAATTCATGTCTGAATACAAAGCCAAAATCACGCAATTCAGTATTTTTGCAAACCACATCGGAGGCCAAATCAAAGACCAGATTCATCGATCCATTCAAGAAAATTTTAAAAGGGGAAACCACAAACAATCACATTCGAATATTCCCAGATCAAATCGGGCAAGTCTTCAATAGAAATCAGAGTACAAGGGGTTCGGAATCCCTATATAAACACACAAATTCATCATCGACTTCATAGGATTCACACACAAAAAGAAATCCGAAACCCTAAATTGCAAAAATTGATAAAACTTACTCAGATCGATCGCAAGGACGAAGGAGATACCCTAGAGAAACAAAGCAAGCTTCCAAAGAACCAGTACACACAGCATCGATAGTAATTTAGGGAGAAATCACTGAAACCCTAAATCGCCGCCGCCATTTTTTCGTTTCAGAGAGAAAGAAAGGCTCGGGCTAAAGAAAATACAAGGGGGCATCGCAAAAAATAAAGTGGCCCGACCACTTTTGAACTAATGCAAAAGAAAAGGGGATGACCCCCTCTTTTAACTCCTTGTTTTAATTTTCTTTTTAGTCTTTTTATTTTTTTTAAATTTTCTTTTCTAGTTTTATTGTAAAAACTAGTGAGCACAGAATAGTGAAGTATAATCTGAAAAAAAAAATCTAGTCTAGGGTATACAGACTAGTCTAAGATTTTGAGCTAAGGGATAAACAGGAGCAGGAGTTGCGAGTTTGCATAGGATTGTAAGCGGGATCTGTTTGTATCTCCTAATAAAAATCTTAGAAAGGCAGCAGTAGGCACAGTTTGCCGAAGCTGGGTATATCCGCGTGTGATTTTTATTTTTACTGCATTTCTTTATTACTGTGTTTAGTTTAAATTTATTGTTAAAAACCCTATTCACCCCCCCTCTAGGGTTATTATCGATCCTACAATTGGTATCAGAGCTGGTTTAAGCAGCATGATAGGGGGTTCTCGCTGTATGATCATGTGGCGAAGTATTGACTCTTGCCCCTACATGCCCGTGGGTGGTTGTCCGTGTCGAGAGGCAGGACGTGAAACCAGTGTCTGAGGTATCTTTGGTGGCCACCGGGGTGATTTAAAATTCCTCGTAAATAGAGACACCAATTGGTATCAGAGCAGGTGTTTGAACCCTAGAATCATGACTTCAATGAACAATGCATTTTCTGAAGGTCAATCTATTGCTAGACCACCAATGTTTAATGGTAGTGATTACGCGTATTGGAAAGCTAGGATGAAAATTTATCTAGTGTCTGTTGATTATGATGTTTGGGATATCATTGAAACTGGATATACACCTCCAACTGAAACTGTTAATGGTATTGTAACACCTAAACCAAAAAGTAGGTGGGATGCAAATGATAAGAAACTATACTCTATAGATTCTAAAGCTATGAATGCTTTGATTTGTGCTCTTGATAAAACAGAATATAACAGAATTTCTCATTGTAATACAGCCCAGGAAATTTGGCATACTCTGGAAGTTACACACGAAGGAACTTCTCAGGTTAAAGAATCTCGTCTTGCCATGCTTAGTAATGAATATGAAAACTTCAACATGCAGAAGGACGAGAGCATCAAGGACATGTATGGACGCTTCTCCGTACTAGTTTACAATGCCAGAGCCCTCGGGAAGGTCTATACAGAAGTGGAACTTGTGAGGAAGATTCTGCGTGTTCTGCCCATGAACTTTGAAGCAAAAGTCACAGCCATTCAAGAATCCAAAGATCTGAGCAAGCTGAGCATGGAAGAGCTTATCGGAAATCTGATGACATATGAAATGGAGCTGAAAGCAAGAGAAGATCGAAACAACTCAGATCTGAAAAAGAAGTCAATAGCTTTGTCCAACACTGTCACCAGCGATAGTGAAGATCCTATTGAACAGCTTGCCATGGCAGTCAGACAACTCACGAAGTGGAGAAAATTCAAACCTCGAAGAAATAAACCAAAGAGCAACAATTCAGAAGACGAACCACTCTGTTACAACTGTCAAAAGCCTGGACACATAAAACCAAATTGTCCACTTCTCCAAAGGAACAAAAAGAAAAAGAAAGCTTTTGCTGTAACTTGGGATGACGAGGAAGGAGAAGAAGATTCAGACAGCAGTGAGGAGGAAACCAATTTGTGCTTCATGGCAAAATCAGACCTTGAAGATACTGACGAAGAAACCACTGAGGTATACAGTTATGACGATCTTGTTTCAATGTGTAAACATCTTTCTGAAATTATTGACATGTTAGAATCAGACGCAGAGAAACTGAAAGCGGAAAATTTCAACCTTGCTCACAATAATAAGATGTTGGAATCTGAGATTAAAAATACTTCAAAAACCAATAATCTAGATTGTGAAATGTGTAAAGATGTGAATCTAGAAATTTTAACACTCAAAAGCACCATTGAGAATCTTGAAAAAGAAAACTTGACTCTAAAAGTTGAAGATGACACTAAAAGAAAGAACTACATTAAACGATGCACTTCACTTGTGAATGAGAATACAATCTTAAAAACAAGAGTCCAAGATCTAGAAGCCACATTGAACAAATTCTCAATCGGTCAAACATCTTTTAAAATGTTACTTGGAAACCAATTGGTTGGGAATAATAGAAAAGGACTTGGTTTTGGAAAGATACATGAAATAACTGGAAGTGACAATGCTAAAGGTAAAAGTATTTTTCCCAAATGTGTAAAATGTGGGGTGATTGGTCACAGTCATGAAAATTGCAAGATTAGCAGTAAAATTCAGAAGTTCAAAAAGGTATGGGTTCCTAAACACTTGGCACACAATTATCACAAAGATTGGAACACGAAGAAAAATCAAATTTGGATTCCAAAAGAATCTTATGACTATCATTCTTCTACTACTGATATGATTAGGCCTAGAAGTTTCTCTAGGTCATCTCCTTCTTTGTTTGTGTAGGTATGTTGGCGGGCTAAGGAACAACAAAGATGGTACTTGGATTCAGGTTGCTCCAGACATATGACGGGTGATAAAAGACTGTTCCTTAGCCTGGAAAAACATAAAGGTGGGAATGTGACGTTAGGTGACAACAGCAAATGTAAAATTATTGGTAAAGGAAAAGTAGGTAACAGTATCTTTACCTTAACTGATGTTTTATATGTTGATAATCTTTTTCACAATCTTATCTCCATCAGTCAACTTTGTGATAAAGGAATGAATGTTGTGTTTGATAGTAATAGTTGTAAAATCATTGAGATCTCCTCTGGAAAGGTTGTGTTTACAGGGAAAAGAAAAGGAAATGTCTATACTCTCTCTTTCGATGATGTAACAGTATCTAGGTGTTTGGTAGCAACAGAAGAGGAGGCAATCTTATGGCACAGAAGATTAGCACATGCAAGTATGGGACTTCTTGAAAGACTAAAAACAAATGAACTTGTCAGGGGCTTACCACATCAGAATTTCAAAAATAACAAAGTATGTAAAGCTTGTACCATGGGAAAACTTAGTCGTTCATCCTTCCGTCCAAAAAATGTTGTTAGCACTTCACGAGTGCTTGAATTGATTCATATGGACTTGTTTGGACCTACTGATACTGCTAGTTTAAATGGTAAACGTTTTTGTTATGTATTGGTTGATGATTACTCTAGGTATACATGGGTTTACTTTCTAGCCAAAAAGTCTGAAGCCTTTGATTATTTTTTAAAGTTTTCAAAACTTGTCCAAAATGAAAAAGGGGTTTCAATTAAAACTTTAAGAAGTGATCATGGAGGTGAATTTGAAAACTTGGACTTTGAAAATCTTTGTGAAGAAATGGTTTCAAACATGAATTTTCCGCTCCACGAACACCTCAACAGAATGGGGTGGTTGAAAGGAAAAATCGTACATTACAAGAAATGGCTAGATCTATGTTATGTGAATATCAATTGCCTCAAACTTTCTGGGCTGAGGCAGTTAATACTTCGTGCTATGTAATGAACAGAGTTATGATTAGACCAATACTTAATAAAACGTCATATGAACTGTGGTCTAACAAAAAGCCTAACATCTCATATTTTAAAGTGTTTGGATGTCCTTGTTATATTTTGAACACAGGTGAACAGCTTGGGAAATTTGAGTCAAAAACGGTTGATGGAATCTTCATGGGTTATTCATCAAGAAGTAAGGCTTACAGAATCTTCAATAAACAGTCAAGAACAATCGTGGAAACCGTCAACGTAAAGTTCAATGAATCAGATATGGATACGATACCTGAAGATGGTAAAGATGATGCTGGTGCACAAGAAATTGAACAAGAAAACAATGATCCTGAGACAAACAATGAAAAAGTCACTGAAGCAGCAGCAGATATCGAAAAACTAAAATTCAAACCAAGTCATCCTCCAGATTTGGTAATTGGAAGTCCAACTGCTGGTGTTCGTACACGATCCTCTCTCAATAGGGAAGTTTGTACCCTTTGTATTCATAATGCCTTTGTATCTGAAATAGAACCAAGTTCTTATGATGTTGCTCTTAATGATGAATTTTGGTTGTTAGCTATGCAGGAGGAACTTAACCAGTTTGAGAGAAACAGAGTCTGGAACTTGGTACCCAGACCAAAAGACTATCCAGTTGTAGGAACAAAATGGGTATTCAAAAATAAGCTTGACGAATCTGGAAACGTAACAAGAAACAAAGCTAGGTTGGTCGCTAAGGGATACAATCAAATAGAAGGTGTTGACTTTGATGAAACTTTTGCCCCAGTTGCTAGGCTTGAAGCAATCAGAATTTTGTTAAGTTTTGCGTGCTTTAAGGGGTTCAAATTAAAGCAAATGGATGTGAAGAGTGCTTTTCTGAATGGAGAACTGAAAGAAGAAGTGTATGTTGAACAACCCCCTGGTTTTGAGAGTCACGATTATCCAAATCATGTATACAAACTGAAAAAAGCATTATATGGCCTTAAGCAAGCTCCTCGAGCTTGGTATGACTGTCTGTGTACATATCTCTTGGAAAATGGTTTTAAAAAGGGAAGTGCTGACACAACCTTGTTTTTATCTCATGATGGTGATGATTTTTTAATTGTCCAAATTTATGTTGATGATATCATATATGGTGCTACTAATGATGTATTGTGTGAAAAATTTGAAAAAGTTATGCAGGGCAAATTTGAGATGAGTTTGGTTGGAGAGCTGAAATTCTTCCTTGGTTTCCAAATCAAACAAAGTAGCAAAGGGATCTTTATCTCTCAAACGAAGTACGTGATGGAGTTGCTAAAGAAATTTGGAGTTCAAGATGCAAAGCCAATGAAAACACCGATGAGTCCAACAACCAAACTTGACAAAGATGAAAAAGGCGTTGCTGTGGATCAAAAGAAATATCGCGGTATTATCGGTTCACTTCTTTATCTTTCTGCTTCTAGACCCGATATTATGTTTTCTGTTTGTTTGTGTGCTCGTTTTCAATCAAATCCCAAGGAATCTCATCTAAAAGCCACAAAACGGATTCTAAGATATTTGTTACACACACCAAATTTGGGCTTATGGTATCCTTCTTGTGATAACTTTAATTTAGTTGGGTTCACTGATGCTGATTATGCTGGTTCACTCACCGATAGAAAAAGTACTAGTGGAACGTGTTTCATGCTAGGCCATTCACTTGTGTCGTGGTCAAGTAGAAAACAAAACTGTGTTGCTTTATCCACCACTGAGGCTGAATATATTGCTTTAGGAAGTTGCTGTGCACAGATTTTATGGATGATGCAGACTTTATCTGATTTTGGACTTTGTTATAAACGAGTTCCTTTAAAATGTGACAGTAAGAGTGCAATTGACTTATCAAATAATCCAGTACATCACTCACGCACAAAACACATTGATGTAAGACACCACTTTCTTAGAGATCATATTGCTTGTGAAGATATTTGTATAGAATTTATTCCAACCGAATCTCAACTTGCTGATATTTTTACAAAACCCCTGCCTAAAGACAGGTTTTGCAGATTACGTTTGGATTTGGGAATTATAGAAATAAATTAATCTTTTAGCATTTTTGGATAAATTTTCTCTTAAGATGTTCTGTTGGCAATTATCTTTCTGACAAATAATCCATGCTTCAAATCATCAAGAAAAGACCAGTTTGTTTTTGGACATTTATGATAAATTTGTGACTGTGTAAATTTTCAGAATATGAGATGTTTGAAAATTTGTAGCTCTGATACGATCAAATATGCTTTATAATATGAGTAATTGAAGAACTTTTTGTTCACTTTCATCTTCTGTCTCTATCACCCTTCTATCAATCATTATTATTGTATATATATCAAAGGGATTAAAAAAAAAAAAAAAAAAAGGTATTTCTCTAATCTCATTTAAAAATCCAAGCTCTGGTCATGCATGGTTACGAGAATACTTATTTTTCATGCTATTACTGATTCCATTTAAAAATCCAAGATCTGGTTATGCGTGGTCAGTATAGTACTGAATTTGTTTCATGTTGCAGCTAATTCCATTTAAAAATCCAAGCTATGGTCATGCGTGGTTAGTTTGCTATTGAAATGTCCCTGATATATATTAAATATTTCATCATTCCATCTTCTGTCTTGTGAAATGTGTTCTTCTTTTACAGATTATTCTAATGTTTTTTTTGTTTGATTGTTCGGAGTGTCTGAATCTGATAATGTCAAATGACTTGATTACTATTTACAGTCCATACCTTTTAAAATGTCCAGGATTGTTATTCTTTTGATGATTACAAAGGGGGAGAAGATGTTAAGATTTTGTGTTGTTTACTGACGTCTATAGATTTTATTTTGCCATTAATGCTAAGTGCTTAATTTTTTTTTCTTCATTTTCAATTTTTTACTCATGTCTGTTTACAACTGATAGGGGGAGCTCAAATGTAGGGGGAGCCCTTGTTCAAACACATCTCGTTATTTACAAAAATCTTAAGTCTGTTTGTCATCATCAAAAGGGGGAGTTTGTTGATACTAATATTTTTTGTTTGATGATAACAAATAGATTTTTGTTACTGGAGTGTTTGATTGTGGAATATCTAGTATTATTGGAAAAATAAAATAACACAGAATTTACACAGAATAAAGAAAAATCAAATACATTTTATTTCCAATAATATTATTTATTTTACAATTCATTTACACACAAATCACTGTACAAGTAAATTCAGTACATACAATTTTTTTTTACAAGCACTTCATTTTTTTTCTCATTTCTAGCTGGATTATTCTTGTTGAGAACACCTTAGCTGTCCAAAGCATCATCCTGTAACCTATCACAAAAAAAAAAGAAAAATACACAGTACACTGGAACTAAAATAAATATTTTTTTTGACAAAAATGTTTTTCTGTGTGACTGATTCATTTTGTCTCAGCTCTCTGTGTGTTTTTCTCATCATATTTCAGACTTAAAACAGCCACATCAAAACCATACTGGTTTGCTGATCAGAACCAACTGATTCTGAACAGCCTCAACACAGTACAGTTTGACTGCTATTTGTTTTTATGTTTCAGGGTCACAAGATAAAATCAAAAGACAAAAAGAAACATGGCAATGCAAATAATTCAGTTCAAAAGAGAGAAACAAAAGTGGTAGACCAACAAAAAGAAACATGGCAGATTAACATGGATTGTGTATATGGTGTACAAGTGCATGGTGCACCTGTGAAAAGCATGGTTCAATGAAATGAAGAATGGCCAAACAAAGCTACAAAGTCAACAATGGGCAAAGCCTTTTTAGCAATTTCAAGTGTAGCATCAACAAAATTTAGTGAGCAGATGAAACAAATGGTTCAGCATGATCGAGCATGGTCAAACAAGAAGAAAACAGGTGCAGCATGGAGACTGTAGCACAATACAAAGTGCTGGTGACAAGCATGACCAAGCTAGTGTGGAAATTTCATGGCAATTGGCAAGTGTAGACAAGTGTGAATAAGCTCGACACAAGTGTTTGGCATGAACAACATGTTCAAAAGCAGTTTCCAGTTCAAATGACTAGTTGCAGAAGTCACAATAATCATTTTGGGTAAGGAATAAATCCACAAATCAGAAAATGTTTCAGAGTATGCAAGTGCGTGTGATTTCCAGAAAATTAGCAAATTGAAGAATCCAGATTTGGCAAAGTTTTTTTTTGGAAAATCTGTAACAATACTTTGAAGTCCTCAAATGTTTCCAACTTTCGAATGCACAACTTTTCTGAGTTTTAATTATGCATGGGACCAGAGGAATATATGGAATTCATGCTTCCAGAAGAACAAAAGTGGGAAAGTATCAATTCGGCAAATCATATTTGAGCAAGTTCTTTATGGCATGCAAACAATTCTGTTTTTTTTTAGAAATCAGTTTTGAGATGAAACAAAGCTAAATGGCAAGAAATTTATCAAGCATTTTTGACAATGAATTCATTCATGCGTTAATCAAGTGTGGACATGCAAGAATTTCTCAGCAATCAATTTTTGGAAATGTTTTTTTTCAAAGAGTTTGTGCTATATGGAAATCAATAAATCACGCAAGGTTTCATTCAAGGCTAGGATCATTCAAATCAAAGCAGAGAATTTCAAAAGAGGAAACACACAATTATCAGACAAGTCATCGGGGCTAATTCATGTCTGAATACAAAGCCAAAATCACGCAATTCAGTATTTTTGCAAACCACATCGGAGGCCAAATCAAAGACCAGATTCATCGATCCATTCAAGAAAATTTTAAAAGGGGAAACCACAAACAATCACATTCGAATATTCCCAAATCAAATCGGGCAAGTCTTCAATAGAAATCAGAGTACAAGGGGTTCGGAATCCCTATATAAACACACAAATTCATCATCGACTTCATAGGATTCACACACAAAAAGAAATCCGAAACCCTAAATTGCAAAAATTGATAAAACTTACTCAGATCGATCGCAAGGACGAAGGAGATACCCTAGAGAAACAAAGCAAGCTTCCAAAGAACCAGTACACACAGCATCGATAGTAATTTAGGGAGAAATCACTGAAACCCTAAATCGCCGCCGCCATTTTTTCGTTTCAGAGAGAAAGAAAGGCTCGGGCTAAAGAAAATACAAGGGGGCATCGCAAAAAATAAAGTGGCCCGACCACTTTTGAACTAATGCAAAAGAAAAGGGGTAGACCCCCTCTTTTAACTCCTTGTTTTAATTTTCTTTTTAGTCTTTTTATTTTTTTTAAAATTTTCTTTTCTAGTTTTATTGTAAAAACTAGTGAGCACAGAATAGTGAAGTATAATCTGAAAAAAAAAATCTAGTCTAGGGTATACAGACTAGTCTAAGATTTTGAGCTAAGGGATAAACAGGAGCAGGAGTTGCGAGTTTGCATAGGATTGTAAGCGGGATCTGTTTGTATCTCCTAATAAAAATCTTAGAAAGGCAGCAGTAGGCACAGTTTGCCGAAGCTGGGTATATCCGCGTGTGATTTTTATTTTTACTGCATTTCTTTATTACTGTGTTTAGTTTAAATTTATTGTTAAAAACCCTATTCACCCCCCTCTAGGGTTATTATCGATCCTACATAAACATCCAATATCATCCATAAACAAGTATAAACACTCATGCATATGCTATATAGAAATGTGTTTGAGCCGATCTAGTGCCTAATGTGTGTTATGCAATCACGAGCAACCACTAGCAGCCACTTGCAACCACTTGCCACCATCAATCATAACATGTATCAAACACATGTTTACACCCAATTGTTCCTACCTAAAGATATAGTCGAGCGATAGAAGCAAGTAAAAACCCTTTGCCCATTAGGCAATGTCAAAACTGGAAATCTATGTCACATATATACTGATTTGGAGAAGAACTCCCTATGCGCCAACTCCGAAGACTGAAATCAACATTAGGCTGAAACCCAAAGAATTACTCAACCCAACCAATATATATGATTCTAGGAAACTAAGCATGATGGACTCCTTTTAGGTCACAAGGAAATCCCTTCCTAAAACCAACCCGTATCCTATAAAACCCAAAGAGTTTAGTCAACCCAACGGACACCCTCAAGCCCCAAAATGTATTACTAACAGACGAGTCATGTTCCCTATGGGGTTTCTAACAGAAATGGCTTGAGAATAGGACTGAGAGGATATACTTGAAAGATAGCATGCAAATAAGCTCTACAGGAAAAGAGAATCAAGGATATACTCTTAAAAGAGATATGATACGCGTATCTAGTCTTCAATCTTCTGAGTCGCATTTCCTTGAGCTTAACTCCATTGTGCTTTCACCATCTTTAACTTCACAATTTCGTAGCTTCTTAATTCTTGTATCAAAAATATGAGTTGGAACTCATTCCACTATTGCCTCTCATTCCACTTTTACTTATTCTTCTTCTAGTATACTCGGCTTAAACATAACTGTGTACTCATGGTTTTATGCAAGCTCTCCAAAATTCACTTGTGAATCCTGGATCTCGTTTACTCACTATAAGGTATCCCACGCAGAAGAACTATCCCTTGAAAACAAACAAATTTCAACCATGTTGCCAAATGTACTTACTAAGGAGATTTTCTATAACTCATGCATAAGCGAAATGAACTATCTGCCTTACTGGTGAACATTACTCGAGCAGATCGATAAATGTATCAGGAGATTCTAGGTAACTAAACATGGCAGAACCCTAAGGGTTACACTAGACTTCGAGGGCATTACCAAGGCAAGTCAAGAATCTAACTACCCACTTTTCATACTCAAGAATGGCACCATTACTGGATAACCTCTCCATCCCTAGAATCAACCCATAGCCCCAAAAAAACATAAGCTTTACTTCTAAACTCAACACTTAGCATAGACATTCTCAAATCCAAACAAATCATGAATAAATGAGCCGATTCCCTAACAGGATTTGAGACAAAAATGGGATCCTCTATTACGCTAGTACTAAGGTGCAAAGACTCAACTATGGAAGAAGAATTAAGAGGATGCGATGTACAAAAACAAAGTTCCCATGGTATGATAGAAAAGAGAAGCTAAACTTTTAACAGAAACGTTACCCCTCTCTTAGGTATGCTAGTAGTGAGAGCATACAATTGCTCTCTCGACGATCTTGTTCTTTTCCCTTGTCCTTGTCCTATGATACTTAACTACATGTCCCTTTTTACCATACCAACGATGTTCTTTCTTGTCATGGGTTTTATTATTCTTTTACTTTTGACCTCTTTCCTTTCACCTTTTCCTCCTTCGTGGATTAAGCCATATCAACAAGTTTCTCCTCCATAGGCTTGTATTCTTTATCCTCGTTCTTACTATCCTTGCATAGCTTGCTGACAAGTCTCTCGAAAGTTACCTCCATCGCACTGCAACTCTACAAAGCTTGAAATAAGATTAGTCGCAGATGAAACTACTGCGGCTACTGATGGAGGTTGGGCACTCCTTTGCCCTCCTACATGTGTCGTACACCAACAAAACTATGGTGAAAAAGAAAGAGAGAAGAGACTCAAGGAGAGAATCAAAAGATGGTGCATATGGCTTTGGGGAATATGCCTTTCGTAAAACAAAACTTTTCTTAGAAAAAATGCTTCTTTGTAAACGTTTTGAAAATAGTTTTAGAAGGTTTTTAAAATCTTTTTGCCCAGTCTGGTAACCTTCTGCTCTGATACCAAATGTAACACCCCACATCCGTTAAGGTCACTCACAAAGGGAATGCCTTAACTTCAATGGAGCATTATGGGTACTGGAACAGAAATATTACAAGATAGACGTTTATAAAAACAACGGAAAGCAAAGTAGAAGTACTTCAAATCTTATTAAATATAATTGTTTACAATAAAAGCCCATCAACTTCCAATACCCAATTACATAGCTAAAATATATGTCTTGCTCAAAAACAAAGAAGCATAAAAATAAACTGTAGTATTCCCCAATAAAGCAAAGCCAGCTGTAACACCCCACGCCCGCTAAGGTCACTCACAAAGGGAATGCCTTAGTTTTGGTGGAGTATTTTTAGTGAGTATAGAACAGAAAACTTACAACAGGACAGATATAAGTAATACTTGAAAATTTAAATCATCATTTCATTAACAAAACATGTTTGGCTACATCTCAAACCATAACAAGAGTCAAGTACATAATATCCATCCTGATAAAATAGAAGTACATAATCCCATTACATAGACAATAGCCAAAAGATAAACTGAGCTTTACTTCTATCGTCCAAGCCCCAAAAGATAGATATAGCGGTCTGGTCCAAGCCCACTAGTGCTAAGTCCATTCTGGTAACCTGAGGGTGGGGAAAAAGATAAACAACAACGGGGTCAGACATAAGTCTGAGTGAGTCCTATAACCCTAACAATACAACCATTAAAGTAATTAGGGTATGATATAAACAAGATACGGTACCTCTGGGGATAATGACTACAATAAGTAGTCCACAAAACACAGGATGTACTACGATAATCGAAACGACGTATTTATCCACCCAAGGATAATTACTAGCTTACACCACCCCAGACCCTACCCACCCAAGGGTAATTCCTACACTGCACCACACCAGTTCTACCCACCAAGAGTAATTCCTACTTAAAGGTTGATCCCACTAAAGTCTTAGAAAATATAGCTAGTAGTCTCTGGTACTTCTAGCTGACCACGTAGGTGCCGTCTGCCCCTACCTCCACTAGGTGAATAACTGACCACGTAGGTGCCGTCTGCCCCTACATTCACTAGGTGTACCTAGTAATCTTACCCAGTAGTTTCGTGTACCCCTACATAGGTGCCGTCTGCCCCTATCTTTACTAGGTGTACCCACTACTCCCCATCGATCGGCTCCCTACCGTAGATACCCGTGCTGGTCCCACAGTGGGGTGTATCACTCCCCTAAAGTGGCTACCCAATACTATCAACGGTGCACGGCTTTATATCTACACGATGCAACAACGGCTTATCTACCAGCCCGGGCCCACACACGCATATGAAACCCGTTGGACTTGCGTTGCCACCGCTACCCCGTTTTGGCCTCTTATAATCAAGCCCAATATGCGTGTCCCGTCACTCGACATGGGTCGAGCCCACAAAGATACGTTTGGGATATTGGTTGAAATGGGCCCCCACAAGCTACTACTTAAGCTTGTCATTTTATCTAGTGCATTCCACTTAACCCCTTTTTATAATCATGCCCCCTTACATGTTAAGGTTTGGTTAAGTCATCCAATTATATTACAATTGCCACTTAAGGCACCCACTAGATTTCCGCATGCCACCCAAGGCACTTACTTGATTCCCCCATGCCACCCAAGGCACTTACTTAACCCTTTAATCATGTTTAGTTACATGTTCCACTCTGGTTAAGTATTCTAATCGTATTTTCTATTGCCACCCAAGGCAACCCACTAGTTTTCTCATGCCACCCAAGGCACCCCCACTAGTTACTACATGCCACCCAAGGCACCCACTTAACCCCTCATGTCCCACTACATGCTAATATGGTTAAGTGTTTCTTAATTAATTAAGACCGTGATCTCCCATAAAGACCTCCCACATTAGACTGGCTGTTATGACCGCCTGGTTAAGCCGGTAGAGTCCGGGCAGTCTTACGTCATAACAGAGTCTAACCTCGTGTCTCTATCTTAATCACGTATTTAATTTATGGCTAAGACCTCTCACATTGGGCTGACATTTGTAGCAACTGGTTAAGCCGGTTGGGTCCGGGCAGTTTTACACTACAAATGAGTCCAACCTCGTGTCTTAGTTGATTAATTACACCTAATTAATCACCCCCATATTAATTATCCCTAATTAATATCAAGTTTGTATAACATGGGTAGACCTAACTCAATAGGTAAATTCCCATGGGGTAGACCTAACTCAATAGGTAAATTCCCACTTATGCTTAATCATTTTATGGTATGCTTAATCATAACCATTTCACACCATTCATTTACATGTCTATTAACCCCATCGTTTCCCCACGCACTTATGCTAACACGACATATTTCCAAGAGAAGATTCTCTCACACTTAACATGGGTTTCACTTAGCCCACAATAGCATTAACATGGGTTAAAAGGTGTCTACTTACATCATAATATTAACCCAACTAGCATTGCTAAATAACCCAACTTGCATGAACATACATATGTCATATCTAAAGGCAACTTACATAAGTGTTCATAGGTTATACAAAGATGAACTTGCATGTGTCTTAAAGGTGTGAACTTGCACAACATGTTACATGTTAACTTGCATAACATCATACCCATAACTTGCATGATATCATAAACATAACTTGCATATCAACATACACATAACTTTCATAACATCATGCATATAACTTGCATAATCTCATACACCTAACTTGCATATGAACTTGCACCACAACATGCACATAACTTACATAACATCATACACATATTTGCATAACATGTTGATCTTGCATATAAGCATACACATAACTTGCTTAACATGTTGAATCTTGCATATAAGCATACACATAACTTGCTTAACATGTTGAATCTTGCATATTTGACTTGCATCTTAAAAGAGAGTAAACATGCATAGCATATAAAGGTGTCATCTAGCATATGTATACACCACATTTAAAAGGGGTAAACTTGCATGTCATGATTTATGCATAATACCCAACACTTAGCATGCATAAAACCACCTACTTAACATGCATAAAATCAATTACTTATTATGCATAAACCCAAACACTTAACATGCATAAAACCCAATACTTAGTATGCATATAATCAAATACTTAGCATGCATAATATCAACTACTTAGCATGCATAACACCAAATGCATAACACCAACTACTTAGCATGCATAAAATCACATGCATAACTTGCATATCATGTTACATATAATCTTGCATATTTTCTCACATATAGTTTACATAACATGTCACATATGCATAAATGTTCAACATAGTGTTTTGCATCATAAAACATGGCATTAAACTTGCATTTAACATAAAACTTGCAAATCACATATCATACAAACTTGCATACACACATTTATCCACAAACATAGCCATGTCTTATCACATCCTACCATAATCAATTTAACAATTGATTATTAAAGCCATAGAAACTCACCAAAACCAAGATTAGCAAATCAATGAAGTAAAACTAGTTGCCAAATATGAAGAAGAAGGTGCTTAGGGGTTGATTAGCTTGCAACTCTCTTCATTTGATTTGTGGAGGCCATGACCAAGTTTCATTTTGCCATAGTTTAGTTACAAAACCTAATTATGAATGAATTAGGATAGGGTTAGGGTCTTATTTATAGGATTAGGTTGCATTTTAGACCCTTAGATTAACCCTAGATTAGATTAGGACCCTTAGATTTAGGAAATCTCTAGAACCAGCCCACTAGGCCAGCACAAGGACCCAAACTGGTGCACCCAGTTTTACTGGGCGTCGCACCCCTGTCGACAGGCAAGTCGACAGGGCAGTCGACACCCCTGTCGACAGCCCTGTCGACAGCGCTGTCGACATGGCTAGGGCGGGAATTTTTCCCGCCTGGCCCCCACTGGCCCCAATTCAAAATCTGATTATTTTAAATATTAAATTCTGTTTTTATCTTTGAATTTTCTGAAAACTTCTTTGGGCCATAACCGGGCCATACGGACTCCGATTCTCGAAAACTCGGACTCTATCTCGCGTATTTTTCCGAGACGAACGCAACGACGCAGCCCGTTACCCCCAATTCCCACATCTGAGATTATTTATCCTATGATTAGTGAATTTTAGTATTAACTAAAATTCGGGGTGTTACATTCTCCCCTCCTTAAAGGATTTCGTCCCCGAAATCTCTAAGCTAAGGAGAATGCATATCCTACCATCCAAACAACCATCTACTCAATCCATCAAACACGGGCATCCATTGTCCTTAAAACAATTTCTAATGATGTATGAGCATATGCAAAAAGTGTGTGTATATGTTCCCTATCTAATGTATGAACATATGCAAACCATGATAGTGCCATGCATCCATTATGTATGCGAGGGAACCCTATCGACACATACAATATCTACATGAGTGCACAATCATTCACCAAAATGCATCATCCATATGATAACACAATCATTATACATCCATAAATATAGCTCCCTACACACAATTTTATGCAATATGCAATATGAAGTGATTGAGCCGATCTAGTGCCTAGAGTGTGTGTATATGCATCCACGAGCAACCACTAGCAAACACTTGCATCCACTTGCATCCACCATACATAACATGTCTCAAACACATGTTTCAACCATAGGACTATCCTATCTGAAGGTCAAAGGTACTAACGAGAGGACATACTAAGGATAAGATAAGTACCCGTCAAACGATAAAGGAGAAGTTAAAAGACATACTCTCAAAAAGAAATGGATACAAAGAACGCATCTTCGCTTCCGTCTCCCAAGTTTCGTTGCTCTCCTCTTCTCCCCATTGCACTTTGACTAGCTGAACCTCTCGATTCCTCAATTTCCTAGTCTCTGACCCAAGGATGCGAGTAGGAGCTCGTCGAATAGTCGCATCACGCTCTGCTTCCACTTCTCTAAGCAAACTTGGCTCTACCACCTCTGCGGTCTTATGTAGGCACTTCCTCCCATGGAATACATCATGTACACCACTAAGTCTGTCGGGCAACTCCACCAATGGAAGATGCTCCTCCCATGTACCTCCAAAATCCAAGATACATAGCCTCAAAAGGTCTTCTAAAATATGATTCACCCTCTCGGTCTGGCCGTCCGTCTGAGGATGATATGCGGTACTCAAACGCAACTGAGTCCCTACCGCCTTTTGCAAACTCTTCCAAAACTCTCTAGTGAAGATAGGATCTCGATCACTCACTATACTGGAGGGTACCTGATGCAATCGAACTATCTCTCGAAGATATACAAAAGCTAGCCATGGAGCAGTCCACTTACTCTTCACAGGTATGAAATGGGTGTTCTTAGTAAGTCTGTCCACCACCACCCAAATTCCTGTATTACTCTTTCTCGATCTGGGTAACCTGTCAATAAAATCCAACGAGACGCTGTCCCCCTTTCATTGCGGAACCTCCAATGGGTGAAGCAACCCACCTGGTTTCTTTCGCTCCGTCTTCACTCGTTGGCACACCAAGCATCGAGCGACATGCTCGGCCACATCTTTCTTCATACCGGCCTAGAAGAAAGCCCTCTTCATGTCTTGGTACATCTTACCCCCCACCGGGATGAATGGTCATCCTAAAACGGTGTGCGTCATCAAGAATAGCCTTCCTCAAACCCTCGTCCTGCGGTACACAAAGTCTACCGTCTCTACGCAAGCACCCTCTATCATCTAGGGTGTACCTACTCAAATGGCTGGACGACTCCCCCCTTATGAGCTTCTCTACTAACTCAACCAACTGTGGGTCGCCCCTCTGTGCTTCACCAATCCGCCCCAAAAGAGTAGGTCTAACTTCCAAAGAAGCTAGCAAACCGGGTACAAAGTCAACGGAAGGTCTAAAGTCAAACTTAGAAATAAACTCTAAGCTCCGTCGTTCAACGAACAATGAACTCAAGGACAACCTTTTTCTACTTAAGGTGTCCGTTACCATGTTACCCTTACTCATAGGATGCTAAGGATCCCATCCACTTTTGCTGTCCTAAGACTATGCGCTCGAAGAGTCTCCAACACTTCCCTAAGATGTAGGGCATGCTCTTCTCTACCAGAATATCATCCAAAATCATCACAACTGTCTCCCACGCAGACCACCCTAGTCGAATTCGGCATCCCCCAAATGCAAGCCCCAAAGGCCTAAACCAATATCAGACAAACACCCAAGGGATACCTCCTTCGAATTCAGACGACCTACGTGAGACGATACTAGTAAAAATGGCTAAATAATTAAGCCCTTGACCAATTCTGGATGTTCTCGCCAGTCCCGCTCCAAAACCGTCGTTTATCCTATACTGGCTCTGCTCAGCCTATTGAGCACGTACGAAAACTTATTTCGCTCCTAGAGAAGACCCAGATGTCATCTATAAAGATCATCACGAACTTATTTAGGTACTCCCTGAACACCCTTCTCATCAAATCAACAAAGTATGCGGGGGCGTTCGTCAAACCCAATGGCATCACCAGCCACTCATAAAAGAAATCATCCGGAGTCCTAAAGGCAGTCTTCTCTATACTATTCTCAGCCACTCTCAACTGATGAAATCCCGTGGCTAAGTCCTACTACAAAAATACTGAGGCGCCAACCAACTGATCAAAGAGATCATTAATCCTCGGCAATGGGTATCTATTCTTCTTTGTGAGTTTCTTTAGTTCTCTTTAGCCTACACAAAGTCTGAGGGACCCATCCGCCTTCATAACAAAAACTACTGGAGTGCCCCACTCCGATATACTTCGTCTTATGAACCCCTTCTCAGCAAATCGCCTACTTACTTATGGAGTTCCCTCCTCTCACTAGGAGCCATGTGGCACACTGGCCAAGATACTGGTTTAGCATTATCCACCAGATATATTCGGAAGTTAATCTCCCGCTTCGGAGGTAAGTCCTTCACCTCCTCACACACATCCGGGTGCTCCCGGACCGCCCTAACAGATCGCAAACTCTAGACCGACGTGTCCAGCGATTCTAGATAGCTTAGCATAACAGATTCTATGGGATTACAAGAGTTCTCGAGAGTGTTACCCAAGCGGCCCATAAGCCTAACAACTCTCTCCTCAAAATCAAGAACGGCACCCCTACTGGATAACCAGTCCATGCCCAAAACTAACCCATAGCCCGTGAAGCCCAACAAGCATCACATCTAAACTCAACGCTAAGTATAGAAACTTTCAAACCCAAACATATCATGGAGCCCCAACTGGGTTTGAAACAACTAAGGGATCATCTACCAAACTGGTGTCTAAGTGCAGTGACTCAACTAACCATGGTGGGATAAACGAACTCAATATATCAGAATCAAATAAAGCTTGAATCGGATGATAAAGAAATCCAAATTCCAACCTAGACGGTCATATCCCCATCTGGTACCCTAGTCGTGAGGGAATACAACTACCCTCCAGAAGATTCCATACCTTGCCCTTGCTTCTTTGAACAATCCTAATAAGGTGTCCTATTCCTCTTAAAAGGATAACCACTTGCCTTCTTCTTCCCTATTCTCCACTCGTAACCTCCCACCAATGAGGTTTCATCCTTCATTAACCAAACAACTATTTGAGCCTTCCTCCCATCGTCTATCCAATAGATACCTACCAGTCCTCCTCCTTCTTGAACCAAATTCTAATCCGACTAACGTCTAAGTCCCTTGAAGTGGTTTTCCATCCTTATCTATCTTAGAAAGATCATCAATACGTGGAGGGGAAACTCAAAACGAGAGGAAGGAAGAGATTCAAAATGGAGAATTCGAAAGATATAGATATGGCTATTGGGGATTATGCTTTTCTTTCAAAAACTTTTCTCTTAAAAGACATGTTTTTGAAAATACTCCTTTCCAAAAATATTCTTAGAAAATAGTTTTTCTAAAAATTTTATCTGTTCCGGTAACCTTAAGCTCTGATACCACGTGTAACACCCCACGCCCGCTAAGGTCACTCACAAAGGGAATGCCTTAGTTTTGGTGGAGTATTTTTAGTGAGTATAGAACAGAAAACTTACAACAGGACAGATATAAGTAATACTTGAAAATTTAAATCATCATTTCATTAACAAAACATGTTTGGCTACATCTCAAACCATAACAAGAGTCAAGTACATAATATCCATCCTGATAAAATAGAAGTACATAATCCCATTACATAGACAATAGCCAAAAGATAAACTGAGCTTTACTTCTATCGTCCAAGCCCCAAAAGATAGATATAGCGGTCTGGTCCAAGCCCACTAGTGCTAAGTCCATTCTGGTAACCTGAGGGTGGGGAAAAAGATAAACAACAACGGGGTCAGACATAAGTCTGAGTGAGTCCTATAACCCTAACAATACAACCATTAAAGTAATTAGGGTATGATATAAACAAGATACGGTACCTCTGGGGATAATGACTACAATAAGTAGTCCACAAAACACAGGATGTACTACGATAATCGAAACGACGTATTTATCCACCCAAGGATAATTACTAGCTTACACCACCCCAGACCCTACCCACCCAAGGGTAATTCCTACACTGCACCACACCAGTTCTACCCACCAAGAGTAATTCCTACTTAAAGGTTGATCCCACTAAAGTCTTAGAAAATATAGCTAGTAGTCTCTGGTACTTCTAGCTGACCACGTAGGTGACGTCTGCCCCTACCTCCACTAGGTGAATAACTGACCACGTAGGTGCCGTCTGCCCCTACATTCACTAGGTGTACCTAGTAATCTTACCCAGTAGTTTCGTGTACCCCTACATAGGTGCCGTCTGCCCCTATCTTTACTAGGTGTACCCACTACTCCCCATCGATCGGCTCCCTACCGTAGATACCCGTGCTGGTCCCACAGTGGGGTGTATCACTCCCCTAAAGTGGCTACCCAATACTATCAACGGTGCACGGCTTTATATCTACACGATGCAACAACGGCTTATCTACCAGCCCGGGCCCACACACGCATATGAAACCCGTTGGACTTGCGTTGCCACCGCTACCCCGTTTTGGCCTCTTATAATCAAGCCCAATATGCGTGTCCCGTCACTCGACATGGGTCGAGCCCACAAAGATACGTTTGGGATATTGGTTGAAATGGGCCCCCACAAGCTACTACTTAAGCTTGTCATTTTATCTAGTGCATTCCACTTAACCCCTTTTTATAATCATGCCCCCTTACATGTTAAGGTTTGGTTAAGTCATCCAATTATATTACAATTGCCACTTAAGGCACCCACTAGATTTCCGCATGCCACCCAAGGCACTTACTTGATTCCCCCATGCCACCCAAGGCACTTACTTAACCCTTTAATCATGTTTAGTTACATGTTCCACTCTGGTTAAGTATTCTAATCGTATTTTCTATTGCCACCCAAGGCAACCCACTAGTTTTCTCATGCCACCCAAGGCACCCCCACTAGTTACTACATGCCACCCAAGGCACCCACTTAACCCCTCATGTCCCACTACATGCTAATATGGTTAAGTGTTTCTTAATTAATTAAGACCGTGATCTCCCATAAAGACCTCCCACATTAGACTGGCTGTTATGACCGCCTGGTTAAGCCGGTAGAGTCCGGGCAGTCTTACGTCATAACAGAGTCTAACCTCGTGTCTCTATCTTAATCACGTATTTAATTTATGGCTAAGACCTCTCACATTGGGCTGACATTTGTAGCAACTGGTTAAGCCGGTTGGGTCCGGGCAGTTTTACACTACAAATGAGTCCAACCTCGTGTCTTAGTTGATTAATTACACCTAATTAATCACCCCCATATTAATTATCCCTAATTAATATCAAGTTTGTATAACATGGGTAGACCTAACTCAATAGGTAAATTCCCATGGGGTAGACCTAACTCAATAGGTAAATTCCCACTTATGCTTAATCATTTTATGGTATGCTTAATCATAACCATTTCACACCATTCATTTACATGTCTATTAACCCCATCGTTTCCCCACGCACTTATGCTAACACGACATATTTCCAAGAGAAGATTCTCTCACACTTAACATGGGTTTCACTTAGCCCACAATAGCATTAACATGGGTTAAAAGGTGTCTACTTACATCATAATATTAACCCAACTAGCATTGCTAAATAACCCAACTTGCATGAACATACATATGTCATATCTAAAGGCAACTTACATAAGTGTTCATAGGTTATACAAAGATGAACTTGCATGTGTCTTAAAGGTGTGAACTTGCACAACATGTTACATGTTAACTTGCATAACATCATACCCATAACTTGCATGATATCATAAACATAACTTGCATATCAACATACACATAACTTTCATAACATCATGCATATAACTTGCATAATCTCATACACCTAACTTGCATATGAACTTGCACCACAACATGCACATAACTTACATAACATCATACACATATTTGCATAACATGTTGATCTTGCATATAAGCATACACATAACTTGCTTAACATGTTGAATCTTGCATATAAGCATACACATAACTTGCTTAACATGTTGAATCTTGCATATTTGACTTGCATCTTAAAAGAGAGTAAACATGCATAGCATATAAAGGTGTCATCTAGCATATGTATACACCACATTTAAAAGGGGTAAACTTGCATGTCATGATTTATGCATAATACCCAACACTTAGCATGCATAAAACCACCTACTTAACATGCATAAAATCAATTACTTATTATGCATAAACCCAAACACTTAACATGCATAAAACCCAATACTTAGTATGCATATAATCAAATACTTAGCATGCATAATATCAACTACTTAGCATGCATAACACCAAATGCATAACACCAACTACTTAGCATGCATAAAATCACATGCATAACTTGCATATCATGTTACATATAATCTTGCATATTTTCTCACATATAGTTTACATAACATGTCACATATGCATAAATGTTCAACATAGTGTTTTGCATCATAAAACATGGCATTAAACTTGCATTTAACATAAAACTTGCAAATCACATATCATACAAACTTGCATACACACATTTATCCACAAACATAGCCATGTCTTATCACATCCTACCATAATCAATTTAACAATTGATTATTAAAGCCATAGAAACTCACCAAAACCAAGATTAGCAAATCAATGAAGTAAAACTAGTTGCCAAATATGAAGAAGAAGGTGCTTAGGGGTTGATTAGCTTGCAACTCTCTTCATTTGATTTGTGGAGGCCATGACCAAGTTTCATTTTGCCATAGTTTAGTTACAAAACCTAATTATGAATGAATTAGGATAGGGTTAGGGTCTTATTTATAGGATTAGGTTGCATTTTAGACCCTTAGATTAACCCTAGATTAGATTAGGACCCTTAGATTTAGGAAATCTCTAGAACCAGCCCACTAGGCCAGCACAAGGACCCAAACTGGTGCACCCAGTTTTACTGGGCGTCGCACCCCTGTCGACAGGCAAGTCGACAGGGCAGTCGACACCCCTGTCGACAGCCCTGTCGACAGCGCTGTCGACATGGCTAGGGCGGGAATTTTTCCCGCCTGGCCCCCACTGGCCCCAATTCAAAATCTGATTATTTTAAATATTAAATTCTGTTTTTATCTTTGAATTTTCTGAAAACTTCTTTGGGCCATAACCGGGCCATACGGACTCCGATTCTCGAAAACTCGGACTCTATCTCGCGTATTTTTCCGAGACGAACGCAACGACGCAGCCCGTTACCCCCAATTCCCACATCTGAGATTATTTATCCTATGATTAGTGAATTTTAGTATTAACTAAAATTCGGGGTGTTACACCAGCCATAGCCAAGAGAAATCCAAGCCGTACATGAAAGAGCCTTGGAGCTTGGTAAGATCCGAACTAAGCTGTATTCCCACCCTGTGAACTTGGGGGGGGGGGGTTGGGGGAACGGAAGAAAAAGAGGCGAAACAAAACGGGCCAGTCATAAAGATGAGTAAGTCCTAGTGACTTTCAGCATAAAAATAGGTAAAAATAACATGGCATGAAAAAACTGAAAATAAACATAAGCATGATGACAAGTTAAGCTACAGGCACGATAACTAAGAAAAACATCATATAACATTGCTAGTTTCCCATTCAAGATGAACTAAGTATAATTTCGCAAGATCGCAAGATTTCTCTTCTTCACCGTTAAAATATTTCTATGATATCTATTTGCTCTGCACCACCCGTACTAGTATCCCAACCCGTGTCATGTGTTGACTATAAAATGATCCCTTGCCCAATTTCATGAAATGATCTGTTACTTGGTCTCGCAAAACGATCAATTAATCGATCGGCTCCCCACAAGTCATATCTTGTTCATGTGTCTGTGTCATACGGCCCTATCACGAATGTAGTCACCTGTGCTAGGTCCATCATAGGGTGTATCAAGCCCTAGGGTGCCAACCACCGACACAAATCAAGCACACACAGTGTAAATCAACTGGTGCCCAATGCCTGCATTTTCAACTCCGGACTACGTGCACGACCATAGTTTGCCTGAACCTATAATGGCGCACCAACTCAGCCGTCGTTCTGGTCGCTTACAATCAGCCCAGTAATCGTGCCCCACCCTGCCTAGTTCCATGGTACCATGATACATCTAGTGGGTTACTGCTGAAAAGGACCGCGTAACTAGGGTTTCCGTCCAGCAGGTTAAGTGTTGTCATTTAAATTCGAGACTTAACCCCATCAGTCTAGCATGTCAAGTTGGTTAAGTGTGGTCATTCAAGTTCGTGACTTAACCCGTCTACGTGTCATGTCAGATTGGCTAAGTGTTGTCGTTCAAGTTCATGACTTAGCCCTACAAATCATGTGTCAAGTTGGTTAAGTATGTTCAAGTGGTTCATGACTTAACCCTACCAAATCATCGTGTCAAATTGGTTAAGTATGTTCAAGCGGTTCATGACTTAACCCTATCAAGTCATCGTGTCAAATTGGTTAAGTATATTCAAGCGGTTCATGACTTAACCCTACCAAATCATCGTGTCAAATTGGTTAAGTATATTCAAGCGGTTCATGACTTAACCCTACCAAATCATCGTGTCAAATTGGATAAGTATATTCAAGCGGTTCATGACTTAACCCTATCAAGTCATCGTGTCAAATTGGTTAAGTATATTCAAGCGGTTCATGACTTAACCCTATCATGTGGCATTAATTCATTAATGCACCCCAACCTCTCACATTAGACTAGTTGTTGTGGTCACTGGATTCGCCGAGCGGTTCCGGGCAGATTTACACTACAACCTAGTCTAACCTCGGGTCTTAAGCATGATATGACCAGCTACCCACATTGGATCCTATTGTTTGCAGTTACTGGATTCGCCGGGCGGTTCCGGGCAGATTTACACTGCAAACTCAACCCAACCTCGAGTTGGCCATTATCAAGTTCATTCTCATGTCATGTCCGTGTTCAAGTTTCATGTCAAGTTCGTGTCTAGTTTCATGGTGAGTTTCATGTCAAGTTTCATGTTTTCACTTATGCCTATTATCAAGTTAATGATTCATATTCATAACCAATTCATGTTTCAAGTTCATAAGCATGTTAACGTGCCTTCTAGATGTCCAATACATACCAACTACCCAAGACCCAACTTAGGCGCGTTCATATTAAACTTTCTCCAAGTCATAAATTATCATATATGTTTCTACTCCAAATTTTACATAATTAATATATGCCCAAGTTCTAGGTTACATGTTAGTTTTGCATATCCCAATTCATACCAAATTTACATATGTTCAATTCATGTCGTTTTACATGTATGCCAATTTTTATGCCATTTTACCATATCAAGTTCTAGCCAAAATTACATGTATCAAGTTTTATACCCAATAAAACCAAATCATGATTCATTATGTAGTTATCTCAAACTATAATCTTTTTATTACAATACATGTCAGTTGCCCAAGTTCATAATACATGTTTATGCCAATTATCAAATTTACAATTGCTTTCATGTTCAAATTCCCAATTCTACATATGCCTAATTAACATAAGCCCAATCTTTTGATTTAAACTTACATAGTACCAAACTCATGATTTAACTTACATGCCAATTCATGTATGCCCACTTCATGCTAAATTATTTATGCCAATGCCCAAACTTGCAATTTCAATTATATTGACAATACCCAAATTTCCAATTTCATGTCATGTCGTCAATTCTACCAAACGTATATCCAATAAAGACTATATTCCCATATTTCCCCGTATTCAATCGTACGCAAATCGCGGTTTAGGCCTAGGTCCGAAATTGACCAAGGTTCATCAAAAGAGAAATAAATAGGGGGAGGTAGAACTTGTATGACAATAAGTACAGAGAGAAAACTGGCATAAAAGCGTCATCTCAAGCATAAAAGATAGATCTTGATAATAATATCAACATGAATCAAGAAAAATTGATTTTCAACAACTGAATAGATCATATGCTTGACATGAGAATGAAAATAGAAAAGTCCCAAAACTCAAGATTCAAGAAGCAACAGAAATAGATCGATAAACATACTTAAATCCAATTTCACTTCATCACATGCCCATATTATATTTAAATATTTTAATCTGAAAATAACTAGAACTTACAGAGCATGGCTAATGAATTAAGAACTGGATTTGTTGTGGAATGTTGCAGCGACGTTGTTGATTTATTGTCTTGAATCATTGTAGAAGCTTTAATCTTCGAATTGGATTGTGTATGAAAGCTTAAGAAATTGATTAGAGACGGCGGCCATGATCAAGAGGGACCTGAGTAGCATTTTGTTGTAAGAATGATTTGTTGTGAATTAGGTTAGGCCTAAGGGTGTTTTTATAGGTGTAGCAACTAGTTTAGGCCCTTAGATTAACCCTAGAATCAATCCGGACAATCAAAACACGTCTCAGGCTTCAAAAATGAGTTCTGGGTCAAAACAGGCCAACCAGCTCGACCTGTAAGGGAGGGAGGTCGACCACATGGTCGACCAAGGGGGTAGGTCGACCCTAGGGTCGACCACATGGTCGACCTGGCCCCCAGGTCGATCTGTCTGGTCTTATGCTGCCTAAAATCTGTTGAATCTTCTACGGGCCATAACTTCTTCATCCGGACTCCGATTTTCGAAAACTTGGACTCTATTTCATGTAAAATTTCGAGATGAACGCAATGCCGTAACTCATTTCCCTTGATTCTTATTTTAAAAATTAATTATACCCTGATTTCTAGTTTCAACATGTTATTAAAATTCGGGTTGTTACATTCCTCAAAAATATCTGTATAATTATGGAATCCGATATTGAAATAGCCAAAGATTATTTCCATCCAAATCGACTCCAATTTATACATCGGAAAACTTTGGTTATTTTTAATCCATTAAAATCCAATATGTTATTTTAAAACCACTAGATTATTTAACTTCAGAAAAGTTCTTCTGATCTTAGTCGAATACCCGATGTCCTTTCGTTTCTTTCCACCTCTCGCCTAACAGAATACTTTCCAGTTAGATCTCCCAGGTAGTATGGACTATACTCTTAGGAATCATCGCACATACCTTTTGGTTCTTTATTCTAGTTGTTAACTAGCTCGTTCAGATAAAATTTCTTTATTCTTTCCAAAAACTTGGAATATCCTATCAAAAACTTTTCCAAATCATTTATTATGATTTATTATAATTAATCCACGTTTTAGTAATTTTATTAAGTCCCTTACAGTCATTTTCCAATTTTGGTTCACCAAACTGCATTTACACCGACCTCTTCCTAAATAGATTTGGACTCATTTTAAAATCAACCCGTTGTATCTCGCGGTACGTTATTTCGAAGTTACGGGTTGAACTTCGCGAACTGTTGCTATGCGACAGTCCTATTCAGGTCCAAATCGATTTATAATTAAAAATAAACTGAATTGCTTCCAAAATACTTTATAAATAAATTATATATAATTATCATTGAAAAATATATTTCCATTATTTCCCTTCAAAATCAAATATTTCAATATTAAGTTATTTTAATACTATTTAAATCATTAAGATAATAATATTTTTTGAAATTCGTTATTTTACGTCCAAACTTTCCTAACATTCATTATAAAAATAAACAAGAAACTTCTTTTAAAATATTTCCTAGATAGTCTAACCGAACTTCACTTTTGACAGTTACTATTCATTTCAAATTTAAAACTTTAATAGGCTAAAATTATTTGAAAATTAATTCAAAACCACTCGGTGCAGTTACAAATATTCATTGATTTTTTAATATTTCGTGTCCATCCAAATTCGTACATCAAAATTAAACTTTTATTTTTCACTGAATATTATATTATTAAAATGTTCAACTTTATTTTGAATTGGAACTAGATTCAACCAATCACCATATAATTCCATTTATATGGATTTCACACATTATATGCATCCAATAATAATTGTTAACAACTATTAGCATGGAATTATCACACATACAAAGTGTAACTTCACCGTGCAAATCTTTGATAAATAACACTTATATCGGTCTGTCAATCAACCGATTAACATGCAAACCAACACCTGGGATTAGTGACAATTATCATTCCAATACCTATATGGGGTTTTCAACACATTTAATAAACACTTGGGAGATGTGTGAATAAATTATCATCCCTATACCCATGTGGGGTTTATATCATAATCCATGTGAGATTATCTACAATATACAATTGCCGGTAATTTGTAAATTACTTAACCAAAACCATTTATGGTTCAACCATTTTCCAATCGACATTGTTTGTAATTTAAGTGTCGTACATCCAAGTGATTCCACATATATCAGATAAAAATGATATTTTTTTGGTCATACCACCCAACAATTTGCATCATATTAAACATATATGATCAATTATCAAACATTATCAGACATAATCAATTTATGATAAACAGTTAAGTCAATCTACCCCTTTCTAAGTGAGTTTCAGTTTCTCACCATGGGTTCCACTCCATCAATCTTTTATGCAGATGGACTTAGAACTCTCGCACACGACTCCGACACTCCTATGGTGCCTACAAACTTTTCCACAAGCTTATGGGACTCAATTTTTTAGGCTATAAGGTCCTTAAATTTACCAAATGCACAAACGACTGTAGATCTGGGTATACGGAGCAAACGGGAGAGGAAACAGGCACCAAGGGTGCGGAAAAGTTGACCCCACGGATTTTGGGATGGAGGCGTTGGCATGGGGGCTGGTGCAGCAGGTGGGGCCCAAGCGTGGGATCTATGGGGTGGTAGGAGGTGAAAAGTGTAGGCTTTGAGGGGGTTTATTGCAAAAAGAGGCTTAAAATTGGGATTTTGAGAGAATTAAGAGGAGGGAGGAGTTCGAAAAGGATGGAGGGAGGTGGAGGGGATGGTGCACGTCCGTGGGTGGTGAGGGAGGTGCGGAAGTTCAGGTGGAGGTGGAGAGAGGTAGGGTGGCCATGGAAACTTAAGGAAGCAGGAAGAGAAAGTAAAAAAAGAACAAGTAAAAGAAAAGGAGAAGAAAGGAAGGAGAAGGGGATTCTTGTAAAAGGAGGGGTGTTGATAATTGATGAGGTGTAGAAGATGGGGAAAGGTGAAGAAAAACACTATGAGCCGTTGATTGCGTGACACCTCATTCTAGCCTTTTAGGATTTAGTTTTTAATTTAAATATTAACGTGTTTTAGTTCAACGTTACGTCCTCTGCTCGTGTGACTAAACGATAATTTTGTTTTACATGAAATTATGAACCCTAGCATAAAACATAATTCATGATCCAAAGGAATAGGTCTCATCAAGTTTGGAGTTCGTTTGACCCTATAATTTATTTTATTTATCGCGATGTCGCTAAATTGTGACTAATTGACTCGGTATGCGTTTATTTTTCGCACACTCACGTATTGACTCAAAAAATTATGAAATTTGGAACCTTAACATTTTTCAATGTTATGGGTCCGATAAAATTGGTTTCGTCAAATTTCGAGATTGTTGAAAAATGTTCCTTTTACAGGTTATCAAAACAGCCTTAAAATATTGATTTTCAAAATCTTTGGGTGTGTTTGGTTTATACTTTTTTATTTCCATGATTCTTCTTGGTATTGGGAGTGCGAGTTTCGCAGTCCTAACCCGTGCTTTTTACCTAACCTTGTTGTACTTTTTTCTGAGTATGTCAATGTTATAGGTAGCGATATTGACTCCTTTAGTTATTCTACCTTTGTGGGGGATTAATTGTTAGGTCCATGCTAGTAGTTGAAATTTTATGTTTCACTCCTGTACTTTATTGATAGGGTGTTCTGGCACTTCAAACCAGACAGAGTTCTTGTTCCTGTACAGAACTTCACTTCTTTCTTTGCTTTTTTAATAAACAATGGTACAACTAGTATAAGACCGACTTGCCATGCAAAAAAAAGTACAAACGACACACATATGTTGCGAAAAATGATCGTTTTACAAAACGAAGTTAACACACAAAACAAAAATAACTTTTTATTATTTTCTATATTTTAGAAAATGATGGAAAAACGATGACATTCATCCGTACAGCGTCCCTCTGTCTCCTCTATCATCCCCTCCGACTTTGGTCCATTAACTCCACTTTCCCTTATATCTTTGCACATTTTGAAATTAACATTGAAAACTCAGAACATAAAATAAACCAAGCACAACCTTCATTTTTAAACTAATTTAAGAAGTATAATGACCTTGTTTTAAATCAAATAAAACATAAAATCAAGCTTGAAATTTATTTTCAAATTTTATCAAGCCCAAATTAAACATTTATTATTTTAAAATTCATTAAAATAGATTAAAATTCAAATTTTAAGTTGGCTAGATGCACGGGTCCTTACAATAGCTGTCTGCATCGCTGCTGCTAGCATGTCACGTCGCCCCCTAGGACCACTCACGACCAATCATCAGAGCTCTAAACCTATCCTCCCAAAATTCTGCGATCGACCCAGAAAACCCGAACACCCCCAAATCGAGGTAAGGCCTGTAACGTTCCTTTATCCACTACCTCTAACTATAACCTGGCTTGCTACTACCTCAACTACCTATCATACCTGGAATGCTCCTCCTCACCAATTTTCTCTACACTCGATCAACCCGAATGCACGTATGGATCAATCAAACTCGTAAACCTGAGAAGAGAATCATAAAAATAAAACTGCCTCTCTTGGCCACCTCTAACCACCAAATTTCACCAAAATTCACCTACCTTAGCTCTTAAGCTCGACGACCCTCCAGTAAACATAGATTTCACAATCGTCCTCAAAATCGAAATGTTGATAATCTTGAAACTTGCCTTAAAAATTATCTTTAAGTTTAATGACCAATGATGTATAAATCAAAATCAAAAGTATGATCGTCGAATTTTGATAAAAATTGGACTTTTGATGTAAAAAACAAATAACGAAATTTTTACTTAACGAAAATTTGTTATACTATTTATAATGTAAACTACAAGCGATTTAGAACAACTTTGGAATCATTATCTTAAACCAAGTGGATTTGCAGAACTTGATTTTTGAAGCAAGACAGAGTTTTGATTTTCAAACACAGAAAAAACCCAAAGCATAGTTTTTCCCCTGGTTTTGAAATTCTTCTTATCCACATATACTGATTTTTTTTCATTGTTTTGAATCATGAAATCATGGTTATATATTTATACAAACAATTCTAGTTAGTTAGTTGCCCCACTTGCATTTTATAGATTAAACAAAACAAACATCTACCTACTGTAAAATAGTAGAAGAGAAGTATAGAGATCAGGAAAAAAATGTAGGAAACTTAAATTTGTGCTCATGTTTAAACTTGCATTCACCAAAAACATATTTAAAAACTAAAATCCTTACCTTAATCATATTGGCAAGTTTGATTTTACCTTTCGCAAAAAATTGACCTTTCCATTTCCTAGCTTTCTAATTTCCCGCTGCTACTTTACTTTCTTCTTTCTTTTGATTTTCGTTCTTTTTTCCCTTACTTTTCTTTTTTATTTTTCTATTTCCTTTCTATTATTTAAATTTACAAGGCCAAGAAGAAAACGAGGAGCTTAGAAGAAGAATGAGAGAGTAAAGACACTAGGTATATAACATGTAGAAAAAGAATAAAAAGAGGATTAATTAAAATATTATCATAATTTTCTTTAAATAAATTGAACTGAAAGTTTGCAAAAGTAAATCATTAGGTACTTAGCATTAATCGAAGTGCATAAAACTTCAACCAGGACTTCCCTTACTCCCGACGAAGCTCTAGTAAACACAGATTTCATAGTCGTCCCCAAAATCTGCTGAGTTAAATTCGAAACATAAATTTGAGACTTCAATCCAAACACAAAATATTTATTAGTAAAATTATTGAAATTTGTCTTAAAAACACATGTTTTTGATTAATGGCCAAGGCTATATAAATCAAATACAAAATTATGGTCATCAAATTTTGATAAATGGATCTTTTACTATAAAATAAAATATCTAACTATATACTTAACGAAAAACCATCAAATTATTTTTAAAATAAACCACAACCGATTTAGAACAACTTTGTAGTTAGAATCGTTCTATATAATCAAGTGGATTTGTAGAACTTGATTTTTAAAGCAAGAAGGAAGTTTGATTTTTCAAATGTATGAAAACCAAAGGGAATACTTTTATTTTATTTTCATGTTTTTGAATTCCTTTTATCCACATATATTGTTTTTTTAGGTTTTATATTTATACGTTCATTTCCAGTAAGTTAATCAACCCCACTTGTTAATTTTGAAAAAAGTGCCGTGATGGTCCTTAATGACTTTAACAGTGATGAGTCTTCGGTAGCCAGCACTTTGAACTGCTCGATTATGAAATTTCCTTTTGATTACTTAGTTTTAAAATAAGACCGTCGAAGCTTAAGAAGGAAGACTGGTTAGTCATTATTGATAAGGTCAGTAATAGACTATCTAACTGGAACAATAGATTCCTGTCCAGAGCTGGCAGACTAGTTTTAGTTAATTCGGTACTATCAGCTATTCCCTCTTATTGGATGGCCGTTCATCGATTTCCCAATTGGGTCATTGAGAAAATTGATAGGATTAGACGTAATTACCTTTGGAACGGTGATTCTAGTTGTAGTAGTTTTAAATGTCTAGTTAACTGGGACATGTGCTGTAAATCTAAGACAGAGGGGGGATTGGGAATCATAAATCTTCATAATTTCAACTCTGCTCTTCTTGCTAAATGGTTATGGAAATATAGATGTCCAGAAGTGAATGCTTCCTGGAAGTCTATCGTTTCCAAATTCTATTATTCAAGAGGAGAATTTATACTTGGAAATGGTGGTAGTTGGGATAATAGATTATCGTATTTCTGGAAGTCCGTTTTGAATTGTTTTGACTTTTTTAATATAGGATGTAAAGTATTAGTTCATTCAGGAAACCTTACCTATTTTTGGCACGATGCTTGGATATCTAGAGTGCCGCTAAAAATTGAATTTAGTAATCTCTTTAATATTAGTAGATTTAAGAATTCCTTAATTAAGGATGTTTACATAGCTGAATTAGACCCTCCGTGGGAATTCTCCTTTGACAATATTCTGGAGGAAGATTTATTAAGACAATTGGCCTTACTTAAAGCCAAGTTAGCATTATACCATGTGGACGTAAATAGAGATTCTATTAGCTGGGGTATGGATAAGAGCTTAGTTTACACTGTTAATTCCATGTATAGTTTTATAAATTTCTCTGGTGTTTCATTATACCCCTTTAAATTCCTATGGAAAACTAATTCAACACCTAAAGCAAAGTTTCTAATGTGGTTGATTGTTCACAAGAAGCTTAATACGATTGAGTTTTTAAAAAAGAAAAATGTTCTTTTTGATATAAAATGTTGTTTTTGTAATACGGGAGAGGAGGTGGTAGATCATTTGTTTTTCTCTTGCTATTTTACCTTTTCTATTTTCAATATGATTATTAGGATTTTTACTTTTGATTGTTTTAATTCCTTTAGTAGTTGTATTGATTATTGGAATTGTTATAGATTAAGATACAATGCCAGACAGAAATACATATTAGATTCTTTAGTAATATTCATAAGTTGGTTCATTTGGGTAGAGAGGAATCAGAGAATCTTTCATTCAACCTCTGCATCTAAGGATAATTTAATAATTAACATAGTAAATTTCTGCTTGTCTTGGATGTCCAATTCGCACTATAAACTATTTGGTAAATTGCAATTTGGGCGCTTTTTGTCAAAGGTAAGATCTAATCTGAGTTTATTCATTTATGTTAATAATTTTTTTAGTTGTAATAGACTGCGTCTGGGATGCTGATTTCTGTTTCGGGTGGATATTCTTCTCTTGTTCGTTTGTTTCTTAAGTCTTTCTCTTTGTACATATATATATGGTTATATGTCTATATATATATATATTATATAGGCATATACTCATATATATGTGTAAGTTACTGATAATTTTGCTTTAGTTTTTTCAGATTACAGGTTGTAGATGTAGCTGTGGAGCTGTTGGAATTGCTGTTTGGATTGACCTCTTTGTGTTGCTTTGGATATATTAGTATATGTGGAGTAGGGATGTTTGTATTTTTAGTTTTTGATTCATCATTTGTTTTGCTCATAGATTGTTATATGTATGGGAATAGATATACTTCTTATCGGGTGGTGGCCTTGCCGGAATTCGATAATGAAGTATGATGGGTGGTGGCCTTGCCGGAACTCATCTATCTATTATCCTATACATTAATATGTGAGTCTATCGTGCCGAGTCTGTATTGGATATTTTGTATTACTTCATTTATATTATATATATGTGTGCTCTCTTCCTATAGGAAGATCACACATCTTTTGCTCAAAAAATAGTTTGAACGAAAGAAATATCTGATAATATAAAATG
This sequence comes from Allium sativum, assembly GCA_030737875.1. NCBI lineage: Eukaryota > Viridiplantae > Streptophyta > Magnoliopsida > Asparagales > Amaryllidaceae > Allium > Allium sativum. The sequence continues at coordinate 746,161,858 of CM060916.1, read as the reverse complement.
GCTATCCTATAAAAATAAAGGCAAAAATATTGAATCCATACTTATGTTTACACTTGCATTCACCAAAAATATATTCCAAAAACTAAGATCCTCATATAAATCATATTGACAAGTTTGAATTTTCCTTTTGTAAAAACTTTCTCTTTCCTTTCTAGGCTTTTTTCTTTTCTCTTGCTACTTGACATTCTTCTTCCTTTTGATTTCTTTTGTTTTATTATTACTTTTCATTCTGTTTTTCTATTCTTCTTTCAAAATTGTTTAGAGTTGCAAGGCCAAGATAGTAAATGAGAAAAACATGGAGTTAAGAGACGAATGAGAGGGAAAAGACATAGACATAGTATATAACATGCAAAAAAGATATTAAAATATTCATATAAGATTTTTTTAGCAAATTGAAATCATACCAAGTTGTACAAGTCAATCGTTAGGTACTTAGCATTAATATGGAGTGTAAGTTTTGGTAAAGCTCCATGTACTCTTTTTTGCTACAAATAAAAACAACTTAGCTTTGAACACTAGTTTATTACTTATGTCCACATCACTTTTCTTTATACTACATGTACACGTAATATTGAAAACCTAAATCATATTTTATTCCAAAAAGCAAATCATGTTCCTAAACAAATTAAAATATACTTATTTTATTTGTAACATCACATCATGCCCTTTTAAAATTAAGAATACAAATTTCCAAATACCTTATTACATATATATATATATATATATATGTATGTATGTATGTATGTATGTATATCAAATCATATATATAAACATAAAGATATGGCACGAAAATATATTTTATGTAATATATACATATATCCATATTATTTAAAACAAATATACAAAAGGTTTCTATTTAAAAATCTAAATGACCATTAAATTGTAATATGCATTATTTAGATGATAAGAATTAAATTTCTTATAACATAATTAAAACTAAAATGAAATTTGGTAAAACCCCATATTTTTTAGCCTAATTTAATTTAGTTTAAGTGAAAATAAGTCACGCGTCCCTAAAATGTTTCATAATTCAAACGACATCCTCCCCAAACTTTCCATTCAAAGTGGGTCTCTATTTTCAACCCTTACGTGTTTTTCTTCAATTTTTGGATGCTGCACTATCAGAAAAAAAACCAAAAATTGCTAATATTCAATGAAGCAATCTGGAAAAAAAAAATCTACAAACTCAATAATTGTTGAAATGTATGCAACGATGTTAAAACAGACGAACGCATGTCAATATGTGCTGACATGTATGCAATTATTGCTTATAACTATTGAAATATAAGCAACAATGTTGAACAACATTGTACGGCTGAAAAAACATGCGGGGATGAAATATTACGTCAAATACTGTTATTATTACTGCTGATATTTCAGCAATAATACTGCAGTTTGATGCAATAAATGCGATTGTTGTTGAAATGTATGCAACAATTGCAAATTATTGCATAGTTTGATGTAGTATACTGGAGATTGGTTGTTTTTTGTTTTTGATGCATTTATTTTTGCAGTTTTAGTGCCTGAATTTGACGATAATTACATGTTGAGTTTAATTATGAGTTTACGTGATTTTCTGGGCTTTTTGATGTTTTTCAAAAAAGGGCCTAATTTATAAAATTTAAAGGGACGGATGTGAGCTGAAGTTCAACCTATTAGGGACCTAAGAAAAAATTATCCCTTATCATAATTTAAAAGATTTGAGTTAATAATAAGGATTTCAAAGATATGATAAGCTAAATTTGATTTTGAGATTCAAGTTTGGTCATGTAATTTACAAATTTATCACAAGTGGATTTTTAAATGGTTAAATATTGAATATGGACCTGAAAACAATTGAAAATAAATTTGAAATTTATTTAATATTTTACTAAAGATAAAATAAGGTTAGTGAACTTTTAAAATTGATTGAAAAGTAAATAAATTAAGGTTTGAAAATTTAATATTATTTTAATAGCCTAAAAATAGCCATTTTGCAAACAATGTCTGATTTCGACGAAATAGGTTTCATCGGATCCAAAACGTTAAAATATGGTAAAGTTTCAAATCTCGTGTCAATCGAAGTTAGTATGTGAGCGTGCGCAATATATACGCGTATTGAAAGATCGATTGAAATTTAATAACAACAAAAAAATAGGCCATTTTGCAAATTGTCTTTGAATTCGACGAGATAAGTTTCATTGGATCCGTATTAGTGAAATATTGTAGGGTTTCTAATTTCGTATCAATCAGACTTACGGTTTGATCGTGCGAGTTGAAAACGTATAAAGGTCGTTTAATTAAACACAAGCTTAAATTTAATCACATAATTCCTCCGCTCTTGACACCTCACCACCACTTACTTACACTCCACTAAATGTTGTCATGCGCATAATGATGATATTTATTAAGCACAAAAAGTAAGAGTGGCACAAAAAAATAAGAAAAGAAATAATTAATTAAACCTTAGGTGGAAAATTATTTAACCCATTACTTCACCATGAATCCACCTCCTCCCATGGTGACACCTAAGCGAGCATTTTTGCACTTAAAGCCCTACCATATGTGTATACATAGAGGCCACTTCTCTTCACTTTTTCTTCCATTCCTTCCTTCTCCACTTTCTCCGCTCTTTTTCCTCCTTTCTCTCCCCATTCTCTCTTCTCCCTCATGTCCCCAGGCCCTACTTGCACCAACAACATCCCCACTCCACCAGCGTGCACCAATCTCCACCATACCTTCCCCTCCCCATGTGGGCCCACCTTATCCAAAAGTCCTCCTTTCTTCTTTAAATGTCCAAAAACTCCACTTTTCTCCATTTTTACATCACCCGAGCTCTTCCTATAACCATCACACCTCCCCCGAATCCCGCATCTGCATGTGACAGCCCCACCATCCCCACGAGCCCTTAGTAATGCCTCCACTAGTTTCAAGTGGGCCCTACCCCTTAAAGATTCCACCTTTACTCCAAAAATCGCATTTTTATGCCTAAAAACCACTTTAAGACCTTAGAACTAAGTAATTACCACCACCATCGCCTCCTCGAACCCCACACCGGCATACACAATCCCACAACAGCCCCTCCCCCTTTGTCTTGGGTCCCACAACCCTTGCCATGCCCATAAAAGATTAAAGATCCCTCCTTTTGTGTAAAAATCACACCTTTCCTCCTCTAATGCAAGTTAAAATGTATTTACGTATATACACTAGTTCGTAGCACATAAAGTTGTAATCTCAAGTTGCTAGAAGTGTCTGGAGTTGTTTGGTAGCTTAAAGGTCATACTTTCAAAGTATGTTGGAGTGGATCCCTCGGTGTGAAACTCGATTTATAATTATATTTAATTGGTTATTAAATATATTGTGAGCGCACCTTGTTCACATTTGGTTAACTATTGTAGTTAAAGTAGCTAATTATCTTATGTGCAGTAATTATTAAGTGGTTAGATAATTTTGGGTTAAACGGTGTTACTGGTTAAATTAGAAAGTTAATTACATAGTGGTTTGGTAATTAAAGTTGTTACCTATATTGTATAATTGCGGTTAATCGGTTGATTAACAAAAATATAAGTGTTAATTTTCTAATGCTTATACAATATGAAATATGCCATGATGTGTGTATATACTTGAACCATGTGTGTGTGTCTAATATATATATATATATATATATATATATATATATATATATGAATATACGTATGTGTGAATGGATGATTTAAATTATAGCAAACATTATTTAAAAAGTTAACAATAATTATGTGTTCACTACATACAAATATGCGGAAGACATCATAATTGGTTAAGTCTCATTTCATTTCGATGATTAAATTGAATAAATATTCAATTAAATAAAGGAAGAAAATTAAAAGTTTGAATTTTTAAAAAGGTTTGGAAATGTAAATAGATTAATTACAAATAACTTTCGTAAAGAAACAATTTATTTGGAAATTATTTCAAGTAATTACAGCATGTTTAAATTTGAATTTGAAAATGAATAGTAACATTAAAATTGAAGTTCAGTTTGGATATCCAAAAAATGTTTTAACTAGATTTCAACTATCTTTTTTTTAGTGGGTTTCAAGAAAGTTTGGGTTCAAACAGATAAGTTTTAAAAAATAATATTATTTTAATGATTTAATTAAAATTATAATACTTAAATAATAGAATACTCAAATTTAAAGTTAAATATTGGAAACATAGCTTCCAGAAATTATTATATAATTAATAAATTATTTTGAAAGCAACTTGTTTTGATTTTAAATATAAGTCGAAGTTTGATCTGAATAAGACTTAGTCACACAGTGGTAGTTCGTGAATTTCGACCGTTGACTTCTAATTGATGTACCGAAGACCTGACCGTCAGACTTTTCCAAAAAAAAAAATGGTTAGAAGTGAAAAGAAAAGTTTTAGGATCCAACGGTTAGATCTTGAAATAAGTTCAAATTAAATTATAATAAAAAATAGCGCTGGTATAGTTTAGAACCCGAAATTGGATTTTATTGAAATAAGCTAATTTTAAATTATTAAAAATAGTAATAAATTATGATAAATTATAATAAATAGTTTAAAATGATTTGGACTGAATATACCAAGTTTTGAAAATATAAAAATCTATTTTATGAAAATGAGCTGTTTTCGGCGATGCTATTTGCGACGGTTTACGAAATGGTTTGAAATGAAAAGGTTTTATTTAAAGGGTTCAAACTCATTTTTTTTCATTAATGTCTTAAATAACATTATTATTTAACCCGCTAAGATTAACTTATGATTTGAAAATATTTAAAAAGTGTTAAGATCTTCTAAAGGTTAATAAAGATGAGGTTTAATGATTTTTAAAGAGAAGGTTATGAAATGAATTATGATCTTTTAAAAAGCTGATGGGGAAATGCTTAATGATCTTGTTTTGGAAATGAAAAGGAAGCAGATAACTAATGAATCTTAATTAAAGATTTTAACTGTCTTTGATTTAAAAAGATACATTTTGAAAAGGGATTTATGAAATGAATGATTTCCATAATAAAGTTTTAACTAACTAATCGAAATGGAAAAGAGACTCGGTGAATCATGTATTTCCATATAGCTTTTTTTAAAAAAAGCGATTGTTACTTGGAAAGTTCGGGACCGGACTTATATCTGAAGACCATTCTAAATAAGAATAAGAGAACGTAAGATACTAAAGATGGTGTTGGAAACCGAAAATCTTCACAACAAAGGGATTGGCCTGATGATTTTCTCTTCACTAGGTTGCTTCAGTATTGAGATGTTATAGTGGCAGCAAGTCCAGATGTACTTGGAAAAATTCTGGATTGCAAATACCTCTCTCCTTTGTTGGACGAGGAATAAGGTTCCTTCGGTTTCGTTCAGACCTAGAACAGACTTGTATGGATGTGTGTTTGACGTTGTATTTTTTAGTTTGTAATTGATCTTTGCTAAACATATCTATGCTGGTAGTTGAGAGGTTATTCAGCTTAACACCCTTTTTTGAGACGTACGAACTCAAAGGTGATACCGTTAGCAATTATTGATTATATATTATGGGATAACAATGTAGCATGTTAAGTGATGTGTAATTGATTATCAAAGCATGGTTTAGTGAAACGTGGCTTTGTGTAACGAGACTTCAACAAGTCTCCACCCCAGTAAATGACCAACACAGGAGATATGCGATATGGTTATAAGTTATCATCTCTTTCTTGATAGTTAATGTACCATGGTATGGAGCTCAGGTATTACTTTAGTGGTGACTTCTACTTTTAGTGGTTATTAATGTTGTGAGCTCCCGGTTTATTAGTTGGTAATGACCGAGAGATGATATACTCTCGTGTGATCAAGAAAGGATATATTGGCCTTGTGTTGGCAGAGAACTCGTGTGATTCTCATGGCATCCCTCTAGAGGTATCCGAAATCGGTAAGGAAGTTCCTTAGCCTGGTCATTTGTTGGAAATCCATTCTCTACTACGAGTTTGTACAGTCTTAGTTGTAAACCTATATGTTTACATAATATATGGTACGCATGCCGTTTAGGATTGACACATTTATTTTCGAAAGTGATTTCCACATTTAGACACTAATAATAATATCAAATGAATTTCTCGTATCAAACATGTTTGGCTATCTTAAGGAGAAATCTTTACCATGTCAGTGTTTGCATTGTGTGTATGTGCCGAGAGACCTTATGGTAACTTTATTTTCGAAAAGCATTGGATGTTTTTGTGACTAGTATTCATAAGGGGAAACCCGTTCCGTATGGCATATTATGATTTACCCAACTTTAAAATAAAGGTATGACTGTTTTAGTCCTTACATCAGTCCCATGATTGCCTCAAAGTTAATTATTCTTCCGCCTAAACTCTTGGTGCCCATATTTTCGACTTGCGTAACTTGTTAGTTTAGATTTTGAAGATTTATCCTTGGAGTCATTTTAAAACAAGATTCTGGATTATGGCTGGAGCTATACTCTTTATCATTTCTCAGTCTTCCGTTGAGAGTTTGTTTATTTCTGCCGCGTACATGTTATACTCTGATATCGTCATTTCCATTGTAAATTTTCCGCTTTACTCTGATATAATATTATGATGATATTAATGAGAAAGTTCTTTTATTCGGTTCTTATGTGTTGTATACCCAAAGGCGATACAAAATCCGGCATTTGAAGTCCGGCGTTTGACGCTTGAGTTGTGTCGAACGCCGAGCTACGAAGTCCATTCTTTCCTAGTCATCACAAATTTAAACGACTAAACCTTAAATAGAAATTTTAAAAGCAAGTAAATATTCAAAATTTATGTTAAATTTCTATGTTGTTACAATAAATATCAAATATTTAGTCTTGGCCAGTCCGTAATTATCCTAAATATTTTAAATCAAGAATCATACCTTAATAAATAATTTATCTGCATTAAATGTCATGATAAATGCTATTTTATGCATAAATTAATAAAAATGTGCTTTGTAATAGATATTGTTTCCCTCATTGTAAATAGTATTATCGTAATAACTTATACCATATTAGTCCATTTTTTATGTTCATTCAATATTCAAATTTCTATTTAAAAAAATAACAATAATTATTCATTTCATTTAAAAAGAAATATCCATATATAGAGATTCATAAGTTAACTTCCATTTATAAGACCCTTAATTAGCCTAAAATCTATTTTTATTTAATAACTAAATCATCGATTAGGAGATTTATAAATAATGATCGATAATACATAATAGATACAATAGCTCATCATGGCCATCCAGCTCAACATGTCAGCAACACGACATCAATAGTTATAAATACACCATCTCTTGTAAATGAAAAGTAAGAACACCAAGAATATCGAGCATACATGTTACATTTCATGCTCACGCAAATAGTTATAAATACACCTTCTCTTGTAAATGAAAAGTAAGAACACTAAGAATATCCAGCACACATGTTACATTTCATGCTCCCGCAGGTCACAAAAATGGCAATTTGATTTTTCTTATCGCTAACTCGTTTTTTCCCTTCTTTTCTCCACCTCCATCTCACCTCTTTTCTCTCTCAATATCTTTTCTTATTAAATCCAGTTTTCACAATGCCTATGACCTCGACGAAAGTCATCCACTCAAACCCTAAATATATTTCTCAGATCTGTTGTGCTTTCCGTCTCAAATACCAGTTCCTAGGTCTTAATGATCCTTGCCGATGTTGGATCTAGTGCGGAAATAAAGAACAAATCTTGTTGCTGTAAGGGCAGATTTATTTTCCTCTTCCGCCTTATTCGAGACTAGCAACAATTGTAGATGTTGAATTTTTTGTATTCTAGTTTGGTAGCGATTTATTTTGTGTAAGTCGTTCGTTTTGATGTCGTTAGGCTCACATCTATCGCAGTTATGGGTTCTTTTATTTTGTATGTGTTTGGATCTGGCCTACTCCGGTTTGTGTGGGTGTCGGGCTATTTTCCCCTGTTTTGGGGTGGTAGGTGTGGGACCGTCGTGGTGGTGCTCCGCCTTTGTAACCGACAAACAAGGAGATAACTTCGCAACAACTTTGCGGGCTTACTTGGGTTTGTTTCATCTTCTTGTTGTTCACCATTTTCTTATGTTTGAGTCTGATGCAAAGCTTCTGTGGTATTGTTGTTTTGGAGCGAAAACCTTGTGTGATTCTTGCCAACTCTGCTTGCTGGCTATGCTACCTTATGTTATTCCTATAGTCGATCTATAATGTAATTGCACTCATATGCATATGTGATTCTCTTTTAGGGAATGCTGTGTATTCATGTAATGGGTTTCTAAATGAGTGATTTGTTTCAACCTATAGTTAATTCTATTGGTTGAAGAACTTTCGGTAAGTTACTTGCTCAAGTTTTTTAGTATGGATCAAGTGATGTTGCGGCTTTTCTATGTGCTCCCTTTACATGTTAAGATATATGCAAGTTTACTTATGTGTATTTCACTCCTGTATGGAGTATGTCAATGTGTTAGGCTATTCTCGTTTGGTTTTTTATAATGTAGTATTGCTCCCTGCCAGGAGTTTACAATTAATTGTAGTCTAGATATCCAGTCTAGCTCCTGCACTATAAACTAGTATAGTTAATGTGGACGATCCATAATGAAAACCGATTATCTAAGGTTGACAATCTTCCTAACTCCTGTACTTATTGTTTTTATTATTTGCAATAATAAAAAGTGCTACAGATCACTTTAAAAACAAGACGACTTTGCCATAAAAATAAGAACTCTTTACAAGCATATAATATATATATATTCATATTCAACTTTTTTCCTTTAAGGAAGCAATCAGGTCATAGACCAACTTAATTGGATGTTGGATCAACAAGAGTCAAAATAGTACAGTTCTTGTTTCTCTTTAGCATTTTTACATATTGTATATTGTATTTATTTTAACATCCATGCATAACAAATCTTGGATTGAATTGTTGAATTTGCAATCTTTAAAAATCCCCTATGATTTTGAAGTCGACCAAATATAATGTCAACAACTAGACTTCTCCCCCTTCCTAATTCAATCCAAGATCTCAAATATGCTAACTTCAAGCCTTTAGGTATGATTGATCTAACTGATAAGCCTAGGTATCACTTCCATAATTCATAAGAATCAAGAAATTTGTCAAAAGATCGATGTGTATGACATTGTATTTTGTAGTTTGTAATTGTTCTTTGCTAAACATATTTTTGTTAGTGGTTGAGAGGGTATTTCAACTTAACATCCTCCTTTGAGACGTACGAGCTTAAAGGTGATATGGTTACGATTATCAATTATATGTTATGGGATGACAATGTAGCATGCTAAGTGATGTGCTATTGATGATCAAAGCATGGCTTAGTGGAGTGTAGCTTTGTGTAATGAGACTTCAACAAGTCTCACACCTCGGTAAATGACCGAAATAGGAAAGATGCAACAAGGTTATGAGTTGTCATCTCTTTCTTGATAGAAAAATGTACCATGGTATGGAGCCCAGCTATTACTTTAGTGGTGACTTCTACTTTTTTTTGGTTGTTAATAATGCGCGTGCTCGGTTTCTAGGTTGGTAATGACCGAGAGATGATATACTCTGGTGTGACCAGGAAAGGATATCTCGACCTTGTGTTGGCAGAGAAATTGTGTGATTATCGTGGCATCCCTATAGAGGTGTCTGAATTCAGTAAGGAAGTTCTTAGCCTGGTCATTTGTTGGAAGTCCATTCTCCACTACGAGTTCGTATGTTTTTAGTTGTAAAGCTATATGTTTACATAATATACAGTACCTATGCCGTTTTGGATCGATACATTTATTTTTGAAAGAAATTTCCATATTTGGACACTAATAATAATATCAAATGAATTTCGTGTATCAAGCATATTTGGCTATCATAAGGAGAAACTTTTCCATGGTCTATGTTTGCATTGTGTATATGTGCCGAAAGACCTTATGGTAGCATTATTTTCAAAAAGCATTGCAAGTTTCTATGACTGACATTCATAAGGGGAAACCCATTCCGTGTTATACGGCGTGCAACTTTAAATTAAATTTTAGTTCTCACACAAGTCTCATGACTGACTCGGAGTTTACTATTCTTCCACCAAAACTCTGGTTGCCCATATTTTCCACACGGGCACCCTGGTAGTTTAAATTTTGAAGCTTTAGCCTTGGAGTCATTTTAAACTAGGATTCTAGATTAAATATGGAACTATACTCTGGATCATTTCTTAGTTTTCCGTTGAGAGTTTGTTTATTTCCATTGCGTACATGTTGTACTCTGATATGGTTATTTATGTTGTATATTTTCCGCTTTACTCTGATATATTTTTAATACTCTGATGTAATATTGTGATGATATTAATGAGAAAGTTCTTTTGTTCAGTTCTTATGTGTTGTACACTCAAAGGCAATACGAAATTCGATATTTGGAGTCCAGCGTTTAGCGCTTGAGTTGTGTCAAATGCCGAGCTTTGAAGTCCTCTCTTTTTGAGTCATCACAAATTTAAAAGGTTAAACCTCAACTAGAAATTTTAAAATCAATTAAATATTCAAAATTTAGACTACCATTCTACGTTGTTACAATAAACATCAAATATTTAGTCTTGACGAGTCCATAATTATCCTAAATATTTTCATTCAAGAATCATACCTTAATAAACAATTTATCTACATTAAATGTCATGATAAATGCTATTTTATGCATAAATTAATAAAATGTCCTTTATAATATATATTATTTCCCTCATTAATGGTATTATCGCTATAACTTATACCATATTAGTCCATTTTTTGTATTCATTCAATATTCGAATTTCTATTTAAACTAACAATAATAATTATTCATTTCATTGAAAAAGAAATGTCCATATAAAGATTCATAAGTAAACTTCCAATTATAAGACCCTTACTCCGCCCAAAATCTATTTTTATTTAATAACTAAAGCATCAATTAGGAGATTGATAAATAATGGTTGATAATACATAATAGATCCAACAGCTCATCATAGCCATCTAGCTCAACATGTCAGCAAGGCGACATCAATAGTTATAAATATACCTTCTCTTGTAAATGAAAAGTAAGAACATTAAAAGCATTCCCAGCAAAGTAGGGGGGAGGTGAAATGGGAGAGAAAGCTGAGTCCACGCGCTCCAGTAGCGTTGAAACGAGGGTAGGGAGCGGTTTGAAATGGCGATGCTCGCCATTTCATAAATTGGAGCGTGGTCAGGTAAATGGATTTATGTAAACCGTTTATACGTTGAACGGTTTTCATAAAACCGTTTAACGTATAAACAGTTTTGTGTAAACCGTTTAACGTATAAACGATTTACATAAAACCCTTTTGTTTTGTACGGTTTTATGAGAACCATATAAAACACAATTTATTTTAAATCCATTTTTAAGAGTTTAATTTTAATATATTTGAATTATTTTGTACAAAAAATCACAAATACTTAAAAGAATTAAAACCTACCTATTTTCTAGTTTAAAAAATGTATACATATTTAAAAGGAATGTAAAATAAGTTTGACTATCATATACACATTAGAAAAATGTATATAAATTACTTAAAGCTAGTTAATTTTTTTAAGAACCCACAAAACAGTACAACCAACATAGAAAACTAAAACTAGGATATAATAAACCAGAAATAGCAACCTAGAAATAACTACATTACAGCCAACAAAAACTAAAGCTAGGCTACAGCAAGCTAGAAATAGCAACATAGACTGTGTCTACATCTCGGAACTTCCTTCGTCTTGCTGATATCGTTTCTGTTGAGCCCTCAATATACGATCTTTTTTTGCTATAGCATACTGAAGGGCCTGTCCAGTCAACTGAGATATATCTCTTACTATATACTCCTCTTCTTCCTTTCCTTCAAACGCCTTTCACGTTTTTCTTTATAAGCAGTTCTTTGTATGAGAGCTATAGTTCTAACGACATCTTGCTGCAGTTGCAACTCCATGATTTGCAGCTTCTTATCTTTACGCTTTTCGCGGTCTTCTTTGTTGGAGATAGATGCAAGTGATATATCACTTAACAATGAAGTTAGTTTATTACTAGACGCTGCCAGATCTTTTGCTTCTTTATTTCTGAGTATTTCTTTCTTGCTTGATTTTATTCCTTCTAGCCTTGTTTCAACCCCACCATACAGCATTCCCGAATTAGGAGTTACAGGAGTACTGTTATTCCCATCCTCGTCTGTAGCCATAGCACATTCAGTTGTATTTCCCGGGGATGAATCCACCGAAAGTCTAAAAGCAACATTTCTTAAGTTAGATCCTTCAGTGTCTAGATATACATCATCCGTTTCGCATAGATTGGCCCAACGTGGACAAAAAGAAAGAATTTCCAATGCTTCATGAGCAATGAATTCAGTTTTATATGTGTCACGATAGATGCTATGGTAATCGTCCTTTAAATCTCTGAATATTTGACCGCTTCTAAGTGAATCCCACCTTATTGCTTTTATCCCTTTGTACCTGGTACACATAATATTCAAATTATACCATGCAGTCTTTGTGCTCTCAATTGATCTTCGTTTTACGCATTTAGGATCTCCATTGTACAAATCACTAACCCTCTGGTAGAAAAACTTACCACCAGAACGACCTTCAGCAACGACAAACACGTTTACCCATGCATTAGCTTGCACTTTATAGTCAGCTGCTTTCCATATTTTACCAGTAGCTACAGTTTTTTCCATGCCACTTTGAACGTGAGTTTCTTTTGTTTTTCACTTGATGTAATACCGTTTGGCCTTGGTTTGTCCTTTGTCAGGTACTGGGGTCGGGGAAGCCACCTCTTGGTGTACGTTTTGATTAGGAAGTTGGCCATACATGTTACCGTACTGCTGAGCGAGGCTTAATTGGTGGAGATATTGACATTGTTAGGGAGTTAGGAAAGGGGGTGGAATTATTGACGGGCCTTCAGCTTGAGATAATAAACTAGTAAAATTACCAATGTTATCATCGGTATTGCCAGAGAAATTGTTGTTGTTGTTGGAATCAACCAGTGTTTTTTTTATTTAGAATTGGAAATGTTTGTGAGTATGAAGAAAACTACCATACCCCCTATTTATGAAGACAAAGGATGCAAGTAGGCTTGATAATTACAATAAGCCATTCAATGTTCAGCGATGTGTTTTCCAATCAACTGTATAAAACAGGGTAAGTTTAATTACTCTGATGTTGTAAAGTTGTTTAATCAAATCAACTTTAATGATTCCCTTAAATGGTGTGCTGCTTTACTTTACTTTACTTTACTCTACTCAACTCTACTTTGCCTATAAAAACCATTGGAATTTTTGTTTAACCACACACTTCGAAATGGCAAACGAAAACTGGACTGCTTCAGATTACGTTGTTTTGATAAAGGCGTACATTGAAGCAAACGTACTGCATATGGAAGAAGAGGTAGATCAAGATTTTTGGGCAACCCTCAATGATTTTTACAACAATCATACTAGTTGTAGAATACAAAGGCCCAACTTATCAACCAGAAGTGCTTTCTGCTTATTTAGTACTGATTGTATGAATTACCGCAAAGTAATTGATGAGGTAAAAAGGATGGCGTCTTTCAAGAGAAACAGTCGACGTATGACTCACTCTATCTTTTCAAGTACCATTCAAATTTCGTCGGCCACGAAGTGTACGGATTATGGTACAATCATATTATACAGTTTGAATAGTATATCGTTGTATTATGTGTCGTATTTAATATGTATCATTTGGTTTATGTAGTTGGAAAGTTTGGATGTATCCGTAGATTTTAATTTCAATTTATGACTATATTATGTGTGTTATTCAACTGAAATGACCAGTCTATGAACAGTATAAGGAATGATCCACTCACATTAAAAGTCGTGCTCCAGTCACATTGAAAGTCGTGCTGGCAAGAAAGAGTTAAGGACTTAAGGAATTGCGGGTCGTCTCTTTTGAATTAGGAATATAAAGAGTTAAGACGTTAAGGAGTTACATACAGTTTGGGTCGTCCTCTTTTGAATTGGGAATATAAAGAGTTCAGGCGTTAAGGGGTTAAGGAGTTACATATAGTTTGGGTCGTCTTCTTTTGAATTAGGAGTATAAAGAGTTAAGGCATTAAGGAGTTAAAGCGTCCTGCGGTTACAATACAATAATCGAGTACATAAAACAATATAATAATCGAGTACATAAAACAATACAATAATCGAGTACATAAAACAATACAATAATCAAGTACTACAACGTTACAATATTTCAACAAATGCATAGACTATATTTAAGCAGTACCTTTAATATGCCATAAATGTTCAACTATGTCGTCCTGCACTTTACTATGTACCTCCCTAGACCTAATTTTACGCAGGCGCCTAAGAAATACCTCAAGAGTCATTGGATTTCTATCAGCAACAACAGTTGCGCTGTTATCTGAATCATATCCCAAATATGATGGAAATGTTCCTCTCTCTTCTTCAGTGATCATGTTATGCATTATAATACAAGCACGCTTAATGTTGCTCAAAACCTGTGGCTTAAATAATTTAACAAGGTTTCTTACAATTGCAAACCTTGCTTGGAGAACCCCAAATGCACGTTCTACGTCTTTTCATGCTGCCTCTTGCCTTTTTGCATAGTATTTTTCTTTTTCAGTTTCCGGAGCTGAAATTGTTTTCATAATCGTACCCCAAGAAGGATAGATGCCATCTCCTAAATAATACCCCATGTCATACGTATTTCCTGCAATTTAAAATCGCATGCAGGTGCTTTTTCGTGTGCAAGGCTCTTAAAAATATGTGATTGGTGAAGTACATTAATATCATTCATTGAGCCAGGACATCCAAAAAATGCACGCCAAAACCATAGATCATGTGAAGCAACAGCTTCAAGTATCATTGTCGCTTTAGTGTAATGTCCAAAAAATTGACTGTGCCATGCTGTAGTGCAGTTTTTCCATTCCCAATGCATACAGTCTAGGCTACCTAACATGCCGTGAAATCCTCTTTTGGCTCCTAGTCTTTTCAATTTGTTGACATCGCTTTGCGTTGGAACACGTAGATACTCCTCACCATACAATTCAATTATAACTACACAAAACCTTTCAAGGCTTAAGGTAATAGTACTCTCACCCATTTGGACAACCTCATCAAACGCATCTGGAGCTATTCCATAAGCTATTACACGTAATGCACCTATAATTTTTTGGTACGACGAACATCCTAAGGTACCAACACTATTACATTTTCGAACAAAATAATTATCGTGTTCAACAACTCCATTGAAAATATAAACATATTCTTGCTCATACGAAGACGGCATTGAAAGTCGTCAGGACCATACGTACAGGGGGTGTTGAAATAATCTTTAAGTAATCTTGCAGTACCTCCTTTATGATCTTGCATCCTCCGTTTGTCTACACGACCATACAGGCTGCCTCCTAGAGTACCACTAGATGATCCTTCTGTTAGAAAATGTTGTTTAATCTTTAATTGTTGAACGGCTACAGCTTGCATCATAATCTCTAACTCATCGCATTCGGTCGAGCTATCTGAAGAAAACTGAAGAAATTTTGTATGCCCCAACAAATCATCGCCTTCGTCGGAATCGAAGTCAGTATCATCCAGACCGTTTTGGCTATAGTAATTTGAATCTTTGGTTTGCACATCTGATTCGTAGACATCCTCATCGTTGTAGACATTATGACGCATTTTTGTGTTGTGAAGCTAAATGTGCACACCAGAAGTGGTTTTATAGCTTCTTCAATTCGCAGTTACAACGGCTATATAAAGAATAATGTATAAAAATATATTCGTTAACAGCTATAAATTCAAGCAGAATTATAATATTCTACAACGATTATAAATTCGAACTGTATTTTACTATTCAGCAATGGTTATTAGTTTAAACTATTTTTGAATATTCGGCAACGACTTTATTTATGCGTATCATATTCTAATATTTCAAATGGCTCTATATATATATTATATTTTAATTTTTATTTAATTTTTATACCGTTGACTATATTTTGGCCTTTCAACCACATTTTATAAAATTTTGAAAAAAATTTAAAAACAGCTTTCTAAAAACCCTTTTGGGTTAAACGGTTTTCTGAAAACCGTTTAACGCATAAATAATTTTCAGAAAATCGTTTACGAAAAAAAAAAAACAATGGAGCGTCCCCCCATCGGCTGCTGGATCGGTGGGGGGAACCCATGCTTTGAAATACGAATTCACGCTCTAATATTCAAGAGCTGCTGGGAATGCTCTAAAAATATCGAGCACACATGTTACGTTTTATGCTCCCGCAGGTCACAAAAATGGCGACTTGATTTTTTCCTTTTGCTTCCTCGTTTTATTTTCCTTCTTTTCTCTACCTCTGTCTCACCTCTTTTCTCTCTCAATATCTTTTCTTGCTAAATCTAGTTTTCACTTTGCATGTGACCTCGCTAAAAGCCATCCACTTTAACCCTAGATATATTTCTCAGATCTACCGTGCTTTCCATCTCAAATCCCAGTTCCTTGGTCTTGATGATCCTTTTCGACGTTGGATCTAGTATAGAAACAAATAACAAATCATGTTGCTGTATGGACATGTCTACTTCTCAATTCTGGCTTGTTAGAGACCGATAATAGCTGTAGAGGTTGGATTTTTGATATTCTTGTTTGGTAGGGATTTTTTTGTGTTGGCCATTTGTTTTAATGTCATGAGGTTCACATCTGCCGCAGTTATGGGTTCTTTTGTTTTGTCTGTCTTTGGATCTTTCCTACTTTGGTTTGTGTGGGTATCAGGCTATTGTCCACTGTTTTGGGGTGGTAGGTGTGGGACTGTCTTGGTGGTTGATCGTCGCTAATCTATAAAGTAGAAAAGCGCGACATTTGTAATAAATTCTGCAAGCATACAGGTGTGTAGCATACAGGTCGAACACAGGGAGGAAAGTTAAACTTTTATTATTTATATGTTTCGTGGGCGTGTTAGACAGAACTTTGGGGGTTGTTTTCAATGTTGTTGAAATAATGTTATTGAAACTGCTACAAATCTGAATCTAATCAGACGCATATCAAATTCAAGAACAGGAAAGAAAATAACAAGTACTAGCAAAAACAACAAAAGTAAATAATAACTGGAACAATAACAGAGAATTAAAAATAGAGTTGCTGTTGAAACTAATCAAACAGTCAACACTAGTATGCAGTAACAAAGACAATAACAATATGTGTTCTACCGAATCTAATCGTGTAGATACACAAATTGTTTTAAAAGAAAAGTAAATAACTAGAACAAGAAAATTTTATTAAGCTAATGGCAGTACAGAATTATGAGATGATTTTTACAATGGTTACAATCACATATTTATAGATGAGAAGGGGAAAACCCTAACTAGGTCTATGAATAAATGGCCCTCCTCATTCATGAATATTTCTTTCCTTCCTTGACTACCTGATTGGAGAAAATCTGGCCATATCATGGTAAATATTTTCCATATCTTTCAATTTTCCCATGTGGCTTGATTGATAGAAGATTGCATCTAATTAATTCTTCCAAACAAGGACGCTTATCAGACTCCAAAGGCAATATAAGATAAAATCTTCAAAATTGGTTTTTCTTCTTGGCAACAATTCAATCAGAAATTCTTCTAATTGAAATTGAATGATTTGAATTTACTTCCATGATGAGAACATGGCTATTGCTGAGATGTTAATTGGTGCACATCATAAATGCATACACATGAATATGTGTATGTATATATATAACATAACACTAATCCAGATATTTCTCAAAGCAAAGGGCCAGTGTGAACGCGCTCCGTTTCTTTGGCAAAAAGTGAGCTTGACGGGGTTCGAACTCAGGTCTCTCAGCACCAATTCCTATGCCTTTACCAGTGAGCTACTACTTCTTTTGCAATTGAAATGAATTTGATGTGAGGAAGTAGCTCTTTCTTGTAGTTGGCCTTTGATTTGAATTGAAGGAGGCATTTCTTGACATCCTGTAAAAACATGCAAAAGTAACCAAAGTATCATTTATTTATTTACAAAAGATAAAGCATAAGAGTAATAAAATAAACACTTTTCAGTGTCAATCAAATACCCCCACACTTATCTTTTACTCGTCCTCGAGTAAAACAAGAAATGAAAGACTAACTAGATAGGTCGCACTTTCGTAGGAAACACGATTGCATTGAGCGTATGCAACAAGCCGTTAAACCTCTAGGTGTCCCTAGTAGGACAAGTGGTGTCTCGTGAGGGTTTTCAGCGGATACTACCCACAAAATCCAAATGCAGTATGCTATGATTCTAATGAAACTACATGGATGCAATGGACATATGCAAAAATAAAAACGAAAAATGACAACACGACTTATTTCAGGAAAGTGGTACAACAAGTTAAGTTAATAATTTCTAACCAGTTGATTTTATTTTAGATACCTCGACTTGTCACAAATTTTCAATATAAATCAAGTTTTCAAATGTTAAATTCCAGTTTGGCCAGTTGGTTCGGTTGATAACATAGTGCAGACATGAAATAAATTCTTAGTTTGCTTGGCACAGTTTGCAAAGTGGTATTCTAATTTTCTCATGTATGGCTGGTCAAATCAATAAGGTCAAGAAGTGTTTGGGTATTATCGCTTATTCTTTATTCTATAAAATTTTAAGATTTATGATTAAGTACATACACCTAACTAAAAAGACCAAGGTTTACCACCCATGCACTGCCTCGCGGACTAACGGAGAGTAGGTAAAGAGCTTGGCGGATTGTGCAGGCCGACTTTGACTTTGTCAACAACGTGTCGGTAATCCTTAGGTGTCCAATCTCATAGAATGAGACCAAGATATTCCGACTTTGACTTTGTCAACAACGTGTCGGATAGAGCTTGGCGGGTTTGCACACCAACGCTCGATATACAAGCAATGTTGGATACCCTTGGAATACTATTATTATTATTATTATCGAAAATATAAGCACAAAAGAGAGTTGCGCGAATTCAACTTAACACAACTTAGTTTTAAAGATTTGAAAAGCCAATATAAGTACTTTAAGTCCTCCACTTATTTAAACAAAGTCTACAATATAGAATAGATTTCATGGCCATCACCTAAGAATCTCCCTATGTACCGGTTACACTATTATCCCTCAAAATTAAACTTTTCATTATATTTCCTATTCGTTCTAAGTTGAGAGAGAAAAATACTATCAACTGGCTAAAAATTGTGAACTTATTTTGTTGTATCACTTGAAAATGAGTCGTATTTCAAAAAAAAAATGGCATGTTACTACAGTCTAAAATGTATGATGGTCCTATTTAATATGGCTGAAAAATAAAAAGAAATAAAAACAAAGAAAAATGAAAATGGATGAAATGCAGACTCCCCCCCCCCCACACTTGATTGAGACAGTGTCCCAACTGTCTAAGGCAGAAAAACAAAAATAAAATAACAAAATGAAAAAGAAAAATAAAAGAAAAAGAACGTGTACCACCTGATTTCATGGTGGATGATCATGCAGATCGATAGAGTCATCTTCGTCATATTGCTCGAATTCCAAAAATGGTTTCAGTCGTTGACCGTTTACTTTGAAGACTTTTCCATCTCTAGGATTTTCAATTTCAACCGCTCCATGAGGGTATACTATTTTCACGACATAAGGTCCAGTCCATCGAGATCTGAGTTTTCCTGGAAACAAGTGAAGTCTAGAGTCGTATAAAAGAACTTTTTGACCTACGTTGAATTCCTTACGAAGTATGTTTTTGTCGTGTTGGGCTTTGGTTCTTTCCTTGTAGATTTTCGCATTTTCATACGCCTCATTTCTTAATTCCTCCAATTCAGAAATTTGTAACTTCCTATGTGAGCCGGCCTTTTCTAAGTCAAAGTTCAAAAATTTTATTGCCCAAAGAGCACGATGCTCTAATTCAAGAGGTAAGTGACAGGCCTTCCCAAAGACCAATCGATATGGTGACATCCCTAGATTGGTTTTATAAGCAGTGCGAAAAGCCCAAAGTGCATCAATCAGTTTTACAGACCAATCTTTTCTATTGGAATTCACGGTTTTCTCAAGAATTTGTTTGATTTGTCTATTGGAAACTTCTACTTGTCCACTAGTTTGTGGATGGTAAGGTGTTGACAGCTTGTGTGTGATTGAGTATTTCTTGAGTAAGGACTCAAAAGCACGATTACAGAAATGAGTTCCATTATCGCTAATGATAGCTCGAGGTGTGCCAAAGCGTGAAAAGATGTTTTCTTTGAGGAATTTGACAACAACCTTGTTGTCATTGGTTTTGGTCGGAATGGCTTCAACCCATTTTGAGACATAATCTACTGCCAGCAAGATGTAAAGATTTCCAAATGAATTGGGGAATGGTCCCATGAAGTCGATGCCCCAAACATCGAATAACTCAATCACTAAAATGGGGTTGAGAGGCATCATGTTTCGCTTAGAGATTCGACCCGTTCTTTGACATCGCTCACATTTAGAGCAAAATTCGAAAGCGTCACGGAAGAGTGTGGGCCAATAAAAACCACTTTGCAAAACCTTTGCAGCAGTTTTTCTTGCACCAAAATGATCGCCACAAGCATGGTCATGTGAGAAGGAGAGAATACTTTGGTGTTCATGATCGGGCACACACCTTCGAATGATTTGGTCCGGACAGTATTTGAAAAGATATGGGTCGTCCCAATAGAAGTTTCGAACTTTTGAGAGAAATTTTTGTTTATCTTGTTTCGACCATTCAGCGGGCATTTGTTGTGTGACAAGATAATTCACAATGTCAGCGTACCAAGGGGAGTTAGAGATCGAAAGGAGTTGTTCGTCAGGAAAATAGTCATTGATTTGGGTGTCGTTATCATTTTCGTGCACAATTCGAGAGAGATGATCAGCTACGACATTTTCAGAACCCTTTTTATCTCGTATTTCTATATCAAATTCTTGAAGAAGAAGGATCCAACGGATCAAGCGGGCCTTGGCGTCTTTTTTAGAAAGCAAATATCGTAGGGCAGCATGGTCAGTGTAAACTATGACTTTGGATCCTATGAGATATGGTCTGAATTTCTCAAGAGCGAAGACAACTGCCAAAAATTCCTTTTCAGTAGTCGAGTAATTCAATTGGGCCTCGTTTAAGGTTTTGCTAGCGTAGTAAATGACTCGAGGGAGTTTATCAATTCGCTGACCCAAGATGGCTCCAATTGCAAAGTCAGAAGCGTCACACATAAGTTCAAAGGGTTGAGTCCAATCAGGAGGTTGAATGATGGGAGTTGTGGTCAAGAGTGATTTAAGAGTTTTAAAAGATGTTTTGCAATCATTGGAAAATTCAAACTTTACGTCTTTGGCAAGTAAGTTCGAGAGAGGTTTTGAAATCTTTGAGAAATCCTTAATGAATCTTCTATAGAATCCTGCATGGCCAAGAAATGAGCGAACATCTTTGACAGACTTAGGAGGAGGTAAATTAGCAATCAAATCGATTTTGGATTTATCGACTTCTAGGCCATCTTTGGAGACGACATGACCTAGAACTATCCCCCTTTTTACCATAAAGTGGCATTTCTCCCAATTAAGCACGAGTGATTTCTCCTTACAACGCTTAAGGACGAGTTCTAGATGAGTGAGACATTGGGAAAAAGATGATCCATATATTGAAAAATCGTCCATGAATATTTCCAAGAATTCTTCCACCATATCAGAGAAAATACTCATCATACACCTTTGGAAAGTCGCGGGGGCATTACAAAGACCAAAAGGCATGCGACGATAAGCAAAGGTTCCAAAGGGACAAGTAAAGGTGGTCTTATGTTGATCTTCTAAAGCAACAGGAATTTGGTTATAGCCAGAATATCCATCGAGAAAACAGTAGTACTCATGTCCCGCTAAGCTTTCGAGCATTTGGTCAATAAAAGGCAAGGGAAAATGGTCTTTTCGTGTGGCTGAGTTAAGCTTTCGATAGTCGATGCACACACGCCATTTGGTTTTGATTTTTGTTGGGACGAGTTCATTACTGTCGTTTTTGATCACTGTGACTCCCGACTTCTTTGGTACAACTTGTACCGGACTCACCCAAGTACTATCAGAGATGGGATAGATGATGTTATTGTCTAGACATTTGATTATCTCCTCCTTGACCACTTCTCTCATGTTCGGGTTTAATCGCCTTTGAGCCTCACGGGTGGGTTTAGCCTCATCAACTAAATGTATGCGATGTTCCACAATTGATGGGCTAATTCCTTTTATATCGCTAATTTCCCACCCCAAGGCGTCCTTATTTTCCCGTAAAGTTTCCAAAACTTTTCCTTCTTGGTCTTTGGTAAGATCAGAGGCCAAGATTACGGGGAAAGTTTCTGAGGAGTCTAGGTAGGCATACTTAAGGGCTGGTGGCAAGGGTTTGAGGTCAAACTTAGGAAGTTCTTGTGTATCAACATTGGTCAACATTCCTTGGTTAGATTTAGATGACGAAGTGTCGGAGTCAAGAATTTTGTTTAGTTCAGAAATGTATTCGAGTTCATCGAAATCAGAGTCGAAATGGTCAAGACACATTTTCAGGGCTTCAGAAGTGTCACTAGAGGTCTCATCAACTGTGGTTTGAATCATGTCAATTTCATCGATCTCAAAATCCCTAGGTTGTTTGTTGAGATTAAAGATGTTTAGCTCAATGGTTAGGTGCCCGAAGGAAAGTCGAAGTTGACCATTCCTACAATTAATGACAGCATTAGAGGTTGCTAAGAAGGGGCGTCCTAAGATCAATGGTATTTGAACGTTGGGATTTGAGACAGGCTCTGTTTCTAGAACTATAAAATCGACAGGGAAGTAGAACTGTTCGATCTGTATCAAGACGTCTTCGATAATTCCCAATGGCTTTTTGACAGATCGATCGGCTAGTTGAAGTGTGATGTTTGTTGGTTTAATCTCCCCTAGTCCAAGTTGACGATAGACAGTATAAGGGAGAAGGTTGACACTGGCACCAAGGTCGAGTAGGGCACGAGAGATGTGAGTGTTTCCTATTTTACAATCAATCGTAGGGCAGCCAGGGTCTTTGTACTTGACTGGGGCAAGATTCGAAAGAACAGAGCTTGCATTCGCAGTTAGAAAAGCGGTTTTCGGGACATTTGTCGCACGTTTTTGTGTGCACAATTCCTTCAGACATTTAGCATATTGAGGAATTTGTTCAATGGTGTCTAAAAGAGGAATGTTCACACGGACTTGTTTGAAAATTTCCAGAATTTTATCGAAATTTGCTGCTTTCTTCTTATTATTGAGTCTATGGGGAAAAGGAGCAACTGGTTTTTCGACTCTACGATCAGTTTCATCATTCGAAGAAGGTGGTAGGGGTGTAGAAGATGAAATGTTGGGATTGCCAACATTAATTTTCGAAGGTGGGTCGGGTTTGCCGACGCTGGGAGAAGAACTGTTGGGATTGCCAACATTTAAGGGAACTTGAGGTTTAGAAGAATTGGCATTCGAAGCCAATGGGTGGTCATCAAGATTAGGGGTTGGGGTCGAGTTAGAAAGTTCGTCAGGGTCGTCCACGTTATTATCAATCCTCTTTCCAGATCGAAGGGTTGTGACAGCATTGACTGGATTATGGTTTTCGTCCTCACAAGAATTTACAGCACGAGAGTTATACTTTGGATTCACCTCAGGTTGACTAGGCAATTTTCCTTTCTCATTATTTTTCGCCATTTCCTTTATCATATGCATTAGTTGGTCGATTTTAGCGTCTTGATTATTTATTTGTTTTTCCAATCGAACAATATCTTGTGATGGTTGAGAGGATTGAGAGGATTGGTTCGATGATTGAAAATTGGGGTGCCTATACGGTTGTTTGGATTGAGGTGCAGCTTGAGAGGTTTGAGAATTGGGGGGTGGAGCTTGGTAATTCGGATTGGGAATAAAGGGTTGCATGTGAGATGGGTTTGCCGAATTATTGGGGTTTGACCAAGAAAAGTTTGGGTGGTTCCTCCAACCAGGATTGTACGTGGCTGAGTAAGGGTTATTTTGAGCTATAGCATTGGCTTGGTCCTGAGAGTAGTAGTGGGGTAACCCTTCTCCGGCTTGAGGAGTTTGATTTTCTACGGGAATTTGATTTGGGTCCACGACATGCACTCCTCTAGTAGAAGTACGATTGGGAACGCGAATTGATTCCCATTGCATGTCCTTTTCAGAATAATCTGCTAAGAACCGCCAAGCTTCATCGGCTGTTTTAGACATAAAATCTCCTCCACACATTGATTCTAGTTGAGTTTTAGATTGATAGTTAAGCCCTTCATATACAATTTGACACAAGTTGTCTTTTAGAATTCCATAATGAGGACAACTATATAGTAGTTGGTTGAATCTCTCAAAATATTTTGAAAAAGTTTCCCCCTCATTTTGACAAAATTGATTTATCTCAGTTCGGATTTTGAGAGTTTTATGGAAAGGGAAAAACTTTTTCAAAAATGCAGTGACAAATTCATCCCAACTTCTTATGGAATGTTTTGGAAGAGAATTTAGCCATCTTTTAGCGCTTTCAAGTAGTGCAAATGGGATTAGCCTTAGCTTGATCGATTCGTTAGACAATTGTTGCATTTTTGTTGTGGACGCATACAATTCAAATTCACTCCGAAATTCATAAGCATTTTCAGACCCAGTAAATTTTGGTACCCCTTGAATAAAGGAATGTTTCAACTCAAAATTGTTTCCTTCAGCTGGTGGAAAAACGATGACAGAGGGTTGGACGGTCCTAGTTGGATAACATCGTTCACGAAGAGACAAGGTTCTATCCATTTGGATATTGAGGTTCTGAAAATTTTGATTTATTTGGTTTTGATCCCCAAAGTTTGGAAAGTTTTGATTCACTCGATTTTGATCCAATTCGGTTGGAAAATTTTGGTTGATTCGAGAACCCCTAGGAGAATTTTGTTGGCTAACACTTTTTTCACTCATCGTTGTTAAATGCAAGCACAAAAATTAGCTACAATGAAGTTTTCTGTCCTTATTGGCTCTTAACCCAAAATTATAAAGTGACACGTTTGATTACTTAGATCAAAAGATTTCTCAGCCAGTTAACGGACAGGAGTTATCGGTGCACCAGGAATCACCCTAGCAATGCAGCCGAAGGTTTAAGTACCTTCAGAGTAACAACCGATATAATATTTACGAATCACCGTAATATTTATAAACAGTTATTTCTCTGCCGTAGTCTAGACACCGAGAAATAATTTGTTCCAAATGAATCAACTATCACAATATAATTAAGCCCTATATGAGCCCGTGACTCCCTTAAGTCCAACATCTAACCGTTATTATTAGTCAGATTCTATGATGAAATGCAA
The DNA here is from genome assembly GCA_030737875.1 of Allium sativum. Lineage (NCBI taxonomy): Eukaryota > Viridiplantae > Streptophyta > Magnoliopsida > Asparagales > Amaryllidaceae > Allium > Allium sativum. Next base: position 746,136,657 of record CM060916.1, on the reverse strand, counting down.
TTTGTGGGCTAAGGAAAGGGTGATGAAATCCCTCACCTTATGTGAATTGGGGTATTGCCCTTAACAGAATGAATAAAAGATGCAGAAACAACAACAATCACACAAAATAACTGCAGAAATTAAAAATTGTACATTCAAAGCCGCTGCCCCTGCAGAAAATTTTTACAACAATTGTCTATATATTTTTTTCTTTGCAGCAGAGCACCTGTAGTGTTTTAAAAATTTTCACCTTGATCGGCAGTCCTCCAGTGAATTTGGGAAGCGCTAGCGCGTTCACACCCCACTTGGTGTGCAACCGCTCCAATCCATCTGAATCGTCCGCTGCTTTCTGTTGTTGTCCCCTTCTATTAATTGCTTGACTGCGCTGCGGCACGGGTTTTTAAGACCCTTTTTTTAAATTTCCGCTGTACCTGTTTTGATTTTTTTTTTTTTTTTTTTTTGCGTCAAAGGAAACAAATAAACAAACCAAAATAGAAAGAAAAAAGAAAAAAGAAAAAACTAAAACAGAGAAGAAAAAAAAACTAAGCTAAGAACTCAAAAGAACAGAGCTGGACAAGAAAAGAAGAGCTAAGGAAAACAAAATAGAAACTAGACTCAGCAAACCTACCAAAATATATGCCAAGACCGAATACCCAAATTTACAGAACCTGATACCAAAGTTTACCAAAATAGTATGTCACGCACTCAGCAAAAATAGGAAAGGTTGATCGAGCTAAAATCCTAGGGTCCCAAAATCAAACTCACGCCCTCTTTTCCTTAAAACAAACGCAATAAACGTTCTTAGTTTCTCAGAACGCAAACCAAAAGCGGAAAGAAAGAAAAAAAAAAGATTCCGTCCCCCTTTAGTCTCTCAGAAACAAATTTCCATTTTTTTTTCTTTTTGAAAACAAGTCACGCAAAAAATTAGTCTTTTTTTCTTTGGAATTCGGATTCGGGTCTGCTGATTCGAGATAGGTAAGATTTTGGGGGTTTCAAGCTGGGTCTGTGCGTTGAAGGGTGGAGGTGGCTATTCGAAACTGGAGGAAGGTTTGCGGATTAGTGTTGTTCGGGTGTAGCGAAGTGAGGTAGCTTGCTATTGCGACTCTTTGGGGGGCGGTGTTCGGTTATGGTAGAAGTATGTGGTGCTGTTTGAGGTTTGCGGAGGTGGTTCAAAAATGGGTTGTGTTCAGAGCTTGATGGAGGGATTTAGCTGGTTGTGAAGGGGGTTTCAGAGGTGATTATGGCATGGTGAACGTCGGTTGTAGTGATGTGAGGGTGTTATGGTTTGTGCGACAAAGGGGATGGTGAGAGGATGTACGGTGAAGATAATTTTTGACAGAGGTGGAAGTAGAGAAGGTGCGAGATTGGTTGGATGCTGAAAGGAGGTGAGATGAACGTGAGGACTGTGGTGCTGAAACTTGATGAAGAGTTTGATGAGGGTCTGTTTTTTTTTTTTTTGGTTGATGTGTGAACTGGTATGGAGATGGGCGTGGATTTTGTATGGTGTGAACGGGTATGGTTTAAGAGGACGTGAACTGTTTTGTGGTGATTTCGATGAGGCTAATCGGTGTTGTAGAAGGTGGTTGTATGTGAAAAGGGATTTAATTGTTGACTGTGTACTGTTGGGTGATGGTGAAAGTAGGAGCTGTTGGTTTATGGAGGAGGATAGAGTATGTTTGAAGTGGAGATGGGCGTGGATTGCGGCAACAAATGCAAAAGTCAGAGAACAAAAAATTGCAAAAGATTTTTTTTTTTATGCAGAACTTGTAAGAGAAGAAAGGGAAAGAATGTATGGAAAGAAATAAAGGAAAAATGGCAATTTCTTTTTTTTTCTCTCTTGTATAGAAGATTATGGTATCAGCGATCAATACCAAATCAACTAATTGAGAATTTTTTTCTATATATAAAGAAAAATAAAAACAAAATAAAAATAAAAAAAACAAACACGAATCAGAAATTAAATAAATAATAAAATTTAATCGTTACCTCCCCGGCAACGGCGCCAAAAACTTGATCGTCGCTAATCTATAAAGTAGAAAAGCGCGACATTTGTAATAAATTCTGCAAGCATACAGGTGTGTAGCATACAGGTCGAACACAGGGAGGAAAGTTAAACTTTTATTATTTATATGTTTCGTGGGCGTGTTAGACAGAACTTTGGGGGTTGTTTTCAATGTTGTTGAAATAATGTTATTGAAACTGCTACAAATCTGAATCTAATCAGACGCATATCAAATTCAACAACAGGAAAGAAAATAACAAGTACTAGCAAAAACAACAAAAGTAAATAATAACTGGAACAATAACAGAGAATTAAAAATAGAGTTGCTGTTGAAACTAATCAAACAGTCAACACTAGTATGCAGTAACAAAGACAATAACAATATGTGTTCTACCGAATCTAATCGTGTAGATACACAAATTGTTTTAAAAGAAAAGTAAATAACTAGAACAAGAAAATTTTATTAAGCTAATGGCAGTACAGAATTATGAGATGATTTTTACAATGGTTACAATCACATATTTATAGATGAGAAGGGGAAAACCCTAACTAGGTCTATGAATAAATGGCCCTCCTCATTCATGAATATTTCTTGCCTTCCTTGACTACCTGATTGGAGAAAATCTGGCCATATCATGGTAAATATTTTCCATATCTTTCAATTTTCCCATGTGGCTTGATTGATAGAAGATTGCATCTAATTAATTCTTCCAAACAAGGACGCTTATCAGACTCCAAAGGCAATATAAGATAAAATCTTCAAAATTGGTTTTTCTTCTTGGCAACAATTCAATCAGAAATTCTTCTAATTGAAATTGAATGATTTGAATTTACTTCCATGATGAGAATATGGCTATTGCTGAGATGTTAATTGGTGCACATCATAAATGCATACACATGAATATGTGTATGTATATATATAACATAACACTAATCCAGATATTTCTCAAAGCAAAGGGCCAGTGTGAACGCGCTCCGTTTCTTTGGCAAAAAGTGAGCTTGACGGGGTTCGAACTCAGGTCTCTTAGCACCAATTCCTATGCCTTTACCAGTGAGCTACTACTTCTTTTGCAATTGAAATGAATTTGATGTGAGGAAGTAGCTCTTTCTTGTAGTTGGCCTTTGATTTGAATTGAAGGAGGCATTTCTTGACATCCTGTAAAAACATGCAAAAGTAACCAAAGTATCATTTATATATTTACAAAAGATAAAGCATAAGAGTAATAAAATAAACACTTTTCAGTGTCAATCAGTGGTGATCCTACTCTGTAACCGTAAACAAGGAGATAGCTTAGCTACAACTTTACTGGCTTACGTGGTTTTGTGTCACCTTCTTGTTGTTCACCATTTCCTTATGTTTGAGTCATGATGCAAAGCTTCTATGGTATTGCTTTTTTGGAAAAAAAACTTTTGTGATTCTTGCCAACTCTGCTTGTTGGCTATGCTACCATTTAGTATTCTTGTAGTTGACCTACAATGTCATTGCACTCCTATTCATATATGATTCTCTTTTAGGGAATGCAGTGTATTCATGTAATAGGTTTCTTGATAAGTGATTTGTTTCAACCTACTCAAGTTTTTGAGTATGGATCAAGTGATGTTGTGGCTTTTCTGTGTGCTCCCTTTACATCTTGAGATGTATGCAAGTTTATTTATGTGTAATTTCACTCCTGTATTGAGTATGTTAATGTGTTATACAATTCTCATTTTTTTATGATGTAATACTACTCCTTACATGGATTTTGTAGTTAATTGTAGCCTAGATATCCAGTCTAGCTCTGCACTATAATCTAGTATAGCAAATGTGAATGGTCCCTAATAAAAACTGATTGTAGTAGGTTGGCAATCTGCCAAACCTTATACTTGTTGTATTTATTATTTTCAATAATAAAAAGTGTTACAGATCATTTTAAAAATAGGACGACCTTTCCAGAAAATGTAAGAACACTTTGAAGCATAGAATACACACACACACACATATATTCGTATTCAGCTTTTTCATTTAAGGAAGCAATCATGTCACAGAGCAGCTTAATTGGAAGTTAGTTCAACAAGAGTCGAAATAGTACAAATCTTGTTTCTCTTTAGCATTTTTACATATTTCATACTGAATTTATTATAACATTCATGCATAGCAAATCTTGGACTAAATTGTTGAATTTACGATCGTCAAAATTGACTATGATTTTGAAGTTGACCAAAATATACTGTTAACAACTAGACTTATCTCCCTTCCTAATTCAATCCAAGATCTCGAATATCCTAACATCAAGCTTTAGGCATACTTGATCTAATTGATAAGCTTAGGTATCGCTTCCATTATTCCCTAGAATCAAGAAATTTTTAAAAGATGGTAGAAAATTGCAATTCGTAATATATTCACAATCCTTCCGTTCAATGAATGTAAAGTGTATTAAGTGCAAGGATGTTTAACGATCAGATACTTAAATATTTCATTTAAATATTGATCGTTAATTATTCAATTGATGGTTATAGAAGGTGAGTTTTCACAAATGATCGAATCGGGACTCGAAACCAGTTTCGTTGAGTCCGTACGCTTTTTTACATTATTAAAAATTATATGGACCAACATATTTCGAGTTTGGACCATTTGGGGATTAAAACAATCTCGATATCATGTAAAATTATCGTTTTGGGCAATAGTATCAGATTTCGATGAAATTTGAACTATCAAAACTGTATCGTTGTAGTGATGCATACAGTCGAGTTTCATATCATTTGGATGATTCATTTGATCATAGCAAGGCAATAAACACATCAATTTTCTTTGAAATCGGAATGAGAATCCAAATAGAATAAATAGTATTAAAATATCATATGATGCTCCATATTCCTGCAGTAACCTACCTGTTTCTTTCATTCATTTTTACTGTTACGTTGCTGTAACAATTTCATGGTCGCCTTTCTTTTTTACCATTCAGAAATCGAAATCACACTCGTCTCTCAGCTAAAAATCATGAAACTACTTTTAAAATTCTCATCTTTCGATTCTCTTAACATCCATGTATTTTATCCTACATTTGATTACCCCTGGAGAAATTCATGCATTTGAGCTGTGATCTAGGGTTAGACTTCTTAAGCGCTACAGTCAACATAGAAAGGATTGCATTAATCTCGCGACATCAAGGAGCATCTCTCCAGGGTTTGCAGCGAGCTAGGTGGCCAGAGCAGGATCGCGACATCACAAGTGCGAAGAGGAAGGTTAGGTCGCAATCTAAGGATGGCGTGAGAGCTTGATGCTCTCAGGTACATCACAAAGCTATTTGAATGTGAGTGCATTGTGGTGAAAACGAACTCAAATTTCGTTGAGTATGTTGAGAGAAATTGAAGAGAGAAGTTAACTGTAATGGATTTATAATATCATGTGTGCACGACCTGGGAATGTGTTTTGGGAGAGATGTTTAAGCAATTAATAAGGGTAATTAGTTCTTAATTAAATTAATTAATTCACTTTGTATCGATTTAAATCATGAAACCTGTATCATTGATATCTTTTGCATACTTTATCATATTTGGACATGGGTTCATGCGTTGGACTCATATTGACGAGCTCTACACTGTGGAGCTTATTTAGGTATATTTTGCTAAGGTGAGTGATGTTATCTCCTACTGGACTTTAGTTGTTCGTATAATATAAATTGGACGTTTTGAATGACTTGTTTATTACAAAACGCGATATTTAGGATAGTTGAACCTACTAAATGATAAATATGCTAAAAAGTGATTTAGATAGTTTTGACCATGATTATGACATTTTACCCAGTTGCATGCTGTTGTGCATGCTATTTACCGATTTATGCGCTATTACACACTATTTTTACCATTTAACTATATATGGACTACTTGGACATATATTTCACCTTCATTTCTATAAATATGTTATGTTCAATTTATTATTGTCATTATGGATGTTTTATGCTAGTTTAAGAATTTGGATAATTATTGGTTGCATGGTTGAATTGGTTTCTTAGTTTAGATTAAAACATCATTTGTAGGCGATTTAGTATTAGGAAAAATCTCATTCGTAAGAGTTTGGTTTTTATCGATCGAACGAACAAGTGGGTGTGTTCTAATTGAGCACACAAGGATGGTAGACTTGAATAGATAAGCCAACTTCTCGATAGAGCTCATAGTGCTTGGATGGATCCAATGACTCAGTAGCGTTCGAACTCAACGACGGATTCAGGAATTGAACAACATTAGAGCTAGAGGAAAGATTTGAAGTCGGGGCGAAACTGGAGCTTGATGGCCAATCTATAGTTGAAAGATAGACTTGGCGATGAGTTTGATTTCAGAACGAATGCCGAATGTTTTCCTTGGATGCATTTTAACTAATTATGGATAAATAGGCGATCCGACATTCTTTATTGATTACTATGAAGTGATCGATATTGACTATTATTTTTGTGTTCATTTTGGCCAATTTGATAGTGACGATGATGCGACTTCGTGGAGTGGGATATGATGCTTCGTTCGATGGCGATTTTGATACGATAGCTATTCGATCAGGGGATTTGGCTTGGGACAAGGATATGTTACCTCTATGCAGTGATGCATCAATTGATGACGATGATTTCAGGATGGAGAGCAATGAGATGAATAGATTTTTTCTGAGACATAGAAAAGACACCATTAAGTCATCTGGAGATGACTGTCCTTTGAGGATGGGATGACACGTAGTTGTTACGATTTTGAGGACAGTCGATGAGGTCTCACGGTAGCGCAATTTGACGGGGATAACCCACTTGTCAATCAACTTCAATATGGAGGCTTATGGACAGTTTAGTGATGGATCCCGCTGCAGAGAACGTGTGTAAAGGAGTTATTAATATTCACGATTTTGGTACACCTTTGAGAGAAGGGGCATGTAGATGAATCAGAGCCAGGACATCGTGGACTGATTTGTTCGGTCCTCCGAGCCAGTGAAGTGTGGACTGGGTAGGGCTATTGGTTATAGACTAGGGCATTTAGTCATAGAGAGTGTTGGGTGGAGACCAAGGCAGTTTGGTCCTACCACGGTCCTGATGGATTTAGTAGTCAAAGTATTGAGTATCGTATACTTTGCACACTAAGTGAGTGAATGTGAGGATGATTGATGGATCCTATGATTGTTTACGTATATATATCACCATTTTGTACTTAGACATCTATCACACTCTATTTATTTGATATTGATCATAGTGTAGCGCATATCGAACAGTTGGGTGCTAACTCTACGGATGCAGGTGCAGGGGCAGGTATGATTCTCGATGCCCTCTATGCCAAATATACACTATTAAAACTTTTACAGTACTTTGAGATCTATTTATCGCTCACACCAGATTTTTGTATTAGCTAAGGTTTTATTTCCCTCTTATACTCTGGGTGCTCATTGACGATGCTGATGAGTGGATCAGGTGATAGGTATCTATTTTATTTGGCACTGTATAGGTGCATTCATGAGAGTTGACGTTTTATATATCTATACTTGTATTATTATTGCTTATTCTATTGTGTCACACTATAGACCCTTAACAGTGTTGTGTATTCTTGTTAGAAACATTTTATCAGTTGAGTTTATTCATCTCTTGAATAAACTTTATTATTGGTTACATATAACGTATGAGCATGATACTCTGGTTATCTGGTTTACATAGTTATTACTGTCTCATCTATTTTATATCTATGACTTAATTATTATATATTATATGAGGCGCTATGAGATATACGACACAATATGCGATTGTATTTATATTATGTTCTCCCCTTTATCTTTTCTTTTATTTCCCTTTTCTTTCTCCTTCCTCTTCTTTTTTATATTTCTTTTTCTTGACGATCGTCGTACATCGATCGAATGCTTGTGCATCTCAAATTTTTAGTTCTGAGCATCGGTGGTGTACAGCGGGTCATCTTTATTTGTATCCAAGCTTAGGTTGTGTTGTTTAACCTAAGTAGTACTGAATTCAAAAGTTAAAATATATGAGAGAGTACGTATTTATATATATTTTGGTTTTCATATCTATATATTTTTAATATATATATATATAGTATTGGTTGTTTTGCACACGAGTGTCGTATAAATAGTAATCACTCCATCTTTGGAGTTGAAAGTCGGGAATAATCGTGAACTACTAGCCTCGAATTACAATTTTGCTTTTAGTAATGTTGCGATCCATTATCTTGGATGCTCTTATATCTCTAAGTAGTTTTAGCGCTCAAGTGTCGCGAGTCGAATTTGTCACGCTTATTAATCCACGTGGCATACCGTTCTATGGAGCTAAATCGACGTCGTGGTGCGAGAGCTGTTTGTGTTCTCGTAATGGATTTCATTAGTGACTTGGAGTTTGAGTTGAATTGATTAGGAGTTTACTCCTAAGAAACTCAAAGCGTGAACCTGAATTGGTCGAGATTCATTACAATTTTGGGTTTTCAAGTCGATTCGCTTGAGATCAGTTCATGATTCGCTTCGAAAAGCTTCAATATCACTTATTAGGAGTTGATGAGAGTTCTTAGATTTAGGCGACGGGTTGCGTTAAAGATTATGACTGAATTCGATGTGATATCAGAGTGCGATTAATCCTATCTTTTGTCACTTCGAAGTTGAAGTTTATGGCTGGGTTGAGTGCTCGACTCGGATGACGATTAATTCATTTTCCTAAGGCAATGAACACCCAACCAATTTAATTCCATAATTTTATCGTGCCATTAATGACCCCAATGGTCTTATCTCTTAAGGCAACAAACAACCTATTAAATATCATTTATACCAATCCCATCTAATTACCTTAATTATAATTGTCGCAACTCCAAGCATTACTATGGTTATTTAATTTATACTAGTTCTTACATGAGTATGTATATAAAAATCTATTATATTGATTCCCCTAGTTGGAGTCACAACACGTATTCCTATTTATTTTAAATTGTAACCATTTGACATTTACTACCTATTCATTCCTATCCCTACAACACTCATGGTTACAATATTTATTTTTTTGTCTGTAATCTTTTAATTAAAGCAATTAACTCCATATATATTACCATCAACATAACGGCTGCAAATATTCATTTCTATTTATTATCGGAAATATTACCATTTATATTCCCATCAAACATGAAAACATTTAAATTTAAACACACTACATGCATTTATTTAATAATAACATTGTTTACATAGGTTTCAGACAGATCAAGTTATAATATACACATATATATATATGTGTGTGTGTGTGTGTGTGTGTGTGTTATAGTGTGTTATTTACATAGTTACTAATCATGAATTATTATTATTACTATTCATATGTTAGTCCAACTAACAACTAGAACAACCCATTTTGTGTTTAATCATGTTGATATTCAAAAATTCATGAAAAGGTTATTTACTGTAATTATTGTAAATTTTTCCCAAACTATTCAAAAGAGGGAATATTGGCATAGTTCAAATCACAAGAAATAAATAATATATTATTTGGAGTGGATGACGTAAACTATGTACAAAATATGTGAGGTTACATATTGTTCCTATCTAATTTGTTTATATTCCTTGTGGATTTCAAATAATGCCTTTTCATTTAAAAAGAGATAAAAGGGCTAATCTACAACAATTAAGCAAAAACCCCAAACAACACCAGTTACAAATAGATTCGTAACTCTAAAGCAATAAAGTGCATAAATTGTATTTTTATACCCGATTCCTATAAATTTGGAATAACAATTTCACAAATTTGATGATATTTATTGATTAATTTCCATATTTGGGGTCTATACAATAACCAACAACATATTAAATAATTGTAGGCAAATAAGAATATTATAACCCAAGAGACTACAAATTCATAATAGGTTCATATGTATATCGATCTCAGATTTATACAAACTAAACATATTTGATACTTTTAGGCATACAGATACAGATTTAACACAAATGAAACAAATATGGTATTTTTAATAATGACTATATTTCCCAATGACCCGAAAACCATTCCAAATCTAATTTTGAATATAGCTTTTAGGCTTATATTTCCAAATCCTACAGATCTACAATATGCATTAAAAAAGGGTACACATATACATAATTAATTTTGTAGATATGAGAAGAATTGGAAAAATAGGAGGAAAACCATAAATAAAGATTGGCTTCATGTAGAACCATCCCTTTTGCACAAATCTAAATTCTATATCTCCAATTCTTGTTTATATGATTTGAGTATATATTTATTTTAGAATTTTAGAAGAGATTGGAGAAAGACAAATGGCAGAGCTTTGTTGTTGCATCTAGACATGTGAGCATAAGAGTAGAGGTTAGGCCTTAATTTATAGACGTATAAATGATCCTGAATTGTTAGATATAATTCCAGAAAAATCTGTCCGTATATATAACTTTATAGTATAAAAACCCTAGCCGCTACCTGCTCCTATTGACCAAGAGGTCGATCAAGCGTTTGACACCCCAGTAAACCACTTGGTCCATCTCCTAGGTCGACCTAGCAATAGTGGGCAAGGGAGTTATCGTAAGTTTTATAACCATTAATATATATTGCTAATTTATTATTTTCCGTCTATTTTCGTATTTCTTCTGCAATTTTTTATACGGACTCCGTTGGCATTGGTCCAAACATGAAAGTTGGCCAGAATTTCTTCATCAACGCAAGGATGCAAGTTTTATGATCAAATTTCATCATTTTCTCAAATTCCATTTTTTGAACATAATTAAATAACTAATCTAACTGTTGAAAAATTCTGAGGTGTTACAGAATATAACACGCCAATTTAGCATTAGTTAAATTAGTTGGTTAATTAGGTTCCATAAATGGAATTTGTGAAAATGACGGAAATTGATCATGAATCCAGCATCTTTTGACATAATTCTAATCAACTTTTGTTTTTATAACTTCATGAATGTGGTCCGTATGAAGAAGATATGAACGCAAACTAAGTAAAATAAATAAAAATAATAATCCGTGATTAAAACGTATGACCCTATTGGAGCAAATCGATTGGCTGGTCGACCGCTAGATCGACCACTTAGTCGATTTGCACCAATGGCGGCTTGGTTTTGGTGGAGATATCTATAGCATTAACAGGAAGGTCTTTTTGAATTTAAATCTAACGGTTTAAGGTCAATCCAACACCTATAAATAAAGGCCTTGGCCTTTCTCAATTTTTTTGAAATAGTAAATGAAGCTTTGCCAATTTCATTTCTCCAACCTCATCCAATATTTCTTAAATAGTACCGACCCCTTAGGTTTCTGATCTTATTTTTTCATATTCATTTCTTTTTCAAAATCTATAATTTTTAGAAAGTATATCTCCCGTTTTTATACATATTACATGGATTTGGAAGAATATGGAAACAAAATATGAAATTAGTAATTCAGATCTAAAATTTGAGAAAGCTTTGCAAAGTGAGTGGGAAATTTTTATATTGTTTATAATATCAAATCTTTTCCTTAGCGTATTTTGAATCTGTATGCCGAAATCTAATATTTGGAATTGTAAGTTTTTCAATAAATTACGTAAATTTACTATATATTCATCTGTATTTTTTTTATTTGTGTTTACACCTACATTTGGGAATTTAGTTCCTAAAGATATTAAAATTACTATTTGCGGTTGTTATCTAGATCTATAAAAATTAGTGTAAAATTTAGGATTAGTGTATATCTCCCTTTTTGTCTGAATCTATCTATGGTTTGGATCGTATAAGGATGTTTTTTAACTTTTATAGATTATTGTATTTGTCCTTTTTTTCAAAAAGACCCTATTCGAAATTATAATGAATATACATAAAATATAAGGGATGTGTAACTTTATGCATTTTGTATGTAGTTTATATGATCTAATCCAAATAAAAAATAACCCATTCCTTGTAATTTTAAATTAGATAATATTTTTTAAGTTTGGAAAAATTTATGGGAATTATAGCAAAAGACCTTTCATTGAGATTTGAATTTCTATAAGTCAAAACATATAAAGATTGTTCGATTAATGGTATGGACCAAAGCGTAAATGAATCAGTTTTAGAATATTATGTAGACGTTTAGGTTATGTTCGAGTTTGAAATGTTCTCCCTTAATTATGTGTATAAACTAGTGTACCTATAATAAAAGAAGAATTAACAATTGTAACCTTGGGTTTACAAATATTAAATGTGACTATTAATTATAGAATTCAAAAAGGTTACAATTAGGGTGAACAGGAATTACATTTGGGGCAATTAGTATATAAATTAGGAGGTAGTTAATAAGTTACGATTAATGGAAATTTATGAGACTAATATTAATGGAATTTATTGCAATATCTATTATCTTAGGAAAATTGACTATTATGATTATTATTGGCATGCGATAGTTAAGGTAATTAATTCAAATGTGAATTTTGAGTAGAATAACAAAGATCATACTAAGTCATATAATTCATCTTATAATTATAAGTCTTGTTCTAGGACTATCATTCTTATCTTATATTTAGGAGTAATATCCAAACTAATATAGAAATTGAAATTTATAGGTTGATAATGCGAAACCAGTTGAGTTGTCGACAGAAGTCTGCACTTTCCAGTAGTCGGATGTACGTACAACTAATGTGAGATACCTATGATCATAGGAACTCGCGAAAGTTCGAACAATGTGTTAAGGACTATTCCTAATGATATACTTCTAGCATCGATGTATTGACCGACTGTAGGTTTGCCTCCCTTTCGAAAGAAAAAAAAACTAAAGGAAATTGAGTGTCGTAGCCTGCTTCAGGATTGAGGTAGTAATTAGATAGATTTACATTCTAAGGGTATTAAGTGAATGGACTCGCACATTTCCTTAATATTTAACTTAAAGTGTATGGTTACTAGTCTGGTTCGCCCCTTTTATTAGGATTTACCCTAAGGATTACGAAGTAGTCACGCTCTCCCTTTTCCTTAGGGTTCTAAGGAGTATAGATGGTAGTCATAGGGTTCGCCCTCAATAGGTATTAAATGAATGCATGAAACTCCTTTTTCTAATTGAAGTATTAAACAACTAATTGGCACGAATTAGGGAATACCTAAAAAGGTCTGATTCCTTAAGGTAGCCAGTGGTAGACTAGAGTCCATGCAGCGATAAGGTATTAAATGGCCGCTATGGTATTACCAAAGGTCTGTCTATCTTGTTGAAAATATCAGGTGGCTCAGAGATTTCCTGCCAGCTTGATAGTAACACAGGGTTTCGTCGGGAGAAGGTATTAAATAGCGAGTTGTCATCTACCTATCTCGTAAGTACTAAGTGGTTGTTTACTATCTCTTGCTTTATGCGAGAAAGGGTACACAAATGACGAAAGCCTTAATTAATAATTAGATGACTTAGTAGATAGTCTCCTCTAATCAATAACAAAAGGGGAAAATTAAAACTGCAAAACTAAATAGAAAGATGAAACTATGAAAAAAAACAATTTTTTGAAAGGCCTAAGGAAAATCGAAAAGGAGAATCAGAAATCGCAAAATTGAAATGTAAACGAGCAAAATAAATTAAAACTAACACAAATCAACTATTGAAAAACACTAAAAATTGTTCAAACTCCCAAGCAATGGTGTTAAAAACATGATCGACGGTTTCTATTGTAAACTAAAACTGGGGTTTGCTTCTTTTTATTTTACAAATATTACTTAAAAGCTTCCTGATTTAGTAATTTCTAGAAGTTTTTGACTCAATCTTGTTCATTTTAGAAGTTTTTAATCAAAAATTAATTTTTAGATGTTTATTTCTCCAAATAATCCAAATATTTCTTGCTCCACTGTGATCTAGAAGTTTCTTTCCCTAAGAGAAGTGATTGGCTAAAAATAACTTTAACAGGACTTGGACCACTGACCTCTTGTTAAATGCAAGTCCTCAAACCAAGTGGGTTTGGAAGCTTTTGTTCATAAATGGACATCTTATTTCTTTTCAACAGATCCTTGAAATTGGATCATTGTTTTTGAATTAATTTTTTAATATTTTCTCCATTTTACAATAATCAAGAACTTGAAAGAAAACACAATAAAAACATCGAGTAATACTTTTTTTTAAATATATAACCAAGCAATGTCAAATTTATGCAATTAAACGTTCATCATTGCACCAGGGGAGAATGTGAAATTTCTAATAGGTTTGGATGGCTATCTAAATAAGAAACAGTTGTGTCATATTGATCAACAATTTATGAAGCCTATAAAAGAATATCTCCACCATGAGAGTCTATATCCCAAGTACAATTTATTTGTTATTATTGTTGAGGAAAAGCATAAAGCGAAATTTAAACCAGTGGACGTAATAAGATATGGAATGGCAAGAGAAAGTAACATCAAGGAAATATTTTTCAGAGAAAGTGTAACAGCCTATATTTTTGTCCAATCAAGTCAACAAAAATCCACTCATGTCAACTCAAAAAATTCCAAAACACAGATATTTATTACGTTAAATATAAGAAAAAGGAAGAAGGAAGGAAAACAATCATAGAATCTCACATCGAAAGGACAAAATATAATAAATAAATAATAGTTCATTAGGTCATTAAAACATTGTTGTACTTTACAACAATTATCATAGTTAAACAATCGCAAAACTTACCAATAAATAACACTAATAAATACGCTTGTCAAGCCCATCTTCATCTTCATATCAAGGTCAAAAACTCAAGCTAACCGAGCATAAATGAAAAGAGAAAAACACTTGGATTGAACTATAATATTCTCATATAAGTCAAATCAAAACCGGGCATCAATACGAGTGTCACAGCGTCAGAGATGTTTATGGTAATTCATATCTCATATCCAACGTGTTTGTGAGTGCAGGAACTTAAGAATTATTACGGAAATTTCCATCTCATATGGATACGTTAAACTAGATACTATATAATACAATACGCTATTATAACAGTGTCTACGATAAATATACTATTGAAAATAGCATAAGCGGGATTACCAATATTACCCACCATTTATAACACTGTCATAAACATTGCATATAAAACATGTTAAATGGTCAGTGGACAAGGATGCATCGCAATAAGACAACATTAAATCAAAATCGCATGAAGTTCGATCAAGATAATATAAAAAGGCATCGAGTCTACGACATCGTGTCTACACCCAATAATAGTATTTTACCGGATTGCGGAGCTAGGCTGATGGTAACGTATAGTCGCAGCTAACTCCCACCTCAAACAATACTCCCAAAATCAAAGGCATGCCCAATCAGTCACAGAGTAAGAGATATATTATCAAAGAAGCATATATGCTAAGAGGAGCTAACTCAATTGTCCTGGGTATGGCTCCTGTTTTAATCATTTTAATTATGACCTAAAGGTCAAGTCTATCCTTCATCGTTCTCTTAGATCATTCTAGTAGCATTCGCCAAACCATCCTACTTCATTTTGGATTCATCCACCATGTACATAGTTGTTAAAGGGGTTTTTGGGTATTGGTAAAGATTATGGAAATACCTGGTCTTGGTCTCTTTAATAACCAAGCGCTTATATTTTCATATCAGTTGGATACTTTACATTTCAAATGGTTCATACTTGATATCAAAATATTAGGTATTGCTTTAAACCATTTCATAGCCAAAAAAGAATATACATTCATTTTACAATCTTTATTTAAACCAAACTTAGAATTTTGAAACAATCCCGATTTAAAATAATTTGAATATTTAAAATAGTTGAATTTGTTTATATATTAGAATAGTTTATATATATTTGAAATAGTTTGAAATTAAATAGTTATTACATATAAATTTTATATATAAATAGTTCAAATTTAAAATAGGATTTATCAAATTTTGGTTAAATATATATATAACTAAATATTAAAGTAGTTTATAAAGTAAACAGTCGATTGTTAAAGTAGTTCATTAACATATTTAATATTTATAAGTTAGGAACAAAACAAATTATAAAGTAAAAGAGTTATTTAGTAAAATAGTTTATACAATGGTTTGATTTAGAATTGTCTCTTCCTAATTTCAAAGAAACTTGAAGTCGCATTCCAATTTCAAATCAAATTGACTCAATTTTAATATTTCAATTCGAATCAACTTCCGATTTAAATTCAATTCAATCAATTTGATTCAAATAATTAACTTCCAATTAGAATTTCTCATTTTAAATTATTTCAATTTTTAACAATCTCGAGTTCACAATTTGGATATTGCTTTAAATTAAGTTAGTTTCAAGTACATTTTAAAGATGGGTAAACTATCCAATTTTAGTAAGTTCAATTCCTATTCGATTTCACGTTTTAGCTTCGGTTTACCATATTATGTAATTTACTTTTACTTTTAAGTTTTAAAATTCAACTTTCAATGGAAGTCAACTAATAAAACAACATTTATATTTCCTTTAAAATAATATTTGAAATTTCAATGATAATATAAATTTTATTTAACCCACCAATGTGCATGTATAATTTTCTATCCTATGGCTAAGTGATACTTAAATTTAATTTTTAGTATTTCAAAGATGAATACGTTTCATTTCAATCCAAATAAAGGGTCATAGTTATTTTTCATTTCAACCAATGTCATTAATTCATTCTAATGATTGATCTCGGGTTTATTTGATGCTCGTAATGTCTAATATAATGCCCAGACTTTTCAACTAATCAAAATGCCGAAAAATCCGTCCATTTCTAAAACTCCGAATGAAAACTACCAACCTGATATTCAATATTTGACAAATATTTAACATTCTAAATGTATAGGATAAAAATTTAAATATATAACTTAATCAGAGTAATAAATTAATCTACAAGGTGTGCATACCTAACTTAAATGTAGTACATCTACTACTGTGCACTCAGGTACGAGATACAGCCTTATCAAATCTTGTGAACTCAATTAACAATGTAAATGCAGAATAAAATAGTAAGCAGAAAATATATATCAATACTTGATAAATAGCAAACAACTAACAGAAAAATGTTATGTTATTTAAGGGGATGCATCTGTAATGTCCCGTATTTTCTGACCATCTGTTTGAAATATTTTATTTATTTAAAATATTGGTTTGGATTTAAATAATCGATTTAACCATTTTATTTTGAATATTTAAATTATATTAATAATATTTTATTTCTAGAATATTGGGAAAATGTTGAACTTGAAGTATAACGTGAACGGGCGATTTAAAATGGTCTAATATTGTTTTTATTGAAATTATCGTGGCGATTTCGTTTATAAAACGACGTTATAACATTAAATTTATAATTTCATTATAAAATGAGCTGCAGCGGCGTGGTAGTTCGTAAATTGGCGTTTTGAACTTTAAACGGCTATATAGGGCCCAAAATGAGTCAGATTTTCTTGAAACAAGAAACGTCTGAATCTGCTGGGTAATATTTTTCTAATAAAAGAGAAAAATCGAGTTTTCGGGTTGCATATTTTATTTTTTGTCCAAATCAAATTTTGAAAAAGTCGCTGTGGAATTCCTTTATATATTATATCGTTATTTATATTAATAAAAAGGGGTTTTTAAATTTTATAATATCGATTTGGCTTCGAACTCAACCCGAGTTATTTTATCTTGGTAGTATACGATATTCTGGTCGTGTATGGACAATTTCAATATTTTAATATTATTATATTGAGTTATTTTAAATTCTATTTTATTTTATTTGAATTGGGCAGTTATAAAAGGGACTTTATTCAAACGACCTCAGTTTTCGACGAAACAAATTTTATAGGGACCGCAATAGTAAATTATTGCTAGGTTTCAAGTGGCGCATCAATCAGGGTTAATTTGTGAGTGTGGAAAAATAAAATACAAATAAAAACGACTATTTGAACGTGAACGAGGGCCATTTAAGCAAACGAACTCGGATTCGACGAAACAAGTTTCATTAGGACCGTATCGTCAAATTATGCTATGTCGTCCAGTCGCATCTTGAACGGGGTTCGTATGTGAGCGTAGGAGCGAATAAACGATGTTCGAAATAGCGATAGGTACGAAATAAAAATCGTTACTCGACATCGTTCGTCACGTCAACATAAAATATATTATTTCCACACTATATAAACCCCTTAAAATCAGAATTTTCAGTCCAAACAATTTTCCAGCCTCACAATTTTACAAAAAACCCCTTGTACACAAATTGATTTATTTCTCTCGATTGGTGGCGATTTTGGGGGGATTCCAAAGGAAAAAGTGTAGATCGGGTCGAGGGCTAGTCGCTGACCAAAGTTGGGGGCAAACGGTGTAGTGCGGTTGTCGGAAATCGCCATAAAACAGCGAAAATCATTTTCGTTTTTCTTCAAAATTGAGGAGCTTGGGTTGATTTGAGGAGACGAGACCTTGGGGGAATGAAAGAGGGGAGTTTTAGCTTTGATTTGTCACCAACCTCGGGTCGTATAAAGGTTTGTGGTGAGAGAAATCAAGATATGAACGGAGGTGTTGTTTTCGGGTGGTTTTTGAAACCGGCGAATGGTTTTGGCCATTTTTCCGGCGGTGGTGGACTTGGTGGGGTCAGCGTCTGAAGCAGAAAGGACAGGGGAAGGGTGCAGCGTTGATTGGTCCTGGTGGCGTTGATTCTGGTGGCCGGACGGTGGAGGTTTGGGTGGATGAACGGTTTCCGTTCAGGTGAAGATCTATGGCAGTCGGAGGGGTTTTGGGGTCCGGCGCTTCTGGATGTGGCGGTTCCAGCGGTCAGGTCGAGGTGGGCCAAGGTTCAACAATGGCGGCGCGGTGGCCTTAGGATGAGGTCGAGCACAGTTGGGAGTGGAGGCATAGGGTTCAGGCAAGAGAAAAAGAAGAAGACGCGATTCTTTTCCAACTCCAATGATGACTTGGCAACTGGATTAGTTAAGGCAATTAATAGCTAAGTATTTAATTAATTTATAATTTATTTAGTTTATAATTGTATAATATATCAAACCTTAAATCGATCGTAACTTTCTCGTACATTAACGAAATTCAGCGAAACTGGATCCGTTGGGATCGCAGGGACGAGACCTAGATGATGGCACTGACTAGACACTAATCTGACGCAATTGAAATTTCAGCTAATTTTGAACATTCGCTTCAAATTAAAAGGGACAAACGCGTCCACCGTCAGCCGTTTAAATCTGGTGAGTTAATTCTCACACCTTCTAGAATCCTGTGCTGTGGTAAATTCATATTAAAATATAATTTTCCTTTTAAAAATATAAATTGGTTGATTGGTTGATATTGACTGTTATTGTTTGATTGGTTGTTGTTATTTCATCGTTTTAAATATTAGATTATTGAAATTTATTTCATATATTATTATGAAATGTTATAACGAGCTGTGTTGTAGGGAAGAACGGGTTAGAGGGATCCGACCGGATTCCTCAAATATTTTATATGTTGTTTGTTTGTTTCATATCGTTGATATATGAACTGATTTAACCCCATATGGTATGAAACCTGTTTGAACATGATGGTTGAATAAATATTCACCTGTGTTGCATTTAAAATCATCCGACAGTGTTGATTTGGTAATTGGCAGTGAATGACCTAAAATGTGTGTTTAGACGTCGGTTTTACCGTTCGGTGAAACGACGCAGTTTTAAAGTTATAAATTATTTTATAACTGAATTGGAGTTTTTTTGTCATTTTATATATCAATTAAATTAGAGATTTATAAATAAATATTTTAATCAAGTTTATAAAAGAATTATTTAAAAGGTTTGCGTAGCAAAATCGTGTGATGTAAACGAGTTATAAAGCAGGAAAATTGAAGGTATTTACCTTCGGGATTGGTAAAAGGGGTTAATTGTTTTTATAACAATTAAATGGTGTTTTTAAATTAATTAAGTTATTTAATTAATTTAAAAGGGCGATAAGAGTTTTATAAAGGAATGTATAAGCCAGTTTTCAAAACGAGATTCGTAAATAGGATGTGTAAGTGAATATAAAGTGTAAATAAGTTTTTTCTTAACTAAAATGAATTCAACTGAATGAAGTTTTAGTGTGAATAATTAATAGATTAGTAAATAACTAAAAGGTGTAAATTGGTTTAAAATGAAATTGAAGTTAAGTTGCGAAAAGATGGTAAATGGTTTAATCCAAGCAAGGTTTAAAGAGGAGCTTTAAACCAAAACGACGACCTGAAATTTAAAGTATTGAATTGAGTGAGACGTTGTAATTTAAAATAAGGATTTCAATGAAATACATACCCTTGGTTTGTGTTAAATATTGGAAATGAAAACCAAGTAAAAAGTGTCTTATTGGAAAGAAGTGAATAAGCAGATTTTAATTATAAAATCCAAAATAAAGTTTATTATAAGAAGGCTCAAATAAATAGAAGAAGATTATGTGACGGGGGATTTTATTAAAACCCAAAGGTTATAAGTGGAATTGTGCTTTAGGTTAAAAGATATGTTTTAGTGAATATTTACTTAATCAAGTAAAGAGGTTTTTGAAAGAAGATCTCAAAGGTAAGAAAAGGTCTATAAAACCAAATTTGAAATCAAGGGGTGAATGAGATTTTTAATATCAGTGGTTAAGTGAGAAACTAATATTATTCTAAGGTAAGAACGTTGTCGATCAAGGTCTGAGAGGTAAATAAAATACCCCAACTTGAACAGCTTCACTATTAGCAAGGAATGATATTCGTTTGTGATGAGTGCAAAGTGTTCCATACGAGAAATATTGAAACGATTACGAGGTTTTTAAATATAAATGTTGGTTACAAGGTAAATAAGAATTAAAGGTTAAATTACCAATTATTTTTAAAGAGGCCAAGTCATGCCAAGTACTGAATCACTGAAATCATTTTATTGACACATTTGTTATTTGATAGTTAAAACACCGACTATCAAACCAGACCAATACGCTTGTTGGTACGGAAAGACCGGGATCGAATTTATATTCGAAAACCATTCCGACCAATAAATACGTGAAGACATCAATTGAAGACGGAGCAAGTGAAGACCGTGGATCTTCATAAGCAGAAGGACTACTTGTCGAATCCCTCTGGCTTGCAACCAAAGTTATTTGATTTGTGATTCTGTTGTGGTTGAAATCCATGGGTTGCAAGGACTACTCGCTACTGATTCTTGGGGTGATTCCTAATTTGGATGCGGTGGGAGAGTACCTTTGGTTCACCCTGTTCCTGTATGACTTGTATGGATGGATGTCTAATAGAGTATTTCCAAAGGAATTACGTACGTTGATTTCTTCAAACGTACCATAGTTGATGGCGGAGAAATGGTTATTCTACAGCCAAATAACTAGAGAATTTTTGTGGACGTCAATTAGTGATATCTGATGGATCTGACGATGTGGCATTCAAAGTGAATGGTGGCCAGATGTTTGAAAAGGAATTCTAGCCTCAAGTCTCATATACCGGGAAATGACAAAAATCGGGTAGGCAACATGGCTATATGGGTCGCTCCCATTAGGGTGCATGATCACCTATCTAGAGAAATTCCATTTGCTTCTTTAATCTATATTCGATGCTGTCCCTTTTCGTGAGGCGGTTGCTGATCCCAACCGCCGGTGATATACATTCGTTACACTCAAGCGAAATGAGTGGTCGGTCATGTGAGGGCCGGGTTGCAAGACGTTCTTGTTGAACCTAGTGTATTCGCCTCTAGAGATACACTATCGGCAGGTGGCCCCATACCTTGTAAAGTTGGAATCTGATTCCCAATAAGCGCCCGCGGTTTTCAATTGTATACTATATATGTGGAGCGTGAGATGCAAGCGTTCCCCTAGATTGTTAATTATTTGTATTTAGATATTATGATAATATCAGAATAAGTTATGATTTCAAAAATGGTTTGGGTTATAGTAAGGTAAAAACCGTCTGTGTTTATGTGTGGGTTGGTCTTACTATTATCCTTTTCATAAAGGATTTTCCAAAGTTAAACAAGTTGTGTGTTATGTGAATTTATCACTGAAAGTATTCCAGACTGACCCAATGTATTTTGCTTTGCTTCAAATGTGCTCTGGTCAGACCGAGTATGTTACAGGTTAGGTTTCGCTTGGAGTTTCAGGAGCTAGAAGCAGGAGGCTTCATCGTTAGTTATATAAAGTTATTTCCGCTGTGAATGATATCTGTTGTACTCTGATGGTTGGTATGTATATACAGTTCTTTTGTATACACAGATTTGTTATATTATGTATTATTCTTTCCGCTGTGAGATTCCGATGTGTTCTTCTTCTTTCTTCTATTCTAATATTTCTTTCTTTCTGTTCTCACCCTCTAATTTCTTTCTATTGACAATTTGGGGTTCGATACTTGGGTTTTTGGCAAGTAATACGGATTTATGTATTTTTGTCGAAAACCAGAGCGTCAAGTTTTTCACCTGGTCGTTATAGTATCAGAGCTATTGGTTTAGTGATAACCTTGGCTCTGTGGCGTATCTCAATAGAGATGGGGTTAATAACACCCTAGATTTAGTTCGTGTATATACATGAGAGCGCGTATTTGTGGTTTGATATTAAAATTATTTTTTGAAATTATTTTGCCCAGTTTATTTATAAAATAATAAAGGTAATGATTTTCACAAATTATTAAAATATGGGCAAATTATTTGGACTTGTTAATGTTGATTGTGTTATATGTTTGGATTATGTTGTTGGTTGCTTTAATATGAACCTAAACCTGGATCGATTGGGTTAAAACCAAAATGAAATAAAATCCAGATAAATAAATTTGAACGGATAATTAAAGAAACAAATGAAGTGATTATAAATAATTATAACCTCGTATGAACTGAATTGTGTGTATAATTGGTTGATAATATGGATGTTTTGAACATAATTGACATTGGTTTTGGGGACTAATAAATTGATTTGAGTTGAGAACAGGAGCAGAGATACCAATTCAGCTTTAAAATCTGTTCAAGAGAGAAAATTTTGGAGTTAATTGAATCCAATTTGAATAAGAGTTGCATTATAATTAAGCAAGGTCAAGTATATATTATTGCATATCAGATAATAGCACTCGCGCCCACGCAAATATGAAATTTTGGTTTTTGTTTGGGTTTGAGTTTGGTTTTTGATTTTTCCGACCATGAGAGTCGATGTATATATACTTCTTAAACCTGCGATATTGCAGATGTCCTCCGTACAGGGGACACTCTGCCAAAAATTTCCAAAATTTAAGGTGTTAGAAATTTTTCGAAGCTTTTTGGGAAATCATTTTATTTGAATTAATTTGGTTTTACAACTAATTAGATTTATTTTGGAAATAAAAATCGAGTTTTAAATTTAATATTATTATAAAGATAAGGGGTTGTAACATTCTTTCTGCCATAGCAATTTCGAGGACGAAATTATTCTAAGGGGGAAGGAATGTAATGTCCCTTATTTTCTGATCATCTATTTGAAATATTTTATTTATTTAAAATATTGGTTTGGATTTAAATAATCGATTTAACCATTTTATTTTGAATATACAAATTATATTAATAATATAATAATATTTTATTTCCAGAATATTGGGAAAATGTTGAATTTGAAGTATAACGTGAACGGGCGATTTAAAATGGTCTAATATTGTTTTTATTGAAATTATCGTGGCGATTTCGTTTATAAAACGACGTTATAACGTTAAATTTATAATTTAATTATAAAACGAGCTGCAGCAGCGCGATAGTTCGTAAATTGGCGTTTTGAACTTTAAACGGCTGTACAAGGCCCAAAATGAGTCGGATTTTCTCGAAACAAGAAACGTCCGAATCTGCTGGGTAATATTTTTCTAATGAAAGAGAAAAATCGAGTTTTCGTGTTGTAGATTTTATTTTATGTCCAAATCAAATTTTGAAAAAAGTCGTTGTGGAATTCCTTTATATATTATATCGTTATTTATATTAAGAAAAAGGGGTTTTTAAATTTTTATAATATCGATTTGGCTTCGAACTCAATCCGAGTTATTTTATCTTGGTAGTATACGATATTCTTGTCGTGTATGGCCAATTTTAATATTTTAATATTATTATACTGAGGTATTTTAAAATTGGTTTATTTTATTTGAATTGGGCAGCAATAAAAGGGACTTTATTCAAACGACCTCAGTTTCGATGAAACAAATTTTATTAGGACCGCAACAGTAAAATATTGCTAGGTTTCAAGTGGGGCATCAATCGGGGTTAATTTGTGAGTGTGGAAAAATAAAATACAAATAAAAACGACCATTTGAACGTGAACGAGGGCCATTTGAGCAAACGAACTTGGACTTCGACGAAACAAGATTCATTAGGACCGTATCATCAAATTATAATATGCTGTCCAGTCGCATCTTGAACGGGGTTCGTATGTGAGGGCAGGAGCGAATAAACGATGTTCGAAATAGCGATAGGTATGAAATAAAAATCGTTAGTCGACATTGTTCATCACGTCAACATAAAATATATTATTTCCTCACTATATATACCCCCTAAAACCAGAATTTTCAGTCCAAACTATTTTCCAGCCTCACAATTTTACAAAAAACCCCCAGTATGCAAATTGATTTATTTCTCTCGACTGGTGGCGATTTGGGGGGGGGGGATTCCAAAGGAAAAAGTGTAGATTGGGTCGAGGGCCAGTCGCTGACCAAAGTTGGGGGTGAACGGTGTAGTGTGGTGGTCGGAAATCGCTATAAACCGACGAAAATCATTTTCGTTTTTATTCAAAATTGAGGAGATTGGGTTGATTTGAGGAGACGGGACCTTGGGGGAATGAAAGAGGGGAGTTTTAGCTTTGATTTGGCACCAGCCTCAGGTCGTATAAAGGTATATGGTGAGAGAAATCAAGAGATGAACGGAGGTGTTGTTTTGGGGTGATTTTTGAAACCGGCAAACGTTTTTGTCCAATTTTCCGGTGGTGGGGGACTTGGTGGGGACGGGGTCTAAAGCAGAAAGGACAGGGGAAGGGTGCAACGTCGATTGGTGCTGGTGGCGTTGACTCCAGAGGCCGGACGGTGGAGGTTTGGGTGGATGAACGGTTTCCGTTCAGGTGAAGATCAACGACAATTGGAGGGGTTTTGGTGTTCGGCGCTTCAAGCATCGGGACTTCAGGCTATGGCGGTTCCGGCAGTCAGGTAGAGGTAGGCCCAGGTTCAATGATGGCGGCGCGGTGGCCTTAGGATGAGGTCGAGCACGATTAGGGGTGGAGGAATCGGGTTCGGGCAAGAGGAAAAGAAGAAGATGCGTATCTTTTCCAACTTCGATGATGACGTGGAAAATGGATTAGTTATGGTAATTAATAGTTAAGTATTTAATTGATTTATAATTGATTTAGTTTATAATCGTATAATATATCAAACCTTAAATCGATCGTAACTTTCTCGTACGTTAACGAAATTCAGCGAAACTGGATCCGTTGGGATCGCAAGAACGAGACCTAGACGATGGCACTAACTAGGCACTGATCTGACACAACTGAAATTTCAGCTAATTTTGAACGTTCGCTTCAAATTAAAAGGGACAAACGCGTCCACCGTCAACCATATAAATCAGGTGAGTTAATTCTCACACCTTCTAGAATCTTATGATGTGGTAAATTCATATTAAAATATAATTTACCTTTTAAAAATATAAATTGGTTGATTGGTTGCTATTGACTGTTATTGTTTGACTGGTTGTTGTTATTTCAGCGTTTTAAATATTAGATTATTGAAATTTATATCATATATTATTATGAAATGTTATAGCGAGCTGTGGTGCAGGGAAGAACAGGTTGGAGGGATCCGACCGGATTCCTCAAATATTTTATATGTTGTTTGTTTGTTTCATATCGTTGATATATGAACTGATTTAACCCCATATGGTAGTGAAACCTGTTTGAACATAATGGTTGAATAAATATTCACTTGTGTTGCATTTAAAATCAATCGACAGTGTTGATTTGGTAATTGGCAGTGAATGGACTAAAATGTGTGTTTAGACGTCAGTTTTACCGTTCAGTGAAACGACGCAGTTTTAAAGTTATAAATTATTTTGTAACTGAATTGGATTTTTTCCGTCATTTTATATATTAATTAAATTAGAGATTTATAAATAAATGTTTTAATCAAGTTTATAAAAGAATTATTTAAAAGGTTTGCGTAGCAAAATCATGTGATGTAAACGAATTATAAAGCAGGAAAATCCAAGGTATTTACCTTCGGGTTTGGTAAAAGTGGTTAATCGTTTTTATAACAATTAAATGGTGTTTTTAAATTAATTAAGCTATTTAATTAATTTAAAAGGGCGACAAGAGTTTTATAAAGGAATGTATAAGCCAGGTTTCAAAACGAAATTCGTAAATAGGATGTGTAAGTGAATATAAAGTGTAAATAAGATTTTTCTTGATTAAAATGAATTCAACTGAATGAAGTTTTAGTGGGAATAATTAATGGACTAGTAAATGACTAAAAGGGGTAAATTAGTTTAAAATGAAATCAAAGTTAAGTTGCGCAAAGATGGTAAATGGGTTAATCCAAGCAAGGTTTAAAAAGGAGCTTTATACCAAAACGACGACTTGAAAGTTAAAGTATTGAATTGAGTGAGATGTTGTAATTTAAAATAAGGATTTCAACGAAATACATACCCTTGGTTTGTGTTAAATATTGGAAATGAAAACCAAGTAAAAAGTGTCTTATTGGAAAGAAGTGAATAAGCGGATTTTAATTATAAAATCCAAAATAAAGTTTATTATAAGAAGGCTCAAATAAATAAAAGAAGATTATGTGACGGGAGATTATATTAAAACCCAAAGGTTATAAGTGGAATTGTGCTTTAGGTTAAAATATATGTTTTAGTGAATATTTACTTAATTAAGTAATGAGGTTTTTGAAAGAAGATTTCAAATGTAAGAAAAGGTCTATAAAACCAAATTTGAAATCAAGGTGGTGGATGAGATTTTTAATATCAGTGGTTAAGTGACAAACTAATATTATTCTAAGGTAAAAACGTTGTCGATCAAGGTCTGAGAGGTAAATAAAATACCCCAACTTGAACGGCTTCACTATTATCGAGGAATGATATCCGTTTGTGATAAGTGCAAAGTGTACCATACGAGAAATATTGAAATGAGTACGAGGTTTTTGAATATAAATGTTGGTTATAAGGTAAATAAGAATTAAAGGTTAAATTACCAATTATTTTTAAAGAGGCCAAGTCATGCCAATTACTGAATCAGTGAAATCATTTTATTGACACATTTGTTATTTGATAGTTAAAACACCGACTATCAAACCAGACCAATACGCTTGTTGGTACGAAAAGACCGGTATCGAATTTGTATTCAAAAACCATTCCGACCCACAAATACGTGAAGACGTCGATTGAAGACGGAGCAAGTGAACACCGTGGATCTTCATAAGTGGAAGGACTACTTGTCGAATTCCTTTGGCTTGCAACCAGAGTTATCTGATTCGTGATTCTGTCATGGTTGAAATCCACGGGTTGTAAGGATACTCGCTACTGATCCTTGAGGTGATTCCTATATTAGATGCGGTAGGAGAGTGCCTTCGGTTCATCCTGTTCCTGGATGACTTGTATGGACGGATGTCTGACAGAGTATTTCCAAAGGAATTATGTACGTTGATTTCTTCAAACGTACCATAGTTGATGGCAGAGAAATGGTTATTCTCTAGCCAAATAACTAGAATATTTTTGTGGACGTCAATTAGTGATATCTGATGGATCTGACGATGTGGCATTCAAAGTGAATGGTGGCCAGATGTTTGAAAAGGAATTCTAGCCTCAAGTCTCATCAACCGGGAAATGACAAAAATCGGGCAGGCAGCGTGGCTATGTGGGTCGCTCCCATTAGGGTGTATAATCACCTATCTAGAGAAATTCCATTTGCTTCTTTAATCTATATTCGATGTTGTCCCTTTTCGGGAGGCGGTTGCTGATCCCAACCATCGGTGATATACATTCGATACACTCAAGCGAAATGAGTGGTCAGTCATGTGAGGGTCGGTTTGCAAGACGTTCTTGTTGAACCCAGTGTATTCGCCTCTAGAGATACACTATCGGCAGGTGGTCCCATACCTTGTCAAGTTGGAATCCGATTCCCAATAAGCGCCCGCGGTCTTCGATTGTATACTATATATGTGGAGCGTGAGATGCAAGCGTTCCACTAGATTGTTAATTATTTGTATTTAGACATTATGATAATATCAGAATAAGTTATGATTTCAAAAATGGTTTGGGTTATAGTAAGGTAAAAACGTCCGTGTTTATGTGTGGATTGTTCTTACTATTATCCTTTGATTTCATAAAGGATTTTGCAAAGTTAAACAAGTTGTGTGTTATGTGAATTTATCACTGAAAGTATTCTAGATGTACCCGGTGTATTTTGCTTTGCTTCAAATGTGCTCGGGTCAGACCGAGTATGTTCCAGGTTAGGTTTCGCTTGGAGTTTCAGGAGCTAGAAGCAGGAGGCTTCACCGTTAGTTATATAAAGTTATTTCTGCTGTGAATGATATATGTTGTACTCTGATGGTTAGTATGTATATACATTTATTTTGTATACACAAATTTGTTATATTATATTTTATTCGTTCCGCTGTGAGATTCTGATGTGTTCTTCTTCTTTCTGTTATTCTAATATTTCTTTTTTTTTTTCTATTCTCACCCTCTAATTTCTTTCTATTGACAATCTGGGGTTCGATACTTGGGTTTTTGGCAAGTAAAACAGGTTTATGTATTGTTGTCGAAAACTCGAGCGTCGAGTTTTTCCCTGGGTCGTTACAGCATCACAGCCACTTGTGACTGCCTACGTAGCCCTATCTAATTTGGTACCCAATTAGATGCAGGATCAAACCAACGTAGTTCTCCTATCACAAATAGAACTCATGGAGACTATGGTTCATAAAATGAAATTCCAGAAACTACCCACTTAACTTAATCCTTAAATTTAGATTTTCTTTTTTTAGCCAAGCTGACCGATTTTTAAGGTGACCGCAAACACCTATAAATTAGATTCCGAATTTATAATGTTCCGTTCACTTCACCCGATAGGGTTATAGCACAGGAGCTAGCTAATATAAACTAGACTACATATCATAATAAACTATTCCTCGCCATCAGTGGACATTAGTCCGGAGAGCAGCATGTAACCAGCAAAGAGGGTGACCAGATCAGGTTCAAAACAAAAGAAGTCCTTACAATAGATGTACCTCCTATTCCAGCTATCATCTTCAAAAAATTCCTTATTTTTCTCACCTAGAAATCCAATATCAATCAGAACAAGTTCATTCTTCACTTCTATGTAATGTAGTCGTCGTGTCTCTTTTTCACTCCCACTCACTTACTTGAAGAAACCTTCTCTAAGCGGGTCAAAGTATTTAAATTTAGATTTTCAAATCTAACTATCATTACAAAATTATATCTTGGACTTTATTCCTGATATTTTATTTCAAAACTTTTGAAATACGTATTTCTTTTATATTGAGCTATATTTTACTTTGGGATTGTAGAACAAGTTTCTTTTTGAATATTTATTTGGAAATTTTGGAATATTATAATAAAGCATATTAAACATATGCAACTAATCTTGAGAGGTTTCTCCCAATAACAAGGCAGCTAGATCACAGCCTTCATGCCATCAATGATATAAGTATGTACCTATATCCTAAGAGTGAACCAAACCCAATCATGTGCCCACCTTTTTAGTTATGGGTTGCCTGAATCATTAGTAATATAATAAATCATTTCATATCGTTAAGAGGGAAAGTAATTTGCATCAATATATAAAATATATATAAAAAATTGTTTCCTAACCTTCCAGAATAATCATGTTAAAGCAATCGAGTTTAGTCCTCAAAATTCTTTTCGTTTCTTAGGTTATCAATTATCTTTTATAAAACATTTTATAACCACAAGAAACTCATAACTATATTTCACTAATAAAATAATTTCTAAAATAAGTCCTTAAATTCTGACCATATTCCATTTTATTTAGAAAATTTGGGTTGAGTAAATCAAATTGACTATCCCGTCCGTCGGACCAGTCCGGATAGCCAGGGAGAGCAGGAAATTGGTTTTCCAAACATAAGCCTAGACACTCTCTCTGTCACCCTAAGGTGGTCAAGTTATTTGATCGATATTAAAACCTAATTTTTTATGATAATCAAGTTTAATTTCAAAACATCTTATAGTTGAATTGTGAAATAAATCAGAAGATGTTACCATTTCATTGAATTGAAGTGAACCAAATAATATTGCTATAAACCTTATAATCAAATAATGAAATAAATCACATGCTATTATCTTATAATTTTTGTGCCTAACCCATGCATATGGATAGTTAATTGCTCATAAATTGGCTGAGCATATATCAAACAAACAATCAATGATTAACATTCAATCGATGACTTCAAATATTCATTAATAATTAACCATTGTATTGATTAATAAAAAAATAGTCATTTTACTTGCAAAAAATGAATGATGTTTTATTCTACTTTATAAATGTCTGTAATTATCTATTCTACTTATAATAGTAGACTGGAGATTTTCTACTAATTAAATGTCAGTAACAGATTATTTGACTACGTTCGTCGTAATTAATTTTAGCGACTAGTAACTTATCACAAATTTATACTTAAACAAAAGTGTCAATTTTTTATACTATCGTGTTCTATTTGTGATTATGATTATAACACCAACAATGGAGTGTAAAATAGAGTTCATATGAACGAGATATTAATGCTTGAACTTTAACAATTTAATGTAGTAATTTAATTAAACCTCAAACAGAAGGCCATAGTCCACTACAAGCAAACCTGACTTGGACTCCTTCTCCATCCTCCTTTCTTGCTTTAATTCGAACCCCCTATAGGTGTATCTCGTGCACGCCTGTGTACCTAGAACCAACCTGTTGACCACCATTCGATCCATGAAGCCACCCGCAAAATCCACT
Organism: Allium sativum; assembly: GCA_030737875.1. Taxonomy (NCBI): domain Eukaryota; kingdom Viridiplantae; phylum Streptophyta; class Magnoliopsida; order Asparagales; family Amaryllidaceae; genus Allium; species Allium sativum. The sequence continues at coordinate 746,105,864 of CM060916.1, read as the reverse complement.
TTGCATCCTTTCTCGAATGCACCACTCACCTTAGTCTCTGGCCGCCTCCATCAAAATCTAATCATCAAACCTGAGAATTTCACGTCTAGGTTTCACAAAGTTGTAACACATTCTGTCTCTAATTCTCGTCAAATTCTGCAGCAACGAACCTCACTCCTCCACGATCATCACTCCAAGCTCTGATTTGTGTATCGCTGCTCCAATCTCCAATGATCCCTAATCCTAACTTTCTACCATCGCAAGTTGTCGTCAAGATATCACGGCGAAACTTAATAAAACATACCATGCATTGATACAAACTCATTGGCATTGACAGCGTCAAGCAATTCAAAGCAGATTATGAGATTTTTTTTGATGTTTTATGTACATTTTTCCTACTTGTTCTATTTGGATAATATCTCCCTCATCACTCAATGAACTCTCGATCTGTTGATTTCTAAAGATTGGAAATGACGGTACGAACAACTTTTGTGTTGAATGCTATGGCTAAAAGTGAACAGTTTGAGATATTTTTGTTCACTGTAAATGAAAATGCAAAGAGGATGATGAAGATATTTTTGCTTCTTGTGTTTGTGAACTTGTTTCATTTTGAAAGATGGTTTCTTGTGTGATGAGTCTTCACATACATTGGCTACTAATGCTTAGTGGCCACAGAATTGAAACGAACAAGAATTTGAAGGCTAAAAAGTGATGTTGGAAGCTAAGACATAGGATGTAGATAATGTTGATGATGATGAGGTGGTGAAAGTGATGTAGCATGTGAGGTGTTTATGGTGCAGCGAAGAGAAGTGATGGTGTTGGGAGGATTGTGGCGAAAGTCTAGGTGATAAATGATGTTGGCTAAGGTAGAGATGATCCAGTAATGGTGAGTATCATGGATGAATGCATATGTATATGTAGCTAAGTAATGTCAAAGGTAAAGCAAATCAACTAAGGTACAAACCATTAAATGAAATGTTAAATCAAAGCCACCATCCCATTTAATGACATTTAATGCATTGCACATATGAATGGATGTGTAAAGATTTTATTGAGATATGATTTAGTTTAGATTTGATTTGTATTTTTCAGTATATGATGCAATTTAGTATTTACCCGCGTACGAACTACGGTCGACTAAAAAAATACAATCGTGCACAAAAAATATAATCGGTCATAAAATAATGCTAAAACAGACTGGATATTTATTCTCTTTAAATTTTAAATATGATAGAAATATAAAATTTTGTTTTTCAAAATAAATTATATTAAATTTTAATCTCTATCAAAATTATTAAATAGACTAAATATTTAATTTTAGAGCCTAAAATTCTGGGTCGTTACATTCTCTCCCCTCCTAAAAATATTTCGTCCCTGAAATCACAAGGATGGAAGGATGTAAAAAAACAAACAATTAACAAAAGTTAAGCAAATAAAAAAGTATATTACCGAAAACCCCTTTCGGTGGTACGGTGCTTATCCTATCCATTTTATTTATCAAATTAAGATGGATTCATTTAAAAATTCCTAGGCTGATTTACTAACCTATATGAATTTTGTCTAAGCACCCAACAAAGTGCTCTGATACTAAATGTGATGAACTAGATTTTCGTACTAGTCAAAATGTCAAAAAATCTGTCGATTTCTAAAACTACCATCTTAGTGCCCAATATTTAACATTCTAAATGTATAGGATGAATTTAGATATATAATTTGTTCAGAGTAGTTAATTAATCTACAAGGTGTGCAAACCTAACTTAAATGTTATATATCTACTGTTGTGAACTCAGGTAAGAGAGACAACCATATCAAATCCTGCGAACTCAATTAACAATGTAAATATGGAACAAAATAGTAAGCAGAAAAGATATATCAATACTCAATAAATAGAAGAAAAAACAAACATAAAAATGTTATGTTATTTAAGGGGCTGCATCACTACCACTTGTGATTGCCTACGTGCCCTTATCTAATTGGGTAACCAATTAGATACAAGATCAAGCCAATGTAGTTCTCCTATCATAATTAGGACTTATGGAACCTACGATGCATCAAATAATATGCAATTCCCAAAACTACCCACTTAAATTAGTCCTTACATTTAGATTTTCAAATCTAATTATCTTTACAAATATTATCTTCGGGACTTTATTCTCGAGTTTCTATTTCAAAACTTTTGAAATACATATTTTTTATATCGAACTATATTTTACTTCGAGATTGAAGAACAAATTTCTATTTGAATATTTATCTGTAAATTCCAAAATATTACAATAAAGCATATTAAAACATATGCAACTAATTCCAAGTGGCTTCTCTTAATAATTAACAAGGCAACTAGGTCCCAACCTTCATGCCATCGATAATATAAGTATGCAACTATATCCAAAGAGTGAACCAAACCCAAACATGTACCCACCTTTTTTAGTTGTGGGTTACCCGAATCATTGGTAACATAATAAATATTTTTATATCTCGAAGTGGAAAAATCTTTACATCAATATATAAAATATATAATATTCCCATTTCCAAATCTTTCATAATAATCATGTTAAAGCATTCGGGTTTAGTCCTTGAAATTCTTTCTGTTTCTTAACTTATCAATTATCTTTTATAAAACATATTATAGTCAAACTGTGAGATTTTATTCACAAGATGTTCATATTATATTTCACTAATAAAGTGATTTCTAAAATAAATCCTTAAATTCTAACTGTATTCCATATTATTACAAAAATCTGATCCGAGTAAATCAAATTCACTATTTCATCCGTTGGGTCAGTGCAGATAGCCAGAGAGAGTAGGAAACTGGGACCAAACCCAAGCCTATCTCTCTCACCCTAAGGTAGTCAAGTTATTTGATCAACTCTAAACCTTTATTTTTGATGACAATCAAGTTTTATTTCTAGACACCTCATAGTGAAATTGTGAAATAAATCATAAGGTGTTATCATTTCATTGAATTGAAGTGGACAAAATGAATATCGTTAAACACTATATTGTCAAATTGTGAAATAAATCATAAGGTGTTAGCTTATAATTCTTTTTACCCAACCTATGCATATGGATAATTAATTACTCATAAACTGGCCGAGAATATATCAAACAAGGAATCAGTAATTAACAATCAATCGATAACTTCAAATATTCAATAATAATTAATCAATATGTAATTAACTATAAAATAGTCATTTTACTTATAAGCACAGAACGGAGTTTTATTCTTTTTAATAATTGTCTGTAATTATTTATTTAAGTTATAATGGTGGACTGGGGATTTTTCTGCTAGTTAAATGTAACTAAAAAATTATTTAACTACATTCGCTGTAATTAAATTTAGCGACAAATAATTTATCAAAAATTTATACTTAACCAAATGTGTCAATATCTTATAATATCGTGTTCAGTTCGTGAGTATGATTCCAACGCTGAAAACAGTGTGTAAAACGAAGTTCGTATGAATGAGATATTAATGCTTAAACTTTAACCATTTAATGTGGCAATTTAATTAAACCTCACCCATAAGGCTAAATCCCGCTCTCACTTTTTCTTTCTCCTCATTTCTTTCTTTAATTCTAACCCCATGTAACCATATTTTGTGCACGTTTGTGCACCTAAACTAACCTATCGGCCACCTTCAATCCACTAAAGCCACCTGCATACCCCACTTCGTCTCCCTTCTCGACTTCACCACTTGCCTTATCCACCAATAGCCTCCATCAAAATCCGATGTTCAAACCCAAGAATTTCACGTTCAGGTTTCATAAAGTTGCGACACTTTTTATCTTCAATTCTCATCAAATTCTACAGTAACGAAGATCACTCCTCCAAGATCATCACTCATTGCTATGACTCGTGAATCACTGCTCTAATCTCCAACGATCCCTAACTTTCGACCATTGCAAATTGTCCTTATGGAAGCTTAGCGAAACTTGATGAAAAATACTACGTATCGGTACGAACCTTATGGCGCTGATGGCATCCAGCGATTCCAAAAGGATTGAGAGATTTCTTTTTTTGATGTTTTATGTACATTTTTCCTACTTGTTGTATTTGGATGATATCTTCCTCGTCTCTCAACGAAGTCTCAGTCCGTCAATTTCAAAAAATAAAAATGACGATACGAACAACTTTCGTGTTGATCATTTTGGCTAAAAGCGAATGGTTTGAGATGTGTTGAATTTGAGTGAAGGAAGTGAATATTTTTGTACATTGTAAACAAAAATGCATAGAGGAAGATGAAGTTATTTTTCCTCCTTGTGTTTATGAACTTGTTGCATTTCAAAAGATGGTTCTTGTTTGATGAGTCTTTGTATATATAGTCTACTAATGCTTAGTGGCCAAGGAATTGAAAAGGACAAGGATGTGAAGGCTACAAAAGTGATGATAGAAGCTAAGGTGTATGGTGTAGATAATATTGATGTTGACGATGATGATGAGGTGGTGACAACGATGTAGCATATGAGGCATTTATGGTAAAGTGAAAAGAAGTGATGGTGCAGGGTGGATTGAGGTGTAAGGCTAGCCGATAGATGATGTTTGCTAAGGTAGAGATGATATAGTGATGGTGAGTGTCATGGATGAATGTGTATATATAAATATACCGTTGGTCGTCTTTTTGGCAAAGCAGTCACACATCAAGATTTTGATTAGCGACGTGCTCAAGTTTCGACAACTTCGTCAGAAAACACAAAATGATTTGGTCAGAGCCGTAAGGTGTTCGAAAAAGATTGGAAATAGCGTTGATTCGTGAAATCGTTGCTAATGAACCTGGAAAAACTGACATGGTAAAAATACGTGATCAGTCGGTCTGATCAGCTCAAAATCCTTGAGCATGTCTATCTGATCACGTGGAAAACTCATCGTGGAAAAATATATGGATTTCGGTAAAATCTTGTTTCGTGCAATCAAAAACAGCCGATTGATGTGGCTTGATCACTAAAACTGGCTTACGCGCCTCAAGGCATCAAAATCTAGCACTTGGTCAACTTCTTGTCTAGCACATTCAAAAACAGGTGATCGACACATGAAAATTATCGAAAACCATGTGTATGTGCTTAGTAGATCACATTTGAGATTTTGGCTGATCTCCAGATTTGGCACAATGGAATTGGCAGATCGACTCAGGGAAATCATGGATTCTCCCGTGTTCGTGCTTTCCGCGGTAAGCCTAGATTTTTGGCCTGGTAATTTGGGATCTTGTAACACCCCACCTCCGCCAGGGTGACTCTTGCAAGCACTCTGAATTTGGAGGGGCGTTTGAATCAGGTAAACATGCATAATGATATATCAAGGCAGAACAAAAACATATGTATATATGTAAACAGAGTAAATAACATAGATAAAACAGCGGAAGATTTCAAACCATTTCAAAACCAGTCTGGTACAACATAATGTCAACTTTCCAAATAAACAAGTCTAGATAAAACAACATCAACTGAAAAACTGAAATACATAAGTACTAATCCCCAAAAGAAGTGATAGCCATAGCTAGCTTCATGTCGAACCGTACATGAGCTAAATCCCTCAAGCAAGCGGTCATAAAATCCAAGCTAAGCTCCAATATTCCCTCCCTGAGAACCTGGGGGGGGGGGGGGGGGAACGGAAGAAAAGAGGCGAAAGAAAACAGGTCAGTCAAAAAGACTGAGTAAGCCCTACTATAATCAATGTAAACTGATAAAGTTAACTGGCATGAGAAGCAGGTATGACCATAAGGACAACAACATACTAGCATGATGATTAAATAACAAGGTAGATAAAGGTGTCATCGCATAATCAGGTTTAAGGTTTTGCACCACAGGTGTACTAGCAAACTAACATGACTTGAATAAACAAGTATTGATCCCTTGGCCCAAGCTTTGGCCCAATAACATGAAATGACCCTAATACAAGGTCCAACCAAACGGTCTAGTCGATCGGCTCCCTAAGCCTAACTCGTCACGTGTTGGTGTCAATACGACCCAAACATAATTGTAGTCGAACTGTGCCGGGTCCACCCTTCGGGTGTATCAAGCCCTAGGGTGCCAACCCCTGGACACCATAAACATGAGTGCGCAGTCTCGATCTACTGGTACCCATGGGTGACTTCTCCAAATACGGACTACGTGCACGACCATAGTCCGTCCGGAACTACATCGGCGTACCACCCGGCCGTCGTTTATTTGGTCGCTTACCTCCAGCCCAGTAATCGTGCCCCCTCCCTAGCCTAGTCCCTAGGGCCTTAATGATACCAATTTTTGGGGATTTACTGCGGAGTGGGCCCCCATTGCTAGGATTTTCTAGTGAGTTAAGTACGGTTTAACACTCTTGCTAATCATGGATTAACTCGGTTAAGTGTAACGATGAGTTCACGACTTAACCCTGATTAATCTACCAAGCCCAAATTGGTTAAGTATTAAGTGGACCATGACTTAGCCCTAATCACGAGGCATTAATTAATTTAATGCGCCTTAACCTCTCACATTAGACCTCGTTGTGGTTACTAGTTAAGCCGGCCGGGTCCGGGTAGCTTTACACCACAACTTGGTCTAACCTCGGGTTCAAGGTACAATATGACCAACTTCTCACATTGGGTCCTATTGTTTGTAGCAACTAGTTAAGCCGGTCGGTTCCGGGTAGGTTTACGCTACAAACTCAACCCAACCTCGAGTTGGCCACACTTATCTTTTCTAAGTGTCATGTCCATCATGTTTCCAAAACATGTTACAAGTTTTCAAGCAATTGGGTAGACCTAACTTAATAGGTAAATTCCCAATGGGTAGACCTAACTTAATAGGTAAATTCCCAAGCTTATGTTTTTATGTCTTTTAAGTTTACCCAACCCCAAACGCAATCCCATCGCTTACATATCGCAATAGCGCATAAAGGATAGAAAGAGGGAACTTGGCATAATCATGACATAAAGGTGTTGAAGCCACAAGTTCAACATGGTGGCATATGAAATGTACATGTGTTCATATACTTGCATATTACATATTTTGGCCTCAAAAGCATGCATAAAACCAAACTTAGCATATTGGTGATACATGGTGATAAATGACATGTAGAAATGGCCATAAGTTCGCATTTAGCCTCACATGCAAGTTATCATAAGAGATATGATAACTTACATGTTGCCAAAATGCAACCTTTGGCATAAAGCTTGAAGCTTTATGTTCATAAACCCAAGATAAGCTTGCATAACATGATAGCATGAACAAAATGTTCAACCCAAACTTGCATAGCATAACTTGCATATCATATGACAACTTGCATATCAAACTTGCATAACACAACATGATGAACTTGCATATCATATCATAGCATACTTGCATAACATGATAAACTTGCATATTACATCATAGAAAACTTGCATAACATGATAAACTTGCATATTACATCATAGAAAACTTGCATAACATGATAAACTTGCATATTACATCATAGAAAACTTGCATAACATGATAAACTTGCATATTACATCATAGAAAACGTGCATATCATACATTTAACTTTAGAGTTTAAGTATGAAAGTAGAATAGGGCTTACAATGCTTAAGAAGTCACAAAAATATGACAAAGCCCTTATGAAATCAATTAAACCCAAAATGCAAGCAAAACCCTTGAGCCAAAATGATCAAGACTCTTTCTTTATGATGCAAATATATAAACTTGACTTGAATGCAAGCTAATGATGCTCATACAAGTTTGAAAACACTTGTATGCATGGAAAATCACTTAGGAATTTATTTAGGAATTTTATGCAGAGAGTGGAGGCCATGAGAGGATTGATTTTGCCATAGTTTAGTTGTAGGATAGATTAATGATGATTTAGGGCTAGGTTAGGGCCTTATTTATAGATTAGGCAAGTGTTTTAGGCCATAGGATTAAACCCTAGTTGCAATCTTAGCCCTTAAAACCGAATCTGGCCCCCAAGCTCAACACAATCTCCAAATGGTGCACCAGGCTAAACAGCCCGGATGGACCAAGTCGACAGCCAAGTCGACAGGGCTGTCGACTTGGGTCCAACCAAGTCGACAGGCCTGTCGACATGGGTGCTCTGGCGGGAATTCTCCCGCCTAGCCCAAACTGGCCCAAATTTTCAAATTCAAACTTGAATTTGAAATCTGTTTTTTACTTAGAAATTTTCTGAAAACTTCGTTGGGCCTTAATCGGGTCATACGGACTCCGATTTTCGAAAACTCGGACTCTATTTCGCGTATTTTTCCGAGACGAACGCAACGGCATAGCCCGTTTCCCTTGATTCAGATTTTTGAATTAAATTCTGCCTCGATTTACGTTATAACAGGTTATTGAAAATACGGGTTGTTACATTCTCCCCTCCTTAAAGGATTTCGTCCCCGAAATCTTCAAGTTAGGAAGAACGTATCCTACCATCCAACATCCATCTACTCAAGACATCATCCACGAGCAATCATTGTCCTTACAAGATTCTAAATGTTGTATGAACATATGCAAAGGTGTGTGTATATGTACTTATCTAATGCAAATATCATCAATGCAAATTATGTTAGTGAAATGAATCCATATGTATGCAATTCCTAACATAATGTATAACATCTATATGTGTGCACATCACATACATCCATATGCAACATCCATGTGATAACACCAAAAATTTTCATCCATGAATAAGCATAAAAACTCATGCATATGCAATATGAGGAGTGTGTGAGCCGATCTAGTGCCTAACGTGTATAATGCATCCACGAGTAACCACTTGCAAACACTTGCAACCACTTGCAACCATCAAGCATAACATGCTTCAAACACATGTTTCATCCAAAGGGTTTCTACCTAAGGTTCTCATGACAAGATTAGCACGATAAACTAGATAAACATAGATAGCAAAGAGAAAGATATGCTAACAAAGAAAAGAGATTGAGAGTGTACCCTCATAAAGGAATGGATAAAGCCCACGCATCTTCTCCTCGGTTTCCCAAGTTGCGTCTTCTTCGGCTTCACCCCATTGAACCTTCACCAACTTGACCTCTCGATTCCTTAGCTTCTTGGTCTCCGTCCCCAAGATACGAATCGGAGCTCTCCTCAAGGTAGCCTCTTTCTCCACTTCCACATCTTTCAGAACACTTGGCTCAACAACCTCTGCCGATTCATGTAAACACTTCCGGAGATGCGAGACATGAAAAACATCGTGTACTCCGGCAAGCTTCTCGGGCAACTTCACTCTATAAGCCATCTGCCCGATCCTCTCTATAATAGGGAATGGTCCAACAAACCTCGGTGCCAACTTCCCAACGGCTCCAAATCGGACCACATTCCGCAAAGGAGAAACCTTCACGAAAACCATATCCCCAACATCAAACTCCAAATCAGTTCTTCGCTTATCAGCATAGGATTTCTGTCGGTCTTGGGCCGCTTTCATCCGTCTCCGAATCAACTCGATCTTCTCGGATGTATCTCTGATCATATCAGGCCCAAGTATAAGCTCATCTGTAGTCTCCCACCAACATGTAGGCGACTTGCACGGCCTCCCATATAAAGCTTCAAATGGTGCCATCCCTATGCTTGCCTGATAACTGTTATTATATGCAAACTCAACAAGAGGAAGATGGTCTTCCCAAGTACCACCAAAATCCAGAATACAAAGCCTCAATAGATCCTCGAGTACCCTATTCACCCTTTCGGTTTGACCGTCCGTCTGTGGGTGATAAGCCGTACTTAGATTCAACCTCGTGCCCATGGCTTCTTGCAAGCTGTTCCAGAATTGACTTCTAAAGATTGGGTCACGGTCGCTGACTATACTAGAAGGGACTCCATGAAGTCTCACAATCTCACGAAGATATACAGACGCTAGCCAAGATGCGGTCCTCTTGCTCTTCACCGGAATGATATGAGCACTCTTCGTAAGTCTATCCACAATAACCCAAATGCTCGTATTCCCTTTCCTTGACCTTGGTAGCCCATCGATAAAATCCATGGAAATACTCTCCCACTTCCAAAGTGGAACGTCTAGAGGATGCAATAGCCCACCGGGCTTCTTTGACTCGGCCTTAACTTGCTGGCAAATGATACATCTAGAGACAAACTCTACCACATCCTTCTTCATCCCAGGCCAAAAGAAAATGTGCTTCATATCTTTATACATCTTATCTCCGCCCGGATGTATAGTCAACTTAGAGCGATGCGCTTCCTCAAGAACTTTTCTTACTAAATCTTCTACCATTGGAACACATAACCTTCCGTCTCTCCTTAGCCAACCCTTGTCATCAATAGAATATCGAGCGAGATGACTAGACGTCTCTCCTCGAATCAGCTTATCCATAATCTCAACTATCTGAGGGTCTTCTCTCTGTGAAGCCCCAACTTGATCAAGAAGGGTAGGTCTGAGTTCCAGAGATGCTAAAGAACCGGTCATCGACCCAACCGCCAAAGAGAAATCAAAGGTTGCCACATACTCTAAATTCTTCATCTCAACGAATAGAGGACTTAGGGTCAACCTTCTTCTACTCAATGCATCTGCTACCACATTCCCCTTGCCAGGGGTATAAGCTATCTCAAAATCGTAGGACGCCAAGAATTCCATCCATCTTTGTTGCCTCAGATTCAGATCCTTCTGAGAAAAGAGATACTTCAATGACTTGTGATCGGTATAAAGCTCAAATCTTTCTCCCAGAAGATAATGGCGCCAAGCCTTGAGTGCATATACTATTGCTGCCAACTCTAAGTCATGAGTGAGATAATTCTTCTCATGCACTTTGAGTTGTCTACCACCAAAGCATATCACCCTTCCTTCTTGCATAAGAACAGCTCCTAACCCCGTGCCACATGCATCGGTGTATACTGTAAATAACTTCCCTCCATCGGGCAAAGCTAGAACAGGTGCTGATGTGAGAGCTCTCTTGAGCTTCTGAAAAGCAAGCTCGCATTCTATGCTCCAAGCAAAAACTAAATTCTTCTTCGTCAATTTAGTGAGAGGAGCGGATATCTTCACGAAGTCCTTGATGAACTTTCGGGAAAACCCGCAAGACCTAGAAAACTTCTCACTTCGGTTGCATTCCTTGGAGCCTTCCAATCCTGAACTGCAACTACCTTAGCGGGATCCACCGCTAAGCCTTGCTTAGATACTATATGCCCAAGGAATCTAACTTCCCTTCTCCAAAAGTGACACTTGGAGAACTTGTCCTTCAATTGATGCGCTCTAAGCGTATCCATCACCTCCACGAGATTCCTTGCGTGCTCTTCCTCATCCTTAGAGAAGATCAGAATATCATCTACGAAGACCACGACAAACTTGTTCAAGAACTCCCTGAACACCCTACTCATCAAGTCCACGAAATATGCGGGTGCATTAGTCAAGCCGAACGGCATGACAAGCCATTCGAAGAATCCATCTGGAGTCCTGAACGCGGTCTTGTCTATACTATCTTCAGCTACCCTGAGCTGATGGAATCCCGTAGCAAGATCAAGCTGAGAGAAAACAGAAGCAGCGACAAGCTGGTCAAAGAGATCATCAATCCTCGGTAACGGGTGTCTGTTCTTCTTAGTCAGCTTATTTAACTCTCGATAGTCAACACATAGTCGGAGAGAACCATCTGCCTTGGTAGCAAATACCACAGGCGCTCCCCATTCAGATATACTTCATCTAATGAAGTTCTTCTCAAGCAACTCTTTCACTTGCTTACTTAGCTCCCGCCTTTCACGCGGAGCCATGTGCCTAGCGGGCAAAGAAACCGGCTTTGCATTATCCACCAGATAAATGCGGAAATCAATCTCTCGCTTAGGGGGCAACCCCCTAACTTCATCAAAAACATCCGGATACTCTCGAACCACTCTCACAGACTGAAGAATTTCTACTGACGAGTCGAGTGATTCCAGATAGCACAACATGACGGGACCTCTCGGATCACAAGAAATCTCTAGGGTGTTTCCGAGGCGAGTTACGAGCCTCACAACCCTATGCTTGCAATCAAGAATGGCTCCATATCTGGACAGCCAATCCATGCCCAATATCAATCCGTATCCCCTAAAACCAAGAACATAAGCACTGCACAAGAACTCTACACTCAGTATAGAGATCCTCAAATCCCCACATATCATAGACAAATGGGCGGAACCCCCAATAGGATTTGAGACACAGACGGGATCTTCTACCAAGCTATACTAAGGTGCAAACTATCAACAAGATCAGATGAGATAAAGCTATGCGATGCACCAGAATCAAACAAGGTACGAACTGGAAAATCAGAAATATATACAAGGCTCTCAACAGAAATACTACCTCGATCGGGAACTGGAGCGGTATTGAGAGCATGAACTTGCCCTCCTGAAGGTCCAGCACGCTGAGTCTGACCCTGGCCTTGCCCTTGCTTCCTCGGACACTCCTTACTGAAATGTCCAGTCTTACCGCAGAAAAAGCATTCACCATTCTTCCTTTTCCTCTTCTTACAATCCTTAATAAGATGCCCAACTGAACCGCAATAATGGCACTTCTCCTTGTTGTTCTTGCCCTTGTTGTTGTTCCCCTTGTTGCCTTGACTCTTGTTCTTGTCCTGATTGCCTTGACTGCTTTGACCACTTGGATTACCCTGATTTCCTTTTCCCTGGGAATCAGTCTTCTTGGCTTGAGTATCATTCATCTTGGTCTCTTTCTTGACATCTCCCTGAAGTTACGCCATATCAACCAAACTCTCAAACGCGGTCCCAAGGGGAATATGTGACATAGCCAATCCCTGCAACGGCTCATTCAATCCTCTAGCAAAACGAAGAGCCTTCTTCTGAGGAGTATTCACCATATCCAAGCCAAAACGAGCTAACTGATTGAACTTGTTCACATATTCTTTGACAGACATATCTCCTTGTCTCAGCGTTATGAACCTCTCCATTTGCAGATTCTCCTCGGCAGAAGATAGAAACTTAAGCACGAACCTCGCCCTGAAATCGGCCCAAGTCTCAACAGGCCTAGTACCATTGGTGACTTCCCACCAATAAGCGGCTTCATCCTTCATAAGCCAAACCGCCAACAAGATCTTCCTCTGTTCGTCTAACCCAAAGATGGCAAATAAATCCTCGGTCTCTTTCAACCAATTTCTGGCCTCTACAAAAGTCTCAGTGCCTTGAAAATTCTTGCCACCCATTGCTTTGAAATCTTTGCAAGTCTTTGCGAAGTCAGCTTGAGGATGCTGAGGGGGAGGAGGAAGAGGAACCTCGGCAACAGGAGGAGGAGGAACATTAGCGACAGGAGGAGGAGGAATATTAACTACTGGAGGAGGAGGAGGAGGAACATCTGCGGGGCCGGCTTCGGTCGCCCTAGCCTCCAAAAGTATCCTATACCAAACAGGTACGTGTACTCCCTCCGGAATAGCAAAGTTATCGGCCATACTGAAACGAAGAAAAAGACAGATTCAGAATGGAGAAAAACGAAGGAATTTTGCTAATGGCTTTTTGGGGAATAGCCTTTAAAATAAACTAGACTTTTCTTTGGAAAATACTTTATACTTAGTTTTGAAAATAGTTTTCCAAAAGTTTTTAAAAACCTTTTTGTTCCTTCTCGTAAACCATATACTCTGATACCAAATGTAACACCCCACCTCCGCCAGGGTGACTCTTGCAAGCACTCTGACTTTGGAGGGGCGTTTGAATCAGGTAAACATGCATAATGATATATCAAGGCAGAACAAGAACATATGTATATATGTAAACAGAGTAAATAACATAGATAAAACAGCGGAAGATTTCAAACCATTTCAAAACCAGTCTGGTACAACATAATGTCAACTTTCCAAATAAACAAGTCTAGATAAAACAACATCAACTTAAAAACTGAAATACATAAGTACTAATCCCCAAAAGAAGTGATAGCCATAGCTAGCTTCATGTCGAACCGTACATGAGCTAAATCCCTCAAGCAAGCGGTCAGAAAATCCAAGCTAAGCTCCAATATTCCCTCCCTGAGAACCTTGGGGGGAAACGGAAGAAAAGAGGCGAAAGAAAACAGGTCAGTCAAAAAGACTGAGTAAGCCCTACTACAATCAATGTAAACTGATAAAGTTAACTGGCATGAGAAGCAGGTATGACCATAAGGACAACAACATACTAGCATGATGATTAACTAACAAGGTAGATAAAGGTGTCATCGCATAATCAGGTTTAAGGTTTTGCACCACAGGTGTACTAGCAAACTAACATGAGTTGAATAAACAAGTATTGATCCCTTGGCCCAAGCTTTGGCCCAATAACATGAAATGACCCTAATACAAGGTCCAACCAAACGGTCTAGTCGATCGGCTCCCTAAGCCTAACTCGTCACGTGTTGGTGTCAATACAGCCCAAACATAATTGTAGTCGAACTGTGCCGGGTCCACCCTTCGGGTGTATCAAGCCCTAGGGTGCCAACCCCTGGACACCATAAACATGAGTGCACAGTCTCGATCTACTGGTACCCATGGGTGACTTCTCCAAATACGGACTACGTGCACGACCATAGTCCGTCCGGAACTACATCGGCGTACCACCCGGCCGTCGTTTATTTGGTCGCTTACCTCCAGCCCAGTAATCGTGCCCCCTCCCTAGCCTAGTCCCTAGGGCCTTAATGATACCAATTTTTGGGGATTTACTGCGGAGTGGGCCCCCATTGCTAGGATTTTCTAGTGAGTTAAGTACGGTTTAACCCTCTTGCTAATCATGGATTAACTCGGTTAAGTGTAACGATGAGTTCACGACTTAACCCTGATTAATCTACCAAGCCCAAATTGGTTAAGTATTAAGTGGACCATGACTTAGCCCTAATCACGAGGCATTAATTAATTTAATGCGCCTTAACCTCTCACATTAGACCTCGTTGTGGTTACTAGTTAAGCCGGCCGGGTCCGGGTAGCTTTACACCACAACTTGGTCTAACCTCGGGTTCAAGGTACAATATGACCAACTTCTCACATTGGGTCCTATTGTTTGTAGCAACTAGTTAAGCCGGTCGGTTCCGGGTAGGTTTACGCTACAAACTCAACCCAACCTCGAGTTGGCCACACTTATCTTTTCTAAGTGTCATGTCCATCATGTTTCCAAAACATGTTACAAGTTTTCAAGCAATTGGGTAGACCTAACTTAATAGGTAAATTCCCAATGGGTAGACCTAACTTAATAGGTAAATTCCCAAGCTTATGTTTTTATGTCTTTTAAGTTTACCCAACCCCAAACACAATCCCATCGCTTACATATCGCAATAGCGCATAAAGGATAGAAAGAGGGAACTTGGCATAATCATGACATAAAGGTGTTGAAGCCACAAGTTCAACATGGTGGCATATGAAATGTACATGTGTTCATATACTTGCATATTACATATTTTGGCCTCAAAAGCATGCATAAAACCAAACTTAGCATATTGGTGATACATGGTGATAAATGACATGTAGAAATGGCCATAAGTTCGCATTTAGCCTCACATGCAAGTTATCATAAGAGATATGATAACTTACATGTTGCCAAAATGCAACCTTTGGCATAAATCTTGAAGCTTTATGTTCATAAACCCAAGATAAGCTTGCATAACATGATAGCATGAACAAAATGTTCAACCCAAACTTGCATAGCATAACTTGCATATCATATGACAACTTGCATATCAAACTTGCATAACATAACATGATGAACTTGCATATCATATCATAGCATACTTGCATAACATGATAAACTTGCATATTACATCATAGAAAACTTGCATAACATGATAAACTTGCATATTACATCATAGAAAACTTGCATAACATGATAAACTTGCATATTACATCATAGAAAACTTGCATAACATGATAAACTTGCATATTACATCATAGAAAACGTGCATATCATACATTTAACTTTATAGTTTAAGTATGAAAGTAGAATAGGGCTTACAATGCTTAAGAAGTCACAAAAATATGACAAAGCCCTTATGAAATCAATTAAACCCAAAATGCAAGCAAAACCCTTGAGCCAAAATGATCAAGACTCTTTCTTTATGATGCAAATATATAAACTTGACTTGAATGCAAGCTAATGATGCTCATACAAGTTTGAAAACACTTGTATGCATGGAAAATCACTTAGGAATTTATTTAGGAATTTTATGCAGAGAGTGGAGGCCATGAGAGGATTGATTTTGCCATAGTTTAGTTGTAGGATAGATTAATGATGATTTAGGGCTAGGTTAGGGCCTTATTTATAGATTAGGCAAGTGTTTTAGGCCATAGGATTAAACCCTAGTTGCAATCTTAGCCCTTAAAACCGAATCTGGCCCCCAAGCTCAACACAATCTCCAAATGGTGCACCAGGCTAAACAGCCCGGCTGGACCAAGTCGACAGCCAAGTCGACAGGGCTGTCGACTTGGGTCCAACCAAGTCGACTCCCAAGTCGACAGGGCTGTCGACTTGGGTGCTCTGGCGGGAATTCTCCCGCCTGGCCCAAACTGGCCCAAATTTTCAAATTCAAACTTGAATTTGAAATCTATTTTTTTACTTAGAAATTTTCTGAAAACTTCGTTGGGCCTTAATCGGGTCATACGGACTCCGATTTTCGAAAACTCGGACTCTATTTTGCGTATTTTTCCGAGACGAACGCAATGGCAAAGCCCGTTTCCCTTGATTCAGATTTTTGAATTTAATTCTGCCTCGATTTACGTTATAACAGGTTATTGAAAATACGGGTTGTTACAGATCTCACATCCCTTTATTTCACATCACAACCGAGTTGCGAAATCCCCATGATCGTATCGTCCTCGGCAACCATTAACCGGCTTTTTGGTCCGGCTCCCAAAAGTACACCAGACACGCTCGACTCTACATATCGCGTGACGTTAAAGTCCGAAGTGTTGCCAAATAGATAAGGAAGCATGCTTGGAAAAGTTCATGCAAGCATGAGCCTCACAACTCCTCAAAACTGCGCTCAGATAACAATTTTGTATCGCTCGTATAGTGGGATTTTCGAACCCCTTAGGTTTGAACCCCTCGCTTGCAATGAACCTCGGGTCTCTAAACCTTCAAATCCCTCAACCTCGTACACGAAGCTCTCGAGACCCCAAGCTCGTGCCTGAAGCTCTCATGTCTTTCGAGCCCTTACTTTTGGTATCCTTCGCCATGCAACAGTTCGAACCACTTCGGTTCGTACCCCTCACCTTCATAACCCTCACTTTCGTACCCCGAGGTCACCTCGACTCCCTCCATGACACAAGCATACTCAACGTACCCCGTAGGGTAAGAAATTCATATCCCCAAAGTTGGATACGAGTTTTTAGGGCACGGTAAGGGGGATCCGAAATTCTGGAGGCTTGCACTCAGGGATACGAAATATACTGTTGTGGTCCCCAAATCATACCTACTCCCACGTAACCTCTCCACTATAAATACCCCAAGTTCATACTTCAAAGGGGTTGGAAATTGATTGATTTGACACCTCTTGAGAGCTCCAAGTGACCTCTTTAATGTCATCCTTGCTTTGAGGAAGAAGAAGCGCAAAAAAAACTTTTTCCCACTATTCATATATGATAATTGTGACATCAAAATACTTGGAAATGTTTGTAAAAGGATGTCATGAGATAGTCCAAAGCTTGTAACTTACTATTGTCAATAAAATACCATCAAATCTTCCAAAGTGGACGTAGGCCCCTCACGGGACTGAACCACTATAAATCTACTATGTTGGACCCGGTGCTTTAACATGCCACAGATGGCACTCTGTGACGGCACCACAGAACCATGTGCTTTCTTAAACTGCTACGAGTGGCAAATTTGACTCCAGCCAGGCCACCAATATGGTCAAGTACAAGTGTTTCCTATTTTTTTCCAGGCACAGCTTTGCTTTGGTTCTATCACCTTCCACTCCAATCCATCAACAACTTCGCCAGCTATCCATGGAATTGGTTAAGAAGTTCAGAATGCACGTTATGACTCCGAAGAATTCCCTCGCCCTATCCAATCTTTACCAAGTGCCAATGGAATCTCTAAAAAGATATACTGCGTGATCGAATACCTCTCATGTCGTGGGACGATCCAAAATCTCGTAGCATGCTATTCTAGTTAGCAAAATGTGTCCTCTATACCTCTGAATTTGGAGCTTGGATCGACAGAGAAAAGAACAAGATCTTGGAGGCCTTTTACGAAAAGGCTGGGTAATTCATGTGCCAAGAGGACGCCAGGCATACTTGAACTTCTCGGCGTAACCAGTCCAATAACCCATGGGCTGGCACCGACGAGGACGACGTCAAAGGAAAACGGGTCAGAGAATCCTCCGACAAGGTTAAAAGAGCAGCCCCCTACAAGCCAAAGCTGAACAGCGACAAACAAGGTGGTCGCAACAACAATCAGGTTCTTGTAGATCCTAAGAAACACAACAGCTACCAGAATTACAGGGCTTACACTCTACTAAATCGAGATATGGAGACAATCTACTTAGAAACATGTAATACTCTCTAATACAGGAAGCCCAACACAAGGGAATCCACTGACCGTGAGAAAAACTCTATTAAATACAGCCGATTCCACGACATGTATGGGCATTACACTAATGATTGTCATCATCTCAAGGATGCAATCGTAAAACTCATCCATGAGAAATGCCTGGATCAATACGTTCAGGATCTCGCTCCTCCAAAAGATGCTACAGTCCCTCAAATGCCCATGCTTTCAACACTTGCAAACAGGGTCCCAGGTTAGTCTAACCAAAGGAACGTGGCATTGTGATCAATACTATTTATGGTGGACCTCAGCCCCACACACGACATCTTCCATAAGATGGAGGAGTACATAAACTCTATAAAGCATGACACCTACGAAGCTTGCTCCACTTTGGACAAGTCTGTCCCCGCCAAGCTCTAGAAGACAATGAAAGACGATATCGTCTTCCACGAGAGAGATTCCATAGGAATAGATATCCTGACCATTGACCCTCTCGTAATCTCTGCCAAGATCGGATCATCTTTCGTCTGAAGAATCCTTATCGACTCAGGAAGCTTGGTCATCATCATCTTCAAGGCGGCCTACGACCAGATGAAACTTGAGGCCAAAGACTTGAAGTCCTTCCATGCCATGTTCCACGGCTTCAACGGATCTTCCAATCACCCAATAGGTGGTCGATCAGCCAGTAGAACTCGGAGAAGGGGATCAGAGCTGGGCCCAAATCCTCACCTTTGTGGTTATCGACGTCATCTCCTTGTACAACCTCTTTTTGGGACATCCCTTCCTTGCAGTATTATGAGTCTGCATGTCACCATGGTCCCTTCTAATGAAGTTCCTGACAGAAAATAGGATCGGCCCTGTAAATGGCGACCAAGCCGCAACTAGAGACTGCTACCTCATAGAGTGGAGGAATGTGCGCAATAAGGACAAAGGCAAGACCGTGCCGCCACCTTCTTGCGCCAAAACCGTCTCTACATAGAAATCAAAGGCGTCTAAGCCTTTGCTTGGGCGCCACTGCCGTCTTTTCGATGATCTCAACCTAAGGAAGATGAAGAGGCCAATATCGAAAGGGATACCCTAGTAGAGCCTACAATGGATGTTCCGGTCTACCCCGACGAGTCGGCAAAGATCTTGAAAGTTGGATCACGACTCCGCACTGAAATAAAGGAAGATCTTGTGGATTTCTTAAGGACCAACCTTGAAACATTCACTTGGATCCTCTCCGATATGTGTCACTTCGACCCCGTGGTCGCTTGTCACAAGCTAACCATCAATCCTTTGCAACCACGGGTCAAACAGAAACGTCGATTTCTAGGAATCGAAGGATCAAATGTACTCAAGGAAGAGGTAGATAGGATGCTCAATAACAATTTCATCCCTGAAATCTACTGATTTGAATGGATCTTCAATCCAGTCCTGGTCAAGAAAGTAAATGGCAAGTGGCGAACGTGTGTCGACATCTTCGACTTGAACAAGATATGTCCAAAAGACAGCTTACCAATTCCGAAGATCGACTAGCTTGTTGATTTAGCCATCGGATACCAGCTTTTATCCTTCATGGATGCCTACTTAGGCTACAATCAGATTCTGATGTACCCCTCGGACTAGGATATACTTCTTTCATAACCGACCTCAGGGTCTACTGTTATCGTGTCATGCCCCTAGGTTTTAAGAATGCGGGAGCCATTTACCAATGACTGGTTAACTTCATTTTCAAGGACCAGATTGGAAGATCCATTTAGGTATACATGGAAGATATGCTTGTAAAATCAAAGATGTCGAACAACCATGTACGTGACCTTTCCAAAATGTTCGATGTCCTCCACCGATATGACATGAAACTCAATCTTTTGAAATGCTCTTTTGGCGTTGCATCGAGAAAATTCTTTGGTTTCATTGTCAATTCATGAGCCATCAAAGCCGATCTAGATAAGTTCAAAGCTATCCGGGATATTCATGCCTGTCACAGCATCAGGGATGTTCAAAGTTTAAATGGGAAGGTCACCATTTTAAGTTGATTCATCTCTAAAGCCACTGACAAACGCATTTCCTTTTTCAATTTGCTTAGAAAGGGGAAGCACAACTTCGCATGGACCCCAGAATGCATTACCGCATTCAAGGACCTTCTGAATCACTTAGAACGACAACCTATCTTGTCCAAGCCAGTGGATCACGAGGAATTATATGTTTATTTGGTTGTTTCCATGCAGGAAATCAGCTTAGTGCTCATACGCATTGAAGATCGTGTCCAACGACCCACTTACTACATCAACATTAACAGGGTAGAAAAGAACTACCTAAAGCTTGAGAAGCTATTCTAATGTTTGTTGATCTCCTCTCGGAAGCTATGACCATACTTTTAGTCTCACCCCATCAAAGTCTACATTGACCAGCCGCTACGACAGGTCCTGCAGCTACCTAAGGCATCTGGGCGACTACTAAAGTGGAATATAAAGCTGAATCAGTTCAAGATAACATTCATCCCTCGCTAAGCCATCCTCAAACAAACCCTCGCCATGCCATCCTCGGACAAACCCTCACTGATTTCATAGTGGAATTCACCATCCCGGAAATCCGAAAGACATCAAAACTCCATACACTCAATGGAAACTGTTCGTGGATGGATCTTCCAACAGTAAGTGTTCCAGCATCGGGATCGTGCTCATCGCTCCAGAGGAGCGCCCAATATGTCATGCCTTAAAGCTCAACTTTCTTTCTACCAACATCGATGTATAATACGAGGCCTTCGTCGTTGGACTTAGAATTTCATTCGAACTTAACATCAAGGCTACGCAGATTTACTCTGACTCACTGCTCAACGTGCATAGATATAGGGAGAGTACCAAGCCAAGGGGCATGACTCGCTCCCTACCTCGCTTAAGTTCGCGAACCGCTCACCAACTTCGACCACTACAATGTCACGCATATCCCTCGAGAACAAAATGAAAAAGCTGATCATTAGCGAAAAAGGAGAGCTCCGAGGATGCGCAGCTTATGGGACATTCCCCAGTCGAAGTACTCGACTCTCCAGCATCGATCGGATGTAGATTGATTCGGTAATTGCAACGGAGACCAAAACCAAGCCTTAGTCTTGTACGAAACCAATCAAGAACTACTTGCAACATGGAACCCTCTCTGGATGCTATAAGGAAAAAGGGCACTCACTGGCCAATCATCTCCCTATATCATTTTGGATGGTGTGCCATAATGAAGAGATTTCTTTGTCCCATTACTTCGGTGGGTAGCCCACAACGATGCCAACCGTGTTACTAGACGTGCACGAAGGCGAGTGTGGTGACCACACTGGGGGGCAAATTCTAGCAAGAAAGGTCATCATATATGACTATTTATGGCCCATATTCGATCAAGATGCCGCAAACTATACCCGCAAGTGTGATAAAGCCAGCAGTTTTCGAAGATCCCAAGAACCCCGCCTACTGAGCTAGTGCAAACGGTCAGTCCTTGGTCGTTTATCATGCGGGGGATAAATATCATCGGGAATCTTTAAATGGCCAGAGGTGGGGAACGCTATGCCATCGTTGTAGTTGATTACTTCACCAAATGGGAGAAATCTGAAGCTCTCGCTACAATCACCACCAAGAAAGTAACAAACTTCATCGTCCACAATATCATTAATCGCTATAAGGTCCCACAAGCCAACATCTGATAACAAAACCTTGTTTGAGAGCATATAGTTTAATACTTTCTGCCTAGTGCACAACATCATAAAAAGATTCTCGGCGGTGGCTCATCCTCAGGCCAATGGGCAAGTCGAGGCTGTCAGCAAAGTGATTAAATCCATTATCAAGAAGCGTCTGGAAAAGGTTGGAGGCTTATGGACAGACGAGCTCCCTCTGGCCTTATGAGTCTACCAGGCCACCCATAAATCAGCGACTGGCCATACTCCATTCGCCCTTGCCTATGGATCTGAAGCCGTCACTCCCATTGAGCTCAATCTCATCGAGTCAACTAATATGATCCTAATACCAACCAAGACTTAATTCCGGAATCACTTGACTTGCTCAAAGAGAAAAGGAATGAAGCTGAGCTCAGAGCGGCCGCTCAGCGCCAATGAGTAGCCCGATACTTCAACTCTAAAGTCTGCTTCAAAGAATTCAATATCGGTGACCCATCCTGAAACGGATCTTTTCCACACCGACTGGTTTCAGTCCTGGTGGGGAGGGCTGGTACGTTACACAATGTAGGCTCGAAGATGAGACAAGCTAGCAACCATAGATGGAGCTGAACTTCCTAGGGTATGGAATAGTGAACATATCTGTCGCTACTTCACATGACTTAGTGTATAGTTTTTTGCTTTCCAACAATGTTTTCCCCTAAATTCAAGGCATTGTAAAGGCTATTACTACCAAAGTTACTAGTAAAGATAATGTTCAATTCTCTGTTTCCTTGGTGTGTTTACTTTCGTCATGCTACAGTTGGTTGACCATCACAACTAGATTTCACACACAAACACACGAACACTGGATCGGCACCCCGAGCACGGGTGTTGGTACCGCCCCTCGAGCCTCGAACCAACAACGAGGAATAGCATAAATAACATCGGATCGGCACCCTGAGCATGGGAGCTAGTATCGCTACTCGTGTCTTGAGCTAACAAAGAGACTGAGTATAAATAACACCAATCGAGTCTCGAACCAACAACGGGACCAAGTCTATATAACATCACTCGAACCTCAAACCAATAACGAGACCAATTATAAATCTTTATGTTTCCAAGTCTCCGGATTTGGGGATAGCCCATCTTCCAAGCTAGTGTGATACCAACCACTCTCGTGGCTCCATCCGACCCATCGAATTGGGATCTAGGTACCTCTCGAACCTCAAACCAATGACGAGACCGAGTATAAATCGTTTAATTCCCAAGTCTCCGGACTTGGGGGTAGTCCATCTGCTAAGCTAGTGTGATACCAACCACTCCCACGACTCCATCCGACCCACCGGGTCCGGATTCGGGTACCATTGGCGAATAAATGACGCCCTTGAGCTTTAGACCCAAAGGAATGATGGGAGAGCCAAAAAGGACATATTCATGATGTCCATTCCATCTCATGACTTAGGACTAACAACTTCCGAGAGGTCGAAGTGAAAGGGCACCTGACCTTGGTTCCACGCACCTCAGGACTTCTGAACAAAGGAAAACTCGAAAGTGAAACCAGCGCACAATAGAGGGAACCCCCAAGGCGAAGTTTCCTATCGTGTTTCCTTAAGTGTAACAACATGTATGCCTTTGCAAGTTCAGGATGTTGGAAATCATGAGATGAACATTCAAACACTTAATAGGAAATACGATTTAAGAAAAGTTAACTAATATTTTCTTTCATATAACAAAAGCAAACTATATATCTAATATCTTTCTTTCTAACGACAGGGTGCACATGAGAACCACACCATGCCTCTACAGACCAAAAGCGAGGGTCCTACTCGCATACACTATTGGCCTACATAACCAAAATTTCTATAATATCTATGACTACTACTGATACTACTCATCCTTCTTCTTCCTTTTCTATTTTTTACAGATTCGACGCTAGGCAGGTCACCGGTTATGGACCTCTTCCTTCCATAGTCGCTTCTTCCTTTCCCTCCTCTTCCCTTAACAAGAGTGATAGACTCATGAGCCACCGATGTGCGCCTCCCGCCATCTTCCTCGCCGCCCGTAATCGCTGTGGCCTCCCTGGGGGATATACATTGTTGTGGTTTAGGGGCAACACTAAAAGAAAAGGCCAACACAGCGTCACTTTCTCACTGAGCTTTCTTGGCCTCTAACTATGTTTTTTCTTAGCATCTCTGGTAGGCTTTCGATCAGCTAGTTTTTTGGGCTTAAGTTTCAAAATATCATCCACCATAAGTTTCTCATAGGTCTTTGTGGATCTCCGTTTAGCATCATCGTCGGCTTTCTTCTTCTTAGCCTCCTCAGCGGCTCTCTCCATCCCTGCCTCATCAACATATTTCTTCTTCCTGGCCTCTTCGGCGGCCCGCTCTTTCCCTACCTCAGCATCGACTTTCTTCTTTGCCACTACAGCAGCAACTTTCTCCTCGGCTTCCTTCCTAGCCTTAATCTGTGCCTCCTATATGGTAGCCTCATCTTACTTCCTCTTTTCCTCTTGCCTCTCAGACTTCGTCAGCATCTTAGCTTTTGGGTTTCCACCATATCTTGCGTTGTGTGCACGCTCGCTTCAGTTGCGGCTGTAACTTGGGCACTTTGTCAATCCACAACCTCACCTTCCTATAAAAGATCCTTATAAAGGTTGGACCCCAACTCAACATCCAAAAATGTATCCACTTGACCGCTTTCCTCTTCAAATTGTATTTCTTGTAAGCCTAATCCAAACTCAGATGTTTGAGGGAGCACGAGGGCAAAAGCCTGGTGTAACTTTCGCTCCAAGAGGGGCTGCACAAGAAAAACACAACTATTTATTTTTCGAGGGTTTAGTTCTTTCATCCTCTTCGAGTATTCACAGTAATGGGACTTTATCTACGAAAACATATGGCATAGGTATGGTAGGAAGGGTGCTCGCCGTAACGGTAAATTGGATCCAGCCAATCCCAACTCTGGATGTTCGATGTAACACCCCGTGATTTCATTAACATTAAATAGGATAAATTAAATAATAATTAATTTAATATTTAGAATTAAGGGAAACGAACTGCACCAATGCGTCCATATCGAAATTCTGGTCAAGATAGACATTTAGTTTGCATAAAATGGACAACGTGTGAAGAAGTTATGAGAGTTTTAAGTTTGTATTCACGTAGAAGAATTATATATATATATATATGTATGTATGTATATATATACACGCATGAGTCAGAGATGAGTCAGAATTTTATCCAGAACAATTCAAATTCAAAAAACGAAAAGTTGCGGCAGTTTTTCCACTCAAGGGGGTCGACCCCCCTAGAGAGGTGTGGACACCGGGATCGACCCACCCACAGGGGTGTTGATACCCCTAGGGCTGATGTGGCATAGTCGGTTTGGAGGTTGGAAGCTATGAATAAAGGTCCATTTTCGTATGTTTTCTGTCCTGAAATATAATGGAGGCCAGTTGCTGTCAGTATATGGACTAAACCTAATTATATTCATCTTCTACAAATCAAATTCTGAGATTCAAGCATAGATTCAACACCAACTTCTTTTCTATCTTCTTAACAATCCAAACACTATGAGTTGGTTACTTTTATGTTTAAATGAATAAAAGTAAATTGTGAAAGACTGTGATTTGGATATGTTGTAAATTATGAATCTATGCTAGTGTTAAATCTTATACTATGTCATGATAGATCTGCTTCTCTAGATCTAATTCAATTGTGGTTATTATATTATGTCGCCTTTGTGGATCTTGGTTTGTAAGCATATTATGGTTAATGTTAATTTGGATAGTTAAAACATTGTTTATATCTAATTTTTATGTAAATCACCTTTCACCTGTCATATTGCAGTCAATTTAGATATGTTATAAATTGGACATGTGAATCCATATTTAGATCTAAACATGCTACTATGTCATCTTAATTATGTTAGATCTGTTTTATGTCCACATTATAATTTTTTTAGATCTACTTTTACCTATTAGATCTGTATTATATGGATACCTAAATTATTAATCAGATCTAGTTTATTATTTGGATCCCCTTGTGCTTCTCATATTAGATCTAAACTTCTTGGACGTCTAAATTTAATTTAGATCTTATCATGTTCATCTTATCACCTTTCCTATGTTACAACTAGTTAACTGCCACAAGTTCATTAGATTTATACTTATATGTTCACCATGTTAGTATATGTTTATGCTAGTTATGTTAGAACATTCACCTTTGTCATATTTCCATTACCTTCCCTTTTTCTCGTTTATGACTAAGCTATTATTTAGCCTGTACATGCCGTAAATTATATGAATAAGCTAGTTAGGGCACGGGGAGGGAAAAAGGTTAATATTGGCATAATTTGAATATAAACATGAGTTGTACATATAATTCAAAAGGGGGAAAGCGGGGACATGATCACCATTTAAGACATAGGTAAGAATTGGATAAAATGGAATGTCTAGTCATTACAATTGGGAATTGTAATGGCACTTATGACATGAGGTTAGGTTGCATTAGTGGTGGAAGTCTTCCCGGACCCGATCGGCGTATCCAGCAGCCACTAATGTTGAACATAATGTGAGAGGTCTAAGTGCGCAAATACGAATCGGGCTAAGACACGAGGTTAGGCCCAACTGTGGAATAAGACTGCCCGGACCCGACCTGCATATCCAGCATCCACACGTTGTAGGCCTAATGTGGGAGGTCTAGCCCATTATAAACCAGAAATGGACATGGTAATAAATTGGACTACTTAACCAAATATAATCCATAGGGATTGTATGATTATGAACTAAAGTTAGGGTTAAGTAAAATTGGTTGGATAGTGGATGGGTTAAGCAAATCAGGAGGGGGTGGGTAATATTTACATGTAGGCCCATAAACTTAACCCGATAAGGTTATGTAATTAAAGTCACCTAATGGTATACATAACCAGAAGAAATAATAAAGTTATGTAATTAAAGACACTTTTAAGGTAAGCATAACTGGTAGAAAGATTGGGTTATATAATTATAGACATCCTTACGGTAAGTATAACCTGTGGAAAACCTAGTGGGGATACAAGAAAAAGGGGAGAGCTTGTATCATATTGTGTGGGACCCGTTTCAGTCAGTAACCTGGAGTATGTATCGAGTAGAGAACTCCGAGCTAGGTCGTAGGTGGGGCACGCTTACTGAGTGATTGTAAGAGATCCAAACATGGGGGCAGTGTTGGCGGCGCAAACCGACCTGGCCATATGCGTGCATGAGCCGGGCAGAGGGGGGTAAGACGACCGTGACACCTATAGATATGGGGCTGACCCTTTTGTTTCTCCTTCTTTCTTATGTCCCCCTCCCCTCGGTTCTCATGGAGTAAACACTCAGGCTTGACCGTGATTCTGCTTATTTGCTATAGCTGCTGATATGTATGGCTCAAGCTCCTATCCTTGTCGCTATGGCTATATTTTTTTCTTAGGGAATTTTACTTCTTTTATGTACTCTGATATTTTTAAAGTATAAGACAATAACTTTTATGTTATAATGGGCTTTAATGTTTCAGACATGTGATGTTTTTGGACTGCGGTATCTTATGATAAATAATGTTTTTATTTCGTTGTTATTCTATATATCTGTCTTGTAATATTCTATGTTTGTTTACCTATAACGCTTCATGAAACTTAATGCATTCCCTTTGTGAGTGACATTAACGGACATGGGGTGTAACACTTGGTATCTGAGCTGAAGGTTACCAGATAGGATAAAGTTTTTGAAAATTATTTTCAAAAGGATTTTAAAAGAAACCATATTTCAAAAAGAAAGGTCTATTTTGAAAAACATTCCCCAAAAAGCCATATGTAATATCCTTTGGTCCTTTGTCTAAATCTCTTCCTTTTCCTTTTTCGGCATGTTTGGGGAACTAAACATTCCTAATATCCTAGAGGGCGCCACGATACCCGGATGGTTCCGTAGTATATGGAGGCCACGGCACCTGCCGAAGGCCAAGGAAATGTTCCTCCCCTAGCTGCACCAGTCATTCCTCCTCCTCCTCCTCCAAGAGAAGATAATTTCATTAAGATCTGCAAAGACTTCCGTGTTATGGGAGGGAAGCCATTCCATGGGAATGAGACATTCGTAGAAGCACGGAATTGGCTCAAGGAGACTGAGGATTTGTTCATAATCTTTGAAGTGGAAGATAGAAGGAAGGTTCAGTTAGCCGCCTGGCTACTGAAAGACGAAGCCTCATTTTGGTGGGAAGTCACCCAAGCTGGACGTCCGGTGGAAACTGGGGAAGATTTTAGACTGAGGTTCGAAATGAAATTTCTTTCCCAAGCTGAGAGAAGCATGCAGATGGAGAGATTCTTAGCACTCAAACAAGGAAACTTGACAGTGAAAGAGTATGTGAATAAATTCAACCAGCTAGCAAGGTTTGGGTTAGAGTTGGTGGATACGCTGAAAAAAGGGCTTTTCGGTTTGCTAAAGGGCTGAACGAGCCTCTGCATAGGTTAGCCATGTCCCATATCCCATTGGGGCCCACTTTTGAAAAGCTTGTCGATATGGCCCTAATGCATGAGGAAAACAAGGGAGAAAAGAAGGAAGCAAAGACCAAGGAGACATCGCAAAATAGGAAGCTGTGGCCCAAGAAAGGCTAGTAGCAACAGCAGAAGAAAGGAGGGAAGAATGATAGAGGCAAGGATAAGAGAAAATGTCACAATTGTGGGAAGGTCACTTGATCAAAGATTGTAAGAGAAGGAAGAACTCTTGCTACCATCGTGGAGAGGTCGGACACTTTGCTAGGGAGTGCCTGAAGAAATAGGGATCACAAGGACAGGGTCAAAGGACATGGACTTCTGGAGGGCAGGCGCATGCTCTCCTGGTCGGTGCTCCTGATAGAGGTAGAAAAATTTATGTTGAAGGTTTAATTTCTCTTTCAAACCATCCTATAAGAACACTTTTTGATTCTGGTGCCTCACATTCATTTATATCAAGTTCTGTAGTCGAATTTCTGCACTTAATTACTAGTATGGTAGTGGATCTTGTAGTTGTTTCAAACCACATTGGTGGTTTGGCTCACTTATCTATGATTTATTGGGGTTTGAAAATATCTGTTTTAGGCATCGAGTTTGAATGCGATGCGTATGTGCTCGGGTTTGTGGGCTATGGGTTGATTCTTGGAATGGATTGGCTTACCATGTATGGTGCTATTCTGGATTGTGAGAAGAGGGTTGTTAGGCTTCTGACTTGTCATGGGAGGACCCTCGAGATTTCTTGTGACCCACAAGGGTCAGTTATGCTTAGTTTCCTAGAGTCTCT
This sequence comes from Allium sativum, assembly GCA_030737875.1. Taxonomy (NCBI): domain Eukaryota; kingdom Viridiplantae; phylum Streptophyta; class Magnoliopsida; order Asparagales; family Amaryllidaceae; genus Allium; species Allium sativum. The sequence goes on along the minus strand of CM060916.1, from coordinate 746,076,604 downwards.
TGATGTATCTATCAATGACTTGCAATCTGTTCTAGTGGTCCGAGATTATTCCGATGTTTTTGATGAGGTTCAGAGTTTACCTCCGAGGCACGAGATCGACATTTGTTATAATTGGTGGACAATGCAAAGCCAATTGCATTACTAGTGCACTACATGGCTCCGAGGGAAAGGAAGGAGTTGAGTAAGCAAGTAGGGGAGCTACTTGAGAAAGGTTTTATCAGACGGAGCGTATCTGAATGGGGTGCTCCAGTAGTATTCTTGACTAAGGCGGATGGTTCGCTTCGTTTGTGTGTTGAATATAGAGAGCTGAATAAAATCACAAAGAAGAATAGGTACCCGCTTTCGAGGATTGATGATTTGTTTGATCATCTTGTTGGTGCCTCGGTATTTTCTCAGTTAAACTTGGCCACGGGGTTCCATCAGTTGAGGGTGGCTGAGGAGAGCATAGATAAGACTGCTTTTAGGACTCCGGACGGTTTCTTTGAATGGCTGGTGATGCCTTTTGAGCTGACGAATGCATCTGCCTATTTTGTCGATCTGATAAGTAGGGTGTTTCGTGAGTTCCTAAATAAATTTTTTGTAGTCTTTGTTGATGATATTTTGATCTTCTCCAAAAGCGAAGAAGAACATGGCCAACATTTGAGAGAAGTTTTGAAAACTCTCCGTTGCCATCAGCTTAGGGCGAAGTTCTCCAAATGCATTTTTTGGAGAAAAGAGGTGAGATCTAAGGGCATGTGGTCTCCAAAGAAGGGATAGCTGTAGATCCCTCCAAGGTGGCTGCGGTGCAAGATTGGCAGATTCTTAAAAATGCAACCAAGGTGAGAAGTTTTCTTGGGTTGGTAGGTCATTATAGGAAGTTCATTAAGGACTTCGCAAAGATATTAGCCCCACTCACTAGGCTGATGAAGAAAAACATAGCATTTTCATGGGATATAGACTGTGATGTTGCTTTCCAACGACTGAAGAAGGCTCTGACAACAGCCCCAATCTTGACCTTACCTGAAGGAAGTGAGGTGTTTATTGTTTACACTGATGCATGTGATGCAGGGCTTGGTGCGGTTCTGATGCAAGAGGGAAAGTAGTATGTTAGGGGGTAGACAGTTGAGAGTTCATGAGAAGAACTACCCCACCCATGATCTAAAGCTAGCTACCATAGTATTCACGTTAAAGACGTGACAACATTATTTACTTGGAGAGAAGTTCGAGTTATATACCGATCATGAATCTCACAAGTATCTGTTTTAACGACCCGCATTCTACATATCGAAGGATCGTAGAATATTTATTTCTTATTCATATGAGGTTGTATGGTCGTGTAACTTTTGGAAACAACTATTAGGGTCATTTTCCATGTTTACGATTTTTGCCGATTTTTAAATGACCATTTTGCCCTTAGCGAATCTTGTTTTGCCTTTAACTTTTGATTGGTGAGAAGTTTGACCTGAACCACTTCCATAGAATTCGAATGATGGTTTAGCTTTCCACAGAGTGGTCATATTAGCCAAATGGGCTTACCGTTTTAAAGATATGGCTGAAATAAGGTTTAAGAGGTGAAAAACAGCTTAATTGGGCCTAATTAAGGTGATTAGCAGCTAGGCCCATAACCCATTTTGGGATTAAAGTTATAGGAGGGTTGATAGGGTTAGGGAAAACATCTCATTCCAGTTTTTACAACCGCCACTTTCATCCATTGAACCCAAGCAATGGCCTCCACCTTCTAAATCACCCCCAAATCACCGTTTAAGCATATATTAGCCTAATCAACATCAAATCAAGGCAAATCAACACCAAATCAGAGTTGGAGCTGCTGTGTTGCATTGGAAAACGCCCCAAAACAATAGTGTTTCAGATCTAAAGTTTCATTTGTGGCTAAGGTGAGTAATTTGCATTGTTTTTCACTAATTACGGCTAATTAGGGGTGATTAGTGATAATTAGCGAAACTATGGTTCAGAAAAATCTGGAAAAATTTGTAAAATTCTAAAATATTATTTTAGGGCTTTGATAAAAATTTGGGTTAATTTGGAGTAAGTTTGCTAATATTATCATTAGTTATGGATAAACATGATTAAGGGGAAAACCATGGGTTTTGGGTATGTTTGATCAATAATAACCTATATGCTTGATGCTTTGACCATGTTGATTGATCCTATATGTTACTACTACTGTTTGGAATGTTGTATGATTGATTAGTAAAGTTAGAATGGTTGAAAACGCCGTTGTACGGCGAAAATGGGTGATATAAGCTTGTTAGAAATGCTACAGAGATCTGGATCGGATCGGTGAAGGGGATCAGATCGGTGGAGGGGATCGGATCGGTGGAGGGGATCGGATCGGATGGACCGGACCGAACCAAAGTGGTAGCATCTTCAGCAGTGCACAAAGGCAAGGGCAAAAAGGAAGGCCATTTGAGTTGGGTTGAGGACGGATCGGACTAGGGGCGTAGCATGGGAACGGAGGACACGAGTAGGACCAGATCGGAGAGTACGAACCGAGTTGGAGGCTAGAGCACCCGAATCGAGCCGAGTTAGAGACAGGAGCACCCAAACCGAACTGAGTTGGAGGACGACACCCGAACCGAACCGAATGGGGGAACTTGAACACTATACAACCGAACCGAACCGGGCGTGTACTTTCTACGTGGTGACTCTTTGAAGACCAACTCTAATTCAAATAAAACCCGAGATGCAAATGAAGTCCAATGGAAGGTTGTTACTCAATATCCAAATGGGGATCAACGATTTAACGTCATGAGTTGGGCTTTGTTGTGGGATGTGTGCTAAGGGGTTATCGATGTCTATAGCTTTGACTCACCACAGAGAGACGGATATTGGCTATGGATCAGTGCAGTGGAGTTGTCATGACTCCATGGGGCAAAGTGATCGTAGCAGGGCTATGAGCCAGTGCAGTGGAGTTGTCATGACTCCATGGGGTAGAGTGGACATAGCAAAGTATTAATGGTTACGGATCAGCGCAATGGAGTCATCATGACACCATGGGGCAGAGTGATCATAACAAAGAATTGGGTGATCAAAGTGGTGGATATCGTATACTTTACGCACTAAGTGAGTGATGTGAGGATGATTGCTATGCTTGAAATTTGCTATCACCATGACTTGCACTTGCCCTCCCCATTATTTTCACACCATGTGTTAGTGTCACCTTAGAGTATTATACATCCTGTTGTGCTAACTCCTTGGTTGCAGGTCCAGGTTTAGGTATGGTTATGTATATCAGTTATTGTTCTGCTTTTTTTTTTGCTGCTTATCGCTCATACCAGACTTTTGCCTGACCCAGAGTTTAATGTCTCTTCTTATTACTCTGGGTGCTCTTAAACGAGCAGGCTAGAGACAGGCTAGCTGGTTATACATGAGTAGCTGTCCGGAGATGAGTAGGAGGGTTACACGTATTATTTCCATATATTCTCCTTGTATTGTTGCTGGTCACTACTTTGAGCATTAGTAGTGTACCTTCCTATTTTGCTTTAGAGACAGTTTTGAAAAGTTGTAATAATGATGATCTGGATCATAAGTTGTATTTGGATTCTCCGCTGCTATAATGGTTTAGTCTTCAACTTATGCACTGTCTCGCCTGTTTTATATCAATTTATGTTATTAATATATTTTGTTCCATGCGCTGTGAGATGTACTACAGGTCCTTTGTTGATCCATTCGTTTTCTTTCTTTTCTTCTAATGACCGTCCCGTGCTGGTTAGTGGTACAGCGTATTTTAGGGGAAATGTCGGCTGGTGCGGGGTGAGCCGTCACATTTGGTGTTAGACCTCTAGGTTGCGTATTTAACCTAGGGAAAGACATCAGGGAGAGCTAGTAGACATCAGGGAGAGCTAGTACATATATGAGAGCACATATTTGTGATATTTTGGTTTTTAAAAGCTATATATACACTATTAGTATATCTAAGGATGGAGCTGCACTGCACTGGCATCACTGAAGAGATGATCAATCGTTTTCTCCTTACAGATTGAATGATGAGCCGATCTACGAGGAATATTGGTTCAGGAGCCAATAATAGGAATGCTCCTGATGTGTGGACGATGCTCACTGACTTCATGAGAGAGATGCTTAGGGTTGTTCAAAGTGCAGCTCCTAATGCTGCAAATGCTGGTGGTGCAGGCGCCTAGGGCCGATTTCGCCAAGCTCTTTAAGGATTACACTAGTCTTGGAGGGAAGCCGTTCCACGGAATGGTATCGGCTACAGAAGTTCAGGATTGGCTTAATAGCTGTGAGCGTATCTTCAAGGATCTAAGAATCGAAGACGCAATAAAGAGAAAGTTAGCATCCCGCCAGCTGCAAGGACGGGCTATGAATTGGTGGAATGTTATTAAGGAAGCTACCCCTGAGGATCAAGGTACTGGGGTTCAGTTCAAGGCCCAATTCAATGATAAGTTTATCCTAACTGTTTAGAAATCAGAATTGTTTAGGAAGTTCTTGGAGCTTAAACAGAATGTTAGAGCAGCCTCGGAATATATTGCTGAGTTCGATACTTTATTGAAGTATGGATTATCTCATATCGACACTGCCGAAAAGAAGAATGAGAAGTTCATAACAAGATTATATCAGTACTTGGGAGAAAGCTTACAAATGATATTGATGAGACTTTTGAATCAATTGTTGGGAAAGCATTGAGATGAGAGAGCCTTTATCCTAAGCCCAAGACCGAAGTCGTTGTTGCATCTGCAGAGGGGCCAAAGCCGTAGGCAAGCGGTGGAGGCAAGAATAACTCTCAGAATAAAAGGAAGCAGAGTCAGACCAAGGATGGCCAGAAAAAAAAGGATAAGAAAGATGTTGAGTGCTTTAGCTATGGCAAGAAGGGCCAATACGCCAAAGAATGTCGAGCAAAGCTTGCGGATAGGAAGTGCTTCAACTGCAGCCAAGTTGGACATCATAAGGATAAATGTCCGCAACCCTTAAAGAGAAGCGGATTGTGAAAGCATATGCTATTAATTTTGTTCCTTCTTCGTCGAATGCCCTAATTGTGGCGGAGAAAGGAAAGAATGTCGTCATTCAAGGTATGCTTTCTATTTATGATGTTCCTGTTCGAGTATTGTTTGATACTGGGGCTTCCCGTCCTTTATATCTAGTGACCTGGTAGATAGGTTAGGATTGGAACCCGAGATTGTCGACAGAGCTTTAGTGGTGACGAACCCAATTGGTGGTTCTACTAGCCTTAGTATGATTTGTTGAGATTTGGTCTTATTGAGTCATGGATGTATGTTTGCTTGTGATTGCTTTGTTTTAGGCTTTACTGGGTTTTGCATTATTTGGGAGTCGATTGGCTCCAAAGATATGGAGTGGTGGTAGACTGTGAGGGATTTTCGGTGACTATTAGGGCAGATGATGGTGGAGGGTAGTGTTTGGTGGCCTACCTAGTGATGAGGTGATGGCTAGTTTTCTAAATTCCCACGACATCCTGTAGGACGAATTATCAGGGGTTCCCATTGCTGGCCAGTATCCGAATATCTTCGAGGAAGTGACCGGACTTCCACCACACCGAGAGATTGAGTTCCGTATTGATTTAGCGAAAGATGCCAGACCTATAGTAATGCCACTTCGTCGTATGGTGCCAAGGGAGCAGCGAGAGCTCGGGGTGTAAGTAAGCGATCTTTTGAAGAAGGGATTTATCGAAAGGAGTGTCTCCGAGTGGGAAGCACCAGTTGGATTTGCTACCAAGGCAGATGGTTCCCTTAGATTGTATGTAGACTACCACGAGTTGAATAAGGTGACTAGGAAGAATAAGTATCCCCTTCCACGGATAGATTATTTGTTTGATCAATTGAAAGGAGCAAGAGTGTTCTCCCAGTTGGACCTCGCGACAGGATTTCATCAGCTCCGAATAGCAGCTGACAGTATTCCTAAAATGGCCTTTCAGACACCGTCTAGATTCTATGAGTGGTGGGTCATGCCATTCGGGGTGACCTATGCACCAGCATATTTTGTGGACCTTATGAATAGGGTATCCAGGGATCAATTGAATAAGTTTGTTCTTGTGTTCATGGGCGATATACTTGTTTATTCGAGGACAAAGGAAGAACACAAGGAACATTTGAGAGTTGTGATGGAGGTGTTGAGAAAACACCAATTAAAAGCGAAGTTTTCTAAGTGTCACTTCTAGAAGAGGGAAGTGAGATTCTTGAGTCATGTTGTTTCAGAGAATGGTATTGCCGTGGACCAGACAGAGGTGGTTATGGTACAAGATTGGTCTATGCCCAAGAGTGCAACAAACATAAGAAGTTTCTTGGGATTAGCTAGATATTATCATAAGTTTATCCAAGACTTCTCAAAGATAGCGGCACCGTTAACTCAGTTGATCAAGAAGAATCATGCTTTCGTTTGGGACGAAAGGTGTGAAAATGCATTCAGTAGTCTGAAGGAAAAGTTGACGCGTGCGCCAGTGTTAGTCATTCCTAAAGGGAATGAAGAGATGACATTATACACGGATGCATGTGGTACTAGACTAGGTGCTGTATTGATGCAAGGAGGTAGGGTTGTAGCTTACACTAGTCGGCAACTAAAACTGCATGAGAAAAGATATCCTACCTATGATTTGGAATTGGCAGCGATCGTATTCGCATTGAAGATGTGGAGACATTATCTCTTAGGAGAAAGATTCTAGTTGTTTACTAATCATAAATCGTTATATCTTTTCTCTCAGAAGGATTTAAATCTCCGTTAGTAGAGATGGTTAGAATTCTTGGCTTCTTATGATTTCGATATCGCATACACACCAGGAAAGGGCAATGCAGTAGCCGATGCATTGAGTCGGAGACATGCCAATTAGGGGCTATGTTTCTAGAATGGAAGCAACTGGAGTATATCGCTGGGTATGATTTCAGACCAAAGTGCGAATTGGATCCAGAGATGTTAGAAAGTTTGACGATTAGAGCCACTCTGATTGAGCGGATTGGTTCCAGTCAGAGGGATGATCCTAATCTATTATAAATCATCTCCAAGTTAGAAATGGGAATCGAGGAGGAGATGAACAAGTATAGGCTTGATCGAGATGGTTGGCTTAAAAAGAATGGGAGACTAGTTGTACCCAATGTTAATGGATTGAGAGATGAAGTGCTTAGAGAATGTCATCACTCAAAACTAACTATACATCCCAGTGGTAACAAAATATATCGAGATATGAAGCACACCTACTATTGGGAAGGGATGGAAAGAGACGTTGGGAAGCTTATATCCAAATGCATGAATTGCCAGCTAGTTAAAGCCGAGCAAAAGAAGCCTAGTGCTTTGTTGCAACCATTAGAAATTCCAAAATGTAAATGGAAACAAGTCTTAATGGATTTCATTGATGGGTTACCAAGGACTAGATCGGGTCATGATAGTATTTGGGTGATTGTGGACTGATTGGCCAATAGTGCAAGATTCATACCGGTCAAGTCGGATAGAATGGCAGCTAAGTTAGCGGAACTGTATATGAAGTGGGTAGTGAGATTTCGTGGAATACCCAAAGGCATTCTGAGTGACCGAAATCCGTTGTTTACTAGTGGATTTTGGAAGAGCTTACAAGAGGCTTTAGGATCAGAATTACATCTCACCGCGTATCATCCTCAAACCGATGGTCAGACAGAGAGGGTGAACCTTATATTAGAGGATCTCTTGAGAGCTTGTATATTGGATTTTGGAGGATCATGGGATGACCATTTGCATCTAGTGGAGTTCGCATATAATAATAGTTGTCGGTCCAGTATTGGTATGGCTCCATTTGAAGCTTTATACGGAAGAACGTGCAACTCACCATCGCGTTGGTTAGAAACCTGTGAGAAATTCGTGCTTGGACCAGATGTAATAAGAGAAACTTCAAGCAAGATCAAGGTTATCCAACAACGAATAAGGCTGCTCAAGATAGGCAGAAGAGTTAAATTGATAAGAGGCGAAGAGATTTAAAATTTTCCATTGGCGACTTGGTGTTTGTCAAGATTTCTCCACTAAAGAGTGTGATTCGATTTGGTAGATGAGGCAAGTCAGCATCAAGATTTGTTATCCATTCCCAGTTCTCGAACAAGTTAGGAATTTAGCATATAAGGTTGGATTACCTGACAAGATGGCAGGAGTTCACAATGTATTTCATGTTTCCAAGTTAAGGAAGTTCGTAGACGACCCTGATATGACTATTTCACCGGATCAGTTGGATGACATCGAAGTAGAACCCGAGGTAGCTCGGAATCGCAGGCGGATCCGTATTGTCGAGTACGATACAAAGCAACTTAGAAGGAAGACAGTGCAACTAGTCCAAGGTCCAGTTGGGTGATAACGAGAATGACTGTACATAGGAAACAGAGGAGAGCATAAGGAAGTTGTATCCATAACTCTTTACCTGGTAAGATTTTAATGAACATTTAGTTATCCCCTTGTCAGTAAACCGCATGCTAGGATAGGCTTGTTAAGTTGTTTTGTATGTTTGGTTGTTTGTAAATGGTTGATAAGCATGCGAGACCGATTGTTGTTTTCTTAGTTAAGGAATTTCGGGGGCAAAAATTCTTAAGGGGGGAAGAGTGTAACGACCCGCATTCTATATATCGAAGGATCGTAGAATATTTATTTCTTTTTCATATGAGGTCGTTTGGTCGTGCAACTTTGGGGAACGACTATAGGGGTTATTTTCCATGTTCACGATTTTTGCCGATTTTTAAATGACCATTTTGCCATAGCGAATCTTGTTTTGCCTATAACTTTTGATTGGTGAGGAGTTTTGACCTGAAACCACTTCCATAGGATTCAAATGATGGTTTAGCTTTCCACGGAGTGGTCATATTAGCCAAATGGACTTATCGTTTCAACGATATGGCTGAAATAAGGTTTAAGAGGTGAAAAACAGCTTAACTGGGCCTAATTAAGGTGATTAGCAGCTAGGCCCATAACCCATTTTGGGATTAAAGTTATAGGAGGGCTGATAGGGTTAGGGAAAACATTTCATTCCAGTTTTTACAACAGCCACTTTCATCCTTTGAACCCGAGCTATGGCCTCCACCTTCTAAATCACCCCCAAATCACCGTTTAAGCATATATTAGCCTAATGGACATCAAATCAAGTCAAATCAACAACAAATCAGAGTTGGAGCTGTTGTGTTGCATTGGAAAACGCCCCAAAACAATAGAGTTTCTGATCTAAAGTTTAATTTGTGGCTAAGGTGAGTAATTTGCATTTTTTTCACTAATTACGGCTAATTAGAGGTGATTAGTGATAATTAACGAAACTATGGTTCAGAAAAATCTAGAAAAATTTGTAAAATTCTAAAATATTATTTTTGGACTTTGATAAAAATTTGGGTTAATTTGGAATAAGTTTGTTAATACTATCATTAGTTATAGGTAAACATGATTAAGGGGAAAACCATGGGTTTTGGGTATGTTTGATCGATAATAACCTATATGCTTGTTGTTTTGACCATGTTGATTGATCTTATATGTTACTACTACTTTTTGGAATGTTTTATGATTGATTAGTAAAGCTAGAATGGTTGAAAACGCCATCGTATGGCGAAAATGGATGATATAAGCTTGCTAGAAATGCTATAGAGACCTGGATCAGATCGGTGGAGGGGATCAGATCGGTGGAGGGGATCGGATCGGATGGACTGGACCGAACCAGAGTGGTGGCATCTTCAGCAGCGCAAAAAGGCAAGGGCAAAAAGGAAGGCCATTTGAGTTGAGTTGGGAACGAATCGGACTAGGGGCGTAGCATGGGATCGGAGGACACGAGTAGGACCGGATCGGAGAGTACGAACGAATTGGAGGCTGGAGCACCCGAACCGGACCGAGTTGGAGGCTGGAGCACCCGAACCGAACCAAGTTGGAGGATAGCACCCGAACTGAACAGAATGGGGGAATTGAACACTATACAATCGAACCGAACCGGATGTGTACTTTCTATGCATTGACTCTTTGAAGACCAACTCCAATTCAACTAAAACCCGAGATGCAAAGGAAGTCCAAATGGGAGGTTATTACTCAGGATCCAAATGGGGATCAACAGTTAACATCATGGGTTGAGCTTTGCTGTGGGACATGTGCTAAGGGATTACCGATGTCTATAGCTTTGATTCCAACTGAGAGACGAATATTGGCTATGGATCAGTGAAGTGGAGTTGTCATGATTCCATGGAGCAAAGTGATCGTAGCTGGGCTATGAGCCAGTGCAGTGGAGTTTTCATGACTCCATGGGGCAAAGTGGACACAGCAAAGTATTAGTGATTACGGATCAGTGCAGTGGAGTCTTCATGACTCCATGGGGCAGAGTGATCATGACAAAGGATTGGGTGATCAAAGTGGTGGATACCGTATACTTTACGCATTGAGTGAGAGATGTGAGGATGATTTCTATGCTTGATGTTTGCTATCACCATTACATGCACACCCCCTCCCCATTATTTTCACACCATGTGTTAGTGTCACCTTAGAGTATTGTACATCCTGTTGTGCTAACTCTTTGGTTGCAGGTCCAGGTTCAGGTATGGTTATGTATACCTGTTATTGTTCTGGTTTTTTTTTTTTTTTTTGCTGCTTATCGCTCATACCAGACTTTTGTCTGACCCAAAGTTTTATGTCTCTTCTTATTACTCTGGGTGCTCTTAAACGGGAAGACTAGAGACAGGTTAGTTGGTTATGCACGAGCAGCTATCTGGAGACGAGCATGAGGCTTACACGTATTATTCCCATATATTCTCCTTGTGTTGTTTCTAGTCACTACTTTGGGCATTAGTAGTGTATCTTCCTATTTTGCTTTAGAGACAGTTTTAAAAAGTTGTAATAATGATGATCTGGATCATAAGCTGTATTTGGAATTTCCGCTGCTATGATGGTTTAGTCTTCATCTTATGCATTGTCTCGCCTGTTTTATATCAAGTTATGTTATTATTATATTTTGTTCCATGCGCTGTGAGATATACTATAGGTCCTTTGTTGATCCATTTGTTTTCTATCTTTTCTTCTAACGACCGTCCCATGCTGGTTAGATATTGGTACAGCGCATTTCAAGGTAAATGTCGGCTGGTGCGGGGCGAGCTGTCATATTTGTTCTCGTCAAAAGGCCACAATTTAAGGCAACAACGGTGGATGGAGTTTCTAGCTTCTTATGATTTTGAGATTGCTTATTCCACTAGCAAGGGTAATGTGGTGGCAGATGCACTAAGTAGGCAGAGGATGACCCCAAGTCCTCTGTTTGTGGAAAGAAAGAACTTGAAATTTATATCAGCTTTTGATTTTAGACCCTCCATCGAGATTTTGCCTGATTTATTTGCATCCTTGGAGATACGACCAACTATTATTAACCAGATAGGAGCTTCGCAACAAGGTAACCCACAGATTTTAGACATCATGGGAAAGCTCAGAAGAGGGGAGACTTCTAGTCGCCTCAATAGATATGCCATAGATAAAAAGGGGTGGTTGCGACGAGATGGAAGGATTTGTGTTCCTCAAACCGTAAGCTTGATAAAGGAAGTCCTAGAAGAAGCCCACCATCATAAGATGACCATTCATCCAAGCGGTGATAAGATGTACAGAGACATGAAGAGGGTTTTCTTTTGGGCTAGGATGAAGAAAGATGTAGCCGAATTTATTTCTTAATGTTTTGTTTTCCAGCAATTTAAAGCTGAGCAAAAGAAGCCCGGTGGATTACATATTATTTGGAGGTTCCTCAGTGGAAATAGGAGAGCATCCCTACGGATTTCATAAATTGTTTGCCTAGATCGAAGAAAGTCAACACCAGTATCTGGGTTGTGGTAGATAGACTCACCAAGAGCGCTCACTTTATTCCAGTTAAGAGTAAGAGGACGACATCATGGTTGGCAGCAATCTATGTTCGTGAGATAGTTCGTCTTCATGGGGTGCCATCCAGCATCGTAAGCGATCGTGACCCCATCTTTACCAGTGAATTTTGGAGGAGCTTGCAAGAAGCATTAGGTACACAATTGTGTTTGAGCACCGCTTATCGTCCTCAGACCGATGGACAGAGGGAGAGGGTGAACAGGATTCTTGAAGATCTTTTGAGGGTATGTATCCTAAACTTCGGAGGGACTTGGGAAGAGAAACTTCCTTTAGTAGAGTTTGCCTATAACAACAGCTATCAGTCCAACATCCGCATGGCACCCTTCGAAACATTATACGGATGACCATGTAGATCACCAACTTGTTGGTGGGAATCTACAGAAAGATTATTACTTGGACCAGATATGGTTAGAGAAACGTCCGAAAAGATTGACCTCATTCAACGATGGATGAAGACAACCCAAGATAGGCAGAAGTCCTAGACAGACAAGAGAAGGACTGACATCGAATTTGAAGTGGGAGACTTAGTTTTTATCAAAGTATCACCTTTGAGGAATGTGGTTCGCTTCAGATCAGTAGAGAAGTTGGCACCTAGGTTTGTGGGACCATTTCCCATAATTGTGAGGATTGGTCAAATGGCCTTTAGAGTAAAGCTCCCAGAAAATCAATCTAGTGTTCATGATGTTTTCCATGTTTCTCATCTATGGAAGTACCTACATGACACCGTAGTAATTGTTGAGCCAAGTGTTTTGGAAGAAATAAAAGTGGAACATGAGGCGACAGTCAGGCGAGTTCCTTCCTGTATTGTTGAATCAGAAGTTAAGAAGCCACACAATAAAGAGATCAAATTACTAAAGGTTCAATGGAGAGAAAACCAGAGGACGCGACTTGGGAGACCGAAGACAAGATTCGTGCTTCATACCCTTTCCTTTTTGAGGGTATGTTCTTAACCCCTTTTTCAAAGTTTTATCAGTGCTTGTTTCTATCATTTGAGTATATCTTATCCATAGTATTTTTCTACCTTTAGGTAGGAATCCTATGGATGCAAACATGTTTTTGAAACATGTCATGTTTGATGGATGAAAGTGTCTGCTAGTGGTTGGATGTGGACGCATATACACACACATTAGGCACTAGGTTGGCTCAATCACTCTCATACTGCATATGGATGTGTGTGCATTTTTTTTTATGGATGGAAATGGATGTATTAGCATATGGATGTTGCATTTGGACGAATGAGTGTGCACACATATAGAGCTTACATATTATAATAGGATTATTTGCATACCTATTGGATTTATGGCACTAACATATACACACACCTTTGCATATGTTCACATAAGCATTAAAAGTTTTTAAGGACAATGGATGCTAGTGATTGATGGATAAGTAGATGGATGATGGATGGTAGGATATGCATTTTTCTCAACTTGAAGATTTGAGGACGAAATCCTTTAAGTAGGGGAGAATGTAACACCCCGTAATTTCATTAACATTAAAGAGGATAAATTAAATAATAATTAATTTAATATTCAGAATTAAGGGAAACGGATTGCACCATTGCGTCCGTATCGAAATTCTTGTCAAGGTAGACATTTGGTTTGCATAAAACAGACACCGTATGAAGAAGTTATGAGTGTTTTAATTTTGTATACGCGCAGAAGAATTATATATATACGCATGAGTTAGAGATTAGTCAGAATTTTTTCCAGAATAGTTCGATTTCCAAAAACAAAAAGTGGCGGCAGATTTCCCGCTCTATGGGGTCGACCCCCCTTTAGGGCTGTCGACCCATGGGTCAACCCACCTACAGGGGTGTCGACACCCCTAGGGCTAACGTGGCATAGTCGGTTTGGAGGCTGGCGGCTATAAATAAAGGTCCATTTTCACTTGTTTTTTGTCTTGAAATACAATGGAGGCCAGGTGATGTCAGTAGATGGACTAAACCTAATTCTATTCATCTTCTACTAATCAAATTCTGAGATTCAAGCATAGATCCAACACCAACTTCTTTTCTATCTTCTTAACAATCCAAACACTGTGAGTTGTTTACTTTTAGGTTTAAATGAATAAAAGTAAATTGTGAAAGACTGTGATTTGGATATGTTGTAAACTGTGAATCTATGCTAGTGTTAAATCTTATACAATGTCATGATAGATCTACTTCTCTAGATCTAATTCAATTGTGGTTATTCTATTATGTCGCCTTTATGGATCTTGATTTGTAACTATATTGTGGTTAATGTTAATTTGGACAGTTACAACATAGGTTAGATCTAATTTTTTATGTAAATCACCTTTCACCTGTGTAACACCCCGATTTTTTAATGACATTAAAGAAGATTAATTAAAGAATAAATAATTTAATGTTAAGAATTAAGGGAAACTGATTACGTCATTACTTTCGTCTCGAAATCCTAGTCAGGATAGACACCTAGTTTGCGTAAAACAGAAAACATATGAAGAAGTTACGGACGATAGAAAGTTGAAAATCATAACCAAATACAACTGCCGCACTTGCCAAGTGCGCAAGGAAATTTTGCACTGGCGCACCTGTAAAGTGCGCCCAGAATAGTTTCTGGGTATTCGGGCCTTTTTTCGAGTGAGTGACGACCCATGATCTGACTCAATTTTATTAGGGCTGAGGTGGCATCCGAATTCTGTAACCGAGCAGCTATAAATATATCTCATATCCTTTGTTTTCTTCACAAAGAAACAATGATGGTCGTACTTTGCTAGATTCTGAACTAAACTAGGGTCTCTCATCTTCTTCTAAAGCATATCAAATTCTGAGATTCAAGTATAGACTCAGCACCTTTTCTAGCATCTTAGCAATCCAATCACTATGAGTTCTAGTTGCTTTTAGGTTTAGATAAATAATAGTGAATTATGAAAGACTGTGATTTGGATATGTTGCAAACCATGAATTTATGTTATTGTTAAATCTTATGCTATGTCATGATAGATCTTTTTTCTTTAGATCCAATTCAATTGTTCTACTATGTTATTATTACGGATCTTGGTTTGTAACTTTGATGATATGCTATTATGCAGACGTATGTAGATTTATTCTATGTGATCTAAAATTGTCACCTTATGATTCATGTTAAATCTGTTCTACGTGATCTAAAATTATCACCTTATGATTCATGCTAGATCTATTCTATGTGTTCTAAAATTGTCACCTTATGATTCATGTTAGATCTATTCTATGTGATCTAAAATTGTCACCTTATGATTCATGTTAGATCTATTTTATGTGATCTAAATTGTCACCTTATGATTCATGTTAGATCTATTTTATGTGATCTAAATTATCACCTTATGTTAACATGTTAGATCTATTTTATGTTATCTAAATTGTCACCTTATGTTAACATGTTAGATCTATTTTATGTGATCTAAATTACCACCTTATGTTATCATGTTAGATCTAAATCGATTGTACATCTAAATTGCTAATTTAGATATTGTGACATCACAGTTCATCAGTTTTATGTCCACCTTGTTATGATGATAATTTCATGTCCATGCTAGTATGTATGTTCACCTTATTATCATACAAGTTAATGTTTATGCCGAGATGATCATTTTAGTTATATTCCCATTATTTTCCCTATTATCATTTATGACTAGGCTATTGTCTAGCCTAGGCATGTTGCTAATTTCGTAAGGGCGCTAGTTAAGGAACGGAGGAAAAAGGGTTAAAAATGGCATAGTTTGAATATGAACATTTATGGACATGTAATTCAAATTATTAGGTAAAATAGGTACTGACACCAATAAAAGGAAAGGATTAATTAATTAAAAATGGATTGTCTAGTAATTACTATTAGGAATTGTAATTGTACTTATGACATGAGGTTAGGTTGCATTAGTGCTGGAAGTCTGCACGGACCAGACCGGCATATCCAGTAGCCACTAATGGTAAACCTAATGTGGGAGGTTTATATACGTAAATACGAATCAGGCTATGACACGAGGTTAAGCCTAACTATGGATATTGGAATAAGTCTGCCCGGACCCGACCGGCATATCCAGCATCCACATGTTGTAGGCCTAATGTGGGAGGTCTAGCCCATTATGAAACCATAAATGGACATAGTAAAGAATTGGACTACTTAACCTAAGTTAATGCATAAGGATTGTATGAACTTAAATTTAAGTTGGGGGTTAAGTAAACATGGTTGAGGGGTGGGTTAAGTAAATCTGTAGAGGGGATGGGTTAAGTAAATCCGAAGAGGGGAGGGGTAATATTCACATATAGGACCACAAACTTAACCTGTTAAGGCTATGTGATTAAAGACACCTAGTGGTATACGTAATCGCTCAAAATAATAAGGTTATGTAATTAAAGACACCTAGTGGTATACATAATCGGTGGAAATAATAAATTTATGTAATTAAAGACACCTTTTAGGGTAAACATAACTTGTAGAAGTGATAGGGTATGTAATTAAAGACATATATAGGTAAGCATAACCGGTTGGAAGATTAGGGGTTATGTATTAAAGACACATGTACGTAAGCATAACCGGTAGACATAAACAAGGCTATGTAATTAAAGACACCTAGTAGTATACATAGTTAGTGAAAACCTAGTGGGGGATACAAGACAAATGGGAGAGCTTGTATCATATTGTGTAGAAACATTTCAATCAGTAACCCGAAGTAGGTATCAAACAAAGTACTCCGTACTAGGCGGAGAAGGGGCACGCTTACTGACTGATTGTAAGAGATCCAAACATGGAGGATGGTGTGGGCGGCACAAACCGACCGGGCCATGTGCGTGCATTAGTCGGGCAGAAGGGGATGAGACGACCGTGACACTTGTAGATATGGTTGTGCACATTGTTACAACGAGGGGTTGCCACTTTAAGAAGTGGCACCTCCTATTGTGGGGCCAGCAAAAGGTATCTACAAGGGTTAGGGAGCCGATCGATTAGGGTAGTAGTTAGGATACATTTGGACGTATACGTAAGTCTACCACCTTATAGTTGAAGGGATCATCTCTTTCTAAATATACTAATAACAGTGCAGAGTAATAACTAGTGAGGCATGTACACCTTATCTTGCTTACCTTGTCACACCTGCCATTTATGTAGTGATCTCCCTATCCACTTTATATGCTTATCATGTTACTTTTATTTATCTATTGGCTAAAGGTAACTAGACTTGCCAGACTTTATGTTTGACCCTTTTTGTTTCTCCTTCTTTCTTCCGTTTCCCCCCTCCCTCCAGGTTCCCAGGGAGGAAACACCCAGGCTTAGTCAGGATTCAGATATCACCTTTCTAGGAGCTACTTCTAAAGTATGGCTCAAGTTCTTGTCTCTACTATGGCTTAACTCTTTCAACTAGGGAATTATGTTATTATATTCTTATGTACTCTGATGATGCAAGACAGAAGTTATTTTATTGTAATGGTTTTTGTGACTTATGTTTTTGTGGACCACGATATTTTTATTGAAATAAAATTTTAAATTTCCGCTGCTATCTTATTTATATCTGTCTTTTAGTTATTTTGTGCCTGATTACCTAAAGCATTTCACGGAACTTATTACATTACCTTAGTAAGTGACATTAACGGATGTGGGGTGTCACACTTGGTATCAGAGCCGAAGGTTACCAGATTAGATAAATGTTTTTGAAAAATTATTTTCAAAAAGGTTTTAAAAGAAAACATTTTCAAAAAGAAAAGTCTATTTTGAAAAACATTCCCCAAAAAGCCATATATAGTATCCTTAGGTCCTTTATCTAAATTTCTTCCTTTCCCTTTTTTCAGCATGTCTGGGGAACAAAACATCCCTAATATCCCAGAGGGCATCACTATACCCGGATGGTTCCGTAGGTATTTGGAGGCCACGGCGCCGGCCGAAGGCCAAAGAGATTTTCTCCCCCAACTGGACCAGTCATTCCTCCTCCTCCCTCCCCCTCCAAAAGTAGATAACTTCGCCAAGATCTGCAGGGACTTCTGTAATGACCCGCATTTTTAGAGATATATAATTAATTTATTTAGTTATATAATTGGTGATTTAGAGAAGTTAATGATCGTTTAATTAAATAATATTGAATATTTAATAAACAATTATAATATAATAATATATTATAATGTCAAAATAGTCGGAAATAGTGAAATTCACAATATCATGTGAATTGAATAGCATACGAGATTTGGTGGAGCTTCGATTCGAAATATAATAACGATTATATTGAATCGACGACAGTTGAACGCATAGTTTATAATATATTTATAAACGAGCTCGAAATGGCGCTGCAGTTCGCTATTTGGCGATTTGAACTTCAACTGAATATACAGGATTCGTTTTAAGCCGGATTTCTGTGAAACAAGAAACGGGTGGAGCTGGTGGAGTATATCTTTCTAGTGGAAGAGAAAAATCAGGATTTCGTCGTGTAGATTTTGATGTACGTCCAAATCAAATTTCAGAAAAGTCGCTGTAGAATTCCTTTATAATTTGCGACGCTTTATATACGTTATAAAAGGATTTTCGATATAAACTGAATACCGAGATAATCTGAAATCTGAAATATCAAACTGTATATTTTGATATGATATTCTGGAACTGTACGATATCATATGTGAAGATATACGATAATATAAATTTATTTATATTTAATTTAATAATATTTAAATATATTTATATATTTAAATGGGTCATCCAGAGCTTTAAAAATAGCCGGTTTTGCAAACGAAGTCGGAATCCGACAAAACCAGTTTTGTTGGATCCGCAATGTCGAGTAGTTGCTAGATGTCAGTTTCCGTGATTTTTGAAGTCACTGTGTAGTCGTACGGATTTTTAGAGTGGAAAACAGTCAGTATTTTATCAGTTAAAAATACACTGTGTGAGCATACGAAGTCGGAATTCGACGAAACCAGTTTCGTTGGAACCGTAATGTCGAACTCTAGCTACATGTCCAGTTTGGTGATTTTTGGGTATCGTGTGTGATCACACGCATTTTTAGGAGGCGAAAACAAATATAAAAACCAAATTCGTGAACAAGAACGAGCCACATCATCAATTATTTTCAGCCACATCTTTTTTCACTATATATACAAAATCCCTTAACCTAATCCCTTTGCTTTCTCTGATCAAACATGGTGCCGCCACTTTTTCTTCCTCAAACTAAAAACGCAAGAAGGAAATCCAAATTAAAATCAAAGAAAGTTTGTAAAATTCCAAAGCAAGTTTATTTCGCTTTCTAGTGAGCTTCTCTTCTCGTTGGTATTGGTTTTCTTGAGTTCGAATATCATTCTGTCGCCCGAGTTTTTGGAGCAGCGAATTAGGGTTAAAGTCCATGGGGTTTTTAATCCATTATTCGCGGATTTGGTATCATTTCTGAACTCATGGTGATGAATAGCTCGAGTTGTGATGATTTTGGAGGATTTGGTTCCAATTTTTGTCAAAGGATTTCTGTAGCTTTCCGTTGAAAGCTCGACGACGGGAATCTTGTGGAGGCGTCGAGTTTTATGGTTTTGATATAGGGAGGATGCTCTCGAGTAGAGCAGAACGTTGGTGGTGTCGATTGGTGAAATGATGGTCTGTAGAGGAAGAACGAGGTGAAGGAATGGACCAAATGGTGGACGGGTAATCACTTGAAGCATGGAAAATCAAAAAAAGGGGAAGAAGGGATGTTCGGTCGTGGGCTTTAACAAAGGTGAATGGGCTGGGAGATATAAGCTAAGGCCCAATACAATTTGGTTAAGTTTTATTTAAGGTTAATTGAATTATGTTTAATTAAATTATGGTTTGGATTAATTAATTACACTTAGAGTTAATTAATGAATGCTTAGGTTAATCTATACTTAAGTTAATTAATTTATAATTAGGGATAAATTAGAATTAATTGATAATTAGGGTTCTAAATTAAGGTTAATTAATTTAGATTAAATCATTAATCTTAAAAACGTTAATAACTCCATCGTATTTTTTCAGAATTAAATGAAACCGAGTGCAAGGGAATCATGATGGAGAACCAAATATTTTGGAACCGACTGAAAAGGGATTGGGGCTCGCTAAAGTTTATAGCGAAATAAATTGTCCGTCTGAATCAAGCGATGGTTATCGTTATTGACGATGATCGTCCAATGTGAGTAAATCTCACCAACTATAAACAGTTTATAATTTCATGTTGTATTTTTAGAACTATTAGAAATTGTCTGATTTACTGTGTGTTGACTGTTTGATTGAACTGCTAGTCAGTTAGTTGAATTTCTATATTGATTCTGTTTAACAGAATATATCATATGGAACTAAAGGTGATGTTATCTATATTGTCTAACATCTGTGATGCAGGGAAACAGGTTGGAGGAATCCGACTGGATTCCTCAACAGTTATTTTATTGTTTTTCATATGTTTTGATATATGATGTGAATTATAACCTGTTGTTGATTGTGTGTGTATGGACGATATTGAACATCGTGATTTGATATGATGGAATACCATAACATACGGGATGTTGATAAGGAGATTTTCAAAGTGATATTGAAAACAGAGATATTTATAAATTGAAATATTTATAAATAAGAAATATTTATAAATGGGAATATTTATAAATAGGAGGTATTTTAAAAAGGAAATAAATTCAAATCATTTTCTTTTTGGAATGGAAAGGCCTGTGTGGCGAGTTTGGGGATTTTCCCGATGCTCCCGTTACAAAGGAGGTTATGGCGAATTTTCCCGGGAATTTAAGGAGTTAGAATATTTCAAGAATAAATTTGAAAATGAAATATTTGTTAACCATTTACAAATAGAATTGGAAAGGGAACATTATAAAAAGGAAATCATTTTTAAAGTGTAGAACCGTTATTTAAAAGTAAATCTTTTCAAATGAATAAAACGTTGTTAAAAAGGAAATCTTTATAAAGTGAATAAAGTAAATCGAATATGGTATTCGAAAGGAGAAATCGAATATGGTATTCGAAAGGAGTTAATCGAATATGGTATTCGAAGTTTGTTAATCGAATATAGACATTCGAAAGGAGTTAATCGAATATGGTATTCGAAGTTAGTTAATCGAATATGGTATTCGAAGTTAGTTAATCGAATATAGACATTCGAAAGGAGAAATCGAATATGGTATTCGAAGTAGTTAATCGAATATGGTATTCGAAAGTTAGTTAATCGAATATGTTATTCGAAAGGGGTTAGTCAAGTCGAGTTAGTCAAACAGAGTTAACCAGTTAGAGTTAATCAGTTATAGTTAACCAGTTGGAGTTAATTAGTTAGAGTTAATCGATTAGAGTTAAAACGAACTAGAGTTAATCAAATATAGTTATTTGAGACAGAGTTAGTCAAAACATAGTATTCAGGGTAAGTTGCCATCTTGTACGACTGCTAGCGAAATTCGCAGGGCTGTAAATAGCCTACGGCGGTCGGATGTTTCCTGAGGGAGTAAGGCGTAACCATTGTGATCGCTGCGATCTAGAGTCAGGCGAATGGAGTTTAATCGAATATTAGTTATTCGATAGGAGTTAATCGAGTTGATCGAGTTGCGAAATAAGTTAAGTTAAATAAGTTGAGTTGATCGGGTGGTTCGACCAAGTTAGTCGAGCCTAGTTAATCGAATCGAATTGGTCGAACTAAGTAAGTCGAGTTAAGTTAGCCAAGTTAGTCGAGCCTAGTTAATTTAATCGAATTGGTCGAACTAAGTAAGTCGAGTTAAGTTAGCCAAGTTAGTCGAGCCTAGTTAATCGAATCGAATTGGTCGAACCAAGTAAGTCGAGTTAATCGAGTCAAGTTAAGTTAGTCGAGATAAGTTCGTCGAGTTAAATAAATCGATGTTAGTTTCATCGAAAGGAGTTATCAATGTTAGTTTCATCGAAAGGAGTTATCAATGTTAGTTTCATCGAAAGGAGTTATCTGTTAGTTTCATCGAAAGGAGTTATCGATGTTAGTTTCATCGAAAGGAGTTATCGATGTTAGTTTCATCGAAGGGAGTTATCGATTATAGTTTAATCGAAGTGAGATTTTCAAATATGAGATATTTGAAAAGGAAGAGTTATCGAATATTAGTTATTCGAAGAGAGATTATCGAATACCGTTTATTCGAGAAGAAGTTAGTCGAATATAGGTTATTCGAAGAAGAGTTAATCAAATAGAGATTTCTCGAAGAGAGTTAATCGGCGAATTCGATTATATCGAATTCGGGAAAGTACTTATACTTTTCCAGTGTTTAAATAGAGATATATTTATTTATAAATAAATAAGTGTTAGGTTAATTATTCGCTAATAAGAATAGAAGTTAAAATTAAAGTTAGATAATTCGAAAGTAGGGATTATAACGTTATCGTTATAACCAATGTTTTAAATATAGAAGTAGATTAGTAAAATTGGATCCGAGAAAGGCGTAAAGAAGTTGTTAAAGATTAAAAGATAAACTTTGACCATTTCGAAGTTATAACGTTGTTCAGTTAAGGTCTGAGAGGTAATTATACCCCAACTTGAGTGACTTCCTTCTTGACTAAGAAATGGTAAGGTTTGATCGTAAAGGAGTTTTGGAAATGTTTTTCCAAACGAGAATCAGAAATGTTTTCTGATAAAAGAAAAATAAGAATTTATAATATAGGGAAACAGGAGATAAGTAAATAAATGAACTAAAGAGATTTATGTTAAATGATGTTTGTTCGATATAATTTCTATCTGGAAATAATATCGTTGTTTGCACACTTGTTTTTCTTTGATAGTTAACTCACCGACTATCGAAGTTTTAACCATTTTAACGTTGTTAATATGGAGAGACCGGTTGGATTATTATCCATAGAACCACTCTGTATTGGCATAAGCGTCGCGAATCATATATGCCAAAGATAATTGAAGACGGAGTAAAATGCAAGGACTATCCTGTATACTGAATAGTGCCTTCGGTTTGTCCAGTCCCAGGACAACTTGTATGGACGAAGGTCTGACAGAGTATATCCAATGGATCGCGTAAGTTGATCTGTTCAAACGTATTCACGTTTGGTGGCGGAGGAATTCGTTTCTCTTAGCTGTATATCCGTGTTATTTTTGAATAAGTCAATTTGTGATTTGGCGGGTATGACGATGTGACATTTCTAAGTGAATGAAGATGGATGTCTGACATAGTATTTCCAGACGGTCACGTACATTGATTTCTTCAACTATACCAAGAGTGGAAGCGGAGAAGGAAACTTCATTAGCTAACACGTAATGTACTATTGTAGACGTCAATTAGTGATTTTCGATGGATTTGACAATGTAGCATTCGAAGTGAATCTGATGTAATGATAAAGCGTAGCTTCTAGCCTCATCAACCGGTAAATGACAGAAATCGGGCAGGCAGCATGGCTAAGTCGGTCGCACCGAAGTAGGGTGTATAATCACCTATCTAGAGAATATTCATTTGTTTCTTAAATCTATCAATGTTGTCCTATATATATACGGGAACGGTTGCTGATCCCAACCGTTGGTGATGTACATTCGATACACTCAAGCGAAATGAGTGGTCGGTCATGTGTGGCTGAGTTACAAGATGTTCTTGTTGAACTCCAGTGTATCGTTCCTAGAGTACACTGATCGGAAGGTGGTTCCATACCTTGTCATAGTTGGAAATCCATTATCCAATACATGCTTGCGATTTTGATTGTATACTATTTATGTAGAGCGTGAGATGAAAGCGTTTCTGCTAGTTGATATCTATTTGTACATAGACATTATTATAATATCAAAAGTTTTTTGATATAAAGATATTTTGGATTCTCACAAGGGAAAAACCCGTTCCGTTCTGCGGCGTGGTCTTATGAGATATCGTTTACTTGTTCATATACCTGTTTAAACTGTTTTACTCATACCAGTCCCATGACTGACCCGGAGTTTATTATACCTGTTTAAACTGTTTTACTCATACCAGTCCCATGACTGACCCGGAGTTTATTTGTTTTGTTTTCCCTAAACTCTTGGGTGCCTAATTTTGTACGGGCAGTCAAGTAGTTAGGAATTTACAGATATACTGGAAGAGCGTGGAGCAGGAGGCTTCAAGATCATATAGCTATAGTTATTTCCGCTGTGTTGTAAGTGCTGTACTCTGATAAGTGCTATTGTATACATAACTGTTATATTTCCAAGTTATGTTATCTTTTATATGTTATTCGTTCCGCTGTGAGGTTCGTTTTACTCTGATGTTGTGTTCTTCTTCTTCTTCTATTCTAAGTTTCTATCTTATCTATTCTCACCCTCTAATTTCTTTCATTAATTACCAGGATTTTTCGATGTTTTGGTTATCGACGTCGAGCTTACGTCGATAACCAAAGTCGCCGAAAATCCTGGTCGTTACAGTTGGTATCAGAGCTTAAGTTAAGAATTACTTGGCTCTGTGGCGTGACTCGGTAGAGATAGGTTTAGTAATACCCTAGATTGAGTTTGAGTGTATATATACGAGTGCGTATTTGTATTTGATATAAAAATGGTTTATATTGTGGAGATTCATTGGTTGAGTTGTTTATGAGTTCTGGTCGATCAGTTTGATCCACTGTATCGGTAGGAGTAAATAAACACTTGAAAACGATGGACCGACACAGTATGGATATGTGATATATTATCATATATAGGATGTGTTGGTAGTAATTTTAATCAGATAGGATTATAACATGTGAAATGGTTATATATAACCAATCAGAATCATATAAGTAAAGTATATGAAATAAGATGAATTAAATATCAATTTAAATCAGATTTGGAATTAAAAATAAGGAAATTTTAAGTTCCTGGGAGATTTTGAAATGTTTTCAAAATGGAAGTATTCAGTAATGGTTTTGAAAATGATATAGTATTGAAGTCACTTGGGTCGCTGGAAAATAATTCCGATGATGACTGCGCAGTATCATCGGTGTGATTTTCGAGTTCTAAGTGGTGGATTACTACCAGAGATTTTGATTTGAATTGTTTTGAGAAAACAAGTTGTTTAGAAAATTCAAAGGTTTTGAATTGGCAGTATGATTTCAAATTGATTTGAAATAAAACCGGGAATTTGAGTTCTGAAATTAAAATTTAACTAATGAAGTTAAATAGATTGAGATGGTATAAATGACTAAATAAATTCAAATTTAACTTGAACTAAGTTAAATAGAATTGAATGGATAAGTCAAGAATTTGAAATTTAGCTGGACTTAGAATTTGAAAATCAAGAATGAAACTTGAGATTGACAATGGGATTCGACTTGAGTATAAGCGAATGATTGTGTTAAGAATAACTTGGTTGGAGTTGATTGGGATGGTATTTGTATATGCCGAGTTGATAACAGATGGTAGGGATATAATGATATGCCCAACAAAAAGGTACAAGTTTATATTTTATATGAGTTTGGAATTTATGAGCCGAATTGCCAAGCCGTTTGGCGTTTTGATTTTCTTTTGGGTTGGAGATGACCTAGAGAGGCGAGTTGTGGTTTTATCGATAGGGCTGTACAAAGGAAGTTATGGCGAAATTTTTCGAAAGTTTAAAGTGTTAGAAAATTTTCAGAATTTTTGAAAATTTTAGTTAGTCGGAAGAATTAATATTTTAGTCGATATTAATTGGTTCTGTTGAAATCAGAAATAAGGGGTAAAAAAATCTTAGGAATTCCAATAGATAGGTTTGTCCTCTAACTTAGCAATTTCGAGGACGAAATTATTTTAAGTGGGGAAGAATGTAATGACCCGCATTTTTAGAGATATATAATTAATTTATTTAGTTATATAATTGGTGATTTAGAGAAGTTAATGATCGTTTAATAAAATAATATTGAATATTTAATAAATAATTATAATATAATAATATATTATAATGTCAAAATAGTCGGAAATAGTGAAATTCACAATATCGTGTGAATTGAATAGCATACGAGATTTGGTGGAGCTTCGATTCGAAATATAATAACGATTATATTGAATCGACGACAGTTGAACGCATAGTTTATAATATATTTATAAACGAGCTCGAAATGGCGCTGCAGTTCGCTATTTGGCGATTTGAACTTCAACTGAATATACATGATTCGTTTTAAGCCGGATTTCTGTGAAACAAGAAACGGGTGGAGCTGGTGGAGTATATCTTTCTAGTGGAAGAGAAAAATCAGGATTTCGTCGTGTAGATTTTGATGTACGTCCAAATCAAATTTCAGAAAAGTCGCTGTAGAATTCCTTTATAATTTGCGACGCTTTATATACGTTATAAAAGGATTTTCGATATAAACTGAATACCGAGATAATCTGAAATCTGAAATGTCAAACTGTATATTTTGATATGATATTCTAGAACTGTACGATATCATATGTGAAGATATACGATAATATAAATTTATTTATATTTAATTTAACAATATTTAAATATATTTATATATTTAAATGGGTCATCCAGAGCTTTAAAAATAGCCGGTTTTGCAAACGAAGTCGGAATCCGATGAAACAAGTTTTGTTGGATCCGCAATGTCGAGTAGTTGCTAGATGTCAGTTTCCGTGATTTTTGAAGTCACTGTGTAGTCGTACGGATTTTTAGAGTGGAAAACAGTCAGTATTTTATCAGTTAAAAATACACTGTGTGAGCATACGAAGTCGGAATTCGACGAAACCAGTTTCGTTGGAACCGTAATGTCGAACTCTAGCTACATGT
Source organism: Allium sativum (assembly GCA_030737875.1). Lineage (NCBI taxonomy): Eukaryota > Viridiplantae > Streptophyta > Magnoliopsida > Asparagales > Amaryllidaceae > Allium > Allium sativum. Next base: position 746,050,191 of record CM060916.1, on the reverse strand, counting down.
CCAGTTTGGTGATTTTTGGGTATCGTGTGTGATCACACGCATTTTTAGGAGGCGAAAACAAATATAAAAACCAAATTCGTGAACAAGAACGAGCCACATCATCAATTATTTTCAGCCACATCTTTTTTCACTATATATACAAAATCCCTTAACCTAATCCCTTTGCTTTCTCTGATCAAACATGGTGCCGCCACTTTTTCTTCCTCAAACTAAAAACGCAAGAAGGAAATCCAAATTAAAATCAAAGAAAGTTTGTAAAATTCCAAAGCAAGTTTATTTCGCTTTCTAGTGAGCTTCTCTTCTCGTTGGTATTGGTTTTCTTGAGTTCGAATATCATTCTGTCGCCCGAGTTTTTGGAGCAGCGAATTAGGGTTAAAGTCCATGGGGTTTTTAATCCATTATTCGCGGATTTGGTATCATTTCTGAACTCATGGTGATGAATAGCTCGAGTTGTGATGATTTTGGAGGATTTGGTTCCAATTTTTGTCGAAGGATTTCTGTAGCTTTCCGTTGAAAGCTTGACGACGGGAATCTTGTGGAGGCGTCGAGTTTTATGGTTTTGATATAGGGAGGATGCTCTCGAGTAGAGCAGAACGTTGGTGGTGTCGATTGGTGAAATGATGGTCTGTAGAGGAAGAACGAGGTGAAGGAATGGACCAAATGGTGGACGGGTAATCACCTGAAGCGTGGAAAATCAAAAAAAGGGGAAGAAGGGATGTTCGGTCGTGGGCTTTAACAAAGGTGAATGGGCTGGGAGATATAAGCTAAGGCCCAATACAATTTGGTTAAGTTTTATTTAAGGTTAATTAAATTATGTTTAATTAATTATGGTTTGGATTAATTAATTACACTTAGAGTTAATTAATGAATGCTTAGGTTAATCTATACTTAAGTTAATTAATTTATAATTAGGGATAAATTAGAATTAATTGATAATTAGGGTTCTAAATTAAGGTTAATTAATTTAGATTAAATCATTAATCTTAAAAACGTTAATAACTCCATCGTATTTTTTCAGAATTAAATGAAACCGAGTGCAAGGGAATCATGATGGAGAACCAAATATTTTGGAACCGACTGAAAAGGGATTGGGGCTCGCTAAAGTTTATAGCGAAATAAATTGTCCGTCTGAATCAAGCGATGGTTATCGTTATTGACGATGATCGTCCAATGTGAGTAAATCTCACCAACTATAAACAGTTTATAATTTCATGTTGTATTTTTAGAACTGTTAGAAATTGTCTGATTTACTGTGTGTTGACTGTTTGATTGAACTGCTAGTCAGTTAGTTGAATTTCTATATTGATTCTGTTTAACAGAATATATCATATGGAACTAAAGGTTATGTTATCTATATTGTCTAACATCTGTGATGCAGGGAAATAGGTTGGAGGAATCCGACTGGATTCCTCAACAGTTATTTTATTGTTTTTCATATGTTTTGATATATGATGTGAATTATAACCTGTTGTTGATTGTGTGTGTATGGACGATATTGAACATCGTGATTTGATATGATTGAATACCATAACATACGGGATGTTGATAAGGAGATTTTCAAAGTGATATTGAAAACAGAGATATTTATAAATTGAAATATTTATAAATAAGAAATATTTATAAATGGGAATATTTATAAATAGGAGGTATTTTAAAAAGGAAATAAATTCAAATCATTTTCTTTTTGGAATGGAAAGGCCTGTGTGGCGAGTTTGGGGATTTTCCCGATGCTCCCGTTACAAAGGAGGTTATGGCGAATTTTCCCGGGAATTTAAGGAGTTAGAATATTTCAAGAATAAATTTGAAAATGAAATATTTGTAAACCATTTACAAATAGAATTGGAAAGGGAACATTATAAAAAGGAAATCATTTTTAAAGTGTAGAACCGTTATTTAAAAGTAAATCTTTTCAAATGAATAAAACGTTGTTAAAAAGGAAATCTTTATAAAGTGAATAAAGTAAATCGAATATGGTATTCGAAAGGAGAAATCGAATATGGTATTCGAAAGGAGTTAATCGAATATGGTATTCGAAGTTTGTTAATCGAATATAGACATTCGAAAGGAGTTAATCGAATATGGTATTCGAAGTTAGTTAATCGAATATGGTATTCGAAGTTAGTTAATCGAATATAGACATTCGAAAGGAGAAATCGAAAATGGTATTCGAAGTAGTTAATCGAATATGGTATTCGAAGGTTAGTTAATCGAATATGTTATTCGAAAGGGGTTAGTCAAGTCGAGTTAGTCAAATAGAGTTAACCAGTTAGAGTTAATCAGTTATAGTTAACCAGTTGGAGTTAATTAGTTAGAGTTAATCGATTAGAGTTAAAACGAACTAGAGTTAATCAAATATAGTTATTTGAGACAGAGTTAGTCAAAACATAGTATTCAGGGTAAGTTGCCATCTTGTACGACTGCTAGCGAAATTCGCAGGGCTGTAAATAGCCTATGGCGGTCGGATGTTTCCTGAGGGAGTCAGGCGTAACCATTGTGATCGCTGCGATCTAGAGTCAAGCGAATGGAGTTTAATCGAATATTAGTTATTCGATAGGAGTTAATCGAGTTGATCGAGTTGAGAAATAAGTTAAGTTAAATAAGTTGAGTTGATCGGGTGGTTCGACCAAGTTAGTCGAGCCTAGTTAATCAAATCAAATTGGTCGAACTAAGTAAGTCGAGTTAAGTTAGCCAAGTTAGTTGAGCCTAGTTAATCGAATCGAATTGGTCGAACTAAGTAAGTCGAGTTAAGTTAGCCAAGTTAGTCGAGCCTAGTTAATCGAATCGAATTGGTCGAACCAAGTAAGTCGAGTTAGTCGAGTCAAGTTAAGTTAGTCGAGATAAGTTCGTCGAGTTAAATAAATCGATGTTAGTTTCATCGAAAGGAGTTATCAATGTTAGTTTCATCGAAAGGAGTTATCAATGTTAGTTTCATCGAAAGGAGTTATCTGTTAGTTTCATCGAAAGGAGTTATCGATGTTAGTTTCATCGAAAGGAGTTATCGATGTTAGTTTCATCGAAGGGAGTTATCGATTATAGTTTAATCGAAGTGAGATTTTCAAATATGAGATATTTGAAAAGGAAGAGTTATCGAATATTAGTTATTCGAAGAGAGATTATCGAATACCGTTTATTCGAGAAGAAGTTAGTCGAATATAGGTTATTCGAAGAAGAGTTAATCAAATAGAGATTTCTCGAAGAGAGTTAATCGGCGAATTCGATTATATCGAATTCGGGAAAGTACTTATACTTTTCCAGTGTTTAAATAGAGATTTATTTATTTATAAATAAATAAGTGTTAGGTTAATTATTCGCTAATAAGAATAGAAGTTAAAATTAAAGTTAGATAATTCGAAAGTAGGGATTATAACGTTATCGTTATAACCAATGTTTTAAATATAGAAGTAGATTAGTAAAATTGGATCCGAGAAAGGCGTAAAGAAGTTGTTAAAGATTAAAAGATAAACTTTGACCATTTCGAAGTTATAACGTTGTTCAGTTAAGGCTAGAGAGGTAATTATACCCCAACTTGAGTGACTTCCTTCTTGACTAAGAAATGGTAAGGTTTGATCGTAAAGGAGTTTTGGAAATGTTTTTCCAAACGAGAATCAGAAATGTTTTCTGATAAAAGAAAGATAAGAATTTAGAATATAGGGAAACAGGAGATAAGTAAATAAATGAACTAAAGAGATTTATGTTAAATGATGTTTGTTCGATATAATTTCTATCTGGAAATAATATCGTTGTTTGCACACTTGTTTTTCTTTGATAGTTAACTCACTGACAATCGAAGTTTTAACCATTTTAACGTTGTTAATATGGAGAGACCGGTTGGATTATTATCCATAGAACCACTCTGTATTGGCATAAGCGTCGCGAATCATATATGCCAAAGATAATTGAAGACGGAGTAAAATGCAAGGACTATCCTGCATACTGAATAGTGCCTTCGGTTTGTCCAGTCCCAGGACAACTTGTATGGACGAAGGTCTGACAGAGTATATCCAATGGATCACGTAAGTTGATCTGTTCAAACGTATTCACGTTTGGTGGCGGAGGAATTCGTTTCTCTTAGCTGTATACCCGTGTTATTTTTGAATAAGTCAATTTGTGATTTGGCGGGTATGACGATGTGACATTTCTAAGTGAATGAAGATGGATGTCTGACATAGTATTTCCAGACGGTCACGTACATTGATTTCTTCAACTATACCAAGAGTGGAAGCGGAGAAGGAAACTTCTTTAGCTAACACGTAATGTACTGTTGTAGACGTCAATTAGTGATTTTCGATGGATTTGACAATGTAGCATTCGAAGTGAATCTGATGCAATGATAAAGCGTAGCTTCTAGCCTCATCAACCGGTAAATGACAGAAATCGGGCAGGCAGCATGGCTAAGTCGGTCGCACCGAAGTAGGGTGTATAATCACCTATCTAGAGAATATTCATTTGTTTCTTAAATCTATCAATGCTGTCCCATATATATACGGGAACGGTTGCTGATCCCAACCGTTGGTGATGTACATTCGATACACTCAAGCGAAATGAGTGGTCGGTCATGTGTGGCTGAGTTACAAGATGTTCTTGTTGAACTCCAGTGTATCGTTCCTAGAGTACACTGATCGGAAGGTGGTTCCATACCTTGTCATAGTTGGAAATCCATTATCCAATACATGCTCGCGATTTTGATTGTATATTATTTATGTAGAGCGTGAGATGAAAGCGTTTCTGCTAGTTGATATCTATTTGTACATAGACATTATTATAATATCAAAAGGTTTTTGATATAAAGATATTTTGGATTCTCATAAGGGAAAAACCCGTTCCGTTCTGCGGCGTGGTCTTATGAGATATCGTTTACTTGTTCATATACCTGTTTAAACTATTTTACTCATACTAGTCCCATGACTGACCCGGAGTTTATTATACCTGTTTAAACTGTTTTACTCATACCAGTTCCATGACTGACCCGGAGTTTATTTGTTTTGTTTTCCCTAAACTCTTGGGTGCCTAATTTTGTACGGGCAGTCAAGTAGTCAGGAATTTACAGATATACTGGAAGAGCGTGGAGCAGGAGGCTTCAAGATCATATAGCTATAGTTATTTTCGCTGTGTTGTAAGTGCTGTACTCTGATAAGTGCTATTGTATACATAACTGTTATATTTCCAAGTTATGTTATCTATTATATGTTATTCGTTCCGCTGTGAGGTTCGTGTTACTCTGATGTTGTGTTCTTCTTCTTCTTCTATTCTAAGTTTCTATCTTATCTATTCTCACCTTCTAATTTCTTTCATTAATTACCAGGATTTTTCGATGTTTTGGTTATCGACGTCGAGCTTACGTCGATAACCAAAGTCGCCGAAAATCCGGGTCGTTACAACTTCCATGCTATGGGAGGGAAGCCATTCCATGGGAACGAGACATTCGTGGAAGCTCGGAATTGGCTTAAGGAGACTGAGGACTTATTCGTAATATTTGAAGTGGAGGATAGAAGAAAGGTTTAGTTAGTTACTTAGCTATTAAAAGACGAAGCCTCCTTTTGGCGGGAAGGCACCCAAGATGAACGTCCAGTGGAAACTTGGGAAGATTTTAGATAGAGGTTCGAAATGAAATTTCTTTCCCAAGCAGAAAGCAACATGCAGATGGAGAAATTCTTAGCACTCAAACAAGGAAACTTGAAGGTGATATAATATGTGAAAAAATTCAACCATCTAGCAAGGTTCGGGTTAGAGTTGGTGTATACGCCGCACAAAAAGGCTTTGTGGTTTGCTAAAGGGCTGAATGAACCCCTTCATGGGTTAGCCATGTCCCATATTCCAACGGGGGCCACCTTTGAAAAACTTGTCAATATGGCCCTGATGCATAAGGAGGACAAGGGAGAGAAGAAGGAGGTAAAGGCTGAAGGGACATCGCAAAATAGGAAGGGGTCGCCCAAGAAGGGGCAGCAGTAGCAGCAATAGTAGCAGAAGAAAGGAGGGGAAAATAATAAAGGCAAGGATAAGAGAAAATGTCACTATTGTGGGAAGGAAGGTCATCTGGTTAAATACTGTAAGCGAAGGAAGAATTCTTGCTTCCACTGTAGAGAGGTCGAACACTTTGCTAAAGAGTTCCCAAAGAAATGGGGATCACAGGGACAAGGTCAAAGGGCAGGAAACTTTAGAGGGCAGGTGCATGCTCTCGCGAGCAGTGCTCCTGATAGAGGTTGAAAAAATTCTGTAGAAGGTTTAATTTCTCTTTCAAACCATCCTATTAGAACACTTTTTGATTCTGGTGCCTCACATTCATTTATACCAAGTTCTGTACTTGAATCTCTGCACTTAATTACTAGTATGGCAGTAGATCCCATAGTTGTTTCAAACCCCATTGGTGGTTCGGCTCATTTATCTATGATTTGTCGGGGTTTAAAAATACCTGCATTAGGCATCGAGTTTCAATGCGATGCGTATGTGCTCGGGTTTATGGGCTATGGGTTGATTCTAGGAATGGATTGACTAACCACTTATGGTGCCATTATGGATTGTGAGAAGAGGGTTGTTAGGCTTCTGACTTGTCATGGGAGAACCCTCGAGATTTTGTTTGACCCATAAGGGTCGGTTATGCTTAGTTTCCTAGAGTCTCTTGATGCATCTATCGATGATCTGCAATCCGTTCCAGTAGTCTGAGATTTTTCCGATGTTTTCGATGAGGTTCTGGGTTTACCTCTGAGGTGCGAGATTAATTTTCGTATATATCTAGTGGACAATGCAAAGCCTGTTGCATTACCAATGCGCCACATGGCTCCAAGGGAAAGGAGGGAGTTGAGTAAGCAAGTAGTGGAGCTTCTTGAGAAAGGGTTTATCAGACGAAGCATATTTGAATGGGGTGCTCCATTAGTGTTCGCAACTAAGGCGGATGGTTCGCTTCGTTTGTGTGTTGATTACAGGGAGCTGAATAAACTCAATAAGAAGAATAAGCACCCGCTTTCGAGGATTGATGATTTATTTGATCAGTTTGTTGGTGCCTCGGTATTTTCCGAGTTAAACTTGACCACGGGTCCCATCAGTTGAGGGTGGCCGAGGACAGCATAGATAAGACTGCTTTTAGGACTGCATGTGGTTTCTTTGAATGGCTAGTTATGCCTTTTGGGATGACAAATGCACCCGCCTATTTTTTCGATCTGATGAGTAGGGTGTTTCGGGAGTTCCTAAATAAGTTTGTGGTAGTCTTTGTTGATGATATTTTGGTCTTTTCCAAATGTGAAGAAGAGCATGCCCAGCGTTTGAGAGAAGTTTTGAAAATTCTCCGCGACCATCAGCTTAAAGCAAAGTTCTCCAAATGCCATTTTTGGAGAAAAGAGGTGAGGTTCTTAGGGCATGTGGTCTCCAAAGAAGGGATAGCTGTGGATCCCGCGAAGGTGGTTGCAGTGCAAGATTGGTGATTCCTAAAATGCAACCGAGGTGAGAAGCTTTTTTGGGTTAGCAGGTTACTATAGGAAGTTCATTAAGGACTTTGCAAAGATATCATCCCCACTCACCAGGCTAACGAAGAAGAACTTGGCATTCTCATATGATATAGACTGTGACATTGCTTTTCCAATGACTGAAAAGGGCTCCGACAACAGCCCCATTTTTGACTTTGCCTGATGGGAATAAGGTGTTTACTATTTACATTGATGCGTGTGGTATAGGGCTTGGTGCGGTTCTAATGCAAGAAGGGAAAGTAGTGTGTTATGGGGGTAGACAGCTGAGAGTTGATGGAAAGAACTACCCCACCCATGATCTAGAGCTAGCTGCCATAGTGTTCGCATTAAAGATGTGGCGTCATTATTTTCTTGGAGAGAAGTTTGAGTTATACACCGATCATAAATCTCTCAAGTATCTGTTCTCGCAGACGGATCTCAACTTAAGGCAACAGCGGTGGATGGAGTTCTAGCTTCTTATGATTTTGATATTTCTTATACCCCTGGCATGGGTAATGTTTGTGGAAAGAAAGAACTTGGAGTTCATATCAGCCTTTTATTTTAGACCCTCCATCGAGATTTTTCCTGATTTGTTTGCATCCTTGGAGATATGATCGACTCTTAGAGACCAGATGGGAGCTTCGCAATAAGGTGACTGTAACAACCCGGAAAATGCGAACCAAATTAAAATTTTTATTTTGGTTATTTCAATAAATTTTGAATAGTTAAAATAATTTATTTTAAATAATAACAATTAAAAAATTATTTTAATCGAAGTTAGAGCAAAAGTATTCATTTTGATTTCTAAAGAAATTAGAAATAGTATGGTAGTTTGAAAAGTCAAACCTATACTTTGACCGAATGTGATGGATTCAAAATTTAACGGATTTTAGTGAAACCAAAAATATCTAAATCTGTTTGAAAATATATTTTCAACGAATCCGAAAAATTGAAATCTCATAGCAGGAATCTAAAGATATAGCCAATTGAATATTCAGGATGGTCGCTGTAGTATAATCTATAGTCCGTAAAAAAGGCCATTTTTCAAACGACCTCCGTTTTTCGATGAAACCACTTTTGTTGGATTCGAAATGTCAAATTATTGCTAGGTTTCAATTTTCATAATTTTTCGAATTAATATGTGAGCGTGGCAAACAAAAATGTGTTTTGTCAATTTCAGTCAAATCTGATCGACTTGAAAATAGCCATTTTTCGAACAGTCTCAGAATTTGACGAAATTAATTTTCTTAAGACCTTATCGTTAAAACAAAGCCAGAAATAATTTTTCTGGATTTTTCTGAGTTGGTATGTGGCCCCGGTGGATTTAAATAGACGATCAAATTTATTATTTAAATGGTTTAAATAATAAATTAAAGATTTCAGGCCACAGACAGTTGTTTGGGCTGACGAGACCTTGCCCATTGCATCCGAAATGGGGGCTATTGGTTGAGGTCAATTCCGATTGAACTGAAATCGGAATAATTTAAGTGGTATGGTTTTATTTGTAAAAATCACATTAAAATGTTATAAAATAGTGGAAATTCATTTCAAAACCCTAAACCTATAGTGTAGCCGCCGCCTTCATACCAAATCCATGGCCACTGTGCTCCCCTTTTCATCCCTTAATATCCACCAATCCTCTCAATAAAATTCCTCGCTCCAGTTCAAGCTTTTGAAGAGATTTTCTTGCTCTTCATTTCCATACGGCTTGATCTATCTCAGGTGGCACATAGCCCAAGTTACAGACCCATAAACCCACGGTTTTGAGACCGCCGCCGCCCCTTATACACTCGACCGAGTGGGCCCCCCTCGCCAGCGTGGGTGCGCCGCCCCTTGGCCTTGGTCGTGGTGTACTCTGATCGTTCTCTAGTGCTGTAGATCGGAAGAGAAAACCAACCCTAAGATTGAACCTATCTCTGAAACCTACGGCCTTCTTCTGAGTAGTGGAAGAAGAAGGTTTAACCCTTTAATTATTTTATTAATTTATTTTTAAAATTATAATCCATCTTGTTTTAATCATAAATAATTCATATGAACTCAGAATAACGCGATTTCTGAAGCGTTGCAATCGTAGAGACAAGGTCTACATTCTCAGACTGAAAAGAGACTATTTCTAGCTGTTTGAATTTTTAGACCAGTTTGCAACACGACAGTGATATTTTTTCATTTTATAATTAATTAATTATTTAATTTAATTGTTATATGATGATTGAATGTGTATAATTCAGATCTTTTATGTGATGATATCGTGGATGTTTTATCTGTTTGTTGGTGATGTATAAACACAGATTTGTTTATGTTTCAATAAAATAATCATTATTGTTTATTTATTGATTTGGATTAGAATTTCCAAATCAACAAAAATAATCACTTTGTTGTGTTATTGATTTGGATTAGGATTTCCAAATCGATAAAAAATAATCACTTTGTTATGTTGAATTGCATTGGATTAGAATTTCCAAATCGATAAAATAAATCGTTTTGTAAAATTATTGATTTGGAATAGAACTGCCATTCCAAAATAAATCATTTTATTATGTTGAATTGCATTAGATTCCCAATTCAACATCAAAACATTATTTGGATTATTTTTGTTGAATTGAATAAATTGTCAATTTAATATTAAAAATACTTTTTTAACAATTTTGAGAATTGAAATAGGATTATCAATTTAACTTAAAACATTATATTATCCTTTTTATTGTATTGAAATAGAATTGTCAATACAATGGAAAATATATCATTTTTTGTCTATATCATTGAATTGAGAGAAAGTTACTCCTTTATTTGCATTCTTTTATGCAAATATACATTGAAATAAAAAAATTCTTTTATTTGCATTCGCTAATGCAAATAGACATTACCAAATAAAAATGTTCTTTTATTTGCTGTTACATCCACGATTTTCGACCGTTCAAATCGACAATGATCCTTCTTGTCGACATAAACAGATCAAAAATACGGATAGTTATTGGGATTAAAATAAGAAAAAGAAGAAAGAAGGAAACAAATACAGAATCTCGTAGCGGAAGGAAAAAATATAATAATTAAATAACAGTTCATGAAGATGTTAAAACATACATTTGATTATATTTACATAATTTATCAGAGTAAATTAACATACAACATACCAGTATATGCAGCGGAATAATAATTTTAATACGTCTATTGAGCTCCATCTTCATCTTCATAATGGAATCTTCAAAGCAAGGGAATCTTTGCTATCTGTAACTCGGTCTGACCCGAGCGTATTGCAAAAAAGGGAAACACAACAAACACTCGGATCGGAACTAAATCATTCTCATATTAGTTAAATCAAATTTCATGTAATAATATGAGTGCAATAACTTAAGAGATGTTACAGGAATTTCCATCTCTTAAGGATCCGTCAAACTAATATCATATAATATAATACGCTATTATAATAATGTCTATGGTTAAATATAACATATTAAAATAGCATAAGCGGGATTACATTTTTACCCTTACACCGTTTATAAATATCGTCGTAAACATTGCATATAAAACACCAGTTACGGTCGGTGGATAGGGATGCGCTGCTATACAACAATGTCAAATCAAAATCGTAGGGGGCTCGATCATGATAATATGACAAGGCACACGAGGAATGCCCAGAGTATGAATATACTAGTTGCACGCCCGGACTGGTGGTAACGCATAGCCGCAACTACCGCCCACCTCGGACAACACTCCCAAATCACGATTGCGCATCAAATCAAACTGAGCGACTATAGTAATAAAGGAAGTGTCGATGGGGGTAGCTAACCCCACTTGGTCATGGTATAGCCCTATTTTAGTCATTTTAATTATGCCGAAGGTCAAGAATATCCATTATCGTTCTCTTTCTTCAAATCCAGTAATCGCCTCCAAATCCATCCAACACCATTTCTGGAACTCCACCGCATACACAGTTGTTAAAGTGGCTTTCTGTATTGGCAGAGAATATGACAATATCCAATCCCGGTCTCTTTAACAACCAATCGTTTACATTTTTCACATCGGTCGGTTCTTTTACATTTCAAAGAGGTTCGTACTTCATATCAAAATATCATGTTTCAAAAGTCATTTTAATATTCAAGATAGAATATTATTCATAATAAAATCTCCATTTAAACCATTTAAAATCTTGAAACAATTCCAACTTTAATAATTTGAATATTAAAATGACTTTTGAATCATGATATTTTGATATGAAGTACGAACCTCTTTGAAATGTAAAAGAACTGACCGATGTGAAAAATGTAAACGTTTAGTTGTTAAAGAGACCGGGATCGGATATTGTCATACTCTCTGCCAGTACCAAAACCACTTTAACAACTGTGTACGCGGTGTAGTTCCAGAAATGGTGTTGGATGGATTTGGAGGCGATTACTAGATTTGAAGAAAGAGAACGATAATGGATATTCTTGACCTCCGGGTCATAATTAAAATGACTAAAACAGGGCTATACCGTGACCAAGTGGGGTTAGCTACCCCCATCGGCAACACTTCTTCCTTTATTACTATAGTCCCTCAATTTGATTTGATTTGATGCGCATCCGTGATTTAGAAGTGCTGTCCGAGGTGGGCGGTAGTTGCGGCTATGCGTTACCACCAGTCCGGGCGTGCAACTAGTATATTCATACTCTAGGCATTCCACGTGTGCCTTGTCATATTACCCTGATCGAGCCCCCTACGATTTTGATTTGACATTGTCGTATAGCGGTGCATCCCTATGCACCGACCGTTACTGGTGTTTTATATGCAATGTTTACGACGATGTTTATAAACGGTGTAAAGGTAAAAATGTAATCCCGCTTACGCTATTTTAATATGTTATATTTAACCATAGACATTATTATAATAGCATATTATATTATATGATATTAGTTTGACAGATCCTTAAGAGATGGAAATTCCCGTAACATCTCTTAAGTTATTGCACTCATATTATTACATGAAATTTGATTTAACTAATATGAGAATGATTTAGTTCTGATCCGAGCGTTTGTTGTGTTTCCCTTTTTTGCAATACGCTCGGGTCAGACCGAGTTACAGTTAGCAAAGATTTCCTTGCTTTGAAGATTCCATTATGAAGATGAAGATGGAGCTCAATAGACGTATTAAAATTATTATTCCGCTGCATATATTGGTATGTTATATGTTAATTTACTCTGATAAATTGTGTAAATATAATCAAATGTATGTTTTAACAGCTTCATGAACTGTTATTTAATTATTATATTTTGTCCTTCCGCTGCAAGATTCTGTATTTGTTTCCTTCTTTCTTCTTTTTCTAATTTTAATCCCAATAACTATCCGTATTTTTGATCTGTTTATGTCGACATTAAGGATCATTGTCGATTTGAACGGTCGAAAATCACGGATGTTACATTTGGTATCAGAGCTAGTTAGAGAACGTGATAGTGGGTTCTCGCTTGGCTGTTTGGTGGCGAGCAGGAGACTCTTACCCCTACACGTCCCAATGGGAAGATTGGGTTGGTTGTTGCAGTCGAGAGGCTGGCCATAAAATCAGTTTTGAGGTATCACTGTATGTCATGGTGGGATGTTAGCCCATTGCCTGACGGTTGCAAAGCCCAAGGTCATTACAGTTGGTATCAGAGCCAGGTTTTAAAACAGTAATTAAATGTCAAATTTTAACTTAATAGTAAAATTTAACCTATCGGTCAAATTAAACTACACTATTGATGCAAATCAATATAAATATGTAATTTAAACTGTCAAACATCAATCCAAACAATCTTATCATGACATAATAGTATTTAACTAATATTAGAATACTTTAGTTAAGCGCGAGTGGGTTAGATCACTCACCTTGGCTTTGAACGAGATTGAAATCCAATTTTTAGCCCAAAATTCAACGTTCTCATAATCAGCCCAAACCAGCGGCATCGCGAAGAGCTCGTCGATACGATTCCAACGCAACAAACCGCGTGTTATTCTGAATTCGTATGAAAAAGTTATGCAAGTTTTAGTGACTGAAATTTAAATAAAAATAAAATGAATATTGGAAGAAAAATGGCACAAAATAATCAAACTTGCCACATCAGCACCTTCCCTTTACTCATCTTCTTCTTTGCGTGATACCACTCCAGGAAACACGATTCAAACAAACCCACTCTTCGTTCAACCACCAACATCGCGCACCACCCTACACGCGGCCAGAACACGATCTGAAACCTCCACCGTGAGAGCCTTCTCGAGGACAACCCACGGCCAGAAAGTAGGCCCATTCGGCTGCGCCCTGTCCTTGATAACCGCGCCTAATGGCGCTGCCTTCCATGGCAAATCCCGACGAATATATATAGAAAAAGTATCAATCATCCGTATGGATTTGTAGATCTGGTCGAGTACTCGATTTTCATATATTAAGTTTTGAATTTCGTTGAGAATCGAAGAAGAAATTGAGGAGGGAAGATTCGGGTGAAGGTGGCCATCGAAACGAGAACGGCGGCTGCAATATAATTAGGGTTTTTGAAGATTAAAATAATAATTATTTCGATTTGCGTGTATTTAAAGTCAAAACTTAAATGTCTCCAAATTAGGCCCGCTTACTGCCTAACAATAGGTTTTAAGGCCTTCTGAACGCAATTGGACTAGTGGCGAAGCCCAATTCTGAAGTCTATAGCAGTTTCACTTAAAACGTAATATTTTTAATTAAACAACGTACAAATTTCAATGTAATTTACAAAACGCGTTTAGCTTCATTACGCTTACATACTAAATTCAAATAACTGGAAATTTTAATCCTGACAATATTTTGACATTCTGAATCCAAAAAAATGAATTGCGTCGAATTCTGGGATCGTTTACAAAATGACAATTTTTGTCTGTTCATTAACATAAATAAAATATTCATTATTCACCAATTAACCATTAAATTAAATTTAACGGTTTATTAATTTTACATAGTCAAAATAAAATTCATATGAACTTATAAATCAAAATTTTACTATTATGACTACAATTATCATTATATTAATATATTCAATCATGTTTTCACCGTCAAATTTCACAAATTAAATCACTAAATATTATTTACACCCATAAAATATCAAAATCATATTAAATTAAATAATATAATTTATCGCAAAACTTGGGATGTTACATTTGCATTCTCTAATGCAAATATATTTAGAGAAATAAAAATGTTCTTTTATTTGCATTCTCTAATGCAAATATATGTAGAAATATAAAATTGTTCTTTTATTTGCATTCCTTGATGCAAATATACATTGAATAGAAAGGTTGTTTCTTTTATTTGCATTCTTTTATGCAAACATACATAGAAATATAAAATGTTCTTTTATTTGCATTCTTTTATGCAAATATACATAGAAATATAAAATGTTCTTTTATTTGCATTATTTTATGCAAATATACTTTGAAATATAAAATATTCTTTTATTTGCATAATGCAAATATGCATTGAAATAAGAAAAACTCTATTTTTGTTTGCGATTTTAGATGCAAACAAAACATTAGAAATAAAATTGCAATTTTTTTTTGCAATTTTAGAAGCAAACAAAACATTAGAAATAAAATTGCATTTTTGTTTGCAATTTTAGATGCAAACAAAACATTAGAAATAAAATTGCATTTTTTTTTTGCAATTTTAGATGCAAACAAAATATTAGAAATAAAATTGCTTTTTTGTTTACAATTTTAGATTCACACAAGGCATTAGAAGTAAAATTATGTTTCATTTGAAATTTTAGAAGTAAACATAAACATTATAATGAATATACATTTTTATTTTGTATATTGGATAGAAAAAAAATGATTTAAAAGGTTACATTCTTGTTTGTAAACTAAGTTGCAAACAAAACATTTAGAAAAGATTTCATTTATTTTTATTTGCATATTTAGATGCAAATAAACAACGTAGAAAATATTTCATTTTTATTTACATATTTAGATGCAAATAAACAATGTAGAAAAGATTTCATTTTTTTATTTGCATATTTGGATGCAAATAAACAATGTAGAAAAGATTTCATTTTTTTTATTTGCATATTTAGATGCAACTAAACAAAGTAGAAAAAATTACATTTTTATTTGCATACTAAATGCAAAATCAACACCGTAGGAGGAAGTTGCATTTTTGTTTACAAAATTGGTTGTAAATAAAACATTATAATAAAAGCTACATTTTGTTTACATTTTAGATGTAAATAAAAAGCTGGTATTTTAAGAGTCACATTTTTATTGGCATTGCGTGTGAAATAAAAGAATTGATTTAAATGTTGAAATGTTTATTGTCATTTTAATTGCAATAAAAATAGTAAAATCGCCAAATGATTTATATTTATATTTATATTTATATATAAATATAAAGTAAAATTTAACGAATCGCGCGCGGTAGTTCGCTTTTCGGCAATCGTAACTTTAAACGATTATACCATAAGATCCAACCATCAGATTTTCCCAAAACTGGAACCGCTAAGACCGCTTTAGGAAGATCTTTCCGATGATATAAACTTTATTAAAATCCAACGGTTAGATTTTATGATATATGTAAAACAAATTTTGGTAAAAACAGCGCCCGGGCCGCCTATCGACCCGAAGCGTCGTTTAATTATATTAAGATATTTTCTAATAAATAAAAATAGCGATAAATCGTTATAAATAATATTAACGATATTAAATAGTTCAAATGATAATAATTCGAAAAATTATTTGAAAAGACCAAGTTCAACTCATTTCAAATAATTTTACGGCGATTTAAAATTGAAGATACCAAAGACGGCGATTGAAGACCGGTGATCTTCACGTCGAAAGGATAACTACTGATGTCTGGCATTGGCTAGCTACCAATAAAGTGTTAAAGTGGTAGTTGTCTGGATGAACTTGTTGATCATCCGGATAGGCGAGCACCTAGGTGACTCCGGTTTCGTTTAGACCCACAACGGATTTGTAAATGGATGTGTGTCCGACATTGAATTTCGTGACATGTAAATTAATTGATACCTATTAATATATTTATGAGGTGGGTGAGGATTTATCCTTTTGCTATATACCCTTCTTTGAGACGTATGAGCTTGAAGGTTATATATTGGTAGTTGTCGATCGCATGGTATGGACTGTCAATGTGGCATGCCAAGATGCAATTGATCGGGGCTTTTGTTGAAAAGCAGAGCCCTGTGGATGATGATCAAAGCATAGCCTATTTAGGCATAGCTTTGTGTATTTCGTTACCTCGCGAGCCTCACACACTGGTAGAGTCAAAATGGGACAAGGGAACGCAGGGAGTTCACACGTTTCTTTCTAGCTAGAAATGGTGTTTAGGTTTTTACACGACCGAGCATTTTTACTTATGTGATTGATGGAATGCGGCACCTTGGATTTTTATTGGTCGCAATGGAAAATTTATAGGTCCAATAGGATCGGGAAGCATGTGTTCAGGAATTGCCAATCCACTAAAGTATTTGTGGACCGACCCTGCAGGATCCAAGGGTTCGCCAGCGTCCGAATCCTGAGGCATTGCTAGAGTGTCTCGAATCGGTCAGGAGATCGTTCCTAGCCTTGAATCATGATGGAAACCAACCTCCAATACGACATTACAGTCTTGATTGTAAATCTATATATGGTGACCTTGTAGGATGGTGTACTATGCCGTCTAGGATTAATACATTTACTTTGAAGTATTTTAAAACATAATAGACACTAATAATAATATTAGAATATTATTTTCTACGTATCAAGCATTTTTTATCATTATAAGGTAACACTCTATCCTCCGTTTGCATTGCATTGTGTGATGGGACTTGAGTCTTATAATGACTTCATTTTATAAAAAGCATTGCATTGTTTTTTACTTAAAAATTCATAAAACTTATGCACTGGCAATCAAGTGGAATTAAACCCGTTCCGCGATAGCGGCGTGGTCCAGTGATTAGCCATATTATTAGTTTAGTAAGATTCTCATACCTGTCCCATGACTGACTCGTAGTTTGTTTCACTTTGCAAACTCGGTTGCCCTCTTTTCACATCGGCAGCCAATTGACAGGTTTCAGGTAGGGTTGATTTCTGGACTCAAGCTTGTTGCTGAAGATGCCAGAAGATCTTTTCTTTTTATCATTATTTTCTTGAGATTTGAGACAGTATAGGATATTGATGTATTTTGGGAGATTGAGACTTTGTTTCTTTCCCTGTTTAAGACATCTATATTGCTAAGTGTATCATGTACTGCGTACTCTGACGTTCTGTGATGATGTTTGTGGTGACATTTCATTTCCGCTGCAAATGATTTATATGTTATGCTATGCAACTGTGGCCTATTATTGTTTTAATTCTGTTATACTCCTATGATTATCCTTACTTTCATTCTATGGAAGTTTGGGTCATCACGTTTGGTATCAGAGCTAATGTCAACCTTAGCATTTGGAGTATAACATTTTTAGAACAATTCGTCTTAATAGAATCAGTAGTATTCTAAGACGTGTAGCACATTAGAGATAGGATTAGTAATGTCCTAGAATGAGCACAGCAGAATATCACATATTAATCAGTCATTACATCATTATCATGTCATCACATGTCTCTATTTTAAGAATATTTCCTCTATGAATTATCATTTCTTTTAGTTTGACTCTTTCCTTAATGATACAGACTGATTAAGAAATGAGTACCAGAGCACGTACAAGAGCCCATGGTAGAGGTAGGGCTAGAGGGCCCCGCTAGAGAGGAGACTCCGGTTGCACAGAGAGGGACTACTCCGGAAGTTGAGACACCACCACCACCTCCTCCTCGTTCTTTCGATCTTGACAAAGTGGCTTAGAAAATAAAGAATCTAGGAGGTGTGCATTATACAGGCCAAGAGATGGTGACGGAGTTGCAAGCATGGCTTAAGACGATGGAGAAGATTTTGGGAGGACTAGAGCTCGAGGACCACAGAAAGCGATTTATGGCAACTTGGTTTCTGAAAGACCAGGCCCAAATTTGGTGGGAAACAACTATGGTTGGGGATAATGAGGCCGATGTGACTTTGGGAAAATTCAAGGAGCTATTCAATGAGAAGTTCATTCCACCCCACGAGTTGAGCGCCTTCATGATGAGTTCGCCCACCTCCAATAAGGGAGCATGACTATTTCGGAGTATGTTAAGAAATTTGATGAGCTTTCCAGATATGCCCTAGAATTAGTCCAAGACCTGCTACAGAAAAATAAAATGTTTATCAATGGTCTGGCAAGGAGGTACCATAACAGGGTGACCACACACATTGAGCGCCATTTGCTAAAAACAAGAAGAAGGAGTCGGACAAGAAAACTGAGGCGGGCAGCTCTTCCACCGCCAAACCCTAAGAAAAGAAGAAGAGGGACCGATCTAAAATTAAGTGCTTTAATTGCAAGAGGATAAGGCATTTTGACTATGAGTGCCGAGCTCCGAAGAGGCCAAAAAGGAATGAGTGTGGACTGAGTCAGAGCAGTGGACAGAATCCCCGTAGCCCAAGAGAATGTTAACTGCCACAAGCCTGGACACCTCATCAAGGATTTCCCTTTGCTCAAGAAATCCCAGGTGGCACATGTCTATGACGGAGCGGCTGCACCGGTTTCTTCCGAAGCAGGTACGCCTGATGTTTTAGGAGGTACACTTAACATTAAATTGAAACCCAGAAAACTCAAACAACCAATTAAGCGCATAGTCCGATAGGGGGTTCTCTTATTCCTGATCAATATTGTAGAGTGCCTATCTTTTACTCTTACTTCCAATTCCCTTTTGATTTGATCGTTATGAGTTTTTCTGGATACGATATCATACTTGGAATGGAATGGCTAGAAAAATATGAGGCTGAGTTACTTTATGCTGAAAGGGTAGTTAAAATCAAAACAAAATTTGTGGACATCATTGTTATTCCATGCCACGGCTCAGCCACAGATAGGAAAGAATTCTGGTCTTCTCTAAAAGTCACTCCTGCTTCTATTGAGGATATTCCTATCGTCAGAGACTATGCGGATGTGTTTGAAGAAGTAGACAGCTTACCTCCGCGTAGGGAAATCGATTTCGGAATTGACTTAGTCCCTAATGCAAGGCCCGTCGTGCATCCCATTCAAAGAATGTCGCCAAAAGAAAGAGAAGAGCTGAGCAATCAAACTAAGCAGCTTTTGTGGAAGGGTTTGATCAGACCTAGTTTCTCAAGCTGGGGTGCAGCAGTGGTTTTCATCCCAAAATCAGACGGTACCCTTAGGCTATGTGTGGACTACCGGGATCTAAATAAGCAGACTCTAAAAAATAAATACCCACTGCCCAGCATTGATGATCTGCTAGACTGCTTGAACGGAGCACGAGTATTCTCTAGGATGGACATAGCTACAATTTTCCACCAATTACGCATTGTCGAAGAATGTGTGCCTTTGACATGTTTCAGAGGACCAGATAAATTTTATGAATGGCTAGTAATGCCCTTCGGTCTATGCAATGCTCCAGCATACTTCGTAGATCGGATGAATAGAGTCTTCTGAGATGTTCTAAATAAATTTGTGCTGGTGTTCATTGACGATATTCTCATCTTCTCTAAGTCCACTGCTGTACATGAAAAACATCTGAAAGAAGACTTGGAGATTTTGCGTAGAAATGTTCTGAAAGCCAAATTCTCCAAGTGCATATTCTGGCAAGAAGAGGTGAAATTCCTTGACCATGTTGTATCTAAGGAAGGCATCTCAGTAGATCCGGGAAAGATCTCGGCCATCAAAGATTGGAAGCAGCCTGCTACGCCCACTGAAGTCAGAAATGTATTAGGTTTGGCTGGTTATCATCGGAAATTCGTTAAGGATTTCTCGAGAGTATCTTGTCCATTGACAAAGCTGACAAAGAAGCCTACCAAGTTTAAATGGACATCTGAATGTAAGGAAGCTTTCCAAGAGCAGAAACAGAAATTGATCACTACTCCTGTGTTGACCATTATTGATGGCATTCAGGATTTGAAAGTCTGGACTGACGATTCCAGAGAAGCTTATCCTTTCCATCTAAATAAACATGTTGGAAATAATTTTTCTAATGTCAAATCTTATTTTAACATGTTATTCTTTTCTCTATTTAAGGTATTGGTGCAGTGCTAATGCAAAGAGACAAGGTTGTCACATATGCTAGCCGCCAATTAAAACCACATGAGAAGAATTATGCCACTCATGATCTTGAGCTAATGGCCATAGTATTTGCTTTAACAATATGGAGGCACTGTCTCTTGGGCGAGAAATTCAAGCTATATACGGATCACAAATCCTTGAAGCATCTATTTACCCAAAGAGATTTGAACCTGAGGCAACAGTGTTGGGTTTAATTCCTTGCACCCTATGACCTAGACATCTTATATACTCCAGGGAAAGCCAATGTTGTGGCAGATGCTCTCAGCAGGAAGAATACGGCCAACACCAACCATATCCTTGCAAATCTCATTATTACCCCTACTTTAATCGATAAGATCTCTTCTCTCCAGAAAGGTGATAGACTTATTCAGATGATCAGTAAGCGAGTTCGAAAGGGAGAAGCACCAAGCTTCCAAATAGACAGCAAAGGGACCCTCAGACTGCAAGGGCGGATATGCGTGCCAAATATCCCCGATCTAAAAAAGGAAGTTATGGATGAATGCCACAAGTCTAAGCTCAGCATCCATCCTGGTGTAAGCAAGATGTAACAGGATCTTAAGCGTACTTTCTAGTGGAGGGCGATAAAGAGAGACATCTCCATTTATGTTTCTAGATGTCCCACCTGCCAACAAGTTAAGAGCGATCAGCAAAAGCTAACAGGTCTATTGCAACCGCTAGGGGTTCCAAGTTGGAAATAGGACGAAATTTCTATGAACTTCATTGATGGCTTACCCTGGACTAGGAAGGGCAATGACAACATATGGGTGATTGTAGATCTCCTCACAAAGACTGGCCATTTCATTCTTGTCAAATCCAATAGAACAACTCAAAGTTTGGCACAACTTTATTTCAGAGAGATTATCATACTGCATGGAGTTCCCAGCAGCATTGTTAGTGACCGCGACCCGATATTTGCTAGTAAATTCTAGGAAGCTTGCCAAGAAGAGCTAGGGACTAAGATGAATATGAGCACTGCTTACCACCCTCAGACAGATGGCCAGGATGAGAGGGTGAACCGCATATTGGAAGACTTGTTGAGAGCATGCATCTTAGATTTTGGTGGGTCATGGAAAGATCATTTGCACTTGGTCGAGTTTTCTTATAATAACAGCTACCAAGCCAGCTTGCAGATGTCGCCATTTGAAGCATTATATGGCAGGCCATGCCGATCTCCGCATGTTGGGTGGAACCCGGTAATCAATTGGTGTTAGGTCCCGACATGATTCGCGAAGCCTCGGAAAGAGTTGATTTTATTAAGAAGAGATTACTTGCCGCCCAAAGCCGACAGAAGAGCTATGCAGACACCCGAAGAAGGGATTTAGAATTCTCTGTCGGTGATCTTGTATACTTGAATGTTTCCCCACTGAGAGGCGTAGTCCGTTTTGGGAAGACTGGGAAATTAGCGCTGAGATTTATTGGTCCATTTCCTTTTCTCGAAAGGAATGGAACTCTCGCCTATAGAGTTCAGCTACCTGACTGGTTGCAAGGGGTCCACAATGTATTTCATGTGTCCCAACTCCGGAAGCACGTTCATGATCCAGAATTAGTTGTGGAGGAAGCAACACAATGAGATTTGGAGATTACCCCGGCTCTAGCAATGAGAAGGAAGCCAGTGAAGATTGTGGGCAAAGAAACCCGAGTGCTGAGGAATAAGAGGACCCACCTAGTCAAAGTGCAGTGGAGCGGGGATCCTAGAGACTGTACATGGGAGACTGAGGACAGCATCAAACAGGCCTATCCCAAGTGCAGAGTGGATATCTCCGAGTAGCTTTTGTTTTAAGGTACATTTATAATACCTTGCATTTTCCGTTTTGTTTCCAACTTTATCATTATTTCCTTTTCGAGGACGAAAAGTTTTTAAGTCGGGGAGATTGTAACAACCCGGAAAATTCGAACCAATTTAAAATTTTTATTTTGGCTATTTCAGTAAACTTTGAATAGTCAAAATAATTTGTTTTAAATAATAACGATTAAAATTTTATTTTAATCGAAGTTAGAGCAAAAGTATTCATTTTAATTTCTAAAGGAATTAGAATAGTATGGTAGTTTAAAAAGTCAAACCTGTACTTTGACCGAATGTACCGGATTCAAAATTTAACAAATTTTAGTGAAACCAAAAATATCTAAATCTGTTTGAAAATATCTTTCCAACGAATCCGAAAAATCGAAATTTCATAGCAGGAATCAAAAGATATGGCCAATTGAGTATTCAGGATGGTCGCTGTAGTATAATTTATAGCCCGTAAAAAAAGGCCATTTTTCAAATGACCTCCGTTTTCAATAGAACCACTTTTGTTGGATTTGGAATGTCAACTTATTGCTAGGTTTCAATTTTCATAATTTTTCGATTTAATATGTGAGTGTAGCAAACAAAAATGTGTTTTGTCAATTTTAGTTAAATCTGATCGATTTGAAAATAGCCATTTTTTGAAAAGTCTCAGAATTCGATGAAATTAATTTTGTTAGGACCGTATCGTCAAAACAAAGCCAGAAATAATTTTTTTGAATTTTTCTAAGTTCGTATGTAGCCCCAGTGGATTTAAATAGACGATCAAATTTATTATTTAAATGATTTAAATAATAAATTAAAGATTTCAGGCCACAGACAGCTGTTTGGTATAGGACTTGATTCTTGTAATGGTTTCATTTTCTAAAAAGCATTGCGTTGTTTTTGACTTAAAAATTTATAAAACTTGTGCACTGGCAATCAAATGGAATTAAACCCGTTCCGCGATAGCAGCGTGGTCTAGTGATTAGCCTTTTTATTAGTTTAGTAAGATTTCTCGTACCAGTCCCATGACTGACTCGTTTGTTTCTTTTTGCAAATTGGACGCCCTCTTTTCACACGGCCAGCCAATTGACATGTTTCAGGTAGGGACGATTTCTGGACTCAATCTTGTTGCTGAAGATGTTGGAAGATCTTTTCTTTTAATCTCTATTTTCTTGAGGTTTGAGACAATATTGGATATTGATGTATTTTGGGAGATTGAGACTTTTTTCTCTCCCTTTTTGAGGCATATCTATTGCTAAGTGTATCCTGTACCGCGTACTCTGATGTTCCCTGATGATGTTTGTGGTGACATTTCATTTCCGCTGTAAATGATTTATATGTTCTACTATGTAACTGTGACCTGTTATTGTTTTAATTCTGTTATACTCCTATGATTATCCTTACTTTCGTTCTACGAAAGTTTGGGTCATCATAGTGACCCACAGATTCTAGACATCATGGATAAGCTCAGAAGAGGAGAGACTTCTAGTCACCTCAACAGATATGCCTTAGATGAAAAGGGGTGGTTGCGACGAGATGGAAGGCTTTGTGTTCCTCAAACTGGAAGCTTGATAAAGGCACTCATAGAAGAAGCCCACCATTCTAAGATGACCAATAATCCAGGCGGTGATAAGATGTACAGGGACATGAAGAGGGTTTTCTTTTGGGCTGGGATGAAGAAAGATGTGGCCAAATTTGTCTCCCAATGTTTAGTTTGCCAGCAAGTAAAAGCTAAGCAAAAGAAGCCCAGTGGTTTACTTCATCATTTGGAGGTTCCTCAGCGAAAATGGGAGAGCGTCTCTATGGATTTCGTAGATGGTTTGCCTACATCGAAGAAAGCCAACATCAGTATCTAGATGGTGGTAGATAGACTCACTAAGAGCACTCACTTTATTCCAGTTAAGAGTAAGAGGATGACATCATGATTAACATCAATTTATGTCCGAGAGATTGTTCTTCTTCATGGAGTTCTTTCCAGCATCGTAAGCAATCGTGACCCCATCTTTACTAGCGAATTTTGGAGGAGATGGCAAGAAGCATTAGGTACACAGTTGCGTTTGAGCACCGCTTATCATCCTTAGACCGATGGGAAAACGGAGAGGGTGAAGAAAATTCTAGAAGATCTTTTAAGGCTGTGTATCCTAGACTTCCAAGGGACTTGGGAAGAGCATCTTCCTTTAGTAGAGTTTGCCTATAATAACAGCTATCAGGCCAGTAATCGGCATGGCACCCTTTGAAGCATTGTACAGACAGCCCTGTATTTCACCAACTTGTTGGTGGGAATCTATAGAAAGAATATTACTTGGACCTAATATGGTTAGAAAAATGTCCGAAAATATTGGCGTTATTCGATGGAGGATGCAGACAGCTCAAGATAGGCAGAAATCCTATGCAGACAAGAGAAGGACTGACCTCGAATTTGAAGTAGGAGACTTGGTTTTTATCAAAGTGTCACCTCTGAGGAATGTGGTTCGCTTCGGATCGGTAGGGAAGTTGGCACCTAGGTTTGTGGGACCATTTCTCGTAACCGAGTGGATTTGGCTAAATGGCATATAGAGTAAAGCTTCCTGAAAATTTATCTAGTGTTCATGATGTTTACCATGTTTCTCATATGCGGAATTGCTTGCATGACACCATAGAAGTTGTTGAGCCGAGTATATTGGAAGAGAGTTGTTGAGCCGAGTATATTGGAAGAGGTAGAAATGGAATGGGAGGCGACAATCAGGTGAGTTCCTTCCCGTATTCTGGATCAGAAGTAAAAAGCTATGCAATAAAGAGATCAAGTTACTAAAGGTTAAATGGGGAGATAACTTAGAGGATGCGACTTGGGAGACCGAAGACAAGATTCGTTCTTCGTACCCTTTTCTCTTCGAGGGTATATTCTTAACTCCTTTTCCTAAAAGCTTTATCAGTACTTGTTTCAATCATTTGAGTATATCTTATCTATAGTACTTTTCGACCTTTAGATAGGAATCATATGGATCCAAACATGTATTTGAGACTTATTATGATTGATGGATGCAAGTGGATGTAAGTGTTTGATAATGGTTGCCTGTGGATGCATACACACACATATTAGGCACTAAGATCGGCTCAATCACTCCCATACTGCATATGGATGTGTGCGCATTTTCTTTTCTTTTATGTATGGAAATTGATGAACTACATATGGATGTTGCATTTGGATGAATGAATGTGCACACATGTAGTGCTTATATGTTATAATAGGCTAATTTGTATACATATGAGATTCATGGTACTAACATACATTGCATTAAGGAGGTCAACTGAATCAGTAGACTGCCAGATCTTCACATTAATGTAAGGACATATACACACACCTTTTCACATATTCATGAAAGCATTAAAAATCCTTAAGGACAATGGATGCCAGTGATTGATGGATGAGTAGATGGATAATGGATGGAAGGATATGCATTCTTCTCAACTCAGAGATTTCGGGGACGAAATCCTTTGAGTAGGGGAGAATGTATCGCCCCTAATTTTTAACAACATTAAAGAAGATAGATTAAATAATAAATAATTTAATATTAATAATTAAGGGAACTGATTTCATCATTATGTTCGTCTCGAAATTCTAATCAAGATAGACACCTAGTTTGCGTAAAACGGATAACATATGAAGAAGTTATGGATGATAGAATGTTAAAGACTAGAACCAGATATAACTGGCGCACTTGCCAAGTGTGCCAAGGCAATTTTGCACTAGCGCACATGTAAAGTGCACCCAGAACAGTTTCTGGGTATTCGGTGTAACATCCCATGTCCATTAATGTCACTCACAATGGGAATGCATCAATGTCGATGAAGCATTATTGTTTGTATAGAACAGATAAATTACGAGAATAAATAAATAAAACAACACAGCGGAAGATAAAACTTATTTTATTTCATCATAACTCAAAAATGAGTTTACATAAGTAGTTTCCAAAACCATTACAACAGGATCAGTAGTCTTTTCCAAAAACTTCAAAGTACATAAAGAAGCAAACACTTAAATAACATAAATGCATAAATCCCCACTGAGAATAAGCAAAGCCATAAAGATGAGAGAGTCCCAAGCGATACATCTACTATCTTCAAGCAACTGAAAGAAATCGGCACTAAGCTGTAGTATTCCCTCCTTGCAAACCTGAGGGGGGAGGAAGAAAAGAGGTGAAACAAACTAGGTCAGACATACGTCTGGTGAGTCCAGTAACTTTTAGCCAGTAAATAAATAAAGGTAAACATAACAGGCATACAAGTGGATAAGAGGATTCACGGTACAGATGGCAGGTATGACAGGACAAATAAGGTAAGATATATGCATGCTTCACTACAAACTACTCTGCACTTATAC
Source organism: Allium sativum (assembly GCA_030737875.1). Lineage (NCBI taxonomy): Eukaryota > Viridiplantae > Streptophyta > Magnoliopsida > Asparagales > Amaryllidaceae > Allium > Allium sativum. Next base: position 746,023,518 of record CM060916.1, on the reverse strand, counting down.
TAGTAAAATCAGGATGGGATGATCCCTTCTGCTAACCATAATAACGATAACGATGGTGGTAGTTTTGTGTATTCCTAGCTGCTGTCATAGGTGCCTCCTTCTCCTACCTCAACTAGTCGTACCCACTACCATCCTACTATAAATTAGTAGACTTAGGGCATACGTCCGGGTATACCCGAACCACTACCCTAATCGATCGGCTCCCTATTCTGTAGATACCCTATGATGGTCCAACAACTACGGGGTATCACTTCCCTAAAGTGGCAACCCAAGGTGTGCACAGTTATACCTACTGGTGTCTCGGTCATCTTATCCCCCTCTTCCCGGCCCATGCACGCACATGTCCCTGGTCGGTTTGCGCCGCCCACACCATTCGTCTCGTTTTGGATCTCTTACAATCAATCAGTAAGCGTGCCCCTTCCCTGCCTAGTACGGAGTTCTTTACTTTGATATCTCTCCGTGTTACTGATGAAATGGGTCCCACACAACATGATACAAGCTCTCCCCTATGTCTTGTATCCCCACTAGGTTTTTTACTGACTATGTATACCCTAAGGTGTCTTTAATTACATGGCCCTCAATCAGTTATGCGTACCTATAGGTATCTTTAATACATAACCCTTAATCTACCTATCGGTTATGCTTACCTATAGGTGTCTTTAATACATAACTCTATCTATTCCCATTAGTTATGCGTACCCCTAAGGGTGTCTTTAATACATAAGTTTACTATTTTGCCCCGGTTATGTATACCATTAGGTGTCTTTAATTACGTAACCCTTTTCATCCGGTTAAGTTTGTGGGCCTATATATATTAATATTACCCACCTACCCTTCAGTTGTACTTAACCCTCCCACTGATTTAGTCCTATTTATTTAAGGGTTAAGTTTGTGGGCCTATATATATTAATATTACCCACTTACCCATCATTTGTACTTAACCCTCCTACTGATTTAATCCTATTTATTTAATGGTTAAGTTTGTGGCCTATATATATTAATATTACCCACCTACCCATCAGTTGTACTTAACCCACCCACTATCCAACTCATTTTACTTAACCCTAACTTATGTCTACCATCATAAAGTCCACATGTATTAAGTTAGGTTAAGTAGTCTTTTCTTATTACCATGTCCAATTATGGTTATATTGGGCTAGACCTCCCATATTAGGCCTAAAACATGTGGATGCTGGATATGTCGGTCGGGTCCAGGCAGTCTTATTCCACAGTTGGGTCTAACCTCGTGTCTTAGCCCGGGTCGTATTCACACAATTAGACCTCTCACATTAGGTTCAATATTAGTGGCTGCTGGATATGCCGGTCGGGTCCGGGCAGACTTCCACCACTAATGTAACCTAACCTCGTGTCATAAGTGTTAATTAAATTTTCAGACTTTAATTGGTTAAACATTCCTCTTTTGATTAATTAAGTTAATTAATTAATCCTTTCCTTTTTATAGGTGTCAATACCTATTTAACTAACAATTTGAATTTCCTATCCATAAATGGTCATATTCTAATTATACCATTTTTACTCAACTTTACCTATGTCATAATAGGTAATTTTTTATATGTTTCCCTACTAGAATCATGTGCCCAATTCACATAAACACTATGTAAATTATGCCTACTACAGATTCCCCTTTTCCCCGTTTCTTAACTAGCGTAACCGTTTGCGTTTTTGGCGTCATCGAGGCTACAAGGAAGCCTTGCCATAACAATAAAATAAAGTGAATGAAAAGGTGATCGTTTTCAGTACAATTTTTGGCATAAGCATGACAACTAGGGAAAATGAAATGATAACTTCGCATATAATTATGATTCACCACATAATTAACAACTTGCATAAATTTATGATTTTGCAACATAACAACTTGCATAGGTGACTTGCATAGGTTCATGATTCACAACATAACAACTTGCATATGTGACTTGCATAGGTTCATGATTCACAATATAACAACTTGCATAGATGACTTGCATAGGTTCACAATTCACAACATAACAACTTGCATAGGTTCATGATTCACAACATAACAACTTGCACAGGTGACTTGCATAGGTTCATGATTCACAACATAACAACTTGCATAGGTGACTTGCATAGGTTCATGATTCACAACATAACCACTTGCATAGGTTCATGAATTCATCACACAATAACTTGCATAGGTAACTTGCATGATCTCGTAACAACTTGCATAGGTTCATGATAACAGCTTGCATAAATTCATGAATTCGCAACATAATAACTTGCATAGGTTTATGAATTTCTCTTACATAGTTTCATGATTCACTACAACAATAAACTTGTATAATTTCATGATCCACAACAACAATAAACTTGTATAATTTCATGATTCACCATAACAATGAACTTGTATAGCTACAAACAACATATTCCCAAATCATAGTCTACCACAATTCAATTTTATCTATTTAAACCTAAAAGTGACTAGAACTCATAGAAAAAGAGGTCTTGAGTTATGGGATCTGAATTCTATAATTGATTAGCGTACCCTTGTTGTAGACAATTTCGTTGTTGAGATTAGACTTTGATTTGATTTGAAGTATTGTCTTTAATTTTCCTCTAGTTGGTGGCGGCTACTCTAGGGTTTGGAGTGACAACATGACGGCCATTGATCTAATTTCGATTTGATTTTAGGGTTTGAATCTACCCATGTTTATATAGAATTTCAATTTAATTATAGCCGTCGGATGATCTTAGGGTTAATCAAAACCACTCAGTCAGGATAGGGTGACACCTCAGCCCTAATGACTTAGCAAGGAGTCAGAAAGGACTCAGCAATGAGTCATAGTGTGGATCAGATCACACCAGAAAGCTGTGCAGGATTTCTGCTCGGCCTGGGCGCACTTGGGAAATGCGCCAGTGTATTTTTGTACTGGCGCACTTCCCAAGTGCGCCAGTGCATTTTTTTCTTCTTCTGGTTTTTCCGCCTAACTTCGTTCGTCCATATCTCCATCATATGTTGTCCGTTTTACGCAAAATCGGACTCTATCTCAAGCAGAATTCCAAGAAAAACGCAATGGCGCAACCCGTTTCCCTTGGTTCCCACATTTGAAATAAAGTATTCTTTAATTTTAGTTAATTTGATTATTCAAAAATTCGGGGTGTTACATTCGGGCTTTTTTTCGAGTGAGTGACGACCCGTAACCTGACTCAATTCCGTTAGGCTGAGGTGGCATCCGAATTACGTAACCTAGAAGCTATAAAGTTATCTCATATCCTTTATTTTCTTTACAAAAAAACAATGGTGGCCGGACTCTTTTGGATTTTGAACTAAACTAGGGTCTCTCATCTTCTTCTAAAGCATATCAAATTCTGAGATTCAAGCATAGACTCAGCACTTTTTCTAGCATCTTAGCAATCCAATCACAGTGAGTTCTAGTTGCTTTTAGGTTTAGAGAAATAATAGTGAATTATGAAAGACTGTGATTTGGATATGTTGCAAACCTTGAATCTATGTTATTGTTAGATATTATGCTATGTCATGATAGATCTATTTCTTTGGATCCAATCCAATTGTTCTACTACATTATTATTATGGATTTTGGTTTGTAAATTTTATGATATGCTATGATGCGGCCTTTGTAGATCCATTCTATGTGATCTAAAATTGTCACCTTATGATTCATGTTCGATTTATTCTGTGTGATCTAAAATTGTCACCTTATGATTCATGTTAGATCTATTCTATGTGATCTAAAATTGTCACCATATGATTCATGTTAGATCTATTCTATGTGATCTAAAATTATTACCTTATGATTCATGTTAGATCTATTTTATGTGATCTAAATTATCACCTTATGTTAACATGTTAGATCTATTTTATGTGATCTAAATTGTCACCTTATGTTAACATGTTAGATCTAAACCGATTGGACATCTAAATTGCTAATTTAGATATTGTGACACCATAGTTCATTAATTTTATGTCCATCTTGTTATGATGACAATTTCATGTCCATACAAGTATGTATATTCACCTTATTATCATACAAGTTTATGTTTATGCCAAGATGATAATTTTATGTAATAACACGGAAATCCGAGCCAATTTAAAATTTTTATTTTGGCAATTTTAGCGAATTTTGAATATTTAAAATAAATTATTTTAAATAACGACGACGAGAAATTTATTTTGAAAAGAATTAGAACGTATATATTTATTTGAATCGTTGTTAGAATATAAACAATTATTTAAAAATATAAAAGGAATTGAAAATGGCGCGATAGTTTGAAAATTCGATTTCAAAGTTGAAATGAATGTACAGATTCAAAATAAACCGGATTTTGGCGAAGCAAAAAATATTAGAATCTAATTGAAAATATATTTCCAACAAATCCGAGAAATCGAAATTTCATAGCGGGAATAAAAAGTTATGTCCAGTTGAAAATTCAGAATAGTCGCTATGGAATTCTGGCCCTTGAAAATGGAAATTTTGCAAATGACCTCGGGTTTTGACGAAACCACTTTTGTTGGATTCGTGATGTCAAGTTATTGCTAGGTTTCAAAATTCGTAATTTTCTTAATCAATATGTGAGTGTGGCGAAGGAAAACTCGTTTGACCAGTTTTAGTTGATTTTAATCGATTGGAAAATGGCCATTTTTCAAACGGTCTCAAAATTCTATGAAACTAGTTTTGTTAGTACCGTACCGTCAATAAGAAGCTAGAAAATGTTTTTCGGGAATTTGTAGAGTCCGTATGTGGCCCCAATAAATTGAAATGTGCGTTCAAAATCAATATATAGAGTTATATTTTGATTTTGACGGAAACTGATCGAAACGATCGAATCAACTTACGATACATATCCCATTGTGTTCGGAATGGGGATAATTAGCTATGGACGATAGTCGGTGGGTTCGATTTCGAGTTTGAAATAAAAAGTTGCTTTATGGGAATATAAAATAATAATATAATTAAATATATAAATTTATACAAACCCAACCCCCCATACGTTCTCTCTCCCCGATCTTTTACAGAAAAAAGTTAAAAAAATTCCCACTGTTGACCCATTGCCTTTGATTCACCCCCAGCTCCTCTGCCGCTTCCTCTATCCGCACCACCCTCCCCGTCTTCAGATCGAGACCGCGAGACCCTCCACCTGCCCACCGTGAACCAATCGAGCCACCGTCTCGTGCGCCGCTCCCAAGGTCGACACCATCGGAGCGCCCAGACCCCCCCAGGTCGACACCACCGGAGCGCCCAGACCCCCCCCCGACCTCCCACCGATGGTGAAACCCCCTCTCCACCTTATTTCGCAGAAAAAAACCCCCTTTTCACTTTATTTCGCAGAAAGCCACCTCCAATTATAAAGGTAAGTTTTAAACTTATATCTGTTTATTTTTATTCATACGATTTAATCAGTTTATTTATATATATGTATAGATTAGCATTTCTGAGATTTTTAAAGTGTGTTCATAGTGAAAAAGAATTGATTTTTATAGTAGTAAAGCTTTGACTTTTAGCAAATAAAACTATGGTTTTGGTAAATAAAAATATGATTTTTAGAAGTGTAAAGATACGATTTTATGTAATGATTTTTGTGAAGATTAAGGACTTGATTTTTATATGAATAAGAAGATTTGATTATTTTTTAAAATGAAAAGATAGCAAAGTAAAAATAGAATTTTTATATATGTATGATAGTAAAAATATAATTTTTATTTATGTAGAGTGATAATAATATAATTTTTATTTAAGTAGTGAAGTAAAAATATGATTTTTACTTCAATAAAACTAAGATCATTATATGTGAAGTGAATTAAAAATGTGAATTTTTATTTATAAACATCGAAATAGAAATGTGATTTTTAACGTAAAACCGTGTGTAATAGATCTTGTTGGAAGCACGACAAAGATTTCCTATATATGAAGAGTCATGGCATTTGGTTTAGCTCTCGGTGAGAACTCCTCACTTTTAAATTTATTTTCTGGTTGAAATATATGCGAGGATGCAGACGGTGCTTATCAGCACCCGACACCCGTCGTCCACAGACCATGGATGACTTGTTTGTTTGATTGCTGTGTTGTGAAATTTGATTGTGTGTTGTGGAATGAAATAAAATATTTTATAGTGAAAAATATTTTATAGTCAAAAATATGTTTTTTAACGTGTATATAAAATAAATAGTAGTAAACAAATCGGATGATTTGTTTAAATACACTGATTTGACTGATATTGATTGGGACGATAAATTTTACACATTGCCCAACTACACAAATTAAATCTGTGTTTGTTGATTTGAAACCCCACACGGGTATTGGAATGATATTTGACGTACACTAATCCCGATTGTTTAGTTGTATGTCAATCGATGGGTTAACAGACTGTGTAAGCATTAATTATTTATATTTAATGCTTGTGCGGTGCACTCTGGATGATGGTTGATCATTTATCGTTGCTATTATATACATGTGTTGTATGGAATCCATATAATTAACATTATATGGTAATTGATTGGGCCTCATTCAAATCTGGAAAATAGAAAAATTCAAGTGTTGAATAGAATAAATATTCATGTGTTGAATAGAAATATATATTCATGTGTTGAATAAAAATATATATTCATGTGTTGAAGAAAATATTCATTTGTTGAATAGAATAACGAAGTTATTGAAATATATATAAAGCCGTGTTGGATAGATTAACGCCATTTTGACGTGAATGATATTTATATCAGGTTTATTCATTTTTGTAACGAATATCGAAAAAGAAGTGATTTCAAAATATATGTTTTGAAAATATTATCATTTATAGATTAATGATATGGAATATTCAATTTTGGTTCGAAATTGAATATGAAGTTGAAATCGTTTTGAAAACGAATTTAAAACGATTAATAAAATACGTTTTGAAAGGAAATCGATGAAATATATATTATATATATAATGGCTTGAATAGAACGCGTCGCGCCACGATAGTTCGCGAATTTCAACCATTGACTTCGAATGGATATTACGGGAGATCCGACCATCGGATTCTCCTAAAACCGGAACCATTGGGTTCGTATCGAAAAGAGCTTTCTAACGAATGTTAGTGATGTGAAATCTAATGGTTGGATTTGGAGTTTTGTCAAAATCAAATTTGGAAAAGGTCGTTGTAAGTGCAGTTCGATGGGCGTTGATGAAAATCGACTGTACGGGCCTTGATAAAATTATTAAAAATATCAATAATTTGTGTAAAATCATAAGAAATGATTTGTGAAGAATTGAGATGAAAAATTCCAAATTTGAAAAGATAAAAATAGATTTTTATCGAAATGAACTAGTTTTGAACTAGAGGTTAAATCCATTTATTTTTAAATAAATAAATTGGATTTTAAATGGTTTTAAAAATAACCAGAATTTCCAATATATAAAGTGGAAATGGATTTGAATCGAAATTTTCTCGATGTTGGATTTCGTGATGATACAGATATTGTTATAGGAATTTGAAAGATATATTTATATCGTTATTTCCAATATGATATTTGTGGGTCGTAGAATTTGATATTGAATATAAGCCGATATATTTTCTATTCAGAGCCTTGTATTTAATATCAAATGGGATATGGGTTTGTCGTGAATGGTGTCTTCATTAACACTGTTCTTAAATCCAGTTGAGGAAAAATTAAATCTTTTTATTTAGATTTAATGAAGTGTACCAATTAAATGGTATTTAATTGGAATTGAATTTGAATTGATTTTTGGATTTATCGTGAACGGTGTTTTAAATAACACTTGTTCTTTAACCCGATAATTAACGGAATGTGATCTTGGGTTTATGGTGAACTGTGTTTTAAATGACATTGGTTCTTTATCCCAGTTAAAGAAAGGATATGGTTTCCCAAGTTAAACAATCATTGATATGATTTTTGGGAAGACTAAAACTAAGTGGAGTTTTAATGAATCGTTAATTAGATTGAAGTGATCGAGAATGGGGTACCACCAGTTTTGCTCTAGGCGATAGTTAAATCTTTAATTGAATTTGAACGTGAAATGGTAATTGAATTTACCAATAACACCGTGGTGTTAGATATGAAGTATGACCAGTTTTACTTCATGGGATGAATAGGTTGGGATTGGGAAATAAAATAAATGATTACTTCGGTGTGGTTCGCTAATCCCGACTAGTTTGAATTGATATCCAAAAGAAGATTAAAGAATAAATTTGAAGAATTTATCTTTGATAAAATTAATGGGAACCTTTCCCAAAGTGTAAGAATATTGAATAAAATAATATTCTGAATCGGAATGAGGCGTATGTTGTGTTTGTGTAATACTTGTTTATTATATACGCAAGTTATTCAGAAAGACCGGATTTATCCCATTCTGAATAACTGATTCGACGTGGTGTCGAGGATGAAGATGGTGGTTGAAGACCGGAGGTCTTCACATCGTTTGGGTGATTACTGATGATCTTGATTGGGCTGTACACCCAAGAGGAGGGAATCAGTTGGTGATCGTCTGGACATCGATGAATATGCGAGGTACAAGGTGCCTCCGGTTTCGTTCAGACCCAGAACGAACTTGTAAATGGACTGTGTGTCTAACATTGGATTTTATTCTATGTGATTGATTTCTATTAAATATATATCTGTTTTGCGACGGAGAATTCATTCTCTTGCTTAACGCCCTTCTCTGAGACGTACGAGCTCAGGGGTTATGTATTGATGGATATCAATCTCATGGAGTGAATTGCCTATGTGGCATGCCTTAGTGGCAATTGATCAAGGCTTTTGTTGAAAAGCAAAGTCTTGTGGTTGAGGATCAAAGCACAGCCTGTGTGGCACAACTTTGTGTAGCGTTGATTCGCGAGCCTCACACCCCGGTTGTGAACCAGAAACGCGAGAGAAGACTTCGGGGAGGGCATGCGTTTCCTTCTATCTAGAAGTGGCGTCAGTGGTTTTACACGCCCTGACGAGTTTGACTTATATGGTTGTTGCTGTTGCGAGGCGCCTCGGATATAACGGTGACTGTGTGGAGCCGATGGAGTCATTGGACTCATTGACACCCCATAGGGTGGGGAAACGCAGTGTTCAGGCATTTTAATCCACATCGGTGGACTGGCCCTGACGATCCAAAGGCTTGACTGAGTACTTGCCTGAGGGGCGGGCTAGAGCGTCTCGAATTCGGTAAGGACGATCCCTTGCCTTAGTTCACAGATGGAAATCCAACTTCCAATACGTTATTTTGCGGTTTTGATTGTAGAGCCTAGTATGGCGACATGATATATGTTACACATGCCGTCTATGATTGATATTTATGATTGAAATTGATTTCTTCACTTGTAGTAAAAATAAAAGATGAAATTTCACGTACCAAGCATTCTTTGTCTATTATAAGGTAAAAACCCTATCCTCCGGCTTGTATTGCATTGTGTGATGGGACCTGGGTCTTATAATAGCTTCGTTGTTCTTTATTTAACATTGCGCTGTTGTTTTATACACTGGTGTTCTTGGGAGGAAACCTGTTCCGTGTTATACGGCGTGGTCCCTTCATTTACCTTACTTTAAAACCAAGATAATAACTGTTTTAGTTCTCACACCAGTCACATGACTGACCCGGAGTTTATTATTTTAATCTAAACTCTAGGTTCCCTTATTTTGACACGGGCAGCTAGTAGTTTTGGTTTTGTAGATTTATATTCACAGGAACCTGGTTTACAGCTGGAGTGATATCCGAAAAGCTCTGTATCCGTATATCTCTTTCAGATGTGTTTTGTATTATTTTTCCGCTGCGATATATTTAAATGTAATTTAAATCTCTGATATTTTGTGATGTATATTATTTATTCATACTCTGTATATTCTTGAAATCTAAGGAATTGTTGCAATTAACAATGAAAAGTTCTTCTATTTGTGTTCTGATTCGTCATGTTCTCAATTCAATCCGGGCTTTCCTTACCGGGAAAGTTCGGGTCATTCCATGTGGTATCAGAGCTTTGGTTTACAGAGCTCGGAGAACAAGGCACATTAGAACCATACGAAAGAATTCATCAGAGATTGGATTAGTAATATCCAACGAGAATGACTCGTTAGAGATAGGATCAGTAGTATCCTAGAACGAGTGTGAAGAGTGTTGTTTTGAAAAATAAAATTGAAAACAAGTTTGTTTTGAAAATTTAATTCAATTATTCGTATTTGAATATTTATTTATATTGATTTGGACTATCAAGTATATTGAGATTTTAATATACGTCTGATCCACGTGTATTGGAAGCCTCCAATATACTGGATGGATATAGAGTCACACTCTTATCGCCCGGAGATGATTCTGATGATTACTCGAGTATCATCAGAATTTATATTCGAGTTTCGAAAGTGGGATTTCTATATATTTCCAATTGACTGGTGTGAGAACCAAAATCAGGTAGGGCCTACTGTTGTGATCTGGCACGAAAAATGTGATTTTTGACTATATATCAAAGTTATGAATTTGAAACGCTAATCAACTAATTGATTGATGGTTGTGTTGTTTGATTACTATTTTAATTAATTGAATGTTGAACCTTTAGCCAAATTGAACCAAATATTGAGTTGTATTAAAAAATTAGTCGCATTTGCATACATATACATGTACTTACATTGAACAGGTCATTGCAAAGAGGCTAGAGCAGAGGAATAAAATTATTTGCCCAACAAATAGGTACATGTTTATTGTATTTCTTTGGGTTTAGATGATTTTATGAGCCGATTGGCTTTTTCCTTTTCTTTTGGATTGATGAGGGCCATAGGAGGCTATTTGAAATATCCCGAAGTCCCCGGTGCAGGGGAGATTATGGCAAAAAAAATCGAAAATTTAGGGTGTTAGCCAATTTTTTGAAAAATTGGAAAAGTTCTTAGAAACTGAAAATTTGAAGAACTTAAGCCGCAATTAAAATAATGGAAGTTGAGTTGATTAGTTAAACAACTTTTGGCTTCGTTCCTTTTCGGGGACGAAAAGTTTTAAGTGGGGGAGATTGTAATAACCCGGAAATCCGAGCCAATTTAAAATTTTATTTTGGCAATTTTAGCGAATTTTAAATATTTAAAATAAATTATTTTAAATAATGACGATGAGAAATTTATTTTTAATAGAATTAGAACGTATATATTTATTTGAATCGTTGTTAGAATATAAATAACTATTTAAAAATATAAAAGGAATTGAAAATGGCGCGGTAGTTTGAAAATTCGATTACAAAGTTCAAATGAATGTATAGGATTCAAAATAAACCGGATTTTGGCGAAAAAAAACATATTAGAATATAATTGAAAATATGTTTCCAACGAACCCGAGAAATCGAAATTTCATAGCGGGAATAAAATGTTATGCCCAGTTGAAAATTCAGAATAGTCGCTATGGAATTCTGGCCCTTAAAAATGGAAATTTTGCAAACGACCTCGGTTTTCGACGAAACCACTTTGTTGGATCCGTGATGTCAATTTATTGCTAGGTTTCAAAATTCATAATTTTCTGAATCAATATGTGAGCGTGGTGAAGGAAAACGCGTTTGACCAGTTTTAGTTGATTTTAATCAACTAGAAAATGGTCATTTTTCAAACGGTCTCAGAATTCGATGAAACTAGTTTTGTTAGGACCGTATCGTCAATAAGAAGCTAGAAAATATTTTTTGGAAATTTTTAAGTCCGTATGTGGCCCCAGTAAATTGAAATGTGCGTTCAAAATCAATATATAGAGTTATATTTTGATTTTGATGGAAATTGATCGAAACGATCTAATCAGCTTACGATACATATCCCATTGTGTTCGGAATGGGGATAATTAGCTATGGACGATAGTCGGTGGGTTCGATTTCGAGTTCGAAATAAAAAGTTGCTTTATGGGAATACAAAATAATAATATAATTAAATATATAAATTTGTATAAACCCAACCCCCCCATACGTTCTCTCTCCCCGATCTTTTACAGAAAAAGAAAGTTAAAATAAAAAACTCCCGTCATTGACCCATCGCCACCCCCTCCCCCAACCACGCAGTCGCGCCACCTGCCGCCCCGCCTTCGATGCACCCCCAGCTCCTCCGCTGCTTCCTCTATCCGCACCACCCTCCCCATCTTCATATTGAGACCGCGAGACCCTCCACCAGCCCACCGTGAACCAACTGAGCCACCGTCTCGTGCGCCTCTCCCCAGGTCGACACTACTGGAACGCCCAGACCCCCTGACCTCCCACCGAAGGTGAAACCCCCTCTCTAACTTATTTCATAGAAAAACCCCCTTTTCACTATAATTTGCAGAAAGCCCCCTCCAATTATAAAGGTAAGTTTTTAAAATTATATTTATTTATTTTTATTCATACGATTTAATCAGTTTATATATATATATATATATATGTATAGATTAACATTTCTGAGATTTTTAAAGTGTGTTCATAGTTAAAAAGAACTGATTTTTATAGTAGTAAAGCTTCGACTTTTAGCAAATAAAACTATGGTTTTGATAAATAAAAATATAATTTTTAGAAGTGTAAAGATACGATTTTAAGTAATGATTTTTGTGAAGATTAAGGACTTGATTTTTATATGAATAAGAAGATTTGATTTTTTTTTAAAATGAAAAGATAGCAAAGCAAAAATATAATTTTTATATATGTATGATAGTAAAAATATAATTTTTATTTATATAGAGTAATAAAAATATAATTTTTATTTAAGTAGTGAAGTAAAAAATATGATTTTTACTTCGATAAAACTAAGATCTTTATATGTTAAGTGAATTAAAAATGTGAATTTTTATTTATAAACATCGAAATAGAAATGTGATTTTTAACGTAAAACCGCGTGTAACAGATCCCGTTGGAAGCACGACGAAGATTTCCTACATATGAAGAGTCGTGGCGTTTCGTTTAGCTCTCGATGAGAACTCCTCACTTTTAAAATTATTTTATGGTTGAAATATATACTAGGATGCAGACGGTGCTTAGCAGCACCCGACACCCGTCGTCCACAGACCATGGACGACTTATTTGTTTGATTGCTGTGTTGTGAAATTTGATTGTGTGATGTGGAATGAAATAAAATATTTTATAGTGGAAAATATTTTATAGTTAAAAATATGATTTTTAACGTGTATATAAAATAAATAGTAGTAAACAAATCGGATGATTTGTTTATATACACTGATTTGACTGATATTGATTGGGACGATAAATTTTACACATCGCCCAACTGCACAAATAAAATCTGTGTTTGTTGATTTGAAACCCCACATAGGTATTGGGATGATATTTGACGTACACTAATCCCGATTGTTTAGTTGTATGTCAATCGATGGGTTGACAGACTATGTAAGCGTTAATTATTTATATTTAATGCTTATACAGTTGTGTGGTGCACTCTGGATGATGGTTGATTATTTATCGTTGCTATTATATACATCTGTTGTATGGAATCCATATAATTAACATTATATGGTAATTGATTGGGCCTTATTCAAATTTGGAAAATAGAAAAATTCATGTGTTTAATAGAATAAATATTCATGTGTTGAATAGTAATATATATTCATGCGTTGAATAAAAATATATATATTCATGTGTTGAAGAAAATATTCATTTATTGAATAGAATAACGAAGTTATTGAAATATATATAAAACCATGTTGGATAGATTGACGCCATTTTGACGTGAACGATATTTATATCGGTTTTATTCATTTTTATAATGAATATCGAAAAAGAAGTGATTTCAAAATATAATGTTTTGAAAATATTATCATTTATATTAATGATATGTTATATTCAATTTTGGTTCGAAATTGAATATGAAGTTGAAATCATTTTGAAAACGAATTTAAAACGATTTATAAAATACGTTTTGAAAGGAAATCGACAAAATATATATAATATTGTGTATATATATATATATATATATATATATATATATATATATGACGGCCTGAATAGAACACGTCGCGCCGCGGCAGTTCGCGAATTTCGACCATTGACTTCGAATGGATATTGCGGGAGATCCGACCGTCAGATTCTCCTAAAACCAGAATCGTTGGGTTCGTATCGAAAAGAGCTTTGTAACGAATGTTAGTGATGTGAAATATAATGGTTGGATTTGGAATTATGTCCAAATCAAATTTGAAAAAGGTCGCTGTAAGTGCAGTTCGATGGCCGTTGATGGAAATCGACTGTACGGGCCTTAATAAAATTATTAAAAATATAAATAATTTGTGTAAAATCATAAGAAATGATTTGTGAAGAATTGAGATGAAAAATTCCAAATTTGAAAAGATAAAAATAGATTTTTATCGAAATGAACTAGTTTTGAACTAGAGTTAAAATCCATTTATTTTTAAATAAATAAATTGGATTTGAAATGGTTTTGAAAATAAACAGAATTTCCAATATATAAAGTGGAAATGGATTTGAATCGCAATTGTCTTTGGAATATTTCGATGTTGGATTTCGTGATGATACAGATATTGTTATGGGAATTTGAAAGATATATTTATATCGTTATTTCCAATACGATATTTGTGGGTCGTAGAATTTGATATTGAATATAAGCCGATATATTTTCTATTCAGACCCTTGTGTTTAATATCAAATGGGATTTGGGTTTGTCATGAATGGTGTCTTCAATAACATTGTTCTTAAACCCAGTTGAGTAAAGATTAAATCTTTTTATTTAGATTTAATGAAGTGTACCAATTAAATGGTATTTAATTGGAAATGAATTTGAATTGAATTTTGGGTTTATCGTGAACGGTGTTTAAAATAACACTTGTTCTTTAACCCAATAATTAATGGAATGTGATCTTGGGTTTATCGTGAACCGTGTTTTAAATGACATTGGTTCTTTAACCCAGTTAAAGACAGGATATGGTTTCCCAAGTTAAACAATCATTGATATGATTTTTGGGAAGATTAAAACTAAGTGGAGTTTTAATGAATCTTTAATTAGATTGAAGTGATCGAGAATGGGGTATCACCAGTTTTGCTCCAGGCGATAGTTAAATCTTTAATTAGATTTGAACGTGAAATGGTAATTGAATTTACCGATAACACCGTGGTGGTAAATATGAAGTATGACCAGTTTTACTTCATGGGATGAATAGGTTGGGATTAGGAAATAAAATAAATGATTACTTCGGTATGGTTCACTAATCCCGACTAATTTGAATTGGTATTCAAAAGAAGATTAAAGAAGAATTTGAAGAATTTATCTTTGATAAAATTAGTGGAACCTTTCCCAAAGTGTATGAATATTTGAATAAAAGAATATTCTGAATTGGAATGAGGTGTATGTTGTGTTTGTGTAACACTTGTTTATTATACACGCGAGTTATTCAGAAAGACCGGATTTATCCCATTCTGAATAACTGATTCGACGTGGTGTCGAGGATGAAGACGGTGGTTGAAGACCGGAGATCTTCACATCGTTTGGGTGATTACTGATGATCTTGATTGGGCTGTACACCCAAGAGGATGGAATCAGTTGGTGATCGTCCAGACATACTTGGAGATCGATGGATATGTGAGGTACACGGTGCCTCCGGTTTCGTTCAGACCCAGAACGAACTTGTAAATGGACTGTGTGTCTGACATTGGATTTTATTCTATGTGATTGATTTCTATTAAATATATATCTGTTTGGCGGCTGAGAATTTATTCTCTTGCTTAACGCCCTTCTCTGAGACGTACGATGTAATAACCCGAAAATCTGGGCCAGTTTAAAATTTTTATTTTGGCAATTTTAGCGAATTTTAATATTTAAAATGGATTATTTTAAATAAAACCGACGTGAAATTTATTTTGAATAGAATAGAACGTGTATATTATATACGCTGTCGTTAGAATATAAATAATTATATATAATTATAAATAGAATTGAAAATGGCGCGGTAGTTCGATAATTCGATTTCAAACTTCAATTGAATGTACCGGGTGCAAAACAATCCGGATTTTAGTGAAACCAAAAACATTATGATCTAATTGATAATATCTTTCCAACGAATCCGAAAAATCAAGATTTCATAGCGGGAATCAAAAGATATGTCCAGTTGAAAATTCTGAATAGTCGCTATGGAATTCAGGCCCTTAAAAATAGACATTTTGCAAACGACCTCCGATTTCGACGAAACCACTTTTGTTGGATCCGTGATGTTAAATTATTGCTAGGTTTCAAATTTCATAATTTTTCGAATCAATATGTGAGCGTGGCAAAGGGAAACGCGTTTGACCAGTTTCAGTTGATTTTAATCGACTAGAAATTGGCCATTTTTCCAACGGTCTCAGAATTCGACGAAACTAGTTTTGTTAGGACCGTATCGTCAATACGAAGCTAGAAAATATTTTTCTGGAATTTTTAGAGTTAGTATGTGACCCCGGTAATTTGAAATGTACGTTTAAAATTCAATATAGTGATTTAAATGTAAATTTAACAGAGACTGATTCAAATGTTCGAATCAACTTGCGATACATATCCCATTGTGTTCGTAATGTTGGTAAAACGCTATGGACGACAGGCGGTGGGCCTCGTTTAGAGGTCGTATGTGAAAGTCAACTTTTTGAAAAATAAAATAATTAAATTAATAAAAAAAATATAATTAAATTTCTTCCTTTATACGCTGGCCCCCCCATCTCTTCTTTCAAAATCGAAATACTGGAAAAAAAGAGAGAGAGAGACGAGGGCGACGGGGGGGAGAGCCGCCGCCACATCGCGCCCCCCCCCCCCCCCCAGAGCCGCCGCCGCTGCTTCCTCTTCTTCCTCCTTCCTTCTTCTCCTTCCTCCCCACGACCGACGCCAGGCAGCCGCGCTCCATCGAAACCCCCCCCCCCCCAATCCTCCACCGCAGCCTCAGCCGTCGCCGCCACCCACCTCCGCCCCCGCCCAGTCCTCCACCTCCCAGTTGCACCACCGCAAAGGACCCCCACCCCTCCTCCGATCAGAAAAAAAGTGAGTAAAATTCTGATTTTGTTTAAATTAAAATTCTGATTTTTGTTTAGATTAAAAGTCTGATTTTGTTTAACTTGATATGCTAGTTTTGTCTAACTCGATTTTACAAAGCAAAAAGGTAGGATTTTTATTTTTACGAATAGCATATAAAAATATGGTTTTTATTTATATAAAGTAGCGAAGATAAAGATGTGATTTTTATTGTTTTGAAATAAAAGTATACTTTGCTTTGAAATGAGATATGATTTTTATATTTTTAAAGTATTAAAAATTGGATTTTTATATTTTTAAAGTAGTAAAAATATAATCTTTTATATTGTAGAAAGATAAAAATATAATCTTTTATATTGTAGAAAGATAAAAATATAATCTTTGCATAGTAGGAACTATAAAAAAATATAATCTTTATGAGATATAGAATGTAAAAATATCATCTTTGTATATGTAGCGAAATAAAAATCTGATTTTTATTTTATATATGTTGAAATAAAGAGGGAATTTTTTTATAGTGATTAAAGGCGAAAACTTTATTTTTATAAAGGCGAAATCAATATTTTTGAAATGGAATTTTTATCTATATGACACCAAAGTAAAAATTCGATTTTTAAATATATGAAGTGATTATAAAAATATGATTTTTAAATTGAAAGTGAATAAAAATGTGATTTTTATTTTAAAGACATCAAAATATAAAAATGTGTGATTTCTATATGTAGTGGCTACGGGCAACAAAGGAGATGAAAAGGCGAGAACGATGAAAATTTCTATCAAATAGGAGTGTCGTGGTATTGGGTAGCTTTCGGTGAGAACTTCTCACTCAAATTCTCTTTTTCTAGTTATATATATATACTAGGATGCAGACGGTGCTTAGTAGCACCCGACACCCGTCATCCACAGACCATGGATGACTTGTTTGTTAAATTGATTGGTTGTGTAGTTAGTTAGTCTAATTGGTTTGAATTAAATTGTTTGGTGAAATGGAATGGATTTGATTGATGTGTGAATGGCGTGGGCCTTCACTAGACCGGGGATAAGGCTAGGCCTTGTCCCGTTTCTAGTATCGTGCCGTTATGCCGCCGAAATTTCCCAAAATAAGTTAGATAAATAAAAATATCATTTTATTTAAAGAATGAACTGAATAGAAATTCATGTGTTAAAATAAAATGTTTATCGTTAAAAATATAATTTTTAACGTGAAAGTGGATAAATGAATATTTATAAACAAATCGGCCGATTTGTTTATATACACTGATTTGACTGATATCGATTGGGTCGATAAATTTTACACGTCGCCCAACTGCACAAATAAAATCTGTGTTTGATTGTTTGAAACCCCACACAGGTGTTGGGATGAAATTTGATGATCACTCATCCTGATTGATTAAATATGTCGATCGATCGATTGACAGGCTGTTATAAGCGTCAGATATCTATATTTGATGCTTATACAGTGTAGTGCACTTTGGTTGATGGTTGATTATTTTTCAATGCTATTATATACATGTGTTGTATGGAATCCATATAATTAACATTATATGGTGATTGATTGGGCCTCATTCCAATCGGGAAAATAATGAATATTATAAAAGAAAATTCATGTGTTGTATATAAAAATAGTCATGTGTTGACGATGATCATGTGTTGAAACTATTCATGTGTTGAGTAAAATATTTTAAATAAAATAAATTACATCTTTATCATATTTACAATTAGAATCTACTTCACGGTGGAGTCTAATTAAAATCAAACGATAGATACCATAGTTTTATAAAATATTTTACATAACAACAATAGTGATGTGTTGACCGCACTCATGTGTTGAGATTAGTCGTGTGTTGAAAGAAATATAGATTCATGTGTTGAATGGGAAAAATATTCATTTGTTGAATAGAATAAAGAAGTTGTGAAAAATATAAAGCCGTGTTGATTAGTTTTGCGCCATTTTGACGTGAACGATATTTATATCGATTTTATTCAAATTGAAATGAATATTATAGCAAATTCGAATTGAAAAGAAAACGAATTTGAATTGAATATAAAAGGACTTCGAATGGAATTGAATATAAAACAAATTCAAGTTGAATTGAAAACGAACTGAAATTTAATTGAATTCGAATCGAAATTAAATTGAAATCAATTTGAATTGAAACGAATTTGAATTTGAATTGAATTGAAACGAATTTGAATTTGAATTGAATTGAAACGAATTTGAATTTGAATTGAATTGAAACGAATTTGAATTTGAATTAAATAAAATGGAAATGAATTCGAGTTGAATTGAAATCAAATCGATTTGAAATTGAATGTAGAAGTTGAATTGTTTTAGAAACGAATTTAAAACGATTTATAAAATTCGTTTTAAATAGAAATCGACGAAATATATATTATATATATTATATATATAATATAATGGCCTGAATAGAACGCGCCGCGCCGCGGCAGTTCGTGAATTTCGACCATTGACTTCGAATTGACATTACGGGAGTTTCGACCGTCGGATTCTCCTAAAACCGGAACCGTTGGGTTCGTATCGAAAATAGCTTTCCAATGAATATTTGAAATTTGAAATCTAACGGTTGGATTTGGAATTATGTCCAAATCAAATTTAAAAAGGGTCGTTGTAAGTGCAGTTCGATGGCCGTTGTTGGAAATCGACTTTACGGGCCTTGATAAAATTATTAAAAATATCAATAATTTGTGTAAAATCATAATATATGAATTGGAAAGAACTGGGATGAAAAACTCCATATTTGAAAAGATAAAAATAGATTTTTATCGAAATGAGCTAGTTTTGAACTAGAATTAAAATCAATTTATTTTTGAAATAAATAAATTGAATTTGAAAGTGATTTTAAAAATAATCAATATTCCCAATACGTGGATTGGACTGGAGTTGAATCGAAATTATCTTCGGAATATTTCGATGTTGGATTTCGTGACTATACAGATATTGTTATGGGAATTTGAAAGATATATTTTATATCGTTATTTCCAATACGATATTTGTTGGTTTCAGAATTTGATATTGAATATAAGCCGGTATATTTTCTATTCAGAGCCTTGTATTTAATATCAAATGTGATTTGGGTTTGTCGTGAATCGTGTTTTAGAAGACATTGGTTCTTTAACCCAGTTAAAGACAGAATAGTGATTTTTGAGAAGATTAAAACTAAGTGGAGTTTTAATGAATCTTTAATTAGATTAAAATGTGAATTGATAATTTAAATTATCAAATCTGAAAAGTGATCGAGAGTGGAGTATCACCAGTTTTGCTCCAAAGCGATAGTTAAATCTTTAATTAGATTTGAACGTGAAATGGTAATTAATTTTACCGATAACACCGTGGTGTTAGGAATGGAGTATCACCAGTTTTGCTCCATGGGATATATAGGTTGGGATTGGGAAATAAAATAAATAATTACTTCGGTGTGGTTCGCTAATCCCGACTAGTTTGGAAAACCATAAAATGGTTTGAAATGATATCCAAAGGAAGATTATAGGATAAATTTAGAAGAATTTATCTTGGATAAAATTAATGGGAACCTTTCCCTAAGAATGTGATTTTGTGAATAAAAGAATATTCTGAATTGGAATGAGGCGTTTGTTGTGTTTGTGTAACATTTGTTTATCATATACGTGGGTTATTCAGAAAGGTCGGGTTTATACCCATTCTGAATAACCGATTCGACGAGATGTCGAAGATGAAGACGGTGGTTGAAGACCGGAAGTCTTCACATCGTTTGGGTGATTACTGATGATCTTGATTGGGCTGTACACCCAAGATGAGGGAAACAGTTGGTGATCGTCCAGACGTACTTGGAGATGGATGAATATGCGAGGAAAGTGCCTCCGGTTTCGTTCAGACCCAGAACGAACTTGTAAATGGATTGTGTGTCTGACATTGGATTTTATTCTGTGTTGATTGATCTCTATTAAATATACATCTGTTTGGCGGCGGAGAATTTATTCTCTTGCTTAACGCCCTTCTCTGAGACGTACGAGCTCAGAGGTTGTATATCGATGGACATCAGTCGCATGGAGTGAATTGCTAGTGTGGCACGCGTAAGTGGCAATTGATCAGGGCTTCTGTTGAAAAGCAAAGTCTTGTGGTTGATGATCAAAGCACGACCTGTGTGGCTTAGCTTTGTGTATAACGTGAATTCGCGAGCCTCACACCTCGGTATGAGTCAAAAACGGGATACGGACCCAAGGAGTGCACGACGTTTCTTTCTAGCTATGGTGGTGTCAGTGACCTACCAGCCCTGACATTTATATACTTTTCACCTGTGTGGTTGTTGGATACGAGGCGCCTCGGATATAGGTCTGTAAGGACCGGGAAACGTGTGTTCAGGAATAACTAATCCTCAAAAGTAAGAGAGGACCGGCCTTGGAGGTTCCAAAGGATCATAGTGGGGTCCTGAGGCATTTGCTAGAGTGTCTCGAACGCGGAGAGGAGCTTGCCCCTTGCCTCGGCTCATGACGGAAATCCAATTTCCAATACGTGATAGTACGGTTTTATTTGTAGAACCTAGTATGGCGACATAGTGGTATGGGTCATTCATGCCGCCTATGATTGATATTTATGATTGAAATTGTTTTGACACTATACACCTATAATAGTATCAAATAATGTGTTTTAAACGTATCAAGCATGCTTTGGCTGTTATAAGGTAAAAACCCTATCCTCCGGCTTGCGTTGCATTGTGTGATGGGACCTGGGTCTTATAACAGCTTCATTTTTCTTTATTTAGCATTGCGCTGTTTGTTTTATGCACTGGTATTCTTGGGAGGAAACCCGTTCCGTGTTATACGGCGTGGTCCCTTGATTTACCGAACTTTAAAATAAAGAATTATAACTGTTTTAGTTCTCACACCAGTCACATGACTGACCTGGAGTTTATTGTTTTAACCTAAACTCTGGGTGCCCCTATTTTCCACACGGGCAGCTAGTAGTTTTGGTTTTGCAGATTTATATTCGCAGGGTCCTGATATACAGCTGGAACGATGCTCGGAAAGCTCTGTATCCGTGTATCACTTCTAGTTGTGCTTTTGTATTATTTTCCGCTGCTATGTAATTTATTGTAATCTCTGATATTTGTCGAATGTAATTTAATCATTTATACTCTGTATATTCTTGTATCTGATGGAATTGTCGTAATAACAATGAAATGTTCTTCCGTATGCGCTCATTTGTGTGTTGTTCTCAAAGTATTCGCGCTTTCCTTCACGGGGAAGTTACGGGTTCTTACAGTTGGTATCAGAGCTTTGGTTTACAGAGCTCGAGAACAAGACACATTAGAACCATACGAAAGAACTCATCAGATATTGGACTAGCAATATCCAATTGGAATGACTCGTTAGAGATAGGATCAGTAGTATCCTAGAACGAGTGTGAAGAGTATATTTTTCAAAAGAAAACCATTTTGTTTTGGAAAATTTAAATCGTTCTAAACGTATTTGAATATTTATTTATATTGATATGGGCAATCCAGTATATAAAAGTTTTGTATATACGCGTCATGAACGTATATTCGAAGTTTTAATATACTGGGTAGATATAGAATCACATTCTAGATATCCGGGGATGATTCTGATGATGGTGCATCATCATCAGTATTCATATTCGAATTTTGAAGGTGTGATTTCTATATATTTCCATTAGGCTGGTGTGAGAACCAAAACCTATATAGCTAGAATACATTGTTGTGAATTGGCATCAAAACATGATTTTCTGTATATGTATCAAATTTATGAATTTGAAACTCTAATTCACTAATTGATTGATGTTTGTGTTGTTTGTTTATTTGTTTGATAATTTTTAACCATTTAGCCTAATTGAACCAAATTTTGAATTGTATTGAAAATTGGTCACATTTGCTTGCATATGCATACTTATATTGAACAGGTCATAGCAAGGAGGCTAGAGCCGAAGAATAAAATTTGTTTGCCCGACAAATAGGTACATGTTTACTACATAATTTACTGTTTTGTTTGGGTGATGATGATTTTATGAGCCTATTGGCTAGCCGCTTGGCTTTTTCTTTTTCTTTTTTGAGATTAGAAGGACCGGGGAAGCTATTTGAAATTCCCCGATGCTCCCGGTGCAGGGGAGGTTATGGCGAAATTTTTCGAAAATTTAGGGTGTTAGCCAAATTTTTGAAGAATTTGAAAATTTTCAGAAACCGAAAAGTTGGAAAATGGAAGCCAGACCGAACGTAGAGTAGATTAATCAAACCACTTTCGACTTTATTCCTTTTCGGGGACGAAAAGTTTTAAGTGGGAGAGATTGTAATAACCCGAAAATCTGGGCCAGTTTAAAATTTTTATTTTGGCAATTTTAGCGAATTTTGAATATTTAAAATGGATTATTTTAAATAAAACCGACGTGAAATTTATTTTGAATAGAATAGAACGTGTATATTATATACGCCGTCGTTAGAATATAAATAATTATATATAATTATAAATAGAATTGAAAATGGCGCGGTAGTTCGATAATTCGATTTCAAACTTCAATTGAATGTACCGGGTGCAAAACAATCCGGATTTTAGTGAAACCAAAAACATTATGATCTAATTGATAATATCTTTCCAACGAATTTGAAAAATCAAGATTTCATAGCGGGAATCAAAAGATATGTCCAATTGAAAATTCTGAATAGTCGCTATGGAATTCAGGCCCTTAAAAATAGACATTTTGCAAACGACCTCGGATTTCGACGAAACCACTTTTGTTGGATCCGTGATGTTAAATTATTGCTAGGTTTCAAATTTCATAATTTTTCGAATCAATATGTGAGCGTGGCAAAGGGAAACGCGTTTGACCAGTTTCAGTTGATTTTAATCGACTGGAAATTGGCCATTTTTCCAACGGTCTCAGAATTCGATGAAACTAGTTTTGTTAGGACCGTATCGTCAATACGAAGCTAGAAAATATTTTTCTGGAATTTTTAGAGTTAGTATGTGACCCCGGTAATTTGAAATGTACGTTTAAAATTCAATATAGTGATTTAAATGTAAATTTAACAGAGACTGATTCAAACGTTCGAATCAACTTGCGATACATATCCCATTGTGTTCGTAATGGGGGTAAAACGCTATGGACGACAGGCGGTGGGCCTCGTTTAGAGGTCGTATGTGAAAGTCAACTTTTTGAAAAATAAAATAATTAAATTAATAAAAAAAAATATAATTAAATTTCTTCCTTTATACGCTGCCCCCCCATCTCTTCCTTCAAAATCGAAATACAGGAAAAAAAAAAGAGAGAGACGAGGGCGACGGGGGGGAGAGCTGCCGCCGCCACATCGCGCCCCCCCCAGAGCCGCCGCCGCTGCTTCCTCTTCTTCCTCCTTCCTTCTTCTCCTTCCTCCCCACGACCGACGCCAGGCAGCCGCGCTCCATCGAAACCCCACCCCCATCCTCCACCGCAGCCTCAGCCGCCGCCGCCACCCACCTCCGCCCCCGCCCAGTCCTCCACCTCCCAGTTGCACCACCGCAAAGGACCCCCACCCCTCCTCCGATCAGAAAAAAAAGTGAGTAAAATTCTGATTTTGTTTAAATTAAAATTCTGATTTTTGTTTAGATTAAAAGTCTGATTTTGTTTAACTTGATATGCTAGTTTTGTCTAACTCGATTTTACAAAGCAAAAAGGTAGGATTTTTATTTTTACGAATAGCATATAAAAATATGGTTTTTATTTATATAAAGTAGCGAAGATAAAGATGTGATTTTTATTGTTTTGAAATAAAAGTATACTTTGCTTTGAAATGAGATATGATTTTTATATTTTTAAAGTATTAAAAATTGGATTTTTATATTTTTAAAGTAGTAAAAATATAATCTTTTATATTGTAGAAAGATAAAAATATAATCTTTTATATTGTAGAAAGATAAAAATATAATCTTTGCATAGTAGGAACTATAAAAAAATATAATCTTTATGAGATATAGAATGTAAAAATATCATCTTTGTATATGTAGCGAAATAAAAATCTGATTTTTATTTTATATATGTTGAAATAAAGAGGGAATTTTTTTATAGTGATTAAAGGCGAAAACTTTATTTTTATAAAGGCGAAATCAATATTTTTGAAATGGAATTTTTATCTATATGACACCAAAGTAAAAATTCGATTTTTAAATATATGAAGTGATTATAAAAATATGATTTTTAAATTGAAAGTGAATAAAAATGTGATTTTTATTTTAAAGACATCAAAATATAAAAATGTGTGATTTCTATATGTAGTGGCTACGGGCAACAAAGGAGATGAAAAGGCGAGAACGATGAAAATTTCTATCAAATAGGAGTGTCGTGGTATTGGGTAGCTTTCGGTGAGAACTTCTCACTCAAATTCTCTTTTTCTAGTTATATACATATACTAGGATGCAGACGGTGCTTAGTAGCACCCGACACCCGTCATCCACAGACCATGGATGACTTGTTTGTTAAATTGATTGGTTGTGTAGTTAGTTAGTCTAATTGGTTTGAATTGAATTGTTTGGTGAAATGGAATGGATTTGATTGATGTGTGAATGGCGTGGGCCTTCAGTAGACCGGGGATAAGGCTAGGCCTTGTCCCGTTTCTAGTATCGTGTCGTTATGCCGCCGAAATTTCCCAAAATAAGTTAGATAAATAAAAATATCATTTTATTTAAAGAATGAACTGAATAGAAATTCATGTGTTAAAATAAAATGTTTATCGTTAAAAATATAATTTTTAACGTGAAAGTGGATAAATGAATATTTATAAACAAATCGGCTGATTTGTTTATATACACTGATTTGACTGATATCGATTGGGTCGATAAATTTTACACGTCGCCCAACTGCACAAATAAAATCTGTGTTTGATTGTTTGAAACCCCACATGGGTGTTGGGATGAAATTTGATGATCACTCATCCTGATTGATTAAATATGTCGATCGATCGATTGACAGGCTGTTATAAGCGTCAGATATCTATATTTGATGCTTATACAGTGTAGTGCACTTTGGTTGATGGTTGATTATTTTTCAATGCTATTATATACATGTGTTGTATGGAATCCATATAATTAACATTATATGGTGATTGATTGGGCCTCATTCCAATCGGGAAAATAATGAATATTATAAAAGAAAATTCATGTGTTGAATATAAAAATAGTCATGTGTTGACGATGATCATGTGTTGAAACTATTCATGTGTTGAGTAAAATATTTTAAATAAAATAAATTACATCTTTATCATATTTACAATTAGAATCTACTTCACGGTGGAGTCTAATTAAAATCAAACGATAGATACCATAGTTTTGTAAAATATTTTACATAACAACAATAGTGATGTGTTGACAGCACTCATGTGTTGAGATTAGTCGTGTGTTGAAAGAAATATAGATTCATGTGTTGAATGGGAAAAATATTCATTTGTTGAATAGAATAAAGAAGTTGTGAAAAATATAAAGCCGTGTTGATTAGTTTTGCGCCATTTTGACGTGAACGATATTTATATCGATTTTATTCAAATTGAAATGAATATTATAGCAAATTCGAATTGAAAAGAAAACGAATTTGAATTGAATATAAAAGGACTTCGAATGGAATTGAATATAAAACAAATTCAAGTTGAATTGAAAACGAACTGAAATTTAATTGAATTCGAATCGAAATTAAATTGAAATCAATTTGAATTGAAACGAATTTGAATTTGAATTGAAACGAATTTGAATTGAAACGAATTTGAATTTGAATTGAAACGAATTTGAATTCGAATTAAATAAAATGGAAATGAATTCGAGTTGAATTGAAATCAAATCGATTTGAAATTGAATGTAGAAGTTGAATTGTTTTAGAAACGAATTTAAAACGATTTATAAAATTCGTTTTAAATAGAAATCGACGAAATATATATTATATATATTATATATATAATATAATGGCCTAAATAGAACGTGCCGCGCCGCGGCAGTTCGTGAATTTCGACCATTGACTTCGAATTGACATTACGGGAGATCCGACCGTCGGATTCTCCTAAAACCGGAACCGCTGGGTTCGTATCGAAAATAGCTTTCCAATGAATATTTGAAATTTGAAATCTAACGGTTGGATTTGGAATTATGTCCAAATCAAATTTAAAAAGGGTCGCTGTAAGTGCAGTTCGATGGCCGTTGTTGGAAATCGACTTTACGGGCCTTGATAAAATTATTAAAAATATCAATAATTTGTGTAAAATCATAATATATGAATTGGAAAGAACTGGGATGAAAAACTCCATATTTGAAAAGATAAAAATAGATTTTTATCGAAATGAGCTAGTTTTGAACTAGAATTAAAATCAATTTATTTTTGAAATAAATAAATTGAATTTGAAAGTGATTTTAAAAATAATCAATATTCCCAATACGTGGATTGGACTGGAGTTGAATCGAAATTATCTTCGGAATATTTCGATGTTGGATTTCGTGACTATACAGATATTGTTATGGGAATTTGAAAGATATATTTTATATCGTTATTTCCAATACGATATTTGTTGGTTTCAGAATTTGATATTGAATATAAGCCGGTATATTTTCTATTCAGAGCCTTGTATTTAATATCAAATGTGATTTGGATTTGTCGTGAATCGTGTTTTAGAAGACATTGGTTCTTTAACCCAGTTAAAGACAGAATAGTGATTTTTGAGAAGATTAAAACTAAGTGGAGTTTTAATGAATCTTTAATTAGATTAAAATGTGAATTGATAATTTAAATTATCAAATCTGAAAAGTGATCGAGAGTGGAGTATCACCAGTTTTGCTCCAAAGCGATAGTTAAATCTTTAATTAGATTTGAACGTGAAATGGTAATTAATTTTACCGATAACACCGTGGTGTTAGGAATGGAGTATCACCAGTTTTGCTCCATGGGATATATAGGTTGGGATTGGGAAATAAAATAAATAATTACTTCGGTGTGGTTCGCTAATCCCGACTAGTTTGGAAAACCATAAAATGGTTTGAAATGATATCCAAAGGAAGATTATAGGATAAATTTAGAAGAATTTATCTTGGATAAAATTAATGGGAACCTTTCCCTAAGAATGTGATTTTGTGAATAAAAGAATATTCTGAATTGGAATGAGGCGTTTGTTGTGTTTGTGTAACATTTGTTTATCATATACGTGGGTTATTCAGAAAGGTCGGGTTTATACCCATTCTGAATAACCGATTCGACGAGATGTCGAAGATGAAGACGGTGGTTGAAGACCGGAAGTCTTCACATCGTTTGGGTGATTACTGATGATCTTGATTGGGCTGTACACCCAAGATGAGGGAAACAGTTGGTGATCGTCCAGACGTACTTGGAGATGGATGAATATGCGAGGAAAGTGCCTCCGGTTTCGTTCAGACCCAGAACGAACTTGTAAATGGATTGTGTGTCTGACATTGGATTTTATTCTGTGTTGATTGATCTCTATTAAATATACATCTGTTTGGCGGCGGAGAATTTATTCTCTTGCTTAACGCCCTTCTCTGAGACGTACGAGCTCAGAGGTTGTATATCGATGGACATCAGTCGCATGGAGTGAATTGCCAGTGTGGCACGCGTAAGTGGCAATTGATCAGGGCTTCTGTTGAAAAGCAAAGTCTTGTGGTTGATGATCAAAGCACGGCCTGTGTGGCTTAGCTTTGTGTATAACGTGAATTCGCGAGCCTCACACCTCGGTATGAGTCAAAAACGGGATACAGACCCAAGGAGTGCACGACGTTTCTTTCTAGCTATGGTGGTGTCAGTGACCTACCAGCCCTGACATTTATATACTTTTCACCTGTGTGGTTGTTGGATACGAGGCGCCTCGGATATAGGTCTGTAAGGACCGGGAAACGTGTGTTCAGGAATAACTAATCCTCAAAAGTAAGAGAGGACCGGCCTTGGAGGTTCCAAAGGATCATAGTGGGGTCCTGAGGCATTTGCTAGAGTGTCTCGAACGCGGAGAGGAGCTTGCCCCTTGCCTCGGCTCATGACGGAAATCCAATTTCCAATACGTGATAGTACGGTTTTATTTGTAGAACCTAGTATGGCGACATAGTGGTATGGGTCATTCATGCCGCCTATGATTGATATTTATGATTGAAATTGTTTTGACACTATACACCTATAATAGTATAAAATAATGTGTTTTAAACGTATCAAGCATGCTTTGGCTGTTATAAGGTAAAAACCCTATCCTCCGGCTTGCGTTGCATTGTGTGATGGGACCTGGGTCTTATAACAGCTTCATTTTTCTTTATTTAGCATTGCGTTGTTTGTTTTATGCACTGGTATTCTTGGGAGGAAACCCGTTCCGTGTTATACGGCGTGGTCCCTTGATTTACCGAACTTTAAAATAAAGAATTATAACTGTTTTAGTTCTCACACCAGTCACATGACTGACCTGGAGTTTATTGTTTTAACCTAAACTCTGGGTGCCCCTATTTTCCACACGGGCAGCTAGTAGTTTTGGTTTTGCAGATTTATATTCACAGGGTCCTGATATACAGCTGGAACGATGCTCGGAAAGCTCTGTATCCGTGTATCACTTCTAGTTGTGCTTTTGTATTATTTTCCGCTGCTATGTAATTTATTGTAATCTCTGATATTTGTCGAATGTAATTTAATCATTTATACTCTGTATATTCTTGTATCTGATGGAATTGTCGTAATAACAATGAAATGTTCTTCCGTATGCGCTCATTTGTGTGTTGTTCTCAAAGTATTCGCGCTTTCCTTCACGGGGAAGTTACTGGTTCTTACATACGAGCTCAGGGGTTATGTATTGATGGATATCAATCTCATGGAGTGAATTGCCTGTGTGGCATGCCTAAGTGGCAATTGATCAAGGCTTTTGTTGAAAAGAAAAGTCTTGTGGTTGAGGATCAAAGCACAGTATGTGTGGCACAACTTTGTGTAGCGTTGATTCGCGAGCCTCACACCCCGGTTGTGAACCAGAAACGGGAGAGAAGACTTCAGGGAGGGCATGTGTTTCCTTCTAGCTAGATGTGGCGTCAGTGGTTTTACACGCCCTGACGAGTTTTACTTATGTGGTTGTTGCTGTTGCGAGGCGACTCAGATATATCGGTGACTGTATGGAGCCAATGGAGTCATTGGACTCATTGACACCCCATAGGGTGGGGAAACGCAGTGTTCAGGCATTTTAATCCACATCGGTGGACCGGCCCTGACGATCCAAATGCTTGACTGAGTACTTGCCTTAGGGGCGGGCTATAGCGTCTCAAATTCGGTAAGGACGATCTCTTGCCTTAGTTCACAGATGGAAATCCAATTTCCAATACATGACTTTGCGGTTTTGATTGTAGAGCCTAGTATGGTGACATGATATATGGTACCCATGCCATCTATGATTGATATTTATGACTGAAATTGATTTCTTCACTTATAGTAATAATAAAAGATGAAATTTCACGTACCAAGCATTCTTTGTCTATTATAAGGTAAAAAAACTATCCTCCGGCTTGTGTTGCATTGTGTGATGGGACCTGGGTCTTATAATAGCTTCACTGTTCTTTATTTAGCATTGCGCTGTTGTTTTATGCACTGGTATTCTTAGGAGGAAACCAGTTCTGTGTTATACGGCATGGTCCCTTGATTTACCTTACTTTAAAACCTAGATAATAACTGTTTTAGTTCTCACACCAGTCACATGACTGACCTGGAGTTTATTATTTTAACCTAAATTCTGGGTGCCCTTATTTTGACACGGGCAGCTAATAGTTTTGGTTTTGCAGATTTATATTCACAGGAACCTGGTTTACAACTGGAGTGATATCCGGAAAGCTCTGTATCTGTATATCTCTTTCAGATGTGTTTTGTATTATTTTTCCACTGCGATGTATTTAAATGTAATTTAAATCTCTAATATTTTGTGATGTATATTATTTATTCATACTCTGTATATTCTTGTAATCTGATGAATTGTTGTAATTAACAATGAAAAGTTCTTCTGTTTGTGTTCTGATTCGTTTTGTTCTCAATTCAATCTGGGCTCTCCTTACCGAGGAAGTTCGGGTCGTTTCATTTTAGTTATATTCCTATTATTTTCTCTATTATCATAAATGACTAGGCTAATGTCTAGCCTTGGCATGTTGCTAATTTTGTGAGGGCGCTAATTGAGGAACATGGGAAAAAGGGTTAAAAATGGCATAATTTGAATATGAACATTTACGGAAATGTAATTCAAATTATTGGGTAAAATAGGTACTGACACCTATAGAAGGAAAGGATTAATTAATGGATTAACTAAAAATGGAATGTCTATTAATTACAATTAGGAATTGTAATTGTACTTATGACACGAGGTTAGGTTGCACTAGTGGTGGAAGTCTGCCCGGACCCGACCGGCATATCCAGCAGCCACTAATGGTAAACCTAATGTGGGATGTCTAAGTACGTAAATGTGAATCGGGCTATGACACGAGGTTAGGCCCAACTGTGTAATAAGTCTTCCCGGACCCGACCGTCATATCCAGCATCCACATGTTGTAGGCCTAATGTGGGAGGTCTGGCCCATTATGGAACCATAAATGGACATGGTAAAGAATTGGACTACTTAACCTAAGTTAATCCATTGGAATTGTATGAACTTAAATTTAAGTTAGGGGTTAAGTAAACATGGTTGAAGGGTGGGTTAAGTAAATCTGAAGAGGGGATGGGTAATATTCCCATATAGGCCCGCAAACTTAACCCGTTAAGGTTATGTGATTGAAGACACCTAGTGGTATACATAATCGCTGGAAATAATAAGGTTATATTACTAAAGATGTCTAGTGGTATACATAATCGGTGGAAATAATAAAGTTATGTAATTAAAGACACCTTTTAGGGTAAACATAACTTGTAGAAGTGATAGGGTTATGTAATTAAAGACACCTATAGGTAAGCATAACCGGTTGGAAGATTAGGGGTTATGTATTAAAGATACATGTACGTAAGCAGAACCGGTAGACATAAACAAGGCTATGTAATTAAAGACACCTAGTGGTATACATAGTTAGTGAAAACCTAGTGGAGGATACAAGACAAAGAGGGAGAGCTTGTATCATATTGTGTAGGCACATTTCAGTCAGTAATCTAGAGTAGGTATCAAACAAAGTACTCCGTACTAGGCGGAGAAGGGGCATGCTTACTGACTGATTGTAAGAGATCCAAACATGGAGGATGGTGTGGGCGGCGCAAATCGACCGGGCCATGTGCGTGCATGAGCCGGGCAGAAGGGGATGAGATGACCATGACACCTGTAGATATGGTTGTGCACATTGTTACGACGAGGGGTTGCCACTTTAAGAAGTGGTACTTCCTATTGTGGGGCCAGCACAAGGTATCTACGAGGGTTAGGGAGCCGATCGATCAGGGTAGTAGTTAGGATACATTTGGACGTATACCTAAGTCTACCACCTTATAGTTGGAGAGATTATCTCTTTCTGGATATACTAGTAACAGTGCAGAGTAATCACTAGTGAGGCATGTACACCTTATCTTGCTTACCTTGTCACACCTGTCATTTACGTAGTGATCTCCCTATCCACTTTATATGCCTATCATGTTACTTTTATTTATCTACTGGCTAAAAGTAACTAGACTCGCCATACTTTATGTCTGACCCCTTTTGTTTCTCCTTCTTTTTTCTGTTCCCCCTCCCCCAGGTTCTCAAGGAAGAACCATCCAGGCTTAGTCAGGATTCAGATATCACCTTGCTAGGAGCTACTTCAAAAGTATGGCTCAAGTTCTTGTCTCACTATGGCTTAACTCTTTCAATTGGGGAATTATGTTTTTATATTCTTATGTACTCTGATGATGCTAGACATAAGTTATTTTATTGTAATGGTTTTTATGACTTTTGGTATTGTGGTTGTGGATCACGGTATTTTTATTAAAATAAAAATTTGAATTTCCACTGCTATCTTATTTATATCTGTCTTGTAATTATTCTGTCCCTGATTACCTAAAATGCTTCATAAAATTTAATGCATTCCCTTAGTGAGTGACATTAACGAACGTGGGGTGTCACAACCTGTCATATTGTGGTCAATTTTAATATGTTATAAATGGGACATGTGAATCCATATTTAGATCTAAACATGCAACTATGTCATCCTAATTATGTTAGATCTATTTTATGTCCACATTATAATTTTTTTAGATCTACTTTTACCTATTAGATCTGTATTATGTGGACACCTAAATTATTAATCAGATCTAGTTTATTATTTGGAACCCCTTGTGCTTCTCATATTAGATTTGAACTTGTTGGACATCTAAATTAAGTTTAGATCTTTTCATGTTCATCTTGTCAACTTTGCTATGTTACAACTAGTTAACTGCCACAAGTTCACTAGATATATGCTTATATGTTCACCAGTTTAGTATATGTTTATGCTAGTTATGTTAGAGCATTCATCTTTGTCATATTTCCATTACCTTCCCTTTTATCGTTTATGACTAGGCTATTATTTAGCCTATACATGCCTGAAATTGTATGAATATACTAGTTAGGGAATGGGGAGGGAAAAAGGTTAATATTGGCATAATTTGGATATAAACATGAGTTGGACATATAATTCAAAAGGGGGAAAGTGGGGACATAATCATCTGTTAAGACATAAGCAAGAATTGGATAAAATGGAATGTCTAGTAATTACAATTAGGAATTGTAATGGCACTTATGACATGAGGTTAGGTTGCATTAGTGGTGGAAGTCTGCCCGGACTTGACCGGCGTATCCAGCAGCCACTAATGTTAAACCTAATGTGAGAGGTCTAAGTGCGCAAATACGAATCGGGCTAAGACACGAGGTTAGGCCCAACCGTGGAATAACACTGCCCAGACCCGACCGGCATATCCAATATCCACACATTGTAGGCCTAATGTGGGAGGTCTAGCCCGTTATAAACCATAAATGGGCATGGTAATAAATTGGACTGCTTAACCAAATCTAATCCATAGGAAGTGTATGATTATGAACTAAAGTTAGGGTTAAGTAAATTGGTTGGATAGTGGATGGGTTAAGCAAATCTTGAAGGGGTAGGTAATATTTACATATAGTCCTACAAACTTAACCCGATAAGGTTACGTAATTAAATAGGGGTGAGCGTTGGTTGGTTTGGTTTATCCGATGATAAATTTGTCAAACCAAACTAAAACTAATAAAAACGAAAACCAAACCAAACCAACCAAATTAAGTTTGGTTGGTTCGGTTCGTTATCCGATTAAACGAACTAAAAATGTTTTACATTCTAAGTTTAAAATTTTCATTATAATTTGAAACAAATTATAAATATATGATCACAATATTATTATTTTTGATTTTCAATATTAATTTTGACACATAGGTGATGATTAATATATACTTAAATAACTAAACTGACCTAAAATATTTATTATAATACCGATTCTTTTGAAAACATAGTAAAAATTCGGTTAATAACTGATAACCGAACTTAATATTTTTTCGCGTCGATTACAAACCGATTTAATTTTAAAACCGATCCAAATCGGCCAAATAATTTGGTTTGGTTGGTTTAACTGAATAATGCTCACCCCTAATTAAATATTCCTAGTGGTATACATAACTGGAGGAAATAATAAAGTTATGTAATTAAAGACACCTTTAAGGTAAGCATAACTGGTAGAAAGATAGGGGTTATATAATTAAAAACACCCTTAGGGTAAGTATAACCTGTGGAAAACCTAGTAGGGGATACAACACAAAGGGGAGAGCTTTATCATATTGTGTGGGACCTGTTTCAGTCAATAACCCGGAGTATGTATCGAGTAGAGAACTCCAAGCTAGGTCAGAGATAGGGCACACTAACTGATAGATTGTAAGAGATCCAAACATGGAGGCGGTGTTGGCGGCACAAACTGACCGTGCCATGTGCGTGCATGAGCCAGGCAGAGGGGGATAAGACGACCGTGAAATTTGTAGATATGGGGTTATGCATATCAATGAGGAGTTGCCACTTTAGGACATGATACATCCTACCGTGCGGCCGGCACGGAGTATCTACGGAGCAGGGAGCTGATTGATTAGGGTAGTGGTTAGGGTACATTTGGATGTATGCCCTAAGTCTACCACCTTATAGTGGAAGGGATCATCTCATTCTGGTTATACTAGTAATAGTTCAGAGTAATCATTGGAGAAGCGTATACGCCTTATCCTATCTACCTTTTCACACCTGCCATTTATGTAGTGATCTCTCTTATCCACTTTGTATGCCTGTCATGTTAATTTTATTTATTTACTTGCTAAAAGTCACTAGACTCACCAGACTTTATGTCTGACCCTTTTGTTTCTCCTTCTTTCTTCCATCCCCCCCCCCCGGTTCTCTAGGAGGAAACACTTAGGCTTGACCGTGATTTTTCTTATTTGCTGGGGCTGCTGATATGTATGGCTCAAGCTCCTATCCTTGCCGCTATGGCTATATTTTGTTCTTGAAGAATTTTACTTCTTTTATGTACTCTGATATATTTGAAGTACAAGACAGTAACTTTTATATTATAATGGGCTTTTATATTTCAGACATGTGATGTTTTTGGACCACGGTATCTTATGATAAATAAAGTTTTTATTTCGCTGTTATTTTATATATCTGTCTTGTAATATTCTATGTCTGTTTACCAATAACGCTTCACGAAACTTAATGCATTCCCTTTGTGAGTGACATTAATGGATGTGGGGTGTAATATTCGAGATCATACTTGAGACATGGACGGGGACTGTGGGACCGCTAGTCGTGGTAGAGGCTGGAACTGGCAGTTGGTAAGAACTTCCCTCTGCAAACACAGGAGCGACAAGCACGCTCTCAGTTGGCACAAACTTTCCCATTTCGGCAGCGCGCTTCGAAAACCTCTCCCTCTTGGCATCCTCCTGCAGGAATCTCCTCTCTTCCTCTAGTTTCTTACGCACATCCTCAGTCAAAGGCTTCATCATGATTTCATTCTCATCCACAATCGCTACCAGACCCAACCGAGCTTCAAAGGGCGCCAACCTCTCCTATGTCCGAGCCATCTCCCGGGGATAATCGTTAACCCATGAAATTCCGCGGAATTTTAATGCCTTGACATACATTCCCTGTATGGGCTCCTCAGTGATTCCTCCACCCTAGCCTAGATGTCCTCAATTTCTTCCTTAAGCATATCCACCTCACTTTGGTGCTCGACCTTTAGCCCTTCCAACGAGCTCAGGTTGTCTCTGTTACTGGCCTCGGCTTTTTCCTTCTCCTCCTTACCCACCTCAACATGCCTCCTCAACTCATCATTCTCCCTCTGTAATCTTTGAACCCCTTCGTTCTTAGTTTTCAGCCTCTCGTTCTCCAGTGCTAAGGTCTCGTTTTTCTTTTTGAGTTGGTGAAAGTTTTCGTTCTCTTTGGACAAGTGGATGTTCACTTCCTCCAGCTTTGCTTTTTCTTTCTTTAGTTGCACATTCTCTGTCAAAACCGAGGCCATAGTGTCCTTAAAGGAGGAAGTAGCATGCTCTGAGTCTTTTACCAGCTTGTCATATTTCTCCGTCAGCTCCGCTGTTCCAACAACAAGTGATTAACATTTAAGTAAGCTGCTAAGTGCAAAGAAATAGGCACGCCACGAGAATCAATCTTACATATCTCTTTCTCTAGATTGCGGATGCTAGTCCGCTCAGCATCAACGGTCAACCCCTGACTCTTGATCTACACATTCTTCTTCCTGATCAAGTCCGAAAGATTCGCGGAGTACTTTTTAAATTCTCTAACTTGGAAATATGCGGCTCGCACCTTCATCCACACCTCTTCGTTGTCTTCGTGGGGAATCAGGTTGATGTCAAGAAGGAATATTAATTCTTCAAATTAGTGATCAAGAAACTTTTGCTTCAACATGGATTTCCTCAGCTTGATAGTAAGCTCTCGGGTTTCAAGAACAGCCAGATCTTGTTTTTTCTTTTTTGCCACCTTCTTCTTCCTCTGACGACAAGTCTCCACCTCTATTCCTCGGGGAGCATGAGCAGGAGCCAAAGGCGCAATATGAGGGAGAATTTTTAATAAGGAATGTCAGGTGCTCATTACGTCAAACCTGAAGTTTGCCCCCAGATGTCCGAATGAGA
This sequence comes from Allium sativum, assembly GCA_030737875.1. NCBI lineage: Eukaryota > Viridiplantae > Streptophyta > Magnoliopsida > Asparagales > Amaryllidaceae > Allium > Allium sativum. The sequence goes on along the minus strand of CM060916.1, from coordinate 745,986,501 downwards.
GCTGGAGGAGTCAGAGAGCCTGCTTCTTTCTCGGTCTCCACTTTCTTTCCAACTCCGATGACGGCATGTCTAATTATCACCCGATCGTCGGGAAGTAAACCCGCCCGACGAAGCCGGTTCTGATCTAGAATGCTCTCGGTGGAACGGGACTTGGTCGGAATAGCCAGCAAATCTAAGACGTTGTTGACACACAATGTCTGCAGGCGCCTCAGGATTTCCTATCATACAAGAACGAAGTTAAACTTAAGCTTCCAAACAAGCAAGTTTCAATCTAAAATAAAAGGGGAATGCTTACTTCCTTTCAACCATCTCCTCGCAAATCCAGGAGGGGGAACACACGAAGAACCAAATATGCTTATGTACAGTCAGCTTAGGCCATTTCCCTTTGAATTACTTGGTGCTGGGCGGAGCTTCCAAAAGATATTGGGACGGCGAAATATTGGCTCTCCTCTTCAAATAAAACAAGTACCAGATGTCCTTTCTGGTGGGTTCTAACTTCTGGTACTCCCTATAGAGAATGTAGGTACCTAAAAGGGAAGTGTACACATTCAGGTGAAGCTGCGATAATGCAAGGCGAAAGTAGTGCAGTATATCTCGAATAAAGTTGTTAGCCGGAGGCACGCACCCGGTAATGCATGCCTGTTCTAGGCAGTGTACCCTTCCGGCGGCGCGTGAGCCCTATCGTCCTTCCCAAGCCCACGAACATCTTTTAGGGGAATGCTTAACTGCAATGCCATGCACCTTACCATCCTTTCATGCATACGCAATGCACCAAATCCGTCGGGTTCTCGATTATAACTGTGTCCACCATCATGTCCAGCGCTACCAACGTGCTTACCTTAATGATATCTACGTGCTCTACCTCCTTATGCTCGACCAGCTGGTGTTGTCCTCCCAGCTTCACCACACGATCAGAAGCTTCTGGCGAACCTATCGCCTGTGATGGAGAGGACTCCCCAGAAGTCTCAAGTTCGTTGCCCTTTGAGCTGACATCGCTAGTTGAATCAGATGTGGATGGCGATTGCAGTGAAGCCTCAGCTTCCAAAGTTTGCTATGTCTTAGACCTTGTCTTCATTTCTAGCTATAGTTTCAATATACTAGCGTTAGATATTGCAATTGTATAACTTATACCCCTCGTGTGGATGCAAACTAACATGTGCGTGCAGTGTTGTGCAGTGCCATGCTAATATAGTTTATACTTTAGAAACTTGGGACGCAACAACAATCACAAGTCCCGAGACTATAAACATCGTCGTAGTTAACCAATGTTATTGAATTCACATTGAGACTCAACTACGTCACGATCAGAATTGATAAAACTAGTCCAACGGTTTGACAGTTTGGTCATGGTCCAAATATATGCTCTAATCCTATATGCAGGGCCAAATCGTCGATTAAGTTCCGACTAACACAAGCCTCTGTTCAATCGTACAATGTCATAGAAACAATGTAATTCCCGGAATAGGAAGTCGAAAAGCCAAGGTCTTGGAAGAGGAAACACAAGGTTTCACGGAGACGAAAATCGAACCGCCTGTCCAAACTCTCAACCCTACTCCCTTAGGGATACGAAATTTTGTATCCCATTAGGGATGCAAAATTTCATATCCTCCTAGGGGTGCGAAATTTCGTACCCTATCCTCCTGGGGGTACGAAGACTCGTACCTCCCATAGGGGGATACGAATTTCACAACATGAGACATCGGCCCCGATTCCATCATGGAGCCTTCACTTTCCTTCTGCTTCCCCAATAGCGATTCGACTCCCCGCCTTTATCCTCCAAACCTTCCTTCTCCATCTCTTGTCCTCCATATATGCACATCAACCACGAACCAGCACACTAGGGATGGTTTCAAGTCTGACCCAAAGTCCGATCCCAAGTGTTTCGAAACTCTTTCTCAAGTTCGGACACCCAATCTACTTCAGATCATGTTGGGATCCACTATCGATGTCGGATCTGCCTCAAAAATCACCACTATCCCTCGAGAAACCCAAATCGAGGACGAGTTTAAGCCCTACATGTTCTTAATGTTCAGAGTGTTCAAGTATATTGGGTTCGAAGGACTGGGCTTTGTATGCTAGTAAAATGCGAGAAGAAGAAGAGAAAGGTGGGGTGGCGGTCTGAATTTATAGGGGGATAATTTAGGCTTGGCCCATGTCGATTCATATACCACGTGGGGGATACGAAATTTTCGTACCCCTATGGGATACGAGGTTTCATACGTAGGTAATGGGATACATAAATCTCGTGTCCACCACGCGGGATACAAGTTTTTTTTAAATATATATATATATATATATAATAATTATTATTATTATATGTGTGTGTGTGTGTACATTATATACATACTACACAATGCGGTATTATATGCGCATGTATTTACATGTGAAAGTGAACAATGTATGTGCAAACTTCTCACATACGGTTCTTCGTGTCTCAAAAGGTCAAACACTCGCAAACACGCATTTGCGGTCATTCTCATTCACTCCTGCATATTTTCATTCCTTACTTCTAGTGGTGTCACGCAAAATTATGCAAAAAACGTATGAGCATATACAAGACGTCACATCGACAACAACTCGTTTATATAATAATGTAAACGAGGGTCGACAACTAACATTTACATTCATGAGTCAACAGGAATTAGGCGACTCAACGAATATTTTCTATCAACTCAAAACACATCATGTCAAGACAAAGCGCACTTTGGGGAGCAAATGCTAACCGACCTTTCGGTCTAGTTCCCAAAAGTACACTATACACGCTCGATTCAATAAATCGCATGACATTAAAGTCCGAAGTGTCAGCAAACAGCTAAGGAAGCATGCTTGGAAAAGGCCATGTGAGAATAAGCCTCAAAACTCCTTAAAACCGCACTCAAACAACAATTTCGTATCCCTACTAAAAGGGTATTTTCGAACCCCTTAGGTTCGAACCCCTTGCTTGCCATGAACCTTGGGTCTTTAAACCTTCGAATCCCTCAACCTCGTACACGAAGCTCTCAAAACCTCAAGCTTGTGCCTGAAGCTCTCGTGTCCCTTAAGCCCTTACTTTTCGTATCCCTCGTCGTGCAACCGTCCGAACCACTTCGGTTCATACCCTGAGGTGACCTTGACTCCCTCCATGACACAAGCATACTCAATGTATCCCACGGGGTACGAATTTCGTATCCCCATACGGGGATACGAGTTTTTGGGGTATGGTAAGGGGATCAAAAATTCTGGAGGCCTACACTCAGGGATACAAAATGTACTGTTTGAAAAAGTCTAAGAAACGGTAGGATTGAATAGTATGGAGTATAAGCAATGTACCATGTAAATTGTAAAGTAGCAGCTGAAAATAAAATGACACAGTCGATTTTATACTGCTTCAGACCACTGTCCTGTGTCTAGTCCCAGACTCCTTTATGGTATTTCACTAACACATACCCCTCACTTCACCTGGAGGAATAGGTTCACAATTACCTGAATAGCCGAACGGGATTTCTTGCCTCAACTACTGAAGAGGACTTCTACAATACAGAATAATTGATGACTACTTGTCTTCTTGATAACATGGATATGTCAATTTGATGTATACTCTTCATATAATCTTTCCTTGACAATAAACATGTAGTTTGTGAAAGTGTATGGAAGATTTGAAATCTTAAGCATGTGAAAATAGAGTGCTTTAGAGATTTTGAATGCTTTGAGTAAGTAGAAAGAATTAGAATAAGTTTTGGTGAGTAAAAGCATTTGGTGGAATCTTAATTTATAAAGTATGAAAGATTGCAACTAATCATGAAGAGTTTTATTTAAAAGATATGAATCAGAAATTGCAACTCTTCATTAAAAGTTTGTACCCTTTCGTTTTCAAATATCTGAATAATAATTTCAGAAGTTTGATTTTGAGTTGAAATTCAAACAGCAAAGAAATAGGCCTTTTCATTGGTAATGCAGACGCCTATAATATATTTTGGTCAGGCGTTGAAATATTGTATGAAATTTAAATTCATTTCAATAAACAGACGTCTGACTAAAATATTTCAGATGTTTGTTTCCTGAAACAGACCTATGTCTTTGTACATATCATTTGAAAACTATATATATATATATATATATAATGTGTGTGTATCATCAAGGAATATTTTAACAATTGAAACTAAGACTCATAGACTTGTAACATATATAGCCTTCAAACTAAGTTTCTTGAATCTGTTGTCGAACATCTTCCTACAAAATAGAGTTAGTTGATATATATATATATATATATATATATATATATATATGTGTGTGTGTGTGTGTGTGTGTGTGTGTGTGTGTGTGTGTTTGTACATGTATAGTTGTCATAATTAAAACGCTATTTAGCGAGATCCAACATTCTCACCCTTTCTAATAATGACAACTATACATGTGGTTCCCCTATCGATATGCATATGTTTCTCCCCCTTTATCATTGACAAAAAGGAGATAATTATGTAAAACTTTGTAATACATGTCTCACATCACACAATAATATAATCATAGACATACCATAGATAAGCACAACATTCAGACATAACATAACAAAGACATAGTAGAGTTTTGTGCTTTAAGATAGACTGTAGTGCCAAAAATTATTACAGACCATACTTAATTAAGAGGTTAAAGAAAAATACTTATAATATAACCATACTACCGTATCTTACCAACTTTCTGATGTCGGTACGCTTGAATCCGCACTAGTATCCCCTCCTGTAGGATTACCATGGTCAGAACTCAAATCAGGAACTTTGTCGGCGGAGCTGGATGACCATTAAAAAGGAGTTGGATCATAAGATTGAGATGATTAAGTTCTAGTACAAGCAATTTTCTCTCAAATCTTGTTTAAGAAGCCTTTGATTCAGTCAAACTTCTTGTTAGTTCTACTCTCAAAACGCTTGAGATCCTTGTGTATTTTAGATTGATTGCGAGATATAGTAACTAAGGCTTGCTTGGACAGAAGATCGGGAGAGATAATGTGAATACTTTCTTCTTCGACTTCGACCCTTTGTTAACAACCACAAGAGGACTTAGCAATAACAGTTTCCGATTGTGATGCTACATGTTCGGTCCAAGTCTTGAGAGACATACATTCCAATGTCGAAGGGTTTAGGTCAATATCCATAAGCTTCAATGCTTTTGGCCCGATTTCTTTGATACTAAGAGAAGGAGTATCAGGTATTTGGACAGAGAATCAAGAAGAATTCGAGTGATATGGGCACCGTAGTGAAGAGTCTTTTACTTTCATTTATATGTGATATCCACCCATTCATCAAGAATAATTTTTGCCCACTTTATTTGTTTGATAGAATACAAAGCATATATTGCTTTAAAATTATGCTTATAAACTTTCTCGAAAATTCCCATATGAGGTTAAATTGTTCGGATCAAGATACGATTTAATAAGCGTGCTTGAGGACGAATGTGAGTCAAAATGAGCTAATCCATATTAATGCCATTGTCAGAGATAAACTTGTGTGACATCTCATTCTTTACACTCATATCTACTTCTAAAGTGTCAATATCAATTCCTTGACAAGAACAACATAGAATTTGACCTAACCTTTGAATCGGAAGAAGAATACACTTGCCTCATACCATAGAGTAAACACAATTTGTAGTGTTTTAAGACCTTGTCTGGTGTAAGTTTAAATTTGCTAAAAACAATTTCACAAGCAAAGCATAAAATTTGATATTGTTTATGTTATAATCCACTAAAGCTCAAAATTAAAGTGTCTAGCATAGTGAAGAAGGTGGTAATTAGAGAAAGAGTCTAATTTTCTGAAAGCACCTTCAAAAGACTTTGAATTCTTCATGGCTTTGTACCTTTCTTTGGCTGTGTGACACCCCATGTCCGTTAATGTCACTCTTTATCAGAATGCATTAAGTTTTATGAAGAGTTATAGGTAAACAGAAATAGAATCTCACAAGACAAATATAAAAATAGTAGCGGAAATTTAAAACTTCATTATTCAACAGAAAAACATCGTAGTCTCAAAACTAATTACAACATTAGGAAAAAATACTAAAACCAAGTACATCAAACCAAACCATTTGTCTTGTGCTAAAAAAATCAGAGTACAGAAATGTAAAATCATAGTCCCTAATAATAGCCATAATAAAGTAGACAAGTAGTCAAAGAGATACATTAAAGAAGATCCAGAACCAAGCAGAAACGGAAGAGAGAGTCCTAATCACACCTGAGCGTTCCCGCTGTAACGACCCTCCTTCTCGGTCGATCCAAATCAATCGTTAAACCGACTTTAATCGAACGAAAAAGGCAGATACGCTAACTTTAGGTGCACAACACATCATAACAAACAATAGAAGACTTTTATAAACATCATAATAATGTTACATCAGAGTACAGTATATCAGAGTATCGAAAATAATATACAGCGGAAAATAAATTTACAATAAATGCAATACAATGCAGCAAGAACAAATAAACTAACACAACAGATGACTATCAATGATTTGGACACAGCTTTAAGCTTCGATCTAGAATCCTGCTAAATGAAATAATCTGCAAAACAAAACTACTAGTTGCCCATGTGGAAAATATGGGCACCCAAAGTTTAGGTGAAAACAATAAACTTTGAGTCAGTCATGGGACTGGTGTGAGAACTCAAAATAGTTATTAAAACTTTACTTTAAAATAGGGGAAATCAAGGGACCACGCCGTATAACACGGAACGGGTTTACCCCCATGAATACCGGTGACAACAACTAATAATAGTCATATGGATCTGCAGTGCATCACACAACAAGCAATTTTCCAATCTACCCATTTAGGCTTAAACCCTAAATTTGGATTTTTCAAAATCCAATTCACTTTACAGAAATTATTCCTTTGGACTTTATTCCCGAATTCTTATTTCAAATCATTTGAAAAACATACCTAGCTTTCATATCAAAGTAGATTTCACTTCAGGATCTCAGACCAAAATCTTTGGAAATATGAATTCCAAAATATCACAATGCATACAAATAAGTACGCAACCAAATATCAGGCACGGCCCTTAGACAAAGCTGTACGCGCCTCTCCAACTTGATATATATATATATATATATATATATATATATATATATATATATATGCGCACCTCCCACTATGGAGAAGGCTACGCTGACGATGCACCTCCCACGCCCTCGGAGAAAATCCACCGCCCTTACACTTTTAGTCATCCAGGGTTACCCGAATCTTTAGCTACATAATAAATCATTTTTATATCCCGAAGTAGGGAAAATCATTTCACAACATAATAATCACAGGTACTTTCCAAAATATAGTACTTTACGTTAGCAGTTCACACATATGATCCATCACTATTAATCACATAACCTTTGAGCTCGCACGTCTCAAACAAGGGTTATAAGCAAGAGAATAAATTCTCCGCCACCAAACAGATACATCATCAGTAACAACTAATCGGTTACATGTTGAACTATAATGCAAAACAATAATAAATTTCCAAATCATTTCGAAATCATCGGGTTTAGGCCACGAAATCCTTTTTGTTTTATAAAACATTTGAATAAAACATTCCCTGTCCAAAATCGGGAAAACATTTATTTTCACTTAAGAAAATATCATTTCAAAATCATTCATTAAATTTGAAATGACCTCACAACATTGATAAACATCTCATAGTCAAATCGTGAAGTGTTTCACAAGATGTTAGCAAACAAATATTTCTACCCAACCCAATGGTAATAACCCAGATTTTTTAGCCATTTTAACTTGAATATTTAATGTTGTTTTAAATATTGTTTTTGAAATATTTATGAATTTATAATATTTAATTCGTTTATTTAAAAACGAAGTTTAAACGTTATAATATATTTATATAAAACGAGCTTGAAATGGCGCGGTAGTTCATAATATTGGGTTTTGAACTTCAACTGAAGATATAGAATCCGTTTTAAGTCGGAATTCAATGAAACAGGAAATGTTTGAATCAATTTGATTATAATTTTCTAGTGGAAGAGAAAATTGGATATTTCAGGTTATAGGTTGTAAGTTATGTCCAATTCAAATTTTAAAATAGTCGCTGTGGAAATCGTTAATAAACGATAATGTTTATTTTATAAATTTAGTAATGTTTTCTATACATTTTAGATTTTTGGTTAACTTGAAATTTTTGATAGTGAGTCATAATTCGATATTGATTTAAAGTGAGATACTATTTTAGTCGGGCATATATGTCGATATTAATTTATTTATTTTTGAATTTTTTTAGCTTCAGTATTTATTTAGTAATTTATCATTATATTTTCTTTATAAACTATTTATATATTTACGTATCTTATTTGTACGTATATATCGTTTGGACTTCGTGTATACTAGTAGACAGTGTGGCATACGAAGCGAAAATCATTTTGCGGTGTATGTTAATTCACAAGTACACATGCAAAAAAAATCCAAGAAACAAAGGGCATGTAATATATATATATATATATATATATATATATATACAAGAAAGGATCATAATCGATCAACATAATTGCAGTGTCCAAGCAGATCTCACATGGCACATGTATGTTGCTAGTCAATAAGTATTCAACAGCTATTTAAATATAGCCTACACATATATAAGACTGAACACATAAAATATATTCATTTGAATGAACAAATGGTGTATATTTTTACAACGGCAACTAGAAATTCCAAAACTGACGTGATCATGACAAAGCTACAAGATCAAATCAAATGAAGTAGAAAAAAATACAACGGGGTTGAATAGCTTCACGTATGATTGCTCCTGTACAACACTTTTTGCCAAATGAATTTAACAATCTGAAAAGCCACCATCTCTTTTTTAACTCGCACATGGAAGACCAAATCTCACACCAAATATTTTGCCAAGTTGTAAGTAATAGACTTCAATTCCAACATGACCTGTTTCATTCAAGAAACCGTAACCCAAAAAGATTAGAACAACTAGGAGAACAACTAAAGAAAATAGGTATGAATAGTAAAATGAACAGCTAAGGAGAAATCAAATTTATGCCATCAAATCTACACTGCAAACATATATTTATACACATTTAAAAATCCGAACACAGAATCAATGACCGAATTTTGAATCTGTATTGGATACACAAATTTGTCTCAACTCATCTATAGGCACAGTATAATCAGTGTTCCATGTGAACAAATCGACCGTACTGAATTGAAAATACAACGCACACCTACCTTATCGTTTTGTAGCTACAAACCTATGAACCTTGGCACCCAAGATTCCTCTATATATAAATATACACCATGATTTCACAAACTAACACAGTAAAGAATTCGAACCACAAAGGTAAATCAAAAGAAAAATCATACAGCAAGAAAAATCAAATAAATACTTATCTTTGTTTGTGAATCCACGTATTTCTTCTCGGTATAATTCGGATCAAATTCCTGGTGTTTTGTTCGAGACCGCGTGCAGACCTAGGGTTCGATTGAGCCTTCGAATACAACGATTTGGGGCGACAAAGTTCGAACCACTGGAGAAGCTTGCTGGTTCGTTTGACTTGGGAATCGTCGAGAGCACTCCGATCAACGGAGGAAGGAAGGGGCGTTTGATTTTTATTTGTGACGGCGTGGGTTTTCTTTAATCTGAACGAGAGAAAAATAAATGAGGCAGTTGGATAAAGGAAGAAGGCGGGTCATCTCTTTTCGTTTGAAAGGGTTTCGTACGTGCAGTTGTGGGTATGTAGCGGTATGGGTATTGGGCTGGGCTTTTCTAGAGAAAAAAAGTGTAGAAGGGATTAATGCACAAGAACGTGTGGGTAAGTTGGCACATAATATGGTGCTGCGAAGAAGGTAGAAGCATGTGTTTTGGGACCAATAGGGAACTAACGAAAGGTAATTGAAAACTATGTTTTTATTTTATTTCATTTTATTTGTTAATAAATAAGGTAAATAGGAAATAATTAAATAAAATTTTAATTTATTTATTTAAATAATACCATGATTTTATAATTTGTATAACCTTGTCATACATTAACAAAGCTGAGCGCCACTGGTCTTGTTGAAACCGTTCGAACACGCGCTACGAGAAGGAGTGGGGTTGGTCAATACAGGAAGCAACAAGAATTTTTAATTTAAATTAAACAATTGTTTAATTTAATTAAAACCGGCATTTTAATGATCAAGGTGAGTTAACCTCACTCAGTTCCCCACTTATAGTGATTATAAGTCGGGTTTATCATCTATATGTTATGGCTGTTAATTATTGGTTGTTTAATGCGTGTTAAATATTTTTATATCAATTTTTTTAATTAAACGTTGTTTAATTTAAATGAAATGACATCGTTATTTTTAACGATGATTTCCAAACAAGGTAACTTACCTTGTTGGGTACGTTTATCATAAGATAAACGTATTTAAATTGGGTGCTTGGATTACTATTGATTGACCGTTATCAGTTAGATTGATTATTTATCTATATAAGATCATGATATGAAACTGTTGAACCTATATGGTTGGATTATTGGATTGGGTATTGATTACAAACCCGAATTCAACATTCATTGGGTTATTAACCAATTATTATATGGATTGAGAAATTCGTGGCAGATGTCCAAATGCAAATTATTTTATAAAGTTCGATTTACCGTCAAGTGAAACAGTAGACAAATGAATTTATGAAATTTAGTTTATAACCGAGTACAGATTTTTAAATATATATTTAAATGAAGTTCTTAAAAAGAAAATAAACCAATTATATATATATATCGTTTGTTTAATCATTATTTTTGTACCCAAAATCTACCATGTGCGAAGCGCGTGCTTCACCGAAATTTCAAAATACTTTTATAAAAATTGATAAAAAATAAGATTATTTAGAAGTTATCGAAGTAAATAAGATTTTTTTTGGATTAATAAATGTTATTTTTTAATTTAAAATGAAATGACGAGTTAGAGTTGATTAATGGGTTAATCATGTTTTCCGAGTAACCAAGCCAACAGTTTTAACGAAAATTGATTATTTTATTAGGTTAGATTTTGCCAATTAATCTAATGAAATAAATTATCGAATGTTGTTTAACTTAATGATATTTCAAAAAGGAATTTAATTCTAGTTAATGATTAAGCGAATTAAAAAATTTATTACTTAAATGAAGTCCATTTAAGTAAATGATGGAAGTTAGAAATGGAATGTAATTGAGTTTCAAAGGAAGGTTATGAACGGTTCATATTTAAACCGAATCTAGTAAAGAAAGTTATGAAGTGATTTTAAGTGATTACGGTGAAGTTAAAATATATGAAGGAAATCAAGATGGAAAAGGGATTTGTATTTAACCAAAGATATGAACGAGTTGTGATATAGGAGATGGGGTGTTAGAGCATTAAGTTGTAAATTAACGTTAAGTGTAATGGATAAGATTGAAGTGAGATTTCCCAAATGAAACAATTTAAGCAATTTGAAAAGGGATTTCCATAATTGGACTTAGAAAAATGTTGAGTAATAGGATTTTTAATAATAAACCCAGATAATGGGACAAATAGTTTTAAAGGAGTTAAAAACTAAAAGGTTAGTGTGTATGAATAGTGAAGTGGTGATAAAACGAATATGAGTTTTTCTGAATTAAGATTCAAATTTATCTTACGATAAGAACGTTGTTGATCAAGGTCTGAGAGGTAACTGAAATACCCCAACTTGAACGACTTCAGGATTGTCGAAGGATGGTATGAGTCGTGAGAGTGGAGATGTTAAAGCCAATTATTTTGGGAAAATAATAGTAAAACGTTATTTGAAGGATATGGATATATATGGTGGGATTCCGAAATCAAAGGAAATAAAGAGCGGCGTGAGAATATGAAATAATATTTTCATAATAACGGAATGAAAAGGGAATTTTGTAATGATGTTTTACAATAGTATGTGAATTGATCCCGTAAGGATAAATAATGTGGTGACAAATGTTTTGAAGGATAACAAAGGGAAATTGGATAGGATTTTAATGTATTTATTTAAGTATTTCAATAAAACGATTTGAGAATATTTTTATATAAAAACTAATGTATTATCTTTGGTATTACAACTGATATATTATTTAAATGGCCAAGTGATGCTGTGGAATAAACCGATGGATTTATTTTATTTTTATGATTGTTTATTTTGATAGTTAAATAATCGACTATCAAAAATCATGCCCAATGTGCTGTTGTTACGGATAGTCCAGGATCGAATTTATATTCATAAACCATTCTGAATCCGCAAATACGTGAAGATGCCAATTAAAGATGGTGCAGTTGAAGACCGTGAATCTTCATAAGCCGAAGGGCAACTGGATACATTTCTCTGATGTTGCAACCAGAGATATTTTGATAGTAATTCGGTCGTGGTTGAAATCTACGGATTTGCAAGGACTACTCGTTGTTGATCCATAGGGTGATTCCTAGGATGTGGTAGGAGGGTGCCTTCGGTTCATCCTGTTCCTGGATGACTTGTATGGTTGAATATCTGACAAAGTATTCCCAAAGGACCACGTATGTTGATTTCTCCAAACGTATCATAGTTGGGTAGCTCCCAACTAGAGTATTTTTGTGGACGTCAATTAGTGATATCTGATGGATATAACGATGTGGCATTCAAAGTGAATGGTGGCCAGATGTTGTAAAAGAAATTCAAACCTCATGCCTCATCAACCGGGAAAAGACAAAAATCGGGCAGGCAGCATGGCTATGTGGGTCGCACCCATTAGGGTGTATATTCACCTATCTAAAGAAATTCCTTTTGCTTCTCAAATCTATCGAAGTTGTCCCTTTTCGGGAAACAGTGGGTATGTCCCAACTGTTGGTGATATACATTCGATACACTCATGCGGAATGAGTGGTCGGCCGTGTGAGGGCCGGGCTGCAAGACGTTCTTGTTGAACCTAGTGTATTTGCCTCTAGAGATACACTATCGGCAGGTGGTTCCCTACCTTGTCATAGTCGGAACCCAATCTCCAATAAACGCCGCAGTTTTTATTTGTATAATATATGTGTGGAGCGTAAGATGCAAGCATTCTGTTAGATTCTATTTAATTGTATTTAGACACTATCTTAATATCAAACAAGATATGATTTCAAAACTGTTTTGGGTTATAGTAAGGTAAAAACCGTCTGTGTTTATGTGTGGGCTGGTCTTACTATTATCCTTTTCTTTCAAAAGGATTTTTGAACTTAAAACTCAAGATGGCTGTCATATAAACATTGCGAGATTTTCACACTCTAGTTCACCAGACTGACCCTGTGTTTGTAATGCTCGGGTTAGACTGAGTTGTACCAGTTCAGGTTATTGGGTAATACGAAATTCAGAAGAAAGCTGGAGGAGTTCAGATGTATGATATTATCTAGTATATTTCACTGTGCGTTGTATATGAGGACATATTATTATAACTGTCCAGATGTGTGATGTACTCTGATGATTGTACGTATATTATCAAGCTCTCAATAAAGATTTATTTCTATATTATATTTTGTTCCGCTGCGATGTGAGACTCTGTGTTGTGTTGAATCTTCTCCTTCTGCTATTCTAATATTTCTTTCTTTCTTATCTCACCCTCTAAATTCTTTCTAATAACAATCTGGTGGTTTCGATACTTGAGTTTTGGCAGGTAATACATGGTTATGTTTTAATGTCGAAATTCGGGCGTCGAATTCCTGCCGGGTTGTTACAGTGGTATCAGAGCTATTGGTTTAGTAATAACCTTGGCTCTGTGGCGTGACTCGGTAGAGATGGGTTAGTAATACCCTAGATCGAGTTGAGTGTATATATATATATATGAGCTTATGTAGATTTTATATAAAAATGTTTTGTATTGTGTTGTTGATCGGTTTAAGTGTTGAAAAGCATTGGACTGGGAATGTACACAATATTGTTGTGTTAATAGGGTAAATGACATAATTTTACCCAAATTATATTTTTGGTATAGAAAGGAAATAATCTTATTAAATTAATAAGATATTGTGGTTTGATTGATTTATTTAAGTGGAATTTGAATGGTTAATATAACCAAAAATTCACATATATAGTTGTGAATGAAATTTTAGAATGAAACTGAAATTATAATTTAAGATGAGTTAAAACGAAATAAATTGGAGTAATGATGTTTGAATTAAAAACCAGGATTGGAATTATAAAATGAAATGATTAAAAAATCAATTGAGTAGTTAGATGTAAAATAAGACTTTAATTGGTGAAGTAAATATTAATGTTGAATATTAATGGAATTTAATATAAATAGAATGGTTGGTTGAATTTGTTGAGTGTTGGTTGTTTGGAATAAACTCAGCTCAATGGAAAGTTGAATGGATTGAAACAAATTCCAGTATAATAAAATGGAACTACTCATCAATTAAAACTGGGTATTTAAGCCATATACCTTTTTGAATAATGCCTTGGGGATTGGTGGAATTATACAGCTTGACCAATAAAGTATTATTTTAAAATTTCATGTAATGGTTGCTTACATGTTGGATTGAGTAAGCACAAGTGCCAGGAGGCAGTAAGGATAAATTTTGGTTGAGAAAATTGAAATGAGTTGAGCAAATGTACTCAATATCACTCGCATAAGGTACGCCTATGCAAAAATATAATTTTTGGGGTTTTGAACTTTGTTTTTTGACCGCGGGAGTCGATATTATTTGTTCCTGCGATATCACAGATGTCACTCCGTACAGGGGAGACACTGCCAAATTTTTCTGGAAATCTAAAGTATTTGATTTTTTTTTGGATATTTTTGGAAATTTTTATTTATGATATTGGATCGATTTTTGATGATTTAGATTTCCGAAATATAATGGGTTGTGACATTTTTCTCACCTTACCCATTCCGAGGACGAAATTATTTTAAGGGGGGGAGAATGTAATGGCCCAGATTTTTTAGCAATTTTAATTTGAATATTTAATGTTGTTTTAAATATTATTTTTGAAATATTTATGGATTATTAATATTTAATTTGTTTATTTAAAAATGAAGTTTAAACATTATAATATATTTATATAAAACGAGCTCGAAATGATGCGGTAGTTCATAATATTGGGTTTTGAACTTCAACTGAAGATACAGAATCCATTTTAAGTCAGAATTCTGTGAAACAGGAAATGTTTGAATTGATTTGATTATAATTTTCTAGTGGAAGAGAAAATTGGATATTTCAGCTTATAGGTTGTTAGTTATGTCCAATTCAAATTTTAAAATAGTCGATATGGAAATCGTTAATAAACAATAATTTTTATTTTATAAATTTAGTAACGTTTTCTATACATTTTAGATTTTTGGTTAACTTGAAACTTTTGATAGTGAGTCATAATTAGATATTGATCCGAAGTGAGATACTATTTTAGTCGGGCATATATGTCGATATTAATTTATTTATTTTTGAATTTTTTTAGCTTTAGTATTTATTTAGTAACTTATCGTTATATTTTCTTTATAAACTATTGATATATTTACATACCTTATTTGTACGTATATATCGTTTGGACTTCGTGTATTCTAGTAGACAGTGTGGCATACGAAGCGAAAATCATTTTACGGTGTATGTTAATTCACAAGTACACATGCAACAAAAATCCAAGAGACAAAGGGCATGCAAAATATATATGTAAGAAAGGATCACAATTGATCAACATAATTGCAGTGTCCAAGCAGATCTCACATGGCATATATATGTTGCTAGTCAATAATTATTCAACAGCTATTTAAATATAGCCTACACATATATATGGCCGAACACATAAAATATATTCATTTGAATGAACAAACGGTGTATATTTTTACAACAACAAATAGAAATTCCAAAACTGATGCGAACATGACAAAGCTACAATATCAAATCAAATGAAGTAGAAAATAAAAACAAAAAAATACAATGAGGTTGAATAGCTTCACATGTGAGTGCTTCTGTACAACACTTTTTGCCAAGTGAATTTAACAATTTGAAAAGCCACCATCTCTTCTTTAACTCGCACATGGAAGACCAAATCTCACACCAAATCTTTTGCCAAGTTGTAGCTAATAGACTTCAATTCCCACATGAACTGTTTCATTCAAGAAACAGTAAAACCCAAAAAGATTTGAACAGCTAGGAGAACAGCTAAAGAAAATAGGTATGAGCAGTAAAATGAATTGCTAAGGAGAAATCAAATTTATGCCATCAAATCTGCACTGCAAACATATATTTATGAACATTTATAAATCCGAACACAGAATCAATGACCGGATTTCGTATCTGTATTGGACACAAAATTTGTCTCAACTCATCTATACGCACTGTATAATCAGTGTTCCATGTGAACAAATCGACCATACTGAATTGAAAATACAATGCACACCTACCCTATCGGTTTGCATCTAAAAACCTATGAACCTTGGCACCCAAGGTTCCTCTATATTTATATATACACCATGATTTCACAAACCAACACAGTAAAGAATTCGAACCACAAAGGGAAATCAAAAGAAAAATCATACAGCAAGAGAAATCAAATAAATACTTATCTGTGTATGTGAATCCACATATTTCTTCTCGGTATAATTCGGATGAAATTCCTGGTGTTTTGTTCGAGACCGCGCACAGACCTAAGGTTCGGTTGAGCCTTCGAATACAATGATTTGGGGCGATGAAGTTCGAACCACTGGAGAAGCTTGCTGGCGCGTTTGACTTAGGAATCGTCGAGGGCATTCCGTTCAACGGAGGAAGGAAGGGGCGTGGATTTTTATTTGTGGCGGCGTGGGTTTTCTTTAATCTGAACGAGAGAAAAATAAATGAGGCAGTTAGATAAAGGAAGAAGGTGGCCGCATCTCTTTTAGTTTGAAAGGGTTTCATATGTGCGGTTGTGGGTATGTAGCGGTACGGGTATTGGGCCGGGATTTTCTAGAGGAAAAAAAGTGCAGAACGGATTAATACACAAGAACATGTGGGGAAGGTGGCACATAATATGGTGCAGTGAAGAAGGTAGAAGCATGTGTTTTGGGACCAACTAGGAACTAACAAAAGATAATTGAAAACTATGTTTTTATTTTATTTCATTTTATTTGTTAATAACTAAGGTAAATAGGAATTAATTAAATAAAATGTTAATTTATTTATTTAAATATAACCGTAAGTTTATAATTTGTATAACCTTGTCATACATTAACGGAGATGAGCGTCGCTGGTCTTGTTGAAACCGTTCGAACACGAGCCACGAGAAGGAGTAGGGTTGGTCAATACAGGAAGCAACAAGAATTTTTAATTTAGATTAAACAATTGTTTAATTTAATTAAAACCGTCATTTTAACGATCAAGGTGAGTTAACCTCACTCATTTCCCTACTTATAGTGATTGTAAGTCGGGTTTATCATCTATACGTTATGGCTGTTAATTGTTGGTTGTTTAATGCGTGTTAAATATTTTTATATCAATTTTTTTTAATTAAACAGTTGTTTAATTTAAATGAAATGACATCGTTATTTTTAACGATGATTTCCAAACAAGGTAACTTACCTTGTTGGGTACGTTTATCATAATATAAACGTATTTAAATTGGGTGCTTGGATTACTATTGATTGACCGTTATCAGTTAGATTCATTATTTATCTGTATATGATCATGATATGAAACTGTTGAACCTATTTGGTTGGATTATTGAATGGTTATTGATTATAAACCCAAATTCAACATTCGTTGGGATATTAACCAATTGTGATATGGATTGAGAAATTCATGGCAGATGGCCAAATACAAAGTATTTTATAAAGTTCGATTTACCTTCAAGTGAAACAGTAGAGAAATGAATTTATGAAATTTAGTTTATAACTGAGTACAGATTTTTAAATATATTTTTAAATGAAGTTTATAAAAAGAAAATAAACCAACAATATATATATATATATATGTCATTTTTTTAATCATTATTTTTGTACCTAAAATCTACCGTGTGCGAAGCACGTGCTTCACTGAAATCTCAAAATACTTTTATAAAAATTGACAAAAATAAATAAGATTATTTAGAATTTATCGAAGTAAATAAGTTTTTTTTGGATTAGTAAATGTTATTTATTAATTTAAAATGAAATGATGAGTTAGAGTTGATTAATGGGTTAATCATATTTTCCGATCAACCAAGCCAACTATTTTAACGAAAATTGATTATTTTGTTAGGTTAGATTTTGCCAATTAATCTAATGAAATAAATTAGCGAATGTTGTTTAACTTAGTGAGATTTCAAAAAGGAATTTAATTCTAGTTAATGATTGAGTAAATTAAAAAATTTATTACTTAAATGAAGTCCGTTTAAGTAAATGATGGAAGTTAGAAATGGAATGTAATTGATTTTCAAAGGAAGTTTATGAATGGTTCATATTTAAACCGAATTTAGTAAAGAAAGTTATGAAGTGATTTTAAGCGATTACGGTGAACTTAAAATAAATGAAGGAAATCAAGATGGAAAAGGGAATTGTACTTAACTAGAGATGTGAACGAGTTGGGAAATAGGAGATGGGGCGTTAGAGCGTTAAGTTGTAAATAAACGTTAAGTGTAACGGATAAGATTGAAGTGAGATTTCCAAATGAAATAATTTAAAGAATTTGAAAAGGGATTTCCATAATTGGACTTAGAAAAATGTTGAGTAATAGGATTTTTAATAATAAACCCAGATAATGAGACAAATAGTTTTAAAGGAGTTAAAAGCTAAAAGGTTAGTGTGTATGAATAGTGAAGTGGTGATAAAACGAATATGAGTTTTTCTGAATTAAGATTCATATTTATCTTACGATAAGAACGTTGTTGATCAAGGTTTGAGAGGTAACTGAAATACCCCAACTTGAACGACTTCAGGATTGTCGAAGGATGGTATGAGTCGTGATAGTGGAGATGTTAAAGCCAATTATTTTGGGAAAATAATAGTAAACCGTTATTTGAAGGATATGGATATATATGGTGGGATTCCGAAATCAAAGGAAATAAAGAGCGGCGTGAGAATATGAAATAATATTTTCATAATAACGGAATGAAAAGGGAATTTTGTAATGATGTTTTACAATAGTATGTGAGTTGATCCCGTAAGAATAAATAATGTGGTGACAAATGTTTTGAAGGATAATAAAGGGAAATTGGATAGGATTTTAATGTATTTATTTAAGTATTTCAATAAAATGATTTGAGAATATTTTTATATAAAAACTAATGTATTATCTTTGGTATTACAACTGATATATTATTTAAATGGCCAAGTGATGCTGTGGAATAAACCGATGGATTTATTTTATTTTTATGATTGTTGATTTTGATAGTTAAATAATCAACTATCAAAAATCATGCCCAATGTGCTGTTGGTACGGGAAGTCTAGGATCGAATTTATATTCAAAAACCATTCTGAATCCGCAAATACGTGAAGATGCCAATTAAAGATGGTGCAGTTGAAGACCGTGAATCTTCATAAGCAGAAGGGCAACTGGATACATTTCTCTGATGTTGCAACCAGAGATATTTTGATAGTAATTCGGTCGTTGTTGAAATCTATGGATTTGCAAGTACTACTCGCTATTGATCCATAGGGTGATTCCTAGGATGTGGTAGGAGGGTGCCTTCGGTTCATCCTGTTCCTGGATGACTTGTATGGTTGAATATCTGACAAAGTATTTCCAAAGGACCACGTACGTTGATTTCTCCAAACGTATCATAGTTCGGTAGCTCCCAACTAGAGTATTTTTGTGGACGTCAATTAGTGATATCTGATGGATATAACGATGTGGCATTCAAAGTGAATGGTGGCCAGATGTTGTAAAAGAAATTCAAACCTCATGCCTCATCAACCGGGAAAAGACAAAAATCGGGCAGGCAGCATGGCTATGTGGGTCGCACCCATTACGGTGTATATTCACCTATCTAGAGAAATTCCTTTTGCTTCTCAAATCTATCGAAGTTGTCCCTTTTCGGGAAACGGTGGGTAGGTCCAAACCGTTGGTGATATACAATCGATACACTCAAGCAAAATGAGTGGTCGGTCATGTGTGGGCCGGGCTGCAAGACGTTCTTGTTGAACCCAGTGTATTTGCCTCTAGAGATACACTATCGGCAGGTGGTTCCATACCTTGTCATAGTCGGAATCCAATCTCCAGTAAGTGTCGCGGTTTTTATTTGTATAATATTTATGTGGAGCATGAGATGCAAGTGTTCTGCTAGATTCTATTTAATTGTATTTAGACACTATCATAATATCAGACAAGATATGATTTCAAAACTGTTTTGGGTTATAGTAAGGTAAAAACCGTCCGTGTTTATGTGTGCACTGGTCTTACTATTATCCTTTTCTTTCAAAAGGATTTTTGAACTTAAAAATCAAGATGCTGTTATATAAACTTTGCGCGATTTTCTCACTCTGGTTCACTAGACTGACCCAGTGTTTGTAATGCTCGGGTTAGACCGGGTTGTACAGGTTCAGGTTATTGGATAATACGAAATTCAGAAGACGGGCTGGAGGAGCTCAGACATATGATCTTGTCTACTATATTCCGCTGTGCATTGTATATGAGGACAGATTATTATAAATGTCCAGGTGGGTGATGTACTCTGATGATTGTAAGTATATTTTCAAGCTCTCAATAAAGATTTATTTCTATATTATATTTTGTTCTGCTGCGATGTGAGACTCAGTGTTGTGTTGAATCTTCTTCTTCTTCTATTCAAATATTTTTTTCTTTCTTATCTCACCCTCTAAATTCTTTCTAATAACAATCTAGTGGTTTCGATACTTGAGTTTTTGCTGGTAATACATGGTTATGTATTAATGTCAAAATTCGAGCATTGAATTCCTACCGGGTTGTTACACCAATGTTAAATGTAAAAGTATATTTTGCTCATAAACTGGTCGAGCACAATCCAAATAACCAATCAATCACAATCAATGTCAACAACCAAGTATATTTGGTTTATACCATCCTCGTGTTTTGGCAAATTCAATTACTGTTCATTCATTCCAATCTAATTATAAATTTATTGAAACTCTAGTTCGGTTTTAATTTATTCAACTTTTAGGAAAATTAATCCTGTCATTAACTGGATTAAAGAACCAATGTTATTTAAAACACAATTCACGATAAATCCAAAATCATCTTCCATCAAAATGGAATCTTCATGGAAATCATAACAGTATATATTCGATATAAATTTCCGTATCAAATCAATACTATAAATGAAATAACATCAAGGCCTTTCAAATTCCATATATAGTAATGGTCTTCCTTTACAGTAGCTCATCTCGATTACCACCAAATTGAATTCCATTTAGTTCCAAGTTAATGTATTAAATTGGAAAACTTTACTTCGGAAAATTCCATTAATCTTAAGTAAAAGATTATAAATTCAAAATCATAACTTCACTGTTAATGGGGTTAAATAACTCATGTTATTTAAAACATCGTTCACGAGAAACCCAAAATCCAATTTGATATTAAATATAAGGTTCTGAAGAGAAATAATATTGGCTTATATTTAACATCAAATTTTTTGAAACCAACAAATATCGTATTGGGAATAACGATATCTATATCTTCCAAATTCCTCAACAATATCCATTTAATCTTGGAATCCAATATCGAAATATTTTAAAGATTAATTTCCTTCAAATTCATTCCAATTTATTCATTCGAAAATTCTGGTAATATTAAAACCATTTCTCAATCCAATTTATTATTTAAAAACATTGGATTATTATTCTAGTTAGTAACTAGTTCATACAGATAAAAATATCTTTTATATTTTCAAATAAGGAATTTTTCATCCAACATCCTTCCAAATCATTTACTATGATTTTACACAATTTTTCCATAATTTTAATATCGCCATTACAGTCGGTTTCCAATAACGGCCACTGAACTGCATCCATAACGATCTTTTCCAAAACCGATTTGGACATAATTTAAAATATAACTGTTCAAATTTAAATCTCTTATATTCATTGGAAATCTCTTTTTGATACGAACCCAATGGTATTGATTTTAGGAGAATTTGACGGTCAGATCTCCCGTTACATCAATTTGAAGTTAATGGTTGGAATTCGCAAACGGTCGCTGCGCGGCGCATTCTATTCAAACCATTTAAATATATATAATATATATCATCTATTTCCATTTAAAACATATTTTATAAAATGTTTTAAATTCGTTTTAAAAAATATTCCAATTTCCATTTCAATTTTAAATTAAAATTGAATATTCCATTACATGATAATTTTATACAGTGCATATATATGTTAAAAATTATATTTTTAACAATCCAATAATTATTCCATTAGACGACCATTTTATATATCGCATATATATGTGAAAAATTATATTTTTAACAAACAAATATTTATTCCATTTCATGACCATTTTATACATTGCATATATAAGCTAAAAATAATACTTTAGCGAACATATATTTATTTCATTACATGACCAATTTATATATCGCATATATAAGCTAAAAATAATATTTTTAGCAAACAAATATTTATCACATTGCATATATATATTTCATACAACGTATATATTTTTTTCACATCGCATATATATTTTATACAACACATATATATTTTTCACATCGCATATATATTTATTTTTCACATCGCATATATATTTATTTTTCATTTCACATCACAATCATAACACAATACAGTCAATAAAATCATCCATGGTTTGCAAGAAATAGTGACAGGAGCTGTTAATCCCCATTTACAACCTATGATATAATAACATAACTAAAATAGTTGAGTGAGAAAGAGTTCTCACATTCATTTCCACTATGCCATTCTTTTATTTCTGAATTTCAGTTCTGTTTAGATTTGAATTTGCCTAAAATTCTAATGCACTTCGTTTTTGTTTTGGTCAGTTTTGAAATGTAGTGCTCGTTGAGACGGTTCCAACGGATCCTCATTTGATGAATTCTATTTTTTTTTAATAAGTTACGATTGTTTATCGGTTAATTACTTTAATAATTAATTTAAAAATAATTAATCCTTTAACACATTTTATAATCCTCCTTCGTGATTCCCTCCCTCCCGACGTCTTCACTAATCACGAGAACCCAATACGCAAGCCCCTAGGTCTTAGAACTGCACCTTCCATGATGGTCCGGGAACCGATCAGGATAGCCCGCCACCTCCGCCTTGGCCAGAGCGTCCCCCGCCTCCAACGCTGCTGCGTGTGATCCCCCCACTCGCACCAAAAAACCCTTGAATGATGTGACTTTGGTCAGAAAATTCGAGCTCCAAAACGCATTACCCCCGCTCAAACCCATATGAATCTAAAGACCTCTCGATCCTCTTCGATTTTGTTTTGGATTCACATTGTAAATTGCAACGTATTGGAATTAATTAGGATGAGAAATTGGAATAAAACCGGCCGTTCATTTAAACTGACTGCGGCAGTTTTCGTGAGGGCTAGGGTTTCCCAATTTGCCTCCCCTCCTATAGAAATTATTTAATAATTTTAAATTCCAAAAAAGTCAGTTTTTACATTCGAACTCCAAATCGAACACAACGTCTGCCGCCGTCAGCTAAATACCCCCATTCCAGACACAATGGGATATGTTTCGTAAGTCAATTCTACTATTTAGACCAGTTTTCATTAGAATTAAAATATAAATCAATATATATTGAATTTAAACGTACATTTTAATTTACCGGGGCCACATACTGACTCCAAAAATTACGGAAAAATTAATCTAGCTATGTTTTGACGATACAGTCCTAACAAAACTAATTTTGTTGAATTTGGAGGCCGTTGGAAAAATGGTCTTGTTCTAGTTGATTAAATTCAAACTGAAATTACCAAACACATTTAAATTCACCACACTCACATATTAGTTCCAAAAATTATGAAATTTGAATCCTGGCTATAAATTAATATTCCGGGTTCAACAAAAGTGGTTTCGTTGAGAACGGAGGTTGTTAGCCAAATGGCTATTTTTAAGAGCTATATATTAATAATATATATATATATATATATAAATTCCATAGTGACTATTCTAAATTTTAAACTGGGCATAACTTTCAATTTGTAAAGTGAAATCTGAATTTTTCACATTCGGTAGAAAGATATAATTAACAGATTCAAATGTTCCTTATTTTACTAAAATCTGATTTATTTTGAATTATATACTTTCAATTGAAATTTAAAATCGAATTTTCAAACTACCGCACCATTTCAAACTCTATTTATAATTAAATAATTATATACATTCTGTCTATGATTTAAATAAATTTTAAATCGTTACTTTTTAAAATAAATCATTTTAAATATTCAAAACCCATTAAAATAGCTAAACAAAATTTTTAAATTGGTTCAGAAATTCCGGGTCATTACAATCTCCCTCACTTAAAATTTTTTCTTCCTCGAAAAGTAACGGAGCTGAATGTTGTTTAACTAACCAAGTCAACTTTCATTCTGGCTTTCATTCTTCAACTTTTCAGTTTCTAAGAATTTTCTAATCTCTCAAAAATTTGGCTAACACCCTTCACCATAACCTCCTTTGTACAGCCCTATCGGTAAAACCACAACATGCCTCGCAGGGCCCTCATCAATCCAAAAGAATTATATCAGTTCAATATTTGATTTGATTTGGCTAAACTTACCTTTCATTCACTTATTGGTTTGATCATTCCAATATTTTAATTAGTTGGATTAATAATCACATAACACAACTAGCAATTAATTAGTTGGTTAACTTTCCATATATATATATAATTTTATATATTAAAAAAATCATATTTTCTAAGATTGGATTATATAATAATCACAAATACGTTAATTATAAACTTGTCACTCTCAACTCATTCTAGGGTATTTCTAAACCCATTTCTAATGAGTTTCTCATTCTAGGATACTACGGATCCTATCTCTAATGAGTTTTCTTTCATAGAATATTACTAATCCAATCTCCGATGAGTCTTTTATTCTGTTCTAACGAGTTGCACCCCAAAGATTTGAGCTAACCAAAGCTCTGATACCAACTGTAACGACCCTCCTTCTCGGCCGATCCAAATCGATCGTTAAACCAACTTAAATCGAACCAAAAAGGCGGATACGCTAACTCTTGATGCACAACACATCAGAACGAACAACATAAGACTTTTATAAACATCATAATAATGTTACATCAGAGTACAGAATATCAGAGTATCGAAAATAATATAAAGCGGAAAATAAATTTATAATAAATGTAATACAATGCAGCGGAAACAAATAAACTAACACAGCGGAAGACTATCAATGCTCTGGACACGGCTTTAAGCTTCGATCTAGAATCCTACTAAATGAAATAATCTGCAAAACCAAAACTACTGGCTGCCCTTATGGAAAATATGGGCACCCAGAGTTTAGGTGAAAATAATAAACTCCGAGTCAGTCATGGGACTGGTGTGAGAACTCAAAACAGTTATTAAAACTTTACTTTAAAATAGGGTAAATCAAGGGAACACGCCATATAACATGGAACGGGTTTACCCCTATGAATACCGGTGCATAAACAACAACCAATAATAGTCATATGGATCTATAGTACATCATACAACTTGCAATTTTCCAATCTACCCATTTAGGCTTAAACCCCTAATTTAGATTTTTCGAAATCCAATTCACTTTACAGAAATTATTCCTTTGGACTTTATTCCCAAATTCTTATTTCAAATCATTTGAAACACATATCTAGCTTTATATCAAAGTAGATTTCACTTCGGGATCTCAAACCAAAATCTTTGAAAATATGAATTCTAAAATATCACATGCATACAAACAAGTACGCAACCAAATATTGGGCTCGACCCTAAGATAAGGTCATACGCACCTCTTCAACTCGATATATATATATGTGCACCTCCCACTATGGAGCAGGCTACACTGACGATGCACCTCCCACGCCCTTGGAGAAATCCATCGCCCTCACACTTTTAGTCATCCAGGGTTACCCGAATCTTTAGCCACATACTAAATCATTTTTATATCCTGAAGTAGGGGAAATTATTTCACAGCATAATAATCACAAGTACTTTCCAAAATATAGTACTTTACATTAGCAATTCACACATATGATTAGTCACTATTAATCACATAACCTTTGAGCTTGTACATCTCAAAGAAGGGTGTTAAGCAAGAGAATAAATTCTTCGCCACCAAATAGATACGTCATCAATAACAACTAATCGGTTATGTGTTGAACTACAATGTAAAACCATATTACATTTCCAAATCATTTCGAAATCATTGGGTTTTGCCCTCGAGATCCTTTTTGTTTTATAAAACATTTGTATAAAATATACCCTGTCCAAAATCGGGAAAACATTTCTTTTCACTTAAGAAACTATCATTTCAAAATCATTCATTAAATTTGAAATGACCTCACAACACCGCTAAACATCTCATAGTCATATCGTGAAGTGTTTCACAAGAAGTTAGCATATAAATATTTCTACCCAACCCAATGTTAAATCTAAAAGCATATTTTTCTCATAAACTAGTCGAGCATAACCAAACAACCAATCAATCACAATCAATGTCAATAACTAAGTATATTTGATTTACACCACATCTCGTGTTTTGGCAAATTTAGTTACCGTTCATTCATTCCAATCTAATTAAAGATTTATTAAAACTCTAGTTCAGTTTTAGTTTTACTAAAACTCTAGTTCAGTTTTAATTTCACAAATGATTACTTAGTGATTGTTCAACTTTTAGGAAAATTAATCCTGTCATTAACTGGGTTAAAGAACCAATGTTATTTAAAATACAATTCACGATAAATCCAAAATCATCTTCCATCAAAATGGAATCTTCGTGGAAATCATAACAGTATATAATCAATATAAATTTCCATATCAAATCAATACTACAAATGGAATAGCAGCAAAGCCTTTTAAATTCCATATATAGTAATGATCTTCCTTTATAAAAACTCATCTCGATTATTACCAAATCGAATTCCATTCAACTCCAATTTAATGTATTAAATTGGAAAACTTTACTTTGGATAATTCCATTAATCCTAATTAAAAGAATATAAATTCCACATCATAACTTCACTTTTAATCGGGTTAAAGAACTCATGTTATTTAAAACATCGTTCTTGATAAACCCAATATCCAATTTGATATTAAATATAAGGCTCTGAATAGAAATAATATCGGCTTATATTCGACATCAAATTTTTTGAAACCAACCAATATCATATTGGGAATAACGATATCTTCCAAATTCCTCTACAATATCCGTTTAATTATGGAATCCAATATAGAAATATTCCGAAGATTATTTCCATTCAAATTTATTCCAATTTATTATTGGAAAATTCTGGTTATATTAAAACCATTTCTCAATCCAATTTATTATTTAAAAACATTGGATATTATTCTAGTTAATAACTAGTTCATTCAGATAAAAATATCTTTTATATTTTTGAATATGGAATTTTTCATCCAAAATCCATCCAAATCATTTATTAAGATTTTACACAATTTTTCCATATTTTTAATAATTTTAATATCGGCGTTACAGTTGATTTCCAATGACGGCCGCCGAACAGCATCCATAACGACTTTTTCCAAAATTGATTTGGACATAATTTAAAATCTAACTATTCAAATTTAAATCTCTTATATTCGTTGGAAAGTTCTTTTCGACATGAACCCAATGGTTTCGGTTTCAGGAGAATCCGACGGTTAGATCTCCCATTACATCAATTTAAAGTTAATGGTTGAAATTCGCGAACGGTCGTTGAGCGACGCTTTCTATTCAAACCATTTAAATATATATAATATATATATCGTCGATTTCCATTTAAAACGTATTTATAAAACATTTTAAATTCATTTTAAAAACGATTCCAATTTCCATTTAAATTTTAATTCAAAATTGAATATTCCGTTACATGACAATTTTATACAGTGCATATATATGTTAAAAATTATATTTTTAACAATCCAATAATTATTCCATTACACGATCATTTTATACATCGCATATATATGTGAAAAAACATATTTTTAACGAACAAATATTTATTCCATTTCATGACCATTTTATGCATCGCATGTGTAAGCTAAAAATAAATTTTTTAGCGAAAAAATATTTATTTCATTACATGACCATTTTATATATCGCATACGTAAACTAAAAATAATGTTTTTAGCGAACAAATATTTCACATCGCATATATATATTTCATACAACGCATATATATTTTTCACTTCGCATATATATTTTATACAACACATATATTTTTTTTACATCGCATATATATTTATTTTTCACATCGCATATATATTTATTTTTCATTTCACATCACAATACAGTCAATCAAATCATCCATGGTTTGCAAGAAATAGTGACATGAGCTATTAAGCCCCATTTACAACCTATGATATAATATCATAACAAAAATAGTTGAGTGAGAAAGAGTTCTCACATTCATTTCCACTCCGCCATTCTTTTATTTCTGAATTTCTGTTCTGTTTGGATTTGAATTTGCCTGAAATTCTAACGTGCTCCGTTTCCATTCTGGTCAGTTCTGTCATTGAGACGATTCCAATGGATCCTCATTTGCTAAAGTATGTTTTTGTTTGAATAAGTTATGACCATTTATCGGGTAATTACTTTAAAAATAATTAAACCTTTAATACATTTGCTAATCCTCCTTCTTAATTCCCTCCCTTCAGACATCTTCAGTAGTCACGAGAACCCAATACGCAAGCCCCTAGGGCTTAGAACTACACCTTCGGCCATGGTCCAGGAACCGATTAGGATAGACCGCCGCCTCCACTTTGGCTAGAGCTTCCCCTGCCCCAACGCCGCTGCGTGCTATCCTCCCTCTCGCTCCAGAAAACCGCTTGAACGATGCGACTTTGGTCAGAAAATTCACGCTACATAATGCATTAACCCTGATCAAACCCGTATGAATCTAAAGACCACTCGACCCTCATCGATTTTGTTTTGGATTCACGTTGTAATTCGCAACAGATTGGAATTAATTAGGATGAGAAATTGGGAGAAAAACGACCATTCATTTAAAACTGACAGCAGTGGTTTTTGTGAGGGTTGGGGTTTCCCAATTTGCCCCAATTTTATAGAAATTATATAATAATTTTAAATTCCAAAAAAGATAGTTTTTTCATTCGAACTCAAAATCGAACCCAACGACTATCGCTGCTATCTAAATACCCCAATTCCGGACACAATGGGATTGTTTCATAAGCCAATTCTGTTGTTTCGACCAGTTTTCATCAAAATTAAAATATAAATCAATATATATTGAATTTAAACATACATTTTAATTTACCGAGGCCACATACAGACTCCAAAAATTATAGAAAAATTAATCTAGCTATGTTTTGACGATACAGTCCTAACAAAACTAATTTCGTTGAATTTGGAGGCCGTTTGAAAAATGATCTTTTTCCAGTCGATTAAATTCAAACTAAAATTACCAAACACATTTAAATTCACCACGTTCACATGTTAAATCCAAAAATTATGAAATTTAAAACCTAACTATAATTTGATATTCCGGATCCAACAAAAGTGGTTTCGTAAAAAATGGAGGTCGTTTACAAAATGGCTATTTTTAAGGGCTATATACTATATTAAATTATATATAAATTCCATAGCGACTATTCTAAATTTTAAATTGGACATAACTTTCAATTTATAAAGTGAAATTAGAATTTTTCACGTTCGTGAGAAAGATATAATGAAATAGATTCAAATGTTTCTTATTTTACTGAAATCCGATTAATTTTGAATTCTAATACATTCAATTAAAATTTAAAATCGAATTTTCAAATTACTGCGCCATTTCAAACTCTATTTATAATCAAAACAAATTTATACGTTCTAACTTTGATTTAAATAATTTTAAATCGTTATTATTTAAAATAAATCATTTTAAATATTCAAAACCCATTAAAATAGCTAAATAAAAATTTTAAATTGGTTCAGAAATTCTGGGTCGTTACACCTGCCCTGAGAACTCGGGGAGGGGGGGAGGAAGAGAGAGAAAAGGAAACTAAAAGGGTCAGACATAAAGTCTGGCGAGTCCAGTGACTTTTAGCATATAAAGTAGTAAAAGTAACATGGCATGCATATAAGACTAGATGAGGGATAACAATGTCATATAATAGATACAAAAAGGATGAACATGATAAGCAGAATAAAAAAGTAGACTATGTTTCTCAAATACTTTTCTCTGCACCAATGCTAGTATAAAAGATATGTGACAGGATTAGGTGTTCCCTAATATTACAGAAACAGAATGGTTGTTAGGTGTACTCTAGTTTCATAATGGGTTTTACTCCAAACAAATATAACAAGTACCTTAACAGAAATAACGGGTGTTACCAAAACAGAAAATAATTGGCACCTAAACAGAAAACAAACAGGTCTAGATGTACCCTAATTACTAGCCCAAAGCGATCGGCTCCATAATGTGTAAATACCCTATGTCGTTCCCATAGTAGGGTGTATTACTTCCTAAAGTGACAACCTATAGAAGGACACAGACCTATTTACTGGTCCTACGACGGCTTGTTTCCCCCCACAGACCGGACCCATGTAAGCACATGACTCAGTTGGAACATGCCCTTATACACCCTCCCTTCAGATGAACCTCTTATAATCAGTTCAGTATGCATGCCCTGACCCCTACATAGTGTGGGGTCCCCTTTTAATATCAGAATGGGTTACTGACTGATATGGACCCCACACAACAGATAACACAAGTCAAACCCTTAAACTTGTGTCTCCCAATTAACTAGAATTTTTAATAGGTTAAGCCTTATAGATTTACAGGTTTGCCTGACCTCATAGATTAACAGGTTAAATTTTATAGGTTAACAGGTACACCTAACCCCAACAGATTAAACATTAAACAGGTATACTTAACCCCAATAGATTAAACAGGTTTACTTAACCTCAACAGTTTAAACATGTTTACTTAACCCCAACAGATTTACTTAACCCCAACAGATTAAATAGGTTTACAGGTTTATATAACCTTAACTGATTAAATAGGTTCCATAGGTTAAGTATATACAGTATCATTATGTGCCCCCCCCTTTAATACCAGAATGGGTTATTGACTAATATGGGTTCCACACAACAGATGACGCAAGCCACCCCTTAGGCTTGTATGCCCAACCAACTAGAAGTTCCACAGGTTAAGTTTAATGGGTTCGTATAACCCCCCTCCCTCCCCTCCCCCCCACATATTTAATACATTTACTTATCCTCGTGTATTCAACATGTTTACTTAACCCCAACCACAAATTTAACAAGTCACAGGGAACCAGGTTTATATGTATATAATCCCCACAGGTTAAGTATTTTAGGTTAACAAGTATGAATAACTCCCCAACATGTTTCATAGGTTACTTACAATTTCATTAACCTATTCCGCTTAATCTTTAAATTAAGCCGAAAAAATTAAACCACAAGTCATAATTCAAAGTCCAAGATATGTCCAAAGTTTTAGTCAAACTTTACAATATAGTTTATGCCCCCAAATCCCAGTCATGGTTCAAGTTATGCCCCCAAATTACCATTACCAATCATTCCCAATTTAACCCAATTTCGTTCGTGCGTGTATTTCAGCGATATCAGCCTAGGCTCGAAGGTAGCCTAAGCTATAAAAATAAAAAGGGAATCAGAGAGGAAGAAGAACAAAATAGGCATATAAAATGAAACAAGCATATAGTAACAGAAACGAGCATAATATAATAGAAATATGCATATCAGAAGTAGACACATAAGAACTGAATAGTAGATCAGGTGTACATGTAAAAGCATGATTGATTAGGGATGAATCAGATTCTTAACAGGCATAGATTTTAGATACAGTTTTATAAACATGTCAGGATTACTTGCTAAATGTTTATATCTAAAAGCAACATAAACTCACAGAGACTGGATCTAAAGAACAGAGAACAATATGTTGATAATATGCTAAAGTTGCAGTAGAGATTCTCATATGCGTATAAGCTGTTGTTGAAGAAAATAGGCTAATTCAATCCAAGATGGGGTAGCATCTTCATATCTCCATTTTTTTAGGTGAATAAAACAATAGAAATGGGGTCCTATATATATAGCCTACTTCCCCCGAATCTCTCTCAAAAACAAATCCAGGTTCACTAAATGAACCAAGATGGATCTGGGGTGAGGCAACCCCTGTGTCGACCCTAGGGTCGACACCCCCTTCAGTGTGTCGACCTATAGGTCGACACCCCTAGGGTGTGGATCGATCCCTAACGGGTCCACATCCCGCGTCCTTTTCCCTCTTTGATTTTTGAATTATTTTGAAAATTCTGGACTGATTTGTTTATATATGTTACTCTTATTTGTATACAAACTTCAAACCTTAATATCTTCTTCATATGATGTCCGTTTTATGCAAACTCGGAGTCTATCTGAACCAGAATTCCAAGACGAACTCAACGGTATAGTCCATTTTACTTAATTCCAAATATTTAATTAATATTCTTTAGTTTATCATTGTAATGTTCTTTAAAATTATGGGGTGTTATATACCCTTGAAAAGAAAAGGGTACGAAGCGCGAATCTTGTCTTCAGTCTCCCAAGTTGCATCCTCGCGATTTTCTACCCATTGCACCTTCATCAACTTAACCTCTCTGTTGCGCAGTTTCTTAACCTTTGATCCAAGTATATCGGTAGGAACTTGTCTAACAGTTGCCTCCTTTTCTATTTCTACTTCCTCAAGCATGCTTGGTTCAACCACCTCTATCGTATCGTGTAGACATTTCTGCATATGAGAAACATGTAAAACATCATGAACACCCTTCAATCTCTCTAGTAGTCTCACCCTATAGGCCATTTGACCGATCCTTTTCACTATGGGAAATACCCCTACAAACATTGGCGCCAATTTCCCTACAGATCCAAAGCGAACCACATTCCTCAAAGGTGATACTTGGATGAAAAACATGTTCCCCACCTTAAACTCAATATCAGTCCTTCTCTTATCTGCGTAGGACTTTTGCTTGTCCTGTACGGTCTTCATACGTCGGCGGATAAGGTTAGTCTTTTCTCCAAGTAGACGCCTATCCTTAGACTCCCACCAACAAGTTCGTGACCTGTAAGGTCGTCCGCACAGTGCCTCAAAGTGTGCCATTGTAACAACCCGGAATTTGGGGCCAATTTAAAATTTTTGTTTTAGAAATTTGAAGAGATTTTGAATTTTTGAAATAAATTATTTCAAATAATAGCATCTAGAAATTTATTTTAATCGAAGTTAATACGAATATATTTAATTTAATTATAAAAGGAATTAGAAATAGCACGGTAGTTTGAAAAGTCAAATCTGAATTTGACTGACTGTACAGGATGCAGAATAAATCGTTTTGGTGAAACAAAAAATATTAGGATCTATTTAAAAATATCTTTCCAACGAATCCGAAAAATAAAAATTTCATAGCGGGAATCAAAAGTTATGGCCAGTTGAAATTTCAGAATAGTCGCTATGGAATTTCTATATACTTTTAATACTCAAAATAGCCATTTTTCAAATGACCTCTGTTTTCGACGAAACCACTTTTGTTGGAACCGGAATGTAAAATTATTGCTAAGTTTAATTTTCTAGAATTTTTAAAGTTAATACGTGAGCGTGGTAAAGGAAAACGTGTTTTGACAGTTTCAGTCAAATTTAATCGATTGGAAAATAGCCATATTTCTAACGGTCTCAGAATTCGACGAAATTAGTCTTGTTACAACCGTATCATCAAAACAAAGCCAGAAATAATTTTTATGGATTTTTCTGAGTTCGTATGTGGCCCCAGTAAAATTAGAAAGTTCGTTCGAATTAAATATTAAGGATTTATTTTAAAAATAAAAGAAACATGCTGAAAACTTCAGAATTGGACTTTGGTACTAGCGCCATTGCATTCGGAAGACGTCAAAACATATTGGTCGACAGTCTTTGGGCTCCGTTTGGAGATCGGACGTAAAAACCTTAATTTCTGGAATTAATTAAATTATAAACAAGAAAATACGCTTGAGAATGCACGTATAAATACGTGGGCACTATTCATCGTTCTTCCCTGATGGTTACAGCCGCCGCCCCTTTTTCTTCATCGAATTTTAAAACTCTAATTTCTCCTTCTCCTCTCAATTTTAGAATACCCCACAGTAGAGTTTTTTGAAGAGCCTCTTCCCCTCTTCGATTCTACATCGAAATCACCACCCCTCGTCGCCTGAAACCGCCGCACCCAAGCCCTAAAGCCACCGCCGTTCGGTCACCTCCGGGCCCACCAGACCGCACCTCCCCCTTTTTCCGGCGAACAACCCCCTCTCCAAGCTCTCCCACGTCGCGCAAACCATTCTGAAAACCATCGATCCAATCCTCTGAAAATCGGATCCAAAGTTTTGAACAAAACTGAATATTAAAGTATGAACATTTCAGATTTTGCGACCCTTGTTTCTGTTGCAGCAGCAGTTGTGAAAAGTAATTGTTAATTAAAAATTGATAATTAATTCATGCGATCTCCGAATCCAAAAATTTCAGATCCGTGTGAATCGTGACAGCAAATACTTCTACTTAGAACAGATTGGAACAAATTTCTGGACCTTTTTGAAATCTAGATCTGACTGAAGAGCAAGGTGAGATTCTATTTTAAATAATTAAATCTAGATAATTATTATTCTATGGTTATTTAAATCAGTTGAATTGCAAAGATATTAGATCTGCGACATGATAAGATCATTGATGTTGTTTTGTTTTGTTGGATTTGTCATGTTTTGGTTTAGATCTATGGTTGTGTATATCGATCTGTATAGATCTAATAATTATCATCATGTGGTATAAAATTGGATTAAGCTGAATTTGTATGTGTTGTGATTCTTTTTGACATGGTGTCGTCAAAGATTATCATTTGGGTATAGTTATTGAACTAAAATAATTTGTCCCTTCCAAACAGATTATTAGGTTCTCATGCTTATTATATGATATTTATTTGTAAGTCAAAAACACATGTTTGTTTTGACATAAAAGGCTATATCTTTACATTGTAAAAAAAAGGTGATATCTTTACATTGTAAATAAAAAGACGATATCTTTACATTGTAAATAAAAAGATGACATCTTTACATTGTAAATAAAAAGGCGATATTTTTACATTGTGAATAAAAAAAATGATATTTTTACATTGTAGATAAGATTTTTGCAGTGCAAATAAAAGATTAGATTTTTGCATTATAAATAAAATTACAGTGTAGATGGAACTAAAGAATAAGACCTTACAATTGCAATAAAAAATTACATTTTCAATGCAATTCATAAGGATAAGAATTCACTGTTTATGAAACTACATTTTTAATGTAATTAAAAAGAGAAATTGGATAGTGTAGACAAAATTACATTTTCAAAGTGATTCATAAGGATAGAATTTTTCACCGTTAATGTAATTTCATTTTTCATGTAATAAAAAAAAGTATGATTTTATATTGTAAATTAAAAAGGGAAATTTACACTGTAAATTAAAGGTACATTTTATTATGTAACTTAAGAGTAGAGTTTACATTGTAAATAAAAAATTACATTTTTATATGTAATCAAAGGATGAGAATTTACTCTGTAAAGGAAATTACATTTTTAATGTAATTAGAAGAAGAATTTGCATTGAAAATAAAATTTACATTTTTATATGTAATGAAAGAATAAGAATTTTCATAGTCAATAAAATTAAATTTTTAATGTGTAATTAAAGTATAAAATTTACATTGCAAGTTAAAAAGTAGAATTTGACGTTGTAAATAAGATTACATTTTTAATGTATTTTGCAAAGTTGAATTTTTCACCGCTATGTTAATTACATTCTTATGTAATTAAAAAGAAGAATTGGGCATTGGAATCAAAATTACATTTTTATGTAATTTAAAAAGGGTAAGAATTTACATGTAATTAAAAAGAATTTTTTTGCATTGGAATGTAAATTACATTTTATGGTAAATTAAGAGATAGAAAATTTTACATGGAATGTTAATTGCACTTTTAATGTAATTACAGAGAGGATTTTACAGCGTAATTGAAAGGATGGAATTTACATTTTTAATGAAAATAAAAGAATAAAGAATGGAATTTACATTTTTAATGATTTACATTCCTATATAAATATAAGAACTAAGGAATAAGGGAGAAATTGGATTTTGTATCATAATTTACATTTTTATGGTAAATAAAGGAATAAAAGAATGTATTTAAAATGTTGGAATATTGTCTTCATTTTAAATAAATTAAAATTGAATGGAGATCGGTAGTTGTTTAGCTCATAGTTAAATCGAACGATGTTATTATGGTTAAAAGATATAAATATAATTAAAAATTAAACGAATCGAGCGCGGTAGTTCGCACTTTGAAATCGTACCTTTAAACGACTATACCAAAAGATCCGACCGTCAGATTTTCTCAAAACTGGAACTGTTAGGACCGTCTTGGGAAGATCTTTCTAATGATATGAACTATGTTAAAATTCCAATGGTTAGATTTCGAGAAATGTAAAAATTAAAATTGGTTGAAAGCAGTGCCAGGGTTGCCCACTGACCCGTGGCGTCTTTAAATAAGGATTTAATTATTCTAAATAATTAAAATAGGAGTTAATCGTTAAAAATAATATTAAGGATAAGGAAGGATTTTCAAATTATATATGCGAAGGTTATTTGGAAAGTCCAGGTTAATCTCATTCCAAATAATCAAACGACGTTAAAAATCGAAGTTTGAAGATGGCGAATGAAGACCATAAATCTTCCCTCAAATGGACAACGATCAAGACTCTGAATTGACTTGCTCCCAATTCAAGGGTCGGGGTAATTGCCCAAACGTGCATGTTGATTTCACGGATATGCGGGTACCTCCTTTCCGTACTGGACATACGGGACGAGGTATCTCCAGTTTCGTTTAGACCCAGAACGGGCTTATAAATGGAATGTGTGTCCGACATTGTACTTCTTTATATTCTATTTATTAATTTTCTGCCGAATGTATGAATGATTGGTGGCTGAGAATTCATTCTCTTTCTTAACACCCTTTTGTATATTTTGGCAAAGGATTGGTACTGTGATATGGAGTGACAGTGTGGCATACCAAGATGCAACGATCAAGGTTCCTTGTTGAAAAGCAGAACCTTGTGGTGACGATCAAAGCACAGCTTGAATAAGCATAGCTTTGTGTTCTTCGTAGCTTCACGAGCCTCATAACCCGGTGGAGTCTAAAACGGGAGAAGCGAACGCAGGAAGAGCAGCAAGTTTCTTTCTAGCTAGAAATGATGTTTGGGCTTTTACACGGCCCGACATTTTATTTATGTGGATGATGGAACAAGGCCTCGGATGATAGGCCCTATAGGATCGGGAAACGTGTGTTCAGGAATTGCCAATCCACAAAGCTGTATGTGTGGAAAGGCCCTGCAGCTTTCCAAGGGTTCACTGCGGGGGATCCTTTGACATTAGCTAGAGTGTCTTGAATCGGCAAGGAGCTCCTCCCTAGCCTTGACACATGATGGAAACCAAATTCCAAATACGACCCTACGGACTTGATTGTATTACTAGTATGGAGGCATAGTATATGGCTTCCTAGGATTGATAATTATTTTGAATTGTTTTTTTATATACACTAATGATAATATTAGATTCATATTTATCGTATTTAGCATGTTTAATCACCATAAGGAAAAACTTTATCCTCTGGTTTGCGTTGCATTGTTTGATGGGACTTGAGTCTTATGGTGGTTCCATTTTTTCAAAAGCATTGTGTTGTTTTACGAATTACTTATTATTTGTTTTGTCACCTTAGATTATGCACGGCAATCCATTGAAATAAACCTGTTCCGCGTTAGCGGCGTGGTCTTTGGATTTACCATATTACTATTAGTAAATTAGTTAAGAATTCTCACACCAGTCCCCTGACTGACTCGTAGTTTGTTTTCACCTTTGCAAACTCGGGTGCCCTCTTTTCCACATGGGCAGCCAAGTAACAGGTTTGGCTTTCTTTGGAATTGCTGTCTTTGGAGCTTTCTTGGTGTTGCTTATTTGGAGGTGCTTATGTTGGACCACGAGGACTACCTATCATTTATCTTTAGTTGCATTTTATCTTTAGACTCTGAGACATCCAGACTTATTTCCAGTTGTTCTATTTTAAAGTTGGAACTTATTTCCTTTTGCTGAAACTTGATGTAATAATTTAAAACTCTGTGACTGTGGGATTCTGTGTTTGATGACATTCATATTACGCTGCTATGATGTTGTTATCCTATAGTTAAATTATAATTGTGCTTGGACACGAGGTTAGGTTACATTTGTGGTGGAAGTCTGCCCGGACCCGACCGGCATATCCAGCAGCACTAATGTTGAACCTAATGTGAGAGGTCCAAGTGCACAAATACGAAAATGGGCCATGACATGAGGTTAAGCCCAACTTATGGAATAAGTCTGCCCGGAACCGACCGGCACATCCAGCATCCGCAAGTCGTAGGCTTAATGTGAGAGGTCTAGCCCATTATAAAATACAAATGGATAAGAAAATGAGTTGGGCTATTTAATCCGTTTTAAAAATAGCAACGCATTTTTAAAAGCCCGAACGAGTTTATCGATTTATTTTATCCATTTTATAATGAATATTAAAAGAGAAATTTCAAAATTAATAATTTGGAAAATAATATTATTATAAAAGGATAACATATAGAATAATCCATTTTTAGATTATAGTTGGAATCATGAAAGTGCATATGAAAATGAAATCATGTTTTTTAGTGTAACATGAGTGCATAAGAAATAAATATAATCATTTGTTTTAATGTCATTTAATTGCATATGAAAATAAAATCATATTTAGGAGTAGCATTAAAGTATATGAAAATAAAATCATGTTTGGAGTAGCGTTAATGCATATGAAATAAAAACATGTGTTGGAATCATGTGAATGCATATGAAATAGCTTCATATTTTAAAGCCATGTTAATTATATGAAATATAATCTTATTTTTATTGTTAATATATGAAATTTAAAACATATTTCAGTGTTATGTTATTATCTTAAAACTTTAACGGCCAGGGTTTCGCCTGACCCGATCGATCGTTAGACCGATCGGGTCGGGCGAACCCTGGCCGTTACAG
The DNA here is from genome assembly GCA_030737875.1 of Allium sativum. Lineage (NCBI taxonomy): Eukaryota > Viridiplantae > Streptophyta > Magnoliopsida > Asparagales > Amaryllidaceae > Allium > Allium sativum. Next base: position 745,947,388 of record CM060916.1, on the reverse strand, counting down.
TTGGTATCAGAGCCAGGTTTCGATCCCTTTTATTCAATTACTATCTTTTCATTGGAGTCAACCTATATTAAATTGAAGTCCTTAAACGTTTAATTCTTTGCAATGAAAATGACAATAAAATTATGCCTCATTTTAATATATGAACGTGACACTAAAAATATGTTTCATCTTCAATATATGAACATGATCTTAAAAATATATTTATTTAATATCATTTCTTATCGTTAATATTGATTTATAACGATTAATCTCTATTTTTATTTATATAAAAAAATTGAATTTTATTTGACAACACTTCATATCAATAGGCGACCTTGGCGCTGTTTTCACCCAAATTTGTTTTACATATTTCTCTACTTCTAACCGTTGGATTTTAACACAATTCATATCATTGGAAAGATCTTCCCAAGGCGAACCTAACAGTTTCAGTTTTGGTAAAAATTAATTCTAACCGTGGAAGTTTGGGTTTGTCACAGCCATGCCAGTACTAGCCTGATAACTATTGTTGTTGGCGAACTCAACCAATGGGAGATGCTCCTCCCAAGTCCCTCCGAAATCTCGGATACACAGCCTTAAAAGATCCTCTAGAACTCTATTCACCCTCTTAGTCTTCCCATTGGTCTGAGGGTGATATGCGGTGCTCAAACATAATTGTGTATCTAATTCCTCTTGTAGTCTCTTCTGGAACTCATTAGTGAAGATGGGGTCACGATCACTCACTATGCTAGAAGGTACTCCGTGTGAACGGACTATCTCATGAAGATAAACTAATGCTAACCATGTTGTCGTTTTCTACTCTTAATAGAAATGAAATGAGTGCTCTTAGTAAGCATGTGCACTAAACCCAGATACTAGTATTTCCTTTCCTCGATCAAAGAAAACCATTGATGAAATCCATAGAGATGCTCCCCCACTTCCACTGTGGGATCTCCAAAGGATGAAACAAATAGCCATGTTTCTTTTGTTCGGTTTTTACTTGCTGGCAAACTAAACATCGAGCTACAAATTCTGCTACATCTTTCTTCATCCCGGACCAAAAGAAAATCCTCTTCATGTCTTTATACATCTTATCGCCACTCGAATGGATAGTCATACTAGAATAACGGGCTTCCTCAAGGACTGTCCTCAATAAATCCCCCACTTAGGGAACACAAAGCCTCCCATCTCATCGTAGCAACCCGCTGTCATTAGTGGAATATTTACTAAGGTGACTAGAAGTCTCCCATCTATAGAGCCTATCCAAGATGTCTGTTATCTGTGGGTCCTCTCGCTGCGAAGATCCTACCTGATCCACAAGAGTAGGTCACACCTCTAAGGATGCCAACAAACCAGATGTAAGATCCGTAGATGGCCTAAAATTGAAGGTCGATATGTACTCCCAATCTGCCTCTCTACGAATAGAGGACTTAAGGTCGTCCTCTGCCTACTCAATGCGATTGCCACTACATTACCGTTACCAGGGGTATAAGCAATCTATAAATCATAGGACGCTAGGAAATCCATCCATCTCCGTTGTCTCAAATTGAGATCCTTCTGTGAGAACAGATACTTAAGCAACTTATGGTCTGTATAATGCCGCCAAGTCTTCAGCACGAACATTATAGCAGCCAACTCTAAATCTTGGGTAGGGTAGTTCTTCTCATGAACTCTCAGCTGTCTACTATCGTAGCATACTACCCTTCTCTCTTGCATCAAGACGACACCAAGTCATGTACCACATGCATCAGTGTACACTGTTAACGCTTTGTTCCCATTAGGCAATGTCAAGTCGAGGGTTGTTGTTAGAGCCCTCTTCAACTGCTAAAAAGCATCCTCATAGTCAATACCCCAAGAAACGGTCAGATTCTTCTTCGCCTGTCTACTGAGTAGGGCTGATATCTATGCGAAGTCCTTAATAAACTTCCTATATTAGCCCTCCAAAACAAGAAAACTCCTCACCTCCGTTGCATTCTTTGGAATCTTCCAATCTTGAACTGCAACTACTTTCGTGGGATCCACCGCTGTGCCATCCTCGGAGACAACGTTCCCTAGAAATCTCACCTCCTTTCTCCAAAAGAGACACTTGGAGAATTTCGCCTTAAGCTGATGTGCTCTGAGAGTCCTCAAAACTTCTCCTAAGTGTAGGGCATGCTCTTCCTCGCTCTTCGAGAAAATCAGAATGTCGTCCATGGAGACCACCACGAAGTTATTTAGAAACTCCCTAAACAACCTACTGATCAGATCCACAAAATACACGGGTGCATTCGTCAACCCAAATGACATGACTAGCCACTCAAAGAAGCTATATAGAATTCTGCAAGCGGTCTTGCCTATCTATCCTCGGCCACCCTCAACTGATGAAATCTTATGGCCAGATCTAACTGCGAGAAAACAGATGTGCTAACATGCTGGTCAAACAGATCGTCAATCCCCAGGAGTGGGTGCCTATTCTTCTTAGTGAGCTTATTCAATTCCCAGAATCCACACATAGGCGAAGCGATCCATTTTCCTTAGTCGCGAAGATGACTGGAGCACCCTATTCCAATATACTTCGCCTAATAAATCCCTTCTCAAGGGGCTCCCCTACTTACTTGCTAAGCTCCCTCCTTTCCCTTGGAGCCATGTGGAGTACAAGCAACGCGACTGGCTTTGCATTATCCACCAAGTATATTTAGAAATTCATCTCACGCCTTGGATGTAAGCCCCTAACCTCATCAAAAACATCTGAATACTCATAGGCTATGGGTACAGATCATAAATAATCGGCAGAAGCATCAAGTGATTCTAGGAAACTAAGCATGACAAACCCTTTTAGGTCATAGGAAATCTCAAGAGTCCTTCCTCGGCAAGTCAAAAATCTAACAACCCTCCTCTCATAGTCCAAGATGGCACCATACATGGCTAGCCAATCCATACCTAGAATCAAACCATAAAACCAAGCAAATACGCGTCACACTCAAACTCAATGCCCAACATAGATATCCTCAAATCCCGACATATCATAGACAAATGAGTCGTGCCCCCAATTGGGTTTAAGACAATAACGGGATCAGAAACAATACTAGTACTATGGTGCAGATGCTCAACCACGAAATCTGATATAAAAGAGTGAGAAGCGCCATAATAAAAAGAGTCCTAACTGGATCATTAGAAAGAGAAATCAATCCTTCAATAGAAACTTTCCTACCTCTGTCCGGTACACTGGCCTCGAGAGCATGCACCTCCCCTCCAGAAGATCCCGCCCTTTGGCCCTGTCCTTGCTTCTTCGGGCACTCCCTAGTACAGAGTCCGACTTCACCACGGTTGAAGCAAGCATTCTTCCTTTTTCTGCAATCCTTGACCAAATGACCCAAGCTCCCACAAGCATGACATTTATTCTTGCCTTGAGCTTTGTCATTCTTTCCACCCTTCTTTTGTGGTTCTTTCTTAGGCCGCACTTTCTTGTTTGTGCCTCATCTGTCTTAGCCTCTTTCTTATCATCCTTACCATCTTCATGCATCAATGGCATGTCAACCAAACTCTCAAAAGTAGCCCCCATCAGAATGTGAGATAATACCAATGCTTGAAGAGGTTGATTTAATCATCTTACAAACCTTAAATCTTTCTTGTGCGGGGTATTCACCCAAACCTTGCCAACTGATTGAACGTATTGACATAATCTTTAACAAACATGCTTCCTTGTTTAAGTGCCAGAAATCTCTCCACCTGCATACTTTTTTCTGCTTGAGAGAGAGAGACTTCATCTCGAATCTCTGTCAAAAATCAGCCCAAGTATCTACTGGACACCCTCCCTGCGTCACTACCCACCAAAACAAAACCTCGTCCTTAAGCTGCCATGCAACCAACTGTATCTTTCTGCGGTCATTAACCTCAAAAATCCCAAACAAGTTATTTGTCTCTTTTAGCCAATTCCGTGCTTCCACAAAGTACTCAGTTCCATGGAATGGCTTTCTTCCCATAGCACTAAAATCTTTGCATATCTTAGAGAACTTATCTTCTCATAGAGGAGGAGAAAAAACGGCTGCAGCTAGGGGAGGGGCATCTTCTTAGACTCCAACAGGTGTCGTAGCCTCAAGATACCTACGGAACAAAGGCGGTATCTGAACACCCTCAGGAAAATTTTGTTCCCCATAAATACTATAAAGAAATGGAAAAGGGATTCAAAAAGAGAATCAAAAGATAACATATATGGCTTTGGGGAATATTTTTTTAAAAAATAGACTTTTTCTTTGAAGATACTTTATTTGTGAAAACAATTTTCAAAACTTTTATCCGATCTTGTTACCTTTAGCTCTGATACCAAATGTGACACCCCACGTCCGTTAATGTCACTCTTTATCAAAATGTATTAAGTTATGGGAAGCGTTATAGGTAAGCAGAAATAGAATCTCACAAGATAGATATAAAAATAGCAACAGAAATTTAAAACTTCATTATTCAGCAGAAAAACATCATAGTCCCAAAACCAGTTACAACATTAGGCTAAATGTAACACCCCGTATTTCCTATAAACGTATAAGTAACAAATCAGAGAATAATTAATTTTTAAAGTAAGAATCAAGGGAAACGGGTTGCGCCATTGCGTTCATCTCGAAATTCTTCTTGGAAACGAGTCCGAGTTTTCGAGAAATGGAGTCCGTATAAGGGAGATATGGCCTTCCGAAGTTTCAGAGATTTTCATAATCGAAAATAGCTCGAAAATTCAAATTCAAATTCAAAATCCCAGAACAGGCTGGGCGGGAAAATTCCTGCTCATGGACCAGGTCGACCTGGGGGTCAACCATAGTGTCCACCTCCCAGGGGCCAGGTCGACCATAGTGTCGACCTGGGGGTCAACCTGCTCCCGAAACCCAGTTTTTGAACCTGATTCATTTTGATGTTTCTGGTCTCGTTTTCAGTCTAGATTCGTCCACCTAAACCTATATAAACAACCCCCTAGCCTCATTTTCTCTACACAATTTCATTCTGTCTATACTCTGCCTTATTCTAATTAAAAATAAAAATGGCATCGCTGCTCTGCTGGAATCAAAACTTGATTGATGCATCTTCTTCCAACCTGAATAGAACTAAAAGCAAAATCAAATCTCAAATCAAAGTTTAGAGGTACAACAACAATTAAAGAGGAGTAATTCAGCATTACTGCATCAACAACAGTTTATTATCCTTTCTTAAAACCACGAAAGGCAAGTACAGTTATTTTCCGATATAAACTTTAATTATAATTGTGACCTGATTGTAAATCTGAATTTGAGGTCATTTACGTTATGTTCTGATATATTTTATTCTGTATCTCTTTCTTCTTTCTGATCTATAGCCAGGCTACCACGAGCCTGCGCCACATCTCATAAGAGATTAACGCACAAACGCTAAGCTTTGGGACAAATAATGAATGATAGCATAATTGGACATGGCTAATTTGTGGCTGATGTTGTAAACTAGATTTAGATCTATGCATATTCTGTGAATTGGAAGAAGAGGAACCATTGTATGTTGACATGTGACTTGAGACTTTGGACATAACGCCTATTTTGAATTAAGATCTGTTATAATTTAAAGTTCTAGATTATTGGGTATATTTTTATATAACAATTCATGACTTGAGATAAAAAGAGAATATGACTTAGGTGTGAAGATCTATAATAAGATTTGATAACTGTTAAATGTGAATAACACCTAAGTGGGAGATTTTTGAATATATGACATGCATTGAAATCGATGGCTATGTTTGGTATAATTTATATGTGAATCTTTTGTACTAGGCAAGTTGAACTAAAATTGGGACATGTGTTATATGGTAAATTATGACCATAATCTGTGCCATGTAAATTCAATGCAAACGTGTGGTATATGATCATATTGTGGATCATGACAATTATTTAGGCATGCAAACTTAGGCCAAATAGATAATTAGGCAAGATATGTCAATGAAACTTTAAGGAATGATTAAATCTGTTATATTGCCTAATTTGCTAGTTCTGTTATATTGCCTAAATCTGCTAAATCGCCTAATCTGCAAGATCTGTTATCTGTTTAATCTGTTGAATGGCGTAATCTGTTGGAACTGATATGCTGAAATTTGAAGTATGTAAATCTGTAGGCTCGATTTAAAATTGAGCAAAAATTGTTATTAGAACCTCGAATAATCTGCTGTAACTTGTACAGAAGTTGATTTGTGTTAAATTAACATGATCAGTCCGATATTAGCGTAGTCTGTGAATGAATGCATTGGCTAAACATGAAACATGGCTAACTCGAGGTTAGAATGAGTTTGCGGCTTAATCCTGCCCGGAACCTCCCAGCACATCCAGTGGCCGCAAACAATAGGTTCTAATGTGAGAAGTTAGTCATAACGTGCTTGAAACCCGAGGTTAGACTCGATTTGCGGTAGAAACCTACCCGGAACCAACTGGCCTAACCAGTGGCCGCAAACTGTCAGTCTAATGTGAGAGGTCTGCGCATAAATTTTTAATTAATACAAATCTAAGATAAATATGATGTATAAAACGTGTTGGGTGGATAGGGTTAAACCAATTGGACTAATCAATTTAACAAACCCGTTTCGGGAATCTGTAGGCCCAATTACAAAGTTAGACAAATCCATAAATCTGATAAATTTATGTCTCTGATCCGTTAGTCTGAAAACTTGTCTGATCTGTGAACTAGTTGATCTGAACTCTGTATGTCTGAACTTGTAAACAAGTTAATCTGAAATCTGTTAGTCTGGGGACACAAGTTTAGGAGGGAAATTACTTGTGTTATCTATTGTTTGGGACCCATATTAGTCAGTAACCCTTTCTGGTATCAAAACTTTGACCCAACAGTAGGTAGGGTCCGGGCACACTTACTGAACTAATTATAACTGGTTCATTCTGATAATAGCGAGGGGTGTTGATGGTGCGTTCCAACTGGGTCATGTGCGTGCATGGATCCCGGTCTGCCTCTGAGGATGTAAGACACCGTGACATCTGTAAATAGGTCTGTGTCATTTAAAGGTTACCACTTTGGGGAGTGATACACCCTTCTGTGGGGCTGGCACAGGGTATTTATGTATTAGGGAGCCGATCTCTTGGGGTAGATTTAGGGTACACTTAGTTCTGTATGTTTCCGTTGGGGTACCATATGTTTCTGTTGGGTGGTAACACCTGTCTGTTTCTGCGTGGTACCTTCTGTTGGGGTGGTAAAAGCCCATTTACTAGTGTACACCTAATTTTCACATTCTGTTTCCGTAGGGATTAATCTGTTTCTGTACCTTCTGTTCGGGTGGTAAAGGCCCATTATTAGTATTCTGTTTCTTTACCTTCTGTCGGGCGGTAAAGGCCCATTACTAGCATTCTCTTATGTGGAAATTATTCTGTTCCCATTTCTGTTTAGTTTAGACATTAGGATAACCATAATCCTGTTATACTAGTGTTAGTACAGAGAAATGAAAAGTAATATTATTCTGTTTCTTCTGTTTAACCTAAGTACATATGCTGTTCTTGCCACTGTTATCTCTTATCCAGCTTATTGTCATATCATAACTATTATTATCTGTTCATATGCTGAAAGTCACTGGACTTGCCAGACTTTATGTCTGACCTTGCTTGTTTTCGCCCCTTTTTCTTCCGTTTCCCCCTAGGTTTTCCAAGGAGGGAATACTTTAGCTTGATCCGGATTTCTTTAGCTTGAAGTGCGTAAAGTATGGCTTAACTTCTTATGGCATCTTCTGTGGGGATTATGATTTTAAAGTTTTGTACTCTGATGACTTTCTGAACAAGACTGATATTTATGTACTTGAGTTTTTGGTAAAGATGTAACCATACTGATTTTTGATTTCCGCTGTAATAAAGTTATAATTTCTCAAGTATTGTTTATCTGTCTTGGAATTTTCTGCTCTGTTTACTAAAATGCTCCACCAAAGTCAAGGCATTCCCTTTGTGAGTGTCCTTAATGGAGGTAGGGTGTTACACTTGGTATCAGAGATGAAGGTTACCGGATCAGATAAAATATTTGAAAAATTGTTTTCAAAACGGTTTTAAAAGGAAGTATTTTCAGAAATAAAGTTTATTCTGAAAAACATAATCCCCAAAAAAGCCATATATCTATCTTTTCAGTTCTCTATTTTAAATCTTTTTCTTTCATTCCAGCATGTCTGGGAATCTTAACTATCCAGAGGGCATGCCAATACCTGGCTGGTTCATGAGGTACTTAGAGGCTAGGGCCAACGATGCAGGCCCAACAGATATTCCTCCTCCAGCTGCAGCGATTCCTCCTGCTCCGCCCCTCCTCGTGCAATTGCTTTCTCAAAGATCTGTAAAGATTTTAGGGCTATAGGTTGAAAGGATTTCAAGGGAACTGAATCATTCGTAGAAGCGAGGAACTGGCTCAAAGAAAATGAGGATCTGTTCATTATCTTCGAGGTGGACGATAGGCAGAAGGTACAATTGGCGGTATGGTTGCTTAAGGACGAAGCTTCCTATTGGTGGGAAGTCACTAACGCCAAGAGGCCGGTTGAAACATGGATGGATTTCAGAACAAGGTTTGAGACGAAATTCCTCTCGCAAGCTGAACGAATTCTACAACTGGAAAAGTTCTTATCTCTTAAGCAAGGAAGTATGATGGTCAAGGAATACGTCAACCAGTTCAACCAGCTGGCTAGGTTCGGACTAGATTTAGTCAACACCCAGCATAAAAAGGCTCTCCTCTTTGTTAAAGGATTGAACGAGCCACTGCGAAGCCTAGCCATGACCATGTACCCATGGGAGCGACTTACGAGAGATTGTTGGACATGGCACTACTACATGAGGAAGACAAGGGCAAGAAAGAGGCAAACCAGGAAGAACCACAGAACAAGGAAGCGTGGCCCAAAAAGGAAACACAAAAGAAGGATAAAAAGTCTGAAGATAATAAGGAGAAAAAGTGCTTTACTTATGGAAGCTCGACTCATCTGAACAAGGATTGTAGAAAAAGAAAGGGCACTTGCTTCAACTGTGGTGAGATAGGACACTTCACTAGGGACTGCCCGAAGAAACGAGGGCAAGGGCAGAGGGCAGGACCAACTTCTGGAGGGCATACAAACACTCTCGAGGCTAGTGGATAGGATAGAAATAGGAAAACTTTCTATAGTAAGTTTAATTTCTTTATCTGATTTTTGAGTTAAAACTCTTTTCTGATTCTGGCATTTCGATTCTGTAATCGATACTCTGCACTTGAATACTAGTATTGTTTCTGATTCCACTGTAGACTTAGACCCATAAGGGTTATGACTCATCTAATTGTGATAAGTTGGGTATCTGTGTTGAGCGTTAAGTTGACTATGACGCATACATTCTGATTTTTTATCATGCTTAGTTTCCTAAGAATCATTCGGTAATCTGATCTGTACCAGTAATATGTAAATATCTGAATATTTTTGATAAGGTTAAGATTTCCAGTTTTGACATTGTCTAAAGAGGGTAATCCTCTGGGTGTCAATCTGATGTTGATTTCGGTCTTCGGGGTTGATACTTAGGGGAATTATTCTCTCAACCAATGTCTAATGGGAACTAAGTTTTTGTTTTATCTGTACTCGCTTCCATCATTCGACTGTATCCTATCGATCGAATCTTCAAACTTTAGGTAGAAACCAATGGGTGTAAACATGTGTTTGAGACATGTTATGTTTGATGGTTGCAAGTGGATGCAAGTGGTTACTAGTGGTTGCTCGTGGATGCATATACATACACTAGGCACTAGATCGGCTCGAAAACACTCTCATACTGCATATGGATGTGTGAGCATTTTCAAATTTTGTGGATGCAAAATGATTGACTCATCACATGGATGTTGCATATAAATGAATGGTTTTCACTCATATAAGAATGATATGTATCAAATAGGAAAAATTGCATACATGTTGGACTCATGACAATGACATAGTTCACATTAAGGAGGTCAACTGAATCTGTGGACCGCCCGATCTTTGCATTAGATAAGGAACATATACACACACTTTTGCTTATGTTCATACAACATTAGAAGTTTTCTAAGGACAATGGATGCTTGTAGGTGATGGTTGAGTAAATGGATGACTGGATGGTAGGACACATTCTTCTTAGCTTGAAGATTTCGGGGACGAAATACTTTAAGGAGGGGAGAATGTAACACCCCGTATTTTCTGTAAACGTATAAGTAACAAATCATAGAATAATTAATTTTTAAAATAAGAATCAAGGGAAAAGGGTTGCGCCGTTGCGTTCGTCTCGAAATTCTTCTTGGAAACGAGTCCGAGTTTTCGAGAAACAGAGTCCGTATAAGGGAGATATGGCCCTCCGAAGTTTCAGAGATTTTTAGAGTCGAAAACAGCTCGAAAATTCGAATTCAAAATCCCAGAACAGGCTGGGTGGGAAAATTCCCGCCCATGGACCAGGTCGACCTGGGGGTCGACCATAGTGTCGACCTCCCAAGGGCCAGGTCGACCATAGTGTCGACCTGGGGGTCGACCTGCTCCTGAAACCTAGTTTTTGAACCTGATTCATTTTGATGTTTCTGGTCTCGTTTTCAGTCTAGATTCGTCCGCCTAAACCTATATAAACAGCCCCCCTAGCCTCATTTTCTTTACACAATTTCATTCTGTCTATACTCTACCTCTGTTCTAATTAAAAATAAAAATGGCGTCGCTACTCTGCTGGAATCAAAACTTGGACTGATGCATCTTCTTCCAACCTGAATAGAACTAAAAGCTAAATCAAATCTAAAATCAAAGTTTAGAGCTACAACAACAATTAAAGAGGAGTAATTCAGCATTTCTGCATGGACAACAGTTTATTATCCTTTCTTAAAACCATGAAAGGCAAGTGCAGTTATTTTCTGATATAAACTTTAATTATAATTGTGACATGATTGTAAATCTGAATTTGAGGTCGTGTACGTTCTGTTCTGATACATTTTATTCTGTATCTCTTTCTTCTTTCTATTCTATAGCCAGGCTACCACGAGCATGTGCCACATCTCATAAGAGATTAACGCACAAACACTAAACTTTGGGACAAATAATGAATAATAGCATAATTGGACATGGCTAATCTGTTGTTGATGTTGTAAACTAGATTTAGATCTATGCATATTCTATGAAATGGAAGAAGAGGAACCATTGTATGTTGACATGTGACTTGAGACTTTGGACATAACGCCTATTTTGAATTAAGATCTGTTATAGTTTAAAGTTCTAGATTGTTGGGTATATTTTTATATAAAGATTCATGACTTGAGATAAAAAGAGAATATGACTTATTTGTGAAGATCTATATTAAGATTTGATAACTGTTAAATGTGAATAACACCAAAGTGGGAGATTTTTGAATATACGACATGCATTGAAATCGATGGCTATGTTTGGTATAATTTATATGTGAATCTCTTGTACTAGGCAAGTTTAACTAAAATTAGGACATGTGTTATATGGTAGATTATGACCATAATCTGTGCCATGTAAATTCAATGCAAACGTGTGGTATATGATCTTATTGTGAATCATGACAATTATTTAGGCATGCAAACTTAGGCCAAATAGATAATTAGGCAAGACATGTCAATGAAACTTTAAGGAATGATTAAATCTGTTACATTGCCTAATCTGCTAGTTCTGTTATATTGCCTAAATCTGCTAAATCGCCTAACTGCAAGATCTATTATCTGTTTAATCTGTTGAATGGCGTAATCTATTGGAACTGAAATGCTGAAATTTGAAGTATGTAAATCTGTAGGCTCTATTTAAAAGTGAGCAAAACTTGTTATTAGAACCTCGAATAATCTGCTGTAACTTGTACAGAAGTTAATTTGTTAAATTAGCATGATTAGTCTGATATTAGCATAGTCTGTGAATGAATGCATTGGCTAAACATGAAACATGGCTAACTCGAGGTTAGAATAAGTTTGCGGCGTAATCCTGCCCGGAACCGACCGACACATCCAGTGGCCACAAACAATTGGTTCTAATGTGTGAAGTTAATCATAACGTGCTTGAAACCCGAGGTTAGACTCGGTTTGTGGTAGAAACCTGCCCGGATCCAACCGGCCTAACCAGTGGCCGCAAATTGTTAGTCTAATTTCAGAGGTCTGCGCATAAATTTTTAATTAATACAAATCTAAGATAAATATGATGTCTAAAACGTGTTGGGTTGATAGGGTTAAACCAATTGGACTAATGAATTTAACAAACCCTTTTTGGGAATCAATAGGCCCAATTACAAAGTTAGACAAATTTGTAAATCTGATAAATCCGTATATCTGATCCGTTAGTCTGAAAACTTGTCTGATCTGTGAACTAGTTGATCTGAACTCTGTATGTCTGAACTTGTAAACAAGTTAATCTGAAATTTGTTAGTCTGGGGACACAAGGTTAGGAGGGAAATTACTTGTGTCATTTGTTGTTTGGGACCCATATTAGTCAGTAACCCTTTATGGTATCAAAACTTTGACCCAACAGTAGGTAGGGTCCGGGCACGCTTACTGATAATGGTGAGGGGTGTTGATGGTGCGTTCCAACCGGGTAATGTGCGTGCATGGATCCCGGTCTGCCTCTGAGGATGTAAGACGCCGTGACATCTGTAAATAGGTCTGTGTCATTTAAAGGTTTCCAATTTGGGGAGTGATACACCCTTCTGTGGGGCTGGCACAGGGTATTTATGTATTAGGGTGCTGATCGCTTGGGGTTGATTTAGGGTGCACTTAGTTTTGTCTGTTTCCGTTGGGGTACCATCTGTTTCTATTGGGTGGTAACACCTGTCTGTTTCTGCGTGGTACCATCTGTTGGGGTGGTAAAGACCCATTTACTAGTGTACTCCTAATTCTCACATTCTGTTTCCGTAGGGATTAATCTGTTTTTGTTTCTGTACCTTCTGTTCGGTTGGTAAAGACCCATTATTAGTATTCTGTTTCTGTACCTTCTATCAGGCGGTAAAGGCCCACTACTAGCATTCTTTTCTGTGGAAATTATTCTGTTCCCATTTTTGTTTATTTTAGACATTAGGGTAACCCTAATCTTGTTATACTAGTGTTAGTGCAGAGAAATGAAAAGTAAAATTATTTTGTTTCTTCTGTTTAACCTAAGTACATCTGTTGTTCCTGCCACTGTTATCTCTTATCCAGCTTATTTTCATGTCATAATTATTATTATCTGTTCATATGCTGAAAGTCACTGGTCTTGTCAGACTTTATGTCTGACCTTGCTTGTTTTCACCCCTTTTTCTTCCGTCCCCCCCCCCCCCCTCCTAGGTTTTCCAAGGAGGGAATACTTTAGCTTGATCCGGATTTCTTCTGCTTGAAGTGCGAAAAGTATGGCTTAACTTCTTATGGCATCTTATGTGGGGATTATGATTTCAAAGTTTTGTACTCTGATGACTTTCTGAACAAGACTGATATTTATGTACTTGAGATTTTGGTAAAATTTTAACCATACTGATTTCTGTTTTCCGCTTTAATAAAGTTATAATTTCTCAAGTATTATTTATTTGTCTTGAAATTTTCTGCTCTGTTTACTAAAATGCTCCACCAAAGTTAAGGCATTCCCTTTGTGAGTGTCCTTAATGGAGGTGGGGTGTTATGCTAAAATACTAAAAAAACTAAGTACATCAAACCAAAACATCTGTCTTACACTAAAAATCATCAAAGTACAGAAATGTAAAGTCATAATCCCCCATAATTGCCATAATAAAGTGGACAAGTAATCAAAGCGATACATCAAAGAAGATATAGATCCAAACAGAAACGAAAGAGAGAGTCCTAATCACGCATGAGCATTCCCACCTTGAGGATCTGGTAGGAAGGAAGAGAGAGAAAAGGAAACAAAATGGGTCGAACATAAAGTCTGACGAGTCCAGTGAATTTTAGCATATAAATAAGTAAAAGTAACATGACATGCATATAAGGTTGGATGAGGGATAACAGTGTCATATAACAGATATAAATAGGATAAGTAGAATAAGCAGAGTTGACTATGTTTCTCAAATACTTTTCTCTGCACCAATACTAATATAACAAATTTGCGATAGGATTAGGTGTTCCCTAATATAACAGAAACTGAGACGACCCCATTTCCCGTACTGACGGAGACAAGGGTAATCTTTGGAATATAACACAGAAACAGATAATAGCAGAACAGAATTAAATAAATACACCAGATAACGAAAAATAGAATATACTGGATAAGAGTAATCATCAGAGTTACACAGTATATAGGATCTTACTTAGTACAAATACAGTTCAACTATACATATATGTCTACAGCAGAAAACAAACATAATGTACAATAGGAGCTGAACAGCATAAAAAGAGATAAATGATAGAATCCACCTTCAGCTCCAGCTATCCAAAGAAAGTCAGCTAAACCTGAATACAAGGCTGCCCATGCAGAAAAAGGGGCACCCGAGTTTGAAAGTGAAACAAACTACGAGTCAGTCATGGGACTGGTATGAGAAATCTACTCAACACATTTCAAATATGACTAATCACAGGACCACGCCACTTCCGTGGAACGGGTTTATTCCATTGGATTGCCAGTGCTTTAAAACAAATCATTCTTTTAAACATCGCAATGCTTTTTATAAAAATGAAGTCATTATAAGACTCAGTTCCCATCACACAATGCAACGCAAACCGGAGGATAGAGTTTTTACCTTATAACGGCCAAAATATGCTTGATACGAATAAAACAAAAGCATTTGATATTATTTCTAATGTTTATATGTTTTTAAAACAATTTCAAATCATAACTATCAATCATAAACGGCATTAATGCCCCATACCACTATGTCGCCATATATAGGTATACAATCAAAATCGCACAGTCATGTATTTGGAAATAGGATTTCCGTCATGAACCAAGGCAAAAGATAGTCCTTACCGACTTCGAGACTGCCTAGCCCGAGCTTCAGGTTCAGAGCACATCGACCCTTGGATCGTCAGGGCCGGTCCACCGATGTGGATTAAAATTCCTGAACACTGCGTTTCCCCGCCCTTTGGGGCGTAAATGAGCCAACGAATGGCTCCATCGAACCTGGATCGTCCGATCTAACCGACGCGCCTCGCAACAGCAACAACCACATAAGTCAAACTCGTCAGGGCGTGTAAAACCACTGACGCCACTTCTAGCTTGGAAGAAACACAGGCCCTCCCTGATGTCCTCTCCCGTTTTCGGTTCATACCGGGGTGTGAGGCTCACGAATTTACGTTATACACAAAGCTATACCACACAGGCGGTGCTTTGATCGTCTCCACAAGACTTTGCTTTTCAATAGAAGCCCTGATCACTACATCTTAGCATGCCACACAGGCAATTCACACCGTGCAACTGATGGCTATCAATCACACAGAATAAATCCAATGTCAGACACACAGTCCATTTACAAGTTCGTTCTGGGTATGAACGAAACCAGAGGCACTATATACCTCGCAAACCCATCGATCACCACGTACGTTTGGACGATCACCACTTATTATCCATATTTCGGGATGCCTCCCAATCAGGACCTCGGTTACCATCCAAATGAGGTGAAGATCTCCGGTCTTCGACGACCGTCTTCATCTTCGATTTCTTATTGTCGATTCAGTTATTCAGAATGGGATAAACCCAGTCTTTCTGAGCAACTCGCATATATAACAAACAAGTGCAACACTAACATACATACGCATCATTTCAATTCATTAGTCACTAACTGTCAATCAGTAAGAGAACGATTTGCCAAATATTAACCTCGAAGGCCGAAACCAACATCAGATCAACACCCAGGAACACATTCGACTTAGCCAACCTTCAGTTAATTTCTAAATCACATCCATATCGTTTATAATATTTTATAACGATTTATCGCTATTTTTATTTATTTTAAAATAGCTAATTTATTCAAAACAACGCTTCGGGCCATAACGCGACCGTGGCGCTGTTTCTCTTTAGATTTGATTTACATATATCTGAAAATCTGACCGTTGGATCTTCACAAAATTTACATCATTAGAAAGATCTTTTCAAAACGAATCCAACGGTTCTAGTTTCGGGAAAATCCGACGGTCGGATCTCCTGGTACAATCGTTTGAAGTTTCGATTTCGAAATACGAACTGCAGCGTCGTTATTCGATTAAATATAATTATATTTATATATATATATATAAATATAATCGATTCTGGCGCTGTTTTTCTTTAGATTTGAATTAAACATTCCAGACAATCCAACCGTTGGATTTTTACAAAGTTGGTGCCGTTGGAAAGATATTTCCAAGGCGAACCCAACGGTTGCGATTTCGGGAAAATCCAATGGTCGGATTTCCCGCACTAGTTGTTTGAAATCACGGTTTCAAAACACGAACTGCACGACCACGTTTGGTTTTAATTTTATTTAAATTTATATATTTATGTAAATATAGTTCATTCAACAATTCCTATATTGTTTCCATTTCAAAGATTTCACTAACGCGTTTAAATTTTGGAAAAATTTCGCCATAACCTCCTTTGTACGGGAGGGGCTGGGAAAATTCCCAAATAGCCATACAGGCGTCTCATGTCAAAAAGAAAAAGAAAAAGCCAAGCGGCTAGCCAACAGGCTCATAAAATCATCACCCAAACAAAACAGTAAATGTGTATCTATTTGTCGGGCACAAAATTTTATTCCTCTTCTCTAGCCCCTTTGCTATAACCTGTTCAATAAATATGCATGTACATATATACTGTTCTTATCGCTTATCATTTTCCATTCAACTTCATATTTGATTCAATTTGGTTTAAAAGCACCATTCTTTCTAATGTTGCATGCATAGGCAAAAATCATATCATTAGCTAATTAATGAATATTTCAACTCATGCATATTTATTTGAACGAGTGGCTATTTTTAACACTTCACATTTCAATAATTCATGTATATAATAAAAATGTGATTTTTATTGTAAAACAATTCTTTCCAAAATACTATTATTTTATATAGTTTATATAGGTAATAAAAATAGTATTTTTATTATAAAACAATTTCTTTTAAAACGAGATTATTTTACATAGTTCATATAGATGATAAAAAGGTGATTTTTATATTTAAAACACGAATACCATTCAACACATGAATTTCTATCTAACGAATGAATATCGATTCAACACATGAAGGTTTTCTATACAACGGATAAATATAGTTTCAGCAAATGAAAATAATTCAAACACATGAATATTATTCAAAATTTCGGCAGCATAACGGCAGGGTAGTTAAAACCAGGACCGTCCCTAGTACGGCTCCTCGCTATACCTTAAAACCTCGCGGTTTTTGACAATGGGGTTCATGCATCTAGTTCGCACGCGGGCGGCATGTATATATTTATTTCATTTCCACAAACTAATCCTATGTGGTTTCAACCAAATATTTCTCAACCACAAATGGGTATTTTTCAACCACAATCAATCAATATCAACCACAAACAATTCCAATCAACCATTCGCTATCAATCAATTTTCACACCAATCACAACCAGTAAATATCGTCCATGGTTTGTGGACGAGGGGCGTGTGTATATATATATAGCAATTCACTTCTATTTCAACACATATATAATTTTTACAATGCATATACAACTTATACATCGAACGTACAACTTATACAACGCTTATACATGAGGTGTACAATGCTTATATAACTCATACATCGACTATATAATTTATACATCGTCGTTTTCCATATCGTTTATAAATTAGAAATCTCACATTGGGTTCCACTCCACCAAAAATAGCAGAAGGCTCAGAAAAATATGCGGTCTCTTCTAGAAGGTAGAAGACGTCCACACGGTCACGATGCTTCCTGTTTCATCCAATTTCGTTAACGAACGAAAAAGATATGATTTTTCAAAGGTTGGAACACTTTAAAGTGTTTAAATAATATAAAGGAACCACCTTTATACGCTGTTCAAAACTAGGTCAGAGAAATTCGCGAAATCCGGGAAGAACTGGGATGATCGGTGGCTGCAGCGTCGTAGAGGGAGGTGAGGGCTGTTGGTCAATGGTGGTTTGAGGGGGTACGATGGTCGGATCTGTCGTCGGCGGTGTCAGGAAGATCGGAACTTTGGAGGGCCGATTCTGGCGATGGGGGCGTCGGTCGGGGTCGTGGTAGGGTCGGATTGGAAGAGGAGGGAGCGGCGCTTCGAGTGGTGGCGGCAGCGAAGGCTGGAAGTGCCTGTAGCGGCGGCGGCGGAGGAGAGAAGGAAAGAAGGGGGAGCGTCGTTCGTTCGGGGAGAGAGAAAGGGTTTTCTTTTATTTATTTATTTTTTAAAAAAAAATTATGATTGGTCTGGGGAGTTTTAATGGGGTTTTCTTACATGACCACCAATCTAAACCCAACGACTGTCGTCCCCAGCGTTTTACCCTCATTCTGAACACAATGGGATATGTTTCGTAGGCCCATTTGACTGTTTCAGTCAGTTTTCCTTCAAATTAAAATATATAACATCCAATATTCAATTTGAACGTACCTTTCAATTTGCTAGGGCCACAAACTGATTCGAAAAATTCCATAAAAATAAATCTATCTATGTTTTGATTATACGGTCCCAACAAAACTAGTTTCGTCGAATTATGAGACCGTTTGCAAAAAGGCCCATTTCTGGTCGATCCAATTTAACTGTAAATTGACCAAAACACATTTTCCTTTGCCACGCTCACATACTAGCTTCAAAAATTATGAAATTTGAAACCTAGCAATAACTTCACATCCCGGATCCAACAAAAGTGGTTTCATCGAATTCCGAGGTCGTATGCAAAATGGCCAATTTTACGGGCTATATAAATTCCATAGCGACCTTTCTAAAAATTCATTTGGCCATAACTTTTTCTTTCCGTTATGAAAATTCGGTTTTTCAGATTCGTTAGAAAGGTACTCACTAACTGATTTAAATATTTTTGGTTTCACTTAAATCCGTTTTTTTTGCACCCGGTACAGTCCGACAAAGTTTGAATTCAATTTTTGAAACTGCAGCGCCATTTCAGACCTCGTTTATAATTAAAATTAATTATATTCATTTTCAATTGTCGATTCAAACTCAGTTTTCATTGCTATAGTTTAAAATATTTATTTTAAATATTTAAAATCCATTATTTTAGCCAATTTAAAATTTTTAAATTGGTTCAGATTTTCTGGGTCGTTACAATCTCCCCCACTTAAAACTTTTCGTCCCCGAAAAGGAACAAAGTCGAAAGTGGTTTGATTAATCAACTCTACGTTCGATCCGGCCTCCATTCTCCAGCTTTTCAGTTTCTGAGAATTTTCAAATTCTTCAAAAATTTGGCTAACACCCGGAATTTTCGAAAAATTTCGCCATAACCTCCTTTGTACGGGGAGAGGTTTGGAAATTTATTGGGCCGTATTAGGTACCCAATAAATCCTAATAAGCATACACATATTTATAGTGATATATTCTGGTGTTTACAGGGGAGCGTGTATTGATAATAACTCCAGAGAATAAATTCTCGTCACCCTGTTCCGTGTGGGTAATAAATAGTCCATGTGCCGTATCTAATAACTAGAGAGACGTGATTATTGTCAACTCCAGACCCGTGTGGGGTTTTTATTAATCTGGCAATTTAATCTTTACAATTTAAATAGTCCATATCAGTCATCAGTTCAACCTGTAAAATATAGTCATCACCATACAAGCCTCTCGCTCGTATGGAAAATCTTCCACCCCGTCACACAAGCTCCAAATGCTTATGTGTTATATGATGAAGTATGCCTATCTTCTGAAGTATGCCATGTAGTGTAGTTCAAAATTAATTGTTACTATCCTATGGCGATATTTATTATTTCACACAGAATAACCAGCACTCCGCATCCAATGGCATTCACAGGAGTTTATATAATAATATTTCACGTCCAACTCATTAAGGTTTACCTATTTGTCGGGCACGCAAATAAAATCTTTACTCAACAGCTAATCCATTTACATGTTCAAACATATATAATGCACAAGTATATATATTTCTATCTATTTTTTTTAATCAGTTCAATGTGTGATATAATCGAATAAATTCTACCATTATTCTATTGTTGATTAAATTAACTATTTTTTCAATTAATCAAATTTACTATCACACAACACAAGCAACAATCAAATTGTTCTTAACTTTTCAAAATCATACAAATCAATTTCTATATTCTTTTAAAATCATTCAGACTATAGAATTAAAAGTGCACATCCATGGAAAGAAAATAACAATAGAGTAGAGAATTAAATGGTAATGCAAAGTATGGTAAATATACCTTGCACCGGAGTCGATCAGAGATATCCACTCGGCATCTCGGATAAGCTTTCTGAATGCCCTCCTCAGTTTCCCAAGTACAATCTCGTGGATCTCCACTCCATTGCACTTTGACTAAGTGAACCTTCTTGTTCCTCAGTTCTTTGGTTTCTTTGCCGGTAATCTTTAGCGGTTCTCTTCTCACAGCTAGTTCTGGAGTAATTTCAACATCCTGTTGAGCTGCTTCTTCCACGATCAAGTTTGGATCATGAACGTGCTTTCGAAGTTGAGATATATGAAATACATCATGAACTCCAGGCAACCAATCTGGCAATTTAACCCTATAAGCGAGAGTTCCGATCCGTTCCAGAATAGGAAACAGACCAATGAATTTGGGCGCCAACTTTCCAGTTTTACCGAACCGGATAACTCCTCTCATCGGCGATACTTTCAAATATACGTAGTCGCCAACCGCAAAGGATATATCTCTTCTTCTTCTATCGGCATAGCTCTTTTGTCGGCTTTGAGCGGCGAGTAATCGCTTCTTAATAAAATCAACTTTGTCGACGGCTTCTCGGATCATATCAGGACCCAACACAAGTCTATTACCGGGTTCGACCCAGCAAGCAGGAGATCGGCACGGTCTACCATACAATGCTTCGAATGGCGACATTGTCAGGCTCGCCTGGTAGTTGTTGTTATATGAGAATTCAGCCAAATGCAGATGGTCTTCCCCATGATCCACCGAAATCTAGAACACATGCCCGCAATAGATCTTCTAAAATACGATTCACCCTCTCAGTCTAACCGTCTGTCTGAGGATGATAAGCGGTGCTTAAGTTCAACTTCGTTCCCAGCTCGACTTGAAATGCTTCCCAGAATTTGCTAGTGAATATTGTATCTCTATCACTGACTATACTGAGCGGCACTCCATGTAGTCTAACTATTTCCTTGAAGTAAATCTGCGCCAGACTCTGAGCAGTTCTGTTTGATCTGACAGGTATGAAATGGGCGGTCTTCGTGAAGCGATCTACGATCACCCAAATACTGTCATTCCCTTTTCTGGTTCTGGGCAGACCATCAATGAAATCCACAGAAATATGTTCCCACTTCCAACCAGGAACGTTTAGCGATTGTAATAATCCAGCTAGTTTCTGTTGGTCGCTCTTGACTAGCTGGCAAGTAGGGTATCGGCTAACATATATTGAAACGTCCCTTTTCATAGCCTTCCACCAAAATGTTCGTTTGAGATCGTTATACATTTTGGCTACACTAGGATGGATACTCAGCTTGGACTTGTGACATTCGTCTAACACTTCCCTTTTTAACTCTGGGACATCGGGAACACAAATCCTTCCTTTCAATCTCAGGGTCTCGTCGTAATCTATTTGAAAACAAGAGGGTTCGCCTTTCTGAATCCTTTTGATCATATCTTTAATGAAGTTATCCTCCTTCTGAAGAATAGATATTTTGTCAATCAAGGAAGTCGTAATAATAAAGCTGGCGATCATTACATTCTTTTGGCTCAGCGCATCGTCCACGACATTGGCTTTCCCTGGAGTGTATATAATCTCAAAGTCATATGCTGCAAGAAACTCCAGCCAACGTTGTTGCCTCAGATTCAGGTCTTTCTGAGTGAACAGATACTTCAGCGACTAGTGATATGTAAACAGTTCAAATCTCTCACCCAGAAGATAGTGCCTCCAGATTTTCAAAGCGAATACTATAGCCAATAACTCAAGATCATGAGTTACGTAGTTCTTTTCGTGCGGCTTCAGTTGACGGCTAGCATAAGCAATCACTTGACCTCTTTGCATTTGCGCCAAGGCCTTCTCTAGAAGCATCAGTCCAGACTTTCAAATCCTGATTGCCATCGATGATGGTTAACATTGGAGCAGTCGTTAATCTTAACTTTAGCTCTTCAAAAGCCTCCTTACTTTTCTGGAGTCCATTTGAATTTAGAGTGCTTCTTTGTAAGCTTTGTTAAGTGGCCAGATATCTTCGAAAAGTTTTTAACGAACTTCCGGTAATAGCTAGCCAATCCGAGAAAACTACGGACTTCCGTAGGAGTACTGGGCTATTTCCAGTTCTGAATAGCTGTGATTTTACTTGGATCGACAGCAATTCCTTCTTTTGATACGACATGGCCCAGAAATTTTACTTCATCTTGCCAGAATATACATTTGGAAAACTTTGCTTTCAATACATTCCTTCTTAGAATTTCTAGAACCTGTTCCAAATGCTTTTCATGTTCGGCCTTTGACTTATAGAAGATTAGAATATCTTCAATAAAAACCAGAACAAATTTATTCAAAACCCCTCTGAACACCCTATTCATCAGATCGACGAAGTAAGCAGGAGCGTTACATAAGCCGAACGACATTACTAACCACTCGTAGAATAAGTCGGGACCTCTGAATGCTGTCATTGGAACACACTCTTCGGCGATTCAAAGTTGATGGAAGCCTGTAGCTAGGTCCATCCTTGAGAATACTTGTGCGCCATTTAATCGATCCAACAAATCATCAATCCGCGGCAATGAATATTTGTTCTTTATTGTCTGTTTGTTCAGATCACGATAATCCACACATAGACGTAGAGTACCGTCAGATTTTGGAACAAATACCACTGCTACACCCCAATCAGAGAAACTAGGCCTGATCAGACCCTTCCATACTAGCTGTCGTGTTTGATTGTCTTATTCCTCTTTCTCTTTCAAGGACATTCTTCGAATAGCGTGAACTACCGGCCTTGCATTCGGAATTAAAGCAATTTTGAAATCTATTTCTCTCTGCGGAGGTAAGCGAACAACTTCCTCGAACACATCCGCATAGTTCT
This sequence comes from Allium sativum, assembly GCA_030737875.1. Classification (NCBI taxonomy): domain Eukaryota; kingdom Viridiplantae; phylum Streptophyta; class Magnoliopsida; order Asparagales; family Amaryllidaceae; genus Allium; species Allium sativum. The sequence continues at coordinate 745,924,355 of CM060916.1, read as the reverse complement.
TGACGACATGAATGTCTTTCACTAGGTCGGGAATATTCTCTGTGATTTCTGGGATATTTTCTATTTGGGCTGGAGAAACATCTAAAGCTTCCCAGAAGTCTTTTCTATTAGAATTCTGACCTTCACACGGTATGGTTATATAATTCCCTGATTTAATCTTAGCTCTAACAACTCTCTCGGCGCATCTAACCTCTGCTTCATATTTGGTTAGCCAATCCAATCCCAGAGTAAGATCGAATTCATTAAAATTCATGACGACAGAGATAGTAGGGAATTTATAGCAGGAAAAAGAGACAGGCACCCCACAATCCCAACTGAGCTCGATGGAACCCCCAACTGGATTTTGGACAGTCATTGGTTCTGTAAGCTTCTTCAATTTCAAATCCAACTTCTTGACTGCCCTCTTTGCTATAAAGCTTCGTGACGCGCCAGTATCAAACAGTACTTTAACTGGAGTTCTTGACATTGAGCGTGCCTTCTAAGACATCAGCCCTTTCTTGACTAGCTGAGGGCTCGGAAGTTTCTGCCAATTCATTTACATGTACTGCTTCGGGCTTGTTTAAGAGCGGGCAATCCTTTGCAAGATGACCAGCCTCATGGCACTGTTTGCACTCCCTATTCTCTTGAAACTCCCCATCTTTTCTGAACCTTTTCTTCTTTTGCTTTCGATTGGCTCTATATCCATCCTTTATTGGTTTCTTTAAAGATTTACATTTTCTGGACAAATGCCCCTTCTGATTGCAGTTCTTGCATATGGCAGTCGTGGCAGGTTCTTTTTTAGATCTAGCCCTTTTTCGATTGACTTTAGGCTCTTTACTGACATTAGACCTCGTACCGGCTTTAGGAATATCAGTTTCCGACTCTTCTTTGTTACTAGAACTGACTTCTTCTTCGTCACATAACATTCCTTTCTTATGGAGATCTTCGTACTGATAGGCCATATAAATCATTTCAGAGAAAGGAAGTTTTACATTCCTCAGTACACTATTCTGATATCTCCTTTGCTGGTCATGAATAAATCTCAGATTTTTCCTCTTTGGTTCTTGAATCAGATGAGGAGCAAAGTGAGCAAGTTCATTGAATTTCTTATGATATTTTGGGATGGTCATATCACCTTGTAATAGATAAGAAAATTCATCACATAATCGCTCCGTCGCTTCAGGAGGAGTAAATATTTCTAGGGAAATCACTTTGAATCCGTCCCAGGTGATATCACCTTCTAGATTATCTTTGATGATTGTTTCCCACTAGATTAAAGCTTCTTCTTTGAGCGCCCAAGATGCTACTAACCGTTTCTGGTCATCTCTCAGCTGGATACACTCAAAGATTCTTTCGACAGAACTCATCCAAGCTTGAGTTTGAATAATAGATTCATTGCCCGAGAACTGTGCTCCGTTCAAATTTCGATATCTCTTTAATAGAGCCTCTAGATCGGGTTCTGCATTTCTCCTGTTTCTGACACTCATTTTTCTAGTACTTCTGCAAATGGCAGATCAAGTGTCAGGTCATAGAAAAGGTATTTTAAAACATAGAAACATATACTTCAAATGTAAATGTGTCTATCGAGGTGTAATTTCCTTCTGCTTTACTCATACTAGGATATTACTGATCCTATCTGTAATGAGTTACCCATCCTAGAACACTTCTGGTTCTATTTCTGACAAGTTCGTTAATATGTTATATTCCAGCACTAAGCTTAACCAAAGCTCTGATACCACGTTGAGACGACCCCATTTCCCGTACTGACGGAGACAAGGGTAATCTTTGGAATATAACACAGAAACAGATAATAGCAGAACAGAGTTAAATAAGTACACCAGATAATGAACAATAGAATATACTGGATAAGAGTGATCATCAGAGACAATATACAGGATCTTACTTAGTACAAATACAGTTCAACTATACATATATGTCTACAGCGGAAAAACAAACATAATATACAATAGGAGCTGAACAGCATAAAAAGAGATAAATGATAGAATCCACCTTCAGCTCCAGCTATCCAGAGAAAGTCAGCTAAACCTGAATACAAGGCTGCCCGTGCAGAAAAAGGGGCACCCGAGTTTGAAAGTGAAACAATCTACGAGTCAGTCATGGGACTGGTATGAGAAATCTACTCAACACATTTCAAATATGACTAATCACAGGACCACGCCACTTCCGTGGAACGGGTTTCTTCCATTGGATTGCCAGTGCTTTAAAACAAATCATTCTTTTAAACATCGCAATGCTTTTTATAAAAATGAAGCCATTATAAGACTCAGTTCCCCTCACACAATGCAACGCAAACCGGAGGATAGAGTTTCTACCTTATAATGGCCAAAATATGCTTGATACGAATAAAACAAAAGCATTTGATATTATTGTTGGTGTTTATATGTTTTTAAAACAATTTCAAACCATAACTATCAATCATAGACGACATTAATGCCCCATACCACTATGTCGCCATATATAGGTATACAATCAAAATCGCACAGTCACGTATTTGGAAATTGGATTTCCGTCATGAACCAAGGCAAAAGATAGTCCTTACCGACTTCGAGACTGCCTAGCCCGAGCCTCAGGGTCAGAGCGCATCGACCCTTGGATCGTCAGGGCCGGTCCACCGATGTGGATTAAAATTCCTGAACACTGCGTTTCCCCGCCCTTTGGGGCGTAAATGAGCCAACGAATGGCTCCATCGAACCCGGATCGTCCGATCTAATCGAGGCGCCTCGCAACAGCAACAACCACATAAGTCAAACTCGTCAGGGCGTGTAAAACCACTGACGCCACTTCTAGCTAGGAAGAAACGCAGGCCCTCCCTGATGTCCTCTCCCGTTTCTGGTTCATACCGGGGTGTGAGGCTCGCGAATTTACGTTATACACAAAGCTACGCCACACAGGCGGTGCTTTGATCGTCTCCACAAGATTTTGCTTTTCAACAGAAGCCCTGATCAATGCATCTTAGCGTGCCACACAGGCAATTCACACCGTGCAACTGATGGCTAGCAATCACACAGAATAAATCCAATGTCAGACACACAGTCCATTTACAAGTCCGTTCTGGGTCTGAACGAAACCGGAGGCACTATATAACTCGCAAACCGATCGATCACCATGTACGTCTGGACGATCACCACTCATTATCCATATTTCGGGATGCCTCCCAATCAGGACCTCGGTTACCATCCAAACGAGGTGAAGATCTCCGGTCTTCGACCACCATCTTCATCTTCGATTTCTTATTGTCGATTTAGTTATTCAGAATGGAATAAACCCGGTCTTTCTGAGCAACTCGCGTATATAATAAACAAGTGCAACACTAACATACATACGCATCATTTCAATTCATTAGTCACTAACTGTCAATCAGTAAGAGAACAATTTGCCAAATATTAACCCCGAAGGCCGAAACCAACATCAGATCAACACCCTGGAAACCATTCGACTTAGCCAATCTTCAGTTAATTTCTAAATCACATCCATATCGTTTATAATATTTTATAACGATTTATCACTATTTTTATTTATTTTAAAATAGCTAATTTATTCAAAATGACGCTTCGGGCCATAACGCGACCGTGGAGCTGTTTTTCTTCAGATTTGATTTACATATATCTGAAAATCTGACTGTTGGATCTTCACAAAATTTACATCATTAGAAAGATCTTTTCAAAACGAATCCCACAGTTCTAGTTTCGGGAAAATCCGACGGTCGGATCTCCCGGTACAATCGTTTGAAGTTTCGATTTCGAAATACGAACTGCAACGTCGTTATTCGATTAAATATAATTATATTTATATATATATATATAATCGACTCTGGCGCTGTTTTTCTTTAGATTTGAATTTAACATTCCAGACAATCCAATCGTTGGATTTTTACAAAGTTGGTGCCGTTGGAAAGATATTTCCAAGGCGAACCCAACGGTTGCGATTTCGGGAAAATCCAATGGTCGGATTTCCCGCACTAGTTGTTTGAAATCACGATTTCAAAACACGAACTGCACGGCCACGTTTCGTTTTAATTTTATTTATACTTATATAAATATAGTTCATTCAATAATTCCTATATCGTTTCCATTTCAAATATTTCACTAACGCCTTTAAATTTTGGAATTTTTTTGCCATAACCTCCTTTGTACGGGAGGGGCTGGGAAAATTCCCAAATAGCCACACAGGCGTCTCATGTCAAAAAGAAAAAGAAAAAGCCAAGCGGCTAGCCAACAGGCTCATAAAATCATCACCCAAACAAAACAGTAAATGTGTTCCTATTTGTCGGGCACAAAATTTTATTCCTCTTCTCTAGCCCCTTTGCTATAACCTGTTCAATAAATATGCATGTACATATATACTGTTCTTATCACTTATCATTTTCCATTCAACTTCATATTTGATTCAATTTGGTTTAAAAGCACCATTCTTTCTAATGTTGCATGCATAGGCAAAAATCATATCATTAGCTAATTAATGAATATTTCAACTCATGCATATTTATTTGAACGAGTGGCTATTTTTAACACTTCACATTTCAACAATTCATGTATATAATAAAATTGTGATTTTTATTGGAAAACAATTCTTTCCAAAACACTATTATTTTATATAGTTTATATAGGTAATAAAAATAGGATTTTTATTATAAAACAATTTCTTTTAAAACGAGATTATTTTACATAGTTCATATAGATGAAAAAAGGTGATTTTTATATTTAAAACACGAATACCATTCAACACATGAATTTCTATCCAACGAATGAATATCGATTCAACACATGAAGGTTTTCTATACAATGGATAAGTATAGTTTCAGCAAATGAAAATAATTCAAACACATGAATATTATTCAAAATTTCGGCAGCATAATGGCAGGGTAGTTAAAACCGGGACCGTCCCTAGTACGGCTCCTCGCTCTACCTTAAAACCTCGTGGTTTTTGACAATAGGGATCATGCATCTAGTTCGCATACAGGAGGCATGTATATATTTATTTCATTTCCACAAACTAATCCTATGTGGTTTCAACCAAATATTTCTCAACCACAAATGGGTATTTTTCAACCACAATCAATCAATATCAACCACAAACAATTCCAATCAACCATTCGCTATCAATCAATTTTCACACCAATCACAACCAGTAAATATCGTCCATGGTTTGTGGACGAGGGGCGTATATATATATATTTGTATATAGCAATTCACTTCTATTTCAACACATATATAATTTTTACAATGCATATACAACTTATGCACCGAACATACAACTTATACAACGCTTATACATGATGTGTACAATGCTTATATAACTCATACATCAACTATATAATTTGTACATCGTCGTTTTCCATATCGTTTATAAATTAGAAATCTCACATTGGGTTCCACTCCACCAAAAATAGCAGAAGGCTCAGAAAAATATGCGGTCTCTTCTAGAAGGTAGAAGATGTCCACACGGTCACGATGCTTCCTGTTTCATCGAATTTCGTTAACGAACGAAAAAGATATGATTTTTCAAAGGTTGGAACACTTTAAAGTGTTTAAATAATATAAAGGAACCACCTTTATACGCTGTTCAAAACTAGGTTGGAGAAATTCGCGAAATCCGGGAAGAACTGGGATGATCGGTGGCTGCAGCGTCGTAGAGGGAGGTGAGGGCTGTCGATCGATGGTGGTTTGAGGGGGTACGGTGGTCGGATTTGTCGGCGGCGGCGTCAGGAAGATCGGAACTTTGGAGGGCCGATTTTGGCGATGGGGGCGTCGGTCGGGGTCGTGGTGGGGTCGGATTGGAAGAGGAGGGAGCGGCGCTTCGAGTGGTGGCGGCGGCGAAGGCTGGAAGTGCCTGTAGCGGCGGCGGAGGAGAGAAGGAAAGAAGGGGGAGCGCCGTTCGTTCGGGGAGAGAGAAAGGGTTTTCTTTTATATATTTATTTTTTTAAAAAAATTATGATTGGTCGGGGGAGTTTTAAAGGGGTTTTCTGACACGACCACCAATCTAAACCCAACGACTATCGTCCCTAGCGTTTTACCCTCATTCCGAACACAATGGGATATGTTTCATATGCCCTTTCGACTGTTTCAGTCAGTTTTCCTTCAAATTAAAATATATAACATTCAATATTCAATTTGAACGTACATTTCAATTTGCCAGGGCCACAAACTGATTCGAAAAATTCCAGAAAAATAAATCTAGCTATGTTTTGACGATACGGTCCCAACAAAACTAGTTTCGTCGAATTCTGAGACCGTTTGCAAAAAGGCCCATTTCTGGTCGATCCAATTTAACTGTAAATTGACAAAAACACATTTTCCTTTGCCACGCTCATATACTAGCTTCAAAAATTATGAAATTTGAAACATAGCAATAACTTCACATCCTGGATCCAACAAAAGTGGTTTCGTCGAATTCCGAGGTCGTATGCAAAATGGTCAATTTTACGGGCTATATAAATTCCATAGCGACCTTTCTGAAAATTCATTTGGCCATAACTTTTGCTTTCCGTTATGAAAATTCGATTTTTCAAATTCGTTAGAAAGGTACTCACTAACAGATTTAAATATTTTTGGTTTCACTCAAATCCGTTTTGTTTTGTACCCGGTACAGTCCGACAAAGTTTGAATTCAATTTTTGAAACTGCAGTGGCATTTCAGGCCTCATTTATAATTAGAATTAATTATATTCGTTTTCAATTGTCGATTCAAACTTAGTTTTCATTGCTATAATTTAAAATATTTATTTTAAATATTTAAAATCCATTATTTTAGCCAATTAAAAAAAATTAAATTGGTTCAGATTTTCTGGGTCGTTACAGAAACATAATGATCCCAACAGAAACATAAAGGCAGTTTTAGGTTTACTCTAGTTTCATAATAGGTTTTACCCCATACAAAAATAACAGGTACCTTAACAGAAATAACTAGTGCTACCCAAACAGAAAATAACGGGTGTCTAAATAGAAAATGGACAAGACTAGATGTACCTTTATTACTACCCCAAAGCGATCGACTCCCTAATGTGCAAATACCCTGTGTTCGTCTCATAGTAGGGTGTATTACTTCCTAAAGTGAAAACATACAAAAGGATACAGACTTATTTATTGGTGCTACAGAAGCTTATTTTCCCCATAGACCGGACCCATGCACGCACATGATTCCGTTGTAATGCGCCCATATATACCCCCATTCAGATGAACTTCTTACAATCAGTTTTGCATGCGTGCCCTGACTCCTACTGAGTGCAGGGTGCCCTTTTAATACCAGAATGGGTTACTGACTGGTATGGGCCCCACACAACATATGACACAAGTCAAACCCCTAACTTGTATCCCTCAATTAACTAGGATTTTTAACAGGTTAAGCCTTACAGATTTATAGGTTCGCCTAACCCCCACAGATTAACAGGTTAATTTTTACAGGTTAACAGGTTTATATGACCCTAACAGATTAAATAGGTTTACTTAACCTCAACAGATTAAACAGGTTTACTTAACCCCAACAGATTAAACAGGTTTACAGATTCATATATCCTTAACATATTAAATAGGGTCCATGGGTTAGGTATGTACATTATCATTACATGTTCTGCTTAATCTGTAAATTAAGCCTACAGATTTATATTCCCCTAAACTTCCAGTCATAATTCACAGTACAATACATATTCCCCAAAAATTCAGTCATATTATTATCATTCCCAAATTATCCTAATTTCGTTTGTATGCATATTTCAGCGATATTGGGATAGGCTTGAAAGTACCCTAGGCTATAAAAATAAAAAAGGGAGGTAGAAAAACAGAAATAGGCATATAAAAATAGAAATAGGCATATAATAGCAGAAATAGGCATATACGAACAAAAATAGGCATATAAGAACTGAACAGCAGAAGAGGTTGCCCTTAATGTAGCCTATCTTCAACGAACCCAACCAACTAACAAGTCCAGGTTCAGAAAAATGCAGCCGGCCAGATCTGGGATGGGTCGACCCACCCCCATTTGGGTCGACCCTTAATGGGTCGATTTCCTGCGCATTCCCGCACTGGATTCCCGCTTCATATTTTGAACTGATTTGAATTTTCTGAGTTGTTTTATTCACGTATATTCTTCTCGTATGTATACAAACTTCTAACCTTTATATCCTCCTATTACGTTGTCTGTTTTATGTAAACTCGGAGTCTTTCTAATCCAGAATTCCGAGATGAACGCAATGGTTTGGTCTGTTATACTTAATTCCCAATATTTAATTAAGTACACTTTAGTTTATTGTTAATAATGTCCTTTAAAATTACGGGTGTTACAGGCGGAGTCATCCCAAAGCCACTTTTGGATGAGTTCGTCGGAAGGAGATTCTGATTCTTTATGTCTTAATCTTTTAGGTCGATTTGTCATGATTATTTGTTGAAAATTTGAAGTTCTTGAGTGGTACTGTAATTTTTGGGGGCTAGGGTTTTATAGGAGGTAAAATAAAATGGTAAAAAGTGGACGGTTGGGATGAGATAATAGTTGGTAAAAAGGTACGTACCTTTTTAAAAAAATTCCTGAGTCATTTCAATCGTCTAATTATAAAATATAGATGTCTGAATTTTGTTCAATTTGAACCCTCAAGTTTTTAGTGCATTTTGGTACTAATTCAGACGTTTGTTTCTAGAATGTCGGAAAAACTTTGCTTTAGTTATCAGACGTCTGAACTTGAAAATTAAACTTATGATTTTGGAAAAATTTGTAACAACAAAAATTTCGTTCATTTCTAGCCCTTTTTAGATGTCTGTTTTTAATAGGTTAAACATCTGATTCTGTATAAAAAAATTATTGTTTCTTAAGTATTCAGATGTCTGTTTAATTTAAGTTAAATATCTGTTTTCTGTATTTTATAAAGAAATCATATATCATGAAACAAGAATACACTTTTAGATAAAACAAAATAATTCATTTGACAATATAGTTTATGAAAAAAAATAAAAAATAGCATATAAACTTATAAAATTATTAATGTTTAGGGGACAGAGTCATTGTTGGTGTTGAGAATCGTTTTCCTTTATTTGCCATGTAATTTATGTCCCAAGTGTTCAGACTGTATGAAGGTCTTTGAGGAGAGTGTGTGTAATACTTCATTGTAGGATTCACTAGATCATTTTCAGTTCGATATGATGAAGAAGGATAAATAAGATTGGGTGGAATAGGCAAAGGTTCGAAAAAATTCTTTTTCTTTAGGCTACAGTACTTAAAAGCAATTTTCTCGAGAAGACTCAAGTAAGTTGCGGTGACTTTTTTATGAAGGTATAGTTTTTTTTTGAAGCGCTATTTGTCCTTTCTGATAATGATGAATTTCATCAATTTTTCGTTTTGTGTCTAGAGAAGTGAAAAGAGCACGTTTTTCTTTCTTTGAGTCTGATGTAAATCATGTATGGTACTCTATATGTAACGACCCGCATTGTAAGCATCGTATAATCGTAGAATATTTATTTCATTCACATACAAAGTCGTATGGTCTTGTAACTTTGAGGAATGACTATTGGGGTCATTTCCCATGTTAACAATTTTTTCTGAATCTTAAATGAACGCTTTGCCCTTGGCGAATCTTGTTTCATCTATAACTTTTGACCGGTAAGGAGGTTTGACCTGAAACCACATCCATTAGATTCAAATGATGGTTTAAATTTCCATAGAGTGGATACATTTGTCAAACAGACTTACCGTTTGAGAGATATGATTGAAATAAGGTTCGAAAGATGAACAACAGCTTAATTGGGCTTAATAGGGTGATTAACAGCTAGGCCCATAATCTTTTTTGGGAATAGGGTGACGGGAGGGCTGAAAGAAGTTAGAGAATGATTCCTTTTCATTTTCTCAGCCGCCACAAACATTTCTCTAACCCTACAAATGGCCTCCACCCTCTAAATTCATCTTTAATCACTTTCACTAATTAACCAAAACTACATCAAATCAAGTCAAATTAGCATAGAAATCATGATAAAGCTGATGGAATACGTTGGGATCCATGCCAAATCTGTTAGAGTTTCAGATATGAAATTATTTGTAGCTAAGGTGAGTGATTTTCATGTTTTTACACTAATTACGACTAATTAGGGGTGATTTGTGATAATCAGCGAAATTATACATCAGAAAAATTTGGAAAAATATTCATGACTTCTGAAATATTATTTTATGTCACTGGTAAAAATTTGGGTTCTTTTGGATTAAGTTTTCTAATCCTATAGTTAAACATGGTTAAGGGGATTAAGGGGAAAATAATAGATTTCAGGTATTTTGATCCTAAATAACACACATTATTGATGTTTTGATGTTTATGAATGATTACCATGTTATTACTGTTGTTTGGTATGCTTTGAGATTGTATAGGAAAGTTAGAATGGTCGAAAAACACCGTCGTATGGCGTATATAGATCGTTGGAAAAGTACCAGGAAATTGGTCGGACCCCGATCGTGACACCACCCTCACGACCTGATCGTGAATCCCCCCAACCCACGAGTCGATAGCCTACATGAGACAATGCTCGGCCAGGGTTCTTCACAATCTGTCTGTCTCTCCTGAATGCCTGTCACAACCCGAACCAAATGTGCCATGAATGGATGCCACGAACGAAGCACCACGACCACGACCCGAACCGTGCTTGAAGGCTCCACCACGAGCCAACCGTCCAAGCGATCCATGAACTAAGACACTTCATCACGAGTGGAGCATCACGACCTGAATGGGATCACGAGCCGATCGAAGACTCACGAGCCGAGCATTCCCATGAACTGCGAGCCGCTTGTGTATTGCGAACCGAATGGAAACTGAAGTGCGAACTAGAGGAGACCAAACTCAAGATGCAAAGGTAGTCCAAATAAGGAGTTGGAACTCAAAATCTAGATGGGAACCAATGAGTTAACTTCATGAGTTAAGTTTCGCTGTGGGACGTGTGGAAAGGGGTTATCAATATCTATAACTTTGGTTCACCACTGAGAGACGGGATATCGGCTATGGATGAGTGTAGTGTAGTCGTATGACATCAAAGAGCAAAGTGATCTTAGCAAGGCAATGGATTAGTGCAGTGGATTCGTCATGATTCCAAAGGGGAAAAGTGATTGTAGCAAAGGATTATTTACTATAGACCAGTGAAGTGGGGTTGTCAAGATCCCAAAGGGCAAAGTGGTCATAGTAATAGCAAAAGATATGGTGACCAGGGTATTGGATATTGTATGCTTTACGCACTGAGTGAGAGATGTGAGGATGATTTACATGTTTGATGTTTACTATCATCATGATATGCACACTCCCATTTTACACTTTATGTTAGTGTTACCTCAGAGTACTGTACATCTTATTGTGCTAACTCTTTGATTGCAAGACCAAGTTCAGGTATGATTATTTATACCTGTTATTGTTTTATTTTGCTGCTATCGCTCATACCAGACATTTGTCTGACCCAGAGTTTTATGTCTCTTCTTATTACTTTGGGTGCTTCTAAACAAGCGCACTAGAGACATGTTAGGTGATTATGCACGAGTAGCTATCCAGAGACGAGCAGGAGGCTTCCACATACTATATACATATATTCTCCCTATGTTGTTGTCGGTCACTACTTTGGGCATTAGTAGTGTACCTTTTCTATTTTGCTTTAGAGACAGTATTTTGAAGTTTTAACAATGGTTTGGATCATAAGCTGTATTTTGGTTTTCGCTACTCTGATGGAGATGGTTTAGTTTTCAGCTTATGCATTGTCTGGCCTATTTTATATCAAGTTATGTTACTATCATATTTTATTCCAGATGTTGTAAGATGTATTATAGGTTCTCGATGATTCCTAGTTTCAAATCCCTTTCTTTTGACGATCTTCCCGTGCTAGTTGGACATAGGCACAACGCATTTCAAGGGAAATTTCTGCTGGTGCAGGGGGTGCCGTCACACTTGGTATTAGAGCCTAAGTTGCATATTGAACCTAGGGGAAGACATCAGGGAAAGATAGTATGCGGATATGAGAGCGCGTGTTTGTGATATTTTTGGTTTTCAAAAGCTATATATATGCTATTAGTATATCTAAGGATGAGGTCGCACTATACTGGCACTATTATGGAGATGGTTAATCGTTTTCTCTTTACAGATTGAACGATGAGCCGATATACGAGGAGTACGGGTTCAGGGGCCAACAATGGGAATGTCCCTGATATGAGGACGATGTTTACTGCCTTCATACGAGAGATGCTTAGGGATGCTTAGGGAACAGTTCCTAATGCTGCTAACAGTGGTGGTGCAGCTGTCCAGGCGCCCAGAACCGATTTCGCTAAGCTCAGCAAGGATTATACTAATCTTGGTGGAAAGCCGTTCCACGGAACAGAATCGGCTATAGATGTTCAAGATTGGCTTGATAGTTGTGAGCGCATCTTCGAAGATTTGGGGATCAATGATGCAATGAAAAGAAAGTTAGCATCGCGTCAACTTCAAGGACGTGATATGAATTGGTGGAACGCTATTAAAGCAGCTACCCCTGAGGATCAAGTTACTTCGAATAAATTTAAAACTCGCTTTAGTGATAAGTTTATCCCAACTGCTCGGAAATCAGAATTGTTTAGGAAATTCCTGGAGCTTAAGCAGAATGGTAGGGCAATCCCGGAATATATTTCTTAGTTCGATACTTTATCAAAGTATGGATTGTCTCTTGTCGATATTGCCGAGAAGAAGAAGGAGAAGTTCATAACCGGCTTAGATGAGTACTTGGGGGAAACACTTATAAACACATTGATGAGACTTCGAATCTATAGTGGGAAAGCCATTGAGGTCGGAGAGACTTAACCCAAAGTTAAAGGCCGAGGTTGCTATTACATCCGCAGGGGAGCCAAAGACGTAGGCAAGTGGTGGAGGCAAGAATAATTCGCAGAATAAAAGGAAAAATAACCAAGCTAAGGATGGTTAGAAGAATAAGAAAGATGTCAAGTGCTACAGCTATGGCAAGAAGGGCCAATATGCCAAAGATTGTCGAGCAAAGCCAGCGGACAGGAAGTGCTTCAATTGCGGCCAAGTGGGACATCACAAGGATAAATGTACATAACCTTCTAAACAGAAGCAAATCATGAAAGCATATGCCATCAACACTGTTCCTTCTTCTTCGAATGCCCCAAATGCGGCAGAGAAAGGAAAGGGTGTCATCATTCAAGGTATGCTTTCTGTTTATGATGTTCCTGTTCGAGTATTGTTTGATACCAGGGCCTCCCATTCCTTCATATCTAGTGACCTGGTAGATAGGTTAGGATTGGAACCCGAGACTGTCGATATATCTTTAGTTCTGACGAACACGATCGGTGGTTCGACTAGCCTTAGTATGATTTTTCGTAATTTGGTCTCATCGAGTCATGGATGCATGTTTGTTTGTGATTGCTTTGTTTTGGGCTTTACTGGGTTTGGCATTATTTTGGGAGTCAGTTGTCTCCAAAGTTATAGGATGGTGGTAGACTGTGAGGGGTCTTCGGTGACCGTTAGAGCGGATGATGGGTGGAGGGTAATGTTTGGTTTCCTACCTAGTGATGGAGTGATAGATAGTTTTCTAAATTCCCTCGACATCCCGCATGATGAGTATTCAGATGTGCCTATTGCTAGCGAGTATCCAGACATCTTCGGGGAAGTGACCGGACTTCCACCACACCAGGAGATTGAGTTTCGTACAAATTTAGTGAAAGATGCCAGACATATAGTGATGCCACTTCGTCGTATGGCGCCAAGAGAGCATCGAGAGCTCGGGGTGCAAGTAAGCGATCTTTTGAAGAAGGGATTTATCCAAATAAGTGTTTTCGAGTTGGGAGCACCAATTGTATTTGCTACCAAGGCCGATGCTTCCCTTCTCTTATGTGTGGACTACCGCGAGTTGAACAAGGTGACTATGAAGAATAAGTATCCCCTTCCACATGTAGATAATTTGTTTAATCAACTGAATGGAGCAAGAGTGTTTTCCCAGTTAGGTCTCGCGGTAGGTTTTCATCAGCTTCGAGTAGCAGCTGATAGTATACTAAAACGGCATTTCGGACGTTGTCTTGATTCTATGAGTGGTTGGTCATGCCATTTGGGTTAACCAATGCACCGACATATTTTGTGGATCTTATGAATGGGGTATTCAGGGATCAACTGAATAAGTTTGTTCTTGTGTTCGTGGACGATATCTTAGTTTATTCGAGGACTGAGGAAGAACACAAGGAACCTTTAAGGATAGTGATGGAGGTGTTGAGGAAACACCAATTGAAATCTAAATATTCTAAATAACACTTTTGAAGGAGGGAAGTGAGGTTCTTAGGCCATGTTGTTTCAGAGAATGGTACAGTCGTGGACCCTACGGAGGTGGTTATGATGCAAGATTGATCTACGCACAAGAATGCAACGGAATTGAGAAGTTTCTTGGCATTGGCTGGATATATCATAAGTTTATTCGAGATTTCTCCAAGATAGCAGCACCGTTAATCCAGTTGACCAAAAAGAATCAAGCTTTGTTTCGGACGGAAGGTGTGAGGATGCATTTAACGGTCTAATGGAAAAGTTGACGTGTGCACCAGTGTTAGTTATTCCTAAGGGAACAAAGAGATGACGGTATACACGGATGCCTGTGGTATCGGACTAGGTGTTGTACTGATGCAAGGAGGTAAGGTTGTAGCTTATGCTAATCGTCAACTAAAACTACATGAGAAAAGATACCCTACCCATGATTTGGAATTAGCAGCGATTGTGTTCGCGTTGAAGATGTGGAAACACTATCTCTTGAAAGAAAGATTCGAGTTGTTTACCGATCATAAGTAATTAATGTATCTTTTCTCTCCGAAGGATTTAAATCTTCGTCGGCAGAGATGGTTAGAGTTCTTGGCTTCATATGATTTCAATATCGCATACACACCTGGAAAGAGCAATGTAGTAGCCGATGCATTAAGTAAGAGACATGCCAATTTGGGGGCTATGTTTCTTGAATGGAAGCAACTGGTGTTCATCGTGGTATATGATTTCAAACCTAAGTGTGAATTAGATCCAAAGATGTTAGCAAGTTTGACGATCAGACCCACTTTGATTGACCGGATCGGCTATAGTCAGAGGGATGATCCTAACCTGCTGGATATCTTCTCCGAGGTAGAGATGGTTGTCGATGATGAGAATAGGAACAAGTATAGACTTGACAGAGAAGGATGGCTCCGAAAGAATGAGAGGTTGGTTGTACCCAACGTAAATGGATTAAGAGATGAAATGCTCAGAGAGTGTCATCACTCGAAACTGACTATACATCCCAGTGGTAACAAGATGTATCAAGACATGAAGCAGAACTACTACTGGGAAGGGATGAAGAGAGGCGTTGGGAAGTTTATATCCAAGTGCATGAATTGTCAGTTAGTTAAAGCCGAGCAAAAGAAATCTAGTGGTTTATGACAACCGTTAGAAATCCCCGAATGGAAATGGGAACAAGTCTCAATGGATTTAATTGATGGTTTACCAAGGACTAGATCGGGTCATGATAGCATTTGGTTGATTATGGATCAATTGACCAAGAGTGCAAGGTTTATACTAGTCGAGTCGAATAGAACGGCAGCTAAGTTAGCAGAAATGTATATGAAATGGATAGTGAGATATAATGGAGTACCTAAAGATATTGTGAGTGACCGAGATTCATTTTTTAGTAGTAGGTTTTGGAAGAGCTTACAAGAAGCTTTAGGGTCAGAATTACATCTCAGTACCGCGTACCATCCTCAAACCGACGGTCAAACGGAGAGGGTGAATCGTGTATTAGAGGATCTCCTGAGAGCTTGTATATTGGATTTTGGAGACTCATGGGATGACCATTTGCATTTGGTGGAGTTCGCATATAATAATAGCTATCAGTCCAGTATCAGTCTGGCTCCATTCGAAGCTTTATATGGAAGACCGTGCAACTCACCATCATGTTGGTTTGAAACCGGTGAGGAATTTGTGCATAGGCTAGATGTAATAAAAGAAACTTCAGATAAGATCAAGGTTATTCAACAATGAATGAAGGCTGCCCAAAATAAGCAGAAGAGTTATGTTGATAAAAGGCGAAGATATTTGAAATTCTCCATTGGCGACTTAGTATTCGTCAAGATTTCTCCATTTAAGAGTGTGATTCGATTTGGTAAGAAAGGTAAATCGGCACTAAGATTTGTTGGTCCATTTCCAGTTCTCGAGCAAGTGGAGAATTTAGCGTATAAGGTTGTATTACCAGACAAGATGGTGGGAGTGCACAACGTATTTCATGTTTCCTAGTTAAGGAAGTTCGCGCACGATTCTGATATGACTATTTCACCAAATCAGATGATATCAAGGTGGAATCTGAGGCAGTTGGGAGCCACAGAATGATTTTGTATTATCGGACATGATACGAAGCAACTTCGAAGGAAGACGATGAAAATGGTTATGGTCTAGTGGGGCGATAATGAGAATGACTGTACTTAGGAAACTGAGGAAAGCATAAGGAAGTCATATCCAGAAATCTTTACCTGGTAAGATTTTAATTGCGATATTCCCTTGTTTGTAAACTATATGCAAGGATAGGCTTGTTGTGTTATTATGTATGTTTGATTGTTTATAAATGGTTAATAGGCATGCGAGTCACCGTTGTATGTTTTAGTTAAGGAATTTCGGGGGCGAAAATTCTTAAGGGGGAGAGTGTAATGACCTGCATTCTATGCATCGGAGGATCGGAGAATATTTATTTCATTCACATAGAAGTCTTATGGTCGTGTAACTTTGGCGAATGACTATTGGGGTCATTTCCCATGTTCACGATTTTTTCCAAATATTAAATGACCATTTTATCCCTAGCGAATATTTCTTCGCCCATAACTTTTGATTGGTAAGGAGTTTTGACCTAAAATCACTTCCATTGGATTTGGATGATTGTTTACCTTTCCGTAGAGTGGTCACATTTGTCAAACGGGCTTACCGTTTGGGAGATATGGCTTAAATAAGGTCTAGAAGAAGAAAAACAGGTTAATTGGGCTTAATAGGATGATCTGCAGCTAGGCCCATAACCTATTTCGGGATTAGGATTATGGGAGGGATGAAAGGAGTAAGAGAATGATTCCTTTTCATTTTGTCAGCTGCCACAAACATTTCTCTAACCCTAGCAATGGCCTCCACCCTCTAAATTCGTCTTTAATCACTTTCTAATCACTAATTAACCAAAACTACATCAAACAAAGTCAAATTAGCATAGAAATCGAGATGGAGTTGTTGGAATACATTGGGATCCGTGCCAAATCAGTTGAGTTTCAGATCTGAAATTTATTTGTGGCTAAGGTAGGTGATTTGCATGTTTTTACCCTAATTACGGCTAATTAGAGTTGATTAGTGATAGTTAGCAAAATTATACATCAGAAATTTTTTGAAAAATATGCATAAATTCTGAAATATTATTTTATGCTTCTGGTAAAAATTTGGATTAAGTTTGCTAATCCTATAGTTAAACATGGTTAAGGGGATTAAGGGGAAATCATGGATTTTGGGCATGTTTGATCCCAAATAACACACATTATTGATGTTTGTGATTGATTACATATGTTATTACTACTGTTTGGTATGCATTGAGATTGTGTAGGAAAGTTAGAATGGTCGAAAAACACCATCGTATGGTGTAAATAGCTCGCTGGAAAAGTAGCTGGAAATTAGTCGGACCGCTGATCGTGACACCATCCTCATGACCCGATCGTTTATCCCCCCTCCCCTTAAGAGTCGATAGCGTGCACAAGCCAATGCTCGTCCAGGGATCTACACACACCACCTGTCTCGCCCGAATGCATGTCACGACCCAAACCAGATGTGCCACGAAGAAGCATCACGACCACGACTTGAAATGTGCTTGAAGGCTCCATCACGAGCCGATGGTCCAAGCGAGCCACGAACCGAACCACTGCATCACGAGTGGAGCATCATAACCCGAATGAGGTCACGAGCCGATCGAAGACTCACGAGCTGAGAATTCCCATGAACCCCGAGCCGCTTGTGTATCGCTAACCGAATGGAAACTAAAATGCAAACTGGAGGAGACCAAACCCGAGATGCAAAGGTTGTCCAAATAAGGAGTCAGAACTCAAGATCCAGATGGGAATCAACGAGTTAATTTCATGAGTTGGGCTTTGCTGCAGGACGTGTGCAAAGGGGTTATCGATATCTATAACTTTGGTTCACCACTGAGAGACAGGTTATTGGTTATGGATCAGTGCAGTGGAGTCATCATGACTCCAATAGGCAAAGTGATCGTAGCATGGCTATGGATCAGTGCAGTGGAGTCGTCATGATTCCAAAGGGGAAAAGTGATCGTAGCAAAGGGTTATTTACTATGGACCAGTGCAGTGGGGTTGTCAAGATCCTAAAGGGCAAAGTGTCCATAGCCATAGCAAAGGATATGGTGACCAGAGTGGTGGATATCGTATACTTTATGCACTGAGTGAGAGATGTGAGGATTATTGCTATGTTTGATGTTTTCTATCACTATGACATACACACTCCCATTTTACACTTTATGTTAGAATTACCTTTGAGTACTGTACATCTAGTTGTGCTAACTCTTTGGTTGCAGGTCCAGGTTCAGGTATGATTATTTATACCTATTATAGTTTTAGTTTGCTGCTATCACTCATACCAAACTTTTTTCTGACCCGGAGTTTAATTTCTCTTCTTATTACTCTGGGCGCTCCTAAATGAGAAGACTAGAGATAGGTTAGGTGGCCATGCAAGAATAGCTGTCCGGAGACGAGCAGGAGGCTTCCACATACTATTTACATATATTCTCCCTGTGGTGTTGTTGGTCACTACTTTGGGCATTAGTTGTGCTCCTTTTCTATTTTGCTTTAGAGACAGTATTTTGAACTTGTAATAATGGTTTGGATCATAAGCTGTATTTTAGTTTTTGCTACTTTGATGGATATGGTTTAGTTTTCAGCTCATGCACTGTCTCGTCTGTTTTATATCAAGTTATGTTACTATTATATTTTATTCCATATGCTGACACTACAGGTTCTTGATGATTCATAGTTTCAAATCCCTTTCTTTTAACGACCTTCCCGCGCTAGTTGGACATTGGCACAGCGCATTTCAAGGGAAATGTCGGCTAGTGCAGGGGGCCGTCGCACTATACGTAGGCTCATTTTGAGGAGTTGGTGTGGGAAAATGAGGATTTTCTGTCGAGCTATCCGTCGAAAACTATATGTTGATTGACGAATTGGAAGACATTTTTTTATGTTTGTATTCCTTGTTTTGAAATATAGTCTGTGTTTTTGGTTTACAGAAGTTTTTTATTTATAGACACAAGATTTCAAAGAAACAATGGTATAAAAACAAAATAGATTTTTGCCAAAGATTAATTTCTTAGTTTGAAAAGGTTTCTTTTATAATATTAGTACATTTATTGAATACACGGTAGGCCTTACTACGTTCTGAATATCCAACAAAAATCCCATGACCAGCTTTTATATCAAATTTTCCGAGTTAGTCTTTAGTTGAGACTAAAACATTTTGACCCAAAAATTTTAAAGTAAGAAATATTGGGTTTTCTTCCATTAAAAAGTTCATAAGAAGTGTTTTTAGTTAACAGACGTATATGCATACAATTTAATAAATAATATGCAGTTGCTACAGCTTCGGCCCAAAAATGTTTTGGTAAAGTGCATAAATTTAATAGAGTTCTAGCACATTCTTGTAATGTTCTATTCTATCTTTCTACAACCCCATTTTATTGTGGAGTTATATGAAAGGAAAATTTACGATTTATCCCTTTCTTTTTACAAAAACAACCAACTAATTCATTTTTGAATTCACTACCGTGATCACTGCGAATGTTCTTAACTTTTAGGTTTTTAATATTTTGAATTATTTTGGCAAAATCTTTAAAATGTTAAAAAGTATCACTTTAATTTTCATAAAAATCATCCTTGTGTATCTTGAAAAGTCATCAACTATCACAAACACATGTCGATTATGATCTATGGAATGAACCTGAGTAGGTCCGAATAAATCCATATATAATAATTCTAATGGTTATAGAGCTGAGATGACTTTCTTAGATTTAAAAGATGATTTTGTCTATTTTCCTATCTGACAATCTTCGCAAAGATTTTTCATTTTAGTATTTATTTTAGGTAAAACTTTTGCTAATTCTTTATTCAAAAGTCTCTGAATAGTTTTAAAATTTATATGACAAAAACGTTCGTGCCATAACCAAGAATCACTATCTTTGGCTATTAAACACATTTCTTTATTATTATTAACTTTCATGTTCAATACGTAAATATTTCTATCTCTATTTCCTTCAAAAATAAGATTTTGATCTTTGTTAAAAATACTACATTTATTTTTAGAAAATGTTATTTTAAAACCTTTGTCAGAAAATTGACTAATACTTAGTAAATTATGTTTTAGGTTTTTAACTAAAGAAACATTTGTAATAAGAGGTAGATTTGAAATACCGTAGTTGCACACATCTCCTTTGCCAATGATTAAGCATTTTGAATTATCTTCGAAGGTAAAAGAGCCACCATCAAAGTATGAAATATTTGTAAGCATATCTTTGTCTCTAGTCATGTGTTTTGAGCAACTACTATCTAAAATCCATTTTCTCTTCTTGAGTGGGACCTGCAAAAAATATTAATAAGCACATTGTACCCACTTTTTGATAGAGTCCCAAGAGTTAGATCTTTGGAAGCCAAATCCAAGTGGGTTTAGTATCCCTTTTATAAATATAATTTTTATTATTACGAACAGTCTCCATAAATAAATTGATATGTTTGTTCCTAATCAAACTATTGTTTGTTTTTGGAACCCATATCTCAATTTTATTTATCTTTTTAGTATATTTTAGTTAAGAAATTTATTAAATTTTGAGTCAATTTTCCTTTCAAAATTTACGTTTTTCTTTGGAAGAATTTTTGACTCCTTTTTAAATCTTAATCCATTTTTGTTTGATGAGGGTTGAAAGCTTTCTACGATTCTAGACAAATTTTCTCTACCCTTATTAAAGTTAGATACATTCTTAGAAATGTTGTAAAATTTAGTTTGAATGCTTGTATTTACTTATTCTAATTCTTTTGTTTTGATTATCAAAATGTGATTTTCAGAACTAAACCCATCGTTCTTTGCCTTTTGAGTTTCAATTTCTTGAGTAAAAACTAAAAGCTGACTATCTGAGTTTGAGAGTGATTCGTAAACCTTTTCGAGTTCTTCCTCTAAAATTGTCTTTTCATCTTTTAGCATGTCTCTTTCAAATTTATCTTTATTCTGATTTTCATGTGTTTTCTTAAATTTCTTTTTAAAGATTTTTATAGCATTTAAAAATCCAGTGTTAACTTCTAGTAAATCATCATAAGATAGATCACTTACTTCAGATTCGTGAACCATGAAGCATACATTTGCTTGTTCATTATCGCTATCGCTATGGCTATCACTATCTGATGAGTCTGAATCTGAGTCGTCCCATGTGATAGAAAAAGCTTTCTTTTTGAATTTATCTTTCTTATTCTTGTTGTTGAAGTTTTTCTGATTTTCTTTGAATTTCGAACAGTCTTTAACCATGTGACCTTTCTTGTAACAATTAAAACATTCTAAGTTTGAGGATGAAGCTTTGCTTGACGTATTCTTCTAAAATTACTTTTATTTCCTTTTCCATATTTCAAAAATTTCTTGAGATTCTTGGCGATAAAAGCTAGATCCTCATCTTCTGATTTCGATTCTTCTTTTTCAACATGGAAGGCTACGTTCTTTTTCTCTTGTGCTTGTTCCGTTTTAGCTTGGGGATTTACATCATAAGACATGAGGTTGCCTATGAGTTCTTCTGATTTCATTGTTGATAAATCATTGGCTTCCTTAATGGCTAATACTTTCCTTTCCCAATCGTTGGTTAAATAATTTAGTACCTTTGAAACAATATCAAAGTCACTATATTTTTCTCCTAAGCCTATCAAAGCATGAAGAATATCTTGGAATATTGAATACATATCATTGATGGTTTCATTTTGTCTCATCTTAAAGTTCTGGAACTGGTTTTTGAGCGTAAAGATCTTTGTTTGTTTGATTTTATTTGTTCCCTCATGAATAGTTTTGAGTATTTCCCATGTTTGTTGTGCAGTAGTACAAATGCAAACACAATAGAATTCATTTCCGTTCAAAGCATAGAACAATTATACATGTACATACATACATACATACATACATACATACATATATATATATATATATATATCAACTAACTCTATTTTGCAGGAAGATGTTCGACAATAGATTCAAAAAACTTAGTTTGAAGATTATATATGCTATGAGTCTGTGAGTCTTACTTTCAATTGTTAAAATCTTACTTGATGATACACACACATACATATTTTATATATATTTAGTTTTCAAATGACATGCACAAAGACATAGGTCTGCTTTAGGAAACAAACGTCTGAAATATTTTAGTCAGACGTCTGTTTGCTGAAATTAAATTAAATTTCATACAATATTCAGACATCTGACCAAAATATTTCAGGCGCCTGAATTACAATTGAAATGGCCTATTTCTTTGTTGTTTGAATTTCAACTCAAAATCAGACATCTGAAATTATTATTTAGACATCTAAAAACAAAAGGGTACAACCTTTCAATGAAGAGTTTCAACCTCTGATTCATATCTTTCGAATAAAACTCTTCGTGATTAGTTGCAGTCTTTTGTACTTTATAAATAGAGATTCCACCAAATGCCTTTACTCACCGAAACTTATACTAATTCTTTCTATCTTACTCAAAGCATTCAAAATATCTAAAGCACTCTATTTTCACATTCTTAAGATTTCAAATCTTCCATATTCTTTCACAAACTACACGTTTATTATCAAGGAAAGATTATAGGAAGAGTGTACATCAAATTGACATATCCGTGTTATCAAGAATACAAGTAGTCATCAATTATTCTGTATTGTGGAAGTCCTCTTCAGAAGTTGAGGTAAGAAATCCCATTCGACTATTCGGGTAGTTGTGAACCTATTCCTCCAGGTGAAGTGAGGGTTATTGTGTTAGTGAAATATCAGAAGGGATTCTGGACTAGACATAGGACAGTGGTCCGAACCAGTATAATATTGACCGTGTCATTTTATTTTTAGCTGCTACTTTACTATTTATAGATACATTGCTTATACTCCATGCTATTTGATCCTACCGCTGCTTAGACTCTTTCATTTAGTATCAGAGCCTGGTGTTCTAGAGATCGTAATAACATCCTAGAATAAATGGCAAAAAAGAAATCTTATCAAGCGATTAGAAATTGAAAGAGCAACAAAGTAGAATCAAAAGTGCAAGGAAGCAAATGTCTCATGGATAAAGTCAAATCACAATTGGTATGTGTAGATTCATTATATAAAGATCTTATGTTAGACCATGAAAAATTGTTAAAAGATTTTAGAAGTTTAGGTAATTTATGCAATTATTTTATCAAAGTCTAAAGTTTGCGAGCAAGAAAATTCCAAACTAAAAGAGGAAAGCAATTTTTTAGTAAAATAGGCCAAATGTTTTGAAAATACCTTAGAAGAGCTTATTTTTCAAAAAGATTTCCTTCAAAAAGAAAATGAGTGACTAGAAGATAAAAACAACGTTCTTTTGAAGGAAATCGATCTTTTAAAATATAAAAATAAAACTTCAGAAGATTCTTTAAATAATTCTTCTTCTTTAATTTTGTCTCTTAAAAAGGAGAACGAAGCTTTATTTGAAAGTAATCTAGAATTGTGTAAAGAATGTGATTTTTTCAAAAAAAATTGTAATAATTTTTACAAGATGAAATTTGTGACTCAAAAGAAAATTTTAAAAGATTACAATCTTCTTTAGATAATTCAGAATGTCAAATTTTTTTCTAAAAAATGAGAATGATACTTTAAACAGGAAGAATTATGAATTAAATAAGGAAATTGATATCTTGGGAACCAACAAAATTTATTTTGAAAATGTCAATCGCGACTTTGCAATAAAATTTGAAAAATACACAAGTAAGTTTGCAAAATTTAATAAAGGTTAGAATGATTTAAACGAGATTTTGTCTAGTTCAAGACCTTTACATGATAAAAGAGGTTTAGGATATAATAAAACCAATCATAGAACTAGTACTAGATATGCTTTAATATATAATAAAAATATCACCACTAATACTAATGCACGAATAAATCCAAGATCCAATCATTATAGAAATTCGGATACTTCAATGACTAGAGATATTTATAATAAATCTAAAGTACAAAAAGAAATACCAATAGAAGTTATTTAAGTATTTGGTTTCCTATAAATTGGAAAAACAGAGAGTAATATATTGATGATTATTTTAATTCAATAATTAATAATGAAAATTTCATTTTTAAAGGTTCCATTAAACCCTCTTCGGTATGGTTACTTTTCATCTAACCCCTGGACCCTAACAAAGGAAGTGGGTACCGAAGTATATATCATATTTTTTACAGGTACACTACAACAAAAAGTAGGCTATTTCAGTATCCCTAAATTTGTGGAAACTCTTTACACCAAAAATGGTCCAAACACCTCAGGTGCAAAGCTGTACTTCACCAATTTGGTAGGGAATAAGGTGGAGCCGTATTCAATCAGTAATTCAAAGTAGAAAATGCAGAAAAAAGGTAAAAATAGAGACAAGGTTTAGAGTAGTTCGGCCGTTAATGAGGCATACGCCCACTGTGAAGGTGATTTCTAATCTCATGATGTGAATTACAAAGTACATCAATTCTCTCTGTATCGTACACTTCCATTTTCGCCTAATACAACCTTGTTTATATACTTTAATCTAGGAAATTATACAAGAAGATGGTTGAATTTGAGGAGAAAGAGGATGAATGGATGATTGAGATTGATGATGTCTTTATTCTCTCTGAATCACGAAATTGAGCTTGACGCCATGGCCGGATCCATGGTTTATGGCAGAGTTTGGCAGCACCTCATGGTTCTTCTGATCTCCTCCTTTTCCTCCCCCTTTTCCAGTGGTGGCTATGGTATATTTATAGGTGAGTCATCGGTTTGAAATCCCTTTCCCGCCTTGTAAAATTTTAATTCTGCTAATTACAATCGGGCCATTGGCCAGTTGTCGCTAGCTGTCATTAGCTGTCTTAGGCTGTCATGCGTAGATAGCTTTTTGGGTTGGACGCCTTATGTAGTTTGAGCGGGTTCGTGAGAGTGGGCGCTTCTGTGCGGGCGACCATTTTAGGAGGCCTTGTAGGAACGGGATGCAAGTCCGGGATTGGTTCTTCACTGTTCCCTGCACGACCGATTGCTTTAGTTTTAGGGGTGCTCGCTCTCTTATTTCTTTTGCAGGATGTGATCGTTCTGGCTTATGTTGGATGAGCGACTTGCTTCATGCTGATGCTTGGTATAGCCTCATTTCCGTATGAGCGACCGGTCTTAGTTTCCGCGCCTGAAATCTTGATTTGGACCCAAGTTTTAGGATTGCGCACTGCATCATGCCGTCTGGTTGTACTTGGTCGACCTGATTTATTCTGGGCTTGACATTCAGTACTTGCTCTTGTGACCATTCTTTTCCATTACGAATTCTTTAAATGCTTTAGTGACTTTATGTACGAACGACCTTGGTGATGTTAGCAACATATCCCTTGTTCAATGTGCGCATGGACTTTTAGGATAACACTTGCCCCTCGAAGCTTGTGATTTCTTTCAATGAGGAATTACTGGCTTCGACATATCTGATCGCACATTGTTGTATAGGTTTGTTGGTGGGTCGTTCGCTCAAGGATTATAATTTCTCCAATGGTGTTATCTCTTTCCTGAGTGAAAGGCGTTTGGACTACCCTGTCATTATTTCGAACTGGTGCCAGTTGGCTTCTGATGGGATGGTTATTTCGGTATTTGAGTATTAAGTCTGTCGCGGCAAGGATCTTTTAGATGTTTTTCCCTTTAATCTCCCTTTCTGTTTTCTTCGTTCCTTATTTGTCTTGCTTTTATCTTTCTCCAGTAAGATTCCTTAATTGAGAGAGAAAGAAAACTCCTCTTTTTTATGCAACGGAGGTTTACTGATTTCTATTCATGCTTTTCTTTCTTTTGAGCCTTATAGTTGTCCCTTGGCTGTTTTCAGGATGGTTCCATCACCAGAACGATGCCAACGGGAGGTTTTTGTCTTGGGTGTCTCTGCAGATGAGATCCAGTCAATTGGTCAGTCGTCTGTGAATTCTCCTTTTGCCCCGTCGTACTTAGAGCTTCAGACGATCATCATCAGGCCTCGTCATACGCTTGATCCTTGTCTTCCAAGGCTATCCAAGCGTTTTCAGGAGTGGAGTTTACATCTTCTAATGTGAATATATCTCCGTTTGATTCTCAGACTTTCTCTCATGAGATGGTGGAGGCGAAAAGTCAGATGCTGGCTCGCCTCGAGACTGCTGCGTATCAATTTGGGGAGCATATGGACTCACTGAAGAATCGTTCTGTGAAACGGATGGATGGGTGGTGCTCGTTGGCTTGCGATCTCCAAAAACTTCACAAAGATAGCCTTGAGCGAATTTCCGTTCTGGAGAATGACAAGGTAAGGTTGATTCAAGCCCTTAGGTCCAGAGATAGCTTGGTGGTCGCTTTCCCTTCCAGAGGTGTTGAGCTGGTGGCTTCAGATCCAGCTGGCGGACTCACGTCTGGCTCTGTTCCAACAAAGAGGAAAGTGGGTTGGCCTAGGAAGGTAAGATATCTATGATTCCTTTCCCCTTGACTATTTTGCTCTTTTGGACTTTAAGGCCGGTTGTATAAGCGGGTGCCAGCCCTCGCTTGCGATGTTTTGCTGGTTGCTTGTGGTGATTTGCATTCGCTCTGTGGCACACACTTCTGTGATTGTTGTCTGGTTGCTTTGATGATGCCCTTCATGTTTTGGCCACACTATGTTTTCCTTGCCCTGTTTTAGCAATACGTAAATATATGTATCTTTTATCTTTCCGCAATGGTCATTCGTTAATATCGTATTACTAAGCGTTCGTACATACGTTAATATCGCATTACGGTTAATCTTGTAGCGCCCCATTAGTCTGGGATCAACCAGTCTTAAATATTTTGCTTTTGCTTGTAGAATTTTTAGATTGTTTTATCGTTGGCCATTTTAGCCGTTTAGATTTTAATTAAACATCCTGTTTATCTGTTTGGGGTGTTTTCGTGAGGCATTTTTATGCGTGCCCCCGTGGGAGGACTTGAGTTCCAATGTAGAATCCAAATTTGACTTTAGTTGACTTGGTTAACAACAAAGAACAAGATTGAACACCCCCATACGGCTAGGATTTCTTCTTTTTACCCCCTTTCGGCTGGGATTTCTGTTGTAATCTAACCCTGGCTTTGTTGACTTGGTTAACAACAAAGAACAAGATCAGACACCTCCTTTCGGTAAGGGTTTTTACGAACCACGCCGGTTTTTGCCGACTTCACATTTTTGTCGATTTTTGTCGACATTGCATTTTGCCCAATGAAATAGATACTGTCCCTCTTCAATGAAATAATTAAGAAATTTTCTCAAGGCAGGGAATCCTCGTATCATGCACCTAATATGAAAGGTGTTTCTTTGATGGCCTCAGCAAATTTTTATCCGAGGGACCATTTTGTTTTGAGTTGCTTTTGTTTCAGCATTGACTGGCACCAAGCCCTTTGTTGGCCCAAAATTATGAGATCCATCATTTTGTTGAGGAAAGTTGGAACTCTTCAGATTGATACTTCCTGGTCGACCGTTTACCTACACAAGGAAGTAAATTTTTAGCAGGAGCTTGTGAATGGGTAGCCTGCATGTGTAATCAGGATTACATATTCAAGTACTCTATACTTAAATGCAAGAACTTTACAAATTTCACAGCATTTTCTATATATTTGGATAACATGTTATATGAAATAACGTCGAATATGCTCGCTATTCCATGCTCGTGGAATTTGATTTCCATCCGTGGTGACCAGTTTGAAGGTTCCATCCTGGAGCTTCTGGCTTATCACATAGGGTCCTTCCCAGTTGGGCCCGAAGACTCCAGTACCTGTCATTATCTTTTTTAAGACAAGGTCTCCAACCTCGAAAGTCCTATGTTTGACTTTCGAATTGAAGTGCCTGGCCACTCTTCTTTGATGTGCAGCTACTCTGAGTTCGGCTTCCTTTCTTCTTTCCTCAAGTTGGTCGAGATCTTCGAGCTGTAGCTTCTCGTTCTCCTTAGGGTCAAAATGTATCCTTCTGTGGGTAGGGACATCCAATTCCACAGGGATCATGGCTTCCGATCCATAGGATAAAGAAAAACGAGTATGCCCTGTTGCTGTTTTGTATGTGGTGCGATACGCCCATAATGCCAGCGGGAGTTCGTCTACCCATGCGCCTTTAGCTTTTTCGAGCTGCTTCTTGATGGTGGTTTTGATGGTTTTATTCACCGCCTCCACCTGTCCGTTTTCTTGTTGATGAGCGACTGCTGAAAAGCTTTTTTGGATTTTGTATTTGGTGCAAAAGCTTTGGAACTCTTCACTTTCAAACTGGGTCCCGTTTTCTAAGATTATCTTTTGCGGTACCCCAAACCTGCATATGATATTTTTCAAAACGAAGTTGATGATTTTTTTTTAAGTTATAGTGGCCAACGGCTCTGCTTCAGTCCACTTCGTAAAATAATCTACGGCAACAATTGCGCATTTGAAACCAGATTTTGCAGTAGGGAGAGCTCCTATGAGGTCGATGCCCCAGACAGCGAATGGCCACGGGCTGACCATATGGGTTACTGTTGTGGATGGCAGCCTTGGGATTTTGGCAAACCTTTGGCACCTGTCGCATCTCTTGGTGTAAGCCATGGAATCCTTCTTGATGTCTGGCCAAAAGTAACCGTATTGTAGGATCTTCTTAGCCAAGGTTTGCCCACGAGTGTGACCTCCACATTCCCCTTCGTGTAACTCCGCCATGATCGCCTTAGACTCCCTTTCCGTGACGCAGCGAAGTAAAGGTGTAGAAAACCCTCGTCTATACAGTAGTCTGTCTTGAATAAGGTATAAGGGAGCCTTTCGCAAAACTTTCCTTCGGAGTTTAGATTCGGTTGGAAGTGCCCCTGTTGCGAGGTATTCTCTAATTGGCGACATCCACGAATTAGGCTCATTAGTTGTCTCTATGACCCAATCCATTTCAACCTGTTTTATGTTTGGACTAGAAAGGAATTCTACTGGGACTAAGCCAGTTAGCAGTGCATTCCCTGTGCTTGCATACTTGGCTAACAAATCGGCTTTAGTGTATTCTTCTCTGGGAACATGGGATATGGTGTAATGCTAGAGGGATTCCAACAGCTTCATGGTTTTGGCAAGATAGTCTGGCAGGTTGTTTGTTTTCGCTTGGAATTCTCCCAAGACTTGGCATACTACGAGCTGAGGGTCGCTGAAGATTCGCACGACCTTTATTTGCAATTCTTTCGCAAGCTTTATTCCTGCGATGAGGGCTTCATACTCGGCTTCATTGTTGGTTGATTGGAAATCTAGCTTTAAGGCATAGCTTAAAGATCTTCCTTCGGGGGTTTCGAAAACCACCCCTACCCCAGAACAGCGGTCGTTCGATGCCCCATCTACAGACAGCTTCCATTGGATGCTGGTTTTATCGTCATCTTCTTCCTTTACCTCCCCCCGGTCGGTAAATTCTGCGATGAAATCAGCAAGCGCTTGCCCGTTGATCCCCCTCCGAGGATGATACGTAATGTCGTACTGGCTGAGCTCTATATTCCATTTTAGCAATCTACCAGAGGTCTCCGGTCGAGACAAGACCTGCCTTAGGGGTTGGTCTGTGAGCACCTTAATGGGATGAGCCTGAAAGTAGGGACGGAGTTTCTTCGATGCGATGAGCAAGCAATAAGCTAGCTTTTCAAGTTTTGGATAATTGAGCTCTGCCCCGGATAACCTCTTACAGATGTAATAGACTGGTTTTTGCACTTTCGAGTCCTCTCAGATTAGCGCTGTGCTCAGAGCGTGGGCAGATACTACCAAGTATAAGAATAATTCTTCCCCATCGTTAGCTTTCGATAACATAGGTGGCGTAGCCAAATGCTGAACCAATTCTTCGAAAGCCTTTTGACACTCAGGGGTCCATTGTATCTCCTTCTTCCCTTTCCTGAGGGCGTCGAAGAAAGGAAGACATCTATCTGTCGCTTTGGATATGAAACGATTCAAGGCTGCAATTTTCGCGTTCAAACACTGAAGCTCCTTCTTGGTTCCCGAGGCATGCATTTCCCTTAGGGCTGAGATCTTGGCAGGATTGGCTTCTACACCCCTAGCGTTGACCATGTATCCAAGGAACTTACCTGAACCGATACCAAAAGAACACTTCAAGGGATTTATCCTCATACCGTATCGCCGTAAGACATCAAACATTCGGACCATATCCTCCAAGTGGTCCATTGCTCTGTTTGATTTGACCAGCATGTCATCGACATAAACCTCCATAGTTTTGAAAATTTGCGTTTTGAACATGGCATTTACCAGTCGCTGGTAAGTTGCTCCTGCATTTTTAGACTAAATGGCATCACCTTATAGCAATAGAGACAGAGATCAGTAATAAAGCTAGTGCTTTCTTGATCGGGGCCGTGCATCATAATTTGATTGTAGCCTGAATGTGCATCCATGAAAGACAGCAGTTCATGACCAGCCATGGAATCCACTAACTGATCGATTCTAGGTAAATGGAAACTATATCTTTCGGACATGCTTTATTTAGGTCAGAATAATCTACACAGACCTGCCATTTGTCGTTTGACTTCTTTACGAGTACCGGGTTGGACACCCATTTCGTGTATGTAGATTCTCTGATAAAACTGTTCTCCATCAATCTGTCGACTTCTTTCTTCAAGGCGCGCGACCTTTCTGGCCCTTGGGATCTCCTTCTGTGTATCACAGTCGGAACGTGCGGGTCAATGTATAGCTTATGGACCGCGACGTCGGGGGATATGCCGCACATGTCAGAATGATCCCATGCGAACACATCCAGGTTAGCTCTCAAGAAGGTAATCAACTGGCTTCTTAATTCAGGGCTTAGCCGAGATCCTATATTCAGTGCACGGTTCGGGTCCTTTGGGTTTACAACTATAGGGATCGTATCCTCGGTTGGAGCCGCACTTTCGTCCTCTACACTGGCTTCCCTAGGGTCGATCTCCTTTTGCGCTCTGCTATGTTCACCAGTGTATGGACTTTTCTTTAATTGTTATGAGGGGGAGCTTTGGACGCGGGAGAGAGCCTTCGCATCCTTCCCTGACTCTCTTCTCTTGATTTCTCTTAGCTCTGTCACATAGCAATCTTTCGCAGTGATTTGGTTTCCCCAGATTATGCCGATTTCTTTTTCAGTTGGGAACTTCATGGTCAGGCACCATGGGGCTAACGCGATTTTGAAACCTGAAAGAGTCAGCCTCCCAAGGAACGCATTATAAGACGAAAACACATTTATTAGGACAAAGGTTTGTAGCATAGAAGCCCGATGCTCCCCATCTGCCAATTCTACAGATAAGTCTATTGTTCCAATGGGTTGTGTGGCCTGGCCAGTGAAGCCGTGGATTTTATTTGGGTATGCACACACCTTTGCCATAGGGAGATTAATCTTTTTGAAAGTATCTATAAAAAGTACATTGACTGATGCTCCAATGTCAACCAAGACCCTTCTTACCACCGCAGTTCCGAGACTAATTATGATTACCATGGCATCGATGGTTGGTGTAGTGAGGCCCTCTGCGTCTTTATCTCTGAATATCACGTCATCGGCTGAGGTCTTGCGCATCTTCGCTGGGAGCTCGTTATTTAGGACCATGCTTCCTAACTCTACTGTAGCGTCCCTTAATTCACTGGCGTATCTCTCCATATCCGCCAAGCTGCACCCGGTTGGGTGGGGGCCTCCGAATATCATGTTGACTACTGGCCTTGTGTCAGCTGGCACTGGAGCTTCCTCGTTCAAGCTTGGCTGGCGAGTCGTACTGTTATGTCCATGCGCGGCTGGAGGTTCTTGGAAGTTTCTGACATATTGCCGAAGTCGGTTGTTCCTGATGAGTTCCTCAATCAAGCTCTTCAGGTGGTGGCATTCATTGGTGTTGTGTCCTGGCTGGCTGTGGAACATGCAGGATTTTCCGGAATTTGCCTGCTGCTCCGACACTCTCTGTGGTTTCATTTGAGGAAAAAGGCCTGAGTCTTTTGCATCTTAATAGATCTTCTCTGGGGTTTCATTCCGAAGGGTTAGTTCGGACGGTTTGTACAACCGCGTTTTCTTATAAGTTTTGTTATCCACCTCGGCATTTTCCCTCTTTTGCTTCACATCGTTCTTCTGCTCAACTCTAGACCCATGGTTTTTCTCTTCTACCGCGATGATGCCCTCCACAGCCTTTTGGACACCTAGAGCTTCGTCCTCCACGCTCATGTATTCTTCAGCCTTCTTGTAGAACTTCCTTAGGGTCTTTGGATTTTTCGTCTTGAGCCACTTTCCGAATTCTGACTTCTTGTCGATAGCTCCTTTCATTGCAGCCAACAGGTACCAGGGCTCAGGCTCTATAACCTCTGCTGCCGCAGCGTGGAAGCGTGTGAGAAAAGCTCTAATGGTTTCTCCACGTTTCTGTTCCATCTCGCATAATGACATTACATCTCTCTCCCTAGTAGTTTGTAGTCGAAATTAGTCCTGAAATCTCCTCGCCAGGTCGGCAAACTAGTTAATACATTTATGTGGAAGTCTAGTGAACCACAATGAAGCCACACCTTCTAGACACACAGGGAAGTAAAGACACTTGATCTTATCAGTGGCTCTAGTTCCGTTCACGTGCTGGTCGTACTTGAACATGAAAATAGTAGGATCTCCAACTCCACCGTAGGTTGACATTGTTGGAGGGGTGAATTTCTTCGGGAACCTCGCTTGACGGATTCCCTCTGCAAACGGGTTTTTGCTAGGGGAAAACTCCCATTTCTTCTCCTCGTTTTCTTAGACCACCTTCTCTTTCATGATACGATGGACCAAACTCAGGATGCATTTCACGTCATCTGCTGGGCCATTGGAATTGACACTGATGCTCTTATCAGTACGATCGTGATTTGAGCTTCGGCGCCTCGCGCCCCTCCTAAGGAGAAGGACGTCAGTAGGATCTGTGATTGCCCGAGTTGGTTGTACCTCTTTACGTTGTGGAGATCTGGCTTTAGGATCCTCAACGCCGGCCTCTCCCATGTCTCTCACCATGTTATGAGGTCGTATAGGGTCTGAGGCTGATGAGTCCTTTTTTCCGCCAATATCATCCAAAGTATTTAGCGGTAGCAGATTGGTTCGAACACGGGTAAGGGTATCAAACCTTTCCATTATCATCTTCATTGTACTATCCATTTTTTCATTTAGGCCCGTTACAACCGCGTTTAGCTCATCTTGGGTTATTGATGGCCCCGGGGCCTCATTTGCCCCTTGATGCAAGATCTGAGGTGAAGCTTCGTCAGCATTATCACCCTCATTGGTCGTAACAACTTTAACAGATTTTGTATCCTTCTTCCATCCAGCCATGGCTCAAAATGAGAAAGCACTTTCGGGATAGTTTTTTTTATCAAAGGAAATTATGACATGGCCCCACGGTGGGCGCCAAAAATGTTTACACCAAAAATGGTCCAAATACCCCAGGTACAAAGCTGTACTTCACCAATTTGGTAGGGAATAAAGTGGAGTCATATTCAATCAGTAATTCAAAGTAGAAAATGCGGAAAAAGGTAAAAATAGAGACGAGGTTTAGAATGGTTCGGCCGTTAATGAGGCCTACGTCCACTATGAAGGTGATTTTTAATCTCATGATGTGAATTACAAAGTACATCAATTCTCTCTGTATCTTACACTTCCATTTTCGCCTAATGCAACCTTGTTTATATACTTTAATCTAGGAAATTATATAAGAAGATGGTCGAATTTGAGGAGAAAGAGGATGTAACACCCCGTGTATTCTATAACCGTGAAATTCATAAATTAAAGTATAATTAATTTCAAATCAAAGAATTAAGGGAAACGGGATACGCCATTGCGTTCGTCTCGGAAAAATACACGAAATAGAGTCCGAGTTTTCGAAAATTGGAGTCCGTATGACCAAGATATGGCCTCCGGAAGTTTCAGAATTAGGTTTAAAATTCGAACAGACGAAAACAGCTCAGAAAAACTAATTAAAAATTCAAAATCGGGCCCAATTGGCCA
The DNA here is from genome assembly GCA_030737875.1 of Allium sativum. Lineage (NCBI taxonomy): Eukaryota > Viridiplantae > Streptophyta > Magnoliopsida > Asparagales > Amaryllidaceae > Allium > Allium sativum. Next base: position 745,890,229 of record CM060916.1, on the reverse strand, counting down.
AGGCGGGAAAATTCCCGCCCAAAGCACCCAGGTCGACTTGGCAGTCGACCTGGGGCTTGCCAGGTCGACTGGGCAGTCGACCTGGGTAACCCGGTCGACTGCCAAGTCGACACGGTGTCGACTAAGTTGTCGACCTGGCCCCTGAGCCAGGTCGAACCCAGCCCACTCTGGCTGGCCAGGTCTGTGTTTGGTCGATTTTCTGAGCCTTGCCTTGTCACTAGGGCTAGGTGTCAGCTCATGGTTGGCCTCTCCTTCAAACGAAGGGCTATTATTGAACCAAGCTTCATCGACGGTCTAAATCAACTCACAAACTCTATAAAAAGGACCTAAGGCTAACCCTAATTCACATAAACTAAAATGGAGATGAGATCGTCATGCTGCTGAGGAGGGACTGAAGATAGACGTCAGAAATAGAGAGACAACTAGGAGATAATTCAAAGCTTAAAGCAACATCAAATCAATCAAAGCAACGCCTACAACAAAAAAATAGCGTCTCCAAATTCAGAATTCAGATTTCTGAATTGAAGATTCGCCATACGCTGTAAGTAGAGTGCTATTCCGGTATGAATTAAATAATTGTGTTGATTTGTGTAATGTAAGAAATGGAATTGTTGCGATAATAATCTATATTTGCATGTTGCTTTGATGCAAAACGATTTGGGAATATTATGGTATACGGTTGGATATTTGCAAGTACGCAATTTGCGTTGGAAACGAAATGGAATTGTGGCGATAATGACTTATATTTGTATGTTATTTTGATTCTAAACGATTTGGCAATGCTATGGTTTGATTCATACAAGTATGTGGCTTATGTTGACAACCACATGTTGTGGAATTTTGATTGGGACTTATGCAAGCATATGATTCATATTGAAAACTACATGTTTGTGGTAGTTATTTACAACACCCATTTGGTAAATGCTAGTATAAGATTCATGTTGAACAACAACTATATATTGTAATAGTTTATTTTGAAATTCATACAAGTCTATGGTCTATTGTTATGACAACATGATGTAAAAATTCTATGGTCATCTTTAGTGTAATTTGATTCACCTAAGTATTATGATTCATATGAAGGTTATGTTAAAATTGGCATCATAGTTCAAGTATAAAAATCATGATTTTGTGATAGTGACAAAAGCAAGCGTCGTTGTAAGCTTGTATTAATTTTATGAACATGTCTAAGCTATGTTTGTTATTATGCCTAGTTAAGAACATGCTTTCTAAGCTTATGTTGTTATCTTAATCATATGATAATATATTTTTGACACATAAGTTACATTAGAAATTTACACTAGAATTGCATCCCCTTACAAGTTATATAGATTGGACAAAAACCCATGATTATATGAATAATAGGATTCATAATCAATTATGTTTATGCCATGACCATATAAGGACTCATGTTCAATTATGATTATGCCATAATTATATGATTAGAGTGGTTCATGTTTAAGTACTATTTATGCCATGACTACATGTTTCGTTTACACCATGATTATGTGAATAGAATGATTCATGTTTAAGTATTGCTTATATTATATGTTGTTACAATTGCAAGTTCACATACGCCTATCTTATGATAATTAGATCGTATGTTGCAAGTTCATGCGTTCACACTCCCCTTTTTATGTCACCTTATAAACACCATGTTATAGCCTCCCCTTTCATATGGCTAAATTGGGTTTAAGTATTAAACCCAACACACCTTACATTGGAACAAACGAATAAAACGGGGGAAATGACGTTTGGGTTAAAAATATAGAACATATGTGTTGGCTTGTTTGACGCACGCCAATAACTTTGAAAAACAATTAAGTGGCATAAATAAATCTTAACCAATAAAGATGAATTTGAATAATGGACGCAAATATTTACATATAAAAAGAAGAAAGACAAGATATGTAAATGTAGAAAATACGATGTGTTTAACCCGAGGTTGAATTGAGTTGTGATGTAAACCTGCCCGGAACCGCCCGGCTGTCCAGTAGTCACAACAATACCTATCCAATGTGGGTGGTTAAACATGGAGCCCAATAAGGACCCGAGGTTAGACTGAGTTGTGGCGTAAGACTGCCCGGACCCAACCGGCAACAGACAGCCACAACAATACCTGTCTAATGTGAGAGGTCAAGGCTTTAATAAGACAATTAAGGCTGAGTCAGGATTGATAGGATTAAGTAAATTATATTAATACTTAATCAAGATGGAACATGCTAAACTAAACAGACTGATTGGGGGTTAGGTTTATAAAACACTTAACCAACTTAGCATGTTGGCTAGAAATAGAAAAACCTAGTAGCGGGGGACCCTTTTCAGCAGTAACCCTATAAGGTATCATGATACCCTGAAACTAGGCAGGGTGGGGCACGATTACTGGGCTGACTGTAAGAGGTCAAATCGACGGCGGTGGTGCAGCAGTGTAGGTTCTAACGGGGTGCGGGCGTGCACACACTCCGGCATAGAGAAATAAGGCACTGGGCACCAGTAGCATACCTGTGCATTCTAGGATTGTGTCGGGCCGCCACCATGGGACTTGATACACCCCATGGTGGGACCAGCATAGGTAACTACAACATCGGGGGCCGTAAGACACATGTAACTATGCGAGTAGGAGCCGATCATCATAAAATGGATCACTTCACCCTAATTATGGGGTGCCTGTTGGGAACTAGTTTATATGGGTACAGAGATTAGTATGGGGTACGATAGTATATTCGACCCTAGACAACTTAACTAAGTTTATGGTGCTTTCCCATTTCTAGTTTATACTTATCATACCCAGTTCTTTATTCATAGACTGAATTGTCCTAGACTTACTCAGGCTTTATGTCTGACTCTACTTTTCTTTCGTCTTCTTTTCTTCCGTTCCCCCCCCCCCCAGGTCCACATGGAGGGAATACCGCAGCTTGACCAGCCTTCATATCCAGCTTGAAGAGAAAGAATGTATTGCTTGGATCTTTTCATTTTAGACTATGGCTTTGGACAGCAACTATGGGACTTTTGCAGTTTATTTATGTTTTCTTTATGCTTCTTTAAATAATGTAATCAAGACAGTTATGAAGATGTTATGTTTTTGGAAGTATTGTAAGACAATTATGGTATGGTTGTTGTAACACGTATTTTTAATGAAATAAAAGTTGTTGTTTTCCGCTGTTCAAAAATATGTGTTCTTATATCTGTCTTGTATATCTGTGACTTATACTTATAAACCTCCACCAAAATTAGGGCATTCCCTTTTGAGAGTGACCCTAACGGAGGTGGGGTGTTTCACTTGGTATCAGAGCATAGGTTTACCAGATAAGATAAAAAGTTTTGAAAATCTATTTTCAAAAAAGAAATTTAAAGAAGCATTTTTAAAAGAAAAATATTATTTTATTTTAAGAAAAAAAAGAGAGGCAAAGTTCCCCCCCAAAGCCATAGGTACTATCTCTTATCCTTCGTTTTGAATCTATCCTTTTTGTTTCAGCATGTCCGAAGAACTTAACTTGCCAGAGGGTGTACCAATACCTGGTTGGTTTAGGCGGTTCTTAGAAGCAAGGGCCACTCAGCCAGGTCCTACCATTCCTCCTCCCCCAGCTGCAGGAAATCATCCAGCTGCAGCAGCACCTCTTCCTCCACCTCCTCCACGGGGAAACACGTTTGCTAAGATATGTAAAGATTTTAAAACTATGGGAGGAAAGGATTTCCATGGAACTGAGTCCTTCGTGGCAGCTAGAAATTGGCTGAAAGAAACCGAGGACTTATTCATCATCTTTGAGGTAGAAGATAGGCAGAAAGTACAACTGGCAGTATGGTTGCTAAAAGGTGAGGCTTCCTACTGGTGGGAAGTCACTAATGCAGAAAGACCAGTGGAAACATGGGAGGACTTTAGGGCAAGGTTTGAGGCTAAATTTCTCTCAGATGCGGAAAGGAGTTTGCAGTTGGAAAAATTCTTATTTCTTAAGCAAGGGAACAAGACAATCAAAGAGTATGTTAATCAGTTCGATGAGCTGGCTAGGTTTGGGCTGGACCTTGTCAACACCCCGCACAAGAAGGTTCTCCGTTTTGTCAAAGGGTTGAATGAGCCATTACACAGTTTGGCCATGACCCATATACCCATGGGAGCTACGTATGAAAGGTTGGTACAGATGGCGTTGTTGAACGAAGAGGATAAGGGCAAGAAGGAGACAAAGGCAGAAAGCTCTCAAGGGAAGAAAGAGGGTTTGCAGCCTAAGAAGACAGACTTTAAGAAGGGCGGGAAAGGCAACAAAGAGAAGAGGAAGTGTAATTTCTGTGGCAAAGTGGGGCACTTAGTGAAAGATTGCCGGAAAAAGAAGGCCAAGGAGAATGGTGGGTGCTTTTCTTGCGGTGAGACAGGCCACAGGGCTAAGGACTGCCCAAAGAAACGAGGACAGGGGCAGAGGGCTGGATCCACCACAGGGGCACAAGTTCATGTGCTAGAAGCACCACCTCTGCAACAGCGAGGTATAAATACTTCTGTAGAAAGTGTAGTTTACCTTTATGATCACCCCGTTCGCACTTTATTTGATTCTGGCGCATCACACTCCTTTATCTCGTCTGCTTTAGTAGATCTCTGCACCTAAAAACTAGTATGGTAGAGGACCCCTTAATTGTTTCAAACCCAATTGGGGGCCCAGCTCATTTGTCTATGATCTGTTTGGGATTGAAAATTTCTATTCTAAGCGTAGAATTTCAATGTAGTGCCTTTGTTTTGGGCTTTTCGGGATATGGTTTGATTTTGGGCATGGATTGGCTATCCAGTAATGGGGCCATCATTGATTGTGAGAAAAGGGTTGTTAGGCTCCTAACCCAGCTCGATAATACTTTGGAAATTTCTTGTAATCCCTCGTATGCGGTTATGCTTAGTTACCTTGAATCGCTAGATGCCTCTGTTGAAAATTTGCAATCAGTTAGAGTGGTCCGGGAATATCCGGATGTCTTCGAAGAGGTGAAGGGCTTGCCTCCGAAGCGGGAGATAGACTTCCGCATATACCTTGTAGATAATGCAAAGCCCGTTGCGTTGCCCGTTAGACACACGGCTCCACGGGAAAGGAAAGAGCTCAGTAAACAGATTAAAGAGCTTCTAGAAAAGGGGTTCATTAGGAGGAGCATTTCAGAATGGGGCGCTCCAATGGTGTTCGCTACAAAGGCGGATGGTTCACTCCGTCTATGTGTTGACTATAGGGAGCTCAACAAGCTAACGAAAAAGAATAGGCACCCTCTCCCCAGAATTGACGATTTGTTTGATCAGCTTGTAGGAGCGTCTGTTTTCTCCCAACTCGATTTAGCGACCGGTTTTCATCAGCTAAGGGTGGCTGAAGATAGTATCGATAAAACGGCATTCAGAACCCCAGACGGCTTCTTTGAATGGCTTGTCATGCCTTTCGGCTTGACAAATGCACCTGCTTACTTCGTGGACCTGATGAGTAGGGTATTCAGAGATTTCCTCAATAAGTTCGTAATGGTCTTCGTAGACGATATCCTTATCTTCTCAAAGAGTGAAGAGGAACATGCTCAGCACTTAAGGGCAATCATGGAAACTCTGCGAGTCCATCAGCTAAAAGCCAAATTCTCCAAATGCCACTTTTGGAGAGAAGAAGTGAGGTTCCTTGGGCATATAGTATCCAAACAAGGGTTAGCAGTGGACCTTGCTAAGGTAGTGGCGGTACAGGATTGGAAGACCCCAAGGAATGCAACGGAGGTCCGAAGTTTTCTAGGACTAGCAGGTTTCTATCGAAAGTTCATAAAGGATTTTTCGAAAATCTCAGCTCCGCTCACGAAATTGACCAAGAAGAATTTAGCATTCAATTGGGACTTGGATTGCGAGTTTGCTTTCCAGCGACTAAAAAGGGCTCTTACAACAGCCCCAATTTTGACGTTGCCAGATGGAAGCAAGATGTTCACTGTTTATACAGATGCATGTGGGACAGGGCTAGGCGCCGTCTTAATGCAAGAAGGAAGGGTAGTAGCTTATGGCGGGAGGCAGTTGAAAGTGCACGAAAAGAACTACCCGACCCACGATCTTGAGTTAGCTGCCATCGTCTTTGCACTCAAGTCTTGGCGACACTATCTCCTAGGTGAGAAGTTCGAACTTTACACTGACCATTAATCGTTGAAATATCTTTTCTCGCAGAAAGATCTTAACTTGAGGCAACAGAGATGGATGGAGTTTCTTGCCTCGTACGATTTCGAGATCTCCTACACTCCGGGCAAAGGCAACGTAGTGGCAGACGCGTTAAGCCGAAAGAAATTGACCCTAAGCCCGCTGTTTGTTGAAAGACAAAGCCTAGAGTTTATAGCCAGCTTCGACTTTAGGCCTTCCTCCGATTTTGTACCAGGCTTGCTAGCATCTCTCGAAGTGCGCCCGACTTTAGTGGACTCAATAGGGACAGCACAACGCGAAGACCCTCAGCTTGTGGAAACGATTGATAGGCTAATTAGGGGTGAGACTTCAAGTCACCTCAACATATACTCCATCGACGATAAGGGTTGGCTAAGGCGAGACGGAAGACTATGCGTCCCACAGACAAGGGATTTAGTAAAGGGGGTTCTCGAGGAAGCACATCACTCCAAGATGACGATACACCCAGGCGGAGATAAAATGTACAAGGACATAAAAAGAACTTTCTTCTGGAACGGCATGAAAAAGGACGTGGCAGAATTCGTTTCTAAGTGTATGGTGTGCCAACAGGTTAAGGCGGAACAGAAAAAGCCTAGCGGTCTGCTACATCCTCTAGAGGTCCCACAGTGGAAGTGGGATAGCATCTCAATGGACTTCATCGATGGGCTGCCTAGGTCTAGGAGAGGCAACACAAGCATTTGGGTAATAGTAGATAGGCTTACTAAAAGCGCCCACTTTTTACCTGTCAAAAGTAAAAGAACTGCCTCATCCCTAGCATCTCTTTACCTCAAGGAAATCGTTCGACTCCATGGAATACCATCCAGCATTGTTAGTGACCGAGACCCTATCTTCACCAGTGAGTTTTGGCGGAGTCTGCAAGAAGCAATAGGAACGCAGTTATGCTTGAGCACAGCCTATCATCCCCAAACCGACGGCCAAACAGATAGAGTGAACAGAGTTTTGGAGGACCTTTTAAGACTGTGCGTCCTTGACTTCGGAGGGACATGGGAAGACCATCTTCCTTTGGTGGAATTTGCCTACAATAACAGCTATCAAGCAACCATCGGGATGGTGCCCTTCGAAGCTTTATATGGAAGACCGTGCCGATCGCCCACTTGTTAGTGGGAGTCTACTGATAAATTCATACTTGGACCAGATATGATCCGAGAGACTTCAGAAAAAGTAGACTTAATACGAAGAAGGATGAAGACGGCCCAAGACAGACAAAAGTCCTACGCCGACAAGAGGAGGACCGACCTTGAATTTGAGGTTGGAGACAGAGTTTTTCTTAAGGTATCTCCGCTAAGGAACGTTGTCCGTTTTGGAACCACAGGAAAGCTAGCACCAAGGTTCGTAGGGCCATTCCCTATCGTCGAGAAAATTGGGAAAATGGCCTATAGATTAGAGCTACCCGAAAAGCTGGCCGGAGTTCACAACGTTTTTCATGTTTCACATCTCCGAAAATGTCTACATGAGTCTGCTGAAGTGGTAGAGCCAAATATCCTAGAAGAAGCTGAAGTGGAACGCAAAGCAACCGTGAGGAAAGTTCCAACCCGCATATTAGGAACGGAAGTGAAGAAGCTACGCAACCGCGAAGTCAAACTCGTCAAAGTTCAGTGGAGCGACGCCAAAGGAGATGCAACTTGGGAGACTGAAGCTAGAATACGCGCTGCCTACCCTTTTCTTTTCGAGGGTACATCTTTGATCCTTCCTTTTCCTTAAGTTGCGCTTTTATCTATCCTTTTTTAGGTATATCTCCTCGACCCTATCTTTTAGGTAGAAACTCTTGGGATGAAAACATGTAGTTGAAACATGTTATGGATGATGGTTGCAAGTGGTTGCAAGTGATTTCTAGTGGTTGCTCGTGGTTGCATATACACACACAATCTAGGTTTTAGATCGGCTCAGTCACTTCATACTGCATATGCATATATGTTTGCATTCGTATATGGTTGAACTTTAATGTGTTGTCATATGGATGTTGCATTTATATGAATGATTGTGCACTCATGTAGAATCATGAATAGGAGGATTTGCATACATAATGGATTCATAGCACTTACATAATTCGCATTAAGGAGGTCAACTGAATCAGTAGACCGCCTGATTTTGCATTAGATAAGTACATGTACACACACACTTCGCATATGATCATGAAGCATTAGAAGTCTTTTAAGGACAATGGATGCTCGTGTTTGATGGATGAGTAGTTGGATGTTTGGATGTTAGGATATACATTCTTCCTAACTTGAAGGTTTCGGGGACGAAATCCTTTTAAGTGGGGGAGAATGTAACACCCCGTGTATTCTATAACCGTGAAATTCATAAATTAAAGTATAATTTATTTCAAATCAAAGAAATAAGGGAAACGGGATACGCCATTGCGTTCGTCTCGGAAAAATACGCGAAATAGAGTCCGAGTTTTCGAAAATCGGAGTCCGTATGACCAAGATATGGTCTCCGGAAGTTTCAGAATTAGGTTTAAAATTCGAACAGACGAAAACAGCTCAGAAAAACTAATTCAAAATTCAAAATCGGGCCCAATTGGCCAAGGCGGGAAAATTCCCGCCCAAAGCACCCAGGTCGACTTGGCAGTCGACCTGGGGCTTGCCAGGTCGACTGGGCAGTCGACCTGGGGCTTGCCAGGTCGACTGGGCAGTCGACCTGGGTAACCCGTGTCGACTGCCAAGTCGACACGGTGTCGACTGGGTTGTCGACCTGGCCCCTGAGCCAGGTCGAACCCAGCCCACCCTGGCTGGCCAGGTCTGTGTTTGGTCGATTTTCTGAGCCTTTCCTTGTCACTAGGGCTAGGTGTCAGCTCCTGGTTGGTCTCTCCTTCAAATGAACGGCTATTATTGAACCAAGCTTCATCGACGGTCTAAATCAACTCACAAGCTCTATAAAAAGGACCTAAGGCTAACCCTAATTCACATAAACTAAAATGGAGATGAGACCGTCATGCTGCTGAGGAGAGACTGAAGATAGACGTCAGAAATAGAGAGACAACTAGGAGATAATTCAAAGCTTAAAGCAACATCAAATCAATCAAAGCAACGCCTACAACAAAAAAATAGCGTCTCCAAATTCAGAATTCAGATTTCTGAATTGAAGATTCGCCATACGCTGTAAGTAGAGTGCTATTCCGGTATGAATTAAATAATTGTGTTGATTTGTGTAATGTAAGAAATGGAATTGTGGCGATAATAATCTATATTTGCATGTTGCTTTGATGCAAAACGATTTGGGAATATTATGGTATACGATTGGATATTTGCAAGTACGCAATTTGCGATGGAAACGAAATGGAATTGTGGCGATAATGACTTATATTTGTATGTTATTTTGATTCTAAACGATTTGGCAATGCTATGGTTTGATTCATACAAGTATGTGGCTTATGTTGACAACCACATGTTGTGGAATTTTGATTGGGACTTATGCAAGCATATGATTCATATTGAAAACTACATGTTTGTGGTAGTTATTTACAACATCCATTTGGTAAATGCTAGTATAAGATTCATGTTGAACAACAACTATATATTGTAATAGTTTATTTTGAAATTCATGCAAGTCTATGGTCTGTTGTTATGACAACATGATGTAAAAATTCTATGGTCATCTTTAGTGTAATTTGATTCACCTAAGTATTATGATTCATATGAAGGTTATGTTAAAATTGGCATCATAGTTCAAGTATAAAAATCATGATTTTGTGATAGTGACAAAAGCAAGCGTCGTTGTAAGCTTGTATTAATTTTATGAACATGTCTAAGCTATGTTTGTTATTATGCCTAGTTAAGAACATGCTTTCTAAGCTTATGTTGTTATCTTAATCATATGATAATATATTTTTGACACATAAGTTACATTAGAAATTTACACTAGAATTGCATCCCCTTACAAGTTACATAGATTGGACAAAAACCCATGATTATATGAATAATAGGATTCATAATCAATTATGTTTATGCCATGACCATATAAGGACTCATGTTCAATTATGATTATGCCATAATTATATGATTAGAGTGGTTCATGTTTAAGTACTATTTATGCCATGACTACATGTTTCGTTTACACCATGATTATGTGAATAGAATGATTCATGTTTAAGTATTGCTTATATTATATGTTGTTACAATTGCAAGTTCACATACGCCTATCTTATGATAATTAGATCGTATGTTGCAAGTTCATGCGTTCACACTCCCCTTTTTATGTCACCTTATAAACACCATGTTATAGCCTCCCCTTTCATATGGCTAAATTGGGTTTAAGTATTAAACCCAACACACCTTACATTGGAACAAACGAATAAAACGGGGGAAATGACGTTTGGGTTAAAAATATAGAACATATGTGTTGGCTTGTTTGACGCACGCCAATAACTTTGAAAAACAATTAAGTGGCATAAATAAATCTTAACCAATAAAGATGAATTTGAATAATGGACGCAAATATTTACATATAAAAAGAAGAAAGACAAGATATGTAAATGTAGAAAATACGATGTGTTTAACCCGAGGTTGGATTGAGTTGTGATGTAAACCTGCCCGGAACCGCCCGGCTGTCCAGTAGTCACAACAATACCTATCAAATGTGGGTGGTTAAACATGGAGCCCAATAAGGACCCGAGGTTAGACTGAGTTGTGGCGTAAGACTGCCCGGACCCAACCGGCAACAGGCAGCCACAACAATACCTGTCTAATGTGAGAGGTCAAGGCTTTAATAAGACAATTAAGGCTGAGTCAGGATTGATAGGATTAAGTAAATTATATTAATACTTAATCAAGATGGAACATGCTAAACTAAACAGACTGATTGGGGGTTAGGTTTATAAAACACTTAACCAACTTAGCATGTTGGCTAGAAATAGAAAAACCTAGCAGCGGGGGACCCTTTTCAGCAGTAACCCTATAAGGTATCATGATACCCTGAAACTAGGCAGGGTGGGGCACGATTACTGGGCTGACTGTAAGAGGTCAAATCGACGGCGGTGGTGCAGCAGTGTAGGTTCTAACGGGGTGCGGGCGTGCACACACTCCGGCGCAGAAAAATAAGGCACTGGGCACCAGTAGCATACCTGTTCATTCTAGGATTGTGTCGGGCCGCCACCATGGGACTTGATACACCCCATGGTGGGACCAGCATAGGTAACTACAACATCGGGGGCCGTAAGACACATGTAACTATGCGAGTAGGAGCCGATCATCATAAAATGGATCACTTCACCCTGATTATGGGGTGCCTGTTGGGAACTAGTTTATATGGGTACAGAGATTAGTATGGGGTACGATAGTATATTCGACCCTAGACAACTTAACTAAGTTTATGGTGCTTTCCCATTTCTAGTTTATACTTATCATACCCAGTTCTTTATTCATAGACTGAATAGTCCTAGACTTACTCAGGCTTTATGTCTGACTCTACTTTTCTTTCGTCTTCTTTTCTTCCGTTCCCCCCCAGGTCCACAGGGAGGGAATACCGCAGCTTGACCAGCCTTCATATCCAGCTTGAAGAGAAAGAATGTATTACTTGGATCTTTTCGTTTTAGACTATGGCTTTGGACAGCAACTATGGGACTTTTGCAGTTTATTTATGTTTTCTTTATGCTTCTTTAAATAATGTAATCAAGACAGTTATGAAGATGTTATGTTTTTGGAAGTATTGTAAGACAATTATGGTATGGTTGTTGTAACACGTATTTTTAATGAAATAAAAGTTGTTGTTTTCCGCTGTTCAAAAATATGTGTTCTTATATCTGTCTTGTATATCTGTGACTTATACTTATAAACCTCCACCAAAATTAGGGCATTCCCTTTTGAGAGTGACCCTAACGGAGGTGGGGTGTTTCAGAGGATGAATGGATGATTGAGATTGATGATGTCTTTATTCTCTCTGAATCACGAAATTGAGCTTGACGCCATGGATGGATTCGTGGTTTGTGGCAGAGTTTGGCAGCACCTCGTGGTTCTTCTGATCTCCTCCTTTTCCTCCCCCTTTTCAGTTGTGGCTATGGTATATTTATAGGTGAGTCATCGGTTTGAAATTCCTTTCCCGCCTTGTAAATTTCTAATTCTCCTAATTACAATTGGGCCATTGGCCAGTTGTCGCCAGCTGTCATTAGCTGTCTTAGGCTGTCATGCGCAGATAGCTTTTTGGGTCGGATGCCTTATGTAGTTTGAGCGGGTTCGTGAGAGTGGGCGCTTCTGTGCAGGCGACCATTTTAGGAGGCCTTGTAGGAACGGGACGCAAGTCTGGGATTGGTTCTTCATTGTTCCCTGCGCGATAGATTGCTTTAGTTTTAGGGGTGCTCGCTCTCTTGTTGCTTTTGCAGGATGTGATCGTTCTGGCTTATGTTAGATGAGCGACTTGCTTCATGCTGATGCTTGGTATAGCCTCATTTCCGTATGAGCGACAGGTCTTAGTCTCCGCGCCTGAATCTTGATTTGTACCCAAGTTTTAGGATCACACACTGCATCATGCCGTCCGGTTGTACTTGGTCGACCTGATTTGTTCTGGGCTTGACATTCAGTACTTGCACTTATGACCGTTCTTTTCCATTACGAATGCTTTAAATGCTTTAGTGACATTATGTACGAACGACCTTGGTGATGTTAGCAACATATCCCTTGTTCAATGTGCATGTGGACTTTTAGGGATTAACAGAAATAAATATAAAATAAAGGAGTAAATCAAAGAAACTGTTGTTTCTATCTTGCTGCTATTCTTTTTGATCGATGACAAAGGGGGAAAGAAAGTGATATACTAACAAGATTGTTGTAGAAAAAGAATAACCATATACTCAGGGAGAGAAAATTCATATACAACATATTTTCAGGGGGAGAAAATAAAATCTCTACAAGATTGCAAGAGGTTGCCATCAAAAAAGGTAGAGAATGTTAGATCACAAGTTTTTGATTCATGACAAGGAAGAATAGAATATTGAAGGAAACGTGGTATAGGTTATGATTATTTATTTAATTGTGTCTTAGATGTGTTATATATTGTTTAAATCTATCCTAAAAAATATAGCATACACAAATGCAGTTACGAAAAGACACTTTGTCACTTCGCGAAAAGACACTTCGCGAAAAGACATTTCACGAAAAGACTCTTCGTGGAAATACACTTCACGAAAAGACACTTCACAGAACGACACTTCACGAAAAGACACTTCAAATTTCCAACGGACATATTTTACAACGGTCAAATTTTCCAACGGTCATATTTTACAATAACCGTATTTTCTGAAAGGTCACCATCTTTCAGGAAGAGATTCCTCTTCATTTCAAATAGAAATGGTTGCTTCTCTTCGCTGAAACTCTTCATGAAAGTTGACTACTCTTCAACCACTATATATACATCACTAATATGTTTTACAAATCACTGAATCTTCTTATATTTTTAATCTTAAACTCTATATTCTCTTGCATTCTAAAAGCTCTCTCTAATATTCAAATTGCTTCTTGAATCGTTGAATTTATTTCAGATCTCTTGATTCGATAAGAAATATACTTCCTTCAATCTTCACATACACGTTATATATTTGAGGATAAGATTATAGGAAGGGTGTACTCAAACTGCGACTTATCAGTGTTATTCAGAACACATATTTAGTCAAAACCATTTTTTGTATATGTTGAAGTCCTATTCTACTGCTCAGTTAAGAAGTCCTCTTCGGTTGTTAAGGCGAAATCATGTTCTGCTGCTCAGGTTCCCCGTTCTTCTGCTCTGGTGTCTGTAAACCTGTTCCTCCAGGTGAAGTGAGGGTTTGTTTTTTTAGTGAAATTCCAGAAGTGTGTCTGGGACTAGAAGTAGGACGAAGTTCCAAATTAGTAAAAAATATATGGTGTTGTTCATATTTTATGCTATTGTTACAATTATTATACTACTGTTGTGATTACCTTGCTTTAAAGTTATTGACCATCATCGATCCAGTGTTTAACGACTATTCATTCATCGCTGACCCGACTTTCGCTATTGTGATCTATAAATCCTACATATTCCCACCTAACCTCTCCACTATAAATACCCCCAAGCTCACACTTCAAAAGGTTTGGAAATTAGTTGATTTGACACATCTTGAGACTCCAAGTGACCTCTTTAATGGCATCCTTGCTTTGAGGAAGAAGAAGCATAAAAGTTACTTTTTCCTAATAGTTATATATGATAATTATGACATCAAAATACTTGGAAATGTTTGTAAACGGGTGTCATGAGATAGTCCAAAGTTTGTAACTTATTGTTGTCAATAGAATATCATCAACTCTTCCAATATGGACGTAGTCCCCTCACGGGACAAAACCACAATAAATCTACTTTGTTATTTTCTACCTTATGCATTTATTTTTCCATGTGAAACGATATTCTTAAGCAATTAAGAATCTTGGGGGTTACGACATTTTTTGTCGTCAAAAGAAACAAAACACGTATCCGCTTTGGGATTCGAAAAGTGGCACAACCGGCTGTTGAAATTTTGGCAACTCGAAAAGGCGCACGCGACTCGAGCTGGGATATGAAATCCCTGATTTCGTATCGGGGATTTGAGATGCAGATTCTAACATGGCAAGGCAGAGTCGAGTTTTTGGCACCACGAAATCTAGGATCAACACAAGCCGGACTCAAAAAAAATCGTGCACGTGTTGGGTGATTCGAGAGTTGAAACTTCGGATCTAGCGAAGGAATTCGATGTTTGGAAAATGCCAATCGATTTTGGCATAACTATTTTGACCGTATGAATCATCTGTTTTCCCCTGATCTGCACATGTCGATCACTCATTTGTGGGATTCAAAATTTCTAGACTTCGAGGTGCGAATTTTCATCTTTGGCTTGATATTTTGGCTTTGTTTTCGCTTTCATTACTTAGGGATATGAAGTTCGGGATGATGTACCCGGAACTCACCTATAAATATCCCCAAGCTTGGCATTATAAAGGGGGCTCTTGGTTGGTTCTCATTTGGTATTTTGGACTTCTTGGATCCCTTAAGCACCATTAACAGCTTCCATTTTCTTCTCTAGGAATATTAGACATAGCTTGGACCTTTAAACGATAAACATTTTCCTTCAACTTTTGGACATTCAATTAGACTTTTGGAAAGCTTTTGTCACACTTTTGGATATTGGAGTTGTTCCTTGGATATTTTTGCACAGCTTGACTCAACGAAGGAGATGAAGGGCGCATTTCGGTCAAAGTTTAGAATTCTATCATACACCTTTGTACATTGAAATTGTCTGGACTTGTACAATATTTGTAATTGACAGGTATATGCTGAATGATTACAATGAATGGAAGTAGGGATTATTGCCGAACCACTATAAAGGTTTTGTTTTCCCTTTATATTTCACTACTCTTTGGATTTGGATTATTGTTTTGCTATAAAATATACACTCGGGAGTTAGTGTGCGTGAATCCCCCACGACAACACTTTGGCGCACCACAAGGGGACATACAGCTTCGACCTCTACTTTGAATTGTATTCTCGGATTTGATTTTAGATTTTGTCTTCATATTTGGTTTGGTTTTTGACTTTGGTTTCAGTTCTTGATCTTGACTTTATTACTCGCTTTTCACCAAGGTTAAGCTTAAGAAGCTCAATGACATTGCAAAAGCTTAAGGTACCAGAGGTGAAGGAAGTCTAGAACTTTCTTCGACTAGAGTTCCCTCGAATTACTTCACTCGAGATGACGTCAACATAATGATCAAGAATTTGGCTACGGATTTGAACGCTCGACTCGAGCGACAGGAAGAAGCAATGACTACTTTTCTCGCTTGGATTGAGGCTAAGATGGGAAGTACTAGAAGGCTGACGAGCTAGGAAGATATTATTGGGACTTGGGGAAAACTCCACAAACTAATCAGTAGGGTGATGTCAATCCTCGAACCGGTGTCGTTCCCACTACACTAGGGGGAACCCCTAATCCCGACATCGCTCCAGCCAATGACGCTTTGGTAGGTCACATTTGCATGCTCCGCTGTTGGTAATGTGGTTCAACGGCTAGTGCACATAGCTTTGGATGGTAGAGCTTCCACTGTTCCGGAAGTATGGCTTGTGCCCAATGTGGCTCCTCGAGTTGGGATTAAACCGATATTCTTCTTGCTAATCAATTGATTCCTGGTTTGGACTTAAACACTACGACACCGGTGTAGCTTTGGATAACTTGAATCAGTTGCTCGCTTTTGGTAATGGATCTCAGATCGTAGATGTTATTCGTCGATTCACCTGAGACGATGCATCTTCTTAAGACTTCGATTATGTTACTTGTAGTCCACTCTCTTTGGATATCTTGAATTCTCGCAACCCACCAGATTTCAAACTATCGATGTTGGGAGCTTAAGACGGTCGGAAGGATCTGACAGCTCACTTGATGCATTATGTGCATCACATTGAAGTTCTCTCTGTTTCAGAAGGTGTTACGACAAAGTGTTTTCCGTTTTACTTGTAATGTATTACTGCCATGTGGTTCTGGCAGCTAGAGACGGATTTTATTCGTTCTTGGAGTGCTTTGGTTGGGAAGACTTTGAGCATTTTAGGGTTTACATCGCTCGTTCAAAAAGCGTTATGACTCTAATAGGAATTAATCATAAGTTCGGCGAGACTCTACGAAGTTCTTGAAAAGGTTTAACGTGGCGGTGGCGTCGGTCGACATGCCCTATCCATCCGTGGTTTTGATGGTTGTAGTTTCTGGTGTTTTGGATGAACCCGACTTCAAGACTTCATTGCATCAAGAACCTCCAAGGGATCTTGGTGAGTTCTATTTTGATGCAAAAAAGGTTTCTTTGGGAAGAGGATGCGAGGACTGAGAAAAGGGTTATTGAGGCCAATGTGGTTAAGGGTGGGAAACCGTCCGACTTTGGTAAAGCTAAGGATTCTAGTACTAGTAAAACTTCTTCAAGGAATGATCGTAGCATGGCTTGGAGGCAACTTAAGTTCTCATCTCCCTCGGAACTTATTCACACCCTAAAAGAAATTTATTTGGAGGTTCATCCTACTGCTCCTTTCAGAAAGCCACCTATAAGGGAGTCTAGTCAAAGTGAAAGGATACTTGTTGGCATTGCTTTTTTTATCTCGACGGTCATAGTACAATCACAGTCGACATCTTAGGGATATGATTGAAGAGCGTGTCAAACATGGAGAGCTGACATGGTTTGTTTTGACTCGGGCTATGGTTGCAGGACAGTCACAACTTGCTCATGCTACTCAGGATAGGCCCAGGACCATCACTCACCCTGGCGGCATTATTATCAACTAAACCCCTCTGTGGATATGATGTCGTGGATACTAGTCTCCTGGACATCAGTATTTTTATCTTATAGTTTTTAGGCTTTTGGATGATGATCATATCATTTATTGTTTCTTCGTTGTTTCTTAATTTTGGTTTTCTGGATTTTAGATTCCTTGGTTTCTCGAGCTTTTGGTTTAGCTCTCTTAGCTTTTTCTAGATCTTGGACATTCGAACTCCAGTCCATGGATTTGGCTTATAGGCTCCGGCCCTATGGACTTATCTTTTTGGCTTTCTGAATTGTGGACGGTTGAGTCAACCTACCTATGTATTGAGGTTTTATAATTCCTAGGCATGCTTTTTTCTCGACAGCACGCTGTCACCCCCTGGTTATTAATAAAATGGACTGGATCTGGCTTTTCTTGCTCGTCTTACTTCGGTAAGGCCGCCTTGTAGTGTTATGGCTTTCCTTGGTCGTCTTACTCTGGTAAGGATTTCTTGTAGACTTTGGATTTTCATGGTCTTCTTACTCTTTAAAAGTCGACATCAACTTTTCTAGCTACTCTAGGTCGTCTTGCTCTGATAGGACTTCCTTGAGAAAACTCCGGTTTTGTAAATCGAATGGATAAATTTACTTACCCACATACCAGAACAAGCATACATATGTCTGCTCTTTGCAAAGTAAAGATTCTTGCTGGTGGAGTATGAAATCTAAATCTAGATTGCAAACTCTAACCCTCCTATTCATGGCTTTTCCTTCGTCGTTTTACTCCAGTAAAGCCGTCTTTAACCTCTCTGGCTTATCCTTAGTCGTCTTGCCTCGGCGAGGCCATCTTGAAACTCTCTGGCTTATTCGTGGTCATTTTACCTTGGTAAGGCCATCTTCGAATTCTTTAGCTTGTCCTTGGTCGTCTTACTCCGGTAAGGCCATTCTAAACCTCTAAGACTTATCCTTGGTCGTATTACTCTGGTAACGCTGTCTTGGATTCTATGGCTTGTCCTTGGTCATTTTACTCCGGTAAGTATGTCTTGGACCTCTATGGCTTGTCCTTTGTCGGCTTACTCTGGTAAGGCCATCTTGGACCTCTATGCATGGCTTGTTCTTGGTTATCTTGCTCCGGTAAGGCCGTCTTGGACCTCTCTGGCTTAACCCAGGTCGTGTTGCCTTGATAAGGTTATCTTGGAATTTTCGGGTTTATCCTTGATCGTCTTGCCCCAGCAAGGCCGCTTTGAACTCATATGAATATTTGGCTATCTAGTTATTGGTATCTTTGGGTTTATGGATTTCGGGTTTTCCCGATTTTCTGTTTATGGATATTCTGGTTATTCAGGTTCTTGAACTCATGCAGTCCTTCGAATGTTTTGGTTATTTAGGTTATTCCATCTATTTCAGCTGTTCTGGTTATCTCTCACAAAACGATCCAGAGCGATCGTTAGTTTTCTTTGGGTTTCATGCTTTTTGGTTTTTTTGATTTCATGGTTAATATGATCGTGTGCGATCATGGATTTCCGGTTTATTGGTTTTGGATTTCTGGTTAATATGATCTGACGCGATCATGGCTCTTCATTTTTCTAGTTACAGAAGTTCACTTCGAACTTTTCTTGGATTTGGTTTCTAGATTCTTGGATTTCTCACAAAATACATCTACCTTTGGTCAAGGAAGACATATTTTGGAGGGGCAAAGTTTTGACCATCGTTTGGGCAAAGCAGTCACATGTCAAGATTTGGGTTAGCGATGTGCTCAAGTTTCGAGATCGTCGGAAAAACAAAGCGATTTGGTCGAAGACGCGATGTGTTCGAAAAAGTTGGAAATAGCATCGATTCATGTAATCATCGTTAATGGACTTGGAAAAGATGTAATGAAAAAATACATGATCCACTTGGTCCGAGCATGTGACAAAACTCGTCGTGGAAAAATATATAGATTTCCATAAAATCTTATATCGCTTACTCAAAAATAGCTGATCGACGTGACACGATCACAAAAAATGGCTGGAGCGACTCACAGCATCAAAATCTGGCACTGGGCAAACTTCTGGTCCAGCATGGTCAACAATAGGTGATCGGCACGTGAAAAGTATCGAAAACCATGTTTTCGTACTTAGCTGATCACATCTGAGATTTTGGCTGGTCTTCGGATTTGGCACATTGAAACTAGTTGATCGACTCACGGAAATCATGGATTTTCTTGTGTTCGTGCTTGCCCTAGCAAGCCTGTAATTTTGGTGTGGCAATTTGGGATTTCACGTCCCTCAGTTTTGCATCAAAACCGTGATGCAAAAAACACGTATCTGCTTCGAGATACAAAAATGGCATGGCCAGGGGTTCAAATTATGGCAACTCGAAAAGGTGGAGCGACTCGAGCTGGGATACAAAATCCTCGATTTGAAATTGGGGATTTGAGATGCGGATTCTGGCGTGGCAAGGCAGAGTCGAGTTTTTGGCACTGCAAAATTTGGGATTAACACGAGCCGGAGTCGAAATTTCTCTTGTGCGTGCTAGATGATTAGGGCGTTGAAATTTTGGATCTGGCGAAGGAACTCTAAGTTTGGCAAATGTCGAACAACTTTGGCACATCTGTTTTGACTGTGTGGATCACCTGTTTTATCACCTGTTTTCCCCTAATTCGTGCATGTCATTTACTCATTTCTGGGATTCGAATTTTCTGGACTTCAGGGTGCGAATTTTAAGCTTTAACTTGGATTTTTGGCTTCATTTTTAGGATTGAATTTCTCATCTCCCAGGAATACAAAATTCGAGATGATTGCACCAAATCTCACCTATAAATACCCCGAAGCTTGGCATTCAAACGGAGGCTCTTGGTTTGTTTTCATTTGGTATTTTGGACTTCTTTGAGCTCTCAAGAACAATTAATGGCATTCATCTTTTTCTCTGTGACATTTGGACATGGTTTGGACCTTTAAACGCTGCATAAACGAATTCCTTCAACTTTCAGACATTCAATTGGTCTTTTATTGGGTAGAGCTGACTAGTTTTTAAAGTGACCATAAACACTTTTATTATAACCGATAATAAATACAAATAATACTGGAGGCTAGCAGTTACCAAACTACTACTTCGGTCTTTAAGGTGACCGTCCACCACATAAGGTTTTAAAGGTGGACCGTCCACCCATCATCCTGACAAAGTTACAACACTGAAGTTAGTCACCAAATCTAGAATACAAAATCACATCTTCACGCAGGAAGTGTAATGCCAAAGGTATTGCATATTACATTTCTTACTTCAACCAGAAATGACATAACACACAAAGCACATCAAGTACATAGCACACAACAACTGTACCCAGTATAACCGAATAATACTCATCAGATTGTAATGACCAACCGGGAGTGGGCCTAAATTTCGATCTAGAAAAGGCCCATAGAAACTTAGACCACTCTAAACAGATCGGTGGTTCTTATGAAGAATTAAAATTGCACAGAATAACATAACGTTATGGAATCTCACATAGCGAAAAGAAAAAAACAGTACCAAAATAACATGCACCATATTATTAAATGCCACAGATTCAGATACAAAATATCAAAAACAATTATTTAAACTGGTACATCATCATTGTTCGTAATCTAGTGTTTCCATAAGCAAAATAGCAATAATAACTAATAATAACATAATATCCTCGCCGTCTTCTTCAGGCTCCATCATCATTTGGTCTATTGAGTCGCTACCCCACCTACTAACCAATTCGATATGTTAAGGAAAGGGGTCAGAACATAAAGTCCTATGTGACTAAAAATAATATTTGCTTAAAGAACATACCCAAGATTTGGCAGGTTATATATGTCAAGGTATGTCTATGAAACACACAAGCACACACACACAAAAGAGATATTCTAATCAATGAGGTGGATATCTAAATCAATCATTTGGGACCTCTATTGATGAATTTTGGGTGAAGACCAAACGATGTGGACATTCTAGGTCACTTAAGGCCCGTTCTAACATGTTTATTAATGGTGGATTCTTATGATCTCTTATGACCCTAAGGCGGACCCTATCCAATAAAGGCCTCTTCCTAGCATGTCAACGTTCTTATATATATTCTCACAAGTAATATGAGTAGTAGTATCTTGCTTCTTAATACCAGTTTAGGGTAGGCCCGTATAGAACCCTTTAAGATGCCTCCGGCAGATGCCTCATGTTACTGCTTAACTGATATTATGGTAGAACATCTACACCGCTTAAGACTTCCCTTAGATAGTTGGTGAAATAGATAGCATGTTGTGTCCTACGTATACCAAATCTATCCCTAGGTTGGCCCTCACAAAGCTCCTAGAGGAAGGGACATTCGCATAAACTACCATACTCTGCTACTTCCATGACTAAACCACTTTTAGAAAAGGAGGACCCATAGACCTTCTACGAATCTAATAAGGGAGGATCCCATGACTTTGGTCCATATCCAAGGAGTAAACCTTTGGAATGGTCCTAGTCCTAACCACTTATGACCAAAACTAGATAAGAAGAGAGTCATCCACTTAAGACCTTCTCAAGGCGCAGTAAACCTACCTATTTACACACATAATAAATGTGTATATATGTGCTAGACCTTCACATTAAACCCTCCACCTATAGATGTTGGATATGTCGGGCGGTTCCGGGAAGACTTCTACTATAAGTGCACTTAACCTTGTGTCATAGTGTACAAATTTAAATGGCCCATGGCACCCAGACCTCTCACATTAGCCAAGTTCACTTGTGGTTGCTGGATTTGCCAGTCGGTTCCGGGCGAACTTCTACCACAAATGACAACTAACCTCGTGTTTGTATGTCATTATTTGTTGTATATAAGCCATTTATATACAAACACAAACAAAAATTTATACGGGGACATTTCAAATTATAACCTTATTCTAATTGTATTTATTACATCATTACTATGCTGATTACGTTAGTTATGATATATTAGTAGAATATTTAATACGTATAATAAACACTTATTTTCATATGAATGAATAAACATTTTAACGATGCAAACTGTCAATTGGTCTACATTCAATGCATACAAGTTAATTTCCATATCAAACCGCTAAATACATGGCATAATTACATAATTAATGGTAGCAGTAATGGAAAAAATACAACATAACAATCAAAACTTACATCCTAGGCATGTTAGAATAATTCAAATAATGAATCAATTATAAGGTGTAAATTTCTTACATTAAATATAAATACATACATATACATACATAGACCTTTATTTAATCTAATTTAACCCTTCCTATATTATACATAATAACGTTGATATTTGATTTGTTTCGAATCTGAATATGTTCAAATTATCCATTTAGAATGGAAATTCAAACCTATTCAAATAATAAAACCAAATAAAATCCACACCATTTTACATCTCAAACACTTTTAAATAAAAAGGATAAATCAAATCAAACAAAAGTAAATCACTGTAAATATTCTTCATCCATAACCTAAATAAATTCACAAACCAAACATTTATAGACAATTCTTGCGAAACTTATATAAAAATAAGAGATTTGGGGGTTTTACAGTTTGATATTATCGTTAATCCAATCTCCCTAAGCATACTAATCAATACGCAAATTTATAAAATGTAGAATATGCATAAACAATTATTATTTCCACTCACATTGATTTGATTATATGAAAATGTTGTGAATTTGACAATGTTTGCCTACTAGATCTGAAAATCTAAAGAACAAACATGAATGTGAATTAGAATCCTTTAGACATATATATATATATATATATATATATTTGTATGTATATAAGAATTAAACAATTAGAATTCTTATATATGTAAATCTTATGATTTCAGATTCAAATCCCATTCAAATCTATAAGAAAAGTGGTTATAAAAGAAAAATAAATTTTAAAACAGGAAGAAGAAAACCTACAATATATTTTCTCTTGAATCAATGGTAGAGTGGAGGCAGGGAAGGAGAAGGAGGCTAGGTTTAGGTCTAATGTTAGGTGTTATTTATAGGGGTGTGTGTGTGTGAATAATAGCCATGGGATTATTTAGATTAAATCCTGGGTGTTCAAATTTATAAGCTAACATCAAAACCTGACCAAAACCAGACCTCACTAAGCACTGGTTGCGCTAGGCGGTCGACCACTCCCTAAGAATGGCGGTCGACCGACGGTCGACACCCCTCTAGGAGGAGATCGACCTCCTAGTTGCAGATTTTCCCAGTGAACGTATATGAGGGTCAAAAAGATTTTATTATATTACGTTATTCATTTTGTTTATTTTTTTGCCTTATAAACGTTATTCTTGTCCCCTGCTATATACTTATATGTACACATAAATTCAAATTGGATGGAATACTCCAATCACTCATTTATTGGTCATATATTATTCCATATATTTATATTATAATTTGAATTTGGAACATCTTTCCTATGCTTTCATGTGCTTTCATATGCTTTCCGCATGATCATTTCCCCATTGTACTCGACTGAGGCAAATGGTTTTATTGTAGAGTCACTTGATTCCATGTTCTACAATCTTTGTAGTGGCACAGGGCACCCCGAACTCCAACTTGATTTTTCCTATGTCCTCAATTTCATCAAGCTCGAGTCTGATAGCAGAATCATGAAGGCATTTCCTCAAATGTCATATATGGAAAACGTTATGGATTTCCGATAGGCATTCTGGAAGATCCACTAGATAGGCCAAAGATCCTATCCTCTCGATGACGTGAAAAGGCCCAATAAATCTAGGAGCCAATTTCCTGGTCTTGCGAAACCTAACAGTCTTTTTGAGAGGGGAGACCTTTACGAATACCGAGTCTCCTATATCGAATTTAAGTTCCCTCTTCCTTTTATCCACATACTATTTCTGGCGGACTTAGGTTGCCTTCATTCTCTGTCTAATCAAAGAAATCTTCTGTGTGGAATTGTGGATAAAGTTTGGTCCAAGTATAACCTTGTCAGTAGTTTCCAACCAACAAGTTGGCTATTTGCATGGACTCCCATAAAGCGCTTCAAAAGGGGCTATACTAATCGTCTCTTGGAAACTATTGTTATATGTAAACTTCACAAGCGGTAGGTGCTGCTCTCGATCTCCTTCAAAGTCAATAGTGCAAGCTCTTAGCAAGTCTTCTAGGATCCTATTTACTCTTTCTGTATGGTCGTCCGTTTGCAAGTAATAATTTGTACTTAAGTTAAGGGTCGTTCCCAAAGTTGCTTGTAAACTTCTCCATAATTCACTCCTGAATAGGGCTGTTATGGTAACGATAAATTTATTGTTACCGTACCATTACCGATCAATTGGTTACTGATTACACAACAAAATGGTATACCGATACAATCGGTACGATATTGGTAAAATTACCGACCGAAGCGGTAAAAACATTGGTAGCTTTTTCTTTAAACAGATGGTATCAGTAAAATTACCGAATGTTGTGGTTTAATAAATATTATTTGACATAGAACAACTTGGACCGTTAGACTCTATTTTTCTCTAATCATGCGTCATACATCCATCCGATTGTAAGTTTTTTCCTTTAGTAAAATTAAAGCAGCCACCATCCATCCATCATTTAAATTCTGTAATATGATCTTTGTTTTCCTTTTTACTGTTCCATGTCGCTAGTCTCGAACTTGTTGCAATAGGCTTCTTCTTCACAAAATAAAATAAACCCAAACACTGGTCGCTGCCACCATCAATACAACCGCCCCTTCGTCACTGATTACTGCCTCGTCAGTTGTCAGCACCTCGTCGCGTCTCACCCCTGTACCCAGACTCATTTAAGCATGGTATATTTGGTTGGTAATCCAATTCTATATTTATTCTCCCTTTAATTAAATTTTGATTTGATTTCGTAACTGAAATTCGATTCGAACTTGATTGTGACCAGCATAAGTAAAATTATAAGTCCAGTTTACCTGCAATTGATTATAAAATTTAATACGAACTTCAAGTAATTGTAAACAACCAATTAGACTGAGAATAGTTATTTTGTAATTTTGTTTTAGTATTACATTTCCTAAAAAATGAGGTCACTTCATGCCTATGTGTCGGTATTGTACTGAAATAGTGCTAGAAAATATATGTGATCAATTTAACATGCTATATCCAGTCTTTATTCAAGCTTTTAAGTGAAGTACAACATTATTACACCAAATTATAAGACATGTTTTTAATGCACTCTTTGCCTAAATTGCGTATAATATACGCTTCCCTGGCAGTTATTCTTATTCATGTGATCAATAGGGTTCATGTTGATAACGAAAAACGAATTGTTAATTTCTAGCCTAAACATAGGGTAATCAGTCATCTTTTGTTCAGCTCAAATACCATGTGATTACCACATTTAAAAATTACGTCTTTCAAATTTTATGATATGTGATTATCATGGCATATAATTCATTTCTTTTGTCATGTTTGAATTTCCGATAAGTATATCTTAAATCATATCATAACATCTTATGAAGTTTATTTATTATGGATGTTACGTACGTATGTTGACATGAAAAATTAATGGAAGTGAAAGTAGCTTAGTAATTTGAGAAGCATCACAAATATATTTACACCTGTTTCCCTTTCTTTTACATACTAAAATTGCAAACTAAATTCACATTGCTTAAATTAGGATGAGTATTTCACAAATCATAGTTAATTTCATGCAATTTTTGTTACATTTCTAGTTCTAGGCCTACAACAAACATATTTGAATAATATTTCATGTTTAACCTTTATTTCTTTAATTTACAGACCTAGGTGGTAAAGCTCCTTCTGATCTACCATCGTCAAGCTCACTTAATTGATGCCATTGTTGGCTGAAGTGGTTACTGCAAATAAACTGATATGCTTAACAGTTCAGCAGAATGTTGCTTTGTGCTAAGAATTAGAATTGATGTATTAGATTTTTGGTGCAAACTTTATTTTGTGGTTCAATTGAATTATGACTAATATTATGTATTAAGCATATGTATGTAATGATTTCTCTAAGTATTTATAATGATACAAGGATAGGTAATGCTACAATGTATTAGATCTTTGGAGTTGTGATCAGTAATGATATAAGGATCAGTAAACAGTCATGCTACTATGTCTTTGGGGTTAATTCAGTTGGAAGATCTTAATTTTTAACCATGAAACTATGTTCTAGATCATGGCTTTTATTGGTTTCAGTATGTTCTCTAATAATTTATTTTAGATGGCATTGTTTCTATAAAATTGACTTTGTATTTCACTTGCATTAGAGAGATGCTACAATGGTTAAAGATATTGCCATATAAACTCGTAAATGTTGCTTTTTAATTTGTGATTGTAAAATACAGATGTTGGCATGATGTTTTTATTACCGAGTAACCTAGTCTTTGATGTAAAATTAAACGCAGTATTTTTTATATTTTAGGCAACGGTAATTTACTGTTACCGATAAAACCGTTACCGATGTTTCGGTATACCGACAATATCGGCAGCGTTTTAACGGTAAGCATTTTTAATTTACCAGTGAAAATGGTGCGGTAACGGTATTTGGATAATGGTAACCATTACCATAACAGCCCTACTCATGAATAGGGGGTCTTGATCGTTCACTATACTAGATGGGATACCACGTAATTTAACTATCTCTCTGACATACAACCAGGCCAATGAAGTTGCAGTCCCATTCTTCCTTATTGGTATAAAGTGAGCACTCTTGGTCAAACGGTCTACTATAAGCCAAATAGCCTTGTTTTCCATCTGGCTTCTTGGAAGCTCATCCATAAAATCCACAGAAATATGTTCTCACTTCCCATGGGAATTTCTAAAGGTAACAATAATCCTTTAGGTCTTCCTTACTTCGCATTGACTTTTTGGCAAGTTAAACACTTGACTACAAACTTAGCAATATCCCTTTTCATTCCTTCCCAATAGAGATTCGTCTTCATATCTTTATACATTTTATCTTCACCGGGGTGTATGGTCATCCTCGACCCACTCATCTAAAATTTCCTTTCTTAACTCATTATCTTTAGGGATGCAAAGTCGTCCATCCCTAAGGAAACTTCTGTCGTCGCCTAATGTATATCTGACTGAATGGGGAAAGGTCTCCTTCTTCCCCACTTTCTCCTTCAAGTTTCTTATTTCTTCGTCAAGGTCTTGCATACTCCAAATCCTTCTGTTAGAGTGGGTCTAATAAGCATAACTCCAAGGAAATTACTAGAAGCTACTAGCTACAAACTTAGCTATATCGCTTTTCATCGAAGATGCATGTTATCCACTCAACGCATCCTCCACGACATTCCCTTTTCCTAGGGTATACTGGATCATAAAATCAAAAGAGGAAATGTACTTCATACATCATTGCTATCTTATATTCAGGCCACGTTGAGAAAATAAATACTTTAGGGATTTAAGTTGGCAAAAAGCTCGAACTTCTCCCCTAAAAGATAATGCCTCCACATCTTTAATTCGAACACTATTGTGGCTAGTTCTCGGTCATGAGCTGGATATCTCTTCTCGGTGTCCTTGAGTTATCTACTGGCATAAACAACAATTCTTCCTTCTTGCATGAGAACTACTCCTGAACCGGTTCAATATGCATCAGTATAAATTGTAAACATTTTCGAGCCATTAGGTATAATAAGAACCGGCGCACTGGTCAATAATTCCTTTAATTTCTTAAAGGCCACATAGCACTTGTTACTCCAAGAAAAATACCAAGTAATTCTTTGTTAGTTGAGTTAAAGGAGTAGAAATCTTTGCGAAGTCTTTAATAAACTTTCGGTAATATCTGACCAATCCAAGGAAGCTCCTCACTTCCGTAGGATTTCGAGATACTCTCCATTCCTTAATTACCTCGATCTTCGCAGGGTCTACTGCCAAGCCTTTGCTTGACATGATGTGTCACAAAAATATAACTTCTTCTCTCTAGAAATGAAACTTCGAAAATTTGGCTTTCAACCGGTTCTCTCTCAATATCCCTAAGACCTACCCCATGTGACATTCATGTTCTTTACGGTCCTTAGAAAATATAAGGATATCATTCTACGAGAACTACCTCAATCTTAATTAGAAAGCCCCGAAATACTATATTAATGAGGTCAACAAAGAAGGCAGGTGCATTTGTCAGTCTGAAGGGTATAACTTCCCATTGGAAAAATCCAATGTGTCCTAAATGCAGTTTTATCTTTACTGTAATAGGTCAAATCATGTTGCAAGGTCTAACTGGGAAGATACTCAGGCTCCTCCCAAGTGGTCAAATAGATCATCAATTCTGGGTAAGGGGTACCTATTCTTTTTGGTTTGCTTATTATGCTTCCTATAATCCACACAAAGTCTTAGATATCCAACCGCTTTGGTGGCAAACAAAATAGGTGCACCCTATTTAGGTGTGCTTCATGGAATGTAGCCCTTTTGCAGTAATTCTGGAATCCGTTTATCCAACTCTCTCCTTTATTTTGGAGCCATAATCCTTAAGGGTAAAGCTACTAGTTTAGCATCCTTCTCTAGCTTAATATGAAAAGACATTTCTCTATAGGGTGGAAGTCCTCAAAGACGTCCAAAAACTCATATACGATAGGTACCCAAGATAGTCCTTCAGAACTAGGAGATAGGGTATATAATAAGGCTTTATTGTTGTTTCTAATGTCACAAGGAATTTTGAGACTAAGACCTCTTCGGCTCGTAAATTGTACAATTCTCTTACTGTAATCTAGGACGACCCCGTAAAATGATAGCCAATCCATAACTAGGATAAGGTCATATCCCACAAAATCCAACGCATTCGCTTCGCAGAGGAACTCGTCATCATCGATATCTAATACTAGGTCTATACAAATCAACTCAAGATACCTAGCTCCTCTGATAGGTTTGGCCACCTCTATCGGATTACTAGAGATGGATAACGAAAGGTCTAACAAATCAACTAGCCTCTTAGATATAAAAGAATGAGTCACTCCTAAGTCAAAAAAGGTGTATACTAAAATTCCTAAAATAGAAGTTATATCTTCAAGCACAGGTTTATCTTGATCTCTTTGGGGTCGCCTTTGTATTGGTGCTGCCTCCAATGCATAATTTTGACAGCTCAAAATAACTTTAGGCTTTGGGCAATCTCTAGACATGTGTCCTTCCTCGTGGCAAATGTAGCACTTTCCTTTAAACCTCTTTCTTTGCTAAAGCAGTCCTGCAATCCTTAGCCTCATGTCCCTTGTTGTTGCATGTCATTCAAGCCTTTGCTTCTTTCTTAAACTTACCCCCCTTCTTATTCTCCTTAAATCCTTCAGCTATGCACAAAATGGCCGTTTCCACTAATGTTTCAAAGATTGCTCTGAATGTCACTTGCGCAAACAAGGTGTCCACCAATGGGGAGGTCAAACCCTCAACAAACCTTAAAGCTTTGCTCATTGGGGTATCTACCAAACCCTTACCAAACTTACATAGTTCGATGAATTTAGCTACATACTCTCGCAGACTCATATTTCCTTGTTTGAGGTGAATAAACTTCTCTAATTGGATTGCCATCTCAGCACATGGTAGAAATTTTGCTTCAAAACGGGTCTTGAATTCATCCTATGTAAATATTCGACCCTCGTTTTCTCCAAATACAAGGTTTCACCATTCAAGTGCTTCTCCTTTTAAGTGCCAGGCCGAAATTCTCTTTTAACTTCATCTGACCATCAAATGGCTTCAAAGATGTGACGGCTCGCCCTGCACCAGCCGACATTCCTACGAAATGCGTTGTGCCAATGCCCGACCAGCAAGGAACGGTCATCAAAAGAAAAGGGATTTGAAACTATGAATCATCAAGAACCTGTAGTATATCTCACAACGCATGGAAGAAAATATAATAATAACATAACTTGATATAAAATAGGCGAGACAGTGCATAAGCTGAAGACTAAACCATATCCATCAGAGTAGCAGAATCCAAAATACAGCTTATGATCCAAACCATTATTACAACTTTAGAATACTGTCTCTAGAGAAAAATAGAAAAGGTACACTATTAATGCCCAAAGTAGTGACCAGCAGCAACATAGGGAGAATATATGTATATAGTACGTGGAAGCCTCATGCTCGTGTCCGGACAGTTACTCGTGCATAACCACCTAACATGTATCTAGTCTGCTCGTTTAGGAGCACCTAGAGTAATAAGAAGAGACATGAAACACTGGGCCAACCAAAAGTCTGGTATGAGCGGTAGCAGCAAAATGAAACAATAATAGGTATACATAATCATATTTGAACCTGGACCTACAACCAAAGACTTAGCACAACAAGATGTACAATACTCTAAGGTAACACTAACATATTGTGTAAAAATGGGAGTGTGCATGTCATGGTAATAGCAAACATCAAACATAACAATCATCCTCACGCCTCTCACTCAATGCGTAAAACATACGATATCCACCGCTTTGATCAACATAACTATTGGAGCCATGACGGAGCCTAGCTCCATACAACTATCACTACGACCACTTTGCTCTTTTTGGACCCTGATGGAGTCTGACTCCATACAACCTATGATCCCACTGCACTGGTCCATAGTCAATGCCGGCTCTCTCAATAGTGAACAAAAGTTATATATATCGATGACCTCTTTGCACACGTCTCGTAGCAAAGCCCAACTCTAGAAGTTAACTCGTTGGTTCCCAGCTGTATCATGAGTAATAACTTCCCAGTTGGACTTTCTTTGCATCTCGGGTATTGGTCGAATTGGAGTTAGTCTTCAGAAGTGTCATCACGTATAAGTAGAAGTCCAAATCCGGTTTGGTTTGGCCATCCGATTCGGTTCGGTATATGGCGTCTAAATCCCTCCCTTTGGTTCGGTTTGGTCCTCCACGTCACTCCGGTTCGGTTACTCCAGAATCTTGGTTCGGCTCGGGCTTCCTCCCTTGGATCGGTTCGATGCCCTTACACCTCTGTCCGGTTTCGTGCTACTCCATTTCGTTTCGGTTTGGTGCTTCATTCCAACTCCAACCACATAAAAGTGGCCTTCCTTTTTTTCCATGCTTCTCCTGTGTCAAGCTCCGGCTCGGTCTGCCTTCCCCGGTTCGATTCAGTCCTTCTCCCTCTGATCTGAAACCCTGCAGCCTTCCAGCAAGTTTGTATCGTCCATTCTCACCATACGACGGTGTTTTCAACCAATCTAACTTTACTAAACAATCGTAAAACATCTCAAACAATAGTAACAACATATAGGTTTAATCCAAAAAGATCAAAACATCAATCACATAGGCTATTTTAGATCAAACATATCCAAACCCATGATTTTCCCCTTAATCCCCTTAATCATATCTAACAATAGGATTAGCAAACTCAATCCAAATTAACCAAATTTTTACCAGTGACATAAAATAATATTTCAGAATTTTTACATATTTTTAAGTCATTAATTCGCTAATTATCACTAATCACCCCTAATTAGTCGTAATTAGTGTAAAAACAAGCAAATCACTCACCTTAGCCACAAATAAATTATAGATCTGAAAACTCCGCTAATTTGGCACAGATTCCCATGTATAGCAGCAGCTTTATCTCTAAGTTGATGCTAATTTGACTTGATTTGACGTAGTTTTGCCTAATTAGTGATAAAAAGATGATTTGGAGGTGATTTAGAAGACGGAGACCATTGCTAGGGTTAGAGGAATGTTTGTGGCAGCTAGGAAAATGAAAAGGAACCATTCTCTAACTCCTTTCAGCCCTCTCATAACTCCAATCCCGAAATGGGTTATGGCCTAGCTTCTACTCAAACTATTAAGCCCGATTAGGATGTTTTTCTATCTTAAAATCTTGTTTCAGCCATATTTCCCAAACGGTAAGTCCGTTTGATTAGTATGACCACTCTGCGGAAAGGTAAACCATCATCCGAATCCAATGGAAGTGGTTTCAGGTCAAAACTCATTTCCAGTCAAAAATTATAGGCGAAACAAGATTCGCTAGGGGCAAAACGGCCATTTAAAATTTGGCAAAAATCATAAACATAGGAAATGACCCCAATAGTCGTTCCCTAAAATTACACGACCACACGACTTTGTATGAAAATAAAATAAATATTCTCCGACCCTCTGATACGTAGAATGTAGGTCGTTACGCTCTTCCCCCCCCCCCCCCCCTTAAGAAAATTTGCCCCCGAAATTCCTTAACCAAGAAACATACAATGGAGTCCCACACGCCTAGCAACCATTTACAAACATTCAAACATACACAATAACACTGCTGCGGTTTACAAACAAGGGAATAACAATATCGCTATTAAAATCTTACCAGGCAAAGAGTTCTCGATACGACCTCCTTATGTTCTCCTTTTTTTCCAAGTATAATCCTTATCATCATCACCCCACAGGACCATAACCAGTTTCACATCTTCCTCCTAAGTTGCTTTGTATCGTGTCTGACAATACGAATCGGTTTAAGATTTTCCAAATGCCTCGGGTTCTACCTCGATATCATCCACCTGGTCTAGTGAGATAATCATATCAGAATCGTACACGAGCTTCCTTAACAGACAAACATGAAATACATTCTGCATTCCGGTCATCTTGTTCGACAATTCAACTTTATACGCTAAATTCCCAACTTGCTCGAGAATTGAAAATGGATCAACAAATCTTGGTGCCAATTTACGTCTCCTACCAAACTGAATCACACTCTTTAACGGAGAAATCTTGACGAATACCAAGTCACCAATGGAGAACTTCAAATCTCTTCGCCTTTTATCAGCATAACTTTTCTGCCAACCTTGGGCTGCCTTCATTCGCTGTCGAATAACCTTGATCTTATTTGAAGTTTCTCTTATTACATCTGTCCCAAGCACAAATTTCTTACCGACTTCCAACCAACATGATGGTGAGTTGCACGGCCTTCTGTACAAAGCTTCAAACGGAGCTGTACCAATACTGGACTGATAACTATTATTATATGCGAATTCAACCAAATGCAAATGGTCATCCCATGACCCTCCAAAATCCAATATACAATCCCTCAAGAGATACTCCAATACACGATTCACCCTCTCTGTTTGACCATCGGTTTGAGGATGGTACGCGGTACTGAGATGTAATTCTGACCCTAAAGCCTCTTGTAAGCTCTTCGAAAACCTACTAGTAAATAATGGATCTCGGTCACTCATGATACCTTTAGGTACTCCATGAAATCTCACTACCCGATTCATATACAGTTCTGCTAACTTAGCTGCCGTTCTATTCGACTTGACTGGTATAAATCTTTCACTTTTGGTCAATCAATCCATAATCACCAAAATACTATCATCACCCGATCTAGTCCTTGGTAAACCATCAATGAAATCCTTTAAGACTTGTTCCCATTTCCATTCAGGTATTTCTAACGATTGTAACAAACCACTAGGCTTCTTTTGCTCGGCTTTAACTAACTGGCAATTCCTGCACTTGGATATAAACTTCCCAACGTCTCTCTTCATCCTTCCCAATAGTATGTCTACTTCATGTCTCGATACATTTTGTTACCACAGAGACGTATAATCAGTTTCGAGTGATGACATTCTCTAAGCACTTCATCTCTCAATCCATTAACATTGGGTACAACTAGTCTACCATTCTTTCAAAGCCATCCTTCTCGATTAAGTCCATACTTGTTCATCTTCTCACTATTGATACCCATCTCTATCTTGGAGATGATTTCCAATAGGTTAGGATCGTCCCTCTGACTGGAACCAATCCGCTCAATCAAAGTTGGTCTGATCGTCAAACTTGCTAACATCCTGGGATCCCAATCACACTTATTTCTGAAATCATATCCTACGATATACTCCAGTTGCTTTCATTCGAGAAATATAGCCCCCAAATTGGCATGTCTCCTACTCAATGCATCAGCTACCGCATTGCCTTTCCCGGGTGTGTATGCGATATTGAAATTATATGAAGCCAAGAACTCTAACCATCTCTGCTAACGAAGGTTTAAATCCTTCTAAGAGGAAAGATGCTTTAATGACTTATGATCGGTAAACAACTTGAATCTTTCTCCCAAGAGATAGTGTCTCCACATCTTTAACGAGAACACGGTCGCTGCCAATTCCAAATCATGGATAGGATATCTTTTCTCATGTGGTTTCAGTTGCCGACTAGCATAAGCTATAACCGTACCTCATTGCATCAATACAAAACCTAGTCTGGTACCATAGGCATCTGTGCATACCGTCATCTATTTGTTCCCCTTAGGAATAACTAACACTGGTGCACATGTTAACTTCTCCTCTAGACTCTTAAATACGCCCTCGCACCTTCCATCCCAGATGAAAGCTTGATTCCTTTTGGTCAGCTGAGTTAATGGTGCCGCTATCTTGAAGAAGTCTTGAATAAACTTACGATAATATCCAGCTAACCCCAAGAAACTTCTCACATCCATTGTATTCTTGGGCGTAGACTAGTCTTGTACCGTAGCCACCTTCGCAGGGTCCACAGCAATACCATTCTCTGAAATGACATGGCCCAAGAATCTCATTTCTCTCCTCCAGAAGTGACATATAGAAAATTTCGCTTTCAATTGGTGTTTCCTCAACACCTCCATCACTGTCCTCAAATGTTCCTTGTGTTCTTCCTTTGTCCTCGAATAAAACAAGATATTGTCCATGAACACAAAAACAAACTTATTTAATTGATCCTTGAAAACCCTATTCATAAGATCCACAAAATATGTTGGTGCATTGGTCACCCAAATGGCATGACCAACCACTCATAGAATCCATATGGCGTTTGAAATGCCGTTTTAGGAATACTTTCAGCTGCTACTCAGTGCTGATGAAATCCTATCACGATATCTAACTGGGAGAACAATCTTGCTCCATTTAATTGATCAAACAAATCATCTATCCGTGGAAGAGGATACTTATTCTTTCTAGTCACCTTCTTCAACTTGCGGTAGTCTACACATAAGCGAAGGGAACCATCGGCCTTAGTGGGAAACATAACTGGTGCACCCCACTCGAAAACACTTTTTCTTATAAATACCGTCTTCATAAGATCGCTTACTTACACCTCGAGCTCTCGCTGCTCCCTTGGTGCTATCCGACGAAATGGCATCACTATAGGTCTGGCATCTTTCACTAAATCAATATGGAACTCATTCTCTCGGTATGGTGGAAGTCCGATCACTTCCCCGAAGATGTCCGGATATTCGCCAGCAATAGGCACATCTGATAACTCATCATGCGGGATGTCGAGGGAATTTAGAAAACTAGCCATCACCCCATTACTAAATAGGCTACCAACACCACCCTACGCCCATCATCTGCTCTAATGGTCACCGAAGACCCATCACAGTCCACCACCACCTCATACCTTTGGAGCCAATCGACTCCCAAATTAATGCCTAACCCAGTAAAGCCCAAAACAAAGCAATCACAAGAAAACATACATCCATGACTCGATAAGACCAAATTTCAGCAAATCATACTAAAGCTAGTCGAACCATCGATCGGGTTCGTCACAACTAAAGGTCTATTCACAATCTCGTGTTCCAATTCCAACCTATCTACCAGGTCACTAGATACAAAAGAATGGGAATCCGAGGTATCAAACAATACTCGAACAGGAACATCATAAATAGAACGCATACCTTGGATAACGACACCCTTTCCTTTCTCTACCGCAGTTGGGGAATTCGATACATAGGGAACAGTGGTGATAGCATATGCTTTCACGATCTGCTTCAAATTAGGGGGTTGTGGACATTTATCCTTATGATGTCCCACTTGGCCACAATTGAAGCATCTCATGTCCGTAGGGTTTGCTCGACAATCTCTGGCATAGTGTCCCCTCTTGCCACAGCTATAACACTTGACATCTTTCTTATCCTTCTTTTTCTGACCATTCTTGGTTTGGTTCTGTATCTTTTTGTTCTGGGAATTATTGTTGGATCTAGAATAACCCTAGAGGGGGGGTGAATAGGGTTTTTCATAGTTTTTACGTGATATTAAAAATTCGACAGGATATTAAATAAATACAGAAGAAATAAAAAGCAGAAAGGGAATAACACACAGAGATACCCAGCTTCGGCGAAATCCTGCCTAATGTTGCATTCCTAAGGTTTCTACTAGGTGTTAAAAACAGATCCCGCTTACAATCCCGTGTAAACTTGCATTGCCAGCTCCTATCCTAACCCTATGCTCAAAACCCTAGACTGGCCTATATCCACTAGACCAGATTTTCCCCTAGTTTTACAGGCACAAGTAAATTGTCAGTTAATCCCTAAATGAATCACCTAGGTTTTACAAACCTAGAATATGTTCAGACGGTTTGCAAAAGTAATTAAAAATACAACAAAAATAAAAATAAAACAAATAAAACCCTAAGTGTTAAATAGAATGGTCATCTCCTTTCACACTTCAAAAATAGGCCGGCCTATTATTCTTCTTTGTTAGACCCGAAATCTATTTGCTTTGGAAATTAGAAATGGCGGCCTCTAGGGTTTTTGGAGAGTCCTTAATCTGAATCGATTGCTGAGAGAATTGATGCGTGGTTTCTATAATTGCTCTAATGCTTTGAGTTGCTTCTTCGCTGATCGATTATCTACCTCTCTCTCTCTCGTGATTTGATCGAAAATACTTAGAATAAAATTGTGAGTTTTACTGATTTGATTCCTTCGATTTTCACTTTGAATTGTTATGTTGATTTTCGAAAGGCCAGTGATGAATTGATGTGGATTTATAGGATAAATAGAAAACCCTAGCCTGCGATTTTGTGTATGTGACTTGGCTGATTTTGTGTCTCCCTCTTTTGGTTTGATCACCTCGGCTTGATTGGTGTTGCGTGATTTCTTTTGCCATGGTTTCCTCTTTTGGATAGTCACGGCGTTGAATGATTTTATCAATTCTGATATAAATCTGCAGTGAAGTCCATTTCGAGATGATTGAATTAATTCTCCCTGCTTGCCATATTGGATTGAATTGAGTCTTGGAAACATTTAAATTATTGCCAATTTTGAAATTCACAAATCAATCCAATATGGCATAGTTACATGTGTCTTATGGCGTTGAATGATTTCCTTGCTAAAAAAATTGGAAAGAACAAACTGCTGCCCCATTTAATTTGTTGTCAAAAAATACTAGTTCAAAACCAGAATATTTTGAAACTTTCCTTGATTTGAAAACTGCCTTGAATGTCACATTGATCTTTTCTATTCCATGCTATGTCACATGCATATGTACATGCTGTTGTTCTTTGAATTGATGAACTGATTTCTTGCCTCGATATTGGAACTCGATTGTTTTTCTGTGCATGCTTCCTACTTGTAGCACCATTGTGTATTTGCACTTGCTCGAGAAGTTGTACAGTTGCAATGTCTATTCTTGCATAAGTTTGCCGTTTGCCTTGAATAAAATTCTTTGCTTTGCCCATTGTAAAACTGTCTTGAGCGTGATTACCCAAGCTTCACAATGTTGTGACTTTGCTTTGAATTATGAGCACCAATATACATGAGAAAACTAAACCTGAACATTTTTGTGTGCGTGATACTTGAGTTGCTTTGTTCTTTTGAACTGAGCTGTACACTTCATATACATCTCATATAAACTTCACCATTCATGAACCCAAGCTTAAACCATAGTGTTATGCACATACCAGTACATAATCATGAATATTTGCTCCATACTGTTCCCATCATGTGTGATCTTGAGAATTTGTATGTTCCACCATTCTTGTATATGTCGCATGACACATAAAGTTGCTGATAATGATTAACTTTGGCTTAGACCAAAAACATGTTAGCTTTGCCATGCAATGTGAATATAGGTATCTTGTTTTATTTGTTGCATGTCCACATTAGCTTGTGCATCCCTAATTGTCTTGCTGCTATAATGCTTGTACCTGCAACAATGTTTAACTTCTGGAATGTATGGCATAACCATGCATTACCAGTACATGCTACATGACCACTCTTATCTCCGTGTATATGTTTGACCTGACCATGTTGGTTTGACCAGTATTATATATTTGTTGTGTGTTTCATTATGGCTTGTTCATACTTGCATTTGACGTTTTTCTTTGAATGACTCGACTTGCTTGATCCTTACTGTTACTATTTGCATTGATGCAGTGAAACACCCCACCTCCGTTAGGGTCACTCTCAAAGGGAATGCCCTAATTTTGGTGGAGGTTTATAAGTATAAGTCACAGATATACAAGACAAATATAAGAACACATATTTTTGAACAGCGGAAAACAACAACTTTTATTTCATTAAAAATATGTGTTACAACAACCATACCATAATTGTCTTACAATACTTCCAAAAACACAACATCTTCATAACTGTCTTGATTACATTATTTAAAGAAGCATAAAGAAAACATAAATAAACTGCAAAAGTCCCATAGTTGCTGTCCAAGGCCATAGTCCAAAACGAAAAGATCCAAGTAATACATTCTTTCTCTTCAAGCTGGATATGAAGGCTGGTCAAGCTGCGGTATTCCCTCCCTGTGGACCTGGGGGGGGGAACGAAAGAAAAGAAGGCGAAAGAAAAGTAGAGTCAGACATAAAGCCTGAGTAAGTCTAGGACTATTCAGTCTATGAATAAAGAACTGGGTATGATAAGTATAAGCTAGAAATGGGAAAGCACCATAAACTTAGTTAAGTTGTCTAGGGTCGAATATACTATTGTACCCCGTATTAATCTCTGAACCCATATAAACTAGTTCCCAACAGGCACCCCATAATCAGGGTGAAGTGATCCATTTTATGATGATCGGCTCCTACTCGCATAGTTACATGTGTCTTATGGCCCCCGATGTTGTAGTTACCTATGCTGGTCCCACCATGGGGTGTATCAAGTCCCATGGTGGCGGCCCGACACAATCCTAGAATGCATAGGTATGCTACTGGTGCCCAGTGCCTTATTTTTCTGCGCCAGAGTGTGTGCATGCCCGCACCCCGTTAGAACCTACACTGCTGCACCACCGCCGTTGATTTGACCTCTTACAATCAGCCCAGTAATCATGCCCCACCCTGCCTAGTTTCAGGGTATCATGATACCTTATAGGGTTACTGCTGAAAAGGGTCCCTCGCTACTAGGTTTTCTATTTCTAGCCAACATGCTAAGTTGGTTAAGTGTTTTATAAACCTAACCCCCAATCAGTCTGTTTAGTTTAGCATGTTCCGTTTTGATTAAGTATTAATATAATATACTTAATCCTATCAATCCTGGCTCAGCCTTAATTGTCTTATTAAAGCCTTGACCTCTCACATTAGACAGGTATTGTTGTGGCTGCCTGTTGCCGGTTGGGTCCGGGCAGTCTTACGCCACAACTCAGTCTAACCTCGGGTCCTTATTGGGCTCCGTGTTTAACCACCCACATTGGATAGGTATTGTTGTGACTACTGGACAGCCGGGCGGTTCCGGGCAGGTTTACATCACAACTCAATCCAACCTCGGGTTAAACACATCGTATTTTTCTACATTTACATATTTTGTCTTTCTTCTTTTTAAATGTAAATATTTGCGGCCCATTATTCAAATTCATCTTTATTGGTTAAGATTTATTCATGCCACTTAATTGCTCTTTCAAGGTTGTTGGCATGCGTTAAACATGCCAACACATATGTTCTATATTTTAGCCCAAACGTCATTACCCCCGTATTATACGTTCACTCCAACGTAAGGTGTGTTGGGTTTAATACTTAAACCCAATTTGGCCAAATGAAAAGGGGAGGCTTATAACATGATGTTTATAAGATAACATGAAAAAGGGGAGTGTGAACGCATGAACTTGCAACGAACGATTCAATTAACATAAAATAGGCACATGTGAACTTGCAATTGTAACATCACATAATCATGGCATAACATGAATCATTTTATCCATATAATCATAGCATAAACAATACTTAGACATGAATCATTCTATTCGTATAATCATGGCATAAACAATACTTAAACATGAATCATTCTATTCATATGGTTAATGCATAGACAATACTTAAACATGAATCAATCTATTCATATGATTATGGCATAAACAGTACTTAAACATGAATCATTTATTCATATGACTATGGCATAAACAATACCTAAACATGAATTATTCTATTCATATGATTATGGCATAAACAATACCTAAGCATGAATTATTCAATTCATATGATTATGGCATAAACAATAATTAAACATGAATCATTTATTCATATGACTATGGCATAAACAATACCTAAACAAGAATTATTCTATTCATATGATTATGGCATAAACAATACCTAAGCATGAATTATTCAATTCATATGATTATGGCATAAACAATACTTAAACATGAATCATAGGTTCAACTAACCATGTAAACTTGAAATTAAGAATCTAACTAAATTAGATATCATTATTATTGGCACATGGTCTTGACTATAAATATAAGCCTATATTTTATTTAGGCATAAACTAATCGTTTTCATAAAATCACTACATGTTAACAAAAGGGTACTTACTTTTGTCACTAATACAAAAGTATGGTTCAACTAGAATTATCCCAACCTAATTCTTATATGAATCATGGTTTTCATTCTATTCATAGAATTATAGCATAAACATATCTAAACTTACATCATGGTTTTTATTTTATCTATGTAAACTTGCAAGAGGAATGTAATTCTAATGTAACTTATGATAACAACATGAGCCTAAAAACATGTTTTTCAATTGGGCATAATAACGAACATAGTTTAGTCATGTTCATAAAATTAATACAAATTTATAAAGATGCGTGCTTTTGTCACTATCACAAAAATATGATTTTTATACTTGAACTATGATGCCAATTTCAACATAACCTTCATATGAATCATAATACTTAAGTGGATCAAATTACACTAAAGATGACCATAGAATTATACATCATGTTGTCATAACAATAGATCATAGACTTGCATGAATTTCAAAATAAACTATTACAACATATAGTTGTTGTTTCAACATGAATCTTATACTTGCATTTACCAAATGGGTGTTGTAAATAACTACCACAAACATGTAGTTTTCAATATGAATCATATGCTTGCATAAGTCCCAATCAAAATTCCACAACATGTGGTTGTCAACATAAGCCACATACTTGTATGAATCAAACCATAGCATTGCCAAATCGTTTAGAATCAAAATAACATACAATTATAATTCATTATCGCCACAATTCCATTTCGTTTCCAACGCAAATCGCATACTTGCAAATATCCAATCGTATACCATAATATTCCCAAATCGTTTTGCATCAAAGCAACATACAAATATAGATTATTATCGCCACAATTCCATTTCTTACATTACACAAATCAACACAATTATTTAATTCATATCGGAATAGCACTCTACATACAGCGTATGGCGAATCTTCAATTCAGGAATCTGAATTCTGAATTCTGAATTTGGAGATGCTATCCTTTGTTGTAGGCGTTGCTTTGATTGATTTGACGTTGCTTTAAGCTTTTTGATTTATTCCTAATTGTCTCTCTATTTCTGACGGCTATCTTTAGTCTCTCCTCAGCAACATGACGGTCTCAGCTCCATTTTAGTTTGTGTGAATTAGGGTTAGTCTTAGGTCCTTTTTATAGAGTTTGTGAGTTGATTTAGACCGTCGATGAAGCTTGGTTCAATAATAGCCGTTCGTTTGAAGGAGAGACCAACCAGGAGCTGACACCTAGCCCTAGTGACAAGGCAAGGCTCAGAAAATCGACCAAACACAGACCTGGCCAGCCAGGGTGGGCTGGGTTCGACCTGGCTCAGGGGCCAGGTCGATAGCCCAGTCGACACCGTGTCGACTTGGCAGTCGACACGGGTTACCCAGGTCGACTGCCCAGTCGACCTGGCTAGCCCCAGGTCGACTGCCAAGTCGACCTGGGTGCTTTGGGCGGGAATTTTCCCGCCTTGGCCAATTGGGCCCGATTTTGAATTTTGAATTAGTTTTTCTGAGCTGTTTTCGTCTTTTCGAATTTTAAACCTAATTCTGAAACTTCCGGAGGCCATATCTTGGTCATACGGACTCCAATTTTCGAAAACTCGGACTCTATTTCGCGTATTTTTCCGAGACGAACGCAATGGCATATCCCGTTTCCCTTAATTCTTTGATTTGAAATTAATTATACTTTAATTTATGAATTTCACGGTTATAGAATACACGGGGTGTTACATTCTCCCCCACTTAAAAGGATTTCGTCCCCGAAATCTTCAAGTTAGGAAGAATGTATATCCTAACATCCAAACATCCATCTACTCATCCATCAAACACGAGCATCCATTGTCCTTAAAAGACTTCTAATGCTTCATGATCATATGCGAAGTGTGTGTGTACATGTACTTATCTAATGCAAAATCAGGCGGTCTACTGATTCAGTTGACCTCCTTAATGCGAATTATGTAAGTGCTATGAATCCATTATGTATGCAAATCCTCCTATTCATGATTCTACATGAGTGCACAATCATTCATATAAATGCAACATCCATATGACAACACATTAAAGTTCAACCATATACGAATGCAAACATATATGCATATGCAATATGAAGTGACTGAACCGATCTAAAACCTAGATTGTGTGTGTATATGCAACCACGAGCAACCACTAGCAATCACTTGCAACCACTTGCAACCATCATCCATAACATGTTTCAACTACATGTTTTCATCCAAAGAGTTTCTACCTAAAAGATAGGGTCGAGGAGATATACCAAAAAAAAGATAGATAAAAGCGCAACTTAAGGAAAAGGAAGGATCAAAGATGTACCCTCGAAAAGAAAAGGGTAGGCAGCGCGTATTCTAGCTTCAGTCTCCCAAGTTGCATCTCCTTCGGCGTCGCTCCACTGAACTTTGACGAGCTTGACTTCGCGGTTGCGTAGCTTCTTCACTTCCGTTCCTAATATGCGGGTTGGAACTTTCCTCACGGTTGCTTTGCGTTCCACTTCAGCTTCTTCTAGGATATTTGGCTCTACAACTTCAGCAGACTCATGTAGACATTTTCGGAGATGTGAAACGTGAAAGATGTTGTGAACTCCGGCCAATCCTTCGGGTAGCTCTAATCTATAGGACATTTTCCCAATTGTTCCTATCTAAAGGTATAGTCGAATGATAGAAGCAAGTAAAAACTTTGTGCCTATTAGGCAATGTCAAAACTGGAAATCTATGCCACATATATATTGATTAGGAGAAGAACCCTCTAAGCATCAGCCCCGAAGACCGAAATCAACATCAGACTGACACCCAAAGAATTTCTCAACCCAACCACTATATATGATTCTAGGAAACTAAGCATGATGGACTCCTTTTAGGTCACAAGGGAGTCCCTTCGTAAGACCAACCCGTATCCTATAAAACCCAAAACTCTAGTCAAACCAACGAACACCCTCCAGCCCCAACATGTGTTACTAACAGATGAGTCATACTCCCTATGGGGTTTGCAACAGAAATTGGATTGAGAATGGGACCGAGAGGATATACACAAAAGATAGCATGCAAGTAAGCTCTACAGGAAGAGAGGGATCAAGGA
The DNA here is from genome assembly GCA_030737875.1 of Allium sativum. Taxonomy (NCBI): domain Eukaryota; kingdom Viridiplantae; phylum Streptophyta; class Magnoliopsida; order Asparagales; family Amaryllidaceae; genus Allium; species Allium sativum. The sequence goes on along the minus strand of CM060916.1, from coordinate 745,846,427 downwards.
TATACTCTTAAGAAGAGATATGATGCACGAATCTAGTCTTCAATCTTCTAAGTCGCATTCCTTGAGCTTAACTCCATTATGCTTTGTCCGTCTTTAACTTCACAATTTCGTAGCTTCTTAATTCTTGTTTCCAAAATATGAGTTGGAACCTATTTCACTATTGCCTCTCGTTCCTCTTTCACTTACTCTACTTCTAGTATACTCAGCTCAAACATAACGGCGTACTCATGGTTTCATGCAAGCTCTCCAAAATTCACTAGTGAATTTTAGATCTTGTCCACTTACTATCAGGTATTCCACGTAGCAGAACTATCTCTTGGAAATAAATGCCAGCTATGTTGCCAAATGTACTTACTAAGGTGATTTCTCCACAACTCATGCATAAGCGAAATGAACCTTCTGCCTTAGTGGCGAACACTACTGGAGCGCCCCATTCTGAAATGCTCCTTCTAATGAACCCCTTCTCTAGAAGCTCTTTAATCTGTTTACTGAGCTCTTTCCTTTCCCGTGGGGCCATGTGTCTAACGGGCAACGCAACGGGCTTTGCATTATCTACGAGGTATATGCGGAAGTCTATCTCCCGCTTCGGAGGTAAGCCCTTCACCTCTTCGAAGACATCCGGATATTCCCGGACCACTCTAATCGATTGCAAATTTTCAACAGAGGCATCTAGCGATTCAAGGTAACTAAGCATAACCGCATACGAGGGATTACAAGAAATTTCCAAAGTGTTACCGAGCTGGGTCAGGAGCCTAACGACCCTTTTCACAATCAAGGATGGCCCCATTACTGGATAGCCAATCCATGCCCAAAATCAAACCATATCCCGAAAAGCCCAAAACAAAGGCACTACATTGAAATTCTACGCTTAGAATTGAAATTTTCAATCCCAAACAGATCATAGACAAATGAGCTGGGCCCCCAATTGGGTTTGAAACAATTAAGGGGTCCTCTACCATACTAGTTTTTAGGTGCAGAGATTATACTAAAGCAGACGAGATAAAGGAGTGTGATACGCCAGAGTCAAATAAAGTGCGAACGGGGTGATCATAAAGATGAACTACACTTCCTACATAAGTATTTATACCTCGTTTCTTTGGGCAGTCCTTAGCCATGTGGCCTGTCTCACCGCAAGAAAAGCACCCACCATTCATCTTGGCCTTCTTTTTCCGGCAATCTTTCACTAAGTGCCCCACTTTTCCACAGAATTTACACTCCCTCTTCTCTCGGGACTTGTTGTCTTTCCCGCCCTTCTCAAAGTCTGTCTCCTCAGGACAGTCTTTACTGATGTGTCCAGTCTCCCCACAATGAAAACATTCTCCTTGCTTTCTTTTCCTCTTTCTACAATCCTTGGCTATGTGCCCTTCCGTACCACAAAAATTGCATTTCCTTTTTTTCCTGTTTCTTATTATTACTGTTACGATCCTTTCTTGTTTGACTATTATTCATCTTCCTACTCTGGGACTCTTCCGCTTGCTGGTTCACGTGGAGGAGGAGGAGTGAAAGCATCAGCAGCTGGAGAGTAATGTCTCCAGACATGCTGAAACAGAAAGGGTAGATTCAAAACGAAGGATAAGAGATAGTACCTATGGCTTTGGGGAGGGTACTTTGCCTTTTAAAATAAAATAATATTTTATCTTTTTAAAATGCTTCTTTAAATTTCCTTTTTGAAAATAAATTTTCAAAACTTTTTATCTTATCTGGTAAACCTATGCTCTGATACCAAGTGAAACACCCCACCTCCGTTAGGGTCACTCTCAAAGGGAATGCCCTAATTTTGGTGGAGGTTTATAAGTATAAGTCACAGATATACAAGACAGATATAAGAACACATATTTTTGAACAGCGGAAAAACAACAACTTTTATTTCATTAAAAATACGTGTTACAACAACCATACCATAATTGTCTTACAATACTTCCAAAAACACAACATCTTCATAACTGTCTTGATTACATTATTTAAAGAAGCATAAAGAAAACATAAATAAACTGCAAAAGTCCCATAGTTGCTGTCCAAGGCCATAGTCCAAAACGAAAAGATCCAAGCAATACATTCTTTCTCTTCAAGCTGGATATAAAGGCAGGTCAAGCTGCGGTATTCCCTCCCTGTGGACCTGGGGGGAACGAAAGAAAAGAAGGCGAAAGAAAAGTAGAGTCAGACATAAAGCCTGAGTAAGTCTAGGACTATTCAGTCTATGAATAAAGAACTGGGTATGATAAGTATAAGCTAGAAATGGGAAAGCACCATAAACTTAGTTAAGTTGTCTAGGGTCGAATATACTATCGTACCCCGTATTAATCTCTGAACCCATATAAACTAGTTCCCAACAGGCACCCCATAATCAGGGTGAAGTGATCCATTTTATGATGATCGGCTCCTACTCGCATAGTTACATGTGTCTTACGGCCCCCGATGTTGTAGTTACCTATGCTGGTCCCACCATGGGGTGTATCAAGTCCCATGGTGGCGGCCCGACACAATCCTAGAATGCACAGATATGCTACTAGTGCCCAGTGCCTTATTTTTCTGCGCCGGAGTGTGTGCACGCCCGCACCCCGTTAGAACCTACACTGCTGCACCACCGCCGTTGATTTGACCTCTTACAATCAGCCCAGTAATCGTGCCCCACCCTGCCTAGTTTCAGGGTATCATGATACCTTATAGGGTTACTGCTGAAAAGGGTCCCTCGCTACTAGGTTTTCTATTTCTAGCCAACATGCTAAGTTGGTTAAGTGTTTTATAAACCTAACCCCCAATCAGTCTGTTTAGTTTAGCATGTTCCGTTTTGATTAAGTATTAATATAATTTACTTAATCCTATCAATCCTGGCTCAGCCTTAATTGTCTTATTAAAGCCTTGACCTCTCACATTAGACAGGTATTGTTGTGGCTGCCTGTTGCCGGTTGGGTCCGGGCAGTCTTACGCCACAACTCAGTCTAACCTCGGGTCCTTATTGGGCTCCGTGTTTAACCACCCACATTGGATAGGTATTGTTGTGACTACTGGACAGCCGGGCGGTTCCGGGCAGGTTTACATCACAACTCAATCCAACCTCGGGTTAAACACATCGTATTTTTCTACATTTACATATTTTGTCTTTCTTCTTTTTATATGTAAATATTTGCGGCCCATTATTCAAATTCATCTTTATTGGTTAAGATTTATTCATGCCACTTAATTGTTCTTTCAAGGTTGTTGGCATGCGTTAAACATGCCAACACATATGTTCTATATTTTAGCCCAAACGTCATTACCCCCGTATTATACGTTCGCTCCAACGTAAGGTGTGTTGGGTTTAATACTTAAACCCAATTTAGCCAAATGAAAAGGGGAGGCTTATAACATGATGTTTATAAGATAACATGAAAAAGGGGAGTGTGAACGCATGAACTTGCAACGAACGATTCAATTAACATAAAATAGGCACATGTGAACTTGCAATTGTAACATCATATAATCATGGCATAACATGAATCATTTTATCCATATAATCATAGCATAAACAATATTAAACATGAATCATTCTATTCGTATAATCATGGCATAAACAATACTTAAACATGAATCATTCTATTCATATGGTTAATGCATAGACAATACTTAAACATGAATCAATCTATTCATATGATTATGGCATAAACAGTACTTAAACATGAATCATTTATTCATATGACTATGGCATAAACAATACCTAAACATGAATTATTCTATTCATATGATTATGGCATAAACAATACCTAAGCATGAATTATTCAATTCATATGATTATGGCATAAACAATACTTGAACATGAATCATTTATTCATATGACTATGGCATAAACAATACCTAAACATGAATTATTCTATTCATATGATTATGGCATAAACAATACCTAAGCATGAATTATTCAATTCATATGATTATGGCATAAACAATACTTAAACATGAATCATAGGTTCAACTAACCATGTAAACTTGAAATTAAGAATCTAACTAAATTAGATATCATTATTATTGGCACATGGTCTTGACTAGAAATATAAGCCTATATTTTATTTAGGCATAAACTAATCGTTTTCATAAAATCACTACATGTTAACAAAAGGGTACTTACTTTTGTCACTAATACAAAAGTATGGTTCAACTAGAATTATCCCAACCTAATTCTTATATGAATCATGGTTTTCATTCTATTCATAGAATTATAGCATAAACATATCTAAACTTACATCATGGTTTTTATTTTATCTATGTAAACTTGCAAGAGGAATGTAATTCTAATGTAACTTATGATAACAACATGAGCCTAAAAACATGTTTTTCAATTGGGCATAATAACGAACATAGTTTAGTCATGTTCATAAAATTAATACAAATTTACAAAGATGCGTGCTTTTGTCACTATCACAAAAATATGATTTTTATACTTGAACTATGATGCCAATTTCAACATAACCTTCATATGAATCATAATACTTAAGTGGATCAAATTACACTAAAGATGACCATAGAATTATACATCATGTTGTCATAACAATAGATCATAGACTTGCATGAATTTCAAAATAAACTATTACAACATATAGTTGTTGTTTCAACATGAATCTTATACTTGCATTTACCAAATGGGTGTTGTAAATAACTACCACAAACATGTAGTTTTCAATATGAATCATATGCTTGCATAAGTCCCAATCAAAATTCCACAACATGTGGTTGTCAGCATAAGCCACATACTTGTATGAATCAAACCATAGCATTGCCAAATCGTTTAGAATCAAAATAACATACAAATATAATTCGTTATCGCCACAATTCCATTTCGTTTCCAACGCAAATCGCATACTTGCAAATATCCAATCGTATACCATAATATTCCCAAATCGTTTTGCATCAAAGCAACATACAAATATAGATTATTATCGCCACAATTCCATTTCTTACATTACACAAATCAACACAATTATTTAATTCATATCGGAATAGCACTCTACTTACAGCGTATGGCGAATCTTCAATTCAGAAATCTGAATTCTGAATTTGGAGATGTTATCCTTTGTTGTAGGCGTTGCTTTGATTGATTTGACGTTGCTTTAAGCTTTTTGATTTATTCCTAATTGTCTCTCTATTTCTGACGGCTATCTTTAGTCTCTCCTCAGCAACATGACGGTCTCAGCTCCATTTTAGTTTGTGTGAATTAGGGTTAGTCTTAGGTCCTTTTTATAGAGTTTGTGAGTTGATTTAGACCGTCGATGAAGCTTGGTTCAATAATAGCCGTTCGTTTGAAGGAGAGACCAACCAGGAGCTGACACCTGGCCCTAGTGACAAGGCAAGGCTCGGAAAATCGACCAAACACAGACCTGGCCAGCCAGGGTGGGCTGGGTTCGACCTGGCTCAGGGGCCAGGTCGACAGCCCAGTCGACACCGTGTCGACTTGGCAGTCGACACGGGTTACCCAGGTCGACTGCCCAGTCGACCTGGCTAGCCCCAGGTCGACTGCCAAGTCGACCTGGGTGCTTTGGGCGGGAATTTTCCCGCCTTGGCCAATTGGGCCCGATTTTGAATTTTGAATTAGTTTTTCTGAGCTGTTTTCGTCTGTTCGAATTTTAAACCTAATTCTGAAACTTCCGGAGGCCATATCTTGGTCATACGGACTCTGATTTTCGAAAACTCGGACTCTATTTCGCGTATTTTTCCGAGACGAACGCAATGGCGTATCCCGTTTCCCTTAATTCTTTGATTTGAAATTAATTATACTTTAATTTATGAATTTCACGGTTATAGAATACACGGGGTGTTACATGCCATGAACCAATTTCTTGTGTACATGTGGCACTAACTCGACACTTGGGATATTTGAAAACTTGCTTGGCTTCACTAGTCTCGACCATATTTGTTGATAGCTTCACTGTCTTGAAATATGTTGAGTTGTGCACTGAGTTGAGATGGTCCACGTGGCTACTCCTCAGTTGGTCCACGTGGCTACTCCTCAGTTGCACACTCGATTGGCGAGGCATTGCACACGTGTATATATATACACACGTGTGTATATGCGGCTATCCAGACACGTTGCACACTCGATTGGCGAGGCAGTGCACACGTGTATATATATACACACGTGTGTATATGCGGCCATCCTGACACGTTGTCCTATCCCTGCACTGTACATATACAAGCTGAGTAGACACAGTCAGATCAAGTCATGAAAAATGATGAGAAACAGACCAGAAATATGAGGAATAAAATTTTAAAAATAAAATTTATATTCATATGTATTTTGAAAATTATTTATGTTCCACACATTGTGTGTGTGTTTCTGTATATGACATGTATGAAGATGACTGGATTGATAGTGAAGTGCTGTGAAGACTGAAGACTGTAGACAGAAGTTGACAGTGAAAAATATACAAAAGCATCTGTATATGAGTGTAACTGAATGTATATATAAAATTGTATGACAGAGTGTGAGTGTTGTAGAGAGAAACTGCGTAGTAATGAGAGAAATGTCATGATGTTTGTATTAAACAAATTTGACTGAAATAAAATATTATTTTTATTGTGTTCAAACAAATTTGTCTAACACATTCAGTTTATATACAAGTGCAATATTATGTGTAATATCTATGAATGTGTACAAATAGTGGAGTCATATAATTTGTACTGTTTGAATGTTGAAATATAGTATTTATATTTAAATAAAATACTTTGTGAATATATGAAATTTCGTACAGTCGTATTCTATTTAAATATAAATATTATATTCCTGTCTGTGATGTTATATAATAGTACAACAACAAACACATTTAAAAGAATATATACTTAGTTGTTATCATCAAACAAAAATCATATAATTGTGTATGCAACATTGTTATATACAACAATCTCCCCCTTTTGATGATGACCAACAAATATGAAGATTTTGAATATAATAAATGTGTTTGAGAGTAAAGAACTGAACTCCCCCTATTTGAAAGCCCACTACAATAGAAACTCCACCTATAATTGTGCATGAGTGAAGAAACATGGAAATTGAATGAATTTTCAAAATTAAAAATATTTATAAAATATTCACTCATAAATAAAAATCTCAATCCATTCTCTCCCTTTTGTTATCATCAAAAGGATTTAGAATTTAAAATATAGATGAAAATGACTAACAAATACAGTATCAGCTTAAGAGGAAGAATGGTCATCATAAATCTCAATCGATCAAACAAAAATCATAATATTCTGAGAACAAGTGGCATATTTCATATTGTAGAGAATGATAGATTTATGATGAATTTTATATAAAATGGAGAGAGAGAGTTAGAAAAACATGATTTATAATTATTTTCGAAAGAATTTTGTAAAAAAGAGCACAAAACACTGATGGATTTGGACTATAATTATAATTTCAATTTAAGTGAAAAAATTGAAAATTCTCAAATTCCAATAGCTATCAATCAACAAATCATAATGCGTCATAAGATTTCAACATATTTCATAGATTAGAATATGGATTGATAGGCGGGTTTTTAAACACCAAGGAGAATTTCATATTAAGTTCAATTTATAGCACATTTTTTTTATTATTTAAGAGCACACTGACCACGCATAACCAGAGCTTGGATTTTTAAATGAGATCAGTCGCAGCTTAAATTATAAGTTGTCCCTTAACCATGCATGACCAGAGCTTGGATTTTTAAATGAGGTTAGAGACACACTTATATATAAATTATATATCTTATCATTTTTAGCTTTAAATAGAAAAACTCCTCAGTATATAAAACAAATATGGATGATGGAAATGTGATAGGTAGAGAAATGGTCTTGTGAAATAAATTCCTAAATTAATTATATTATGAAATATGCTCGACTGTACCGGAATCATTGAAAAATTTCAATTATCACTAATTCTGAATAATAAAATAGTCCAATTTCTATCACAAATATTTCCATTGTTTATTCAAAAAGATTTTAAAAATAAATTAAACTCTCCACATTAATATAAAAAACATGACGGATGAAAGAATAATGGTAGTAAAGAAGATGGTCGTGAAATAATCGTCAATTCAAAGATATTATAATAATTATTCAACCATCATAAAAATATTAATAAAATCTCCTCTTGTTGTGAAATATACTGCAGTCACAATTCATCACAATTTCAAAATCTAATAATAATTTTGATGAATTATAAATACAGTTCAGTTTAGTTATTGATTTCAATTTCTGAATGAATAATCAATAAATATTTTTAAAATTGAAAACTAATTACAAGAGGAATATGCAGATCTATACAAGAAAAGAGGGATTAAGAAATATATACAAAAAGAATATTCATCACTTTTGATACCAATTGGTGTCCTTATTGACAAATTTTAATCACAATGCCCAACCAGACAAAATTAACAAATTTGGCACATTTATCAGAGCTGTAGACAAGAACAAGCAGTTATTTGAAGAACAGTATCAGAGCAGCAAACAGATCATAAACAATCAATTTCCAAAATATTTTCAAAACAAAATCAAAGCAGCACAAAAATCATTTTCAAAGCAGACTTGTCAAGGAGATGTTTCAAAGATATTAAAAACAGTCAAAGAATGGTTCATGATCCAAGATTAAATATATAGTTTATTTTAAATTATTTGAAGGGATATGAAAAGATCGAGATCCAATGAATCAGTCACACCAGATTATAAATTTTAAATTCACGATGTGTGTGAGATTCAAGAAAGTAATTATTTCAAATGATTTTAAGCAAACAAATATTTAAATCAAAAAATCATGAAGTAACAGTGAGTTTCAAGACCAGATTTTTTCACAAGTATCTCTGACAAGTACAAAGAATTTTTTAGAATATTTACATCATGTTTTAAAGAAAATTCATGATCCAAAAATAGTGGTTTATTCAAAATCATTTGAAATAAATATAATTCTTGAGATATAATGAATCAATCACACAAGATTAATAATTTCAGATCTGAGAGGTGTGTGAGATTCAAAATATCCGAAATTTTAAATGATCTTAAACAAACATAAATCCAAACTAGCTGATCATGAATAGCAGAGAATTTCAAGACGTAAGCAATGATTCAAGAATATCTAAGCCAACCTAAAAAATCAATGAAATTATCACGACTGATAAGTACAGTGTGCTGTAATGAGTATAATATTTCAAGCTTTTCTAAATTGAATTAGAAGAAACTCAATACAGCAGAGGTGTGTGAAACTTCATCAAATTTTCAGATCTTCAAGAATTTAGAATTCTAATTAACAATGCTCAAGATATGACAAGGATACATCAACGTCGTTATGAATTCAGAAATCAGACAGATAAACTTTAAAAACAATTGCAGATATTTACAATATTAAATTCAAGATCTGGAAATAATTAAAAGATCAGAGTTCTATTCAACTAAAGTGAATTTCCAGAAAATATGAGTTCTACAATTGGAAGTTAATGAAGCCCAGAAGAAGTTACAATGATCTGACAGTAACAAATCAGATCAGAAAAAAAGAAACTAGAAGGGGCAGAAGAAGAAATGAACAAAAAAAAATAATAACAGAGAAAATTTACATAGGTGAGTTTAGAGATCATACCAGAATCCAATGTAAATCAGAATCTCTAACTCAGCATCTTGGCTAAGGAACTGTGAAAGATACATTTCTGTATACCAGCTTGATTTCAAATCTCTTTTTGCATAGCAGTTCCTAAGCCTCCTCTAGTACCTAACTGTTTAGAGGATTGAGTGGTCTAACAAAAGAAGTAAAACCACTTACAGATGTATTTATATGCTTTGGTACCTAGACTTGTTTGTATAATAATCCATCTGAATTTACCTGTGTACCCTTTGGAACCCAAATCTGTTTAATTTAACAAAGTTTGTTTTATTTTTTTGGAATCCAGGATTGTTTAGATGAATTACTATAAAACAAATTCGCATCACGTTTAGGATTCAGAAATATTTTGAGATTATCAGGGATTGAATTTTCAAATCCATTATTTCCAAAGCAATTTGAAGGATTTTTCAAATCATACGAATTCAAATTTTCAGAAGCATTTGATTTTCGAAAACCAAGACCACGTTTATTTCCAATAGAAAACTGGTTTTTTAATAACATATTCAAATATTTTTCTCCATTAGAGAATTTATCCAAAGTTGATTCGAGATGTTGAATTTTAGATTTAGGATTGCTATTCTCTTTCATTAGATTTGAACTACGGGTAATATTGATCTTTCTCTTTTTAACATCATTTTGTTTCAAAACCAAATTTTCATTTTCAAGTAATTTAATTCTGGTCTTGGATTCAAAGATCTTTGATTCAAATTTAATTTGTTTTTCAAATTCAAATTTCTTGAGATTTTCAATCTCTTTTTCAAGCTCAATCAAAATCAGATCTGTTTTCAACAAACTATTATTTTCAGCAATTTCATGTTTGGAATTTTTGATAGCCTTAAATTTTATAAATTCCTTAAACAATTTTTTGCATCTTTCATATCAATCTCGTTATCTTTTAAAATCAAAATTTCCTCTTCAAGTCTTTGAATGTTTTTATTTAAATGAACAAGATCAGTTTCCAATTTCAAACAATTTTCACAATCAGAATTTTCTAATTTTATGACATTTGAAAGTTTTGATTCCAAGAAGTTAATTTTGCTGGTCAACTCTCGATTTCTATAATTTAAAGATTTATTTTTCAGTTGGAGTATATCAACAGATTTAGTTAAATCAATGCACATATAAACTAAATCTTCGTATGTCAAACTTTCCATTTCATCATCCGTTGATTCTCCATCATCTGATCCATCTGAATTTTCATTTACATGACTTGTTAAGCATAGATCTGAACCTGAGTTGACATTCTCGGGTTTTGAGCTGTTGTCAGATTTTCCATACAGCGCGTTGAGAGTTTTCCAGATATCCTACGCAGTTAAACAATGAGAGATAAATTTTAATTGATCATTATCAAGATAGGAACAAATAATATGCATAACACGAGCATTCAAAACCTTATTCTTCTTATCCGACATGTCTCCCAAATTTTCAATAATATTCCAATATTCAGAATTAACATATTTTAAATTTAATTCAAATTTTGATTTCCATATTAAAAAAATTGTTCCATTGAAAATAATTGGAATATCATTGGACTGACTCTCTATGAACTGACAACTAGGAATCACCATTTCTCTAGAGTTAAACAAAAATACCTGCTCTGATACCACTTGGTGTCTCTATTTGCGAGGAATTTTAATCACCCCAGTGGCCACCAAAGATACCTCAGACACTGGTTTCATATCCTGCCTCTCGACACGGACAACCACCCACGAGCATGTAGAGGCAAGAGTCAATACTTCTCTGCATGATCATACAGCGAGAACCCCCTATCATGTTGTTACCTTAAACCAGCTCTGATATCACTTGTTGGATCTAGAATAATCCTATAGGGGGGTGAATAGGGTTTTTCACAGTCTTTACGTGATATTAAAAATTTGACAGGATATTAATTAAATACAGCAGAAATAAAAAGCAGAAAGGAAATAACACACAGAGAAACCCAGCTTCGGCAAAATCCTGCCTACTGCTGCATTCCTAAGGTTTCTACTAGATGTTATAAAAAGATCCCGCTTACAATCCCATGTAAACTAGCAGTGCCTACTCCTGTCCTAACCCTACGCTCAAAACCCTAGACTGATCTATATCCACTAGACCAGATTTTCCCCTAGTTTAGCAGACGTTAGTAAACTGTCAGTTAATCGCTAACTGAATAACCTAGATTTTGCAGACCTAGAAACTGTTCAAACGGTTTACAAAAGAAATTGAAAAAAACAAAAACAAATAAAACCCTAGGAGTTAAAATAGAATGGTCATCCCCTTTCACACTTCAAAAATAGGCCGGCCCATTATTCTTCTTTGTTAGACCCGAAATCTCTTTGCTCTGGAAATTAGAAATGGTAGCCTCTAGGGTTTTTGGAGAGTCCCAAATCTGAATCGATTGCTGAAAGAATTGATGTGTGGTTTCTATAATTGCTCTAATGCTTTGAATTGCTTCTCCGTTGATCGATTATCTGCCACTCTCTCTCTGGCGATTTGATCGAAAATACTTACGATAAAATTGTGAGTATTACTGATTTGATTCCTTCGATTTTCTCTTTGAATTGTTGTGTTGGTTTTCGATAAGGCCAGTGATGAATTGGTGTGGATTTATAGGGTAAATAGAAAACCCTAGCCTCTGATTTCGTGTATGTGACATGGCTGATTACGTGTTTCCCCCTTTTGGTTTGATCACCTCGACTTGATTGGTGTTGCATGATTTATGGTTCCATGGTTTCCTCTTTTGGATAGTCACGGCTTTGAATGATTTTATCAATTCTGATATAAACCTGTAGTGAAATCCATTTCAAGATGACTGAATTAATTTTCCATTTCCCCGAAAAATATTGCTTGCCATATTGTATTGAATTAAATCTTGATGACTTTATTGAAACAATTAAATTATTGACAATTTTGATTTTCTTCCCCTTTGAATTTTAATGAAAATGAGTCATACTGATTTGTGAATTTCAAAACTGTTTATACACTTGTCAAAAAAACATTGTTGCCATAAAAGCATTGCTTCATTTTTGGATACTGATTTGCCAATTGTTATTTGTCCATATAAATTGATAACTGGAAATCAATTTCTGATTTTAGAAAACCTTTTGACAAAAACTGCTAGTTCCCTGATTCCATTTGTAAGGCTGGAAACAAAATAAAAACTTGCCAAAGATTGATCACCGAAATTCTTAAATGAACTCCTTGCTAGAAAACTGGAAAGAACAAACTGCTGCCCCATTTAAATTATTGTCAAAAAATACTAGTTCAAAACCAGAATATTTTGAAACTTTCCTTGATTTGAAAACTGCCTTGAATGTCACATTGATCTTTGTTATGCCATGCTATGTCACATGCATATGTACATGCTGTTATGCTTTGAATTGATGAACTGATTTCTTGCTTCGATATTGGGACCTGATTGCTTTTTTGTGCATGCTTCCTACTTGTAGCACCATTGTGTATTTGCACTTGCTCGAGAAGTTGTACAGTTGCAATGTCTATTCTTGCATAAGTTTTCCATTTGCCTTGAATAAAATGCTTTGCTTCGCCCACTGTAAAACTGTCTTGAGCGTGATTACCCAAGCTTCACAATGCTGTGACTTTGCTTTGAATTATGAGAACCGGTATTCATGAGAAAACTGAACCTGAACATATCTTTGTGCATGATACTTGAGTTGCTTTGTTCTTTTGAACTGAGCTGTACACTTCATATACATCTCACATAAACTTCACCATTCATGAGTCCATGCTTGAACCATAGTGTCATGCACATACCAGTACATAATCATGAATATTTTCTCCATACTGTTCCCATCATGTGTGATCTTGTGCATTTGTATGTTCCACCATTCTGGTATACACTGCACGACACATAAACTTGCTGATAATGATTCACTTTGGCTTAGACCAAAAACATGTTAGCTTTTCCATGCATTATGAATATAGATATCTTGTTTTCTTTGCTACATGTCCACATTAGCTTGTGCATCCCTTATTGTCTTGCTTCTATCATGTTTGTACCTGCACCAATGTTTAACTTATGGAATGTATGGCATAACCATGCATTACCAGTACATGCTACATGACCACTCTTATCTCCATGTATATGTTTGACCTGACCATGTTGGTTTGACCAGTATTGTATATTTGCTGTGTGTTTCATTACGGCTTGTTCATACTTGCATTTGACCTTTTGCTTTGAACGACTCGACTTGCTTGATCCTTACTGTTACAATCTGCATTGATGCCATGAACCAATTTCTTGTGTACATGTGGCACTAACTCGACACTTGGGCTATTTGAAAACTTGTTTGGCTTCACTTGTCTCGACCATATTTGTTGATGGCTTCACTGTCTTGAAATATGTTGAGTTATGCACTAAGTTGAGATGGTCCATGTGGCTACTCCTCAGTTGCACAATGGATTGGCGAGACAGTGCACACGTGTATATATATATACACACACACGCACGTGTGTATATGCAGCATTCCAGACACGTTTTCCTGTCCCTGCACTATACACATACAAACTGACTAGACACAGTCAGATCAAGTCATGAAAAATGATGAGAAACATACCAGAAATCTGAGGCAGATAAAATTTTAAATAAAATAAAATTTATATTCATATGTATTTTGAAAATTATTTCGGTTCCATATAATGTGTGTGTTTGTGTATATGACAGGTATGAAGATGACTGGACTGACAGTGAAGTGCTGTGAAGACTGAAGACTGCAGACAGAAGTTGACAGTGAAAAATATACAAAAGCATATGTATATGAGGGTAACTGAATGTATATATAAAATTGTATGACCGAGTGTGAGTGTTGTCGAGAGGAACTATAGTGTATGAGAGAAATGCCCTGATGTTTGTTTTAAACAACTTTGACTGAAATAAAATATTATTTTTACTGCGATCAAACATATTTTTCTAACACATTCAGTTTATATACAATTACAATATTATGTGTAATATCTGTGAATGTGTACAAAATAGTGGAGTCATATAATTTGTACTATTTGAATGTTGAAATATAATAATTATATTTAAATAGAATACTGTGTGAATATATGAAATTTCGTACAATCGTATTCAGTTTAAATATAAATATTATATTCCTGTATGTGATGTTATATAACAGTACAACAACAAACACATTCAAAAGAATATATATTTAGTTGTTATCATCAAACAAAAATCATATAATTGTGTATACAACATCGTTATGTGCAACAATTATTATTTCCTCCACTGCCTGCCTGTGGCTTTGGATCCCCTACAGATGTAATAGCAACCTCGGTCATTGAATTAGGGTAATGGCTCTCTGATCTCAATGCCTCTCCCATAATAGATTCGAATGTCTCATCGATATGTTTTATAAATCTTTCCCCCAAGTACCCATCTAGGCCAGTTATGAACTTCTCGTTCTTCTTCTCGGTAGTATCGATAAGATATAATCCATATTTCGATAAATTATCGAATTTAGCAATATATTCCGAGACTGTCCTACCATTCTGCTTAAGCTCCAAAAACTTCCTAAAAAATTCTGATTTCTAAGCAGTTGGAATAAACTTTTCACTGAAGTAAGTCTTAAACTAATTCCAAGTAACTTGATCCTCGGGAGTAGGTGCTTTAATAGCATTCCACCAATTCCGAGCCCGTCCTTGAAGTTGACGTGATCTAACTTTCTCTTCATTGCATCCTCGATCCCCAAATCCTCAAAGATGCGCTTACAACTATCAAGCCAATCTTGAACATCCATAGCCTATTTCGTTCCATGCAACGGCTTCCCACCAAGACTAGTATAATTCTTGCTAAGCTTGGCGAAATCGGCTCTAGGCGCCTGCACTACTGCACCACCACCGTTTGCAGAATTAGGAACCGCTCCCTGAGCATCCCTAAGCATCTCTCACATGAAAGCAGTGTACATCATCCCTATGTTAGGGGAATTCCCATTGTTAGCCCCCGAACCCGTACTCATCATATTACGGCTCATCGTCCAATCTGTAAAGAGAAAACGATTAACCATCTCCTTAGTGGTGCCCATGCTGTGCAACTTCATCCTTATATATACCAACAGTATATATATATATAGTTTTTGAAAACCAAAATATCACAAATACGCGCTCTCATATACGTATAATATATCTCTATGATGTCTTCCCCTAGGTTAGACTATGCAACCTAGGCTCTGATACCAAGTGTGACGGCCTGCCCTACACCAGTCGAAATTCCTATGAAATGCGTTGTGCCAGTGCCCGACCAACATGGAACGGTCGCCAAAAGAAAAGGGATTTAAAACTATGAATCATCAAGTATATCTCACAACGCCTGGAAGAAAATAAAATAATAACATAACTTGATATAAAATAGGCGAGACAGTGCATAAGCTGAAGACTAAACCATATCCATCAGTGTAGGGGAATCCAAAATACAGCTTATAATCCAAACCATTATTACAACTTTAGAATACTGTCTCTAAAGAAAAATAGAAAAGGTACACTATTAATGCCCAAAGTAGTGACCAGCAACAACATAGGTAGAATATATGTATATAGTACGTGGAAGCCTCTTGCTCATCTCCAGACAGCTACTCGTGCATAACCACCCAGCCTGTCTCTAGTCTTCTCGTTTAGGAGCACCTAGAGTAATAAGAAGAGACATAAAACTCTGGGTCAGACAAAAGCCTGGTATGAGCGATAGCAGCAAAATGAAACAATAACAGGTATAAATAATCATACCTGAACCTGGACCTGCAATCAAAGAGTTAGCACAACAAGATATACAATACTCTAAGGTAACACTAATATACAGTGTAAAAATGGAAGTGTACGTGTCATGGTGATAGAAAACATCAAACATAACAATCATCCTCACGCCTCTCACTCAATGCGTAAAGCATATGATATCCACTGCTTTGATCACCAGAATTATTGGAGCCATAACGGAGCCCAGCTACGAACACATTTCCCTTTTGGGACCCTGATGGAGTCCGACTCCATACAACCTCTGATCCCACTGCACTGGTCCATAGTTAATGCCCCCTCTCTTAATAGTGAACCAAAGCTATAGATATCGATAACCCCTTTGCACACGTCCTGCAGCAAAGCCCAACTCTAGAAGATAACTCATTGGTTCCCAGCTGGATCCTGTGTAATAATTTCCCACTTGGACTTCCTTTGCATCTAGGATTTTGGTCGAATTGGAGTTGATCTTCAGAAGAGTTATCGCGTATAAGTAAAAGTCCAAATTCGGTTTAGTTATGTCATCTGGTTCGGTTTGGTATATGGTGTCTAAATCCCTCCCTTTGGTTTGGTTCGGTCCTCCATGTCACTTCGGTTCGGTTACTCTAATTTCTTGGTTCGGCTCGGGCTTCCTCCCTCGGTTCGGTTCAGTGCTCTTACACCTCGTTCCGATTTGGTTCTACTCCATTTCGTTTTGGTTCAATGCTCCATTCCAACTCCAACCCCATACAAATGGCCTTACTTTTTTCCAGCTTCTCCTATGTTAAGCTCTGGTACGGTCTTCATTTCCCAGTTCGGTTCGGACCTTCTCCCTCCGATCTGAAACCCTGCAGCCTTCCAGCAAGCTTCTATCGTCCGTTCTCGCCATACAACGACATTTTCAATACTTTTAACTTGAGTAAACAATCATAGAACATCCCAAACAACAGTAACAACATATGGCTTAATCCAATAAGATCAAAATATCAATCACATAGGCTATTGTAGATCAAACATACCCAAAACCATGATTTTCCCCTTAATCCCCTTAATCATATCTAACAGTAGGATTAGCAAAATTAATCCAAATTTTTATCAATGAAATGAAATAATATTTCAGAATTTTTACATATTTTCCCATATTTTTATGAGATATTAATTCGCTAATTATCACTAATCACCCCTAATTAGCCGTAATTAGTGTAAAAACATGCAAATCACTTACCTTAGCCACAAATAAATAATAGATATGAAAACTCCACTGATTTGGCACGGATTCCTATGTATAGCAGTAGCTCTATCTCTGATTTGATAGCAATTTGACTTGATTTGATGTAGTTTTGCCTAATTAGTGATAAAAAGGTGATTTGGAGGTGATTTAGAAGATGAAGGCCATTGCTATGGTTCGAGAAATGTTTGAGGCGGCTAGGAAAACGAAAAGGAACCACTCTCTAACTCCTTTCAGCCCTTCCAAAACCCTGATCCCGAAATGGGTTATGGGCCTAGTTGCTAATCACCCTATTAAACCCGATTAGGCTGTTTTTCCATCTTCGAATCTTATTTCAGCCATATCTCGCAAACAGTAAGTACGTTTGATTAGTGTGACCACTTTATGGAAAGGTAAACCATCATCCGAATCCAATGGAAGTGGTTTCAGGTAAAAACTCCTTTCCAGTCAAAAGTTATAGGCGTAACAAGATTTTCTAGAGGCAAAATGGTCATTTAAAATTTGACAAAAATCGTGAACATGGGACTCCAATAGTCGTTCCCCAAAGTTACACGACTTCGTATGATAATACAATAAATATTCTACGACCCTCTAATATGTGGAATGCGGGTCGCTACAAAAGATCCTTTCACAGTTCGTTATACAAGTTTGAGCATCCAGAAAGCTTTCTGTTTCTAAAAATAGTTTTCACCAAGGTTCGCAAATTTTTTACAAAACCGAGGAAACTTAAAGGCTACCTCGGCGACAAGAGATGCTGAAACTGCTGGGTCGGGATTAGCAACAGGGACACTACACCATATATGCTAATTAGGTTGTGTTTTTAGCCGTATCTAAAGCATTTAGGCACGACAAAAAGCCATATCAAAAAATGGCGTGTTAAATTTTTAGATATGACTAAAAACTGTATACCAACGTGATAACATACGGCTATTGGTCGTATTTAAAGCATAAGTAAATACGGCTATAAACCGTATTTTATACGCGCACGTGTGTGTGTGTATAAGCAGAAATTGCAGCACATATTATTTGTAACACAAAGCATATATAACACAGGGTACACTAATTCACAATTGTAATGGGAAACGAAACAATTGTATGAAATATTTCATTACATTACAGTATATAATGATACATGTTATTCGATTACATTACAATAAATAAGATACATGTTGTTTCATAACATTAAAGAAGATACATAATGTTACAATACATTGGCTCAACATGGTAATAGACAGCTAATAGCAGAAAATATTGCATCAAGTTCATCAAGGAATAATATTCCTGTAGATAAAAATAATCCTTTATATAAAAAATTCATGGAGTTTATAGCTAAAGAAAACCAGTCTGAGACTTATGCTAGTGTCACTGGTGATGAAGGAAACGAAGGAAATATAACTTCATATGAGGGAAGATAATCCAGGGGCCTTAATGCAAAGGTATGTTGATACATCGTCTTATGCTGTTACTACATATAAGCAAAGAGGTTGTTATGAAGCAATTTTAAAAGGAACAGAAACAACTGAAATAACACATTTTCATGGAAATGATCCAAGTATGTATAGTTTCAGTAAAATACTAACAAGAAGGTTAATACTACCTGAGGAATGGGGACTATCGGCCCTAAAATAAAAGGAAATGTTTGTTCCAGAAAAGAAAATTTCCTTTATGAAAATAATAAAAAGAAGCATTCTTGGTTTATAAAAATTTGTGGTGAAATATACAAGCGCCCAATTCCAAATTGGTTTGTTCAATGGTGGATAAATTTTGATCCATCCTTAAAAAATTTACCAGAAAAATTTAAAGAGTTGTATTCTGATTGGCTGGATCTATCACCAAAAATAATCGAAATTAATGAAAGAAGACACTGGATTGAAGGAATGGCTCCAATGTAATTTTTCATAGAATTTTCAACCCCACATATATGGAAATGGGTACCAGAGATAAGTACTACTCAACAGGGTATTCCCTGCCTTCGAAGATGCTCGTTTACAAAATTTTGGGATAAATTAATGAAAAATGATAAGTCTACAGAAGAAATATTTGGGCATGAACTTATTCTCCTAATAGAAGAAACAATAAAATATTATCAAGAGCAAAAATTATTAAGACAACAAAAAGATTCTCCAAGTCCATTTAAGCACATCAGCAAGAGATTGCAGACGCAGAAAGGCATAGCTACAAGAGAAGATATTATCCGATCCTACCTAGAAGAAATGAAAAAAGACTTGGTCAAAAATCTCAAAGACGAAGAATCAAAATATGATACGTCCATGATATCATCCAAAGGTAAAGAAATAGTCGATGAATCACAGGAAGATCTGTTTGGTGTAGAGGAAGACATTGATGCAATATTTGAATAGTTTAGAGACAACTTTTTGGGAAAGGTGGCGAAAGATTGAAGCATCCAGAGAACATCTTGCAGAAATATCTAGCAACAATAATCAAAAAAGATGAAAGTTCATACACGAAACCAAATGATTCTAAAAGAGAATGAAAGCTTATAGACATGTAAAGATAAATATTTGGAAACATATAAACGTGGAAGGATAAAAGTTTGGAAGTATATATACGTGATCTGGAGCAGGTCAACCCCCAGGTCGATCTCCTAGGGGGTAGGTTGACCCCCTGGTCGACCTGACCCCCAGGTCGACCTGCCTTGTTCTGGGCGGGAAATTTCCCGCCCTGCTGCCTGGGTCGAATTTCGAACTTTTGAATCTTCCGAAGGCCATAAATCTTTCATACGGAGTCCGATTTTCGAAAACTTGGACTCTATTTCATGTAGAATTCCGAGACGAACGCAATGTTGATGTCCATTTTACTTAATTCCTGATATTTAAAGGAGGTGAAAGCTCTAAAGGCGGTATGAATATTTTATGGAGTCTGTATAATATTTTATGTATGTCAATTTTATTAAGTCGGTTTGTAAAGTCCTATAAATAGAGGGTTCCCCTAGTATGGAACTCAGAACTTAGAGTGCGTGTTGTAAATAAGTGTCTGTACTTCGAAGTCTTGTAAGCATACTGTACTACTGGAATAAAAGAAAAAGTTTGCTGCAATTTTCCTGTAAGTCTTTCTTACTTTTACTTTTTGTTTATTAAGTTTAATATCATTATTGTGTTTGTTATAGCCTGAATGGCATGCTAAATCCTTATATATTGAATTATATCTTGTTTTCTTATATGTATGCATGTGTTCTAATATCAGACATGTAAAGTAAAATAAGGTATATGTACCAAAACACTGAAATTCAGTTTAAAATGAGATAATATGCAGGTGCCAGAAGAATGAATATATTAAGGTTAAACTTTTAAAGCTAGGGTTGTGAAGACTCTCTGGCAATGATAATTTGGAAAACATGTAGTGCTATAATGCCCGTTGTTTATGGTGTTAATTTGGGCTTTTATTTGCACATTTATGTGTTCCATCAAGATTGTTGTTAGACGGATTGTCTTCATGTAAAATTCCTACTAACATTTAGCTTTAAAGGTTTTATATTAGCATGTTTATCTAATTTGATGCTGCATGGTATTTCAAGTTGGTCACTGAATTCTAGTGTTTTGGCCAGAGACTTTATTTTACTTGATCCTGTAAACACCACCCCATCCAGAATTTTGCCCAGTTACTGTAGCTTTCCGGATTTTTGTGCACTATAGCTTCCTGTAGCAGTCACTGTAGCTCCGGAATTTACTACGGTTACTGTAGCAACCCGGCTCATTGCCTATTCTGGATTGTTGTGTTGTGTTTGGTAGGTTGTTAATATTGGTATGTGTTCTAATATTAGACATGTAAAGTAAAATAAGGTATATGTACCAAAACACTAAAATTCAGTCTAAAATAAGATAATTTGCAGTTGTCAGAAGAATGAATATGTTAAGGTTAAACTTTTAAAGCTAGGGTTGTGAAGATTCTCTGGCAATGACAATTTGGAAAAATTGTAGTGCTATAATGCCCATTGTTTGTGGTGTTAATTTGGGCTTTTATTTGGCACATTTATGTGTTCCATCCAGATTGTTGTTAGACAAATTGTCTTTATGTTAAATTCCTACTAACATTTAGCTTTTAAGGTTTTTAATTAACATGTTTATCTAAGTTGATGTTGCATGGTATTTCAAGTTGGTCGCTGAATTCTAGAGTTTTGGCCAGAGACTTTATTTTACTTGGTCCTGTAAACACCACCCTATCCAGAATTTTTCCCCAGTTATTGTAGCTTTCTGGATTTTTGTGCACTGTAGCAGTCACTGTAGCTCTGGAATTTACTACGGTTACTGTAGCAGCCCGGCTCATTGCATATTCTGGATTGTAGTGCTGTGTTTGGTAGGGTGTTAATATTGGTATCAGAGCCATGGTTTACATAGAAGTGGACTAATATGATTCAACAAAGACCTAAAAATAAAAATGGTTAGGAAAAGAGATATTGTCAAAAATATTATTAAACAAGAATATGATTTCCCTGATAATTAGGACCTACTTAATAAGTGGACAATTCCTAAAATTGAACCTAAGGTAATATACCAGTTAGGAACTTTTGAAAAACTGGTTTAAAACAAGTTGTCAAAACCACTGAACAATCTTTATCATTAGATAATGATGAAATGGTTATAAAATTGTTAGGTATTAAGGATATAAATCCTTACAGACAAACTCATAAATTTATACACATAGGCTTAGTACAGATTGCATTGAAACCCCTGACATTAGAAGGTCTACCTGAAAGTTTTATATTTGCTTTAAGAGATGGTAGAAATATGGATTGGAAAAAAATCATTGATGGGATTAATACAATCTAGTTTAGCACGTGGACCGGTTTATTTTGATGTTTACCCAAATTTGCAATTGTCCTTAACTGATGTTAATATTTTAGATGCACTCACCTTAAACATAAAAACACATGGTTATAACTACGTTCCAGGTTCATAAGTAATTTGTATATGTTATCGTTTTTATTATAAACCACTTCATACGTTAAATCCACAATGTAAAATGATAGATAAGCCCTCCAATTAAACTATAATAATAGAAACCAATTTTAGTAAGTCAAGTATTACTTCTAGAAGGCCAATAAAGTGGGAAGAAATTCCACTGCCTGAAAGTTAGCAAATAGAAATGGATGTGCCTCCGTAATCTACAATTAGCAATAGTATAACTAGTATTGTTCAAACTCCCGAAGGATCTATCCAAATACATACGGACACTTATCCTTGTGAATCTATTATAAACAGATCTGATAGGTATAATATATCTAAAAGAAAATCTTTTTATTCCCATATTTCACCATTAGACTATACTGTTGAAACACCTAGAAGTTCAACTTATGAAAGAAAAAATACTGAAGAAGAATTTACTAAAAGAAATAATCCTATTGAAAAATTACATATAAATAAAAACAATATTGTAAAGGGAGTTTACAATGTTCAAGATGCGGATATAACCGAATCTGGAATGAATTTCTCTATTTGATGGATAATACAATTAAAATAGATTTTAGTCCTGGCTCCCCAGCGAGGCAAAGAATTAAGAATGAATTTAATTTACCAAAATGGGAACCTTTTAGAGAATGGTTCTTTGAAAGCTTTTCAAAACAGGAACAAAATTATTTTTAAAACAAATTTTATGAATTTACATCTGAAAAGAATATATTATTTCCTTTTGTTCCTTGGTTTGTATCAAAACAATATATTTTCATAATAGAAAGAGATTACAAGTTGTTGAATGGAAGTATTGTTAAAGGAATTTATCCACCCCAACCGTCTTTTCAAATTGATAAAAATGGAAAGATATTAAATTTTAATGCCTTAAAATGATACTTTACAAGTTACTGTAAAACATATAAATCAAATATTAGAAAAACAAAATTATACAAATTTATACCTAAATATCTTAGGGGAACAAATATGTTCATTACATAATAGAATAGAAGTAGTATATTCTGCAATTTGTCAAGGAAAGTATAACGTCCAGAAGGAAACTAGAGATCTGATAGATTTAACTGATGTTGTCTCATCCTCAACCCTTCAACCACCTCCTGAAATTAAAGATTTTTAAATAAGATCAGACAATGATTTTGATAAATTCTTGGAAGAAAATTTTAAAGATATGAAGGTAAATACTCTTGATGAAGAGTTTTCATCTAGCCTAGAAAATTCTGATAATTATAAAAAGGTTGTTCAAGACGAAATCAATAAACTGGATAAATATGGAAAACCAAATCAAAGATTATTTTACTATAGTAGACCTTCTCCAATGGATACATTACATGAGGAACAAGATTATATTGTTACTAATAGTTATAGTGGTAAATATATTTATGAATGGAATATAGATGGATATTCTGAAAAACAAATTTATAATATGGCTCATCGTATGCTTATGTATAGCACTATTTGCGAAAATAATGGAAATTCTGATGCTACTATTGCAAAAATGATAGCTGCTGGATTCACAGGCCAACTAAAAGGTTGGCGGGATAATTATCTATCTCCAGCAAATAAGAGTGAGATTTATAATACTGTAAAACAAGAAGATGGACAAGTAGTACAGAATGTTGTATATACATTAATAGTTACTATTTTTGAACATTTTACTGGAAGAATATCTGACAATAGCGAAAATACTCGTACACTCTTACAAAATTTAAGATGTAAAACTCTAGGACTTTAGATGGTATAAAGATGCATTTTTAAGTAGAGTAATGGAATTACCAGAGAGCAACAGTTCCCATTGGAAATCAAAATTTATAGATGGCCTCCCTTCTTTATTTGCGGAAAGAGTAAGAAAAGCATTAAGAAAAGATAAAGTTAATATTCCATATGAAAGTTATACTTATGGAAAATTAATTGGAAGATGTATCCAAGAAGGATTATCATTGTGTAATGAAATAAAGCTAAATCAGCAAATTAAACAACAAAAGTTAACAGAGAGAAATCAATTAGGACAATTCTATAGCCAATTTGGGATGGATATTCCAACCAATAAAAGTAATCATAAAAAACTAAAAAATAATAAGGTTATTGAATCTTCTTATAAATAGAAAAAGAAGCATTATTCTAAGAAAAAATTAGAACAAAAAGCCCAAAGAAAAGAAGAAAGATCAAATAAAAAGAAAAAGAAAATTGTTCATTGTTATAAATGTGGAAAAATTGTACATTATGCAAATAGTTACAAGTTAAAAAAGAAAATTAATAATTTAAATGTTGATGATGAATTAAAAAATACATTATCTAAACTATTACCAAATTCTGATTCAGAAACCAATACAGAAAATAAAGAATGTGAAACTAATTCTTCTGGTTCAGAAAATTTTGAAGTATTAGATGACGAATCTTTATCTGAAGGATATTGCGAGTCATGTATGAGTGGCCAACCATGTTTGAATCCAATTAGTTGTAATAAAAGTTAAAATGAGGGATTTTATAAAATTTTGTCACAATTTCAAAATTTGGATATTAATGTTTTAACTAACAACAATATTTTAGAGTTTCTAAAAAGAGTAAAAGATCCAGAATTAAGATATAAATTAATAGACCAAATTGAAGACATTCCGGAAACAAGCCAAAGTAATACTTCTTCCCCAAGTATAAAAGCAAAAATATATCAAAATCCATATTCTACGAATGAAGTTTACAAACTCCTTAAAGAAAGACAAAAGGTAGAATATACTACAACTATACAAGACCTTACTGAAGAAATTCAAGTTCTTAAGAGAGAAATTCAAGTGATTAAAAATAAAAATAAAGATCTAGATGAAAGAGTATCACCATTAGAAACATCAAGGAAAATTACAACTTTTGACAGTAATCAAGAAATTTCTTCAGTACAAAGAGACTTTCTATCTACATTAGATATTGTTATTTCACAAAAATGGTTTGTCAAGATTACACTTTTAATTGATAATTACTTTCAAAAGGAATTAACGGCATTAGTTGATAGTGGTGCTGATATGAATGTAATACAAGAAGGATTAATACCCACTAGATATTTTCATAAAACTACAAATTCATTTAGACATGCAGGTGGAGAAAAACTTAATATAAATTTTAAACTTCCACAAGCTTATATATGCAAGGACAAAACATGTATTCCAACAAGTTTCTTGCTAGTAAAAAATATTACAAACCAGGTAATATTAGGAACACCTTTTATAGATAAAATATATCCTATAACTCATGTTGATAACAATGATATAACAGGGACCTATCAGAATAAATCTATAACATTCCAGTTTATAACAAAACCATTTACAAAAATTTTACATGAAATCAAAGATCTTGTAACACAGAAAACATTACATTTAAATTTTCTCAAATAAGAAATACATACATTAACAATAGAAGAAATGGGAAATGGGGTGGTCGAGCACAGGGTCGGTCTAATACAGGGTCAGTCAAGCAGCCTGGAGTTCTAGTTAGTCGTGGCTTGGTCGGTCATGTAGAGAGACGGGGTCGGTCGCACCTAGAAGGCATAGGGTCATTTTCTGAAAAATTATATTTTTTGGGTACGACTCGGGCTTGAGCAAAAGGGCTTGAAAAATTCAAGTAGTAAAATTCGAAATGAATCCAAAATGAAAGGCGGATGTGGCTTCGAAATGAAGTCAAGTAGGAAAATTCAAAGTGTTCAATTGTATTCGTTGATCGTTGTAGAACAACGAATGAGAATACAACTCAAAGGTGACTTGAGTTGGGCGATAATGATTGCTCAAAAGTGTTCTGAGCTTGTGGGTGGTTGTAAGTGATAACGACTTGAGATGCAAAGGACGAGGAATTATCATTGTCGTAGGTTCTAGCAGGCTCAAAGCAGGGGTGCAGTTGAAGACCGGTTGTAGGTCGAGTGCCCTAGGCGTCGTGTATGGCCTAGAGACGTGTTGAGTATAGTGTGTGGAGTTTTGTTAGAACCGGGGCGTCGTGTATGGTCCTTGACAATTGATGGAAAATTGTTTAGCCAGTCATACGGTTAATGATAGTTTCAAAGCAAGGTTGGCGGTTATAGCAAGAGTCAGTCATGGATGTTTGAATGCTTGGTTTTATTGGCTGTACCATCTCACGGAGATTATCTGACTTCGAATGTAGTGTTCCTTGGGTGCTTGTCTGATATTAGATTCGTCCTCTGGGGCTTATGCTTAAGGGATGCCAAGTTTGATTAGGGTGGTTTTCGTGAGATATAACTAGACGTTGTATGAGTTGCTTTTGCCATGTATGAATGGTTGTTCTAATTGTCATGGCTGAATTATTATTCCTTTGGATGTTATGGATCGCAAAGTTATCATTGTCAGGTGTGGGGAAGGAAGATGTGGGTTCTTCTCAGGAGCTGGGTAGATTAGTTCGTTTATTTACCCATTCTCATATACTTTATTGTTGATGCTTGTTAGCTGTTTTATCGCTCACTAAGGTTGTTGTCTGACTAAAGGTTTTATGTTTCTCTCTTATTACCTTGGGTTGTTCATCCGATTGGTTGGACGGGCAGACTAAGTAGCAGGTGATAGCTTGGTGAGACGGTGTTGCTAATCGATGGGGAGCTGGAGGCCTACGGACCAGTTTTTCTACTATCTAGTATTTGTTTCCGCTTTTTGTTTTCTTCTCTAAGGGTTGTAGTGAGGGAAAATTGCATAAACACTTGTTGAATCCAAGCGTATGGATATTGCTTTCTAGTCGTTATGAAAGTTTAGTGTTTTCTGCTTTACTAATAATGCATGTTGCATATATTCTATTATATTTTATCCTTGCGCTATGAGTTCTACGACAAGTTCCGATGATGTTTACCTACCTATGATGGTCGTCCGCAGCTTCCTGGCACACCTTTCATCGCATAAATCCTCTTGTATAGTGCAGGGGTTGTGGGCGGTCGTCACATCTTCCCAAAATGAAGTACTATCAAACGAAACCATGTTATACTTAAAATAAGGAAGCAATTTAGATTTGAAATTGATGATGCTTTTCCACATCGAACTATATTGTTGGCGCAAGTTCATATTCCAAAAAATTTGATTTTTCACCATGTGTTTCATGGACCAAGAAACCCATAAACTGTTTTTATTATTCAATATATCATTGATGTGCTTACCAATGGCGGCACAATTCCAAAGTTTTGTGTTAACGATACCAAAGCCACCATATTTAATCGTCCTCTCCAGCTTAGAGAAGGAAATTGGAGCAACGCATTTAGCGTGAATGTTGCTTTTCCATAAGAATCTCATAAACACAGATCTAATCATATTTTGAAGTTTATTTGGGAGGTGGAACGTACGTGACCAATAAATTTGCATAGCTATAGTGACAGATCTAATAAGTGTTAATCTACCAGTTCGACTAAGAAAACAGTTAGACCAACATTCCAACCTCTTAGTGATTTTTTCGTATAATGGTTGGCACTGAGTTGTAGTAATTATAGAAAGAGCCATTGGAAGACCAACGTAAGATAGTGCGGAATTACTACAATTCAGACTAGTGATAGAATGTATATGCTCACTTTGTTCATTATTAACCCCCACAATTAAAATGTTAGATTTGTTAAGGTTGACTTTCAAGCCAGTTAATTGATAAAATTTGTCAAGAGTGGCCATAAATTACATAAGGTATTATTTTCAGGTTTACAAAATATAAATAAATCATCCACGAACATTAAAGACGTAATACGCGGTTCTCTACAATTGGGGTGTAGTGTAAATAGGTTACTATCAACTAGCTTGTTAAGCATTCTCGTTAAAAGCTCTGTAACGGTTATAAATAGGTAAGCGGAAATCGGATCGCCTTGGTGGGTACCTTGTTTGCTTCGAAAGAAGCCAACCGGTGCACCATGAACGTTAATCGAAAAATGGGTTGCCCATACAAGCGTAAACCCATGCATTAAAACACATAGGAAAGTTCATGAGACTCAAAATTCTAATTATCGACGACCACTGAATGGTGTCGAACGCTTTCCTAATGTCTAGTTTGATCATGGCTCTAGGGGATATGTAATTATAGTTGTAACCCTTAATTAATTCATGAGCCAGCAGAACATTGTCTTAGATGTTAAGGTTAGGTAAAAAAGCAGATTGATTAACCGATATGATAGATGGTAGGACATGTTTAAGTCTGTTGGCAATTATTTTAAAGATACATTTATAAATAGTATTACAACAAGAGATTATTCTAAATTCACTCACATTAACTGCATTCACTACCTTGGGGATTAATGCAATAACAGTGTTATTGAATGATTCGAGCATTTGACCTTTTAAAAAAAATTGCCTTATAGCATTGTAAATATCAAGCTGAACAATTTTCCAACAGACAATGTCAAAAACTGCATTATAGCCATCAGGGCCACCACATGCTTGCTTGTTCAATGAAAACATTACTTCTTTAATTTCGATGTCAGTAATATCATTTCGAAGAAAAGAAGTAAACTCATGACTTAATTTAGGCAATAGCAAAGGGTCTATTTCATCTATCAAAGGTTCAAAGTTGTCCTTATTGCCATACATGTCTAAGAAATAATTAACAAAGGTTTTAAAGATACCTGCTTGGGTGTTATGGGCCTGACCTGCCGAATCAGTTATTGAGTGGATGGTCTCTTTGACATGCCTGGCATTTAGGACTACACCAAAAGAGGCAATATTCCTATCCCCATCATCATACCATTTGATACGATATTTTTGTTTCTTCATCATTGATTCCCTTAGAAGAGCTTCTTTATGCTTGCATAAGAAATTAGCTTCCAGTCTGGCTAAGGTATGATTCAAGGGATCATTGAGCATTTGCACATGAGTACTTTCGAGTTGTCTAAGGAGCTAGCAGCTCGGATTTCAGGCTACCGCTACCAAAGGTGTTAGCAAACCAGTCTTTCAAAACGTTCTTAAGGCCTTTAATTTTCTTAAAAAGAACATACATTGGGTTACCAAAGCATTGCATGTACCAAAAAACCCTCACTATATCAAGAAAACCTGACTCTTTGGCCCAATAATAAAAGAATCTAAAACTAGGCATTCTAACGATGGTATTTTCATTCAAATGAATAAATTATGGCATATGATCAGAGAGAATAGACAACGCTAATTCATTAGTAAGGCTCGGGCATGTGTTAAGAGCAAGCAGGTTATATAGCGAGTGATCAATTTTAGAAAATGTCCTAATACCATCTCTTTTGGAATTATTCTATGTAAATTCGGAACCGTAAGAGTTGAAATCAACCAGTTCAGAATTCATAATAGCCATATTAATAGACCTAATTTCACCAAGGGAAACTGCAAAGCCCCCAATTCTGTCTGAGTGTTTCATTGGGGAGTTGAAATCCCCGCAGACTATCCAAGGATATAATTGTTGTTTCAGAGTAGGCAAGGTTTGGAAAAGGTTTTCTCTAGCAGAAGCAGAATTAAATGCATACACAAAAGTGAAGAATGAAGTTAAAGACGATTGTGTGTGTAGGTTTTGACAGTGAATGTATTGGCTAGTTATGCTAATTTTAGAGAACTTGTGAACCAATGAGTCGTAAATAAGCATAACTCTACCGTAAGTAGCATCACTTAAATTGTGTAATAATACCCCTTTAGGATTAATGTACCTAGCGGCTCTCGCTATAAGAACGTCATTGAGCTTAGTGTCAAGAAGGACTAGAGCCGACAAGTTGTGTTTTCTGATAAGTAGCTTGCATTTAGATGTGATTTTAGACATGCAGGGTAACTATAACTTGTTAGAAGATTGCAGATAGTGAAACTCCTAAAATGAGAGATTGTAATTACTTGTATTTTAAATTTCAGATGATCATAAATTATTTCTATTTTATTCATGTAAGGTCATATGATTTTAGAATTTTGTGAAACGATTAGTATGGACATTTTTCACATGTATGATTTTTGCTAAATTTCCATTTAATCATTTTAACCTTGAAAATTTTATACGGACAATAACATTTGATATGAACCGAGTTAGAGTTAGAAACTATTTCTATTGCCTTAGGATGATGGTTTCACATTAAATAGAGTGACCATATTCCACTCCGAGTCTAATATCATATTATATTAGCAAACTGTCACATGAATTCAAAACTTGACACACTTTGTAAGTCAACTTCACATTTTCAAGAGTTGTATTTCATAAGGGTGGGTATCAGGCCCGGCCCTAGGGGTAGGCTGCCGAGGCGGCCGCCTAGGGCAGCATGCCGGAGAGGGGCAACAGTCTGATGATCAGTGATCAGTAATAGTTTAGTGATAAGTATTAAAACTACTAGTAAACATTAGAGCTGCGGGTGTGGTGGTATGCTTTCTGCTTGTTAACGTGGAGGTCTTAGGTTCAAGCTCCACCAGCAACTTTCTGTTTTACTGCACAAAATTTTTCCCTACCCTATTTTTAACCATTTTGGGCATTTTTCCGCTGCTAAACTTTCAAAGTGGCCTAGGGCAGCAACAATGGTAGGGCCGGCTCTGGTGGGTATGGATCAATTTGGTGGAGTATGAAGCTCAAACCGCTACCGCAATGCGTCAAACGGTCAATCGAAAATACTAATCTTTTAAAATGATCGGTTTAGATTTGGTTTTGTTGCAATATGATCTGGTTTTTCATCGATCTGGTTTGAGCTCATATTAAATGTGAAACTTTCCGTAGCAATCAATTTATGACTGAGTGACTTTTTTTACTTAAATGCGAAAACATACAACGTTATAATGAATTGAAACGTAAGGTCTTATTGTATGATCAACTTGATAATTGCAGATGAGATTGTTTTGGCATATTAACTAAACAACAACTTTAGCATTTATCAAAAAAATAAAATGACAATTATTATACTTAAACTACATTATTTTTCTGTTATGACAATCATTATTATTAGTATGGTAGAAACATACATTGAAATTAAAACATATGTCGTTAGAATAAAAATTGAGATACGAACCAGTTATATTTTTATCATAAGATCAGTAAGCAAATTATATTTTCAGAATAAAGCAACAAAAAGTCGCTCATTTTCATGTATGGCTGCATGCATATATATTGCTTTTTTGTGACAGCTCATGTAACTGCTCCTCACAAGCACGAGTTTCGTGCAATAATGTTGAATTGACGCCTATGATTCAATATATTATATATAGCTCACAACATATATACTTGATTTGGCATGTTATAGCTAGCGAATATATAGTGAAATGAATCACTTGTTTGTTTTTGTACAAAGCACGTTGGTTTCTCCCCGTGGATATGTACGTTGTTCACATCGTCATGTGACTGTGTATTGGCTTCTTCCTAATCATTTTAGCAATTTTTTTTTCTTCCTTAAGGACATTTTTTCTTCATTAAAGAAGAAAAAATGGATAGATGAAAGCTTCTTGAACTATTGATTATCTGAGAGGGTGTCACTTAATAAATATTCTATATTCTAATCCAAAATTTGAAAACTAACGAGGGATCAATTTATAAATATAAGCCATTTTTTGTTTTGCTGTGGAACTCGTAGATCTCCCTCGCCATCCAGGGGGAGATAGAATGGTTTCTTTCCCGATCTCACAGATCAAAATTTGAAGTACGAAAAGCATACCTCTAATATTCTAGAGTTCGAGTATTAAGGGTTGCATGTCTAATTTTGCTCAAACCAGAAATGTTTATTTAGCAAATATCCCACTTATGCACCCCCCATTAAAAAATACATACACTTTCCATTTTGGCTTATTCTAGCACTTTTACAGTTCTGCAGCACACAACTCATATTCAATTCCATCCAACCTGCCAATCCGACCCAACCCATATAAATCCAACCCAATTCATCCTAATTCGGATCAGATATGAGTTACAATTTGTTAAGCGAACGACTCAGAGGTAATGGTGAAAGAATCGACGTGACTCCCCGACGCAGACATGGCAATTGACGATTCAAAAATTAGAGTAGAGCTTTTGATTAGAGCTATACAATATATAAATACCGCTTTAGGTCCATTCAGATATATGGATAAACCTTCTTGGTTTTAATTTATATGCACTCACACTAATAATCAAAACCTTGAAATGAAATGTTGCCTATCAACTAAATACTATCATATCATAGTAGGCTAATTGGACATTAATTATGGGTTATTATTATTTAGTGTAACAACCCTAGTTTTCGAGATATGCCTACTGTCATAAATAAGTATATAAAATATAATTATTTAGAGATAATTAAGTTGAATAATCATTTTTTGGATTATTTAACTTAATTGTTAATGAACAATTAATGGTAGCGGATATTGGTGGTTTTGGGGTAATGTTGTTAATTATAATACCTAAATATTAACGAATGGTTAATATTGAAGATTTAGGATGTTACTCGCGATAAAATAATAAGATGAGCCCAAAGAAAATTTATTTTAATGTTAAGATGGAATTTTTAGAATTCGAGAGCTTAATAATGTGTATTAACGAAAATTTTGAAATTTTACCGTAAATGTTAAATAAAAAATATTTGTAAATAAGCAAAAATGTGAAAATAAATGTTGTAGATAATTTTAACAAATTATTTGGTTAAAACAATGTAATATTGTAATATTTTGTTTATGTTTATGTAAATTTCAAGTAAAACATAAAAATTATGTAAATTATGATAAAATGAGGAATTAAAGATTCATAAATCTTAAAATAACTTAAAAATAGTGTTAACAAATTTAATAAACCTTGGATACCGATAAGTATTAATCATCGTATGTGTTTTGGCAAGAATATAGTGTTAAATTAGTATTACATTGGCTAATTACTAGTTAATACAACCTAGTAAGCTAAGTTAATGATTAAATATACGATTAGGAACTTTTGATTGTAAGTTTGGGCCTAATTATCAGTTAAATTAAAGAAGATGCTTGAAGAGTTGACAATTACATATACTTTCACCATCTTCTCTTTCAGCCAAAAAGGAAAAAAAAGGGGAATTTTCACAAACTTAAGCAAAAATTCAAATTTAGGCCACCAAATCCACAACCAAATCAAAATTTATGAGACTTAATCAATCTACAACAGGTATAACACTAAAACCGTGGATCTAATCCACCAATTTTTTATATCTTTTTGAGAGATTGGTTGATTGACAATGAGTTTTGGGTTTGCATGTTTCTGTTTATCATTTTTCAAGAAAAGTTACTGTTGTAATATGTGATATTATATGGTAGATTGAAGTAGTCGAAGATAGCTTCGCATAGGAGAAAATCGTTCGCAAATCGGAGTTCGCACGAGGAAGATATGAGCTGAAATGAGTAAGTTGTTCTATGTACAGTGCGACAGACATCTGTCGTATGGGATGACAGACGTCTGTCACTACAGGGGGATTTTCCCGAAAGTTTCCACAGACGTCTGTCATCCCCACGACAGACGTCTGAGAGGGGGACAGACGTCTGTCATGGATGCGACAGACGTCTGAGCTGAGAGCTGGAGCCCAAATAATTCTCTGGGAGGGACAGACATTTGTCACCTCCCACGACATACTTTTGAATATTGAATTGGGCTATTTCGGGCTGAAAACCTTGTAAGTTGATTTGTGAAGATACGGGTGCAATTTGGGTAATTGACTTATCCCTATATAAGCTATTTTCTGAGGTGTTAGTGGGAAGAGCTTGAAGACTTGATTTGGGATCAAGGGTAATTCTCAAGGGAGAATTAGGGTTTATAACCTAATTCCAATTCTTCAATTCTATTCTCCTCAAACTCTTTTCTATATTGAAATATAGTTATCATTGGATCAATCCCTTGTATTCCTTTCATCGTGGTAATAAAATACTCTCTCCAAAGTGGATGTACACTAACAAGATGTTAGTGAACCACTATAAATCCTTGTGTGATTTATTTTTGCTACTTTGTCATTAATTTCTTGTTTGTGATTGAGATTTGGATTCTACGTGATTGGTTGATCTTTGTTTGTGGCTTGAGTTATTGTTTTGGTTGTTTTTGCAAGTCTAACAACGATCTAGTCTTCCGCTAGCACATTGTGGTTTAGATATCGGATTCGAGTGGTCTTGAATCGGATTAATCACATCGGATACAACAGTTGTATCAGAGCTGTTTTGGTGCTTGTTAGGTGTTTGTGAAAATGCCGGAGACGGATAGTATCTCGGTAAGTCCTTCAACCGGAAGTCCGAATAGTGTGGCGCCATATGTACGGGGTTCGTATGCGGCGTTGGGTTCTCAATTGGTTATTGACAAGTGGAATGGTGATAATGACTTTGAGAAGTGGCAATGGAAAATGAAAGCGGTTCTTAGGCGGAATCGGGTGCACCGAGTAGTATTTGATACTCACTTATTGCCAAGTGATATCTCGGATGTTGAGAGAGAGGAGATGGAGGAATGGGCTTACACTACTCTTCAACTTGCTATGGGGGAGAATGTGATCTCCGAAATTAGTGGTGAGACTACCGCTAAAGGTATTTAGGACAAGTTGGAAGAACTTTATATGAAGAAGTCGCTTACTAACCGTTTGATCTTGTTGCGAACGTTTTTCATCTTCAAGATGAAGGAGGGTAATTCTCTTAAGGCACATTTGAATGCCTTTGATGACTTGCTCATGAAGATGAAGGCCGTTGATTTGAAGATTGAGGAAGAGTAAAAGGCGATGATATTATTGTGTTCATTGCCGGACCGCTATACGGGTTTCTCAAATAGTTTGACCTACGCCCGGGATACCTTGACTCTAGATGATGTCAAGACGGGTCTTTTTAGTAAGGAGTTGAGAGATCAAATGAAGGAGACGAGTGAGGGTAGTAGTGGAGATAGTAATAGTCACGGGTTGTTTGTGGAGAAAGAAGAGAATGTGAAGAAAGGAAATCGGGGGCGTTCTAAATCAAGAAAACCCGATGGAAGAGGTAAATCAAAAGAGAGAAATGGGAAGTGCTTTATTTGTAAGAAACCAGGACATTGGAAGAATGAATGTCCGGACAAAAATAAGAAGGAAGTAGTGTCTTCATCCGTGGCGGTGGAGAGTGGGGATGGTGACGTAGATGAGAATGTTTTAACGGCGGTAGCAACGGGTGTTTCGGGTAACGAATGGGTTCTCGATTTGGGTGCGTCGTATCATATGACGCCAGATAGAAATTGTTTTTCATCCTTTGAGGTCAAAGAGGGAAATGCAATTGCTATGGGAAATGGTGCTATTTGCAAGTCAATGGGTAGTGGATCCGTGCAAATAAGGATTTTTGATGGAGTTGTTCGCATGCTCACCAATGTTCGCTATGTTCCGGGACTTGGGAAGTCGCTTATATCTTTGGGGCAATTGGATTCTCTAGGATGCAAGATCACTATCGAGAAGGATTGCTTGAGGGTTTCGAAGGGGGCACTTGTGGTTATGAAAGGTGCTAGGAGTCATGGTATATATTTGCTTCAAGGTGTGACCATAGGAGGTGAGACTTGTGTGGGTGTTGATAGTTCTCGTGACTTGGATGCGACACAGTTGTGGCACTTGAGATTGGGTCATGTCCCGGAGAGGAGTTTGGATATTCTTTGGAAGCGGGAGATGATCGAGGGTGAGAGCTTCAACAAACTAGAGTTTTGCGAGGAATGTGTCATAGGGAAACAAACAAGGGTATCATTCAATGAAGGCAAGCATGACTCAAAGGAGGTTCTTGAGTATGTTCATTCGGATGTTTGGGGACCGGCACAGGTTGCTTCTTTGGGAGGAGCAAGGTATTATATCTTTTTCATTGATGATTTGTCCCGCAAGGTATGGGTGTATGTAATGGGGGCCAAGTCGGAGGCATTTGCTAAGTTCAATGTGTGGAAGGCTCTTATTGAGAATGAGAGTGGTAAGACTTTGAAGGTGTTAAGGACCGACAATGGCGGCGAATATGTCTCGTGTGAATTCTTGGAGTATTGTAAGCATCACGGAATCCGGAGACATTTTACTACACCGGGAGATCCGCAATCTAATAGAGTAGCGGAGAGAATGAATCGAACTCTACTTGAGAAAGCTCGATGATTGAGATTGACATCGGGTTTGTCTAAGGGATTTTGGGCCGAAGCTTTGTCAACCGCGGTGCATATTGAGAATCGAATTCTATGCTCGGCCATTGGTAACAAAATTCCGAAGGAAATGTGGAAAGGGAATAATGTTGACTTGAGATATCTTCATGTATTTGGTAGCCCGGTTTATGTGCATGATCCGGGGAATGATAAGCTTGGAGCTAGGGCATTCAAGGGGATCTTGCTTGGTTTCACGAATGGCGTGAAAGGCTATCGGATTTGGAATCCGAAAACGAAGAAGGTTGTTAATTCTCGTCATGTCACTTTTGATGAGTCGGCTTTATTCAAGGTGAATGAGAGCTCATCGGATGTTCCAGATTTGGTTCATGGTGAATCAAAGGAGAAGGAAGTCATTCCCACATTCCGTTCAAGTGGTAGTAGAGTTGAACAAGCTCGTGGGGTTGAAGCGATTGGTGAAACATCACATAGTCCACATAGTCCACATGGTTCCTCTAGTGATGATGTTGGTGATTACATGATACTAGAGAAGTTTCGACTCAAGGTAGAGCCGAAAGGGGTTTGGGTTATAATATTGCTACTCGGGTTGGTCGACGTGCAATAAGGCCTCCCGAAAGATATGGTGATTGGAACTACCTTAGCTTTAGTGATCATTTGGACTATGCTCTCAATGTAGTCCAAGATGAGCCGATGGACCTTGATGACGTCATGGTATGGAGAGAGAGCTCGAAGTGGATTTGCGCCATGGAGGAAGTGATGCAATCGCTTATGAAGAACCGAACTTGGGAGTTGGTTCCACTTCCTCAAGGAAACCATGCTATAGGGTGCAAATGGATTTACAAGGTGAAGGATGATGGAAGGTACAAAGCAAGGTTAGTGGCAAAGGGGTTCTCACAAAGAAAAGGAAAGGAGTATGATGAAATTTTTGCACCGGTGGTTCGTCATACATCTATCCAAGTTTTACTGGCCATAGTTGTTATCCATGACTTGGAGTTGGAGCAACTTGATGTGAAAACCGCCTTCTTGCATGGAGACTTAGATGAAGACATCTACATGGAGCAACCGGAAGGGTTTGTTGTAGATGGTAAGTTTAATATGATTTGCAAGTTGAAGAAATCACTATATGGGTTAAAGCAATCGCCTAGACAATGGTACAAGAGATTCGATCATTTCATGCTTGAAAGTGGCTTCCATCGAAGCATCAAGGATGCTTGTGTATATTTCAAGTGGTTGGGAAATGATTGTTTGGTGTATTTACTCTTGTATGTGGACGATATGCTCATTGCTTCCAAGGATCAAAATGAAACCAACAAGTTGAAGATGCTTTTGAAATCGGAATTTGAAATGAAAGATCTTGGAGAAGCAAGAAAAATCTTGGGCATGGAAATAGGAAGGGACCGAAAGCGTTTGGAGTTAATATTGACTCAAAAGGAATACATTAAGAAAGTGCTTTTCCGGTTTAGCATGGAGAATGCAAAGGCGTTAAATACACCTTTACCTTTGCATATGAAGCTTTCGGATAAGGGATCACCTATCGAGGATAAAGACAAGGCTTATATGGCGAAGGTGCCATATGCAAGTGCGGTTGGTAGTTTGATGTACGCAATGGTGTGTACAAGGCCTGATATTGCAAATGTCGTCGGGGTGGTTAG
This sequence comes from Allium sativum, assembly GCA_030737875.1. Lineage (NCBI taxonomy): Eukaryota > Viridiplantae > Streptophyta > Magnoliopsida > Asparagales > Amaryllidaceae > Allium > Allium sativum. The sequence goes on along the minus strand of CM060916.1, from coordinate 745,808,360 downwards.
TCGGTATATGGCTAATCCGGGGAAATCGCATTGGGAAGCCGTGAAGGCTATTATGAGATACTTGAAAAGCACAGCATCTCATGGACTTGTCTTTAGCGGTAGTGATGATAGGAGTTGCAAGTTGGTTGGTTATTGTGACTCGGACTACGCCGGTGATAGGGATCGGAGGAAATCAACTTTCGTGTATGTCTTCACACTTGGCGGGACGACCATTAGTTGGAGATCGCGATTGCAAACCGTAGTTGCTTTATCCGCTACGAAGGCGGAGTTGATTGCCGCTGCGGAAGCGGCCAAGGAGGCACTCTACTTGAAGCGATTGTTGTGTGACTTGGGTTTCGAACATGAAATTGTTGATGTTCGATGTGATAGCCAAAGTGCTATCCATTTGGCGGAGAATTTGGCATTTGGCTCATGGACTAAGCATATTGAGGTGAGGGAATCATTTCTTGTAGCCATGGATGAGGGTAAGCCAGTATACCTTCGAAAAGTGCACACAAAGGATAATGCGGCGGATATATTTACGAAGGCATTGCCATATGGGAAGTTCGAGCATTGCTTGAACTTAATTCACTTGTTGAGTTGTTAGGTGCCATGGGGTGGCACGAGGTGGAGAGAGTGATTTTGTGTTTGATGGAAAGGAATAGAAGTGAGAGATATGAAATCTATCTTCATGGTAAGTACTTGTTACACTCCCGAGTACATTGTCTTTTGGAGAGACGATTTTTGGTTTGAATGTTTTCAACACTGCATTGACGGGTGGGGTCTTTGCCTGAACTCGTTGGTGTAGTGCAATGGGCGGTGGCCATGCCGGAACTCATTGGGGAAACATTCAAGTTTGCTTGGTCGAACGTAGAAGGAAATGCTTGGGTGCATTAGAGTTTGGAGTTGAGATGGTTATAGTATCGAGGTGGAGTGTTGTAATATGCGATACAATATGGTAGATTGAAGCGGTCGAAGATAGCTTCGCATAGGAGAAAATCGTTTGTAAATCGGAGTTCGCACAAGGAAGATATGAGCTGAAGTGAGTAAGCTATTCTATGTACAGTGCGACAGACGTCTGTCGTATGGGATGACAGACGTCTGTCACTACAGGGGGATTTTCCCGAAAGTTTCCACAGACGTCTGTCATCCTCACGACAGACGTCTGAGAGGGGGCAGACGTCTGTCATGGATGCGACAAATGTCTGAGCTGAGAGCTGGAGCCCAAATAACTCCCTGGGAGGGACAGATGTCTGTCACCTCCCACGACAAACGTCTGAATATTGAATTGGGCTATTTGAGGCTGAAAACCTTGTAAGTTGATTTGTGAAGATACGGGGGCAATTTGGGTAATTGGCCTATCCCTATATAAGCTATTTTCTGAGGTGTTAGTGGGAAGAGTATGAAGACTTGATTTGGGATCACGGGTTATTCTCAAGGGAGAACTAGGGTTTATAACCTAATTCTAATTCTTCAATTCTATTCTCCTCAAACTCTTTTCTATATTGAAATATAGTGATCATTGGATCAATCTCTTGTATTCCTTTCATCGTGGTAATAAAATACTCTCTCCAAAGTGGATGTACACTAACAAGATGTTAGTGGAACCACTATAAATCCTTGTGTGATTTATTTTTAGTACTTTATCATTAGTTTCTTGCTTGTGATTGAGATTTGGATTGTTCGTGATTGGTTGATCTTTGTTTGTGGCTTGAGTTATTGTTTTGGTTGTTTTTGCAAGTCAAACAACGATCTAGTCTTCTGCTAGCCCATTGTGGTTTAGATATCGGATTCGAGTGGTCTTTAATCGGATTAATCGCATCGGATACAACAGTTACAACCTTTCTAGACTTTGAAGCCTCATTCAACTCAAATCAGTGCCTTTTTGTTGTTAATCTTTGTTATCCATCTCCAAAATGTGATTTTAACTCACGCTTTCTAGTCTCAGTAATGGTTTTGTGCTCTGTTGTGTCAATCTATAGAGAAATACATAGTTTTATCATCTTGTTGTTTCAGCTGTGCAAACACGATGAAGGTTCAACTTTGAGCCATCATAACTTCTTCAATTTGTAGGAATTACTCTTAATTTTTGATATGTTGTAGTATTTGTGTTGTATTATATTTTTGCATATTTTCATTGAATTTTGGATTCTTTTGGTATAGTTTATTTTATGTCTGAAAAGTATCATCTTTGAAAACGTGTATCTTCTTCGTTTCATGGCAAAATGTTGTCAAATTTTAATATTTTGTTATACATGTACTAAATTTTTTTACTAAAAATTTCGTTAATTTCTGATTGTTTTGATATGCTAATCGTATCTTCAAAGTTTGCTAAGAAAAACTAGATTTTTAGCATAGTTTATTTTGTTTCCAAAAAGTGTCATCTTTGAAATGTGTATCTACTTCGTTTCACAGCGAAATGCTATTAAATTTAGATGTTATTTTACATGTACTAAAGTTTTGTTATTGCAAAATTTCATTAATTTCTAGGTAGTTTTGATATGCTAAACATGTTTTCAAAGTTGGCTAAAAAACTAGATTTTTAACATAGTTTATTTTGTTTCTAAAAAATGTCATCTCTGAAAATGGGTATCAACTTCGTTTAACAGCGAAATACTATCGAATTTTACTATGTTGTTGTACATGTGTTATTTCTTGTTATCGCAAAATTTCATTAATTTCTGGGTAGTTTTGATTTGTAAACATATCTTCAAAGTTGGCTAAAAAACTAGATTTTTAGCATAGTATATTTTGTTTCTGAAAAGTGTCATCTTTGAAAATGTGCATCTTCTTCGTTTCACAACGAAATGATTTTTAATATTTGTTTAACATATAACAAAGTTTATTACTGCGAAATTTCATTAATTTCTAGGTAGTCTTGTTATGCTAAACATACCCTCAAAGTTGCCTAAAAACTAGATTTTTAGCATAGTTCATTTTGTGTCAAAAAAAGCATTATTTTATCTTCTTCGATTTGAAGCGAAATGCTATCAAATTTGGATATGTTGTTTTCCATGTGCTAAAGTTTATTTCTGCAAAATTTCATAAATTTATGGGTAGTGTTTATATGCTCAACCTATCCTCAAAGTTGGCTAAAAAAAAGATTTTGTTCTGCCATTTCAATTTGAAGCATTCTTGATTAGTCTCCGCTGCTAAATTTAAGTTAACTGGTGTTCGAATTGAAAAGTTTGATGATGAATTTTGTAGTCATGATATCTGATAATGAATTATCTCAGTTTTGAAAATATTTTAAATTTAAATATCCGTAAATATCGATGTTTGAATATTTCGATGGTCTTACTTGTTTTGATTTCAGAAAAAATTTCTTAAAAATCACGGTTTGAAAAATAAAAGTTTTTATGTCATTTTAAAGGATCTTTAATCAATTATTAATATTTTTAAATTATTTTAGAAATAGATAATCTATTTAAAAATAGGTTTTTCCTTATAAATATTGTATAAAAAAATTCCTAAAAAAATTTTTTTTTAAAAAAAAAATCCTATTTTCTCTATAAAATTATTTTAAATATATTTTACCTCATTTTCATGAATTTCGACTTATAAGAATGAGAATTAAATGCTTTAGTAAAAATACGAGGCATGGGACATGTGTTTTTACTTTATCACTTAATATGGACTTACACGATCGAAACCTGTTTGATACGATGTTTTGAGATGTTGCCAAATTTTGTCGAAGTTCATTGGCTCTAGAACTACTTAATTTGAGTTTGCTCGATGATGAACCAACCACGATGTAATGTAAACTTGCCAATGATACGAGACAAGCTATTCTATAATGAATTCATTATCTTTTGATGTTTATGAATTCTTGAGGTTTTGATTTATGATGTTTATGATGGATTTTAGCTTGTCGATGAGATGAAACAAGTTAGATTGCCACTTAGTACTCGTTGGAACGTGAGAAAGATGAGATGAGTTTGGTATCTTTACACTTGGTGATGAGATGACGCGGTGTATATTTGATGATGTTTTCTAGTGTGGTATCGACTAACGGGTAGTAAATCATTAGGTGCAAACGTATGGTATGGGATATACGTTGACATCGTATGGTTTCCTAATTGAGAGGTTCAGACACATTCAAGATGTCGCTAGTACTATAGACCGAGTACTCGATTGGAGTCATCGCGAGGTTCACGATGGTATTATTCGACTCCAATCATCACGATGTTATTATTCGGGTTTCTACGACTAGGTGTCATCATGAAGTTTCCGACTATTGTCAATCACGATGATCATGATGTTATCATGTAATGTGCCCCAAGTCATCACGTTGTATGGTACCAAAATTTAGTACAAGTCAAGAAATTAGGCACATTCAGTTTTCTATGATGCTTCGATTTCACATTTTTGATGATGACGTTCGAATAAGGCCTCGAGTATGAAAAAGGCCAGGTTTATATTATGTTTTATGGTCATTTCGAATATGACATTTTGAACCCTTTTTAGGTGCTATCAAGGTAGATTTGTGACCTTTATGATTATACCGATGAAATGAGGTATAGATTATGGTAGTTTTTTATGATATGTTTTAGTAATGGATTTGAGATGTATTTATATTTATACTGATGAAATGAAGTATAATAATTAAGAAGTTTCTATTAAGAGAGTTTTAAGATATATTGAATTTTGTTGGTATTTAGTATATGCTGATATGACAAGACATATTTATAGGTGTTTATCCTTTATTTAAAGATTATGTATACCTATGGTTCATATTTTTAATTATTCATAGTCAAATAAGGTGTGAACGTTTTACCTTTTCTTACATGCTTATTGAATCCCTTTTGAACTCATGATAGACCTTATGAGGCATCTCGTTAAGAGATGAGTTAATGAACTATTTCGTTCCGTTGGTAACAACGGAATTTTCCCTTATCACTTACATTCATTTACTCTTACTACTGATAAGTTTAGCTTTCCTGATCTGTGAGCTTTTCACTCACGTCAGACCGCGTTGCAAGTTAGGTATGAGGTGCAGCTTCCCTTGGATCTTTTTACTAGCTTTTGTTGGACATTATCATTTTGGTTTGGATATCACACCTTATGATTAGTCGACTCTTATGTTATCAAGATGTACATATTTGTGGGATGGGTGTATATGTGATTCGGTAGTCTTTGATACTTATGTATGATGTATTATTATAGAGATGTACGTACATATATGTATACTCTGATCTGTGTTTGTTGTTTTGTGACTAATGTTTTCCATCTAGATGTATATTACATTATTTCTGAAATGGTACGAAACCACCATAGAGTGCATTAGTTAGGGACTAAGTGAAGCAGTGGTGATGCAACAAATACACACAAATTAATGATGAAACTGAGATAACTCACCAATTTTTGTTGATCTCGTCGATGCCAGAAACTTGGTCTTCAAATTCTTTGATTCACAATTGAATGCCAAGCACTACCATCAATATTCTTGTTCTGTTGTTCGAAGTCATGAAACTACCCTCTCGTCAACCTTGTTTTTCCCATGCAAGAGCTCTCTGATGTACTTCGACGGTTGAAGTTGGATCAAACATATTGACCATGTATTAGATTTGATTCCAAAGTCCCCTAATATATCTCACAGCCAATTGTCCTACGGCCTCTGATATGTCATTAACACAATTAGTTGATAGAATTTTTACGTATAATCTTCAATTGAACGAGCACCCTGCCGTAAATTTTGAAATCGTTGATACATTAGCGATTGATAGTTATAAGACAAAAATGTAGCCCTCATCATTTTCTCCCATGTCACCACCTTGGACTTTCCCATTCTTTCTCGAGTCAATTTCGTTTGCCGCCACCAAGATTTGGCTCTTTCCCTCAATCTAGTAGCAATCAGTTGGACTCGATAATTTTCCGGTACCCCTTTATACTCGAGAATCCTTAATTGTGGAAGTCCAATCTAGAAATTCATCAGCTGCATACCACCCTTAAATTATGTAATTTTTGTTGTCATTTCAGCTTCCCACCACCGATCCATCACCTAAGTTTGAGCTTTCAATCTCATATCTCCCTGACGTTGGAATCAGAAATTTCACTATCTTCATCTATTCCGAATACATTCTCCGATATAGGTGATGTCCTATTCCACTGATTCTGGTTCATATCTAGAATCGTTCTCTCAAGTCACCCAATTCCTTCATCAAGCCTGGTGTTAAGCCTTTGCTCCATCTGTGTTATGTCTTCCTGCTCAAACAACTCCTCCATATTTCGATTTCGATGAGCTCGTTTTGGTAGTATTTCGATTTGAAGCGATGAAGAAAGTTGAACTGAGCTGGCTCTAATACTAAATTGATGCAGCGGTGATACAACAAATACACACACAAATTAAGGATGAAACCGAGATAACTCACCAATTTCCATTGATTACGATGGTGCTGGAAACTTGGTCTTCAAATTCATTGATTCGCAATCGAATGTCGAATTTGGTGGAACAACTGGAGCTTCCTCCAGCATTTGGGAAATGGAAAAAAATTATTTCAGAATGAATTAACTGTTACCGACACCAAAATACAAACACTGAAACAAAAGATACAAAGATAAACTGACACTAACTGCATATAAAGAGATTGGAGCCACTATCACTTGATCCAAAACCGAAACTTGAGCCTAAACAAATGCAAGAAGTACCCTGGAAGTATTATCGATACAATGAAACTAAATTAACTTGAATCGAAATCGATACCACCGAGCCAAAACAGAATACTAACGAAATCAAAACAAGATACTACCGATACCACTTAAATCTGTTGAGTATTGTCAATACCGACACCACTTGACCCTGATGCCTGAAGCGGAACCCCACTGCTCCCTGCGCTGCACCATCCTCCTCTGGGTCAAAAGAATTCATCCACGAATTTACAGTAGTCTCTTCAACCATTGCATTCTTATAGTATGGCAACCAATGTTTAACATTGAAAACATCAGCACTGCGAATATGACTTGGTAGCCTTAACTGATAAGCATTGGGGTTGATCTTCCTAACAATTTCCAAAGGACCAATCTTCCTGGCAGCTAATTTGTTGTATGTGCCGGCAGGAAACCTGTCTTTTGCCAGCACAACCCACACAAAATCTCCCGCTTGAAACTCAATATGTCTACGCTTTGAATCGATAGTTTGTTTTTATTTTTGATTTGCCTCAACAAAACGTTCATGCATATCAGGATGAGCTCATTAATCATGAGATAAGGTCAACAACGCCTTTCCTTGCATTTTATCTTGATGCAGCAGTGGAGTTAAGTCCAAGGACCCTTTTAGAGCTACTGAATATACGATTTTGAAAGGACTAAATCTGGTACCACTATTGACAACACGGTTATGTGCAAATTTAGACTGGCATTACTTCGAATTGCAGCTTTTCAAATTTTCATTAATGAGGCTCCGCAACAAATTACCCAATGATCTATTCACCTCCTCCTATGTCCATATGTTTGCGGATGATACGCACTATGAAACTTCAATTTTATACCCACTATCTTCAATAAACTGATCCAAAAATGACTCAAGAACCGAGTATCACGATCCGACACAATTGAATCTGGTAGTACATGAAGACGTTATATTATCCGAAAGTATAGTTAAGCTACATCTGCGGTTTTCTTGCAAGCAGTAAACTGAACCATCTTAGAAAACCGATCAACAAATACATAAATCGAATCGCTACCTTGTGGCATCAAACCAAAACAAAATCCATGCTTACATCCACCCATGGTCAAGAAGGAACTGGCAATGGCATATACAACCATGCATTAGTTGTCGTCCCCTTGGATACTTGACAAATGCGGCACCTCTGCTCAAACTTTTCAACTTTTTCATGCACCGAAGGCCAAAAATATGAATCAAAGATGAGTTGTAGTTACGATCTCGACCTACATGCCATTCATCATGAAGTTCTTTGATTATTTTCATTCGAAGACTACATTCAGGAATGCACAGTTGATTCCCTTTGAATAGAAAAACCTCCATCAATGTAAAATATGTTACTTCACCTTCTTTTAAAAATAAGGATCACAAGCCAGTAACTCTGAAAACGAGTCAAAATCTAGCACCTCAGCTATCATTATTTCAAAAGATAACTCCTTCGGCTTAGTGCATTGTCTACCTTACTCATAACTCCATCCTTATGTTTCACTACAAATGTGAACTAGTGGAGATAGGCAATCCATGAAGCATGTCAAGTTGCCACTTTGTCTAGGCCCTAGAGATGTTTCAAAGTTTCATAATCAATATATAAAATGAATTCCTTATGTAAAAGATAGTTTCTCCAATGTTCGATGGCTTGAACCACAACATAGAACTCACCATCATAAGTGTTGTATCTCATCTTTGCCCAAGACAATATCTCACTTAAATAAGAAATAGACCATCCTTTCTGACTCAAAACACCTCCAATCCCAACTTTTGAAGCATCGGTATGTAGCTCGAATTGTTCATGGAAGTATGGAAGTACTAGAATAGGTATCGAAGTTAACAGACCTTTAATACTTTCAAAAGCCTGATTTTCCTACTCAGTCCATATAAATTGTCGCCCTTTCATTCAATCTGTCAATGGAGCCACAATACTACAGAAATGCGGAAATGAAATGCCTATAAAAAGAAGTCAAACCATGAAAACTCCGAACTTCTGAAATAGTCTTTGGTTGAGGCCAATCTCTTATTTCCGCAACTTTATTCTGATCAAATTGTAAGCCTTCTTTTGAAACAACATAACCCAAAAACAACACATTTGGAGACATGAACATGCATTTCTTGGTCGCTGCTAAAACTATTCTTGACGAAGGATGCTCAAAACTGCACGTAAGTGTTGTAGATGCTCACTTGGACTAGCACTATCGATGAGAATATCATCGAAGTATACAATCAAAAATTTCCTAATGTAAGGCCTGAATATTTGGTTCATCGCTCTCATAAAAGTACATGGCGCATTCGACAACCTGAAGGGAATAACAAGCCATTCATATAACCCCTCCCTAGTCTTGAAAGCAGTCTTTCATTCATCTCCTAACCTAATTATAATATGATGATACCCACTTTTCAAGTCAATCATCGAGAAAATAACTGACCCACTAATATGATTCGGTATATCATCAATATATGGAATAGGAAATCGATATCTTATAGTAATTTTGTTATGGGCTCGGTTATCAATGCACATCCTCCACGAACTGTCCTTCTTTAGCACTAATAATGCAGGCATGGTACAAGGACTATGATTTCCACGAACGCGGCCTTAACTCAACAAATCTTCCACTTTTCGTCGTAACTCTTCGTGTTCCCTTGGGATCATCCGATATTGTGGTCTATGGGGTTGTTACTACCAAAATAACCTTAGCACAAGGCGGCAGTGAAGAGATGTCAAATGAAAGAAGAATTAATAATGCGAGAGCAACTCGGGTCGATGCCCCATTTGGAGAAAAGGGACCAGAAACCTACCGGGCATCAGGAAAGGTCCATTCGACAAGGTCCATACGCCATGGGTCAACCGATGGACACTAATATAGGAAAAGTATTAGATCATACCATAAAGGTGGTCCAAAACCAACCCCTGAAGAATAGCTCCGCAAGTGACAAAAGGGGTTACCTTTGTATCACCGAAAGCTATCTTCCAGAAAGCAAAACCGGAAGGCTAAACCGAGACTCAAGCAAGGATATATGCTATCGGTACTAATCTGCTTAGTACCCAGAACCATCAACGGTTCTAAGTCGGCAGGCATACACGTACATTATAAGGGAAAGCCCCTCCAAATACACATGATAAAGTCGAAATCCTACATCCGAAAGCCTATGACCAAAGACTGACACTTGGAAGCATCCACTGAGAAGCTCGAAACGCCTTCGCAATCCGTCTTGGCAACAAACTCTATTCCATCAAGGGGAGGCCCCAGTTCACCTAGAACTCTCGTTTTAAAGACTATAACAGGCACTGTAAGGAGGACTAACATCAGATGCTCGAGAGCAACAGAAATAGCGGACGATAGGAATCGTTCCGGCCCAACACCCTACTAATAGGAAGACCCTGAATTCTCTATAAATAGGACCCCAGAAACTCCGTAAAAGGGGACGATCTTTTCATTTCTCAATTTAGTTCCTTCCTTCTAGAGGGAAACAAATCATCAACTCTTATAATATGTCTACAATCTATGAATGGAGAATTCTGAGTCCTATACATCTTGCGATTTGTTAATCTTGTAGTATCATAATGATGAAACAGGGAGTTAACACTAACCTTTCTGATGAGGAAATTAACCAGGGCGCCCCGGCAGCGGAAGAAGAGGGATTTGTGGCAACGTGAAGTCCCCCTTCTCTTCACCTAAAAAGGGGTCACCATTATTGATCCACAATCTCATGTTCAACCTAACGATTCCTGAACATTGATGCGATGAAACAATATACGAATTCCTAACCCGATCCCTGTTGTGATCCAGACCCTTCTCTTGGGAGAATCTGACACAAGAGGATCATCGGATTTAATGATTTTTATGACACCCTTGCCCATGAACTCAAAAGAAGCGTTATCCTTTTTTCTTCTCAATGGAATACATGATGTCGTTGTCATGGCTTAGAGGTCTACCAATTCCAGATTCAAGATTATATCCAGAGAACTCTGAGTCATAACAAGAGAAAATTTCATAAATGCATAATTACATACTATATTCCGGGTATTGACGAAAAATATTATTAACGTTTTGTCGCTAGAAGGAGGGCTCAAACCTCCAACCCTGTGGTTAATTTATTTAAGCTAACTAGGTGAATTTATCTTTCCATGGCAGGAAACAATGAAGTCGAAGAAACTGAAAGAACCAAACAAGGAGCCAGATCCCAACATCACCCTCGAAGGAAGTGAGGACCCAGCACTCAACCCAAATAAAAATAAGAAAGGAGACACGCCCAATCCACAACAACCACCAGACTCAAACACCTTGGAAGATAATGTCGTAAGAATTTCAGTCTTGGAAAAGAAACTTCAAGAAATGCAGGCCCAAGTCAATGCTGTCCAAGCACATAAATCCTCAAGGCTCACTAGATGTATTCAGAAAGAGATGAATGAATCTCCAAAAAGGAAGTCTCCCATTCAACATTTAGAACCAAAAGGGAAGCCTCAGGCAACTTCTTTTAGGAAAAAGAAGTCCCGTCTGGCAGGATTAGTTCATCAAGGGAATTAGCACGAGCAAGAACCATCTGGAAGCTCCACCTCCAAAGTCTATGATCCCAAAAGGGAAAACTATGACAACACGGAAGCTTATATCAGAGATGTCAATCAGAAGACCGTCAAGAACTTGCTGGGAAGCAAGGGGAAGAGAACCCAAGATAACAAGGTTAACGATAACGAAACAGTGGCACTGTTCATCGATGAGATTAGGAATACCATAATACTGTCAAGAGTCAAAGTTCCCACCATAAAATATCTGGGAACAACTGACCTCGACAATTATCTGATGGCTTTCGACAACCAGAGGGATCTTTACAATGCTTCCAGAGCCGTCAGGTGCTGCCTCTTTCCGGTGACCTTCCAGGGGGTATGATGAAGTGGTACCACCAGTAAAGGGAAAACACCGTTTACTCATGGAAACAATTCTCCTACGAATTCTCTATGCAGTTCTGCATTTGCAAAGATCCAACCGTAACTATACGATCATTGCCAACATCAAACAGAGACAAGGGGAGTCGCTAGGGGACTATCTGAAAAGGTTCAACATCGAAGCCAAGTTTATCCGCATGGATGGACTGTATTTCACGAAGAGGAAGTTCTGGCCTTGAGGGGAAGGAGGAAGGCCGAACTTCGGATGAAAGCTCATGGAAGAGAATCAGAGGAGGTCGAGGTGGGAAGACTCTAACACCAACTCGGTTGCCTTGAACAAGCCCATCTCGTATGTGTATGTTGTCGCAAAAGAAAGGGTTAGTAACTTCCCCGTCTCGTTCAAAGCTAAATATTGCACCGAACCTCATGTCGGCGGTAAGTATTGTGAGTTCCATAAAACCAACAGGGACAAGACAGACGAGTGCAAGGTATTGGATGGGATCATCTAGAAATTAATCCGAGAAGGACATATGAAGGAGTTTGTTTCAAATAAAGCAGCACTAGCTCAATGTGCCGAAGGACAGCAGAAGGTTTCGGTAAACACGATGGGAGTCGCCACGAGGGATTATAGCTTGGATTTGGGGCCTTCTGTAAACCGAATCAATGTGATCCATGGAGGACCACACCCTGTTGGAAGCTGTCCGAAAGCCAGGACCCAATACATGAAGGAAGCCAGGGAGGGAATCTTCTCCATTCAAGAAGAACCATCATTGAAGGGCACGCGTTATGCCCTCAAAATGCATAACCTCGTGGTCTCTCCGGAAGAAATGAAGAAAGGAGTCCATAACCCCCTATAATGACCCCCTCATGATAATGGCGCAGACATGGCTTTCGGTCGTTTCCAAAATATTGGTGGATACCGGAAGCGCTGTCAATGTCATTTTCAAGCACGCCTTCGATCAGATGGGAATTTCTGAAAAGAAGCTGGAGCCTAGCAACGAACCAATTTTCGGGTTCAACAATAAAAGGTCAACCCTAGTGGGCCAAATCTACATCTTGGTTCAAGCAGGGTTACCCCCTCTTCACAGGACTTTCAAGACTCTCTTTGTGGTGATTGATCAGCCATCCTATTACAATTCCTTCTTTGGATGACAAACTATAGAGAAAATGGATGCCTTCGTTTCTTCCAAATATCTCATGTTAAAATTTTTGACCAAACAAGGATGGGGTACCATCAGGGGAGAACAGTTTAGCTCCCAAAAGTTGTACTTCGCAACGTTCGTAAAATACAAAAGGGAGTATTCTTTGTATTTTGATTCTTCCATTGTTTTTATGCCTTCAGATAAGGGATTCCTACATCCCTCATTTGAAGCCAAAATAAAAATAAATAAGACTAACAAACGCACTACTGGTAGGTACGCTTATTTGAAAAGGAAGACGAAAAGGTCCATTGAGGTGAACTCAACTAAAGAAGGAGAAATCATCACATATTTAGACTCTAAAGGAGATATCGAAAGGATTAAACCAATATAAGAAGTAGAGGAAGTAATCATTGACCCGAAAGATAAATCGAAGGTCATCAACATAGGGAGGAGGCTAACGGAACCTCTCCGAAGTGACTTAATCCAATTCCTCCAGCTCAACAAAGATGTTTTCGCTTGGGCCCATTTGGACATGGTCGGTATCGATCCTTCAATTATGATCCATGCCATAAAAATCGACCCCTTGGTAACAAAAATCTGACAAAAGAAGAGACAATATAATCGAGACCGGATAGAGGCTTTGAAGGAGGAAGTCAAAAGGTTGGAAGCTAATGGTTTATCCAAGAGGTCCATTACTCAAAATGGTTAGCCAATCCTGTGCTAGTGAAGAAGTCCAACGGAAACTGGAGGACATGTATTGATTACACGGATTTAAACAAAGATTGCCCAAAATACTGTTACCCTCTACCACAAATCGATCAATTGGTCGATGCCATGAGTGGACACAAGATACTATCCCTTATGGATGCTTATACGGGGTACAACCAAATCCCGATGCACAAACCCGATGAGGAACACACAAGCTTCATCACCGATTGCGGAACATTTTGTTATAAAGTAATGCACTTCGGTTTGAGAAATGCAGGGGGCAACATACCAAAGGCTGGTAGATCGGATGTTCCAAGAGCAGATAGAGCGTAATATGGAGGTGTACGTGGATGACATGCTAGTGAAATCCACCAAAACAAAGGATCACCTAAAGGATCTGGAAGAAATGTTTGGTGTCTTGATAAATTACCAGATGAAGCTAAACCCCCAAAAAGGTTTCTTTGAAGTCCAATCAGGGAAGTTTCTAGGATATGTGGTAAGCGAGCGAGGAATTGAAGCTAGCCCCAATCAAATTCAAACCATTAAGGACATGACGGAACCTAAAACCAGCAAGGAAGTTATGAGCCTAAACGGTAAGGTAGCGGCACTCGGCAGGTTCATTTCTAAGACCACCGATAAGTGCGTCCATTTCTTCGATGTCATAAATAAAAAGAAGAATTTCGAATGGAACAAAGAGTGTAGGAAGGCATTCTAAGAATTGAAAGTTTATATGGGAACGCCTCCGGTTTTGTCTATCCTCGAAAAGGGAGAGACTCTATACCTATACATGGTTGTCTCCGAATACGCAATGAGATCCGTCCTGATAAGAGAGGAAAAGGGTATTCAACACCATATCTATTACATTAGACGAAGGCTAAAAGATGCGGAAATCCGGTACCCTATCATTGAGAAACCAGCGTATGGTTTAATCCTTACTGCATGAAATCTGAGAGGGTATTTCCAGGCGCACCCTATTAGTTTTAACCAGCTTCTCGCTTAAACAAGTGTTCAGCAAACCGGAAACCTCGAGTAGGCTAGTAAAATGAGATATCGAGCTTAGCCAATACGAAATTGAGTTCCACTCTCGAGCAGCAATCAAAGGGCAAGCTCTTGCAGATTTCATGAACGAGTGCACAAATTTCATTTTGGAACAGTCGGTTAAAGAAAATGACTGAAAGACCAAATGGCAATTCTTTGTAAATGGATCTTCCAACGAGCAGGGAGCAGGGGCAAGATATGTTTTAATCACCCCTGATGGACGCCGCTTGCACTACGCCATGAAGTTAGGATTCCTGGCAACCAACAATGTGGTTGAATATGAATCCATGATAACCGGTCTGAATTTGGCACTATAGTTGAAGATACCAAGGATAGAAATCTTCAGTGACTCGCAGCTAATGGTAAACTAAACAAAACAGACAAATCGGACCAAGGACAAGCGACTCATCTTGTACATAAAGAAGGTGGTTAAGATGCTTCCCCTATTTGAGGATTTCTCTATTCATCAAATACCCCGTGGGGAGAATACCCAGGTAGATTCACTAGCCAAATTAGCCAGCTCCCGGAGAGCTCCCGAAACCCGTATAGTGCCAACAGGATATTAGGAGATGCCCTGCATTGAACAGGAAGAAGCAGAAACGGGAATAGCGCTACTGGTTTGGAACAGAGCCCAAGCTTTAAGAAGGGTAGACAGAGAAAACCATGAAGTGAACTCCGGGAGGGAATTCCCCATAACAAAAACACGCCATCAACAAGGAACTACGTGGGTGACTCCTATAGAGGACTACCTCCTAAAAGGGACATTGCCTCTTAATAATTAAGATGCAAGAAAGATAAAACATCAAGCACCCACATTTGTGATCATAGACAACATACTTTATAAAAACAGATATTCACTTCCTTATTTAAGGTGTGTAGGTTTCGAAGATGGACTCAACCCATTAAGGAAGCTCATGAAGGATCGTGCGGGGACCATTCCAGTGGAGTTAAGCCGGCCAAAAGGATCATGTCACAAGGTTATTATTGGCCGTGGACGGTTAGTTAAGCAGTTGAATACATGAAAATATGCGACAAATGTCGAACGTACTATAAGGTGCCACGACTTCCTCCTAGCGACCTAACCACTATATCGAGCCCCTGGCCTTTCGATATATGGGGAATAGATTTAATCGGGCCCTTACCACTCGCCAAAGGAGGAGCTAAATATGTCATAGTAGCCATCGACTACTTCACCAAGTGGATGGAAGCGGAACCCTCTTTGGAATCCTGCATAAGATTATATCGGATAACGGAACAAAATTCGAGAGCGAAGAGTTCACCTGGTTTTGTGAGAAAAATGGAATCATCAAAAGTTTCTCCTCAGTAACCCACCCGAAAGCAAATGGAGCAGTGGAAGCATCAAATAAGACTATTAAGACAATCCTTAAGAAATGCCTAAATCAAGGTAAAGAAATTGGGCGGAGGGGTTGCCTCTAGTACTATCAACATACAGAACTTCTACAAAAGTAGCTATGGGGCACACCCCCTTTTCCTTGACATATGGATGCGAAGCTATGCTTCCGGTCGAGGCTGAAATTCCATCACATAGAAGGGTATCATATGCATTTGACCCCAATCAAGAGTTAAGAAAAGAATCACTAGACTTGATATAGGGACTAAGGGATGAGGCTGCAATCAGATTCGCCTAATACCAAAGAAGGATCACAATATATTACAATATGAAGGTCAAAGATAGAACCTTCACTTAGGGTGAATTAGTACTGCGAAGAGTAATGTCTAACACCAAGAATCCGGCTGATGGTCCTCTCGATCCAAATTGGGAAGGACCCCTACTTGTCCATCAAGAAGTCATACCCGACACATATCGACTATGCAGACCCAACGACGATCTTGTTCCAAGGACATGGAACTCAGGACATTTGAGACCATATTTCTCAACCACAAAAAATAGAGGACATGAACTTTCCCCTAAGAAATCTTTATACAACTAGGGGCATGGAAAACCCTCCCAGTAGCTCGTGAGAAACCCAAAAGGGGTCGAGCTGGAAAAAGGATTGAATCCCTCGTCATCGCCAAATTGGCCGGGGCAAGGCATCCGCCGGAGGGGGATGATTGTGTTAGTCTTTCTCCTTGCCCGAAGCAGAGGGGCCAAGGTTAAAGCATCGAAAGCATAAGCTGCCATTTCACACCAGAGATGGTCATGGCGGTGCATCTAAAAATTAGCACGCCCTGCCTCTGCTCGCAAAAGAGTACGTCATGCCTCTGCTTGACCTAAGCACGTCATACCTCTACTCGTAAAAGCGCACGTCCTACCTCTGCTTATGTTCCACATTACCCGCAGAAGGGAGCGCAAACCCCTATCATTGGCTTCGATGGTTAGGATAGGGCAACCCTTGGAGGGGGTGGCGTATAAGCCTCTATCAGTGCCTACAATGGCCCATGTAGAGCATCAAAAGAATAAACCATAGTTCTGTGCCTACGAAGGCCCAGTCTAAGTTTATAAGCCCTTATCATCGCCCATGATGGTCAGGATAAGGCACCTCTTGGAGGGATGCTAGGTAAATCCTTGGGCCCTGCTTGTGGATAAGCTATCCAAGCGCTCCGGATGCACAGGCCTAAAGAGTGGCTAACAAAGCACGTACATCCTCTGCCTTGACATCAAAGGCCCAAGGAGAGGCTCAAGAAGCACGTACGATCTCTACTTCCCAAAAAACCCGAAGGGGATACTCACTTCACTAAATACCGGAGGGAATTCTGGTTCTCTACACTTATACCCGAATCTGGGGGGATTCGGCTCTTCATTAATGCCGGAAGGGTTTCAGGACCTTAATCTAAAAATACCCGAATCTGGGTGGATTCGGCTCTTTATTAATGCTGAAAGAGTTTCCGGTGCTTAATCTAAAAATAACCAAATCTGGGTGGATTCGGTTCTTCATTAATGCCGGAAGGGTTTCCGGTCCTTATTCTAAAAATACCCGAATCTAGGTGGATTCATCTCTTCATTAATGCCGGAAGGTTTCCAATCCTTAATCTAAAAATACCTAAATCTGGGTGGATTCGGCTCTTCATTAATGCCGGAAGAGTTTTCGGTCCTTAATCCAAAAATACCCAAATCTGGGTGGATTCGGCTCTTTATTAATGCCAGAAGATTTTTCGGTCCTTAATCTAAAAATACCCAAATCTGGGTGGATTCGGCTCTTCATTAATGTTGGAAGAGTTTCCGGTACTTAATCTAAAAATACCTAAATCTGGGTGGATTCGGCTCTTCACTAGAACCGAGAAGGTTCCCGGCCTTCAACCTTCAAGACCACGAATCTAGGTGAATTCGGCTCCTTAATCTTGATCTGTCCGAGTCTGGATAGTATTCAAACCAACGTCATTGTTGGAAAGAGTTTTCAATCTTCCATCAAGACCTGAGTCTAGGTCACTTCATTCCTCCGCAAGGCATCGAAAGCGAATCTCTTCAGCAGGACCTATGGCATAACTTAACGTTGGAAAGAAATTGACAAACAAATAGGAGAAAGCCTAGAAAAAGAAGCTTGACTTGAAAAGTCGAAGACACCCCTTCACTAGGAGGGGGGATAATGTTACTTCCAAAATAATCCTAACACATGGCAATAGTGAAGGGATATCAAATGAATGAGGAATGAAGAATCCGAGAGCAACTCAGGCCAATACCCCCTCAGGTGAAAAGGGACCCGAAACCTACCAGGCATCAACAAAGGTCCATCCGACGGGTCCATACGCCAAGGGTCAGCCGATGGACACTAACATAGGAAAAGTACTAGATCAGAGCATAAAGGTGGTCCGAAACCAAGCCCTGAAGAACAGCTCCGCAAGTGACAAAAGGGGTTACCTTTGTATCATCGAAAGCTATCTTCCAGAAAGCCAAACCGGAAGGCTAAACCGAGACTCAAGCAAGGATACAGGCTACCGGTACTAATCCTCCTAGTACGTGAACCATCAACGGTTCTAAATCAGCAGACATACAAGTACATCATAAGGGCAAGCCCCCCAAGTACCCATGATAAAGCCGAAAGCCTACATCTGAAAGCCTATGACCAAAGACCGACACTTGGAAGCATCCACTGATAAGCTCGAAACACCTTCGCAATCCATCTCGACTATAAACTCCATTCCATCAAGGGGAGGACCTAGTTCATCTGGAACTCTCACTTTAAAGACTGTAACCGGCACCATAAGGAGGACCGACAATAGATGCCCGAGACCAAGAGAAATAGCGGCCGATAAGAATCGTTCTAGCCCAACACCTTGCTGATAGGAAGACCCCGAATTCTCTATAAATAGGACCTCAAAAACTCCATAAAGGGGGGGTGATCTTTTCATTTCTCAATTTAGTTCCTTCCTTCTTGAGGGAAGCAAATCATCAATTCTTGTAATATATCTACAATCTATGAATGGAGAATTCTGGGTTCTATACATCTTTTGATTTATTAATCTTGTAGTATCATAATGATGAAACAGGGAGTTAACTCTAACCTTTCTGATGAGGAAATCAAACAGGGCGCCCCGGCAGCGGAAGAAGAGGACTTTGTTGCAACGTGAAGTCCCCCTTTTCTTTGCCTAAAAAAAGGTCGCCATGATTGATCCATGATCTCGTGCTGCGCCTAACGCTTTCTGAACATTGATGCGATGAAATCGTATATGAATTCCTAACCCGATCCCTGTTGTGATCCAGACCCTTCTCTTGGGGGAATCTAACACAAACGAATCATCGGAGTTAATGATTATTATGACACCCTCGTCCATGAACTCAAAGGAAGCGTTATTCTGTTTTCTACTCAACGGAATACACGATCTCGTTGTCATGGCTTAGAGGTCTACCAATTCCAGATTCAGGATTATATCCAGAGAACTATGAGTCATAACCACGGAAATTTTCATGAACCTGTATATTACATACTATATTTCGGGTGTTGACGAAAAATATCGTTAACAGGGGTAAAACATCACCTTATTCCAAAACAACCTGACGTTGGATGTCTCTTAGTAGGGGTAGACCATTTGGTAACTATTTTGGAAACACGTCTCCAAATTCACATAATAATGGCTTTATAGATTCACGAATGTCATTAGTTACGGTAGCATCAAATCCCATTAACAAATACATCTCGCCACCCCCTTTCAATTCTTCCAAAAATTCATTCATCGATAACAATTTGATAGTCTCATTTTTCTTGTCGGAGCTTTCTCCATTTTGATCACGGCTCTTAGGAAGCAAAGTAATTTTAGTGCCTTCAAACATGAACCTATAACTGTTTGTGTACCCATCATGTTGTATAACCTTATCATATTGCCATGGGCTCCCCAACAAGAGATGACAAATATCCGTATTCACAACATCACACCAAATTTCATCTTTATACTTAAAACCAATAGAAAAAGGAACAAATGCACATTTTGAGACTGTTACCTCTCCACCATTCTTCAACAAGGCTGGCATGTAGAGTCGGGGAGGTTTTTTTTTTTCAATCCAAACTTCTGAACTGCTTCTTTTGAAACAATGTTGCCACAGCTCCCTGCATCAATTACAAATCGATAAACTTTCCCAATATCGTACCTATTGATTGTAAAATATTGCTTTGTAACCATTTCGATTCATCGATTGTTTTTAGGGTTAGACAAGCCCACCTCATCATCAAGTTAAACCCTTTATCATCTGTTACAATCTCCTCTTTATCTTCTTCAAACTGTGGTGGGTTTGAAGATCCAAACACTTCCTCATCATTACCAGCTCCACGATTATTTGTCACCATAGTTCTCCTTCTGAATTTTGGGAATTTAGACATTCGATGTCCGATTTCTTTACAATTGAAACACTTCAAGTTACTACCTTCATTCATATTTGTGGAGTTTATAATATTCTGTTTAGCTAGAGCACTACCACCAGTATTCTTGTTCTAACTGTTCAAAGTCGTGAAACTACCCCTTCGTCGACCCTGCTTTTCCCATGCAAGAGCTCTCAGATGTGCTTCGATGGCTAAAGTTGGATCAAACATATTGACCATTTATTCGATTTGATTTTGAAGTCCCCCAATATATCTCGCATCCAACTATTCTTCGGCCTCCGATATATCATTAACGCAATTAGTTGACAGAATCCTTCTATATAATCTTCAATTGAACGAGCACCCCGCCGTAAATTTTGCAACCATTGATACATTAGCGGTTGATAGTTGTAAGGAAAAGATGTAGCCCTCATTATTTTTTTATTTTCTCCTATGTCACCACCATGGACCTTCCCATTCTTTCTCAAGTCAATTTCATTTGTTGTCACCAAGTTGTGACTCTTCTCCTCAATTTAGTAGCAACCAATTGGGCTCGATAGTTTTCTGATACCTCTTTATACTTAAGCATTTCCTCAACTGTGGAAATCCAATCTAGAAATTCTTTAGCTTGCATACTGTAACAGCCCCCATTTTACGCATTGGAGGATCATAAAATATTTTTATTTAATTCCCTAAGGGCTGGATCATTCTCATGTTTTGGTATGTTGTTTATGGGGATGTAGGACATATCCATAATTTTTACCAATTTTACTTGCGAACATTTTCCCCCTATCAGTCTTGTGCATGGCATAACTTTGGACTGGGATCGAATTAGGTACTGAGGTTGGTTTCATTGGAAAGGAAAGGGTGTTGCCAATTTCGTAGAGTGGTCATATTAAAGATTTGGTTCATTGGTTTAGGAGGCATCACTTTTTTTGTGTTTCACAATTTCTATTTAGGTTTTTAGAGCCATTGATGGGCTGATTTGAGGAGGCCCGTTAGTGGGCTGGTGGGAGGTTATAAACAGGGGGTTAGAGGCATAGATAAAAGTTAAATTTCTTCATTCTCTCATTTGGTTGTGCTCTGATCCTCCTTGCTCAATCAAATACACCTTTCCACCATTAAAATTCTAGATGTACATAAGAGAATCGAAATCTACATCGTTTGAAGCTAGATCTACGTCAAGTGAAGAGAGATTTCATCAAGTCGAGAGTTTTGAAGTACGTTCTTTGCTGTTCGGATTCGTGGATCATCGTTTTAAGCTTGTTTGAAGATTTGGTAAGTAATATGCATCACTCACATGGATTCAATCAAGTATATAGGTTGTTTGACCCTATTTTCGTCATTTTAAGTTGTTTTCACCAAGATTTACATCATGGTAAGTGCATTTTCATATGAATCACCATAGGATCTAGTCTAGCAACTTACAATCAGTAATTTCCATGTAAATTCACATGTTTATGCAAGTTAGATCTATCTTTTAAGTTTATGCACTGATTTATCACGTTTGGTGAATTTTTTATGGTTATTGATGAAAATTATCATCTTGATGTTGTTGATGATTTCATGAAGTGTTTATGGCCGAATTGGATGATTTGTATGAGTTGTTTGAATCAATGTTGTTGGTTGGTGATGATTTGGTCAAGACTGGAGCTATTTTGGTCAGATCTGGAATCGGGGTGTCCGGAGATGGGTCAGGTCGTGGCTTATTCTCCAAGAAATAGGGTCAGACCGTTGGGAAGCCTTTAGGTCGTAAGAACGACCTAACAAAAATAATAGGTTGAGAGGCGGCCTGGATAACAAAGAAAGAGGTCGGATTGCATACACTCAGGTCGTTGGTTTAGATGTTGAAGCCTTAGAGGAAAGACGTTGATGCATATAGGAGTTAGGTCGCTGGATGAACACAGGACGTTGGCGATCTGGTGAATGTTGATGGATCGTTGGGGGAAGAACGGTCTGATCAAGTCGTGTACCTGAGAGTTGTGGCACCTGAATCTGGTCAGGACGTGGAAGGCATGGGTTGTAGGTCATTAGGTCGTGGGACGACCTAAGGGTTTGATGATAGGTTGAGTTAGGCAGTGAGAATGGTAGGTCGTAGGACAACCTAAGTTGGACGACCTGACAGTATTGGACCATTATATTGATGTTGTTTTGAGTTTAGTAACGAATGTGACTTCGAAGTGAATTCAAGGCGGAACGTTCGAAGTGTGATGAGATGTTCGATGATCGATGAAATGTAACGAATATAGAGATGACTCAAGTGTGTTTTGAGTTCATGAATAATGGTTGCTCATGGTGATTTGAGCTTATGGATAGTCGTCGGTGGTGACGACTAGAGCTATGAAGGTCGAGATATTATCGTTGTCAAAGGTTCTAGCTTACTCAAAGCAGGGGTAAAATTGGGCAGTCTTGAGGGGCCTAGAAATACCATGGACGGTCATGAAGGGACTGGAGATATGAGTAGTGAAGGCATATGGAGTTTTTGCTAGAACTGGAGTTTACCATTATCCCTTGACGGAAGGCAATGTTGAGCCGGTCATACGATTAGCGATGGTTTCAAAGCAGGATTGACAGTGTTAGCCAGAGTCATGGATGATGATTGTTTTTCCTGTCTCGTCTTCTGTAGTTATTCGACATCGAAAGAGATATCTCTTGAGTGCTTGTCTAATATCGGCCTAGGCCTCTAAGGCTTGTGTGTAGGAGATATCATGTTTAATTAGAATGGCCTACGCTTGACAGTTGGTTGTTATGAATGTATGATTATTTCTACATGATTGTATGCAAAGGCTATCATTGTCGGATATACGGAAGACGAATGTGGGTTCTTCTCTTTTGATGTTGGTAGATTAGTTGATAATCCGCCTTTTCTCACATACTTTATTGATGATCTTAGATATCTATTTTATCACTCACTAAGACTATTGTCCGACTCAAGGTTTTATGTTTCCCTCTTATTACATTGGGTTGTTCATCCTGTTGTAGATGGCCAGACTGAGTAGCAGGTAATAAGTAGCAGATCTTGGTGGACGATGCTGCAGATCGATGACGAGCTGGAGGCTTACGTACCAGTTTATTATTGCTTCGTAGTATTCCTTTTTCCGTTGTTTGTTGTTGCTCTGAGGGTTGTAGTGAGGCAAATTTGTACAGACGCTTATGTTGTGATTCAAGGATGTATGGACAATCTGATGGATGTTGTGGAAGGTTTAAGTTATGTGCAATTGTTTTTCACTACTATTACCTATTGTATATGTGCCATTATATTTTACCCTTACGCTGTGAGTTATACGATAGGTTTCTATTATGTTATCATACCTCGATGATCGTCCACAGCTGTCTGGCACGTCGTTCAATGCATTATTCCCTTGTTGAGTGCAGGAGTTGTGGGCCGTCGTCATATTTGGTATTATAGCCTTGGTTATCAATTTTAACCAAAGTTCGAAGACGTAATTACGTATGAGAGACACATTTATAGATTTATGATGGATGTATATTATAAAGTATAGTAGCATTTGAACTCGATTAGCTGTTTTCTTGTAAGTGGCTGATCGTTCTATATTGCAGATTTGGAATGAGTAGACGAACCTCGAGACACGCTGTTAGGGAGGGAACTTTGCCTAGAGAGAGAAATGGAGGTATACCAGATTACCCAGCTATGTTCAAGGCCATGGCGGCAACGATCATGAGGAGGGCCCCCACTCCAAAGATAGTCGCGGTAGATGTAGGAGTCCTACTGCAGGTTCCTAGGGATGGGGACATAGCAAAATTGTGCAAAAACTTCACATCCCTAGGAGGAAAGAAGTTCAAGGGGACAAAGCCGATTGAAAAGGTTCAAGGGTGGTTGGATACTCGTATTCGTATCTTTAAAGACTTAGGCATAGATGAAGCAACAAAGAGGAAGCATGCAATAAGACAGCTGGAGGGCAGAGCTATGGACTGGTGGAACTCTGTCACTCTCGAGACTCCTGAAGATGATATCTCATGGGAACAATTCCAAGTCAAGTTCAAGGAAAAGTTTATCTCTACCGTGCAGAAGTCTAATTTGTTTAAGAGGTTTATCGAGCTTAACCAAAATGGTCGACCAGTACTTGATTATGTTTCTGAATTCCAGGCTTTGTTGAAGTACACTCGTTCATATGTGGATACTCCTTACTAAAACAACGAAAAGTTTGTCATGGGTTTGGATGAAGATCCTGGGAATCGGCTTGTGGATCATCTAGATGACACTTATGATAAGATCGTTGAGAAGGATTTGAGATATGAAAGTTTGTTTCCCAATAAAGAGCCTATTGTTGCAGCTAAGAAAGAATATAAGACACAATAGGGTGGTAACAACAAGAAGATGAAGCAGCAACGACAGAAAGGGAATGATGGACAGAAGAAGTAGAAAGGCGAAGTGACTTGCTTTAACTGCCAGCATAAGGGCCATTATTTAAAGGATTGCAAGAATCCAAAGGTTAAAAGGAAGTGTCACAACTGTGGCAAGCCTGGGCATCTCAAGAAGGACTATCCAGAATTGGCTGAGGGAAAGCAGGTTGTGAAGACGTATGCTTTGGGAGTTGTGCCATCTTCTTTAAGGGCTCCTACTGCAGAGGAGAAGGGAAAGAATTTTGTCGTTCAAGGTACTCTTTCTGTGCAAGGTGTTTCAGTTCGTGTGTTGTTTAATACGGGAGCATCGCATTCATTCATTCCTAATGAGCTTGTTTGTCACTTGGGTTTAGAACCTGAGATTTGTTATAGGCCATTGATCGTGACTAATCCAGTTGTGGGTTCGTCCAGTTTGTGTATTATTTGTCGTGGTCGAGTGTTGTCGAGTCATGGTTGCTTTCTTTGTGTGTAATTGCTTTGTTTTGAACTTCGTTGGTTTTGTGATTATCTTGGGTATGGAATGGATCAAGATGTATAAAGCAAGAGTGAATCGCGTGAAGCTTGAGGTTAAAGTCGGGGATGTGGAAGAGCGAAAGGTTTTGATTCGGTGTAACCTCGAAGATGGTGTCTTCGTGAGCTATTTATATTCCCTTGTGATTCCACAAGAAGACTTTTCGTCAGTGCTGATCGCTAATGAGTTTGAGGATGTCTTTGACGAGGTTAAAGGGATGCCACCGCATCGCGAGACTGAGTTCAGGATCGATTTGGCGGAGGGTGCTAGACCTATCGTCATGCCTCTAAGGTGGATGGCGCCTAAGGAATAGCGAGAGTTAAAGGTGCAGGTACGTGACCTTTTGGGAAAAGGATTCATTCGGAGAAGTGTTTCTGAATGGGGTGCACTAGTTGTGTTTGCAACCAAGGCAGATGGCTCGTTGAGATTTTGTGTGGACTATCATGAGCTGAACAAGGTAACCAAGAAGAACAAGTATCTGTTGTCGAGAATAGATGACTTGTTCGATCAACTTCACGAAGCCAAGGTGTTTTATTAGATGGATTTGGCAACGAGATTTCACCAGTTGAGAGTGGAAAATGATAGTGTGTCAAAGATTGCTTTTAGGACAATGTATGGTTTCTTCGAATGGATGGTGATGCCATTCAGGCTGACTAATGCACCAGCG
The DNA here is from genome assembly GCA_030737875.1 of Allium sativum. NCBI lineage: Eukaryota > Viridiplantae > Streptophyta > Magnoliopsida > Asparagales > Amaryllidaceae > Allium > Allium sativum. Next base: position 745,782,663 of record CM060916.1, on the reverse strand, counting down.
TATTTTGTGGATCTTATGATAACGATGTTCAGGGATCAATTGAACAAGTTCGTGCTTATGTTCGGGGATGATATTCAGGTTTACTCCCGGAATGAGGAAGAGCATAGGACGTACTTGAGAGTTTTTTAGGAAATCTTTGCAAAGCGTCAGCTGAGAGCTAAGTTTTTGAAGTGTCACTTTTGGAAGAGTGAAGTGTGTTGGATCTAGATTAACCCTATTGGGAGGGGTAAATAGGGTTTATCACAGTTTTTGCAGGATTTTAAAAATTCATAGAACACAGAATGCAACAGAAATAAAAATACAGAAAGTAAATGACACAAGATATACCCAGCTTCGGCAAAATCCTGCCTACTGCTACATTCCTAAGGTTTCTACTAGGTAATAAAACAAATCACGCTTACAAGACCATGTAAACTTGTGAACCCCTCGCTCCTATTGTAATCCTACGCTCAAAACCCTAGACTAATCTAAACCCTTAGATCAGATTTCCCCTGATTATGATCCTGTAACTAGTAACCCTAGTTTTTACAGACTCTAGTAAACTGTCAGTTAGCCCCTAACTGAATCCCTACATTTTACAAACCTAGAAACTAATTTAAACATTTTACAACACAAATAACAACAATACAAAATAAAAACAAAAATAAAATCACTAGAAAACCCTTCCCCTTTTAAAAAAGGTCGGCCATCCTAAAAAATGGTTCCACCCTTTGTTTATCTCTATTTCCCGAGCACTTTCCTTTTGTGAAATAAAATGGCGGCGACGATGTAAAAAGTAGGGTTTTCAATGGTGCTCCAAATCCAATCGATGGCTTTTGAAATTGATTCTCTATGGCTTTGAATAAATTCGTGGCTTTGTTTTGTTGATTGGCTTAAGCTCTTTCTCTCGATTGAAATGGTGTGAGTTTTCTGTATTTTATATATTTGGATAACTGTTGAATTGTTTTGTGGTTTCGATAATTGATGCCAGTGATGAATTGGTTGATCTTATAGGATAAGAATCCTATACTTTACTTTGATTTCTCTACTTATACTGATTGCGTGTATTTCCCTTTTTGTTCCTTGAATGAATTAGAATTCCTCGGTTTTAATGGCTTTCCTGATTTGTTGTGATGAATCTGATTGTATTCTGGACTTCAAAGAATCTCTTGATAAATCCTTTCCTTTTACTGCAATGAATTACTTGCTTGATCCTGGCTTTATACATGTGATATCTGGCATGATTTATTTCTGGAAACAAACTGATTAATTTCCCTGGTCCTCGCGCATTTTTACATCATTCTGGAAATTAAAATATGTATATGATTTTGTGGCCCCAAGTGATTTCTTGCCTCAAATTTGGATTGTGATTTTCTGGAAATAAAATAGCCAAGAATATTTCCTTTGATTGCACAGACTGTGTATGCCAAGGTAAAATAAATTGTTGGAAATTTTCCATATATTCATGGATTGATTTCCAGGCGAATTCCAATGCTTTATAAAAACTGGAAATAATATTCCATTTATGTTTCCATGATTAAATTGAATCCACGGAAAACTGTCAAATGGATTTATTGCTCAAAACTGATTTTCTGAAATGAAATTTTGCCAAAACCAAATCTGTATTTTCTGGAAACCATAAATGTTTCTTGTCAAAAAAAAAAAAAAAAACTGGAAACCTTTTTTATTCACTTGTGCTAGCACTTGAATAATGTCTTGACCTTGAATATCCATGGTTGAGCCACTTACCATTGCTGTGTGACTTGTATATGCACATGGACCATGATATTGCTGATTTTGGGCTAACCTGAAATGCTGTGCACCATGCTTGACTATTGTGACCCATGTGTATATTAACATTTCACTTCGGCTGTACCTTGATTACATGCTATATCTTCACTATGTTGTATTACCATATTTGCAAAAAAAGTTTACTTCATGCTAAACACTATACCATGCCTCTTGACTTTGATTTGGTTGTGCCCTATAGTGACCATACCCGAGCCTTGCTGTAGTGTGCATGAACCATTCTTGTATATGAAAATCACATTTGTCCCTTGCCACTTGAACTCATTCATTCTTCCTTGAACTGTGTTTAACCCCTGTTGCATTTGTAGTTATGTTGTTGTTCCACCATGTTAGTTTGCATGAGAAATCCATGTTGTACACTTATGTACGACTAGTTTTGTATGCATGTGTCATCTGCTTGAGCTGTTGTGCCACACTGCACATGACTTGTGCTGAACCACTTCTAGCTTCATATACATTTAAAAAAAAATCTTGAGATCGTGTTTGAACTTGTGCACTTTGACTCTGCCATGAACATTCTACTGCATTTGTACTGCTCCATGAAATCTGTTGAGCCTTGTGTGTGACCACTTGAACATGCTGACCAATTCATTGATGTTATGCCACACATATACTTCCAGTTTAAACATGTCTTTAAGCCTTTCATTGCTATTTGATCTAAAACTTGTTCGACCATTTTTAACGCTGAGTCGCACCATATATATGCATTTCTATTTTTTTTTCGCTTTGTATTTAGCTCGGCCATTGATGTTTTTGGGTTGCCTCGACCATATTGATTATTGTTGCACTGAGTCGAGATGGTCCATGTGGCTACTCCTCAGTTGCACACTGGACTGGCGAGGTAGTGCACATATGTATATATATACATGTGCGTATATGCAGTCATCCTGACAAGTTTTCCTGTCCCTGCATTGATATATACACATATATATATATATATATATATATATATATATATGTTGTCTGCTTTATGGTATTTACAGTGTATCACTGTGAATATCACAAGCTGTTTAGACACAATTAGATGGATATGAAAATCAGATTGAGTCAGAAAAATGATGATAAACAAAGAAATTCTGAAGCAAATAATTTTTCAAAATAAAAAATATATTTACTAGAATTTAGAATATTATTTCTGTTCAAGATACCGTGTGTGTTTCCGTATATGATAGGTAAGCAGATAATGACTGGACTGACTGTGAGCTATGAAGACCGAAGACAAAAGACTGTATATAAGTGTCAATATGTAAATGTCTCAGTGTATGTATGTAAATATGACTGTATACTAAGTGCTGGGACTGAACATATGTACAAAATGAGTGACTGAGTTATTCTGTAATGAGAAGATGATATGTATATGAAATTGAAATATATTGTATAACAAAGATGTACAAATAGTGGAGTTATTAAGATTTTTACTGTTTGAAAGTTTGAAATAAAATACTCTACTTAAATAAAATACTGTGTGAATATATGAATGACTGTACAGTCGTATTCTATTTAAATATAAATATTATATTCCTGTTTGTGAAGTGGATATGAAAATGTACAGTAACAAACACATTTAATTATAAAATATACTTGGTTTTCATCATCAAGCAAAAATCATATAATTGTGTATACAACTGCGTTATATATAACAATCTCCCCCTTTTGATGATGACAAACAAATATTAAGATTTTGAATCCAATAAATGTGTTTGATAGTGAAGAATTGAACTCCCTCTATATGAAAGCTCCCCCACAACAGAAACTCCCCCTATAACTGTGCATGAGTGGAAAGAATGCGAAAATGAATTGGAATTTTCAAAATTAAAATATTTATAAAATATTCACTCATAAATCAAAATCTCAACCCATTCTCCCCCTTTTGTTATCATCAAAAGAATACAGAATTTAAAATACAGATGAAAAGTGACTAACAAACATAATATCATCTTTAGAGGAGGAATAGTAATCATAAATCTCAATCAGTCAAACAAAAATCATAATATACAAAGAATTAGTGGCATATTTCACATTGTTGAGAGTGACGGATTTACGATGAATTTTATAAAAATGGAGAGAGATATAAAAATAAATTCCAATTATTTTCCAAAGAATTATTAAAACATAGCACAAAAAACAGTGATGGATTTTGACTATAATTAATAATTCAATTTAAGTGACAAAATCATATAATCTCAAATCCCAATAGCTATCAATCAACAAATCATAATACTTCATAAAATTTCAACACATTTCACATATTAGAAAGATGGATTGATAGGATGGTTTTTATACACCAAGGAGAATTTCAGATTAATTTCAATTTATAGCACATTATTTCCTTTTTATCCTTTTATTTTATTTAAGAGCACATTGAACACGCATAACCAGAGCTTGGATTTTTAAATGAGGTTAGTAGCAGCTTATATTATAAGTTGTCTCACAACCATGCATGACCAGAGCTTGGATTTTTAAATGAGATTGGAGACACACTTATGTATTTATTAAATTATCATTTTCAGCTCAATAGAAAAGCTCCTCGGTATATAAAACAATAATGAATGATGGAAATGTGGTAGATACAGAAATGGATTGTGAAATAAATTTCTAAATTAACTATATTATGAAATATGCTCGATTTTATCGGGATCATTGAAAAATTTGCAATTATCACTAATTTTGAATAATAACATAACCACAATTCCATCACAAATATTTTCACTGTTTATTTAAGATGACTTTAAAAAAAAATAAACTCTCCACATTGATACAAAAACATGATGGATGGAAGAATAATGGTAGAAAAGAAGATGGTCGTGAAATAATTGCCAATTCAAAGATATTATAATAAATGTTCAACCATCATGAAAATCCAAATAAAATCCCCTCTTGTTATGAAATATACTGCAGTCACAATTCATCACAATTTCAAAATCTGATAATAATCTTGATGAATTATAAATACATTTCAATTTGGTTATTGATTTCAATTTTTGAATGAATAATCAATAAATAATTTAAGAATTGAAAATTTATTACGAGAGGAAATGAAGATCTATACAAGACATGGGGGATTTAAAAAAAATGTACACAAAAAAACAATTACCCTAAATTGATACAACTTGATGTCTCTACGAATGAGGATTTTAACATGACATTAGAGACAAACAAGGATATCTCAGACAATGGAATTTTTAATCACCAAGCCTAAGCAGACAAGATTAGTCAATCAAGCAAACTAATTCCATTTATCAGAGCATGGTATATATTTGATATCAAAACAAGCAGTTACCAAAAAAATATTTTCAAAAAAACAATATCTGAGCAGCACAAAAATCATTTTCAATGCAGACTTGTCAAGGAGATGTTTCAAAGATATTTCATACAGTCAAAGAATGGTTCATGATCCAAGATTAAATATATGAATTTTTTTCAAATAATTTGAAGGGATATGAAAAGTTCTAGATTCAATGAATCCATCACACCATATCATAAATTTTAGTTCCAAGACTTGTATGAGATTCAATAAACAAGAATTTTAAATGATTTTAAACAAATAAATATTCAAGTCAAATCATCATGAAATAGCAATGAGTTTTAGAGACCATTTTTCAAAAGATTTTTTCATATATTTTTTTGTCAATCACACAAGAAAATTTTCGAAATAATTACATCAAGATTGAGTAATAATTCATGATCCAAAAATTATGATTTATTTGAAATCACTTGAAAAAAATGTAAATCAAGAGATACAATGAATCAATCACACTGGATTAATCATTTCAGATCTGAGAGGTGTATGAGATTCAAAATATCAAAAATTTCAACTTATCTCAAACAAACAAAAATCTAAACCATATGATCATGAATAATAGTGAATTTCAAGATGTAAAAAATGAGTTTCAAGTCAATACAAAAAATTCAAGCTAATCTGAAAGTTAAAGAAATTTTCACCACTTAGAACTAACAGTGTGTTGTAATGAGTATAATATTTCAAGCTTTCCAAAATGAATTAGAAGAAGCTCAAAACAGAAAAGATGTGTGAAATTCCATTGAACTTTCAAATCTTCAAATTTTAGAATTCAAATCAACAGTGTTCAAGATATGATAAGAATACATCAACAATGTTATGAATTCAGAAAAACAAAAAATAAACTTCAAAACAATTGCAGATATTTACAAGTTTAAATTCAAGATCTGGAAATGATTAAAACATAAGAGTTTTATTCAATTGAAGTGAATTTCAAGAAAATAGTAGATTCTGCAATTTGATGTTAAGAAAGCCCATAATAAAAGAGAATGATATGGTAGTGACAAATCAAAAACAAAATACTCAAAAGAAAATAAAAGAAAGAGTAAAAAGGAGGAAAAAGATAGGAAGAATAAAAAAGAAGGAATATACAAAAGAAATTGTGATTCTAGAGATCACACCTGAAAATGATGTAAGCAAAAGAATCTCTGACTCAACAGACTTGGCCAAGGAACTTCAAATGATTCAACGCAATGAGGTAGTTTGATTTTGGATTCTCTTTCGCAAAGTTGTTCCTCAGCCTCCTTCGGTACCTAGCAATTTAGGGGATTGAGTGGTTTAACAAAAATTTAAAACCACTCACAATTTTGTTTATGACTTTAGGTACCCAGACTTGTTTATATAACAATCCATTCAAATCTATCTTTGTGCCTTTGGGAACCCAAATCTGTTTGAACTTAGTCAACATTGATTTTGTAGATTTAGGGGACTTTATTTGTTTAAATGGATTGTTATTAAACCAATATTTGTTTTTATTGTGGTTGGCCTTTCCACAACGCAAGCAATATGAAGAAATTGAGAACTTTTGAGAAGTTTGTTTTTCAGTTGAAAATCCAAGTCCTTTCTTGTTTTCAAAAGAGGAATCATTTTTCAATAGAGAACTCAAAGAATTTTGACTATTTGAAAACTTCTTAAATTTCATCTCAAAAACATTGGCTTTGGATTTCAACAAGTTATTCTCATTTATAAGCTTTTCAATTTTTGCCTTAGACTCAGAAATCTCAGATTCAAACTGATTACTTTTCTCAATTTCAAGTTTTCCAAATCCCTTGAGTTTTTCAATTTCTTTTTCCAAATCAAAATTTATTTCAGAAATTTCGATCTTGTTGTTTTTCAAAGATATATTTTCATTTTCAAGGAACTTGGACATCTCTTTTACTTTAGTTAATTATTTTTTGAAAAGATGGGCATTTATTGCGTTTGAGATTTCTGATTCTATCGGCTTCATTCTTAAGCTCTTTCAGAACTGTTTCAGTTTTCAACAAACTTCCTTTTTCAAAAAAATTATGTTTGGAATTCTCAGCTGTCTTAATTTTATCCAACTCCTTTTTCAAAGCAATGTTTTTATGAATTAGCTCATCTTCATGATTATTCAAAATCAACATTTCACTTTCAAGCTGGTTAAAATTTTCATTAAGATAAGCAAATTATTTCTCTTGATTTGAATAATTTTTGCAATTGGAGTTTTCGAATCTCTTAACATTTTCTAATTCCAAAACATCAATTTTTCTACTCAACTCAAGATTCTCAGATATAAGTTTTTTGTTTTTCAGTCTGAGACTCTCAACAGATTTTGATAAATCAGTACAAAGATGAATTAAATCTTCCTGTGAAAAATTTCCTGTTGAGTCTCCATTGTTATCATCATCTGTGGAATCTTCATCTATGACTTCTGTTAAACACACATCTGAGTTTGAGTTGGAAATTGAGGGTTTTAAGCAATTGTCTTCATTTCGTTCATACTTTGCATTGAGAGTAATCCAAATATCCTATGCAGTTAAACAGTGGGATATGAGATTAAGCTGATTATTATTAAGATAAGAATAAAGAATATGCATAACACGAGCATTGGTAATTTTATTCTTCTTATCAAACAAATCTCCCAAATTTTCAATAATATTCCAATATTCTAAATTAACAGATTTTAAATAGGATTCCATTTCTGATTTCCAAATTAAAAAAATCTGTACCACTAAAAATAATTGGAATACGGCTGGACTGACTCTCAGAAGGTTGACAACTAGGAATCACCATTTCTCTAGAGTTAATGAACACTAGGCTCTGATACCAATTGTTGGATCTAGATTAGCCCTAGAGGGGGTTGAATAGGGTTTATAACAGTTTTTACAGGATATTAAAAATTCATAGAAATAGAATGCATCAGAAATAAAAATACAAAAAGTAAATTACACAAGATATACCCAGCTTCGGAAAAATCCTACTTACTTCTGCATTCCTAATGTTTCCACAAGGTAATAGAACAAATCCCGGTTACAAGACCATGTAAACTCGCGAACCCCTCTCTCCTATTCTAATCCTACGTTCAAAACCCTAGACTGATCTAAACCCTGAGATCAGATTTCCCTGATTACGACCCCGTAACTAGTAACCCTAGTTTTTACAGACTCTAGTAAACAGTTGGTTAATCGCTAACTAAATCCCTAGATTGAACAGACCTAGAAACTGATTTAAACATTTTACAGCACAAATAACAACAATACAAAATAAAAACAAAAAATAAAATCACTAGAAGACCCTTCCCCTTTTAAAAAAGGCCGGCCACCTTAAAAAATGGTTCCATCCTTTGTTTATCTCTATTTCCCAAGCACTTTCCTTTTGTGAAATAAAATGGCGGCGACGATGTATAAAGTAGGGTTTTCAATGGTGCTCCAAATCCAATCGATGGCTTCTGGAATTGATTCTCTGTGGCTTTGAATAAATTCGTGGCTTTGCTCTGTTGATTGGCTTGAGCTCTTTCTCTCGATCGAAACAGTGTGAGTTTTCTGAATTTTATAACTTTGAATAACTATTGAATTGTTTTATGGTTTCGATAACAGATTTCAGTGATGAATTGGTTGATCTTATAGGATACAAATCCTATACTTAACTCTGATTTCTCGACTTGTACTAATTACGTGTATTTCCCTTTTTGTTCTTTAAATGAATTTGAATTCCTCGGTTTTAATGGCTTTACTGATTTGTTGTGACGAATCTGGATTGTATTCTGGACTTCAAAGAATCTCTTGATAAATCTTTTCCATTTACTGTAATGAATTACTTGCTAGATCCTGGCTTTATACACGTGATATCTGGCATGGTTTATTTCTGGAAACAAACTGATTAGTTTCCTTGGTCCTTGCTCATTTTTACATCATTCCGGAAATTAATATATGTATATGATTTTGTTGCCCCAAGTGATTTCTTGCCTCAAATTTGGATTGTGATTTTCTGAAAATAAAATAACCGAGAGTATTTCCTTTGATTGCACACACTGTGTATGCTAAGATTAAATAAATTGTTGGACATTTCTTATATTCATGGACTGATTTTCAGGCAAATTCCAGTGCTTTAAAAAAATGGAAATACTATTACATTTATGTTTCCTTGATTAAATTGAATCCATGAAAAAATGTCAAATGGATTTATTGCTCAAAATTGATTTTCTGAAATGAAATTTTGCCAAAACCAAATCTGTATTTTCTGGAAACTATAAATGTTTCTTGTCCAAAAAAACTGGAAACCTTTTTAATTCACTTATGTTAGCACTTGAATAAAGTCTTGACCTTGAATATCCATGGTTGAGCCACGTACCATTGCTGTGTGACTTGTATATGCACATGGACCTTGATATTGCTGATTTTGGGCTAACCTGAAATGTTGTGCACCATGCTTGACGGTTGTGACCCATGTGTATATTAACATTTCACTTCGGATGTACCTTATTTACATGCTAAATCTTCACTATGTTGTATTACCATATTTGCAGAAATAACTTACTTCATGCTAAACACTGTACCATGCCTCTTGACTTTGATTTGGTTGTGCCCTGTAGTGACTATACCCGAGCCTTGCTGAGTGTGCATGAACCATTCTTGTATATGCAAATCAAACATTTGTCCCTTGCCACTTGAACTCATTCACTCTGCCTTGAACTATATTTAACCCCCTGTTGCATTTGTAGTTATGTCGTTGTTCCACCATGTTAATTTGCGTGAGCAATCCATGTTGTACCCTTGTGTCTGGCCAGTTTTGTATGCATGCGTCATCTGCTTGACTCATTTGTCCTTGAGCTGTTGTGCCACCTTGCACCTGACTTGTGCTGAACCACTTCTAGCTACATATACATTTAAAAAAAACCTTGAGATCCTGTTTGCACTTGTGCACTTTGACTCTGCCACGAACATGCTACTGCACTTGTACTACTGCATGAAATATGTTGAGCCTTGTGTGTGACCAATTGAACATGATGACAAGTTCATTGATGCTATGCCACACATATACTTCCAGTTTAAACATGTATTTCAGCCTTTCATTGTTGTTTGATCCGAAACTTGTTCGACCATTTTTAACGCTGGGTTGCACCATATGTATGCATTTCTATTTTTTTTTTGCGCTTTGTATTTAGCTCGGCTATTGATGTTTTTGGGTTGCCTCGACCATATTGATTATTGTTTCACTGAGTCGAGATGGTCCACGTGGCTACTCCTCAGTTGCACACTGGACTGGCGAGGCAGTGCACACGTGTATATATATACATGTGTGTATATGCAGCCATCCAGACAAGTTTTCATGTCCCTGCATTGATATATATATATATATATATATGTTGTCTGCCTTGTGGTATTTACAGTGCATCACTGTGAATATCACAAGCTGTCTAAACACAGTTGGATGGATATGAAAATCATATTGAGTTAAAAAAATGATGAGAAACACCAAAATTCTGAGGAAAATAAGTTTTCAAAATAAAAAATATATTCGCTAGAATTTAGTATATTATTTCTGTTCAAGATACTGTGTGTGTGTGTTTCTGTATATGACAGGTAAGCAGATGATGACTGGACTGACTGTGAGCTATGAAGACCGAAGACAAAAGACTTTATATAAGTGTCAATATGTAAATGTGTCAGTGTATGTATGAAAATATGACTGTATACTGAGTGTTGAGACTGAATGTATATACAAAATGAGTGACTGAGTTATTCTGTAATGAGAAGTTGCTATGTATATGAAACTGAAATGTATTGTATTACAAAGATGCACAAATAATGGAATTGTTAAGATTTGTACTGTTTGAAAGTTTGAAATAAAATACACTACTTAAATAAAATACTATATGAATATATGAATGACTGTACAGTCCTATTCTATTTAAATATAAATATATATTCCTGTTTGTGATGTGGATATGAAATAGAACAGTAACAAACATATTTAATAATAAAATATATTTGGTCGTTATCATAAAAAAAATTCATATAATTGTGTATACAACTGCGTTATATACAACAAAGTGAAGTTCTTAGGCCATGTTATTTTCGGTAATGGAATAGCAGTTGACGCCGCTATGGTGGTAACAATCCAGGACTCGGATAGACCTAAGAGTGCGGCGGACGTGAGAAGTTTCCTTGGGTTGGCTGGATATTATCGTCGTTTTATTAAGGATTTCTCCAAGATAGCTGCACCATTAATAGGATTGACGAAGAAAAACCAAGTGTTCATGTGGGATGCGAAGTGTGAACAAGCTTTAGGAATCCTGAAAGAGAGATTGAATAGAGCTCCCGTTTTGATGATTCCGAGTGGGAATGGAGAGATGGGTATACAGCGACGCATATGGTACTGGATTAGGAGAAGTACTAATGCATACAGATAGAGTTGTAGCCTATGAAAGTCGATAGCTAAAGCTGTATGACCCATGATTTAGAGGGTGCAGTGATTGTGTTTGCTCTGAAGATGTGGAGACATTACCAGTTGGGAGTTCGATTCAAGTTGTTTACGGATCACAAGTTGTTGAAGTTTCTTTTCTCCCAAAAGGATTTAAGTCTTTGACAGCAACGGTGATTAGAGTTTTTAGCATCATTTGATTTTAGTATAGCCTATACTCCTGGAAAATGTAACGGAGTGGCAGATGCATTGAGTCGAAGACACGCAAGTTTGGGAGTAATGTTTTCGGAGTGGAAGAGTCTTGAGTTTTTGACAGGATTTGATTTTTGGCCTCAATGCGAGTTAGAACCTAAAATGTTGGCAAGCTTGTCGATAAGACCTAGTCTTATCGAAAGGGATGGCCAAAGCCAAAAGCGTGATGCGAAGCTTGTCAAGATTATCCAGAAGTTGGAACCAGAGGAAAGAGAGTTTGAGGTCGATCAAGAGAGTCTTCTTTGAAAGAAAGGACAACTGGTTGTTCCTGATATCGATGAATTGAGAGATGAGGCTCTGAGGGAATGCCATCACTCAAATTCGACGATTTATTCTGGTGATAATAAGATGTATCAGGACATGAAGCGAGGTTACTACTAGGAAGGGATGAAGTGGGATATTGGAAAGTTCATTTCCAAGTGCATGAACTGTCAGTTGGTGAAAGCTGAACAGAAGAAGCCGAGTGGATTGCTTCAGCCGTTAGAAGTTTCTACGTAGAATTGGGATCAGACATCGATGGATTTATTCGATGGACTACCTAGAACTAGGGCAGGAAACGAAGGAATTTAGGTCATCGTGGATGGCTTGACCAAAAGTGCAATGTTTATTCCTATCAAACATCGAAGTTGGATGAGCTTTACATAAAATGGATAGTTCGATTCCATGGTACACCAAAGAGCATAGTGAGTGATCGAGATCCATTATTCACGAGTGGATTTTGGAACAATTTGCAAGAAGCTTTGGGAACCGAGTTATGTTTGAGTATAGCTTATCATCCCCAAACTGATGGTCAATCCAAGAGGGTTAACCGAGTTTTGGAAGATCTTCTAAAGGCTTGTGTATAGGACTTCGGAGGATCTTGGGAAGACTATCTACATTTAATTGAGTTTGTGTATAACAACATTTACCAGTCAAACATTGGGATGACATTATACGAAGAGTTGTATGGTAGACCATGTAATTTTCCGGCATGTTGGTTAGAAACTGGAGATAAGTTGATACTTGGGTCAGAAATGATAAGAGAGACATCGGAATATATCGAGATCATTCGAGCACAAATGAAGGCAGCCCAAGATCATCAGAAGAGTTATGCCGACAAAACGTTAAAAAGACTTGGAATTCAACGTGGGTGACATGGTTTTTGTGAAGATTTCACCATTGAAGCATGTTGTTTGACTCAAAAGTAAAGCAAAGTTATCTCCTAGGTTTGTTGGACCGTTTTTGATAGTTGAGTGGATTACAAAACACACGTATAGATTGGAGTTACCCGAGAAGATGTCGAGTGTGCACAATGTTTTTCATGTGTCGTTTATACGGAAGTGTGTGCATGATTCGAATGTGGTGTTATCTACAGAGCAGTATGAAGACCTAGAAGTCAAAATCATAGCTACGAAACCTCGTAAGCTGCTTTATGTGTGGGAAATGACACGAAATATCTTAGGAGGAAGAAGGTTAAGCTCGTCAAGTTACAGTGGAGAGAGGATGATGACAGTTGTATGTGGGAGATGGAAGAGAGTATGAAGACGACACATCCAGAACTCTTCATCGGTATGACGCATTGATATCGTGTCACCTAACATCATTGTAACTTGTACTATTGTTTTTAGAATTCCGAGTGCTAGGATAAGGCTATGGATGCATGGATGGATGTTAGTTTGGACGATAGATTGGCTACATATGAATGATAGGCATGTAGAATTGTTTTGGTTGCTTGTGTTTGCTTGGAATTTCGAGGGAGAAATTCCTAAGGGTGGGGTAGAATGTAACAACCCGCATTTTACGTATCAGTGGATCATAAAATATTTTTATTTAATTCCCTGAGGGTTAGATCATTTTCATATTTTGGTATGTTGTTTATGGGGATGCAGGACATGTCAATAGTTTTTACCAATTTATTTGTGACCATTTTACCCCTGTCAGTCTTGTACAGGGCATAAATTTTGACTGGGATCGAATTAGGTGCTAAGATCGGTTTCATTGGAAAGGAAATGGTGTTGCCAATTCCATAGAGTGATCACATTAAAGTTTTGGCTCAGCGGTTTAGGAGGAATCGCAGTTTTTGTGTTTCACAATTTCTATTTATGTTTTAGAGCCATTGATGGGCAAATTTGAGAAGGCCCATTAGTGCGCTGGTGGTAGGCTATAAATAGGGTGTTAGAGGCATGAAGAACAGTTTACTTTCTTCATTCTCTCATTTGGTTAAGATCATAATCCTCCTTGCTCAATTAAACAGACCTTTCCACCATTAAAATTCTAGATCTACATAAGAGAATCGAAGATCTACATCGTTTGAAGCCAGATCTACATCGAGTGAAGAGAGCTTTCATCAAATCGAGAGGTTTAAAGTTTGTTCTTCGCTTTTTGGATTCGTGAATCATCGTTTTAAGCTCGTTTGAAGATTAGGTGAGTGATATGCATCTCTCACATTGATTCAATCAAGTATATGGGTTGTATGACCCTATTTTCATCTTTTTAAGTTGTTTTCACCAAGATCTACATCTAGTAAGTACATTTTCATATGAATCATCATAGGATCTAGTCTAGCAACATAAAACCGGTAATTTCCATGTAAATTCATATGTTTATACAAGTTAGATCCATCATTTAAGTTTATGCATTGAGTTATCTCGTTTGGTGAATTTTGTATGGTTATTGATGAAAGTCGTCATTTTGATGTTGTTGATGATTTCATGAAGTGTTTATGGTCGAATTGGATGATCTGGATCAGTTTTTTAAAATTGATGTTGTTGTTTGGTAATATTTTGGTCAAGATTGGAGCTATTATGGTTAGATTTGGAACTGGGATGTCCGGAGATGGGTCAGGTCGTGGCTTATTCTCCAAGAAATAGGGTTAGATCGCTGGGAAGCCTTTGGTTCGTAAGAACGACCTAACAAAAATAATAGTTTGAGAGGTAGCCTAGACAACGAAGAAAGAGGTCGAATTGCATACACTCAGGCCGTTGGTTTGGATGTTGAAGCCTTGGAGGTAGGACGTTGATGCTTAGAGGAGTTAGGTCGCTGGATAAACACAGGTCATTGACGATCTGGTGAATGATGATGGATCGTTGGGGGAAGAATGGTCTAATCAAGCCGTGTACCTAGGATTCATGGCACCTGAATCTGGGCAGGACGTGGAAGGCATGGTTCGTGGGTCATCAGGTCATGGGGCGACCTAAGGGTTTGATGATGGGTTGAGTTAGTCCGTGAGAATGGTAGGCCATAGGATGACCTAATGTGGATGACCTGACTATATTGGACCATTATATTTATGTTGTTGGGTTCTATAATGAATTTGTTTTCGAAGTTAATTCAAGGTAGAATGTCCGAAGTGTTCTGAGATGTTCGTTGATTGATGAAATGCAACGAATATAGAGACGACTCAAGTGTGTATTGAGTTTGTGAATAATGGCTGCTCAATGTGATTTGAGCTTGTGGATAGTCGTCGGCGATGACGATTCGGGTTATGTAGGTCGAGAGATTATCGTTGTCGTAGGTTCTAACGGCTCAAAGCAGGGGTAAAGATGGGTAGAAACGATGGGCCTAGAAATACCCTAGGCTGTCACGATCGGCCAAAAGATACAAATCGCGAAGGCGTATGGAGTTTTTGCTAGAACCAGGGTTAACCATTAGCCCTTGACGGACGATAAGTGTTGAGTCGGTCATATATGATTAGCGATGGTTTCAAAGCAGGATTGGCAGTGTTAACCAGAGTCAAGGATGATGATCATTTTGCATGTCTTTTCTTGCGTAGATTATTCGACATTGAAAGAGATACCTCTTGAGTGCTTGTTTGATAGGTTTAGGCCTCTGGGGCTTGTGCTTTGGAGATGTCAAGGTCAATTAGAATGGTCTACGCTTGAAAATTGGTTGTTATGAATGTATGATTATTTAAAATGATTGTATGGAAAGGTTATCACTATCGGATGTGGGGAAGACAAATGTGGGTTCTTCTTTGTTAATGTTGGTAGATTAGTTGATTAATCTGCCTATTCTCACAAACTTTATTGATGCTGTTAGATAGCTGTTTTATCGTACACCAAGACTGTTGTCTGACTCAAGGTTTTATGTTTTCCTCTTATTACAGTGGGTTGTTCATCCTATTGTGGATGGGCAGACTAAGTAGCAGGTAGCAGATCTTGGTGGACGATGCTGTAGATCGGCGACGAGCTGGAGGCTACGTACAAATTTACTATTACTATCTAGTATTTATGTTTCCACTGTTTGTTGTTGCTCTGAGGGTTGTGCTGAGGTTAATTTGTACAGACACTTATGTTGTGATTCAAGGATGTATGGATTTTCTATTAGATGTTATAGGAGTTTTAAGTTTCTGTGCAGTTGTGATTTCACTAATATTACCTGTTGTACATGTGTTATTATATTTTATCCTTGCGCTGTGAGTTATACGACATGTTTCACTTATGTTATCATACCCCGGTGATCTTCCACAGCTGCCTGGCACGTCGTTCAACGCATTATTCCCTTGTTGAGTGCAGGAGTTGTGAGCGGTCATCACACATACCAACCTTAAAGTCTGGAACTTCTATTCTCATTTCCGCTTCCAGTTGTCGAACCATCGCCTGAGTTCGAGATTGCGATCTTGTATCTCCCTAACGCTGGAATCGGAAACTTACATTATCTTCATATGTTCCAAATACATTCTCTGGTATAGGTGATGTCCTATTCCATTGATTATGATTCATATCTAGAATCATCCTCTTAAGTCGCCCTATTCCATCATCAAGCTTGGCATTAAGCCTTTTCTCCATCTGTCCTGTGTCTTCCAGCTCATACACTTCCTCCACATTTCGATTTCGAAGAGCTCGTCTTGGCAGCATCTCGATTCGAAATGATGGAGAAAGTTGAACTGAGCTGGCTCTTATACCAAATAGATCCAGTGATGATGCAACAAATACACACACAAATTACTGACGAAACCGAGATAACTCACCAGTTTGCATTGATCTCGACGATGCTTGAAACTTGGTCTTTAATATCATTGATTTGCAATCAAACGCCGAATTTGGTGGAAAAATTGGACCTTCCTCCTACAATAATGGGGAAATGCCTAAAATTTATTTTAGAATGAACTAACTATTTCTGGTTTACTACCAGCCTATATATAGTATGCTAAAAACCAAAATCAACACCAGAACACCGAAACAAAAAATACAAAGATAACCGACACTAAAACAAAATACAAAGAGATCGGAGCTACTGTCACTTGATCTAAAACCGAAACTTGAGCTGAAACAGATGCAAGACGTACCCACGAAGTATCCCCAGTACAAAGAAACCAAATTCACTTGATACATAATCAATACCACTGAGTTGAAACAGAAAACTAACGAAACCGAATCAAACTTTTACTGATACCACTTAAATCTGTTGAGTATTACTGATACCAACACCACTTGACCCTGATGCCTGAACCAGAACTAATAGCATTGATCCCTGCGCTACATCACTAAGCATGTCTATCACTTATGAGGTAATTAGGGAAAAAATCGAGACATGATTGACATGCTAAAGTATTAACGAACGTATTACTATGATGGTCGCCCATAACCAACCCTATCCTCTACACTACTATATAGGATTACTTATTAATTCTCTTTACTATCGAAGGTCTCGGGGAGGGGAATCACACTTAGCACATCAGTTGTTGAGGTAGTTGTTCTAAGTGCATGGATACATTTACATATACCGTAGCAATTAGACCTAAAGTTAGTCCATTTTATCTGTTCTTTCATATTATGCATGTGCAATACTTTGATTATCCACTCATTTGGGCACTAGCGGAAAGTAGATGTCTGATGTCCATAATTTTTTTAATTCTCAAGTTAGACATTGCTTGGTATGAAGACATGGGTTACAAACTAGAAACCTTTCCCAACTGGAGATGTTACAAATTTTTGTTGTTTTATACTATTTCCTTACCCAGTACAATGATCAGGCTGTTACATATATAGTTCCATTGATATATTAGCAGTATACATTACATCACATTTGGATAAGTTAAAAATGGATGATGGAATCTTGCATTACTTTATATAATATTTATTTAGTTTGTCACTGTAACGAACGCCTCATGTCACTGACACCAAATAGTTAAGTATGTGCTGCAACAATGGCCAGTTGATATATAACAATCATCAAAGCATAAACAAAGCAAAAAAAATTGTCATATATCTTACGATGCTTGGATAAATTACGATATCACATATACAACACAATAGCAAGTAATAATAAAGCGAACTAACACCAGGGTAGTATCACAAAGTTATACACAAACTAATGCATACAAAAATTCCTTACTATAACATTATGTCATCATGAAAAATAAAACAAAGGTAAGCAACATTGTGATGGTTCCACAATGCTACATGGTGAAAAAAAATACATCATAGCTCACTCTCGCTTGTCCTCACAACAGCTATTGTGCCACCTAGACCGATCATCTAGTCTACTCATCAAAAGTACCAATGATAATAAAAATCAAAACATAAAATCCAAAATCAGACAGTAGTGTGAATGGTAAATAAATCTCAAAATTCAACACAACTAAATATGGTATAAGATAGAGGTATACAAACCATACCTAATGTTTCCTTGTACCAACAAAGCCAACACATGTACATAAATTAATATGCTACTCACTAATGAAATAAAGGTAAAGTACATAAAATAGGATGGAAAGAAGTCCAATCATCCCTGTCTCCATCAATCTTCATCTCTATTGATCTGCCTTTTAGCAAGGCCGTCATGATCATCAACAAGCATTCATATGCCTATTCGATCGAGCAGAATATGGAAGGCCTCGGCTTGATTGATTCTCGACTCGACTAAGTGAGGCATTACCAAACTCATATTACATTGGTTCAGTTCAGTCACATTTGGGCTCGACTAAGCCCTATAGCATCAAATACTCTCTCGGTTCGAAGTGTCATATGGGGTCGGCTCGATGTGGGTCCTACCACATATAAAGGCTCTATCACAAAGACAAAGCATGTCTCGACTCGATGAAGCCTCCAGTCGAATAAAGCCTGACTTGACCAAAGCTCGGTTCGATGAAGGTTGACCAACCAGACAAATGCGAAGACAAACGAATTAACAAGCCTCGGGTTGGACCGCTTTCGGCTCAACTAGGTCGTACCGAGTCTGCTTTAGCTGATGAATATCTTCCTATAGACTTGGTCTAACTTCATTATGACCACTTCAAATATCCCTACAACTATGTATCTACTACTACGTGTCCATCCCTAACTAGGTTGGACATTTCCCATAAGAAGAAGCCTTCTTCCACACTTTCTGTATTCTTGGGTATCCTGCCACGTTTCTTAGTCGAGCCAGGACTAGAAGCAGCTATAAATAGAGCATATAGAGCCACGAGAAAAGGAAGTATGACTATTACTCAGTCATTTTGATTATTATATGCAGGTTTTTCATTATTTCCAACATTGTACTCGAATTCCTTAAGTCTTATAAAAGATCATAAAGTGGGAGTAGGCTCGTTAACGTCGATCCACAATAAATACATGTTTGCATTGTGTTTTTCATATTATAAAGGATATACCAATGAGGAATAGGGGTTGAAATGAAGTCATATCCCATTCATTGATAACATCTTGGAAGTTGAATTCCTTAGAAGTTTCAACCTACCTCAAATGAATGATTACTCTTGCAGAACTGACCCAAGCCATCATTTGTAAGATATACCTAGTACATTAACGCAGTGGCGGCCCTATGCACCATTAAATGTAAGGTCTTCCCCATCAACCTTTATGGGGTTGAACTTATGTGGAATAATAAGATACTACCAAAGTTAGAAATAAATTTTGATGATTTGGGTAGGAAGTTTTTAAACCAATTTCGTTTGCATGCTGTTAAGTCCAAGAACGTTATGTCCCTCTCCCGAACAATTCCGGCTTGAGGAGAAACACTCAGAAATTATATTGGCTGTTATAATACGGATGTTACGGAATTTACCAACCCAAATTTAGAGTCAATGTTGATGGCGTTGGTGGATGGAGTTGATGTCAAGACTTAATTCGAAAAATATTTGATAGGAAAGACCCTGTAAGCCTTGATGTGCTTTATGAGAAAGCGAACGTACACTTGCACATTGAAGAGGCGAGGAATAATCGATAATGGATAGCGGATGACATAGTCAACGACGAAGGAATACAGATTAATGTGGCAGTGAAGCAGTCTGGAGACAACTCCAGTAAACTAGAGGTGAACATGGGAAACACTAACAGGAAAAACGATAACCAGCGAAGGAACTGCATTGAAGGAAACAAGAATAAGAAAAGGGATGCTGAGAAGCGACCCCGATTCAAAACATTTGACCCATATACTCCATTAAACAATACATTAGAGAATATTTATCTTGATATCTGCAACATGATGCAATATGAGAAACCACATCCACACGAGTCGACTGATAAGGAGGTGTAGTCCCAAAAGTTTTGTTTGTTTCATGAGATCTATGACCACACGAAAAATGAATGTCTTCATCTCAGAGATTTAATGGATAAATTTCCGAGAGAAGGAAAGTTGGATGAATACAGGGATTCCTCCGGGGATAGGGCAAGGAGCTTCGGCTCCCAAAAAACGTCGGATAGCTCCTGGAGTCTCCGGCTATCCCTGAATTCACGATAAAGGAAACAATATCGTTATTAACACAGTTATGGAGGACCACATCTGGCAGGATTCAGTGAAAAGACCATAGAGCAGTATGTAGATATTGCAATACATTTAGAAGTTAGGGAGTGCTCTTGGAGAGAACATTCATGTGAAGTAGTGGAGGACAATGACGGACGACATCGTCTTCCGTGATAGAGAGTCTAAAGGGGTGGAAAGCCCAAGCATTGATCCCCTGGTAATTACAACCATCATTGGCCCAGCCATCAAATGGAAAGTCCTTGTTGATTGGTGAGTTCCGTAAATATTTTATTGAAAAAAGCCTATGATCAGCTGAGGCTCGAAGAAAGATATTTGAAGCCTTGCAAAAGAGGAATATGTGGCTTTGGCTCAACTAATGAACCAGTCAGATTTGTTGAAGTGCTAGTGGAGTTGGGCAAAAGAGGACCATAGGAGAGTGCAGATCCTCTCATTCCTCGTAATGGATGTAAACTCTCCATCTAATGCCTTTTTAGGCTGACCATGTAACACCCCGAACAAATAACAGTTAATTTAATTTATAATAAATAATAATAATTAAATATAATTTAATGGGATGAAAATGGAATTTAGGACAATTAGGAATTAGGCCACAAAAGTATTGTAGTTCTGTTCATTGCGAGATTCTGATCCATATTCATAATTTATTTGCTGAAAATGGAATCTGTATGCAAAAGATATTAATAAATTAAATTGTGCATATTTATTAACGTACAATGTTTGAATTTCAAACAAATAAATATAAAAATCTGGAATACATTAATTTGGATTACCATGAAAAGAATATTCCTTTTGAATTCAAACTTGTGTATATATTTTCACATAAGTGGGGACTTGAATAATTAAAATAAGGTAAAAAAAAATCAATCAATGAACTAATAAAAAGAAACGTACAGGAGAATTACTCTCCTAGACTCGACCCAGGAAGGGGGTTCGACCGACCCGTAGAAGGGGATCGACCGGCCCGTAAAAGGGGGTCGACCGCCTTCCTGTAGGGAAGCCCAACGAGGGTTGTTTTAAAGAGGGACTTATTTATATTTTACATCAAATAGATCGCTCAGATTTAACCTATTGAATCTAACAGCCCATATACATGATGTCAACTATAAATATAAACCTCAACCCATACTCAAAACCCTACAATCATTCTTCTACATGCCTCTATGATGCCTTACTACCATCTTTAATTCCAGAAAAAGATAAAGGGCTTAGGTTTTCTTCTATCTCCACTATTATATTCTAACCTAGATGTAGATTTATTCTGGAATTTAGATTAATATATATATAAGATTCTAATATGTGACTCTCATATATATATATATATATATATATATATATATATGAAAGGTTGGAGCACATTTGTTCACAAAGCACAACACCAGAAAATGGAATTAGTAATAGTTATTATCATTAAGAATATACATTGTAACAGTTATAACCATCACGACGGCATATGTCACAAACTGTTGTCATGAATATTGTAACGGTTATAACCGTTATATAGTGTGTATACTACGACATTTATAACTGTGATTTTATCACACTTATAACTGTTGGTACTGAAAATGTTTTGACATCTATAACCGTGATAATACTTATTTTTATAATGCTAATTACATAGACAAACATAAAATATGTAACAGTTATTACTATTAGTATGTGAAACTAATTGTTTAATACAGTAAATTCAATAACAGTTATAAATGTTACAAACTTTAATATTGTACAAGGCCTATAGTAGAAGATTCCTTTAAACAAGTAACAACCATAACATGCTCCAAATAATTTCATAAAGCGTATACCAATAAGAACATACAACATAAAGTATAACAATATCCCAAAGTTAATACAACATATCACAACTTGTAACTTAAAGCAAATTCCATTTCAATAAACATCAAATTCTCAAAATTTAACATTCAACCATTCATCATCCATAACACATATCAAATAACACCGAAGTATCACAATTTAATATACAACCATTACACAAAACGCAAACGATAAATGGACCAAATTACAAGCCCACCATAAACAAGACCAAATAACATATGCATACCATTTTTTGGTGCGTCAATACCAATTGGATCTTTCTCAAAATTATCTAGAGTTTGATTTTCATCGCCAGCTTCTGATCTTTGTCTTGCTTCCTCCAGCTCAACCAAATCCTATGATGTTCAACAAATAACAATAAGAGTCAATGTGTGAAAACAATGCATATTACCCCTTTTAATACAAATTATAATAATTTAGTTTGAATAAATATGATTGCGTAGAAAATAGGAGAAAAATTAAAAATTATAGCATGATCAAGTAAAGATAAAACATGGTGTAGAAGTTACATAACATACAAACAAATCAACAGAGATAAAAAAATTATCCAAACAGAAAAATTACAAATAGATGTATGACATAGCAATCTAGTTTGATTACTAATCAAGTGAAAAGCACAGTAAAATATCTTGCACCAAAAGCAAAACGCTAAGATTGGTCCTTGTGACATGCTCACAACTATTCCTAACATGCAAACATTCGTGTATATTAAATGTATCAAGTTAAATATCAACTTTATAGGTAACTACACTAACATATATGGAATCATACACATAAAGAGCACTGATGGGTGGTCTGGATTTTCACCTCGGGCTCCCAATGCATCTAGACTTTTGGTCTATGAATTTATGCCGAGAGGAAGTCTGGAAAATTATCCTTTATGAGGAGGTCCTCAGCCACTTTCTTGGGGTATCAGATTTAAGGTGGCAATTGAAGATGCCAAGTGATTGACATTTCTGCACAATGCTGAAAAACAAATTATATGCCAAGATCTTAAGGCTTCTAATTTTCTTATTGATTCGAATTTTAATGTGAAACTATCAGATTTCGGTTTAGTAAAAGAAGGCCCAACTAGTGAAAGGACACATGTTTCAACACAAGTGCAGGGAATCCAAGGATACACAGCCCTAGAATACCTTTCAACGGGTCATTTATCTGCTAAAGATGATGTATTTAGCTAAGGAATTGTAATCCTCGATCTTTTATCTGGACAACGTGCTTATGAAAAATCAAGATTAATCCCCGAGCAGAATTTAGCAGATTGGGCAAAACAATTTTTAACTAATATAAGAAAGCTATTTCGAGTTATGGATTCTAAATTAGAAATACAATAGCCTAAAAAGGTACATATGTCATAGCAAATCTTGCACTTAATTGAGTTGTGAATGAGCAAAAATTAAGGCCAAGTGTACCAGAGGTATTAGAAATCCTTGAGAACTTACAAGATCCTAAAGGTGCGGACAAAATTCTAGAGAGTGAGCGTGCAATATCTTACAATGCTATTGTGAGATCACCAAGAAAAAGGTTGAGAAGTAGTTATGTGCATTGTTTTATCATAGTACTGAATGCAAATGTGTGTAAATATCATGTAGCTTATTTTCCTCAACCCGGTATTTTATAATTCTTACTACGTTTGACTCCGATGAGTATGATAACAGTTCATTTTTGTGTATAATGTAAGAATACGGCATTAAAAGATGCAACTTAAGGATAAATCTTTTGTTGTAATACGTAAAAGTAATAATAGTGGATATAATAAATGCTAAGAGATATTATTGTAATTGTCAGGCTAGTAGAGTTTATAAATAGAGATCTTGCTTACAAAGAAATCTAGTTAGAGTCATCTCCTCACTTGACTCTAAAAATCTTAATTACTTTGATGTGAAGTCGGTTGTCACATGCTAAGTAATATTGTAGGTGCAAGACTAGCACTCCCTCAACATCTAATTTCTCTAACAGATTACGCTAGACATCTATAACCAAATTATGAAGGCATTTCCTTAATTTTGATACATATGAAATATTGTGAACTCCTGCAAAATTTTCAGGCAGCTCCACTTCATTTGTTAACTTCCCTACTTTCTATATAATTTGAAAGAACCTTGAAAACCATAGTGCTAATATTCTTAAATTACAGACCCTCACAACATGTTCAAGCAGCTAGACATTCTCAAAGAAAATTTCGCTACTGCAAACTAGAACATCATGTATCTCTTGTTAGCACATAGTTTCCCATTAAAAGCTCGGTTTCAAGAACCATCCTGAAATCGACCGACGCTCGGTTTCGTGAAACTGAAATCAAAATCACTCGGTTTTAGTTTTTTGAAATCGAGCGTCGCTCAGTTTCAGTGAAGCTCTACTGTTTCTGAAACCGAGCTTTACACAGCTCTAGGAAATAGAAACCTGAAACTCGGTTTTAGTTTCCTAAAAACCGAGCAGCGCTCCGTTTCAGTTTCCTAAAACTGAGCGTTGCTCGGTTTTAGACAGCTTCCTGGAACCAAACTCAATTTCATGAAGCTTCCTGATGCTCAGTTTCAAAAAATAAAACTATCAATTCACGAAACTAATGGTAGTTATAAATAAAACTATCAATTCTTAAAATAACACTTCAATTCAAAATGAAAGTGTGAATCAACATTGAAAGCCCTACCGTTACTCAAACTATTAGTATGTTCTGTGTTGCTTTTATCTCATATTAGGAATTGGATAAAGCTTGGATCAAACTTCTCAGGAATGGTCTGTGTTGCTTATATCGTGGGATAGGTTTTGTAACCTTGCTGACGTCGAGTTATGCACCAGAGGTGATAACCAGTATTCATCGAATAAATCACACCCAAAGAAAATAATACTTGATTGAAGTTTGGAATTTAACATCATCTATTAAAATTATTTCCAAACAAAGCAGTTGTTTACAATGCAGGATAATATCTAATGCTAATTTTAAATAATTTATTTATCTTTCACTTCGAAACAATACTATTCTTAAAAAAATACAAAATGTTACTTTATTTCATTGCTAAAATTTCACTCATGGAAGTGAGAAAACAATGGAAATGAATTTTAGAACCAAATCTAACTATGAGTGTCAATACTAGAACTTAAACTGATGACATGTTTGGTCGTCATGCGGTATGTACATATGTAGTGCAGTGATGAAATGATCAAAGTAAAGCACATAGGTGGTGCACAACTTTATTTAAAACAATTGTAATAAAAATCTAGGTACTGTGATAAGCACATGCACTTCTCTCGATATGCCAGCACTCAAACATGAAAACAATAGCTCCTTCACTACCCAATATAGTACGATATGCTTGGGCATTTTAATGATTTAATAAAACTCAAATATACCATTCTGGTATAACAGAAATATACACAAACAAATAAATAACTATATTTGTCTATTTTAATTTTTAATCTATGAAAAATATTCTGCATATTACAATTTTTAGTACAATATATAAACTAGTAAATGCTGCTAGACCTACAACTCTCATGCATATTAACAAAGCAAATATCTGGAGTTGTGAATGAATTCAATAAAAAAACAAGGAGTAATAGACTGAAGTAACGTACATGAGAGCCAAAAAATTCGGTCCAACAAACAAACAAAAGTATAAATAGAGAAAACAAAACATTAGATAAACAATCAATAGGAACTTGAATGGTAAATGGCAGTTTTGTTTAAAATACATGCTAGTAAAGCCTATATTATTAATTGAGGCAATGACTGAATCAATAGTATGAATTGAAATTTTGGGATTTTGAATGTGGATGGAAATGGTGAAAAAGACAAATTTAAAACTATCCCATTAGTGCTTATACATATCACTAAATCCTAAATAATTACTAGCTAAATTCAAAATGTATGTATTGATTCTTACATAAAATTTTAAACCTTACTAAGGGCAAGTTTAGACAGATCATTAGACAGTAAGCCGGGAAAGAATGCCCAGGAGTGAAAATTCCAGCTTTATTATTTGGTGTAGAGCATCCCTAATAACAATGTCATGAATACGACTGACTTTAACATTTGTTCATGTACCGGTAAAATATGAGTGAAATATTTCACAAACTTAAATTATCTATCTTTTACGTTGGCACATGTATGACATTCACATTTGAATTTTACAACACGTAATATGAGCAAACAAATGCTCCTAAACTGAAAGTTATGGCTATCAAAATGCTGCAGAACTTATTCACAAAAATGGCTATTGAAATTATTCACAAAACCGACTCCATCAAAATTACTCATCTTGGTAACAATTACCAACAATCACCTTTCGAAATTAAATCACAAAAATAGGTCCGATATTTGAAAGGCAGCAACAATTATTCACATAACTGAGTATAATAAATTACAAATACCCATCAGAGAAAAGATTCAACCATACATAAATTACTCAAGCAACTGAATAGATGAGGTAAAGGATGATAGACAAAGGATGAGTCGATCCTGAATTAAACGTCGGCGGCTGCAAAATGAGAGGAGGAAGAACCATAGGAGGCTGCTTTGAAAGGTTTGGGAATAAGCTTTAAAAAGGTTTCGGGTCAAAAGAAAAAGTTTGAAGGCATTAAGATACGAGAATAAAGTGAAATTCCTATCTCATCCACATTACTTAAAATTATTTACAATATTAGCAAAATGTTATAACCGTTATAACCATGATGACCGAGTTATAACGGTAATAATGTAATTAATTAATAACGGATATAACCGTTACTACATGAGGCCAAGGAAATGTGACGAAATGGATTGTTTGGTGTAGTGAAGGCCAAATCCAAATCTTATTCTATTCAATTCTATTATTACTCTCTCTTAATGTACCGTAAGTGGAATTTATCTAAGTTTTCTTTTTTCCTATAATTTGTTATTTAAAGACTTGGATTATTGTGTCTAGGAAGATTTGAGTTCATACGAAAAGAACACAACATTAAAACCCTTCAATTCTTCCATTTTGTTTATGTTTTTATGATGGAATGTTCAATCTGTTTATATTAGTTGGTCTGAATTATTATAATAATAAAAGAGGAAAAATGTGGTGTTGTACAAATATGTATATTGGACAGATTTATATTATTATCTTTGTGTAAATTCACATATATAGTTTTGTTGCAAAAGGTTAAGATTTGGAGAAATTGTAAATATGAATAGGTTTACATCTCTATTTTCTAAATTGAGCATTTGACCATATTGTTTTTTCAAGCTTTCCGAATATTAAGGTTTTGCTTATAAACGTACATAAAATGTGAATTTGTTCTAGTATAGAAATTATATATATATATTGACATATGACACTTCGTTCATCTTTTATTGCTGAAATAATCTAGTTAGACCTAGGTAACAAGTTTTATGTTGATATTGTTGCCTTTTTGTAACACCCCGAATTTTCTGTTAACTATAACTTAACAAATTAAAGTATAATTAACTCTAAATGATGAAATCAAGGGAAATGTGTTACGCCATTGCGTTCGTCTCGAAATTCTGCTTGAGATAGAGTCCGAGTTTGCGTAAAACGGATACCGTATGAAGAAGATATGGACGAACGAAGTTGGGCAGAAAAACCAGAAACAGGTCAGAATGCACTGGCGCACTTAGGAAGTGCGCCAGATCAAAATTGCACTGGCGCACTTGAGAAGTGCGCCAGTACAATTTTAGCACTGGTGCACCTGCCAAGTGTGCCCAGGCCTGAAACCCTGGTTGGTCAGGCCCTGGCTGGCCTGGTCAGGTTCTGGTCGATTTCTGAGGCTTGGCTGAGTCACTAGGGCTTACATGTCACTTTCTGATTGGCTTCTCTTGAGATGGATGGTTTGGATTCACTCTAGCTTCATCGACGGCTCTAATCGGATTAAAATTCTATAAATACAACTCAAGTCTAAACCTAAATTCACACAAATAATATAATACTAAAGCCGTCATGATGCTGGAAAGAAACTAGGAGTGGTCGTCATTTAGAAAGCCTAGAGACAAGCCAATACTAAAGTAAAACACGAATCAAAACAACGTTAGTCTACCCAAAGGAAAGCATATCAAATTCAGAATTCAAGTTCGTCGTTCGTTGTAAGTATAGTGATATTTCCGATGAGAATAAAACTAAGACTTGGTTCGATGTAAATTGGAAGTGGAATTGTGCTATTATGTAACGACGATGTTAATTCATATCTATGTATTGAAATGATTGTGTTGCGAATGAAATTGGGATGTTTGTGGTATAATTAAGATTAATGTTGATCCTATTGTACTTTTAGAATGACAACAACATCACAAGCAAGTTGTACAGTTCATGTTTATGTGATTATATAGGTCGTTTGTGATTAGAACCTCACGTATATACTTTTTGCTAGAAATCTTTATGCCTAAATGGTTATGTTCATATACATGCCCCTATGTTTATACAAAAGTTGCAAGTTCCTAATTGGATCCATGTCAAGATCCACTTTAGTACATGTTTCATGTTGTAATTATATATGCGATTGGATCTAGTTCACACCCTTGTCACAAAGTTATACATATTTATGAAAATGTCATATTCTTGTCATGTGCTAGTGATGTTCGATGTTATGCCTAGATCCAAAAACAAGTTTAGACGTATGTTGTCTAAATCATATGCTAATTCATGTGACACCTATTTGGTTAGACCCTTATTTCAATGCAAATTCATATACATGTAAATTGATTTAGGATATGTTGCAAATTCACATATATGTATATTGACTATTTTGCAAGTTCACATCTATGACATTCATGTTGACTATTGACATTCATGTTTACTATTTTGCAAGTTCACACCTATGATGTTCATATTGACTATACCAAAAATGCCAAGTTTACACCTATGTTATGTTTATGAATTCCCTTATGCCTATTTGTGTGCGCTAAATTAGGCTAAGTTTTTAGCCTAATATTAAATGTTAAGACTATGCGAACGAAAACTAGGCTAAGATTGTTAGCCTAATGTTTAAACGGGATAACGTTAGGAATATTAGTAAAACTTGACATAAAAATATATGAAATTGGCATCTTTGTCACATGCCAAAATGGTGGCATTTAAACGGTATAAATTCTTATACCAAAAATGTTAAACTTGGAATGTGGGCCATAACAATTAATTGTTGACAAATTTACATATATTCAGTAATAAAGACAAATATGTAAATTTAGAAAATACGAATATGTTTAACACGAGGTTGGATTGAGTTGTGATGTAAATCTGCCCGGACCCGCTCGGCTGTCCAGTAGTCACAACAATACCTATCCAATGTGGGTGGTTAAGCATTGAGCCCAATAAGGACCCGAGGTTAGACTGAGTTACGGTGTAAATCTGCCCAGAACCGACCGACACATCCAGTAACCGTAACAATATCTGTCTAATGTGAGTGGTCGGTGCTTTGAAAGGCTAAGGACAGACAAGTCAGGATGGTAGTGTTAAGTTAACTAAAACACTTAACCAATTCAACATGTTAATGAAATTGATGGGTGGGGTTTGGTAAATACAGACACTTAACCACTTAACATGTTTGACTAGAAAACCCTAGTAACAGGGACACATTTCAGCAGTAACCCAATTAGGTATCATGGTACCCTGAAATTAGGCAGGGTGGGGCACGATTACTGGGCTGATTGTAAGCGGTCAAAGCGATGGCGGTGGGTGCAACGGTGTGGGTTCTAACGGAGTGCGGGCGTGCACACACTTCGGAGTAGACAAACAGGGCAATGGGGGCACCAGTAGTATAACCTATGCATTATAAGGTTTGTGTCGGGTCGCCACCATGGGACTTGATACACCCCATGGTGTGGCCAGCATAGGTATCTACAATCTTTGGGGGCCATAAGACACAAATGATTATGCGAGTAGGAGCCGATCTTTAGAAAAGGGGATCACTTTACCTCCAGCATGGGGTGACGGTTAAGATAATACAAGTAGGTGTAGAGACATAGTGTAGGGTGCGATAGTATATTCGTTTCAAAACTACTTCATCTTAGTTTATGATACTTTCCTGTTTCCAGTTTATACCGATCATGCCCTTATTCTTATTCTCATACTGAAGAGTCACTAGACTTACCAGGCTTTATGTCTAACCCTATTTTCTTTCGTCTTCTTTTCTTCCGTCCCCCCCCCCCCCCCCCAGGTCCACAGGGAGGAAATAACTTAGCTTAGTCAGATTCTTTAAAAGCTTCAACATAGTTGATGTACGATTTGGAGTCTCTTTCCTTGGCTATGGCTGTTGTCACACTCTGTGGGGATTTATGCAGTTTTAATCACGTTTTATGCTTCTTTATTTAAAAACCAAGACAGAAATGACGTTGTAATGTTTTGGAAGTTGTTATGAGACAATTATGGAAATGTGTTGTATGAACAAGTATTTTATGAAATAAAAGTCTGATGTTTTCCGCTGCTTATATATATGTGTGTGTGTGTGTTTATATCTGTCTTGTGTTTTATATGTGACTTTTACTTACAAACCTCCACCAAAATTAAGGCAGTCCCTTGTGAGTGACCTTAATGGAGGGTGGGGTGTTTCACTTGGTACCAGAGCATAGATTTACCACACTAGATAAAAAAATTTGAAACTATTTTCAAAAAGAAGTTTAAAGAAGCATCTTTTTCAAGAAAAAGTGTTGTTTTTTAAAAAAAGGCATAATTCCCCAGAGCCATATGCACTATCCCTCTATCTCTTTATCTTGAATACTTTCCTTTTTTGTTCCATCATGTCTGGAGATCTTAACCTTCCAGAAGGAGTACCTATCCCTGGCTGGTTCCGAAGGTACTTAGAGGCTAGGGCCAATGGTACGGGCCAAGCAGACATTCCTCCTCCTACGGTGGCAGCAGTTCCTCCTCCCCCTCCTCCTCCTCCTCGAGGAAACACTTTCGCTAAGACATGTAGAGAGTTCAAGGCTATGAGAGGAAAGGACTTTTATGGAACCGAATCCTTTGTAGTAGTAAGGAACTGGCTGAAAGAGACTGAAGATTTATTCGTTATCTTCGAAGTTGATGACAGGTAGAAGATACAGCTAGCAGTGTGGTTGCTCAAGGATGAACCTTCCTATTGGTGGGAAGTTACACATGCGGAGAGGCCAGTGGAAACATGGGAAGACTTCACGACACGGTTTGAGATGAAATTCCTCTCCCAAAATGAAAGAAGCCTGCAAATGGAGAAGTTCCTAACTCTAAAACAGGGAAGTATGACAATCAGGGAGTACGTTAATCAGTTTAATCAGCTGGCCAGATTTGGGTTGGACTTAGTAAACACCCAACACAAGAAGGCGCTCCGCTTCGTCAAAGGTCTAAATGAGCCTCTACACAGCCTTGCTATGACTCATGTATCCACGGGGGCGACTTATGAAAGCTTAATGGACATGGCATTGCTACACAAGGAAGACAAGGGCAAGAAAGAGACTAAGGTGGAAGAAAAGAAGGAAATTTTATAGGCTAAGAAAATAGACTTCAAGAAAGGCGGGAAGAATAACAAATCCCGTGAAAAGAGGAAGTGAAATTTCTATGGCATTGTGGGACATATAGCAAAAGACTGCAGAAAGAAGAAGGTGAAGATGAATAGTGGTTGCTTCAGTTGTGGTGAGACTGGACACTTGGCTAAGGATTGCCCGAAGAAGCGGGGGCAGGGACAGAGGACTGGATCTACCTCATGCGGACAAGTTCACGCGCTGGTGGCACCTCCATAGGAACGAGGTAGAAATATTTTTGTAGAAAGCTTAGTTTATCTGTATGATCATCCAGTTCGCACTCTCTTTGATTATGGTGCATCACACTCCTTTATTTCATCTGCTTTAGTAGAATCTCTGCACC
This sequence comes from Allium sativum, assembly GCA_030737875.1. Taxonomy (NCBI): domain Eukaryota; kingdom Viridiplantae; phylum Streptophyta; class Magnoliopsida; order Asparagales; family Amaryllidaceae; genus Allium; species Allium sativum. The sequence goes on along the minus strand of CM060916.1, from coordinate 745,750,617 downwards.
TAGACACTAGTATGGTAGAAGATTCCTTGGTTGTTTCAAATCCAATTGGGGGCTCGGCTTATTTGTCGATGGTTTGCTTGGATTTGAAAATCTCTTTTCTAAGTGTTGAATTTAGATGTAGTGCCTTTGTTTTGGGCTTCTCAGGGTATGGACTGATCTTAGGCATGGACTGGTTATCCAGTAATGGTGCTATTCTTGATTGTGAGAAAAGAGTGGTTAGGCTCTTGACTCGGCTCGGTAACACTCTAGAAATTTCTTGTAATCCCTTGAATGCTGTTATGCTTAGTTATCTAGAGTCGCTTGACGCTTCTGTTGAGAATTTGCAGTCGGTTATAGTAGTCCGAGAATATCTGAATGTCTTTGAAGAGGTGAAAGGCTTACCTCCGAAGCGGGAAATAGACTTCCGCATATATCTTGTTGATAATGCAAAGCCCGTAGCTCTGCCTGTTAGACACGTGGCTCCAAAGGAGAGAAAGGAGCTCAGTAAGCAAGTTAAGGAGCTTCTCGAGAAGGGGTTAATAAGAAGGAGTATCTCGGAATGGGGTGCTCCAGTGGTGTTCTCCACCAAAGCAGATGGTTCACTACGTCTTTGTGTGGACTATAGGGAGCTAAACAAGATGACTAAAAAGAATAGACACCCGCTTCCCCGAATAGACGATTTGTTTGATCAGCTTGTAGGTGCGTCGGCCTTCTCCCAACTTGATCTAGCTACTGGGTTCCATCAGCTAAGGGTAGCTGAGGATAGCATCGATAAAACGACGTTTAGAACCCCAGACAGTTTCTTCGAGTGGCTTGTCATGCCTTTCGGTTTGACGAACGCACCCGCTTATTTCGTAGACCTGACGAGCAGGTTGTTCAGAGAATTCCTCAATAAGTTCGTGGTGGTCTTCATAGACGATATTTTGATCTTCTCAAAGAATGAGGAAGAACATGCTCAACATCTGAAAGAGATCATGGATACTCTCCGTGCACATCAGCTAAAAGCCAAATTCTCCAAGTGCCACTTTTGGAGAAAGGAAGTAAGATTTCTGGGGCATATAGTGTCCAAAGAGGGGTTGGTTGTGGACCCCGCGAAAGTGGTGGCAGTGCAAGATTGGAAGACACCAAGAAATGCAACCGAAGTTCGAAGCTTTCTTGGGCTAGCTTGTTTTTACCGAAAATTCATTAATCTCAGCTCCACTCACAAGGCTAACAAAGAAGAATCTGGCATTCACTTGGGATTTGGATTGCGAATTTGCTTTCCAACGATTAAAAAGGGCTCTCATAACAGCCCCAGTTCTGACTTTGCCAGATGGAAGAAAAATGTTTACAGTATATACGGATGCTTGTTGTACGGGACTAGGCGCTGTTCTGATGCAAGAAGGGAGGGTAGTAGCTTATGGTGGAAGACAATTGAAAGTGCATGAAAAGAACTACCGAACCCACGATCTTGAGTTGGCCGCCATCGTCTTTGCGCTTAAGGCTTGGCGCCATTATCTCCTAGGTGAGAAGTTCGAATTATACACTTACCATAAATCGTTGAAGTATCTTTCCTCGCAGAAAGATCTTAACTTGAGGCAACAAAGGTGGATGGAGTTCCTTGCCTCGTATGACTTTGAAATTTCCTATACTCTTGGCAAAGGCAACGTAGTAGTATACGCATTGAGCAGAAAGAAACTAACCCAAAGCCCTCTCTTTGTAGAAAGGCAAAGCTTGGAGTATATAGCCTGTTTTGACTTTAGGCCCTCCTCAGATTTTATACCTGGTTTATTGGCATCCCAAGAAGTACGACCCACTCTTTTAGACTCAATAGGGGCCACACAACGAGAAGACCCTCAGCTTGGGGATGTGATTGATAAATTAATTAGGGGTGAAACTTCCAGTCACCTTAATAGATATTCCATCGATGATAAGGGTTGGCTGAGGCGAGACGGAAGACTATGCGTCCCACAAGCTAGGGATTTAGTGAAGAAGGTTCTCGAGGAGACCCATCATTCCAAGATGACAATACACCCAAGTGGAGATAAGATGTACAAGGACGTAAAGAGATTTTTCTATTGGAGCGGCAAGAAGAAGGATGTAGCAAATTTCATTTCTAAGTGCATGATATGCCAACAGGTCAAGGAGGAACAAAAGAAACCTGGAGGACTGCTTCATCCTCTAGAAGTCCCATAATGGAAGTGGAATAGCATTTCAATGGACTTCGTTGACGGGTTGCCTAGGTCAAGAAGAGGCAATACTAGCATTTGGGTAATAGTGAACAGGCTTACTAAAAGCACCCACTTTATACCTATCAAGAATAGAAGGACTACTTCGTCTCTAGCTTCTCTTTATCTCAAGGAAATAGTTCGACTCCATGGAATACCCTCCAGCATAGTGAGTGACAGAGACCCCATCTTCACGAGCGAATTTTGGTGGAGTCTGCAAGAAGCTGTCGGCACACAGTTATGTTTGAGCACGGCCTATCACCCCCAAACTGATGGTCAGACAGAAAGGGTGAATAGAGTACTAGAAGATCTTCTAAGACTGTACGTTCTTGACTTCGGGGGGACTTGGGAGGATCACCTTCATTTAGTGGAATTCGCCTATAACAACAGTTACCAAGCCACCATCGGTATGGCGCCCTTCGAAGCTTTGTATGGAAGACCTTGACGATCACCAACTTGTTGGTGGGAGTCCACTGACAAGATTATACTTGGGCCAGACATGATTAGAGAGACTTCAGAAAAAGTGGACTTGATACGAAGGAGAATGAAGACTGCCCAAGACAGACAGAAATCCTACGCCGACAAAAGAAGGACCGACCTTGAGTTTGAGATTGGGGACAGGGTTTTCCTTAAGGTATCCCTTTTAAGGAACGTCATTCGCTTTGGATCTGCAGGAAAGCTAGCACCAAGATTTGTAGGACCGTTCCCTATCATCGAGAAGATTGGGGAAATGGCTTATAGAGTAGATCTGCCTGAAAGATTGGCTGGAATTCACAACGTCTTACACGTTTCTCATCTCCGGAAATGTCTACATGAATCAGCGGAAGTGGTGGAGCCAAGCATTCTAGAAGAAGCCGAAGTGGAACGCGAAGCAACTATGAGGAGAGTTCCAACTCGAATCGTAGGAACTGAAATCAAAAAGCTACGCAACCGCGAAGTGAAGTTCGTTAAGGTTCAGTGGAGCGACGCCAAGGAAGACGCGACTTGGGAAACTGAGGATAGAATACGCGCGGCCTACCCTTTTCTTTTTGAGGGTACATCTTTGACCTCTCTTTTTCCTTAAGTTGTGCTTGTATCTATCTTTTTAGGTATATCTCCTCGATATTATCCTTTATCCTTAGGTAGAAACCCCTTTGGATGTAAACATGTATTTGAAACATGTTGTGGTTGATGGCTGCAAGTGGTTGCATGTGGTTGTTAGTGGTTGCTCGTGGATGCATATACACACACAACCTAGGTTTTAGATCGGCTCAGTCACTTCATACTGCATATGCATATATGTATTCATATTTGTATGTGGTTGAAACTTGATATGTTGTCATATGGATGTCGCATTTGTATTGATGGTTGCGCACTCATGTAGAATTATGAGTAAGGACAAATTTGCATACATAATGGATTCATGACACTTACATGATTTGCATTAAGGAGGTCAACTGGATCAGTAGACCGCCTGCTTTTGCATTAGTTAAGGACATATACACACACACTGTGCATATAATCATAAAGTATTAGAAGCCTTTTAAGGACAATGGACGCCTGTGTTTTTTGGTTGAGTAGATGGACGATTGGATGTTAGGAATTACGTTCTCCTAGACTTGAAGATTTCGGGGACGAAATCCTTTAAGGAGGGGAGAATGTAACACCCCGAATTTTCTGTTAACTATAACTTAACAAATTAAAGTATAATTAATTCTAAATGATGAAATCAAGGGATATGGGTTACGCAATTGCGTTCGTCTCGAAATTCTGCTTGAGATAGAGTCCAAGTTTGCGTAAAACGAATACTGTATGAAGAAGATATGGACGAACGAAGTTGGGCAAAAAAACCAGAAACGGGTCAGAATGCACTGGCGCACTTGGGAAGTGCGCCAGAACAAAATTGCACTGGCGCACTTGAGAAGTGCACTAGTACAATTTTAGCACTGGCGCACCTGCCAAGTGCGCCCAGGCCTGAAACCCTTGTTGGTCAGGCCCTGGCTGGCCTGGTCAGGTTCTGGTCGATTTCTGAGGCTTGGCTGAGTCACTAGGGCTTACATGTCACTTTCTGATTGGCTTCTCTTGAGATGGATGGTCGGGATTCACTCTAGCTTCATCGACGACTCTAATCGGATTAAAATTCTATAAATACAACTCAAGTCTAAACCTAAATTCACACAAATAATATAATACTAAAGCCGTCATGCTGCTGGAAAGAAACTAGGAGAGGCCGTCACTTAGAAAGCCTAGAGACAAGCCAATACTAAAGTAAAACACGAATCAAAACAACGTTAGTCTACCCAAAGGAAAGCATATCAAATTCAGAATTCAGAATCCAGAATACAAGTTCGTCATTCGTTGTAAGTATAGTGATTTTTCCGATGAGAATAAAACTAAGACTTGGTTCGACGTAAATTGGAAGTGGAATTGTGCTATTATGTAACGACGATGTTAATTCATATCTATGTATTGAAATGATTGTGTTGCGAATGAAATTGGGATGTTTGTGGTATAATTAAGATTGATGTTGATCCTATTGTACTTTTAGAATGACAACAACATCACAAGCAAGATGTATAGTTCATGTTTATGTGATTATATAGGTCGTTTGTGATTAGAACCTCATGTATATACTTTATGCTAGAAATCTTTATGCCTAAATGGTTATGTTCATATACATGCCCCTATGTTTATACAAAAGTTGCAAGTTCCTAAATGGATCCATGTCAAGATCCACTTTAGTACATGTTTCTTGTTGTAATTAGATATGCGATTGGATCTAGTTCACACCCTTGTCATAAAGTTATACATATTTAGGAAATGTCATATTCTTGTCATGTGCTAGTGATGTTCGATGTTATGCCTAGATCCAAAAACAAGTTTAGACATATGTTGTCTAAATCATATGCTAATTCATGTGACACCTATTTGGTTAGACCCTTATTTCAATGCAAATTCACATATATGTAAATTGATTTAGGCTATGTTGCAAATTCACATATATGTATATTGACTATTTTGCAAGTTCACATCTATGACATTCATGTTAAGTATTGAAATTCATGTTGACTACTTGCAAGGTCACACCTATGATGTTCATATTGACTATGCCAAAAATGCCAAGTTTACACCTATGTTTTGTTTATGTTTATGAATTCCCTTATGTCTATTTGTATGCGTTAAATTAGGCTATGTTTTTAGCCTAATATTGTATGTTAAGACTATGCGAACGAAAATTAGGCTAAGATTGTTAGCCTAATGTTTAAACGGGGTAACGTTGGGAATATTAATAAAACTTGACATAAAAACATATGAAATTGGCATGTTTGTCACATGCCAAAATTGGTGGCATTTATACGGTATAAATTCTTATACCAAAAAGGTTAAACTTGGAATGTGGGCCGTAACATTTAATTGTTGATAAATTTACATATATTCAGTAATAAAGACAAATATGTAAATTTAGAAAATACGAATATGCTTAACACGAGGTTGGATTGAGTTGTGATGTAAATCTGCCCGGACCCGCCTGGCTGTCCAGTAGTCACAACAATACCTATCCAATGTGGGTGGTTAAGCATTGAGCCCAATAAGGACCCGAGGTTAGACTGCGTTACGGTGTAAATCTGCCCGGAACCGACCGACACATCCAGTAATCGTAACAATATCTGTCTAATGTGAGTGGTCGGTGCTTTAAAAGGCTAAGGAAAGACTTGTCAGGATGGTAGGTTTAAGTTAACTAAAACACTTAACCAATTCAACATGTTAATGAAATTGATGGGTGGGGTTAGGTAAATACAGACACTTAACCACTTTACATGTTTGACAAGAAAACCCTAGTAACGGAGACCCATTTCAGTAGTAACTCAATTAGGTATCATGGTACCCTGAAACTAGGCAGGGTGGGGCACGATTACTGTGCTGATTGTAAGCGGTCAAAGCGATGGCGGTGGGTGCAACAGTGTGGGTTCTATCGGAGTGCGGGCATGCACACACTTTGGAGAAGACAAACAAGGCACTGGGGGCACCAGTAGTATAACCTATGCATTCTAAGGTTTGTATCGGGTCGCCACCATGGGACTTGATACACCCCATGGTGGGGCCAGCATAGGTATCTACAATCTTTGGGGGCCGCAAGACACAGATGATTATGCAAGTAGGAGCCAATCTTTAGAAAAGGGAATCACTTTACCTCCAGCATGGGGTGACAGTTAAGATAATACAAGTAGGTGCAGAGACATAGTGTGGGGTGCGATAGTATATTCGTTTCAAAACTACTTCATCTTAGTTTATGATACTTTCCTGTTTCCAGTTTATACCTATCATGCCCTTATTCTCATACTGAAGAGTCACTAGACTTACTAGGCTTTATGTCTGACCCTATTTTCTTTCGTCTTCTTCTCTTCCGTTCCCCCCAGGTCCACAGGGAGGAAATAACTCAGCTTAGTCAGATTCTTTAAAAGCTTCAAGATAGTTGATGTACGGTTTGGAGTCTCTTTCCTTGGCTATGGCTGTTGGTCACACTCTATGGGGATTTATGCAGTTTTAATCATGTTTTATGCTTCTTTATTTAAAAACCAGGACAGAAATGACGTTGTAATGTTTTGGAAGTTGTTATGAGACAATTATGGAAATGTGTTGTATGAACAAGTATTTTATGAAATAAAAGTCTGATGTTTTCCGCTGCTTATATATATGTGTGTTTATATCTATCTTGTGTTTTATCTGTGACTTTTACTTACAAACCTCCACCAAAGTTAAGGCAGTCCCTTGTAAGTGACCTTAATGGAGGGTGGGGTGTTTCACTTTTCCATTTTGATTGTTACATGTTAATATGTACATTTATTCCATTATTGAAGAGAATGTGGGAAATAACTGGTACACCTTCAAAATTGATTAGGGATTGACATTCCAAATGTAGTTAGGACGTTAATCTTGTTCGCTTAATTTACGTCTCTCTCTCTCTCTCTCTCTCTATATATATATATATATATATATATATATATATAGCGTCAACAATGTAATATTAATATATATTAAGTGTGTAATAAATACGGTTAAATTAGGAATTTGAATGTCTTTATAGGAATTTGTATGTTTGTGCATGTAATGGCCTTAGATATATTAATGACACACATATACAGGGTTAACCGTTACTTGTAGTAGAAAGAGTAATCAACCTACATATCTACCATCTACAAGTAAGCCTAGTTAATGTGAGGGGTCTAAGGGTCATGGTCCATAATAATCAATACACTATGCTATGAGGTTATGCCTAACTTGTAGTAGAAGCCTTCTTAGAACCTCCCGGCAAATTCAGCATCTATAAGTGGTCAGTCTAATGTGGGGTGTCTAGTGTGTATGTGTATATATTGTGCGTAGAGTAGGCCTGCCTTAGGAAAAAATATTAAGTGACTGACCTACCTTTTGCTGGGTGATAAATGGTTAGGACTAGGTCCATTCCAAGGTTCACTCCTTGGTTCAGGACCCTAGTCATGGGACTAGCCCTTCGAGGATTTAAATGGTTGTTGGATCCACCTTTCTCCATTAAGGTATTAAATGGCCTTATTAGAATATAATGTGAGTAGGGCGGTTCTGTAAGTAAGTTCTGATTCTTATCTAGGGGCGAATGAGGGATGACCTAGAGACAGAATGTATATATGGCCTAAAGGAACTGCCATCAAAGAGCAGTGTTAAGTGGACAGGAGTTCACCCATTAGGATAACTATATAGTAACAAAGGGGTCTGTAGGGAGGGTTCTCTTAAAATAAAGATGAGTTTGTGACCTTACCCTAGTAGTAAGTGGCCATTATGATTTATTGACCTACAAAGAGAGTATATACATTTTGACATTGACGTTAGAGATTAAGTCTTAAGTGGTTAGGGGTCCGTCATAGGGTATTAAGTGACTGTTGGTATGTCCTTCCTTAATAAAGGAGTAAACGACCTTAAGTAACTAGGAATAGCCCACCTCATGGGGTACTAAGTGACTATAAAGAATGCCTGCTCTTAAATTATTTTATGGGTATTAAGCGACCATAAGTATGTCCTCCCTTAAATTATTTTATGGGTATTAAGTGACCGTAAGTATGTCCACCCTTAGATTTACATATAGGCCTTCAGTGACTATTTAGATGTCTGCCTCATATGTCTGATTGTGTGTATGTTTGTTTACGCAGACATAACATGAAGAGTTTATATTGCCAAATTTACGGAATAGTTATTCCTAAACTCATATGCATTTCATTCACCAGAACTTATTGATCTTACCTTCGTCCTCTTAACATTAATAGGCTATTAGGTTTGGCTTTGGCTAAAGAGGAGGAATGATTGCTTAGAGGAGAAGCCTCTCAAAGATTTAGTTATAATGGCGGTAGCTTTATTATTGTTGTTGTCATGTAATAAGATAATAAATAATTGATGTATCTTGTACCTTTGAGACATATTGTATCTGAATTTGTGGTTTTAATAATGGTACATCTTTTTTTATGTTGTTATATTTTTTCCCTTCCGCTGTATGAGATTTTGATTATCGTTTATACTACTCTATGATACCTATTTAGTATTTCCTTATAGGAACCAATGATCCATTTAGAGTGGGTCTAAGTTCCGATGGACCTTTTCTAGGTCGGAATTTAGGCCCACTCCTAGCGGGTTTCTACATTTTATATTAGAATTTTTGTGTAAAGTAGACATGTCTTGGGAAAAAGGTATTAAGTGGCTGACCTACCTCTTGTCGGGTATTAAGTGGTTAAGACTAGGTCTGTTCCTAAGGTTCACTCCTTGGTTCAGGACCTAAGTTATAGGACTCGCACTTTAAGGATTTAAATGGTTGTTGGGTCCGCCTTTCTCCTATAAGCTATTAAATAGTCTTATTAAACGTTAATGTGAGTAAGGTAGTTCACTAAGTAATGTCAGGTTCTTGTCTAGGTGCTAATATGGGCAGACCTAAGGACGGAACATATACATATATATATATATATATATATATGTATATATATATATACGACTTAAAGGAACCACTGTCTAATAGAAGTATTAAGTGGCAAGGAGTTCGCCCGTAGGGACAACCAAATAGTAGCAAGAGGGTCCACCGGGAGGGTTCTGTTAAAATAAAGATAATCTCCTGACCCAAACCTGATAATTAGTGGTCGTTACTATTTCTGGGCCTACAAAGAGAGTATATACATTATGACATTGACGTTAAAGCTGAGTCTTAAGCGGTTAGGGGTCCACCGGGTATTAAGTGACTATAGGGATGTCCTCCCTTAATAATGTAGTAAATGGCCTTAAGTGACTAAGAATAGCCCGCCTCGTGGGGTATTAAGTGACTGTAAAGAATTCCCATTATTTTATGGGTATTAAGTGACTGTAAGTACGTCTTTCCTTTGATTTACATATAGACTTAAGTGCCTATTAGGATGTCCACCTTATATGTTTGATTGTGTGTATGTTTGTTTATGTAGACATAACATGAAAAGTTTATACTACAAAATTTAGGGAATATTTATTCCTAAACCCATACGAATTTCATTCACCGAAACTTATTGTTCTGATCTCCCTCCTCTTAACACTAACAGGTTAGTATACGAGACTGTTAACTGAGGATGAGGAACGATTGCTTGGAGGAGGAGCCTGCCGAAGATTTAGTTATAGTTGAAATAGCTTTATTATTGTTGTTGTTATGTAATGTAATAATGAATAATTGATGTACCTTGTACCTTTAAGACATATTATATCTAAATTTGTGGTTTTAATAATGGTAAATATATTTTTTGTGCTATTATATTTTATCCCTTCAGCTATGTGAGATTCCGATTATCATTTACACTACTCCGTGATACCTGTTTAGTATTTCCTTATAGGAACCAATGATTCTTTTAGAGTGGCTCTAGGTTTCGATGGGCATTTTCTAGGTCAGAGTTTAGGCCCACTCTGGGTGGGTTCTTACAAGTCGGCAATCGCTTAACTTAGAGCCTGCCTTGCTCCTTGGTGCTTGCTCTTGAAGTTTCCAATAGAAGATGGAGTCGGAGTTGTACGAGGAGATCAAGTAGCAAGATGAGTGTGCTATTTAGCATAGTGTAAAGAATTCCATATGAAGAAGGTGGAGAACCCAAAGACCACCCTCCTCTTGCTAAAGAGACAGGAGCATATCAAATAAAGACAACGTCTCGGCCAGGACCATCCAAATGCCAGCTAGAGTCATTGATCCGAGAGAGGACGGAACAGGGATGCAAAAGGGAAACACCTATTGAAACTACGGTGGAAATCTCGATCGACAACGATGATCGCACTAAGGTCTTGATTGTTGGATCCCATCTAGACCCCCTCCAGATGAGGGAGTTAACTGACTTTCTCCGTGTGAACCTTGACGTGTTCGTGTGGACCCATGCTAACATTTGTGGGATATCTCTGTCGATCATGGGCCATTCGCTTAACATCGACCTGCAATACATTCCCGTAAAGCAAAATGGGCGTATGTTTGGCCTGGAGAGATTGACAACAGTAAAGGAAGAAGTTGAGAGGCTAAAGAACAGTGGGTTTATTCGAGACTCAACCTATCCCAAGAGGATATCAAACCCAGTTCTTGTGAGGAAGCCCAATGGGAAGTGGCAGACATGCATTGATTTCTCGGACTTGGACAAAGGATGCCCCAAAGATAGCTTTCTGCTTTCCGTAATCTATCAGCTCGTCGACTCAACAATTGCACATGAACTTCTTTCTTTTATGGATGCTTACTCCGAATATAACCAAATAGTGGTGCATGTTCTGGACTTGATGCACACTAGTATCATAATAGATCTTGGGTTGTACTTCTATGTGGTTATATCGTTCGGACTAAAGAACACCGGAGCAACGTATCAACGATTGGTCATTCACATGTTCCAAAACCAGATCGGGAGATCAATGGAGTTGTATGTGGACGACATGCTTATGAAGTCGAAGCAGTCAGCCAACCATGTCAGGGACATAGTTGAAATGTTTTCCATCCTCCGATAGTATGGAATGAAGCTTAACCCTTCTAAATGCTCTTTCGGCGTTGCATCAGGATAATTCTTGGACTTCAACGTCAGCTCACGTGGAATCAAAGTTATTCCTGAACAAATCGAAGCTATTAAGGGTATCTGTGAACCTCGAAAAATCAAGGATGTGCAAAGTCTAAATGGAAAGGTGGCAGCATTGGGCAGATTTGTATCCAGGGATACTAATAAGTGCCTCCCCTTCTTTAGATTGATTAAGCGGAGGAAGGTCTATTCCGTTCAGACACTTGACTATGTCGAATAATTCTAGAATTTTTTGGATCATTTGGAGAAACCTCACATGTTGTCAAAGCCGATGGATCACGAGGACTTGTTCGTTTACTTAGCAGTATCTTCGTATCCCATCAGCTCAGCACTAGTCCATAAAGACAATCAGGTTCAGCGACCGATGTATTATGTAAGTAATAAGTTGACGTGGTAGAGCGCAATTACTCAAATATCAAGAAGCTTGCTTACAGTTTATCGATAATCTCAAGGAAGCTCCGTCATTACTTTCAGGCTCATCCTATCAAAGTGTGTATTGACCAGTCGTTACGACAGTTCCTTCAGTGACCTAACGCGTTTGGAAGGTTACTCAAGTGGTATATTGAACTCAATCGGTTCGATATTGCATTTATTCCTAGATGGACAATTCAAGGACAAGCATGGGCGGACTTCAACTTTTGTGCTTTCTATAAATGGAAGGAAATTTTTGTAGTTGACATAGGCAAGAAGTCACTCGAGCAACTATAAAATGTTTGTGCTCTCTATCTATTGTTTTTAGTCCAATTTCTTTATTTTTGTTTCTTTTAGCAATCTATTTGGATCACTGGGATTTCGTACAGATTTTGACGTCAACGCTATTTTTGGCATCAGCGCATAATATCTATTATTTAATGAATTATATAATTGATTTAACAATGAAAATGGTTTATTAATTCCATGTTTCTACAGATATTTCAACTTATTTATTGTATCTGAATTCTGAATAAAACATTAAGTGTCAAAAGTAGCTGTAAGAACAAGGTTACTATTGAAACGTAGATTTGACCTAGTAAATTGTTAAAAATGATATTCTGATTTTTTTTGATTAAAAATAAAGATGTAATGTCCAAGATCATTTTGAAATATGATCCATAAGTAGATTTGATTGCGAAACACATTTTTTTTTTTTTTTTGATAACATGATAACTGCTATGGTTGACAACGAACATGGAAGATATTGATGGATTAAAAAAATAGAAAAAAGTTTTGTTGGAAAAAATAAAAAAGAAATGCCAACATGATAACATTGAGGTACCATGGTACAAGGTGAATTTCACCTTTTTTTAATTGAAAACTCGTACGACAGACCCTTATTATTGATTAGAAAAAAAAAATCCCTCTATCTATTGATTTATGTAAATTCAGAGTCTTCGTCTGCCTTTCTTCTTGTGTGATTATTATTCTTGTGCTCCTATTTAAAATCTCCACCAATTACCAATCATTGAAATGAAATTACTTATTACATATTAAACGGATGAAAAAATTGTTTTCAATATTAAATCACTAATTTAACAAGGTTTCCAACTACGGGGATAAAAGAAAATTTTAGAAATCATAATTTTATATACTAGTTAACTGCAATTTAGCAATGCAATAAAAAAAACTACAACAACTATGTGTAGTTTTTAACAGCATTTCGCTAACGGCGTCAACAACTACATTCAAGGAAGTAGTTTATAATGGCATTTCACAAAAGAGCTAAAAACTGTTGCACAGTAATTCAGTTTTTGATTGCATTTCACACATGCACAAAAACCTACATTATATTACATGACTGCAACACTTAGGTTGTGATATTTAGTTGTAAATTACATACGCAAGTGTAGTTGCATATCACGTACGCAGCTAAATTGCTTCAACATTTGTTAGCGGCTAAATGTTGCGGCACTAGCTCCATAAGTGATAGGAAACTATAACTAAGAGCTGTAGCATTTAGTTTCATATTACATGTGCAACTGAATGTTGCAACTAAATATTGCAGTAATAAATTTCAGCCTCAAAAGGGTTGTAACTTATGATTGCATGTGTGTAAAGCAGTCAAATACTATAACGCTTAAAATGCTTTAATTTATAAAAATTGTACTTTAAATGTTGCGGTTTATGACTAACTCGTACGACGCATTCATATATTGCAGCACTTAAAGTACTACTGTTTATAACTACATGTTAATTACTTTAATCGTAAATAACATCACACATGCAGTTACAAAGTGTAGTAATTTTAGTGTTGTAGTTTATGACTACATGTGTACGATGCCGCCATATATTGCAGCACTTAAAGTACCACCGTTTACAAATGCACGTTAATTCTTGTAGTCATAAATAACATCACTTATGCAATTAAAAACTGTAGTAATTTTAGTGCTGCAGTTTTTAGCTGTATTTGAGAAATACTGTTAAAAACTACTATTTAAAATTATGATTTTTAAAATTTTAGTATTATACATCAACAACTAGTATCTTGGAAATCTTATTAAATTTATGGTTTAATGGTGAAGATGATTCTCTAGTCTTGTTCACATATAAATCACTATCACATTTATAATATTAAAATTAATAATTTGTTAACGCTACTAATTGTCGGTTGATGTTTGTTGCATGTGACATTAAAGATGACGCGACCTGATCTATTAATTAATGAAATAAAGACCAGCTTTACAATTAAATATGAAGCCGAGATCCAACGCTAACATTTAGCTTTTAAGTTATATAATGATAAATTACATATATAAATAACCTTTTAATCTTCTAGTTGATAACTATCATTCTTGAAATCTGTCTTTAACATGCACGTGAACAATATTCTTCTTAAATTATTCATTTAGTTTAAGGTGCTGTAAAAGTGCTCAAGAAATAAATAAAAATAATATGTTTTCCACTTGTCTTAACATGTTAATATTTATAGTTCTACATTTTTAGAGGATTTCGAACCGTTAAACCCTCTTTGTCCATTAAGTTTATGGAGTCATTATTTATGTAGTCTTGATTTTCACTGTTTCAATACATTAGGCTTTGATATGTTATATTTAAAATTTGATTTGCAGAAAGCTTATGATAAGGTTAGTACGGAGTTCATAATTTATGTCATGCGAAAGATGGAATTCCCTCTCATATTCTGTAATTTTATTTATGAATGCATTTCTTCACCCCCTATTTCTATTTTAATTAATGGTATACCTACTAAATATATTAAAAACAAAAGAGGTTTAAGGCAGGGTGATCCTCTTTCTCCTTACTAATTTTCAATTGTCATGGAAATTTTTTCTACAATGCTTAATCTAAAAATACTTAAAAGGAAAGTTTACTCCTTTACAAATACCCACAGGTCGTTACCCATGTAATATATGCTGATGATCTTTTAATATTCTCTAAAGCTAGTCAGAAAAGTATTGATGCAATTAAAAATGTTCTTAATTTAATGTCTCTTATAGGTTTGATTATAATCAAGACAAATCTCAATTATATTTCAGTAAAAGAAATAAGAAGAAAGAGTTTGTGACAACTTATCTTGATATTCATGTTTTTGAACTGCCTATAAAATATTCGGTCCTCCCGCTATCCACTATGAAAATAAATAGCAGGGATTCCCAACGACTAATTGATAACATTTAGAAAGAAATAGTTAATGGAGTGGTAAGGCCATATCAACTACGAGGAGAATTGAACTTATTTGAACTTCCATTTACCCAATTATTACTTTTTAAATCCAAATTAGTCCAATTATTTGAAGAAATAAGTATCATAAAGTTGCTCGGTCTCAAATATGGGAAATGCGGATCACAGATCCCAAGGTAAACTTTACACTAAGGGAATGTGAATAGAGTTTAATGGGATTTTCTAATTTTTGTGAAATCTTTTTGAATAAACCAAAAACAGGTGCAAATCACTAATAATTAATAATCACATAATCAAGCATACATGCGGAATAAAAGGTAAAAGCAGTAGAGGAAAGAACACACTAGGATTTTTGTACTAGTTCAGTGTTACCCTACATCTAGTCCCATACAACTCTGCAATTATGTGGATTTCTTTCCAATATAAACTTCAAATTACAATCATCGATTTCATAGGTCAACAGATACACCCCGCCTGTTTCCAGAGTACAATGAGACTCAATTAATTTCCGGGCTACAATCACACTCGGTTGATTTGGGCAACAACCACACCTTCCCAATATTTGTTTTGGAAGAAAGACTCGATAGAAATTTGATCTTGTCACCATTGATTACAAAACTCCTATAACTTTGAATAACACTTGAAATTTTAAGAGAGGATGATAGAGAATGAAACTAGGGAATATCTGGCTTGATTCTTGTGATTTTTGGCAGAGTTTAAGTGTATAAACTTAAAACTTAAGAGTAAAAATTGAGAGGAGAAAGGATAAAATAAAATAAAATGAAAGTAGTTCTAAATTCCAAATTTAGAAGCCTATTTATTGTGATTCAATAGTCATATCCATTCAGAAAAAATTAAACTAATAAATATAAATATTGAGATTTTAATTTAAAAATTAACAGTCAAAATGTCGACATGGGGGGCAGGGGATGTCAATATGTCTAAGGAAATTTTGAAATTTAATTTTTGTTTGAAAATAATGTAAGTGATGTGTAAATAACTTAAGGTAATTCTGGAGTATAAAAAACTACTTTTCTATGTATTAAAGTAGTATAATAGAGTAACAATATAAAACAAAAACATATATTTTCAAAATATAAAAGCGATATAAAAACAATCTAAAAATATAAATATAAATACTTTAAAACTTAATATATGTCATTTCTCACCTTCATATCCGCGTTAGTCACGGCCATTGCAAGAAATGGTATCGACTAACTTGAAGAATAAGGCTGTTGGAAGGCGACCATATGTATAATATCTTTGAACGTGTGTTAAACATATCGGTTAATGTGGTCTTACTATTTGTCATGAGGAAATCCGACACATCTAATCCAAGTTCAAAACTACTGCACAATGATTGTATATAATTTGGAAAGTAATATAAATTACAAAACAATATAATCAGAGTCCTAACAGGAGATATCCGACTCTACAGCAAGCAGCCTCCGAAAAATATTGCCTCTTCCATGAGTTGCCTTGTAATGACACTGATCACTGCAAGATGTTCCACGATCACGTTGAAGCTCGCATCAGGTGTGGCTAGCTGCAGCGCTACATCTTGAATCCATCTACCACGGATGCACCGCCGGCGCTAACCCTTACAACATCTCAGGATAGGTGTACGACTAGTCGCACCCAGACATAGATATTTACATAACTAAGCAAGAAATAGATATTAATATAATAAAAAAGTGTAAATACAAAGATAGTGGTCATAGTCAATCCAATAAATAAGTTCAGTTAGCCAAAAGGAAATCTAATCCATGCTATAGTCAAGGAGAAGTACCTGTAATATCTCAGTCTAACCCGAGTATTATTTATAAGAAAATAAACAATAAACGGATCAGTCTAGTTGTACTCATCATAATAAATTGAGATAGAATAAGACATATAAGAAGATAATGTCACATATGCAATATACAATAACATTCACAAGAAAATGAGAAACCCTAAGAATGCCCACACGGTAATTCTGAGATGTCTAAGTGTTACAAAAGAATGAAGCTTTCTAAAGTCATATAGCCACTCTCCCAAACGATATCTCCTATCAAGTCAACACCCAGATTGATAACACGATATAACAACGACACCTTATGATAACCCATATCAAAAAAACCCAAATTGATAACACCTATCAAAGAAATACAAGGTTTGATAACATAATTCGAGATGATCCCAAGATCGAGGAATACACGATCCCACTTGGAACATACAATTCCAATGAATGAACCGAAGTTGTGTTAGGGATTGCAGAAAGGATCGTTAAGGCAAAACAAACACTAGAGGGGATGAATAGTGTTTTTTAGAATTTAAACTAAATCTAAAACTTATGTGATAAACTATATGAATCAATCACCACAAAAACAATCACAGACACAGAATCAAACACAGATGCAAAATAAAAAGAAATAAAAATGTAGAAAAGGAAAGAGCACACCGGATTTTATATTGGTTCAAATTACTCCTGCGTCCAGTCCCACGTAACGCTGGATTGCGCAGAGTTTTATTACTATATCAATATCCAATTACAACCCTCCTTGATTTCACGGCTACAAGGGATACCATGGTTTCCACACACACTTGATCAAATTTTTCCCGTCCTTGATTTCACGGCTGCAAGGGATACCATCGATCCCGTCCTTGGTTTCATAGTGACAAGGGATACCACCGATTCTTTGACTCAATCCAAACAATTACAAACAACCCTATAACTCTTCAATAGCGCTTGATTCAGAGAGTAGAGAGTGTAGAGAGAAGAAGTTTGATCAAAACATAATTGAATTTGGTAGAGTATAAGTGTAGAAATCGTAAAAATGATTAAGAATATTGGTGTATAGAAAGGGGATGAAGTTAGAGAAGAAGTGATGATTAAAAATTCGAATTCAAGCCCTTTTTATAGTGTTTAAAAGGATGCCACACTTCAGAACCGTCACAATTAGTGAAAAGACACTTCCTTTCAAATTTGAATAAATGACAGTTATATGTCGACACAGGTTATTTATATATTGACATGTCAAAGTGTTTTGATATAAATATAATTCTAGAAATTCTTGAATTAAGATATAGTGTTATAAATTAATATTGTAAAGTAGGAAATCATGTAAAAACATAAATATGAACTATATAAATATTTTTATAAAATTATAAAGTTTAAAACTATATAAAATGTGAAAATATAAATATATGAAACTTATCAAACTTTGAGTTTGAAAACAAAATTTTAATAGGAAAAGAGAATAGAAAGGATAGAAAATAAAACAGAGAAAAAATAAAATAGAGAGGATTGAAGATAGAATTTGAAAACAGAATTTGAGAAGTAGAATTTGAATTTGAACCTGGAGTGCTATTTAGAGTCTTACATAATCCAGACTCTATAACTATATTAATCTTGAACTCTTGAAATCTTGAACACTCATGAGTCTTGAAATTTCTCTGAACTCTGAATCTTAAAATCTTTAAACTGTACAGTTTTCAGTAATATTTCATGTATATAAATCATACATATGTGTGTATATATATTATATACAAAAGTGTTAGTATATATTTTATAATCAATTAATATTGAAATAAGGTTGTCATCAAAACTCCATTCTCCGACAATCTCCCCCTTTCTGATGATGACAACCTTAGTTTATAAAATATCATACCTGTATATACTTGTTGATGTTGACTCTTCGAATACTCCCCCTGTCTATATGAATTCTACTATAGTTTACAATTTCTCCCCCTTTGGCATTATCAAAAAGGAATTCTAAAGTACTCCACCTACATTGTATAACTAAACAAACTAAAGCAATTAACCCAATTATGATATTCCCCTTAATCTATAACAAATTCAAGGTAAAAATACTCCCACTTAATCTATACAAACTTATAATGATAATTCCTAGTAATATACAAACCAATCCAAGTATCATAATTACATATGCTTGTTTGTTATATACAAACCAAATCAAATCAAATCACACCACGCTATATGTATACATACAAGTTTATAATCATAGAATCCAAATCAAATTCAGACAAATCAATCAAATAGTACCGAATAATTAAACGTTTCTTGAGAATTCAACCCATTCATCTTGTCCGATAATTGGGTTCTTCTTTATGTTCTTCCACCCTTCTTCAGCGTTATGACATGTTTGGTTGTTTTCATTTCTGAAATGAGAAGAGATATCCCAATGAATCACATGAAAATCTTTTTCTTGATATTCAAACATTCTCATTTGAATTTACTCTAGTTTGCGCTGATTACGTAGTACTATGGAGAGAGTTTTCTTGAAAGAATTCAAAGAATCATCAAGATTTTCACTAAGATTATGAATAGAATTTGCCATAATTTTGAGTAGAGATGAATAAGGAAGAAGGAGAAATAGAATAATGAATTATTTTGGAAGAAATAAGCTTAAATAAGTCGGGGATTCGTTGGATTTTGAATGGACATGAGTAGTTATTTTAATTTTAAAATTTGAATCAATTTGAAAATCTGACAGTTATATGTCGACGTACACTTATTTTTATGTCGACATACTATAGAAAAAATTTGAAATTTTCAAAATTTTGAATTCTTTTGAACTATTATTATATTATAATTATTTCTAAAGTTTTTACAGAGACATAAAGATGATTTTATCATAAATAAAACTCCATTCATTACTTAATAGAAAGCAAATACATCTAACTAATCAAGACACGCTTAAATACGAGATTTGAAAGCAAATACAAGGAAATTTAAACGAATACATTAAGGTAGATTAAACTAGATAGCCTACTTCTCAGATGATGATGAAGGGGGTGAGACTCCAAGCTTTATTCCTATCTTTACCATGAATTTGGTCGCTTTGGAAAGTTTCTAGGTAAGCGTCTTTTGATTATTGACGATTCTCACTTGATTTTGAATATCTTTTTGTAAATACATCTAATGTCGGTTGGATACTCAAAACTTACTATAGAAGCCTCTTCTTCTTCAACTTCCATTGGTTCTTGTTCTTGTTGCATTCGAGCTTGTTTGGCTTCCAATGTTTCATAAGGTTTGAAAGTGTGAGGAATTTGCATGAGATTAATGTTTGATGAGTCAAACAATTTCTAGGCACAAACTCTTCTCCATGAAGATCAACATTAAAGTGTTTGAAAATACGAGTGAGGTAAACACCCTAGTAGAGAGTGTTTTCTCTTGACGACAATTCTATGGGCTTATTTTCATTTAGGATAATTTGGCCCAATTGATAGTACAACTACCCATAATAGCAAAGAGAGTCTTTTAAACTTTGAGAGTTGGATTGTTGAAATTTCCGGGACGGGGAGTTATGATATGCTGAAGTAGAATTTTGACAATTCTTGTTTTTGGACGAAAGGAACGATTTTTGAACTACATTGGAGCACCATCTACAAATATATCGTGAAAGGTTTCCAAATCGGCTTCGTCGATAACAAAATCCAAAAAATCCGAGCCCATGCTTCTACAATTTAGAATAGTGCCTAAGAGTTCGACATCGAGAAAAATTTGAGTTCCTTTGACACTACTCCAAATTTGGTTTTCATTGCCTTCGTAAAATCCGTGATTGGGATTCGCGTTGAATATCTTGACAAGTTTAGGGTCACACACTTCGGCATTGTCATGGGAGTCAAATAGACTCAAGACTTCGTTGTGTTGAAAGAGAGAAGTAAGATCATAGGAGGTAAAATTACTAAAGATGGCGAACACACCCGTGTTAAATTTAGCACTTGCTAAATAGTTACCATAGGTTTCGATAGCTTCTTTGTCATTATCAAGATGGCCTTTGATGGTTTTGGTTATCTTCAATTTTTGAGATGTACTAGAGGAAGCCATTGAATTGATAGTTTTGAAGAGAATAGATATAAAGAGTATTGTTTTGAGTTGTGAATGAAAGTTAGGAAGAATAGATGTATATATAGAAATTGAATGGATATAGATTGAATGGATATAGATTGAATGGATATGAATTGAATAGGCACAACTTTTCATATTAAAATGACATTTTTCCAGACCTTGGGAGTTGGTGAAAAGTTGGATGGAAGTTTGAAAGTTTAAACTTTTGAAATTCAAAAATCAAATTTCAAATTTCTAACTGATATGTCGACATATAGTAAAATGTATGTCGACATATAGGCTATTTTTCAAAGAGAATTTGGTTTTGGTGATATTTATTTTGAATTAACGATATATATTTCAGGATTAACAATTTCCAGAAATAATTCTAATCCTATCAATCATGCAAACTATTCATTTTATTATTTTATTTGTTATTTGTTATTTATTATTTATTATTTATTTTGAATTTCAAAATTCAAATTTCAATTTTGAATTTTAAATTTCAAGTTTAAATTTTAAAATTCAAATCAAAGCATTCAAGCAAAGCAACCATTCAACCAAATAAAATTAAAAATTAATTAAGGCATACCTGGTTTTTAGGTCCTTTTCTTTAAAATTTTCTAAACTCTGTATTGTCGTAAAGCGTATACTTGTATTTTTGGTTTCTGGTTCTTCGTCAATTGATGATGAATCTGAATCATCTAATGTTGCTACATATGCTTTCTCTCTCTTTCTTGACGAATTGTTATTGTCTATTTGTTTAGTGGATTTGTCTCGACACATTTTCTTTATATGGCCTGGTTTGTTGTAGTTACAACATCGACTATCATTACTTCTTGAACTTCCTTGATTATAATTTTTCCTTCTATATCTCAGAAATCTTCTAAAATGATTTGTCATAAGTGTTGTTTCTTCATCATCTTCACTAATCGATTTAGAATCATCTGTTGTTGATTTCAATGCAATAGATTTCTTTTCTGTTGATCTGTTTTCTTTTCTTTTTTGTAATTGGACTTCGTAAGACATCAGATTTCTAATTAACTCTTCAATCTTCATTTCATTCACATCATTGGCTTCTTCAATTGCCAAAGTATTCTTATCCCATTCTAGAGTCAATGAACTTAATATTTTTCTGACTTGATCAGTTTCAAAATAAGTTTTTCCAAGTGTTGTTAATGAATGCATTAACTCTTGAAATCTGCAATACATATCTGAAACAGACTCATTCTAACTCATTTTGAATAATTCAAACTAATTTACTAACTTTGCTATTTAAGTTTGTTTAACTCAACTAGTTCCTTCATGAGTAACTTGTAAAGTTCTCCAAATTTTATAAGCAGTTTTACATACTGACACTCTATTAAACTCATTCCTATCCAATGAATAAAATAACATATTCATGGCTTTAGAATTGCTTTGTGTAGCAGCCTTTTGTTCAATTGTCCATTGTGCAAATGCAGTTGTGGGTTCAACATATTCATTTTGTGTATTATTCCATGTGTCTAAAACTACTGGTTATAAATAAATTTTCATTCTACATGCCCAATATGAATAATTACTACCATTATGCAATGGCGGTCTAATAGTGGACTGACCCTCTACAAATGAACTATTATTGCTTCCAGTGTTGGTTGCCATTATCACTATTTTCAAAAATCAGATTATGGACTTTTTGAAGGACCTTGCTCTAATACAATTGTTAGGTATTGCAGAAAGGATCATTAAGGCAAAAACAACAATAGAGTGGGGTGAAAAGTGTTTTTGAGAATTTAAACTAGTCTAAAACTTATGTGATAAACTATATGAATCAAACGCCACAAAAACATTCACAGGCACAGAATCGAACACAGATGCAAAATAAACAGAAATAAAAATGCAGAAAAACGAAAGAACACACCGGATTTTATACCAGTTCGGATTACTCCTACGTCCAGTCCCACGCAACGCTGGATTGCGCAGAGTTTTGTTACTATATCAATATCCAATTACAACCCTCCTTGATTTCACGGCTACAAAGGATACCATCGATTTCGTCCTTGATTTAACGGCTACAAGGGATACTAAAAAGAGTTGATGTGTATGACTTAAGAAGGATCTATATGGATATAGCGGAAATGTAGATGATATAATAACTAGCTAACATAGAATAGTTACGCAGGTAAAAAAGCTAAGCTATAGAAATATATCAAAAGTAAATGCAATAAGAAACGACATCAGGAATTTTATACTGGTTCGGAATTCCCGCCCTACGTGCAGTCCTGAAGCTCCTCTTTGGAGTTCACTATCACGCCCTCTTTTAACCCGGAGGAATAGGCCAGTACACCCGAGCTCCAACAAGGATGCCTCTCGCCTGAGCAACCATACAGGACTTCAACAATTACAAGTGTTTTTGACTTCTGTTTTGTGTTCATGAATCAACATGGATAGTCAACGATTTAAGTACACCCTTCCTATAATCTTATCCTCGAGTATTTTAAATGTTTGCAAAGGTTGAAGGAAGTTAGTTGCTTGTCGAATCAAGATATGAGAAGTGTTATCAAGGATTCAACAAGTAACTTGAATTGAGAGAGCTTTTTGTTTGCAAAGAATATATAAGTGCATTTAGAAAATAGATAGAATAGAGAATCATTCGGTAATTGTAAATCATGTTTAAAGTATTTATATAATAGTTGAATGATAGCAATGCTTCATGAAGAGTTTTAACCAAATGAAGCTTCCATTTCTTTTCAGAAATGAAGAGATTTCTCTTCATGAATGAAGACAACCTTTCAGAAAATATGTGCTGTTTCTAATCAGTTGACTGGTCAAAAATCATCAGTCGACTGGTTAAAAAGTATGAAATCGTATATATTTAAAATATTCAGAAACTAGCCGTTATTGGAGAAAAATTGCATGACCAGTCGACTGGTTGGTTTTGGACCAGTCGACTGGTTCAGGCAATTTTGCCCAGTCAGACTATTTCATGTCATTCGAAATGTATATATGTATATATATATGCTTCGTTTTATACTCGTGTTATACTTGAGGATAGATTTTAACATAATTCTAACACGACTCAATGTGTGTGTGTGTGTGCATGTGTGTGTATATATAACTTTATCTCTATGACATGATTTCCAATGCACTTCTCGTTGTTGACATTAATCAACATCTTGTTTTCAACATTCTCCCCCTTTTTGATTGATGACAACACTTATAATTTTCTCCCCCTGAATGTTTAGCTCCCCCTGAATTTTTGCAAGTTTTTGTTAGTTCATAAATTTATAAACTTACCATTTGATTCCTGCAACGAAAAAATGTTAGCACATATATTCCAATAGCATGAAATCATAAGAGAGATATTTCTCCCCCTTTGTCATCGATTAAAAAGAAATTAAGACATCATAAGCACAAAGTAATCAAATAACATTTTAGAGATCTTTGAAAGATACAATTCCTAGTTCTCGCCAAAGTCTTACGAAAGAGTTCTCTAAAAGGGGTTTAGTAAAGACATCAGCAATTTGATTTTCTGAGTTCACAAACTCTAAATTAATTTTTTGTTTTTCAATATTGTCTCTTAAGAAATGATGTCTGATATCAATGTGTTGTGTTCTAGAATGGTTAACCGGATTCTTTGATAAATTTATCGCACTTCTATTGTCATAGTAAATTATGGAATTAGACAAATTTACGTTGAAATCTTTTAGTGTTGCTACATATATATTACTTGAGCACAGGCTAGTGCAGCAGATATGTATTTAGCTTCGCATGTCGATAGTGAAACACAATTTTGTTTCTTGCTGAACGAAGATATAAGTGATTTACCAATAAAGTGACATGTTCCGCTTGTACTCTTATGATCTGTCCATGATCCTCCAAAATCAACATCACTATATGAAACTAATTCAAAGGTACAGTCTTTCAGATAGAAAAGTCTAAAGTCTTTAGTACTACTAAGATAACGTAATATATGTTTAAATGCTCTCAAATGTGATTCTTTTGGATTAACCTGAAAACGAGCACATAAGCAAACACTCATCCTAATATCCGGTCTACTTGCAGTTAAATATAAAACTGAACCTATCATGCTTCGGTATAGCTTTTGATCGACACTTTTACCATTTTCATCTTTATCTAAATGTGTCATCGTACTCATTGGTGTAGGTTTAATTGACATGTTTTCCATTCCAAAACATTTTATTAAATTAGTACAATATTTTTCTTGATTAGTGAAAATTCCATCTGATAATTGCTTAATTTGCAAGCCCATAAAGTAAGATAGTTCTCCCATATGTGACATTTCAAATTCATTGGTCATTATTTTTGAAAATTCTTGACATAATTGATCATTTGTTGATCCAAAGATAATGTAATCTACATATATTTGCACTATTAAAATAACTTTATTATCCTTTTTGATAAAAAGTGTTTGATCAACCTTTCCAATTTGAAATTCTGAATCTAATAAATAAGTTTTGAGACATTCATACCAAGTACAAGGTGCTTGTTTCAAACCATATAATGCCTTTTTCAATTTAAAGTTGTGATGACAAGCGTATACTAATAGTATTCGAATTTCTTCTAGTCGTGTGTTTAGAGCAGTCGTTTCTTCATAATCTATGCCTTCTTCTTGATTGTAACCTTGTGAAACAAGTCTAGCTTTATTTCTAGTGATATTACCTAATTCATCTGCTTTATTTTTGTAAACCCATTTTGTTCCAATAACAGTTTGATCAGTCGGTCTTGAAACTAATTCCCATATTTCGTTACGTTCAAATTGATTTAATTCTTCTTGCATTGCAATTATCCAATTTTCATCTGTAGATGCTTTTAGGGTTTTTGGGTTCAATGTTTGATAAGTAGGCTACGTTACTAACTAAATTAAGTTGTATTCCTGTTCTTAGGTTTGAAGTTATTTCTTCAATAATATTTTGAGTTGGATGGTCTCATAATATTCTTGGCGGAGATCGAACTTCAATAATAGGAATGTTTTGGTTATTGATATTTTCTTGAGTTTCTATAGCATTATTATCTATGTTATTATGAACAATGTTTTCATCTTCTCTATATATATTAATATCATCGTCATGTGAAGAATTATTTTTCATATTATCTGAATTAAATGAATTTTGAATAACATTTTCGTGAAATGACACGTGAAGTGATTCTTCGATTTTACTGGTTCTCTTATTTCCTACGATAAGCCTTGCTGTGCTCAGAATACCCTAGGAATATTCCTTCGTCAAATTTTGAATCAAATTTTCCATGCTGATCTTTTATATTTAAAATGAAGCATTTTGAACCAAAAACTTTGAAATAGGATACATTTGGTTTTCTACCCGTAAAAAGCTCGTATGGAGTGTTTTTTGTAAGAGGTCGAATGGAGACATGATTCAAAACATAACAAGCAGTTGAAACTGCTTCTGCCCAAAAATGTATTGGTAGTGTACTTCCATTTAAAAACGTTCCAGCACATTCTTGTAAGGTTCTGTTTTTACATTCTACAACTCCATTTTGTTGAGGAGTTATAGGAAAAGAAAAATTATGGAAAATTCCTTTCTTTAGACAAAATAATACAAAATTTTCATTCTCAAATTCTCCTCCATGATCACATCGTATATTTTTTATTTTTAAATCGGTTAATTTTTGAAATAGTTTGACAAAATTCTTAAAGATGTCCAAAGTATCGCTTTTATTCTTTAAAAACATAGCCAAGTGTATCTTGAAAAATCATCAACAGTTACAAACACATACCTGTCATGATTCATGGATAGAACTTGAGTTGGTCTGAACAAATCAATATGTAGTAACTCAAGTGGTTATAAGGTTGATATGACCTTTTTAGATTTAAAACAAGATTTGGTTAACTTTTCAAGTGGACAAGCATTGCATAAATTTTCCGTTTTGAATTTTATTTTGGATAATCCTCTTACAGGATCATTTTTAGATATCTTGTTTATTGTTTTAAAATTAATATGGCGAAATCGTTTGTGCCATAACTAAGGATCATTGTCTTTGGCTAATAAACACATACTTGGATTATTATTAACTACCATATTTAAAATATAAGTATTTTTGTCTTGATTTCCTTCAAAAATAAGATTTTGATTTGAATCAAATATACTACATTTATTTTCAGAAAATGATATTTTAAAACCTTTATCACATGATTGACTAATACTTAATAAATTATGATTTATGTTCTTAACCAATAAAACATCTGAAATAAGAGGTGAATTAGATATACCGTAATTGCTCACATCGCCTTTGTCGATGATATGTCCTTTTGAATTATCTCCAAACGTGACGGTTCCTCCTTTTGAGTAAATGATATTTATTAGCATTTCCTTGTCTCCTATCAAGTGTTTTGAGCAACCATTGTCTAGTATCCATTTTCCTCTGTTTTTGTTGAGTGGGACATGCAAAAAATAATTTATAATTTTCATTGGTACCCACTTCCTCTGTTAGGGTCATAAGGGTTAAGTCTTAGGAAACCAAACCCAAGAGGGTTCAGGATTCTTTTTGAAAAAATAATTATCATTATAATGAACAAAATCTAAAAAGTTTTTAATATATTTATTCCTCATAAAAACATTATTTGTCTTCGGAATCCATATAATACTATTTCCCGAGAGTTTTTTCTTAGTAGATTTTTTTTTTACTACCAGAAATTTCTGGTATAATATTAGAATTTTTAGAACTGGATTTCCTTTTTGATTTTAATTTTTATCATACCCTATTCCTTTCTTAGAAAAAAACCAGTTGAGAATTTTCTAATATTTTAGATAAATTTCTCTATCTTTGTTAAAGTTATTAACATTTTTAGAAATGCTTTCTAACTTAATTTTTAAACTAGAATTTTCCAATTCTATAACTTTAACTTTAGTATTTAAATCATGATTTTCAGAAGCTAATAAATCATTTTTATTCTTTTGAGTCTCAATTTCTTGACTCAACATAGGAATTTGAGAATTTGCCACTGAAAGAGATTCTTATAATTTTCTAATTTCATTTTCTAAAATTTCTTTCTCATCTTTAAAAAGATCACTCTCAAATTCTGCTTTCTTTTTATCTTCATTAGCTTATTTAAACTTTCGCTTAAACATTTTCCTAGATTCTAAGATTTAAGTATTAATTTCAACTAATTCATCAAAATTAAAATAAGTTGCATCATCATCCTTAGCCATGAAGCATACATTTGCTTGCTTACTGTCGCGGTCGCTGTCACTTTCAGAAGATGAATCTGAGTTGTCCCAAGTGACTGAAAATGCTCATCTCTTTGATTTTTCCTTTTTGCGATTTTTCTTTAATTCTGGACAACTCTTTTGATAATGTCCAGTCTTGTGACAGTTAAAGCATTCTACTAGTGCAGGGTCAGGCTCTTTTGATGAATTCTTTTTCACACTTTTGCTTTGATCTTTTCTGTATTTTAGAAATTTTCTAAAATTCTTTGCTACGAAAGCAATATCTTCTTCGTCTGTGTTAGAATCTTCTTTCTCAACATGGAAAGCTAAATTTTTCTTATCTTGTACATGTGCCTTATTTCCCTGCAAATTTACTTCATAAGACATTAGATTACCGATCAACTCTTCAGGTTTCATGGCAGAGAGATCATTAGCTTCTTCTATTTCTAATACTTTTCTCTCCCATTCGTCTGTTAAAGAGTTTAAATTTTTTGACACTATATCGAAATCAGAATATTTTTCTCCTAATCCTAACAAAGAGTGATAAATGTTTTGGAAATGTGAATACATATCATTTATGTATTCATTTTTCATTCATCTTAAATTTGGAAATTGATTTTTAAACATAGATATTTTGCTTTGTTTAACCTTTTTAGTTCCTTCATGACTAATTCGAGTGTTCTCAAAATTTCATATGTTGTGTTGCACATAAAAATCCAGTTAAACTCGTTTCTATCTAAAGCACAATGCAACATATTCATAGCCTTAGCATTAGCAGTAGCCTCTGGTGGACCATTCAGTGTATAAAGTAGTAGGTTGTGTGTATTCTTTTTGTGTGATGTTCCATGCATCATAACTATTTGCTTGCATGTATATCCTCATTCGTGTAGCCCAATAACTATAGTTCATGCCATTAAAAATGGGTGGTCTAGCAGTTGATTGGCCTTCAGTATATCCAGTATTAATGTTAGTACTAGTGTTATTATCTGTATTGTCTAAATATCAGATAATGGTTTTATGGTGATGTGTACGACTTAAGCAGGATCTATATGGATATGGGGGAAATGTAGATGATATACTAGCTAACATACAATAGTTACGCAGGTAAAAGCTAAGCTATAGAAATATATCAAAAGTAAATGCAATAAGAAACGACACCAGGAATTTTATACTGGTTCGGTGTGACGAAAAGGAATTTCTCTCGGTCCGAACCAGTCGCTAAACCGACCCAGACCGCTCGAAACGCCCGATCGTTTCGAGAACAAGACAAAATAGAACGCAGACGGAAGAACATTTCATTGTATATTTCAACAATGCATCAGATTACAAGAATATACAGAGTATAAATGAATATTACACAGAAATATCAGAGATTTAAATTACATTCAAATATATAGCAGCGGAAAATAATACAATACACAACTGAAGGAGATATACGGATACAAAGCTTTCCGGATATCGTTCCAGCTGTAAACCAGGATCCTGTGAATATAAATCTGCAAAACCAAAACTACTAGCTGCCCGTGTCAAAATAGGGGCACCCAGAGTTTAGGTTAAAACAATAAACTCCAGGTCAGTCATGGGACTGGTGTGAGAACTAAAACAGTTATTAATCTTTATTTTTAAAGTTGGGTAAATCAAGGGACCACGCCGTATAACACGGAACGGGTTTCCTCCCAAGAATACCAGTGCATAAAACAAACAGCGCGATGCTAAATAAAGAAAGATGAAGCTATTATAAGACCCAGGTCCCATCACACAATGCAACGCAAGCCAGAGGATAGGGTTTTTACCTTATAATAGCCAAGAATGCTTGATACGTTTAAAACAAATCATTTGATACTATTATAAGTGTATAGTGTATAAAACAACTTCAAATCATAAGTATCAATCATAGGCGGCATGAATGCCCCATACCACTATGTCGCCATATATAGGTTATACAATCAAAATCGCAAAGTCACGTATTTGGAAATTGGATTTCCATCTATGAACCGAGGCCAGGGATCGTCCTCTACCGATTCAAGACAATCTAGCCCATGTCTCCGGAACAGCCGCAACTGTCCCTTGGAGCGACAGGGCCGGTCCACCGATGTGGATTATAGTGCCTGAACAATACGTTTCCCCGCCCTTTGGGGCGTAAATGAGCCAACGAATGACTCCATCGGACCCGGATCGTCCGATCTAACCGAGGCGCCTCGCAACAGCAACAACCACACAGGTGAAAAGTATATAAATGTCAGGGCTGGTAGGTCACTGACACCACCCTAGCTAGAAGGAAACGCATGCCCTCCCTGAGGTCCTCTCCCGTTTTTGGTTCACAACCGGGGGTGCGAGGCTCGCGAATCTACGTTACACAAAGCTGTGCCACACAGGCTGTGCTTTGATCATCACCACAAGACTTTGCTTTTCAACAGAAGCCTCGATCAATTGCCACTTAGGCATGCCACACAGGCAATTCACTCCATGCGTTTGATATCCATCAATATATAACCCCTGGGCTCGTACGTCTCAGAGAAGGGCGTTAAGCAAGAGAATAAATTCTCCGCCGCAAAACAGATATATATTTAATAGAGATCAATCGCACGGAATAAAATCCAATGTCAGACACACGCAGTCCATTTATAAGTCCGTTCTGGGTCTGAACGAAACCGGAGGCACCTAGTACCCCACATATCCATCGATCTCCATGTGCGTCTGGACGATCACCAACTGTTTCCATCTTCTTGGGTGTACAGCCAGATCAAGATCATTAGTAATCACCCAAGCGACGTGAAGACTTCCGGTCTTCGACCATCGTCTTCATCTTCGACTTATCGTCGTATCAGTTTTTCAGAATGGGATAAACCCGGTCTTCCCGAATAACTCGCGTATATTTTAAATAAGTGTTAGACAAACACAACATACGCCTCATTCCAATTTATCAGTCACTAATCCTAAATTAATCAAGAGAATAATTCCCCAAATATTAACCCCGAAGGCCGAAACCAACATCAGATCAATATCCAGAAAACCATTCTGCTTGGCTAACTGACAGTTAGTTTCTAAATTTCACATTCATAGGGAAAGGTTCCCATTAATTTTATCAAAGATAAATCCTTTAAATTTATTCTTTAATCTTCTTTTGAATTTCGATTCAACTGGTCGGGATTAACGAACCTTACCGAAGTAATCATTTGTTTTAATTTCCCAATCCCAACCTATTCATCCCATGAAGTAAAACTGGTCTTACTTCATATCTAACACCACGGTGTTATCGGTAAATTTAATTACCATTTCACGTTCAAATCTAATTAAAGATTTAACTATCGCCTGCAAAACTGGTGATACTCCATTCTCGATCTTTTCAATCTAATTAAAGATTCATTAAAACTCCACTTAGTTTTAATCGTTAACTGGGTTAAAGAATTAGTGTCATTTAAAACACGGTTCACGGTAAACCCAAAATCACCTTCCATTAATTATCGGGTTAAAGAACAAGTGTTATTTAAAAACACTGTTCACGATAAACCCAAAAATCAATATCAATTCAATTCCAATTAAATATTATTTAATTCGTACACTTCATTAAATCTAAATAAAAAGATTTAATCTTTTCTCAACTGGGTTCAAGAACAGTGTTAATGAAGACACCATTCACGACAAACCCAAATCACATTTGATATTAAACACAAGGCTCTGAATAGAAAATATACCGGCTTATATTCAATATCAAATTCTACGACTAACAAATATCGTATTGGAAATAACGATATATATATCTTTCAAATTCCCATAACAATATCTGTATCATCACAAAATCCAACATCGAAATAATCCAAAGAAAATTTCGATTCAAATCCATTCCAATATAATTATTGGAAATTCTGATTATTTTCAAAATCATTTCAAATCCAATTTATTTATTTAAAAATAAATAGAATTATAATTCTAGTTCAAAACTAGTTCATTTCGATAAAAATCTATTTTTATCTTTTCAAATATGGAGTTTTTCATCCCAATTCTTTCTAAATCATTACTTATGATTTTACACAAATTATTCCTATTTTTAATAATTTTATCAAGGCCCGTACAGTCGATTTCCATCAATGGCCATCGAACTGCACTTACAGCGACCTTTTCCAAATTTTATTTGGACATAATTCCAAATCCAACTGTTAGATTTCAAGTTTCTAATATTAGTTAGAAAGCTCTTTTCGATACGAACCCAACGGTTCCGGTTTCAGGAGAATCCGATGGTCGGATCTCCCGTAATATCCGTTCGAAGTCAATGGTCGAAATTCGCGAACTGCCGCGTCGCGGCGCGTTCTATTCAGGCCATTATATTATATATATAATATATATAACATATACTTCGTCGATTTCTATTCAAAACGTGCTTTATAAATCGTTTAAATTCATTTTCAAAACGATTTTAACTTCATATTCAATTTCAAATCAAAATCGAATATTCCAATATAAATTCGTTTTAAATTCTTTTCAAATCGATTTCCATTCGAATTCATTTATATTTAAATTCAATTCGAATTCATTTCTATTTATTTTCAATTCGAATTCATTTCTATATAGTTCGAATTTCAAATCTATTCAATTTTCATTGAAGAATGAATAAAATCGATACAAATATCGTTCACGTCAAAATGGCGTCAATCTAACCAACACGGCTTCATATGTTTCTATTTTCAGAAATCTATTTCAAATATTTCTATTTCAAATATTTCTACTTCAAATATTACTATTTCAAATATTTCTATTTCAAAATTGGAATGAGGCCCAATCAATTACCATATAAAGTGGATTATATGGATTTTCTACAACACATGTATACAACGATGAATAATCAACCATCATCCAAAGTGCATTCTACACTGTATAAGCATCGAATATAAATATTCTACGCTTATAGCAGCTTGTCAATCAATTGATCGACATACAACTAATTATTGGGATTAGTGTACGTCAAATATCATCCCAATACCCGTGTGGGGTTTCAAACAATCAAACACAGATTTTATTTGTGCAGTTGGGCGATGTGTAAAATTTATCGTCCCAATCAATGTCCTTCAAATAGGTGTACATAAACAAACCGTCAGGTTTGTAAATGAATATTTATTTATTCGCATTCACGTTAAAAATTATATTTTTAACGATCAAACTATTTTATTCAACCTATGAATATTCTATTCGGTTCACTTATCAAATAAAATGTTATCTTTATTTTTCTAACTTATTTTTAGAAAATTTCGGCGGCATAACGGCACGATACTAGAAATGGGACAAGGCCTAGCCTTATCCCCGGTCTAGTGAAGGCCCACGCCATTCACACATCAATCAAATCAATTTCATTTCACCAAACAATTCAATTCAAACCAAATAATCTAACCAACTACACAACCAAACAATTTAACAAACAAGCCATCCATGGTCTGTGGATGACGGGTGTCAGGTGCTACTAAACACCGTCTGCATCCTAGTATATATTTACAACTAGAAAAAAAATTAAATTGAAAGGTGAGATGTTCTCACCGATAGCTATCCAACTTCACGACACTTCCAATGCAGGAAATCTTCACTGTTCTCGCCTCTTATCACTTTCTTCGCCCGCAGTCTCTACATATATAAAAATCGAATTTTGACTTCGCTATTCAATATATAAAAAACGAATTTTTACTTTGCTATTCAATATATAAAAATCGAATTTTGACTTTGCTATTCAATATATAAAAAAATAATTTTTACTTTGCTATTCAATATATAAAAAACGAATTTTTACTTTGCTATTCAATATATAAAAAACGAATTTCTATACCGCTACTATATAGATAAAAATTATATTTTCACATCGATGTTCATATAGTAAAGATTATATTTTTATCACGCTATTCTTCATATAAAGATTTCGCCTTTCCAAAAATAAAGTTTTCGCCTTTTCAAAAGTAAAGTTTTCGCCTTTTCAAAAATAAAGTTTTCGCCTTTTCAAAAATAAAGTTTTCGCCTTTTCAATAATAAAAAATCTAATCTTTGTTATAATAAAAATCGCAACTTTGATAAGGTAAAAATCATGTCTTTGAAATAAATAAAAATCATGTCTTTATTTACTATGATAATGAAAACAGATTTTGCTTTAACTAAACAAATTAATTAAATAAAACAAATAAAAATAAAACACAAAAAACTTACAGGGGGATCTTCGTCGCGATTCGACTTCGAGGAGGGGGGTTTCACCACCGTCGGAGGGGCTTCGGGGGGCTCGAGGGTGGGCGCTCGGGAAAGAAGAAGAGGGGCGGAGGTGGAGGAAGGAGGTGGCGCGGCTTCGAGGGGGGTGCGGTGGTCTCGGGTTCCAGACGAAGAAAAAAGGGGGGTTCGAGATTGGGGCTCGCGGCTTACGTGGGTGGCGGCGCTCCGTTGATGGGAGGGGCGGCAGTCTCAGGCGACGGGGCGATGGGGAGCTTGGGCACAGCGGCGGCGGCTTTCTTTTTTTTCTCTTTTTTTTTATTTCTGTTCGATTTTTCTGAAGGAGGCGGGGAGAAGGAGAATAAAAGGAAGGGTAGGGGTTTAAGTGTAAATACATATTAATATTTTTATTTATTTTATTTTGCAAAAAGTTGACTTTCACATACGACCTCGAAACGAGGCCCACCGCCTGTCGTCTATAGTGTTTTACCCCCATTCCGAACACAATGGGATATGTATCGCAAGCTGATTTGTTCGTCTCGGTCAGTTTCCGTTGAGTTTACATTTAAATTGCTATATTGAATTTTAAACGTACATTTCAAATTACCGGGGTCACATACTAACTAGTAAAATTTCAGAAAAATATTTTCTAGTCTCGTATTGACGATACGGTCCTAACAAAACTAGTTTCGTTGAATTCCGAGACCATTGGAAAAATGGCCATTTTCCAGTTGATTAAAATCAACTGAAACTGGTCAAACGCGATTTCCTATGCCACGCTCACATATTGATTCGAAAAATTATGAAATTTGGAATCTAACAATAACTTGACACTGCGGATCCAACAAAAGTGGTTTCGTCAAAATCCGAGGTCGTTTGCAAAATTTCCATTTTTAAGGGCCCGAATTCCATAGCGACTATTCAGAATTTTCAATTGGACATATCTTTTGATTCCCGCTATGAAATTTCGATTTTTCGGATTCGTTGGAAAGATATTCTCAATTAAATCCCATTATTTTTGGTTTCACTAAAATCCGGATTGTTTTGCACCCGGTACATTCAATTGAAGTTTGAAATCGAATTATCGAACTACCGCGCCATTTTCAATTCTATTTATAAATATAAATAAATATTTATATTCTAACGACGATGAATATAAATATATACCTTCTAAATATATTCAAAATAAATTTCTCGTCGATATTATTTAAAATAATTCATTTTAAATAATCAAAATTCGCTAAAATCGCCAAAATAAAAAATTTAAACTGGCCCAGATTTTCGGGTTGTTACAATCTCCCCCACTTAAAACTTTTCGTCCCCGAAAAGGAACAAAGTCGAAAGTGGTTTGATTAATCAACTCTACGTTCGATCTGGCTTCCGTTCTCCAACTTTTCAGTTTCTGAGAAATTTCAAATTCTTCAAAAATTTGGCTAACACCCTAAATTTTCGAAAAATTTCGCCATAACCTCCCCTGCACCGGGAGCCACGGGAAAATCCCGAAATTGCCATATAGGCCTTCTGATCTCAAAAAGAAAAAGAAAAAGCCAAGCGGCTAGCCAATAGGCTCATAAAATCATCATCACCCAAACAAAACAGTAAATTATGTAATAAACATGTACCTATTTGTCGGGCAAACAAATTTTATTCTTCGGCTCTAGCCTCCTTGCTATGACCTGTTCAATATAAGTATATGTATATGCAAGCAAATGCGACCAATTTTCAATACAATTCAATATTTGATTCAGTTAGGCATAATGGTTCAAAATTATCAAACAATTAAACAAACAACACAATCATCAATCAATTAGTGGATTAGAGTTTTCAAATTCATAATTTGATATATATACAAAAATCATGTTTTTGATGCCAATTCACAACAATAAGCCCTATCTAGTTTTGGTTCTCACACCAGTCAATTGGAAATATATAGAAATCTCACTTTCGTTGCTCGAAATAAATACTGGCGATGGTGCCCCGTCACCAGAATTATCCCCGGGCACTAGAGGGATTCTATTTCTACCCAGTATATTAAAACTTCGAACACACGTTTGCAAGACATATATACAAAATCTTTATATACTGGATTGCCCAAATTCATATAAATAAATAATCAAATACGAATAATTGATTTAAGTTTCAAAAAAAAAAATTGTTTTCATTTTAAAATTCACTCTTCACACTCGTTCTAGGATACTACTGATCCCATCTCTAACGAGTCATTCTAATTGGATATTACTAATCCAATATCTGATGAATTCTTTCGTATGGTTCTAAGGTGCCTTGTTCTCTGAGCTTTGTAAACCAAAGCTCTGATACCAACTGTGACGAAAAGGAATTTCGCTCGGTCCGAACAAGTCGCTAAACCGACCCAGACCGCTCGAAATGCCCGATCGTTTCGAGAACAAGACAAAATAGAACGCAGACGGAAGAACATTTCATTGTATATTTCAACAATGCATCAGATTACAAGAATATACAGAGTATAAATGAATATTACACAGAAATATCAGAGATTTAAATTACATTCAAATATATAGCAGCGGAAAATAATACAATACACAACTGAAGGAGATATACGGATACAAAGCTTTCTGGATATCGTTCCAGCTGTAAACGAGGATCCTGTGAATATAAATCTGCAAAACCAAAACTACTAGTTGCCCGTGTCAAAATAGGGGCACCCAGAGTTTAGGTTAAAACAATAAACTCCAGGTCAGTCATGGGACTGGTGTGAGAACTAAAACAGTTATTAATCTTTATTTTTAAAGTTGGGTAAATCAAGGGACCACGCCGTATAACACGGAACGGGTTTCCTCCCAAGAATACCAGTGCATAAAACAAACAGCGCGATGCTAAATAAAGAAAGATGAAGCTATTATAAGACCCAGGTCCCATCACACAATGCAACGCAAGCCGGAGGATAGGGTTTTTACCTTATAATAGCCAAGAATGCTTGATACGTTTAAAACAAATCATTTGATACTATTATAAGTGTATAGTGTATAAAACAACTTCAAATCATAAGTATCAATCAAAGGCGGCATGAATGCCCCATTCCACTATGTCGCCATATATAGGTTATACAATCAAAATCGCAAAGTCACGTATTTGGAAATTGGATTTCCATCTATGAACCGAGGCCAGGGATCGTCCTCTACCGATTCGAGACAATCTAGCCCATGTCTCTGGAACAGCCGCAACTATCCCTTGGAGCGACAGGGCCGGTCCACCGATGTGGATTATAGTGCCTGAACAATACGTTTCCCCTCCCTTTGGGGCGTAAATGAG
This sequence comes from Allium sativum, assembly GCA_030737875.1. NCBI lineage: Eukaryota > Viridiplantae > Streptophyta > Magnoliopsida > Asparagales > Amaryllidaceae > Allium > Allium sativum. The sequence continues at coordinate 745,713,308 of CM060916.1, read as the reverse complement.
CCAACGAATGACTCCATCGGACCCGGATCGTCCGATCTAACCGAGGCGCCTCGCAACAGCAACAACCACACAGGTGAAAAGTATATAAATGTCAGGGCTGGTAGGTCATTGACACCACCCTAGCTAGAAGGAAACGCATGCCCTCCCTGAGGTCCTCTCCCGTTTTTGGTTCACAACCGGGGGTGCGAGGCTCGCGAATCTACGTTACACAAAGTTGTGCCACACAGGCTGTGCTTTGATCATCACCACAAGACTTTGCTTTTCAACAGAAGCCTCGATCAATTGCCACTTAGGCATGCCACACAGGCAATTCACTCCATGCGTTTGATATCCATCAATATATAACCCCTGAGCTCGTACGTCTCAGAGAAGGGCGTTAAGCAAGAGGATAAATTCTCCGCCGCCAAACAGATATATATTTAATAGAGATCAATCGCACGGACTAAAATCCAATGTAAGACACACGCAGTCCATTTACAAGTCCGTTCTGGGTCGGAACGAAACCGGAGGCATCTAGTACCCCGCATATCCATCGATCTCCATGTGCGTCTGGACGATCACCAACTGTTTCCATCTTCTTGGGTGTACAGCCCAATTAAGATCATCAGTAATCACCCAAGCGACGTGAAGACTTCCGGTCTTCGACCATCGTCTTCATCTTCGACTTATCGTCGTATCAGTTTTTCAGAATGGGATAAACCCGGTCTTCCCGAATAACTCGCGTATATTTTAAATAAGTGTTACACAAACACAACATACGCCTCATTCCAATTTATCAGTCACTAATCCTAAATTAATCAAGAGAATAATTCCCCAAATATTAACCCCGAAGGCCGAAACCAACATCAGATCAATATCCAGAAAACCATTCTGCTTGGCTAACCGACAGTTAGTTTCTAAATTTCACATTCATAGGGAAAGGTTCCCATTAATTTTATCAAAGATAAATCCTTTAAATTTATTCTTTAATCTTCTTTTGAATTTCGATTCAACTAGTCGGGATTAACGAACCTTACCGAAGTAATCATTTGTTTTAATTTCCCAATCACAACCTATTCATCCCATGAAGTAAAACTGGTCTTACTTCATATCTAACACCACGGTGTTATCGGTAAATTTAATTACCATTTCACGTTCAAATCTAATTAAAGATTTAACTATCGCCTGGAGCAAAACTGGTGATACTCCATTCTCGATCTTTTCAATCTAATTAAAGATTCATTAAAACTCCACTTAGTTTTAATCGTTAACTGGGTTAAAGAATTAGTGTCATTTAAAACACGGTTCACGGTAAACCCAAAATCACCTTCCATTAATTATCGGGTTAAAGAACAAGTGTTATTTAAAAACACTGTTCACGATAAACCCAAAAATCAATATCAATTCAATTCCAATTAAATATTATTTAATTCGTACACTTCATTAAATCTAAATAAAAAGATTTAATCTTTTCTCAACTGGGTTCAAGAACAGTGTTAATGAAGACACCATTCACGACAAACCCAAATCACATTTGATATTAAACACAAGGCTCTGAATAGAAAATATACCGGCTTATATTCAATATCAAATTCTACGACTAACAAATATCGTATTGGAAATAACGATATATATATCTTTCAAATTCCCATAACAATATCTGTATCATCACAAAATCCAACATCGAAATAATCCAAAGACAATTTCGATTCCAATCCATTCCAATATAATTATTGGAAATTCTGATTATTTTCAAAATCATTTCAAATCCAATTTATTTATTTAAAAATAAATAGAATTATAATTCTAGTTCAAAACTAGTTCATTTCGATAAAAATCTATTTTTATCTTTTCAAATATGGAGTTTTTCATCCCAATTCTTTCTAAATCATTACTTATGATTTTACACAAATTATTCCTATTTTTAATAATTTTATCAAGGCCCGTACAGTCGATTTCCATCAATGGCCATCGAACTGCACTTACAGCGACCTTTTCCAAATTTGATTTGGACATAATTCCAAATCCAACTGTTAGATTTCAAATTTCTAATATTAGTTAGAAAGCTCTTTTCGATACGAACCCAACGGTTCCGGTTTCAGGAGAATCCGATGGTCGGATCTCCCGTAATATCCGTTCGAAGTCAATGGTCGAAATTCGCGAACTGCCGCGTCGCGGCGCGTTCTATTCAGGCCATTATATTATATATATAATATATACTTCGTCGATTTCTATTCAAAACGTGCTTTATAAATCGTTTAAATTCATTTTCAAAACGGTTTTAACTTCATATTCAATTTCAAATCAAAATCGAATATTCCAATATAAATTCGTTTTAAATTCTTTTCAAATCGATTTCCATTCGAATTCATTTATATTCAAATTCAATTCGAATTCATTTCTATTTATTTTCAATTCGAATTCATTTCTATATAGTTCGAATTTCAAATCTATTCAATTTTCATTGAAGAATGAATAAAATCGATACAAATATCGTTCACGTCAAAATGGCGTCAATCTAACCAACACGGCTTCATATGTTTCTATTTTCATAAATCTATTTCAAATATTTCTATTTCAAATATTTCTACTTCAAATATTACTATTTCAAATATTTCTATTTCAAAATTGGAATGAGGCCCAATCAATTACCATATAAAGTGGATTATATGGATTTTCTACAACACATGTATACAATAACAACGATGAATAATCAACCATCATCCAAAGTGCATTCTACACTGTATAAGCATCGAATATAAATATTCAACGCTTATAGCAGCCTATCAATCAATCGATCGACATACAACTAATTATTGGGATTAGTGTACGTCAAATATCATCCCAATGCTCGTGTGGGGTTTCAAACAATCAAACACAGATTTTATTTGTGCAGTTGGGCGATGTGTAAAATTTATCGTCCCAATCAATGTCCTTCAAATAGGTGTACATAAACAAACCGTCAGGTTTGTAAATGAATATTTATTTATTCGCATTCACGTTAAAAATTATATTTTTAACGATCAAACTATTTTATTCAACCTATGAATATTCTATTCGGTTCATTTATCAAATAAAATGTTATCTTTATTTTTCTAACTTATTTTTAGAAAATTTCGGCGGCATAACGGCACGATACTAGAAACGGGACAAGGCCTAGCCTTATCCCCGGTCTAGTGAAGGCCCACGCCATTCACACATCAATCAAATCAATTTCATTTCACCAAACAATTCAATTCAAACCAAATAATCTAACCAACTACACAACCAAACAATTTAACAAACAAGCCATCCATGGTCTGTGGATGACGAGTGTCGGGTGCTACTAAACACCGTCTGCATCCTAGTATATATTTACAACTAGAAAAAAAATTAAATTGAAAGGTGAGAAGTTCTCACCGATAGCTATCCAACTTCACGACACTTCCAATGCAGGAAATCTTCACTGTTCTCGCCTCTTATCACTTTCTTCGCCCGCAGTCTCCACATATATAAAAATCGAATTTTGACTTCGCTATTCAATATATAAAAAACGAATTTTTACTTTGCTATTCAATATATAAAAATCGAATTTTGACTTTGCTATTCAATATATAAAAAACGAATTTTTACTTTGCTATTCAATATATAAAAAACGAATTTTTACTTTGTTATTCAATATATAAAAAACGAATTTCTATACCGCTACTATATAGAAAAAAATTATATTTTCACATCGATGTTCATATAGTAAAGATTATATTTTTATCACGCTATTCTTCATATAAAGATTTCGCCTTTCCAAAAATAAAGTTTTCACCTTTTCAAAAATAAAGTTTTCGCCTTTTCAAAAATAAAGTTTTCGCCTTTTCAAAAATAAAGTTTTCGCCTTTTCAAAAATAAAGTTTTCGCCTTTTTAATAATAAAAAATCTAATCTTTGTTATAATAAAAATCGCAACTTTGATAAGGTAAAAATCTTGTCTTTGTAATAAATAAAAATCATGTCTTTATTTACTATGATAATGAAAACTGATTTTGCTTTAACTAAACAAATTAATTAAATAAAACAAATAAAACACAAAAAACTTACAGGGGGGTCTTCGTCACGATTCGACTTCGAGGAGGGGGTGGGGGGTTTCACCACCGTCGGAGGGGCTTCGGGGGGCTCGAGGGTGGGCGCTCGGGTAAGAAGAAGAGGGGCGGAGGTGGAGGAAGGAGGTGGCGTGGCTTCGAGGGGGGTGCGGTGGTCTCGGGTTCCAAACGAAGAAAAAAGGGGGGTTCGAGATTGGGGCTCGCGGCTTACGTGGGTGGCGGCGCTCCGTTGATGGGAGGGGCGGCAGTTTCAGGCGACGGGGCGATGGGGAGCTAGGGCACAGCGGCGGCGGCTTTTTTTTTCTCTTTTTTTTATTTCTGTTCGATTTTTCTGAAGGAGGCGGGGAGAAGGAGAATAAAAGGAAGGGTAGGGGTTTAAGTGTAAATACATATTAATATTTTTATTTATTTTATTTTGCAAAAAGTTGACTTTCACATACGACCTCGAAACGAGGCCCACCGCCTGTCGTCTATAGCGTTTTACCCCCATTCCGAACACAATGGGATATGTATCGCAAGCTGATTTGTTCATCTCGATCAGTTTCCGTTGAGTTTACATTTAAATTGCTATATTGAATTTTAAACGTACATTTCAAATTACCGGGGTCACATACTAACTAGTAAAATTCCAGAAAAATATTTTCTAGTCTCGTATTGACGATACGGTCCTAACAAAACAAGTTTCGTTGAATTCCGAGACCGTTGGAAAAATGGCCATTTTCCAGTCGATTAAAATCAACTGAAACTGGTCAAACGCGTTTTCCTATGCCACGCTCACATATTGATTCGAAAAATTATGAAATTTGGAATCTAACAATAACTTGACACTGCGGATCCAACAAAAGTGGTTTCGTCGAAATCTGAGGTCGTTTGCAAAATTTCCATTTTTAAGGGCCCGAATTCCATAGCAACTATTCAGAATTTTCAATTGGACATATCTTTTGATTCCCGCTATGAAATTTCGATTTTTCGGATTCGTTGGAAAGATATTCTCAATTAAATACCATTATTTTTTGTTTCACTAAAATCCGGATTGTTTTGCACCCGGTACATTCAATTGAAGTTTGAAATCGAATTATCGAACTACCGCGCCATTTTCAATTCTATTTATAAATATAAATATTTATATTCTAACGACGACGAATATAAATATATACCTTCTAAATATATTCAAAATAAACTTCTCGTCGATATTATTTAAAATAATTCATTTTAAATAATCAAAATTCGTTAAAATCGCCAAAATAAAAATTTTAAACGGGCCCAGATTTTCGGGTTGTTACATTCGGACTTCCCGCCCTACTTCCAATCCCGAAGCTCCTCTTCGGAATTCACTATCATGCCCTCTCTTAACCCGAAGGAATAAGTCAATACACCCGAGCCCCAACATGGATGTCTCTCCCCTGAGCAACTATACATGACTTCAACAGTAATAAGTGTTTTTGACTTTTGCATTGTGTTCTTGAATCAACACGGATAGTCAACGGTTTAAGGTACTGCCTTCCTATAATTTTATACTTGAGTATTTGAAATGTTTGCAAAGATTGAAGGAAGTTAGTTGCTTGTCGAATCAAGATATGAGAAGTGTTATCAAGTATTCAACATGTTACTTGAATTGAGGGATCTTTTTGTTTGCAAAGAATATATAAGTGAAATTTATAAAATAGATAGAATAGAGTATCATTCAGTTATTGTAAATCATGTTTAAAGCGTTTATATAATAGTTGAAAGATAACAATGCTTCATGAAGAGTTTTAACCAAAAGAAGCTTCCATTTCTGTTCGAAAATGAAGAGATTTCTCTTTATGAATGAAGACAACCTTTCAGAAAATATGTGCTATTTCGAATCAGTTGACTGGTTAAAAATCATCAGTAGACTAGTTAAAAGTACGAAATCGTATACATTTAAAATATTCAGAAACTAGCCGTTACTGGAGCAAAATTGCATGACTAGTCTACTGGTTGGTTTTGGACTAGTCGACTGGTTCAGGCATTTTTGCCCAGTCAGACTATTTCTTGTCATTTGAAATGAGTATATTTATTTATTTATGCTTTGTTTTATACTCTTGTTATACTTAAGGATAGATTTTAACATAATTCTAACACAACTCAATGTGTGTGTGTATATATATAAAACTTATCTCCATGACGTGATTTCCAATGCACTTCTCGTTGTTGACATTAATCATAATCTTGTTTTCAACAGATACTACAGTTTCTTTGAATCAAACCGAACAATTACAAACAACCCTATAACTCATCAATAGCACTTGATTTAGAGAGTAGAGAGTACAGAGTGTAGTGAGAAGAAGTTTGATCAAAACATAATTGAATTCGATAGAGTATAAGTGTAGAAATCATAAAAATGATTAAGAATAATGGTGTAGATAAAGGGGATGAAGTTAGAGAGGAAGAGATGATTAAAAATTCGAATCCAAGCCCTTTTTATAGTGTTTGAAAGGATGCCATGCTTCAGAACTGTCACAAGTAGTGAAAAGACACTCCTTTCAAATTCGAAAAAAATGACAGTTATATGTCGACATAGATTTATGTATACGTCGACATGTCTGTTGTGTAAAATTAATTTTTGATCATTTTCAAAGTGTTTTGATTTAAATATAATTTCTGGAAATTCTTGAATTAAGATGTAGTGTTATAAATTAATATTGTAAAGTAGGAAATCATATAAAAACATAAATATAAACTATATAAATATATTTATAAAGTTATAAAGTTTAAAACTATATAAAATATGAAAATATAAATATATGAAACTTATCAAACTTTGAGTTTGAAAACAAAATTAAAATAGGAAAAGAGAATAGAAAGGATAGAAAATAAAATAGAGAGAAAATGAAATAGAGAGGATGGAAGATAGAATTTGAAAACAGACTTTTAATTTGAACCCGAAATGCTATTTAGAGTCTTACATAATCTAGACCCTATAACCATATTGATCTTGAAGTCTTGAAATCTTGAAATCTTGAATACTCATGAGTCTTGAAATTTCTCTTTACTCTGAATCTCTAATATCTTTAAACTGTATAGTGTTTGGTAATATTTCCTATACATAAATCCTGTATATATGTGTGTATATATATATATTCTATACAAAAGTGTTAGTGTATATTTAATTATCAATTAATATTGAAATAAAGTTGTTGTCGTGAAACTCCGTTCTCAACCAAGTTCAACAAATAGTCCAAAGACTCTCAACGATGAGCCAAAGTTCCATAAAGAGCACACAACTCGAGATGATCCAAAGATGGGTAGGATAACCAGAAGATCATCAGAGTGACCCGAAGGTCGGATTGATCCAAAGGATGATCAGAAGATTATTAGCGTGACCCAAATGTCGGATTGATCATAATTGATCAAGTATAGTGTAAACTACGTGAAGCCAGTAAATATAAGACACAAGCTACATGTCCCATAACCGCTTGCCTTACGTGAATATTTACGAACAAGTTGTATATTCCACTATAAATACGAAACAATTATTGCCATATTTTTTAATCGAACGAGTCCAAGGATTTAATGTCTAAGCAAACGCAAGGGTTCATAATACTTGTTTTTACTAAGCCGTTTAATTTGATTTATCATACGAACGAGAAAAAGGTTTATATACATATGTAATAGTAGATTGGAAAACGATTTATAAAATGATTGGGTAAAATAACTTTGTATAATGAGGTAGGATTAGAAACCATTTAAATAAAAGAATTTGGTATCAACTAAAAATTTAAAACCCTTATATAGTTTCAAAGTGGAAAATCTTGGGTGATAGCGATCAAAATATCGATCAGACTAGGAATTCATGTATTAATAACGTATATTAAACCACATGGCTACTAATTATGTATTTGTTTATCACGAATGAATCGAATTTAAATAACTAGAGCAACTGAGCAAACACAAGAAAAGTGTTGCCCGAAACTCGGTTGGAAATAAGCTTGAAACAACCTACACGGTCGACCGTGGTCTTAAATTGGACAGTTGGAACAAAAAGGGTGCAGTTTCTCGACTAGAGGTGGAGTTACGAGGGTTTGGAGGGGGTAACAAGGAGCTTCTGTGCGCAAAACGGGGAAATGATAACATATATAAATTGCTTGGAAAAGCGGTGGAGAATGTTATGAGTTCTTAAATTGGATTAAGAGAGGCGAGTTCATCTGAATCATGGTGGAGCCATCAACGTAAAGCCACAAAGTCTACATGGAGGCCATTGTGGTATTACAAGCAATTTTGAGATTATTTTTGTGGTGTATCTCATGTGAGAGATGCATCATTTGTTGATGGTTTTTTGGTTATGGATTTGTTGATTGTTGGAGTGATTTCGTATCAAGGTGGAGTGTTATGGTTTGTGATATTTATTACATAGATATTAAAGATGGATTAATTGGAAGTTGCGGAATTTAAGGATCTACTGCCGATTTTATGGATCTTGTAATGACCCGGATATTTGACGGTGTAATAATTAACTTATTTAATTATTTAAATAACGAATATATTATTTAATCGTCGACGTTAGAACGTATAATTATATTATAATTAAAATCGAGCTTGAAATGGCGCGGCAGTTCGCTGTTTGGCGATTCGAACTTCAACTGAATGTACAAGATTCGTTTTAAATCGGATTTCTGTGAAACAAGAAACGTGTGGAGCTGGTGGATTATATCTTTCTAGTGGGAGAGAAAAATCAGGATTTCGTCGCATAGATTTTGAGATATGTCCAAATCAAATTTTAAAATAGTCGCTATAGAATCGTTTATCAACCGTAACGGATTATTCGATATAACTAGAGATCGGGTTTGAATTTAGACAAGGTTCTTTTGGGAAGTAGTGACAAAATAATTTTTAGAATTTTATGGTAATTTTTAATTAATTAAATAAGCACTTTTTATTTTGAAGTATTTTGCACCCTGTAATCAATATTTTGAGGTTTCAAAATATGAGTTAATCTACCAGTATTATTACATTTTTGGGATCGTGGCACCGAGATCAATACAATGGTGTCTTTACTTCTGTACATAGCAGGTCATTTGTGGATGGATTCTTATATTATACGATATCCTAACTCTTAAAGTTTCACTTCTAAAAGGATCTACGTGGCCTGTTTTTGCCTTCAAATATTCCGTGGTCAAATGGGTATCACGTAACCCAATTTCAGTCCATATGTTTTCATGGTCAAGAGAAATGCAACAAACCCATAACTTTAATTTACTCGTCTATAAATAAACCCCTCTAACATTCTTAAGACCTAAAACCCCATTTGTTCTTCTGCAAAGCAAAGTAAAAAGAGGCCGCCACAATCTGAAATCTTCAAGGAATTAAATCAAATGATTTACTCCCTGAAATCCTGCAACTCTGGATCCATTCAACTCGTACAAGCGAAGGCTTCAACTCGGTGTGCTGAAAGGGGGTGCCACTCAATTTCCTGGAAGCCGACTTCGTGACAGTGGAGCTAGGGCTGGAGTTCAACGGCGACATGGTGAATGTTAGTCCAAAGCGAGGTGGCAGGCGGACTTGGGGGAGCAAGGCGCAACAAATGATGACAACGGTGGATGCTTCGGTGCTTGGTGGTAGATTGCGTCACTGACAGTGATGAGTTGAGGCAACAGGTCGATTTCAGAGGGGGCGTCTCGAGCTCGGAATAGTGAAGACCATTGGGTAGGTGGTGCGAAGCAGGTTAATTTGGTGGTTGTAGTGTTCGGTGGGATGGATTTGTACAGATGGATTGGGAACGAGGATGGATTTCGTTTGTTGAGGAGGGCATCGCAGATCTGTGGATCGGGGAAGAAGTGAATTAGGGGATGGGAAAGGAAGGATTATTCCAAAGCCTTTAACTAACGTAACAGTTAGATTTAGTTAATTATATATTTGATTATAATTAAGCCTATTTTAATTCGTTTAATAATGAGATAGCCGTGAACTTTGTAGGAGAGTTTTCGACATGTGAAGAAGGTGAATGTGTTGGTGGTGGGAACTGAGTGAAGTTTTCACATAAGTGGTGAAGGAATGGGAGGTGATTATGGAGTGAACTGTTGAAAACAATGGATGAGAAAGAACATGTGCTTTGTGTATTGATTGTTGTCTGTTTGGTTTTGAGCGTGGGCTACGACAGATTTTGGAGTGCAGGAGTTACATTTGGATGCAGTGGAGTTCATGAAGGTTTGGAAGGGGGATTTGAAGAAGGAGCAGGGTGGCCTGTTGGAAATTTCGTTGTAGGGATGGACAGGGCATGGGCCTTGTGCAAGGAAGTCGAGCCAAGTTTCTTTGAAATTGGGATGGTCGGATCCGACAGGATCGAATGGACCTAAGCCACAACATGCAACTGGGTTGGAATCTAGTGGAGCTCGTCTCAATTTATGACAAAATAATTTGCCGGATCCGAACCAACGACCGTAAATCGTTGTTTAAACAATTACGGACAATGTGAGTAAAACTCACTAACTCTACACAATTTATATTTTAATATAAATTGTACTTTATTTTGTTGACTGCTGTATATTGATTGTTAAACTGGACTGTTAAATAGATTTGATTGAAAACATAGATATAGTCATATGTTATATAGTTAATCAAATATTGATTTTGTCCAGTAAAATATTTCATATTGAAATGAAATTGATGTATATTATACTGTGTAACATCTGTGAATACAGGGAAACAGGTTGGAGGAATCCGACTGGGTTCCTCAACAATTATTTTACTGTTTTCATATATTGTGATATATGTTGTGATTTATATTCTGTTATTGATTATGGATGTTAGAACGATATTGATCATCGTTGTTTGATATTTTGAATATCATAAGAAACCCTGAGTTGTAAAAAGGAATATTTCAATGTATATTGAAATAAAGGAAATTATTTATAAATCGAACACGGTTTTATAAAAGGAAATTATTTATAAAACAAATAGAGTTTTATAAAAGGGATATTTATTTAGAAAATAAATAGAATTGAAAAGGAGAATATTTATTTAGAAAATAAATATAAATAAGAAATATTTATTTAGAAGATAAATAAACCGTTGTAAATAGGAAATATTTGTAACGGTAAATAGAAGTTGTAAATAGGAAATATTTGCAATGGTAAATACAAGTTGTAAATAGGAAATATTTGTAATGGTAAACAGAAGTTGTAAATAGGAAATATTTGTAATGGTAAATAGAAGTTGTAAATAGGAAATATTTGTAACGGTAAGTAAACGTTAAAAAAGGGAAATAGTTGTAACGGAAAACGTAGTTTATCAAAAGGAGTTAATCAAACGTAGTTTATCAAAAGGAGTTAATCAAACGTAGTTTATCAAAAGGGGTTAATCGAATATTGAAATTAAGAAGTGAAGTTAAACAAAAATTAGAAACTGACTAGAGATTAGTAAGTTGAATAGTTTTCTGAGTATCTATCTGATGTTGGTTTCGGCCTTCGGGGTTTATACTTAGAGAATTGTTCTCTTACTAGTTTACAGTCAGGGACTAATAGTTGTGGAATGGTAGTGATGCATGAACGAGGATTGGAAATGTTTTCCAATGTTAATAACGTATATTTTCTAAATATAGAAAATAAGGAAATATGGATATATATGTATATATATATGATGATGGTTGATCGATCGAATTTCTATCTAGAAATAAGATCGTTGTTTGTACACTGACATGTTTTCATTGATAGTTAAATCACAGACTATCAAGTTTTGACCATATTTACGTTGTTAATATGGAGAGACCGGTTGGATTATTATCCGAAGAACCACTCCGTATCGACATAAGCGTTGTGATCAAATACGATGAAGATAATTGAAGACGGAGTAAAGTGCAAGGGTTGTCCTGTTTACAGAATAGTGCCTTCGGTTTCGTTCAATCCCAGAACGAACGTAAATGGACGAAAGTCTGACAGAATAGTTCCAATGATCGAAAGAGTTGGACTGTACAAATATATATGGTGGCCAACGGATTTATTCCCTTCGCATAATATCCAGAATCTATTTGTGCAGATCCAACTAATGATTAACGGATCTGATAATGTGTCATTCAAAGTGATCGTGTTATAAATGAATGGAAAGTAAGCATAGCTTCTAGCCTCACATCTGGTAAATGACAAAAATCGGGCGGGCAGCATGGCTAAGTCGGTCGCTCCGAAGTAGGGTGTATAATCACCTATCTAGAGAATATTCATTTGCTTCATAAATCTATCAATGCTGTCCCATATATATTTACGGGAACGGTTGTTGATCCCAACCGTTGGTGATGTACATTCGATACACTCAAGCGAAATGAGTGGTCGGTCATGTGTGGCTGAGTTACAAGATGTTCTTGTTGAACTCCAGTGTATCGTTCCTAGAGTACACTGATCGGAAGGTGGTTCCATACCTTGTCATAGTTGGAAATCCAATCATCCAATACGCACCCGCGGTTTTGATTGTATACTATATATGTAGAACGTGAGATGAAAGCGTTTCTGCTAGATTGATATCTAATTGTATTTAGACATTATTATAATATCAATGATACTGCTTTTCAAAGATGTTGGATTCTCATAAGGGAAAAACCTGTTCCGTATTCACGGCGTGGTCTTATGAGATATCATATACCTGTTAAAATGATTTGAGTTTACTCACACCAGTCCATGACTAACCCGGAGTTTATTTGTTTTGTTTCCCTAAACTCTTGGGTGCCTAAATTTGTATTTGCAGTCAAGTAGTCGGGATTTACAGTTATACTGGAAGAGCTTGGAGCAGGAGGCTTCAGGATCATATAACTATAGTTATTTCCGCTGTGTTGTAAGTGTTATACTCTGCAATATTATTGTATACATATACTGTTTGTATTTCAAAAGTATGTTATATTTTATTCGTTCCGCTGTGAGATTCGTGTTACTCTGATGATGATGATCTTCTTCTTCTTCTATTCTAATAGTTCTACCTTATCTATTCTCACCCTCTATCTTCTTTCTATTAGTTTCTTGAATTTCCAGTGCAATTTGGGGTTGGACTTGTGTTATTTAGTCAGCTCAAATTGGACCGGATTTTCGGGTCATTACAGTTGGTATCAGAGCTTAAGTTAAGTGAATTACCTTGGCTCTGTGGCGTGACTCAATAGAGATAGGGTTAGTAATACCCTAGATTGAGTTGAGTGTATATATACGAGTGAACGTATTTGTTAATTGATATAAAAATTTGTTTTATATTGTGGAGCTTTATTGGTTGAGTGGCTTATGAATTCTGGTCGATGGTGGGGCACCACAATATCGATAGGGGTTTCTAAACACTTGAATACGATGAACCAACATGATATGTTTTGTCATTAACATAGTATAATTGGTTGTGTTGGTTGTTATTATAATAAGATGAGATTATAAAAAGGTGAAATGGTTATAGATAACTAATCAGAATTCATATAAGTAAAGTATATGAAATAAGATGAATTAAATCTGAAATTAAATCAGGATTAGGAATTTAAAATAACGAAATTTTAAGTTCCTGGAAGATTTTGAAAATGTTTTCAAATTGGAAGTGTTATAGTATTGAACTCACTTCGATAAACTGGGAAATAACCCTGATGAGTGTGGCCACATCATCAGTGTTCATTTTTGAGTTGCTAAGTGACGGATTACTACCAAAGGTTGTGTTTTTGAATTGTTTAAGGAAAACAAGTGTTTAGAAATTCAAAGGTTTTGAATTGGTATTATGGTTTCAAATTGATTTGAAATGAGCCCAGGAATTTAAATTCTGGAAATTAAGATTTAACTTATGAAGTTAAATAGATTAAAATATTGAAAGTGAATAAATTAATTTGAATTAAACTTGGACAAGGTTATATATAATATGGAATTATATTGGGATGATATCGAGTAAGTTGATTGATTTTATTAGGATTTGGAATCAAGAATTGTACTTAAGTTTGAAATGGAATTTGGCTTGAGTATAAGCAAATGCTTGAGTTAAGGATAAAAACTGACAGGAGATTGGTTGGAATGACATTGATATATGTTGAGTTGATAACCAATGGGAATGGTATAATGATATGGTCAGAAAAAGGTACAAGATTATATTTCATATTGGGTATGAAATTTTATGAGCCGATTGGCAAGCCGCTTGGCTGTTTAATTTTCTTTTGGGCTGGAGATGGCCCAGAGAGGCGAGTTGTGGTTTTACCGATAGGGCTGTACAAAGGAGGTTATGGCGAAATTTTCTAAAAAATTTAGGTGTTAGAAAATTTTCAAATTTTTTTTGAAAATTTTAGTTAGTCGGAATGAATTAATATTTTAGTCGATATTAATTGGTTCAGTTGAAGCTGAAGTTAAAGGGTAAACCGATAAATATTTACCCAGTAGATAGGGTCGTCCACTACCTTAGCAATTTCGAGGATGAAATTATTTTAAGTGGGGAAGAATGTAATGAACCGGATATTTGACGGTGTAATAATTTACTTATTTAATTATTTAAATAACGAATATATTATTTAATCGTTGACGTTAGAACGTATAATTATATTATAATTAAAATCGAGCTTGAAATGGCGCGGCAGTTCGCTGTTTGGCAATTCGAACTTCAACTGAATGTACAGGATTCGTTTTAAATCGGATTTCCGTGAAACAAGAAACGTGTGGAGCTGGTGGATTATATCTTTCTAGTGGGAGAGAAAAATCAGGATTTCGTCGCATATATTTTGAGATATGTCCAAATCAAATTTTAAAATAGTCGCTATAGAATCGTTTATCGACCGTAACGGATTATTCGATATAACTAGAGATCGGGTTTGAATTTAGACAAGGTTCTTTTGGGAAGTAGTGATAAAATAATTTTTAGAATTTTATGGTAATTTTTAATTAATTAAATAAGCACTTTTTATTTTGAAGTATTTTGCACCCTGTAATCAATATTTTGAGGTTTCAAAATATGAGTTAATCTACCAGTATTATTACATTTTTGGGATCGTGGCACCAAGATCAATACAATGGTGTCTTTACTTCTGTACATAGCAGGTCATTTGTGGATGGATTTTTATATTATACGATATCCTAACTCTTAAAGTTTCACTTCTAAAAGGATCTGTGTGGCCAGTTTTTGCCTTCAAATATTCCGTGGTCAAATGGGTATCACGTAACCCAATTTCAGTCCATATGTTTTCATGGTCAAGAGAAATACAAAAAACCCATAACTTTAATTTACTCGTCTATAAATAAACCCCTCTAACATTCTTAAGACCTAAAACCCCATTTGTTCTTTTGCAAAGCAAAGTAAAAAGAGGCCGCCACAATCTGAAATCTTCAAGGAATTAAATCAAATAATTTACTCCCTGAAATCTTGCAACTCTGGATCCATTCAACTCGTACAAGCGAAGGCTTCAACTCAGTGTGCTGAAAGGGGGGTGCAACTCAATTTCCTGGAAGCCGACTTCGTGACAGTGGAGCTAGGGCTGGAGTTCAATGGCGACATGGTGAATGTTAGTCCAAAGCGAGGTGGCAGGCGGACTTGGAGGAGCAAGGCGCAATAAATGATGACAACGGTGGATGCTTCGGTGCTTGGTGGTAGATTGCGTCACTGACAGTGACGAGTTGAGGCAACAGGTCGATTTCGGAGGGGGCGTCTCGAGCTCGGAATAGTGGAGACCGTTGGGTAGGTGGTGCGAAGCAGGTTAATTTGGTGGTTGTAGTGTTCGGTGGGATGGATTTGTACAGATGGATTGGGAACGAGGATGGATTTCGTTTGTTGAGGAGGGCATCGCGGATCTGTGGATCGGGGAAGAAGTGAATTAGGGGATGGGAAAGGAAGGATTATTCCAAAGCCTTTAACTAACGTAATAGTTAGATTTAGTTAATTATATTTTTGATTATGATTAAGCCTGTTTTAATTCGTTTAATAATGAGATAGCCGTGAACTTTGTAGGAGAGTTTTCGACATGTGAAGAAGGTGAATGTGTTGGTGGTAGGAACTGAGTGAAGTTTTCACATAAGTGGTGAAGGAATGGGAGGTGATTATGGAGTGAACTGTTGAAAACAATGGATGAGAAAGAACATGTGCTTTGTGTATTGATTGTTGTCTGTTTGGTTTTGAGCGTGGGCTACGACAGATTTTGGAGTGGAGGAGTTACATTTGGTTGCAGTGGAGTTCATGAAGGATTGGAAGGGGGATTTGAAGAAGGAGCAGGGTGGCCTGTTGGAAATTTCGTTGTAGGGATGGACAGGGCATGGGCCTTGTGCAAGGAAGTCGGGCCAAGTTTCTTTGAAATTGGGATGGTCGGATCCGACAGGATCGTATGGACCTAAGCCGCAACATGCAAATGGGTTGGAATCTAGTGGAGCTCGTCTCAATTTATGACAAAATAAATTGCCGGATCCGAACCAACGACCGTAAATCGTTGTTTAAACAATTACGGACAATGTGAGTAAAACGCACTAACTCTCCCCAATTTATATTTTAATATAAATTGTACTTTATTTTGTTGACTGTTGTATATTGATTGTTAAACTGGACTGTTAAATAGATTTGATTGAAAACATAGATATAGTCATATGTTATATAGTTAATCAAATATTGATTTTGTCCAGTAAAATATTTCATATTGAAATGAAATTGATGTATATTATACTGTGTAACATTTTTGAATACAGGGAAACAGGTTGGAGGAATCCGACTGGGTTCCTCAACAATTATTTTACTGTTTTCATATATTGTGATATATGTTGTGATTTATATTCTGTTATTGATTATGGATGTTAGAACGATATTGATCATCGTTGTTTGATATTTTGAATATCATAAGAAACCCTGAGTTGTAAAAAGGAATATTTCAATGTATATTGAAATAAAGGAAATTATTTATAAATCGAACACGGTTTTATAAAAGGAAATTATTTATAAAACAAATAGAGTTTTATAAAAGGGATATTTATTTAGAAAATAAATAGAATTGAAAAGGAGAATATTTATTTTGAAAATAAATATAAATAAGAAATATTTATTTAGAAGATAAATAAACCGTTGTAAATACGAAATATTTGTAACGGTAAATAGAAGTTGTAAATAGGAAATATTTGTAATGGTAAATACAAGTTGTAAATAGGAAATATTTGTAATGGTAAATAGAAGTTGTAAATAGGAAATATTTGTAACGGTCAGTAAACGTTAAAAAAGGGAAATAGTTGTAACGGAAAACGTAGTTTATCAAAAGGAGTTAATCAAACGTAGTTTATCAAAAGGAGTTAATCAAACGTAGTTTATTAAAAGGGGTTAATCGAAAATAGAAATTAAGAAGTGAAGTTATACAAAAATTAGAAACTGACTAGAGATTAGTAAGTTGAATAGTTTTCTGAGTATCGATCTGATGTTGGTTTCGGCCTTTGGGGTTTATACTTAGAGAATTGTTCTCTTACTAGTTTACAGTCAGGGACTAATAGTTGTGGAATGGTAGTGATGCGTGAATGAGGATTGGAAATGTTTTCCAATGTTAATAACGTATATTTTCTAAATATAGAAAATAAGGAAATATGAATATATGTATATATATATGATGATGGTTGATCGATCGAATTTCTATCTAGAAATAAGATCGTTGTTTGTACACTGACATGTTTTCATTGATAGTTAAATCACAGACTATCAAGTTTTGACCACATTTACGTTGTTAATATGGAGAGGCCGGTTGGATTATTATCCGAAGAACCACTCCGTATCGACATAAGCGTTGTGATCAAATACGATGAAGATAATTGAAGACGGAGTAAAGTGCAAGGGCTGTCCTGTTTACAGAATAGTGCCTTCGGTTTTGTTCAATCCCAGAACGAACGTAAATGAACGAATGTCTGACAGAATAGTTCCAATGATCAAAAGAGTTGGACTGTACAAATATATATGGTGGCCAACGGATTTATTCCCTTCGCATAATATCCAGAATCTATTTGTCCAGATCCAACTAATGATTAACGGATCTGATAATGTGGCATTCAAAGTGATCGTGTTATAAATGAATGGAATGCAAGCGTAGCTTCTAGCCTCACATCTGGTAAATGAAAAAAATCGGGCTGGCAGCATGGCTAAGTCGGTCGCTCCAAAGTAGGGTGTATAATCACCTATCTAGAGAATATTCATTTGCTTCATAAATCTATCAATGCTGTCCCATATATATTTACGGGAACGGTTGCTGATCCCAACCGTTGGTGATGTACATTCGATACACTCAAGCGAAATGAGTGGTCGGTCATGTGTGGCTGAGTTACAAGATGTTCTTGTTGAACTCCAGTGTATCGTTCCTAGAGTACACTGATCGGAAGGTGGTTCCATACCTTGTCATAGTTGGAAATCCAATCATCCAATACGCACCCGCGGTTTTGATTGTATACTATATATGTAGAACGTGAGATGAAAGCGTTTCTTATAGATTGATATCTAATTGTATTTAGACATTATTATAATATCAATGATACTGCTTTTCAAATATGTTGGATTCTCATAAGGGAAAAACCCGTTCCGTATTCACGGCGTGGTCTTATGAGATATCATATACCTGTTAAAATGATTTGAGTTTACTCACACCAGTCCATGACTAACCCGGAGTTTATTTGTTTTGTTTCCCTAAACTCTTGGGTGCCTAAATTTGTATTTGCAGTCAAGTAGTCGGGATTTACAGTTATACTGGAAGAGCTTGGAGCAGGAGGCTTCAGGATCATATAACTATAGTTATTTCCGCTGTGTTGTAAGTGTTATACTCTGCAATATTATTGTATACATATACTGTTTGTATTTCAAAAGTATGTTATATTTTATTCGTTCCGCTGTGAGATTCGTGTTACTCTGATGATGATGATCTTCTTCTTCTTCTATTCTAATAGTTCTACCTTATCTATTCTCACCCTCTATCTTCTTTCTATTAGTTTCTTGAATTTCCAGTGCAATTTGGGGTTGGACTTGTGTTATTTAGTCAGCTCAAATTGGACCGGATTTTCGGGTCATTACAGATCTATTGAGATATTTTAGAAATGGTTTATTTTGAGCAAGTTTTAAGGAGGATTTATTTCTGAGCTATTTTTTAGGGCCCAATTGGGTATAACCTAGTCTTTCTATTTTCCTATATAAGCATGTCATTTGGGATGGATTTACATGTACTTAAAGGAAAGAAAAACTTGTTTTTTAGGATTGAGATAAATTCTCAATTATTTTTAGGCTTTCATTGTAATAATTTGGTGGATTAATAAAGGTTTGTTTAGAGGAATTTTCTTGTTATTGTTATCTTCTTACCTCTTTTAAAATCTCTTTGTGTAGAGATCTTGTGGAAACCCTAACAGGTCTCTACCGGTCGACAGTGCAAAATCAACAGGACCAGTTGACTGGTCTATATCAAACCAGTCAACTGGCCAATTTACCAGTCGACTAATCAATTTTGGCCAGTCGGCTGGTCAACTACACCGAAAATCTTCGAGCTGGTCCAAAATGGACCAGTGGGCTGGTCTAAAATGGACCATAAAACTGAACTTCTACTTGATGCAAAATGAGGCTTGGCTTTATGGTCAAGTTGATTTCTATTGACGTCGGAGGCTATTAACTTTATCGAAGTGAATTTAAGACCTCAATGGTTTGCCGAAACATTCCATAGCACAAAAATCAAACACCCACAAAGATTTATACTTGAAATCATCGAAACAAATTCAAATCTCATCAAATTAAATTCTATCATACAAACAAACATAAACACATAATTCGTAAGCAATATATACGTGTCAAGAGCACATTAGACAAACATATAGCTTGAGGCATAGATCTGAGTTCTCCAAGAACTCACCTTTGATCTTAAGGAAGGAAGTAAAAGGTCCAAAACCAAGCAAGATCAAGCTCTCTTCAAACAATACTCTTGAATCTCCAATCTAAGAGCATATCTGGAAAATTTCTAAGAGTTAGGTTTAGGAATTCTCAAAAATAGAAGAGGAGATAAGCAAGAGAAGATGGATAAGATTACCCAAGTCTCTACGCTTGATTTCCTCAAGAATTGGATTCCTAATAGCAATCCTAGGTTTAGGAATTTCAATTTTCCTTTCCCCAAATTTATTTTCTTCTAAGTGTTGAAAGTGACTAGGAAGGAGGGGGATATGAGAGGTTATAAGGTGGGCTAACCAAACCCCACCCGAATCCTCATTTTCACAAACTCAAAATATATCAATGTTTATAGTTTTTGATCACATAAACGACATTCAAAACTCAATGGAAGTTTTATTCGAGTCCACATTCATCCGTATGCAAAATGTGACCTTTCAGACATACACATGATTAATGATTAACGATGTTATATGTCTATATATTTTCGTAAAATATGTAGGTCTTTATAATATATAAAACTATAAATATGAATATAAGAAAATAGCGTTGAAACTTAAGTAATCACATAACTAAAATTAAAATATAAATAAGCAAATCTAAATATAAATAAGCATATCTAAAATATTAAAATTAGTTAAAACCAAAATATATGCAATCAAATTTAAAATATTTAAAATAATGAGTCAGATTAAAAATCCAAGAAATAAATTTAAATATTAAAAGATGTATTTTAAATATTTGAAATCAATAAGAAAATTATAAGTTAAAAATGATAAGAGATTTGAAATAGAGAATTCGTGCTATTACAGAGTTTTAACAAAAATTCTAGACTCTATATCTTATCCTGTTTTCTTGAACTTTTATGACACATGAGTCTTCAATCTCGAGCTCTTCTTATTTGTAATTTTTGAATCTTTAAACTGTACAGTCTTCAATAATCAATACATGTATCTGCATATGCACACACACACACACACACACACATATATATATATATATATCAGAGTTTTAGTATATATTTTAAAACAATAATAGTTAGAACAAGGTTGTTGGTATCAAAACCATTGTCACTATCATCTCAGTCCTTAACAATCTCCCCCTTTTTGATGATGACAATCTTTGTTTATAAAATAGATACTTGATGCCTTGATTCTCCAATTACTCCCACTTACTCTAATAACTTCCTTTGAAACTATTAACACCCCCTTACTATAACCATATTTTATAACTCTCCCCCTTTGTCATCAACAAAAAACTATATACTTGTAATTACTTTTCAATACTCTCCATAATATATTATAAGACTTATTCTAGACTAAGGAATAATTCTGAAATCCAATACTCTACCTAAAACAATGACACTACTAAAATGTGATCCTATAATTGAAGTAAAATTTTATTATAATGCTTGTGACATATTACATAATATATGTAGTTGTACAACGAATATTAACGAATACACGAATATTAGCGAATAAACGTAATTAAACTATAAAATGTATATTTATGAATATACGAAACCTATCTATTGAGTGTTTTTGACAATTATAGATTTATGAATTAAACATTTTGGATGATGATGACAAAATTCTCCACTTTGTCCGATTGCATTTCCATCCTTATCAGAACACCCTTAGCCAACACAAATGACTCTATCATCTTCATCCATTTTCATCTTCTTCTTCTACTTCTTCTCCATCTTCCATAGGATTATGTACTTGAATATTAGACGAGTGATCTTCCATAATAATTGGATTAGAACGATTATCCGCTAGAAATTTTTGTAGATTCCTAATGATTTTCCCTTGTTTCTCATGCCATTGGTAATTGCATTTGCTGAATTTCAGTGAGCATTTGCAGTATACGTTCATAGATTCTTCCATTTTGATTACTCGTGCAAGCATAGTTCACTGGACAGTGTCTCAAAGAGAAGATTAAAAGGAAAACGTGTTGTTTTGGTTGGTATTTGATGAGGAGGCCATTATTATTTTATTTTAGAACTTTATTACAGAGAAGAATGAGCGAAGAGACAAGAATTTTCAAAATTGAGAGTTTAAATTTGTATAAAAAATGATTTTTGAGGGAATTTTAATTTGAAATCTGACGGTTTCATGTCGACATGGGGGCAATACATATTGAATTGCTTCCTATAATTTAGAAATTTTTGGATTTTCCTATATTTTAATATACACACACACATTAATATATCTAGTTACTCAATTTCGGTTAATGAGCAAATACTTAGTTCTTTTCTTAATTTAATAAATACTACTTCATTCAAGGGTTTAATTAAAATATTTGCAAGTTTATTATCTGTTTTAATGAATTATAGTGAAATGTTTTTTTTACTTACATTATCTCTTAGAAAAAGATGTTTAACATTAATATGTTTTGTTCTAACATGATGAGTGGGTTTTTTAAATTAATTTATCACACTCGTATTATCCAATAGATGGGTGAGTTGATTATATTCAATCTAAAATCTTTTAGATTTTGTGGCATATAAATCGCTTGAGAACAAGCCAAAGCAGCAGAGATATATTCTGCATCGGTTGTTGATAAGGAAACGATATTCAGCTTTTTACAAAATCAGGAAATCGGGAAATTGCCCAAAAAGTGACAAGTTTCACTTGTACTTTTTGGTCTGATTTACAATCAGCATATTCAGCATCATAATATGAAATTAAATCGAGTGAATTGATCTTAGGATAAAATAAACCAAAATCTAATGTGTGTTTACATATCGTAGAATTTGTTTTACGGCTTTTAAGTGAGTTTCTTTACAGTGAGATTGAAATCTTGCGCAAAAACAAATGCTATGCATTTCATCTGGTCTACTAGCGGTTATATATAATAGAGAACCTATCATACCCCTATATAATTTTTGATCTACATCTTTTGATGTGTCGTCTTTGCTTATGGCTTCATTGGTTGCCATTTGTAACGAACTAGTTTTTGACTGGTTTTGTAATATAATTTATTTTGAATTATTGATTTAAATAATAAATTTAGATAATAAATATTGGGGAAAATTCTAAATACTGTAATGGTTTAAAATCCTTTTACCCAATGTATACACGGTAATAAGAAGAACAATTAAATGTTATCGCATCAACTTATTTTGTAATTTTAATCGTGTTTTAAAATTTTGGTTAAGAATAGATAATATTGGATGTAAATATTGTAAAATATTAGTATAATTATTAATTGAAAATCTTATGTGTATATCCTACTGATTGTATTTGAATATATACAAGTAGGTAATGTTTTAATATTTTGTTATGTTTATATATAAATGTATGTTACTTGTTTAACCTTTTAACTGCTTTCAATCTTGTTTCAGAATGCATATCAATAGTAATAAGAATGGTCCAAGTTGGCAGTTGCTTTTCATCAAAGCATATAAGGACGACATGGCTACAAATAGATACTAAGCAACCATATCTTAATTGTTTAATGCATTTGGTACCTATATTGTAAGCTGCTATGAATAGCTTAGGAATAGACTAGATAGTAGAGACACAGCAAAGCAAAGTGTGCCTAGGCATAGTATTTATAGTTTTTGCATCAACCTTTGTAACAACCCGAAAATCTGGGCCAGTTTAAAATTTTTATTTTGGCAATTTTAGCGAATTTTGATTATTTAAAAAGAATTATTTTAAATAATGTCGACGAGAAATTTATTTTGAATATATTTAGAACGTATATATTATATACGTCGTCGTTAGAATATAAATAATTATATATAATTATAAATAGAATTGAAAATGGTGCGGTAGTTCGATAATTCGATTTCAAACTTCAATTGAATGTACCGGGTGCAAAACAATCCGGATTTTAGCGAAACCAAAAACATTAGGATCTAATTGATGATATCTTTCCAACGAATCCGAAAAATCAAAATTTCATAGCGGGGATAAAAAGATATGTCCAGTTGAAAATTCTGAATAGTCGCTATGGAAATTCAGGCCCTTAAAAATGGAAATTTTGCAAATGACCTCGGATTTCGACGAAACCACTTTTGTTGGATCCATGATGTCAAATTATTGCTAGATTCCAAATTTCATAATTTTTCGAATCAATATGTGAGCGTGGCAAAGGAAAACGCGTTTGACCAGTTTTAGTTGATTTTAATCGACTGGAAAATGGCCATTTTTCAAACGGTCTCAGAATTCGACGAAACTAGTTTTGTTAGGACCGTATCGTCAATACGAAGCTAGAAAATATTTTTCTGGGATTTTTCGAGTTAGTATGTGGCCCCGGTAAATTAAAATGTGCGTTTGAATTTAAAATATAATGATTTATATTTTAAATTTGATGAACACCTATCGTAAAAGCCGAATAGGATTACGAAACATATCCCATTGTGTTCGGAATAGGTGTATTTGGTTAGGGGCGACAGTCGTTGGGTGTTTATTGGGATTCGTATCAATAAACAAGTATGTAGAAATTAAATAATATAAAAAAAAAGGTATAAAAAGAAAAACTCTAAACCCTAATTCTTCAGACCCGCCCCCAAAAGAAAACCGAGGGCCCTCAGCCTCTCCCAAACCTCTCCTTCGATCTCCGCGATGGCGCAAGATCATCTTCGGCCACTAGGAGGAAACCGTTCGCCTGAGGCGGCCCTGTCACCAGCCGAGGTCGCCAGAGCTGCAGCCCCTCGTCGGAGCTGTAATCGAGCTCGAAAGCTCTAAACTTCGCATGAGATTCGAGGCTCAGGGAGGAACTCGAGTGAGGCCAAACCCACGATGGAGGAACGTCGCTCGACGGCGGTTTGACTGGTGCGAGGCGATGGTGGTCCGGACCACCGTGGCGGCGGGCGCAGCTTGCCCTAGATGTCGATGATGGGTTTCCTCAAACCCAGGAAGAAGACGCAGATGCTAAAGGTGATTATTTTAATTTAATTACCACACTATTTTTTTTATTAAGCATAGAAAAATATATAGATTTGTTTGAAAATAAAAATAGATTGGTTTAAAAATAAAACAGAAAAAAATAAATATTGTTTTTTTTAAAATAGAAAATATACATTGTTCTGAAAATGAAATACATACATTGTTTACATACATTGTTTGTATACATTGTTCTGAAAATGAAATGCATACATTGTTTTTGAAAATAAATAACATTGAGTTTTAAAAATATAATTTTTACATGATAGGAATATTAAAAATACCACCTTTATATGTGTAGACAAATAAAAATGTGATTTTTATAATGGTAAGTTTGAAGGGGCGAAATCTATGTTTTTGAAAAGGCGAAATCTTTATATAGAGAATAACAAAGTAAAAATTCGATTTTTATATATTGAATAGCGAAGTAAAAATTCGATTTTTATATATTGAATAACAAAGTAAAAATTCGATTTTTATATATTGAATAGCGAAGTAAAAATTCGATTTTTACATATGTAGAGAATGCGGGCAACGAAGATGACAAAAAGGCGAGAACGACGAAGATCTCTACAATAGGAGTGTCGTGAAGTTGGGATAGCTATCGGTGAGAACTTCTCACTCTAAATTTCTTTTTCTAGTTATATATATATATATATATACTAGGATGCAGACGGTGCTTAGTAGCACCCGACACCCGTTATCCACAGACCATGGATGGCTTGTTTGTTAAATTGTTTGGTTGTGTAGTTGGTTAGATTATTTGGTTTGAATTGAATTGTTTGGTGAAATGGAATTGATTTGATTGATATGTGAAT
The DNA here is from genome assembly GCA_030737875.1 of Allium sativum. Classification (NCBI taxonomy): domain Eukaryota; kingdom Viridiplantae; phylum Streptophyta; class Magnoliopsida; order Asparagales; family Amaryllidaceae; genus Allium; species Allium sativum. The sequence continues at coordinate 745,687,737 of CM060916.1, read as the reverse complement.
GGCGTGGGCCTTCACTAGACCGGGGATAAGGCTAGGCCTCGTCCCGTTTCTAGTATCGTGCCGTTATGCCGCCGAAATTTTCTAAAATAAGTTAGAAAATAAAAATATCATTTCATTTAAAGAATGAACCGAATAAAAAATTCATATGTTAAAATAAAAATGTTTTATCGTTAAAAATATAAATTTTAACGTGAATATGAATATAGTGAATGTGAATAAATAAATATTCATTTACAAACCGGACGGTTTGTTTATGTACACTGATTTGACTGATATTGATTGGGTCGATAAATTTTACACATCGCCCAACTGCACAACTAAAATCTGTGTTTGATTGTTTGAAAACCCCACACGGGTGTTGGGATGAAATATGAAGTTCACTCATCCTGATTGATTAAATATGTCGATCGATTGATTGACAGGCTGTTATAAGCGTTAGATATCTATATTTGATGCTTATACAGTGTAGTGCACTTTGGTTGATGGTTGATTATCTATCGTTGCTATTATATACATTTGTTGTATGGAATCCATATAATTAACATTATATGGTAATTGATTGGGCCTCATTCCAATTTAGAAAATAAAGAATATTATAAAATAAAGGTTCATGTGTTGACTGTACTCATTCGTTGAGATTAGTCATGTGTTGAACGAAATATTTTAATAATAAATTTTACATCTTTATCTATATAAAATAATGGTTCATGTGTTGACTGTACTCATCCGTTGAGATTAGTCATGTGTTGAACGAAATATTTTTATAATAAAATTTACATCTTTATCAATATATAAAATAATGGTTCATGTGTTGACTGTACTCATCCGTTGAGATTTGTCATGTGTTGAACGAAATATTTTTATAATAAAATTTACATCTTTATCAATATAAAATAAAGGTTCATGTGTTGACTGTACTCATCCGTTTAGATTAGTCATGTGTTGAACGAAATAATTTAACAAAAATAGTCACACGTGGACAGTACTCATTCATTGAGATTAGTCGTGTGTTGACAAATAGAAATATTTTAAAATAGAAATATTTGAAAAAGAAATATTTGAAATAGAATATTTGAAAATAGAAATATATGAAGCCGTGTTGATTAGATTGACGCCATTTTGACGTGAACGATATTTATATCAATTTTATTCATAATGAATTGAAAATATAACGATTTCGAAATAAATTGAATATATAACGATTTCGAAATGAATTGAATAGAAAACGAATTTGATTTCAATTGAATATATAACGAATTTGATTCGAATAGAAAACCAATTTGAATTGAATCGAATAGAAAACGACTTTGAAACCAATTTGAATTGAATCGAATAGCAAACGACTTTGAAATTGAATTGAATTGAAAACGAATTCAAATTGAATTGAAAGCGAATTGAAATGAATTCAAATTGAATTGAAATTTGAATTGAATAAAAATGAATTTTAAAACGAATTTATAAAGAAGAATTCAATTTTGATTTGAATTGAAATGGAAGTTGAAATTGTTTTTGAAACGAATTCAAAACTATTTATAAAATTCGTTTTAAATAGAAATCGACGAAACATATATTATATATATAATATAAATGGCCTGAATAGAACGCGCCGCGCCGCGGCAGTTCGTGAATTTCGACCTTTTATTTCAAACGGACATTACGGGAGATCCGACCGTCGGATTCTCCTAAAACCGGAACCGTTGGGTTCGTATCGAAAAGAGCTTTCTAACGAATATTTGAAATTCAAAATCTAACGGTTGTATTTGGAGATACGTCCAAATCAAATTTGAAAAAGGTCGCTGTAAGTGCAGTTCGATGGCCGTTGATGGAAATCGACTGTACGGGCCTTGATAAAATTATTAAAAATATCAATAATTTGTGTAAAATCATTAGAAATGATTTGGAAAAATTTGGGATGAAAAACTCCATATTTGAAAAGATAAAAATAGATTTTTATCAAAATGAACTAGTTTGAACTAAATTTAAAACCTGATTTGTTTTTAAATAAATAAATTAGATTTAAAAAGGGGTTTTAAATAATCGGAATTCCTAATATATTTGAATTAAATTAAACCAGAATTGATTCATGGGTTTATCGTGAACTGTGTTTTAAATAACACTAGTTCTTTAACCCGATAATAAACAGAATGTGATTTGGGTTTGTCGTGAACTGTGTTTTAAATAACACCTAGTTCTTTAACCCAGAAAAAGGAGTTTTAATGAATCTGCAATTAGATTGAAATGGGGAATTTGATAATTTAAATTATCAACTTTAGAAAATGAGCGAGAATAGAGTATCACCAGTTTTGCTCCAAAGCGATAGTTAAATCTTTAATTAGATTTGAACGTGAAATGGTAATTAATTTTACCGATAACACCGTGGTGTTAAATATGGAGTATTACCAATTTTGCTTCATGGGATGAATAGGTTGGGATTGGGAAATAAAATAAATAATTACTTCGGTGTGGTTCGCTAATCTCGACTAGTTTGGAAAACCATAATTTGGTTTGAAATGACATCCAAAGGAAGAACAAAGGATAAATTTTAAAGAATTTATCTTGGATAAAATTAATGGGAACCTTTCCCTAAGAATTGAAATTTAGAAACTAGCTGTAGGTTAGCTAAGAAGAATGGTTTCCTGGGTATTGATCTGATGTTGGTTTCGGCCTTCGGGGTTAATATTTGGGAAATTGTTCTCTTGTTGATTTACGGTTAGTAGCTACTGAATTGGAATGAGGCGTATGCTGTGTTTGTGTAACATTCGTTTTTAAATATACGCGGGTTGTTCGGGAAGGCCGGGTTTATACCCATTCTGAATAACCGATTCGACGATATGTCGAAGATGAAGACGGTGGTTAAAGACCGGAAGTCTTCACATCGTTCGGATAATTACTGACGATCCTGATTGGGTTGTACACCCAAGAGGATGGAAATAGTTGGTGGTCGTCCAGACGTACTTGGAGATGGATGGATATGCGAGGAAAGTGCCTCCGGTTTCGTTCAGACCCAGAACGGACTTGTAAATGGATGGTGTGTCTGACATTGTATTCCTTTATATTGTATTTGTTGATCTCTGCTAAATATATATCTGTTTGGCGGCGGAGAATTTATTCTCTTGCTTAACGCCCTTCTCTGAGACATATGAGCTCAGAGGTTATATATTGGCAGAAATCAGTGGTACGATATGGATTGATAGTGTGGCATGCTGAGATGCAGTGATCCAGACTTTTGTTGAAAAGCAAAGTTTGGTGGTTGATGATCAAAGCGCAGCTGATATAGCATGGCTTTGTGTATAGCGTTGATCCGCGAGCCTCACACCCCGGTATGGTGGTAAACTGATGGTTTGATCAGTATGCTTTTTCGTGGATGGGCACCTTAGTGGTGTCGTGGATTCGGTCGACCGAGATGAGCCTAGTGCTCAGGGATATATAGAGTAAGCGGTGTTTTCTCTCGCTGGGACGTAAGCCGCGGTGGTACTCTGGTCCCAAATGTGCGGATGCAGACGGTGTTCTCTTGTTGGGACGTAAGCCGTGGTGAATTGCATTACGCGATCGATCTTTCGAATCAGGAGCCACCATGATGGAAATCCAATTTCCAATACGTGTATTCCGACTTTATTTGTAGAGCCTAGTATGGCGACGTAGTGGGATGGGGCACTTATGCCGTCTATGATTGATACTTATGATTTGAAGATATTTTATACAATATGCACTTGTAAAAGTATCAAATGATTTGTTTTAAACGTATCAAGCATTCTTGGCTATTATAAGGTAAAAACCCTATCCTCCGGCTTGCGTTGCATTGTGTGATGGGACCTGGGTCTTATAATAGCTTCATTTTTCTTTAATTAGCATTGCGCTGTTGTTTTAAGCACTGGTGTTCTTGGGAGGAAACCCGTTCCGTGTTATGCGGCGTGGTCCCTTGATTTACCTAACTATAAAAATAAAGATTAATAACTGTTTTAGTTCTCACACCAGTCACATGACTGACCTGGAGTTTATTGTTTTAACCTAAACTCTGGGTGCCCCTATTTTCCACACGGGCAGCTAGTAATTTTGGTTTTGCAGATTTATATTCACAGGATCCTGGTTTACAGCTGGAACGATATCCGGAAAGCTTTGTATCCGTATATCTCCTTCAGTTGTGTATTGAATTATTTTCCGCTGCGATGTATTTAAAATGTAATTTAAATCTCTGATATTTCTGTGTAATATTTATTCATTTATACTCTGTATATTCTTGTATTCTGGTGCATTGTTGTAATATACAGTGAAATGTTCTTTTGTATGCGTTCTGATTTGTCGTGTTCTCAAACGATAGGGCGTTTCGAGCGGTCTGGGTCGGTTTAGCGACTGGTTCGGACCGAGCGAAATTCCTTGCCGTCACAACCTTTCATTTCAAATATTTACTGGAGACAGCCTAGGAAAATAATCTATTTACCTAGTTATGCATTAGCACATGCATCTAAAACATGGAAAATTAATGTATGTATATTTTCTTTGCAATGAAGTTTGTTTTTTTAAAGAAAAAAACCATTAAGTCCATTAGCTGTGTACAAGATTGTCAAGCTCATGACTGGAAGTGAAACCCTGCAACACTCCTTTCAAATCTTAGATAGGCTGCCGGCATGTATTGAAGCAAGCATAGAACCCGCTACACCTACATTGCTCCATTTCTTTCAATAAATACACACTAGCACAGTTAGAAGAACATGGCTACACTAATTTGCACAGTTAGATCAAAGTACTACACAACAACTACATGGATATAGGCTGCATTGTATTGTCATTAGAATTAGGATAGGAACAGTTATAAATTGCATTGCAACATTCCATTTAAATCAATCCACACCCAGCTATAAAACATAGCTGTCTGGTTTCGAATCAACTAGACATATACAGCTATGTTATCCTTTAAATCAATAGCAACACCTATGTACTTCCTTCCCCATGCATACATGTGCTTCTCATTATTTTATTATTCTTGGCTTCTATAAATACATGTTAGCTTTTGTGTGCATTCACAACATATCTCTCGAACCAAACCATAAGAAATGGAAGAAAAGCTTGGCATGAAAAGGATGAAACCTGTATATAAGGAACAGAGAAACATGGGACTTCTTCGTGAGTAAACAACTCAAATCTCTTTTGCTGTTATATCCATCTTTAGTTTATTCAACTATATGTGTGCTATATATTTATCACTTGGAATTCAGATATTTAAGTTGTTTAAATGGTTTAATATCTGAAAAGTAGATTAAGGAAAGAGATTGAAAACTGAGAATGGAAAAGGCAGTAAACAGAATGGAAAGCACAGTAATATATGTGCGTAGATTCTTTTATCCCCATTTGAATCACTCTGATGATTGTTATATGTGTATGCCTTAATCTGGTTATGGCTTATCATGGAGAGTTCGACAATTGTTGAAAGGAAAAATCATAGTAAATAGTTAAACAACATTAGTATTGTTAAGCTAAAACATATCCCATTTTCCTTTGATTTAAAAATCAAAAGATACAACTGTGTGCGCTCTATTTTCCATCATTGAGTGAATGTTATAAGCAAGTAAATTATCAAACATAGGCAAGTGCTTATGTAAGAATATTTTTGCAGTTGACTTATGAGGTTGCAGGATAGTAACTGTTGAATTAAGTTTTTTTAATAAACTAAAATTTCTTTAACTCGAGACATGTTCAGAGATAAGAATCACAACAAAGAGCTGTAATCATAGCTGCGTTGTTAATAAAATAAATTTTCCATCTACGAAATTGGATCATGAGATGATAGAAATAATAACAGTTGGTCTATGGTGTACCACGTGACCTGCAAAATACATGATTTATTCAGCTGATTGAATACCTATGTAAATGGGGCGAATCACTTAAACAGTACTCGCGTTATTCTAATCTGAAACTATATAACAGATTTAGCTTATATTATGTTTCGGGTTCTCATGACTGACCATTCCAGAATTTTACGTACATTGTAAGTAAGAGTAGTATTTCTTTAATATACTCCAACGATACACTGCCATAATGTGGTTTATAGTTTATCAAGTCCTGTTTTGATTCTCACTATAATACAGTAGCTATTGGTAAGCAAGTCCTTGTAGTAACTAAGTTTGGGTATGCATTGATAATGCACGAGAGAATGATGATAGTAACATTAGTGAGAATGAGAATGGGGACTTGGGGCTGAGAACTTGTGCATGTGCACACTGCGCATGTGTGCACTAGGAAGGTTACCAAAACAAGACAAGAGGAAGGGAGGGTGACGCTATAGGAAGGACACGACGCATGAATAAGAAGGTTACTGGGGATGCCATGAGGTGGGGCACTGGAAGGGAAGTATGGACGAGGTCAGATGATGGGCAAGATGAACGTGTACAGGCAAAAACTAAAAGAAGAAAATAAGGAAAGAGAGAGTGGTTGGTTAGGCAAATGAATGAGTTCAGGCAAAAGGGAATTTTAGGAAGGAGAGGGGAAAGGATCGGTGGACTTGTGGTTGAAAACAGACCGAATGGGTTTCTGGGAATTTAAATCAACAAAAAAAAAGAACAAAACGTAATGGAATGATACAGGGGAAGGCAGAAAATTAACACGCAAGAAGGAGAACAAAAGAGAAGTGGCGGCTTGGCATTTCCCTTGCCTGGAACGTACGGTGAGGATATTTTAAATAGTGAGGGGGCTTTTGGGCTTTAGCCCATCTTCAAAAATAAAATAATAAATAAATAAATAAAGGGACGTTAGTGTTTGAGTCTGAACGTGTGGCTTGCACAGTGACCAGGCTTGCACTGATGTTAACACTAGTGACGTTCGTGTTTACATTTCATTTTTTCTTCGAATGAACTGATGTGCTGCTAGATGCATTGTAGTATTGCATGATCTAGAGGACAAGCTTAGCAACTGAATCATTGAATGCATGGATATCCTTCCACTGCAAACTTCCAGACCCATAAAGAAGTTTCCACTAATAAACATCATAATTTTCTCAAAAAGTTTGGGGAAGCAATATTGGATATCCTCCAAATGTAAAAAGGTCAATCTCAAATGTAGACAAAGCAAAGTCTCAATGAATAAATCAAGGGAAAAAAATCAAGAAAAGTTTAGTGCAACCTTCAGGAAAATAAAAAGAATTTATTTTAAGTAAATATATATTTATATGTATATGGTGAAATTTCAATAATAAAAAGAAGAACATGTTTAAGTTATACACATGAGGTATTATATAAATATTTATATAATCTATATACAAATATACTGTTGTGAATAAATGTAATGGATGGAATTTTCGACCCAGAAAATCAACATAAAAACAAACTGTTGACTATTCAAGCATCGAAAACACCAGGACATTAATAGAAGAATTTAGAGGGTGAGAAAGAAAAGATAGAACTAATAGAATAGAAGAAGAAGAAGATCACAACTGAACAGAATCAGAGTAACACGAAACTCGCAGCAGAACAAAATAAGATGTATTATATAACATAACTTTGAATACAAAACTGTATTGTATATACATACCATTATTAGAGTACAATACATCATATCACAGCGGAAATAACTCTACATAACTAATGGTGAAGCTTCCTGCTTTTGAGCTCCTCCAAGTGAATCTGCAAAGCCTGAAACACTTGACTGCCCGTACAAATTTGGGCACCCAAGAGTTTAAGGAAAACAAACAAAATAAACTCTGGGTCAGTCATGGGACTGGTGTGAGTAAATTCCAACTATACGGTTTTACTTTGAAGAAAATCCTTTTGAAACAAAAGGATAATAGTAAGACCAGCCCACACATAAACATGGACGGCTTTTACCTTACTATAACCCAAATTACTTTGATATCAAAACAGTGATATTATGATAATGTCTAAACAAATAATTATCCAAGTAGTAGAACGCTTGCATCTCACGTTCCACATATATATAGTATAAAATCATAAACCGCAGGGCGCTTATCGGAGAATGGATTCCAACAGACAAGGTATGGGAGCACCTTCTTAATAGTGTACTCTAGAGGGGATACACTCAGGGTTCAACAAGAACGTCTTGCAACCCGGCCACACATGACCGCTCACTCATTTAGCTTGAGTGTCGCGAATATATTGCCACCACAGTTGCAGGCCATTCAACCGTCATCCGAAGATACAGAATCGAAAAGAAGTATAAATATGAATTTTCTCTAGATCGGTGACAATACACCCTGCTTGGGGATGACGCAACTAGCCATGTTGCCTAGCCCAACTTTTGTTACTTTCTGGTTGTGAGGCTAGAGGCTACGTCTATCTTCAGAACATCTGATCCCCATTCACTTTGAATGTCACATCGTCAAATCCGTAATCACACATTGATTACACAAATGCACACTGGATGTAGAATAAAGAGAAGTTACATTCTCCCCACCAACTTGGTATATTCGTAAAATCAACGGCGTGACCGTTGGAAATACTCTGTCAGACACTCGTCCATACAAGTTGTCCTGGGACTGGACAAACAAAACACACCATTCTATAACTGGACGATCCTTGCATTTAACTCCGTCTTCAATTATCTTCAGCATATCTAATTCGCAACGATTATGCCTATACGGAGTGGTTTTCGGGTAATAACCCAACCGGTCTCTCCGTATTGACAACGACGGTCAAACACTTCGATAGTCTGTTATTTAACTATCGGAGTTAAAACAACATTCATTTAGATGTACAACTAACATCACACAACCACGGGTACTTTTTATTTGACATTCATTTTTATTATTCGAATTTCCATATCTTACCGGATATTACTATACTCCCGATTTACCCTTTTACACTCTTGGAAAACATTTCCAGTTATTATAAAACTCTTGTTCTTTCATATTCCAGAAACATACGTTATTAACGTTCGAAACATTTTCATTCTTTTCACATTCCTTGGTTTCTACACTTGGATCGTATACCCTATCTTCATTGGAAAATATTTCCAATTTCATTATAAATATTGTAATCGGCCAACCGTTTACTTTTAAAACATAATTCACTTAAAAATGTGAATACCATTCCTGTTATAGAAATCTGAATACCTTTATCAATTAACTCTTTATTCAAGTAATACTTATCTCGTTTACCGAAACCTCTTTCATACTTTATATTCCCAATCCACTTTATAAACTCTGTTTTCTAAGACAACTTCTTATCAAATTGATATCAAGTTTATAACTAAATACTGACTCCTATCCTATTAACATTTATTTGTTTAAAACTAAATGTTAATTATTCTATCAGATTATAATCCCTAAAATAGTTACTTTTAATACAATCGACATCGTCGAATTCTAGTTCCAAATCCTAACGGTTTAATTCTAATCACATTTCGAACATCGAAATGCTGTCATCGTTTTCTAACACGATTCTCCAATTTCTCTTTCTAAAACAGATTCTTATATTTTCTTATGACATCATTATTTCTCACTTTCGAATAAGTGGATTTCAACTAAACTGCTTCATTTCCTAGGAAGTGCTGCTATATATAAAAGTCACGCTTAAGTCTAATCAACAGCAGTTAATTTGTTGCTATAGTTCTAAACTTGTCATACGCTGTAATATTCCCTTTATAACTAATCTCAACATTTCAGTCACCCTTACCTTATCAACAGCGTTATTTTATCGCTATAGTTCAAACTTGCATATGCTGCCATATTCCTTTTCTACTAATCTTAACATCTATCTCCGTTACAAACTGATATCGTTCCTCGATAATAGTGAAACCGTTCAAGTTGGGGTATTCTATTTACCTCTCAAACCTTGATCGACAACGTTCTTACCTTAGAACAAATATAAGTCTGTATTCTAATACCTTATACCACAAATCGTATTTTCTTGTTTAATTTTAACTATGGTTTTATAACATCATATTCTTACTTTGAAATCTCTATTGTTTATGATTATTTATATTAAACATAAGCACTTCGCTTTCTCTATCCCACAGTTCTATTTATAACTTCTTAACCAAAAGGTAATTAAATCTCATTACTTTGGATTAATTTATTTCTAAACGGTTTCATTAGATTAATTAAAGACCAATTAATCTAATAAACATTTTCCCAAATAACAGTTGATTAAATCAACTCCATTCCATCAGTAAATTCGTTAACTGATTTTAATTACTTCTCAACATTAAATTAATATAATTAATCTAATAATATTTCTAAATTGTTTATCTTAAATCTAATCATCCAAATATTTAATCGTCGGATAATTTCTTCTTTATAAACTCATTTAAATGTCAACAATCGTTTTTATTTATTTTATAAAAGCGAACTCTAAAATATTGGTTTATAATAGAACTTCTATTATAAATTTAAATCTTCTTTTTAATTATAAAAATATAATTTTTATAATTAACCTCATTGATTTGCCTGACGGCCAATCACTCCTTATCAAAACGATGGTTTTACGGTCGACTGTTATCACTTTCTAAACTGATATCGTTTATTGATTTATCGAAACAGATGTTGAATTTCCGTTCAACATCAATATTCACATGGAGTTTAAATATAATTCGGGTTCATACAAAACAACAGTACATATAATTATCAAGGAATCCGGTCGGATTCCTCCAACCTGTTTTCCGCATCCACAGATGTCAGTCAATACAATTTACACTAACTCTATACTAGGGGATATTCTAATCGATGAAATCAGTGTCCAACCGATGGTGTGTGCATATGTAACGGTATATAATATTCAACCAAATTAATTGTAATCTACCTAATCGATCATCACACAGCATTCAAACAAATATTAACATATTTTAAATAGATCAGAGTGAGTGAATTTACTCACCTTGGTGCGTTAACCGTTAAATAACGATTTGCGTCAACTCTAATCAAAATATCTTTACTTTAAAGTACTCGCCATACGGTCTGGATGCTTCTCGGTTGGTCCTATTTTGCCTCACTTCCATACAGTCCAGACTGCATGTATCGTCCGTTTCCACAGTGTATTTAACTATAGTTAAAACCCATAGGACCAGCATCGCAATTGTTCTTCGACATACTCCCTTCCCTTTATTTCTTCACATAACGCCACTTCATTGTTCAAAAAGAAATGAACACTCTCCTGTACAATTTAACTTCATGCCCATTTTGGATTTACCAATCTATACATCTTCTTGTTGGCTCACGTGTTATACTTTTTCTTCTTTGTTATATTCGGAACGCAACCTTCCAGTAACAAACACTTTGTTCCCTTAATCATGGTTTTTGGCTTAATCCATCTCAAATGAAAATAACCCATAAGGAGCTCTCATGTACCCGAAACTCCGTATGATCTCCTCATTGACCTACTACAAACTAAATGCATTGCCCCTTTTCCCTTGTTTTGAATCGCCTGCACAAGCTTTTACATCATCCTCATCTCCTCCTCAAGACATCACGTCTTCATTCATATTGGGACTTCCACCTCCCGAAAACAAAATGCCGCAAGCCCCTAGTTCTCATCCAAATACAAAAACATCCTCTTCCCAATGAATGAGACCCACGCACCTGCTTCCAAAATGATCGGACTTCATTGTTTTCAATGGAAAAACCACACAGCGTGCTCCCTTACCCCTTCATATTTTGTTTTCTTTATCATCTCATACCCACGTGTTGCTTCTGTATACATCCCGTATTCCCTATGCAAAGCTCGAGCACCCAAAGTTGAAGCTTCACGCGTGATCCACTTGGCCCCTTTCCAAAACAGTCCTCCCTCCGACCTTGAACTGCTTCCTTCTCATCAGTTCAAACAGCTCCACTCAAACATTTTCAAACCGCCAATATGTGAGAGCCCAGATCCGCCACTTTTATCCCACTACATAACACGCACAGATGCATGTATATATTTTTTTTCACTAATCCACCTGGGCTTCATATAAACTGTACGGCCTCCTCCTTGCAAAGACCTTCGCTCCACTCATTTCATGCATACGGCTTCATGGCATGCACCCTTATGCTGCTCCACAAACTGATGTCCCTCTACTCATAAGAGCTCACGCACAATACATAAAGTGCGAACCAAACTATCACCATACACCTCCAAAAACTGAGCTGAACCCGTAATTTCCTAGCCCTGTCCTCCTTGGTCTCGAAGACAGCACCATCAGTTCGACCCATACTCGAAGTCGAAGCATACCAGTCCATCTATCTTCATCACGTTAGGACATTATATGCAAGTATAAGCCCTTCCCGAAGCCGCATGTTTACACTTCTATCCACCCTTCTGCTTTCCATTTTAAAACGCTGCCGCTGCCTTTCCTTTTCACGTATTTCCCCTCTTCCATGCTACTGTTCTTACGTTTAAGTGCCCAAATGTACACCAATTTCCTTCTCACGCCAACTCCCTTCCTTTCACACTCTTTCACACTCGTTTCTTACACGCTGAGTTTTGTTTTGATTTCTCGAACGCCATGAATTCTCTTAGTTTTCGTTTTCAGAAAGATGAGCGTGTGTCTGTGTATTTATGGAGTTTGGAGCCTTAATGGTGAAGTAATTGAGAGTATAGGGTAGGGTTAAGGTCCGTACATAGTAGGAGTGGACTTTGCGGTTTCTTCGGTATGAAGGATTAGGGTAGTAGCTTATATTTCCCAACAGCATGGACCTTGCAGCGTCTTGTACAAATCATAGGTAGGTGATGGTGTTTCCGCAGCTTAAATTTCCAACGCAAAGCCTATATTTTATTTTATATCTTAGTACCCTTAAGGATTAACAGTAAGGTGTATTGAGGGGAGGTATGACATGCATATTTATGAAGAGGAGATATTTTTCCATTGAGTACGTGCTGCTAATTATAGACATAGGGTAGGAAATAGATTTGCATGTCACCCGTAGGTTGCACACCTTAGAAGGTATAGGTTTGTATTTAGTTCTAGGATAGGCACGTAGTTTATATTTCCTAAGTGTACCGGTTGCGTAAATTTTTGTCTGTGTCCAGGCTGCTATGGACAGAATTAAGATTATGGTCGTGTCTAGCGAGGTGTCACGATCCAAAAAATATAATAATACCGGTAGTTTGACTCATATTTTGAAACCCCGAAATACCGATACAGGGTGCAAAATATTCCAAATAAAAAGTTGTTTATTAAATTAATTAAAAATTACAGTAAAATTTTAAAAATTAAATTATCGCTATGTCCCAAAAGAACCTTGTCACGATTTGCAACCGATATCAAGTTATATTCAAATAACTGTTACGGTCGATATACGATTTCATAGCGACTTTCTGAATATTTGATTTGAACATAACTTCCACTCTGTAACACGAAATCTTGGTTTTTCACTTCTGTTAGAAAGATACAGTTCAACAGATTCCAACGCTTCTTGTTTCGAAGAAACCCGACTAATAACGTGTCATGTACACTCAGTTGAAGTTCAGGACGTTAAATTATGAGCTGCAGCGATATTACGGGCTCGATTATATTTAATATATATTTTTATACGTTCAACTTCGTTTTAATTAATATATAAATCCACTTATATTACAAATTCAATATTTAAACTGATTTAAATATTCACATACAAACCGACGAAAATGCGGGACGTTATAGACCTTCCCCCTTAAAATAATTTCGTCCTAGAAATTGCTAAGATAGGGAAAATGCTACGATCTCTGTTATAACATGGTTAAAAATCTTTTTGGTTTACTTCATAATTCCAGTTTCCACTGAACTGATTATTTCCAATTAAAATATTAATTCCTTATTATTTCGAATATTTTCAAAATTTCTTAAAATTTCCTAACCGCTTAAATTTTCAGAGAATCTCGCCAGCATCTCCTCTACACGGCTCACTCGGTACTACAACAACTTGCCACTCCGGGCCTTCTCCATTCCAAAAGAAAATCAAACAGCCAAACGGCTTGCCCAAACTGACTCATAAAAACCCTCATACTCGTATATAAACGTGTACCTTCCCTGTTGGGCATTCAACTATATCTCTGCCATCTGCTATTAAACTAGCATATATCCAAACATTTCCAACTGATCTTCTATAAATTTATCTTCAAATCCAATTCACTTATATCCAAGCCGACACCATTTCAAACTCCAATTTCATTCTTGGTTTTCAAACTTTTATCTATCTAAGTCCAATTCTTCAACCAAGTTAAGTTCTATTCAAACTCTTATTTCACAAATTCAATTCCTTCATCAAGTTAATTTCTACTCCAACACGATTTTTTTCTTAACTATCTTCAATTCAATTCAAAATTTATTTAACTTAGTTTTAAGTTCCACTTTTACCATTTTAACTTCATAAGTTAAATCCTTTATTTCAGAGTTCAAATTCCTGGGATTTTTCAAATCAGTTTGAAATCATATATTTGCATATAATAATGGTAATTCAAAATATTTGAATTTCTAGCATCTTGTTTCCTCATAATAATTCAAAAATAAAATCTTTTGGTAGTAATCCGTCACTCTGAAACTCGAAAATGACACTGATGATGTGGCCAGCATTATCAGAATTATTTTCCAGTGGTCGAAGTGAGTTCAATACTATATCACTTTCAAAATTCATTTTTACAACACTTTCATTTTGAATTTGACTTCAAAATATCTTTCACAGCACTTGGAAAACAATTTCAAACATTTTCATTTTGAAATCCCTACAAAATATACAACGTTTAGAAAACATTTCTAAATTCACCCAGGATCTTAAAATTTCCATATATTTAATCCAAATATTATTTCCAACTCTTTTCCAAATTTTTAGAGTTTTATTTCAATTCTGGTTTTAACTTCAGATTTAGTTCATCTGATTTTTCATATTATACTAATATAATATTTCGATCGGTTATTTATATAACCAACTCAATTATATATCTTATTTGATCATAACAACGATCAATACTATAATAATCTTAAGATATATATTTCTTTTATATCAAAATATATTTTTCGGGTATAATATTTTTATTTACCCCTTTTTAAAACATACTGTGTCGAATTACTCTGTTCAAGAGTTTAGAAACACCTATCGACGCAGTTTGCATTACTGTTTCGACCAGAATTTATAAACCACTCGACTAACCAGTCAACACAATATAAAACAGTTTTTATATTAATTTACAAATACGCGCTCATATATATACACTCATACTCAATCTAAGGTATTACTAACCTAATCTCTATTGAGTTACGCCACAGAGCCAAGGTAATCACTTAACCTTCAGCTCTGATACCATCTGTAATGGATGGAATTTTCGACCCAGAAAATCAACATAAAAACAAACTGTTGACTATTCAAGCATCGAAAACACCAGGACATTAATAGAAGAATTTAGAGGGTGAGAAAGAAAAGATAGAACTAATAGAATAGAAGAAGAAGAAGATCACAACTGAACAGAATCAGAGTAACACGAAACTCGCAGCGGAACAAAATAAGATGTATTATATAACATAACTTTGAATACAAAACTGTATTGTATATACATACCATTATCAGAGTACAATACATCATATCACAACGGAAATAACTCTACATAACTAATGGTGAAGCTTCCTGCTTTTGAGCTCCTCCAAGTGAATTTGCAAAGCCTGAAACACTTGACTGCCCGTACAAATTTGGGCACCCAAGAGTTTAAGGAAAACAAACAAAATAAACTCTGGGTCAGTCATGGGACTGGTGTGAGTAAATTCCAACTATACGGTTTTACTTTGAAGAAAATCCTTTTGAAACAAAAGGATAATAGTAAGACCAGCCCACACATAAACATGGACGGCTTTTACCTTACTATAACCCAAATTACTTTGATATCAAAACAGTGATATTATGATAATGTCTAAACAAATAATTATCCAAGTAGTAGAACGCTTGCATCTCACGTTCCACATATATATAGTATAAAATCATAAACCGCAGGGCGCTTATCGGAGAATGGATTCCAACAGACAAGGTATGGGAGCACCTTCTTAATAGTGTACTCTAGAGGGGATACACTCAGGGTTCAACAAGAACGTCTTGCAACCCGGCCACACATGACCGCTCACTCATTTAGCTTTAGTGTCGCGAATATATTGCCACCACGGTTGCAGGCCATCCAACCGTCATCCGAAGATACAGAATCGAAAAGAAGTATAAATATGAATTTTCTCTAGATCGGTGACAATACACCCTGCTTGGGGATGACCCAACTAGCCATGCTGCCTAGCCCAACTTTTGTTACTTTCTGGTTGTGAGGCTAGAGGCTACGTCTATCTTCAGAACATCTGATCCCCATTCACTTTGAATGTCACATCGTCAAATCCGTAATCACACATTGATTACACAAATGCACACTGGATGTAGAATAAAGAGAAGTTACATTCTCCCCACCAACTTGGTATATTCGTAAAATCAACGGCGTGACCGTTGGAAATACTCTGTCAGACACTCGTCCATACAAGTTGTCCTGGGACTGGACAAACAAAACACACCATTCTATAACTAGACGATCCTTGCATTTAACTCCGTCTTCAATTATCTTCAGCATATCTAATTCGCAACGATTATGCCTATACGGAGTGGTTTTCGGGTAATAACCCAACCGGTCTCTCCGTATTGACAACGACGGTCAAACACTTCGATAGTCGGTTATTTAACTATCGGAGTTAAAACAACATTCATTTAGATGTACAACTAACATCACACAACCACGGGTACTTTTTATTTGACATTCATTTTTATTATTCGAATTTCCATATCTTACCGGATATTACTATACTCCCGATTTACCCTTTTACACTCTTGGAAAACATTTCCAGTTATTATAAAACTCTTGTTCTTTCATATTCCAGAAACATACGTTATTAACGTTCGAAACATTTTCATTCTTTTCACATTCCTTGGTTTCTACACTTGGATCGTATACCCTATCTTCATTGGAAAATATTTCCAATTTCATTATAAATATTGTAATCGGCCAACCGTTTACTTTTAAAACATAATTCACTTAAAAATGTGAATACCATTCCTGTTATAGAAATCTGAATACCTTTATCAATTAACTCTTTATTCAAGTAATACTTATCTCGTTTACCGAAACCTCTTTCATACTTTATATTCCCAATCCACTTTATAAACTCTGTTTTCTAAGACAACTTCTTATCAAATTGATATCAAGTTTATAACTAAATACTGACTCCTATCCTATTAACATTTATTTGTTTAAAACTAAATGTTAATTATTCTATCAGATTATAATCCCTAAAATAGTTACTTTTAATACATTCGACATCGTCGAATTCTAGTTCCAAATCCTAACGGTTTAATTCTAATCACATTTCGAACATCGAAATGCTGTCATCGTTTTCTAACACGATTCTCCAATTTCTCTTTCTAAAACAGATTCTTATATTTTCTTATGACATCATTATTTCTCACTTTCGAATAAGTGGATTTCAACTAAACTGCTTCATTTCCTAGGAAGTGCTGCTATATATAAAAGTCACGCTTAAGTCTAATCAACAGCAGTTAATTTGTTGCTATAGTTCTAAACTTGTCATACGCTGTAATATTCCCTTTATAACTAATCTCAACATTTCAGTCACCCTTACCTTATCAACAGCGTTATTTTATCGCTATAGTTCAAACTTGCATATGCTGCCATATTCCTTTTCTACTAATCTTAACATCTATCTCCGTTACAAACTGATATCGTTCCTCGATAATAGTGAAACCGTTCAAGTTGGGGTATTCTATTTACCTCTCAAACCTTGATCGACAACGTTCTTACCTTAGAACAAATATAAGTTTGTATTCTAATACCTTATACCACAAATCGTATTTTCTTGTTTAATTTTAACTATGGTTTTATAACATCATATTCTTACTTTGAAATCTCTATTGTTTATGATTATTTATATTAAACATAAGCACTTCGCTTTCTCTATCCCACAGTTCTATTTATAACTTCTTAACCAAAAGGTAATTAAATCTCATTACTTTGGATTAATTTATTTCTAAACGGTTTCATTAGATTAATTAAAGACCAATTAATCTAATAAACATTTTCCCAAATAACAGTTGATTAAATCAACTCCATTCCATCAGTAAATTCGTTAACTGATTTTAATTACTTCTCAACATTAGATTAATATAATTAATCTAATAATATTTCTAAATTGTTTATCTTAAATCTAATCATCCAAATATTTAATCGTCGGATAATTTCTTCTTTATAAACTCATTTAAATGTCAACAATCGTTTTTATTTATTTTATAAAAGCGAACTCTAAAATATTGGTTTATAATAGAACTTCTATTATAAATTTAAATCTTCTTTTTAATTATAAAAATATAATTTTTATAATTAACCTCATTGATTTGCCTGACGGCCAATCACTCCTTATCAAAACGATGGTTTTACGGTCGACTGTTATCACTTTCTAAACTGATATCGTTTATTGATTTATCGAAACAGATGTTGAATTTCCGTTCAACATCAATATTCACATGGAGTTTAAATATAATTCGGGTTCATACAAAACAACAGTACATATAATTATCAAGGAATCCGGTCGGATTCCTCCAACCTGTTTTCCGCATCCACAGATGTCAGTCAATACAATTTACACTAACTCTATACTAGGGGATATTCTAATCGATGAAATCAGTGTCCAACCGATGGTGTGTGCATATGTAACGGTATATAATATTCAACCAAATTAATTGTAATCTACCTAATCGATCATCACACAGCATTCAAACAAATATTAACATATTTTAAATAGATCAGAGTGAGTGAATTTACTCACCTTGGTGCGTTAACCGTTAAATAACGATTTGCGTCAACTCTAATCAAAATATCTTTACTTTAAAGTACTCGCCATACGGTCTGGATGCTTCTCGGTTGGTCCTATTTTGCCTCACTTCCATACAGTCCAGACTGCATGTATCGTCCGTTTCCACAGTGTATTTAACTATAGTTAAAACCCATAGGACCAGCATCGCAATTGTTCTTCGACATACTCCCTTCCCTTTATTTCTTCACATAACGCCACTTCATTGTTCAAAAAGAAATGAACACTCTCCTGTACAATTCAACTTCATGCCCATTTTGGATTTACCAATCTATACATCTTCTTGTTGGCTCACGTGTTATACTTTTTCTTCTTTGTTATATTCGGAACGCAACCTTCCAGTAACAAACACTTTGTTCCCTTAATCATGGTTTTTGGCTTAATCCATCTCAAATGAAAATAACCCATAAGGAGCTCTCATGTACCCGAAACTCCGTATGATCTCCTCATTGACCTACTACAAACTAAATGCATTGCCCTTTTTCCCTTGTTTTGAATCGCCTGCACAAGCTTTTACATCATCCTCATCTCCTCCTCAAGACATCACGTCTTCATTCATATTGGGACTTCCACCTCCCGAAAACAAAATGCCGCAAGCCCCTAGTTCTCATCCAAATACAAAAACATCCTCTTCCCAATGAATGAGACCCACGCACCTGCTTCCAAAATGATCGGACTTCATTGTTTTCAATGGAAAAACCACACAGCGTGCTCCCTTACCCCTTCATATTTTGTTTTCTTTATCATCTCATACCCACGTGTTGCTTCTGTATACATCCCGTATTCCCTATGCAAAGCTCGAGCACCCAAAGTTGAAGCTTCACGCGTGATCCACTTGGCCCCTTTCCAAAACAGTCCTCCCTCCGACCTTGAACTGCTTCCTTCTCATCAGTTCAAACAGCTCCACTCAAACATTTTCAAACCGCCAATATGTGAGAGCCCAGATCCGCCACTTTTATCCCACTACATAACACGCACAGATGCATGTATATATATATTTTTTTCACTAATCCACCTGGGCTTCATATAAACTGTACGGCCTCCTCCTTGCAAAGACCTTCGCTCCACTCATTTCATGCATACGGCTTCATGGCATGCACCCTTATGCTGCTCCACAAACTGATGTCCCTCTACTCATAAGAGCTCACGCACAATACATAAAGTGCGAACCAAACTATCACCATACACCTCCAAAAACTGAGCTGAACCCGTAATTTCCTAGCCCCGTCCTCCTTGGTCTCGAAGACAGCACCATCAGTTCGACCCATACTCGAAGTCGAAGCATACCAGTCCATCTATCTTCATCACGTTAGGACATTATATGCAAGTATAAGCCCTTCCCGAAGCCGCATGTTTACACTTCTATCCACCCTTCTGCTTTCCATTTTAAAACACTGCCGCTGCCTTTCCTTTTCACGTATTTCCCCTCTTCCATGCTACTGTTCTTACGTTTAAGTGCCCAAATGTACACCAATTTCCTTCTCACGCCAACTCCCTTCCTTTCACACTCTTTCACACTCGTTTCTTACACGCTGAGTTTTGTTTTGATTTCTCGAACGCCATGAATTCTCTTAGTTTTCGTTTTCAGAAAGATGAGCGTGTGTCTGTGTATTTATGGAGTTTGGAGCCTTAATGGTGAAGTAATTGAGAGTATAGGGCAGGGTTAAGGTCCGTACATAGTAGGAGTGGACTTTGCGGTTTCTTCGGTATGAAGGATTAGGGTAGTAGCTTATATTTCCCAACAGCATGGACCTTGCAGCGTCTTGTACAAATCATAGGTAGGTGATGGTGTTTCCGCAGCTTAAATTTCCAACGCAAAGCCTATATTTTATTTTATATCTTAGTACCCTTAAGGATTAACAGTAAGGTGTATTGAGGGGAGGTATGACATGCATATTTATGAAGAGGAGATATTTTTCCATTGAGTACGTGCTGCTAATTATAGACATAGGGTAGGAAATAGATTTGCATGTCACCCGTAGGTTGCACACCTTAGAAGGTATAGGTTTGTATTTAGTTCTAGGATAGGCACGTAGTTTATATTTCCTAAGTGTACCGGTTGCGTAAATTTTTGTCTGTGTCCAGGCTGCTATGGACAGAATTAAGATTATGGTCGTGTCTAGCGAGGTGTCACGATCCAAAAAATATAATAATACCGGTAGTTTGACTCATATTTTGAAACCCCGAAATACTGATACAGGGTGCAAAATATTCCAAATAAAAAGTTGTTTATTAAATTAATTAAAAATTACAGTAAAATTCTGAAAATTAAATTATCGCTATGCCCCAAAAGAACCTTGTCACGATTTGCACCCGATATCAAGTTATATTCAAATAACCGTTACGGTCGATATACGATTTCATAGCGACTTTCTGAATATTTGATTTGAACATAACTTCCACTCTGTAACACGAAATCTTGGTTTTTCACTTCTGTTAGAAAGATACAGTTCAACAGATTCCAACGCTTCTTGTTTCGAAGAAACCCGACTAATAACGTGTCATGTACACTCAGTTGAAGTTCAGGACGTTAAATTATGAGCTGCAGCGATATTACGGGCTCGATTATATTTAATATATATTTTTATACGTTCAACTTCGTTTTAATTAATATATAAATCCACTTATATTACAAATTCAATATTTAAACTGATTTAAATATTCACATACAAACCGACGAAAATGCGGGACGTTACAATAAATATATGTTTAGATCAAGAAAAGGTGATTAAATAGTTAGGCTCGTATATGTGTAGTTATATCGATCGGTGGTGTATGTAAGTACTCGACGTAGTATCAAGTTTTATACAATTCAATTTAAAATAAATAAATTTACTATGTAATTCGATGTGGTTTTATATTAGTAAAACTAATCATACGTAAATTTAGTCGCTTAACTAAAATAATACATAAATTGTTAAAATAGATAAGTAATGATCTATAATTCGGTAAATTCTGAATTGGTTGAGTTGTGTTAAATTACATAACCGAAATTCTATATGACAACTGTTAGTGGAAATAAAACACCATTCCGCTATAAATTGGATTGACTGAATTGTTTGAACATCGGTTAGCAGAAATAAATATCGTTGCGCTATTGTATTAGTTTGACATATTTTTATCAGTAAATTTCAATTGATAATATTGATGGTATTTACATGGTTGTTTGTGTAAAGTGGATTAATAGCTTGAATATCATCTGAACTGTTGCATACCATTCGGACTGCTAAGCTATAATTTCTGTAAAGTAAATCAAAAATTAAATAAAGTTGTTAACAGTTGGAATAATTATTTCAAGAAATAGTTAATGGTGATTATTTTTAAATTAAGTATATTATTAATTAATTCAAATGGAAGATTAACTGTAACTAGTTAATTAGATTATGTTTACAATGGCTTAAATCAAATATTTAAATGGAAATGTATGTTTTTTTATTTAATTTGTGTCCATTTAATTTGATAGAATAGTCTTTACCAAGTAATTATTAAACGATGAAATGATTTGGTCAGATGATTGTATAAAATGGAGAAGTTAAAAGTATATATTATTCAAGATAATATTTTAACTTAATAAATCATTTAATTATGTAAGTTTTAAGATAGTCTAATTATAAAAGAAAAGGGAAGTAAGTTCATTTGATTAAGTTCCTTTGTTTTAATTACTTAAATTAACTGGATAATTGTTTCAAGACATCAACGTTGTTTTGAAATATTAAGATTTGAAAATCAAATGGATTTACAAAGTCTGGCTTGTCGAACATTTTGGATATCAAACTTTTACGAATCTTAATGATAAGAACGATTTCGACTCAAGGTATGAAAGGTAATTAAAATACCCCAACTTGAACGATTTCACCATTTTCCGATAGATAGTATTAGTTTATGTTCGAAATGGGTGTTAGATTTGACTATCGCCCCAATTATGAAATGTATATTCAATAGTGAGGTTATCATGTTATATTTATATTCCCGAAGTTAAGAAATAATTTTGTTTTAGATAATTATAGACAAAGTTAATATTTGATTTTAAATAATTAAAGATTTTATAAATAAGGCTTAGCGGATCCAATGGAAATAAATCTATTCATTTTATTTTATATTTGATAGTTAGATCACCGACTATAAAATCTTAACCTTTACGCCATCGTTTCGAAGAGACCGGAATTAAATTCCACTTCGATTCGATTTATACGTTTCAAGTCAGAGACTTTTAAAGACCATTAAAGACGGAGTTTATGCAAGGGTTGTTCTGTTTACAGAATAGTGCCTTTGGTTTGTCCAGTCCTAGGGCAACTTGTATGGATGAATGTCTGACAGAGTATACCTAACAGATCGTGTAAGTTGATCTCTTCAAAACTAAGTTTGGTGGTGGAGGAATTCGTTTCTCTTAGCTTTTTACCCATGGTTTTAGGGAAATCAATTTGTGATTTGATGGGTTTGACTATGTGACATTCAAAGTAAATAAAGATGTGTTGTTACAAACGGTAAGTTCTGACCTCAAACCCTCACAACCGAAAAATGACAAAAATCGGGCAGGCAGCATGGCTATGTGGGTCGCTCCCATTAGGGTATATTGTCATCTATCTAGAGAATATTCATATTTATTTCTTCTTTCGTTTATGTATCTTCGGATAACGGTTAAGTGGTCCCAACCGTTGGTGAAAATATATTCGATACACTCAAGAGAAATGAGTGGTCGGTCATGTATGGGCCGGGTTGCAAGGCGTTCTTGTTGAACCCAGTTTATTCCCCTCTAGAGATACACTATCGGAAGGTGGTTCCATACCTTGTCATAGTCGGAATCCAATCTCCAATAAGCGCCCGTGGTTTTTTGTGTACTATATATGTGGAGCGTGAGATGCAAGCGTTCCGTTAAATTGCTATTTATTTGTATTTAGACACCGTCATAATATCAAACAAATATTGTTTTCAAAGAATGTTTTGGGTTATCGTAAGGTAAAAACCATCCGTACTTATGTGTGGATCGGTCTTAAGATTACCTTTTCTTTCAAAAGGTTTTTGAAAGATAAAATCAAACTGTTTTAAATCGTTTCTCACACCACTCCCATGACTGACCCAGAGTTTATTTTTCTATGTTTTCCCTAAACTCTTGGGTGCCCAAATTCTAATGGGCAGTCAAGTAGTTCAGGATTTTACAGATTTGCTCGAAGAGCTTTGCGTAGGAGGCTTCAACATTAGATATATAGAGAATTTTATTTCCGCTGTATTGTATATGTATTATGCTCTGATGGTGTATGTAAGTTAAAATCCAATTTGTATTTCGAAAGTGATTATATATCTATTATATTTTATTCGTTCCGCTATGAGATTCGTGTTTACTCTGATTTTGTGTTGTGATATTCTTTTCTTCTATTCTAGCCTTTTTATCTTATCTATTCTCACCCTCTAAATTTCTTCCTTAGACATCTGGGTTTTCGTATTCTTTGGGTTGAATGTGTGATGTAGTTAGTCGACTCAAAGGATGCCGAAATTTGGGTCGTCACAATTGGTATCAGAGCTGAAGGTTGAGTTGTAACCTTGGCTCTGTGGCGTAACTCGATAGACATGGGATTAGTAATATCCTAGATTAAGTCTGAGTGTATATATATGAGTGCGTATCTGTTAATTGATTTAAAAACTGTTTTATATAGTGTTGATTGGTTTGTCGAGCGGTATATGAATTATGGTCGATACAGTAAGCGCAACTGTATCGATAGGTGTTTCTAAACTCTCGAACAGAGTAATTCAACACAGTATTATTTTAATAGCTGAGTAAATGAAATAATTTTACTCAAAAGTTATATTTTGATATAAAAAGAATAACTTTCCGAAATTTAGTATATATGAGTGTGTCGATGGCTGTTATTATAATCTAACAGGATTACAAGTTAAAATGATTATATAACCAAATTAAGTTTGTATAGGAATGAAATGTACAAACAAGACAAACCAATTTGAAATATTGGAAAACTCGAAAATTGTTTGAGTAAACAAAATGTTTTGGGAAAATTCAAAAGATTTTGAATTTAGAATGGAATTGAGATAAATTGTTTTGTAGATAACCTATGTAATTTGGATGTCTTACTTGCTGTGATTGTTAATGTGTGACTTATTTATATGGACAAGTCTGTAACTTTGAATATAGCTGGAATCTTCCCATTACTCTTCAATTTCCGGGACGAAATTCTTTTAAGAGGGGTAGATTGTAACGACCCAGTTTTTGACTGGTTTTGTAATATAATTTATTTTGAATTATTGATTTAAATCATAAATTTTAGATAATAAATATTGGGGAAAATTACAAATACCATAATGGTTTGAAAACTCTTAGCCAATGTATATATGGTTATAAGAGAAACAAGTAAATGATATCGCATCAATTTTTTTTGTAATTTTAATTGTGTTTTAAAATTTTGGTTAAGAATAGATAATATTGGATGTAAATATTATAAAATATTTGTATAATTATTAATTGAAAATCATATGTGTATATCCTACTGATTGTATTTGAATATATACATGTAAGTAATGTTTTAATATTTTGTTATGTTTATATTTAAATGTAAGCAAGTAAATATTGTTTAACCTTTTAATTGCTTTCAATCTTGTTTCGGAATGCGTATCAATAGTAATAAGAATGGTCCAAGTTTGCGGTTGCTTTTCATCAAAGCATATAAGGACGACAGGGCTACAAATAGATACTAAACAGCCATATCTTAATTATTCAACGCATTTGGAATAGCTTAGGAATAGACTAGATAGGAGAGACGCAGCAAAGCAAAGTGTGCCTAGGCATAGCATTTATAGTTTTTGCATCTGCCTTTCATTTCAAATATTTACTGGAGACAGCCTAGGAAAATAATCTATTTACCTAGTTATGCACTAGTACATGCATTTAATACATAGAAAATTGATGTATGTGTATTTTCTTTGTAATGAAGTTTTTTTTTAAAAAAACCATTAAGCACATTAGCTGTGTACAAGATTGTCAAGCTCATGACTGGAAGTGATACCCTGCAACACTCCTTTCAAATCATAGATAGTCTGCCGACATGTATTGAAGCAAGCATAGAACCCGCTACACCTACATAACTCCATTTCTTTCAATAAATACACACTAGCATAGTTAAAAGAACATAGCTACACTAATTTGCATAGTTAGATCAAACTACTACACATCAACTACATGTATATAGGCTGCTTTGTATTGTCATTAGAATTAGGATAGGAACAGCCATAAATTTCATTGCAACATTCCATTTAAATCAATCCACACCTAGCTATAAAACATAGCTGTCTGGTTTCGAATCAACTAGACATATACAGCTATGTTATCCTTCAAATCAATAGCAACACCTACGTATTTCCTTCCCCATGCATACATGTGCTTCTCATTATTTTATTATTCTTGGCTTCTATAAATACATGTTAGCTTTTGTGTGCATTCACAACATATCACTCGAATCAAACCATAAGAAATGGAAGAAAAGCTTGACATGAAAAGGATGAAACCTGTATATAAGGAACAGAGAAACAGGGGACTTCTTGGTGAGTAAACAACTCAAATCTCTTTTGTTGTTATATCCATCTTTAGTTTATTCAACTCTATGTGTGCTATGTATTTATCACCTGGAATTCAGATATTTAAGTTGTTTAAATGGTTTAATATCTAAAAAGTAGATTAAGGCAAGAGATTGAAAACTGAGAATGGAAAAGGCAGTAAACGGAATGGAAAGCACAGTAAACAGGAAAAAATTGTGAAGGACAAAAAGACCGAAAAAATTGCCCTAAAGGACAAGGGGCAAAAAACTTGCTCAAAAGGACAAGTTTTAGTGCAAAGTGGAAAAACATGGGACCCCCCTGAATTCCACCATTTGCACTAAAACTTGTCCTTTTGGGCAAGTTTTTGGGCTCTTGTCCTTTTGGGCAAGTTTTTGGGTGAGTTTGTCCTTGTGGGAAAAAAATCCCTAAACAGGAAAATATGTGCATAAATTCATTTTTTCCCCATTTGAATCACTCCGCTGATTGTTATATGTGTATGCCTGAATCTGGTTATGGATTATCATGGATAGTTCGACAATTGTTGAAAGGAAAAATCACAGTAAATAGTTAAACAACATTAGTGTGGTTAAGCTAAAACATATCCCATTTTCCCTTGATTTAAAAATCAAGAGATACAACTGTGTGCTCTCTATTTTCCATCATTGAGTGAATGTTATTAGCAAGTAAATTATCAAACATAGGCTAGCGCTTATGTAAGAATATTTTTGCAGTTGACTTATGAGGTTGCAGGATAGTAACTGTTGAATTAAGTTTTTTTTAATAAACCAAAATTTCTTTAATGCTCGAGACATGTTCAAAGACGAGAATCACAACAAAGAGCTATAATCATAGCTGCGTTGTTAATAAAATAATTTTTCCATCTACGAAATTGTATCATGAGATGATAGAAATAATAACAGTTAGTCTATGGTGTACCATGTGACCCACAAAATACATGATTTATTCAGCTGATTGAATACCCATGTAAATGGGGCGAATCAATTAAACAGTACATTAAAATATAAATTCACGTTATTCTAATCTGAAACTATATAACAGATTTAGCTCATATTATGTTTCGGGTTCTCATGACTGACCATTCCAGGGTTTTACTTACATTGTAAGTAAGAGTAGTATTTCTTTAATATACTCCAACAATACACTACCATAAGGCGGTTTATAGTTTATCAGGTCCTCTTGTGATTCTCACTATAATAAAGTAGCTATTGGCAAGCAAGTCCTTATAGTAACTGAGGTTGGGTATGCATTGATAATGCATGAGAGGATGATGATAATAAGATTAGTAAGAAGGAGAATGGGAACTTGGGGCTGAGAACTTGTGCATGTGCACACTGCACATGTGTGCACTAGGAAGGTTACCAAAACAAGACAAGAGGAAGGGAGGGTGACGCTATAGGAAGGAAACGACGCATGAATAAAAGGTTACTGGGGATGCCGAGAGGTGGGGCACTGGAAGGGAAGTATGGACGAGGTCAGATGATGGGCAAGATGAACGTGTACATGCAAAAACTGAAAGAAGAAAATAAGGAAAGAGAGAGTGGTGGGGTGGGCAAATGAATGAGTTCAGGCAAAATGGAATTTTAGGAAGGAGAGGGGAAAGGATCGGTGGACTTGTGGTTGAAAACGGACCGAATGGGTTTCTGGGAATTTAAATCAACGAAAAAAAAGAACAAAACATAAAGAAATGATATGGGGAAGGCAGAAAAGAAACACGCAAGAAGGAGAACAGAAGAGAGGTGGAAGCTTGGTATTTCCCTTGCCTAGAACATACGGTGAGGATATTTTAAATAGTGAGGGGCTTTTAGGCTTTAGCCCATCTTAAAAAAAATAAACAAATAAACAAATAAACAAAAATAAATAAATAAAGGGATGTTCGTGTTTGAGTCTGAACATGGGGCTTGAGCAGTGATCAGGCTTGGACTGATGTTAACACTAGTCACGTTCATGTTTACAATTCATTTGTTCTTCGAATGAACTGATGTGCTGCTAGATGCATTGTAGTATTGCATGATCTAGAGGACAAGCTTAGCAATTGAATCATTGAATGCATGGATATCCTACCATTGCAAACTTCCAGACCCACAAGAAGTTTCCACTAATAAACATCATTATTTTCTCAAAAAGTTCTGGGAAGCAACATTGGATATCCTCCAAACGTAAAAAGGTCAATCTCAAATGTTGACAAAGCAAAGTCTCAATGAATAAACCATGGGAAAAAAATCAAGAAAAGTTTAGTGCAACCTTCAAGAAAAGAAAAAGAATTTATTTTAAGTAAATATAAATATATATTTATATGTATATGGTGAAATTTCAATAATAAAAAGAAGAACATGTTTAAGTTATACACATGAGGTATTATATAAATATTTATATAATCTATATACAAATATACTGTTGTGAATAAATATATGTTTAGATCAAGAAAAGATGATTGAATAGTTAGGCTCGTATATGTGTAGTTATATCGATCGTTGCGCTATTGTATTAGTTTGACATATTTTTATCAGTAAATTTCAATTGATAATATTGATGGTATTTACATGGTTGTTTGTTTAAAGTGGATTAATAGCTTGAATATCATCTGAACTATTGCATACTATTGGGACTGCTAAGCTATAATTTCTGTAAAGTAAATCAGAAATTAAATAAAGTTGTTAACAGTTGGAATAATTATTTCAAGAAATAGTTAAAGGTGATTATTTTTAAATTACGTATATTATTAATTAATTCAAATGGAAGATTAACTTTAACCAGTTAATCAGATTGTGTTTACATTGGCTTAAATCAAATATTTAAATGGAAATGTATGTCTTTTATTTAATGTGTGTCCATTTAATTTGATAGAATAGTCTTTACCAAGTAATTGTTAAACGATGAAATGATTTGGTCAGATGATTGTATAAAATGGAGAAGTTAAAAGTATATATTATTCAAGATAATATTTTAACTTAATAAATCATTTAATTAAGTAAGTTTTAAGATAGTCTAATTATAAAAGAAAAGGGAAGTAAGTTGATTTGATTAAGTTCCTTTGCTTTAAGTACTTAAATTAACTGGATAATTGTTTCAAGACATCAACGTTGTTTTGAAATATTAAGATTTGAAAATCAAATGGATTTACAAAGTCTGGTTTGTCGAACATTTTGGATATCAAACTTTTACGAATCTTAATGATAAGAACGATTTCGACTCACGGTATGAAAGGTAATTAAAATACCCCAACTTGAACGATTTCACCAATTTCCAATAGATAGTATTAGTTTATGTTCGAAATGGGTATTAGAGTTGACTATCACCCCAATTATGAAATGTATATTCAATAGTGAGGTTATCATGTTATATTCATAATAAGAATTCCCGAAGTTAAGAAATAATTTTGTTTCAGATAATTATAGACAAAGTTAATATTTGATTTTAAATAATTAAAGATTATATAAATAGGGCTTAGCGGAACCAATGGAAATAAATCTATTCATTTTATTTTATATTTGATAGTTAAATCACCAACTATAAAATCTTAAACTTTACGCCATCGTTTCGAAGAGACCGGAATTAAATTCCACTTCGATTCGATTTATACGTTTCAAGTCAGAGATTTTTAAAGACCATTAAAGACGGAGTTTATGCAA
This sequence comes from Allium sativum, assembly GCA_030737875.1. NCBI lineage: Eukaryota > Viridiplantae > Streptophyta > Magnoliopsida > Asparagales > Amaryllidaceae > Allium > Allium sativum. Next base: position 745,657,753 of record CM060916.1, on the reverse strand, counting down.
GGGTTGTTCTGTTTACAGAATAGTGCCTTTGGTTTGTCCAACCCTAGGGCAACTTGTATGGATGAATGTCTGACAGAGTATACCTAACAGATCGCGTAAGTTGATCTCTTCAAAACTATGTTTAGTGGTGGAGGAATTCGTTTCTCTTAGCTTTTTACCCGTGGTTTTGGGGAAATCAATTTATGATTTGATGGGTTTGACTATGTGACATTCATAGTAAAAAAGATATGCTGTTACAAATGGTAAGTTCTGACCTTAACCCTCACAACCGAAAAATGGTAAAAATCGGGCAGGCGGCATGGCTATGTGTGTAACAACCCGTATTTTTATAACATATTAAAATAAGAAATCAAGGCAGAATTAAATTTTAAAATCAAAATCAGGCGAAACGGGTTACGCCATTGCGTTCATCTCAAAATTTTACATGAAATAGAGTCCGAGTTTTCGAAAATCGGAGTCCGGATGAAGAAGTTATGGCCTGTACAAGTTTCAGTAGTTTTCAGGCAGGACTGGACCAGGGGGTCGACCTACCCCACCCAGGTCGACCATAGGGTCGACCTACCCCCCAAGTCGACCATAGTGTCGACCTTCCCCCCTTACAGGTCGACCTGGTCGGCCTGTTTTGACCCAGAACTCATTTTTGAAGCCTGAGACGTGTTTTGATTGTCCGGATTGATTCTAGGGTTAATCTAAGGGCCTAAACTAGTTGCTACACCTATAAAAACACCCTTAGACCTATCCAATTCATATCAAATCATTCTTACACTATTATGCTGCTGAACTCCCTCTTGAACCATGGCCGCCGCCCCAAATTAAAGTGCAAACATTCGAACTCAAATCAATTCAAAGAACAAAGCTTCAACAATGATTCAAGACAATAAATCAACAACGCCGCAACAGTTTTACAACAAATTCAGATCCTAATTCACTAGCAATGCTCTGTAAGTTCTAGTTGTTTTTAGATTTAAACATTTAATTATAATACGGTCATGGAATAAAGTGGAATTGGATTTAAGCATGTTTATTGATTCAGATCTATTGCTTCTTGAATCTTGGGGACTTTTCTATTCTCCTTTTCATGTCAAGCCTATGATCTATTCAGCTTGATTTATCAGTTTTCTCAATTCATGTTGATATTATTATCAAGTTGTAATCTTCATGCCTATGATGATGTTTTTCTCTCTGATCTTATTTTTATGCAAAATTCTACCTTCCCCAATTTATTTTCTTTTGATGAACCTTGGTCAATTTCGGACCTAGGCCTAAACTACGATATACGTACGATTTGTATACGGGGAAATATTGGGATATTACCTATTTGGATATATGTGTGTAGTGGAATTGATGGCATAATATGAAATTTGAAATTTGGGTGTTGTTAATATAATTGAAATTGCAAGTTTGGGCATACATGAATTGGCATGTAAATTAAGTCACGAGTTTGGGACTATGTAAATTAAATCAAATGATTGGGCTTATGTTAATTAGGCATATGTAGAATTGGGAATTTGAACATGAAAGCAATTGTAAATTTGATAATTGGCATAAACTTGTATTATGAACTTGGGCAACTGACATGTATTGTAATAAAAAGATTATAGTTTGGGATAACTGCATCATGAATCATGATTTGGGTTTATTGGGTATAAAACTTGATACATGTAATTTTGGCTAGAACTTGATATGGTAAAATGGCATAAAATTGGCATACATGTAAAACGACATAAATTGAACATATGTAAATTTGGTACGAATTGGACATATGTAAAATTTGCATGTAATCTAGAACATGGGAATATGTTAATTATGAAAAATTTGGAGTTGAAACATATATGATAATTTATGACTTAGTAGAGGTTTAATATGAACACGCCTAAGTTGGGTTTTGGGTAATTGGCATGTATTGTAAATAAAAGGTTATAACTTGGCATAACCTTATAGTGAATTATGATAATAATTTGGGAATACGTTTTGGGGCAAAAAGTGAATCATGAACATTTCTATATGTTAAACACATGAACTGATATTGGGGTTTTGGGTGGAATACGACCATTAGTGAACCTTTGACACGAGGTTAGACTCAGTTTGTGGTGTAAATCTGCCCGGAACCGCCCAGCAAATCCAGTAGCCACAAAGTGTCAGTATAATGTGAGAGGTCGAAGGCCAAATTGTAGGCGTAACGGTTTATGACATGAGGTTAGACCCAGTTTGTGGTATAAATATGCCCGGAACCGCCCGACAAATCCAGTGGCCACAAAATGCACGGTCTAATGTGAGAGGTCATGATTCGTTCATCATAATGAATGAATTAAGGAATACTAACCATAATAAGACGTGGGTATGGTTAGAGGGTTAGGTGGGATGACATGGAAATTTGACATATAAATGTGGACCTAACCGGTATGAGTTAAGAACATGTAAAACTTATAAATGTAGCTCAACCAATATGATATGAATGGGTGGGTTAAGTAACGTGGCTAGGCTAATGACACTTAACCGTTATAACATGACTAGCGGATAGGTTGGGCTAACTTGAATAGGTTGATAACACCCAATCGATATAACCTGATGCATGGTAGGGTTAAGTAAACACACGAGGGTAACACTTAACTATTATAATATTACTGGTGGATGGGGTTAAGTTAACATGCACGTAACCAATATAACGTGATGCGCGGTAAGGTTAAGTAACAACAGAGGGTAACACTTAACCGTCACAACATGATAAGTAGGTGGGCTATGTCAATGAACACTTAACCAATATGACATGACATGCGGTGGGGTTAAGTTAACACAAGGGAGAACACTTAGCCAGTATAACAGGGCTTACGGTAGGGTTAAGTAACACAAGGAACAAAACTTAACCGATATAACATGATGTGTGGTAGGGTTAAGTAAAACAAGATAAAACACTTAACCAACTTAACATGATGGAGGGAGAGGGTTAAGTACATATCGGGTAGGTGGGTAATATTAGTAAATATAGGCCCACAAACTTAACCAGTAGGAAACCCTAGTAACGGGGACCCATTTCAGCAGTAACCTACTAGATGTATCATGGTACCCTGAAACTAGGCAGGGTGGGGCACGATTACTGGGCTGATTGTAAGCAGTCAAAGCGACGGTGGTGGGTGCAACAGTGTAGGTTTTAACGAAGTACGGGCGTGCACACACTTCGGAGCAGACAAACAGGGCACTGGAGGCACCAGTAGTATAACCTATGTATTCTAGAATTGCGTCGGGCCGCCACCATGGGTCTTGATACACCCCATGGTGGGACCAGCATAGGTATCTACAATCATTGGGGGCCGTATGACACACATAGGTAGCATAATCCCTAGGTTGGACCTAGGTGGCATAAACCCTATATCCGAGAAGCGTTCAATAGGTAGCATAATCCCTATGTTGGACCTAGGTGGCATAAATCCTGGTTGAACCTAGGAAGCGCTCGATAGAAAACCCTAGATTAGATCTAGGTAATAAATAATAGATGTACACGTGAAAGCAACCTTAATTTCGGGGATTGGGATCACGTTATGATTTTATCATTTTATATAGATTACTAGTTGGGACACTACTTTGGTGATGCAGAGCAAATAGATATCATTTTAATGGTGAAGCAGAGAAATCATGCGATGCTTGATAGAAATCTTGCGAAACAATACTTAGTTCATCTTGAATGGGAACCTTGCAATGTTATACATGACAGAAATCATATGATGTTATTCTTAGTTATCGTGCCTGTAGCTTATCTTGTCGTCATGCTTATGTTTACTTTCAGTTTATTCATGCCATGTTATCTTTACCTGTTTTTATGCTGAAAGCCACTAGGACTTACTCAGTCTTTATGACTGACCCAGTTTGTTTCGCCTCTTTTTCTTTCGTTTCCTCCCCCCCCCCCCGGTTGGTAGGGTGGGAATACAGCTTAGTTCGGATCTTACCAAGCTCCAAGGCTCTTTCATGTGCTGCTTCGATCTCTCTTAGCTATGGCTTGCTTTGCTTTAGTGGGGAATACTATAATTTATTTTTTATGCTTCTTTGTTTTTGAGCAAGACAGATATTTTAGCTATGTATTTGGGTATTGGAAGTTGATGGGCTTTTATTGTAAATAATTCTATTTAATAAATGATTTGAAGTACTTCTACTTTATTTTCCGCTGTTTTATATATGTCTGTCTTGTAATATTTCTGTTCCAGTACCCATAATGCTCCATTGAAGTTAAGGCATTCCCTTTGTGAGTGACCTTAGCGGAGGTGGGGTGTTACATTTGGTATCAGAGCAGAAGGTTACCAGACTGGGCAAAAGCTTTCAAAAACCTTCTGAACTAGTTTTCAAAACGTTTACAAAGAAGCATTTTTCTAAAGAAAAGTTTTGTTTTACGAAAGGCATATTCCCCAAAGCCATATGCACTATCTTTTGATTCTCTCCTTGAGTCTCATCTCTCTTTCTTTTTCACCATAGTTTGTAGGCATGCGACACATGTCGGAGGGCAAAGTAGTGTCCAACCTCCATCTGTAGCCGCAGCAGTTTTACTTGCGACTAATCTTATCTCAAGCTTTGTAGGGTTGCCGTGCAATGGAAGTAGCTTTCGAGAAACTTTTCAACAAGCTATACAAGGATAGTAGGAACGAGGATAAAGAACACAAGTCTAAGGATGAGAAACTTGTTGATATGGCTTAATCCATGAAGAGGAAAAAGGTGAAAGGAAAGAGGCCAAAAAGAATAATAAAAAAAACCATGACAAGAGAGAATATCTTTAGTATGGTAAAAAGGGACATGTAATTAAGTATTATAGGACAAGGACAAGGGCAAAGAACAAGATCGTCGAGAGGGCAATTGTATGCTCTCACTACTAGCGTACCTAAGAGAGGTGGTAATGTTTCTGTTAAAGGCTTAGCTTTTCTTTTCTATCATCCCGTTAGAACTTTATTTTTGTACATCACATCCATTTAATTCTGCTTCGATAGTTGAAGTCTCTACACCTTAGTACTAGCATAGTAAAGGATCCCATTTTTGTCTCAAATCCTGTTGGGGAATCAGCTCATTTATTCATGACTTGTTTGGATTTGAGATTGTCTATGCTAAGTGTTGAGTTTAGAAGTAATGCTTATGTTTTTGGGCTATGGGTTGTTTCTAGGGATGGAGTGGTTATCCAGAAATGATACCATTCTCGAGTATGAAAAGAGGGTAGTTAAACTCTTGACTTGCCCCGGTAATGCCCTCGAAGTCTAGTGTAACCCTTAGGGTTCTGCCATGCTTAGTTACCTAGAATCTCTTAATATATTTATTGATCCGCTCGAGTAATGTTCGCAACTAAGGCGGATGGTTCATCTCGCTTATGCATGAGTTATATAAAATCACCTTAGTAAGTACACTTGGCAACATGGTTGGCATTTGTTTATTTTCAAGAGATAATTCATTTATGTGGAATACCTTCTAGTAAGTGAACAAGATCCGAGATTCACTAGTGAATTTTGGAGAGCTTGCACGAAACCATGAGTATGCAGTTATGTTTGTGCCGAGTATACTAGAAGGAGTCTAAGGGAAAATGGGACGAGAGACAACAGTGAAATGCGTTCCAACTCATATTTTGGAAACAAGAATTAAGAAATTATGAAGTTAAAGATGGACAAAGCATAATGGAGTTAAGCTCAAGGAAATGCGAATTAGAAGATTGAAGACTAGATACGTGCATCATATCTCTTTTTAAGAGTATATCCTTGATCCCTCTTTTCCTGTAGAGCTTATTTGCATGCTATCTTTCAAGTATATCCTCTCGGTCCTATTCTCAATCCCATTTCTGTTAGAAACCCCATAGGGAGCATGACTCGTCTGTTAGTAATACATTTTGGGGCTTGAGGGTGTCCGTTGGGTTGACTAAACTCTTTGGGTTTTATAGGATATGGGTTGGTTTTAGGAAGGGATTTCTTGCGACCTAAAAGAAGTTTATCATGCTTGGTTTCCTAGAATCATATATATTGGTTTTGGGCTGGTGTTTAGGGTACAAAGTTTTTCTTTACATGCTTCTATCATTCGGTTATACCTTTAAGTAGGAACTAATGGATGTAAACATGTGTTTGAGACATGTTATGGTTGATGGTTGCAAGTGGTTGCTAGTTGTTGCTCGTGGATGCACGAACACACATTAGGCACTAGATCGGCTCAGACACATTTCCATATTGCATATGCATGAGTGTTTATACTTGTTTATGGATGAAATTGGATGTGTTATCATAGGATGATGCATATGGATGGATGTTTGTGCACACATATAGTGTTTATGTGACTAGGACTATTTGCATACATGTTGGACTCATGGCACTAAAACATATTTTGCATTAAGAAGATCAATCAGGCCTGATCATTTGCATTAGATAAGGAACATATACACGCACTTTCTGCATATGTTCATACCGCATTAGAAATCTCTTAAGGACAATGAATGCCTGTGATTGATGATTGAGTAGATGGATGATTGGATGGTAGGACACATTCTTCTTAACTTGAAGATTTCGGGGAAAAAATCCTTTATGGAGGGGGAGAATGTAACAACCCGTATTTTTATAACATATTAAAACAAGAAATCAAGGAAGAATTAAATTTTAAAATCAGAATCAGGGGAAACGGGTTACGCTTTTGCATTCGTCTCAAAATTTTACATGAAATAGAATCCGAGTTTTCGAAAATCGAAGTCCCGATGAAGTTATGGCCTGTACAAGTTTCAGTAGTTTTCAGACAGGACTGGACCAGGGGATCGACCATAGGGTCGACCTACCCCACCCAGGTCGACCATAGGGTCGATCTACCCCCCAGGCCGACCATAGTATCGACCTCCCCCCATACAGGTCAACCTGGTCAGCCTGTTTTGACCCGGAACTCATTTTTGAAGCCTAAGACGTGTTTTCATGGTCTGGATTGATTCTAGGGTTAATCTAAGGGCACAAACTAGTTGCTACACCTATAAAAACACCCTTAGACCTAACCTAATTCATATCAAATCATTCTTATACTATTATGCTGCTGAACTCCCTCTTGAACCATGGCCGCCGCCCCCAAATTAAAGTGCAAACATTCGAACTCAAATCAATTCAAAGAACAAAGCTTCAACAATGATTCAAGACAATAAATCAACAACGCCGCAACATTTTTACAACAAATTCAGTTCCTAATTCACTAGCCATGCTCTGTAAGTTCTAGTTGTTTTTAGGTTTAAACATTTAATTATAGTATGGTAATGGAATAAAGTGGAATTGGATTTAAGTATGTTTATTGATTCAGATCTATTGCTTCTTGAATCTTGAGTTTTGGGACTTTTCTATTCTCATTTTCATGTCAAGCCTATGATCTATTCGGCTGGATTTATCAGTTTTTTCAATTCATGTTGATATTATTATCAAGTTGTAATCTTCATGCCTATGATGATGTTTTTCTCTCTGGTCTTATTTTTATGCAAAATTCTACCTTCCCCAATTTATTTTCTTTTGATGAACTTTGGTCAATTTCGGACCTAGGCCTAAAAACGATATACGTGCGATTTGTATACGGGGAAATATTGGGATATTACCTATTTAGATATATGTGTATAGTGGAATTGATGGCATAACATGAAATTTAAAATTTGGGTATTGTCAATATAATTGAAATTGCAAGTTTGGGCATACATGAATTGGCATGTAAATTAAGTCATGAGTTTTGGACTATGTAAATTAAATCAAAAGATTGGGCTTATGTTAATTAGGCATATGTAAAATTAGTAATTTGAACATGAAAGCAATTGTAAATTTGATAATTGGCATAAATGTGTATTATGAACTTGGGCAACTGACATGTATTGTAATAAAAAGATTATAGTTTGGGATAACAGCATCATGAATCATGATTTGGGTTTATTGGGTATAAAACTTGATACATGTAATTTTGGCTAGAACTTGATATGGTAAAATGGCATAAAATTGGCATACACGTAAAACGACATAAATTGAACATATGTAAATTTGGTACGAATTGGGCATATGTAAAATTTACATGTAATCTAGAACTTGGGCATATGTTAATTATGAAAAATTTGGAGTTGAAACATATATGATAATTTATGACTTAGTAGAGGTTTAATATGAACACGCCTAAGTTGGGTTTTGGGTAATTGGCATGTATTGTAAATAAAAGGCTATAACTTGGCATAACCTTATAGTGAATTATGATAATAATTTGGGAATACGTTTTGGGGCAAAAAGTGAATCATGAACATTTCTATATGTTAAACACATGAACTGATATTGGGGTTTTGGGTGGAATACGACCATTAGTGAACCTTTGACACGAGGTTAGACTCAGTTTGTGGTGTAAATCTGCCCGGAACCGCCCAGCAAATCCAGTAGCCACAAAGTGTCAGTATAATGTGAGAGGTCGAAGGCCAAATTGTAGGCGTAACGGTTTATGACATGAGGTTAGATCCAGTTTGTGGTATAAATCTGCCCGGAACCGCCCGGCAAATCCAGTGGCCACAAAATGCACGGTATAATGTGAGAGGTCATGATTCGTTCGTCATAATGAATGAATTAAGGAATACTAACCATAATAAGACGTGGGTATGGTTAGAGTGTTAGTTGGGATGACATGGAAATTTGACATATAAATGTGGACCTAACTGGTATGAGTTAAGAACATGTAAAACTTATAAATGTAGGCTCAATCAATATGATATGAGTGGGTGGGTTAAGTAACATAGCTAGGCTAATGACACTTAACCGTTATAACATGACTAGCGGATGGGTTGGGCTAACTTGAATAGGTTGATAACACCCAATCGATATAACCTGATGCGTGGTAGGGTTAAGTAAACACACGAGGGTAACACTTAACCATTATAATATGACTGGTGGATTGGGTTAAGTTAACATGCACTTAACCAATATAACGTGATGCGCGGTAAGGCTTAGTAACAACAGAGGGTAACACTTAACCGTCACAACATGATAAGTAGGTGGGCTAAGTCAATGTACACTTAACCAATATGACATGACATGCGGTCGGGTTAAGTTAACATAAGGGAGAACACTTAGCCAGTATAACAAGGCTTGTGGTAGGGTTAAGTAACACAAGGAACAACACTTAACCGATATAACATGATGTGTGGTAGGGTTAAGTAAAACAAGAGAAAACACTTAACCAACTTAACGTGATGGAGGGAGAGGGTTAAGTACATATCAGATTGGTGGGTAATATTAGTAAATATAGGCCCACAAACTTAACCGGTAGGAAACCCTAGTAACGGGGACCCATTTCAGCAGTAACCCGCTAGATGTATCATGGTACCCTGAAACTAGGCAAGGTGGGGCACGATTACTGGGCTGATTGTAAGCGGTCAAAGCGACGGCGGAGGGTGCAACAGTGTAGGTTCGAACGGAGTGCGGGCATGCACACACTTCGGAGCAGACAAACAGGGCACTGGGGGCACCAGTAGTATAACCTATGTATTCTAGAATTGCGTCGGGCCGCCACCATGGGTCTTGATACACCCCATGGTGGGACCAGATTAGGTATCTACAATCATTGGGGGCCGTATGACACACATGGGTAGCATAATCCCTAGGTTGGGCCTAGGTGGTAAAAACCCTAAATCCGAGAAGCATTCAATAGGTAGCATAATCCCTAGGTTGGACCTAGGTGGCATAAATCCTGGTTGAACCTAGGAAGCGCTCGATAGAAAACCCTAGATTAGATCTAGGTAATAAATAATAGATGTACACGTGAAAGCAACCTTAATTTCGGGGATTGGCATCACATTATGATTTTATCATTTTATATAGATTACTAGTTGGGACACTAGTTAGGTGGTGCAGAGCAAATAGATATCATTTTAATGGTGAAGCAGAGAAATATTGCGATGCTTGATAGAAATCTTGTGAAACTATACTTAGTTCATATTGAATGGGAACCTTGCAATGTTATACATGACAGAAATCATATGATGTTATTCTTAGTTATCGTGCCTGTAGCTTATCTTGTCGTCATGCTTATGTTTACTTTCAGTTTATTCATGCCATGTTATCTTTACCTATTTTTACGCTGAAAGCCACTAGGACTTACTCAGTCTTTATGACTGACCCAGTTTGTTTCGCCTCTTTTTCTTTCGTTCCCCCCTCAGGTTCGCAGGGTGGGAATACAGCTTAGTTCGGATCTTACCAAGCTCCAAGGCTCTTTCAGGTGCTGCTTGGATCTTTCTTGGCTATGGCTTTCTTTGCTTTAGTGGGGAATACTATAATTTATTTTTTATGCTTCTTTGTTTTTGAGCAAGACAGATATTTTAGCTATGTATTTGGGTATTGGAAGTTGATGGGATTTTATTGTAAACAATTCTACTTAATAAATGATTTTAAGTACTTCTACTTTATTTTCCACTATTTTATATATGTCTGTCTCGTAAAATTTCTGTTCCAGTACCCATAATGCTCCATTGAAGTTAAGGCATTCCCTTTGTGAGTGACCTTAGCGGAGGTGGGGTGTTACAATGTGGGTCGCTCCCATTAGGGTATATTGTTATCTATCTAGAGAATATTCATATTTATTTCTTCTTTCGTTTCTGTATCTCCGGGTAATGGTTATGTGGGCCCAACCGTTGGTGACAATATATTCGATCACTCAAGAGAAATGAGTGGTCGGTTATGTGTGGGTCGGGTTGCAGGACGTTCTTGTTGAACCCAGTGTATTCCCCTCTAGAGATACACTATCGGAAGGTGGTTCCATACCTTGTCATAGTCGGAATGCAATCTCCAATAAGCGCCCGTGGTTTTTTTGTAAACTATATACGTGGAGCGTGAGATGCAAGCGTTCTGTTAAATTGTTATTTATTTGTATTTAGACACTATCATAATATCAGACGAATATTGTTTTTAAAGAATGTTTTGGGTTATCGTAAGGTAAAAACCATCCGTATTTATGTGTGGATCGGTCTTACGATTACCTTTTCTTTCAAAATGTTTTTGAAAGCTAAAATCAAACTGTTTTAAATCGTTTCTCACACCAGTCCCATGACTGACCCAGAGTTTATTTTTCTATGTTTTCCCTAAACTCTTGGGTGCCCAAATTTGAATGGGAAGTCAAGTAGTTCAGGATTTTACAGATTTGCTGGAAGAGCTTGGAGTAGGAGGCTTCAACGTTAGATATATAGAGAGTTTTATTTCCACTGTATTGTATATGTATTATGCTCTGATGGTGTATGTAAGTTCAAATCCAATTTGTATTTCGAAAGTGATTATATATCTACTATATTTTATTCGTTCCGCTGTGAGATTCGTGTTTACTCTGATTTTGTGTTGTGATCTTCTTTTCTTCTATTCTAGCCTTTCTATCTTATCTATTCTCACCCTCTAAATTTCTTCCTTAGACATCTGGGTTTTAGTATTCTTCGGGTTAAACGTTTGATGTAGTTAGTCGACTCAAAGGATGCCGAAATACGGGTCGTCACACCATTGGTCTGGATTTTCCATTGGTATTAGCCATATTAAATTTATTGATCATGTCTCTCGCATATTTTTCTTGATTAATAAATATACCATTATCTAATAGTTTATTTGTAATCCTAAAAAGAAGGAGAGTTCTCCCATATGACTCATTACAAACTCTTTTTCCATAATTTCAGAAAATTCTTGATTCACTTAGTTATTTGTTGATCCAAAAATAATATCATCAACGTAAATTTTTACAAATTGAATATCATTTTTATTTATTTTAATAAAAAGAGTATTATCTACTTCACCAAATTTAAAATTTGATTGTAATTAATACCATCTTAGTCTATCATACCAAGCTCTAGGAGACTTATTTAAACCATGTAGGGATTTCTTTAATTTATAAACATGGTTTGGAAAATTTCATCTTCAAATAATGGTGGTTGTTTGTAACGACCCGCATTTTTACGTATCGGAGGATCGTAAAATATTTTTATTTAATTCCAAGACGGCTGAATCATTCTCATATTCTTATATGTTGGTTATGGGGAAGTGAGACATGTGCATAACTTTTTACCAATTTTATTTATGACCATTTTGCCCGATTCAGTTTTTTGTAAGGAATAACTTTTTACTGGGATATAATCAGGTGATGGGGTTGATTTCATTGGAAAAAGAATGATGTTTCCAATTCCGTAGAGTGGTTACATTAAAGATTTGGTTCAACGGTTTGGGATGAATCGTTATTTTAGTGTTTCACAATTTCTGTACAGGTTTGGCTAATAATTAATGGGCTGAATTGGTGTGGCCCACTAGTGGGCTGGTTAGAGGCCATAAATAGGGGTTTAGAGACATGGAGAGGGGTTTACTTTCTTCACTCTCTCATTTATTTGAGCTTATTATTCTCCTTGCTCAATCAAGTACATCATTCCTCTAAGCATAGATAGATCTACATCGAGTGAAGGGAGGTCACATCAAATTGAGAGGTTTAAAGATCATTCTTCGTTGTACAAATTGATAATTTAGTGATTTCAAGTTATTTTGAAGAATTGGTGAGTGATAATCATCTCTCACATGGATTCCATCGAGTATATGAGTTGTTTGATCTTATTTTCATCATTTCAAGTTATTTTCATCTAGATCTACATCATGGTACGTATATTTTCAATGGAATCACTATAGGATCTAATCTAGCAACTTAAATTGGTAATTCTTACGTTAATCCATATGCAAGTTTAGATCCATTATTTTGTTCATTCATTGTTTTAATCATGATTTGGTGAATTTTATGTTCTTAAGTGATGATTATTTGATGAGCTAGTGTATATTGATGATCGGTTGATTGTATTGTTGAATGATTCTTTAAAGTCATGCTAGTTTGGAATGGATTTGCTCGAGTAGTGCATGGGTCGTTCAGGTTTGGGTTGGCTCATTCAGAATGGGAGTCGGGTCGCATGGCTTATGCTTCAAGACATGGGCAGGTTGTGACAAGGTCGTTGGAGGGTGGAACTCATTGGGTTGTTTTTGGACGAGTCGGCTGCGATGGGTCGTTGATTACATGGCAGGCTCAGGTCGTACGGCTTGTAACTCAAGAAATAGACGGGTCGTTGAGCATCCATAAAGTTGTGTAGTTATGGTGATGGGCCATGAGGAGCCAGGTCAGGTCGTTCATTGGTGGTGATTTGGACTTGATTGATTGGTTGCATCCTGGGTCGTTCAAGAAGTCAAACCGTTGGGCATCTAATGAGCCGGGTCGGTGGGGAAGCGATCCAATGGGTCATTCGTGGTCTTAAAGCTGTCGGTCGTTCAAACTTTGGCTGGTCGTTCAAAGCCTGGTCGGGTCGGTTGCTATGTGATGGATTGGCAACAAGTAAGGTCGGCCTGGTCAGGTCAGTGGGAAGCTTTTTATGGGTCGCTCGAGTGCTTGGGTCGATCTAAACATGGATGGCGACCCATATGGGTCGTTGCGACCAGGGGAGGGTCGATCCATAGAATGGTGAGCCAAGTGGTGCTATTTTTGGCTCAAGAATGAATGTGGCTTCGAGTTATATTCAAGGTGGAATGTTCGAAGTATTTTGAATTGTTCGTTGATCATCGTAATGCAACGAATGAAAGTCTCAAGGATGATAAGTTTGTGGATAATGGTTGCTCGAGAAGGCGCTTGAGCTATGCATAGTCCCCATTAATGACGGCTAGAGTTATGGAGGCTGAGGAACTATCGCTGACGTAGGTTCTAGTGGACACAAAGCAGGGGTATAATAGGGACGCCTAAAAGACCGGTGAATGGTTGAGTACCCTAGGCAGTCATGATGGGCCTAGAGATACGAGTCCCGATGGCGTATGGAGTTTTGCTAGAACCGGGGTTCTCCGTTATCCCTTAACGAACGACATGATGTTGAGCCGGTCATACGATTAATGATGGTTTCAAAGAAAAATTGGCGGTGATAGTCATTGATGATGATTGTTCTGCTTGTATCATCTTGTGTAGATTGTTCGACGTCGAAGAAGATATCTCTTGGGTGCTTGCCTGATGGTGGTTTAGGCCTTTTGGGGCTTGTTCTTGGGAGATGTCGGTATCGATCAGGATGGTCTATGCTTGATAACTGATTATCATGAATGTTATGTTTGTTTCTATCTGATTGTTGTATAGGCTATCACTGTCGGATGTGGGGAAAACGGGTTGGGTTCCTCTCTGATGTGTTGGTAGATTAGTTGATTAATATGCCTATTCTCATATACTTTATTGAAGATGTTACATAGTTGTTTTATCGCTCATTAATACAATTGTCTGACTCAAGGTTTTATGTTTCCCTCTTATTACCTTGGGCTGTTCATCCGATTGTTGATGGGCAGACTAAGTAGCACATGACAGGTAGTTGATCTTGATAAGGACGATGCTGCTAAGCGATGACAAGCTAGAGGCTGGCATAATATTTCCTACTCTCTACTATTTGTTGTTTTTCCGCTGCTATGTTGATATATTCTCTACATGATTTGTAGTGAGGCATTTTGTACAGACTCCCATAGTGTTATCCAATGTTGTATGGATTTTTCATGCAGATATGAAAAAGTATAAGATTTTGCTCAATTCTGCTTTACTATTATAGCCTGTTGTATATGTTCTATTGTATTTTATCCTTGCGCTTTGTGTTATACGACAGGTTCTGCTTGTCTTATCTTACCATGATGATTGTCTATAGCTTTCTAACAAGTCCTTCAGCATATTTTTTCCTTGTTAAGTGAAGGAGTTATGGGTGGGCGCCACATTTGGTATTAAAGCTCTTGTAACACCCCAGAATTTTAACGACACTAAAGATGATGAACTAAAGAATAATTAGTGTGAAATACGCTGTTAACAATGAATTAAGGAAAACTTAATTTAATATTCAGAATTATGTAAAATGTACCGCGCCATTGCGTTCGTCTCAGAATTATGGTTAAGATAGACACCTTGTTTGCATAAATCGGACACCGTATGAAGAAGATATTAAGGTTTGAAGTTAGTATGCATAAAGGAAAGATATATACACACATAAAATTCAAAAATATTCAAAAATCAGCAAAACCATGAATCTGGCATGCAAATCGTGCAAGGGACGACATTTTGAAGTCGACCCGAGGCCCTGTTGGGTCGACCTACGGGTCGACTCAGGCTCATGGGGGTCGACACCCATGAAGGTGGGTCGACTTCATGGGTGTCGACCCACGCATGGCTCTGGAAACTTCTTTTCTGAACCTGGACAATTTTGGAGCTAGATTCATGAACCCTAGGCTATACAAAGGACCCTAGACCTAGGTTTTATTCATCTAAAAACAATGGTGGCGGCGAAGCTCCACTGCAACGAATATTGAATGGCCTAATCTACTCCAAATCTAATTCATCAAACATTATACAAATTCAGTGATGGCTACAACAACTTACACAACATTTTCTTCATAGTAATTTGGATCCATTTCCTTAGATCTATTTACTGTGAGTTCATGTTATTTTTAGATCTGAATATTTAAATAGTAATCTTGATATGTATATAA
This sequence comes from Allium sativum, assembly GCA_030737875.1. Lineage (NCBI taxonomy): Eukaryota > Viridiplantae > Streptophyta > Magnoliopsida > Asparagales > Amaryllidaceae > Allium > Allium sativum. The sequence continues at coordinate 745,642,271 of CM060916.1, read as the reverse complement.
AAACTGGATCTTGAATTGGTGCCTAATCAGTTTTACTATGATATAGTTATCAGTTCTTCTTTTATATGTTCATATCGTCACCATGTTAAATCTTGTCATTATATGCCTATTTAGTTTATGCCTATTTCTATCACTTTATTATTGATTCGTTATTATGCTTACTCTTGATTCTCATCTCTCCCTCTTTTTCCCTTTTTATTTTTATATAGCCAGGCTACCTTCGAGCCTAGGACAAACGCTAAAAAATGTGAACATGCGAAATTAGGAACGATTGGGAAAGATTTAATTTGGGGCATAATTGGTATTGGAAAATATGGATCTAAATTTGGGCATAAAATTTGGAAATATACGAATATAAATTTGGGGACATATATTGTGTTGGGTAATATGAATATGAATTTTGGCATACGTTGGAAAATATAATTTGAGCATAAATTAGGACATGTGTAAGTACTGATTTGGGACATAAATTGGGATGTATGTGAATATGAATTTTAGGCATACATTGGAAAATATGCGAATATGGATTTGAGTATAACTTGTATTGAAATGGGTGAATATGGAATACGGACATAAATTGGAAAACATGTAGTTTTGGGTTTGTGCATACCATATATATATATATATATATATATATATATATATATATATATATGTATATGCCTTGACTTATAACTTGGAAAAAAAGAGCATATGGTGCATAATTAAAAGGTGAATTAAAAAGGGGTGTAAAAGTCAATTATTTAAATAGTAAATTGGGAATATAATTAAATATGGGAAAAAAAGAGAAATAATCACTTATAATGACATAGGTAGATTTGGATAAAAATGGAATGTCTAGTAATTACAATTAGGAATTGTAATTGCACTTATGGCACGAGGTTAGGTTACATTAGTGGTGGAAGTCTGCCCGGACCCGACCGACATATCCAACAGCCACTAATGTTGAACCTAATGTGAGAGGTCTAAGTGTGCAAATATGAATCGGGCTAAAACATGAGGTTAGACCCAACTGTGGAATAAGACTGCCCGGACTATGCCGGCATATCTAGCATCCACACGTTGTAGGCCTAATGTGGGAGGTCTAGCCCATTATAACCATAGTTGGACATGGTAATGAATTGGACTACTTAACCTAATTTAATTCATAAGGATTGTATGATTATGAACTTTAGTTAGGGTTAAGTAAAATTGGATGGGTTGTGGTTGGGTTAAGTAAAATAAAAGGGGTGGATAATATTTAAATATAGGCCAACGAACTTAACCCAATAAGGTTATGTAATAAAAGACAACTAGTGGTATACATAACCGGTGGAAAATATAATAAAGTTATGTAATTAAAGACACCCTTATAGGGTAAGCATAACTTGTAGAAATGATAGAATTAAACATGCATAATAATCTGCTAAGTAAACAATGATAAGTTGTAGTGACGGTGTAAATTGAATTTATGATTAAATGAGAAAGAGTGGGGAAAACTTGTAAAATAAATAAGTTATATTTATCCATAAATGGTAAGTGACATGTTAATTAGGAAACATGTGAATTGATATATACTTAATAACGTATTAAAGAGAACATGTTATTGAAATAATGTAACCAAGTAAGAATATAAAATAGATTGTGGATTACAGACCTTGGGCCACAATCTAGAGAATAACAGGTTGTGGGCAATAAACTTAAATGGATTAAGTTATATGATTTAAATTAATAAGCAAAAGAAACTTGGTAGATTGGAATAAGAACTCAATATGAACGGAAATAACCAAGTTAAATGGGAACCGGGTGAGGTAAGGCAAGCGCATAAAAGAATGTTTAGACATAGGGTCTAACAACATATTAAAGAAAGGCGCTTGGACAAGTCCGTATGTTGGAGGGAGAATAACCCAACGGGGTAGATCATCGAGGTGTTATAAGACATGAGGGATGCGCACATTCAATCTGATTGTTATGACGGCTCCAAAGGACTGAAAGGGGAAGCATGCGGCTTCCTGAAGTACATAAGGTGCTCCTAGTAGTCCTTTGTGCGATGACATATGTCTTAAGCTGTACTCGCAGAGGTTGGGTCTACGCGTAACTTTTGCTGGGTGGGCGTTGACTGCAGATGTAGCTATGCAGTCAGAATGTTGTGACGAGGTGACACCAGGGTGATTCAACGGTTGCCTCACGAGGAGGTATAGAGGGTCACGACCAACAAGGATAGTAGACTGTCGGATATCCGTCATGGACAGCCAGCGAGATGCGAAAAGACTAGAGCTAAACCTGAGATATCATTTCACCTTTCACTATCGAGGTACGCGGTTGAGGGTAGATGCCACATGGATATTTAGATTGCTTGTATTAGGGGCGGTCGCTTAGCTCTATAGTCTTTACTAGTTGAGGGAAGGGCGGAGGTGGGGCCATAGCCACCATGGTAAACATATCCGTGGGATATCTGTATTTGAAGGCACTTAAAGGCGGCTTGTACAGGTATGGAAGAGCTCTGGGCCGAGTTCCGTGTTTCTTGTTTATCCCTGCCACAGAACTCAGTGCACATTAGAGGACGTGCGATTGAGGCATCGAGCTACAATTACAGTACATACATGGTACATTCTAGATACATGCATATATGCTCTGGATGGCGTATCGTAAACTAAAGGGCATTATTCCGATATGGAATCTGATTCGATCGATGGTGGCAGTCCATACGCTTAGCACAGTAATGACCGATATATGCGGAACGTAACATCGGTATATAGAGATCCGTACATCACTCCGGTGTAGGATGAGGGACTGAGTTCTTTACGGTAGAGACTGTGCGAGTGGGTTATTATGGGGTGTATCTCAATATTGAGAGATAGTCACATATATTGTATTAGGTGAATCCATGGGAAAGTAAATGGGTACAATGCGCGTATAAGTCTTAAGTGCTATTAACCCAAGTAACCTATTAATCAAGAATATGTAATGGAACAGTATTAGCGGGGATCATTCTATTTCTGATATACTAGTATCTCCGCGGTGAAGAGAAATGTATTTGAGAAGCGCAATATGTCATGTTCATCTTGTCTTGCTGAGTTCACACTTGTTATTGTTACTGTTATCTTGTTCTTCCAGTTTTATTTATACCTGCCATGATACTTTTATTTATTTATAGTTCAAAGTAACTGGACTCACCAGACTTTTTGTCTGACCCTTTTTGTTTCCTCTTCACTCTCTTCCATTCCCCCCTCACCCAAGGTTCTCAGGGTTGAAGTGCTTAGAGTTGAATTTGGATTCTTTCAGCTTAGCTTGGATTTTGTATATAGAAGTACTGCTTTGACTTCTTGTCAACTTTGTTATGGTTTTATGCTTTCGTACTCTGGTATTTTTGGCAAGACAGATTATTAATGTAATTAGTTACTTATGATGTAAACTCAGTATTTGGTACCATGATGTTTTGATTTAAATAAAGTTTTTAGTTCCGCTGCTATTTTACATGTCTGTTTTGTGCTATTATGTTCTTATTTACCTGTAATGCTTCACGGAACTTAATGCATTATCTTAGTGAGTGACATCAACGGACGTGGGGTGTCACATTTGGTATCAGAGCACATGGTTATAAGATCAGATAAAATACTTTGAAAATGGTTTTCAAAAAGGTCTCAAAAACAAAGTATTTTAAAATAAAAAGTTTGTTTTTGAAAAGCATATTTCCCAAAGCCATAAACATCCTCTCGATTCTCCACTTGATTTCTTTTCCTTTTTGACCGAGGAACCGTTTCCTCTCGAAAGGGTATCCCTATTTCGTCATGGTTCCATAGGTATGTTAAAACTACGGTACATGCTGAAGGGCAAAGAAGTACCCGACCTCCATCTTTAGCCGCAATGGTTTTACCTGCGTCTTATTTTCTCTCAAGCCTTGTAAGAATTTCAGTGCGATGGAGGCAACTTTCAAGAGACTTGTTAGCGTGTTGCACAAGGACGGTAAAAAGGAGAATAAGGGAATTGAGGCTAAGGAGCACAGCCCTAAGATGGAAGAAAATGGTGGCTTAAGAAGGGAATATAGATAAAAGAAGAAAAGAGGAAATACTATAACTTTGGAACGGTAGGTCATCTGGAAAAGGATTGCAGAAAGAGAAAAGGCGTTTGTTACCACTTTGGTAAGGTAAGACACCTCATTAAGGAGTGCCCGAAGAGGCAAAGACAAGGCCAGAGGGTAGGAACTTCTAAAGGGCAAGATAATGTTCTCATAACCGATGGATAGGATAGGGGTAGGAAAGTTTCCATCGAAGGATTGATTTCTATTTCTGATCATCCTGTTAGGATTCTTTTTCTAGCGCTTCGCATTCTTTTGCATCTAATCCTTCAGTTGAGTCTTCACACCTAGATACTAGTATGGTTTGGAATCCCGTTATTGCCTCAAACCCCATTGGAGGTACGGCTCATTTATCGAGAATTAGTCGGGGCTTGAGAATCTTTGTGTTAGGCGTCGAATTGGGTTGCGACGCATATGTTCTTGATTTCATCAGATACGGTTTGATTCTAGGATGGATGGGTTAACCATATATGGAGCCATTCTAGATTGTGAGAGGTGGTTCGTTAGACTTCTAACTTGCCATAGGAAGACTCTCGAGATTTCTTATGACCTCAGAGGGGTCTGTCATACTTAGTCTCCTAGAACCTCTTGATATATCTATCGATGATTTGTGACATGTGACTCCTAAAAGAAAAGTGGGAACTTAATAAGCAAGTAGGGGAGCTACTTGAGAAGAGATTTGATTGGTGAGTCATATCGGGATGGGAAACCTATTGAAGACAGTCCTTGAGGAAGCCCATCATTCTAAGATGACTATTCATCCAAGCGGCGATAAAATGAATAGAGTTCGACGTAGTGAAGCCAAACTTGCGAGAGGAAGTGGAAGTATAGAAGGAAGCAATGATAGAACAAGCTGACTTGCATACTTGGATCGGAGGCTAAGAAATTGAGCAACAAAGAAGTTAAGCTAGTAAGAGTGCAATGGAGAAAGGGCCGCGAGGAGGCTACTTCGGAGACTGAAGACAAGATTCGCGCTTCATATCCTTTCCTTTTCGAGAATATGTTCTTAACTTCTTTTTCCATCTTCGAATTAATACTTGTATCTATCGTTTGAATATCTCTTATCGATCAAATCTTTAGATAGAAAACTAATGAATGTAAACATATGTTTGAGACATGTTATGTTTGATGGATGCAAATGGTTGCTAGTGATTGCTCGTGGATGCATACACACACACAATAGGCACTAGATCGGCTCAATCACTTACATTTTGCATATTGATGTGTGTTCATTTTAAATTTTATGGATGAAAATGGGTGTATCGTTGCATTGATATTGCATTTGGATGGATGATTGTGCACACATGTAGAGCTTACATGTTATACTAGGATGATTTGCGTACATTTTGGTTGCATGGCACAAACAAGCATTGCATTAAGGAGGTCAACTGAATCAGTAGACCGCCTGATCTTTCGCATTAGTTTACGAAGATATACACACACTATTGCGTATGTTCATAAAAGCATTAGAAATTCCTTAAGGACAATAGATGCCTGTGATTGCTAGATGGATGTATGACTATTGGATGATTAGGATATATGTTCTTATTAACTTAGAGATTTCAGGGACGAAATCCTTTGATTGGGGGGGAATGTAACACCCCGAAATTTTAACGACACTAAAGATGATGAATTAAAGAATAATTAGTGTGAAATATGTTGTTAACAATGAATTAAGGAAAACTTATTTTATTATTCAGAATTATGTAATATGGACCACGCCATTGCGTCCGTCTCGGAATTCTGGTCAAGATAGTCACCTGGTTTGCATAAAACGCTCACCGTATGAAGAAGTTGTTAAGGTTTGAAGTTTTCATGTAGGCAAGATATATACACATATAAAATTGAAAAATATTCAAAAATCAGCAAAACCAAAAATCCAACGTGCAAATCGAGGAAGGGCCGACATTTTGAAGTTGACCCGAGACACTGCTGGGTCGACCTAGGGGTCGACTCAGGCTCATGGGGGTCGACCCCGGGGTTGACGTAGGGGTCGACACCCATGAAGGGGGGTCGACCCACCCGAAAGGGGGGTCGACCCACCCGTGGTTCTGGAAACTTCTTTTCTGAACCTAGACAATTCTGGAGCTAGATTCATGAAACCTAGGCTATATAAAGGACCTTAGACCAAGGTTTTATTCATCTAAAAACAATGGTGACGGCGAAGCTCCGCTGCAACGAAGATTGAATGGCCTAATCTACTCCAAATCTAATTCAGCAAACATTATACAAATTCGGTGATGGCTACAACAACTTCTTCAACATTTTCTTCACAGCAATTTGGATCCATTTCGATATATCTATTCACTGTGAGTTCATGTTATTTTTAGATCTGAATATTTAAATAGTAGTCTTGATATGTATATAAAAACTGGATCTTGAATCGGTGCCTAATCAGTTCTACTATGATATAATTATCAGATCTGCTTTTATATGTTCAAATCGGCACCATGTTAAATCTTGTCGTAATATGCCTATTCAGTTTATGCCTATTTCTATCAGTTTATTAATGATTCGTTATTATGCCTATTCTTAATTCTCTTCTCTCCCTCTTTTTCCCTTTTTATTTTTATATAGCCAGGCTACCTTCGAGCCTAGGCCTAATGCTGAAAAATGCGAACATGCGAAATTAGGAACGATTAGGAAAGACATAATTTGGGGCATAAATGGTATTGGAAAATGTGGATCTAAATTTGGGCATAAAATTTGGAAATATACGAATATAAATTTGGGGACATATATTGTGTTGGATAATATGAATACGAATTTAGGCATATGTTGGAAAATATAATTTGAGCATAAATTAGGACATGTGTAAGTACTGATTTGGGACATAAATTGGGATGTATGTGAATATGAATTTTAGGCATACATTGGAAAATATGCGAATATGGATTTAAGTATAACTTGTATTGAAATGGGTGAATATGGACTAGGGACATAAATTGGAAAATATGTAGATTTGGGTTTGTGCATAACATACATATACATATATGTATATGCCTTGACTTATAACTTTGAAAAAAGAAAGCATATGGTGCATAATTAAAAGGTGAACTAAAAAGGGGTGTAAAAGTCTATGATTTGAATTGTGAATTGGGCATATAATTAAATATGGGGAAAAAAGAGAAATAATCACCTATAATGACATAGGTAGATTTGGATAAAAATGGAATATCTAGTAATTACAATTAGGAATTGTAATTGCACTTATGACATGAGGTTAGGTTGCATTAGTAGTGGAAGTCTGCCCGGACCCGGCCGGCATATCCAGCAGCCACTAATGTTGAACCTAATGTGAGAGGTCTAAGTGTGCAAATAAGAATCGGGCTAAGACATGAGGTTAGACCCAACTGTGGAATAAGACTACGTAGACCCGACCGGCATATCCAATATCCACACATTGTAGGATTAATGTGGGAGGTCTAGCCCATTATAACCATAATTGGACATGGTAATGAATTGGACTACTTAACCTAATTTAATCCAAAAGGATTGTTTGATTATGAACTTAAGTTAGGGTTAAGTAAAATTGGATAGGTTGTGGGTGGGTTAAATAAAATAGAGGGAGGGTTGGGTAATATTTACATATAGGCCCACGAACTTAACCCAATAAGGTTATGTAATTAAAGACACCTAGTGGTATACATAAACAGTGGAAAATATAATAAAGTTATGTATATAAAGACACCCTTGTAGGGTAAGCATAACTTGTAGAAATGATAGAATTAGACATGCATAATAATCTGCTAAGTAAACAACGATAAGTTCTAGTGACAGTGTAAACTGAATTTGAGATTAAATGAGAAAGAATGAGGAAAACTTGTAAAATAAATAAGTTTATTTAATCATAAATGGTAAGTGACATATTAATTAGGAAACATGTGAATTGAGATATACTTAATAACATATTAAGGAGAACATGTTATTGTAATGATGTAACCATGCAAGAATATAAAATAGATTGTGGATTACAGACCTTGGGCCCCAATCTAGAGAATAACAGTTTGTGGGCAATAAACTTAAATGGATTAAGATATATGATTTAAATTAATAAGAAAGAGAATCTTGGTAGATTAGAATAAGAATTCAATGTGAACGGAAATAACCAAGTTAAATGGGAACCGATTGAGGTAAGGCAAGCGTGTAAAGAATGTTTAGACATAGGGTCTACCAACATATTGAAGAAAGGCGCTTGGACCAGTCTGTACGTTTGAGGGTGAATAACCCAATGGGGTAGATCATCGAGGTGTTATAAGACACGAGGGAAACGCACATTCATCTGATTGTTATGACGGCTCCAAAGGACTGGAAGGGGAAGCACATGGCTTCCTGAAGTACGTAAGGTGCTCCTAGTAGTCCTCTGTGTGGTGACAGATGTCTTAGGCTGTACTCGCAGAGGTTGGGTCTGCGCGTAACTACTAGGTGGGTGGGCCTTGACTACAGTTTTAGCTATGCAGTCGGAATGTAGTGATGAGGTGACACCAGGTGATTCGACGGTTGCCTCATGAGGAGGTAGAGAGGGTCACGACCAACAAGGATAATAGACCGTCATATATCCGTCATCGACAGCCAGCGAGATGTAAAAAGAGTAGAGAAAAACCTAAGATATCATTTCATCTTCCACTATCGAGGTACGGGGTTGAGGGTAGACGCCACATGGATGTTTTGTTGGTTATATTAGGGGCGATCGCTTAGCTCTATTGTCTTTACTAGTTAGGGAGGGGCCGAAGCGGGGACATAGCCACCATGGAAAATAGACATGAGGAATATATGTATTTGATGGCACTTAAAGGCGGCTCGTACAGGTTTGGAAAAGCTCCCGGTCGAGTTCCGTGTTTCTTATTTAGCCCTACGTCGCTCCGGCGTAGGACGAGGGACTGTGTTCTTTACAGTGGAGACCGTGCAAGTGGGGTACCATGGGGTGTATCTCAATATTGAGAGATAGTTGCATATTTTGTATTAGGTGACTCCATGGGAAAGTAAATGGGTATGATGCGCGTATAAGTCTTGAGTGCTATTAACCCAAGTAACCTAATAATCAAGAAAATGTAATGGAACGGTATTAGTAGGGATCATACTACTTTTGATATACTAGTATCTGCACGGTGTAGAGAGATGTATTTAGGAAGCGCAATAAATCGTGCTCATCTTATCTTGCTCAGTTCACACTTGTTATTGTTACTGTTATCTTGTTCTTCTAGTTTTATTTATACCTGACATGATACTTTTATTTATATTTAAAAGTAACTAGACTCGCCAGACTTTATGTCTGACCCTTTTCGTTTCCTCTTCTCTCTCTTCCGATCCCTCCCCCTAGGTTCTCAGGGTGCAAGTGCTTAGAGTTGAATTTGGATTCTTTCAACTTAGCTTGGATTTTGGGTATAGAAGTATTGCTTTGACTTCTTGTCAACTCTATTATGGATTTTCAAGGGAAATATGGTTTTATGCTTTTGTACTCTGATATTTTTGGAAAGACAGATTATTAATGTAATTAGTTACTTATGACGTAAACTCAGTATTTGGGACCATGATGTTTTGATTTAATTAAAAAATTTAATTCCGCTGTTATTTCACATGTATGTCTTATGCTATTATGTTCTTATTTACCTATAACGCTTCACGAAAATTAATGCATTCCCTTAGTGAGTGACCTTAACGGACGTGGGTGTCACAGCTCTGGTTATCGATTTTAGCCAAAGTTCGAAGACGTAATTGTTTACAAGAGACGTATTGTTGATTTCTGATGGATGTATACTATATATTAATGTATAGTAAATAATGTTTGAACTTTATTTGCAATTTTTCTCGTACATGGACTAATCATTCTATATTATAGATTTAGAATGAGTCATCAGCCATCGAGACACACTACTAGGGAGGAGACTGTTCCTGTAAGGGGTATAGGCGGTATACTAGACTACCCAGTAATGTTAAAGGCATGATGGCTGCGATCATGATGAGGGTACCATTTCAAGAGGCAGCCGTAATAGATGTAGGAGTTCAAGTGCAAGTTCCTTAGGCTGTGGACTTCGCAAAGTTATGCAAAGACTTCACTACTATAGGAGAGAAGCTTTAAGGGGACGGGGCCGATTGTAAAAATTCAAGGGAGGTTTGATACTTGCATTAAGATCTTTGAAGACTTGGTAATTGATGATGCGACTAAGAGGAAGGTTTTATCGAGACAATTACAGGACAGAGCTCTGGATTGGTGGAACTCTGTCACTCTATAGACTCCAGAAGTCGAGATTTCATGGAAGATATTCCAAGTCAAATTTGAGACGAAGTTTATCCCTATTATCCAGAAGTCTATTATGTTTAAGTGGTTTGTGGAGCTTTGTAGAAGTATGCTCGTTCATATGTTAAGACTCCTTATCAAAAGAACGAGAATTTGTCATGGGCTTGGACAAGTACCTTGGGAATCAGCCGATTAATCACTTGGATGACTCTTACGAGAAGATCGTGGAAAAATCTCTAAGGCACGAGAGTTTGTTTCCCAAGGAAAAGTTTGTTGTTGCAGCCAAAGAGGAACAGAAACCACAACAGGGTTATAATAAAAAAAAGGAGGAAGCAGCAACAGCAGAAAGGGACGGATGGTCAAAAGAAGTCGAAAGGCGAAGTGACTTGCTATAACTGCCAGCAGAAGGGCAATTTTTCCAAGGATTGCAAAAATCCAAAAGCTGAAAGGAAGTGTCACAACTGTGGCAAGCCTGCGCATCTCAAGAAGGAACATCCAGAACCAACCAAAGGAAAACAGATTGTGAAGGCGTTTGCTTTGGAAGCTATGACATTATCTTCAAAGTCTCCTACCGGCGGAGGAGAAATGGAAGAGTGTTGTCGTTAAAGGTATTCTTTCCATTAATTATGCTTCTATTTATGTGTTTTTTGATACTGGAGCATCGCATTCTTTATTCGCAATAACCTTGTGTGCCGCTTGGGTTTGGAACACAAGATTTGTGATAGACCTTTTGTTGTGGCTAATCTAGTTGGGGGTTCATTCAGTTTGTGTATGATTTGCTGTGATCTAGTGTTGTCGAGTCATGGTTGCTCCCTTGTGTTTGATTGCTTTGTTTTGAACTTCGATGGGTTTGGGATCATTTTGGGTATGGACTGGCCCAAGAGGTATGCGACAAAAGTGGATTGCGAAAAGCTCGAGGTGACAGTCGGGAATGTGGAAGGGTGAATGGTTGTGATTCGATTTAAGCTCGAAGATGGAATCTTTGTGAGCTATTTATATTTTTTTGTGATTCCACGGGAAGACTTGTCGTTGGTGCCGATCGCAAGTGAGCAAAGGATTGTCGCTGCATCGCGAAATTGAGTTCAGTATTGATTTGGTCGAGGGTGCTAGATCTATCGTAATGCCTCTTAGGCGGATGGCGTCTAAGGAGTATCGAGAATTAGAGGTGCAAGTACGAGACCTTTTGGGAGGAGGGTTTATTCGAAGGAGTGTATCCGAATGTGGTGCACTAGTTATGTTTGCAACTAAGGTTGATGGATCTTTGAGGTTGTGTGTGGACTATCATGAGTTGAATAAGGTGACCAAGAAGAAAAACTATCCATTGCCGAGGATAGACGACTTGTTCAATCAACTTCACGAGGCAATGGTGTTTTCTAAGATAGATTTGGCAATAAGATTCCACTAGTTGTGGGTGGCAAAGGATAGTGTGGCTAAGACTGCTTTTAGGACACCATCTGGTTTCTTCGAATGGTTGGTAATGCCACTACACCAGAAAATTCCTTTTGTAGCGTTGTAAAAATGCTGCAATAACTTAGTAGCGTTCCGATAAACGCTACTATACGTCATGCAACTAAAAGTCTGAAAGTTTTTGTTGCGTTTTTGTAAATGCAACCGAAAATGAATATATTGTAGCATTTCATAAACTCTACAAAAAGATTTTTTTTGGCAACGTGTTAAAAATGCTACTAAAGTGATACTTGCATCATTTTCTTATTTTTTTGTAATGGTCTTTCAACGCTACTGTAATATTTTCATAGCATTTAATCTTTCCTATTATATTTTTTGTTGCGTTTTATTTCAGCAACAATATTTTTTGTAAATTACATTTGTAGCACTTTTTCAATGCTACTAAAACTTATTGATGTACATAAGAATTTTGTCGCATTTATTTACTGTTAAAGGCTTGTATCATTTCCATTGATCACCTATGTATAATAGAAATATTAAAACAAATAATCAGTCATATAAGTATCGTTTTCAAACTAATATCGATAATCACCATACTTAAATACTTAAAAAAACACATTACTTGCAATATCAAATATAACAACCATAGTCATCTCAATAGTAGTATTTCGACAAAATAAGTGAATCCACATACCACAACAACTCACAAACAAGTCTACACGAAATATTATAATAAATAATAGTTAACTTCTTGTTCATAGATTAATTACCACTGGTCCTTTGATGCAGCTACTCTTCACTTCGGAAATACTAATTAACTGTACACAAGTATGGTCAATAGTAAAATTTAAATACTATAACGTTCAACAGTCAAAATTTCATAAATGTATAAAATGCTTTATACTGAGAAAAACTTGCTTTTTGAAACAATTAACATTTATGTTTTTTAGTTTAGTATCCCAGTCCCTTGGTATGAATTACATGTTAATCTGCAATTCTGTAACTAGGAGTAACAAATTATTTAAATTTCTTTGGCCACAACACTACATGGTTTTGCATACTGTTTATTTTGAATAAGATAAATGCCACAACATAGTACAACACTACATGGTCTTGCTCGAAAGTTGAGTATAAAGATTTTTTACTTTGCACGCACATTGTAGAAGAAAAAAGGGTCCAGGAAAGAGCACATGATGGCCATGCTTATAACTTCAAATTATATTAGTATACTTGACTTTCTTAACACAAATCACCCAGTTTCACATAAATTCACACGATTATAATTTCTGATCCACATAAACAAAATAGCTATCATAAATAAACATCATTTTCATCACATAGCTTACGTACTTCAGTTATTTTCTTAGTGAAGACCGAGCTTTTAACCCACTTGGCAGCAACCTCACATGAATTGCTCCATCTACAAAGTTGAGGATAGTTTGTACTTGTGAGTTGCTGACAAACAGCAAGTAATTCTACTAAACTAATATGCATGAAAAGAAAAATGTCTTAACGAAAATAAAATTCTGCTAAACTAATATGCTGACAAACAGCAGGGAATTCCATTTATAAAGTTGAGGGTAGTTGTTTCTAATCCAAATCGACAGGTTTAAAGTTAGTTGCCTTAAAAATAAAAATAAAATTTTGGTTTTTGTAATTTGCTGCATTTCACAATGTTTTATTTTGAGTAAACGAGTAGCCCCTTTCGAGAAAGATTAACTGTGTTTTAGACTTTTAATGGAAGTGATTCTTGAAAAAAAATTGCAGTAGCTAGAACGTTCTAATTTTTAAATGCTTTACCATGCACAAAATGACTACCTACCCATCCTTTAGTAAAATTTACAGTCCATTTTTCATATAATTTTCGGACTTGTTTTCAGATTTCAAACGCGTCTTTAACTAGAATACAACTTACACATCCTAAATAAAATCCACCATCCGAGCTTAGCCCTTAAAGCACCAAAAATAATACATATATCACTGCATTATGCCTAGTTATCTACATGGAGAATTAATGCAGCTTAAACAATTAACGAGGCCCAAACACGGGCAATATAGTTAGCAGTAAAACTAAAAAGAGAAGACTACAGTTTATCTATCACAGTGTTAATATACATCAAAAATAGAGTCATCGGTCTTAGAGAAATAAATAAATGGAATGCCTTAGACACCCCTACATTGTGCATACTGATTATTTTCATTATAATGTCCTACCCAGTGGATACACCTAACGAATTTAAAGGGTAATTCTACCATTACCAAATTTTGTGTGCATGTTCCCAATTGAATAGTTAATTCTAAATTCTATCACTTGACGAATATTGAAAATGATATGGTAATAATTCAACTAAAACAGTGGTAAGATATCTCAACATCGAGTGTGCTAAATTTTTCATTAATTGATTAACAAGTGCAATAATTTACGTAAAGTCATAGTTGAAATTATGTCTTACTACGAATCAAATGTTTTAGATCATAAAACAATTGAGGGCATAAGGCTAAACTTCTATTGCGACTGTCATAGTTAAGAACTGATGTGACGAATCTGACAGAGATCATTTCACATAAAATGCGCAGAGCATAAAGAGCTTGGAAGCAAGAAACGGAATCAGCGCACGAATCTCAAGATGGTAGTATTTGTAGAAGGAGGCACGAGCTACCGCCGACAAAGCTAGCACCTCCCATAACAGCAGCTGCCGATGAAGTTGCTAGCTTGGCGACACGTGGTGGAAGTAGTCAATCTGCACGTACGAGATTGCGGCGACGCCTAAGTCATAGTATAGTTTTCGCATTTCCGGCTTAGGTTTGGGGATTTTTCATGTTGTTTTTGGAGGAACTTATTTTCAGTTTATTTTAATTCCTAGGTTTGGGCCTTTTCATGTGTACAATGGTATATATTACAGTATTATAAGTATCATACTGGAGTCTAGCTCAAAATGTTTTGGATTAAAAACCCCTTGACTTGGTCAAGGATTAATCAGAGCTATGCACTTTTTGGTAAATCATTTATTTTGGACAAAATTTAACAACCCACTTACCACTTCAGTATTAGTTAATCCAAACTGAAATAAATTGATAACTCATGTTCAGGGTCAGCTAAGAAGGAAGCAATCAAGGTGGCAAGACTTCTTGAAACTAGCATATTGATGCTAACAGCGCCATCAAACCTTGCCTAGCGTCTAAAATACGCCTAAATACCCATTTATATGTTTGTGTGAAACGATAAGCCTTGCTTAGTCTAGGCAGGGCCTAGGCGATATAAGGATTTTGCAACAGAACTCAAAAACACAAAAGAAAACTAGAAAACGACGATGGAGGACAAAGGAAGAATAACCTTAAGAGCTTCATCAATAATAGAAACAAGGAAAACAGTTTTATGCACACTGCTTAAAGCTTATAGCAGAAACATACAACATTGCATTGTGTTTTCAACATTTTGATATCAAGTGTCTAGTCCAACTATTACCAATCCTAATAGAAGTATATGAACCTAGAATATTGATAATGATACCTAGAATTATTAGTGAATTTAACATACCTCGTCGCTTGGCTACCACCAGTGATAGTAATGTTTTTCTTATTTCCAGCGCCCTTATCCACAGTAGTGATAGATAAAATGCGATTTCCATCTATAACAAACTTGACTTCAATTTGAGGCACTCCACCTAGTAAAGGACGGATACCATCAAGTCTGAAACTGCCAATAGATCAGGTATCTCTTATGAATTCTCTCTCACCCTGAAGCACGTTGATTTCAACACTGGTTTGACCATCCATTGTTGATAAGACATGTTATCTAACACATTTCGTAGACTCAAAAGAGAGAGTTGTAAATCTTGAATATGACTGCCACAAGAGAAAGAAGCATCTGCATTTGAACTTGCGTTTATGGTTCGTGACTTGCATGAAAATTTTCTTGAAAAATCAAAGAGGGATTGATATTCAGAATAGGAAATTGATCTAGTTGATCAGTACCTGCTTTAGCATCCATGGCACCTCACCATTGCCACCGATTATTTCTGCTCAATGTTCTCTCGGTTACATCATCAGCTTATAACTGTGGGTATCTTATTCTTTAATATTACCATCAACTTTTTTAATTGTGTCTATCTTTTTTTGACTGCATAAAAGGAGAAAATAACATATAATACTTCAGTACTATAAGTTAGATTAGAATTCATGAGATGTTTGTTATATGAGTATGATTGGTTATGTTTTTTTCTTTTCACTGGAGCCTACATATTGAATGTTTTACTTATTTCATTTTTCACTTTCCAAATTAGCCTTTTTTATTATTTGCAACCAAACTATAATATGTTTTAGAAACTTGGTCTAACTTACACTTTGTACTGAAATTTTCGCCCAAAAATGCATTTAACTTAGAAAAATAACATGTGTATATAGACATATTAAAATATAAGCAAATAATAGTCTCCTGTGATTTTTATTAGTGTTGTTTCTGCTAAAACTAATTAATCACAAGAAAAACTTATTTCTCTCTAAATATGGGGAAGATTAACCATATCTCTATGGCTTAAATGGAATTTAAAAAAGTTATCATGTGATAAATATAGGTTCTATCATATAGTATAATCACATAAACAATGTTAGTCAAATCAAAATTGATATTTCAACCCTTAGTTACTTTCACGGGCTATCTGGAATAGAAATTCCACTTTTAACACAATCAACCATCCATAAATTAATATGAATAGAAGCTTGGTCATACTATGCTCATCTCAATACTATGCATGAACTTATAACCTTAAGTTGACTGACAAAAATTAATAATAATGATGATGATAATCTTGAGCTTGCTATATTTATTCATGTAAACTATGTAAATAATTTATGTTACTGTATTTATAAGCAGTACTCTATCATGTACTAAAAACATATGTTAAGTGACTCTAGCTAGCAAATAGAGAATTTCACAAAGTATAACATACTATATTTATTCATGCAAACTATGTAAATAATTTTAGTTACTATATTTATAAGCAGTACTCTATCTTGTGTTATAAGCATATGGTATGCAACTCTAGCTACCAAATAGAGAACTTCACAAAGTATAACTCGAATCAAGAGTATTACTATTTTGAACTAACGGCCTTGCAAAAAAAACATAAACAATTCCTGTGTACAAATTAAATCCAAATTTTCTTAACATAAAAGGAAATCATATGTATGCTTCAACAAAAAACAATACAGAAACTGAAGATAGGTGCAGAGAATAAGAACTCACTTGATCAAATTAATCAAAAATTGTATGTCCAGCATATTTATTGATACGATGAATCCTAGAAAAAAGTTTAGTCTGTCATTTACACGACAACCCTTATTCAAATAAAATGATACATGTGAAACTAAAGTCAAAACATATGAATCCCTTGCATCGAAAATGAAAAGGGTAAAACAGTCATACCCGATAACTAATGAAGCACACAAATTGTCCAATATTTCAAGAGACCTCATCCCTCAGCAGTAAAGAACATTCCAAGTTAATACAGAGTGATAAATTTAAAATTTCTTGAAGGATTAATTTGGTCAAGCTTGCAAGATTATTGATTCTTCTACCATACCTCACGTCTCTTGCATACACAGCAAATTGCCTACATATGTATACAAAAATCAACAAACGATTAACCAAACGTTAATCGAATAAGAAAACTTGATCTAACAACTGTCATCCAAGGATGAAAGACACCTAATAAACATGACAAATAAGCACTATATTGTGAGCTCCAGTAGCTTACTACAAGCAACAATTCAGACTCTATAATGTACACATTAATATAAACCTGGATATGTGATGTATGATGTACAAGGATGAGCCACCAATCAAGTCATAAGATATAGGTACTAGCTAGGATAAAGGCATGAAATTTTGAATCTCACGGCTACCCCTACAACTCAATATTCCCTCACAGGTCAAGCTTTAGGATAAATTCAGGTTTTCTCCATTAAATAGTTTCATTAAAGTAAAATTTTAACCAATATAATTACTTAGGCATAGAGCCAGATCAACAAAAGTTTAACGAAATGTAAACATAAGGCTGTAGATCAGCATAAGGTTGACTTCCTATGGTGTAGCGGACTTAATATGTTATATATTAGGTGTGTTCAGTGCTACATGGTCAAATATAAAATTGGTGTTATCATACAAGTACTAGTTCTTTTATCTCATTTTTGTACGAACCTGATTAACATATAAAATAATAGAAAACTAATTGCAATAACAAATCCTCGAAAACTGAAAAGTGAAATAGATCTGCTTGAAGTAATATGAAATTACTTTAGCTCATTTGAATTTGCAAGTGAATTCTGAAATTTGTATTTTAACATTACAAACCATGTAAGATCAAAAATTAATACCTGCGATCAAGCATAAGCTGAGTAGACCAACTTTGCCACCTAATAGATAGTGATTTAAACTTCTCCTTCTTGTTATGAACTTTCAACCCATTTAGCTTTTGTCAACCCAACCACTGATAGGCGTACAACCTTCTCACACCACTTTTGCTAACTAGTGTGGCCTCTATGCTAACCCTAATTCAAATCCAATTTTAACCCAGACATTTGAAATGTTACACTGTATAAACCATATTTGTGCAAAACCAGCATAAACCAAGTAGGAAAATCACAAAATCATATCAAAATAGTCAATCCAATTAAAATATAGAATTCATACATAATTAGGGTTTGTGTAGAAAACCTGAGCAATTAGGCATGGTATCTGATTTAAATAGTTGATGAGGATGAGAGGGATAGAGCGACGATAATGGTAGAAATCGCTAGCGCAATGATGATGATGGAGGAATCAAAGTGTTGGCTAGCTTTTCGACCTAGCCACCGAAGTTCAAAAGCAAAGGAAATAGGAGGCCTTAAGTCTTCAACAAGTATTCGATCGTGGTCAACCATTTCTCTCGGATCGTGGTACGTTCCCGGATTGCGATCGCCCCCCTCAACCAACAATCCGATCCGCTCTCCTCAGCACAACCCGATCCGATCCTAGACACCAAGTTGATGGCTAAGGCCAAGTCATTCACGATCCGAGAAAGCAGGATCTCGCGAAACCTGTCCACAACTGTCATATTGACCAATTTTTCATCAAGCCACGAACCAGTCCGAGATTCTCGAGATTTGTGCCATGTATGACCGCGATCCGCCTGAAGAAATCAGCTATATATAGCTCAGAACTTGGCATTTTTGGGGATCTTTTTGCAATTGAGAAACCTGATTCCACTATTATCATATCTCCATTGTTTCTGTTTAAAGTTATCTCGAAATTATTGAATGAATCACAGTTGTAAGAGTGAGATTGAGTGAAATCATTGATTGTACCTGCATTCAACATATAATCAACAACATATAAAGTGGACGTAGGCTCGTTAATGCCGAACCATTATAAATCTCGTGTCTTTTCTGCTTTTTCTTTATATTTCAGCTATAATTCTTCATAGATTGGAACAACTTGGGTGTTAGATCCAATTTTGGATCTAACATTTTGGTGCTTTCACCGAGAACGAATTTTTAGTACATTAGATTGTTGTTCCGTTGTTTGGATACTCAAGTCCAAAGAAAACAGTCCAAAACTCCACTGTTTCAGTTTTTGAAGATTCCAGCGAAATTCAGAAATCATAGCTGGAAAGAAGTCCAAGGAAGTACAAGCTTCGCAGGCGAACGAAGCTGAAAATGAAGCAATTGAAGAAAGTGTGCACGAGCAGCCCGAGGAGGAGGTCACAGATCGCCGAGAGGAGGGGGCAAAACGATCCGTTGAGGGGATCGCGACCCAACCAGCTGAAGGAGTTGCCACACGCTCCCATGACCTCATCGTGAACCGTCCCCATAACACTTCCGCGATCCGATCCCAAGGGGGCGCTCCGAGCCATCGAGGTAAGGATCCTGCGATCCAAAAAGACAAGCAGACTACGGCCCGACCCGGAAAGGAGGTTATGGCTCGATCCTCCCATGCTGGTACGTCTGCTCGACCTGGCTCAAGCTCTTTACGTATAAGAGAGAATGTTGGCGACCAATTTGACCCTTCTGCCCTGGCTACTGAAGGGGATCTCTCTTGCATTATTGACATGTGGGAAAGATTATTTGACGAGTTAGCTGCTATGTGGCAAGAGAGTTCAGTATTGCAACAGAATCTGACTGCTATGGACAAGCAAATTGACGACCTCATAAGGCAGAGGGTTTCCTCACCAACCCGTCTTCCTTCCCCGGAACACACATCCTCGTCTTAGGAGCCCCGAAGAAACCGACGTTGGCCCCCGCTAGAAAGAGCTGAGAACATAGAGCAACTTCGATCTCGGGAAAAGGAAGTGCTTAATCAGGGAACTAGCAATTGTAAATTGAATGAACCTGCTTTACCGCTGAGGAGTGGAAACGTGGTTGACCCTGCTCAGAATCGACCCAATCTACCCGCTCGTCGCTTAGTTGACCTCGGCAATAGTGGGCAAGGAAGCTCCACCTGAATCTCAGACTTTGTAGCAGCACGTCAAAGAAATGCTGGAGAAGCCCATCGGGCAAGAAGTGTCGATCCTGAGTCCACCTTGACCCGGGCAGATGTTGAAGCAATGATTAGGGAAAACAAGATAGCTAGCCAAGGGTATAGGGATGAAGATTGGGGCATAGATCGCAGTCATACGCCTTTTACCGATGATATATTGGAGGTCACATTCCCGAGATGTTTTAATATGCCGACAACGAATTGCTATGTGGGCAAATCTGACCCAATCCAGCATCTGATGCGATATTCCTGGTCCATGAATGTCGCCGCAGCTGCAGACGAGATAAAGTGTAAGGCCTTCCCTATATTTCTGGAAGATATGGCATCAGTGTGGTTTACCCGCTTGCCAGCTCAATCGGTATCCAGTTTCAGGGAATTGAGTGAGAAGTTCGTGAACCAATTCCGCCTTCACGCTCAGAGATCTAAGAATGTGATTGAGCTATCCCTTATTAAGCAGCGACCAGACGAAAGCTTAAGGTCGTACTTGGATAGTTTTAATTTAGCACTCATAGAAGTTAAAGATCTGCATGAGCAAACTTTGTTGATGGCCTTAATTGACGGTGTCGATAAGGATACCGAGTTTAGAAGATATCTGGCCGGCAAACCACCTCCGACCAGAGAAATATTTTATGAAAAAGCTAATGTATGTTTATGACAGGAAGAGATATATGCTAATCGAAAAAGGAAGGCTACTGATAAGGAAGATATCCAGAGCAATGTGGCCATCAAGCAGACAGGAGATAGCTCAGGAAAGGTTGAAGTCAATGTTGGGAATAAAAATCAAGGAAATGGTCGCTAACCGGGAAACAATAATAGCAATAATCGGAAGAGAAACTGAGGAAATGATTCTCAGAGAAGATCTCGACCCAGGCCATTTGAGAGTTTCACACCGTTAAATGATACATTAGAGAATATCTTCATGGATACCTATAATGTCCTTCCATACAAAAGGCCTCCCACGAGAGAGTCGACAGACAAAGAGCGTGAAACCGGAAAGTTCTGTCTATTTCACCAAATCCATGGTCATTCCACAAATGAATGTCGTCACCTGAGAGACTTGGTCGAGAGGCTACTCCGAGAAGGAAAACTCGATGAGTATAGGGTCAATCCCAGAGACAGAGGGCAAGCCGCATCGATCCCAAACCAAAATCAAAACCAGAATCAGAATCAGAGCCAGCTTACTCCCCGGCTGACCCCTCAGCAAAAAGGGATGAACATGCATCGTCATTAACACCATAGTAGGAGGGCTTCATCTGGCCGGGCATAGCTTTAGGGCAATGGACCAGTATGTCAATGCAGCTAAACAACCCCTCATGGCAGGAGAAGGCAGTAACCCTGAGGACATTGCTCCAGTCAAACAACAGAAGACAACGACTGATGACATCATCTTTCACGACAGAGATAGCATTGGCGTTCACTCCCCAACTGAGGATACCTCGGTAATCATAGCCACAATTGGTCCGGCAATAGTCCATAAAGTTCTGGTAGATAACGGAAGCTCGGTCAACATTTTGTTCAAGAAAACGTTCGACCAAATGAAACTTGAGCCGAAGGATTTAAAACCATGCGAAGGGTGGATACGTGGATTCAATGGAGCCTCAACTACTCCAATGGGATATGTAGAGTTGTTGGTAACCCTTGGGGAAGGGGAGCGCCAGAGAGTAAGAATCCTTCCTTTTGTGGTTTTGCACGTCGAATCCCCATACAACGCATTTTTAGGCCGACCGGCCCTAGCAAAGTTCAGAGCTTGTATAACCCCTTGGTGTTTATTAATGAAGTTCCCGACTGAAGCTGGTATAGGTATAATAAGAGGACATCAAGTCATGGCCCGAGCATGCTACATTGCAGAGTTGAAGATGCTCCACAAAGGAAAAGATGTAGAGACCGAAGGCGCTTCCTCCCCGGCAAGGGAGGAAACGTTATAGCAACTAAAGAAAATAACTATGGGAGAGTCGCCCAGAGAACTGGCCGAGGACATAGATCCCAGAGAGGACGAAGAGCCTGGGGGCAGAATGGCGACTCCCAATGAAACAACTATGGATATTCCAATCGATGATGGAGACCCAGAGAAGGTCCTGAAGATTGGATCCCAATTAGACCCTATTCGAGCCAGAGAGGTAACGGATTTCTTGAAAGCCAATTTAGATGTATTCGCTTGGACCCACTCGGATATGTGCGGGATATCTCCTTCGATCATGAGTCATTCGCTAAGCATCAACCCGAAGCATCCTCCTGTCAAACAGAAAAGGTGAATGCTTGGCCCGGAGAGGTCGGCTGCTTTGAAAGAGGAAGTTGAGAAATTGAGAAGTAATGCGTTCATCAGAGACTCAATATATCCAGATTGGATTTCCAACCCGGTCTTGGTAAAAAAGGCCAATGGAAAGTGGCGCACCTGTATTGACTTCTCGGACCTGGATAAAGCTTTCCCAAAGGACAGTTTTCCGTTGCCAAGAATTGACCAGCTGGTGGATTCGACAGCTGGCCACGATCTCCTCTCTTTCATGGATGCTTATTCGTGGTACAATCAGATCCCTATGCATGTCCCAGACCAAGAACACACAAGCTTCATTACAGATTTGGGATTGTATTGCTATGTAGTGATGCCTTTTGGCTTGAAGAACGCCGGTGCTACATATCAGCAATTGGTCAATAGGATGTTTTACAACCAGATTGGGAAGACGATGGAGGTGTACGTCGATGACATGTTAGTGAAGTCCAAACAATCCTCCGACCATACTGCCAATTTAGCAGAAATGTTTGAAATTATCCGGAAGTATGGAATGAAATTAAACCCTTTGAAATGTTCATTTGGAGTAGCATCGGGAAAATTTTTAGGATTTGTCGTCAATTCGCGTGGGATCGAGATTAATCCAGACCAAATCGCAGCAATCCAGAATATTTAGAAACCTAAACAGATTAATGATGTCCAAAACCTCGTAGGGAAAGTAGCGGCATTGAGTAGATTTATCTCCAAAGCTACAGATAAATGTATCCCGTTCTTCGAATTAATAAAGCGAGGAAAGTGCAACTTCGAATGGACCCCTGATTGTATTGAAGCATTCCAGAATCTCTTGAATCATTTAGAAAAACCCCCGATTTTGTCTAAACCCGTAGATCATGAAGAATTATTCGTATATTTAGCGGTGTCATCCAATGCGATCAGTTCGGCTTTGGTTAGAGAAGAAGATAAGGTGCAAAAACCATTATATTATGTGAGTAAGAAGTTGGCGGCAGCTGAACGAAATTATCCAAGGATAGAAAAGCTTGCGTACAGTTTGTTGATTGCATCAAGGAAGCTTCGCCACTATTTTCAAGCTCACCCAATTATTATATACACTGATCACCCGTTAAAACAAGTTCTTCAGTGGTCAGAGGCTTCGGGAAGATTACTTAAGTGGAACATTGAACTAAGTCAGTTCGATTTGAATTTTCAACCCCGACGATCAATAAGGGGGCAAGTGCTGGCAGACTTCATAGCAGAGTTTACCATCCCAGAAGATGACACAATAAGCGAAGAAGTCGATCCGCCAAGGCTACTCCTAGATCCCAGTGCCTAGAAGTTGTTCACTGACGGAGCAAAGAACGATAGACGATCTAGTGCCGGAGTGGTGCTCGAAACTCGAGAAAAACGGCCGATATACTATGCTCTCAGATTGGAGTTCCGCGCCACTAACAATGAATCAGAATACGAAGCCCTAATTGTTGGTTTGAAACTTGCAAAGGAGTTGAAGATTGCGAAGTTAGACATCTTTTGCGACTCCAAAATAGTTGTGAACCAGGTTATAGGAAAATTCCAGGCCAAAATTCTTGGCTGATATCATATTTAGAAAAAGTGAAAAAGTTGCTGGATGGTTTTGACCATCACACCATATCCCACATTCCTTGAGCAGAGAACCAAAAAGCAGATAAATTGGCGAAAATGGCCAGTTCTGACAGTCCTGAAAATACAGAACTGGTCCCGATGGAAGTCTTACAGTCACCTAGTATAGATCAGATGGAAGTTGATCCGGTACTAGATGTTGAACCTGAAAGGGAGTCGTGGATGAATCCTTTGAAGAATTTCCTAATGTATGGAACGCTCACTACGAAGAAAAGTGAGAGGCGTGCAATAATTCGGAAGGCCTCTCGGTATGTGTTGCAAGAGGGCATCCTGTATAGACAAGGATTTTCAATGCCCCTCCTCCGGTGTATTGCCCACAGCGATATTCAGCGCGTATTGCAAGACGTACATGAAGGCGAATGTGGAGATCACACGAGAGGCCAAACGTTGGCGAAGAAAATAATACGATATGGTTATTTCTGGCCAACCGTAAACAAGGGTGCGGCCAAATACGCGCGACGTTGTGACGCCTGCTAGAAATTTTCTAAGATCCATAGGGTCCCATCAAGCCAGTTGAAGATGGTGACGAGTCTGTGTCCCTTCACTATGTGGGGAATTGATATCATTGGAAGCCTCCCCATAGCAAAGGGCGGAGCAAAATTCGCTATCGTAGTCGTGGATTATCTTACCAAATGGGTAGAAGTAGAGCCATTAACCATAATAACAACCAAGCGAGTAATCAGCTTCGTTGTTAGAAACATCATATGCCGATTTGGGATCCCAAGAATCGTCGTAACGGATAATGGAACTCAGTTTGACAGCACCGAGTTTAGATATTTTGGCCGGAAATACCACATCGAGAAAAGGTACACCTCTGTGGCACATCCGCAAGCAAACGGCCAAGTGGAGGCGGCAAATAAAGCTATTAAATCCATCCTGAAGAAGAGATTGAAGCGGGCCAAGGCCATGTGGGTCGATGAATTGCCCTTGGCACTATGGGCCTATAGAACGACTTATAAATCGGCAACGGGCCGTACACCATTTTCTCTTGCCTTTGGAACTGAAGCGGTCATCCTGGTCGAGTTAGAAGTACCTTCTCACCGAGTCACCTATTACGACCCGATGACCAACAATGAGTTGCTCCTTGAATCCTTGGACACGATCGAAGAGAAGAGGGACGAAGCCGATTTACGTGCCTTAAGACATAAGCAGCAGATAGCTCGATATTACAACAAGAAAATCCAAGCACGAAACATTGAACCCGTAGACTTGGTTCTAAAACGTGTCTTCCCATACTCAGTGCATAGGGGTTCGAACTGGGAAGGACCATATTCCATCCTGCGAAGACTTGATAATGGAACCTTCAAGCTTGCAACTGTAGATGGAGACGAAATCCCCAGAGTGTGGAACGCCCAACATTTGCGGCCTTACCTGACATGAAATCGTCAGTTTCATTATTTTGTTTTTAGGACCATGTAAAAAGGCACGACTTGCCTAGAATAGTCTGGTTACTTGAACAAAAGATTATAAAGTGGACGTAGGTCATGATTCGACCGAACCACTATAAAAATATCGTGTGTCATTTACCTTTACTACACCATTACCTATTTGCTTTATCTCGATTAGTATAAATTATTGTTGTTTTTTGAGTTTGTCACAGATTATGCAGCAATATTGGAACATCCAATGCATTGTGCCACAAGGTGAAAGAGGAACCATAATCGAGGACCACAAGGTGCGGCAAAGTAAATCACCCCACGATCAAACTCTAACTCCCCAGAATCAGGAGAGAGTATAAAGTACGCGAAGATGACGTCCGCAAGGCGTGAAGATGCACCATGATAAAACCGCCTTGCCACCACTCTAACCTGCTGAAGGATCGGGAGAGTATAAAGGCGCCAGAGATTTAGCGCCCCCATAATTTCTGCCATGCTGAAGGATCGGAGAGCAGACCTGAAACGAGCTCGAACTATAACCCGCTGAAGGATCGGGAGAGTATAAAATTGTTAGAAATTTAGCGCTAAAAGAATCCTTTCCCCCCACCTTTCATAGTAGGGGGAAACACACATGACTCTAATCAATCATTAATAAGCCCTGGCCAGGCATCATATTAAATGATTGATTGGGGGCATATACACACACACATCACATCTCTGCACAGAAATTTTAAAATTTTGCTAATGAGATTCATGATTTAATTTTTGATTAATTATGGTTTAAATATTTGTGGCTAATGCGATAAATTAAAATTGCAGGTTCGCAGGTTTAGTTCCCCTTTTATGTGACTGATTTGTCTTGAAGGGAAACTCCTGTTCATATCACGACAAGGATGAAAGTCAAGATCGACCAAGACGAATCATCCCCTCATGCCGTTATGTTGGCTACTCAGGAGGTTGCACATAGATGCAAGGAACTTGGAATCACTGCATTGCATATTAAATTAAAGGCAACAAAAATCAATTTTCATTGACTAAGATGCAGGGATACAAGATAAGATAGCTAAACAAAAGTGAGGGTCATTCTCACAATTACATTTTCTGGCCAGTGGAAAGTCCAAAAATCCTAAGAAAAAAATATGAACTAACATCTGCATCCTACTCATGCTTGGGGGGCTATTTTGGCTTCTTGCACTTCTTCTGCTTCTCTAACTCCTCCTTGTCAACATCCGAACGATCACCTTTTTTCCTCTTCCTCTTATCAACAAGAGGCTCTGGCGAAGAACTAGAAGATTGAGAGGTGAGTTGTGAAGTTATTGATCGGGAGGAGAATCATAAGACCAACCCAGTTTTGGGATCGATTTCAGAGATAGGGGGCACGTATACTGGGTCATGTTCCCCTTTCGTAAGAAGCAACTGCTTCTCTTCCTTAGCTTGTTTATCAGCCGAGGTTTCATCACCATCGCCCTTGACTTCATCCATAATGACAATGTCATCCTCCTCATCACCGTGACCACCATCCATGTCTTTAAAGAAGCAATAACCTCGGCATCCGCAGGAACATCAGTACTGGATACCACAGGTGCCATGGTGACCTTCTTACCACACTCAGCTCGGGTTGGAATCTCAGAAATTTCAGCATCTGTGTCTGAAGGGACATCAAATTTCTCCGCCTCTGCCTTCTCTTCTGCATCTTTCTCAATCAGCTTGTCACCTGTATTATGAGAAGCACAAGTTATTAACTTGGACGAAAATGTGGTCTCCTCAATGGACTATTCCGCAAGGCGACGACAAGTTATAACTACTTTGACAAATTGCGGGGAAAATATGGAAATACCTTCAGCTGACTTTTCATCCAAGTTTACAGCAGGAGCTCCGACAGCCGGAGGAGTTGGAAGCAAAGGAATCAACAGATCGTCAGGATTATACTCCTCTACTTCAGAGGCTTTGGGTTCCGCCACTGAGCTCGAGCCTTAGTCAAGTTTGTTTTTGCCTTTGGCCTTAGTCTTCTCCCTTTCCACCTCTTCTTGGATTAGGCGTCTCCCCTCCTCCAAATCCTCGGGCTCTTTTCCTTTGAGGAGTCTCTGCATTAGCTGGCCTTCATCATTCTCATTGACCTTCAATCACTGCTTCTCATCCTCAACAATTGCATCCCATATGTTGGCAAGAGTAACATGATAATCTGGGATCCAAGAAATGTCCCGAGTTTTGATGACTTGGCCTAAGAAGTCGAATACCAACTCACCAAAACCTTCTATCTCTTTTTCAGCTCCGGCAAGCTTGTCGGTAGCGGTGGAAGACGATTCAGGAATGTTGTTAGCGTTACTCTCAGCAAGAACCGCTCGCCCCTCAGCCTGAACAAGTCGGTCACTCAAGGCCTCCTTTTCTTTTTCGGCAGCTGCGAGACTGTTTTTTAAGTCCGCTTTCTCCTTCTCCCAAACAGCCTTTTCAGCATCAAAACGGCTCTGTGTTGTCTTCAAGTCAATATTGGCCATTTTAAGATCCTCTATTTCCTTTTTCAAAGATAGTCGTTCTTGGCTATTAGAGTCTAGCTTGCTATGAAAACGCTTCTTAGCTTCCTCCAATTCTGTCTTATAGTTCTCTGCGTCTTGCTGAGCTAAAGCCAGACGGGCCTGTGCATCTTCCAAGTCTTTTTCCATTTTGCTCCTGGCCCTGTCATTATTCTCAATTCACACCTTGGATCTGGCCGCGTCCATTTCTAGGTGATGGATGGCATTTGAAAGGTTAATGGCGTGCTTCTTCATTACCTCGTACTGTTTGGCTATATGGCACACATATCCTATCACCTCAGTATCCCAGTCCCTGGGAACCGGCTCAAGATCCGGTACAAGCATCTTCCTCTCAAAGAAAATATCGGGGAATTCCTTGTGCAAGCACGCCAATTTAGCCTGATTTTCGGGGCCACGGATAGCATCTCGTGCAACGAGACTGTCGGAGTCGTGATCTTCAGGGGAGACCAGAGCTTCTTTTCCTTTCTTCACGATCTTCCCCTCGTCCTTATTTTTGTCCTCTGACTTGCGTTGCTTCTTGGAAGATTGGACGTGAGAAGGCATACTTTTTGGAGGGGTTAAGTCCCTAGGAAGCTGCTTACCCTCAGCCGGTGGAAGTGGACGACTGTGAGGTTTCCCGGAACCATGCCTGGAAGGAGATCGGGATCATGTAGAATAGGTTTGAGGAGGGTCGCGAGGCCGATAACTATGCCTTCCCCGACTATCACTGCGAGCAGGATTTGGATTTGAATGAAGACTAGGTGTGCCTTCACGAAGGGAGCGATAAGAATAAGATCGTTTGCGAGTCATCTTTCCTGCAAGAGAAACAAGTACAAATTAAAACCTTGAATACTGACGATATAAAAATGTGATGTCAAGTGGTGCATGTGATTTGTGCATCCCATATAATTCCCCCTAACAGAGCAGGGCCCGAAGTTAGGCTCGTCTGGGTGGTTTCTCATTCCTCAACTAGAGCGTTCGTTTCCTCAGATATAGGAAAAAACGGTTCCCCTCCGAAATCTTCTTGTGTATATACATCATCGGATATAGGGATCTTGTTCAATTCTTTGAATAACTGCTTCTCTGTTAAATCATCGGGAGCGGCAGGCTCAACCGGTAGAGAGGCCCTTGAGGGGGAATCCCTCGGAGAGGCTGGGATTTCCTTAAGCTCGTCAGCACGGGCCTCATCTCCTCTATATACATTTAAATCTTCATCGTCCTGGTTAATCATCGGTGAAGGACTCTTATGAAGTTTAGTTGTCGGTGCTGCCTGTGACGTTCCTTCTCCCTTGGTCGGGGGCACATATTTGTAAGGTTTGCCACCTGCACCAAGTCCAAATCTTATATCCAGAAGGCAGTGCCTGTGAAGATTCTCGTCAGTAATACATTTCTTGATCCTTAGGAAGTCAGATTTGCTTTTGAGAAGAAGGGATAGTCGATTACTATACACCGAGCCTTCCATTTTTGAAAAGGTGTGATCTGCATAGATAAAAGAAGCATGTTAGCGCTTCGATTTCTTAAACAGGTTATTTATTCAAAGGTTTAAAATTTACTTGATTTAAGCCATCTTCTCGCACACCCAGCCTGTCTCTTTATATAGAACCAATCGGCCTTGGGATCCCCTATGTTGCTATAACCATCAGACAAGACCTTCCTATTGACTACCGACTCAACGAAAGAAAAATTTGGGGTTGCTGTAGAATGATGCTTGAAAAGGTAATAGAACTTCAAGTCTTTAAACGTGAGCTTAGTTTGCAGGATTTCCTCATATGCGATGTATAAAGTGTATAGGGCTGCGTAGGCATTGGGATGAAGCTGCATCGGAGCAATACCCAATCGTTTTAAGGTTTCAATGACGATTGGAGGAAACGGAGGAATAGCGCCTACTCCGCACATGAGTCGGCTGACTGTCATATATCCTTCCGGAGCCAGATGAGGTCTATCTTTGCTTCCAGGTGTTCTCACATCATCCCAGGGGATCCCGTGTTTCAAGAAGATTTTCTTAAGTTTTATGTCGTCTAGTTTGGAAGCTAAGGAGTCATTGAATTTCTCAGTTTCTAGTGTACCAGGAATCTCATCGGAAGCTCGGTCATCCACTTCGGACTCCTCATCAAGCGAGGTACTCTCAGATGAACCCGATTCTGTTTTTGCCTCATATTCGGATTCAGAATTCTCACCCTATAGATTAATTGGAAGAACCTCGGGGCTATGACACTCGGACATCTCGGGGTCCATCTCTGTTTCAGATCTTGAAGGAGAACGATTACCCGACATTACTGTTTAGGCGAGTAAACATGAGAAATTAGAATAAAATTACCCGTCTCCTGTGTGTGTAAGTGCAAGTGTGTGCCTATGAAAACATAGAGAAAAGCATAAAGATTAGCTACATAAGCAAGATATTGGTCGTAATGCGCTATCAAGTTACACTGTCATTCAGTCCAAAGGGATCATCTTAAGGGCTCTAACCTAACTATCCATCGATATATCAGAAGTTATACTGTGTTTATTAGTCAACATATGCATCGCATCGTTCATTGGATTGGTTCGTGAGGCAGAGTTCGGATCGCTATGTGTTGGCGGGTCGTGAAGAAGGAATCAAATCGTGGGAAAGTCTCGGATCGTGATGGAACTTCGGATCGTGAGGCGCTCTAACACTTGTTCCATCACGCCTAACATCGATGGATCGCGACAAGCCCCCCCACAATCCACTTTGATTCCCACGTCCACGATCTGACCCGATCTGCTCCTGCTACCTCAATCCGACCTAAGACTGCTCTCCCACTCCTCTCTTTGCCTTCACCATTATCGCGACCCGAGACGAAGTCCCCATCCACGAACCGACAAGGTCATCCCTTCCTTCTTCTTCCTCAACTTTCTTCTCTACTCTTAAACCCATAAAACAGAAACCAGAAATTTGCTATCCCTGAAACCCACGAAACTCCGTTACCTCCACTTTCCAAACCAATAAAAACTCGAGAAAAACGAAGAGGGGATTACCTTTTAAAAAAAGATTTTGAAATCAGACGGATGTTCGGAAGTTGGAATTAGGGTTATTGAACAAGGCGGCGACTGCGAAAAGAAGAAGGAGAAAGGTAGGAGAAGAACTGGCTTATATAGGCAAAACGGTGTCTATTCGTATCCCCTTCTTTGTCTTATTCGAACCAAACAGGCTACGAGAAGAAGCCCGCATCGTCCTGGGATGCGATCCGATCCGCGAGGGGCTCGCGACTGGAACCAATAGGCCCACCAAAAAAAAAGAAGGCCCTTTCTGCCATGAGTCCGTGATGGGTGTTGTATCCATGACCTGCGGGAAAGTATAACGATCTGGACCCGAATGTGATTAATGGACCGAAAATGGTAGAATTCCATATTTGTAGAAACCAATAATTCTAAGGGCTACCCATGGTAAAAAGCTTTAAAACTTACTTGGTAATTCGATAACAATATTTCCAAGAAACTTGAGAGACGAAAACTATCTGGCGAACAAAGAAATAATGGATGAGTTAACCTGGTATTTATACTCGTTAAGGGACGCAACTTCTTGAAGTAGTACAGCCATTCAGACAGATACGACCGTTGATTCGCATCGCTTTATAAAAAGATGTCTCTGCAATTTCGAAGCATGTTTCATCCTTGATAAAACATACTTCGAGGGGGCAAAATGTTGGCTAGCTTTTCAACCTAGCCACCGAAGTTCAAAAGCAAAGGAAATACGAGGCCTTAAGTCTTCAACAAGTATTCGATCGTGGTCAACCATTTCTCTCGGATCGTGGTACGTTCCCGGATCGCGATCGCCCCCCTCAACCAACGATCCGATCTGCTCTCCTCAGCACAACCCGATCCGATCCAGACACCAAGCTGATGGCTAAGACCAAGTCATTCACGATCCGAGAATGCAGGATCTCGCGACACCTATCCACAACTGTCATATTGACCAATTCTTCATCAAGCCACGAACCAGTCCGAGATTCTCGAGATTTGTGCCACGTATGACTGCGATCCGCCTGAAGAAATCAGCTATAAATAGCCCAAAACTTGGCATTTTTGGGGATCTTTTTGCAATTGAGAAACCCGATTCCACCATTATCATATCTCCATTATTTCTATTTAAAGTTATCTCGAAATTATTGAGAGAATCATAGTTGTAAGAGTGAGATTGAGTGAAATCATTGATTGTACCTGCATTCAGCATATAATCAACAACATATAAAGTGGACGTAGGCTCGTTAACGCCGAACCACTATAAATCTCGTGTCTTTTCTACTTTTTCTTTATATTTCAGCTATAATTCTTCATAGATTGGAACGACTTGGGTGTTAGACCCAATTTTGGATCTAACACAAAGGTCGAGGTGAAATTTTCTGAAGCGAAAAGGAAAAGAGTATCAAAGAGGAACAAAGGAAGGTTTTTTTTTTGGGATCGATGGAGGAAAATGTGTCAAAACAAACATGAATAGTTTGCTTAAATATGTCAAAATTTTACTAGGCGGTATAGGCGGGAAATATTTGGTTTCGTTTATATCACATATAAAATATTATTAGCTGTTGTTATGGATAAACCCAACCACTTATTGTAACCAAAGACGAGTTTTCTTGTAGTGTGCCATTTGGGTTAACTAACGCGCCAACGTATTTTGTGGATCTTATGAATAGTGTGTTCAGAGATCAGTTGAACAAGTTCGTGCTTGTGTTCATGGACGATATTCTGGTTTTCTCCCAGAATAAGGAAGAGCATTAGGCACACTTGCGAGTTATTTTGGAAAACTTGCGAAAGCATCAGCTGAGAGCTAAATTTTCAAAGTGTCACTTCTGGATGAGCCAAGTGCGGTTCTTAGGCCATGTTGTTTCTGGAAATGAAATAGTGGTTGACCCCGCAACGGTGGTAACAATCTAGGATTGGGATAGACCTAAGAATGCGACGGATGTTCCGAGTTTCCTTGGATTGGCGGGTTGTTATCTCCATTTTATGAAGGATTTCTCCAAGATAGCTGCACCATTAACAGGATTGATGAAGAAGAACTAGGTGTTCACATGGGATGCAAAGCGTGAGCAAGCTTTTGGAATCCTGAAAGAGACACTAAAGAGTGCTCCTGTTTTGACCATTCCGAGTGGGAATGAAGAGATGGTGGTACACATTGATGCATTTGGTACTAGACTTGGAGCAGTGCTAATGCAGAAGGATAGAGTTGTGGCTTACGCGAGTCGACAGCTGAAGCCGCTTGAAAGGAATTATCAGACTCATGATTTGGAGTTGGCAACGATCGTGTTTGCTCTGAATTGGGAGTTTGATTCGAGTTGTTTATGAATCACAAGTTATTGGAATATCTTTTCTCCTAAAGAATTTGAATCATCGGCAGCAATGGTGGTTGGAATTTCTGGCATCGTATGATTTGGGTATAGCCTATACTCCTGGTAAAGGTAACGCAATGGCGGATGCGTTGAGTTGGAGACACACGAGTTTGGGAGCGATGTTTTGGGAATGGAAGCACCTCTAGTACTTTGCAGGATTTGATTTCAGACCACGGTGTGAATTAGAACCTGAAATGTTGGCAAGCTTATCGATAAGATCTGCTCTCATCGAAAGGATTGGCAAAAGCCAAAAGCGATATGTTAAGCTTGTCGAGATTATCCAGATGTTGGCCCCAAAGGATAAGGAATGTGAGGTTGATCAAGAGGGTGGCTTCGAAAAAAGGACGAGTGGTTGTTCCTGATATTGATGGACTGAGAGATGAGGTTCTGAGGGATTGACATCACTCGAAGTTGATAATTTATCCTGGTGGTAATAAGATGTATCAAGACATTAGGCGAGCCTACAACTGGGAAGGGATGAAGAGGGATGTTGGAAAGTTCATTTCCAAGTGTATGAAATATCAATTGGTGAAAGATAAACAGAAGAAGCTGAGTGGATTGCTTCAGCCATTGGAAGTTCCAACATGGAAGTGGGAGCAGATATCGATGGACTACCTATGTCCAGGGCAAGAAACAAAGGAATTTGGGTCATCATGGATTGCTTGACGAAAAGTGCAAAGTTTA
Source organism: Allium sativum (assembly GCA_030737875.1). Classification (NCBI taxonomy): domain Eukaryota; kingdom Viridiplantae; phylum Streptophyta; class Magnoliopsida; order Asparagales; family Amaryllidaceae; genus Allium; species Allium sativum. The sequence continues at coordinate 745,608,256 of CM060916.1, read as the reverse complement.
TTTTTGTCAAATCAACTAGGACAATCTCAAAGTTGGCTGAGCTTTATATCAAATAGAGAGCTCGATTCCATGGTATCCCGAAGAGCATAGTGAGTGATTGAGATCCATTGTTCACAAGTGGATTTTGGAATAGTTTGCTAGAGACTTTGGGAACCGAGTTGTGTTTGAGTACGGCTTATCATCCCCAGACTGATGGTCAAACTAAGAGAGTTAACCGAGTTTTGGAAGATATCCTGCGAGCTTGTGTATTGGATTTTGGGGGATAGTGGGAGGACCATCTACATCTAGTCGAGTTTGCATATAAAAAAAGCTACCAGTCGAGCATTCGGATGGCACCATATGAGTCGTTGTATGTAAGCCCGTATAATTCTCTGGCATGTTGGTTAGAGACTGGAGATAAGTTGATACTTTAGCCAAAGATGATCAGAGAGACATCAGATTGTATCAAGATCATTCGACAACGAATGAAGGGAGCCCAAGACCGTCCGAAGAGTTATGCTAATAAACGTCGAAATGATTTGGAACTTGACGTTGGCAATATGGTTTTCGTGAAGATTTCGCCGTTAAACCATGTTATTCGGTTTAGAAGTAAAGGAAATTTATCTCTAAGATTCGTTGGACTATTTCCGATAACCAAGCGGATTGGAAAGCTCGCATATAAATTGGAGTTACTCGAGAAGATGTCGAATGTGCATAATGTTTTCCATGTGTCATTTCTACGGAAGTGTATGCATGATTCGAATGTGGTGTTATCTATAAAGAAGTACGAAGAACTAGAAGTCGAGACCGTAGCTACGAAACTTCGTAAGTTGCTTTGCGTTATAGGGAATGACAAGAAACAGCTTAGAAGAAAGACGGTTAAGCTAGTCAAGGTGCAGTGGAGTGAGGATTAATGATGTTTATTCATAGGAGGCGGAAGAGAGTATAAAGACAATATATCTAGAACTCTTCACTGGTGTGACCCATTAATATTGTGGTACCTTACATCATTATAGCTTGCACTATTTGTTAGAATTCCACATGCTAGGTTAAGGCTATAAATGCATGGCTTTATGGATGCTAGTTTGGATGGTAAATTGGCTCTCGTGGATGATACGCATGTAGAATGGTTTTGGTTACATGTGTTTGCTTGGAATTTCGAGGGTGAAATTCCTAAGGGGAGGAGAATGTAATGACCTGGATTTTTACGTATCACAAGATAGTAAAATATTTTTATTTAATTCCCAAAGGGTTGGATCATTCTCATATTTTGATGCGTTGGTTACGGAGATGCGAGACATGTCCATAATTTTTACCAATTTTATTTGTGACCATTTTGCCCCTGTCAGTTTTGTATAGGGGATAAATTTTGACTGGGATTGAATTAGGTGCTAGGATTAATTTCATTGGAAAGGAAATGATATTTCTAATTCCATAGATTGGTCACATTAAAGTTTTGGTTCAGCGGTTTGGGAGGAATCGCTGTTTTAGTGTTTCATGATTTTTATATAGGTTTAGCTAGTCATTAATGTGTTGAATTGGTGTGGCCCATTTCTGGGCTAGTTAGAGGCTATAAATAAGGGTCAGAGACATGGAGAGGAGTTTACTTTCTTCACTCACTCATTTGGTTGAGTTTGTGATCCTCCTTGCTCAATCAAATACATCTTTCCTCCATTAATTTTTTTGATATACGCCAGAAGATTGAAGATCTACATCAATCAAAGGTAGATCTACATCGAGTGAAGGGAGATCGCATCAAATTGAGAGGTTTGAAGATCATTATTTGATGTATCTGGATTGGGAATTTAGTGATTTCAATTTATTTGGTAGAATTGGTGAGTGATGAGCATCTCTCACACAGATTCAATCGAGTATATGGGTTGTTTGATCTTATTTTCATCATTTCAAGTTGTTTTCACCTAGATCTACAACATGGTAAGTATATTTTCATTTGAATCACCATAGGAGTTAATCTGGCAACTTAAATTGGTAATTGTTATGTTAATCCATATGTTTATGCAAGTTTAGATCCACTATTTTGTTTATTCATTGTTTTAATCATGATTTGGTAAATATTATGTTCTTAAGTGATGATCATTTGATGGACTACTATTAATTTATGATCGTTGATTGTATTGTTGAACGGTTGTTTGATATCATGCTAGTTTGGAATGGATTTGGTTGAGTAGTGCATGGGTCATTCGGATTTGGGTTGGCTCGTTCTGATCATGAGTTGGGTCGCATGGCTTGTGTTCTAAAACATGGGTGGGTTGTCACAAGGTCATTAGAGGGTGGAACTCATCGGGTTGTTTTTGAATGGATCAGCTGCGATGGATTGTTGATGACATGGCAGGCTCAGGTCGTGTAGCTTGCTACTCAAGAAATAGACAGGTCGTTGAGCGTCCATAAAGTCAGGTCGTTATGGTGATGGGTCGTGAGGAGTTAGGTCAGGTCGTTCGTTGGTGATGACTGGGACTTGATGGATTGGATGCAGCCTCGGTCGTTCAAGAAGTCAGGTCATTGAGCATCAAATGAGTCGGGTCGGTGGGGAAGGGATCTGATGGGTCGTTCATGGTCTCAAAGTTGTCGGGTCCTTCAAACTTTAGCAGGCCATTCAAAGCAAGGTCGGGTCGGTTTCTATGTGATGGATTTACAGCAAGTCAGGTCGTCGAGAATAGGTCGGTGGGAAGCTTTTTATGGGTCGCTCAAGTGCTTGAGTCAGTCTAAACATGGATGGACGACCCATATGGGTCGGTTGCGACATAGGGAGGTGCGATCCATAGAATGATGAACCAAGTGGTGCTATTTTTGGTTTGAGAATGAATGTGGCTTCGAGTTATATTCAAGGTGGAATATTCAAATTATTTTGAAAGGTTCGTTGATCGTCGTAATGCTATGAATGTGAGTACGGCTCAAGGATGTTGAATTCATGGATAATGGTTGCTCGAGAAGGCAGTTGAGCTATGGATAATTGTCGGTGATGATGGCTAGAATTATGGAGGCCGAGGAATTATCGTTATCGTAGGTTCTAGCTGACTCAAAGTAGGGGTATAATAAGGACGCCTAGAGTACCGATTGAATGGTCGAGTACCTTGGGAAGTCATGATGGGCCTAGAGATACGAGTCATGTTGGCGTATGGAGTTTTGCTAGAACCGGGATTTTCCATTAGCCCTTGACGGACGACATGATATTGAGCCGGTCATACGATTAACGATGGTTTCGAAGCAAGATTAGCAGTGACAGTTAGAGTCATGGATGATGATTCTTTTGCTTGTATCATCTTGTGTACATTGTTTAACGTCGAAGGAGATATCTCTTGGGTTTTTGTCTGATATTGGCTTAGGCCTTCAGGGCTTGTGCTTAGGAGATGTCGATATTGATCAGGATGGTCCACGCTTGATAACTGATTGCCATGAATGCATTGTTTGTTTCTATCTGATTGTGGTAAAGGCTACCACTGTCGGATGTGGGGAAAACTGGTTGGGTTCTTCTCTGATGTGTTGGTAGATTAGTTGATTAATCTGCCTATTCTCATATACATTTTTGATGATGTTAGATAGTTGTTTTATCGCTCATTAAAATTGTTGTCTGACTCAAGGTTTTCTGTTTCTCTCTTATTACCATGGGTTATCATCTGGTTATGGATGGGCAGACTGAGCAGCAGGTGACATGCATTGATCTTGATTAGGACGATACTGCTGAGTGATGACGAGCTAGAGGCTGGTGTATTATTTTCTAGTATCTACTACTTACTATTTTTCCGTAATTATGTTGATGTATTCTCTGAATGACTTGTAGTGAGGCACTTTGTATAGACTCTTGTAGTGTTATCCAATGTTTTTAACGGTGATACGAAAAAGTTTAAGGTTTTGCTCAATTCTGCTTCACTATTATTGCTTGTTGTATATGTTCTATTATATTTTATCCTTGCACTGTGAGTTATTCAACAGGTACCGCTTGTGTTATCTTACCATGATGATCTTCCATAACTGTCTGGCATGTCCTTAGTGCATTTTTTTCTCTTGTTAAGTTTAGGAGTTTTAGGGGTCGTCACGTTGTTCAAAATAAGAATCTTCTTTAATAAAACCATCTGAAAGGGCACTTTTAATATCCATTTTAAATTATTATAATTAGCAAAAGCAAGTAGAATTCCGATAGCTTCTAATCTTGCTATGGGGATAAGGTTTCATCATAATCTATCCCTTCTTCTTGAAGGTATCTATGTGCAACTATAATTAACTATCTCACCAAGTTCATTCATTTTATTTTTATAAACTCATTTTGCTCCTATTATAGTTTTATCCTCGGGTCTATGAACAAGTTCCCATACTTCGTTTCTGGTAAATTGATTCAATTCTTCTTGCATAGCAGGCATCCATGAATCATTAGTTGATGCTTCCTTCGGATTTTTAGGTTAGATGGTTAGTACAAAGGCTATATTGCTCATGTTATTTAATTAAGTTTTAGTTCTAACTACAAACTCACTATCTCGTAGTATATTTTCTATAGGATGATCTCTTAAAAGTGTAATTATTTTACTAGGTTGATTTACTTCATTATTTATTTCATTTAAATCATTATTTTCATTATCAAATTCATCTTCATTGTGTTGTTGACTCATATCTTTAAAATATTCATTAAAAGATACATTCATAGTTTGTTTAATAGAGTCTAATTTTAAATTAGAAACTCTATAGGCTTTACTTCCACTCGAGAATCCAATAAAAATTCCTTTATCCGATTTGAAATCTATTTTATCTAGATTTTCTTTCGTATTTAGAGTGAAACAATTACATCCAAAAGCTCTAAAATAAGATAATTTCTCAAAATTTCTTTTTTAATGCACAATTTCTCAAAATTATCGTTTTAAAATTCTCCACCGTGGTCACTACGTATAGTTTTTATTTTCGAAGAAAATAAATTTTGAATTCTTTTTGCAAAAGTATTAAATATTCAAAATCATCACTTATATGTTTAAAAAATAAAGTCCAGGTATATTTAGAATAATCATCAACAAAAATAAAAACGTATTTAATACGATTTATTGATTGGATTTGAGATGAACCAAATAAATCCACGTGAAGTAATTCTAAAATTTTTGACATGGAAATCTCATCTTTTCGTTTAAACGAAGATTTTCTTAATTTACTTAGTTGATAGACATCACATTTACTATCTATTTTAAAATTCATTTTAGGGAGTCCACATACTAAATCTAGTTTAGAATTTCAGAAAGAAGTTTATAACTTAAATGTCGGATTCATTTACGTCAAATCCAACGATGAGTTGTATGAGCCAGAAAACATAAGTCGTCATTTAAAATTTTCAAACTTAGAACATAAATATTTTTCTTTCTCATTCATTCAAATATGATATTTAAATTATTATCTTTGATGTAACACTTATCCTTTTCAAATTTGATTTTATTATCTTTACCACATAATTGACTTATGCTAGGTAAGTTACATTTTAAATTCCTAACTAATAAAACACTTGAGATTGTAGGAGTTTTAAAATTATCGACATTCTCGATCAATCACATATCCTTTTGAGTTACCTCCAAAATTAACCATTCCTTCATCTTCATAAACTATATTATTAGGTATGTCTCAATCTCGAATCATATGCCTTGAAAAACCACTATAAAGTATTCATTTGTCTTTCCTGATGTTCACCATTTGTCCATTGATCATTGAATCGTCAAGAGCCATATAGCACATCTGTTTTTGTACAAGACACAAATTCGGTAAATAACCCGATTTATCAAAATAATTAAATGCAAACTAATGAAACAATGGTACTTTGGCTATTTTTGAACTAATGTCGTGTAATGTCGCGGATTTTTGATCAACTTTGGAATGTATAAATCTTATATTTATGTTAGTTGTGTGTATATATGTGTATGTGTGTGTGTGTGTGTATATATATATATATATATATATATATTGAATGTGTATATTATTGAAATTCCGAATATATCATTGGTTAAATTTCCTTTGTGTATATTCTAGCTTGCAACTTATATATACATAGGTAAATGTTGTTTTAACACTTTTCTTTGCATTTAAAACTTATTTTAAATATATGTAAAAATATTTGCTTAAGTAAAATTAGATTTCTATATTTGCAAGGATATAAATTTATCTTTTTGTATATATGTGAATCAAGATATACATAGTAAATTTTGTTTTATACTTAATATTCTATTTCTTCATATATATATATATATATATATATATATAAAGATAATATGACCATTAATGGATTAGAACATGTCATATAATAGAAGAAAATCAAATGCAATCAATGGTAATATTGCTTTGCACATTGTTTTGCTATTTTAAATTCATGAAGTACAAAGAGCATTATATGATCAAATCCGATCTTTCTAACATGGCTTGATGACTTAGTAATAAAGTATATGCATCAGTAGCTAGGAACCAACAACCTGTAACCCTAAAACCTATGAAGAAATGAGTTGTTGTAACCTGAAGTGTATCGAATACATTTTATATGTGAGCATTTAATAGTAATGAATTACTTAATAACTAAGCATATGAAAACACATAGATCTGCACATGTAGGCTTAGTCGTGCCATTTTAGTGTAAAGCATTTGTCAATCATAAACAAGTACACATCAGCTAGCCTATAAGCTCTTACATATTTCACATGGATGTACACATAGTATGTAGACATCAATGCCCTGTTGTGTTGAAGAACATAGACGTAGCTGGACATAACTTCATTTCCATCAATCAACTACAAATCTGTTGCTCCATTTTTCAGCTAAGTAAAAGCTTTAAGCATAATTGTTTCCCCCATCAATTTTGCAACTTCATATTGTTTCTTTCAATCAATCAAAACCCAAGTGTACAACAGTTATGTTGTTACATCTCAAGCCGTAAACCCATATTATTTTGCATATGGCTACAAAGAGATAATGCACATTATTTTACTTGGCCGAGCTCTGTTGTTTGGAACATATGGATACACAGCCAAGACACATATCCATTTCCATCAAACCAACATACACAAACCTGCATTTCTTCATCTTTCTTGATGTACATAGATTCACGGCTATGTATGGTCATCCTTTCAATCAAAATGAAGTGTGATAGCCAACACAACAGCTATAATTCCAATCAGACTCTATACAAACCCACATGTGCTTTCAATTTCTATATTATTATTTGCATGTATAAATATACATCTACCTTGCGTACATCCACATATCATTCGAACCTAAAACTAGAAGTAAATGGAAGAAAAATGTGAAGCCTGCTAATGGAAAATAAAGAGAAAGAAAAAAATCATGGCATAACAAATATGAAGAACCTAGGCAAAAAACAGTTAGAACAGAGAAGTAAACTGGAAAGGGCAAAGCAAATAAATTGAGTAAACTAAATTCACACCTTCTCTGTTTTGATCATCGTTGATTGTTATATTATAGGATGCTTGGTACACACACATATCTGATTATCAGTTACATGTAGTATAAGTTCTAGTGTAAATATTAGGTATAATGAATAAAGCATGTATGGTTAGCAAAGGGTAAAGACTGAAAGTGTTTTGAACAAGGTATATTGTTTGAAACAAAGGAATAGCAGGCATAAAGTAAACACTACTTTTTTTGTATGTTCCAGTTAATCTAAGAATGTATGCAGATCGGTATGCATATAAATTTTATTTAGGAATGACTGATTGTTGAAGTGTGTGTTTGCTTGAAGCTAGAAAATAAAACAGTGTATATAATTTTCTTGAATTCACAATTGTTTGAACTAGGATCCGATCTTACATTAATCAGTGAAAATACACTTGTTTATATGACTTGTTCTATGATTCAAAGAGCCAATGGATGAGGTAAGGCATTAAATAAGAACCTGGAAACCAAATGACATTAAATTTGTAAGTAAACTAGTATTTTTTCTATTCCAAGTGGTTATCTGCATGGTACAAAAATATAGGTATAAAAGCTTGTATGTTTTGAGTGCATTGAAATAAGGATTTAAATCTGCAAGTAAACATAGATGATGAAAACAAAAAGGGAATTAACAGTAACATGGAAGCAATACTCTGTTAAACATGTAACTCTTAACTTGTATCAAGAAAACCTAACATATAATCTGGAATTAAAAATCAGTGATCAAAGTTAGTGCGACAGTAACGTATTGGGAGTAAATTATCCCTAAAAAATCTATATTTTTCCAGATTGTTATGCATATATACAGTTAACTATAATCTAATATACTTTTAAATAATAGATGTATTTAATTCAGGATTGATATGAAAATCTGAAATGGGGAAAAACAGAGATGAACGTGTAGAGTTTAAAACCAATAACTCTATAACTTACCTTGCATTAAAATTAAACATCGGAAATCCTAACAAGTTTAAAAATGGAATTCAAAGAGGCTTATATGTAGCAGTAGTTTAACTGAAAAATGGTTTCTCAATAGACTGTAAGTTATATAGCTAGATACTGGTAAGTTGCATTAAAAGAATTTATAACTTCGAGAATCAAATCATCGTAAACTTGAAATTCAGGCATTCGGGCGTATTATTATTAGCAAGTTAGGATTTTTAATAGCAATTTCATGATTTTTAATCAACTAGATCTTTTGTTGAAATAAATATTTAGTTTTGAGTTTTTAAATTTAATATGTCGTTTTGGTGGATGATAATGCACGATGCTTTTGAGAGAGGCTCGGGGTTGTCAGGGGAGGCTGCAGGCGAAGTTGCATGTTTTTTAGTGATCGGACGAAGTCTAGCAAGCTGGTTTTAGGGGTGACGCCATGATTTGAGGGAATGGGTTTGATTCGATGGTGGGAGTTCTAGAAGGGATTGAGTGCAGTTTTACTTGGTGGGAAGAAGGTCGAAGATGTGCAAACCCGTCGCAGGTGATGGTGGTTGAAGTTGTGGTCGGAGGTAATGGTGGGAATAGAATTTTAGGAGGTTGCCTGGACGTTGAATTTGGCAAAGGAACTACAGGAGGACTGTTTGGAGAAAGAGGAATGGGGAGGCGACTAGGTTGGTCAGAGGTGATGCTGGGTGGTGATAGAAGTTGTGGGTGATGGCGCAGAGGGAAGCAGAAGGTCGTCGGTGGTGTACACGTGCACTAGAAGCCATGCACAGGCGACGACAGTAGAAGGGAGAAAAGGAAGATGGGCAAAAGGTATTAAAATGTGAAAAAGGGATTATTTTCTTTTTATGTATTTGACAAATGGGCTTAGGCCCAGAGAATTGGAAAAAATAAATAACAAAGGAAAAGTTGGGCTTGAGAACTTTGGGCTGGGGAAAAACCAAAACAAAAGAAAGAAATAGCAAGGAATTAAAAGTAGAGGAAATAAAGGAAAAAAAGGAGAAATAAATAAAAAGCAAGGGAAGTTGTAAACAAATAAAAAAGGAAAGAATATATAAATTGTAAAAAAATGAAATTAAAGAGTTTCTTTAAATTATAATATTTTATTTAAGATATATTTAAATATATCCACCTAAAGAAATAAAAGGAAAATAATTAGTATGGGGTTTAATAAATTAGATGATCAGGTTAGGATCAACATGAACAAATTTGTGCTTTGATTAAAAACATGAGTTATTATTTAGTTAAATAAATGTATAAAGTTTTAAATCATTTCTTGTGGAAATTTATAAATTTAGGATAAACTAAGTATGTGTCTATTTAAAAAGCCACGTAATTAGTCCAAGTCGAATTAATTGAACTATAATCAACTAGATGTAGTGATTCATGGAAGGGCCAGTAATATTTGTTATAATGAATTGTTTCGAATAGTGAAATCTTATTTTGTAATCGAAATAGATCGATAAGTATATTTCAAATCAAGAAAATGATTTAAAAAGTTGAAATAATGGCGATTAAATGAAATAAGGGAAAATTCACGTGAATTGGAACTAGATAGACAAAATTTAACTCTGTTCTAGTAATTATTAATGAAATTGAGTGGGTGTGATAGCAAGTCCATAAGAAAAAAATATACACAAATCCAAAGAACTTGAGAAGCAAACGGTTTGCAGACAAGGATGGTTATAAGGGATCTGGGTAAAAGAAATTTGTTCAAACCAGTACCGGTAAGCTTATTCTAAAGTTCAGAAAATAAATGGGATACAGAAATGAATCAATAAGTGATTCTGAATTAATAATCGATTAAGGAAAGTAACGTTTACTTTCCATTTTAAATAAACATTTAAACAAATTATATATAGTGAATTAATTATTATCGAAGGAAACAAAATAGTAATTATGTTTTAAAGTCATAGATATTGAGGTATGAATGATAACAATACTGTGGTAATCAAAATAAATGGGATTCTTAAAATGGAATTAGATCTTAAATAGATATGAGGTAGGAATAATTATTTTCCTAATATCAACCAACGATGTTTATTTGAATCAATCAATTGGGACAGTCCGGATCTGTTGTGATAATTGATTTGTTTTGATTGATTATAATGTTGTGTCATAACCCAAATTAACTTGTATTGTCACATCTTGTTAATACTGACTTATACAAACTGCTGTTGGAATCTGGAATCTTCTATGTTAATTATTTTTAGTAGATAAATCTTGATAACCAATTAAGTATATAGGAACAAGAAGGATATATATATTGACCTGATTATTTTTAGTACAACATGACCATGAAAGATATTAACATTCATCGATTTAAAGAGACCGGGATTGGTTTTCTAAATAATATCCAAATACCACTTTGTTTCAACCTAGGCATTGATTAAATTGAAGTCAAGTTAAAGACCATTGAAGACGGAGTTATGCAAGGGGTATTCTGACGATCCTATGTAGAAATTGCCTAAGATGGGTTTACAGGGTAGTACCTTCGAGTTTGTCCAGACCTAGGACAACTTGTATGGACGAATGTCTGACAGGGTATGCCTAACAGATCGCGAAAGTTAATCGCTTCAAAACAATGTTTGGTGGTAGAGACATTCGTTTCTCTTAGCTTTATACCCGTGGTTTTGGAGAGATAAGTTTGTGATTTTACGGGTTTGACGACGTGGCATTCATACTAAACGAAATTATGATATATCTAATGGTAAGTTTTGACCTTAAGCCTCACAATCGAGAAATGACAAAAATCGGGCAGGCAGCATGGCTATGTGGGTCGCTCCCATTGGGGTGTATTGTCACCATTTAGAGAGTATTCATTTTATTACTTCTTTCGCTTCTGTGTCTCCCGGGAACGGTTATGTTGCTAGCAACAGTAAGGTGACAATATATTTGACACACTCAAGAGAAATGAGTGGTCGGTCATGTGTGGCCAGGTTGCAAGATGTTCTTGTTGAACCCAGTGTATTCCTATCTAGAGATACACTATCAAGATGTGGTTCCATACCTTGTCATCGTTGGAAATACATTATCCCTAAGCGTTAAGAGGTTTTGTTTGTATAATATATATGTGGAGCGTGAGATGCAAGCGTTCCACTAGGTTCTAATTTATTTGTGAAAACCCTAGACATTATTATATTACCAGTATAATTATGATTTTAAAATGTTTTGGGTTATCGTAAGGTAAAAACCATCTGTATTTATGTGTTGAACGGTCTTACGATTATCCTTTATTTCTAAAGGGATTTTCCAAGTTAAGCAAACTTTTTAAAATCATTTACTCACACCAGTCCCATAACTGACCTAGAGGTTATTTTTCTATGTTCTCCCTAAACTCTTGGGTGCCAAAATTTGAATGGGCAATCGGGTAGTTCAAGATTTTTCAGATAATCTAGAAGGAGCTAAAGCAGTAAGTTTCAACATTAGTTATATAGGGTTTATTTCCGCTGTGATGTATAAATGATGCACTCGGATGTTGTATGTAAGTTCAGATATAGTTTTGTATTTTCCAAAGCTTATATCTATGTTATATTTTATTCCACTGCGATTGTGAGATTCAACGTTATTCAGATCTTTCTTCTATCATAATCCTTCTATTCTAATTTTCTATCTTTTCTATTTATCATCCTCTAACTTCTTTCTATTAATGATTCCTATTTCGTGCAATTTGGGGTTGGACTTGTATTGTATTTGGTCGACTCAATGGGTTCAAATTTGTGGGTCGTTACAGTTGGTATCAGAGCTGAAGGTTGAGTAGTAATCTTGGCTATGTTGCGTATCTCAAAAGAGATGGGGTTAGTTATACCCTATATTGAGTATGAGCGTATATATATGAGCGCGTATTTCTTAATTTATATGAAAATTGTTTTGTATTGTGTTGATTGGTCTATCGAGTGGCTTAAGAATTCTGGTCGATACAGGAGTCGACAATGTATCGAAAAGTGTTTTTAAACGCTTGAATAGCGTAATTAGGCACAGTAATGTTTTTAAAACTGGGTTAATGAAACAACTTTACTCTAAAGGAACAATTTTCTAAAATTGATGTAAATAGATGTATTGATTGCTATTATGATCTGATAATCAGATTATTACATCGAGGTGATTATATGAAACCAAATTAAATTTGTATAAGAGTAAAATATACAAATAAGACAAAACGGAAATGGAATTTTGAATTTTTTGGAAATTTGAATTGATTTGAATGAATAAAATTTGGGTTTTTACCAAACAAATTCAGAATTAAAGGATTATTTGAATATAAACTCATGCGAATTGAACTCATTAATTTTTGGAATTGATTGGAACCTAACTGGAGATTGGTTGAGTTAAATGATTTTCTGAGTGTTGATCTGATGTTGATTTTGGTCTTCGGGGTTAATACTTAGAGGATTATTTCCACACCGATTTACGGTTAGGGACTGGTGAATGTTTAAGAATGGTATGAATGAATAAGAATGGAAATGTTTTCCAACTATAATAACAGATAATTCGGATTAAACAAATGAATATGTTTGGATTGATGGATGCCAGAGTTAAATACTGACAAAGGATACCAGTTGGTATTTTAATTGGATTTAGTAAGCCTATTTGGAAAAATATTTGGTTTTATGGATTCTCTAATAATTAGGGAGCTATAATTTTGGCCGTGCGAGAGAGACACTATCGAATTTCTTGAAAATTTAACAATTTAATTTCTAAGAAATTTTTGATAACTAAGAATTGATTTATTTAGAACCAGATAAATAAAAATAGGTTAATAAATTGATTCAAAATAAATACGGATTCCCTCAATGATTTATCGAGAACGAGGAAAAGAAACAAATAAATTTTGAGATGAGACGCTAAAGACAGTGTTTCTGGAGTTTTGTTTGATAGCTGATTACTAATGTGAATTGAATGCTTTGATTATTGTGAAATATTTGATAATTCATCGATATGTTTTAGATGCCTTGTTTATTGTGATTTTTAGGGAACGACCCATATATATGTGTTGATATAAATCTATGATTTTAATTTATAACTGGAATTTTCTCATAACTACTTAAATTCGGGGACGAAATTCTTTTAAGGGGTTAGACTGTAATGTCACGGATTTCTGATCAACTTTGGAATGTATAAATCCTAGATTTATGTTGGTAGTAATATATATATATATATATATATATATATTGAATGTGTATATTCTTGAAATTCCGAACATATCATTAGTTTAAATTCCTTTGTGTATGTTTTAACTTGTAATTTATATATACACAGGTAAATGTTGTTTTAACACTTTTATTCGCATTTAAAACTTATTTTAAATATATGTAAAAATATTTGCTTAAGTAAAATTAGATTTCTATATTTGCGAGGATATAAATTTATCTTTATATATATGTAAATCAAGATGTACATAGTAACTTTTGTTTTATACTTAATATTTTATTTCTTCGTACACATACATAAAGATAATATGACCATTAATGGATTAGAACATGTCATATAATGGAAGAAAATCAAATGCAATCAATGGAAATATTGCTTCGCACATTGTTTTGCTATTTTAAATTCATGAAGTACAAAGAGCATTGTATGATCAAATTCGATCTTTCTAACATGGCTTGATGGCTTAGTAATAAAGAATAGGCATCAGTAGCTAGGAACCAATAGCCTATAACCCTAAAACTTATAAAGAAATGAGTTGTCGTAACCTGAAGGGTATCAAAAACATTTTATATGTGAGCATTGAATAGTTATGAAGTACTAAATAACTAAGCATTTGAAAACACATAGATCTGCACATATAGGCTTAGCCGTGCCTTTTTAGTGTAAAGCATTTGTCAATATCCCTTGTCAATCTTAAACAAGTACACAGCAGCTAGCCTATAAACTCTTACATCTTTCATATGGACGCAGCTAGACATAACTTCATTTCCATCAATCAACTACAAATCTGTTGCTCCATTTTTCAGTAGCAGCTTTAAGCATAGTTGTTTCCCCCCACCAATTTTGCAATTCATATTGTTTCTTTCAATCAATCAAAACCAAAGTATACTGCAGCTATGCTATTACATCTCAAGCTATAAACCCCTATTATTTTGCACATGGCTACGTAGAGATATGCACATTATTTTACTTGGCCGAGCTCTGTTGTTTTGAGACATATGGATACACAGCCAAAACACATATCCATTTCCATTAATCCAACATACACAAACCTGCATTTCTTCATCTTTCTTGATGCACATAGATTCACGACTGTGTATGGTAATCCTTTCAATCAAAATGAAGTGTGATTGCCAACACAGCAACTATAATTCCCATCAAACTCTATACAGAACCACATATGCTTTCAATTTCTATAGTATAATTTGCATGTATAAATATACATCTACCCTGCATACATCCACATATCATTCGAACCTAAAACTAAAAGTAAATGGAAGAAAAATGTGAAGCCTGCTAATTGAAACTAAAGAGACAGAAAAAAATCATGGCATAACAAATATGAAGAACCTAGGCTGAAAATAGTTAGAACAGAGAAGAAAACTAGAACGGGCAAAGCAAATAAAGTGAGTAAACTAAATTCAAACCTTCTCTGTTTTGATCATCATTGATTGTTATATTATATGATGCTTGGTCCACACACATATCTGATTAGCAGTGACATGTAGTATACGTTTTAGTGTAAATATTGGGTATAATGAATAAAGCATGTATGGTTAATAAAGAGTAAAGACTGAAAGTGTTTTGAACAAGGTATATTGTTTGAAACAAAGGAACAAATAACATAAAGTAAACACTCCTTTGTTTTTTTATGTTCCAGTTAATCTAAGAATGTATGCAGATCAGTATACAAATAAATTTGATTTAGGAATGACTGAATGTTGACGTGTGTGTTTGCTTAAAGCTAGGAAATATAACGGTGTACAGATTTTTCTTGAATTCGCAATCGTTGAACTAGGATATGATCTTACATTAATCAGTGTAAATACACTTGTTTATATGACTTGTTCTATGATTCAAAGAGCCACTAGATGAGTTAAGGCATTAAATAAGAACCTGGAAACCAAATGACATTAAATTTGTAAGTAAACTAGTATTTTTTCTATTCGAAGTGGTTATCTGTATGGTACTAAAATATAGGTATAAAGGCTTGTATGTTTTGAGTGCATCGAAATAAGGATTTAAATCCGCAAGTAAACATAGATGATGAAAACAGAAAGGGAATTAACAGTAACATGGAAGCAATACTCTGTTAAACATGTAACTCTTACCTTGTATCAAGAAAACCAAACATATAATTTGGAATTAAAAACCAGTGTTCAAAGTTAGTGTAACATTTATGTATTGGGAGTAAATTATCCCTTAAATATCTATTTTTTTTCAGATTGTTACGCATATATACAGTTAACTATAATCTTATATACTTTTAAATACTGGATATAGTTGATTCAAGATTGATATGAAAACCTGAAATGGTGAAAAACAGATACGAATGTGCAGAGTTTAAAACCAATAACTCTGTAACTTACCTTGCATTAAAATTAACCATCGGAAATCCTAACAAGTTTAAAAATGGAGTTCAAAGAGGCTTATATGTAACAGTAGTTTAACTAAAAGATGGTTTCATTATAAACTATAAGTACTATTGCTAGTTACTGGTAAGTTGCATTAAAAGAATTTATAACTTTGAGAATTTGATCATCGTAAACTTGAAATTCAGGCATACAGGCATATTATTATTATCAAGTTAGTATTTTTAATAGCAATTTAATGATTTTTAATCAACTCGATCTTGTGTTTGATATAAATATTTGATTATGGGTTTCAAAATTTAATATGTCGTTTTGGTGGGTGATAATGCAAGCTGCTTTTGAAAGAGGCTCGGGTTTGTCAGGGGAAACAGCAGGTGAAGCTGCGTGTTTTCTGGTGATCGGAGGGAGTCTGGCAAGCTGGTTTTAGGGCTGACGCCATGGTTTGAGGGAATGGGTTTGATTCGAAGGTGGGAGTTCTAGAAGGGATCGAGTGCAGTTTTATTTGGTGGAAAAAAGGCTGGAGATGTGCAGAACCCGTCGCAGGTGGTGGTGGCGGTTGAAGTTGTGGTCGGAGGTGATGGTGGGAATCAAATTTAGGAGGCTGCCTGGGCATTGAATTTGGCAAAGGAACTACAGAAGGACTGTTTGGAAAAAGAGGATTGGGGAGGCGACTGGGTTGGTCAGAGGTGATGCTGGGTGGTGATGGAAGTTGTGGGTGATGGCGTAGAGGGAAGCTGATGGTCGTTCGTGGTGTACACGTGCACTAGAAGCCGTGCACAGGCGATGACATTAGAAGGAAGGAAGGGAAGATGGGAAAAAAGGAATTAAAACGTGAAAAAGGGAAATTTTGTGAATTTGACAAATGGCTTGGGCCCAGAGAATCGAAAAAAATAAATAACAAAGGAAAAGTTGGGCTTGAGATCTTTGGACCAGTGAAAAACCAAAACGAAAGAAAGAAATAGTAAGGAATTAAAAGTAGAGGAAATAAAGGGAAAAAGGGTGAAATAAATAAAAAACAAAAGAAGTTGTAAACAAATAAAAAGGTAAAGAATATATAAATCATAAAAAAATGATATAAAAGAGTTTCTTTAAATTTAATATTTTATTTAAGATATATTTAAATATATCCACCTAAAGAAATAAAAGGAAAATAATTAGTATGGGGTTTAATAAATTAGATGATCGAGTTAGCTTCAACATAAACAAATTTGTACTTTGACTAAAAAAAGAGTTATTATTTAATTAAATAAACGTATAAAGTTTTAAATCATTTCTTATGGAAATTAACGAATTTAGGACAAAGGATGTGTCTATTTAATAAGCTACATAATTAGTTCAAGTCGAATTAATTAAACTATAATAAACTAAATGTAGTGATTAATGGAAGGGCCGGTAACATTGTGTTATAATGAATTGTTTTAAGCAGTGAAATGTTATTTTTGTAATCGACATAGTTCGATAAGTATATTTTAAATCAATCAGATGATTTAAAAAGTTGAAATAACGGCGATCAAACGAAATAAGGGACAATTCACGTGAATAGGAACTAGATAGACAAAATTTAACTCTTTTCTAGTAATTATTAATGAAATTAGTGGGTGTGATAGCAAGTCTGAAAGAAAAAAAAATCACAAATCCAAAGAACATGAGAAGCAAACGGTTTGCAGACAAGGATGGTTATAAGCGCTATGGGTAAAAGAAATTTGGTCAGACCGGTACCGGTAAGCTTATTCTGAAGTTCAGAAAATAAATGGGATATAAAAATGAATCAATAAGTGATTTTGAATTAATAATCAATTAAGGAAAGCAAAGTTTACTTTCCATTTTAAATAAATATTTAAACAAATTATATATAGTGAATTGATTATTTTATAAGGAAATAAAATAGTAATTATGTTTTAAAGTCGTAGAAATTGAGGTTTGGATGATAACAATACTGTGGTAATCAAAATAAATGGGAATCTTAAAGTGGAATTAAATCTTAAATAGATATGAGGTGGGAATAATTATTTTCCCAATACCAATCAACGACGTTTATTTGAATCATTGAATTGGGATAGTCCGGATCTGTTGTGATAATTGATTTGTTTTGATTGGTTATAATGTTGTGTCATGACCCAAATTAACTTGTATAGTCACATCTTGTTAATACTGGCTTATACAAACTGCTGTTGGAATATGGAATCTTCTGTATTAAGTATTTTTAGTAGATAAATCTTGATAATCAATTAAGGATATAGAAACACGTAGGATATATATATTTATTTGATTACTTTTAGTACCACTTGAACCTAAAAGATATTAACGTTCATCGATTCAAAGAGACCAGGATTGGTTTTCTAAATGTGATCCAAATACCACTTTGTTTCGACTTAGGCATTGATTAAATTGAAGTCAAGTTGAAGACCATTGAAGACGGAGTTATGCAATAGCTATTCTGATAATCCTAGGTAGAAATTGCCTAAGATGGGTTTACAGGATAGTACCTTCGGTTTGTCCAGACCCAAAACAACTTGTATGGACGAATGTCTGACAGAGTTTGCCTAACAGATCGCGTGAGTTGATCGCTTCAATACTAAGTTTGGTGGCGGAGAAATTCGTTTCTCTTGGCTTTATACCCTTGGTTTTGGAAAGATAAATTTGTGACTTGACGGGTTTGACGATGTGGTATTCAAAATAAACGAAATTATGATATATCTAAAGGTAAGTTTTGACCTCAAGCCTCACAACCGGGAAATGACAAAAATCGGGCAGGCAGCATGGCTATGTGGGTCGCTCTCATTAGGGTGTATTGTCACCACCTAGAGAATATTTATTTTGTTACTTCTTTCGCTTCTGTATCTCCCGGGAACGGTTATGTTGCTAGCAACAGTAAGGTGACAATATATTCGATACACTCAAGAGAAATGAGTGGTCGGTCATGTGTGGCTGGGTTGCAAGATGTTCTTGTTGAACACAATGTATTCCTTTCTAGAGATACACCATCGGAAGGTGGTTCCATACCTTGTCATCGTTGGAAATCCATTATCCCTAAGCGCCAGGCGGTTTTATTAGTATAATATATATGTGGAGCATGAGATGCAAGCGTTCCATTATGTTCTAATTTATTGGTGAAAACCCTAGACATTATTATTATATCAGTATAGTTATGATTTCAAAATGTTTTGGGTTATCGTAAGGTAAAAACCATCCATGTTTATGTGTGGATCGGTCTTACGATTATCCTTTCTTTCTAAAGGGATTTTCCAAGTTAAGCAAACTGTTTAAAATCATTTACTCACACCAGTCCCATGACTGACCCAGAGTTTATTTTTCTGTGTTTTCCCTAAACTCTTGGATGCCCAAATTTGTATGGGCAGTCAAGTAGTTCAGAATTTTTCAGATAATCTGGAAGGACCTGGAGTTGGAAGTTTCAACATTAGTTATATAGGGTTTATTTCTGCTGTGATGTATATATGATGCACTATGATGTTGTATGTAAGTTCAGATACAGCTTTGTATTTTCCGAAGCTTATATATATGTTATATTTTATTCCACTGCGATTGTTAGATTTAATTTTATTCAGATCTTTCTTCTGTCTTAATCCTTTTATTCTAATTTTCTATCCTTTCTATTTCTTATCCTCTAACTTCTTTCTATTAATGATTCGTATTTTCGTGCAATTTGGGGTTGGACTTGTATTGTATTCGGTAGACTCAAAGGGTTGGAATTTGCGGGTCGTTACATGTTGAAATAATTTTTGAAAATTGCCATTTAAACTTTTTAAAAATCAAATTATGAATATTTTAAAAACCAATGCTTTGATACCAATTATTGAAAAATGTGAATCACAGACTTAAGGAAAACTTAACATTAAAGGGGGGATAAATAGTTTAACGGAATTTTATATTTTTTATGAAATATTTTTTAATAAATTAGAAACAGATGCAAATCATAAATATGTAACAATCACAGAATCAGAGCACATATGTGGAATAAAAAGTAAAACCAGTAAAGGAAAGAACCCACCAGTACTTTTATACTGGTTCGGAGTTACCCTACATCAAGTCCAACACAACTCTAGGTTGATGCGGAATTCTTTTCAATATAATTTTGAAATTATAATCCTCGATTTCACAGGCCACGAGATACACGCTACTTGTTTTCAGAGCATAGTGAGACTCAGTTGATTTCCAGGTTATAATCACACCTAGTTGATTTAAATGCATTACAACCACACTTTTCAATATATGTTTTGAAAGAAAGACTCGATAAAACTTTGATATTGCGATCTTTGATTACAAAACTCCTATAACTCTGAATAAAACTTGAATATTTGAGCGAGGATGATACAGAAGAAACTAGAGATGATCTAGTTTGTATCTTTTTGAGTTTTGACAGAGGTTGATTATATAAACTTGAAAATTTAAGAGTAAAAATGGAGAGGAGAAAAGAGAGAAGATAATAAAATGAAAGTAGTCATGAAATTTCGACTTTAGAAGCCTACTTATAGTGGTTCAACAGTCATATCCTTTCACAAAAAGATTCAAACCAATAAACACAACTGTTGAAATTTGAATTTGACCTGGACTTGAGGGTAGGGGATGTCGACATGTATAAGGAAATTTTGAAATTTAAATTTTGTTTGAAAACAATGTAAATGATGTGTAAATAATTCAAGTGATTTTGGAGTTTAAATAAACTATTTTCCTATATATTGAAGTAGTATAATATAGTAAAAATATAAATTAAAAACATATATTTACAAGATATAAAAGTGATATAAAAACAATCTAAAACTACAAATATAAATATAAAAGGAGAATCCTTATAGGAAAAATAGATAAGGAGTCGATATGCAAAGAATACTAATTTCTGGGTAATGTGTATTTATAATAATGCCTCTCATACTTGGAAAACTATGTTAAAATCTTGGCAATATTGTACCCATTTTTTCAATAGAAATATTGCTAATGTAAGAAATTATCTACACTAGATTGACCTTTAGATAAGTGTATCTAATATGGTGGGAAAAGTTTGATTACTGACAACAACATTGATCTTTAGGTTTCAAACATAATTAACGATGAAAACTAGTGCTTTGATGATATCAAACTCACCTCCACCATTACTGATACTATACAACAAATAATTATTTCTAACGACAGACGAACTAGATATATTCTAGTGATAAAAATGGATTTTTCTCATTAAAATATGTCTACAACTATATTTCTCCCTCTAGTAACTACCTTGAATGGGACAATTTCATTTGCAAGTATCCTACTGTAACAACCCGCATTCTACGCACAGAAGGATCATAGAATATTTATTTTATTTTCATAAGAAGTCATATGGTCACTTTGGGAAACAACTATTGGGGTCATTTCCCATGTTCACGATTTTTGCTGAATTTTAAATGACTGTTTTGCCGCTGTTGAATATTGTTTCGCCTATAACTTTTAATTGGTAAGGATTTATGACATGAAACCACTTCCATTGGATTCAGATGTTGGTTTACCTTTCCGTAGAGTGGTCACATTAATCAAACGGACTTACCGTTTTGGAGATATAGCTGAAAGAAGGTTTAGAAGGTGAAAAACAGCATAATCGGGCTTAATAGGGTAAGTAGTGGATGGGCGCATAACCCATTTCGGGATTAGGGTTATGGGGAGGCTGAAATAAGTTAGGAAGCCATTTCATATCATTTTCTTAGCCGCCACTTTCATTTCTTCAAACCTAGTAATTGCCTCCACCTCCTAAACTACCTCCTGATCACTTTCTAATCCAGTATTAAACTAATCAACATCAAATCAAGGCAAATTAACATTAAATTAGAGGTAGAGCTATTGTGTTGCATTGGAATTCAAATCAAATCAGAGATATTTTCAGATCTGAGATTTATTTGTGACTAAGGTGAGTGATTAGCATGTTTTTGCACTAATTACGGCTAATTAGGGGTGATTAGTGATAATTAGCGGAATTATGACTTAGAAAAATATGGATAAATTCTAAAATATTATTTTATGTTACTGGTTAAAAATTGGGTTAATTTGGATTAAGTTTGCAAATCCTATTGTTAGATATAGTTAAATATGGTTATGGGGAAAATCATGAATTTGGGTATGTTTGATCTTAAATAACACACATGATTGATGATGTTTTTGATGGATTACACATGTTATTACTACTGTTTGTTATGCTTTGAGGTTGCATAGGAGAGTTAGAACGGTCGAAAACGCTGTCATGTGGCGTAAATAGTTTGCTGGAAGAGATGCAGGGATCCGAATCAGATCGGCTCGTGCTACACGAACCGAACCAGCTCGCTACCCAGACCCGACCCACTCACACTCGGGAAGATGGTTCCAAGCCTCCATGAGAAGATGGTCTTCGAGCTTGGATAGTGCACCATGAATCGGATCCATACAAGGACCACGAACTGACCCGATGTTCTGGAGGAAGCATCATGAACTGACTCCAACCCGAAGAGCACAACCCGAACCGATGCCACGAACCGACCCAAATGGAGAAGCCGATCTGACCTGGTGAGGTAACCATGACCCGAACCCATACACGAACCAACCCGGATGGAGCATCACAAACCGAACTGGATTGGAGCTATGTGATGACAATCGTGAACTGTTCTGAAGATCGACTTCAACCCGAGATGCAAAGGAAGTCCAAATGGTAACTCAGGTTCCAGATGGGAACCAACGAGTTAACTTCCAAAGTTGGGCTTTGCTGTGGGACGTGTGCGAAAGGGTTATCGATATCTATAGCTTTTGTTTACCACTGAGAGACGGATTAGTGGATCAGCGCAATAGGATCATTAAGACTCCCAAGGAAAAGTGATCATAGCATGGCTATGGATCAGTGCAATGGGGCCATTAGGACTACCAAGGGCAAGGTGATCATAGCAAGGGGTTAGTGGCTATGGACCAGCGCAATGGGGTCACTAACACCCCAAGGGCAAAGTGGTCATAGCAAAGGATTTGGGGGTCAAAGTGGTGGATATCGTATACTTTACGCACTGAGTGAGAGGTCTGAGGATGCTTGCTATGTTTGGTGTTTGTTATCACCATGACATGTGCAGTTACACTTTACACTTTATGTTAGTGTTACCTTAGAGTACTGTACATCTTGTTGTGCTAACTCTTTGGTTGCAGTCCAGGTTCAGACTAGAGACAGGTTAGGTGGTATGCACGAGTAGCTGTCCGGAGACGAGCAGGAGGCTTCCACGTACAATTTACTTATATTCTCCCTGTGTTTTTGATGGTCACTGCTTTGGGCGTTAGTAATGTACCTTTTCTATTTTGCTTTTGAGACGGTATTTTTAAAGTTATAATAATGATGGTTTGGATCAGAAGTTGAATTTTGGATTCCGTTGCTATGATGGTTTAGTTCTCAGCTTATGCACTGTCTTGCTTGTTTTATGTCAAGCTATGTTATTATTATATTTTATTTCACGCGCTGTGAGATATACTACAGGTTCTTTGATGATTCATAGTTTCAAAACCCTTTTTCTTGACGACCGTCATGTGCTGGTCGGGCATTAGTACATCGCATTTCATAGGGAAATGTTGGCTGGTGCGGGGTGGGCCGTCACACTTGGTATCAGAGCCTAGGTTGCATAGTTATCCTAGGGAAAGACATCAGGGAGAGATAATATACGAATATGAAAGCGCATATTTTTGATATTTTGGTTTTTAAAAAGTTATATATTTAAACTACTAAGGATGAAGTCGCATTGCACTGGCGATGCTATGGAGATGGTTAATCGTTTCTCTTTACAGATTGAACGATGAGCCGATATACGAGAAGTACGAGTTCAGGGGACAATGATAGGAATTTCTCTAATATGAGGATGATGTTTACTACCTTCATGCGAGAGATGCTTAGGGACGCTCAGGGAGCAGTTCCCAATGCTGCTAACAGTGGTGGTGCAGTAGTGCAGGTGCCTAGAGCCGATTCGCCAAGCTCTGCAAGGATTATACTAGTCTTGGTGGAAAGTCGTTCCATGGAACAGAATCGGCTACGGAAGTTCAAGATTGGCTTGATAGTTGTGAGCGCATCTTCGAGGATTTGGGAATCGATGATGCAATGAAAAGAAAGTTAGCATCACGTCAACTGCAAGGACGGGCTATGAATTGGTGGAATGCTATTAAAGCAGCTACTCCTGAGTATTAAGTTACTTGGAATCAGTTTAAGACTCGCTTCAGTGATAAGTTTATCCCAGCTGTTAAGAAATCAAAATTATTTAGGAAATTCTTGGAGCTTAAGCAGAACGGTAGGGCAGTCTCAGAATATATTGTTGAATTCGATACTTTATCAAAGTATGGACTATCCCTTATCAATAGTGCCGAGAAGAAGAATGAAAAGTTCATAACCAGCTTGGATGAGTACTTGGGGAAAGACTTATAAACCACATCGATGAGACCTTCGAATCTATAGTGGGAAAGGCATTGAGGTCGGAGAGCCTTTACCCTAAGTTAAAGGCCAAGGTTGCTATTACATCTGTAGGGGAGCCAAAGCCGCAGGTAAGCGGTGGGGGCAAAAATAATTCGTAGAATAAGAGGAAATAGAACCAAGCTAAGGACAGTCAGTAGAAGAATAAGAAAGATGTAGAGTGCCATAACTATGGCAAGAAGGGCCACTACGCCAAAAATTGTCAAGAAACCCAGCGGACAGGAAGTGCTTCAATTGCGACCAAGTGGGACATCACAAGGTTAAATGTCCACAACCTTCTAAAGAGAAGAAGGTTGTGAAAGCATATGTTATCAACATTGTTCCTTCTTCGTCGAATACCCCAACTACAGCAGAGGAAGGAAAGGGTATCGTACTGAAGGTATGCTTTCCATTTATGATGTTCCTATTTGAGTACTGTTGGATACCAGAGCTTCCCATTCCTTCGAATCTAGTGACCTGGTAGATAGGTTGGGATTTGAACCCGAGATTGTCGATAGACCTTTAGTTGTGATGAACACGATCGATGGTTCGACTAGCCTTATTATGATTTATCATAATTTGTCCTTATCGAGTCATGGATGTATGTTTGCTTGTGATTGCTTTGTTTTGGGCTTTACTTGGTTTGGCATTATTTTGGGAGTCGATTGGCTCCAAAGATATGGGGTGGTGGTATACTGTGAGGGGTCTTCGGTGGCCATTAGAGTGGATGATGGGCGAAGGGCACTGTTTGGTTCCCTACCTAATAATGAGGTGATGGCTAGTTTTCTAAATTCCCTCGACATCCCGCATGATGAGTTGTCAGATGTGCCTATTGCTGGCGAGTATCCGGACATCTTCGGGGAAGGGACCGGACTTCCACCACACCGAGAGATCGATTTTCGGATTGATTTAGTGAAAGATGCCAGAGCTATAGTAATGCCACTTCGTCATATGGCGCCAAGGAAGCAGCGAGAGATTGAAGTTCAAGTTGGCGATCTTTTAAAGAAGGGATTTATAAGAAGTATTTCTGAGTGGGGAGCACCAGTTATATTTACTACTAAGGCAGATGGTCCCCTTCGCTTATATGTGGACTACCGCGAATTGAATAAGGTGATGAGGAAGAATAAATATCCTCTTCCGTAGATAGACGATTTGTTTGATCAGTTGAATGGAGTGAGAGTGTTCTCCCAGTTAGATCTCGCGATAGGTTTTCATCAACTACAAGTAGCGGCTGAGAGTATACCTAAAACGACATTTCGGATGCCGAGTGGTTGGTCATGCCATTGGGTTGACCTATGCACCGGCATATTTTCTAGATCTTATGAATAGAGTTTTCAGGGATCAATTGAATAAGTTTGTTCTTGTGTTCGTGGATGATATCTCAATTTACTCGAGGACAGAGGAAGAACATAAGGAACATTTGAGGATAGTAATGGAGGTGTTGAGGAAACACCAATTGAAAGCGAAATTTTCTAAGTGCCGCTTCTGGAGGAGGGAAGTGAGGTTCTTGGGCCATGTTATTTCAGTAAATGGTATTGTCGTGGATCCTACGAAGGTGGCTACGGTACAAGACTGGTCTACGCCCAAGAATGCAACAGACATGAGAAGTTTCTTAGGATTAGTTGGATATTATCATAAGTTTATTCAGGACTTCTCCAAGATAGTAGCACCGTTAACACAGTTGACTAAGAAGAATCAAGCTTTTGCTTGGGACGGAAGGTGTGAGAATGCATTCAAGATTCTAAGAAGAGGCTAACGTGCGCACCAGTGTTGGTTATTCCTAAAGGAAACGAAGAGATGACAATATACACGGATGCTTATGGTACCGGACTAGGTGTTGTCAAGGAGGTAGGGTTGTAGCTTGTGCCACTCGGCAACTGAAAACACATGAGAAAAGATATCCTATCCATGATTTGGAACTGGCAGCGATCGTGTTCGCGTTGAAAATGTGGAGACATTATCTCTTGGGAGAAAGATTCGAGTTTATTACCAATCGTAAGTCATTAAAGTACCTTTTCTCTCAAAAGAATTTAAATCTTCGTAAGCAAAGATGGATAAAGTTCTTGGCTTCCTATGATTTCAATATCGCATACACACCCGGGAAGGGAAACGTGGTAGTTGATGCATTGAATAGGAGACATGCCAGTTTGGGGACTATGATTCTAGAACGGAAGCAACTGGAGTATATCGTAAGATATGATTTTAGACCTAAGTGTGAATTGGATCCAGAGATGTTAGCAAGTTTGATGATCAGACCGAATTTGATTGATCGGATCGGCTCCAGCCAGAGGGACAATCCTAATCTATTGGAAATCATCTCCTAGGTATATATGTTTGATGTTTCTTATCACCATGACACGTGCACTTCCACTTTACACTTTACGTCAGTGTTACTAGAATACTATACATCTTGTTGTGCTAACTCTTTGGTTGTAGGTCCAGGTTCACACTAGAGACAAGTTAGGTGGTATGCACGAGTAGCTATCCGAAGACGAGCAGGAGGCTTCCACGTACAATTTACATATATTCTCCCTGTGTTCTTGATGGTCACTGCTTTAGGCATTAGTAGTGTACCTTTTCTATTTTGCTTTTGAGACAGTATTTTTAAAGTTGTAATAATGATGGTTTGGATCAGAAGTTGTATTTTGGATTCCGCTGCTATGATGGTTTAATTCTCGGCTTATGCACCGTCTCGCCTGTTTTATGTCAAATTATGTTATTATTATATTTTATTCCATGCGCTGTGAGATATACTATAGGTTCTTTGATGATTCATAGTTTCAAAACCCTTTTTCTTGACGACCGTCCCGTGCTGGTCGGGCATTGATACAGCGCGTTTCGTAGGGAAATGTCGGCTGATGCGGGGAAGACCGTCACCCTTACAGTACAAAAACATGCATTCACAACTTGCTTAGCCTGCCTTGACAAACTTAGTATTATGGACAAACTGAGCAAATGGAGCTCAATCACAAATCAAATTTGCAAACTTTAATGTTGTAAAACAGAGGACAGAGACCATCATTTCTTTAACTGTAGCTATTTATAATTCATTTGGGATTCCGTGATAAACACTTCCTAAATTAATTATAGTAACAAATTTAATATACACGAATAAATCAAAGCCCTGCTTAATTATACCACCCGAAAGGGGGTTCTTCCAAAAAGAGCTAGGATTGCTATTTTGTTACAAGCCAGTTGGCAGGAAAGGTGCAATCACATATTTAAAAACACAATCATATCCAAAGAAATCAAGGCAAAAATTATGACAATAGAGATCAAATCTCTTTTGGTTGTTTTTAGCATAAGTGGAATAATGTTATTAAGCATATTTTGTAATCGAATCGCCTTGATTCCGAAGATGGTTCGTTTAAGATGGCGAAGCATGGTAATAAGTCATCCCTGATTTTTTTTCTCCAATTTTTTTTTTGCAAATGTGAATGATCTTTTGGATAACACGCTGGTCGTTTTTTTTTATTATATTTTGAAGTTTGTGTAAAGTTTTGGGTAACAACCCGAATTTCGACAGACCGAATTTTTTTCAAAATACTAATCCATCAAAACTTCGTGTTGGTTGCTCTGGTATTTTGCAGAAAAGATAGAGATATAAAATATATCAGAGCTCAAAAAATATCTCACAGCGGAATGGATAAAATGTATTATAATCAAAATATAGCCTTACCTAAATTATAATACTGCCTAACCAGTATCCAAAGCTATCATATCGCTGCCACAAGTCTAACTTGCGAGTATGTGATGAGGAGGTCAGAACACAGGTTCTGGTGACTGGATTTAAACTATATATTTTGGATAATCATACATATACCGTTCAATCATATTTTCTTATTTATTAGGTTACGTGGGTTAACAGCACTCAAGGCTTACACACACGTCGTACCCCATTTACTACTCAGTGGATTAGCCTAATAAAGTATATATGTTGCAACCCCAAATATCAAGGTACACCCCCTGGTACCTCACTCGCACGGTCGCCGCCGTAACGCTAAGAAATATATGTAGTCTCTCATCCTACACCGGAGTGACGTATGAACCTCTATATAACCGCGCAACGTTCTGCATAGAGCCTCCATCGCCATGCTACGTAAACGTACGGAATACCACCTTTGATCGAATCAGATCGCAGAGTAATGCCTTCGAGCCTACGATAGACCATCCAGAGCAGACATGCATGTATATAGACTTTCCCACGTACGTATTGTCAATCGTTTCGATGCCTTAACCGCACATAACCTCTAATGTGCACCAAGTTCCATCGCAGGGCTATACAAGAAACACGTAACTCGGTAGGGAGCATTTCCATATCTATACAGGCCCACCTTTAAGAGCCTCAAAATGCAGATACCCTTCAGGTCTGTTTTTCATGGTGGCTATGGCCTCACCTCGACCCCTCCATCAACTAGTAAAGACTTCAAGAGCTAAGCGACTTGCCCCCAACAAACAGTCTAAACATCCAGTTGGCGTCTTTCCTTAACCACCATGCCTCGATAGTGAAAGGTGGACGATGTCTTGGGTTTAGCTCTAGTCTTTTTGCATCCCATTGGTTGTTGATGACGGGCACCCGATGATCTACTATCCTTGTTGGTCGTGACCCCAACCTCCCTGTTGAGGCGATCGCCGAATCACCCTAGTGTCAACTCGTTATAGCTTTCTGACTGCAAAACTACTTTTGCAATCAAGGTTATTCACCAGGTAGTTACGCCCATATCCAACATCTGTGAGCACAGCCCGAACACTGCCCCACCACAGAGGACTATCAAGGGCACCTTTCATGTCTCAGGAAGTCGCGTGCTTCCCCTTCCAGTCTTTCGAAGCCAATAGAATATTAAGATGAAAGTGTGCTCCCTTCGTGACTCATGACACCTGATCTACCCCGTTGGGTTGTTTACCCTTAAACGTGCGAACTGGTCGGAGCGCCTCATTTTATATGTTATTAGATCCTATGTCTAAACATTCTTCTATTCGCTTGCTTTACCTCATCTGGTTTCCATTTAACTTGGTTATTCCCATCCACATTGACTTCTTATTCAAGTTACCAAGTTCCTCTTGCTTATTAATTTCAATCATATAACTTAACCCATTTAAGCCTATTAATAAGCCCACAACATGTTATTCTCTAGATTGTAATCCAAAGTCTGTAATCCACAATCCCTTTATATTCTTGTTTGATTTTAAAGTTACAATAACATGTTCTACTTAATATGTAATTAAGTATATCTCAATTCACGTGTTTTCTGTTTAACATGTCAGTCATCATTTATGATTAAATACAACTTATTTCATTTCATAAGTTTGCCACACTCTTTTCTATTTAATCATAATTCCAATATTACACTATCACTACAACTTATCGTTGTTTACTTATTAACTTACTTCTCTCCACTAAGGTTCACTAACAAGTCTTTTTTCCATTTATTATAACCTATGTTATAATTTCCACTTGCCTCTAGGATAAGCCTTAACATGTTACTGTTATCAACAGATTTCAGATTTCCAATTACTTAACTTATAATTAAGTATAACATCTAACATTTCATAAATCCCCCCTTTTCTCTACTTATTACAAACAACTGGTTTTAGATTTCCCCATTTACTGATTACTTAATTTATAATTAAGTATCACTTATCTCATTATACAAGTTATCTCACTTTCATACTAGTTTATTATAACCTAAGTTATAATCTCCACTTGTCCCTAGGACAAGTCTACCTATTATATAACATTCTCATTAATATAATTAATTATAATATAGGTTATTATCATTCCCCATTCATTCACTTCTTTTGTTGTTGTAACTTCCATTCATTTACTTTCATTTCCATTAATCACAGTTAGTGTCATTTTATCTCTATCCTCTTATATACATATATTTGTTCATATGCTTATGTACTAGATCTCTCACATTAAGCCTACCACTTGTGGAAGCTGGATTTGTCGGGCGGATCTGGGCAGACTTCTTCCACAAGTTGACATAACCTCGTGTCTTAGCACTTTTACATGTTTTATTTACGCACTAGACCTCTTACATTAAATTAACAACTTGTGGATGTTGGATTTGTCGGGCAGTTCCGGGCAGACTTCTACCACAAGTTGAATTTAATCTCATGTCTAAGTGCAGTTACAGCTTTCTATTTACTTTAAATTTTCTATATAATTTAGGCGTGTCCATTATTTCAAATTTTTACTATAATCTATATTTTACATGTCATCATATTAAGCTCATTTTATGTCGCAAGTTCTTCCTAACATATAATTGATTTCATCTCAAAATAACATGTGATCGTCAAATCATGTAATTGTTCTAATTTAACATGTAATTATTCCAATTTCTACAATTAAGGGTTCAAGTACATAAATGTCACAAGTTAACATGAAATTAGAACAACGGTAATCGCTAGACATATTTTAACAACTTTACATTTTAGCATATGAACATTTCAGCATATGAACGTTTCAGCATATGAATTTCCAACACATTAATATTTTACAATATTAATGTCTCAACATGTCGTATTAGCATTTTAACACTTCTAATCATTCTAGCAGATTTATACTACAGATTAACGGGGAATGTCAAATGATAATATATCATTATCAAAAATGATATAACTTAAATCCACTCACCTAATTTGCCTTTCAAATCCTGAATCTAGTCCAGATCTAGTATTCTATGGTCCTCTTAACTGAATTTAGAACCTAGCAAACGTGGATCCACAATTCTTACTAAAAGAAAAAGGGAAGAAAGAGGAGAAAATTGAAATAGACCAGATCTAAGAAATTACCTTATTTTGAATATGATTTTGAACACCTTCTTATTGATATTCATTCTGTTCCTCCAGATCTTGATTTAGAATTTTCCTAAACTAGTTATCTTAATTTTCTGAAGAGATTTGAGGAGGAAGAAGAATGGCAGAGTATAGACGTTGTCTCAAAAATATGATATTTAAGCTAGGTTCTACTAGCCTATTTATAAGTGTTCAGGATCTTATTGTACACGTAGAGCTGAGATAGCATTGAACCCAGTTGAGAAAAAAGTCCAAGTTCACAGATGAATCTAGCCGGATATGGGGGGTGTCGACCCCCTTACAGGGATGTCGACCCCATATGGGTCCCACGAGCTGTTTTGGTGCATAAATTTAATTTTCGAATGTTTGAATTTCTGGAATTTATTTAACTATTATATTCACATATAATCTTCTTATACGTACACAAATCTTCTAATGACCATTTTACGTGTATATATATATATATGCACAACTTTTATTTTGTTTTCAAAATTCAAATGGTGTTGTACCGTTATTTAATTCTTGCAATATTTCTTTGATTACAGCCTTATCTTGAACTTTATCTCTTGTATATATATATTTCTACACATATATACATATATGTTCTCATATATATATATATATATATATATATACACACACACATATTTTCTTCACTTCCTTATATGTATACTTTTTCCTTATATGTGCGTTTATATATATTTTATCTTTAGAACCTGTGTTATTTTAGTCGTTCCCTTGAAACAAAAATACAACGCTAGCGGGGAACGAACTCCGCACCTCTTGCATGAAAGTCACATGCTCGAACCAACTGGACTACTAAGGCTATTGTTAACAAGGTTTAGAACAATGTTAGTTATTTTTCTCTTCTTATTTCTCCATTTCATGTTTATTACAATATTTCATTTAAACCATTGCATGAATCTTTTTCTTTTATTTTGTCTTTTATTATTAATGCATACTATTTGTAAATTAGTGCATGCAACATATTTACACTGCATGCAATCAATCCTTCCTTTCTTCTAATGCATGCATTACATTTTTTTACATTAATATTTTCTTCTTTTTCAATGCACGTATTTATTACATGCAATCATATATTATCTTTATTTTATTCTTCATGTATATATTCATGTCTATGCATATATATATATACACATATGCATTATTTAAATATTAAATTGTAATAAAATGTGGGGTGTTACATTCTCCCACCCTTAGGAAATTTCGTCCTCGAAATTTGATAAGGATAAAAATCAATTAACCCCTCGCATAATATACATTCATCATGTGTGCGTCCAATTTTTACGAACACTGTTCAATTGTGCAAAGCGAAATACAACATAATAATACATGTATGCCTAGGCGGTACCTCCTATGTACATGCAAATTTTTCAAAAATTCTTCAAAAACATGATGCTCGCACCCTAAATATATTGGTAGTTCTACATGAATGTAATATTTTGAAAATCAAAACACATTTTCATCCAAAATTTCCCACATTCTTGCAGAGCAAGAGCGCAGTTCATCCAATTGTTGCATCCAAAATCCTGTCAATCAACTTTATGTTTTGAATTTCAGAAAAATCTAATTTTCTAAGTTTGATTTCTTATGTTACAAAAAGGTAAAAAAACAGAAAATTTCACATCTTCCGTTTTTCTTTTATGTACCTTTTTCCAATCGTACTTGGATTTTATGTAACTATTTATAAAGATTCCCCATTTTCCTATCCAAGCATAGCCCACATAAGAAAATTTTCTCTATTACTGATTTTCTTTTTCATCTTATCTTGGACATTTTTATTCTTATCCATCTTTTCTCATAATTTTCCCATTTTACTTTAACTGTCACGTTTGTTACTTTACTAAATTTTTTGTTTCATTTTTAGTTGTACCATTTCTCTTTTCTTACCTTATTTAATCATCTGATCTAAGTTTAGTTTTTGTTAGACCAAAATGGCACTAAGACCCAATATGATAGATTTCGTATTGAATAATTGAGAATAATAATCTCAAAGCCTAGAAGACCGATCAACGCATGGGATTTATAGTGGTTCGGCTTTAACAAGCCTACATCCACTTCATAGATTCTCATTTCATTCGTAGATTACAATTACAATGAATACACTCACATAATCACTCGAATACAATGAATTATTCTCTCCGAATTCAATGATTTTCATTGAAGAAAAAGGTGGTTCTCTGTAGGAGAACACTAGTCATGGCGGCCATGAAAGAACTAAGCACCAAAAGTCCCTGAAATTGATGCGAAATCATGTATTTATGGGCAGAAATTTGGTTGGGATGAATGGTAAAGGTCTGTCTTGATTTAAAACTCCAATTACATAAAGAAGCATAAAACAGTAGTATAGCAGCATTAATCCCCAATAAAAGTATAACCGTAGCCAAAGCCCAAGAAAAGAGAATCCAAGCAATACATCTACTTAATTCAAGTTGGAAAAGGTTTGGACTAAGCTGAAGTATTCCCTCCCCGTGGACCTGGGGGGAATGGAAGAAAAAAAGACGAAAGAAAACGGGTCAGACATAAAGCCTGGTAAGCCCAGTGATTTTCAGCATGTAAACAAGAAAAAGGATCATGACATGAATAAACCAAATATAAGACAACACCAAAGTAACAAGATAACATAAGACAAGATAAGGCAAGATAAACTGGATATGCTGTTGTACCCATTTCTATTTCTCTCCACCTACTAACAATTGTTTCAACTAGCCTCGTGGGTTCATAATAAAATGATCCCATTATCAATAATCTTCTATTCGCATGTATTTATTACTTGTGTCATTCGGCCTCGTTTGTAGATACCTGTGCTGGTCCCACCATGTGGTATATAGTCCCTGTGATGGCAACCTAACACAATTCAAGATGCACAGTATATAACTACTGATGCCTAGTGCCTGATTTTTCCACTCCGGAGAACATGCACGCCCGTGCTCCGTCGGTATCCACACTGACGCACCACGTGTCGCTATTTTGACCGCTTATAATCAGCCCAGTAATCGTGCCCCACCCTGCCTAGTTCAGGGTACCGTGATACATCTATGTGGGTTACTGCTGAAATGGGTCTCCATTGCTAGGGTTTCCTAATCAACATGTTATAGCGGTTAAGTGTTCTCAATTTAACCTAACCCCACCCATTTGTTTAATTAACATGTTGAATTGGTTAAGTGTCACCTATTCATATGTTACTTAACCTTACCATTCTTAGCATATCTATTCATTGGCATTAATTAATTTATTAATGCACCAACCTCTCGCATTAGAACTGTTGTTAGCGGTTGCTGGATGTGTCGGGCGGTTCCGGGCAGACTTCTACCGCAAACTCATTCTAACCTCGGGTTTTGGGCTTGATGCACTAACCTCTCACATTAGACCTGTTTTTGCAGTTGCTGGATGTGCCGGGTGGTTCTGGGTAGTCTTACACCACAACTCAATCTAACCTCGGGTTAGGCATGTTCATCTTTTATCCAATTTACATATTTACCATTCATGTCCAAGTCTAGATTTTTGTATGCCAATTATCCACAATGGTAGCCAATTCAAGTTATGACCAATATACTTATTATGTCCAAGATTACTCCAATAAGTTATACCCAATTCCCCGCGTTACAATCACACATACAACAAGATTCAACATGGTTTCCAAATTCCAAGTACTCATAAAATAAAACGGAATGGGGATAGAGAAGAAACACAACAGTTGACATAACGGAAAATAGCCATGTAAAGTTGTACCAAACACAAGAATCGTGGTTCCAATAGGCATGTTGTACATTAACAACGAATATGAGCAAACTAAGGAAAATATATCATAGGTATACAGATTCGATAGGATTGAACATAAAGAAATTACAATTTGATGTGCAACATGATAGGTTCAATCACAACAGTCTCATAGGCATACGTAATTTCAGATTTGACAAAAGAATAAGCATGAATCAGAATTGATTATCTTACAGTTAGGCATAGTTCTAGATTCGATTCATTACAGTCATGATTTCTATTATGTGTTCAAATTTGAATAATAACTGAACTTATTGCGATTGGATTAGAAAAAGGGAATTAGTTGACGTTGTAGCGATTCTAATCTTTCTTTGTTGATTGAAGCGGAAAACCTTTTCTTCAATTTGAAGCTGTCTAATTTGATTTCTAGTTTGGAGAAGAAGGAGGCTAGGCTGGTTTAGAGATGGACAGCATGGAGGCACCATAGAATAGGGTTATGAGGTTAGGGTTAAGTTAATATATGTATTTATAGATGTGTTAGACAAACTATGGCCTTTATATTAGCATAGGAGTCATCAGAGCCATCCAAACCAAAAAGACACGTCATCCAGCCAACCACAGTGCAACACATAAGCCCTAGTCCTTCAGAATTCGTCACCCAGATCTGGGAAGATAGGGGTCGACACCCCTATAGGGGGGTCAACACCCTCGGGCGGGATTTTCCCACTCATCTTTTATTGGCTGATTTTCGAAATTTGAATTTGTTTTCTGATTTTTAATTATTATTTAATTTAATTCTACTTTGAACTAAAATATTCTAAGCTTCATAACTTCCTCATACGGGGTCCGATTTATGCAAACTCATACTCTATTCCAACTAGAATTCGGAGACGAACGCAATGATGCTACCCATTTTACTTGATTCCCTCTTTTAAAATTAAGTATACTTTAATTCGTTATTTTAATATTGATAGAAAATACGGGGTGTTACATTCTCCCCTCATTAAAGGATTTCGTCCCCGAAATCTCTAAGTTAAGAAGAATGTATCCTAACATCCAACATCCATCTACTCAACCATCAATCACAGGCATCCAAAGTCCTAAAAAAAGATTTCTAATGCTTTCATGATTATATGCATAGTGTGTGTATATGTCCTTATCTAATGCAAAATTAGGCGGTCTACTGATTCAGTTGACCTCCTTAATGCGAATTATGTTAGTGCCATGAGTCCATCATGTATGCAATTATTCCTAATAGCAATTTATAACTTCTACATGAGTGCACAATCATTCATACAAATGCAACATCCATACGATAACACAGCAAGTTTCAATCCATATACAAATACATATGCGTATGCAATATGAAAGTGACTAAGCCAATCTAGTATCTAATGTGTGTATATGCATCCACGAGCAACCACAAGCAATCACTTGCAACCATCAATCATAACATGTTTCAAATACATGTTCACATTCTTTGGTTTCTACTTAAGGATCAACAATAGGACCGAGGAGATATACTTAAAAGATATATACAAGCATGCATAAACTTATGAAAAAGAGATCAAGGATGTACCCTCAAAAAGAAAAGGGTAGGCTGCGCGTATCTTGTCTTCAGTCTCCCAAGTCGTTTCTTCACCAGCGTTACTCCATTGTACTTTAACTATCTTGACCTCACGATTGCATAGCTTCTTAACTTCTGTTCCCAGGATACGAGTTGGAACTCTTCTCACCGTCGCTTCTCGTTCCACTTCTACTTCTTCTAGTATGCTCGGCTCCACCACTTCCGCAGACTCATGTAAGCACTTTCGTAAATGAGAAACATGAAAAACATTATGAACTCCAGCCAATATTTCAGGAAACTCTACTCTATAAGCCATCGTTCCAATCCTCTCAATGATAGGAAATGGCCCTATAAATCTTGGTGCCAATTTTCCTATGGATCCAAAGAGAATGACATTCTTCAAAGGAGATACTTTAAGGAAAAGCCTATCTCCAGCCTCAAACTCAAGGTCGATCCTTCTTTTATCCGCGTAGGACTTCTGTCTATCTTGTGCGGTCTTTATTCGTTGTCGTATTAAGTCCACCTCCTCCGAAGTCTCTCTGATCATGTCGGTCCCAAGCACGAGCTTGTATGTAGATTCCCACCAACAAGTTGGTGATTGGCATGGTCTTCCATATAAAGCCTCAAAGGGTGACATGCCTATGATGGCTTCGTAGCTATTGTTGTAGGCGAACTCCACCAAAGGAAGATGATCTTCCCTCATTCCTCCAAAATCAAGAATGCACAATCTTAAAAGATCTTCTAATACTCTATTCACCCTTTCAGTCTGACCATCGGTTTGAGGGTGATAGGCAGTGCTTAAGCATAGCTGTGTGCCTACACCTCTTGCAAACTCTTCCAAAACTCACTCGTAAAGATAGGATCTCGATCACTTACTATGCTAGAGTGTATCCCATGCAGTCGAACTACTTCTTTAACATAAATGGATGCTAATGATGAGGCAGTCCTCATACTCTTAACAGGAATAAAGTGAGCGCTTTTAGTGAGCCTGTCAACTATTACCCGAATACTGGTTTGCCCTTCCTTACCTAGGCAACCCATCTATGAAGTCCATCGAAATGATATCCCATTTCCACTGTGGGACCTCTAGAGGATGAAGTGGACCACCAAGCTTCTTCTGCTCCGCCTTGACTTGTTGGCATATTAGGCACTTAGAGACAAATTCAGCTACATCCTTCTTCATGTCATTCCAAAAGAAAACCCTTGTTATGTTTTTTATACATCTTGTCTCCACCCGGGTGTATGGTCAACTTTGAATGGTGTGCTTCTTCAAGAACTGTCTTCACTAAATCCCTTGCTTGTGGGACACATATTCTTCCATCATGTCTCAACCAACCCGTGTCATCAATGGAGTATCTATTGAGGTGACTAGAAGTCTCATCTCTAATTAACTTATCCATCACATCAACTATCTAAGGGTGTTCACATTGCGCGGCTCCTATTGAGTCCAAAAGCGTAGGTCGCACCTCTAGCGATGCTAACAAACCAGGTACAAACTCAAAGGAGGGTCTAAAGTCAAAGGTTGCTATGTACTCCAAGTTTTGCCTTTCTACAAAGAGAGGACTTACGGTCAGCCTTTTCCTACTCAAGGCGTCTGCTACCACATTACCCTTGTCAGGGTTATAAGCAATCTCAAAATCATATGAGGAAAGAAATTCCGTCCACCTTTGCTGTATTAAGTTAAGATCTTTTGTGAGAAAAGGCATTTTAATGATTTACCGTAAGTAAACAATTCAAACCTTTCTCCTAGTAGGTAATGACGCCATGAATTAAGAGCGAAAACAATGGCAGCTAGTTCCAAATCATGAGTTGGGTAGTTCTTTTAATGTACCTTCAATTGCCTTCCTCCATAACAAATTACCTTACCTTCTTACATCAAGACAGCGCCAACCCCGTGCCGCATGCGTCTGTGTATACTGTAAACATCTTTCTTCCATCAGGCAATGTCAGAACTGGAGCTGTTGTTAGAGCCCTCTTCAATCGTTAGAAAGCAACATCACAGTCCAAATCCCAAGCAAAAGTTAGGTTCTTCTTCATCAATCTAGTAAGTGGGGCTGAGATCTTCGCAAAGTCTTTGATGAACTTTCTGTAATAGCACGCTAGTCCGAGAAAACTTCATACTTCGGTCGCATTCCTTGGAATCTTCCAGTCTTGCATCGCCACTACTTTTGCGGGATCCACGGCTATCCCTTCTTTGGACACCACATATCCAAGAAACCTTACTTCTTCTCTCCAAAAATGGCATTTGGAGAATTTTGCTTTAAGCCGATGTGCCCGAAGAGTATCCATAACTTACCTTAAATGCAAAGCATGTTCTTCCTCACTTTTTGAGAAAATCCAAATGTCATCCACGAAGACTACTACAAATTTATTAGGAACTCCCTAAACACTCTACTCATCAAGTCTATGAAATAGGCGGGTGCATTTGTCAAACCGAAAGGCATGACAAGCCATTTGAAGAAACCATCCGGAGTCCTGAACACAGTCTTATTTATGTTGTCTTCAGCCACTCTTAGGTGATGAAATCTGGTAGCCAGATCTAGTTGGAAGAAAACTGATGCACCTACGAGATGGTCGAACAAGTCGTCTATTCTTAGAATTGGGTGCCTATTCTTCTTGGTCAGCTTGTTTAGATCCCTATAATCCACGCATAGGCGAAGTGAACCATCCGCTTTGGTTGCGAATACTATTGGAGCACCCCATTCAGAAATACTCCGCCTTATGAATCTATTTTCGAGAAACTCTTTAACTTGCTTGTTGAGCTCCTTTCTTTCCCTTGGAGCCTTGTGTCTAACGGGTAAAGCAACTGGTTTTGCGTTATCAACTAGGTATATGCGGAAATCGATCTCTCGCTTTGGAGGTAAACCCTTCACTTCTTCAAAGACATCCGAGTACTCACGGACTACTCTAACAGATTGCAAGTTTTCAACAGACGCATCTAGAGATTCTAGGTAGCTAAGCATAATAGAATTCATAGGATTACAAGAGATCTCGAGAGTATTACCGAGGCGAGTCAAGAGTCTAACCACTCTCTTTTCACAATCGAGGATGGCACCATTACTGGATAACCAATCCATGCCTAGAATCAACCTGTAGCCCGCGAAACCCAAAACATAAGCATTGCATCTAAACCCACTGCTTATTATAGAAATTTCCAAATCCAACCAAATCACTGATAAATAAGCCGAACCCCTAATTAGATTTGAAACAACCATGGGATCCTCTACTATAGTGGTATCTAGGTGCAGAGATTCAACTAAAGCAGTAGATATAAAAGAGTGCGATGTGCCAGAATCAAAAAGAGTACGAACAGGATGATCAGAAAGATAAACTAAACTCTCAACATAAATATTTCTACCTCTTGCTTGCGTAGGCGCGGTGAGAGCATGAATCTGCCCTCCAGAAGTAGATCCTGTCCTCTGCCCTCGTCCTTGCCCTTGCCTACTTGGGCAGTCCTTAGCCAAATGTCCTGCCTCGCCACACTGAAAGCAACCACCCATCATCCTCTTCTTCTTTCTGCAGTCCTTAATCATATGTCCAGGTATGCCACCAAAATTACACTTCCTCTTGTCACGGGGTTTGTTATTCTTTCCACCCTTCTTATAATCCATCTTCTTATTATGTGATTTCTCCACTTTCATGTTTAGAGGTTCTTCCATCTTCACCTCTTTCTTCTCACCCTTGCTTTCCTCATGTAACAGTGCCATGTCCACCAGTCTCTCATAAGTCACGCCCATAGGTATATGGGACATAGTTAGGTCGTGCAGTGGCTCATTTAACACTTTAACGAAACGGAGAGCCTTTTATGTGGAGTGTTTACCAACTCCAGTCCAAATCTAGCTAACTGGTTGAACTTGTTGACATATTCCTTAACCGATAGGCTTTCCGGTTTGAGAGCTAAGAACTTCTCCATTTGTAGGCTTTGTTCAGCTTGCGAGAGGAAATTCATCCCAAACCTCATTCTGAAGTCCTCCCAAGTCTAAACTGGTTTCTCAGCATTAGTAACTTCCCACCAGAAAGAGGCTTCGTCCTTAAGTAACCATACAGCCGGCTGTATCTTCCGCCTATTGTCCACTTCGAAGATAACAAACAGGTCTTCTTTTTCCTTGAGCTAGTTTCTTGCTTCAATGAATGATTCAGTCCCATTAAAGATCTTTCCGCCGATAGCTCAAAAGTCCCTACATATCTTCGAGAAAGCATTCGGACGTAGAGGAGGAGGAGGAAGGAGTCTGCAGCTGGGGGAGGAGGAG
The DNA here is from genome assembly GCA_030737875.1 of Allium sativum. Classification (NCBI taxonomy): domain Eukaryota; kingdom Viridiplantae; phylum Streptophyta; class Magnoliopsida; order Asparagales; family Amaryllidaceae; genus Allium; species Allium sativum. The sequence goes on along the minus strand of CM060916.1, from coordinate 745,567,609 downwards.
CAACATCTGCGGCATGGGGATGAGGAGCATCCGCCTGTCCTTCGGCGGGGGCCGTAGCCTCTAAATACCGACGGAACCAGGCGGGTACTTACACTCCCTCTAGAAGATTAAGATCTCCAGACATGTTGAAACGAAAAGAAAAAGACACAAAACAAAGGATAGAAGGATAGTGCATATGGCTTTGGGGAATATGTCTTTAAAATAAAACAACACTTTTCTTGGAAATGCTTCTTTAAAACTTCTTTTTGAAAAATAGTTTTCAAAAACTTTTATCTGATTTGGTAACCATCAGCTCTGATACCAAATGTAACACCCCGCCTCCATTAAGGTCACTCACAAAGGGAATGCATTAAGTTTGGTGTAGCATTATAGGTAAAAGATACAAATAATTTTCAAGACAGACATACAAACAGCGGAAAAGATGAAATCATTTCATAAGCAGCGTGGTTCAGTCAAAACATTACAACCGGTGTCTCAAAACCCAACTTCCAAATCATTACAATAAAACCTCTGTATTGATTCAAAACTCCAAATACATAAAGAAGCATAAAACAGTAGTAAAGCAGCATAAATCCCCAATAAAAGTATAACCGCGGCCATAGCCCAAGAAAAGAGAATCCAAGCAATACATCTACTCTCTTCAAGCTGGAAAAGGTCTGAACTAAGATGAACTATTCCCTCCCTGTGGACCTGGGGGGGGGGAAAGGAAGAAAAGAAGATGAAAGAAAACGGGTCATACATAAATCCTGATAAGCCCAGTATTTTCAGCATGTAAACAAGAAAAAGGATCATGACATGAATAAACCGAATATAAGACAATACCATAGTAACAAGATAACACAAGACAAGATAAGGCAAGATAATCTGAATATGCTATAGCACCCATTTCTATTTCTCTGCACCTGTTAACAATTGTTTCAACTTGCCTCAAGTGTTCATAATAAAATGATCCCTTTATCGATCGGCTTCTACTCGCATGTATTTATTACTTGTGTCATTTAGCCCCGCTTGTTTGTAGATACCTATGTTGGTCCCACCATGGGGTGTATCATTGCCTATGATGGCAACCCAACATAATTCAAGATGCACAGTGTATAACTACTGATTCCTAGTGCCTGATTTTTCCACTCCGGAGTACGTGCACGCCCGTACTCCGTCAGAACCTACACTGACGCACCACCTGCCGCTATTTTGACTGCTTATAATCAGTCCAGTAATCATGCCCCACCCTTCCTAGTTCAGGGTACCATGATACATCTATGTGGATTACTGCTGAAATGGGTTCCTATTGCTTCGGTTTCCTAATCAACATGTTATAGTGGTTAAGTGTTCTCGATTTAACCTAACCCCACCCATTTGTTTAATTAACATGTTGCATTGGTTAAGTGTCGCCTATTCATATGTAGCTTAACCTTACCATTCTTAGCATGTCTGTTCATTGGCATTAATTAATTTATAAATGCACCAACCATTCACATTAGAACTGTTGTTTGCGGTTGCTGGATGTGCCGGGCGGTTCCGGGCAGACTTCTACCGAAACTCATTCTAACCTCGGGTTTTGGGCTTGATGCGCTAACCTCTCACATTAGACCTGTTGTTGCGGTTGTTGGAAGTGTCGGGTGGTTCCGAGAAGTCTTACACCGCAACTCAATCTAACCTCGTGTTAGACATGTTCATCTTTTATCCAATTTACATATTTACCATTCATGTCCAAGTCTAGATTTTTGTATGCCAATTACCCACAATTGTAGCCAATTCAAGTTATGACCAATGTACTTGTTATGTCCAATATTACTCCAATAAGTTATACCCAATTCCCCGCGTTACAATCGCATGTACAACAAGATTCAACAATGTTTCCAAATTCCAAGTACTCATAAAATAAAATGGAACAAGGATAGAGAAGAAACACAAGAACTGACATAAGGGAAAATAGGCATGTAAAGGTGTACCAAACACAAGAATCATGGTTCCAATAGGCATGTTGTACATTGACAACGAATATGAGAAAACTATGGAAAATACATCATACGTATACATATTCGATAGAATTGAACATAAAGAAATTAATAATTTGATGTACAACATGATAGGTTCAATCAAAACAGTCTCATAGGCATAGGTAATTTTAGATTTGACAAAAGAATAAGCATGAATCAGAATTGATTATCTTACAATTAGGCATAGTTCTAGATTTAATTCATTATAGTCATGATTTCTATTATGTGTTTAAATCTGAATAATAACTGAACTTGCAGCGATAGGATTAGAAAAAGAGAATTAGTTGACGTTGTAGCAATTCTAATCTTTCTTTGTTGATTGAAGCAGAAAACCTTTTCTTCAATTTTAAGCTCTCTAATTTGATTTCTAGTTTAGAGAAGGAGGCTAGGCTAGTTTAGAGATGGACAACATGGAGGCACCATAGAATAGGGTTATGAGGTTAGGGTTAAGTTTAGATATGTAGTTATAGATGTGTTAGACAAACTATGGCCTTTAAATTAGCGTAGGAGTCATCAGAGCCATCCAAACCAAAGAGACACGTCACCCAGTCACCATAGTGCGGTACATAAGCCCTAATCCTTCAGAATTCGTCACCCAGATCTGGGAAGATAGGGGTCGACACACCTATAGGGGGGTCGACATCTATGGCGACACCCCCTTAGGGGGGTCGACACCCTCGGGCGGAATTTTTCTCGCTCATCTTTTATTGACTGATTTTCAAAATTTGAATTTGTTTTCTGATTTTTAATTTTTATTTAATTTAATTCTGCTTTGAACTGAAATCTTCTAAGCTTCATAACTTCCTCATACGGAGTCCGATTTACGCAAAATCAGACTCTATTCCAACCAGAATTCCGAGACAAACGCAATGGCGCTACCCATTTTACTTAATTTCTACTTTTAAAATTAAGTATTTTTTAATTTGTTACTTTAATATTCATAGAAAATACGGGATGTTACATTAGGTGTAGCCAGGTCCGAATTCTTTGGCATTAGAATAGGTCTTCGACTAACTAACGAAGCAGTTTTAGGGTAGCCGGCATGGCGGATCGGATCGGTCCCTGCCCAATCCTAAGTGAAGATACCCACTGACAAGCTTCAAATTGTGTGCAGGTCGGGTCTGCCATGTCTTTGCCTGGCTGATACCTCCTTCGTTTCACCCGAGTCACTGGTACATTACCCGATTAGAATCGAGGCCTTGATAGTTCTGTACCACTTATTCGACCCGATCCGCAGACCTGATCCGATCCGGTGCCTTCAATCCAATCTGATCCGTGCTCTGGTTTTAGAACTTATAAGAGCTTTAACCTCTAACATATGCAACCCTAATCGTCTGGTTTTTAGGTGGCCTGTCACAAAAAAGGCTAACAGTTTTCAATTAAGCCTTATAGTATTTCCACTAAAATAGGAAAACAGAGACTCCATACAACTAATACTAAGGGCCAAGAATTTCGGGACTATGTCCACTTCAGACAGAAAAGTCCAAACCCTGGGACTCACAACAGGTTTAGGTGTGTACCCCTAACATAAAAATTAGCAACAGGGTCTAAACACTGACTTGCCCTTCGCTATCTAGTAGTCCCACTAATCCTAGTTGTGTACCAACAGTTAATTTAAGCAACACCCTAGGCTTTTAAATGCTTACGCATTTTATGGGAACTTACTATTATTCCAAGACAAGATAATTTTTGCTATCTACTTCACAGCCTCAAAACTCTTTCCCGTCTTTCCTAGGAACTAATCCTTGCCTACTCCATACTTTTTAAAATACAGTTTGGCCCTTTTCATTTAAATTTTCTTCCAAAAATTTAAAAGTGTCAAAACATTATTTTCCTCATGAAAACTTACTTTTGCCAAACCATAAAACATGTCAAATAAAAAAATGTAAATCAAATTTTTTTTTCAAATCACAAAAACTGGAGTAGATAAGGACAATTATTTCTCAGTCGGGTCTATAACTTGTTCTTACCTATAAGGTCAGTTCAGTTACTTCCTACAAGGTGCAAACATCCACTCTATTCTTAATTTCTACAACTTATTTTGTCCACCCAACAAAATTCTCTTGTTAATTTTTTTTATCAAAAATGATTGTCAAAAGAATAGGGACTTCAAATCTTTCTTTATTAAAAATTCTTTAATGCAATATAACAAGAAAACTAGCGAGTTATACATGCTCTATAATATGCATCTTTTACTGAAAGAGTTTTATTTTAGACAAAACTTTTCGTAAGAAATCACTATTTACAAAATATAACCCATTTTACAATAAAACCTTATATGTACTTCTTTACATATTTTAAAACCAAAATTTTAAGATTAAATCTTGAAACCATTATAAACCATTCTCCTAAACCTTTTACAATTTCAAGTTCTTAAAAGTTAACAATGGGGTTAGACTCAAAGTTGGTTCGAATCTTAACTACGCTTTCCTAGACAATTCCACAAAGCCAATTCTCTCAACTATATATTCCTAATCCATTCTTCTCATTTCAAGCTTTTCTAATTTATAAGGTTTTACTGCCAAACCCACTAATATGAAATAGTAACATATGGATCCTCTTTCTCTATTTCAAAATATATTGTACACTTCCCACCCAAATTTCTCAAGGTTTTCAAATTTCCATATTCATTCCTTTAGTGCAAAAAAGAGTGATCCCAATTCTTACCATATTATACTCTTTCTATTTAGTGGGTTTCTCTATGGATCTGGGTATATATATAATATATTTATATTTTTAAAAATACAAATATGTCCACTCACTATTTATATAGGAATCCTAAACCTAAGATCTAATACGAGATGTAAAAATCCAAATTTTGATAAACCGAATTTTTTTCAAAATTCTAATCCATCGAAACTCGTGTAGGTTTCCTGGTATCCTGCAAAAAAGATAAAGATATAAAATATATCAAAGCTCAGAAAATATCTCACAGCGGAATAGATAAAATATAATATAATCGAAATATAGCCTTACCCAAATTATAATACTGCCTAACCAATATCCAAAGCTATCATATCTCCGCCACAAGTCTAACCTGCGAGTATGTGATGAGGAGGGGGTCAAAACACAGGTTCTGGTGACTGGATTTAAACTATACATTTTGGATAACCTACATATATCGTTCAATCACGTTTTCTTATTTATTAGGTTACTTAGGTTAACATCACTCAAGGCTTACACACACGTCATACCCATTTACGACCCAGTGGATTAGCCTAATAATGTATATATGTAGCTACCCCCAATATCAAGGTACACCTCATAGTACCCCACTCACATAGTCTCCACCGTAACGCCAAGAAATATATGCAGTCTCTCATCATAAGCCGGAGTAATGTATGTACCTCTATATAACCACGCTACGTACCGCACAGAACGCCATCTCCATGCTACGTAAGCATACGGACTGCCAACTTTGATCGAATCAGATCACAGAGTAATGCCCTCAAGCCTACGATACACCACCCAGAGCAGACAAGCATGTATCTAGACTTTCCCACGTACATATCGTCAATTGTATTCAATGCCTTAACCGAACATAACCTCTAATGTCCTCCGAGTTCCGTGGCAGGGCTGTACAAGAATTAGGAACTCGATCGGGAGCTTTTCCATATCAGATTGTTTCTCAAAATTTTTCCATTTGATAGGCCTAAAACAGATTTCAAAATGATGGTGTAATTCTGTCTTTTGCCTGATTTTCTAAGCTGAAATCTGAAATTGTTTTAGCCATATCTTGTTCGTACTTGATTGGAATTGATAATTCTTAATATTTTCAAAAAGATGAAAATCAATGCTAAAAATTTCGTTTGTTGTGTTTTCAAAATTTTGAAGTTTTCTAAGCTAAAATCGCAATTGTTTGTCACGGTCCTGTCGAATACACGTAGCAGGATGAATTTTAGATTGTTAGTAAATTAACCATAACTTTTTCGTTTTTAACCGGAATTTGATAATTCTTGATGATTCAGAAAGCTGAAGGCCTAAGCTATAGTTTGGTTTATGCGTCCTACAAAATTTTGAAGTTTTCTAAGCAAAAATTATCATTGTTCGTCGTTGTCCTGTCGAATACATGCAGCAGGTAGAGTTTTAGATTGTTAGTAAAATTACCATAACTTTTTCATTTTTAATCGGAATTTGATAATTCTTGATGTTTCTGAATGCTCAAAACCTAAGATGCAATTTTTTAAATGTGTTTTGCAAAATTTTAAGTTTTCTAAGCTAAAATAGTCATTGTTTGTTGTTGTCTTGTCGATACATGCAGCAAGCTGAGTTTTAGATTGTTAGTAAAATAACCATAACCTTTGAACTACTGATCGAAATTCGATTATCCTGGACATTCTGAAAAGCTTGAATTATAAGCAACAAATTGTTAAGTTTTTTTTTTTTGAAATATCTTATTGTTTGATAGCTCGAAACAGCAAATTTTGCCGACTGTCTTGCATTTTGCTTCATGCTGTTGTTGCATTGGTTATTCCCTGACCACTTAGAATTGTTTTGCAACTTTTTGGGGTTGATGACTGTTATGTGAATGACATTTTTAGAAAGGAAAGCCACATATAACTACGATTCATATTATTAAATCGATATCGTTTGGGGGAAAATCGATGGTGTAATCTTGTTGAATCTTGTCGTCTCTATACAAGTTTTCAAAGCTAGTTTTAAAAAAAAGTGAAAATTAGGCTCACATCCCTATTTTCAAACTTAATTAGGCTCACATTCCCCTTCAAACCCGCCCTCTATTTTCAGCTGCCGCCATATTTTTCTGCCAAACTTCCACCTTTTGTTGTCAAATGTTACGCCTCCTTCATTTTATGCACACAAAAAAATGTGCTACCAACTAAGAAAAAATTCTAAAATCTGCAAATGTTCTTGGAAGTCCACTGAAATTAAGAAATAAGTTGCATACATGTATGCAACTATTGTCAATAGATGCATACATGTATGCATCTATTTGAATACACATGCAAGAATATGTGCACGTCTGCTGAATAATTGCATACAAGTATGCAATTATACAGAATAACTGCATACTTGTATGCAAGAATGTTCTGTAGAGTTGAGGCATGACAATATTTGCATACATGTACGCAGATTTTTATATATAACTGTATACGAGTATGCAAATATATGTTGTTGCATGTTTTACGTCCAGAATTTGAATATTTTGCATGAAATCATGCATGTATTTCATGAAATCTGCATACATGTTTGCATATATACTGTTGTATGATGCAGAATTGAAATAGACGCACAGATGTATGCAACTATATGAAATATATGCAAGTTTCCAAGCAATTAACTGCATTTTCGTTGATTTCGTGTACTTTTTTATTTTAACGTGTTTTTTGAATGTTTTCCCACCTGATATTTTTTACGCGTACTTATTTTATTTAAATATTAATTTTCATGATCTTTTTATATTTTTTTATTTTATTTTAGTGTATTTTCGAAAAATAGGGATGTAATTTATAGTAAGTTTATGACCGGATGTGAGCCTAATTTTGAAACTTAATAGGAACCTGTAAAAAACGCACCTTAAAAAAAATCCAAATGATATAAGAAATTAAAAACTAATTATTATACATATCTTCATATATTTTATTAATATAAACCTATATTATCCTCGTTATAGAGGAAAAGATTTCTAAGTTAATGATTATGTATACTATTTCAAAAATTGTTTTATAGGTTGCTTTCACCAAATGTTATTTTCTAAATTTATAAAAAGTATGCACGCACTACTGCACCTTTCGAGAAGATGTGTTTGCAATTAAACGGTATTATAAACCTTGTAGTATAGGACACATAGGTATATAATATTGGTTAATTTCATACTCGTTAATCAAAACCAAATTTATGTTTTCCCAGGTTGGGTATTTCCTTTGATGTGGGGTATTCCTGTTGATTTTGTGGGTTTTCTATGTTGCTTTGAGATTTCAGTGTGGAGTAGACTAACTTATGGTAAATTGATTAATGAAACATGCGGTATGGAACATATTGATTTCACTTTTCGAGTTATTATTTGTATGTATGTGACACATTTTGTTGTTGTGCCAATACTAGACTCGAGAGGAGCCTTATATATACGCATTTACTTGATCAAAGTGGTCAAGTATACCCAACCGAGGCGGGTTGCGGTAAATTATTTAGTACTGAGACGAGTCACATACTCGACCGAGACAGGTTGTAGTATAAGTGCGCACCAGATCGAGAACGGTTATTTACTAATTATACTCGACCGTGACGGGTTGAGCCTACTTGATCGCGATGGGTCATAGTAGAAATTAGTTAGACCGGGACTAGTCATCTTACTCGATCAAGGCAAAATGTAGTGAATTGCGTATATCAAGTACTTGTCATGTAAATTCTTTCAATTAATGATTGTGCAACTTGTTTGCCATAGGATCCATCCTTATAATTGTATAAATGTGGGGCAAACTGTTATTTTGGATTCATATTTGTGTTTCGTTGATTCTTAGCCTTCATGATATTGGGTGCTATTTTATATGAAGTGTAACACCCCACGTCCATTAATTTCACTCACAAAGGGAATGCATTAACTTCCATGGAGCGTATTTAGTGTATAGAACAGAATATAACAAGACAGATATAAATAATGGTACTTGAAAATTTTAAAACAACTTTTATTGCAGTGGAGAAATAGTTTGATTACAACAACTTCATAAACCAAGTACACTTAATATCCATCTTGATAAATTGTTTCTGAGTACATAAAATAAAAAGCATAAACCCCACCACAAGTAGCCATAAAAGAGATGAGCTGAACTTTACTTTCAGCAATCCAAGCACTTCCAAAAAAGAGAGAAAGAGATCCGATATCAAGCTCCACTAGTACTAGTCCCACCCTGAGAACCTGGGGGAGGGGGGAAGGAAGAAAAGAGGCGAAAACAAGGGGGTAAGACATAAAGTCTGGCGAGTATAATAACTATAAAAATATAATTATTAAAGTAACTAGGATAAGGCATAAACTGGTAAGATAAGATATGACCATGAAACAAGTGGGCATGACAAAGCAAATAAGAGGAATACTCTAGTGTTAATCTCGTTCCTAATCACTATAGGATAACTACTATACTGCACTACCACTAGTCACCCTAAAAGTTGATCCCGCCTACAGAACTTAATAATGATAATGGTAATTTCGTGTACCCCTAGCTGCCTTCATAGGTGTTGTCTGCCCCTATCTCCACCAGTTGTACCCACTACCCCCATTCGATCGACTCCCTAACTCGTAGATACCCATGCCGGTCCCACAGTGGGGTGTATCACTCCCCAAAGTGGCAACCCGATACCACCAAAGATGCATGGCTTATATCTACACGATGCAACAACGTCTTACCTACCAGCCTGGGCCCACGCACGCACATGATCCCGTTGGACTTGCGTTGCCACCGCTAACCCGTTTTGACCTCTTACAACCAAATCCAGTAAGTGTGTCCCGTCCTCGACTTGGGTCGAGCTCACAAAGATACTTAATGGGTTACTGGTTTGAAAAGGGCCCTCATGTTTGACACAAGCCTTCCACCTATGCTTGGTCCCCACTAAGGTTTCCCTACTTAACCCCATTCTTATTCATGTCTTCTTACATGTTTCAATCTTGGTTAAGTGCATCTAATCGTATCTCACATGCCACCCAAGGAACCCACTTAATTTCACATGCCACCTAAGGCACCCACTTAACCCCCCATGTCCCACCACATGTTTATCTGGTTAAGTGTTACTTAATTCATTAGAACCGTAACCTTGTAAAGACCTCCCACATTAGGCTGACATTTGCGGTTGCTGGATTTGCCGGGCGGGTCCGAGCAGTCTTATACCGCAAACGAGCCTAGCCTCATGTCTTTATAATTGTTATGCATTTAATTCGTGCCTTTGACCTCTTACATTAGACTGGCATTTGTGGCTGCTGGATTTGCCGGGCGGGTCCGAGCAGTCTTACACCACAAAAGAGTCTAACCTCGTGTCTTAGGCGGTTAATTATTACACATCTTTATTTAACCCCAAATTGGATTAATATCCCTATTCAAATTTGTCGATAAATTCCAAATTTATTTATGTCCATAATTGTCTCTTAAAATTATGTCCATAAATACCAATTATGCCAATTAATGTCTCAAATTAATTATATGCCTTTTAAGGTCATTTTATGCCAATTCACAATTTATGTATATTCAATATTATCCCATCATCCCCACGCTATTCGTACGTTTTCATATGACATATGTTAGACTCGCAAATAGTCTTACTTATAAAAAGAAAAACAACATCACATAACACATAAAATAGATCTAAGGATCATGACATAAGATTACATAGCCAATAACTTGCATATGAATTTCATTCAAACTAGCATGTGATACAAAACTAGCATAGGTAATGGGCGTAAACTTGCATAACTTATGTACTGCTATAGATCCAAACATAAAGGTGTGAACTTGCATATGGAACTAAACATAAAGATGTAAACTTGCATATAGATCTAAACATAAAGATGTAAACTTGCATATGGGTCTAAACATAAAGATGAAAACTTGCATATGGATCTAGACATAAAGGTTAATGTCACATAAACTAACATATTCAAATGCATGTCTCATATATATTTTAACAACCCAAACTTGCATAAGATTCATACATGAATATATGATCCAATCACCAAAACTTGCATAAGATATATGATTCAATTTTCATAAGATTCACATAAGAACTAACATATGATCCAATTTGCATAAGACTAACATATGATTCAACACCACAAACATCATATAATTTACATCACACGATTCAAAATCATATTCTCATAATCCCAATTATATCTTATCATAATTAAATTAATTAATTATTTTGTGAAAGCTATCATACTCACAATTAAAAAGAATAGTCTTGTCTTTCTGGGATCTGTATTATGAAACTAAATTGCTCACCTTTGATGTAGACTAGTCGTTATTTAGATTTGATTTGATTTCGATTCAAGCTTCTATCTTGCTTTAGGTTTGAAAGTGTATGGTGGCTACTCTAGGTTTTCCATTGACGGCATGGAGGCTCTTTTTATGAATTAATGTGATTAGGGTTAGGGGTTTAGGAGTGTTTTTATAGAAGTTTAATTTAATAAGAGCCATCAAATTAACCTAAGGATAACCAGAACCATCAGGACCACTCAGATTCCACATCATCCCTTAGGGCGAATCGGGCCACGGGTTGACAGCCAAACACCCTGGATCGACCCCTAGTCGACCCAGCGAGGCTCAGGTCGACTCCAAAAATGGTGCGGTTCGGCTATTCCCCCTCCCGATTCGTTGTTTTGAACTTTTTTTGAATATTATATATATATATATCTATATATATACATATTTCTCTCATATGCATACAAACTTCAAGGCTTAATAACTTCTTCATAAGTTATTCGTTTTATGCAAACCAAATGTCTATCTTGACCCAAAATTTTGAGACGAACATAATAGCGCAACCCATTTCACTTAATTCTTCTTCTAAAAATTAAGTATACTTTAATTTGTGAATTTTAATGTTATAAAATTACGGGGTGTTACATTCTCCCCTCCTTAAAGAATTTCGTCCCCGAAATCTCTAAGTTAAGAAGAATGTATCCTACCAACCAATCATCCATCTACTCAACCATCATCCACAAGCATCCATTGTCCTTAAAGAAATTTCTAATGCTATATGAACTTATGCCAAAATGTGTGTATATGTTCCTTATCTAATGCAAAGATCAGGCGGTCCACTAATTCAGTTGACCTCCTTAATGCAAATCATGATAGTGCCATGCGTCCATTATGTATGTGAAAGAATCCTATTGATACATATCATTTCTACATGTGTGCACAACCATTCATCAAAATGCAGCATCCATATGATAACACAACCATTATACATCCATTAATTTAGATATACACACGCATTTATATGCAACATGAAGGTGATTGAGCCGATCTAGTGCCTAATGTGTGTGTACATGCATCCACGAGCAACCACTAGCAACCACTTGCATCCATTTGCATCCACCAAACATAACATGTCTCAAACACATGTTTGCAACCATAGGGTTCTTCCTAACTAAGGATCGAAGATGTCATCGCAAAGATAATATTAAAAGATAGGACAAGTGTTAACAAAGCGGTAGAAAAAGGAGAAATTAAAACATACCCTCAAAAGGAAAGGGTACAACGTACACATTTTGTCTTCCGTCTCCCAAGTCACGTCTCTTTGATCATCTCCCCGTTGCACTTTGACCAACTTGACCTCTTTGTTGCGAAGATTTTGACCTCCGATCCGAGAATGCGTGTAGGAGCTTGTTTAATCGTGGCATTGCGCTCTACTTCCACTTCTTCAAGCGTGCTCGGCTCTACCACTTCCGCTGTATCGTGTAAACACTTACGCAAATGCGAAACGTGAAACACGTCATGAACTCCGTTGAGCTTCTCTGGTAACTTTACTCTATACGCCATCTGTCCAATCCTCTCCGTAATTGGAAAGGGTCTTATGAACCTCGGTGCCAACTTCCCTACTGATCCAAAACGGACTACGTTTCTTAATGATGACACCTTAACAAAAACCATGTCCCTAATATTGAATTCAAGATCGTTTCGTCTCCTATCAGCATATGACTTATGTCGATCCTGCGCCGTCTTCATTCGCCGTCGAATCAGGCCTATCTTCTCCGAAGTCTCCCTAATCATGTTGGGTCCAAGCAAAACCTTATCAGTGGATTCCCACCAATATGTAGGTGATCGGCATGGTCGTCCATAAAGAGCCTCAAAAGGTGCCATGCCAATGCTAGCCTGAAAACTATTATTATAAGCGAACTCCACTAGTGGAAGGTATTCTTCCCATGTTCCTCGAAAGTTTAGGATGCATAGTCTCAAAAGGACTTCTAGAACCCGATTTACTCTCTCGGTATGGCCGTCCGTCTGAGGGTGATAAGCGGTACTTAAGCATAATTGCGTTCCAACCGCCTCTTGTAAGCTTTTCCAAAATTCGCTTTTGAAAATGGGATTTCTATCGCTCACAATGCTAGAGGGTATGCCGTGCAAACGAACTATCTCTGAAAGGTAAACAGATGCTAACCACGCGGCGGTCCTTCTACTTTTAATAGGAATAAAATGGGCACTTTTGGTAAGTCTGTCTACAATTACCCAAATCCCCGTATTACCCTTCCTTGATCTTGGTAACCCATCTACAAAATCCATGGAAACGCTTTCCCATTTCCAAAATGGAATCTCTAAGGGATAGAGCAAACCTCTAGGCTTCTTTTGCTCCGCCTTGACTTGTTAGCTCATTAAGCATCTAGCAACGAACTCAGCTACGTCCTTCTTCATTCCGGCCAAAAAGAAAACTTGCTTCATATCCCTATACATCTTATCACCATCGGGACGTATGGTCATCTTAGAGCGATGTGAGACTTCAATAATTGCCTTCTTCAAACTCTCGTCTTGTGGTACGCAAAGTCTTCCATCTCTACGTAGCCAACCTCTCTTATCTATAGCATATCTATCAAGATGACTCGAGGACTCCCCTCCTATAAGCTTGCCTACTATCTCAACCAACTGTAGGGCGTATATGCGATCTCAAAATCATAGGATGCCAAAAACTCCATCCATCTCTGTTGCCTCAAGTTTAGATCCTTTTGAGAGAATAAGTACTTTAGCGACTTATGATCTGTATAAAACTCAAACCTCTCGCCAAGCAAATAATGACGCCATGAATTAAGCGCAAAAACTATGGCAGCCAACTCTAAGTCATGGGTAGGGTTACTTTTCTCGTGGGCTTTCAACCGTCTTCCACCATAGCATATCACCCTTCCCTCTTGCATTAAAACTGCGCCAACCCCTATCCCGCAAGAATCGGTATATACAGTGAATGTCTTACTCCCATCTGGCAAAACTATAATAGTCATCAAAGCCCTCTTCAGATGTTGGAAAGCATCGTCAACGTCCTAAGTAAAAGTCAAATTCTTCTTCGTTAATTGAGTGAGAGGGGCTGATATCTTCGCGAAGTCCTTAATGAACTTCCTATAATAGCCAACCATCCCTAAAAAACTTCTTACTTCTGTTGCGTTCTTAGAAGTTTTCCAATCTTGGATTGCCACCACCTTGGCGGGATCCAAAGCTATCCTTCCTTAGAGACCACGTGTCCTAAGAACCTCACTTCTTTTCTCCAAAAATGGCACTTGGAGAACTTAGCTTTTAGCTGATGCACTCGTGGGGTCTCCAAGACTTCCCTAAGATGTAGGGCATGTTCTTCTTCATTTTTAGAAAAAACTAGAATATCGTCTACAAAGACAACCACAAACTTGTTTAGAAACTCCCTAAACACACTACTCATTAAATCAACAAAGTATGCGGGTGCATTCGTCAAACCAAAAGGCATGACGAGCCACTCAAAGAAACCGTCAGGAGTTCTAAAGGCAGTCTTATCGATGCTATCTTCAGCCACCCTTAGCTGATGAAACCTTGTAGCTAAATCCAGTTGCGAGAAAACTGAAGCACCCACCAACTGATCGAATAAATCGTCTATCCTCGGCAATGGGTGTCTGTTCTTCTTTGTTGGCTTATTCAGCTTTCTATAGTCCATGCACAATCTAAGTGAACCATCAGCTTTTGTAGCAAAAACGACTGGAGCACCCCACTCCGAAATACTTCTTCTTATGAACCCCTTCTCAAGCAATTCTTTCACTTGCTTACTGAGTTCTCTTCTCTCTCTCAGAGCCATGTGGCGCACTGGTAATGCAACTGGCTTTGCATTATCTACTAGATATATTCGAAAGTCTATCTCGCGCATCGGGGGTAAACCTCGAACTTCACCGAAGACAACACTATATTCACGGACCACACGAACAGATTTTAAATCATCATTGGATGCGTCTAGGGATTCTAGGTAGCTAAGCATTACCGGACCTCTCTAGGGTCACAAGAAATATCAAGGGTCTTTCCACAACGAGTCAACAATCTAACTACCCTTCTTTCACAATCTAGGATGGCACCTTATCTAGTTAGCCAATCCATACCTAGAATCAAGTCGTAACCCATGAAGCCAAGAACAAAGGCGTTGCATTCAAACCCAATGCCCAAGATAGACACTCTCAAATCCCGACAAATCATAGAAAGATGAGCCGAACCACCAATAGGATTTGAGACTACTATGGGATCCGTAACTAGACTAGTATTTAGGTGTAGTGTTTCAACTAATGAAGCAGATACAAACGAGTGTGAAGCGCCAGAGTCAAACAAAGTACGAACAGGATGATCAAACAGAAAAACTAAACTTTCAACGGAAATTTTTCTACCTCTCTCCTGTCCTGGTGCCATGAGAGCCTGAATCTACCCTCTCGCCTGCCTTGTTGCCATGAGAGCCTGAAGCTGCCCTCCAGAAGTTCTTTGCCCTTGCCCATGTTTCCTTGGGCAGTCCTTAACTAGATGACCTGCCTCTCCACAGTGGAAATAGTCAGTCTTCTTCTTTTTCCTACAGTCTTTGCTCAAATGGCCGGGTGTCCCACAATTAAAGAAGTTCTTCTTTCCTTTGCCATTATTTTTCTTCCCACCTTTCTTGTTTTGCTATTGTGGATTCTTCTGGTCTCCTTTCTTCTCCAGTGCCTTATTAGTATTTGCACCTTTCTCTTCCTCATGCATAAGCGCTATGTCAACCAGTTTCTCAAAGGTAGCCCCTATCGAAATGTGGGTCATCGCCAACCCATGTAGCGGCTCATTCAAACCTTTAACGTACCTCAGGGCCTTCTTCTCAGGTGTGTTTACCAATTCCAAGCCAAATCTCGCTAACTGATTGAACTTGTTGATGTACTCCTTTCCTGATAAATCCCCTTGCTTCAACGCCAAGAATCTTTCCATATATAAATTCTCTTCTGCTCGTGAGAGAAACTTCATTTCGAACCTACGCTTGAAATCCATCCATGTCTCCAGCGGACGCTCTCCGTTTGTGACCTCCCACCAAAATGAGGCTTCGTCTTTCATTAACCAAGCAGCTAATTGGACCTTCCTTCCATCTTCTACTTCGAAAATACTAAATAGATCTTCCACCTCCTTAAAGCCAATTTCAAGCTTCAACAAACGTCTCTGATCCATGAAAAGGTTTCCCGCCAATTGCCCTAAAATCTTTGCATATCTTTGCAAAAGTATCAACACGGGAAGGAGGAGGAGGAGGAGGAGGGGGAGGAGGAGCATTTGTTGGGCCTGCAACATTGGCCCTAGCTTCCAGATACCTTCTAAACCATCCTGGTATCGGTATCCCCTCGGTATCTTGGGAATTCCAGACATGCTGAAAAGAAAATGAAGAGATTCAAAACGGAGAATTCGAAAGAAAGATATAGGGATCTTGGGGGTTATGTTTTTAAAACAAACTTTTCTCTTGAAAATACTTTCCTCAAAACACACTTTTGAAAGTATTTCTTTATAAAATGCTTTTTGAAAAATAGTTTTTCAAAATTCATGTCTGGTCTGGTAACCTTCAGCTCTGATACCACGTGTAACACCTCAGGTCCATTAATGTCACTCACAAAGGGAAAGCATTAAGTTCCATGGAGCGTATTTAGTGTATAGAACAGAATATAACAAGACAAGTATAAATAATGGTACTTGAAAATTTTAAAACAACTTTTATTGTAGTAGAGAAATAGTTTGATTACAACAACTTCATAAACCAAGTACACTTAATATCCATTTTGACAAATTATTTCAGAGTAAATAAAATAAAAAGCATAAACCCCAACACAAGTAGCCATAAAAGAGATGAGCTTTACTTTACTTTCAACAATCCAAGCACTTCCAAAAAAGAGAGAAAGAGATATGAGATAAAGCTCCACTAGTATTAGTCCCACCCTGAGAACTTGGGGGAAAGGAAGAAAAGAGGCAAAAACAAGGGGTCAGACATAAAGTATGGCGAGTATAATAAATTTAACAATATAATTATTAAAGTAACTAGGATAAGTCATAAACTGGTAAGATAAGATATGACCGTGAAACAAGTGGGCATGACAAAGCAAATAAGAGGAATATTCTAGCGTTAATCTCGTTCCTAATCATTATAGGATAATTACTATACGGCACCACCAACAGTCACCCTAAAAGTTGATCCCACCTACAGAACTTAATAATGATAATGGTAGTTTCATGTACCCCTTGCTGCCTTCATAGGTGACGTCTGCCCCTATCTCCACTAGTTGTACCCACTACCCCCATTCGATCGGTTCCCTAACTCGTAGATACCCGTGCTGGTTCCACAGTGGGATGTATCACTCCCCAAAGTGGCAACCCGATACCACCAAAGATTCACGGCTTATATCTACACGATGCAACAACGTCTTACCTACCAGCCCGGGCCCACACACGCACATGACCCCGTTGGACTTGCGTTGCCACCGCTAACCCATTTTTGACCTCTTACAATCAAATACAGTAAGTGTGTCCCGTCCTCGACTTGGGTCGAGCTCACAAAGATACTTAATGGGTTACTGGTTTGGAAAGGGCGCCCATGCTTGACACAAGCCTTCCACCTATGCTTGGTCCCCACTAAGGTTTCCCCACATAACCCCATTCTTATTCATGTCTTCTTACATGTTTCAATCTTGGTTAAGTGCATCTAATCGTATTTCACATGCCACCCAAGGCACCCACTTAATTTCACATGCCACCCAAGGCACCCACTTAACCCCCCATGTCCCACCACATGTTTATCTGGTTAAGTGTTACTTAATTCATTAGAACCGTAACCTTGTAAAGACCTCCCACATTAGGCGGACATTTGCGGTTGCTGGTTTTGCCGGGCGGGTCCGGGCAGTCTTATACCGCAAATGAGCCTAACCTCGTGTCTTTACAATTGTTACGCATTTAATTCGTGCCTTTGACCTCTCACATTAGACTGGCATTTGTGGCTGCTGGATTTGCCGGGCGGGTCCGGGCAGTCTTACACCATACAAGAGTCTAACCTCGTGTCTTAGGCGGTTAATTATTACACATCTTTATTTAACCCCAAATTGGATTAATATCCCTATTCAAATTTGTCAATAAATTCCAAATTTATTTATGTCCATAATTGTCTCTTAAAATTATGTCCATAAATACCAATTATGCCAAATAATGTCTCAAATTAATTATATGCCTTTTAAGGCCATTTTATGATAATTCACAATTTATGTATATTCAATATTATACCATCATCCCCACGCTATTCGTACGTTTTCATATGACATATGTTAGACTTGCAAATAGTCTAACTTATAAAAAGAAAAACAACATCACATAACACATAAAATAGATCTAAGGATCATGACATAAGATTACATAGCCAATAACTTGCATATGAATTTCATTCAAACTAGCATATGATACAAAACTAGCATAGGTAATGGGCATATACTTGCATAACTTATGTACTGCTATAGATCCAAACATAAAGGTGTGAACTTGCATATGGATCTAAACATAAAGATGTAAACTTGCATATAGATCTAAACATAATGATGTAAACTTGCATATAGATCTAAACATAAAGATGTAAACTTGCATATGGATCTAGACATAAAGGTTAATGTCACATAAACTAGCATATGCATATACATGTCTCACATATATTTTAACAACCCATACTTGCATAAGATTCATACATGAATACATGATCCAATCATCACAAACTTGCATAAGATATATGATTCAACTTGCATAAGATTCACATAAGAACTAACATATGATCCAACTTGCATAAGACTAACATATGATTCAACACCACAAACATATATATAATTTACATCACATGATTCAAAATCATATTCTCATAATCCCAAATATATATTATCATAATTAAATTAATTAATTAATTTGTGAAAGCTATCATACTCACAATTAAAAAGAATAGTCTTGTCTTTCTGGGATCTGTATTCTGAAACTGAATTGCACGCCTTTGATGTAGACAAACCGTTATTTAGATTTGATTTGATTTTGATTCAAGCTTCTATCTTGCTTTAGGGTTGAAAGTGTATGGCGGCTACTCTAGGTTCTCCATTGATGGCATGGCGGCTCTTGTTATGAATTAATGTGATTAGGGTTAGGTGTTTAGGAGTGTTTTTATAGAAGTTTAATTTAATAAGAGCCTTCGGATTAACCTTGGGATAACCAGAACCATCAGGACCACTCAGAAGCCACATCAGACCTTAGGGTGAATCGGGCCACGGGTTGACAGCCAAACACCCTGGAACGACCCCTAGTCGACCCAGCAAGGCTCGGGTCGACTCCAAAAATGGTGTGGTTCGGCTATTCCCCCTCCCGATTCGTTGTTTTGAACTTTTCTTGAATATTTTATTTTTATTTTATATATATATATATGTATATTTCTCATATGCATACAAACTTCAAGGCTTAATAACTTCTTCATAAGTTATCCGTTTTATGCAAACCAAATGTCTATCATGACCCAAAATTTTGAGACGAACATAATAGCGCAACCCATTTCACTTAATTCTTCTTCTAAAAATTAAGTATACTTTAATCTGTGAATTTTAATGTTATAAAATTATGGGGTGTTACATGAAGCAACCTTATTTCTTAAGACAAGTGCTTGGTTTTATATTAAGGAGTGCTTATGATGGTTAAATCCATTTGTTTGTTCTTATTTATCCTTAGACTTTCTTGGATGGTGGTTCATATTTAATGGAGTGTTCATTTCTAGTGAACAAACTCATATGCAAGTATAAGTCGCATATTTGGCGATAATGATTGTGTTTTTTTGGGTTTAGATATACTTTGGAGATTATAACTCTTGGAGTTTCTTGTAGTCATAAAATTATGTGAATCTATAAGCACCATGATCGGAGTTTTCACGTCATATTATCCTCTAAAAAATGTCACTTATCTGTGCTTATTATTTCTAATATGAAGTTATAATATTTCAACTAGACTGATTCGTGTGTGCTAATACTCGAATCAGACCGATTATTTGCAGGTGATTAAGGAAGTTATGCTTTACTTCGTAGCTTGCCCTTTTGATGGACTTCTTCGCTTTATATTTCTTGGACAAGTTGTTGTACTCATATTCGTGCTTGACACCTTTTGATGTGTGTACATATATATTCTTTTACGGGAATGTAACAGCGTATATGTATTTGTATTGTACCTGATGTGCGTAAAATTTATATATATATATATATATATATATATATATATATATCTAAGTGTGTGTGTGTGACTGTGTTCTGTTCTGTGATCTGTGATTTATTATATTATATCTGTCTTGTTCTGGATCGATCCTGAAACTCTAATGATATTGTATTAAGTGAGTAATAAGTATGTCGAACCACAAATAGGGAAAAAAACTAGACCCTTCATCGACGTACTTAGGACTTGTTTAAAACAAGATTACAAGAGGTCGCTCCTATCTAGCCTTATTGTTTGTCTTAATAGACAATATTACTCTGTAATACTCTTTGTTAAGGTGGGTCTCGGGGTGGGGCGTTACATATTGGTATTAGAGCGTGGTTCAGAACAAAACATGATAAAACACAGAACATCACACATAATACATCACATCGAGGTACATTACAAAGAACATGTCATCCCCATCTTAGTTGTCACCAATGAGTCCTTGAGCATTCCTTTGTCTTTGGGAAACATATCTCAAAATACTGATATGATTTCTAAGTATTCCACTTTTGTTGAATTGAATCGATTTTATCTTAGCTTGTGTATAATCCCATTCAATCTTAATTTTTCAGCTATGTCGAGTAGTGGTCAACGTCGAGCTTCAGGTGCAAAGCCATTCAATGGCTCTCAACCTGAAGGGATATATATGTCGATCGACCAGATTCTTGAGCTTATCAAGAGCACTCAGCCTACTGTTTCATCTCGTTCTCCTCCATGCAAGTCGGTGTTTTTGCGTATGTGTAGTGATTTTACTCACCTTGGTGGAAAGCTATTCAAAAGCACCGAGCCAATTCTAGAAGTTCAAGCTTGGGTTCGTACTTGGGAGTGTATATTTACTCGCATGGAGATTTTTGGTCATCATTGTGTCCTTGTGGCATCTACCATGCAACAAGATCGTGTTTTGGATTGGTATGAGCTTCTTATTGCAGAGATCAATGAGGCTACCCTTGAGTGGAAGCAGTTTAAGGAGAGATTTGAACTTAAGTTCGTGCCTGAATCTGAGAAGTCCATCTTGGCTCGACGTTTTCTTGAGCTTAAGCAAGGGAAATCGACAGTTATGGAGTATGTTACCTTATTCGAAGCATTGTCTAAGTATGGTCTTGAGCACATTAGTACTTCTCATAAGGAAAATCTCAAGTTTGTTTCGGGCCTTAAAAAATATTTGAAGAAATCCCTCTTGATACATTTGAGACTTTCCTTTGATGATTTAGTAGATGCAGCCCTTCGGCTTGAAGCAGTCGAAAAGGAAGTTGATGGTGACGTTGAGTTGGAAGATCGGAGAAACTCGAGTAAGAAGCATCTACTTAATAATGAGCCCAAACCTGCTTCTCATCATAAGAAGAAGCGGAAGGGGTCTGGTTCTCATTGTTCCGCTGTTTCTAGGAAATTCAAGCATTTGGAATGCCACAACTGTGGATCTCGTAATCACTTTGCTAGAGATTCCCCTAAACCCTATACCTATCGTTATTGTAGGCAAGAAGGACATATAGCCTTTTCTTTCCCTAAGAATAAAAAGAATTCTAATGCGACTAATCTTGTTGTAGATACCGCACCCAGTAGAACCTCTCGGCCTTGAGGTACTCTTTATTCCTTGTGAGATATTTTATTTCTTGGTTAGTAATCCCACTTTACTTGGACTGTGGTGTTTCATTCATTGGTTGGGAAAGATTACATAGTGGTTCTCTTTGCTTTTCTTTTCCAGAGTCTAGAATATTGTCCTTTTTGAGACATTGAATTCCTTTCCTTGCCATGTTTGGGTTTGGTAGTCTTTGGATTGGTTTGTATTTTGAAACCATTTCAAAGGATGCTTCGAGGTGTTGTCCAAAGTAATCTTTACCGTTTAATTCACGGGATAAACTTAAATCTACTCACGCTTGGTCTCCTTCAAGAATTGTTGGTGTAAAGTTTTTCCATGTTGAGGGAACCATCCTGTTGGAAGTTTCGACATTGATTCAATATAATCTTTTAAGTTAACTTTGAGGATTGAATTTAATTAAAGTAAAAGCAAGGGGGTAAGTTGAAACTTAGGATAGAGTAAGTTAATTTGAGTACACAACGGAAGCTGGTTGATTTATTTGACTATGCATAAGGAACTATTTAAAACATATATATCCTAAGAGTAAAATAATAAAGAGGATAGCCTTTTTTTAGGCTGAATAGAAATTCAATTAACATGATTGGTTAATAGAAGAGGAGACATGGTTATTGATTGTGTTGACATGTCTAGACGCGGCTTGAGAGCTCTGGTCGAGATAGGGGACGCCTTGAGTCGATAGGGTTCCAAAGCTACGTATAAGGCATTATTGACATGGGAAAAATAACCAATAGTTAAAGAGTGGATTTTATCCTAGTTAATTGATTCGCAAACTAAAGTAAAAAAATGAAACTTGCATAATAAGTAGTCATCATAAGAGTTTTGGTAACCATTCTATTATTTGACTTGCATCCTATGTATATATATGTATGTATGTTTTATCAAAATTTTGAAAATATATAATATGTATAAGGTTAATTAAACATTTTGAAATTCAAAATTAAACTTTGATTCTGGAAATCTAAGAGATAAGTAGTATAATTTTTGATGAAATTCTTTTACTTTAGTTTTGGTGCATTGAATAAGTAAAAGTTTTGAAATTATACATATTGCAATATGAGATTTAACTTATGATAATTGAATGGTTATTGAATATAAATAGTAGTTTTGATACCTTGAGTAAAACAAAGATTTAAAATTAAGTTTTAAAATGAAATTGAGAATTTATTTAAATGAATTTTGTAAAGACAATTATGTGATATCACTAATACCATATGCATATTTGCAAGTCCTTTTGGCCTTTTAAATCTTAAGTCGATAATGTTAAGTAAGATCGAGAACTTGTGTATTTTTTTCCTTAGGTGCTAATCTGAAGCCTGGGATATAGTGTTAAGGGATTATAGCATTAATACCTCTTATGATCAGTTAGGAGGATTGGTTGGCTATTATGGAAAACTAACCATGTAACACCCCATAATTTTAACAACACTAAAGATGATAAATTAAAGAATAATCAGTATAATATTCATAATTAAGTGAAACAGATTGCGCCATCGCGTTCGTCTCGAAATTCTGGTCAAGATAGACACCTGGTTTGCGTAAAACGGACATCATATGAAGAAGTTATGAAGGTTTGAAGTTTGTACATGCGCAAGAGAATTTTATATATATATATATATATTTATGTATGTATGTATGTATGTAATAATTCATAAAATCAAAAATCCGTTCAAAAATCAAATTTCTGTGGGTGGCAAACTTCCCACTCAGAGTTGTCGACCCCTTAAGGGGGGTGTCGACCCCTGGGTCGACCCCTCAAGGGGAGTGTCAGCCCGTGGGTCGACCCCCTACGTTAGATCTGGGCTGAGTTCGAATTTGTGAATCTGGACTCCTTTGTTGACTTGGTTCGTTGGTTCTAGGCTATAAATAAGACCCCATTTCTCTTGTTTCTCCACACTAAAAATAATGGAGGACTAGATATTGTCGCTACCCGGATTGAATCAAATCTTTTTCTTCTTCTGCAATCGAGTTAATCAAGTTTAGAGTTATTCAAGTGTAGATCTGGGATTCAACACCTGCTATTCTCCTTCTATTTTTCTAGATCCAAACACTGTGAGTTTAAGTTACTTTTAGATTCAAATAATTAAAAAGAAAAACATGATATGACTATAATTTAGATCTACGCTTGTGGCTGCTTGAATCATATTACATCTGTTATAACTTGTGAAACTATGATATTCTGACATGACTATGACTTGAATCTTAACCTTTATCATGTCAGATCTACCTTTGATTATAGATCTAATTCACTGTTTAGATCATCTTATACCTATCATATTTGTGGTTAAATTGGATTTGTCAGTAATTGGATATCTAAATTATTGTTTAGATCTTATCATGCCTTTTATGACATCCCTACTATGTTAGAATCGGTTCTATTTTCTCATGTTCACCAGACCTGTACTTATATGCCCATCTTATCAATATACCACTATGTGTTTATGTCAATCTTGTTGGTATAATCATTTCTATCATCTTCCCTTCACCCTCTCCCTTTTATTTTATATAGCCAGGCTATTTTCGAGCCTAGGCATAACGCTAAAATATGCGAATGTGTTAGATTGGGAACAAGGGGAAAAATGGTAAAATTGGGGCATAATTTGTAACTGGGGAATTTGGCATAATTTGAATTATGTACATAATATGAATTTGGGGTATATAGTTTATTATGAACATAACTAAGGAAAAGGGGCATGAAAATCTACATTGACATAGGTAAATTTGGTTAATAATGAAATACCTAGGATTACAGTAACTAGAACCTATTACTGCGCCAAGACACGAGGCTAGATTAAACTTGTGGTGGAAGTCTACCCGGAACCGCCTGGCATATCCAGCGATCACAAAAGATGAATCTAATGTGAGGGGTCTAGGTGCACAAATACGAGACGTGCTATGACACGAGGATAAACTCAACTTGTGGAAGAAGTTTGCCCGGAGCCGCCGAGCATAACCAGCATCTGCAAGTTGTAGGTCTAATGTGGGAGGTCTAGTACATTGTAACCATAACTGAATATGGTAATAAAGTTGAATGCTTAACCTAGTTGAATCTATAGGGATTGTGTAAACGTGTCAGATTGAATAAGGGTTAAGTAAACTTAGTTGAAACAGTGGGAGGGTTAAGTATGCCTGGGTTGGGTGGATAATATTATATATATAGGCCCACAAACTTAACCAGTTGAGGTTATGTAATTAAAGACACTATTAGGTAAGCATAACCTGTGGAAATCCTAGTGGGGATGCAAGACAAAAGGGAGAGCTT
The DNA here is from genome assembly GCA_030737875.1 of Allium sativum. Classification (NCBI taxonomy): domain Eukaryota; kingdom Viridiplantae; phylum Streptophyta; class Magnoliopsida; order Asparagales; family Amaryllidaceae; genus Allium; species Allium sativum. The sequence continues at coordinate 745,542,571 of CM060916.1, read as the reverse complement.
GCATCATCTTGTGTGTAGGACCCATTTTAAACCCATATAACGGTATTAAATGAGTACTCCGCCCTAGTTCGGAGTCGGGACACGCGTACTGGGCTGATTGTAAGAGATCCAAACGTGAAGGATGGTGTGGGCGACGCAAACGGACATGGGTTATGTGCATGCATGGTCCAGGCAGAGGGGGATAAGATGGCCGTGGCACCTGTAGATATGGTTATGCACTAAGGGTTACCATTTTAGGGAGTGATATACCCTACCGTGGTGCCAGCACAGGGTATCTACGGAATAGGGAACCAATCGATTAGGATTGTAAATTGGGTACATTTAGACGTACGCCTAAGTCTACCATCTTGTAGTTGTTGGGGATCATCTTGTTATAAGACACTAGTATTGGTGCAGAGAAATCATTAGAGTAGTGCTATTTATTCTATCCAGTTGTCATGTTTACCTTGTCATACTTGCCTTATATGTTGTTACCTCTCTAATCCACTTTATATGCCTATCATAATACTTTTACCTATTTACTTACTAAAAGTAACTGGACTTGCCAGACTTTATGTCTGACCCTTTTTATTTCCTCTTCTTTCTTCCGTTCCCCCCTGGTTCTCAGGGGGGAATACTCAAGCTTGACCAGGATTCTGTTATCATTTTGCTGGAGCTGCTTAGATGTATTGCTCAAGCTCCTATATTTGCTACTATGGCTACGTTTTTATTTGGGGATTATGCTTCTTTTATTTTGTACTCTGATGTTTTAAGTGTAAGACAGAAGTTTTGATAATGTATTGGGTTTATGTATTTTCAGACATACGATGTTTTGAACCACAATGCTTTATAATTATTAAAGTTCTTTTTTTAATTCCGCTGTTATTTTATATCTGTCTTGTAATGATATTGTTTCTATTTACCTATAACGCTTCACGAAACTTAATGCATTCTCTTAATGAGTGACATTAACGGATGTGGGGTGTTACACTCGGTATCAGAGCTGAAGGTTACCAGGTCGGATAAAAGATTCTGAAAACTATTTTCAAAAAGGTTATAAAGGAAGCATTTTCAAAAAGATAAGTCTGTTTTGAAAATCGTATTCCCTAAAGCCATATGTAATATCTTTCGATCCTTTGTCTGAATCCCTTTCCTTTTCTTTTCAGCATGTCTGAGGAACCTAATATTTCAGAGGGCTTTATGATACTAGGCTGGTTCCGTAGGTATCTTGAAGCCAGGGTGCCTTCCAGTGGTCAAGCTGACGTTCCTCACCCAGCTACACCAGTCGTTCCTCCTTCTCCTCCTCCTCCAAGAGTAGATAATTTCTCTAAGGTCTGCAAAGATTTCCGTGCTATGGGTGGAAAGCCATTCAACGGAACTGAGACTTTCGTGGAGGCAAGAAATTGGTTGAAAGAGACAGAGGACTTGTTTGGAATTTTCGAAGTTGATGATCGCAGGAAGATTCAGCTCGCTGCCTGGCTACTGAAAGATGAATCTTCATTCTAGTTGGAAGTAATGTAAGCAGGGCGCCCAGTGGAGACCTGGGTTGATTTTCGGCAAAGGTTTGAAATGAATTTTTTATCTCAAGCCGAGCAAAGCATGCAAATGGAGAGGTTTCTGGCACTCAAGCATGGAAGCATGACTGTCAAAGAATATGTTAAAAAATTTAACCAATTTGCAAGGTTTGGGTTGGAGCTGGTGGATATTCCGCATAAGAAGGCTTTGCGGTTTGCTAAAGGAATGAATAAACCCTTGCATGGGTTAGCTATATCCCATATTCCAATGGGAGCTACTTTTGAAAGGCTTGCTAATGTGGCCTTGATGCATGCGGAAGACGAAGGTGAGAAGAAGGAAGTTAAGGTTAAGGAAACCCAAAATAAGAAAGTTTGGCCATAGAAAGAACTACAGCAACAACAGCAAAAGAAAGGACGACGAATTACAAGGCTAAGGATAAGAGAAAGTGCCACAATTGCGGGCGTGAGGGTCATTTGACAAAGGACTGCAAAAGAAAGAAGAATGCTTACTTCAGTTGTTGAGAGGTTGGACACTTTCTAAAGAGTGCCCGAAGAAGCAAGGACAAGGTCAAAGGGCAGGAACTTCTGGAGGGCAAGTGCATGCTCTCGCTACCAGTGCTCCAGATCGAGGCAAGAAAGTTTCCATGGAAGGTTTGATTTCCCATTCCAATTACCCTATTAGAACTCTTTTTTATTCTGGTGCTTTGCATTCATTTATATCTGATTCTGTAGTTGAGTCTCTGCACCTTAATATCAGTACGGTAGTGGATCCCATTATTGTCTCAAACCCCATTGGTGGTTCGGCTCATTTGTTTATGATTTGTCGGGGTTTGAGAATATCTGTCTTAGGCGTCAAATTTGAGTGCGACGCATATGTACTCGGTTTTATGGGCTACGGTTTGATTCTAGGGATGGATTGGCTAGCTATGTATTGTGCCATTCTGGATTGTGAAAGGAGGGTCGTTAGGCTTCTAAATTGTCATAGGAGGACCCTCGAGATTTCTTATGACCCGCAAGGGTCTGTTATGCTTAGTTTCCAAGAGTCTCTTGATGCATCCATCAATGATCTGTGATCTGTTCCAGTAGTCCGAGATTATCCAGATGTTTTTGATAAGGTACGGGGATTACCTCCAAGGTGTGAGATTGATTTTCGTCTATATTTGGTAGACAATGCAAAGCCAGTTGCATTACCTGTGCGCCATATGGCTTCCAGGGAAAGGAGGGAGCTTAGTAAGCAAGTAGGGGAGCTACTTGAGAAAGGATTTATTAGGCAAAGTGTATCTGAATGGGGTGCTCCAGTAATATTCATGACTAAGGCTGATGGTTCGCTTCTCTTGTGTGTAGATTATAGGGAGTTGAATAAACTCACTGAGAAGAACAGGCACCCATTCCCAAGGATAGATGTCTTATTTGACCAACTTGTTGGTGAATCGGCATTCTCTCAGTTAGACCTGGCCACAGGGTTTCATCAGTTGAGGGTGGCTGAGGACAGTGTAGATAAGACCGCTTTAAGGACTCCAGATGGTTTCTTTGAATGGCTCGTTATGCCTTTTGGGTTGACGAATGCATCCGCCTATTTTGTTGATCTGATGAGTAGGGTGTTTTGGGAGTTTCTAAATAAATTTGTCAGGGTCATTATCAATGATATCCTAATCTTCTCGAAGAGCGAGGAAGAGCATGCCTTGCATATAAGGGAGGTTTTGAAAACTTGCGTGCGCACCAGGTTAAGGCAAAAATCTCCAAGTGCAATTTTTGGAGAAAAGAGGTGAGATTTTTAGGGCATACGGTTTCTAAAGAATGGATAGCAGTAGATCCCGCAAAGGTGGTTGCAGTTCAGGATTGGCAGATTCCAAAGAATGCAACGGAGGTGAGAAGCATTCTGGGGTTAGCAGGCTATTATAGGAAGTTCATTAAGGACTTCGCAAAGATATCAGCCCCACTCACCAAGCTGACAAAGAATAATTTGGCGTTTTCATGGGATATAGATTGTGATGTTGCTTTCCAGCAATTGAAGAGGGCTTTGACTACAGCCCCAGTCTTGACCTTGCCAGATGGGAACAAAGTGTTTATAGTATACACTGATGCATATGGTACAGGGCTTGGTGCGGTTTTGATGCAAGAAGGGAGGGTAGTATGTTATGGAGGAAGACAACTAAGGATTCATGAGAAGAACTACCCTACACATGATTTAGAGCTAGTTGCCATAGTATTCGCGCTTAAGACATGCCATCATTATTTGCTTAGAGAGAAGTTCGAGTTGTACACTGATCATAAATCTATCAAGTACTTGTTCTCGTAGAAGGATGTTAATTTAAGGCAGCAAAGGTGGATGTAGTTCCTAGCATCATATGATTTCGAGATCGCTTGTACCCCTGGCAAGGGTAATGTGGTGGCAGACGCACTGAGTAGGCAAAGGATGACCTTGAGTCCTCTTTTTGTGGAAAGGAAAAGCTTGAAGCTCATATCAACTTTTGACTTTAGACCCTCCACTGAGTTGTTACATGGCTTATTCGCATCAATGGAAGTGCGACCTACTCCTATGTACCAAATAGGAACTTCACAGCGAGAGGATCCACAAATTTCAGACATCTTGATAGGCTCAGTAAAGCGGAGACTTCTAGACACCTCAGTAGATACTACGTAGACAATAAAGGGTGGTTGCGACGAGATGGAAGGCTTTGTGTTCCCGAATTAGGAGTTTGACAAAGACAATCCTAGAAGAAGCTCATCATTCTAAGATGAGCATTCATCCAGGCGGTGATAAGATGTATAGGGATATGAAGAGGGCTTTCTTTTGGGCTGGGATGAAGAAAGATGTAGCGGAGTTTGTTTCTTAATATTTGATTTTGCCAGCAAGTTAAAGATGAGCAAAAGAAGCTTGGTGGTTTACTTCATCCTTTGGAGGTTCCATAGTGGAAGTGGGAGAGCGTCTCTATGGATTTCATAGATTGTTTTACTAGATAAAAGAAAGGCAATACCAGCATTTGGGTTGTGGTGGATAGACTTACTAAGAGCGCTCATGTTATTCGAGTTAAGAGTAAGAGGACGGCAGCTTGGTTGACAGCAGTTTATGTTCGTGAGATAGTCCATCTTCATGGAGTACCTTCCAGTATCCTAGGCGATCGTGACCCCATTTTTACCAGTGAGTTTTGGAGGAGCTTACAAGAAGCATTGGGTAAACAGTTATGTTTGAGCACCGCTTATCATCCTCATACCAATGGACAGACGGAGAGGGTGAACAGAGTTCTTGAGGATCTTTTAAGGCTGTGTATCCTAGATTTCAGAGGGACTTGGGAAGAGCATCTTCCTTTAGTAGAGTTCGCCTACAACAACAACTATTAAGCTAGTATTGGCATGGCACCCTTCGAAACATTATATGGACGACCCAGTAAATCACCGACTTGTTGGTGGGAATCTACAGAAAGACTACTATTTGGACCGGATATGGTTAGAGAAACGTCCGAGAAAATTGTTCTTATCCGTAGACGAATGAAGACCGCTCAAGACAGGCAGAAAGACATCGAATTTGAAGTAGGAGATATGGTTTTCATTAAGATGTCAACTTTGAGGAATGTGGTTCACTTCGGATCTGTAGGGAAATTGGTGCTAAGATTTGTAGGGCCATTTCCCATAACAGAAAGGATTGTCCAAATGGCGTATAGAGTAAAGCTACCAGAGAAACTATCTGACATTCATGATGATTTCAACCTTTCTCATTTGCGAAAGTGCTTGCATGATACCGCAGAAGTAGTTGAGCCGAGTATATTGGAGGAAGTAGAAGTTGAACGGGAGGCGACAGTTAGACGAGTTCCTACATGTATTCTTGGATCAGAAGTTAAGAAGCTACGCAATAGAGAGGTCAAGTTGATGAAGGTTCAGTGGGGAGATAACCCAGAGGATGCGACTTGGGAGACCAAAGACAAGATTCGTGCTTCGTACCCTTTTCTCTTCGGGGTTTTTCCAAAGCTTTTATTCTTGCTTGTTTCTATCATTTAAGTATATCCTATCGATTGAATCTTCGACCCTTAGGTAGGAATCGCATGTAAACATGTGTTTGAGACATGTTATGTTTGATGGATGCAAGTTTTAGCTGGTGGTTGCTCGTGGATGCATAAACACACATATTAGGCACTAGGTCGGCTCAATCACTCTCATATTGCATATGGATGTGTGTGCATTTTTCTCCTTTTAATGTATGAAAATGGATGTATCTTCATATAGATGTTGCATTTGGACGGATGATTGTGCAGACATATAGAACTTACATGTTATAATAGGATTGTTGCATACATGTTGGATTCATGACACTAAATTACATTGCATTAAGGAGGTTGACTGAATCAGTAGACCGCCAGATCTTCGCATTAGTATCGGGACATACACACACCTCTACATATGTTCATATAAGCATTAGAAATTTTTTAAGGACAATGTATGCCTATGATTGGTGGATGAGTAGATGGATGTGGATGGTAGGATATACGTTCTTCTTAACTTGGAGATTTCGGGGACGAAATCCTTTGATTAGGGGAGAATGAAACACCCCATAATTTTAACAACATTAAAGATGATAAATTAAAGAATAATTAATTTAATATTCAGAATTAAGTGAAACGAACTGCACCAGCGCGTTCGTCTCGAAATTCTAGTCAAGATAGATATCTGGTTTGCGCAAAACGGACATTGTATGAAGAAGTTATGAAGGTTTAAATTTTGTATACGCACAAGAGAATTATACATATACATACATATATATATATATAATTAATTCAGAAAATCAAAAATCCGTTCAAAAATCAAATTTCTGTGGGCGGCAAACTTCCTGTTCAGGGGTGTCGACCCCTCAAAGTGGGTGTCGACCGCCCGCGTCAGATCTGGGCTGAGTTCGAATTTGTTGGCTTGGTTCGTTGGTTCTAAGCTATAAATAATACCCCATTTCTCTTGTTTCTCCATACTAAAAATAATGGAGGACTAGATGCTGTCGCTGACCGGATTGAATCTAACCTTTTTCTTCTTCTGCAATCGGGTTAATCAAGTTTAGAGTTATTCAAGTGTAGATATGTGATTCAACATCTGCTATTCCCCTTCTATTTTTCTAGATCCAAACACTGTGAGTTTAAGTTACTTTTAGATTTAAATAATTAAAAAGTAAAACATGATATGACTATAATTTGGATCTATGCCTATGACTGCTTGAATCATATCAGAACTGTTATAACTTATGAACCTGTGATATTCTGACATGACTATGACCTGGATCTTAACCTTTATCATGTCAGATCTACCTTTGATTATAGATCTAATTCACTGTTTAGATCACCTTATACCTGTCATATTTGTGGTTAAATTGGATCTGTTATTAGTTGGATATCTAAATTATTGTTTAGATCTTATCGTGCCTGTTATGACATCCCTACTATGTTAGAATCGGTTCTATTTTCTCATGTTCACCAGATCTGTTCTTATATGCCCATCTTATCAATACGCCACTATGTGTTTATGTCAATCTTGTTTGTATAGTCATTTCTATCATCTTCGCTTCACCCTTTCCCTTTTATTTTATATATCCAGGCTAGTTTCAAGCCTAGGCATGACGCTAAAATATGCGAATGCGTTAGATTGGGAACGAGGGGGAAAAGGGTAAAATTGGGGCATAGTTTGTAAATGGGAAATTTGGCATAATTTGAGTTACGTACATAATATGAATTTGGGGCATATAGTTTATTATCAACATAAACAAGGAAAAGGGGCATGAAACCCTATAACGACATAAGTAAATTTTGTTAATAATGAAATGCATGGGATTACACTAATTAGAAACTGTAACTGCGCCAAGACACAAGGTTAGATTACACTTGTGGTGAAAGTCTGCCCAGAACCGCCCGGCATATCCAGCGACCACAAGTGGTGAATCTAATGTGAGGGGCCCAGGTGCACAAATATAAGACATGCTATGACACGAGGTTAAACCCATCTTGTGGAAGAAGTTTGCTCGGAGCCGCCCGATGTAACCAGCATCCGTAAGTTGTAGGTTTAATGTGGGAGGTCTAGTACATTGTAACCATAACTGAATATGGTAATAAAGTTGAATACTAACCTAGTTGAATCCATAGGGATTGTGCGAACGTGTCAAATTGAATAAGGGTTAAGTAAACTTAGTTGAAACAGTGGGAGGGTTAAGTATATCTGGGTTGGGTAGGTAATATTTGTATATAAAGCCCACAAACTTAACCAGTTGTTGTTATGTAATTAAATACGCCGTTAGGTAAGCATAACCTATGGAAATCCTAGTGGGGATGCAAGACAAAGAGGAGAGCTTGCATCATCTTGTGTATGGGACCCGTTTCAGTCAGTAACCCATATAACAGTATTAATCGAGTACTCCGCCTAGGTCGGAGTTGAGGCATGCTTACTGGGCTGATTGTAAGAGATCCAAACGTGAAGGACGGTGTAGGCGGTGCAAACCGACCGGGATCAGTGCGTGCATGGTCCGGGCAGAGTGGGATAAGACGACCGTGACACCTGTAAATATGGTTGTGCACTAAGGGTTGCCATTTTAGGGAGTGATACACCCTACTGTGGAGACAGCACAGGATATCTACGGAACAGGGAGCCGATCGATTGGGGTAGTAAACTGGGTACATTTAGACGTATGCCTAAGTTTACCATCTTGTAGTTGTTGGGGATCATCTTTTATAAGACACTAGTATTGTTGCAGAGAAATCATTAGAGTAGTGCTATTTATTCTATCTAGTTTTCCTGTTTACCTTGTCATACTTGCCTTATATATTGTTACCTCTCTTATCCACTTTATATGTCTGTCATGATACTTTTACTTATTTACTTACTAAAAGTAACTAGACTCGCCAGAATTTATGTTTGACCCTTTTTGTTTCCTCTTCTTTCATCTCCCCCCCCCCCCCCACCCCCCAGGTTCTCAGGGTGGGAATACTCAAGCTTTATCAGGATTCTGCTATCATTTTGCTGGAGCTGCTTAGATTTATTGTTCAAGCTCCTATCTTTGATACAATGGCTATGTTTTTATTTGGGGATTATGCTTATTTTATTTTGTACTCTGATGTTTTAAATGCAAGACAGAAGTTTTGATAATGTACTGGGTTTATGTATTTTCAGACATATGATGTTTTGAACCACGATGCTTTATGATTAATAAAGTTCTTTTTTCCACTGCTATTTTATATCTGTCTTGTTATGATTCTGTTTCTATTTACCTATATCGCTTCATGAAACTTAATGCATTCTCTAAATGAGTGACATTAACGGACATGAGGTGTCACAAACCACTTCTTCCCATTGGATTCAATTGTGTTTGTTTCCTCTTGTCGTCCATCAACCAAATTGGAAACTTGATAAATTCTGTGTTATCTCATTGAGTCGAGTCTGGGTAAAAATATATATTAAACATATACTCTGTTTGAGTAGCCATTTGGGAATGTGCCTTTGTTCAAGACGGGAAGAGGCATTGAATCACCGTACTCTTATGTTATTATTTAATAGAAACCTTCTGAATATTTAGCGGTTATTTCAGCACGTCGGGCTTTCTAGAGTTCGAGTGATAGGAAGGGTGAATATAGGAATTTAGTACTTAAATATAGTGCCATTCCGCATCATCAAACCTATCGGTTGTGAAGATTTCTTTGAACATTTCCTTGTTGATCCTCTTGCGTTAGCTATGCCTCTTTGTCCGGCTTACTGAGGGAGTGTTTTATGAGTGTTGAATCTGTGTTCATGTTGCTCTTTTGATCTTACAAAAGATCTGTAATACCCCACATCCTTTAGTGTCACTCACAAAGGAAATGCACTAAGTTCTGTGGAGTATTTAGGGTAAAAGATGCAGATAAATTACAAGACAGACAAAATTAAAACAGCGGAAAATAAAACTTTGCTTTATTGATAAAATAGTTTGTACAATGATTTCTTTTTACAATATCAGAGTATCATTTGTCTTACAAAATAAAGAAGCATAAAACAACATTTATATTCCCCAATTTTAGCAAGAGCCAACCATAGCATCTGAAAAGAGAATCCAAGCAAACTTCAACAAGTCTTCCAGCTGGGAAAAAGTGACAGTCCAGCTTAACCTGAGCTATACTATTCCTTTCTTTACTACCTGGGGGGGAACGGAAGAAAAGAAGACGAAAGAAAAACAGAGTCAGACATAAAGCCTGAGTAAGTTCAGTAACTTCTAGCATGTGAACATGGAAAAACGAAACGACATGAATTAACTGAATACAAGATAATACCATGATGATAGGGTTGGCAAGATTAGACAAGATTAACACAAGATATGCTAAGCTAAGATAAACTGGATATGCTCTAATACTTTCGCCGCTTTGCTATTTCCTTGCTATACTGGTTTCAATATCTCTGCACCATCTAACTAGTGTCCCAACGATAACGTGATCCCAATCCCTGTAGTTTCCATTGCCTTCAGGCATTCATTTATTATTTATTACCTAGATCTAATCTAGGGTTTTCTACCAAGTGCCTTCTAGATTCAACTAGAGTTTACAATATCTGCTGAACGCTTCACGGATTCAGGGTTTATGCCACCTAGTCCAACTAGGGATTATGCTACCTGTCGAACGATGCCCCCAAGTCTAGGATACACTACCTAGGTTGGTATATGTTCCTAGACTTCCCCACGCATGTATCGCGAATCGTTATCGCTTGTCTAGATGCACATGTCCTGTAATGTGCGGCCCGAGTCCTATGTCAGGGAAAATCAAGGAATACAGAACTCGGTCGGGAGCTTTCAGATATCTGCCGATGCAGATGCTAAGGTCTGTTTTTATTCCGGTGGCTATGGTCCCACTTGATCCCTCCCTCAACTAATGAAAGGCACACCTTGAAACTGAGAACTATACGCAGGCCCCCGGTGCCCCACTATCCTATGGCCATCCTTACCCATAACTAGATAGCAAGTATATGGTCTTTTGGAGTTCTCCTCCTTTCCGCTTCACGTATCTCGACTGACTCAAGATGGATGGTAGACGACGAGTTGCTATCACAGGGCTACCGTATTCTCGCCGAATCACGTTGGTCCATCCTGGTCTTTAGGTTGCCATGTATTGCAACCAAGGCATACCCCTGGTTCTTCTACGCAGACCTTAACCTCTGTGAGCCCAGGAGGATCATCTGCAGCCTCACAGTGGGATACCAAGAGTACCCTCACGTCACCTCGAAGCCTCGGGCTTCGTAACCCAATTCGTTGGAGCCTTCTTTCTACTCAGACGGACATTCGCTCCTTCCCGTGTTATACTAAGAATTACTACTTAGTTTTACTAACTAAGATTTACCACTTAGTTTCCAGAATTGTTGTTTTCTTAACTAAGGTTTACTACTTAGTTCTCTTTCCCGTCAATTTGGATTGGTTAAGTGTCATTAGTCAATTCAAACCAACTTAACCCGCTTCGTTCATCATGTTATACTGGTTAAGTGTTATCAGCAATTTATGTTAACTTAACCCCACCACAAACCAAGTTATATTGGTTAAGTATTTCTTATTACTTAACCCTACCCATTCACCCTGTATTGGTTAAGTGTTCCTTTTTAACTTAACCTTGCCTATCCATTTTCAACTAACATGCTATTAATGGTTAAGTATTATCCCTTCATGTTTAGACTTAACCCTATTCTTTTATCACAATCTGATGGTTAAGTGTTCAAGTTTACTTAACCCTACGGTCTAGCCCAGCTAACATATCAAATTGGCTAAGCGTATTAAATTTTACTTAACCCCAACCTCTAGACTAGTTAACATGTTAATTTGGCTAAGTGTATTAACTTTACTTAACCCCACCTTCTAGTCTAGTTAACATGTTAATTTGGCTAAGTGTCTTCTTAGTTACTTAACCCCTACAAATCTTGTCTTGTTACCAGGTGAAGTTGGTTAAGTGTCCCTATGGACTTAGCCCTCCCATTCTAGCTTAACTGTGTTAAGTTGGTTAAGTATTCCTATAGACTTAACCCTCCCATTCTAGCTTAACTGTGTCTGTATGAGCCTAACCCACCCATCGGTTTGGTTATCTTGTTGAATTGGTTAAGTGTCTTAGTTAACTTAACCCTACCATTCTTGTTCTAGCTTTAATTAAAAAGATTAAAGCCGCGACCACTCACATTAGACAGATATTGTTGCGAATACTAGATGTGCCGGTTGGTTCCGGGCAGGTTTACATCGCAACTCAGTCTAACCTCGGGTTAGGCATATTTGTGTTTTCTAAGTTCAAAAGGTTTTGATTAATTTTCAAATCAGGTTTTGAAAGTAACCATCCCGTCCGTTGGATCAGTTAGGGATAGCCAGGGAGAGCAGGAAACTTGTATTTTCCAAACCCAAGCCTAGACACTATCCTTTCTGTCACCCTAGAACTTTCTGGTGTGTTATTAAAAGAGATGTCGTTAATAAACCTTTAATTCACATTTTCCTATTTAGGACAAATTCTATAAGTAAATCATTCCTAATTTACTTATTTTCTAACCACTCTTTTAATGTAAATTGTCAACATTCATTCTTATGACCCATTTCCCCCTCTAAATCATATTTATGCCTTTTTGGTATGTAAACTATACCAAATTAAGTGTCACTAACCATGATTTTGCTAAACCTGACAATTATTCCCAATTATGGCCAATTTCAAATTTATGCCAATATACTTATTATGCCAAATTAGCTAATCCAATTCTAATTTAACATTCTAATTACAGTTCATGTCAAACTAGACTTATTATTCTAGTTCACGGTTCATGTAAATGCTAGATTTACAAGTCAATACTAGATTCAAATTACACGTCCTATAATTTATGCCAAATTTATCCAATTTGCATTTCTATGAACACGCCATAATACATGTTCCCAATTTATGCCAATTTCCAAGTTTAAAGCTATGTTTTTAGTAAATTTCACATTATGCCAAAATCGTATTCCCACCGTTCGTAGAATCGCGATTCAATCTAGATTATGGATAAATCTAGATTCGTAGAAAATAGGGAATGAACTAAAGATGCTATGAAAAAGGATGGACATAATAACTGGCATAAAAGGTTTGAATAATGACGTAGGTTCAAGAACATGGGTAGACCTAACTTAATAGGTAAATTCCCAAGGTCTAAAACCAAGAATGGACAGAATAGAGACGTAGGTTCAAGAACATGGGTAGACCTAACTTAATAGATAAATTCCCAAGGTCTAAAACCAAAGAAAACCAAGAACAGACAGAACAGGTAATCGGGTTTAGACCCAATCCCATAGTCACAAAACTTAAGCAACACTTTCCTAGTCATGAATCATAGGTGTTTAATCACAGATGTCCTTGTTATGTCATAGGCAATAGTTTATGTTTTCTAATCAAAGGCATAGGCTTGTGTTCATAGTCAAGGGAATAATTCTTATAGTCACAATCACAGTCATAGGCAATGCTCATAGTCATAGGCAATGTTCATAGTCATAGGCAATGTTCATAGTCATAGGCAATGTTCATAGTCATAGGAAATGCTCATAGTCATAGGCAATGTTCATTGTCATAGGCAATGCCTAATTGGTCATCGAATCATAACAATTCTTAATTAGGTCTAAAGATGTAGGCACAGATTCGAATAGAGAGAGAGAGAGAGATTTGGCATATTCTTTTATTCCTTTAATTTCATGTCACGAACAGAGAAAAACGTTCAAATGTAAAAAGTAACTGACTTACATAAATTAGATTAGATTCGTAGAAAAACAGTCGCTGCAGTCGTTTGAATCTTCACTTGAAATCCTAGCTTGACTTGAACCTCTTCTTGAAAGTCTTGAGCAGCATTTCCTCGTCTTGATTTATTTTATTTATTTTTATTTAGAATCAGAACAGAGTATAGACGTAGATAAGTTGTGTGTAGAAAAATGAGCGTTTGGAGGTGTTTATATAGGTTTAGAGTCACGAATTTGGTCCAGAAATCGGTCTAGATACGCAGAAATGAACTCAGCCTCGGATCTGGAATTTCGGGGCAGGTCGACCCCCAGGTCGACTACCCAGTCGACCTGGTCAGGGGGGGTCGACTCCCCAGTCGACCTGGTCGGGGGGGTCGACTACCCAGTCGACTCCCCAGTCGACCTGGGTCCTGGGCGGGAAATTTCCCGCCCAGCCCGCTTCTGAGTCTGTTTTGAAATTTGAACTTCGCTGAAACTTCCGGAGGCCATATCTTCCTCATACGGACTCCGATTTTCGCAAACTCGGACTCGTTTTCATGCAGAATTCCGAGACGAACGCAATGACGCAGTCCGTTTCCCTTGATTTTGATTTTAAAATTTAATTCTTCCTTGATTTGTGAATCTTAGTGTTACAGAATTTCGGGGTGTTACAAGATCTATCTTGTTGTATCTCTCTTGTAGCTTTTCGTCCGTGATCTCGCTTTGAAGGATTAACACCTGTGCAATTCTCGGTAATTGTCTAATCTTGAATATAGTGTCTAGACGAGTTTGTGAGAGTGATTGATGTGCATATCCTAACTCATCTCTTTCCGAGCTTCAGAATAAGGATTTTAAACTCAAGCTCATTTCATTTGTCGTGTGTTTCTTGTGTTGATGGAATAAATTAGGTTGTTATAACTTATTCTCATGGAAATTGCAAGGATGCAATTTTTGTAAAGGGGAGAGTCTGCAACAACCCTGGTTTTAATCGAGTACCTACTATAGTGATTAATGAATTATAATGTGGATTTCTTTTTGGCTAATAACGAAATCCATGTTTTGAAAATTTTAAACTGTGCCTGGTTGGGGAGATTGGGAATTTATTGATTCAAAAATGAAAATTTGAGAGGAGAATATTTGATTATCATTGGGGTTCCTGGTGAAATATGCATACATACGTACATATTGGGTTTTGAGATAAGTAAAATTAAAGGACTAGATGAGAACAAGTGTTAAAAATTATTTTATAAATGGGTTCTGAGACAAAATATAAATATTAAGATTTTTGGGCAAATTTGTTGAGTTAAATTGTAAAATATCAGTAAAGAGTAAATTTAATGTTTAACGATGGTTCTTAAGTATTTTGTGGGGAAAAAATGAAAAATGTTGGTTTTTGCCGCAAAAGTAAAAAATGGATGTGTTGAAAGTAAATTTGTATAAGTTGCTAAAACTTTTCCATAAACAAAATAAAGCTTTTGTTCTTTAAAACATTTAAATTATCAATGATTCTAAAGAACTGAAATTTGTTTGCAAGTGTTAAAATTTGTAAACTTTAATAGTTAGCAATTAGAAATAATTTTAAAAGAAGTAACTAAACTTGTTTTAATAATCTTATTGTGTGTAAATGATGAAATGAACAACAAATAATGGTAGTTAGTGTGTAAATATGTGTTAAACGTGGCATTATTGGCTTAATTGGTGTTAAATTGATTAATTATGGCCTAAACCTCCATTAGTGGTTTTATTAGACTAATGGGCCTTTAATTTAATAATTATAGACGGGTGTTTCGGGAAAAAGAGAGGAGGGTACGTATTGCTCCTTCCTTCTTCTTCTCAAATGACAGAGAAAGGGGGGAAAACATGGGGGAACTAATTTTCTACCAAACCATAATTTTTAATTCTAAAAAATTAGTGTAATTAGAGAGGAAATAAAGATCACCAGTAATTAATTCCACTAAAACCAAGTCTTAATCCATCTCTAACCTCTAGTTGTATATCTTTTTACTGTAATTAATTTCATTGCTTTTGCATGTCACAATAAAGCTCTTTTTAGACTTTGAGAAGGCTATTTCAAGCTTCAAATTCTCCATATTGCTCAAGTTTTTTTTTTGTTGATTCTCTTTTCAGGTGAATGAACCTCAAAACTTCTAGTTGAAATCATTTACAACTGATATTCTCTGAATTTATTGAGTTTTTGAGATGATATGATTCGATTTGGTGTAGTTGATTATTTTTGAGTTACATCCCGTATTCCTGAAAATGCAATGTAGTAAAACAAGCATATCTTCCACGTTTCTTATCCGATTTAACTCAACTTTTTTTATAGAAACTAGACTCAATAAGAAAATTTTCTATTCAGATTGTTTTTCGAAATTTTGCCATTTGATTGTCCTGAAACAGATTTCGAGATGATGGTATAATTCTGTCTTTTGCCTAATTTTCTGAGCTGAAATATGAAATTGTTTTACCCAATCTTGTTCGTCCCTGATCGAATTTGATAATACTTGATGTTTTCGGAAAGCCGAAAATCTAAGCTACAAATTTCGTTTGTTGTGTTTCGCAAAATTTTGAAGTTTTCTATGCTTAAATCGTCATTGTTTGTCGTTGTCCTATCGAATACACGTAGGAGTCTAAGTTTTAGATTATTAGTAAATTGGACATAACTATTTCGTTTTTAATCAGAATTTGATAATTCTTGAGGTATCAGAAAGTTGAAAACCTAAGCTACAATTTTGTTTAATATGTTTTGCAAAATTTTGAAGTTTTTTAAGATAAAATCATCAATATTTGTCATTGTCCTATAGAATACATTAGCAGGCTGAGTTTTAGGTTGTTAGTAAAATTACCATAACTTTTCATTTTTAATCGGAATTTGATAATTCTTGATGTTTCGTAAAGCCGAAAACCTAATATACAATTTTTTTAAATGTGTTCTACAGAATTTTGAATTTTTCTGAGCTAAAGTCGTCGTTGTTTGTCGTTGTCCTGTCGAATACATGCAGCAGGTTGAGTTTTAGATTGTTAGTAAAACAACCATAACTTTTGAACTACCGAATGAAATTCGATTATCCTAGACATTCTAAAAAGCTCGACTTATAAGCAAAAAATTCAGAGTATTTTTAAAATATCTTGTTTTTTGATAGCTCGAAACAGCGGATTTTTTCCGCTGTCTTGCATTTTGTTTAATGTTGTTGTTGCAGTGGTTATTCCCTGACCACTTAGAATTGTTTTGCATGTTTTTGGGGTTGATGACCGTCATGTGAATGGCATTTCTAGAAAGGAAAGCCACACATAACCAAGATTCGTATTATTGAACCAATATCGTTTGGGGCAAAATCGATGGTGTAATCTTGTTGAATCTTGTCGTCTCTATACACGTGTTCAAAACAGGTTTTAAAAAAAATCGAAATGATATACGAAATTAAAAACTAATTATTATACATATCTTCGTATATTTTATTAATGTAAACCTATAATATCCCCGCTATAGACGGAAAGATTTCTAAGTTAATGATTACGTATTCTATTTGAAAAATTATTTTATAACTTGCTTTCGTCAAAAGTTATTTTCTAAATTTATAAAAGTATACACGCACTACTGCACCTTTCGAGAAGACGTGTTTACGATTAAACGGTATTGTAAACCTTGTAGTATGGGACACATAAGTATATAATATCGGTTAATTTCATACTCGTCAATCGAAACCAAATTGATGTTATCCCAGGTTGGGTATTTTCGTTGATGTGGGATATTCCTGTTGATTTTGTGGGTTTTCTATGTTGCTTTGAGATTCCGGTGTGGAATAGACTAACTTATGATAAATCGGTTAGTGAAACATGTGATATAGGACGTACTGATTTCACTTTTTGAGTTACTATTCGTATGTCTGTGACACATCTTGTTGTTGTACCAGTATTAGACTCGAGAGGAGACTTATATATACGTATTTACTTGATCTAAGTGGTCAAGTATACCCGAACTGAGGTGGGTTGCGGTAAAATTATGTAGTACTGAGATGAGTCACATACTCGACCGAGACAAGTTGTAGCATAGATGCGCACCAGACCAAGACGGGTCATTATATTAATTATGCTCGACTGTGATGGGTTAAGCCTACATGATCATGACCGGTTATAGTAGAAATTAGTTGGACCGAGACAGGTCATCTTACTCGATCAAGGCAGAACATAGTGAATTGCGTATATCAAGTACTTGGCAAGTAAATTCTTTCTATTTATGATTGTGCAACTTGGTTGCCATATGATCCATCCTTATAATTGTATAAATGTGGGCAAACTATTATTTTGGATCCATATTTGTGTCTCGTTGATTCTTAGCCTTCAGGATATTGGGTGCTATTTTATATGAAGCATCCTTATTTCTTAAGACCAGTGCTTGGTTTTTATTAAGGAGGGATTATGATGCCTTATATCTATTTGTTTTGTCTTATTGATCCTTAGTCTTTCTTGGCTAGTGGTTGAAATTTAGTGTAGTGTTCATTTATGGTGAACAAACTCATATGTGAATATAAGTCGCATACTTGGCGATGATGATTGTGTTTTTTTCGCTTTTGACATATTCTGGAGTTTATAACTCTTGGAGTTTCTTATGGTCATCAACTAGTGTGAACCTTTAAGCGTCATGACTGGAGATTTCATGTCATATTATCCTTTGGAGAATGTCACTTATCTGTGCTTATTATTTCTTGTATGATGTTCTAATATTTCAACTAGACTGATCCGTGTGTGTTAATTCTCGGGTCAGACCGAGTATTTGCAGGTGATTAAGGAAGTTGTTCTTTATTCCGTAGCTTGCCCTTTTGATGGACTTCACTTTGTATTTCTTGGACAAGTTGTTGTGCTCATATTCGTGCTTGACACCTTTTGATGTGTGTGTATATATATATATATTCTTTTGTGGGAATGTAACAGTGTATATGTATTTGTATTGTACCTGATGTGCATAAAAATTATACATATATATATCTGTATTTGTGTGTGACTGTGTTCTGTTTTGTGATCTGTGATTTATTATATTATATATGTCTTGTTCTGGATCGATCCTGAAACCCTGGTGATATTGTATTAAGTGAGTAACAAGTATGTCGAACCACAAATGGGAAAAAAACTAGACCCTTCATCGACGTACTTTGGACTTGTTTAATACAAGATTATAAGAGGTCGCTCCTATCCACATCTATTCTCTGCCTTAATAGATAGTATTACTCTTTGTTAAGGTGGGTCTTGGGTGGGCCATTACAGTACTCATGATGGAGGGTCCCGGCTGATCCAGCATAGCATGTGATGTTCAGGGATCTTTGGTGCCCCCGCCCGAAGCAACGTTAGAAGGGTTTATAGTAGCGTTCTCCTCCGCCATGGTGAGAACCGGTATGGTAGAGTGATCTTCCTAGTTCTATAGGAAGGCTCCATCTTCTCTTTGTTGGAGGGGAGGAGGCATAAGATGAGTTTGTGGTAAGATGTCGGGTTGTAATGGGAATGGCACTGATACCGGTCGACCCAGCTGTTGTTCAGTTGATCCAGGGAGTTGAGCTGTTCTCTGGAAAGGAGGCAAAATAGTTGAACGACCTAGATCTTGGTCATGGGTCTCTTGTGAATCTGCACCTGCGGCTGCGCTGGTCATTGGAAGCGATACTCCTGGCTATGGTCGATCGAGAAGTGAAGTCGAGCTAGGAGGAAGCAAAGGTATGACTTGGTCTACGACTTGTATTTGTGCAGACCGAAGATCAGTTTTTGCCCTAGCTTCGCTCGATAGAGGAATTGATGTTGAAGGTAAGATCCCTCTTCCATCTTAGCGAGGAGGTTATTCATCAACTGTTGTTAATCGAGGAGTTTATCCTGAGATTTCATCTGGCCTATGAACTCGGCCATAATCTTATCCATGTCGTCCCGAGTAAGATATCGAGACACGTCTTCATGAAAGGAGGCTTCCTGACATGCTTCTGCAGCGTTTGTTTCGGCCGCACAGCGTTTGTGGGATGGGAAGACGTTGCGTCCTTCTTCCGCTTGTTCGCCATGGATCGGAAATTACTGAAGGTTGTGGAGTATGTCGATGTGTGCCCCTACCTGGCGCGAAAAAGTGTTGACGTCAAAAGTTGATCGCTAGTGATGGTCAACCCCGAATAGTGCGTTGAACACATGAATAACAATCACAAATTACAGTAAAGTAAGCAAAAACAGGGAACACACAGAATTTTTGTAGTGGTTCGGTAAGAGATAGTGCCTACGTCCACTTTATATATATTGATTTGCTTTTGATTACAAGTACAACACGTTTTCTTTTTGAAGAAAGTGGAAGAGTTGGCTATTTTTGAAGTTAGCCGTGGAACTTGTATTTGGGAGAGGAAGTTCTCAAGAGAAGTTGAAGTGGAAAAAGTCCTTTTCTATTTTGAGCATGGAGGTATTTATAGGTGAAAAGAGGCGCCGGTGAGTTGCAACGTGGCTTGCCTTTTCTGTGGAGCTCGGAGACGTGGGGCTTGATCATTTGAAATAGTTGCGGCTGTGGGACCTAAACTACTGTTGATTAATGGTATCCTCGAAAATTGTGGCTTGTGTGGCATCATTTGAAAATTGTGGTTGACCCCCTTTAATTCCTTGAGAATTGGGGTAATGAATGACTTATCTGGATATTTCCATGTAGATCCAAGGATATCCAATCAATCTGACCTTTAGGGAAATGTTTGACTCGGTCGGTCTGGAAGAGCGATTATTTAGAGGCATGAAATGCCGCTATTCGTGGGAAACTGGCTTGGGCTAAGTTTTATTTGGGCTTTCTGAAGCCGGGATCGACCGCTGAGGTCGGTCGGCGAGTCTTTTGACATTGGGCTTCAATCCGTTGAACTGTGGCAACTTTTGCCAAAAAGTGGCTCAACATTTGTGATCCTTTTGATTTCCTCTGCACAGTTGCCAGTTACAATTAGATCATCCACGTAGACCAGAAAATAGGTTATGTGCATTCCTTGCATTTTAATATAAAGAGAGGTGTCTGACTTAGCATTTTTATATCCATAGGTTAGAAAAGTGTCTTTTAATTTTTCAGAGTGTCTTTTTTTTCATACCAAATGCATGGAGCTTGCAGACAGTAGTGTTTCTGTCATTTTGAATGTAACATTAAGGTTGAAACATGTACACATCTTCTTGCAATTCACCATATAAGAAGGCATTGTTAACATTAGCTTGTTTAATCATCCAATTGTTGGATAAAGCAATGGTCAAAACTACCCTAATAGCTGAGGGTTTGACCACAAGAGAGAAGGTTTCCCTAAAGTCGAATCCATATTGTTGGTTAAAGCCTTTAAACGCCAGTCTTGCTTTATATTTTAAGATTGATCCATCTGGTTTCCTTTTTATTTTGTATGTCCATTTGCTTCCAACAATTTTTTCATGGGCAGGCTTAGGAACTAGACATCATGTTTTATTTTTGCTTAGAGCAGAGATCTCTTCATCCATAGCTTTCCTCCAATGTGCATGTTTACATGCTTCATCATATATTAATGGTTCTTCTTCTTTATTCAATGTGGTAACGGACCACATTTTACGTATCGGAGGATTGTAAAATATTTTCATTTAATTCCCTTAGGGTTGGATCATTCTCATATTTTGATATGTTGGTTATGGGGATGTGAGACATGTCCATAATTTTTACCAATTTTATTTGTGACCATTTCCCCCTGTCAGTTTTGTACATGGCCTAACTTTTGACTAGGATCGAGTCAGGTGCTAGGATTGATTTTATTGGAAAGGAAATGGTGTTCCTGATTCCATAGAGTGGTCACACTAAAGATTTGGTTCAGCAGTTTGAGAGGAATCGTTGTTTTAGTGTTTCACAATTTTCTGTACAGGTTTGGTTAGGCATTAATGGGATGAATTGGTGTGGCCCGTTAATGGGATGGTTGGAGGCTATAAATAGGGGTAAAGGCACGGAGAATAGTTCACTTTCTTCATTCTCTCGTTTGGTTGAGCTCGTGATCCTCCTTGCCCAATCAAGTACATCTTTTCTCCATTAAAATTCTAGATCTACGCAAGAATATTTAAGATCTACAACGAGTAAAGCTAGATATACATCGAGTGAAGGAAGATCGCATTAAATTGAGAGGTTTGAAGCTCACTCTTCACTGATCGAATTGGTATTTTAAGTAATTTCAAGCTTGTTTGAAGAATTGGTAAGTGATAAGCATCTCTCACACGGATTCAATCAAGTATATTGGTTATTTGTTATTTTCATCATTCACAAATTGTTTTCACCTAGATCTACATCATGTAAATATGTTTTCACATGAATCACCATAGGATCTAATCTAGCAACTTAAACCTGTAATTCTTATGTTATTTTATATGTTTATATAAGTTAATACCCACTATTTTACTTATACATTGATTTATCATGATTTGGTGAATTTCATATGGTTATATAATGAAAAATTATCATTTAAGTGTTTTTGATGATTTAGTAATGTTTTGATGGTTGAATTGGATGATTTGGATGAGTTGTTTGCATAAACATTGTCATTTAGAGATAGATTGGTCAAATATGGAGTCGGGTCATTTTTGGACGGGTCGCATGGCTTGTTGCTCAAGAAATGAGGTCGGGTTATTGGCTTCAGGTTGTGGGGCATCAGGTTGTGGAAGAGTTCAGGTCGTTGGTATATTCAAGGGATTTAGGTCATTGGAACTTGATGAAACGTGGGAGTGTGGCATCAGGTCATAAGTCTTTCTAAAGGGGGTCATTAGTGGTAGCTGATACGTAGATGATAAGGCATGAAGTGAGGTCGTTCAATCAAAGGTCAATGCTCTTAGGTCGGGTCGGCCAGGGTTGATGGGTCATTGAGCACCCAGGTTGAGTCAGGTCATTTGGCTCTAGGTCGTTTGTGTCATGAAGTGGGTCATTGGACTCATGGGTCGGCTGAAGGAATGATAGGTCGTTGAGCTTGTGGGACGACTTGGTGGGTCGGATCATGGGGTCTATAGAACAACCCAATCATGGGTCGGAGGAAGAAATGAACAACCCGACTAATATCAACCAAATACAGTTGTTATTTTGGTTTGGGAATGGATGTGGCTTCAAGTTATATTCAAGCAGGAATATTCGAAGTGTTGTGATGTGTTCGTTGATTGATGAATTGCAACAAATGTGGGTACAACTCAAGATTGTGAGTTCGTGGATAATGGTTGCTCGAGAAGTCGCTTGAGTTTATAAACAGTCATCAGGTTGGATCGCTAGAGACATCGAAGGTTAAGGAATTATCGTTAATCGGAGGTTCTGGCGGACTCAGAGTAGGGGTATAATGGGGATGCCCAAAAGACTAGATGTTAGATGGTCGAGTACCCAGGTATCGTGGAAATGCCTAGTTTTCTTCGTTGAGTAAGGCCAACATATGTATCGTGGAAAGGTGTATGGAGTTTTGCTAGAACCAGAGTTACCATTAGCCCTTGACAAATGGCATGTCGTAGCCGTAACGATGGTTTCAAAGCAGGATTGGCGGTGATAGCCAGAGTCATGGATGATGATTGTTTCGCTTGTATCATCTTGTGTTGATTATTCGACGTCGAAGGAGACATCTCTTGGGCTCTTGTCTGATGTTGGTTTAAGCCTTTGGGGCCTGTGCTTAGGAGATGTCAATATCGATTTGGATGGTCTATGCTTGATAACTAATTTCCATGCATGTATTATTTATTTCTACTTGATTGTTGTAAAGGCTATCGCTATCGGATGTTGGAAAGACGGATTTGGGTTATTCTCGATTGAAGTTGGTAGATTAGCTGATTAATCTGCCTATTCTATCAGATGTTAGTTAGTTGTTTTATCGCTCATTAAGACTGTTGTATGACTTAAGGTTTTATGTCTCCCTCTTAATACCTTGGGTTGTTTATCCGGTTGTGGATGGGCAGACTGAGTAGCAGGTGACTAGTAGTTGATCTTGATGTGCACGGCGCTACTAGGCGATAAAGAGCAGTAGGCTGGCATATTATTTTTTATTATCTACTGTTTCTATTTTTCGGTATTTGATGTATTCTCTGAGTGACTTGTTCTAAGGCACTTTGTACAGGATTTGATGTTGTATCAAGTTTGTTGTGTGGATAATTCATGATTATACGAAAGGTTTAAAATTCTGCACAATCTCGCTTCACTATTATTGCCTGTTTATATGTTCTATTATATTTTATCCTTTCACTGTGAGTTATACGATAGGTTCCACATATACTATTCTACCCTGATGATCGTCCATATCTGTCTGGCATGTCTTTCAGCGTATTATTTTCCCTTGTTAAGTGCGGGAGCTAAGGGCAGTCGTTACATTTGGTATCCGAGCTGTGGTTATCGATTTTAGCCCAAGTTCGAGGACGTAATTACGTACGAGAGACATATTTGTAGATTTCTGATGGATGTATACTATATATTAGTGTATAGTATATAGCGTTTGAACTCCATTTGCAGTTTTTCTCGTGCATGGACTAGCCACTCTATTTTTCAGATTCAGAATGGGTCGTTGACCATCGAGACACGCTGTTAAGGAGTAGACTGTTCCTATAGGGGGTAATGGTGGTATACCGATTACCCAGCTATGTTCGAGGCTATTATGGTAGCGATCATGAGGAGGGTACCCTCTCAGGAGACAGCCGCGGTAGATGTAGGAGTTCAAGTGCAAGTGCCTAGGGCCGTAGACTTCGCAAAGTTATGCAATGATTTCATTACTCTATGAGGGAAGTCGTATAAGGGGACGAAGTCGATTGTAGATATTCAAGGGTGGCTTAATACTTGCATTCGGATCTTTGGATACTTGGGAATTGATGATGCGAACAAAAGGAAGCTTGCATCAAGGTAGCTACAGGGCAGAGCTATGGACTGGTGGAACTCTGTCACTCTAGAGACTCCTGAGGATGAGATTTCATGTGAGCAATTCCAAGTCAAGTTTGAGATGAAGTTTATATCTACCGTGCAGAATCAATTCTGTTTAAGAGGTTTGTCGAGCTTAAGCAGAGTGGTCGACCGGTGCTTGAGTATATTTCTAACTTCGAAGCTTTATCGGAATATGCTCGTTCATATGTCGAGACTACATATCAGAAGATCGAGAATTTTGTCATGGGTTTAGACAAATATCTTAGGAATCAACTGGTTAATCACTTGGATGACATTTCCATGAAGATCGTCGAGAAGGCTTTTAGGCATGAGAGTTTGTTTCCTAAGGAAGAGACTATTGTTGCTGATAAGGAAGAACTGAAACCACATTAGGGTGGTAATAACAAAAGGAGGAAACAACAACAACAGAAAGGGAAGGTTGTTCAGAAAAAGGAGAAGGGCAAAGCGACTTGCTACAACTACTGCCAGAAGGCTATTATTCCATGGAATGTAAGAATCCAAAAGTTAAAAAGAAATGCTTTAAGTGTCGAGAGCCTGGACGTGTCAAGGAGGATTGTCCAGCACTAGCTAATGGTAAGCAAGTTGTAAAGGCATATGGTTTGGAAGTTGTGCCATCGTCTTCAAAGGCTCCTACAGTAGAGGAGAAAGGGAAGAGTGTCATTGTTCAGGGTATTCTTTCCGTTAGAGATGTTTCAGTTCGCATGTTGTTTGATAATGGAGCATCACATTCTTTCATTTGCAATGAGCTTGTTTGCCGCTTGGGTTTGGAACCCGAAATTTGTGATAAACCTTTTATTGTGACTAATCCAATTGGGAGTTCGTCCATTTTGTGTATGATTTGTCGTAGTTTAGTGTTGTTGAGTCATGGTTGCTCCTTTGTGTGTGATTGCTTTGTTTTGAACTTCGCCAGTTTTGGGGTTATCTTGGGGATGGACTGGCTCAATAAGTAAGCGACATAATTGGATTGCGAGAAGCTGGAGGTGACAGTCGAGAATGTGGAAGGGCGAATGGTTGTGATTCGATGTAAGCTTGAAGATGGTGTCTTCATGAGCTATTTATATTCCCTTGTGATTCCACGGGAAGAATTGTCATCGGTGCTGATCGCAAGATAGTTTAATGGTGTCTTTGACAAGGTCAAAGGGATGCCGCCGCATCGCGAGATTGAGTTCAGAATCGATTTGGTCCAAGGTGGGAGACCTATTGTCATGCCTCTTAGGCGGATATCTTCTAAGGAATAACGAGAGTTAGAGGTGAAAGTACATGACCATTTGGGAAAAGGATTCATTCGGAGAAGTGTATCCGAATGGGGTGCACTATTTGCAACTAAGACTGATGGATCTTTGAGATTGTTTGTGGATCATCATGAGCTGAATAAGGTGACCAAGAAGAGCAAGTATCCGACGCCAAGGAGAGATGACTTATTCAATCAGCTTCACGAGGCCAAGGTGTTTTCTCAGATGGATTTTGCAATGAGATTCCACCAGTTGAGGGTGACAAAGGATAGTGTGCCGAAGACTGCTTTTAGGACATCATCTGGTTTCTTCGAATGGTTGGTGATGCCATTCGGGTTGACTAACGCGCCAGCGTGTTTTTTGAATCTTATGAATAGTATATTCAAGGATCATTGAACAAGTTTGTGCTTGTGTTCGTGGATGATATTCCGGTTTTCTCTCTGAATGAGGAAGAGCATAAGACACACTTGCGAGTTGTTTTGTAAATCTTGCAAAAGAATCAGCTAAGAGTTAAGTTTTCGAAGTGTCACTTACGGAAGAGTGAAGTAAGGTTCTTACGCCATGTTGTTTCTGAAAATACGATACCGGTTGACCCCGCTAAGGTGGCAGGAATGCAGGACTCGGAAAAACATAAGAATGCGATGGATGTTCGGAGTTTCTTTGGGTTGGCGGGATATTATCGTCATTTTATGAAGGATTTCTCCAAGATAGCTTCACCATTAACAGGTTTGACGAAGAAGAGTCAAGTGTTCACATGGGATGCGAAGTGTGAACAAGCTTTCAGAATCTTGAAAGAGAGACTGACGAGCGCTCCTGTTTTGACGATTTCGAGTAGGAACGAAGAGATGGTGGTATACATCGATGCACGTGGTACTAGATTTGGAGAAGTACTAATGCAGAAGGATAGGGTTGTAGCCTACGAATCGACAGCTAAAGCCACATGAGAGGAACTATCCAACTCATGATTTAGAGTTCGCAGCGGTTGGGTTTGCTCTGAAGATATGGAGACACTACCTGTTAGGAATTCAATTCGAGTTGTTTACGGATCACAAGTCGTTGAAGTATATTCCACCCCCCCCCCCCCAAAAAAGGATTTGAATCTTCAGCAGCAATGGTGGTTAAATTTTATGGCATCATATGATTTTGTTATAGCCTATACTCCTGGTAAAGGTAACGTAGTGGAAGATGCGTTGAATCGAAGACACGCAAGTTTAGGAGCGATGTTTTTGGAATGGAAGCACCTCGAGTACTTGGCAAGATTTGATTTTAGACCACGGTGTGAGTTGGAACCTAAAATGTTGGCAAGCTTATCGATAAGACCTACTCTCATCGAAAGGATTGGAGAGAACTAGAAGCATGATGCAAAGCTTATCGAGATTACCCAGAAGTTGGAACCAGAGGATAAGGAAATTGATATCGATCGAGAGGGTTGCCTTCTAAAGAAAGGACAACTGGTTGTTCCTGACATTGATGGATTGATAGATGAGGTTCTGAGGGGATGCCATCACTCAAAGTTGATGATTCATCCTGGTGGAAACAAAATGTATCAGGACATAAAAGCGAGCTTACTACTGGGAACGTATGAAGAAGGATGTAGGAAAGTTCATTTCCAAATGCATGAATTGTCAATTAGTGAAAGCTAAACAGAAGAAACCAAGTGTATTGCTTCAGCCGTTGGAAGTTCCTATATGAAAGTAGGAGCAGATATCGATGGACTTTATCGACGGGATACCTAGAACCAGGGCACGAAACGAAGGGATTTGGGTCATTTTGGATCGCTTGACCAAAAGTGCAAGATTTATACTTGTTAAATTGACTAGTACAACACTGAAGTTAGTTGAGCTATATATAAAATAGATAGTTAGATTCCATGGTATCCCAAAAAGAATAGTGAGTGATCGAGGTCCACTATTCACAAGTGGATTTTGGAAGAATTTGCAAGAGACTTTGGGAACTGATTTGTGCTTGAGTACGACTTATCATTCCCAAAACGATGGTCAAACCGAGAGGGTTATCGAGTTTTGGAAGATCTCCTGAGGGCTTGTGTATTTAATTTCGGAGGATCATGGGAAGACCATCTATACCTAGTTGAGTTTGCGTATAATTATAGCTATCAATCGAGAATTTGTATGGCACCATACGAGGCGTTGTATGGGAGAACGTGTAATTCTCTAGCATGTGGGTTAGAATCTGGAGATAAGTTGATACTTGGGCTAGGGATGATCAGAGAGACATTGGATTGTATCGAGAACATTCGGCAACGAATGAGGGCAGCCCAAGACTGTCACAAGAGCTATGCTGATAAACGTCGAAAGGATTTGGATTTTGACATGGGTGATATGGTTTTTATGAATATTTCGCCATTGAAGAATGCTGTTTGGTTCGAAAGTAAAGGAAAGTTAGCCCCAAGATTCGTTGGACTGTTTTTGATAGTCAAGTGGATTGGAAAGCTCGCATATAGATTTGATTTACCCGAGAAGATGTCGAGTGTGCACAATGTTTTCCGTGTGCCATTTCTACAGAAGTGCGTGCATGATTCGAATGTGGTGGTATCTCCAGTGCAGTACGAAGAGCTAGAAGTCGAGACCATAGTTAGACAACCTCGTAAGTCGCTTCGCATTGTGGGGAATGACACGAAACAACTTAGGAGGAAGACGGTTAAGATAGTCAAGGTGCAATGGAGTGAGGACGATGATGACTGTACATGGGAGACGGAAGAGAATATGAGGACGACCCATCCAAAACTCTTCGTCGGTATGACCATTGATGTCGTGTCACCTTACATCACCGTAGCATGTACTATTTCATTAGAATTCCGCATGCTAGGATAAGGCTATGGATGCATGGCTTGATGGATGCTAGTTTGGATGATAAATTGGTTGCTTTTGGATGATAGGCATGTAGAATTGTTTTGGTTGCTTGTGCTTGCTTGGAATTTCGGGGGTGAAAGGGGAGAGAATGTAACGACCTGCATTTTATGCATCAGAGGATCGTAAAATATTTTTATTTAATTTACTGATTGTTGGATCATTCTCATATTTTGATACGTCGGTTATGGGGATGTGAGACATATTCATGATTTTTACCAGTTTTATTTATGACCATTTTACCCCTGTCAGTTTTGTATTGGGCAAATTTTTGACTAGGATCGAATCAGGTGTTGGGATCGATTTCATCGAAAAGGAAATGGTGTTGACAATTCCGTAGAGTGGTCACAATAAAGATTTGGTTTAGCAGTTTGGGAGGAATCGCTATTTTAGTGTTTCACAATTTTCTGTACAGGTTTGGCTAGGCATTAATGGGTTGAATTGGTATGGCTCACTAGTGGGCTGATTGGAGGCTATAAATAGGGGGTAGAGGCATGGAGAATAGTTACTTTCTTCATTCTCTCATTTGGTTGAGCTCGTGATTCTCCTTGCTCAATAAAATACACCTTTCCTCCACTAAAATTCTTAATCCACGCAAGAAAATTAAGATCTACATCGAGTAAAGCTAGATCAACATCAAGTGAAGGAAGATCACATCAAACCAAGAGGTTTGAAGCTCAATCTTCACTGTCCGGATTGGGATTTTAAGTGATTTCAAGCTTGTTTGAAGAATCGGTGAGTGATAAGCATCTCTCACACAGATTCAATCAAGTATATGGGTTGTTTAATCTTATTTTCATCTTTCACAAGCTGTTTTCACCTAGATCTACATCATGGTAAGTATGTTTTCACATTAATCACTATAGGATCTAATCTAACAACTTAAACTGATAATTCTTATGTTAATTCTTATGTTTATATAAGTTTAGATCAATTATTTTTCTTATACATTGATTTATCATGATTTGGTGAATTCATATGGTTTTACGATAAATAATTGTCGTTTAAGTGTTTTTGATGATTTAATAAAGTGTCGATGGTTGAATTGGATGATTTGGATGAGTTGTTTGCATCGACATTGTTATTTGGAGATAGATTGGTCAAATATAGAGTCAGATCGTTTTTGGAAAGGTCGCATGGCTTGTTGCTCAAGATATGAGGTCGGGTCGTTGGCTTCCGGTTATGGGGCATCAGATCGTGGAAGTATTCAGGTCGTTAGTATATGAAGGGATTCAGGTCATTGGAACTTGATGAAAGGAGGAATGTGGCATCAGGTCGTGGGTTGTTGTGACAGTGGTTCGTTCTGGCAGAGGGTCGTTAGAGGTAGCTGGGACGTTGATGATAAGGCGCGAAGTCAAGTCGTTCAATCAAAGGTCACTTCTCATAGGTCGGGTCGGCCAGAGTTGATGGGTCGTTGAGTACCCAGGTCGAGTCAGCTCATTTGGCTCTAGGTCGTTCGGGTCATGAAGCGGGTCGTTGGGCTCATGGGTCAGCCGAAGGAATGATAGGACGTTGAGCTCATGGGGCGACTTGGTAGGTCGGGTCGTGGGCCTATAGAATGACCCAATGATGGGTCAGAGGAAGAGAAGAACGACCCGACTAACCTTGACCAAATATAGTTGTTATTTTGGTTCAGGAATGGATGTGCTTTCGAGTTATATTCAAGCAGTAATATTCGAAGTGTTGTGATGTGTTCATTGATCGATGAAATGCAATGAATGTGGGTGCAACTCAAGGTAGTGAGTTCATGGATAATGGTTGCTCGAGAAGTTGCTTGAGCTTATGAATAGTCATCAGGTTGGGTGGCTAGAGATATTCAAGCGGGGGGTATAATGGGGATGCTTAAAAGACTAGATGTTAGATGGTCGAGTACCCTGGGTATCGTGGAAAGGCCCAGTTGTCGTCATTGAGTAAGGCAAACATACGTATCGTGGAAAGGTGTATGAAGTTTTGCTAGAACCAGAGTTACTATTAGCCTTTGACAAATGGCATGTCGTAGCGGTCATTTGATTAACGATGGTTTCAAAGCAGGATTGGCGGTGATAGGTAGAGTCATGGATGATGATTATTTCGCTTGTATCGTCTTGTGTAGATTATTCGACATCAAAGGAGACATCTCTTGGGTGCTTGTCTGATGTTGGTTTAGGCCTTCGGGGCCTGTGCTTAGGAGATGTCAATATCGATTAGGATGGTCTATGCTTGATAACTGATTTCCATGAATGTACTGTTTGTTTCTACTTGATTGTTGTAAAGGCTATCACTGTCGGCTGTGGGGAAGACGGGTTTGGGTTCTTCTCGGTTGAAGTTAGTAGATTAGTTGATTAATCTGCCTATTCTCATATACTTTATTAATGATATTAGTTAGTTGTTTTATCGCTCATTAAGATTGTTATATGACTCAAGGTTTTATGTCTCTCTCTTATTACCTTGGGATGTTCATCCAGTTGTGGATGGGCAGACCAAGTAGCCGGTGATAGGTAGTAGATCTTAATGAGGACGATGCTGCTGAGCGATGACGAGTAGGAGGCTAGAATATTATTTTCTACTATCTACTATTTTTTGTTTTCCGTTATTTGATGTATTCTTTGAGTGACTTGTATTGAGGCACTTTGTATAGGATTTGTATTGTATCCAGTTTGTTGTGTGGATAATTCATGATGATATGAAAGGTTTAAAATTCTGCACAATTCTGCTTCACTATTATTGCCTTTTGTATATGTTCTATTATATTTTATCCTTGCGCTGTGAGTTATACGACAGGTTCCACATATACTATTCTACCCTGATGATCGTTCATAGCTGCCTGGCACGTCTTTCAGCGCTTCCCTTGTTAAGTGCGAGATTTTTGGCCGGTTGTCACAGATGCAATGTAGATTTTTGGTTTAAATATTCCTCTTTTTGCTCAAGTAATCATGTGATGTCATGTTTTATTCTGACTTTGATCTTAACTGTTGTTAGATGTCTCACTTGTATCTAAGCAGGGAGTTCTTTGATCATTGATCATTAGTGACATCTTGATTGTTAATGGAGTTTGGGATTTTTCCAGAGTCTTCTTGACCTGCCTCGGCAGTAAGCATGGTAACTTAGGATATTCTGACACTCTGACCTGGTCTAC
Organism: Allium sativum; assembly: GCA_030737875.1. Lineage (NCBI taxonomy): Eukaryota > Viridiplantae > Streptophyta > Magnoliopsida > Asparagales > Amaryllidaceae > Allium > Allium sativum. The sequence goes on along the minus strand of CM060916.1, from coordinate 745,511,305 downwards.
TGCTAGGAGATGTGAGTTGAGGAACTGGCATATCTGGTTCATCTTCATGGCTTGAGTTTGGATGATAAACTTTATTATCTCTGTAAATTAGTATATCTGGAATAGGAAACTTTGCATTGTGAACCTTTTGTGTAGTCTTTATCTCATCCTGAGCAAAAGGAAAGTGTGTTCATTGAAAGCAACATGTCTTAATATGATCACTTTTCTTTTATTGGTAAAACACTTATAGACCTTCTGATATAGCATAACTAATAAATGTGCAGGGTTCAGACCTGAAATTGAGCTTGTGAGTGTTAAAGCGTCTCAGGTTGGGAAACATTGACAACCAAATATTTTGAGGAATTCATAATCTGGTTTGAGGTTGAAAAGTGTTTTTTTATGGTGAGATGCTTTCCACGACTTTGGTTGGCAGCCTGTTGATGAGATATACACTCGTGTCAAATGCATATGGCTAGAATTTTAGAGGGTGTGAGGCTTGAGCTAGCAGGGTCAGGCCAGTCTCAGCTATATTCCTATCCTTTCTCTCAACTAGCCCATTCTTCTTTAAGGTGTGAGGAAAGGTTACCCTGTGAGTAATTCCTTTTTCAGTGAAGTAGTTTATCACAAGTTTGAACTATATCCCACCATCAATTTGAATAGTTCTGACTTTACTATTTGTTTGCCTTTCAGCTTGGACTATAAACTGAATTACAACATTAGTTGTTTCTGCTTTTAACATAAGAAATTAAATCCAAGTAAATCTTGAATATGAATCAACAAAAGAAATACAATAGTTATATCCATAGTCAAAGTTAATTGGGGATGGACCCCATAAGTCAGTTGCTACCAATTCAAGTCACTACAATAAAAACACTTTTCGCAACAGGCGATATATGTTGCAGTAGACCTGTTGCAACAGACCCACGCCTGTTGGTATAACCGAAGTTGCAAAAAGTTCACAACATTTTCGGCTTGTTGCAACAAGATATTGCAGTATACTTTTTGGAACAGGCTTCTGTTGTTGCAACAGATCCTTGTGCAATAGTATATACCCGTTGCAATAGATTACAATCTGTAAAAAAAATACAGCTTATATGTACTACATATTAAATGTATTCGTTTTAGTAATAGTGTATGTCACAGAATGAAATAAACAAATAAAAATTTTATTTTAACAAAGTTTTAATAGTACAAACAATTACAACAAAAATTTCTACAGTTTTCGTACACCATTCATGTATTTCTTTCACACAATACATTTTTTTCGAATAGAGTTTTTCTAATCATATTTCTACTCTATCATACATTTTCATAAAGAATGCGCACTTCGCAGAAGCACCAGCAAACCTCCAAGCAATGCTTCATAATATGAGCGCACCTTGATTAAACATATGTTGTCAAACAAAACAAAATATAATGATTAAACATATGTAGTTAAACAAAAACAAAAAAAAAAACAAAAACATATATGCATTTACTCTATGCAAATTAAAAATACCTGTCCATCGGCAAAAATCGAACTATTGAAACCAGCCAAACGGTTTTCCACCAAAGGAAGTCAAACAAGTTCAAATATTTCATGCTAATAAAAGTTAAATGAAGTGATTAAAGTCATTATGATATAAAAGGAAAAATTACACTCCATCGAAAAATTAAAATTAATTACCTAACTTGATTAAGTATCAGCTACTGAGTCAAACGTGAACATATGGTCAAAAATTGAAATCGAATTCCAAAATGTCTTTTGCACAATCTGATCACTCTCCTCGTCTTCTTTGTTTAATGGTCTCATTCTCACGATCACCTGCGCAGATTAGAAGCAGAAATACTTATGTTACGAATTTATCGTATACCACATTTATTTTTAGCAATCAACATTTAACATTTAAAAGTTATCTGCGCAAATAAATTAAGACTTGACACATACCAAATTTTCACATGTAATCTAATCAACGCACATAGAAATAAAGTCCCTATATGTTACCTTATCAGAAACCATATATGCGTGCATCAAATTCTTCTGCCAAATTTGTAGAAAGAAATCAACCAAAATTTCAATGAATAAGTACCAGAACTTGTATTGCAATATACAGCAATTGCTGTTAATTAATTTTCATGGCAAAAAAATAGAATCTTATTCATTAAAGAAAATTACCAAATCGAATAGAAAACACTTAAAGTTGAAGTATAAAACAGTTGAAGTAGAAAACACTTTTTTATTACAATTCATAGAATATCTCATTTATATCAGGCATTCAAGTTACACAGTGCTAAGGAAAACGAAGCTTCATAACAACTGTTCTACTAATAATTTTACCTTTGTAAAGATCATTTTAAGCACTCTTTTCCTCTTTGAATTTGCATTTCTTGCAAACATCACTTAGAAGATTAAAGACTCCTTTTTCTACGAGCTTTACCAGTTGGGGTAGGTGACCTTGTCCAGCTCTTCCACCATAAAATTCAATGATTCTTATCAGCCAATTGGTTGCAATTTTGCTTTTTTCCATGCATATCAACAAACTAACCTATCTATTTATAGCATTGTAACAACCCACATTCTACGCATCGGAGGATCGTAGAATGTTTATTTCTTTCTCATACGAAGTCGTATGGCCATGTAGCGTTGGGGGACGACTATTGGGGTAATTTACCATGTTCATGATTTTTGCCAATTTTAAATGACCGTTTTGCCCCTAGCTGATCTTGTTTCGGCCATAACTTTTGATTGGAAAGGAATTTTGACCTGAAACCACTTCCATTAGATTTGTTTGATGGTTTACCTTTCCGTAGAGTGGTCATAATAGCCAAATGGACTCACCATTTGGGAGATATGGCTGAAATAAGGTTTGGAAGGTGAAAAACTGCTTAACCGGGCCAAATAGGGTAATTAGTGAATGGACCCATAACCCATTTCGGGATTAGGGTTATGGAGAGGCTGAAAAGAGTTAGGGTTTCATTCTATTTCAGTTTTCTAGTCTCCACTTACCTCTTAGAAACCCTAAAAATGGCCTCCAACCTCTAAATCACCTCCAAATCACTTTCTAACCAAGGATTAAGCTTAGCAACATCAAATCAAGGTGGATCTTCACCAAATCAAGATTAGAGCTGCTGATTTACATTGTTATTCGCGCCCAAACAGAGATTTATTTCAGATCTAATGTTTATTTGTGGCTAAGGTGAGTGATTTGCATAGTTCCTCACTAATTATGGTTAATTAAGGGTAATTAGTGTTAATTAGCAAATTTAAACATGATAAAATTCTGGAAAAATATTTATAAATTCTTAAATGATGTTTTAGACCTCTGATATGAACTTGGGTTAATTTGGTTAAGTTTTGCTAATCCTATCATTAACTATGCTTGAACATATTTAAGGGAAAAGATGGGGTTTTGGCTATGTTTGATCCATTTTAACCTATCATATTGATGTTTTGGTGTTTGAGGTCACTTATATTTGTTGCTATGACTTTGTGCTATGCTTTGTGATTGATTAGAATAGATAGGATGGTCGAAAACGCTATCGAATGGCGTAAAACACTCGTTGGAAAAAGTTGCAGAAAATGGTGCAAGCTTTCGGATCGGATCGGAGGGATGGGCTCAGATCGGATAGTGGACTGGGCAAGGGATCACCGTACTGAACCGAGGCTTTGCACAAGGGAAAGTATGGCAAAAAAAGGAAGGCCACAATGGTTGAACTGGGATCGGATCGAGCTAAAGAAGGGGGAATCAGACCGACTAAAGGGAAGAGAAGGGGATCTGAACGGAAGAGGAAGGGGAAGTGGATCAGATCGGAGACCAGGAACCCGATCCTAACCGATGGAGCAAGGGTACACCAACCCGACCCGCCAGAGAGCACCCGAACCGAACCAACGTACTACGAAGGGACTTGGAGGCCACGACTCGACCCGGAGCACCTAGAAGAGACTGATCCGAACCGACAGAGAAGAAGGGTTGAGAACCGAACCAATCCAGTGATGACCAATAACCCGAGATGCAAAGGTAGTCCAAATGGAAGTTAGAGCTCAAGATCCAGTGGGGAACCAATGAATTCACTTCATGATTAAGCTTTGCTGCGGGACGTGTGCTAAGGAGTTGTCGGCATTCATAACTTCGATTCACCATCGAAAATGAATGACGGGCTACGTATCAGTGCAGTAGAGTCACTGTGACTCGAGGGGCAAAGTGATCGTAGCAAGACTATGAGCCAATGCAGTGGAGCCGTTGTGACTCCATGGGGGCAGAGTGGACATAGTAAAGGATTAGTAAGGCTATGAGCCATTGCAGTGGGGTGTGTACGACTCCATGGGGCAAAGTGGACATAGCGAAGGATTAGTGGTTATGGATCAGTGCAGTGAAGCCATTGTGACTTCATGGGGCAGAGTGATCATAGCAAAGTATTGGGTGATCGAAGTGGTGGATATCGTATACTTTACGCACTGAGTGAGAGATGCGAGGATGGTTGCTATGTTTGATTGTTTGCCATCATTATGACATGCACACCCTCACCCCGTTATCTTTACACCATTTGTTTAGTGGCACCTCAGAGTGTTGTACAGTATGTAGTGCTAACTCTTTGGTTGCAGGTCCAGGTTCAGGTATGGTTTAGTATACCTGTTATTGTTCTGTTTAGCTGCTTATCGCTCATACCATACTTTTTGTCTGACCCAGAGTTTTATGTCTCTTCTTATTACTCTGGGTGCTCTCACGAGCAGACTAGAGATAGGTTAGCTGGTGATGCACGAGTAGCTGATTCAGAGGCGAGCAGGAGGCTTCCACGTATGATATATATATATATATATATATATATATATATATATATATATATATTCTCCTTGTGTCGTTGGTGGTCACTACTTGGGCATTAGTAGTGTACCTCCTTTATCTTGCTCTTGAGATAGTTTGAAAAGTTGTAATAATGATGATGTGAAACATAAGTTGTATTTGGATTTTCCACTGCTATGATAGTTTGTTTTCGGCTTATGCACTGTCTCACTTGTTTTATGTCAAGTATGTTGTTATTATATTTTGTTCTATGCGCTGTGAGACATTCTACAGGTTCCTTGTTGATTCTTTGTCTTCTTTCTTTCCTTCTGACGACCGTTCTGTGCTAACTGGACATGTGTACAGCGCATTTTTGGAGTAAATGTCGGTTGGTGCGGGGCGGGCCGTCACATTTGGTACCAGAGCTCTAGGTTGCGTAGTTAACCTAGGGAAAGACACTAGGGAGAGATAGTACGTATATGAGAGTGCGTATTTTTGATTACTTTGGTTTTCAAAATCTATATATATACTATTAGTATAGCTAAGGATGAAGTCGCACTGCACTAGCACCACTATGGAGATGGTTAATCGTTTTCTCTTTACAGATTGAACGATGAGCCGATACACAAGGGGTGTTGGTAGAGGAGCCAATAATGAGAATGTTGTTGACATGAGGGCAATGTTTACTGACCTCATGAGAGACATTCTTAGGGATTTGCAAGGGGCAGCTCCAAATGCCGGTAATGGGGGTGGTCCAATAGTGCAGGCGCCTAGGGTCGATTTCGCCAAGCTGTGCAAGAATTACACTAGCCTTGGTGGGAAGCCGTTCCATGGAACGGAGTCGGCCACGGATGTTTAGGATTGGTTGGATAGCTGTGATCGTATCTTCGACGACTTGGGTATCTAGGATGCATTGAAGAGAAGGCTGGCGCCTCGTCAGCTGCAAGGGCGAGCGAAGAATTGGTGGAATGCTATTAAGACAGCCACTCCAGAGGATCAGGTTACTTGGGATCAGTTTAAGGCTCGCTTTAGCGACAAGTTTATCCCAGCTGCTTAGAAGTCGAAATTGTTTAGGAAGTTCTTGGAGCTTAAACAAAATAGTAGGGCAGTCTCGGACTATATTGCTGAGTTCGACACTTTGTCGAAGTATGGATTATCCCTTATTGATACTCCTGAGAAGAAGAATGAGAAGTTCATTACTGGTTTGGATGGATACTTGGGGGAAAGGCTTATCAACTACATCGATGAGACTTTTGAATCGATTGTGGGGAAAGCTTTGAGATCAGAGAGTCTTTACCCTAAGTCAAAGACTGAGGTTGTATCTACAAAAGGGCTTAAGCCGCAAGTAGGTGGTGGAGGAAAGAATAACACTCAGAACAAGAGGAAGCAGAACCAAACTAAGGATGGCCAGAAAAAGAGCAAGAAAGATGTTGAGTGCTTCAGCTGTGGTAAGAAGGGTCATTATGCCAAAGAGTGTCGGGCCAAGCCAGCGGATAGGAAGTGCTACAACTGTGGCCAAGTGGGACATCATAAGGATAAATGTCCACAACCTCTTAAGGAGAAGCAGATTGTGAAAGCATATGCTATCGGTGTTATTCCTTCTTTGTCGAATGCCCCAACTGCGGCGGAGAAAGGAAAGAATGTCGTTATTCAAGGTATGCTTTCTGTTCATGATGTACCTGTTCGAGTTTTGTTTGATACTGGGGCTTCCTGTTCCATCATATCTAATGACCTGGTAGATAGGTTGGGACTGGAACCCGAGATAGTCGATAGACCATTGGTTGTGACGAACCCGATTGGTGGTTCGACTAACCTTAGTATGATTTTCCGAAATTTGGTCTTATCGAGTCATGGATGTAAGTGATTACTTTGTTTTGGGCTTTACTGGGTATGGCATTATATTGGGGGTTGATTTGCTCCAAAGATACGGGGTGGTGGTAGACTGTAAGGTCTCTTTGGTGACAGTTAGGGCAGATGATGTACGGAGGGTAGTGTTTAGTAGTCTACCTAGTGATGGGGTAATGACTAGTTTTATAAATTCACTCGACATCCCGCATGATGAGTTGTCAGATGTGCCCGTGGTTGGCCAGTATCCGGACGTCTTCGAGGAAGTGACCGGACTTCCACCACACCGAGAGATTGAGTTCTGTATTGATTTAGTGAAAGATGCCAGACCTATAGTGATGCCACTTCGTCGTATGGCACCAAGGGAGAAGCGAGAGCTCGGGGTGCAAGTAAGCGATCTTTTGAAGAAGGGGTTTATTAGAAGAAGTGTCTCCGAGTGGGGAACACCAGTTGTGTTTGCCACTAAGGCAGATGGTTCCCTTCGTTTGTGTGTGGACTATCGCGAGTTGAATAAGGTGACGAGGAAGAATAAGTACCCTCTACCACGGATAGATGATTTGTTTGATCAACCGGAAGGAGCAAGAGTGTTCTCCCAGTTGGACCTCACGACAGGATTTCATCAGCTCCGAGTAGCGGCTGATAGTGTTCCGAAAACGGCATTTAGGACGCCGTCTAGATTCTATGAGTGGTTGGTCATGCCATTTGGGTTGACCAATGCACCAGCATACTTCGTGGATCTTATGAATCGAGTATTCAGAGATCAGTTGAATAAGTTTGTTCTTGTGTTCGTAGACGACATCCTTGTTTACTCGAGGACAGAGGAAGAACACAAGGGACATTTGAGGATAGTGATGGAGGTGTTGAGAAAACACCAATTGAAAGCGAAATTTTCTAAGTGTCACTTCTGGAGGAGGGAAGTGAGATTCTTGGGCCATGTTGTTTCAGAGAATGGTATTGCCATGGACCCCGCGAAGGTGGCTACGGTACAGGATTGGCCTACGCCCAAGAATGCAACAGACGTGAGAAGCTTCTTGGGGTTAGCTGGATATTATCGTAAGTTTATCCAGGACTTCTCCAAGATAGCAGCACCGTTGACTCAGTTGACTAAGAAGAATCAAGCCTTCGTTTGGGACGAAGTGTGTGAGAATGCATTCAAGAGTCTAAATGAAAAGTTGACGCGTGCGCCAATGTTAGTCATTCCTAAAGGGAATGAAGAAATGATGGTATACACGGATGCTTGTGGTACCAGATTAGGTGCTGTATTGATGCAAGGAGGTAGGGTTGTAGCTTATGCTAGTCGGCAACTAAAGCCGCATGAGAAAACGTATCCTACCCATGATTTGGAACTGGCAGCGATCGTGTTCGCATTGAAGACGTGGAGACATTATCTCTTGGCAGAGAGATTTGAGTTGTTTACCGATCATAAATCGTTAAAGTATCTCTTCTCTCAGAAGGATCTAAATCTCCGACAGCAGAGATGGTTAGAGTTCTTGGCTTCGTATGATTTTGAAATCGCATATACACCTGGGAAAGGCAATGCGGTAGCCGATGCCTTGAGTAGGAGACATGCCAGTTTAGGGGCTATGTTTCTTGAATGGAAGCAACTAGAGTATATCACAGGGTATGATTTTAGACCAAAGTGCGAATTGGATCCAGAGATATTAGCTTGTTTGACGATCAAACCCACCTTGATTGAGCGGATTGGTTCCAATCAGAGGGACGATCCTAATTTATTGGGAATCATCTCCAAGTTAGGGATGAATATCAACGGTGTGGAGATGAATTTGTATGGGCTTGATCGAGAAGGATGGCTTCGAAAGAATGGAAGACTAGTTGTACCCAACGTGAATGGTTTGAGAGATGAAGTGCTTAGGGAATGTCATCACTCAAAACTGACCATACACCCCGGTGGTGATAAGATGTATCGAGACATGAAGCAGACTTACTACTGGGAAGGGATGAAAAGAGACGTTGGGAAGTTTATATCCAAGTGCATGAATTGCCGGCTAGTTAAAGCCGAGCGAAAGAAGCCTAGTGGTTTGTTGCAACCATTAGAAATTCCCGAATGGAAATGGGAGCAAGTCTCGATGGATTTCATTGATGGTTTACCAAGGACTAAATCGGGACATGATAGCATTTGGGTAATTGTGGATCGATTGACTAAGAGTGTAAGATTTATACCAGTCAAATCGACCAGAACGACAACTAATTTAGCAGGATTGTATATGAAGTGGGTAGTGAGATTTCATGGAGTACCTAAAAGCATTGTGAGTGACCGAGACCCGTTGTTTACTAGTGGGTTTTGGAAGAGCTTACAAGAGCTCTAGGGTCGGAATTATATCTCAGTACCGCGTATCATCCTCAAACCGACGGTCAGACAGAGAGGGTAAATCGTATATTGGAAGATCTCTTGAGAGCTTGTATATTGGATTTTGGTGGATCATGGGATGACCATTTGCATCTAGTAGAGTTTGCATATAATAATAGCTACCAATCTAGTATTGGTATGGCTCCATATGAAGCCTTGTACGGAAGACCGTGCAACTCACCATCATGTTGGATAGAGACCGGCGAGAAGTTTGTGCTTGGACCAAATGTGGTGAGGGAAACTTCAGATAAGATTAAAATCATTCAACAACGGATGAAGGCTGCCCAGGATAGGCAGAAGAGTTATGCTGACAAGAGGAGAAGAGACTTGAAATTCTCCGTTGGTGACCTTGTGTTTGTCAAGGTTTCTCCGTTGAAGAGCATGATACGATTTGGCAGGAGAGGCAAGTTGGCACCAAGATTTGTTGGCCCATTCCCAGTTCTCGAACAAGTTGGGAATTTGGCATATACAATTGAATTACCAGAGAAGATGACAGGAGTTCACAACGTATTTCATGTTTCCCAGCTAAGGAAGTTCGTGCACGACCCAAATATGACTATTTCACCTGATCAGTTAGAGGACTTCGAAGTGAAACCCGAGGCGGTTGGTAACCGCAAGCCGATTCGTATTGTGAGCACGATATGAAGCAACTTCGAAGGAAGGCGGTGAAGCTAGTCAAGGTTCAGTGGGGCGAGAACGAGAATGACTGTACTTGGGAGACAAAGGAGAGCATTAGGAAGATGTATCCAGAACTCTTTGTCTGGTAAGATTTACTTTGCAATTTAGTTATTCCGCATGCTAGGATAGGCTTGTTTTGCTTGTTTTGCATGTTTGACTGTTGTTTTATGGCTGATAGGCATGCGGGACCCTTTTGTGTGTTTTGGTTAGGGAATTTCGAGGGCGAAATTTCTTAAGGTGGGAGAATGTAACAACCTGCATTCTACGCATCGGAGGATCGTAGAATATTTCTTTCTTTCTCATACGAAGTCGTATGGCCATGTAGCGTTGGGGGACGACTATTGGGGTAATTTACCATGTTCATGATTTTTGCCAATTTTAAATGACCGTTTTGCCCCTAGCTGATCTTGTTTCGGCCATAACTTTTGATTGGAAAGGAATTTTGAAATGAAACCACTTTCATTAGATTTGTTTGATGGTTTACCTTTCCGTAGAGTGGTCATAATAGCCAAACAGACTCACTGTTTGGGAGATATGGCTGAAATAAGGTTTGGAAGATGAAAAACTGCTTAACCGGGCCAAATAGGGTGATTAGTGAATGAGCCTATAACCCATTTCGGGATTAGGGTTATGGGGAGGTTGAAAAGAGTTAGGATTTCATTCTATTTCAGTTTTCTAGTCTCCACTTACCTCTTAGAAACCCTAAAAATGGCCTCCAACCTCTAAATCACCTCTAAATCACTTTCTAACCAAGGATTAAGCTTAGCAACATCAAATCAAGGGGGATCTTCACCAAATCAAGATTAGAGCTGCTGATTTGCATTGTTATTCGCGCCCAAACAGAGATTTATTTCAGATCTAAGGCTTATTTATGGCTAAGGTGAGTGATTTGCATAGTTCCTCACTAATTATGGTTAATTAAGGGTAATTAGTATTAATTAGCGAATTTAAACATGATAAAATTCTGGAAAAATATTTATAAATTCTTAAATGATGTTTTAGACCCCTGATATGAATTTGGGTTAAGTTTTGCTAATCCTATCATTAATTATGCTTGAACATGTTTAGGGGAAAATATGGGATTTTGGCTATGTTTGATCCATTTTAACCTATCATATTGATGTTTTGGTGTTTGAGGTCACTTATATTTGTTGCTATGACTTTGTGGTATGCTTTGTGATTGATTAGAATAGATAGGATTGTCGAAAACGCCGTCGAATGGCGTAAAACACTCGCTGGAAAAAGTTGCAGAAAATGGTGCAGGCTTTCAGATCGGATCAGAGGGATGGGCTCAGATCGGATAGTGGACTGGGCAAGGGATCACCGAACCGAACCGAGGCTTGGCACAAGGGAAAGTATGGCAAAAAAAAAGGAAGGCCACAATGGTTGAACTGGGATCGGATCGAGCTAAAGAAGGGGGAATCGGACCGACTGAAGGGAAGAGAAGGGGATCGGAACGGAAGAGGAAAGGGAAGTGGATTGGATCGGAGACCAGGAACCCGATCTGAACCGATGGAGCAAGGGTACACCGACCCGACCCGCCAGAGAGCACCCGAACCGAACCAACGTACTACGAAGGGACTTGGAGGCCACGACCCGACCCGGAGCACCTAGAAGAGACCGAACCGACAGAGAAGATGGGTTGAGAACCGAACCGATCCAGTGATGACCAATAACCCGAGATGCAAAGGTAGTCCAAATGGAAGTTAGAGCTCAGGATCCAGTGGGGAACCAACAAGTTCACTTGATGATTGGGCTTTGCTGCGGGACGTGTGCTAAGGAGTTGTCGACGTTCATAACTTCGATTCACCACCGAAAAGGAATGACGGGCTACGTATCAGTGCAGTAGAGTCACCGTGACTCGAGGGGCAAAGTGATCGTAGCAAGACTATGAGCCAGTGCAGTGGAGTCGTTGTGACTCCATGGGGGCAGAGTGGACATAGTAAAGGATTAGTAAGGCTATGAGCCAATGCAGTTGGGTGGGTACGAAAACATGGGGGCAAAGTGGACATAGCGAAGGATTAGTGGCTATGGATCAGTGCAGTGAAGCCATTGTGACTTCATGGGGCAGAGTGATCATAGCAAAGTATTGGGTGATCTAAGTGGTGGATATCGTATACTTTACGCACTGAGTGAGAGATGCGAGGATGGTTGTTATGTTTGATTGTTTGCCATCATTATGACATGCACACCCCCACCCCGTTATCTTTACAACATTTGTTTAGTGGCACCTCAGAGTGTTGTACAGTATGTAGTGCTAACTCTTTGGTTGCAGGTCCAGTTTCAGGTATGGTTTAGTATACCTGTTATTGTTCTGTTTAGCTGCTTATCGCTCATACCAGACTTTTTGTCTGACCCAGAGTTTTATGTCTCTTCTTATTACTCTGGGTGCTCTCACGAGCAGACTAGAGACAAGTTAGCTGGTGATGCACGAGTAGCTGATTCAGAGGCGAGCAGGAGGCTTCCACGTATTATATATATATATATATATATATTGTTGGATCTAGATTAACCCTAGAGGGGGGTGAATAGGGTTTATCACAGTTTATAACTAAATTAAAAATCTAACGAGATATGTAATAATACACAAATCACAGAATATAGCAGAAACAGAAATGCAGAAAATAAATCACACACAGATATACCCAGCTTCGGCAGACTCTGCTTACTGCTGCATTCACTAAGGTTTCTACTAGGTGTTAATAACAGATCCCGCTTACAGACTCTGTAAACTCGCACTCCCTGCTCCTGTACTAACCCTACGCTCAAATCCCTAGACTGACCGATATCCATTCGATTAGATTTTCCCTGATTACGAACCTGTAAACAGTAAACCAGATTTTACAGACTCTGAAACTGACAGTATTTGCCATGCTAAAATGTGTTGGCTAATATTCATGTACTTGCTGTTCCATCTGGAATGGATTATTCGGCCTTGCTACTTGCATATATAAGTACATGTATTTGCCATATACAACTCCACTTCCATATGAACTTGTGTATCCAGTTTTGTTCTTTGAATTCTGCTTTGGTTACTTGTCTACATGCTTGTGACTTGTGCATATAAGTATGTATACATGTAGTTGAATATCTTGCTAACATTGAACCTTGCCTGAGCCTTAACCTAGCTTCACAAAAGAAACTGTGCACACAAATATGTGCTGCAGCCTTGTGCACATCCTTCCTGAATATGCCACATTACTATTTTTCTTGAACCATGTATAATTGCTGTATTGTTGGCACCATACATGTAACTGCCATATGTAAATAGCTGCTGCCACCTGCACACTTGAATCATCATGCTTCATTCATCTAATCATACATATTGGCACCATGTTTTGTGCCATGCTGTTTAATGCCTCGGCACTTCCTTGTTGCTGTGTGTATTGAAACTTGCACTTCAAATTTGCTCGGCCATGTTTGAGCAGTCTGACTTGAACTTTGTATACTTCACCATGTTTGAGCTTGTGCATGTCTTGCGAGTGATCATTCTTGTCTGCACCACGGTCATGTGTGTTCGACAACTTTCTGTTTTGCTAATATATGTTGTTTTGATCACTTTGGTTGTTCACTTTTGATTTACTCATGCTCTTGACTGCATTGTTCTTGAGCCATGACTGCTGTGTGGACTTTTGTACTGTCTTGACACTATTGTCTTGATTTTATGCTGCTTCATATGTATATACATATATTCATATATGTGTATATATATATATAAGAATGACTTTGCATTTTCTTGATTTGATCTTTGACTTTTTTATTGCTGGCTTGACTGTGAGCTGTGCACTGAGTCGAGCAGGTCCACGTGGCTACTCCTCAGCTGCACACTGGATTGGCGAAGCAGTGCACATGTGTATATATATACACGTGTGTATATGCAGCCATTCAGTATTATTTTCCCTGTCCCTGTATATCAGACCAAGTCTAGAAAAATGATGAGAAACACACCGAAATCTGAGGCAAATAAAATTTTAAAAATAAAATTTATATTTGCATATATTCAGTATTATTTCTATTGCAGTATACTGTGTGTTTCTGTTTCATGTGTGACAGGTAAGCGGGGATGACTGGACTGACAATGAGCAGTGAAGACTGAAGATAAAAACAGTGAATGAAGCAGTGTCAGTAAAAAAAAATGTCTGTATATGAAAATGTATGTAGAGTGATGGAATGTAATACAAAATTGTATATCAGTGAATATATACAAATAGTGGAGTTTATAAATTTGTACTGTTTTGATAGTGAAATAAAATATTTATATTTAAATAAAATACTGTGTGAATATTTATATTTCTGTACAGTCGTATTTTATTTGAATATAAATATTATATTCCAGTCTGTGATGTATAATACCAGTACAATATCAAACACATTAAAATAATATATATTTGGTTGTTATCATCAAACAAAAATCATATAATTGTGTATACAACACCGTTATTTACAACAATCTCCCCCTTTTGATGATGACAAACAAATAAAAGATTTTGTATACAACAGATGTGTTTGACAGTGAATATTGAACTCCCCCTATTTATAGCTCCCCCTACAACAGACAACTCCCCCTATAACTGTGCATGAGTGAAATGTATGAATAATAATAAATTTTCAAAATTAAAAATATTTATAAAATATTCACTCATAAATCAAAATCTAATCCATTCTCCCCCTTTTGTTATCATCAAAAGGATACAGAGGTTAAAATATAGATGAAAAGCAACTAAAAATATAATTTCAGCTTAAGAGGAAGAACGGTCGTCATAAATCTCAATCAGTCAAACAAAAAATCATAATAAACTGAGAACAGGTGGCATATTTCACATTGTAGAACGGTGGATTTACGATGAATTTATATAAAATGGGGAGAGTTAGAAAAAAAAAGAGCTCCAATTATTTTCCAAAGAATTTAAAAAATAAATAAAGCACAAAAGCAGTGATGGATTTGAACTATAATTAATAATTCAATTTAAGTGACAAGATCGAATAATCTCAAATCCCAATATCTATCAATCAACAAATCATAATACGTCATAATATTTCAACACATTTCACAGATAGAAGATGGATTGATAGGCTGGTTTTTATAAACACCAAGGAGAATTTCATATAAATCTTTATTTTATCCAAATTATTTTAATTTAAGAGCACACTGACCACGCATAACCAGATCTTGGATTTTTAAATGAGATCAGTTGCAGCTTAAATATAAGTAATCTCATAACCATGCATAACCAGAGCTTGGATTTTCAAATGAGGTTAGAGAAATACTTAAGAACATTATATTATTATCTTTTTCTGTTTCAAAATGAAAAACTCCTCGATATATAAAATCAATATGGATGATAGAAAAGTGGTAGGTACAGAAATGGACTGTGAAATAAATTTCTAAATTAATTATATTATGAAATATGCTCAACTGTACTGGGATTATTGAAAATTTTCAATTATCACTAATTCTGAATAATAATAACATAGCCACAATTCCATCATAAATGTTTTCACTGTTTATTCAAGATAATCCTTTTTTTTTTAAAAAAATATCAAACTCTCCACATTAATATAGAGCTATCATGGATGGCAGAAAGATGATAGATAAAGTAGATGATCGTGAAATAATGGCCAATTCAAAGATATTATAATAATTGTTCAACCATCATGAAAATTCAAATAATATCTCCTCTTGTTATGAAATATACTGCAGTCACAATTCATCACAATTTCAAAATCTGAATAATTTTGATGAATTATAAATACAGTTCAATTTGGATATTGATTTCAATTTCTGAAGGAATAATCAATAAAAAATTTAAAATTGAAAACCAATTAAAAGAGAAACATGAAGAGCTATACATGACAAGAGTGATTAAAATATATACAAAAATAATAATTCAGCACATCTGATACTAATTGTAGTCTCCCTCTTGAGGATTTTAATTACACCCTGATGGACCATCATGGACATCTCAGATCAAAGAAATTTAAACACAAACCCAGCCAGACAAATTTAGCACATTTATTTGTATAAGGCAAAAAAAAATGTATGGATCTATACAAGGTGAAAATTTGAATCTCAGTACAGATGGGTGAAACAAGTATAAGTACTTCTGATACCACTTGTTCTCGTTTTCTCGAAGATTTTACCAAGACAATGGAGACAAACTATGATATCACAGACAACAGAAATTTAAAGCCCAAGCAGACAAATCAAAAAATAAGCAATTATCTAAGAACAGTATCAGAGCAGTGCAGAACACAATATCACATCAGACTTGTCTGAGGATGATCACATAAGAACATTCATGATCCAAGATTAGAACTACCGTTTATTTGAAATCATTTGAGGAATAAGGAAAATCTCTAGATTCAATGAATCGATCACACCAAATTATTATTTTCACATTCAGAATATATGTGTGATTCAATAAATCAATAATTTCAAATGATTTTAAACAAACAATCATTCACATCAAATAACCATGAAATAGTAGAGAGATTTAAGACCAATTTTTCAAAGAGTTTTTCACAAGAATTTCAGACAAGCCCAAAGAAAATCATATCATTTACATCAGGTTTGATAGATATTCATGACCCAAAATAATTTATTTGAAATCACTTGAATCAATGTCAAGTTTTGAAATATAATGAATCAGTCACACAAGGTTGATAATTTCAAATTTAGGAGGTGTGTGATTATTCAGAATATCAATAGTTTCAGATGATTTCAAACAAACGAATTTTAACTATAATGATCATGACTAACTATGATTTTCAAGATGTATCACTGGTTCAAGCCAATCCAAAAAAAATTACTGGAATTGTCACAACTGATAAATAACAAAGTGCTGTAATGAGTATAATATTTTGAGCTTTTCTAAAATGAATTAGAATAAACTCAGAATAGCAAAAGTGTCTGAAATTCCATCAATTTTCAGATCTTCAAAAATTTAGAATTCAAATTAATTAACAGTGTTCAAGATATGACATGAATACAACAACACCGTTATGAATTCAGAATCAGGAAAATAAACTTCAAAACAATTGCAGATATTTACAAAAATAAATTCAAGATCTGGAAATGATTATAAACACGAGAGTTTTCTACAAATAAAATGAATTTCCAGACAAATATGAGTTTTGCAATTGGAAGTTAATGGAGCACAGAATAAACAAAGATATGGCAGTGACAAAACAAAAACAAAAATAGAAAGGGTAGAAGAAAAAAATAAAAAAATATTTACACAGATGAGTTTAGAAATCATACCAGACAGACGATGTAAAACAGAATTTCTAACTCATCCAATCTTGGCCAAGGAACTGTAAAGAATACAAACAAAATGACAGCCTGAAATCAATCTCTTTTCAGCACAGCAGTTCCCCAGCCTTCTTCGGTACCTAACAGTTGAGAGGATCGAGCGGTCTAACAAAATTTGTGAAACCACTCACAGTTTTGTTCAAATCTTTTGGTACCCAAACCTGTTTATATAGCAAACCATTCGAATCAACCTTTGTACCTTTCGGGACCCAAATCTGTTTGAATTTAGTTGAATTCGTTTTATTTTTATTTGGGATCCAAGATTGTTTAAATGGTTTGTTATAAAACAAATTCACATCATGTTTTTGATTCAAAAATCCTTTGGGATTATCAAAGTTTGAGTTTTCAAAAAGATTTTTTTCAAAGCATTTTGAAGGATTTTTCAAATCATTTGAATTTTGTTTTCCAAAAACATTATTTTTCCCGAAGCCAAGACCAGATTTATTTCCAATAGAAACTTGGTTTTGTAACAGCATATTCAACGATTTTTCCCCATTAGAAAATTTATCCAAAGTTGATTCTAATCGTTGAATTTTGGATTTTATAATGCTATTTTCTTTTAATAAATTTGAGCAATTATTTATAGCGATCTTCTGTTCAGCATTGGACTGTTTCAAAACCAAATTCTCATTTTCAAGCAATTTAATTTTGGCTTGGGATTCATCAATTTCAGATTCAAAGAGTTTTTGTTTTTCAAACTCAAATTTCTTGGATTTCTCAATCTCATTTTCCAGCTCTTTTAAAATCAAATCGGATTTCAACAAATTCTCCTTTTCAGCAATTTCAAATTTGGAATATATATCATTCTTAAAAATTTCAAATTCCTTTTGTAAAAAATTATTCAAACTTGATAACTCAATCTTGTTTTCTTTTAAGATCAAAATTTCTTTTTCAAACTTTTGAATATTTTTATTGAGATGAACAAGATTGGTTTTCAGTTTCAAACAATTTTTGCAATCAGAATTTGAAGGATTTTTGAAATATTCAAGCTGTGATTCCAAATCATCAATTTTGCCGGTCAACTCAGAATTTTTAGATTTTAGACTTTAATTTTTAGATTGTAGTTTATCGACAGACTTAGTTAGATCAGCACACATATAAATTAAATCTCCGTAAGAGAAATTTTCTGTTTCACCATCTGTTGATTCTCCATCGTTTGATCTATCTGTTTCTCCTTTCAAGCGTTGATCTGAATCTGAGTTGATATTTCGAGATTTTGAGTAGTTGTTGTCAATTTGCCCATACTCCGTATTGAGAGCTGTCCAAATTTCCTGCGCAGTTAAACAATGGGAAATCAGACTGTATTGATTATCATCAAGATGAGAATAAAGAATATGTGTAGCACGAGAATTAAAAACTTTATCTACCATATCGTACCCATTGATAACAACATCCCAACATTTAATATTAACAGATTTTAAATAAAATTCCATTTTGGATTTCCAGTTTAAAAAATCTGTTCCAGTGAAAATAGTTGGAGATGAACTGGACTGACTCTCGCTAGACAGACAACTAGGGTTACTCATGACTCTAGAGTTAAAAAAAATACCTGCTCTGATACCACTTGTTGGATCTAGATTAACCCTAGAGGGGGGTGAATAGGGTTTATCACAGTTTATAACTAAATTAAAAATCTAACGAGATATGTATTAATACACAAATCACAGAATATAGCAGAAACAGAAATGCAGAAAATAAATCACACACAGATATACCCAGCTTCGGCAGACTCTGCCTACTGCTGCATTCACTAAGGTTTCTACTAGGTGTTAATAACAGATCCCGCTTACAGACTCTGTAAACTCGCACTCCCTGCTCCTGTACTAACCCTACGCTCAAATCTCTAGACTGACCGATATCCACTCGATCAGATTTTCCCTGATTACGAACCTGTAAACAGTAAACCAGATTTTACAGACTCTGAAACTGACAGTCAACACCCTGACCGATTCACTCTAGTTTATACAGACACTAGAAAACTATTCAGATGGTTTTTACAAAGCAAATCAAGATACAATACAAAATAAAAAAAATAAAACTTGAAACCCTAGTAGATAAAGGAGTTAAAAAAGGGTCATCCCCTTTTAATCTTGGCCGGCCATATTCATTTAGGTTCCACCCTTGTTATTTTCTTTGGCCCGATCCCTTTTCTTATGGAATTAGAAATGGCGGCTAGGGTTTCTGATTTGAATCCCAAATCGATTGCGATGTTGATCTGAAAAGATTCCTCTTTGTTGCTCAAATCCGTGTGACTCTCTGACGCTTCGAGTTGGGATACTGATGATCGAAAACCATAAAAGAATTTGGTGAGTTCCTCTGAAATTTCTTTATCAATTTTTTGCTTTGGAATGCTTGAATTGATTTGTGGGTTTTTCGATCTATATATGCCTGTGATGATATGGTGTTATCTATAGGGTTTTCAAACCCGAAAACATCTCTGATTTCAATGTTTATGGCCTGGCCTGATTTTTCTTGTTTCCCCCTTTTGATTGTCACGGCTTTGAATGCTTGCTGTGAATTAATTTGTGGCCCCCTTGATTTAAATCATGCCCTGAATTTCTGGAATAAATTGTTGCCTTGAATGAATGAATTCTGGAACTATATTTGCCCCTTGTTTACTTGTTTCTGGAAACATCAAAAGTATGCCAAAGCTAGATCATTTGAATGATTTTCCTGCTTCACAGAATACTGGAATTTATTGCCTTCAGAAACAATTTATCTTGACTTGATTTCGAATTGTTGATTGAGAAGGAACTTGCCAAACATAAATTTGCTGAATTTCTGGAAACATTCAAATGCTTTCCATTTGTTCCTCTGGAAGTTTTCTCTGCTGTCCCCCTTTTAAAAAATATTGCCTTGATTTTATTCTGGAGATATTCGAATGATACTTGCCAAAAATGATTTCACAAGTTTCTTCTTTTGGATTCCTGTTTTGATAAAACTAGAAAAACCATTTTGCTCCACTGATATTTTTTAGGAAAGTATTGATTTGCACAACACATATTTGCCTTAGTTTATTTGCCATGAATTCGACTTGGTCATTTCTGGAAAGCACTGATTTTGGCTCTGTCTTAAATATGTGGAATAAAAACAACTTTAACAAAAAAAAACTGATTTCATGTGTATCCTGTATTTGCACCATGAACATGCTGACCAATGCTTTGCTCCGATTTCTTTGCTGCACCATGACTTGCTTTAAACAGATTTAATACATGTCCATGCATTCAACTTTGTACACTCATGTATGACTTGTGTTTTGTTGCTCCATCACCATCCAGTTTTTTTTTTTAATTGCTCCTTGGTTTAGAATCATGCATATGACATATATACCATGCTAAAATGTGTTGGCTAATATTCATGTACTTGCTGTTCCATCTGGAATGGATTATTCGGCCTTGCTACTTGCATATATAAGTACATGTATTTGCCATATACAACTCCACTTCCATATGAACTTGTGTATCCAGTTTTGTTCTTTGAATTCTGCTTTGGTTACTTGTCTACATGCTTGTGACTTGTGCATATAAGTATATATACATGTAGTTGAATATCTTGCTAACATTGAACCTTGCCTGAGCCTTAACCTAGCTTCACAAAAGAAACTGTGCACACAAATATGTGCTGCAGCCTTGTGCACATCCTTCCTGAATATGCCACATTACTATTTTTCTTGAACCATGTATAATTGCTGTATTGTTGGCACCATACATTTAACTGCCATATGTAAATAGCTGCTGCCACCTGCACACTTGAATCATCATGCTTCATTCATCTAATCATACATATTGGCACCATGTTTTGTGCCATGCTGTTTAATGCCTCGGCACTTCCTTGTTGCTGTGTGTATTGAAACTTGCACTTCAAATTTGCTCGGCCATGTTTGAGCAGTCTGACTTGAACTTTGTATACTTCACCATGTTTGAGCTTGTGCATGTCTTGCGAGTGATCATTCTTGTCTGCACCACGGTCATGTGTGTTCGACAACTTTCTGTTTTGCTAATATATGCTGTTTTGATCACTTTGGTTGTTCACTTTTGATTTACTCATGCTCTTGACTGCATTGTTCTTGAGCTATGACTGCTGTGTGGACTTTTGTACTGTCTTGACACTATTGTCTTGATTTTATGCTGCTTCATATGTATATACATATATTCATATATGTGTATATATATATATAAGAATGACTTTGCATTTTCTTGATTTGATCTTTGACTTTTTTATTGCTGGCTTGACTGTGAGTTGTGCACTGAGTCGAGCAGGTCCACGTGGCTACTCCTCAGCTGCACACTGGATTGGTGAGGCAGTGCACATGTGTATATATATACACGTGTGTATATGCAGCCATTCAGTATTATTTTCCCTGTCCCTGTATATCAGACCAAGTCTAGAAAAATGATGAGAAACACACCGAAATCTGAGGCAAATAAAATTTTAAAAATAAAATTTATATTTGCATATATTCAGTATTATTTCTATTGCAGTATACTGTGTGTTTCTGTTTCATGTGTGACAGGTAAGCGGGGATGACTGGACTGACAATGAGCAGTGAAGACTGAAGATAAAAACAGTGAATGAAGCAGTGTCAGTAAAAAAAAATGTCTGTATATGAAAATGTATGTAGAGTGATGGAATGTAATACAAAATTGTATATCAGTGAATATATACAAATAGTGGAGTTTATAAATTTGTACTGTTTTGATAGTGAAATAAAATATTTATATTTAAATAAAATACTGTGTGAATATTTATATTTCTGTACAGTCGTATTTTATTTGAATATAAATATTATATTCCAGTCTGTGATGTATAATACCAGTACAATATCAAACACATTAAAATAATATATATTTGGTTGTTATCATCAAACAAAAATCATATAATTGTGTATACAACACCGTTATATACAACAATCTCCCCCTTTTGATGATGACAAACAAATAAAAGATTTTGTATACAATAGATGTGTTTGACAGTGAATATTGAACTCCCCCTATTTATAGCTCCCCCTACAACAGACAACTCCCCCTATAACTGTGCATGAGTGAAATGTATGAATAATAATAAATTTTCAAAATTAAAAATATTTATAAAATATTCACTCATAAATCAAAATCTAATCCATTCTCCCCCTTTTGTTATCATCAAAAGGATACAGAGGTTAAAATATAGATGAAAAGCAACTAAAAATATAATTCAGCTTAAGAGGAAGAACGGTCGTCATAAATCTCAATCAGTCAAACAAAAAATCATAATAAACTGAGAACAGGTGGCATATTTCACATTGTAGAACGGTGGATTTACGATGAATTTATATAAAATGGGGAGAGTTAGAAAAAAAAAAGAGCTCCAATTATTTTCCAAAGAATTTAAAAAATAAATAAAGCACAAAAGCAGTGATGGATTTGAACTATAATTAATAATTCAATTTAAGTGACAAGATCGAATAATCTCAAATCCCAATATCTATCAATCAACAAATCATAATACGTCATAATATTTCAACACATTTCACAGATAGAAGATGGATTGATAGGCTGGTTTTTATAAACACCAAGGAGAATTTCATATAAATCTTTATTTTATCCAAATTATTTTAATTTAAGAGCACACTGACCACGCATAACCAGATCTTGGATTTTTAAATGAGATCAGTTGCAGCTTAAATATAAGTAATCTCATAACCATGCATAACCAGAGCTTGGATTTTTAAATGAGGTTAGAGAAATACTTAAGAACATTATATTATTATCTTTTTCTGTTTCAAAATGAAAAACTCCTCGATATATAAAATCAATATGGATGATAGAAAAGTGGTAGGTACAGAAATGGACTGTGAAATAAATTTCTAAATTAATTATATTATGAAATATGCTCAACTGTACTGGGATTATTGAAAATTTTCAATTATCACTAATTCTGAATAATAATAACATAGCCACAATTCCATCATAAATGTTTTCACTGTTTATTCAAGATAATCCTTTTTTTTTTAAAAAATATCAAACTCTCCACATTAATATAGAGCTATCATGGATGGCAGAAAGATGATAGATAAAGTAGATGATCGTGAAATAATGGCCAATTCAAAGATATTATAATAATTGTTCAACCATCATGAAAATTCAAATAATATCTCCTCTTGTTATGAAATATACTGCAGTCACAATTCATCACAATTTCAAAATCTGAATAATTTTGATGAATTATAAATACAGTTCAATTTGGATATTGATTTCAATTTCTGAAGGAATAATCAATAAAAAAATTAAAATTGAAAACCAATTAAAAGAGAAACATGAAGAGCTATACATGACAAGAGTGATTAAAATATATACAAAAATAATAATTCAGCACATCTGATACTAATTGTAGTCTCCCTCTTGAGGATTTTAATTACACCCTGATGGACCATCATGGACATCTCAGATCAAAGAAATTTAAACACAAACCCAGCCAGACAAATTTAGCACATTTATTTGTATAAGGCAAAAAAAAAATGTATGGATCTATACAAGGTGAAAATTTGAATCTCAGTACAGATGGGTGAAACAAGTATAAGTACTTCTGATACCACTTGTTCTCGTTTTCTCGAAGATTTTACCAAGACAATGGAGACAAACTATGATATCACAGACAACAGAAATTTAAAGCCCAAGCAGACAAATCAAAAAATAAGCAATTATCTAAGAACAGTATCAGAGCAGTGCAGAACACAATATCACATCAGACTTGTCTGAGGATGATCACATAAGAACATTCATGATCCAAGATTAGAACTACCGTTTATTTGAAATCATTTGAGGAATAAGAAAAATCTCTAGATTCAATGAATCGATCACACCAGATTATTATTTTCACATTCAGAATATATGTGTGATTCAATAAATCAATAATTTCAAATGATTTTAAACAAACAATCATTCACATCAAATAACCATGAAATAGTAGAGAGATTTAAGACCAATTTTTCAAAGAATTTTTCATAAGAATTTCAGACAAGCCCAAAGAAAATCATATCATTTACATCAGGTTTGATAGATATTCATGACCCAAAATAATTTATTTGAAATCACTTGAATCAATGTCAAGTTTTGAAATATAATGAATCAGTCACACAAGGTTGATAATTTCAAATTTAGGAGGTGTGTGATTATTCAGAATATCAATAGTTTCAGATGATTTCAAACAAACAAATTTTAACTATAATGATCATGACTAACTATGATTTTCAAGATGTATCACTGGTTCAAGCCAATCCAAAAAAAATTACTGGAATTGTCACAACTGATAAATAACAAAGTGCTGTAATGAGTATAATATTTTGAGCTTTTCTAAAATGAATTAGAATAAACTCAGAATAGCAAAAGTGTGTGAAATTCCATCAATTTTCAGATCTTCAAAAATTTAGAATTCAAATTAATTAACAGTGTTCAAGATATGACATGAATACAACAACACCGTTATGAATTCAGAATCAGGAAAATAAACTTCAAAACAATTGCAGATATTTACACAAATAAATTCAAGATCTGGAAATGATTATAAACACGAGAGTTTTCTACAAATAAAATGAATTTCCAGACAAATATGAGTTTTGCAATTGGAAGTTAATGGAGCACAGAATAAACAAAGATATGGCAGTGACAAAACAAAAACAAAAATAGAAAGGGTAGAAGAAAAAAATAAAAAAATATTTACACAGATGAGTTTAGAAATCATACCAGACAAACGATGTAAAACAGAATTTCTAACTCATCCAATCTTGGCCAAGGAACTGTAAAGAATACAAACAAAATGACAGCCTGAAATCAATCTCTTTTCAGCACAGCAGTTCCCCAGCCTTCTTCGGTACCTAACAGTTGAGAGGATCAAGCGGTCTAACAAAATTTGTGAAACCACTCACAGTTTTGTTCAAATCTTTTGGTACCCAAACCTGTTTATATAGCAAACCATTCGAATCAACCTTTGTACCTTTCGGGACCCAAATCTGTTTGAATTTAGTTGAATTCGTTTTATTTTTATTTGGGATCCAAGATTGTTTAAATGGTTTGTTATAAAACAAATTCACATCATGTTTTTGATTCAAAAATCCTTTGGGATTATCAAAGTTTGAGTTTTCAAAAAGATTTTTTTCAAAGCATTTTGAAGGATTTTTCAAATCATTTGAATTTTGTTTTCCAAAAACATTATTTTTCCCGAAGCCAAGACCAGATTTATTTCCAATAGAAACTTGGTTTTGTAACAGCATATTCAACAATTTTTCCCCATTAGAAAATTTATCCAAAGTTGATTCTAATCGTTGAATTTTGGATTTTAGAATGCTATTTTCTTTTAATAAATTTGAGCAATTATTTATAGCGATCTTCTGTTCAGCATTGGACTGTTTCAAAACCAAATTCTCATTTTCAAGCAATTTAATTTTGGCTTGGGATTCATCAATTTCAGATTCAAAGAGTTTTTGTTTTTCAAACTCATATTTCTTGGATTTCTCAATCTCATTTTCCAGCTCTTTTAAAATCAAATCGGATTTCAACAAATTCTCCTTTTCAGCAATTTCAAATTTGGAATATATATCATTCTTAAAAATTTCAAATTCCTTTTGTAAAAAATTATTCAAACTTGATAACTCAATCTTGTTTTCTTTTAAGATCAAAATTTCTTTTTCAAACTTTTGAATATTTTTATTGAGATGAACAAGATTGGTTTTCAGTTTCAAACAATTTTTGCAATCAGAATTTGAAGGATTTTTGAAATATTCAAGCTGTGATTCCAAATCATCAATTTTGCCGGTCAACTCAGAATTTTTAGATTTTAGACTTTTATTTTTAGATTGTAGTTTATCGACAGACTTAGTTAGATCAGCACACATATAAATTAAATCTCCGTAAGAGAAATTTTCTGTTTCACCATCTGTTGATTCTCCATCGTTTGATCTATCTGTTTCTCCTTTCAAGCGTTGATCTGAATCTGAGTTGATATTTCGGGATTTTGAGTAGTTGTTGTCAATTTGCCCATACTCCGTATTGAGAGCTGTCCAAATTTCCTGCGCAGTTAAACAATGGGAAATCAGACTGTATTGATTATCATCAAGATGAGAATAAAGAATATGTGTAGCACGAGAATTAAAAACTTTATCTACCATATCGTACCCATTGATAACAACATACCAACATTTAATATTAACAGATTTTAAATAAAATTCCATTTTGGATTTCCAGTTTAAAAAATCTGTTCCAGTGAAAATAGTTGGAGATGAACTGGACTGACTCTCGCTAGACAGACAACTAGGGTTACTCATGACTCTAGAGTTAAAAAAAATACCTGCTCTGATACCACTTGTTGGATCTAGATTAACCCTAGAGGGGGGGTGAATAGGGTTTATCACAGTTTATAACTAAATTAAAAATCTAACGAGATATGTAATAATACACAAATCACATAATATAGCAGAAACAGAAATGCAGAAAATAAATCACACACAGATATACCCAGCTTCGGCAGACTCTGCCTACTGCTGCATTCACTAAGGTTTCTACTAGGTGTTAATAACAGATCCCGCTTACAGACTCTGTAAACTCGCACTCCCTGCTCCTGTACTAACCCTACGCTCAAATCCCTAGACTGACCGATATCCACTCGATCAGATTTTCCCTGATTACGAACCTGTAAACAGTAAACCAGATTTTACAGACTCTGAAACTGACAGTCAACACCCTGACCGATTCACTCTAGTTTATACAGACACTAGAAAACTATTCAGATGGTTTTTACAAAGAAAATTAAGATACAATACAAAATAAAAAAAATAAAACTTGAAACCCTTGTAGATAAAGGAGTTAAAAAAGGGTCATCCCCTTTTAATCTTGGCCGGCCATATTCATTTAGGTTCCACCCTTGTTATTTTCTTTGGCCCGATCCCTTTTCTTATGGAATTAGAAATGGCGGCTAGGGTTTCTGATTTGAATCCCAAATCGATTGCGATGTTGATCTGAAAAGATTCCTCTTTGTTGCTCAAATCCGTGTGACTCTCTGACGCTTCGAGTTGGGATACTGATGATCGAAAACCATAAAAGAATTTGGTGAGTTCCTCTGAAATTTCTTTATCAATTTTTTGCTTTGGAATGCTTGAATTG
The DNA here is from genome assembly GCA_030737875.1 of Allium sativum. NCBI lineage: Eukaryota > Viridiplantae > Streptophyta > Magnoliopsida > Asparagales > Amaryllidaceae > Allium > Allium sativum. The sequence goes on along the minus strand of CM060916.1, from coordinate 745,484,230 downwards.
ATTTGTGGGTTTTTCGATCTATATATGCCTGTGATGATATGGTGTTATCTATAGGGTTTTCTAACCCGAAAACATCTCTGATTTCAATGTTTATGGCCTGGCCTGATTTTTCTTGTTTCCCCCTTTTGATTGTCACGGCTTTGAATGCTTGCTATGAATTAATTTGTGGCCCCCTTGATTTAAATCATGCCCTGAATTTCTGGAATAAATTGTTGCCTTGAATGAATGAATTCTGGAACTATATTTGCCCCTTGTTTACTTGTTTCTGGAAACATCAAAAGTATGCCAAAGCTAGATCATTTGAATGATTTTCCTGCTTCACAGAATACTGGAATTTATTGCCTTCAGAAACAATTTATCTTGACTTGATTTCGAATTGTTGATTGAGAAGGAACTTGCCAAACATAAATTTGCTGAATTTCTGGAAACATTCAAATGCTTTCCATTTGTTCCTCTGGAAGTTTTCTTTGCTGTCCCCCTTTTAAAAAATATTGCCTTGATTTTATTCTGGAGATATTCGAATGATACTTGCCAAAAATGATTTCACAAGTTTCTTCTTTTGGATTCCTGTTTTGATAAAACTAGAAAAACATTTTTCTCCACTGATATTTTTTAGGAAAGTATTGATTTGCACAACACATATTTGCCTTAGTTTATTTGCCATGAATTCGACTTGGTCATTTCTGGAAAGCACTGATTTTGGCTCTGTCTTAAATATGTGGAATAAAAACAACTTTACCAAAAAAAAACTGATTTCATGTGTATTCTGTATTTGCACCATGAACATGCTGACCAATGCTTTGCTCCGATTTCTTTGCTGCACCATGACTTGCTTTAAACAGATTTAATACATGTCCATGCATTCAACTTTGTACACTCATGTATGACTTGTGTTTTGTTGCTCCATCACCATCCAGTTTTTTTTTTTTTTTTTTAATTGCTCCTTGGTTTAGAATCATGCATATGACATATATACCATGCTAAAATGTGTTGGCTAATATTCATGTACTTGCTGTTCCATCTGGAATGGATTATTCGGCCTTGCTACTTGCATATATAAGTACATGTATTTGCCATATACAACTCCACTTCCATATGAACTTGTGTATCCAGTTTTGTTCTTTGAATTCTGCTTTGGTTACTTGTCTACATGCTTGTGACTTGTGCATATAAGTATGTATACATGTAGTTGAATATCTTGCTAACATTGAACCTTGCCTGAGCCTTAACCTAGCTTCACAAAAGAAACTGTGCACACAAATATGTGCTGCAGCCTTGTGCACATCCTTCCTGAATATGCCACATTACTATTTTTCTTGAACCATGTATAATTGCTGTATTGTTGGCACCATACATGTAACTGCCATATGTAAATAGCTGCTGCCACCTGCACACTTGAATCATCATGCTTCATTCATCTAATCATACATATAGGCACCATGTTTTGTGCCATGCTGTTTAATGCCTCGGCACTTCCTTGTTGCTGTGTGTATTGAAACTTGCACTTCAAATTTGCTCGGCCATGTTTGAGCAGTCTGACTTGAACTTTGTATACTTCACCATGTTTGAGCTTGTGCATGTCTTGCGAGTGATCATTCTTGTCTGCACCATGGTCATGTGTGTTCGACAACTTTCTGTTTTGCTAATATATGCTGTTTTGATCACTTTGGCTGTTCACTTTTGATTTACTCATGCTCTTGACTGCATTGTTCTTGAGCCATGACTGCTGTGTGGACTTTTGTACTGTCTTGACACAATTGTCTTGATTTTATGCTGCTTCATATGTATATACATATATTCATATATGTGTGTGTGTATATATATATATAAGAATGACTTTGCATTTTCTTGATTTGATCTTTGACTTTTTTATTGCTGGCTTGACTGTGAGCTGTGCACTGAGTCGAGCAGGTCCACGTGGCTACTCCTCAGCTGCACACTGGATTGGCGAGGCAGTGCACGTGTGTATATGCAGCCATTCAGTATTATTTTCCCTGTCCCTGTATATCAGACCAAGTCTAGAAAAATGATGAGAAACACACCGAAATCTGAGGCAAATAAAATTTTAAAAATAAAATTTATATTTGCATATATTCAGTATTATTTCTATTGCAGTATACTGTGTGTTTCTGTTTCATGTGTGACAGGTAAGCGGGGATGACTGGACTGACAATGAGCAGTGAAGACTGAAGATAAAAACAGTGAATGAAGCAGTGTCAGTAAAAAAAATGTCTGTATATGAAAATGTATGTAGAGTGATGGAATGTAATACAAAATTGTATATCAGTGAATATATACAAATAGTGGAGTTTATAAATTTGTACTGTTTTGATAGTGAAATAAAATATTTATATTTAAATAAAATACTGTGTGAATATTTATATTTCTGTACAGTCGTATTTTATTTGAATATAAATATTATATTCCAGTCTGTGATGTATAATACCAGTACAATATCAAACACATTAAAATAATATATATTTGGTTGTTATCATCAAACAAAAATCATATAATTGTGTATACAACACCGTTATATACAACATATATATATATATATATATATATATATATTCTCCCTGTGTCGTTGGAGGTCACTACTTGGGCTTTAGTAGTGTACCTCCTTTATCTTGCTCTTACCTTTAGAGACAGTTTGAAAAGTTGTAATAATGATGATGTGAAACATAAGATGTATTTGGATTTTCCGCTGCTATGATAGTTTGTTTTCAGCTTATGCACTGTCTCACCTGTTTTATGTCAAGTATATTGTTATTATATTTTGTTATATGCGCTGTGAGACATTCTACAGGTTCCTTGTTGATTCTTCGTCTTCTTTCTTTCCTTCTGGCGACCGTTCCGTGCTAACTGGACATGTGTACAGCGCACTTTTGGAGTAAATGTCGGTTGGTGCGTTACGGGCCGTCACAAGCATGCTTTAATATTCAAGTTGCTAAGGCATAAAATGAGGAAAAATATATAATATAACATAGTTATCATTTATGAACAGATTGCATGCGTAAACCATCCATTTATACCACAAAGTTGATAAAAAATAGGTATGGAAAATAGCCATATGCTTTTTGGGCATTCCTTTCTTCAAAATATTCAGTACTACCTCATTTATGTTTTATATAGTGTAGAAAATTAATTACATAATAAAATAAGGTAAAACGGAGCCTAAAAATTCAATGAAGTAGAAAACACTTACAGTTATAGTCAAAGCACACAAATAATAAGAAATAGAATCTAGTTCTTAATTACTAAATATTACTTATTAATATTGAATGTTAAACAGCAAGATTCAGATCTAAATAACCAGAACAAATCACACAGCAAGTTTGACAGGAACAAAACATGGCAGCTACCAGAACAGTAAGATTCAGATCGAAATATCCAAAAGAAAATTAAAGCAATCCATCCATACAATCACATAGAAAATCCCCATAAACCAAAAAACAAACCCTAAAGGAAGATCAAGAAACTCTTGCCACCCACGCAAAGAAAAAGAATCGAAACAAGGCTCCAGAGGAATCACTCAGTCGTCGGCCAAACCTCAAGAATACCAAGGACAGAAAAGGTCAAATCAACTGTTAAACAATCACAAAGGATATTTGAACTGTTAGGTAAGGCGAAGATAGACGAGCAAGGCAAATCTAGATTTGCACGCCCAATAGGCCTAGGAACCAAAATGAGACGAAAAGAAGCAAGAGAGAAAGTAGATCTTAAATAAAGCGTATGGGATCTGTTTTTGGAGCAAGCAACATAAAATCAGTAACGGGGAATACTAGGGTAAAGTGGGAAGAGAGCGTTGAGGATGAGAGAGGGAGTAAAGGAAACTGACGATAGAAAAGAGGCGGAGGAGGTAGAACCGTAAACTAACGTTATTGTGAATTTTCGGAAAAAAGTTTCGCCTGTTAGGCATTCGAATAGGAACAAAGCGAAGAATAAGAGGTTCTGGGCATAAAAGGAACGAAGAATAACGAGAGTTCTAAAATTTGGGCGGAGATTGAAAATTAAACACCAAATTAAGGCGGGCAGAACACGAAACTAAGGCGGTAAGTGAAAACTCAAATAAAATTTAGACGCCAAGGGAAAACAGCGGGGAAAACAATCGCGGACAATAAAATTCTGAATTAAGCTAAAATTAAAACATGATACATCAGCAAAGAGTGCTGCACAATCGTATATAATTACGTACTAATAGCATAAAAGTAAAACTATATCTATTAAAATACTGATCGGACCTCTTATGACGTCTAGATCAAGCAGGTATAATGATAATCAGTTAAGAGTTCTCACAACATTAGTATTTATTACAATCTGTAAACTATAAATATTATAAAATATAACTCTTACATATCACAATTGTTCGTTTTGCAGAGCTGTCGTTTCATAGAAAAACCGTTAAAACATCTAACAGTGGAAACTAATTGCTTGCATAATTCTACCAATGATGCAAGCCATCACTATAACTTTTATATATCATTGGCTTAAAACGTTAACACTCACTAGCTTAAAACTCAAATAGTGGAAATTAATTATTTAATTGTAATTATTAATTGGTAAAAGTTAATTATTAAATGTTACTTCATATTTGTTAATTATAATTTAATGCTAATTATTAACTATAAATAATTAATATGTGCATATTATTAATTTTTAATTTTTAATAGTAATATTGTTTATCATAGATTATTAATATTTATTGTTAATTATAAATTATGATATATTTGATATTAATTACTTGATATTACGTACTAATAACTTAATAGTAATATTAAGCCTGATAGAATACTGATTATATGTAATAATTAGTGATTAGTAATACTTGTTAATAATCATTAATTATTATAAATTATAAACGATTAATATAATATTAATAATGATTAATTATTAGTAAATAATATAATATTAATAATGATTAATAATTAGTGATATAATAATATGATTAGTAGTTAGTAACATATGATTAATATTAAGTAGTGTTTATAAAAATTTTAATTAATAATTACTGGTTAAAATTATTCATTAATTGGTAAAGTAATTATTAAACTATGATAAATATTTATTTATTTTATTATTTTTAAATGTTAGTTATTATTATTTGTTAATTATTTATTATTATTATTTAATTCTCTGTTATAAATATCACTTTATAATACTTAAATTTTATTATTAAATATTAAATATTAATGTTAATTATTATATGATTACTAGTAGTTAATCATTTAATAGTAATTATTTAAAATTAATTACTAAAATCTAATACTTATTTTTAATTAGTATGTTTTTGCAACTGGTTTTACCAGTTGTAAAAAATACAGTTATTGCAAGTGGCGAAAACAGTTGCTAAAAATATTTACTTGCAACTGGCTTGGAAGCGCAGTTGCAAATAATATGTTTGTTGCAACTGTTATGGAAGTACAGTTGCTAAAAGTATGTTTTTGCAACAGGAAGAGAAGCGCAGTTACTAAAAATATGTTTTTTGCAGCAGGAAAAAATGTTTGTTGCTAAATCTCATCTAGTACAACGGCTATAATAGGTCTGTTGCTAAATATCATTTACTGCAACTGTCATTTGTCGCTTGTTGCAAATAGTTAGTTGCAGTAGGTTATTTTTTTTGTAGTGAGTGGCATTTTATATTTAGTTTTAGATTGTGCAAATGGTGGCATATGACTTTTTCCCATTTGACAAGGTGTACAAATGTAAGGGTAGGAAATTTCAGTAAACCAAGCCTTACTATTTCTTAAAGCTTGTCTTACAATATTAATATTTGGATCTCCCAACTTATAATGCCACAAATCAAGTACATTTACATCAGCATTTTTTCCTGAACTAGAGTAATTGCACCAATATCTTCTGGCAGGTTTTAAGTTGTTCTTCATAAGATTGAACACATATAGGTTATATTGCTCAGTACTTTGTAACAAAATTTCTTTATTGTGTAAGTTTCTAACCAGACGTTGATTTGGAAAGAATTCAAAACATGCTGGATTGTCTTCTGCAAATTGGGACACACTCATTAAGTTTTTCTTGATTTCTGGTACCCTTAACAGATCATTTAAATATAGATCTTTCTTACTTTTAAGTACAGCAGTGCCAGTGTTTATTATTTTAGTTATGGTGTCATTACCCATGTAAATAGATTGCATACTTTATACTCCCTGTTTCCCAGATTTATATTATTAAGGTTGTTGGTGATATGGTTGGTTGCTCCCGAGTCTGAAAATCAATTCTCGATTTGTATGCCATCAGTTCCTGCACAGTTTTTTCAATCTGCATGCCTCTTGAGTTATCTGATTGACTCATTGTGTCAAGGGTGGACTGAGCCAGGTTTAGGATGATTTTGTCTTTGATTATTGTTCTGCTGGTTAACAGTGAAACTTTGATCAAATCTGAAGTAGCATTTGTTAGCAGTATAGTCATACTTCTCGCAAATCTGACACCTTCTTTTGTTAGAGTTGTATGACCTTCCTCTTCCTTTCCCCCTATTGTTATGATTCCCTTTTTGATTGTTTTGATAATTCTTGTTGTATTGAGGTTTTTCCTGGTTCTTGTTTTTGTTGGTGGAGGCATAAGTAGCTGTGAACTCACCACGTTTTGCATTCTTTACATCTATTATGCTTCCATATGCTATTAAGGCGGAGTGAACATATAGAATTGATTGAGTGATTGGCTAAGAGGATAACATGGTGACAATAGATTCATATTCATTGTCAAGTTCACTTAGTATTGTTAGAACATGGTCAGCATCAGTAACTTTATGACCAACTACATCTAGTAAGCCACAAAATTGATTATATTCTTCCAACCCATAGGTTGTTAGGTCTGTGCTGATTTGAAATTTCCATAACAGGAAGTTTGTTTCATCTAATTGTACTGATATGGTATGGGTCTTTGGATTGATTATTGCTTTTGTTTCAGGTTCCCCGCTATTGGCTGGTTGAGACGTGGCTATGTAAGATGTGGCATCATTGGCTATGGCTGAAGATTCGATGTGACAGATAATTCAGGCAGAAAGACGCAACCAAAGTTTGATCAGAGATCAACTGTTGGATGACACATAATAGGAATATGAGCAGTTTTCCTGAAAAACAAGGAGTGCACTTGATCTTAGTGGAGAAAGCCCCTTTTCGACGATGTAGAAGTCTTGAACGATAGATAACTGAGAATTACCTGAAACTAGACTAATGCTGAGAGGAGGAAGACATAATTTCCAAAAGATGATTGGAGAGGATGAAAAATACCGTTAGGCAGATTAAAGCTCTGATACCATGAAAGAGTTTGATAAAATTGTTGTAATGACAAGCGTGTTGAATATATATAATACGACAACAAAGCCGTTGTAAATAGAAAGTATGAGATTGCCTCTGTAACTCTAATATAAAATACATAACAGCGAAAGCCCATTACATTTTTTTTGTTGATTAACCGAAGTGTGCTTCTACCTTTATTCGTTTTCTTTTAATTTTCATTTGTTGTAACTTTGATATTAGGAAAGAAATTTCAAAAGCCCATTACACTTTTTTTGTTAACTAATCGAAGTGTGCTATTTTTTGTTATAAGTAAAGAGATTCGTAAAACACCGATATAAATATTAAAGTTAAAAATGAGAGATAAAAAGTTGCAATTATGAGATTGTCGATTCCTTTTCCCCATGCCAGCCTTGTTCTTCTCAAATCAGGGAAGCCAAAAATACGATCTCCCGTGTAAAGTAACTTATTACCGATTCCCCCTTCAAAAAATAAAGTCACTCTGTCTTTGGCAAGCGTGCGTGGGAATACGCAGTACGTAGAAGGCTCGGATTATGATGCAATGGCACAACGGTGAATACAAGACAAATACATGGGCAGTTTGGATTACGGAAACCGATAAAGCAGAATTTTTCGTTTCAGCTTCACTGTCTTTAGTCTCTTTATGACAGCGTGAGGCTCGATAACGACCGATGGCGGTATTAAAAAACTACTAAAAAAAAAAGAATCAGCTGCTAAATCCAATTAAACTGCCCAAATGAAGCTTTTTGTACAACTCCCCAGGCTGCTACTCTACTTCTCAGAAAAATATACTCCTACTTCCGCATGTTAAATGAATGAAGTAAACATAGGCGGTCACGGAGGGGAGCACATCGTCTGGACCGGGGACCCCCTGGTCCCCTGGTCCAGACCAATGGGAATCCCCCATTTGGGGGGCAATTTGCATTTTGCCCCCTGAATTCCACCCCGAATTTCAGGGTGCAAATTGCAAAATCCCCCAAATGGGGGATTTCTATTGGTCTGGACCAGGGGACCAGGGGGTCCCCGGTCCAGACGATCCGCTCCCGTCACGGAGACACTGCACTGATTGTTCCGAGGTTCTCTGTACTGCTTCAGAAGGGAATTTAACGTAAAATGTTAACCAATGTTTATGTTGTCAAATTAAACCGTTTTAGCTTTATGATATAATAATAAACTGAACATGAAAACCTTAGGATACATAGGTTGGTTTTTTTTTTTTTTTTTTTTTTTTTATTGTTAAAAGGACTCCACATTTGATTAAGGGAAGGACCAATTTTTATTTATTGTATAATTGTTATGGGGAGGACAAAATAAATCAGCCTCCTCTTAAACATATAAATTAAAATTCCAATATTAACCCCTTATAATCCTCATTAAAATATGGCATTGTTATTGACACTCCATTTTCTATTAAGGGGAGGCCAAATTTTAAGAACACTCCACTTTTGTTAAATTGTTAAGGGAGGGATCAATGTAGGTAACTATTTTTTTTTACTTTTTACATTTTTACCCTTACTTCTAAAAATTACTCACCATAAAGGCAAATTCTATTTATACACCGAAAATTCCTTAACATACACCATTATTTTTTCTATAAAATTTTATTACTAAATTACCCTCATAGTTGCTTTTTTAATACTTCTGCATATGAAAAGTCAAATTATTCTTAAATGTATTGAAATTTGATACAAACTAGATATGTTAATAAATTATTTAATCCTGAAATCTGAAATTTCAATTAAGAAAACATTTATAAATAATGGTCTAATTTAGAAGTGTTGATTTATCTTTTAAAAATACAGTAATTTTGTTGAAATTGAATTTTTTTCATAAGGTTAATAAAAGTTGCAATATTAGTATAAGAACTATATTTCATTTTGTAAAATTTTACTCAATTTGATGCAAAGAGTTTCTAATTTTTGGTAATTGTGTTTTAAGTTTGAAAACGGAAAGAAAAAGAAGATGAGAACATGGATATTTTAGTAAAAGAAATGGTGTATGTAAAGTAATATATGATGTATGTTAGTTTATTATAATTTTTGGTATATGTTTAGCAATTTTTGGTGTATAAATAGAATTAGCCAATCGTAAAATCATAAGTCTCCTAAATCACAAAAACCCAAATTAAGCCTAAATGGATTATAATGTAAAAGTACATTTATTTGTTAAGGGGCTACTTTCCTCCTTAGTACTCCCCTTAACAATTTTTTGAAAAATAAGAAATTGGCCTTCCCCGAACAATATTTGGAGTGTCAATAACAATGCCCTTAAAATAAACATGTAACTTAAACCTTAATTAATGCTAACAATTCAATAATGCACATAAAAATAAAAAGGCTAATTCTATTTATACACCAAAATTTGCTAAACATAAACAAAAAATTATAATAAACTACTATACACCATATATTATTTTACATACCCCGTTTCTTTTACTAAATTATCAATGTTCTCATCTTATTTTTCTTTCCTCTTTCAAACTTAAAACACAATAACCCAAAATTAGAAATTCTGCATCAAATTGAGTAAAATTTAATAAAATGAAAAATTTTCTTTTGCTAATACTGTAATTTTTATAAACTTTTTGAAAAAAATTCAATTTCAACAAAATTACTTTAATTTTACAAAATAAATCAACACTTCTAAATTAGACATTATTTCTGAATGTTTTCTTAATTGAAATTTTAGATTTCATAGTTAAATAATTCATTAACATCTTTGTTAACATATATTGTTTGCATTAAGTTTTAATACTTTTAAGAATAATTTGACTTTTTATATGCAAAAGTTTTAAAAAATCAACTATGAGAAAAGAGTAATTTAGTAATATAATTTATAGAAAAATAATGGTGTATGCTAAGTGGTTTTCGGTGTATAAATAGAATTTGCCAAATAAAAAATAGATATATTTAATGTAATGGAGACACAAGAAAGCTTCATGGTGATCAGAAGGCATCAGATTAGGTAATTAATTTTAATTTCATATTAGAATTGGTATGGTTAATTTAAAATAAATGCAAAATCAAAAAATTTAATCTAATATGTTGTATCTAATTTGAGTAATTGATATGTTTAGTAATTTCCAAATTTGTTATTTGCGTTGAATTTAGTAAGTTAGAGTTTAACATAAGTGACAAGCCTTGGGTAGTTTGGTCTCGTTTTCTTTTCTTTTTCAAATAAACCAAACCCCCCTTAACAGCAAAAAAATAAGCTGGAGTCCCCTTAAAATTATCCTCCCCTTAACCAAATGTGGTGTCCCTTTAACAATCCCTTTTTTTTTTGCTGTGTGTATTAACATCCCACTAATTACACTTTAGGCTTTGTTAAATGTAACGACCCAGAAAATCTGAACCAATTTAAATTTTTTAAATTGGCTAAAATAATGGATTTTAAATATTTAAAATAAATATTTTAAATAATGGCGATGAAAACTGAGTTTGAATCAACAATTGAAAACGAATATAATTAATTATAATTATAAACAGGGCTTGAAAAGGCGCTGCAGTTTCAAAAATTGAATTCAAACTTTGTCGGACTATACCGGGTGCAAAACAAAACGGATTTTAGCGAAACCAAAAACATTTAAATATGTTAGAGAATACCTTTCCAACGAATCTGACAAATCGAAATTTGATAGCGGGAATCAAAAGATATGTCCAGTTGAAAATTCTGAATAGTCGCTATGGAATTCAGGCCCTTAAAAATGGACATTTTGCAAACGACCTCGGATTTCGACGAAACCACTTTTGTTGGATCCGTGATGTCAAATTATTGCTATGTTTCAAATTTCATAATTTTTCGAATCAATATGTGAGCGTGGCAAAGGAAAACGCGTTTGAACAGTTTTAGTTAAAACTGATCGACTGGAAATTGGCCATTTTTCAAACGGTCTCAGAATTTGACGAAACTAGTTTTGTTAGGACCGTATCGTCAATACGAAGCTAGAAAATATTTTTCGAGAAATTTTCTAGTTAGTATGTGACCCCAGTAAATTGAAATGCGCGTTCAAATTCAATATATAGAGTTATATGTTGATTTTAACGGAAACTGATCGAAATGGTCGAATCCGCTTACGATACATATCCCATTGTGTTCGGAATGGGGGTGAAACGCTATGGACGACAGGCGGTGGGTCCCGTTTCGAGTTCGAAATTTTAAGGATGCTTTTTGCATTTAAAATTAAAATTAAAATATAAATATATATATATATATATATATTCCTCTCCCTCTCTCCATTCAGTCAACGTTCAAAGCAAAAAAAAAAAAAAGAAATTAAAAATCGCGCTTAAGACCTAGCCCGCCGCCCTCCCTCCCCTGCGATTACCACCTCCGCCAGCATCATACACCGCCGCCGCTTGCTCCGCCCTTCCCCCCTCCACTTCGCTGGACCCCCATCTCTCTCCTCCTCCCCTTCCCTTCTCTTTCCTCCCCCAGTCCGATTCGCAGTGACCCCAAACCCCCACCGCGCCTGACCGCCACCGCACTGGCCCGCCACTCCACCATCGCCAGATTCGACGATGCTCCGAACCCCCCCCCCCTCGGCGACTGCTGCATCCACCTTTTCCTTTTTTTTTAAAAAAAAAAACTGTAAGTATCTTTATTTAATTTTGTTTGTTTATTCAGTTTTCTTTTCTGTTTTTTTTTATATAACGTATAATAAAAGTATTGGTTTTTATAATGAAAGAAAATTGATTTTATAGTGAAAGAAAATTGATTTTTATAGCGAAAGGGCAGTGATTTCTATAGCGAAAGAGAATTGATTTTTATTATGGAGAAGCGAACCTAAAGATTTGATCTTTATTATATGATTAACATGATAAAAATACGATTTTTATATTTTTAGAATATTAAAATTCGATTTTTATATATTAAATAGCAAAGTAAAAATTCGATTTTTATATATTAAACAGCATAGTAAAAATTCGATTTTTATATATTTAATAGCATAATAAAAATTCGATTTTTATACATTGAATAGCAAAGTAAAAATTCGATTTTTATATATGGAATAGCAGAGTAAAAATTTGATTTTTATATATGGAATAGCAAAGTAAAAAATTCGATTTTTATATATCGAATAGCGAAGTAAAAATGTGATTTTTATATATGTAGTGAATACGAAGGACGAAAGTGACAGAAGAAGAAACGACGAAGATTTCCTACATATGAAGAGTCGAGATGTTTGGTTTAGCTATTCGGTGAGATTTCTAATTTATAAACAATGTGGAAAACGACGATGTATAAATTATATAGTCGATGTATGAGTTATATAAGCGTTGTACATCTCTTGTATAAGCGTTGTATAAGTTGTACGTTCGATGTATAAGTTATATATGCGTTGTAAAAATTATATATGTGTTGAAATAAAAGTGAATTGCTATATATATATATATATATATATATATATATATATATATATATATATATATATATATATACGCCCCTCGTCCACAAACCATGGACGATATTTATTGGTTGAAATTGTTGTGAAAATTGATTGATAGCGAATGATTGTTTGGGATTGTTTGTGGTTGATATTGGTTGATTGTGGTTGAAAAATACCCATTTGTGGTTGAGAAATATTTGGTTGAAACCACATAGGATTAGTTTTGTGGAAATGAAATAAATATATACATGCCGCCTGCGTGCGAACTAGATGCATGATTCCCATTGTCAAAAACCGCGAGGTTTTAAGGTAGAGCGAGGAGCCGTACTAGGGACGGTCCCGGTTTTAACTACCCTGCCGTTATGCTGCCAAAATTTTGAATAATATTCGTGTGTTTGAATTATTTTCATTTGCTTAAACTATATTTATTCATTGAATAGAAAACCTTCATGTGTTGAATCGATATTCATTAGTTGATTTGAAATTCATGTGTTGAACGGTATTCATATTTTGAAATAAATTGTTTGATAATAAAAATCACCTTTTATCGACTATATGAACTGTGTAAAATAATCTCGTTTTGAAAGAAATTGTTTTATAAGAAAAATCCTATTTTTATCACCAATATGAAATATATAAAATAATAGTGTTTTGAAATGAGTTGTTTTACAATAAAAATCACATTTTTATTATATGCATGAATCGTTGAAATGTGAAGTGTTAAAAATAGCCACTTGGTCAAATAAATATATATGAGTTGAAATATTCGTTAATTAGCTAATGATATGATTTGTACCTATGCATGTAACATTAGAATGAATGGTGTTTTTAAAACCAAATAGAAATCAAATATGAAGTTGAATAGAAAATGATAAATGATAAGAACTATATATATGTACATGCATATTCATTGAACAGGTTATAGCAAAGGGGCTAGAGAAGAGGAATAAAATTTTGTGCCCGACAAATAGGTACACATTTACTGTTTTGTTTGGGTGATGATTTTATGAGCCTGTTGGCTAGCCGCTTGGCTTTTTCTTTTTCTTTTTGAGATTAGAAGGACCGGGAAAGCTATTTGCGATTTCCCGATGCTCCCGATGCAGGGGAGGTTATGGCGAAATTTTCCAAAATTTTAAGGCGTTAGTGAAATATTTGAAGTGAAAACGATATTGAAATCATTGAATGAACTATATTTATATAAATATATAAATATAAATAAAAGTAAAACGAAACGTAGTCGTGCAGTTCGCATTTTGAAACCATGATTTCAAACAACTAGTGCGGGAAATCCGACCATTGGATTTTCCCGAAACATCAACCGTCGGGTTCGCCTTGGAAATATCTTCCCAACGGCACCAACCTTGTAAAAATCCAACGGTTGGATTGTCTAGAATGTTTAATTCAAATCTGATGAAAAACAGCGCCAGAAGTGATTATATATATATATATATATAATTATATATTTAATCGAATAACGACGCTGCAGTTCGTATTTTGAAATCGAAACTTCAAACGATTGTACCGGGAGATCCGACCGTCGGATTTTCCCGAAACTGGAACCGTTGGATTCGTTTTGAAAAGACCTTTCTAATGATGTAAATTTTGTGAAGATCCAACGGTTAGATTTTCAGATATGCGTAAATCAAATCTGAAGAAAAACAGCGCCACGGCCGCTTTATGGCCCGAAGCGTCGTTTTGAATAAATTAGCTATTTTAAAATAAATAAAAATAGCGATAAATCGTTATAAAATATCATAAGCGATATGGAATGGAAATAAACTGAATTTGCTCGATTTATGTGGCTTTTGATGGTTGAATGTGTTTGGTGTGAAAATTACATTAAAGAACAAGATTGGTGTTGTCAAATAATTTAACCATTGAAATAAATTGATTTGAAATTCTAAATATACGTGAACTATTTGAAAAGGCCGGGTTAATTCTCATTTCAAATGATTGACCGACGATTGAAATTCGAAGATGAAGACGACGGTCGAAGACCGGAGATCTTCACCTCGTTTGGATGGTAACCGAGGTCCTGATTGGGAGGCATCCCGAAATATGGATAATAAGTGGTGATCGTTCAGACGTATGTGGTGATCGATGGGTTTGCGAGGTATTTAGTGCCTCCGGTTTCGTTCAGACCCAGAACGGACTTGTAAATGGATTGTGTGTCAGACATTGGATTTTCTTCCTGTGTTGATTGATCTCTATTAAATATACATCTGTTTGGCGGCGGAGAATTTATTCTTTTGCTTAAAGCCCTTCTCTGAAACGCACGAGCTCAGAGGTTGTATATCGATGGACATCAGTCGCATGGCATGAACTGCCTGTGTGGCATGCTAAGATGCAGAGATCAGGGCTTCTGTTGAAAAGAAAAGCCTTGTGGGGATGATCAAAGCACCGCCTGTGTGGCGTAGCTTTGTGTATAACGTGAATTCGCAAGCCTCACACCCCGGTATGGACCAGAAACGGGAGAAGGACCTCAGGGAGGGCATGCGTTTCTTTCTAGCTAGGGTGGTGTCAGTGACCTACCAGCCCTGACATTTATATACTTTTCACCTATGTGGTTGTTGTTGTTGCGAGGCGCCTCGGTTTGATCGGACGATCCGGGTCCGATGGAGTCATTCGTTGACTCGTTTACGCCCCAAAGGGCGGAGAAACGTAGTGTTCAGGCATAATAATCCACATCGGTGGACCGGCCCTGACGATCCAAGGGCCCACCTGAGTCTGGGCCTGAGACATGGGCTAGATTGTCTCGAATTCGGTAAGGACTATCTTTTGCCTTGGTTCATGACGGAAATCCAATTTCCAAATACGACATCGTGCGGTTTTGATTGTATATATATATATATGGCGACATGATATATGGTACCCATGCCGTCTAGGATTGATAGTTATGATTTGAAATTGTTTTCAAAGCATATAAACACTAGCAATAATATCAAATGCCTTTGTTTTATTCGTATCAATCATATTTTGGCCATTATAAGGTAAAACTCTATCCTCCGGTTTGCGTTGCATTGTATGATGGGAACTGAGTCTTATAATGGCTTCATTTTTATAAAAAGCATAGCGAAGTTTAAAAGAAAGATTAGTTTTAAAGCACTGGCAATCCGATGGAGTAAACCCATTCCACGAAAGTGGCGTGGTCCTGTGATTGGCCATATTATATATGTGTTGAATAGATTTCTCATACCAGTCCCATGACTGACTCATAGTTTGTTTCACTTTCAAACTCGGGTGCCCTTTTTTCTACACGGACAGCCTTGTATTCAGGTTTAGCTGGTTCTTTCTAGATAGCTGGAGCTGAAGATGGATTCTATCATTTACCTCTTTTTATGCTGTTCAGCTCCTATTGTACATATTTTGTTTGTTTTCCGCTGTAGACATTTGTGTATAGCTGAACTGTATTTTTATTAAGTAAGATCCTGTATACTGTGTAACTCTGATGATTACTTTTATCCAGTATATTTTATTGTTCATTATCTGGTGTATTTATTTAATTTTGTTCTGCTATTATCTGTTTCTGTGTTATATTCCAAAGATAACCCTTGTCTCCGTCTGAACGGGATTTCGGGTCGTCTCATTAAAAATATTAAATTAGTTTTAAGAGCGAGCTGGTCTAATCAATTCTATCCTCAAATGCAATTCAATAAAACTGCTGCCTAATTTTCAAAAACTATTAGGATGCTGCTGCTTTTGATCTTATTTTCGCATATATTTTTCCTTATTATTTGCATCTTTTTCATTGTAGATACTAGATTATAAAGTTGATAGGGTTTTGATAGATGAATGAAAGGAAGTAAAATAAAAGAAAATAAACAAAGGTAGTTAAGGAATAAAAAAGGTCAAAAAAGAAAAAATTAGGGTGGAGTTTATTTTTTTAAAATTACCGGGGAGGAGACCAAATTGCAGGGTGAGAATGGATGAAGCCTTTTATTTTTTTTCAAGTAAATCTTTAAGAAAATGATAAATTTGATTATTTCCAAAATTTAAACATTGTGATTAGTTACAATGTACCAAGAGAGCAGATGTTGAATTGTGGAAAATGTTTCCTTTTTCAAAAACCCGGCTTGAATCCTTCGGTCCGAAATCCCCTGGCCCTAATGAAACATATTAATCTTGCCCATTGATTTCACAGGGACCACATGAAATCAACAAACATGATTTATTTGCCTTACCAGGTCCTGAGGATTTCAGACCAGGTGATTATACAAAAAAAAACCCCGAGTTTTGTCATTTCATTGTTAACATTAATAATAACATCAATCCCAATAATGATTGACAACTCAGCCTTCGTTGGCGATTGGAAAAGGCCGAACGTAGATCTGTGCACTGATAAATAAAATGAATGAAATGGAAACCAAGAAAGAGAGAAGACACGTATTTGTAGAAGTCTTAATTGTTAATTAAGTATGCTTCACTTTATAAATTTAATTTCATTCACCCTTTGCTAATTACTAATTTGTAATACACTTGATTGATTAGAGACGAATCACTAGTACAAAGGCTAAAGGGATAAATCACAATGACAACTTCAGCGGTTATTGCATGAGAGCGAAGCTTGGAAAATTATTTCAACATGTAGGAAGGAAGAATCCATATCTCGTTTATGTTTCAAGCAGTCTGGTATTGACTGGAGCTCAAAAAATAAATTAGGCCAAACCACTACATCAAAGAACTTCCATTGAAGACTGCAAGACACGCTAAAAAAATTAAGTTTATAAGCGCCATAGTTTCAAGTCGGTGTCAACTCGAATGCACGAGGATTGGTGTTGTCACTGATTTCATTGTCTTCTCTATTCCATAGTAATGCTTCATGACAGGTTCCATAGCTTTTGGACTTCGCTTACTAGTTGTGCACACCCAGGGTTGGTTTGAACTACAACTCGAATAGGATGACCCTTTAGTAATTCAAGCTAGAAACATTAATTTTTTTATAAAACTTGGGGGTAGGCTAATGACATAAGTAGAAGTATGATAGTCTAACTATGATGGGTTGCCCCTTACTGATTTAGGCGGTACCGCCCTATTGAGCTTGGCTCGTTGCTGATCTAAATACTTAATAGGTTTGATTTTTTTATTTTTGTGAAGAAGCTTATATCCTTAAGTTCTCTAACTAAGTTTTGAGTGATTTAGACTCTGTTTCGATGTTCAAACTTCTTCAAATTTCAATTAAATCGACATTTTAAATAATTTCAAAACGTCATATTGTTACAAGTAATAAAGACACTACTGTTATTATAATTACCTCTTTGATTGGAGAAATTTTTGTTTGCAAATTAAGGAAAATGATCTCGAAAATCTGGAGGTTAATTACATCAATTGTGAGGTCATGTACGTTTTATTTAAAAATGACATGAAGATGGAGTTTAAAGGTTAAAATCTTCGTCCTAAAGAAAAACTAATAAGCGTTGTTTCATAATAAAATATTACTTTAAAAATAAGAATTTACAATATTAATCACACTTCGAACATTTTCAAATCTCGATTTTCTCTTTTCCAAAAAAAAGCAATATAATTTGGACACAAGTCATTTTATCGGATTTTATGACTAAGAAGTTTTCTATGCATGAAAATACAGTTTACAATGGAGTATATTTATAATAACTTTGAGTTATTTAGAGTTGATTTAAGAGGAACGCTGACCTCCGATCAAAAATATTTTAATAAAAAAAAACATCTGTCTTATGCATTATCTTTTTAAGTATAAACCAAATGAAACTCCTCCCAAAAGTGGCAAGAAACGGGGAAGAAAAGGATTAACGAAAAGAAGACCCGAGAAATGGAGGTGAAAGAGGTTGATGAAGAAGAAGAAGAAAAAGAATGGATGGAAATATCCCTCAAATTTTTTGAAGACAACTCAACCAACAAATACGGACATCATCAAGAGTCAAAAGAGAAGCTTCTCACTAACCAAAGAAAGCCTAATATGCCAACGGGTAAGATGTTTTCAAAACATTTCAACAAGATTGATAACTTTTTCAAAAAAAGTAATTAAAAGCCTAGAGGAGATCCTTCATCACCTTCACCAACTTTCTAAATCAATTATGTTTACTACATATTTTCGTTATGTATTGTAAATTGATTTTTTTTCCTTTTCCCTTCTTATGCTCATGTAATCAAATAACAATTATTAATAAAATCCTTTAAGTCACACATATATAATAAATAAATAAATATATGAAGAATACTTACTTTAAAAATAAACAAAAATGAATTCAAAAGAAAAGCATAAAAGTTGAGTATTTGTCAATAGATAAAAAGTAAACATGTCAAACATATGTACTAAAGATTATACATCGAAGTCAAGGTAGTGAAAAGTCGGTAGACTGATGTTAAGTGATAAGCGTGGATTAGAGATTAATCGCTTAAGTGGAGATTAAACGAGAATTAATCGAAACTAGGCGTTTTCGATAAACTCATGCATTTTGGATTAAATTTTAGTATTTTGTTCAATATTAACTAATCCACAATAGGGTTTCATGGACTTGGATAGGTAAGAAACAATAGAGACAAAATCGCTTGAAGTAAACATTTTGATGCTTATGAGGGACATCAGGCCTAAACTGATACATATATGATGTCCGTAAACCTATTTAAATAGTTAGATGCTGCAGCGTATCTCATCTAGGTGGACTAGGAAAATATTTATGTGGTAAGACTAGCATAGCACCTAAAGATGACCTAAGCCGTGCCTAGAAGGATTTTTACAACGCCGGACTGGACATACAAGTAATATAAATATCGGTATTTCTAAAAGTAACATCAGGTTTTATTTTTAAAATGAAAATTAGTTATTTTTAATGATAGAAATAGTTTCTATTTAGTTTTTTACCTTATAAAAGGACAAGTTCAAAGCATAAAACTTATCTATCTTCTCGTTAAATATTACCTATTAAGTTCTAAACAAATTCTTTGTAAAAAATTACATGGGGAAAAACATCTACGATTAGTAAAAGTACAGTAACCTAGGAAAAAAAACCATTTAAACATTCAAGAAGGCATTACTCTTTATTTTAAGAAATAAAAGACACTTAACCAAAAGTCAACAGAGCATGGACAAGAAAGGCAAACTTTCATGCATTATTCTATGCTTTTAATGAAAAATATTGTTAAACGCTCTGGAAATAGAGAAATACCGAATTACGAAGAAATGGACATAAACATCAAAGATAAAACTAAGGAATGAGAAGACACTTCGATAGACCATATATTTAGTCTAACGGAGAAATGGGAAGTTTCAATTGCAAAAAACATTGAAGTTGAATCCATTAAAAAGAATTGTTTTTTTATTGTATTTGTTTTCATTTGTTGAGTTATTGGTACAATTTAATTATGTGTTTGAGGCACCGTGTATGTATATGATTGTATCATTGTAAGATCATGTTTGTTAATTTCTTATATAATAAAAATATTTGTGTATCAAATAAAATGTTTATAAATATAAAATTTAGACACTTTGATATATATCTTAGTTGTATACAATTGATTTTGATTCTCCTAAACATCTGATATTGATATGTTTAACAACCTATACTTCATATTTCATACCTATTTATATTCAGTTTAATCTCATTTTTGTTCATGACAAAATGGAAGAAATAATATAAAATAAATATTAAAATAAAAATAAAAATTGGGAGTGAGAAGGAATGAACTGTGCAAGGGAGAGGGAACTAACTGAGTCAGAGAGTAAATCAAACTTAAAAATTCAAATCAAACACTATTATACATTCAAAAGCTAGGTGAAGTCTGCATAACGGTTAGATCACCCTAATGATGATTTGGGTGGCCAAATTTGGGTTCAGAGCCTTTTTGCAATGCAATGAAAAGGCTGCGTACAATCAACCCCCTGCCCGTGCACACTATCGCATGGGAGCACCATGCATTGCGTTAGATCTCTTCTATTATATTTTCAAAAATATTTTTCTAGCATTAAAGACCTTTAGCTCAAATGGTTAGAGGTGTGATCCTTTAGACAGAGATCATGCCTTTGAGCCCCTGAAACATCTAATGAGCGCTCTACTTGAATAAAGTACCACTCTTGTTTTAAAAAACATGATTGTTAACATAAACAATTAAGAGAATGCTAATACCAAATGCATTGATCTGATCGACAACAAACAATATAATATTTTTACTAAGGATTTTTCAAGTTGTATAAACAATTGTGCACGAATTGCAATTGTACTATTCAGATATATTTCAATAGCATATATCAAAATGGATCAACAAATGGACCGAAGTAGATAAAGAAGGTTCAAGACAGGGAGAAAAGAGTAGAAGAATTCGAGACAAATCTAGAGAATATAGGATGACAAGACATTCAAAAACAAAGACATCACAACTAATTAGTTGAAGTATATGTAAAGTCTCGGAAGTTTTTGTAAAAGGCTCATAGCAAATATCTTTGAATTTTCTCTATTGCTAGAGTATACTTTTGTTTCAGTGTTTTTTTATAAATATACATAAACATTTTTGATTACCAGAAATAAAAAATGGTTTTGTAAAGTGTGTTTAAAAAATCAACATACATGT
Organism: Allium sativum; assembly: GCA_030737875.1. Lineage (NCBI taxonomy): Eukaryota > Viridiplantae > Streptophyta > Magnoliopsida > Asparagales > Amaryllidaceae > Allium > Allium sativum. The sequence continues at coordinate 745,463,032 of CM060916.1, read as the reverse complement.
GTCGATATAATTGTTAGGATTACCTCATATGTTAAGGTAGAAATGACGTTTGAATAAAAAAATCTCATACCATGGAATAAATTGAATGAGTGAAGCACAAATATGAGGTGGTAGGCACGTAATATCAAAGGATTCACAAATATGTGTGCGCCCTGTGTAGGAGGAGGAGGAGGAGCTTTATTCCGATCGTCGTTTCATAACAATAATGACCATTAAGAAATTTTAAAATCTATATAAATATGTTGACATACCCTTCCACTATACGTCTAACATAGTGACAATTGGAGATTTTTTTCAAATCTAAATCAATATACACTTCTCTTCAATCCTTTATCAAAAATCATATCTCTTCATCTTTTATAATAAAGCTTTGGCAAATAAAAATCTAAAAATATTCTCATTTTTCCCTAACTCTTTCAATGTCACTACTTTGATTCTGCATTTAATTCACAAATTCACCCTCTCCCACGTTAATTCTTCATACACACATGAGACCATAGAGTTCATTCTTGAATTATAGATCATTTTCTTTATGTTTTCATATGTTCCTCTCGAATTTGAAAGAAAAAGTGCTACAATGGTATATAGGAAATCTGCATTGAAGATTGTAAGAATTTGTCGTCGAAAGATACAATTACTTGTTGTGTCCTACCACAATTTGAAAGGTTAAGCGTCCTTGCCATCTACTTTAAAATCAAGATGTTGGATGTAACTTGGCAACGTGGAAAGGAAGATTATATAGGTACAATTTTCACATGTCGAAAGTAAGTTGTGATAGTAAAGATTTTGAGCAGGGTACAGGACTTGACGTAGGATTAGAAATTTACACTAATATCAAAATATATTATTCACTTGATTGGTTTTTTTTTTTTGAATTTTCCAGAAGGGAAACCGACCAGAGTCATAAAACCCTCCCTAGTGCACTTAATCTGGTCCGTGAGTACACTTAAGTGACTGATCTTAGCGTATGCACATGGTAAGCTCTTAGCATGCCATTCTAGGTTTTGAACCCACATCACTGCTATTCACTTATTATTGTTTATCCTACCTGAATTGATTATTCTGGAAACTAGAACGTAATTGTTAAAAGTCCAATATACGATATTCATGTTGGAAGAATGAACAAGTGTTTGAGGCAAACTAAGTCCCACATCGGGGAAATTTGTGCCTTAGTTCACTACTTATACTAAGGTTTGATATGTTATATCAAAAGAAAGAGGAGATGGAAAAGAGAGAGAGAGAAGCAATGGCATGATAAAGCACTCATGTAATATTTAAAAGTCAAAGATTAGGGCCTTGGAGCTCTTGGGGTCTCCTAATCGATTGGGCCTCCAAATGCATATGGGCTTGCTACGGTGCGAAATTATTTTTTAATTTAGCCGCGCGGTTACCAACGGAAATATCTGTTGGTAAAGGGTCGCAACCTTTCCTACAGACATTACCGTTGCAATTCAAACAGAAGCAGCCCCTCATGAAAACATGTCTCTTCCTGGCTATATAAAGGCCTGCGGAAATCAAATCATCTTCTTCTGCGCTCTCCTTCTCTTCTCCTCTGTATATTCTGTTTTTGCAATAATACTTTCTTGAGTTCGTCTAACCCTGCACTGTAGCGCATCAGTGCAGTGTACGGTCCGTTCTACCTTGGGAGGCAAATTGCTGATCATCTCCTGTGTGCTTGTGGGGGAGCAATATCGCTTTAAGGGAACAATACACAATACTGGGCTCAGACAAACTATACGGTACTGCCTTTTATCTTTTTTTCTTCCTACTTTCTACCGGTACTGCATGCACATTACTTATTGGCACTTCTGTGCGCATTGCTTGCTGATTGCCACTCTGTTATACTTAGCGCAACAATCTTAAAGTGATATTGTTTATTTTCCCTAAGTAGTTTCTTTTGCTTCCGACGATGGCTCAGGAAAGCAAAAGTTCAGCAAGTAAACCTGTTGTCACCGCACCACCAACAGGACCATTAGTTCCTCTGACTGTCACTTTCTCGCATGGAGAACGGCCAGAAAAATTCACCGGTGTTGACTTCAAGCGATGGCAGCAAAAGATGTTGTTCTACCTGACCACTTTGGGATTGGCAAATTTCCTTACATAGGATCCTCCTAAAGTCGATGAATTGGAGCCTGACGCTACAAAAGTCGAGGCACTCACTGCTTGGAAAAGTTCCGACTTCATATGCAAGAATTACATATTAAACGGACTGGATAATAGTCTGTACAATGTGTATTGTACAATGAAGACATCGAAGGAACTTTGGATGTCTCTGGACAAAAAGTACAAGACGGAAGATGCTGGCATGGAGAAATTCATCGTCGGTAAATTTCTGGACATTAAAATGATAGACTCCAAGACAGTGATTAGCCAAATTCAGGAGTTGCAGGTTATTATACATGAAATACATGATGAAGGAATGTCTCTTAGCGAATCATTTCAAGTGGCTGCCGCAATAGAGAAATTGCCTCCGTTATGGAAAGACTTCAAAAATTATCTGAAGCACAAACGAAAGGAGATGACAATGGAAGTTTTGATTGTTCGACTCAGAATTGAAGAGGACAACCGAAAATCTGAAAAGAAAGCAACTAATACCATTGTGGCGAAGACAAATGTGGTCGAGTCTGAAAAGAACAACAAAAGAAAGAGGGATAACAATCCAAACGCAAAGAAGGCAAAGAAGTTCACGGGAAATAGCCATAATTGCGGGAAGAGAGGACATAAGGCAAGCGAGTGTCGAGGTCTAAAGAATCTGAACAAGAAGAAAGACCAAGTTAATGTTACAGAATTCGAAGAGCTTTCAGAGAATGTCTCTGAAATGAATTTGTCAGCGGTGATCTCAGAATGCAACTTAGTAGGCAACACGAAAGAATGGTTTGTGGACACTGGTGCCACGAAACACATTTGCGCCAACAAGTGGAAGTTTTCCGACTATAAACCCACGACACAGGAAGAGCAACTCTTTATGGGAAACTCCTCTACGTCAAAGGTTGAAAGCAAAGGAAAAGTGGTTCTTAAGATGACTTCTGGAAAGGAGCTTAATCTAAATGATATTCTACACGTTCCAGATATCCGCAAGAACTTAGTTTCAGGATCATTGCTGAGTAAAAATGGCTTCAAATTGGTATGTGTTTCTGATAATTTTATATTGTCTAAAAATAGAGTATACGTTGGAAAAGGGTAAGTGAGTGATGGTCTGATCAAAATGAATGTAATGACTATTGTACCAAAGGATAGTGATAATAAAATAGACTCTTCTGTTTATATCACTGAGTCATTTAGAATATGGCATGGCCATATTAACTTTGATATATTGCGAAAAATGATAAACTTAGAATTTATACGTACGTTTACAATAGATTCTAATTACAAATGTGAAACATGTGCCGAATCAAAACTGACTAGAACTTATTTTCATCAAGTTGAAAGGAATACGAAACCTCTAGACTTAATACACACAGATGTGTGCGACTTAAAATTGTGTCAAACTAGAGGTGGAAAACGGTATTTCATTACCTTTATTGACGATTGTATGAGATACTGTTATGTATATCTCCTTAGAAGCAAGGACGAGGCATTCAATGTATTTAAACAATACAAAGCAGAAGTTGAAAATCAACTTAATAAAAAGATAAAATCGTTAAGAAGTGATAGAGGAGGATAGTACAAATTTCCTTTTGAGAAGTTCTGCACCGAACGTGGTATTATACATTAGACAACGGCACCATATTCCCCTCAATCAAATGGGATAGAAGAACGTAAAAACCGCACACTAAAAGAAATGATGAATGCTCTACTCATTAGCTCTGGTCTACCAGATAACATTTCGGGAGAAGCTATACTTTCTGCTAATCATATTCTTAATAAAGTGCCTCGAAAGTAGACTTCTAAATCACCGCATGAACTGTGGAAAGGCAGACCACCATCCTACAAATACTTGAGAGTGTGGGGGTGTCTTGCCAAAGTAGAAATACTGAAACCAAAAAAGGTCAAAATTGGAACAAAGACTATAGATTGCATATTTATAGGATATGCTCATAATAGTACTGCTTATCGATTTTTGGTGTACAAATCTGAAATTGATGACATTCATGAAAACACCATTGCCGAATCTCGAAATGCTAGATTCTTTGAGCATATTTATCCTCTAAAACCCTCTATTGAAACTGTTGTTCAAGAAAGATCTAGAGATTCAGATACTCAAGAGGATAATATTGATCAAAGAATACATAAAAGAAATGTTGAAACAGAGGTAGAGGAACCAAGAAGGAGCAAACGACAACGGATCTCTAAAAACTTTGGACCCGATTTCTATGCATACATGATAGAAAATGAACCTCTAACCTATCAACAAGCAATGTCATCTCCAGATGCTCCTTACTGGAAGGAAGCTGTCAACAACGAAATAGAATCCATTTTGCAAAACCATACATGAGAACTAGTGGATCTACCTAAATGTTCAAAACCACTAGGATATAAATGGATATTTAAGAAAAAACTCAAGGCTGACGGCTCAATAGATAAATATAAAGCTCGTATAGTAGTCAAAGGATTCAGACAGAAAGAAGATCTGGATTATTTTGACACTTACTCACCAGTAACTAGAATAACATCCATTAGGATGCTTATTGCAATCGCCTCTATACTAAATTTGGAAATACATCAAATGGATGTAAAAACAGCATTTTTGATTGGTGAGTTAGAGGAAGAAATATATATGCTACAACCAGAAGGGTTTGTAAGCTCAGAAAATGAAAACAATGTGTGTAAATTGGTGAAATCGCTTTATGGCCTTAAACAAGCACCAAAACAATGGCATGAAAAATTTGATGAAACTATGTTATCAAATGGATTCACTATAAATGAATCAGATAAATGTGTTTATATAAAATACACACATATTGGATATGTCATTCTATGTCTCTGTGTTGATGACTTATTGATCCTAGACAATAATAAGGCCATAATAACATCAACAATAGATATGTTATCCAATAGATTCGATATGAAAGACCTTGGAATGGCTGATGTAATCTTGGGTGTCAAAATTGTGAGAACACCACAGGGATATGCATTATCCCAATCACACTACATAACCAAGATACTCGAAAAATTCAAGTAATACAATATAACAATTGCAAAATCACAAGTAGATATGAACCAAAATTGGGTTAAGAACACTGGTGACAGCATATATCAAGTTGAATACTCTCGTATATTAGGAAGTAACATGTATGTAATGAACTGCACAAGACCAAATATCGCATATGCTGTAAGTAAGCTTAGTAGATTTACTAGCAATCCTAGTAAACATCATTGGAAAGCGATAATAAGAGTTCTTGGATATCTAAAATATACACAGAACTTTGGTTTGCGTTATACAAATTATCCTTCAGTAGTGGAAGGTTACAGTGACGCAAACTGGATAACTAGGTCATATGATACTAAATCCACAAGTGGATACGTATTCACATTAGGAAATGGAGCAATTTCTTGGAAATCGTCCAAACAGACTTGCATAGCAAGATCAACAATGGAATCAGAATTTATTGCACTAGATAAAGCTGCAGAAGAAGCAGACTGGCTTCGAAATTTTCTGGAAGACATTCCAAATTGGAGCAAACCCGTGCCTCCAATATGTATACATTGTGATAGTCAATCAGCTATTGGAAGAGCCAATAGTACACTATACAATGGTAAATCTAGGCAAATTCGTCGTAGACATAAAACAATAAGACAACTTCTCTCTAATGGAGTTATCACTATAGACTATATACGGTCAAAAGATAACATAGCGGATCCACTAACAAAAGGCTTGCCAAAAGAGAAAGTTCAAATATTATCAAAGGGAATGGGACTAAGGCCTATGGATTAAAAGTTTTTCCAAAACGGAAACCCTACCTAGTTGACTGGAGATCCCAAGATCTAGGTTCAAAGGGACAACTAAGTTCAAGAAAAACTTGAAAGCACCGTTACCCACTAACCATTCCTATGATAAGTTAGTGCATTAATTTGGAGAATAGGATAAGTACTAATACTTTTAATGATCTCTATACTTGGAAAAGACTAAAGAACCAAGTGGGAAATTAAGAATTTTCTTTATAGAATCACCTACGTAAGTACGAAGTCGCCGCTTCAAAGAGAATTGTGAGGCCAAGTTCTCCAAGCACTTATGAGACCAAGTTGGTGTTCATGGCAAAAACGAACTCAAACAGAGAACCAAGAGGTTAAGAAACATTTATCATGTGTTATCTTTATAAACTTACACAAAAGGCTTACAGTTCAAAGACAATCTAGACCACTGATTCGCCAGTAGGTTATAACGATAAAACACTAGGAAAAGTTCAAGGCCATTGTGCTACTTTTACCGATATGATAAATGTTACTCAAAATTTTAAAAACAGATTAGAAAACCACTCATTCATGTGGGGGATTGTTGGAAGAATGAACAAGTGTTTGAGGCAAACTAAGTCCCACATCGGGGAAATTTGTGTCTTAGTTCACTATTTATACTAAGGTTTGATATGCTATAACAAAAGAAAGAGGAGATGGAAGAGAGAGAGAGAAGCAATGGCATGATAAAGCACTCATGTAATATTTAAAAGTCAAATATTAGGGCCTTGGGCCTCTTGGGGTCTCCTGATCGATTGGGCCTCCAAATTCATATGTGCTTGCTACGGTGCGAAATTATTTTTTAATTTAGCCGCGCGGTTACCAACAGAAATATCTGTTGGTAAAAGGTCGCAACCTTTCCTATAGACATTACCGTTGCAATTCAAACAGAAGCAGCCCCTCATGAAAGCATGTCTCTTCCTGGCTATATAAAGGCCTGCGGAAATCAAATCAAATCATCTTCATCTGCGCTCCCCTTCTCTTCTCCTCTGTAAATTCTGTTTTTGCAATAATACTTTCTTGAGTTCGTCTAACCCTGTACTGTAGCGCATCAGTGCAGTGTACGGTCCGCTCTACCTTGGGAGGCAAATTGCTGATCATCTCCTGCGCACCGTGGGGGAGCAATATCGCTTTAAGGGAACAGTACACAATACTGGGCTCGGACATACTATACGGTACTGCCTTCTATCTTTTCTTCTTCCTACTTTCTATCGCTACTGCATGCACAGTACTCGTTGGCACTTCTATGCGCATTGCTTGCTGATTGCCATTCTGTTATACTTAGCGCAACAATTCACACCCTCCTCCTATTTATAGTGTAATAATTGCCTTAAGATTCATTTTACATAAGCATATTATAGTAACTCGGATATCCTGGAATCATCATAGATAGCAATCCAGATAAATAATAATTCATTATTACATATATAACATATAACTATTATCAATTATAAACTTCATTATACCTAATATGCGATATTGAACCATTAGTAGAACTAGTACAGTAATTATTTTTGCAAAATTGTAGTTCTAACTATCGCCATCAACTATAGATATGTACACACATATAAAATATATACGTACGCATGTATGTATATATGGTGAGTGTTATGCTAGCACCTTAGATATTAGTTTGATGACAACAACCACGTGGTATCATATAAAATATAAATACTAATATTTTATCATGTTATGTAATGTATAATATAGAAAATTATGTAGGTGTTGATTAAGAATTCTGTACAATATTCAGGGGCGGAGCCATAGTGTTCTCAGCTAGGGCAATGTCCTACCTAAGCTTATGTTGTTCTTTTAGCAAAAGCCCTTTTTTTGTCAAAATTTGGCTCTATCTAGAATTATCAACATGCCCTACCTCAAAATGATCTATGCCTGCATCCCATATCTCCTTTTTGTTTGTGTACCATTTCACATTATTATAGTCGACATGTGAACCTTTTCAACTTTTGTGCTTCGTAAAATTGATATATTGAAGATGTAGAAGTTATCTTTTTTAAATTTATTAACCTATGCCCTACCTCAAGTTGAAGGCTAGCTCCGCCATTGACAATATTCAAGAGGATGATAAAGAGTCAAGGCATAGAAATGAAGACTGATAATAGAAAATCAAGATATGAGACTATAGTCATAAATTATATTGTTAAAGTTTCCAATAGTACTTCTTTGGTTTTTTTTTCTGCATTTTCCTAAAGATTTTTTAAAATCACATTTTTTTTCTTTTGATAAAAAGGTAGTGAATCAACTGGATTCACGCCTTCATTTCATTGCAAACATAGATAATACAACAACCGAAGTACAATAGTTTCGGCAGTACAAAACATCAAAAGTATGGTGGTATGCAAGCCACGTAACCAGCGTATACAGAACTAAGAGATAAATGTTTACAAACGTGTAAATAAAAACAGCAAAACGAGTTTCAACATCACCGACCTAGTATATACAAAACATAATAATATACATAATACAGTTAAGAGGCCGAGCATCCAAACCAAAAGAACAATGCAGCACCTTCTAGCCAAATACCAGTTAGTCAAGCATCTCATTCCCTAGCACAATCATGAACGCTTGCTGCTACATAATCGATGAATTTCCAGTTGCATGTGCCTGCCCATTCATAAACAAATTTATGTATGGAAAAAATGATTTGCTGTGCAGTTTTCATTTTAAATTTAAATCTTCTTGAGTTCCACTCATGCCAAATGATCTAGGTGTATGCAAAATTTAGAAGAACAAATAAATCACGTTTGGAATTTTCAGCTAGATTGTAGAAAATGTGTTGCTAAAAGAAAAACTGATCACGAATGTATCTCTCCAATCTAAATTAATGTCCACAAACCAGGCACTTCTTCCAAATGTAAAAAGCAAAATTGCACTCGTAGAATAGACGCACGAAATTTTCCATCTCTCCCCCATAGAAAACACATCCTCCAACAACGTTCTGCCCTTTCCTCCTTGATATGATGATGGTATTTAGTCTATCATGATGATTGGACACATATGGATCTTCACCTTAGCCGGAACCGTCTTCATACCCCACATAAAACCAAATCCCAACCATATACAACTGGAGAAGTTAAGTAACTTATATAATTTTTAACTGTGAAAGTGTTACCACCAATTCCAAGCTTCCAATCAAACTCATCTCGTTCCTCATTCAACCTAACATTTTCAAGTAGCGTGATGAGACAACTTAACTGATGAAGCGCATTTCCAGAAATTAGTTGACAAAAAGTTAGCCTCCATTTAAAATCAGTTGTCGTTGGAATGAACATTTCCTTTACAGTATAGGTTTTTTGGCATGCAATAACAAATAACTCTTCAAACTCAAATATCAACGGTATAGGAAGAAGCCAAACATCAAGCTAGAAAGAAACATTTAAGCCACCCTTCACCACTATGCTTGCACCCAGCATAAACCAATGCATATTACTCATAACACCTTTCCATAAAATCAAGCAGTGAGAAAAATCCTTATTCCAATCTAAGCTACCATTATAACATGAACTAAGTATCCATTCTTTCCAGAAAGCCTTCTTATCATTTAACATGAACCACTACCATTTGCACAGTAGACTAGAATTCATGCATCTTAGATTGAGAACCCCAAGACCTCCCTGCTCTTTATATTTGCACATTTGGTTCCAAGAAATTAGGAATTTAAAACTTTTCATCCCCTTGCTTCCAGACCAGAATTTTTTTTCCTCAACGTGTCAATTTTGTCAATAACCCAACCTGGGCATTTATAAAAAGAAAGCCAATAGAGAGGAATGTCAGAAAGGACCGAGTTCACTAAAACCAGTCTACTTGTTCTCGAGAGCGAGTTCCCCTTCCAACCAGCCAATCTAGTATCAACTTTGTCAATGATAGGTTGCCAATCCTGCTTCAATATTCTTTTTGGTCTAATGTACGCACCAAGGTAGACCAGCGGATAAGCACCAACCTTACAGTTAAAAATCGCAGCACACTTCGAGCTAAGATCTTCACTACGTCCAATCGTGAACACACTACTCTTGTGAAAATTAATTTTCAGACCCAACAAGCTCTTGAAAGCATAAAGCAAGAAGTTAAATGAGGCAATGTACTTACATTTAGGACTGATAAAAATAATAGTATCATCCGCATACTGTAGCAAATTAATTCGCCCTATAATGTGGTCCCTACCACAGCTCTCGATATTGCCCTTTTTGCTACTCACTAGCAACACTCTAGTGAAAACATCAGCGGCCAAATCAAAGAGAAGAGGAGAAAGAGGATCTCCTTGTCTCAATCCTCTTCTATAAGTAATAATGCTACTAGAATACCTAACACACAAATGTTCGATCTACTAGAAGATAAGATACAAGTAATCCATTCAACCCATTTGGCAGGGAACCCTCTATCCTTGAGGACGTTAATCAAAAAATAACAGTCAACAGTGTCAAAACCTTTAGCAAAATCCAACTTCAAGATGGCACAAGGCACCCTATTCTTATTACAGTACGAAATAACCTCTTGCACCAAAACAGCTCCATCCAAAATAAAACTACCCTGATAAAAGTCGACTGCGATCTATCAATTAGATCCTCCACCTTAGTCTTCGGCTCATTAGCTAGAACTTTAGTTATAAGTTTGAAAGAACTATTAAGAAGGCTAATAGGGCGAAAATCAGGCGTCTCAACATTCCCTTCTTTCTTCGGTATCAACACTACACTCTTGTAGCTAAGCAATTCTAGCCTAAAATTGCCATCATAAAAAACATTAAACAGCCGCACCACATCGTGTTTCAACCAAATCCAGTATTCTTTAAAAAAGAAATTGCCCAAATGAAGCTTTTTGTACAACTCCCCAGGCTGCTGCTCTACTTCTCAAAAAAAAAAATACTCCTACTTCTGCATGTTAAATGAATGAAGTAAACATAGGCGGTCACGGAGACACTGCACTGATTGTTCCGAGGTTCTCTGTACTGCTTCAGAAGGGAATTTAACGTAAAATGTTAACCAATGTTTATGTTGTCAAATTAAACCGTTTTAGCTTTATGATATAATAATAAACTGAACATGAAAACCTTAGGATACAGAGGTTTTTTTTTATTGTTAAAGGGACTCCACATTTGATTAAGGGGAGGACCAATTTTTATTTATTGTATAATTGTTATGGGGAGGACAAAATAAATCAGTCTCCCCTTAAACATATAAATTAAAATTCCCCTATTAACCCCTTATAATCCTCATTAAAATAAACATGTAACTTAAACCTTAATTAATGCTAACAATTTAATAATGCACATAAAAATAAAAAGGCTAATTCTATTTATACACCAAAATTTGCTAAACATAAACAAAAAAATTATAATAAACTACTATACACCATATATTATTTTACACACACCGTTTCTTTTACTAAATTATCAATGTTCTCGTCTTATTTTTCTTTCCTCTTTCAAACTTAAAACACAATTACCCAAAATTAGAAATTCTGCATCAAATTGAGTAAAATTTAATAAAATGAAAACTTTTCTTTTGCTAATACTGTACTTTTTATAAACTTTTTGAAAAAAATTCAATTTCAACAAAATTACTTTAATTTTACAAAATAAATCAACACTTCTAAATTAGACATTATTTCTGAATGTTTTCTTAATTGAAATTTTAGATTTCATAATTAAATAATTCATTAACATCTTTGTTAACATATATTGTTTGCATCAAGTTTTAATACTTTTAAGAATAATTTGACTTTTTATATGCAAAAGTTTTAAAAAATCAACTATGAGAAAAGAGTAATTTAGTAATATAATTTATAGAAAAATAATGGTGTATGCTAAGTGGTTTTCGGTGTATAAATAGAATTTGCCAAATAAAAAATAGATATATTTAATGTAATGGAGACACAAGAAAGCTTCATGGTGATCAGAAGGCATCAGATTAGGTAATTAATTTTAATTTCATATTAGAATTGGTATGGTTAATTTGAAATAAATGAAAAAACAAAAAATTTAATCTAATGTGTTGTATCTAATTTGAGTAATTGATATGTTTAGTAATTTCCAAGTTTGTTATTTGCGTTGAATTTAGTAAGTTAGAGTTTAACATAAGTGACAAGCCTTGGGTAGTTTGGCCTCGTTTTCTTTTCTTTTTCAAATAAACCAAACCCCCCTTAACAACAAAAAAATAAGCTGGAGTCCCCTTAAAATTATCCTCCCCTTAACCAAATGTGGAGTCCCTTTAACAATCCCCCTTTTTTTTTTGCTGTGTGTATTAACATCCCACTAATTACACTTCAGGCTTTGTTCAAAATATTAAATTAGTTTTAAGAGCGAGTTGGTCTAATCAATTCTATCCTCAAATGCAATTCAATAAAATTGATGCCTAATTTTCAAAAACTATTAGGATGCTGCTGCTTTTGATCTTATTTTCGCATATTTTTTTCCTTATTATTTGCATCTTTTTCATTGTAGATACTAGATTATAAAGTTGATAGGGTTTTGATAGATGAATGAAAGGAAGTAAAATGAAAGAAAATAAACAAAGGTAGTTAAGGAATAAAAAAGGTCAAAAAAGAAAAAATTAGGGTGGTGTTTATTTTTTAAAATTACCGGGGAGGAGACCAAATTGCAGGGTGAGAATGGATGAAGCCTTTTATTTTTTTTCAAGTAAATCTTCAAGAAAATGGTAAATTTGATTATTTCCAAAATTTAAACATTATGATTAGTTACAATGTACCAAGAGAGCATATGTTGAATTGTGGAAAATGTTTCCTTTTCCAAAAACCTGGCTTGAATCCTTCGGTCCGAAATCCCCTGGCCCTAATGAAACATATTAATCTTGCCCATTGATTTCACGGGGACCACATGAAATCAACAAACATGATTTATTTGCCTTACCAGGTCCTGAGGATTTCAGACCAGGTGATTATACAAAAAAAAACCGAGTTTTGTCATTTCATTGTTAACATTAATAATAACATCAATCCCAATAATGATTGACAACTCAGCCTTCGTTGGCGATTGGAAAAGGCCGAACATAGATCTGGGCACTGATAAACAAAATGAATGAAATGGAAACCGAGAAAGAGAGAAGATACGTATTTTTAGAAGTCTTAATTGTTAATTAAGTATGCTTCACTTTATAAATTTAATTTCATTCACCCTTTGCTAATTACTAGTTGGTAATACACTTGATTGATTAGAGACGAATCACTAGTACAAAGGCTAAAGGGATAAATCACAATGACAACTTCAGCGGTTGTTGCGTGAGAGCGAAGCTTGGAAAATTATTTCAACATGTAGGAAGGAAGAATCCATATCTCGTTTATGTTTCAAGCAGTCTGGTATTGACTGGAGCTCAAAAAATAAATTAGGCCAAACCACTACATCAAAGAACTTCCATTGAAGACTGCAAGACACGCTAAAAAAAATTAAGTTTATAAGCGCCATAGTTTCAAGTCGGTGTCAACTCGAATGCACAAGGATTGGTGTTGTCACTGATTTCATTGTCTTCTCTATTCCATAGTAATGCTTCATGACAGGTTCCATAGCTTTTGGACTTCGCTTACTAGTTGTGGACACCCAGGGTTGGTTTGAACTACAACTCGAATAGGATGACCCTTTAGTAATTCAAGCTAGAAACATTAATTTTTTATAAAACTTGGGGGTAGGCTAATGACATAAGTAGAAGTATGATAGTCTGACTATGATGGGTTGCCCTTAACTGATTTAGGTCGGTACCACCCCATTGAGCTTGGCTCGGAGCCGATCTAAATACTTAATAGGCTTGGGTTTTTTAATTTTTGTGAAGAAGCTTATATCCTTCAAGTTTTCTAACTAAGTTTTGAGTGATTCAGACTCTGTTTCGATGTTCAATCTCCTTCAAATTTCAATTAAATTGACATTTTAAAAAATTTCAAAACATCATATTGTTACAAGTAATAAAGACACTACTGTTATTATAATTACCTCTTTGATTGGAGAAATTTTTGTTTGCAAATTGAGGAAAATGATCTCGAAAATCTTGAGGTTAATTACATCAATTGTGAGGTCATGTATGTTTTATTTAAAAATGACATGAAGATGGAGTTTAAAGGTTAAAATCTCCGTCCTAAAGAAAAACTAATAAGCGTTGTTTTATATTAAAGTATTACTTTAAAAATAGGAATTTACAATATTAATCACACTTCGAACATTTTCAAATCTCGATTTTCTCTTTTCCAAAAAAAAGCAATATAACTTGGACACAAGTCATTTTATCGGATTTTATGACTAAGAAGTTTTCTATGCATGAAAATACAGTTTACCATGGAGTGTATTTATAATAACTTTGAGTTATTTAGAATTGTTTTAAGAGGAACGCTAACCTTCGATCAAAAATATTTTAATACAAAAACATCTGTCTTATGCATTATCTTTTTAAGTATGAACCAAATGAAACTCCTCCCAAAAGTGGCAAGAAAACGGGGAAGAACAGGATTAATGAAAAGAAGACCCGAGAAATGGAGGTGAAAGAGGATGATAAAGAAGAAGAAGAAGAAAGAAAAAGAATGGATGGAAATATCCCTCAAATTTTTTGAAGACAACTCAACCAACAAATACGGACATCATCAAGAGTCAAAAGAGAAGCTTCTCAATAACCAAAGAAAGCCTAATATGCCAACGGGTAAGATGTTTTCAAAACATTTCAACAAGATTGATAACTTTTTCAAAAAAAAGTAATTAAAAGCCTAGAGGAGATCCTTCATCACCTTCACCATCTTTCTAAATCAATTATGTTTACTACATATTTTCGTTATGTATTGCAAATTGATTTTTTCCCTTCTTTTCCCTTCTTATGCTCATGTAATCAAATACCCATTGTTAATAAAATCCTTTAAGTCACACATATATAATAAATAAATATATGAAGAATACTTACTTTAAAAATAAACAAAAATGAATTCAAAAGAAAAGCATAAAAGTTGAGTATTTGTTAATAGATAAAAAGTAAACATGTCAAACATATGTACTAAAGATTATACATCGACGTCAAGGTAGTGAAAAGTTGGTAGACTGATGTTAAGTGATAAGCGTGGATTAGAGATTAATCGCTTAAGTGGAGGCTAAACGAGAATTAATTGAAACTAGGCGTTTTCGATAAACTCATGCATTTTGGATGAAATTTTAGTATTTTGTTCAATATTAACTAATCCACAACAGGATTTCATGGACTTGGATAGGTAAGAAACAATAGAGACAAAATCGCTTGAAGTAAACATTTTGATGCTTATGAGGGACATCAGGCCTAAACTGATAATATATAGTTAGATGCTGCAGTGTATCTCATCCAGGTGGACTAGGAAAATATTTGTGTGCTAAGACTAGCACAGCACCTAAAGATGGCCTAAGCCGTGCCTAAAAGGATTTTTTACAACGCCGGACTGGACATACAAGTAATATAAATATCGGTATTTCTAAAAGTAACATCAGGTTTTATTTTTAAAATGAAAATTAGTTATTTTTAATGATAGAAATAGTTTCTATTTAGTTTTTTACCTTATAAAAGGACAAGTTCAAAGCATAAAACTTATCTATCTTCTCGTTAAATATTACCTATTAAGTTCTAAACAAATTCTTTGTAAAAAATTACATGGGGAAAAACATCTACGATTAGTAAAAGTACAGTAACCTAGGGAAAAAAACCATTTAAACATTCAAGAAGGCATTACTCTTTATTTTAAGAAATAAAAGACACTTAACCAAAAGTTAACAGAGCATGGACAAGAAAGGCAATTTGCTACACTTTCGTGCATTATTCTATGCTTTTAATGAAAAATATTGTTAGATGCTCTGGAAATAGAGAAATACCGAATTACGAAGAAATGGACATAAACATCAAAGATAAAACTAAAGAATGAGAAGACATTTCGATAGACCATATATTTAGTCTAATGGAGAAATGGGAAGCTTCAATTGCAAAAAACATTGAAGTTGAATCCATTAAAAAGAATTTTTTTTTATTGTATTTGTTTTCATTTGTTGAGTTATTGGTACAATTTAATTATGTGTTTGAGGCACCGTGTATATATATGATTGTATCATTGTAAGATTATGTTTGTTAATTTCTTATATAATAAAAATATTTGTGTATCAAATAAAATGTTTATAAATATAAAATTTAGAAACTTTGATATATATCTTAGTTGCATACAATTGATTTTGATTCTCCTAAACATCTTATATTGATATGTTTAACAACCGATACTTCATATTTCATACCTATTGATATTCAATTTAATCTCATTTTTGTTCATGACAAAATGGAAGAAATAATATAAAATAAAAATAAAAATAAAAATTGGGAGTGAGAAGGGATGAACTGTGCAAGGGAGAGGGAACTAACTGAGTCAGAGAGTAAATCAAACTTCAAAATTCAAATCAAACACTATTATACATTCAAAAGCTAGGTGAAGTCTGCATAACGGTTAGATCACCCTAATGATGATTTGGGTGGCCAAATTTGGGTTCAGAGCCTTTTTGCAATGTAATGAAAAGGCTGCGTACAATCAACCCCCTGCCCGTGCACACTATCGCATGGGAGCACCATGCATTGCGTTAGATCTCTTTTATTATATTTTCAAAAATATTTTGCTAGCATTAAAGACCTTTAGCTCAAATGGTTAGAGGTGTGATCCTTTAGACAGAGATCATGCCTTTGAGCCCCTGAAACATCTAATGAGCGCTCTATTTGAATAAAGTACCACTTTTGTATTAAAAAACATGATTGTTAACATAAACAATTAAGAGAATGTTAATACCGAATGCATTGATCTGACCGACAACAAACAATATAATATTTTTACTAAGGATTTTTCAAGTTGTATAAATAATTGTGCACGAATTGCAATTGTACTATTCAGATATATTTCAATAGCATATATCAAAATGGATCAACAAATGGACCGAAGTAGATAAAGAAGGTTCAAGACAAGGAGAAAAGAGTAGAAGAATTCGAGACAAATTTAGAGAATATAGGATGACAAGACATTCAAAAATAAAGACATCACAACTAATTAGTTGAAGTATTTGTAAAGTCTCGGAAGTTTTTGTAAAAGGCTCATAGCAAATATCTTTGAATTTTCTCTGTTACTAGATTATACTTTTGTTTCAGTGTTTTTTTATAAATATACATTAACATTTTTGAATACTAGAAATAAGAAATGGTTTTGTAAAGTGTGTTTAAAAAATCAACATACATGTGTCGATATAATTGTTAGGATTACCTCGTATGTTGTTAACGTAGGAATGACGATTTGAATAAAAAATCTCATACCATGGAATAAATTGAAGGAGTGAAACACAAATATGAGTTGGTAGGCACGTAATATCAAAGGATTTCACAAATATGTGTGCGCCCAGTGTAGAAGGAGGAGGAGGAGCTTTATTCCGATCGTCGTTTCATAACAATAATGACCATTAAGAAATTTTAAAATCTACATAAATATGTTGACATACCCTTTCACTATACGTCTAACATAGTGACAATTGGAGATTTTTTTCAAGTCTAAATCAATATACACTTCTCTTCAATCCTTTATCAAAAATCATATCTCTTCATCTTTTATAATAAAGCTTTGGCAAATAAAAATCTAAAAATATTCTCATTTTTCCCTAACTCTTTCAATGTCACTACTTTGATTCTGCATTTAATTCACAAATTCACCCTCTCCCACATTAATTCTTCATAGGCACATGAGACCATAGAGTTCATTCTTGAATTCTAGATCATTTTCTTTCTGTTTTCATATGTTACTCTCGAATTTCAAAGAAAAAGTGCTACAATTGTATATAGGAAATCTGCATTGAAGATTGTAAGAATTTGTCGTCGAAAGATACAATTACTTGTTGTGTCCTACCATAGTTTGAAAGGTTAAGCGTCCTTGTCATCTACTTTAAAATCAAGATGTTGGATGTAACTTGGCACCGTGGAAAGGAAAGATTATATAGGTACAATTTTCACATGTGGAAAGTAAGTTGTGATAGTAAAGATTTTGAGCACGGTACAGGACTTGACGTAGGATTAGAAATTTACACTAATATCAAAATATATTATTCACTTGATTGTTTTTTTTTTTTTTTGAATTTTGAATTTTTCAGAAGGGAAACCGACCGGAGTTGTAACAACCCGCAATTTATGTACCAATTTAAATTTTTATTTTAAGGAAATTTTGTTAGGAAATGCATCAAAATTTAAAAATTTCATTTTTAAATTAAATTATTTTTACAAGTTTTATGATGTATTAAAGAATGATTTCCATTTTATTTCTAATAAACAATTTGTAATTAGATAAATGGTGATTTATAACAATTGAATTGTTTATGAATAAATTTCATGAACGAATACTCAAAATAGTTAATTTTGATTTGACTGTATAAATCAGTTTATGATATTCATTTTGAAATTTAAAATATAAATTAAATTAAGGTGCAATGTAAAATAAATATTTATATTTGAGATTTTGTCAATTCTTGAACAATAGGTGCGAACCATTTCATAAATTTATAAACAAACGTGATTTGCATTACTAATCGATTTGAATATTTAGCCTTAAAATTTCTTCGTTGTTTAAAAATGAATATTATGGAAAGAGTTGTACCGTCATAAGTTTAGAAATGAATTTAATGCTTATCATGCGACTTGATAAGAAGAAAATATATATTTGAAATCAATTTTTAATTTACGAGTTGAGATTTTTAATATTAATAGTAATAAATTTGTTTTGAGTAAACCATTAAAATCTAAATTTATTACAACATTAATTGTGATAAAGTTAATGAGATTTTTATGTACAAACAGTGTCATTAAACTAAAAATATAACGCAAATTTATATAAGCAATGCATTATTTTTGTCCCATTGTTTTATGCATGTGCATGCGTTATTTTTTTTGTGTAATCTTTGAAAACAAACTAATTAAAAGATATGCATGCATTGTTGGGTTCCGCAACATAAGTAAAATGTCTTATATAAATTAA
This sequence comes from Allium sativum, assembly GCA_030737875.1. Lineage (NCBI taxonomy): Eukaryota > Viridiplantae > Streptophyta > Magnoliopsida > Asparagales > Amaryllidaceae > Allium > Allium sativum. The sequence continues at coordinate 745,444,141 of CM060916.1, read as the reverse complement.
AATTAAAATTTCAAATTCATTTCATTCTCAAATTGCCTTATCCGCTCGTTTGAATTGTTGCCAAAAACCATGTGAATTTAATTTCTATATTTTTCTTTTAATTTACAATTAATGTTAACCATTTAAGGTTTAACATTCATCCATTATATCATTTCTTTCCTTGAGCGTTCTCAAAATGAAATAAAATAAAATTAAAACATTCATTGCTGTTGGCCTATTACCCTTTTTACACAAACCATTCAATTCTTCCCAAAACACACATGGTCCCTAGGAAATTAATATAGACTATGCAGTTTTTTCTTCTTCTTATATATCTATACATTAGCAAACCATATACGAAACTCTAATTCCTATGACTGAGCCGCCACTACAAACCTTCAATGGCCAATATCATTCCGAATTCAAACACTAAATTCCCCAGATCCATTCAAATTAATTCAAACCCAAAAGCAAAAAAATCAAAGACCAATCTATGATCTTCCTTTCTATACGGTTAGATCGTGTATCATACAAGGAATTGAGAGAAATCGCAGCACCAAGTGGCGGGTTTCGAACCCGTTTCCAGGCAAGATGGGACCCGAGAGCTGGCTCCCCTTGGCGGTGCCGACGGGTGGCGGTCCGGCTTGCGAAGTGGCGAAGGCGGATCGGGATCCGATGGCTTCAAGGAGGCGACGATTATGGAGTTGGGCTCTGAACGAATTGGGTTCGGCTTCCTATAGTTTGTAACGTAGAAGAAAGAGGATTGAAGATGGTTAAGTATGTAATTATCCAACTAATTTAAATTTAATTATCCATCAATGTAATGAAAGTTTAAACAAGCATATTTCTCTCATACAAGTTTAGCATCAGACGAAACAACTTGCGTTGGAATCGCAGAAACAAGATCTACCTGACAGAACTGACTAGAATCAAAACGGAGCAGATCAGATTTTGGATAAATTTCAGATCTGAATTATTCGGTGAGATTTCTCTTTTTTTAAATTTAAAATAAAAAAATATATATACATATTATAATGATTCTGATTGTAATATATTATACGTGGTTCGAAATTTAGATTGGTTGTTTGGCCTTTGTTGATTATTGTTTGTGATAAATTGTGGTGATGATTATTTGTTGAATGATATGTTTTTGTTCGAATAAAAATATAATCTTGAATTGGTTAGATCATGCGTGTCAACATAAAATTGTCACGTTGTTATAATTTGTCATGTTGGAAACAAAAATAACACTATCAGTAGAAAGGTTAACATTAGAAATGTTAGGCTAATAAAAAAAAAATCATCATTCTTGTTAAGAAAAGTTATGTTAGAACAAGATTGGCACTTTTGTCATACATGTGCCATTAGAACAAGATTGGCATTTTTGTCATAAATGTGGTATTAGAACAAAAATTGGCATTTCAGTCATACATGTGCTATTAGAATGGAATTGGCATTTTGTCAAACATATGTTATTAAAATTGTTATTTATGTTAAATGAATTTATCATTCATGTTGAGATGAATGTTTCCTTCCTGTTAAAATATTGTAATGTCATTTAGAATGGCATTTAATTAGGATGTCATTAAATTAGAATGGCATTAGAAGTAGAATATGATTAAATTAGAATGGCATTAAAGTAGAAGGTCATTAAATTAGAATGTCATTAGAATTCAGAAAAGAAAAATGTGAATATATAAATTTACTTTTTATATTTCATTAGGGTACATAGAAAATTGATTACAATAAATGACCATTTATTTGTTATTTAAAATTTGGTCACAAATAAATATTCATTTATGTGACATTAGATTGAAAATTACATTTTATGTAAAAGATGATATTAGAATTATGTAAAATGTGATAATAAACAATAAAAATTACATTTTGTTGTAGTGTGAAACATCAGAAAAGAATGACAATAGAAATTGTTAATTTATGAAATATCATTTTTATATGACATTAGAAACCATAGGAAGTGTTAGCATATAAAATATCATTTTTATATGACATTAGAGTTCATAGAAAAAGACCAACATATAAATTATAATTTTATATGCCATGAGAGTTCATGGAAAAAGATTAACATATAAATTATTCTTTATATGACATTAGAAAACATCATTTTTAGAGAATGACATGTTAATTAAAAACATCAATTTTATGAAGAAATGTCTTGAGAGTGAAAAACAACATTTTAGTTATAAAATGTTAAGAAAGAGTAAAATAACATTTTAGTGATAAAATGTTAAGATAAAGTAAAATAACATTTTAGTGATAAAATGTTAAGATAGAGAAAAGTAACATTTTAGTGATAAAATGTTAAAGATGAATAAAAATAACATTATAGTTATACAATGTGGAGTTGACAAATATATCACTTGATATGTGTTTTGTTGAGTTAGAGTTGTCGACAAACAAGTATATCACTTTTATATGTTGTTGTTGAAATAGAATTGTCAACAAAAACAAAGTTATCCTTTTTATTTGTTTTTGTTGAAATGTTAGAATTGATTTAACATAAAAATATATTTTTTATGTTAATATGAAAGATTAGGAATGTTTACATGTAAAATACTCTTTTATATGATATTTGTTAGCAGAAACAATATTATTCATATAATATTAGGATGCAAAGAAAATTTTAACATAGAAAAATATTATTTATATAATATTAGAATGCACAGTAAATGTTAACATAGAAAAATATTAATTTTTATAATATTAGAATGCATAGAAAATTGTTAACATATAGAATATACTTTTATATGCCATTAGAGTTTATAGAAAAATGATAACTTATAAAATATACCTTTATATGTACATTGGAATTATTCTTTTATATATTAATAGAATACAAAGAAAAGTGTTAACATAGAAATTATTCTTTTTAGATGCAAAAAAAAACATAGCAAAAGAATTATACTTTTTAAAGTGATTGTAAACATAAATTAGAAAAGAGAAGAAAAGATTACATTAGGAAAGATTACATTTTTAATGTAATTAAAGAAAGAATATAAAAGTTACATTTTGCAATGTAGTTAAAGGTGAAATGGAAGATTTCATTTTACAAAAAAAATTAAAAGATTTCAAAAGAAAGGATTACATTTCTGTATAATGTAAATTAAAGATGGAAAAGTTAAAATTTTTATGTGATGTAAAAAATAAAAAAAATAAAAAAATTACATTTTATTTGCATTGTAGATGCAAATAAAAACATGAATTTTGAAAGGATTATTTTATTCACATTTTAGAGGTGAACAAGAACATGAATTTAAAAAGATTATTTTATTCACATTTTAGATGTGAATAAAAGACATGAAATTTAAGAAGTACATTTTATTTGCCTTTTTGTATGCAAATTAAAAAAACCATAGAAAATGAAGTACATTTTTATTTAAAAGTTAGTTGCAAATAAAAATATGAAGATATAAAGTACATTTTTATTCACATTTTAGATGTGAATAAAAGCTTGGATTAAAAAGTGCATTTATATTTCAAATGTAAATAAAAAGCATAAGAATAAAAAGTGTATTTTTTTTAACATTTTAGATGTAAATAAAAACATAGAAATAAAAGTGACATTTTAAATTTACATTTTAGATAACTAGATAGAATTTAATGTATATTTTTATTGTCAAAGTAGAGACAATAAAAAGATTAGAGTAAAAAAGTATATTTTTATTTACATTTTACATGTAAATAAAAAGAATAGATTTAAAGTTACATTTTGATTTACATTTTAGATGTAAATGAATGGATAGATTAAAAACTTATATATATATATATATTTTTAGATGTAAATACGAAATTACATCTAAAAGTGACATTTTTATTGATATGTTATATTCAATAAAAAGATTAGATTTATAAGTTACATTTTTATTGTCATTTTGGGGACAATAAAGAGAGTAGATTTAAAAGTGACTTTTTATTGATGTTTTATACTCAATAAAAAGAATATATTTTAATGTTATGTTTTTATCGACACTTTCGATATGATCGATGGAAAGTAGTTGAAATCGCCATACGATATATATATACACACATTTATATATATATATATATATAAATAGCGATAAATCATTATCAAATACTATTAACGATATGAAATGGTTTTAAACTATATATATGCGAGGATCATTTGAAAAGTCCAAGTTCAATCTCATTTCAGATGATTATACGATGATTTAAGTCGAAGAGCTGAAGACGGATTAAAGACCGACGATCTTCACATCGAATGGATGTGTTGCTACTGAGGCCCATGATTGGAGTATCTACCTTGAAGGGGAATCAGGGGTAGCCGTCCGGACGTATTGTTGATTGTTCGGATATGCGAGGTATAAGATGCCTTCAGTTTCGCTCAGACTCAGAACGGACTCGTAAATGGATCGTATGTCTGACATTGTATTCCTTTATATTGTATGTGTTGATCTTTGCTAAATATATATGTGTTTGGTATTCAACACCCTTCTCTAAGACGCACGAGCTTAGAGGTTATATATTGGCAGAAATCGATGGTATGGTATGGATTGACAATGTGGCATGCCAAGATGCATGGATCAAGGCTTTTGTTGAAAAGCAGGGCCTTGTGGGATGATTAAAGCATAGCCTGTTTAGGCGTAGCTTTGTGTATAGCGTTACTTCGCGAGCCTCACACCCCGGTATGAGTCAAAAACGGGATATGGACCGTAGGGAGTGCACACGTTTCTTTCTAGCTAGGAGTAGTGTCAGTGCTTAAATTGGCTGACATTCTACTTATGTGGATGATGGATTGAGGTACCTCGGGTTTTATAGGTTGTTAGTGGCCATATCGAGGTCCAAAGGGACCGGGAAACGTGTGTTCAGGCATAACTAATCCACTACCGTTAGGTGGGGACCGGCCCTACCGCTCCAAGGGTTCACTACGGGGGATCCTGAGGCATTTGCTAGAGTGTCTCGAATCGGAGGGGACGATCCCTAGCCTTGATTTCATGATGGAAACCAACTTCCAATATGACACCATGCAGTTTTGATTGTAGAACTAGTATGGCGACATAGTATGATGGGGTACTATGCCGTCTATGATTGATACATTATGATTGAAATGTTTTTATTAAAACATATACACACTAATATTAAATCCGTTTTATCGTATCAAGCATTTTTGACCATTATAAGGTAAAACCCTATCCTCTGGTTTGCGTTGCATTGTGTGATGGGGCTTGGGTCTTATAATGGTTTCATTTTTCTAAAGAGCATTGCGTTGTTTAACGATTTACTTTATTTTATGCACTGGCAATCCAATGGAGTAAACCCGTTCCGCGTTAGCGGCGTGGTCCTGTGATTAGCCTTATTACTAGATTAGTTAAGTTAGATTTCTCATACCAGTCCCATGACTTACCTGTAGTTTGTTTCACTGGCGAACTCGGGTGCCCATATTTTCCACACGGGCAGTCAAGTAGCTTTTTGCAGATATCTATTCTTTTAGCAAGATCCTGAATCGAAGCTTAAAGCTGTGTCCAGAGCTTTGATAGTCTTCCGCTGCACTGTATTATATTTAATGTAATATTTATCTTCCGTTGTATTTATTCTATTCGATGTACTCTGATATTCTGTAACTCTGATGTTATATTATCATGATGTAATAAAAGTCTGTTGTTGTTGTTCTAATGTGTTGTATTCCCAAAGTTAAAGTATTCGAGGATTTCCAACCTTTGGGTCAGACCTGTGTGGTTTATGGTCGATTCAAAGGGCGGGAATTTACGGGTCTTTACAGTTGGTATCAGCGCTCAGGTTAGCTCAAATCTTTGGGATATGACTCGTTAGAACTGAACAAAAGACTCATTAGAGATTGGATTAGTAATATCCAATAAGAATACTCATTAGAGATAGGATCAGTAGTATCCTAGAATGAGAAAACTCGTTAGAGATGGGGCTAGCAATTCCCTAGAATGAGTTGAGAGTGCCAAGATTGTAAACAACGTATTTGTGATTATATATATATAATCCGATCTTAGAAATTTTTTTAATATAAAAGTTATACATATTTGAAAAGTTAATCAACTAATAAAATTATTGAAACCAATAAAAATAATTAAAAGTTGAGTTGGTCAATTAAACAAATTTCAGCTCCGTTCCTTTTTGAGGACGAAAAGATTTTAAGTGGGGGAGATTGTAACAACCCGCAATTTATGTACCAGTTTAAATTTTTATTTTAAGGAAATTTCATTAGAAAATGCATCAAAATTTAAAAATTCCATTTTTAAATTAAATTATTTTTACAAGTTTTATGATGTATTAAGGAATGATTTCCATTTTATTTCTAATAAACAATTTGTAATTAGATAAATGGTGATTTATAACAATTGAATTGTTTATGAATAAATAGAATTGTCAACAAAAACAAAGTTATCCTTTTTATTTGTTTTTGTTGAAATGTTAGAATTGATTTAACATAAAAATATTTTTTTTATGTTAATGTGAAAGACTAGGAATGTTTACTTGTAAAATACTCTTTTATATGATATTTGTTAGCAGAGAACAATATTATTCGTATAATATTAGGATGCAAAGAAAATGTTAACATAGAAAAATATTATTTATATAATATTAGAATGCACAGTAAATGTTAACATAGAAAAATATTAATTTTTATAATATTAGAATGCATAGAAAATTGTTAACATATAGAATATACTTTTATATGCCATTAGAGTTTATAGAAAAATGATAACTTATAAAATATACCTTTGTATGTTATTAGAATCCATAGAAAATGATACATAGGAATTATTCTTTTATATATTAATAGAATACAAAGAAAAGTGTTAACATAGAAATTATTCTTTTTAGATGCAAAAAAAAAAACATAGAAAAAGAATTATACTTTTTAAAGTGATTGTAAACATAAATTAGAAAAGAGAAGAAAAGATTACATTTTTAATGTAATTATAGAAAGAATATAAAAGTTACATTTTGCAATGTAGTTAAAGGTGAAATGGAAGATTTCATTTTACAAAAGAAAATAAAAGATTTCAAAAGAAAGGATTACATTTCTATATAATGTAAATTAAAGATGGAAAAGTTAACATTTTTATGTGATGTAAAAAAAATTACATTTTATTTGCATTGTAGATGCAAATAAAAACATGAATTTAGACAGGATTATTTTATTCACATTTTAGATGTGAACAATAACATGAATTTAAAAAGATTATTTTATTCACATTTTAGATGTGAATAAAAGACATGAAATTAAAGAAGTACATTTTATTTGCCTTTTTATATGCAAATAAAAAAAACCCATAGAAAATGAAGTACAATTTTATTTAAAAGTTAGTTGCAAATAAAAACATGAAGATATAAAGTACATTTTTATTCACATTTTAGATGTGAATAAAAGCTTGGATTAAAAAGTGCATTTATATTTCAGATGTAAATAAAAGCATAGGAATAAAAAGTGTATTTTTTTACATTTTAGATGTAAATAAAAACATAGAAATAAAAGTTACATTTTAAATTTACATTTTAGATAACTAGATAGAATTTAATGTATATTTTTATTGTCAAAGTAGAGACAATAAAAAGATTAGAGTAAAAAAGTATATTTTTATTTACATTTCAGATGTAAATAAAAAGAATAGATTTAAAGTTACATTTTGATTTTCATTTTAGATGTAAATGAATGGATAGATTAAAAACTTATATATTTTTTTTAGATGTAAATAAGAAATTAGATCTAAAAGCGACATTTTTATTGATATGTTATATTCAATAAAAAGATTAGATTTATAAGTTACATTTTTATTGTCATTTTGGGGACAATAAAGAGAGTAGATTTAAAAGTGACTTTTTATTGATGTTTTATACTCAATAAAAAGAATATATTTTAATGTTATGTTTTTATCGACACTTTAGATATGATCGATGGAAAGTAGGTGAAATCGCCGAACGATATATATATATATATAAATAGCGATAAATCATTATCAAATACTATTAACGATATGAAATGGTTTTAAACTATATATATGCGAGGATCATTTGAAAAGTCCGAGTTCAATCTCATTTCAAATGATTACACAACGATTTAAGTCGAAGAGCTGAAGACGGTGATTAAAGACTGACGATCTTCACATCGAATGGATGTGTTGCTTCTGAGGCCCATGATTGGAGTAGCTACCTTGAAGGGGAGTCAGGGGTAGCCGTCCGGACGTATTTTTGATTGTTCGGATATGCGAGGTATAAGGTGCCTCCGGTTTCGCTCAGAACCGGAACGGACTCGTAAATGGATCGTATGTCTGACATTGTATTCCTTTATACTGTATGCGTTGATCTTTGCTAAATATATATCTGTTTGGTGTTCAACACCCTTCTCTAAGACGCACGAGCTTAGAGGTTATATATTGGCAGAAATCAATGGTATGGTATGGAATGATAATGTGGCATGCCAAGATGCATGGATCAAGGCTTTTGTTGAAAAGAAGGGCCTTGTGGGATGATCAAAGCATAGCCTGTTTAGGCGTAGCTTTGTGTATAGCGTGACTTCGCGAGCCTCACACCCCGGTATGAGTCAAAAACGGGATATGGACCGTAGGGAGTGCACATGTTTCTTTCTAGCTAGGAGTAGTGTCAGTACTTAAACTGGCTGGTATTCTACTTATGTGGATAATGGATTGAGGTACCTCTGGTTTTATAGGTTGTTAGTGGCCATATCGAGGTCCAAAGGGACCGGGAAACGTGTGTTTAGGCATAACTAATCCACTACTGTTAGGTGGGGACCGACCCTACCGCTCCAAGGGTTCATTGTGGGGGATCCTAAGGCATTTGCTAGAGTGTCTCGAATCGGAGAGGATGATCCCTATCCTTGATTTCATGATGGAAACCAACTTCCAATACGACACCATGCGGTTTTGATTGTACAACTAGTATGGCGACATAGTAGGATGGGGTATTATGTCGTCTATGATTGATACATTATGATTGAAATGTTTTTATTAAAACATATACACACTAATATTAAATCTGTTTTATTGTATCAAGCATCTTTTGACCATTATAAGGTAAAATCCTATTCCCTGGTTTGCGTTGCATTGTGTGATGGGACTTGGGTCTTATAATGGTTTCATTTTTCTAAAGAGCATTGCATTGTTTAACGATTTACTTTATTTTATGCACTGGCAATCCAATGGAGTAAACCCGTTCCGCGTTAGCGGCATGGTCCTGTGATTAGCCTTATTACTAGATTAGTTAAGTTAGATTTCTCATACCAGTCCCATGACTGACCTGTAGTTTTTTTCACTGGCAAGCTCGGGTGCCCATATTTTCCACATGGGCAGTCAAGTAGCTTTTTGCAGATATCTATTCTTTTAGCAGGATCCTGGATCGAAGCTTAAAGCTGTGTCCAGAGCTTTGATAGTCTTCCGTTGCACTGTATTATATTTAATGTAATATTTATCTTCCGTTGTATTTATTCTATTCGATGTACTCTGAAATTTTGTAACTCCGATGTTATATTATCATGATGTAATAAAAGTCTGTTGTTGTTCTAATGTGTTGTATTCCCAAAGTTAAAGTATTCGAGGATTTCCAACCTTTGGGTCAGACCTGTGTGGTTTATGGTCGATTCAAAGGGCGGGAATTTATGGGTCTTTATAGGAGTCATAAAACCCTCCCTAGTGCACTTAATCTGGTCCGCGAGTTCACTTAAGTGGCTGATCTTAGCGTATGCACATGGTAAGCTCTTAGCATGCCATTCTAGGTTTTGAACCCGCACCACTGTTATTCACTTATTATTTTTTATCCTACCTGAATTGATTATTCTGGAAACTAGAACGTAATTGTTAAAAGGACAATATACGATATTCATGTTGGAAGAATGAACAAGTGTTTGAGGAAAACTAAGTCCCACATCGGGGAAATTTGTGCCTTAGTTCACTACTTATACTAAGGTTTGATATGCTATATCAAAAGAAAGAGGGGATGGAAGAGAGAGAGAAGCAATGGCATGATAAAGCACTCATGTAATATTTAAAAGTCAAAGATTAGGGCCTTGGGGCTCTTGGGGTCTCCTGATCGATTGGGCCTCCAAATGCATATGGGCTTGCTACCGTGCGAAATTAATTTTTAATTTAGCTGCGTGGTTACCAATGGAAATATCTGTTGGTAAAGGGTCGTAAACTTTCCTACAGACATTACCGTTGCAATTCAAACAGAAGCAGCCCCTCATGAAAACATGTCTCTTCCTAGTTATATAAAGGCCTACGGAAATCAAATCATCTTCTTCTGCGCTCTCCTTCTCTTCTCCTCTGTATATTCTGTTTTTGCAATAATATTTTCTTGAGTTCGTCTAACCCTGCACTGTAGCGCATCAGTGCAGTGTACGGTCCGTTCTACCTTGGGAGGCAAATTGTTGATCATCTCTTGTGTGCCTGTAGGGGAGCAATACCGCTTTAAGGGAATAGTACACAATACTGGGCTCGGACAAACTATACGGTACTGCCTTCTATCTTTTCTTCTTCCTACTTTCTATTGCTACTGCATGCACAATACTCATTGGCACTTCTGTGCGCATTGCTTGCTGATTGCCATTCTGTTATACTTAGCGCAACAATCTTAAAGTGATATTGTTTGTTTTCCCTAAGTAGTTTCTTTTGCTTCCGACGATGGCTCAGGAAAGCAAAAGTTCGGCAAGTAAACCTGTTGTCACCACACCACCAACAGGACCATTAGTTCCTCCGACTGTCACTTTCTCGCATGGAGAACGGCCAGAAAAATTCACCGGTATTGACTTCAAGCGATGGCAGCAAAAATGTTGTTCTACCTGGCCACTTTGGGATTGGCAAATTTCGTTACATAGGATCCTCCGAAAGTTGATGAATTGGAGCCTGACGCTACAAAAGTTGAGGCACTCACTGCTTGGAAAAGTTCTAACTTCATATGCAAGAATTACATATTAAACGGACTGGATAACAGTCTGTACAATGTGTATTGTACAATGAAGACATCGAAGGTACTTTGGATGTCTCTGGACAAAAAGTACAAGACGGAAGATGCTGGCATGAAGAAATTCATCGTCAATAAATTTCTGGACGTAAAAATGATAGACTCCAAGACAGTGATTAGCCAAATTCAGGAATTGCAGGTTATTATACAAGAAATACATGATGAAGGAATGTCTCTAAGCGAATCATTTCAAGTGGCTGCCGCAATAGAGAAGTTGCCTCCGTTATGGAAAGACTTCAAAAATTATCTGAAGCACAAACGAAAGGAGATGACAATGGAAGATTTGATTGTTCGACTCAGAACTGAAGAGGACAACCGAAAATCTGAAAAGAAAGCAACTAATACCATTGTGGCAAAGGCAGATGTAGTCGAGTCTGAAAAGAACATCAAAAGAAAGAGGGAAACAATCCAAACGCAAAGAAGGAAAAGAAGTTCACGGGAAACTGCAATAATTGCGGGAAGAGAGGACATAAGGAAAGCGAGTGTCGAGGTCTAAAGAATCAGAACAAGAAGAAAGATGAAGTTAATGTTACAGAATTTGAAGAGCTTTCAGAGAATGTATCTGAAATGAATTTGTTAGCGGTGATCTCAGAATGCAACTTAGTTAGCAACACGAAAGAATGGTTTATGGACACTAGTGCCAAAAAACACATTTGCACCAACAAGTGGAAGTTTTCCGACTATAAACCCACGACACAGGAAGAGCAACTCTTTATGGGAAACTCCTCTACGTCAAAGGTTGAAGGCAAAGGAAAAGTGGTTCTTAAGATGACTTCTGGAAAGGAGCTTACTCTAAATGATGTTCTACACGTTCCAGATATCCGCAAGAACTTAGTCTCAGGATCATTGCTGAGTAAAAATGGCTTCAAATTGGTCTTTGTTTCTGATAATTTTGTATTGTCTAAAAATGGAGTATATGTTGGAAAAGGGTATTTGAGTGATGGTCTGATCAAAATGAATGTAATGACTATTGTACCAAAGGATAGTGATAATAAAATAGACTCTTCTGTTTATATCACTGAGTCATTTAGAATATGGCATGCTAGATTAGGCCATGTTAACTTTGATACATTGCGAAAAATGATAAACTTAGAATTTATACGTAAGTTTACAACAGATTCTAATTACAAATGTGAAACATGTGCCAAATCAAAACTGACTAGAACTTCTTTTCATCAAGTTGAAAGGAATACAGAACCTCTAGACTTAATACACACAGATGTATGCAACTTAAAATTGTTTCAAACTAGAGGTGGAAAACGGTATTTCATTACCGTTATTGACGATTGTACGAGATACTGTTATGTATATCTCCTTAGAAGCAAGGATGAGGCATTCGATGTACTTAAACAATACAAAGCAGAAGTTGAAAATCAAATTAATAAAAAGATAAAATCGTTAAGAAGTGATAGAGGAGGAGAGTGCGAATTTCCTTTTGAGGAGTTCTGCACCGAACATGGTATTATACACCAAACAACGACACCATATTCCCCTCAATCAAATGGGATAGCAGAACGTAAAAACCGTACACTAAAAGAAATGTTGAATGCTCTACTCATTAGCTCTGGTCTACCAGATAACCTTTGGGGAGAAGCTATACTTTCTGCTAATCATATTCTTAATAAAGTGCCTCGAAAGAAGACTTCTAAATCACCGCATGAACTGTGGAAAGGCAAACCACCATCCTACAAATACTTGAGAGTGTGGGGGTGTCTTGCCAAAGTAGAAATACCGAAACCAAAAAAGGTCAAAATTGGACCAAAGACTATAGATTGCATATTTATAGGATATGCTCATAATAGTACTGCTTATCGATTTTTGGTGTACAAATCTGAAATTGATGAAATTCATGAAAACACCATTGTTGAATCTCGAAATGCTAGATTCTTTGAACATATTTATCCTCTAAAACCCTCTATTGAAACTGTTGTTCAAGAAAGATCTAGAGATTCAGATACTCAAGAGGATAATATTGATCAAAGAATACATAAAAAAAATGTTGAAACAGAGGTAGAGGAACCAAGAAGGAGCAAACGACAACGGATCTCTAAAAAGTTTGGACCTGATTTCTATGCATACATGATAGAAAATGAACCTCTAACCTATCAACAAGCAATGCCATCTCCAGATGCTCCTTACTGGAAGGAAGCTGCCAACAACGAAATAGAATCCATTTTGCAAAACCATACATGGGAACTAGTGGATCTACTTAAATGTTCAAAACCACTAGATATAAATAGATATTTACGAGAAAACTCAAGGCTGACGGCCCAATAGATGAATATAAAGCTCGTATAGTAGTCAAAGGATTCAGACAGAAAGAAGATCTGGATTATTTTGACACTTACTCACCAGTAACTAGAATAACATCCATTAGGATGCTTATTGCAATCGCCTCTATACTAAATTTGGAAATACATCAAATGGATGTAAAAACATCATTTTTGAATGGTGAGTTAGAGGAAGAAATATATATGCTACAACCAGAAGGGTTTGTAAGCTCAGGAAATGAAAACAAAGTGTGTAAATTGGTGAAATCGCTTTATGGCCTTAAACAAGCACCAAAACAATGACATGAAAATTTTGATGAAACTATGTTATCAAACGGATTCACTATAAATGAATCAGATAAATGTGTTTATATAAAATACACACATATTGGATATGTCATTGTATGTCTCTATGTAATCCTCTAGATAAATGTGTTTATATAAAATACACATATCAGATAAATGTGTTTATATAAAATACACACAATTTGGAAATACACACTTATTGATCCTAGGCAATAATAAGGCCATAATAACATCAACAAAAGATATGTTATCCTCTAGATTCGATATGAAAGACCTTGGAATGGCTGATGTAATCTTGGGTGTCAAAATTGTGAGAACAGCACAGGGATATGCATTATCCCAATCACATTACATAACCAAGATACTCGAAAAATTCAAGCAATACAATATAACAATTGCAAAATCACTAGTAGATATGAACCAAAATTGGGTTAAGAACACTGGTGACAATATATATCAACTTGAATACTCTTGTATATTAGGAAGTATCATGTATGTAATGAACTGCACAAGACCAGATATCGCATATGCTGCAAGTAAGCTTAGTAGATTTACCAGCAATCCTAGTAAACATCATTGGAAAGCGATAATAAGAGTTCTTGGATATCTAAAATATACACAGAACTTTGATTTGCATTATACAAATTATCCTTCAGTAGTGGAAGGTTACAGTGACGCAAACTGGATAACTGGGTCACATGATACTAAATCCACAAGTGGATACGTATTCACATTAGGAAATGGAGCATTTTCTTGGAAATCGTCCAAACAGACTTGCATAGCAAGATCAACAATGGAATCAGAATTTATTGCACTAGATAAAGCTGCAGAAGAAGCAGTCTGGCTTCGAAATTTTCTGGAAGACATTCCAAATTAGAGCAAACCCATGCCTCCAATGTGTATACATTGTGATAATCAATCAGCTGTTGGAAGAGCCAATAGTACACTATACAATGGTGAATCTAGGCATATTTGTCGTAGACATAAAACAATAAGGCAACTTCTCTCTAATGGAGTTATCACTATAGACTATATAGGGTCAAAAGATAACATAGCGGGTCCACTAACAAAAGGCTTGCCAAAAGAGAAAGTTCAAATCTTATCGAAGGGAATGGGACTAAGGCCTATGGATTAAAAGTTTTTCCAAAACGGAAACCCCACCTAGTTGACTAGAGATCCCAAGATCTAGGTTCAAAGGGACAACTAAGTTCAAGAAAAACTTGAAAGCACTGTTACCCACTAACCATTCCTACGATAAGTTAGTGCATTAATTTGGAGAATAGGATAAGTACTAATACTTTTAATGATCTCTATACTTGGCAAAGACTAAAGAACCAAGTGGGAAATTAAGAATTTTCTTTATAGAATCACCTACGTAAGTGCGAACTCGCCGCTTCAAAGAGAATTGTAAGGCCAAATTCTCCAAGCACTTATGAGACCAAGTTGGTGTTCATGGCAAAAACGAACACAAATAGAGAACCAAGAGGTTAAGAAACATTTATCATGTGTTATCTTTATAAACTTACACAAAAGGCTTATAGTTCAAAGACAATCTAGTCCACTGATTCGCCAGTAGGTTATAACGATAAAACACTAGGAAAAGTTCAAGGCCATTGTGCTACTTTTATCGATATGATAAATGTTACTCAAAATTTCAAAAACAGATTAGAAAACCACTCATTCATGTGGGGGATTGTTGGAAGAATGAACAAGTGTTTGAGGCAAACTAAGTCCCACATCGGGGAAATTTGTGCTTTAGTTCACTACTTATACTAAGGTTTGATATGCTATATCAAAAGAAAGAGGAGATGGAAGAGAGAGAGAGAGAGAGAGAGAAGCAATGGCATGATAAAGCACTCATGTAATATTTAAAAGTCAAAGATTAGGGCCTTAGGCCTTGGGGCTCTTGGGGTCTCCTGATCGATTGGGCCTCCAAATGCATATGGGCTTGCTACAGTGCAAAATTATTTTTTAATTTAGCCGCGCGGTTACCAACGGCAATATCTGTTGGTAAAGGGTTGCAACCTTTCCTACAGACATTACCGTTGCAATTCAAACAGAAGCAGCCCCTCATGAAAACATGTCTCTTCCTGGATATATAAAGGCCTGCGGAAATCAAATCAAATCATCTTCATCTGCGATCTCCTTCTGTTCTCCTTTGTATATTCTGTTTTTGCAATAATACTTTCTTGAGTTCGTCTAACCCTGTACTGTAGCGTATCAGTGCAGTGTACGATCCGTTCTACCTTGGGAAGCGAATTGCTGATCATCTCATGTGCACCTGTGGGGGAGCAATATCGCTTTAAGGGAACAGTACACAATACTGGGCTCGGACATACTATACGGTATTGCCTTCTATCTTTTCTTCTTCCTACTTTCTATCACTACTGCATGCACAGTACTCATTGGCACTTCTGTGCGTATTGCTTGCTGATTGCCATTCTGTTATACTTAGCGCAACAATTCACACCCTCCTCCTATTTATAGTGTAATAATTGCCTTAAGATTCATTTTACATAAGCATATTATAGTAACTCAGATATCCTGGAACCATCATAGAAAGCAATCCAGATAAATGATAATTCATTATTACATACATAACATAGAACTATTATCAATTATAAACTTCATTATACCTAATATGCGATATTGAACCATTAGTAGAACTAGTACAGTAATTATTTTTGCAAAATTGTCGTTCTAACTATCGCCATCAACTATAGATATGTACACACATATAAAATATATACGTACGCATGTATGTATATATGGTGAGTGTTATGCTAGCACATTAGATATTAGTTTGATGACAACAACCACGTGGTATCATATAAAATATAAATACTAATATATTATCATGTTATATAATGTATAATATAGAAAATTATGTAGGTGTTGATTAAGAATTCTGTACAATATTTAGGGGCGGAGCCATAGTGTTCTCAGCTAGGGCCAATGTCCTACCTAAGCTTATGTTATTCTTTTAGCAAAAGCCGTTTTTTGTCAAAATTTGGCTCTATCTAGAATTATCAACATGTCATACCTATTGAAAGTATAAAGAAAAATAATGGAGATAAAGAGGAGAGATGCAGTAGGAATATATTATAAATTGTAATTTCTCTGATACAGGAAAGAGATACAAAACGAGAGAATAAATAGATGATTGCTCAATGGTCGTATGCTAAAATCAAGGAGCAACATTTGTGTTGTAATTAAGGAACTTTCCTATAAAGACCCAATGTTCACATGCTGAAATAAGGAGCAACGGTCACATGCTAAAATTAAGGAATGAGGTGCGGTTCAAGTGTGAAACCAACATTAGCTCCCCTCAAACAAAACTGGGTTTTTCTGTCTTCTTCATTCCGCCGTTGTCGCTCACCCTTAATTCCTCTTTTAATCTCATAAAATTCTTTGTCGATAGTGGCTTTGTAAGCACATCAGCTCTCTGATAATATGATGGGATGTGGCATACCATTAACTTTCCACTTTGGGTTCGTTCTCGTACGAAGTGTAGGTCTATCTCGAGGTGTTTTGATCTTGAGTGCTGAGTTGGGTTGAGAGACAAGGATACTGTCCCTCTATTGTCGCACCAGATGACTGGTTTTCTTTTAGGAGTGAAACCTAATTCGTGTAATAGCGACTCAATCCATGAGATTTCAGCGGTGGCGCTAGCAAGGGCACGATATTCCGCCTCAGTACTTGACCTCGATGTGGTTGTCTGCTTCTTGGTGCACCATGAGACAAGATTTGTGCCAAGAAACACGCGGTATCCTGATACGGATCTTCTGTCATCAATATCATTAGCCCAGTCCGCATCACTAAATCCTTGTAAGTTCATTTCTTTATCGGCACTTATTGTTATTCCGTGGTGTCTGGTTCCTTGCAAGTATCTCAATAACCTCTTGACGGCTATCCAATGTTCAGACAACGGATTTTGCATGTATTGGCTTAGTTTATTTACGCTATAGCATATGCCTGGTCGTGTAATTGTTGCATATTGCAATGCTCCAATTATACTTCTATATTGAGTAGCGTTATTAATGGCTTCACCTTTAAATTTAGATAGGCGGGAACTGCTGGTCATAGGTGTTGGTAGCGATTTAGCTTGATGCATGTTGGTCCTTTGTAAGATTTCAGCAATATAACTCTGTTGAGATAGGAACATTTCATTTTCATTTCTTTTGATTTGAATCCCTAAGAAATAGTTTAATTCGCCAAGATCTTTGATGGCAAAGCTTTGGTCGAGAACTTTTATGATCCTGTTGATTTCCCGTGTGTCATTCCCTGTTATTAGCATGTCATCCACGTATACAAGGATGTATATGACATTTTCATTATCCTTTTTCATGTATAGGGAGTTGTCGGATTTTATTTGTGAGAAACCAATTCTAGATAAGGTTAGCTTTAACTTTTCATACCATGCCCTCGACGCTTGCTTGAGGCCGTATATAGCTTTGTGCAGCTTGCATACTAAAGGTTTGTCGCCATTGTTAACCTCATATCCCTCTGGTTGTTGCATATAAACTTCTTCAGTTAACTCGCCATTTAGAAAAGCATTGTTCACGTCCAATTGCTTGATATTCCATTTTTTACACAAAGCTATAGTCAGAATGATTCTAATGGTTGTGGGTTTTATGACTGGTGAAAAAGTCTCGTTAAAGTCAAATCCAAACTGTTGAGCGTATCCTTTAGCAACAAGTCTGGCCTTGTATTTGTCTGTGGTCCCATCCGCCTTCCTTTTTATTTTGTAAGTCCATCTGCATCCTATGATGTTCTTGTGAGTGGGTGGTGCAACCAAGCTCCAAGTTTTATTTTTCATCAATGCCTCGTATTCATCATTCATAGCTTGTTTCCACTTTTCAGATTTGGCTGCTTCACTATAATTTCCAGGTTTAACCTCATTCATTGATAGATTATATACCTTGGGTTTGAAAATCCCATGCTTTGATCTGGTCACCATATGATGTCCGGTTTGTGTTTCTTGTGCTTGAGGTTGATGGTCTGGGCTGATTCTGTCACTGTTGCTTTCCTCGTTCTCATGTTCTTGCTGATTACTATAAGTTTCTTCATTGTTACCATCGTCTGTGTTTGTTTGATTATTGCTTGTATGTGTGTGTATGTTGCATGTGTCGTGTCCCTATTTGTTGTTGTTATTGTTTGTCTCTTGCTCCATTAGTGGTGGCATATTGATAACTTTGATTCCATGATCTTGTCTGCACTCTTCCTTTGTGGCTTGTTTATCTGCATGTGGAAAAACATTTTCATCAAATATGACATGCCTTGATATATAGATTTTTCCATTTTTGGCCAAGCATTTATAACCCTTTTGATTTTGTGGGTAACCAATAAAAGTGCATGGGCATGATCTCATGCTAAGTTTGTGCGTGTTGTAGTCCCTTAGGCATGGAAAGCATAGGCACCCAAAGTTTTTCAATATTTTATAGTCTGGTTTTTCATTGAATATCATTTCATGAGGGGTTCTATTGTTCAACACTTTTGTGGGTAATTTATTTATGAGATACACAAAAGTGTTGAATGCTTCGTTCCAATATTTCATTGGTAATGCCCCTTGTGATAGCAATGTTAAACCAGTTTCAACTATATGTCTGTGCTTTCTTTCGACCAAACCATTTTGTTCAGATGTGTGGGGGCATGTTAGCCTATGTCTTATCCCCTTTTGGATGAAGAAATTTGTGAGTGGTTTGAACTCACCCCCACCATCTGTTTGTATAGCTTTTACATTACAGCTGGTCTGCTTTTCAATAAAAGTTATAAACTGAATGATTGTACTGCATGTTTCTGATTTGTTTTTTAGCATGTATATCCACGTGTATCTTGAATAAGCATCAACAAGGGATAGATAGTACCTGTGTCCTTGATATGAGTTTAGTGGTGTTGGTCCCCACAAATCAGCTGCGACAAGCTCCAGGGGTTTGTTGTACGTGGTTTCAGACTTACTAAAAGGCAGTTTGTGGCTTTTGCCAAGTTGGCAGTGTGTGCAAGTGTGTTTCACAGGTACATTTTCAAAATAAATGCCATTATTATTTAAAACATTTCTAACAGTTTCCAAACTGGGATGACCAAGTTCATATGCCAAGAATCAACTATATTATTATTATCATCATTACATCCATTGTTCCTATTATTAAGAGAATCATAATTGCAACTGCTACTGATGTCTACGTTGTTGCACCATATTTCTTTATTCAACGCATTCCCAGTCTTTAAGTTGCCAAATTTGTAAAGACCATCGTGAAGGTCACCCTGTAGCAATATTTCTCGACTTAGGAGGTCCTTGACTAGACAAAACTTGGGGTGAAATTCGAAGAAAACATTATTATCTTTAGCAAACTTAGAAACACTTAATAAATTTTTGTTAATAGTGGGAACTCTAAGTAAATTGTTTAGCATAAGTTGCCTTTTTCCCTGCATGGTACCTTTACCTATGTGTGTGATGTTGACAGTGTTGCCATTACCCATGTGTAGTGATTTCGTACCTGTATAGCTTTTGCTTCCAATGTTTAAGTTCTGAAGCCTGTTTGTGACATGATGTGTGGCTCCAGAGTCTGGGTACCAGTCGTCCAGTTCATCCTCATCAGTCTTGCCTTCATTGCTGGTTTGACCTTTGCCTTTGTCCCCAATATCGCTTTTGTTTTGATTGTCCATGGCAGCCATGTTTGCTCTTGGTGTTTGGCTGTTTTGGTCTGTTTGTGGTTCACTGTGGTCGCTATTGTATCTGAAATAGCAGCGGTTCGCCATGTGTCCAAATTTTTGACAAATTTGGCACTTTACCCTGTTGTTGTTGTTCCATCTGCCTCGTCCACGACCTCTCTGTGGTTGATATGCCCTCTGGGGTTGGTATCCTCTCTGATACTGGATTTCTTGTTTATTTGAATTATTGTTCCTTTGAATTTGCTTGTTTTTAGCCGTAGCATAATTTGCAGAGAAAACCCCTTGTACAGTTTTCCTTTGGTCTATTCTCCCTTCATGGGCGAGGAGCGCAGATCTAACGAACTGTGAGTCAGGTAATGTTTGTTGAGTCGCAATAACTGTAACTAATGACTCGTACTCTTCGTCTAATCCGCCGGTAATGAAGAGAATTTGTTCATTGTCACTTATTTTGTGTCCCGCTGCATTCAGTTTGTCACACAATTTTTTTATCTTGCTTAAGTATTCTTGCATGCTCATTTCCTCTTTTCTTGAGTTTTGTAATTCCCTTCTGTATTGCATCACACGTGCAGCGGATTGTGAGCTGAAAATCTGCTCTATAGTGGTCCATATTTCATATGATGAATTGCACCCCACGATTTGTGACAGTAGATTCGGACTAATAGATGATAGGAGCCATGACGATAGCAAACTATCTTGTTTTTGAAAATTTGTGTAGTCGGGGTTTGGTATGGTGTTTCCCCCTTGATCAGTAATCATAATTGGTGGAATAGATAGCGTACCTTTTATGTAATTTTGTAAACCGTATCCTTTGAGTGCAATTTCAATTTGATATTTCCACAATATGTAATTGTCTTCATCCAGAGATGTGGTAATGACATGGCTTTTTGGTTTGATTAGGTTGTGCCAGTTTGGCGGAGCATCATGGGCCACGCTACCAGAGACATTAGAGGTGGCTTCGTTGTTATTTGCCATGGCTGTTCAGAGGTCTGCAAGGCACGGAACTGCAGCTAAAAAACTGAGGAAAAGAGTGATGCAACAGACAATGGAGAAATAGGACTTTCAGTTCAGTGTTTAAGCCTTTCGGCGGTGGTGCTCTGATACCATATTGAAAGTATAAAGAAAAATAATGGAGATAAAGAGGAGAGATGCAGTAGGAATATATTATTAATTGTAATTTCTCTGATATAGGAAAGAGATACAAAACGAGAGAATAAATAGAAGATTGCTCAACGGTCATATGCTAAAATCAAGGAGCAACATTTGTGTTGTAATTAAGGAACTTTCCTATAAAGACCCAATGTTCACATGCTGAAATAAGGAGCAACGGTCACATGCTAAAATTAAGGAATGAGGTGCGGTTCAAGTGTGAAACCAACATTACTACCTCAAAATGATCTATGCATGCATCCCATACCTCCTTTTTGTTTGTGTAATCACATTATTATAGTCAACATGTGAACCTTTTCAACTTTTGTGCTTGTAAAATTGATATATTGAAGATGTAGTAGTTATCTTTTTTAAATTAATTAACCTATGCCCTACCTCAAGTTGAAGGCTAGCTCCGCCATTGACAATATTCAAGAGGATGATAAAGATTTAAGACATAGAAATGAAGACTGATCATAGAAAATCAAGATATCAAGATATCAAGATATGAGACTATAGTCATAAATTATATTGTTAAAGTTTCTAATAGTACTTCTTTGATTTTTCTTTCTGCGTTTTCCTAAAGATTTTTTAAAATCACTTTTTTTTTCTTTTGATAAAAAGGTAGTGGATCAACTGGATTCACGCCTTCATTTCATTGCAAACATAGATAATACAGCAACCGAAGTACAATAGTTTCAGCAGTACAAAACATCAAAAGTATGGTGGCATGCAAGCCACGTAACTAGCATATACACAACTAAGAGATAAATGTTTACAGACGTGTAAATAAAAATAGCAAAACGATTTTCAACATCACCGACCCAGTATATACAAAACATAATAATATACATAATACAGTTAAGAGACCGAGCATCCAAACCAAAAGAACAATGCAGCACCTTCTAGCCAAATACCAGTTAGTCAAGCATTTCATTCCCTAGCACAATCATGAATGCTTGCTGCTATAGAATTGATGAATTTCCAGTTGCATGTGCCTGCCCATTCATAAACAAATTTATGTATGGAAAAAATGATTTGCTGTGCAGTTTTCATTTTAATTTAAATCTTCTTAAGTTCCGCTCATGCCAATGATCTAGGTGTATGCAAAATTTAGAAGAACAAATAAATTACGTTTGCAATTTTCAGCTAGATTGTAGAAAATGTGTTGCCAAAAGAAAAACTGATCACGAATGTAGTCTCTCCAATCTAAATTAATGTCCATAAACCAGGCACTTCTTCCAAATGTAAAAAGCAAAATTGCACTCGCAGAATAGATGCACGAAATTTTCCGTCTCTCCCCCATAGAAAACACATCCTCCAACAACGTTCAGCCCTTTCCTCCTTGATATGATGATGGTATTTAGTCTATCATGAATGATTGGACACATATGGATCTTCACCTTAGCCGGAACTGTCTTCATACCCCACATAAAACCAAAGCCCAACCATATACAACTAGAGAAGTTAAGTAACTTATATAAATTTTTAACTATGAAAGTGTTACCGCCATTTCCAAGCTTCCAATCAAACTCATCTCGTTCCTCATTCAACCTAACATTTTCAAGCAGCGTGACGAGACATCTTAACTGATGAAGCGCATTTCCAGAAATTAGTTGACAAAAATTTAGCCTCCATTTAAAATTAGTTGTCGTGGGAACGAACATTTCCCTTATAGTATAGTTTTTTTGGCATGCAATAACAAATAACTCTTCAAACTCGAATCTCAACGGTATAGGAAAAAGCCAAACATCAAGCCAGAAAGAAACATTTAAGCCACCCTTCAGCACTATGCTAGCACCCAACATAAACCAATTCATATTACTCATAACACCTTTCCATAAAATCGAGCAGCGAGAAAAATCCTTATTGCAATCTAAGCTACCATTATAACATGAACTAATTATCCATTCTTTCCAAAAAGCCTTCTTATCACTTAACATGAACCACTACCATTTGCACAGTAGACTAGAATTCATGCATCTTAGATTGAGAACCCCAAGACCTCCCTGCTCTTTAGATTTGCACACTTGGTTCCAAGAAATTAGGAATTTAAAACTTTTCATCTCCTTGCTTCCAGACCAGAAAAAAATTCTCCTCAGCGTGCCAATTTTGTCAATAACCCAACCTAGGCATTTATAAAAAGAAAGTTAATAGAGAGGAATGGCAAAAAGGACCGAGTTCACTAAAACCAGTCTACTTGTTCTCGAGAGAGAGTTCCCCTTCCAACCAGCCAATCTAGTATCAACTTTGTCAATGATAGGCTACCAATCCTGCTTCAATAATCTTTTTGGTCTAATGTACGCACCAAGGTAGACCAGCGAATAAGCACCAACCTTACAGTTAAAAATCGCAGCACACTTCGAGCTAAGATCTTCACTACGTCCAATCGTGAACACACTACTCTTGTGAAAATTAATTTTCAGACCCGACAAGCTCTTGAAAGCATAAAGCAAGAAGTTAAGTGAGGCAATGTACTTACATTTAGGACTGATAAAAATAATAGTATCATCAGCATACTGTAGCAAATTAATTCGCCCTACAATGGGGTCCCTACCGCAGCTCTCGATATTGCCCTTTCTGCTACTCACTTGCAACACTCTAGTGAAAACATCAGCGGCCAAATCAAAGAGAAGAGGAGAAAGAGGATCTCCTTGTCTCAATCCTCTTCTAGAAGTAATAGTGCTACTAGAAATACCTAACACACAAATGTTCGATCTACTAGAAGATAAGATACAAGTAATCCATTCAACCCATTTGACAGGGAACCCTCTATCCTTGAGGATGTCAATCAAAAAATTACAGTTAACAGTGTCAAAACCTTTAGCAAAATCCAACTTCAAGATGGCACAAGGTACCCTATTCTTATTACAGTACGAAATAACCTCTTGCACCAAAACAGCTCCATCTAAAATAAAACTACCTCTGATAAAAGTCGACTGCGATCTATCAATGAGATCCTCCACCTTAGTCTTCAGCTCATTAGCCAGAACTTTAGTTATAAGTTTGAAAGAACTATTAAGAAGGCTAATAGGGCGAAAATCAGGCGTCTCAACATTCCCTTCTTTCTTCGGTATCAACACTCGCATAGCTCAGCAATTCTAGCCTAAAATTGCTATCATAAAAACATTAAACAGCCGCACCACATCGTGTTTCAACCAAATCCAGTATTCTTTAAAAAAGAAATTAGGAAAGCCGTCAGGTCTCAGTGCCTTATCGCTTGGCATATCTTTCAAAGCTTCCCAAATTTCAGCCTTAGAAAAAGTAGCATCCAAACCACTAAGGTCGACAGCATCAGGATATAGCTCAGCCCAATCAACTGAAACACGGTGATCATTGCGCTTCCCAAAAATTTCTTTGTATTACTCGGTGAAAGTTTCATTTAATTATTGTTGATTAATTACCTCCACGACATCTTTCCAGACATTACTGGTAAAATTAAGCCTCCTTCTACCATTAGCTACCTTACGAAAATAGCTCGTATTACTATCGCCCACTTTCAACCATTAAGTTCTGGATCTTTGCTTCCAGAAATTCTCCTCCTGATCAATCACCTTCAACAGCTCTCTCTCCTTCATTCTCAACGGCTCCTCTTCCTCTATAGTTGAAGATCTTGCTTCTTCCAACACATTAAGCTACAAAATTTCATTTTCAAGATTTTTTCTTAGTCACAAATATATTTCCAAACGTTTTTTTATTCCACTTTTTCAAAAATCTTCTAAGAAGCCTTAACTTCCTATAAAAATTAGTTGCTGCTTCACCAAAGTTTCCAAACTCCAACCACTTCCTTTTAATCATCTCTTCAAATTTATTTTCTAAGCACCACATCTTCTCAAATCTAAATTTGGTCTTCCTCTTCAAATCATCCCCTGAATCCAACATGATGGGGCAATGATCAGAAATTATTGACGATAAACATTTTTGATAAGAAAGGGGCATAAATTTTCAAATGAAGAACTGATAAGAAAGTGATTTATTCTCACCAAAGTTGGGGGACTCCTACCATTACTCCAAGTAAACCTTCTATTTGTTAGAGCAAGATCAACCAAGCTACATTCCCGCACAAAAGCACTAAAATCTTCCATATCACCAGAATAATCCACACTTCTACAATTTCTTTCAAAATCAAATGTAGTAACATTAAAATACCCCCTATAGCCCAAGGCCTATACATAAGATTATGAAATTCGATACCTTCCTCCCACAAAACTTTCCTCTCCCTTCTAGTGTTAGGTCCGTAAACATTAGAGAAAAAATATAACACTTTAGTTGATTTGAATTCCAATGCAACATGGAGGCAATGACGTTGCCTGATTTCTTGTTTTAAAGACCAACTATCACCCTTCCACCCCGTAAACATCCCACCTGCACTATCCTCTATAGGTATAAAACTCTAACTATCAATGATACCCCCACCCAAGCAATTAAAAACGTAAATGTCAAGATTTTCCAGTTTCGTTTCTTGAAGCAAAATAATATCTGGTTTTAAAGACTTAGGGTAGTTTTTAACTCTTAGTCACTTATCAATGGTGCCAAGACCTCTAACATTCCATCAGACAACAATCATGGTAGACCATTAATTAACCCTCTTTAATTCCTTATTTTTAAAATCACTGATGTCATCTTCATTAATTAAAAAGCTAGAACTACTGGCAAGCGAGAGCAACTGGTTATTAAACAAGGTATTAAGAACAGCAGGTACGAAAATGCTACCTTCCAGTGGATGCTCCATGCATCGAGCAGTACGACGAAGCATACCAACTCCACTCAGCTCAAAAGATCACTTGCCTTTGCGTCTTGATATCCTCAAACTTTCAGGTGAGTCCACCAAAGCCAAAGACTTATTGCCCATATCAGTTAAATCTTCAGAACGATCTTCCATATAGTGCTCTAAGTCATCCAGACTCCCAACATCATCATTCTGGTTATACCCATCACCTCCTACCACCATCTGTCCCACAACACCCTCTTCAATGTTATCACCAATAATCGTGTTGTCATCCAACTAATCCTTATCCCTATTATCCTCCTCGCCAATAACCTCATCAGAAGAAATAACAAACAGATTATTCGCCAGCTCCACACCAGCCTCACCAGAAACCTTCTCCCTAAGACCACCAGCAACACCAAGATCCTTCTCCTCCTCCCCTGTTACACCAACGTCCTTCTCCCCCTACCCAACTACACCAGCCTCTCAACTGCTTAGCATCTTCAATTTTCCATTAGCACCATTAGA
Source organism: Allium sativum (assembly GCA_030737875.1). Classification (NCBI taxonomy): domain Eukaryota; kingdom Viridiplantae; phylum Streptophyta; class Magnoliopsida; order Asparagales; family Amaryllidaceae; genus Allium; species Allium sativum. The sequence continues at coordinate 745,417,546 of CM060916.1, read as the reverse complement.
AAAGATCAATTTCTTGAAATTCGAAATATTCATGCATGCATCATGATCTCCGTCATACCTTGAAATCAAAACATTATTGCTGAACCCTTCAACATTAACTTTGATTGACAGAGGCAATTCCCACGACTCATCCACAATAATTTCATCCCTCAAATAAGTGTAAACTGGTACATACAAAGCAACTGATTGCAACCACAAAACATAACCTATATCAGCCAGAGCCATTCGCAAAACTTCCACACATCAACAAATAACTGGTATATTTTTAAGAACCACCCACTTCTTCACCCTCTTAATACTTGCACACCCAAATTGAGGACTCCATCGCTTCAAATTCAGGATTCCCCATTTAGAGATAATAGATTGAAAATAATTCTCATTTTTAAAAAAGACCGAAGGAAAACGAACAATAAAAACATCTCCCAATCTCTTCACGTTCCAATGCCAACTAGATAACTTCTCCCCAAAGCGTAACTTTAAGAGATCCTCGATATGAGCAATAGAAAACGATCCTTGTGCGATTGAGATAAGCATCGTCGATCTGGCCCATTTGAAATTTGCTGGGAAAATATCGGATGAGATAAGCGATTTATTAGCTGTCGCCATTATTGGGGATGGAGGTTTTTGAAATGATTTACAAAGAAAACATTTGTGCCCAGATCTATTACACTTGAAACATAATAACGCATTTCTACAATCTTTCGCATAGTGATCTGGTAAGCCACAATGGAAACACCTTCTACTCAATTTGATTTCTCTAACATTATCACCATAGCTCTTTGATTTTCAAGGTGGCTATACAAAACTTCTTTTTATTATTATTATTTGTTTCGAACTGTTTATGTGGATATTTCAAAGATGCTTCCTTACATAATGGTACACGAGAATCCATATTAATCTTGTCATCTACTGTAGTGGAATTGTTAAAGAATTTGTTAATGTTGAAGCGAGATTCGAGAAAGCAGATCTGGAAGACGAGACAAATTTTTTGAATTTGAAAGAGGTCGCCATACTTGTAGAAAACTAAGTTAGATATTTCATTTCGCTCCTTTGAAATTCACTTTTGATTTTCAAAAATATTTTCCAAATAAGCTGTAGAGAGTTTTTAGAATGATTTTCAAATATTCTTTCAACAATTTTCAAAATGATTTTTTTTCAAATATCCTTTTAAGTAGTTATCAATAATATTTTTACAAAGTCTTCGATTTTTTTGGATATATTAGTTTTTCTTTCATTTAATCAAGTATATTTTGAATAAATTTGAATTTTAAGTTTTCTAAATATTCATACATTCAAATGTATACTTTGATTTTAAAGAAATATTCATTAACACTATTAACACTTTATGTAACAACCCTATATTTTTAAATGATTTTAGTCGACAATAGACCGACATGCTAAACCCAAACCGTTCAAAGCAATGAATTGTTAATGAGGATTAAATATAAGAAATAAAAAAGAAGGAAAAGGAAAATAACATAGAATCTCATGGCAGAAGGACAAAATATAATAAGAACATAATTAAAACATTTATCAATTTACATTATACAATTTCTAATTCCAAAGTTGATAAATCACAAACATACCAAGTAATGCAATGGAATAATACTAAATAAATATGACTATTAAGCTCCATCTTCATCTTCGTAACAGGGTCTTCGCTAAACTGAAACAACTCAGGCTGACTCGAGCATAATAAATAATACAATTAAGTCAGAACTAATGTTACGACCAACTATTTTGTATCGTTTAAATCAAACTAAAGCCATACATGTCTTACTTGAATCATTTGAAACAACAGATAGTTAATTTAATTAGGGTAAATAAAAATCGATCATAGAATCATAAACATGGAACAACAAAATATCTCACAACGGAACAAATAAACATGCTAGTTTATGAAGCAACCGAGCACATAATCTCAAAAGAGATACATAATATCAAAGTGCAACAGCAATCCCACATACATAGATGCCATCTAGAACATAGGAAAATGTCTAAATGGAAATAAGTGAAAAAGTTAAAGAAAGATGGATAAAGCTCCAGTAAATCCTTACCTCCACAAGATAAATTTCCACAGATGTGACACTCACGCAGACCCAAGCATAAAGTAAAATAAAACACTAGAGTCATGACTAATATTCATATATAAGTGAATCAACTTAAGTGAAATGTTCAACGAAATGCACAAGTAATTTAAAGGATGCTTTGGGTTACATCCTTTAAGGATCTGTTAAACTATATAGCACATAATACAGTACGCCATTACAGTGATGTCTGTAGGAAATATACTAATTGAAAATAACATTAAGGCATTATCATATTACCCTTGACACATTTTTATAATACCATAATCTATACGGATACCGTAAAATCTACTACAAACTAGTAGATATTAGAGGGCATTCCATAGACACGATACAAAACAAATTCGTAGTGGGCTCGATTAGTAAAAATATGACAAGGCACATGAGACAATACCTTGGATGAGAATCTACCATTTGCAATCCTAGACTGGTGGTAATGCATAGTCGCAACTACCTCTCATCTCGAGGCAACACTCTCATAATCAAAGGGTGCCCCCAATCAAACACAGAGTAATTTGAAGAACTATATCTGATAGGGATAGCTAACCCACTTGGTCATGGTAAAGCTCTTGTTTAGTTATTTTAGTTACGACTTGAAAGTCAAGACTATCCACCATCGTTCTGTTACTTCAATATTCCATTAGCGTTCACCAATCCATCTCACTTCATTCTGGATTCTCCACCACATACATTGTTGTTAAAGTGGTTTCGTATTGATAGAGTGTATGTTAATACTGACTCCGACTCTTTAGTAACTGATCGCTTATTTTACACAGTTATAAAACATACTTAAAATAAATTTTAAATTGGTTTTTTTACTTTAAATATGATTTGTTTCAAAAATCACTTACCTTAAACAATTCTATTCATTTATATTAACAAAAGTCCACTTACTAATTTTTTTATTTAAATCAAGTTGTTCTATTCAAATCTGTTTTTGATGATTAGTTAAATAAAAATCTTACTAAAATCTTATATTTAAAACTTTATCTTCTCAAATTATTTATTAGGTTATTTAAAATAAGTCTTTACATTATATTAAAATTTAAATACTTTTTTATACAAAATTTAAAACCTTATTTAAATTAAATTTTAAATTTAAATTATTTATTTAGCATTTATAGTTATTAACTTACATTTATCTTTGAAAATTAAATAGTATCTTAAATTATAATAAATTCTATTTTGATTTCATTATGTTAACTTATAAATTTAAAACTTAAGATTTTATAATTGAACCTTTTAACTGTTATTAAATAAATTATATCTTTAAAGCAATTCTTTAAAAGTCAAATTTATTTTCAAAACATTTCAAATTGACCAACGATATCCATACATAGTTTTCTATCATGCATTTACCTAATTCGGGTATGTATCATTTCAACCTAAAATAATTTATTTTCAGGTATGTATCATTTCAACCCCTATCCCAAGTCAAAATTTTTACAGTTTAGATGATCTTTGGGTATTTATCATTTCAATCCAAAATAATTTTCATATCTACAGGGAATTTGCAGTTTGAGAAAAATATATGAAATAGCATACATGTCAAGAAAAAAACATACAGGTCAACACATATCACATAACATAACACATTAAGTGTTCGGTATCAATTACGGTATTTGTGTCACAAGAGAACATTTACATAATAACATAGCGTGAGTTTGTGTTATGGGTCAAAACAACATACAAGTCAACACATGTCACACAACATAACATGTAACATAAATTTAATTGTCGTGTATCAATTACAATATTTGTGTCGCAAGTGAACATTTTTATATTAACATAGCGTAATTTTGTGTCACATGTCAAAACTAACATATTATGATTTATGAAATAATGTTAAAACAACGTACAAGTCAACACACGTCACATAACATAACACGTAATAGAAATTCAAATGTCATGTTTCAATTACAGTATTCGTGTCACAAGTGAACATTTACAATATAACATACCGTAATTTTTTGTCATGTGTCAAACCTAAGTATCCTAAATCAATACAAAAAATTTCTAGGACATTTCAGATGTTGTTTATTCCCTTAAACACAAGCATGAAAGTCGTGACTCATTTTCACCTTTCGTGGATAGCAAAAGAATTATGACAAGCCCAAACCAACTCAACTCTGCCTCAAACCAAATTTGAGTAGAACGAATCAACAAAATCCACTACAACTCAACATAATTTTTTCTAGAAAAACTCTTTTTTGTAAGAAAGAGGGAGAAAGGACAATAGAGGTTTAACCTTGGGTACATAGGTTCATCCTGGTGCACTTAGGCTGTTTAGAGGGTAGGGAGGTTCGGCCAGGGCTGCTGCATGTGGGCCAGGGGTGTGGAAAGTGTTTTCAAGCTAAGATGGTAATGGTGGGTTTGTTCAAGGCTAAGATAAGGTAAAATATTGGATTTTAGGGTTTGAGGCTAGAAAGTGGTGGCCAGAGTTGTTTCAGGTTCAGGTGGAGATGGATCTAGGCTGGTGAGGGTGGCAACGATTGTTCAAATAGAGGGTGATGGTGGTGGGGTCGGCTTGAAGAGAGGTGATGTGGATCTAGGGTTTTCTAGGTTAGGGTTTCTCATAGTTTTAGGATTTTCTTTATGTTTTTAGTGCTTCGCTAAGGCAAGGGAAGGCGACAGGGCTGGGGTAGCTGAAGGAGCTAGCGCCAACAATGGTGAGCCCCAGGGTAGTGCAATCATGGTAAGAGAGGGAAAAGAGGGGTGGAGTTCAGTTTAGGAAATTAGGGTTTTCTTTTGTGTTTTATTCTTAGGAATAAAAGAAAAGAAAAAGAGAAAGGAAAAGTAAAAAATTAGACATAAATTTCATAGATATAAGATCTGTAGAAGAGAGGGAGGACTTACAGAGAAGAAGTGGAATAACAGATAAAAGCTTCGAGGAAATGAAAATGAGAAGTTAAGAAATTAAATACATACATTTATTTCTCCTAAAACTTTTGAAGTTCAAACGTAAAATTTATGACAGGACATGAAGTGATAGCGACTAAAGCTTTCTTAGAAAGCCAGAGAATAATTTAGAAATGGATGCAAAAAGTAACACAAGTAAAAAATACACACACTGTCATTTTTGCATGATTTCACAAATGTAAATTGTAAATTCAAAGAAATAAAATTTTGATTTAAAAAAAATGAAAATCTTTGATCATGTTAGAATTTTATCTAAAATCATAAAAAAATTAAAATTTTCAAACTTTTATAAATTTAACCAAAATTCAACTGACTAGATTATACAAAATTTTGATTCTTTAGAAATTTTCTATTTTTGATAGGGGTGGTCAAACATATTACTCAACATTATAAATTCATAATTTAAAATTAAATTCATAAGTTAACTTAAATTTAATAAATTAACTTAAATTCAAATAATAACATTAATTAAGTTTATTTAAATTTCCGGGTTGTTACATTCTCCCTCACTCAAGTATTTTCGTCCTCGTAAAGGAATGAGTCAAGTGACTAGGCACAAAAAGAGATAAGATAAATACAAATGAAAAATATCTAGAGCAAACAATTCTAGATTCGAAGCACGCATGCTCTCCTCCATTTCCCAAGTACAATCCCATTTTCCAATAATCCATTGCACTTTACTTAAGTTGACTGATTCGTCCTCAACAGCTTTATATATCGATTGATAATACGAAGTAGTTTCTTCTCAACTGTGGGATTTGGCTCGACATCCGAACTCTCTGACAAAGATGGCTGAACTATCATAGACGGATCAAGGAGATTCTTGCAAAGATGAGTAACATGGAACACATTATATATACCCGATAGTTTCTCTGGAAACTCAACTCGATATGCTAAAGGGTCAACTCTCTTTAATATGCGGAACGGACCTATGAATGTTGGAACTAGCTTCCTTTTCCATCCAAAACGAATCACATTCTTCAATGGTGAGATATTTTAAACAAACTTGATCACTTATAGAAAACTCCTAACTTCTTCTCTGCTTATTTGCATACTTCTTTTGTCTATCTCGATCTATCCTCATCTTCATCCAAATATCCTTGTCTTTCTCATATACTTCCAAAATATATCTAGGTCAATAACTAAACGATTTCCAGACTCAGTCTAATAATATGGGGATCTGCACGGTCGTCCATATAAAGCAACAAACATAGACATCAAGGTACTTTCCTGATAGCTATTATAATAAGTGAATTCGATGATATGGAGATGATCTTCCTAAGATCCTTCATGATCAAGAACATAGGCATGAAGGTGGTTCTCTACGATCCAATGTACACTTTCCGTCTGACTGTCGATATGTGAATGGTAAGCCGTGCTAAGATTCAACCAAGTACAAAGAGCTCAATAAAATACCTTTCAAAAATTATGGTAAAGATGATGCTCTATTGCAAACTATACTATATGAAACACCATGCAGTCAAACAATCTGTATCCCGGCTAGAGTCGAAGCAGTGCATTTAGACCTGACTGGAATGAAATGTACCGACTTGATCAGTCTATAAGAAATCACCCAAATGCACTCACTATCTTTTGTTATTGTCGAAAGACCATCAATAAAATCCATAGAAACCAGTTCCCACTTCCAATTGGAAATCTCAAGAGATTGCGATAATCTAGCAGTTTTCTGGTGATCAGCCTTGAACTATTGGCAAGTAGCACATCTACTAACATAAAATTGAAATATCATGCTTCATACCACTCCACCAATACATCTTCTTTATGCCCTGGTACACCTTAGCAACTTCGCGATGGATAGAAAGGCTATAAATATGATTTTCCCCATTACTTCCTGGCTCTATCCATCGACAATTCGGAACAAATATCCAATTATTAATCTTTAAAATACCTTTATTATCATTCCATGTTCCCATTCCATTTTGGTAATCTCCTTCCTTATTACGAACATTTTCCTTCAAGAGCCTCGACGTTTCTTCTTCATCCTGCAAATCCACGATACGATCCATATGATATGAAGAAGCAACAATCTAACATAACATAGTCTTTTTCCGACTCAAAGTGTCACCTACCATGTGACGACTGCCCATAGCCCCCGCACTATACAAGAGAAATAATGCGCTGAAGGGTGTGTTAGGCAGCCATGGACGATCATCAAGTTATGGTATATAAGCGAAACCTGTCGTAAACTCACAGCGTAAGGATAAAATATAATAGAAGTTATACAACAGGTGGTGATAGTGAAGCAGAAACACTAAACTTTCATAACAACTGGAAAGTATTTTCCATACACGTGGATAGCAACAATAGTGTCTATACAATTTGCATCACTACAGTACTCGGAGAAATAAGAAACAGCGGAAATCCAATTATTAGAGAGTAGTAAAGATAGTACATCAGCCTCCTGCTCGCTAACGATCAGCATCACCGTTCCCACTAGGGCATCACCTGCCACTTAGTCTGCCCATCCAACAATTGGATGAACAACCCAAGGTAATAAGAGGAAAACATAAAGTCTTGAGTCAGACAACAGTCTTAGTGAGAGACAAAACAACTAACAAACTTCATCAATAAAGTATATGAGAATGGGTAAACAAGCAACTAATCTATCCAGCTCCAGAGAAGAACTTACACTTGTCTTCCCCACACCTGACAGTGATAGCCTTTACGATCCGTAAATCAAAAGGGACAACAATTCAGCCACGACAATTAGGACAGTCATTCATACATGGAAAAAGTAACTCATATAACATCTTGTTATATCTCACGGAAACCACCTTAATCGAACTTGGTATCCCATAAGCACAAGCCCCAAAGGCGGAAACCAATATCATACAAGTAGCCAAGGAACACCTTATTCGAAGTTAGAAAATCTCCGTGGATGGTACAACCAAAGCAACCAAGCATTCAAATGTCCATGACTGATTCTGGCTATCACCGCCATCCTTGCTTTGGAATCCTCGTTATCGCATGACTGGCTAAACAATTTGCCATCAATCGTCAAGAATCACACACGATGCTCCGGTTCTAGCAAAACTCCACACGCTATACTCAACACGTGTCTAGGCCATACATGACACCTAAGGCACTCAACCTACAATTGGTCTTCAATTGTACCTCTGCTTTGAGTCTGCTAGAACCTACGACAACAATAATTCATCGGCCTTCGTCTCTCCAGTCATTATCAATTACGACTATTAATTAGCTCAGAACACTTTAGAGCTACTATTTCACACGAACTAAATACGTCCTTGATTTGTCTCCCCATTTGTTGCATATAACTATCAACAAACGATTTTCAACACTTTCAAACTTCCCAATTGAATTCACTTTGAAGTCACATCATCACCTGAAATGTCCGACCAGAAATAACTGCCCATAAATGGCAGAAATGGCTAACCAGAAATGACTGACTAGAACAGGCGACCCACTTTAGTCCGACCTAACTTTATGCAGACCCAATTTTAGTCCGAGCCAACTTTATGCCGACCCAACTTATGTCCGACCTAACTTTGGTCCGACCCAACTTTAGTCTGACCCAAATTTGGTCCGACCCACTTTAGTCTGACCCAACTTTGGTCCGACCCAACTTTAGTCCGACCCAACCTTATGCCGACCTAAGTTTGTGCCGACCCGACTATATGCCAACCCACTTATGGCCGACCCAAAACCTGCATATTGCAATTCAACCCCGATTTCGACCAAATCTTCAACAAACGATAAATCCGACGAAAATCACTCATCCAATACATTGAAAAGGATTACAAGCATGTTATGAAATTAACAATATCATCAATATGACAATTCTATCAATGATAATGTCAAATTGACGAAAATCACCATGAATATGCATATGAATAAAAACGATGGATCTAACTTGCACATTCGTATAAAATATCAGAGAAATTACCTATCTAAACTTGCTAAATCAGATCCTAGGTTGATTTATATGAGAATGAACTTACTGATGCATAGATCTAAGGAAAAACACTTGAATTTGATGAAAAAACATGATCTACTACTCATACACTTCACCGAATCCATGTGAGAGATGTAAATAGCTCACTGATTCTCCAAAACAAGCTAAAATAGTAGAAATAAGAACCAGACAGCAAGAACCTCGCACCAAACACCTTATCCGATGAATCCTTGCTTTGATTGATGTAGATCTAGCTTTCAAAGGTGTAGATCTATGATTTCCCTCCTTGGATTTTGATACTTAATGGTGGAAAGGTGTTAGAGGAAGAAGGAGATCAATGCCTCCAAATGAGAGAATGGGAAAGTAAACTTTTCCCTCCTCTCTCACTCCCTGTTTATATGATTCCACCAGCCCACTAATGGGCCTTCCCAACTCAGCCCACTAAGGCTCCAAAACCTGGGCAGCCAACCGTTAACGTTAAAACATCGATTCCTCCCAAACCGCTGAGCCAAATCTTTAATGTAACCACTCTACGGAAAGGCAATCATCAATTCCTTCCCAATGGCACATGTCTCATCCTCTGATTCGACCCGAGTCAAAAGTTATGCCCTGTATAAGATTGATAGGGGCGAAATGGTCACAAACAAAATTGGTAAAAAATTATGGACATGTCTTACATCCCCATAAACAACATACTAAAAGATGAGAATGATCCAACCCTCAGGGAATAAAATAAAAATATTTTACGATCTTCCGATATGTAAAATGCGGGCTATTACATTCTCCTCCCCCCTTAAGAATTTCGCCCCCGAAATTCCAAGCAATCACAACAATTCTGCATACCTATCATCCATGAGAAGCCATTTTTTTATCATCATAACTAGCAACCATCAAGCCAGGCATCCATAGCCTTATCCTAGCACGCGGAATTCTATCAAACAACAACAAAGATATCAACAAAATCAACAAGTAATAATGATGGTGTGATTTCAATAGGTCATACGGATGAAGAGTTTTGGATGGGTCGTCTTTATACGCTCCCCCGTCTCCCACGTAACATCATCACCATCCCCACCCCATTATACCTTAACTAAATTAAACGTCTTTTCCCTAAGTTGTTTCGTGTCATTCGCCATAACACGAAGCGGCTTACGAGATTTCATAACTTCGAACTCAAATATAAGGTCGACGTACTCCAGAGGTACTACCACATCTGGACCATGTGAATATTTCGTAGGAACGATACACAAAAAATGTTATGCACACACGACATCTTCTCGAGTAACTTTAATCTATATGCGAGCTTTCCAATTCGCTCGACTATCGAAAACGGTCCAATTAAACCATAACACTTAAGCCACCCACCACAGCGTTTAGAAGTGCTGCTAAAAACTCCTCCAACTTGACCGATTGGCCAGAATACCGAACCGACCGACCCACTTGCTTCCTCAACAAAACATGAACTTCAACCCGACTGACCCGATCACAACCAACAGACCTGATAGGACCAACCAGGTACGGACCGACCCGACCCAAAAGTTTAACCGATCCATTTCCTTGCTTGGTTCTAGGTAGTCCATCGATAAAATCCATCGATACTTGCTCCCACTTCCATGTAGGAACTTCCAATGACTGAAGCAACCCACTCGACTTCTTCGGTTCAGCTTTCACCAACTGACAATTCATACACTTGGAAATGAACTTTCCAATATCTCGCTTCATTCCCTCCCAGTAGTAAACTCGCTTCATGTCCTAATACATCTTATTACCACCAGGATGAATCGTCAACTTCGAGTGTTGACATTCCATTAGAACCTCATCTCTCAATCTGTCGATATCAGGATTAACTAATCGCCCTTGCTTCCAAAGCCAACCTTTTCGATCGACTTCAAACTCTTTATCCTTTGGTTCCAATCCCTGGATAAACTCGACAAGCTTTGCATCTTTCTTTTGGCTCTCGCCAATCCTTTCGTTAAGAGTAGGTCTTATCGACAAGCTTGCCAACATTTCATGTTCCAACTCACACCTTGGCCTGAAATCGAATCTTACCAAATAATCAAGACTCTTCCATTCCAAAAACATCGCTCCCAAATTTGCGTGTCTTCGACTCAACACATTTGCAACTACGTTACCTTCGCCCGTAGTATAGGCTATACCAAATCATATGATACCAGAAACTCAAACCATCGTTGCTGCCTAAGATTCAAATGCCTTTGGGAGAAAAGATACTTCAACGACTTACGATCCGTAAACAACTCGAATCAAACCCCTAACAGGTAATGTCTCCACATTTTCAAAGCAAACACAATTGCCGCCAACTCCAAGTCATAGTTGGATAATTCCTTTCATGCCGCTTCAGCTATCGACTCGCGTAGGCCACAACCTTATCCATCTACATTAGCACTGTTCCAAGTCCAGTACCACATGCATCGGTGTATATCACCATCTCTTCATTCCCACTTGGAATGGTCAACACAGGAGCACTCGTCAATCTCTCCTTTAGGATACCAAACGCTTGCTCACACTTTACATCCCATGTGAATACTTGGTTTTTTGTCGTCAATCCTATCAACGGTGCAGCTATCTTGGAGAAATCCTTGATAAACCATCGGTAATATCCTGCCAACCCAAGGAAACTCCGAACATCCGTCGCATTCTTAGGTCTGTCCCAGTCCTGGATTGCTGCCACTTTAGCGGGGTTAACCACTATCCCATTTCTAGAAACTACATGGCCTAAGAATCTCACTTCATCCTTCCAGAAGTGACACTTTGAGAACTTAGCTTTCAGCTGATGCTTTCATAAGATCTCTAACACAACTCTTAAGTGCGTCTTGTGTTCTTGCTCGTTCCTGGAGTAAACCAGAATATCATCCACAAACACAAGCACAAATATATTCAACTGATCTCTAAACACTCTATTCATAAGATCTACGAAATACACTGGCGCGTTAGTCCACCCGAATGGTCACCAACTATTCGAAGAATCCGGATGTTGTCCTAAAAGCAGTCTTCGGTACACTATCCTTAGCCACCCTCAACTGGTGAAATCCCATTGCCAAATCCATTTGAAAAAACACTTTGGCTTCGTGAAGCTGATCGAACAAGTCATCTATCCTTGGAAACACATACTTGTTCTTCTTAGTCACCTTATTCAAATCACGATAATCCACACACAATCTTAACGAGCCATCCACCTTGGTTGCAAACACCACTGGTGCACCCCATTCTGAAACGCTTCTCCGAATGAATCCTTTTCCCAAAAGGTCACGAACCTACACCTCTAATTCTTGTTATTCCTTAGGTGTCATCATCCTAAGAGGCATAACGATTGGTTTAGCACCCTCGACCAAATCGATTCTAAACGCGATCTCACGATGCGGCGGCAACCCTTTGACCTTGTCAAAGACATCTTTATACTTCTTAGTGATCAACACAGATGACAAGTCTTCTTGTGGAATCACAAGAGAATATAGATAGCTAACGAAGACACCCTCTTCGGCTTACACTTTATCAACACCTTTCGCCCTTCCACATCCCTGACTCTCACCTCTAGCTTCTCGCAATTCACCCTTGTCGCATAACTCTTGAGCCAATCCATGCCCAAGATGATCCCAAACCCAACGAAGTTAAGAACAAAGCAATCACATACAAAAGAGCAACCATGACTCGACAACACTAGACTATGACACAACATGCACAAACTGGATGAACCCCCAACTCGATTAGTCACGATCAATGGTCTATGACAAATCCCAAGACAAACTTCTCGTTCTTTTGATAAGGAGTACCCACATATGAATGAGCATACTTCGACAAGGTCTCGAAGTCAGAAATATAGTCAAGAATTGGATGACCATTCTGTTTAAGCTCCATGAATCTCTTAAACCGAACAGACTTCTACCCGTTGGAGATAAATTTTTCTTCAAACTTAGCTTGGAATAGCTCCCATGAAATATCCTCTTCAGGGGTCTCAAGTGTGACAGAGTTCCACCAGTCCATTGCTCTTTCCACTAACTACCTTGATGCAAGTTTCCTCTTTGTTGCATCATTAATACCCATGTCCTTGAAGATTCGAACACAAGTATCCATCCACCTTTGAACCTCTTCAACTAGTTAAGTGCCCTTAGACTGTTTCCCTCCCAACAATGTAAAGTCTTTGCATAGCTTTGCAAATTCTATAGCTTTAGGCACTGGAACTCCAACCTCAACCGTAGTTGCCACTGGAGAGGGGTTCCTTCAAAGTCATGCCTCCATCATGGCTTCAAACATGGCCGGGTAATCAGGTTCCCCGCCATTACCCTCTCCAGGCACAGTTTCTTCCCTAGCAGAATGTATCGTATAGCGTCGAATAATTCTAAATCTGCAAACTAGAATGATTAGCCACTTCCAAGAGAAACTGCTAAAGGAAGTACAAACGCTACTACTATATATGCTAATATATATAGTAAGCATCCAACTGAAATCTACAAATACGTCTCTCATACGTAATTTGGCCTAAGAACTTTGGCCACATTCGTTAACCAGAGCCCTGGTAACAAATGTGATGATCGCCCACAACCCCCGCACTGTGCAAGAGAAATAATGCGCTGAAGGGTGTGTCAGGTAGCTATGGACGATCATCAAGTTATGGTATATAAGTGAAACCTGTCGTAAACACACAGTGCAAGGATAAAATATAATAGAAATTATGCAACATGTAGTGATAGTGAAGCAGAAAACACTAAACTTTCATAACAGCTAGAAAGTATTTCCCATACACGTTAATACCAACAATAGTGTCTGTACAATTTGTCTCACTACAGTACTTAGAGAAATAGTAAACAGCGGAAATCCAATTATTAGATAGCAGTAAAGATAGTACGCCAGCCTCCTGCTCGCCATCGATCAGCATCACCATTCCCACTAAGCCTTCACCTGTCACCTGCTACTTAGTCTGCCCATCCAACAATCGGATGAACAACCCATGGTAATAAGAGGGAAACATAAAACCTTGAGTAAAACAACTAAAAAACTTCATCAATAAAGTATATGAGAATGGGTGAATAAACAACTAATCTACCAAGCTCCAGAGAAGAACTTACACCTGCCTTCCCCACACCTGACAGTGATAGACTTTACGATCCGTAAATCAAAAGGGACAACTATTCAGCCACGACAATTAGAACAACCATTCATACATGGAAAAAGCAACTCATATAACCTCTAGTTATATCTCACAGAAACCACTTTAATCGAACTTGGTATCCCATAAGCACAAGCCCCAGAGGCTGAAACCAATATCAGACAAGTACCCAAGCAGCACCTTATTCGAAGTCAGAAAATCTCCATGGGATGGTACAACCAAAGCAACCAAGCATTCAAACGTCCATGACTGACTTTGGCTATCACCGCCATCCTTGCTTTGGAATCCTCATTATCATATGACTGGCTAAACAATTTTCCATCAATTGTCAAGGACCACACATGACTTCCCGGATCTAGCAGAACTCCACACGTTATACTCAAAACGAGCTACACGCTATACTCAGCACATGTCTAGGCCATACACGACGCCCAAGGCACTCGACCTACAATTGGTCTTCAATTCTACCTCTGCTTTGATTCCGCTAGAAACCTACGGAAACGATAATTCCTCGGCCTTCGTCTCTCTTGTCGTTATCAGTTACGACTATTAATTAGCTTAGAACACTTTAGAGCTATCACTTCACACGAACTCAATACATCCTTGAGTTGTCTCCCCATTTGTTGCATACAACGAACAAAAAACACTTTTCTACACTTCCAAACTCCCTAATTGAATTCACTTTGAAGTCACATCATCACCGGAAATGTCCGACCAGAAATAGCTTCCCATAAATGGTAGAAATGGCTGACTAGAAATGGCTGACCAGAATAGGCTGACCCACTTTAGTCCGACCCAACTTTAGTCCGACCAAACTTTATGCCAACGCAACTTTCGTCCGACCCAACTTTGGTCCGACCCAACTTTAGTTTGACCCAACTTTGGTCTGACCCAACTTTGTGCCGACCTAAGTTTGTGCCGACCCAACTATATGTCAACCCACTTATGGCCGATCCAACTTATGGACGATCCAACTAATGGCCGACCCAAAACCTGCATATTGTAATTCAACTTCAGTTTCGACCAAAACTTCGCCAAACGATAAATCCGACGAAACTAACTCATCCAATTCATCAAAAAGGATTACAAGCATGTTATGAAATCAACAATATCATCAATATGACAATTCTATTAACGATAATGTCAAATTCACCAAAATCACCACAAATATGCATATGAATTAAAACCATGTATCTAACTTGCACATTCGTATAAAATATCAGAGAAATTACCTATCTAAACTTGCTAAATCAGATCCTAGGTTGATATATATGAGAATGAACTCAGCGATGCATAGATCTAAGGAAAAATACTAGAATTTGATTAATAAACATGATCTACTACACATAGACTTCATTGAATCCATGTGAGAGATGTAAATCACTCACTGATTCTCCAAAACAAGCTAAAATGGTAGAAATAAGAATCCGGACAGTAAGAACCTTGCACTAAACACCTTGATCCAATGAATCCTTGCTTTGATTGATGTAGATCTAGCCTCCAATGGTGTAGATCTGTGATTTCCCTCCTTGGATTTGGATTTTTAATGGTGCAAAGGTGTTAGAGGAAGAAGGAGATCAATGCCTCCAAATGAGAGAATGGGAAAGTAACCTTTTCCCTCCTCTCTCACCCCTTATTTATAGGATTCCACCAGCCCACTTATGGGCCTTCCCAACTCAGCCCACTAAGGCTCCAAAACCTGAACAACTAACCATTAAACCTTAAAACAGCGATTCCTCCCAAACCGCTGAGCTAAATCTTTAATGTAACCACTTTATGGAAAGACAACCATCAATTCATTTCCAATGGCATAGGTCTCATCCTCTGGTTCGGCCTGAGTCAAAAGTTATGTCATGTACAAGACTGACAGGGGCAAACTGGTCATAAACAAAATTGGTAAAAAATTATGGACATGTCTTGCATCCCCATAAACAATATACTAAAAGATGAGAATGATCTGACCCTTAGGGAATAAAATAAAGATATTTTACGATATTCCGATACGTAAAATGTAGTCTGTTACATACCATATTAGCTTTCCTCGCAGTGTAGTAAATGTCAAGATCATAAGTACTTAGAAACTCGAGCCATTGACCGACCCCTAGTGTAAATCCTTTGGGATGAATATATACTTTATCAAGTGATGGTTCGTCGAGAACTCGAACTTAGCTTCTAAAAGGTGATTCTCCATAACTTCAAACTGAAAACCATGGCATGTAGTTCCAAATCATGGGTTACAGTTAGCTTCATGGTTCTTCAGTCGGTGGTCAGCATAAGCAATGACTTTTTCGCCTGCATTAGAACAGTTACCAAGCCTTTACGATATGCATCAGTGTAAACCGTTAATCCTTCACTTCCGTTGGGTACGATAAGAACGGGAGTACAAGTCAAGTTTTCCTTTAATTCTTTAAATGCTGCTTCACATTTATCGCTCCAATAAGACTTAGTGTACTTATGGATCAAAGCGGCAAGAGGTGCGACAATCCGAGCAAAATTCTCAGTAAATCTTTGATAGTAATCGACAAGGCCAAGAAAACTACGAAAGCACATGAGCATTTTAGGTTTTTCCCAATCATTGATCGCGATAATCTTTGCTTGATCAACTAAAACCCCATTTCAAAATACAATATGGCCGAGAAATCTAACCACATCTTTCCAAAAATGACACTCGGAATATTTGGCTTTAGTTAATTATCCCTTAGAGTTCCAAAGATGTAAATCAATTCTCTAATTTGGAAAAAGCGGGAATATCATCTGCGAAGTCCATAATAAATTTATAAGAACATTACGAAAGATCGACATATAAGATCGAAAAAGAAAGTCGGACCATTAACTAAGCCAATGGGAACAATTAACCATTCATAGAAACCATTCTTCATTTGGAAAATTTTCTTAGTGATGCTTTCCTCAGCCACTCTGAGTTGATGGAACCCGGTGGTAGGGTGTAACAGAGCGAATACCTTAGCTCCGTGGAGCTGATAGAACATATCGCTACGTCAAGGCATAATGTACCTATTCAATAGAGTGAGCTTATTTAGCTCTCTATAATTTATGCACATACTCATAGAACCATCATACTTAGTCATAAATACAACTGCTGCACCCCGTTTAGAAAACTCTTCCTAATCAATCCCTTAGATAATAAATCTTCAATCTACTTCTTCAACTCATCTTTCTCCTTGGGCATGATCTTACGAGAATAAAGAAAAAATGGTCAAGCTCCTGGAACAAAATCAATAGGAAATTTGATTTCCCACTGAGATAGGAGAGAAATAAAGTCGCCAAATACATCAGAGAAGTTTTGAATATCAAGAGTGGAGCTAACATTTCTTGGCTGGAAATAAAGAGAGAATGTGAAACTACCGGATACTTCTAAATCATCCTACATTCAATCACTGAATCGTCTCGCTCCTTATCTACTAAAGACACAGTTCATCTTTAGAAGCGATAACAACTTAATAATTTTTAAACCAATCAATTCCAAGTAAGATATCAAAAGCCTCTAGTTTAAGAACATAAAAATCGCCAGTGAAACAATAGAGGTTGTAAAGGAGTTTCACACCTTTACAAATCATTTTAACCCAATTAGGTTAGACACACATGAAGACTCAGACAAATACACAAGGTTTAAAATATGCCCATATCATGGAGGTCTACTAAGATGAAACTATGAGTTGCACCAATATCAAATTAAACATGAATAGGATAAAAATGCAAATTAAAGGTACTCCGAAAAGTACTCCGGGTATCATCAAATAGAGGAGTGAAAGATATAATAGTTAAAACTCCAAATATCTCCCCTCTCTGCTAGGTGGGACATTCCTTCTTAAAGTGGCCAGGCTGGAGACAAATGTGGCAAAGATTATTCCTAGCCAACTAGGCTAGTGAAGGAATTGATGTACCGACTACATTAGGACACTGGTTCGCATAATGTCCAATATAGTTTCGCCCGAAACAAATGATCGAGGATAGTCTGCGAGTTGTCTCAGAGAAGGGTATCCAATGCCATGAGAACTCGGCCAATTCTTCTGCTATTGGAAGTTAGGCTACCTCTTTTTTGGCTTGTTGGAGGCTCTCTGTGATTGTGGTTCCTACACTGCCTGCTTACCCCTAGCATTAAGGGAATTCTCGGACCTAGTAGCTAACTCATGAGGGAAGTAATGGGTTTGCCAACATGGTTGATTAATTAATCATATTACTTTGGACAGGCTCTAAATATGAATTTCTCATTCTTTTTTAGATTGGTATCGATCAACCTGGGTCAAAACTTAATAATTCATTAAAAAATTCTCTCATACTCAATGAAGTTCTTTCTCCTCTTCTCAAGGTCCATAAAATCTCAACATAGCCGAGACCTCCCAGCTTCTAGCATCCATTTTGCCATAAAAGAATCCTTAGGCATTCCAAAAAGATAACTTAACGAACTAGGATCCAGTTTAACATTTATACCTAAAGTGCTTCTAAGAGATGTTAGCCTCAATAGTCTGAGCTGTAATGGTCTTTCATTATCCTTATGTAGCATTATGTAACTAAGTATCCAAATGACGCTTTTGAGCGTCGGTAATCTCAAAACCAAAAAAGACTTTCTCTGAACCCCTCAACCACTGCTAGGTCTCTATAATACTATCTACTCTAGTAAACGTAGGACCTCCAAGCCGAATATATTCCTTGCAAAGCTGAGTGCACCTGACCGACTGAGCTGGTGTAGTTTGCGCTACAAGAGAAACTGGTGGGATAGCCGGTGCAACAGGTGCGCAGCCGGTGCAATTGGTGGAAATCTGGGCGAAGCAACAAGTGCAACAGGATCATTCCTACGACCCATACCTCTGGTATTCCTACTGGCACTCAACTAGAGGATTCAAAATGGATTTTTGAATAAGATAAGAATCAAAATTAAGTAACCTAATCAATAAGAATTTCTAACTTGAGGTGGATTCAAAAGAAAGGAAACTCTTTGAAAACAAAAGTTCAAACAAATTTTATATCTTACAGTCCTTTAAAATCATCTTAAAATTTTCAAAATGCACTCGCTCAAGAATGACTTTGAAACTGATTTTTACTCATTCTAGGATATTAATACCCTATCTCTAATAAGTTTTTACCCTAAAGGCTAAGGTAACGACCAGCTATTTCATACCATTCAAACCAACGATAAAACCACACATATCGCACTTGAATCGTTCAAAACAACAGATTGTTAATTCAATTATGGTGAATAAAAGTCAATCACATAACTGTAGACAAATCACAAACATAGAATTACAAAATATCTCATAAGGGAATAAATAAACATGGTAGTTCATGAAGCTACCAAATGTATAATCTCAAAATAGATACACAATATCATAGTATAACAAGAATCCTATATACATATATGTGCTATAGAACATAGGCAAATGTATAAATGGAAATAACTGACATAGTAGATGAAAGATAGATGTCTAAGGCTCTAACAAGTCTCTAGTTCCACAAGATAAGTATCCGTACCTGTTACACTTAGGATGACTCGAACATAAAGTAAAATAAAATATTTGAGTCAGACCTAACATTCTTATACAAGTATATTAACTCAAGTGAAATGTTCAATGAAATGCATAAGTAACTTAAAGGATATCTGAAATTCCATCCTTTAGGGATCCGTTAAACTACATTTCATATAATACACTACATTATTATAGTAATGTTTATGGGAAATATACTATCAAAAATAACATTAAGGCATTACCATATTATCTTTAACACTTTTTTATAACACCGTAGTCTATATAATTACCGTAAAGTCCACCATAAACAAGTGGCTATCAGAGGGCACTCCATAAGTATGATACAAAACAAATTCGTTGTAGAATCGATTACGATAAATATAACAAGACACATGATGCAATACCTAGGGTAGGATTCTACCATTTGCACCCCTGGACTGGTAGTAATGCATAGCCGCACCAACCACCCACCTCGAGACAACACTCACATAACCAAAGGGTGTACCCTATCAATCACAAAGTAAGAGATATGGTTTTGAAAAAAATATGTCTGATAGGGGTGGCTAAGCCACTTGGGCACGATATGGCACCTATTTTAGTCATTTTAATTATGACCTAAAGGTTAAGGTATCCATCGTCATTCTCTTACTTCATTCCAGTAGCATTCCCTAGTCCACCCTACTTCATTCTGGATTTTCTACCATGTACATAGTTGTTAAAGTAGTTTTGCTATTGATAGAAAGTATGTTAATACCGACTCCAATCTCTTTAGCAACCAATCACTTTTTTCACACTTTTTATAAAATACACTTAAAATAAATTTTAAATCAATTTAAAAATATTTACTTCAAATATTATTTGTTTCAAAATCACTTATCTTAAACAATTCAATACATTTATATTCAAAATTGTCCTTCTACTAAATTTATTATTTAAATCAAGTTGTTTAATTTTAAACTTGTTTTTGGGGATCAATGAAACAATAAACCTAATAAAGTCTTGTATTAAAACTTTATCTTTTAGATTTTATTTACTAAGATTATTTAAAAATAATTTTTACATAAAATTAAATTATATTAAATTTTTACATAAAATCTAAAACCTTATTTAAATTAAATCTTAAGTTTAAATTATTTATTTATTTAGTATTTATAGTTATTAAATTACATTTGCCTTTAAAGATTAAATAATATCTAAAATTAAAATAAATTCTATTTAGAAATCATTATATTAACTTATATATTTTAAACTTACTATTCTATAACTAAATCTTTTAACTTTTATTAGATAAAATATATCTTTAAAATAATTTTTTAAAAATCCATTTTATTTTCAAAAGATTTCAAGTTGACCAACGGTGTCCATGTATAGTTTTCTATCCTACGATCAAGTAATTCGAGTATGCATCATTTCAACTCAAAATATTTATTTTTCCGAATATGCGTCGTTACAACCCGTATCCCAAGTCAGAAAGTTTTAATTTTTGATGATCATTTGATTATTTATCATTTCAATCCATAATAGTTTTCATATCTATAGAGAACTTGTAGTGTGAAAACAATACATGAATTAACATGTATGTCAAAAAAAACATACAAGTCAACATATGTCACACAATGTAACACATAACAGAAATTTAAGTGTCATGTATCAATTACAGTATTTATATCACAAGTGAACATTTACATGCTAATGTAGAGAGATTTTGTGTCATGTGTCAAAACTAAAATATTATGATTTATAAAATAATTTCGAAACAACATACAAGTCAATACATGTCACACAACTTTACACATGATAGAAATTTAAGTGTCAGGTATCAATTACAGTATTTGTGTCGCAAGTGAACATTTACATACTAACGTAGCGTAATTTTATTTCATGTGGCAAAACTAACATACTATGGTATGCAAAATTATGTCAAAACAATGTACTTGTCAACACATGCCACAAAACGTTAGATATAGTAGAAATTTAAGTCTATTGTATCAATTACAATATTTGCATTACAAGTGACCATTTACATACGAACATAGCATAATTTTGTGACATGTGTCAACCAACATATCCTAAATCAATACAAAAATTTCTAGGACATTTTATATGTTGTTTATTCACTTACACACAAGCATGAAAGTCGTGAGTTATTCTCACCTTTTGTGGATAGAAAACGAATTATGATAAGCACAAAGTGACGCACATTCGCCTCAAACCAAATTTGAGTAAAAAGGATCAACAAAATCAACTTCAACTTAACACAAAAATTTTTGGGATTTTTTTTGAAAGAAATAGGGGAAAGTCACAAAAGTGCTTCAACCTTCTAAAAGTGGGTTCAGTCTGGTGCACCTAGGCTCGGTCAGAGGGCAGGGAGGTGAGTCCAGGGATGTTGCATGTGGGCCAATGGTGTGGGAGATGGTTTCAGGCTAAGGTGGTGGTGGTGGATTTTTCAATGCTAAGAGAAGGGATAAGATTGGATTGTAGGGTTTGGGATCCTAGGATTAGAGGTTAGAAGGGGGTTTGGAGTGTTTTAGGTGGGATAGGTTTAGGGGGGAAGATCTTGACTGGCAGGAGTGGTAGCGATGATTTAGGTAGTGGATGGTGGTGGGGTCAGCTAGAAGTGAGGGGCTGTGGATCTAGGGTTTTCTAGGTTAGGGTTTCTCATTGTTTTAGGGTTTTCTTTAGGTTTTTAGAGCTTGGCTGAGGCAAGGGGAAGGTGGTGGGTTTGGGGTGGCTAGAGGAGCCAGTGCCTTCTGTGGTGGGTCCTAGTGTAGCAGCAGTCAAGGCAGGGAAGGGGGTAGGGAATGAGGGGTGAAGTTAGGTTTAGAAAAGTAGATTTTTCTTTTTTTGTTTATTAGAAGGAAAAGGAAAAGAAAAGAAAAGAAAAAGGGAAAAATAAAATAAAACATAAATTTCATAGACAGTAGATCTTTAGAGGAGGGGGGACTTACAGAAAAAAGGGGAATGACAAACAAAAGCTTTGACAAAATGAAAATGAGATGTTGAGAAATAGATTACGTACTTTTATTTCTTTAGAAAATTTTTAATTTTTAAATATAAAATTATGATGAGGCATGATGTGATAATGTTAAATCTTTCTTCGAAAGCCAGGGAATAATATATGTAACGACCCGGGAATTTGACACTCGAATTTCAACACTAATACATTTATTCATGTTCCTAAACTCAAGTATCAAAAAATCAAAAGGTTAGAAGAAAGAAGTTAGAGGGTGAGAGGAAGAAAGAAATAATGTTAGAATAGACGAAGAATACCTACACTAAATAATCAAAGAAAAACAAAATCTCATAGCGGAATGAATAAATATAATATATCGATACTCTTTGCACAAAGAAACAATTGTATATACATGATTACAAAATCAAAGTACACAACTAGATCAGCCTATATAATCTATCTGTACAATGCTGATAAATACAACACACACAGCGAAAATAAATTTATATGAGAAAATACGGGAATACATCTCGACTTTAGCTCTTCCCTTAAAGCTCCAAGCAAAACCCAATGCAACTGGAAAATAAACTCGGTCTGACCCAAACACATTTTGAGGGAAGGAAAATCATCCGAGCCAGTCTGGAGTACTTCCAGTGAGAAAACTCACATCACAAACAACTTGCTTAATTTTTATAAATCCTTTAAATAATGGATCTCTCATAAGACATGACCACATATAAACATGGCATGTGTTTTTACCTTATGATAACCAAATCACTTTTATTATTAATCCGGTGATATTATAATAATGTAAAATAAAATAGTACTACAGCCAAAAATCATGCATTTCACTTTTCGACATAGTTAGTTTACATTTAAGACTATACTGGTCATATTGGAGTTTGTATTTCCATATATGACTAGGTAAGGAACTAACTCCCAAACAATGTTCCTCCAGAGATAAAAACACTGGCCACTCAATCAACTTGAATGTACCGAATATATCACCACCACGGCTGGGGCCAATTAACCGTATTCATTCCAAAGCATACGAAAGGGACAACCAATTTCTCTAGATCGAACGATGATATACCCTAATGGGAATGACCCACATAGCCTTGCTGCCTGCTCGATTTCATTCATTTCCCGGCTGATGAGGCTTGAGGCTACGATTACCTTATTGAGACATCACATTCAGCTTTCAGTGCCATTTTGTCAGATCGCCAATCACTAATTGATTTGCACAAATACACCCTGGGTGTTAATCTAAAAGAAGTTGCCTTCTCCGCCACCAAACATATATACATTTGTAAAGATCAACGTTCATGGTCTAAGAAATATAATGTAGGACATCCGTTCATAAAAGTTGTCCAGGATCAGGACAAACTGAAGGCACTCTTTTACTACATCCTATCGGGATAACACCTAGGATTAGTAACGAGTAGTCCTCCCAACATGTAGAACCCAGAATGTTGGGACTACTGCTACAAGTATAATCATAGCAGTTAACTAGAGACATCAGTGAGCACCCCTTTTCGCTTCGAAGGTCACACCTTCAAATCTCTTAATACATATAAGCATACATGCAAATTCAGTTTTCGAATGAAAAATCGGTTCGAAGTGGTTTTGGATCTAGTTCCAATCCTGATTCCTCGAAACAATGCATAATAAGTTAAAGAGGAATTAATTGATAGTTGGTTCTATAATTATCAATATATAGTTGTACATTTAAGTACATAGAAGCATATTCCCTTTTAGTTAAAACCATTTATAAAAATCATTTCTTCGATTCTTAAAAATCGATTCCATATACTTATCTTAACGGAATAAGTATATTTACTAATCTTTTGTTTTCATTACTTCAAAACCATAACCATACACTTATCTCTTGGAATAAGTGTATTCACAAAACCATATTATTTTCACTAATTAGAAAATAGCGCTACATACTTAACCATGGTATAAGTATAGTCACAATTCATATATATAGCCAAACAATGTCATGTGATACATTTTTGCTATAAAACTCAAGAACTTTTATTTAACTTTTAAACTTTGTAAATTAAAGTTTACACATCACTTATGGGAATAATAAATTAATTTCTCATACGATTTCCATTTCCAAACTAGTACCATCCTTCAGATAGCAATGAAGTCGTTCAAGTGGGGTATTTTTATTTACCTCTTAGACCTTGTCTCGACAACATCCTTATTTTTAAGGTAAATCCAAGTTTGTAACCCAAAACTGATATCTGCTGTATATCACAAGTCCTATTTACTATTCAATTTAAATATGGTTTTATAAACCATTACTTGCATTTGAAAAATCTCCTTACAATTATAACCACTTTTACTTAATTCGTTCGTTAAGTAAACTCTTACTAAAACACTGACCTTTCTTTGTAAATCGCTTTAGTACAATGTGTTTACAACTTGGATTTACTAAAAAATATATCCATTTACCAAATCCTTTACACAATCCGTTAAGCATCCTT
This sequence comes from Allium sativum, assembly GCA_030737875.1. Classification (NCBI taxonomy): domain Eukaryota; kingdom Viridiplantae; phylum Streptophyta; class Magnoliopsida; order Asparagales; family Amaryllidaceae; genus Allium; species Allium sativum. Next base: position 745,392,550 of record CM060916.1, on the reverse strand, counting down.
CCTAGGCATTTTTGAAAATCTCCTTTCAATTGAAATCATTTTTACTTAATCCAATTATTAAGTAAAACGCTTATTTAAAGCCATCGCATTAGCTTTAGATCTCGTTTATAAAACTTGGATTTATTATAAAATCCATTTTTAAAACCCTTTACAAAAGTCAATTAAAAACTCATTTCGAACTTGATAAATTTCCATTAAGGAATTCCATTTAAAAAAAATTAATAACTTTAATTATTATTAATGAAAATAATAATTAACTTCAATATTAACTAAAGTAAAAGTAGTTTACTTCCTTATTAGCTAAAATAAAATAGTTGATCCCTTTTAAAAAGTTATTAAAATAATAACTAACCTTTTTAATAGCTATCAAGTCGATAGTTATTAAATACAACTAATTAGGTGATTAATCAACTTTTAAAAAATCTTATTAAGTTTAAACAACTATTTGTTAAACCTATTTCTGTTAGGTTAAATGAAAACAAATTCATTCAAGAACCAATTCCAATAAATACAGTTGACTTAGCCAACTTGAAAACATAGTTAACTAATTTCAATTAATCCTCCTCTTTAAATAAATTAATAACATAATTAGTTTAATATAATCTCGCTAGATTGTTTTCTTTAAAACAGTTAGTTAAACACAAGAATTTGCTATGTAAATCATTTCATAATTTCCTTTATACAATCCGATTATAATTATTGATTTATGTATAAAACCTCTATTTTAAATAACTTGTATAAAATAATATTTAAAACCTTGCTTGAGTTATAAAAAAAATTATAACTTCAACCTAGTTATTTCGCCTGATGGGGAATCAATGTCCTAAAAGAATGGATTTTACAACATCGTTACTAGTCACTTAATCAATACTGTTCATTGATTAATAAGAAATTAATGTTAGATTTTAATTTAACAATCAACATCCAAAATAGAACTAACGTTACTTTGGTTAAATAGATCATATTTGAATAATATGAAGACAAGTAACATTCAAAACATTGACGGATCTGTTAAATCCCGCCAACCTATTCTCCTTGCATCGCAGCTCATAATATCATTTTATATATGCATATGAAATAGAAATTCTAATCTAATTCATTTAAGATGTATCTTCTGCTTAAAAAAAGATAATGTCAAAGGTCATCCATTCATATATATATATATATATATATATATATATATATATATATATATATATATCGACAATCACAAATAAAGAAATAAATCACCCAAAAATTCAAACACACAATTTATATACTAACGACAATGAATATTATTATACAAAATAACAATACTCGGCAATATCTCAAAAAGTGTAAAAGTAAACTCACCATCCATTTTAATTCGACGATTTTGCGTCATTTTATATAATTTCAAATAGGCATTTGAAATTGTATAAAAATCCAAATAGCTTCAAATCGCTTCAATCGAGCTCATATGTCTAGCATTTGTGAATACGAACCCAATGCAACTAATTTCATTGAAATATGCTATCATATGAAAAATATACACACATTATAATTTTGAAAACAAATTAAAACGTCATTAAATAATGCCTTGCAAAAAAATCGTCATTAGATAATTAATTAAAACTCAATTCCTTTAATAAACTTTCTTCCTCGTTTAAAATTGTCGCTCCATCCCTGTAGCCTAACTGACACGACCAGAAATCGTCATCCGGCCTAAACCGAACAAGAAGACGGATTGCGTGAGAACATGATGCATCAGAACACAAACAATAGAACATTTCATTGCTATTACAACAATTTACAACAGTGTACAAGAACCTGCGTACGAATAAATAACATACAGTGGAAAATTATCAGAGATTTAAATTACATTTAAATATATAAACATAATGTTCAGCGGAAAATATCAACTACCACAACTGAATGAAATACACAGATACAAAGCATTCTGAATATAGCTCCTGTTGTAATCCAGGATCCTGCTAAATAGAAATCTGCAAAACCAAAACTACTAGCTGCCCATGTGGAAAATATGGGCACCTAGAGTTTAGGTAGAAACAATAAACTCCTAGTTAACCATGGGACTAACAGCTAACTTGTACTTAAAATAGGGTAAATCACGGGATCACGCCGTATGTCATGGAATGGGTTTATCCCATGAATACCAGTGTATAAACAACAACCAATAATAGACATATGGATCTACTATGCGTCAAACAACATGCAATTCCTCCATCTACCCATTAGGCTTAATCCCAAATTTAGATTTTTCGAAATCCAATTCACTTTACAAAAATTATTTCTTTGGACTTTATTCTCGAATTATTATTTCAAATCATTTGAAATATATATCTAGCTTTTATATCAAAGTAGATTTCACATTAGGATCTCAAACGAATTTTTTTGGAAAAATGAATTCCAAAACATCACAATGCATACAAACAATATGCAACCAAATATCGGGAGGTTTCTCCCATCAAACAAGGCAAAGGGCACGCACCTTAGAAACTCGATATATATATATATATATATGTGTGTGTGTGTGTGTGTGTGCACACCTCCCACGATGGAGCAGGCCACACTGACGATGCACCATCCCACGCCCTCGCGGAAAACTTACACCGCCATAATACCCATACTTTTAGTTTTCAGGGTTACCCAAGTCTTTAGCCACATACTAAATCATTTTATAACCCAAAGTAGGGAAAATCATTTCACAACTTAAAAATTACAAGTACTTTCAAACTATAATACTTCACATTAGCAATTCACACATATGATTAGTCACAATTAATCATATAACCTTTAAGCTCGTACGTCTCGAGGAAAGGTGTTAAGCAAGAGAATATATTCTCTGCCACCAAACAGATATATCATCAATGACATCTAATTGGTTATATGTTGAACTACGATGTAAAAACATAATACTTTCTAAATCATTTCAGAAACATCAGGTTTATCCCTTGAAATCCTTTTTGTTTCATAAAACATTTTTATAAAACATTCTCTGTCCACAATCGGGAAAACATTTCTTTTCACTTAAGAAAATATCATTTCAAAATTATTCATTAAATTTGAAATGAACTCAACAACATCGCTAAACATCTCATAGTCAAATTGTGAAGTGTTTCACAAGATGTTAGCATACAAATATTTCTACCCAACCCAATGCTAAATGTAAAAGCATATTTTGCTCATAAACTGGTTGAGCACAATCCAAACAATCAATCAATCACAATCAATATCAATAACCAAGTATTTTTGGTTTATACCACTTCTCGTGTTTTGGTAAATTTTATTACCATCTGTCCATTCCAAATCTGACTAAAGACTTATTAAAACTCTTCTTAATTTTAATCCCAACAAAATCATTACTTAATGATTATCCAAATTTTAGGAAATTAATCTTATCTTTAACTGGGTTAAAGAAACAATGTTATTAAAAACACAATTCACAATAAACCCAATCGACTTCCATTAACTATGGAATTTTAACGAAAAACAGATCAATATATAATCGATATAAATTTCCATATCAGACTAATAATATAAATGGAATAATGACAAAGCCTTTTAAATTCCATATATAGTAACGTCTTCCTTCTCAGAAGCTCATCTCGGTTATTATTAAATAATATTCCATTCAATTCCAATTTAATGTATTAACTTGGAAAACTTTACTTTGGAAAATTTTCCATTAATCTTTATAAAAAGATTTATAAGTTCCAAATCATATCTTCACTGTTAATTGGGTTTTAAGAACAAATGTTATTTAAAACATTGTTTACCATGAACCCAAATCATCTTTCATTGAATTCCAATTTATAATTATAAATTGGAAAACTTCATTAATATTAATTAAAAGATTTATTCTTTTCTCAACTGGGCTTAAGAACGGTGTTATTGAAGACACCATTCACAACAAATCCAAAATCTAATTTGATATTAAATACAAGGCTCTGAATAGAAATCATATCGGCTTATATTCAATATCAAATTCTGAAACCAGCAAATATCGTATTGGGAATAACGATATCTATATCTTGCAAATTCCCATAACCATATTCGTATAATCACGGAATCCGATATTGAAATATTCCAAAGATGATTTCCATTAAAATCTATTCCAATTCCTACATTGGAAAATTCTGGTTATGTTAAAAACATTATAATTCTTTTCAGTTCTCTGTTCTAGTTGTTAACTAGTTCATTCAGATAAATATCTTTAATCTTTTCAAATATGGAATATTTCATCCAAAAACCCTTTTCAAATCATTTATTATGAATTTACATAATTGATTCATATTTTAAGTAATTTTAATAAGGCCCTTACAGTCGGTTTCCAATATCGACCACCGAACTGCATGCATAACGACTTTTTCCAAAACTGATTTGGACATATCTTAAATTAACTGTGCAAATTTGAATCTCATATATTCATTTCAAAGACCTTTTCAATACAAACCCAATGGTTTTGGTTTTAGGAGAATCCGACGGTCGGATCTCCCATTATGCCACTTCGAAGTTAATGGATGAAATTCGCGAACGGTCGCTATGCGATACGTTCTATTCAAACCATTTAAATATATATATATATATAACATATTCCGTTGATTTCTACTTAAAACGTATTTTATAAAACGTTTATAAATTCATTTTAAAACAATTCCAACTTCCCTTTCAGCTTTAAATCAAAAATTAATATTCCATATCATTATAATATTAAAATGATAATGTTTTCAAAATATCAGATTTTGAAATCAAATCTTTTCAATATTCATTATAAAATGAATAAAATCGGAAAAAAATTCCTTTTTCAGTTAAAATGGCGTATGTCTACTTAACTCGACTTCATATTCATTTCAGTTATGAATATTTCAATATTTTCTTATCCATCCAAAATCGGACATTAAAATCATATTTTGATTCTTCACTGAATATTATTTTAAAATATTCATTATTTATGAATTGGAATCAAACTCAATCAATTATCATATAATTTTGTTTATATGGATTCCAGACATCGTATGTATTCAAAAATAGTGATAAACAACTGTTAAACATTCAATTCACATCCAGAGTGCAATTTACAATTGTATAAGCATTAAACAATTAAAAAACGCTTATAACATTTTGTTAATCAATCAGTTGACAAACAATTAAATCCAAGGGAGATGTGAAGTAATTATCACCCCCAGATCCGTGTGGGGTTTCAACCAACAACAATGAATTCAAATTAATCACTGATTAATAAATTTAACCAATTCTAATTTGATTCGAATTATTTTTCTAATTAATCAATTTTCACTGTTTAAACTATAAATTGATATTTATAATTTAATTTCAACTACCACAAATTTATTAACATTATTTTTAATGATATTAAATATTTAAATATCACAAACAAAACACAATACATTCAATCATATCATCCATGGGTTTACAAACAACAGTGAGGTGAGCTAACAAGCAACGTATAACATTTTTGTGATAATTAGAATAGATAGAAATCAACATTGGCAATCTCTACACTCAGTTACAACATAAATAATTGTACAAATATTTGAGTGAGAAAGTTCTTATTTGGTTTCCACTACGTCAGTCTTTATTTGAGGAATGTTTTAATAAAATTAAACGAGCATTTAAGTTTATCAAAAACTTCAACAACTTCTGTTTTCGTTCTGGCCAGTTCCATTTGTAGTGTTTGTTGTCACGATCACAATGCAACTGAAATCGTCGGATTTCGATCTCATATGAAAAAGATATGGCATTTTATACATTGAGTACAAAAATTATTCACTTAAGATAATTGAATAAATTACCCTAAATAAACCCTCTCCATCGTTCACCCTTACTGCCTCACCGTCGTCGTCGATCTAGATCGCCTGACGCTGAACTGACACGGACGTCCTCTTCCCTTGAGCCTGGCGTCGCTCCACCGCCAACGGTGTGCCCGTCTCACCGCCCATTGCCTAAAATCGGCAAAACACCCAAACCCACGTCGATTAGAAAAACTCTGCCACCATGCTACATCCAGGTTGCGGACCACCGCCAATCGGAGTGCCTCGCCAAGAGGAACCAACCACCTTCAATCACCATCAGTTGCCAACCCCTATAGCCGGCGGAAATTGGTGAAGAAGTTTCGATCGATTTGGTTCATTAAATTGTGAATGTGGTGGCTCCAAATTGGTTTCACCACATTTGATTAAGTCCTAGGGTTTTGACCAGAAGCGAATATATATATATATACTTATTTTATTTTATTCGTTAAAGTGAGATTTTGTATTTGAACTCCAAATCAAACCCAACGACTATCGTCCCTAACTAAACCCCCCCATTACGGACATAATGGGATATGTTTCGTAAGCCAGTTCGACTATTTCGATCATTTTTTATCAGAATTAAAATATAAATTAACATAACGGTCAATATTGAATTCCAATGTACATTTTAATTTACTGGGGCCATATACTGACTCTAAAAATTACAAAAAATGAAATCTAGCTATGTTTCGACGATACGGTCCTTCGTCAAATTTGGAGATCATGTGACGGCCCGCCCCGCACCAGCCTGCATTTCCTCCATAAGTGCGCTGTACACATGCCCGACTAGTACAAGACGGTCGTCATAAGAAAGGAAAGAAGGGAATGAACTAATCAAAGAACCTGTAGAATGTCTCATAGCGCATGGAATAAAATATAATAATAATAATGTACTTGACATAAAACAGGCGAGACAGTGCATAAGCTGATAACTAAAACCAACATCAATCTCAAAGCAGCGGAAATCCAAATACAGCTTATTACAACTTTTCAAAATCTACTGTCTCTGAACAACAGAAAGCCAAAATAGAAGATACACCACCAATGCCCAAGCAGTGATCTTCAACAACACAGGGAGAATACTATATATGTATATTACGTGGAAGCCTCCTGCTCGTCTCCGGATCATCTACCCGTGCATCACCAGCTAACCTGTCTCTAGTCTGCTCGTGTGAGCACCCAGAGTAATAAGAGGAGACATAAAACTCTGGGTCAGACATAAAGCCTGGTATGAGCGATAAGCATCTAAACAGAATAATAACAGGTATACTAAACCATACCTGAACCTGGACCTGCAACCAAAGAGTTAGTACCACATACCGTACAATACTCCAAGGTGCCATAATAAATAGTGTAAGAATACGGGGGTGGGGTGTGCATGTCACAATGATAGCAAACAAATCATCCATAGCAACCATCCTCACATCTCTCACTCAGTGCGTAAAGCGTACGACATCTACCACTTTGGAACACTAGACAAACTGAGGTAACGACGAATCCCGACTTGTAGAAACCCTGCTGTGACCAAGCCAAACACTTGGAGTCATGACCAAACATTTCAATGACCCACTTCATTGGTCGTAGCCCTTGGTTCTACCGATGCCATAATGGCCCTGAATCCGCCTTCGTACCTCCTACCATAGTGGTCCAAAGCTATAGACGTCGATAACTCCTTGGCACACGTCCCGCAGCAAAGCCCAACCATGAAGTGAACTCGTTGATTCCCATCTGAATCTTAAGCTCTAACTTCTCATTTGGACTTCCTTTGCATCTCGGGTTTGGTCGAATTGGAGTGGGTCTTCAGAAGAGTTGTCGCGCATTAACAGTCTTAGAATTCGGTTCGGTAGTCATCACCTTCATCGGTTTGGGTCGGGAGTCATCACCTTCATCGGTTCGGTTCGGGTCGGTCCTCCTTCCTTGTCATCTTTCCATTCGGTTCGGGTCGGGTACTCCACTTCGGGTCGGGTCGGTATCTTCCTCCGGGTCGGGTTGGGTGTCCTTCCTTCCAGTGCTCCGATCCGCTCCCTCATTTCTTCACGTATTCCGATCCGATCCCTCCTTGCCATCTGATCCGCGTGGCCTTCCCTCTTGCTAGTTCTCCCAAATGTTTACTTCCGATCCGAGCCCTGCGTCTCCAAGTCGATCCGATCTGGCCCCCAATTATTCTTCCGATCCGATCCCCTTGTCCACTCCAACTCTAAGTAAACGGCCTTCCTTCTCGCCAAGCCTCCTCCAGTGACAAGTTCCAATCCAGTTCGAATTCCCTTGGTCAGTTCACAAATCCGATCCGACCCCTTACTCCGATCCGAACCGGTTCGGAACCTGCACACTTCTGCAACTTTCCAGCGAGCTTTCTACGCCATTCGACGGCATTTTCGACCAATCTAACTATTCTAATCAATCATAAAACATACCATAGAGTCATAGCAACATGTAAGAATAACCACAAACACCAAACAACAATTCGAATGAGCCAAAATGGATCAAAAGTGGCTAAAACCTCACATTTTCCTATAATCCCTCTTAAACATGTTTAAGTACATACTTAGTAAAACTTAATCAAATCGCCTAAATTTTCTAACAGAGGCATGAAATATTATTTAAGAATTTCTAAACATTTTTCCAGAATTTATTAGTGTATAAATTCGCTAATCTTCACTAATTACCCTTAATTAACTGTAATTAGTGTCAAAACGATGCTATCACTCACCTTGGCCACAAAATAAATCACCAAATCTGAAATATTCTCTGTTTGGGTCGAATTCCTATGTATGGCAGCAGCTCCAACCTTGCTTTGTTGCTATTTGGCCTTGTTTTGATGTAGTTTAGGCTTAATCTTCACTAAAAATGTGTTTTGGAGTGGTTTTAGAGGATGGAAGCCATTACTAAGGTCTCAAGAAGGTTTGTGGCGGCTCAAAACTGAAATGAAAGTGATAACCTAACCCTAATCAGTCCTCCTATACCTCTAAACCCGAAATTCCCCTCCGGACCTAGCTGCTAATCACCCGGTTAAGCCCAATTAAGCTGTTTTTCACCATCTGAAACTTGTTTCAGCCATATCTCCCAAACGGTAAGCCCGTTTGGCTAATGTGACCACTCTACGGAAAGAGAAACCATCATCCGAAGCTAATGGAAGTGGTTTCAGGTAAAAATTCATTTCCAGTCAAAAGTTATGGCCAAAACAGTGCCAACTAGGGGTAAAATGGTCATTTAAAAATCGGGAAAAATCATGAACATGGGAAATGACCACAATAGTCGTCTCCCAAAGTTACATGACCATACGACTTCGTATGTGAAAGAAATAAATATCCTACGATCCTATGACGCGTAGAATACGGGTCGTTACATTCTTCCCCCCTTAAGAAATTTCGTCCCCGAAATTCCTTAACCCAAAACATGCAAAGGATCCCGCATGCCTAACAACCACATACAACAATTAAACATGCAAAACAAGCAAACAATCCTATCCTAGCATGCGGAAAACTAAATCGAAGTCAAAATCTTACCAGGCAAAGAGTTCTGGGTGTGTCTTCCTAATGTCCTCCTCTGTCTCCCAAGTACAATCACTCTCGTCCTCGCTCCACTGTACCTTGACTAGCTTCACTGCCTTCCTTCGAAGTTGCTTCATGTCGTGCTCGACAATACGGGCCGGCTTGCGGTTCCCAACCGCCTCGGGTTCTACTTCGAAGTCCTCTAACTGATCAGGTGAAATAGTCATATTTGAGTCGTGAACGAACTTCCTTAGTTGGGAAACATGAAATACGTTGTGAACTCCCGCCATCTTCTCTGGTAAGTCAATTCTATATGCCAAATTCCCGACTAGCTCAAGAACAGGGAATGGGCCAACAAATCTTGGTGCCAACTTGCCTCTCCTGCCAAATCGTATTACGCTCTTCAACGGAGAAATCTTGACAAACACCAAGTCGCCAACGGAGAATTTTAAGTCTCTTCTCCTCTTATCGGCATAACTTTTCTGCCTATCCTGGGCTGCCTTCATTCGTTGTTGAATGATCTTGATTTTATCTGAAGTTTCCCTCACCACATCTGGTCCAAGCATAAACTTCTCGCCAGTCTCTATCCAACATGATGGTGAGTTACACGGTCTTCCGTACAAAGCTTCAAATGGAGCCATACCGATACTGGATTGGTAGCTATTATTATATGCAAACTCTACTAGATGCAAATGGTCATCCCATGATCCACCAAAATCCAATATACATGCTCTCAAGAGATCTTCCAAAATACGGTTCACCCTCTCCGTCTGACCGTCGGTCTGAGGATGATATGCGGTACTGAGATGTAACTCTGACCCTAGAGCCTCTTGTAAGCTCTTCCAAAACCCACTAGTGAACAACGGGTCTCGGTCGCTCACAATGCCTTTAGGTACTCCATGAAATCTCACTACCTACTTCATATACAATTCTGCTAACTTAACTGCCGTTCTGGTCGATTTAACTGGTATAAATCTTGCACTTTTTGTCAATCGGTCCACAATCACCCAAATGCTATCATGTCCCGATCTAGTCCTTGGTAAACCATCGATGAAATCCATCGAGACTTGCTCCCATTTCCATTCGGGAATTTCTAATGGCTGTAACAACCCACTAGGCTTCTTTTGTTCAGCTTTAACTAGCTGGCAATTCATGCATTTGGATATAAACTTCCCAACGTCTCTTTTCATCCCTTCCCAGTAGTAAGTCTGCTTCATATCTCGATACATCTTGTTACCACCGGGGTGTATAGTTAGCTTTGAGTGATGACATTCTCTAAGCACTTCATCCCTCAATCCATTGGCATTGGGTACAACAAGCTTTCCATTCTTTCTAAGCCATCCATCTCGATCAAGCCCATACTTGTTCACCTCCTCATCGATACCCATCTCTAACTTGGAGATGATTTCCAATAGGTTAGGATCGTCCCTCTGACTAGAGCCGATCCGCTCAATCAAAGTGGGTCTGATCGTCAAACTTGCTAACATTTCTGGATCCAATTCGCACTTTGGTCTGAAATCAAAACCCGCGATATACTCCAGTTGCTTCCATTCAAGGAACATAGCCCCTAGGCTGGCATGTCTCCTACTCAATGCATCAGCCACCGCATTGCCCTTTCCCGGTGTGTATGCGATGTCAAAATCATAGGAAGCCAAGAACTCTAACCATCTCTGCTGACGGAGATTCAGATCTTTCTAAGAGAAGAGATATTTTAACGACTTATGATCTGTAAACAGCTCAAATCTTTCTCCCAAGAGATAGTGTCTCCACATCTTTAACGCGAACACGATCGCTGCCAATTCTAAATCATGGGTAGGGTATCTTCTCTCGTGCGGTTTCAATTGCCGACTTGCGTAAGCTACAACCCTACCGCCTTGCATCAATACAGCACCCAGTCCGGTACCACAGGCGTCCGTATATACCGTCATCTCTTCATCCCCCTTAGGAATGACTAACACTGGCGCGCTTGTCAACTTATCCTTTAGACTTTTGAATGCATTCTCGCACCTTTCATCCCAAACAAAAGCTTGATTCTTCTTGGTCAACTGGGTCAATGGTGCAGCTAACTTGGAGAAACCTTGGATAAACTTACGATAATATCCAGCTAACCCCAAGAAACTTCTTACATCTGTTGCATTCTTGGGCGTAGGCCAATCCTGTACCGTAGCCACCTTTGCCGGGTCCACGGCAATACCATTCTCTGATACAACATGGCCCAAGAACCTCACTTCCCTCTTCCAGAAGTGACACTTAGAAAACTTTGCTTTCAATTGGTGTTTTCTCAACACCTCCATCACTATTCTTAAATGTCCCTTGTGTTCTTCCTCTGTCCTCGAGTAGACCAAAATATCATCAACGAACACAAGGACAAACTTATTCAACTGATCTCTGAATACCCTATTCATAAGATCCACAAAATATGCTGGGGCATTGGTCAGCCCGAATGGCATGACCAACCACTCATAAAACCCAGACGGCGTCCGAAATGCCGTTTTAGCTATACTCTCAGCTTCCACTCTAAGCTGATGAAAACCTGTCGCGAGATCCAACTGAGAAAATACTCTCGCGCCACTCAACTGATCGAACAAATCATCTATCCGCGGTAGAGGATACTTGTTCTTCCTCGTCACTTTATTCAACTCGCGGTAGTCTACACACAAACGAAGGGAACCATCTGCCTTTGTAGCAAACACAACTAGTGCTCCCCATTCAGAAACACTCCTTCTGATAAATCCCTTCTTCAAAAGATCGCTGACTTGCACCTCGAGCTCTCGCTGCTCTCTTGGTGCCATATGACGAAGTGGCATCACTATAGGCCTGGCATCCTTTACCAAATCAATACGAAACTCAATCTCTCGGTGTGGTGGAAGTCCGGTCACTTCTTCGAAAACATCCGGATACTGGCCAATCACGGGCAAACCTGACAACTCACTATGCGGAATGTCGAGGGAGTTTAGAAAACTAGCCAATACCCCCTCACTGGGTAGACCACCAAACACTATCCTCCGCCCATCATCCGCTCTAGCTGTCACCAAAAAGCCCTCACAGTCTACCACCACCCCGTACCTTCGGAGCCAATCTACTCCCAAAATAATGCCAAACCCAGTAAAGCCCAAAACAAAGCAATCACAAACAAACATGCATCCATGACTCGATAAGACCACATTACGACAAATCATGCTAAGGCTAGTCGAACCACCAATCGGGTTCGTCACTACTAAAGGTCTATCGACAATCTCGGGCTCCAATCCCAACCTATCTACCAGGTCACTAGATATGAAAGAACTGGAAGCTCCGGTATCAAACAAAACTCTAACAGGAACATCATAAACAGAAAGCATACCTTGAATGACGACATTCTTTCCCTTCTCCGCCGCAGTTGGGGCATTCGACGAAGAAGGAATAGCATTAAGGGCATATGCTTTCACCATTTGCTTTTCTTTAGGGGGATGTGTACACTTGTCCTTGTGATGTCCCATTTGGCCACAGTTGAAGCACTTCCTATCCGCTGGCTTGGCCCGACAATTACTAGCATAATGGCCCTTCTTACCACAGCTGAAGCACTCAACATCTTGCTTATTCTTTTTCTTCTGGCCATCCTTAGTCTGATTCTGCTTTCTCTTATTCTGGGAACCACCCTTGCCTCCACCACTTGCTTGTGGCTTTGGCTCATCTGCGGATGCAACCTCAGTCTTCGGCTTAGGGTAGAGACTTTCCGATCTTAACGCTTTCCCCACAATCGATTCAAACGTCTCATCGATGTGGTTAATAAGTTTTTCCCCCAAGTACTGATCCAAACCAGTTATGAATTTCTCATTCTTTTTCTCGGCAGTATCAATAAGAGATAACCTATATTTTGACAAAGTGTCAAATTCAGCAATATACTCCGAGACAGCTCTGCCATTCTGCTTGAGCTCCAAGAACTTCTTAAACAGCATTGACTTCTGAGCAGCTGGAATGAACTTCTCACTAAAGCGAGCCTTAAACTGCTCCCAAGTAATCTGATCTTCGGGAGTAGCTGCCTTTATAGCATTCCACCAATTCATTACCCGCCCTTGCAGCTGACGGGACGCTAGCTTTCTCTTCATCGCATCCTCGATACCCAAATCCTCGAAGATACGTTTGCAACTATCCACCCAATCCTGAACATCCGTAGCCGACTCCGTTCCGTGGAACGGCTTCCCACCAAGGCTAGTATAATCCTTATTCAGCTTGGCGAAGTCGACTCTTGGCGCCTGCACCATTGGACCACCACCATTTCCACCATTGGGGGCTGCTCTCTGTACATCTCTAAGCATCTCTCTCATGAGGTCAGTAAACATCGTCCTCATGTCAGCAACATTCCCATTATTGGCCCCTCTACCGGTACCTCTAACATATCGGCTCATCGTCAATCTGAAAAAGGAAACGATTAACGACTCCATAGTGGTGCTAGTACAGTACGACTTCATCCTTATACTACTAATAGTATATATATATATATATAGCTTTTTAAAACTCAAAATAATCACAAATACGCTCTCTCGTATACGTATATTATCTCTCCCTGATAGCTTCCCTAGGTAAACTACGCAACCTAGAGCTCTGATACCAAGTGTGACGGCCCGCCCCGCACCAGCCTGCATTTCCTCCAAAAGTGCGCTGTACACATGCCCGACTAGTACAAGACGGTCGTCATAAGAAAGGAAAGAAGGGAATGAACTAATCAAAGAACCTGTAGAATGTCTCACAGCGCATGGAATAAAATATAATAATAATAATGTACTTGACATAAAACAGGCGAGACAGTGCATAAGCTGATAACTAAAACCAACATCAATCTCAAAGCAGCGGAAATCCAAATACAGCTTATTACAACTTTTCAAAATCTACTGTCTCTGAACAACAGAAAGCCAAAATAGAAGATACACCACCAATGCCCAAGCAGTGATCTTCAACAACACAGGGAGAATACTATATATGTATATTATGTGGAAGCCTCCTGCTCGTCTCCGAATCATCTACCCGTGCATCACCAGCTAACCTGTCTCTAGTCTGCTCGTGTGAGCACCCAGAGTAATAAGAGGAGACATAAAACTCTGGGTCAGACATAAAGCCTGGTATGAGCGATAAGCATCTAAACAGAATAATAACAGGTATACTAAACCATACCTGAACCTGGACCTGCAACCAAAGAGTTAGTACCACATACCGTACAATACTCCAAGGTGCCATAATAAATAGTGTAAGAATACGGGGGTGGGGTGTGCATGTCACAATGATAGCAAACAAATCATCCATAGCAACCATCCTCACATCTCTCACTCAGTGCGTAAAGCGTACGACATCTACCACTTTGGAACACTAGACAAACTGAGGTAACGACGAATCCCGACTTGTAGAAACCCTGCTGTGACCAAGCCAAACACTTGGAGTCATGACCAAACATTGCAATGACCCACTTCATTGGTCGTAGCCCTTGGTTCTACCGATGCCATAATGGCCCTGAATCCGCCTTCGTACCTCCTACCATAGTGGTCCAAAGCTATAGACGTCGATAACTCCTTGGAACGCGTCCCGCAGCAAAGCCCAACCATGAAGTGAACTCGTTGATTCCCATCTGAATCTTAAGCTCTAACTTCTCATTTGGACTTCCTTTGCATCTCGGGTTTGGTCGAATTGGAGTGGGTCTTCAGATGAGTTGTCGCGCATTAACAGTCTTAGAATTCGGTTCGGTTCGGTAGTCATCACCTTCATCGGTTTGGGTCAGGAGTCATCACCTTCATCGGTTCGGGTCGGTCCTCCTTCCTTGTCATCTTTCCATTCGGTTCGGGTCGGGTACTCCACTTCGGGTCGGGTCGGTATCTTCCTCCGGGTCGGGTCGGGTGTCCTTCCTTCCAGTGCTCCGATCCGCTCCCTCATTTCTTCACGTATTCCGATCTGATCCCTCCTTGCCATCTGATCCGCGTGGCCTTCCCTCTTGCTAGTTCTCCCAAATGTTTACTTCCGATCCGAGCCCTGCGTCTCCAAGTCGATCCGATCTGGCCCCCAATTATTCTTCCGATCCGATCCCCTTGTCCACTCCAACTCTAAGTAAACGGCCTTCCTTCTCGCCAAGCCTCCTCCAGTGACAAGTTCCAATCCAGTTCGAATTCCCTTGGTCAGTTCACAAATTCGATCCGACCCCTTACTCCGATCCGAACCGGTTCGGAACCTGCACACTTCTGCAACTTTCCAGCGAGCTTTCTACGCCATTCGACGGCATTTTCGACCAATCTAACTATTCTAATCAATCATAAAACATACCATAGAGTCATAGCAACATGTAAGAACAACCACAAACACCAAACAACAATTCGAATGAGCCAAAATGGATCAAAAGTGGCTAAAACCTCACATTTTCCTATAATCCCTCTTAAACATGTTTAAGTACATACTTAGTAAAACTTAATCAAATCGCCTAAATTTTCTAACAGAGGCATGAAATATTATTTAAGAATTTCTAAACATTTTTCCAGAATTTATTAGTGTATAAATTCGCTAATCTTCACTAATTACCCTTAATTAACTGTAATTAGTGTCAAAACGATGCTATCACTCACCTTGGCCACAAAATAAATCACCAAATCTGAAATATTCTCTGTTTGGGTCGAATTCCTATGTATGGCAGCAGCTCCAACCTTGCTTTGTTGCTATTTGGCCTTGTTTTGATGTAGTTTAGGCTTAATCTTCACTAAAAATGTGTTTTGGAGTGGTTTTAGAGGATGGAAGCCATTACTAAGGTCTCAAGAAGGTTTGTGGCGGCTCAAAACTGAAATGAAAGTGATAACCTAACCCTAATCAGTCCTCCTATACCTCTAAACCCGAAATTCCCCTCCGGGCCTAGCTGCTAATCACCCGGTTAAGCCCAATTAAGCTGTTTTTCACCATCTGAAACTTGTTTCAGCCATATCTCCCAAACGGTAAGCCCGTTTGGCTAATGTGACCACTCTACGGAAAGAGAAACCATCATCCGAAGCCAATGGAAGTGGTTTCAGGTAAAAATTCATTTCCAGTCAAAAGTTATGGCCAAAACAGTGCCAACTAGGGGTAAAATGGTCATTTAAAAATCGGGAAAAATCATGAACATGGGAAATGACCACAATAGTCGTCTCCCAAAGTTACATGACCATACGACTTCGTATGTGAAAGAAATAAATATCCTACGATCCTATGACGCGAAGAATACGGGTCGTTACAGATCATTTGAAAAATGGCCTTTTATTAGCTTGTTTAAATTCAAACTGAAATTGAAAACGCGTTTAAATTTACTACGCTCGCATATTAATTTCAAAATTATGAAAATTTAAACCTGACTATAATTTGAAATTCTGGATCCAATAAAAGTGTTTTCATCGAAAATGGAGGTCGTTTGCAAAATGGCTATTTTTAAGGGTTATATATAATATTAAAAAATATATAAATTCCGTAGTGACTATTCTAAATTTTAAACTGGACATAACTTACAATTTATAAAGTGAAATCTCAGTTTCTTACATTCGTTAGAAAACTGTTGTTCAAAATATTCCAACATTTCTTATTTTATTGAAATCCGATTTATATTGAATTCTGTATATTAATTTGAAATTTAAAATTAAATTTTCAAACTACCACGCCATTTCAAGTTCGTTTTATTTAAATTTTAAATTTATAGTTCTAACTTTGATTTAAATAAAATTTTAAATTGTTAATTCTCAAAATAAATCATTTTAAATTCTTAAAATCTATTAAATCAATTAAAAATAAAATTTTAAATTGGTTCCAAGATCTGGGTTGTTACACTAACAAAGACTTGGCTGAAACTTCTTTGACCTTAATTCTCCATCACCTGGTTATCACTCAGGGCTGCTACTATCACCAACCGACTCCCTGCTTTCCCCTCCACCTAATCGCCCACCCGAGATCGAGCTCGACGTCGCCTGGGAGATTGCGACCTGTAACTGACATCAACATCACAAAAAGTCCCTATTCTCTCGAGATGACCGAATTTCCCAAAAACCCCAACAAAACATTCGTCTTCTCACCAGGAACACCACGACACCCTCACCTTCTTCCCTCGATGCCTACAATTGCAACATGCTTCAGCCCTAGCTTGGCTGTGAAGAAATGGAGTGAACGAAAATCTCATCGAACCTAAAATGAAGGCTACTAACATGAAGCTCTAATCCATACGAGCACAACGAGTCCAAATTATCTGATTTCATTGAGTATTAACTCGGATTTAATTCCCCGAAGTAATTAAAGTGGTGGCCTTAATTTTGACTTTTCAAAAGATAGGATTAGGTTTTAAAATGTTAGAGTGTTATTTATAGGCAAAAGTTATAGATATCTACATATATTATATTCGCGTATAATCTAATCGAGCGTTATTAGCTCGCACGATCTAATACTTCATCCGATCGCCATGAAAATTGACATTCTTCTAGATAAAAAATATTCCGAACTCAATGGAACCAATTTCGTCAAATTCCAAGACTTATAACACTATTTTAAGTTTCAAATCGTTAATCGATACATGTTTATATCGCGCAGGATCACACAACAACTCTGATCGACATGAAACTTGAAACTTACAATAGTTAATCATTTCGGATTTTATAAAATTGGTTTTGTTGAAATTTTATATCATTCAAAAAATGTCTATTTTACGTGTTGAATTAAATCGAAAAAATATAAGACGATTTCAAATGGTCAAATCCATTGGTAATAAATTATTAATATCCTATATATTTACATAGAAATTTATAAAGCTTCAAACTATACAAATTTGGATTTTAAACTCAACAATTTAAATTTCAAGTTAAATCAACATCCAAATTCTCATTTCAATTAATTCCAAGTCGTTAACTCTTAAAATAAATCGTTTTAAATATTTAAATTGCTTAAATATTTCTATATAAATATCCAGGTCGTTACAATACAAAATGGAAGTAGATAAGTAACACGAGTAAATATGCACAAACACCATTATTTTTACACATTTTCACAAATGTAATTGCAAATTCAGAGCAACAAAATACAAATTTAATGAAATGAGAAGGTGTGACCATGTTAGAATTTTATCTAAAATCATAAAGAAAAAATTCAAATTTTCCATCACACTTCAACTTTGATCAGATTTGAAATAGTGTGATTTTTCAGAAATTTTCTATTTTTGATAAAAGTGGTCAAACATATCTCTTAACATTTCGAATTCATTATTTAAAAAAGTCTAAAAGTTAACTTAAATTCAAATAATAACTTAATTAGGTTAATTCAAATTGCAGGTAGTTATAACTAAAATATCTCATGTAAGTCAAATTAAAAGCATGATAGAAGAGTGTAGTAGCATCAGATATGTTTATGGGATTTTCCATCTCCTATCAGTGTATAACAAGAGTGCAATAACTTAAGATATATTACCAATATTTTACATATTCTAAGGATCTATTAAACTATTTACATACAATACAATATGTTGTTATAGTAGTGTCTGTTAGTAAAGTATAATATCGAAACTAGAGTTAAGGAGTTACATTTTTACCTTAACACATTTTATAAGCATTTTTGTCTATACATGACATAAACGCACCACAAACTACACATAGGGCACTCTATAGTATACAACACAAACCAAAGTCATAGTGGTGTTGATTAGGATAAAAATAACAAGGCACACGAGATGATACCCAATATAGGATTCTACCATTTGCAGAGCCGGCTAGTGGTAACACATAGTCGTAACTACCACCCACTGTGAACAACACTCGCATAATCACAGATGCACATCAAATTAAATTGAGGGACTGGGGTAATAAACGAAGAAGTATTGTCGACCCAAGTAGCTAACCTAGTTGGCCTTGGCATAAACCCCGTTTTTGTCAATTTAATTATGACCCGAAGGTCAAGGCAATCCATCGTCGTTCTCTTACTTTATTTTAGTAGAATTCTCTAAGCCATCCCATTTCATCCTGAATTCATCCACCATGTACATATTTATTGAAGTGGTTCCATTTATTTGTAGAGAGTATGGAAACATCCAACTCGGTCTCTTTAACAAACAAACACTAATTCCATACCTTAGTTATTAATATTTAAAACATTGTATTTGAATATCTCGAATCAATATACTTCAAGATTGATTTTATTATCAGTTACTAGAGTCAATTCAATACTTGATTCGGTTTCAAATTCCAACTTTCATACTTACAAAATGGTTCATTATCAAAATTCATATTTCGTTTTTAGATTTTAAGATTATGAATATCGTAATTTAAAGAAATCTTTATATTCAAACATCTGGACTTAAATAGTTCGAACTGAAAGCAAACATTATTTAAAAATATTTAACTTATATATATAACAGTTTAAATTTATAATAGTTATAAATTAACTGAATTTAATCTAAAATAGTTTGATTGTAATAGTTATAAGATAGTTAAATTCATATAAAAATAGTTTTATTAAAATATTTATAAAAGATAATGGCTAAATTTAATATAAAATAATTTAACAAAAATAGTTATAAAATATATAATAGTTAAATTTAATAAAATATGTAAAAGTTAATTAAATATATAATGGTTTAATAAAAATAATTATAAAAGTATATATTAGTTAAAATTTAAATTTTGTAGTTCTGATTAAAATTGTTAAATTTAATATAAATATATTTATTAAAATTATTGTAAAATATATAATAGTTAAATTTTATATTAAATTGTTTACTTTAATATTATTACTAAAATATATCATAGTTAAGTTTTTATATAATATTTCAATTTTAATTAGTAATTAAAATATAATAGTTAACTTTTTACGTAAAATAGTTTAATATTAAAATATTTCATTTGACCACAATGTTCTATTTAATTTTCTACCTTATGGTTAAGTGATCATTAAATTTAAATTTGAAGAGTGTATATTATTTCATCTTGTATCGCATGTCATAGGTATATATCATTTCAACCAAATTTAGTTTGAGTATTCATTGTCTAAGGATGTAGATATTAATTTTATCCCATTTCAATGGCATTTAAGGTGACAAGCATACATCAAAATCAATATCCATCAAAAATAACATTAAATCAATCATCACAACAAGCAATAAAAATAAATGTAATCATTATCCAAAACAACCAACACACACACACACACATACATATATATATATATATATATATATATATATAGTAACAGTGTCATTGATCTTGTGGTGAATTGGTGAGGATGAAGTGGAACATCATCAACTTTAGTGTAAGGATCTCCTCTAAAAACTTGACAATGATCCACTTAATGATGCTCTGCATGAAAAATACCATACTGCACAGAGACATCTCAATGAAGCCATAAAGAAATAAGCCACCAACATCAAACAAAAAGCTAGAGAAATGTTGTTAACTCAAGGAGATAAATGCACTAAATTTTTCTGTGCTAAAATGTACTACAAGCTACAACAATCTCCGAAATGTCATTGATCATGATGGCAACCTTATCCAGAATACAATGTGTTTTGAACAAGAAGCTATTAACTTTTTTATAATTTTTCTAATGGAAAGACATCTACTGACTTATCTCATTTGAACTGTAGGGCCTTGATTAATGAAGAAGGGAAAACCATGTTGGAACATCCAATTGTTGTTAAAGAAACCAAGGATGCCATATTCTCTACTCATTAGGAATAGAGTCCAGAGCCAAATGGATGGAACTCGAAATTCTTCAAACACCACTAACACGACCTGTAAAATAAGTTATTAGAAGTTACTCAAGAATCTTATATTAATGGAAAATTTTTCTAAGAGAGGAACTGTAATGACCAGCATTTTTGCTGTTGATTAATTAATTTATTTAATTATTAAATATCGATTTGGCGATATCGATAACTTGAATTAAATAATATTTATATTTAATTAATATAAATAATAGAATAATATATGTAATTCAGAAATAATCGAAAATGGTGAAATTCACAATACCGTGTGAATTGGATTATTTATAAGATATAATCAGTTTAGAATTGAATTAGAATAACAGATATATTATTTAAACGAAGTTTGAATGTATAATTATATTATAATTATAATCAAGCACAAAATGGCACGACAGTTCGCCATTTTGCGATTCGAACTTTAAACGAATATACAGAAGCCGTTTTAACTCGGATTTATGTGAAACAAGAAATGTTAGGAGTTGGTGAAGTATATTTTTCT
Organism: Allium sativum; assembly: GCA_030737875.1. Lineage (NCBI taxonomy): Eukaryota > Viridiplantae > Streptophyta > Magnoliopsida > Asparagales > Amaryllidaceae > Allium > Allium sativum. The sequence goes on along the minus strand of CM060916.1, from coordinate 745,371,061 downwards.
AGTGGAAGGGAAAAATCGAGATTTCGTTGTGTAGATTTTGATTTATGTCCAAATCAAATTTTAGAAAAGTTGCTATGGAATTCCTTTATAATATATATCGATTTATTTATATTTTTAAAAGGAATTTCATTATAAATCGAATATCGATTTAATCAGGAATTAAATATCAAGTTAGAAATTCATAGAGGAATATTGCGGAGCTGTATGATATTCTGTTGTGAATATATATGAGAATATTTATATATAAGTATTTAATTTAAACGTTTTTAAATATATTTATATATTTAAAAGGGTTATTTAGAGCTTTAAAAATAGCCGGTTTTGCAAACGACCTCAAAATTCGACAAAACTAATTTTTTTGGATTCGCAATGTTAAATTATTGTTAGATTTCAAGTTTCGTGATTTTTAAAGTCAATATGTGGCCGTACCGATTTTTAATGTGAAAAACAGTCGATAAATTGACCTTTAAAAATACGTTGTGTGAGCAAACAGAGTCGGAATTCAACGAAACCAGTTTCGTTGGGACCGTAATGCCGAACTGTAGCTACATGACTATTTTCGCGATTATTGAATATCGTGTGTGATCACACGGATTTGTAGAAGGCAAAATAAATATAAAAATAAAATATCCTAACTAATTAGTGGATCTAAACAAGGCCAGATATCCCCTTTCTCAGCCACACAGTAAACTCATCCCCGTATATAACCATCCTCTTGGTCGCTGCATTAATTTTTCCAGAAAAACCATTTCGTTGATATAAAAAAATCAAAAGAAAACAAGATAAAAATCTATAAATCAAAAGAGATAAGTATATGGATTCATGGCAAGTTTGTCTTCACTCTCGTATGGGTTTCTTTGTGTTCGACGATCATTCTGTGGTGTGTTTTTTTGACAGTCGAGCTAGGGTTACGGTATTGGTGAATTTGGATAATCGATTGGAAAATTGAAGGGTGTACTTGGATTCGTGGTTACAAACTGCACAAGTACACAAAGTTTTGGGATTTTTGGCGATCAAAAATGTCGCTCCGTTCACTGTAGGGGCACGATGAGGCCGGTGTCGGTTTTTAGGAGGGAAGTGCGAGTTGGGCGTTGGTAGGATGAGGAGAGAGAGCTCGAGTTGGAGAGTTAAATGGTGGTGGTCTCGTCGGAATCCGTGGAGAGAAGAGGAGGTTTGGGATTATGAAAGGTGAGGAAATGGCCACGTTTTGGGTACAGGAAGTCACGACATCATTTGGGAAGAAGGAAGGAGCGGGTTGGGTTTTCTAAGGGTGGCGTTGGGCTGATGTAAAAGGGGAAGGCCCAAAATTAAAATTTAATACATGTTTTAAATTTATTTAAAATGTATGAACTTGTATAAGCCATAACTAGCTCATACTTTATCGAAATCAGACGAAACAAGATCCGTTGGAATCGTATGAATGGGCACTACCCAATGGAACTAACTGGGAGTGGGTTGGGGCTCGTTTGAATTTATGGAGAAATAAATTGTTTGATTCAAATCAAACAAACAGTTTATCATTCTTCAACGATGAACTGCCAAAGTGAGTAAAACTCACCAACTCTGAGCAGTTATATTTTTATAACGTATTCTTAGAACTGATAATTATCTGTTGATTGATGTGTGTTAACTGTTTGGATTTAACTGTTAATTTATTGGTTGAAAATATAGAAAATGATATATATAAATCGTTAATCGAATATTGATTCTGTGTATCAATATAATTTATATTCGTGTTGTTTAACATCTGTGACGCAGGGAAACAGGTTGGAGGAATCCAACTGGATTCCTCAACATTTATTTTACTGTTATTCATATATTGTGATATATGATGTGATATATAATCCGTTGTTGGTTATTTGTGTTTGGACAATATTTATCATTGTTATATGGTATGTTAAATACCATAAGAAATACCAAAATGATAAAAGGGGATTTTCAAAGTATATTTTGAAAATAATTTATTTATATAAAATCAATAGATTTTATATATAAAAGGAAAAAGGATTTTATAAAAGGAAATAAATTATAAAATCAAATGAGTTTAAAAGAAAATATTTGTAAAACAAATATAAGGGAAAAATATTTGTAAAAACAAATATAAAGGAAAATATTTGTCAAACAAATAGAAAGAGAAATATTTGTAAACCATTTACAAATAGAATAGAAAAAGGAATATTTGTAAAACAATTGCAAATAGAAATAAAAAGGAAAACATTTGTAAAACATTTACAAATGGAATTGGAAAGAAAATATTTGTAAACATTTACAAATAGATTAAATGGAAATATTTATTTATAGGAAATAAATAAAATGTTATAAATGAGATATTTATTTAGGAAATAAATAGAAAGATAAAAAGGAAATATTTATTGGTTAAATAAATAGAATTATAAAGGAATTATTATTTAGAAAATAAATAGAATTAGAAAAGGAGTAAATATTTGGAAAACAAATAAGGTATTATAGAAAGATATATTTGGGAAAATAAATAGGATTTTATAAAAAGGATATTTGGAAAATAAATATCAAAAAGAGTGAATCGAATATAGTTATTTGAAACAAAGTCAAAACAGATATAGTTATTTAGAATGAAATCAAGTCGAATATAGTTATTTGAACTAGAATTAATCAAGTAAAGTTAATTGAATATTAAAGTTAATCGAATATTAGTTATTCGAATAAGAGTTAATCAAATAGAGTTCAGCAAAATTAGAAACTGACTAGAGATTAATAAGTTGAATGGTTTCCTGAGTATCGATCTGATGTTGGTTTTGGTCTTCAGGATTGATACTTAGGGAATTGTTCTCTTACTAGTTTACAGTTAGGGACTGATAATTGAGGAAGACTAGTGATTTGTAAATAACTAGATGGAAACGTTTTCAAGTGTTAATAACATATATTTTCTAAACATAGAAAATAAGGAAATATGAATATATATATATATATATAGATTTATATGGTTGATAATTTGATCGATAGAATTTCCATCTGGAAATAATATCGTTGTTTGCACACGTGTTTTTCTTTGATAGTTAAATCACCGACTATCAAAGTTTTGACCATTTTAACGTTGTTAATATGGAGAGACCGGTTGGATTATTATCCGAAGAACTACTCCGTATTGGCATTAGCATTGCGAATCAAGTATGCTGAATATATTGAAGACGGAGTAAAGTGCAAGGGCTGTTTTATAAATCTTAGATAACAATTACCTATGATGGATGTACTGAATAGTGCCTTCAGTTTGTCCAGTCCCAGGACAACTTGTATGGAAGAAGGTCTGACAGAGTATATCTAATAGATCGCGTAAGTTGATCTCTTCAAATGTATTCACGTTTGGTGGTGAAGGAATTCGTTTCTCTTAGCTGTATACCATGGTATTTTTGAGTAAATCAATTTGTGATTTGGCGGGTATGACGATGTGACATTCTAAGTGAATGAAGATGTGGCATGTAAAAGATAAGAGTAGCTTCTAGCCTCACAACCGGGAAATGACAAAAATCGGGCAGGCAGCATGGCTATGTAGATCGCACCTATTAGGGTGTATAATCACCTGATCTAGAGTTTCATTTACTTCTAAAAATCTATTGTCGATGCTGTCCCGTTTGGGAAACGGTTGCTGATCCCAACCGTTGGTGATATTCATTCGATACACTCAAGCGAAATGAGTGGTCAATCATGTATGGCCGGGTTGCAAGATGTTCTTGTTGAACCCAGTGCATTCCTCTCTAGAGGTACACTAGCGAAAGGTAGTTCCATACCTTGTCATAGTTGGAAATCCATTACCCAATACGTGTTCGCGGTGTAATGGCTCAAACTGTTTTAAACTGTTTTACTCATACCAGTCCTATGACTGACCCGGAGTTTATTTTGTTTTGTTTTCCCTAAACTCTTGGGTGCCCAATTTTATATGGGCAGTCAAGTAGTCAAAATTTTACAGATATACTTGGAGAGCTTGGAGCAGGAGGCTTCAAGATTATATAGCTCTAGTTATTTCCGCTGTGTTGTAAGTGTTGTACTCTGATAATGTTACTGTATACATATACTGATTTTATTTCAAGGATATGTTATCTATTATATGTTGTTCATTCCGCTGTGAGATTCGTGTTACTCTGATGTTGTATGTTCTTCTTCTTCTTCTATTCTAAGTTTCTATCTTATCTATCCTCACCCTCTAACTTCTTTCTATTAACTTCAGTTTCTATCTCAGAGCTGAAGGTTAAGTATTACCTTGGCTCTGTGGCGTGACTCGGTAGAGACAGGGTTAGTAATACCCTAGATTGAGTTTGAGTGTATATATACAAGTGAACGTATTTGTTATTCAATATAAAATTGTTTTATATTGTGGAGATTTGTTTTTTGAGTTGTTCATGAGTTCTGGTCGATCGGTTTGATCCACTGTATCAGTAGGGATCTATAAACACTCGAATACGATGAACCGTCATGGTATGTTTTGAAAGGAGGGTGAATGAAATAATTTTTCCCAAAATTATATTTTGATATAAAGAATTTATATTGGAATGATTATATTATATTGGATATATTGGTTGTCATTATAATCGAATAAGATTATAATTGAAACGGTTATGTAAATAAACAATCAGAATTCGTATAAGTGTTACGAGATGAATTAAATCTGAATTTAAATCAGAATTGAGATTAAAACCCTGGGAATTTGGATAAGTGTTTGTAAATGGATTTGAATTGAATATATGAGAATTTTAAAATCCTGGGAGATTTTAAATTGTTTTACAAGCCATGTGAATGGTATATTGAAATGAATTTCAAAATGGAAGTGTTAGAAATGGTTTTGAAAGTGATATAGTATTGAACTCACTTCAAAAGATGGAAATAGATTCCGATGATGATCATGACATCATCGATGTTCATTTTCAAGTTGTAAGTGACGGATTACTACCGAAAAGATTTTGGTTTTGAATTGTTTTGAGTGAAACAAATTGTTTGAAATCCGAAAAGGAATATTTGGTTTTAGAAAAGCAAAGCTGTTTAAAACTCCCAGGAAGAGACTGTTTGAATTAAAAACAAATTAAAATAGAAATTTGTGAAACCGAGCTAGAACTGAATTGAAACCAATTAACTGGAAATTGAATTGGATACGATATATCAAGTACAATCAGATTTTGAATTGCGAGATAAAATCTGAAATGGTATAGGATTGATGAGTTAAGAATTTGAAAATCGGTAATAGAACTTTGATTTGAAATTGAATTTGGCTTGGATAAGCGGATTGTTGGGTTGAGGATAAATTGATCAGAGTTTGATTGGATTGATATTGGTATATGCTGAATTAACATCAGATGTATAGGATATAGTGATATGCCCGACAAAAAGTACAAGTTTATTTTATATGAGTTTGGTGATTTATAAGCCGATTTGGTAAGCCGCTTGGCTGTCTGATTTTCTTTTGGGTTGGAGAACGCCTAGAGAGGCGAGTTGTGGTTTTACCGATAGGGCTGTACAAAGAAGGTTATGGTGAAATTTTCCAAAAAGTTGGAGCGTTAGAAAATTTTCAGAATTTTTGAAAATTTTAGTAATTCGGAAAGAATTAATAAGTTAATTGGAATTTAAATGGTTCAGTTAAAATGGAAGTTAAGAAGTAAAACCTGAAGATGTTTAAATCTAATTAGTAGAGTTAGTAACATTCTTCTAGCTTAGCAATTTCGAGGACGAAATTATTTTAAGGGGGAAAGATTGTAATGACCCGCATTTTTGCTGTTGAATAATTAATTTATTTAATTATTAAATATCGATTTGGCGATATCGATAACTTGAATTAAATAATATTTACATTTAATTAATACAAATAATAGAATAATATATGTAATTCAGAAATAATCGAAAATGGTGAAGTTCACAATATCGTGTGAATTGGATTATTTATAGGATATAATCAGTTTAGAATTGAATTAGAATAACAAATATATTATTTAAACGAAGTTTGAACGTATAATTATAATCGAGCTCGAAATGGCGCGGCAGTTCGCCATTTGGCGATTCGAACTTTAAACGAATATACAGAAGCCGTTTTAACTCGGATTTCTGTGAAACAAGAACCGTTAGGAGCTGGTGAAGTATATTTTTCTAGTGAAAGGGAAAAATCGGGATTACGTCGTGTTGATTTTGATTTATGTCCAAATCAAATTTTAGAAAAGTCCCTATGGAATTCCTTTATAATATATATATCGATTTATTTATATTTTAAAAGGAATTTCATTATAAATCGAATATCGATTTAATCAGGATTTAAATATCGAGTTAGAAATTCATAGAGGAATATTGTGGAGCTGTATGATATTCTGTTGTGAATATATACGAGAATATTTATTTATAAATATTTAATTTAAACGTTTTTAAATAATTTATATATTTAAAAGGGTTATTTAGAGCTTTAAAAATAGCCAGTTTTGCAAACGACCTCAAAATTCGACGAAACTAATTTTTTTGGATCCGCAATGTTAAATTATTGTTAGATTTCAAGTTTTGTGATTTTTGAAGTCAGTATGTGGCCGTAACGATTTTTAATGTGAAAAACAGTCGATAAATTGATCTTTAAAAGTATGCTGTGTGAGCAAACGGAGTCGGAATTCGACGAAACCAGTTTCGTTGGGACCGTAATGCCGAACTGTAGCTACATGACGATTTTCGCGATTATTGAATATCGTGTGTGATCACACGGATTTGTAGAAGGAAAAATAAATATAAAAATAAAATATCCTAACTAATTAGTGGATCTAAACAAGGCCAGATATCCCCTTTCTCAGCCACACAGTAAACTCATCCCCGTATATAACCATCCTCTTGGTCGCTGCATTAATTTTTCCAGAAAAACCATTTTGTTGATATAAAAAAATCAAAAGAAAACAAGATAAAAATCTATAAATCAAAAGAGATAAGTATATGGATTCATGGCAAGTTTGTCTTCACTCTCGTATGGGTTTCTTTGTGTTCGACGATCATTCTATGGTGTTTTTTTTTGACAGTCGACCTAGGGTTACGGTATTGGTGAATTTGGATAACCGATTGGAAAATTGAAGGGTGTACTTGGATTTGTGGTTACAAACCGCACTAGTACACAAAGTTTTGGGATTTTTGGCGATAAAAAATGTCACTACGTTCACTATAGGGGAACGATGAGGCCGGTGTCGGTTTTTAGGAGGGAAGTGCGAGTTGGGCATTGGTAGGATGAGGAGAGAGAGCTCGAGCTGGAGAGTTCAACGGTGGTGGTCTCGTCGGAATCCATGGAGAGAAGAGGAGGTTTGGGATGATGAAAGGTGAGGAAATGGCCACGTTTTGGGTACAGGAAGTCACGACATCATTTGGGAAGGAAGGAGCGGGTTGGGTTTTCTAAGGGTGGTGTTGGGCTGATGTAAAAGGTGAAGGCCCAAATTTAAAATTTAATACATGTTTAAATTTATTTAAAATGTATGAACTTGTATAAGCCATAACTTGCTCATACTTTATCGAAATCAGACGAAACAAGATCCGTTGGAATCGTATGGATGGACATTACCCAATGGAACTAACTGGGAGTGGATTGGGGCTCGTTTGAATTTATGGAGAAATAAATTGTTTGATTCAAATCGAACAAACAATTTATCATTCTTTAAATATGAACTGCCAAAGTGAGTAAAACTCACCAACTCTGAACGGTTATATTTTTATAACGTATTCTTAGAACTGATAATTATCTATTGATTGATTTGTGTTAACTGTTTGGATTTAACTGTTAATTTATTGGTTGAAAATATAGAAAATGATATATATAAATCGTTAATCGAATATTGATTCTGTGTATCAGAATAATTTATATTTGTGTTGTTTTACATCTGTGATGCAGGGAAACAGGTTAGAGGAATCCAACTGGATTCCTCAACATTTATTTTACTGCTATTCATATATTGTGATATATGATGTGATATATAATCTGCTGTTGATTATGTGTGTTTGGACGATATTTACCATTGTTATATGGTATGTTAAATACCATAAGAAATACCAAAATGATAAAAGGGGATTTTCAAAGTATATTTTGAAAATAATTTATTTATATAAAATCAATAGATTTTATATATAAAAGGAAAAAGAATTTTATAAAAGGAAATAAACTATAAAATCAAAAGAGTTAAAAAGATAATATTTGTAAAACAAATATAAGGGAAAAATATTTGTAAAAACAAATATAAAGGAAAATATTTGTCAAACTAATAGAAAGAGAAATATTTGTAAACCATTTACAAATAGAATAGAAAAAGGAATATTTGTAAAACAATTACAAATAGAAATAAAAAGGAAAATGTTTGTAAAACATTTACAAATGGAATTGGAAAGAAAATATTTGTAAACATTTACAAATAGATTAAATGGAAATATTTATTTATAGGAAATAAATAAAATTTTATAAATGAGATATTTATTTAGGAAATAAACAGAAAGATAAAAAGGAAATATTTATTGGTTAAATAAATAGAATTATAAAGGAATAATTATTTAGAAAATAAATAGAATTAGAAACGGAGTAAATATTTGGAAAACAAATAAGGTATTATAGAAAGACATATTTGGGAAAATAAATAGGATTTTATAAAAAGGATATTTGGAAAATAAATATCAAAAAGAGTGAATCGAATATAGTTATTCGAAACAAAGTCAAAACCGACATAGTTATTTAGAATGAAGTTAAATCGAATATAGTTATTTGAACTAGAATTAATCAAGTAAAGTTAATTGAATATTAGTTATTTAATTAAAGTTAATCGAATATTAGTTATTCGAATAAGAGTTAATCAAATAGAGTTAAGCAAAATTAGAAACTGACTAGAGATTAATAAGTTGAATGGTTTCCTGAGTATCGATCTGATGTTGGTTTCGGCCTTCGGGATTAATACTTAGGGAATTGTTCTCTTACTTGTTTACAGTTAGGGACTGATAGTTGAGGAAGACTAGTGATTTGTAAATAAGTAGATGGAAACGTTTTCCAGTGTTAATAACATATATTTTCTAAACATAGTAAATAAGGAAATATGAATGAATATATATATATATATAGATATATATGGTTGATGATTTGATCGATAGAATTTCCATCTGGAAATAATATCGTTGTTTGCACACGTGTTTTTCTTTGATAGTTAAATCACCGACTATCAAAGTTTTGACCATTTTAACGTTGTTAATATTGAGAGACCGGTTGGATTTTATCCGAAGAACCATTACGTGTTGGCATAAGCATTGCGAATCAAGTATGCTGAATATATTGAAGATGGAGTAAAGTGCAAGGGCTGTTGTATAAATCTTATATAACAATTGCCTAAGATGGATGTACTGAATAGTGCCTTCGGTTTGTCCAGTCCCAGGACAACTTGTATGGAAGAAGGCCTAACAGAGTATATCTAATAAACCGCGCAAGTTGATCTCTTTAAATGTATTCACGTTTGGTGGCGGAGGAATTCGTTTCTCTTAGCTTTATAGCCGTGGTATTTTTGGATAAAGCAATTTGTGATTTGGCAGGTATGACGATGTGACATTCTAAGTGAATGAAGATGTGGCATGTAAAAGATAAGCGTAGCTTCTAGCCTCACAACCGGGAAATGACAAAAATCGGGAAGGCAGTGTGGCTATGTAGGTCGCACCTATTAGGGTGTATAATCACCTGATCTAGAGTTTCATTTACTTCTAAAAATCTATTGTCGATGCTGTCCCAATCGGGAAACGGTTGCTGATCCCAACCGTTGGTGATATACATTCAATACACTCAAGCGAAATGAGTGGTCGGTCATGTGCGGCCGGGTTGCAAGATGTTCTTGTTAAACCCAGTGTATTCCTCTCTAGAGGTACACTAGCGAAAGGTAGTTCCATACCTTGTCATAGTTGGAAATCCATTATCCAATACGTGCTCGTGGTTATAATTGCATACTATATATGTAGAACATGAGATGAAAGCATTTCTGCTAGATGATTATTATATTGTGGTTGATAGACGCTATTATAATATAAAGGATTTTGATATAAAGATTAATTTGGATTCTCATAAGGGGAAAACCTGTTCCGTTATACGGCGTGGTCTTATGAGATATTGTTTAATGGCTCAAACTGTTTTAAACTGTTTTACTCATACCAGTCCCATAACTGATCCGGAGTTTATTTTGTTTTGTTTTCCCTAAACTCTTGGGTGCCTAATTTTATACGGGCAGTCAAGTAGTCAGGATTTTACGGATATACATGGAGAGCTTGGAGCTGGAGGCTTCAGGATTATGTAACTATAGTTATTTCCGCTGTGTTGTAAGTGTTGTACTCTGGTAATGTTACTGTATACATATACTGATTTTATTTCAAGGATATGTTATATATTATATGTTGTTCGTTCCGCTGTGATATTCATGTTACTATGATGTTGTATGTTCTTCTTCTTCTTCTATTCTAAGTTTCTATCTTATCTATCCTCACCCTCTAACTTCTTTCTATTAATTTTCCGGTATTTTTTGATGCTTGGTTAGTCGTCATTGAGTTTATGGCGATAACCAAAGTCGACAAAAACCGGGTCGTTACAGGAACTACACATACATCACTCTTATACCTAAAATTCGTAAACCAACTAAAGTTGAAGACTACCGGCTTATTGCATGTTGCAACATGATTTATAAAATTCTTAGTAAAGTGATATGTAATCGAATTATAAAAGTTCTGCTTGAAATCATACCTGAAGCCTAATCTACATTTATTAAAGGCAGACACATCTTCGGAAACTCCCTTCTTGCACATGAATAAGTCAAAAAATTTAACAAGCCTATGCTGGTAAAGTGTGTACTAAAACGACTTACAATGGACGTATGATAAAGTCAATAGAAGATTTTGTATTCATATGATGAACTGTATGTAACATCCCATATTTTTTTTGTATATTTAATTTTCAATTTAAAATAAATAAAATGGAATAGTATTAGAGAAAAATCAAATTTTGTTGATAATAATGATGACGAGTATTTGAATTGAGTATGAATAGATTTTGTTTAAATTTAGTTTATACTTAGAATTATAGGAATTTGAAAATTTTATATTTATTTATTTAATAAATTCTAGTTGTTTAGTTATAATGGAATTTCAAATTTTATTTGATGAATGGAGAATTCTAGGTTGGGAAATAATAATTGAAATTCAAGCCAAGAGTTAAATAACCAAATTAAGATTTAAAAATGTGTGAAATTTAGTTATAAAAATTTATTGAAGTTATAATTTGGTTTAAATTTGAATTTAGTGAATATTCATTTTGAATTGAACAGTTAAAGGAATTTTTCAATATTTTATTATTTAACAGTGAATTTAACTGTTTTGGCGACTGTCTCGGAACTCGACGAAACTGGCGCCATCGGAACCGGAACGGTGGATTATGGTAGGATTTCAATTAGCGTTACAATCCGACTTACCGTTTGATCGTACGAGAGAAAGTGTGAAATGAATCAACGTAGAGTGGATAATTGTTTGTTCTAATATTGGGCCTCCATTATATATATATAAAGCCCCCTTATCCACCTCATCAGCTCATTCTACACTATACGTATACTTCCTCCATCATTTTCTCTTATATGGCTGAAATAAGGATCCCAAACCCTAGATCAAAAACAAATACAACTTGAAAATCAAAACTCCTCAAAACCGTAGCTTATTATATGTCAAAACGAAGAGTTCGACGATACAAACCTATGGGTGTTCTCAGTTTCGACATGCGGACAGAAATCGTTGGTCAAACTTCAAATTCGCGGAACCCTAATTCCATAATTGGGGGTTTTCGATTCGCGAGTCAATCGGGGATTTGGGCATATGGGTTTTGTAGAGGGAACTCATACGAGCAGGATGGTGGTGGCGGTTCATAGTACGGCGGTCTGAGGTGGTCGAATTTCATGATTTAGGGCAGAGAAGCCGACTCCGTTCTTCGATTTAGTGGCGGCAGAGGGGACCACCAGAGGTGGCACACTTGGAAGGGGAGGCGCGCCCCGAGACGTAGGTCATTTTGCTGGTGGTCTGAAGCTTCCACGTGGTCGGAGTTGGGAGCAGTTCTCGGTCAAAGTTCGCGGCCTGGGTATTCTTTTCCGTTCGATTCACTGTAGCAGGCAAGAGGGTGAGCGGGAAATAGGAGGCTGACGTGGCAGGGTTTTATTGGGTGAGGAGTTATTTTATTTAAATTTTATATAATTAAAAATCCAAGTGGTAAAACGCTGATAACTCTCTCGTTTTAACTCGGATTTGGACGCGGTTTGTTGCGTTGGGATCGTGGCGGAATTGCGGACGTTTTGGCACTAACCTCACTACATTTAGAGACTGTGAAATTTTGGGCTTTTGTTGGACGTTCGATCCACTAAGGACCCAAAGGTGAGTGATTTTCTCACTCACGAAATACTGAATTATTCCCATATTTATTGAATTAAATTATGAAATAAGTTTGGTTGCATGGTTGTGTTGGATTCAATTGGACATGCAAGTGTGTTAACATGCAATTTAGGTAACGATTAGTTATTTAATTTAATTTAAATTTCTAAATTAAATTCGAACCCTTGAGAAACCATGAAACGGTTTAATGCCGATCTGTTGAATGAAATTGTGTGATGGATGTTGGTTGAAATTTATTACTGAATTTATTGTGACATTTTAATGCTCCTTATTTCAGTATATTATAATGCATGTTGATTATGACGATAAACCTGATTTACCCTTGATGTTGCGGGCATCTAATGAACCCGGGATTTATCGATAAAATAAATTAAGAACACGGAGTGAAATGATAAATCTCTGTGACCCTGATTTGGATTGAAATGATAGATCCATCCCTGAAATATTGAGAAATTAAATTTAAAATCACTTGGCATTGGGTAGATAATTATATACAGACATCGGTTGGTTAAATGATTTTAAATATTTGAAATTTTATTTGATAGAAATTTCCCTTTAAAAGAATGTACCGATACTCGATAATTCAATTCTTTAAAGATTCTGAACTGGGATGTTGATTAAAAAGGGTTCAAGGAATTTTCCAAAACAAAGTGGAAATATTTAAATTGGGATTTGAATATGATTTATGAGTTGGATTAGAAGGAAATAAATTCTTATGTAATCTGGTTTTTGGGAAATTTGGAAATCGAGGGTATCTGAGTTGTTTTAACTCAGTTTGAATATATATATTTGAACTCTAGAAATCAAATAGTTGTTTTGAACGGGGTTGAAATGAGATATGGAATTAAATGAACCCCATTGAGATCGGAGGATAGATCCAAGTATTAGAAATTTGGAAGGAAGGAAAGATTTTGATTAGAGAAATTTATTTTAAAAATATTTATGCATTTGATTCCAAATAATTATTCTTGCTTTAAATTTATTATTTACCTTTACTTATAACTATTGTATTTTAAATAAATTTGTCTTATAGTTCATTTTTTAAACTTTTCTAGTAACCTTATTTTAAGTATATAGATAATATTTAAATTACTGATTTATTTTTAATTATTATATTCTATATATATCTATGTATTATTTATATAACGTTTATTATTATTATTATTTTTATTTTTATTTTATATATACATTTATTTACAAGTATTTTGAAATTTATAAATTCCTTCCGAATGGAAATGCTTGAGTTTGAACCGCCGGTTCAAATGGAGTTGAGATAAGAATCCGTGATAATTTGAAGTCTTTGAGATAAATTATATTCTATTTGAATATAAGTCGTTTGTGAAATATTATGTGATTATAATATAATGATATGAAATATATTCTAGTTTTAGAATATAATCGGCTCGGGTATGATTATGATATGTTGATATGAAAATTTTATTCGTTTGAATATAAAGTGGGTTCGAAACAGAAGATGATATTTTGATATGAAAGCAAACCTTTATCAAATATAAAAGAACCGACTGATGTGTAAGATGTAAGCGTTGGTTGTTAAAGAGACCGGAGTCGACATAAGGCATACTCTCTGTCAGTGTCGATAGCACTTTGACAACTGTGAACGTTATGGCGTATACAGATTGAGTACGATGACTTGGAGGCGATGATTGAATCGAAGAAGTTGATCGATGACGAAATAGCCCTGACCTTCGGGTCAGAATTGAAATGACTAAAACAGGAGCTATACCGTGACTAACTGAGGTAGCACCTTTGATCGGACACACTTCTTCGATACTATTTCTATGACTATGATGATGATGATTTGGGTCCATTTATGAATTATGGGAGTTTGTTCCGAGGTGGGCGATAGTGGCTGCTATGCGTTACCACCGGTCCGGGAGTGCAATTGGTAGAATCCTACCCTGGGCATTGCCTCGAGTGCCTTGTCATATTATCCTTATCGAACCCCATACGATTTTGATTTGTATCGTACTTATGGAGTGCCCTCTGATGCCATCGTTTACGGTGGGTTTACGGTACTGTATAGACTATGGTATTATAAACGGTGTAAGGGTAAAAATGTAATCCCGCTTACGCTATTTTCAGTATTTATACTTTACTGAATAGACATTATAATAATTGCATATTATTATATAGATATTAGTTTAACGGATCCTCGAGAGATGGAAAAAAATAAATCCCGTAACATCTCTTGAGTTACTGCACCCGTGACACTGATATTAATTCGTATTTTAATTTGACTAATATGAGAATGATTTAGTGCTGATTCGAGTGTTTGTTGTGTTTTATTTTTATGTAATACGCTCGGGTCAGCAGGCGTTTGCAGTTAACAGGGATGACTGTGACTAGGAGATCGAAGACGAAGATTTGGTATATCTATTATCTATGCATATGTATATCCGCTGCATTATTTCCGCTGCTTATTATGTACAGCTGTATGTATATGTAACTCTGATAATCATTGAATGCTACAACCGATGTATACATTTCAACTGCTTTTAAACTGCTATTTGTTTATTATATGTTGTCCTTCCGCTGTGAGGTTCTGTGATTGGTTTTCTCTTCTTTCTTTCTTTTCTTCTTTTCCAATAACTACCTGCATTTGCGATTTGTTTGGGTCGACATGGGTGGTTTATTGTCGATTTGAACGGGTAAAAAAGTGGGTCGTTACATTTGGTATCAGAGCGATGGTTAGTGATAACCTTGGCTCTGTTGGGAATTAACTCATTAGAGATGGGGTTAGAAACACCCTAGAATGAGTTGAGTGATATGAGAGAGCGTACTTGTATTTTGATACAAATTGGTTTTATGTTGTGTTGACTTATTCTGTTGAATATTTATGAGTTCTGATCGATATATGGGACGCCATGGAATCGATAGGAATTCCTAAATAATCGAACGAAATGATCGATGTAATATGGTTTTCAATCATATTTTAAAATATATTGAATATATATATTTAGTTCAAGTATATATGTATTTATTTTAGTAGGTGGTAATATTAAATTTATACCTATTACGGTTGATTCAATAATAAATTTAATAAGGAATTTAAATGGTCTAAGAAATATATGAAATGAAATGATACCTTTAAGTGTAATTGGATGAGAATGGTTTGAGATTGAAATAGAAATGAACTTGAAACTTGATCCCGGGGTACTCTTGAAATAGTGTTATGAAATTTTAAAGAAAAAAAATATCGTATTATAAATAGTTTTCTAAGGGATTTTAAGGATTAAAGTGTGTAATCCCTTCTCGGACATCAGAAAAGATTTCGGTTATGAGTGCACGCATTATCGATGTTTATTCTGAAGCGTCTAAGTGGGGGAGCCCACTCCGTACTTTTCATAACTTGTTGGGAAAAGATTTTGATTTAATTCTCGATGATATGTAAAGTGGAGTTTAAGATTTAACCAGGATTGAAATTTCCTTGTTTTGTTAATTATATGTTTTCTATGAATTTTATAAATATATATGCATTTTAAACTTAGTTTTAAAACCCGGAATCAAAATATTTAAGTTCATCTTGGAAAATAATAATTAATTCAGGTAATAAGGTAGCCTGATCCATTTGAGTTCTTGATGTTGAAACTAAGAAATAGACTTAAGTGTTGAGAGAAAGGAACCATCGTTAAAGCTCAAAAACGTGGATGATAATTAAGTTAAATAAGTTACAAGGTTAGTCGATAGAAGTGCTGAAGAATGTAGGAGATAAAACTTAATTCAAGTCGACTAAAATGAACTGAAGAACTTGGTGGTGAAACGAAATGGTAACAAATTATGACGTGAAATAGTTGATGAGTGAGTTAAGTTAGTTGAGAAGGAAATTTATAAGAAATAAAGTTTATTTATGAAAGGTGAATGATCGATGAAGTAGAAATGTAAGGAACCTTAATGATAACCTTATTAAGGCACTATAGCGAATATAAAGTCTAAGTTGGATTTCATTTCATATAGTATAAATATTATATAAAGGTATTAGTATTGGTTATTTAAAGTTGGAATTGGATTAAACTAGAATTGAAATTTCTATGTTCTTTGTTACTTAAGATTTAGGTTTCAACTTTTATGATATGATCTTCTATAAAAATTTATAAGTACATATGTTACTTAAACTTGACCTATAAACCCGGAATCGAGCACTTGAGTCCACCTTAACCCATAAGAATAACTCGTGTACTAAGGTTAATCGAGATGTTAGAATTTTGATTATGAAACCAGGAAATTTACTTAAGCATTAAGAAAAAGGGAAGTGGTCGTCGAAATGCTTAAATAGGGGCGATGATAAGTTTAAATAAATTCCAAGTTAGTTGATATAAGCGTTAAGGAAATTGAGATTTAACCACGGAATATAATTCAACTAAGCCGACTAAAATGAATTTGGAAAAAAATTGTTGTGTAAATAGAAGTGGCAATAACTTATGGCTTGGGAAATAAATAAGCATATCAAGTTAGTTCGAGAAAGAATGGGAAGGGAATTTATGTTGTTGATAAAATAGGGATCATCGATAAATTTAAAATAAAGAAATTAAATGGCAAATTAGTGAATAAGAATAAGTAACGAAACTTGGCAACTTGATCCACGTTCGTGAATTTATAATTTAATAGATTTAAGTTAGTTGGAAACGTTAAATGAATTCAAATATTAATCGAAATTTAACATTTGTAATGATACCGGAAAATTGAACAGAAAGAATATCAAAATAAAGTAAGCAGTCGAATGTGAATCCGCTTCTCGAATGATGAAGTGATAACAAATTTAAGTGTTAGAAATTTGCAAAGTTTTGAAAGCGAAAAGTTTGAAACTCTAAATAAAATAAATTGGCGTTTATGCAACAACCTGAAATATTCGACAAGCTGAAACAAAATGGCCATAACTTTTGATGGAATGATCGGAATTCGACGATTCCAGACTTTTTGGAAACCTAAGAAACTGAAATAAAACTTTTGTTAATAGTGTTTTGCCTAATTTTCAAGTTAATTATGTTGAAAACCAAGAACTAGTCGTAGTTGTATGCACAGAAAATAAAAATCTGAACTGAATACTGATGTTGTTTTGACCATAACTTCCTAACGGAGCGTCGGATTTCGACATACAAGTACAATTCAGAAAGCCCAGGATTTGAACTAAAACTTTCCCTTATTAAGCTATGTAAAATTCTGAGATTTAAAGGGGTAAAAACTGGGTTGAACAACTCAGACCTGCATTGCTTAGGGTACGGGCTGAGGTGTTCGCCTCCACTAAAATAGTCATAACTTTTGAACAAATTATCCGAATTCAACGAATCCGGACAATTCGGAAAGCCTGAAACAAATGCTACAACTTTTGCCTAGTGTGTGGTAGTCAAATTCCATCATTTATAGGATGATAATCTACGATTTGTTCGCTGACCTGTCGCTAATCTTTTGGTTTTGTAGTTGAAATGTTAATGAATGTTGTGTAAGTTGTATACAATTGCTATATATTGTGTATATGTTTGATTCTCATGTATATATGAGTATTTAGCAGGTGTTATGAAGTCGCGCTACGCGTTGGAGCTCGCTTGCGCGAAATTCTAAAATGCTAAGGCAAATAAATTGCTTATAAATGCTAAAAGAGGTACGTATTTGGGATTATATTGGTTTTGGGGTTTTGTTTGTGTTTTTCCCCATTTTTGGGATGTCTCATCGTGTGATGAGATGAATATTTGAGTTTTATCTATATTGTGATTTTTCCGGACCTCTCCGTACAAAGGAGATGCTGCCGAAATTTTTCCGTGATTTCGGGAGTTAGAAAATTTATGGAGTTTTACAACTATATACTTATTTTATAAATGCTAATTTTATAAGTATGGAGTTGAAAGTATGACTTGTTTAATACTTTATTTCGTTCTCTTTTCGAGGACGAAAAGATTTTAAGTGGGGGAGAATGTAACATCCCATATTTTTTTTGTATATTTAATTTTCAATTTAAAATAAATAAAATGGAATAATATTAGAGAAAAATCAAATTTTGTTGATAATAATGATGACGAGTATTTGAATTGAGTATGAATAGATTTTGTTTAAATTTAGTTTATACTTAGAATTATAGGAATTTGAAAATTTTATATTTATTTATTTAATAAATTCGAGTTGTTTAGTTATAATGGAATTTCAAATTTTATTTGATGAATGGAGAATTCTAGGTTGGGAAATAATAATTGAAATTCAAGCCAAGAGTTAAATAACCAAATTAAGATTTAAAAATGTGTGAAATTTAGTTATAAAAATTTATTGAAGTTATAATTTGGTTTAAATTTGAATTTAGTGAATATTCAATTTGAATTGAACAGTTAAAGGAATTTTTCAATATTTTATTATTTAATAGTGAATTTAACTGTTTTGGCGACTGTCTCGGAACTCGACGAAACTGGCGCCATCGGAACCGGAACGGTGGATTATGGTAGGATTTCAATTTGCGTTACAATCTGACTTACCGTTTGATCGTACGAGAGAAAGTGTGAAATGAATCAACGTAGAGTGGATAATTGTTTGTTCTAATATTGGGCCTCCATTATATATATAAAGCCCCCTTATCCACCTCATCAGCTCATTCTACACTATACGTATACTTCCTCCATCATTTTCTCTCATATGGCTGAAATAAGGATCCCAAACCCTAGATCAAAAACAAATACAACTTGAAAATCAAAACTCCTCAAAACCCTAGCTTATTATATGACAAAACGAAGAGTTCGACGATACAAACCTACGGGTGTTCTCAGTTTCGACATGCGGCGCTCAGATTGATCCGAAATCGTTGGTCAAACTTCAAATTCGCGGAACCCTAATTCCATAATTGGGGGTTTTCGATTCGCGAGTCAATCGGGGATTTGGGCATATGGGTTTTGTAGAGGGAACTCATACGAGCAGGATGGTGGTGGCGGTTCGTAGTACGGCGGTCTGAGGTGGTCGAATTTCATGATTTAGGGCAGAGAAGCCGACTCCGTTCTTCGATTTAGTGGCGGCAGAGGGGACCACCAGAGGTGGCACACTTGGAAGGGGAGGCGCGCCCCGAGACGTAGGTCGTTTTGCTGGTGGTCTGAAGCTTCCAGGTGGTCGGAGTTGGGAGCAGTTCTCGGTCAAAGTTCGCGGCCTGGGTATTCTTTTCTATTCGATTCACTGTAGCAGGCAAGAGGGTGAGCGGGAAATAGGAGGCTGACGTGGCAGGGTTTTATTGGGTGAGGAGTTATTTTATTTAAATTTTATATAATTAAAAATCCAAGTGGTAAAACGCTGATAACTCTCTCGTTTTAACTCGGATTTGGACGCGGTTTGTTGCGTTGGGATCGTGGCGGAATTGCGGACGTTTTGGCACTAACCTCACTACATTTAGAGACTGTGAAATTTTGGGCTATGGTTGGACGTTCGATCCACTAAGGACCCAAAGGTGAGTGATTTTCTCACTCACGAAATACTGAATTATTCCCATATTTATTGAATTAAATTATGAAATAAGTTTGGTTGCATGGTTGTGTTAGATTGTTGATGTGTTGTTTCAATTGGACATGCAAGTGTGTTAACATGCAATTTAGGTAACGATTAGTTATTTAATTTAATTTAAATTTCTAAATTAAATTCGAACCCTTGAGAAATCATGAAACAGTTTAATGCTGATCTGTTGAATGAAATTGTGTGATGGATGTTGGTTGAAATTTATTACTGAATTTATTGTGACATTTTAATGCTCCTTATTTCAGTATATTATAATGCATGTTGATTATGACGATAAACCTGATTTACCCTTGATGTTGCGGGCATCTAATGAACCCGGGATTTATCGATAAAATAAATTAAGAACACGGAGTGAAATGATAAATCTCTGTGACCCTGATTTGGATTGAAATGATAGATCCATCCCTGAAATATCGAGAAATTAAATTTAAAATCACTTGGCATTGGGTAGATAATTATATACAGACATCGGTTGGTTAAATGATTTTAAATATTTGAAATTTTATTTGATAGAAATTTCCCTTTAAAAGAATGTACCGATACTCGATAATTCAATTCTTTAAAGATTCTGAACTGGGATGTTGATTAAAAAGGGTTCAAGGAATTTTCCAAAACAAAGTGGAAATATTTAAATTGGGATTTGAATATGATTTATGAGTTGGATTAGAAGGAAATAAATTCTTATGTAATCTGGTTTTTGGGAAATTTGGAAATCGAGGGTATCTGAGTTGTTTTAACTCAGTTTGAATATATATTTGAACTCTAGAAATCAAATAGTTGTTTTGAACGGGGTTGAAATGAGATATGGAATTAAATGAACCCCATTGAGATCGGAGGATAGATCCAAGTATTAGAAATTTGGAAGGAAGGAAAGATTTTGATTAGAGAAATTTATTTTAAAAATATTTATGCATTTGATTCCAAATAATTATTCTTGCTTTAAATTTATTATTTACCTTTACTTACAACTATTGTATTTTAAATAAAATTTTCTTATAATTCATTTTTCAAACTTTTCTAGTAACCTTATTTTAAGTATATAGATAATATTTAAATTACTGATTTATTTTTAATTATTATATTCTATATATATCTATATATTATTTATATAACATTTATTATTATTATTATTATTATTATTATTTTATATATACATTTATTTACAAGTATTTTGAAATTTATAAATTCCTTCCGAATGGAAATGCTTGAGTTTGAACCGCCGGTTCAAATGGAGTTGAGATAAGAATCCGTGATAATTTGAAGTCTTTGAGATAAATTATATTCTATTTGAATATAAGTCGTTTGTGAAATATTATGTGATTATAATATAATGATATGAAATATATTCTAGTTTTAGAATATAATCGGCTCGGGTATGATTATGATATGTTGATATGAAAATTTTATTCGTTTGAATATAAAGTGGGTTCGAAACAGAAGATGATATTTTGATATGAAAGCGAACCTTTATCAAATATAAAAGAACCGACTGATGTGTAAGATGTAAGCGTTGGTTGTTAAAGAGACCGGAGTCGACATAAGGCATACTCTCTGTCAGTGTCGATAGTACTTTGACAACTGTGAACGTTATGGCGTATACAGATTGAGTACGATGACTTGGAGGCGATGATTGAATCGAAGAAGTTGATCGATGACGAAATAGCCCTGACCTTCGGGTCAGAATTGAAATGACTAAAACAGGAGCTATACCGTGACTAACTGAGGTAGCACCTTTGATCGAACACACTTCTTCGATACTATTTCTATGACTATGATGATGATGATTTGGGTCCATTTATGAATTATGGGAGTGTGTTCCGAGGTGGGCGGTAGTGGCTGCTATGCGTTACCACCGGTCCGGGAGTGCAATTGGTAGAATCCTACCCTGGGCATTGCCTCGAGTGCCTTGTCATATTATCCTTATCGAACCCCATACGATTTTGATTTGTATCGTACCTATGGAGTGCCCTCTGATGCCATCGTTTACGGTGGGTTTACGGTACTGTATAGACTATGGTATTATAAACGGTGTAAGGGTAAAAATGTAATCCTGCTTACGCTATTTTCAGTATTTATACTTTACTGAATAGACATTATAATAATAGCGTATTATTATATAGATATTAGTTTAACGGATCCTCGAGAGATGGAAAAAAATAAATCCCGTAACATCTCTTGAGTTACTGCACCCGTGACACTGATATTAATTCGTATTTTAATTTGACAAATATGAGAATGATTTAGTGCTGATTCGAGTGTTTGTTGTGTTTTATTTTTATGCAATACGCTCGGGTCAGCAGGCGTTTGCAGTTAACAGGGATGACTGTGACTAGGAGATCGAAGACGAAGATTTGGTATATCTATTATCTATGCATATGTATATCCGCTGCATTATTTCCGCTGCTTATTATGTACAGCTGTATGTATATGTAACTCTGATAATCATTGAATGCTACAACCGATGTATACATTTCAACTGCTTTTAAACTGCTATTTGTTTATTATATGTTGTCCTTCCGTTGTGAGGTTCTGTGATTGGTTTTCTCTTCTTTTTTCTTTTCTTCTTTTCCAATAACTACCTGCATTTGGGATTTGTTTGGGTCGACATGGGTGGTTTATTGTCGATTTGAACGGGTAAAAATGTGGGTCGTTACATTGTACGAGATTTTCTATATGATCACAAATATCATTGATGAATGTGCATTTCTACCCTTACTTTCTTGATCCGGATCAATGGTTTGCCTAAGGGATACTTTGAGAGCAATAGGGGAATTCGTCAAGGCGACCCCCTGTCCCCTACCTTTTTGCTATAGCTATGGAATATTTCTCCCCTTAATGGAGCTTGCCCACCATTTTGGGCTCTTTTAACCTATTTATAGCTGCCAACTTGACCTTCTCTATTTCATCTATGCGGATGACCCTATCATTGTATTCAAAACAAATGATGTGGTTGATGATGTTATCAAAGACATCCTTCTAAACCTAGAAGTGCATGATGGGATCAAATTTAATAATTGAAAATCGAAATGCTATTATAATAAATTCTGCAAAAAAATAGCACTCTCAACACTCTTGGCATCAGTGGAAGTCTTATGCTTGTTAAATTATCTTGGGGTTCCTTTCTCATTTAATGTTATCGCTAATAGATAATGTTGTGAATTGGTGCGAAAAATTAGATAGAAACTAAGTGGTTGGAGCTCTAAACTTTTATCTTTAGTGGGCTGGGTTGAATTGGTTCACACAATGATCTCCTTTAAAATTCACTTCTAGATCCAGAATTTCCAAATCCTTGATTTTTTTTCATCGAAAAAATTAACTCTGCTTATGAAATTTCATTTGGAGGGGGTCGTTCATGTAATTAGTTATGACATCGTATATAGGACCAAATGCGTTGGCTTAATTAAATCTGAAAGAGTTAAAGAAAACATAAAATTGGGGTGGGAAATCATTTCTTCTGATACTTTTTGGAGTAGGTGGATGAGGGCGAGATACATTAAAGAAACTTTTGGAAGATGCAAAGTGACAACATTGCTTCTGGCGTACGGAAAAAACATATTGAAAGACATACACACTCTCAAGAATCAAATTTCTCGGCGTTTTTCCAAGGGTAAAGCCACCAGTCTTTGCAAAGTGTTGAAGAATGGAGTTTTGATGACAACAACCTTATTTCAAATAGCATTATTAATTTATTGTAAAATATATACTAATATCTCTGTCTAGAATATATATACATACATATATATATATATGCAGGATTCGTATGACTTAAATATTGAAGATTGTACAGCTTTAGAGTTTCAAGAGACTCGGGATTCAGAAGAATTTCAAGACTCACGAGTAATCAAGTTTTCAAGATATCAAGAGTTCAACAAAAATATAGTAATAAAGTGTAGTTTATATGTAAGACTCTGAATAGCACTCCAGGTTCAAATTCTGTTTTTCAAATTCTGATTTTGTAACACCCCATAATTTTATAACATTAAAATTCACAAATTAAAGTATACTTAATTTTTAGAAGAAGAATTAAGTGAAATGGGTTGCGCTATTATGTTCATCTCAAAATTTTGGGTCGAGATAGACATTTGGTTTGCACAAAACGGACACCTTATGAAGAGGTTATTAAGCCTTAAAGTCTGTATGCATATGAGAGAAATATATATATATAAATAAATTAAACAAATAAATATTCAAAAAAAGTTCAAAACAGCAAATCGGGAGGGGGAATAGCCGAACCACACTATTTTTGGAGTCGACCTGAGCGTCGCTGGGTCGACTAGGGGTCGATCCAGGGTGTTTGGCTGTCAACCCATGGCCCGAGTCGTGCTTAGGGCTGATGTTGCATCTGAGTAGTCATGATGATTTCTGGGTTAATCTAAGAGCTCTAATCGATCCTAGACATCTATATATACACCCTACGACCTAACCCTAATTCATAAAATATTATCTATGACACCATTATGATGTCAAGCACTCTCTTAAACCCTAGCCGCCGCCTCTAAATTAAATCTCAAGTGTTCATACACCATTCAAATCAAAGTTTAGAGCTTCAACAACAATTAAAGAGGATCAATCAACATCACCGCAACGTTTCTACACCAATTTCAATTCGTTAATCCTTTTCTTAAGCCATGAAAGGTGAGTACGGTTATTTTCACAAATTTAATGGGATTAAAGTAACATGAAAAAGTTGTAAAAAGGATTCATATATATGTTTGTAATGAAAATCTCACCAAGTCTTCACCTTTTTGATTCATGTCATCATATGCCTATGTTTCTATGTAAAGTTCATACCTTTTATCAGTTTATTCATGTTGAATCTTTTATTATGCCTCTATGCCAGTCTATATGCCTCTTTATTTCATGATGTTGTTTTATTCCAATTTTCTGTGAATTGATTCTCTCTTCTTATCCCTATTCCTTTTATTTTTGGATCTAGGCTACCTTCGAGCCTATGTTAAAAATACGCGCGAATGCAAATACGTGGGAACGATGGGAATATGCGAAATTTGGAAAATTGGATATTTTGGATAATATGTGAAATTGGCATATTTGGGTATGAATTACATGGAATTGATGAAATTGCCTATAATTGTAAATTTTTAATTGAGGTTAATTAGTATGTAATTAGTGAAAATTTGGAATAGGCAAGATTATAAACATGATTATATGTTCAATTGGATACACATGACATGAAAATTGGGTATGGGTGAAATACGATTATTAATAAACCTTTGAGACGAGGTTAGGCGCAATTGTGGCGTAAGACTGCCCGGAACCGCCCAGCAACTCCAGCTGCCATAATTGGACGTCTAATGTGGGAGGTCAAAGGTATGAATTGTAGGCGCAACGGTTAATGACACGAGGTTTGACCCGGTTTGTGGCGTAAGACTGCCCAGAACCGCCCGACAAATCCAGCGGCCACAAAGCATTCGGTCTAATGTGGGAGGTCATGCACCGATCGTCATAAGGAATGAATTAAGGGATACTAACCATAATGAGACATGGGTATGGTTAGAGGGTTAAGTGTGGTGACATGTAAATATAGACTTAACCGGTATAAGATAAGACATGTAAATTGTGACATGTAAGTATGGACTTAACCATAGCATGTGTAAGACATGGACATTTGAATTAAAATGGTTAAGTGTGAGAAAAACCTAGTGGGGACCAAGCATAGGTGGGAGGCTTGTGTCGGATGGGGGGCCTGTTTCAACCAGTAACCCGTTTGAGTATCTAATTGGGCCCGGTACTAGGCCGGGTTGGGACACACTTACTGGACTGGAATGTAAGAGGTCAAAACGTGAATAGCGGTGGCAACGCGAGTCCAACGGATTCATGTGCGTGCATGGGTCCGGGCTGGTAGGTAAGACATTGTTGCATCGTGTAGGTATGGCCGTGCATTTTATGTTGGTATCGGGGTTGCCACTTTGGGGAGTGATACACCCCACTGCCGATCGAATGGGTAGACTAAGGGTACCTTAGAGGTGGTAGGAGCAAGCCAACACCTACGATAGCAGCTAGGTACAAGTAAATACCAAGTTTGTCATATGGGTACAGTTAGTGAGAAGGGATCAACCTCTAGTAAAAAGAGACTAGTAGATGGGCGGTGTAATTAAGTAATGTGGTGTAACTTAGCAAAAGTGCGGTGTAACGAAATACATGTTGGTTGAGTTGGATAGTCCTTTGAGTTCTAGTCTGATGTTGACTTCGGTCTTCGGGGTTAGTACTTGGAGGGTTGTTCGCTTAGCCAAGGTGTAGGATTGTCTTAGTACTTAGGAACGAAATCATCTTGTCCATCCTTTTTATCTACCTTATCTAAATTACAGCCATATCATGATGCCTATTTATGTCTTGATCATTTACCTTACCTATTATTTGTTAAAATTACTGGACTCGCCAGACTTTATGTCTAACCCATTTGTTTCCACCTCTTTTCTTTCCTTTCCCCCCCTCAGGTTTGCAAGGAGGTAATACTACAGCTTAGTGTCAGTTTTTTTCTGTTGCTTAAAAAGAGTAAATGTATCGCTTTGGACTCTCTCATCTTTATGGCTTTGCTTATGCTCAGTGGGGATTTATGCATTTATGTTATTTAAGTATTTGCTTCTTTATATACTTTAAAGTTTTTGGAAAAGAAGCTATTTTCAAGGAAAGTTTACTTTAAAGTGCATAATCCCTGCAAGCCATACATCTCTCTTTCGCTTCCCTTGTTTTGAAACTCTTTCCTTTTCTTTTCAGCATGTTTGGAGCATCTGAGATACCAGAGGGTGTTCATATGCCCGGTTGGTTTCATCAATATCTCGAGGCTAGGGCTGCTACCGCGGGTCCGACCTACGTTCCTCCTCCTCCTCCCCCAGCTCCAGTCATTCCTCCGCGTCGAGATGCTTTCTCTATGATATGTAAAGACTTTCGTTGGGTGGAAAACCTTTTAGTGGGTCTGAAACGTTCGTTGAAGCTAGAAATTGGTTGAAAGAAGTGGAGGATCTGTTTGGCATTTTCGATTTGGACGATTGTAAGAAGGTCCAATTAGCTGCTTGGTTGATGAAGGACGAAGCTTCGTTTTGGTGGGAGGTTACTAATGGAGAGCGTGCTGTAGAGACGTAGGCAGATTTTAGGGGAAGGTTTGAGTTGAAATTCCTTTCTCAACCTGAGGAGAGTATGTACATGGAGAGGTTCTTGACATTGAAGCAGAAAAAATTGACCGGGAAGGAGTATGTGACTGAATTTAATAAGTTGGCGAGATTTGGGCTAGAGTTGGTGAGTACGCCTCACAAGAAGGCCTTGAGGTTTGCAAAGGGCCTAAATGAACCGCTTCACAGTTTGGCTATGTCCCACATTCCAATGGGGGCTACGTATGAAAAGCTTGTTGATATGGCATACATGCATGAAGAAGAGAAGGGTGAAGTACTTTTAGGCCGCAAGATAAGAAGGAGGATCCAAAGAAAGCCCAACAACAAAAGATAGGTGGTAAAGAAAAGAGGAAGTGTAACAACTGTGGGATACCCGGCCATTTGAAGAAAGACTATAGGAAGAAGAAGAAGTTTGTTTGTTATCATTGTGGTGATCTAGGTCATGCTATCAAGGACTGTCCTAAGAAGCAAGGGCAGAGGGCAGGTTCATGCTCTCATGGCTCCGAGGCAGGAAGAAGGTAGAAAAATTTATGTCGAAAGTTTGATTTTTCTTGTTTGATCATCCTATCCGTACTTTATTCGATTCTGGTGCATCACATTCGTTTATCTCTACATCATTAGTTGAAACACTGCACTTAAATACTAGTCTCATTGTAGTACCCATTGTAGTCTCAAATCCTATTGGTGGGTCGGCTCATTTATCCATGGTTTGTAGGGATTTGAGACTGTCTATCTTAGGCGTTGGTTTTGAATGTAACGCTTTTGTCCTTGGTTTCATGGGCTATGGGTTGATTCTAAGGATGGATTGGCTAGCCGGATATGGTGCCATCCTAGATTGTGAACGAAGGGTAGTAAAATTGTTGACTCGTAGTGGAAAGACCCATGATATTTCTTATGACCTTAGAGAATCGGTGATGCTTAGTTATCTTGAGTCACTTGACGCATCCAATAATGATTTACATTCTGTTCGTATAGACCGTGAATATGTTGACGTCTTCAATGAGGTGAGGAGTCTACCCCCAAAACGTGAGATAGACTTTCGTATTTATCTTGTAGACAATGCAAAACCAGTATCTCTGCCAGTACGCCACATGGCTCCTCGTGAGAGGAGGGAGCTCAATAAGAAAGTAGGGGAGTTGCTTGAGAAGGGTTTCATAAGACATAGTGTATCGGAATGGTTTGCTCCAGTAGTATTTTCCACGAAGGCGGATGGGTCCCTTAGACTTTGTGTGGACTATCGAGAACTTAATAAGCTTACTAAGAAGAATAGGCACCCACTGCCGAGGATTGGCGATCTCTTCGATCAGTTAGTTGGCGCCCCAGTGTTTTCGTAGTTGGACTTAGCCACTGGTTTCCATCAGTTGAGAGTGGCTGAGGATAGCATAGACAAGACTGCCTTTAGGACTCCGGACAGTTTCTGTGAGTGGCTTGTGATGTCCTTCGGTTTGACAAATGCCCCCACATGCTTTGTTGACTTGAAGAGTAGAGTGTTTAGGGAGTACCTTAATAAATTCGTGGTGGTCTTGGTGGATGACATCTTGTTCTTTTCTAAGAATGAGGAAGAGCATGCCCTACATCTTAGGGAAGTGTTGGAGATCCTTCTAGCGCATAACCTTAAAGCTAAATTTTCTAAATGTCACTTTTGGAGGAAGGAAGTGCGATTCTTAGGGCACGTGGTTTCCAAAGAAGGGATAGCTGTGGGTCCCGCGAAGGTGGTGGCCATCCAAGACTGGAAGGTCCCTAAAAATGCTACCGAGGTGAGGAGTTTCTTGGGGTTGGCAGGCTACTATAGGAAGTTTATTAAGGACTTCGCAAAGATATCAGCCCCATTGACATGCTTGATGAAGAAGAACCTTGTTTTCACGTGGGACGTAGATTGTGATGATGCGTTCCAACGTTTAAAGAGAGCTTTGACCACAGTCCCAGTATTAGTGTTGCCAGATGGGAGTAAGCCATTTACCGTTTATACTGATGTTTGTGGGACAGGACTATGCGTAGTCTTAATGCAAGAGGGGAGGGTAATAGCCTGTGGAGGAAGGCAGTTGAGAGTGCATGAGAAAAATTACCCTATACATGACCTAGTGTTGGCCGCTACTGTTTTCGCACTTAAGTCTTGGTGCCATTATCTTCTTGGCAAGAAATTCAAATTGTTTACAAACCACAAATCGCTAAAATACTTGTTCTCTCAAAAGGACTTGAACTTAAGGCAGCAAAGGTGGATGGAATTCTTAGCGTCCTACGATTTCGAGATAGCATATACCCCTGGCAAGGGTAACGTGGTGGCAGACGCCTTAAGTAGGAAAAGGTTGTCCTTGAGTCCGTTGTTTGTTGAGCGGCAAAGCTTAGAGTTCATCTCTATGTTTGACTTTAGACCTTCCATTGACTTTGTACCCGGTTTGCTAGCATCCTTAGAGGTCAGACCTATGCTTTTGGGACGGATTGGTGAGGCACAGCGAGATGACCCACAGTTGGGTGAGTTGGTAGAGAACCTCATAAGGGGGGAGTCATCGAGCCATCTCAGTAGGTATACCCTAGATGATAAGGGTTGGTTACGTAGGATGGTAGACTTTGTGTACCACGAGACGAGAACTTGAGGAAGACCATTCTTGATGATGCACATCGTTCGAAGATGACCATTCTTCCCGGTAGGGACAAGATGCACATGGACATGAGACGAATTTACTTTTGGGCCGGTATAAAGATGGATGTGGCCGAGTTTTTCGCTAGATGCTTGGTGTGCCAACAAGTAAAAGTAGAGCAAAAGAAGCCCGGTGGGTTGCTTCACCCATTGGAGGTCCCACAATGGAAGTGGGAGAGTGTCTCGATGGACTTTGTTGATGGGTTACCGAGATTGAGGAAGAGTAATGCAGTGATTTGGGTCGTGGTAGACAGACTTACTAAGAGCGCCCATTTTCATTCCCGTGAAGAGTAAGAGGATTGCTCCATGGTTAGCCTCCATATGCATTCGAGAGATAGTTCGTTTGCACGGTGTTCATTCTAGCATAGTGAGCGATCGCAATCCTATCTTTATTAGTGAGTTTTGGAAGATCTTGCTTAGAGAGGTGGAAATAGAGCGTGATGCGACGATTGGACTAGCTCCTACATGCATTCTTGGGTCGGAGATTAAGAAGTTGAGGAATCGAGAGGTCAAGCTAGTCAAAGTGCAATGGGGAGATGATGAGAGCGACGCTACTTGGGAGACGGAAGAGAAGATGCGTTCATTGTACCCTTTTCTTTTCGAGGGTATGTCTTTTAATTTCTCCTTTATCGCTTAGCATGTACTTGTCCTATCTTTAGTATATCCTCTCGTTTAGGTCTTTGACCTTTAGATAAGGTAGTCCTATGGTTGAAACATGTGTTTGAGACATGTTATGATTGATTGATGCATGTGGATGCAAGTGTTTGCTAGTGGTTGCTCGTGGATACATATACACACACTTTAGGCACTAGATCGGCTCAGTCACTTTCATATTGCATATAAATGGATGTATTTAGTTAAATGGGTGTATATTTAATGGACGTATCATATGGATGTTGCATTTGAATGAATGATTGTGCACACATGTAGTAATGATATGTATAGTGTTCTTTGCATACATGGTGGATACACGGCACTATCATTATTTGCATTAAGGAGGTCTACTGAATCAGTGGACCGCCTGATATTTGCATTAGATAAGGAACATATACACACACTTTCGCATATGTTCATATAACATTAGAAATCTTTTAAGGACAATGGATGCTTGTGGATGATGGTTGAGTAGATGGATGATTGGATGGTAGGACACATTCTTCTTAACTTGGAGATTTTGGGACGAAATCCTTTAAGGAGGGGAGAATGTAACACCCCATAATTTTATAAAATTAAAATTCACAAATTAAAGTATACTTAATTTTTAGAAGAAGAATTAAGATGAAATGGGCTGCGCTATTATGTTCATCTTAAAATTTTGGGTCAAGATAGACATTTGGTTTGCACAAAACGGATACCTTATAAAGAGGTTATTAAGCCTTGAAGTCTGCACGCATATGAGAGAAATATATATATATATATATATATATATATGGATATATATAAAAATTAAATAAATAAATATTCAAAAAAAGTTCAAAACAACAAATTGGGAGGGGGAATAGCTGAACCGCACTATTTTTAGAGTCGACCTGAGCCCCGCTGGGTCGACTAGGGGTCGATCCAGGGTGTTTAGCTGTCAACCCGTGGCCCGATTCGCGCTAAGGGATGATGTTGCATCTGAGTGGTCCTGATGATTTCTGGGTTAATCTAAGAGCTCTAATTGATCCTAGACATCTATATATACACCCTAAGACCTAACCCTAATTCATAAAATATTATCTATGACACCATTATGCTGTCAAGCTCTCTTTTAAACCTTAGCCGCCGCCTCTAAATTAAATCTCTAGTGTTCATACACAATTCAAATCAAAGTTTAGAGCTTTAAAAACAATTAAAGAGGATTAATCAACATCACCGCAAT
This sequence comes from Allium sativum, assembly GCA_030737875.1. Classification (NCBI taxonomy): domain Eukaryota; kingdom Viridiplantae; phylum Streptophyta; class Magnoliopsida; order Asparagales; family Amaryllidaceae; genus Allium; species Allium sativum. The sequence goes on along the minus strand of CM060916.1, from coordinate 745,339,536 downwards.
GTTTCTACACCAATTTCAATTCGTTAATCCTTTTCTTAAACCATGAAAGGTGAGTACGGTTATTTTCACAAATTTAATGGGATTAAAGTAACATGAAAAAGTTGTAAAAAGGATTCATATATATGTTTGTAATGAAAATCTCACCAAGTCTTCACCTTTTTGATTCATGTCATCATATGCCTATGTTTCTATGTAATGCTCATACCTATTATCAGTTTATTCATGTTGAATCTTTTATTATGCCTCTATGCCAGTCTATATGCCTCTTTATTTCATGATGTTGTTTTATTCCAATTTTCTATGAATTGATTCTCTCTTCTTATCCCAATTCCTTTTATTTTTGGATCTAGGCTACTTTGAGCCTATGTTAAAAATACGCGCGAATGCAAACACGTGGGAACGATGGGAATATGTGAAATTTGGAAAATTGGATATTATTGGATATTTTGGATAATTGGATAATATGTGAAATTGGCATATTTGGGTATGAATTACATGGAATTGATGAAATTGCCTATAATTGTAAATTTGTAATTGAGGTTAATTAATATGTAATTAGTGACAATTTGGAATAGGCAATATTATAAACATGATTATATGTTTAATTGGATATACATGACATGAAAATTGGGTATGGGTGAAATACGATTATTAATAAACCTTTGACACGAGGTTAGGCGCAATTGTGGCGTAAGACTGCCCAGAACCGCCCGGCAAATCCAGCTGCCACAATTGGACGTCTAATGTGAGAGGTCAAAGGAATGATTTGTAGGTGCAACGGTTAATGACACGAGGTTAGACCCGGTTTGTGGCGTAAGACTTCCCGGAACTACCCGGCAAATCCAGCGGCCACAAAGCGTTCGGTCTAATGTGGGAGGTCATGCACTGTTCGTCATAAGGAATGAATTAAGGAATACTAACCATAATAAGACATGGGTATGGTTAGAGGGTTAAGTGGGGTGACATGTAAATATAGACTTAACCGGTATAAGATAAGACATGTAAATTATGACATGTAAGTATGGACTTAACCATAGCATGTGTAGGACATGGACATTTAAATTAAAATGGTTATGTGGGTGAAAAACCTAGTGGGGTCCAAGCATAGATGGGAGGCTTGTGTCGGATGGGGGACCCGTTTCAACCAGTAACCCGTTTGAGTATCTAATTGCGCCGGGTGCTAGGCCGGGGTTGGGGCATGCTTACTGGACTTGAATGTAAGAGGTCAAAACGTGAATAACGGTGACAACGCTAGTCCAATGGTTTCATGTGCGTGCATGGGTCCGGGCTGGTAGGTAAGACGTTGTTGCATCGTGTAAGTATGGCCATGCATTTTATGTTGGTATCGGGGTTGCCACTTTGGGGAGTGATACACCCCACTGTGGGGCCAGCACAGGTGCCTACGAGGTTTAGGGAGCCGATCGAATGGGAAGATTAAGGGTACCTTAGCGGTGGTAGGAGCAAGCCGGCACCTACGATAGCAGCTAGGTACAAGTAACTACCAAGTTTGTCATGTGGGTACAGTTAGTGGGAAGGATCAACCTCTAGTAAAAAGAGACTAGTGGATGTGCGGTGTAATTAAGTAATATGGTGTAACTTAGCAAAAGTGCAGTGTAACGAAATACATGTTGGTTGAGTTGGATAGTCCTTTTGGTTCTAGTCTGATGTTGACTTCAGTCTTCGGGGTTAGTACTTGGAAGGTTGTTCGCTTAGCCAAGGTGTAGGATTGTCTTAGTACTTAGGAACGAAATCATCTTGTCCATCCTTTTTATCAACCTTATCTAAGTTACAGCCATATCATGATGCCTATTTATGTGTTGATCATTTACCTTACCTATTATTTGTTAAAATTACTGGACTTGCCAGACTTTATGTCTGACCCGTTTTTTCCACCTCTTTTCTTTCCTTTCCCCCCCCTCGGGTTTGCAAGAGGGGAATACTACAGCTTAGTGTCGATTTCTTTCAGTTGCTTGAAAAGAGTAGATGTATCGCTTTGGACTCTCCCATCTTTATGGCTTTGCTTATGCTCAGTGGGAATTTATGCATTTATGTTATTTAAGTATCTGCTTCTTTATGTACTTTGAAGTCTTTGGAAAAGACAATTGATCCTGTTGTAATGGTTTTCAGAGACTACTTATGTAAGCTTGTTTTGAAGTTATGATGCTATGAAATAAGTTTATCTTCCGCTGTGATTTATTTATTTATTCTTGTAATTTATCTGTTCTATACTACTATAACGCTTCATGACATTAACACATTCCCTTTGTGAGTGACATTGATGGCCATGGCGTGTTATAGATTTCAAGTTATTTTATCTTACTTATGTACTTCAAATGCTCTTTGAAATCCAAGTATTACAAATACAGATGAATCAGGAGCATGTAAAACAAGGAAAAATCGTGCAGAATCTACAAAAATTTGTTATGGATAATCAAATAAATATAATTATCATCAAAGATGATAATCCAATAATGGAAGAAGAAGAAGAAGAGGAAGAAGAGAAAGAGATGATAGAAGAGGAGGAACATGAAGAGGCACAAAATGAAGGCATGAAGGAGGATGATCAAGTCATATGCATTGGAGAAGTTTGTTTCGATCGAGAAGGGAATATAATTGAGCAGAATGGGGAATTTTGTCTCCATTACCCAAGTTTCCCAATTCATAAGTCCCCAATCATGTTGAATCATTAGATGTTTGATTTCTCGTTTATTCGTTTATACGATGTAAAACGTGCATAGTATTTTGTATTCTCGTTTTAATGTTGTAATTTGTATAGTTTTTAATTGTTTGGCCTGTAAAACAATGTCTGAATTATTTAATTCATACAACGTTTGTTTTTTTATCTATTTCTCGAAGATTTTAGAGTAAGTATTAATATAGTTATATGGATATAATATAGGCATAAGTTTAGGGGGAGTCATGTATATTAGTACAATAGTATAGAATCAAGTATTATAATCTTAGAATATATTAATAGATATAGGTTATAGATACTTATGGAATAGATTTTGGGGAATTTATCTATAATTTATTTTTGTTGACGACAAAGAGGGAGAAATTATAAAATAAGGGTTAATTAGGCTTATTTTATGGGGAAGTATGTAGGATTCATGTGGAAAGGGGGAGTATTAGAAGGACCAGAATCAACAGGTATGAATAGATGTTAATATTTTATAAACTAAGGTTGTCATCATCAAAAAGGGGGAGATTGTTGAAGAATGGAGTTTTGATGACAACAACCTTATTTCAGTTAGAATTATTAATTGATTATAAAATATGTACTAACATCTCTGTCGAGAATATATATACATATATATGCAGGATTTGTATACGGGACTTGACTACTGAAGATTGTATAGTTTTAGAGTTTCAAGAGGACCAGGATTCAGAAAAATTTCAAGGCTCAAGAGTAATCGAGTTTTTAAGATATCAAGAGTTCAAGAAAAATTTAGTAATAGAGTCTAGTTTATATGTAAGACTCTGAATAGCGCTCCAAGTTCAAATTATGTTTTTCAAATTTTATATTTCCAATTCTGATTTCAAGTTATTTTATCTTACTTACGGTTTCAAACGTATAAATTTTAAAGTTTTAATATATATAAGTTTATATATAGTTTAATAATTTTATAGTTTTAAACCTTATAACTTTATAAATATGTTTATATAATATATTATTATGATTTCGTATGAGTTTACACTTTAGAATAGTCATTTATATCACTAAGTTTTGATTCAAGAATTTTCGGAATAACATATGCAATTAAACACTTGAAAAATAGTTTTAAAAATAAAAATGACATACATAGAAGCCTATGTCGACGTACAACTATCAGAAATTCAATTTTCAAAGGAAGTGTCTTCTCACTACTTGTAACATTTCTAAAACGCTGTAACCATTCAAATCTTATAAATAGGAGATGATTTCGAATTTTTTCATCATTTCTTCTTCTCCGTCTTCACCCCTCTACATACCACCATTAATATTTCATATTTTATTGATCACTACACTTCTACTTTGCCGATTTATACTCAAATTGCATAAAACTTCTTCTCTTATCAATCTCTATCTACTAGTCTCTGAATTGAAGTGCTATTAAAGAGTTATAGGCTTTTGTAATCTTTTGGGAAGCGTTTGGTAAAGGGTTGTTCTTTGTAGCCCGGAAATCGAGGAAAGGGAGCGGTGTTAACCTTGTAGCTGTGAAATCAAGGATGTTTGGAATGGTGTTAACCTTGTAGCCGTGAAATCAAGGGGTTGTAATTGGATACTGATAATAATAAAACTCTACGCAATCCAGTGTTGTGTGGGTTGGACGTAGGAGTAATCTGAACCAGTATAAAATCCGGTGTGTTCTTTCCTTTTTCTGCATTTTATATTTATTCGTTTGTCTTTGTGTTTGCCTCTCTGTCTACGATCATTTCTGTTGTGTGTCATTCATATAGTAGGTCATACAAGTTCAAGATTTTCATAAATTTCTCATAAACACTATTCCCCCCATCTAGCATTTGTTTTGCCTTAAGATCCACATTCTGCATTCCCTAACAATTGGTAGTGGAGCATAGGTTTTTAAAAAGTTCATAATATGATTTTTGGAAATATTAAATGGCAAATTATGACATGATTGTTAACACTAGTGTCAATTCATACATTGTATCAATGTTGAAAGAGTCTGCATTCAATTATGTTGAAAAGTCAAGTGATCTACTGAATTGTTGACCAATACTAGAAAATTTGTTTTATATGGCTATTGGAAATTCAATGAAAAGATGGGTGACGTGGCTGTGGAAAATTCAAATTCCGAAATGGTGTGTTACGTGGCTGTTGAGAGTTCAAATTCTGATGGACAAATGGTGGAAATCAGAACGGACAAATGGATATCGGAAAGTGGCTATTCGAGACATATGACAGGAAATCAAGAATTACCAAGTGATCTCGTATATGAAGATAATGGAATGGTTAACTTTGGGGATAACTCTAAAGGATATATTGTTGGCGTCGACAATGTTGGTAATTCTGAAACTCCTACTATTTATGATGTTTTATTAGTTAGGAATCTAAAACATAATTTACTAAGTATAAGTCAACTTTACGAAAAAGGCTTTAAAATAAACTTTGAAAAAGATAAATGTTGTATAGCAGATAGTAATTCAAAAATAATATTCAAAGGAGATAGAAAAAAATCTATACATTAAGTACGAAAATCTCTAATGATAATCTGTGTCTCTTGGCCAATACAAGTGATCTGGCATAAGAGATCCAGTCATATAAATTTCAAACATATCTCTAGCATTTCGAAGTTAGATTCAACTAATGGATTACCCAAAATGAAATTTAAAGTAAATAATTTAAGCAGTGCTTGTCAGTTTGGAAAATTGAAAAGAAGTTCGTTTAAGTCAAAAGAGAAAATTACAACCTTAAAACCATTAGAGTTAATTCACATGGATCTATTCGGTTCATCCCAAACAAAATCATTAAATCACAATAAATATGTTTACGTAATAGTTGACGTTTTTTTATAGATTTACTTAGACTTTGTTTCTTAAAAATAAAAGTGATGCCTTTGATCAATTAAAAACCTTTGCTAAAAGAATTCAAAATTTATTATCTTAAAAAATCAAAACAATACGTAGTGACCACGACGTGAGAGCTCGAAAATTAAAATTTTGAAAAGTTTTGTAATAAGAAGGGGATAACCATAACTTTTCTTTACCTATTACCCCTCAACAAAACGGATCAGTTGAACGTAAAAATAGGTCGACACAAAAGTGTGTGAGAACTATGTTATCTGACAGTAACTTATTAAGAAATTTTTGGGTTGAGGCAGTAGCAACAGCTCGTTATATTTTAAATAGAATTACAATCAGACCCTTAACTCATAAAACACTATATGAACTTTTGTACAATAAGAAACCAAAAGTATCATATTTTAGAATATTTGGAAGTAAATGTTTTATTCTTAATACCAAAGAAAATCTAGATAAATTTGACTTGAAATCCTATAAAGGAATATTTATTGGATATTCAGAGAGAAGTAAAGCACATAGAGTTTCTAATTCAAGGACTAATACTACAGAGGAAATCTAAAATGTATTCTTTGATGAAAAGTATTAAAATATAACAAAACAAAATGAAGATGAATGTGGAAATGAGGTTAATGAAACAAATAATGAAAATAATCAATTAAATAAAAGAATTATATTACTAAGAGATCACATAGTAGAAAATATCTTAGGAGATATTGAATTAGTTGTTAGCCTCAAAACCAATTAAATAATATGAGTAATTTAACGCTTATTTCAATTATTAAACCTAAAAAATCCAAAGGAAACATCATCCAATGATTCATGGTATTCTTGATATGCAAGAAGAATTGAATTAGTTCACCAGGAATGATGTATGGGAACTTGTTCCTAGACCAGAGGATAAAACTGTAATTGGAACTAAATGAGTTTATAAAAATAAAATGAATGAACACGGTGAGGTCGTAAGAAATAAGGCATGATTAGTAGCGCAAGGTTATACTGAAGAAGAAGGAATGATTACGATGAAGCATTTGCTCCTGTAGCAAGATTAGAAGCAATTAGGATATTATTAGCCTTTGCTAATCATAATAATTTCAAATTATATCAAATGGAAGTTAAAAGTGCTTTTTTAAATGGATATATTAAAGAAGACGTATATGTAGAGCAACCACTTCTTTTTGAAGATGAAAAATAACCAAATCACATATATAAATTAAAGAAAGAGTTATATGGATTAAAACAGGCCCTTAGATCTTGGAATGATCGAGTAAGAAGGTATTTATTACAGTTAAACTTTTAGATAGGCAAAATAGATAATACACTTTCTATTAAAAGAAATAATAACGATATACAATTAATTCAATTATATGTTGATGATGTAATCTTTGGATCAATGAATAATAAAATGAATAAAGAATTTTCAAACGCTATGACCCAAGAATTTGTGATGAGTCACATGGGAGAACTAACATTCTTCTTAGGCTTACAGGTTCATCAATTAAAGAATGAAATATTTATTAATCAAGAAAATATGCAAGAGATTTAACTAATAAATACAATTTAACGACAATTAATGGAAGACCAATACCCGTGGCAACTAATATAGCTTTAAATAAACATGATACATCAAAAGACCTTGATCAAAAATTATATAGAGGTATGATAGTATCATTACTATATATAACCGCTAGTAGACCAGATATAATGCATAGTGTATGTCTTTGTGCAAGATATCAATCGCAACCTAAGGAAACACATTTGAAATCGTAAAACGTATTCTAAGATATGTAAAACATACGTTGGATTTTGGATTATTTTATCCTAAGAATGATTCATTTGATTTAATATCTTACTGTACATTGATTATGTGGGATATAAATCCGATCATAAAAGCACTTGCGGAACATGTCATTTATTAGGACATTCACTAGTTTCTTGGTTTAGTAAAAAAACAAAATACAATATCTTTGTCAACAACTGAAGGAGAATTTATATTTGCGGCTTTGGCTTGTTCACAAGCAATATATATGCAACAAACTTTAAATGATTTTGGATTAAAAATAAATAAATCACTAATATACTGCGATAGTACAAGCGCTATAAAGATATCTAAAAGTCCAACTCATCATTCAAGAACTAAACATATTGATATACGACATCATTTTATAAGAGATAACGCAAGTAAAGAGAAAATTTTACTCCACTAACAATCCATCCTTCTCCTCCAAAAGGGGATTTTAGTAAATAACCAAATATAACACTTGGGCTAAGTGTCAATTTGGTAATTTTTCTTACATCGCCCCCCCCCCCCCCCCCCGGTGCCCAAGTATCATATACGCCTCCAAAATAAAGAGCCTTGAATACTAAAAGAAAAGCGGATGTCAGCGGTTCGAGTCCGCTTATCTCCAGCCCGTGCACTTAGCTGATACTATGACAACACCCAATTTTTTTCAATTCGGCAGTTCGATCTATGATTTTTCATTCATGGACGTTGATAAGATCCTTCCATTTAGCAGCACCTTAGGATGGCATAGCCTTAACATTAATGGCGAGGTTCAAACGAGGAAAGGCTTACGGTGGATACCTAGGCACCCAGAGACGAGGAAGGGCGTAGCAAGCGACAATTTGTTGAAATAGAAAAACAAATAGTAGATATATTAACAAAACGATTAAATGAAGCAACATTCACTAAATTTAGAAGAGAATTAGGTTCATTAAGTAAATTAGAATAATTAAATATATTAATATATATAAGAATAACAAGAAAAATCAGAAAAATAAAATTAAAAACACATGTATGTTGACATACATTTTTAGACATGTCGACATATAACTGTCAGAATTCAAAAATTATTTCCTACCAAAAATTAGTTATAACAACTATTTAAACTTTCTATTTCTAATTTACTTCTTCATCCTCTCATTTCATTTTTGGAAAAACTCAAAACCAAATTAAACAATGACCTCCACTAAATATAATAATCCAATCAATCCTGAATCGTCCGCTGGACCATCCGAAGTTCCGTTTCAATGCTCCGCTCTCGCTCATGTGATTAAATTAGAAGAAAAAATGGAGAATGTACTTCAAATGCTCGTTGAAATCCAAGTACTGCAAATACAGACGAATCAAGAGCAAGTAAAACAAGGAAAAATCATGCGGAGTCTACAAAAGTTTGTTATGGATAATCAAACAAATACAATTATCATCGAAGATGATAATCCAATAATGGAAGAAGTAGAAGAGGAAGAAGGAAGAGATGATAGAAGAGGAGGAACAGGAAGAGGCACAAAATGAAGGCATGAAGGAGGATGATCAAGTCATATGCATTGGAGAAGTTTGTATCGATCGAGAAGGGAATATAATTGAGCTAAATGGGGAATTTTGTCTCCATTACCCAAACTTCCCAATTAATAAGTCCTCAATCATGATGAATCATTAGACGTTTGATTTCTGGTTTATTCGTTAATACGATGTAATACATACATATTATTTCATATTCTCGTTTTAATGTTGTGATTTGTATAATTTGTAACTGTTTGGCCTGTAAAACAACGTATGACTTATTTAATTCATACAATGTTTGTTTTTTTAATCTATTTCTCATAGATTTTAGAGTAAGTATTAATATAGTTACAAGGATATAATATAGGCATAAATTTAGGGGGAGTCATGTATATTAGTATAATAGTATAGAATCAAGTATTATAATCTTAGATTATATTAATAGATATAGGGTATAAATATTTATGGAATAGATTTAGGAGAATATGTTTGGAATTTCTTTTTGTTGATGATAAAGGGGGAGAAATTATAAAATAAGGATTTGTTAGACTTAGTTTAAGGGGAAGTATGTAGGATTCATGGAGAAAGGGGGAGTATTAGAAGGACTGGAATCAACAGGTATGAACATATATGAATATTTTATAAACTAAGGTTGTCGTCATAAAAAAGGGGGAGATTGTTGAAGAATGAAGTTTTGATGACAACAACCTTATTTCAATTACAATTATTAATTGATTTTAAAATATATACTAACATCTCTGTCTAGAATATATATGTATATATATATATGTATGCAAGATTTGTATACAGGTTTTAACTACTGAAGACTGTATAGTTTTAGAGTTTCAAGAGGCTCAGGATTTAGAAGAATTTCAAGACTCATGAGTAATCGAGTTTTCAAGATATCAAGAGTTCAAGAAAAATATAATAATAGAGTCTAGTTTATATGTAAGACTCGGAATAGCACTCCAGGTTCAAATTATGTTTTTCAAATTCTATATTTCAAATTCTAATTTTAAATTTCAAATTCTGATTTCAAGTTGTTTTATCTTACTTATGGTTTCAAACATATAAATTTTGAAGTTTTAATATATATAAGTTTATATATAGTTTAATAATTTTATAGTTTTAAACCTTATAACTTTATAAATATGTTTATATAATATATTATTATGATTTCATATTATATACATTTTAGAATAGTCATTTATATCACTAAATCTTTGATTCAAAAATTTTCAGAATAAGATATATAATTAAACACTAGAAAAATAGTTTTAAAAATAAAAATGACATACATATGTCGACATACATAGAAGCCTATGTCGACTACAACTGTCAGAAATTCAATTTTTAAAGGAAGTGTCTTTTCACTATTTGTAGTGTAACATCCCGAGATTTTGCGATAATTTATGTTATTAAATTTAATGTTGATTTTGGATAACAATGGATAAATGCAAGGTTAGTAAAAATTATTAAGTGAATTTAATTGCTATAAACTTGAATAAGCTTATTAAACGGTGAATTCAATAGATTATTAATATAATAACTTGTATTTGATTGTTGATATAAGATTTGGTTATTAATTGAAATAAAAGAAATTAAACCAAATGTTGTAAATAAATAGCAAGATTTCACGTGATCATATTGAAATGTATTAAGTAAAGATAACTAACAGGTATGTGAATGCATTTGTTTACAACAATAAGCTTATAATATTTTAATTAGAATTTGTAACTAGTCATAAATTGCAAAACCCAATATTAATGTATTGAAATAAGGTGGAAACAAATAGCAATAAAGATAATTGAATGGTGTAATTAATGGAAATTAAGAATGGTAATTGAAGGAATAAACTGAATGTTTAACTAATTGTTAAAAATAACAATTACAATAGATTAATATATTAATATGTGAAACCATTTTCCTTTGTTATAAATAACAGATATACAAACGCATTTGAATTGATAATTTATAACAATTCTTAAATTTCAGATTTATTATTTAATACATTGATGATAGATTGGAAGTAAATGGCAACTAATGCACACAATTAATGCAGCTAAGGTGAATAAAATTTGCAATAGTAGAATACTGACATAATTGATTTTAAAACAAGCGTTAGGTAGGACCAAAATGTAATGATTTATGGAATAATAAAGTAAATATTGAATGTATGAGACTTAATCAAATTTAAGTTACAACAAATAAATTGATTCCTATTAATTGTAATTAAGTATTTTGTTGTTTTACATTAAACGATAAATTGAAGTTACTAATGTAATAGGATATAACCAAAAAAATCAACTATATTCTTAAATTAAAGATTTGTTGAATAAATAGAACTGAAATTAAATAAAACTATCTTATTGGGATTAAATATATACCAAATTTCTTAGACTTAAATTAAGTTGATTATTTTAAGATTTAATGTTCAAACAGAAATTGGAAAAATAAATGAATTTTAGATTTTAATGTAGTAATTCATTCCTATAACTAAATGTAAATCCTATTTTAGATTAGGATGTAGCTATCATCGTTGGATTTGAATTAAAGAAGAATAAGAATAGATCCAATGCACTATTTATGTAATTAACCATTGAAATTCCTTTCATATAAATAATCTTCAAGTAGTAATCTAATTTTCTAATTTCCTTATATTCCTACTACTTAAACACGCCGTTACCTCTTGTATCATTCCTCTACTCATGTTCACAGTTAAAGAGAAAAGAAATGAAGCAAAAAAAAAACCATATCTCAAAATTTTATCCATGAAAAATTATGAAACAAGCTTCTCTGAGTCGACAACTATTAGATCTTCTATCCTATATGAGTTGTGAAGTGTGGAGCGTCATCTGGCTATGTTGGCGAGGAAAAGTGCCGCACTATTCCCTGTAGCACGCACACAAGGATCGAATGTCAATTTTTTTTTAGGCGTGCGAGTTCATTGAGATGACGGAGTCGTAGAATTTCAAAGAGAGGATCGATGGAATTAATGGTGCTAGATTTTCCTGAGGATCGACGGATGTTTTGAGGAGAGAAGTCACATATTGGATGGGTTTCTTTCACTAGTATCATGTTTGTACAGATATTCAAACGGAGAGGAGGAAGAAGCAAGTGACGTGGCATGTTAATATGAGTTATTTTTATTTTATTATTATTTTTATTCATTTAAAATTCTTAAGTTCAAACGTTTATAACTTTCTGCTATGAGGTCGGTTTTGGACGAAATAAATTGCGTTAGAATCGTATCGACGAGCTCTTCGCGATGTCGTTGATTTAGACAGATTCTGAGACTTTTGATTTTTGGGCTAAATTTTGGATTCTAATCTCATTTGAAATCAACGTGAGTGAATTTCTCGCTCACAATTAATTGAATTTTCCCATATTTATTAAATTAAATTATGAAATAAGTTTGATTATCTGATTGTGACTGATTGTTGATGGTTGTTTAAATTTACATACAAATTAACTACAGTGTTAATTTAGAATCGACATTAAATTATTTATTCGAAATTAAATTGCCAGTCTGAAACCCTGACATTTGTTAACTAGTGAAACGACATAATACTGACTGTTTTGATGAAATTGTTGTGATGTGTGCCTTGTACTAATTACTACATGAATATCGTTAATGTAAATTGTCCCCGTTATTCAGTTTATGATGTGTATGTTTATTTGTGCTAATTAATTCTAATTTGAAGAAGAACAATTATGGTTTAAAAATTAGTTAACTATATGTATACCTATATTTTTAAAATAAATTATGTTTTATTATTTATTACTAAAAAGGTTTTTTTTGTAAAACATTTAATATATGTATATATAGTGATTTAAATTATTTTATTACACTCTACTTATTTTAATATATATATATATATTTTTTCATAAAAAAGTTTTATTTATAATCATTTTTTTTCAAGTTATCTAAATGTTTGTAATGTTATAAATTGGAATTTCTCTTGATTTAAACCATCGATCCAGATTGAGATTTGAAACAAAAATATATTCTCCTTGGGATACAAATCGATGTTTAAATAATCATGATATTGATATGAAATTTCAGTCTAAATTGAATATGAATTTGGAGGAAGATTAAAATGGGAAATCCGTATTGATCTATAACTATTGTTTAAAAATGCGCTTATTATTTGGGAAGACCGGGATCGAATATATTTCAAAAACCATTCCAAGTAATAATACGACGTGATAAAGAAACTAAAGACGTGGAAATGACAATGAGGACTGCTGATGTCTCAATTGGGCCGATCACCCAATATGAGGTTATAAGTGGCATGAGGTCTGAATATATTTGAGGATTTTCGGATTTTGTTCCGTTCAGACCCAGGATGGACTTGTATGGATTATGTGTCTGACATTGTAATTGACTGTGTAGAAATGACTTCTGTTAATATATATCGGATTGTGGCAATTAACTATTCCCGTCTCTAAGTTTTATGTGCATAGTGGTTATGTATTGATAGAAATCAGTGACATGTTGTAAATTGACAATGTGACATACTCAAGTTATGAAATGAGCTAGGGATGATCAAATCTTGGTTTATTGAAGCATAGCATTGTGTATATTGTGACCTCGATGAATCTCACACCCCAGATTGATGGTAAAATGGCGGTTAGGTGGCATACGTATCTCAATTGAAACTCGCAAGCTTCGGCGGTAGATCTACTTTGAAACCTGGGGAAAATAAGGGTATGTTCGGTGTCCATGTCTGGATGTTAACCGACGATTTACCTAGTGATTGGTGTGCGTGTCTGGATGAAAACCGTGAGATGCACCTTAAATATATTCCCAATTGATCTTTCATGTCATGAACCATCAATTTGGAACCCAATAACCAACATGAGCCTTTCGTTTTGTTTGTAAACTATGTATGCGGGCATAGCCACTATGCTTGCTAGATTAATATACTAATTTGTGAAACGGTTTTCAACCCTGTGCACTTGAAACGGTTTTCAACCCTATGCACTAATAATAGTATTGAAAGAGAATTTCCACGTATGAAGGCATTTTTTGTTATCATAAGACAAAACTCGTCCATTTGGTGTGCGCTTGCATTGTGTGATGTGGGATGAGCTTATTGTAAAAACCCGCATTTCTACACATCGGAGGATCGTAGAATATTTATTTCATTCTCATGCGAAGTCGTATAGTCATGTAACTTTGGGGAACGACTATTAGAGTCATTTCCCATGTTCATGATTTCTACCAAATTTTAATTGACCGTTTTGCCCCTGGTGAATCTTGTTTCGCCTATAACTTTTGATTGGTAAGGAGTCTTGACCTGAAACCACATCCAATTGATTCAGATGATGGTTTACCTTTCCGTAGAGTGATCACATTGACCAAACGTGTAACACCCCACCTCCGCTAGGGTCACTCGTAAAGGGAATGCACTAGCTTTGGTGGAGCATTATCTAGGTAGACATACACAGAAATATTATAAGACAGAACATATAAAACAGCGGAAGAAGAACCAAATTTTATTTCTTTAAAAATCTAGAAAGGTCTGAAACCTTTTACATCAAAATGCTATTAAAAATCCATTACATCGAAATCTGTCTTGCAATTGTAAAGAAGCATAAGACCATAGTTATAAATCATTCCCCAATAAAGCAGCAAAGCAAGCCATAGCCAAGAGCAATCCAAGCCTTCATGAAATAGCCTTGGAGCTTGGTAAGATCCGAACTAAGCTGTGTTCCCACCCTATGAACCTGGGGGGGGGGGGGGGGACGGAAGAAAAAGAGGCGAAACAAACTGGGTCAGTCATAAAGACTGAGTAAGTCCTAGTGACTTTCAGCATAAAAACAGGTAAAGATAACATGACATGAATAAACTGAAAGTAAACATAAGCATGGTGACAAGATAAGCTACATGCACGATAACTAAGAATAACAACATAGGGTTTCTATCATGTATAACATTGCAAGGTTCCCGTTCAGGATGAACTAAGTATAGTTTCGCACGATTTTTATCAAGCATCGCAAGATTTCTCTGCTTCACCATTAAAACGATATCTATTTGCTCTGATTTCCTAAATTCTCTGCACCAACTGTACTAGTATCCCAACCCGTATCATCTTTTCCATGTATATGTACAGTCTCTTGTCGCGTATCGTACGGGTTTCATCATGTATTTCTATACTACTTCAACGTAGTGCCACCATTCTTGAAATCGTTTGGACTGCCACCCTTGTTCTATCTAGGTTTCCTTATCATGAACTATCGCGTGTTCAACTAGGATTTATGGCACCTAGGGCCACTAGGGATTATGCTACATATTGAACGTTTTCTAGATTCAATTAGGATTTATGCCACCTAAGACCATTAAGGATTATGCTACCTAACGAATTCCGCGTAACGATCTATTAATCGATCAGCTCCCTACAAGTCCTAGCTCGTTCATGTGTCTGTGTCATACGGCCCTATCCAGAAATGTAGTTACCTGTGCCAGGTCCACCATAGGGTGTATCAAGTCCTATGGTGCCAACCACTGACACGAATCAAGCACGCACAGTGTAAATCTACGGGTGCCGAATGCCTGCTTTTTCAACTCCGGACTATGTGCACGACCATAGCCCGCCTGAACCTACAATGGCGCACCTACTCAGCCGTCGTTCTGGTCGCTTACAATCAGCCCAGTAATCGTGCCTCACCCTGCCTAGTTCCAGGGTACCATGATACATCTAGTGGGTTACTGCTGAAACGGACCGCGTAACTAGGGTTTCCGTCTAGTAGGTTAAGTGTTGTCATTTAAATTCGAGACTTAACCCCATCGGTCTAGCATGTCAAGTTGGTTAAGTGTTGTCATTCAAGTTTGTGACTTAATCCATCTACGTGTCATGTCAAATTGGCTAAGTGTTGTCGTTTAAGTTCATGACCTAGCCCTATGAATCATGTGTTAAGTTGGTTAAGTATATTCAAGCGGTTCACGACTTAACCCTATCAAATCATCGTGTTAAATTGGTTAAGTATATTCAAGTGGTTCATGACTTAACCCTATCATGTGGTATTAATTCATTAATGCACTTCAACCTCTCACATTAGACTAACTGTTGTGGTTACTGGATTTGTCGGGCGGTTCCAGGCAGATTTACACCACAACATAGTCTTACCTCGGGTTTTACGTGCGATATGACCAACTACCCACATTGGATCCTATTGTTTCCAGCCACTGGATTTGCCGGGCGGTTCCGGGCAGATTTACACTGCAAACTCAACCCAAACTCGAGTTGGCCATTTTCAAGTTTTTCTAATTGTCATGCCCACATTCAAGTTTTCATGTCAAAATTCATGTCGAGTTTTCATGTCAAATCGTGTCAAATTTTCAAGGCAAGTTTCATATCAAGTCGATGTCAGGTTCGTGTCCATATCCAGGTTCAAGTTATAACAGCGTTCATGTTTCAAGTTCTGCCTATTATCGAGTTCATAATTCATGTTCATAACCAATTAATGTTTTTGCCTATTCTACCCAAATCGTATCCCCATCGCACGTGAACGTGAATCGTTCTATACTACAAACAAATCCAAATCTCGAAATAGAGGGAATAGCATCAAAACTATGATAGGCAAAAGAGACGAGCATAAAGCGATAAAAAGGGGATTACAAGACTAGCATGACATAACTTGAGATAATTGGTTACCACATCACTGGCATATAGGATTACAAATCTAGCAAGATAAGGCGATGGTCATGATAAACACCGACATAAAAGAATAGGCGTGCAAAAGCAAGCCAAATACAAGAATAATGGATCCAGTGGTTTTGGTGTACATAATTGCGAATAAACTAAGCAAGTCACACCCTAGGTATATGATTCAACAAAATGTCAATTCGGTGCACAACATGGTTTTCAACTATGGTGCCATGGGCATGAACAATCAACTATAATAGTCTTAGGCAATTAACCCCAACAGTCATAGGTACAAATCTCATAGCTATGAATCATAAGCGACTCATCACAATAATCATGGATAATTATCAAAAATAGTTCTAGGCAAATAGTCATGGACAATTAACAGTAATAGTTTCAAAGTCATGGTCATAGATAATGGTCTTATGTTCATAATCATAGGTAATAATCCTCATAGTCAAGAGTTATAGGTGATTAACCACAATTGTCCTTGTCATAGTCATAGGCAACAGTCTTACGTTCACCGTCATAGGCATAGGCATAGTCTTATTAGTCATAGGCGGTCTTATGTTCACCGTCATAGTCACAGGCATAGTCATATTAGTCATAGGCAGTCTTATGTTCTCAGTTATAGTCCTTGTCCATTAACAATACATTCAACGTCATAGGCATGTTAAGGTTATAGACACGAGAGAGTTTGATTTACAACATGAATAGTTCCGAAAGTCAAGATCCAAGACGAACAAGAATAGATAAGAATCAATCACCATACATAGATCCAATTCCAATTTACAACAGGGATATTAAGTTTACAGTTTTTATCTAAAAGTAACTTGAACTTACAGTGCGTGGATCGAGAATTAGAAAGCAAAATTTGACTGTTGAATCTCTATTTGATCGATCGTGTTCTAATTGAAATCCCCCCAATTTGCAAACCCCTAAGCGTAGTCTTGATGGAGAAGGAGAAGTCCTTTTTCTTCCTTCTTATCTTTTTATTTTGATTATCATAGAAGCAGCATAAGGGTAGAAAGAAATGGTGTGGAGAAAATGAGACTAGGGGGCTGTTTATATAGGGTTGGGCAGACGAATCTGGTCAGAAAACGAGTCTAAATACGCCAGGATGCATCTAGTTCAGAAAAGTGGTTCGGGAGGCAGGTCGACCCCCAGGTCGACACTGTGGTCGACCTGGTCCCTGGGAGGTCGACACTATGGTCGACCCCCAGGTCGACCTGGTCCCTGGGCGGGAATTTTCCCTCCCAGTCTATTCCGGGGTTTGAATTTGAATTTCGAATTCGAATTTCGAGCTGTTTTTTATTCTGAAAATTCCTGAAACTTCGGAGGGTCATATCTCCCTCATACGGACTCCGATTTTCGAAAACTCGGATCTATTTCATGTAAAATTTCGAGACGAACGCAATAGCATAACCCATTTCCCCTGATTTTGACTTTAAAATTTAATTCTGCCTTGATTTCTTGTTTTAACATGTTATAAAAATACTGGTTGTTACATTCTCCGCTCCTTAAAGGATTTCGTCCCCGAAATCTTCAAGTTAAGTAGAATGTGTCCTACCATCCAATCATCCATCTACTCAATCATCAATCACAGGCATCCATTGTCCTTAAGAGATTTCTAATGTTATATGAACATATGCAGAAAGTGTGTGTATATGTTCCTTATCTAATGCAAATGATCAGGCCTGATTGATCTTCTTAATGCAAAATATGTTTAGTGCCATGAATCTAACATGTATGAAAATAGCCCTAATCACATAAACACTATATGTGTGCTCAAACATCCATCTATATGCAACATTCACATGATAACACATTCAATTTCATCCATAAACAAGTATAAACACTCATGCATATGCAATATGAAAATGTGTCTGAGCCGATCTAGTGCCTAATGTGTGTTATGCAACCACTTGCAACCATCAATCATAACATGTCTCAAACACATGTTTCACCCAATTGTTCCTACCTAAAGATGTAGCTGAATGATAGAAGCAAGTAAAAACCTTGTGCCCATTAGGCAATGTCAAAGCTGGAAATCTACGTCACATATATACTGAATAGGAGGAGAACCCCCTCAACACCAGCCCTAATCCTATAGAACCCAAAATGTTTAGTCAACCCAATGGACACCCTCAAGCCCCAACATGTATTACTAACAGATAAGTCATACTCCCTATGGGGTTTGCAACAGAAATAGGATTGAGAATAGGATCGAGATGTTATACTTGAAAGATAACATACAAGTAAGCTTTTACAGGAAGAGAGGGATAAAGGATATACTCTTAAAAAGAGATATGATGCACGTATCTAGTCTTCAATCTTCTAAGTCGTATTTCCTTGAGCTTAACTCCATTGTGCTCTGACTGTCTTTAACTTCACAATTTCGTAGTTCCTTAATTCTTGTTTCCAAAGTATGAGTTGGAGCTCATTCCACTGTCTCCTCTCGTTCCACTTTCGCTTGTTCTCTTCTAGTATACTCGGCTCAAACATAACTGTGTACTCATGGTTTCATGCAAGCTCTCCAAAATTCACTAGTGAATCTCAAATCTCGTTTACTTATTATAAGGTATTCCATGCAGAAGAACTGTCTCTTGAAAACAAATAAATGCCAACCATGTTGCCAAATGTACTTACTAAAGTGATTTTCTACGACTCATGCAAAAGCGAAATGAACCATTTGCCTTAGTGGCGAACACTACTCGAGCGGATCGATAAATGTATCATGAACGGATCGATAAATGTATCAAGAGATTCTAGGTAACTAAACATGGCAGAACCCTATACTAGACTTCGAGGGCATTACCGGGGCAAGTCAAGAGTCTAACTACCCTCTTTTAATACTCGAGAATGGTATCATTTCTGGACAACCACTCCATCCCTAGAATCAACCCATAGCCCAAAAACATAAGCTTTACTTCTAAACTCAACACTTAGCATAGACATTCTCAAATCCAAACAAGTCATGAATAAATAAGCCGATTCCCCAACAGGATTTGAGACAAAAATGGGATCCTCTACTACGCTAGTACTAAGGTGCAGAGACTCAACTATCGAGGCAGAATCAAAAGGATGCGGCGTATAAAAACAAAGTTCCCACGGTATGATAGAAAAGAGAAGCTAAACCTTTAACAGAAACGTTACCACCTCTCTTAGGTATGCTAGTAGTGAGAGCATACAATTGCCCTTTCGACGATCTTGTTCTTCGCCCTTGTCCTTGTCCTATGATACTTAACTACATGTCCCTTTTTATCATGCTAAAGATACTTTCTCTTGTCATGGGTTTTATTATCCTCTCACTTTGGCTCCTTTCCTTTCACCTTTTCTTCCTTCGTCGATTAAGCCATATCAACAAGTTTCTCATCCTTAAGCTTGTGTTCTTTATCCTCGTTCTTACTATCCTTGTAAAGTTTCTTAAAAGCTACTTCCATCGCACGGCAACCCTACAAATCTTGAGATAAGATTGGTCGCAAGTAAAACTACTGCGGCTACAGATGGAGGTTGGACACTACTTTGCCCTCCGACATGTGTCGCATGCCTACAAACTATGGTGAAAAAGAAAGGGAAAAGAGACTCAAGGAGTGAATCAAAAGATAGTGCATATGGCTTTGAGGAATAGCCTTTAAATAAAACAAGATTATTCTTGAAAAATGCTTCTTTGTAAACGGGTTTGAAAATAATTTCAGAAGGTTTTAAAAACTTTTGCCCAGTCTGGTAACCTTCTGCTCTGATACCAAATGTAACATCCCACCTCCGCTAGGGTCACTCGCAAAGGGAATGCACTAGCTTTGGTGGAGCATTATCTAGGTAAACATACACAGAAATATTACAAGATAGAACATATAAAACAGCAGAAGAAGAACCAAATTTTATTTCTTTAAAAATCTAGAAAGGTCTGAAACCTTTTACATCAAAATGCTATTAAAAATCCATTACATCCAAATCTGTCTTGCAATTGTAAAGTAGCATAAGACCATAGTTATAAATCATTCCCCAATAAAGCAGCAAAGCAAGCCATAGCCAAGAGCAATCCAAGCCTTCATGAAATAGCCTTGGATCTTGGTAAGATCCGAACTAAGCTGTGTTCCCACCCTGTGAACCTGGGGGGGGGGGAACAGAAGAAAAATAGGCGAAACAAACTGGCTCAGTCATAAAGACTGAGTAAGCCCTAGTGACTTTCAGCATAAAAACAGGTAAAGATAACATGGCATGTATAAACTGAAAGTAAACATAAGCATGGTGACAAGATAAGCTACAGGCACGATAACTAAGAATAACATCATAGAATTTCTATCATGTATAACATTGCAAGGTTCCCGTTCAGGATGAACTAAGTATAGTTTCACACGATTTCTATCAAGCATCGCAAGATTTCTCTGCTTCACCATTAAAACGATATCTATTTGCTCTGATTTCCTTAATTCTCTGCACCAACTGTACTAGTATCCCAACCCGTATAATCCTTTCTATGTATATGTACAGTCCCTTGCCGCGTATCGTACGGGTTTCATCACGTATTTCTATACTACTTCAATGTAGTGCCACCATTCTTGAAATCGTTTGGACTGCCACCCTTGTTCTGTCAAGGTTTCCTTATCATGAACTATCGCGTGTTCAACTAGGATTTATGCCACCTAGGGCCACTAGGGATTATGCTACCTATTGAACGTTTTCTAGATTCGATTAGGATTTATGCCACCTAGGACCACTAGGGATTATGCTACCTAAAGAATTCCACATAACGATCTATTAATTGATCGGCTCCCTACAAGTCCTAGCTCGTTCATGTGTCTGTGTCATACGGCCCTATCCAGAAATGTAGTTACCTGTGCCAGGTCCACCATAGGGTGTATCAAGTCCTATGGTGCTAACCACCGACACGAATCAAGCACGCACAGTGTAAATCTACGGGTACCCAATGCCTGCCTTTTCAACTCCGGACTACGTGCACGACCATAGCCCGCCTGAACCTACAATGGTGCACCTACTCAGCCGTCGTTTTGGTCGCTTACAATCAGCCCAGTAATTGTGCCCCACCCTGCCTAGTTCCAGGGTACCATGATACATCTAGTGGGTTACTGCTGAAACGGACCGCATAACTAGGGTTTCCGTCTAGTAGGTTAAGTGTAGTCATTTAAATTCGAGACTTAACCCCATCGGTCTAGCATGTCAAGTTGGTTAAGTGTTGTCATTCAAGTTCGTGACTTAACCCATCTACATGTCATGTCAAATTGGCTAAGTGTTGTCGTTTAAGTTCGTGACCTAGCCCTACGAATCATGTGTCAAGTTAGTTAAGTATATTCAAGCGGTTCACGACTTAACCCTATCAAATCATCATGTTAAATTAGTTAAGTACATTCAATTGGTTCATGACTTAACCCTATCATGTGGCATTAATTCATTAACGCACTTCAACCTCTCACATTAGACTAACTGTTGTGGTTACTGGATTTGCCGGGCGGTTCCGGGCAGATTTACACCACAACATAGTCTAACCTCGGGTTTTACGTGCGATATGACCAACTACCCACATTGGATCCAATTGTTTGCAGCCACTGGATTTGCCGGGCGGTTCCGGGCAGATTTACACTGCAAACTCAACCCAATCTCGAGTTGGTCATTTTCAAGTTTTTCTAATTGTCATGCCCACATTCAAGTTTTCATATCAAAATTCATGTCATGTTTTCATGTCATGTTTCATGTCAAATCGTGTCAAGTTTTCAAGGCAAGTTTCATATCAAGTCGATGTCAGGTTCGTGTCCATATCCAGGTTCAAGTTATAACAGCGTTCTTGTTTCAAGTTTTGCCTATTATCGAGTTCATAATTCATCTTCATAACCAATTCATGTTTTTGCCTATTCTACCCAAATCGTATCCCCATCGCACGTGAACATGAATCGTTCTATACTACAAACAAATCCAAATCTCGAAATAGAGGGAATAGCATCAAAACTATGATAGGCAAAAGAGACGAGCATAAAGCGATAAAAAGGGGGTTACAAGACTAGCATGACATAACTTGAGATAATTGGTTACCACATCACTGGCATATAGGATTCCAAATCTAGCAAGATAAGGCGATGGTCATGATAAACACCAACATAAAAGAATAGGCGTGCAAAAGTAAGCCAAATACAAGAATAATGGATCCAGTGGTTTCGGTGTACATAATTGCGAATAAACTAAGCAAGTCACACCCGAGGTATATGATTCAACAAAATGTCAATTCGGTGCACAACATGGTTTTCAACTATGGTGTCATGGGCATGAATAATCAACTATAATAGTCTTAGGCAATTAACCCCAACAGTCATAGGTACAAATCTCATAGCTATGAATCATAAGCGACTCATCATAATGATCATGGATAATTATCAAAAATATTTCTAGGAAAATAGTCATGGACAATTAACAGTAATATTTTTAAAGTCATGGTCATAGATAATGGTCTTATGTTCATAATCATAGGTAATAATCCTCATAGTCAGGAGTCATAGGTGATTAACCACAATTGTCCTTGTCATAGTCATAGGCAACAGTCTTACGTTCACCGTCATAGGCATAGTCTTATTAGTCATAGGCGGCCTTATGTTCACCGTCATAGTCACAGGCATAGTCATATTAGTCATAGGTAGTCTTATGTTCTCAGTCATAGTCCTTGTCCATTAACAATACATTCAACGTCATAGGCATGTTAAGGTTATAGACACGAGAGAGTTTGATTTACAACATGAATAGGTCCGAAAGTCAAGATCCAAGACGAACAAGAATAGATAAGAATCAATCACCATACATAGATCCAATTCCAATTTACAACATGGATATTAAGTTTACAGCTTTTATCTAAAAGTAACTTGAACTTACAGTGCGTGGATCGAGAATTAGAAAGCAAAATTTGAATGTTGAATCTCTATTTGATCGATCGTGTTCTAATTGAAATCCCCCCAATTTGCAAATTCCTAAGCGTAGTCTTGATGGAGAAGGAGCAATCCTTTTTCTTCCTTCTTATCTTTTTATTTTGATTATCTTAGAAGTAGCATAAGGGTAGAAAGAAATGGTGTGGAGAAAATGAGACTAGGGGGGCTGTTTATATAGGGTTGGGCAGACGAATCTGGTCAGAAAACGAGTCTAAATACGTCAGGATGCATTTGGTTCAGAAAAGTGGTTCGGGAGGCAGGTCGACCCCCAGGTCGACACTGTGGTCGACCTGGTCCCTGGGAGGTTGACACTATGGTCGACCCCCAGGTCGACCTGGTCCCTGGGCGGGAATTTTCCCGCCCAGCCTGTTCCGGGGTTTGAATTTGAATTTCGAATTCGAATTTCGGGCTGTTTTTGATTCTGAAAATTCCTGAAACTTCGGAGGGTCATATCTCCCTCATACGGACTCCGATTTTTGAAAACTCGGACTCTATTTCATGTAAAATTTCGAGACGAACGCAATGGCGTAACCCGTTTCCCCTGATTCTGACTTTAAAATTTAATTCTGCCTTGATTTCTTGTTTTAACATGTTATAAAAATACGGGTTGTTACAAAACGAACTTACCATTTTGGAGATATGGCTGAAACAAGGTTTGAAAGGTGAAAAAACTGCTTAAGCGGGCTTAGCAGGGTAATTAGCGGATGGGTCCATAACCCATTTTGGGATTAGGGTTATGGGGAGGCTGAAATCAGTTAGGAAACGTTCTCGTTTTCATTTTCTCAGCCGCCTAAAACATTTCTCTAACCCTAGCCATGGCCTCCACCTTCCAAATCACTCTTAAATCACCGTTTAATCGCGTATTAACCTAATCTCAAATTAGAGATAGAGCTGCTGTGTTGCATTGGGATTCGAACCATATCAGAGATATTTTCATATCTAAGATTAATTTGTGGCTAAGGTGAGTGATTTGCAGTGTTTTTCACTAATTACGGCTATTTAGGGGTGATTTGTGATAATTATCGAATAACGACTAATTAGGGGTGTTTTTCACTAACCCTAGTCATGAATCGTTGGTGCAAAGTGGACATAGCAAAGGATTAGTGGCTATGGATCAGCGCAGTGGGGTCACTATGACGTCCAAGGGCAAAGTGATCGTAGCAAAGGATTGGGGGATCGGAGTAATGGATATCGTATGCTTTATGCACTAAGTGAAAGAAGTGAGGATGATTGCTATGTTTGATGTTTGCTATCACCATGTCATATATACTCCAATATTATCTTTGCACATTATGTTAGTGTTACCTTAGAGTACTATACATCCTATTGTGCTAACTCTTTGGTTACAGGTCCAGGTTCAGGTATGATTATCTATACCTTTTATTGTTCTCATTTGATGCTTACCGCTCATACCAGACTTTTGTCTGACTAGAGTTTTATATCTCTTCTTATTACTCTGGGTGCTCTTAAACGGGAAGACTAGAGACAGGTTAGGTGATATGCACGAGTAGCTGTCTGGAGATGAGCTGGAGGCATCCACGTACTATATACATGTTCTCCCTGTGGTGTTGTTGTTAGTCACTACATTGGGCATTAGTAGTGTACCTTATCTGTTTTGCTTCAGAGACATTATTATGAGGTTGTAATAATGGTTTGATTCATAAGCTGTATTTTGAATTCCGCTGCTATGATGGTTTAATTTTTAGCTTATGCACTGTCTCGCCTATTTTATGTCAAGTTATATTATTATTATATTTTATTCCATGCACCGTGAGATATACTACAGATTCCTTGTTAGTTCATTGTCTCGCTTCTTTTCTTTTGACGACCGTTCCATGCTAGTTGGATATTCGTGCAGCGTATTTCGGAGGAAATGTCGACTGGTTCGGGGCGGGCCATCACATTTGGTATCAGAGCTCTCGGTTGCGTAGTTAACCAAGGGGAAGACGACAGGGGGAGATAGTATACGTATATGAGGGCGCGTATTTGTGATATTTTGGTTTTCAAATGTTATATATATATATATATGCACTATTAGTATGGCTAAGGATGTAGTCGCATTGCACTGGCATCACTATGGAGATAGTTAATCGTTTTTCTCTTTACAAGCTGAATGATGAGTCGATATACGAGGAGTACGGGTTCAGGTGCCAATATTAGGAATAACCCTGATATGAGGATGATGTTTACTATCATGAGAGAGATGCTTAGGGATGTTCGAGGAGCAGTTCCTAATGTTGCTAATGGTGGTGGTGTAGCGGTGCAGGCGCCTAGAGCCGATTTCGCCAAGCTATGCAAGGATTATACTAGCCTTGGTGGGAAGCCGTTCCATGGAACAGAATCGGCTATGGAAGTTCAAGATTGGCTTGATAGTTGTTAGCGCATTTTCGAGGAGTTGGGAATTGAGGATGCGATGAACAGAAACCTAGCATCTCGTCAGCTGCAAGGACGGGCAATGAATTGTTGGAATACTATTAAGGCAGTTACTCCTGAAGATCAAGTTACTTGGAATCAATTCAAAACTCGATTCAGTGATAAGTTTATCCCAGCTGCTCAAAAGTCAGAATTGTTTAGGAAGTTCTTGTAACTTAAGCGAAATGGTAGCGCAGTCTCGGAATCCGTTGCTGAGTTCGATACTCTATCGAAATATGGATTATCCCTTATTGACATTGCCGAGAAGAAGAACGAGAAGTTCATAACTGGCTTAGATGGGAACTTGGGAGAGAGGCTTATAAACCACATCGATGAGACTTTTGAATCCATTGTGGGAAAGGCATTGAGAACAGAGAGTCTTTACCCTAAGTCAAAGACCGAGGTTATTATTGCATCTACAGGAGAGCCAAAGTCGCAAGCAAGCGGTGGAGGCAAGAATCTCTCATAGTAAGAGGAAGCAGAGTCAGACCAAGGATGGTTAGAAAAAGAAAGATAAGAAAGATGTTGAGTACTATAGCTGTGGCAAGAAGGGCCACTATGCCAAAGAATGTCGATCAAGGCCAGCGGACAGGAAGTGCATCAACTGTGGCCAAGTGGGACATCTTAAGGATAAGTGTCCGCAACCTCCTAAAGAAAAGAAGATTGTGAAAGCATATGCTATTAGCGCCATTCCATCTTCGTCGAATGCCCCAACTACAACATAGAAAGGAAAGAATGTCGTCATTCAAGGTGTGCTTTCTGTTTATGATGTTCCTATTCGGGTGTTATTTGATACCGGGGCTTCCCATTCCTTCATATCTAGTGACCAGGTAGATAGGTTGGGATTGGAACCCGAGATAGTTGATAGACCTTCAGTTGCGACGAACCCAATCGGTGGTTCGACCAGCCTTAGTATGATTTGCGTAATTTTGTCTTATCGAGTCATGGATGTATGTTTACTTGAGAATGTTTTGTTTTGGGCTTTACTGGGTTTGGCATTATTTTAGGAGTCGATTGGCTCCAAAGATATGGGGTGGTGGTGGACTGTGAGAGGTCTTTAGTGACCGTTAGGGCGGATGATGGGCGGAGAGTACTGTTTGGTAGCCTACTAGTAATGGGGTGATGGCTAGTTTTCTAAATTCCCACGACATCCCGCATGATGAGTTGTCAGATGTTCCTATTGCTGGCGAGTATCCGGACATCTTCGAGGAAGTGACCGGACTTCCACCACACCGAGAGATCGAGTTTCGTATTGATTTATTGGAAGAAGCCAGACCTATAGTGATGCCACTTCATCGTATGGCGCCAAAGGAGCAGCCAGATCTCGAGGTGCAAGTAAGTGATCTTTTGAAGAAGGGATTTATCAGAAGAAGTGTTTCCGAGTGGGGAGCACCGGTTGTATTTGCTACTAAGGTAGATGGTTCCCTTCGATTGTGTGTGGACTATCACGAGTTGAACAAGGTGACGAGGAAGAATAAGTATCCTCTCCCGCAGATAGATGATTTTTTTGATCAGTTGAGTGGAGCAAGAGTGTTCTCCTAGTTAGATCTCGTGATAGGATTTCATTAGCTCCGTGTAGCAACTAAGAGTATTCCTAAAACGGCATTTCGGATGCCGTCTGGATTCTATGAGTGGTTGGTCATGCCATTCGGGTTGACCAATGCACCAGCATATTTTGTGGATCTTATGAATAGTGTATTCAGGGATCAATTGAATAAGTTTGTTCTTGGGTTCGTGGATGATATCTTGGTTTATTCGAGGACAGAAGAGGAACACAAGGAACATTTGAGGACAGTGATTGAGGTGTTGAGAAAACACCAATTGAAAGCAAGTTTTCTAAGTGTCACTTCTGGAGGAGGGCGGTGAGATTCTTGGGCCATGTTGTTTCAGAGAATGGTATTGTAGTGGACCCTGCGAAGGTAGCTACGGTGCAGGATTGGTCTACACCCAAGAGTGCAACGGACGTAAGAAGTTTCTTGGAGTTTGCTGGATATTATCGTAAATTTATCCAAGACTTCTCCAAGATAGCGACACCGTTAACTCAGTTGATCAAGAAGAACCAAGCCTTCGTCTGGGACGAAAGGTGTGAGAATGCATTTAAGAGTTTAAAGTAGAAGTTGACGTGTGCACCAGTGTTAGTTATTCCTAAGGGGAACGAAGAGATGATGGTATACACGGGTGCCTGTGGTACCGGACTAGGTGCTGTATTGATGCAAGGAGGTAGGGTTGTAGCTTAGGCTAGTCGGCAACTGAAACCACATGAGAAAAGATACCTTACCCCATGATTTAGAATTGGCAGCGATCGTGTTCGCGTTGAAGATGTGGAGACACTATCTCTTGGGAGAAAGATTTGAGTTATTTCCTGATCATAAGTCATTAAAGTACCTTTTCCCTCAAAAGGATTTAAATCTCCATCAGCAGAGATGGTTAGAATTCTTGGCTTCCTATGATTTTGACATCGCATATACACTGGGAAAGGGAAATGTGGTAGCTGATGCATTGAGTAGGAGACATGCCAGTTTAGGGGCTATGTTTCTGGAATGGAAGCAGTTGGAGTATATTGCAGAATATGATTTCAGGCCTAAGTACGAATTGGATCCAGAGATGTTAGCAGGTTTGACGGTCAGGCCAACCTTGATTGAGCGAATTAGTTCCAATCAGAGGAACGATCCTAATCTATTGGAAATCATCTCCAAGTTAGACATGGGTATCGACGAGGAAATGAACAAGTATGGGCTTGATCGAGATGGATGGCTTAGAAAGAATGGAAGACTAGTTGTACCCAACATGAATGGATTGAGAGAGGGAGTTCTTAGAGAATTTCATCATCAAAATTGACTATACACCACAGTGGTAACAAAATGTATCGAGACATGAAGCATACCTACTACTGGAAGGGATGAAAAGAGACGTTGGGAAGTTTATATCCAAGTGCATGAATTGCCAGTTAGTTAGACCGGAACAAAAGAAGCCTAGTGGTTTGTTACTACTATTGGAAATTCCAGAATGGAAATGAGAATAAGTTTCAGTGGATTTCGTCAATGGGTTGTCGAGGAAGAGATCGGGTCATGATGGTATTCGAGTGTTTGTGGACCGATTGACCAAAAGTACAAGGTTTATACTGGTCAAATCAAATAGAACGGCAGCTAAGTTAGCAGAACTGTATATAAAGTGGGTAGTGAGATTTCATGGAGTACGTAAAAGTATTGTGAATGACTGAGATCCATTATTTACTAGTGGGGTTTGGAAGAGCTTACAAGAGGCTTTAGGGTCAGAATTATATCTCAGTACCGCATACCATCCACAAACCGACAGCAAAATAGAGAGGGTGAATCGTATATTAAAGGATCTCTTGAGGGCTTGTATATTGGATTTTGGTGGAGAATGGGATGACCATTTGCATCTGGTTGAATTCGCGTATAATAATAGTTACCAATCTAGTATCGGTGTGGCTCTATTTGAAGCTTTGTATGGGAGACCGTGCAACTCACCATCATGTTGAAATGGGTGAGAAATTTGTGCTCGTGCCAGACGTTATAAGAGAAACCTCAGATAAGATCAAGGTTATTCAACAGAGAATGAAGGCTGCCCAAGATAGGCAGTAGAGTTATGTTGATAAAAGACAAAGGGAGTTGAAGTTCTCCATTGGCGACTTAGTATTCATCACGATCTCCTCATTAACGAATGTGGTTCGATTGGGTAGAAGAGGTAAGTTAGCACCAAGGTTTGTTAGTCCATTCTCAGTTCTTGAGCAAGTTGGGAATTTGGCGTATAAAGTTGGATTGCCTGACAAGATGGCGGGAGTTCACAACATATTTCATGTTTCCCAGCTAAGGAAGTTTGTGCACGACCCTAATGTGCCTATTTCACCAGACCAGTTGGATGATATCGAGATATAACCTGAGGTGGTTGGGAACCACAGACCTATTCGTATTGTCGAGCACGATATGAAGTAGCTTCGAA
The DNA here is from genome assembly GCA_030737875.1 of Allium sativum. Classification (NCBI taxonomy): domain Eukaryota; kingdom Viridiplantae; phylum Streptophyta; class Magnoliopsida; order Asparagales; family Amaryllidaceae; genus Allium; species Allium sativum. The sequence goes on along the minus strand of CM060916.1, from coordinate 745,309,777 downwards.
GGAAGGTGGTGAAACTAGTCAAAGTCCAGTGGGGGTGATAATGAGAAATACTGTACATGGGAAACAGAGGATAACATAAGGAAGATGTATCCAGAACTCTCTGCTTGGTAAGGTTTTTATATCGAGATAGTATTCCCTTATTAGTAAACCGCATGCTAGGATAGGCTTGTCGTGTTGTTATGTATGTTTGATTGTTGCAAATGATTGATAGGCATACGAGAACCTTTATATGTTTTGATTAAGGAATTTCGGGGATGAAATTTCTTAAGGGGGCAAAATGTAACGACCCGCATTTCTACGCATTGGAGGATCGTAGAATATTTATTTCATTCTCATGCGAAGTCGTATATTCGTGTAACTTTGGGGAACGACTATTGGGGTCATTTCCCATGTTCATGATTTCTGCCGAATTTTAAATGTCGTTTTGCCTCTGGCGAATCTTGTTTCTCCTATAACTTTTGATTGGTAAGGATTTTTGACCTGAAATCATTTTCATTAGATTCAAATGATGGTTTACCTTCGGTAAAGTGGTCACATTGACCAAACGGACTTACCGTTTGGGAGATATGGCTGAAACAAGGTTTGAAAGGTGAAAAAACTGCTTAAGCGGGATTTGTAGGGTAATTAGCGGATGGGTCCATAACCCATTCGGGATTAGGGTTATGGGGAGGCTCAAATCAGTTAGGAAACGATCTCATTTTCATTTTCTCAGCCGCCTAAAACATTTCTCTAACCCAAGCCTTGGTCGCCACCTTCTAAATCACTCCCAAATCATTGTTTAATCGCGTATTAAGCTAATCAACATCAAATCAAGGCAAATCAACATCAAATTAGAGATAGAGGTGTGGCATAAATAGTTATTGGAAAGAGTTGCACGAAATTGGTCATACCTGGTTCGTGAAGCACCCCCGACCATGAAGGACCATCACGAGCTGACCCCCCTCGTGCTCCACCCTACAAGTCACGAACCAAACCAAATGGAGGCGGGAGAACCGCGAGCCAGTGACCAAGGAAGGACCACGAACCCAGGTGAAGCATCATGACCCAGATGCTTATCACGAACCGGACCAGAGCAGAGACCACGAGCCGCCTTCCCACGAACCGATCAAGCACCACGAGTGGACCCCATGGGTGTATCACGAACCGAGCAGGGTGTTCGATCACGAACAGAGAGGTCACGACCCGGATAGAGATCCACGAACCAGATATCCGAACTAAAGTATGATCGCTAAGGGATGCTCCATACATATCGAACTGAATGGAGGCCGAACGGAGTGAAGACAAAAACCCGAGATGCAAAGGTAGTCCAAATGAGAAGTTGTAGCTCAGGATCCAGATGGAACCAACGAGTTAACTTCATGAGTTGGGCTTTGCTACGAGACGTGTACAAACGGGTTATCGATGTTTATAACTTTGATTCACCACCGAGAGACGGAGGTTAGGCTATGGATCAGTGCAGTGGAGTAGCCATTACTCCAAAGGGGCAAAGTGATCGTAGCATGGCTATGAGCCAGTGCAGTGGAGTCGTCATGACTCCATGGTGCAAAATGGGCATAGCAAAGGTTTAATGGCTATGGGTCAGCGTAATGGGATCACTATGACGCCCAAGGGCAAAGTGATCGTAGCAAAGGACTGGGAGATCAAAGTAATGGATATTGTATGCTTTACGCACTGAGTGTGACACAACCTGAACTTCCCCGCGAAGGAAAGCACGGATTGAGTTGAGAAAAAGACTAATCAGAATACAAACAGAAGAACATTTCATTGCTTATTATAACAATTCCATCAGAATACAAGAATATACGGAGTATGAATAATTATTATACAACAGAAAATATCAGAGATTACAATACAATACATAGCAGCGGAAAAATAATATAAAACAAAACTGAAGGAGATATATAGATACCGAGCTTTCCAAATATCATTCCAGCTGTAAACCAGGATCTTGTGAATATAGATCAGCAAAACCAAAACTATTAGCTGCACGTGTGGAAAATCGGGGCAACCAGAGTTTAGGTTAAAACAATAAACTCTAGGTAAGTCATGTGAATGGTGTGAGAACTAAAACAATTATTTAAAACTTTACTTTTAAAAGAGAGTAATTCAAGGGACTACGCCATATAACACGGAACGGGTTTCCTCCCAAGAATACTAGTGCATAGAATAAATAGCGCAATGCTTTATAAAGAACAATGAAGCTATTATAAGACCCAAGTCCCATCACGCAATGCAACACAAGCCGGAGGATAGGGTTTTACTTATAATAGCCAAATAATGCTTGATACGCGAAATTTAATCTTTTATTATTACTATAAGTGTATAGTGTCAAAACAATTTCAATCATAAGTATCAATCATAGACGGCATGAGCGCCCCATCCCACTATGTCGCCATATATAGGATTACAACTAAAACCGAAATATCACATATTGGAAATTGGATTCCATCATGAGTCGAGGCAAGGGGCAAGCTCCTCACTGCTTCGAGACACTCTAGCAAATGTCTCAGGACTACACACTCTGGGTAACCTTTGGATCTTCAGGGTCGGTCCTCCATTACGTTTGAGGACTAGTTATTCTTGAACACACGTTTCCCAGTCCTATCGGACCTATATCCATCGGCTCCGTAGAGACGGATATATGCGAGGTGCCTCACATTCCAACATCCATAGGGGTATAATAAACAACGATGTCAGGGCTAGTAAAACGCTGACACCACCCATAGCTAGAAAGAAACATCGTGCACCCCCTACAGTCACAATCCCGTTTTTGACTCATATCGGTGTGTGGGGCTCGCGAATGAACGTCCTACACAAAGATACGCTATATTAAAGTCGTGTTTTGATCACCAACCACAAGACTCTGTTTTTCAACCAAAGCCTTGATCACTGTATCTCAGCATGCCACATAGGCAATTCATGCCATGCGACTGATATCTATCGATATATAAGCTCTAAGCTCGTACGTCTCAGAGAAGGGCATTAAGTAAGAGAGTAAATTCTCCGCCGCCAAACATATATATTTAATAGAAATTAATTAGCACAGAATAAAATCCAATCTTAGACACACAATCCATTTATAGGTCCGTTCTGGGTCTGAACGAAACCGGAGGCACCTTATTCCTCCGCTACATGTCCAATACAGAGGAGAGGTCCTCGCATATCCGTCGATCTCCAAGTACGCCTGGACGATCACCACTTATTACCTCTGCTTGGGTGTACAGCCCAATCAAGACATTAGCAATCATCCAAACGATGTGAAGACCTCCGGTCTTCAAACACCGTCTCATATCGTCGAATCAGTTATTCAGAATGGATATAAACCCGGCCTTTCCGAATAACTCGCGTATATAATAAACAAGTGCTATAAAAACACAACATATGCCTCATTCCAATTCTGAATATTCTTTTACTCAAATATTCACATTCTTTGGGAAAGGTTCCCATTAATTTTATCAAAGATAAATTCTTTAAAATTTATTCCTTAATCTTCCTTTGGATTTCAATTCAAACCATATCCTGTTCTTAACTGGGTTAAGGAACCAATGTCATTTAAAACATGGTTCATGATAAACCTAAAATCACATTCCATTCCATCAGCCTCTAACCATAAATTGGCAAGTGAACAATTCCCTAAGTATTAACCCGGAAGGCCGAAACCAACATCAGATCAATACGTAGGAAACCATTCAACTTAACTAATCTCCAGTTAGTTTCTGATTCTCTTAACTCCATTGTTAATCGGTTTAAAGAACCAGTGTTATTTAAAACACCGTTCACGATAAACCCAAAGACCAATTTTAATTCAATTCCAATTAAATATATTAAATTAGAAAACTTTACTTTGGAAAATTCCCGTTGAATCTTAATAAAAAGATTTATAAATCCCATTTCACTGTAAATCGGTTAAAGAACGAATGTCGTTAAAAACATAGTTCACAACAAACCCAAAATCACATCAATCTCTAACCGTAAATTAGTAAGAGAACAATTCCCTAAGTATTAATCCCGAAGGCCGAAACCAACATCAGATCAATACCCAGGAAACCATTCAACTTAACTAATCTCCAGTCAATTTCTATATTTCCTTAACTACATTTAGTTCAAGAATAGTATTATTAAAGATATCATTCACGACAAACCCAAAATCCAATTTGATATTAAATACAAAACTATAAATAGAAAATATATCGGCTTATATTCAACATCAAATTCTGAAACCAACAAATATTGTATTGGAATAACGATATATATATATATATATATATATCTTCCAAATTCCCCCACAATATCCGTATAATCACGAAATCCAATATCGAAATATTCTGAAGACAATTTCGATTCAAATCCATTCCAATTCATATATTGGAACTTCCGGTTATTTTTAAAACCATTTCAAATCCAATTTATTTATTTTAAAAATATTTGATTTATTATTCTATTTCAAAATTAGTTCATTTTGATGGAAATATATTTTTATCTTTTCAAATATGGAATTTTTCATCCCAATTCTTTCCAAATCAATTATTATGATTTTACACTAATTTATTGATATTTTTTATAATTTTATCAAGGCCCGTACAGTCGATTTCCATAAACAGCCATCGAACTGCACTTACAGCAACCATTTTCAAATTTGATTTGGACATGATTCCAAATCCAACCATTAGATTTCAAATCTCTCATATTCGTTAGAAAGCTCTTTTCGGTACGAACCCAATGGTTCTGGTTTTAGGAGAATCCGACAGTCGGATCTCCCGTAATATCCATATGAAGTCAATGGTCGAAATTCATGAACTGTCGCGGCACGACGCGTTCTATTCAGGCCAATATATATATATATATATATATATATATACACATATATATATATATATATTTAGTCGATTTCCTTTTAAAACGTATTCTATAAATCGTTTTAAATTCGTTTTCAAAACGATTTCAACTTCATATTCAATTTCAAATCAAAATTGAATATTCCATATCATCGATATATAAATGATAGTATTTTCAAAACATTATATTTCGATATTCATTATAAAAATGAATATAATCGACATAAATATCGTTCACGTCAAAATGGCGTCAGTCTAATCAACACGGCTTTATATATTTAAATATTTTCGGGTCCATCCCAAATCGGACATCAAAATCAAATTTTGATCTTTTACTGACTATTATTTTAAAATATTTGTTATTTTAAAATAATCGTTATTCTAAAAATATTTATTCTTTCAAAACTGGAATAAGACACAGTCAATTACCATATAATTTGATGTATATGGATTTCATACGCACATGTACACAACAACAACGATAAACTATCAACCATCATCCAAAGTGCATTCTACACTGTATAAGCATCAAATATAAATATTCAACGCTTATACAGCCTGTCAATCAATCGATCGACATACAGCTAATTATTGGGACTAGTGTATGTCATATATCATCCCAATACCCGTGTGGGGTTTCAATCAACAAATAATGAATTATATTTGTGCAGATGGGCGATGTGTAAAATTTATCGTCCCAATCCATATCAGTCAAATGTGTGTACATAAACAAATTGTTTGATTTGTTTATAAATATTTATTTATTTCATATACACATTAAAAATTATATTTTTAACTATAAAATATTTTATTCCATTCCACATCACACCATCAATTCTCACAACACATCAATCAAACAAACAAGTCATCCATGGTATGTGGACGACGGGTGTCGGGTGCTACTAAGCACCATCTGCATCCTAGTATATATTTTAACTAGAAAAATAAAATAAAAGTGAGAAGTTCTCACCTTTGGGTTCCACTCCGTCATGCTTTGATTGTCAATATACGTAGTGTACCTACGTTAAAAATTATATTTTTAACCAATCAATAATTATTTCTTTGTATCATTATTTTATAAATGACATACATAGGCTAAAAATCATATTTTTATCTTTTTTAAAAAATAATTTTATAACAATGCTACATAGATAAAAAATCACATTTTTATATCGTCACTTCATATATAAAAAGCGTACTTTCGTATCTCTACTACATATATAAAGATCAAAATTTTATTATCTATATAATATAAAAATCATATTTTTATTATTTCTATAATATAAAAATCATATTTTTAATTCACTATAAGTATAAAAATCATATTTTTACATACTTCATACGTCAAAAACCATAGAACCTTTAAAGTGGAGAAAACTCACATTTTTTCTAATGTTCGGATTTGCTGTTCTGGTTCCAGAATTTGCAAATGAGCTCCAATCTTCACATCACCTTTTATTTAGCTTAAACGCGCCATTCTGGACAACTTTTACCTAGTGGTCTTCCTTCCAAAAATATGTCATTTCGCCAGAAATCGCGAAAAGACAGCATTTTGACAGTGTTTGGACAACAGACTTTGGACGCGTTTTCCCGACAGCTCCGCAATCCAAACTAGAACTATCATGTACCAAATCGAAGAGAAAATCATACTCTTCGAATTTGGTACTTTGGAGTTTAGGCCAGAATCGAACCGTTTGGGAGTTATGGGCTGTGGAAGCTCAGGGTGTTATTTGCAAAAACGAGATTTTGTTAAAAATGTGATTTTTGAGGTGGTGGGGCCCAGGGCTGGAGCTGAGGGGCGGCGGCACAGGCCTGACTGGGCGGAGGAAGGGCTGGTTGTGATGATGGCGCTGGAGGGGCCCACGGTGGTGGTAGTCTGCAATTTGGGGCTTAGGGTTTGCAAAATTGAAGAGAGAAAGAGGAGTGGAGAGAGGAGAGAGGAGGCCGACGGTGGGGAGGAAGGGGGGGCACTGCAGCGTGAGGAGCGTTTTTTTTTCACGGTGGAAGAGAGGGAGAGAGGGAGAAAGGGAGAGTTGACCAAGTATAATAATATATATATATATATATATATATATATAATTATTTAATTTCTAAAAGGTTAGTTTTTTATTCGAACTCCAAATCGAACCCAACGACTGACATCCCTAGCAAATTACCCCCCATTCTGGACACAATGTGATATGTTCCGTAAGCTAATTCGACTGTTTCCATCAGTTTTTCTCAAAATTAAAATATGAATCAATATATTGCATTTTAACGTAAATTTTAATTTACCGGGGCCACATACTGACTCCAAAAATTACAGAAAAATTATTTCTAACTTTGTATTGACAATACGGTCCTAAAAAACTAATTTCATCAAATTCGGAGGCCATTTGAAAAATGGTCATTTTCCAATCGATTAAATTGACTAAAACTGACAAAACACGTTTTCTTTCGCCACGCCCATATATTGATTTCAAAAATTATGAGTTTTGGAATCTAGCAATAACTTGATATTCCGGATCTAACAAAAGTGGTTTCGTCGAAAACGGATGTCATTTGCAAAATTTCCATTTTTAAGGGCCAAAATTCCGTAGCGGCTATTCTGAATTTTCAACTGGGCATATCTTTTTATTCCCGCTATGAAATTTGGATTTTTCGGATTCTTGGAAAGATATTTTCAAATAGATTCTAATATTTTTGGTTTTGCTAAAATTTGGTTTATTTTGAATCCTGTACATTCATTTGAAATTTGAAATCGAATTTTCAAACTACCGCGCCATTTTCAATTCCTTTTATAATTTAAAATAATTATTTATATTCTAACGTCGATCTATATAAATATATACGTTCTAATTCTATTAAAAATAAATTTCTCATCGTTATTATTTAAAATAATTCATTTTAAATGTTCAAAATTCATTAAAATTGCCAAAATAAAAAATTTAAATTGGCTCGAATTTTCCGCTTTATTACAATCTCCCCCACATAAAATCTTTTTGTCCTCGAAAAGGAACGGAAAGTTGTTTTACTAATCAACTCAACTTTCAGTTTGCCTTTCATTCTTCAACTTTTCAGTTTCTAAGAACTTTCCAATTCTTCAAAAATTTGGCTAACATCCTAAATTTTCGAAAAATTTCGCCATAACCTCCCTTGTACGGAAGCACCGGGAAAATCCCGAAATCGCCATACAGGCCTCTCCAATCCAAAATGAAAAAGAAACAGCCAAGCAGCTAGCCAATTGACTCATAAAACCATCAAAAACCCCAAGAAATACAATAAACATGTACTTATTTGATGGGCAAACAATTTTATTCCTCTGCTCTAGCCTCTTTGCCATGACCTGTTCAATGGATACACATGTATATGCATGCAATTTCAAACAATTTTCAATACAATTCAATATTGGGTACCATTTGGCTAAATTTACCGTTCTTTCACATGATGGTTTTATCGGATAACAAATAATCATACTACACAACCATCAATCAATTAGTGAATTAACTTTTCAAATTCATAATTTTGATACATATAAAAATTATCATTTTTTTGGTGCCCAATCAAAACAATAGACCCTATCTAGTTTTGGTTCTCACACCAGTCAATTGGAAATATATAGAAATCCCACTTTCGAAACTCGAACACAAACACTGATGATGATGCATCATCATCAGAATTATCCTTGGGAGACTAGAGTGTGATTCTATATCTATCCAGTATATTAAAACTTTGAATATACATTTGCAAGGCATATATGAAAAATCTTTATATATCGAATTGTCCAAATTAAATACAAATAAATATTCAAATACGTTGAATAAGGTTTAAATTTTCAAAACAATTTTGTTTTCATTTGAAAAATATACTCTTCGCACTCGTTCTAGGATACTACTGATCCTATCTCTAACGAGTAATTCTCATTGGATATTGCTAATCCAATATATGATGAATTCTTTCGTTTGGTTCTAACGTGTCTTGTTCTCGAGCTCTATAAACCAAAGCTCTGATACCAAAATGACACGACCTGAACTTCCCCACGAAGGAAACCACGGATTGAGTTGAGAACAAGACTAATCAGAACACAAACAGAAGTACATTTCATTGCTTATTACAACAATTCCATCAGAATACAAGAATATACAGAGTATGAATAAATGTTATACAATAGAAAATATCATAGATTACAATACAATACAATACAATACATAGCAGCGGAAAAATAATACAAAACAAAAACTGAAGGAGATATACGGATACAGTGCTTTCCGAATATCATTCCAACTATAAACCAGGATCCTATAAATATAAATCTGCAAAACCAAAACTACTAGCTGCCCGTGCGGAAAATAGGGGAACCCAGAGTTTAGGTTAAAACAATAAACTCTAGGTCAGTCATGTGACTGGTTTGAGAACCAAAACAGTTATTTAAAACTTTACTTTTAAAAGAGAGTAATTCAAGGGACCATTCCATATAACACAGAACAGGTTTCCTCCCAAGAATACTAGTGCATAGAATAAACAACGCAATGCTTTATAAAGAACAATGAAGCTATTATAAGACCTAGGTCCCATCACACAATGCAATGCAAGCCGGAGGATAGGGTTTTACCTTATAATAGCCAAATAATGCTTGATACGCGAAATTTAATCTTTTATTATTACTATAAGTGTATAGTGTCAAAACAATTTCAATCATAAGTATCAATCATAGACGGCATGAGCGCCCCATCCCACTATGTCGCCATATATAGGATTACAACTAAAACCGAAATATCACGTATTGGAAATTCGATTCCATCATGAGTCGAGGCAAGGGGCAAACTCCTCACTGCTTCGAGACACTCTAGCAAGTGTCTCAGGACTACACAATCTGGGTTACCCTTGGATCTTCAGGGTCGGTCCTCTGTTACATTTGAGGATTAGTTAATCCCGAACACACGTTTCCCAGTCCTATCGGACCTATATCCATCAGCTCCGTAGAGACCGATATATCTGAGGTGCCTCGCATTCCAACATCCACAGGGGTATAATAAACAATGATGTCAGGGCTAGTAAAACGCTGACATCACCTATAGCTAGAAAGAAATGTCGTGCACTCCCTACAGTCACAATCCCGTTTTTGACTCATACCGGTGTGTGAGGCTCGCGAATCAACGTCCTATACTAAGCTATGTTATATTAAAGCCGTGCTTTGATCATCAACCACAAGACTATGCTTTTCAACAAAAGCCTTGATCACTGTATCTTTGCATGCTACATAGGAAATTCATGCCATGCGACTGATATCTATCGATATATAACTTCTGAGCTCATACGTCTCAGAGAAGGGCGTTAAGCAAGAGAATAAATTCTCCGTCGCCAAACAGATATATATTTAATAGAAATCAATCAGCACAGAATAAAATCCAATGTCAGACACACAATCCATTTATATGTCCGTTCTGGGTCTGAACGAAACTGGAGGGACCTTATTCCTCCCCCACATGTCCAATACAGGGGAGAGGTCCTTGCATATCCGTCGATCTCCAAGTACATCTGGACGATCACCACTTATTACCTCGGCTTGGGTGTATAGCCCAATCAAGACATTAGTAATCCTCCAAACGATGTGAAGACCTCTGGTCTTCAACCACCGTCTTCATCGTCGACATATCGTCGAATGAATTATTCAAAATGGGAAAAACCCGGTCTTTCCGAATAACTTGCGTATATAATAAACAAGTGCTATAAAAACACAACATACGCCTCATTCCAATTCTGAATATTCTTTTATTCAAATATTCATATTCTTCAGGAAAGGTTCCCATTAATTTTATCAAAGATAAATTCTTTAAAATTTATTCTTTAATCTTCCTTTGGATTTCAATTCAAACCATATCCTGTTCTTCACTGGGTTAAAGAACAAATGTCATTTAAAACACAGTTCACGATAAACCCAAAATCACATTGCATTCCATCAGCCTCTAACCATAAATTAGCAAGTGAACAATTCCCTAAGTATTAACCCTGAAGGCCGAAACAAACATCAGATCAATACGCAGGAAACCATTCAACTTAAATAATCTCCAGTTAGTTTCTGATTCTCTTAACTCCATTGTTAATCGGGTTAAAGAACCAGTGTTATTTAAAACACCGTTCACGATAAACCCAAAGACCAATTTCAGTTCAATTCCAATTAAATATATTAAATTGGAAAACTTTACTTTGAAAAATTCCCGTTAAAACTTAATAAAAAGATTTATAAATTCCAAATCTCATTTCACTATAAATCGGGTTAAAGAACGAATGTCGATAAAAACACAGTTCACTACAAACCCAAAATCACATCAATCTCTAACCGTAAATTAGTAAGAGAACAATTCCCTAAGTATTAACCCCGAAGGCCGAAACCAACATCAGATCAATACCCAGAAAACCATTCAACTTAACTAATCTCCAGTCAATTATCTATATTTCCTTAACTACGTTTGGTTCAAGAATAGTATTATTAAAGATACCATTCACGACAAACCCAAAAACCAATTTGATATTAAATACAAGACTCTAAATAGAAAATATATTGGCTTATATTCAACATCAAATTCTGAAACCAACAAATATTGTATTGGAATAACGATAAATATATATCTTCCAAATTCCCCCACAATATCCGTATAATCACGAAATCCAATATCGAAATATTATGAAGATAATTTTGATTTAAATCCATTCCAATTCATATATTGGAACTTTTGGTTATTTTTAAAACCATTTCAAATCCAATTTATTTATTTTAAAAATATTGGATTTGTTATTCTATTTCAAAATTAGTTCATTTTGATGGAAACATATTTTTATCTTTTCAAATATGGAATTTTTCACCCCAATTATTTCCAAATCATTTATTATGATTTTACACTAATTTATTGATGTTTTTTTATAATTTTATCAAGGCCTGTACAGTCGATTTCCATAAACGGCCATCGAACTGCACTTACAACGACCTTTTCCAAATTTGATTTGGACATGATTCCAAATCCAACCGTTATATTATAAGTCTCTCATATTCATTAGAAATCTCTTTTCGATATGAACCCAACGGTTCTGGTTTTAGGAGAATCCGACGATCGGAACTCCCGTAATGTCCGTACGAAGTCAATGGTCGAAATTCATGAACTGCTGCGGCGCGGCGCTTTCTATTCAGGCCATTATACATATAATATATATTATATATGTTTCGTCGATTTCCTTTTAATATGTATTCTAAAAATCGTTTTAAATTCGTTTTCAAAACGATTTCAACTTCATATTCAATTTCAAATCAAAATTGAATATTCCATGTCATCGATATATAAATGATAGTATTTTCAAAACATTATATTTCGATATACATTATAAAAATTAATAAAATTGATATAAATTTTGTTCACGTCAAAATGGCGTCAGTCTAATCAACACGGCTTTATATATTTAAATATTTTCGTGTCCATCCCAAATCGGACATCAAAATCAAATTTTGATCTTATACTGAATATTATTTTAAAACAATCGTTATTCTAAAAATATTTATTCTTTCTGAACTGGAATTAGACATAGTCAATTACCATATAATTTAATTTATATGGATTTCATACGCACATGTACACAACAACGATAAATAATCAACCATTGTCCAAAGTGCATTCTACACTGTATAAGCATCAAATATAAATAATCAACGCTTATACAGCCTGTCAATCAATCGATCGACATACAGCTAATTATTGGGACTAGTGTATGTCATATATCATCCCAATACCCGTGTGGGGTTTCAATCAACAAATAATGAATTTTATTTGTGCAGTTGGGCAATGTGTAAAATTTATCGTCCCAATCCATATCAGTCAAATGTGTGAACATAAACAAATCGTTTGATTTGTTTATAAATATTTATTTATTTCATATACATGTTAAAAATTATATTTTTAACTATAAAATATTTTATTCCATTCCACATCACACCATCAATTCTCACAACACATCAATCAAACAAACAAGTCATCCATGGTCTGCGGACGACGGGTGTCTGGTGCTGCTAACCACCATCTGCATCCTAGTATATATTTTAACTAGAAAAATAAAATAAAAGTGAGAAGTTCTGACCTTTGGGTTCGACTCCGCGGCGCTTTAATTGTAAATCTACCTAGTATACCTATGTTAAAAATTATATTTTTAACCAATCAATAATTATTTCTTTGTACGATTATTTTATAAATGACATACATATGCTAAAAATCATATTTTTATCTTTTTTAAAAAATAATTTTATATTTTTTATAACAACGCTACATAGATAAAAATCACATTTTTATATCGTCACTTCATATATAAAAATCGTACTTTCACATCTCTACTACATATATAAAGATCAGATTTTTATTATCTATATATTATAAAAATCATATTTTTATTATTTCTATAATATAATAATCATATTTTTAATTCTCTATAACTATAAAAATCATATTTTTACATACTTCATACGTCAAAAACCATAGAACCTTTAAAGCAGAGAAAAATCACATTTTTTCTAAAGCCCGGATTTGCTGTTCTGGTTCCAGAATTTGCAAACGAGCTCCAATCTTCACACCAACTTTTTTTTTCTAGCTTAAACGCGCCATTCCGGACAACTTTCTCCCAGTGGTCTTCCTTCCAAAAATGAGTCGTTTCACCGAAAATCTCGAAAAGACAGCATTTTGATAGTGTTTGGACAGCAAACTTTGGACGCGTTTTCGCGACAGCTCCGCAATCTAAAATAGAATTATCATATACCAAATTGAAGAGAAAATCGTGCTCTTTGAATTTTCTACTGTGGAGTTTTGGCCAGAATCGCACCATTTGGGAGTTATGGGCTGTGGAAGCTCAGGGTGTTATTTGCAAAAACGGGATTTTGTGAAAAATGTGATTTTTGAGGTGGTGGGGCCCATGGTCGGAGCTGAGGGCTGAGGGGCGGCGATGCATGCCTGACTGGGCGGAGGAAGGGCGCTGGTGGTGGCGCTGGAGGGGCCCACGGTGGTGGTAGTTTGCAATTTGGGGCTTAGGGTTTGCAAAATTGAAGAGAGAAAGAGGAGGAGAGGGAGAAGAGAAGGAAGAGGAGGAGAGGAGGAGGCCGACAGTGGTGCGGAAGGGGGGCCCTGCAGCGTGAGGTGTGTTTCTTTTCTTCTTTTTTCTTTTTTGTTTCACGGTGGAAGAGAGGAAGAGAGAGGGAGAGTTGACCAAGCATTATATATATATATATATATATATATATATATATATATATAATTATTTAATTTCCAAAAAGTTAGTTTTTTATTCGAACTCCAAATCAAACCCAACGACTGACGTTCCTAGCTAATTACCCCCATTCGGGACACAATGGGATATGTCCCATATGCCAATTCGACTGTTTCCATCAGTTTTTCTCAAAATTAAAATATGAATCAATATATTGCATTTTAACGTACATTTTAATTTACCGGGCCCACATATTGACTCCAAAAGTTACAAAAAAATTATTTCTAGCTTTGTATTGACGATACGGTCCTAACAAAACTAATTTCATCAAATTTGGAGGCCGTTTGAAAAATGGTCATTTCCCAGTCGATTAAATTGACTAAAACTGACAAAACACGTTTTCTTTCGCCACACCCACGTATTGATTTCAAAAATTATGAGTTTTAAATAACTTGACATCCCGGATCCAACAAAAGTGGTTTTGTTGAAAACGGATGTTGTTTGCAAAATTTTCATTTTTAAGGGCCAAAATTCCATATTGACTATTCTAAATTTTCAAGTGGGCATATCTTTTTATTCCTGTTATGAAATTTGGATTTTTCAGATTCGTTGGAAAGATATTTTCAAACAAATTCTAATATTTTTTGGATTCACTAAAATTTGATTTATTTTGAATCCTGTACATTCATCTGAAATTTGAAATCGAATTTTCAAACTACCATGCCATTTTCAATTTCTTTTATAATTTAAAATAAATATTTATATTCTAACGTCGATCTATATAAATATATACGTTCTAATTCTATTAAATAAATTTCTTGTCATTATTATTTAAAATAATTCATTTTAAATGTTCAAAAATCATTAAAATAGCCAAAATAAAAAAAATTAATTGGCTCGAATTTTCCGGGTTATTACAGAGTGAGAGAAGTGAGGATGATCACTATGTTTGCTATTGGCTGGTCCGGGGCGGGCCATCACACTTATGATAGCTTCATTTTTCCAAAATCATTTTCCAACTTTCCATAAAACTTCTTTAGATTACTATACCCATAACACTCATGTTATTTCGTATTTTAATATGACTAATATGTCAATGATTTAGTTCTGATCCGAGTGTTTGTTGTGTTTTCTTTTTATGCAATACACTCGAGTCAGATGAAGCTGCAGTTAGCGAAGATTACCTTGCCTTGGAGAACGAAGACGAAGATTTGGTATACATCTATTATATATATGATTTTTATGCTGCACTTTGTTTTCGCTACCTTGTTGTATATATCTATGTATGTATAACTTTGATGATCATTGTATATTATAGTCAAATATATGTTTTTCAACTGCTTTTGAACTGTTATTTATTTATTATATTTTTTCCTTCCACTGCGAGATTTTGTATTTGTTTTCTTCTTTCTTCTTTCTTCTTTTTCTTATATAAATCCCAATAACTATCTGTATTTTTGATTTGTTTATGTCGAGATTCAGATCATTGTCGATTTAAACAGTTAAAAATCTCGGATGTTACATGCAACGTTTCTGAATCATTGCAACCGTTCAAGTCTTATAAATAGGGGGCTGATTTCAAGTTTTTTTCATCATTTCTTCTTCTATGTCTTCACCCCTCTTCATACCACCATTAATATTTCGTATTTAATTGATTTCTACACTTCTACTTTGCTGATTTCTACTCAAATTACATAAAACTTCTACTCTTCTTAATCTTTATCTGCAACTCTATGAATTGAAGTGCTATTGAAGAGTTATGGGCTGTTGTAATCTTTTAGGAAGTGTTTGGGAAAGGGTGCATTCCTTGTAGCCCTGAAATCAAGGAAAGGGAGCAGTGTTAACCTTGTAGCCATGAAATCAAGGGTGTTTGGAGCGGTATTAACCTTGTAGCCATGAAATCAAGGGATTGTCATTGGATATTTAATAATAATAAAACTCGGCGCAATCCAGCGTTGCGCGGGACTGTTCGTAGTAGTAACCCAACCAGTATAAAATCCAGTGTATTCTTTCTATTTTCTGCATTTCATGTTTATCTGTTTATGTGTTTTTGTTTGATTTTGTGTCTATGATCATCTCTATTGTGTTTGATTCATATAGTAGATCATATAAGTTTAAGATTTTCATAAATTTCTCATAAACACTATTCACCCCCTCTAGTATTTTTTTGCCTTAAGATCTGCATTTTGCATTCTCTAACAGAAAGACCCTTGGGGGCAAGGTCCATCTCTGGTTAACAAGCTTGGGTTGGACTATCTCTTTAGCCTAGATGGTTACGAAAACATGGTGGACGCTATAGTTAATAATGGGGCCTGATCCCACGAAAGATGTGGCTTACAGTGCATAACTAATTGTATCAAATATATATCCCGATCTACCCTAACGAAGCCAAAGACACATGGACTTGGAACCCTAGTAGTGATGGTTGGTTCTTGACTAAATCGGCTTGGGAAGCCGCTAGAACTGAATATGATGTCAAAAATTGGACTTTCAACCTATGCTCAGAAGCCAATAACCCCAAAATGGCCTTTCTAGCCTCCAAAGCCCTCAACTTTAGACTCCCTACTATTGATAGATTAGAAAAATGGGGTATAAATGTCGACTTACAATGTAAATTATGTAAAAACGAATTGGAAAGCCATACTCATCTGTTCTTTAACTGCGATTAATCTAAACAAATCCTATGGTACTTTAGGAAAAATTAAGACATGTGCACTCAATATAGAAATATTGAGGATGAATCATCTCACTTGAGCAGCTGCAACGGCGACATGTTGCTACCAGCAAAAAACTGACATTGACTATTATTGTTCATCATGTTTGGAAAGAACGCATAGAAGGACATTCTAAAAGATGGAGAGAAGCACCAATCAGTTAAACAAAATTATTGAAAGTGATATTAAAATTATTATCTACTTGAGAATAAGGCCCAAATATCTTACCGGAATAGATAGGGAAGCTCTTCGCCTTTGCGCCCGTTGGGATTTCCAATTTTAGCCACCATGATTGTTGTTATAGCTTCGTCTTTATTCCTTTTTATGATTTTCTTTTGTCTTTCGGGTATGGGAAATGTTGAGAAGATAGAATTTTTTAATCGAAGTCCCTTCAGTTTTGAGGCATCCCACACGTGTCATGCCAAATATTTTTTTCTTATTTTTTATTTATTTACTGGGTTTTTTGTTCCTGGCCTTTTTTTGTTGGGTTTTTGTGTGTAGCATTTTTTCTAGGCTTCTGGCCCGGTTTTGGCTATGTATCTAGGCTTTTGCTTGATTATCCATAATGAAAATCCACACATTTTCAGAAGAAAAAAATCATAACAGTATTAGTTGTTAAATATTGATGTTTAACTAATAATTTAATTTCAATGCTGATTAAATATCGATTCAAATAAATGAAACTTTACTGATAGTTCAAATTTAATCAAATTAAGTTCAATTTAAACATTTATCAAATCTATAAACAGTCAATCGAACAACATTTTACATATTTATCACTATCGGGTGTTAATTAGCAGTTAAATATATTTTTATGTGAAATTTGTTTTCGATTGTGGGTTAAGTGAATTATAATGTATCACTAATTTAATTTAACTTGTATAGATTTTATATTATGTCGTGAGTGGGTTAAAATGCTCAACTTTGATCTTAAGTCGAACTTAAAATCCCAACGAATGCCAAAATTTTAACGATCTTCAAATCTAACCAAATCAACTCCATTTCATCTGCAATTCCAATATGAATCCAACAGAGAAAACCACACGTCATTCTGAGCTCGTAAGTAAAAATTATTAACGTTCAAACATTTGAATTCAAATAAATATGTATATATATATATAACTGGAGCAAAGCCTCACTGTATCATTACTCGCCACGTCATCATCTCTGGAATCACATTCTCGCTCACGCAATATCGAGAAAACCAAACCTGGGCCCATATAGAAAACCTGACCTTCTACCAAGCACCGTCTCCTGCAACCCCGTGCTACTGCACTCCATCATCACCAATCAACAGAGCTCTGCGAGCTCTTTCCCTCTGACCCAACAAGCCACAGTCCGCACCCCTAGGATGACCGTCGCCGCTGCCAAGGTTTAGGGTTTTCGAGCCTTAAACGCTAAATTCAAACCACCACAAACACTTCCAACCCACCATCGGCGTTAAACTCCTCATGTCGAATACTACGGAACTCATATTTTGATTTCGCCGTTGAACGTTTGAATAAAAAATCCCTAGCTTAACATGTATGATTTCGAAATTCTGAACTTTGATCGTAGTTTTGTGAATGAAATAGGCGTCGAATCCAAAAATGCATGACCACTTTAAAATTTATTTTTACCCTCACTGAATTTTTCAACCCTATAAAGTAACGAGGCAAAAAATGGGAATCAAGCAATTTAATATATATATATATATATATATATATATATATATATATTTAAGTTATGCTCATTAAAGTACTTACTCTATTTGTATTTACAATGGGTGATGGTTAATCAAAAGTTTAGATTTTTCTCAGATTTTTAAAATGGTTTTGAATATAAATTCGACATCTCAATAGGAGCCATATATCTTCTCAATCGTAAAACTTGAAAATAAATACTGATGATGTTGCAGTATCAGCCCATTCATTTTTAAGCGATTATAGTGCGATTTTATATCTACCTAGTACTTATAGGGTTTAGTACATACATTAGTTAGGCGTATGTCCAGACCACAAAGTACTCGATAGTCCAATCTTAATGTCAAAGAAAATATTTGAACTTTTTTTTTAAAACACAAGATTTACCAAAAAATTCCAAATATTACTATTTATATATTTCAAATCATTTATTCATTATAAAATCTCAAACATGGAAGATTATATGTATAACTCTTCCCCACTCAATTATTTAATCATATTTTGAACCCTATCATAAATTCAAATATAACTTATTATTAAAATGGGGAAATCATCTAAAATACTATTTTTAAAATATATGTTATGTATGGTTACTTAACATTTTACTTAAGCTATAGTTTAATTTAAGTTCTTGGAGACCAAATCTATAATTTACCCCAAGGGTTATTAGTTAGAATTCGTTTTTGGTAACTTCAATCTTTCGCTTATTGGAAACCTGTGTTTTAAATTCATATTGTATATATTAACATATAAGTCAACATACCCAATACATTTATATTTAGTTCTATCACATTAATACCCATATCAATATAATTCTTAACTATTATGAATGTTATCAAGTTTAAGTTATTATTATATTTATTTCAATCCTTTTCAAGTTTAGAATTATACCAAAGTATTAAACTCAAACTCAAATGAACATAAATATTTTAATTTGACTTAGAATAAAATTTCCAATATCATGCTTATGAAATATAATTAATATTAAGCTTACTAGGAAATTATTATTATTTTCTCAATTATTTCATATAAATTTCGTGAATTCAGTAAACTCATTAATTAACAAATTGTCATCTTATAATCTTGTTTGTATAGATTTTCTTAACATAACATTTTCAAGTTCTTAAACATACAATCTTTTATGAATACTTTTGGAAGATTCATTTATAAAATGCTACAATTTATCTTTGAGAAAATTTTATACTATGAGTCTTTCTAAATACTTTGTTTCAAATTTATTATTGATAAGCTAAGCACTTATTACTTAGGTTGTCTAAATATCCTTACATTTAAAGTTCCTAATTTTTGTCTTCATTAAGTCTCAAAGATGATTTATACTTATATTTCTTCTAAATATCTTTTTGTTTAAACTCAAGTATACCGATGAATTATCAAGCCAAACTTGTTTACTTAAGGATAAAATTCAACAGGATTAAAGCACTCGACACAATAAAATTTACTTATGTTTGTAAAATAAATTACTTATAATTTAGTTAAATAACATTTTTATAATCACACTTCTTATTTGGTGCTCATAACAAGTTAAGCCAAACTAATCAGCAAATTCGAATATTATTGTGTCCAAACAAGCAACCATATTCTATATAATTATTCGATTATAAAACAAATTTTTTATATAAAATATCATAAGTAAACTTATTTCATTTACCCGTTTCGGAAACAATACTATGTCGGTCTACCCTATTAAGAAATAGAAATCCCTGTCGATTTCAAAGCGTCCCATGTACCAATCGAGATTTATAAATACTCAACAGAACTAACTAATGTAATATAGAAAATTTTATAACACTAACAAATGCATTATCTCATATATATATATATATGTATGTATATGTGTGTGTGTGTAACACCCTGCATTTTATAACAATTAAATACTTAACTTAGCATATGTGTATATGTATGTATAGACGTACATTTATAAAAGAAGAATAAAATAAAGATAATATATGATTGCATGAAATAAATACATGCATCAAAAAAGAAGAAATTGTTGCATGCAGTATAAATATGTTGCATGCAATGATTTACAAATATTATGCATTAATAATAAAAGAAAAGTGAAAGAAAAAGATGCATGCAAAAGGAGAAGGTTATATGTAATGGTTTAAATAAAATATTGTAAAAAATATGAAAAGAGGAGTAAGAAAAAAATAATGACCACTATCGTTCTAAGCCTTGTTAACAATAGCCTAAATAGTCCAGTTAGTTAGAGCACGTGGCTTTCATGCAAGAGGTACAGAGTTCGATCCCCGCCGGCGCCATATTTCTGTTTTAAGGGAATGACTAAAATAATGTATGTCCTAAAGAGAAAATATGTATAAACGCACATATAAGGAAAATTCGAAATACATGTATATGAAAATATATGAGTATATATGTGCAAATATATATATATAAAGGAGAAATTCGAAATGAGGCTGTAATCAAAGAAATATAGTAAGAATTAGTGATGACATAAGCACCGTTTGAGTGTTGAAAATGAAGTATAAGTTGTGCATATATATATATATATATATATATACATATATAATGGTCATTAGAAGTTTTGTATACATATAAGGACCTTCTATATGAACATAATTCAAATCAATTCAAACTGAACACCGTACGCATAAGAAAGGAGAAAAAAAATATTAGAGCAGGAGTCGACCCAGGCATGGGGGGTCGACCCACCCCAGATCCGGGAAGATTTATCGATGAACCTGGACTTTCTTAACCAAGTTTGATGCTGACTCAGCGCTACATGTACGATAATACCTTGAACACCTATAAATAGGCTAGTAGAGCCTAACATAAATCTCATATTTTCTGAGACGACGTCTATACTCTGTCATTCTTCTTCCTCCTCGGATCTCTTTAGAAAAATAGAATAGTTAGTCCAGGAAAATTCTGATTCAAGATCTGTAACAACCCGTATTTTTATAACATGTTAAAACCATAAATCAAGGCAGAATTAATTTTTAAAATAAGAATCAAGGGAAACGGGTTACTCCGTTGCGTTCGTCTCGGAATTCTGCTTGAAATAGAGTCCGAGTTTGCATAAAACGGATACCGTACGAAGAAGATATGGACGAACGAAGTTAGGCAGAAAAACCAGAAATGGCCAGAATGCACTGGCGCACTTGAGAAGTGCGCCAGAACAAAATTGTACTGGCGCACTTGGGAAGTGCGCCCATGCAATTTTGCATTGGCGCACTTGGCAGGTGCGCCCAGGCCAAGCAGAAACATGCTTGGTCAGGCCCTGGCTGGCCTGGTCGGGTTCTGGTCGAATTTCTGAGCTCTAATGTGTCATTAGGGCTAACTTGTCACTTTCTAATTGGCTTCTCTTGAGATGGATGGCCTTGATTAACTCTAGCTTCATCGACGGCTCTAATTAGTTTGAAATTCTATATAAACAGCCTCCTAGCCTCATTCTCTTTACACCATTCTTCTCTAACCTTATGCTGCTCAAACTCTTGATGATCATGGCTTCTTCTTCTTCCTCTAAAATAAATTAAATTAAAATAAATCGTGAAGATTATTTCTTGAAGACTACGGCTAGGAATTTCTTATTAGGGATTTGCTTCTACAATCAAAGCAAGATTCAACAATTCAACGACTAATTTCTAGGCTTGACTTCTGCATCTAAATTTCTTAGACTGCGATCTGTAAGTTCCAGTTACTTTTAGATAAAAACTATAAATCTAATATGGGCATGTTAAATTGGAATTGATTTATGTATGATTCATATCTATTCTTATTTTCTTCTTGGATCTTGACTATTGGGAATATTGTCCACGACGTTGAAACTATTGTTAATGGAATAAGACCATGACTATGCCTATGACTATGAACATAAGACTGTGCCTATGCCTATGACTATGACGGTGAACATAAGACTATGCCTATGACTATGACAGTGAACATAAGACTATGCCTATGCCTATGACTGTGAATATAAGACTATTGCCTATAACTATGACAAGGACAATTGTGGCTAATCACCTATGGGGTTATTGCCTAGAATTATGATTATGAAATTGGATCTAAGCTTGATTTTCTATTCAGACCTATTTTCTTTATTTGTCTTGATTTTGGGGATTTTTCTATTTAAGTTAGATCTATGCCTGCGATGTTTTAATCAATTTATTCAGTTAGGTCATGCCTTGGAAATAAATTGATAATAGAGCAATGTTTATTGTGTTAATCTATGCCTGTGGTTCTATTCTATCATCATGATGAATTGGGAATTAATGAATAAGTCCATTCATATGTATATGAACTTGGAATATAGCCCGTGATGACAAGTTGTGTAGTTTATCATATTATGCAAGTTTTAGGTTGTAAAATCATATCACATATGTGACCACATGTTAGATCTACATGTTTATGTGTATATGTTAAATCTATGTCATATTTCAAGTTCACACTTATTCGTATGCTCGTGATTGATTTGCAAGTTCACATATATGTAAGTTGATCTAGTCTATGTTGCAAATTCACATATATGTATGTTGATTTAGTCTACGTTGCAAGATTTCACCTATGATATTCATGTTGATTATTTTGCAAGTACACACCTACGGTGTTCATATTGACTATGCCTATAATGCCAAGTTTACACCTATGTCGTGTTTATGTTAATGAATCTCTTTATGCCAATTTTGCATACGTTAAATTAGGCTAAGTTTTAGCCTAATATTATATGCCAAAAATCATGCGAACGAAAAATTATGCTAAGATTGTTAGCCTAATATTTAGACGGGGTAACGTTGGGAAAAATTGGAAATTATAGGAGACTTGGCATGAAACTTGCCTTAAAAACTTGACACGAACTCGACATGAAAACTTGAACATGGACATGACACTAGAATGAACTTGAAAATGGCCAACTCGAGGTTGGGTTGAGTTTGCAGTGTAATTCTGCCCGGAACCGCCCGGCAAATCCAGTGACTGCAAACAATAGGATCCAATGTGAGTAGTTGGTCATATCGCGCTTGAAACCTGAGGTTAGACTGAGTTATGTTGTAAATCTGCCCGGAACCGCCCGGCATATCCAGTGACTACAACAACAGGTCTAATGTGAGAGGTTGGGGTTCATTAATGAATTAATGCCACATGATAGGGTTAGGTCATGAACTTGAACGACAACACCTAACCAACTTGACACGTGAATTGTAGGGCTAAGTCACGAACTTAAATGACAACACTTAGCCAATTTGCCATGCTAGACTAATAAGGGTTAAGTCTCGAATTTAAATGACAACACTTAACCTGCTGGACGGAAACCCTAGTTACGCGGTCCATTTCAGCAGTAACCCACTAGATGTATCATGGTACCCTGGAACTAGGCAGGCTGGGGCACGATTACTGGGCTGATTGTAAGCGACCAGAACGACGGCTGTGTTGGTGCGCCAGTGTAGGTTTAGGCGGGCTATGGTCATGCACGTGGTCCGGAGTTGAAAAAGCAGGCATTGGGCATTAGTAGGTTTACCTGTGCATGCTTGATTCGTGTCGGTGGTTGGCACCCTAGGGCTTGATACACCCTATGGTGGACCTAGCACAGGTGACTACATTCGTGATAGGGCCGTATGACACAGACACATGACGAGCTAGAACTTGTAGGGAGCCGATCGACTAGTGGATCGTTTCGTTGGACCTAGAAATGAGTCATTTCATGATATTGGACCAAGGGATTATTTCGTGATTTATATAAGACATGGGTTTGTGATTCTAGTACAGTTGATGCAGCGAACCTTGAATACGTGATGCTATACTTGATTTATACTTGATTTATCATGTTATCTTAGTCTATCTTGCCCATCTTGACAGCATCCTTATGTTTACTTTCAGTTTATACATGTCATGTTACCTTTATCTGTTTTTATGCTAAAAGTCACTTTGACTTACCAGTCTTTATGACTGACCGGTTTTCTTTTGCCTCTTTTTCTTCCGTCCCCCCCCCCCAAGGTTCTCAGGGAGGAAACTCTAGCACTTAGCTTGGATTTCACTTGCTTTCGGTTCAGCTCATGTATGGTTTGATCTTGAGCTATGCTATGGCTGCATTTCTGCTACCTTTGGGGAATTAAGCTCCTTTTGTTGTTTCAAGTTTATGCTTCTTTATTTATGCAAGACATAATTTATTGTAAGGGAAAATAATGACCTTGGCTCTTTGATGTAAAAGGTTTGGACTCTTTTTGAAAGTAATGAAATTTATCTTTTGATTCTTCCGCTGTTTTATCTATGTTCTGTTTTGTAATATTTCTGTGTTTATTTACCTCGATAACGATCCTCCAAAACTAGTGCATTCCCTTTGCGAGTGACCCTAGCGGAGGTGGGGTGTTACAAGATCTAGAGGAAAAGAATGAATATTAATAAAGAAGGTGTTCAAAATTCTATTCGAAGTAAGGTAATTTCTTGGATCTGGTCTATTTGAATTTCTCCTCCTTCTTCCCTTCTTCTTTTAGTTAAAAAACATGGATCTATTGTTGTTTAGATTCTAAACTCAGTTAGGGAGACCATGGAATGCTATTAGGACTGGATTCAAGATTTGCAAAGCAATTAGGTGAGTGGATTTAAGTTATATCATTTTTGATAATGGTATATTTATCGTTTGACATTCCATCATTAATATGCAATGTAAATCTTCCATAATGTTAGTATAATATGTTGAAATGTTATTAGATGCGCTGAAATATTAATATGTTGAAAATGATAAACCTGTTGAAATATGTGGAACGATTACTATTGTATACATGCATGTTTAAATAACTTGTTAATTGGATACTGTAAGTTAAGTTACAGTGAATTTAGAATAATTACATATTAATTTATGGTATATTATGTACTTAAACCCTTAACTCTAATAATTTGTACAATTACATGTTAAATTGTTAGATAAGAATAATTACATGATTGATAGTTACATGTTATTATTTTAAAATGAAGTTAACTACATGTTAGGAAGAACATGCGACATGATAATTAGAAATAGACTTAATATGATATTATGTGTGACATGTAAAAATAGATTACATTAAAATTTAGAAAGAATGAATATGCCTAAACTTACAGTAAATAGAAAACTGTAACCGTATTTAGACAAGAGGTTAAATTCAACTTGTGGTAGAAGTCTGCCCATACCCGACCGGCAAATCCAGCATCCACAAGTTGTTAATTTAATATGAGAGGTCTAGTGCGTAAATATACATGTAACAGTTCTAAGACACGAGTTAAATTCAACTTATGGTAGAAGTCTGCCCGGAACCCCCCAGCAAATCCAACATCCATAAGTTGTTAATTTAATGTGAGAGGTCTAGTGCATAAACACACACACATGTCTATGTGTATTTGTATATATATATATATATATATATATATATATATATATATATGAATATATGTATAAAAGGATAAAAATAAATGGCATTAATTGTAATAAATTGAAATGAATGGAATTGAATGGAAGTTACAATAGTAAAAAGGATTATAAATAACGGGGAATGATAATAACCTATTATAATTAATTACATTAATGAGAATGTTATATAATGGGTAGACTTGTCCTAAGGACAAGTGGAGATTATAACTTAGGTTATAATAAACTTAAAGAAAATGGGATAACTTATGTAATGAGTTTAGTTTTACTTAATATAAATTAAGTAATATGTAAACTTGAGAATCTGAAATCTGCCGATAAGGATAACATGTTAAAGGCTTGTCCTAGGGACAAGTGGAAATTATAACATAAGTTATAATACATGGAAAAGGGAACTTATTTGTAAACCTTAGTTAGCAGAACTAAGTTAATAAGTAAACAACAACAGGTTGTAGTGACATTATGAGATGAAATTATGATTAAATGAGGAAGGATATGGTAAATTTATGGAATGAAATAAGCTATATTTAATCGTAAACAATAAGTGACATGTTAAATAGAAACCATGTGAATTGAGATATACTTAATAACATATTAAGTAGAACATGTTATTGTAACTATGGAATCAAACAGTGAATAATATAAAAAGATTGTAAATTACAGTCTAGAGAATAACATGTTATGGGTTTATTAATAAACTTAAATGGATTAAGTTATAACTGAAATTAATAAGCAAGAGGAACTTGGTAACTTGAATAAAAAGTCAATGTGACTGGGAATAACCAAGTTGAATGGAAATCTGAAAGGGAAGAGGAAGCGCATAATTAAATGATTAGACATGGGGTCTAAGAACATGTTAACCTGAGGCACTTGGACAAGTTCGTATGTCTGAAGGTGAATAATCCAATAGGGTAGATCATCGTGGTGTCATGAGACACGACGGGAGCACAAGTCCATCTGATTATCCTGCTTGTTATGCTTGTTGTTCTGTTGATATTCTGCTGGCTCCGAAAGACGGGAAGGGGTAGGGACGTGGAGGGTACTCCTGGTAGTCCTCTGTATTGTGACAACATCCTCCTATGCGCACAAAGGTTAGGTCTGTGCGTTTCTACCTGGTGAGTATGCCTTGATTTCCACGATAGTGGGAAATCAAAAAACTGTAAGGTGGCACAGGAGATTCAACGATCCGAATAGCCTTATGACTAGGCTAGGTTACACTACTCTTGAGTAACTGACAGGTCCAACCTAGGTGATAGCAAGTCGTCGGGTACCTACCATCGACATTCAGCTTGATACGTGATGCGCGATGCGGAAAGGCGGAGAGCCAAACCAAAAGTCCATAGACCTTTTGCTATCAAGGCTATGGGTGAGGAACATGGCAAGTGGGATTTGTTGTTTGTTGTTTGCTCTTGGGCCAGATCAGTAGTTCTCAATCTTTTTCACCTTTCACTAATTGAGGGAGGGGTCAGGTAGGGCCATAGCCACTGAAAATGCAGACCTTAGCATCTGTTTATATAGATATCTGAAAAGCTCCCGATCGAGTTCCATGTTTCTTGTACAACCCTTTCACAGGACTCAGTGCACAGTAGAGGTTATGTGCGGTTAAGGCATCGAGTACGATTGACGATGCGACGTGGGAAAGTCTAGATACATGCATGTCTTCTTTGGGTGGTGTACCGTAGACTCATAGAGAATTACTCTATGATCTGATTCGACCAAAGGTGACAGTCCGTACGTTTACGTAGCATGGCGATGGATGATCTATGCAGAACGTAGCATTGTTATATAAAGAATTGTACGTCACTCCACCGTAGGATGAGGGACTGCGTATATTTCTGAGGCGTTACAGCGGAGACCGTGCGAGTGGGGTACTATGGGGTGTACCTTAATATTGGGGGTAACTACATATATACTGTATTAAGTTCATCCATTGGGAAGTTGATGGGTACAACGTGTGTGTAAGCCTTGAGTGTTGTTAACCCAAGTAACCTAATAAACAAGAAAATGTAACTGAATGGTATATGTAGGATTATCCAAAATGTGTAGCTTAAATCCAGTCACCAAAACTTATGTTCTGACCCCTTTCTCATAACATATTTGCTGGTTAGACTTTGTGGCAGAGATATGATAGCTTTGGATACTGGTTAGACAATATTATTACTACAGCAAGGCTATATTTTGGTTATAATATATTTTATCCATTCCTCTTTGAGATATTTTCTGAGCTCTGATATATTTTAAATCTCTGTCTTTTCTGCAGGATACCAGAGCAACCAACACGAGTTTCGATGGATTAGAGTTTTGAAAAAAAGAATTCGGTCTATTGGAATTCGGGTTGTTACATCTGGTATCGGAGCCTAGGTTTAGGATTCCTCTATAGATAGCGAGTGAATGTATTTGTTTTTTAAAAAATAAAATGTTATGTATATATACCTAGATACATAGAGGAACCCACTAAATATAAAGAATATAATATGGTAAGAATCAAGATGTTTGTTTTGTACACTAAAGGAATGAATATGGAAATTTTTGACCCTTAGGTAATTTGGGTGGAAATTGTACGATGTACATTGTATGGAAAGAAGGTGAATCCCGTATGATTAGTATTTTGGGTTAGTGGGTTTGGCAGTAAAAACTTATAAATTGGAAAAAGATAAAAAGAGGAAAACAGATTAGGAATATATATAGTTGAGAGAATTGACATTGTGGGAGTGTCTAGGAAAGCCTAGTTAAAACTGGAAACCCACTTTGAGTCTAACCCCATTGTGAACTTATAAGAATTGAAATTGTAAAAGTCTTGGGAAAACAGTTTATGGCATTTTCAAGTTCTAATCTTAAAAGTTATAGTTTTAAAATATGTAAAGGACATAATTAAAAAGTACATATTGAGTTTTGATATAAAATGTGGTATATTGTAGAAACAGTTATTTCTTGTGAAAATTTTGTCTAAATTAAAAATTCTCTCAGAAAAAGTTGCACATTATAGAGCATGTATAGCTCGCTAGTTTTCTTGTTATATTGCATGTAAGGATTAAAAAGCAAAACTTAGAAAATATTACATTTTGTTAAAATTCTTAGTAAAGAATGTTTTGAAATCTCTATTCTTTTGACAATCATTTTTGATAAATTGTTTTAAAGGAGAAAATTTTGTTGGGTGGACAAAATAAGTTGTAGAAATCAAGAATATAGTAGATGTTTGCACCTTGTAGTAAGTAACTGAACTGACCTTATAGGTAAGAACAAGTTATAAACCCAATTGAGAAACAGTTGTCCTTATCTACTCTAGTATTTGTGATTTGAAAAAAAAATGATGATTTACATTTTTTATATAAAAGGACATGTTTTATGGTTTGGCAAAAGTTAGTTTTAGTGAGAAAAATAAAGTTTTGATACTTTTAACTTTTGAAAGAAAAGAGAATTGAAAAGGCCAAACCGTGTTTTAAAGGTGTGGAGTAGGTGAGGACTAGTGCATAGGGAAGATGGGGAAAGTTTTGAGGCTACGAAGTAGATAGTGAGAATTATTTTGTCTAGGAATAATGGTAACTTCTGGTAGAATGCGTAAGCATTGAAAAGCCTAGGATGTTGCTTAAAATTTCCGTTAGTACACAGCAAGGACAAGTGGTGACTATTAGACAATAGAGGGCAAGTAAGTATTTACATCCTGTTTTTTGAATTTTTCAGAGGGGGGGTATAGTCCCGAGATTCTTGTCCCTCAGTAGTAGCTGTGTATAACATATGTTTTCTTGTTTTAGTTGAAGGACTAGAAGGCGTATTTAAAATTAAACTTAGATCAGAGGATTCAGTTAAATAAGCTAAGAAAAGAGTAATGGCATAACTAAAAAGGAAACAACAAATTCAGTAAAGCAACAAACATGACAATTAAATAAAGATGGAAAATTCTGAGAAAACATGGATAAGAATAAAAAATTCTAAGATAAGACGAAAAAGAAAATCAGTAACAAAGAAAATTTTCTTATGTGGGCTGTTCTTGGATAGGAAAATAGGGAATCTTTATAAATAGTTTCATAAAATCCAAGTACAGCTAGAAAAAGTTTGAAAAAGAAAAACGGAAGGTGTGAAGTTTTCTGTTTTCCACCTTTTTGTAACATAATAAATCGAATTTAGAAAATTAGATATTTCTAAAATTCGAAAAATAAAGTTGCTTAGTAGGGATATGGATGCAAAAATTGGATGAACTGCGCTGTTGCTCTGCAAGAGTGTGGGAAAATTTGGATGTAAAGGTATTTTGATTTTCAAAATATTGCATTTATGTAGAATTGCCATTATATTTAGGTTGTGAGCATCATGTTTTTAAAGAATTTGTGAAAAATTTGCATACATATAGGAGGTACCTCTTAGGCATACATGTATTATTATGTTGTATTACACTTTGCACGAGTGCACAATATTTGCAAAAATTGGATGCACACATGATGGATGGATATTATGCGAGGGATTATCTATTTTACACTTATAAAATTTCAGGGACGAAATTTCCTAAGGGTGGGAGAATGTAACACCCCGCATTTTATGATAATTAAATATTTAATTGAGCATATGTGTATATGTAAGCATAGACATACATTTATAAAAGAAGAATAAAATAAAGATAATATATGATTTCATGAAATAAATACATGCAATAAAAAAGAAGAAATTGTTGCATGTAGTATAAATATGTTGCATGCAATGATTTACAAATATTATACATTAATAATAAAAGAAAATTGAAATAAAAAGATGCATGCAAAATGATAAGCTACATGCAATGGTTTAAATAAAATATTGTAACAAATATGAAAAGGAGGAACAAGAAAAGAACAATGACCACCATTGTTCTAAGCCGTGTTAACAATAGCTTAAGTAGTCCAGTTGGTTAGAGCATGTGGCTTTCATGCAAGAGGTACAGAGCATGTGGCTTTCATGCAAGAGGTACAGAGTTTGATCCTCGCTGGCGCCATATTTTTGTTTTAAGGGAACAACTAAAATAACACATGTTCTAAAGAGAAAATATGTATAAGCGCACATATAAGGAAAATTATACATATAAGGAAATACAGAAAAATATATGTATACATGTATATGAAAATATATGTGTATATATGTGAAAAAATGTATATATACAAAGGAGAAATTCGAAATAAGGCTGCTATCAAAAAAATATGGTAAGAATTAATATTGACATAAACACTGTTTGAATTTTGAAAATGAAGTATAAGCTGTGCGTGTATATATATATATATATATATATATATATATACATACATATATATATATATATGCGTAAAATCGTAATTAGAAGTTTTGTATACATATAAGGACCTTATATATGAACATAATTCAAATTAATTCAAAATAAACACCGTATGCAAAAGAAAAGAGAGAAAAAAAATTAGAGTCGGGGTCGACCCAGACATGGGGGGTCGACCCACCCTAGATCCGGGCAGATTCATCAATGAATTTGGACTGCTTTCTTAACCAAGTTCGATGCTGACTCAGTGCTGCGTGTACGATAAGATCCTGAACACCTATAAATAGGCTAGCAAAGCCTAGCCTAAATCTTATATTTTCCAAGATGACTTCTATACTTTGCCATTCTTCTTCCTCCTCAAATTTCTATAGAAAAATAGAATGATTAGTTTAGGAAAATTCTGATTCAAGATCTAGAGGAAAAGAATGAATATTAATAAAGAAGGTGTTCAGAATTATATTCGAAGTAAGGTAATTTCTTAGATCTGGTCTATTTGAATTTCTCCCCTTTCTTCCCTTCTTCTTTTACTTAGAAATACTGGATCCATGGTTGTTAGGTTCTAAACTCAGTTAGGGGAACCATGGAATGCTAGATCAGGACCAGATTTCGGATTTGGAAAGCAATTCCGTGAATGGATTTATGTTATATCATTATTGATAATGGTATATTTATCGTTTGACATTTCCCCGTTAATATGCAATGTAAATCTTCCATAATGTTAATATAATATGTTGAAATGTTAATTTGATGCGTTGAAATGTTAATATGTTGAAAAGGATAAACTTGTTAAAATATGTGGAAACGATTACTGTTGTGTACATGCATGTTTTAATAACTTGTTAATTGGATACTGTAAGTTAAGTTACAATGAAAATGGAATTACATGTTAATTTATGGAATATTATGTACTTGAACCCTTAACTGTAAGAAATGGTACAATTACATGTTAAATTGTTAGATGAGAATAATTACATGATTGATAGTTATATGTTATTATTTTAAAATGAAGTTAACTGCATGTTAGGAAGAACATGCGACATGATAATTAGAAATAGACTTATATGATATTAAGTGTGACATGTAAAAATAGATTACAATAATATTTAGAAAGAATGAATATGCCTAAACTTACTAGTAAATAGAAAACTGTAATCGCACTTAGACACGAGGTTAAATTTAACTTGTGGTAGAAGTATGCCCGGAACCGACCGGCAAATCCAACATCCACAAGTTGTTAATTTAATGTGAGAGGTCCAGTGCATAAATATACATATAACGGTGCTGAGACACGAGGTTAAATTCAACTTGTGGTAGAGGTGTGCCTGGAACTGCCCGACAAATGCAACATCCGCAAGTTGTTAATTTAATGTTAGAGTCTAGTGCATAAACATATATATATATATATATATATATATGTATGTATGTATGTATGTATGTATGTATGTATAAAAGGATAGAAATAAATGGTATCAATTGTAATTAATGGAAATGAATGGAAGTTACAACTGTAGAAAGGACTGTAATGAACGAGGAATGGTAATAACCTATTATAATTAATTACATTAATGAGAATGTTATATAATAGGTAGACATGTCCTAGGGACAAGTGGAGATTATAACTTAGGTTATAATAAACGATAAAGAAAATGGGATAACTTATGTAATGAAATAAGTTGTACTTAATTATAAATTAAGTAATCTGTAAACTTTGAGAATCTGAAATCTACTGATAAGGATAACATGTTAAAGGCTTTTTCTAGGGACAAGTGGAAATTATAACACAAGTTATAATAAATGGAAAAGGGAACTTATTATTAAACCTTAGTTAAGAGAACTAAGTTAATAAGTAAACAACGACAAGTTGTAATGATAGTATAAGATGAAATTATGATTAAATGAGGAAGGATATGGTAAACTTATGGAATGAAATAAGTTATATTTAATCATAAACAATAAGTGACATGTTAAAAAGAAACCATGTGAATTGAGATATACTTAATTACATGTTAAGTAGAACTTGTTATTGTAACTATGGAATCGAACAATGAATAATATAAAAAGATTGTAGATTACGGACCTTGGATTACAATCTAGAGAATAACATGTTATGGGCTTATTAATAAACTTAAATGGATTAAGTTATACCAGAAATTAATAAGAGAGAGGAACTTGGTAACTTGAATAAGAAGTCAATATGACTGGGAATAACCAAGTTGAATGGAAATCTGAAAGGGAAGAGCAAGCACATAATTAAATGATTAGCCATAGGGTTTAATAACATGTTAACCTAAGGCGCTTGGACCGACCCGTACGTCTGAAGGTGAATAACCCAACGGGGTAGATCATCGTGGTGTCATGAGACACGAGGGGAGAACACGTCCATCTAATTATCCTGGTTGTTCCGCTTGTTGTTTTGTTAATGTTCTACTAGCTCCGAAGGACTGGAAAGGGAAGCACGCGACTTCATGAGACGTGGAGTGTACTCCTTGTAGTCCTCTATGCTGTGACAGCAACCTCCTGTGCTCATAGGGATTAGGTCTGTGCGTTTCTACTTGGTGAGTATGCCTTGATTGCCATGATAATGGGAAATCAAAAGACTGTAGGGTGGCATAGGTGATTCGACGATCCAAGTAGCCATGTGACTAGGCTAGGTTACGACCATTCTTGAGTAACTGATAGGTCTAACCTAGGTGTCAGCAAGTCATTGGGTACCTATCATCGACACTCAGCTTGATACGTGATGCGGAAAGGCGGAGAGCTAAACCAAAAGACCATAGACCTTTTGCTATCAAGGCTATGGGTGAGAAACATGCCAATTAGGATTTGTTGTTTGTTGTTTGCTCTTGGGCCAGATCAGTAGTTCTCAATCTCGTTAGCCTTTCACTAGTTGTGGGAGGGGTCAGGTAGGACCATAGCCTTTGAAAATGCAGACCTTACCGTCTGTTTATACAGATATCTGAAAACCTTCAGACCGAGTTTGTAACAACCCTGATTTTTGGGGTCAACTTAAAATTTTATTTTAAGTAATTCTAATGAGTTTAGGCTATTTAAAATAATTTATTTTGAATAATAATGATTAAAAAATTATTTTATTTGAAGTAAGACTTTAAAATTTATATAAATTCCATTCCAAGGCCCGAAAGGGTGCGGTAATTTCAAATTTTTGTTTTGAACTTTGAAAAATTATATAAAATCGGTTTTAAATCGAAATTAGATAAAACAAGAAATGTTAGGTTCGTATTGTCAATATCTATATAATGAATTTAAGAAATTTAGATTTTAGATTATAAT
This sequence comes from Allium sativum, assembly GCA_030737875.1. NCBI lineage: Eukaryota > Viridiplantae > Streptophyta > Magnoliopsida > Asparagales > Amaryllidaceae > Allium > Allium sativum. The sequence goes on along the minus strand of CM060916.1, from coordinate 745,275,410 downwards.
TTATAAGTTATGTCAAAATTTAATATTTTGAAAGGTCGCTGTAAGAATTTATATAATATATATATGGTCCAAAAAGCTACTTTTCACATACGAAGGAAATTGAACTCGAAACCACTTCCATTGAGTCCAGAATGATGTTTCTGCATTTAAAAAGTATAAACACTTATATATTTGGAGTTTCGAAAATTATTTGTTTAAAAATGTATTTTTAATATAAAATATATATAGCCTTGGAAAATAGTAATTTTTCAAACAGTGTCCGTTTTCAACGAAACCACTTTTGTTGGATTCAGAATATTAAATTATTTCTAGGTTTCAAATTTTAGAATTTTCCGAGCTAGTACGTGAGCGTGGCAAAAGAAACAGTATTTTGTCAGTTTCGGTCAAAATTAATTGACTGAAAAATAGTCATTTTTCAAAAAGTCTCAGAATTCAACGAAATAAATTTTGTTGGATTCATATCATCAAAACAAAGCTAAAAATGATTTTTTGGTAATTTTTAGAATTAAAATATAATTATAATTGATTTTTCAGTGTAAACGGGCAAATTTTTGACTTTAAAAATTCATTAAAAATCTAAACGGGCTCAGAATCGAACGAAATAAATTTTGTTGTGATCGTATTGTCATAAGAGAGCCAAAAATAATTTTTCGGGATTTTTCTGACTTCGTATGTGACCCCGGTAAAATTAGATGTACGTTTGAATTAAAAATAAAGGATTTATTTTAAAAAAAAATAAAAGAAACATGTGTATAACTTCAGAATTGGACCTTGGCAATAGCGCCATCGCGTTCAGAAGACGTCAAAACATTAAGTTCGACAGTCGTTGAGCGCGAATCGGGGATCGGACGGAAAAAGGCCTATTTTCTGGGATTAGTAAATAAAATAATCATTAGAAAATCCTAAAATACTGGTATAAATACGGGCCGTATACGGTTGCTTCTTCTTCCTCTTCGTTTCTTTTAGCCGCAAGAACCCATTATCCATCAGAAATTCAAACATCGATTACTCCTTCAAATCTCAACGAAATTCAACAAACTTATACTCGTTTCGAAGAGAAACCTGAGCTCTTCGATCTCCGACAAGTCCCGTCCCTCCCCGTGCCCCGTAGCGCCGCCACCAAGCCCGAGAACGGACGCCGAACGCAGCCCCCTGGGCCCCACCACGTCAGTGCGCACCACCCCCAGTTCCCGGCGCAGAAACCCCTCTCGTAGCTCTCCAGCGTCCCGCAAACGGTTCGGCAAGCCGTCAACTACAACTCCAGAAATTCGCGATCAAAGTTTTGAACAATTATGGGTTCTAAGGTGGATTTTATTTCAGATTTGGTCACGCTTTATAGCGTCGCTATGCAAGTTGTTAAAAGCCTGAATTTGATTTTTCATATAAATTTGTATTCGAATCATTCCGGATCTGAAATCAAATTGAATACGAACACCGGATCTGATTGTACCCGAATCATCTCCTCTGACCAAACACTGTGAGAATTTTATTTTTGAATTTAATTTAATTATTTAATTATTATTTGCATGGTTGTTGATCGTAGATCTAAAAAGACATGATATTTAGTACATGGATCTGAACCATTCACCCCGTATGTTGTTGAATTTGAATTGCTTAGAATGACATGAGATAAGTTCTGAAATTTTAAGGTTTAAATTTGAGTTAAGAATTAATTAATTAATTATGTGTTATTTATTTAACCATGCTATGTTGATTTTGCATATGCTGTGTGAAATCCCATCCTGCAAATTACTTCGATGTGAGTTATTGTATATGATCATGTTGTTGTGTCTGGATATTGTTATGTGACATGTGATGAAATTTATATTCTCTTTTTATGTAAAATGGGAATAGAGAAAAATTAACATTTATTTTGATGTTAATAGGAAGTAAACTCACCGCATGTTATTAACATTTCTAATGTTAATATTAAAAAAGTAATTCAACCATAGTATGTTATTAACATTTCTAATGTTAATATTAAAAAAGTAATTCAACCATAGTATGTTATTAACATTTCTAATGTTAATATTAAAAAGTAATTTGACCATAGTATGTTATTAACATTTCTAATGTTAATATAAAAAGTAATTTAACCGCATGGATGACATTAACATTTTTAATGTTAATATTAAAAAGAATAACACCGTAGGGTAAGTTAAAAATTTTGTTAATGTTAAAAATAAGAATTTACATTGTATGAGTAATTAACATTATTTTGGTGTTAATAATAAGCAATTTACTATGCATGAAAAATTAACAATTTTTAATGATTAAATAGTGAATTTAACCGCATGTATGAAAATTATTACATAGGACAAATTTAACATTTTATTTAATGTTAATAATGAGTAATTTCACCGCATGTATGAATTTACATTATTGACAATGTAAATTAAATAGTGAATTTAACCGCATGTATGAAAATTATTACATTGGACAAAATTAACATTTTATTTAATGTTAATAATGAGTAATTTCACCGCATGTATGAATTTACATTATTGTCAATGTAAATTAAATAGTGAATTTAACCGTAGGGAATGAACATTATTTTAATGTTAATATAAAGGGAATTTCACTGTATGTACATTTTACATTATTTTATAATGTAATTAAAGAGAAAATACACCGTAGGATAACATTGTGATTAAAAAATATATTTTCACAATGTGAATTAGAAGTAATGTTTACATTGTAAAATTTACATTTTTATTTGTAAATAAAATAGGAATTCACTGTATGACAAAATTTACATTTTTATTTGTAAATAAAATAGGAATTCACTGTATGACAAAATTTACATTTTTATTTGTAAATATAAAGTAGGAAAAGTTTACATTATCATTAATGTAAATATAATTGGAATTTTCAAAGTAGGAAAAGTTTACATTATCATTAATGTAAATATAATTGGAATTTTCAAAGTAGGAAAAGTTTACATTATCATTAATGTAAATATAATTGGAATTTTCAAAGTAGGAAAAGTTTACATTATCATTAATGTAAAGATAATTGGAATTTTCAAAGTAGGAAAAGTTTTACATTATTATTAATGTAGGCATAATAGAAATTTTCGCAATGGTAAGTTAACATTATTTTATAATATCAACATAAAAGAGAATTGACCGTAAGTATTAACATTATTTTATAATGTCAACATAAAAGAGAATTGACCGTAGATATTAACATTATTTTATAATGTCAACATAAAAGAGAATTGACCGTAGGTATTAACATTATTTTATAATGTCAACATAAAAGAGAATTGACCGTAGGTATTAACATTATTTTATAATGTCAACATAAAAGAGAATTGACCGTAGGGAATGAACATTATTTTATAATGTCAACATAAAAGAGAATTGACCGTAGGTATTAACATTATTTTATAATGTCAACATAAAAGAGAATTAACCGTAGGTATTAACATTTATTTTTCATGTTAATATTAAGTGAATTACTTCGTAGGAAAATTACATTGTTTCATATCATGCAAATAAATAAAAGAGGAGAATTAACAGTAGGATTGATTTACATTATTCTTAATGTAAATAAAAAAGAGAATTTAACTGTAGGATAGCGTTAACATTTTTTTTATGTTGATATAAATGAATTTAACCGTAGGTACAGGTTTACATTTTATTCAAGGTAAATAAAATAAGAGCGTGACATGTATTGAAAGATTACATTTTATTTAATGTAAATAAAGTAAGATTATGCGCCGTTAAGTAAGAAGCTAAATTATTTTAAATAATTATGACAAGAATTAGCCGTTATAAAATAATATAACGACATGAAATAGTTTTTCCAAAACTATAAGTATGCGAGGTTATTTGGGAAGTCCGAGATACTCTCATCCCAAATTAAACCAAACGACGTTGAAGGATCGAAGTATGAAATGACGTGAAGGCCGTAAATCTTCCCTCGAATGGACGGTGACCAAGGTCCTGAATTGATTTGCTCCCAATTCAAGGGTTAAGGTAATTGTCCAACGTATGTGTCGATTTCACGGTTTAGACTTTCGCTCAGACCCAGAGCATAAGTTTTAAATGGAACGTGTGTCCGACATTGGACTCCTTTATATTTCATTTGTTGATTTTCTGTCGGGAGTACGAATGATTGGTGGTAGAGAATTTATTCTCTACTTAACACCCTTTTGTACAATTGACAGAGAACCGCCAGTGTGATATGGAGTGTCAGTGTGGCATACTAAGATGCAATGATCAAGGTTTCTTGTCGAAAAGCAGAACCTTGTGGTGATGATCAGAGCATGGCCTATTTTAGGCGTAGCTTTGTGTAACGTAACTTCGCGAGCCTCACCCACCGGTTGAGTCAAAAACGGGCGAAGGGAACGCAACGAGAGCAGCACGTTTCTTTCTAGATATAGTGATGTCAGGGACCTACCAGCGCTGACATTTTACTCAAGTGGATGATGGAATTTTCGAGGCCTCGGTATTAGGTCCTATAGGACCGGGAAACGTGTGTTCAGGAATTGCCAATCCGCTAAGCTGTATTTGCGGACCGGCCCTGCAGCTATCCAAGGGTTCTCTGCGGGGAATCCTGAGGAATTAGCTAGAGTGTCTCGAATCGGTAAGGAGCTCCGCCCTAGCCTTGACTTATGATGGAAACCAAAATCCAAATACGAACCGACGAATTTGATTGTATTACTAGTACGGAAGCATAGTATATGGTAGCTATGTTTCCTAGGATTAATACATTTATTTTGAAATGTTTTCATGTACACTAATGATAATATTAGATTCGTATTTGCCGTATTTAGCATGTTTAATCATCATAAGATAAAACCCTATCTTCTGGTGTGCGTTGCATTGTGTGATGGGACTTGGGTCTTATGGTGATTCCATTTTTCCAAAAGCATTGCGATATTTCACGTTGTTCTTATTTTTTTTCATGACACCTTAAATTATGCACGACAACCCATTGGATAAAACCCGTTCCGCGTTAGCGGCGTGGTCTTTGGGTTTGCCATCTTATTAGTTGTTAAAGTAGTTAAGAATTCTCACACCAGTCCCACGACTGACCTATGGTTTGTTTCACCTTTTTGCAAACTTGGGTGCCCTCTTTTCTACACGGGCAGCCAAGTAACAGGTATTCTTTTGCCTGGAGTCTTTTCTTTAGAGCTACTTATCATTTTCCTTGGGCCAGCTTTTGACGTAGAGGTGATGACTTGGAGCTACGAAGACTTTCTATCATTTGCTTTTATCGCATTTTATTTTTCATTTCAAACATTGGACTTATTTCCATTTTATGTCATTTTTCTGCAAACTTGATGTAATAACTTAGAATTCTGTGACTGTGGATTTTCTATTGCTGATGACATTATATCTCCGCTGCTATGATGTTGTTGCTATATGGATTTCCTGTGCTATGTTGTTTCTGTGACTTGTTATATTATATTTATGTTGTATTCCAAATGATAATCTCTTACTTTCATTCCCGTGGAAGTTTGGGGTCATCACAGTTGGTATCAGAGCTTTGGTTTACAAAGCGGAATATAAAATATTTATGATAATTAGTTACGTAGAATCACAATATTCTACGGCGAACATTTCATGGGATACATAATAGCCAGTCACTTTATCATCATCTTTTCATTCATCCTTCGATCTTTTCTATCTCCTAGAATCACCATTTCAGTTGTTTTGACTCTTCCCTTGATCGTACATTCGAAAAAGACTAAAGAAAGTGGCGATGCTCAAGGGCACATGTTTACGAAGGAGCGAAAGGACCAACTTCTTAAGTGCCAGCTTCTACTAAGGAGGAGGGAAGCCTGATGTTTCTAAAGGTACGCTTAGAATAAGTTACATCTCCCATGTTGCTTTTATTTCCTTTTGAGTTTGATTTTATGAGCCGTTGCTTGGCTTTCTCTCTCTCCTATCCTCCTTCCTTTTCTTTTTCCTTTTCGAGGACGAAAAGTTCTTAAGTGGGGAGATTGTAACAACCCTGATTTTTGGGGTCAACTTAAAATTTTACTTTAAGCAATTCTAATGAGTTTAGGCTATTTAAAATAATTTATTTTGAATAATAACGATTAAAAATTTATTTTATTTGAAGTAAGACTTTAAAATTTATATAAATTCCATTCCAAGGCCCGAAAGGGTGCGGTAATTTCAAATTTTTGTTTTGAACTTTGACAAATTATATAAAATCGGTTTTAAATCGAAATTAGATAAAACAAGAAATGTTAGGTTCGTATTGTCAATATCTATATAATGAATTTAAGAAATTTAGATTTTAGATTATAATTTATAAGTTATGTCAAAATTTAATATTTTGAAAGGTCGCTGTAAGAATTTATATAATATATATGGTCCAAAAAGCTACTTTTCACATATGAAGGAAATTGAACTCGAAACCACTTCCATTGAGTCCAGAATGATGTTTCTGCATTTAAAAAGTATAAACACTTATACATTTGGAGTTTCGAAAATTATTTGTTTAAAAATGTATTTTTAATATAAAATATATATAGCCTTGGAAAATAGTAATTTTTCAAACAGTGTCCGTTTTCAACGAAACCACTTTTGTTGGATTCGGAATATTAAATTATTTCTAGGTTTCAAATTTTAGAATTTTCCGAGCTAGTACGTGAGCGTGGCAAAAGAAACAGTATTTTGTCAGTTTCGGTCAAAATTAATTGACTAAAAAATAGTCATTTTTCAAAAAGTCTCAGAATTCAATGAAATAAATTTTGTTGGATTCGTATCATCAAAACAAAGCTAAAAATGATTTTTTGGTAATTTTTAGAATTAAAATATAATTATAATTATAATTGATTTTTCAGTGTAAACGGGCAAATTTTTGACTTTAAAAATTCATTAAAAATCCAAACGGGCTCAGAATCGAACGAAATAAATTTTGTTGTGATCGTATTGTCATAAGAGAGCCAAAAAGAATTTTTTGGGATTTTTCTGACTTCGTATGTGACCCCGGTAAAATTAGATGTACGTTTGAATTAAAAATAAAGGATTTATTTTAAAAAAAATAAAAGAAACATGCGTATAACTTCAGAATTGGACCTTGGCAATAGCGCCATCGCATTCAGAAGACGTCAAAACATTAAGTTCGACAGTCGTTGAGCGCGAATCGGGGATCGGACGGAAAAAGGCCTATTTTCTGGAATTATTAAATAAAATAATCATTAGAAAAACCTAAAATACTGGTATAAATACGGGCCGTATACGGTTGCTTCTTCTTCCTCTTCATTTCTTTTAGCCGCAAGAACCCATTATCCATCAGAAATTCAAATATCGATTACACCTTCAAATCTCAACGAAATTCAACAAACTTATACTCGTTTCGAAGAGAAACCTGAGCTCTTCGATCTCCGACAAGTCCCGTCCCTCCCCGTGCCCCGTAACGCCGCCACCAAGCCCGAGAACGGACGCCGAACGCAGCCCCCTGGGCCCCACCACGTCAGTGCGCACCACCCCCAGTTCCCGGCGCAGAAACCCCTCTCGTAGCTCTCCAGCGTCCCGCAAACGGTTCGGCAAGCCGTCAACTACAACTCCAGAAATTCGCGATCAAAGTTTTGAACAATTATGGGTTCTAAGGTAGATTTTATTTCAGATTTTGTCACGCTTTATAGCGTCGCTATGCGAGTTGTTAAAAGCCTAAATTTGATTTTTCATATAAATTTGTATTCGAATCATTCCAGATCTGAAATCAAATTGAATACGAACACCGGATCTGATTGAACCCGAATCATCTCCTCTGACCAAACACTGTGAGAATTTTATTTTTAAATTTAAATTATTTAATTATTATTTGCATGGTTGTTGATCGTCGATCTAAAAAGACATGATATTTAGTACATGGATCTGAACCATTCACCCCGTATGTTGTTGAATTTGAATTGCTTAGAATGACATGAGATAAGTTCTGAAATTTTAAGGTTTAAATTTGAATTAAGAATTAATTAATTAATTATGTGTTATTTATTTAACCATGCTATGTTGATTTTGCATATGCTGTGTGAAATCCCATCCTGCAAATTACTTCGATGTGAGTTATTGTATCTGATCCTGTTGTTGTGTCTGGATATTGTTATGTGACTTGTGATGATATTTACATTCTCTTTTTATGTAAAATGGGAATAGAGAAAAATTAACATTTATTTTGATGTTAATAGGAAGTAAACTCACCGCATGTTATTAACATTTCTAATGTTAATATTAAAAAAGTAATTCAACCATAGTATGTTATTAACATTTCTAATGTTAATATTAAAAAAGTAATTCAACCATAGTATGTTATTAACATTTATAAAGTTAATATTAAAAAAGTAATTCAACCATAGTATGTTATTAACATTTCTAATGTTAATATTAAAAAGGTAATTCAACCATAGTATGTTATTAACATTTCTAATGTTAATATTAAAAAGTAATTTGACCATAGTATGTTATTAACATTTCTAATGTTAATATAAAAAGTAATTTAACCGCATGGATGACATTAACATTTTTAATGTTAATATTAAAAAGAATAACACCGTAGGGTAAGTTAACATTTTTGTTAATGTTAAAAATAAGAATTTACATTGTATGAGTAATTAACATTATTTTGGTGTTAATAATAAGTAATTTACTATGCATGAAAAATTAACAATTTTTAATGATTAAATAGTGAATTTAACCGCATGTATGAAAATTATTACATAGGACAAAATTAACATTTTATTTAATGTTAATAATGAGTAATTTCACCGCATGTATGAATTTACATTATTGACAATGTAAATTAAATAGTGAATTTAACCGCATGTATGAAAATTATTACATAGGACAAAATTAACATTTTATTTAATGTTAATAATGAGTAATTTCACCGCATGTATGAATTTACATTATTGTCAATGTAAATTAAATAGTGAATTTAACCGTAGGGAATGAACATTATTTTAATGTTAATATAAAGGGAATTTCACTGTACGTACATTTTACATTATTTTATAATGTAATTAAAGAGAAAATACACCGTAGGATAACATTGTGATTAAAAATTATATTTTCACAATGTGAATTAGAAGTAATGTTTACATTGTAAAATTTACATTTTTATTTGTAAATAAAATAGGAATTCACTGTATGACAAAATTTACATTTTTATTTGTAAATAAAATAGGAATTCACTGTATGACAAAATTTACATTTTTATTTGTAAATATAAAGTAGGAAAAGTTTACATTATCATTAATGTAAATATAATTGGAATTTTCAAAGTAGGAAAAGTTTACACTATCATTAATGTAAATATAATTGGAATTTTCAAAGTAGGAAAAGTTTACATTATAATTAATGTAAATATAATTGGAATTTTCAAAGTAGGAAAAGTTTACATTATCATTAATGTAAATATAATTGGAATTTTCAAAGTAGGAAAAGTTTACATTATCATTAATGTAAATATAATTGGAATTTTCAAAGTAGGAAAAGTTTACATTATCATTAATGTAAATATAATTGGAATTTTGAAAGTAGGAAAAGTTTACATTATCATTATTGTAAATATAATTGGAATTTTCAAAGTAGGAAAAGTTTACATTATCATTAATGTAAATATAATCGGAATTTTCAAAGTAGGAAAAGTTTACATTATCATTAATGTAAAGATAATTGGAATTTTCAAAGTAGGAAAAGTTTTACATTATTATTAATGTAGGCATAATAGAAATTTTCGCAATGGTAAGTTAACATTATTTTATAATATCAACATAAAAGAGAATTGACCGTAAGTATTAACATTATTTTATAATGTCAACATAAAAGAGAATTGACCGTAGGTATTAACATTATTTTATAATGTCAACATAAAAGAGAATTGACCGTAAGTATTAACATTATTTTATAATGTCAACATAAAAGAGAATTGACCGTGGGTATTAACATTATTTTATAATGTCAACATAAAAGAGAATTGACCGTGGGGAATGAACATTATTTTATAATGTCAACATAAAAGAGAATTGACCGTAGGTATTAACATTATTTTATAATGTCAACATAAAAGAGAATTAACCGTGGGTATTAACATTTATTTTTCATGTTAATATTAAGTGAATTACTTCATAGGAAAATTACATTGTTTCATATCATGCAAATAAATAAAAGAGGAGAATTAACAGTAGGATTGATTTACATTATTCTTAATGTAAATAAAAAAGAGAATTTAACTGTAGGATAGCGTTAACATTTTTTTTTTATGTTGATATAAATGAATTTAACCGTAGGTACAGGTTTACATTTTATTCGAGGTAAATAAAATAAGAGCATGATATGTATTGAAAGATTACATTTTATTTAATGTAAATAAAGTAAGATTATGCGCCGTTAAGTAAGAAGCTAAATTATTTTAAATAATTATGACAAGAATTAGTCGTTATAAAATAATATAACGACATGAAATAGTTTTTCCAAAACTATAAGTATGCGAGGTTATTTGGGAAGTCCGAGATACTCTCATCCCAAATTAAACCAAACGACGTTGAAGGATCGAAGTATGAAATGACGTGAAGGCCGTAAATCTTCCCTCGAATGGACGGTGACCAAGGTCCTGAATTGATTTGCTCCCAATTCAAGGGTTAAGGTAATTGTCCAATGTATGTGTCGATTTCACGGTTTAGACTTTCGCTCAGACCCAGAGCATAAGTTTTAAATGGAACGTGTGTCCGACATTGGACTCCTTTATATTTCATTTGTTGATTTTCTGTCGGGAGTACGAATGATTGGTGGTAGAGAATTTATTCTCTACTTAACACCCTTTTGTACAATTGATAGAGAACCGACAGTGTGATATGGAGTGTCAGTGTGGCATACTAAGATGCAATGATCAAGGTTTCTTGTCGAAAAGCAGAACCTTGTGGTGATGATCAGAGCATGGCCTATTTTAGGCGTAGCTTTGTGTAACGTAACTTCGCGAGCCTCACCCACCGGTTGAGTCAAAAACGGGCGAAGGGAACGCAGGGAGAGCAACACGTTTCTTTCTAGATATAGTGATGTCAGGGACCTACCAGCGTTGACAATTTACTCAAGTGGATGATGGAATTTTTGAGGCCTCGGTATTAGGTCCTATAGGACCGGGAAACGTGTGTTCAGGAATTGCCAATCCGCTAAGCTGTATTTGCGGACCGGCCCTGCAGCTATCCAAGGGTTCTCTGCGGGGAATCCTGAGGCATTAGCTAGAGTGTCTCGAATCGGTAAGGAGCTCCGCCCTAGCCTTGACTTATGATGGAAACCAAAATCCAAATACGAACCGACGAATTTGATTGTATTACTAGTACGGAAGCATAGTATATGGTAGCTATGTTTCCTAGGATTAATACATTTATTTTGAAATGTTTTCATATACACTAATGATAATATTAGATTCGTATTTGCCGTATTTAGCATGTTTAATCATCATAAGGTAAAACCCTATCCTCTGGTGTGCGTTGCATTGTGTGATGGGACTTGGGTCTTATGGTGATTCCATTTTTCCAAAAGCATTGTGATATTTCACGTTGTTCTTATTTTTTTTCATGACACCTTAAATTATGCACGGCAACCCATTCGATAAAACCCGTTCCGCGTTAGCGGCGTGGTCTTTGGGTTTGCCATCTTATTAGTTGTTAAAGTAGTTAAGAATTCTCACACCAGTCCCACGACTGACCTATGGTTTGTTTCACCTTTTTGCAAACTTGGGTGCCCTCTTTTCTACACGGGCAGCCAAGTAACATGTATTCTTTTGCCTGGAGTCTTTTCTTTGGAGCTACTTATCATTTTCCTTGGGCCAGCTTTTGACGTAGAGGTGATGACTTGGAGCTACGAAGACTTTCTATCATTTGCTTTTATCGCATTTTCTTTTTCATTTCAAACATTAGACATATTTCCATTTTATGTCATTTTTCTGCAAACTTGATGTAATAACTTAGAATTCTGTGACTGTGGATTTTCTATTGCTGATGACATTATATCTCCGCTGCTATGATATTGTTACTATATGGATTTCCTGTGCTATGTTATTTCTGTGACTTGTTATATTATATTTATGTTGTATTCCAAATGATAATCTCTTACTTTCATTCCCGTGGAAGTTTGGGGTCATCACAGAGTTCCGTGTTTCTTGTACATCCCTGCCATGGGACTCGGTGCACGGTAGAGGTTATGTGTGGTTAAGGAATCAAGTACGATTGACGATACATACATGGGGAAGTCTAGATACATGCATGTCTGCTCTAGGTAGTGTATCGTAGACTCATGGGGCATTACTCTATGATCTGATTCGATCAAAGGTGGCAGTCCGTACGTTTACGTAGCATGGCAATGGCATATCTTTGTAGAATGTAGCATTGTTATATAAAGATCCGTACATCACTCCCGTGTAGGATGACGGACTGCGTTTATTTCTGAGGCGTTACGACGGAGACCATGCCAGTGTGGTACTATGGGGTGTACCTTAATTTTGGGGGTAACTACGTATATACCATATTAGGTTCATCCATTGGGAAATTGATGGGTACGACGTGTGTGTAAGCCTTGAGTGCTGTTAACCTAAGTAACCTAATAAACAAGAAAATATAACTGAACGGTATATGTAGGATTATCCAACATGTGTAGTTTAAATTCAGTCACCAGAACTTGTGTTCGAACCCCCTCCTCATAACATACTCGTAGGTTAAACTTTGTGGCACAGATATGATAGCTTTGGATACAGGTTAGGCAAATTATTACTACGGTAATGCTATATTTTAGTTATATTATATTTTATCCATTCCGCTGTGAGATATTTTCTGAGGTCTAATATATTTTATACCTCTGTTTTTTCTGCAGGATACCAGAGCAACCAACGCGAGTTTCAATGGACTAGAGTTTTGAAAAAAGAATTCGGTCTGTTGGAATTCGGGTTGTTACAGTGTGTGTGTGTGTGCGCGCTCTCAAACCCATACAGGGTATTGCACGCCCTATCTCTTCATGAATTACCCGACAATCTTCGGTAGTCTCTCAACCAAAGATCTGATGCCAACTGTAACGACGCTCCATTTTTAACTGATTTTAGATTGATATAAATCACAGATGTCAGACCCAAAATGTTCAAAATAGTGAACTTTTGATGAGGATTAAATATAAGAAATAAAAGAGAAGAGAAAGAAACAGAACCCCGAATCTCATAGCGGAAGGATAAAATATTATAAGAACATAACTAAAACACTTATTAATTTACAGTATATAGTTTCCAATATCAGAGCTAATAAATCACTAACATACAAGGTAATGCGACAATAATACTAAAAAAAAATTGACTGTCAAGCTTTGTCTTCATTTCTGTAACAGAGTCTTCACTAAACTGAAACAACACAAGCCGACCTGAGCATAACGAAAACAATACACTCGAGTCTGAACTAGAATATCTCATGTAAGACAAATCAAAAGCATGATAGAAGAGTGTGGTAGCATCAAAGATGTTTACAAAATTTTCCATCTCCTATCAATGCATAACGTTAGTGCAATAACTTAAGAGATATTATGGGAACTTCAATCTCCTATGGGACCGTTAAACTATTTACATAGAATACAATACGCTATCATAGTGGCATCTATCAGTAAAGCATAGTATAGGAAATAGCGTTAAGGAGTTATATTATTACCTTAACACATTTTACAAGCATTGTAGTCTATACAGTATCGTAAAATGGTGACTTCAGAGGATGCTCCATAGTGTACAACACAAACCAAAGTCATAGTGGGCTAGATTAGGACATGACAAGGCACACAAGGCGATATCCAGTGTAGGATTAAACCGTTTACAAAGCCAAGTTGGTGGTAACACATAACCGTAGCCGTTGCCCACCTCGGACAACACTCCCTTAATCACGAGTGCGTATCAAATCAAATCAAACAAAGGGACTGAGATAACAAACAAACAAGTGTTGCTGATCGGGGTAGCTAACCCACTTGGCCTCGGCGTAGCTCCTATTTTAGTCATTTTAATTATGACCCGAAGATTAAGGCAATCCATCATTTTTCTCTTACTTCATTCTAGTAGTGTTTGTCAAACCAACACACTTCATTCTAGATCTATCCACCACTTACACAGCTATTAAAGTGTTTTCAGTATTGATAGAGAGTATAACAATTTGTGACTCCAGTCTCTAGAACAACCAAACACTTATTTCACACCGTGATCATTTATATTGTTAACATCATATTTAAATATCTTAAATCAGTTTACTTCAAGATTGATTTTACTTGAATCAATTCAATATTTGATTTAGCTTTAAATTTCCAATTTCATATATACAAAACAATTCATTTTCAAAATTCAAATTTCGATTTCAATATTAAGAATATTGTTATCCAAAGAAATCTTTATATTCAAATATTTGGACTTAAATAGTTCGGATTGAAGACAGACATTATATAAAAATTGTTAAATTATACATATATAATAGTTTTGATTTAAATTAGTTATAAATTAATTAAATTTAATGCAAAATAATTTAATTGAAATAGTTATAAAAAGTCAAAACAATATAAAAATAGTTATAAAAGATAATAATTAAATTTAATATAAAATAATTTAATTAAAATAGTTATAATATATATAATCGTTAAATTTAATACATAATAGTTTGATTAATTTTTTTAGTAAATATGTAAAAGTTAAATTAAATATATACTGGTTTAATAAAAATAATTTTAAAAATATTTAATTGTTAAGTTCAAAATTTTGTAGTTTCAATTAACATAGTTAAATTTAATATAAAATAGTTTGATTAAAATAGTTGTAAAGTATATAATAGTAAAATTTTATATAAAATATTTTAATTTAAAATGATTATTAAAATGTATAAAAATTAAGTTTTATATAATAGTTCAGTTCAAAATAGTTATTAATTTTTATATAAAATAGTTCAATATAAAATTATTTCGTTTCACCATGGTATCCATATTTTTTTATCCTATGGCCAATTGATCATTAAACTTCTATTTCTATTTCGGTAGTATATTTCATCTTAACTCGTATCCTATGTTACAGGTATACATCACTTTAACCTATTTTCAATTCAAGTATTCTACTTCCAAGGATGTAGATATTAATTTTGTCCCATTTCAGTGACATATAAGGTAGCAGATGTACATCTTAATCAATAACCATCAATAACATTAAATCAATCATTAAAACAACTATTAAACATAACATCTAATCATTATCCAAAACAAATAGTATATATCACAAAAATGTCAATTATTAGTTGACGTTTAACTAGCAACTTAGTTTCGATACTAATTAAATATCGATTCAAATAAATGACAAATAACTGATACTTGAAATTTAATCCATTTAAGTTCAGTTTAAACGTATATCAAATTTGCAAACAGTCAATCAAACAATATTACACATCCATGTCAATTTATCACTATTTTGTGTCCGTTAGTTGTTAAACCAATTTCTATATCAAATTAAATTCCTGAATGTCATTTAAATAAGTTATAACATATCGTAAATTTAATTTAACTTGCATAGATATTGTAATACGTGTTTTGACTAGGTTACAACATCCACCTTTGATTTTATGACAAATTTGAAATCCCAATGAATCCTAAAATTATAATGGTTTCCATATCCAACCAAACCAACTCCATGTCGTCCGCAATTCCCATATGAATTCAAACAGAGAAAACCGCACGCCGGTTTGAGCTCGTGTGTAAAAGTTATAAACATTCAGACAATTGGATTCAAATTTATATAAAAATAACCAAAACAAAGTCATATTCCATCATTACTCGGCACGTCATCACCTACGAAATCATGTTCCTACATGCACAATATCGAGAAAACCAAACCTAAACCCGTAGAGAAAACCCTACCTTTGATCAAGGACTGTCGCTGCCACATGAGTTATAGCTGCTCCGACCATCACAATCAACTGAGCTCGGCGAGCACTTTCCCTTGGACCCAACCAATCGCTATCTGCGCCAAAAGGATGACAGCCGCCGCCAGCTAAAATTTAGGGTTTTCTAACCCTAAACGCCAAATTCCGGCCAAGCTGCGATCGACGTTGAACTCCTTATGCCAGATACTACAAAAATCGTATCTTGATTTTGCGATTAATGCCCAAATCAAAAATACTGAATTTGAAATATATGATTTCAGAAATTTGAATTTTGACTGCGACTTGTGAATGAACAAAGCATCAAATCGAAAACTAAATCTTAGATCTAAGTTGCGCTAGTTGAAACCTTTCTAATGATATCAAATATGACGTGGTTTGAAGAATTAATTGAATTTTGACATTTATTTTTTGATCCGATAAACGCCACCGTTTTTAATCCGAAAGAATTTCGGGACTTGAAAATAAATGTGATGCTTGAGAAAAATGATATGACAGCTAGAGTTATAGAACATAAAATATATATATATATATAGTGATAAAGTGTCCATTGGGCCAATATGGTTATAATAGTCGAAGCCCGTTTTCACTGCTAAATCGAACTACGTCGTTTCATATATTGAAATATAAGTTTTTGATATTTTTAAACTCGCCGAAATTATCGAAATTCACTTAAACGCTGTCATGTTCAATTTTTTGAATTTCGTGTCATCAAATTTAGTTATATTAAAACATTGTTTTTATTTAACGCAAAATACGCGCTTTCTAACGTTAATTTCTCAAGTCTAAATTCTTCACTACTATTCTAAGTTCAACCTAAATTATAGTCAACTTTGATATTTTGAGATGATAATAAAATTTTAACTTTCATTTGAATAATTCAACTAGATTATAATCTACTAATTTATTAATCGTTCCATATAATTATAATCGGTTTGGTATAAATTAAATTTTAAATCAACGAAACTTAAAAAGTTATATTTAATTTAACAATTTAAATGGTAAAAAAATTAGATTGTCACGCTTTATATATTATTTTTGAAAAAAAAATTATGTTTGTATCCTTTGTATACACGAGCGTTACGGCATGCGCTTCACGTGTGATAATGGTGCATGCTTCACACGTATTTTTTATACAGATTATATATTATTAACACTTTTAAGGGAAATTAATTTCATAAATATTTAGTCATGTTTTTATTCTGAAATCATGTGTAGTTAATCTAAATATTTGTCTCTAAGCTGCAACAACTAATTTTTCATCAGTTGGAATTTTTTTTTCATTTTATATTAAATAGTTACAAAATTGTTAATGATTTTTGTACGTTTAAATGATATTTATTTGGAGATCCTAAATTTAAGCATGTCGAGAGATAATGAGTTTGTAAATTAGTTTAACTTTAAGTTCCCAAGCATGGGGAAATATTTTAAAATTTTAAAACATTTAAGTATTAGATCCTAGTTTTAATGGATGTTTCAATTTATTAAAACCTATACACGGGCATTTTTAGTAGTTCATGTTGACACCAAAAAAGTGTGACATCAAAACTGTTACAATCATTAATGAAGATATATTAAATATTTTAAAATTATTTTATAAAAGGAATTCCCTTGTTGCTTAAGATTAAAATATTTGTAAACTATAAGTATATGATTTCACAAAGTAACAAAATATTTTGCAAAACTTAAAATTTTCAAAATAAAATGTTTTCAAAATACAAGAGGATTATTGTATGTAACAATTCTATGATTTTTGTTTTATGATAACAAACATATATTTATTATTATAAATGTGTTTGTAATTGTACTGTTATACTGCATCACAAAAAGAATATAATATTTATATTTAAGTAGAATACTACTACACAAGAATTTAAATCAACTATTTTATAAGTCAACTATTTTTTATAAGTCAACTATTTTTACATTTCACTGAAATACAATACATTTAGAAGTCAACTATTTTTACATTTCACTGAAATACAATACATTTCATTTCATATTAAATTTCATATAATGCTCCTCACAACAGTTCACTTAGTTACTTTTCACACTGCTATACAAACTCATATACATTGACACACTCACACTTACACTTCACTCTCTGTTGACACACTGACACAATATTGTCTTCTGTCTGCCTCACTGTCAGTCCAGTCTTCTGCTTACATGTCACGGAAGAAAGACACAGTAAACTGGAACAAAAATAATTTATATTCTAGCAGATATAATTTTTATTTTAAAAATTTATCTGCCTCGGAAATTTGGTGTGTTTCTCATCATATTTCATAACATGATCTGATTTATATGGACATCCATCTATGTCTAGACACCTTGTGATATTCATAGTGATACACTGTAAATACCACAAGGCAGACTGTATAGTCTAGTGCTCACAGATCAGCCTCAACACACTACAGTGGTTTGCTGATAATAACCAGCATTACATTTAGCCGATTCTGAACAGCCACAACTCAGTTATGGCGGTCTGCTGATATAAAATTCATGTCTATTATTCGATTAGTCCACATAAATTATGCGTGCATGATACATGTATACACACACACACTTGTATGTATATACACATATATGAAAATGTGCAGGTGCATAATTCAACAACAAAAAACAATTCACGTTTTTCATGTGATTTGCAAATGGCAAATGAATCACACCAGTTCGAACAAAAGTCAGGGGCCGTGCACAAGAATGACCAAGGCAGCACAATCTCAAGGGACACATATGCACAGAAATGGCACAACAATGACACAAGTTCAAGAGTGCACAGCTTCTAATGTGAATAGATGGTAAAGTTTCAATTCAAAGGGAAATATGGACAAGTCCAATTTAAATTTCCAATACCAAAAGAGCCAAACAAGCATGCATGGTTCAAAGTAAACACAAGCTCTCATGATTCCGAGTTTGACAACATGCCCAGTAATTTTGGATTGCAAATACAAGTCAGTATACGCATGGGTATCTTCAGCATGACTCACAAATATGGCATGCAATGTGGACAAGAAAGGTGACAAAGCAATTGAACAAAACAACCTATATGTATACAAGGCAGCATTACTAGTATGATTCATGTATGCAAGAAAACTGGTCAAGAACTTCTTCCAGAATTTCAAGACAAGGTCGAACACAAGACTGTATACAAATTCCAGTGCAAACAGTAATGAAGCACAAGTGTCAGCAAGAATCAACATGGCAGGTGCAACATATCTTAAGTTCACACTTTTTTATTTCAAGTACAAGTGCAGGTATCATGGCATTATGAAAAGAGATACAATCGAATTAATCAAAGAGATAAATGTTTTTAATTCACTTATTAAATGAAATGAAAACATTTTATTCCTTGTTGGGGTGAATCAAATTTGGCAACCAAGATTCTGGAAATATATTCCACAATTCACAAAATGACATGCACAAGATTTTCAAGTAATTTTTTTTTAAAGATTCCAGACCAAAGCAATGAGACAGCATGGAGCATTTTTTAGAAAAATTACTCTCGAAAAACATGCAAAGGCCAAGCAAATATTTTTGACAAGAATCAATTTAAATCTTCCTAAAAATCAGTTCACAAATATACACATGTATGGTATTATGTGATTTCAGATTTTAGCAAGGAATTCACTAGACCAATTCAAGGCAAGAAACAATTCAATTTTAGTTCATATTGCCAACTTATTTGTCCAGAATTTCAGTTTCATTTTTGTCATGAGTTAAATATGGCAACAGGTTAAATGGCAAGAAATCGAGATGGATTTTTATGGTGGCAAGGATTCTTTAAATGGCAAGAAATCGAGACGGATTTTTAAGGTGGCAAGGATTCTTTCATTCACAGTAAGGTGTATTCGAATATACTTTGTTTGGCAAGTAAAAAAAATCATTTGTAGAAAATCACAAATCAAGTTTCTATGGCAAGAAATCTTTTTCATATTTCAGTTGTTTTCGGAAATGCTCAATTTGTTTAGGGATAGAAAATCAAATCGCAAGGGGCTACAAATTATATATTCCCAGAATTACTCAAATCATTAGAGCCATTCGAGTTTTACTAAGGAAAAAATTTGAAATAAAGTTAAGGTCGATTCATTTTTATTCAAGGCAACAAATTCTGGGAATCATGCAAGTATATCAAAATAGAAAGCCAAAATCACGCAACAATCAAACGAAGTCATTAGATGAAATCAAAGAGTTATTATACGGTTTAATAATCCTATATAATCACCTACATCATCGTAGGCAAGCGGATCTAATGAAAACAACAAGCAACGATAAGAGAGCTCAAAAGAAAATTCATAAGCAGGAAGTGCTCATGTTTTCGATCGTAAGGACCCAAATCGAACGAAAGACAAGCATAGAGAATCTAATATCATCAGAGACAATTCTTTTCTGCAATTCGAAGTTGCGATTTGGTTAGAAGAAGGAAAAAAAACCTTAATTCAGTTTTTG
Organism: Allium sativum; assembly: GCA_030737875.1. Lineage (NCBI taxonomy): Eukaryota > Viridiplantae > Streptophyta > Magnoliopsida > Asparagales > Amaryllidaceae > Allium > Allium sativum. The sequence goes on along the minus strand of CM060916.1, from coordinate 745,255,063 downwards.
GATCTACCGCCATTATTTTTGGGAAAAAAGTCTTAAAGAGCAGTTAACAAAATAATAAAAGGGTCGGCTTATTTTTGTTTAAGGGGAAAGGGATTTTTCAACTTGGGTTTTAAATTGTTTTATTTTAAAGAGTTTTTAATTTGCGTTATAAACCATCACATTTGTTTTCTAGTTTTTTCTATAAAAACTAGGTCATCTAATTAGGGTTTTTAACTAGTAGTTTTCTAGTGTTTGTAATAACTAGGGTTTACTAGCTACGGATTTGTAGCTAGGGGAAAATCTGATCTAGGGGATACAAATCAGTATAGGGTTTTGAGCGTTGGATTAAACAGGAGCAGGGTTTTTGAGTTTATAGGGTTTGTAAATGGTATCTGTTTTAATACCTAGTAAAAATCTTAGAAGTGCAGCAGTAGGCAGAGTTTACCGAAGCTGGGTATAAACTGTGTTATTTATTTCTGCATTTATTCTTTATCTGCTGCAATCTGTTCTGTGATATTTTAATATATTGAATTAAATTCAATAAACCCATTCACCCTCCCCCCCTCTAGGGTTAATCTAGATCCAACAAGTGGTATCACAGCTTAGTATTTTATTAACTCTAGAGATGGTGTTCCCTAATTGTCGGTATTGCGAGAGTCGGTCCAGTGATATTCCAATTATTTACAATGGGACAAATTTTTTATTCTGGAAATCGAAAATCGAATTCTATCTAAAATCTGTTAATTTTGAAAATTGGAATATTATTGTAAGTACGGGAGATACAGTAGATAAGAAAAATAAAGTTGTCAATGCTTGGGTTATGCATATTCTATATTCTTATCTCAGTGATAATTAGCTTAAACTTATCTCTCATTGTTTGACTGCACAGGATATCTAGAAAACTCTCAACAAATTGTATGGAACGGAAAACAACTGCTCAAAATCCCAGAATGTCAACTCCGATTCAGATATATGCTTAAAAGGAGAAAAAGATGAAAATTCAAGTAGATCAGACGATGGAGACTCAACAAACAATGAGACTGAAAGTTTCTAATATGAAAATTTAGTTTACATATGTGCTGATTTAACAAAAACTGTTGACATTCTCCATCGGAAAAAAAATCTTTAAAATCTATAAATCATGATTTGATCAGCAAAAATAACTGTTTGGAATAAAAACTTTCAAATTCCATGAAATTAGACAATTGTGATTATGAAAATTGTTTGAAATTGAAATCCGATCTCGTTCATCTCAATAAAAACATTCAAGTTTGAAGGGGAAATTCTGATTGTAAAAGATAACGAGATTGAGCTAAAAGATACAAATAATTCTTTACAAAAGGAATTTGAAAATTTTAGGACTACTAATAATTACAAACATGAAATTGCTGAAAAAGAAAGATTATTGAAAACTGATTTGATTTTGAAAGAGTTAGAAAGTGAAATTGTGAAATTCAAGAAATTTGAAAAACTTGATTTTAAAAAGCAAAAACGATTTGAATTTGAAATCTCTGAGTCTCAAGCCAAAATCAAATTACTTGAATCTGAAAGAAAGATCACTAATAATCATTATTCATATTTAATCAAAGAAAACAGTGATCTTAAATCCAAAATTCAACGATTAGAATCAACTTTGGAGAAATTCTCTAATGGGGAAAAATCATTGAATATGTTGTTACAAAATCAAGTTTCTATTAGAAATGAATATGGTATTGGCTTTGGGAAAATAAATGTTTGCGAAAACTGGAATTCAAATAGTTTTAAAAATCCTTCAAACTGGTTTAAAAAGAATCGATTTGAAAATTTGAACTCTGATAATTTCAAAGGATTTTTTCATATACGAAATGAGAATTTGCTATGTATCAAACCTTTCAAACAATCTTGGATCCCAAATGGAAATAAAATGATGTTGACTAAATTCAAGCGGATTTGGGTTCCTAAGGGTACAAAGGTAAATTTAAATGGATTGTTGTACAAACAAGTTTTGGTACCAAAACATTTGAACAAAACTGTGAGTGGTTTTACAAATTTTGTTAGACCACTCAATCCCCTAAACTGTTAGGTACCGGAGGAGGATGAGGAACTGCTAAAAAAAAGAGAATTGATTTCAAATTGTTCCGTATCATTATATCATTCTGTGTTCCTTGGCTTAGTTTGTTGAGTTAAAGAATCAACATCATCCACTGAAAATCTGGTATGATCTCCAAACTCATCTCTGTTGATATTCTTTTCTTTGTTTATTCCTCCTTCTACCTCTTCTGTTTATTTTAACTGATTTTTCTGATTTGATTCGACACTGCCATATTTTTTTAAGCTTTCTTAACTTCGAATTGCATAATTCATGGTTTTCTAGAAATTCGCTTCATTTGAATAAAAATCTCATGTTTTAATCATTTACAAATCTTGAATTTAAACTTGTAAATATCTGCAATTGTTTTGAAGATTATTTTTTTATGTTTGAATTCCTAATAGTGCTGAAGCATTCTTGTTATATCTTAAACACTATTAATTAGAATTCTAAATTTTTGAATATCCGAAATATTAATGAAATTTCACACACCTCTTCTATTTTGAGATTCTTCTAATTCATTTTGGAAAGACTTCAAAATTAATACTCATTACAGAACACTACTGTAACAACCCGAATTTTAATAACATGTTAAGACAAGAATCAAGGTAGAATTAAATTATAAAATCTGAATCAAGGGAAACGGGTTGTGCCATTGCGTTCGTCTCGGAAAAATACGCGAAATAGAGTCCGAATTTTCGAAAATCGGGGTCCGTATGTCCAAGATATGGCCCGTCAAAGTTTTCAGAAAATTCCAAGTTCAAAACAGTTTAAAACTAGAGCCAAATTCAAATTCAAACACACGGGGGCAGGGCGGGAAAATTCCCGCCCAGGTCAAGTCGACAGGGGTGTCGACTGCGCAGTCGACACCACCTCCCCCCCATGTCGACTGCCCAGTCGACATGGGTGTCGACCTAGGTGGTCCGGCCAAGATGGCCTGGGTGCACCTGCTTGGCCTTGTGCTCTGTTCTGATGGCCTGTGACGGATTTTGAGGGTTCAGATCTGTTCTAGGGTTTATCTAAGGGCCTAAATGAGTTCCTACATCTATAATTACAACCTAAGGCCTAAACTAATTCATAACAAATCATTCTTACACCTAAATGCTGTTGGAATCTCTCTTGAGCCATGGCCGCCGTCTCCAAATTAAAGCTTAAGCGTTCAAACCCAAATCAAATCAAAGATCAATGCTTCTACAACAAATTCAAGAGGATAGATCAATGACACTGCAACTTTCTACGACAAATTCACTCCCTAATTCATTAGCCGTTCTCTGTAAGTGCTAGTTATTTTCAGATCTAAATATTTAATTTTAATATGGGCATGAAATAAAGTGGAATTGAATCTATGTATGTTTATCGATTCAAATCTATTCCTGTTGCTTTATGAATCTTTAGTTTTGAGACTTGTCTACCTTTATTCTCATGACAAGTTTGTGATTTATTCAGCAGTTTTCTTGATTCGTAATGATGTTATCATCAAGTTCTAATATTTATGCCTATCATGATGTTGTTTTTCTCTCTGATCTATTTATTATGCAAATTTCTATCTCCCTCTATTTATTTTCTTTTGATGAACCTTGGTCAACTTCGGACCTTGGCCTAAAATCGCGATTCGCATACGAGATGTATACGGGGGAAATATGGGATTATTGCCTATATGGATATGATTAATAATTGGCAACATGAAATTGGATATTATCATTTAATTTGCAAGTTTGGGGTAGATCTGTAAAGTTTGGTATAATCTTGTTATGATAAAATTTGCATAAATATTATATACATGGAATTCGACACCAATTGGATCTATGTAAATTAAATCAAAAGATTGGGCTTATGCTAATTAGGCATATGTAGATTTGGGAATTTTGAGCATGAAAGCGATTGTAAACTTTATAATTGGCATAAACATGTATTAGGAACTTGGGCAACTGGCATGTATTGAAATAAAAAGATTATAGCTTGGGATAACTACATCATGAATCATCGGATTTGGGTATGAAACTTGATACGTGTAATTTTGTCTAGATCTTGACGTATGAAAAAAAGGGCATGAAACTTGGTATATATGTAAACTGACTAGAATCGGGTACATATATTAGTTGGTATGTAATAGCCTTAAAAGAGGGATAAATATAAATTGAGATAAGTTGCCTTTAATGGCCTAAGATAAATTGTGGTAAAATTGGTATGATTTTGCAAACCATTAATTGATGGACATAATTGAGTCAATTACGGACATCGTTAAATTAGGAATTAATTGATAATTTGAATAGGGGAAATAAATTCAAATTGGGGTAAAAGATTATAAGTGATAATCAATGCTCAGGACACGAGGTTGGACTCATTTGTGACGTAAACCTGCCCGGAACCGCCCGGCGAATCCAGTAGTCACTAATGTCAGCCCAATGTGAGAGGTCCTAGGCCCAAATTAAAAGCGTAACAGTTGTAAAGACACGAGGTTAGACTCTTTTATGGTGTAAGACTGCCCGGACCCGCCCGGCAAATCCAGCTGCCATAAATGTCAGTCTAATGTGAGAGGTCTTTATAAGGTTACGGCCTTAATGAATTAAGAAATACTTAACCAAATAAACATGTGGTGGGACATGGGGTTAAGTGGGTGACATGTGGGAGACATGTGGAAATACGAATAGTAGTACTTAACCAACGTAACATGGTAATTAGACCAGTGGGTAGGGTTAAGTAAATAAGAACACTTAACCAATATGATATAAATGGGTGGGTTAAGTAATATGATTAGGTTAATCTCGACACTTAACCAATTTAATATGTTGACTACGGGAGTGGGTAAGGTTAAGCAAATGTTTAACCATTATAACATGATTAAACTGGACTAGAGAGTGAGGTTAAGTTAATGAGAACACTTAACTAATACAATGGGTTAATTAGACAAGTGGTTGCGGTTTAGTAGTAACACTTAACCAACATAACAGGACAAGCGGGTGGGTTAAGTTAACTTGAATAAGTTGATAACACTTAACCATTATAATATGACTAGTGGATGGGGTTAAGTTAACATGCACTTAACCAATCTGATGTGATGCGTGGTAGGGTTAAGTAACACATGGGGTTAAGTTAACAAGAAAATTCTTAACCAGTGTAACCAGATAGACGAACGGGGTTAAGTTAATAAACCACACTTAACCAATCAAACATAATAAGCGAGAAAGGTTAAGTTAACTAAGGTAAACACTTAACCATGGTAATATAACGAGTAGAAGGGTTAAGTACATATCGGGTTGGTGGGTAATATTAGTAAATATAGGCCCACATACACTTAACCATTAAATACACAAGCTTGAATCAGTAGCGGGGTTAAGTACACATCAGGGTTGGTGGGTAATATCAGAGAATATAGGCCCACAGACTTAACCATTAGAAAAACCTAGTAACGGGGACCCATTTCAGCAGTAACCCACATTAGGTATCAACGGAACCCTGAGCTAGGCACGGTGGGGCACGATTACTGGGCTGATTATAAGAGGTCAAATTAGCGGCGGTTGGTGCAGCAGTGCAGGTTCTAACGGAGTGCAGACGTGCACACACTTTGGCGCAAAAACTGGGCATCAGTAGTTATAAAGCTGTGCATCTTGATTGTGTCAGGGTTGCCACCATGGGACTTGATATGGTGGGACCAGCACAGGTATCTACAAGTAGGGGGCCGCGTGACACAAACGAGAACTAGGTCAAGTAGGGAGCCGTTCGATAAGGTAGTAAGGGTGCATCGAATATATACATGGCCATTGGAGTGATCGAGGTGGAATCCTCAAAATCGATGTACACCTGAAAGCTACCATAATTTCGGGGATTGGGATCACGTTGTAATTATTATATAATACGGGCTACTAGTTGGGACATTAGTAGGGATACGGATCCTTGTTACACAAGACACTAGTTGGGATACTAGTAGGAGTACAGATCATTCCGTGTAAGACACTTATGAGGATGCTAGTTAGGTGGTGCAGAGCAAATAGATATCGTTTTAATGGTAAAGCTTAGAAACCTTGCGATGTTATTCTTGATAGAAACCATGTGGTGGGATACTTGATAGGAATTATGGGATGTTATACTTGTTTCATCATGCCCGAAATTTATCTTGTTACCTTAGTTTATCTTGTTATCATAGTTTGTCTTGTTATCTTAGTTTATCTTGCCTACCTTGTCATCATGCTTATGTTTACTTTCAGGTTATTCATGCCATGTTATCTTTACCTATTTTATGCTGAAAGTCACTAGGACTTACTCAGTCTTTATGACTGACCCGTTTTGTTTCGCCTCTTTTTCTTCCGTTCTCCCCCCCCCCCCCCCCCCAGGTTCACAGGGTGGGAATACAGCTTAGTACGGATCTTACCAAGCTCCAAGGCTCTTTCATGTATGGCTTGGATTTCTCTTGGCTATGGCTTGCCTTGCTTTATTGGGGAATACTACAGTTTGTTTTTATGCTTCTTTGTTTTTTAGCAAGACAAATATTTTAACTATGAAATTGGGTATTGGAAGTTGATGGGCTTTTCTTGTAAACATTTATATTTAATAAATGATTTGAAGTACTTCCACTTTATTTTCCGTTGTTTTATATATGTCTGTCTTGTAATATTTTTGTTCCAGTGCCCATAATACACCATTGAAGTTAAGGCATTCCCTTTGTGAGTGACCTTAACAGATGTGGGGTGTTACATTTGGTATCAGAGCAGAAGGTTACCAGACTGGGCAAAAGCTTTCAAAAACCTTCTGAAATTATTTTCAAAACATTTACAAAGAAGCAAATTGTCAAGAAAATTTTGTATTCCCCAAAGCCATATGCACTATCTTTTGATTATCTCTTGAAATCTCTTCTCTCTCTTTTCACCATAGTTTCGTACGCATCCGACACATGTCGGAGGGCAAAGGAGTGCCCAGCCTCCGTCTGTAGCCGTGGTAGTTCCATCTGCGTCTAATCTTATTTCAAGTTGGGTAGAGTGTCGTGCGTTGGAGGTAGCTTTGAGAGACTTGTTAACAAACTATACAAGGACAGTAAGAACAAAAAACTAGTTGTTATAGCTTAATCCACGAAGGAGGAAAAAGGTGAGAGGAAAGAGGCCAAAGTGAAAGAATAGTAAAACCCATGACAAGAGAGAGTATCCTTAGTGAGAAGGGACATGTAGTTAAGTATTATAGGACAAGGGCAAGGGACAAGATCGTCGAGAGGGCAATTGAAAGCTCTCACCACTAGCGTACCTAAGAGAGTGGTAACGTTCCTGTTAAAGGTTTAGCTTTTCTTTTCTATCATCCCACTAGAACTTTGTTTTTGTACATCGCATCCTTTTAATTCTGCTTCGAAAGTTGAGTCTCTGCACCTTAGTACTAGCATGGTAGAGGATCCCATTTTTTTTTCTCAAATCCTGTTGGGGAAATCGGCTCATTTATTCATGACTTGTTTGGATTTGAGAATGTCTATGCTAAGTGTTGAGTCTAGAAGTAATATTTATGTTTTGGGCTATGGGTTGATTCTAGCGATGGAGTGGTTATCCAGTAAGGGTGACCTTCTCGGTTTTGAAAAGAGGGTAGTTAGACTCTTGACTTGCCTCGGTAATACCCTCGAAGTCGCATGTAACCTTTAGGGTTCTATCAGAATTTGTTTCCTAGAATCTCTTGACACATTTATTGGTAATTTGTAATCCGATCGAGTAGTGTTCGCCACTAAGGCGGATGGGTCATTTCGCTTATGCATGAGTTGTAGAGAATCACCTTAGTAAGTACATTTGGCAACATGGTTGGCATTTATTTCCAAGAGATAGTTCTTCTGCGTGGAATACCTGATAGTAAGTGGATGAGATCCAAGATTCACTAGTGAATTTTGGAGAGCTTGCATGAAACCATGAGTACGCAGTTATGTTTGAGCCAAGTATACTAGAAGGAGAATAAGTGAAGGAGGAACGAGAGGCAACAGTGAAATAGGTTCCAACTCATATTTTGGAAACAAGAATTAAGAAGCTACGAAATTGTGAAGTTAAAGACGGTCAAAGCACAATGGAGTTAAGCTCAAGGAAATGCGACTTAGAAGATTGAAGACTAGATTCGTGCATCATATCTCTTCTTAAGAGTATATCCTTGATCCCTCTCTTCCTGTAAAGCTTACTTGCATGCTATTTTTTTTTTGTATATCCTCTCGGTCCCATTCTCAATCCAATTTCTGTTGCAAACCCCATAGGGAGTATGACTCATCTGTTAGTAACACATGTTGGGGCTTGAGGGTGTTCGTTGGGTTGACTAAACTTTTTGGGTTTTATAGGATACGGGTTGGTCTTAGGAAGGGATTTCCTTGCGACCTAATAGGAGTCCATCATGCTTAGTTTCCTAGAATCATATATATTGGTTGGGATGAGTATTTCTTTGGGTGTCGGTCTGATGTTGATTTCGGTCTTTGGGGCTGATGCTTAGAGAGTTCTTCTCCTAATCAATATATATATGGCATAGGTTTCCAGTTTTGACATTGCCTAATGGGCATAAAGTTTTTACTTGCTTCTATCTTTCGATCCTATCTTGAGAACTTTAGGTAGAACCCTATGGATGTAAACATGAGTTTGAGACATGTTATGATTGATGGTTGCAAGTGGCTGCAAGTGGTTGCTAGTGGTTGCTCGTGGATGCATTTACACATTAGGCACTAGATCGGCTCAGTCACCTTTCATATTGCATATGCATGAGTGTTTATACTTATTTATGGATGAAATTGAATGTGTTATCATGTGGATGTTGCATATGGATGGATGTTTGTGCACACATATAGTCTTTATGTGACTAGGACTATTTGCATACATGTTGGACTCATGGCACTAAACATATTTTGCATCTAGAAGACCAATCAGGCCGGATCATTTGCATTAGACAAGGAACATATACACACACTTCTTGCATATGTTCATACAGCATTAGAATTCTTTTAAGGACAATGGTTGCCTGTGGATGATGTTTTGAGTAGATGGATGATGGATGGTAGGATACGTTCTTCCTAACTTGGAGATTTCGGGGACGAAATCCTTAAAGGAGGGGAGAATGTAACAACCCGAATTTAAATAACATGTTAAGACAAGAATCAAGGCAGAATTAAATTATAAAATCTGAATCTAGGGAAACAGGCTGTGCCATTGCGTTCGTCTCGGAAAAATACGCGAAATAGAGACCGAATTTTCGAAAATCGGGGTCCGTATGACCAAGATATGGCCCGTCAAAGTTTTCAGAAAATTCTAAGTTCAAAACAGTTTAAAACTAGAGCCAAATTCGAATTCAAACACACGGGGGCAGGGCGGGAAAATTCCCGCCCAGGTCAAGTCGACAGGGGTGTCGACTGCGCAGTCGACACCACCCCCTCCCCCCCCCCCCACCATGTCGACTGCCCAATCGACATGGGTGTCGACCTGGGTGGTCCGGCCAAGATGGCCTGGGTGCACCTGCTTGGCCTTGTGCTCTGTTCTGATGGCCTGTGACGGATTTTGAGAGTTCGGATCTGTTCTAGGGTATATCTAAGGGCCTAAATGAGTTCCTACATCTATAAATACAACCTAAGGCCTAACCTAATTCATAACAAATCATTCCTACACCTAAATGCTGCTGGAATCTCTCTTGAGCCATGGCCGCCGTCTCCAAATTAAAGCTTAAGCGTTCAAACCCAAATCAAATCAAAGATCAATGCTTCTACAACAAATTCAAGAGGATAGAACAATGACACTGCAACTTTCTACAACAAATTCACTCCCTAATTCATTAGCCGTTCTCTGTAAGTGCTAGTTATTTTCAGATCTAAATATTTAATTTTAATATGGGCATGAAATAAAGTGGAATTGAATCTAAGTATGTTTATCGATTCAGATCTATTCCTGTTGCTTTTTGAATCTTTAGTTTTGAGACTTGTCTACCTTTATTCTCATGACAAGTTTGTGATTTATTCAGCAGTTTTCTTGATTCGTAATGATGTTATCATCAAGTTCTAATATATATATCATGATGTTGTTTTTCTCTCTGATCTATTTATTATGCAAATTTCTATCTCCCCCTATTTATTTTCTTTTGATGAACCTTGGTCAACTTCGGACCTTGGCCTAAAATCGCGATTCGCATACGAGATGTATACGGGGGAAATATGGGATTATTGCCTATATGGATATGATTAATAATTGGCAACATGAAATTGGATATTATCATTTAATTTGCAAGTTTGGGGTAGATCTGTAAAGTTTGGTACAATCTTGTTATGATAAAATTTGCATAAATATTATATACATGGAATTCGACACCAATTGGATCTATGTAAATTAAATCAAAAGATTGGGCTTATGCTAATTAGGCATATGTAGATTTGGGAATTTTGAGCATGAAAGCGATTGTAAACTTTATAATTGGCATAAACATGTATTAGGAACTTGGGCAACTGGCATGTATTGAAATAAAAAGATTATAGCTTGGGATAACTACATCATGAATCATCGGATTTGGGTATGAAACTTAATACGTGTAATTTTGTCTAGATCTTGACGTATGAAAAAAAGGGCATGAAACTTGGTATATATGTAAACTGACTAGAATTGGGTACATATATTAGTTGGTATGTAATAGCCTTAAAAGAGGGATAAATATAAATTGAGATAAGTTGCCTTTAATGGCCTAAGATAAATTGTGGTAAAATTGGTATGATTTTGCAAACCATTAATTGATGGACATAATTGAGTCAATTACGGACATCGTTAAATTAGGAATTAATTGATAATTTGAATAAGGGAAATAAATTCAAATTAGGGTAAAAGATTATAAGTGATAATCAATGCTTAGGACACGAGGTTGGACTCATTTGTGACGTAAACCTGCCCGGAACCGCCCGGCGAATCCAGTAGTCACTAATGTCAGCCCAATGTGAGAGGTCCTAGGCCCAAATTAAAAGTGTAACAGTTGTAAAGACACGAGGTTAGACTCTTTTATGGTGTAAGACTGCCCGGACCCGCCCGGCAAATCCAGCTGCCATAAATGTCAGTCTAATGTGAGAGGTCTTTATAAGGTTACGGCCTTAATGAATTAAGAAATACTTAACCAAATAAACATGTGGTGGGACATGGGGTTAAGTGGGTGACATGTGGGAGACATGTGGAAATACGAATAGTAATACTTAACCAACGTAACATGGTAATTAGACCAGTGGGTAGGGTTAAGTAAATAAGAACACTTAACCAATATGATATAAATGGGTGGGTTAAGTAATATGATTAGGTTAATCTGGACACTTAACCAATTTAATATGTTGACTACGGGAGTGGGTAAGGTTAAGAAAATGTTTAACCATTATAACATGATTAAACTGGACTAGAGAGTGAGGTTAAGTTAATGAGAACACTTAACTAATACAATGGGTTAATTAGACAAGTGGTTGCGGTTTAGTAGTAACACTTAACCAACATAACAGGACAAGCGGGTGGGTTAAGTTAACTTGAATAAGTTGATAACACTTAACCATTATAATATGACTAGTGGATGGGGTTAAGTTAACATGCACTTAACCAATCTGATGTGATGCGTGGTAGGGTTAAGTAACACATGAGGTTAAGTTAACAAGAAAATTCTTAACCAATGTAACCAGAGAGACGAACGGGGTTAAGTTAATAAACCACACTTAACCAATCAAACATAATAAGCGAGAAAGGTTAAGTTAACTAAGGTAAACACTTAACCATGGTAATATAACGAGTAGAAGGGTTAAGTACATATCGGGTTGGTGGGTAATATTAGTAAATATAGGCCCACATACACTTAACCATTAAATACACATGCTTGAATCAGTAGCGGGGTTAAGTACACATCAGGGTTGGTGGGTAATATCAGAGAATATAGGCCCACAGACTTAACCATTAGAAAAACCTAGTAACGGGGACCCATTTCAGTAGTAACCCACATTAGGTATCAACGGAACCCTGAGCTAGGCACGGTGGGGCACGATTACTGGGCTGATTATAAGAGGTTAAATTAGCGGCAGTTGGTGCAGCAGTGCAGGTTCTAACGGAGTGCGGACGTGCACACACTTCGGCGCAGAAAATTTAGCCAATGGGCATCAGTAGGTATAAAGTTGTGCATCTTGATTGTGTCAGGGTTGCCACCATGGGACTTGATACACCCCATGGTGGGACCAGCACAGGTATCTACAAGTAGGGGACCGCGTGACACAAACGAGAACTAGGTCAAGTAGGGAGCCGTTCGATAAGGTAGTAAGGGTGCATCGAATATATACATGGCCATTGGGGTGATCGAGGTGGAATCCTCAAAATCGATGTACACCTGAAAGCTACCATGATTGCTGGGATTGGGATCACGTTGTAATTATTATATAACACGGGCTACTAGTTGGGACACTAGTAGGGGGTACGGATCCTTGTTACACAAGACACTAGTTGGGATACTAGTAGGAGTACAGATCATTTCATGTAAGACACTTATGAGGATGCTAGTTAGGTGGTGCAGAGAAAATAGATATCGTTTTAATGGTAAAGCTTAGAAACCTTGCGATGTTATTCTTGATAGAAACCATGCGGTGGGATACTTGATAGGAATTATGGGATGTTATACTTGTTTCATCGTGCCCGAAGTTTATCTTGTTACCTTAGTTTATCTTGTTATCATAGTTTGTCTTGTTATCTTAGTTTATCTTGCCTACCTTGTCATCATGCTTATGTTTACTTTCAGTTTATTCATGTCATGTTATCTTTACCTATTTTATGCTGAAAGTCACTAGGACTTACTCAGTCTTTATGACTGTCCCGTTTTGTTTCGCCTCTTTTTCTTCCGTTTCCCCCCTCCCCCCAGGTTCACAGGGTGGGAATACAGCTTAGTTCGGATCTTACCAAGCTCCAAGGCTCTTTCATGTATGGCTTGGATTTCTCTTGGCTATGGCTTGCCTTGCTTTATTGGGGAATATTGTAGTTTGTTTTTATGCTTCTTTGTTTTTGAGCAAGACATATATTTTAACTATGAAATTGGGTATTGGAAGTTGATGGGCTTTTCTTGTAAACATTTATATTTAATAAATGATTTGAAGTACTTCCACTTTATTTTCCGCTGTTTTATGTATGTCTGTCTTGTAATATTTTTGTTCCAGTACCCATAATACTCCATTGAAGTTAAGGCATTCCCTTTATGAGTGACCTTAACAGATGTGGGGTGTTACAACTACTATTTTTCAGTTGTGATGATTTCATTAATTTTTCGATTATCTTGATTATTTATGAACTGGATTTTTTTAATCATTGTTTACATCTTGAATTTCTTCGTCATTCATGATCATCTTGGCCGAACATTTGTTGTTTGAAATCATCTGAAATATTTTTGATATTTTGAATCTCATACACCTCTTAGATTTGGAATTAGTAATCTTATGTGATTGATTCTTTGTATCTCAAAATTTACATTTATTCAAGTGATTTCAAATAAATTATTTTTAATTTTAGATCATAAATTATCTCTCATGCTTGATGTAAATATTATGAAAATTCTCTTATGCTTATCAGCAATAATTGTAAAAATCCTTTGAAAATCTGGTTTTAAAAGTCAGTGTTATTTCATGATCATTTGATTTAAATATTTGTTAGTTTGAAATCATTTGAAAATTTTAATTTGTGAATCTCACGCAATCTTGCAATTGAAATTTATAATATAGTGTGATCGATTCATTGAATCTTGAGATTTTTGTATTCCTTCAAATGATTTAAAATAAACTATATTTTTAATCTTGGGTCATGAATCATCTTATGTGATTGACAAAAATATTTGAAAAAAAAATCTTGTCAAGACTGCTTTAAAATTGTTTGTGGTGCTGCTCTGATAAAAGGACTCATTTTGAAAATGTTTTTGATCACTTCTTGTCTTTGTATCACCTGCTGATCTAATAAATGGAAATGAATTGTTAAATTATTTGCTTGGGCATGGTAATTTTTTAAGTTCAGTGTAAAGTGGAAGAACATAAAATCAGTCTCTAAGATATCTTTGTTAGCCACCAGGGTGGTATTAAAGTTCCCGTTAGCAGAGACAACAAGTGGTATCAGAAGTGTTTAAAATTATCTTACTCATCTGGTTAATTCTTTATATTCTTTCCATCTTGTGTAGACCTCTTTAAATCCCATTTGCCTTGTATAAATCTTTTTAAATCCATTTAGTAATTGATTTTTCAATTTTTAAAATCATTTACTGATTATTTATTCAGAAATTGAAATCAATAACCGAATTGAACTGTATTTAAAATTCATCAAAATTATTATCAGAATTTTGAAATTGTGATGAATTGTGACTACAATATATTTCACAACAAGAGGAAATTTTATTTAAATTTTCATGCTAATTGAACAATTTTTATAATATCTTTGAATTGGCGGTTATTTCACGAACATCACATTTATTTACCATTATTCTGCTATCCTTCATGATTTTATATTAATATGGGGAGTCTAATATTTTTAAAATCATCTTGAATAAACGGTGGAAATATTTGTGATGGAATTGTGATTATATTATTTTTTAGAATTACTGATAATTGAAAATTTTCAAGAATCCCGGTATAGTTGAGCATATTTCATAATATTATTAATTCAGAAATTTATTTCACAACCATTTATGTACCTACCACATTTCTATCATCCATATTGGTTTTATATACTAAGGAGTTATTCTTTTGAACCAGAAAATAGTAAAAATATAATATTCATAAGTGTTTCTCTAACCTCATTTAAAAATCCAAGCTTTGCTAATGCATGGTAATGAAATTACTTATATTTAAGCTGCAACTGAACTCATTTAAAAATCCAGGATTTGGTTATGCGTAGTCAGTGTGCCCTTAAATTTAAAGAAAAGGAAATGATTTGCTATATATAAATTTTTATATGAAAATCACCTTGGTGTGTAAAAGCCTAACCTATCGGTCCATTTTTTTTAAATCTGTGAAATGTGTTAATATTTTATGAAATATTATGATTTGCTGATTGATAGCTATTGGGATTTGAGATTATTTGATTGCGTCACTTAAATTGAATACATATAATCGTAGTCCAAATCCATCACTATTTTGTGCTTAATTTTAAAATCTTATTGCAAAATTTTTGCAATCATATTTTTCAAACTCTCTCCATTTTAACAAATTTCATCGTAAATCCATTATTTTAAAATGTGAAATTTGCCACTAGTTCTTAGAATATTATGATTTTTGTTTGACTGATAAGATTTATGATGAATGTTCTTCCTCTTAAGCTGATATTATAATTTTAGTCAATTATTTCATCACTGTTTTAATTTCTGTATCCTTTTGATGATAACAAAAGGGAGGAAATGGGTTAAGATTTTGATCGATGAGTGGATATTCTTTGAAATTATTATTTTTCACTCATGCACATATTTAGAGGAGTTTTGTTGTAGGGGAGCACTCAAATGGGGGAGTTTAATAATTCACTGTTAAACACATTTAATATTATACTCAAAATCTTATTTTATGTTAGTCATCATCAAAAGAGGGAGATTGTTGTATGTAACAGTTCTATGATTTTTGTTCGATGATAACAAATATATATTTATTATTATAAATGCGTTTGTAATTGTGCTGTTATACTACATCACAAACAGAATATAATATTTATATTTAAATAGAATACTACTACACAAGAATTTAAATATTCAAACAGTATTTTATTTAAATATGATATTTTATTTCAACATCTCAACAGTACAAATTTATAACTCCACTATTTGTACATTTCACTGAAATATAATACATTTCATTTCATATTAAATTTCATACAATGCTCCTCACTATATTTCACTCAGTTACATTTCACACTGCTGTACAAACTCATATAAATTGACACACTCACAATTACACTTCACTCTATGTTGACACATTGACACTGCCAGTCCAATCTTCTGCTTACCTGTCACGGAAGAAACACACAGTAAACTGGAACAAAAATAATTTATATTCTAGCAGATATAATTTTTATTTTATAAATTTATTTGCCTCATAATTTTGGTGTGTTTCTCATCATATTTCATGACATGATCTAATTTATATGGACATCCATCTA
The DNA here is from genome assembly GCA_030737875.1 of Allium sativum. Taxonomy (NCBI): domain Eukaryota; kingdom Viridiplantae; phylum Streptophyta; class Magnoliopsida; order Asparagales; family Amaryllidaceae; genus Allium; species Allium sativum. The sequence goes on along the minus strand of CM060916.1, from coordinate 745,238,923 downwards.
TGTCTAGACAATTTGTGATATTCACAGTGATACAGTGTAAATATCACAAGGCAGACTGTACACTCTAGTGCTCATAGATCAACCTCAATACACTACACTGGTTTGCTGATCAGAATCAACATTACATTTAGCCGATTCTGAACAGCCACTACTCAGTTATAGCGGTCTGCTGATATAAAATTCATGTGTGTTATTCGATTAGTCTACATAAATTACGCGTGCACGATACATGTATACTAACACAGTTGTATGTATATACACATATACAAAAATGTGCAGGTGCATAATTCAATGCATACAGGACATAACAACAAAAAACAATTCAGGTTTTTCAAGTGATTTGCAAATGGCAAATGAATCACAACAGTTCGAACAAAATTCAGGGGTCATGCACAAGAATGACCAAGGAAATACAATCTCAAGTGACACGTATGCAAAGAAATGGCACAACAATGACACAAGTTCAAGAGTGCGCAACTTCTAATGTGAATGCATGGTAAAGTATCAGTTCAAAGGGAAATATGGAAAAGCCCAGTTTAAAATTCCAACAACAACAAAGCCAAACAAGCATGCATGGTTCAAAGTAAACACAAGCTGTCATGATTCCGAGTTTGACAACATGCACAGTAATTTTGGATTGCAAATACAAGCCAGTATACGCATGGGTACTTTTAGCATGACTCGCAAATATGGCATGCAAAGTGTAAAGGCCCGTAAATCCGTACCTATTTGAGCTGACTAATATCCTACACATTCAACCCAAAGTGCACGAAAATACATATTTTTAATATCTAGAAATAAGAGGATGAGAAAGATAAGATAGAAATAATAGAATAGAAGAATAAGAAGAACAAGAACATCAGAATCTCATAGCGGAATTTTAACAAAATACATAATATATTACATATCAGAGTCTGTTACATCATCATAATACATCTTACATGGTTACTGACACGTCTTGCAAACTTGATTCTTAGATATAGATATACTAATAAGCCGATTCCGGATCTTCTAGTCCAAAATACTCCAAAGTATTCCAGTAGTTACCTGAATCACTTGCCTGCCCATAACAAGTGTTATGAGTACCCAAGAGTTTAGGAAAACACAAAAAAATAAACTCTGGGTCGGTCATGGGACTGGTATGAGTAAACGATTCAAAACACAGCTTGATTATCACAGTATGTCTCATGAGACCACGCCGTAAAAACGGAACGGGCTATTCCCTCATGAGATACAGAACAATTGGTTTTAACTTTTCAAAAATGTTTTGAAAGAAAAGATAATAGTAAGACCAGCCCACACATAAACATGGACGGTTTTTGTCTTACTATAACCCAAAATATCTTTGATATCAAATCATCTGATATTATAATAGTTTATATCAAATAAATAACCATCTAGCGGAACGCTTGCATCTCACGCTCCACCTATATATATAAAATCGAAAACCGCGGGCTCTTATTGGAGATTGGATTCCAACAGACAAGGTAGGGGAGCACCTGCCGATCAGTGTACTCTAGAGTGGATACACTGGGATTCAACAAGAACGTCTTGCAACCCGGCCTCACATGACCATCCATTCATTTATCCTGAGTGTAACGAATATATTACCACCTCCACGGTTGGGATCAACAACCGCTTCCGAATGCTGCAGCAGTGAAAAAGAGATGAGAAAACAAAAGGAATTACTCTAGATGGTGATAATACGCCCTGCTTGGGTATGACCCAACTAACCATGCTGCCTTGCCCGATTTTTTGTCATTTCTTGGTTGTGAGGTTTGAGGTCACGTTTATCCTTCTGAACATTTGGTCACCATTCACTTTGAATGCCACATCGTCAGATCTGTCAATTCACTAATTGACGTCCACAATAATACCCTAGCCGTTAAGCTAGAGAAGCGTCCCCCTCCACTACCAACTATGGTACGTTTGTAAAAATCAACGTTCGTGAGTTTTCAGGAATCGTCAGACATTCGTCCATACAAGACATCCAGGATCAGGATGAACCGAAGGCACTATTCTATAAAAATAGCCCTTGCATATCTCCGTCTTTAATTATCTTCAATAATCTCTGACACACGATATATAAACCAAATCAAAGTGGAATATTAATTCCGGTCTCTTCGAAATGATTAGCGTATGTCTTTCAAAGTTATACGATATCTAAGGAAACTGATTTATATAAAATCTTTTGTAAATAAATACCTACACACAACATTTAATTATATAACTAGAAGGCATGTACTCCGCACACGGTAACTAAGTCAGTAATATTAGTTGGTTAATTCGAGTTTGTAATTCATTTCCAATTAAATGATTATCGACTTAAGTCGATACGATATTTGTTTCATTCTTCTCTAATACCCCCTTGATTACCTCTTCTTTTAATTTCTTCTTTCCAACTTTAAATACCTCGCATAATTTCATTTTGTCTCATTTATCCCGGCAACTGCTTCTACCCTTCCTACTCCTTTTCTTTCTTTGCCTTGTTAAAGTTTTCTTCCCACTTCTCTTTCCCTTTTTAATTCTTTTGTTTAACCTTTTATTTATTTCTTGTTTACATCTATTTATTTAAAATAACTTGGTTAAATTCTGACGATGTTCAACTTCATTTACAATGATCCATGCCTGATCATTTGCTCCTTCAGATTTCATTTTCCATATTAACAGTTATTTATTTTTATTCCCTTTTTGAATTATTTATTTTATTATTATATTAAGATAGACATATTATATATATCCTAAATAGTAAATTTTACGTCTAAGAAAATCTTTTATTTTATTTTCTAAAGTTCCTATTCTCTTCCTAGAATTATTCTCTATGCTTTTATTCCATTTACTTTCTTTATTTCTATTTTCTTTTTTTCTCTTCACTATTTCTTCTTTTTATTTTATTTCCATTTTATTTAAAGCTTGTTTTATTTACACAAACCCGGCCCAGCATACTTAAGCCCATTTTCCCCCTGCAAAGTACCAAATTCTTATTGCCAGTACCAGATTTTCCCCTCAAAAACTTGTGCCATACCTGTTTAAAACTCCAGATCCTTCTGCCCAATCATTTCTCTTCTTTTGATTTGCCAAGTACCAATTTTTTTGCCAAGCCCAGACCACGTGATCATCTCTCCTGATCACAACAAAATGTCATGCCCGATTACTTCAATTTTCTTATCAGATCTTCTCCTATTCCCTCTTCTTCATCACCCGTTCTGCTCCATCAACCACGCCATACTATGCACGTGCACAGTCAACCTCCTCCACCCAGTCTTGCTCTGACCATTCCTATAGCCCATAATCCACCTTCTGAAGACTGCATCGTCACCCCAAACCCCACCATACACTGTATATAAATCCGATAGTTTTACTCGTGCCCCACTCCTAACTTTGTTCCAGGAAAACCTCTCGCATCGCCTCCCCTCACATTTGATTGCCATCAAACTTCACCACCATGTATCTGACGTCATCCCCTCCGGAACCCCCCAGGTCCGACGCCCTGAATCCCCATTGTGTCACTGCAGTTTGCCATAAACAACGGCTCCAGAAAACAGACATCAACTACCTATTTTGACCTAAATCTCACCAACCCTGTGCAGTTAAAGCGCATAGTGGATCCAATGCGGCGGAGGTCCAGAAAGTCATAGCAGGGATAAAGCGAGAAAATAGCAGGATATAGCGGATGACTCCAAAATAACACATATAAGTCCTTTAAAATGTTTTTATGATTATATGAATGATAATTAAGTGAAAAAATAACACTTTATTTAACTCTATATAGTACATTTTTAATTTTAAATAAAAATATGTGCAAATATCTACAAATAAACATAAACATTCGTTTAATTATATTAAATTTAATAGAATGTTAGGGTATTTTTGTTTCTAAAAATATATATTAAATAATTCAATTAAAAAACCCTGATTTCATAATTTTCATAATGCGTAAATTTCATTTTTAATTTCATTTCTTTCACCAAAGATATAGCGGGAATAGTGAAAAATAGCGGAAATAACGGGATATATCGGGAATAGCGAATATAGCGGGGCTTAAAGCGGAAAGACTATATTAGAGGCTATTTGGGGTAATACGTTGCGGTGGTAATGTGCTACAGGATATAGCGGGGTTATAGCGGGGCATTAACTGCATAGCACCAACCACTAAATTTAAATTTTGATTTGTATTTTTCATGCGATCTCCGACCTCTCATGCTGCTTCTCAACAAATCACATGACCTCTAGTCATCAACGTTGGCCGGAAATGCCAAAAATGCATTTTTCGATCATCTATCGATTTCTGAACACCCACAACATTAAAAATCCTCGTTTTACTTTTAAAATTCACGATTTTCATTTACTAACAGGATCATGTGCCTGAATTATAGTATAGTGACATTCGATTTTTAGAGATAATATATCTCTTTAATGTATATATTCTATAAACATGTATATGTTACTTGGGATTATTTAAAACACACTACACATCCAAACAACATTTTTCATATCGGATTCAAACTCTATAAATACCTAAGACTTGAACTTCACATTTTAGAAGTCTTGACAGGTGACATGTTTTACAGTTTATGCATACAGGGATGAATATAAGGGAAAAAGCCACAATAGTTCATTTCAACATGCAATCCTATATATGAACATATGTAAGTATGTATATAAGTTTATCATCCTGTAGATTAATTATAGCCTGATCTAAAACAGGAAACAAGTTAATGTTTACTCACAATCATTTCACTACGGTTGCGTTAAATTTGTTCATTTTTTTTCATTTCAATTCCCATGTTTTGTCTAAGGTTTTGACATGCAGATCTAATACATTCCATCCCGTTTTTGCAAACTATGTATATATGTATAATGTATTCCTATAACATGCTAACAGAACAAGAAAAATGAAAAAGGATCAAGAGTTTACTCACAGGAAATTCATGATATATACATGGTTCTAGAAACTTATACATATACTTACATTAACATATAGATGAAAACAGAACTTCTAAAATAAAGATTGTGTAAATTTAGTTTACTCACTATATAGCTTTCCCTCTTTGTTCTTCTTGCTGGAAACAGGCTTGCTCACGCTCAATGTTTTGTGTAAGGGAGATGAATGGGTTTCCTAGGTATGTATAACAAGTTTTTCTATTAATCGATTTATTTTCTCTTTATTTTATGGTTTGATGTTCACTGTGCATGCTAGTTTATTAGCCTTACCTTTCCTCTAACCCTATCCCATTTTTCCAGGAACTTAAGCATGAAGAAACCAATTGTTTAATAAGTTATTTTTACTATTCTTGTCTCCTTCTTATCTTCTAGAAGTATGATATAACCAAGGCCATCACTCCATTTAATGTTTGCAAATTGCCCATATTTTCCCTGATCTTGATTGCAATATAAAATGGTTTGTTTTGCTTGATATTTTACTTAAAATGATTTAATACTTGCAAGTTGGTTTGCTAGGTTTTAGGGAATGGATTTCTCCTATCTTAGCCTCACTATTTGGGTTAAATCATATTTAAGAGTGTTTGACTTTGGCTTTCATTTTTTTTGTTACTTGCATTCCCTTTTGTTATTTTATAGTTGTGACATTCTACCAAACATGTTGTGTTCAATGTCATGTACACGTCTATGTCTATTTGTGTTTCCATTTTATTGTCTACAATAGCCCCTAAATTAGAGATCATCCTTATTCTCTAAGTAATACATGCCATACATTATTATATATATTATGTTATACCTTTGTATGTATATGTTCTAGTATTATAGCAAGACTTATTTATCTTGTACTCATGTTGGAACATAACTCCAATTATATACATAAATTTGTATATCCTTAATATATATCTTTACACATATATGTTATGCTATAATCTTAGTTGCAAGATTTTTAATATGAATTTATGTTAAAACATAACTCAAACATATGTATATTCCTATATACATTCCTATTATATATATATCATACTTATTTAAGTTTGTTTATTATTATATGTTAATTCCATTTCAAACCAAATAACTCATAATATTCAATGTTTATTATTAACCAAAGTCGTCTAAAAACCAGGACATTACAATCTACCCCCTTAAAAGAATTTCGTCCCCGAAATTAAAGAGTCACGCGTGTCTCTTGGTTTTAGTCAAACATATATGTAACTACCTATTTATCCTCCTGGATAGAGTTCTTCTTAAAAATTAGTTATCCTTATTTCTGAAACTCAAAATTCTGATTTTATCACAAAACCAGTTTTCTTAACTCACATGGGTCTATATCTAATTAATAACTCAAGTCTGGTCTTTATTACCGGAAAAACCCCAATTTATTAACTGTATATTTTCCTAAATTTAATTCAACTTTATTTCATAGTTTAAATTTTCAAAATACGCTCTCTCAATACTTACCCAAACTCAATCTAGGATGTTACTAATCCTATCTCTACTAAGTTACGCCACAGAGCCAAGGTTACTACTCAACCAATAGCTCTGATACCAACTGTAAATGCCCGTAAATCCGTACCTATTTGAGCTGACTAATATCCTACACATTCAACCCAAAGTGCACGAAAATACATATTTTTAATAGAAAGAAATACGAGGATGAGAAAGATAAGATAGAACTAATAGAATAGAAGAACAAGAACGTCAGAATCTCACAGCGGAATTTTAACAAAATACATAATATATTACATATTAGAGTCTGTTACATCATCATAATACATCTTACATGGTTACTGGCCAACACGTCTTGCAAACTTGATTCTTAGATATAGATATACTAATAAGCTGATTCCGGATCTTCTAGTCCAAAATACTCCAAAGGATTTCCAGTAGTTACCTGAATCACTTGTCTACCCATAACAAGTGTTATGAGTACCCAAGAGTTTAGGAAAACACAAAAAATAAACTCTGGGTCGGTCATGGGACTGGAATGAGAAACGGTTTAAAACACAACTTGATTATCACAGTATGTCTCATGAGACCACGCCGTAAAAACGGAACGGGCTTTTCCCTCATGAGATACAGAACAATTGGTTTTATCTTTTCAAAAACGTTTTGAAAGAAAAGATAATAGTAAGACCAGCCCACACATAAACATGGATGGTTTTTACCTTACTATAACCTAAAATATCTTTGATATCAAATCATCTGATATTATAATTGTTTATATCAAATAAATAACCATCTAGCAGAACGCTTGCATCTCACGCTCCATGTATATATATATATATATATATATATATAATTGAAAACTGCGGGCTCTTATTGGAGATTGGATTCCAACAGACAAGGTAGGGGAGCACATGCTGATCAGTGCACTCTAGAGAGGATACACTGGGGTTCAACAAGAACGTCTTGCAACCCGGCCTCACATGACCGTCCACTCATTTAGATTGAGTGTAACGAATATATTACCACCTCCACGGTGGGATCAGCAACCTCTACTGAATGTTGCAGCAGTGAAAAAGAGATGAGAAAACAAAAGGAATTATGCTAGATGGTGATAATACACCCTACTTGGGTTTACCCAACTAGTCGTGTTGCCTTGCCCGATTTTTTGTCATTTCCTGGTTGTGAGATTTGAGGTCACGTTTATCCTTCTGAACATTTGGTCACCATTCACTTTGAATGCCACATCGTCATATCCTTCAATTCACTAATTGACGTCCACAAAAATACTCTAGCCGTTAAGCTAGAGAAGCGTCCCCCTCCGCTACCAACTATTGTACGTTTGTAAAAATCAACGTTCTTGAGTTTTCAGGAAATACTCTGTTAGACATTCGTCCATACAAGTCATCCAGGAACAGGATGAACCGAAGGCACTATTCTATAAAAATAGCCCTTGCATATCTCCGTCTTTAATTATCTTCAAAAATCTCTGACACGCGATGTATAAATCAAATCGAAGTGGAATATTAATTCCGGTCTCTTCGAAATGATTAGCGTATGTCTCTTAAAGTCATATGATATCTAAGGAAACTGATTTATATAAAATCTGCTGTAAATGAACACCTACACACGACATTTAATTATATAACTAGAAGGCATGTGCTCCGCACACGGTAACTAAGTCAATAATATTAGTTCGTTAATTTGAGTTTGTAATTCATTTCCAATTAAATGATTATTGACTTAAGTCGATACGATATTTGTTTCATTCTTCTTTAATAACCCCTTGATTACCTCTTCTTTTAATTCCTTCTTTCCTACTTTAATTACCTCGCCTAATTTCATTTTGTCTCATTTATTCCGGTAACTGCTTCTACCCTTCCTACTCCTTTTCTTTCTTTGCCTTGTTCAGTTTTCTTCCCACTTCTCTTTGCCTTTTTAATTCTTTTGTTTAACCTTTTATTTATTTCTTGTTTACTTCTATTTAATTAAAATAACTTGGTTAAATTCTGACGATGTTCAACTTCGTTTACAACGATCCATGCCTGATCATCTGCTCCTTCAGATTTCATTTTCCATATTAACAGTTCTTTCTTATTATTATCTTTTTAAATTATTTCTTTTATTATTACATTAAGATAGACATATTGCATATATCCTAAATAGTAAATTTTACCTCTAAGAAAATCTTTTATTTTATTTTCTAAAGTTCCTATTCTCTTCCTAGAATTATTCTCTATGATTTTATTCCCTTTACTTTCTTTATTTCTATTTTCTTTTTTTCTCTTAACTATTTCTTCTTTTTATTTTATTTCCATTTTATTTAATGCTTGTTTTATTTACACAAACCCAGCCCAGTATACTTAAGCCCATTTTCCCCTTGCAAAATACCAAATTCTTATTGCCAGTACCAGATTTTCCCCTCAAAAACTTGTGCCATACCTGTTTAAAACTCCAGATCCTTCTGCCCAATCACTTCTCTTCTTTTGATTTGCCAAGTACCAATTATTTTGCCAAGTCCAGACCACATGATCATCACTCCTTATCACAAAAAAATGCCATGCCTGATCACTTCTATTTTCTTGCCAGATCTTCTCATATTCCCTCTTCTTCATCTCCTGTTCTACTCCATCAACCACGCCATACTGTGCATGTACACAGTCAACCTCCTCCACCCAGTGTTGCTCCGACCATTCCTATAGCCCATACTCCACCTTTTGAAGCCTGCATCGTCACCCCCAAACCCCACCATACACTGTATCTAAATCCGATAGTTTTACTCGTGCCCTACTCCTAACTTTGATCCAGGAAAACCTCTCGCATCACCTCCCCTCACATTTGTTTGCCATCAAACTTCACCACCATATAGCTGACGTCATCCCCTCCCGAACCCCCCAGGTCCAGTGCACTGAATCCCCATTGTGTCAATGCAGTTTGCCATGAACAGCGACTCCAGAAAACAGACATCAACTACCTATTTTGACCCAAATCTCACCAACCACTAAATTTAAAATTTGATTTGCATTTTTCCTACGATCTCTGACCTCTCATACTGCTTCTCAACAAATCACGTGACCTCTAGTCATCAACGGTGGCCGGAAATGCCAAAAATGCATTTTCCAATCATCTATTGATTTCTGAACACCCACAACATTAAAAATCCTCGTTTTACTTTTAAAATTCACGATTTTCATTTACTAACAGGATCATGTGCCTGAATTATAGTATAGTGACATTCGATTTTTAGAGATAATATATCTCTTTACTGTATATATTCTATAAACATGTATACGTTACTTGGGATTATTTTTAAAATACACTACACATCCAAACAACATTTTTCATATCGGATTCAAACTCTATAACTACCTAAGACTTGAACTTCAGAGTTTTGAAGTCTTGACAGGTGACATGTTTCACAGTTTATACGTACAGGAGTGAATATAAGGGAAAATGCCACAATTGTTCATTTCAACATATAGTCCTATCTATGAACATGTGTAAGTACGTATATAAGTTTATTATCCTGTAGATTAATTATAACCTGATCTAAAACAGGAAACAAGTTAATGTTTACTCACAATCATTTCACTTTACTTTGTTCATTTCTTTTCAATTCCCATGTTTTGTCTAAGGTTTTGACATGCAGATCTAATACATTCCATCCAGTTTTTGCAAACCATATATATATATATATATATATATATATATATATCTGTATAATGTATTCCTATAACATGCTAATAGAACAAGAAAAATGAAAAAGGATCAAGAGTTTACTCACAGGAAATTCATGATATATACATGGTTCTAGAAACTTATACCAATACTTGCATTAACATATAGAAGAAAACAAAACTTCTAAAATAAAGATTGTGTAAATTTAGTTTACTCACTATACAGCTTTCCCTCTCTGTTCTTCTTGCTGGAAACAGGTTTGTTCAAACTCAATGTTTTGTGTAAGGAAGATGAATGTGTTTCCTAGGTATATATAATAAGTTTTTCTATTAATAAATTTATTTTCTCTTTATTTTATGGTTTGATGTTCACTGTACATGCTAGTTTATTAGCCTTACCTTTCCTCTAACCCTATACCATTTTTCCAGGAACTTAAGCATGAAGAAACCAATTGTTTAATGAGATATTTTTACTATTCTTGTCTCCTTCTTATCTTCTAGAAGTATGATATAACCAAGGCCATCACTCCATTTAATGTTTGCAAATTGTCCATATTTTCGCTGATCTTGATTGCAATATAAAATGTTTTGTTTTGCTTGATATTTTACTTAAAATGATTTAATACTTGCAAATTAGTTTGCTAGTTTTTAGGGAATGGTTCTAGCCTCACTATTTGGGTTAAATCATATTTAAGAGTGTTTGACTTGGGCTTTCATTTTTGTTGTTACTTGCATTCCCTTTTGTTATTTTATAGTTGTGACATTCTATCAAACATGTTGTGTTCAATGTCATGTACACGTCTATGTCTATTTATGTTTCCATTTTATTGTCTACAGTAGCTCCTAAATTAGAGATCATCCTTATTCTCTAAGTAATACATGCCATACATTATTATATATATTATGCTATACCTTTGTATGTGTGTGTTCTAGTATTATAGCAAGACTTATTTATCTTGTACTCATGTTGGAACATAACTCCAATTATATACATACATTTGTATATCCTTAATATATATCTTTACACATATATATTATGCTATAATCTTAGTTGTGTTATAAAATGAACACAAAACAGAAGAAATAAAGGAGAGATGACATTTCTGTTCATTCAGATGTATCTTCTTTCTATTACATTGGCTCCTTTATATATAGGCTTTTGGAGCTGATCTTTAGCTTATTCCCATGATGTGGGACTAAACATAGAACTAATAAAAGCATATTCACAACATTCATATATATATATATATATATATATATATATATATATATTACAACACTCACCTTTGAATATGCGTCTTCAAAAACTTGAAAGCACTGCTAACTTGAAGTTGTCACTTTTAAAACATATATGATGATTACTCCCCTTTATTATTATCTTGCTTGCATATATCCGTTCAGTCGATACAACTATTGTCTGTTGCCTTCAAAACTCTATCAGGAAAACCCAATGGGAAAAGCCTTGAACGAGAAAAAGAGTACAACGTCTGACATTATGAATATCATATTAAAATGATATTCCTCAAAAGAGTTTGATGCTTCAGGATCAAAACAATGCCTCATTAAAAACCTTTTTATGAAAAACCCTGTGGGAAAAATCATAAACAAGGAAAAGAGTGCAAATTTATTTCCTCTTTAGGTAACATGTTTTACAATGTTACCGTAAGGGTTGATACTTCAGGATCAAGATAATGCCTCATTAAAAATCTTACTAACAAAAACCCAGTGGGAAAAATATTAGTGAAGGAAACGAGTACATTATAGCATAATTTTATATGCTCCCCCTTATTTATAACTCATTATTCAATTCGACGCATGCCAGTTTTGTACATCATCTTCTGCAATGTTGATTTGGAAATTGCCTTTGAGAACGGCTCTACCCTCTTTTCTTAAAACTGAATTTGTTTATCCTCTTTCTTATTATCCTTTCACGCATGTGAAGAGAAATTTAGAAGAAATGTGCTCCATCCTATCATACTTGATATAATTCACTTGAATCAGAGCCATCCAAACTGCCTTGTCTTCTTCATAAATAATAGTTTACTGCATCAAAATATGTTTGATACTTCTGGATCAAAACGTTGCCTCGTCAAAACTATATAAAGAAAAACCCGATGGGAAAAATCTTAGTGAAGGAAAAAGAGTACAACATACAATGTTATATTTACTACGTCAAAAGTAGTATGATACTTCTGGATCAATGTTATGCCTCGTTAAAACCTTATTAAGAAAAACCCAGTGGAAAAAAATCTTAAATAAGGAAAAAGAGTACATTATAACTTATTTTTGTATGTTACTTTTGAGTTGATACTTCTGAATCATGACCCATGCCTCATTAAAACCTTACTAAGAAAACCCAGTAGGGAAAAACTTAGTTAAGGGAAAAGAGTGCATTATATCATACTTATGGACGCTCCCCCTGATTTAATAATTTCCTCTGAATTCGTATTCTTCTTTCGATAACTCAAATTGCTTACAAATACTTCTTAATGAAGTTTTTCTTTTAAAACTTCATGTGCATTTCCATGCTTTAGGCATGCTTTCTTATTTAAAACACCTCCCTTTTGTGATTTGTATGATACTAATATTCATTTATGAATACACTTCAGGTGCTTATAATTTTCTGTTTCAATCGGGCTTGAATATTGCAATACACATTTGATGAGTGAGACAACTTTCATTACAACAACACTAAGCAGGAAGTAATCTACTCATTTTGAAGTATATCGAGATTTTCATTACAACAATACTTATAAGAATGTTGTAATCTATCGGACATCTTCTTTGTATTCTTTATGTTCTTCAGGAAATTATATATCATAATAATTTTTGCATATCGCAACTACAACTTCAATGGATATTAAGAGTTTCACTACAACAATTCTTAAAAGCAGGAAGTGATCTACTCATCATGAACTATTTCAAGATCTTCATCACAACAATACTTAAAAGAATGTTGTAATCTATATTTCTTGCTCTTTATCACTACCAAAGTTATTCAAAATCTTCTAGAATTTGTATACTTTCATCGTTTATACCTTCAGGGTATTGTAAGTGTTTTAAACACTTTCACCACTTTAATCAATTCAATTATCTCTGAAAAATACAATGCTCATGGCACTTGACATTCTATGGTGTTTCAGTAACTTCCATGTGGTTTTGTCATTATCTATATTTCTATTTTATCTTATGAACAACAGGTTCATATCTTATGGACTACAGGTCCATATATCTTATTTAGGAGAATTTCATGATGGCCAATCATGTTTCTCTCTAATATGGGATTTTAATCCATTTATAAATGTAAGCGCTTTATTAATTTATCATCGATTATTATTTTCTGTCAGTTCTATACGTGATTTATTGAGATCTCAAAAAATTATCATACTTTAGGTACCTAAACCACTTTTGGGGTTATTTTGACAATCATGTCATGGGTTTCTTTCAAAGCACCTTTAAGTGTTTCTTCAGGAACACTCACCTCCTTTATTTTGCATCTTTATGACTTACTCCAAAAATATTTTGAACTGACTTTTATACCATATTTTCAACTGTGATTTACACCTTCTGATCCTTTGGGGATTCAAATATATATATTGGAGAAAGTGTATTAGAGACATAATTGATAATTTATGCAAGTCACTTAATACTTTGCATAATTCTATATGTTAGCAAATATTTAACATCGATGATTCCTTTATCCTCCCCCTCAATGTTGACAAATATTGTCACTTTAAATAATAAACCTACTTTGGATTCATTTTTGATCCATTATATCATCATAGCTAGCAAATACATTAGATGTATTTCAATTGTAGGAGTATAATGCTCTTATTAATTGATAAGATGCATTCATATTGCGTTACTTATTCCCTTTCATTGATCCGATGACTTGGAGGAATTTTCTATCATTTGAATATGCACATGACTTCAGGTCATTCAATATTGATGTCAATCGACTTTCTGAAATATAATATATGCATGATTTATAATATGAGATCATGACAACTTCTGGTTGTTAATAAATTTTTCGCATATATGTGTATATACGTGCGTCCACGTATTACATATGTAATTGATTTGCATATTCTTTCTCATTCGAGTTACTTACTTTAGAACAAATTGTTCATAAGTTTCCAATCATTAATTTTTCCTTATCAAGCAATGTCAATGTGAATCTTAAAGATCGTATCATAATATTCAAAATATCTGATTTGGAAATGTATTGAACTTCTGGTTAAAATGAAATATATGAACAACTTCAAGTTGTTTATCTATATTGAACTTCTGGTTCAAATAATATATAAACAATTTCAAGTTTGTTAAACTGTATTGAACTTCTGGTTCAACTGTATTTAACTTTAAAATTCCACTGTATTGAACTTTTGGTTCCACTGTATTGAACTTCTGGTTCTTCTATGTTGAACTTCTGGTTCAAATGAAATATATAACAACTTCGAGTTGTTAAAATTTATTCTTCAATACAATATGCAAATATAAATATATAAGCAAGATACAGCTCATTTTGAAAATTGTGCAATCTTTGTATGCATTATTATTGTTGCATATGATTTAACTTCTTTAAGAAGTGTAATGTTATTATTTCATACGGTTTGAATAAAGCTTCAGGCTTTTAAATTATGAAGTATTTCAAATTCATTGATTGAGGAACTTCGAGTTTCTGTGCATATATATACACATACATATGCATATCAATTTTATAAATTTATGATGAACTTCCGGTTCTCAATCTTTTAACATACTTTTAATTTAGAAGCTTTTACATTTTTGCTAATTAACAAGATTTCAAACTTGTATACTTTATCAAAAATGTTTATATATACATATATATATACATATATATATATATACATATATATATAATGCAAGACTTTAGGTCCAAGACTTTGAGTTATACAACTTCCAGTACAAATATTTTCTTTGCACAACTTCAGGTTGTGGTTCTATCCTTTCTTCCATAACATTAGTTATTACTAGCTAAATACATCGACTAATAATACATATGTTTATTTTTATTCCAAATAGAAATATACATCAATTAACTAACAATAACTAGTGCATTCAATGCATTTATTACAATAAGGTAATATAATATATTATCATAACAATGCATTCTCTAACATTCAATGCATTTATGACAATAAGGTAATATAATATATTTATCAATCACATAATCAACATTTTACATTCTCTGACATGAATGGTTCAAAAATTTACAGATCTTTACATAAAATTCACAACTATAAACAAAAATAAACTACATGTCCCATATTCAATTTTTTTTTAATTCTTCAATATGAATGATTTGAAAAACTTGTAAATTTTTTACATAAAATTTACAAACATAAAAAAAATTACATTTTTTTTATTCAAATCATACAACTCATATAAAGATCTTTTAGATCTTTCTTTTTATATCAAAATTGCTTCTTGCCTTTTTAGAAACTGCAGGTTCTAAATTTTCCATGTAATGACAAAAATAATTTTTGCATTCACTTCAGGTGTGCAAAATTAAGATCAATATTTAGATTTTAACTCAATATGATCTTCAGGATGCATTTTTTCTCTATAAAAGTTTTCCTAAGAAACAATGAAATATTTCTTCTAGAAATATAATATGTTCCAAAATGACTATAATAAAACTTTAAAGTTTTATCATAATTCATATATTGTTATTATATATTTTAAATTGAAGTAACTTTTCTAAGAAGTGCCCCATTTTTTCACATATGAGAGTCATTTTACTATTTTTCTTCAAGAAAATAGTATTTATTATAAATGTAATGATCTCTTCCAATAATAAGTTTCTTCAAGATATTACATGTAGCATAAAGTTGGAATATAAGGCTTTTTTTCCTTTTTGTTGAAATTTTTCCTTTCATTGATTTTTCAAATCCTTTCCTTTTACAGGTCATTTGCTTTATGCAAATATTAAATGCAATTATATGCTTTTATGCTTTATTTCATTTTTCTCGTTTGAATATGAACTTCAGGTTCCTTGTTTGCATATGAACTTCAGGTTCCTTGTTTGCATATGAACTTCAGGTTCCTTATTTGAAAGAATTTGCATATGGACTTTAGATCATATGAGCTTCAGGTCATTTGCATGTGAACTTCAGGTTCAATGACTCTTGCTTTGTGTTTGGAAGTATGACCGTCTTCTGTTGGTCATAATGCTCCTTTAGGGAGTTCCATAAGTGGAGAGGATTTTTTTTTCAGTTAAATATTCAGATTTTAGATCATCGTGGATATGGCGTCTTAAAAATATCAGGGCCTTTGGTTTGTCCTGCTGGGACATATTATTACCATTTTTAATGGTATTCTCTAAGCATTGAGATTGTAAATGGATTTCAGTGTTCGACATTGTTGTGAACTACACAAAAATAATAATTGCAGATGCCTAATTAAACAAAATTCACAAATCAGTATACATGTTCTATAATTATCAAAACGAATTAATAAATTAACGAACATACAAAATGATGAAACTGTAGTGCTGTTATATCATAAAAAAAATATGTAGATCTCGTAAAATAGAATAGGACCGTAGACATGCATGTAATAAATTGAATATATTACGGCACGAGATCATTAAAAAAAATATCCAAATCTACAAGTCTTTCTCTATGCATTTACAATGAACTTCTTATAATAATGAAACAATACAAACCGTCAAGGAGCCATACACCATGTTACATAACAAAAATACTGGGCACAGTAATACATATGTTGGCTAACAAGCAGCTTGCTATTTACATATATGCATACCTATTAGCAATGGCTTCTCTTTTATTCAAGAGATAAAGTAGCAAATGAAGATGATTTATGTATGGCGTATGGGGTAAAAGATCCATATATAATATTATAAAAAGAAAACGAATGGATCTTCCTAAAAAATATATTTGGTATACCGTAATACCAGATCAAATATGAATAGGTGGATATCTAAAAACCACTAAGTTAAAAATTAATTAGATCTAAAAAGTTTAGATCCACTAAAATAGAATCTAGATCTACAAAAACTAAAAAAGAAAAGTGATCTAGAAGTATGGATCACATGTAAGCAGAAGATACAACAAGTTCATATATGTACATCTATATGATTTCAAAGCATTAAAAAACAAAACTTACATTATATATCCATAAATATAGATCTAGAATATTTCAAGCAATAGCTCTAATAGAGCTTCGTGCGGATAATGTGTTATAAAATGAACACAAAACAGAAGAAATAAGGGAGTGAGGACATTTCTATTCATTCAGATGTATATTCTTTCTATTACATTGGCTCCTTTATATATAGGCTTTTGGAACTGATCTTTAGCTTATTCCCATGATGTGGGACTAAACATAGAACTAATAAAAGCATATTCACAACATTCATATATATATATATATATATATACACATATATTACAACAAGTTGCAAGATTTTTAATATGAATTTATGTTAAAACATAACTCAAACATATGCATATTCCTATATACATTCCTATTATATATATATATATATATCATACTTGTTTAAGTTTGTTTATTATTATAAGTTAATTCCATTTCAAACCAAATAACTCATAATATTCAATGTTTATTATTAACCAAAGTCGTCTAAAAACCGGGACATTACACAAAGTGGACAAGAAAGGTGACAAAGCAATTGAACAAAACAACCAATATGCATACAAGGCAGCATTACTAGTATGATTCATGTATGCAAGAAAACTGGTCAAAAACTTCTTCTAGAATTTCAAGACAAGGTCGAACACAAGACTATATACATATTCCAGTGCAAACAGTAATGAAGCACAAGAGTCAACAACAATCAACATGGCAAGTGCAACATATCTTAAGTTCACACTTTTTTATTTCAAGTGCAAGTCAAATATCATGGCATTGTGAAAAGAGAAACAATCAAATTAATCAAAGGGATAAATGTTTTTTATTCACTGATTAAATGAAATGAAAACATTTTATTCCTTACTGGGGTGAATCAAATTCGGCAACCAAGATTTTGGAAAAATATTTCACAATTCACAAAATGGCATGCATAAGATTTTCAGGCAAGAATTTTTTAAAGATTCAAGAGATAAGTAATGAGACAGCATAGAGCAAATTTTCAGAAAAATCAATTCTCGATTTTAAATAAGTTTCCAGAAAAACACGCAAAGCCCATGCAAATATTTTTGACAAGAATCAATTTAAATCTTCCTGAAAATTAGTTCACAAATATACACAAGTATGGTATTATGTGATTTCAGATTTTGGCAAGGAATTCACTAGATCAATTCAAAGCAGGAAACAATTCAATTTTAATTCATGTTGCCAATTTATTTGTCCAAAATTTCGGATTCATTTTTGGCATGAGTTAAATATGGCAACATGTTAAATGGCAAGAAATCAAGACGGGTTTTTAAGGTGGCAAGGA
Source organism: Allium sativum (assembly GCA_030737875.1). Taxonomy (NCBI): domain Eukaryota; kingdom Viridiplantae; phylum Streptophyta; class Magnoliopsida; order Asparagales; family Amaryllidaceae; genus Allium; species Allium sativum. The sequence continues at coordinate 745,220,416 of CM060916.1, read as the reverse complement.
TTCTTTCATTCACAGTAAGGTGTATTCGAATATACTTTGTTTGGCAAGTAAAAAAATAAAATCATTTGCAAAAAATCACAATTCAAGCTTCTATGGCAAGAAATCTTTTTCACATTTCAATTGTTTCCAGAAATGCTCAATTTTTTTAGGGACAGAAAATCTAATCGCAAGGGCCATAAATAATATATTCCCAGAACTGCTCAAATCATCAAAGCCATTCGAATTTCACCAAGGCAACCATTCGAAATAAAGTCAAGGTCGATTCATTTTTATTCAAGGCAACAAATTCCGGGAATCACGCAAGTATATCAAAGCCATGGAAAACATAAAGCCAAAATCACGCAACAATCAAACGAAGTCATTCGATGAAATCAGAGAGTTATTATAGGGTTTAATAATCCTATATAATCACGTACATCATCACAGGCAAGTAGATCTATTGAAAACAACAGGCAACGATAAGAGAGTTCAAAAGAAAAATCGTAAGCAGGAAGTACTCACATTTTCGATCGCAAAGACTCAAATCGAACGACAGACAAGCAAATCGAAGATCATCAGAGACAATTCTTTTCAGCAATTCGAATTCGCGATTTAGTCAGAAGAAGAAAAAAAACCTTAGTTCGGTTTTTGGATCGGCTGCCATTATTTTTGGGAGCAAAGTCTTAAAGAGGAATTAACAAAATAATAAAAGGGTCGGCTTATCTTTGTCTAAGGGGAAAGTGATTTTTTTAACTTGGGTTTTAAATTGTTTTATTTTAAAGTGTTTTTAATTTATGTTGTAAACCGTCGTATTTGTTTTCTAGTTTTTTCTGTAAAAACGAGGTCATCTAGTTAGGGTTTTAACTTTCTAGTGTATGTAATAACTAGGGTTTACTGGCTATGGGTTTGTAGCTAGGGGAAAATTTGATTTAGGGGATATAGATCAGTCTAGGGTTTTGAGCGTAGGATTAAACAGGAGCAGGGTTTGCAAGTTTACAGGGTTTGTAAGCGGGATCTGTTTTAATACCTAGTAAAAAATTTAGAAATACAGCAGTAGGCAGGGTTTGCCGAAACCGGGTAAAAACTATGTTAATTTTTTTGCATTTATTTCTTTATCTGCTGCAATTTGTTCTATGATATTTCAATATCTCGAATTAAATTCAATAAACCATATACACCCCTCTTCAGGGTTAATCTAGATCCAACAAGGATATGTCGACATATATGATGTAAAATTTATAATACGAGTTTGAATTATAGCCCTCATTCGTCGCAACCTTTTATGAGTAGACACATCTTTTGTTTCTCTATAAATAGGGGCTCCAAAATAAAATTTTAACAACTAATTTCTTATATTTTCTCTCCTCTTTCGCTCTCCAAAATTCTAAAACAAAAACCGCTTAAATCTTGTCAAATTTAACTAAAATAAATTCGAAGTCTATCCATTCGATTATCCACTATTTACTCTTTTATTTCTATCATATCTCTCACTTAAATCATGATCAAAGCACTACTAAAGATGTTACATTATCATTTCTATTCAAGATCAGAAGTTGATTTGTAAAATATAAGTCATACCCAAATTCTCTTAAGTGCATGTGGTAGACAATGAAATCCAAGTGGACATGTCTATAGCACGTTCAAATTAAGTGGGTAAACTTGTAGCCCAATTGAATTAAGTGAGTTTACCAGGAACTCGAGATTCTGGAGTATGTATCTTACAGACTTAAATAGAGATTGTATTTGGGTTAGTCTTCTACCTATTGGGAGGTTGGCATTGGAAACAAGGTATGTATAATAAATTGTACGAGACTAGATGTAGGGTAAATCCGAACCAATACAAAATTCGTTGGCGTGATCTTTTTTATTATTACATTTGCTTATTGCATTTGCATTTGTGTATTTATGATTGTCAATTTTGCATTAATTAAATTATAATCATAAAAGAATTCAAAATGATCCATAGAAATTAGTAAACATTATTCACCCTCATATAGTGATAAATTACCTTAGTATTAGAGCAGGTGGTTTCTAAAGTATCCACAATTTAATTTTTAAAAAGTTGAAATGGATGCTAAAATTGTTGGTACACTTGTTAGTACATTGTTGGTACACTTGTTAGTCCATTTGATGCTAAATATTATTAATTAATTTAAATGGAAAAACTAATTGAAATGGGTTAATGAGATAACTATGTTTTGAGTTGATTAAGTCGACCGTTTTAACTGGGATTTGATTATTAAGTTAAATTAGTTTATTGTTAATTAATATATTGAAATAGCTTAACGAATATTTGTTTTAAATTTAAATAAGGGTTTACTAAGAAATTTACTGTTTATTTTAGTAAATGAAGAAATTAAATACTTCTTCGATGGTTAATGATGATGTAAATTATTATTTTAATTAATAATAATTTAAATAATTACTTAAATGAAATACATTTGAGTAAGTAACTAATTTTGGAATAAAATATGGTCGAGATTTGAAAAGGAGTTAATAAATGGGTATATACGATAACCCAGTTTTATAACTAAGTTATAAAAGGGGATTTTAAGCGAATACTACAGCTTAAAATAAATGTTTACTTAATATTTTAAATTAAGTAAAAAAAAGTCGAGATATAAAAGGGGTTTATATTAAAAACCTGAGATTTTATAAACAAGGTTTATAAAGGAGATGTGAATTCGGAATTGAAACGATATTTTCAAGTGAAAAATGGTTGAATGAATTAGAAGTGGAATATAATGAGTTGATAACGAGTTAAGATATGAATTAGAACCTAACTGAAGATTGGTTAAGTTGAGTGATTTTTTTTAGTATTAATCTGATGTTGATTTCGATCTTCGAAATTGATACTTAGGAAATTATTCGGTTACCAAGTCGTTCAAGGCATGAAAATATTGTAACAAATGTTTTGAAATTAATTGGAAATGAGACATGGCTATAATATATTGTTTTAAGTATTAAAAATTGTTTTGAGGAGACTCGTATATATAAAATAAAAAGTAAATACAATATTTGAAAATATTGGAAGATTTAGAAGTAAAAGTAACCATTCATTAAATTATTTTAAATTAAAGGGCCAAGTGATGCTGAATATTGGACCAGTAAATTTATTTTTATTTTTATGATTGAATGGTTGTTTATTTGATAGTTAAATAACCGACTATCAAATCTGGCTTATACGATTGTTGGTACGGAAAGAGCGGAATCGATTTTATATTCGAAAACCATTCCGACCAGCAAATACGAAATGTTGAAGATATTAGATACTGATCGAGATGGAGCAATTGAAGACCGTGGATCTTCATAAAACGGTAGAATTACTTAAAATATCTGATTTAGCGGCCATAGGTATACTGAAATCCTGTTATGGTTGAAATCTATGGATTTGCAAGGACTACTCGCTACCGATCTATAGGGTGATACCTAGGATGTGGTAGGAGGGTGCCTTCGGTTCATCATGTTCTTGAACAACTTGTATGGACGGATGTCTAACAGAGTACTTACTAAAAATCATGTATGTTGATTTTTACAAACGTATTTCTGTTGGTGGCGGAAAAAGGTCTTTCTCTTAGCCTAACGATCAGAGTATTTTTATGGACGTCAATTAGTGTTTTGGCGGATCTGACAATGCGGCATTCAAAGTGAATGGTGATATGATGTTCTAAAGGTAGTGTTAAACCTCAAATCTCATCAACTAGGAAATGACAAAAATCGAGCAGACAACATGGCTAAGTGGGTCGCTCCCAAGTAGGGTGTATATCACATATCTAGAGAAAATCCATTTTCCTCTTTAATTTATTTCGATGTTGTCCCTTTTCGAGAAACAGTGGGTAGCTCCCAACCGTTGGTGATATACATTCGATACACTCAAGCAAAATGAGTGGTCGATCATGTGTGATCGGGTTGCAAGATGTTCGTATTGAACCCAGTGTATTCGCCTCTAGAGATACACTATCGGAAGGTGGTTCCATACCTTGTCATGGTTGGAAATCCAATCTCTAATAAAACCCCTGCGGTTCTGATTATATACTATATATGTGGGGCGTGAGATGCAAGTGTTCCGCTAGATTGCTCTTTATTTGTGCTTAGACACTATTATAATATCAAAATAAGATATGATTTCAAAATGGTTTGGGTTATCGTAAGGTAAAAACCGTCCGTGTTTATGTGCGGATTGGTCTTACGATTACCTTTTTCTTTCGAAAAGAAATATTTTGACTCGATGATTATAAAACCTAATGTGTTTTCTCACTCTAGTTCACCAGACTGATCCGGTGTTTGTAATGCTCGGGTTAGACCGGGTTTTTCAGGTTTAGATTTGAAAGCTGCGAACTTCAGAAGATGTACTGGAGATCATACATATTAGTATTTATTCCGTTGTGTGTTATATATGAGGACAGATTATTATAACTGTCCAGATGTGTTGATGTACTATGATGATTGTAAGTTTTATTTCAAAGCTCTCAATAAAAAATTATTTCTATATTATATTTGGTTTCGCTGCGATGTGGGACTCTGTGGTGTTGGTTAGTTGGTTCTTTTTCTTCTTCTATTCTAATATTTCTTGCTTTCTTATCTCACCCTTTTATTTTCTTTCATTAACTATCTGGTGTTTTCGATACTTGAGTCTGGCAAGTAATACATGTTTGTATTATTGTTGGAATTCGGGAGTCGAATTCCGTCGGGTCGTTATAAGGTCCTATTTTACTATAGTAACATTGCTTCATGATTTTCTGTATTACTGTATAATAAAACTTGTAAATATTAACGGAAGATTTTTTTTAAAAAAAAAAAAAAGTTGTTGAAATGTCTGCGCTTATTGCAAAAAAAAGTGCAGATATATCACCAACAATTGCATAGTGTTCTATTGATACGACTAAGGAAAAATAAGTTGCGGAAATATCTGCAATTAGTTTAATTACCGACATACCAGCAATTATTTCATAGTGTATTGTGTATACGAAAATAAATTGCTGAAAATGTCTACCCTTATTGTGAATAAGCATTGACGTATCTGCAAAAATCTCTCAATATACCGCAGACATGTTTCAGTGTATTTTAAAACAGCAGACTTATCTGTAATTTTTCTATATAGTATTTGCTATTTCGCAATTTTACAGAAATGATATATTTTTCATTTATATGCAATGTTTGCCTTTTTTTTTTTTTTTTTTTTTTTTTTGGTGATTTATCTGTATAATGTGATGTTTGAATAAGTATGACATTTAATTTGAAAGTTCGAAATAATCAGTAAAATTGCATAAAAACATGCAACATTTCGATATAATTACAGTGATGCCTGCAATTTTACAAAATTTTGTTGATACATGATTTTTATTTTAGTTTTTGAATCATTTTTTATCTTTATTACGTGAATATGAAAATGATTATATATTGAATTAAGTTTCTAAGTTCGATAAATTTTTACGTTGATTTATTGTTTTTCTCGTGATTTTCAAAAAGTAAAGACCTAATTTATAAAATTTTAAAACAACGGTTTTTTTTATATTTTAAAACTTAAAACGGACCTCAGCCAGATTGCTTCTATATGATTTCTTTTCCTAGTGTAAGATGCTTGTTTTTAGGGGTGTAAACAGATCGGACCGGACGAAGGTGTGTCCAAGCTCTGTCCTATAAGAATTCGGATGGACACGGACCGGACATCATATAACCTTGGACCGAGCTGGACAACGGCCTGTCATGTCCGATATAGCCTTGGATAATAGAAAAACATCGAGCATTTTAGATCGGACCGAACACTAGTGTGTCCAAGCTCTGTCTTATAAGAGAATCGGACGGACACGGATCGGATACCTTATAACATTGGACCGAGCCGGACAACAGATTGTCCTGATATACAGCCCTACTTGTTTTCAATGGCAAAATGAAATCCCAAACAGTTGAATTAATTACTAAGGCAGTGTTTATTTAGGATAAAAGACGCTGAATCAAGGTCTGAATGGGTTAAAAATCAGTGTTCAGAAGATTTCACAATGTTTGCCTTGCAAATGTATTCAGAAATACAAAGTCCGTTCAGCGTTTCTGGGTAAGCGTTGAAATGTCGTTTATTATTTAGTTCTGACTCTGAATGAATGTAAATTCCTAAAATGCCCTTGCACTTTGTTGTACAAACAACAGCTAGTCATTAATCGCAACCTCTCTGCTCCAACTTTATGCGCGGCTGGTCATGGTAAACACTATTTATTTCATTCGTGAGTGGTACCATATTGCAAATTTATATTTTACAGACCTGCTTAATCATAGCCTCCATATTTAGCATACTGCTAAGTAGTATATTTACTTTGAACAATAAATTTTAATTTAAACCAGTGGCAGATTTGTCAAAATAAAAACTTTTATAATACTAAAATTTCTATTCATCAAACAATTACTTTTTTCATTCAGTGTTCAGCAACCAACATTCAGTGTTTAGTGTTCAGCAACAAGCATTGCACCATTCAGCTTTTAAGTTTTTAGCATTTCAAACTAACGGAGCCTAACACATTCAACAATGGCTCCACGTGTAACTTAACAAGCGGATCAACTTTTCCTAAGGGCACACCATCTCCAATTCCAGTACTATCGAATACAACTTTTCAAAGTGGAAAGCGACGACTGAAAATAGAAGGCAAAGCAAAAGGGTTGGAACTAATTCGTTGTAAGCAGCACATCATGCGCGTAGGTAAAAATTACTGTTCATGTCTTGAGTAGCATACCAAAAAAATAAGTCAATTAATATAGTTTAGACTCGCCAACGATTACCATTTCAAGTGGTAATATTTCAAGTTTCAGTTGCTCCTAGAGGTCGTAGATTCAAATTTCAATCTTCTAAGCATACATTAAAAACCAATGTTAAAAGCTGCAGTTTAGGCTCTTTGAGACTACAAGAGGTGCTCTATCTCAGCTTATTACCAAGGGCATTGTTACTGATACTCCAAAAATCATTAAGGGGGACATGATTGAAATTTGCTAAGACTATACCGTATTTATTCACGAAATTCAATGGGATGTAGTTGAATTTCACCATTAAATTCAATGAAAAACCGCCGAAAATGAGTAAAAACGAAACGGTATATGTATATTGGAATTTATTTTCAAATGTGTCTCACTCTCCTTCCTCCTAACCATTTTTGGAGTGTCAATAACACATGGTCCTCTTGTTAGAACCAGAAACAGTTTGTGCTCAGTTTTTATCCAACAGGGAAGATTGCATTCAACAAAAAATATTTTTGGACCCCAGCACAAGTTATGCTGCTTTTCAAGAAGGAAAAAAAAAAAAAGTTGCTCCAAAAAATAAAAAAGGCAACAAAATTGACAGCGAGTTTTTGTTTCGCATAGAATTATCAAGCAAGTTATAAATACTGTACTCACAAGTAGCTATGATGTTGCAATAAACCTTTAACTATTTTACTCACAAGTTGTTTCAGATCAAGGTAAACATAGCCTTAAGCTTTTTCTGTTTGAACAAATGGAATTGTGTTGATAACAATAGCTGAACATTTCACGTCCCAATGTCCTACTATATAAATCAAATAATCTACCCATTAGGACTACTCTACTCATGACTGAATTTCAAACATGTCAGGGTAAAAATACACAACGTGTGATTACTTTGGTTCAGTATCTCCATGTACTATATAATTTGTACAAAACATTGTTTTGAAAACATGATATAACTTTCTATTATAAAGTAAAAACATGTAACTTACAGGTTATCCGAACATCTGTGCTTGCTCCATCATATTATCATATCTCATCTATGTCAAAATTTCACTCAAAAGCTAGCCTTTGAGTATCAACCAAAGACGCATACTTACCTCCTTTTGCTAATAATTCTGAATGTGTACCAAGTTCTTCAACCCTTCCATCTGCGCACAGTGCAATTTGATGTGCATTCTGAACAGTGCTTAATCTATGTGCAATCACCAATGATGTTCTTCCCTTCATTAAATGATCAAGTGCCTCTTGTACTAATCTTTCGCTCACTGCATCAAGTGCACTAGTAGCCTGATTTATAAGTTAGATTGAGTGAGCAACTGCATATAATTTGCAATGTAGATTTAATGAATTGTATACCTCATCCAGTATCAAAACTGGAGCGTTCTTGAGAATAGCTCGCGCAATAGCAATCCTCTGCATATTAGTGAAGTATTATTAGTTTTATTACTATGCAAGTACAAGGCTTGATTTTGGGAAATCCCTCTTACTAATGTTCCCTAGTGGAATCATGAATGCTGCAATATATGAGGACTTACACTATTTTCAAAGTATTGATAAAAATAGCACAAACTCACTTTTCACATGGTTATTTAAAGCATTTTTTTCTTCCACTTTCATGCAAGTAAAAAGACCATAATTTGCAATACATTATGATGTTATGCTGCATAACAAAAAGTTAAGGGATGTCCTGCAATATACAATAACAAGACTATACTCAATTCTCAAGAAAATTAAAGATGTCCACCCCTTAATCAGTGCTATCGGATCATTAGTTCTCATGATTTTGACTTGAAAATTTATTTTAATACTCTTGTTAGTGCACTAAAATGACATTGTTTGATGTATATTATTGGATCTCTGGATATCCACTATAAAGGGTGGACCTTTTTTCTGATTTTCAACCAGAATAGATTTGATATTATAACAGAGCTCATTATTACTTGTCTCTGCCCACCACTAAAGAGGCTTCCACGTTCACCAACTTGAGTATCATAACCCTTCATAATAAATGATCTGTACTTCAGTAAAAAGAAAGAAAACAAGGTAAAAGAACTGCATACTTTATTTCTTCATGAATGAATATTTTTGTGAACCTGAGGGAGAGAGATAATGAATTCATGAGCATTTGCAGCTTTAGCTGCTTTTATTATATCTTCTTTGCACACGTCTTCATCTGGTAGCCCATATGCAATGTTTTCACCTACTGACACTGAGAAAAGTACTGGTTCCTGAATAAAAATTGTCTAGTCATGAATTTAAGTATTTCAATGTAAACATACGTGATCTCTTAGCATAAGTTTGCTACTTTACTGGACAAATCTGAGACTGTATAATGATATAAACTACACAACAGAAGCCCAAATACTTCGAACAGCATTTATCTTATAGTTCCGTAGTTGCTATTTTAGCAGGATAATACATTGCAAACCCTCAGGACAGTTGATGTATTACCAACCGTATTATCTAGATTTGTTATTTTGAAATAATATTTTCCTAGATTTAGAGGGAAAGTAAACTATGTTATTTCTAGAGTAGAATTAGTATTAACATGCAGTCAGATGATGGGGCGGACAGACGGATTGAGTTAGCGCTATATCTATAGAAATGTAGCCGCAAGCTTACAATCAAAATACAAATGTTAAATATTTTGTATCATTGGGTTTTTGGATATCTTACAACAATTGAGAAAATTTGATAAACGAAATATCGGCTTGTTATAACTGTTTTAGCATCGATCATTAAAGAAGTAAAAGAAGAATACAGTAGTTCAAAATACAACACAAAAAACTACTAATATATTTTATAACAATTTATATCTAAAATGTAACAGAAATCTATAACGTAACCTTATATTTCACTACTAAACAAACAGTATATACAAACGGACCATAGCAACGACCGGCAAGCGAAAGTTTGCAATGGCTATCAATGACTAGTACATTTTGGATTTCTTTTACAAATTAAGAAATAAGCCTATTGAAGTCGATGATAGCAGTTGAAAAAACGTCGTTTATGGCCGTAGGTAGCTGCTGATAAATCGCGAGCAAACAGCCGAGACCTGCTTCTCCTTCCACATTCCAACCTTTCACCAAAAAACGCAAAAAATCCCATCCTCCTTCCCCAATTTCGCCACCCACCACCTTGCACGTCTCCTTTTGCTTCTCCAACTCTGGTATCTTGTCTCTCTTCCTCCCCAACTTCCTAATCTCCTCAAGATTAGGTAATAAAGCCAAACCCTAGCTATTTAAATTTATTAATTTAGTGTTAGTTGTTAATTTACATGTTTGTATTGCCTCATTGTTAGTGTAGTGTAGTTATTGGAGCTTAATTACTGTTATTGACCAATACAAGTACTACAAGTTTATAGTTTGTGTGATAATAGAGTAGTGTGCATATGAGTTGAATACCTTAGTGCTTTTTAGCGTGCATGAACTTCTGATTAATTTAGATATAGATGAAATTAAGTCATGCAAGAGCGATATATTAAAATTTAGTTTAACAAGAGCAACAATCATATAGGTTAATTTTTAATATACATCAAACAATGCATTCTAGTGCACTAACAAGAGCTAATGATATAAGTTAATTTTTAATGTACACATCGTTTGTTATTTACTGAAAACTGCAGAAGAAGAAAATTTCCATGATTTTGATTTTTATTTCTACAAAGAAACTCGTTAATTAAGATATAGATGGTAATGCTGGTTAAAAATCAATTTTTTTAACAAATATATAATATATTATATTCATAAAATCCTTAGATTATTTTTCGGTCTCGTTTGATAAGTATTGTATATGATCATTATGTGGATATTCGTTTTTTAACATAACATACATCTATATTCATCGTATACAATATTTGATTTGTCCTTGTATTCGATAAGTTACGAACATAGTAACGTAATTAAATCTCATAAACCATTTCATTTTAAATGGTTCACAAAATTCCAACAATGCTTCCTTTATGCTCCATGTGTACACACAATTGTGTACTGTTCATGAACAAAAAGGAAACGCTGCCAAAATTTTGTTAAATCGTTTAAATTGAAAAGATTTACGCGATTTAATTACATTACCGTATTTGTAATGAAAGGTAGGATGACCTATGAGCAAAGTGTCGATAATCAATTAATATATCATTAACTTATAAAATTGTTTAAAAAAATAAATAGTTTATGCAATCTTAATTTATATCATACTTTTTATTTAGTACATAAGGAAAATGGACAATTATTTTATTCATCGAAGCTGGATGTATTAACAACGAAGGGAAATGGAAGGCTCAATAACTAAACATTTTAATAATGGTATTCACGTATTTATTGACTTCAATTTAAGTAATTATTAGGAGTGAGCAATATTCGGTTCAAACAGAATTAACCGACCAAACTGGTTCATTACGGTCGGTTCGGTTTTAAAACTAAATCAATTTGTATTCAGTTTGTAAAATATATTTTTTTGGTTATCGGTTTAACCAAATTAACCGAACTTTTAGTTTGTTATCTAATTTTACGGTATTGTAGTATTTAAATAATTAGTTTAGTTATATAATACAGAGGCATTTGTTGCAAATATATCAAATTTTATCATAAACATAAAATTTACTATATAAAATTTCTTCAAACATGAATTTATGTTTTACTTTGAGTGAATCCATCATTTGAATAATAATACATCCTTCAGAAATTTATTCGGTTCGAATTGGTTCGATTTGAAAAAAAAATTGGTTCTAATTCGGTTTGAGCTTTTTATCTTCAAACCAACCGAACTGTTTGAACGCTTACCCCTAGTAATAATGGAAACAACGAAGAAATGCATTGTCCATGCAGCAGATGCAAATTGTTAAGCATTTAATACCATAATGGTAAGAGTTCATTTGCGTCAGTACAGTTTTGTGCCGAACTATTTGGTTTGTGATCGTCATGGAGAACTGTTAGCATCTAATCTTGTATAAATTGAGGAGGTAGTGAATAATGAAATTGTTACGACAAATCTCATCGAACGTATGATTGAAGATGTTGCACGTTCTATGTTCTCCACTGCTCAATTTGTTAATGACATTAGTAATGTTGAAGAAGAACCAAATATTGAAACAAAAATATGACTATGTTATCAAAGCACGCGCTATAGCGACAAATAGCGCATTGCTTGCGCTGTTGTACTTATAACAGCGCAAGAATTCCATATAGCACAAAAATAGCACGCTATTATATTATAGTGCAAAATAGCATGCTTTTTTATCATAACGCGAAAAGCGCATAGCTCTAAATAGCACGCTATTTTTTTTAAATATTTGGACAGTGAATTAAACCCAAAATAGCATGTTATTTGTATTTATAATTACTCTGAGGAAAAATATCATAGAGTATGACTCGAAAGAAAAAAAATTGATGATCGTTTAAATAATGATTAATGGTTATTATTTACAAGAAACTAATGGCTATGTCTAAAAATTTAGAAGCGTAATATAATTTCTATGTTTTGCTATTGTACACTTGAATCATATTTAACTTTTGTTTATTTGATTCTTGTTATTGTAGACGTCATATATTATTTTCATTTGATCTTATATCACCGGTCCATAATTGATAAATAGAAATAAATTTCATTATCTCACAATTATAAGAATAAATTTCAAATTTGTAAGATACAAATATATTATATCCATCGATTATTTTGAATGTACAATATGAACTTATCGAATTTTTTGTAATATAATTACATTTGACATAAAAAAATATTTAACACAAGCATAAAATATGGCAATGCTTGTATTTAGAGTCTTGAACGGTTTGGATATAACACAAAATATGCCTAAAAAACAAAAACAAAAAATAGTTAGGCAAAATGTACTTGATTGACTTTTTTTCTTTCTAAATGAACGCAATAGCGCACGCTATAGCGCATAGCGCAGGTCTTGCGATATGAGCTATGGACTACACTGATATATGATTTATTAGATGCTGCCAAGAAATCCCTTTGGGAAGGTTGTACAAGCGGACACCCAATTATCAATAACTGTTGAATACATTTACAAAATCTGAATATAACCTCACAGAAGCTAGATTTACGGTTGTACAAGCTACGAAGCGGCATATGCCTCCCAATAATTTATGTATGAAAATCATTATGAAGTAAAAAAAACTGATGTCGGCTCTTGGTTTACCGTATCAAAAAACAGATACATGTCTAAACGGTTGCATGATGTTTTGAAAAGAAGATATCAACCTTAAAATTGTAAAATATATAACCAGGAAAGATACAACCAAGAAGAAGGGAAAAGAAGTCGCGTATAAACGTATGCATTAGTTACCTATTACTTCCAGATTTCAAAGGTTATATGCATCTTTTGTAATCGCGCATCATATGAAATGACACAATGTGAGAACACGGGAACGTTAACACACTCAGTTGATGGAGAAGTATGAAAGCATTTTGATTAGAAATATCCCGATTTTGCATCCGAGAATAGTAACGTTAAACTTGATTTATGTACGAATGGATTTCTACTTTTTCTCAATTTTGTTTTGAATATTCATCCAGACCTATAATTATTACACCTTATAATTTATCTTCATGGATGTGTACAAAAACTCCATGCATGTCTCTCACAGTTGTCATCTCTGGTCCCGATGATTCGACACAAGGAATCGATGTTTATTTACAATCTTTGATTGAAGAATTAAAAACATTATGGTACAAAAAAGTAGGAACATATGATACTTCCCACAAAAAAAAAAAAAAAAACAAAAAAAAAAAAAAAAAAAAAAAAAAAACTCTCGCATGTTTGCTTATTTGTTGCGGACAATTAGCGATTTTTTTGCATATGCAATGCTTTTTGGTAAAAGTACGACCGGTCGTCTAGCTTGTCCTTACTACCATAGTTGTCATAGCGAGCGCTATAGCGCAAAATAGCACACAGGTTGCGCTATTTTGGTTCTTATAGCGCAGGGGTCCCGTGTAGCGCAAAAATAGCGCGCTATTTTATCATAGCGCAGCCATGAATAGCGCGCTATTTTGCTTTTTCTTTTTTGAACATGCATTTTCGTTTTTTTTTTTCTTTTTAGAGATTTTAAACATACTGTTTTTTCCTTTTGTGCCTTTTTCCTGTGTTTTTTTTTTTTAAGATCTTCTTTTCTGTAAGCAAAAAAAAAAAAAAAAAACATTATAGCGCGCGCTATAGCGCATAGCGCAGGCCTTGCGCTATTTTGCGCTATTCGCTATTGACAACACTGCTTACTACATGAAAAAAACATGAGCATTTTTTTATCTCATAAGAAGAAAATTACGTAGTTTAACTGTCATCGATTTTTCTTTATATTGCTCATTTTTTTAGAAAAGATAAGATTTTTTATATAGCTAATAGACATGAGACTTTGCGACCACTTACAGTTTGGTTAAACAAGATATTTATGAACTTATAAAGGATTATCCAAAGATACATGAAGCTAGAGAACCAATTAAAATTCAAGGTAAATCATTGATTTATAATTGATGCAAACAAAATATATTTTGGAAATTGCCTTACAAATCTACTGATTTGTAATAAAATTGACGTGATGTACAACGAGAAAAACGTGTTTGATAATGTGTTTAATACAATTTCGAATGTTAAAGAGAAGACAAAGGATGATTTGAAATCAAAACGTGATATAAAAATGATATGTAATCGTCCTAAACTTCATTTGAAGCTTAGTGACACAAAAAAAACAAAAGCATACTGTTAGCTAGACAATAATCAAGTTAAAATCCTTATAAAGTGGGTAAAAGGATTAAGATTCTCATATGGTATATGTTCTAATCTTCGTAGATGTGTCGACTATAAAAACAATAAACTTAGCGGAATGAAAAACCAAGATTATTACGTTATGATGGAAAATTTGTTATCTGTTGCTTTCAAAGAACTGTTACCCGTAAAATTTTGGGTAGTTGTAACAAAACTCAGTTTATTTTTATAAACAGCTTCGTTCTAGTACGTTAGAAATTGGTTGCCTACATAAACTTGAAGTATAAATCCTTATATTGTTCTGCAAAATAGAGAAAATATTTTCTTCAGGTTTTTTTCGATGTAATTGAGCATTTACCTGCTCACCTTCCATTTGAAGCATGTCATTGAGGGCCTGTGCAATATGGATGGATGTATCCATTTGAAATGTATTAATATTTAGTTCATTAAATATTAGCTTAATCAAAAATATAAAAAATTAATTTGAAAAATTCTTAATATATACTTAAATCATCTAAAGAAGAAAAAAAATGAGAGAGAAAGCTCAAGTTGAATGTTCGATTTGCAAATCATACATCGAAGAAGAAGCTTCATTTTTTTTTAATGACCATGTGAACTTATCATTTGAAAGTGATGTGAAATGATGAAAGCATTGACCAAGATGATTGTCAAACGACTTTATCTATTTAAAAAAAAACATGGTCGATCTGCTGGTAAATGTGTGGAAGTATAATTGGTTGATAGAAATTACCATGTAACACGCATATTCTTCTCAACTATGCTGAAGTTGCACCGTTTGTTGGGTGATATAGTTATATTCGTCATAATGCATTATATCATCTACATATGCATATATACAAATATGCACATGTGTATCTGAATTATAATTCAACATTTGTTCTATAATTGCGGTATTTATGAACCACAACATTCAAACGACGATATCGACTAAGATTTCGCTACTTGGTTTTCTAACTGCGTTTATGATACGACAAATTGTGTGGTAGAGGAAGAATTGAAACAGTTAGTCATGCAACCAAAAAAGAAAGTCAAGACATATCCAGTGTCGACCCAGGATTGCCAGCTACCCTAAACAAAACTGGAGGAAAAAGGAAAGGAGAAAAATATAAAACCAAAATAAGCATGCAGCAGGAATCAAACCCTGCCCATCCAAATCACAAGACAGTGTGCCTTAACCACCCAACCACTACTCTCTTTCAAAATATGTTGCCCTCCTATTAATCTAAATCAATAAATATTAAAAGCATCTGCACCAAGATGTTGCCCCCCTATGCCACCACCGGCGGCGCTGCCCTACGCGAAAATCTCGCTCGCCTTGCCTTTGGGCTGGGCCTGGACATATCCAATATTTTCCGCCAATGGATATAAATTTAATACCAAAGACTACGGTGCTGAAGAAATAGCTAACAATACTGACATATTAGTTAAAAACTTAAAAGTGGTGATGATCCAAATGATCATATAAATGATTTTTATGGCGTGTTAATTCAAGTTTTGCAATTGACATATTTCGTAAAACCTACGGAAGAATTATTTTTGTTTAAATGCAACAGGTTCGGCAATGTTCCAGATTCTGGGATCAGCGTGCGCCCAAAATATAATCTTACATAAATAAAACATACTTCAGTTATTATAAGTACGATGTTTTTATACTTGCCAAACAAGCTCTTCAAGCTTATTATGCTCCTTACCCATATCTAAAAAGAGATAAAATAAACTGATCAGCTATTTTGGAAACAAAGGCAAGAATTGCATTTTGATGGACAAAATATTCCCGATGAACAAGCTTACGAAGCAGATATCGAGGAAAATAGAATAATAATAATAACTGATGATCAAACTAATTTTGGACTTCTAAACAATGAATCAAATGCATTAATTGAAGTAACTGAGACTACAAAGGAACACAATATAGAGGACAAAACGAAGCCTGAATCCGAAAGTCACGAGGAATGATTAACAATCTACATTTTAAAAAGATAATTATTATGTTTGTTTTCATTATAATGTTCATTAAATATGATATGTTATGCTAATGACATGTGTCACATAGTCCTTCTATGTTATACCATAATGTATGTTTCACATAATCTTTTTATGTTCTACCATAATATACGTTTCACAAAATTTAATGATATGTTTCTCATATATGATATGTCTGTTACAAGTACTATATTTGTTGTCCCGTAAACGTATCTCTTCTCATTCTTGATCTTCCTCTTCCTTTCAGAGAGAACTGGTTCTCCACCAATTGGTGGTGATGGCAGCGGCCCATCACAGAAGCTAGCGCGTCCTGCGGTCTAGTTGGAGCCCAATGCCAATGGAGGTAAGTATTAAATTTCAAAATTAAAATCTCATTTCCATACAATATATTAAATTTATAGTAGTCATAAGATATTTTTAAAAAAAATCATTTTAACAGAGTAGTTTTGAGCTTGAGTCGTCTGGTATGGTTCTTGGAATCTCCCGACGGGCATATATGAGCCACATGATTGCATGTTGGCCGAATTCCAGATAACGTGAGAGACCATTTGGCAAGACTTCTTTGTAAGTGTAAATTTTTTTACCTAGGGTCTTGGGTTCTTTTGTTGAGAGTTGAGGAATAATAAAAATAAAGAGAATGAGCTTCTTTACCTAATTGTTTATAGCTTCGGGGCGCATTTCTGGAATGCGGCTCTAAGCTTGAGGCTTTTTTTTATTTTGTTTGAACTGGCGCATTCTAGGAATGCGCCAGCGTACACGTGTACAGGTGCATTTCCAGAATGCGCCAGTACATTCTGGCCAACTCAGCGCTGAGTTGACCAGAAGTGGGCTATATTTGATATATTTGAAAAAATAAGGCTAAAAGTGAAATAAAATGTTAAAACAAGGCTAAAACGAAAAAAAAAATCCTTTTTAATTTACAGCTTATATTTTTATAGACGTGCATGCTACTTACAACATGTGAAAAAATTCTTTCTTAAATTATGATATATCATTTATTGCATTATGTAGGCATGCACATTGATATGCACATTGATTCTTCTAAAACATTCAAGGTGCATGGACCTTCAGGCTGCTCTTACCTTTATACAGCGCCATTGAAAGAACAAAATTACAAAGAATTACAAGGAAACGGTAACTGGCATAAAAAGGAAAGAAGCCAAATTGGATGGACGTTGTAGTGTTGGATGGTTGGATCATATAGTGGGGCAATGAGGAGTTTCCGATAAATTTACCACATATTTATATTAAATTGTTCTGTGCATTTAATACATAAATTAACATTGTAAAACATTGTTTCCAATTTAAATTGTCAGAGGAGTCAGAGAGGAATTCGACGAACAGAAGCAAGAACTCCGCCACATATCACGGTGATTCCAAGTCATTCTAACATCACCTCGAGGACGGTAAATTTATTAATTAAGATAAGAAACAATTATTATATTTTAAGTTCTAAGATGTTAAAAGATAGATAATATAACAATATATAATGTATATTTATATGTGCATATTTCAGGAAAGAGAGTGCGGAGCTCCCATGTCATATTGGGATATTTTCACTCATACTCGTGTGATGAGTCAGACCGATTCAGGTACAGTTTCGTACTCTTAGGGTCATGATGATAAAGCAAATGTTGCATATATAAGTATAATATAATTAAAAGTTACAGGTTAATTAAAATAATGTTATGTAAAATTCAACTGTCTTTTGCATTACAACAAAACTTTCAGCAAGCACGGGTTACTGGAGGACAATGGACGAACTGATTTGACTGCTGACGAAAAGGATGTTATTTTTTAGGCTTTCATGGATTCACCAACCCGCAACAGGCGTCATGCACTTGGGAACTAAGTGGTAATTTTAAATTAAATTTATATGAATTGCGATTATGATGTTGAAAACACTATGACAACTTTTATTTGATTGCAGGATAAGACAGTTTAGAAGGCATAACATAAGGTTTAAGACAAAGCGGAGATAGTACAACTACGAACCCAGATCGTCGAACTTGAAGAGTGTGATCGTTGATGTGACGTGCAGATAGAGCAGCTGAAACATCGTTTGATGGAGTTTATAGAGCAACACGGGAGGTTCATTTCGTTTGATGGTTCTGCAGAGGACGATGTGATTTGAGGCATGTTGTATGTACATATATACATTTTGAGTGGATAAGAATTTGGTTGATACATTGTGATGGATTGTATATATTATTGTTGGTTTAGATGTTGGTATGGATATGGTTTGGATGTTGGTTTGTTATGTTTTGTTGGATGTTGGTTTGAATGTTGTATTTATTGGATTATATTATGTATATTGGATCGTACATGTATGGTTTGGGGTGAATATTGTGTTTGAGTGTATATGTGATTATTTGTTGCATATATGCTCGAAATGGAGCTATTATGTTATATATGTGATTGTATGTGGCTGAAAGCAAGCGGATCTAAATTTAAAAGAAACAAAAATATCCATATTTTCGACAGCTTGTAATGGCTGTCAACGGCTTACAAGTCATTGATTACCAACAGCTTCCATCGCAACTAACGACATTTTCTAATAGTTTCTAACGGTTTTCAACGGCTGTTTGATCAACAGGATTTGTCATGAGTTCAAATTGGTCGTTGGATACCATTGGAAATACCTTATAGTTGCCGTTGGAAATCATTACGAAACGTTGGTATGTATGCCAATGAAATTTCCAACGACTACCAATGGCTTTTCAACGACCATCAAGGGCTGGTGGCCATTGAAAAACATTATTCGTCTTGCTAAAACACACTTATGAAAATAATAATTCAACATACACCAGCCACGTTATTTGGTTGAGAATACCACCGTATAGCATAGTTTGCTTTCCGAACAAGTAGATGGATTTTTAAATATTTAGTGATGTATATAGCACCACAAGACACGGGTTTGCACCTTTTTAAAATTGGAAAATTGACTGAAGGAAAAACATATCTTGCTTTTTAGTCTGAAAGACGCGGTTATTATTTTTACACAAGAAGGACACGTCTTCAATCTCAAATCGATCTCGAATCGTGTGTTTTCTATCAAATGAAAAAGAGTTCGCCACAAATTTGATCGATCTCAAATCGCATCTTCTGTCAGATCGATCGAGTTTTCGTTCTAGTCTGGGTAGTCAAGGCGCAAAAAAGCCCAAGGCTTGCGCCTTGAGCTTTTTTGCGCCTTGGGCCTTTTAGTGCGCCTTAATTGCGCTTTTTTTCCTGCTGTCACGTTAAAAACTTCACTTACAACTTAACATATAGTTTTGACAATAAATAATAGACGAGTTTGCAATTTTAACGATAAAACTTCATAAGTTCATGTCACAAACCAAAACAAGTAGTCGAAAAACCATTCAATTTAAATTTACAACAGCAAAATACTTAAAATAAGAAAAGCGCGGTTTTTGCACTTTTTTTGCGTTTCACTAACAGGTGCGCCTTAAACCCAAAAAAAGTCCCTTAGTTGCGCCTTGCGCTTTTTTGCGCCTAGGCGTGTGCCTTGACTACATAGGTTCTCGTTGTGTTTTGTGATTCTAAGAATATGAAATGTTGTTGCTGTGAGTTTTTTAGATCGTTTTTTTGTTTCTGCCTATAATAATGATATATGAAACTAGCATACTTGTGTATGAAATAAAATTTAGTCTAGTATATATGCAATATAGTTTGTTGTTATTGAATTTTATGTTGATTGTATTTTGGTAAGTTATAGACTGTCATTGAATTTGCTGAAATGTAATGCTAGATGTATATAGCAGTTCATTTTAAAAATTAACTATTTGTATCATTCATAAATATTTTGAAATTTACATGTATGCTAAATATTTTTGGACATCTAAGTACTCAAAAATATATGATATTTATGATTTTCATAGTACAAACATTGAATATCAAGTTTTTGTATTATGCTATTTTCAAATTGCATTTCAATATAATTGAAGGCAATAGGAATAAATATACTATTGTATCACTTTGCATGATTTTGAATAGACTAATGTACTTCATAGCTAAAATGCCACAAGAGGCTATCATCTCAAATACCATAAACATGCTATTAGATTTTATATAAAAAAAAACTACAATAATCTATCATTTTTATATTATAAATATTATAGCGGATTTCATGATATGTCATATGAAACTATATTTTTATATATCACAAACACTCTACTAGACCTTGTACAAAAATGCTAGATTGAATTAGCATTTTATATTTTTGTTTAATCATGCTAATGGATTTCAAAGTTAAAATACCATACGTAATAATCATTTGACCTATAATAAACATGCCACTGGACATTCTTAGGTGCTCGATTAGATTTGAAATGGGATGTCTTTTGCATTCCAGGTTTCGTTTGGTTAAACAATATCACATGGGTAAAGATCGGTTTCAATAGGTACCCGATTATGTTTCGAATTCGATCGTCTACTACATTCGCAGGTACACCGTTAGATTTGAAATCCGGATGCCTATTGCATTTTATGTTTTGCTCAGTTAAAGAATATAACTTGGGTATATATCAATTTCCGTAGGTACTCGATTAAATCATTAAAATACAAACCCTTTGAATCTTCAAATGACGATTTAAATTTAATTTCAACTTTAAATCTTAGACTTTACAAATTAAATTTCACTTTGAAAACCATGGCTCAGATGATAATGTATGTACATAATCGAGTAAATTTTTGATTAACTGTAATATAAAGGTAGCAAGCTATTTATTGTCAGCATCCTGCAATATTATGATCAAAAATTTTACTCAGTTATTCGAGGTAATAGGATATGAGTCCATAGCTACAATTTACAGGTTATGCTTACAAAAACTATACCTGATTCACCAAGGACACTAAGCGGGCCCACTCCCTTTTGTCAAATGTTCGAACATCCTCTCCCGCTACTGTAATACGACCTCTAGTTGGCTGCAATTTATTTATAATTAATATTACATCATGTCTAATTAACAGAGGCAATACCGGAATTATCAAAAGGAACCAAATTTGACCTCATAGAATCGTGCCAAAAGCTGCACAATGGTGCTTTTGCCAGCACCACTAGGTCCCACTAATGCTGTTACCGTCCCACATTTTAATGTCAAATTAAGGCCGTTTAATACAGCCACATCGGACCTCAAAGGATATGAGAAATACACATCTGTGTGTCACAGGTATTAGCAGCTATAAATCCAGTAATTAACAAAGATACAAGTACTTGCATGCCAACAAAGTTATGAATAACAGAAAAATGCATAACAAGCAGTTGGAATATATGCTTAACGAACAAACCTTCAAGACGAATATCACCCGACCAAGCTAGACTGCACCAATCATTAACTGATTTCAGTGCTGACATGTATCGAGACATCTGAGTTTGGTTTTCTCCAGTATCAACATCATTATCTTCTTTATTATTCAATTCTCTGTCTAAACCATAGGCAAGTGACTCGTCGATATCAACAGCTGATAAAATAGAATTAATCCTATCTACAGCAGCAAAAGTTCCTCGAAGATCGCCAAGAGTATTCACGCCTCCTTGAACCTGCAACAAATGCAGTTTATTCAATCATACAATTAAAAAACAAACACACAAACAGAGTATAATTTTAATAATGAGGAAAAAGGACGAGGATCCTTACTGCAAAAGTTAAAGTAAAAGTGTAACCAATGAATGAAGTCATGATTCCAACTGCTAGTTCACCCTGAATGTGATGTTCCATAAAACAAATTAAGTTACCTGCATTTGTATATTTTATAAAGCATATTGACAGGATGACATACCGACTTCACTTTGCTTCCACCAAGGCAGTATAGAGCTAATAAAGAAACGTACACCACAACTCTAGTCAGTGATTCATTTGCAGACTTCAATATTCCAAGCTTTATGCCACTGCTTTGGTAAGCATTTACCTGCAAAGAAAAGAACCAAACCTTGGGGTAACATGTATTTGTATTTATGAATGCAAGTACATTCTTACTGGTGATGCTTGGAAATTCTATAGCAAAAGATCTTGATCTGGATTTCTATTACAATATGCCAGTTGGTATTAAAGAAAAAAAGCCCATTCATCTTTGGTAAATAGACCAGAACAAAATCATGAGTATGAGTATATATCTACAAATGTGTTTCAAAGTTGCCACTTGCCTGTCACTGGAGTACTCACCTCAAGGCTGATTATACTTGGTACAAATATTCATATCATGTTGTTTAATACATGTTCAGTCTTTCTTAATACACAGGTATATACTGAAAATCCTGAAAAATATGCACCGAAACTATGTTCTATCCTTATGTGATGTAAATAATCAATCATTCATTTCTCAATAAAGTGTCACTGTTTTATTGCTATAGGGCTTAAAATTTTATCTAAGAATTGCTAATAAGCAATGTCCACGAGTATAAAATAAATGAGCACATACCAATTTTTCAAACATGGATATTTGGCGTCTTTCTCCCCCAAAGGATCTAACCTGTAAAAGAATTTGGGAGAAGAAGGCCAAGTTGACTATACTATTTATTCAAGTATACATATATTGTGGAATAACAAACATGCTTTATAACAAAAAGGCTCAAAAACCTTACAGTGCGTATCGCTGAAAATGTTTCAGATGCACAATCAGAAATTCTTGCCTGGGCCATACCATGAGATTTGAAGACAGGCACTGTTGACCTCTTAAATATAGCTAGCAAGCAAATAAGTCATGTTATTTTGTAGAAGTAAACATCCCTGTTAAAGTGTTAACATAGAAATAATCATTGTGAGTTATAGCTTACCAGAACAATCCCAAAAGATAAAAAATAAAATAAACATACATATACGATCAACATTTTATTATTCAACACAAAGCTGCAGGAAAGTTGAACTTCTTCTTAAACAATATAGTGGTCGATGATTAAATCATCAGATGTCCTAAAATGAAGTTGTGCAAATTTCATAAAGTATGAAGGTTAGAAATATTTATTTCATGAAAATGTATGTAGGGTCAAAGTTTTAGAGCATGAAAATGACACTTAATGTTCTCACTTGTAAGGTAGGCGTAAGCCTCCAAACTTTTAAGGCATGAGCTTTTCAAGTAAACATTGATGCGTAAGCTATTATTGTTTTGTTATTACTAATTTTTGGTTAATAAAAGAAATTAACAATTTATCCTTCAAAACTATAAATAAATAAATAACAAGACAAACACCAAACTTTAAAGAGTTCGGTCGTAATCATTTTTTAGTATTTATTCATAAAGTATAAATAAATAAAACTATAAATAAATAAAAATATCTGCAGGTGCGGCGTAATGAAAGATGGGACAGCCACGACTTAATTCTCCCTAGAAGTTTACCGATTCATTGGGTTATCATGTATTCAAAAAATAAAATAAATATATAATTTAAGCACCTGATTATATATACACACAAGCACACATATAATGTATGTACGGCCCAATCCTTATTAATTATGTTAGAAGAATTCATATTCAGTTTTCAGCTCTGCATTTTTCTTCCTTTCTCTCTATCTTTGCATTTTTTTTTTCTAGATTTTTGAAATTGATCTTTGATCTATGCTAGTGGAATAGACCTATGTTACAAGCGATATGAAATCATGTAAGTTATTGTCTTATTTCTTCTACTGATTCAAACTGGTCCATAAAATTTATTCGTATGATCAATGATAATGTTAACTAAAGAATCAACCAACCTTGAAGTTAGACAAAAACGCCATGAAAGCAAAGGTTAATTGTTAGTCATCATATTTAAAAATGTATTATGGTGAAGAAAACAAGAAAAAATAAAGTAAATAACACAAAGGCATAAAGTGGCTCAGCATGCTTGCCTACATCCACTATGAATATCTCTTACTAGGTTTCTCTCTTGCAATCACAAGGAATATTATAAAAAAAAAAAAAAAAAAAAAAAATCACTTACGATTGAAAAAACATTTAATCTTGAGCTTAGGCCTTTGATTTGCCGCAAGGAGTGACTGAGTTGAGAGATTGTGACTTAAATTCAACTAAAAATAAACCCATTTAAGTACATTACATGTTACATTTATAGCGATCGTAGGAGAAGATGGATGATTGAGATCACATAGGAAAATTGATTGTTAAGGTGCTCAACCGTTGATCTGGAGGTCCTTACAGATGGAAAACGACAGTAAAGGATGACAGAAATATGTGATTGCGAAGTATGTCAGTTGTCCCTCCATATCAGACGCATGCATTGCATTTAATGCACATTAAATGTTGACGACGTGCTACAGGAGTCGGCATGCTTTTGACAATCCTGCTACGGTACCTAATACTGCATGTTTTATGACTTGTTGTTTACTTTCGCATGTCTACAGGCAAGGTGGATGAACAGCTTCCTCCAGCCGAGGATGGTTAGTCGGTTAAAGATGATACTTAAGGAAGTCGAATATTGCCAAGGACTAAGGTGCAAAGAACGTCCTGGCCCAGTTGTGACAGGACGAACTGTGGTGAAGTCGAGCCAGAGACGGGCCATGCTTGAACCAGTCTTGATATATTAGTTGGTTGTTTAAGCCGCCTTATGTTGCGCCAGCAGGCAATGGAGCTGGTTTTGACAGGCTGACCTAGAGACAAACTGGATACGGGCCGCCATGAATGGCTCGGTTGTTTAATGTCCAATTTCGTTGAGGAAAATTGAATTGTGCTAGGAACCAAGTTGCAAAGAAGATGCAAGGCCAACAATGGGATGGCGGGACGGGCTGCCTGGGACCGCACAGAGATGGGTTGTAATGAAGCCGAGCCAAAGGCACGTCGCGCTTGAACCGGTCTCGCCTGCTGAGTTAGCTGCTGGAGCCATCATGAGCTGTATCGGTCGATAATGGCCTTGGAATGCTGTTGTGTAGATGAACTGTCTTTGGGCTGCTTGAACCGGTCTTGCAGGTGAGTTGGCCGCTCAACCCATCACGAGTTGTGTTGACCGATAATAACTTTGGAATGCTGTTGTGCAGATGAACTATCTTGGGACCACTCCATTTTTGGCCAGCATGTACTGGTCGAGCTGAATTGTACTAGACCATTTTTGATTGGGTCATACTGTGTCTAACCGGCCTGTTAGCCATACTTGTGAGAAAACCAAGCAACATTTTAGCCCCCATTCCCAAGCCCGTTTCAATAAGCAAAGGCAAGCTTGTGAATCATAAGATACTGCCAATGCATTTAATATGTGCCCCATATAGTGCTATGTGAATGACCGTTGCGATTCCTTTTTCAAATGTGGTAGCAGAAGTGACAAATGCATTGATTACACCTAGATCGCTGGCGCTTTGAATCTAATGGATGAGATCAAGGGAGTAGATACATAAAAAGTTGCCACCTCTTCTTATCCCTCTCTTTACCAAAACATGAAAAGCAAACAACCATTATGTAAACGGGTAGGACCGGACCGGACCGGACGAAGTTGTGTCCTAGAGATTCGGATGGACATGGATTGTACAAGTGTTAAGTTCAAGCATTGTTCGTACGAATCAGACAATGGACGGATAATGTTCAAACAACAGAAACCATCGAACTTTTTGGGTCGAATTGGACGGTAGTGTGTCATAGTCATGTCCTATAAAAGAACCGTACGGACACGGACCGAACACTTTATAGCATCAGACCGAGCCGGACAACGGACTGTCATGTCTGATATACAGCCCTAACAGCCATTAAAACCTTTGAAAACTCTCAAAACTTCCGACTTTTCCAGCTCCCTTCAATAAAGAAAAGTAATTGCTTCACATTCTTATTCTCTGTCATTGTAGGCATCGTGGCTATATGGCCAAGCTTACAGCTTCTGACAATTTTGTACTTAGCACTTTTATTCCTCATTTTGATTTTGATGTTGTTGTTGCTTTGTATTTTGCCTAGATGCTTTGATAATTTGCAATGCTTGTGTTCACCTACGTCGAAATTTTCTTTTTCTAGCCACCTTTGAACGTCTATCGATCATCACTTTCATATCGATGATGGTCGTCGGTCGATCGACATTGATAAGTTCCAATAAGCCTATAAATGTTAGATAGTGATATTTGTAATCATTCAGATAACATGCTATTAAACCACTTTTAGCAAGGTCGTTGTTGAACTTGGACATTCGGATCGCTCGTAGCCCAAATGCGGACTTGTACAGACTCAAACTAAGCGTCATAATCGGCGTTCGCTTGGAAATTGAAATATAACTCAAACTTGAATCGATCACCTCTGAGCATCACCCGATCACTTAGAAAAACTTGATTGGCTCGCAAGATCACTCAACTTTTACTTGATCGATCATGCAAAGGATCGAATTGATCACCTCAAAAAACATGTGGATAACACAGGCCAATCACCCTGGAAATCAAGGATCAAACCAGTCTGGTACTTGCCCGATCATCTCGAAAGTTCAGATCGGTATATACAAAAATGTGATCGACACAGTCCGATCACTAGAAAAAACGGATCCACACATGGATCCAACATTAAACATTTGCCTGAACCCTAGAAACATAGGATTAGTATAAAATTTTACCACGGATCGGTAAAACACTTAACACTTCGGATTGGTATTTTATATGAATGATCGGATCACTACATCAAGGATGGACCGGTTGAAAATAGGTGATCGACACATGATTTCACATGAAAACCAAGTGATCAAGCAAAGGAATGAGAAACTTGGCATTTACTCAAAACAATGATTCAGATATGAAAATTAATACCGATCCTTGTAAATTCAAGTATCGGCACAGGTCATGAAATAGGCCTACTTTCTTGACTACGGACATTAAGCTTCGAAAATAGTAATAACTAAGGGTTGTAAGGCTTGTTAGACGTCCGACTTAGATTTATTCGCTGGTAGATCGACTATGCCATTGTCAATAGCCTTACAGCTTCTGAAAGCGGAAAGATTGACCAAGCCCAGCTATGAATGCAATATAGGGATTGTTCAATATCGCACTGTCATTATCTGTCTTGATTGCCATTCTCCAAGGCTACCTCGCCTTCTCTTTGGACTATCTTAAGGTGAGGGTTATGATATCCCTCCACCCATATCTTTTATTTCTCATGAACGCATATAGGCTTGTCCCAAGTTAGCTAACTTCCAAACAACTACCACTTCTTGTGTGATGTCTACGCCGCTTGCATGGCCTTCAGCTTTCCTAAGTCAAATGCTAACTTTATCGAGATGATCCTCTGACTACAAGAATAAGTCGGATATGCAGTCGGCGCATTCTACCATTCCCAGGCCAACGGGTCAAACCAAATCTCGAGCACCTCGCTTTCCATAAGTAGGCAGAGTTTCAAATCTTAATTTCGATTATATCTCATCTTGAGAATTTTACACAATATTCCGTCCAAATGAGGTAAATGAATCTGGGATGTACAACCCGAATTGACATCTCGGACTTCAAAATCCATCTCGGGACTATCTCAGAGTAACTTGAGCATATATGATTAACATTTGAAATCAAATAAAAATAAATGTTATTTGAATATAAACTTTAAAAATAAGTAACAATAATATAATATTCAGAAGAAGAAAAAATAGCAACAGGAAAGATTTGGTATTAATTGAATGAATTCTGCTCATCTAAATATTAAGTATATATAACAAATAAAAAGCCTTTTATTTTTTCTTACCATTAGAATAAAAAGCGTAATTAGAACACCAATAAAAATTCATTAGTGTGACTTCTTTTTAACCAACATAAATGGGGGAAAAACATAAATTCATATAAGATTTTTGTACAAATTACCTTTAAGATCTTAATATCTTGAACCAAAGATGAGCATCAAATAAGGAATAGGCAACTTTTATCATTTTCGCTAAATCTCGTCTCGCTCAAGTCAGAAAAGGAGATCTCGAGCGAGATCTCGGATGAGATAAATGACATTTGAAACAATGCAAATTTTCTTTTCTTTTCCGTTACTTAAATTGCATATTGTCAGTGGATCCCTTTGCTTACATTACGCATTGCTTTCACGATGTTGAATGAGTCTAATAATTCTAAGCAACATAAAAGGAGGCTTATGAGAGGGGAAAAGTGGAAAACACTAAGCCTTTCATATACACAACTTTCTATTCATTTATCCATTCATTTTTCATTTCACAAAACGTAAAACAAAAGCAAGGGAGGTAAGCCATTATAATCAAAGTAGAAGAAGAAAAAACTAAGGAAAATATAAAATAAATCAAGCTTAGGATTCAACATCAACAAATCTAACTCCTCCATCCAAAACTAAGGTGAATCACGATCCTAACCTTTGGTTGATTCATTATTATTCATACCTTAATTATTTGTGTGATTTCATGATTGCTTTCAAGATGTTTTGATGATATTTCGTTGTTTTGGTAGAACGCCACTTGAACTAAATTGTTTATGCTTGTCTTGCATAGATTTGAATAGGTTTTTGATAGAAACATATAGTTTTTACATCACCGTTTGATTCGAAACCTTTATATAGATAGTTATTATATGTTTTTGGAGATGGGTTTTAAGTTTTATAATTTTCTAAACACTTGTGAGTTTACTAGTAATTTCCAAAGGAAGAACTTGTGTTCCTAAGAAATTTAATTTTTAAAATAATTAAATAATGAATTTGATTCAAAAAAATTACACAAGGTAGAAAGGGTTACCTTTGGCCTCTTGTGAAATTTTTGGGTTTTTCCATATTATTATGATGCAATCTGATTTTAATGTTTTGATGAATAACGTGGAGTAGATGAAAAGAATTACATTACTTGGCAAAAATGCAGTTTTCACGATATTTACGATCAAGTCCATCTACCTAGTCGTTCTTTGTCGACAAAACTTGTCGCTATCGAATTTGTCATTATCATCACCATAGCTTATCGAATGGGTCGTTGTCGCCTATATCTACAAGTTTTCAAACCATACCTCTCCATAAAGGCTTGTTGTCTTCATACACAAACGATAAGCTTATCGCTATAGTGCATGGATGATAAGATGATTTTCTCATATAAAAATGAAATTTATCGCCTCTATCGTTTTAATCCTTATTGAGATTATCGCCTCTATGCTTTTTCGACCATTTCACCAAAGCTTGTTTCCTAAATTGTTTTCAAAAGCTTTGAGGTTTATTGCCTCTAAACTCTTGGCGTCATCGTCCATGTCGACAAGCTCTATTTTAAACCTGCTTTCAAAAATGCTTTGTGGTTGTCGCCTCTGTTCCTTGTCATCGTCAAATTAGTCGACAAGGTACGCTTTCAAACTTGTTTTATAAAGTGTTTAGAGGCAATCGCCTCTAATGCTTGTCGTTCGTCGGCTCTGCTGACAAGGTATATTTTAAACCTTATTTTTAAACTGATCTAAACCTATAGGTTGTTAGCCTACATAGATGGTCGACATACATTTGACTAACTATTTTGTCTCTTTTTATCGACACTTTGTTAAATAGTCCATAAGGACAAGGTCGACAAGCCTTGCTTTAGGCTACCACTGCTTCTGCATGAGCATCGAAGGGGATGTGGAGAAGCTTCAAAATAACATGAAGTCCAAGGCGATGGCTTGGCATGCAGCGGAATAAAACAGAGGTTTAGATTCATCTTTGAATATATTTGTGGTAATAGACAAATTTCCAAATGAATTTGACTGTATGTGGTTGGCAGACACATATAAAGAGGTAGTGGTTTAAAGTCTGCATTCAGCTTTGAAGAAGATGTAGATATCGTCGAGGTAAACAGTCAAGATTTCATCATATGAATATCTGAATCGTGAGATGTTCAAACTTGAAAGGAATTTTGTAAATTTGGAAATAAGAAATAACTACAATAAAATCTTATTGAGTAATTATAATATAGGTGCATATAGATATATTAGTACAAATTAAAGATAATGCATATATCTTTGTTAAAAGATATTTATATGGGTACATATGTAAACCACAACAAGGTTAGGAGTGTAATGTATAAAATTACTCCAGAGAAGAAAGAACATAACAAGAAACTACAGGGTGGATTTTGTGGTAAGGACTTTAGTGAACTATAGGAAAGAAATTAAATACTGCAGTTCTTACAACTATTTTGAGATATCTATCTTATGTGTACTACATAGCACACGTTTTAAAATATGCACTACATGCACTCTGCACATATATGCACTACTCAGACGGAAGAATAGAGCAAGGAACCTCTAGAGTGGATTTTGTGATAAGGAATTTAGTGAACTAAATAAAAGAAATTAAATATTGTAGTTCTTACTAATATTTGATCATATCTATCTTACATATACTACATTATGCACGTTTAACATATGCACTACATGGACTTTGCACATATATGCACTACATAGTGCGCATTTCGATTGTATATCATGTTTTTTGCAGATATCCAAATTTGATAGGCATGCCAATGGTTTGCACCACCAATGACCAAATAACGATATTAACATACTTGGTTGTATAGCTTAAGATCTTGGATCCAATCATGTAGACATACATAATGGCCAAATTCAAAAATAAAATAAAATAATCAATAAATAAATAAATACGAAGAAGAGGTTATAGTCTGCAATATTTATAACGTGCAGATAATTGACTGCTTTTGAGTAATTTACGCTGTCTATTGCAAATATTTGCACTGTGTATTTCCAAAATCTTGGTAGTTGAATATTACAAATTTTAAACTGAAGGTCAACGAACAAACTAAGAAAAAAGCGCAAATATTTGCTCTGAGCAATTTTAACTTCTTCTGTCTACTGAAACTGCAAATATTAAGATGAAATAATTGAAATGTACCATTTTCAATGTACAGATATTTCAATCAAAAAGCGTATAACTGCATTGTCAATTAGAAACTTAAAATATTTGCACCCAATACTGAAATGTTGTGCTTTCTATTTAAGATACACATTGTTAGCGAATACTATATGTAAATATTAATTAATTTTAATGTAAGATTTTATTTTATTTTATTTTATTTATTTTTTGAGAACAACAAATGTATTGTGATTTAATGAATTTCAGTCAAAAGTTCCTATAAAATATATCATTTCTTTTTTTTTCTTTTTTTTCTTTTTTTGAATTGACATGATAGCTCCCATTACTGAAGTGGGAAATCATATCAAAATTGAGGTGGATTTGGACTGAAAAGTAAGGAAGTTTGGTTCAACTATTAAGATTAGAAGATCGGAGGGATGTGGCTATAATTTTTTTTGATAATAAGGATCTTAAACAAAAAGCGTCTTGTTAATTTATTTATTTATTCCAGATTGAGATAACTAAATTAGATCGTTGATCTTTAAACCTTCTCAGTAAACTTCTCATTATAAACCTCCTTTTCTAATGCCCAAACAAAATGGACAATGTCTGCAAACTTCTACGTGAATCTGCATCCTTATTGCATCTTTCATTTAATATTTCCATGATTTAGCCAGATGAGTTACCATTTTGGATCTCACACTATACTTGTAGCTTAAAATTTACAATTTACGTAGCTTATTTGAATAAAAGGGATATCAACTATATAGTAGTAGACATCTATCAAAACATTGTTAGTGATGAAGCTCACATATTTTAAACGCTTTTATTATTTTAGAGACCTCTCCTAAAATTCTGTATCAGAACCCCCACCACCCCCCCCCCAACCCCCGATATATATATATATATATATATGTGTGTGTGTGTGTGTGTGTGTGTGTGTGTGTGTATGTATGTATATGTGTGTGTGTGTGTGTATATACATACATACATACATACATACATATATATATATATATATATATATATATATGTGTGTGTGTGTGTGTTACAATCATACTGCAAGCAATATGAAAACAGCAATAATTTATGAGAATGGTAATTAATTCATAGAGAAAAAATATGCTGAAAACTAATATAAACCGTACCTACTAAGACGGAGATGGAAAGCATTAACAAGCCAAGTACAGGAGCTAGTTGCGTAGACAGTGTAAATAATATGAGAATTGTACCAACGATCTGCAGAACAATAGTTGTAAATATTGCAATTTAAATACCTGTAAGAAAGTAAAGCTCAAGATTATTGAGAGCCTACATATGAACAGGAGTTTATCGATACTCCAGTCATTCGATATAATAAATCTGGTTTGTATTGATGGCAACATCAGGTGAAGAATGTAAAGAAGCTTGCCTCGGAAAGGGCCCTAAGTCCTCGATCCCTTGAAATGTTATCACTCACGACATTTTTTACTGTACCCAGATCAGATGTCAATAGACCAGTCAATTCACCCACCTATCATGCCAAAAAAAAAAAAAAAAAAACTATACTAATCAAAGGATTAAGAATAATTTATTTGAGAATCGAAAATTGCAGACTAATGAAATGCATTTTAAAATAACTTAGCAGATATTAGCCCATTCTTTTATGCAGATATTATCACCACATAAGCAATCATATTGTCACGAATTGGTGTTCTATCATTATAGATCCAATTTCAAATATATACTACCAAAAATTTCGAATGCTATATGTCTCTAAAAGAACAGAGGGAATTCAAAGAACTCTCTACTCAAATAAGTTAAAGCAGCTTTTTTCTTCATTGAGTTCCAACTTTCAAACCGACTATTATATGTGTAAGAAGATTAAGGTTCTCAGATATATTTCTTTTGGTATCCATATTGAAACATTAATGTTAGCGTTACCTACTTAGTGTGTGGAAATTTGACAAAAGTGACAGTTTTGACATTTCTTGGAAATTGTCCAAAGATTCATAATCAGCATTGGGGCATAAAAGCGTCATGCAAGAATAAATACGCCTTCATAATCAGTATTGCACAAGTTTGTCTGTCAAACTTGAATATTTTTGCGTGTGAACATTCTTACCAATGCCAGAAAAAACTTGCTTAAAACAACAAACAAAATAGACGCATGTCTAAGGAAACATAAATGCTCTTACTCAATATGTAGCTAGGCGTCATTACATTGAGTCAAAAAAACATAGAACCATACCTTGTATGTATCGAAGAACTCCACCTGAAAAAGGATAACAGGAATGAAACTAATTAGTAAGCAAAACAAAGTATACAAGAAAATAACATGAAATAAAATTTAAGCATTCACTGCTCCAGGTACCACTAAATTTTTCAAAGGAGTTTTGATTTAACACACACACTGTTTCAGATCTCATTATCTCACCCGAGATCTCGTTCGAGGTCTCATTTGCGAACTTGGATGAGACGAGATTTAGCGAGACGGTACATTAAATTTTGTTTATACCATATTTGACACTCTTCTCGTTTGATATATTAAGTGCAAGTTTGAGATAAATCTCAAAGGAAGATCTCATTCGAAGTTTTTTTCTTTTCTTTTACATTCCTTTTTACCCTTCTTACGAGGGTCCCAAAAAAATTGCACCACATGGCTTTTTACTAGCTCCTAGTTTTATTTTTATTTTTTTAACGAGTTCTAGAAATAGATGACTTTTTGTTTATTTTTTATTTTTAATACTCAAGTGAGTAGAATTCATTTAATCAATATCAAAATAATCATGTAACCACCCTTCTCTATAAGAAAATTTTGTATTGTTGTCTTTTTATGAATTATGTACGTTAATACGTTAATATTTAGCTAACAATTACCATAAAAATATTTAAAATGCCAATTTTGAACGCTTAAGTTGCCCCGAGATAGTCCTTAGACGGACTTCAAAATCTAGTATGTCATTCCAAGTTGTACACAGAGGTACACTCGTCTCATCTGAGATCTAATCCGATGTGTCATATTGTATGTAGAATTCCCAAGATGAGATGCAACCGAAATCCAAGATTTAAAACCTTATTTAAACATAACAACCTTTATAGTAGCAAAATGTTTTGATTAATTGTATTTGAAAACAAAATCATGACTTTATATTGGATGTCATATAATATGGAAATTACTCAAAAATTAAAGCATGGTACTAGTCATAGAATCTTTCTTAAAATTGTAACCTACTTCTCTTGAAATTCATATTACATATCTTATCTCTTGCACCAGATGTGTGTGTGTACACACAGTCATACTGTCACATGCATATGTTTATGAACACACACAAACACACACATGCATATAATGTAATTATTGCTAAGTTTCTTGTCATTTGACTAAGTTTAACGAATGGTGATCAGCCTTGCATGTTGCATTGTAATGTCGCTGCGATCCTTACATAATATGCAGTATGAATGTGAACTTCGAACTTTGGGAAAAAAGAGGAAGCATATTTAAGTATGCAGTATGAATGAGTTAAGCCAATAATATAAGTTCCCTACTTCATTGACTTCATATTTTGGAAGTGTATCACCGCAAAACCCTTAGCAAACTCATCTGAGTATGGCACTAAGTTCTTTAAAGACAACCAAGTTTCGATGATGGCTCCAAGCCTATCAAAGTTTATTGGTATTTTCTTTTTTATACCCACTTATGCCAGCACCGTTACGTGTAGACTCTTGCATCCAATATACATGTAACGCCATCTGATTACCCTCATAAACTATTTTTGTCGCAACAGAAGGCAGTTTAACAAATTGATGAATATTAAAAGCTTTATCTGAATGGACAAAAGTGCTCAGTGGCAGAGAAATCAACATCCTATTGTGGTTGATCAAGTGCATTAACAATTTTGTATTTATTCACATAATGGTGATTCGAGTCTTGTGCACAGCATACAGACATCTATACCCAGCCACGCATTACAAACTAACAAAAAAGATCATGGCTCTTCATGCATTCAAGCATGTTCATGTAGAAAATATACCTTTTCAATCAACATTCTTCTGAAAATTTGAGTTTTAAGGCTAGCCATTACATTCTCCCAAATGGTTGTCATATTTATTACAAATATGACAGTAAATATCGGCTCCAAACAGTAGAGTACGCCAATCTTAGAAAGAAGTGTCCACAAAGGTTCCTTACTTCTTCCAATTAGTATTTCAAAAAATCTTCCTGTTTGATGTAAAAAATATTATGAAATTAGTATATAAGAAATTGGCATAACCTCAATGCCTAATTAAGTTGGCACAACCTCCAACAGTGTCCAAATGAAACGTGAAATTAGCCTTCAGCAAATGGATTGGATGAGCATTTGTAAAGTGAAAACAAGAAGAAGGGAGTGGAAATAAGAAAGAGAAGGGGAAAGGTATTTAGTACTGTTATGTGAGGTCCTGATCCAAAAAGATGAGTACAGTTGCTACATAAATTCAAGATTTATTGTAATTGTATTTCTCTCACGCAGCCTCAAATTGTGAATAATGTTTACAAAAATTCAATCCGACATTAATCTCTTGAGAATGTTCTTTGAAATAAGTTACTATGAAGACAACGCTAGCAATTACTTACCAGTAAACATTTAATCAAGCATGTATCAGACTTAAGATAACTAAACA
Source organism: Allium sativum (assembly GCA_030737875.1). NCBI lineage: Eukaryota > Viridiplantae > Streptophyta > Magnoliopsida > Asparagales > Amaryllidaceae > Allium > Allium sativum. Next base: position 745,184,643 of record CM060916.1, on the reverse strand, counting down.
AATATATGCTTTTTTAAATGTGTGTCGATACTCTTATGTAGTTGAAGCTTTTACTCTTTGAAAAAATAATTAGCCTGATGATACAGTATAAGATAATTTGAAGATCATAAAATATCCATGTACACACATTATATGTCTGCCAGTCATGCACGGTACATGCAAACCATTTACGTCGAACTTTTATTCTACGTAAAGGGAACACATGCAAATACAACAAACAGCATACGAGCTCTCAAGTGGTGGTCAAATGGTTGAGCACCAAATTGAGAAGATGAATGTCCATAGTTCCAAACACAAATTTGGTGTAAACAAAATTAAATATTTATTCAACGGGTCTTGTAATTTTAACACCGTGATGCACATCATGTGGATCAGTAAATATCCTAAGATAGTCCATATTGATTCAAAAACATCATCCTCGAAAAAACTGTAGGTGCATAGCACATGCAGATAACTAGTTTTTAATAGCTGAAACTGCGGCCAGCATTACACTTGGCACCATATAAAGTGTATATACGAAAACATGATTTTCCTGCTTCACAACTGAAGCAAGGAAAATCTTGCTTCAGCCCAATTTGAGGAATAATTGAAGGATAATTTGGAAATACGATAAACATAAGCTTTAGGGTTACGTTGGTAGGTGGTTCCAGACATGTCATATTTCTATGTAAAGCATGAGATTTCCTTTCCTATCTGGTCAGCTTTCCTATTGAACCAGCAAGAAGTTATTTGGTTCAAACTTCTGTCTTTTTCTTGAGGCCTAACGTGAAATTCATCCAGATATGCAACAGTATGTTGAAACTGTATATTCGAAAACATGTACAAATTCATCCAGATATGCAACACTATGTTGAAACTGTATATTAGAAAACATCTACGCACCTTATATGCAGAGTTATTCACTACGGTGAAACCGTATATTCGAAAACATGTACGCACCTTGCTCGACAAATCTAATTACGTATCTACGATAAAATGATATAATAGTTACCGGAAAATAAAGGCATGGCGAGAGTACTAGTGCTACATCCAACAAGAGCAACCATAGACAAGGCAATCCTAAGCTTATGCTTTGCTAAAAGCGGCCACAAAACACCCCAAGTTATCGCCTTTTTAGAAGAGTCCACAGCGAAAACGGCATCATTCTTCGCGCTTTTGTACATAGAATCGGATTCGGCAGCAGGGGCAGACACATAAGCAGCTTTGACTTTGAACCCAAATGACTGGTTTACTGATTTTCGTCGGATTTTGATGTGTGGCGTTGGTTTAAATGATAACGTTGAGTACTTCCGAAATTTAAGAGGGCAGTTATTCTGATGAGATATGACGGAGAGGAAATGGGTTGAAATAGAAGCGGCCATTGTTTTTTAAAGCTTTATTTAGAAACTTTTGAAATTGAAACGAAATGTAAAATGATTTGATTGGGTTCGAAGTGGATGGGCTGTGATGGAGTCTTGGAGATGAGTGAATGCCTCTTCTTCTATGAATTGAAAGAGTGGTTCTTTTGTCGGATGCAAGCAAAAACAATATCTAAGTTAACCGTGTGTTTTCATGCCTCTTTGTGAAACAAGTTGAAAAGGTCCAAGTGGTTGACAAAACTATTTTAAGTTTTGAGTTTTCGTTCATACAAAAATATGCACGATACATGTATATTACGAAAAACAACCATTTTCGAAAATAAAGTTAACATATAAAATAAAAAATAACTTTCATCTATTTCAACGTTTTGAGAAATAAGAGAAACATGAAGAACAATTATTTTTCCATAATTGCTACATCCCTTCCGTGGTCCCCTCCATCTTCCTTTCATTCCATCAATCCTCATTTCAGACCTTTAATGTTTTGGAATTAATTTTGAAAACTCAAAACTCAAAACTCATTTTAACCAAACATTACCTTAAAATTTCAAATATCTCGGATGAAGGATGAAGCCAGTCTATTACTGACGAAGTTGAATTCCAATTTGTAGACGTCTTTTAAACTCAACGGCCGAAACCATCGAAACCGAGAGAAATCAAAAACTCATCTATACCATTTTGAATATATACGAACGTCACGGAAAGCGCCTCACGTATGACGATAACATGTATGCATTAATCATTTTTCAACAATTATATATGTTTAATACAATCAAAAAGAAATTTGCATAGATGTTTAGCTATATTCTTACATGAATGTCATATGTAGTTAGAATTCTTATTTATAAGTTATAGTTACATCTAATTTTTATTTATTTTGAATTATTGTTTACTATATCCTATTTTTTAACAATATTAAATTTTAGTAATATTTGTGGTGAAATTTTTTGAATTTATATAGAAAATTTATTTGTTTTGCCTATAATGTCAAGATTTTATAACTTCTGTAGACATTGTTATTAACTACACGCTAGCAAAAGAAATGTGTTTTTCTATAAATTATTTTCCTATTACATAAATTGTTTTTCTATAAAGTGAATATGTTTAACATGTTAAAGACAAATGATTTGAATGATAACTAAGCTGCATTTTTACATTGAAAATCATAGTTTGAATTATTATTCAGTGGTTGTAATATCTAAGATTTTCTATTAATTTGCAAAAAATGTTTTTTGTTAGATTTTATTTTTAAGTAATATAAAATATTGTTATATTTGTAAATAAAGTTTATGTATTAATTGTATATTTAAGTGACTAGTATTCTGTAATATTTGTAGAGGTTTATTTGTTAAATTTTATAATTTTGTGATATTAAGATTTGATAATATTTAGAAAGGGAAAGTTTGAATTTTAAAAATGCTAGATCCATTTTTATGAGAATTTTTAAATTTTTAAAAAAGAAAAGTTAGATCAAGTTTTAAACGAAATTTTTGAATTTGTAAAAGAAGCTAGATCCAATGTTTAAGTAATATTAAGATAGATGCGGTTTCTGTAGTTTACATTCATACCAAAAAAAAAAAAGAGTGATACCAAACGTATTACAACTATTAATAAAGATATATCATTCCAAGATTAAGCAATCAAAACTGTGCGCTAAGATTGAGAAAGGCAGTTCCCACTACAAGATCGGAAAGTACGGTCTAGTTTAAGGTCAAAGACGAAGAGAAAACAACATACTCTTGGATGCCAGAAAGCTGATCTTAATTCTGATTATGATCTTAGTTATGTTGCCATAATTATCCTAAATGGAAGGAAGGTAGTAATTGTGAAAGAAGCGATTATTAGCCAAAGGGAAAAACAAATAATTCAACAATAGCTTATGTCTTTGGCAATGGGTCATTATATCATCATTTCAAAACATTTGTGATCAAAACTTGGAACGCCCTACGATTAATTTTGAAACATATACTAGAAATGGGGGTTCTTTATCACAAAGTTTGTAAGCCTTACAAACAATGACAAATACCAATTTAGGCTTTATTACCTTTATTGGAAAATTATAATCTTGAAAATAGGAGGAAAAAAGTGGATCATGATAAAGGTATGTTATCAACACTCCTACATGCATTGGCTTCATGATTTAAATCTAAAGTTATGTGATGATGAAGCATTTGGTGCACCTACAAGCGCATTGAGCTTTTTGTTAAAACTTGATAAACAAACTGCAAAAAGAAACATGTCTTATCTATGCAAGAATTCATGTTGAAATCAAAAACAAATATTGAACTACCAAATTAAACATGCATGTTAATGCATAATGGTGAATATCTGATGCAAAGAATCAAATATAAATGGATATCTCCAAGATATAAAACATGTGCTTGCTTCCATCACAACAACGAAAATTGTGTCTTTATACAAGCATGGAGAGAAAAAGTAAAATATGGACAAAACAATGCAATATGTTGAAGAAGACAATAATGAAAACATGGAAACTAATGAAGGATTATGAGTAACTACCGACGCAAATAAGAAAATATAAAGTCAACGGATGCAATTTATTTTGAAAACATGGAAAGTGCTACTCGATCGATCTATTGGCTCAACTCTACCTAGCTATTCAAACAAACATGACTTGATGGTTGTCGAGGTCTGCATTATTTTTATGTTTTAACTTTAATTTTCTCACGTTTCTTTCTCTACTCCTTTTTTCTTGGGTGTTTGGACCAATTTTGATTCAGAAATTTTGGTACTTTCATTAAGAATTGAATTATCAATCTCTTCTGGATCGTATGATCTCCTTGTGGATCTCCGCATCTGTGAGATAAGATCCTTTTCTTCCTCAAAACAAGCCTCTACCTTCTACTCAGATTTGGGAGAAGTCTACTCAGATTGTAGGCGTAAACCAGGTCAAACTAAAGAGTTGGATTACGACCACCACCAACTAATGGAGATGTAGACTCTCATTCTCACAACTATGTTAGACAGATTATGAGGGAAAGCCAATGATATATGGACGATGATTGGAAACTGGCCTAAGTTACGATCATTTTACTACTAATGTTTTCAATCTTAAAAATCCATAGAGGCTTAAATACTCCTGATATAGCCTCTTACTCAGGCAAGACTTATCCCCAATAATTCCTAAACAAGTACGAGTAGCATATGGACTCCAATTGAGCAACTGATGTAGTAGACGTTTTCCTGTCTTCTTAGAAGGCATGGTTAGTTCATAGTTCTGTGGTTTGCAACCGAGATCTGTCTCATCCTTTTAGCTAGAGAATCGTAGAAAGATTTCTTTAAAAGATTCTATGTCTCCCTTACATAAGTGAGTAATCTATTCAATGAGACTCATTTGATGGCCTTGATTGAAGGCATTCACCCAGGTACTAAATTTAATAATTAGCTCAAGAGAAAATAACCAACCATATCAAAATGTTTCTACTTTAAAACGTCCTAGTATTTGCACAAAGAAGAGGCGCGAAGTTTTAGAACCAAGAAATAGGGTGAGCAATATTCGGTGCAAACCGAATTAACCGACCAAACCGGTTTATTTCGGTCGGTTCGGTTCAGTTTCAAAACTTAATCGGTTTGAATTCGGTTTAGAAAATATATATTTTTGGTTATCGGTTTAACCGAATTAACCGAACTTGTACTTTATTATCCAATTTTATGATATTGTAGTACTTTAAATAATTAGTTTAGTTATATAATAAAAAGACATTTGTGGCAAATAGATCATATCTTATCATAAACATAAAATTTACTATATAAACCTTTCCAAACATGAATTTATGGTTTACTTTGAGTGAATGCATCATTTGAATTGTAATACATCCTTCAAGTTCGGTCAAATCGGTTACCAACCGAATTAACCGAAATTAATTCGGTTCGGTTTGGAAAATTTTCGGTTTCAATTCTGTTTGTGTTTTTTTACGTCCAAACCAACCGAACCGACCGAACGCTCACCCCTACCAAGAAAGGGATTCCCCATCGACAGCTACGTAATGCAGTTTAGAGTAATGTAGAGATTAAGCATACGAGGGAGAGTTCTGGTAAAAAAATGTACGAAATAGACCAAATCAATAGGAGAGAGGCGGTGATGGTAGCCATGATAAGAGAAGCGACTTGAGGAAGCATCCGAGATTTCATTCGTATGACACATATATTCTACTTAGCAACTTATTAGAGAATATCTACTTTGAAACTATGTAGTACCAAAATCCCTCTCCTAGGGAATCGAAGGATAAAAAGGAATAATTTGGAAAATACTACAGGTTTCATGAAATGTATAGCTATAACAACAGCGAAAGTCATCATCTGAAGGATGTAAGAGAAATGTTGATCTAAGAAAAGAAGTTAAACCATTATGCAAAGGTTCCATAGGACAAGAGTCAGGGGAATTCAGACCTCAACAGAGGTTAGGCAGCACTTAAAGCAGACATACCCATAGAGTGGAATTATGATTAGCACCATTATTTGTAGACCTCGTTCAGCTAATGAAAGTTATGGACAGGGAAGAGTATGTTAGTCCCATAAAGCATGCTAAGTATGAGGAATATTTTGTCACAGAAGTGGGAGTTTTGACAAAGCAGTAAAGGATGATAATTTACGATGTTATCTTCCAAAATCAAGAAGCTGAAGGGGATGAGACCCCTACCATTGATTCGTTTGTTATATCAACCAACGTTATCCTTGTACTTGTACGGAAGGTCCTTATTGAATGTAGGAGTTTTACATACATACTCTTTAAGAAGGCGTACAACCAAATGAAACTAGAGGCACTTGTATAGTAAGGCTTTTGAAATTACCGGTATAATCGGGTGAAGGAGACCACCGTAGAATGTAGATCCTCCCATTTGTTATGACTGACATCTACTCTCCATAAAACTTTTTCCTGGGCCAACCGACCCATTCAGAAATTTGGGTTTACTTACCCTGATGGTGCCTCTCATGAAATTTCTGATTGAGAACAATGTTAGAGTCGTAAGAGAGATCAAGTGAAAGGATGAGCCTTTTAAGTAGTGGAATGGAGAGATGCTTATCATTAGGAAAAGTACAAGGAAGTGGAAATAACTTTTTGCATAAAGAACGTTAATGAATAACAACCAATGTTTAAGGCCTGGCTCGGATAACACAATTTCCTCTACAATAACTTAGTCGCACTGAAAGTCAAAAAGCTAGGATACTCATTGGTTGCACCAATTGAGCTGATAGTCGTGAATCAGTTCAGTCACGATAACCCCATCACGAGCCTCGAAAATTAGATCTCAGATTAGTCCCAAATTGATGAAAGATCTCATTAACTTCCTTTAGACGAACATGGACTTGTTTTCTCGGACCCACCCAAAGTTCATCCGATAAAGCAAAATAACTATATCTTAGGACTAGCGAGATTTTCTACACTTAAAGAGGAGGTGGATAGCTACTGAATAATGGCATTATCTACAATGTCCTCAACCCAAAATGGGTTTCAATCCCTGTCCTTGTGAAGAAGCTTAACGGAAAGTGGAGAACTTGCATAAACTACTCTGATCTAAATAAGGCTTGTTTAAAGATAGCTTTTTGCTTCCAAAGATAAACCATTTGTTGATTCAACAGTTGAGCAAGAAATCATTTACTTCATGGATACATATATTCTGGTTACAATCGAATCCCGATGCAAGTGCTAGACCAAGAACATACCAGCTTTATCACTAACCTAGGATAGTCAACATGGTGTTCAAATGGCAAATTGGGAGATCCAAGAAGATATGTGTGAACTATATGCTTATAAAGTCATGGTGGTTGGAGGATTACAACGACGACTTAGCTGACATGTGTTCTTTGTAAGTGCGTAACAAAACTCAATCCTTTAGAATGCTCTTTCGATTTTGTGTCAAAAAATTCTTAGGTTTCATTGTTAACACTCGAAGGATTGAAGCCTATCCCAATAAGATTGTTGTTATCTAGAAATAAAGTTCCAAAGAAAATTAGAGATATTTAGATTATCAATGGAAAGTAACTATCCCAAGTTGATTCATCTCTCAAGCTACAAATAAATGCAATCCTTTCTTCGATCTAATCAATGGGAAAGTGGAACTTTGCATGGACACAAGATAACATCGATGCATTCCAAAATTAATTAAATCATTTAAAAAGAAATCCCATCCTATCAAAGTCTACGTATCACAAGGACTTGTTCGCTTACTTAGTTGTTTTTGTGTGTGCCATCAGATCTGCACTTGTACACGAGATGGACTGGGTCCAAAGGCATGTCTGCTACATCATCCAAAGTTTAGCGGGCATTGAAAGAAACTATCATAACCTAGAGAATCTTTCCTACTACTTGTAATTATCTTCTAGAAAGTTCGTCCATACATTTAGGCTTGTCCTATTAAAAGTTTACACTAATCAGCTTCTATGATTGGTCCTACTGCGACCTGAGACATTTGTAGATTGTTAGAATGGAATATTGGATCGAGAAAAATTGACCTCACTTATCTCCCTTAGAGAACTATCTAGTGACAAGCATTGGAGGACTTTATTGTTGAATTCATTGCACCAAACAACTCTCCCAAGAGTAGTGAAATACTGACCATCCAATAGAAACTGTAGGTAGAGCATCGAACGATCAACGTTCTAGCATTGGAGTCGCGCTAGCGAGTCATGAAGAATGATCGAACTGTCATGCACTAAAACTCATTATTTCGACCACCAATAATGAAGCTGAATACGAGGCCCTAATTATTAGGCTCAAACTTGCCAAAGGGATTCGGATAGAAGCTATTCAAATTTTCTTCGATTCTTATCTCATCATATGTTAAGTACGAAGGGAGTTTTGGGCCAAAAGGTATGACTTGCTCCTTATCTTAACCAGGTTTATGAACTACTCGACGAATTTGAATATCACACTATTGCACATATCCTAGCATGACGAGAAAGCCAATCACTAACTAAGCTACTTGTTCTGGGGAGGCACAATTCATGTGCTTGGTTCTGGTCGAAGCAACCGAAACTCATAGTATCCACCAAATGGAAACTGATTAGGCATTGCTAAAGAAGGCCAAAGATGAGTCATGAATGGCTCTAAATGGGAATCCTTCTTGAAAGGAAAAATAAGGAAAGATCACACCCTCGATGGTCTTCTTGATACATAACTAAAGAAGGAACACTATACAAGGAGTATACCTTTATTCCTTTGCTTCAATGTGCTGGTAATAATGATGTCAAATATGTTTTACGATAAGTAAACGAAGGTGAATGTGGCGCTCAAGTCAGAGGGCAGATTCTGGTTTAGCCATCAACCAAGATGCAGTTGATTATACATAATGTTACAACAAATGTTAGACATTTACTAAAATTACGAGAGTCCCGCTGACAAAATTACTCTATCATTCCGTCCAGGGTCATTCATAGTTTGAGGAATTAACATTGTTGACAATCTGCAATCTCTAAATGTGGCATGAAGTATGCCATCGTCCCAACTGATTACTTCATCAAATGGGCCAAAGCTGAGCCAATAACTGCAATCTCAATTAATAAAAGTAATCCACTCAATAATCCTAAACATCATACATTGCTTTTCTGTTCTCAAACCATTGTTACTGACAACGGGACAAAATTCAATAGTTCAAAATTCAAAAACTTATGCCAATGCCATCACATTAGAAATTTGTGATAGTTTCTCATTCTTAAGCCAATGGACTTCGAATTAGTTAGTAAAATCATTAAGTACATCTTAAAGAAACATTGGGAAAAGTCTAGAGGCAAGTAGGCTAATGAACTTTTGTTAGCTTTACGGGAATACAAAATAACCCATAAGTCTGCAACTGGCCGTACTCCAATCGCCTTTTCTTATGATGCAGAAGCCACCATCCAAGTTGAACTGGAGTCCCTTATCATCTAGTGGCGTTTCATTGTCCTAAAACCAATCGAGATATCCTCTTGGAATCTCTAGACGAAGAAGTCGAGAGCGCAAAGAAGTTGACTTAAGAGCAGTAGTCATTGGGTACCGAGTTGCCCAACATTACAACACCAAGTCCATCTTAGAGACTTTGAAATCAGTGATCTTGTCTTGAAATGAATCTTCCCTGATCCCTCCATTCTAGGATCGAGATGGTAAGGACCATCTATCATCAATCAAAAGTTTAGATATGGAACATTCACGCTAAAAATCACTGATAGCACTATACTAATAAGATCATGGAATGTTGGTCACCAACGACGCTACTTCACTTTGTATTTATTTCGTTCATTTGTACTATATTCGAAGTTTATTTTCAAAATTTGTTTCAAGCAACGTAATAAGAAATATGTTGCTAACTCCTTTTCAACTACACTAAAAGCTCTTTGTTCCTTATATCTATGAATTGCTAATACGTAATATACTTGTTAATATAAGACAAGCTTAAGTCTATGTATACTAAATGCCAATGCAACTATATTAAAGGCCTAATAATATAAATTAGTCTCTCTAAATCCATGGTTAAACTAATAAATAAGCATGATTCAAATGCACCTCAGCTTACTCTAGCCAATGATTCGACAGGAAAAGTATAAAGTAAAAAGTAGATGTGAATCAACCATCTATTCACTAACCCATGCCTCGAGGAACGATGAGGCTAGGACTAAAATTTAACATGGATATTACTCGACGTCCCCTAATTAAATCCATTCTACAATTCGATGGAAAGAATATAAAAATTTAAACTCATACCATTTGACTATTCATCCACAAACCCTTATTTTAAGACTTTAAGGCAATGTAGCTATGATAAGGTGAATGTGATGCAGATGTTCTTTGGGAAAACTCTAGGCTTAAGAGTTTGGATTATAGTGTAAATCTAAAGTGAATGTGACATTGTTGGCATGTTTTTTGGCAAAGCAGTCGCACTTCAAGATTTTGGTTAGCAACGCGCGAAAGTTCGAGAACTTCACCCGAAAACACAAAGCGATTTGGTCGAAGTCGCGACGTGTTCGAAAAAGGTTGGAAATATCGTTAATTCGTAAAATTGTCGTTAATAAACTTGGAAAAAATGACATGGTAGAAATACGTGACCGACTCAGTTTGATCAGCTCAAAATCCTTGAGCATATCGGTTCGATCACGTGGCAAAACTCGTCGTGGAAAAATATATGGATTTTAGTAAATTTGGTTTCGCAAATTTGAAAATAGGTGATCGACGTGGCACGATCACGAAAAATGTCGTGCGCGACTTACGACGCTCAAATTTGGCACTTGGAAAACTTCTGATTTAGCACGTTCAAAAACAAGTGATTGACACGTGAAAAATGTTGAAAACCATGTGTGCGTGCTAGGCTAATCAGGATTGGAAAATTGGTCGATCATTGGATTTAGCACATTGAAAATGGTAGATCGACATTGGAAAATCACTGGAAAACACGGATGCGCATCGGGATGACCAGGTTTTGATTTCGTTTGGCAATAGGGAATTTTGCATCCCTACTTTTTGTATCATGATCATGATGCGAAATTTCACTGATCGCATCGTATTTGGCAAAGGAAAAATCATGCGCGCATTAGGGTCTAGAGATGCGAATTTGTGGCAAATCAGGGACTCGAAACCCCAACTTGAATTTGGCATATCGAGAAGGCGGGATCGACTCGGTTGGGGATACGAAATCCTCGATTTTGCATCAGGGGATTGAACAGAAAAACTTAGCAGATCCGTATGTGAAATCTGGAAGAGACAGATGGCTAATTTGGCAATGCGAAAACTTCCGAGTAACACGGTCTCGATGCGAATTTCTTCGATCATGCACTAGGAAAATAGTGATGCGAATTCGAGTTGGCAAGGGATACGAAAAATGGGGAAAATGGCTATATTTTTGGCATGGTAGTATTTAATGTGCATATCACTTGTTTTTGCCTTATCCGCACGTGTTGATCAGAGAATTTTGGGAAATGATTTTTCAACACTTCGGAATGTGATTTTTTGGAAACAACTTGGTTTTTTGGCTTTGTTTTCGGGATGCAAATTTCGAATCCCCTCAGGGTACGAAATTCGGGATGGTGGCCCCAAAACTCACTTATAAATACCCTCATGATTGGCACTCAAAGGAGTTGGTTCTCATTTTCTATTTTTGGACTTCTTGGAGCTCTCAAGCACCATTAATGGCTGCCATCATCATCTCCATGACTATTGGACATAACTTAGACCTCTAAACATTGCATAGATGCTTTCCTACAACTTTTGGATATTCAATTGGATTTTTGCCATGCTTTTGGACGTATTTTCACACTTTTGGACATTGGAGCTATTTCTTGGACATTAAAGCACATTTTGACTCAATGAAGAATAAGAATGGCATTTTGGTCCAAGTTTAACATTAACAAGCTATTTGTTGTTCTATTATACAACTTCATACATAGAAGTTTTCTGAACTTGTACAAACTTTGTAATCGACGATTATATGATGAATGATTACTATGAAGTTGTGACAACCCAAATTTCGATATATCGAATTATTTTCTTTTCAAAATTCCAATCTATCGAAACTCGGATTGGTTTGCTCTGGTATCCTGCAGAAAAGACAGAGACATAAAATATGCTGGAGCTCAGAAAACATCTCACAGCGGAATGGATAAAATATAATATAAATTAAAGTATAGTCTTACCGTATTAATATTACTACCTAACCAGTATCCAAAGCTATAATGTCTTATGTCTCTGCCACAAATCTAACCTGCGAGTATGTTATGAGGAGGGGGTCAGACACAAGTTCTGGTGACTGGATTTAAACTATACACTTTGGATAATCCTACATATACCGCTCATCATATTATCTTATTTATCAAGTTACTTGGGTTAACAGCACTCAAGGCTAACACACACGTCGTACCCATTTATTTCCCAGTGAACTAACCTAATACTGTATATGTGTAGCTACCCCCAATATCGAGGTACACCCCATGGAACCCCACTCGTACGGTCTCTACCGCAACACTATCGCAGTATACGCAGTCCCTCATCCTACGTCGTAGTGACTTACAGATAACAATATTATGTTCCGCATATATCTATCATTAATATGCTACGCAAACGTATGAACTGCCACCTTTGTTCGAATCAGACTCCATAACGGAATAATGCCCTCAAGTCTACGATACACCACTCAGAGCCATATGCATGTATCTAGACTGTCCACCATACGTATCTTCATTTGTAGCTCGATGCCTCAATCGCACGTCCCCTAATGTGCACCGAGTTCCGTGGCAGGGCGATACAAGAAACACGGAACTCGGTCGGGAGCTTTTCTATATCTGTACGGACCCGTCTCTAAAGAGCCTCTTTATACAGACATACCTAGGGACTGTTTTCGTGGTGGCTATGTCCCCACCTCGGCCCCTCCCTCAACTAATAAAGACTACCAGAGCTAAGCGACCGCCCCTACGCAAACAATCTAAACATCCATGTGGCGTCTCCCTCAACCCCGTACCTCGATAGTGAAGGGTGAAATGGTATCTTGGGTTTAGCTCGAGTCTTTCCGCATCCCACTGACTGCCGATGACGGGTATCCGATGGTCTACTATCCATATTGGTCGTGACCCTCTCTACCTCCTCGTGAGGCAACCGCCGAATCACCCTGGTGTCACCTTATCACAACATTCTGACTGCATAGTTACATCTGCAGTCAAGGCCCACCCACCTAGTAGTTATGCGCAGACCCAACCCCTGCGAGCACAGCCTAAGACATCTGCCACTGCACAGAGGACTACTAGGAGCACCTTACGTCCCTCAGGAAGCCGCGTGCTTCCCCTTTCAGTCCTTCGGAGCCGTCAGAACAATCAGATGAATGTGCGCTCCCCTTGTGCCTCATAACACCATGATGATCTAACCCCGTTGCGTTATTCACCCTCAAACGTGCGGACTTGTCCCAAGCGCCTCACTTTAATATGTTGTTAGACCCTATGTCTAAACACTCTTTTATGCGCTTGCCTTATCTCACCAGGTTTCCATTTAACTTGGTTATTCTTATTCACATTGAATTCTTATTCAAATTACCAAGTTTCTCTTGCTTATTAATTTCACTCATACAACTTAATCCATTTAAGTTTATTAATAAGACCCAACATGTTGTTCTCTAGATTGTGGCCCAAGGTTTGTAATCTACAATCTCTTTTATATTCTTGTTTGATTTCATCATTACAATAACATGTTTTACTTAATATTTAATTAAGTATGTCCAATTCACATGTTTACTAATTAACATATCACTTACCATTTATGATTAAATATAACTTATTTTATTTCATAAGTTTTCCTCATTCTTTCTCATTTAATCATAATTCCATTTTACGTTGTCAATAAAACTTATCATTGTTTACTTATTAACTTAGTTCTATTAACTAAGGTCCATTAATAAGTTTCTCTACCCGTTTATTATAACCTACGTTATAATTTCCTCTTGTCCCTAAAACATTCTTATCAATGGGTTTCAGATTTCCAAGCTTACAAATCAATTAATTTATAATTAAGTACAATATATTTTCCCTCTTTTCATAACTAGTTTTAGGTTTCCCCCTTTACTGATTACTTAATTTACAATTAAGCATTCCTTAACTCAATTCACAGTTATCCCATCCTCTTACTAGTTAATTATAACCTAAGTTATAATATTCACTTGTCCCTGGGACAAGTCTACCTTTTATACAACATTTTCATCAATGTTATTTATTTATAATAGGTTATTATCATTCCCCTTTTAAACCATTTTCTTTTATAATTGTATTCCAGTATCCTCCATTCACTGTAATATATATATATTCCTTATTTTAATTAAGGAAAACGCTTCATGCACCTTATCAGTTTGATAGAAGGAATCTGCGATTTATTTTCATAACGTATTCCCATCTAAATCCATGGTAGCAAGTAATTTCTTTACTCTTCTTACTTTAGTTACTGTGGCCTACTTACAACCATGTTCTCAGAAATGGGTCATTTAGGGAAATACATCACTTTTCCTTCGTATCACACTAATTCAGTTCATTTCCTCCCTTCCTTTCTTATTTTCTGAGTTAAACATTTAATTACCATTATTGCCATTTATTCATATCTTGTTATATACACACACATACACACACACATGTGTATATATATAAGCACTAGACCTCTCACATTAAGCCTACACTTGTGGATGCTGGATTTGCCGGGCGGATCTGGACAGACTTCTACCACAAGTTGACTTAACTTAACCTTGTGTCTTAGCACCATCACTTTTTTTTTTGCACTTAGGCCTCTCACATTTGGTTCAACATTAGTGCTTGTTGGATATGCCGGTCGGGGCCGGGCAGACTCTACCACTAATGCAACCTAACCTCGTGTCACACGTGCAGTTACAATTTCTAATTGAAATCCTAGGCATATTCATCTTTATTCAATCATTAATGTTCATATCAAAATTGCACTCCCAAATTAAAGTCTCAAAACATAATATATGCTATGTTTACAATTCATTCCCATTTCATGAAAATTTTAGGCATATTATCTTTTTTACTGTAATCTAGTTTATGGTAATATAATTTTGCATGTCGGCCAAATTTTGTCTATATTTCATTGCATGTCCTTTTTAACATATGTTTAATCCTATTTTGACATGTAAACATTCAATCAGTTAATTACTCAAATCCATCAATCTAAACATGTCATTTGTTCTATAATATGCCGCAAGTAAAACATATAATTATAACAACAATAGTTATTGCCCATGTTCTAACCATTTCTAACAAGTTGTTTTTTTTCAACATGTAATCATTCCAATAATTTAATAGATTCAACATATGAATTTCCTGATCTATTCATATTAACATCCCAACTTGTTATAACAACAATTTATAATTAAACTGGCAATTTCACAATTTATTAAAAGGGGAATGCTAAACGATAGTCAAAACATTATCTAAAGGCTACAATTTAAACCCACTCACCTTTAAGCTTTCCCCAATTTTTGGATCTGATACGTTCCATCATCCATGGTTTCCCTTTTTCCCTTCAATTAGATCCATAACCTTGCTTTGAATAATCTATTATTAACGTTGATCCTCTCTCCTCCAGATGTGGATTCATAACTTTCTAGGCTAATATTTTAATTTCAAAATAGATTTGAGAAGAGAGAGAGAGCCATGATAGAGCTCCAGCGTAGCCGCCAAATTATATGATTTAGGGTTAGGTCTAAAGTCTTATTTATAGGAGAATGGAGCAACCGGGACCCTTAGATTTAAATAAAACTCCATCAGAGCTAACCACGTCATACGACCAATAGGAAATGGCCACGTCGCAACAAAAACAAGCATTCACCAATCAAAACACACCATGCGTGTTGAATGATGCGCAGGGGTTGACACCCCTCTTGGGTGTCGACACATGTGTTGACACCCCTATGGTGGTGTCGACACCCCTGCCGTATATGTATATATATATATCCTTTTTTTCTTTTGATTTGAAATTTTATTTATTTATAATACATGTAATCTTCTTGCATATAAATCAAATTTCAAACATTCCTTCTTGGTTTGCTTCTTTGTTCGCGCGCAACCCTTAATTTGAATTATGTTCATTTGTATTAAACTCTTATGCGTATACTAATCTTTTATATGCGAACAATTATTTATCTCAAACCAATTAATATATATATATATATATATATATATATATATATATTCCTCTTTTGAAACATTCTCCCGATTAAACCTCTTATTAATATGGCATTTGCGGGAATCGAACTCTAAACCTATTATATGCAAGTCACATGTTCCAACCAACTGAGCAACTTGATATTTTGTAAACAAGGCTTAGAACAGTGCTAGACATTATTCTTTTCTCAATCCTTTTTTTTCATGTTTTGTTGCAATAATTAATTTAAAGATATCTCTTTCATTTTAAATCAGCTTCCTGTAAACTATAGGTCTAAATTGATCAGAAAATCGCCAGAACGCATTGACGCTGATTTCGTGACCAAACTCCGGAAGCTCTTCAAATTTTCCTTTTTATTCTTTTTAAATGTTCGCATGCAATTTCAATTGCATTGCATTACATTTCTTCTCATTTCATGTATTGCATGTAATTTCTTTTATTAATCTTTTTCTTTATTTCACTGCATGAACTTATTACATGCAATTATATTATTATTTAATTTTTCCTTTAAATATACCTATGCCTATAATAGATATATACATATATGTATATTTTTATATTTTTATTGCTTTAAAAATGCGGGGTGTTACATCCTCCCATCCTTAGGAAATTTCGTCCCCGAAATTTTATAAGGGTAAAATAAATAATCCCTCGCATAATATCCACCAATCATGTGTGCATCCAATTTTTGCAAACATAATGCACATGTACAAAGTGAAATACATCACAGTAATACACGTATGTCAAAGCAGTACTTCCTATATGTATGCAAATTTTCCAAAAATCCTTTTTAAAAACATGATGCTCACATCATGAATTTATTGGTGGTTCTATATGAACGCAATATTTTGAAAACCAAAACACTTTTTTCATCCAAATTTTCCCACACTCTTACTGAGTAAGAGCGTAGTTCATCCAATTGTTGCTTCTATAATCCTACCAACCAACTTTATTTTTCGAATTTCAAAAAAAAATCTGATCTTCTAAATTCGATTTCTTATGTTACAAAAAGGCGGAAAACGGAAAACTCTGCATCCTCCGTTTTTATTTTCCAACCTTTTTCTAACCATACTTGGGTTTTTATGTAACTATTTATAAAGATTCCCTATTTTTCTATCCAAGCACAGCCCACATAAGAAAATTTTCTTTTGTTACTGATTTCCTCTTCATCTTATCTTGGAAGTTTTCCATTCTTATTCATCTTTTCTCATAATTTTCCATTTTTTTTGCTTTACTGAATTTTCTGTTTCTTTTTCAAATCACAAAACTGGAGTAGATACGGACAACTATTTTCTCAATCGGGTTTATGACTTGTTCTTACCTTTAAGTTCAGTTCTGTCTCTTACTACAAGGTGCCAACATCTACTCTATTCTTATTTTCTACAACTTATTTTTTCCACTCACAGAATGATCTTAAAATAATTTATCAGAAAGGGTTGTCATAAGCATAGAGAATTCAAATCTTTCTTTATTAAAAATTCTTGTATGAAATATAACAAGAAAACTAGCGAGCTATACATGCTCTATAATATGCACCTTTTATTGAGAAAAAAATTTCCACAAGAAACCACTATTTACAAAATATACCCTATTTTATTTCAAAACCCAATATGTACTTCTTTACATATTTAAAACTATAACTTTTAAGATTAAAACTTGAAAACACCATAAACCGTTTTCCCAAAACTTTTATAATTTCAAGTTCTTAAAAGTTAACGATGGGGTTAGACTCAAAGCATAATTCCAATTTTCTAGGCTTTCCTAGACACTCCCCAATATCAATTCTCTCAACTATATATATTCCTAATCCATTTTTCTCTTTTCAACCTTTTCCAATTTATAAGGTTTTCAAGCCCATTAACCCAAAATACTAATCATATGGGATTCACTTTCCTTCCATACAAGTATACTGTACACTCTCTACCCAATTTACCTAAGGGTCTCGAATTTTCTTATTCATTCCTTTAGTGTACAAAACAATATCCCATTTCTAATCATATTACGCTCTTTCTATTTAGTGGGTCCCTCTATGGATTTAGGTATATAATATATATTTATATTTTTAAAAATACAAATATGTTCACTCACTATTTATATAGGAATACTAAACCTAAGCTATGATACCAGATCTGACAACCCTAATTTCGACATACCGATTTTTTTCTTTTCAAAATTCCAATCTATCGAAACTCAGATTGGTTTGCTCTGGTATCCTGCAGAAAAGACAGAGACATAAAATATGTCAGAGCTCAGAAAACATCTCACAGCGGAACAAATAAAATATAATATAAATCAAAGTATAGCCTTACCGTATTGATAATACTGCCTAACCAGTATCCAAAGCTATAATGTCTCATGTCCCTGTCACAGATCTAACCTGCGAGTATGTTATGAGGAGGGGGTCAGAACACAAGTTCTGGTGAGTGGATTTAAACTATACACTTTGGATAATCCTACATATACCGTTCAATCATATTATCTTATTTATTAGGTTACTTGGGTTAACAACACTCAAGGCTTACACACACGTCGTACCCATTTACTTCCCAGTGAACTAACCTAATATATTATATGTGTAGCTACCCCCAATATCGAGGTACACCCCATGGAACCCCACTCTCACGGTCTCCACCGTAACACTATCGCAGTATACGCAGTCCCTCATCCTACGTCATAGTGATGTACAGATAACAATATTACGTTCTGCATATATCTATCATTAATATGCTACGCAAATGTACGAACTGCCACCTTTGTTCGAATCAGACTCCATAACGGAGTAATGCCCTCAAGTCTACGATACACCACCTAGAGTCGATACGCATGTATCTAGAATGTCCACCATATGTATCTTCATTTGTTGGTCGATGCCTCAATCGCACGTCTCCTAATGTGCACCGAGTTTCGTGGCAGGGCGATACAAAAAACACGGAACTCGGTTGGGTGCTTTTCCATATCTGTATGGGCCCGTCTCTAAAGAGCCTCTTTATATAGACATACCTAGGGTCTGTTTTCGTGGTGGCTATGGCCCCACCTCGGCCTCTCCCTCAACTAGTAAAGACTACCAGAGTTAAGAGACCGTCCCTACGCAAACAATCTAAACATCCATGTGGCGTCTTCCTCAAACCTATGCCTCAATAGTGAAGGTTGAAATGGTATCTTGGGTTTAGCTCGAGTCTTTCCGCATCCCACTAGCTGCCGATGACGGGTATCCGACGGTCTACTATTCTTGTTGGTCGTGACCCTTTCTACCTCCTCGTGAGGCAATCGCCGAATCACCCTGGTGTCACCTCGTCACAACATTCTGACTGCATAGCTACATCCGCAGTCAAGGCCCACCCACCTAGTAGTTACGCGCAGACCCAACCTCTGCGAGCACAGCCTAAGACATCTGCCGCCGCATAGAGGACTACTAGGAGCACCTTACGTCCCTCGGGAAGCCGCGTGCTTCCCCTTCCAGTCCTTCGAAGCCGTCAGAACAATTGGATGAATGTACGCTCCCCTCGTGCCTTATAACACCATGATGATCTACCCCGTTGGGTTATTCACCTTCAAACGTGCGGGCTGGTCCCATGCGCCTCACTTTAATATGTTGTTAGACCCTATGTCTAAACATTCTTTTACGCGCTTGTCTTACCTCACCAAGTTTCCATTTAACTTGGTTATTCTTATTCACATTGAATTCTTATTCAAATTACCAAGTTTCTCTTGCTTATTAATTTCAGTCATACAACTTAATCCACTTAAGTTTAGTAATAAGCCCCAACATGTTATTCTCTAGATTGTGGCCCAAGGTCTGTAATCTACAATCTCTTCTCTATTCTTGTTTGATTTGATCATTACAATAACATGTTTTACTTAATATATAATTAAGCATGTTCATTCACATGTTTTCTAATTACCATGTCACTAACCATTTATGATTAAATATAACTTATTTTATTTCATAAGGTTTCCTCATTCTTTCTCATTTAATCATAATTCCATTTTACGTTGTCAATACAACTTATCGTTGTTTACTTGTTAACTTAGTTCTATTAACTAAGGTCCATTAATAAGTTTCTCTACCGTTTATTATAACCTATGTTATAATTTCCTATTGTCCCTAAAACTTTCTTATCAACATGTTTCAGACTTCCAAGATTGCAGATCACTTAATTTAATTAAGTACAGTATATTTTTCCCGCTTTTCTTAACTGGTTTCAGGTTTCCCCCTTTACTGATTACTTAATTTACAATTAAGCGTTCCTTAACTCAATTCACGAGTTATCCCATCATCTTACAACTTTATTATAACCTAAGTTATAATATTCACTTTTCCTTAGGACAAGTCTACCTATTATACAACATTTTCATCAATGTTATGTATTTATAATAGGTTATTATCATTCCCCTTTTAAACCATTTTCTTTTACTGTTGTATTCCAGTATCCTTCGTTCACTATAATATATATATATATATATACACACATTCCTTATTTTAATTAAGGAAAACACTTCATGCGCCTTATCAGTTTGATAGAAGGAATCAGTGATTTATTTTCATAACGTATTCCCATCTAAATCCATGGTAGCAGGTATTTTATTTACTATTCTTACTTTAGATATTGTGGCCTACTTGTAACCATGTTCTCAGAAATAGGTCATTTAGGAAAATACATCACTTTTCCTTTGTATTACACTAACTCAATTCATTATATCCCTTTCTTTCTTATTTTCTGAGTTAGACATTTAATTACCATTATTGTAATTTATTCATATCTTGTTATACACACACACACACACACACACACACACACACACATATATATATATATATATATATAAGCACTAGACCTCTCACATTAAGCCTACACTTGTGGATACTGGATTTGTCGGGCAGGTCCAGGAAGACTTCTACCACAAGTTGACTTAACCTCGTGTCTTAGCACCATCACATTTTTTTTTAATTTTTGCACTTAGGCCTCTCACATTAGGTTCAACATTAGTGCCTGCTGGATATGCTTGTCGGGTCCGGGCAGACTTCTGCCACTAATGCAACCTAACCTCGTGCCATACGTGCAGTTACAATTTCTAATTGAAATCCTAGGCATATTCATCTTTATTCAATCATTAATGTTCATATCAAAATTTCAATCCCAAATTAAAGTCTCAAAACATAATATATGTTATGTTCCAAAAATTCCATTACAATTCATTCCCATTTCATGAAAACTTTAGGCATATTATCCTTTTTACTGTAATCTAGTTTACAGTAATCTATTTTTGCATGTCGTCCAAATTTTGTCTATATTTCATCGTATGTCCTTTTTGAAATATGTTTAATCCTACTTTGACATGTAAACATTCAATCGGTTAATTATTCAAATCCATCAATCTAAACATGTCATTTATTCTACAATATGCCACATGTGAAACATATAATTATAACAACAACAGTTATTACCCATGTTCTAACCATTTCTAACAAGTTTTTTTTCCAGCATGTAATCATTCCAGTAATTTAATAGATTCAACATATGAATTTTCTGATCTATTAATATTAAAGTCCCAACTTGTTATAACAACAATTTTGGCAATTTCACAATTTATTAAAAGGGGAATGCTAAATGATAGTCATAACATTATCTAAAGGCTACAATTTAAACCCACTCACCTTTAAGCTTTCCCCAATTTTTGGATTTGATCTGTTCCATCATCCATGGTTTCCCCTTTTCCCTTCGATTAAATTCACAACCTTGCTTTGAATAATCTTTTATTAAAGTTGATCCTCTCCTCCATATGTGGATTCATAACTTTCTAGGCTAATATTTTAATTTTAGAATAGATTTGAGAAGAGAGAGAGAGGGAGAGAGCCATGACAGAGCTCCAGCATAGCCGCCAAATTATATGATTTAGGGTTAGGTCTAAGGTCTTATTTATAGAAGTATGGAGCAACCAGGACCCTTAGATTTGAATAAAACTCCATCAGAGCTAACCATGTCATACGAACAATAGGAAATGGCCACGTCGCAACAAAAACAAACATTCACCAATCAAAACACACCACGTGTGTTGAATGATGCACAGGGGTTGACACCCCTGCTTAGGTGTCAACACATGTGACGATACCCCTATGGTGGTGTCGACACCCCTGCTGTGTATATATATATATATATATATATCCTTTTTTTTCTTTTGATTTGAAATTTGATTTATTTATAATACATGTAATCTTCTTGCATATAAATCAAATTTCAAACATTCCTTCTTTGTTTGCTTCTTTATTCGTGCGCAACCCTTAATTTGAATTATGCTCGTTTGTATTAAACTCTTATGCATATGCTAATCTTTTATATGCGAAAAATTATTTATCTCAAACCAATTAATATATATATATATTCCTCTTTTGAAACATTCTCCCGATTAAACCTCTTATTAACCCTTTTCATACTGAACCATTGTTTAATTAAACCGCCTTCCCACTAAGCCACTTTTTAACTGCTTTCACACTAAGTCACTTTTTAGCCATTCCCTTAAAAAAATATGGCACTGGTGGGGATTGAACTCTAAACCTATTATATGCTTGTCACATGTTCCAACCAACTGAGCTACTTGGTTTTTTGTTAACAAGGCTTAGAACAGTGCTAGCCATTATTCTTTTCTCAATCCTTTTTTTATGTTTTGTTGCAATAATTAATTTAAAAACATCTCTTTCATTTTAAACCAGTTTTCTGTAAACTATAGGTCTAAACTGACGAGAAAATCGCCATGAACGCAATGACGCTGATTTCGTGATCAAATTCTAGAAGCTCTTCAAATTTTTCATTTTATTCTTTTTAAATATTCGCATGCAATTTCAATTGCATTGCATTTCATTTCTTCTCATTTCATGTATTGCTTGTAATTTCTTTTATTAATCTTTTCTTTATTTCACTGCATGAACTTATTACATGTAATTATATTATTATTTAATTTTTCCTTTAAATATAACTATGCATAATATATATATATATATACATATATGCATATTTTTATATTTTAATTGCATTAAAAATGCGGGGTGTTACAAAAGTGGACGTAGGCATTAGCGTCGAACCACTATAAAAGTTGTGTTCTCCCTTTACATTTCACTACTCTCGGATATTTGGATTATAAGTTTATGACTAAACATACACTTGGGCGTTGGGATGCACAAATACTAGTGTTCCGCAAGGATTGGCTCGGGGCTTGGGGGAAATTCCAGAAGGATAACTCTGTGTCGACACCAATCCGCAGACAGCTACTGGATCAGCAATACTCGTGGGCAGCACCCCCAATCCCATACAAGGCTCGGTTCAGGTTGTGATTAATCGGTTTTCAGGATCAAGCATTGGTACTGCCACCCAAGCGCCAACACGCGCAGCTTTGGATACAGAGGCTCTCGTAGTTCCAAACGTTGGATTCATGCCCTTTGAGGCTACTCAAGTTAGGATCGAGCAAGATATTTTGCTTGGCGCTCGACCTTTTTCTAATATTGAACTTGACATTGGGGGCACCGTCGCCAACTTATATAATTTGAATTAATTTCTTTGGCATGGGAAGCAAAAGTCAAGTCGCCGACGTTATTCGACGCTGTGCTCGTGGCGGGGCACCCCATGCTAGCTTGGACTGCATTACTTGCAACCATTTTTTCAAGATATCAGGAATTCTTAAAATCCATCAGACTTTAAATTGCTGGTACTAGAAGCTTTCGATGGTAGGAAGAATCATATAGTTCATCTCATGTGCTACATGCGCCATATGGAAGTACATTCAGCTTCAGACAGTGTTATGGCGAAGTGCTTCCTGCTCTATCTTATAAACATCGATGCTTTGTAGTTCAAAAAAGTTGGATCCAGAATCTATTAACAGTTGGAACGTCTTGGTTGGAAAATTAGTTAAACAATTCAGAGTTCATATCGCCCAACTGAGAAATGTCATGACTTTAACAGCAGTTAAGCAGAGATCAAGTGAGACTGTGCATAAATTTCTCGAAAGATTCAATGCCGTGGTGGCTCCTGCCGATATGTCGGATCCATCCATGGTCCTGATGGTCGCCCTCTCTGGCATTCTGGACAAAACAAACTTCAAAATCTCGTTGTTATAGGACTCGCCTAGCGATCTCCTCGAATTCTACTTCGAAGCAGGGAGATTTCTGAGGGAGGAAAACTCCCATGATGAAAAACCTTTACATCAGACCAACTCTACAACAGACGTAGGGATATCTACGCTCGAGAAAGGAAAGGAAGATCTTTGGACAATCAGAACTCACGACCTCGCTTCGAGCCAAAGTTCTCGGCACACACTGAACTCACTTAAGGATTGGAAAGGATTTATCTTGACATTCACGAAACTGCACCTTCCTAGAAACCTCCCAAGAGGGACCCGACTCCGAATCAAGTACGCTCTGACAAGTACTGCCTTTTCCATGAACTGCCAGGTCATGACATGACCATTGCAAGCAATTCTGTGATCTCGTCGAGGCACACGTCAGGCTTGGCAAGCTACCGTGGTATGTCAGAAACCCAACAACTGCAGCACCACTTGCTTACCCTCCCACAACATCTCAGGATAATGGTAGGATTGGACGCCCCCAAGGTATTGTCATCAACTAACCCGGCCTTGCGGATTCTCTTGGATTTTACAGACCCCGGTCCGGCACCTATGTTTGTTCTTGTTGTTGGTGACTTCTCGCCTTTTTAACTTTATTTACTTGCAATCAAAGCAGCAACGTCAGCACACACACACGAAACTGACTTGTGGTCTCCAGTCTTGGTCTGGGTTGGACTATTGACCATTGTACTCCCATGATATCAACAAAGTTTGTTTTTGGGCTCCGGGCCCTCGCTGGATCCATCCAGGATAAACATAAAGCTTTGGCACCTTGCAGGATCCGTCCGTGATAAACATAGGGATCCAACCCCTTGTTGGATCCGTTTAGGATAAACATAGGGTTCCGACCCCATACTAAATCCGTCCAGAATAAACATAGGGCCCCGGCTCCACACTGGATCCATCCAGTATAAACATAGGGCTCCAGCTCCACAGTGGATCCGTCCAATATAAATATAGGGTTCCAGCTTCTCATTGGATCCTTCCAATATAAAATTAGGAGTCTGGTCCCCCTTGATCAGGAAAACATAGACTTTGAACTTTGGTTCTCAGCTTTAGACTCTGGTCCACGGTTGTAACAAACCACATTTTACATATCGGAGGATCATAAAATAATTTATTTTAATTCCCTGAGGGTTGGATCATTCTCATATATTGATATGTTGTTTATGGGGATGTGATACATGTTCATAATATTTACCAATTTTATTTGTGTCCGTTTTACCCTTGTCAGTTTTTTATAGGGCATAAATTTTGACTGGGATCGAATCGCGTGCTGAGATCGATTTCATTGGAAAGGAAATGGTGTTGCCAATTCCATAGATTGGTTACATTAAAGATTTGGTAAATCAATTTGGGAGGAATCGCTATTTTAGTGCTGCACAATTATCTGTATAGGTTTTGTAAGTCATTAATGGGCTGATTTGGTGAGGCCCATTAGTGGGATGATTAAAGGCTATAAATAGGGGGATAGAGGCATGGAGAATAGTTTACTTCCTTTATTCTCTCATTTGGTTGAGCTTGTGGTCCTCCTTGCTCAATCAAATACACATTTCCACCATTAAAATCTAGATCTAAGGAAGAAGATTGAAGTTCTACATCAATCAAAGCTAGATCAACATCAAGTGGAGGAAGATCGAATCAAATCAAGTGATTTTGCGATAGATCTTTGTTGTTTGGATTCGTGATTCATTGTTTTAAGCTTGTTTGAAGATTTGGTGAGTGATAAACATCTCTCATACGGATTCAATCAAGTATATGGGTTGTTTGATCTTATTTTCATCATTTTAAGTTGTTTTCGCCTAAATCTACATCATGGTAAGTATATTTTCATTTGAATCACCATTGGATCTAT
The DNA here is from genome assembly GCA_030737875.1 of Allium sativum. Classification (NCBI taxonomy): domain Eukaryota; kingdom Viridiplantae; phylum Streptophyta; class Magnoliopsida; order Asparagales; family Amaryllidaceae; genus Allium; species Allium sativum. The sequence goes on along the minus strand of CM060916.1, from coordinate 745,158,683 downwards.
TCTAACAACTTAAAACCAGTAATTCTTATGTTAATTCACATGTTTATACAAGTTAGATCCATTGTTTTAGTTTATTCATTCATTTATCATGATTTGGTGAATTTTATATGATTATTGATGAATAATTGTCATTTTGATGTTGTTGTTGATTTCATAATGTGTTGATTATTGAATTGGATGATGTAGATGAGATGTTCGAATCGAATTTGTCGTTTGGTGATGATTTGGTCAAGATTGGAGCTATTTTGGTCAGATTTGGAGTCGGGTCAATTTTCTTAGGTCGTTGATGACGTGGCATAGAGCTTGGGTCATGGCTTGTTGCCCAAAAAATGATGGATCGACAAGAAATTTATGGATCGGCCAGAAAGTGATGGATCAGTCAAAAATAGATGGATCGGAGGATGCTTAGGTATGGATGCTTAACAAAATCGGGTCAACCAAGGTGATAGGTTGGTTCGTTGGTTTCTGTGGGCTAGGCCATCCGAAGTGGGTCGGGTCGGCTGTGGTGGTATGAATGCAAGGTGAAGTTAGGCTGTTGGATTCCAAGGGTCAGGTCGTTAATGGCACCGCAGGCTTGGGTTGTTGGCTCGATTAGATCGTGACGGGAAGGGTCAAAGATGGTTGGGTCATTGGGTTGTTAGGTCGTTAGGTCGGCCTATGGGGTTAGGTTGTTAAAACGACTTGAGGGAAATAACAGCGTTATGAAACACTGTGGAAAGGATGAGAAACGCTGTGGTTTGTTTTTCCTAGAGGAAATTCTAGAAATGCTATGGAACGATCAAATGATGCATATTTTGGGTCGACGATGATTGTGGCTTTGACGTGAATTCAAGTAGGAATGTTCAAAGTGTTCTAATGCATTCGTTGATTGTTGAAATGCAATGAATGTGAAGACGACTCAAAGTGGTGAGTTGATGGATAATGGTTGCTCGAGAGGGTTGCTTGAGCTATGAATAGTCATCAGGGAGGATGACTAGAAATATTGAAGGCAAAGAGATTATCGTTGTCATAGGTTCTAGCGAGCTCAAAACAAAGATATAATATGGGCAACTAAAAACTGGAGGGTTACTAGTCGAGTACTCTGGGTATCGTCGAAAGGCCTAGATGCATATCGTTGAAAGACTTATAGAGTTTTTTCAAGAACCGGTGTTATCATTATCCCTTGACATATGACTGGTTTGGTCATCACAGATTAACGATGGTTTCGAAGCAGGATAGGCGGTGATAGCCAGAGTCGTGAATGTTGGTTGTTTTGCTTGTTCCCTTTTCACGTAGATCGTCCGATGTCGAAGGAGTTATTTCTTGGGTGCTTGTCTGATGTTGGTTTAGGCCTCTGATTGCCATGAATGTATAGTTTCTTTCAAATGCTTGTTTGTAAAGGCTATCACTATCGGATATGGGGAAGACGGGGTTTGGGTTCTTCTCTATTGATGTTGGTAGATTAGTTGGTTAACGTACCTATTCTCATATACTTTATTGATGACGCTAAATAGTTGTTTTATCGCTCACTAAGACTGTTGTCTGACTCAAGGTTTTATGTTTCCTCTTATTACCTTGGGTTGTTATCCGATTTTGGATAGGCATACTAGGTAGCAGGTTACATGTGATTGATCTTAATGAGGATGATGTTGTTGTGCGGTGGCGAGCTGGAAGCTGGCATATTACTTTTCTACTATCTAGTATTTGTTGTTCCGTTGTTTGATGTTTGACTCTGAGTGTTGTAGCGAGGCGAATTTTTGCAGACACTTATGTCGTAATCCAAAGATGTATGAATATGCTTTCTAGTTGTTATGAAAGTTCAAGTTTCTGCTCAAATATGCTTCACTATTATAGCCTATTGTATATGTTCTATTATATTTTATCCTTATGACGTGAGTTACGACAGGTTCCACATTGTGTTATGTTACCCTGATGATCGTCCATAGCTGCCTGGCACACCTTTCAGTGCATTATTCCTCTTGTTTAGTGCAGGAGTTATGGTCGATCGTCACATTTGGTATCAAAGCTCCGACTATCGATTTTAGCCAAATTTCTAAGACGTAATAACGTATGTGAGACGTACTTGTAGATTTCTGATGGATGCATAGTATATATATATATATATATATATATTAGTATATAGTATAATAGTTTGAAGTAACCGTCGAGAGTGGAAGACGAAGAAGCCAAAAACAGAAAGTTCTAGTTTGAAGTGATGCGAGATGATAGTTGTAATTATAACTGGGTCTTTTTGTCCCTATGCTTGTTACGTGGGCCTATTGGGTTTCTCATGTAATCACAACTTTGGGCTGTATGCCTAATAACACTATTTACCCAGTTTCAAAAAAAAAATTAGTATAATAGTGCTTGAACTCTGTAGTTATTTTTCCCATATGTGGCTAATCATTCTACATTACAGATTTAGAATTAGTCATCGACCATCGAGACATGCCGCAAAGGAGGAGACTACTCTTGGAGGGGGAAATGGCGGTATACCAGACTACCCAGCTATGTTCTAGGCCATAATGGCTGCGATCATGAGGTGGGTACCTGCTTAGGAGGCAGCTACGGTATATGTAGGGGTTCAGGTGCAGGTACCCAGGGCTGTGGATTTCGTGAAGCTTTGCAAGGACTTCACGTTTCGGGAAGAAAACCGTTCAAGGGGACAGAGCCAACCGAAGAGGTTCAAAGGTGGTTAGATGCTTGTGTACGAGTTTTCGGAGACTTAGGTATAGATGATGCAACGAAGAGGAAGCTTGCATTGAGACAATTGCAGGGCTGAGCCATGGATTGGTGGGTGTTACGCTTTAGAGTCCAAAGGATGAGATTACATGGGATCAATTTCAAATCAAGTTTGAGATGAAGTTTATCTCTACTGCTCAAAAATCTGTTTTGTTCAAGAAGTTTGTAGAGTTGAAGTAGAATGGTCAACTAATGGTTGAGTATGTTTTTGATTTTGAGACCTTGTCCAAGTATGTTCATTCATATATTGACTCTCCTTATCAGAAGAACGAGAAGTTTGTTATGGGTTTGGCTACTTATATTGGGAGGCCATTGGTTGATCATTTGGATGCCCTATGAGAAAATAGTGAAAAAAGCTGTGAGGCATGAAAGCTTGTTTCCTAAAGAAGAAACTGTTGTTGTGGAAACCAAGGAAGCTTAGAAACCACAGCAGGGTGGTAATAATAATAAAAAGAGGAAGCAACAACAACAGAAAGGAAAGGATGGCAAAAAGAAACCTAAAAGTGAGGTGATTTCCTTTAACTGCCAACATACGGGTCATTACTCCAACAAATGTAAGAATCTGAAAGCTGAGAAGAAGTGCTTTAAGTATGGAAAGCCTGAGCATGAAAAGAAGGATTGTCTAGAATCAGCTAAGGGTAAGTAGGTTGTGAAGGCTTATGCTTTGGAAGTTGTGCCATCTTCTTCAAGGGCTCCTACTGTAGAAGAGAAAGGGAAGGGTGTAGTCATCCAAGGTACACTTTCAGCTAGAGGTGTTTTAGTTCGTGTGTTGTTTGATACTGGAGCATCGCATTCATTCATTTGTAACGAGATTGTGTGCCGCTTGGGATTAGAAATCGAGATTTATGATAGACCTTTGGTTGTTACTAATCTAGTTGGGGGTTCGTACAGCTTTTGTATGCTTTGTCGTGGTCTAGTGTTATCGAGTCATGGTTGCTTATTTATGTGTGATTGCTTTGTTTTGAACTTTGTTGGGTTTGGGATTATCATGGGCATGGATTGGCTCAAAAAGTATGAGGCAAGAGTCGGTGGTGCGGAAGGGAGAAAGGTTTTGATTTGATGTAAGCCCGAAGATGGTGTCTTCGTGAGCTTTTTATATTCTCTTGTGATTCCACAGGAAGACTTGTTATCTGTGCTAATCGCTAATGAGTTTGAGGATGTCTTTGAAGAAGACAAAGGTTTGTCGCTGAATCACGAGATTGAGTTTAGAATCAATTTGGTCGAGGGTGCTAGACCTATCATTATGCCTCTTAGGCGAATGGCGCCTAATGAACAACAAGAGTTAGAGATACAAGTTCGTAACTTATTGGGAAAAGGATTCATTTGGAGAAGTGTTTCCGAAGGGGTGCACCAGTTGTGTTTGCAACCAAGGCGCAGATGGACCTTTGAGATTGTGTGTGGATTATCGTGAGCTGAATAAGGTAACCAAGAAGAACAAGTATCTGTTGCCAAGGATAGATGACTTGTTTGATTAGTTTCACGAGGCTAAAGTGTTTCCTCAGATGTATTTGGCAATGGGATTCCACCAGTTAAGGGTGGAAAGGGATAGTGTGCCGAAGATTGCTTTTGGGACACCATCTGGTTTCTTCGAATGGTTGGTGATGCCATTTGGGTTGACAAACGCGCCAGCGTATTTTGTGGGTCTTATGAATAGGGTGCCTAGAGATCAGTTGAACAAGTTTGTGCTTGTATTTGTGGATGATATTCTGGTTTACTTCTGGAATGAGAAAGAACATAAGACACACTTGCAAATTATTTTGGAAGTCCTGCGAAAGCATCAGCTGAGAGCTAAGTTTTCGAAGTGTCACTTCTGGAAGAGTGAAATGAGGTTCTTAGGTCATGTTGTTTCTGGAAATGGAATAGCAGCTGACCCCGCTAAGGTGGCAGCAATCCAAGACCGAGATATACCTAAGAATGCGACGGACGTGAGGAGTCTCCTTTGGTTAGCGGGATATTATCGTTGTTTTATAAGGGATCTCCAAGATAGCTGCACCATTAACAGGATTGACGAAGAAGAACCAAGTGTTCACATGGAATGCAAAGTGTGAGTAAACCTTCAGAATCATGAAAGAAAGACTGATGAGTGCTCCTGTTTTGACGATTCCGAGTAGGAATGAAGAAATGGTGGTATATATGGATGCATGTGGTACTACGCTTGGAGCAGTGCTGATGCAAAAGAATAAAGTTATGGCCTACGTGAGTCGACAAATGAAGCCGCATGAAAGGAATTATCCAACTCATGATTTGGAGTTGGCAGCGATCGTGTTTGCTCTCAAGGTGCAGAGACATCAGTTGTTGGGAGTTCGATTCAAGCTGTTTATGGATCACAAGTTGTTGTCATATCTTTTTTTCCTAAAAGGATTTGAATCTTCGGCAGCAACGATGGTTAGAGTTTCTGGCATCGTATGATTTTGGTATAGCCTATACTCCTGGTAAAGTTAACACAGTGGCCGATGCGTTGAGTCGGAGACACGCAAGTTTGGGAGCGATGTTTTCGGAGTGGAAGAGCCTCGAGTTTTCTGCAGGATTTGATTTCAGACCACGGTGTGAGTTGGAACTTGATATGTTGCCAAGCTTATCGATAAGACCTACTCTCATCAAAAGGATTGGTGAGATCCAAAAGCGAGATGCAAAGCTTGTAGAGGTTATCTAGAAGTTGGAACTAGAGGATAAAGATTCGAGGTTTATCGAGAGGGTTGGCTTCAAAAGTAATGACGACTAGTTCATTCCTAATATTGACGGATTGAGAGATGAGGTTCCGAGGGAATTTCATCACTCGAAGTTAATGATTCATCCCGGTGGTAATAAGATGTAAAAGGACATGAAGCGATCTTACTACTGGGAAAGGATGAAAGGAGATATCGAAAAGTTCATTTCCAAGAATATGAACTATCAATTGGTGAAAGTTGAATAGAAGAAGACGAGTGGATTGTTTCAGCCATTGGAAGTACCTACGTGGAAGTTGGAGCAGATATCGATGGACTACCTAGAACCAAAGCAGGAAACTAAGGGATTTGGGTCATCGTGGATCGTTTGACCAAAAGTGCAAGGTTTATTCCTAGCAGATCGAATAGGACAGCATCGAAGTTGGTTGAGCTTTATATAAAATGGATAGTTCTATTCCATGATATCCCGAAGAGCATAGTGAGTGATCGAGATCCATTGTTCACGAGTGGATTTTGGAAAAGTTTGCAAGAGACTTTGGGAACCGAATTGTGTTTGAGTCGGCTTATCATCCCCAAACTGATGGTCAAACCGAGAGGGTTAACCGAGTTTTGGAAGATCTCCTAAGATCTTATGTATTGGATTTTAGGGGATCATGGGAAGGCCATCTACATCTAGTTGAATTTGTGTATAATAATAGCTACCAGTCAGGCATTGGGATGGCACCATACGAGGTGTTGTATGGAAGACCGTGTAATTCTCCGGCATGTTATTTAGAAACTGGAGATAAGTTTATACTTGGGCCTGAGATGATTAGAGAAACCCCGGATTGTATCGGGATAGTTCGACAACGAATGAAGGCAGCCCAAGATCTCAGAAGAGTTATGCCGATAAACGTCGAAAAGATTTCGAATTCGACATTGGTGACATGGTTTTCGTGAAGATGTCGCCGTTAAGCATGTTGTTCGGTTTGGAAGTAAAGGAAAGTTAGCCCCAAGGTTTGTTGGACCATTTCCGATAATCGAGCGGATTGGAAAGCTCGCTTATAGGTTGCAGTTACTCAAGAAGATGTCGAGTATGCATAATGTTTTCCATATGTCATTTCTACAGAAGTGTGTGCATGATTCGAATGTGGTCTTATCTCCCGAGCAGTATGAAGACCTAGAAGTCAAAATCGTAGTTACGAAACCTCGTAAGTCGCTTCGTGTTGTGGAGAATGACACGAAACAACCTAGGAGGAAGACGGTTAAGCATGTCAAGGTACAATGGAGTGAGGATGATGACAATTGTATGTGGGAAACGGAAGAGTAGATTAAGGAGACCCATCCAGAACTCTTCGTTGGTATGACCCATAAGTGTCGTGTCATTCTTACCCCGTTGTAACTTGTACTATTATTGTTGTTGCTATTGTTGTTAGAATTCTACATGCTAGGATAAGGCTATGGATGCATGGCTTGATGGATGCTAGTTTGGATGATAAATTGGATGCTCATGGATGATAGGCATGCAGAATTGTTTGGTTGCTTGTGTTTGCTTAGGATTTTTGGGGTGAAATTCCTAAGAGATGAGAATGTAACATCCCGCATTTTACGCATCGGAGGATCATAAAATATTTTTATTTAATTCCCTGACTATCGGATCATTCTCATATTTCGATATGTTGCTTATGGGGATGTGAGACATATCAATAATTTTTACCAATTTTATTTGTGACCATTTTGCCCCTGTCAGTTTTGTATAGGCTATGCTTTTGACTGGGATCAAGTCAGGTGCTGGGATTGATTTCATCAGAAAGGAAATGGTGTTGCCAATTCCGTAGAGTGGTCACATTAAAGATTTGATTTAGCGGTTTGGGAGGAATCGTTGTTTTAGTGCTGCACAATTTTCTGTATAGGTTTTGTAAGCCATTAAAGGGCTGATCTGGGTAGGTCCATTAGTGGGCTGATTTGAGGCTATAAATAGGGGGATATAGGCATGGAGAATAGTTTACTTTCTTCGTTCTCTCATTTGGTTGAGCTCGTGATCTTCTTTGCTCAATCAAATACATCTTTCCACCATTAAAATCTACATCTAAGGAAGAAGATTGAAGATCTACATCAATGAAAGCTAGATCTACATCAAGTGGAGAAAGATTGCATGAAATCAAGTGACTTAGAAATAGATCTACGATGTTCGGATTTGTGATTCATTGTTTTGAGCTTATTTGAAGATTTGGTGAGTGATAAGCATCTCTCATACAAATTAAATAGAGCATATGGGTTGTTTGATCTTATTTTCATCATTTTAAGTTTCTTTCACCTAGATCTACATCATGGTAAGTATATATTCATTTGAATCACTATAGGATCTATTTTAGCAACTTAAAACTGGTAATTCTTATGTTAATTCATATGTTTATACAAGTTAGATCCATTGGTTTAGTCCATTCATTTATCATGATTTGGTGAATTTTATATGATTATTGATGAATAATTGTCATTTTGATGTTATTGTTGATTTCATAATGTGTTGATTGTTGAATTTGATGATGTGGATGAGTTGTTTGAATCGACGTTGTCGTTTGGTGATGATTTGGTCAATATTGGAGCTATTTTGGTCAGATCTGCAGTCGGGTCATTTTTCTTAGGTCGTCGATGACGTGGCATAGAGCTTGGGTCGTGGCTTGTTACCCAAGAAATTGATGCATCGGCCAGAAAGTGATGGATCGGTCAGAAATATATGGATCGGAGGATGGTTAGTGTATGGATGCTTAACAAAGTCGGGTCGGCCAAGGTGATTGGTCGGGTCATTGGTTTCTATGGGCTGGGTCGTTCGAAGTGGGTCGGGTCAGCTATGGTGTATGAATGCAAGGTGAAGTTAGGCCGTTGTATTCCAAGGGTCAGGTCGTTGAAAGCACCACAGGCTTGGGTTGTTCGCTCGATTATATCGTGATGGGATGGGTTAAAGATGGTTGGGTTGTTAGGTCGTTAGGTCGGCCTATGGGGTTAGGTCATTAAAATGACCCGAGGGAAATAAAAGCGTTATGAAACGTTGTGGCTTGTTTTTCGTTGCGGAAAGTCTGGAAATGCTATGGAATGGTATATCGATCAAATGATGTATATTTTGGGTCGATGATGGTTGTGGCTTCGACGTGAACTCAAGTAGGAATGTTCAAAATGTTGTGATGCATTAGTTGATCATTGAAATGCAACGAATGTGAAGACGACTCAAAGTGGTGAGTTGATGGATAATGGTTGCTCAAGAGGGTTGCTTGAGCTATAAATAGCCATTGGGGAGGACAACTAGAAATATTGAAGGCTAAGAGTTCATCGTTGTCGTAAGTTCTAGCGGGCTCAAAGCAAGAGTATAATAGGGGCACCTAAAAGACTGGAGGGTTGCTGGTCGAGTACCCTAGGTATCGTCGGAAGGCCAAGATGTGTATGGTTGAAAGGCGTATGGAGTTTTGGCTAGAACCGGCGTTACCATTATTTCTTGACATCTGGCAGGGTTAGCCGTCATACGATTAATGATGGTTTCGAAGCAGGATAAGCGGTGTGTGGCGGCCCGTCCCGAACCCGCCGACAATTTCCCGAAATGCGTTGTGCCAATGCCCGACTAGCACGGGACGGTCGTCAAAGGAAAAGGGTTTTTAAACGTTGAATCACCAAAGAACCTGTAGTATATCTCAAAGCACATGGAATAAAATACAATAATAACATAACTTGACATAAAACAGGCGAGACAGTACATAAGCTGAAAAATAAACCATAACCATCAGGGTAGTGGAAACCAAAATACAGCTTATGATCCAAACCATCCTTATTACAACTTCAAAATACTGTCTCTACAGTAAAATAGAAAAGGTACACTACTAATGCACAAAGCAGTGACCAGCAACAACACAGGGAGAATATATGTAAATAGTACGTGGAAGCCTCCTACTCGTCTCCGGACAGCTACTCGTGCATAACCACCTAACATGTCTCTACTATGCTCATTTAGGAGCACACAAAGTAATAAGAAGAGACATAAAACTCTGGGTCATACAAAATTCTGGTATGAGCGATAGCAGCAAAACAAAAACAAAACAATAACAGGTATAAATAATCATACCTGAACTTGGACCTGCAACCAAAGAGTTAGCACAACAAGATGTACAATACTCTAAGGTAAACAATAACATAAAGTGTAAAAATAGGAGTGTGCGTGTCATGGTGATAACAAACATCAAACATAGCAATCATCTTCACATCTCTCACTCAGTGCGTAAAGCATACGATATCCACCGCTTTGGTCACCAGAACCATTGGGACCATGACGGAGTCCAACTCCGTACAACTATTGCTACGACCACTTTGCCCTCCTCTCTCAACGGTGAACCAAAATTATAGATATCGATAACCCTTTTGCACACGTCCCGCAGCAAAGTCCGACTTTAGAAGTTAACTCATTGGTTCCCATTTGAATCCTGAGCCCTATCTTCTCATCTGTACTTCCTTTGCATCTCGGGTTTTGGTCGAATTGGAATCGATCTTCAGAAGAACCCATGGTCATCATTGCTCGTTCATCTCCATAGAAACCACTCACTCTTCCTTCCCTGGCTCGGTCGCTCACTCTTCCTTCTCTGGCTCGCCATCCTAAGATTCGCCCACTTCCTCGTAGTCGCTTTCCTAGGAATCGCTCACTTTCTCATGGTCGCCCTCCTAGAAACCACTCACTTGCTCATGGTCGCTCTACTAGGAACCGCTCACTTCCTCACATTTGCTTCCATAGGTACCGCTCACTTCCTCATGGTCGCTCCCCTAGTTACCGCTCACTTTATCATGGTCGCTCGCCTAGGATTCGATCACTTCCTTATTGTCGCTCGCCTAGGAACCGCTCAACTCATCATAGTTGCTCCTATAGGAACCGCTCCGTGCAATCAAAAACCTGCACCACTTTCCAGCAACTATTTTGCCTCTCGACGACGTTTTCGACCATTCTAACTTTCCTATGCAACCATAAGGCATACAAAACAATTGATAGTAACATGTAGAATCAACCAAAAACATCAAAACATCAATCACATGAAGTATATTAGATCAAACATACCCAAAACAATGATTTTCCCTTTAATCCCCTTAACCATGTTTTAACTATAGAATTAGCAAACTTAATCCAAATTAACCCAAAATTTCACCAGTGACATAAAATAGTATTTTATAATTTCTTCATATTTTTCCAGATTTTTATGATGCATAATTTCACTAATCACCCATAATTAGCCGTAATTAGCGAATAAAAGTGCAAATCACTCACCTTAGCCACAAATAAATTTCAGATCTGAAACTCTGACTGATTTGGCATGGATCCCAATGTATTCCAGCAGCTCTATCTCGATTTCTATGCTAATCCGCCTTAATTTGATATAGATTTGGCTAATATGTGATTAGAAAGTGATTAAGAGGCGATTTAGAAGGTGAAAGCCACTGTTAGGGTTGAAGAAAGGTAAGTGGCAGTTGTAGAAATGACAAAGAAGGGTTTCTCTAACCCTTTCCATCCCTTATATACCCCTAATCCCAAATTCCCTAATGGCCTAGCAGCTAGTTACCGTATTAGGCCCGTTTAAGCTATTTTCTACCTTCCAAACCTTATGTCAGCCATATCTCCCAAACGGTAAGTCCGTTTGAAAATTATGACCACTCTACGGAAAGGTAAACCATCATCTGAATCCAATGGAAGTGGTTTCAGGTCAAAAGTCCTTACCAATCAAAAGTTATAGGCAAAACAAGATTCACCAGGGGTAAAACAGTCATTTAAAATTTTGCAAAAATCGTGAACATGGGACCCAATAGTCATTCCGCAAATTTACACGACCATACGACTTCGTATGAGAGTAAAATAAATATTCTATGATCCCCCAATATGTAGAATGCGGGGCGTTACAATATCCCCCCTTCCCGGTTAAGAAATTTCGCCCATGAAATTCCTTAATCAAAAAACATACAGTAGGTCCCGCATGTCTATCAACCATTTGCAACAATCAAACCTACAATATAAACACAACAAGCCTACTCTAGCATGTAGAATAACTACATCGTGATTAAAACCTTACCAGGTAAAGAGCTTTGGATATGACTTCCTTATGTTCTCCTCGGTTTCCCAAGTTCAGTCATTCTCATTATCACCCCCACTTCATATACAGTTCTGCTAACTTAGATGCCGCTCTAGTCGACTTGACCAGTATAAACCTTGCACTTTTGGTTAATCGATCCACAATCACCCAAATACTATCATGACCCGATCTACCCCTTGGTAAACCATCGATGAAGTCCATTGAGACTTGTTCATATTTCCACTCGAGAATTTCCAACGGTTGTAACAAACCACTAGGCTTCTTTTTCTCAGCTTTAACTAACTGTCAATTCCTGCACCTGGAGATTAACTTCCCGACGTCCTTCTTCATCTCTCAATCCATTAATGTTGGGTACAACTAGTCTCCCATTCTTTCGAAGCCATCCTTCTCTTTCAATTCCTAATTTGTTCATTTTCTCACCATCGATATTCATCTCTACCTTGGATATGATTTCCATTAGGTTAGGATCGTCCCTCTGACTGGAACCAATCCGCTCAATCAAAGTTGGTCTAATCGTCAAACTTGCTAACATCTCTGGGTCTAATCCATACTTAGATCTGAAATCATATCCCGCGATATACTCTAGTTGCTTCCCTTCAAGGAACATAGCATCTAAACTGGCATGTCTCCTACTCAATGATCAGCTATCGTATCTAGTCTGGTTACACAGGTATCCGTGTATACTGTCATCTCTTCATTTCCCATCCCCAAAATCCTACAGGTGATAGTCTACTCAAGAGAAGAAAAATAGGAATAACCATAGCAACCATCAAACAAGTCCTATCTATAACCTGTTAAAGCCATTATTACGTTGATACCCATATGACTGGTCCAACCAATCTCAAGGGCTAATAGAAGCCTCGCCTCCAACCGGACTACTGCACGTCCAACGTACATTTATCCTCCAAGGATAACTAGATCACGTCCAACGAATCCAAGGTAAGTGGTCGTCCCTAACTCCAGTTATTATCACTATCACTAGGTAGGTACCCAATACCACCCTAAACCTCTGGAGCCAATCGACTCCCAAAATAATGCCAAACCCAATAAAGCACAAAACAAAGCAATCACAAGCCAACATACATCCATGACTTGATAAGACCAAATTACGGCAAATCATACTAAGGCTAGTTGAACCACCGATCGGATTCGTCACAACTAAAGGTCTATTGACAAGCTCAGATTCCAGTTCCAACCTATCTACCAGGTCACTAAATACGAAGGAATGGGAAGCTCCGGTTTCAAACAAGACTCGAACAGGAACATCATAAATGGAAATCATACCTTGAATAACGATACCTTTTCCCTTCTACATCGCAGTTGGGGCATTCGACAAAGAAGGAACAACGTTGATAGCATATGCTTTCACGATCTGCTTCTCCTTAGGAGGTTGCAGACATTTATCCTTATGATGTCCCACTTAGCCGCAATTGAAGCACTTCCTTTTCCCAGGCTTTGCCTAACAATCTATGGCATAGTAGCCCAGCTAAAGCACCCGACATCTTTCTTATTCTTCTTTTTCTGGCCATCCTTGGTTTGTTCTTGTTTTCTCTTATTCTGGGAATTATTCATGCCTTCACTGCTTGCCTGCGGCTTTGGCTCCTCTACAGATGTAACAGAAACCTTGGTCTTCGACATAGGGTAAAGGCTCTCAGATCTCAATGTCTTTCCCACAATAGATTCGAAAGTCTCATCGATATGGTTTATGAGTCTCTCCCCCAAGTACTCATCTAGGCCAGTTATGAACTTCTCATTATTCTTCTCGGCAGTATCGATAAGAGATAATCCATACTTCGATAAGGTATCGAATTCTGCAATATATTCCGAGACTGCACTACCATTCTGTTTAAGTTCCAAGAATTTCCTAAACAATTCTGATTTCTGAGCAGTTGGGATAAACTTATCACTGAAGCGACTCTTAAACTGATTCCAAGTAACTTGATCCTTAGGAATTGTTGCTTTAATAACATTCCACCAATTCATAGCCCGTCCTTGAAGCTGATGCGATGCTAACTTTCTCTTCATTGCATCCTCCATCCCTAAATCTTCAATGATGTGCTCACAACTATCCATCCAATCTTGAACTTCCGTTGCCGACTCCTTTCATGGAATGGCTTTCCACCAAGATTAGTATAATCCTTGCTGACCTTGCCGAAATCGTCTCTACGCGCCTGCACTACGACACCATCACCATTAGCAACATTAGGAACTGCTCCGTGAACATCCCTAAGCATCTCTCGCATGAAGATAGTAAACATCGTCCTCATATAAGGGACATTCCCATTGTTGGCCCCTGAACCGTACTCCTTGTATATCGGCTCATCGTCCAATCTATAAAGTGAAAAACGATTAACCATCCCCTTTAGTGGTGTCAATGCAGTGCGACTTCATCCTTAGCTATACTAATAATATATATATATATATATATAGCTTTTAAAGACAAAATATCACAAATGCGCGCTCTTATACATGTATACTATCTCTCCCTATTGTCTTTCCCTAGGTTAACTACGCAACCTAGGCTCTGATACCAAGTGTGGCGTCCTGTAACACCCCGAATTTCGGTTAATGCTAAAATTCACTAATTACAGGATAAATAATCTCAGATGTGAGAATTGGGGGAAACGGGCTGCGTCATTGCGTTCGTCTCGGAAAAATACGCAAAATAGAGTCCGAGTTTTCGAAAATCGGAGTCCGTATGGCCCAGTTATGGCCCAATGAAGTTTGCAGAAAATTCAAAACTAAAAACAGATTTAAAATTTAAATTGCAGATTTTGGAATGGAACAGGCAGGGTCAGGCGGGAAGATTCCCGCCCTACCCATGTCGACAGGGCTGTCGACAGGCCTGTCGACAGGGGTGTCGACTTGCCTGTCGACAGGGGGGTGGCGTCCAGTGAACCTGGGTGCACCAGGTTGCACCAGGTTGGGTTTTAGGCTGGCTTGGAGGGCTGGTTCTAGAGAGTTCCGAAATCTAAGGGTCCTAATCTAATCTAGGGTTAATCTAAGGGCCTAAAAACACTACCTAATCCTATAAATAAGACCCTAACCCTACCCTAATTCATTCATAATTAAATCTAGTAACTAAACTATGGCAAAATGAAACTTGAAGGAGCCTCCATCAAATTTAGAGAAGGGATAGCATTCCAAATCAACTTCTAGCCTCTTAATCTTCTTCATTAGTTTGCTAATTTTGTTTTGGTGAGATTCTATCTCCTTAATAATCAATTGTTAAATTGATTAAGATAGGATATGATGATGTATGGATATGTTTGAGGATCAATGTGTTTATGCAAGCTTTGTGTAGTGTATGTTATGTGTTTTGCAAGTTATATACCATATGTCATGCAAGTTTAATGTTATGTAGTCATGACATCTATATGCAAGTTTGGTGCTATGTTTCATGATGATTATGATGCAAAACACTAAGTTGAACATTGATCTATTATGCAAGTTAAGTATGTGATTCTATGCATGCTAAGTATATGATATTATGCAAGTTAAGTATGTGATTCTATGCATGCTAAGTATATGATATTATGCAAGTTTAGTATGTGATTCTATGCATGCTAAGTATATGATATTATGCAAGTTTAGTATGTGATTCTATGCATGCTAAGTATATGATATTATACAAGTTTAGTATGTGATTCTATGCATGCTAAGTATGTGATATTATGCATGTTTAATAAGTTGGTTTATGCATGTTTAACAAGTTCATATGCAAGTTATGTGTATGATGTTATGTAAGTTATGTGTAGGTTGTTATGCAAATTCATATGCAAGTTATGTATATGCTTATATGCAAGTTTAACATGTTATGCAAGTTATGTGAATGCTTATATGCAAGTTTAACATGTTATGCAAGTTATGTGAATGCTTATATGCAAGTTTAACATGTTATGCAAGTCATGTGAATGCTTATATGCAAGTTTAACATGTTATGCAAGTTATGGGAATGCTTATATGCAAGTTCAACATGTTATGCAAGATATGTGTATGATAATATGCAAGTTCATATACAACATGTTATGCAAGTCATGTGTGTGATAATATGCAAGTTTGGGTTAAATGTAGTTGGGTTAATATATGCTCATATATGCAAGTTGACATCCTCTTAACCCATGACAAAGTTATATGCTAAGATTTGGTTAAACCCGTGATGTTTGTGATGGATCTTCCCTTTTATTATATCGTGGAATGAGAACGATTTGCGTGGGGAACGATGGGGTTAATAAATATGTTAATAAAAGTATGGCAGGGTATGATTAAGCATACTATAAAAATAAATTAACATAAGTGGGAATTTACCTATTGAGTTAGGTCTACCCCATGGGAATTTACCTATTGAGTTAGGTCTACCCATGTTATGAAAAACTTGATATTAATTAGGGATAATTAATATAAATTGTGAGGGTGATTAATTAGGTGTAATTAATCGACTAAGACACGAGGTTAGACTCAGTTGTAGCGTAAAACTGCCCGGACCCAACCGGCTTAACCAGTTGCTACAAATGTTAGCCCAATGTGAGAGGTCTTAGGCACAAACTAAATACGTGATTAATGTAAAGACACGAGGTTAGACTCGGTTATGACATAAGGCTGCCCGGACCCAACCGGCTTAACCAGCGGTCATAAAAGATAGTCTAATGTGAGGGGTCTTTATGAGGATCACGGTCTTAATTAATAAAGAAACACTTAACCATATAAGCATGTAGTGGGGCATGAGGGTTAAGTGGGTGCCTTGGGTGACTTGTAGTAACTAGTGGGGTGCCTTGGGTGGCATGAGGAAACTAGTGGGTTGCCTTGGGTAGCAATAGAAAATACGATTAGAATACTTAACCAAAGTAGAACATGTAATTAAACATGATTAAAGGGTTAAGTAAGTGCCTCGGGTGGCATGTGGGAATTAAGTAAATGACTTGGGTGGCATGTGGAAATCTAGTGGGTGCCTTGAGTGGTAATTAAAATATGATTAAATGACTTAACCAGGATTTATAACATGAAGGTAGACATGATTATTAAAAAGGGTTAAGTGGGATACACTTGATAGAATAACAAGCTTAGGTGGTAGCTTGTGGGGGCCCATCTCAACCAATATCCCAAACGTATCTTAGTGGGCTCGACTCAAGTCGAGTGACGGGACACGCATATTGGGCTTGACTATAAGAGGCCAAAACGGGTTAGCGGTGGCAACGTAGGACCAACGGGTTTCATATGCGTGTGTGGACCCGGGCTGGTTAGTAAGTCGTTGTTGCATCGTGTAGGTATAAAGCCGTGCACCGTTGATATTATCAGGTTGCCACTTTGGGAAAATGATACACCCCATTGTGGGACCAGCACGGATATCTACGTTAGGGAGCCGATCGCTTGGGAGTAGTGGGTACACCTAGGTAGTTAGCTAGGGGTACACGAAACTACTGGGTAAAAATTACTAAGTACATTTAGTGGGATCAACCTTTAAGTAGGAATTACTCTTGGTAGGTAGAACTGGTGTGGTATAATCTAGTAATTATCCTTGGGTGGATAAATGCGTCTTTCCGGTTATCTTAGTACATCCCGTGTTTAGTTGGCTACGTAGTGTAGTCATTATCCCCAGAGGTACCATACCTTGTTTATATCATACCCTAATTACTTTAACGATTGTATTGTTAGGGTTATAGGACTCACTCAGACTTATGTCTGACCCCGTTGTTTTTATCTTTTTCCCCCAAACCCAGGTTATCAAAGTGGGCTTAGTGCTAGTGGGCTTTGATCAGATTGTTGTATCTATCCTTTGGAGCTTGGACCGTTGAAGTAAAGCTCAGTTCATCTTTCCTTTTATGGTTATTGTTTACATAGTGGGATTATGTACTTATTTTTATCAAGATGGATATTTTGTACTTGACTCTTGTATGGTTTTGTGATGTAACCAAACATGTTTTACTTTCCGCTGCAATGAAATGATGATTTAAATTTTCAAGTATTACTTATATCTGTCTTGTTGTAATTTTACTGTTCTATATTCACTTAAAATACTTCACCGAAACTAAGGCGTTCCCCTCTTATGAGTGACCTTAGCGGACGTAGGGTGTTACACGTGGTATCAGAGCTTAAGGTTACCAGAACAGATAAAAATTTTAGAAAAACTATTTTCTAAGAACATTTTTGAAAGGAGTATTTTCAAAAACATGTCTTTTAAGAGAAAAGTTTTTGAAAGAAAAGCATAATCCCCAATAGCCATATCTATATCTTTCGAATTCTCCGTTTTGAATCTCTTCCTCTCCCTCATTTTGAGTTTCCCCTCCGCGTATAGACGATCTTTCTAAGATAGATAAGAATGGAAAACCACTTCAAGGGACTTAGACATTAGTTAGATTAGAAGTAGGTTCAAGAAGGAGGAGGACTTGTAGTTACCTATTGGATGGACAATGGGAGGAAGGCTTGAATAGTTGTTTGGTTAATGAAGGATGAAACCTCATTGGTGGGAGGTTGCGAGTGGAGAATGGGAAAAAGAAGGCGAGTAGTTATCCTTTAGGAGGAATAGGACATTTTATTAGGATTATCCAAAGGGGCAAGGGCAAGGTTCGGAATCTCTTGGAGGGTGGTTGTATTCCCTCACGGCTAGTGTACCAGATGGGGATAGGACCGTCTAGGTTGGAATTTGGGATTTCTATATTATCTGATTCGAACTTTATTTGATTCTGACACATCGAGTTCATTTATCTCATCATTGTTAGTGAGTCACTGCACTTAGACACCAGTTTGGTAGATGATCCCTTAGTTGTTTCAAACCCAAATGGGGCTCCATGATGTGTTTGGGTTTGAAAGTTTCTATACTTAGCGTTGAGTTTAGATGTGATGCTTGTTGGGCTTCACGGGCTATGGGTTAGTTGTGAGCATGGACTGGTTATCCAGTAGGGGTGCCGTTCTTGATTTTGAAGGGAGAGTTGTTAGGCTTATGACCCGCTTGGGTAACACTCTCGAGATCTCTTGTAATCCCATAAAATCTGTTATGCTAAGTTATCTAGAATCGCTTGCCACATCGGTCGAGAGTTTGCGATCTGTTAGAGTGGTCCGGAAATACTCGGATGTGTTTGAGAAGGTGAAGGGCTTACCTCCGGAGCGGGAGATTGACTTCCGAATATATCTGGTAAACAAGGCCAAACTAGTGACTTGGCCAGTGTGCCACAAGGCTCCTCGTGAGAAGAGGGAACTCCATAAGTAAGTAGGCGATTTGCTTGAGAAGGGGTTCATAAGACGAAGTATATCGGAGTGGGGAGCTCCAATAGTTTTTGCCACGAAGGCGGGTGGGTCCCTCAGACTTTGTGTAGGCTAAAGAGAACTAAATAAACTCACAAAGAAGAAGAGACACCCATTGCCGAGGATTGATGATCTCTTTGATCAAGTTAGTTGGCGCCTCAGTATTTTTGCAGTTGGACTTAGCCACGGGGTTTCGTCAGTTGAGAATGGCTGAGGATAGTATGGAGAAGACTGTCGTTAGGACTCCGGATGGTTTTTAATGAGTGGCTGGTAATGCTATTTGGTTTGACGAACACCCCGCATACTTTGTTGATTTGATGAGAAGGGTGTTCAGGGAGTACCAAAATAAGTTTGTAATGGTCTTTGTAATGACACCTTGGTTTTTCTAGGAGCGAAATAAGTTTTCGTATGTGCTCAATAGGGTGAGCGAAGCCAGTTATGGGATAAACGGTGGTTTTGGAGCGAGACTGGCAAGGACATCCAAAGTTGGTCAAAGGCTTAATTATTTATCCATTTTTACTAGTATCATCTCACGTAGGTCGCCTGAACTCGAAGGAGATATCCCTTGGGTGTTTGTCTGATATTGGTTTAGGCCTTTGGGGCTTGCATTTGGGGGATGTCGAATTCGACTAGGGTGGTCTGCGTGAGAGATGGACGGTTGTGATGATTTTGGATGGGATTTTTTTAGCATCTTATGAGTTTGAGATAGCGTATACCCCGAGCAAGGGAAACATGGTAATAGACGCCTTAAGAAGAAAAAGGTTGTCCTTGAGTTTATTGATCGTTAAACAACGGAGCTTAGGGTTTATTTCTATGTTTGACTTTAGACCTTCCATTGACTTTGTACCCGGTATGCTAGCCTCCTTGGAGGTTAGGCCTACTCTTTTGGGGCGTGTTGGCGAAGCACAGCGAGACGACCCACAGTTGGATGAGTTAGTAGAGAAGCTCACGAGGAGGGGGTCGTCCAGCCATTTGAGTAGGTACACCCTAGATGGTAAGGGGTGGTTGCGTAGAGACGGTAGACTTTGTGTACCGCAAGACAGGGGTTTGAGGAAGGCTATACTTGATGATACACATCGGTCGAAGATGACCATTCATCCCGGTAGGGGCAAGATGTACCAAGACATGAAGCGAGTTTTCTTTTGGGCCAATATGAAGAAAGACGCGGCCAAGTATGTCGCTAGATGCTTGGTGTGCTAACAAGTGAAAGCGGAACAGAAGAAGCCCGGAGGGTTGCTTCACCCGTTGGAAGTTCCGTAATGGGAAGTGGGATAGTGTCTCGTTGGATTACCAAAATCAAGCAAGGGTAATACGGGGATCGGGCTTATGGTAGATAGACTTACTAAGTGTGCCCATTTCATACCCGTGAAGAGCAAGAGGACTATTCCATGTCTAGCTTCAGTTTACCTTCGAGAGATTATTAGATTACATGGTATACCTTCCAGTATAGTGTGCGATCGAGATCCTATCTTCACTAGCGAGTTTTGGGAGAGTTTGCGAGGGGCGGTAGGGACTCAGTTATGTTTGAGTACCGCATATCATCCTCAGACGGATGGCCAGACCGAGAGGGTGAATCGTATTTTAGAAGACCTTTTTGAGGTTATGTATTTTGTATTTTAGAGGTACATGGGAAGAGCATCTTCCGTTGGTGGAGTTCGCATATAATAGCAGCTTTCAGTCCAGTATTGGTATGACACCTTTTGAAGCTCTTTATGGAAGGCCTTGTCGATCACCTACATGTTGGTGGGAATCTACGGATAAGATCTTGCTTGGGCCTGATATGATTAGAAAGATTTCAGAGAAGATTGATTTGATTCGAAGAAGGATGAAAGCGGAGGAATCTTATGCGGACAAGAGGAGAACAAAGCTTGAGTTTGATATTAGGACATGCTTTTTATCAAGATATCTCCGTTGCGGAATGTGGTTCGCTTTGGATCTGTTGGGAAGTTAGCACCAAGGTTTGTTGGACCGTTTCCTATTAAGGAAAGGATTGGACGGATGGCATATAGGGTAGAGTTGCCTGAGAGACTTAGTGGTGTACATGATATATTCCATGTGTCACATTTGAGGAAGTGCCTACAGGAGACCGCATAGGTGGTAGAGCCGAGCTTACTTAGAGAAGTGGAAGTAGAGCGTGATGCGACGATTCGACGAGCTCCTATTCGCATCCTTGGGTCAGAAACTAGGAAGTTGAGGATCAGAGAAGTTCAGCTAGTTAAGGTGCAATGGGGAGATGACGAAAGCAATGCTACTTGGGAGACGGAAGCAAAGATGCGTTCTTTGTATCCATTTCTTTTTGAGAGTATGTCTTTTAACTTCTCCTTTATCGCTAGCCTAGTACTTATCTTATCTTTAGTATGTCCTCTCGTTAGTACTGTTTGACCTTTAGATAGGGTAAACCTATGGTTGAAACATGTGTTTGAGACATGTTATGGTTGATGGATGCAAGTGGATGCAAGTGTTTGCTAGTGGTTGCTCGTGGATGCATATATACACACTCTAGGCACTAGATCGGCTCAGTCAC
The DNA here is from genome assembly GCA_030737875.1 of Allium sativum. NCBI lineage: Eukaryota > Viridiplantae > Streptophyta > Magnoliopsida > Asparagales > Amaryllidaceae > Allium > Allium sativum. The sequence goes on along the minus strand of CM060916.1, from coordinate 745,137,441 downwards.
TTCATATTGCATATTGCATATAATTGTGTGTAGGTAGCTATATTTATGGATGTATAATGATTGTGTTATCATATGGATGATGCATTTTGGTGAATGGTTGTGCACTCATATAGATACTGTATGTGTCGATAGGGTTATCTCGCATACATATTGGATGCATGGCACTATCATGGTTTGCATATGTTCGTACATTAGATAGGGAACATATACACACACTTTTTGCATATGCTCATACATCATTAGAAATTGTTTTAAGGACAATGGATGCCCGTGTTTGATGGATTGAGTAGATGGTTGTTTGGATGGTAGGATATACGTTCTCCTTAGCTTAGAGATTTCGGGGACGAAATCCTTTAAGGAGGGGAGAATGTAACACCCCGAATTTCGGTTAATGCTAAAATTCACTAATTACAGGATAAATAATCTCAGATGTGAGAATTGGGGGAAACGGGCTGCGTCATTGCGTTCGTCTCGGAAAAATACGCAAAATAGAGTCTGAGTTTTCGAAAATCGGAGTCCGTATGGCCCAGTTATGGCCCAATGAAGTTTGCAGAAAATTCAAAACTAAAAACAGATTTAAAATTTAAATTGCAGATTTTGGAATGGAACAGGCAGGGTCAGGCGGGAAGATTCCCGCCCTACCCATGTCGACAGGGCTGTCGACAGGCCTGTCGACAGGGGTGTCGACTTGCCTGTCGACTTGCCTGTCGACAGGGGGGTGGCGTCCAGTGAACCTGGGTGCACCAGGTTGCACCAGGTTGGGTTTTAGGCTGGCTTGGAGGGCTGGTTCTAGAGAGTTCCGAAATCTAAGGGTCCTAATCTAATCTAGGGTTAATCTAAGGGCCTAAAAACACTACCTAATCCTATAAATAAGACCCTAACCCTACCCTAATTCATTCATAATTAAATCTAGTAACTAAACTATGGCAAAATGAAACTTGAAGGAGCCTCCATCAAAATTAGAGAAGGGATAGCATTCCAAATCAACTTCTAGCCTCTTTGTAACAACCCGTATTTTTCGATAACATGTTAAAACGAGAATCAAGGCAGAATTTAATTTTAAATTCTGAATCAAGTGAAACAGGCTATGCCATTGCGTTTGTCTCGGAAAAATACGCGAAATAGAGTCCGAGTTTTCGAGAATCGGAGTCCGTATGACCAAGTTATGATCCGTCAAAGTTTTCAGGGTTTTTCAAGTTTGAAAATCACCTAGGAAGTTCAAGTTTTGGGGTAGGCGGGAATTTTCCCGCCAAAGCCCATGTCGACAGGGGAGTCGACAGGGCTGTCGACACCCCTGGACCCCAAGTCGACAGGGCTGTCGACTTGGGTGTCGACTGGGTCCAAAAACACAACTCCGTGTTTTGTGGCCTGGTGCACCTGGATGCAGTCTTGGTCTGGTCTGATGGGCCTGTGACGATTTCTGTGGTCTAGATTAATCCTAGATCTAATCCTAGGGCCTAAAACTATCCTAATCTCTATAAAAAGACCCTAAACCTAACCTAAATCCCTAAAAATCAAACCTAGCAACTAAGTGCTGCCAAAATCAATCTTGATCATGGCCTCCATCTCCAATCCCTAGAGCCTATGCATTCAAATCGGGTTCAAATCAAGATATGCAAGCTTGCTACACCAAATGGAGGCCAAATCAACATTGCTATGCGAGTTTCATGAAGGTTCTTCAACAAAGGAGGCACCTTTCTTAGCCAAGATGATTCATGCTTCTTTCCCTAGGCCTAACTATGTAAGTTCTAGCTACTTTTGGATCAAAACGGTATTTTTAATGTTGACATGGGATAAAATGAGGCTAAACATGATTATGCGAACCTATATGAACCTTACCTTGCCTCTTGTGTTCATGTTTATGGCTTTAGGCCATGTGAGTGACTTAATCATGCCTCTCATGCTATGCATAACATAGTTTAACTTGCAAGTTTGGATCTTTATGCATGAAATGCTAGCATGAACCTTTAGGAACCACTTTACTTGTGAAACATTGGCTAAGACAAGATTTTGGGGCTTATGCATGTTAATGAACCCAAACCCCTTATGCTATCATGCAAGTTTGTGGCCAAATCCTTTATGAGATTATGCATGCTTGTGGCCAATCCCCTCTTTTAAGTTGTGCATGTTTATGGCCAAACCCTTTTTGATAATATGCATGTTTGTGGCCAAATTACCTTATGACACTATGCATGTTTGGAGCCAATCCCCTTTGTGGCATCGTGCATGTTTTGGGGTCCACATGTAGCCATAGTATACCTACTATGTTGACTCGCTTTGCTTGCGTTGGGAAAACACGATTTTGGGTAGTTAGATAAACATGAACATGTCGCGAAATCTTAACTTGAATATGACATGTGTTTATACTTGAAAATATAACTTGAAAGATAACATGGAAGTTGACATGTAAGTATGCATAAAAACATGAGCTTGGGAATTTACCTATTAAGTTAGGTCTACCCTTTGGGAATTTACCTATTAAGTTAGGTCTACCCAAATGCTTGAAAAACTTGTAACATGTTTTGGAAACATGATGAACTTAGATAATATAAGTGTGGCCAACTCGAGGTTGGGTTGAGTTTGCAACGTAAAACTACCCGGAACCGACCGGCCTAACTAGTAGTTGCAAACAATAGGACCCAATGTGAGAAGTTGGTCATGTCGCGCTTAAGACCCGAGGTTAGACTAGGTTGTGGTGTAAATCTACCCGGACCCGCCCGGCTTAACTAGTAACCACAACAAGGTCTAATGTGAGAGGTTAAGAGTGCATTAATTAAATTAATGCCACATGATAAGGTTAAGTAAATTTGACTAATGACACTTAACCGATATGACACGAATGGGTAGGTTAAGTGGGACCGGGCTTGATTTCCTTAATGACACTTAACCATGCAAGACGATTAGGAGATGGGGTTAAGTAATTTACACTTAACTAATCCGACTGGGTAATTAGATGAGGTTAAGTAATTAAGACTTAACTAACCTAACCACGGTAATTAGATGGGGTTAAGTAATCCACACTTAACTAATCTAAACACGGTAATTCGATAGGGTTAAGTTAAACACTTAACCAATTTAAACTTGGTAATTCAATGAGGTTAAGTAACCAATACTTAACCAGCTTAACGTGATAATTTAATGGGGTTAAGCAACTTATACTTAACCAATTATACATGAAGACTTGATGTGGTTAAGTGACCTAAACTTAACCAATCCAACCCGTTAATTTGATGTGGTTAAGTGAACTAAACTCAACCAATCTAACTCGTTAATTGGATGTGGTTAAGTGACCTATACTTAACCAATCTAACGTGAAAACAGGATAAGGCTAAGTCACGAATCGCTTGAATACGCTTGACTGATTTGACTCGGTAATTTGACCAGGTCAAGTTAATTTATATAATTAACCAATCTAAAATGATAATTAGACGAGGTTAAGTTATGGGTTGCTTGATATACTTAGCCAAATTGACACATGGTTCGTAGGGTTAAGTCTTGGACTTGGATACTTAGCCAATTTTGACATGGTTTGTAGACGAGCTAAGTTATGAACTTAAGTGACACTTAACCCATTAGATAAACCCTAATTCGGAGGATTAGGTAAACAACCATAGTTAACAAGGATTATGGAAATAAGGCTAAGTGGTAAACCTTAGTCAAAAGAAACTAAGTAATAATTCTTAGCCAAGGAAATTTGGACCACCTCTTAGATAGATGAGTAACCCGATACGTTAGATCAACGTTTAAGTATGCGTGTAGGAGCAGACTATCTGATTTAGATAAAGGCTCCAACGAACTGGGTAACGAAGCAGCGGCTTCGGGGAATGTGAGGATATTCTTGGGATCCCTCTGTGAGCTGCCAGGTCATTATACTAGGCTCACGAGAGGTTGAGGTCTGCGGTAGAAGAACCAAGAATATGCCTTGGTTGCTATGCGAGCGACCTAAAGACTGGGATGGATAGCAGTGAGTCGACGAATACATAAGGTGCCCGAGATAGCAAGTTCGTCGATCATCTACCATCTTGAGTCAAGCGTGTACGTACGGAAAGGCAGGGAACACCCAACAGACCATAATTGCTATCTAATTATGGGTGAGGTAGGCCGTAGGATGTGGGCTGGCCGGAGTGTAGTTCTCATGCAAGATTTTCTCTTGTGTTGCCTTTCACTAGTTGAGGGAGGGGTCTCGTGGGACCATAGCCACGTGTAGAAAAGCAGACCTTAGTATCTGCATCGGCAGATAAATCTAAAGCTCCCGACCGAGTCCTGTATTTCTTGGTTTGCCCTGTGGCAGGACTCGGATGGCACGATGTGATACATGTGCGTACAGTAATAGAAAAACGATTCACGATGAATGCGTGGGAAAAAGGGCGCGGTTGAGGGTTAGCGTAATCCCTAGTGGCCTAGGTGGTTTAACCCAAACCGAAATACGAAAGCGTGCAATAGGAAAGCGTAATCCCTAGTGGTGCTAGGTGGCGTAAGTCCTAGTAGTTCAAATGATGATTCATATGGAAGAGCCTAGCTAGAACAAGGGTGACAGTCCAAACGATTTCAAGGATAATACGACATGAGGAAGCCCGTACGAGGTACGGCAAAGGACTGAACTTATATACATGGAAAGAAACATATGATTTGAGTAACCTATATATGCGATATATTAGGTTGACATGGACCATTACACGACTTTGAGTAAGGGACATTCATGGTTAACACATAACAAGGCTGGGATACTAGTACGGAGGGTGCAGAGCAAATATACATGTTAGAACTAGGAAGAATATACATAATAGATACCGTAGGATGTTAGACGGGGTAGATACCCTGGGATAATGTACTCGATAGAAATCTGACGATGTGATACCTTGACTTACCATAACACCGTAGTTTATCATGATACCCTGGTTTATCTATCTTGTAGTTATCCTTATGTTTACTTTCAGTTTATGCATGTCATGTTACCTTTACCTGTTTTTATACTGGAAGTAGATAGGACTTACTCAGTCTTTTTGACTGACCCGTTTTGTTTCGCCTCTTTTCTTTCGTTTCCCCCCCCAGGTTTCAGGGAGGAAGCAATGCTGTTTAGTTCGGACTTCTTCTGCTTGAAGGTCCTCATGGATGGCTTGGACTTCTCTTGGCTATGGCTACTTTACTGTTTTACTTGGGGAATAATTTATTAAAAAAGTCTTTATGCTTCTTTACTATTGCAAGACAGGTTTTGATGTACTCTGATGTAAAAGGCTTTAGACCTTATTTATTCATATTATGAAAGTTTGATTTTACTTCCGCTGTTTATATATGTTCTGTCTTGTGATATTTCTGTGCATGTTTACCAATAATGCCCCTCTAAAGCTAGTGCATTCCTTTGCGAGTGACCCTAGCGGAGGCGGGGTGTTACATTTGGTATCAGAGCAAGGTTACCAGACTGGGCAAAAGTTTTTAAAGACCTTCTGAAAATTATTTGAAAAACCGTTTACAAAGAAGCATTTTTCAAGAAAATTTTCTTTTAAAAAGAAAAAGGCTATTCCCCAAAGGCCATTAGCATTATCCTTGTTTCCTTGATTGAATCTCTTTTCCTTTCTTTCCTCCATCTGTAGTCACAGTGGTTTTGACTGCGACTAGTCTTTCTAGCTGCGTAAGTGTTTCCCGTACAATGGAGGTGGTTCTCGAGAGACCGTTGCAGAGTTATGCATGAAAGGATAGTAAGAACAAGGATAAAGGATACGAGCTCAGGGATAAGCAACATGTTGGTATGGCTGAGTCCTAAAAGGAAGAAGAAAGATGAACAATGAAACCCATGACGAGAGCGTACCTTTGGCATGGTGAAACGGGACGGATAGTTAAGTATCATGGAACAGGGACAAGATCATTCGGAGGGCAATAGTATGCTCTCATTTCTAGGGTACCTCAGAAGGAGGGTAACGATCTTGTTAAAGGTTTAGCTTTTCTTCTCTATCATCCTGTCGGGACTTTGTTTTGATCACCGCATCTTTTAAGTCCGCTTCGATAGTTGAGTCTCTGCACCTTAGTACTAGCATAGTAGAGGATCCCGTTTTTGTCTCAAGTCCTATTGGAAGATCGGTCCATTTACTCATGGCTTGTTTGGATTTGAGAATGTCTATATCAAGTGTTGAGCTTGGAAATAATGCTTAGGTTTATAAGCTGTGGATGGATTCTAGGGATGAAGTGGTTATCCAGTAAGGGGTGCCACTCTCGGTTCTAGAAGGAGGGTAGTTAGACTCTTGGCTTGCTTTGGTAATACCCTTGAAGTACCGCGTAACCTTTTTGGGTTCTGTCATGATTAGTTACTTAGAATCCCCAGATGCCTTTGTTGGAAATTAGAAACCCGATCGAATGGTGTTCGCTAATAAGACGGATGGTTTACTTCGATTATGTATGGGTTATGGGAATTACCCTAGTAAGTGTGCACGGTAACTTGGTTACTTTCAAGAGAAAGTTTTTCTACGTGGAATACCTTATGGTACAAGGTCCAGGATTCACTAGTGAATTTTGAGGGCTTGCATGGAATAATGTGTACGCAGTCCTGTTTGCGCCAAGTATACTAGGGAAAGAATAAGTGAAAGTGAAACGAGAGGCGACAATGAAATGAGTTTCACTCGCACCGTGGAAATAGGAATCAAGGAGCTACGAAATCATGAAGTCAAAGGCAGTCAAGGCACGAGGGAACTAAGCTCAAGGTAATGCGACTCAGGAGACTGAAGACTAAATACGTGCATGATATCTCTTTTGGGAATATATCCTCGATCCCTGTTTTTCTGTTGAGCTTGCTTGTAGGCTATCTTTTATGGATATCCTCTCGGTCCTGTCTCTGTTACAAACCCCGTACGGAGTTTGTTTTGTTTATCTTCTCGACCCTGTTTCAGGGAATCTTAGGTAGAACCCTATGGATGTAAACATGTATTTGAAACATGTTATGGTTGATATGGTTGCAAATGGTTGCAATTGGTTGCTCGTGGACGCGCGAATTTACATTAGATATTAGCTCGACTCGGTCACATTTCATATTGCATATGCACGAGTATTCATACTTGTTCATGGATGAAATTGAATGTGTTATCATGCGGATGTTGCATATGGTTGAATGTTTGTGCACGCATATAGTGTATATGGCTAGGACTATTTGCATACATGATGGATTCATAGCACTAAACATATTTTTGCATTCAAAAGATTTTTCAGGCCTGATCATTAGCATTAGCTAAGGAACATGTACACACACGTTTTGCATACATTCATAAAGCATTAGGAGTCGTCTAAGGACAATGGTTGCTTGTGGATGATGGTTTGAGTAGATGGATGATGGATGGTAGGATATGTTCTTCCTAACTTGGAGATTTCGGGGACGAAATCCTAAAAGGTGGGGAGAATGTAACAACCCGTATTTTTCGATAACATGTTAAAACGAGAATCAATGCAGAATTTAATTTTAAATTCTGAATCAAGTGAAACAGGCTATGCCATTGCGTTCGTCTCGGAAAAATACGCGAAATAGAGTCCGAGTTTTCGAGAATCGGAGTCCGTATGACCAAGTTATGATCCGTCAAAGTTTTCAGGGTTTTTCAAGTTTGAAAATCACCTAGGAAGTTCAAGTTTTGGGGTAGGCGGGAATTTTCCCGCCAAAGCCCATGTCGACAGGGGAGTCGACAGGGCTGTCGACACCCCTGGACCCCAAGTCGACAGGGCTGTCGACTTGGGTGTCGACTGGGTCCAAAAACACAACTCCGTGTTTTGTGGCCTGGTGCACCTGGATGCAGTCTTGGTCTGGTCTGATGGGCCTGTGACGATTTCTGTGGTCTAGATTAATCCTAGATCTAATCCTAGGGCCTAAAACTATCCTAATCTCTATAAAAAGACCCTAAACCTAACCTAAATCCCTAAAAATCAAACCTAGCAACTAAGTGCTGCCAAAATCAATCTTGATCATGGCCTCCATCTCCAATCCCTAGAGCCTATGCATTCAAATCGGGTTCAAATCAAGATATGCAAGCTTGCTACACCAAATGGAGGCCAAATCAACATTGCTATGCGAGTTTCATGAAGGTTCTTCAACAAAGGAGGCACCTTTCTTAGCCAAGATGATTCATGCTTCTTTCCCTAGGCCTAACTATGTAAGTTCTAGCTACTTTTGGATCAAAACGGTATTTTTAATGTTGACATGGGATAAAATGAGGCTAAACATGATTATGCGAACCTATATGAACCTTACCTTGCCTCTTGTGTTCATGTTTATGGCTTTAGGCCATGTGAGTGACTTAATCATGCCTCTCATGCTATGCATAACATAGTTTAACTTGCAAGTTTGGATCTTTATGCATGAAATGCTAGCATGAACCTTTAGGAACCACTTTACTTGTGAAACATTGGCTAAGACAAGATTTTGGGGCTTATGCATGTTAATGAACCCAAACCCCTTATGCTATCATGCAAGTTTGTGGCCAAATCCTTTATGAGATTATGCATGCTTGTGGCCAATCCCCTCTTTTAAGTTGTGCATGTTTATGGCCAAACCCTTTTTGATAATATGCATGTTTGTGGCCAAATTACCTTATGACACTATGCATGTTTGGAGCCAATCCCCTTTGTGGCATCGTGCATGTTTTGGGGTCCACATGTAGCCATAGTATACCTACTATGTTGACTCGCTTTGCTTGCGTTGGGAAAACACGATTTTGGGTAGTTAGATAAACATGAACATGTCGCGAAATCTTAACTTGAATATGACATGTGTTTATACTTGAAAATATAACTTGAAAGATAACATGGAAGTTGACATGTAAGTATGCATAAAAACATGAGCTTGGGAATTTACCTATTAAGTTAGGTCTACCCTTTGGGAATTTACCTATTAAGTTAGGTCTACCCAAATGCTTGAAAAACTTGTAACATGTTTTGGAAACATGATGAACTTAGATAATATAAGTGTGGCCAACTCGAGGTTGGGTTGAGTTTGCAACGTAAAACTACCCGGAACCGACCGGCCTAACTAGTAGTTGCAAACAATAGGACCCAATGTGAGAAGTTGGTCATGTCGCGCTTAAGACCCGAGGTTAGACTAGGTTGTGGTGTAAATCTACCCGGACCCGCCCGGCTTAACTAGTAACCACAACAAGGTCTAATGTGAGAGGTTAAGAGTGCATTAATTAAATTAATGCCACATGATAAGGTTAAGTAAATTTGACTAATGACACTTAACCGATATGACACGAATGGGTAGGTTAAGTGGGACCGGGCTTGATTTCCTTAATGACACTTAACCATGCAAGACGATTAGGAGATGGGGTTAAGTAATTTACACTTAACTAATCCGACTGGGTAATTAGATGAGGTTAAGTAATTAAGACTTAACTAACCTAACCACGGTAATTAGATGGGGTTAAGTAATCCACACTTAACTAATCTAAACACGGTAATTCGATAGGGTTAAGTTAAACACTTAACCAATTTAAACTTGGTAATTCAATGAGGTTAAGTAACCAATACTTAACCAGCTTAACGTGATAATTTAATGGGGTTAAGCAACTTATACTTAACCAATTATACATGAAGACTTGATGTGGTTAAGTGACCTAAACTTAACCAATCCAACCCGTTAATTTGATGTGGTTAAGTGAACTAAACTCAACCAATCTAACTCGTTAATTGGATGTGGTTAAGTGACCTATACTTAACCAATCTAACGTGAAAACAGGATAAGGCTAAGTCACGAATCGCTTGAATACGCTTGACTGATTTGACTCGGTAATTTGACCAGGTCAAGTTAATTTATATAATTAACCAATCTAAAATGATAATTAGACGAGGTTAAGTTATGGGTTGCTTGATATACTTAGCCAAATTGACACATGGTTCGTAGGGTTAAGTCTTGGACTTGGATACTTAGCCAATTTTGACATGGTTTGTAGACGAGCTAAGTTATGAACTTAAGTGACACTTAACCCATTAGATAAACCCTAATTCGGAGGATTAGGTAAACAACCATAGTTAACAAGGATTATGGAAATAAGGCTAAGTGGTAAACCTTAGTTAAAAGAAACTAAGTAATAATTCTTAGCCAAGGAAAATTGGACCACCTCTTAGATAGACGAGTAACCCGATACGTTAGATCAACGTCTAAGTATGCGTGTAGGAGCAGACTATCTGATTTAGATAAAGGCTCCAACGAACTGGGTAACGAAGCAGCGGCTTCGGGGAATGTGAGGATATTCTTGGGATCCCTCTGTGAGCTGCCAGGTCATTATACTAGGCTCACGAGAGGTTGAGGTCTGCGGTAGAAGAACCAAGAATATGCCTTGGTTGCTATGCGAGCGACCTAAAGACTGGGATGGATAGCAGTGAGTCGACGAATACATAAGGTGCCCGAGATAGCAAGTTCGTCGATCATCTACCATCTTGAGTCAAGCGTGTACGTACGGAAAGGCAGGGAACACCCAACAGACCATAATTGCTATCTAATTATGGGTGAGGTAGGCCGTAGGATGTGGGCTGGCCGGAGTGTAGTTCTCATGCAAGATTTTCTCTTGTGTTGCCTTTCACTAGTTGAGGGAGGGGTCTCGTGGGACCATAGCCACGTGTAGAAAAGCAGACCTTAGTATCTGCATCGGCAGATAAATCTAAAGCTCCCGACCGAGTCCTGTATTTCTTGGTTTGCCCTGTGGCAGGACTCGGATGGCACGATGTGATACATGTGCGTACAGTAATAGAAAAACGATTCACGATGAATGCGTGGGAAAAAGGGCGCGGTTGAGGGTTAGCGTAATCCCTAGTGGCCTAGGTGGTTTAACCCAAACCGAAATACGAAAGCGTGCAATAGGAAAGCGTAATCCCTAGTGGTGCTAGGTGGTGTAAGTCCTAGTAGTTCAAACGATGATTCATATGGAAGAGCCTAGCTAGAACAAGGGTGACAGTCCAAACGATTTCAAGGATAATATGACATGAGGAAGCCCGTACGAGGTACGGCAAAGGACTGAACTTATATACATGGAAAGAAACATATGATTTGAGTAACCTATATATGCGATATATTAGGTTGACATGGACCATTACACGACTTTGAGTAAGGGACATTCATGGTTAACACATAACAAGGCTGGGATACTAGTACGGAGGGTGCAGAGCAAATATACATGTTAGAACTAGGAAGAATATACATAATAGATACCGTAGGATGTTAGACGGGGTAGATACCCTGGGATAATGTACTCGATAGAAATCTGACGATGTGATACCTTGACTTACCATAACACCGTAGTTTATCATGATACCCTGGTTTATCTATCTTGTAGTTATCCTTATGTTTACTTTCAGTTTATGCATGTCATGTTACCTTTACCTGTTTTTATACTGGAAGTAGATAGGACTTACTCAGTCTTTTTGACTGACCCGTTTTGTTTCGCCTCTTTTCTTTCGTTCCCCCCCAGGTTTCAGGGAGGAAACAATGCTGTTTAGTTCGGACTTCTTCTGCTTGAAGGTCCTCATGGATGGCTTGGACTTCTCTTGGCTATGGCTACTTTACTGTTTTACTTGGGGAATAATTTATTAAAAAAGTCTTTATGCTTCTTTACTATTGCAAGACAGGTTTTGATGTACTCTGATGTAAAAGGCTTTAGACCTTATTTATTCATATTATGAAAGTTTGATTTTACTTCCGCTGTTTATATATGTTCTGTCTTGTGATATTTCTGTGCATGTTTACCAATAATGCCCCTCTAAAGCTAGTGCATTCCTTTGCGAGTGACCCTAGCGGAGGCGGGGTGTTACATTCTTAATCTTCTTCATTAGTTTGCTAATTTTGTTTTGGTGAGATTCTATCTCCTTAATAATCAATTGTTAAATTGATTAAGATAGGATATGATGATGTATGGATATGTTTGAGGATCAATGTGTTTATGCAAGCTTTGTGTAGTGTATGTTATGTGTTTTGCAAGTTATATACCATATGTCATGCAAGTTTAATGTTATGTAGTCATGACATCTATATGCAAGTTTGGTGCTATGTTTCATGATGATTATGATGCAAAACACTAAGTTGAACATTGATCTATTATGCAAGTTAAGTATGTGATTCTATGCATGCTAAGTATATGATATTATGCAAGTTAAGTATGTGATTCTATGCATGCTAAGTATATGATATTATGCAAGTTTAGTATGTGATTCTATGCATGCTAAGTATATGATATTATGCAAGTTTAGTATGTGATTCTATGCATGCTAAGTATATGATATTATACAAGTTTAGTATGTGATTCTATGCATGCTAAGTATGTGATATTATGCATGTTTAATAAGTTGGTTTATGCATGTTTAACAAGTTCATATGCAAGTTATGTGTATGATGTTATGTAAGTTATGTGTAGGTTGTTATGCAAATTCATATGCAAGTTATGTATATGCTTATATGCAAGTTTAACATGTTATGCAAGTTATGTGAATGCTTATATGCAAGTTTAACATGTTATGCAAGTTATGTGAATGCTTATATGCAAGTTTAACATGTTATGCAAGTCATGTGAATGCTTATATGCAAGTTTAACATGTTATGCAAGTTATGGGAATGCTTATATGCAAGTTCAACATGTTATGCAAGATATGTGTATGATAATATGCAAGTTCATATACAACATGTTATGCAAGTCATGTGTGTGATAATATGCAAGTTTGGGTTAAATGTAGTTGGGTTAATATATGCTCATATATGCAAGTTGACATCCTCTTAACCCATGACAAAGTTATATGCTAAGATTTGGTTAAACCCGTGATGTTTGTGATGGATCTTCCCTTTTATTATATCGTGGAATGAGAACGATTTGCGTGGGGAACGATGGGGTTAATAAATATGTTAATAAAAGTATGGCAGGGTATGATTAAGCATACTATAAAAATAAATTAACATAAGTGGGAATTTACCTATTGAGTTAGGTCTACCCCATGGGAATTTACCTATTGAGTTAGGTCTACCCATGTTATGAAAAACTTGATATTAATTAGGGATAATTAATATAAATTGTGAGGGTGATTAATTAGGTGTAATTAATCGACTAAGACACGAGGTTGGACTCAGTTGTAGCGTAAAACTGCCCGGACCCAACCGGCTTAACCAGTTGCTACAAATGTTAGCCCAATGTGAGAGGTCTTAGGCACAAACTAAATACGTGATTAATGTAAAGACACGAGGTTAGACTCGGTTATGACATAAGGCTGCCCGGACCCAACCGGCTTAACCAGCGGTCATAAAAGATAGTCTAATGTGAGGGGTCTTTATGAGGATCACGGTCTTAATTAATAAAGAAACACTTAACCATATAAGCATGTAGTGGGGCATGAGGGTTAAGTGGGTGCCTTGGGTGACTTGTAGTAACTAGTGGGGTGCCTTGGGTGGCATGAGGAAACTAGTGGGTTGCCTTGGGTAGCAATAGAAAATACGATTAGAATACTTAACCAAAGTAGAACATGTAAGTAAACATGATTAAAGGGTTAAGTAAGTGCCTCGGGTGGCATGTGGGAATTAAGTAAATGACTTGGGTGGCATGTGGAAATCTAGTGGGTGCCTTGAGTGGTAATTAAAATATGATTAAATGACTTAACCAGGATTTATAACATGAAGGTAGACATGATTATTAAAAAGGGTTAAGTGGGATACACTTGATAGAATAACAAGCTTAGGTGGTAGCTTGTGGGGGCCCATATCAACCAATATCCCAAACGTATCTTAGTGGGCTCGACTCAAGTCGAGTGACGGGACACGCATATTGGGCTTGACTATAAGAGGCCAAAACGGGTTAGCGGTGGCAACGTAGGACCAACGGGTTTCATATGCGTGTGTGGACCCGGGCTGGTTAGTAAGTCGTTGTTGCATCGTGTAGGTATAAAGCCGTGCACCGTTGATATTATCAGGTTGCCACTTTGGGAAAATGATACACCCCATTGTGGGACCAGCACGGATATCTACGTTAGGGAGCCGATCGCTTGGGAGTAGTGGGTACACCTAGGTAGTTAGCTAGGGGTACACGAAACTACTGGGTAAAAATTACTAAGTACATTTAGTGGGATCAACCTTTAAGTAGGAATTACTCTTGGTAGGTAGAACTGGTGTGGTATAATCTAGTAATTATCCTTGGGTGGATAAATGCGTCTTTCCGATTATCTTAGTACATCCCGTGTTTAGTTGGCTACGTAGTGTAGTCATTATCCCCAGAGGTACCATACCTTGTTTATATCATACCCTAATTACTTTAACGATTGTATTGTTAGGGTTATAGGACTCACTCAGACTTATGTTTGACCCCGTTGTTTTTATCTTTTTCCCCCAAACCCAGGTTATCAGAGTGGGCTTAGTGCTAGTGGGCTTTGATCAGATTGCTGTATCTATCCTTTGGAGCTTGGACCGTTGAAGTAAAGCTCAGTTCATCTTTCCTTTTATGGTTATTGTTTACATAGTGGGATTATGTACTTATTTTTATCAAGATGGATATTTTGTACTTGACTCTTGTATGGTTTTGTGATGTAACCAAACATGTTTTACTTTCCGCTGCAATGAAATGATGATTTAAATTTTCAAGTATTACTTATATCTGTCTTGTTGTAATTTTACTGTTCTATATTCACTTAAAATACTTCACCGAAACTAAGGCATTCCCCTCTTATGAGTGACCTTAGCGGACGTAGGGTGTTACACGTCCCGTCCCGAACCAGCCGACATTTCCCCGAATTGCGTTGTGCCAATGCCCGACTAGCACGGTACGGTCGTGAAAGGAAAAGGGTTTTGAAATGTTGAATCACCAAAGAACCTGTAGTATATCTCACAGCGCATGGAATAAAATATAATAATAACATAACTTGACATAAAACAGGCGAGACAGTACATAAGCTAAAAACTAAACCATAACCATCATGGTAGCGAAAACCAAAATACAGCTTATGATCCAAACCATCCTTATTACAACTTCAAAATACAGTCTCTAAAGTAAAATAGAAAAGGAACACTATTAATGCCCAAAGCAGTGACCGACAACAACACAGGGAGAATATATGTAAATAGTACGTGGAAGACTCCTTCTCATCTCCGAACAGCTACTCGTGCATAACCACCTATCATATCTCTAGTCTGCTCATTTAGGAGTACCCAAAGTAATAAGAAGAGACATAAAACTCCGGGTCAAACAAAAGTCTGGTATGAGCGATAGCAGCAAAACAAAAACAAAACAATAACAGGTATAAGTATGAACCTGGACCTGCAACCAAAGAGTTAGCACAACAAGATGTACAACACTCTAAGGTAAACACTAAAATAAAGTGTAAAAATAGGAATGTGCATGTCATGGTGATAGCAAACATCAAACATAGCAATCATCCTCACATCTCTCACTCGATGCGTAAAGCACACGTTATCCACAACTTTGGTCACCAGAAACATTGGGGCCATGATGGAGTCCAACTCCGTACAACTATTGCTACAACCACTTTGCCTCCTCTGTCAACGGTGAACCACAGTTATAAATATCGATAACTCTTTTGCACACGTCTCGCAGTAAAGTCCGACTTTAGAAGTTAACTCGTTGGTTCCCATTTGAATCCTGAGCCCTAACTTC
Organism: Allium sativum; assembly: GCA_030737875.1. NCBI lineage: Eukaryota > Viridiplantae > Streptophyta > Magnoliopsida > Asparagales > Amaryllidaceae > Allium > Allium sativum. The sequence goes on along the minus strand of CM060916.1, from coordinate 745,121,839 downwards.
TCATCTGGACTTCCTTTGTATCTCGGGTTTTGGTCGAATTGGAATCGATCTTCAGAAGAACCCATGGTCATCATTGCTCGTTCATACTCCATAGAGACCACTCACTCTTCCTTCCCTGGCTGGTCGCTCACACTTCCTTCTCTGGCTCGCCATCCTAGGATTCGCCCACTTCCGCGTAGTCGCACTCATAGGAATCACTCACTTCCTCATGGTCGCTCTTGAAACACCCCACCTCCGTTAGGGTCACTCTCAAAGGGAATGCCCTAATTTTGGTGGAGGTTTATAAGTATAAGTCACAGATATACAAGACAGATATAAGAACACATATTTGTAAACAGCGGAAAAATCAACAAACTTTTATTTCATGAAAGCAAATACGTGCTACAACAATATCACCATAATTGTCTTACATCTTTTCCAGAACATAACATAACACTTTCATAATCTGTCTTGATTACATCATTTAAAGAAGCATAAATAAAACATAGATAAACTGCAAAAGCCCCATAGAGTTTGTCCAAAGCCATAGTTTCAAACGAAAAGGTCCAAGCAATACATTTCTCTTCTTCAAGCTGGATGTTAAGGCTGGTCAAGCTGCTGTGTTCCCTCCCTGTGGACCTGGGGGGGAGGGGGGGGGGGGGAAACGGAAGAAAAGAAGACGAAAGAAAAGTAGAGTCAGACATAAAGCCTGAGTAAGTCTAGTACTATTTTGTCTATGAATAAAGAACTGGGTATAATGAGTATAAACAAGAAGTGGGAAAGCACTATAACTTGGTTAAGTTGTCTAGGGTCGAATACGCTATCGTACCCCATGTTAATCTCTGAACCCATATAAACTAGTTTCCAACTGGCACCCCATAATCAGGGTGATGTGATCCATTCTATGATGATCGGCTCCTACTCGCATAGTTACATGTGTCTTACGGCCCCCGATGTTGTAGTTACCTATGCTGGTCCCACCATGGGGTGTATCAAGTCCCATGGCGGCGGCCCGACACAATCCTAGAGTGCACAGGTATGCTACTGGTGTCCAGTGCCTTATTTTTCTGCGCCGGAGTGTGTGCACGCCCGGACCCCGTTAGAACCTACACTGCTACACCACCGCCGTCGATTTGACCTCTTACAATCAGCCCAGTAATCGTGCCCCACCCTGCCTAGTTTCAGGGTATCCTGATACACCTTCTAGGGTTACTGCTGAAAAGGGTCCCCCGTTACTAGGTTTTCTATCTCTAGCCAACATGCTAAGTTGGTTAAGTGTTTTCTAACCTAACCCCCACCAGTCCGTTTAGTTTAGCATGTTCCATTTTGATTAAGTCTTTAGTTCACTTAATCCTAACAATCCTGACTCAGCCTTAATTGTCTTATTAAGGCCCTGACCTCTCACATTAGACAGGTATTGTTGTGGCTGCCTGTTGCCGGTTGGTTCCGGGCAGTCTTACGCCACAACTCAGTCTAACCTCGGGTCCTTATTGGGCTCCATGTTTAACCTCCCACATTGGATAGGTATTGTTGTGACTACTGGACAACCGGGCGGTTCCGGGCAGGTTTACATCACAACTCAATCCAACCTCGGGTTAAACACATCGTATGTTCTACATTTACATATTTTGTCTTTCTTCTTTATTTTCTTATATGTAAATATTTGCGGCCCATTATTAGGTTAATGGTGTAAAGGTTACACCAATCATGGGCCCAACCCATACCTGAATTTGGGCCCTTCTATTTTATATTTTCATTCATTAGTAATTTTAACCCAATGTTATTTTCCCCCGTTTAACACGTCCGTTTATTATCTATATGTTGGGCTTAGCCTTTTAAAGCCCAACTTAGCCATGCGAAAGGGGAGGCTTAAAGCGTGATTACATACACAAAAAGGGAAATGTGTGCGTATGAACTTGCAACATAACGTTGGAACTACAAAATAGAAACTGGTGTACTTGCATAGTGGTAACATATACTTTGGTCATAAAGCATAGGTGACATGAATCAAAGCATGTAAACTTGTAGTTGAGATAAGAATCTAAATTGGGTATCATTATTGACACATAGTCATAACTACAACATGAACCTATATTTTTATTTAGGCATAATGTCAAACATAAGCATGGCATAAATATTTCTAACATAAGCATGGCATAATGTCAAACATAAGCATGGCATAATGTCAAACATAAGCATGGCATAAGTATAGTTAAATTTGTTCACATAACCATGGCATAAATATTTCTAACATGAAATCGTGATTTTTACTTTAGTCATGCAAACTTGCAAAAAGGGATTTTTGAATCTAACCTAGCTATGTACCACATATGTCATCATAAAATTCTTGTTAACAATATGGATTTCAATTATGCAAAATATCAATCATAGCCTAGTCATATCCATAAGTTTGCAAATAGGTTTTCTAGTACAAAAGCATGGCTTAATACATGATGCCAAATTTTCAACATAATTTCATATGGATTATGATAACCCAAACTTATTCCAATTACTTCACAAAAATGATGTTTGTATAAAAATACACACTATGATGGCATAATAGCAAAGCCCCAAACTTGCATGAATTTTAATTAATCAACTACATACATGTAGCTTCAACAAGGATTGCATAATTTGCGAATATTCCAAACGTATACTTGCATAGAACTACCGCATGTAGTTCTTTATAACATAATATGAGGATATCCAAACGTATACAATATTCCAAATCGATAAGAATCATAGTAACGCACAAATTATGAATTATTTATCACCACAATCAAGTATACAAACCAACACAGTTATTTGTTCACACCAAAGTAATACTCTACTTACAATTGTATGGCGAATTCTCCAATTTAGGGATTTGGAGATACGATTCCTTGTTGAATTGATTTGATTTAGGTTGCTTTATGCTTTAGAATTTTCCTCCTAATCCTCTCTCTCCAATTGGCGGCTACTCTTAGTCGTTCCTCAGCAACATGGCGGCTTTGTTCTTATTTTTGAATGAATAGATTAGGGTTAGTCTAGGGTTGTTTATATAGAGGTTATAAACTGATTAGGACCATTGATGTTGCTTGGATTGATCGTAGCCATTCATTCGCAAGAGAGACCAATTAGAGCCTGCCACCTAGCCCTAATGACAAAGCAAGCTTCTGAAAATCGGCCAAACACAGACCTGGCCAGCCAGGGCTAGACCAGACCTGGCTAGCAGGTCATTTTTGACCTGGGCGCACTTGGCAGGTGCGCCAGGTCAAAAATGTACTGGCGCACTTCACAGGTGCGCCAGTTCATTTTTGTTCTGGCGCACTTCCCAAGTGCGCCAGTGCATTCTGACCCTTCTCCGGTTTTTCGCCCAACTTCGTTCGTCCATAACTTCTTCATACGATATCCGTTTTTCGAAAACTCGGACTCTATTTCGCGTATTTTTCCGAGACGAACGCAATGGCGTATCCCGTTTCCCTTAGTTATTTGATTTGAAATTAATTATACTTTAATTTGTGAGTTTCACAGTTATAGAATTCACGGGGTGTTACATTCTCCCCCACTTAAAAGGATTTCGTCCCCGAAATCTTCAAGTTAGGAGGAATGTATATCCTAACATCCAATCATCCATCTACTCATCCATCAAACACGAGCATCCATTGTCCTTAAAAGACTTCTAATGCTTCATGATCATATGCGAAGTGTGTGTGTACATGTACTTATCTAATGCAAAATCAGGCGGTCTACTGATTCAGTTGACCTCCTTAATGCGAATTATGTAAGTGCAATGAATCCATTATGTATGCAAATTTTCCTATTCATGATTCTACATGAGTGCACAATCATTCAATACAAATGCAACATCCACATGACAACACATTAGAGTTCAACCATATACGAATGCAAACATATATGCATATGCAATATGAAGTGACTGAGCCGATCTAAAACCTAGATTGTGTGTGTATATGCAACCACGAGCAACCACTAGCAATCACTTGCAACCACTTGCAATCATCATCCATAACATGTTTCAATTACATGTTTTCATCCAAAGGGTTTCTACCTAAAAGATAAGGTCGAGGAAATATACCTAAAAAGATAGATAAAAGCGCAACTTAAGGAAAAAGAAAGATCAAGGATGTACCCTCGAAAAGAAAAGGGTAGGCAGTGCGTATTCTAGCTTCAGTTTCCCAAGTCGCGTCTCCCTCGGCGTCGCTCCACTGAACTTTGACGAGCTTGACTTCGCGGTTGCGTAGCTTCTTCACTTCTGTTCCTAATATGCGGGTTGGAACTTTTCTTATGGTTGCTTCGCGTTCCACTTCGGCCTCTTCGAGGATATTTGGCTCTACCACTTCAGCAGACTCATGTAGACATTTTCAGAGATGTGAAACGTGAAAAACGTTGTGGACTCCAGCCAATTTCTCGGGTAGCTCTAATCTATAGGCCATTTTCCCGATTTTCTCGATGATAGGGAATGGCCCTACGAACCTTGGCGCTAGCTTTCCTGTGGTTCCAAAACGAACAACGTTTCTTAGTGGTGACACCTTGAGAAAAACTCTGTCTCCAACCTCAAATTCAAGGTCGGTCCTTCTCTTGTCGGCATAGGACTTTTGTCTGTCTTGGGCCGTCTTCATCCTTCTTCGTATTAAGTCTACTTTCTCTGAAGTCTCTCGGATCATATCTGGTCCAAGTATGAGCTTATCAGTAGACTCCCACCAACAAGTGGGCGATCGGCACGGTCTTCCATATAAAGCTTCGAAGGGCGCCATTCCGATGGTTGCTTGATAGCTGTTGTTGTAGGCAAATTCCACCAAAGGAAGGTGGTCTTCCCATGTCCCTCCGAAGTCAAGGACACATAGTCTTAAAAGGTCTTCCAAAACTCTGTTCACTCTCTCTGTTTGGCCGTCGGTTTGAGGATGATAGGCTGTGCTCAAGCATAACTGCGTTCCTACTGCTTCTTGCAGACTCCGCCAAAACTCACTGGTGAAGATGGGGTCTCGGTCACTAACAATGCTAGATGGTATTCCATGGAGTCGAACGATTTCCTTGAGGTAAAGTGATGCTAGGGATGAGGCAGTTCTTTTACTTTTGACAGGTAAAAAGTGGGCGCTTTTAGTAAGCCTATCCACTATTACCCAAATGCTAGTGTTGCCTCTCCTAGACCTAGGCAGCCCATCGATGAAGTCCATTGAGATGCTATCCCACTTCCACTGCGGGACCTCTAGAGGATGTAGCAGTCCGCCAGGCTTTTTCTGTTCCGCCTTAACCTGTTGGCACACCATACACTTAGAAACGAACTCTGCCACGTCCTTTTTCATGCCGTTCCAGAAGAAAGTCCTTTTTATGTCTTTGTACATTTTATCTCCGCCTGGGTGTATTGTCATCTTGGAGTGATGTGCTTCCTCGAGAACCTTCTTCACTAAATCTTTTGTTTGTGGGACGCATAGTCTTCCGTCTCGCCTTAGCAAACCCTTATCGTCGATGGAGTATCTGTTGAGGTGACTTGAAGTCTCACCCCTAATTAGCCTATCAATTATTTCCACAAGCTGAGGGTCATCGCGTTGTGCTGTCCCTACTGAATCCACTAAAGTTGGGCGCACTTCGAGAGATGCTAACAAGCCTGGTACGAAATCGGAGGAAGGCCTAAAGTTGAAGCTGGCTATAAACTCTAGGCTTTGTCTTTCAACAAACAACGGGCTTAGGGTCAATTTCTTTCGGCTCAACGCGTCTGCCACTACGTTGCCTTTGCCCGGAGTGTAGGAGATTTCGAAATCGTACGAGGCAAGAAACTCCATCCATCTTTGTTGCCTCAAGTTAAGATCCTTCTGCGAGAAAAGATATTTCAACGATTTATGATCAGTGTAAAGTTCGAACTTCTCACCTAGGAGATAGTGTCGCCAAGACTTGAGTGCAAAGACGATGGCGGCTAACTCAAGATCGTGGGTTGGGTAGTTCTTTTCGTGCACCTTCAACTGCCTCCCGCCATAAGCTACTACCCTTCCTTCTTGCATTAAGACGGCGCCTAGCCCTGTCCCACATGCATCCGTATAAACAGTGAACATCTTGCTCCCATCTGGCAGCGTCAAAACTGGGGCTGTTGTGAGAGCCCTTTTCAGTCGTTGGAAAGCAAACTCGCAATCCAAATCCCAATTGAACACTAGATTCTTCTTAGTCAATTTTGTGAGCGGAGCTGAGATTTTCGCAAAATCCCTTATGAATTTTCGATAGAAACCCGCTAGTCCTAGAAAGCTTCGGACCTCAGTTGCATTCCTTGGTGTCTTCCAATCCTGTACCGCCACTACCTTAGCAGGGTCCACTGCTAACCCTTGTTTGGATACTATGTGCCCAAGGAACCTCACCTCTCCTCTCCAAAAGTGGCATTTGGAGAATTTGGCTTTTAGTTGATGGACTCGCAAAGTTTCCATGATTGCCCTTAAGTGCTGAGCATGTTCCTCTTCACTCTTTGAGAAGATAAGGATATCATCTACGAAGACCACTACGAATTTGTTGAGGAAATCTCTAAATACCCTACTCATTAGGTCCACGAAGTAAGCAGGTGCATTTGTCAAGCCGAAAGGCATGACAAGCCATTCAAAGAAGCCGTCTGGGGTTCTGAACGCCGTTTTATCGATGCTATCTTCAGCCACCCTTAGCTGATGAAAACCGGTTGCTAAATCGAGTTAGGAGAAAACAGATGCTCCTACAAGCTGGTCAAACAAATCGTCAATTCTAGGGAGAGGGTGCCTATTCTTTTTCGTTAGCTTGTTGAGCTCCCTATAGTCAACACATAGACGGAGTGAACCATCCGCCTTTGTAGCGAACACCACTGGAGCGCCCCATTCTGAAATGCTCCTCCTAATGAACCCCTTTTCTAGAAGCTCTTTAATCTGTTTACTGAGCTCTTTCCTTTCTCGTGGAGCCATGTGTCTGACGGGCAACGCAACGGGCTTTGCATTATCTACAAGATATATGCGGAAGTCTATTTCCCGCTTCGGAGGCAAGCCCTTCACCTCTTCGAAGACATCCGGATATTCCCGGACCACTCTAACTGATTGCAAATTTTCAACAGAGGCATCTAGCGATTCAAGATAACTAAGCATAACCGCATACGAGGGATTACAAGAAATTTCCAAAGTATTACCGAGCTGGGTCAGGAGCCTAACAACCCTTTTCTCACAATCAAGGATGGCCCCATTACTGGATAACCAATCCATACCCAAAATCAAACCATAACCCGAAAAGCCCAAAACAAAGGCACTACATAGAAATTCTACGCTTAGAATAGAAATTTTCAATCCCACACAGATCATAGACAAATGAGCTGGGCCCCCAATTGGGTTTGAAACAATTAAGGGGTCCTCTACCATACTAGTTTTTAGGTGCAGAGATTCTACTAAAGCAGACGAGATAAAGGAGTGTGATGCGCCAGAATCAAATAAAGTGCGAACGGGGTGATCATAAAGATAAACTACACTTTCTACAGAAGTATTTATACCTCGCTGTTGCAGAGGTGGCGCTTCCAGCACATGAACCTGTGCCCCTGGGGTGGATCCAGCCCTCTGCCCCTGTCCCCGTTTCTTTGGGCAGTCCTTAGCCCTGTGGCCCGTCTCACCGCAAGAAAAGCACCCACCATTCTCCTTGGCCTACTTTTTCCGGCAGTCCTTTACTAAGTGCCCCACTTTGCCACAGAAATTGCACTTCCTCTTCTCTTTGTTGCCTTTTCCGCCCTTCTTAAAGTCTGTCTTCTTAGGCTGCAAACCCTCTTTCTTCCCTTGAGAGCTTTCTGCCTTTGTCTCCTTCTTGCCCTTATCCTCTTCATTCAGCAATGCCATTTGCACCAATCTTTCATACGTGGCTCCCATAGGTATATGGGTCATGGCCAAACTGTGTAATGGCTCATTCAACCCCTTGACGAAACGGAGAGCCTTCTTGTGCGGGGTATTGACTAGGTCAAGCCCAAACCTAGCCAGCTCATCGAACTGATTCACATACTCTCTGACTGTCTTGTTCCCTTGCTTAAGAAATAAGAATTTTTCCAACTGCAAACTTCTTTCCGCATCTGAGAGAAACTTAGTCTCAAACCTTGCCCTAAAGTCCTCCCATGTCTCCACTGGTCTTTCAGCATTAGTGACTTCCCACCAGTAGGAAGCCTCGCCCTTCAATAGCCATACTGCCAGTTGTACTTTTTGTCTATCTTCTACCTCAAAGATGATGAATAGGTCCTCCGTTTCTTTCAGCCAATTTCTAGCTGCCACGAAGGACTCAGTTCCATGGAAATCCCTTCCTCCCATAGCTTTAAAATCTTTACATATCTTGGCAAAAGTGTTACCCCGAGGAGGAGGTGGAGGAAAAGGTGCTGCTGCAGCTGGATGATTTCTTTCAGCTGGGGGAGGAGGAACGGTAGGACCTGGCTGAGTGGCCCTTGCTTCTAAGAACCGTCTAAACCAACCAGGTATTGGCACCCCTTCCGGCAAGTTAAGTTCTTGGGACATGCTGAAACAAAAAGGATAGATTCAAAACGAAGGATAAGAGATAGTACCTATGGCTTTGGGGAGTGGACTTTGCCTTTTTTTTTTTAAAATAAAATATTATTTTTCTTTTATAAATGCTTCTTTAAATTTCCTTTTTAAAAATAATTTTTCAAAACTTTTTATCTTATCTGGTAAACCTGGCTCTGATACCAAGTGAAACACCCCACCTCCGTTAGGGTCACTCTCAAAGGGAATGCCCTAATTTTGGTGGAGGTTTATAAGTATAAGTCACAGATATACAAGACAGATATAAGAACACATATTTGTAAACAGCGGAAAAATCAACAAACTTTTATTTCATGAAAGCAAATACGTGCTACAACAATATCACCATAATTGTCTTACATCTTTTCCAGAACATAACATAACACTTTCATAATCTGTCTTGATTACATCATTTAAAGAAGCATAAATAAAACATAGATAAACTGCAAAAGCCCCATAGAGTTTGTCCAAAGCCATAGTTTCAAACGAAAAGGTCCAAGCAATACATTTCTCTTCTTCAAGCTGGATGTTAAGGCTGGTCAAGCTGCTGTGTTCCCTCCCTATGGACCAGGGGGGGGGGGGGGAAAGGAAGAAAAGAAGACGAAAGAAAAGTAGAGTCAGACATAAAGCCTGAGTAAGTCTAGTACTATTTTGTCTATGAATAAAGAACTGGGTATGATGAGTATAAACAAGAAGTGGGAAAGCACTATAACTTGGTTAAGTTGTCTAGGGTCGAATACGCTATCGTACCCCATGTTAATCTCTGAACCCATATAAACTAGTTTCCAACTGGCACCCCATAATCAGGGTGATGTGATCCATTCTATGATGATCGGCTCCTACTCGCATAGTTACATGTGTCTTACGGCCCCCGATGTTGTAGTTACCTATGCTGGTCCCACCATGGGGTGTATCAAGTCCCATGGCGGCGGCCCGACACAATCCTAGAGTGCACAGGTATGCTACTGGTGTCCAGTGCCTTATTTTTCTGCGCCGGAGTGTGTGCACGCCCGCACCCCGTTAGAACCTACACTGCTACACCACCGCCGTCGATTTGACCTCTTACAATCAGCCCAGTAATCGTGCCCCACCCTGCCTAGTTTCAGGGTATCCTGATACACCTTCTAGGGTTACTGCTGAAAAGGGTCCCCCGTTACTAGGTTTTCTATCTCTAGCCAACATGCTAAGTTGGTTAAGTGTTTTCTAACCTAACCCCCACCAGTCCGTTTAGTTTAGCATGTTCCATTTTGATTAAGTCTTTAGTTCACTTAATCCTAACAATCCTGACTCAGCCTTAATTGTCTTATTAAGGCCCTGACCTCTCACATTAGACAGGTATTGTTGTGGCTGCCTGTTGCCGGTTGGTTTCGGGCAGTCTTACGCCACAACTCAGTCTAACCTCGGGTCCTTATTGGGCTCCATGTTTAACCTCCCACATTGGATAGGTATTGTTGTGACTACTGGACAGCCGGGCGGTTCCGGGCAGGTTTACATCACAACTCAATCCAACCTCGGGTTAAACACATCGTATGTTCTACATTTACATATTTTGTCTTTCTTCTTTATTTTCTTATATGTAAATATTTGCGGCCCATTATTAGGTTAATGGTGTAAAGGTTACACCAATCATGGGCCCAACCCATACCTGAATTTGGGCCCTTCTATTTTATATTTTCATTCATTAGTAATTTTAACCCAACGTTATTTTCCCCCGTTTAACACGTCCGTTTATTATCTATATGTTGGGCTTAGCCTTTTAAAGCCCAACTTAGCCATGCGAAAGGGGAGGCTTAAAGCGTGATTACATACACAAAAAGGGAAATGTGTGCGTATGAACTTGCAACATAACGTTGGAACTACAAAATAGAAACTGGTGTACTTGCATAGTGGTAACATATACTTTGGTCATAAAGCATAGGTGACATGAATCAAAGCATGTAAACTTGTAGTTGAGATAAGAATCTAAATTGGGTATCATTATTGACACATAGTCATAACTACAACATGAACCTATATTTTTATTTAGGCATAATGTCAAACATAAGCATGGCATAAATATTTCTAACATAAGCATGGCATAATGTCAAACATAAGCATGGCATAATGTCAAACATAAGCATGGCATAAGTATAGTTAAATTTGTTCACATAACCATGGCATAAATATTTCTAACATGAAATCGTGATTTTTACTTTAGTCATGCAAACTTGCAAAAAGGGATTTTTGAATCTAACCTAGCTATGTACCACATATGTCATCATAAAATTCTTGTTAACAATATGGATTTCAATTATGCAAAATATCAATCATAGCCTAGTCATATCCATAAGTTTGCAAATAGGTTTTCTAGTACAAAAGCATGGCTTAATACATGATGCCAAATTTTCAACATAATTTCATATGGATTATGATAACCCAAACTTATTCCAATTACTTCACAAAAATGATGTTTGTATAAAAATACACACTATGATGGCATAATAGCAAAGCCCCAAACTTGCATGAATTTTAATTAATCAACTACATACATGTAGGTTCAACAAGGATTGCATAATTTGCGAATATTCCAAACGTATACTTGCATAGAACTACCGCATGTAGTTCTTTATAACATAATATGAGGATATCCAAACGTATACAATATTCCAAATCGATAAGAATCATAGTAACGCACAAATTATGAATTATTTATCACCACAATCAAGTATACAAACCAACACAGTTATTTGTTCACACCAAAGTAATACTCTACTTACAATTGTATGGCGAATTCTCCAATTTAGGGATTTGGAGATACGATTCCTTGTTGAATTGATTTGATTTAGGTTGCTTTATGCTTTAGAATTTTCCTCCTAATCCTCTCTCTCCAATTGGCGGCTACTCTTAGTCGTTCCTCAGCAACATGGCGGCTTTGTTCTTATTTTTGAATGAATAGATTAGGGTTAGTCTAGGGTTGTTTATATAGAGGTTATAAACTGATTAGGACCATTGATGTTGCTTGGATTGATCGTAGCCATTCATTCGCAAGAGAGACCAATTAGAGCCTGCCACCTAGCCCTAATGACAAAGCAAGCTTCTGAAAATCGGCCAAACACAGACCTGGCCAGCCAGGGCTAGACCAGACCTGGCTAGCAGGTCATTTTTGACCTGGGCGCACTTGGCAGGTGCGCCAGGTCAAAAATGTACTGGCGCACTTCACAGGTGCGCCAGTTCATTTTTGTTCTGGCGCACTTCCCAAGTGCGCCAGTGCATTCTGACCCTTCTCCGGTTTTTCGCCCAACTTCGCTCGTCCATAACTTCTTCATACGATATCCGTTTTTCGAAAACTCGGACTCTATTTCGCGTATTTTTCTGAGACGAACGCAATGGCGTATCCCGTTTCCCTTAGTTCTTTGATTTGAAATTAATTATACTTTAATTTGTGAGTTTCACAGTTATAGAATTCACGGGGTGTTACAGCTCTCCTAGGAACCGGTCACTTCCTCACGGTCTCTCCCCTAGGAACCGCTTACTTCCTCAAGGTCGCTCCCCTAGGTAGCGATCACTTCCTCATGGTCGCTCCCCAAGGTATCGCTCACTTCCTCATGGTCACTTGCCTAGGAACCACTCAATTCCTCATAGTCGCTCCCATAGGAACCGCTCCGTGCGACCCAAAACCTGCACCCCTTTCCAACAAACTATTTTCGCCTCTCGACGGCGTTTTCGACCATTCTAAGTTTTCTATGCAACCATAAGGCATGCCAAACAATAGTAATAATACGTAGAATCAACCAAAAACATCAATCATATGAAGTATTTTAGATCAATCGTACCCAAAAGCATGATTTCCCAATCCCTTTAACCATGTTTTAACTATAGAATTAGCAAACTTAATCCAAATTAACCCAAACTTTCACCAGTGACATAAAATAATATTTTATAATTTCTGCCTATTTTTCCAGATTTTTATGATGCATAATTTCACTAATCACCCCGAATTAGTTGTAATTGGTGAATAAAAGGGCAAATCACTCACCTTAAGCACCAATAAATTTCAGATCTGAAACTCTAACTTATTTGGCACGGATCCCAATGTATTCCAGTAGCTCTATCTCGATTTCTATGATAATCTGCCTTAATTTGATGTAGATTTGGCTAATATGTGATTAGAAAGTGATTTAGAAGGTGAAAGCCAATGTTAGGGTTGAAAAGAGGTAAGTGGCGACTGTAGAAATGACAAAGAAGGGTTTCTCTAACGCCTTCCAACCCTTATATACACCTAATCCCGAATCCCTAATGGGTCTAGCTACTAATGACCCTATTAGGCCCGTTTAAGCTATTTCTACCTCCCAAACCTTATTTCAACCATATCTCCCAAATGGTAAGTCAGTTTGACAAATATGACCACTCTACGGAAAGGTAAACCATCATATGAAGCCAATGGAAGTGGTTTCAGGTCAGAGCTCCTTACCAATCAAAAGTTATAGGCAAAACAAGATTCACCAGGGTTAAAACAGTCATTTAAAATTCGGCAAAAATCGTGTACATGGGAAATGACCCCAAGAGTCGTTCCCCAAAGTTACACAACCATACGACTTCGTATGAGAGTAAAATAAATATTCTACGATCCCTCGATATGTAGAATGCAGGTCTTTATTCCCCCTACCCCCTTTAAAAAATTTCGCCCCCGAAATTCCTTAATCAAGAAAATATACAATAGGTCCCACATGTCTATCAACCATTTGCAACAATCAAACATATATAATAAACACAATAAGCTTACTCTAACATGCGGAATAACTACATCGTGATTAATACATTACCACGTAAAGAGCTTTGGATATGACTTCCTTATGTTCTCCTCGATTTCCCAAGTTCAGTCATTCTCATTATCACCCCACTTCATATACAGTTCTGCTAACTTAGCTGCTGCTCTAGTTGACTTGACGGGTATAAACCTTGCACTTTTGGTCAATCGATCCACAATCACCCAGATACTATCATGGCCCGATCTAGTCCTTGGTAAACCATCAATGAAGTCCATTGAGACTTATTCCCATTTCCACTCGAGAATTTCCAACGGTTGTAACAAACCACTAGGCTTCTTTTGCTCAGCTTTAACAAACTCGACATTCCCCAAGCACAAGCCCCAAAGGCCTAAACCAATATCAGACAAGCACTCAAGGAACATCTCCTACGAATTCAAACAATCTATGTGAGATGCTAAGAACAAAATAACCAAACACTCGAGCACTTATAACCCACTCTAGCTATCCTCGCCATTCCTGCTTCGAAACTATCGTTGATCGCATGACGACCCATGTCATATGTCAAGGATAAATGGCAACCCCAATTATAACCATACTACTGCACATCTAACGTACATTTTCCTCCCAGAGACAACTAGGCCCACCTAATAGGTCTAGGATATTCGACTAGTCTACTAGCCTTTTAGTTGCCCCTATCAAACTCTTTATGACTCTAGTCGGCACCGCCGACGACTATCCACAAACTCAGACCCAGTCTCGAGTATCCATTATCCACAAACTCAAGTCCAACATGAGTCGTCTCCCTACTCAATGCATCTTCAAGATCAATGAACAACCAATATTTACGAGTTCAAGTCCAACTTGAATCGTCCTACCCTTCGTTGCATCTCCATGATAAATGAACACATCTTATCGCTTCGAGATTTCCCTATTGAATTCACTCTGAAGTTATTAACATTCTTGAACCAAAGAGAACATCAACATAAAGTCCTAAACAATCCATAGCATTCACTCATTTACTACGGAATACCAGAACGCTCGTGTTATTCACCACGACGTTTAAAAATGCTTCCGAAAGCCCTTCCTTCATGAGTCATGGCCGACCCGAATCTCTTTGCTCCCCTAACTCCAGTTATTATCGCCATCACTAGGTAGGTAACCCAATACCACCCTAAACCTTTGGAGCCAATCGACTTCCAAAATAATGCCAAACCCAGTAAAGCCCAAAACAAAGCAATCACAAGCAAACATACATCCATGACTCGATAAGGCCAAACTACGGCAAATCATACTAAGGCTAGTTGAATCACCGATCGGGTTCGTCACAACTAAAGGTCTATCGACAAGCTCGAGTTCTAATTCCAGCCTATCTATCAAGTCACTATATACAAAGGAATGGGAAGCTCCGGTATCAAACAAGATTCGAATAGGAACGTCATAAATGGAAAGCATACCTTGAATAACAACTCCTTTTCCCTTCTGCGCAGCTGTTGGGGTATTCGACGAAGAAGGAACAATGTTGATAACATATGCTTTCACGATCTGCTTCTCCTTAGGAGGTTGCGTACATTTATCCTTATGATGTCCTACTTAGCCGCAATTGAAGCACTTCCTTTCCCCAAGCTTTTCCTGACAATCTCTGGCATAGTGGCCCTTCTTACCACAACTAAAGCACTCGCCATCTTTCTTATTCTTCTTTTTATGACCATCCTTGGTTTGTTTTTGTTTCCTCTTATTTCGGGAATTATTCTTGCCTTCACCGCTTGCCTGCGGCTTTGGCTCCTCTGTAGATGTAATAGAAACCTCAGTCTTCGACTTAGGGTAAAGGCTCTCAGATCTCAATGTCTTTCCCATAATAGATTCGAAAGTCTCATCGATATGGTTTATGAGTCTATCCCCCAAGTACTCATCTAGGCCAGTTTTGAACTTCTCGTTCTTCTTCTCGGCAGTATCGATAAAAGATAATCCATACTTCAATAAGGTATCGAATTCTGCAATATATTCCGAGACTACCTACCATTCTACTTAAGTTCCAAGAATTTCCTAAACGATTCTAATTTCTGAGCATTTGGGATAAACTTATCACCAAAGCAAGTCTTAAACTGATTTCAAGTAACTTAATCCTCAGGAGCTGCTGCTTTAATAGCATTCCACCATTTCATAGCCCGTCCTTGAAGCTGATATGATGCTAACTTTCTCTTCATTGCATCCTTGATCCCTAAATCTTTAAAGATACACTTACAACTGTCAAGCTAATCTTGAACTTCCGTTGCTGACTCCGTTCCATGGAACTTCTTTCCACTAAGATTAGTATAATCCTTACTGAGCTTGGCGAAATCGGCTCTACGCGGCTGCACTACTGCACCATCACCATTAGCAACATTAGGAACTGCTCCCAAAACATCCCTAAGCATCTCTCGCATGAAGGTAGTAAACATGGAATAAAATATAGTAATAACATAACTTGACATAAAATAGGCGAGACAGTGCATAAGCTGAAAACTAAACCATAACCATTAGGGTAGCGGAAACCAAAATATAGCTTATGATCCAAACTATCCTTATTACAACTTCAAAATACTGTCTCTAAAGTAAAATAGAAAAGGTACACTACTAATGCCCAAAGCAGTGACCAGCAACAACACAGGGAGAATATATGTAAATAGTACGTGGAAGCCTCCTGCTCATCTCCGGACAGCTACTCGTGCATAACCACCTAACCCGTCTCTAGTCTGCTCGCTTAGGAGTACCCAAAGTAATAAGAAAAGACGTAAAACTCTGGGTCAGACAAAAGTCTGGTATGAGCGATAGCAGCAAAACAAAAACAAAACAATAACAGGGATAAATAATCAGACCTAAACCTGGACCTACAACCAAAGAGTTAGCACAACAAGATGTACAGTACTCTAAGGTAAACACTAACATAAAGTGTAAACATAGGAGTGTGTGTGTCATGGTGATAGCAAACATCAAAAATGGCAATCATCCTCACGTCTCTCACTCAGTGCATAAAGCATACGATATCCACCGCTTTTGTCACCAGAACCATTGGGGCCATGACGGAGTCCAACTCCGTACAACTATTGCTACGACCACTTTGCCCTCCTCTATCAATGGTGAACCAAAGTTATAGATATCGATAACTCTTTTGCACACGTCCCGCAGCAAAGTCCAACTTTGGATGTTAACTCGTTGGTTCCCATTTGAATCCTGAGCCCTAACTTCTCATCTGGACTTCCTTTGCATCTTGGGTTTTGATCGAATTGAAATCGATCTTCAGAAGAACCCATGGTCATCATTGCTCGTTTATACTCCATATAGACCACTCACTCTTCCTTCCCTGGCTCGGTCGCTCACTCTTCCTTCTCTGGCTCGCCATCCTAGGATTCGCCCACTTCCTCGTAGTCGCTCTCCTAGAAATCGCTAACTTCCTCATGGTCGATCTCCTAGGAAATGCTCACTTCCTCACGGTCTCTCCCCTAGGAACCGCTCACCTCCGAATGGTCGCTCCCCTAGGAAACGCTCACTTCCACACGGTCGCTCCCCTAGGAACCGCTCACCTCCTCATGGTCTTTCCCAAAGGTACCGCTCACTTCCTCGTTGTCGTTCGCCTTGGAACCGATCACTTCCTCATGGTCTCTCACCTAGGAACCGCTCTATTGCTCATAGTCTCTCCCATAGAATCCGCTCCGTGCGACCCAAAACCTGCACCACTTTCCAATAAACTATTTTCGCCTCTCGACGGCGTTTTCAACCATTCTAACTTTCTTATGCAACCATAAGGCATACCAAACAATAGTAGTAACATGTAGAATCAACCAAAAATATCAAAACATTAATCACATGGAGTATTTTAGATCAAACTTACCCAAAAGCAGGATTTTCCCCTTAATCCCCTTAAGGACGTTTTAATTATAGAATTAGCAAACTTAATCCAAATTAACCCAAACTTTCACCAGTGAAATAAAATAATATTTTAGAATTTATACATATTTTTCCAGACTTTTATGATGCATAATTTCACTAATTATCACTAATCATCCTTAATTAGCCGTAATTAGTGGATAAAAGGTCAAATCACTCACCTTAGCCACAAATAAATTTCAGGTCTGAAACTCTAACTGATTTGGGACATATCCCAATGTATTCCAGCAGCTCTATCTCGATTTCTATGCTAATTCGCCTTAATTTGATGTAGATTTGGCTAATATGTGATTAGAAAGTGATTAAGAGGTGATGTAGAAGGTGAAATCTAATGTTAGCGTTGAAGGGAGGTAAGTGGCAGTTGTAGAAACGACAAAGAAGGGTTTCTCTAACCCCTTGCAGCCCTTATATACCCCTAATCCTGAAATCCCTAATGGGCCTAGCTGCTAATTACCTTATTAGGGCTGTTTAAGCTGTTTTCTACCTTTTAAACCTTATTTCAGTCATGTCTCCCAAACAGTAAGTCCGTTTGACACATATGACCACTCTACGGAAAGGCAAACCATTATCCAAATCCAATGGAAGTGGTTTCAGGTCAAAACTCCTTACCAATCAAAAGTTATAGGTGAAACAAGATTTACCAGGGGTAAAATGGTCATTTAAATTCGGAAAAAAATCGTGAACATGGGAAATGATCCCAATAGTCGTTCTCCAAAGTTACATGACCATACGACTTCGTATGAGAGTAAAATAAATATTCTACGATCCCCCGATACGTAGAATGCGGGTCGTTATATGGTGATAGCCAGAGTCGTGAATGTTGGTTGTTTTTCCTGTACTGTCTCACGTAAATCATCCGACGTCGATGGAGATATTTCTTGGGTGCTTGTCTGATGTTGGTTTAGGCCTTTAGGGCTTGTGCTTGAGGGATGTTTATCTCTATTAGGATGGTGTATGTGAGATATAACTTCTTGCTATGATTGCTATTATCTGGTTGCCTCTGATTGCCATGAATGTATAGTGGCTTTCAATTTCTTGTTTGTAAAGGCTATCACTGTCGGATATGGGGAAGATGGGGTTTGGGTTCTTCTCTGTTGATGTTGGTAGATTAATTGGTTGATCTACCTATTCTCATATACTTTATTGATGATGTTAGATAGTTGTTTTATCCCTCACTAAGACTGTTGTTTAACTCAAGGTTTTATGTTTCCTCTTATTACCTTAGGTTGTTCATCCGGTTTTGGATAGGCATACGAGTAGCAGGTTACAGGTGATTGATCTTAATGCTATGCAGTGGCGAGTAGGAGGCTGGCGTTTTTATTTTCTATTATCTAGTATTTGTTGTTCTGATGTTTGATGTTTGACTCTAAGTGTCGTAGTGAGGCGAATTTGTACAAATACTTATGTCGTAGTCCAAAGATGTATGGATATTCATTCTAGTTGTTATGAAAGTTCAAGTTTCTGCTCAAATATGCTTTACTACTATAGCATGTTGTATATGTTATATTATATTTTATCCTTGCGTTGTGCGTTATGACAGGTTCCACATTGTGTTATGTTACCCTGATGATTGTCCATAGCTGCTGGCACACCTTTCAACACATTATTCCTCTTGTTTAGTGCAGGTATTACGGGTGGCCGTCTCATTGGCTTTCCAAAAATTGGGTCTAACGGGTGTTAAGATTCCCCCAGTTGGGGGTTTACCAAGCATAAGAGCTTCCTGACTTGCTCTGCCGAGCACGAAAGTTCCTTATCTTAAACCTCTTAGTACTGGAATATTAAAAACCTAGCCCATCAAGTATGTAATATCATATATTTTGGTCCGCCAAGTACAAAACCCTCTTTTACAGGTACATACTTGCTCCGGCAAGATTCAGTAAGCTCACGGCTTCTTAATTTCTGGATCTTAGACATCCCAGACTCGACACTCCATTCTAATACGATCCCAATGATAATTAGAGTCCCATTCTAAATAAAATCCCAATGATTTGCGGGGTTTCATTCTAAATTTGATCCCAACGACTGTCGGATTTCCATTCTAATATGTTCTCAGCGATCTTCAAAATTATGTTTATTACAATCTCAATGGTCATCGGTTTTCCATTCAGATATGGCCTCAACGGTCGTTAGATTTATCTTCTGGTTTAAACTTGGTCGTTTTTCCTCGACAAGGTCATCTTGGAACTTTCTGGCTTGTCCTTGGTCGTCTTTCCTCGGCAAGGCCGTCTTGGACCTCTCTGGCTTGTTGTTGGTCGTCTTGTCTCGGCAACGCCGCCTTGAACTCATCTAGATTTCTAATTATCTGGCTATTGGTTACTGTGGACTTACGGATTTCATCGATTTCTCAGTTATAGATCTTCTGGCAACTTCGGTTATTCTGATTATCTCTCAATATACGATCCAGAGCGATTGTCGGCTTTCAATTGATTTTGGGTTTTCTGGTTAATATGATCCAACGTGATCGTGGCTCTTCAGTTTTCTGGTTATGGAAGTTCACTTCGGACTTCTCCTGCCTTTGGTTTACGAATTTTGGGGTATTTGGTTTTCTCGCAAAACATGTCTTCCTTTAATTAAGAAGACATGTTTTTGGGGCAAAATGTTTAAACAACTTTTGGCAAAGCAGTCATGCCTCAAAATTTTGGTTAGCGATGCACTCAAGTCTTGAGAACGTCATCGGAAAACACAAAGCGATTTGGTCGAAGTCACAATGTGTTCGGAAAAGGTTGGAAATAACGTCGATACGTAAAATCGTTGTTCATAAACTTGGAAAAACTGGCATGGTAAACATACATGATCGACTCGGTCCGAACAACTCAAAATACTTGAGCATATCGGTCCGATCACATGGAAAAACTCGTCGTGGAAGAATATTCGGATTTCGATAAAATTTGGTTTCGCGCGCTCAAAAAAACTAATCGACATGGCACGATCACGAAAAATGGCTTGCGCGGCTCACGCTACTCAAATCTGACACTTGGCAAACTTCTGGTCTTGCACGTCCAAAAATAGGCGATCGACTCTTAAAAATATTGAAAACCACGTGTGCGTGCTTGGCTGATCAGGATTGCAAAATTGGTCAATCACTAGATTTGGCACGTTGAAAACGGCTGATTGGCTTGGGAAAATCACTGGAAAACACGGCTGTGCATCGGGCCGATCAGGTTTTGGATTTTGGCTTCGCAACCGGGAATTTTGCATCCTTGCTTTTCGTATCATGATTGGGATGCGAAATTTTCTTGCTTGCATCATGTTTGGCAAAGGAAAAAGCGTGCGCGCATCAGGGTCCGGGGATGCTAATTCGAGGAAATTCAGGGATTTGAAATCCTAACTCGAATTTGGCATCCAGAGAAGGTGGGATAAGCTTGGCTGGGGATGTGAAATCCTCAATTTCACATCATGGGATCGAATACGAAAACTTGGCAGATCCGTGATGCAAAATCTAGAACATGGCAGATAGCTAGTTTCAATGCGAAACTCTTGAGCAACACAACCCGGATATGAATTTCTTCGATCGCGCACTAGAAAAATCATGATGCAAATTCGAGTTGGCAAAGGATACGAAAAATGGAGAAAATTGCTAGATTTTAGGCATGGAAGTTTTTAACGTGCGAATCACCTGTTTTTGCTTGGTCTGTGCATGTTGATTAGAGGATTTTGGGATACGATTTTTCAACACTTCGGGATGCCATTTTTTGGCAACGACTTGGTTTTTTGGCTTTATTTTCGAGATGCAAATTTCGCATCCCCTCGGGATACAAAATTCAGGATAATGGCCCAAAATTAACCTATAAATACCCTCATGCTTGGCATTCAAAGGGATTGGTTCTCATTTGGTATTTTTGGACTTGTTGGAGCTCTCAAGCACCATTAATGGTTGCCACCATCATCCCCATGACTATTGGACATAACTTGGACCTCTAAACTTTGAATAAACGTTTTCCTACAACTTTTGGACATTCAATTGGACATTTAGCCTGCTTTTGGACATATTTTCACACTTTTGGACATTTGAGTTATTTCTTCGACATTAAAGCACATTTTGACTCAATGAAGAAGAAGGGCATGTTGGTCAAAGTTTAGAATTAACAAGCTATTTTTTGTTCTATTATACAATTCTATAAACAAAAATTGCCCGAACTTGTACAAACTCTGTAATTAACAATTATATGATGAATGATTACTATAATGTGGATGTAGGCGTTAGTGCCGAACCACTATAAAAGATGTCTTCTCCCTTACAATTTCACTACTCTCGGATATTTGGATTATAAGTTTATGACTAAACATAAGTTTATGACTAAACATACACTTAGGATCTGGCGTGCGGAAATAACCAATTTCCTGTGTCAACAGACATAACCACCCATTTGTTAAATTTAACTAGATATTCGATGGGATAATAAATACAAGTTTTATGACAACAAATACAAGTACAATGCATTAAAACTAATTTAAATGAAAAATGAAAAGAAAACTAGAGTGAATGTGACTTAGTCATCTATACAAGTATTTGCTAGTACATTGAATGCAAAGCCTAAAAATCAAGCACTTAAGCAAACAAAAGCTAAATGAAAATAAAATAAAACTTTTTATTCACAACTAGAATTTATAATAAAATATGTAACAACCCGAATTTCGACATACCAAATTTTTTTAAAATCCAAATATATCGAAGCTCGAATTGGTTTGTTTGGTATCATACATAAAGTGAAAGATAAATATATCAGTGCTCATAATAGGTATCTCACAGTGGAAAATAATAAAATATAATAGTAGGTAAACACTTAACAATATAATGACACTATCTAACATGTGTCTATAAGCTGGAGTATCTCAACCACCTGTCTAACATGTAGGTTTGTTATGAGGAGGGGATCAGAACAAAAGTTCTGATGAACGGATAAATTATACTTTCTACAAATAACACTGCATAAACCGTTCTATCACCGATTTATATTTATTAAGTTATTTGGGTTTATCTCACAATACACTTTCGATTTTTCCACATAAATCGTACCATCTACTCCCTAGTAGATTAACCTAATAAATAATATATATGTAGCTATATGCCCAATGTATCGAGGTACTCCCCATAGTGCCCTCCTCGAGTGGTCCCCATCGTCGTACTATGAAAACATACCGGATCTCCACCTCCGTGCTATGAAAGCGTATTAGACTATGCAAGTCTCTAACGTATGCCATGAATGTGTACTAAGCAAGATGTGAAAGTGAATAAGCCTCTACAGTTGTGCCACAAGGGCGCCTTAATACCCGAGTTCCCTCATGGAACTCAGTTGGGGGATTTACAAATATCTGTAAAGGACAACCTTGTTAGGCCTATAATACAGATATTCAAAGATATGTTTGTCTCTTCCGCTGGCTATCAAAGTTCCCACCCAGCCTACCCCTACTAATGAAAGACTATTGAAAGAGCTAAATGACCACCCTACCATCCAATCTAAACAAACATGTGGTCCATCATCGAATAACCCGACAGTATAAGGCCATTGGCCTCTTGGCTTAGCTCAAGTCTTTTCTGCACACTCTCTAACCGACAATGATAGATATCCGACGATCTACTATCCCTTGTTGGGCCCCGACCACGAAGCCTCCCCCTTGAGGCAACCATCGAATCATCCTAAGATCATCCCAATCAGTCTTTAGGTTGTCCTCCATCCAAGATGCAACCAAGGCAAACTTACCGGATGGAACCATACAAACCATGCCTCTGTGGGTACGACTTCATTAGGCCTACCACAGAGCGCCATCATGGAGTATCCTCACGTCCCGTAGAAGTCTTGCACTTCCTTCCAGTCCCGTCGACCAATAAGCTGGATGTTCTTATTTCGTGCCTCCAGACACCCAAGATGATCTGACTCGTTGAGCTCTTATCCCAAATACATACGGACTGGTCCAAGCGCATCTTGTCATTACGTTATTAGACCCTATGTCTAATCTTCAACTACGTGCTTGTTTTATGTACCACATTGCTAAGAAACTTAAACATTAAATTCTTTATTCTGCATTCAAGTTATTTAGCCTTTGTTGGTCGCTTATTTCCCTCAATCATCTCTCACTGTCGGAACAGACTATTTCTCATCCATTTTATTGGCCACTTACTTTTCCTAATCAGCTTTCGCTGCTGGAATGGACCACCGCTTATTATTATATTCATTAAACTTAACTTTTCAATTTTAAGTTTACTAATAATAAGCTTACTCTACTCTTTTCCATTTTATTATAACCTCGTGTTATAATTTTACCACAACTATAATTACAAGTTTGTTTATTAAACTTATTCTTTGTTGTCTAAGTTTATTTACAATAAGCCTCTTACTTTCCGTTTCATCTTTTAATTATAACCTGTGTGTTATTATCCTACTTGTCCCTATGATAAGTCTACCTATTATATTACATTCCCATCTGATATAATTTATTATAATAGGTTACATCCCCGTTTATTACATACTTCACGAATTTCTTATTATTTAACATAACCCTTATGGTTATGACATTAATCTACTTACCGTCATTGTAAGTTTACACAATAAACCTTTTATATCTCTTTTTTTTATAACCTTTTTCAGTTATGTTACCTTTTTTTGTCATCTTTACAATTTATTATTTTTAGGAAGTTAGGCCTATACCAGATGGATTGGTTACCAAAACTGTAATAATATCCATTTCCATAGTTTTAGATTATTACTATGATAGGAACCCATGACTGAAAAAACATTTTTTTTCTTATTTTTTAGGTCATCAAATTAGTGCGCAATATAGTTAACTCCCTATTTGTAACGACCTAGGTTTTTACCATTAAGTTTAAACATTTAACATTGGTTTTAAATGTTGATTTGGAAATTTAAATAAATTGAATTTAACGATTTTGAATTATTAATAATAAAATAATAAATTAAATTCCGAATAATCCGAGTTAGTTGAATTTGCAATACAGTATGAATTGGGTTATATATATAAAGTTAAGTTAGATTTGAACTATAATAACGAATTCATTTATTAAATGAAGTTTGAGAGTATAATTTATATTTAATTAAAAACGAGCTCGTAACGGTGCAGTAGTTCATAATTTTATGTTTTGAACTTTGATTGAATATACAGGATCCAATATAAATCGAAATTCTTTGAAATAAGAATCATTCAAATCTATTTGATATAATCTTCTAATGTAAGAGAAAATTCGAGATTTCTTTGATGATTCCATCATACATGATTGAGTTGCGAAAACTTCTGGATAGGTATCCTACATCTGAACTGAATTCTTTTTGGTTAAAGAATCTCTTTCTAGTTGCTCTGGAACAATTAGGAGATCATGTTGTAGATTTGTAGTTATGTCCAAATCAATTTTTCAGAAAGTCGCTATGGAATTATTTATAAACCATAATGATTTATTAAAATAAAATAAAAGAATTTTATATAAATTGAATACCGATTTTACTTGAAATTTAAGACGTTGAGTTTAAATTCTAAAATTAGTTATTTTCAAGTTATATAAATTCTGTTTGAATATATATGATAATGATAATTTATTATCATTAAATCTGTTTGATTTGAAATGATGTATATTTTATTGATTTAATATGGAACTTAAAAATAGCTAATTTTCAAATGACTTCATATTTTAATGAAACTAATTTTATAAAATCCATAATAGTTAATTATTGTAAGGTTTACAGATTCATGTCAATTGTGGTTATTTTATGACCGTGCGCTAAATAAATGCAATTTGTTTAACCATTTAAAATTAAAATAGCGATTTCATAGATGATCTCGAAATTCGACCATGTTCGAAATATTAAGTTGTAAAGTTGGGAGCCTCCCTATATTTTGAAACTTTAAAATTTTATATAAAATCGGATACTCAACCAAATCATGTAAACTTGGGTCCGTTGGGATCCTTAGCTTGAGAACTTCCTCTCGAAAGTAATAAAGTTCAAATCAAAACCTTTTTTGGCACGTTGGGTACGAATTTGGTTACTAGAACCTACTTTTAAAGAATTCATTCAAAAGGCTTGGGATTATCCTATCCAATCTCAATCAGCTATCCATAATGTTGTCCTTAAATTGAGAACTTTGAGAAAATTGATAAAACCATAGGCCAAAACAGTTTGGGGTCTATTCGTACATGAATTTCTAATATTCAAGATGTTATTCTAGATCTCAATATCCTTGAAGAATCTAGTCCCCTCAATGATGAGGAAACTGTCTCTTTGAAAAATCTGGAGTCTGAATTGGATAGATTGTTTAAACAAGAAGAAATTGGTTGGAAACAGAGATCTAAGGCCAAATGGTTAAAAGAAGGAGATAGAAATTCAGCTTACTTTCATAGAATTGCAAATGGAAGAAGACGTGCTTCCTACATTCTGGAAATATCTCATGAAAATCATATCTATTCAAATCCTGACGATATTCTTCTCCTTTTTTCAAACTATTATCGATCAATTCTTGGGAAATCATCCTCTGAATCTCCTCTTATTGATTGGTATTCTCTTTATCCTTCTCCAGCTTTTATTTCTATTGACCAACCTTTCTCTGAAAATGAAGTTTGGGCTGCTTTAAGTGGCATGAACGACGACAAAACCCCTGGACCAGATGGATTTGGGCCTTCATTCTTTAAATCTTTTTGGGCCATTGTGAAAACATATATCATGGCTATATGCAATGATTTTTATGAAAACCCTAGCCACATATGTCCGATGAATTATGCTAATATTGTGCTTCTCCCTAAATTCTCTAGTGCTAGCTCTCTTTCTTATTTCCGTCCCATCAGTTTGCTCAACACCACTTTTAAGATCATCACCAAAACTCTTGTGAATCGCCTTCAATCAGTTATCTCTGATCATGTCGGAGCTGAGCAATCAGCTTTCATTCTTGGATGCAACATTTTCGATTGTATTGCAGCTACTCAAGAGGTAATCTCTTATTGTTACAATTCAAAAACACCTGGTGTACTTCTCAAGTTATATTTTTCAAAAGCATTTGACTCTGTTAACTGGGAATTTATTTTGTAAATGTTCAAACACAGAGGATTCTCTCAGCGTTAGTGTAAATGGATTGATTGTATTCTTAGGACAAGTCATTCATCGATTCCGATCAACGGTAATATTGGGAGTTTATTTAAATCCAACAGGGGTTTGAGGCAGGGAGATCCCTGATCTCCCCTTATATTTGTGTTGGTTGCGGATGTTTTCAATCAAATGATCAAAAGAGTAATAGCCAACAATTTCTTTGATGGGATTCATCTTCCAAATTCCTCTTTAATTTCTTCCAACCTCCAATTTGCAGATGACACAATTATTTTTTCCTCTCCTGATTTGAATCATATTCATTGTCTTAAAGTTGTGCTTTATATTTTTGAGCTCATTTCTGGTTTGTCTATTAATATTTCCAAAAGTTCAATCATAATGTTAGGCAATGCTTATCATCTTGGCCCTTCAATTTCATCCATCTTAAACTGCTCGATTCACAGGTTCCCCATTCAGTATTTAGGAATTCCCCTTAGACCCACTAAACTTCATAGATCTGATTGGTTGCCTCTCATTCATAAAATTTAATAGAGATTATCTTCCTGGAAAGCTAATACCTTATCCTCTGCTGGTCGTTTAGTGTTGGTTGAAGCTGTATTATCTGCTTTACCAACATATTGGATAACTATTCATAAACTCCCTAAATGGGTAATTTCAAAAATTGGCTCAATTAGGAGTTCTTTTCTATGGAATGGCAATAATGTCAAGAAACTAGTCAACTGGCAAACTGTTTGCTTAAATATTAATCAGGGGGGTTTGAGCATTATTAACCTTTCTAACTTCAGTATGGCTCTTCTATCAAAATGGTTATGGCGTGCAGTTACTCCTGGTTCTTTCTTATGGAAAGATTGGGTCCTTACTCTCTACTATTCTAACAATTATCATTTAGTCTTACATTCTCTTCCCTCTGTTAAGCCTTCTCCCTTCTGGTCGGGGTTTTTATCTTGTATTCCTCGCATTAAAAATCCGTTTCATGTCAATCTGGGAAATGGTGAATTTTATTTATTCTGGTATGATATTTGGTATGGACATATTCCCCTTTTTCAAGCTTTTCCTCCCTTTTTCCTTTCATTTCCAATGCATTCTCCTCTGTAGCTAATTTGATGCGTATTGGTCCCTCATCTCTGTGCCCTTCAACCTTTTTTAACGCAAGAGTACTAGATAATTTTCTTCTTGCTGCAAACCTGATCTCTCACACACAACCTTCCCTCTCTCCTGATTGTTATTTTTGCGCTTTATCACCAAAGAGAGGTTTTTCTGTTGCTTCAATGTATAATTATTTAAATTTCTCTGGAAGATTATTCTCTTTTTCTAGAATCTGGAAAATTCCTCTTCCTCCAAAGGTTGTTTTCTTCAACTGGTGTTTGATTCATGGCAAAATCAATACTAGAGCTAAATTGTATAGACTTAACTTGATTGAGGATTCTGGTTGTGCTCTTTGCTCTAACCATATGGAGACTATTGATCATCTTTTCTTTGATTGTGATTACTCTTTCCTGGTTCTTGCAGCCATTGGTTCCTATCTGCTTGGCTTTGTTCCTGAAATTCATTCAGCGTTTGATCATTGGGAGTTCAATGATGCAAATGCTGCACTGGACTCCTTTTTAGCAATATTTTGTTGGTGTATCTGGAAAGAAAGGAACGCTGTGATATTTAATAAACCCCTGAGGTGATTTAAGGGATTATGCAATCTTATAATATTATGTTTTAACTCTTGGTCAGGTCTGGCTTCTTCCTCTGCCAGCTTCATGCTTGCTCTGCCAGCAAATAATAGTCCAGTGAGTCTGTGGGTTCTAACCATGGCGATTCAAGTCCAGTTTTGCAGTAATCTGTGCATGGTTGTCTGTGCTAACATATTATTCTGCTATGTCTTCTTTTGGCTTATGTATAATCTGCATATTTCTCTATCTGCATTTTGGGGCGTTCTAGCTTCTGATGTAATGTTTGTTTTGGTTTGAACTACTGTATAATTATCACTCTTATGTATTCGGTAACTTAGCCACCAGTTGGGCTTGTCAACTGGACTATATATATTTTAATATTATGCTAATCGGCTGTGCAGTTTCGCACATCCGTCTTACTCTAAAAAAAAGTAGGAGGTTTCGGAGGTGAAAACAAGGTCGTGGAGGGTTCTTGGAGGGTAGGGGGCATGTGTTGGCCAATATCAATGAGTTTTGGAAGATACTTGTGTCGCACTTGACACTATTGCTGGCACGAAACACATGGAGAACGCGGTATAATGGGAGGGTGCAAGTTGCGTTGTAGGAGAAGAAGGAAGTGGAGATTTCGAAGGGGAGAAAGATGGTGGGTTCCCGTGGTGTTCGATGCTTTGTAGAGGTCTAGATGGAAGCATTGGAGGAGAAGCTAGTTTCGGTAGTGGTGGAGTTAAATAGTGGAGTAGAAGTTTGTTTCGAAAGGAGGAGGATTTATGTAAAAACATGATTAGCCTGGCATTAGGATTGATATTACTTAATTATATTTATATCATTTATTTCAGTTATAACTTGTAATATTAATAACTCGCTCATATGATATTAGAACATAATGAAACAAGAAGTTTTGGGATCGCATTGACGAAGGCTACGCGTAAAAATTGGTTTGGAGTGTTTTGGAGCTTACTGAAATTTTATCTAATTTTAAACGTCCATTTTAAATTAGATAAAATGACGTGAAATCATCAATTTAAAAAATGGTGAGTTAACTCTCGCACTTTCTGGAATTCTATGATGTGATTAAATTCATATAACTAAAGTTTATTGTTGTTAGTATAAATTTGATGCTTGGATGTTACTTGTTTGATTGTAGATTGCCGTATTTATTTTTTCGTTGTTTAAATAATTTAGAATAGATTTCTATCTCATATTCAATTATATAATGATATTATGAGTTGTGATGTAGGGAAAACAGGTTGGAGGGATTCAACTAGATTCCTCAAATATTTTGTTGCTAGTTGACTTCATATTATTTATATATGAATTATTTATCCAAAGTAACGTTAAACCCTGTCTGGGTATTGATTGTTGAATTGGATATTGATTATTGAATTGAAATTCAACATTGTGTGTTTAATCAATAAACAATGTTGATTAAGTGATTGGCAACAAATGGTATAGAAACCTTGTTTTTAAGACGTTAATTCACCGCCAGCCGAATCAACGTATTTAAACTTAAAAAAATTATTTTTATAACTGAAGCAAAGTTTTAAATTATATTTTATATAAAAATAGAAGTCTTATAAATAAACCGATATCTGTAAATGGTTTTTACAATAGTAGTTATAAAATACTATGTACAACAAGTTTAATGTTTTAAATAAGTTTATAAGCGTATAAGTCAGAATTTAACCTACGAGTTAATAATTTGAAATAATTATTTTCAAGAAACCAATTAAGCGATATTATTAGATTATTTATATAAATCTAAGGGGAAGATGTAATTAAAATCAGTTAACAAGTTAACTGATGGTTCCAAGTTGACTAAGTCAACTTTTTAATTGGAAATGGTTATTAGATTAATTCGTCTTTAATTAATCTAATTAATTAGTTTAATTAATAGTTGTTTAAATTAATAAGATTTCTTAAAATGTAATTTACCTTTTAATTATCGATGTTTAAAGATTACTGATAATCATGCATGCAGTTAGTAGTTATCTAATAAATTTTAATTTGAAAAGTGATTAACTAACCTATTTTAGTTAATAAGGAAGTAAGCCAATTTTACTTTAGAAAACAACAAAGTTAATTATTATTTTAATTAATAGTAATTAAAGCAATTACTTTTAAATGGAAATTCATTTACATCGAACTTGTAATTGAATTTCAATTGAATGTTATAAAGAATTTTGTAACGCAATTTAACATCTTAATCCAAATCTTATTAATAAAAATTTATAATTTTTTTAAAGCTAATGCAATTATTTTAAGTAAGTGTTTAGTTAATAATTGAATTAAGTGAAACAACTGAAACTGAAAAGAGGTTTCAAGAATGCAAATGAAATCGTTTATCGGATTCGGGTAAAAAAATTGGATAAAGGGTTTTAGTAATAAAAATTGGAATTTATGTTATATAATAAGTTGCTTAATGATTTGATGGATTGATGTTAAAGGAATCAGATAAAGGATTTTTGAAATAAAACCCAAGTTGTAAATAAATTATAGTGAAACGGGTTAAGGTTAAAAGGCACATTTTAATAAACTTTTTACTTGATCAATAAATTAAGTGAGGGAAATTGAAATTTGAAATAGATTTTCCAAATGTAAGAAATGATATTTAAAACCATAATTTAAATGACATAGAAGATGATTTTTAATGATATTATAGTTAATATGGGTTTTGGAGTTACAAACTTTTATCTATCCCAAGATAAGAACATTGTCAATCAAGGTCTGAGAGGTAAATAAAATACCCTAACTTGAACGACTTCATATTATCAAGGGATAATATTAGTTTGTAATGGTAATAAATGCTGGAAATAACCTATTATTTCCATAGATAAAGTTTAAACTTTTTAAAGTTTGAAGTTAAATAAAACCGTTATGGTTTATATAATAAACGATGTATTGTATGACGTTGTTTTGGCCTATATAAGGTTGGTAAGTATATCTATAACATTTGGTTATATATATGTATATGTATATATAGCGATATTTCTAAAATAATGAAAATAAGTGGGGTTTGGTGAATCTGTTTATTCTAATGAATTAGGAATATAGTCATTGTTTTCAGTATAACGAAACAAAAGAGATTTGTCGAGATATGAATATTGAATCGATGAGATAGTTTTAATAATTGGGTTTTAATTTAAGGGTTTGAGTTGCCAATGTACTTGACTGTACTGTTTTGAGTTGATAGTTAAAAACCCGACTATCAATGAAATATCCTATTAGACCTTTGATGTGTTATTCGAAGAGACCGGTATGGGAACTAGACCAAAACCACTTCGAGCCGACTTGGCGTTTGAAGCTAACCTGTAGGGATGCTTATAAAGAACAAGGATTGAAGATCGTGGATCTTCGTAAATTAGAAGAACCACTTTTAATCTCTGATTTGTAACCAGAGATAAACTGTGTTTATGTCGTGGTTGAAATTTATGGATTGCAAGGACTACTCGCTACTGATCCTTTGGGTGATTCCTATATAGGAT
The DNA here is from genome assembly GCA_030737875.1 of Allium sativum. Classification (NCBI taxonomy): domain Eukaryota; kingdom Viridiplantae; phylum Streptophyta; class Magnoliopsida; order Asparagales; family Amaryllidaceae; genus Allium; species Allium sativum. Next base: position 745,090,497 of record CM060916.1, on the reverse strand, counting down.
GCAGTAGGAGTGTGCCTTTGGTTCATCCTGTTCCTGAATGACTTGTATGGATGAATGTTTGATAGAGTATTTCCTAAGAGTCACGTACTTTGATTTTCACAAATATACCAAGTTTGGTGGCGGAGAAAGCAACTTCTTTTAGCTTAACACCCAGAGTGTATTTGTATAAATAAATTAGTGATTTGATGGATCTTACATTGTGGAACTTCAAAGTTAATGTGATGTTCTCTGAAAGATAATCGTTACCTCAAGCCGCATCAATCGGGAAAATGACAGAAATCAGGCATGCAACATGGCTATGTGGGTCATTCCCACTAGGGTGTATTGTCACTATATAGAGAAAATTCATTTTTTTCTTCTATTGCTTCTATATCTTCCAGATAACGGTGGTTGGCCAACCGTAGGTGATGATATATTTGGCACACTAAAGTTGAATGAGTGGTCGGTCATGTGTGTTCGGGTTGCAAGATGTTCTTGTTGAACCCTGGTGTTCCCTCTCTAGAGAACACTGATCGGGAGGTAGTCGCAAATCTTGTCATGTTGGAAATCCAAATTCCAGTACGATCCGTACATTTTTAGATGTAAACCAACAATGTTGGAAAGTGTGATGCAAACTTTTTGCCTATATTCTTGTTTATTTGTGGTTTGATAGACATTATTATAATATAATTGGATTTTGATATAAAAAGGTTGATTTGATTATCGTAAGGTAAAAACACATGGTAGGTTCATGTGTGGTCGTGTCTTGCAAGAGTTTCATTCTTTCAAAGAATTTCTAAAGTTAACAAGTTGTTTATGTTATGAATTTATCACTGAAAATATTCCAAACTGATCCAGGTTGATTTTGCTTTGCTTCAAAATGTGCGGGTCAGACCGAGTATGTAACGACCCGATAAGAATTCGATGCCCGAATTCCGACAATAATACATAAAACCCATATTATGTGCCAAAAATCAAATATCAAAAACCCAAGACAGTTATTAGAAAGAAAACAGAGGGTGAGGAAAGAAAGAAATATTAGAATAGAAGAAGAAGAACCACACAACACAGAGTCTCACATTGCAGCGGAATAAAATATAATATAAAAATAAATCTTTATTGAGAGCTTGAAATAAAACTTACAATCATCAGAGTACATCAACACATCTGGACAGTTATAATAGCCTATCCTCATGTACAACACACAGCAGAAAAATAATATATATAACATCATAACTTCTGAACTCTTCCAGCTCGTCTCTTCATAGTATCTGATAACCTAAACCTGTAAAACTCGGTCTAAACCGAGCATTACAGACACCGGATCAGTCTGGTTAAACAGAGTGAGGAACCCACTAAGTTTATAAGAAACACTCAACTTGATTTTAAAGTAAAAATCCTTTCGAAAGTAAAGGATAATTGTAAGACCAATCAAAACATAGACACGAACGGTTTTTACCTTACGATTACCCAAACATTTTGAAATAATATCTTATTCTAATATTATAATAGTGTCTAAATACAAACAAATAACAATCTAGCGGAAGGCTTGCATCTCACGCTCCACATACATAGTGTACAATCAAAACCACGGGCTCTTATAGAGAATGGATTTCCAACTGGCAAGGTATAGGACCACCTTCCGACAGTGTATCTATAGAGAGGAATACACTAGGGTTTAACAAGAACGTCTTGCAACCTAGGCTAAACATGACCGGCCATTCACTTCGCTTGAATGTTCCGAATATATTGTCACCTTACGGTTGGTACCAACATAATCGTTCCAGGGAGATACAAAAGCGAAAAGAAGAACAAATATGAATATTCTCTAAATGGTGACAATACACCCTGATGGGAGCGACCCATATAGTCATGCGACCTACCTGATTTTTTCCATTTCCTAGTTGATGAGGCTTGAGGTTAAGCTTATCCTTCAGAACAACACATCTCCATCCATTTTGAATGCCACATCGTCAGATCCTCCATAAATCACTAATTGACGTCCACAAAAATACTCTAGTTGTTAAGCTAAGAGAAGTGCCCCTCTCCACCACCAACTATGGTACGTTTGAAGAAATCAACGTATGCCATCCTTTTGGAAATACTCAGACATCCGTCCATACAAGTCATCCAGGAGCAGGATGCACTGAAGGCACCTCGTACCACATCCTTATATAGGAATCACCCCCAAGGATCAGTAGCGAGTAGTCCTTGCAAATCCGAAGATTTCAATCACGATAGAATCACAAGCCGTAATAACTCTAGCAGCCAAACCAGAGAAATTTAACAAGTAGTTCTTTCGCTTATGAAGATCCACTGTCTTAAATTACTCCATCTTCAATCAACACCTTCCATCCCTCACGTATTTACTGGTCAGAATGGTTTTCGAATATAAATTTGATCCCAATCTTTCTGTACCAACAATCCTACAGGTCAGATTTGATAGTTGGTTATTTAACTATCAAATAAACAATCATTCATCCATAAAAATAAAATAAATTTACTGATTCAGTACCCAGCATTATTTAGCTTCTTTAATTAACTAGTCGTTAATTAATTAAAACTTAAAATTCAAAAAAAAAACTTTTCCCTTTATTCTTTTAATATAAGAATATTCAATTATCATTCCACTTCTACTCATTGGCTCCTTATTGTAAATTGGTAAGTGAATAAATCTCTTAATATCAACCCCAAAGGCTGAAACCAACATCAGATTGACACCTTGAAAGTTACTCAACTCAACCAATGTACACCAAGTTCCAATTTCTTAGAAAACACATCATGCTCCCTTTTTTCCATTTTAAAAACAATTATACTCCTTTATAATCTCATTAATATTTCCCATTTTATTTATTTAAAATACCATTTTATTAATTAAATAGTTCAACATAACTTATATAAATAAATATTATAGATTCCCTTTCAAAAACCCTTCATCTTTCATTTACAAAGTCATTTAACCATTCATTTAAAAATTCCTTAACCATTAATTCATAAACATCTTATATAAACATTTTATCCATTCATTTAAAAACAGCTTAACCATTCATTTATAAACAGCATAACCATTCATTTATAAATAGCATAACCATCCATTTATAAATAGCTTGACCATTCATTTATAAACAGCTTAACCATTCATTTATAAACAACTTAACCATTCATTTATAAATAGCTTAACCATTCATTTATAAACAACTTAACCGTTAATTTATAAATAACTTAACCATTCATTTATAAATAACTTAACCATTCATTTATAAACAACTTAACCATTCATTTACAAACAACTTAACCATTCATTTATAAACAACTTTCTAGTTGCAAATCTTGATTCAGCTCTCCCTATTAACTCAGTTTATATGTATTTCCATTTATAAGTCCTTTTGGCAATCTTGCCTTGAAATCTCATTTATTGGGTATTCGTCTTAATTCCCATTTATATATCAATATTCATATTCTACTTTCAATTCCATTTTTCGCTAATTCCATTCACAGAAACCCATTTAATCACTTACGTATATTTATAAAAACGTTCATTAGTTACGAAAATCCACCTTTCAACTCATTTAAATCAATTCTCATATATTTCCACTTCCATTAGTCCATTTCAAGATCTTAAAATCTTTTATAATCCCATTTATGCCCTCAGACTTTTCATCGCAATCATTTTAATATTCTAATCTAGTTTATACTGCTTAACCATTTATTTATTAATATCTTGGAATTCCCATTTATTTATGATTTAAATAGTTTTAAAAACATAAAAAATCTTTGATGTTTATTTTTAAAATAAACATCATATTTCAAATATATATAGCTTTGGAAACATTTACAATCGATTTAATATCGATTTCAAAAATCTTTTATTTTATCGTTGGTACTAAAGAGGTAAATATATGCTAAAGTACCAAACCGTGAAATATAAACCAATTTCACATCCAAATAAACACAACAAATCATATTGATAAACATTATTATATTGATAAATCCCATTTTGCTTTTGTTTCAGCACAGTTTCTGCATTTTGTAGAAACCAGTTTTGTGAGCCACTGGAGGATGGCTAGATCCTCCCATTTTGTTATATTATATTGCTTTAAAAAAAATGTTAGTGAGGAATCCCATTGGATTCCTCTAACCTGTCAATCCCTGCATCACAAATTCATATTTTAACATATATAGTAATATTATAAAAATTAACAATTACTGGTGAGGAATCCAGTTGGATCCCTCTAACCTGTTTTTTTCCTACATCCAAATAGGTTGCCTCAAATAAAGTCATTCAATAAGAATTATCCAATTTAAACTAATAATTTATATTACAGTCAATAATGATAATTTAACACAATAATAACAATTCAATTAATTCATTAATTTAAACACGTTTATTTTATAAACGTGACCAACAAAGAAAGTTACCTCAATTGGTTCCAATCATCAAGATAACAATTTGTTTTTTCACTAAAATTAAACAACGTTTAATTTCATCGATTTAATCAACATATGAATATATATGAAACAAATAGTCAACCATTAACAACCATAGCACGCAATTATAAAACCCGACTTATATAAATATAAGTGGGAACAACCGAGTGAGTTTAACTCACTTTGGTTTTTGTTTTATTGAAACGGTTCAATTACAGTTAAATTAAATAGTCGTTTAATTTAACCGTAAACCCCTGTTGTCTCTATTTTTGTCCAGAACAGTACCACGATGTAGATCTCAGCACCACGTTCCCGTTGCAACTTGTTTCATTTAGTTCTAATAAGATATGCACTAGTTATAAACAATATAATTATACGAATTGATTAAAGTAATAAATTTCTTTAATTGGATATTAATAAATGTTGCTCAGGTCCGAATTAACTTCTGTATCGTTTAAAACCCAGCTTCATGTTCCAAAACTCCCATCCAATATTCACAACCCTGTCATGATTTACACATCATTTAATAATTTAAAATACAATTAATTAATTTTAATTAGAGGTAATTAGCTAAATAACTTTGTTTTAAAATCATTTAGGCTGATAGTTTCGTTTCCCTGTACACCGCTCTTCAAACTTCGAACCACACACCAACCCATCCCGCAACGACTCAGTTGCTTCCTGCATGTTCAAAACACAATATAATTAACAAGAATTCCTTAATTCACTTCAGTAGTTTTAATTACTAATCATACTTAATCAAACTTAATTATGTGATTTAAAATATTTGGTCGATGATTTCCTTTCTAGTTCGAACTATTTCGTTCCAGCAAGCTCTCCACGTCTTCACTCAAACCAAAAACCACGCTCGTTGTTTCCCAAATACCACCCCCGCCTGACTTTATCTCTATCACACTCACCATATGGATCTAACAGTCGATCGGAAAGCACCACTTGAAGCACCGTCACCCACTCGACACTCGCCCCCAAGCAGCTCGTCGCGTAGCTTACGCGCCCTCGTTTGCTCCAGAAAACCCTACAACCGGCGGCGAATTCAAGCTAAACCCTGGCCACTCCACATCCTCAAATCAAATCTCCACCGCACATATCCTTGAACTCGATGAGATAAGAATTTTTTAGTTGGAGATATCATAAGATAAGGCGTGGATTAGAAGAGATTGAAGAAGAAGTTATTGAATGCTTCTGGCCATTGATTCTATAGAAGACAGCCGAGAAAAGATTTTGACCACGGCTAACGAAAATTTAGGGTTGATGGGCTGCCGGATGCTACTTATAGGGCGAGGATTATTAAAATATTATTTAATGAAACTTCACCATGAAGTAATATATAAAAACCATTGCAAACAACCATCGATCGAGATGAAAATTGTCATCCTAGCACAAAACAACATGCCATACACGATGGGATAGGTTTCGTCGAATTCCGAGATCATTTAAATGGAAAAGAGTATGAAGTCGACCCATCCAGAACTCTTCGAGTGGTATGTCCCATATATCATATCTTACTTATGCCATAGTGTCTTGTGCTATTAGAATTTCGCATGTGAGGATAATATTTTGATTGCATGGACTGTTGAATGCTAGATTGGATGGTAGATTGGCTACTCGTGGATGGTAGGCATGCGGGAAGTTGTGTTTGCTCGTGTTTGCTTGGGATTTCGGGGGCGAATTCCTAAACGGGGGAGAATATAACGACTTATATTTTACGTATCGACCGATCATAAAATAATTATATTTTATTCCCTAGTGGTTGGATCATTCTCAGGTTTTGGTATGTTGTTTATGGGGATGTGAGACATGTTCATCATTTCTACCGAATTCATATACGAACATTTTGTCCTTAAATTTGTTGTTTGGGTTATAACTTCAGATAGGAATCGAATCAGGCGCCGAGACAGATTCCATTGGATCGGAATAGTGATTTACGGTTTTGTATAGTAGTCATATGAGGGATTTGGTCCAGCGGTTTGGGAGGAGTCGTTATTCTAAGTTTTAGCTTGTGTTTAGGCAAACTGGTTAGCAGCTAATGGGCTGGTTAGACAAACCCGTTAGACCTATGACCAACATATATAAATAGGGGGACTTGGGAGATAATTAGAGTTACTATCTTCATTCTAAATTTTAGGTTGGGCATATGTGATTCTCCAGTTCAGCCTAAAATCCTATTTGTCCACTTTCTTCAATCAAATTCATCGTAGATTGCATCTAGAAGATAGATCATCATCAAGAAAGGGTAGATCTTCATTAAATAGGATTAGATCATATCATATTGCATCATATTCAAGGGGTTTCAGCATTGTCCAGATCTGATCTCATTGAATCTACATCAAATCTAGAAATTGGTGAGTGATGGGTATCTCTCACACAGATGCTACGAATTGTATGGGTAAATTAGGATCATATTCATATGTTTCATGTTAAAATCACCTTAGATCTGATCATATATATTTAACTCGGACCTAGAAACCCTAGGAAAACCTAATTTGATCATATTAACTGGATAAATGTTAGATTTATCAGGTTTATTTATATGTTAGATCCAAATCATGCTAGATGTCATGTTTATGATATGTTTATGCTATGCTTAAGAATTTTTCATGTTTGTATGATTATTTCTGTATGGATTGATGCTTATTTTGATTGCATTGCTTGAGTTATATGTTAAATTTTTTGCTGTCGAGTCACAGGATTGAAGAACATAGCAAACTGGAGGTTCAGATGATCGAATTCAGACGAAACTTGGCGAAGGTGCTCTGGAAGGCAAGAGAATAGGGGATGAAAATTTTGGAGGGTCGCATGGCTCTGGGTTTGGATAGTGTGGCATCGTGGTGATCTATCAAGCCTATTGTAAATTTTCTGACCATTCGGAGTTGATTTGTGATGGATCAAAGGTTGATTTCTCGAGACGTGAATAGATCGGCATTTGCTTCATGAATGAACGTCGTATTGATTGGAGAATAGATCGATGGAATGCACTCAAGGTAACGATGGATCGAGACATGACACTTAGCAAAAATTAGCTAAGTGCGAGGGTCGACACCGACCCATGGGGAGGTCGAATGGGGAGTCGTGGTTTTGAGGGCGTGATTGTGATGGTTCTCCAAGTTTTCTAGTGAAGTTTGGATTGAAACAGACATTATACGATCGATGCGCAACTCAAATATGAATTGTGCTTTGATTGTGAACTCAGGCAGGAGTGGTCGAAGCTAAGTTGATGTCATACTGGTCATGAGATGGAATATGATATTGTTTGATGAAGAGTTGACTCAGGTAAGAGTTAATTAGAGATGATAATGGTTGACTCAGGTAGGAGTTAACCAGGGATGATAACAGAATTAGTTCAAGAGGCAACTTAACTAAAGAAGTGATGTCGCCAAGGAGAAAGGCTCGACAAGTTTGATGCGCCAATGGATCGTTGGTTATCGATGTGTTTTAGCGGACTCAAAGCAGAGGTATTGTGGGGACGCCCATAAGGATCAGGTAGGATCGTGTACCTTAGATCAAACTAGGGCAGGAGTGATCTAGTTGTATCAGGTAGGAGGCAAACGTACAAGTCACGATAGCCTATGGCAGTTCAGCTAGAACTGGGGTTTTTCAATTAGCTCTTTTGATATGTGAAATGCAATTTTGATAACTAATTGATTTACGGCTGTACTTGGTGATAACTAAGACATTGGATGCTATGTTTGATTTGATGTTTCTTCTCTATTTTCTCTGGGTAGGTTATCACCATAGGATGTTGAAGAGAAGAGGTATTGGGGTATTCCTTTCCTATTTCTGATGTGAGATGTGATGGATTGTTTCACGTGTTAACTTGATGGTTGTTGGGAAGATCGGAGGCTCAATCTGCCTATACTCATATTATCCTGTGTAACTATTGTTATTTATTTATCGCTCACTAAGACTGTTGTCTAAATCAAGGTTTTATGTTTCTCTCTTACTACCTTGGGTTGTTCATCAATGTTGTTGATGAGAAGACTGAGTAGCAGGTAGCAGGTTTGGTGCCGGTGTTGTTGTGCGATGAAGAGCATGAGGCTGGCATACTATTATTACCTACTAGAATAATGATTTCTTTTTTATTTCCATTGAATGTTGATGTTATTGAGACTCTGAGGGATGTAGTGAGGCATGTTGTAATCAGAGATACATGTATCGAGAAGTATTGTAACCAAGATTATATGGTTTATGGAAATTTGATTCTCCACTCTGTTGTGCTTTATTACTATTTCCTGTTTTATATTTTATTATTATATATTGCCCATGCCTTGTGAGTTATACGACAAGTTATGTTTTCGAATTATTCTACCCTGATGATCGTCCCATATCGACCTAGTACATCGTACAGTGCACTTCTCCTTAGTTTTGTGCATGAGGTATGGAGCGGTCGTCACACTGCAGTTTAAAACTGCTTATGATTTATCTTAAGTATCTTCAAGAATGTATGAATTGAAACACGTTGAAAAATAAGTATGACTTGTTAATTTCTTAAGATAAATTGGGTCACTAAATTTGGTTTTGCGAAAAATAATGTTGTCTGGATCCTCATTACGGCATATACATATATGCATTATGTATGTTATAAGACACATGATTATGAATCTTTATTCTGGGTTAATTAATTGCTACTAGAAATAGTATTTGGTTTCATATGTAGATTTCATAATTTTAATACTCCTGCCATGTTGTATATATTGAAATGCAAATTATTTTCACCCCTACATACATATATTTATGCATATCTTAAAGGATGAAAGTCACTAGCCTGCTTGGACATATAAATTTATATATATGTATATGATACACACACACACACAATTATAATCTATTGATTTTGCAGATACATATATGAGGATGCATTTTATAGGCTAAAAAATTTGGAACAAAATAAGTGTTATTTTTTTCTTAACAAGCAACCTAGATAATAGTTATACATTCATTACATGGATTTAATTTATTGGATGTTGATGTATATATGTATTACCAGATCTTAGCTTTAAAAACACTAAATCAAAAACTTCTTGGTTATTCAAAGTCAATTTAATTTGCTTGTCAATTTTATGCACACACCAATATGTATATGTTGATGCTTTTGGTCATGCGCACAAACACTGAATATAATCCAGGCCGTTATTACCGAGTAACATGTATGCACACACATGGACCTTTTGATACTAAACTGTTTTGTAGTTATTGATGCAAACCAAAATTCATCCATTTGCATGATATTTTACAGCATTTATATATTTATTATGCCCACTAATTATTTGATAATTTGATGGCGTCATATTTTCTCATATGACGTTTAAACCTGAAAAGTTAAATGAACTTTAGGACCCACCATTTAACATAAATGTCTAATGCATGTATAGTATATGCGTGAAATAATTATTCTTTTTCATAGCTTTGGTTCAATGTAAATATACATGTGAATAGGGATGGCAATGGGGCGGGTCTAGGGTCCAAACCCGCTTGACCCGCCCATGTTTTGACCCATTTAGACCCGCCCTATAGGGTCTTCGGGGCGGATAGACCTACGACCCGCTTTTGGAGGTTCGGGTCTAAGGACGGGTCTAGGGCACGGCTAACCCGCCCCAACCCGACCCGCATGATTGAAACAAGATTAAACACTTTATAACTATAATCATTACTTGTTAACATTCTTAGGTATACATGATTATAACTTGAATATTATATTCTTTTAATTAAGAAACTATAATTTTTTCTTAGTATTAAGTTGTATCAATAATAATCATATAATAAAAATTGCATACATTTTGAACTACTATCTTACAAACCATTTTATTATATTCTCTTATCATTGTGAACACATTATAATATGTATATAATTTATCACTTAGTGATAAAAAATATAATTATGTAAATTTGTGTACATCAGAACACAATATCACCGGGTCGTTGGGCGGGTCAGGTCTACCCTGACCTATTCGGGTTTCGGGTATGAGGCGAAATTCTAGACCCGCACCGGGTCTATGAGGCGGGTCTGGGGTGAGGTTTAGAAAGTCCGGGTCAGGCCTGGGGAACGAGAAACCCGCCCCAACCCGTCCTATTGCCATTCCTACGTGTGAATGGATCATTGTATGATATGTCAAAATGCAAAAGGCAGTTAACAAATACATGCAATATGGATCATTAATTAATTCTCTACGCATGTTTGTTTTATGCTTATGCTGTCATATAAAATTGGCCAATATAAGTTAATATATTTCTTGTTGTAGGATGGGGGTACACCTATTTATAAGTAGATACACGTATGTATAAATTACTTGAATGTCAAGTAGTAGTAATGAATAAACTACATATATATATGATTGGCCCCTTTAGTAATCACTGTTGTGCAACTCTGCTATGATAGCTTCAATCAATTATATCATTTAAACAAGGTGATAGATTAGATAAGTTTAAAAAATATGATTTGTTAACTTGTTATTTATTTTACAACTCACAAATATGCATACACATGTAGTAGTAGTTATGAACTGTCTGCACATATCCAATTATTGGTCCATGGATGATTTGTCATCGTTACATAGCAGTAATGTACCATTTGACCAAATTAGTTATATTAGAAACATGCATACTTGGTTATACTTATATATGAGGATATAAGTCTAAACCTGCAGTGTACATGAAATTGGGACATGTTGTTTAATACAATATTGATTGTGTCTAGATACTGATTTTTTTGAAAAAAAAAATACTAAAACATGGACTTTGATGCCTCTTCATAAATGAAACACCTGAAAACATGTGTGTGTGTATAGTAGCATGCAATATTGATTGATAATGCTTACCTTATATATATATATATATATATACATACATACATATTTTATGTATGACATATCTATGTATTTGGATACAAAGTTGAGTTTAAGCAGCGTTATATATATATTGATATATAATCATTTATTTCTCACTCTGATACTATTTATATTCAGTTGAAAATATAAATATATATTTGATATATTTTAATATGAATGACTAATTGCAGATTTGGCTTGTGGCATAAAAGGGGGCATAAAGGATAGTTTAAGGAATAATTGAAATTTTTTCAGTTGGAGCAACAATAAATAAAGTTGGCGAAAGCTAAAACTGCAAATACATTTTGAGAAATTAACAAGTGCGACTTGTGTTTAATTTTCAAAGGCATCTGTATGTTTATAAATTATGTATATGTTACTTTATAGATATAACGTTGAGTGTAACTTTTGTATTAGTTTTGTATTTTCGGAATTGTATAGATAAATATACCGATTCTTAAACATTACAGTATAAATATATTTATGTTTTGTATGTACGTATGAGCAGAAGTATATTGTTGATAACATATATGCGTATATATCAATGTGAAGATCTGTTCAGTTGCGTTTTATATATAGATGAGTTTCTACATTCTAAATAGAATGAGATTTAATACGACGTTATATGTAATAATGGATATTGAGTTGCTTACAATATATTCAAATTTGGACCTCGAATTCATTTCTGCTTATATAATGTATATGTTGAAAGTCATTTGATTACATGAACCTTATGTATATGAGTATAGTTTCTATAGTGTATAAGTTAAGTTGACAAAAATTTTGAAATGCTCAAAAAATTAAATAGGCATGCTTGTTATATATGAATTGAGTTTAAATTCATATACTTGGTATATTTTATTTAAATCTAATTAATTATACTAATGTAAAATGCATACATTCTGATATATGTAAATGACATTAATATTGTTCGCCTCTACAAATTATAAAATCCCTTTAAGCCAATTATTTATATTAATTCATGGTGATGTCTTCCAGTAAATACACTCATCAATGCCAGAATCACTAGATGTAGGTAATGCCAAAGCGTTGTACACCTTTTATTTTGGTTATATGCGGTGGAGTAAATGTGATGCTTTACTGTATAATTGGGTCTGACTTAACTACACTATCAGAATGAGATTATGGGCTTAGAGAAAGGGGCATGAAATATTTAATATTTAAATGAACAAAATTGTTCACCATATCCAAGGTTATATAAGAGATATAATTGACATAAGATCTCTACCTAAAGATTTTATTTTGGGCGATCAGCCAAAACTGACTCTAGGCATGATTATATATGGATCTTGGACATACAAAATTGTTCATCATGTTATACAAGAGTTTTTTGAAGGAAAAGGTAGTGAATCAGCATGATTCATGCCTTTATATATTAAGTACCATAAAGTAGCAAGTCATGTATTTACATCATATTTACAACAAAAAAAAGGCTATCGCTACATATCAGCGATTACTACATACATACATACATACAGCCTGACAACAAAAAATGCATATACTTCATAACATTATAGCACCATATACTAAAAGCAAAAAAGACATAACATAAACCCAATAATCGTCTTACTCAAGCATCATGTCCGGTGATATGCCTCACACGCTTCACCCTGTCAGCGATGGATTCAACATGCCTCTTCCTCTCCATGCATGCCCAGTCATAAACAAAATTAAGGATGGAGTAAATGATACTGTTAGGAGCTTTCATCTTGCATTTAAATTTTCTGGAGTTACGCTCATGCCATAAAATCCAAGTGTATGCAAAATTTAGCAACGCAAATAGATAACTGTTATGAGAATCATCCAAGGCCGGGTAAATGTATTGCCAAAAGTTATATTGATCTGCTATGAAATCACCCTAATGCAAGTCCAAGAAAAAGAAAACTAAACACTTTGTCAAGATGTAAAAAGCAAGGTCGCAATCCAAAAAAAAGGTGATGATAATCCTCCTCGTCACGACCGCAAAACACACATCCACCCACCACGTTCACACCTCTTGTCTGAGTCTGCGAACTGTATCGGCCATGCATCATGATCCATATATGAATTTTCACTTTATCAGGAACTTTGAATCGCCACATATATTCAAACCCCAACCTCCTAATCCCAGTGAAGTTGATCAACTTGTAGATGCTGCGAACACTGAACAGCTTTCTTTCCCCCTCCAACATCCATACAAACTCATCATTTTCATTGGACAAGCTCACCTTGTCAAGCAAATCGAAAATACAACACAACTGAACCAAAGCATTACTAGCCACCAATATGGAGAATGTTAGCTTCCATTTGAAACCCGGAGCATCAATATCATACATCTCACCAACTGTGTAGTTTTTATTCCAAGCAATTGCAAAGAGATCCGAAAACTCCACACATAAAAGGACGGGGAAGAGCCAGTTACCGAACCAGAATGAAGTGTTATGGCCATTTTTCACCACAATCTTAGTGCCCAGTTTTAACTAATGAGCGTGAAGCATAACATTATGCCAAAACACCGAACACATTGAAGAATCAAAATTCCAATCAAAATTGCCATTATAACATGTACTAATTATCCATTCTTTCCAAAGAGCATGCTTATCAGAAATCATAAGCCCACTTACAGAGTAAAGCTGAATTCATGTTCTTCATGTTATACATGAGTTGTATAAGAGATATAATTAACATAAGATGTCTACCAAAAAGATTGTGTTTTGGGCGATTAGGCAAAGCTAACTCAAGGCATGATTAGATATGGATCTTGGACCACCAATTTATATATATATATATATATATATTTGAAATATATATATATATATATATTTGAAATATATATATATATATATATATATTTGAATTATATATATATAGAGAGGGGGGATGTTAATTTGAGTTGGAGCGTATTTTAATTTAAATTATACATTTATATTATTTTGCAATATTCTATGTAATTTTGATTGCCAATATATATATATATATATATATATGTATATATGTATATATATATATATATGTGTGTGTGTGTATATATATATATTGCAAGACATCTATCATTGTTTTATTATTTATTATCTACTGTAGATATTAAATGAAAACAACTCCGATAATGTATTACTAAGATCGATCCTTAAGAAGGATAAATTGAATTAAGTCAAATTTCTTGACTAACATCGGAATTCTAGGATTGTCCCCAAACAAAATTAAAATGTAATTATTTTACAAATATAGAAGATCTAAAATGAAAGTCGAAGTATGACTTCAAACCGAATTGGATATAAATGTTATAATTATCTACTTATACATCTCTGGTATTAGATACTAGATATGGATCACATATATGTATGTGAATTTGTGGGAATTGCAATGGAATTAGAAATATGGAAAAATAAGAAGTGAACTTACGAATGGAAATGAAATAAAGGTTGCTACATTATCCATAGAAAGCTGCATTTTGTTCTAACTACTGGCTTAGTTGAAAAATTAAAATATTATTATTATAAAATTCCATTTAAAATAAATATTATTCTGTATCTTATTCAGACAAGTTTGAATAAGTTTGAATTTCACTTGTAATAAAAGGACAATTGTTGTTCATTTTATTTAAATGAAATAACTTACGGAAATACGCAATTAGTTAATGATTTTATGAATCATTAACTTTAATATGCTTTATAATAACATAAATAGTGGATAGATTAAATCTAATGATCCAGTATACCTTATCATCATCAGTTAGGCTATATAAATAAGAAACACACATCAAAACTTCATAATGATGGAATTTTAAGGTTATTTGATTTCGAATCATATGAAGAATGCAAATCTTGTTTATTAGGTAAGATAACTGAATCGCCTTTCACTTGACACGGTGAATGGGAGAGTAAATATTGTGTCTCATACACAATGACGTACATGGAACAATGAATACTTAGGCTAGAGGTAGTTTTTATTACTTCATTACATTTACTTATGATGTTAGTAGATGTAGATGTGTGTATCATATGAGACAAAAATCAGGATCCTTTGAAAAGTTCAAAGAATTCAAAAATGAAGTTCAAGGATAATTTTAAAATAAATTAAAACTCTTCTATTGATTAAGTCAATCATTTAATGACTGTCTAAAGAGAGCAGAACTGTTTCACAACCCACTTCACCTAGAACACCATATTGGAATGGTGCATCTGAAAGGAGAAGTCGCACCTTATAAGAAATGGTACATTCAATGATTAGTGATATAGATCTTCCAATAAATTAATTTTTGGGTCATCCCCTTGAAACAATTGCATTCATATTTAATTGTAATCCTATAAAACGACTCTGAAGACGTCATATATGATATGGACTAGGATCCTAGTGTGTCTATCATGTAGATTTGGAATGTGAGGCATTTATTAAATGTCTTTCCTCTGATAAGATCGGACCCAAATCTGATAATTATTTTGTGGAATATCCAAAAGAAGAAAATGGATATTATTTTTATAAATCCTCTGAGAATAAAATGTTTACTGCTCGAATTGTTATCCTTTTAAAAGGAGAGTCAGTCTCTAAGACCAATGGGGATGAAGTAGAACTCGAAATGTCTCGGGAACCAAAAAATATAATTAAACCTTGTATATAAAAGAAATTGAGTGGGAGTTAAACAATAATTTAAATGTTTTATAACATATTACGTATTGTGAATGATGTTAGTTTTAAAATAAAAAATAAATACTAACTCTACCAAGGAAGATGCTTGGATTAAAAGTTCATCTTTGAGCTTAGTTATATCTATTGTTTATCCAATGATTTTATATTGTGATAAAAATGGAGTTATTGATCAGGCCTAGAGACCTTAATCTAATTATCGATCCAAACATATATTTAAAAAGTATAATTTCTTATGTGAAATTATTCATAATCTATAAAGTTGCAAAAAGTTGTAATGTTGCAGACCTACCAACTTAAACTCTGTCGTAACAGAAGTTTAACAATCACACTATTCATAGGTATATGGTACATGATCGATTAACTCGTGAAAGTAGGACATTGTTAGAGTTTATGCCCTAGAGGCAATCCATTTGATGTGATTAATAGCATTGTTGATGTTATTATTTTATTTGGAATAAAAGTATTATGTCATGTTATATTTACTACACAATATAAATATTAACATAATAGAAGTCCTTAGAATAATAATATGGAATTATATAGCTCAAGTAAGTGACTTGAACATGACATTATATAATATATTAAACATTATAGTTCTTAAATGTCCCTAGTCAAGTTTTATTGTTTACATAGGATAACAATAAAACACGGAGACAAGTATGTTCAATGACTAATGATTATATCTCATTGATCAATAATATACGTGATATTAATGTCAATACATAAATACGTATTGGAGAATAGCGTAATGGGTTGACCCACCATGAAAAAACTACATGGAATATAATTAACAGTATCATAAGTTATTCTCATAGTGACGGTGATGTAATGGTCCTCAAACTGAAAATCATTATAATTTAATTCGAGGGTATTTGTGTTTCGATATCATCAAAAGTTACTTTTAACCGAGTAGACGATAAAGGTGATTATTGGATACATTTCGAACCGCTTGAAAATTATGAATGATCTAGATGGAATTTGACCCTACAACATAAGTAGAGATATCCATGGGCCTCTTGATTGAGTGAGACTATGAAATGCATGGCTATGCTCAAATATTGCTTTGTTTTAAATAGTCTACTCATCGATCAAGATAAAAGGATTAAATTATAAAGAGGATGATACATTACATGCCTCGAGTTTAATCTTGGATATATTGGTTAAAAGGATTATATTACATTGAAACACCGATCAATGATCACAGAAAAGGTTGTATCGGACTATCAATATTATTATAACTTGGGTAGGAGTGACGTATTACTAGATGCCAACCACTGTTTATGATTTTAAATACAGTTTAAAATCATTGCCAACATTATAATAACCTACAGGGTCACACAATAAGAACGTTTGAAATGGAAGGACTGCTCTAAACAAATAAATTTCAAACGTTGATTTTTTTTTTACTTGAAATGGTCTATACAGTATTTTTCGTTCACCCCATTATTTTCGAAATACAAAAGAAAGGGTACCAACCCTTTTATTATTATTCTATCAAATAGAAAAACTCGAAGAAAATATTAAAAGGGGCGAATCAAAAATCATGGTAATCGGCTAGTAACGATTCCTTGATTTCGATTTTGTTTTGACGGGATCGAACACTCGTTCGTGGATACCTCTAGAGGTGGTGGCATATCTTATGCTATGATCCGATTCGACTCCATATTCAATTTGGTCGGTTTTTGTAGCCCTAACAATGGTATAATCTTCAATTTGTTAAATTTTACATAGATCCTTTAGTTTAATTTTTTTTAAAAATACTAAAATAGGTCAATGATTCGACAAAGAAACCTTTCAATCAAGACCATAGATGGTTCGGGTCTATCGACTGATGTCACCGCCGAATTAAATCGTTTCACGATCTTTCACAGAGTCTCATTGACTTCTGCTTGATTGTTGTTAGAGTCATAATGCTTTTTGGATGAGCGATGTGAACTCTGAACTGGTCGACATACCTGCAAACAAAAGCATTCCAAGAGTGAATAGAATCTGTTTCCAACTACCTGAACCACAGGGCAATAATGTTTTTCAAATAAATCAGAAACACTTTGCCATGACACTCTCCAAAGCAGAGAGAACTTCCATATATCGCACATAGTGCATCAAGTGAGCAATCGGATCGTTCCGACCATCATAAGCTTCCAATACCGGTAATTTCAATTCTATGGGTTAGGAAAATTCCTAATATCCAAAGAGAACGGACTGTTAGTAACATAATCCAAATCTGAAGAAGAGGCATCGCCTCTAGTAAATCGATTAATAACATCCACGATTTGAGATCCAATATCAAAAATGGGCAACTGATTGAAGTTTTCCAAAGCGACACTGGTGCCCCTATGTTTAAATCCATGTTAGCAACCAGTTAATTAACAATAAGAACTTCCAGTTGTATCCCAGCCTGAGGAGCTGCATCGGGCAAAATCCTAACTCTCGGAACTATGGGATCGCTACCATCCAAAGCCTCAATCCGAGCGAGAAAAGTAGTCATCACTTCCTCCTGTAACTCGAGTCAAGCATAAAAATCCGTAACCAAACCTTTGACGATTTCATCCATATCCTCTCGAGTAACAAAGTAGGAGGGGTTCCCAATCGAAGAAAGTTCTTGGCTTCCTTCACCTCTAATACCGTGAGCTTTAGCAATAGCGTCAAGCCTCTTGTGCTTAACCATGATGAAAAGCGAGCGAAATTTGTTTCCAAAACAAGATCTGAAACCTGAAATCAAATTCGAAAACCAAATCCAAACCCGAAGACAAAATCTAAGAGCATAAACAAAGCAGAAGGCTAAGTTGTGTGCCCCCTTCCTGGCATGCCAACGCGTTGATGTGGGAAATTGGTTATTTCCACTTGCCAACCTCGAAGTGTAAGTTTAACAGTAAACTGTATTCCAAATATCCAAAGTACGAGATATGAAAAGGGGCACACAATTTTATAGTAGTTCGACACTAACGCCTACATCCACTTTATAGTAATCATTCATCATAATGTTGTTGATTACAATGTTTGTACAAGTTCGGATAATTTGTGTATACAAAGTTGAACAATTGAATAACAAATAGCTTGTTAATTCATAACTTTCACCAAAATTCTCTTCTTCGTCAAGCCAAAGTGTGTAACAATGTCCAAGAAATAGCTTCAATGTCCAAAAGTATGCACGAATGTCCAAAAGTCCAAGTGAATGCCAAATTTTTTTAGACAAACGTTTATGTAACATTTACAAGTCCAAAAGATGACCAAAAGCTATGGAGATGATGATGGCAGCTATTGATGGTGCCTTGGAGCCCCAATCCCGTATGCCAAAGTGTAGGGAAAGTCCAAAAATGCCAACCCTATATAATGCCAAGCAAGGGGGTATTTATAGGTGAGATTTGAAGGTACCAGCCATAATTTTGAATCCCGAAGGGATGTGAAATTTGCATCCCGGAAAGATAGCCAAAAGACCAAGTTGCTTGTGAAAAATCACATCCCTGAAGTGGTTGAAATTTCGCATACCAAAATACCCTGATTGACACGAGCGGATCAGCCAAAATCGAGTAATTTGCACGTGAAAACTGATTTGCCAAATTTCCTTGTCGTTTACCAGTTTTCGTATCGCAAGCTTAGGCCAAAATTTGTATCGCCTCCCCCAAGTCGTGAACATGAGATTTGACATCCAAGGCATACAAATCATAGAATTTCGCATCCAAATACCATAGCCAAACTTCGTACCCGCCTCTGATCTGCCTTGTACGCACTCATGGTTTTCGGTGATTTTCCCATGCCGATTGCCTATTTTTGGCGTGCCAAATCAGATATTTTGCCAAGTGCTAGATTTTGATGATTTGAGTTGCACAAGCCATTTTAAGTGATCGTTCCATGCCGATTTGCTGTTTTTGAATGCGCAAACCAGAATTTACCAAAAACCAAATATTTTCCATCGATGAGCGTTGCCACGTGATCAGATCGACAAGCTCAAGGATTTTGAGCTGATCGGACCAAGTCGATCATGTATTTTTGCCACGTCGGATTTCCCAAGTTTATTAGTGAATTTTCCAATCTGATAATGATGATTTGGAGAATCGACGATATTTCCAACCTTTTCCAAACACGTCGCGACTTCCAAATCACTTTGTGTTTTCCGATGACGTACTTGAGGCTCGAGCGCATTGCCAACCGTAAACTTGATGTGTGATTACTTTGCCAAAAATTTGGTCAATGCAAGCTGTGAGGTGCGTACATACTTGAGCAAGATGGGAAAGTAAAAACCTACATAAGTGTAACATTTAGTTTGTTCTTTTTATGTTGTCCATTGTAATAGTCACTTGGATATCACTATAAGCGTATACTACCGCACAATCGCCATTATGATAAATTAAAGTTATGATTGTACTAAGAAAAAACCGAGAACTTTGAGCAATATTTGCTTAAGAAAACTTATAATAGCAAGGAAGTATTGTGTAATAAACAAGCAATGGTATGAAAATGGTTTAAATTAAAATTTTAGATTAGAACTTGCACATTATAGGTGAAGCTGGAGTCACCATGAGCAGCAGTGTGTAACATTACCACCATTCAGTAAACTGAAGATATTCATTTTGGTTGTATAAATAAAAACTACCTTACTAACATGCACCCTTGTCTACTTCGAATGCCATACAGATAACCTTAAACCCATGTACATATTGTCTTTTATTGAAGGATTGTTATTTGCACTCCAAGTTTGATTAAGTGGTGGCTCATTTTTTATTTTATTTTAAATTTACCAAGAGTAGGACATTAGAAAGTAACTATAATAGCCCACATTTTACGTATCGGAGGATTGTAAAATATTTTTATTTAATTCCCTGAGGGTTGGATCATTCTCATATTTTGATATGTTGGTTATGGGGTTGTGAGACATGTCTGTATATTTTACCAATTTTAGTTGTGACCATTTTGCCCCTGTTAGTAGGGCATAACTTTTAACTGGAATCAAATCAGGTGCTGAGATCGATTTTATTGGAGGAAATGATGTTTCCAATTCCGTATAGTGGTCACATTAAAGATTTGGTTCAGCGGTTTGGGAGGAATCGCTGTTTTAGTGCTACACAATTCTCTGTTCATGTTGTGTAACCATTGATGGGATGATTCGGGGTGGCCCATTAGTGGGACGGTGGGAGGCTATAAATAGGGGTTTAGAGGCATGAAGAATAGTTTACTTTCTTCACTCTCTCATTTGATTGAGCTCGTGATCCTCTTTGCTCAATCAAACACACCTTCCCACCATTAAAATCTAGATCTAAGGAAGAAGATTGAAGATATGTATCAATCTAAGCTAGATCTACATCAAGTGAAGATAGATCACATCAAATTGAGAGTATTGAAGGTTGTTCTTCGCTGTTCGGATTCGTGATTTATCGATTTTAAGCTTGTTCGGAGATTTGGTGAGTGATAAGCATCTCTCACGCGAATTCAATCAAGTATATGGGTTGTTTGATCTTAATTCACAACACCAAAACAGTGTATTTGTAACGAACACAGTCGTTACAATGTAAATTTATAACAAATACAGTCGTGAGCGGAACAGGCGTGGGGAATGTCGTTATAAATATTCGTAACGGCCAATACTCGTTATTAACATTATAACTTACTAACGGATTGTTTCGTTGGGAAGATGAAATTTAATAACGAAATAGTTCGTTATTAATACCATCGTTTTGTAACGAGTAAATTTCGTTACTAAATGTACTCGGGTAGGTGTTCCCGATATGGATTGTAACGAGAATGTTCGTTGTAAATATCTTCGTTTGCAACGAATATGCTCGTTATAATTATATTCAGTTGCGACTAGTATACATTCATTTGCAACGAATATATTCGTTATAAATTGCTTCACTAGCAACGAATATGTTCGTTACAATTACCAACCAATATATTACTGCCTTCCTGCTAGCATTCACTACATATTTATCTACTATAATACAGCAGGTGTATATATATATATACACATACACACATCAAAAATTACAGAATTTCAATAATAATAAACGATTACACATCTAAAGCATATACCTTAAATTGCACAAATATTTGATAACAAATTGAAGAAAAATTCGAAATTTCATAAGTTCATCATACATAACCAAAGAGTATGAAATCAAAATATTACAACTTCTAACATAACTTTGAAATAAATTCTAGATCCTACAAATAGCGAATACGACATTCAGGCCAAATAACAAAACCTCCATCAATAATATCAAATAGCTTGTAATTACCATTTTGTGGTGCTTCATAAATAGGTGCTTCTGGATCAAACACTTTCTCCACCCATGCAACTCTTTCCCCATGCATCACCTCTCTATGATGGCATCTTTTCTGTGTCCCAAGATGGCCTTTAGCAACCTCTTTCAACTCTTCTGACAATAAGACTACAGACTGTCTATCTCTTGTGGAAGATCCAATAGCACCATTGGATTGAACACCCAAGCTAGCTCTAGAACTCTCATGCTGGTTGTTAGAAGCTACTTCATTTCTTGATCCCACATTCCCTCCAAACTGATTCATAAATTGTGATAAAGTTTGTTGCATATTCATCATAACTGAATTCATTGATGTATATTGTTCAGCTAGTCTCTCTTGGTTGTTTTCCATCTTTGTTTTCCACTTTCTATCTTCGTCTTCCTTGAAATTGGCTATTGCTTTTGCTGCTTGTGTAAGCTTCACTTGTTTTATAGTCGATGAAGAGCTAACTGCACGACAATAGCTTTTTCTTTTCTCATTTCCAAACACTTCAGCAATGGGATCGTTCTCAAAATCTTCAAAACTTCTACTTTCATTGTTGTCATTGAGACCTTCCTTTTGTCTTTCCTCTGCTGCTTCAACTAGCGCCTGCATAATACCCAAATAACAAAAATTAAAGTGAGTTGAGTTCAACTAGCGCCTGCATAATACCCAAATAACATATATAGCTTATGCAGCAACAGCTTTGCTAAGATTGTTACTATTGTATATTCATATATATTAAGTTTATTTCCTTTTTCATGTAGCCTGATATTTGTTATATACCTATTTTCACGTGTGCTAACTGTGCATATATACAAGTGTTTTCACACCAATCTGTTGTTGTTGTTTTTTTTTTTTTTTTAACTCGATGTCATGTGTATTTTTGACAATGAACCTGGTGCTACAAGATGCAGCAATAGGTAAAATAATATGGTCTTCAATGTAATGGGAAAATGTTTCAGAAAATGGAAGTTTTTATCACTCATCAGGGTTCAGGTATACCACTCATAAGCAAGCAAGAAATAGCTAGTTGTAAGTCTGATTCTATGAGCATTGATCATCAGGGTTCAAGTAAATTGCTTGTAATCCACTACCAACAACAATGATGGGGTAGAAATTCTAAACATGGACTGGAGAAAATTTGGGAATAGAAAGGTTGTTTACTATTTGATTAGTTATGCTGAACATTACTGCCCTTATGCGCCGACGCTAGTGCTTAGCATCGCATTTATCTCTCCGATTATATTAACAGGTCTGCCATCAAACATGGATGATAATGTTTCCTCACAAAGCTTCTTCAGCTCCCTTGTTTTTGCAATGGTTGTTTCCTGCTTAGGCCAGTAGGATGCAAGAGAATTTTGCAATTCCATGCGTCTAACTGATAAGTCTTGCAGGCTCTCCCTTAACTTGACTTCATGATGCTTTTTCTCCTCCAAAGATGACACCAGTCGATCAAGATATCTTCTAGAGTTTAGTATCATTATCAGGTCCCGTGTCTTCTTGTCGGTAAACACCAATCTGTTGTTCATTTTTATTGTATGTACAGGTGTTTTCTGTATTACCTTAATTCACACCAATCCGTCCCCCAGCCCTTCTTTTTCTTTACCCAACTTCTTTACTTTTCCCTTCTTTTTTTCCATGTGAGCTCTACAGTCCCACTTCTCTCCATATTCTTCTTCTACATTTTCCATTCTTCCCTGTACTACACCACTCCAGTATCACTTCTCTTCCACCAGCGCCATTCTCTCCATCATGTTAGGCTTCTCTCCCCTAATACAAACTCCTGCACCTACTTAAACACAACAACTTCACCAATGTCACGCTCCCTTAACTCCACTTGCCACTGCTGTTGCTAACCCAGCAAAACCGATCACCTTTCCACCACTATATGTCCACCGCAACCTTCCTGTTTGTTCTCCGACCTCCCTTCAACTTCTTCCCAAAAACAAACCGACCCCTTCCTCTCAGCGGTCATACCGCACTCTCAACGTACTTCCCCTCCCTTTATTTCCTATCGCGTCCCTTAATATCCCTCGATTTTTCGTAGAAAGCAGCACGAAGTAATTTTCTCGCGATTTGAAATCAAGCGTATTTTCCTTTCTGATCTCTTTTTCTTACTTCATTGTGAATGGAACAAGGAAAGATGCGAAAGTCTGTTTATATATAGTAGGAGGGTACTTGTACATCACACGTTTTAGGGATATGTCCATTAATATGATTGTGTATTCTTTCCAAATTATAGTTGTGCATGTCCTGTGAAGTGGAAGAACATAGCACCTAGAACGTAGGCCATGCGTCGAATTGTATCTGTGTATTAATGATCCTTTGTGTTTTTAAGTCTTTGCTATAGTTCTAAGTAGGACAAATGGAGTATGATGTCCGTTAGTGCTGAAACTGATCGGTATTTATTTCACATGCATGGTCTGCCTTGTATTTGTTTAGTGTTATTTGGTCTGCCTTGTATTTGTACAGTCAGATGAATGTTTTAAAATTTAAACTCACTTTTTTTCTTTTTATGCGTTCGTCGGTCTGTTTGAGTTACTAATAAATATGGTAAATTAATAATGTTTCGGGCGCATGTTGCATGTCTTAGTTACATTATGACCTCACCAACCCCGAAATGCGGATCCAACGACGGCCCGGGAAAAACAATGTATTCTCATACCATGATAACGATAGCTTTTGAATAACAAATCAATATTGGAGTGTGAACGGAATTGATCCAATTTTTAGGCAATGTGATAACTACATACACAACCTATTAAGTCCAGTTTTCATGCCTCTTTTAAATTATTGTATAAACGTTAGTCTATAACGATTTCATAGCTACTATTTAAAAATTTGATTTGGACGTAAAACAAAATTTGATTTGGATTAAATTCTTGTTCATTTTAAATAAAGGTTGGTAATAATTATTAATCTAAGTATTTGTATTCAAAATGTTTTGAATAGCGAAGAATTCAGGAATGGCGTTAAAACGAAATTGCGTATTTATTAAAAGAAACACCGGAATTGTCAAACCGGAATTTTTAGTAGTATCAGTCCTAAAGGTTGTACATGCACGAAATTTTATATTACTGTTTATTTTGAAGCCTTTTTTCTGCATATATGTGCTTCGATATCATCCATTTACATGAACTCTTACTAAACATCAAACTATGAGTTAGGAAGAGCAAGGAAAAGAAGTGGTGACAAAGATTTTGCATCAGCATACAACTGAAAAACTTTCATCATTTGGGGAGTTATCACCGTTGTGCGATAATTTTAGCCTGAACTATACAAAAATTATTTTTGATACATTATAAATTTGATTTAAGATAGAACACTGCTCATAGATGTTAGAATTTTTTATTCTGTCTCAATCAATGTAATATAAATTCCTATTATAATGCATGCTTCTTTTTCCATGATTTATATCTTCATCGAATGAAAGTCCAGATGTTCGGTTCCTTTATACGAGGTTTTAAATGACTGAAACCACCATGTTCAGCCATATTTGCAAAACTGATCACAAGTCATAATAGGCAACTCTCTAATATCAATTTTTTTTAGTTTTTTTTCAGTGTCGCTGTTTTTTAACTGGAATTTCTTATATTCGAAGTATAATTTGTTTAGTTAAAAAGTTATCAGACAATATTCTCTCTTTACGGACGAAATTCCATATTATTGTTTGTTTTAGTGGTTATGAGCTTAGTTGGCATTTTTGTATTGCATTATTATAAATATTTTGACTATGCAGCAAATACCATTAGTGAGGATGACGATGGTAGTGATGTTAAAATTAGGACTTCGATGTTATTTTGATGGATCTTTGATCGATTGTGGACGATGAAATATATCTGTAATACATGTCATTCCACAGAAATGGAATTTACTATATATTGTGGTGACTAGTTTAAAGGTTCACAGCTAAGCATAACAAAGAGAAATAAATATTTGATCAATTAGAGGAGTAAACGTTAATTTAAATAAGACTCCTAATCTATCTTTTTAACATGACAATTTAACACATAAATATTCATGATCAAAATCAAAGTTTTAAAATAAGATTCAAAACTGTGAATTACTTACAAATTTCTCGGTAGCACATGGAATCACCTTCCCCGTTTTTCTACTTGTATGAGCCACTTTCCATACCATTGTGCGCGTGACCTTCCGTCCTGGATTCTCCGCCGCCTGCATTTGAAAATTTCATGAAATATATTTTTGTTATTGAAATATTAATATAGAAAAATCTTTTACATACCAATTCTTCATATACTTTAAGATAAGGTTTTCTTCCCAATGTATGGGTCAAAGTGCTTTTGCCTTTATTTCCGGAATTTGTCTTACATTGTTTCGTTTTCTTATCACTATATTCGATATCAACAAACCTCTGCCACCACACTTTATCAATGTCATCAGGACGACTGTTAAGTGCAACTTGTTTGGGTATGAGAGCTCCATCTTTTTTGAGGAATCTATTACGTACTGTTGACTTGAAAGTTCGATAACGTTGCGAAAATCTCTTCTCCAATATTGGTCTAGCTACCATAGGGTCGATATTCAAGTCAAACTCTTTCTGTTGAAACAAAAACAAAATTTTAGCATATATAGCATAAAAGCAAGTGTTTTTAAGCTATAACACTTGATAAATAGATCACATATTTTAATGCAGGTGTTTTTTAGTCAAGTATATAAATGGCGATTCATTTGTTTGATAACGAGAATCATAGTATATACTTGATAACGAGAATCAATGTATGGGTTGCCAATATAGTTACCTCAATTATAAATACCTCAGTCCATATTTTATATCAAACTATTACCAAATACAATCATCAAAGAATTAAGGTACTACAACTAGCTACTCTATTTCAGAATTTGTTAATAAATCCCTGAATCAAATGGAAATTTTATGGTTAGCTAATAGAAAATATATTATTCACAAATAGTATATACTTGTGTTTTAGACGATCAGTTCGAGCTCCATGAATGTTTCCATACCCCAGATTACTATATTTCAGACTAAAGTTTATACCCAAAACTAATATTTAAGCTCTCTATCATTTTTATATACTCAGCAAGTGCAAGCACTGTTAATATCTTAGAAGTTGGGCCTCTTAAGACATCATGAGCATTCATATCAACAGTAAAATTCTGTTGAATACTTGAGAAGTAAATAAATAGAACATGAACCTAAAATGATAGACAACAATGTGTTCTTGCAGGTAGGTAATGTTGCCTAGCTTGTTTGGTTTAATTCATATAGAAAATGTACATCTGCAGGTATGTAATATACTACAAAAATATCTGAATGATCTGTTGCTAGCATATCCACACATATCAGTAAACATGAACTAAGAATAGACATTTAAATATACTACAAATAAATAGCTACGTACCATTAGTGCCTTCCATACGTTATCTTTGAAAACTTTGTCTACATCATTCCATCCTTCGTATCCAACGGGAACGAGAGCACGAATCCAAACGCCAGAACGAGAGGCCCACTTCTTCGCATCACTACCTTTTGCACCTTCCAAATCCACAAGTATTGAATACTTTTTATTTGAAGGAGGAGGAGGAACATCATCTTCCTCTGTGTCATTTGTATGTAATGATGTGGGATTACAACTGCCTGACATCTACAATGCCAATACATTACAAACGGTGAATGTGTATAGACATATCTGCATTTTTTAAATAGAAAGTGCATAGACATATCTGCATTTTTTAAATAGAAAACAAAAATAATAAAAGAGCAGTAAGCAGAATACAAGTATAAAAAAAAACAGACCCAACCCCGATTACAATTAAAATCCGAGTCCATTCTGGATCCATGTGATATTCTAAGCTCGACTCATCGGGGTTTTTAAGGCCGTTTGATAATACCCTTTTTCAAATTTATAATATTAAAGTTAAAATTATATTATGAGCTTGCAATTTTTGTAAAATTTATTCATAAACAATGTCTGCATACATATTGGATGGTAATGCATCCAAGTTCACAACAACAGTAAGCAAAAATATCTACATGCAAATACTTTACAAACGTTGAATGTATATTAAAACATAAAAGCAAATGTGAAGGTTAAAAGGAAAACATTAGTAAAATAACAAAATCTAAATTCATGCTCATTTATTGTTTACACTAGGTCATATTTGTAAAAGATATCAATACCACACAAAAAGAGTAAGTGATAGCATTAATATGATGCATTCAAGACTACTGTAATAACATCGAAATATTCAACAAAAAGAAGCATTCCCAAGCATATAATAACATCAATACACATGGAAACAAGTAAACCAATCAAGCATGTTTATTTCGCTCTAATACACTTCAACAATGTAGTTAAGTTAGGTTGCTCCTTTAAAATAGATTGAAAGTCAGTTGGCGTCTCATAATCATCTATGCTGTCTGTCATGCGCTTAGGAGAGTGTTGTATGATGGACCAATCCGCATCATGCATATCGCTTATGTAGAAGACTTGACTTGCTTCGGACGATAAAATGGCAGGTTCATCATATTCCCCGCTACTGCTTTTCATTTTTTTTAGATTTACCATTAACAAATTAGAGTCGGTACAAATCTTACAACCACTTGATTTGTCTGCTACATTGAACCAATCACAGTAGAAAACTACATGTTGAGTTTCATAATAATCAACTTCAATAATCTCTTTGATAACACCATACCACGTAGTATCATCATCCGTGGGATTTAAATCTTTCGCACTTGCAACAAATGTTGTAATCGCATTCATGCAAACACCGCTATTTTGCGTTGACAGTTTGTTATCATAATGTTGTGGAGAGAATACGTAACCATTGATTCTATACTTAAGGTGAGTTCTAGCTTCCCATTGCGGTCCATTAACATAACGCCATAACATTGAATCCATGCATTTTTCTTCAATTAGCTGTTAAATCGACTAAAATACATTAAACATCATTTTTATATATTATTAAACTAAGAAATAGGAACCATATCTGACAAACCTTATTGTGCAACCAATCAATAAATTCAGACTGTATTATCACTTCCGCTTTTGTCTGCAGTCTTTTTTTGCCACGTTGAGCATTTTCTACGGACAAACGATACTCGCTACAAATTATAAGTAATATTTTTAATAAATATAAGGTTATAACTTACGAAGTGTACAACGAGAATAATACAAACCTATAATAATCATCCAGATCTGGTATGTCAATTCTAAAAAGTATCCATCTTCGAATCTGCAAACGTTGTACGCCAGACAACTTGATAGTTTTGCCTTCCATAATTGAACGTTCGTATATATCATCGTCATTCTCATCCAAAAATGGAGCTTGCTTAGCACTATGATTACCCATACGTGGATTTGGCATATATTCCATTGCATATCTAATTGATTCTGAAACAAGATATGCTTCGGAAATTGATCCTTCCACATATCGCTTATTACTTGGTATATTCTTGCACTCTTTCATAGCTCTACTCAAGAAACAAAGAATATGTCATTTTATATATTTTTTTAAAGATAAAATAAGTAATTTTATAAAGCTACAACGCACCTCTCAAACGGGTACATCCATATATAATTTACAGGTCCACAAAGTAATGCTTGATCGGCCAAATGCACCATTAGATGTATGCTTATATCAAAGAAGTCAGCAGGAAAGTAGTGGACCAACACACATAACGCCTCAGAAATCATATCTTTAGCAGCTTGAACATGATCTCGAACTAAAATCTTCGAACAAATAATTTTGAAGTATAAGCATACTTGCAAAATCGCACGTCTTAAGTCACGACACTTTGGATAGGCATGTTGAACCATGATTGGAAGAAAATATTGAATAATAATATGATAATCATATGATTTTCTAATGCTCAAAGCAGGTGGTTGAGTGCTAACTAAATTGCCTATCTTTGTTGAGAAGCATGATGGAAGCTTTACATCTTTTAAGACCTTACAACATTGATTTTTGTAAGTCTTATCAAATGCAAACTTAGAATTATATTTCTTACCAAAAAGCAAGTTGATAAGATGCTCCGCGACGTTCTTTTCAGTATGCATCACATCAATCGTATGTCGCACTTTGTGACTACTCCAATACTCTAAGGTAAAAAGAATCGATTTCTTATACCAAGCTGTTCTTTCTTCATCGTCATTCTCATTTACAAAATGATCATCATCCTCATCATCAAATTCTTTACGTTTTATATTAATTTTTTTTTTTACCCGGTACATATTTGATATGAGCAAGTTTTTCCAAAAGCATTGATCCTACCAATCGTGTGGGAGGTTCCTTATGCTGTACATCTCTATACCATCCATGTTTCAATTCTCTATATGGATGATCATGATTCAAAAATCTTCTATACTTTGTATAGGTAATCTTATTACCAATACGCTCTGACTCGGTCTCTGTAGCACAAATCGGACATGCTTTGTAACCATGTGTCACACAACCAGATAAATTTCCAAATGCTGGTAGGTCATGGATTCCCCATAAAAGCATTGCTCTCAAAGTAAATTGCTCTTTCTTATTCATGTCAAATGCAGGCACTCCTATCCAAAGTTGCTTCAACTCATCTAGGAGAGGTTCTAAGTATACATCAATATCTTGGCTTGGTGCTTTAGGTCCAGGAATCAACAAACACAACATTTGAAACTCGGGTTTCATACATAATGAAGGAGGCAAATTATAGGAAAACATGTACACGGGCCAACAACTATAACTATTAGATTGAACTCCACTTGGATTAAATCCATCGGTTGCTATGCCAAGCCAAACATTTCTTCCATCTATAGCAAAATCCGACCATCTATTTTTAAGCGATCTCCATTCAGCTGAATCAATAGGATGACGCATAAAGTCCTAAGAAGGGTTTGCTTCACTATGCCATAACATTTTTCGAGCAATCCATGGTACGGTGTACAACCTAGTTAATCTAGGAATAATGGGAAAATATTTCAAAACCTTTCTTGGTTGTTTTGTGACTTCGATTTTTTTTTCCGTGTTCTTTAACTTTAAATCTTGAAGTATTACAATGCGGACATTCTAATGCATCCTCGTACCCCTTCCAAAATAATATGCAATCATTTTCACAAGCATGTATTCCTTTTACATTCATTCCTAGATCTTTTAGCATTTTTTTCATTGTAGAATACTTATCGGGTAAGGTATTTTCCTTTGGAAGCCATAGTTTCAACCGCTTCAACAACTCAGTCATACTGTTTCCTGACCAATTAAATTCTTTTTTCAAGCCATGAAGCTCTATAAGAACACTTAATGTTGTAAGACCATCTTCACAAGACGAATACAATTTTTCACTTGCTTTTCTTTTGTATTCATTGTACTTCTCATGGTTTCCACCATAAGATGTTTGGGCACCGTGATATAAACCATACGCATCATCAACAAGGTTTTCAAGACCGCCTTCTATAGGGTTTTCCTCTTGAAATTGATGAGCGATTGAATCTTCATTGACAACATGGAGTGTAGGATTGATCGTTGCTTCATTGTCATTTCGTTCTCCATGAAAAAACCATTCATCGTATGTTGGATCCATACCATAAAGAATTAAGTGCTTCTCAACTATTTCAAAAGGCAATTTTTTAGAATTTCTACACTTTATACATGGACAACTGCACACTTCAAAATCAGGCGGTGAATGAAGCTTCACGAAATTCATAAAATATCGAACACCTTGAATATATTCGGTAGTATTTCTATGTCGAATTCTAATCCACTCTCTTGAAGTAGGGTCTGACATTAGTCAAAGCTCGTGGATCACCTAATTTATTAAGAAAATAATGATTATCAGTGTCATTTCTAATAATGACCGGAATAAAAATACATAATGAAATATATATGTCCAAATTATTGAAAAACATTATAAGTGGAATCTTGACATAGATTTTGGTAAACAAACCGAGTAATACATTACAACTTTACAATAACCTAAACAAACAATTGTAGATTTCCACATCTATTCTAGCTAAGCAACAGACAACTTGACATAGAAATACCCCCAAACAACTCATTGCATCTCACTTACAGCGCAATAGAGGCTTCACTTGTCAACTAGAAGACGGAAACAACAAGTTGTAGCACAAAAAACTAAAGAAAAAAACAGCCAAAGAACACCAACACCCTATCATATAGCTTTTGTACTTAACCCTACTGTATATATCATGTCATTATTATCATGTCATTATTATAAGTAATGCTTTAATAACGTAAACAGCGCTCAAAATGTATACAATTTTTTATATAATACATTTAGGTTGCTGGGTTGTTTAATTTGCAATGAAAGGTTAAATATATCAGGTTTGTTTTGGTTGAGATTTTTTATGAATAGTGATCAATATGAGTTCCATTTATCCTATTT
The DNA here is from genome assembly GCA_030737875.1 of Allium sativum. NCBI lineage: Eukaryota > Viridiplantae > Streptophyta > Magnoliopsida > Asparagales > Amaryllidaceae > Allium > Allium sativum. Next base: position 745,057,995 of record CM060916.1, on the reverse strand, counting down.
TTTTAACCTGTCATATTTACTTGTACTCAATTATGCTGTAAACAAACTACACAGTGGTTTTCAATATATAAATTCACAAAGTCTAATATTCCCTCCACTTTCATCTTTTAAATATACCATTCACTTTCATATATCTATTCACATCAAATATATTCTCTTCCATTTATGAAGACTAATCAATTGGGATAACAACTTTCTCTCATTCGAATTCAAGACATTATAATCAAGAAAAGATAAGGAAAAATGAGTCAAGCAAAGTCAGAAGATTACAAGCTTAAAGACACAAAACCAAACCTGGGATCTGCCTATCAATGCTTTGACGGCAAGCTGTGATCCTTATGTTGAAGTTAAGCTTGGTAACTACAAGGGAACTACCAAGCATTTTGAGAAGAAAACCAATCCAGAATCGAACCAGGTTTGTCCAGTTTTATTTCACTAATTTTTTTTCCCATTATGAAGTGAACTTAAATCAATAAACTTGCTAATAAGTTATATTATTACAAAGTAGTTCTGTTTGTCCATAACCTTATCTACTTTGTAGATTTTGAATAACAGAGATATTCTTCTAAGGAGTTGAAGGGTAATGAAATTTATTCATGATTTCAAATCAATAGGATGGTTCTGCATATGCATATGCAATTACACACACATTTTAAGTCCTCCGATCTTGAAATCTTCCCAAAAAAGAGGGCCATTTAACAAGATATGAAGTGTCTTTAACAATAAGCCCCAATCGCCAAATATCATGCTATCATTCACAAAATTTACTCCCTGCAAGCAAATTTCAAAATTAATCTCTCGGTGTCATTTTGGATGCTTGAATGCAGTATTGGGGATATAGAAAAAAAATGGATAATTTTTACGTATATGAGCTCATAGAAAACTAATTTTAACAACAGGCTTGCTAAATTCTAGAAAGAGATTTGGTATTCAACAGAATAAAATTTGTATCTTAGCACTTAGAAAATATATCAGTTCAATTTTAATCTTACTGTGCACAGTTTCAAAGTTTGCAAATTATAATGATTTCGATAGATACTGAAACTGAAATTGAACGTGCGCCTTATCTAAAATGCTTAAGTACAACTTTTGAAATTGCACTAGTGCATTTTGAAGTGTTCAAGTACAATTTTAGATTAGGTAAATACCAAATCTGTTTCTGCAATAAATTTGAAAGCCTACAATATGTTTTTTTCCCTTCCCCTGAATGGGTTTATATATAGAATTCTACATTCTCTTAATGTATATATTTATCACCTATTGAGGAAATAAACTGAAAAGTAACTGAAATTATTATCAAACAAGGTGTTCGCCTTCTCGAAAGACAGAATACAATCATCGACCCTAGAAGTGTACGTAAAAGACAAAGAAATAGTGTCAAGAGACGATTACATAGGCAAAGTGCCCTTTGACCTACATGAAGTACCTACAAGGGTCCCACCAGACAGCCCACTGGCCCCACAGTGGTACAGGCTGGAGGACAGGCGTGGAGATGGGAAAGTCAGAGGTGAGATAATGCTTGCTGTCTGGATGGGAACTCAGGCAGACGAAGCTTTTCCGGAAGCATGGCATGCAGATGCAGCTTTAGTGCAGGGAGAAGGCATTTATAATATAAGGTCTAAGGTCTATGTGTCCCCTAAGCCAGGGACGGAACTACGGCTGTATTACCCTGGGCTACAGCCCAGGTCAAGCATTTGACACATAATTATATATTTAAAAAAGAAACATAAAACGCAGAGCAGCAAAATGAGGAAGAGCGAACTAAAGGTCTGAACAAACTGAGCAAATTGACAGACATAAATAATATAATATGGCGACCAAACAAAGGTATTGTAGCATGGTTGAAAAGCTTATATAACTTGCAACATGAAAAAGAGTTCATTTAAACGTGCACGTTTAGGAGGAGAAAATTGTGATACTCTCACTTAACCAATAAAATAAATGCACACGTGCCCCCAAAGCAAATGTCAACAATTTATTTTTCACATTATGTTAGCAGATCATGGAATCAGTTAACCATTGCTTAACAAAAAATCTTGTAGAAATATAATTGAAAAGGAATACGAAATTCAACTTTGAACTACAAATAAAGGGCATTCAGTTTTGAAATGAAGCATGTTTATGATCGAAAGATAAATGGCTGTATTGTCATAGTTTAGAACCAAATCACTAGAAAATATTATAGTTCATACAGACCAGCCGTTTGTAGAAAAGGAAGGCCACCTAAAAGCAATTCATATGAGAACTAATGCAATGATCAAAATGAGAAGCAAAACCAATTAAATCATACTTCACCTACATACGGAAATTACGTTAATGTTTAGTATTCCAAAAACTTTTGCTGTTGTAGAGGATCGAGGATACATTCTGCTTTACAACAAGTAGATCCCAATTATACTCTATCGCCATTAGAATGCATATTTCCTTGGAAATCCATTCAACTTAAAAACAAACAAGTAGATCCCGATTTTGCAAAATTTTGCAAAATTTTGCACCCATTCAGCTTAAAAACGAACCATATCGATATGATATGCATTATAGTTTTGACGTTGAACAAAGTATTCACTAAAATAATGTATAATGTGTTAGCTATTAATTTGTCAATTATTTTCTATTGTTTTCTATATGTGACAGAATACATACTTTACAATAGCCCGGGGCAATCATAATTCCTAGCTCCGCCCCTGCCCTAAGCTTTGGTATCTCAGGGTTAATGAGATCGAGGCACAGGATATTCAGCCTAATGACAAGGCTCGAGTGCCTGAGGCTTTTGTTAAAGTTCAGGTTAGTGTAATAGTAATAGTAATGTTGTCATGCAACAACACACATATATGAGTTGATGTCTCCTTTTGCTTAAATATTACATGACTCCAACATGGGTAATTTGCTCCATATTTACATAGACCAACTTTTATGTAGACTTATAGTGATTGTCCATCATATTACTTTATTAGTATATATAAGTTCTAAATCTACTACATGGACAGTAAACTGTAGGATTCACCTACAATTATGTTTCTTAAGTTTTGGTTGAAATTAATACTAATTACACGTCTATTCTAGTGTTAAATTTCATGTTTGGAACATATGACATATTCCTTACAGATATTGTGTTCATAACTACTTCTGACTTCAGTATGATAGGTCATGGACAAGTGTGGACTCCTCTCCCATCTACACTAAACCATCTACGATGTGTAGCAGCAGTTTGATTAAAATAGATACTGTGATATAACAATCAACACTTACACACAGATATTATACTTAGCTTAACAATCGCATCCATTAATCATTTAAATTTATAATAAACAAATGATCTTCAAACCAAACGCTTGTTATAGTAAAACGATGATAAGGATTATAATCATAAATCGCATCCATTAATCATCAATCAGAAATCGCAGTACCTTTGTTTTCCCTTACCTCCTCCGTGATAATCAACAGGTAAAATCTTTGAAGAAAAAGCTTCGCTTTCGATTCTTCGATTCCGATTTGAGACGTTTTCCTTTCGATTCCCGCTTTGATATGGCGTACGATGATTTCCCGCTTCTATTTCGTGAAAATTTTGGGAAGAGGCGGCTGTGGTGAGGTAACGGGAGCGTGAGAAGGGTTAAATGTTTAATGGTTTCCACGTTTGCCCCTCGGTTGTTATTTTCATTAAATTTCGTAACGGTCCAAAATAGTTATAATATATTCTTGCTCGTTTTATAACGATACTTTAAACGATTGTAACGAGTTTGTGCGTTGTTACGTTATAACGGCAAATGAGTGTTAGTACTGAAAAAATACTCTTGTTAGGAATTTCCTGTTTTGGTGTTGTGATTTCATCATTTTAAGTTGTTTTCACCAAGATCTATATCATGGTAAGTATATTTTTCATATGAATCACCATAGGATCTAATATAGAAACTTAAGTACGGTAATTTTTATGTTAATTCATATGTTTATGCAAGTTAGATCCATTGTTTTAGTTTATTCATTGATTTATCATGATTTGATGAATTTTATATGATTATTGATGGTTGGGGGTTATTTAGATGTGTTGGTGGTTTCATAAAGTGATGATGGTTTACTTGGATGATTTGTATGAGTTGTTTGAACCAATGTTGTCGTTTGGTGATGGTATGGTCAAGATTTGAGTTATCTTGGTCAGATCTATAGTCGGGTCGTTTTTCACAGGTCAGATCGTGTGTCTTGTTCTCCAAGACATGGCAGCTCATAATGCACCAGGTTGTCATGAGTCAGGTCGTGTCTCCTAGGTCAGGTTGTCTGCTCAGATGAAAGGCATGTTATCTGGTGTGATGAAGGGGTTCGGTCATTGCTGACTTAGGTCGCGGGTGCCTTAGGTCATTGGAAGCTTGGATCGGTCTACATGATTGAGTGGATCGTGAACGACCTAAGGGAGAAAGGTTTGTGGATGTCAGATTTTATGTAACTAGGTTGTTAAACGACCTAAAAGAATACTACAATGTTTTTAAATGCTGTGAATGGAAGTTAAATGCTGTGTTTTTTTCACATGAGGATGACTAAAATGCTATGAAATGGAATATCGACCAAATCGTGTATGTTTTTGGGTCGACGATGGTTATGATTTCGAAGTATAATCAAGTGGGAATGTTCAAAGTGATGTGATGTGTTCATTGACCGTCGTAATGCAACGAATGTGAAGACGACTCAAGGTGGTGAGTTCGTGGATACTGGTTGCTCGAGAAGGCGCTTGAGCTTATGAACAGTCATCAGGTTGGATGATAAGAGATAATGAAGGCCAAGATATTATCGTTATCGTAGGTTCTAACGGACTCAAAGCAGGGGTACAATGGGGGCACCCAAAGACTAGAAGTGACTAGTCAAGTACCCTGGGCGGTCATGATGTGCCTAAAGATACGAGTCACGATGGCATATGGAATTTAGCTAGAACCGGGGTTTACCATTAACCCTTGACGGACGATAAGGTGTTGAACCAGTCATACAATTAACGATGGTTTCGAAGCAGAATTGGCGGTGATAGCCAGAGTCATCCATGACGATTGTTTGTTTGTGTCATCTTGTGTAGATTATACGACGTCGAAGGAGATATCTCTTGGGTGCTTGTCTGATATTGGTTTAAGCCTCTAGGGATTGTACTTGGGGGGTTTCAATGTCGATTAGAATGGTCTACGCTTGATAACTGATTGCCATGAATGTATTGTTGTTCTTTCTTTGTTATTGTAAAGGCTATCACCGTCGGATGTGGGGAAGACGGGTTTGGATTCTTCTCCATTGGTGATTGGTAGATTAATTGATTAATCTGCCTATTCTCATATACTTTATTGATGATGTTAGGTAGTTGTTTTATCGCTCACCAAGACTGTTGTCTGACTAAAAGTTTTATGTTTCCCTCTTATTACCTTGGGTTGTTCATTCATGTGTTAGATAGGAATACTGAGTAGAAGGTAACAAGTACCAGATCTTGGTGGACGATGCTACTGTGCGATGATGAGCAGGAGGTTGACATAATATTTTCTACTATCTAGTATTTGTTGTTTCTGTTGTTTAATGAATTCTCTGAACATTGTAGTGAGGCTTATTGTACGCACTCTTATAGTGTTATCCAAAGTTGTATGGATACTTTCATGGTTTTATGAAGAAATTTAAGGTTATGTGCAATTCTGCCTCACTACTATTTCCTGTTTTATATGTTCTATTATATTTTATCCTTGCATTGTGGGTTATACGGCATGTTCCACATGTGTTATCATACCCTGATGATCGTCCATAACTGCCTTGTAATGGCCCGAATTTCCATACTCTTTGAGTCGACGAATAACACCACATGCCCAACCCAAATTGCACAAAAATACGAATCATTATTAGAAAGAAGTTAGAGGATAAGAAATAGAAAGAAAGAAATATTAGAATAGAAGAAAACGAAGAACACAAACTCACAGCGGAACAAATAAAATATATTAGATAACATAAACTTTGAAATACAAACCAGTAAATTTATATACATATCATCATCGGAGCACAACAGCTATCTCTGGAACAGTTATAAACACCTGTTTCCAGATACGAACAATTACACAACGGAAATAATGATAGTCTATAGCTAACTGGTGAAGCCTCCTACTTCAAGCTCCTCCAAGTGAATCTGTAAAATCCCGACTACTTGACTACCCGTACAAATTTGGGCACTCAAGAGTTTAGGGTAAAACAAAACAAAACAAACTCTGGGTCAGTCATGGGACTGGTGTGAGTAAACTCCAACCATTTGATTTAAATTTCAAAAATCCTTTCGAAAGAAATGATAATCGTAAGACCGATCCACACATAAACGTGGATGGTTTTTACCTTACGATAAACAAAAAAATTTCAAATCTGGTGATATTATTATAATATCTGCATCAAATAAATAGAATCTAGCAGAACGCTTGCATATCACACTCCATATATAATATAAAATCAAAAACTGCAAGGCGCTTATTAGAGATTGGATTTCCAACATGACAAGGTATGGGACCACCTTCCGATAGTGTATCTCTAGAGGGGAATACACTGGGTTCAACAAGAACGTCCTGCAACCCGGCCCACACATGGTTGGCCACTCATTTAACTTGATGTATCGAGCATATTATCACCAATGGTTGTGATTAGCAACGGTTACCAAAAGCATACAACATCGAATAAAATAAGAAGTAAAATGAAGTTTCTCTAGATCAGGTGATAATAACCCTAATGGGAATGACCCACATGGCCGTGCTGCCTGCCCGATTTCTGTCATTTTCCGGGTGATGAGGCTTGAGGTCACGATTATCTTTCAGAACATCTGGCCACCATTTGCTTTGAATATCACATCATCAGACATTCGTCCATATATGTTGTCCTGGGACTGGACAAACTGAAGACATTGTTCCATCAATCCATCTTTGGAAATTTCCACCTAGGATTAATAGAACAACCCTTGAACTTCACTCCGTCTTCAATTATCTTCGAGATATTTCGATTCGCAACCCTTATGCCTATACGAAGTGGTTTTTCAAAAAATTAAATCTAATCCCGGTCTCCCCGTATTGACAATGGAGGTATAAAATAAATCAAACTTTGATAGCCGGTGATTTAACTATCAAAGAAAACATCCATACAACCAACGATCCTATTTCCAAATGGAAATTCCAACAATCAACCATCAAACAACACTGACCCCTTTTAAATTAATTCCTTATTATATTATAATTTCCAATTCCCATTTCTCATTTTTCGTATCCTTTCAAAGCTCTATTTCTCACTTGATTCTTGGAAAAACATTTCCAATATCCTAATTTCTTTATTCGAGAAAATATCTTCTAATCCAGTTCGAAAACATTTATAAATATCCACAAATCCTTATTTTCTATATTCAGAAAATATACCTTATTAATATCGGAAAATATTCCATCTTCCATTTCTTAGTTCCTCGTTGACCAATTCATTTCATTTTCTGCACGTAGAAAATATCCCGCATCTTAATTGGGAAAAACAATTCAAAACCCTTTAAATTAACTCGATGTTATAAAAACATCGTTGTTGTGACAGCCCGCCCCACACCAACCGACATTTACTCCAAAGGTGCGCTGTACACATGTCCAGTTAGCATGGAACGGGTCGTCAGAAGGAAAAGGAAGAAGGAAATGAACTAACAAGGAACCTGTAGAATGTCTCACAGCGCATAGAACAAAATATAATAATAGCATATTTGACATAAAACAGGAGAGACAGTGCATAAGCTGAAAACCAAAACTAAACATCGTAGAAGCGGAAATCCAAAACATAGCTTATTACAACTTTCAAACTGTCTCAAAGCAAAGCAAGATAAAGGAGGTACACTACTAATGCCCAAGTAGCGACCACCAACGACACAGGGAGAATGTGTATATATATATCATACGTGGAAGCCTCCTGCCCACCTCCGAATCAGCTACTCGCGCATCACCAGCTAACCTGTCTCTAGTCTGCTCGTGTGAGCACCCAGAGTAATAAGAGGAGACATAAAACTCTGGGTCAGACATAAAGCCTGGTATGAGCGATAAGCATCTAAGGTGAACAATAACAGGTAGACTAAAACATACCTGAACCTGGACCTGCAACCAAAGAGTTAGCACTACATACTGTACAACACTCTAAGGTACCATATCAAATGGTGTGAAGATACAGAGGTGGGGGTGTGCATGTCATAGTGATGGCAAACAATCAAACATAGCAACCATCCTCACATCTCTCACTCAGTGCATAAAGCATACGATATTCACCACTTCGATCACCCACCCTTGCTATGATCACTTTGCCCCATGAAGTCATAAATGGCTTCACTGCACTGATAACGTAGCCACTAATCCTTTGCTATGTCCACTTGCCCCATGGAGTTATTCACCCCATCTGCGCTGGCTCATAGCCTTACCAATCCTTACTATGTCCACTTGCCCCATGGAGTTATTCACCCCATCTGCGCTGGCTCATAGTCTTACTACGCATCACCTTGCCCCTCGAGTCGTAATGACTCTACTGCACTGATAACGTAGTCTTGCTACCATCACCTTGCCCCTCGAGTCATAATGACTCTACTGCACTGATAAGTAGCCCATCATTCATTTTTTAGTGGTGGATCGAAGTTATGAACGTCGACAACTCCTTAGCACACGTCCCGCAACAAAGCCCAATCATGAAGTGAACTCATTGGTCCCCAACTAGATCCTGAGCTCTAACTTCCCATATTGGACTACCTTTGCATCTCGGGTCATTGGTCAATACTGGGTCGGTTCGGATCTCCCCCTAATCATCAGTTCGGTTCGGATCAGAATGCTCCTTCTTCACTGGATCGGGTCGGGTCGTCATCACCCTTGGCGGATCGGGTCGAGGTCTCCAGCTTGCCACGGTTCGGGTCGGGTGCTCTCTTCAGATCGGTTCATGGCGCCTTCAACTCGTGGGTGGGCATTCGAGTCGGAGCGTTCAAGTACAATTGGATCGTGGATGTTGCCTCCCTCTGGTCGGATCGGGGTGCGAAACACGAGCGGATCGGGTACGAGAGGCAGTTCACGGTTGATGTTCGTGGACCTTGCGCAGATGGTTCGGCTCGGAGGAGATGACTTGACTCGTGTTGATGTCCCACGATCCCATAGGGCGATCCGATCGACCCTCAATCCCCATCCGATCCGAATTCCTGCACCTTGTCCAGCGAGTTGTTTACGCCCCTCGACGGCATTTTCGACCATTCCAACTATTCTAATCAATCAGAAAGCATACCATACAGTCATAGAAACATATATAATCAACCACAAACATCAAAACAACAATATGATAGGTTAAAATGGATCAAACATAGCCAAAACCCCATATTTTCCCTTAAGCATGTTTAGGTGAAACTTATGATATGATTAGCAAAACTTAACCAAATTAACCCAAATTCATATCAGAGGTCTAAAACATCATTCCGAATTTTATAATCATTTTTCCAGAATTTTATCATGTTTAAATTCGCTAATTAACACTAATCACCCCTAATTAGCCATAATTAGTGCAAAACTATGCAAATCACTCACCTTAGCCACAAATAAACTAAGATCTGAAATAAATCTCTGATTTGATGTGAATCCCAATGCTAAACAGCAGCTCCAATGTTGATTTGGTGTAGATCTCCCTTGATTAGATGTTGCTAAGCTTAATCCTTGACCAAAAGATGATTTGGAGGTGATTTAGAGGTTGGAGGCCATTTTTAGGGTTCCTTGGTGATAAGTGGAGGCTAGAAAACTGAAATGGAATGATTCTCTATCTCATTTCAGCCTTCCCATAACCCTAATCCCGAAATGGGTTATGGGCCTACTCACTAATCACCCTATTTGGCCCGGTTAAGCAGTTTTTCACCTTCCAAACCTTAATTCAGCCATATCTCCCAAACGGTAAGTCCGTTTGGCTGTTATGACCACTCTACGTAAAGCTAAACCATCAAACGAAACTAATGGAAGTGGTTTCAGGTCAAAATTCCTTTCCAATCAAAAGTTATGGCCAAAACAAGATCAGCTAGGGGCAAAATGGTCATTTAAAAATCGACAAAAATCATGAACATGGGAAATGACCCTAATGGTTGTTTCCCAAAGTTACATGACCATACAACTTCATATGGGAAAAAAATAAATATTCTACGATCCTCTGATGCGTAGAATGCGGGTTGTTACATTCTCCCCCCCTTAAGAAATTTCGCCCCCGAAATTCCCTAACCAAAACACACAAAGGGTCCCGCATGCCTATCAACCATACAACAACAATCAACATGCAAAACAAATCTATCCTAGCATGCGGTTTACTAACAAGGGAAGAAACTATCACTACCAAAACCTTACCAGGCAAAGAGTTTTGGATACTTCTTCCTTATATCCTCCTTTGTTTCCCAAATACGGTCTTTTTCATTCTCACCCCACTGGACTTTGACTAGTTTCACCGCCTTCCTTCGAAGCTGCTTCGTATCGTTCCCAACAATACGCATAGGCTTGCGGTTCCCAACAAGTTCAACCTCGCTATCGTCCAACTGATCTGGTGAAATAGCCACATTAGGGTCTTGCACAAACTTCCTTAACTGGGAACATGAAATACGTTGTGAACTCCCGCTATCTTGTCAAGTAGCTCTACTTCGTACGCCAAATTCCCAACTTGCTCGAGGACTGGGAATGGACCAACAAATCTTGGTGCTAATTTACCTCTCCAACCAATCCGAATCACATTCTCAATGGAGAGATCTTGACGAACACCAAGTTGTTAACGAAGAATTCCAAATCTCTTCGTCTCTTATCAAGATAAGTCCTCTGCCTATCTTGGGTAGCCTTCATTCTCTAATATACAATTCACTCAAATACCATCATGACCTGACCTAGTCCTTGGTAAACTATCAATATAATCCATTTGAGACTTGTTCTCAACGGTTGTGACAAACCACTAAGCTTCCTTTGCTCAGCTTTAACTAACTGGCAATTCATACATTTGGACATAAACGTCCCAACGTCTTTCTTTATCCTTTCCCAGTAGTAGGTCTGCTCTATGTCTCAATACATCTTGTTACCACTGGGATGGATAGTCAGTTTTGAGTGATGACATTCTCTAAGCAATTCATCTCTCAAACCATTCACGTTGGGCACAACTAGTCTTCCATTCTTCCGAAGCCATCCATCTCGATCAAGCCCATACGCATTCATCTCCTCACCGTCGATGTCCATCTCTAACTTGGAGATGATTTCCAATAGATTAGGATCGTTCCTCTGGCTGGAACCAATCCGCTCTATCAAAGTGGGTCTAATCGCCAAACTAGCTAGCATAACTGGATCCAATTCGCACTTTGGTCTGAACTCAAACCCCGCGATATACTCCAGTTGCTTCCATTTAAGAAACATAGCCCCTAAACTGGCATGTCTCCTACTCAAGGCATCGGCTACCGCATTACCTTTCCCAGGTGTGTATGCGATATCAAAATCATACGAAGCCAAGAACTCTAACCATCTCTGTTGACGGAGATTCAGATCTTTCTGAGAGAAAAGATACTTTAACGATTTATGATCGGTAAACAACTCAAATCTTTCTCCCAAGAGATAATGTCTCCACATCTTCAGCGCAAACACGATCGCTGCTAATTCCAAATCATGGGTAGGATACTTCTTCTCATGCGGCTTTAGCTGTCGACTAGCATAAGCTACAACCCTACCTCCTTGCATCAATACAGCACCCAGTCCGGTACCACAAGCATCCGTGTATACCGTCATCTCTTCATTCCCCTTAGGAATGACTAACACTGGCGCACGCGTCAACTTCTCTTTTTAGACTCTTGAATGCATTCTCACACACTCCGTCCCAGACGAAGGACTGATTCTTCTTAGTCAATTGAGTCAACGGTGTTGCTGTCTTGGAGAAGTCCTGGATAAACTTACGATAATATCCAGCTAATCCCAAGAGACTTCTTACATCTGTTGCATTCTTGGGCGTAGGCCAATCCTATACCGTAGCCACCTTCGCAGGGTCCACGGCAATACCACTCTCAGAAACAACATGACCCAAGAATCTCACTTCCCTTCTCCAAAAATGACACTTAGAGAATTTCGCTTTCAATTGGTGTTTCCTCAACACCTCCATCACTATCCTCAAGTGCCCCTTGTGTTCCTCCTCTGTCCTTGAGTAAACAAGGATATCATCCATGAACACAAGAACAAACTTATTCAACTGATCTCTGAATACTCGATTCATAAGATCCACAAAATAGGCCGGTGCATTGGTCAACCCAAATGGCATGACCAACCACTCATAAAATCTCCATTTCAGTTTTCTAGCCTCCACTTATCACCAAGGAACCCTAAAAATGGCCTCCAACCTCTAAATCACCTCCAAATCATCTTTTGGTCAAGGATTAAGCTTAGCAACATCTAATCAAGGGAGATCTACACCAAATCAACATTGGAGCTGCTGTTTAGCATTGGGATTCACATCAAATCAGAGATTTATTTCAGATCTTAGTTTATTTGTGGCTAAGGTGAGTGATTTGCATAGTTTTGCACTAATTATGGCTAATTAGGGGTGATTATTGTTAATTAGCGAATTTAAACATGATAAAATTCTGGAAAAATGTTTATAAAATTCGGAATGATGTTTTAGACCTCTGATATGAATTTGGGTTAATTTGGTTAAGTTTTGCTAATCATATCATAAGTTTCACCTAAACATGCTTAAGGGAAAATATGAGGTTTTTGCTATGTTTGATCCATTTTAACCTATCATATTGTTGTTTTGATGTTTGTGGTTGATTATATATGTTTCTATGATTGTATGGTATGCTTTGTGATTGATTAGAATAGTTGGAATGGTCGAAAACGCCGTCGAGGGACGTAAACAACTCGCTGGACAAGGTGCAGGAATTCAGATCGGATGGGGATTGAGGGTCGATCAGATCGCCCTATGGGATCGTGGGACATCACCACGAGTCAAGTCATCTCCTCCGAGCCGAACCATCTGCGCAAGGTCCACGAACATCAACCGTGAACTGCCTCTCGTACCCGATCCGCTCGTGTTTCGCACCCCGATCCGACCAGAGGGAGGCAGCATCCACGATCCAATTGTACTTGAACGCTCCGACCCGAATGCCCACCCACGAGTTGAAGGCGCCATGAACCGATCTGAAGAGAGCACCCGACCCGAACCGTGGCAAGCTGGAGACCTTGACCCGATCCACCAGGGGTGATGACGACCCGACCCGATCCAGTGAAGAAGGAGCATTCTGATCCGAACCGAACTGATGATTAGGGGGAGATCCGAACCGACCCAGTATTGACCAATGACCCGAGATGCAAAGGTAGTCCAATATGGGAAGTTAGAGCTCAGGATCTAGTTGGGGACCAATGAGTTCACTTCATGATTGGGCTTTGCTGCGGGACGTGTGCTAAGGAGTTGTCGACGTTCATAACTTCGATCCACCACTAAAAAATGAATGATGGGCTACTTATTAGTGCAGTAGAGTCATTATGACTCGAGGGGCAAGGTGATGGTAGCAAGACTACGTTATCAGTGCAGTAGAGTCATTACGACTTGAGGGGCAAGGTGATGCGTAGTAAGACTACGAGCCAGCGCAGATGGGGTGAATAACTCCATGGAGCAAGTGGACATAGTAATGATTGGTAAGGCTATGAGCCAACGCAGATGGGGTGAATAACTCCATGGGGCAAGTGGACATAGCAAAGGATTAGTGGCTACGTTATCAGTGCAGTGAAGCCATTTATGACTTCATGGGGGCAAAGTGATCGTAGCAAGGGTGGGTGATCGAAGTGGTGAATATCGTATGCTTTACGCACTAAGTGAGAGATGTGAGGATGGTTGCTATGTTTGATTGTTTGCCATCACTATGACATGCACACCCCCACCTCCGTATCTTTACACCGTTTGATATGGTACCTTAGAGTGTTGTACAGTATGTAGTGCTAACTCTTTGGTTGCAGGTCCAGGTTCAAGTATGTTTTAGTCTACCTGTTATTGTTCACCTTAGATGCTTATCGCTCATACCAGGCTTTATGTCTGACCCAGAGTTTTATGTCTCCTCTTATTACTCTGGGTGCTCACACGAGCAGACTAGAGACAGGTTAGCTGGTGATGCGCGAGTAGTTGATTCGGAGGCGGGCAGGAGGCTTCCGCGTATGATATATATATATATACACATTCTCCCTGTGTCGTTGGTGGTCGCTACTTGGGCATTAGTAGTGTACCTCCTTTATCTTGCTTTGCTTTGAGACAGTTTGAAAGTTGTAATAAGCTGTGTTTTGGATTTCCGCTGCTATGATGTTTAGTTTTGGTTTTCAGCTTATGCACTGTCTCTCCTGTTTTATGTCAAATATGTTATTATTATATTTTGTTCTATGCGCTGTGAGACATTCTACAGGTTCCTTGTTAGTTCATTTCCTTCTTCCTTTTCCTTCTGACGACCCGTTCCATGCTAACTGGACATGTGTACAGCGCACCTTTGGAGTAAATGTCGGTTGGTGTGGGGCGGGCCGTCACATTTGTTGTAACTCAAACCATTAATCGTTTATCATCTAACCATATTGCTAACCAATCTTCACCATCGAACCTTAACCATTCCTCCATCAATCATGAAGTCAATCAAGTTGGGGTATAATTACCTCTCAAAACTTAATTGAAAAACAATGTCAACTGCGAAATAGTCAAAGCCCACACTTCAAACAAAACATCGCTTACGCGACTCTTAGATTCAATATAAGAATCTGTTTCTTTTACAAAAAAAGCATTGATTATACCGACAACGTTATAATCGTTGTTCTAAATTTTTGATTTATAAAACATCTATTATAACGGTAGCTTAAAATCACTGTTTAGATTTAAGAAAGAACATTTATTATAACGGTAGCATTAAAATCGCTGTTTAGATTTACAAAATATTTATTACAATGATAGCGTTATAATCGTTGTTTCCAAATATTTGGTTTATAAAAAATATAACTTGTACTTAATAATTTCAATAAATAAATTAATAAATAAATAAATTTGATTCAAACGGAAAATGTAACACCTTGAATTTTCTGTTAACAGTAAATCAACAAATTAAAGTATAATTAATTCTAAGTGAAAGAATTAAGGGAAACGGGTTACGGCATTGCGTTCGTCTCGGAATTCTACTTGAGATAGAGTCCGAGTTTGCGGGAATCGGACTCCGTATGAAGGAGTTATGACCTCCGGAAGTTTCAGAATTCAAATTTAAAATTCAAACAGTTCAAATGAAGTTCAAAATTCGAAAAACAGACCAGAACTGGGCTAGGCGGGAAAATTCCCGCCCAGGCACTAGGTTGACCCGGGGGTCGACCTGGGTGACCAGGTCGACCTGGTTTGGCCCTGGCTGGCCTGGTCGGTTTCTGGTCGAATCTCTGAGCTTGGCTATGTCACTAGGGCTGACTTGTCACTTTTTGATTGGCTTCTCTTGAGATGGATGGTCTGGATTAACTCTAGCTTCATCGATGACTCAAATCAATCTGAAATTCTATAAATACAACTCAACACTCAACCTAAATTCACACAAATAATATAGAACTAGAGCCATCATGCTGCTGGAAGGAAGCCAAGAGTAGCCTCCACTTATAGAAAGCTTAGAGACGAGCCAAATTTAAGTTAAACAAGAATCAAATCAATGTTTGTCTACCCAAAGGAAAGCAATTCAAATCAGAACTCAGAAATCAGAAAACAAGACCGTCGTTGTTGTAAATATAGTGATTTTTCCGATATGAATAAAAATTAAGACTTGATTTGATGTAAATTGGAAATGGAGTTGTGCTTTTGTTAACGATGATGTTAATTCATATCTATGTATTAAAATGATTGTGTTGTGAATGGTTGGAATGTTTGTGGTTAAATTTACTTGGAGTTGGATCCATTCAAATGAAAACAACATCACATGCAAGTTGTACATGCTTATATGTCTATACAAAAGTTGCAAGTTCATAATTGGATCCATGCCAAGATCCATTTTAACAAAAGTTTCATGTTATAGTATTAAACATGATTTGGATCTAGTTCACACATGCGATGAAATTATACATACTTTATGGACATGTTATATTCTTGTCATATGCTAGTGATGTTCGATGTTATGCCTAGATCTAAACATGTTTAGGCTTATGTTGTCTAATTCATATGCTAATTCATGTGACACCTGTTTAGTTAGATTCCCCTTTTTAATGCAAGTTCACATGACAAGTTGAAACCCATGATTCAGTCTATGTTGCAAATTCACATATATGTATGTTGACTATTTTGCAAGTTCACACCTATGATGTTCATATTGACTATGCCAATAATGCCAAGTTTACACCTATGTCATGTTTATGTTAATGAATGCCAATTTTGTGTACGCTAAATTAAGCTAAATTTTTAGCCTAATATTATATGTTAAAAACCATGCGAACGAAAATTAGGCTAATATTGTTAGCCTAATATTTAGACGGGGTAACGTTGGGAAAATTGGTAATTATAGGAAACTTGACATAAATTGGTGAAAATATATGAATTTGGCATGTTTGTCACATGCCAAAATTGGTGGCACTTGAATGGTATAAATTCTTATACCAAAAATGTTAAACTTGGAAAGTGGGCCATGATATTTATTTGTTAACAAATTTAAATATAACAAGTAATAAGGACAAATATGTAAATTTAGAAAATACGAGTATGCTTAACACGAGGTTGGATTGAGTTGTGATGTAAACCTACCCGGACCCTCCCGGCTGTCCAGTAGTCACAACAATACCTATCCAATATGGGTGGTTAATCATTGAGCCCAATAAGGACTCGGGGTTAGACTGAGTTACGGTGTAAACCTGCCTGGAACCGACCGACACATCCAGTAACCGTAACAATATCTGTCTAATGTGAGTGGTTGGTGCTTTAAAAAGCTAAGGACAGACAAGTCAGGATGGTATGGTTAAGTTAACTAAAAACACTTAACCAATTCAACATGTTAAATTAAACTAATGGGTGGGGTTAGGTAAATACAGACACTTAACCACTTAACATGTTTGACTAGAAAACCCTAGTAACGGGGACCCATTTTAGCAGTAACCCAATTAGGTATCATGGTACCCTGAAACTAGGCAGGGTGGGCACGATTACTGGGCTGATTGTAAGCGGTCAAAAGCAACGACGGTGGGTGCAATAGTGTGGGTTCTAAAGGAGTGCGGGCGTGCACACACTTCAGAGCAGACAAACAGGGCACTGGGGGCACCAGTAGTATTACCTATGCATTCTAGAGTTGTGTCGGTCCGCCACCATGGGACTTGATACACCCCATGGTGGGACTAGCATATGTATCTACAATCTTTGGGGGTCGTAAGACACAGATGATTATACGAGTAGGAGCCGATCTTTAGAAAAAGGGGATCACTTCACCCCGATCATGGGGTGCCAGCTGAGACAATGTAAGTAGGTGCAGAGATATAATGCGGGATGCGATAGTATATTCGATTCAAACTGCTTTATCTTAGTTTATGATACGTTCCTATTTCCAATTTATACCTATCAAGCCCTTTTTCTTATTCACATACTGAAGAGTCACTAGACTTACCAGGCTTTATGTCTGACCCTATTTTCTTTCGTCTTCTTTTCTTCCGTTCCTCCCTTCCTGGGTCCATAGGGAGGAAACAACCCAGCTTAGTCAGACTCTTTGCAAGCTTCAAGATAGTAGATGTACGGTTTGGACTCTCTTTCCTTGGCTATGGCTATTGGAAACATTCTATGTGGATTTATGCAGTTTTAATTATGTTTCTTTATTTAATAACCAAGACAAAAATGATGATGTAATGTTTTGGAAGTTATTATGTGACAGTTATGGAAATGTTTTGTATGAACACATATTTATGAAATAAAAGTCTGTTTGTTTTCCGCTGCTTATATATATGTGTTTATATATCTGTCTTGTGTTTATCTGTGACTTTTACTTATAAACCTCCACCAAAGTTAAGGCATTCCCTTTGTGAGTGACCTTAAAGGAGGTGGGGTGTTTCACTTGGTATCAGAGCACAAATTTACCAGACTAGATAAAAGTTTTTGAAACTATTTTCAAAAAGAAGTTTAAAGAAGCATTGTTTTCAAGAAAAAGCGTTGTTTTTAAAAGGCATAATTCCCCAAAAGCTATATGCACTATCTCTCTACCCTTTGTCTTGAATACTTTCCTTTTTGTTCCAGCATGTCTGGAGATCTTAACCTTCCAGAAGGAGTACCGATCCCTGGCTGGTTCCGAAGGTACCTAGAGGCTAGGCCAACGATGCGGGCCCAGCAGACATTCCTCCTCCCACAGTGGCAGCGGTTCCTCCACCTCCTCCTCCTCCTCGTGGAAATACTTTCGCTAAGACATGTAGGGACTTCAAGGCTATGGGTGAAAAGGACTTTTATGGAACTGAATCCTTTGTAGTAGCAAGGAACTGACTGAAGGAGACCGAAGACTTGTTCGTCATCTTTGAAGTTGACGACATGCAAAAGATACAGCTAGCAGTGTGGTTGCTTAAAGATGAAGCTTCCTATTGGTGGGAAGTTACCCATGCTGAGAGGCCAGTGGAGACTTGGGAAGATTTCAGGATGAGGTTTCAGATGAAATTCCTCTCCCAAGCTGAAAGAAGCCTGCAAATGGAGAAGTTCCTAACTCTTAAACAAGGAAGTATGACGATCAAGGAATATGTCAATCAGTTTAATCAGCTGGCCAGATTTGGGCTGGATTTAGTAAATACCCAACACAAGAAGGCCCTTCACTTCGTCAAAGGCCTGAATGAGCCTCTACACAGCCTTGCTATGACCCATATACCCATGGGAGTGACTTATGAAAGCATGGTGGACATGGCGCTGCTACACGAGGAAGATAAAGGCAAGAAAGAGGCAAAGGTGGAAGTGCCTCAGGAAAAGAAAGAGGGTTTACAGGCTAAGAAAACAGACTTCAAGAAAGGCGGGAAGAACAACAAAACCCATGAAAAGAGAAGGTGCAATTTCTGTGGCATTGTTGGACATATAGCAAAAGACTGCAGGAAGAAGAAGGCAAAGATGAATGGTGGTTGCTTCCATTGTGGAGAGACTGGGCACTTGGCTAAGGACTGCCCAAAGAAGCGGGGGCAGGGACAGAGGGCTGGATCCACCTCAGGAGGACAGGTTCACGCGCTGGTGGCGCCTCCACGGGAACGAGGTAGAAATATTTCTATAGAAAGCTTAGTTTATCTCTATGATCATCCAGTTCGCACTCTCTTTGATTCTGGTGCATCACACTCCTTTATTTCATCTCCTTAGTAGAATCTCTGCGCCTAAACACTAGTATGGTAGAAGATCCGTTGATAGTTTCAAATCCAATTGGGGGCTCGGCTTATTTGTCGATGGTTTGCTTGGATTTGAAAATCTCTATTCTAAGTGTTGAATTTAGATGTAGCGCCTTTGTTTTGGGCTTCTCAGGATATGGACTGATCTTAGGCATGGACTGGTTATCCAGTAATGGTGCCATTATTGATTGTGAGAAAAGAGTGGTTAGACTCTTGACTCGGCTCGGTAACACTCTAGAAATTTCTTGTAATCCCTTGAATGCTGTTATGCTTAGTTATCTAGAGTCGCTTGATGCTTCTATTGAGAATTTGCAGTCGGTTAGAGTGGTCCGGGAATATCCAGATGTCTTTGGAGAGGTGAAAGGCTTACCTCCGAAGCGGGAAATAGACTTCCGCATATATACCTTGTTGATAATGCAAAGCCCGTAGCTCTTCCTGTTAGACACATGGCTCCAAAGGAGAGAAAGGAGCTCAGTAAGCAAGTTAAGGAGCTTCTCGAGAAGGGGTTTATAAGGCGGAGTATCTCGGATTGGGGTGCTCCAGTGGTGTTCTCCACCAAAGCAGATGGTTCACTACGTCTTTGTGTGGACTATAGGGAGCTAAACAAGCTAACTAAAAAGAATAGACACCCGCTTCCCAGAATAGACGATTTGTTTGATCAGCTTGTAGGTGTGTCGGTCTTCTCCCAACTTGATCTGGCTACTGGGTTCCATCAGCTAAGGGTAGCTGAAGATAGCATTGATAAAACGGCGTTCAGAACCCCTAACGGTCTCTACGAGTTGCTTGTCATGCCTTTCGGTTTGACAAACGCACCCGCTTATTTCGTAGACCTAATGAGCAGGGTGTTCAGAGAATTCCTCAATAAGTTCGTGGTGGTCTTCGTAGACGATATTTTGATCTTCTCAAAGAATGAGGAAGAACATGCTCAGCGTCTGAAGGAGATCATGGAAACTCTTCGAGTTCATCAGCTAAAAGCCAAATTCTCCAAGTGCCACTTTTGGAGAGAAGAAGTAAGATTTCTTGGACATATAGTGTCCAAAGAGAGGTTAGCTGTGGACCCCGCGAAAGTGGTGGCAGTGCAAGATTGGAAGACACCAAGAAATGCAACCGAAGTCAGAAGCTTTCTTGGGCTAGCCGGTTTTTACCGAAAGTTCATTAGGGATTTCGCGAAAATCTCAGCTCCACTCACAAGGCTAACAAAGAAGAATTTGGCGTTCGCTTGGGATTTGGATTGCGAGTTTACTTTCCAACGATTAAAAAGGGCTCTTACAACAGCCCCGGTTCTGACTTTGCCGGATGGAAGCAAGATGTTCACAGTATATACGGATGCTTGTGGTACGGGTTTAGGCGCTATTCTTATGCAAGAAGGGAGGGTAGCAGCTTATGGTGGAAGACAATTGAAAGTTCATGAAAAGAACTACCCAACCCACGATCTTGAGTTGGCCGCCATCGTTTTTGCTCTTAAGTCTTAGCGCCATTATCTCCTAGGTGAGAAGTTCGAATTATATACTAACCATAAATCGTTGAAGTATCTTTTCTCGTAGAAAGATCTTAACTTGAGGCAGCAAAGGTGGATGGAGTTCCTTGCCTCGTATGATTTTGAGATTTCTTATACTCCTGGCAAAGGCAACGTAGTAGCAGACGTGTTGAGCAGAAAGAAGCTGACCCTAAGCCCTCTCTTTGTAGAAAGGCAAAGCTTGGAGTATATAGCCAATTTTGACTTTAGGCCCTCCTCTAATTTTATACCAGGTTTATTGGCATCCCTAGAAGTACGGCCCACTCTTTTAGACTCAATAGGGGCCGCACAACGCGAAGACCCTCAGCTTGTTGATGTGATTGATAATCTAATTAGGGGTGAAACTTCCAGTCACCTCAATAGGTACTCCATCGATGATAAGGGTTGGCTGAGGAGAGATGGAAGACTATGCGTCCCACAAGCTAGGGATTTAGTAAAGATGGTTCTCGAGGAAGCACATCATTCCAAGATGACAATACATCCAGGTGGAGACAAGATGTACAAGGATGTAAAGAGTGTGGCAGATTTCGTTTCTAAGTGCGTGACATGCCAACAGGTCAAGGCGGAACAAAAGAAGCCTGGAGGACTGCTTCATCCTCTATAGGTCCCGCAATGGAAGTGGGATAGCATTTCAATGGACTTCATTGATGGGTTGCCTAGGTCAAGAAGAGGCAATACTAGCATTTGGGTAATAGTGGACATGCTTACTAAAAGCGCCCACTTTATACCTATCAAAAGTAGAAGGACTGCCTAGTCTCTAGCTTCTCTTTATCTCAAGGAAATAGTTCGACTCCATGGAATACCCTCCAGCATAGTGAGTGACAGAGACCCCATCTTTACGAGCGAATTTTGGCGGAGTCTGCAAGAAGCTGTAGGCACACAGTTATGCTTGAGTACGACCTATGTAACACCCCACCTCCGCCAGGGTCACTCTTGCAAGGACACTAGCTTTGGAGGGGTGTTGGACAAGGTAAACATGCATGAAGATATCACAAGACAGAACATATAAGTAAAACAGAGTAAATAAAGCAGCGGATAAAATTACTATTTCAAAACCATAGTCAAGTTACATCAAAGTACTTAGTCATCATTTTCCCAATAAAGCAAGTCTAGAAACATAAACTGAAAACTAAAAATAACATAAAGTAAACTATCCCCAAAATAGATGTGGTAAAGCCATAGCGAGCTCAAGTCCAAACCGCACATGAGCTATCCAGAAAAGCAAGCCAAAGATCCAAGCTAGGTGCTAATGTTCCCACCCTGAGACCCTAGGGGGGGGGGGAACGGAAGAAAAGAAGCGAAAGAAAACGGGTCAGTCATAAAGACTGGTAAGCCCTACCTACTATTAGCATAAAAACTAGTAAAGTTAACTGGACATGAGAAACTGAGATTAAACATAAGGATGTAACTAAACTGGCATGGTGAATAGTTAACAAGATAGATCAAGTGTGGCATCGCATATGCAGGGATTAAGTTGTTGCACCAAGTGTACTAGTATTCTAACCCATGTCAAGTATAAACAAGAAATGATCCCTTGGCCCAATCTTGGCCCAATATCATGAGATGACCCAAGTCAAGGTCCAACTACACGGTCTAGTCGATCGGCTCCCTATAAGCCTAACTTGTCAAGTGTCGGTGTCATACGGCCCAAACGCGAGATGTAGTTGACTGTGCAAGGTCCACCCTAGGGTGTATCCGGGCCCTAGGGTGCCAACCACTGACACCTAAAACAAGCACGCATAGTCCAAACCTACTGGTGCCCATGTTTGTCTTTCATCCCGACTATGTGCACGACCATAGTCCGCCGGAATCTACAATGGCGTACCTACCTAGCCGTCCCGTTTGGTCACTTACAATCAGCCCAGTAATCGTGCCCCACCCCTAGCCTAGTCCCTAGGGTATCCCGATACTCTCTGGTGGGTTATTGCTGAAAAGGGCCCCGCAACTAGGGTTTCTAATGGGTTAAGTGTGGTTAACCCTATCCAAACCATCTATCAAGTTGGTTAAGTGTATCCAAGGTTCATGACTTAACCCTATCAATCCATCATGTTCATTTGGTTAAGTATTCAAGTGGTCCATGTCTTAACCCTATCATGTGGCATTAATTAACTTAATGCACCCCAACCTCTCACATTAGACCTTGTTGTGGTTACTAGTTAAGCCGGGCGGGTCCGGGTAGCTTTACACCACAACCTAGTCTAACCTCGGGTTTAAAGCGCGTCATGACCACCTACTCACATTGGGTCCTATTGTTTGTAGCTACAAGTTAAGCCGGTCGGTTCCAGGTAGATTTATGCTACAAACTCAACCCAACCTTGAGTTGGCCACTTTCATGTTTTCTAAGTGTCATGTCCATGTTCATGTTTTCAAACATAATCACATGTCAACTTTCATGTCATATTTTCAAGTCATTTTTCATGTCATTTAAGTTTGCCTAACTACCCATAACGTCTTCCCATCGCACGTAGATTCGCATCAATACAAGTAGATCAAAGAGGGAACATAACAATATGACAAGGTGGGCATAAGGTGGCAAAGTCTATCACAAGTTAAACATAGTGATATTTTGAGGCAAAAGGGGTTCAACATACTAGCATATGGCCTCAACATGTATGATAGCATAAAAGATGACTTGGCCTCAAACATATCAAATAGCATAAGGGTGATTTGGCCTCAAACACGCATAATAGCATAAAGGCGATTTGGCCTCAATCGTGACAATAGTATAAAGGGTGACAATCCTAACTTGTGCATAGCAAATAGGTTCAATGTTATCATATGCATGTTAAGGGACATGAGGGGTTAAGGTTTGTTAACATGCATAAGCCATAATCCATTTCATAGCATTTTTCCAAAAGTCAACATGAAAGGTACTAGGTTCATGATAGATCCACAATCATAGATCAAGAGAGACATGAATAGATCTATGCATACAATGATAGGTTCAAGGCAAATATTGCACTTAGGTCCAATTCCAATCTACACATGTATGGCATTAAGCTTAGCAAATAGGGTGATAAACTTGTGATTAGCATATAGGTCACATCATAGCAAGTTAACATAAGGTCATGAGGGTTTCTATGTTGCATTATGCAACGTTCCCAAATAAAGATCATAGCTTTCTACCCAAAAAGTCAAGGTGAAAGTCCCATAGTCATAGATCAAAAGAGTCATGAATAGATCTATGCATAAAATGATAGATCTAAGGTAAACATTACACTTAAGCCCAATTTCAAGTCACTACATGTCATATTAAGTTCATAGTTTAAATCTAAGAGTAGAATGGGGCTTACAAAGCGTGGTAAAGAGACTAGAACACAATTAGAACAAGATAGAAGCTTTATGAATGATGTAGCAACACTAGAAATCTCCAAATGGATAAGATCCACTCCAAGCCTTGAGAAATAAGAAGAAGATCCTTGCTTTGATGAAGAAAGATGGCTCTTTTACCTTGGAACTAGCTTAGAACACTCAAGCTCTCATGAGGAAGATGGAGGCCATGATCAAGGAGCATTTTTGCATAACTTCGTTGTAGGAATGATTTATGAGGGTTTAGGATAGGTCTAGGGGTCTTTTTATAGAAGATTAGGTTAGTTTAGGCCATAGGATTAACCCTAGTTCAGATCTGAGCCATCAAATCACGTCACTAGCCAACAAAACAAGACCCAGGAGCCAAAACAGGTGCACCAGGCCAAACTGGCCGACCATCCAAGTCGACAGGGGTGTCGACTGGGCAGTCGACACCACCTGGGGTGTGTCGACTCCCAAGTCGACTCCCCGGTCGACTTGGGGCTGGCGGGAATTTTCCCGCCTGTCCTGCTTGGGCTGAATTTGAAATTCTGAATTCAAATTTGAACTGTTTTTGAACATGAAATTTACTGAAAACTTTGACGGGCCATAACTTGGTCATACGGACTCCGATTTTCGAAAACTCGGACTCTATTTCGCGTATTTTTCCAAGACGAACGTAATGGCATGGCCCGTTTCCCTTGATTCAGATTTTAACATTTAATTCTGCCTTGATTTTTGTTATAACCTGTTATTCAAAATACGGGTTGTTACAGCCTATCACCCCCAAACTGATGGTCAGAAATAAAGGGTGAATAGAGTACTAGAAGATCTTCTAAGACTGTGCGTTCTTGACTTCGGAGGGACATGGGAGGATCATCTTCCTTTAGTGGAATTCGCCTACAACAACAGCTACCAAGCCACCATCGGCACGGCGCCCTTCGAAGCTCTATATGGAAGACCGTGCCGATCACCAACTTGTTGGTGGGAGTCTACTGATAAGCTTATACTTGGGCCAGACATGATTAGAGAGACTTCAAAAAAAGTGGACTTGATATGAAGGAGAATGAAGACTGCCCAAGATAGACAGAAATCCTACGCAGACAAAAGAAGGACCGACCTTGATTTTGAGGTTGGGGACAGGGTTTTCCTTAAGGTATCTCCTTTAAGGAACGTCGTTCGCTTTGGATCCGCAGTAAAGCTAGCACCAAGATTTGTAGGACCGTTCCCTATCATCGAGAAGATTGGGAAAATGGCTTATAGAGTAGAGCTGCCTGAAAGGTTGGCTGGAATTCACAACGTCTTTCACGTTTCTCATCTCCGAAAATGTCTACATGAATCTGCGGAAGTGGTGGAGCCAAGCATTCTAGAAGAAGCCGAAGTGGAACCTCGAATCGTAGGAACTGAAGTGAAAAAGCTACGCAACCGCGAAGTCAAGCTTGTCAAAGTTCAGTGGAGTGACGCCGAGGAAGACACGACTTGGGAAACTGAGGACAGAATACGCGCGACTTACCCTTTTCTTTTCGAGGGTACATCTTTAACCTCTCTTTTTCCTTAAGTTGTGCTTGTATCTATCTTTTTAGGTATAATCTCCTCGATACTATCCTTTATCCTTAGGTAGAAACCACTTTGGATGTAAACATGTATTTGAAACATGTTATGGTTGATGGCTGTAAGTGGTTGCAAGTGGTTGCTCGTGGATGCATATACACACAACCTAGGTTTTAAATCGGCTCAGTCACTTCATACTACATATGCATAAATGTATTCATATTTGTATGTGGTTGAAACTCGATATGTCGTCATATGGATGTCGCATTTGTATGAATGGTTGTGCACTCATGTAGAATTATGAGTAAGGCCAAATTTGCATACATAATGGATTCATAACACTTACATGATTTGCATTAAGGAGGTCAACTGAATCCGTAAACCGCCTGATTTTGCATTAGATAAGAACATGTACACACACTATGCATATGATCATGAAGCATTAGAAGTCTTTTAAGGACAATGAACGCCTGTGTTTTATGGTTGAGTAGATGGACGATTGGATGTTAGGATTTACGTTCTCCAAGACTTGAAGATTTCGGGGACGAAATCCTTTAAAGAGGGGAGAATGTAACACCCCGAATTTTCTGTTAACAGTAAATCAACAAATTAAAGTATAATTAATTCTAAATGAAAGAATTAAGGGAAACAGGTTATGCCATTGCGTTCGTCTCGGAATTCTTCTTGAGATAGAGTCCGAGTTTGCGGGAATCGGACTCCGTATGAAGGAGTTATGACCTCCGGAAGTTTCAGAATTCAAATTTAAAATTCAAACAGTTCAAATGAAGTTCAAAATTCGAAAAACAGACCCAAACTGGGCTGGGCGGGAAAATTCCCGCCCAGGCACCAGGTCGACCTGGGGGTCGACCTGGGTGACCAGGTTGACCATAGGGTCGACCTGCCCAATCGATCTGGTTTGGCCCTGGCTGGCCTGGTCGGTTTCTGGTCGAATTTCTGAGCTTGGCTGTGTCACTAGGGCTGACTTGTCACTTTCGGATTAGCTTCTTTTGAGATGGATGGTCTGGATTAACTCTAGCTTCATCGAAGGCTCAAATCAATCTGAAATTCTATAAATACAACTCAACATTCAACCAAAATTCACACAAATAATATAGAACTAGAGCCATCATGCTGCTAGAAGGAAGCCAAGAGTAGCCTCCACTTGTAGAAAGCTTAGAGACGAGCCAAATTAAAGTTAAAACAAGAATCAAATCAACGTTTGTCTACCCAAAGGAAAGCAATTCAAATTCAGAACTCAGAAATCAGAAAACAAGACCGTCGTTGTTGTAAGTATAGTGATTTTTCCGATGTGAATAAAAATTAAGACTTGATTCGATGTAAATTGGAAATGGAGTTGTGCTATTGTATAACGATGATGCTAATTCATATCTATGTATTGAAATGATTGTATTGTGAATGGTTGGAATGTTTGTGGTTAAATTTACTTGGAGTTGGATCCATTCAAATGAAAACAACATCACATGCAAGTTGTATAGTTCATGTTGTAATCTACACCTATATGTTTATGTGATTATATAAGTTGTATGTGATATGTCCAAGTTAAGATCTCATGTATATACTTTATGCTAAAACCTCTATGCCTAAGTTCATATACATGCTTATATGTCTATACAAAAGTTGCAAGTTCATAATTGGATCTATGCCAAGATCCATTTTAATACAAGTTTCATGTTATAGTAGTAAACATGATTTGGATCTAGTTCACACATGCGATGAAATTATGCATACTTTATGGACATGTTATATTCTTGTCATATGCTAGTGATATTCGATGTTATGCCTATATCTAAACATGTTTAGGCTTATGTTGTCTAAATCATATGCTAATTCATGTGACACCTGGTTAGTTAGATTCCCCTTTTTAATGCAAGTTCACATGACAAGTTGAAACCCATGATTCAGTCTATGTTGCAAATTCACATATATGTATGTTGACTATTTTGCAAGTTCACACCTATGATGTTCATATTGACTATGCCAATAATGCCAAGTTTACATCTATGTCATGTTTATGTTAATTAATGCCAATTTTGTGTACGCTAAATTAGGCTAAGTTTTTAGCCTAATATTATATGTTAAAAACCATGCGAACGAAAATTAGGCTAAGATTGTTAGCCTAATATTTTGATGGGGTAACGTTGGGAAAATTGGTAATTATAGGAAACTTGACATAAATTGGTGAAAATATATGAAATTGGCATGTTTGTCACATGCCAAAATTGGTGGCACTTTAATGGTATAAATTCTTATACCAAAAATGTTAAACTTGGAAAGTGGGCCATGACATTTAATTGTTAACAAATTTACCTATAACAAGTAATAAAGACAAATATGTAAATTTAGAAAATACGAGTATGCTTAACACGAGGTTGGATTGAGTTGTGATGTAAACTTGCCCGGACCCGTCCGGCTGTCCAGTAGTCACAACAATACCTATCCAATATGTGTGGTTAAGCATTGAGCCCAATAAGGACCCAAGGTTAGACTGAGTTACGGTGTAAACCTGCCCGGAACCGACCGGCACATCCAGTAACCGTAACAATATCTGTCTAATGTGAGTGGTCGGTGCTTTAAAAAGCTAAGGACAGACAAGTCAGGATGGTAGGGTTAAGTTAACTAAAAACACTTAACCAATTCAACATGTTAAATTAAACTGATGGGTGGGGTTAGGTAAATACAAACACTTAACACCTTAACATGTTTGACTAGAAAACCCTAATAACGGGGGCGCATTTCAGCAGTAACCTAGGTATCATGGTACCCTGAAACTAGGCAGGGTGGGGCACGATTACTGGGATGATTGTAAGCGGTCAAAAGCGACGGTGGTGGGTGCAACAATGTGGGTTCTAATGGAGTGCAGGCGTGCACACACTTCGGAGCAGACAAACAGGGCACTGGGGCACCAGTAGTATAACCTATGCATTCTAGAGTTGTGTCGGGCCGCCACCATGGGACTTGATACACCCCATGGTGGGACCAGCATTGGTATCTACAATCTTTAGGGGCCGTAAGACACAGATGATTATGCGAGTAGGAGCCGATCTTTAGAAAAAGGGGATCACTTCACCCCGATCATGGGGTGCCAGCTGAGACAATGCAAGTAGGTGCAGAGATATAGTGTGGGGTGCGATAGTATATTCGATTCAAACTGCTTTATCTTAGTTTATGATACTTTCCTATTTCCAGTTTATACCTATCATGCCCTTTTTCTTATTCACATACTGAAGAGTCACTAGATTTACCAGGCTTTATGTATGACCCTATTTTCTTTCGTCTTCTTTTCTTCCGTCCCCCCCCCCCCCCCTCAGGTTCACAGGGAGGAAACAACCCAGCTTAGTCAGACTCTTTGCAAGCTTCAAGATAGTAGATGTACGGTTTGGACTCTCTTTCCTTGGATATGGCTGTTGGACACATTCTATGGGGATTTATGCAGTTTTAATTATGTTTCTTTATTTAATAACCAAGACAGAAATGATGATGTAATGTTTTGGAAGTTATTATGTGACAGTTATGGAAATGTTTTGTATGAACACGTATTTATGAAATAAAAGTCTGTTTATTTTCCGCTGCTTATATATATGTGTTTATATATCTGACTTGTGTTTATATGTGATTTTTACTTATAAACCTCCACCAAATTTAAGGCATTCCCTTTGTGAGTGACCTTAATGGAGGTTGGGTGTTTCAGAAAGTAAAAATTAACTACTTCCCTAAATTCGATATGATCGAATTCCAATAACTTTCTCTCAAAAAGTCTATATTCGATTTACGTTCCGAACTTCGGAATTTATCTACCATTCTAGGTTAATTCAAATTCCCAATTCACTTCTGTACTTATTCTGTTCAAATCATTACCAAAATCTTTTATAACCATTCCGATCTACAAAACGTTAGCACACTTCATTTAGTATTTTGAATTTTGAACTAGCACTCGTCGTTTTCTTTAAAATGACCTCCCATTTCCCTTTTCATTCAATTTCCAATCTGGTTTCATATTTCATATCTAAATTTTCTTTAAAGATATTTTGTTTGCAAAATATTTCCTTTCAACCATTAGTCACTTTAATCCAGAATATATTTCTTTTACATACAATCATTTGGTTTCGTACTTACAATATTCTCTTAAACCTAAATCCAATTTATAACTTCTACTCAGAAATTTTCAAACAAATCTAATTTTATTCTAGTCATTTAAAATATCGTTTATGATTTCGTTTATAATTTCCTAAGTTTAAATCTTATCCCAAATACTGGTTTCTAATCTGATTTCCACTTTTCCATATAAATTCAAAATTGAATTTATATTTCAATTTATCCAACGATAAATAATTTATTTAATTAAAAAAAACCTTTAAAATCAACTTCTTGTTTTAAATGATAAAGTTTCTACTTTTTAACTCCATTCGAAATTACACTTCAATTTTTGGAAAAATTTATTTTCTTTTTAAATCTCAAATTTTCATTTTCTATTTGAAAATATTTTACGGTATTAAAATACCAAAATTCTAGGCTAGGGTAACTCAAACACAACAAAGTAAATCACTGATTATATACATCACAATCAAGGAAAAACAGTAATATAAAAATTGAGGAACCCCGTTGGGTCCTTCCAACTCGTTTCCCTGCATCCACAGATGTTAATTAACGTCATTTATATTTATTTCACATAAATATGAAATATCATGGTAAAACAGAACTAATAATCGATTAACAATATAACTATATCAACCATTTCGACCATTTTTATCAACCATTCATCCAAACAACCATCACACAGTATAAAATTACTATAAATAAATTTAAAACTCTTTTAAATAAACATATATACGAGCCAGAGTTAGTGAGTTTACTCACCTCATTTTGCAGTCGATGGTTCTACTTTTGTCTCATTTTAAAATCAAATAGACGTTTGATTTTTCTATGAAATTCCAATAGCTCTTCCTCAACGAAATCAATTCAACAATGTAGATCTCGTCGCTATGATTCTAATTCTACCGATCTATTCCAATTCTATTTTCATGGGAAATAGTTACGGTCGTTACAAGGTTACGATAATTAAATATTATATTAATTTCTCTAGTTAATGTTATAAAACTAATTACCCATTATTGTTTTAAACGGCCTACTCTGATGTTCTTCCTCCTCGGTACCGGAAAAATCGAACCTGAAACAACACCATTTCTTCAATCAATATTCTAGGCATCATCATCAATTTAAGGGTTGATAATTACCTTAACTAGTGATGAACCACGAACGCCCCACATTGAAATTTGCTTTCACCCAAAAAACTCCTACTACAGAACATTGTCGCACTCTCCTCAACCAAACATTCGAACATCATCAATTCCAGTAACATTAAACAAAAGCCCTTCTGCATATTCCATTACATGAACGTCCAAATATAATAAACGTCCCAATTCAATATGGACGCTTCAGTGCAAACAAACCCACCATCGTTTATAATGGTTTAATATCAACTTACGGATCTTCCTTATAACCCGTGCGCTCCTTCACTGCTGAACAATGCCGCACTTCATCACTACTCCATACCCCCATTCCATTTTCTCTAAAACACACAAGACAACCACCCAGCAGCTCTTCTGCGTTAGCTAACTCCGTCCATCCTCTACTCTTCATACGTGCGTCACCAGGGAATTGCAGGTCTCCAGAACTCACGCACCTTCCAGACTCCCCATAACCGAGCTTTTCAAAGCCAGCGCCCCCCTTAAAAACCACTTAATTGACGAATGGACACCACATATGGCTTCTCTTTCGAAAACTCTACCTACTCAATACCTCGACTTCAAACTTGTGGCTACTGGATTCATCGCGACCTGGTGAGATTCATGTTGCCCTACTGTACAACCCCCCGATGCGCAATCCCACCGAACAACCCTAATTCACGCACATAAGTGTGGTTTCATCTCCTGAACCAAAATCCAAACTCATCATGATTTAAAAATTCTTCAACCTCCCGATGTTTCGAACCCTAGATTTTCAGTAAACTATTGAAATTCTATGAGTGATCGCTACTTTGTATTTTGGCATATAATTGAAACCTGACGGTAAACGAACTTAATGGATCCATAACCTCACGATTTCATCACCATTTGATTTTTAATTTGATTTACGAAGTCTCCGTTTTCTTCAGATTTTTTAGAGGAACGAAATTACTATTTTTGGGAGAAAAGGTTTTCATTTGTTTATTTGCTGAAGGAAAGAAAAACAGAAGGGGCGGCTTGTTATTTTATAGAGATGAGTAACTTGGCACACACACTTTCAAATGGCTTGGAACGCACGTATTGTTACATAGTTTGTCCTCCATGGTAAAATAGTTTGACAACCAAGGATTTAATTGGGTTAGCAAGCTCGCAAATTCAATATAGGTTTAGAATATGATTGGACTGCGTTGAGGTAGACATGAGAAAAATGTGTACTGGACTTAGTAATTTTAAATATATATATATACACATTTATTTTATTCAGTATTTAAAGATTAGCGTACCCTGCTATATAGAATTTCATTCACTTACGGACTGCTACGGACAAAATAAATTAAAAAATATTATCGTATCAAGCGATGTGCCATGATCCCAAAAATATAATAAAATAGGCTAGTTAGTCTATTTTGTGAATCCCCAGAACGCTAATAAAGGGTGTAAAATACTTCAAATAAAAAGTTGCTTATTTTTCAAAATAGAAATTACAGGAAAATTCTATAAATTAAATTATAACTACGTCTCAAAAATCTTGCCATAATTAATTGTTTTGGATTTTATAAAATTAATTTCGTTAAAATCAGAGGTTGTTTGGAAATTAAATCGATATAATATAAATCGATTCCAAAATAAACAAATTTATTAAAAATAAATATTATTATCATATATATTCAAACAGAATATACCTATAGCTCCAAAATAATCATATTTAGATTTTAAACTTGATATTTCAAAATAAACTGACGTTCAGATTATTTAAAATCGATTTATTTACATAATAAATCGTTATAATTTATAAACGATTCCATAGCGAATTCAAAATTTTGATTTGGACATAACTCAAAATTTCTAGGACGAAATCTCGATTTTCACTTTCATGAGAAATATGTATTTCAATAGATTCGAATGTTTCTTGTTTCAAAGAAATCCGACTTATATGGGATCCTATATATCCAATTGAAGTTTAGAACACTAAATTACGAACTACTGTGACGTTGCGAGCTCATTTTAATTTATATTATAAATTATACGTTCAATTTTGTTTAATTAAATAAATTTCTTATGAAAATCGTTTTATATTTCAAATAAAATATTTAAAACCAATTTAAATATTCAGAATTAAATGGCTCAAAATCCGGGTCTTTACATTCCTCCCCCCTTAAAATAATTTCGTCCTCGAAATTGCTAAGCAATAAAAATGCTATAACTCTAACTCCTCTGTAATGACCCGAAAATCCGGTCCAATTTGAGCTGACTAAATAACACAAGTCCAACCCGTATTGCACGGAAAATCAGGAAATTAATAGAAAGAATTTAGAGGGAGAGAATAGGTAAGATAGAAACTTATAGAATAGAAGAGGAAGAAGAACATCATCATCAGAGTAACACGCATCTCACAGCGGAACGAATAAAATATAACATAACTTTTAAAATACAAACAATATATGTATACAATAACATTTCAGAGTACAACACAGCGGAAATAATAATAGCTATAGAATCTTGAAGCCTCCTGCTCCAAGCTCTCCAAGTGTATCTGTAAAATCCCGACTACTTGACTGCCCGTACAAATTTAGGCACCCAAGCGTTAGGGAAAACAAACAAATAAACTCCGGGTCAGTCATGGGACTGGTATGAGTAAAATAGTTTAAAACAGTTTGAACAAGTAAACGATATCTCATAAGACCACGCCGCATAACGGAACGGGTTTTCCCTTATGAGAATCCAAAATATCTTTATATCAAAACCTTTTGATATTATAATAATGTCTATCAACCACAACTATAATAATCATCTAGCAGAAACGCTTTCATCTCACGTTCTACATATATAGTATACAATCAAAACCGCCAGCACGTATTGGGTAATGGATTTCCAACTATGACAAGGTATGAAACCACCTTTCTCTAGTGTACCTCTAGAAAGGAATACACTGGGTTCAACAAGAACATCTTGCAACCCGGCCACACATGACCGACCACTCATTTCGCTTGAGTGTATCGAATGTATATCACCAACGGTTGTGATCAGCAACCGTTTCCCGAATGGGACAGTATTGACAATAGATTTTTAGAAATAAATGAAACCCTAGATCAGGTGATTTTACACCCTACTTCGGAGCGACCGACTTAGCCATGCTGCCTGCCCGATTTCTGTCATTTACCGGTTGATGAGGCTAGAAGCTACGCATTATCATCACACCAGATTCACTTCGAATGCCACATTGTCAGATCCATCGAAAATCACTAATTGACGTCTACAACAGTACATTATGTGTTGGCTAAAGAAGTTTCCTTCTCCGCTTCCACTCTTGGTACGGTTGAAGAAATTAATGTACATGACCTTTCTGGAAATACTGTGTTAGACATTCATCCATACAAGTCATCAAGGAACAGGATGAACCGTAGACACTATTCAGTACATCCATCTTAGGCACTGTTATCTAAGACTTATACAATAGCTCTTGCACTTTACTCCGTCTTCAATTTATCTTTGGCATATATGATTCGCAATGCTTATGCCAATACAGAGTGGTTCTTTGGATAATAATCCAACCGGTCTCTCCATATTAACAACGTTAAAATGGTCAAAAACTTTGATAGTCGGTGAGTTAACTATCAAAGAAAATACGTGTGCAAAACAACGATATTATTTCCAAATGGATATTCTATCAATCAATCATCAATCATATATATATATCCTTATTTTCTATGTTTAGAAAATATATGTTATTAACACTGAAAACATTTCCATAGCTTATTTTCTTTTCACTATCCTCCCACAACTATCAGTCACTGACTGTAAACTAGTATGAGAACAATTCCCTGAGTATTAATCCCGAAGGCCGAAACCAACATCGGATCGACACTTAGAAAACCATTCAATTTACTAATCTCTAGTCAGTTTCTAATTTTTCTTAACTCTATTTCTTTTTTTTAACTCCATTTGATTAACTCACTGGTTAACTCTAACTGATTAACTCTAACTAATTAACTCTAACTAATTAACACTAACTCATACTCTATTCGATTAACTCAAATCGAACAACTAATATTCGATTAACTCATTTCGATTAACTCTTTTAAATTAACTCCTTTAATTTATTCCTTTTCTATTTGTTTACTTAACAAATAACTATTCCCTTTTCAATTCTATTTATTTAACAAATAAATATTTCTCTTATCTTTTCTATTTGTAAATGGTTTACAAATATACCCCTTTCATCTCTATTTTAACATATTTATTCCCCATAAATATTTCCTTTTCAATTCTATTTTTAACATGACTTACAAATATTTCCTTTCATATTCTATTCTATTTATTCTAACAAATAAATATTTTCTTTTATTTTATTCTAACAAATAAATATTTCCTTTATTATAACTTATCCTTCAATTTTATAATTATTTTCTTTTATAAAAATCCTTTTCCTTTTCTATATAAAATCCATCGATTTTATTTAAATAATTCATTTTCAAAATACACTTTGAAAATCCCCTTTCCCACATCCAGTATTTCTTATGGTATTTAACATACCATATAACAACGATAAATATCGTCCAAACACACATAATCAACAACAGATTATATATCACATCATATATCACAATATATGAATCACAGTAAAAATAAATGTTGAGGAATCTAGTTGGATTCCTCCAACCTGTTTCCCTGCATCACAGATGTTAAACAATATAGATAACATCACTTTCAGTTCCATATGATATATTCTGTTAAACAGAATCAATATAGAAATTCAACTAACTGACTAGCAGTTCAATCAAACAATCAACACATAATCAATCAACCAATATTTAACAGTTCTAAAAATACAACATGAAATTATAAACTGTTCAGAGTTAGTGAGATTTACTCACATTGGACGTTATCGTTAAATAACGAAAATCGTCGGTTGATCCTGAACTGACGCTACACTTTGTCATAAATCTAGACCATTCCAGACCCAATCTAGAGTACTGTCCGTTCATACGATCCTGTCGGATCCAACCATTCTAAATTCTGTTAACCCATGAATAAGATATGATGAATTTGAGTTAATACATTAATTTATTTGAACTTAAATGAATCTAATATTTTAAGATGGGCCTTTACCCATTTTCATAAGTCAGCCCATTTCCAGATTTTAAAGTACCAAGCCCGCATACGTTACAAGCCCTTGACCCTTTCTTCTTCCTGAACTAAATTCGCTCCCACCGAAGTCTTCTTCCCTGATTTCACTTCCATGCTCCAACAGGTTAGATCGAACACCATCGTCTCCTTAGCGTCGACCTTCACCATCTAAGTCGTTTGAGAACACCCACGTTCTTCTACAAATACGTCTTCCCTCTTGTATAGGTATGAAACCGACCTCTGTTCTTGTTGTCATAGCACTATAATAATCTCCACTAACCTCCCACTCTACTTATTGATTAATTCAAACAAAAACAACAAAGTTATCCTCATTGCTTCATCTCTCTGACCTTGCCACTACTCAACTTCAATTTTTTTTGCAAAACACTGATACGAACTATCACAGAAAGGCACCCCTCCTTTTTCAGTAATCCAATGAACAACTCCAATATACAACAACTTCTTCACTGATTTGAATGGACAAACCCGTCCCCTTCTGTGAACATCAAATACGTGATTCCAACCCCCAAACAGTTTACCAAAATGAAAAGAACACCAGTAACTCACCCTTCATTCTGCTTATCGCAGTCTCCACCCGCCTTCAAACAGAACTCTTTTCTTCCACCCAAAACAAAATGGCATCACCGAAACTCTAGTTATTAGCACACAGCAAATCTCAACGCATCCCTCTTCTTCACACACTCCTTCCTCTCCAAGAACACAGCTGTGAGGACCCCAAATCCCGTACTGACGGAGACAAGGGTTATCTTTGGAATATAACACAGAAACAGATAATAGCAGAACAGAATTAAATAAATACACCAGATAATGAACAATAGAATGTACTGGATAAAAGTAATCATCAGAGTTACACAGTATACAGGATTTTACTTAGTACAAATACAGTTCAACTATACATATATGTCTACAGCGGAAAAACAAACATAATGTACAATAGGAGCTGAACAGCATAAAAAGAGATAAATGATAGAATCCATCTTCAGCTCCAGCTATCCAGAAAGAACCAGCTAAACCTGAATACAAGTCTGCCCATGTAGAAAAAGGGGCACCCGAGTTTGAAAGTGAAACAAACTACGAGTCAGTCATGGGACTGGTATGAGAAATCTACTCAACACATATATAATTTGGCTAATCACAGGACCACGCCACTTTCGTGGAATGGGTTTACTCCATTGGATTTCCAGTGCTTTAAAACAAATCTTTCTTTTAAACAACGCAATGCATTTTATAAAAATGAAGCCGTTATAAGACTCAGTTCCCATCACACAATGCAACGCAAACCGGAGGATAGAGTTTTTACCTTATAACGGCCAAGATATGCTTGATACGAATAAAACAAAGGCATTTGATATTATTGCTAGTGTTTATATGTTTTGAAAACAATTTCAAATCATAACTATCAATCATAGACGGCATTAATGCCCCATACCACTATGTCGCCATATATAGGTATACAATCAAAATCGCACGATGTCGTATTTGGAAATTGGATTTCCGTCCTGAACCAAGGCAAAAGATAGTCCTTACCGAATTCGAGACTGCCTAGCCCGAGCCTCAGGAACAGCCGCAACTGCCCCTTGGATCGTCAGGGCCGGTCCACCGATGTGGATTATTATGCCTGAACAATACGTTTCCCCGCCCTTTGGGGCGTAAACGAGCCAACGAATGACTCCATCGGACCCGGATCGTCCGATCAAACCGAGGCGCCTCGCAACAACAACAACCACACAGGTGAAAAGTATATAAATGTCAGGGTTGGTAGGTCACTGACACCACCCTAGCTAGGAAGAAATGCATGCCCTCCCTGAGGTCCTTCTCCCGTTTCTGGTTCATACCGGGGTGTGAGGCTCACGAATTCACGTCATACACAAAGCTACGCCACACAGGCGGTGCTTTGATCATCACCACAAGACTTTGCTTTTCAACAGAAGTCCTGATCATTTGCCACTTAGGCATGCCACACTAGCAATTCATGCCATGCGACTGATGTCCATCGATATACAACCTCTGAGCTCGTGCGTTTCAGAGAAGGGAGTTAAGCAAAAGAATGAATTCTCCGCCGCCAAACAAATGTATATTTAATAGAGATCAATCAACACAGAATAAAATCCAATGTCAGACACACAGTCCATTTACAAGTCCGTTTTGGGTCTGAACGAAACCGGAGGCACTAAATACCTCGCAAACCCATCGATCACCACGTACGTCGGGACGATCACCACTCATTATCCATATTTCGGGATGCCTCCCAATCAGGACCTCGGTTACCGTCCAAACGAGGTGAAGATCTCCGGTCTTCGACCATCGTCTTCATCTTCGACTTTCAATCGTCGGTCAATTATTTGAAATGAGAATTAACTCGGCCTTTTCAAATAATTCACGTATTTTTAGAATTTCAAATCAATTTATTTCAATGGTTAAATCAATCGACAACACAACTTGTTCTTTAATGTATTTTTTCAAACCAAACACATTCAACCATCAAAAGCCACATAAATCGAGCAAATTCAGTTTATTTCCATTCCATATCGTTTATGATATTTTATAACAATTTATCGCTATTTTTATTTATTTTAAAATAGCCAATTTAGTCTAAAAGACCCTTCGGGCCATAACACGGCCGTGGCGCTGTTTTTCTTCAGATTTGATTTACACATATCTGAAAATCTAACCGTTGGATCTTCACAAAATTTAAATCATTAGAAAGGTCTTTTCAAAACGAATCCAACGGTTCCAGTTTCGGGAAAATCCGACGGTCGGATCTCCCGGTACAATCGTTTGAAGTTTCGATTTCAAAATACGAACTGCAGCGTCGTTATTCGATTAAATATAATTATATTTATATATATGTAAATATATAATCGTTTCTGGCGCTGTTTTTCTTCAGATTTGAATTAAACATTCCAGACAATCCAACCGTTGGATTTTTACAAAGTTGGTGCCGTTGGAAAGATATTTCCAAGGCGAACCCAACGGTTGCGGTTTCGGGAAAATCCAATGGTCGGATTTCCAACACTAGTTGTTTGAAATCACGGTTTCAAAACACGAACTACACGGCCACGTTTCGTTTTAATTTTATTTATATTTATATATTTATATAAATATAGTTCATTCAACAATTTCAATATCGTTTTCACTTTAAATATTTCACTAACGCCTTTAAATTTTGGAAAATTTCGCCATAACCTCCTTTGTACGGGAGGGGCTGGGAAAATTCCCAAATAGCCACACGGGCGTCTCATGTCAAAAGAAAAAGAAAAAGCCAAGCGGCTAGCCAACAGGCTCATAAAATCATCACCTAAACAAAACAGTAAATGTGTACCTATTTGTCGGACACAAAATTTTATTCCTCTTCTCTAGCCCCTTTTGCTATAACCTGTTCAATAAATATGCATGTACATATATACAGTTCTTATCACTTATCATTTTCCGTTCAACTTCATATTTGATTCCATTTGGTTTAAAAATACCATTCATTCTAATGTTGCATGCATAGGCAAAAATCATATCATTAGCTAATTGATGAATAATTCGACTCATGCATATTTATTTGAACGAGTTGCTATTTTTAACACTTCACATTTCAACGATTCATGTATATAATAAAAATGTGATTTTTATTGTAAAACAATTCATTTCAAAACATTCTTATTTTATATAGTTTATATAGGTGATAAAAAATAGGATTTTTCTTATAAAACAATTTCTTTTAAAACGAGATTATTTTACATAGTCCATATAGTTGATAAAAGGTGATTTTTATTATGAAACAATTTATTTCAAAATATGAATACCATTCAACACATGAATTTCAATTCAACGAATGAATATCGATTCAACACATGAAGGTTTTCTATAGTTTCTATATATAGATAAAAATGTGATTTTTATATTTAAAACACGAATACCATTCAACACATGAATTTCAATTCAACGAATGAATATCGATTCAACACATGAAGGTTTTCTATTCAACGAATAAATATAGTTTCAGCAAATGAAAATAATTCAAACACATGAATATTATTCAAAATTTCGGCAGCATAACGGCAGGGTAGTTAAAACCGGGACCGTCCCTAGTACGGCTCCTCGCTCTACCTTAAAACCTCGCGGTTTTTGACAATGGGGATCATGCATCTAGTTCGCACGCAGGCGGCATGTATATATTTATTTCATTTCCACAAACTAATCCTATGTGGTTTCAACCAAATATTTCTCAACCACGAATGGGTATTTTTCAACCACCATAAATCAATATCAACCACAAACAATCCCAATCAACCATTCGCTATCAATCAATTTTCACACCAATCACAACCAATAAATATCGTCCATGGTTTGTGGACGAGGGGCGTATACATATATATATATATATATATATTTATATAGCAATTCACTTCTATTTCAACACAAATATAATTTTTACAACGCATATACAACTTATACATCGAACATATGACTTATACAACGCTTATACATGAGGTGTACAATGCTTATATAACTTATACATCGAATATATAATTTATACATCGTCGTTTCCATATCGTTTATAAATTAGAAATCTCACATTGGGTTCCACTCCACCAAAAATAGCAGAAGGCTCAGAAAAATATGCGGTCTCTCCTAGAATGCAGAAGACGTCAACACGGTCACGATGTTTCCTGTTTCATCGAATTTCGACCACATAGCAAAAAGATATGATTTTTCAAAGTTTGCAACGGTTTTAAACTGTTAAAATCAGTTTTTAAATTAAACAGCCGATACCTTTCAGAAATCTTCAAAACTAGGTTTGAATTTTTCGTGCAATCCGTGAATCGATAGCTCGATCGGGCTACGCCGTGTCGAAGAGGGAGGAGAGAGATTCCAGCGCAGGGGGGTGCGGTGGCGTTCGATCGCCTGAGGCGGCGGCGGCGGCGACTTGAACGTCGCGACTTCGGGGACCCGTAACTCGAAGAATACTCAATGAAAAAATCCAAACTTTATATGGATTTGAAGATCTCGAGAAGATCTTCAAAAGGTTCAACTGTGGCACGAGCTAATTCCGCGTGGATTGATCGGAAAATGAGGGGGAAGGTTTTGAACGGTTTCCGCCTTCGATCGGGGAGAGAGAAAAAGGAATTTTCTTTTTTTTTTCATAAAAATTCTGATTGGTCAAGGAAGTTTTAAAGGGGTTTTCTGACACGACCACCAATCTAAACCCAACGACTGTCGTCCCTAGCGTTTTACCCCCATTCCGAACACAATGGAATATGTTTCGTAGGCCCATTCGACTGTTTCAGTCAGTTTTCATTCAATTTAAAATATATAATTCAATATTCGATTTGAACGTACATTTTAATTTGCCAGGGCCACAAACTGATTCGAAAAATTCCAGAAAAATAAATCTAGCTATCTTTTGATGATACGGTCCCAACTAAACTAGTTTCGTCGAATTCTGAGACCGTCTGCAAAAAGGCCCATTTCTGGTCGATCCAATTTAACTATAATTGACCAAAACACGTTTTCTTTTGCCACGCTCACATACTAGCTTCAAAAATTATGAAATTTGAAACCTAGCAATAACTTCACATCCCGGATCCAACAAAAGTGGTTTCGTCGAATTCCGAGGTCGTATGCAAAATGGCCAATTTCACGGGCTTTATAAATTCCATAACGACCTTTTGGAAAATTCATTCGGCCATAACTTTTGCTTCCCGCTATGAAAATTCGATTTTTCAGATTCGTTAGAAAGGTATTCACTAACAGATTTAAATATTTTTGGTTTCACTAAAATCCGTTTTGTTTTGCACCCGGTACAGTCCGACAAAGTTTGAATTCAATTTTTGAAACTGCTGCGCCTTTTCAGGCCTTGTTTATAATTATAATTAATTATATTCGTTTTCAATTATCGATTCAAACTCAGTTTTCATTGCTATTATTTAAAATATTTATTTTAAATATTTAAAATCCATTATTTTAGCCAATTTAAAAATTTTAAATTGGTTCAGATTTTCTGGGTCGTTACAACAACGTGCTCCTCCTTCTGTTCTCAGCATCACGCAACTCAGTCTAACCTCATCACCAAACAAAACAAACGAAATATCCTTCTCACCTTAACACATGATTTCCGCAGACTCCTTCTTCCCTGTCGCGTTGTCTTGGCCGTGAACAAAGGCATCGACATCTTTGAACAAGAAAAAAACCCCAAAACTTTTCCAATGACCCTTACTCGATCTCCTCTACCCACAACTAATAGCAAAAACATGAATTAAAGCCTTAGTTTCGCAAATACTTAAACCCTAGACTTCACTGTACGAAAATTAGCGCCTCAAAAACTTGCGTCGAACTGTGTAAAATTGCTATGAGGGGAAAGAGCATCTTACGCTGAATCTAAATATATATAGGATTTGATTTATAGGAATTGATTTTATTTTCTGGAATTATTTGAAGGTGCCGATTTGGTTTGAGGAAAAGAATAACCGGCGGCTCATTCTTATTTTTTTGCTTTCAGAATGATATATCTAGGTCATGAGGCTTACTAGTAAGGGTCATTTATAGTGGTTATGTTTTAGATATTTTGAGATATTTTCTATATTATATTAATATAAATTTTCGTTGAACATTTAACGCTTCCACGACCATATAACAAACTGGAATTCCACGAAATTTGATATATTGCTATATT
This sequence comes from Allium sativum, assembly GCA_030737875.1. NCBI lineage: Eukaryota > Viridiplantae > Streptophyta > Magnoliopsida > Asparagales > Amaryllidaceae > Allium > Allium sativum. The sequence continues at coordinate 745,015,254 of CM060916.1, read as the reverse complement.
CTAATATTCTGAACTCAGTAAAACTGGTTACGTCAAAATCTGAACTCGTTTGTAAAAAAAAGTATTTTACATGTTAATTTAATCGAGTTAAATATTTATTCGATTTCAAAACATTTCAAACTCCGAAAATAAATTTATATTATCGTTCATATTTAAATCAGAATTTTCATCAGCTTCTAATTAATTTAATTCCATTTAAAATTCGATATCTGATTCAGTTATTTTTTTTAATAACTCGTTTATCCTGGATTTAAGTTATCCACTTTTAATTTAATATTTAAATAAATTAAATATTCCGATGCCAAAAACCCCGGGTCATTACATTCTTTCCCACTTAAAATAATTTCATCCTTGAAATTGCTAAGGTAGAGGACGACCCTGCCTACTGGATAAAAATTTATCTGTTTACCACTTAACTTCAGTTTAAACTGAACCAACTAATATCGATTCAAATATTAATCCAGCCCGACTAACTTAAATTTTCACAAATTCTGAAAATTTTCTAACACTTTAAATTTTCGGAAAATTTTGCCATAACCTCCTTTGTACAACCCTATCGGTGAAACTCCAACTCGCCTCTCTAGGCTGTCTCCAACCCAAAAGAAAATCAAACAGCCAAGCGGCTTGCCAATTCGGCTCATAAATTCCAAACTTATATCAATTATAAACTTGTACCTTTTTGTCGGGTATATCATTATATCCCTACCATCTGCTATCAATTTTGCATATATCATGCCATCCAAATCCAACTCCAATCTGTCTTTATTCTCAACACAATTATTGGCTTGTACTCAAGTAAAATTCCATTCAAACTCTAATCTCAAATTTCAATCTCTTAACTTACCAACTCAATTTCATATTCACTTATTTCAAGTTAAATCCCAATTTATAAATCACTTTTACCAGTTCATCTATTTAACTCATAAGTTAATTTAATTTCCGAATTTAATTTCCGAATTTAAATTCCGGGGTTTATTCAAATCACTTGAAATCATAATAACAATTCAAAATCCTTTGAATTCCTGAATAACTTGTTTTTGCAAAATAATTTGAAAACAAAATCTTTGGTAGTAATCCGTCCGATGATGTATCGATCCATCATCAGAATTATTTCCCAGCGATCAAAGTGAGTTCAACACTATATTCCTTTCAAAACCCCTTTTAAACACTTCCCCTTTTGAAATCAATCCCAGATATCCTTATCAAAACAAATTTAAAACCTCCTAGGATTTTAAAATTCACGTATACTTAATCCAGATTCAATTACTGGTCTGAATTTCCAGTTTTAAATTTCAATTTTGACTTTAATTTCAGATTTAATTCATTCGTAACACTTATACGAATTCTGATTGGTTATTTATAACCATTTCACTTTTATAATCTTATTCGATTATAATAGCAACCAACACATTGTAATATTTCCGATATATATACTTGGGTAAAATTATTTCATTTACCCTCTTTTCAAAGCATACCATGTCAGTTCATCGTATTCAAGTGTTTAGTAACTCCTATCAACACAGTTTGCATTACTGTATCGACCAGAATTCATAAACTACTTGACCAATAAATCTCCACAATATAAAACAAATTTTTATATCAAATAACAAATACGCGCTCATATATATGCACTCAATCTCAGTCTAGGGTATTACTAACCCTATCTCTACCGTGTCACGCCACAGAGCCAAGGTAATAACTTAACCTTATGCTCTGATACCAACTGTAATGACCCGAAAATCCGGTCCAATTTGAGCAGAATAAATAACACAAGTCCAACCCGTATTGCACAGGAAATCAGAAAATTAATAGAAAGAATTTAGAGGGAGAGAATAGGTAAGATAGAAACTTATAGAATAGAAGAGGAAGAAGAACATCATCATCAGAGTAACACGCATCTCACAGCAGAACGAATAAAATATAACATAACTTTTGAGATACAAACAGTATATGTATACAGTAACATTTCAGAGTACAACACTTACAACACAGCGGAAATAATAATAGTTATAGAATCTTGAAGTCTCCTGCTCCAAGCTCTCCAAGTGTATCTATAAAATCCCGACTACTTGACTGCCCGTACAAATTTAGGCACCCAAGAGTTAGGGAAAACAAACAAATAAACTCCGGGTCAGTCATGGGACTGGTATGAGTAAAATAGTTTAAAACAGTTTGAACAAGTAAACGATATCTCATAAGACCACGCCGCATAACGGAACGGGTTTTCCCTTATGAGAATCCAAAATATCTTTATATCAAAACCTTTTGATATTATAATAATGCCTATCAACCACAACTATAATAATCATCTAGCAGAAACGCTTCCATCTCACGTTCTACATATATAGTATACAATCAAAACCGCCAGCACGTATTGGGTAATGGATTTCCAACTATGACAAGGTATGGAACAACCTTTCGCTAGTGTACCTCTAGAAAGGAAAACACTGGGTTCAACAAGAACATCTTACAACCCGGCCACACATGACCGACCACTCATTTCGCTTGAGTGTATCGAATGTATATCACCAACGGTTGGGATCAGCAACCGTTTCCCGAATGGGACAGTATCGACAATAGATTTTTAGAAATAAATGAAACTCTAGATCAGGTGATTTTACACCCTACTTTGGAGCGACTGACTTAGCCTTGCTGCCTGCCCGATTTCTGTCATTTACCGGTTGATGAGGCTAGAAGCTACGCTTTATCATCACACCAGATTCACTTCGAATGCCACATTGTCAGATCCATCGAAAATCACTAATTGACGTATACAACAGTACATTACGTGTTGGCTAAAGAAGTTTCCTTCTCCGCTTCCACTCATGGTACGGTTGAAGAAATCAATGTACGTGACCTTTCTGGAAATACTCTGTCAGACATTCATCCATACAAGTCATCCAGGAACAGGATGAACCGAAGGCACTATTCAGTACATCCATCTTAGGCACTGTTATCTAAGACTTATACAATAGCCCTTGCACTTTACTCCATCTTCAATTTATCTTTGGCATATATGATTCGCAACGCTTATGCCAATGCAGAGTGGTTTTTTGGATAATAATCCAACCGATCTCTCCATATTAACAACGTTAAAATGGTCAAAAAATTTGATAGTCGGTGAGTTAACTATCAAAGAAAATACGTGTGCAAAACAACGATATTATTTCCAAATGGAAATTCTATCAATCAATCACCAATCATATATATATATGTCTATATATATATTTCCTTATTTTCCATGTTTAGAAAATATATGTTATTAACACTGGAAACATTTCCATAGCTTATTTTCTTTTCTCTATCCTCCCACAACTATCAGTCACTAACTGTAAACTAGTATGAGAACAATTCCCTAAGTATTAATCCCGAAGGCCGAAACCAACATCAGATCGACACTTAGAAAATCATTCAATTTACTAATCTCTAGTCAGTTTCTAATTTTGCTTAACACTATTTCTTTTTTAACTCTATTTGATTAACTCACTGGTTAACTCTAATTGATTAACTCTAACTCATACTTTATTCGATTAACTCAAATCGAACAACTAATATTCGATTAATTCATTTCGATTAACACTTTTAAATTAACTCCTTTAATTTATTCCTTTTCTATTTGTTTACTTAACAAATAACTATTCCCTTTTCAATTATATTTATTTAACAAATAAATATTTCTCTTATCTTTTCTATTTGTAAATGGTTTACAAATATACCCCTTTCATCTCTATTTTAACATATTTATTCCCCATAAATATTTCCTTTTCAATTCTATTTTTAACATGACTTACAAATATTTCCTTTTATATTCTATTCTATTTATTCTAACAAATAAATATTTCCTTTTATTTTATTCTAACAAATAAATATTTCCTTTATTATAACTTATCCTTCGATTTTATAATTATTTTCTTTTATAAAAATCCTTTTCCTTTTCTATATAAAATCCATCGATTTTATATAAATAATTCATTTTCAAAATACACTTTGAAAATCCCCTTTCCCACATCCAGTATTTCTTATGGTATTTAACATACCATATAACAACGATAAATATCGTCCAAACACACATAATCAACAACAGATCATATATCACATCATATATCACAATATATGAATCACATTAAAATAAATGTTGAGGAATCTAGTTGGATTCCTCCAACCAGTTTCCCTGCATCACAGATGTTAAACAATATAGATAACATCACTTTCAGTTCCATATGATATATTTTGTTAAACAGAATCAATATAGAAATTCAACTAACTGACTAGCATTTCAATCAAACAATCAACACACAGTCAGTCAACCAATATTTAACAGTTCTAAAAATACAACATGAAATTATAAACTGTTCAGAGTTAGTGAAATTCACTCATATTGGACGTTATCGTTAAATAACGAAAATCGTCGGTTGATCCTGAACTGACACTACACTTTGTCATAAATCTAGACCATTCCAGACCCAATCCAGAGTACTGTCTGTTCATACGATCCTGTCGGATCCGACCATTCTAAATTCCGTTTACCCATGAATAAGATATGATGAATTTGAGTTAATACATTAATTTATTTGAACTTAAATAAAACTAATATTTTAAGATGGGCCTTTACCCGTTTTCACAAGTCAGCCCATTTCCAGATTTTAAAGTACCGAGCTCGCATACGTTACAAGCCCTTGACCCTTTCTTCTTCCTGAACTAAATCCGCTCCCACCGAAGTCTTCTTCCCTGATTTCACTTCCATGCTCCAACAGGTTAGATCGAACAACATCGTCTCCTTAGCGTCGACCTTCACCATCTAAGTCATATGAGAACACCCACGTTCTTCTGCAAATACGTCTTCCCTCTTGTACAGGTCTGAAACCGACCCCTGTTCTTGTTGTCATAGCACTATAATAATCTCCACTAACCTCTCACTCTACTTATTGATTAATTCAAACAAAAACAAAAAAGTTCTCCTCATTGCTTCATCTCTCTGACCTTGCCACTACTCGACTTCAATTTTTTTTGCAAAACACTGATACGAACTGTCATAGAAAGGCACCCCTCCTTTTTCAGTAATCCAATGAACAACTCCAATATACAACAACTTCTTCACTGATTTGAATGGACGAACCCGTCCCCTTCTGTGAACATCAAATACGTGATTTCAACCCCAAACAGTTTACCAAAATGAAAAGAACACCGGTAACTCACCCTTCATTCTGCTTATCGCAGTCTCCACCCGCCTTCAAACAGAACTCTTTTCTTCCACCCAAAACAAAATGGCATCACCGAAACTCTAGTTATTAGCACACAGCAAATCTCAACGCGTCCCTCTTCTTCACACACTCCTTCCTCTCCAAGAACACAGCGTGCTCCTCCTTCTGTTTTCAGCATCACGCAACTCAGTCCAACCTCATCACCAAACAAAACAAACGAAATATCCTTCTCACCTTAATACATGATTTCCGCAGAATCCTTCTTCCCTGTCGCGTCGTCTTGGCCGTGAACAACAGGCATCAACATCTTTGAACAAGAAAAAAAACCCCAAAACTTTTCCAATGACCCTTACTCGATCTCCTCTACCCACAACTAACAGCAAAAACATGAATTAAAGCCTGAGTTTCGCAAATACTTAAACCCTAGACTTCGCTGTACAAAAATTAGCGCCTCAAAAACTTGCGTCGAACTGTGTAAAATTGCTATGAGGGGAAAGAGCATCTTACGTTGAATCTAAATATATATAGGATTTGATTTATAGGAATTGATTTTATTTTCTGGAATTATTTGAAGGTGCCGATTTGGTTTGAGGAAAAGATTAACTGGCGGCTCATTCTTTTTTTTTTTTTTGCTTTCAGAATGATATATCTAGGTCATGAGGCTTACTAGTAAGGGTCATTTATAGTGGTTATCTTTTAGATATTTTGAGATATTTTCTATATTATATTAATATAAATTTTCGTTGAACATTTAACGCTTCCATGACCATATAACAAACTGGAATTCCACGAAATTTGATATACTGCTATATTCTAATATTCTGAACTCAATAAAACTGGTTACGTCAAAATATGAACTCGTTTGTTAAAAAAAACAGTATTTTACGTGTTAATTTGATCGAGTTAAATATTTATTCGATTTCAAAACACTTCAAACTCCGAAAATAAATTTATATTATCGTTCATATTTAAATCAGAATTTTCATCAGCTTCTAATTCAATTTAATTATATTTAAAATTCCATATCTGATTCTATTTTTTTTTTTAATAACTCGTTTATCCTGAATTTAATTTATCCACTTCTAATTTAATATTTAAATAAATTAAATATTCCGACGCCAAAAACCCCGGGTCATTACATCCTCATAACCTACTTAGTTGAAATCTTTTATTCCATATCTTCATAACCTGGTTCTTACCAGACCTTCGAATTCTCATACCAATACTCGACCATTCATAATTCTTTCCAAAGGAACTGTCCACCATTTTTGGACAATCCATCATCAGTTTCTTGTCTTCAATCCATATGCTCTTCTTCATATCCATACCCTTTCCAATTTATTTTAAATCCATTTATCAATTTCATTAATCCACTTGAAATTTTATTAACCAATTCTGGTTTTCTTATTTTAATTACAATTAACAACTCGATTTTAAATTATCAAAAATTTCATAAAAAATTTCTAACTCTTTAAATTTTTGAAAAATTTCGCTAGCATCTCCTTTGCACGGCTCAATCGATACAACCACAACTCGCCTTTCTAGGCCTTCTCCAATCCAAAAGAAAATCAAAAAGCCAAGCAGCTTGCTCCACAGGCTTATAAAACCATCAAACCCAAATAATATTGTAAACATGTACCTTTTTGTCGGGCATAATTCTATCTCTTGCATTTGGTTTTAATCAATATCTTCTCAACATACATATATCCATTTCCAGTTGGTTTTAAATCAGTCCAACTTCCAATTTTTAACACTCTAATCAACTGCTGATTAGTTTACTTCCATTCTATCAATTCGAATCTGATTTCTATATAAGTCAATCCACTTATTATAATTGAATCCAAATTTATCACAATTCAATTTCAATTAACAACTTCCAATATATATTCGACTTGCTTATTCATAAGTCGAATTCAAATTAATATTTCGAATCTCAACATTATTCTTTATTTAATTTTATTCGGAATTATTTCAAATCCAATCCCATTTTTTTAACTTAAGTTAAATCTCAATTCATTTGATACATTTTTACCATTTCAATCTGTTCAACTTATACAAGTTAAATTTTAACTTCAGAATTCAAATTCCTGGGTTTTATTTCAAATTATTTGAAATCATATATATTTATACATCAACTCAATTCAAAATATTTGAATTTCTAAAACAACCTTATTTTTCTCAAACAACTTCCATTAATAAATCTATTATGGTAACAATCCATCACTTAGAAACTCGAAAATGAATATCGATAATGTCGTGGTCCATTATCAAAATTAGTTTCTCGCCACTGAAGTGATTTTAGTGGTTAATCACTTTTAAAATCCATTTAAAATCATTTTTAACAAAAATACTTAAAAGTAATATCATATTATTTTAAAATACTTTAGAAAATATTTCTAACAGTCGGGATTTAAATTCCAAATTCTGATCTGAATCAAATTTTAAATCATCTTATTTGTATATTCCATTTTTATACAAATTTGATTTGGTTATATATAATCATTTTAATATTTTACAATTTTATTTGATTGTAATAACAATCAAAACCCTCATATACTATAATAATCCAAAAATTATTCCTTTTATATCAAAATAATTTCTAGGCAAAATTATTTCATTCACCCATTATAAAACAATATCGTATCGAATTGCTTTGTTCGAGAGTTTAGAAACAACTATCGATGCGGTTGTACATTCTGTATTGACCAGTATTCATAAACTACTCAACAAACCGACCAACACAATAAAAACAATTTTATAACAAATACACAAATATGCGCTTAGATATATACATTCAAACTCAATCTAGGGTATTACTAACCCCATCTCTATTGAGTTACGCCACAGAGCCAAGGTTAATACTCAACCTTCAGCTCTGATACCAAATGTAATGGCCCGAATTTCCGTACTCTTTGATTCGACGAATAACACCACATGTCCAACCCAAATTGCACAGAAATACGAATCATTATTAGAAAGAAGTTAGAGGATGAGAAATAGAAAGAAAGAAATATTAGAATAGATGAAAACGAAGAACGAAAACTCACAACGGAACGAATAAAATATATTAGATAACATAAACATTGAAATACAAACTAGTAACTTTATATACATACCATCATCAGAGCACAACAGCTATCTCTGGAACAGTTATAAACACCTGTTTCTAGATACGAACAATTACACAGTGAAAAATATGATAATCTATAACTAACTGGTGAAGCCTCCTGCTTCAAGCTCCTCCAAGTGAATCTGTAAAATCCCAACTACTTGACTGCCCATACAAATTTGGGCACTCAGGAGCTTAGGGTAAAACAAAACAAAATAAAATCTGGTCAGTCATGGGACTGGTATGAGTAAACTCCAACCATTTGATTTAACTTTCAAAAATCCTTTCGAAAGAAATGATAATCGTAAGACCGATCCATACATAAACACGGATGGTTTTTACCTTATGATAACCAAAAATAATTTTGATATCAAATCCGGTGATATTATTATAATGTCTACATCAAATAAATAGAATCTAGCGGAACGCTTGCATCTCACGCTCCATATATAATATAAAATCGAAAACAACAGGGCGCTTATTGGAGATTGGATTTCCAACATGACAAGGTATGGAACCGCCTTCTGATAGTGTATCTCTAGAGGGAAATACACAGGGTTCAACAAGAACGTCTTGCAACCGAGCCCACACATGCCTGGCCACTCATTTAACTTGAGTGTACCGAGCATATTATCACCAACGGTTGTGATCAGCGTGTAACCGAAAGCATACAACAGCAAATAGAATAAGAAGTAAAATGAAGTTTCTCTAGATCAGGTGATAATACTCCTAATGGGAATGACCCACATGGTCATGTTGCCTGCCCGATTTCTGTCATTTTCCGGGTGATGAGGCTTGAGGTCGCGATTATCTTTCAGAACATCTGGCCACCATTTGCTTTGAATATCACACGATCATATATTCGTCCATATAAGTTGTCCTGGGGCTGGACAAACCGAAGACACTATTCCATCAATCCATCTTTGGCAATTTCCACCTAGGATTAATAGAACAACCCTTGCACTTCACTCCGTCTTCAATTATATTTGAGATATTTCGATTCACAACGTTTATGCCTATACGGAGTGGTTTTCAGAAAATTAAATCTGATCCCGGTCTCCCCGTATTGATAATGGAGGTATAAAATAAATCAAACTTCGATAGCCTGTGATTTAACTATCAAAGAAAACATCCATACAACCAACGATCCTATTTCCAAATGGAAATTCCAACGATCAACCATCAAACAACACTGGCCCCTTTTTAAATTAATTCCTTTTTATATTATAATTTCCAATATCCATTTCACATTTTTCATATCCTTTCAAAGCTCTATTTTCTCTCTTGATTTTTGGAAAAACATTTCCGATATCCTAATTTCTTTATTCGAGAAAATATATTCTATTCCAGTTCGAAAACATTTCTAAATATCCACAAATCCTTATTTTCTATATTCATAAAATATACCTTATTAATATCGGAAAATATTCCATCTTCCATTTCTTAATTCCTCGTTGACCAATTCATTTCATTTTCTACACGTAGAAAATATCCCGCATCTTAATTGGGAAAACACTTCAAAACCCTTTAAATTAACTCGATGTTATAAAAACATCGTTGTTGTAACTCAAACCATTAATCGTTTATCATCTAACCATATTGCTAACCCATCTTCACCATCGAACCTTAACCATTCCTCCATCAATCATGAAGTCAATCAAGTTGGGGTATAATTACCTCTTAAACCTTAATTGAACAACATTGTCAACTTCGAAATAGCCAAAGCCCACACTTCAAACAAAACATCGCTTACGCGACTCCCAGATTCAATATATCTTTTACAAAAAAAACATTGATTATAATGGCAGCAATATAATCGTTGTTCTAAATATTTGATTTATAAAACATTTATTATAATCGTAGCATTAAAATCGCTGTTTAGATTTAAGAACATTTATTATAACGGTAGCATTAAAATCACTATTTAGATTTACAAAATATTTATTGTAACGGTAGCATTATAATCGTTGTTTCCAAATATTTAGTTTATAAAAAATATAACTTGTACTTATTAATTTCAATATATAAATTAATAAGCAAATAAATAAATAAATTTAATTCAAACGGAAAGTAAAAATTAACTACTTCCCTAAATTCGATATGATCGAATTCCAATAACTTTCCCTCAAAAAGTCTATATTCGATTTATATTCCGAACTTCAGAATTTATCTACCATTCCAGGTTAATTCAAATTCCCAATTCACTTCTGAACTTATCCCGTTCAAATCATTACCAAATTCCTTTATAACCATTCCGATCTACAAAATGTTAACACACTTTATCTAATATTCCGAATTTTGAACTAGCACTCATCGTTTTCTTTAAAACGACTGCCCATTTCCCTTTTCATTCAATTTCCATTCTGGTTTCATATTTCATATCTAAATTTCCTTTAAAGATATTTTGTTTGCAAAATACTTCCTTTAAACCATTATTCACTTTAATCCTAAATATACTTCTTTTACATACAATCATTTGGTTTCGTACTTATAATATTCTCTTAAACCTAAATTCAGTTTATAACTTCTATTAAGAAATTTTCAAACAATTCTATTTTTATTCCAATCATTTAAAATCTCGTTTATGATTTCCTTTATAATTTTCTAAGTTCAAATCTCATCTCAAATATTGGTTTCTAGTTCTATTTCCACTTTTCCATATAAATTCAAAATTGAATTTATATTTCAATTTATCCAACGATAAATAATTCATTTAATTTTAAAAAACCATTTAAAATCAACTTCTTGTTTTAAATAATAAAGTTTCTACTTTTTAACTCCATTCGAAATTACACTTAAATTTTTGGAATTTTTTTTTCCTTTTTAAATCTCAAATTTTCATTTTCTATTCGAAAATATTTTATGGCATTAAAATACTAGAATTCTAGGCCAGAGTAACTCAAACACAACAAAGTAAATCACTGATTATATATATCACAATCAAGGAAAAACAGTAATATAAATATTGAGGAACCCAGTTGGGTCCCTCCAACTTGTTTCCCTGCATCCATAGATGTTAATTAACGTCAATAATATTTATTTCACATAAATATGAAATATTATGGTGAAACAGAACTAATAATCGATTAACAATATAACTATATCAACCATTTCGACCATTTTTATCAACCATTCATCCAAACAACCAACACACAGTATAAAATTACAATAAATAAATTTAAAACTCGTTTAAATAAACATATAAACGACCAGAGTTAGTGAGTTTACTTGCCTCATTTTGCAGTCGATGGTTCTACTTTTGTCTCATTTTAAAATCAAACAGATGTTTGATTTTTCTACGAAATTCCAATAGCTCTTCCTCAGCAAAATCAAATCAACAATGTAGATCTCGTCGCTATGATTATAATGCGACCGATCTGGTCCAATTCGGTTTTCATGTGAAATAGTTACGGTCGTTACAAGGTTACAATAATTAAATATTATACTAATTTCTCTGGTTAATATTATAAAACTAATTACCCATTATTGTTTTAAACGGCCTACTCTGAAGTTCTTCCTCCCCGGTACCGGAAAAATTGAACCTAAAACAACACCATTTCTTTGATCATTGTTCTAGGCATCATCATTAGTTTAAGGGTTGATAATTACCTTAACTAGTGATGAACCACGAACACCCCTCACTAAAATTTGCTTCCACCCAAACAAACTCCTACTAAAGAACATTGTCGCACTCTCCTCAACCAAACATTCGAACCTCATTAATTCCAGTAACATTAAACAAAAGCCCTTCTGCATATTCCATTACGTGAACATCCAAATATAGTAAACATCCCAAATCAATATGGATGCTTTAGTGCAAACAAACCCACCATCATTTATAACGGTTTAATATCAACTTACCAATCTTCCTTATAACCCATGCGCTCCTTCACTGCTGAACAATGCTGCACTTCATCACTACTCCATACCCCCATTCCCCCTTCTCTAAAACACACAAGACAACCATCCAGCGGCTCTTATGCGTTAGCTAATTCTGTCCATCCTCTACTCTTAATACGTGCATCACTAGAGAATTGCAAATCTCCAGCACTCACGCACCTTACAGACTCCCATAACCGAGCTTTTCAAAGCCAGCGCCCCCTTACAAACCACTTAATTGATGAATGGACACCACATATGGCTTCTCTTTCGAAAACTCTACCTACTCGATACCTCGACTTCAAACTTATGGCTATTGGATTCATCGCGACCTGGTGAGATTCATGTTGCCCTACTGCATAACCCCCCGATGCGCAATCCCACCAAACAACCCTAATTCACGCACACAAGTGCGATTTCATCTCCTGAACCAAAATCCAAACTCATCATGATTTAAAACTTCTTCAACCTCTCGATGTTTTGAACCCTAGATTTTCAGTAAACTGTTGAAATTCTACGAGTGATCGCGACTTTGTATTTTGGCATAGAATTGAAACTTGATGGTAAACGAACTTAATGAATCCATAACCTCACGATTTCATCACCGTTTGATTTTTAATTTGATTTATGAAGTCCCCGTTTTCTTCAGATTTTTTTAGAGGAACGAAATTCCTATTTTTGGGAGAAAAGGTTTTCGTTTGTTTATTTGTTGAAGGAAATAAAAACAGAAGGGGTGGCTTGTTATTTTATAGAGATGAGTTACTTGGCATACACACTTTCAAATGGCTTGGAACACACGTATTGTTACATAGCTTGGCCTCCACGATAAAATAATTTGACAGCCAAGGCTTTAACTGGGTTAACAAGCAAGCAAATTCAATATAGGTTTAGAATACGATTGGTCTGCGTTGAGATAGACATGAGAAAAATATGTACTTAACTTAGTAATTTTAAATATATATTTACACACACATTTATTTTATTCAGTATATAAAGATTAGCGTACCCCGCTATATACAATTTCATTCACTTACATACTGCTACAAACAAAATAAATTAAAAAATACTATTGTATCAAGCAATGTGCCATGATCCCAAAAATATAATAAAATAGACTAATTAGTCTATTTTGTGAAACCCCAGAATGCGATTCATTGACCAATTATCATATCTTGAAGCGGGTACAAAAGATCACCCGTACGGGGTTTCAGGTTAAGGGGTGTTTCGGGTTTTTCATATTCCGATCAAAAAATACTTTATTTCCTAAAAAGAGTTTAATCTGATAAAGGGTGTAAAATACTTCAAATAAAAATTTGCTCATTTTTCGAAATAGAAATTATGGGAAAATTGTATAAATTAAATTATAACTACGCCTCAAAAATCTTGCAATAATTAACTATTTTGGATTTTATAAAATCAATTTCGTTAAAATAAGAGGTTGTTTGGAAATTAAATCGATATAATATAAACCGATTCCAAAATAAATAAATTTATTAAAAATAAATATTATTATCATATATATTCAAACAGAATATACCTATAGCTTCAAAATAATCATATTTGGATTTTAAACTTGATATTTCAAAATAAACTAACGCTTGAAATCGATTTATTTATATAATAAATCATTGTAATTTATAAACGATTCCATAGCGACTTTTTCAAAATTTTGATTTGGACATAACTCAAAATCTCTAGGACGAAATCTCGATTTTTCACTTTCATGAGAAATATATAGTTCAATAGATTCGAATGTTTCTTGTTTCAAAGAAATACGACTTATATTGGATCCTATATATCCAATTGAAGTTCTAAACATTAAATTACGAACTACTGTGATATTATGAGCTCATTTTAAATTATATTGTAAATTATACGTTCATTTTTGTTTAAATAAATAAATTTCTTATGAAAATTGTTTTATATTTCAAATAAAATATTTAGGACCAGTTTAAATATTCATAATTAAATGGCTCAAAATCCGGGTCGTTACATGCCTGGCACGTCTTTCAGCGCATTATTCATTTTGTTTAGTGCAGGAGTTGCGGGTGGATGTCCCATTTGGTATCAGAGCTCTAGTTATCGATTTTAGCCAAAGTTCAAGGATGCAATTACGTATGAGAGACGTATTTGCAGATTTCTGCTGGATGCATACTATATATTGGTGTATTGTATAATAGCGTTGAACTCCGATTGCAGTTTTCTCGTGCATGGACTAATCATTCTATTTGCAGATTTAGAATGAGTCATCGACCATTGGGACACGCTGCTAGGAAGGGGACTATTTCTAGAGGGGGAAATGGCGGTATACCAGATTACCCAGCTATGTTCGAGGCCATGACGATCATGAGGAGGGTACCCGCTCAGGAGATAGCCGCGGTAGATATAGGCGTTCATGTGCAGGTTCCTAGGGCAGTGGACTTCGCAAAGCTGTGAAAAGACTTCACCACTATAGGAGGGAAGCAGTTCATGGGGACGGAAGTGATTGAAGAGATCCAAGGGTGGCTTGATATTCGCATTAGGATCTTTGGAGACTTGGGAATTGACAATGCGACTAAGAGGAAGCTTGCATCGAGACAGCTACAAGGTAGAGCTATGGATTGCTGGAACTTTGTTACTTTAGAGACTCCCGAGGATGAGATTACATGGGAGCTATTCCAATTCAAGTTTGAGACGATGTTCATTTCTACCGTCCAAAAGTCTATTTTGTTTAAGAGGTTTGTTGAGCTTAAGCAAAATAGTCGACCGGTGCTTGAGTATATTTCCGACTTTGAAGCTTTGTCGAAGTATGCTCATTCATACGTTGAGACTCCTTATCAGAAGAACGAGAAGTTTGTCATGGGCTTGGGCAAATATCTTGGGAATCAGCTTGTTGATCATCTAGATGATACTTATGAGAAGATCGTTGAGAAGGCTTTGTGTAACACCCCACATTTTAAATGTAAATAAAAATAAAAATATGCATATATGTATATACGTTATATGCATAGATACATTTAAAGGAAAAATTAAATAGTAATATAATTGCATGTAATAAGTCCATGCATTGAGATGAAGAAGAAGATTAATCAAAGAAACCACATGTAATGTATAAAATGAGAAGAAATGCATGTAATGTAATTGAAATTGCATGCGAACATTTAAAAGACAAAGAAAATTTGAAGAGCTTGCAAAATTTGGTCATGGGATTAGCATCATGGCGTTTGTGGCGATTTTCTGGTCAATTTAGACCTACGGGTTGTAGAAAACTGATTTAAAATGAAAGAGATATCTTTAAATTAAATATTGTAACAAAACATGAAAAAGAAGATTGAGAAAAGAATAATGTCTAGCACTGTTCTAAGCCTTGTTAACAATAGCCTAAGTAGCTCAGTTGGTTAGAGCACGTGACTTGCATACAAGAGATATGGAGTTCGATCCCTGCCAGCGCCATATTTCTGTTTTAAGGGAATGGCTAAAAAGTGGCTCAGTGTCAAAGCAATTTAACTTAAAAGTGGCTTAGTGTGAAAAGGGTTAATAAGAGGTCTAGTGCTTACACACACATATATATATATATATATATATATATATATATGTATATAACAAGATAAAATGGGAACAAAATAAATAATTGTTCGCGTACAAAAGCTTAGCATACGCATAAGAGTTGAATATAAATGAACATAATTCAAATGGAGGGTTGCACGTGAACAAAAGGGATGTTTGAAATTTGATTTATGTGCAAGAATTATATGTATTATAAATAAATCAAATTTCAAATCAAAAGAAAAAAAATATAAATATAAATACGGCAGGAGTGTCGACACCACCATAGGGGTGTCAACACATGTGTCGATGCCCAAGAAGGGGTGTCTACCCCTACGCATCATTCAGCACACGTGGTGCATTTTGATTGGTGAACATTTGTTTTTGTTGCAACGTAGCCATTTCTTATTGGTCGTATGATGTAGTTAGCTTTGATGGAATTTTATTTAAATCTAAAGGACCAAATTCATTTAGCACGCCTATAAATAAGATGGTTAGGTTTACTCCGTACTCATAATTTCTGAGGCGACGCCAAAACTCTTCCATGGCTCTCTTACTCTCTCTTCTCAATTCTATTCTGAAATTAAAATGTTAGCCTAGGAAGATTATGAATCCATATCTGGAGGAGAGAGTCAATGTTAATAAAATATTATTAAAAGGAAGGTAAACTTTAAAGACCAATCTATATAAATTATTTTACTTTCCCTTCTCTTTTCATGAAAATAATAAATCCATGGTCGATAGGTTGTAAATCCGATTAAAAAGGAAACCATGGATGATAGAGCATATCAGATCCAAAATTTGGGGAAAGCATGAAGGTGAGTGGGTTTAAAATATACTTTTTGAATAATAGTACATCGATCGTTTGGCATTTCCCATAATGAACATATTGGAAGGTTTGGTTTGATGAAGTACATTATTGTTCTAAAATGGATAATATGTTCAATTAGATAATATGTTAAGATGCCTAAACATATGCTAATAATGATTAAAGTGTTGTAAATGACATGTAGGAATGATTAGCATGATATAACTTCAAATTGTTAATATGAATAATTCACATATTGAATCAGTTGAAATGTTGGAATGTTTACATGTTATAATTTATATATTGGATTTGTTGGAGTGCTAAATGGTTTACATCTAAATTTGTCCCAATTATATATAGGAAATAATTAGAGTAAGTATACGATTATATGGATTCATGTTAATATAGAATTGAATAAATAAATATGGGTTTGGGGCATCAACTAAATTATGTTAAAAGATCTTAAATTGGATCATAAGTATAGAAAAATGATTTGGGTGCAAATGGGATCATATGTAAAATATGAATTGGCATAATTTGAAAAATATGAATTTAGACATATAATCCATCATGAATATAACTGGGTAAATGGACATTAACACATATAAAGGCATAGGTTTAAAAAATTGATTAATAATGAATGCCTAGGATTACAATTAAAAATTGTAATTGCACTCATGACACGAGGTTAGGTTGCAGTAGTTGTGTAAGTCTGCCCGGACCCGACCGACATATCCAGCATCCACTATTGTTGAACCTAATGTGAGAGGGATAGGTGCGCAAATACGAGACGGGCTATGACACGAGGTTAGGCCCAACTTGTAGAAGAACTATGCCCGGACCCAGCCGACATATCCAGTATCCACAAGTTGTAGGCCTAATGTGGGAGGTCTAGCCCATTTTAAACCATAAATGGACATGGTAAAGAATTGGACTACTTAACCTAATCTAATCCATAAGGATTGTATAAATATGAACTAAAGATAGGGTTAAGTAAAAATTGGTTGGACAATGGGTGGGCTAGGCAAATCTAAGAGGGTGGGTAATATTTACATATAGGCCCACCAACTTAGCTCGATAAGGTTATGTAATTAAAGACACCTAGTGGTGTACATAACCGGTAGAAATAATAAAGTTATGTAATTAAAGACACCTTTTAGGGTAAGCATAACTTGTAGAAATGATAATCACCTATTATAAATAAATAACATTAATGAAAACGTTGTATAATAGGTAAACTTGTCCTAGGTACAAGTGGGGATTATAACTTCGGTTATAATAAACTAATAAGGAAATGGGATAACTGGCGAAATGAGATAAGGGACACTTAATTGTAAATTAAGTAATCAGTAAAAGTGGAAAGCCAAAAACCAGTTGAGAAAAGGGGGAAAATATATAAAACATAGGAAGTTGTACTTAATTATAAATTAAGTAATCTGTAAGCTTGAAATTCTGAAACCCATTGATAAGAATGTTTAGGCTCATCCTAGGGACAAGAGGAACTTATGACATAGGTTATAATAAATAGGTAGAGAAAACTTATTAATGGGCCTTAGTTAATAGAACTAAGTCAATAAGTAAACAACGATAAGTTGTATTGACAATGTAAAATGGAATTATCATTAAAGGAGAAAGAATGGGGAAAACCTATGAAATGAAATAAGTTATATTTAATCATAAATGGTAAGTGAAATGTTAATTAGAAAACATGTGAATTGGATATACTTAATTACATATTAAGTAAAACATGTTATTGTAATGATGAAATCAACAAGTAGATAAAAAGGGGTTGTGGATTACAGACCTTGGGCCACAATCCATAGAATAACATGTTGTAGGGTTATTAATAAACTTAAATGGATTAAGTTGTATGACTGAAGTTAATAAGCAAGAGAACTTGGTAATTTGAATAAGAATTCAATATGAATTGGAATAACTAAGTAACTGGGAACCTGATGAGGTGAGACAAGTGCATAAAAGAATGTTTAAACATAGGGTCTAATAACATATTAATGTGAGGCGCTTTAACTAGTCCGCATGTTTGAGGGTGAATATCCCAACGGGTTAGATCATCATGGTGTTATAAGGCACGAAGGGGAGCGCACATTCATCTGATTGTTCTGGCAGCTCTGAAGGACTGGAAGGGGAAGCAAGCAGCTTCCTGAGGTACGTAAGGTGCTCCAAGTAGTCCTATGTGCGGCGAAGATGTCTTAGGCTGTGCTCGCAGAGGTTGGGTCTACGCGTAACTACTAGGTGGGTGGGCCTTGAATGCAGATGTAGCTATGCAGTCAGAATGCTGTGACGAGGTGACACCAGGGTGGTTCGGTGGTTGCCTCACGAGGCGGTAGAGGGAGGCAGAGGGTCACGATCAACAAGGATAGTAGACCATCGGATACCGGTCGTCAGCAGCCAGTGGGATGCTGAAAGACTAGAGCTAAACCCAAAATACCATTTCACGCTTCACTATCGGAGTAAGGGGTTGAGGGGAGACGCCACATGGATGTTTAGATTCTTTGATTAAGGGCGGTCGCTTAGCTCTTGTAGTCTTTACTAGTTGAGGGAGGGACCGAGGTGGGACCATAGCCACCATGAAAACAGACCCTAGGTATATCTGTAGAGGCTCTTTAAAGACGGGTTTGTACAGATATGGAAAAGCTTCCGACTGAGTTCCGTGTTTCTTGTATCGCCCTACCATGGAACTTGGTGCACATTAGAGAACGTGCGTTTGAGGCATCGAGCTACAAATGAAGATACCTATGGTGGACAGTCTAGATGCATGCATATCGGCTCTGGGTGGTGTATCGTAGACTTGAGGGAATTACTCCATTATGGAGTCTGATTGGAACAAAGGTGGCAGTCCGTACATTTGCGTAGCACAGTAATGATAGATATATGCGGAATGTAATATTATTGTTCGTATGTCACTACGGCGCAGGATGAGGGACTGTGTATATTGCGATAGTGTTACGGTGGTGGCCGTGCGCATGGGGTTCCAAGGGGTATACCTCGATATTAGGGGTAGCCACACATATACTGTATTTGGTTAATTCACTGGGAAGTAAATGGGTACGACGTGTGTGTAAGCCTTAAGTGTTGTTAACCCAAGTAACCTAATAAATAAGATAATATGATTGAACGATATATGTAGGATTATCCAAAGTGCATAGTTTAAATCCAATCACCAGAACTTGTGTTCTGACCCCTCCTCATAGCATACTCGCAGGTTAGATTTGTGGCAGGGATATGAGACATTATAGCTTTGGATACTGGTTAGGCAGTATTATTAATACGGTAAGGCTATACTTTGATTTATATTGTATTTTATTTATTCCGCTGTGAGGTATTTTCTGAGTTTTGACATATTTTATGTCTCTTTCTTTTCTGCAGGATACCAAAGCAATCCAATCTATGTTTCGATAGATTATAATTAAAAAAAAACTGGTTTATTAAAATTAGGGTTGTCACATCTGGTATCAAAGCTTAGGTTTAGGATTCCTATATAAATAGTGAGTGAACGTATTTGTATTTTATTAAAAATATAAATATATTATATATATACCTAGATCCATAGAGAAACCCACTAAATAGAAAGAGTATAATATGGTAAGAAGTGGGATTTTTGTTTTGTACACTAAAGAAATGAATATGGAAATCTGAGACCCTTAGGTAATTTGGGTGGAAAGTGTACACTGTATAGAAAGAAAGTGAATCCCATATGATTAGTATTTTGGGTTAGTGGGCTTGAAAACCTTATAAATTGGAAAAAGGTTAAAAAGAGAAAATGGATTAGAAATTTATATAGTTGAGAGAATTAACCTTGGGGGGTGTCTAGGAAAGTCTAGAAGAAAATTGGAAACCCGCTTTGAGTCTAACCTCATTGTTAACTTTTAATAACTTGAAATTATAAAAGGTTTGGGAAAAATGTTTATGGTGTTTTCAAGTTTTAGTCAGTTTTAAAATATGTAAAGAATTACATATTGAGTTTTAAAGTAATATTCTCTCAGTAAAAAGATGCATATTATAGAGCATGTATAACTCGCTAATTTTCTTGTTACATTTCTTACAAGAATTTTTAGTAAAGAAAGATTTGATATATCTATTCTTATGACAACCCTTTTTGATAAATTATTTTAAGATAATTTTGTGGGTGGACAAAATAAGTTGTAGAAAATAAGAATAGAGATGTTGGCACCTTGTAGTAAGAAACTAAACCGACCTTATAGGTAAGAACAAGTCATAAACCCGATTGAGAAAAGATGAATAAGAATGAAAATTTTCCAAGATAAGATGAAAAGAATATCAGTAACAAAAGAAAATTTTCTTATATGGACTGTGCTTGGATAGGAAAATAGGGAATCTTTATAAATAGTTACATAAAAACCCAAGTACGGTTAGAAAAAGGTTGGAAAAGAAAAATGGAGGATGCAGAGTTTTCCACCTTTTTGTAACATAAGAAATCGAATTTAGAAAATTAGATTTTTTTGAATTTCGAAAATTAAAGTTAGTTGGTAGGATTATGGATGCAACAATTGGATGAATTATGCTCTTACTCAGTAAGAGAGTGTGAAAATTTGGATGAAAAATAAAGATTTTGATTTTCAAAATATTGCATTTATACAGGACTGCCAGTATATTTAGGATGTGAGCATCATGTTTTAAAAGGATTTTTGAAAAAACTTGCATACACATAGGAGGTACCGCTTAGGCATACATGCATTACTATGATGTATTTCACTTTGCACATGTGCACTACGTTTGCAAAAATTGGTTGCACACATGATGGGTAAATATTATGCGAGGGATTATTTATTTTACTCTTACTAAATTTCGGGGACGAAATTTCCTAACGGTGGGAGAATGTAACACCCCGCATTTTAAATGCAAATAAAAATAAAAATATGCATGTATGTATGTATATTATATGCATAGATATATTTAAAGGAAAAATAAAATAATAATATAATTGCATGTAATAAGTCCATGCATTGCGATGAAGAAAAAGATTAATAAAACAAGCTACATGCAATGTATAAAATGAGAAGAAATGCATGCAATGTAATTGAAATTGCATGTGAACATTTAAAAGAAAAAGAAAATTTGAAGAGCTTGCAGAATTTGGTCACGAGATTAGCGTCATGGCGTTTGTGGCAATTTTCTGGTCAATTTAGACCTATGGGTTGTAGAAAGCTGATTTATAATGAAAGAGATATCTTTAAATTAAATATTGTAACAAAACATGAAAAAGAGGATTGAGAAAAGAATAATGTCTAGCACTGTTCTAAGCCTTGTTAACAATAGCCTAAATAGTTCAGTTTGTTAGAGCACTTGACTTGTATACAAGAGATATGGGGTTCGATCCCCGTCAGCGCCATATTTTTGTTTTAAGGGAATGACTAAAAAGTGGCTTAGTGTGAAAAGGCTTAATAAAAGCTCTAGTGCTTATATATATATAACAAGATAAAACGGGAACAAAATAAATAATTGTTCGCATACAAAAGCATAGCATACGCATAAGAGTTGAATATAAATGAACATAATTCAAATAGAGGGTTGAGAGCGAACAAAAGGGATGTTTGAAATTTGATTTATGTGTAAGAATTATATGTATTATAAATAAATCAAATTTCAAATCAAAAGAAAAATATTAATGTAAATACGGCGGGGAAGTCGACACCACCATAGGGGTGTCGACACATGTGTCGACACCACCATAGGGGTGTCGACACATGTGTCGACACCCAAGCAGGGGTGTCTACCCCTGCGCATCATTCAGCACACATGACGCGTTTTGATTGGTGAACATTGTTTTTGTTGCGACATGGCCATTTCTTATAGGTCGTATAACGTAGTTAGCTCTGATGGATTTTTATTTAAATCTAAAAGACCAAATTCATTTAGCACGCCTAAATATAAAATGGTTAGGTTTACTCCATCCTCATAATTTCTGAGGAGATGCCAAAACTCTGCCATGATTCTCTCTCTCTCTCTCTTCTCAAATCTATTCTGAAATTAAAAAGTTAGACTAGGAAGATTATGAATCCATATTTGGAGGAGAGAGTCAATGTTAATAAAAAATTATTAAAAACAAGATAAACTTCTAAGACTAATATATTTAAATTATTTTTCTTTCCCTTCTCTTTTCATGAAAATAATAATTCCATAGTCGATAGGTTGTAAATCCGATTAAAAAGGAAACCATGGATGATAGAGCAGATCAGACCCAAAATTTGGCGAAAGCATGAAGGTGAGTGGGTATAAAATATACTTTTTGAATAATAACACATCGATCGTTTGGCATTTCCCATAATGAACATATTGGAAGGTTTGGTTTGATGAAGTACACTATTGTTCTAAAATGGATAATATGTTCAATTAGATAATATGTTAAGATGCCTAAACATATGTTAATAATGATTAAAGTGTTGTAAATGACATGTGGGAATGATTAGCATGATATAACTTCAAATTGTTAATATGAATAATTCACATATTGAATCAGTTGAAATGTTGGAATGTTTACATGTTATAATTCATATATTGGATTTGTTGAGGTGCTAAAAAGTTTACATATAAATTTGTCCTAATTATATACAGGAAATAATTGGACTAAGTATACGATTATATGGATTCATTTTAACATTGAATTGAATAAATAAATATGGGTTTGGGGCATCGACCAAATTATGTTAAAAGATCTTAAATTGGATCATAAGTATAGAAAAATGATTTAGGCGCAAATGGGATCATATGTAAAATATGAATTGGCATAATTCGAATAATATGAATTTAGACATATAATCCATCATGAATATAATTGGACAAATGGTCATTAACACCTATAAATGCATAGGTTTAAATAATTGATTAATAAAGAATGCCTTGGATTACAATTAAAAATTGTAATTGCACTTATGACACGAGGTTAGGTTGCATTAGTGGTGGAATTCTTCCCGGACCCGACCGGCATATCCAACAACCACTAATGTTGAACCTAATGTGAGAGGTCGAAGTGCGCAAATATGAGATGGGCTATGACACGAGGTTAGGCCCAACTTATGGAAGAAGTCTTCCCGGACCCGACCGACATATCCAGCATCCACAAGTTGTAGGCCTAATGCGGGAGGTCTAGCCCATTATAAACCATAAATGGACATGGTAATGAATTGGACTACTTAACATAATCTAATCCATATGGATTGTATGAATATGAACCAAAGATAGGGTTAAGTAAAAATTGGTTAGACAGTGGGTGGATAATATTTACATATAGACCCGCAAACTTAGCCCGATAAGGTTATGTAATTAAAGACACCTAGTGGTATACATAACCGAAAGAAATAATAAAGTTGTGTAATTAAAGACACCTTTTAGGGTAAACATAACTTGTAGAAATGATAATCACCTATTATAAATAAATAACATTAATGAAAACGTTGTATAATAGGTGGACTCGTCCTAGGTACATGTAGGGTTATAACTTCGGTTATAATAAACTAACGTTGTATAATAGGTGGACTCGTCCTAGGTACATGAGTTTGCGTTAATCGGACTCCGTATGAAGGAGTTATGGTCTTCAGAAGTTTCAGAATTCGATTTAAAATTCGAACAGGTCAGAAAACGAGTTCAAAATTCAAAATCGGACCCAGATTGGGCTGGGCGGGAATTTTCCCGCCCAAGACCCAGGTCGACTGGGTAGTCGACCTGGGGGTCGACCCCCCCTGCTTTTTCCAGATCTGCAGCCTGGTTCGTTCCTCTGTATCCGGACGCCATTCTGACAAGATTCGTTGACTTCTACACTATATAAACAGCCCTAGTCTCCTTCTCTATTCACAATTCTTTTCTATCCTTATGCTGCCTCTGAGAAAACGTATAAATAAATAAAATAATATATAAAATAAATCAAGACGAGGAAATGTTGCTCAAGACTTTCAAGAAGAAGATTCGAATCAAGATTAAAGCTTCAAGATAAGAATCAAAGGCCAACTCAAACGGTTTCGAGCAACGTCGCACGAATCATAGCAACGCCATCTTTCTATTCTAAAAACCGATCAATGTAAGTCGGTTACTTTTTAGATTTGAATGTTTTCTCCTTTCGTGACATGAAATTAAAGGAATAAAAGATTATGCCAATTCTTTCTATTCGAATCAGTGCTTATATCCTTGGACCTAATTAAGAACTGTTATGATTCGATGACCAATTAGGCCTTGCATATGACTATGAACATTGCCTATGACTATGAACATTGCCTATGACTATAAACATTGCCTATGACTATGAACCTTGCCTATGACTATGAACACTGCCTATGACTGTGACTATGAGAATTATTTCCTTGACTAAGCCTATGCCTTTGATTAGGAAACATAAACTATTACCTATGACATAACAAGGACACCTGTGATTAAACACCTATGATTCATGACATGGAAAGTGTTGCTTAAGTTTTGTGACTGTAAAATTGGGTCTAAACCTGATTATTTATTCTGTCTATTCATGGTTTTCTTTGGTTTTAGATCTTGGGAATTTACCTATTAAGTTAGGTCTACCCATGCTCTTGAACCTACGTCGTTATTCAACCCTTTTTATGTCATAAGATTTTAAGACCTATAGGCCTTCGATGTTTTAGATCAATTTCAGTGAAATTCGTTAGGTCTGTAATTGGTAAATTATCATTTTATGCCAGTTATTATGTCTATCTTTTTCATAGCATCTTTGGTTCATTCCCTATTTTCTACGAATCTAGATTTATCTATAATCTAGATTGAATCACGATTATACGAACGGTGGGAATACGATTTGGGCAAAATATGAAATTTGCTAAAAACGTAGTTATAAACTTGGAAATTGGCATAAATTGGGAACATGTATTATGGCATGTTCATAGAAATGCAAATTGGATAAATTTGACATGAATTATAGGATGTGTAATTTGAATCTAGTATTGACTTGTAAATCTAGCATTTACATGAACTGTGAACTAGAATAATAAGTCTAGTTTGACATGAACTGTAATTAGAATGTTAAATCAGAATTGGGTTAGCTAATTTGGCATGATAAGTATATTGGCATAAATTTGAAATTGGCCATAATTGGGGGTAATTGTCAGGTTTAGCAAAATCAGGGTTAGTGACACTTAATTTGGTATAGTTTACATACCAAAAAGGCATAAATATGAGATAGAGGGGAAAATGGGCCATAATAATTGTTAAAAGAGTAATTATGAAATAAGTAAATTAGGAAGAATTTACTTATAGAATTTGTCCTAAATGAGAAAATGTAAATTTAGACAAATTAAAGGTTTATTAACGACATCACTTTTAATAACACACCAGAAAGTTCTAGGGTGACAGAGAGGATAGTGTCTAGGCTTGGTTTGGAAAATACAAGTTTCCTGCTCTCCCTGGCTATCCCTAACTGATTCGACGGACGGGATGGTTACTTTCAAAACCTGATTTGAAAGTTAATCGAAACCCTTTGAACTTAGAAAACACGAATATGCCTAACCCGAGGTTAGACTGAGTTGCGATGTAAACCTGCCCGAAACCAACCGGCACATCCAGTATTCACAACAATATCTGTCTAATGTGAGTGGTCGCGGCTTTAATTTATTTAGTTAAAGCTAGAACAAGAATGGTAGGGTTAAGTTAACTAAGACACTTAACCAATTCAACATAATAACAAAACCGATGGGTGGGGGTTAGGTTCATACAGACACAGTTAAGCTAGAATGGGAGGGTTAAGTCCATAGGAACACTTAACCAACTTAAAACAGTTAAGCTAGAATGGGAGGGCTAAGTCCATACGGACACTTAACCAACTAAACATGGTAACAAGACAAGATTTGTAGAGGTTAAGTAACTAAGAAAACACTTAGCCAAATTAACATGTTAACTAGACTAGAAGGTGGGGTTAAGTAAAGTTAATACACTTAGCCAAATTAACATGCTAACTAGACTAGAGGTTGGGGTTAAGTAAGATTTAATACACTTAGCCAACTTGATATGTCAGCTGGACTAGACCGTAGGGTTAAGTAAACTTGAACACTTAACCATCAGATTGTGATAAAGGAATAGGGTTAAGTCTAAAACATGAAGGGGTAATACTTAACCATTAATAATAACATGTTAGTTAAAACAGACAGGCAAGGTTAAGTTAAAAAGGAACACTTAACCAATACAGGGTGAATGGGTTAAGTAATAAGAAATACTTAACCAATAAAACTTGGTTTGTGGTAGGGTTAAGTCAACATGAATTACTGATGACACTTAACCAGTTTAACAGGATAAATGAAGAGGGTTAAGTTAGCTTGAATTGACTAATGACACTTAACCAGTCTAAATTGACGGGAAAGAGAACTAAGTAGTAAACCTTAGTTAAAAGGAGCTAAGTAGTAAACCTTAGTTAAGAAAACAACGATTCCGGAAACTAAGTGGTAAACCTTAGTTAGCAAAATTAAGTAGTAATTCTTAGTATGACACGGGAAGGAGCGAACGTCCGTCTGATTAAAACAAAGGCTCCAACGAATTGGGTTACGAAACCGAGGCTTCGAGGGGATGTGAGGGTACTCTTGGTATCCCTCTGTGAGGCTGCAGATGATCCTCCTGGGCTCACAGAGGTTAGGGTATGTGTTAGAAGAACCAGGGGTATGCCTTGGTTGCAAAATATGGCAACCTAAAGACTAGGATGGACCAGCGTGATTCAGAGAGAAACCGGTTGCCCTGTGATAGAAACTCGTCGTCTACCATCCATCTTGAGTCAGTCGAGATACGTGAAGCGGAAAGGCGGAGAACTCCAAAAGACCATATACTTGCTATCTAGTTATGGGTGAGGATGGCCATAGGTTAGTGGGGGCATTGGGGGCCTGCGTATAGTTCTCATTTTTCAAGGTGTGCCTTTCATTAGTTGAGGGAGGGGTCAGGTGGGACCATAGCCACTGCAATAAAAGCAGACCTTAACATCTGCATCGGTAGATATCTGAAAGCTCCCCTGCCACAGGACTCGGGCCGCACATTACAGGACATATGCATCTAGACAAGCGATAACGATTCGCGATACATGCGTGGGGAAGTATAGGAACATATACCACTCTAGGTAGTGTGTCCTAGACTTGGGGGCATCGTTCGACAGGTAGCATAATCCCTAGTTGGACTAGGTGGCATAAACCCTGAATCCGAGAAGCATTCAGCAGATAGCGTAGACTCTAGTTGAATCTAGAAGGCACTTGATAGAAAACCATAGATTAGATCTAGGTAATAAATAATAAATGTATGCCTGAAGGCAATGGAAACTACAGGGATTGGGATCACTTTATCATTACTAGTTGGGACACTAGTTAGGTGGTGCAGAGATATAGAAACCAGTATAACAAGGAAATAACGAAGCAGCGAAAGTATTAGAGCATATCCAGTTTATCTTATCTTAGCATGTCTTGTGATTATCTTGTCTAATCTTGCTAACCCTATCGTCATGGTGTTATCTTGTATTCAGTTAATTCATGTCGTTTTATTTTTCCATGTTCACACGCTAGAAGTTACTGAACTTACTCAGGCTTTATGTATGACTCTGTTTTTCTTTCGTCTTCTTTTCTTCCGTCCCCCCCCCCCAGGTAGTAAAGGAGGGGATAGTATAGCTCAGGTTAAGTTGGATTGTCACTCTTTCCCAGCTTGAAGATTTGTCGAAGTTTTGCTTGGATTCTCTTTTCAGATGCTATGGCTGGCTCTTGCTATAATTGGGGAATATAAATGTTGTTTTATGCTTCTTTATTTTGTAAGACAGATGATACTCTGATATTGTAAAGAAATCATTGTACAAGCTATTTTATCAATAAAGTAAAGTTTTATTTTCCGTTGTTTAATTTTTGTCTGTCTTGTAATTTATCTGCATCTTTTACCCTAAATGCTCCACAGAACTTAGTGCATTCCCTCTGTGAGTGACACTAACGGATATGGGGTGTTACACGTGGTATCAGAGCTGAAGGTTACCAGATCAGATAAAGGATTTGAAATATTATTTTCAAAACGGTTTTAAAAGAAGCATTTTCAAGAGAAAAGATTTTGTTTTAAAGGCATATTCCCCAAAGCCATACGCACTACCTTCTGATTCTCTGTTTGTATTTTTGTCTCCTTCTTTCTTGAGTCTCTGGGGCTCCTGGCTTTCTGGGAGGTAACCTCATCGATAGGCGAAGTCGTGCCTGGCTTCCATCCATAGCCGTAGTTGTTTCACCTACGGCCAGTTTTCTTTCAAGCTTAGTAGGGTTTTCTGTACGATGGAAGCAACTTTCGAGAGATTTGTCAACATGACTACACACGGAAGAGGATGAGGAATTCATGGATGTAGATTTAGCTCACAAAGGAGGAAGGAATTATAAAACCTAAGACAAGAGGAAGTATCTTTACTAGGGTATAATAGGGCATATAATTAAGGACAAGGGCAAGAACGAGGAACAAGATTTTCAGAAGGGCAAGTACATACTTTCACCGCCAAGCGTACCTAGGGGAAAGGTAGTGAAGTCCTGTTGGAAGAATCTAGTTTTGCTGTTCGTTTTAGCGCTTCGCCTTTGTTCATATCCACTTCCATAGTTGAGTCTCTGCACCATAGTACTTGTATAATAGAAAGATCCCACTAGAGTCTCAAATCCAATTGGTGGTCCGACCAGTTTATTTTTGGTTAGTAGGGATTTGAGAATAGCTACCGAGTTTGCTTATATCATCTCACGTAGATCGTCTAAATTCGGAGGAGATATTCCTTGGGTGCTTGTCTGATATTGGTTTAGGCCTTTGGGGCTTGTACTTGAGGAATGTCGAGTTCGACTAGGATGGTTTGCGTAAGAGATGAATAGTTATGGCAGGCACTCTAAAAAGCACGTAGTAACCTTTCGACCCTTATAGTTATGGCATGGCGGATAAGAGGGAGACCTCTAATCATCTTAGTACATACACTTGGTACCATAGTTAACATCTGTTTATTTTGGAAATGGAGGTTAGAAACTTCACAATCGTGAAGTTAAATTAGTTAAGATACAGTAGAGTAAAGCTCAAGAAGGCTAGATACTAGCATCGTACCCTTTATCTTAAGGGTGCATCCTTGATTTCTTTTTTTAGGAGCTTTACGTATAATTGTTTCTCTCTTTCCAAAGTATATCCTCTAGGTCATATCTTCGATCCTTAGGCAGAAGCCAATGGATGTAAACATGTATTTGCAACATGTTATGGTTGATGGTTGCAAGTGGTTGCTAATGGTTGCTCGTGAATGCATATGCATACGTATTAGGCACTAGATCAGTTCAGACGCTTTCATATTGCATTTACAGATATGCATTTGTTTGTAAGTTAAACTTGATATGTTATCATATGGATGTTGCATATGGATGAATGGCTATGCACGCATGTAGTATTTACATAACTAGGGATGCTTGCATATATGATTGGACGCATGGCACTGACATGATTCGCATTAAGGAGGTCAACTGAATCAGTAGACCGCCTGATTTTGCATTAGATAAAGACATTTACACACACTATGCATATGAACATGAAAGCATTAGAAATCTTTCTAAGGACAATGAATGCCTATGATTGAATGGTTGAGTAGATGGGTGATTGGATGGTAGGACACATTCTTCCTAACTTGATGATTTCGGGGACGAAATCCATTTAAGTGGGGGAGAATGTAACATCCCGTAATTCTGTAACACTAAGATTCACAAATCAAGGCAGAATTAAATTTTAAAATCAAAATCAAGGGAAACGGGCTACGCCATTGCGGTCATCTCGGAATTCTGCATGAGATAGAGCCCGAGTTTGCGTTAATCGGACTCCGTATGAAGGAGTTATGGTCTTCAGAATTTTCAGAATTCGATTTAAAATTCGAACATGTCAGAAAATGAGTTCAAAATTCAAAATCGGACCCAGATTGGGCTGGGCGGGAATTTTCCCGCCCAAGACCCAGGTCGACTGGGTAGTCGACCTTGGGCACCCAGGTCGACTGGGTAGTCGACCTGGGGATCGACCCCACTGCTTTTTCCAGATCTGCAGCCTGGTTCGTTCCTCTGTATCCGGACGCCATTCTGACCAGATTCGTTGACTTCTACACTATATAAACAGCCCTAGTCTCCTCTATTCACAATTCTTTTCTATCCTTGTGTTGCCTCTGAGAAAATGTATAAATAAAATAATATATAAAATAAATCAAGACGAGGAAATGCTGCTCAAGACTTTCAAGAAGAAGATTCGAATCAAGATTAAAGCTTCAAGATAAGAATCAAAGGCCAACTCAAACGGTTTCGAGCAACATCGCACGAATCATAGCAACGCCATCTTTCTATTCTAAAAACCGATTAATGTAAGTCGGTTACTTTTTGGATTTGAATGTTTACTCTTTTCGTGACATGAAATTAAAGGAATAAAAGAGTATGCCAATTCTTTCTATTCGAATCAGTGCTTATATCCTTGGACCTAATTAAGAACTGTTATGATTCGATGACCAATTAGGCCTTGCCTATGACTATGAACATTGCCTATGACTATGAACATTGCCTATGACTATGAACACTGCCTATGACTGTGACTGTGACTACGAGAATTATTTCCTTGACTAAGCCTATGCCTTTGATTAGGAAACATAAACTATTGCCTATGACATAACAAGGACACCTGTGATTAAACACCTATGATTCATGACTAGGAAAGTGTTGCTTAAGTTTTGTGACTGTAAAATTGGGTCTAAACCTGATTATCTATTCTGTCTATTCTTGGTTTTCTTTGGTTTTAGATCTTGGGAATTTACCTATTAAGTTAGGTCTACCCATGCTCTTGAACCTACGTCGTTATTCAACCCTTTTTATGTCATAAGATTTTAAGACCTATAGGCCTTCGATGTTTTAGATCAATTTCAGTGAAATTCGTTAGGTCTGTAATTGGTAAATTATTATTTTATGCCAGTTATTATGTCTATCTTTTTCATAGCATCTTTGGTTCATTCCCTATTTTCTACGAATCTAGATTTATCTATAATCTAGATTGAATCACGATTATACGAACGGTGGGAATACGATTTGGGCAAAATATGAAATTTGCTAAAAACGTAGTTATAAACTTGGAAATTGGCATAAATTGGGAACATATATTATGGCATGTTCATAGAAATGCAAATTGGATAAATTTGACATGAATTATAGGATGTGTAATTTGAATCTAGTATTGACTTGTAAATCTAGCATTTACATGAACTGTGAACTAGAATAATAAGTCTAGTTTGACATGAACTGTAATTAGAATGTTAAATCAGAATTGGGTTAGCTAATTTGGCATGATAAGTATATTGGCATAAATTTGAAATTGGCCATAATTGGGGTAATTGTCAAGTTTAGCAAAATCAGGGTTAGTGACACTTAATTTGGTATAGTTTACATACCAAAAAGGCATAAATATGAGATAGAGGGGAAAATGGGCCATAATAATTGTTAAAAGAGTAATTATGAAATAAGTAAATTAGGAAGAATTTACTTATAGAATTTGTCCTAAATGAGAAAATGTAAATTTAGACAAATTAAAGGTTTATTAACGACATCACTTTTAATAACACACCAGAAAGTTCTAGGGTGACAGAGAGGATAGTGTCTAGGCTTGGGTTTGGAAAATACAAGTTTCCTGCTCTCCCTGGCTATCCCTAACTGATTCGACGGACGGGATGGTTACTTTCAAAACCTGATTTGAAAGCTAATCGAAACCCTTTGAACTTAGAAAACACGAATATGCCTAACCCGAGGTTAGACTGAGTTGCGATGTAAACCTGCCCGGAACCAACCGGCACATCCAGTATTCGCAACAATATCTGTCTAATGTGAGTGATCGCGGCTTTAATTTATTTAGTTAAAGCTAGAACAAGAATGGTAGGGTTAAGTTAACTAAGACACTTAACCAATTCAACATGATAACAAAACCGATGGGTGGGGGTTAGGTTCATACAGACACAGTTAAGCTAGAATGGGAGGGTTAAGTCCATAGGAACACTTAACCAACTTAAAACAGTTAAGCTAGAATGGGAGGGCTAAGTCCATAGGGACACTTAACAAACTTAACATGGTAACAAGACAAGATTTGTAGAGGTTAAGTAACTAAGAAAACACTTAGCCAAATTAACATGTTAACTAGACTAGAAGGTGGGGTTAAGTAAAGTTAATACACTTAGCCAAATTAACATGTTAACTAGACTAGAGGTTGAGGTTAAGTAAGATTTAATACACTTAGCCAACTTGATATGTCAGCTGGACTAGACCGTAGGGTTAAGTAAACTTGAACACTTAACCATCAGATTGTGATAAAGGAATAGGGTTAAGTCTAAAACATGAAGGGGTAATACTTAACCATTAATAATAACATGTTAGTTAAAACAGACAGGCAAGGTTAAGTTAAAAAGGAACACTTAACCAATACAGGGTGAATGAGTTAAGTAATAAGAAATACTTAACCAATAAAACTTGGTTTGTGGTAGGGTTAAGTCAACATGAATTACTGATGACACTTAACCAGTTTAACAGGATAAATGAAGAGGGTTAAGTTAGCTTGAATTGACTAATGACACTTAACCAGTCTAAATTGACGGGAAAGAGAACTAAGTAGTAAACCTTAGTTAAAAGGAGCTAAGTAGTAAACCTTAGTTAAGAAAACAATGATTCTGGAAACTAAGTGGTAAACCTTAGTTAGCAAAACTAAGTAGTAATTCTTAGTATGACACGGGAAGGAGCGAACGTCCGTCTGATTAAAACAAAGGCTCCAACGAATTGGGTTACGAAACCGAGGCTTCGAGGGGATGTGAGGGTACTCTTGGTATCCCTCTGTGAGGCTGCAGATGATCCTCCTGGGCTCACAGAGGTTAGGGTCTGCGTTAGAAGAACCAGGGGTATGCCTTGGTTGCAAAATATGGCAACCTAAAGACTAGGATGGACCAGCGTGATTCAGCGAGAAACCGGTAGCCCTGTGATAGAAACTCGTCGTCTACCATCCATCTTGAGTCAGTCGAGATACGTGAAGTGGAAAGGCGGAGAACTCCAAAAGACCATATACTTGCTATCTAGTTATGGGTGAGGATGGCCATAGGTTAGTGGGGCATAGGGGGCCTGCGTATGGTTCTCATTTTTCAAGGTGTGCCTTTCATTAGTTGAGGGAGGGGTCAGGTGGGACCATAGCCACTGCAATAAAAGCAGACCTTAACATCTGCATCGGTAGATATCTGAAAGCTCCCCTGCCACAGGACTCGGGCCGCACATTACAGGACATGTGCATCTAGACAAGCGATAACGATTCGCGATACATGCATGGGGAAGTATAGGAACATATACCACTCTAGGTAGTGTGTCCTAGACTTGGGGGCATCGTTCGACAGGTAGCATAATCCCTAGTTGGACTAGATGGCATAAACCCTGAATCCGAGAAGCACTCAGCAGATAGCGTAGACTCTAGTTGAATCTAGAAGGCACTTGATAGAAAACCATAGATTAGATCTAGGTAATAAATAATAAATGTATGCCTGAAGGCAATGGAAACTACAGGGATTGGGATCACTTTATCGTTACTAGTTGGGACACTAGTTAGTTGGTGCAGAGATATAGAAACCAGTATAACAAGGAAATAACGAAGCAGCGAAAGTATTAGAGCATATCCAGTTTATCTTATCTTAGCATGTCTTGTGATTATCTTGTCTAATCTTGCTAACCCTATCGTCATGGTGTTATCTTGTATTCAGTTAATTCATGTCGTTTTATTTTTCCATGTTCACATGCTAGAAGTTACTGAACTTACTCAGGCTTTATGTCTGACTCTGTTTTTCTTTCGTCTTCTTTTCTTCCGTTCCCCCCCCAGGTAGTAAAGGAGGGGATAGTATAGCTCAGGTTAAGTTGGATTGTCACTCTTTCCCAGCTTGAAGATTTGTCGAAGTTTTGCTTGGATTCTCTTTTCAGATGCTATGGCTGGCTCTTGCTATAATTGGGGAATATAAATGTTGTTTTATGCTTCTTTATTTTGTAAGACAGATGATACTCTGATATTGTAAACAAATCATTGTACAAGCTATTTTATCAATAAAGTAAAGTTTTATTTTCCACTATTTAATCTTTGTCTGTCTTGTAATTTATCTGCATCTTTTACCCTAAATGCTCCACAGAACTTAGTGCATTCCCTTTTTGAGTGACACTAACGGATGTGGGGTGTTACAAAAGGGGTTGTGGATTACAGACCTTGGGCTACAATCTAGAGAATAACATGTTGTGGGCTTATTAATAAACTTAAATGGATTAAGTTGTATGACTGAAATTAATAAGCAAGGGGACTTGGTAATTTGAATAAGAATTCAATATGAATTGGAATAACCAAGTAACTGGAAACCTGATGAGATGAGACAAGCGCTTAAAAGAATGTTTAGACATAGGGTCTAATAACATATTAATGTGAGGCGCTTGAACCAGTCCGCATGTTTGAGGATGAATAACCCAACGGAGTAGATCATCATGGTGTTATAAGGCACAAAGAGGAGTGCACATTCATCTGATTGTTTTGACGGCTCCGAAGGACTGGAAGGCGAAGCGCGCCGCTTCTTGAGGTACGTACTGTACTCCTAGTAGTCCTCTGTGCGGCGACAGTGTCTTAGGCTAAGCCCGCAGAGGTCGGGTCTGCGCGTAACTATTAGTTGAGTGGGCCTTGACTGCAGATGTAGCTATGCAGTCATAATAATGTGATGAGGTGACACCAGGGTGGTTTGGCTGTTGCCTCACGAGGAGGCAGAGGGAGGCAGAGGGTTACGACCAACAAGGATAGTTGACTGTCGGATACTCGTCATCGGCAGCCAGTGGGATGCAGAAAGGCTAAAGCTAAACCCAAGATACCATTTCACCCTTCACTATCGGGGTAAGGGGTTGAAGGGAGACGCCACATAGATGTTTAGATTGTTTGCGTAGGGGCGGTCGCTTAGCTCTTGTAGTCTTTAATAGTTGAGGGAGGGTCGAGGTGGGGCTATAGCCACCATAAAAACAAACCCTAGGTATATCGGTAGAGGCTCTTTGAAGACGGACCTGTACAGATATGGAAAACTCCCGACCGAGTTCCGTGTTTCTTATGTCGCCCTACCATGAAACTTGGTGTACATTAGAGAACGTGCGATTGAGGCATCGAGCTACAAATGAAGATATGTATGATGGATAGTCTAGATACATGCATATTGCCTCTGGGTGGTGTATCTTGACTTGAGGGCATTACTCCGTTATGGAGTCTGATTGGAACAAAGGTGGTAGTCCATACGTTTGCATAACATAGTAATGATAGATATATGTGGAACGTAATATATTTGTCTGTACGTCACTACGGCGTAGAATGAGGGACTGCGTGCATTGTGATAGTATTACGGTGGAGACTGTGCGCGTGGGGTTCCATGGGGTGTACCTCGATATTGGGCGTAGCTACGCATATACTGTATTAGGTTAATTCACTGGGAAGTAAATGGGTACGGCGTGTGTGTAAGCCTTGAGTGATGTTAACCCAAGTAACCTAATAAATTAGATAATATGGTTGAACGGTATGTGTAGGATTATCCAAAGTGTATAGTTTAAATCCAGTCACCAGAACTTGTGTTCAGTCCTCCTCCTCATAACATACTTGTAGGTTATATTTGTGGCAGGGACATAAGATATTATAGCTTTGGATACTGGTTAGGAAGTATTATTAATACAGTAAGGCTATACTTTGATTTATATTATATTTTATTCATTCCGCCGTGAGATACTTTCTGAGCTCTGACATATTTTATGTCTCTATCTTTTCTGCAGGATACTAGAGCAAACAAATCCGAGTTTCAATAGATTGGAATATAAAAAATAATTAAAAAAATCGGTCTATTGAAATTGGGGTTGTCACCCTTTGAGGCATGAAAGTTTGTTTCGTAAGGAAGAATCTGTTGTTGCAGCCAAGGAAGAATAGAAACTATAGCAGGGTGGTAACAACAAGAAGAGGAAGTGACAACAACAGAAAGGAAAGGATGGTAAAAAAAAACTGATAGGCGAAGTGGTTTTCTTTAATTGCTTGGAAAAGGGCAATTATTCCAAGGATTGCAAGAATCCGAAGGTAGAAAGGAAGTGTCACAATTGTGGCAAGCCTGGGCATCTCAAAAAGGACCGTCCATAACCAGCTAAGGGAAACCAGATTGTGCAGGCATATGCTTTGGAAGTTGCGCCATCGTCTTCAAGAGCTCCTATAGCAGAGGAGAAAGGGAATGGTATCGTCATCCAAGGTGCTCTTTCCATTAGAGGTGTTTAAGTTTGTGTGTTGATTGATGCTGGAGAAACTCATTCTTTTATTTGTAATGAGCTTGTGTGCCGCTTGGGTTTGGAACCCGAGATTTTTGATAGACCTATGGTTGTGAATAATCCAGTTGGGCGTTCGTCCAACCTTTATATGCTTTGTCGTGGCCTAGTGTTATCGAGTCATGGTTGCTCCTTTGTGTGTGATTGTTTTTTTAAACTTTGCAGGGTTTGGGATCATCTTGGGCATGGATTGGCTCAAGAGGTATGCAACAAGAGTGAATTGCGAGAAGCTTGAGGTGAGAATCAGGGACGTGGAAGGGTGAAGAGTTTTGATTCGATGTGATCCCGAAGTTGGTGTCTTCGTGAGCTTTTTATATTCGCTTAAGATTCCACATGAAGACTTTCCATCTGTGATGATCACTAATGAGTTTGAGGATGTCTTTGACGAGGTCAAAGGGTTGCTGTCGCATCGTGAGATTGAGTTCAGAATCGATTTGGTCGAAGGTGTTAGACCTATCGTCATGCTCTCAGGCGGATGGCTCTTAAGGAACAACGAGAGTTAGAAGTGCATGTACGTGACATTTTGGGAAAAGGATTCACTTGGAGAAGTGTTTCTGAATGGGGTGCACTAGTTGTGTTTGCAACCAAGGGTGATGGATCATTGCGATTGCGTGTGGACTATCGTGAGCTGAACAAGGTGACTAAGAAGAACAAGTATCTGTTGCCAAGGATCGATGACTTATTCGATCAACTTCATGAAGCCAAAATGTTTTCTCATATGGATTTGGCAACGGGATTCCACCAGTTGAGGGTGGAGAAGGATAATATGCCGAAGACAGCTTTTTGTAACACCCCACGTCCATTAATGTCACTCATAAAGGGAATGCATTAACTTCTATGGAGAATGTTAAGTATGTATAGAACAGAAACTTAACAACAAGACAGATATAAACAGTACTTAAAAATTAAAAAAATTATTCATTGCAGCGGTAAACATATAGGTTTGATTACATCATCAAAAACCAGAGTCAAAGTACATAATATCCATCATGACTAAATCAGAGTACATAAATTAAAAGACATAACCCCAACACAAAATAGCCATAAATAAGATAGGCTGAACTTTTACTTCAGCGATCCAAGCAACTTCTGAAAACAAGAGATACAGCTGTCAAAAATCAAGCTCCACTGGTGCTAGTTCCGCCCTGAGTACCT
The DNA here is from genome assembly GCA_030737875.1 of Allium sativum. NCBI lineage: Eukaryota > Viridiplantae > Streptophyta > Magnoliopsida > Asparagales > Amaryllidaceae > Allium > Allium sativum. The sequence continues at coordinate 744,977,229 of CM060916.1, read as the reverse complement.
GGGGGGAAAGGAAGAAAAGAGGTGGAAACAAAGGGGGTCAAACAGAAAGTCTGGCGAGTGCGATAACTTTAACAATATAATTACCAAAATAACTAGGCTAAGGCATAAGTTGGAAAATAAGGAAATGACTGTGAACAATTGGGTATGGCAGAGCAAACTAAAGGAAATAAGATGAACAAAGATAACGTTAAAGGTGCACCTAGTCGCTATGAGATAATTACTACACTGCACCACACCAAACACCCTAAAAGTTAATCTCGCCTACAAGACTTTAATAATGATAATGGTAGTTTCGTGTACCCCTAGTTGCCTTCATAGGTGTCGCCTGCCCCTATCTCCACTAGGTATACCCACTTCCCCATGCGATCGGCTCCCTAACTCGTAGATACCCGTGCTGGCCCCACAGTGGGGTGTATCACTCCCCAAAGTGGCAACCCGATACCACCAACAATGCATGGCTTATACCTACACGATGCAACAACGTCTTACCTACCATCCGGGGCCCACACACGCACATGAACCCGTTGGACTTGCGTTGCCACCGGTAACCCGTTTTGGCCTCTTACAGTCAATCCCAGTATGTGTGTCCCGTCCTCGACTTGGGTCGAGCCCACAAAGATACTTATGGGTTACTGGTTGAAACGGGCCCCCGTTACTTGACACAAGCTATCCGCCTAATCTTGGTCCCCTCTAGTACATTCCACTCAACCCTCTTCTTATTCATGTCCACTTACATGTCTTATTTTTGGTTAAGTGTTTCTAATCGTATTTCACAAGCCACCCCCATGTCCCACTACATGTTTATCTGGTTAAGTGTTTCTTAATTCATTAACACCGTAATCTTGTAAAGACCTCCCACATCAGACTGGAATTTGTGGCAGATAGATTTGCCGAGCGGGTCCGGGCAGTCTTACACCACAAACGAGCCTAACCTCGTGTCTTTACAACTGTTACGCATTTAATTTATGCCTAAGACCTCCCACATTAGACTGGCATTTGTGACAACTGGATTTTCCAGGCGGGTCCGGGCAGTCTTACACCACAAAAGAGCCTAACCTCGTGTCTTAGGCGATTATTTACACATAATTAATTATCCCCCAATCTGAATTAATTTCCCTATTCAAATTATCAATCAATTCCAAATTTAACTATGTCCATAATTGACTTATTTATGGTATGCAAAATTATACCAATTATCATCATAAATTCATTTTATGTCATTTAAGGCATTTATGCCAATTCTCAATATTAAATCTTTTAATATTATCCCATTGCTCCACATTGTATGTTCATTCGTTTAACGTAAGATATACGTTAGACTCGAATAGTCTAAGTTATGGAATAAAGAGAAAACATCACAACATACATATAAATAAAACTAGATCTAAACATAAGGGGTGAACTTACATGTGTGAATGAGGTTCTTCATCTAAAAACTTGCATAGGCCAAAGTCACAAACTTGCATAAAACTACATATGTCATAGATCTAAATCTAAAGGTGTAAACTTGTTTAGGTAATAGTCACAAACTTGCATAAACCATGTATGTCATAGATCTAATCATAAGGTGTAAACTTGTTTAGGTAATAACCACAAACTTACATTACATGATTTATACTCCAAACATATATATATATATATATATATATATATATATATATATATATATAGACACACACACACACACTTGCATATGTGATTTATGCAACATAACGATGGTGTAAACTTACATCTAAACATGTAAACTAGCATATAGAATTTTGTATACTAGCATATAACTCACACATGTCCTAGCCTAACTTTAGATCCAATTTACACATAAAATAGATGTCATGAAACATGTAAGGTTGTACATAACTTTCATTAACTTGCATATGGTTCAGATCAAAATTAACATCTAGACTTGCATACATACATACATATGATTTAACATATGAATTAGTTCCAACAACATAACCAAACTAGCATATGAAACATCATTATGAATCATAGATTTACAACATAGATGATAACATCACAGCTTTACAACATAGATAATAATATCATAGAATTTGCAACATAGATGATAACATCATAGAATTTACAACATAGATAATAACATACGGTCAATGATTCACAACATAACCATATAATCCAAATTATAACTCAATCCAATTAAATTGTTAATTATCTTATTAAAGAAATCGAACTTACAACTCAAAGAAGGTCTTGAGTTCTGAAATCTGAGTTCTGAAATTGATTTAGCTTTCCTTTGAAGAAGACAATTTGTTGCGATTTAGATTAGAATTGAATTTGATTAGCTTTTCTTCCTCTCTACTTCGTGTCGGCTATTCTAGGTTGCAAGGTGACGGCATGGAGGCTATGATTCTAATTTTTATTTGATTTTAGGGTTTGAGTCTACATGTGTTTTTATAGAGTTTAGGATTAATTTAGGCCGTCCGATCAACCCAGAATTAACCCCAGCCATTCAGACCAGATCAGAAACCCTAATGACTCAGCATACAGTCATTAAAAGGTCATCAAACAAATCTGCCCGGGGGGGGGGGGGGGGAGGGCAGGTCGACCCACAAGTCGACCTGTGTGGGTAGGTCGACTTGGCCCTGGAGGGAAATTTCCCGCCTAGCCCAATCTGACTCTGAAATTCGAATTTTTGAAATCTGTTTAAATTTTTCTGAAACTTCCGATGGTCATAACTTCTTCATACGAAGTCCAATTCACGCAAACTCGGACTCTATCTCAACCAGAATTCCGAGACGAACACAATGGCGCAACCCATTTCCCTTAATTCTCACATTTGAGATTAGTTATTCTTTAATTTGAGAACATTAATATTGAAAATTACGGGGTGTTACACTTTTAGGACACCAGCTGGTTTCTTCGAATGGTTGGTGATGCCATTCGGGTTGACTAACGCACCAGTATTTTGTGGATCTTATGAATAGGGTTTTCAAAGATAAGTTGAACAAGTTTGTACTTGTGTTCATGGGTGATATTCTGGTTTTCTCTCGAAATGAGGAAGACCATACGACGCACTTGAGATTTGTTTTGAAAATCTTATGAAAACATCAGCTGAGAACTAAGTTTTTGAAGTGTCACTTCCGGAAGACCGAAGTGAGATTCTTAGGCTATTTTGTTTCTGGAAATGGGATAGCGGTTGACCCAGCTAAGTGGCAGCAATTCAGGACTGGGATAAACCTAATAATACGACGGTCGTGAGAAGTTTCCTTGGGTTGGCAGGATATTATCACCGTTTTATAAAGGATTTCTCTAAGATAGCTGCACCATTAACATGATTGACGAAGAAGAACCAAGTGCTCACATAGGATGCGAAGTGTGAGCAAGCTTTCAGAATTTTGAAAGAGAGACTGATGAGTGCTCCTGTTTTGACTGTTCCAAGTAGGAATGAAGAGATGGTGGTATATACCGATGCATGCGGTACGGGACTTGGAGCAGTGTTGATGCAGATGGATAGAGTTATGGCCTATGCTAGTCTACAGCTGAAGATGCACGAAAGGAATTATCCAACTCATGGGTTGGATTTGGCAGTGATCGTGTTTTCTCTAAAGATGTGGAGACATTACCTGTTGGGAGTTTGATTCGAGTTGTTTACGGATCACAACTCGTTAAAGTATCTTTTCACCCAAAAGGATTTGAATCTTCGGCAGTAACGGTGGTTAGAGTTTCTAGCGTCGTATGGTAAAGCCTATGCTCCTGGTAAAGGTAATGCAGTGGAAGATGTGTTAAGTGAAGACATGCAAGTTTGGGAGCGATGTTTTCGAAATGGAAGCACCTCGAGTACCTGGCATAATTTGATTTCAGACCACGATGTGAGTTGAAACCTGAAATGTTGGCAAGCTTATCGATAAGGCCTACTCTCATTGAAAGGATTGGCGAGAGCCAAAAGCGGGATGCAAAACTTGTCGAGATTTTCCAAAAGTTATAATCGGAGGTTAAACAGTTCGAGGTCGATCGAGAGGGCCTGGCTACGAAAGAAGGGACGACTCGTTGTTCCTGATGTCGATGGATTGAGAGATGAGATTCTAAGGGGATGTCATCACTCGAAGTTGACGATTCATCCTGGTGGTAATAAGATATATAAGGACATGAAGCGATTATACTACTAGGAAGGGATGAAAGGGGATACTGGAAAGTTCATTTCCAAGTATATGAATAGTCAGTTGGTGAAAGCTGAACAGAAGAAGCCGAGTGGATTGCTTCAGCCATTGGAAGTTCCTACGTGGAAGTGGGAGTAGATATCGATGGATTTTATTGATGGAATACCTAGAACCAGGGTAGGAAATGAAGGGATTTGGGTCATCGTGGATCGTATGACCAAAAGTGCAAGGTTTATTCCAATCAAATCGAATAGTACAACATTGAAGTTGGCTAAGCTTTATATAAAATGGATAATTCAATTCCATGATTTTCCTAAGAGTGTAGTGAGTGATCGAGATCCATTGTTCACGAGTGGATTTTGGAAGAATCTACAAGAGAATTTAGGAACCGAGTTGTATTTGAGTACGGCTTATCATCCCCAGACAGATGGTCAAACCGAGAGGGTTAACCGAGTTATCAGAAGAGTTATGTCGATAAATGTCGAAAAGATTTGGAATTCGACTTTGGTGACATGGTTTTTGTGAAGATTTCACCGTTGAAGCAAGTAGTTCATTTTGGAAGTAAAGGAAAGTTAGCCCCAAGGTTTGTTGGACCATTTCCGATAGTCGAGCGGATTTGAAAGCTCGCGTATAGAATGAAGTTACCCGAGAAGATGTCGAGTGTGCATAATGTTTTCCATGTGCCGTTTCTACGAAAGTATGTGCATGGTTCGAATGTGGTGGTACCTCCAGAGCAGTACGAAGACATAGAAGTTGAGACCGTAGTTACAAAACCTCATAAGCTGCTTCGCGTTGTGGGAAATGACACAAAATAGCTTAGGAGGAAGACAGTTAAGCTAGTCAAGATGCAATGGAGTGAGGATGATGACGATTGTATGTGGGAGATGAAAGAGAGTATGAAGACGACCCATCCAAAACTCTTCGTTATGTGTCACCTTACATCATTATACCTTGTACTATCGTTGTTGGAATTCCACATGCTAGGTTAAGGCTATGGATGCATGGCTTGATGAATGCTAGTTTGGATGGAAAATTGGATACTTCTGGATGGTAGGCATATAGGATTGTTTTAGGTTTCTTGTGTTTGTTTGGAATTTCAGGGGTAAAATTCGTAAAGGGGGAGAATGTAACATCCCGCATTTTACGTATCGGAGGATCGTAAACTATTTTTATTTAATTCCCTAAGGGTTGGATCATTCTCATATTCTGATATGTTGGCTAAGGATATCTGAGACATGTCTATAATTTTTACTAATTTTAGTTGTGACCATTTTGCCCCTGTCAGTTTTGTACAGAACATAACTTTTGACTAGGAACGAATTAGGTGCTGATATTGATTTCGTTGGAAAGGAAATGATGTTTCCAATTCCATAGAGTGGTCACATTAAAGATTTGGTTCAATGGTTTGGGAGGAATCGCTGTTTTAATGCTACACAATTCTCTGCTCAGGTCATGTAACCAATGATGGGATGATTTGGGGTGGCCCATTAGTGGGCTGTTGGAGGCTATAAATAGGGGGTTAGAGGCACGTAAAATAGTTCACTTTCTGCATTCTTTCATTTGGTTGAGCTTGTGTTCCTCCTTGCACAATCAAATACAGCTTTCCATCATTAAGATCTAGATCTAAAGAAGAAGATTGAAGATCTATATCAATCTAAGCTAGATCTACAACAAGTGAAGAGAGATCGCATCAAATCGAGAGGTTTAAAGGTTGTTCTTCACTGTTCTAATTCGTGATTCGTCATTTTTAAGCTCGTTTGAAGATTTGATGAGTGATAAGCATCTCTCACACGGATTCAATCAAGTATAATGGTTGTTTGATCTTAATTTTATCATTTTAAGTTGTTTTCACCTAGATCTACATTATGGTAAGTATATTTTCATATGAATCACCATAGGATCTAATCTAGCAATTTAATCTGGTAATTCTTATGTTAATTCATACGCTTATGCAAGTTAGATCCACTGTTTTAGTTTATTCATTGATTTATCAGGATTTTGTGAATTTTATATGATTATTGATGATAATTGTCATTTTGATGTGTTAGTGGTTTCATAAAGTGTTGATGGTTGAATTGGATGATTTGGATGAGTTGTTTGAATTGTTATTGTCATTTGGTGATGATTTGGTCAAGATTTGAGCTATTTTGGTCAGATCTTCAGTTAGGTCGTTTTTCACAGGTCAGGTCGTGTGTCTTGTTCTCTAAGACGTGGCAGGTCGTAATGCACCAGGTCGTCATGTGTCAGGTCGTGGCTTCTAGGTCGGGTCGTCTGCTCAGATGAAAGGCAGGTTGTCTGGTGTGATGAAGGGGTTAGGTCGTTGCTGACTTAGGTCGCGGGTGCCTTACGTAGTTGGAAGCTTGGATCTGTCTGCATGATGGAGTGGAGTTAGGTCGTGGGTGCTAGGCCGCGTATGACCCAAGGGAGCAAGGTTTGTGGATGTCAAACCATTTGTATCTAGGTTGTTAATCGACCTAAGGGGATACTACAATGTTTTTAAACGCAATGAATGGAAGTTAAACGTTGTATATTGTTTTTCACAGCGAGATGATTGAAATGTTATGAAATGGAATATCGTCCAAATCGTGTATGTTTTTGGGTCGATGATGGTTATGACTTCGAAGTATATTCAAGTGGGAATGTTCAAAGTGATGTAATGTGTTCTTAATCTTCGTAATGCAACAAATGTGAAGACGAATCAAGGTGGTGAGTTCGTGGATAATGGTTGCTCCAGAAGGTGCTTGAGCTTATGAATAGTCATTAGGTTGGATGGCTAGAGGTAATAAAGGCCAAGAGATTACCGTTGTCATAGGTTCTAACGGACTCAAAGTAGGGGTACAATGAGGGCACCCAAAGACTAGAATTGGCAGGTCGAGTACCCTAGGCAGTCACGGTGAGCCTAGAGATACGATTCTGGTATATGGAGTTTTGCTAGAACCAAGTTTTACCATTAGCCCTTGACGAGCGGCAAGTTGTTGAGCCAGTCATATGATTAACGATGGTTTCGAAGCAGGAATGGTGATAGCCAGAGTCATGGATGATGATTGTTTGTATGTATCGTTTTGTGTAAATTATATGACGTCGAAGGAGATATCTCTTGGGTGCTTGTATGATATTGGTTTAGGCCTCTGGGGCTTGTACTTGGGGGGTTTCAATGTTGATTAGAATGGTCTACGCTTGATAACTGATTACCATGAATGTACTGTTGTTCTTTCTTTGTTATTGTAAAAGCTACCACTATCGGATGTGGGGAAGACGAGTTTGGGTTCTTCTTTGTTGGTGATTGGTAGATTAGTTGATTAATCTGTCTATTCTCGTATACTTTATTGATGATGTTAGATAGTTGTTTTATCGCTCACTAAGACTGTTATTTGACTAAAGGTTTTATGTTTCCCTCTTATTACCTTGGGCTGTCCATCCATGTGTTGGATGGACAAAATGAGTAGTAAGTCTTGGTGGACGATGCTGCTGTGCGATGATATGCAGGAGGCCGGCGTACTATTTTCTACTATCTAGTATTTGTTGTTTCCGCTGTTTGATGAATTCTCTGAGCGTTGTAGTGAGGCTTATTGTACAGACTTTTATATTTTTATCCAAAGTTGTATGAATACTTTCATAGTGTATGAATAATTCTGTTCAATTCGGCTTCACTATTATTGCATGTTGTACATGTTCTATTATATTTTATGCCTGTTGCATTATGGGCGGACGTCATAGTAACCCCCCTTGAAACTAAATTTAATATGACCAAACTACCCTTATTTTGGTAATTAGCCTAATTGAATTGGGTGTTGTTGTTGACACTCCCAAATTGTTTAAGGGGATCTCAGATGAAATTCAATAAGGCTTTGCCACATTTATTGACGGAATTTGATGGGATGTGGTTGGGTTTCATCCTTAAATTCTGCAAAGGACCGAGGAAATTGAAAAAAAATGAAAAATGGTGAGTGTATACCAAATTTTTTTCGACCCTGTCACCCCTTAACCATTTTTAGAGTGTCAGTAACAATCCCATGGAGAACAAAGCGATTGGGAGAGGTAAAGTAGGGGTATTTTCGTACACTAATTTATGTGGTCAGTACTCCCATAAAAATTTAAATATTACTGAAATGCCCTTTCAATTTACCACCCCTTAATCAAATTTGGAGCACGAATAATAATACGCTTTTTTTTTTTTATATATCATAGTTAATGGCATTACTTTACTAAGAAAATAGTTAATTTGTTAGTAACCACTTTTCAGAATCTCACCGATAACTTGAAGTTCATATAAGGAAAGTTTTCACTATCCATATTAGAATTTTTCTACCAAAACTTGAAGTTCATACCCACTCATGTGCACATGAAGACATTATGGTTAATAAATAAAATAAATCTTTTTATCAGCATAAATCAAACAAACAAAGAAATAAAAAAATGAATTAAAAAGGGGCATTTCAGTATACTTTATATAAAAGGCTTAAATTAATTGATATTCTTTTAACGATTGTTATCTTCTTATAAGGAAAATTTTCAATATCCATATTAGAATTTTTGTGACGGCCCGCCCCGCACCAATCGACATTTCCATGAAATGCGCTATGTCAATGTCCAACTAGCACGGAACTGTCGTCAAAAGAAAAGGATTTGAAACTATGAATCACCAAAGAACCTGTAGTATATCTCACAGCGCATGAAATAAAATATAATAATAACGTACTTGACATAAAACAGGTGAGACAATTCATAAGCTGAAAACTAAACCATCATAGTAGCGGAATACGAAATACAGCTTATGATCCAAACCATCATTATTGCAACTTTAAAATACTGTCTCTAAAGCAAAATAGAAAGGTACACTACTAATGCCCAAAGCAGTGGCCAGCAACAACGCAGGAAGAATATATGTAAATAGTACGTGGAAGCCTCCTGCTCATCTCCGGACAACTATTCACGCATACCACTTAACCTGTCTCTAGTCTGCTCATTTAGGAGCACCCAGAGTAATAAGAAGAGGCATTAAACTCTGGGTCAGACAAAAGTCTGGTATGAGCGATAGCAGCAAAACAAGACAATAACAGGTATAAATAATCATACCTGAACCTGGACTTGCCACCAAAAAGTTAGCACAACAAGATGCACAGTACTCTAAGGTTACGCTAACATAAAGTGTAAAGTGGGAGTGTGAATGTTATGGTGATAACAAACATCAAACATAGCAATCATTGTAACACCCCACACCCACTATGGTCACTCACTAAGGGAATGCCATAACATCGGTGGAGTATTTTAAGTGAATATAGAACAGAAAAATTACAACAAGACAGATATAAGTAATACTTGAGAATTTAAAACATCATTTCATTGCAGCGGAAAGTAAAACATGTTTGGTTACACCAAAACCATAACCAAGAGTCAAGTACATAATATCCATCCTGATAAAACAAAAGTACATAATCCCACTAACATAACTTAATAGCCATAATAGAAAAGATAAACTGAGCTTTACATCCACGGTCCAAGCTCCAAAAGATAGATAAAGCTGTCCGATCAAAGCCCACTAGTGCTAGGCCCACTCTGATAACCTGAGGGTTGGAAAAAAAAAAGATAAAAACAACGGGGTCAGACATAAGTCTGAGCGAGTCCTATAACCTTAACAATACAATCGTTAAAGTAATTAGGGTATGATATAAACAAGGTACGGTACCTCTGGGGATAATGACTACCCTAAGTAGCCAACTAAACACAGGATGTACTAAGATAACCGAAAAGACGCGCCTATCCACCCAAGGATAATTACTAGATTGCACCACCCCAGGTCTACCCACCCAAGGGTAATTCCTACACTGCACCACACCAGTTCTACCCACCCAAGGGTAATTCCTACTTAATGGTTGATCCCACTAAGTGTACTTAGTAATTTTACCCAGTAGTTTCTTGTACCCCTAGCTGACTACATAGGTGCCGTCTGCCCCTATCTCCACTAGGCGTACCCACTACTCCCCAAGCGATCGGCTCCCTAACGTAGATACCCGTGCTGGCCCCACAGTGGGGTGTATCCTTCCCCAAAGTGGCAACCTGATAATATCAACGGTGCACGGCTTATACCTACACGATGCAACAACGTCTTACTTACCAGCCCGGGTCCACACACGCATATGAAACCCGTTGGACTTGCGTTGCCACCGCTAACCCGTTTTGGCCTCTTACAGTCAAGCCCAATATGCGTGTCCCGTCCTCGACTTGGGTCGAGCCCACAAAGATACGTTTGGGATATTGGTTGAAATGGGCCCCCACAAGCTACTACTTAAGCTTGTCATTTTATCTAGTGCATCCCACTTAACCCTTTAACCATGTCCACTTACATGTTATAAATTTTGGTTAAGTCTTTTAATCATATCTTAATTGCCACTCAAGGCCCCCCACACGCTACTACTTAAGCTTGTCATTTAATCATATTTCAATTGCCACTTAAGGCCCCCACAAGCTACTACTTAAGCTTGTCATTTAATCATATTTCAATTTCCACTTAAGGCACTCACAAGCTACTACTTAAGCTTGTCATTTAATCATATTTCAATTGCCACTTAAGGCCCCCACAAGTTACTACTTAAGCTTGTTATTTAATTAATTGCCACTTAAGGCCCCCACAAGCTACTACTTAAGCTTGTTATTTAATTAATTGCCACTTAAGGCACCTACTAGATTTCCACATGCCACCCAAGGCACTTACTTGACTCCCACATGCCACCCAAGGCACTTACTTAACCCTTTAATCATGTTTAATTACATGTTCCACTTTGGTTAAGTATTCTAATCGTATTTTCTATTGCCACCCCAGGCGACCCACTAGTTTCCTCATGCCACCCAAGGCACCCCCACTAGTTACTACATGCCACCCAAGGCACCCACTTAACCCCTCATGCCTCACTACATGCTGATTTGGTTAAGTGTTTCTTAATTAATTAAGATCGTAACCTTTGTAAAGACCTCTCACATTAGACTGTCTTTTATGGCAGCTGGATATGCCGGTTGGTTCCGGGCAGCCTTACACCATAACAGAGTCTAACCTCGTGTCTTTACACTTGTCACGTATTTAGTTTATGACTAAGACCTCTCACATTGGGCCAATCCTTTGTAGCCGCTGGATTTGCCGGTCGGTTCTGGGCAGTCTTATGCTACAAAAGGGTCCAACCTCGTGTCTTAGTAGATTAATTACACCTAATTAATCACCCCCATAATTTGTATTAATTATCCCTAATTAATTACAAATATTTAAGAATATGGGTAGACCTAACTCAATAGGTAAATTCCCAATTCCATAATATGGGTAGACCTAACTTAATAGGTAAATTCCCAATTATGTCCATCCACTTTATGGTATGTTTAATCATACCCACTTCACACAATTTTATGTGTTCATTAATTTTTACCCCATCATCCCCACGTAAATACGTTAACATGACATACTTCAAAAGAGAAGATTCATCATACACACAATGGGTTCAACTTAGCATATCATTAGCATTATCATGGGTTTAAAAGGTGTCAACTTGTATATATGACCATAAACCCAACTTGCATAAATAACCAACCCAAACTTGCATGAATCACATATGTCATAAAGATGGTAACTTGCTTAAATGTTCATGTCATAGACCTATCATAAAGGTGTCAACTTGCATACATGTCATAGGTCTAAAAGGGATGAACTTGCACATGTACTTATGTCATACATAGAGGCAAACTTGCATATATTATGCATATCATAAAAAGAGACAAACTTGCATATGAACTTGCATCATAACTTGCATATGAACTTGCATCATAACTTGCATATGAACTTGCATCATAACTTGCATAAAACCAAACACTTACCATGCATAAAACCAAATACTTAGCATGCATAAAACCAAATACTTTGCATGCATAAAACCAAATACATAATTTGCATAACATGTTACATATATACTTGCATATAATCTCACATATAGCTTGCATAACATGTTACATATGAATCAATGTTCAACATAGTGTTTTGCATAATGAGCATCATAAAACATAGCATTAAACTTGCATATAGCATAAAACTTGCAAAACACACAACATACACTATACTAAACTTGCATAAACACATCGATCCACAAACATAGCCATATCTTATCATATCCTATCATAATCAATTTAACAATTGATTGTTAAGTCTATAGAAACTTACCACTAAACTCCAATAAGCAAACCCTTGCCAAAAATCACCCAAAAACTCTAGCCTTGAACATAAAGCTTGCAACTTGATGATGAATGCAAGCTAATGATCACTCATACAACTCAAAGATGCTTGTATGAACATGAAAGCCTTCATAGAAATAGTATTTAAAGAGGATGGAGGCTAGGGTTTTGAGTGGAGGCCATGATCATAGAAAATTTTGGCATAGTTTAGTTAGAGGATAGGATTATGATCATTTAGGGCTAGCTTAGGGTCTTATTTATAGGATTAGGCAAGTGTTTTAGGCCATTAGATTAACCCTAAATTAGATTAGGACCATCAGTTCTCGGAAGCTTCCAGAAACCAGCCCCAAAACACAGCCCAAACCCTGAAATGGTGCACCAGGCCAAACTGGCCGAGCACCCCCTGTCGACACCCAAGTCGACAGGGCTGTCGACTTGGTCCTAGCCAAGTCGACTGCCCAGTCGACAGGGCTGTCGACTTGGGTAGCTAGGCGGAAATTTTCCCCCCTGCGCCGAATGGCCCCAATTTTGAAATTTGAACCTGAAATTTAAATCTGTTTTGAACTTTGAATTTTCTGTAAACTTCATTGGGCCATAACCGGGCCATACGGACTCCGATTCTCGAAAACTCGGACTCTATTTCGCGTATTTTTCCGAGACGAACGCAATGACGCAGCCCGTTTCCCCCAATTCTCACATCTGAGGTTATTTATTCTGCAATTAGTGAATTTTAGCATTAACCGAAATTCGGGGTGTTACATTCTCCCCTCCTTAAAGGATTTCGTCCCCGAAATCTCTAAGCTAAGGAGAATGCATATCCTACCATCCAAACAACCATCTACTCAATCCATCAAACACGGGCATCCATTGTCCTTAAAACAATTTCTAATGATGTATGAGCATATGTGAAAAGTGTGTGTATATGTTCCCTATCTAATGTATGAACATATGCAAACCATGATAGTGTCATGCATCCATTATGTATGCGAGAGAACCCTATCGACACATACAATATCTATATGAGTGCACAATCATTCACCAAAATGCATCATCCATATGATAACACAATCATTATACATCCAAAAATATAGCTACCTACACACAATTATATGCGATATGCAATATGAAGTGATTGAGCCGATCTAGTGTCTAGAGTGTGTGTATATGCATCCACGAGCAACCACTAGCAACCACTTGCATCCACACGCATCCATCAAACATAACATGTCTCAAACACATGTTTCAACCATAGGTTTACCCTATCTAAAGGTCAAAGGTACTAATGAGAGGACATACTAAAGATAAGATAAGCACTAGACAAACGATAAAGGAGACGTTTAAAAGACATACCCTCAAAAAGGAATGGGTATAACGAACGCATCTTCGCTTCTGTCTGCCCAGTAGCATTGCTCTCACCTTCTCCCCTTTTCACTTTAACTAGTTGAACCTCTCTGTTTCTCAACTTCCTAATCTCTGACCCAAGGATGCGGGTAGGAGCTCGTCGAATAATCACATCACGCTCTACCTTTACTTCTTTAAGCAAGCTCGACTCTACCGCCTCTGCGGTCTCATGTAGGCACTTCCTCAAATGTGCCACATGGAATACGTCATGTTCCCTATGCAACCGAACTATCTCTCGAATATAAACTGAAGCTAGACATGGAACAGTCCTCTTGCTCTTCACGGGTATGAAATGGGCATTCTTAGTAAGTCTATCTACCACAACCCAAATTCCCGTATTACCCTTCCTCGATCTTGGTAACCCATCAATAAAATCCATCGAGACGCTATCCCACTTCCATTGCGGAACTTCCAATGAGTGAAGCAACCCACCCGGTTTCTTTTGCTTCTCTTCCACCTGTTGGCACACCAAGCATCTAGCGACACACTCGGCCACATCTTTCTTCATACCGGCCAAAAGAAAACTCGCTTCATGTCTTGGTACATCTTGTCCCCACCGAGATGAATGGTCATCTTCGACCGATGTGCATCATCAAGTATAGCCTTCCTCAAACCCTCGTCTTGCGGTACACAAAGTCTACCGTCTCTATGCAACCACCCCTTACCATCTAGGGTGTACCTACTCAAATGGCTGGACGACTCCCTCCCTTATGAGCTTCTCTACTAACTCAACCAACTGTGGGTCGTCTCGCTGTGCCTCGCCAATCCGTCCCAAAAGAGTAGGCCTAATCTCCAAGGAGGCTAGCAAACCGGGTACAAAGTCAACGGAAGGTCTAAAGTCAAACATAGAAATAAACTCTAAGCTCCGTCGTTTAACGAACAATGAACTCGAGAACAACCTTTTTCTACTTAAGGCGTCCGCTACCACGTTACCCTTGCCATGGGTATACGCTATCTCAAACTCATAGGATGCTAAGAATCCCATCCACTTTTGCTGTCCTAAGATTATGCGCTCGAAGAGTCTCCAACACTTCCCTAAGATGTAGGGCATGCTCTTCTCCACTTTTAGAGAAAACCAGGATATTACCCCATCCAAAATCATCACAACTGTCCATCTCTCACGCAGACCACCCTAGTCGAACTCGGCATCCCCCAAATGCAAGCCCCAAAGGCCTAAACCAATATCAGACAAACACCCAAGGGATACCTCCTTCGAATTCAGACGACCTATGTGAGATGATACTAGTAAAAACGGCTAACTAATTAAGCCCTTGTCCAACTCTGGATGTCCTCGCCAGTCTCGCTCCAAAACCACCATTTATCCCATAACTGGCTTTGCTCAACCTATTGAGCACATACGAAAACTTATTTCGCTCCTAGAAAAGACCAAGATGTCATTTACAAAGACCATCACGAACTTATTTAGGTACTCCCTGAACACCCTTCTCATCAAATCAATAAAGTATGCGGGGGCGTTCGTCAAACCAAATGGCATCACCAGCCACTCATAAAAAAAAACCATCCGGAGTCCTAAAGGCAGTCTTCTCTATACTATCCTCAGCCACTCTCAAATGACGAAACCCCGTGGCTAAGTCCAACTGCGAAAATACTGAGGCTCCAACTAACTGATCAAAGAGATCATCAATCCTCGGCAATGGGTGTCTATTCTTCTTTGTGAGTTTATTTAGTTCTCTTTAGCCTACACAAAGTCTGAGGGACCCATACGCCTTCATGGCAAAAACTACTGGAGCACCCCACTCCGATATACTTCGTCTTATGAACCCCTTCTCAAGCAAATCGCCTACTTGCTTATGGAGTTCCCTCCTCTCACGAGGAGCCATGTGGCACACTGGCCAAGATACTGGTTTGGCATTGTCTACCAGATATATTCGGAAGTCAATCTCCCGCTCCGGAGGTAAGCCCTTCACCTCCTCAAACACATCCTAGTATTCCCGGACCACTCTAACAGATCGCAAACTCTCGACCGACGTGTCAAGCGATTCTAGATAACTTAGCATAACAGATTCCATGGGATTACAAGAGATCTCGAGAGTGTTACCCAAGCGGGTCATAAACCTAACAACTCTCCCTTCAAAATCAAGAACGGCACCCCTACTGGATAACCAGTCCATGCCCAAAACTAACCCATAGCCTGTGAAGCCCAAAAAGCATCACATCTAAACTCAACGCTAAGTATAAAAACTTTCAAACCCAAACACATCATGGAGCCCCAATTGGGTTTGAAACAACTAAGGGATCATCAACTAAACTGGTGTCTAAGTGCAGTGACTCAACTAACAATGATGAGATAAACGAACTCGATGCGTCAGAATCAAATAAAGTTCGAACCGGATAATAAAGAAATCCAAATTCCAACCTAAACGGTCCTATCCCCATCTGGTACACTAGCAGTGAGGGAATACAACTACCCTCCAGGAGATTCCGTACCTTGCCCTTGCCCCTTTGGACAAACCTAATAAGGTGTCCTATTCCTCCAAAAGGATAACTACTCGCCTTCTTCTTCCCATTCTCCACTCGTAACCTCCCACCAATGAGGTTTCATCCTTCATTAACCAAACAACTATTTAAGCCTTCCTCCCATCGTCTATCCAATAGGTACCTACCAGTCCTCCTCCTTCTTGAACCAACTTCTAATCCGACTAACGTCTAAGTCCCTTGAAGTGGTTTTCCATTCTTATCTATCTTAGAAAGATCATCTATACACGGAGGGGAAACTCAAAACGAGAGAGGAAGAGATTCAAAACGGAGAATTCGAAAGATAAAGATATGGCTATCGGGGATTATGCTTTTCTTTCAAAAACTTTTCTCTTAAAAGACATGTTTTTGAAAATACTCCTTTCAAAAATATTCTTAGAAAATAGTTTTTCTAAAAATTTTATCTGTTCTGGTAACCTTAAGCTCTGATACCACGTGTAACACCCCACACCCACTATGGTCACTCACTAAGGGAATGCCATAACATCGGTGGAGTATTTTTAGTGAATATAGAACAGAAAAATTACAACAAGACAGATATAAGTAATACTTGAGAATTTAAAACATCATTTCATTGCAGCGGAAAGTAAAACAAGTTTGGTTACACCAAAACCATAACCAAGAGTCAAGTACATAATATCCATCCTGATAAAACAAAAGTACATAATCCCACTAACATAACTTAATAGCCACAATAGAAAAGATAAACTGAGCTTTACATCCACGGTCCAAGCTCCAAAAGATAGATAAAGCAGTCCGATCAAAGCCCACTAGTGCTAGGCCCACTCTGATAACCTGAGGGTTGAAAAAAAAAAAGATAAAAACAACGGGGTCAGACATAAGTCTGAGCGAGTCCTATAACCTTAACAATACAATCGTTAAAGTAATTAGGGTATGATATAAACAAGGTACGGTACCTCTGGGGATAATGACTACCCTAAGTAGCCAACTAAACACAGGATGTACTAAGATAACCGAAAAGACGCGCCTATCCACCCAAGGATAATTACTAGATTGCACCACCCCAGGTCTACCCACCCAAGGGTAATTCCTACACTGCACCACACCAGTTCTACCCACCCAAGGGTAATTCCTACTTAAAGGTTGATCCCACTAAGTGTACTTAGTAATTTTACCCAGTAGTTTCTTGTACCCCTAGCTGACTACATAGGTGTCGTCTGCCCCTATCTCCACTAGGCGTACCCACTACTCCCCAAGCGATCGGCTCCCTAACGTAGATACCCGTGCTGGCCCCACAGTGGGGTGTATCCTTCCCCAAAGTGGCAACCTGATAATATCAACGGTGCACGGCTTATACCTACACGATGCAACAACGTCTTACTTACCAGCCCGGGTCCACACACGCATATGAAACCCGTTGGACTTGCGTTGCCATCGCTAACCCGTTTTGGCCTCTTACAGTCAAGCCTAATATGCGTGTCCCGTCCTCGACTTGGGTCGAGCCCACAAAGATACGTTTGGGATATTGGTTGAAATGGGCCCCCACAAGCTACTACTTAAGCTTGTCATTTTATCTAGTGCATCCCACTTAACCCTTTAACCATGTCCACTTACATGTTATAAATTTTGGTTAAGTCTTTTAATCATATCTTAATTGCCACTCAAGGCCCCCCCACAAGCTACTACTTAAGCTTGTCATTTAATCATATTTCAATTGCCACTTAAGGCCCCCACAAGCTACTACTTAAGCTTGTCATTTAATCATATTTCAATTTCCACTTAAGGCACTCACAAGCTACTACTTAAGCTTGTCATTTAATCATATTTCAATTGCCACTTAAGGCCCCCACAAGTTACTACTTAAGCTTGTTATTTAATTAATTGCCACTTAAGGCCCCCACAAGCTACTACTTAAGCTTGTTATTTAATTAATTGCCACTTAAGGCACCCACTAGATTTCCAAATGCCACCCAAGGCACTTACTTGACTCCCACATGCCACCCAAGGCACTTACTTAACCCTTTAATCATGTTTAATTACATGTTCCACTTTGGTTAAGTATTCTAATCGTATTTTCTATTGCCACCCCAGGCGACCCACTAGTTTCCTCATGCCACCCAAGGCACCCCCACTAGTTACTACATGCCACCCAAGGCACCCACTTAACCCCTCATGCCTCACTACATGATGATTTGGTTAAGTGTTTCTTAATTAATTAAGATCGTAACCTTTGTAAAGACCTCTCACATTAGACTGTCTTTTATGGCAGCTGGATATGCCGGTTGGTTCCGGGCAGCCTTACACCATAACAGAGTCTAACCTCGTGTCTTTACACTTGTCACGTATTTAGTTTATGACTAAGACCTCTCACATTGGGCCAATCCTTTGTAGCCGCTGGATTTGCCGGTCGGTTCCGGGCAGTCTTATGCTACAAAAGGGTCCAACCTCGTGTCTTAGTAGATTAATTACACCTAATTAATCACCCCCATAATTTGTATTAATTATCCCTAATTAATTACAAATATTTAAGAATATGGATAGACCTAACTCAATAGGTAAATTCCCAATTCCATAATATGGGTAGACCTAACTTAATAGGTAAATTCCCAATTATGTCCATCCACTTTATGGTATGTTTAATCATACCCACTTCACACAATTTTATGTGTTCATTAATTTTTACCCCATCGTCCCCACGTAAATACGTTAACATGACATACTTCAAAAGAGAAGATTCATCATACACACAATGGGTTCAACTTAGCATATCATTAGCATTATCATGGGTTTAAAAGGTGTCAACTTGTATATATGACCATAAACCCAACTTGCATAAATAACCAACCCAAACTTGCATGAATCACATATGTCATAAAGATGGTAACTTGCTTAAATGTTAATGTCATAGACCTATCATAAAGGTGTCAACTTGCATACATGTCATAGGTCTAAAAGGGATGAACTTGCACATGTACTTATGTCATACATAGAGGCAAACTTGCATATATTATGCATATCATAAAAAGAGACAAACTTGCATATGAACTTGCATCATAACTTGCATATGAACTTGCATCATAACTTGCATATGAACTTGCATCATAACTTGCATATGAACTTGCATCATAACTTGCATAAAACCAAACACTTACCATGCATAAAACCAAATACATAGCATGCATAAAACCAAATACTTAGCATGCATAAAACTAAATACTTAGCATGCATAAAACCAAATACATAATTTGCATAACATGTTACATATAAACTTGCATATAATCTCACATATAGCTTGCATAACATGTTACATATGAATCAATGTTCAACATAGTGTTTTGCATAATGAGCATCATAAAACATAGCATTAAACTTGCATATAGCATAAAACTTGCAAAACACACAACATACACTATACTAAACTTGCATAAACACATCGATCCACAAACATAGCCATATCTTATCATATCCTATCATAATCAATTTAACAATTGATTGTTAAGTCTATAGAAACTCACCACTAAACTCCAATAAGCAAACCCTTGCCAAAAATCACCCAAAAACTCTAGCCTTGAACATAAAGCTTGCAACTTGATGATGAATGCAAGCTAATGATCACTCATACAACTCAAAGATGCTTGTATGAACATGAAAGCCTTCATAGAAATAGTATTTAAAGAGGATGGAGGCTAGGGTTTTGAGTGGAGGCCATGATCATAGAAAATTTTGGCATAGTTTAGTTAGAGGATAGGATTATGATCATTTAGGGCTAGCTTAGGGTCTTATTTATAGGATTAGGCAAGTGTTTTAGGCCATTAGATTAACCCTAAATTAGATTAGGACCATCAGATCTCGGAAGCTTCCAGAAACCAGCCCCAAAACACAGCCCAAACCCTGAAATGGTGCACCAGGCCAAACTGGCCGAGCACCCCCTGTCGACACCCAAGTCGACAGGGCTGTCGACTTGGTCCTAGCCAAGTCGACTGCCCAGTCGACAGGGCTGTCGACTTGGGTAGATAGGCGGGAATTTTCCCCCCTGCGCCGAATGGCCCCAATTTTGAAATTTGAACCTGAAATTTAAATCTGTTTTGAACTTTGAATTTTCTGTAAACTTCATTGGGCCATAACCGGGCTATACGGACTCCGATTCTCGAAAACTCGGACTCTATTTCGCGTATTTTTCCGAGATGAACGCAATGACGCAGCCCGTTTCCCCCAATTCTCACATCTGAGGTTATTTATTCTGCAATTAGTGAATTTTAGCATTAACCGAAATTCGGGGTGTTACAATCATCCTCACATCTTTCACTTAGTGCGTAAAGCATACGATATCCACCACTTCGATCACCAAATCCTGTGCTACGACCACTTGCCCTTGGGAATCTTAATGACCCCATTGCGCTGGTCCATAGCCGCTAATCCTTTGCTATGATCACTTTGCCCTTGGGAGTCATAATGGTCCCATTGCACTGATCCATAGCCATTCTACGATCACTTTGCCCTTGAAAGTCTTAATGACCCCATTGCGCTGATCCATAACCACTAATTCGTCTCTTAGTGGTGAACCAAAGCTATAGATATCGATAACCCCTTTGCACACGTTCCGTAGCAAAGCCCAACTCTTGAAGTTACTCGTTGGTTCCCATCTAGATCATGGGTAATAACTTCTCATCTAGACTTCCTTTGCATCTCGGGTTTGGTCTCCTCAAGTTCGCACTTCAGTTTCCATTTGGTTCGCGATACACAAGCGGCTCGCGGTTCATTGGCATGCTCGGCTCATGAGTCCCATTTGGGTCGTGGTCCTCCGTTCGTGATTCACTCGAGTAGTCGGCTCGCCATTTGGTTCGTGGCTCGTGGGTGCACTCGTGGGCGAGTGGCTTGGCTCGTGGTCAACCCTCTAGGCGATCGGCTCGTGATCTCCATCTCGGCTCGTGTTAATGCAAGTGGCTCGACTCGTGTCTCAAGTCTCGGGTTGTGGTGCATGGAGTACGAGTGGTTCGTGGAGGAGCTTCACGATCGGGGTCATGGTCATAGGGGTGAGCACGAACCCGGGGCGATCCGATCAAACTTCCTGCACTTCTTTTCCAACAAACTGTTTACGCCACACGACGGCGTTTTCGACCATTCTAACTTTCTTATGCAAGCTCAAATCATACCAAACAGTAGTAGTAACTTGTATAATCAATCAAAAACATTAAAAATCAATCACATGTATTATTTAGGATGAAACACACCCAAAATGCAAGATTTCCCCCTTAATCCCCCTAACCATGTTTAACTATAAGATTAGCAAACTTAATCCAAATTAACCCAAATTTTTCACCAGTAACATAAAATAATATTTTAGAATTTATGCTTATTTTTTCATATTTTCTGAGTCATAATTTCGTTAATTATCACTAATCACCCATAATTAGCTGTAGTTAGTGTAAAAACATGCAAATCACTCACCTTAGCCATAAATAAATCTCAGATATGAAAATATCTCTGATTTGGTTTGAATCCCAATGCAACATAGTAGCTATACCTCCAATTTGATGTTAATTTGCCTTGATTTGATGTTGATTAGCTAAATTTTGGATTAAAAAGTGATTAGCAGGTAGTTTAGAAGGTGGAGGCCATTACTAGGTTTGAAGAAATGAAAGTGGCGGCTAAGAACATGAAATGAGATCGTTTCCTAACTCATTTCAGCCTCCCCATAACCCTAATCCCGAAATGGGTTATGGGCCCATCCACTAATTACCCTATTAAGCCCGTTTAAGCAATTTTTCACCTTCTAAACCTTGTTTCAACCATATCTCCCAAATGGTAAGTCCGTTTGATTAATGTGACCACTCTACGGAAAGGTAAACCATCACCCGAACCCAATAGAAGTGGTTTTAGGTCAAAACTCCTTACCAATCAAAAGTTATAGGTGAAACAAAATTCGCCAAGGGTAAAACAGTCATTTAAAATTTGGCAAAAATCGCGAACATGGGAAATTACCCCAGTAGTCGTTTCCCAAAATTACACGAATATACGACTTCGTTTGTGAATGAAATAAATATTCTACTATCCTTCGATGCATAGAATCCGGGTCGTTACACTCTCCCTCCCCTTAAGAAATTTCGCCCCCGATATTCCTTAACCAAAGCATACAATGGTGGCCTGCATGCCTATCAAGCATTTACAAACAATCAAACATACATAATAACATCACAAGCCTATCTTAGCATGCGGTTTACTAACAAGAGAACATCTATATCGCGCTTAAAATCTTACCAGGCAAAGAGCCATGGATATGACTTCCTTATGCTCTCCTCGGTTTCTCAAGTACAATCATTCTCATTATCACCCCACTGGACCTTAACCAGTTTCACCGTCTGCTTTCGAAGTTGCTTTGTATCATGTCCGACAATACGAATCGTTCTGTGGCACCCAACTGCCTCAGATTCCACTTCGATATCATCCAACTGATCTGGTGAAATAGTCATATCAAAATCATGCACGAACTTCCTAAACTGGGAAACATGAAATACGTTGTGCACTCCCGCCATCTTTTCTGGTAACCCAACTTTATAAGCTAAATTCCCAACTTGTTCGAGAACTGGAAATGAACCAACAAACCTTGGTGCCAATTTACCTCTTCTACCAAATCGAATCACACTCTTTAACGGAAAAATCTTGATGAATACCAAGTCGCCAACGGAGAATTTCAATTCTCTTTATCTTTTATCAGCATAACTCTTCTGCCTATCTTGGGCAGCCTTCATTCGTTGTTCAATAACCTTTATCTTATCTGAAGTTTCTCTTATTACATCCGGGACAAGCACAAATTTCTCACCTGTTTCTAACCAACATGATGGTGAGTTGCACGGTCTTCAGTACAAAGCTTCAAATAGAGCCATACCAATACTGGATTGATAACTATTATTATATGCGAATTCAACCAGATGTAAATGGTCATCCCATGAACCTCCGAAATCCAATATATAAGCTCTTAAGAGATCCTCTAATACACGATTCACCTTATCTGTTTGACCATTGGTTTGGGGATGGTACGCGGTACTAAGATGTAATTCTGTCCCTAAAGTCTCTTGTAAACTCTTGCAAAACTCACTAGTAAATAATGGATCTCGGTCACTCACGATACCTTTGGGTACTCCATGAAATCTCACTACCTACTTCAAATATAGTTCTGCTAACTTAGCTGCCATTCTACTCAACTAGACAGGTATAATCCTAGCACTTTTGGTCAATCGATCCACAATCACCCAAATACTATCATAACCTGATCTAGTCCTTGGTAAACCGTCGATGAAATCCATTGAGACTTGTTCCCATTTCCATTCGGAAATTTCCGATGGTTGTAACAAACCACTAGGCTTCTGTTGCTCGGCTTTAACTAACTGGCAGTTCACGCACTTAGATATAAATTTCCCAACGTCTCTCTTCATCCCTTCCCAGTAGTAGGTCTGCTTCATGTCTCAGTACATTTCGTTACCATCGGGATGTATATTCAGTTTCGAGTGATGTCACTCTCTAAGAACTTCATCTCTCAATCCATTAACATTGGATACAACTAGTCTCCCATTCTTTTGAAGCCATCCTTCTCGACCGAGACCATACTTGTTCATTTCCTTACCATTTATACCCATCTCTACCTTGGAGATGATTTCCAATTGATTACGGTCATCCCTCGGGCTGGAGCTGATCCGATCGATCAAAGTCGGTCTGATTGTCAAACATGCTAACATCTCTGGATCCAATTCGCACTTAGGTTTGAAATCATATCCTGCGATATACTTCGGTTGCTTCCATTCAAGAAACATAGACCCCAAACTGGCATGTCTCCTACTCAATGCATCAGCTACCGCATTGTCCTTCCCAGGTGTGAATGCGATATTGAAATCATATGAAGCTAAGAACTCTAACCATCTCTGCTGACGAAGATTTAAATCCTTCTGAGCGAAAAGATATTTTAATGACTTATGATCGGTAAATAACTCGAATCTTTCTCCCAGGAGATAATGTCTCCACATCTTCAATGCGAACACAATCGCTGCCAATTTAAAATCGTGAGTAGGATATGTTTTCTCATGCGGTTTCAGTTGCCGACTAGCATAAGCCACAACCCTACCTCCTTGCATCAGTACAGCACCTAGTCCAATACCACAGGTGTAACACCCCGCCTCCGCTAGGGTCACTCGCAAGGGAATGCACTAGCTTTAGAGGGGCATTATTGGTAAACATCCACAGAAATATCACAAGACAGAACATATAAAAATAGCGGAAGAAAAAAAACAAACTTTCATGACATTAATAAATGAGGTCAAAAGCCTTTTTACATCAGAGTACATCAAAACCTGTCTTGCTGAAATAAAGAAGCATGAAATCTTTTTCATAAATTATTCCCCAATTAAAACAGTAAAGTAGCCATAGCCAAGGAAAGTCCAAGCCATCCAAGATGACCTTCAAGCCGAAGAAGTCTGAACTAAACAACAGTATTTCCTCCCTGTAACCTGGGGGGGAAACGGAAGACAAGAAGCGAAAGAAACGGGGTCAGTCATAAAGACTGGTAAGTCCTATCTACTTCCAGTATAAAAACAGGTAAAGGTAACATGACATGCATAAACTGAAAGTAAATATAAGGATGACTACAAGATAGATAAACTAAACAAGGGTAACAGACTGAACTACTGTAGCAAGGTAAACTAAGATATCATGGTAAACTACGGTGTCATGATAAATCAAGGTATCACATCGTCAGGTTTCTATCAAGTATACTATCCCAAGGTATCTACCCCGTCTAACATCCCACGGTATATTTTATGTATATTCTTCTTGGTTCTAACATGTATATTTGCTCTGCACCCTCCGTACTAGTATCCCAGCCTTGTTATGTGTTAACCATGAATGTCCCTTACTCAAAGTCGTGTAATAGTCCATGTCAACCTAATATATCGCATATATAGGTTACTCAAATCATATGTTTCTTTCCATGTATATAAGTTCAGTCCTTTGCCGTACCTCGTACGGGCTTCCTCATGTCGTATTATCCTTGAAATCGCTTGGACCGTCACCCTTGTTCTAGCTAGGCTCTCCATATGAATCATCGTTTGAACTACTAAGACTTACGCCACCTAGCACCACTAGGGATTACGCTTACCTATTGCACGCTTTCGTATTTCGATTTGGGTTAAACCACCTAGGCCACTAGGGATTACGCTAACCCTCAACCGCGCCCTTTTTCCCACGCATTCATCGTGAATCGTTTTTCTATAACTGTATGCACATGTATCACATCGTGCCATCCGAGTCCTGTCACAGGGCAAAACAAGAAATACAGGACTCGGTCGGGAGCTTTAGATTTATCTGCCGATGCAGATACTAAGGTCTGCTTTTCTACACGTGGCTATGGTCCCACGAGACCCCTCCCTCAACTAGTGAAAGGCAACACAAGAGAAAATCTTGCATGAGAACTACACTCCGGCCAGCCCACATCCTACGGCCTACCTCACCCATAATTAGATAGCAATTATGGTCTGTTGGGTGTTCCCTGCCTTTCCGTAAGTACACGCTTGACTCAAGATGGTAGATGATCGACGAACTTGCTATCTCGGGCACCTTATGTATTCGTCGACTCACTGCTATCCACCCCAGTCTTTAGGTCGCTCGCATAGCAACCAAGGCATATTCTTGGTTCTTCTACCGCAGACCTCAACCTCTCGTGAGCCTAGTATAATGACCTTGCAGCTTACAGAGGGATCCCAAGAATATCCTCACGTTCCCCGAAGCCGCTGCTTCGTTACCCAGTTCATTGGAGCCTTTATCTAAATCAGATAGCCTGCTCCTACACGCATACTTAAACGTTGACCTAACGTATCGGGTTACTAATCAATCTAAGAAATGGTCCAAATTTCCTTGACTAAGAATTATTACTTAGTTTCCCTTAACTAAGGTTTACCACTTAGCCTTATTTCCATAATCCTTGTTAACTATGGTTATTTACCTAATCCTCCGAATTAGGGTTTATCTAATGGGTTAAGTGTCGCTTAAGTTCATAACTTAGCCCGTCTACAAACCATGTCAAAATTGGCTAAGTATCCAAGTCCAAGACTTAACCCTACAAACCATGTGTCAAGTTGGCTAAGTATATTAAGCAATCCATAACTTAACCTCGTCTAATTATCATTTTAGATTGGTTAATTATATAAATTAACTTGACCTTGTCAAATTACCGAGTCAAATCGGTCAAGCGTATTCAAGTGATTCGTGACTTAGCCTTATCATGTTTTCACGTTAGATTGGTTAAGTATGGGTTAACTTAACCCCCATAAATTCACGAGTTAGATTGGCTAAGTATAGGTCACTTAACCACATCCAATTAACGAGTTAGATTGGTTAAGTTTAGTTCTCTTAACCACATCAAATTAACGAGTTAGATTAGTTAAGTTTAGGTCACTTAACCACATCAAATTAACGAGTTAGATTAGTTAAGTTTAGGTCACTTAACCACATCAAATCTTCATGTATAATTGGTTAAGTATAAGCTGCTTAACCCCATTAAATTATCACATTAAGTTGGTTAAGTATTGGTTACTTAATCTCATTGAATTACCAAGTTTAAATTGGTTAAGTGTTTAACTTAACCCCATCGAATTACCGTGTTTAGATTAGTTAAGTGTGGATTACTTAACCCCATCTAATTACCCAGTCGGATTAGTTAAGTGTAAATTACTTAACCCCATCTCCTAATCATCTTGCATGGTTAAGTTTCATTAAGGAAATCAAGCCCGGTCCCACTTAACCTACCCATTCGTGTCATATCGGTTAAGTGTCATTAGTCAAATTTACTTAACCTTATCATGTGGCATTAATTTAATTAATGCACTCTTAACCTCTCACATTAGACCTTGTTGTGGTTACTAGTTAAGTCGGGCGGGTCCGGGTAGATTTACACTACAACCTAGTCTAACCTCGGGTCTTAAGCGCGACATGACTAACTTCTCACATTGGGTCCTATTGTTTGCAACTACTAGTTAGGCCGGTCGGTTCCGGGTAGTTTTACGTTGCAAATTCAACCCAACCTCGAGTTGGCCACACTTATATTATCTAAGTTCATCATGTTTCCAAAACATGTTACAAGTTTTTCAAGCATTTGGGTAGACCTAACTTAATAGGTAAATTCCCAAAGGGTAGACCTAACTTAATAGGTAAATTCCCAAGCTCATGTTTTTATGCATACTTACATGCCAACTTCCATGTTATCTTTCAAGTCATATTTTCAAGTATAAACACATGTCATAATCAAGTTAAGATTTCGCGACATGTTCATGTTTATCCAACTACCCAAAATCGTGTTTTCCCAACGCAAGCAAAGCGAGTCAACATAGTAGGTATACTATGGCTACATGTAGACCCCAAAACATGCACGATGCCACAAAAGGGATTGGCTCCAAACATGCATGGCGTCATAAGGGGGTTTGGCCTCAAAACATGCATGATAGAGTCATGTAGGGATTGACCATAAGCATGCATACTATCATATAGAATTTGGCCACCGACTTGCATAATATCATAAGGAGGTTTTGCCACAAACATGCATGAAACATAAGGGGTTTGTGTTCATATGCATGCATAAGCCCCAAGGTCAAGTATTTGCCTATGTTTCACAAGTCAAATGGTTCCCAAAGGTTCATACAAATCTTCCATAGACAAAGATCCAAACTTGCAAGATAAACTAGGCTAAACATAACATGAGTGACATGATTAAGTTGCTACATCTTAGTCTAAGGTCATAGATCATAGAAAAGGGACAAAGTTAGGTTCACATACATGCATACCTATGATTTATCTCATTTTATCCCATGTCAACATTAAAAATACCGTTTTGATCCAAAAGTAGCTAGAACTTACATAGCGTGGCAAGAGGACTAGGAGCATGAATCGTTTTGACGAAGAAAGGTGGCTCCTTTGATGAAGATCCGTCATGAAACTCGCATAGCAACGTTGATTTGGCCTCTATTTGGTGTAGCAAGCTTGCACCTTTTGATTTGAACCCGATTTGAATGCATAGGCTCTAGGGATTGGAGATGGAGGCCATGATCAATGAAGATTTTGGCAGCACTTAGTTGCTAGGTTTGATTTTTAGGGATTTAGGTTAGGTTTAGGGTCTTTTTATAGAGATTAGGATAGTTTTAGGCCCTTAGATTAACCCTAGGATAGATCAGGACCATCAGATCTCGGAAGCTTCCAGAACCAGCCCAAGAACAAGACCAGGTGAGACAAACAGGTGCGCAAGGCAGCTTGCCCCGGCCACCCCCTGTCGACAGGCAAGTCGACAGGGCTGTCGACTTGGTCTGGGCCCAAGTCGACAGGCCTGTCGACAGCCCTGTCGACGTGGCCTAGGCGGGAAACTTCCTGCCTAGCCCCAGATCTGATTTTCAAAGCTATTTCCGAAGTTCAAATTTCCAGAAATCTTCTTTGGGCCTTTAACGGGTCATACGGACTCCGATTCTCGAAAACTCGGACTCTATTTCGCGTATTTTTCCGAGACGAACGCAATGGTACAGACCGTTTCACTTGATTCAGAATTTATAATTTAATTCTGTCTTGATTCTTGATTTAACATGTTGTAAAAATTCGGGTTGTTACATTCTCCCCTTCTTAAAGGATTTCGTCCCCGAAATCTCAAAGTTAGGAAGAACATATCCTACCATCCATCATCCATCTACTCAAACCATCATCCACAAGCAACCATTGTCCTTAGACGACTCCTAATGCTTTATGAATGTATGCAAAACGTGTGTGTACATGTTCCTTAGCTAATGCTAATGATCAGGCCTGAAAAATCTTTTGAATGCAAAAATATGTTTAGTGCTATGAATCCTTCATGTATGCAAATAGTCCTAGTCATATACACTATATGCGTGCACAAACATTCAACCATATGCAACATCCGCATGATAACACATTCAATTTCATCCATAAACAAGTATAAATACTCGTGCATATGCAATATGAAATGTGACCGAGTCGAGCTAATATCTAATGTAAATTCGCGCATCCACTAGCAACCACTTGCAACCATTTGCAACCATATCAACCATAACATGTTTCAAATACATGTTTACATCCACAGGGTTCTACCTAAGATTCCCTGAAACAGGGTCGAGAAGATAAACAAAACAAACTCCGTACGGGGTTTGTAACAGAGACAGGACCGAGAGGATATCCATAAAAGATAGCCTACAAGCAAGCTCAACGGAAAAACAGGGGTCGAGGATATATTCCCAAAAGAGATATCATGCACGTATTTAGTCTTCAGTCTCCTGAGTCGCATTACCTTGAGCTTAGTTCCATCGTGCCTTGACCGCCCCTTTTACTTCACGATTTCGCAGCTTCTTATTTCCTGTTTCCATAACATGAGTTGGAACTCATTTCCTCGTCGCCTCTCGTTCCACTTGCACTTATTCTCCTTCTAGAATACTTGGCGCAAACAGGAATGCGTACACATTATTCCATGCGAGCCCTCAAAATTCACTAGTGAATCCTGGACCTTGTACCATAAGGTATTCCACGTAGGAAAAACTTTCTCTTGAAAGTAAACAAGTTACCGTGCGCACTTACTAGGGTAATTCCCATAACCCATACATAATCGAAGTAAACCATCCGTCTTATTAGCGAACACCATTCGATCGGGTTTCTAATTTCCAACAAAGGCATCTAGGGATTCTAAGTAACTAATTATGACAGAACCCAAAAGGTTACGCGATACTTCAAGGGTATTACCAAAGCAAGCCAAGAGTCTAACTACCCTCCTTCTAAAACCGAGAGTGGCACCCCTTACTGGATAACCACTTCATCCCTAGAATCCATCCACAACTTATAAACATAAGCATTATTTCCAAGCTCAACACTTGGTATAGACATTCTCAAATCCAAAATGGACCGATCTTCCAATAGGACTTGAGACAAAAACGAGATCCTCTACTACGCTAGTACTAAGGTGCAGAGACTCAACTATCGAAGCGGACTTAAAAGATGCGGTGATCAAAACAAAGTCCCGACAGGATGATAGAGAAGAAAAGCTAAACCTTTAACAAGATCGTTACCCTCCTTCTGAGGTACCCTAGAAATGAGAGCATACTATTGCCCTCCGAATGATCTTGTCCCTGTTCCATGATACTTAACTATCCGTCCTGTTTCACCATGCCAAAGGTACTCTCTCGTCATGGGTTTCATTGTTCATCTTTCTCCCTCCTTTTACGACTCAGCCATACCAACATGTTGCTTATCCCTGAGCTCGTATCCTTTATCCTTGTTCTTACTATCCTTTCATGCATAACTCTGCAACGGTTTCTCGAGAACCACCTCCATCGTACGGGGAAACACTTACGCAGCTAGAAAGACTAGTCGCAGTCAAAACCACTGTGACTACGGATGGAGGAAAGAAAGGAAAAGAGATTCAATCAAGGAAACAAGGATAATGCTAATGGCCTTTGGGGAATAGCCTTTTTCTTTTTAAAAGAAAATTTTCTTGAAAAATGCTTCTTTGTAAACGGTTTTTCAAATAATTTTCAGAAGGTCTTTAAAATTTTTTGCCCAGTCTAGTAACCTCGCTCTGATACCAAATGTAACACCCCGCCTCCACTAGGGTCACTCGCAAGGGAATGCACCAGCTTTAGAGGGGCATTATTGGTAAACATCCACAGAAATATCACAAGACAGAACATATAAAAATAGCGGAAGAAAAAAAACAAACTTTCATGACATTAATAAATGAGGTCAAAAGCCTTTTTACATCAGAGTACATCAAAACCTGTCTTGCTGAAATAAAGAAGCATGAAACCTTTTTCATAAATTATTCCCCAATTAAAACAGTAAAGTAGCCATAGCCAAGGAAAGTCCAAGCCATCCAAGATGACCTTCAAGCCGAAGAAGTCTGAACTAAACAACATTATTTCCTCCCTGTAACCTGGGGGGGAAACGGAAGACAAGAAGCGAAAGAAACGGGGTCAGTCATAAAGACTGGTAAGTCCTATCTACTTCCAGTATAAAAACAGGTAAAGGTAACATGACATGCATAAACTGAAAGTAAATATAAGGATGACTACAAGATAGATAAACTAAACCAGGGTAACAGACTGAACTACTGTAGCAAGGTAAACTAAGATATCATGGTAAACTACGGTGTCATGATAAATCAAGGTATCACATCGTCAGGTTTCTATCAAGTATACTATCCCAAGGTATCTACCCCGTCTAACATCCCACGGTATCTATTATGTATATTCTTCCTGGTTCTAACATGTATATTTGCTCTGCACCCTCCGTCCTAGTATCCCAGCCTTGTTATGTGTTAACCATGAATGTCCCTTACTCAAAGTCGTGTAATGGTCCATGTCAACCTAATATATCGCATATATAGGTTACTCAAATCATATGTTTCTTTCCATGTATATAAGTTCAGTACTTTGCCGTACCTCGTACGGGCTTCCTCATGTCGTATTATCCTTGAAATCGCTTGGACCGTCACCCTTGTTCTAGCTAGGCTCTCCATATGAATCATCGTTTGAACTACTAAGACTTACGCCACCTAGCACCACTAGGGATTACGCTTACCTATTGCACGCTTTCGTATTTCGATTTGGGTTAAACCACCTAGGCCACTAGGGATTACGCTAACCCTCAACCGCGCCCTTTTTCCCACGCATTCATCGTGAATCGTTTTTCTATAACTGTATGCACATGTATCACATCGTGCCATCCGAGTCCTGTCACAGGGCAAAACAAGAAATACAGGACTCGGTCGGGAGCTTTAGATTTATCTGCCGATGCAGATACTAAGGTCTGCTTTTCTACACGTGGCTATGGTCCCACGAGACCCCTCCCTCAACTAGTGAAAGGCAACACAAGAGAAAATCTTGCATGAGAACTACACTCCGGCCAGCCCACATCCTACAGCCTACCTCACCCATAATTAGATAGCAATTATGGTCTGTTGGGTGTTCCCTGCCTTTCCGTACGTACACGCTTGACTCAAGATGGTAGATGATCGACGAACTTGCTATCTCGGGCACCTTATGTATTCGTCGACTCACTTCTATCCACCCCAGTCTTTAGGTCGCTCGCATAGCAACCAAGGCATATTCTTGGTTCTTCTACCGCAGACCTCAACCTCTCGTGAACCTAGTATAATGACCTGGCAGCTCACAGAGGGATCCCAAGAATATCCTCACGTTCCCCGAAGCCGCTGCTTCGTTACCCAGTTCGTTGGAGCCTTTATCTAAATCAGATAGCCTGCTCCTACACGCATACTTAAACGTTGACCTAACGTATCGGGTTACTAATCTATCTAAGAAATGGTCCAAATTTCCTTGACTAAGAATTATTACTTAGTTTCCCTTAACTAAGGTTTACCACTTAGCCTTATTTCCATAATCCTTGTTAACTATGGTTATTTACCTAATCCTCCGAATTAGGGTTTATCTAATGGGTTAAGTGTCGCTTAAGTTCATAACTTAGCCCGTCTACAAACCATGTCAAAATTGGCTAAGTATCCAAGTCCAAGACTTAACCCTACAAACCATGTGTCAAGTTGGCTAAGTATATTAAGCAATCCATAACTTAACCTCGTCTAATTATCATTTTAGATTGGTTAATTATATAAATTAACTTGACCTTGTCAAATTACCGAGTCAAATCGGTCAAGCGTATTCAAGTGATTCGTGACTTAGCCTTATCATGTTTTCACGTTAGATTGGTTAAGTATGGGTTAACTTAACCCCCATAAATTCACGAGTTAGATTGGCTAAGTATAGGTCACTTAACCACATCCAATTAACGAGTTAGATTGGTTAAGTTTAGTTCTCTTAACCACATCAAATTAACGAGTTAGATTAGTTAAGTTTAGGTCACTTAACTACATCAAATTAACGAGTTAGATTAGTTAAGTTTAGGTCACTTAACCACATCAAATCTTCATGTATAATTGGTTAAGTATAAGCTGCTTAACCCCATTAAATTATCACGTTAAGTTGGTTAAGTATTGGTTACTTAACCTCATTGAATTACCAAGTTTAAATTGGTTAAGTGTTTAACTTAACCCCATCGAATTACCGTGTTTAGATTAGTTAAGTGTGGATTACTTAACCCCATCTAATTACCCAGTCGGATTAGTTAAGTGTAAATTACTTAACCCCATCTCCTAATCATCTTGCATGGTTAAGTGTCATTAAGGAAATCAAGCCCGGTCCCACTTAACCTACCCATTCGTGTCATATCGGTTAAGTGTCATTAGTCAAATTTACTTAACCTTATCATGTGGCATTAATTTAATTAATGCACTCTTAACCTCTCACATTAGACCTTGTTGTGGTTACTAGTTAAGTCGGGCGGGTCCGGGTAGATTTACACCACAACCTAGTCTAACCTCGGGTCTTAAGCGCGACATGACCAACTTCTCACATTGGGTCCTATTGTTTGCAACTACTAGTTAGGCCGGTCGGTTTCGGGTAGTTTTACGTTGCAAATTCAACCCAACCTCGAGTTGGCCACACTTATATTATCTAAGTTCATCATGTTTCCAAAACATGTTACAAGTTTTTCAAGCATTTGGGTAGACCTAACTTAATAGGTAAATTCCCAAAGGGTATACCTAACTTAATAGGTAAATTCCCAAGCTCATGTTTTTATGCATACTTACATGCCAACTTCCATGTTATCTTTCAAGTCATATTTTCAAGTATAAACACATGTCATAATCAAGTTAAGATTTCGCGACATGTTCATGTTTATCCAACTACCCAAAATCGTGTTTTCCCAACGCAAGCAAAGCGAGTCAACATAGTAGGTATACTATGGCTACATGTAGACCCCAAAACATGCACGATGCCACAAAAGGGATTGGCTCCAAACATGCATGGCGTCATAAGGGGGTTTGGCCTCAAAACATGCATGATAGAGTCATGTAGGGATTGACCATAAGCATGCATACTATCATATAGAATTTGGCCACCGACTTGCATAATATCATAAGGAGGTTTTGCCACAAACATGCATGAAACATAAGGGGTTTGTGTTCATATGCATGCATAAGCCCCAAGGTCAAGTATTTGCCTATGTTTCACAAGTCAAATGGTTCCCAAAGGTTCATACAAATCTTCCATAGACAAAGATCCAAACTTGCAAGATAAACTAGGCTAAACATAACATGAGTGACATGATTAAGTTGCTACATCTTAGTCTAAGGTCATAGATCATAGAAAAGGGACAAAGTTAGGTTCACATACATGCATACTTATGATTTATCTCATTTTATCCCATGTCAACATTAAAAATACCGTTTTGATCCAAAAGTAGCTAGAACTTACATAGCGTGGCAAGAGGACTAGGAGCATGAATCGTTTTGACGAAGAAAGGTGGCTCCTTTGATGAAGATCCGTCATGAAACTCGCATAGCAACGTTGATTTGGCCTCTATTTGGTGTAGCAAGCTTGCACCTTTTGATTTGAACCCGATTTGAATGCATAGGCTCTAGGGATTGGAGATGGAGGCCATGATCAATGAAGATTTTGGCAGCACTTAGTTGCTAGGTTTGATTTTTAGGGATTTAGGTTAGGTTTAGGGTCTTTTTATAGAGATTAGGATAGTTTTAGGCCCTTAGATTAACCCTAGGATAGATCAGGACCATCAGATCTCGGAAGCTTCCAGAACCAGCCCAAGAACAAGACCAGGTGAGACAAACAGGTGCGCCAGGCAGCTTGCCCCGGCCACCCCCTGTCGACAGGCAAATCGACAGGGCTGTCGACTTGGTCTGGGCCCAAGTCGACAGGCCTGTCGACAACCCTGTCGACGTGGCCTAGGCGGGAAACTTCCCGCCTAGCCCCAGATCTGATTTTCAAAGCTATTTCCGAAGTTCAAATTTCCAGAAATCTTCTTTGGGCCTTTAACGGGTCATACGGACTCCGATTCTCGAAAACTCGGACTCTATTTCGCGTATTTTTCCGAGACGAACGCAATGGCACAGACCGTTTCACTTGATTCAGAATTTATAATTTAATTATGTCTTGATTCTTGATTTAACGTGTTGTAAAAATTCGGGTTGTTACAACAGGCATCCATGTATACCGTCATCTCTTCGTTCCACTTGGGAATAACTAACAATGGTGCACACGTCAACTTTTCCTTTAGACTTTTAAATGCATTCTCGCACCTTTCATCCTAGACGAAAGCTTGATTCTTCTTGGTCAACTGAGTTAATGGTGCCGCTATCTTGGAGAAGACTTGGATAAACTTACGATAATATCCAGTCAAACCCAAGTAACTTCTTACGTCTTTTTCACTCTTGGGCGTAAACCAATCTTGCACCGTAGCCACTTTCGTAGGGTCCACTGCAATACCATTCTCTGAAACAACATGACCCAAGAATCTCACTTCCCTCCTCTAGAAGTGATACATAAAATTTCGTTTTCAATTGGTGTTTCCTCAACACCTCCATCACTATCCTCAAATGCTCCTTGTGTTCTTCCTTTGTCCTCGAGTAAACCAAGATATCATCCACGAACACAAGAACAAACTTATTCAATTGATCCCTGAATACCCTATTAATAAGATCCACAGTATATGCTGGTGCATTGGTCAACCCGAATGGCATGACCAACCACTCATAAAATCCAGACGGCGTCCGAAATGCCGTTTTAGGAATACTCTCAGCTGCTACTCGGAGCTGATGAAAACCTGTCATGAGATCTAACTGGGAGAACACTTTTGCTCCATTTAATTGATCAAACAGATCATCTTTCTGTGGAAGAGGATACTTATTCTTCCTCGTCGCCTTGTTCAACTTGTGGTAGTCTACACATAAGCTAAGGGAACCATCGGCCTTGGTAGCAAACACAATTGGTGCTCCCCACTTAGAAACACTCCTTCGGATAAATCCCTTCTTTAAAAGATCGCATACTTGCACCTTGAGCTTTTGCTGCTCCATTGTCGCCATATGACGAAGAGGCATCACTATAGGTCTGGCATCTTTCACTAAATCAATCCGAAACTTGATCTCTCGGTGCGGTGGAAGTCCGGTCACTTCTCGAAGATGTTCGGATACTCGCCAGCAATAGGCACATCTGACAACTCATCATGCGGGATGTCGAGGGAATTTAGAAAACTAGCCATCACCCCATCACTAGGTAGGCTACCAAACTGTACCCTCTGCCCATCATCCGCTCTAATGGTCACCGAAGACCCCTTATGGTCTACCACCACCCCACACCTTTAGAGCCAATCGACTCCCAAAATAATGCCAAACCCAGTAAAGCCCAAAACAAAGCAATCACAAACAAACATGCATCCATGACTTGATAAGACCAAATTACGACAAATCATACTAAGGCTAGTCGAACCACCGATCGGGTTCGTCACAACTAAACGTCTATCGACAATCTCGGGTTCCAATCCCAAACTATCTACCAGGTCACTAGATATGAAGGAATGGGAATCCCCGGAATCTAACAGTACTCGAACAGGAACATCATAAATGGAAAGCATACCTTGAATGACGACACCCTTTCCTTTCTCCACTGCAGTTGGGGGCATTTGACGAAGAAGAAACAACGTATAGCATATGCTTTCACGATTTGCTTCTCTTTAGGAGGTCGTGGACATTTATCCTTGTGATGTCCCACTTGGCCACAGTTGAAGCACTTCCTGTCCGCTTGCTTTTCTCGACAATCTTTGGCATTGTGGCCTTTCTTGCCACAGCTATAGCACTCAACATCTTTCTTATTCTTCTTCTAACCATCCTTAGCTTGGTTATGTTTCCTCTTATTCTGTGAATTATTCTTGCCTCCACTGCTTGCCTGCAGCTTTGTCTCCCCTGCAGACGTAATAGCAACCTCGGCCTTTGACTTAGGGTAAAGGCTCTCCGACCTCAGTGCCTTTCCCACTATTGATTCGAAGGTCTCATCGATGTGGTTTATAAGTCTTTCCCCCAAGTACTCATCTAAGCCAGTTATGAACTTCTCGATCTTCTTCTTGGCAGTATCGATAAGAGATAATCCATATTTCGATAGGGTATCGAATTCAGCAATATATTCTGAGACTGCCTTACCATTCTGCTTAAGCTCCAAGAATTTCCTAAACAATTCTGATTTTTGAGCAGCTAGGATAAACTTGTCACTGAAGCGAGTCTTAAAATGATTCCAAGTAACTTGTTCCTCAGGAGTAGCTGCTTTAATAGCATTCCACCAATTCATAGCCCGTCCTTGAAGTTGACACGATGCTAACTTTCTTTTCATTGTGTCATCAATTCCCAAATCCTCAAAGATGCACTCACAACTATCAAGCCAATCTTGAACTTCCGTATCCGATTCCGTTCTGTGGAACGACTTCCCACCAAGACTAGTATAATCATTGTTAAACTTGGCAAAATCGGCTCTAGACGCCTGCACCGCTGCACCACCACCGTTAGCAGCATTAAGAACTGCTCCCTGAACATCCCTAAGCATTTCTCGCATGAAGGTAGTAAACATCGTCCTCATATCAGGGACATTCCTATCATTGGCTCTTGAGCCCGTACTCCTCGTA
Source organism: Allium sativum (assembly GCA_030737875.1). NCBI lineage: Eukaryota > Viridiplantae > Streptophyta > Magnoliopsida > Asparagales > Amaryllidaceae > Allium > Allium sativum. The sequence goes on along the minus strand of CM060916.1, from coordinate 744,939,484 downwards.
TATCGGCTCATCGTTCAATCTGTAAAGAGAAAACAATTAACCATCTCCATAGTGGTGCCAGTGCAGTGCGACTTCATTGTTAGATATAGTAATAGTATATATATGTATATAGCTTTTGAAAACCAAAATATCATAAATACATGCTCTCATATACGTATACTATCTCTTCCTGATGTCTTCCCCTAGGTTAACTACGCAACATAGGCTCTGATACCAAGTGTGACATCCCGCCCTGTACCAGCCGACATTTCCTCGAAATGCGCTGTGCCAATGTCCAACTAGCACGAGACGGTCGTCAAAAGAAAAGGATTTGAAACTATGAATCACTAAAGAACCTGTAGTATATCTCGCAGCGCATGGAATAAAATATAATAATAACGTACTTGACATAAAACAGGCAAGACATTTCATAAGCTGAATACTAAACCATCATTGCAGCGGAATCCAAAATACAGCTTACGATCCAAACCATCATTATTACGACTTTAAAATATGTCTCTAAAGCAAAATAGAAAGGTATACTACTAATACCCAAAGCAGTGACCAGCAACAACACAGGGAGAATATATGTAAATAGTACGTCGAAGCCTCCAACTCGTCTCCGGACAGCTACTCGTGCATACCACCTAACATGTCTCTAGTCTGCTCGATTAGGAGCACCCAGAGTAATAAGAAGATACATAAAACTTTGGGTCAGACAAAAGTCTATTATGAGCGATAGCAGCAAAACAAGGCAATAACAGGTATAAAAAATCATACCTGAACCTGGACCTGCAACCAAAGAGTTAGCACAACAAGATGTACAGTACTCTAAGGTAACACTAACATAAAGTGTAAAGTGGGAGTGTGCATGTCATGGTGATAACAAACATCAAACATAGCAATCATCCTCACATCTCTCACTCAGTGTGTAAAGCATACGATATCCACCACTTTGATCACCAAATCCTTTGCTACGACCACTTGCCCTTGGAAGTCTTAATGACCCCATTGCGCTGGTTCATAGCCACTAATCCTTTGCTATGATCACTTTGCCCTTGGAAGTCCTAATGGTCCCATTGCGCTGATCCATAGCCATGCTACGTTCACTTTGCCCTTGGAAGTCTTAATGACCCCATTGCGCTGATCCATAGCCACTAATTCGTCTCTCAGTGGTGAACCAAAGCTATAGATATCGATAACCCCTTTGCACACGTTCCGTAGCAAAGCCCAACTCTTGAAGTTACTCGTTGGTTCCCATCTAGATCATGGGTAATAACTTCTCATCTGGACTTCCTTTGCATCTCGGGTTTGGTCTCCTCCAGTTCGCACTTAAGTTTCCAGTTGGTTCGTGATACACAAGCAGCTCGCAGTTCATGGGCACGCTCGGCTCGTGATCCCCATTTGGGTCGTGGTCCTCCATTCGTGATTCACTCGAGCAGGCGACTCTCCATTTGGTTCGTGGCTCGTGGGTGCACTCGTGGGTGAGTGGCTTGGATCGTGGTCAATCCTCCAGGCGATTAGCTCATGGTCACCATCTTGGCTCGTAGTGATGCAAGTGGCTCAACTCGTGTCTCAAGTCTCGGGTCGTGGTGCATGGAGTACGAGCGGTTCGTGGGGGTGCTTCACGATCAGGGTCATGGTCATAGGGATGATCACGAACCGGGGTTGATCCGATCCAACTTCCTGCACTTCTTTTCCAACAAACTGTTTACGCCACATGACGGCGTTTTCCACCATTCTAACTTTTTAACTTTCCTATGCAAGCTCAAAGCATACCAAACAGTAGTAGCAACTTTTATAATCAATCAAAAACATTAAAAATCAATCACATGTGTTATTTAGGATCTAACACACCCAAAATGCATGATTTTTCCCTTAATCCCCTTAAGCATGTTTAACTATAGGATTAGCAAACTTAATCCAAATTAACCTAAATTTTCACCAATAACATAAATAATATTTAAGAATTTATGCATATTTTACCATATTTTTCTGAGTCATAATTTCGCTAATTATCACTAATCACCCCTAATTAGCCGTAATTAGTGTAAAAACATGCAAATCACTTATCTTAGCCACAAATAAATCTCAGTTCTGAAAATATCTCTGATTTGGTTTGAATCTCAATGCAACACAGCAGCTCTACCTCCAATTAATTTGCTTTGATTTGATGTTGATTAGCTTAATATTGGATTATAAAGTGATTAGGAGGTAGTTTAGAAGGTGGAGGCCATTATTAGGTTTGAAGAAATGAAAGTGGCGGCTAAGAAAATGAAGTGAGATGGTTTCCTAACTCATTTCAGCCTCCCGATAACCCTAACCCCGAAATGGGTTATGGGCCCATCCACTAATTACCCTATTAAGCCCGCTTAAGCAGTTTTTCACTTTCTAAATCTTGTTTCAGCCATGTCTCCCAAACGGTAACTCCGTTTGATTAATGTGACCACTCTACGGAAAGTTAAACCATCATCTGAATCTAGTGGAAGTGGTTTCAGGTCAAAACTCCTTACCAGTCAAAAGTTATAGGAGAAACACGATTTTCCAGGGGCAAAACGGTCATTTGAAATTCTGTAAAAATCGTGAACATGGGATGGCCCCAATAGTCGTTTCCCAAAGTTACACGACCATATAGCTTCGTATGTGAATGAAATAAATATTCTACGATCCTCCGATGCGTAAATGCGGGTCGTTCCAATTTATCTACCAAAACTTGAAGTTCATACCCACTCTTATGCACTGCTTCATGAAGACATTATGGTTAATAAATAAAATAAACTTTTTTACCAGCATAAATCAAACAAACATAGAAAATCTTATGCATATGGATTTCCCAAAAACACCTTATTTTAAGCAACAAAGATAGATTAACATGATATTCCTTTTTAAGGGAACCACTCTTTCATCATCTTTTTTTGGATCAAAACTCCATTTTTTTTTAACCAAAATAGCTCGTACCCTCAACTATAAGCATAAATCGGTAGAAAGCATCACTCTCCTTGAAATCTATTTAAATATTAACACAAATGACTGAATCAGTTAAAATTCATTACAGTCGAAAATGAACAAAAGAGGATGGAAAATAATTCAAATGTATCAAATTTACCTAACAATTGCTGTAGCACTACAAAATTGTCCAAAGATAAACTAAATTAACTTAGAGGGAAAACAAAAAATTAAGGTGAGTATAAGAACTGCAAAATAGCTCGTACCCTCAATTATAAGCATAACTCGGTAGAAAACATCACTCTCCTTGAAATCTATTTAAATATTAACACATGTGAACTGAATTGGTCAAAATCCATTACAATCAAAAATGAACAAAAGAAGATGGAAAATAATTCAAATGAATCAAGTTTACCTACCAATTGATGTAGCACTACAAAATCGTCCAAAGATAAACTAAATTAACTTGGAGGAAAACCAAAAACTTAAAATTGACCATCCCTTAATCAAAATTGGAGCGTGAATAATAATACCCTTTATTTATATCCTTTTATATCATAGTTAATGGCATTACTTTGCTAAGAAAATAGTTAATTTTTTTAGTAACCACTTTTCGGAATCTCATCAATAATGTTCTTTGTTTAAATCTTAGGAAAATAAAAAAATGCATTAAAAAGGGACATTTCAATATACTTTATATAAACGGCTTAAATCAATTCATATTCTTTTTACGACCATTATCTTCTAATAAGGAAAATTTTCACTATCCATATTAGAATTTTTGTAACAACCCGGAATTTTGGAACCAATTTAAAATTTTTATTTTTGAAATTTTAATGGATTTTGAAATTTTAGAATGATTTATTTTAAATAATAATGATTAAAAATTTATTTAAATCGAAGTCAGAACGAATATATTTATTTTAATTATATAAGTAGTTAGGAATAGCGCGGTAGTTTGAAAATTTGAATTTGAACTTTGACTAAATGTACAGGATGCAAAATAAATCGGATTTTGGTGAAACCAGAAATATTTAAATCAATTTAAAAATATATTTCCAACAAATTTGAAAAATTGAAATTTCGTAGCGGAAACAAAAAGTTATGCCCAGTTTAAAATTCAGAATAGTCACAATAGAATTTAATATAATATATAGCCCGTATAAATAACCATTTTGCAAATGACCTCCGTTTTTGACGAAACTACTTTTGTTGGATCCGGAATGTCAAATTATTGCTAGGTTCCAATTTTCATAATTTTTGGAATTAATATGTGAGCGTGGCAAAAGAAAACGTGTTTTATCAATTTTAAATTTAATCGACTTGAAAATGGCCATTTTTCAAACAGTCTCAAAATTCGACGAAATTAATTTTTTTAGGACCGTATCGTCAAAACATAGATAGATTTAATTTTCAGGAATTTTTGGAGTCAGTATGTGGCCCCGGTAAATTAAAATGTACGATCAAATTAAATAATTAAATGTTTTATATTTTAATTTAAAGAAAAACATATCATAATAGCCGAATTGGGTTACGAAAAATATTCCATTGTGTCCAGAACGGGGGTATTTAGCTAGGGGCGACAGTCGTTGGGTTTGATTTGGAGTTAACAGTGATAAACAAACAAAAATTAGAATTAAATATTAAAATATTATTATAATATATTTTCTATAAATACCCTAGTATATACGGTCCAATACCCAAACCCTAATCTAATACACAGCCGCTATTCTTTCTGAATCAAAGGCCATTAAGCTCCCGATTTCATTTGCTAATCTCTTCCAATCCAAATCGAATTTCCCAAAAGTATAAAGCAAAGTTTGAAGAGCCTCTTTAGATCTTCGATTCTGTATAGTGATGATCTGAAACTGTCACCCAAGGAGACCAGTTTTTCTCCTCAGACCAGCTAAGTTCGAATGGAAATCGTGAGGCTTAGGGGACCTTGAGTTCATCGTGGTGGCGCGCGTGGAAGGGTGGCAATCGGCTCGTCGACGGTGGAGGTCCAGATCGTGCTCCAGCAGCTCGGTGGATGATCGACGTGATGCCCAAGGTTGAAGCAATTGCGCGATTTGGGTTTGTTAATTCCGAAAAGGAGCGGTCTTGGAAACTGAATGAAGAAGATGTTAATTATTTTAATTATAAAATTAATTATATTATTTACGTAATCAAATCTATGAAAATTCATAACTTTTTCATATATAATCGGAATTCAGCGAAACTGAAAGCTTTGCAACTGTAAATTCAAGATCAACATTTCAGAACAGACTGAAACTGGTTTGGAGCTATCTACAAATTCAAAAGAAATAAATACCAATGTGAGATTTCTTTTTTTAAAATAAAAAATTAATTATTATTGCATCAGAAAATTTTATATACGCTGTTAAGATTCATATTGTTGATGTTATTGGTGTGATTTATTTGATGTAATTGTATAAAATGATATAAAAATATGTTAACAATAAAAATTACATTTTTGTCGTGTATGTAACATATTCAAAGTTTAAAAAATAAAATATGTCATTTAGTTAGAATCATATTTTGTAAATAAAATATGTCATTCAATTAGAATCATATTTTGTAAATAAAATATGTCATTTAGTTAGAATCATATTTTGTAAATATAATATGTCATTTAGTTAGAATTATATTTTGTAAATAAAATATGTCATTTAGTTAAAATCATGAAATGTCATGACAAATAAAAATGCCATTTTGGTTAGAAATGTCATGACAGAATAAAAATGTCATTTTTGTTAGAAATGTTATATTAGAATAAAAATATCATTTTGTTAGCAAATGTTATGTTAGAATAAAAATATCATTTTGTTAGCAAAAGTTATATTAGGAAAAAAAATATCATTTTGTTAGCAAATGTTATATTAGAATAAAAATATCATTTTGTTAGCAAATGTTATGTTAGGATAAAAATATCATTTTGTTAGCAAATGTTATATTAGGAAAAAAATATCATTTGTTAGAAATGTTATGTTAGAATAAAAATATCATTTTGTTAGTAAATGATATGTTAGGATAAAAATATCATTTTGTTAGCTAATATTTTGTTAAAATAATAATGTCATTTATTTAGATATGTTCATAACAATGTCATTTGTTTAGATATGTTCATAACAATGTCATTAATTTATATAAAAATGTCATTTATTTAGATAATGTCATGTTACATAAAAATGCCATTTATTTAGATAATGTCATGTTATATTAAAATGTCATATATTTAGATTATGTTTATATTACATAAAATGTCATATATTTAGTTTATGTTATGTGAAATAAAAATGCTATTTATTTAGAGTCATGTTATGTGAAATAAAAATGCCAGTTATTTAGAATCATGTTATGTGAAATAAAAATGCCATACATTTAGAATCATGTTATGTGAAATAAAAATGTCATTCATTTAGAATCATGTTATGTAAAATAAAATGACATTTACATAAAATCATGTTATGCGAAATAAAAATGCCATTTATTTATAGTCATGTTATATTATGTTAAAAAAAATGTCATTTATTGAGAATAATATCATTTATTTAGAATAATGTCATGTTATGTTAATAATGTCATGGATTAAGAATAATGTCATGTTATGTTAAAGAGGTCATTTATTTAGTAAAAAGGTCATTTAATTAGAATAATGTCATGTGAATTAAAAAAATGTCATTTTGTTAGGAAATGTAATATTGAAATAAAAATATGATTTGTGCTAGATTAAAATATTATCATAATAACGTTAATACTTATATGGTAGCTGAAATTAAATTATAAATATTCTTATAATTTTAAACAATGAAAATTTGTTAAATAGAAAATAATTCAAACGAATTATAATTGGTTAAATTTATTAACCAATGATGTATTTAAATAAACTGTTGTTGTTTGGAAACCCCGCACGGGTATTGGGATGATATTTGATGTACATTAGTCCCAATATTTAGTCATATGTCAATCGATGGATTGACAGTCTGTGATGAGCGTTATCTATTTATTTTAATGCTCACATAGTTGTAAAATTTCACTCTGGATGTAAATGGACTGTTTAATGTACATGCGATGTATGAAATCCATATAATTGAAATTATATGGTAATTGATTTAGTCGCATTCCGATTCTTAATGTTTTAAAAATAAAGAATATTTTTAAAATAAAGAATCTTTTAAAATATAGAATATTTTAAAATAAAGAATATTATAAAATATTATTCAGTGAAAAATAAAATTATGATTATTATGTCCATTTTTGGATGGACACAAAAATATAAAAATATGAAGCCGGGCTAAGTATAGAAACGCCATTTTTAACCCAAATGGGTTTATGGATCGATTTTGTTCATTTTATAATGAATATCGAAAAGTAGTGATTTCAAAATTTAATATTTTGAAATTATTAATATTTTAATATGATAAAGATATAGAATATTCAATTTTGATTTAAAATTAAAAATGGAGTTGAAATCGTTTTAAAACGAATTTATATTTTTTTTATAAAATACGATTTAAATGGAAATCGATGAAATATATATAAAATATATTTAATGCCCTGAATAGAAAACGCCGCGCAGCGACCGTTCGCAACTTAAAATTGATGTAACGGGAGATCCGACCGTCGGATTCTCCTAAAACCGGAACCATTGGGTTTGTATTGAAAAGTGCTTTCCAATGAATATAAGATTTTTAACAGTTGGATTTGGAATTATGTCCAAATCAGATTTCGAAAAGGTCGCTATGGATGTAGTTTGGTGGCCGTTATTGGAAACCGACTGTACAGGCCTTGATAAAATTATTAAAAATATTAATAAATTGTGTAAAATCATAATAAATGGTTTGGAATGATTTTGGATGAAAAATTCCATATTTGAAAGGTAAAAAAATATTTTCGTAAAAATGGACTATTTATTAACTAGAATAAATCTTTAAATCAAGATTTAATGAAGTTTTCAATTAATTAATATTTAATTGGAATAAAATGAAATAAATTGGATTTTTGGATTTGTCATGAAGGGTGTCTTAAATAACACTGTTCTTAAACCCCGTACGAAAAGAATAAATCTTTTAATTAAGATTATTAGAGTTTCCAATTATATTTAGTAGTTGGAATAAAACGAAATATGAATTGGGTTTATTGTGAACTGTGTTTTAAATGACATTTGTTTTTTAATCCAATTAACAGTGAAGATATGATTTGAAATTTATTAGTTTTTTTATTAAGATTTAATGGAAATTTTCCAAAGTGAAGTTTTCCAATTTAATAGAAGAAATTGGAATTGAATGGAATTCGATTTGGTAATAATCGAGATGAGCTTCTGTAGAAGAAGACCGTTATTATATATGGAATTTAAAAGGCTTTGCCGTAATTCCATTTATATTATTAGTCTAATACAGAAATTTATATTGATTATATATTGATTTGATTTCTGTAAAAATTCTATATTTAATGGAAGAAGATTTTGGTTTTATCGTGAACTGTTCTTCAAATGACATTGGTTCTTTAACCCACTTAAAAACAAGATTAATTTCTTAAAGTTGAATAATCATAAAGTAATGATTCTTGATATTAAAACCAAATTGGAGTTTTAATGAATCTTTTAAAAGAAGATTAAAGAATAAATTTAAAAGAATTTATCTTTGATAAAATTAATGGGAACCTTTCCCTAATAATGTGAATATATTATTAAAAGAAATATTCTTAATTGGAATGAGGCATATGATGTGTTTTATAGCACTTGTTTGTTGATTATAAAATACGCGAGTTATTCAGAAAGACCGGGTTCAACCCATTCTGAATAATTACTACGACGATTAAAAGTCGAAGATGAAGACAGTGGTTGAAGACCGGAGGTCTTCACATCGTTTGGATGATTACTGATGTCTTGATTGGGAGGCATCCCAAGACAAGGTAATAAGTGGTGATCGTCCAGACGTACTTGGAGATCAACGGATATGTGAGGAACTCTCTCTTGTGTTGGACATATGGGACGAGGAATAAGGTTCTCCGGTTTCGTTCATACCCAGGACGGATTTGTAAATGGATGTATGTTTGACATTGGATTTTATTCCGTGATGATTGATTTCTATTTAATATATATTTATTTGGTGGCGGAGAATTTATTCTCATGCTTAAAACCCTTCTCTGAGACGTCCGAGCTCAGAGGTTATATATTGATAAGTTGCATAACATGAATTATCAGTGTGGCATGCCAAGACGCAAATGATCAAGGCTTTTTGTTGAAAAGAAGAGCCTTGTGGTTGATGATCAAAGCATAACTTTATTTAGCATAGCTTTGTGTAGCGTTACTTCGTGAGCCTCACCCCCAAGTATGGAACAGAAATGGGAGAAGGACCCCAGGGAGAACATGCATTTCTTTCTAGCTAGAAGTGGTGTCATGGTATGGAGCCTAGACATTTTTACTTATGTGGATGATGGAAAGCGAGGTACCTCGGATTTGAGTCCCCAGTGGCTCTATATTTACGCCCCATAGGGCGGGGAAACGTATTGTTTAGGCATAACAGACCTACTAACATATTTGTGGACCGGCCCTAGCGCTCCTAAGGGCTCACCTGAGTCTGAGTCCTGAGACATGGGCTAGATTGTCTCGAATTCGGTAAGGACGATCCTTTGCCTTGGTTCATGATGGAAATCCAACTTCCAATACGACACCATACGGTTTTGATTGTAAAACTAGTATGGCGACATAGTATATGATAGCTATGCCGTCTACGATTGATACGTTATGATTGAAATGTTTTTGAAACATATATACACTAATAATAATATCAAATCGTTTTATCGTATCAAGCATTTTTGACCATTATAAGGTAAAACTCTATCCTCCGGTTTGCGTTGCATTGTGTGATGGGACTTGAGTCTTGAAATGGTTTCATTTTTCTAAAAAGCATTGCGCTGTTTAACGATTTACTTTATTTCTTGCACTAGCAATCCAATGGAGTAAACCCGTTCCGCGTTAGCGGCGTGGTCCTGTGATTAGCCTTATAATTATTAGATAAGTTAAGTAAGATTTCTCATACCAGTCACATGACTGACTCGTAGTTTGTTTCACTTTGCAAACTCGGGTGCCCGCTTTTCCACACGAGCAGTCGAGTGGCTTGTTTTGCAGATATCTATTTATTAGTTCGGATTCTGGGTCGAAGCTTAAAGCTGTGGCTAGAGAAATGATAGTCTTCTGCTACATTGTGTTAAGTTTATTATAAATTAATCTTCGGTTGTATTATTATTTCGATGTACTCTGATATTCTATACTCTGATGTAACATTATTATAATGTTTATAAAAGTCTTCTATTATTTGTTTTAATGTGTTGTATGCCCAAAGTTAGTATATCCGGCGATTTCCGGCGAGGGAATTTTCGGGTCATTACATGTGGTACCAGAGCTTTGGTTAGCTCAAATATTTGTTGTACAACTCGTCAGAAACTGAACAAAAGACTCATCAGAGGTTGGATTAGAAATATCCTATAAAAGAATACTCATTAGAGATAGGATCAGTAACATCCTAAAATGAGAAAACTCGTTAGAGATGGGGTTAGAAATTCCCTAGAATGATTTGAGAGTGACAAGTTTATAATTAACTTATTTGTGATTATATATTTAATTCGATCTTAGAAAATATGATTCTTGAATATATAAAAGTTATATATATTTGAAAAGCTAATCAACTAATTGAATGATGATTGTGTTGTGTGATTATTAGTTCAAATAATAAAATTATGGAAACCAATAAAAGAATAAAAGTTGAGCTGGTTAGTAAAACAACTTTCAGTTCCATTCCTTTTCGAGGACGAAAAGATTTCAAGTGGGGGAGATTGTAACAACCCAGAATTTACGAACCAATTAAAAAAAATTATTTTAGAAATTTTAATCGATTTTGAAAATTTAAAATGATTTATTTTAAATAATAACGATTAAAAATTTATTTAAATCGAAGTTAGAATGAATATATTTATTTTAATTATATAAGGAGTAAGAAATAGCACGGTAGTTTGAAAATTTGAATTTGAACTTTAACTGAATGTACAGGATGCAAAATAAATCGGATTTTGGTGAAACCAGAAATATTTAAATCTATTTAAAAATATCTTTCCAACGAATCTGAAAAATTGAAAACTTCATAGCGGGAATAAAAAGTTATGCCCAGTTTAAAATTCAGAATAGTCGCTATAGAATTTAATATAATATATAGCCCATATAAATAGCCATTTTGCAAACGACCTCTGTTTTTGATGAAACCACTTTTGTTGGATCCGGAATGTCAAATTATTGCTAGGTTCCAATTTTCATAATTTTTGGAATTAATACGTGAGCATGGCAAAAGAAAATGTGTTTTGTCAATTTCAAATTTAATCGACTTGAAAATGACCATTTTTCAAATGGTCTCCAAATTCGATGAAATTAATTTTGTTAGGACCGTATCGTCAAAACATAGCTAGATTTATTTTTCGGGAATTTTTGGAGTCAGTATGTGGCCCCAGTAAATTAAAATGTACAATCAAATTAAATAATTAAATGTTTTATATTTTAATTTAAAGAAAAACATATCATAACAGCCGAATTGGATTACGAAACATATTCCATTGTGTCCAGAACGGGGGTATTTAGCTTGGTGCGATAGTCGTTGGGTTTGATTTGTAGTTAACAGTGATAAACAAATAAAAATTGGAATTAAATATTAAAATAATATTATAATATATTTTCTATAAATACCCTAGTACATGCGGTCCAATACCTAAACCCTAATCTAATACACAGCAGCCATTCTTTCTGAATCAAAGGCCATTAAGCTCCCGATTTCGTTCGCTAATCTCTTCCAATCCAAATCGAATTTCCCAAAAAGTACAAAGCAAAGTTTGAAGAGCCTCTTTAGATCTTCGATTCTATATGGTGATGATTTGAAATTGTTATCCAAGTTCGAACAGAAATCGTGAGACTTAGGGGACCTTGAGTTCAACGCGGTGGCGCACATGGAAGGGTGGTAGTCGGCTCGTCGACGGTGGAGGTCCAGATCGTACTCCGGTAGCTTGGTGGATGATCGACGTGATGCCCTACGTTGAAGCGATTGCGCGATTTGGGTTCGTTAATTCCAGAAAGGAGAGGTCTTGGAAACTGAATGAAGAAGATGTAAATTATTTTAATTATAAAATTAATTATATTATTTATGTAATTAAATTTATGAAAATTCATAACATTTCATATGTAATCGGAATTCAGCGAAACTGAAAGCGTTGGGACTGTAAATTCAAGATCAACATTTCAGAACAGACTGAAGCTGGTTTGGAGCTATCTACAAATTTAGAAGAAATAAATACCAACATGAGATTTCTTTTTTTTAATAAAAAATTATTTATTATTGCATTGAAAAAATTTTATATACGCTGTTAAGATTCATATTTTTGATGTTGTTAGTGTGATTTGTTTGATGTAATTGTATATAATGAAATAAAAATATGTTAACAATAAAAATTACATTTTTATTGTGCATGTAAAATATTCATTGTTTGAAAAATAAAATATGTCATTTAGTTAGAATCATATTTCGTAAATAAAATATGTCATTCTATTAGAATCATATTTTGTAAATTTGGTTAGAATTATATTTTGTAAATAAAATATTTCATTTAGTTAAAATCATGAAATGTCATGACAAAATAAAAATGCCATTTTGGTTAGAAATGTCATAACAGAATAAAAATGTCATTTTTGTTAGAAATGTTATATTAGAATAAAAATATCATTTTGTTAGCAAATGTTATGTTAGAATATAAATATCATTTTGTTAGCAAATGTTATGTTAGGAAAAAAATCATTATGTTAGCAAATGTTATATTGGAATAAAAATATCATTTTGTTAGCAAATGTTACGTTAGGATAAAAATATCATTTTGTTAGCAAATGTTATATTAGAATAAAAATATCATTTTGTTAGCAAATGTTATGTTAGGATAAAAATATCATTTTGTTAGCAAATTTTATGTTAGAAAAAAAATATCATTTGTATGAAATGTTATTTAGAATAAAAATATCATTTTGTTAGTAAACGTTATGTTAGGATAAAAATAACATTTTGTTAGCTAATATTATGTTAAAATAACAATGTCATTTATTTAGATATGTTCATAACATTGTCATTTATTTAGATATGTTAATAACAATGTCATTTATTTAGATAAAAATGTCATTTATTTAGATAATGTCATGTTACATAAAAATGCCATTTATTTAGATAATGTCATGTTATATTAAAATGTCATATATTTAGATTATGTTTTTGTTACATAAAAATGTCATATATTTAGTTTATGTTATGTGAAATAAAAATTCCATTTATTTAGAATCATTATGTGAAATAAAAATGCCATTTATTTAGAATCATGTTATGTGAAATAAAAATGCCATTCATTTAGAATCATGTTATGTGAAATAAAAATGCCATTCATTTAGAATCATGTTATGTGAAATAAAATGCCATTTACATTGTATCATATTATGTGAAATAAAAATGCCATTTATTTAGAGTCATGTTATATTATGTTAAAAAAATGTCATTTATTGAGAATAATGTCATTTATTTACAATAATGTCATGTTATGTTAATAATGTCATGGATTAAGAATAATGTAACATTATGTTAAAGAGGTCATTTATTTAGAATATATTCATGTTACATAAAAAGGTCATTTATTTAGAATAATGTCATGTGAATTAAAAAAAAGTCATTTTGTTAAGAAATGTAATGTTGAAATAAAAATATGATTTGTTCTAGATCATAACATTATCATAATAACGTTAATATTTATATGGTAGTTGAAATTAAATTATAAATATTCATTTATAATTGTAAATAGTGAAAATTTGTTAAATAGAAAATAATTCAAACTGAATTATAATTGGTTAAATTTATTAACCATTGATGTATTTAAATAAACTTTTGTTGTCTGAAAACCCCACACAGGTATTGGGACGATATTTGACACACACTAGTCCTAGTATTTAGTCATATGTCAATCGATGGATTGACAGTCTGTGATGAGCGTTATCTATTTATTTTAATGCTCACACAGTTGTAAAATTTCACTCTGGATGTAAATGGAGTGTTTAATTATTATTTATCATTATTGTTGTATACACGCGATGTATGAAATCCATATAACTGAATTATATGGTAATTGATTGAGTCGCATTCCGATTCAGAATGTTTTAAAAATAAAAAATATTTTTAAAATAAAGAATCTTTTAAAATATATAATATTTTAAAATAACGAATATTATAAAATAATATTCAGTGAAAAATTAAATTATGATTTTTATGTCCATTTTTGGATGGACACAAAAATATAAAAATATGAAGGCGGGCAAATATAGAAACGCCATTTTTAACCCAAACGGGTTTATTGATCGATTTTGTTCATTTTATAACGAATATCGAAAAGTAGTGATTTCAAAATTTAATATTTTGAAAATATTAATATTTTAATATGATAAAGATATAGAATATTCAATTTTGATTTAAAATTGAAAATGGAGTTGAAATCATTTTAGAACGATTTTTTTTATATATATAAAATACGATTTAAATGGAAATCGACGAAATATATATAAAATATATTTAATGCCTTGAATAGAACGCGACGCGCAACGATCGTTTGCGAATTTTAACCATTAACTTCAAACTGATGTAACGGGGGATCCGACTGTCAGATTCTCCTAAAACCGAAACCATTGGGTTCGTATTGAAAAGAGCTTTCCAATGAATATAAGAGTTTTGAAATCTAATGGTTGGATTTGGAATTATGTTCAAATCAAATTTGGAAAAGGTCGATATGGATGTAGTTCGGTGGCCGTTATTGGAAACCGACTGTACGGGCCTTGATAAAATTATTAAAAATATTAATAAATTGTGTAAAATCATAATAAATGGTTTGGATTGTTTTTGGATGAAAAATTCCATATTTTAAAGATAAAAATATATTTTCATCGAAATGAACTATTTATTAACTAGAATAAATCTTTAAATTAAGATTTAATGAAGTTTTCCAATTAATTGATATTTAATTGGAATTAAATAAAATAAATTAGATTTTTGGGTTTGTCATGAATGGTGCCTTAAATGACACTTTTCTTAAACCCCGTATGAAAGAATAAATCTTTTAATTAAGATTATTAGAGTTTCCAATTATATTTAGTAATTGGAATAAAATGAAATGTGAATTGGGTTTATTGTGAACTGTGTTTTAACCGGTATTTTTCTTTAACCTAATTAACAGTGAAGATATGATTTGAAATTTATAAATCTTTATATTAAGATTTAATGGAAATTTTCCAAAGTAAAGTTTTCCAATTTAATAGAAGAAATTGGAATTGAATGGAATTCGATTTGGTAATAATCGAGGTGAACTTCTGTAAAAGAAGACCATTATTATATATGGAATTTAAAAGGCTTTTCAGTTATTCCATTTATATTATTAGTCTGATATGGAAATTTATATCGATTATATATTGATTTTGTGAAAATTCCATATTTAGTGGAAGATGATTTTGGGTTTATCATGAACTGTGCTTTAAATGACATTGGTTCTTTAACCTAGTTAAAAACAAGATTAATTTCTTAAAGTTGAATAACCATAAAGTAATGATTCTTGATATTAAAACCAAATTGGAGTTTTAATGAATCTTTTAAAAGAAGATTAAAGAATAAATTTAGAAGAATTTATCTTTGATAAAATTAATGGGAACCTTTCCCTAATAATGTGAATATTTCATTAAAAGAAATATTCTTAATTGGAATGAGGCATATGATGTGTTTTATAGCACTTGTTTATTGATTGTAAAATACGCGAGTTATTCAGAAAGACCGGGTTCAACCCATTCTGAACAATTACTATGACGATTAAAGGTCGAAGATGAAGACAGCGGTTGTAAACCGAAGGTCTTCACATCGTTTGGGTGATTACTGATGTCATGATTGGGAGGCATCCCAAGACAAGGTAATAAGTGGTGATCGTCCAGACGTACTTGGAAATCTACGGATATGCAAGGACCTCTCTCTTGCATTGGGAGCCCAGACATTTTTACTAATGTGGATGATGGAAAGCGAGGTACCTCGGATTTGAGTCTATAGTGGCTCTAGATTTACGCCCCATAGGGCGGGGAAACGTATTGTTCAGGCATAACCAATCCACTAACATATTTGTCGACCGGCCCTGGCGCTCCTAAGGGCTCACGTAAGTCTGAGTCCTGAGACATAGGCTAAATTATCTCAAATTCGGTAAGGACGATCCCTTGCCTTGGTTCATGATGGAAATCCAACTTCCAATACGACACCATACAGTTTTGATTGTAAAACTAGTATGGCGACATAGTATATGGTAGCTATGCCGTCTATGATTGATACATTGTGATTGAAATGTTTTTGAAACATATATACACTAATAATAATATCTAATCCGTTTTATCGTATCAAGCATTTTTGACCATTAAAAGGTAAAACTCTATCCTCCGGTTTGCGCTGCATTGTGTGATGGGACTTGAGTCTTATAACGGTTTCATTTTTTTAAAAAAGCATTGCGTTGTTTAACGATTTACTTTATTTCTTGCACTCGCAATCCAATGGAGTAAACTCGTTCCGCGTTAGCGGCGTGGTCCTGTGATTAGCCTTATTATTATTTGATAAGTTAAGTAAGATGTATCATACCAGTCCCATGACTGACTCGTAGTTTGTTTCACTTTGCAAACTCGAGTGCCCTCTTTTCCACACGGACAATCGAGTGGCTTGTTTTGCAGATACTATTTATTAGTTAGGATTCTGGATCGAAGCTTAAAGCTGTGGCCAGAGAAATGATAGTCTTCCGCTGCATTGTGTTAAGTTTATTGTAAATTAATCTTCCACTGTATTATTATTTCGTTGTACTCTGATATTCTGTACTCTGATGTATCATTATTATAATGTTTATAAAAGTCTTCTATTATTTGTTCTGATGTGTTGTATGCCCAAAGTTAGTGTATCCGGCGATTTCCCGCGAAGGGATTTTCGGGTAATTACAATTTTTCTAACAAAACTTGAATGCTTCATGAAGACATTATGGTTAATAAATAAAATAAACTTTGTACCTACATAAATCAAACAAACATAGAAATTCTTACGCAAATGGATTTCCGAAAAACACCTTATTTTAAGAAACACAAACATATATACATGATATTCCTTTTTAAGAGAACCACTCTTTCATCATCTTTTTTGGACCAAAACTCCATTTTTTAACCAAAATAGCTCGTACCCTCAACTATAAGCATAACTCTGTAGAAATCATCATTCTCCTTGAAATCAATTTAAATATTAACACAAATGAACTGAATTAGTCAAAATCCGTTACAATCGAAAATGAACAAAAGAAGATGGAAAGCAATTCAAATGAATCAAATTTACCTAACAATTGATGTAGCACTACAAAATCGTCCGAAGATAAACTAAATTAACTTGAAGGAAAAACAAAAACCTAAGGTGAGTATAAGCACTATAACATAGCTCGTATCCTCAACTACAAGCATAACTCGGTAGAAAACATCACTTTCCTTGAAATCTACTTAAATATTAACACATATGAACTAAATTAGTCAAAATTCATTACAATAAAAAACGAAGAAAAGAAGATGGAAAATAATTCAAATGAATCAAATTTATCTAACAATTGATGTAACATTACAAAATCGTCCAAAGATAAGCTAAATTAATTTGGAGGAAAACCAAGAACTTAAAAATGACCACCCCTTAGTCAAATTTGGAGCACGTATAATAATACCCTTTATTTATATCCTTTTATATCATAGTTAATGGCATTACTTTACTAAGAAAATAGTTAATTTGTTAGTAACCCCTTTTCAGAATCTCACCGATAATGTTCTTTGTTTAAATCTTAGGAAAATAAAAAAAATGAATTAAAAAGGGGCATTTCAATATACTTTATATAAACAACTTAAATTAATTCATATTTCTTTTACAACCATTATCTTCTAATAAGGAAAATTTTCACTATCCATAATAGAATTTTTCTACCAAAATTTGAAGTTCATACCCACTCATATGCACTGCTTCATGAAGATACTATGGTTAATAAATAAAATAAATCTTTTTACCAACATAAATCAAACAAACATAGAAATTGTTATGCAAATGGATTTTCGAAAAACACCTTATTTTAAGCAACACAAACAAATATTCAAGATATTCCTTTTGTAAGAGAACAACTCTTTCATCATCTTTTTTTGGATCAAAACTTCATTTTTTTAAACCAAAATAGCTCTTACCCATGACTATAAGCATAACTCGGTAGAAAACATCGCTCTCCTTGAAATATATTTAAATATTAACACAAATGAACTAAATTAGTCAAAATCCATTACAATCGAAAATGAACAAAAGAAGATGGAAAACAATTCAAATGAATCAATTACATAACAATTGATGTAGCATTACAAAATCGTCCAAAGATAAACTAAATTAACTTGGAGGAAAAAACAAAAACTTAAGGTAAGTATATTCACTTTGTTATTTAAAGCTACAAAGTTATGTGAATTCACCACTAGATATTTTGTTTTAACAAATCTTTACATCCAAAAATGTCAAAATTGGAAACTACAGTAGGCAATCAATTTGGAAGGTAAATTGCCTTTAGCTGAAATGATCGACTTCTAGGACAAAGTTTCCTAATTAACCTGATTTTTGTTTCATCTTTATCAATTACAAATATTTCTTTCTACAGCGTAGTCCAAATCACATTACACATCCTATTTTAGAAATAATTAACATTATTGTACCGACGAATCCAGAGTATGGTAACTAACTTACTTTAAAATAATTTGTCTACCTATCCAGTGTTTACTACAATGAAAGAAGGAAATTTAACTATAAACATGAATATGAAAATGTGAATAAATTGTGGCATAGCGCACATTGATCAAAAATTCAAATTGAGAAATTTAGGTTAGTTTACTATAATGATTTAGATATTTACATATATAGCAATTAAGAAAAGATTACTTTCAATAATTACTTGCACATTTAAGCCATTTAGTAATTCTTAATAATAATCATTATCGACCGAACTGTCCTTTTGTTCCTTTGACTATCTAAATAAAAAATATGAAATAAAAAAACTTATAAGAATTGGCAGATGTAACCAAATCTACATAAAAGAATAGAAGAATGGATAAATATTTGTCTTATATAGCTCAGCGAAATCAATTCAAAAGATTATCCATTTATATAACAAAAATTTATCCATTATAAATTAATAATACTAAAGTAAACATTATATATTACAAACACTTATTGTTATTATTAATGTAACTAACATTGAAACATTTTTTACTTATATAATTTTTCTATCACTGAAAAGGCACTGTTAAGTAGAAAGAGTAACTGATAATCTAAGTCAAGGTAAAAATGAAAAGTTAAATGTTTGATTCACGAACGAAGCTTAAATGCAGTAAAGAAAAAATATCGCAACAATTTAATTATATGACATAATTGCTGTAATAACCCGGAAAATACGAGCCAATTTAAAATTTTTTAAATTGATTATTTCAAAGCAATTTGAACCATTGAAATAGAATATTTCAATAAATTAGTGAATTAGAAATAGTAAGTCAGTTTGAAAATTGATATTTTGCAAACGGCCTCGGAATTCGACGAAACCACTTTTGTCGGGTCCGGGATGTCAAACTATTGCTAGGTTTCAAATTTCATAATTTTTCAAATCAATATGTGAGCGTGGCAAAAGAAAACGCGTTTGACCAGTTTCTGTTGAATTTAATCGACTGGAAATTGGCCATTTTTCAAACGGTCTCAGAATTCGACGAAACTAGTTTTGTTAGGACCGTATCGTCAATACGAAACTAGAAAATATTTTTCTGGAATTTTTCTAGTTAGTATGTGACCCCGGTAATTTGAAATGTACGTTTAAAATTCAATATAAGGATTTAAATGTAAATTCAACGGAAACTGATTGTAACGATCAAACCAGCTTACGATACATATCTCATTGTGTTCGGAATGGGGGTAAAACGCTATGGACGACAGGAGGTGGGCCTCGTTTCGAGGTCATATGTAAAAGTCAACCCTTGTGCAAAATTTAATAATTAAATAATGAAATAAAATAATAAAAAAAATAAACTCCCTCCTTTTCTTCTTCACTGCCCCCCCCCCCCGATCATTTACGAGAAAGAAAAAAAAAAGAGAAAACCTAAATCGCGCCGCCTGACCCTCGAACCGCCGACCATCGAATCGAAGAAGCCACCCACCGCACGACCTTCTCCCTCCAGCAACCCTCGCAGATCGAAGCAGCACCCCGAAGCAACCCTCGAACCCGACCGCGAACCTCCGAACGCCGCCTCAGAGCCGCCGACGACGCCTCCTCCCCTTCGCCAGCTATCGGTGAGTGATTTAGGTAATTTTATTTTTATATTTATTTTTATTTTTGTTTTATAATTTCTGATTTATAAAACGATTTAAAAAATAATAACTGTATTTTTTTTTGAGATTTGAAAACTGTTTTTTTTTTAGTTTTATAAAATGAAATTATAAAAGAATTATAAACTGATTTTTGTTTTAGGATTTAAAAACTGAAATTATAAAAGAATTATAAACTGATTTTTGTTTTAGGATTTAAAAACTGAAATTTTAAAAGAATATAGAAAACAGAATTTTTAAAAGATTTAGAAAACTGAAATTTTAAAAGAATATAGAAAACAGAATTTTTAAAGGATTTAAAAACAGAATTTTTAAAAGAAAATAAAAACTGGATTTTCAAAAGAAATAATAAAAAAAACTGAGTTTATTTTAAGGTTTGAAATAGAAAAGGTTTTATCTTTTGAAATAGAAAAGGTTTTATCTTTTAAAATAGAAAAAAAGGGGTTTAAATTTTGAAATGAAAAAGGTTGAATCTTTTAAAAGAAAAAGATTTGAACTTGCAAAAATAAAGATCATATTTTTAAAAATAGAAAAGACAGAATTTTTGTTAAGTAGAAGAAGTAAGATATGATTCTTATATTTTTAAAGTAATAAAAATCTAGTTTTTACATCATAGGAATATTAAAAATATAATCTTTGTTTTTAAAATATGATCTTTATATATTGAATAACATAGTAAAAATTCGATTTTTACTTATGTAGAGAATACGGGAAACGAAAGCGACAAGAAGACGAAATAGACGAAGATTTCCATAAAGGAAGAGTCGTGTGATTGGATAGCTACTGGTGAGAAATTCTCACTCTTCAATTTCTTTTTATATATCTATATATGTGTGGAAAATAAAAGTGAATTGCTATATATATATATATATATATATATATATATATATATATATATATACGCCCCCTCGTCCACAAACCATGGACGATATTTATTGGTTGAAATTGTTGTGAAAATTGGTTGACGGCAAATTGTTGTTTGGGATTGTTTGTGGTTGGTATTGAATTGGTTGTGGTTGAAAAATACCCGTTTGTGATTGGAAAATATTTGGTTGAAACCACATAGGATTAGTTTGTGGTAATGAAATAAATATAAACATGCCGCCTGCGTGCGAATTAGATGCATGATCCCCATTGTCAAAAACCGCGAGGTTTTAAGGTAGAGCGAGGAGCCGTACTAGGGACGGTGCCGGTTTAACTACCCTGCCGTTATGCTGCCGAAATTTTGAATAATCTTTGTGTGTTAGAATTATTTTCATATGTTGAAATTATTTGCATGCATAGAAATTAAAGCCATATATTGAAACTATGTCCATGTGTGGAAATATTCATGTGTTGAAAAGTGTTGTGTGAAAATAAAATTCATTTGTGAATGAATGAAGTGTATAAACAATAAAAATCACATTTTTATATATATATGAAGTATGAAAAATATTCGCCTTATATAAATAATTTCAATCATAAAAAATTCATCTTTTCAATAAGAACAACATAAATAAATTGTCCATGTGTGGAAATGCTCATTTGTTGAGAAATGTGTGTAGTGGAAAAGATTCATGTGTTGAATAAAAAGATTGAACGATAAAAATTACATTTTTATTGAAACTATGAAGTGTTGAAACCATACGTTGGTTGAATAAATATTTTAAATGATAAAAATATCATTTTATCATATGTGTGATATGCTAAAGATATGCAGACGATGAAATAAATATTTGTGATAGAAATATTATTTTTAACATGCATAGGAACTAAATAAAATAGTCATGTGTTGAAATCTACTTTAGTTCGCCAAAATTATCATCTTTGAAATGTGAAGTGTTAAAAATATCCACTTGTTCAAATAAACGTGCATGAGTTGAAATATACATTAACTAGCTAATGATATGATTTTAGCCTATGCATGCGATATTAGAATGAATGGTATTTTTAGACCAAAGCAAGTCAAATATGAAGTTGAATCGAAAATGATAAATATTAGAAATTGTATATATGTGCATGCATATCTGTTGAACAGGTTATAGCAAAGGTGCTAGAGAAGAGGAATAAAATTTTGTGCCCGACAAATAGGTACACATTTACTGATTTGTTTGGGTGATGATTTTATGAGCCTATTGGCTAGCCGCTTGGCTTTTTCTTTTTCTTTTTGAGATTAGAAGGACCGGGAACGCTATTTGCGATTTCCCGATGCCCCCGGTACAGGGGAGGTTATGGCGAAATTTTCCAAAATTTTAGGGAGATAGAAAAATATTTGAAGTGAAAACGATATAGGAATTATTGAATGGACTATATTTATATAAATATATAAATATAAATAGAATTAAAACGAAACGTGGCCGTGCAGTTCATATTTTGAAACCGTGATTTCAAATGACTAGTGCGGAAGATCCGACCATTGGATTTTCCCGAAACCTCAACCGTTGGGTTCGCCTTGGAAATATCTTTCCAACGGCACCAACTTTGTGAAGATCCGACGGTTGGATTGTCTGGAATGTTTAATTCAAAATTAAGGAAAAACAGCGCCAGAAACGATTATATTTATATATATATATAAATATAATTAAATTAAATCGAATAACGACGCTGCAGTTCGAAAATTGAAATCGTAACTTCAAATGGTTAGTGTGGAAGATCCGACCGTCGGATTTTCCTAAAACTGGAACCGTTGGGTTCGTTTTGAAAAGACCTTCCTAATGATGTAAAATTTGTGAAGATCCAACGGTTAGATTTTCCTATATGTGTAAAACAAAATTAGTGGAAAGCAGCGCCAGTGCGTCGATACGACCTGAAACGTCGTTTAATTAAATATGGCCGTTTTAAATTAAATAAAAATGGCGATATATCGTTATTAAGTGCTATAGACGATATAGAGTGAAAATAAACCAAATTTGTTGTGTTTGCTTGATATGTGATGGTTGAATGTATTTGACGTGAAAATTATAACTAAACAACTGAAATGTGAATGTTGAATAGTTCAACCCTATGATTAATTGGTTTGAAAATCTAAATATACGTGGGTTATTTGAAAAGGCCGAGTTTATCTCATTTCAAATAATCGATCGACGTTGAGAAGTCGAAGAGTCGAAGACGACTGAAGACCGACGATCTCCACGTTGGATGGATGGGCGCTACTGATGCTCGTGATCGGTGTAGCTACCATGAAGGAATTGAAGTAGTAACCGTCCAAACATAGTGTTGATTGTACGGATATGCGAGGAATTGGTGCCTCCGGTTTCGTTCAAACCCAGAACGGACTTGTAAATGGACTGTGTGTCTGACATTGGATTTTGTTCTGTGTTGATTGATCTCTGTTAAATATATATCTGTTTGGCGGCAGAGAATTTATTCTCTTGCTTAACGCCCTTCTCTGAGACGTACGAGCTTAGAGGTTATGTATTGACAGAAATCAGTCGCATGGAGTGGATTGCCTGTGTGGCACGCCTAAGTGGCATGTGATCAAGGCTTCTGTTGCAAAGCAAAGTCTTGTGGTTGATGATCAAAGCATGGTCTGTGTGACTAGCTTTGTGTATAACGTGAATTCGCGAGCCTCACACCTCGGTATGAGTCAAAAACGGGAGAGTGACTGCAGGGAGAGCACGACGTTTCTTTCTAGCTAAGGTGGTGTCAGTGACCTACCAGCCCTGACATTATATATACTTTTCACCTGTGTGGTTGTTGGAATGCGAGGCGCCTCGATTATAGGTCTGTAAGGACCGGGAAACGTGTGTTCAGGAATTGCCAATCCTCAAAAGTAAGAGAGGACCGGCCCTGAAGATCCAAGGATCATAGTGGGGTCCTGGGACATTTGCTAGAGTGTCTCGAATCGGAGAGGAGCTTGCCCCTTGCCTCGACTCATGAAGGAATCCAATTTCCAATACGATATGTGCGGTTGTGATTGTATTACTAGTACGGCGACATAGTAGATGGTAGCTATGCCGTCTAGGATTGATATTTATGATTGAATTTGCTTTTGAAACATATATACACTAGTAATAATATCAAACACTTTGGTTTATTCGTATGAAGCATCTTTGGCCATTATAAGGTAAAAACTCTATCCTCCGGCTTGCGTTGCATTGTGTGATGGGACCTGAGTCTTATAATGGCTTCATTTTAGAAAAGCATTGCGTTGATTTAATCATTTACTTTCCTTCATGCACGAGCACTCATTGGAGTAAACCCGTTCCGCGAAAGTGGCGTGGTCCTTTGATTTGCCTTATTATTGTTGTTAATAAGTCGAATAGATTTCTCATACCGGTCCCATGACTGACTCGTAGTTTGTTTCACCTTGCAAACTCGGGTGCCCTTATTTTCACACGGGCAGCCTAGTTACAGGTTTCTGATGCACCTTTTGGCTCATGGCGAGGCTTGACTACACTGTGCTGACTTGGATTTTCTCCGCCATTATTGTATCTATATTATGATTCCGCCACTGGCGATGTAGACTGATATTCCTTTTGTGTACTCTTTATGTATGATTCCGCCTCAGGCGATGGTGACTGATTATGTATCATTATGCACTAAGTTGTATCCTGTACTGTGCTTCTCTGATGTGATATTATCTATATGATTCCGCTGTCATATGTGTGTAAATTATTCTAATTTCTGTTTATGCTATTATCTGTGATATGCTAATGATGATTAATGTGTTATATTCCAATGATTATCCTTAACACCGTGCCACGGGGTTTTGGGATCGTCACGGCTGGTATCAGAGCTTTGGTTAACCTTAGTTCTGGAGTCTAACACATTAAACACTTCGTCAAGATAGAATCAGTAGTATTCTAAGGCGAGTCGCTCATTAGAGATAGGACTAGTAAAGTCCTAGAATGAGCTGAGCAGAATAGCAAAAACAATTGATCAGTCCATCGTTATCTTTCCGTAGGAATTTCTGCTTAACTATGCAATAGACTATTATTTCTGTTAACTGACTTTTTCGTTACTTATACAGAATTTGACAAATGGCTACCAGAGGAGCCGCTGCTAGAGGAGGCCGTGCCGGCCGAGGCCGAGGAAGGGGAGAAATCCCAGCTCAAGAAGGACCTTTGATACAACCTCCGGCAGCTCAATACTTCGAGCTTGACCGTGTAGCTAAGAGATATAAGAACTTAGGAGGCAAGACCTTCTCGGGGACTGGCACCGTAATAGAGGCCCTTGCATGGCTCAAAACATGCGAGAAAATTCTTGAAGGCCTAAGGCTAGGAAGCGAAGACAAAGCTACTATGGGCGCCTAGCTTATGCAGGAACAAGCCGAATTATGGTGGGACTCTCTTACCGCCGGGAATAGAGAAGCTGGAAGAACATGGGATGGATTCAAAGAACTCTTCAAGGAGAAATATGTCCCAGAGCAAGCTTTAGAAAGAATGCACGATGACTTCGCCAATCTCCAGCAAGGGGATCTTTCCGTGCAAGATTATCTGAACAAATTCACAATGCTGTCGCCCTATGCTCCCGAACTTGTTGCTACCGCGAAATCCAAAAATAAGAGATTTATCTTTGGACTAAAACGTCAATATCATGATAGAGCAATGGCCCATGTCAAGCTGGATTTCAACGAGCTAGTGGAGATGACATGCAACTATGAAGACCTTGATCAAAGGCATCTGGATCAGGATCGCGCTAGAAGTCAAGCAGGAAACAAGCGCAAACCTACTGCAAATCAGGGCGAGTCAAGCCAAGCAGCATCTTCAAAGCCTCAGACTGGCAATCCGCCACGAGGAAATTGCTTTAATTGTGGTAAGCCGGGGCACTACTCAAACGTCTGCACAGCCCCGAAGAGGCAGAGAACAAATTCTCAAGGCTCGAGCCAAGGCTCTCAGAACCCTCGCTCGTGCTTCAACTGTCGCAAGACCGGCCATCTAGTCAAAGACTGTCCTTTGATAAAGAAAGCTACTGTAGCTCATGTCTATGACGGGTCTAGCCCGCCAGCTGCTTCCGATGGAGCAGGTAAACCCGATGTTTTGGGAGGTACCCTTACAATTAAAAATATTCATGTTTCTGTATTATTTGACACAGGTGCATCCCGTAGTTTTATTGCTAAAAACACAGTGCACAAACTAAAGTTAAAACAACGAAAGCTTAAAGAATTGGTTGAAGTTCATAACCCGATAGGGGGTCCTATTACTCTCGGTTCATATTGTAGAGTGCCGATCTCTTATTCTTCCTACAAATTTTCTTTTGATTTAATCGTTATGGATTTTCCCGAATTCGATATTATTCTCGGGCTAGATTGGTTAACGAAACATGAAGCCGAAGTGAAGTGTGCGGAAAGAATTGTTAAAATCCGAACGAAGCTTGGATATATTACGGTTCCTTGTCATGGTTCGAATCCGAATAGAGAAGAATTTTGGTCAGCATTAGAACTTATCCCCACTTCCATAGAAAAGATTCCGATTGTTAGCAACTATGCGGATGTGTTTGAAGAAGTTGAAAACTTACCTCCGCAAAGAGAAATAGAATTCCGAATCGATCTAATTCCCAATGCTAGACCCGTGGTACATCCAATCCGTAGAATGACTCCCAAAGAAAAAGAAGAATTAGGCGATCAAACTCGTCAACTATTGTGGAAAGGTCTAATCAGACCAAGTTTTTCTAATTGGGGTGCAGCTGTTGTGTTTGTCCCAAAGTCAGACGGTACTCTTAGATTATGTGTTGATTACCGAGACCTCAACAAACAGACGCTTAAAAATAAATATCCACTACCCCGCATTGATGATTTGCTAGACCAATTGAATGGGGCGAAAGTATTTTCCCGAATGGACCTAGCTACAGGTTTTCATCAATTGAGAATAGCAGAAGAGTGTGTTCCTTTGACCGCTTTCAGAGGCCCAGACATATTTTATGAATGGTTAGTAATGCCGTTTGGCCTATGCAACGCTCCATCATACTTTGTCGATCTAATGAATAGAGTGTTCAAGGGAGTTCTGAATAAATTTGTTCTCGTATTCATCGATGATATTTTAATCTACTCCAAATCAAAACCCGAGCATGAAAAACACTTAGAACAAGTATTGGAGATTCTAAGGAAGAACGTCTTCAAAGCCAAATTCTCTAAATGTGTCTTCTGGCAAGAAGAAGTTAAATTTCTTGGCCATGTCGTCTCAGGGAAAGGAATTTCTGTTGACCCAAGCAAGATAACAGCGATTCAAGACTGGAAACAACCCACTACTCCCACAGAAGTTAGAAGTTTTATGGGGTTGGCTAGTTATTATCGAAAGTTCGTTAAGGATTTTTCGAAGATATCCGGTCCGTTAACGAAGCTCACAAAGAAACATGAGAAGTTTAAGTGGACTTCCGACTGTGAAGAAGCTTTCCAGGAATTGAAATCGAAGCTGACCACCGCTCCAGTATTAACTATTATTGATGGCAATCAAGATTTAACGGTTTGGACAGATGCTTCTATTAGAGGTCTTGGTGCAGTGTTAATGCAGAGAGGCCAAGTAGTCGCTTATGCAAGCCGCCAATTGAAACCGCATGAGAAGAATTATGTGACTCACGATCTTGAGTTGCTAGCCATCGTATTTGCCTTGAAAATCTGGAGGCATTACTTATTGGGCGAGAAATTTATACTGTACATAGATCACCAATCATTGAAGTATTTATATACCCAGAAAGATCTGAATCTGAGACAGCAGCGTTGGCTAGAATTTCTTGCAGCGTATGATCTTGATATCCTGTATACGCCAGGGAAAGCTAACGTAGTAGCGGATGCACTTAGTAGAAAAACCGCAATTGTTGCCCATCTTATAATTACACCTGGATTGATTGATAGGATTTCAGCCCTTCAGAAAGAAGATGAATTCATTCAGAGAATCAGTAAGAGAGTCAAGGAAGGTGAAACCACGAGTTTCCGTATTGACAATAAGGGGGTTCTCAGGTTAAATAACAGGATTTGCATCCCAAATATTCCAGGCCTTCGAAGAGAAGTGCTAGATGAATGCCATAAATCCAAATTTTGCATCCATCCTGGGGTGAGTAAAATGTACAACGATATCAAACGCACTTTCTGGTGGAAGGCAATGAAAAGAGATATTTCTTTGTATGTTAGCAGATGCCCTACTTGTCAATTGGTCAAGAGTGACCAACAAAAGCTAGTTGGACTGTTGCAACCGTTGGAAGTCCCAGGTTGGAAATGGGAACAGATTTCCATGGATTTCATAGATGGTTTGCCGCGAACCAAGAAAGGTAATGACAGTATTTGGGTAATCGTAGATCGCTTCACGAAGACTGCCCATTTTATACCTGTCAGGTCCAATCGAACTGCCCAAAGTCTAGCATAGATATATTTCAAAGAAATTGTTAAGCTGCATGGAATTCCCATCAGCATAGTCAGTGATAGAGATCCCCTATTTACTAGCAAATTCTGGGAGGCTTTCCAGACAGAATTGGGGACAAAACTGAATATGAGCACCGCATATCACCCCCAAACAGATGGCCAAACTGAGCGGGTGAATAAAATTCTGGAAGATTTATTGCGGGCTTGTATAATCGATTTTGGTGGGTCATGGGAAGATCATTTGCATTTGGCAGAATTCTCATATAACAATAGCTATCAAGCAAGTTTGAAGATGTCACCATTTGAAGCATTATATGGCAGACCCTGCAGATCTCCAGCATGTTGGGTAGAACCTGGCAACAGACTTGTACTAGGACCCGATATGATTAGGGAAGCATCTGATAAAGTGGACTTCATCAAGAAGCGATTGAAAACCGCCCAAAGCCGACAGAAAAGTTATGCAGACTCTAGAAGGAGAGATTTGACATTTGCTGTTGGTGATCATGTTTATTTAAAGGTTTCTCCGATGAGAGGGGTAATCAGATTTGGAAAGACTGGAAAGTTGGCACCGAGATTTATTGGTCCCTTTCCTATACTTGAGCGAATTGGAACTCTTGCTTATAGGGTTCAATTGCCAGATTGGTTGCCTGGAGTGCACAATGTATTTCACGTATCTCAACTTAGGAGACATGTGCATGATCCGGATCTTGTTGTAGAAGAAGCAGCGCAACAGGATGTGGAGATAACTCCAGAATTAGCACTCAGAAGAGAGCCATTAAAAATTGTTGGCAAAGAAACTAGAGAACTCAGAAGCAAAAAGGTTCATTTAGTTAAAGTGCAGTGGAGCAGTGATCCTAGAGACTGTACTTGGGAAACTGAGGAAAGCATTAAGCAAGCTTACCCCAAATGCAGAGTGGATATCTCTGACTAACTCCGGTGCAAGGTACCTTTATCATACTTTGCATTTACATTTTATTTCCTACTTTACTGTTGTTTCCTTTTCGGGGACGAAAAGTTTTAAGTAGGGGAGATTGTAATAACCCGGAAAATACGAGCCAATTTAAAATTTTTTAAATTGATTATTTCAAAGCAATTTGAACCATTGAAATAGAATATTTCAATAAATTAGTGAATTAGAAATAGTAAGCCAGTTTGAAAATTGATATTTTACAAACGGCCTCGGAATTCGACGAAACCACTTTTGTCGGGTCCGGGATGTCAAACTATTGCTAGGTTTCAAATTTCATAATTTTTCAAATCAATATGTGAGCGTGGCAAAAGAAAACGCGTTTGACCAGTTTCTGTTGAATTTAATCGACTGGAAATTGGCCATTTTTCAAACGGTCTCAGAATTCGACGAAACTAGTTTTGTTAGGACCGTATCGTCAATACGAAACTAGAAAATATTTTTCTGGAATTTTTCTAGTTAGTATGTGACCCCGGTAATTTGAAATGTACGTTTAAAATTCAATATAAGGATTTAAATGTAAATTCAACGGAAACTGATTGTAACGATCAAACCAGCTTACGATTCATATCCCATTGTGTTCGGAATGGGGGTAAAACGCTATGGACGACAGGAGGTGGGCCTCATTTCGAGGTCATATGTAAAAGTCAACCCTTGTGCAAAATTTAATAATTAAATAATGAAATAAAATAATAAAAAAAATAAACTCCCTCCTTTTCTTCTTCACTGCCCCCCCCCCCCCCCCCCGATCATTTACCAGAAAGAAAAAAAAAAGAGAAAACCTAAAACCTAAATCGCGCCGCCTGACCCTCGAACCGCCGACCATCGAATCGAAGAAGCCACCCACCGCACGACCTCCTCCCTCCAGCAACCCTCGCAGATCGAAGCAGCACCCCGAAGCAACCCTCGAACCCGACCGCGAACCTCCGAACGCCGCCTCAGAGCCGCCGACGACGCCTCCTCCCCTTCGCCAGCTATCGGTGAGTGATTTAGGTAATTTTATTTTTATATTTATTTTTATTTTTGTTTTATAATTTCTGATTTATAAAACGATTTAAAAAATAATAACTGTATTTTTTTTTTGAGATTTGAAAACTGTTTTTTTTTAGTTTTATAAACTGAAATTATAAAAGAATTATAAACTGATTTTTGTTTTAGGATTTAAAAACTGAAATTATAAAAGAATTATAAACTGATTTTTGTTTTAGGATTTAAAAACTGAAATTTTAAAAGAATATAGAAAACAGAATTTTTAAAAGATTTAGAAAACTGAAATTTTAAAAGAATATAGAAAACAGAATTTTTAAAGGATTTAAAAACAGAATTTTTAAAAGAAAATAAAAACTGGATTTTCAAAAGAAATAATAAAAAAAAAACTGAGTTTATTTTAAGGTTTGAAATAGAAAAGGTTTTATCTTTTGAAATAGAAAAGGTTTTATCTTTTAAAATAGAAAAAAAGGGGTTTAAATTTTGAAATGAAAAAGGTTGAATCTTTTAAAAGAAAAAGATTTGAACTTGCAAAAATAAAGATCATATTTTTAAAAATAGAAAAGACAGAATTTTTGTTAAGTAGAAGAAGTAAGATATGATTCTTATATTTTTAAAGTAATAAAAATCTAGTTTTTACATCATAGGAATATTAAAAATATAATCTTTGTTTTTAAAATATGATCTTTATATATTGAATAACATAGTAAAAATTCGATTTTTACTTATGTAGAGAATACGGGAAACGAAAGCGACAAGAAGACGAAATAGACGAAGATTTCCATAAAGGAAGAGTCGTGTGATTGGATAGCTACTGGTGAGAAATTCTCACTCTTCAATTTCTTTTTATATATCTATATATGTGTGGAAAATAAAAGTGAATTGCTATATATAAATATAAATATATATATATATATATATATATATATATATATATATATATATATATACGCCCCCTCGTCCACAAACCATGGACGATATTTATTGGTTGAAATTGTTGTGAAAATTGGTTGACGGCAAATTGTTGTTTGGGATTGTTTGTGGTTGGTATTGAATTGGTTGTGGTTGAAAAATACCCGTTTGTGATTGGAAAATATTTGGTTGAAACCACATAGGATTAGTTTGTGGTAATGAAATAAATATAAACATGCCGCCTGCGTGCGAATTAGATGCATGATCCCCATTGTCAAAAACCGCGAGGTTTTAAGGTAGAGCGAGGAGCCGTACTAGGGACGGTGCCGGTTTAACTACCCTGCCGTTATGCTGCCGAAATTTTGAATAATCTTTGTGTGTTAGAATTATTTTCATATGTTGAAATTATTTGCATGCATAGAAATTAAAGCCATATATTGAAACTATGTCCATGTGTGGAAATATTCATGTGTTGAAAAGTGTTGTGTGAAAATAAAATTCATTTGTGAATGAATGAAGTGTATAAACAATAAAAATCACATTTTTATATATATATGAAGTATGAAAAATATTCGCCTTATATAAATAATTTCAATCATAAAAATTTCATCTTTTCAATAAGAACAACATAAATAAATTGTCCATGTGTGGAAATGCTCATTTGTTGAGAAATGTGTGTAGTGGAAAAGATTCATGTTTTGAATAAAAAGATTGAACGATAAAAATTACATTTTTATTGAAACTATGAAGTGTTGAAACCATACGTTGGTTGAATAAATATTTTAAATGATAAAAATATCATTTTATCATATGTGTGATATGCTAAAGATATGCAGACGATGAAATAAATATTTGT
Organism: Allium sativum; assembly: GCA_030737875.1. Classification (NCBI taxonomy): domain Eukaryota; kingdom Viridiplantae; phylum Streptophyta; class Magnoliopsida; order Asparagales; family Amaryllidaceae; genus Allium; species Allium sativum. The sequence goes on along the minus strand of CM060916.1, from coordinate 744,907,070 downwards.
GATAGAAATATTATTTTTAACATGCATAGGAACTAAATAAAATAGTCATGTGTTGAAATCTACTTTAGTTCGCCAAAATTATCATCTTTGAAATGTGAAGTGTTAAAAATATCCACTTGTTCAAATAAACGTGCATGAGTTGAAATATACATTAACTAGCTAATGATATGATTTTAGCCTATGCATGCGATATTAGAATGAATGGTATTTTTAGACCAAAGCAAGTCAAATATGAAGTTGAATCGAAAATGATAAATATTAGAAATTGTATATATGTGCATGCATATCTGTTGAACAGGTTATAGCAAAGGTGCTAGAGAAGAGGAATAAAATTTTGTGCCCGACAAATAGGTACACATTTACTGATTTGTTTGGATGATGATTTTATGAGCCTATTGGCTAGCCGCTTGGCTTTTTCTTTTTCTTTTTGAGATTAGAAGGACCGGGAACGCTATTTGCGATTTCCCGATGCCCCCGGTACAGGGGAGGTTTTGGCGAAATTTTCCAAAATTTTAGGGAGATAGAAAAATATTTGAAGTGAAAACGATATAGGAATTATTGAATGGACTATATTTATATAAATATATAAATATAAATAGAATTAAAACGAAACGTGGCCGTGCAGTTCATATTTTGAAACCGTGATTTCAAATGACTAGTGCGGAAGATCCGACCATTGGATTTTCCCGAAACCTCAACCGTTGGGTTCGCCTTGGAAATATCTTTCCAACGGCACCAACTTTGTGAAGATCCGACGGTTGGATTGTCTGGAATGTTTAATTCAAAATTAAGGAAAAACAGCGCCAGAAACGATTATATTTATATATATATATATATAAATATAATTAAATTAAATCGAATAACGACGCTGTAGTTCGAAAATTGAAATCGTAACTTCAAATGGTTAATGTGGAAGATCCGACCGTCGGATTTTCCTAAAACTGGAACCGTTGGGTTCGTTTTGAAAAGACCTTCCTAATGATGTAAAATTTGTGAAGATCCAACGGTTAGATTTTCCTATATGTGTAAAACAAAATTAGTGGAAAGCAGCGCCAGTGCGTCGATACGACCTGAAACGTCGTTTAATTAAATATGGCCGTTTTAAATTAAATAAAAATGGCGATATATCGTTATTAAGTGCTATAGACGATATAGAGTGAAAATAAACCAATTTTGTTGTGTTTGCTTGATATGTGATGGTTGAATGTATTTGACGTGAAAATTATAACTAAACAACTGAAATGTGAATGTTGAATAGTTCAACCCTATGATTAATTGGTTTGAAAATCTAAATATACGTGGGTTATTTGAAAAGGCCGAGTTTATCTCATTTCAAATAATCGATCGACGTTGAGAAGTCGAAGAGTCGAAGACGACTGAAGACCGACGATCTCCACGTTGGATGGATGGGCGCTACTGATGCTCGTGATCGGAGTAGCTACCATGAAGGAATTGAAGTAGTAACCGTCCAAACATAGTGTTGATTGTACGGATATGCGAGGAATTGGTGCCTCCGGTTTCGTTCAAACCCAGAACGGACTTGTAAATGGACTGTGTGTCTGACATTGGATTTTGTTCTGTGTTGATTGATCTCTGTTAAATATATATCTATTTGGCGGCAGAGAATTTATTCTCTTGCTTAACGCCCTTCTCTGAGACGTACGAGCTTAGAGGTTATGTATTGACAGAAATCAGTCGCATGGAGTGGATTGCCTGTGTGGCACGCCTAAGTGGCATGTGATCAAGGCTTCTGTTGCAAAGCAAAGTCTTGTGGTTGATGATCAAAGCATGGTCTGTGTGACTAGCTTTGTGTATAACGTGAATTCGCGAGCCTCACACCTCGGTATGAGTCAAAAACGGGAGAGTGACTGCAGGGAGAGCACGACGTTTCTTTCTAGCTAAGGTGGTGTCAGTGACCTACCAGCCCTGACATTATATATACTTTTCACCTGTGTGGTTGTTGGAATGCGAGGCGCCTCGATTATAGGTCTGTAAGGACCGGGAAACGTGTGTTCAGGAATTGCCAATCCTCAAAAGTAAGAGAGGACCGGCCCTGAAGATCCAAGGATCATAGTGGGGTCCTGGGACATTTGCTAGAGTGTCTCGAATCGGAGAGGAGCTTGCCCCTTGCCTCGACTCATGAAGGAATCCAATTTCCAATACGATATGTGCGGTTGTGATTGTATTACTAGTACGGCGACATAGTAGATGGTAGCTATGCCGTCTAGGATTGATATTTATGATTGAATTTGCTTTTGAAACATATATACACTAGTAATAATATCAAACACTTTGGTTTATTCGTATGAAGCATCTTTGGCCATTATAAGGTAAAAACTCTATCCTCCGGCTTGCGTTGCATTGTGTGATGGGACCTGAGTCTTATAATGGCTTCATTTTAGAAAAGCATTGCGTTGATTTAATCATTTACTTTCCTTCATGCACGAGCACTCATTGGAGTAAACCCGTTCCGCGAAAGTGGCGTGGTCCTTTGATTTGCCTTATTATTGTTGTTAATAAGTCGAATAGATTTCTCATACCAGTCCCATGACTGACTCGTAGTTTGTTTCACCTTGCAAACTCGGGTGCCCTTATTTTCACACGGGCAGCCTAGTTACAGGTTTCTGATGCACCTTTTGGCTCATGGCGAGGCTTGACTACACTGTGCTGACTTGGATTTTCTCCGCCATTATTGTATCTATATTATGATTCCGCCACTGGCGATGTAGACTGATATTCCTTTTGTGTACTCTTTATGTATGATTCCGCCTCAGGCGATGGTGACTGATTATGTATCATTATGCACTAAGTTGTATCCTGTACTGTGCTTCTCTGATGTGATATTATCTATATGATTCCGCTGTCATATGTGTGTAAATTATTCTAATTTCTGTTTATGCTATTATCTGTGATATGCTAATGATGATTAATGTGTTATATTCCAATGATTATCCTTAACACCGTGCCACGGGGTTTTGGGATCGTCACAATTGTTGTAAAATTAAATAGAACATATGTTAAACAAAAAGCCATTAGAGAGAATAGAAAAGATAGGGGAGAGACTTTTATTTCTATTACTTCAAGTGTGTACATTTGTGACGACAAGGAATTTCGTTCGGTCCGAACCAGTCGCTAAACCGATCCAGGCCGTTCGAACCGCCCTATCGTTTGAGAACAGGACAAAACAGAACGCATACAGAAGAACATTTCACTGTATATTACTACAATGCATCAGATTACAAGAATATACAGAGTATAAATGAATATTACATAGAAATATCAGAGATTTAAATTACATTTAAATACATAGCAGCGGAAAATAATACAATACACAACTAGAAGTAGATATACGGATACAAAGCTTTCCGGATATCGTTCCAGCTGTAAACCAGGATCCTGTGAATATAAATCTGCAAAACCAAAACTACTAGCTGCCTGTGTCAAAATAAGGGCACCCAGAGTTTAGGTTAAAACAATAAACTCCAGGTCAGTCATGGGACTGGTGTGAGAACTAAAACAGTTATTAATCTTTATTTTTAAAGTTAGGTAAATCAAGGGACCACGCCGTATAACACGGAACGGGTTTCCTCCCAAGAATACCAGTGCATAAAACAAACAGCGCAATGCTAAATAAAGAAGAATGAAGCTATTATAAGACCCAGTTCCTATCACACAATGCAACGCAAGCCGGGGGATAGGGTTTTCCCTTATAACAGCCAAAGAAATCTTGATACGTTTGAAACAAATCATTTGATACTATAATAAGTGCATAGTGTATAAAACAACTTCAAATCATAAGTCAAACTCGTCAGGGCGTGTAAAACCACTGACGCCACTTCTAACTAGAAAGAAACGCATGCCCTCCCTGAGGTCCGTCTCCCGTTTTTGGTTCACAACCGGGGTGCGAGGCTCGCGAATTCACGTTACACAAAGCTGTGCCACACAGGCTGTGCTTTGATCATCACCACAAGACTTTGCTTTTCAACAGAAGCCTCGATCATTTGCCACTTAGGCATGCCACACAGGCAATTCACTCCATGTGTTTGATATCCATCAATATATAACCCCTGAGCTCGTACGTCTCAGAGAAGGGCGTTAAGCAAGAGAATAAATTCTCCGCCGCCAAACAGATATATATTTAATAGAAATCAATCGCACAGACTAAAATCCAATGTCAGACACACAGTCCATTTATAAGTCCGTTCTGGGGCTGAACGAAACCGGAGGCACCTAGTACCCCGCATATCCATCGATCTCCAAGTACGTCTGGACGATCACCAACTGTTTCCATCTTCTTAGGTGTACAGCCCAATCAAGATCATCAGTTATCACCCAAACGACGTGAAGACTTCCGGTCTTCGACCACCGTCTTCACCTTCGACACCACGTCGAATCAGTTATTCAGAATGGGATAAACCCTGTCTTTCTGAATAACTCGCGTATATATTATAAAAGTGTTACACAAACACAACATACGCCTCATTCCAATTCAGAATATTCTTTTATTCAAATATTCCTATACTTTGGGAAAAGTTCCCATTAATTTTATCCAAGATAAATTCTTTAAATTTATTCTTTAATCTCCTTTGAATATCAATTCAAACTAGTCGGGATTAGCGAACCACACCGAAGTAATCATTTATTTTATTTCCCAATCCCAACCTATTCATCCCATGAAGTAAAACTGGTAGTACTTCATATCTAACACCACAGTGTTATCGGTAATTCAATTACCATTTCACGTTCAAATCTAATTAAAGATTTAATTATCGCCTGGAGTAAAACTGGTGATACTCCATTTTCGATCATCTCAATCTAATTAAAGATTCATTAAAACTCCACTTAGTTTTAATCTTTAACTGGGTTAAAGAATCAGTGTCATTTAAAACACGGTTCACGATAAACCCAAAATCACACTCCATTAATTATCGGGTTAAAGAACAAGTGTTATTTAAAACACTGTTCACGATAAACCCAAAAATCAATACCAATTCAATTCCAATTAAATATCGTTTAATTGGTACACTTCATTAAATCTAAATAAAAGATTTAATCTTTTCACAACTAGGTTCAAGAACAGTGTTAGTGAAGACACCATTCGCGACAAACCCAAATCACATTTGATATTCAATACAAGGCTCTGAATAGAAAATATATCGGCTTATATTCAATATCAAATTCTACGACTAACAAATGTCGTATTGGAAATAACGATATAAATATATATCTTTCAAATTTCCATAACAACATCTGTATAATCACGAATTCCAACATCGAAATATTCCGAAGACAATTTCGATTCAAATCCACTCCAATGCAATCATTGGAAATTTTGGTTATTTTCAAAACCCTTTTCAAATTCAATTTATTTATTTAAAAATAAATAGAATTATAATCCTAGTTCAAAACTAGTTCATTTCGATAAAAATCTATTTTTATCTTTTCAAATATGGAGTTTTTCATCCCAAATCTTCACAAATCATTTCTTATGATTTTACACAAATTATTACTATTTTTAATAATTTTATCAAGGCCCGTACAGTCGATTTCCACCAATGGCCATCGAACTGCACTTACAGCGACCTTTTTCAAATTTGATTTGGACGTATCTCCAAATCCAACCGTTAGATTTCAAATTTCTAACATTCGTTAGAAAGCTCTTTTCGATACGAACCCAACGGTTCCGGTTTTAGGAGAATCCGACGGTCGGATCTCCCGTAATGTCCGTTTGAAATAAATGGTTGAAATTCACGAACTGCCGCGACGCGGCGCGTTCTATTCAGGCCATTATATTATATATATAATATATATAATATATATTTCGTCGATTTCTATTTAAAACGAATTATATAAATGGTTTTGAAATTCGTTTCAAAATCTATTTCAACTTCCATCTCAATTCAAAGCAAAATTGAATTCTTCTCTATAAATTCGTTTTAAAATTCATTTCTATTCAATTCAAATTTCAATTCAATTTGAATTCATTTCAATTTGCTTTCAATTCAATTTGAATTCGTTTTCAATTCAATTCATTTCGAAATCGTTTTCAATTCAATTCATTTCGAAATCACTTTCAATTCAATTCATTTCGAAATCACTTTCAATTCAATTCATTTCGAAATCGTTTTCAATTCAATTCACTTTGAATTCGTTTTCAATTCAATTCACTTTGAATTCGTTTTCAATTCAATTCATTTTGAATTCGTTTTCAATTCAATTCATTTCGAAATCGTTTTAAATTGATATAAATATCGTTCACGTCAAAATGGCGTCAATCTAATCAACACTGCTTCATAAATTTCTATTTTCAAATATTCTTTATTTTTCAAATTGGAATGAGGCCCAATCAATTACCATGTAAAATTAATTATATGGATTTCCATACAACACATGTATATAATAGCATTGAACAATAATCAACCATCAACCAAAGTGCACTACACTGTATAAGCATCAAATATAGATATTCAACGCTTATAACAGCCTGTCAATTAATCGATCGACATATTTAATCAATCGGGATGAGTGAACTTCAAATTTCATCCCAACACCCGTGTGGGGTTTCAAACAATCAAACACAGATTTTATTTGTGCAGTTGGGCGATGTGTGAAATTTATCGACCCAATCAATATCAGTCAAATCAGTGTATATACAAACAAATCGGCCGATTTGTTTATAACTATTCATTTATTCACATCCACGTTAAAAATTATATTTTTAACGATAAAACATTTTATTTCAACCTATGAATTTCTATTCAATTCATTTACACAATAAAATGATATTTTTATTTTCTAACATATTTTAGAAAATTTCGGCGGCATAACGGCACGATACTAGAAACGGGACGAGGCCTAGCCTTATCCCCGGTCTAGTGAAGGCCCACGCCATTCACACATCAATCACATCAATTTCAATTTCACCAAAACAATCAAATCCAAATCAAATAATCTAACCAACTACACAACCAATCAAACAAGTCCATGGTCTGTGGACGGGTGTCGGGTGCTACTAAACACCGTCTGCATCCTAGTATATATATATAACTAGAAAAATTAAATTGAAAGGTGAGAAATTCTCACACATAGCTATCCTAGCTCCACGGCACTTCTATTGTAGAGATCTTCGTCGTTCCCGCCTTTTTGTCACCTTCGTTGTCCGCTTTCACTACATATGTAAAAATCGAATTTTACTTCGCTATTCAATATATAAAAATCCTATTTTTATTTCGAAGTTCACTATATAAAAATCGAATTTTTATTTCAAAGTTCAATATATAAAAATCGAATTTTTATTTCAAAGTTCAATATATAAAAATCAAATTTTTATTTCAAAGTTCAATATATAAAAATCGAATTTTTACTTCAAAGTTCAATATATAAAAATCGAATTTTTACTTCAAAGTTCAATATATAAAAATCCGATTTTTCCACTTCTTCCATATTATGAAATCCGACCTTTTACACATTAAAAATCTTATCTTTTACACATTAAAAATCTTATCTTTTACACATTAAAAATCTTATCTTTCCTAATACAAAAATCTAAATTTTCATAAATTAAAAATCTAAACTTTTATAAATTAAGAAAAAAAATCAGTTTTAAAGAAAATAAAAGAAAATTAGTTTAAAGAAAATAAAAGAAAATCAGTTTAAAGAAAATAAAAGAAAATCGGTTTAAAGAAAATAAAAGAAAACCGGTTTAAAGTAAATAAAAGAAAATCGGTTTAAAGTAAATAAAAGAAAATCGGTTTAAAGTAAATAAAAGAAAATCGGTTTAAAGTAAATAAAAGAAAATCGGTTTGGGAACTTACAGGGGGGAGGGGCTCGTCGGCGGCTGAGGCAAGAGAGGGGGGGTGCGGTGGTTGGTCAGGGGGTCGGCGCGAGAAAAGGGGGCTAGGGTTTAGGGGAGGGGCACATCGCTTTAGAGGAGAGAGGGAGAGCTGGGGGAGAAGGTGGCGGCGGCGGGTGGTGAGGCCAGAGGAGTTCCGCCAGGGCGGCGGCGAGGTCATCGGAGGGGGGCGACTGGGGGGGGGGGGGGACATCGGGTTTTTTTTTTCTCTTTTTTTCTGAAATCGAAATGAAAAAAAAGGGGGGGCCAGAGCGGGTTAACGGGGGAAGAAAAGTTAGTTTTTTTTATTTTATTATTTAATTCCACAAAAAGCAACCTTTATTTTCGACCTCAAAACGAGGCTCCCCGCCTGTCGTCCATAGCGTTTTACCCCCATTCCGAACACAATGGGATATGTATCGCAAGCTGATTCGACTGTTTGAATCAGTTTCCGTTTAATTTACATTTAAATCACTATATTGAATTTTAAACGTACATTTCAAATTACCGGGGTCGCATACGAACTTTAAAAATTCCAAAAAAAAAATTTCTAGCTTCGTATTGACGATACGGTCCTAACAAAACTAGTTTCGTCGAATTCTGAGACCGTTAGAAAAATGGCCATTTTCCAGTCGATTAAAATCAACTGAAATGGTCAAAACACGTTTTCCTTTGCCACACTCACATATTGATTCGAAAAATTATGAAATTTGAAACCTAGCAATAATTTAACACCACGGACCCAACAAAACTGGTTTCGTCGAAATCCGAGGTCGTTTGCAAAATGGCTATTTTTAAGGGCCTGAATTCCATAGCGACTATTCAGAATTTTCAACTGGACATATCTTTTGATTCCCGATATGAAATCTTGATTCTTTCGGATTCGTTGGAAAGATATCCACAATTAGATTCCAACATTTTTGGTTTCACTAAAATCCGGATTGTTTTGCTCCCGGTATATTCAATTGAAGTTTGAAATCGAATTATCGAACTACCGCGCCATTTTCAATTCTATTTATAATTATATATAATTATTTATATTCTAACGACGACGCGTATAATATATACGTTCGATTCTATTCAAAATAAATTTCTCGTCGATTATATTTAAAATAATCTATTTTAAATATTCAAATTCAGCTAAAATTGCCAAAATAAAAATTTCAAACTGGCCCAGATTTTCGGGTTGTTACAATATTTCTATTACATTGGCTCCTTTATATATAGGCTTTGGAGCTGAGGTTAAACTTATCCCCATAATGTGGGACTAAATAAAATATCACAAAAGCGTATTCACTCTTATATATTACAACACTCCCCCTTAAATATGTGTCTTCAAAATCTTGAATGCTCTGCTAACTTGAAGTTGTCCCTTTTAAACATATCTGATGATTGTTCCCCCTTATTATTATCTTGCTTGCATATATCCGTTCAATCGATACAACTATTGTCTGTTGCCTTCAAAACTCTATCAGGAAAACCCAATGGGAAAAACCTTGAACGAGAAAAATAGTACACAACGTTTGACATTATGAATATCATATTAAAATGATATTCCTTAAAGGAGTTTGATGCTTCTGGATCAAAACAATGCTCATTAAAAACCTTTTTAAAAAACTCTGTGGGAAAAATCATAAACAAGGAAAAGAGTGCAAATTTTTTTCATCTTTAATTAACATGTTTTACAGTGTTACCGTAAGGGTTGATATTTCAAGATTAAGATAACGCCTCATTAAAAACCTTAATAATAAAAACCCAGTGGGAAAAATATTAGTGAAGGAAAAGAGTGCATTATAGAATGTCATATTTACTACGTCAATAGGTATTATGGTACTTCTGGATTAACGTAATGCCTCGTTAAAACCTTAATGAGAAAAACCCAATGAGAAAAATCTTAAATAAGGAAAAAGAGTACATTATAACTTATTTTTGTATGTTACTTTTGGGTTAATACTTATGGATCATGACCCATGCCTCATTAAAACCTTACTAAGAAAACCCAATGGGGAAAAACTTAGTTAAGGAAAAAGAGTGCATTATATCATACTTATGGATACTCTCCCTGATTTAATAATTTCCTCTGAATTCGTATTCGTCATTCAATAACTCAAATTGCTTACAAATACTTCTTAATGAAGTTTTTCTTTTAAAAATTCATGTGCATTTCCATGCTTCAGGCATGTTTTTTTATTTAAAACACCTTCCTTTTGTGATTTGTGTGTTACTAATATTCATTTATGAATACACTTCAGGTGCTTATAATTTTCTCTTTCAATCAGACTTGCATGTTGCAATACATATTTGATGAATAAGAAAATTTTCATTACTAAGCAGGAAGTAATCTACTCATCTTGAAGTATATCAAGATTTTCATTACAACAATACTTAGAAGAATGAAGTATAGTAAGATTTTTATTACAACAACACTAAGCAGGAAATAATCTACTCACCTTGAAGTATATCAAGGTTTTCATTACAACAATACCTTTAAGAATGTTGTAATTTATCATCCATGTTCTTAGTATTCTTTATAATAACAAATGTTATTTATGTTATTCAGGAACTTATATATTATAATAATTTTTGCATATCGCAAATACCACTTCAACGGATATTAAGAGTTTCATTACAACAATTCTTGAAAGCAGGAAGTGATCTACTCATCATGAATTATTTCACGATTTTCATCACAACAATACTTAAAAGAATGTTGTAATCTACATTTCTTGCTCTTTATCACTACCAAAGTTATTTAAATTCTTTTGGAATTTTTATACTTTCATCATTTATACCTTCAGGGTATTGTAAGCATTTTAAACACTTTCACCACTTTAATCAATTCAATTATCTCTGAAAATACAATGCTCATGGCACTTAACATGTTATTGACACTCTATGGTGCTTCAGTAACTTCCATGTGCTTTTGTCATTATATATATTTCTATTTTTATCTTATGAACTACAGGTCATATCTTATGGACTACAGGTCCATATATCTTATTTAGGAGAATTTCATGATGGTCAATCATGTTTCTCTCTAATGTGGGATCTTTAATCCATTTATAAATATAATCACTTTATTATTTATTAATTTATCATTGAGGATTATTTCTTGTTAGTTCTGTACATAATTTATTGAGATTTCAAAACTTATCATGCTTTAGGTACCTAAACCACTTCCGGGGTTATTTTGACAATCATATCATGGGTTTCTTTCAAAGCACCTCTAAGTGTTTCTTCAGGAACACTCACCTCCTTTATTTTGCATCTTTATGACTTACTCCAAAGATATTTTGAACTGACTTTTATACCACATTTTCAGCTGTGATTTACACTTTTTGATCCTTCGGGGATTCAAATGTATATTGGAGAAAGTCTATTAGGGACATAATTGATCATTTATGCAAGTTACTTAATACTTTGCATAATTCTATATGTTAGCAAATATTTAACATCGATGATTCCTTTATCCTCCCCCTCAATGTTGACAAACATTGTCACTTTAAATAATAAACCTACTTTGGATTCATTTTGGATCCATTATAGCATCATAGCTATCAAATACATTAGATGTATTTCAATTGTAGGAGGATAATGCTCTTATTAGTTGATAAGATGCATCCATATTATATTGCTTATTCCCTTTCAATGATCTAATGTCTTGGAGGAATTTTCTATCATTTGAATATGCACATGACTTCAGGTCATTCAATATTGATGTCAATCGACTTTCTGAAATATAAAATAATGTATGTATAATGTATAATATGAGCTCATGACAACTTCAGGTTGTTAATTAAATATTCGCATATATGTGTATATACGTTCGTCCACGTATTACACATGTAAATGATTTGCATATTCTCTCTCATTCAAGTTATTGATTTTAGAACAAATTGTTTATAATGTTCCAATCATTAATTTTTGCTTATCAAGCAATGTCAACGTGAATCTTAAAGATCATTTCATAATATCCAAAATATCTGATTTGGAATTGTATTGAACTTCTAGTTCAAATGAAATATATGAATAACTTCCAGTTGTTAATCCATATCGAACTTCTGGTTCAAATAATATATAAACAATTTCAAGTTTGTTAAACTATGTTGAACTTCTGGTTCAACTGTATTGAACTTCTGGTTCAACTGTATTGAACTTCTGGTTTAAATAAAATATATAAACAACTTCAAGTTGTTAAAATTTATTCTTCAACATAATATGTAAATATAAATATATAAGAAAGATACAACTCATTTTGAAAATTGTGAAATCTTTGAATATCCATTTTATTAATGTTATTATTTCACACTGTTTCAATAAAGCTTCAGGCTTTTAAATTATGAAGTATTTCAAGTTCATTGATTAAGGAACTTCAAGTTCGTATGCATATATATACATATATATATATATATATAAACATACATATTATATCTATTTTATTAATTTATGACGAACTTCTGGTTCTCAACCTTTTAACATACTTCTAATTTAGAAGCTTTTACATTCTTGCTAATTGTCAAGATTTTAAACTTGTAAACTTCATCAAAAAGTTTCTTTTTTTTCATAATCCAAAAGTTCAGGTCCCGGATTTGATAAATACAACTTCTTCCATTGCATCAGATATTAGTTGCCAACTATATCGAATAATAATACATATGTCTATTCTTTTTGCCAAATACAAACATACATCATTTAACTTATAATAGCTAATGCTTTTAACACATTTATAATAATATAGAAATACAATATATATTACCATAATGATACATTTAATGCATTTATTATGAAAATAACGGAATAACCATTATACAGTCTAAATATATGAATCAAATAAATAAATTTTACTTAAATCAACATAATAAAATTTGGATCGAGCTACAGTATTGATCAACGGCAAAACTGAAATAAACAACTTACTGTTGTACTGCATTCCCAATAATCATATTTTCTAAAATACCATATATATGCATAATATCTAATCAAGAATTGAGTAAAAGTGTATAATTATAGAACCAAGATTTTACATTCTTTAATAAGAATAATTCCATAAACTTGCAGATCTATACATAAAATTCACAACATAAAAATTACATGTTTTAGGTTCAAATTATACAATCTATATAAAAATCTTTTAGATCTTTCTTTTTATATCAAAATTATCTCTTACTATTATAGAAACTACAGGTTCTAAATTTTCCATTTATATAACAAAAATTGCTTCTACATACACTTTAGGTGTGCTAAATTAAGATCAATATTTAAATCTTAGCTTATGATTTTCGAGATGCATATTTTCTTTAGTCATTAAATTTACATTATCATCTTTGATATTTGAAAATATTTCAATGAAAATTCTTTTATAGACATATCAAAATATAATATCGCTTTTGGGATATTCCATAGACACCATTTAGAAAAAATTTATGAATTATTTTCTACAAATATTTTATCACCTTTAATTGTAGAAATCTCTTCTGGAGATATTTTATTATTTTCAAATAAATAGAGCTCTTCTAGAGATATTTTACCATTTCCAAATATACAAATATCCTCTAAAGTGTTATCACCGCTTCTGGGATGAACTTATCTCCTCTAGAGATAAATATATACAAACTATTGAAATGTCATATCAATATACAAAAATACATATCAAACCTTAAATGCAGTAACAAAATTAGGTGCATTAAATAAAAATAAGGTTCAAGAGAGAAAAGAAATCACTACTTCTGGAGTGTATGATATTCCTTCAGGGAACATATCTTTTATTTATGTAATTGCAATGCAACAAATAAAAATTCTAACATTTTTTCTAGTATGTTGGATTTTCTATATAAAATTAAATCTCTAAAACATCTCTTCAAGAGATTAAAATGCATACTATATCTTCAGGATATTCAGTTAATATAAATTGTACATGAAAGATGTCAGTTAGATGAAACCCGTTTAGAGATTTTCTATTGAATCCAATGTTATTGTCACATATTATGATGTGTGTTTCTCTTTTAACTTCTTTTAGAGGTATAATCTTTTCATGTTACAACCTTTAAGAAAGCTTCGGGCTTTAATTTTTTCTTCTTCTTCAACATACGAACTTCAGGTTCATATTATTTCAGATTTCAAAGAATTAATATGTTTTATGATTTTTCATTTGTTTATTTTTCATAATTCACGTTTGGTGATATATCAATATTAGATCTGAACTTAATACGATCTTCCAAATACGTATTGTATTTATATTTGTTTCTCTAAGAAACAATACAACATTTCTTCCGGAAATATGAATTATGTAACAAAATCAAATTAAATTCAATGAATTTATTTGAATAGAGAAGAATAAAAATTTATCGAATCCAAAAGGATAAATCACTATAATCAACATCTCATTTTTTTAATCATGTAGGGATCTCAAATGTATATAATTTGAGAATAATTTTGAGATCAACAGTATGATTACATGAAAAAAAATCAGATCTATAATAGAGTGAGTTCTGAAATATGATTAACAAAATAAGAATTAGATCACAAAGTGTAGATCTATATGAGTTCTAAAATTATAAGACTAAACAAAAAAATCTAGAAGATAACACAATAGATTTAAATCTAAAATGAGAAGAGATCTAACAAAAATGAAGATTTGAAAAATCAAATCAACCAGGTTAGAAAAATAACCTATGTTTTGAGATCTATAATTAGATCGGTTAGAGTACCGTTTTGATATCTATAATTAGATCGGTTAGAGCTTCGTGCTGATAATTTGTTATAAAATAAAACAGAACATATGTTAAACATGAAGCCATTAGAGAGAACAGAAAAGATAAGAGAGAGATTTTTATTTCTATTACTTCAAGTGTGTACATTTCTATTACATTGGCTCCTTTATATATAGGCTTTGGAGCTGATGTTAAACTTATCTGTATGATGTGGGACTAAATAAAATATCACAAAATCATATTCACTCTTATATATTACAACAATAATATATATATATATAGCTAGACCTGCATGATTTTTTTATGTCAAAAGTAAACATTATGTACAGAGAAGTAGCAATAAAAGATGAAATGAATCATATAGGCAAATTAAATAAGGAAATTCAAGCATGAATACCATATTTAATTAGAATATTATTACAAATGTTAAAATGAAATCTTATTAAATATGATTGTTTTTCCTTTTAAAGAGAACATGCATTCCCGCAAAAAATCCTAAATCATCACTAACCTACTATAGACCTTGTCACCATTGACCTTCAAAAGAAAGAAAATCAAATAACCAAGTACTTCATTACTGTTTCTATTATCAATACAGGTAGCAACAACTTAAACCTGAAGCCACATAGGGATGAACAAAGAAAATATTTTGTTATTTTGCTAGTTTTTTAGGACAAACATATACAGGAGCACGACAACCTTTTTTCTAAAAAATGAGACAAATATGAATTATAAAGGGGAAGAAAAGCAATGTAAGTGCTAATTGTAAAATCCAGTCTTATTTACTAATCTATTAAGAAATAATAATAGAAAGTTCGATTCAGGATCATATTACGATTTTAAAATTACAGCAAGATGGTATACTTATACTAAAAATGAATATACATGGCTAAAAGTGGGGAGGCCAACTAATGACCTTTACGTTTTTGTGCTTACGTCATATATGGAAAAGAAGCTTTAAAACAATTTAGATGACTATCTGTGTGTTAACCCAGTTAAAACGTGGTTCAAAGAGTTGACGTTAAAGGACTATGGATTGGTTACGGTCTAACCAGTAAGTCGTTTATGTTATCAAATGATTAACACGACATGCAATCAAGCCATTAACACGATATGAAACCATGTTGGGAAAGTCAAGCCGCTCAAACTAAGTCGTTGGTACGACACGATTCATACCGCATATAATTCAGGTCGCAGATGCCTTCATGCTAGAATTCATTTATGTGGTCCATGTCGTACAATCTTACATCAGCATGATGCTTTACCAGCTTGAGCCATGACATTCCAGGAGCAGGCTTGCCAAGTCGTTCAAGGCAATGTAAGTCATGACGCTCCAACATGAAGAAACAGGTTGTGTATTATATGTGACTTACAAGTTACATGAGAAGGTAAACATGGAGACACGTGGCTTCAGGAAATTATATAGAACGTTTTGTCCATGTATATGAACAATAAGTTAAGTCGTGTGTTGCTGAGAACATGCCGCATGCCACTCATATATTCATGCCGCATAATTCATGCACAAGGTCATCCATGTCGTTCAGATCATGTCGTTAAGGCTTCAAACCATATCGCTATATGGTCAAGACGTTATCAATTTAAATCAGGTCGTTAAAATAGTTCATGTCGGTTTGGCATATCGAGATCGTCAACATGATATCATGACTTAGTTTAAGCTCACTAACGCGACCTGGTTTAAGGTCATTATCACGACCTGCTCCAACGCTGATCATTCATGGACTGTAATGACAACTGGAAGTCAACATATTGGAATGCATGAAAGCCACGTGACAAATAGGTTGGATTATTAACTCGTATTGATTCTAGAGTGTATACAAAGGCTATTTTATTGTAAAAGGAAGCATGTGGCGATTGTATGAAGAAGTTGCATGTAATATGTTAACCGTAGGGTACCAATATGTGTGAGTTGGTGCTAGTTGTAAAGTGGGGGGTTGACAGCTGTAGCCAGCTAGGAAAAGTCATGCCTTATGTTGCAATGCAACGAGTCATGCAGCATTTTATACCATGACGCTAAGATTCATGTCGTTGGCTCCTTTAGTTCATACCATTAACACCTTTAGCTCATGCCGTATGCCGTGGCATTAATTCATTCAACATGTCGTTGGACCCCCGTAAGCAAGTTGTTTCTTGGTCTCCAAGGCACACACATATTTATGGAATTGCCATTCCACACCAACCATCCCTATAAATACCCCATCTCCACACACATTTTGGGGGAGGGGATTTCATTTCCACGAAGTGCCCCCAAACCCCACGCTCTCTGCAAGCTTCATTAATGGCTTCTCAAGCTCAATCCATTTTTCTACAACAACAAATGGATCCAATCTTATCCAAACTCCATTAGAGATTTCTCAAATTCAATTCAAGCTACTCAAATATCCGTTAATTCTCTCTCAAGCCTAGATCTAACACAAATTCACCATGGAACTAATGAAGATCATCTAATTGTTCAAGCGATTGAAGGTCTACACAATTATTATCATAAATCAAGCGATCTCATTTGTTCCTTCATGAACTTAAATGGAAATCAAAAGCAAAAGAGAGAGAAAAGGGAGAAATATCACAAATCAGTGAAATGAATCAAATCATGTACTTGGTAAGCTCAAAAGTGATAATGAAAATAGCTTTTATAGTGGACATAGGTCTAAATTGAATGAACCACCCTAAAATTCTCATGTTTTTACTTGCTTTTATATTTGTTGCTCCAATTTTCTATTTCATACCTTTCGGTGAAATGTTATATAAACACCTTTGGTGTTGTGATCATTTTCTGATTTCAACGTATGGTGCCCACCATTGGGTAACGATCACATTCTCAAACTTAAGAGCCTTGCAGAGATACTGAAATTCGAAGCCTGCTTTTACCATAGATTCTCCAAATCTAAGATCCAGGCCAATTGCCGAATTCTCTTTGAAATTCAAAGCTTTGTATAAGATAATGGCAAAGTCAAAGAAAACTATAAATAAAACCATTGGAGAAACCGACAATTTTGCTAATGAGACTACGCTACTAGCAAACCGCTTTGAAGTTGGTGAAAACTCGATAGCTGGAGCCGGTGTGACTAGGAATGTGTTGGACGTCGCTATCGCCAAATTCAACCAACGAATGAATAGTTCTACCAAGGCTTTGATGGATAAATTGGATGCGGTTCTCAATGCTCGACCAAATCCACCTTCTCAAAAGATCCATCTTGATCTTGACGAAAATGCCAATTCATCAGCTTCTGACCGTAACCGCATTGACAACATGGAAGACGATAATGATTGGTTGAGCGACAAAGATGAGGATAACATTGAAGATTTGAAGCCAAAATCTAAAAATCATTCCGATAGAAATACTCGAAGGGTTACTAGTTCCGCCATGGGGGCACCTCCTCGTTGGGAAGGTAAAGGACCTAAGTCTCCAAGCCATGATCGCTTGTCTAGGCGATAATCTCGTGGAGAGATTAAAATCTTCCCTCCGGAATGACGTAGCACTGAAGGGTACATCTCAGATATGATAGAAAAAATCATGAAAAAGAATCAAGCTCATAATGGCGATGAAAGAGAATGGGATTTCTCCTCCGGTAGGACTCCGTTTACCTAGAGAATCCAAGAAGCAAAGTGTCCGAAGAAGTTCACTCCTCTCACTTTGCTTCCGTACAATAGCCTTGTTGATCCTAACTACTTTTTGTTCAAGTATGAATGGCATATGAATGCAGCAAAGGCAAGAGACGAGATGAGACGCCTATACTTTCCTCTCTACTTAGAAGGTGCTGCATCATTATGGTTCATGAAACTGCCACTTAATTATATAGATCAATTTTCTGACTTGACCAAAAAGTTCAAGGAGCAATTCCGACTCTATGCTACAAAAGCCAAAGATGCTATAACACTTTCAGCAAAGGAGCAAAATCCAGGGGCATCTGTTAAAGACGTTCTCAGTCGATTTAATATTGCCTTGTCTGAAGTGAGGAATCCAGAGCCACGCATAATCCTCATGGCTTTACTCAACGCTATAGACAAGAGAAGCGAGTTTGGGAGATGGATAAAGATGAAGGAACCAAATGCGCTTGACAAGTTTTATAAAAAAGCAAAAGAGTGCATGAGAGTAGATGGCGATCCCCCTATTAGCTAGGCTTTTAGCACAAGTAGAATTGCTGAGGATAAAAAGGATGTTAATGCTCAAGTTAATCAACAGAGAACTCAGGGTAGAAGCGAACCAATGATGGGAACGACAACAAGGCTAATAAGAAGTCTCGCCTTTACGACTCGTCAGAGCTAACTCCTCTGAATAACACTCCTGAAAAAATCTACCTTGCCATGAAGGATGCAGAAGATTACCCGTAGCCTCGACCAATGAAGAAGAATGACCATCTAACCAAATATGGGAAGTTCTGCCGGTTCCACAATCAGCCAGGTCACAATACCAATGAATATCTGAAATCATTGATCGAAGAGCTAATTAGGAAGAATCGTCTACAACAATATGTGAAAAATCCCCAAGTTGTAAATCCTTCTGCAAATCCCCAGGGGCAAACAGAATCAAATGGTCAGTCCGGTCCAAGCAACGGAGCTTCCGCTCAAATCAATGTAAGGCTGGTCATCAACCGATAACCGTTAGTGGTGCTTTAATATCAGTGGCTTAGAATAAATGATCTACTTTTCCATTACTTTATTTCTTGCTATGTTTGAATTTCTTGTAAAATTTTGTAATGTTTTACATGCACTGTACTGAACAATAGCTTTACGAATAAAGTATTACATGCCTATATAAATCTTTTACTTGCAAAATTTTCATTAGTACAAAATTTTCCGAAAGATGATATTTCCATTAACAGGCTATCCAACAAGCGTTTGCTTTCTTAAAACGTCGACCAAGTGGGACAACCCCGATAACACCAAGTCAAGGGTAGATCGAGAAAGTCCTACTAAGTCAAACGACGAAGAGAGAAGCAAGCAGCCATGGATCTGAAACCCCAAAGTTTGTAGGAGTTCGTTGTGCAAAACGTAGCACAGGAGTTCGCTATGCGAAACGATGCGTGGGAGTTCGTTATGCGAAACGATGCAACCTCACCCAAAGGTCACGAGAGTTTGTTATGCGAAACAAAGCGCGAGAGTTCGCTATGCAAAACGATGCACGGGAGTTTGTTACGCGAAACGATGCAACCACACCCAAAGGAAGCAGCAGTTCATTGTGCGAAACGAAGCGCGGAAGTTCGCTATGCGAAATGATGCGCAGGAGTTCGTTACGCGCAACATGCAACCTCACCCAAAGGTAGCGGGAGTTCATTGTGTGAAATGAAGCACGGGAGTTCGCTATGCGTAACGATGCACGAGAGTTTGTTACGTGAAACGATGCGACCTCACCCAAAGGAAGCGGGAGTTCATTATGTGAAACAATGCAACCTCATATAAACCTCGCGGGAGTTCGCTTTGCAAAACGATGCGGCAACCAAAAATACTTTCCATAGAGAAAGTAACCTCTCCACAATGGATATCAACGATGCTTAGTGAAGTCTATAATGTCGATTGAGTCCAAGGAGAAGACGAATGTTGGGTTGTAAACGACCTCTCCATAGTAGGGGCATCCAATGGAGTTGCCGACGTCAGAACTGATCGACAGAGCAGACAAACATTGAGCGGCAAAAGTACTTCCCACAGTGAAGACTAAGGACGACCTTCTAGGTAGGGGCACGAATATCCAAAGCTTCTACAAGAAGAAGCAAAAAATAAATCACAGATACGTATTTCCTAAATGTGAAATGTCGTACATCGTCATATAAGTCGTTAAAACAATGATGCTTGAAATCCACAATCAGCTTTTGTAAATTAGTTGATCTTAAGCGTTAACGCGAATTCGAATTAAAATATCGTGTTTGTGCAGATAGTATTCAACAAGTTATAAACCGTTGAATAAAACTGTTTTGCGTAAACACTTCATTCAATTCAAAACAAAAATTCGCTGTAGCTAAAAAATTTAACTGACTAATCTGTTGTCGATATAGGAAATCGATAACAAAATATTCGCCCAAAAACGTGCAATGTTTCTATTATTACAGAACATGTTATGGTAAAAAAAAGGATGATCATTGTTTGCTTTAGAAAGTGTGTATTGCTTCGATAAAAATCAATGGCTAAGCGAGTTAGTAAAACAAGTAACTTAGCGTAAATTGGTCACGACCGTTTCAATGAAAACCGAGTATGATCAATCCATCGCGAATTTCACTTGTTTCATGCACTCAAGCCTGAATTAAAACTAGGGCATTCACACACTATCATGGCGATACCAACGACAGCATACTTATCCATTCAATACAAGTGCTCATAGGCCATCAAAACATTGAGTTCATTGGTCAACAAATAAAGATTCATAACAGTCTAAGTTTCGGAGCTCACATTTTTCGTAAGAAAAAAGATGAATTCTGAGGGGCAAATGTTAACCCCGTTAAAATGCGGTTCAAAGAGTTGACGTCAAAGGACTATGGATTGGTTAGGTCTAAGTAGTAAGCCATTCGTGTTATTAAATCATTAATACGACATGCAACGATGTCGTTAACACGATATGAAGCCATGTCAGGCAAATCAAGCCACTCAAACTATGTCGTTGGTATGACACGATTAAAACCGCATATAATTCAGGTCACAGATGCCTTTATGCTGCAATTCATTTATATGGTACATGTCATACAAATCTTACATCAGCATGACACTTTACTAACTTGAGCCATGACGTTCCAGGAGCAGGCTTGCCATGTCGTTCAAGGCAATGTAGGTCATGTCGCTCCAACAAGAAGAAAAAGGTTGTGTATCATATGTGACTTACGAGTTACATGATAAGTAAACATGGAGATACGTGGCTTCAAAAAATTATATAGGACGTTTTGTCCATGTATATGAACAATAAGTTAAGTCATGTGTTGCTGAGAACATGCCACATGCCATTTACATATTCATGCCGCATAATTCATGCACAAGGTCATCCATGTCGTTTACATCATGCCATTAAGGCTTCAGACCATGTCGTTATACGGTCAAGACGTCATCAATTTAAATCAGGTCGTTAAACTAGTTCATGTCGATTTGGCATATTGAGATCATCAACATGATATCACGACTTAGTTTAAAGTCACTAATGTGATCTGGTATAAGGTCATTATCACGACCTGCTCCAAGGCTGATCATGCATGGACTATAATGATAGCTGGAAGTCCATATATTGGAATGCATGAAAGCCACATGGCAAATAGGTTGGATTATCAGCTCGTATTGATTCTAGAGTGTATACAAAAGCTATTTTATTGTAAAAGGAAGCATGTTGCAATTGTATGAAGAAGTTGCATGTAATATGTTAACCGCAGGGTACCAATATGTGTGAGTTGGTGCCAGTTGTAAAGTGGGGGGTTGGCAGCTGTAGTCGGATAGGAAAAGTCATGCCGTATGTGGCAAAGCAACAAGTCATACCGCATTTTATACCATGTCTCTAAGATTCATGCCGTTGGCTCCTTTAGTTCATACCGTTAACTCCTTTAGCTCATGCTGTATGTCGTGGCATTAATTAATTCAACATGTCGTTGGACCCCCGAAAGCAAGTCGTTTCTTTGTCTCCAAGACACACACGTATTTACGGAATTGCCACTCCACACCAACCATTCCTATAAATACCCCATCTCCACACACATTTTGGGAGAGGGGATTTCATTTGCACGAAGTGCCGCCAAACTCCAAGCTCTTTGCAAGCTTCATTAATGGCTTCTCAAGCTCAATCCATCTTTCTACAACAATAAATGGATCCAATCTTCTCCAAACTCCATTAGAGATTTCTCAAATTCAATTCAAGCTACTTAAATATCCGTTAATTCTCTCTCAAGCCAAGATCTAACACAAATTCACCACGGAACTAATGAAGATCATCTAATTGTTCAAGTGATTAAAGATCTACACAACTTCTATAACAAATCAAAAGATCTCATTCGTTCCTTCATGAATTCAAGTGGAAATCAAAAGAAAAAGAGAGAGAAAAGGAAGAAATATCGCAAATGAGTGAAATGAATCAGATCATGTACTTTGAACCTTGTAAACTCAAAAGTGATAATGAATATAGCTTCTATAGTGGACATAGGTTTAAACTGACCAAACCACTCTAAAATTCTTGTGTTTTTACTTGCATTTATATTTGTGGCTCCATTTTTCTATTTCATACCTTTTGTTGAAGTGTTATATAAACACCTTTGGTGTTGTGACCATTTTTCGATTTCAACATTCGGCGCCCACCGTGGGGCCATGATCACATTCTCAAACTTAAGATCCTTGTAGAGATACTGAAATTCGAAGCCTGCATCTACCATAGATTCTCCAAATCTAAGATCCAGACGAATTGCTGAATTCTCTCCAAAATTCAAAGCTTTGTCCAAGATAATGGCAAAGTCAAAGAAAACTATAAGTAAAACCGTTGGAGAAACCGACAATGTTGCTAATGATATTATGCCACTAGCTAACCGCTTTAAAGTTGGCGAAAACTCGATAGCTAGAGCCGGTGTGACTAGGAATGAGTTGGACGTCGCTATCTCCAATTTTAACCAACGACTGGATAGTTCTACCAAGGCTTTGATGGATAAATTGGATGCAATTCTCAATGCTTGACCAAATCCACGTTCTCAAAAGATCCATGTTGATCTTGACGAAAATGCCAATTCATTAGCTTCTAATCGTAACCGCAACGACAACATGGAAGATGATAATGATTGGTTGATCGACAAAGACAAGGTTAACGTCAAAGACTTGAAGCCAAAAGCTAAAAATCATCCCGAAAGAAGTACTCAAAGGGTTACTAGTCCCGCCACGGAGGCACCTCCTCGTCGGGAAGGTAAAGGGCCTAAGTCTTCAAACCACAATTGCTTACCTAGGCAACAACGTGGTAAAGAGATTGAAATCTTCTCTCCAGAATGACGTAACACTGAAGATTACATATCGGATATGATAGATCAAATCATGAAGAAGAATCAAGCTCGCAATGACGATGAAAGAGAATGGGATTTCTTCCCCGATAGGACTCTATTTACCGAGAGAATCCGAGAAGCAGAGTGTCTGAAAAAGTTCAGTCCTCCAACTTAGCCTCCGTACAACGCCCTTTTTGATCCTAACTAGTTTCTGTTCAAATATGAATGGCATATGAATGCAGCAAAGGCAACAAACAAGATGAGATGCCTATACCTTCCTCTCTACTTATAAGGTACTACATCATTATGGTTCATGAAGCTACCACCTAATTCTGTAGATTAATTTTCTGACTTGACCAAAAAGTTCAAGGAGAATTCAAAATCTATGCTACAAAACCAAAGATGCTATAACACTTTTAGCAATGGAGTAGAATCCAGTGGAATCCATTAAAGCCTTTCTCAGTCGATTTAATAATGCCTTGTCCGAAATTCAGAGCCACGCATAATCCTTATGGCTTTACTTAACGCTATAGAGAAGAGAAGCAAGTTTGGAAGATGGATAAAGATGAAGGAACCAAATACGCTTGAAAAGTTCTGTAGAAAAGAAGAAGAGTACATGAGAGTAGATGGCCCTTTTGGCCAGGCTTTTAGCACAAGTAGAATTGCTGAGGATAAAAAGGATGCTAGTGCTCAAGGTAATCAAAAGAGAAAATCAGGGGCAGTAGCAAGCCAATGGCGAGAATGACAACAAGGCTAATAAGAAGTTTCGCATTCACGACTCGTCAGATCTAACTCCTCTGAATGACACTCCAGAAAACATCTGCCTTGCCATGAAGGATGCAGAAGATTACCCGGAGCCTCGACCAATGAAGACATATGACCATGTAACCAAATATGGGAAGTTCTGTCGGTTACACAATAAGCCAGGTCACAATACCAATGAATGTAGGCATCTGAAATCATTGATCGAAGAGATGATTAGGAAGAATTGTCTACAATAATATGTGAAGAATCCCCAAGCAGTAAATCCTTCTGCAACTCCCTAAGGGCAAGGGGAATCAAATGGTCAGTCTGGTCCAAGCAACGGAGCTTTCGCTCAAACCAATGCAAGGCTGGTCATCAAGTGATTACCATGGTGGTGCTCTAATATCAGTGCTCATAATAAGCATTCTCCTTCGCCATTACTTTACTTCTTGCTATGTTTGATTTTCTTATAAAAGTTTGTAATGTTTTACATGCATTGTACCGAACAATAGCTTTACGAATAAAGTCTTACCTTCCTGTATAAATCTCTTACTTGCAAAAATTTCATTAGTACAAAATTTGCTAAAAGATGATTTTTCCATTATAGGTTATCCAACAAGCGTTTGCTTCCTTAAAAGCTCGACCAAGTGAGACATCGTCGATAACACCAAGTCAAGGGTAGATCGAGAAAGTCCAAATAAGTCAAACGATGAAGAGAGCAGTAATAAGCCATGGATCCAAAACCCCAAAGGTTGTGGGAGTTTGTTGTGCGAAACGAAGCGCGGGAGTTCTCTATCCAAAATGATGCACGGAAGTTCGTTACGCGAAACAATACAACCTCACCCAAAGGTCGCGGGAGTTCGTTATGTGAAACGAAGCACGAGAGTTCGCTAGGTGAAACAATGCGTGGGAGTTCGTTACGCGAAACAATGCAACCTCACCGAAAGGAAACGGGAATTCTATGCGAAATGATGCATGGGAGTTCGTTACACGAAACGATTCAACCTCACCCAAAGGAAGCGGGAGTTTGTTGTGCGAAACGAAGCGTGGGAGTTCACTACGCGAAATGATGTACGGGAGTTTGTTACGTGATACGATGAAACCTCACCCAAAGGAAGCGGGAGTTCATTGTGCGAAACGAAGCGCGGGAGTTCGCTTTGCGAAACGATGCACAGGATTTCGTTACGCGAAATGATGCGACCTCACCCAAAGGAAGCGGGAGTTCATTGTGCGAAATGAAGCGCGGGGATTCCTAATGCAAAATGATGCGCGAGAGTTTGTCGCACGAAACGATGCAACCTCATCTAAATCTCGCAGGAGTTCACTTTGCAAAACGATGCGGCAACCAAAAATCCTTTCCATAGAGAAAGCAACCTCTCAACAGTGGAGATCAGCAATGCTTAGTGAAGTCTATAATGTCGATTCAGTCAAACGGAGAAGACGAACGTTGGATTATAAACGACCTCTCCATATTAGGGGCGTCCATTTGGGTCTACGATGTCAGAACTGATCGACAAAGTAGTCAAATATTGAGCGAAAAAAGTACTTCCCACATTGAAGACTAATGACGACCTCCTAGGCAGGGGCATGAATGTCTGAAGGCTTCTCTAAGAAGAAGCAAAAAATAAAATACAGATATGTATTTCCTAAATGTGAAAAGTCGTACACCATCATATAAGTCGTTAAAACAATGATGCTTGAAATCCACGGTCAGCTTTTGTCGATTAGTTGATCTTAAGCGTTAACGTGAATTCGAATTAGAATATCGTGTTTGTGCAGATATTATTCAACGAGTTACAAACCGTTGAATAAAACAGTTTTGCGTAAACACTTCATTCAATTCAAAACAAAAATTCTCTTGCTAAAAATTTTAACTGACTAATATGTTGTCGATATGGGCAGTCAATAACAAAATATTCGCCCACAAATGTGCAATGTTTTTATTATTATAGGATAGGTTACGGTAAAAAAAGGACAATCATTGCTTGCTTTAGAAAGTGTGTATTGCTTTGGTAAAAATCAATGGCTAAGCGAGTTCGTAAAACAAGTAATTTAGCGTGAATTGGTCACGACCGTTTCAATGAAAATCGAGTATGATCAATCCATCGCGAATTTCACTTGTTTCATGCATGCGAGCCCGAATTAAAACTGGGGCATTTACACACTAGCATGGCAATATCAACGAAGCATACTTATCCATCCAGTACAAATGCTCATAGGCAATCAAAACATTGAGTTCAATGGTCAACAAATAAAGATTCATAACCATCAAATTTTCGAAGCTCACATTTTTCATAAGCAAAAAACATGAATTTTGAGGGGAAAATGTTAACCCTGTTAAAACGCGATTCAAAGAGTTGACGTCAAAGGACTATGGATTGGTTACGGTCTAAGCAGTAAACCGTTCATGTTATCAAATCATTAATACGACATGCAACCAAGCCGTTAACACGATATGAAACCACGTCGGGCTAGTCAAGCTGCTCAAACTAAGTCGTTAGTACGACACGATTCATACCGCATATAATTCAGGTCGCATATGCCTTCATGCTGCAATTCATTTATGTGGTCCATGTCATACAAATCTTACATTAGTATGACGCTTTACCAACTTGAGCCATGACGTTCCAGGAGCAGGCTTGCCAAGTCGTTCAAGGCAATGTAGGTTATGTCGCTCCAATATGAAGAAACAGGTTGTGTATCATATGTGACTTACAAGTTACATGAGAAGGTAAACAAGGAGACGCATGGCTTCAGGAAATTATATAGGACGTTTTGTCCATGTATATGAACATTAAGTTAAGTCATGTGCGTTAAGAACATGCCGCATGCCATTAATATATTCATGCACAAGGTCATCCATGTCGTTCAGATCATGCCGTTAAGGCTTCAGACCATGTCGTTATATGGTCAAGACGTCATCAATTTAAATCAGGTTATTAAACTAGTTCACGTCGATTTGGCATATTGAGATCGTCAACATGATATCACGACTTAGTTTAAAGTCATTAGTGCGACCTAGTATTAGGTCATTACCACGACTTGCTCCAAGAGTGATCACGCATGGACTATAATGACAGTTGGAAGTCCATATATTGGAATGCATGAAAGCCACATGACAAATAGGTAGGATTATCAGCTCATATTAATTCTGGAGTGTATACAAAGGTTATTTTATTGTAAAAGGAAGCATGTGGCGATTGTATGAAGAATTTACATGTAATATGTTAATCGCAGGGTATCAATATGTGTGAGTTGGTGCCAGTTGTAAAGTGGGGGGTTGGCAGCTGTAGCCAGCTAAGAAAGTAATGTTGTATGTTGCAAAGCAATGAGTCATGCCGCATTTTATACCATGTCGGTAAGATTCATATTGTTGGCTCCTTTAGTTCATACCATTAACTCCCTTAGCTCATGCCATATGTCATGGCATTAATTCATTCAACATGTCGTTGGACCCCCGAAAGCAAGTCGTTTCTTAGTCTCCAAGGCACACGTATTTATGGAATTGCCACTCCACACCAACCAATCCCTATAAATACCCTATCTCCGCACACATTTTGGGG
This sequence comes from Allium sativum, assembly GCA_030737875.1. Lineage (NCBI taxonomy): Eukaryota > Viridiplantae > Streptophyta > Magnoliopsida > Asparagales > Amaryllidaceae > Allium > Allium sativum. Next base: position 744,879,283 of record CM060916.1, on the reverse strand, counting down.
GAGGGGATTTCATTTCCACGAAGTGCATCCAAACTCCAAGCTCTCTCCAAGCTTCATTAGTGGCTTCTCAAGCTCAATCCATCTTTCTACAACAACAAATGGACCAAACTTCTCCAAACTCCATTAGAGATTTCTCAAATTCAGTTCAAGCGACTCAAATATCCGTTAATTCTCTCTCAAGCCTAGATCTAACACAAATTCACCATGAAACTAAGGAAGATCATCTAATTGTTCAAGTGATTGAAGATCTACATAACTGCTATCACAAATCAAGAGATCTTACTCGTTCGTTCATGAATTCAGGTGGAAATCAAAAGCTGAAGAGAGAGAAAAGGGAGAAGTATCACAAATGAGTGAAACGAAACACTCTAAAATTTTATAGCGGACATATGTAATAACCTGCATTCTACTCATCGAAGGATCGTAGAATATTTATTTTATTTTCATACGAAGTCGTATGGTCATGTAACTTTGGAAGATGACTATTGGGGTCATTTACCATGTTCACGATTTTTGCCGAATTTTAAATGACCATTTACCCCTAGCGAATATTATTTCGCCTATAAATTTTGATTAGTAAGGAGTTTTGACTTGAAACCACTTTCATTAGATTCAGATGATGGTTTATCATTCTGTAGAGTGGTCGCATTAATCAAAGGGACTAACCGTTTGGGAGATATGGCTGAAACAAGGTTTGAAATTGAAAAAACAACATAATTGGGCTTAACCGGGTGATTAGTAGCTAAGCGCATAACCCATTTCGGGATTAGGGTTATGGGAGGGCTGAAAGGGTTTGGGAAAACATTTCATTTTAGTTTTTTAGCCGCCAATGTCCTCTCTTGAACCCTAGCAATGGCCTCTACCTTCTAAACTATCTCCTAATCACTTTCTAATCCAATATTAAGCTAATCAACATCAAATCAAGGCAAATTAACATCAAATTGGAGGTAGAGCTGCTGTGTTGCATTGGGATTCGTACCAAATCAGAGATATTTTCAGATCTGAGATTTTTTTTATGGCTAAGGTGAGTGATTTGCACTTTTATTTACTAATTACGGCTAATTAGGGGTGTTAGTGATAATTAGAGAAATTATGCATCATAGAAATCTAGAAAAATATGTGGAAAATCTGAAATATTATTTTGTGCCTCTATTAGATATTTGGGTTAATTTGGATTAAATTTGCTAACCCTATTGCTAGATATAGTTAAACATGATTAAGGGGAAAACATGGGTTTTAGGTATGTTTGATCCATATTAATATGTTACATTGTTATTCCAGTGTTTATGGTTGACTATACATGTTGCTATTACTGTTTGGTATAACTTGTGATTGCATAGAAAAGTTAGGATGGTCGAAAACGCTATCGTATGGCGTAAATAGCTTGTTGGAAAAGTTGCAGGAAATTGATCAGACCTCGTTCGTGAAGCGCCTACGCAACACGACCCGATGCTCTAAGGAGACACCATAAGCAGGACCCACGAACTGCTCGTGCTATAGCTCCATGAGCCACCCGCTCATGCTCCATGCAATACGACCCGAAATTTGAGACACGAGTCGAGCCACTTGCATCACCACAAGCCGAGATGGAGACCAGGAGCCGACCGCCTGGAGGTTTGACCATGGGCTGATCCCCACGAACCAGAGTTGGGATCACGAATCGCGAATCGGACCGGAGCATCATGAGCCGAACCAAGAAGATACCGTGAGTAGTTCTGAAGGTCATGAACCCAAGAGTCACAAACCGGGATGATGACAAAAACCCGGATGCAAAGGTAGTCCAAATAAGAAGTTAGAACTTAGGATCCAGATGGAAACCAACGAGTTAACTTCATGAGTTGGACTTTGCTGCGGGATGTGTGCAAAGGGGTTACCGATATCCATAGCTTTGATGCACCATTGAGAGACGGATTAGCGGCTATGGATCAACTCAATGGGACCATTAAGACTCCCAAGGGAAAAGTGATCGTAGCATGGCTATGGCTCAGATCAATGGGATCATTGACTCCCAAGGGCAAAGTGATCAATGCAAAGGGTTAGTTGATATAGACCAACGCAGTGGGGTCATTACGACCCCCAAGGGAAATGTGGTCGTAACAAAGGATTTGGTGATCAAAGTAGTGGATATCGTATGCTTTACGCATTGAGTGAGAGATGTGAGGATGATTGCTATGTTTGATATTTTCTATCACCATGACATGCACACTTCAACCTTACACTTTATGTTAGTGTTAGCTTAGAGTATTGTACATCTTGTTGTGCTAACTCTTTGGTTGTAGGTCTAGGTTCAGGTATGATTATTTATATCTGTTATTATTCTGTTTTGCTGCTATCGCTCATACCAGACTTTTGTCTAACCCAGAGTTTTATGTCTCTTCTTATTACTCTGGGTTTCTCCTAAATGAGCAGCCTAGAGACAGGTTAGGTGGTATGCACGAGTAGTTGTCCGGGGATGAGCAGGAGGCTTCCACATACTATTTACGTATATTCTCCCTGTTTTGTTGTTGGTCGCTACTTTGGGCATTAGCAGTGTACCTTTCTATTTTGCTTTAGAGATAGTATTTTGACGTTGTAATAACAGTTTGGATCATAAAACTGTATTTTGGATTCCGCTGCTATGATGGTTAGGTTTTCAGCTTATGCACTGTCTCGTCTGTTTTATGTCAAGTATGTTATTATTATATTTTATTCCATGCGCTGTGAGATATAGTACAGGTTCTTGATGATTCATAGTTTCAAACCCCTTTTCCTTTAATGATCGTCTCGTGCTAGTTGGACATCGGCACAACACATTTCAAGGAAGTCGCACTACACTAGCACCACTATGGAGATGGTTAATCGTTTTCTCTTTACAGATTGAACGATGAGCCGATATACGTATATGAGAGCGTGTATTTCTGATATTTTGGTTTTCAAAAGCTATATATACACAATTAGTATATCTAAGGATGAAGTCGCACTGCACTGGCACCACTATAGAGATGGTTAATCGTTTTTTCTTTACAGATTGAACGATGAGCCGATATATGAGGAGTACGGGTTCAAGGGCCAATGATAGGAATGTCTCTGATATGAGGACGATGTTTACTACCTTTATGAGAGAGATGCTTAAGGATGTTCAAGGAGCAGTTCCTAATGCTGCTAAAAGTGGTGGTGCTGTAATGCAGGCGCCTAAAGCCGATTTCGCCAAGCTCTGCAAGGATTGTACTAGTCTTGGTGGGAAGCCATTCCACGGAACGGAATCAACTACAGAAGTTCAAGATTGGCTTGATAGTTGTGAACACATCTTCGAGGACTTAGGAATCGAGGATGCAATAAAGAGAAAGTTAGCATTGCGTCAGCTGCAAGGATGAGCTATGAATTGGTTGAATGCTATTAAAGCAGTTACTCCTGAGGATTAAGTTACTTGGAATCAATTTAAGACTTGCTTCAGTGACAAGTTTATCCAAGCTGCTCAGAAATCAGAATTGTTTAGGAAATTTTTGGAGCTTAAGCGGAATGGTAGGGCAGTCTTGGAATATATTGCTGAATTTGATACTTTATCAAAGTATGGATGATCTCTCATCGATACTACCGAGAAGAAGAACGAGAAGTTCATAACCGGCTTAGATGAGTATTTGGGGGAAATACTTATAAATCATATCGATGAGACCATCGAATCTATGATAGGAAAGGCATTGAGGTTGGAGAGCCTTTACCCTAAGTCAAAGGCTGAGGTTGCTATTACATTTGCAGGGGAGCCAAAGCTGCAGGCAAGCGGTGGAGGCAAGAATGATTCACAGAATAAGAGAAACAGAACCAAGCTAAGTATGGTCAAAAGAAGAATAAGAAAGATGTTGAGTGCTATAGCTATGGAAAGAAGGGTCATTATTCCAAAGATTGTCGAGCAAAGCCAACGGAAAGGAAGTGCTTCAATTGCGGCAAAGTGGGACATCACAAGGATAAATGTCCACAACCTCCTAAAGAGAAGCAGATTGTGAAAGCATATGCTATCAATGTTGTTCCTTCTTCGTTGAATGCCCCAACTGCGGTGTACAAAGGAAAGGGTGTCGTCATTCAAAATATGCTTTCTATTTATGATGTTCCTGTTCGAGTGTTATTTGATACCGGGGCTTCCCATTCCTTCGTATCTAGTGACCTGGTAGATAGTTTGAGATTAGAACCCAAGATTATCGATAGACCTTTAGTTGTGACGAACCCGATCGGTGGTTCGACTAGCCTTGGTATGATTTGTCGTAATTTGTTCTTATCGAGTCATGGATGCATGTTTGTTTGCGATTTCTTTATTTTGGGCTTTACTAGGTTTGGCATTATTTCGGGAGTCGATTCGCTCCAAAGGTATGGGGTGGTGGTGGATTGTGAGGGGTCTTCGATGACCATTAGAGCGGACGATGGACGGAGGGTACTGTTTGATTTCCTATCTAGTGATAGGGTGATGGCTAGTTTTTTAAATTCCCTAGACATCCCGCATGATGAGTTTCCAGATGTGCCTATTGCTGGCAAGTACCTAGACATCTTCGGGGAAGTGACCGGACTTCCACCACACCTAGAGATCGAATTTTGAATTGATTTAGTGAAAGATGCCAGGCCTATAGTGATGCCACTTCGTCATATGGCGCCAAGGGAGCAATGAGAGCTCGGGGTGTAAGTAAGCGATCTTTTAAAGAAGTGATTTATTCGAAGGAATGTTTCCGAATGGGGAGCACCAATTGTATTTGCTACCAAGGCCGATGGTTCCCTTCGCTTATGTGTAAACTACCATGAGCTGAACAAGGTGACTAGGAAGAATAAGTATCCTCTTCTGCGGATAGATGATTTGTTTGATCAGTTGAATGGAGCGAGAGTGTTCTCCCAGTTAGCTCTCGCAAGAGGTTTTCATCAGCTCCGAGTAGCAGTTGAGAGTGTACCTAAAACGGCATTTCAGACGTCGTCTGAATTCTATGAGTGGTTGGTCATGCCATTCGGGTTGACCAATGCACCCGCATATTTTGTGGATCTTATGAATAGAGTTTTCAGATATCATTTAAATAAGTTTGTTCTTGTGTTCGTGGACGATATCTTGGTTTACTCGAGGACAGAGGAAGAACACAAGGAACATTTGAGGACAGTGATGGAGGTGTTGAGGAACCACCGATTGAAACAAAATTTTTCTAAGTGTCACTTCTTGAGGAGGGAAGTGAGATTCTTAGGCCATGTTGTCTCAGAGAATGGTATTGTCGTGGATAAGGTGGCTACGGTACAAGATTGGTCTATGCCCGAGAATGCAACGGACATGAGAAGTTTTTTGGTGTTAGCTGGATACTATCGTAAGTTTATCCAAGACTTCTCCAAGATAGCAACACCGTTAACTCAGTTGACCAAGAAGAATTAATCTTTCATTTGGGATGAAAGGTGTGAGAATGCATTTAAAAGCCTAAAGGAAAGTTAACGTGCACACCACTTCTAGTGATTCCCAAAGGGAACGAAGAGATGACGGTATACACGAATGCCTGTGGTACTGGACTAGGCGCTGTACTGATGCAAGGAGGTAGGGTTGTAGCTTATGCTAGTCGACAACTAAAACCACATGAAAAAAGATATCCTACCCATGATTTGGAATTGGAAGCGATCGTGTTCGCGTTAAAGATGTGGAGACACTATCTCTTGGGAGAAAGATTCGAGTTGTTTACCGATCTTAAGTCATTAAAGTATCTTTTCTTTCAAAAGGATTTAAATCTTCATCAGCAGAGATGGTTAGAGTTCTTGGCTTCATATGATTTCAATATCACATACACACCTGGAAAGGGCAATGCAGTAGCTGATGCATTGAGTAGGAGACATTACAGTTTAGGGGCTATGTTTCTGGAATGGAAGCAACTGGAGTATATCGCGAGATATGATTTCAAACCTAAGTGTGAATTGGATCCAGAAATGTAAGCAAGTCTGACGATCAGACCCATTTTGATTGGGCAGATTGGTTCCAGTCAGAAGGGTACGATCCTAATCTATTGGAAATCATCTCCAAGATAGAGATGGGTATCGACGATGAGGCAACGAACAAGTATGGATTGGATCGAGAAGGATGGCTTTGAAGAATGAGAGGCTGGTTGTACCCAATGTTAATGGATTGAGAGATGAAGTGCTTAGAGAGTGTCATCACTCGAAACTGACTATACATCTCGGTGGTAACAAAATGTATCGAGACATGAAGCAGACCTACTACTGGGAAGGGATGATGAAGAGAGACATTGGGAAGTTTATATACAAGTGCATGAACTGCCAGTTTGTTAAAGCCGAGCAAAAGAAGCCTAGTGGTTTGTTACAACCATTGGAAATTCCCGAATGGAAATGGGAACAAGTCTCGATGGATTTTATCGACGGTTTACTAAGGGCTAGATCAGGTCATGATAGTATTTGGGTGATTATGGATTGATTGACCAAAAGTGCAAGGCTTATACCCGTCAAGTCGAGTAGAACGTCAGCTGAATTAGCAGAACTGTATTTGAAGTGGGTAGTGAGATTTCATGGAGTACCCAAAGGTATCGTGAGTGACCAAGATCCATTATTTACTAGTGGGTTTTGGAAGAGTTTACAAGAGACTTTAGGGTTAGAATTACATCTTAGTACCGCGTACCATCCCCAAACCGACGGTCAAACAGAGAGGGTGAATCGTGTATTAGAGGATCTCTTGAGAGCTTGTATATTGGATTTTGGAGGTTCATGGGATGACCATTTACATCTGGTTGAGTTCGCATATAATAATAGTTATCAGTCCAATATTGGTATGGCTCCATTTGAAGCTTTGTACGGAAGACCGTTCAACTCACCATCATGTTGGTTGGAGACCGGTGAGAAATTTGTGCTTGGGCCAAATGTGGTAAGAGAAACTTTAGATAAGATCAAGGTTATTCAACAGAGAATGAAGGCTGCCCAAATTAGGTAGAAAAGTTATGCTGATAAAAGACGAAGAGATTTGAAATTCTCCGTTGGCGACCTGGTATTCGTCAATATTTCTCTATTGAAAAATGTGATTCTGTTTGGTAGAAAAGGTAAATTGGCACCAAGGTTTGTTGGTCCATTCCCAGTTCTCGAACTAGTTGGGAATTTAGCGTATAATGTTAGATTGCCTGACAAGATGGCGGCAGTGCACGACGTATTTCATGTTTCTCAGTTAAGGAAGTTCGTGCACGGTTATGATATGACTATTTCACTTGATCAGTTGGATGATATTGAGATAGAACCCAAGGCCGTTGGAAACCGTATACCGATTCGTTGGACACGATACGAAGTAACTTCGGAGGAAGACGGTGAAACTGGTTAAGGTCCAACGGGGTGACAATGAGAGTGACTGCACTTGGGAAACGGAGGAGAACATAAGGAAGTCATATCTAGAGCTCTTTACTGGTAATGTTTTAATTGCGATATAGTTATTCCATATTCTAGGATAAGCTTGTTATGTTTATTTTGTATGTTTGATTGTTGCAAATGGTTGATAGGCATGCGGGACCTTTTGGTTGTTTTCTTGATTAAGGAATTTCGGGGGCAAAATTTCTTAATGGAAGAGAGTGTAACGACCTGCATTCTACGCATCAGAGGATCATAGAATATTTATTTTATTTTCATACAAAGTCGTGTGGTCGTGTTACTTTGGGAGACGACTATTGGGGTCATTTCCCATGTTCACGATTTTTGCCGAATTTTAAATGACCATTTTACCCTGAGCGAATCTTGTTTCGTCTATAACTTTTGACTGATAAAGAGTTTTGACCTGAAACCACTTCCATTTGATTCGGATGATGGTTAACCTTTACGTATAGTTGTCATATTAATCAAACGGACTTACCGTTTGGGAGATATGGCTTAAATAAGGTTTGACGATGGAAAAAACAACATAATTGGGCTTAACCGTGTGATTAACAACTAAGCCCATAACCCATTTCGGGATTAGGGTTAAGGGAGGGCTGAAATGGATTGGGAAAACATTTCATTTCAGTTTTATAGCCGCCACTAACCTCTCTTGAACCCTAGCAATGGCCTCCACCTTCTAAACTATGTCCTATCACTTTCTAATCCAATATTAAGCTAATCAACATCAAATCAAGGCAAATTAACATAAAATTCGAGGTAGAGCTGCTGTGTTGCATTTGGATTCGAACCAAATCAAAGACATTTTCAGATCTGAGATTTGTTTATGGCTAAGGTGAGTGCTTTGCACTTTTATTCACTAATTACGGTCAATTAGGGGTGATTAGTGATAATTAGTAAAATTATGCATCATAAAAATCTGGAAAAATAAGTAAAAAAATCTGAAATATTATTTTGTGCTTCTGTTAGAAATTTAGGTTAATTTGGATTAAGTTTATTAATCCTATTGCTAGATATAGTTAAACATGATTAAGGGGAAAACATGAGTTTTGGGTATGTTTGATCCATATTAACATGTTACATTGTTATTTTGGTGTTTATGGTTAATTATACATGTTGCTATTACTGTTTGGTATGACTTGTGATTGCATAGAAAAGTTAGGATGGTCGAATACGCTGTCGTGTGGCGTAAATAGCTCACTGGAAAAGTTGTAGGAAATTGGTTAGATCCCATTCGTGAAGCACCTACGCGACTCGAACCGGTGCTCTAGGGAGGTGCCACGAGCAGGACCCACGAACCGTTCACGCTATAGCTCCACGAGCCACTCGCTCGTGCTCCATGCATCATGACCCAGAACTTAAGACATGAGCCGAGCTACTTGCACCACCACAAGCAGAGATGGAGACCACGAGCCGACCGCCTGGAGGTTTGACCACGGGCCGATCCCCACGAACCAGATTGGGGTCACGAATTGCAAACCGGACCGGAGCATCACGAGCCGAACCAAGAAGATACCACGAGTCGTTTTGAAGGTCACTAACCCAAGAGTCACGAACCGGGATGATGGCTAAAACCCGAGATGCAAAGGTAGTCCGAATAAGAAGTTAGAACTCAAGATCCAGATGGGAACCAACGAGTTAACTTCATGAGTTGGACCTTGCTGCGGGACATGTGCAAAGGGGTTATCGATATCTATAGCTTTGGTGCACCACTGAGAGACGGATTAGCAGCTATGGATCAACGCAATGGGATCATTAAGACTCCCAAGGGAAAAGTCATAGTAGCGTGGTTATGGATTACTGCAGTGGGATCAGTGACTTCCAAGGGAAAAGTGATCGTAGCAAAGGATTAGTGGCTATGGACCAGCGCAACGGGTCATTACGACTCCCTAGGGCAAAGTGGTCGCATCAAAGGATTTGGTGATCAAAGTGGTGGATATCGTATGCTTTACGCACTGAGTGAGAGATGTGAGGCTGATTGCTAGGTTTGATATTTGCTATCACCATGACATGCACACTTCCATCTTACACTTTATGTTAGTGTTACCTTGAAGTAACTGTACATCATGTTGTACTAACTCTTTGGATGTTGGTCCAGGTTCTGGTATGATTATTTATACCTGTTATTGTTCTGTTTTGCTGCTATCGCTCATACCAGACTTTTGTCTGACCCAGAGTTTTATGTCTCTTCTTATTAGTCTGGGTGCTCCTAAACGAGCAAACTAGAGACAGGTTAGTTGGTATGCACAAGTAGCTGTCCAGAGACAAGCAGGAGGCTTCCACGTACTATTTACATATATTCTCCTTGTGTTGTTGTTGGTCGCTACTTTGGGCATTAGTAGTGTACCTTTCTATTTTGCTTTAGAGACAGTATTTTGAGGTTGTAATAACGGTTTGGATCATAAGCTGTATTTTGGATTCCGCTGCTATAATGGTTTAGTTTTCAGCTTACGCACTATCTTGCTTTGTCAAGTATGTTATTATTATATTTTATTCCATGCGTTATGAGATATACTATAGGTTCTTGATAATTCATAGTTTCAAATCCCTTTTCCTTTGACGACCGTCCCGTGATAGTTGGACATCGACACAATGCATTTCGGGGAAATGTCGGCTGGTGCGGGGCGGGCCGTCACAACGTAGGTCTAAATTGATCGAACCACTCTAAAGTTCTCGTGTTTTTACTTATTTTTATATTTGTGGCTCCATTTTTCTATTTTATACCATTTGGTGAAGTGTTATATAAACACCTTTAGTGTTGTAATCAATTTCCGATTTCAACACTGTGCAACATAAGTGATCATATTAAAGCACCAGTACCTCTTGCATCAATAGTAGCATCAATGACAATAGTTTGAATACCTGCTTTATTGGAAACCGATGCATCCTCCATATTGTTTGCGGTCATTTGAAATATATGACGTTTTTCTCTTTAGCTTCTTAATCGTTCATAATGTTACGTGCAAACAAGCCTAGCAATCTTCATTACAATTAGTGTTAACTTGGTTAGAAGTGCCTATAACCAGTGCCGACCCGACTGCACATGTTTCCCTGGGAAAGGATAATGAAGTGCCTATAATGTGTGCTACCCGACTGCACATTTGCCCTAGGCAAGGATAATGAAAGGGAAGTTGTCAAAATAGCAGTTCCAAAAATTTGTTTGATGGAGGGATTGAACCTTGCTTCAACAACTGGTAACTGCATTTCACACCACATTGTTTTTAATTGACAAGTTGCCCTGCTTCTTTCTCAAACAGAATTTATTTCAAGCTATTGCTACCACTTCTGTTGCCCTCTCCGCCACTTTCGGCGGCGCTGGCCTAGACGAATGTTTCCTTAGCCTTGCCTCTGGGATAGACCTACTTATAACTGCAAGATGTCAACGACCATAAGCATCAGTGATGGATACAATGATTTTTATTATTAAATAAATTAAAAGGTAGAAAAAATTCTTTTGCAATAGCCACTTATTCTATAAATATAGACAGATTCCCGCTTATGAATGAAAGGTGGTCCGTTCCACGAGAGAAGTCTAATTAAGGAAAATAAGCGGTCAACCAAATCTAATAAACAAATAACTGGAAAATAGAATAAACAAGTAAATGTTTAAGTTAGTTAGCAATGCGGTAAGTAAAACAAGCGCATAATTAAAGATTAGACATAGCGTATAATAAGGTAATGACGAGATGCGTTTAGACCAGTCTGTATGCCTTTGGAATGAAGAGCCTAATGGGGCGTATCATCATGGGTGTATAGAGATACGAGAGAAGAACGTCCAACTTGTTACTCGACAGGACTGGAAGAAAGTATGAGACTTCTATGGGACGTGCACTATAAGAAAATTCATATTTGGTGGCACATAAAAAATGCCACCGAAACTTACGGTAGCGTTTTGATAAATGCCGCCAGAAAACATACAAGTTAAAATTCATGATTTTAACTTGCATTTAATTCAATGCCACTAAAAATACATTTTATCCAGTGTTTTTTAAACGATACGAAAGTTATTTTATCGAAAAGGTGTTTATTTACTGTGTTATTGTTTTTTCATAGCGTTTTTTCCATCACCATTTGTTCCTATTTTATTTCATGATATTCCACCTCTACCTCTGATTTCGCCTCCAATTCAATTTGTTTAAAACTTGTATCATAACGTAATACCTAAACGTATACACATTAAAACATAACACATTAAACAAACACAAAATACATATGCATGTACACATTCAAAGAACCACAAAATTGTTATGTAACGACGGTCGGAATAATGCCCCCTCCTTCTAGCGTAGGGCGCACGTATATGAGTTGGCACACACATCCTTGTAACAAAAGGAATCTCTGTTGTTACTATCTACCAACTCATGTTTGTACTCCACTTCTCTAATTTATTCGTGATGTGGGACTATTTATTCAAACAATCAATCATACCTTAACAACATGTGAGGGAATCCTAACAATCTCCCCCTTGACTCACATCCTACGCGTATCTTTCGAGAGTATTGTCTTACCTGCATGGCCCAGTCCGTAACCTTCGGCTCTGATACCACTGTTATGCAACAAAACTACATAAACAAAACACTAACATAAACAAAACTATGTCATAACCGAACAGTAGTGTCAAGACAAAAAGTTAGCCATACATTTACACAACCGAACTAGCATAAACAATGTCATAATAGTACTGCAGCTAAAGTAACATAAACAGTTAAAAATAAGCAAACACAATAAACAACCGACCTACTTAACAAATACCATAAACTAGTGTTGCTACTGCTGATTTCTTCAGAAATGTTGATCTACCTGTAAATAATAATAATCAACAGTGAGACTCAAGTTATAGTCAAAACTGAAAAAATAATGACAGGTAATAATGACTTAGAGTCAGTTTTGGTCTATAAATTCATGTTAAGAAATATTTGTGAGGTGAAGTTATGGTATCGATCTTATTATTATTTTATACAGTTAGAAATGGATCTCAAAGCAACAACAACAAATTATAAACCTATCACTTCAACATTAACCATGCAACAGCAGCGCTACCGCTTTCATCTTTTGAATGTATGGTATAAGTAAAGACACGGATTTCGCCCAGACCTAATCGATCGCTAAATCGACCAAGACCATTCGATCCCGCATACGCTAACGTTGGGCATACAACACATCAGAACAAAATATCAAAAGACTTTTATAAACATTATAATAATGTTACATCAGAGTACAAAATATTTATTAGAGTACATCGAAAAATAATAGTACAGCGGAAGATTAATTTACAATAAACTTAATAAAATGCAGCGGAACCAATAAACTGACACAGCGAATAACTATCAATGTTCTGGACACCACTTTAAGCTTCAATCGAGAATCCTGCTCAATAAATAAATATCTGCGAAACAAGCTACTCGACTACCCGTGTGGAAAATAAGGGCACCCGAGTTTGCAAGTGAAACAAACTACGGGTCAGTCATGGGACTAGTATGAGAAATCTTACTTAACTTATCTAATAATAAGACTAATCACAGGACCACACCACTAACGCGGAACGAGTTTACTCCATTGGATTGCCAGTGCATAAATTAAATAAATCTTTTGAAAACCACGCAAAGCTTTTTAGAAAAATGAAATCATTATAAGACTCAAGTCCCATCGCACAATGCAACGCAAACCGGAGGATAGAGTTTTACATTATAATGATCAAACATGCTTGATATGTATAAAATAATATTTAATATTATTATTAGTGTCTAATCAGTTTTAAAATACTTTCAAAGTAAATGTAACAATTCTAGATGACATAGTACCACGTCCTACTATGTCGCCATATATATGTTTACAATCAAAAACGTAATGTCGTATTGGAAATTGGGTTTTCCATCATGAGTCGAGGCTAGGGATGGCTCCTCACCGATTCAAGACACTGTAGCAAATGCCCCAGGATTCGGACGTTGGCGAACCCTTGGATCTTCAGGGTTGGTCCACAGTACTTTAGTGGATTAATTATGCATGAACACATGTTTCCCAGTCCTATTGAACCTATCAACTGGCCACTATCGACCAATATATCTGAGGCCTTGTAATCCATCATCCACATAAGTAAAAATGTCTGGGCTCCATACCATGACACTACTTCTAGCTAGAAAGAAATGTGTGCACTCCCTACAGTCATGATCCCAATTTTGACTCATACCGGGGTGTGAGGATCGCGAAGTAACGCTATACACAAAGCTATGATAAATAAAGCCGTGCTTTGATCATCAACCACAAGGCTCTGCTTTTCAATAAAAGCCTTAATCATTTGCATCTTGGCATGCCACATTGATAATCCACGCCATGCGATCGATAACAGTCAATATATAACCTCTGAGCTTGTGCGTCTCAAAGAAGAATGTTAAGCAAGAGAATAAATTCTCCGCCACCAAACATATGTATATTAAATAGAAATCAATTCACATAGAATGAGATCCAATGTCAGACACACATCCATTTACAAGTCCGTTCTAGGTCTGAACGAAACCGGAGACACCTTATTCCTCGTCCCGTATGCCCAATACGGAAGAGAGGTGCTTGCTTATCCGGACTATAAACAAGTACGTCTGGACAACTACCACTGTAACCCTTTCAAGGCAGCAACTCCAATCAAAGCCATCGGTAGTTGTCCATTCGATGTGAAGATCGTCGGTCTTCAAACACTGTCTTCAATATCTTTGATTTAAATCGTCGTATAATTATTTGAACCATTGGTCTTTTCAAATAATTATCGAATATATATAATTTAAATCATCTTATATCGTTAATATTATTTTATAACGATTTATCGCTATTTTTATTTATATTAAAATAGTCCAATTTAATTTAACGACGCTTCGGGTCAATAGGCGGCCCTGACGCTATTTTTAACGAAATTTGATTTACACTTTTCTCGAAATCTAACCGTTGGATTTTTAACGAATTTTATATCATTGGAAAGATCTTCCCAAAGCAGACCTAACGGTTCTAGTTTTAGGAAAATCCAACGGTCGGATCTTTCGTTATAATCGTTTAAAGTTACGATTCTGAAATGCAAACTACCACGCGCGATTCGTTTAATTTTTATATCTATATATACATATATATATATATATATGTATATAAAAATCATTCAACGATACCACTAACATGTTTAACATGCCAAATAAAAAAATGTTTTATTTTGCATAAACATTTTAATGTTTTTAATGACACATAAAAATGGATATTGTATTTGCAAACAAATTCTTATATTCTCTAATGTCAATAAAAAGAGAAGTTTTATTTGCATACATTCCCAATATTTTCTAATGTCAAATAAAAGATGCATCTTATTTGCCTCACTTTTCTACATGATTCTAATGTCAAATAAAAATGTACTTTATTTGCATACTTCACTACATGTTTCTAATGTCAAATAAAAATGTAATTTATTTGCATACTTCACTACATGTTTCTAATGTTAAATAAAAATGTAATTTATTTGCATACTTCACTACATGTTTCTAATGTCAAATAAAAATGTAATTTATTTGCATACTTCACTACATGTCTAATGTCAAATGAAAATGTAATTTATTTGCATACTTCACTACATGTCTAATGTCAAATGAAAATGTAATTTATTTACATACTTTTCTACATGTCTAATGTCAAATAAAAATGTAATTCATTTGCATAATTTTCTACATGTTTCTAATGTCAAATAAAAATGTAATTTATTTACATGACAATATCACTAATGACAAATAAAAAAGATAATTTTTATTATTCTTTATTGTACGCAATTTCTATTTTTAACTTTAACAAATAAAAAGAAAAAAATTTATTTGTATATAATTTCAATGTATAACATGACGATAGAAATGTCACTTTTAAAATTTGTATATAATTTTAATGTATAACATGAAAATAAAAATGTCTCTTTTAAATTGTATATAATTCTAATGTATAACAAGACGATAAAAATGCCTCTTTTAAATTTGTATACAATTCTAATGTATAACATGATGATAAAAATAACTCTTTTAAATTATATACAATTCTAATGTATAACATGATGATAAAAATGTCTCTTTTAAATTGTATACAATTCTAGTGTATAACATGATGATAAAAATGTCTCTTTAAAATTGTATACAATTCTAATTCAACAAAACAATTAATAATGATAATTTTGTTTAATTGACAATTCTATTTCAACAAAACAATTAAAAATGATAACTTTGTTTTGTTGACAATTCTATTTCAACAAAACAATAAAAATGATAACTTTGGTTTGTCGACAATTCTAATTCAACAAAACAATAAAAATGATAACTTTGGTTTGTCGACAATTCTAATTCAAAATAAAAATAAAAATGATAACTTTGTTTTCTCGACAATTCTATTTCAACAAAACAATAAAAATGATAACTTTGTTTTATCGACAACTCTATTTCAACTAAACAATATATATGATAATTTTGTTTTGTCGACAATTCTAATTCAACAAAACAATAAAAATAATAACTTTGTTTTGTCGACAATTCTAATTCAACAAAACAATAAAAATGATAACTTTATTTTATCGACAATTCTAATTCAAGAAAACAATAAAAATGATAACTTTGTTTTGTCGACAATTCTATTTCAACAAAACAATAAAAATGATAACTTTGTTTTGTCGACAATTCTAATTCAACAAAGCAAATAAAAATGAGACTTTTATGTTGTTGACAAAACGAATAAAAATGATTCTTTTATTTTGTTAACAAATCTATTTCAACAAAATGATATTTTTATTTTCACACAAATCTATTTCAACAAAAATGATATTTTTGTTTTCATACAAATCTATTTCAACAAAAATGATGTTTTTGTTTTCATACAAATCTATTTCAACAAAAAGGATATTTTTGTTTTCGTATAAATCTATTTTTACAAAATGATATTTTGCCTTGACGATAATCTAATTCAACAAAAATGATATTTTGTTTGGACAATAATCTAATTCAACAAAAATGATATTTTGTTTTGACAATAATCAACAAAATATTCCATCAAATCAACAGATCATCATAACAACATCAATCAACCCAAATCAAATCACGTATAACAACAAACTGAATTGAACAACGTATCTGCAAAAATTTCTAAACACGATAATAATTAATTTTTAATTATTTAAAAACAATCTCACCTTGTTCGGTTTTGAAATCGTTAAATAAACGATTGCTTTTAATTGAATTACACTGCGTGTTTAATTCAATCAAAATTTCCAACTGCTCCTGTTTTTGTTCCAGTCTATTCCATCATGTAGATCTGGTCAACACGAGTCCAATGCACCCAGTTTTGTTTGATTCTGTTTTCTTATGACCAAAATACAAGGGTTTAAACATACATGATTTAATTTAATAATTAACTCATTCTTAATTATATTTAATATTAACTAATCCAATGTTTAACCTTAATTAAATATTAGCCCGTCGTTTACTTCTTCCAGGTTCGCTGTTTTTGAACCCATCGCTCCACCTTGGAACGCCACCTGTGCGTGCCCTTCGAGGTGTCTGGCCGGCGATTCACTAACACTACACTGTAGCTCACGACGTCCGCTACCACCACCCTCCATCCAGTCGAGCTCAGTGGACCGCCTCGCCCCCAAAACCAACTCCAAGCCGTCGTCTTCCTGCTTGAAAATAAAATAAACCACCCCCTTGTTTCCAATCACGACTGTCAAAATGGTGGAGCTCGCTGCCCTCTTCGATTTGGTTTTAATAATTTATGAAATCATAGCTGGATGGTGGAGTTAGAAGGGGAGAATTGCCATGAGATTTCAGCCATATATTTAGTTGCTGGCGGCTGGTTAGTGTTAGGTTAGGGTTAGATGATTCTAGGGTTATTTATAATTTAATATTATTAAATTCTCCAATTTTCGGAAAAGTCCTTTAACTCCTAATTACTCTAAATCCACCCCAGCGAATGTCTCCCTTAGACAAATACCCCTATTCCAGACACAATGGACTAGGTCCCATCAGCCCATTTGATCGTCTCAGCCTACTTTTCTTTAAATTAAAATATGAACCATTTAATTATTTAATTTGATCGTACATTTAAATTTACCGGGGCAACATACGGACTCCAAAAATTCTTGAAAAATAATTCTAGCTATGTTTTGACGATATGGTCCTAAGAAAATTAATTCGTTGAATTTGGACGCCGTTTGAAAATGGTCAATTTCTGGTCGATCCAATTTAAATTTAAATTACCAAACACATTTAAATTTACTACGCTCACATATTAATTCCAAAAATTATGAAATTTGGAATCTAGAAATAATTTGACATTCCGAATTCAACCAAAGTGGTTTCATCAAAAACGGAGTCGTTTGCAAAATGGCTATTTATAAGGGCCATATATTATATTAAATTCCATAGCGACTATCCATAACTTTTTATTTCCGCTATGAAATTTCAAATTTTTAGATTCATTAGAAAGATATAATTAAATAGATTTAAATATTTCTGGTTTCACCAAAATCCGATTTATTTTAAATCATGTACATTCAATTGAAATTTGGAATCGAATTTTCAAACTACCGCGCCATTTCAGGCTCGGTTTATAAATAAAATAAATATATTCGTTATAACTTGTAACGACCTAGATTTTTCGGCATTTTTGATTTGAGTATTTATTTATGTTAATTGGAATATTAATATTTAATTCGTTATTTAAAAACGAAGTTTAAACATTATAATTTATATTTAATTATAAACGAGCTCGAAAACGACGCGGTAGTTTGTAATTTTCGATTTGAATTTCAATTGAAGATACAGGATCCGATATAAGTCGAAATTTCATGAAAACAAGAAACATTAGGATCGAATTGATAATAATTTTCTAATGGAAGAGAAAAAAATCGAGATTTCAGTTTATAGATTGTCAGATATGTCCAATTCAATTTTTAAAATAATCGCTATGGAAATCGTTAATAACGATAACGTTTATTTAATAAATTTAATAACGTTTTTATATAAATTTTCGATATCGATTAATTCGAACCTTTTGATGCGGAATTTTAATTCGATATTGGCTAAACCTGAAGTGTTGTACTATTCCATGCGACCATCTCTATTGATAATAATTTATTTAGAATTTGATAGTTTCAAAATTTATTTAATGGTTTATCGATATTATTTCATAAGCTATTTATATAGGTGCAAACCTTACTCGTACGTATATAGGCAAATAACATAACACCTAGGCCTCGTGTAAAACAGTATGACATATGCAGCAGTATATAATCGTTCTATGGTAAATATAAAACTCCAAGTATACGCGTAACAAATCATACAGACAGCGTATATTAAAAATATGTAATGAATAAAAATGATAACTAAAACTTGTAGTTTACTTTGAGGAAATAAACTGTTGCAACAAAAAAAGGAAATCCAGCATGAACAACATAACAGCAATAAAAGTAAATGGAGCACTAAATCCAAGAAAAATCATCCCACCAAATCTTATTTATTACAAAGCAAAGTACCAGCTATATAAAAACTTAGGGACAAAATAGTCGGCTCTCCATTATGCATCAAAAATTCTATCAACTTCTCGAGTGCCATTATTCACGTGTCTCTTTGTGTTTCTAATTAGAGAAGTCCTGACATCGTTACCCTCTTGGATTAAGGAAACCAAACAAAAATTTATGAGAATACCATATTACAAAGCATGACTAAAATAGTATACATATTACATTAAGTAAAAATGTATCATTCAAGCAATAGTTTGATAATATCTCTTTAATGGATGACTGTCAGTCAACACGTATTTCCATTGCTTAAAATATATTCGATTGAATGAACAAACGGTGTATATTTTTACAACAGCTATCTATCTCTTTTGCCATCAATGCAAAAAGGAGACAAATTCACAATGCCAGCTAATTTTAAAAGGGGCCTGACAGTTCAATTCAATTACAGGATGCCTTGTTTCGATCAGTAAGAAACAGTGAATCGAAAAAGAAAAAAAACGAACAAAACAACTTCACGTCCATATACAAAATCCTTTGCTACGTAAAGGAGAGACGTTGGTAAAGCAAAGTACCAAATAAGTAAATAAGGAACATGGAAAATGCAGTAAGATAAAAGCAGTTTACACGTCCATATCAAATCCTTTGCCAAGTTGGATACAACAAGCTTTATTACCAAAGTAAACATAAGAAAATAAACATACACAGATTCGGTATCAATGTTGAGTGACTACATGGTATAAAAAAACGAACTACTTGTACCAAAATAACAAGCCTAATCTACTCCTACTAGCAGCCGCAGGCCTAATTGAGAAGACAATACATGCCTGAGACTCTAAACCCATCAACCAGTAAATCTTTCCCCCTCGGTCTTCCCACATCAACTGTATGAAGCACAGCTACATGAATGGAAAATACATAGCTTCCAGACCTATGGACCGGACATGGTTCTTATCCTCAAACCCTCATTCATCTATAAATACCAAGGTGATACAGATAATTTCCTAAGCCAAACGTCTCACTCGTTCTACTCTTTTCACTTCGCTGCTACGCAAGTCGTGACCAAAAATATACCAAATCAACTCACGAAAATTACAGATTTCTTCCTCCACATAAACTCTCAATCCACACCGTTATTCACCAAATTATTAAACAGAAAATAACGAGGAAAAGGAGATCAAAAAGCAAACCTGGCTTGGCGGATTTCGAAGCGAAGTTGGCTTTGGGAACGAATGGTGGATCCACGGTGGGGCTGGCAAGGATGGAGTTCAAGCCGAGACGGAGGGGAGTATGGCGCATGCTTTGGGTTTTGCCGTTGGAGCACTGGTCAAAGGGGAGGAGGAAGCGGAGGTTGGGAGTATTTGTAGCAGTAGCATCTTCTTATCTCTACGGAAAAGGAAAAAAAGAACGAAGAGTGGTATTAAGATGTAGGCGGCTGAGCTTTTTATTAAGTGGTGAGGAGGGTTTAGCGTGGACTAGGCCTTGGGTTTTGTTGCCGGTGGTATTAAAGGAATTCAAGCCCAACGTGTATGTTTTTGGTAAAGCCCATTATATTTTAATTAAAGTTAATTAAATTATAGTTTTAATTGTTGATAATATTATATAAAATTATGATAGGGGTTTAAAACCACTTGGCCAGGCTCTCGAATTGGAAATCACAAATTTGAACAAGGGCCGGGAACCGACGAAGCACTAAACAAAGAAGTCGAGCGGTATTGATTTAAAACAAAGTAATGTGTTCGTTAATTTAAATTGATTTAAATTAATCAGTTATTAAATTAAAATAAAAAATTTAAATATTAATAGCTTATTCATATTTTATCAGAACTAGCTGATACAGGATAGACTGGGGCCATATTTGAGTCGGACGGTATGAAGTGGGTTTGAATTGAACAGGGTTGGGATTATCTGAAACAAACTGTGTTTTCACCGCAGATCAGGTGAGTTAATCTCACTCAGTTCCCACTTATAATAATTATAAGTTGGTTTTATCGTTTGTCTGCTATGGCTGTTCATTATTGGTAATTGATGGTTGTTTGAATGCGTGTTAAAAATAATTATATCTATTATATAAATTAAACGGTTGTTTAATTTAAAAGAAATGACATCGTTATTTTTAACGACGATTTCCACATAAGGTAACTTACCTTGTTGGTTACATTTATAATAATATAAACATATTTAAATCATATTGGGTGCTTGGATGACTATTGGTTGACCGTTATCAGTTAGATTAATTTTTATATGATCATGATATGAAACTGTGGAACCCATATGATTGGCTTATAGAATTGGATGTTGATTGTGAAACCCAAATTCAACCTTTGTTTGGTTATTAACCAATTGTGATGCGGGTTGGGAAATTCATAGCGGATGGCCAAACTACAAACTATTTTATTAAGTTCGATTTACCGTCAGGTGAATAAAGTTATGAAATTTAATTTATAACTGAATATAGATTTTTGAATATATTTTTAAATGAAGATTATAAAAAGAAAAATAAACCATATATATATCGTTTGGTTTAACCGTCGTTTTTATATCAAAATCTACCGTGTGCGAAGCACGTGCTTCACCATGAGTACTGAATAATTTTATAAAGTGGATTCTTATATTAATAAGTTTGATAAGCAAGTAGGCGTGAATTTACTTAATGATTGATAACAAAGATTTATTGGTTTTGTGAGGTTATTTAGAAATAAATTATTATTTATTTAATAGTAATCGATGTGAGTGAGATTATTCGGATTAATAAATGTTATTTATTAATTCAAAATGAAAAGACGAGTTGAGGTTGATTAATTGTTAATCATGTTTTAAGATTTACCAAGCCAACCATTTTATCAGTAATTGATTATTAAATTAAACTAGAATATGCCGTTCACTTAAATGAAATGATTTAGTGAATATTTGTTTAACTAAATGAGATTTTAAAAAGGAAATGATTTAAAGGATTTAAAAAGGGATTTCTAAAATTGAATTTAGTAAAAGGTTTAGTATTAGGATTTGAAATAAAAATCCAACGAATAAAGGGATTAAAGTTGAAAAGCTAATGTGTCAATAATAACCATGTGGTTAAAAGGGAAGATTTCAAAAGGCAAGAGGGTTTTGTAAAAACCATACTTTTGTACAATAATAGAGTGACATCAAACGAATATGAGTTTTTGAATTACGATTCATATTTATCTTAAGATAAGAATGTTGTTGATCAAGGTCTAAGAGGTAATTAAATACCCCAACTTGAACGACTTCAGGATTGTCAAAGGATTGTATGAATCGTGATAGTGGAGTTGTTAAAGCAGATTATTTTTGGGAAATAATAGTGAATCGTTATTTGAAGAATTCCGATATACGATGAGTTTTCAAAATAAAAGGAAATAAAGAGGGGCATGAGAATAGGAAATGATATTTCCGTGGTAACAAAATTTTGTAACAATTGTTTACGATAGTAAGTGAATTAATCTCGTCAGTATAAATGATAAGTAATGTGGTGGAAATGTTTTGAAAGATGGTAACGAGAAATTGGGCAGGACTTCAAGATATTTCTTTTAAGTATTTTAAATAAAATGATTTGAGAATATTTGTTATAACTTATATATTATCTTGGGTATTACGACTGATATATTATTTTAATGGCCAAGTGATGCTATGAAATAAACCAATGAATTTATTTTGTTTTTATGATTGTTTACTTTGATAGTTAAATGACCGACTATCAAAATCATGGCCAATACGTTGTTGGTACGGAAAGACCGGGATCGAAATTATATTCGAAAACCATTCCGAACCAGCAAATACGTAAAAGATGTTGATTGAAACGGAGCAGTTGAAGACCGTAGATCTTCAAAAATGAAAGAACTACAAATAATCTCTGATATTGCAACCAGGGATATACCGTGCTTCTGTCGTGGTTGAAATCTATGGTTTGCAAGGACTACTCGCTACAGATCCATAGGGTGATTCTTAGGATGTGGTAGGAGGGTACCTTCGGTTCATCCTGGTCCTGGATGACTTGTACGGACGAGTGTCTGACAAAGTATGTCCAAAGGACCACATACGTTGATTTCTTCAAACGTATCATAGTTGGTTAGATCCCAACGAGAATATTTTTGTGGACTTCAATTAGTGATATCTGATGGATATGATGATGTGGCATTCAAAGTGAATGATGGCCAGATGTGCTAAAAGAAATTCAAACCTCAAGCCTCATCAACCTGGAAATGACAAAAATTGGGCAGGCAGCATGGCTATGTGGGTCGCACCCATTAGGGTGTATAATCACCTATCTAGAGAAATTCTTTTTGCTTCTTTAATCTATCGATGCTGTACCTTTCCGGGAAACGGTGGGTCGCACCCAACCGTTGGTGATATACATTCGATACACTCAAGAGAAATGAGTGGTCGGTCATGTGTGGGCCGGGTTGCAAGACGTTCTTGCTGAACCCAGTGTATTTGCCTCTAGAGATACACTATCGGCAGGTGGTCCCATACCTTGTCATTGTCAGAATCCAATCTCCAACAAGCGCCCGCGATTTTTGTTTTTATACTATATATGTGGAGCGTAAGATGCAAGCGTTCTGCTAGATTCGATTTATTTGTATTTAGACACTATTATAATATCAGACATGATTTCAAAACGGTTTTGGGTTATAGTAAGGTAAAAACCGTCCGTGTTTATGTGTGGGCTTGTCTTACTATTATCTTTTTCTTTCAAAAGGATTTGAACTTTAAAATCAAGACGGGTGTTATATAAACTTTGCAAGATTTTCTCACTCTGGTTCACCAGACTGACCCGGTATTTGTAATGCTCAGGTTAGACCGAGGTGTACAGGTTCCGGTTATCGGATGTTGAGAAGAGACGAGCTAGAATAATTCAGATGTATGAAGTAATAATATTCCGCTGTGTGTTGTATATGAGGACAGATTATTATAACTGTCCAGATGTGAGATGTACTCTGATGATTGTAAGTATATTTTTCAAAGCTCTCAATAAAGATTTATTTCTATATTATATTTTGTTCCGCTGCGATGTCTGTGTCGTGTTGGATCTTCTTCTTCTTCTTTTATTCTAATATTTCTTCTTTCTTATCTCATCCTCTAAATTATTTCAAATAACAATCTGGTGGGTTCGATACTTGAGTTTTGGCAAGTAATGTGGGATTATATATTATTGTCAGAATTCGGCGTCGAATCCCTGCCGGGTCGTTACAGTGGTATCAGAGCGAGGTTTAGTAATAACCTTGGCTCTGTGGCGTGACTCGGTAGAGATGGGGTTAGTAATACCCTAAATCGAGTTGAGTGTATATATATATATATGAGAGCGTATTTGAAGATTTTATATACAAATGTTTTGTATTGTGTTGTTGATCGGTTCAAGTGTTGAAAAGCATTGGACTGGTGACGTACACAATATTGTTTTGTTAATAGGGTAAATGAAATAATTTTACCCAAATTCTATTTTGTATATAAAAGGGATAATTTTATTAAATTATTGAGATGTTGTGGCTTGGTTTATTTGAATGGAAATTCAAATAGAGATTTGAATTTGAATGGTTAGTATAACCAAAAATTTCACATATTTAGTGTGAAAGAGAATTTTAGTATGAAATTTAAATCAGAATTTAAGATAAGTTAAAACAGAATAAATTAGAATAATGATGTTTGAATTAAAAATCAGGATTGTAATTATAAAAAGAAATAGTTGGAAATCAAATAAATAATTGAATATGAAATACGACTTTAATTGGTAAAGTAAATATAAAATTGAATATTAATTGGATTTAATATAAATTGAATGGTTGGTTGAATTGGTTGAGTGTTGGCTGTTATTTGGATATACGGCTGGTTGAAATAAATTCATCAATAACCTAATGAAAATGCTGAATGGATTGGAAATAAAACTCCAGTATAATGAAATATGAATGGAACTGCTTATGAAATAAAACTGGGTGATTTAAACTTATATTTGCATATACCTTTATGAATAATGCCATGGTTGATTGGTGATATTATACTGGTTAACTAATGGAGTACTACCTATAAATTTTTACATGTTGAATTGAGTGAGTACAGGTGTCAAGAAGGCAGTGAGGATTTATATTGGTTGAGTAGATCACAATAAGTTGAGAAAACATACTCAATAGCGCTCGCATAAGGTACGCCTACGCGAAATATAATTTTTGGGTTTTGAATTTTGTTTTCCGACCATGAGAGTCGATATTTTTGCTCCTGCGATATCGCAGATGTCACTCCGTATAGGAGGAACTCTACCGATTTTTTTTTCGAGAATTTAAAATGTTCGAAATTATCGATTTTTGGAAATCTTTAATTACGATATAGAATTAGTTTTGATTTATAATGAATTGGATTTAGAAAATATATAAGTGGTGACGTTTTTTTACCTTAGCAATTTCGGGGACGAAATTATTTTAAAGGGGGAAGAATGTAACGACCTAGATTTTTCGGCCATTTTGATTTGAATATTTAATTATGTTAATTGGAATATTACTATTTAATTCGTTATTTAAAAACGAAGTTTAAACGTTATAATTTATATTTAATTATAAACGAGCTCGAAAACGATGCGGTAGTTCATAATTTTCGATTTGAATTTCAATTGAAGATACAAGATCAGATATAAGTCGAAATTTCGTGAAAACAAGAAACATTAGGATCAAATTGATAATAATTTTCTAATGGAAGAGAAAAAATGGAGATTTCAGTTTATAGATTGTCATATATGTCCAATTCAATTTTTAAAATAATCGCTATGGAAATCGTTAATAACGATAACGTTTATTTAATAAATTTAATAACGTTTTTATATAAATTTTTGATATCGATTGATTCGAACCTTTTGATGCGGAATTTTAATTCGATATTGGCTAAACCTGAAGTGTTGTACTATTCCATGCGACCATATCTATTGATAATAATTTATTTAGAATTTGATAGTTTCGAAATTTATTTAATGGTTTATCGATATTATTTCATAAGCTATTTATATAGGTACAAACCTTACTCGTACGTATATAGGCAAATAACATAACACCTATGCCTCGTGTAAAACAGTATGACATATGCAGCAGTATATAATCATTCTATGGTAAATATAAAACTCCAAGTGTATGCGTAACAAATCATACAGACGGCATATATTAAATACGTAATGAATAAAAATGATAACTAAAACTTGTAGTTTATTTTGAGGAAATAAACTGTTGCAACAAAAAAATGAAATCCACCATGAACAACATAACAACAATAAAAGTAAATGGAGCAATAACTCCAAGAAAAATCATCCTATCAAATCTTATTTATTAGTAAGCAAAGTACCAGCTATATAAAAACTTAGGGACAAAATAGCCAGCTCTCCATTATGCATCAAAAATTCTATCAACTCCTCGAGTGCCATTATTCACGTGTCTCTTTGTGTTTCTAATTAGAGAAGTCCTGACATCGTTACCCTCTTGGATTAAGGAAACCAAACAAAAATTTATGAGAATACCATATTACAAAGCATGACTAAAATAGTATACATATTACACTAAGTAGAAATGTATCATTCAAGCAATAGTTTGCTAATATCTTGTTAATGGATGACTGTCAGTCAACACGCATTTCCATTGCTTAAAATATATTCATTTGAATGAACAAACAGTGTATATTTTTACAACAGCTATGTATCTCTTCTTCCATCACATGCAAAAAGGAGACAAATTCACAATGCCAGCTAATTTTAAAAGGGGACTGACACTTCAATTCAATTACAGGATGCCTTGTTTCGATCAGTAAGAAACAGTGAATCGAAAAAGAAAAAAACGAACAAAACAACTTCACGTCCATATACAAAATCCTTTGCAAGATAAAGGAGAGACATTGGTAAAGCAAAGTACCAAATAAGTAAATAAGGAACATGGAAAATGCAGTAAGATAAAAGCAGTTTTCACGTCCATATCAAATCCTTTGCCAAGTTGGATACAACAAGCTTTATTACCAAAGTAAACATAAGAAAATAAACATACACAGATTCGGTATCAATGTTGAGTGACTACACGGTATAAAAAAATGAACTACTTGTACCAAAATAGCAAGCCTAATATACTCCTACTAGCAGCCGCAGGCCTAATTGAGAAGACAATACATACCTGAGACTCTAAACCCATCAACCAGTAAATCTTCCCCCTCGTTCTTCTCACATCAACTGTATGAAACCAGTAAATCTTCCCCCTCGGTCTTCTCACATCAACTGTATGAAGCACAGCTACATGAATGGAAAATACATAGCTTCCAGACCTATGGACCGGACATGGTGCTTATCCTCAAACCCTCATTCATCTATAAATACCACGGTGATACGGATAATTTCCCAAGTAAAACGTTTCACTCGTTCTACTCTTTTCACTTAGCTGTTGTGCAAGTCGTGACCAAAAATATACCAAATCAAGTCATGAAAA
This sequence comes from Allium sativum, assembly GCA_030737875.1. NCBI lineage: Eukaryota > Viridiplantae > Streptophyta > Magnoliopsida > Asparagales > Amaryllidaceae > Allium > Allium sativum. The sequence continues at coordinate 744,851,968 of CM060916.1, read as the reverse complement.
TTACAGATTTCTTCCTCCACATAAACTCTCAATCCACACCGTTATTCACCAAATTATTAAACAGAAAATAACAAGGAAAAGGAGATCAAAAAGAAAACCTAGCTTGGCGGATTTCGAAGCGACGTTGGCTTTGGGAATGAATGGTGGATCCATGGTGGGGCCGGCAAGGATGGAGTTCAAGCCGAGAAGATGGGGAGTATGGCGCTTGCTTTGGGTTTTGCCGTTGGAGCACTGGTCAACGGGTAGGAGGAAGCGGCAGTTGGGAGTATTTGTAGCAGTAGCATCTTCTTATCTCGACGGAAAAGGAAAAAAAAGAAAAGAATGAAGAGTGGTATTATGATGTAGGCGGCTGAGCTTTTTATTAAGTGGTGAGGAGGGTTTAGCGTGGACCAGGCCTTGGGTTTTGTTGTCGGTGGTATTAAAGGAGTTCAGGCCCAACGTGTAAGTTATTGGTAAAGCCCATTTTATTTTAATTAAAGTTAATTAAATTATAGTTTTAATTGTTGATAATATTATATAAAATTATGATAGGGGTTTAAAACCACTTGGCCAGGCTCTCGAATTGGAAATCACAAATTTGAACAAAGGCCGGGAAGCTACGAAGCACTAAACAAAGAAGTCGAGCGGTATTGATTTAAAACAAAGTAATGTGTTCGTTAATTTAGATTGATTTAAATTAATCAGTTATTAAATTAAAATAAATTTTTAATTATTAATAGCTTATTCATATTTTATTAGAACTAGTTGATACAAGATAGACTGGGGCCATATTTGAGCCGGACGGTATGAAGTGGGTTTGAATTAAAGAGGGTTGGGATTATCTGAAACAAGCTGTGTTTACACCACAGATCAGGTGAGTTAATCTCACTCAGTTCCCACTTATAATAATTATAAGTCGGGTTTATCGTTTGTCTGTTATGGTTGTTAATTATTGGTTATTGATGGTTGTTTGAATGCGTGTTAAAAATAATTATATCCATTATTTAAATTAAACGGTCGTTTAATTTAAATGAAATGACATCGTTATCTTTAACGATGATTTCCACATAAGGTAACTTACCTTGTTGGTTACATTTATAATAATATAAACATATTTAAATCATATTGGGTGCTTGGATGACTATTGGTTGACCATTATCAGTTAGATTAATTTTTGTATGATCATGATATGAAACTGTGGAACCCATATGATTGGCTTATAGAATTGGTTGTTGATTGTGAAACCCAAATTCAACCTTTGTTTGGTTATTAACCAATTGTGATGCGGGTTGGGAAATTCATAGCGGATGGCCAAATTACAAACTGTTTTATTAAGTTCGATTTATCGTCAGGTGAATCAAGTTATGAAATTTAATTTATAACTGAATATATATTTTAAAATGAAGTTTATAAAAAGAAAAATAAACCATATATATATCGTTTGGTTTAACCGTCTTTTTTATAACAAAATCTACCGTGTGCGAAGCACGTGCTTCACCATGAGTACTGAATAATTTTATAAAGTGGATTCTTATATTAATAAGTTTGATAAGCAAGTAGGCGTGAATTTACTTAATGATTGATAACAAAGATTTATTGTTTTTTGAGATTATTTAGAAATAAATTATTATTTATTTAATAGTAATCGATGTGAGTGAGATTATTCGGATTAATAAATGTTATTTATTAATTCAAATTGAAAAGACGAGTTGAGGTTGATTAATGGTTAATCATGTTTTAAGATTTACCAAGCCAACCGTTTTATCAGTAATTGATTATTAAATTAAACTAGAATATGTCGTTCACTTAAATGAAATAATTTAGTGAATATTTGTTTAACTAAATGAGATTTTAAAAAGGAAATGAATTAAAGGATTTAAAAAGGGATTTCTAAAATTGAATTTAGTACAAGGTTTAGTATTAGGATTTGAAATAAAAATCCAACGAATAAAGGGATTAAAGTTGAAAAGCTAATGTATCAATAATAACCATGGGGTTAAAAGGGAAGATTTCAAAAGGCAAGAGGGTTTTATAAAAACCATACTTTTTACAATAGTAGACTGATATCTAACGAATATGAGTTTTTGAATTATGATTCATATTTATCTAAAGATAAGAACGTTGTTGATCAAGGTCTGAGAGGTAAGTAAATACCCCCAACTTGAACGACTTTAGGATTGTCAAAGGATGGTATGAATCGTGATAGTGGAGTTGTTAAAGCAGATTATTTTTGGGAAATAATAGTGAATCGTTATTTGAAGAATTCTGATATACGATGAGTTTTCAAAATAAAAGGAAATAAAGAGGGGCGTGAGAATAGGAAATGATATTTCCATGGTAACAAAATTTTGTAACAATTATTTACGATAGTAAGTGAATTAATCTCGTCAGTATAAATGATAAGTAATGTGGTGGAAATGTTTTGAAAGATAGTAACGAGAAATTGGGCAGGACTTCAAGATATTTCTTTTAAGTATTTTAAATAAAATGATTTGAGAATATTTATTATAACTTATATATTATCTTGGGTATTACGACTAATATATCATTTTAATAGACAAGTGACGTTGTGAAATAAACCAATGAATTTATTTTGTTTTTATGATTGTTTATTTTGATAGTTAAACAACCGACTATCAAAATCATGACCAATACGCCGTTGGTTTATTCGAAAACCATTCTGAACCAGCAAACGTAAAAGATGTTGATTGAAACGGAGCAGTTGAAGACCGTAGATCTTCAAAAACGGAAGAACTACAAATAATCTATGATGTTGCAACCAGGGATATACTGTGGTTCTATCGTGGTTGAAATCTATGGTTTGCAAGGACTACTCGCTACTGATCCATAGGGTGATTCCTAGGATGTGGTAGGAGGGTACCTTCGGTTCATCCTGGTCCTGGATGACTTGTATGGACGAGTGTCTGAAAAAGTATTTCCAAAGGACCACGTACGTTGATTTCTTAAAACATATCATTGTTGGTTAGCTCCCAACTAGAATATTTTTGTGGACGTCAATTAGTGATATCTGATGGATCTGACGATGTGGCATTCAAAGTGAATGATGGCCAGATGTGCTAAAAGAAATTCAAACCTCAAGCCTCATCAACCGGGTAATGACAAAAATCGGGCAGGCAACATGGCTATGTGGGTCGCACCCATTAGGGTGTATAATCACCTACCTAGAGAAATTCTTTTTGCTTCTTTAATCTATCGATGCTGTGCCTTTCCGGAAAACGGTGGGTCGCACCCAACCGTTGGTGATATACATTCAATACACTCAAGCGAAATGAGTGGTCAGTCATGTGTGGGTTGGGTTGCAAGACATTCTTGCTGAATCCAGTGTATTTGCCTCTAGAGATACACTATCGGTAGGTGATCCCATACCTTGTCATAGTCAGAATCCAATCTCCAATAAGTGCCCACGGTTTTTGTTTGTATACTATATATGTGGAGTGTGAGATGCAAGCATTCTCCTAGATTCGATTTATTTGTATTTAGACACTATTATAATATCAGACAAGACATGATTTCCAAACGGTTTTGGGTTATAGTAAGGTAAAAACCGTCCGTGTTTATGTGTGGGCTGGTCTTACTATTATCTTTTTCTTTCAAAAGGATTTGAACTTTAAAATCAAGATGGCTGTTGTATAAACTTTGCGAGATTTTCTCACTCTGGTTCACCAGACTAACCCGGTATTTGTAATGCTCGGGTTAGACCGAGGTGTACAGGTTTCGGTTATCAGATGTTGAGAAGAGACGAGCTAGAAGAATTCAGCTGTATGAAGTAATAATATTCCGCTATGTGTTGTTATGAGAACAAATTATTATAACTGTCCAGATGTGAGATGTACTCTGGTGATTGTAAGTATATTTTTCAAAGCTCTCAATAAAGATTTATTTCTATATATTATTTTGTTCCGCTGCGATGTGAGACTCTGTGTCGTGTTGGATCTTCTTCTTCTATTCTAATATTTTTTCTTTCTTATCTCATCCTCTAAATTCTTTCGAATAATAATCTGGTGGGTTTAATACTTGAGTTTTGGCAAGTAATGTGGGATTATATATTATTGTCAGAATTCGGGCGTCGAATCCCTACCGGGTCGTTACATAACTTCGATTTAAAATAAATTTTAAATCGTTATTATTTAAAATAAATTATTTTAAATATTAAACTCCATTAAAATTTCTAAAATAAAAATTTTTAATTGGTTCCAAAATTCCGAGTTGTTACAATCTCCCCCACTTAAAATCTGTTCGTCCTCGAAAAGGAACGGAGCAGAAAGTTGTTTAATTAACCAACTCAACTTTCATTCTTTTATTGGTGTCAAAAATTTTATTAGTTAAACTAATAATCACACAACACAATCATCAATCAATTAGTTGATTAAATTTTCAAATTCATATAACTTTTATATATTCAAAAATCATATTTTCTAAAATCGAATCATATATATAATTACAAATACGTTAATTATTTCTTGTCACTCTCGACTCGTTCTAGGGCATTTCTAACCCCACCTCTAACGAGTTTTCTCATTCTAGGATACTACTGATCCTATCTCTAATGAGTATTCTTTTATAGGATATTTCTAATCCTACCTCTAATGAGTCTTTTGTTCAGTTCTAACGAGTTGTACCCCCAAATATTTGAGTTAACCAAAGCTCCGATACCAGTTGTAACGACACAGATTTCGCCCGGACCTAATCGATCGCTAAATCGATCAAGATCGTTCGAGTCCTGCTTATGCTAGCTTTGGGCATATAACACATCAGAACAAAATATCAGAACACTTTTATAGACATTATAATAATGTTACATCAGAGTACAGAATATATCAGAGTACATCGAAAAATAATAATACAACAGAAGATTAATTTACAATAAACTTAGTACAATGCAGCGGAACCAATAAACTGACACAGCGGAAGACTATCAATGCTCTAGACACCACTTTAAGCTTCAATCTAGAATCGTGCTCAATAAATAAATATATACAAAACAAGCTACTCGACTGCCTATATGGAAAATAAGGGCATCCGATTTTGCAAGTGAAACAAACTACGGGTCAGTCATGGGACTGGTATGAGAAATCTTACTTAACTTATCTAATAATAAGGCTAATCATAGGATCACGCCGCTAACGCGGAACGGGTTTACTCCATTGGATTGCAAGTGCATAAATTAAATAAATCTTTTGAAAACCACGCAATGCTTTTTAGAAAAATGAAATCATTATAAGACTCAAGTCCCATCTCACAATACAACGCAAACCAGAGAATAGAGTTTTACCTTATAATGATCAAACATGCTTGATACGCATAAAATAATATTTAACATTATTATTAGTGTCTAATCAGTTTTAAAATACTTTCAAAGTAAATGTAATAATCCTAGATGGCATAGTACCTCATCCTACTATGTCGCCATATATAGGTTTATAATCAAAACCGTAATGTCGTATTGGAAATTGGGTTTTCCATCATGAGTCGAGGCCAGGGATGGCTCCTCACCGATTCGAGACACTCTAGAAAATGCCTCAGGATTCAGAAGCTGGCGAACCCTTGGATCTTCAGGGCCGGTTCACAAATACTTTAGTGGATTTATTATGCCTGAACACATGTTTCCCGGTCCTATTGAACCTATCAATTGGCCACTATCGGCTAGTATATCTAAGGCCTCGTAATCCATCATCCACATAAGTAAAAATGTCTGGGCTCCATACCATGACACTACTTCTAGCTAGAAAAAAACGTGTGCACTCCCTACAGTCACGATTCTGTTTTTGACTCATACCGGGGTGTGAGGCTCGCGAAGTAACGCCATACACAAAGTTATGCTAAATAAAGTTGTGCTTTGATCATCAACCACAAAGCTCTACTTTTCAAAAAAAAGTCTTGATCATTTGCATCTTGGCATGCCACATTGACAATCCATTCACCACCAAGTCCGTTATGGGCTCGTGCGTCTCAAAGAAGGGTGTTAAGCAAGAGAATAAATTCTCCACCACCAAACAGATATATATTAAATAGAAATCAATTCACATAGAATGAAATCTAATGTCAGACACACATCCATTTACAAGTCCGTTATGGGTCTGAACGAAACTGGAGACACCTTATTCCTCGTCCCGTATGTCCAATACGGAAGAGAGGTGCTTGCTTATCCGGACAATCAACAAGTACGTACGGACAACTACCCCTGGAACCCTTTCAAGGCAGCAACTCCAATCAAAGGCATCAATAGTTGTCCATTCGATGTGAAGATCGCCGGTCTTCAAACACCGTCTTCAGTATCTTCGAATTAAATCGTCGTATAATTATTTGAAATGTGATTGAATTCGGTCTTTACAAATAATTATAGAATATATATAATTTAAATCATCTTATATCGTTAATATTATTTTATAATGATTTATCGCTATTTTCATTTATATAAAAATAGTCCAATTTAATTTAACGAAGCTTCGGGTCAATAGACGGCCCTGGCGCTATTTTTACCCAAATTTGATTTACACTTTTCTCGAAATCTAACCGTTGGATTTTAACGAGTTTTATATCGTTGGAAAGATCTTCCCAAAGCGGACCTAAAGGTTCCAGTTTTGGGAAAATCCGACAGCTGAATCTTTCGGTATAATCATTTAAAGTTACGATTCCGAAACGCAAACTACCACGCGCGATTCTTTTAATTTTAATATATATATATATATATATATATATATATATATATATATCATTTGACGATACGACTAATATGTTTAACATGCCAAATAAAAGAATGTTTTATTTTGCATAACCATTTTAATGACACACAAAAATGGATATTGTATTTGCAAACAAATTCCTATATTCTCTAATGCCAAATAAAAAGAGAAGTTTTATTTGCATATATTCCCAATATTTTCTAATGTCAAATAAAAGATGCACCTTATTTGCCTCACTTTTCTACATGATTCTAATGTCAAATAAAAATGTATTTTATTTGCATACTTCACTATATGTTCCTAATGTCAAATAAAAATGTAATTTATGTGCATACTTCACTGCATGTTTCTAATGTTAAATAAAACTGTAATTTATTTGCATACTTCACTACATGTTTCGAATGTCAAATAAAAATGTAATTTATTTGCATACTTCACTACATGTCTAATGTCAAATAAAAATGTAATTTATTTGCATACTTTTCTACATGTCTAACGTCAAATAAAAATGTAATTTATTTGCATACTTTTCTACATGTTTCTAATGTCAAATAAAGATGTAATTTATTTACATGACAATGTCGCTAATGACAAATAAAAAAGATAACTTTTATTATTCTTATTTGTATGCAATTTCTACTTTTAACTTTAAGAAATAAAAAGAAATATTTTTATTTGTATATAATTTCAATGTATAACATGACGATAAAAATGTCTCTTTTAAAATTTGTATACAATTCTAATGTATAACATGAAAATAAAAATGTCTCTTTTAAATTTGTATACAATTCTAATGTATAACATGACGGTAAAAATGTCTCTTTTAAATTTGTATACAATTCTAATGTATAACATGACGATAAAAATGCCTCTTTTAAATTGTATACAATTCTAATGTATAACATGACGAGATAAATGTCTCTTTTAAATTGTATACAATTCTACTGTACAACATGACGATAAAAACGTCTCTTTTAAATTGTATACAATTCTAATTCAACAAAACAATTAAAAATAATTTTGTTTTATTGACAATTCTATTTTAACAAAACAATTTAAAATGATAACTTTGTTTTGTTGACAATTCTATTTCAACAAAACAATAAAAATTATAACTTTGGTTTGTCGATAATTCTAATTCAACAAAACAATAAAAATTATAACTTTGGTTTGTCTACAATTCTAATTCAACAAAACAATAAAAATGATAACTTTGGTTTGTCCACAATTCTATTTCAGCAAAACAATAAAAATGATAACTTTGTTTTGTTGACAATTCTAATTCAACAAAACAATAAAAATGATAACCTTGTTTTGTCGGCAATTCTATTTCAACAAAATAATAAAAATGATAACTTTGTTTTGTCGACAATTCTAATTCAACGAAACAATAAAAATGATAACTTGGTTTTGTCGACAATTCTATTTCAACAAAACAATAAAAATGATAACTTTACTTTGTCGACAATTCTAATTCAACAAAACAATAAAAATTATAACTTTGTTTTGTCGACAATTCTATTTCAACAAAATAATAAAAATGATAACTTTGTTTTGTCGACAATTCTAATTGAACAAAACAAATAAAAATGACATTTTTATGTAGTTGACAAAAAAATAAAATTGATTCTTTTATTTTGTTGACAATTCTATTTCAACAAAATGATATTTTTATTTTCACACAAATCTATTTCAACAAAAATGATATTTTTGTTTTCATACAAATCCATTTCAACAAAATGTTGTTTTTGTTTTCATACAAATCTATTTCAACAAAAAGGATATTTTTGTTTTCATATAAATCTATTTTAACAAAACGATATTTTGTTTTGACAATAATACAATTCAACAAAAATGATATTTTGTTTTGACAATAATCTAATTCAACAAAAATGTGACAATAATCTAATTCAGCAAAAATGATATTTTGTTTTGACAATAATCTAATTCAACAAAAATGATATTTTGTTTTGACAATAATCTAATTCAACAAAATATTCAATCAAATCGACAGATCATCATAACAGCATCAATCAACCCAAATCAAATCATGTATAACAACAAACTGCATTGAACAGCGTATTTGCAGAAATTTCTAAATACGATAATAATAAATTTTAATTATTTAAAAAGAAATCTCACCTTGATCGGTTTTGAAATCGTTAAATAAACGATTGCTTTTAATTGAATTACGCTATGTGTTTAATTCAATCAAAATTTCCAACTGCTCCTGTTTTTGTTCCAGTCTATTCCATCATGTAGATCTGGTCAACATGAGTCCAACGCTCTCAGTTTTGTTTGATTCTGTTTTCGTATGACCAAAATACATGGGTTTAAACATACATGATTTAATTTAATAATTAACTCATTCTTAATTATATTTAATATTAACTAATCCAATGTTTAACCTTAATTAAATATTAGCCCGTCGTTTACTTCTTCCAGGTTCGCTGTTTTTGAACCCATCGCTCCACCTTGGAACGCCACCTGCGCGCGCCCTTCGAGGTGTCTAGCCGACAATCCACTTACACTACATTATAGCCCACGACGTCCGCTACCACCACCCTCCATCCAGTCGAGCTCGTTGGACCGCCTCGCCCCCATAACTGACTCCAATTCGTCGTCTTCCTGCCTGAAAATCGAACAAACCACCCCCTTATTTCCAATCACGACAGTCAAAATGGTGGAGCTCGCTGCCCTCTTCGATTTGGTTTTAGTAATATATCAAATCATAGCGGGATGGTGGAGATAGAAGGGGAGAATCTCCATGAGATTTCAACCATTTATCTAGTTGCTCGTGGCAGGTTAGGGTTAGATAATTCTAGGATTATTTATAATTTAATATTATTAAATTCTCTAATTTTCAGAAAACCCGTTAACCCCTAATAACTCCAAATTCAGCCCAGCGAATGTCTCCCCTAGCCAAACACCCACATTCCGGACACAATGGACTAGGTCCCATCAGCCCATTTGTTCGTCTCAGCCCAATTTTCTTTAAATTAAAATATAAATCATTTAATTATTTAATTTGATCGTATATTTAAATTTACCGGGACCACATACGGACTCCAAAAATTCCCGAAAAATAAATCTAGCTATTTTTTGATGATACGGTCCTAACAAAATTAATTTCATCGAATTTGAAGACTGTTTGAAAATGGTCAATTTCTGGTCGATCCAATTTAAATTTAAATTACCAAACACATTTAAATTTACTGCGCTCACATATTAATTCCAAAAATTATGAAATTTGGAATCTAGAAATTATTTGACATTCCGGATTCAACCAAAATGGTTTCGTCAAAAACGGAGGTCAATTGCAAAATGGCTATTTATAAGGGCTATATATTATATTAAATTCCATAGCGACTATTCTGAATATTCAACTGACCATAACTTTTTATTTCCGCTATGAAATTTCAATTTTTTAGATTCCTTAGAAAGATATAATTAAACAGATTTAAATATTTTTGGTTTCACCAAAATCCGATTTATTTTGAATCATGTATATTCAATTGAAATTTGGAATCGAATTTTCAAACTACCGCGCCATTTCAGGCTCGGTTTATAATTAAAATAAATATATTCGTTCCAACTTCGATTTAAAATAAATTTTAAATCGTTATTATTTAAAATAAATTTATTTAAATATTAAAATTCATTAAAATTTCTAAAATAAAAATTTTGAATTGGTTCCGAAATTCCTGGTTGTTATAGTGTATCCTATCAGTAAACTAATATAGTAGCACAAGTCTAAAAGAAAGATAAATATTTCAAACCTGTCAGTAGGTTTACTTGTTTCTCCATGCTTCTTTGCCTTTCTCTTTTTCTTACTACCTCCATTATTTTTGCTGCATAAACATGTATGTAGATGACTTTAGAAAACATGTAGAAAGATTTTTGTGTGTGTGTGTGAAGATGCCCAAACAACCGACACTACTCCAAAAAATAGGGTCTTGCTGCCAACCTGTGAATAGCTTTAGAAACATGATGTTTATCATCACAAATATCGGCACTGTCAACTGCACTTGTCTCTTTGGACTTCTCACACTACCACTCTTATCCTGCAAAAACAAGACTTCATCATTCCCATCAAGTTTTGCAGCATTGCAATCTCTCTCTTCTTTTTCCTTTTCCACTTCCTCTTTTTCACTCTTTCCTACGTGCTTGTCCTTGTCTTTCGCTCTATTCTTCTCTTTCTTCTCCTTAACATCGCCTTCTTCATTTTTCATCTCTATTAATAATTCCCACGAATCTTTCACGGTTTTCTCTTCATTAATATAATACCATGCTTCTTTATCGACATTCTCACTCAGCACTATACGAGCTTGAAGATCTTTCTTTCTCATACTTGTAAACGATTTTCTTTCTTTCTTAGTCATATTTTTAACGTCTTTTGGCCATTCGTAGCCACTCTCAACAATCTCCCATAGCCCTTTGGAGATCAACTCTTCTTTCTTTCTGTTACTCCACCTTTCGAAGTTTTCTTCTGTGAGAACGAACGATGAGAAAAATATAAATGCCATAGTTTCAACCAGGCTTTGATACCAATTTGTGGAATTTAAAAAGAGGAGGAAATTTAAATTTTGAAAAGAGGAGGAAGAACTCTTTTTAATTTCCTTTTAATTTTTTTTCACTTCCCGTATAACACTCTTACTTGGGTGCTTACTTCCTTACAGCTAAATGACCACTCATATATATAGTGGTTTACATAACTTTTCAAAGGACACAACATTAATGGACATGACTCTTAAAACAAATAGAAACAACACTTAACGAACAAACATGACTCTTGACTCTAAAGACACATCCCTTGATCAATGAACATAAAGACCATTAACTTCTCTTGCCTTTTTCACCTATAAAGACACTGTCTCTTTATTTTTTATTATTCCCACTAAACTTGCATTTAATGTTTACCCAACAAAACTACCCCGTAAACTTAAATGCTTTAGTCCTTTAAGGGGGTTTGTATACGTCACCGACCAAATAAGCATACGGAGGTGTCTCCTCCTCCTTAGCAACATCTTTTTCAATATACTCCCTGTACTCTTCCAATGTGGTTGCACCAATGCACCTCAGCTGCCCTCTAGCTAACATTGGTTTGAACAAATTGACAGCATCCATACTATCATTTACTCCCTTCATTATTTTTTCCCTAGTCACTCGGTATGGCATAGGTATATCTTTAAATATTACTTCCACATCAAAATATTCACAACATTTCTCTAAAATGATATTAATTTTCTTTTCATCTAATATGAATCTTACAACTTCATCTTCTTTGACTGGTGGTTCATCCGGAATTAGCAAAGATTTACTCATTTTCTTGTCCCACCAATCCTCACGGACTGGGACTTTCCTTTCCATCCCAGGTACAAATCCAGCACTGTAACCCTTCTTTCTAAAAAGTCTCCTCAGGACCTTAAACCACTTACTACTTTCTTTTTCACTCTCTTGTCTTATCTCTTCTTGTCTTCCTAGTCCATTATTTACTTCTTCCGACCAAGAGTCGATATAATCATTGGGTTTCTTTTGACTTCTCACACTACCACCCTTATCCTGCAAAACCAAAACTTTATCATTCCCATCAATTTTTGCAGCATTGCAATCTCTCTCTTCTTTTTCCTTTTCCGCTTCCTCTTTTTCACTTTTACCTTCATGCTTGTCCTTGTCTTTCGCTCTATTCTTCTCTTTCTTCTTCTTAACATCACCTTCTTCATTTTCATCTCTTTTAATAATTCCCACGAACCTTTCACGGTTTTCTCTCCATTAATATAATACCATGCTTCTTTATCGACGTTCTCACTCAGCACTATACGAGCTTGAAGATCTTTCTTTCTCATACTTGTAAACGATTTTCTTTCTTTCTCCATCATATTTTTATTGTCTTTTGGTCATTCGTAGCCACTTTTAACAACCTCCCATAGCCCTTTGGAGATCAACTCTTCTTTCTTTCTGTTACTCCACTTTTCGAAGTTTTCTTCTGTGAGGACGAACGACGAGAAAAATATAAATGCCATAGTTTCAACCAGGCTTTGATACCAATTTGTAGAACTTAAAAAGAGGAGAAAATTTAAATTTTAAAAAGAGGAGGAAGAACTCTTTTTAATTTCCTTTTATTTTTTCCACTTCCCTTACAACACTCTTACTTAGGTGCTTACTTCCTTACAACTAAATGACCAGTGGTTTACATAACTTTTCAAAAGACGCAACATTAATGGACATGGCACTTAAAATAAACAGACACAACATTTAACGAACAAACATGACTCTTGACTCTAAAGACACATCCCTTGATCAACGAACATAAAGACCATTAACTTCTCTTGCCTTTTTCACCTATAAAGACACTTGTTTCTTTATTTTTTTTATTATTTCCACTAAATTTGCATTTAATGTTTACCCAACACTTCTTCCTTCTGATTTTCTTCCACTCCAGTGTTAACCTTATCATTGTTTCTTTTTGCTTTTTTGCACCATTCATCTTAATCATCAATTTCATCACAAGTGTTCTTATCTGCTGCAGAACCATCTTCTTCCAAGCACAAAGGGCTCTTTAAAATTTCTGGAGATAGGACAGTCATACTATGCTAAAATCAAACCATTTAACAAATATGAGAATCAACAGAGAAGTAATATGACTTAGAACATATTTACCTAAGTTCAGAAGTAGCCATGCAACTTCCAGTACATTATATATCGGTTACATCTTATATCAACCAATATGCTTTAGAGCTGCTTTATTGAGTATATCCATCCTCCGTTAAAGTGTAGTTCTAATTAAAACTTCTGACAAACATAACGAGTGAATTTCAGCTCCATAGACATATGATAATAAGTTGACTCAAAGCATAGCCAAATTAAAAAATTGGTTAAAATCATAGTCGTGAAGACCGAACCGTACGTACAAACTGGGGCAGTGTAAGGTCCAAGGTTTTCGTGGTTCAACCGGTCAGACCGTGAGAACTGCACTGTAGTTTATTTCCGTCTTTTCAATTTAAACATAAAATTACTTTAAATATAGATAAAATTTAATCCGTTAGGACAACCAACTGTGTCCAAACTACCTAATTAAAATAATTATGTGGCAATTTATTATAGCAAAGTTGTAAATTTACTAATTTTCTATAGTGAAAGAGGATTAGTTCAATAATAGTTTGTAAAATATGCATAACAATGAATTATATAATCCAAAATTCAATTACAATTGCTATGAAATTAATTGTTAAATTTATTACAGTAAAAAATAAAGGGTAAAGCAATTATTTTGTCGCAAATTTGAAGAACCGTGGGGTTCAAAGAGATCGGATTAGAGGTTTTTATAGGATTTTGAGGTTAAACCATGGATTTGTGTACATGCAAGGTTGTTTCATTTTCAAAGCTTTGGCGCTTCAAGGTCGAAGATTAACTGCGGTCGAACCAAAAGGTTGGGTTGGGTCTTTAAAACACTGCTTGAAATGATCAGCTATAATTATCAAATCGAAACAATTAGTTCAAATGGCTATAGTTCCTTTGTTAATGCTAGTTATCTCACATTTATTGTTCATATTACACTAACAAATGTCCAGTAATTATTAATCATTCCAGTAAAATGATGGATTGGAAAACCTAAAGCATACAATAACATGTGCTTAGTCTTTCACAATGAAAGTGATCAACAAAAAAAGTAGATGTAAGCTAACATGAACAAAAAATGAAAATATGGCAAGTGAAATTTCCTTTTTTTACAATTTCATAGAATCAAAGGTGATTCCAACTCAATAGATGGTCTCAGCTATCAAACATCGCATGTCTGTCGTAGTCAACCGTCGATCATGCATCTATGAAACACTATTCAGTTCAGAGTCTCATATGACCCGATTAATTCGAACTGTGTTAGAACCATGCACTGAAATCATGATTTGAAATGGATTATGAAAGAAGACTGAAAACAAATTAGGGAAGCAAGTATTGAAAATGTGGCGCACAATTGATCAAAAACATGGTAGACATAGGAAAATTGATCATAATTACCTTTCCAGATGACGAATAATTGATAGTGGATATAAAAGGAAAATACCTTGAATCCATAGTTGTCAGAGATCATCCAACAACGCGATAGAGGAAAAGTTTGGAAAATTAAATTTGATACGGTCACCTAAGTTTATTATAATTACCTTTCCAAGCACACTAGAAATGCTGACTAGAGTAAGTTCAGATCAAATGATGACCAAAAGAATAAAAAAACGATAGGAAGTTTAATTACTATTCTAAGCATTTCCTTGATGACTCACTTACTCTAAAGGCGATGGAAGAGTCATAGAGAATCATTATATTTTGACTGGAAGGTTAACAAAAAAAATCTTCATCAAACTAAAGAACAAAGAGATGGGAAGAAGAAGAAGAAGTAATAGGGAGAAGATAGGAAATAAAAAATAGGACCCGGAAAAGACCAGTTAAAAAACTACAACTCATTACCTAACCTTCATGACTTGGTACCTAATGCCAAGCTAAGTGGTCAAACCAAATTATAGTTGATGAATCTAAAGATTAACTTGATAAGGAGACTGATGCTGTGATTGTGCTTGTTTTAGTGATGGAGTTCAAACAAATACCATTGAGCCATCGAGGAACAAAAATAGATAATGAAGAGTTGGATGAACTGAAGTTCTTTCTAAGACAGGAACACCCAGACTTCATGGGACAAATTGAAGATGTTTGCAGAGTCAAACATCCAGAGCCATCCTTAATGATTATCATGTAGTCAATGACTAACCCATGATACATAGATGATATGATGAGGAGGAGGATGAATGAGAATCAACAGAGAAGTAATATGACCGGGGTTCGTCTTCCGGAAAGCTTGTTAGATGGTCTCTGACATCTATGGAGTTGAGGTTCTTCCTATTATATCCATCATCTATTATTTGTCTTATGGAAAGGTAATTATGATAAATTTAGGTAAATTAATAGGACTAATTTGATTGGTCATACTTATGAACTTAGGTAAATATGTTCTAAGTCATATTTCATTGTGACAATGCAAGTAAAGAAAGTCTCTTTAAAATTGAATATAGATGGGACAATCATACTGTAATAAAATCAAACCATTTTTAATTTGATCTTTCAACACAAAATATATTACTAAATGTAATTTATTTTTCAGAGATGCTTATTCACCTGGATATGATAGGGTGCAGCCGAGATGGGATCAATCAGGTTCTTAAAACCTTTTTTAGCCTCCCTGATACTAACCCTCCATATTTTGATCTGTAGCTTCTGTTGTTGCTGCAGTTCCCTGTCTTTTTCAATAAGCAGTACTTGATTTGCTTATTTTTAGTTTTTTTCATGCTGAAATTTGAATATCCCGTTCGAAGCAACCCGGAATAACATGCTAATAGTTTACCATGTGTGTGCGCTAAGATAAACTACTTATATGGTGTTCGTGGACCAGTCTAGGTGCACTAGGAAGAGTTTTACCACTCCGGTCGGTTTCCTTTCTGAACAAATTCAAAAAATATACTAATATCCCTATTTACATTCTTATTACACATGGGTATTTCATGAATAACAAATTATAGCTTAGAATAATTTGGGTATATAAATAGAGTTGATAGAGAGTTTTCTCAATAAGTAAAATGAAACACACTTTTGGGTTGGAGTCTTATAGAAGTATGAACTAATCTAGAGGAGTGATTTTCATAGAAATAAATAATTAAAACACTAGGCCAAAAAGGAGAGAATTCAATTTGCAACTATATCCTCGCTATAGGAATATGATTAATCTTTAAACAACCCCATTAGGGAAGTACAATGCTTAACATAATTTGATTACATTAACTCTAATTAGTTTAATGATTAATTTTGATTGGTTCATTGACTACTGAGTGGTAACCTCTTGCTACCCAGCAACAAAAATTGTGTGGTAATATTCCCATTTGCAACCCAGAATTTTTCTGTAAATTTTTTTTTGAACAGAAGGGTATTTATATTATAAAGAAGATGATACAAAATAAAGATCGAGACGTTTACAAATGACCAAACCTGATGAAGAGTTGAAGAGAAGGATACTTTTTCATTCATGAATCACAAATATATAAAGTTACAAGATACATGTAGTCATACGCACTACAACAATTATGGAATAATATCATTAATGATATTTATTCTATTTCTCATATTATAGCATTCCATTTATAGATAATGCTCCAGTTATGGAATAATATCATTAGTGATATTTAATAATATCATCAATGATATTTATTTTCTCATATTATGGCATACCATATATGCAGAGAATGACTAATATTATTTCAATCCTAATCACGCCCCCCTGAAAACGGACGTCCAAGATGAAAGACCGATTTTGTTAATCAATGTTGTGAAGGAGGTACGTGGTAGTGGCTTGGTGAAGGCATCCGTAATCTAGTCATTAGTGGAGATGTAAGAGACCCTTAAATTTCCACTTAGTACATTTTCTTTGACAAAATGGTAATCCAATCCTAGATGCTTCATTTTAGAATGAAAAACTGGATTAGCACTCACATACGTGGCTCCAGCATTATCATAATAGATGACAGGCACGAGAGTGAGTTTACGACCAAGCACCTTGAATAAGTTTCCTACCCAAAGAATTTTGGCAGTTGCATTTGCCACTGCCCTGTACTCGGCCTCGGTAGATGATATAGCTCTTGTACGGTTCTTCTTTGACGTCCAGGAGATAAGATTCTTGCCCAAATAGACTATATATGCTGTTGTAGAAATGTAGTCATTTTGTCATGAGCCCAATCCGCATCAGAATAAGCATGGAGAGTGAGAGGTGAATCTCTGTGTATAATTAAACCCATATTACATGTACCACATAGATACCGAAAAAGACGATGTAAAGATTGCATGTGTTCCTCAGTTGGACGCTACATGTATTAAGCTAACTTGTTCACTGTGAATGCTACATCAGGCCTTATAAGACTTAAATATTGTAAACTTCCTATCAAAGTATGATACTCGGTAGGATCGTTGAGAATATTTCCATGTATAGTTAACGGAGGATGAGTTGCTAGCAACTGGTTTTGCATCGTCTATATTAGCTTTGCACAAAATATCAGCAATATACCTCTTTTGACTCAAGAAAACACCTTTTGGATGAGGCATTACTTCCACTCCTAGGAAGTAAGACAGTTCTCCAAGGTCTTTGAGTGAGAATCGTATCGCCAATTTTTTATATAAAAGCTTCCAGTTCATGGGTTGCATTACTTGAAACAATAATATCATCCACATAAACCAACAGATAAATGATGTCACCATTTTTGTGTAATGTGAACAAGGATGAATCAGAGACCGCATTCTTGAAGCCCAACTCAATTAAATATTACTGTAATTCTTTATACCAAGCTCTTGGAGCTTGTTTTAACCCATACAGTGCCTTGTTTAATTTACATACATGTGTTGGATGTATAGGATCTGCATAGCCCGGAGGTTGTATGGTGTATACATCCTCAGTGAGTGTGCCCTGTAGAAAAGCATTGTTTATGTCAAGTTGGCGCAATGACCAACCTTGACAAACCGCAAGTGAGAGCACAAGCCGAACCGTAGCGGGTTTAACTACGGGGCTAAAAGTCTCACCGTAGTCAATGTCAGCTCTCTGATTAAAACTTCTTGCAACGTAGCGAGCCTTGTACTAAATAATGTTACCATCTGTATTCTTTTTAATTCGAAAAATCCATTTGCATCCCACTAAATTTTGTGATATAGATGAAGGTACAAGATCCCAAGTTATATTTTTCACCAATACATTAATCTCTTCATCCATAGCTTTATGCCAAATGGGGTTTTTAATGCTTAGGTGATATTTTTTGGGATCTCCATTTCATGGACCTCCGCATTTAAATTTAATTTATTGATTGTTTTCCTAATGCCATGTTGAAGTTTTGTGGTCATTTGAGGAGAATGTACCGGACTGTTGGGTGTTGAATTTGTAGATGTGGATATATCGAAGTTTGACTGAGATGAAGTAGAGGAAAGCTCAACAGTGGTATTAGGAGGTTGAGATGAGTTTGTTGCGGACATAGGAGATGAAAGGGGTGAAGTGGGGAATGAGGTAGGAGGTGTGCTGGAAGGTGAGTTAGTTTGCAATGAATGAGAGGAGGAAGATTGAGTATTTGATAATATAGATAATGTGAGAGGTGCCCATTGTTCCACTAGGTCAGACAAGGAGGCAGTTGAATTTTTAAGTTTAGAAAAAGGAAAAATGTTCTCTTTGAAGTGAACATGACGAGAAACATAAACACAATTAGTGTTTAATTCGAGACAATAATATGCACTTTAAGTAGGTGAATAACCAACAAAAATACATGGTTGAGATTTGAGTTTAAGTTTGTGAGAATTGTAGGGTTTAAGCCATCGGTAGCAAAGACATCCAAAACTTTGAAGTTTGGAATAATTAGGATGTTGGCCGAATAATTTAAAGTAGGGTGACACATTGTTTAGAGTTGGCGTGGGAAGTCGATTAATCAAGTAAACAGCTGTTGAGCAAGCATTTGTCCAATATTTTAGGGGCATTTTAGCATGAGTTAAGAGAGATAGAAATGTCTCAACAGTATATTGTTGTCGTTGCTCCGAATAACCATTGTGTTAAGGGGTGTGGGGTGGAGTTGTGAGATGTGAAATTCCCTCGATGGACAGGTAGTTATGTAGGCTTTCATACTCACTACCGTTGTCCGAGTAGAGAGTTTTGAGAGGCAGTTGAAAGTATTTTTCAACTAGAGCTTTATAGCTAATGAATATATGTTTTGCATCTGATTTTCGTTTCAAATTATACAACCAAATGTATTTAGAAAAATGATCAACGAAAATAAAATAACATTTAAAACCATCATGAGAGTAAATTGGAGATGTCCAAAGATCAGAATAAACATACTCAAGTGGAGCAGTAGAAACAATAGAGGAAGTAGAAAAAGAAAGTTTGTAACTTTTATTGCAAGCACTTGAATTACAATCTAAAGTGGAGATACTAGGAACATGAAGTTTATTTTTGGAAACAATTAGCTAGCTTGCTAAATGCAAAATCTATTAACAGGGTACTTACTAATCTTTAAAAAAATGGTTGCTTTACCCATTAATGAACAAAAATCAGAACAAATTTTCAGTAAAGGAGCGATACGGAGGCAAGAATTATCAAATATACTGAATATTCAACAAGTAGATATGCTTATTCTTCATTTAGGCGTTCCCTTAAGCAGTTTAGCTCTAAAACATCAGATTTTAATAGGCTTATCAATAAGATAAAAAAGGGAGGCTCAGCTCAAGGCTTGGACAAGCAGACTTTTAAACTTAACCGGTTATCTGGAGTTAATCAAAACTGTCATATGCCCTATGATCCAGTTTTGAGTTCAAATGCGCCAAATGCCAGAAACTGTGATGAAGAGAATTGAAGTATTATGTGCACAATTTCTATGGGCAGGTAAACATCATAAAATAAGTTAGGAATATGCCTGTAGATCTAAACAGGAAGATGGGTTGGGTTTACAGGAAATTCAAGATATACAAATTGCTTCATAAAACAAGTTATTTTGGCAAAATAGCCTAGATTTCGATTAATATTTCTCACTTTTGATTTCTATTGTGGTGGTTTCTTGAGCAAAAATTTTTTTGGGCACAATGGACGAAAGGAAGGTATTTTGGCAACAGAAATAGCCTAGATTTTGGTTAATGTTTCTTACTTTTGATTTCTGAAGATGGAGAGACAATAGCATATTAGCATGGGTAACTGCAGTTTTGGAAACAAGTGGAGGTACTAGGAAGTAGAAAAATCATGGGTTATCCCCTTTTTATTACAAAATTCTTCAAAATTTTAATTTTTAAATTCTCCACCTTGGTCACTACGTATTGTTTTGATTTTAAAAGATAATAGATTTTGAATTCTTTTAGCAAAGATTTTAAATTGATCAAAAGCATCACTTTTATTTTTAAGAAACAAGGTCCAAGTAAATCTAGAAAAATCATCGATTATTACGTAAACATATCTATTGTGATTTATTGATTGAGTTTGGGATGGACCGAATAGATCCATGTGAATTAACTCTAATGGTTCGAGGTTGTAATATCCTCTTTTGATTTAATTGAACTTCTTTTCAATTTTCCGAACTGACAAGCATCACATAAATTATTAACTTTAAATTTCATTTTGGGTAATCCCCTAATTGAATCTAACATAGAAATCCTAAAGATATGTTTGAAATTTATATGACTGAATCTCTTATGCTAGATCCAAGGGTCACTTGTATTGACCATAAGACATAGATTATCGTTGGAGATTTTCATACTTAATATATAGATATTTTTCTTTCAACCTCCTTCGAATATTACTTTTGAATTCCAATCTTCTATAAATCATTTATCTTTTCCAACTTTTATTTTATAGCCTTTGTTGCGAAGTTGACTTATACTTAGTAAATTATATTTTAGATTTCTAACTAAAAAACATCATAAATAGTAGGAGTTTCAGAATTACCAACATTGTCGATGCCAACAATATATCCTTTTGAGTTATCTTCGAAGATGACCATTCCAACATCTTCATATACTAGATTATTTAGTAATTCTGGATTTCACGTCGTATGTCTTGAACAGTCACTATCTAATATCCATTTGGCCTTTTTGATTTCCACCATTTGTCCATAAGAATTTGAATTCTCAACAGCATGTAACATACCTTTTCAAAATTTGAATTTTCAACAGCCATATAACCCATCTTTTCAGAGTTTGAATTTCCAATAGCCATGTAATACATCTTTTCCTGCACTAGACAACAATTCAGCCAATAACTTGAATTTTCAACATTATTGAATGCAGACTCTTTAAACCTTGATGCAATGCATGAATTGAAACTAGTGTTATAAACCATTTCAAAATTTACCATTTAATATTCCCAAAAATCAGATTATGAACTTTTTGAAAATTTGTGCTCTGATACCAATTGTTAGAGATTGCGGAATGTGGATCTTAAGGCAAAACAAACACTAGAAGGGGGTGAATAGTGTTTATAAGGAATTTATGAAAATCTTAAACTTAAATGATATACTATATGAATCATACACACCAGAGATGATCACAAACACAGAATCAAACACAAACACAAAAACAGATAAATATAAAATGCAGAAAAGGAAAGAACACACCGGATTTTACACTGGTTCGGATAACTCTTACGTCCAGTCTCATGCAACGCTGGATTGCGCAGAGTTTTATTATTATCAATATCTAAGTACAACCCCTTGATTTCATGGATATAAGGTTAACACCGCTCCAAACGCCCTTGATTTCACGGCTACAAGGTTAACACCGCTCCCTTCCCCTGATTTTAGGGCTACAAGGATCACACCCTTTCCCAAACAATTCCCAAATGATTACAACAGTCCTATAACTCTTCAATAGCACTTCCAAATTGATTGTAGTAGATAGAGATTGAGAAGAGATGAAGTTTTATATAATTTGAGTAGAAATCGGCAAAATATAAGTGTAGAAATCAAGAGAATGATGTATTTTAATGGTGGTATGAAAAGGGGTGAAGATGAAGAATTATAAAAAAATTCGAAATCAGCCCCTATTTATTATGTCTCAATGGTTGCAGCGTTTCGGAAATGTTACACGTAGTGAAAAGATACTTCCTTTGAAAATTAAAAAAATGACAGTTGTATTTCGACATAGCTATTTATGTATGTAGACATATGTATAGTATATTTATTTTTAAAAACTATTTTTCAAGTGTTTAAACATATATATTATTATGGAAATTCTTGAATTAAAACTTAGTAATAAAAATGAATATTCTAAAGTGTAAAATCATATGAAATCATAATAATATATTATATAAACATATTTATAAGGTTATAAGATTTAAGACTATAAAACTATATAACTATATGTACAAAAAAGTTATATATATATATATATATATATATATATATATAAAACTTTATAAACATATATGTTTGAGATCATAAGTAAGATAATTTGAATTCATTTAGAACACTACAACAAATTGACCCTATTACAACGGTGGAACATCGTTGTAAAATGTATTTTACAACGGTGGGGTAACCGTCGTCTATTAAGAAGTTGTAAAAAACTAAAATCTTTTACAACTTTTTTGCACCGTTGCAGCACCATTGTGATATGTCTATTTTACAACTTTTTTCCACCGTTGTAATATCTTTTATTATAACTTTTATGCACAGTTGTTGTTATAGTTTTTAAAACTGTTTATAACCGTTGTGGTATGTTTTATTACAATTATTATTTTAAAATTGTAATATATCCACAAATTATATATATATAAATCTATATGTTATATATGTGCAACAATAAATAAATAAATAACATAAGAAATAGATGTAATTTTAAAGGCATCATGATCCATTCATTGATAAAAATCACAACTTGTTTAATACAGATTTAAACACAAGAAAGAAACAGATCATTTTGATTCACAACTCAATTCTTCATCAAATACTTCTTAAACCAAAGAGCAGAGCTTTTAGGATATCTCTTCAATGTCTTATAATCCACAAAATACAAATCAAACTGAACTGTACAGCCGTCAACCCAATCAAAGTTATCGAACATCGACCAAGCAAAAAATCTGCTCACGTTCACACCTTCCCTACAACACATTGTATTCACATACAGTAGTTTCCAAACTAATTAAATTGTAAATCATTTAAACTTGTAGTTCATGAACATACACTGCAGCTCTTTGCATATTCAATAGGTGTAGTGTGTAATAGTCTATCCTGTATCCGTCCTTTAAGAGGGCACTGACGGGTTCCTTTCCATAGTTATTTACCTCGTCAACTCCTGTTAATAATATAGATCAAGAAGCATTTTGGTCGTTAATGCTTTATTTGAAGGTACAGCTTTAGTATAGTGGTTCATGGTGTACCGTTCTCTGTTATGTATATGGTAGGATTGTTGTATTTGTCCTTTATATGGTGTACTGTTCTTCGAACTCAAACAAAAATTAATCCTCTCATAATAGAAACAAGCACCATAAGATTTCATACCATTTTAAATCAATTCAACAAATTCAATCAGATTTTGTAGAGCAACAAATTATAGGATCATGCCATTGTCAACTTGCCATTGCGCCAACTTCAAATACATGTCATCAGCATCACTTTTCTCAAGCATGACAAACTTTTTTCCTCTTACAGTTAATAAACTTCACTTAGTGGACAACCCATAAATTACCAGAGGATTGTATCATTTTTAATTTGCTGGATATTATTCAGCACAGGTATTTGACAATTTAAATTTGGATTCCATTAGGCACTCTTAAATACCCAGCATCAATAGCGTGAATAATTTTCTTCATAATGCAAGCTTGTTTAAGTATAGTGACATAAACAATTATCAAATCAGATATGCAAAAACTCACCAATCCTCAGAAAATAAACATTACCAGTAATCGGAATAACCCCCATTCCAGTTGTTCTTTTCTTCTTCAAAACCTTCATTTCCCTCATCTTCTGCATTTGTAGTATTCGCTCCATCACTAATTCATATGCACACTTCTCATAAACATGTCTCCCATCTTCACACTTCCATGGTAAGTGAAACTGTATTGATCTGCATTTACTGAGAGGGAACAGAAAATAAGGGCAGTGGTCGGAGTATACGATCGGCACTCTATTTTCCACCATTTTTTCAATCATCGGCTTTGATGATTCAAGTTTTACGCAAAACTTGGAAAAGCGATAACACTTTTATCCCACAAAAATCCTGGTTAAACGAGAACTATTTTTATCCAAAAAAACTAGCAAATCGAAGCTTCATTGAGAATGGTTAAGCACAAGCTTCCAGATCCATTTAGCAAACCTACTCTTCAGAGTATGCTGCCTCTTTTGAGAAAGCAAACAACATAAGCTTCCAGATCCGTTAAGCACAAGGCTAACAAGATCCATTAAGCACAAGGTGAACAAGACACACCCAGATCCATTAAGCACAAGGCGAATCACGCAAATACCCCAGATCGAAACATAACGAACAAAGCCAATTTTATTATTTTGAGAATGGTCCTTTTTCAATTCGAAGAAGACTTGTTTTTAAGGAAAAATTTGTTTGATTGAGAGACAGCTATTATTTCCGATCTGGACATAGTACAGAGAAGAAGGAAGAAAGGCATGGGTTTGTTTTAATCGAGGAGATAGGTAGAAACGAGCGAATGGATAAGAAAGAATAAAAAGCAACGGTGGATGGATAAAGTGGAACGAGATGGAGCCAAAATTTGTAGAAAAACGAAGCGGTAAAACTTTTGGTTTGGAGGGAGATTTTGATGCCAAAATAGAAAAAAGGTTTCAATTCGGATTTCGAAGGGAAAGTGTAAGCTGAAGACAAAATTAAAACGAAAGAACACTTTTATGTAACTAATAAAATTTCTGCTAAGATTATTAAAAATCTCAAAATGCATATAGATAATAGAAGTAACAACTAGCAAATAACTTTTATGCTTTTTTGTTTTTTTTTAACATTTATGAGTTTTCTGAAATTTGAACAATAAATAAGAAATTCGAATTAATAAGCAAAGATTATTTGGTATTTGTTATATATTTACAATTAATTATTACTTACTAATTTTTATTTATAAATTATTACTTATTACATCCTAATTATAATTTATTATTCATAATTGAAAGTTATTATGTATATATTACCAATTATCAATTATAAAATATTTAATAGCAATAATTAGGAGCTAATTATAATTTATTAAATAGTAAATATTAATTATTAATAGTAATTATTGACTTGTATAGTTACTATTTAATATTAATTATTAAATATTATTTATTCAATATTAATTGTTAATTATTAATAGTAATTATTGATTTGTATGGTTACTATTTAATATTAATTTAAATGTCATTTCCTAAGTGCAAAACATTGTTGTAAAATTTTCTAATAAAATCATTTAAATTATTAATTACCAAAATTAATTACTAATATTAAATATTACTTCTTATTTATTAAATTAATGATTATTTCTTAATTATTTATTACTAAAAATTAATTATTAATTATTTAACAATACTAATAATTTATTATTTAATATACTAATTATTAATATTAATTATTAAAAATTATTTACTAATTATTGATTATTTAATCGAAATTATTAATATTATTAATTAATTATTATTATACTAATTACTAATTATAAAATGTTAATTGTTAAAATTGTCACTTATTACAACATGTAAGAGTGAAAAGTTGTAATAGGCATTTATTACATCTGTCATAATAAAAAAGTTGTTAGAAATATGTTTATTGCAACTTTCAGGAAATCACAGTTGTAAAAAACCTCTATTACAACAGGTATTTTGTGACAGTTGTAAAGTTACAGCTGTAATATGGTGTTTTTGTTGTAGTGGAAAAATAATTTGAAATCAGGATTTGAATTTTGAAAACAGAATTTGAAATTTGAAAACAGAATTTGAAATTTGAAAAACAGAATTTGAACCTGGAGTGTTATTCAGAGTCTTA
The DNA here is from genome assembly GCA_030737875.1 of Allium sativum. Taxonomy (NCBI): domain Eukaryota; kingdom Viridiplantae; phylum Streptophyta; class Magnoliopsida; order Asparagales; family Amaryllidaceae; genus Allium; species Allium sativum. Next base: position 744,825,764 of record CM060916.1, on the reverse strand, counting down.
CATATAAACTAGACGTTATTACTATATTTTTTTTTTGAACTCTTGAAATCTTGATAACTTGATAACTCATGAGTCTTGAATCTTTTCTGAATCCTGAATTTTATTAAACTCTAAAACTGTACAATCTTCAGTATTTAAGTCATGTATACAAACCCTGCATATATATATATATATATATATATATATATATATATGTATGTATATATATTCTAGATAGAGATGTTAGTATATATTTTATAATCAATTAATAATGATAATCAAAATAAGGTTGTTATCACCAAAACTCCATTCTCCAACAGAAGTTTCCTAAGGGTATGAGTACGTAACAAGCCAAATTTTTAAATAATAAATATTAACAGAATTGTCAAAATAATTATGGAAGAGTGCGTGTTTGAAATTTGAAAAGTAACGCATAGTATAAATTGGGCAATAAATAAAAAGTTGCCACTATGTAAACTAAATGCGCAATAATATATGTATGCAATTAAATAAAAAGAAATGGAAGAAAAAATAGAATAAATGGTACGCACATTAATTGAATAAGCAATGTGCGTTTGACTTTAAAATAGCAAAATGTTAATAAACGCAGACTTAACCATTTAATACATATAAACTTTTAGTAATAACCATGTTTGAAATTGGAATTTGATGCGTGTTAGAAACAGAAAGCAATTAATGTCAAATTGCAATATTTCTTTGATTAACAATGCGCAACATAAATGGAATAAAATCACGCAATAAAAAGGGAAGCTAAATAACGTTAGTTAAGTAGTGTTTTAATTCAAAACAAATGAAGCAAATGCGTGAAAATTTACATTTATATATATTTATTTCAAGAATATATATGGCCGCATATTAATTTCAGTAATGAATACATATGAAACTGAGATTTAATGTATGTTGATAATAGTAGAAAATGTAGAAAAAAAGGGAAACGTGGGTAAATGTTTTATACATCTGTCACAAAAGAATCAACAAGCAAAAATTAGGGGAAGTTAATATACGCGTTATTGGGATATATGGTAAGTGTTTTAATTCAAAATTAAGATGCGTGTTAAAACAGGAAATCGGAGAATAACATTAAAAGAAACATTCAAAGAATTTTATGTGCATATTAAATACGCATTGAATTTGAAACTAATGGAAAGGAATAAATTTAAAATGTTAAGAGAATAATAAGTTCACAAGACTAGAGGAATTAAACAAGGAGGAATTTGTAAGCAGAGGGGAAATAAATGCGCACATTTGTTTGCGTGTTTGAACGCACGTTAAAAAATGGAAATAATAATAAAATAGTTAAGAAATATAAACGTTAATAACATTGTTTATCAATCAGATGGACGTGATTTTTTTGAGCAGCTATAAATAAACCAGCAGCGCCTAACCTCCAACTCATATTTTCTGAGAGGGCGCCAGAGTTCTGCCATTTTCTTATCTCCGCCAAAAATTCTTCCAAAAATATATATGTTAGTTTTAGGATTTTTGATTCAAGATCTAGGGATGAAAGGTTGTAGATTAGGCTATGGGTGCTCAGATTTCCCGTCTGTGTGAGATTCGAATTAAAGAAACCGCGAATGTCAGATCTGAATCAGATTTAGAAATTAAATTGCTATCAAGTATTAAATCAATATAATCCATTATCAGTTGCAGCAATGCATTCTCTGGGCCCATTGGGCTTCTTAACTTCCACTTATATTGGGCTTGAATCTCTAAACGAGCTTATATGCATTGTTCATACTCTTAACTTAACCCAGTTCAATATCGGTCCTGATAAATTCTTATGGGCCTTGGGATCCAATTTTTCAGTTTTGGCCTGCTATAGATTTCTTATCCATCCAGGTTGATGTTTCAATTTCTCTCGTGTCTGGCTCTATCACCTTCCACCTCGGGTCATCTTCTTTCAATGGCTCCTTATCCACAACCGCATTAATACCAAAGATCGCCTGCATTGTTTTTGCGACAACATTGACCCCTCTTGCGTCCTCTGTAACAACCATATTGAATCCCTCACTCATCTCTTCTTCAAATGCGATTTTTCATATTCTGTTTGGGCAGCTATCAGCTCCTTCCTTCTTGGCTTCATACCTTCAATCCACTCGTTCTTTGAATATTGGTAGCATAATCCCCCTGACCCCATTCTGGATTCTTTAGTGGCTTTCTTTGCCTAGAGTATTTGGCTAGAACGCAACGCCCACATCTTCGGCAGACCCAAGAAATTCCTGATGGGTATTTGTCATCACATCTTGCATCTTTTCGATTCTTGGACAGGATCATCCAGACCCGCTCGCTTCAGGCTTTCTCTGCCAATGCCTCAGTCTCCAGGATCGCAGGAAAGTAGCACCCAAGTCCTGCTTTGATTCCTGCTGTAGTCTAGTATTACCTGCTCTGCTAGTTTTTGGCTTGTTGTCTCTTGCTATATACTTTGTTCTAAAATATCTGATGTACATTATTTACTCTACACTTTGCTTGTACTAGCTATATCGGCCTCCTTGGCCTAAACCACTATGCTACTGGTTGGGCCTGTCAACCAGGTATATTTCTACTTATTTTCTATTACGCGTAATCGGTTGTGTAGTTCCACGCTACACACCCGTCTTCCTCTGAAAAAATTGCTATCAAGTGGGTGGATTTAAATTATATTTTTCATATAATGATATATGATATCGTTTGATTACTTTAAAATTAATAAAATATTCTACCAGCCCTCTTTTCCCCCTTCTACGTTGAATTTTGAAGTTTTAAATTGAATCGTAGTTATGCGAAAAATAATTGAATTGTGGTTAGGTGTAAATTAATTGAATTCTAGTTATGCGCAAATTAATTGAATGGTGATTATGCGCAACTTAATTGGAATTATGAACAAAAAGGGAAAATTGATGATTTGGTGCTAAATGGATATATTATGTCAAAATTGTAATAAAAATGGGAAACTTGATGATTTGGGGCAAAATAGACGTATTATGCCAAAATTGTAATAAAAGGGAAATTTGAAAATAGGTAAACTTTGTAAGGCTTACTAAATAAATATGATACAGACTGACATGGCATAATTAAGGTTATGTGCAGTAAATTTATAGAAAAATGGTAAATCTGAGAATTTCCATACTATTTGTAAGGAATCACCTTTCAAGTTTAAAATGGAATAAATACATAAATTAGGAAATGGATTAGAGATAGGAAATAATAATATAATTAACAAAAAGTGGAAAATTAGTAATGGATGAATCAGTTGGTTGTGGAAAAGGGATATTTGTCCATAATTAAATTATGTGTAAGATTTCCTTCTTGATTTCAAAAGGTTTTCCCACTGTAAATTCAATTGTTAAAGTTTACTAACAGTAGACTTATGTCTAACCTGGAGTTTTTCCTTTCCTTTAAAACACTTGGGTACTCATTTTGTATGAACAGCCAAGTAAACCAAGTTTCTCATGGAGGAACTTTGAAGGGGTTTGGAGCAAATAACTTCACCATAGTTATTTATCTATCATATTTCTGCTGTATATGTTGAGTTATGTATGAGTAATGCAATGAGTAGATAGTTATAACTATCTCCTTTTGGTATTGTACTGTCATGGTTCCGACGTATCATTATTATTGTAGTGATTATGTATAATCTTATATGATTATTGTATATTAGTCCATTGCGTGTGAGATTCTAAATTGTTTAGTGCTTTTTATTTTTAATTTTTTTAATCCCAACGTATTGTCTTTTGAAGTAAGAAAGATGGTTCGTTGCAATTGGTATTAGAATTTAGGTTGAGCGAACAACTAGGCTTTGGGTTGGGGTCAAATTCGAGAGAGAGTATTTGTAAATGTTTATCGTGTATATTTATAATCCTATAGTTAGATCAACCTTATTAGGTTTAATTAATAGCCTTTCTAAGAGATTATTTGTTTAACTATTTCAAGAGTTATCTCACTATAACCACGTAGTAAGACTCGAATAATATATGAGAAAGAGGTAAGGGAGCTGGCAATACCACGACCACCAATGGTTAAGATCCAATTAATGGAAAAGTAGAAGTTATTGAAGAAGCTATTCCAGTGCAACCAAGGATGGGTTTCCAACTATATAAAAGGATTATACAAATCTTAAAGGGAAACCTTTTAAAGGAACTAAATCTATTATGGAAGTAGACTATAAAGGCAGTAGACTATAAAGGCAACTACAATTCTAATAAGAGGAAGTCTAATCCTAATTGGAATAATCTCGAAGGTAGGGAGTTAGGAGGTGATCTAGGAAACAAATTCCAGGATGTTAATTGTTACTTATGCAAGTAGAACAGTCATATTTTAAAGCTTTGCCCAAATACTGGAGCCTCTAAGCCATACGGTGGACCCATCTCTCCTATGGTTTAGAAGATGCTTTGTTTCAATTATCATCAGCCAGGTCAAATGGTAAGAGATTTCCAACTCATGAGGAAGGGGAGCGGGCTAAGGTTTGTACAATCAAGGATGAGCCATTGACTTCGGCTAGTGTAAAGGAAAGGGAATTGCTTGAAGGTACTTTACTGATTATTGAAATTTATGTTCGAGCATTATTTAATATTGGTGTCTCTCATAGCTTTGTCTATGTTAAATTGGTTGAAAATTAAATATTTCCCCTAGGTTTGTAGAAACCCCCTATTTATGTATCAAACTCCAAAGATGGTGTAGCCCACTTGAGTGCAATCTGTAAAGATAAGGCAATCTCCAATTTTTCTCATAGTTTTCTATTGGCTCACATATGTACTAGATTTTAATGGATTTGGCATTTTCCTTGAGAATGATTGGTTATCAAAGTATGGAGCCTTAATATACTGTAGTGAAGGGACTATAACATTGTTGACTGATTTAGGAAGTATCACTAAAGTTTCTATTGACCTGTCTTTCGCCAAGGCCGTCAAGATTCATATTCAAAGCACTTAAGTATAATTCATGCACACTCGTACATTAAGAGGTCGAATGAAACAATCTACACTTGGCTCTGAAGTCCTGGTTGGCTAACATACGGGTCGGCCATCACCCGAATTGGTAAGGAAGGTGGAAACAACTTCAGAAAAGCATGACTTCGACTCGACTTGGCTCGACTTGGCTCGACTCGGAATAATTATAATTGAAATCTAGTCAACAATATGAATAAGCAGAAATTAAGGGAAAAAACAAGGATTATGAAGGCTTCTTTTGCATTTAGTTGATTCCGCTAAAATTCTAAATGTTAGAATAATAATTATATGTATTTATGAAATTGTTATTTTATCATCATCTAATTATGAGAAAATGCCGTAGGCATGTTATTATGTATTTAAAACCTTTAATATACATCCGTGCATAAAAAATTTAGTGGAACAACTCTTGTGTTCATTTAAAAGGTAAAATAAATACCTTTAATAGTAATTGTAATACCTTTGTGTTATATTTTTTTAGCGTAAACGTGAACTATCGAAAGTGCCTTCCATAAATATTGTTATAATATTAGTTAAAAATAGGACTTAACAAATAAATTTTATTTATCAATCCAAAATGTCACTCTATAAGTGTTATTAGATCATAATATCATTTAAAATAGTATATAAAACATAATAAATTCATAGCATCCATCTATAAATATTAACTTATTTTACTAATCCATAAAAGAGAATCTAACAAAGAAATTTTATCTAAAGATTCGTTCATCGGTGGTTAATAATAAAAATAGAAACTCAACCTTAAAAGCATTAAATATCAAAATCAAAAAATTAAATTAAAAATCACATGATTTTAACACAAAAATATGGCTAAATAAGTATGTGTAAATCGTTTTATCTTTATTGTGTTAAATATATAAGATTTGTAGAAAAACAACTCAAGCACTCACGCATGAAGCGTGTGTCGTAATGCTGGTTGGGAAGAAGAAAAATGCTTTGTTTTGCAGTAATAGACTAGCATCAAATTTTACGTTTGTGCGGTATTATTTGAAGAAGAAACAGGAAAATAGTGTGAAGGACAAAAGAAATAAAAAATTATGCCAAAAGGACAAGTAAATTTTTGGTTGACTATCCTTATGGATAAATTTTTAGTTGAGTTTGTCCTTGTGCCTAAAAACCCCTATTTGAAATATGGTTATTTAAAGGGGGCAGTTTGCCTAAAGTTCCTATTAAGTTTCATAATATATCAAACATTCTTCCAAAAACAAGTAAATTAGGTCTTAAAATTTAGCACCAAGTAAGTGCATAAATTTTATGCAATTATTTAGCCAATAATTGCAAACTTTCATGCAATTATATATAATTACCGCATATATTTTCGCAATAAATCAATGAAAATTTGTGAAACTTGCCACAATTATTAAAAAAAATGTGTAAATTCCATAACTATTCAGTAAATAATTACATTATTTTATACATTTTTGGATATAGTTGTATAAACGTCAGCAATCATTCATTAAATAATTGCATAATTTAAGTAATTGTTACATAATTAAATTTTAAGGATCTAATTTACAATTTTTGTTATGAAGAAGTTTTCATGGAAGACGTAAGTCTAAAATATTCATTTTTTGAAATCTTTATTTCCGGCTTCAAAGCCATTAACGTGCTTTGAGCAAAAAATAATTTATGAAAGGTTATTTCTAACTTTTTTGGGTCGTGATGGGCTTTAAAATTTGCTATTTTATCTACTGTTAATGGACGGTTCATTCTTAGCTTCAGTGCAGTACGACTGTATGGGCCTTTAAAAAACTTTATAACTTCACATTAATAACGCTACCTAAGTTTTCCTTTGGTCTATACTCCATACTGCTGCATGCATCGCATATCGGCGATCGAAAGGTATGAGATTTGGATGACCACAAGCTGACACTACAATTTTGGTTACAATATCATTTTTCTAAAGATAATTTTATCCTTTTATGTTTTACGAAAAGGTTCATTTTTGTTTGTTATTTTATTACAAACATTACGGTACGCGCTCCGGTATGAAAATGAGCTTGTAGTCAAAGTTTGCATTGAATCATATTTAGAAAAACAAGTTACGTTATTTTAATTCGTGTTCTAAATAAAAACCAGACGGACTTGTAAAAACATATTTGTCATAGATACGAGCGAAACATCCGACATTACTGCAAAACAGCAAATAAAAATTAAAAATTTGAACATGTAATCCATCCATTCTCAAAATTGGTTGCGAGTCGCAACCACATTATATATTTCTTATTAGTACCTTAATTAACATGTACACTAATTAAGTTCATCAAACCATTTCATAATCAACATACACATCCCTCACTAATCTCAATCGCTAACTCCTCCACAAGGCTTTCCAATATCCCAAACTCCAGATCTGCTGCCACGTCATCTCTTCCCTCCTGGAACGATCTCCACCGTCCATTCCTCTCCATGTCACACAGCTGCGCCTCACCATGATCCTCCCTCTTCAACAATCCTCCGCCATCAATCCAACCCTTTGCAACCGTTACAGACCGTTGGATCTCTGCATTGGATGTTTCTAAGGAAACCGACATCGTCTCAACGAAGAAGTCAACGATTATTTGCTCAAGCTGAGCGTCCATCCGACGATCTTCTTTCAACCGTTGGATCAGATCCCATGCAATGCTTCTGTTAGACGCAGCCACGTGGCCTCCATCGTGTTCCTCATCTGATGCCACGTCGGATGACGAGAATTCCAACTCAGCAAGAGTCTCGAACCGTAGAATCTTCTGCAGTAATTGATGCGCCGATCCTGCTATTAATAACAAGATTAAATTAACATTAATTAGTTAATTCTATAATAATCGCGAATAAAATATCAAATGAAACCAAACTTGTCGACATATAAATAAATAAATAATAAAGTGCAGTGGGTCCAACTTTACTACTTGCTAACTACCGAAATGGACAAAACTTACAATTAAGAGGAGATTCTGGCGTAACGTGAGAAACGAAGTACTAATATTTGTCATTTACCATAAAGAAAGGACTCATATACAACTACTTCAATTATGGTGTTGTAAGTTTTTACTATAGTACATTTTCGCAATAATATTGTTACCTTTTCAAAGCTTTTTTTTTTTTTTTTTTCTCCCCTCTTTTGGGAATAAAAGAGCATTAGCCATTGCCACGAGTAAAGGCGTAGTAGTTTAATGGACATCATTTTCTTTGGGTGAGCACCACATGATTCATGGCTATGTCTACAACTTTAAAACATACCAAGGCCACAATTCTTGACAAGAAAAATGCATGGATGAACTTGTTCACAATTCATGATTCATAGCTATGTCTATTGTTCATGCCAATAGAATATGGGCAATTTATATGATGGAGTCGAACTTAAGCATCTGTCACATGTATGGCATTCGTTTCTCATTTATGAATTGTACATTGGTACATAATCGAGCCAAGAAGTTACTTACTTTCAATGTGTGCAAAATATGGCGAGGTTTTTGAGTATTCATCGTCGTTTTCTTCATTGTTATCCTCGTGGATGTCGGGAAAATCCATGACGGATACGGGACTTAATTGTTCTTTTTCTTCTTCGGATTGAGATCTTGCATGTTCAGATGATAAACCATTCCCTTCGTGATTCTGCGTCAATGATACAAAGCAACTTAGCAAAAGGCTTATATTCTACTTTGAACTTTTTTAATATGGTACAAGTAGGTGTGTAAAGATATAGCAAGCATGGATTAGGTTACACGAATATATTCTATGAAACAATAATAGCCTGGTTAAGCTTTAGCTTTAGATACCACTACATGTCTCTACAAAAATATGCTTTCCCCACCTACTGTTATTTTCCGGCTTGGATATAAGTACCTTTTAAGCTGGACAGACCAAATGTTATGATTGACAGATCATTAAAAAACCTAAAGGTTAAAATTAAAATGCGTACTTTGGCCTTCAGCTGTGAATAAGCATTAATTCAGTTATTTAATTAAGTTTCAAGCAAGCATTTTAACTCCTATAACCACCGACAGCTTCACAACTGATGAATAAACTTTACGACAATCAAACTAATAAAACAAAACACAAGGTTTATATATGGAAATTTAAGTTATCATTTTATTTTTAATCAATTTTTTCAATATGGACTTATATGTATTATAGTAATTATTATGACGCTAGTTGATAACAAATTAGTTTTTGCTTTAAATAGCGTTAAATTTGACTAATCGTTTGTAAGAAAAAACCTTTTGATGTGGAAGCAAAAGGATGGACCATAGGAACAAGACATAATAAAGAGTCGAATATGAGCATGCCAAATCAATCAGACAATTGAATGGACCACTTGGCTTCAATTAAGTTCCAATTGACATCTTACCTATAAACGAATACAATTATTTGTTCTTATCTGATTCTTTTGAACACATATTTGCACATAATAATATAGACGATGCTTGGACAAATTTTCTCTCAAAAAATATATTATTCACGATGCACATGTAAATATCCTTTGTATTTCGTGTTAATTTATCAAAATTATTGTGTAAACCTTACAAATGACTATTTTGTAGATATATGTAGTACATGCTATGAAAAGAAAATACACATGAACTTAAATTTTCACTGCTTCAAAAGATTACATGAATGAACAAGCAACCAATCATGTTTGGTTAGTCCAAAGAAATTTCCAAAATTTATTAGATTCTTTCGAGATTTCTTTAGAAAAACAGTGAATGGAATCAACGTGGAAGATTTTGCAGAAGTGGAGAATCATTATGAACAAATTAAAGAACTTGAGTGATTGGTATGTATTCAAACAAACAAGGATCTAACTTTTGTTTGAAAGAAGCAAACAAAAATATTTATTGATGATTACAAATATGAGACAGCTAAGTGTATGTTTTCTTGAGAAAATTGTGACAGTGCTATTAACTTTGTTAACATAGTTCAAACATGGCATTAAATTCTATGCACTATTTGGTTCAACCAGCCAGATAAATGACATATACGTTCTCAGAAGATACTTCATCATGCCTAAGGGATTTAGTAGGAATACACCTTTAATTAATAAAACTTTTAAGTGGTATATTATACTTATGTTTCCATATAAACATATGTAGCGTTAGAAAGTAGTATTGTTTGGTGGCTTTAGAAACTAACCTCTAACGAACACCCAAGATCATTAGAAACCAGAGCCTTCTTCTTGGACTCCAAATCACACACGCTAAAACAATCGGATCCACCGCCAAAACATTCGGATCCGCCACTGGAAATCGAGCCAAGAGAGTCCGAACAGTCACCGCCGTCCGAGGAGCTACTGCAACTACTGACGACAGGCGAAGTCATGAACAGAGAGTCCCTATCTCCGTACAGCTCGAACGAGTTCAGCCTCACAATGTCCTTCACCGTGACCTTGCCCTCGTCCTTCTTGCTCCTGCTCCACAGCCTCCTACTTAATTTCCTGGCAATGCTGGATCCGGTAGACGAATGAGAGACGGAACCGAACATGCTGGAAAGTTTAGAAAGTGCATTTTTGGAACGGGAACGGAGGAGCTTCGCTCCTCTGAATTGCTCGGCCTGGATCAGAAACCGGACGGTGAGGGAATTGTGTTTTCTAGGGAAGGAGACGAAACTATTGTTGGAGTCGGAGTTTGGGTCGAGTTCCAAGAAGTCTTTGAGAAGAAGTGGCTTTTGAGCGACGGTCATGGCTTTGGATTTTTTGATGGTGTGGGATTTGGGAAATTGGGGGTTTTTAATGGGGTTGGGATTTTCTGTGAGAGGAAGAGGGGAGGTAGGTTCGTATGCAGGGGAGATTTTATGAAGAGGGAAATTGGCTTAGGTTTGAATAAAATATCAATGGGCGAGGGACATGAACTGAGCAACACATGCTTTGGAAAACAGGAGAGTATGCGAGGAGAGTAGAGCTGAGGTTTCTTATATTTGCTTTTATGTGGTAGAAATGTTTTACGTTTCCTTTTTTGGTAGAAATTTGGTTTTGATTTCTTGTGTTTGTAATGTTTGATTGGGTAGGTATGTTAATGTTATGGGCTTGACAATATTCTATTTTACAAATTTAAGAATGCAATCGGATAATCCATGAACCAACATAGTAATTTTTCCAAAATTTCATTAAACCAACTAATACAGATGTATACTTACTGTAATTGTTCAAAATATTCATTACGTTCCAAAATTATATTTAATATCATATTTCTACTTTAATATTCTTTGACACATCTAAATAAATAAATTTTTAAATGCAAAAAATTCTTGAATTAATCATGTAATTGTAGATTAATTTAAAATGCAATTTTTAAAAAAAAAATATTATATAATCAAATAGTCGATTTCCCCATCGTTGTGCGGTTATACTAATTGTAAATATTATGTTAATGGAAATTTTGTTTAAGCTTAACTAAGTGTGTGTATACAACTGCTTCAACATCACTTAATGTTTAACTACTTACAAAAGCATGATGTTTTGTGCTTGTATATGTATTTGGGTTACTTGCAACCGTAACACTATAAGCTTTCAGCTACTGATCACGCATGTTAGTCGTATGTTTCTACTTTATTTTATGCATTATGGTTATGCGACTTCAGTCGGTTTTTTTATTTATTTACAAAAAGTAAGTATAAATACGAGAAGCACTAATATGTTCCATATAATTTGCTAACATTTTTCATAACTACTTTCAATTTTCTTATTTTAACTTAAAAGTCAAGTTGCATTTAAACACTTTTACTTATAAATCACTACTTAAAATCGAGGCTTATTTGGATGCACCTCAAACAATGCAACACCTGTAAATACTCTTTGATTTCCATTATAGAATCATCTTTCTTTTTCTTTTCACTAACTCTATTTCTCGCTTACTCATTATTTAAATACAAACGAGTGGTTGTGATATGTATAAAAAGGATGCTTCAAAACAGGGGTGTCGTATAACCTTCATATTTAAAATTATTTGGAAATTCCATTCAAAAATTCTTTTAAGGAGTTTCAAAATAAATCATTGTCAAACTCGCTCTAAACATTGAGCTGGTCCACACAAATCGTAACATCATTCATTTTGAAATACAAAGATGGAAATGTAATATGCCATGTCACTTTGGATTTATCTTTCCTCAACAAAAATGAGATTGATTTTTTTTTCTATCAAAAAGTCAACCCTCAAAAACCATCAAAAAGATGGTAGGGTAGGGTGGCGCTGCATCCATAATATAAGGTTGGGAAAATATACAACGCTTATATCAACTAAGCCTTATACATCTTCTTCTTAGCTCTCCATTCATTTCAAAAAAGCAACATACTTTAATTTATAAAATCAAATTACTCTATCAAGTGCCCATGAGTTTATGGTGAAAACAAGGATAAAAACACAGATGAAAGTAAAGTATAGTACAAACAATATATTACCCTAACCACAAAACACAATAAGACAATGGCGCCAAAACACAAAATGTATCTTCTTCTCACTACAACACAACTTTCATTTAACAACTTTTAGGTACAAAAAAGACATTATTTCCTTTTTAAGGATCTTATTCATGCAACAATGCCATAATTGAAATTAATAGCTATTTCTCTCAGTTCCATTCTATCCTCAATCTATTTCCTTTTTACACTACTATCGACTGTCACCCGGCCCGGCCCAAGGCCTAGGCAGCCGAGACGACCACCTAGGGCAACCCGGCCGGAGGTGGCCAAGGGGGCAGCAGTGGGGAAGTAGAGCCTTTGAAAGTTTTTTACATTCCTTAGTCGAAGGAAAACTAGATAGTGAAATAGCTTGTACTGCGATGGTATAATGCGCCAGCTCTAAGTGTTGTAACTTAATCCTCCAGGGATCAAATCCTGGCAGAGTCGTTTCTTGTTGATTTATTTACAGTATTTTTATTCTGGTGGCCTTTGTCTTGGACAGCAGAATGTCTAGGGCCGACACTGACTATCACCGGAGCCTTATGCTTTGTTCATCCGTCAAAGAGTTATAGATTTAACTTTCGGCTTCCACTAATGTTTTATGCCTTCTTATTATCGGTTTTGGTTGCCACTTAGACCTTTCACCTTCGCTTTCGTGTTTCGATTATCACTTAAGCATGACAACAATGTTTTTGGTTTTAACTAACACTTAGGCATTATTCCTCCACTTTCGGTCCTTAATTGCTATCGCAGAACTTACGCTATTCATCGAATCCTATCTTGGTTGCCACATCAAGCCCTACACCATTTTATTCTATGTTTTGGATGTTACTTTAGGTCTCACTATAAAACTTTCATCTACAGTTACCACTTTAGGTCTTTAACCCAACGTTTTTAGTTTATATCACCAACGAGGTCAAACACCTATGATCTTTTTGGGTACCACTAAAGCTTCACTTCTTCAATTTTGGCTCTTAAAAACCACATCAAGTTTTCATCATATACCATACTTTTGATTGCCTAACTAAGTTGTATTACATTAGGACTTCCTTTAGTCATAAATAAAGCTACTTTAAATCCATTTTCTTTTGGCTAATTCCGCTACTCACTACATTATCATCAATGTTCAAAGTAGTGGTTTTGGTCATTTTAAGCCTTAGCCTAAATTCTTTACCTTGATGTTAACTAGCCCAGTTTTAACATTTTACCAAGAGCTAATCTACTTTTAATGGTCACAGCTGTTGATATATGACGACCGCCCCATACCTTCTGCATCGAACTAAGAAAAAGGTGCGGTGTATGACGTGCCAGGTCGATATGGGACGATCATAAGGGCAGAATAACTCGAAATAAATCTATCGTTAACTCACAACGCATATATAATAGAATATATACAACAGGATATAGTACTGAAGCATTACGGGATAGAAACTCAAACCTCATAACATCTTAGAATCTCCAATACAAAATATCTCTGATAATGAGTAATCCATACATCAAGCCTCATTAAATATCTCTCATAGTCAATAAAGTCTCAACAAATAACGAAAATAACAGGACATTAATATAGTAGGTGGTAATAATACGCCAGCCTCCTGCTTGTCACCGCACAACATCATCGTCACCAAACCTACTACCTGCTATCTCGGTCTGCTCATCAACATAATTGATGAACAACCCAAGGTAATAAGAAAGAAACATAAAACCTTGAGTCAGACAATAGTCTTAGCGACCGATAAAATAACTAACAACTGTTATATAGGATAATATGAGTACAGACAGTTCAACCACCCGATCTGTCTAGCAACCAACGAGTTTGCACATGAAAAATCATCTACCACATGTCATTATTGTATAGAAAAGGGCAACCCCCAATCCTTCTTCTCTTCAACAACCTACGGTGATAGCCTATCCAGAGAAAACTGAGAAGAAAGCACATAATCAACCATAGCATCCAATTTCCTAACTATCACCGACTATAGCCTTGAATACATTAGTTATTAAATTTGCTTTTAATGATCAAAAGGGCTAATGGAAAACCCTGATTTTAGACAAACTAACATATTCCACCATGACTACGTATGTTTTCCTCCATCGAGACAACTAGGTACATCATGACTACCCAGGGTACTCGATCCATAGTGATCTTAACGGGAGTCCCCACGATACCCCTGCTTTGAGTCCGCTAGAACCTTCAATAATCAATGATCCCTTGGCACTTCAAATCTATCGAGCCTTCCTTCTTGGCGATCATATCTTTAGTTCGAGCGACTTCCTAAACCAATTTCATTATCATCCTTGATCAACTCCCACCTGAGTCATTCTATTATCATTCCGGATCGTATATTGTATCATGACCAATATCACATCAATCCAGCTCCCACCACTCCAACTTGAGTTCACAATCGAAGCACTACCCATCATCGAGTTTCACATCAATCATCTGAAGTCCATTCCATCCAAACATCATCGGCAACCCCCATAAGCCATCGCAATCAAGCTCACCAAAAATCTGCACCATACCATTAAGCATGATGGACCATTATTAGTACATTATTTATGGATCAGTACCGATCCATCTAGTTAGCAGAATTTTGCTAAGTTTTTGGATTTGGTCCATCCATCCATCCATCGAGAACCTCTTGTCGGTCCTTTTTCCAAGCATTTCATCAATCTAGTAAAACTTCCTATCGGTTTATCATAGCACTTGAGCAACCAACCTTCAACACACTCCAAATCTCTTCTGAATGACTAAAAATTTGCAGCCAACCTTGAAATATCACCATAAAGACACGCCACAAAATTATCACCATCCGATCATCCAACATGGATCGGTACCGGTCCATCGAGCATGGACCGGTGCCCGTCCATATACTTAAGTTATTTTGGCATGAAAATTTTCGTGCGTTCTTCCTTCATCTTCCAGAGAGTCTCGACCAAGTTTCGTCTGAATCCGACCATTCGAACCTCCGATTTTCTCCGTTCTTAAAACCTAAGATCTACGACAACCGATTCTAACAAATGACTTAAAAAATGCAATAATTCAATCAAAACAACAGCGATTCAGCAATACACGATCATACAAATAAACCCTAAATTATCATACATGAATCAACTAAAATATGGATCTAAATATACATGAAACTTTGAATAAACATATGAATTACTAGTTTACTAGGTTAATTTAGAACATATGAACATACCTAGATCTCAAAAGAACTTGTATGAATAGAATTAGGGTGAATTAAACATGTATGAATAGATTTAGGGTGAATTAAACATGAATGAATGAAAATAATAAAAATCTAACCTATATAGCCCTTTGCATCCATGTGAGAGATGTCTTTTTTTGAATTTGTTCGGGAGGGAAACCGACTGAAGTCGTAAAACCCTCCCCAGTGTGTCTATCCCGATTCGCGAGCACCACATAAGTGGCTGCCATTGTTACCATAGCGTGTGAGAGATATCTATCACTCCCTACGCCTTGATTCAATGTAAATCCGATGAGATCAAATCTGGACAGCGCTGAAACCCTCGAATTTGATGCAATTTTGTAGGATCTAATCTTCCAAGATGATGGTCTATCTTCTGAACACAATCTATTATGAATTTGAATGAAAAGAATTGGAGAAATTAGGGATTAGGTTGAACTGGAGAATCATAGTCCCCCAGTCTAATGTTTGAATGAAGAGAGAAACCCTAATTCTCTCCCCAAGCCTCCCTATTTGTAGCTGCAGGACATTAGCCTAATGCGCTTGACTAATTAGCCCATTGGCTGCCAAACAGTCCGCCTAACAGAAGCTGAAATTTAAAACGGAGATTACTCCCAAAGCGATGAACCAAATCTTTCATATGACTACTCTACTAAACCATAAACTACCGTTCTGATCCATTGAAACCGATCTCAACACCTGATTCGATCCCTATCAAAAGTTGTAGCTAAAACAATATTAACAAAGGGGAAACGGTCACAATTAAGCTTAGTAAAAATCATGGACATGTCTCACATCCCTATGAACAACATATTAAAATCTGAGAATGATCCGACTACTAGGGAATAAAATATAATTATTTTACGATCCTCCAATACGTAAAATACGGATCGTTACATGATCCATCCAGGACAGCCTGATTTAGTTTTGTTTCGTTAATAATTGAAATCATAATTCCTATTTTAGAAATCACCTCCTCTGCATATAATTCCATCGAAGCCCTCATGCGCTTCCGGCTTCAATTGACACTTTCAGTTAATAAATGTAAATTCATACTTAACATTTCTTACCTTTTTAACATTGGACTTTATACTTGATGTTCTAGTTCGTTTACTTTTGTTTCGGCTCCATTCCTCTTCGTTTCTCCGGAATTCTATATGTGTTAGATTACCCAGAGAAAGAGAATGAGCATCCATAAAAACCATGGAATCTTATCAAACAAAACCTACTCATCACATTCTAAAACCTTAAATACATCGATAAATGGTATGACTATCCTCACTCCAAAAGCTATGGAAAACCCTAATTTTAGTCAAACTTCTTATGTACACGTACGTGTTGACCCTACTGCAACTAGACACCATTGTCCAGTGTATACGACCATCGCTACCTGTCCTAATAGGCTTCCTCACGATGCCCCTGCATTGATTCAACCAAAACACTCTGAGCTATTAATGATTCCTTGGCACTTCCAAATATAAAAGAAATTCACAACCCAGCCTCGGTTCGATTACTCCTACAAGTTAGTTCATTATCTTTAGCCTTATTCCATCCTGGACTTCCTATCATACTCCTTTGATTACACTACTTTCTGAGTCTTCCAATCAATGAGTCATAATTTCACGTTGTAGAAGAAACTAACAAATCACAGCCTTTAGTACACCCTGAACACCCCCTTCATTCCATCACATGGATCACACTATCTTACTTTGCCTCTTGATGAATAAATTACCTTTCTTCATGCCAAAGATTGAATCTCTTCGAAGATACTTCGCTTTGAAGATACTATGGTATGAAGACGCTTTTCTTTGAAGATACTCCTCTTCGAAGATACCTCTCTTCCAAGATACTGCTTCATGTGTCAAAGTACATTGCTTTGAGTTACAAAGCATTCCGCTTTGAACCACTTGGATTCAAACACCCTATTTTGAGTCCTGAAGCATCCCGCTTTGAGTTTCGAAGCACTCCTCCCCTCTTTGAGTATTAACCCGAAGTTGTTTCGCTTTGCACATTAGCTAATAAAAATGCACTTCCTAGGTCATATTAAACTGCTGCTTTGAATCCTTGCTTTGAACTCGCCTGATCTTGATTCGAGCTCTTTTGGTTTGCTTCAAATTAGCTCTACACTGAATCACTGGGACGATTCGAAGCACTCACTCTGCTCCAATCTAACTACTTAGAAACCGTGTCGATTTGTAGCACTCCTTCCTACTCCAAGCCATGTTGCTAATCCATTGGACCTGTGTCATACATAGTAGCTTACGTCAATCTGTTTTGATTCGAAACCTCTATCAACCCTTGAGGCAATATCCTAGGCTTCGAGCCTTCATATATTTTCAAAACAAAAGGCTTTAAACCTACATGTTAGCTTCAAGCCCATGCAAAATTAACCCTGAAGCTCAAACCTACTTCAAATTTGCTCTGATCTCCACTGGATCCTTAAATATGTGTAATACTAATACACAAGGTAATCATAGAAAATAATTCAACCAATTAGAACATACAGGCAATGAATTCATACATTCAAACAATGAATTAATCCATTCAAACATTCATGCATAATCATCCAATATCACATAAACATGAACTATTTGAACATAATCAAAGATCTAACAATAAATATGAACAATTCCTCACAAATTACGTTGTACCTAACATATTAAACTTCATATTACATAATTTGATTAACTTAAGATTTCCAAATAGATTTAATCAACTTTTAAGGTTAATTAAATATAAATTAATAAATAGATGATTAAAATATACTATTTATAACATATGATATGATATAAATATGTAAGAGATCATAGTCACTCACCTAATATTTCAAATCACTGAATTTGGTTGGAGATCCAATCCAAACAATCTTGCGAATAAGCACCCAAAACGAAGAGATCTAATTAAGCGATGTAGATGTATTCTTCAATTAACAATTAGAGAGAATTAGATGAAGAATTACACGTAGATTTTGAATTTGGGAAAGAACTTGAGTAGACTTAGGTTTGGAGGTAATATGAGAATGAGATGGAAAACTGGAAATGAATCCTCTCGGTCGCTATTTGTAACCAAGATGATTAGACTAATGATCTTGCAAATTTCAGTCCATTAACATTACTATAATCATGGACAGTAGCTTTTAAAATTTAAATCTTACATTTCTCTCCAACAGTTTATCTGATTTCTTAGCCTGACCACTCTATGTAATGGAATACCACCATTCTAAGACAAAAAGACATTTTAGGGAATTAATTCTGCTCCTATCAAAATTTATGTCCAAAACAATATTTTACGAGGGCAAAATGGTACAAAAAAATTATGTAAAAATTATAGACAAGTAAAACATCTCAAAGAACCATATTCAAAATATTTGAATGATATGGCTACATATGAATTAAGTAGAATTATTTTCACGATCATTTGATACATAAGATACGTCATTACCCAGATGATAAACTTGTCATTTGTGAGGTTTGTTAAGCTTAACTTTAATTACCACTTTCAAATAAGTACTACACTATAACTTATTATTCTATAATCGAGGGTTTACATAAATTATAGCGATCACACGTTGAATTTTATAGTTGCTGAGTGTAATATCTTAAAGCTATTTCATGCTAAATTATGAAGACATCACACATCAAATTTTATAGTTGTTAAAAGTTAAGCTATTGCATACCAAACTACTACAGGTCGTAACTTAATGCTATCGAAGGTCAAGATCTGGTATCTATCTCAAGTCACGGTTCAATGCCACTAATGGTCGAGTTGTTGCACGCCAACCTATCACACACTAACCATTTGAACCAAAAATAACACAACACCCCAGAATTAATTGTAAGCACGAGTTTTTTTTTGAAGTAAAAGGTGGTGAATCAACTTGATTCACGCCTAAAATATATAGCATTCAATAAGTAACCAGTGCGTATATTTACAGCATATGTACAACCAAAACAGCAAAACAGGTCATCGCTACATGCGGCCATACAAAAAGGAGCTATACATCATAATTAACATTACATAGCATTAAACATAACAGTAAAATAGCAAAAGGCAAGTGAACCAGTGAGCATCATCGTCAATCATGTGGACCAGTGATACGCCCCCTCTTACGAACTCGGTCTGCAATGCTCTCAACATGTCTTTTGCGCTCCATGCCTGCCCAGTCATAGACAAAATTAAGGATAGAATAAATAATACTGTTAGGAGCTTTCAATTTGCGGTTAAATTTTCTGGAGTTTCGTTCATGCCAAAGCAACCAAGTGTAAGCAAAGTTCAACAAAGCAAAAAGAATACTATCATGAGAGGCATGCAAGGTCGGGTAAATTGAATGCCAAAAAACAAATTGGTCAGCAATGAAATCACTCCAATGCAAGTCAAGGTGAAGTGCAACCAGACATTTAGTCCAAATATAAAAAGCAAAGTCACAAGCCAAAAATAGATGATGGTAGTCCTCGTCGTCCTGACCACAAAAAACACAGCCATCCATAACATGCACTCCTCTCTGACGAATTCTGTTAACCGTATTCAATCTACCATGTATCACGACCCACATATGAATTTTGACTTTATCAGGGATTTTGAACCGCCACATATGCTCGAACCCCAGCCTCCTGACCCCAGCAAAATTGAACAACTTATAGATGCTACGAACACTAAACAACTTCCTTTCCCCCTCCAACATCCAAATAAAATCGTCCCGCTCATTATTCAAACTCACCGCTTCAAGCAAATCGAACAAACTGCGTAGCTGAATCAATGCATTTCCAGCCACAAGTCTTGAGAAATTCAATCTCCATTTGAAACCCGATGAATCATTATTATACATCTCTCTAACAGTGAAGTTTTTGTTGCAAGCAATACCATAAAGCTCTGGAAACTCCACACTCAAAGGGACATTAATTAGCCAGCTATCCAACCAAAATGATGTGTTGTGTCCATTCTTCACCACAATCTTAGTACCCAACTTCATCCATTGTGCATGAACCATGACATTACGCCAAAACACAGAGCATCTTGAAAAATCAGTGTTCCAACCAAAATTACCATTGTAATATGTACTAATGATCCACTTCTTCCATAAAGCGTGCTTGTCAGAAATCATAAACCACAACCACTTACAAAGAAGAGCCGAATTCATTGTCTTTAAGTTTATGACATCAAGTCCCCCTTTCTCTTTAGATTTGCATACTTGGTTCCAAGATATCAAACAGTTTAGCTTCTTCGTCTCTTTAGAACCAGTCCAGAAAAAGTTACGACGAATTGCGTCAATCTTCTCCACCACCCAACCTGGAAAGTAATAGAAGGACATCCAGTACAGTGGAATCGACGACAGGACAGAATTGACAAGCACAAGACGACCAGCTCTGGATAATGAGTTGCCTTTCCACCTCGCCAGTCTAGTGTCCACCTTTTCAATCAAGTGCTGCCAATCTTTCTTCATTAACTTCTTGGGGCGAATGCACATACCCAGATAATTCAAAGGAAAAACTTCAGCCTTGCAATTAAACATTTCAGCACATGACCTGCGTAAATCATCACTACAACCCAACGTGTAAACACTGCTCTTATGAAAGTTAATTTTTAAGCCAGATAAACTTTCAAAAGCATATAAAATAAATTTAAGTGCAGCAAGGAATTTACAGTCAGGTTTACTGAATATGATGGTGTCATCAGCATATTGCAAAGAATTGATGCCCCCAACCACATGGTCGCTGCCAAAACCGCTAATAATCCCCTCTGCACAACCCAGCTTCAGAATTTTGGAAAAAACATCTGCCGCCAAATCAAAAAGGAGAGGGGAAAGTGGATCGCCCTGTCTCAGTCCGCGCATAGAATGGATGGTAGAGCCAGCAACTCCATTAACACAAATGTTGGATCTACTTGATGAAAGAATCATGGAAATCCATTCAATCCACTTGGTGGGGAAGCCTCTTGCCTTCAGCACTTCAATCATAAATCGCCAGTCAACTGTGTCAAAAGCTTTGGCGAAGTCCAGCTTAAGGATGGCACACGGGACGTCAAATCTATCACAATGAGAAATCACCTCGCCAACCAATGCGGCACCATCCAAAATGTTTCTTCCTTTAATAAAAGCAGTTTGGGATATATCAATCAACGAATCCATCTTAGTTTTCAGCCTATTGGCCAAAACCTTCGTGATTAGTTTGAAGCTAGTGTTGAGAAGGCTAATCGGTCTGAAATCAGCGGCGGAAACGTTACCTTCCTTTTTGGGGATTAAAACTACGTTAGCATAGCTAATCAAATCCAACCTCAAAGAGCCTTTGTGGAACTCGTCAAACAAATGCAAAACATCATTTTTCAACATGCCCCAGTATTGTTTAAAGAAAAAGGTGGGGAATCCATCAGGCCCAGGTGCTTTGTCACCCGGCATCTCCTTCAAAGCATTCAGAATTTCCTCTTCAGAAAAAGCGCTTGCAACATCCGAGAGATCAGTTACATCAGGATACAATTTGCTCCATTCAACAGAAATACGGTTCTCAATACGAGCACCGAAGATGCTTTTATAATATTCAGTGAAAGTATCACTCAAGAGTTGTTGCTCACAAATCTCCACCCCATCCTTCCAAATACTGTGAATCAAATTGGTACGGCGTCTACCATTGGCAACTCTATGAAAATACGCAGTATTTCTATCCCCTTCCTTCAGCCACTGAGATCTGGATCGCTGTCTCCAAAAAATCTCTTCCTGATCCAAAATTTTGTTGAGTTCTCTTTCTCGTTGCTGAAGCAAATCCCTTTCAACAGCATCAAGTCCTCTTTCCTCTTCCAGTATATTAAGTTCAAGAATCAGTTTTTCTATATTCTCCTTTTTAATTCTAATATGACCAAACTCCTCTGTATTCGACTTTTTAAGAAATTTCCTTAAAAGTTTAAGTTTATTACAAAGGGTTCTCGCTGCATCACCACTCTCCCCAAATTCAGACCATTTATTGTACAACAAATCGTCAAAGTTATCTTCCAAATACCACATTTTTTCAAATCTAAAGAAAGGCTTTTTCCTAATGGCATCTCCAGAATCTAATACAACCGGGCAATGGTCGGAAATAATCGTAGATAAGCCTTTTTGGGCGGTTAAAGGATGAAGATCCTCAAAGTGAGCATTGATGAAGAAACGATCAAGTTTCACAAGTGTCGGTGGAGTTCTGCCGTCAGACCAAGTGAACTTTCTATTGGCAAGAGGGAGATCAATTAACTCACACTCCCCAACAAATTCACTAAAATCAGCCATGTCACCAAAATGATTAGCACCAGAGTTACTTCTTTCATAACCAAATCTAGTAACATTAAAGTCTCCTCCAATAACCCATGGGCCATACATTAAACTATGAAATTCCATCGCTTCTCTCCACAAAGTTTTCCTTTCACTTCTAGTGTTTGGACCATAAACGTTTGAGAAAAAGTAAAGCTTCTTAGTCGTTACACATTCCAATGCAACATGTAGGCAATGTGTTTGACAAATCTCTTGTTTAAATGTCCACAAATTACTATCCCAACCAGTGAACAATCCTCCAGCACTTCCAGTAGCCGATATAAATCTCCACTCATCAATAACCCCCCAACCCAGAGTTTTAAAAATAAGAAAATCAGGATTTTCAAGTTTAGTCTCTTGAAGCAACACAATGTGGGGCTTGACCGATTTGAGATAATTTTTATCTCTAAGACGTTTATCATAATTACCCAAACCTCTAACATTCCAAGTTAAAACAATCATTGGGGTGCGTCAGCCCTATCTAACTCTTTACTTCTAATATCACTAACAACAGAATCATTTAACAAAAAACTAGAGCTACTAGCAACATTGTAAGCACGAGTTATGGAAAAATAAATAAAAAATTAGAAGAGAAGGTATAATTTCTATAGTGAATCAAAGAATTCTACAGCCTATGTCCACTTTAATCTTTGTGACTAGCTGTCTTTTCTCCAGATTATAACCAATTTTACCAGATTTGACCACAATTTAGTGGATCTAAATTTAAAAAGAAGATTTAAGAGTGTTTAGGGAAGAAGATAAGGGTTAAAAAAGAAGAGTAGCCAAGATTCTTCTTTAGTTATTGTAGGGCTAGTATTTATAGAGTAATTTGCTAATAAACTCGGAAGTTCATGAAATAAGAAGTTTGGATGCAAGCCCAGGTGTACAGAAGGGAGCACATTGGGCCAAAAAGCATTAGAAGTGTCCCAATATCGAGAGGTTTCTTCTAGTGAAAATCTCTCAATCTTTTTTCCTTGTCTTTCCATCTTTAACTTGATGTTCTTCAAACCCTTTTCCTTTGAATATCACTTTTCTGTTCTTGCTTTCTTTTCTTTCTTCTCATAAATCCTTATGATTGCTTATCTTTTCTCTAAGGAAAGAACTAGAAAATCATCATGTACATCAAGTGTAGAGGGTTTTGGAGGATGCTAAGTGAAAAAAAATCTCTTAGTATTGAGATGTTTCTTTGGTTCGGAGTGGTCCTAGCTTAATTTTATGTTAAACTTTTTAGCATGATTATTTAGTTCTCCTAAGCATGTTTCCAAGTTTTTGATGCATTCCATCTCCATTTCGGTCTTCTAATTCTACTTAATATCTACTTGACCAAAAAGCGAGTAAACACTAAGCTATTGCATGTCCAAACCTATAACTATTGACGGTCAAGCTTTTAAAAGCCATCGCATATCAATCGCAATTTAAAGCCATTAAGGGTCAAATTATCTCATCTCTGATGGTGGTCTTATGATTATTGTTCAAACCGATTGACTCGGTTAAGGTAATTAGTTTCTACTTGTACATACTATCATGTCAAATTTCATTGGTCAACCCAAACATATATCTGGATCTTTTCAAGAAATCAAGAATAAAATTTTCTCTTACACCTTATAATATTAATCATTCCATTTTTAATCAATTAACTTACCATTCATAAATAACCTTTTCTTTGGAAGAAGAAGAAGAAGAGAGAATGGACGTGAAGAAATGAGAGAGGCTATGCTAGTCTATTTATAGGGTTTACTGGATTCCCTCAGCCGCTCAAATTTAGATTTGTCCAGCCATGTTATCGGACTAATAAAAAAGCACCAAGTCAGGCTATGGTTTAAAATAAACCAATAAAATAATGCTAACAAAGACAAACTAACAGTGTAAAATTATTAATGTTCGCTGCTTGCATGTCAGGTAAGGCACGCAACTTTCCTCAGCTGGGTCAACTCACCCGCTATCCTATGTCGACACAAGAGT
Organism: Allium sativum; assembly: GCA_030737875.1. Lineage (NCBI taxonomy): Eukaryota > Viridiplantae > Streptophyta > Magnoliopsida > Asparagales > Amaryllidaceae > Allium > Allium sativum. The sequence continues at coordinate 744,801,002 of CM060916.1, read as the reverse complement.
CGACACACGTGTCGACCCAATTAGCCTGGGTCGCCCAGTGACAATTGGTTCCATCTATTTATTTATTAATTTATTTTAATGTTTGAATTTTTCTTTAATTCATAACTAATTCATTTTAATAACTCCGATTTTAGCAAACCAAGTGTTTATTTTTATCAAAAAATTACAACGGACTCAACGGTGCTAGTCCCATTGTCTAATTTGGAATATTATTCTGATTAATATTTAGTTTATTAATATGTTACATATAATTATTGTTCATTAAAATTTGGGGTGTTACAAAACTTGTTAAAATCAATTTACCCCGGGTACCAAAAACTCGGGTTGTTACAAACCTCCTCTGGTTAATAGTTATGTTTTTTTATTTTGTGTATATCATTTTTCAGACCATTCCAAGGTCACTAGGCTATCTAAAGCATATTTGAAAGTTTCAATCAAAGCAAAAAATGAAAAAGCAAAAAATGAATAAGAAAAAATTGCTTACAAGAGGTAGACCTGGACCTCAGTAGGGTCGACTCCTAGGTCAACCTGAGGCCATCATATGCCGACCCCCAGGTAGACCTATCGGGCGTGTAGGTCGACCCCTATGGTCAAATTTTACGTGTTTTTACTAAAGTTTGTTATGTTGATTCCTGAGAGTTTAAGTAGATTTTTTCCTTAACAAACTTTGATGTGTATATTTGTGTGTTAATCTCATGCGGATTAAATGCTTATGAGTACGCCTGCACGTGTTTATAAACCGTTTTGAAAGGAGTTTTATATTTACAAATAGCATTTTAAGAAGAAAAATCTAGGTCATGTATAAAATTAGAAATATTCATAGAGCATGAATTCACTAATATTATTTATTATAAAAAGATTTTCAAAGTTAATGGTTTCCAAATATTTTTCAAAAATCATTTTAAAAACCCGATTTTTCAATGTACATTTTCTTATATAAAACCACACGCTTTTGCATCTTCGAGAAGGCGAGTTTTCAATTTGAAAGATTTAGTGCACCCTCTGGTATGGGACACATTTTTTTATCATATCAAATAATTCCAAACTTGTTTGACAGAGGCTATTATTTTAAGATTTGATTGCGCTATTTTAATATGGTATTAGCTAGCGAATAGTAAACTGATAAGTGAGAATGTATAGTATGGGTTGCATTGTCACCACCATTTGAGTCACTATTTGAGAGCTACTAACACATTCTGAGATATGACAAGTACAAGACATTTGGGTCAGTCAGAGACATCTGAGACATTTATGGCCTTCGGGTCATCTAAGACATTTATGACCTTCGGGTCATCTGAGATGGGTAGCTTATGTGTATATATGTATAAGGCTTCATCCATCTTGGATATGCACATGCAGCATTGCTTTGGCTTGTAATCTAATGCATGGATCCATTCTAAGTTATTTCTAGATTTCATTATTTATGATTTCTAGATTTTGATATTTCTTTCTGATTTCACTATTTTGTGCTAATCGTCATTATATATAACCTAGGGCTATCTACGATTTTTTATATATAATGATTTCATTTTGTGTTTTAAACTCTTGATCGAGTTCCTGAGTTTTGTGATTTTTGATATTTCTATGGTTTCCATTCTATGGTTTATATGATTTTAGATCTTATGAATCAGACTCTTATAACTAGATGAACCTCACTTGATGGAAACATCAAAGTTAGTGTGTTTAACTTGCAAGAGATTATCAATCGATGATTCTGCAATCTTTTCACACATAATAAGAGGCAATCACAGTTTAAAAGATTCCTTTATTTAATAAACGAATTATTCCCTTGTGTGACTTTATACCTCACTTATCACAGACTAATCACCTTGTTCTAGTTAGACTGACCAGTGTATTTTATGTACTCAGGTCAGTCCAAGTGGTAGGTACAATTATCTCTAGCCCTTTGTTTAGGTATATCATTCTGAACATCGTTATCATCCTTTTCGAACCGTTATGAATAGGTTTTGTAGCTAACTCTAGAGTAAATTCGCACTTTGATATATGTACACATTCTTTTGGGGAACTCAGTGTTGTATATATTATCGGTTTTATAACTGCTATGTACTTCACTTTGTATTGTATTTGATGTATATATGTGTGTGACTATGTTTGTTGTTCTGTAATGTGCCATATTCATTATTGTTGTGTTCTGTTCCAAGTTGACCCTGTAGCCACCATAGTATTATGTTAGGTAATAATTATATCGATCCACTTGAAAAAAATATGAGCACTTTATCAACATATTTGATACCTGTTTAATAAAAGACTTACGAATGGTCACTCCTAACCAACCCTATTCTCCGTATTAGCAAATGACATTACTCATTAATGATCTTTGTTAATATGTACTTTGGGGTGGGGATTCACACACAGGATTATCTAAGGCATTATATAATGCGTTGAGCAGTTCATAAAGGCATATTTATACTTACGTTATTTAGTGCCATGCAATTCGACACAATTTGAGCAGGTAGCAAGGATTTGTGATGGCTGTCGATGAACATAAATTTGGACTGAAAATTCAAGCCGGGGTGAAATTTGATAAGGCTAGGGTGCTTTGATTCATATAAATGAAAAGACTACGCAAGAGAGGAAGAAATCATGTAATGATAGGATATTCATAAGGAAGTCAGTGATAGTCCATGGGGATGAGTCCATACAAAATCCATGGTGTTGAGTTCACAATTTGAAAACTAGTGTTCGGTACTTGGCAATTGTTTATACGATGTAGTTTCCATGGTCAAATTATGTCAAATAAGTAGTTAAAAAGGATAGGTGAATCTAGTGGTAGCCATGCACCTACTCATATTATTGGGCATGGAACAAATAACTTTTTGATGAAACTATTAAACTGGTCAGTGTCTAATAATAATACAATTCAGTTGAGAGTATATGGAAGCTGAAGATGAAGGTCAAAGCTACAAAACTAGAATATATTTTTAATATGTTTCTATTTAATTAGAAAAAGTGTAAATTACATTTAAACCTATGTTATAGTACAAGTGTAGATCCTTGAATGGTAGAAATAGTTGTAAACATGCCAATATGATATGTTAAGGATGATGGATGCAATTAGATATAATGTTACATGGTTTCTTTTACATGTTTAGGATAATATATTGTACATGCATTAACATTATCTCTTATTTTAGATATATCATGTTAACATTTGCAAGACATAAGGTCAAATGGATCAAGTGATCGTGTAACATCCTCATTTTGAGGCCAAAAACAAAACATTATGGATGTTATAGTCATCTGTAGTTTTAATTTCCGACGACCATACGTAGGCGTGTTAATGATATCAATACCAAATACACATGGATGTGAAACAAAAATTAAAAATTTCTGAAACATCATTTATATTTAACATTTGTTATAATACATAATCCCAAAGCATTTCCAAGTTTTTAATAAAATGTCATTTTATAAATACCTTAGACAGATATATGAATACGCCTCCTAGATTAATCAGAGTACTCACAATAACAAATTTTACAACACAACAAAGGTCCAAGTATAAGTTAAAACCGCAACTGAATTCTAAAAGCTCCTAGAATAGCTAATGGTGTCTCATATATAACTCCGCCAGCTTTATCAGTTAAAGGAGCAAAAACCCTAAAACTTACTCTCGAAAGGCTTAACCAAGTACCAAGAGTTAAGGGGAAGGACAAGATATTTAGGTCAAATAAACAATTTGGTACGATTAATAATATGCCAGCTCCAATAACATGGATATCTTGTGAGACTGTGCCACTTACCAAAACGGATTTTCCTACACTAGTATCCTAGATTAAACGAATTGATCAATCAACCAATCAATAATGAACCTGCTGTTTTCACCAAAAAAATGGCTCAAACACCAATGGTACGTGAACCGTACTTCACCAATATGGTTAGAAAATAAATGGAGTCGTACTCAACTACAGTCAAGAGTAAAAAATGTGAGGAAAGTAAAATAGAGACAAGGTTTTTAGAGTGGTTTGGCCCTAAGCTAGGCCTACGTCCACTATGAAGGTAGTTTGCATTATCACGACAATGATTACAAAGCATATAAACTCTCTTTGTTCATACATCTTCTCATTCTCTCAACATATTCTCATTCTCACATACAAACCTCGCTTAAATTCACGGAATTCAATGGAAGAATGATCGAATTCATGGAGGAGAAGGATGGATGAGTCATAGAATAGGAGGACGGCTTTGATCTTTTCTCACTTATAAGACTCTATGGGATGCCATGGCCAAATGGATGAATCACCTTCAAGTGGAGATGATGACGATGATTGAAATGCTTAAGGAGTGGAGGAAAGAATTCAGCAACACATCGTGGTGGTAAGGAGTCGATCCTCCTTATGGTGGAAGCCATGGCCTATTTATAGGTGAGCTCTTTCGAAGAAATGAGTTCAAACTTATATATGCAGGCTACGGGTCGCTTGTTTATGTAGTTATGAAAATACCATCGCCCAGTTGTAGCCAACTGTCGATAGTTGTATCCACCTATCCTATATGAGTGACTTCATGGGAGCGAGCGGTTACATAGGAGCGAGCGACTGCATAGGCCTGAGCACATTGAATGTGCGGACAGGCAATGAGTGTATCAGCGGCTTGTCAAAGCTTCTTGGTTAGTATAAGAGCGACCGACCGGGTCATCTTGTTAAGCCTTTTATTGACCAACAGATAGTATCTGGTTGAAGCTTCAGTATCTAACTGTAGATGAACAAGCGACCGACCAAGGCTTGTAGAGCCTTACTGTCCTTGGGCAGTGCCATTCTTGAGCTAGTTTCGTGTGCACGACCCCTCTGTATGGTCGTACTATGCTGTATGACCGATCCTGACTGTGTTGAGCGGATGACCCTAACTTGTTCTGATGTAAGCGACCTTTCTTGCTGTGTTCGCCCCTTCATGCCCCGCTTAACCTTAAGTTGGCTTGAACTTTGCTATGCTTGATTGTCCCTTACCTTTCACAACCTGTCTGGGTGTATTATATTGTATTATGTACGACCGATCCTAATGATGCTCGACCCATATTTTCTACCTAGATTTAATTAGACCAACATATGTGTGGTTTTTAAGGGATAAACATTTGCCCCTCGAAGTTTTTAATTTGCAAAAAATTATAGGCTTCGCAATAATTGACCATAACATAGTTTGGTAAATTAAATTCGGTTTACCAAGGGATGATCACTCAGACTTTGGATTGCTTAGGTAAAGATGGCCGAGATCATTCCTTCTTGTGAATGAAAATCCTGAGTCACCCACACTATTTCTCTTGAGTCGAAATATCATTATGACCGGTCAAATCATGGGGATGCGGGCAAGTCAGCTGTATTTGGTGGGCCACTTGTATTTGCGCAATCGAGTATTGAGCTGACGTAGCGAGAATGATCTAGATGCGAGCCTCTTGGTCTTCCCCCTCGTTTTCTTACTCATCTCTTTAATTCACTTTTATTTTCTAGATAAAACACATTGATAGCAGCTACTTCATTTTCTAAAAAAAAAACCTAATTTCTACTTCAACTTCCTTTCGATATTCTCCCAGTCAAAAACCTTGTACTTTTTCCTATCATCAATTTCTAAAGCGCAGGTTTGTCAATTCTTGCTTATGCTTCTTTCTCTTCCGAATTGATAATATAGGAATAAGTCCTTTTTATGCTTTCTTGGACTGCTTTCTGAAACCCTTATGATCATTAGATATGACTTGTGTTGTTGTTGATCTTTTCATGATGATAATAGTCGGAATTTTTTGGACTGGATCTGATTTTTTTTTTTGCATGCACCTGTCTGAGAACATTAAACTCTGATATTCCTTTTTTCTCTTGTTCTAAACTTCTTACCCATGATACGCTTGCTGAAATGCTTAAGACAATTTCATATCTTGCATAATTTCTAATCTTATGACCTTGTGCCAACGATTTGTTCCCAGTTATCTATTTTGCTCACATAGTGTTCAATGAAATGCCTAAGCCATGTGGCCTTGATATTGTTACTATGATTTATACTTATGGTTTGACTCCTTTGGTCGCCCTGATGCAATTCATAGTGGGTCGAACCTATTTTGCCCTTAAGTCAATCCTGAATGGTCCTGACTTGGTTAGATATGAGCGACCGTTTTGAGTGAAGCATGTGAAAATAACATGAACTTGTTACACGCGGCAGGATAAGAGGGATTGATCATTCACGGTTCTTCTCTTAGTTGCGTTACTTGTTTAATCTTGACTGATCCTTTAAATCCTTGAATTACATAACTATTCACTAATTCACTTACATAGGATGGATACGTCTCCGGAGTGATGTTGGCTGGAAAGGTTATTTGATTTGGATGTTCAGATAACTGACGTTCAATCGACCGGTCAGCCATCTATGAACTCTCCCCTCAATCCCTCTCATACAAAAATTCAGACAATTATTAATAGGTCACGTTATGCCCCTAGGCCATGCAATCCCAAGCTTGCTAAACGACTCAAAGGTTAGAGTTTGCAAGGGGTATCTTTTAATGTGTACATATATCCATCTAATCATCAAATTTTTTCTGGTGATACGATTGTCGCGAAGGCTCCGATGCTTGCCCGTTTTGACACTACTATGTATCAGTTTGGGAAGTAGATGGATCTGCTCAAGGATCATTCTGCAAAACAAATGAGCGGTTGGCACACACTAGCTTGTTTCCAAAGTCTTCATAGGGATAATTTCGAGCGTAACTCTGCCTTAAAGAATGACAAGGCGAAGTTGATCCAAGCTCTTAGATCCAGGGATAGCGTCGTTGCCTCCTTTATCCCAGGATATGTTGAGTTGGCAGTTTCAGAGCGCAAAGGGTCCTTCGCCGATGAACCTCCGTCGTGCTCTACCCTGGTTAAGAGGAAGGTTGGTAGGCCTAGGAAGAACAAGGATCTGTAGCTCTGTAACTTCTCTATCTTGCCTTTGGTCATTTCTTTTACGAACTATGCTTTTAGATCGGTTGTATAAGCAGGTGTCGGTCCTCGCATTTAACTTTATGTTGGTCTGTGATGCAACTTATGCTTATTTTGGTGTTTTGGTGGTTCTGTGACTAGTTTGGGACGTTGTGATGCTTCTATGCTCTGTTTTGTTAGTACAGGATAATGCTCTTGTTTGTTACACTATGGTTTTTCATCCTGTTTGGTAGCACTTTCTATTTCTACTTTGCATCACAATTTTCTTTGTTGGTCATGCGTTAGTATCGAGCTTACGGTGTGTAACTTTAACGCTACTGACTTGCTTTTTGATGTTATAGTAGCTTGCTATAGCTTTATTAAACTGGAAGCGATCAACTTCTTAGAATTCAAATTAGTTGATTGGTTTTATGCCACTTTTTTTTTGTTGATCATGCATTCATTCATACGTTCACTGACCTAGTGACCCAAGCCTTTCGGAATTTGGACTTGAATGCATGCCTCCTAAAGCGGGTTATAAATTTTATGATGTATTTAATCGTTTTTCTCACTAACTCAGTGACCCGAGTCCTTCAGCGATTTAGTTTAAATACATATTTTTGGTTTCTGATGTATCTAACCATATTTCTTGCTAACCTAGTGACCCAAGCCCTTCGGAGATTTGGTTTGTTACACATTTTTATAGCATATTCAACCACTCTTCTCACTAACTCAGTGACCCGAGTCCTTCGGAGGTTGGGTTTAAATACTTTCAAGTCTAACTTATACCTTCTCTATTCTGATTAGCTCAGGACTGGGAAGATTAAATCGGATACCCCCTTTTGGCTAGGACTTCTATTACCCCCTTTCGGCTAGGGTTTTTGTTACCCCCTTTCGGATTGAATTTTTGTTATCCCCTTTCGGCTAGGATTTCTGTTACCCCCTTTCGGCTACGATTTCTGTTTGCGCAGGTCCTTCCAGCATGTTTGCCGGTCCTTCCGGCACTAGGACTGTTGTTTCTAGCCTAGGTTTGTCGGTCCTTCCGACTTTATGCTTCATCACGGGAGGTGGACACTAGTTCACCTTATCGAGTTTTAGTTCGATTTAAAGAATTCGTGTCCTACATCTAACAAGGTGCCTATTTTGGGACTGGCAATCTTTTATCCGTGGGATAAATTTGGTTGCTTCCGTCTTTGCATTATATTCAGAGTTTGGCACCAATCCTTCTACTGGATGCTCACTAAGGATTTGGTGTTTTTGCGATGAAAGATGCATCTTTCTGATTCGTCACCCACTTGATGCTTAGTTTGCATGGTGCTTCAGCACTTAATGTTTTTGAGTTGTTCCAACTGGGATACGCTTGGAAAGTCTCCAACTATGGTTGGATTTTGAGAGAGTAATTGTTCTTGTTTGCCTACATAAAGAAATCAACTTTTAGCAGAAGTCTGCAAATATATGATTCGTGCAAGCAAATGGAGCTTCTCACTTATGTGTTTTTTTATATGTACACAACCCGAATGCGAAGTTTTTGCAAATATTTACAGCTTTTACAATCGATTTGAAACATGCATTATAGAAAGTAACAACGGATGTGCTCGCTATTTCAAGCTCGAGGAATCTGGAGTTTATAACATAGGGCCCTTCACAATTTGGTCCAAAAACCCCGGTTCCGATCATTACTTTCTTTAGCACAAGGTCTCCGATCTTGAAGGTTCTGTGCGTGACTTTTGAATTGAAATGCCTAGCTACCCTTCTTTGATGTGCAGCCACCCTGAGTTCTACTTCCTTTCTTTTTTCCTCGAGTTGGTCGAGGGCCTCAAGTTGTAACCTCTCATTTTCCTTCTGGTTGAAGTGAATCCTCCTATGGGTGGGAACTTCCAGTTCCATAGGGATCATGACTTCAGAGCCGAAAGCTAAAGGAAAAGGGAGTGTGCCCAGTCGTAGTTTTATGAGTGGTACGGTATGCCCATAGTGCTAGCGGAAGCTCATCTGCCCAACCACCTTTGGATTTCTCCAACCCTTATTAATGGTTGATTTAATGACTTTTGTTTACCGCTTCCACTTTCCCGTTTGCTTGCGGATGGGCAACTATGGAAAAAAATCCCTAGATTTTATACTTAGCACAAAAATTTGGGAACTCTTCGCTCTCAAACTGGGACCCGTTGTCTGTTATTATTTTTTGCGAAACTCCGAACCTACAAACGATATTTTTCAAGACAAAGTTAATAACTTTCTTTGAGGTTATAGTTGCCAATGGTTCTGCTTCAGCCCATTTTGTGAAATAATCAACAGCGACAATGGCGTATACAAAACCAGATTTAACGGTGGAAAGCGCTCCAATGAGAACGATTCCCCAGACAGCGAATGGCATGGGCTGACCATTTGGGTTATAGCTGTTGATGGCATCCTTGGGATTCTTGCAAATCTCTAACATCTATCGCATTTTTTGGTATATGTTATGAAGTCCTTACTCATGTCTGGCCAGAAGTAACCATATCGCAGATTTTTTTGGCCAATGTTTGGCCTCCAGTATGGCCTCCACATTCACCCTCATGTAATTCTATCATGATTTCTTTTGACTCCTTTTTTGTAACACAACGAAGTAAGGACGTAGAAAATCCTCATCTGTATAGTGTCCATCCTGAGTGAGATACATGGGGGCTTTTCATAAGATTTTCCTTCGCTTCTTAACTTCTATTGGGAATGCACCGGTCATGAGATACTCTTTGATTGGTGTCATCCACGAGTTTGGCTCATTATCAACCTCCATGACCCAATCCATCTCAATTTGTTCTGTACTGGGGCTGGAGAGGACCTCCACTGGGACTAATCCTATAAGTTGTGCATCTCATGTGCTTGCATACTTAGCTAGTGAATCCGCCTTTGTATTTTCTTCTCTTGGAATGTGAGATATGATATAATGCTCGAAGCTCTCTAGTTATTCCAAGGCCTTAGATAGATAAGTTGGCAAGTTACCCATTTTGGCTTGGAAATCTCCCAACCTGACACACCACTAGTTGTGAGTCACTGAAGATTTGTACGGTCTTTAGTTGTAACTCTCTTGCTAGACTTATTCCTGCAATGAGGGCTTCATATTCAGCTTCGTTATTTGTTGATGGAAATTCTAATCTTAGCGCATAACATGTAGATCTTCCTTCAGGGATTTCCAGGACTACTCCTTCCCTAGAGCAGTAATCGTTTGATGCTCCAACAACAAATAATTTCCATTGGATGTTGGTTTTAGTAGCAGGTTCCTCTTTCATCTCCCCTCGGTCGGTAAATTCTACGATAAAATCTGCAAGCGCTTGCCCGTTGATTGCCTTTCGAGGGTGGTATGTAATGTCATATTGACTGAGCTCAATATTCCATTTTAACAACCCCCCGGAAGTCTTTGGTCGAAACAAAACTTGCCTCAGAGGTTGATCCATGAGGACCTTGATAGGGTGAGCCTGAAAGTAGGGTCGAAGCTTCTTTAAGACAATAAGTAAACAATAAGCGAGCTTTTCGAGTTTTGGGTAGTTCAGTTCTGCCCCAAATAATCTCTTACTGATGTAATAGACTGGCCTCTGAACCTTCGAATCCTCTCTTACCAATGTTGCACTTAGAGCATGGGCAGATACTACTAGATATACAAACAAATCTTCTTCATCACTAGGCTTTGACAGCGCTGGAGGTGTTGGCATGTGTTGGATTAAGTCTTCGAAAGCTTTCTGACATTCAGAAGTCCATGTATCTCTTTCTTTGCTTTTCTAAAGGCATCGAAGAAGTCCGTTGCCCTGGATATGAAGTGATTCAAAGCTGCAATTTTTCCATTTAAATGCTGAAGCTCTTTCTTGGTTCCTGGGGCGCACATTTCTCTCAAGGCAGATATTTTTGCTGGATTGGCTTCTATGCCCCTAGCGTTGACCATAAACCCTAGGAACTTGCCTGAACCGACCCCGAATGAACATTTTAAAGGATTTAACTTCACACCATATTGGCATAAAATATCGAACATCTGGGCTAAATCTTCCAAATGATCAACTACCCTTTTTGACTTTACCAACATATCGTCGACATATACTCCCACTGTCCTGCCAATTTGTCTTTTGAACATAGCGTTTACCAATCGCTGGTAAGTTGCTCCTGCATTCATTAGGCCAAATGGCATCACTTTATAGCAATATAAACCAAGATCAGTGATGAAACTTGTGTCCTCTTGATCTGCCCGTACATCATGATTTGATTGTAGCCAGAATACGCATCCATAAAAGATAGCAACTCATGCCCAGCCGTGGAATCCACTATTTGATCTATTCTGGGAAGAGGGAAACTATCCTTTGGACAAGCTTTATTAAGATCCGAATAATCTACGCAGACTCACCATTTGCCTTTTGCTTTATTTACAAGTACGGGATTGGAAACCCATTTTGGGTTGGTAGATTCCCTGATGAAGTTGTTCTCCATTAGCCTGTTGACCTCCTTCTTCAAGGCCTTTGATCTTTCCGGCCCCTAAGCCCTCCTTTTCTGCTTGACAGAACATGTGGGTTAATATTAAGTTTATGGACTGCAACATCTAGAGATATGCTGCTCATGTTTGAATGGTTCCATGCAAACACGTCCAAATTAACTTTTAAAAAGATAATAAATCTACTCTTCCATTCGGGGATGAACTGAGATCCTATATTCAACACACGGTTTGGATATTTCGGACTAACAACTATAGGAATTGTGATCTCAACCGGGGCCACTCTTCCATCTTCTACACTCGCTTTTCTATGATCGATCTCCTTATGCGCTCCACTGTGTTTGCCAGTGCAGGGACCATTCCTTAATTGCTATAAGGGGGGTCGCGAATGCGGGGTGGAGCCTCTGCATTCTTCCCCAAATCTTTCTTCTTTGCCTCACGCAGCTCTGTCACATAGCAATCTCTCGCAGTGGCCTGAGCTAGCGCAATTTTAAAGCCTACAAGAGTCATCCACCTGAGGAATGCATTGTAGGCGAAGAGCTCATCCACCAAGACGAAGGTTTGTATCATAGAGACCTTGTGTTCCCGTCTGCTAGTTCGACAAGCAAGTCAATTGTACCAATGGGTTGAGTGGGTTGTCTGGTAAATCCATGGATTTTGTTTGGATAGACTCGCACTTCTATCATAGAGAGGTTCACTTTCTAAAATGTATTTATGAAGATCACATTGACGGATGCCCCCGTGTCAGCTAGGACTCTCTTCACAACTGCAGTGCCAAGACCAATTGTGACTACCATGGCATCAACAGTTGGTGCAAGTAATCCGTCAGCATCTCTATCTTTGAATACCACATCATCGGCTGATGTTCTAGGTATCTTCATTGGAAGCTCTTGCTTAGGATCATGCATCTTTCTTCTTTCGAGACACCCTTCATCTCATTAGCATACCTTTCCATATCTGCCCAACTACTTCCGGCTGGGTGGGCCCCAACCAAAATCATGTTGATTACTGGTCTCGAAACAATAGGTGCATGAGCTTTCTCACCAGAACCAGATTGATTGGTGGAATTATTCTGTCCCTGGGTGGTCGGAGCGTTTTGATGATTCTTTACATATTGTTGAAGTTGGTTTTTTCTGATGAGTTCTTCAATCAAACTTTTTAGGTGTCGACATTCGCTCGTGTTATGCCCCGGTTGATTAGGAAATCGGCAGAATTTGTCGGAGTTGGCTTGCTGCTCTGTAATTTTCTGAGGCTTCATTTGAGGAAAGATGCCCGAATCCTTTGTGCCGGAGTAGATCCTTTCTGGGGTTTCATTTAAAAGAGTCAATTCTGAATGCTTGTAAAGCCCCTTTTTCTTATAGGCTTTGTTATCCTTCTCGTCACTTCCTCTCTTTTGCCCAGAGTCATTCTTCTGCTCGGTTTGGAGCTCGTTGCCTTTCCCTTCTTTGGTAGTACAACTTTCTATGACCTTATGAATATTCAGCGCATCATCTTCCACGCTCATATACTCTTCGGCTTTCTTATAGAACTTCTTTAGAGTTTTGGGCTTCTTCATCTTGAGCCATTTCCCAAATTCCGATTTTTTATCAATAGCACCTTTTAGAGCTACTAACAAATACCAAGGTTCTGGTTCTATGACTTCAGCTGCTGCAGCATGGAATCGTTTAAGCAAAGCTTTGATAGTTTCTCCAGACATATGTTCCATCTCGCTGAGCAACATGACATCCCTCGCTTTGGTAGTTTGTAAACGGAACTGGTCCTGGAATCTTCTTGCCAAGTCAGCAAATTGGTCAACACATTTAGGTGGGAGTCTAGTGAACCACAGTAAAGCCACCCTTCTAGTCATACGGGAAAGTACAAGCATTTTATCTCATCAGTTGCCCTAGTTTCGTTCATGTGTTGATCATATTTGAATAGGAAGATGTTCGGATCTCCAGTTCCACCATAAGGTGCTATTGTCGGGGGTGTGAATTTCTTAGGAAACTTCGCTTGACGGATCCTTTTTGTAAACGAGTTTTTACTAGGTGAAAACTTCCATTCTTTCTCATCTTCTTCTCAGACAGTTTTTTCTTTCATTATTCATTGGATCATATTCGCAATGCGATTTTCGTCGCCCACTCGTTCCACGAGACTGGCATCGATGCTTTTGCCAGTGCGATCGTGGTTCAGGCTCTGATGCCTTGCACCCTTTTTGGGGGGTGTCCCTAAGGTGGGACTTGTGGCGCTCTGAGTTGAACGTTTCACCTCATGCTATCGGGTTTTGACCTTAGAGTCCTCAACGCCGGCCTCTCCCTTGTATTCCAATAAGAAGTGGGATCGACTAGGGTCTGAGGTAGAAGAGTCCTCTTTTTCGTCAATATTGTTTACAACATTCGGTGGCGGAATACTGGCTTGAGCATTAATCAGGGCATCAAGCCTTTCCATCATCATTTTTGTCGTAGCATCCATTTTTTCGTTCAAACTGGTCATAGCCACATTCAATTCATCTCGTGTTACGGATGGCCTAGAGGACTCTTCAACTTCCTGATTCAAAGCTTGTGGTGTAGCTTCACCACCATGAACATCCTCAATAATTACGGTTGCTCTAAAGGACTTGTTATTTTTCTTCGAACCAGCCATGGCTTCGAGGAAGGAGGCGGTTTAGGATTTCAACGGTAGGTTGTTGGAATTGGAGGAAATTGTGAAGGAGGGAAATGCAAACACGGCCCCCGGTGGGCGCCAAATGTTTTCACCAAAAAATGGTTTAAACACCAATGGTACGTGAACCCTACTTCACCAATGTGGTTAGAAAATAAATGGAGCTGCACTCAACAACAGTTAAGAGTAAAAATATGAGGAAAATAAAATGAAGACAAGGTTTTTAGTGTGGTTTGGCCCTAAGCTAGGCCTACGTCCACTATAAAGGTAGTTTGCATTATCATGATAATGATTACAAAGCATATAAACTCTCTTTATGCATACATCTTCTCATTCTCTCAACATATTCTCATTCTCACATACAAATCTCGCTTAAATTCACGGAAATCAATGGAGTAATGGTGGAATTCATGGAGGAGAAGGATGGATGAGTCACGGAGCAGGAGGACGTCTTTGACCTTTTCTCACTTATAAGACTCTATGGGATGCCATGGCCAAATGGATGAATCACCTTCAAGTGGAGATGATGGCGATGATTGAAATGCTTAAGGAATGTTGGAGGAAAGAATTCAGCAGCACTTCGTGGTAGCAAGGAGTCGATCCCCCTTATGGTGGAAGCCATGGCCTATTTACAGATGAGCTTTCTCGAAGAAATGAGTTGAAAATCATATATGCAGGCTACAGGTCGCTTGTTTCCTTAGTTACGAAAATTCCATCACCAAGTGTTGGCCAACTATTGATAGTTGTATCTAGCTGTCCTGTACGAGAGACTTCATGGGAGCGAGCGGTTACATAGGAGCGAGCAACTGCATAGGCCTGAGCATATTGAATGGGCGGACAGGCGATGAGTGTACAGGCGGCTTGTCAAAGCTTCATGGTTAGTATAAGAGCAACCGACCGGGTCATCTTGTTAAGCCTTTTATTGACTGATAGATAGTATCTGGTTGAAGCTTCAGTATCTGACTGTAGATGAACAAGCGACCGACTAAGGCTTGTAGAGTAGATATCAGTGCAATCACTTTGGAGCTGACATCTGTCAGACCAGTAAGTAGCATATGATTGAAGCAGTAGTGACTGATTGAGGAATGAGCGAGCGACTGGGGTTGCAATTCGTGATCGATCGTGGGATGCATGTGCAATCTTTGACATCTTTGTGTTCCATGCTATGTACAATCGATCGGGGTAGTATGAATGAACAACTGCAGAGTGGAATGTGTGACTGGAACCAATTATTCTCCTTATCTTATATGACTGACCTTTTTGATTCAGGAATAAGTGCCTTATCTAATATGGGCGATCTCTACAGGATGTACGAGCCTTACTGTCCTTGGGCAGTGCCATTTTTGAGCTAGTTTCGTGCGCACGACCCCTCTGTACGGTCGTACTAGGCTGTATGACCGATCCTGACTGTATTGAGAGGACGACCCCAACTTGTTCTGATGTGTATGACCTTTCTTGCTGTGTTCGCCCCTTCATGCCCCGCTTAACCTTATCTTGGTGCTTGAACTTTGCTCTACGTGATCGTCCCTTACCTTTCACAACCTATCTGGGTGTATTGGATTGGATTATGTACGACCAATCCTAACGACACTCGACCCGTGTTTTCTACCTAGATTTAATCAGACCAACATATGTATGGTTTTTAAGGGATAAACACCTACAATTATGGTGGTTAACAATCATAATTGGCAATAATCATTTATGAATGCATGTATGAATGCATGTCCTGACTATTGGTCTCAAAGGTAAACCTAACTTTATACCTTAACCAAATCATAATTGGATGTCTCATGGGTTATTCTGACTATCTATCAATCATTGGTAATTTATAACTACCCTTCTACTCCTGACTGTCTAACTTACATCAATTGGCTTACTCTAGCCTTCCAAATTAACCAAACTATCAAAGTGGTTATTAAAACTAAGTTGGATGGTTTGTCCATGTTTAACTCTTTCCTGGCTATCTATTTATTTAACAACTTGTCTTTTTTTCCTAGGACGACTAAGAACCTAATAGTTTTGTGGGATAACCAATAACATATCAGATTGCATCACTCTCTGTGTCTACAATAATTTTGATTTTACCCTAACTATGCCCTACGCACTAGAGTATTAGGAATTTCACATACGGGAGAGAGTTGAAGTATAGGGCCCAACCCCACACCGGTCCCATTTGGTTTTCTAATCTTCCGAGTAATTACTATCTTCTTCCCATCTATCGAATGTGTAGGGATTATCAAGTTAGTAAAAAAACTGGGTTAAATACTTTACAAAATGTTTTCTTGAAAATATTGACATTATAATTCAATCCATTCAATATTTCTCCAAAATAAGGAAATTTAGTAACCTATTACTAAATAAAATAATTATTCCAAATAAATGCTTTCAAAACATTGTTGATGATATTTTAAAATCTTAAAGTAAATATACTTTAAAACGTAGGGCATTGAATACAAAATCCATTCAAAACAAGTAATTTCCTGAAGTTCTTTGAAACCTTTTGAAACCATTCAAAATAAAAGAAAACAATTCATTAAATTGCTTTGGTTTGTAGCAATTCAGAACATTTTTAAACATAAGAGTACATAGGGAATTATAGGCTTTTTTTTTAAAAAGTTGGTTTCGAAGCAAAATAAAACATGGCTTCAAGCCCGTACAACACATAGGAATTTGAAATAATTGACAATTCCTTTAAAACATTTGAAAATAATTTATAAAGCGGATTCAAGGCAAGGGCTTTAAAACTAAAAAAACAAATTTAATGCTAAATGCTTCTATAAAGGCGGGTTCGATGCAAACAACTTCGAAACCTATTAAGAAATTTAGAGTAAATTGCTTCAAAGTAAAATAAAGGAGTCGAGTTTGTTCTGAAACCCTTTAAAGAGCATATCCCTCCTTGCAAAGCAAAGCAAGCTCTTTTAAATACTCCTTCGCACCTCCATACTTTGAAGCACTCCATACTAATTTTCCTTAGCATCATGTGCTTCTCCAAAGTTTGAAGTGTGAAACGATCCATTTGAAGCCATGGATTGAAGCAAAGCCATTGCTTCATAGGTGTTAGAACCATAATTGACATAAAAACTACAAATTTTATATTTAAGGAAATGTTTTCCACTAACTCCCTATTATTTAGCAAATTCCTATTGGTTTAGAAATCTTCTTTTCAGTACTGTGCCATGATCTGAAAATTTAAAAACAATTGCAACTTCTCTTTCAAAATCGATTTATTTAATTAATGTTGATTAAATACTTGAGCATCTCTACATTATGAATTCATATCAAATCATTAAACCATGGGAAAAGTTCACAAAATCGATAATAAATCCTATTTAATATGTCTTTCACTATATATTATTTTCGAAACTAAAAGTAATTTGTTAAACAATTTAAATAATTTAAACTGACTGATTTTCTTAGCGTAGAAAATTTATAAAATATTCAAACTAGTTTATAAAATCTAAAATTTAATACTTTTCTCTAATAAAATATTTCTCACATTAATCTAAAATCCCAAGGTTTTTGGGTATCAAATGATAAGTTTCTTCATATATCTTATAGGGAAACTTCATGGAACTTGTAACTACCCATATTTTATGTATTGAAGGATTGTAAAATAATTCTATTCAATTCCTTAGTGGTCGTATCATTTTTATATTTTTATATGTGGTTCATGGGGATGAAATAAATGTCCATGAATCTCACCGAATCATTTTTTGACTATTCTCCCCTGTTACGTATTGTTATAACCATAACTTTTATTAAGGACCAAATCTAATGCTATAATTAGTCTCATTGGATCGATATGGTGGTTAGTCATTCCAAGGAATAGTCATATTAAAGATTGGCTCAACAGTCTAGGAGATATCGTTGTTTTAAGTTTTTATTTTTGTTAGCTAGGTTAATTAACATCTAATGGGTTGATTAGTGAGCCCATTAGGCTAACGATCTGATATTATAAATAGTGGTTTAGAGCAGAGAATTAGGGTTATTCTCTTCATGACACACATTAGGTTAAGCATCTGAGAATCTCTGGTTCAATCTAATCCCTATAAACCTAATTTCTTTCTCAAATCATTTTATATCGCATCTAGAGACAAGATTTACATCAAAGGTGGTTGTTTTGCATCGAATTCAGGGATTTTCTTCGTGTCCTAGATTTGATTTGATCTCTATTGCATCATATCTAGGTAATTGCTGAGTTGTAGAGATCTCTCGCATGGTTACTATGGATTATATGTGTTAACTAGGTTAATTAAACTTATCATATTCTAATTCTACCCTAAAACTGGATTATATACGTTTATTTCATATCTAAATGTCCTAGGATAATTCAATTTGATCATATATCATGTAATTTGTTAGATCCATCTTGTTTAACGTGTAGTTAGTGTAGAATTATGCTAGATTTGTGATTATTATGATATGAATCTTGTTTACATGTGTCTATATAATTTTATGTGTATTATATTATTTGAAATTTGATGAATTACTATTCTATTGGTTGAAATATATGTTATGCTTGATATGTTCGTTTGGAATTGTGTTTTATAGGAATTAAAATCGAACAAAATAGCAAATTAGAGGTTCAGATTTAGATGAAACTTAGCGGAGGACATCGTGATTACACTTAGAAATTTTCGAGCAAAAATACTCGAATTACATAGGAAAGTATCAGTCCATAGCCTATGGCCCAATAATGTTCCATCACGGTTGGTAGAGGGGAACGAAACTTTGTGCGTGGCTTCATGGGATCAAAGTCGGCCAAAGCATAATTGCTTGATAACAGGGTATGGAATGTTATATGAAGCTTCGGGAAGGCGATTTAATATGTGAATGGACCGAAGGGACATATGTGAGGCGAACAATGAAGTGGCCCAACACTTAGCCAAAAATTGGCTAAGTGTATGGTATGGTATCGATCCATAGGGGATGGACCGGTACCGGTCAATCATGTTGACAAGTTTGGGGCCAGGGTTCTGGCTAGGGTGAGTAGGGTCTTTTGGAAGTTATAGGTGGTCTCTTTTTGTCAATTTATTTTACGGGGTGGAAGTTATCATTAAAGCGATATTGGTTCTTTGATTGTGAACTCACACTACGCCATAGATGGCCTATTGCAAACGAAAATTCAAGGTGTTGCCCACTAAGATGTTGCCACAACTATGCTGATTTTTGTCTCTTGCAACGCACTCTTCAATGTGTTAGCATAGATATCAAATTGTATTGCAGTAGCTATAGTTACAAACTTATAAGTTTATTTTTCCACGTCATCAATCTGCACCTATAAAAACATGCATATCTATCCATCAATTTACCTTTTAAAAACAACATATGTAGTTGACACTTCACTAATCTGTTAAAATCCTACACCACCAATAGGAAATCAACTTATGTTACTCATTCCATTAATCTTTCTCAACTTCTCATATCTGTTTTTTCTCACCCCCAAATTTCCAATTCCAATCCCTAATTTTCATTCAACTACTTCTTCCACTCCAACCCTCTTTGCGTCCTCCACTTCTTCCAGCTAGTCCCCAATTCCAACTCCAAACGAACACACTTCTTGTTTGGGATTGCGGAATGGATCGTTAAGGCCAAACAAACCCTAGAGGGGGGGGGGGGGGGGTTGAATAGTGTTTTTGAGAATTTAAACAAAATCTAAACTTATATGAACTACTATATGAATCAAACACTACAGAAACAATCACAGACACAAAATCAAACACAAATGCAAAGATAAATAAAAATAAAGTACAGTAAAGGAAAGAACCCATCGGATTTTTTATTGGTTCAGAATTTCTCCTACATCCAGTCCCGCACAATGCTGGAATGTGCGGAGTTTTATTACTATATCAATATATAATTACAACCCTCCTTGATTTCACGGCTATAAGGGATACCACCGAGTCCACACACACACTTGATCAAGTATGTCTTCCTTGATTTCACGGCTATAAGGGATACCACCGATTACCCATCCTTGATTTCACGAATACAAGGGATATCACTGATTTCAAACAACTCAAACAATTACAAACAGCCCTATAATTCTTCAGTAGCACTTGATTCTGAGAGTAATGAGTAGAGAGTGTAGAGAGAAGAAGATTAATGAAAACAGAATTTAATTTGGCAGATATAGGTGCAGAAATCATAAAAATGATAAAGAATAATGGTGTAATGAAAGGGAATGAAGATGGAGAAGAAGAACGATGAATTTTTTTTTGACATCATCCCCTATTTATAACATTTCAAAGGTTGCAACATTTCTGGAGCGTTACAAATGGTGAAAAGACACTTCCTTTCAAATTTAATTTTTTTGACAGTTATATGTCGACATAGCCATGAATGTACGTCGACATATACATCATTTTTATGATTTTTAAAGCACTTTTAAAGTAGTTAAATCAATATATAAATTCTGGAAATTCCGGAAACAAAACTAGTTGCTAAAACATTATTTTTCAAGTATAAAAACATAAGAAAATATTATTTAAACATATGATTAAATACTTAATATATATGTGATATGAAAACTATATGTAACATAATTATAAACATATATATAGGAATTTATAAAGAAATATTTATAAACTATATATAAACAAAAGGTTATATGAAGAATCAAATAAAAACTTAGTAAAATATGTTTGATAAAACTATAAAAATAAGAATACTTATAAATTGGGAAATATATTTGAAATTCTTGGAAGATTGAAAATTATTTTGAGAGAAGTTTGAAATTAAATTAAAAATAGTTTTGAAATTAATTTTTAAAAGAGATAATTTGAAAAATAGAGTTTGAAACAAAGTTTGAACCAGGAGTGCTATTCGGAGTCTTACATATAAACTAGACTCTATTACTATATTTTTCTTGAACTCTTGAAATATCGATAGCTTGATAACTCTTGAGTCTTGAATCTACCTTGAATTCTGAATCTCTTGAAACTCTAAAACTGTACAGTCTTCAGTACTTAAGTCCTGTATAAATATCCTGCATATATATATATATATATATATATATATATATATATATTCTAGATAGAGATGTTAGTATACATTTTGTAATCAATGATAATTGAAATAAGGTTGTTGTCATCAAAACTCCATTCTCCAACACTTCTCCCCTTCCCCATCATCAAATGACAATCAATCCAATAAGAAAGGTGCTAGTTTTCTATCCTGTGTTTCTCATGTACGTTTCTGTTGGTTTTTTGTCATCGCAATTAACTAACCTATTGAGAAATGGAAATTATTATCACCGTGAGTATAATTGATGTTAGGTGATTAACAATTCTTTCCTGTTATTTTTCAATGAATCCACTCTTTTTTCAATTTGAAGTTGTATACTAATGAAACAAGACCTATAAATGGTGTTATTTGCAGTGACTTCATAGTTCATATGTCATACTAGAAGAATGTGTACATCATTTTGTTTGGTTGGTGGCGTTATTTATTAGTTCTTTTGTATGTTGATTCGCTGAAATGTTCTTTGAGCATCTATTGGATTGTTAATCAGTTTAATAACACAGATCTTAGTTTCTAGTAAAGTGTGTGTTAGGGAATGCGGAATGGATCGTTAAGGCAAAGCAAACACTAGAGGGGGTGAATAGTGTTTGTAAGAATTTAAACAAAATTTAAAACTAATGGGAACTACAGGATGAATCCAACAACACAAACACAATCACTAACACAGATTCGAACAAAAATGCAAAATAAACAGAAATAAAGATGCAGAAAAGGAAAGAACACACCAGATTTTATACTAGTTCAGATTGCTCCAACGTCTAGTCCCGCACAATGCTGGATTGTGCATAGTTTTGTTACAATTTCCAATAGTCAAGTACAATTTCCTTGATTTCTTGGCTATAAGGACACACACCAATTCCTACTTCCCCGATTTCACGGCTACAAGGACACACTGATTCCTTTTTCCTTGATTTCACGGCTGCAAGGACACACCGATTCCTATTTCCCTGATTTCACGGCTACAAGAACACACCGATTCCTATTTCACTCAACCCAAGCAATTACAAACAACCCTATAACTCTTCAATAGCACTTGATTCAAAGAGTGGAGAGTGTAGAGAGAAGAAATTTGATCAAAACAGAATTGAATTCGGTAGAGTATAAATGTAAAAACCATAAAAATGATTAATAATAATGGTGTAGAGAAAGAGGATGAAGTTAGAGAAGAAGAGATGATTAAAAATTCGGTTTTGTCCACTTTTTATAGAGTATGAAAGGTTGCAACGTTTCTGGAGCGTTACAAATGGTGAAAAGACATTTACTTTCAAATGTAAATTTATGACATTTATATGTCGACAAGCCCTTTTTGTTATGTCGACATACTTATCAATCTTATGATTTTTAAAGTACTTTTTAAGTATTTAAGTCAATATTTAAATTCTGGAAATTTCTGAAACAAAACTAACTGTTAAAACATTAATTTTCAAGTATAAAAACATAAGAAAATATTAATTAAACATGTGATTAAAAACTTAATATATATATGTGATATAAAAACTATATATAATATAATTATAAACATATATAATATAATTATAAAAATATATATAGGAATTTATAAAGAAATATTTATAAATTATATATAAACAAAAGGTTATATGAAAACTTAAAGTTTAAATAATCAAATATAAACTTAGTAAAACATATTTAATAAAACTATAAAAATAAGAATACTTATAAATTAGGATATATATTTGAAATCATAAGTTCGAAATTCTTGGAAGATTAAAAATTATTTTGAGAAAAGTTTGAAAATAGTTTTGAATTTGAAAAAAGATAATTTTGAAAAACAAATTTTGAACCTGGAGTGTTATTCAGAGTCTCACATAAACTAGACTCTATTACTATATTTATCTTGAACCCTTGAAATATTGATTACTCATGAGTCTTGAATTTACTCTGAATTTCGAGTCTCTAAAAGCTCTTAAACTGTACAATCTTCGGTATTAATTCCTGTATATGTGTGTGTGTATATATATATATATACATATTCTAGATAAAGATGCTAGTATATATTTTATAATAAATGATAACTGAAATAAGGTTTTTGTCATCAAAACTCCATTCCCCAACAATCTCCCCCTTTTTGATGATGACAACCTTATTTTATAAAATACATACCTGTTCATGCCTGTTGATGATGATCCTTTTAATACTCCCACTGTCTATATGAATCCTATAAACTATGTCTATATTTTATAATTTCTTCCCCTTTGGCATCATCAAAAAGAAATTCTAAAACAACTCCCCCTAAATCCTATAACTATCTAAATAATTCCTATACTAAAGTAAAGTACTCCCCCTGAATCCTAAATTTATCTATACCTTATAAAATACTCCCTCTAAATTTATGCTTATAAAATATCCTAATTTTGTATATTACTTCCTCTAAATCTATAACTCTCCCTTAATCTATAATTCTCTATAAATTTCTATAAATCCCCATAAATCTACGACTACGCTAGTCTAATAAACTAAATAGAAGGATAATAACATAATCAAACCAATCAATTTAAATAAGCAAATCAATCCAAACAAGCAATTCAACCAAACAAGCAATTCAAGAAAATAAGAAATTCAAACAATCAAGCAATTCAAACAAGTAATCATAAACCATTAAATCAACCAAAGTATTATTGAACCTTCAACTAATCCTTAGAAACTCTAAAACTCTTCCTTAATCTAATACAAGACTAGACCTATCCTTAACTCTAATTCCCTTAAAACTATAATTAGACTTTAATTTAGACTAAGAAGTAACTCTAATATGATATCCTTAAAATTATGATATAAGCAAAGCAACAAGTCAATCAATCAAGCCAAAGAAATCAAACAAACCAAACAAATTAGTCAAATCAATCAAGTCAATCAATTCAATAAGTTCAACCAAGCCAAACAAGTCAATCAAGACAACGTAAATGTGTTATGTATTTGATTAATAATTCTAAATTTCTAATTAGATAAATGAAATCTCATAAAGTATGCTTCTTATGTGTGGAGTTAAAGTTGACATGTAATGCAATATGCAGTTTGTTGGTTATAGTGTAGTATGTCATATGCAAAACTATATGAAGTGATATGCTGAATGAAATGCAACTTGTGATGTGAATGATTTTAATTTGAGATGTATCGTAATTTGTAATAATGATATACGATATGAAATAAGATGTGTAATGATAGTATGCAGAATTATTTGGTAATTATATCTATTTTAAGTAATATATATTCAAAGCACTAACTATTATGCATTTACATATATATTACAAATTATTTGAATTAAACGAGGATAGTATATATTAATTTCTAGACTTAGGCTAATGATACTTATGAAAGAGATTGAAAAGATAATAAAGATAAAAGTTTTATGGTATTCATAATATATAATAAAATATTTAAAATAATTCTTAGTAGGGTATTTCTTTAGTATAGTAAAAATTGAAGATATATATAAAAAGAATATAAAAATTATATCATATAAAGAAAAACTAAAAAAATATTCATAAAAATATATAAAACTGATTTTTTTTAAAAAGAACTTAAAATTCAATTGGTTATGGGATATATATATATATATTAATTTTTTTAATACAAATTAATGTTAAATGTAAACTTTAAAATTAAAATATATTAATTTGCTAAAGAATCATTTATATGTTAAAATAATAAAAAGAAATCTATAGTCATAACAAAATTATGAAATTTGGATATAAATAAAACTATAAAACTATTATTTCATATTTTTAAGACATAAAATCATATATATATTATTATTATTGTTATACCAAAATATTATGTTAAATATTTAATCTTTTATAAATCTTAATAAGAAATCAAAATAAGTATTTAAGTTACAAATAGTTCATGTAACCCACAATTGTTATGAAATCATATGAATGATATATAAGTTAAACTATATATGTTTAAATTATATATAAAAGATAAGTAAAATTATATATTTTTTTTAAAAAATTTGTTTTAACTCTTACATCATATTAACATGTCTATATAATTTTAATACTTATAATATATATGTATATATATATACTGAAATAAGATATAAGAAAATAAGTAGACAAATAAAGTTAATTACTAACTGACATTTTCAAATTGAAAAGATGGAGGGAAATTTGAAAATTAAACCTTTAAAATTCAAATTTTAAATTTCATTCTGTAGTCTGATATGTCAACATATAAATATATGTATGTCGACATATTTGTATTATTTCAAAGAGAATTATGGCTTTGTGACTTTTGGTTTTAAATCATCGATTTATATTTCAGGTTAAACTAATTGCTGAAATAATACTAATCCTATCAAACATCCAAAATTTATTTTCCTATTTTATTAGTAATTATTTAATTATTATTGAATTTCAATTTTCAAAATTCAAATTTGAATTTTAAATTTCAAGTTTGAGTTATATAGTTAAATTTTCAAATTCAAAATAAGGCAAGCAAAACAAAACAAAACATCCATTCAACCAAAAAATAAACTAAAAATTAATTAAGGCATACTCGGTTTTTTGATCCATTTCTTCGTTATTCTCTGAATTCTGAATCGTTGTGAAACACATATTTGGATTTCCTGTTTCTGGCACTTCGTCATTTGATGATGAATCTGAATCGTCTTGATAAAAACAAATCCTTTTTATTTGGCTTGGTCAACTTAGAGTCAAAATTTTGAACTTGAATCTAAACTTTGAATGAATGGACGCTTCAATTTCTATAAGCCCAAAAGTAATATCCTTTCATAAACTCTTCTTTTCTTGATTGATGAACGATCATCTTGGTGTCTTTTGGCCAAAGTCATCAAATATAACTTCTTTCCTGCAAAATAACATACCTGTTCAAAGAATCAAGTGAATTTTCAAAAATAACTAACTATAATTTGAAATAATAAAATCATGATGATTCTGTGATAAATCAATTTAAACTTTTCAAAAAATCATATCATGATAACTTGATTTTTCAATAAAATTGAGTGCAGACTCATCTAATACTGATGCAATGCATGAATATAAACTACTGTTCAAAATTTGCCATTTAAACAATTTTCAAAAATCAGATTATGAACTTTTTGAAAGACATTGCTCTGATACCAATTGTTACGGAATGCGGAATGGACCATTAAGGCAAAGCAAACACTAGAGGGGGGAGGCGAATATTGTTTATAAGAATTTAAACAAAAACAAAAACTAATGTTAACTATGGGATGAATCAAACACCACAAACACAATCACAGATTCAAACACAAATGCAAAATAAACAAAAATAAAGATGTAGAAAAGGAAAGAACACACCGGATTTTATATTGGTTCGGATTGCTCCTACTTCCATTCCAACACAATGTTGGATTGCGTAGAGTTTTATTACTATTTCCAATAGTCATGTACAACTTCCTTGATTACTCGGCTACAAGAACACACCGATTCCTACTACCCTGATTTCACGGCTATAAGGACACATCGATTCCTACTTCCCTGATTTCACAGCTACAAGCACACAATGATTCCTATTTCCCTGATTTCACGGCGACAAGGACATACTGATTCCTTTTTCACTCAACCTAAGCAATTACAAACAAACCTATAACTCTTCAATAGCACTTGATTCAGAGAGTAGAGAGTAAAGAGTGCAGAGAGAAGAAGTATAATCAAAACGGAATTGAATTCGGTAGAGTATAAATGCAAAAACCATAAAAATGATTAAGGATAATGGTGTAGAGAAAGAGGATAAAGTTAGAGAAGAAGAGATGATTAAAAATTCGGTTTTAACCCCTTTTATAGAGTATGAAAGGTTGCAACGTTTCTGAAGCGTTACAAATGGTGAAAACACACTTCTGTTCAAATTTAAATTTATGACAGTTATATGTCGACATACCGTTAGACCAAAATCTGGGCCTAACACCTAATTGCAGATCACAGATCACAGAATGCAGAATACAATAAATAAAGAGGAGACACACGAAGTTTTAATAGTGGTTTGGCTCAAACCAAGCCTACGCCCACTTTATCTCTTCTTAAATCCTAAGAAGTTACAAGTACAATTCTCTTGGTTCATACACGAAATCCTCGTGTTTATAATGAAAAGAAGTAAAAAAAAAAGAATGAAGATTATACATGAAATCCTCGTGCTGTAGTGTGGAATTTGGCTCCTTTGCTGCTGAAAACGCTTTTCGGATAGCAATGTGGAAGCCGTGAGGTGTTAGAGCCAAAAGATCCTTTAAAATGCCTTGAAATGGTGTATTTATAGCTGTAGGAGAGCTTCTGGGAAGACTGGTTCGTGATGGGGTACATGGCACCCGATCCATAAAAGTAGGAGCAGGAGTAGCCTTAAGAATAGGTCGAGATCTATGCACAGCATTACATCCAGGCGGGTCGGATCGTGATTGGACAGTGCGAGCCGAGCTGGTCGTGGTGCTCGAGTGCTGAAACTGATGCAGAGCGGGTCGGATCGTGATGCAGAAGTGCGAATCGAGGGGGGCGATCCAACCTTTGGCAAGCTGATGGGAGCGATCCTGTATGTGCGAACTAAGGAGGAGCCCACGAGCCAAAGGGGGCGATCCGGTCCAGGAGGTGTAGCTTCGTTACTTCATCCAAATGATTGCCAGATTACACCCATTTACGGAAACGGGCATAACTTTCAAACCGTAAGTTCGATTGAGCCAAACCATAGCTCAAACTGAAGCTAATTCAGAGAGCTACAACAATTACAAAGCTTAGCTCCGTAATTGTTGTTTTCGGTCCTAGAAAAGGTCATCTGGTAGGAGTTCCAGGCAGTTCTTTGTTGATGATGCGACTTTGACCAAATCGCTTCCTGTCTTCTGACAATGTTCTCCAGATCTAAGCGCGATGCTATCCAAATATTCAGTGTGACATCTTTTACCAAAAAGTGTGTCAACAACTTTGCCCCCCAGAACATATCTTGCTGGTTGAAGGAAGATGTGTTCTGGATAGTCCAGGAAATCTATAAGCCATAGAAATTCGATAATGCCATGACCTTGCCGGGTCTGCCAGCTACAGATATAATCTATACCTGTAAAGAGATAAAGGAGAAATAAACGTGCCAAATCCTGCCGATATTGTTCAAATTTTATGAGCATAAACCATGCTTCGGCGTCTAATGAGCATAAACCATACTCAAGGGACGTTTGAGTCATCCTGCCAAATCCTGGAAAGGGCCAACATTTCCAGGCATAATCCATACCCAGAAGTCCAAATCGAGTATAATCCATACCCGATTTCTTTTGTCACAACCTGACAAGACTGTTTGCCGGGTATAATCCATACCCTGGAGTTCAAACCGAGTATAATCCATACCCGATTTCTTTTGTCACATCCTGACAAGACCACTTGTCATTCCTAAGTATAATCCATACTTAGGAGTCCAAAGTGAGTATAATCCATACCCAGACCTGAAATAGAGCTACGCTTGCCACAACCTGACAAGATAGTCCATCCCTAGGCATAATCCATACCTAGAGTTCCATAATAAGTATAAGCCATACTTTAACCGAAGTTGAGGATCCCGCCACATCCTGACAAGGTACTTAAATTCTCCAAACATAATCCATGCTTGGAAAGTCCTTCCTTATTCAATTCAAAATGCAAAACCAAATCAAATGCTGATTGGTTTGTCACCGAGTCCAGATCACACTTTGGGGATACATCCTAACCCCGTACATGTGTACTCCGATTCAACCAATCGGAAAACCTAATGAAAGGAAAAACGAATCTTAAAGCCTAAGAAATGCAGAAAATGAAAGTTGATCTCATCCAGATCAGTTGATGATGAGCCCACGAGAGCTCGATCCAGGGTCATTCCCTCTCCGGGGAGCAGGAGGTGGAAGCGCAGGTGCTGTTGATGGTTTCACATACTC
This sequence comes from Allium sativum, assembly GCA_030737875.1. NCBI lineage: Eukaryota > Viridiplantae > Streptophyta > Magnoliopsida > Asparagales > Amaryllidaceae > Allium > Allium sativum. Next base: position 744,772,123 of record CM060916.1, on the reverse strand, counting down.
GGGCAACTCTGCACGTCTAACCCGTTCCTCAATCAAATCACGAAGATGTCTGCACTCATTCGTGTCATGTCCGTCCATATCGTGGAATATGCAGTGCTTTCCATAATCGCATTCTCTTTGCGATGGCTCCCTCCTGGGAGGCTTTGGGGTCCATGTAGATGCCAGAAAGTGAAGCAATGAGCTCAGTATACTTTTCATATCTGGGCCCTCTCCGGGGCTGAGTGTTGTGATCATTCTTGACGGCGGCTTTTCCTTTGCCATTTCCAGAATCAGACGTTTCTCCGTTTTTAAGGATGTTGACATCGAGAACTTTCTTCTCGGAGGTCGCATCTTCTTCCTACAGAAATCTATCTGCTTCATGGTAGAATTCGCCGAGATTTCGCTGTGGATCTCGGTACAAAGATTTCTTGAATTTCGTGTTATCCAGAACGCCGGATACTGCAGCCATCAGTACCATCGATTGTTCAGGGCGATCAACTGATGCTGCTTCAACGTTGAATCTTTCCAGAAATGAACGCAGAGTTTCTCTAGGCCTCTGCTTGATTGTGGTGAGTGACATGACGTTCTTGGGTCGTGCGATGTAGACCCGAAACTGTTCAAGGGAGCGAGCGACCAACATATTCCAGCTGTTGATCGATTCCGTTTATAGCTGCCGAATCCACATGGCTGCTATATCAGTCAGAAAGTGGGGAAAACACTTAGCCATGACGTTTTCCGACGTCGATTGAACTTCCATATGCCGTTTGTAGCGCATCAGGTGCACGGTAGGATCTGTCCTGCCGTTGTATGGCTTAAGTTGTGGGAGTTTGAAATCTAGGGGATTGCGAGAATTCCTGATTTCCTGAGTGAACGGGTTGTGGTTGACGTCATCCACATCATTATGATAAGTGCGGCCTCTCGAGAGGCGCTGAATCAGATCAGCGAGTCGTTTTCCTTCAAAAAGTTGCTGTAAATTGCCAAGATCAGAGCTGGTGCCACAGCGTTGAGTGCAGGAGAGAATGGAAGCTGTTGGTGAGCTGTTGCCTAGGGATCGCGGCTAGCGGATCGCGGATCGAGGGTGGCGACCCGACCCGGTTCGAGCGGTCCGGTTCAAGAGGCCGGTTCGTGAAGCAGGGGGCGATCCGACTGGGTCCTAGAGGTAGGTCACGAATCGGTTTTTGTTGAGCAAATGGGAGCGAGTTGCTGGGATCGGCTCGTAAGCCTGGTGGTGCACCACGATCCGGATCGTGATCTAGAGGTGTATCATGAGATGGTTGATGCTGTTGAACGGGAGGTTTGCCCCCGTGTCCGGGTGATACTCGAGCCACTTCAATGGCTTCGTTTCCAGTGACTTGAGCATTGCTCGACCTTCCATCCATCCAAGCGAAGAATTGGTTGATCATTTCCTGTTGTTTCTGGAGGAGATCATCTTGCCGTGCCATCTGATCTCTCAGTTCAGTGAGAACTCCATCCATCTCGTCTCTGGTCAAGTATGTAGAAGGATCTTCATGAGAGGAAGCTCCCTGGCTTGCCTCGTTCCTTGTATCTTCAGCGTTATCATCATCAGCATGAGCAGAAGTTCCAGTTTTCTTCCTTTTGATTGCCATTTATCCAATAGCTAAAAAATCCAAGCAGAAGTTGAATTTGTCTTGTGCCCCCTTTCCTGGCAAGCCAAAATGTTAGACCAAAATCTAGGCCTAACACCCAATTGCAGATCACAGAATGCAGAATACAATAAATAAAGAGGAGACACAAAAAGTTTTTATAGTGGTTCGGCTCAAACCAAGCATACGTCCACTTTATCTCTTCTTAAATCCTAAGAAGTTACAAGTACAATTCTCTTGGTTCATACACAAAATCCTCGTATTTATAATGAAAAGAAGTTATAAAAAAGAATGAAGATTATACACGAAATCCTCGTGTTAGTGTGGAATTTGGCTCCTTTGCTGTTGAAAATGCTTTTCAGAGAGCAATGGCGGAAGCCGTGAGGTGTTAGAACCAAAAGATCCTTCAAAATGCCTTCAAATGGTGTATTTATAGCTGTAGGATAGCTTCTGGGAAGACTGGTTCGTGATGGGGTACGTGGCACCCGATCCGTAAAAGTGGGAGCAGGAGTAGCCTTAAGAATATGTCAAGATCTATGCGCAGCGTTACATCCAGGTGGGTCGGATCGTGATTGGACAGTGCGAGCCGAGCTGGTCATGGTGCTCGAGTGCTGAAGCTGACGCAGAGCGGGTCGGATCGTGATGCAGGAGTGCGAACCGAGGGGGCGATCCAACCGTGGGCGAGCTGATGGGAGCGATCCGGTATGTGCGAACCGAGGAGGAGCCCACGAGCCAAATGGGGCGATTCGATCCAGGAGGTGTTGCTTCGTCATTTAATCCAAATGATTACCAGATTACACCCATTCATGGAAACAAGCATAACTTTCAAACCGTAAGTCCGATTGAGCCAAACCAAAGCTCAAACTGAAGCTAATTCAGAGAGCTAAAAAGTTACAGAGCTTAGCTCCGTAATTGCTGTTTTTGGGCCCAGAAAATGTCATTTTTTAGGAGTTCCGGGAAGTTCATTGTTGATGATGCGACTTTGACCAAATCGCTTCCTTTCTTCTGACAACGTTCTCCATATCCGAATGCGATGCTACACAGATATTCAGTGTGACAGATTTTACCAAAAAGTGTGTCAATAAGTTTTACACCCAGAACATATCTTGCTGGTTAAAGGAAGATGTGTTCTGGATAGTCCAGGAAATCTATAAGCCGTAGAAATTCGATATTGCCATGACCTTGCCTTGTCTGCCAGCTACAGATATAATCCATACCTGTAAAGAGATAAAGGAGAATCAAACGTGCCAAATCCTGGCGATATTGTTCAAATTTTCTCAGCATAAACCATGCTTCGGCGCCTAATGAGCTAAAACATACTCAAGGGACGTTTGAGTCATCCTGCCAAATCCTGGAAAGGGCCAACATTTCCAGGCATAATCCATACCCAGAAGTCCAAATCGAGTATAATCCATACCCGATTTCTTTTGTCACATCCCGACGAGACCGTTTTGTAGAGCATAATCCATACCCTGGAGTTCAAACCGAGTATAATCTATACCTGATTTCTTTTGTCATAGCTTGACAAGACCATTTTTCATTCCTAAGTATAATCCATACTTAGGAGTCCAAAGTGAGTATAATCCATACTCAGACCTGAAATAGAGCTATGCTTGCCATAGCCTGACAAGATAGTCCATCCCTAGGCATAATCCATACCTAGAGTTCCATAATAAGTATAAGTCATACTTTAACCGAAGTTGAGGATCCTGCCACATCCTGACAAGATAATTAAATTCTCCAAACATAATCCATGCTTGGAAAGTCCTTCCTTATTCAATTCAAAATGCAAAACCAAATCAGATCCAGATTGGTTTGTCACCGAGTCCAGAGTACGCTTTGTGGATACATCTTAACCCCGTACGTGTGTACTCTAATTCAACCAATCGGAAAACCTAATGAAAGGAAGAAAAAAATCTTAAAGCCTAAGAAATACAAAAATGAAAGCTGATCTCATCCAGATCAGTTGATGATGAGCCCATGAGAGCTCGATCCAGGGTCATTCCCTCTCCGGGGAGCAGGAGGTGGAAGCGCAGGTGCTGTTGATGGTTTCACATACTCGGGCAGCTCTCCATGTCTAACCCGTTCCTCAGTCAAATCATGAAGAAGTCTACACTCATTCGTGTCATGGCTGTCCATATCGTGGAATATGCAGTGCTTTCCAGAATCGCGTTCTCTTTGCGATGGCTCCCTCATGGGAGGCTTTGGGTTGGAGACAACACCATTCGTGTCCATGTAGATGTCAGAAAGTGAAGCAATGAGCTTAGTATACTTTTCATATCTGGGCCCTCTCCGGGGCTGAATGTTGCGATCATTCTTGACGGCGGCTTTTCCTTTGCCATTTCTAGAATCTGACGGTTCTCCGTCTTTAAGCATGTTGACATCAAGAACTTTCTTCTCGGAGGTTGCATCTTCTTCCCGCAGAAATCTATCTGCTTCAAGGTACAATTCGCCGAGATTTCGCGGTGGATCTCGGTACAAAGATTTCTTGAATTTCGTGTTATCCAGAACGCCGGATACTGCAGCCATCAGTACCATCGATTGTTCAGGGCGATCAACTGATGCTGCTGCAACGTTGAATCTTTCCAGAAATGAACGCAGAGTTTCTCTAGGGCTCTGCTTGATTGTGGTGAGTGACATGACGTTCTTGGGTCGTGCGATGTGGACCCGAAACTGTTCAAGGAAGCAAGCGACCAACATATTCCAGCTGTTGATCGATTCCGTTTCAAGCTGCCAAATCCACATGGCTGCTATATCAGTCAGAAAGAGGGGAAAAAACTTAGCCATGACGTTTTCCGACGCCGACTGAACTTCCATATGCCATTTGTAGCGCATCAGGTACACGGTAGGATCCGTCCTGCCGTTGTATGGCTCCAGTTGTGGGAGTTTGAAATCTGGGGAATTGCAAGAATTCCTGATTTCCTGAGTGAACGGGTTGTGATTGACGTCATCCACATCATTCTGATAAGTGCAGCCTCTCGAGAGGCGTTGAATCAGATCAGCGAGTCAATTTCCTTCAAAAAGTTGCTGTAAATTGCCAAAATCAGAGCTGGTGCCCCCAGCGTTGAGTGCAGGAGAGAATGGAAGTTGTTGGTGAGCTATTTCCTGGGAATCGCGGCTCGTGGATCGCGGATCGGGGGTGGCAACCTGACCCGGTTCGAGGGGGTCGGTTCGTGAGGCAGGTTCGTGAAGCAGGGGGTGATCCGACTGGGTCCTGGAGGTAGGTCACGAATCGGTTGTTGCTGAGCAAACGGGAGCGAGTTGCTGGGATCGGCTCATTAGCCTGGTGGTGCACCATGATCCGGATCACGATCTAGAGGTGTATCATGAGATGGTTGATGCTGTTGAACGGGAGGGTTGCCCCCGAGTCCGGGTGATACTCGAGCCACTTCAGTAGCTTCGTTTCCAGTGACTTGAGCGTTGCTCGGCCTTCCATCTATCTGAGCGAAGAATTGGTTGATCATTTCTTGTTGTTTCTAGAGGAGATTATCTTTCTGTGCCATCTGATCTCTCAGTTCAGTGAGAATTCCGTCCATCTCGTCTCTGGTCAAGTATGCAGAAGGATCTCCATGAGAGGAAGCTTCCTGGCTTGCCTCGTTCCTTGTGTCTTCAGCGTCAGCATCATCAACATGAGCGGAAGTTCCTGTTTTCTTCCTTTTGATTGCCATTTATCTAATAACAAAAAAATCCAAGCAGAAGTTGAAGTTGTCGTGTGTCCCCCTTCATGGCATGCCAAAATGTTAGACCAAAATCTGGGCCTAACACCCAATTGCAGATCACAAAATGCAGAATACAATAAATAAAGAGGAGACACATGAAGTTTTTATAGTGGTTTGGCTCAAACCAAGCCTACGTCCACTTTATCTCTTCTTAAATCCTAAGAAGTTACAAGTACAATTCTCTTGGTTTATACACGAAATCCTCGTGTTTATAATGAAAAGAAGTAAAAAAAGAATGAAGATTATACATGAAATCCTCGTGTTGTAGTATGGAATTTAGCTCCTTTGCTGTTGAAAATGCTTTTCAGAGAGCAATGGTGGAAGCCGTGAGGTGTTATAGCCAAAAGATCCTTCAAAATGCCTTCAAATGGTGTATTTATAGCTGTAGGAGAGCTTCTGGGAAGGCTGGTTCGTGATGGGGTACGTGGCACACGTTCCGTAAAAGTAGGAGCAGGAGTAGCCTTAAGAATAGGTCAAGATCTATGCGTAGCGTTACATCCAGGTGGGTCGGATCGTGATTGGACAGTACGAGCCGAGCTGGTCGTGGTGCTCGAGTGCTGAAGCTGACCCAGAGTGGGTCGGATCGTGATGTAGGAGTGCGAACTGAGGGGGGTGATCCAACCGTGGGCGAGCTGATAGGAGCGATCCGGTGTGTACGAACCAAGGAGGAGCCCATGAGCCAAAGGGAGCGATCCGGTCCAGGAGGTGTTGCTTCGTCACTTCATCCAAATGATTGCCAGGTTACACCCATTCACGGAAACGGGCATAACTTTCAAACCGTAAGTCCGATTGAGCCAAACCAAAGCTCAAACTAAAGCTAATTCAGAGAGCTACCAAAACTACAAAGCTTAGCTTCGTACTTGCTATTTTAGGGCCCATAAAAGGTCATCTGGTAGGAGTTCCGGGCAGTTCTTTGTTGATGATGCGACTTTGACCAAATCGCTTCCTGTCTTCTGGCAACGTTCTCCATATCCGAGCGTGATGCTATCCAGATATTCTGTGTGACAGCTTTTACCAAAAAGTGTGTCAACATATACCCTTTTTGTTATGTCGACATACTTATAAATTTTATGATTTTTAAAGTATTTAAATCAATATTTAAATTCTGGAAATTCCTGAAACAAAACTAGTTGTTAAAACATTAATTTTCAAGTATAAAAACATAAGAAAATATTAATTAAACATATGATTAAAAACTTAATATATATGTGATATAAAAACTATATATAATATAATTATAAACATATATAATATAATTACAAAAACATATATATATATATATATATATAAATTTATAAAGAAATATTTATAAACTATATATAAACAAAAGGTTATATGAAAACTTAGAGTTTAAATAATCAAATATAAAATTCGTAAAACATATTTAATAAAATTATAAAAATAAGAATACTTATAAACTAGGAAATATATTTGAAATCATAAGTTTGAAATTCTTGGAAGATTAAAAATTCTATTGAGAAAAGTTTGAAAACAGTTTTAAATTTGAAAAATGATAATTTTGAAAAACAGAATTTGAACCTGGAGTATTATTCAGAGTCTCACATAAACTAGACTCTATTACTACATTTATCTTGAACTCTTGAAATCTTGATTACTCATGAGTCTTGTATCTACTCTGAATTCTAAATCTCTAAAAGCTCTTATACTGTACAATCTTCAGTATTAATTGTTATATACAAATCCTGCATATGTGTATATGTATATATATATATATATATGTATATTCTAGATAAAGATGTTAGTATATATTTTACAATCAATGATAATTGAAATAAGGTTGTTGTCATCAAAACTTCATTCTCCAACAGTGTGGTTGTGAACAATTAGACCATTGACCTCATATGAGTTGCATGTTCTAAACAATTGCTCAAGTTTTCCAGGTTGTTGCTGTCGGTGATGATTTATGCATGATACTGCTAGATTTTTTAATAAAATATATAGTTGTTTATGAAAATGCTTTCATAATTATTTTCATGTTTGTCATATGCATGATTTTTCACCTAGTTACCAATCACATAAGATCTGTATGCGTAGATAGAAATTATGTGCAAATTCACTGCATTTATGAATGTTTACACCTATTGGACATTGATGTGTGCATCACCGTTACATAATTTTATTCCAGTTAACCAAGCATTGTTTAAGTAATCCTTGGATATGCTTAAAAGTCCATACAATGATATACTGCACATATGGATCAATAAACTGCTAATGGATGATTATTTCTTCATGATGCATGCTTATGAAACTTTATCCGAGCTTTAAGAAGTATTCATATACATACATATATATATATATATATATATATATATATATGTGTGTGTGTGTGTGTGTGTGTGTGTGTGTTTGCGAACAAATTAGACAATTGTAAACAACTGTAAAATTCGTTCGTCTTTCCTAAACAACAAGGATTGTTGTAGAGGGTGTCGAACTCTGGGACCAAAAATATTTTAATTAATAAATCCAATCAAGTTATCCCTAACTTTTGATTGGTGGAAAACAAAGAAAATAGCAGAAATTAAATAAAAGAGAGTTTTAACAATAAGTGAAAGCAATTAGGGGATAATGACATAGATCAGATTCATAATCATCAATAGCCAAAAGATTAACCAGATCTAATACATGTTTCTGTCACAAACATGAATCAACGATAATAGGTTTTTAGAAACCAATATGTAAATAACGACAAGCATAGCCTATGCAGGAGCTCAGCTCTACAACCATAGACTATCAGGACAGATTCACTAATTAATTTCTAAAACCCTAAAATTAGATCTAAATCTGATAATTGTTAGACCGAACACGAATATACCCTGTGAAGGAGCATAGCTCTTAAACGACACAGGATATTAAGGTTCAGATCTAACCCTTGGTTCAGATCTAGATCTATATACATGAATTCCTCATCATTTGGCTATGTGATTCATATCGAATCATACTATCAGCGTCATCACCCCCTAATCAAAGGGGATTAGCTAGACATAGCTAAAGAAGAAGAGAAAAAGAAAATAAATAACATGAACATAAATAAAATAAACAAAAAGTAAAAAGAAAGGGAGAGAATGATTTTATTCCAAGAAGAGAATTACATAATAAAACCTAATGTGTCCTTTACAAGACTAAGATACAATGTATTTATAGCTGATATGACAAAGGCTAGCTAACTAATTACATAATGTGGGACTAAAGAAATAACACAAATAACATATAAGCCAGTGTGAACGCAGCTTTAGAGTGAGTGGTCTAGCAAATAGGCTAGTGTGAACGCAACATGAGTAAGAGGCCTTCTAAATGAGCTAATGTGAATGCGGTTTGAGTCTTTATTGAGCCAAATCTTCTTAACTGAAATATAATTGCAACCGTTCTTCAAGCTTTAGATTCTTCAAGCTTTAGCAATTTTAAACTTCACTCTTTTAAAGCAAATTCTTCATGCTTTATCCATTAAATGCTCTAAACCATGCTTCTTGTCAACAATCTGAAAACACAGCTATAAATACACAATATCAATTATTTAAAAGATAAAATAAGATAAATAAGCGGATAAAATATACACATTTACGTGTATATCAAATACCCCCACACTTATCTTTTTATTCGTCCTCGAATAAACTAAACTAAGATATGTCACACTTTCGTAGGAAACACGATTGCATTTAGCGTATGCAACAAGCCTTTAAACCCCTGGGTGTCCCCAGTAGGACGAGTGTTGTCTCGTGAGGGTTTTCAGCGGATACTACCCACAAAATCCAAAGCGTCTTATGTACGCGGATTAATCAAACAATATATTTTAAGGTCTTTCATATTCCAAGGATTTCACCTAACTTCAACAATAACGATTTAGTCCCAAATTGTCCATCCCATAATTGGTGCAAAAATGAATAAAAAATTTCAAGCTGAATCGTAATTCCTTGATAACACTGTAATTGTCTTGAAGGTTAAGAGCGTGGTGTCAACCAAAGTTCTACACATCGACAATGTGCACCCAATCATTTCTTTATTCATTTTTTTTTGTTTCGAATAATTTTGCACCAATGTAACTGTAATGTATTGGATATGAGTTATGCATAAATGAAGGAAAATTTTGTAAGTTCTGAAAATATTCTAGATAAGAGGGCAAGTGTATTAGTTGAACTTCAGGCTACAAAAGATAAAGTAATACTAAAGCACATATGAACATTTTTGTTTCCTTTCATCTCTTCTACTACAATCCTCACTTCCAAGTACAGTATAATGGATGTGGATGGAATGGAAATGGATGCTTCGTAGTCAAGAATGATGAAGACTATTTTATTCAGAGAGACTCTCTCTTTATTTCATTTTTTTTTCTTTTCTCTTTTTTTTTTCTCTTTTTTTTTTTGAATGATGAATGATGAATGGAGATGGAATGGAATGATGCCGTACATTATTTCATTTGATTCCTCCTCTACTAAACCAATACTTCATGAAAGGAAAGTTTTGTGCCCTAGTTACTCTACTTCTATAACCTTAATTCAACACACAAGTCTGGATTGATGTTATACAAAAAGCTGAAAGGAATGATAAGCAAAGTTTCGTAAGATAGATAACCCATATAAAATAAGATGTGGTATATGGTTATCCTACCTTAAAACAAGTACGGAGTGGGTGGTGTAATATTGGTATAAAAAGTGACGTTTTTGACCTTTAAACAAAGGTTCTTGAGTATACCAATATAAGATAAACTTGTCGAAACATGGATGTAAATCGACTAAAACTTGGGTTTGAATAATGTGGGGGTATCGAAGAAGAATGCTACAATGAGTCATTTCTCCTTAACTGGGCCAAGAGGATATTAGAACTTACGATTTTGAAAATTTGAGTGAAAAGAAAATATTATGCATGAAAACGAACTCAGAAAATCCAACAAATGTAGGTGCAAAATCCTTTTATTTCATGATTTTTTTCTTCTTTTTTTTGATTATTTTTACTTGCACATTCTAACATGTATAGCAAAGGTTGACACGCTTACTCCAGAACACGACTAACGTCTGCACAGTCTCAAGCTAGCATCTTAAAAAGACACATTACGACTCAATGAATAAATAATGTTCATTCCCATCACCCAACAATTCAACTTATCAAACAAGAACCAAGGTGTTATTTATGAATTTTAAGTTAATCCTTGTTCAATGAATGACCTTGTTTATAAAATTTGATTGCTGATGTAATGTAAACTCCCCCCCACACTTGAGTGTGACTGTGTCCTCACAGTCGTTAATCAGACATATCTTAGTGAAAGGGAAATAAAATAATAGGGTCAGCACGGCTTACCGAGTACACATGCAGAAAATACGCAGTCATCGAATATATGAACCGGTCCATAATGGACCAATGGATCAGCCTCATTAAGATTATGAGACACAGCTGAAGCAAAGAAAACCAAATCATAAAGAATTTTATATCCTGTTCCCGATTTGGAAAAACAAATTTTGTTTTTTCAAAAGTTTGAGTTGCTAATTTTAAAATTTTGAGCTTACAATTGATCCTAAAATCGAATTGAATTTTTATAGCAACAAAAGAGAGGTCATCGGGCTGGGGTTCAAAAGTTTCAAACATAAAGTTTGTCTTGTTCAGATGATGTATAAATTGAGAGACGTGTGCATCACTCTCACCCCCACACTTGTTTTGAGAAATATTGTTCGGTTTTTCTTTAATATTTGAAATTTTATTAACTAAAGGTTCATTCGTAAACCTAAAGTCAAAACCGAACAAATGAATTTTCAGTAAATTTCGAAATCTTATTTTCTCAAAAACAGTGTTATTCCAGAAAGAGTTCATATACTGTAGAAATTTATCATTGAAAAACGAGTGATCATAGTGAGGTTCAGTTGAAACAATTAAATCGCAAGGAGTTTCAACAGTTTTGGAAAAATCGTCATTGTGTTCAAGATCACATTCAGCAGTTTCGTTATTATCAACCTCAAGAGTTTCAAAGTTTTCATTTTCAGTTTCATACCCAACAACATTATCGTCAATCAATTCAAGAATTTTTAGCTCATCAAAGTCGTCCTCACTTGAACAGTTGTTAACAACTTCATCATTTTTGTCAAGTTGACAATCTAAAGTTGCTAAATTTTCAGAATCCGATAGAGGAAGATCAAATTGAAGATTAACGTCTTTGTTTTTAAGAGAATTGAAATTCAAATCAATCGCAGAGCTTTCAACAACTTCATTGAGATTTTCATCGATTTCAAAAGTTGTTATTTGAAAATCGTTGATTGTGGGCAAAGGTGGATTTTTATTTGAATCATCACAAGTTTGGATTCGATTTTGTTTCTCACGAAACTTCAAGTAATCGTCAAGCACGTTCGTTTGCTCAACAAAATCAAATTTGTAGTTATTTACACGGGAATTTTCAAGTTGAAATTGTTGAGAACAAAAGTTTTTACTAGCACCACAATTGAAATTATTCCCATTGCCAAAATCATTTGAAAAGTGATTTACATTTCCATTTCGAATTTGAAATTCATTTTGGAGTTCAAAATTGAATTGACAAGGGTTATAATCAGAATCATTTGAATTTGGAGGTGAAATCGAATTTTGATTATTTTGAAAGCTTTCACTTGAATTGTTGCACATGTATAAATTACACAATTCATTTATTTCTTTATTTTGTTGTATGCTCATTTCAAGTAAAGATTCAACATGTGTTTCAAGAGTTGAGGGCTGATCATCATTTCGAAAATTTGATGGTGTACAATCGGGATTATCCTGAAAATTTTGAAAAGTTGGTGGTGTACAGTCCAAATTACTTGTACAATAGTTGTTATTAAAATATCCATATGAATTTGGTCTAAAAGTATATGGATTATATTGATTTTCACAACTATCGTAAAATCCGTAGGAATAAGGGAATTGAGACATTTTCAAGAAAGCTCTTTTAAAAAATATGTTAAAATTAACAACTTCGGATTATATGAATACAAGTCTAGGCCAGGTCCGGACAGGGGTTATCAGTGTGCCACGAATCACCGTAGAAACACAACTGAAGGTTTAAGAACCTGTTTGAGTTCGAGACTCTAGTGTTCCTTAGACACCTCAGAGAGTATCAATCCTAATTGTCAATTTAACGAATATTTTGTCCTATGAGCTTTTGGGGAATCCTCGGTTTGATTTCAAAAATAAACTTTTCAATTAATCCCACGTTCGTTTTAAAATTTTAAACCACACATCAACAGGCAAAATATTCAGTCACAGAATGAACAGTCTCAGAACAGTCAATAAAAAAAATTTACAAGCAAGCCGATGCCCTGCAGAAGATTTTTACAAGCAATGTCTATATATATATATATATATTTTTTTTGCAGCAGCAATCCCTGTAGAGTTAGAAAATACTCACCTTGATCGGCAGTCCGTCCAGTGCAGTTGAGTCGCGCTAGCGCGTTCACACCCCACTTGGTGTGCAACCGCTCGAACACTGAATAGTCCGCTGCTTTTTATTGTTGTAGCCTCCTATTATTTGCTTGACTGCGCTGCGGCACGGGTTCGGGCTAGGAGCCCGAAAAAAAAATTTTTAAGACCTTTTTCTAATTTCCACTGTACCCATTTTCGAAAAATTATCCTTTTTTTTTAAAAAAGTAAGCAAAGGATACTTATTCGAAGAGAAAATTAAGTCAATGGTGAATCAAAACAAACCCGTTTTTTGGTTATAAGTCGAAATTCCAATGCCACTCAAACTTGCTCACCAAAATCAAATAAGCCCAGTTGGCCCATAAATCACCAAACTACAAATATTGCCTGTCCCATGAAGCCACAAGACTAATACGCTTCTGCAACAAAAACACCAAGAATTTACACAGCCACTAAATTTCCTAAATCAAAATTATATATTTTTGGACACAAATCAGCAAAAATCAGAATTGCTGTAATTGCGAATTTATGAGAGGGCAGTCTGTTACTAATTTTCGAGAGATGGAAATGGTTGCAGGGAAGTTTCGATTAGGGTTTCTGATGATTCAGAGTTGGATTCCGATCGGTGGAGGGTCGGATCTGCGTCTGGGCGATGGAGTTTCGTTTAGAGGAGTTTGAATCGGTTTGGGTGTTTCGGAAAAAAGAAAATCCGATTTGAGTGTTTTCGAATTGGGTTGGAATCTGTGATTAATTGGGTTTCGGAGATGCGGTTAGCAGCTGCTTCGAGTTGGAGTCAGGAAGTGGTGCGAACTGTCTTGTTGGAGAAGGGAGGTGTAAGAGCAGTGAACTTTGGACAGTGATGAGGACAAGGATTTTGGGTAAGTAGAAGATGAACTGAGTTGTATTGGTGCAGATGATGTGGTCTGTTCGTGGTAGATAGCAGTATGGGGGTGAATGTGTGAATGAGGATGTATGGAGGAGGGAAATATGAAGTGGTGTAATAGTTAGGTTTGTATGGAAATGGAAATTATGGGTAGTTATGGAGGGTGAACTGACAGCTTGAGTGAATGGAGGAGATGAGGCAATATAGCTTGACTGTGTATGCTATTGTAGAAGTGAATTGGCAATTTTGATTTTGAAGAAATTGGGAAGATGCTGATGTGTATGTTTGTGTATGGTATGATGGTGATATGAGCAGTTCTGGGGTGGTAGCTGTTGAGCTGGAATGATGTTGTATGTGAGTGGGTTGAAGTGGTACGTCTGAACTTGGTTGAGGTGGTTTACTGGTGGGTAACAAGGAGGGGAGGTAGATGATTGTATGTATTAGAGGCAGAGAGGTATGGTTGTTTCAGGATGGTTCTTAGAAACCTATGTTGTGGCAAGAGGGAATGGTATATGCAGGAGAAGTAAGTGATGGTAATTGGTGATTGTTTGCAATTTGGACTTTGGCAGGCTTTGCGGCAGAGTGAAGTTTAGTGGAATGTTTGTTTCTGATGACACATCGGGCAGTAAAGGTTGTGGTAAGGACTGAAAGGGACGGTGGTCAGGTCTTGAAGAAGATCGAAGAGGATTTTTTGGAAGTGCTGTATGAACGTGAATTGTTGATTAATGATGTCGGTGGAGGAAGAAGGGTGTCTGAGTTTCTGGTTGTAGGGTGAGATATGAAACAGGGGTTGATTGAAGTGGAAGACAGAAAAGAAAAGGAGAAAGAAACCAAGGAAATTTTTTTTTATTGGAAAGAAATTGTGATAGAAAAGAAAAGGATTGAAGACAAAAGGAAAGAAATAAAGAAAAATTTACAAGTGTTTTTTTTATTTACGAAAATTGTAAAAATAGAAAGGCAATGAAACGGGAAAGAAATCAAATCAAAAATTGCAATTTTTTTCCTCTCTTAATTAGAAGATCCGCAATACCAAATCAAAGCTAATCAAGAGATTTTTTTATAAATGAAGGAAAATAAAACTAGCAAAAAAAAAAATGTGCTTTTTTTTACAATGGAAAAATAGGAAAATAAAAGGAATAAAAATATTTTTTGTGTTGTTTTTTTTTATATGAAGGAAAACTCAAGAGAAAATAAATAAAATAAAATAAAAAATATAACCCGAAGGATTTACTAATAAAATTTGTTTTGGTCCCCGGCAACGGCGCCAAAATTTGTTTGCGAACAAATTAGACAATTGTAAACAACTGTAAAATTCGTTCGTCTTTCCTAAACAACAAGGATTGTTGTAGAGGGTGTCGAACTCTGGGACCAAAAATATTTTAATTAATAAATCCAATCAAGTTATCCCTAACTTTTGATTGGTGGAAAACAAAGAAAATAGCAGAAATTAAATAAAAGAGAGTTTTAACAATAAGTGAAAGCAATTAGGGGATAATGACATAGATCAGATTCATAATCATCAATAGCCAAAAGATTAACCAGATCTAATACATGTTTCTGTCACAAACATGAATCAACGATAATAGGTTTTTAGAAACCAATATGTAAATAACGACAAGCATAGCCTATGCAGGAGCTCAGCTCTACAACCATAGACTATCAGGACAGATTCACTAATTAATTTCTAAAACCCTAAAATTAGATCTAAATCTGATAATTGTTAGACCGAACACGAATATACCCTGTGAAGGAGCATAGCTCTTAAACGACACAGGATATTAAGGTTCAGATCTAACCCTTGGTTCAGATCTAGATCTATATACATGAATTCCTCATCATTTGGCTATGTGATTCATATCGAATCATACTATCAGCGTCATCACCCCCTAATCAAAGGGGATTAGCTAGACATAGCTAAAGAAGAAGAGAAAAAGAAAATAAATAACATGAACATAAATAAAATAAACAAAAAGTAAAAAGAAAGGGAGAGAATGATTTTATTCCAAGAAGAGAATTACATAATAAAACCTAATGTGTCCTTTACAAGACTAAGATACAATGTATTTATAGCTGATATGACAAAGGCTAGCTAACTAATTACATAATGTGGGACTAAAGAAATAACACAAATAACATATAAGCCAGTGTGAACGCAGCTTTAGAGTGAGTGGTCTAGCAAATAGGCTAGTGTGAACGCAACATGAGTAAGAGGCCTTCTAAATGAGCTAATGTGAATGCGGTTTGAGTCTTTATTGAGCCAAATCTTCTTAACTGAAATATAATTGCAACCGTTCTTCAAGCTTTAGATTCTTCAAGCTTTAGCAATTTTAAACTTCACTCTTTTAAAGCAAATTCTTCATGCTTTATCCATTAAATGCTCTAAACCATGCTTCTTGTCAACAATCTGAAAACACAGCTATAAATACACAATATCAATTATTTAAAAGATAAAATAAGATAAATAAGCGGATAAAATATACACATTTACGTGTATATCAGTGTGTGTGTGTGTGTGTCTATTAAATATACACATGTTTTGTTTTGGTTATGCACATAAATACTGAATGCATGAAATACATGCATGCCTCAAAGCCTAGTACGTGAAATTTATGATATGGAATGTACATATAATCATTTGCAATTTGTGATATCACTTCAATTCTTCCTTCAGTTCGAGTTCAATGACTACTCAATCAATTTCTACTTCAAATTCATCAACAACCGCTGCAAGAAAGAACTGCCACCACATAATCCCAGTGAAGATGAGGACTGTGAAGTTAGGGTCGAATGCGGGGAAGATGTTTTTTGGTTGCTCTATGTGGTCGATAAGTATAAATTATGATTTTTTGGTTGCTTTGTCGATTGTCATATCTTTCAGTGATGTTTTAGTTGAGAATTTAAGATATATGCAGAATCGCGATTGTGAGTATTTTCTATGGCATGACGAAGTGTATGAAATCAGTAGCAATGTTGAATCGGACGATGGTACTGTTAAATTGATGGAAAACGAAAAGACTATATCGCAATAGCTCATGGAAAGGAAGATAATGGAAAAAAACCGCTGAAACAAAAGCAAAAGAGGGAAAAAGCCGATTAACTTGTGGAAGATATGAAGGAAGAGTTCGCCCTAATGTGCATTGAATGTGGAAAACATGAGAAATGAGAAAAAATCATTGCAACTGCTTTAGCTATGTCCTGGATCATGTTTGGAACTCTTTTGTGTGTTGCTATGGCAATGTAGTGCAGTGAAGTAACATGAAACAACATGCATGGACAGTTTTTCAGGTATAATTTTATGTTTTAGCACAAAAAAATTCTCTATTATAGGGCATCTAGAATTTTTGCCATATTTAGTAATTAAGGCATTTACTTAGTATACACTTGTATTAGACTGAAGCACGTGTCGGTTTGTAACTGAAGTAATGTCTCGGTTCGCAATTAATGCAATGGTTGAGTTTGTACTTGAACGAGTTGTGGCATAGTTATACTATGACATCGATTTGCAACTGAGGTAGTGCCTCAATTATACTGTTCCATACTATTGCATTACTTGATATCGTTCGTGCCTTGAACAAATGGAGTCATTGCATCAATTTGCAGCTGAGGCATGCAGGCCATAAATTGAGGTATGCAACTGAAATGCAATAGAAATGTCTTTGTGCTGAAATGCAACTGAAATGCAAATAAAACTCAGTTATGCAACTAAAATGCAATGCAGTTATGAAAATGAATTGCAAATGAAACTCAGTTATGCAACTGAAATGCAATTGAAACTCAGTTTGTATTGAAATGCAAATGAAACCCAGTTATGCAGCTGAAATGTAAATGAGGTATATAGGCCATAAATTGTGCCAAAGTGTCTTTGTGCTGAAATGCAACTCAGTTATGCAAATGAAATACGAATAAAACTCGGTTATACTGAAATAGTGTATTCACTACGAAAATATTAGTTATACAAAAGGCACTGCTGAAATGCATGACTTTTGAAACTGCTTTATTTTGCAGGTGAAGGAGGCAGTAATGAAGTTGTTCAAGAACATGTTATTGAAGGCACTAGAGGTACAGGAGGCAGTAGAGGCACTGAACGCACTGGAGGCTCGCGCTATATTTCGAAACTGTTTTAGTTTGATGTAAACATGAATTTAATACTGGCTGTGTTTGTAAGTACTATATGTAAAACTGAATCTAGTGGCTATGTTTTATTGTTTTGCAGTTGACTAAGTAGTACTTATATTACTAGTTAATTTAAAATGAAAAGTTCTTTGTTAATTTCAATGTGTGATGTTAATTGTTGTTATGTTGCAGTATGTTATGTAATGTTGCCATAGCTATGATATAATGTTGTATTATGTGATGTTAAATGTTGCCATAGCTATGATATAGTGTTGCCATTGAACGGTAAAAGTGTTGCCATAGATTAATGAATGCGGGCCTCACAATAGGATTCAGTAAACCTGGGCTATGGATTTTAGTGGTCTCCATAATGTGGGCCCCATATGTTAGGGACCAGATTGTAGGGCCCACTTTTTAGTAAATTTAGTACCTGTGGCAACAACTATACCGATGTTGCCATAAGGTCGCAAAGGTGATGCCTTTGACTCTATGGCAACGCGGCAAAATGTAACCCCGAGAAAGTGTTGCCACAAATCATTTTTTGCCTATAGCAACATTTTTTAGCACTTTCTGCATCAGTTCTCTGGTGTTGCAGTATGCAATTATGGCATAGTGTTAGGCGGGAGTGGTCAAAGGTGAATGTGATAGGCAACTCAAGGTGGAATAAAGTTGCACGATAATGGGCTAACTTGTGCGGGACTCGAGCTAAATGATGGAGTCGTAAATAGCTCATATTATTGGTTGTGCCAAGGAATCATTGATCAGTCGAGCGATTCTGGTATATTCGAAGTAGGGGTATCATGGGGACGCCTGTTAAGAATTGGGAGATCGAGTACCTTAAATCTCTTGGGAAGTGATCTAATTGTCTTGATAATACAAATGTACATAGGGCGTATGGTAGTGCGACTAGAAACGGGGTTTTCCGCTTAACGGATGGCAACAACCAGTCATTTGATATCAACGTATTCAAGGGTTTAATCGGAGATAGCTAGGTTATAGTTTGTTATGGATGTTATGATTGCTTGTGTATCCTCTTCTATTTTTTAGGGTCGGCTATCACCGTAGCACACTGAAGAGAAGCGGGGATTGGAATTCTTATTTGACTCCTATATATTTTTGTGTGTTTGAGTAGTATATTTAATGTGATTATCATGTGCTAACTCTTTGGTTGCAGAGGCAGGTCAGGTGAGACTTGAACTGTCTATTATCAAATTATCCTACGTTACTATTATTGATTTTTAATTGCTTATAGAAGACTGTTGTATGACCGAGGTTTTATGTTTCCACTTATTACCTTAGGGTGTTCATCGATGATGCTGATGAGAAGACAGAGTATAAGTGACACGTTGGTGAGGTGATGTTGTGTGGTGACGAGCATGATGCTGGTGTACTATTATCCTTATTATATAGCTATTTGGATAATTTTCACCATATTGACATTTATATACTCTAATGAGGGATGTAGTGTGGCATGATATATTCAGATTTTACTGAGAGGTTTATTCGATATTCTTAGATTTTATGGAGATGAGACTTCCTTCTTAGTTATGTTGCACTACTATATCCTATTGTATATCTTATTATTATATATTATCGTGCGCTGTGAGTTATACGAAAGGTTTTATTTCGATTTACTTTCCTTGATGATCATCCCATATCGGCTTGGCACGTCATGCAACACACCTTTTTTATAGTTCAATGCACGAGGTATGGGGATGCCGTTACACTTAGTACCAGAGCCAAGTTAATCGATTTTTACCCAATGTTCGAGAGCGTAAAATCATATGAGAGATGTACTTGTAATTTGATTTTGATAATTACTATATTATATGATATATATATTGTTGTAGTTTAATAAGCATTTGAGCACCGTTGCAGCCTTTCTCTAATAAGGAATGATCATTCTTATTTCAAACAAAGAATGGGTCATTGAAATGCGAGGAATGCTACTAGGGATGAGCTTGCTATTAGAGGTGTAGGCGAAGGTAGTCAATTAGGAGCTAGTTCTTCTATATTCGGTTTTTCTGCTATGTTCAAGGCTATGATGGCAGTAATCATGAGAAGGATACCCACTCCAAAGGTGGCAGTAGATGGTGGTGCTCCTATGCTAGCATTTAGAGTCATCGATTTCACCAAGTTGTACAAGGACTATACTTCTCTAGGTGGCAAGTCGTTTAGTCAGATGGAATCTAGGATTGAAGTGGATTATTGGTATGATACTTTTTCCCCATCTTCGCAGATTTCAACATCGATGATGTAATGAACAGGAAGCTTGCATCGAGGTGGTTTCAAGGGCAAGCTATGAATTGGTGGAACTCCATTACTCTTGAGATTCCGGAGGACTAGATTTCTTGAAATCAGTTTAAGACTAAGTTTGAGGATAAGATCATTTCTATGGTCTAGAAGTTGAGTCACTTCGAGAGATTTTTTTGACACGAAGCAAGGTGGGAGAATCATGGCTAAATATGTACTAGAGTTTGAGGCTTTGTCGAAGTACGCTCGTTTTTATATTGAGACCCCGTATTAGAAGAACGAGAAGTTTACCATGGGATTATATGAGTGTCTTGGATAAGGATTGGTGGATCGTATCGAGGATCTATATGAGAAGTTGGTCAAGAAAGCTTTGAGGCCAAGAGTTTGTTCTCAGAGAAAGAAGGAGCTGTTGTTGAAAGTAAGGAGGAGTCGAAGCCACAACAAGGTGGCAAGAATAAGAAAAGGTGGAATATGAAAAGGAAGCAACTGTAGCAAGGGAAAAATATCTAAAAGAAACCTAAAGGTAAGGTTACCTACTTTAACTATCATGAGAATCGCTATTATTATAAGGATTGCAAGGCTCTGAAGGCGGTAAGGAAGTGTTTCAACTATGATAGGATTGGGAAATTAAGGAAGAATTGTCCAGAGATGCTGGAAGGATAAGCAGGTTGTCAAGGCATATGCATTGGACGTTGTGCTATCTTTTTCATGAGCTCCAACCGTGGTAGATAAGGGGAAGGGTGTTCTTGTGCAAGGTATGCTTTTTGCCAGGGGTGTTTTAGTTCAAGTTTTGTTTGATACTGGAGCATCGCATTTTTTTATTCGTAACGATCTTGTTTGCATGTTTGCTTTAGAACTGAGATTTTTGATAGGCTATTGGTTGTGATTAACCCAGTAGGGTGTTATTCTAGTCTTTATATGCTTTTTTAGTCTAGTATTATCGATTGATTCATGGTGCTCTTTTATGTGTGATTACCTTAGTTTGAACTTCATTGGATCTGGAATTATTTGGGTATGGATTGGATTAAGAGATGTGACACCCCACGTCCGTTAATGTCACTCTTTAAGAGAATGCATTAAGTTTCGTGAAGCTATATAGGTAAACAGAGACAGAAATATTACAAGATAGATATAAAATAACAGTGGAAATTAAAACTTTATTAAGCAGAAAACATCGTGGTCCCAAAACATGGTTACATCATAAGTCTGAAATACTGAAAACATAAAACTTCTTCCTTGTACAAAATCATCATCAGAGTATAATAATACATAAAAAGAGCATAATCCCCAAAATATAGCCATAGTAGAGAAGATACGAAATCAAGCAGTACATCTAAGAAGCTCCAAGCAGAATGAAAGCAAAATCCTGATCAAGCTTGAGCATTCCCACCGTGAGAACTTAGGGGGGTAAATGGAAGAGAAAGAAGAGGAAACAAAACGGGTCAGACAAAAAGTCTGGTGAGTCTAGTTACTTTTAGCATATAAATAAGTAAAAGCATCATGACATGCATATAAGTTAGAGAGAGATAATAACAGATAAGGCGGTATGACAAGGTAAACAGGATAAACTGAACAGAACAGGCATTGCGCTTCTCTGATACTTTTTTCTCTGCACCATCATTAGTTTAACAAGAACAAGATGATCCCCAACAATTACAAAACGGTAGACTTAGGTGTACTTCTTGTGAAAGGTTTTACCACCATACAATAATAGATAGCCCAACTGAACTTACCGGTGTTACCCCAAAGGATAATAATGGGTACCTAAACAAGCGAGACTAGATGTACCCTAATTACTACCCCCAATTGATCGGCTTTCCAACTCCGTAGATACCCGGTGCTGGCCCCACGGTAGGATGTATCACTTCCTAAAGTGACAACCCTTCGTTTCCACGATGTACACAACCATATCTACTAATGTCACAACGTCTTATTTTCCCAAGCAGGCGGACCCATGCACACACATGAGCCCGATGGAATGCGCCGTCAGACACCTTTTACCAAGTGACCTCTTATAATCAGCTCAGTAAGCATGCCCCGACTCTGACCTAGTTCGGAGTACTCGTTTGATACCTATATGGGTTACCGACTGAAACGGATCCCACACACCAGATGATACAAGCTTCCCCCTAGGCTTGCATCCACACTACTAGGATTTCAACAGGTTATGCCTACCAGTGTAACAAGATTTCAAAACCCCACATGTTAAGTTTGTCGGCCTATACATAAATATTACCCACCTCCCCAAGATTTACTTAACCCTCCCACTGATTCAAGCAAGTTTATTTAGCCCCTACTGAAGCTAACATGTTCGTGTAATCTCTATGGATTCAAATAGGTTAAGTATTACAAGTTCATTTCCATTTATCCATTTATGGTTATAATGCTCTAGACCTCCCACATTAAGCCTACCACTTGTGGGTGTTGGATATTCCGATCGAGTCCAGGCAGACTTCTTCCACATGTCAGACCTAATCTCGTGTCCTAGCACGTTATGTGTTTATAAACTTAGACCCCTCACATTTGATCTACCACTTATGGACGCTGGATATGCAGGGCGGTTCCAGGAAGACTTCTACCACAAGTGTAATCTAACCTCGTGTCTAAGAGCCATCACAGTTTCTAATTACTATAAATCTAGGCATTTTCATTATTAACCAATTATCATGTTCATTATGCTCAATTCCTCGTCCGATCTATGATACAAGTTATGCCCCAAATTTAGGTCAAGATCTAGATTATGCCCCCAAATTCTAAGTTTTGGCTCAAGGTACAAATTATGCCCAAAATTACGAATCATGTTTTACAACAAGAATTATGCCCCAAATTAATCATTTCCAATTGTTCCCAATTTCGCGCATTTGCGTAGTTCAGCGATAGGCCTAGGCTCAAAAGTAGCCTGGCTATAAAAACAAAAAGGGAAAGAGAGGGAAGAAGAGAACAAGAATAGCCATAATAAATAAAAATTGGCATATGATGACAGAATTTGATCATACTAACAAAATAGGCATAGTGACATGATTAGGCAATCTAAAATAATAGGCATACGGTGACATAATTAGGCAAACAAGCATAATAGGGATATCACAAACAGGCATGATGAGATCTAAACAGCGATTTAGACATAAAATATTGGTAGATGTGATATGATTCAAATAGTCATAGGCTTAGACCCAATTCATAGACATGTCAAGATAACTTTTAAGTGTTTATGTCTAAAAATAACATAGACTCACTGTGATCGGATCTAAGAAACAGAAGAATAATTGCAGATTTTGTAGCACAAATATCTGAATATGAATAACTTATTTGTTAAAGAGGAAGTAGGCTAGATCAAACTATGTTGGGGCAGCACCTCGTTGTCGCCATTGATTTTAGTGAATAAAACAATGGATATAGTCCTATTTATAGCCTAGGGTCGATGAATATGGCCAGATAACAAGTCCACATATGTAGAACTGAATCTGCCTTAGATTTGGGGGATGTCGACACTCCTGTTATGATGTCGACCCATGGGTCAACACCCCTTGGGTAGGTCGACCCCTAAAGAGACGATCTCCCCTCTAGACTTCCTGCTTTTAGTTTTGAGTTATTTTGAACTGTTTTGACTTGGTTATGTCTATATATATATATATATATATATCTTATGCGTATACAAACTTCAAACCTTAATATCTTCTTCATATGATGTCCGTTTTTCACAAACTTGGTGTCCATCTAAAGCAGAATTCTGAGATGAACGCAATGGCGCAGTCCGTTTTACTTAATTCCAAATATTTAATAATGTATTCTTAATTTATCATCTTAATGTGTTGTAGAATTACAGGGTGTTACAAGAGATAAGCGTCTATAGCGGATTGCGAGAAGCTCGAGGTCACAATTGGGAATGTGGAAGGGTGAATGGTTGTGATACACTGTCTACCAGAGGATGGATTCCTAGTCAGCTTTCTATATTCGCTTGCGATTCCATGGGATGAATTATCATCGGTCTTGTTAACCTGCCTTGTAGCAAGGTAGTCTAAGGTTTGAATAATTACAATCATATTCTTTGAATAACAAGAAAAATGCTTACCAGAGTGCCCGACTCCAGATCGGATCGAAGACAGAGCCTTGAGTCAAAGACCTCCAGTTAGGAACATCTGCTGGATCGAAGAAACCAAGGGCTTCGTTATGAAGATGTCTTCAATTCGAATAAACTCTGGATCAAAAGTTTGATCCGGATACTCGTTCAATCCCACTAAGACAGTTATCCCATGTAACCCACGAGTCCTACATATTTGGGCTGATTGCCACTTAGCTGTAACCGCTCCCACCACAAGTTCGAACTGACCTGCTGCATGCTTATATATACGCCATTTTCAAGCCATATGAAGGACTCTTTAGCAGTCGAGTACTTCATGCGTGTATAAACCAGCCTTCTCCAACGTCAATTCAGTTCATTTCTTTGAGTGAATCAGTATAAATCGAGATTTTGTGGATTGTATTTTAAGTGTTTGGAGATCAACCTTGTTGTAATTGTAATTTCTCTGTTAATCAAAGAATTATAAACTGGACTTAGGCTCGTTAACACCAAACCACTATAAATCTTGTGTATTTGCAGTTTTCTTGGTTTTATATTATATTTCTTCGTTATTCTCTACACATCCTAGTCTATTGGGTGTTAGAGCCATTTTTTGGTCAAACATTTTGGTGCTTTCATTGAGAGTTGAACTCCATACCTTTTTTGGATTATTTGTCTACGATTCAGATCACCAAGTCCGGTGAAATAATCCATATCTTCGTTGTTTTCGATAAATTTAGTCATCATGGTTTCTAAAAGAGATAGGAACTCATCAATCCTCTCATGGAGCATCAACCAGCGATGCATAACATCTCAACTCGTAGATGGAACTAGTGCAGTCCCCATGATCAAATGAAGTCGACTTGAACTCCTCCGGATCGAATTCGATCTGACCCGGTCCAATAGTAGAGACCGCTACTCCTTCTGTCGATCCAGATCCTTCTCCAGCATTTGTCACACAAAATGATTATGCACGTCTGTTTGACAAGTTAGGAGAGACCACTATAACTCTATATGCTCATTGATGAGACAACGCTACATTGAGAAATGATGTAGACACCCTGGCTAGGCATTGCGAAGAGTTTCAAAGGTAAAGGACGCCATCTCCACAACTTTACCAAGCAGCAGAAGATTCGTCCTTATCTGAAGAAGCTGAGCGGCCACCATGTCAAAGGATACCTTATGAAAGGTCAGAAAACCTTCATCAACTTCAGTTTGGTTCACTACCTTCCTGGGAAGATACAACAATTTGGCTCGGCCCTAATGATCCTAGTCCGGCTGAACCCATTCTAATTCCGACCCGATCTTGAGCTCCCCCGAGGGAACAAGGCACTTCCTGGACTGCTCGTGCTCCCGTACCTCCATCCTCTCGTACTATGATTGACCAGGTCGTAGAGGGCTGAGAAGTACCACCCAGATGGCGGCTCAGGCGACGTTGCCTGAGACGGGAACAGAGATAGTTCAACGAGTCGATAATACCGAACCAGAACATGTAATGACCAATGCATGGGTAGAAGCAATGATAAGGCAGATAATGCATGATAGCAGGGGTTATACTAATGAGGATTGGGGTTTAGATCGTAGCCATACTCCCTTTACCGACGACATTTTAGAGACCTAATTCCCAGGACGGTTTAATTTACCCACTATTAGTCACTACTCGGGATGAACGAATCCGTAACAGCATTTGATGCGGTATTCATGGTATCTGAACGAAGCGCCGGCTTCCAATGCCATTATGTGGTTTACCAGGCTTCCTCCTCGATCAGTTCCCAACTTCAAAGACCTTAGTGAGAAGTTCTTGACTCAATTCTGATTGCATGCGTCGAAATCTGAGCATGTGATGGAGCGTTCCGCAGTTTAATAATTCCTTGGTTCTACTTTAGGGGGATACATTGACCGTTTCAGCATGGCAGTTACCGAAGTAAGCAACCCTAACCTGGAAACCGTCCTGATGGAAATGGCGTGGATAAGGATTTAGAATTTTGTAGATATTTGTTCAGAAATCCTCCCACAACGATAGAACTATTTTATGAAAAGGAAAATGTGTGCTTACGATAAGAAGATGCGTACCTGAATAAAAAAAGAGGATCTAGTAAGGTTGTGAAGGAGGAAATTTAGAGTAATAGTGTTGTGAGACGGTCTGGTGATAGGTCTGGGAAAGTGGATGTCCACGTCGACAATCAAAATAAGAATAAATGATGGTCAGGGGAAGAACGGTAACAAGGGACATCAAAATCCGAGAGGGGATGCTAAGAAGCGTCCCCGATTCTAATCATTCGAGAGTTGTACGCCATTGATTGACTCTTCGTAGAATATATTTCTCACTGCATTTATTGTGATGCAGTATAAGAAACCGCATCCGAGAGACTCGACAGAGAAAGAGCGTGAAAATGGAAAGTATTGCTTGTTCCATAAAACGTTTAGACATTCGATGAATGAATGTCATCACTTGAGAGATGTGATTAAAAAGTTGTTAAGAGAGGGAAAGCTTACTGAGTACAAGGTATCCCCAAGGGACAGGGGGTAAGGAGCTCCAACCCAGAATCAAGATCAAGGGGTCCCCAGCCACTTCTCAGTAGAAGGCAAAGGTGATTGTTATCAATACAGTCGTCGGAGGACCACATCCGGCAGGATTTAGTGCAAGGACATTGGAACGATATACAAAAGCAGTAAAGCATATGGAAATTGGGGAACGTAGCACGCTGAGGATAATGTTTCGATTAAGCAATAGAAAATGACGAAGGATGGTATCGTTTTCCGTGATAGAGAAATTCCAGGGGTGGAAACCCCAAGCATTGATCCATTGGTGATATCGTCCATTATTAGCCCTTCAATTATGCGGAAGGTCCTTGTTGATTGCGAGGGTTCCATCAATATTTTGTTTAAAAAAGCCTTTGATCAAATGAAGTTGGAGTTGTGATACTTGAAGCCACGTACGGGATGGATACATGGTTTCAATGGTTCAACCACCAAGCCGATCGATTTAGTTGATTTTCCAGTTGAGTTAGCTGAGGGAAATCGTCGTATAGTATGAATCCACTCATTCCTTTTGACGTATGTTAATTCTCCTTGCAATGCCTTCCTAGGCCGGCCGACCTTAGCAAAATTCAAGGTGTGTATAGCTCCTTAGTGTTTGCTCCTGAAATTCCCGATTGAAGCTGGAGTGGGAATGGCCAGTGGTAATAAAGTTACAGGAAGGGCATGCTATTTGGCAGAGTGGAAATAAGTTCACAATTGAGAGGGTGAAGATCTACAAGAAGCTTCCCATCTTGTCAAGCAGGCAACAACATAGCAAGTAATGGACACGTCCCAACTAGATTCCCAATCATTAGTGTTAGGATATTGATCCCAGGGAAGATGAAGAGTTCAGATGTATAAGGGCAACACCTAATGAAGCGACGATAGAAGTTCCGATAGATAACGATGACACTACTAGGGTCCTGAGGATCAGGTCCCATTTGGACTCCCTAGGACGAGGGAATTGATTGATTTTCTTACGGTAAACTTGGATATGTTTGCTTGGTCCCATGCTGATATGTGTGAGATCTCCATCGATTAAGAGCCATTCGTTGAGCATCGATCCAAAGTATGTTTCAATTAAGCAAAAAAGGTGTATGCTTGGCCCAGAGAGGCCAACATCTTTGAAGGAGGAAATTGAAAATTTAAAGCGAAAATGATTCGTTCATGATGTGACACACCCTGAGTGGATTTCGAAGCCAGTCCTTATGAAGAAAGCTAACGGGAAATGGTTTACATGTATCGACTTCTCGGATTTGAATAAGGTATGCTCGAAAGATAGGTTTCCACTTCCCCAGATTGATCAACTCATAGATTCGACGGCTGGACACGAAGTCCTCTCATTTATGGATGCATACTCAAGATATAACCAAATTCCAATGCATGTCAATCTTGGGTATTGCTACATAATGATGCCTTTCGGTTTAAAGAACGCTGGGGACATGTACCAATGGTTGGTTAACTGTATGTTCCATAACAAAACCGGGAAATCGATGGAGGTATATAAAATGACATTATTGTAAAGTTGAAGCAATAGGTCGATCATGTTAGAGACCTAGCAAAACTGTTCGATATCCTCCGACATTCGAGGATGAAACTCAACCCTTTGAAATGTTCTTTTGCGTTACATTAGAGAAGTTTTTGTATCATTAGTTCAATTGAGATTGAAATCAATCCAGGCTAGATTGCGGCAATCAGAAACATCCAAGAACCTCAAAAGATCAAGGATGTACAGAGCTTGGTGGGAAAGGTAGCAGCTTTGAGTAGATTCATCTTTAGAGCTACCGACAAGTGCATTCCCTTCTTTGAATTAATAAACTAAAGGAAACACAACTTTGAGTGAACCCCAGATTGTGTCGAGGCTTTCCAGAATCTATTAAGTCACTTGGAGAGACTCTCGATATTATCCAAGCCTGTAGATCATGAGGACTTATTTGTATACTTAGCAGTGTCATTGCATGCAGTCAGTTCACTACTTGTCCGCGAGGAGGATAAAGTCCAGAGGCTGGCTTATTATGTGAGCAAGAAGTTGATGGGGGAGGAATGCAGCTATCCAAAGATTTAAAAGCTCGCCTTTAGCTTGGTGATTGCTTCAAGGAAACTCCTGAAAAATCGTGTATGACTTTTAGATCTTTGTAAATAGACTTAAGCGATAATGACTACGATATACTAACTTAGATTATTACAATAGTTATGCAAGTAAAACTAAGCTAGATAGAATATCTCAAATAAATAAAAGCTATAAGTAAAGACACCAGGAATTTTATACTAGTTCGGGCTTCTCATCCTACGTCCAGTCCCGAAGCTCCTCTTCGGAATTCACTAACAACGCCCTCTCTTCACCCGGAGGAATAGGTACACCCGAGCACCAACAAGGATGTCCCCGCCTGAGCATCCACGCAGGACTTCACAAATTACAAAAGAGTTTTGACTTCTGAATGTGTTCTCATATCAACGCTGAATAGCCAACGATTAAGTACACCCTTCCTATAATCTTATCCTCAAGTATTTGATGTGTATGTGAAGATTGAAGGAAGTACGTTGCTTATTGAATCAAGAGATATGAAATAATTTCAATGATTCAACTAGTAACTTGAATTTGAGAGAGCTTTCAGAATGCGGAGCGTATAGAGATGTAAATCAAAAATTAGAATAGAATAAGTGAGAATCAGTGATTTGGAATTGAAGATAATGGTGTTTATATAATAGTAGAAGAGCAGCAACCTTTCACAAATATTTATTTTGAAGAGATATGGTTATTTCTATTCAGGAATGAATAGAAATATATTCATGAAAGGAGGTGACTCTTCATGCAAAAAGTTGTTGTTTCGAAATCACTCAACTGGTCTGCATTTCACCAGTCTACTGGTCTGCATTTCACCAGTCTACTGGTTGATTATATAAAATCGTTTATGTATTTAAATATGAATAGAAACTAGCCGCTATTGGGCTTTGGTTTACTGACTAGTCGTCTGTTCCGGTTTTCACCAGTCGACTGGTATGTAAAAACAATTAAGTATTAGCCATTTCTATTCATATATATATATATATACATAGAAATCTGTGCGTTTGTGTTATATTATGAGGATAGATTTTAACGTATTTCTAACACAACTAGATATTTATATATATATGAACTTATCTCTTCACTTTGATATTCATTTCCATGTTGTCACTAATCGAAAATATCATGGATCAACATTCTCCCCCTTTTTTGATTGATGACAACATCTCGCATTCTGTTGAAGTATTGAATTGCTCCACCTGAATGTATGCCTGTATATATATTTAGCTCCCCCTGAATTTCTACACCATTTTGTTAGTTCATAATATAACATATACTTACCATGCGATTTCCTGTAACAAAATGTCAGCATGTAGCATATATAGATACTGAATGATCATAAATTGATACACTATTCTCCCCCTTTGTCATCGATAAAAAAGAATAAATGTCATGAGAAACAAAGTAATAGAGAGTAATAAGTCTTCAGAGATCTTTCTAAGAAACAAGTCCTGGTTCTCTTTGAATTTTTTTGAAAAAGTTTTCTAATAGGGGTTTTGTAAATATGTCAGCAATTTGATTTTCCGAGTTTACAAATTCTAATTTAATTGTTGATCTTGAAATTGGATTCAACACCAAGGGTGTGTCAAAACACTTCACCAAATTGGTAAGGAAGAACAAAGTGAGACCGCGTTAAAAAACATACAAAAAGCATAAAAGTAATAACATGAATTTTTTATAGTGGTTCAATCCAATGAGGATCTATGTCCACTTTCATAAGAGATTCCATTATCAATATGTTGACTACAAGATTTACTTCTCTCTTACAATAGATTTATCACTCTTTCGCACATAGATCTTATTCGGATTCACCAAGGATCTTCACTTGATTTTGGAGAATAAGTGCTTAGAATTGCTTAGGATAGTTGTAGAAAAGTTTCGGCAGCACTTCGTGACCCCAAAAGCTCCCCCTTAGTAAAGGAATGTGGGGGTATTTATAGGTGGAGTTCAGACTAGGTGGCAATTATGCAAATATTGTGCTCTTGTTTTAGGTCATAGGCAGGCTAGAATGGTCGTTACATGGTCCAAAGCAAGGCGGACGTGCTAAACAAGGCGGAGCAACCCAACAAGTTTTAGCTGAAGGTAGTGCGAGCTAAAGGACGTGGAGCGGGCTAGGTTGTGACACTGTGGGCTCGGACAGAGCGGCGCAACCCAAGCATATTTGGAACGGGCTAAACCAGAATGAAGCAATTTAGGCTTTGATGAAACGGGCTAAAACTTTTAACAAGTTGGTGATCTAAGAACCCTGCGAGCTAGCCTCTGAGTGGACCAAGATGCCCCAACGATTTAAGATGTTCAAATAAGCCAAAGCTTCGTGAACACCACATATTATTTGAACGATCTAAGATGCCATAACAACCTAGAGCACTCATGTGAGTTAAGGAGCTCATCGAGCTAGAGAGGACACGATGACCTAAAGGGCCTAAAAACCTAAAATCATAAATCAACCAAAACATGCTCATTATTTTCTAGAACATATTTTATAGGTTAACATTTGCCCCTCGAAGTTCGCATTTATTGAAAATAATACGGGCTTTGAATTTGGTTAGATTAGCATGCGTTTAAGATTTTTAAGTTGTTTGGGCCTTCAGACCCCGTGAACCTTTAGAGTAATTTATTCCTAGGTCGTCCAGCTGCTTAGGTCGTGATATGTCTAAAGTCATCACGGCTTCTGGGTCACGCATCGATAAAAGTCCATTGATATTCTCCTTGGGATATGCCGCTATGGTGCCCTGCAAACTTGGTTTATTTGTTTAACCCCCTTTATCTCCTCTTCAAGTCATCATTCTCTTAAAACCCTCACTTAAGCTAAAAACCCACATCAATGGCGGCCAACATCAACTAAATTCACCGATTCACATCATCATCAAAGCAATTGAAGTCCATATAATCCCTTAGTCTTATAATCAAGTTCGAAGCTCCTCATCACCAAGAACCAGGTGCGATTCGAGGCTTTTACTTACTGCATATATATGCACATTTTAAGTTGAACTTGATATTCTTAGACTTTGTGAGATTATTGTTTGGTACAATTTCAATTGTGCGTTTGATGATAATGTTGATGGGTTTAGCAACCTTGAGCTTTCCTATTTGTGATGATTTTTGGCTTAACTTTCATGTACAAATTCTCACAATTTTGTCGTGCCTCTAACTGCTAAGAATCATGTACCCTAGAATAATAACCTTGCTCAATTCCATAGTTCACTGACATCCTTAATTTTCAATATCATGCCTTGCCGTTCATTTCAAAGTTGAAGCGCCTTTGCTGGTTGTACATCTCAGGTCGTTGTTTTGTAATGGCTTGTGTTGAATTAGGTCGTTGTAACCACTTTTAGGATTTAGACAGCAACCCTACTCTAGGTCGTTGTGATAGTTCAACGCTTTAGGTCGTCATTTCAATCCTAAACTTTGGGTTGCTGAACCCTTGCGGACTTGGGTTGTTCATGACCTAAAAACCTGAAGTAAAAAAAACTTCATGAGGAACCGTCGGACTGTTATAGCGACCTAAATCTCCTTGGTTATGTAGAACGGCCTAAAATCCGATACCATATAGAACGACCTAAGATTCTAAGACTGGTAGGAACGATATGAAATATCTTGAATAAGCTGCCTTTTGATTTGCTGTTTACTTCTTATCATTGCTATTCGCACAAGATGTCTAAAAGAACTGAAGGGACCTCAAGCGAGGACATAACTCGCAAGCACCACAAGTTGGAAAAACTTCCGATGTCAGAGACTGAAACTATACCTATTGCCCCCAGTTCAGCCGAGCTAAAAGCCATCATAGACAGGCCTAGTTATTTTTCCAAACCACACACCTCTGAGCTTGCTGACCGCTTCGAAGGTTGGTGTCTTCAAGAAGTGAACTTTGACCAGTTTGGCTTGGATATATATCCGTTTTACAATTGAACAGTCTCCGAAGATTTGAACATTGTAAAGAATCATTCGCTGACGCAACTCGACGCTATTAGGACTTGGATGGACAAGCGCCTTGAGGAAATTGGTCAATATTACGCACGCAAACTAGGAGCCTGGAACACCTTTGCTTGCGAGCTTCAGAGGCTAAACAGGGAGAATATTGAACTCATCACCACTTTGGTGAAGGACAAGGCCACGCTTAGTCAGGCTCTTTAGGTCTCAGGATGAGATCACTGCAGAACTATCAAGTCCTGGAAGAAAGGCAGAGATGACTTGTACTCCTCCTCCCGCTCAAGGTGGGGAATGATCTGATGATGAAAGGAAGTAGTTCTCTTATCTGTCTTTTTCTATTTATCTTTTATGTGATCATGCTATAGACCGGTTATATATGCAAGTGCTGGTGCTCGCTTAACACACTTATGACATTTTGCGTCCAATGTCTCTGTATTGGACTTGTTATGTAGCAATGGAGTTGTATTTTGCTTGATGCACTTCAAGCCTTTATATTAAAATCAAAAACTATTTGCTGTGGCAATGTTTTGATTTTTAATTCATTCGTCTCGTGCTTCCTGTTCTGCATTTAAGACAAACCTTTACAAGATTTTAGATTTATACTCGTTATCAACTGTCCATGTTGACAACAGATTAGTTAGAGAAGAACGATAACGAACTTTGACTTGTGTTGACCTAAATGCTAGCCTAGGAGCATCTTATCTGATGGTTCAAAATTCATCAAATATTGTTCGCATAGTCGTAGCATTCTAATTCATTTGTGTTAACGCTTAAAGTTAACCTGTCAACTTAGGTTGACTGTAGGTTCTGAACGTTATCACTCTAAAAACACATATGAGTGTGTTTGACACTTTTCGTATATGAAATTCCATATGCTATGTAAGTGGATTTTTTTCATTCTTCACATCTGACATTTCATATGTTATGCGAATAATTCGACACTTTTCACATCTGAGATTTCAGATGCTACGTAAGTGAACTTTTCATTCTTCACATCTGACATTTCAGATGTTACGCGAATAGTTCGACACTTTTCACATCTGAGATTTTAGATGCTACGTAAGTGAACTTTTCATTCTTCACATCTGACATTTCAGATGTTACGCGAATAGTTCGATGCTTTTCACATCTAAGATTTCAGATTCTATGTAAGTGAACTTTTCATTCTTCACATCTGACATTTCAGATGTTACGCAAATAGTACGACACTTTTCACATCTGAGATTTCAGATGCTACGTAAGTGAGCTTTTTCATTCTTCACATTTGACATTTCAGATGTTACATGAACAGTTCGACACTTTTCACATCTGAGATTTCAGATGCTGCGTAAGCGAGCTTTTTCATTCTTCACATCTGACATTTCAGATGTTACGCGAATAGTTCGACACATTTCACATCTGAGATTTCAGATGCTACGTATGTGACCATTTTCATTCTTCACATCTGACATTTCAGATGTTACGCGAATAGTCCGACACTTTTCACATCTAAGATTTCAGATACTACGTAAGTGAACTTTTTTATTTTTCACATCGGACATTTCAGATGTTACGTGAATAGTTCGACACTTTTCACATCTGAGATTTCAGATGATACGCAAGTGAACTTTTTGGCTGTTTTATCGCTTCGTGGGGTGGCTATCAGTCCCTTTACCATATGCTTGACTTAGCAAGTTATTCTGGTTTAGGAGCTGAAGCTTTGGACCCTTCACTTAGGGAGGTGCCCCTTTGATAAAAGTTGCAGATTTTTCTTCTATTTGTCGTGGCGCTTGCTCAGTGTTTGAATCTTTGCGACTTTTCTGTTTACTTTCAAGGCATTGTTTTTCCCATATTTTTTTGCATTCACGCATGTTGGGAATTCACAACATTCAGCTCTTGAACCAACATTGTCAGAGTCGCTATGATACAGGAGCAAGCACTCGACAGCTGACTTGCAATATGAAATCAACTTTTTACAAAAAGTTTCGATTTGACATATGACTTCACAAGCGAGAAACTCATTCAAACATATTTTCTCTTAGTCGTAGAGCCTATGTTCAGTGTATCACCTGCAGATTATTACAAACTGTTTTACAATAAGTCTAGAATATAACAAAAAGTAAAATGCAAAGCAAAGCATGAACTAAGGCAAGAAGTAGAGCAAAAAGTAAGGATATGGCAATTCTGATTGCTTATTCCAAGCCACCTAAGTTGGAGCACCCTCAATAACTATTAGTTGATAATCAGTCTTGGATTGGCTTGAACAGAAGCTACGTTGCTTGGATCAGACTGATCATTCGATTCCCCTGGCCCTGGCCCCTGAGGAATTGAAGAAGGATTCAAAGCCTGTGGATTCTTTACATATTGTTGCAACCTATTTTTCCTAATCAATTCCTCAATGAGGTTCTCCAAGTGTTGGCACTTGTTAGTGTTGTGACCAGGTTGGTCGTGAAATCTGCAGAACTTTCCCGAGTTTAATTTGCTGTTTTGTTACTTATCCTCATTGGGTTTGCCTCCGCATACTCCTCAAAATTCTTGGTCGCCATATAGATGTTTTCAGGAGTGTCGTTCAAAGGTGTTAGCTATGACGAATTGAAAAGGCGAGACTTCTTTGTAGCCCTGTTGTCGTTTCCGCCACTGATTCGCTTCTGCCCCTGAATACTCTTTTGGTTGGATTGCATGGACGCACTTGTGGAAGCCTCAAGAAGTGGGTTACTGTCAATGATCTGAAGGGGCACAAAATTGTCGTCTATCCTCATATACTCTTCTTCTTTTTTATAGAACTTGTCGAGCGTAGTCGGTTCTTTCTTCTTTATTCACCTTCCGAATTCGCTCGTTTTGTTTATAGCATCAAGTAGATCCCTGAGGACTATGCACGACTCTAGATTCCTCAGTTCAGATAAGGCAATGTTGAATTGACTAAGGAAGGCTTTGACAGTTTCTCCTGACTTTTGTTTCATGGTTGAGAGTGTTATAGCGTTCTTGGCTTTGGTAGCATATAAGTGAACTGCTCATTGAACTTTTTGGTCAGATCGGAGAACCGATTGATAGATTTAGGAGGTAGTTTTGTGAACCAGAGCAATGCAGCTCCTTCTAGGTAGAGAGGGAAATACGTGCATCTCATCTCACCTGTTGCCTTAACCGCACTCATATGTCATTTATATTTGAACAAAAAGTAGTTCGGGTCAACGAGGCCGTTAAACAGAGGCAAAGTTGAACTTCTTTGGGAATTCTTCTACGAGGATTCTCTCGGTGAATGTAGTCCTATTGGGGGAGAAGTCCTATTCTCTTTCATCCCCTTTGCTAGCTTGATTCTTTCTCATAGCTTGTTCTATCATATCCGAGATGTATTCTTTGGTGCTATGATGCTCTGCGAAGCTGAGCTCTTTACCAAATGTTCGTCTAGGAATACGGTCGTGATTAAAGAGCTTAGGTGCCTTGCCTTCTCGCTGAAGGGGTGCCCCTACGAAAGGGTTAATGACCTTCCAAGCATTCATTTCAGAATGACTCTTATCTTTTGATCCCGATTCTTCGATATTAGCTTCATCTCTGTCACTTGCCCCATCATAACTGTCTTCTATATTGTTGTTGCGGTTATAATCGGAGGCGGGTGACTTGTCATTCCCTTCGAGATCTACATGCACTTTCGGAGGAATCGGATTTGATTGAGCGTTAAGGATGGCGTCAAGTTTCTCCATCATAATTTTAGTAGAGGCATCCATCCGGCTGTTGATGTTGGCCATAGCGACTTTTAATTCGTTTCTGGTCACACTGGCCCCGCTTTCTGAATTTTCCCCAACTTCAAAGCGATTCATGAGCGGTGTTTCTTCATTAGCAACATTATCGGCTTATACCATGGTTTTGCTAGTGGTCTTCTTAGATTTGTCCATAATGTTGAAGAAGGATGCGACTTAGAACCTTAACGGCAAGGCGTGAGAAGAGGTAGGAGATGTGAACGCGGCCCCACGGTGGGCACCAAATGTTGATCTTGAAATTGGATTCAACACCAGTGGTGTGTCAAAACACTTAAACCAATTTGGTAAGGAAGAACAAAGTGAGGCCGCGATCAAAAACATACAAAAAGCATAAAAGTAATAATATGAAGTTTTTATAGTGGCTCGATCGAATGAGGACCTATGTCCACTTTCATAAGAGATTCCATTATCAATATGATGATTACAAAATTTACTTCTCTCTTACAACAAATTTATCACTCTTTCCCACATAGATCTTATTCGGATTCACCAAGGATCTTCACTTGATTTTGGAGAATAAGTGCTTAGAAGTGCTTAGGATAGTTGTAGAAAAGTTTTGGCAGCACTTCCTGACCAAAAAAGCTATCCAGAGTAAAGGAATGTGGGGGGTATTTATAGGTGGAGTTCAGACCAGGTGGAAATTATGTAAATACCGTGCTCTTGTTTTAGGTCATAGGCGGGCTAGAATGGAAGTTACACGGTCCAAAGCAAGGCAGGACGTGCTAAACAAGGCAGAGTGACCCAACTCATTTTAGATGAAGGTAGAGCGAGCTAAACGACATAGAGCAGGCTAGGATGTGACACTGCGGGCTTGGATAGAGCGGTGCGACCCAAGCATACTCGGAACGGGCTAAAATAGAATGAAGAAGTTTAGGCTTTGATGAAACAGGCTAAAACTTTTAACGAGCTGGCGATCCAAGAACCCTGCGAGCGTGCCTCTGAGTGGACCAAGATGCCCCAATGACTTAAGATGTTCAAACGAGCCAAAGCTTCATGAACACCACATATTATTTTAACGATCTAAGATGCCATAACGACCTGGAGCACTCATGTAAGCTAAGGATCTCGTCGAGCTAGAGAGGATACGATGACATAAAGGGCCTAACGATCTAAAATCATAAATCAACCAAAATATGCTCATTATTTTCTAGAACATATTTTATGGGTTAACATTAATAATTTGTTTTTCAATATTGTTTCTCAAGAAATGATGTCGTATATTAATATGTTTTGTTCTAGAATGATTTACCTGAATTTTTGGATAAATTTATTGCGCTTGTGTTGTCGCAATAAATTGTGGAGTTAGTCAAGTTGACATTAAAACCTTTTATTGTTTGTTGCATATATATTCCTTGAGCACATGCTATATACTCAACTTCACATGTTGACAGTGAAACACAATTCTGTTTCTTGCTGAATCAAGATATAAGTGATTTACCGATAAAGTGACAAGTTCCACTTGTACTTTTACGATCCATCTGTGATCCTCCAAAATCAACATCACTGTATGAAACTAATTCGAAGGGAACAATCTTTCGAATAGAAAAGTCCAAAATCTTTGGTACTATTAAGATAACGTAATATATGTTTTACTGCCCTCAAATGTGATTCTTTTGGAATAGCTTGAAAACGGGCACATAAATAAACAAATCATCATGATATCCTATCTACTAGCAGTTAAATACAGAAGTGAACCTATCATGCTTTGATATAACTTTTGATCGATACTATTACCATTTTCATCTTTATCTAAATGTATCGTTGTACTCATTGGTGTAGGTTTACTTGAAGTATGTTCCATTCGAAAACGTTTTATTAGATTAGAAGTGAAGAAAATGCTTTTAACATCCATTTGATATAGTTTAAAGTTACGAAAACATGCATATGCTAATAAAATACGAATTGCTTCTAGTCTAGAGACAGAAGCAAATGTTTCTTTAAAAACTACGCCTTCTTCTTGGTTATCACCTTGTGCTACAAGCCTAGCTTTATTTTTAGTAATATTACCTAATTCGTTTGCTTTATTTTTATAAACCCGTTTTGCACCAACGACAGTTTGATCACTTGGTCTTGGAACTAATTCCCAGACTTCATTGCATTCAAATTGATTTAATTCTTCTTGCATAGCAATTATCCAGTTTTCATCTGATGAGGCTTCTTTTGGGTTTTTGGATTCAATATTTGATAACAAAGTGACATTACTTACTAAATTAAGCAAGCTTCTTGTTCTTACATTTGAAGTTATTTCTCCAATGATATTTTGAGTCGGATGGTCTCGTAATTTCTTGGTGGAGATCTGACTTCATTAATATGATTATCTTGCTCATTACTATTGATATTATCTTGATTTTCTGTAACATTGTTTTCTATATTATTATGAGGAATGTTTTCTTCTTCTCTATATATTATAATATCATCATCTTGTAAAGAATTTCTTTTCACAATATCCAAGTTAAAAGAAATTTGAATAAAATTATCATTAAATGAAACATGAGGAGATTCTTCTATTTTACTGGTTCTCTTATTGTAAATACGATAAGCCTTGCTACGCTCGGAATATCCCAAAAATATTCCTTCATCAGATTTTGAATCTGATTTCCTAGTTGATCTTTTGTACTTAAAATAAAACATTTTGAACCAAAAACTTTAAAGTACGAAATATTTGGTTTTCTACCAGTGAAAATTCATATGGAGTAATTTTAGTGAGAGGACGAATAGAAGCACGATTCAAAACATAACAAGTCGTTGCAACCGCTTCAGCCCAAAAATGTTTTGGCAGTGTACTTCCATTTAATAACGTTCTGGCACGTTCTTAGTTCTATTTTTATGTCCTACTACTTCATTTTGTTGTGGAATTCTAGGAAAAGAGAAATTATGAAAAATTCCTTTCTTTTGACAAAATAACTCAAATTTATCGTTTTCAAATCCTCCTCCATGATCACTTCGTATTTTTTAATCTTTAAATATGTTAAATTTTGAATTTGTTTAACAAAAATTTTAAAGAGGTTAAAAGTGTCACTTTTATTTTTTAGAAACATAGTCCAAGTATATCTTGAAAAGTCATCAACAATTAGAAACACGTATCTATTATGGTTTATGGACTAAACCTGAGTTGGTGCAAACAAATCCATATGTAGCAATTCAAGTGGTTGTAATGTTGATATACCTTTTTCAGATTTAAAACAGGATTTAGTTAACTTCCCAAGTTGACAAGCATCGCACAAATTTTCAGTTTTTAATTTTATTTTGGGTAAACTTCTTACGAGCTCATTTTTGGAAATCTTGTTTATAGTTATAAAATTAATATGACAAAATTGTTTGTGCCATAACAAAGGACCATTATCTTTGGCTAATAAACACATGCTTGGATTATTGTTAACTACCATATTCAAAATATAGATATTTTTATCTCGGTTTCCCTCAAAAATAAGATTTTGATTTGAATATAATATACTACATTTATTTTCAGAAAACGATATTTTAAAACCTTTATCACATAATTGACTAATACTTAATAAATTGTGTTTTAAGTTTTTAACTAATAAAACATCAGAAATGAGAGGTGAATTAAATATACCGTAATTGCTCACATCGCCTTTGCCGATGATATATCCTTTGGTGTTATCTCCAAATGTGACAGTTGCTCCTTTTGAATAGACAATATTGGTTAACATCTCTTTATCTCCTGTCATTTGCTTTGAGAAACCACTGTCGAGTATCCATTTTCCTTTGTTTTTGTTGAGTGGGACCTACAAAAAAATAGTTCAGAATTTATTGGTACCCAAATTGTAACAACTCGTATTTCGATAACATGTTAAAACGAGAATCAAGGCAGAATTTAATTTTAAATTCTGAATCAAGTGAAACGGACTGTGCCATTGCGTTCGTCTCGGAAAAATACGCGAAATAGAGTCCGAGTTTTCGAGAATCGGAGTCCGTATGACCCGTTAAAGGCCCAAAGAAGATTTCTGGAAATTTGAATTTCGGAAACAGTTTTGGAAATCAGATCTGGGGCTAGGCGGGAAGTTTCCCGCCTGGGCCATGTCGACAGGGCTGTCGATAGGCCTGTCGACTTGGGCCCAGACTAAGTCGACAGCCCTGTCGACTTGCCTGTCGACAGGGGGTGGCCGGGGCAATTTGCCTGGCGCACCTGTTTGTCTCACCTGGTCTTGTTCTTGGGCTGGTTCTGGAAGCTTCCGAGATCTGATGGTCCTAATCTATCCTAGGGTTAATCTAAGGGCCTAAAACTATCCTAATCTCTATAAAAAGACCCTAAACCTAACCTAAATCCCTAAAAATCAAACCTAGCAACTAAGTGCTGCCAAAATCAATTTTGATCATGGCCTCCATCTCAAATCCCTAGAGCCTATGCACTCAAATCAAGTTCAAATCAAAAGGTGCAAGCTTGCTACACCAAATCAAGGCCAAATCAACATTGCTATGCGAGTTCCATGACGATTCTTCAACAAAGGAGGCACCTTTCTTAGCCAAGATGATCCATGCTTCTTTGCCTAGGCCTAACTAGGTAAGTTCTAGCCACTTTTGGATCAAAACGGTATTTTTAATGTTGACATGGGATAAAATGAGGCTAAACATGATTATGCGAACCTATATGAACCTTACCTTGCCTCTTGTGTTCATGTTTATGATTTTAGGCCATGTGAGTGACTTAATCATGCCTCTCATGCTATGCATAACCTAGTTTAACTTGCAAGTTTGGATCTTTATGCATGAAATGCTAGCATGAACCTTTAGGAACCACTTTACGTGTGAAACATTGGCTAAGACAAGATTTTGGGGCTTATGCATGTTTATGAACCCAAACCCCTTATGGTAACATGCGAGTTTGTGGCC
This sequence comes from Allium sativum, assembly GCA_030737875.1. Classification (NCBI taxonomy): domain Eukaryota; kingdom Viridiplantae; phylum Streptophyta; class Magnoliopsida; order Asparagales; family Amaryllidaceae; genus Allium; species Allium sativum. The sequence goes on along the minus strand of CM060916.1, from coordinate 744,731,020 downwards.
AAATCCTTTATGAGATTATGCATGCTCGTGGCCAATCCCCTCTTTTAAGTTGTGCATGTTTATGGCCAAACCCTTTTTGATAATATGCATGTTTGTGGCCAAAATTACCTTATGACACTATGCATGTTTATGGCCAATCCCTTTATGATTTTATGCATGTGTAAGCCAATCCCTTTTTGGCATCATGCATGTTTTGAGACCAATACGTGACATAGTATTCTTACTATGTTGACTCGCTTTGCTTGCGTTGGGAAAACACGATTTTGGGTAGTTAGATAAATATGAACATATCGCGAAATCTTAACTTGAATATGACATGTGTTTATACTTGAAAATATGACTTGAAAGATAGCATGGAAGTTGGCATGTAAGTATGCATAAAAACATGAGCTTGGGAATTTACCTATTAAGTTAGGTCTACCCTTTGGGAATTTACCTATTAAGTTAGGTCTACCCAAATGCTTGAAAACTTGTAACATGTTTTGGAAACATGATGAACTTAGATAATTTAAGTGTGGCCAACTCGAGGTTGGGTTGAGTTTGCAACGTAAAACTACCCGGAACCGACCGGCCTAACTAGTAGTTGCAAACAATAGGACCCAATGTGAGAAGTTGGTCATGTCGCACTTAAGACCCGAGGTTAGACTAGGTTGTGGTGTAAATCTACCCGGACCCGCCCGGCTTAACTAGTAACCACAACAAGGTCTAATGTGAGAGGTTAAGAGTGCATTAATTAAATTAATGCCACATGATAAGGTTAAGTAAATTTGACTAATGACACTTAACTGATATGACACAAAGGGGTAGGTTAAGTGGGACCGGGCTTGATTTCCTTAGTGACACTTAACCATGCAAGATGATTAGGAGATGGGGTTAAGTAATTTACACTTAACTAATCCGACTGGGTAATTAGACGAGGTTAAGTAATTAAGACTTAACTAACCTAACCACGGTAATTAGATGGGGTTAAGTAATCCACACTTAACTAATCTAAACACGGTAATTCGACGGGGTTAAGTTAAACACTTAACCAATTTAAACTTGGTAATTCAATGAGGTTAAGTAACCAATACTTAACCAACTTAACGTGGTAATTTAATGGGGTTAAGTTAAACACTTAACTAATTTAACACGATGATTTGATGAGGTTAAGTGACCTATACTTAACCAATCTAACTCGTTAATTTAATGAGGTTAAGTTAACCTATACTTAACCAATCTAACGTGAAAACATGATAAGGCTAAGTCACGAATCGTTTCGAATACGCTTGACCGATTTGACTCGGTAATTTGATAGGGCCAAATTAATATATACTTAACCAATCTAAAATGATAATTAGACAAGGTTAAGTCATGGATTGCTTGATATACTTAACCAACTTGACGCATGGTCTGTAGGGTTAAGTCTTGGACTTGGATACTTAGCCAGTTTCGACATGTTTTGTAGACGGGTTAAGTTGTGAACTTGAGTGACACTTAACCCATTAGATAAACCCTAATTCGGAGGATTAGGTAAATAACCATAGTTAACAAGGATAAGGGAAATAAGGCTAAGTGGTAAACCTTAGTTAAGGGAAACTAAGTAATAATTCTTAGTCAAGGAAATTTGGACCACTTCTTAGATAGATGAGTAACCTGATACGGTAGGTCATCGTTTAAGTATACGTGTAGGAGCAGGCTATCTGATTTAGATAAAGGCTCCAGCGAACTGGGTAACGAAGCAGCGGCTTCGGGGAACGTGAGGATATTCTTGGTATCCCTCTGTGATGTCGCAGATGATCATCCTGGGCTCACGAGAGGTTGAGGTCTGCGGTAGAAGAACCAAGAATATGCCTTGGTTGCTATGCGAGCGACCTAAAGACTGGGGTGGATAGCAGTGAGTCGGCGAATACATAAGGTGCCCGAGATAGCAAGTTCGTCGATCATCTACCATCTTGAGTCAAGCGTGTACGTACGGAAAGGCAGGGAACACCCAACAGACCATAATTGCTATCTAATTATGGGTGAGGTAGGTCGTAGGATGTGGGTTGGCCGGAGTGTAGTTCTCATGCAAGATTTTCTCTTGTGTTGCCTTTCACTAGTTGAGGGAGGGGTCTCGTGGGACCATAGCCACGTGTAGAAAAGCAGACCTTAGTATCTGCATCGGCAGATAAATCTAAAGCTCCCGACCGAGCCCTGTATTTCTTGGTTTGCCCTGTGACAAGACTCGGATGGCACGATGTGATACATGTGCATACAGTTATAGAAAAACGATTCACGATGAATGCGTGGGAAAAAGGGCGCAGTTGAGGGTTAGCGTAATCCCTAGTGGCCTAGGTGGTTTAACCCAAACCGGAATACGAAAGCGTGCAATAGGTAAGCGTAATCCCTAGTGGTGCTAGGTGGCGTAAGTCCTAGTAGTTCAAACGATGATTCATATGGAAGAGCCTAGCTAGAACAAGGGTGACAGTCCAAACGATTTCAAGGATAATACGACATGAGGAAGCCCGTACGAGGTACGGCAAAGGACTGAACTTATATACATGGAAAGAAACATATGATTTGAGTAACCTATATATGCGATATATTAGGTTGACATGGACCATTACACGACTTTGAGCAAGGGACATTCATGGTTAACACATGACGCGGGTAGGGATACTAGTACGAGAGGTGCAGAGCAAATATACATGTTAGGACTAGGAAGAATATACATAATAGATACCGTGGGATGTTAGACGGGGTAGATACCTTGGGATAATGTACTCGATAGAAATCTGACGATGTGATACCTTGACTTATCATAACACCGCAGTTTATCATGATACCTTGGTTTACCTTGCCACAGTAGTTCAACCGGCTATCCTGGTTTATCTATCTTGTAGTTATCCTTATGTTTACTTTCAGTTTATGCATGTCATGTTACCTTTACCTGTTTTTATACTGGAAGTAGATAGGACTTACTCAGTCTTTTTGACTGACCCGTTTTGTTTCGCCTCTTTTCTTCCGTTTCCCCCCCCCCCCAAGGTTACAGGGAGGAAACAATGCTGTTTAGTTCGGACTTCTTCTGCCTGAAGGTCATCATGGATGGCTTGGACTTCTCTTGGCTATGGCTACTTTACTGTTTTTACTTGGGGAATAATTTATGAAAAGGTTTTTATGCTTCTTTATTATTGCAAGACAGGTTTTGATGTACTCTGATGTAAAAGGCTTTAGACCTTATTTATTCATGTTATGAAAGTTTGATTTTACTTCCGCTATTTATATATGTTCTGTCTTGTGACATTTCTGTGCATGTTTACCAATAATGCCCCTCTAAAGCTAGTGCATTCCTTTGCGAGTGACCCTAGCGGAGGCGGGGTGTTACACAAATATAATTAATGTAATTATGAACTGTATCTAAAAATTCTTTGATACACTTGTTTCAAATTAACATGTTGTTTGTTTTTTGGTACCCAAATGCAAACATTTTTAGATGATTTTTTCTTTGATAGGATTTTTCTTTGTACCAGTAGAAACAAACTCAGTACTCTTCTTAATACTAACACATTTGTTAGAACTTTTCTTAGTATTGATTTTTTTACGTAAATCATAATCCTTTTTTACTATGAAAAGGCTGAGAATTTTCTATAATTCTAGAAAGATTTTCTCTACCTTTATTAAAGTTATTCACATTCCTAGAAATATCATCTAATCTTAATTTAAGACCTGAATTATCTAACTTAATAATTTTAAATTTAAATCATGATTTTTTGAAACAATTAAATCACTCTTTTCTTTCCGAGTCTCAATTTCCTAACTCAATAAAGAAATCTGAGAATTTGTATTGGATAGAGTTTCTTGTAATTCTCTAAAATCTCTTTTTCATCTTTAACAAATCTCTTTAAAATTCTGCTTTGTTTCTATCTTCATTTGCTTGTTTATATTTTCTTTTAAAACTATTCCTAGACTCTGTAATTTCTGTATTAATTTCTATTAATTCTTCATAAGTAAAATCACTAGCCTCGGTATCTTTTGCCATGAAACACATATTTGCTTGTTCGTTATCGTTATCATTGTCACTTTCAAAAAATGATGAATCTGAATTATCCCAAGTGACTGTGAAAGCTCGCCTTTTTTATTTCTTCTTTTTGTTGCGATTCTTCTTTAATTTTGGACAGTTCTTTTGATAGTGTTCGGTTTTGTGATAGTTGAAATATTCCACCGAAGCCGGGTTAGGTTCTTTTGTAGTATTTCGTTTTGCATTCTTATTCTGGCTCTTCTTATATTTCAGAAACTTCCCGAAAATTTTGGCTGCGAAGGCAATGTCTTCTTCGTCCGTGTCTGACACATCTTTTTCAGCATGAAATGCTAAAATTTTCTTGTCTTGAGTATGAGCCTTCTTTGCCTGCAAATTTACTTCATACGACATGAGATTACCAACTAACTCTTCGGGTTTCATGGTCGAAAGACCATTAGCCTCTTCGATAGCTAAAACCTTTCTTTCCCATTCATCCGTCAAAGAGTTTAATATCTTTGAAACAATATCAAAATCGGAATATTTTTCTCCTAAGCCTAATAGAGAATGATAAATATTCTGAAACTGTGAGTACATGTCATTTATAGACTCATTTTCATTCATCTTGAAAATTTGAAATTGATTTTTAAGCATAGATATCCTTCTTTGTTTGACCTTGTTAGTTCCTTCGTGAGTTATTTTTAGTGTTCGACAAACTTCATATGTTGTGTTGCACATGCAAACTCGGTTAAACTCATTTGTATCCAATGCACAATGCAACATATTCGTGGCTTTAGCATTGGCAGTAGCCTCTGTTTTTTAGTTGTAGACCATTCAGTATAAGGTGTAGTGGGTTATGCGTAATCTTCTTGTGTAATATTCCAAGCATCAAAACTATTGGCTGGCATATATATTCTCATACATGTAGCCCAATAACTATAATTCATGCCATTGAAAAAGGGTGGTCTTGCAGTAGATTGGCCCTCAGTATATCCAGTATTAGTGCAAGTACTAATTTTTATTATCCATATTGACTATGTATCAAATAACGGTTTTACATTTAAATGATGGCCTTGCTCTAACATCAAATGAAAAGTCTTGTATGACTTTAGCATCTTTGTATATGGACTTATGCGGAAATGACTACGATATACTAACTTAGATTAATATAATAGTTATGTAGGTAAAACTAAGCTAGATGGAATATCTCAAATAAATAAAAGCAGTACGTAAAGAAACCAGGAAGTTTATACTAGTTCAGACTTCACATCCTACGTCCAATCCCAAAGCTCCTCTTCGAAATTCACTAACAACGCCTTCACTTCACCCAGATGAATATGTCACAATAAGCCTGAGCACTAATAAGGTGTCCCTACCAGATCACCCACACAGGACTTCACAAATTACAAAAGAGTTTTGACTTTTGAATGTGTTCTCGTATCAACACTGAATAGACAACGGTTAAGTACATCCTTCCTATAATCTTATACTCAAGTTTTTGACGTGTATGTGAAGATTGAAGGAAGTATGTTGCTTATTGAATCAAGAGATATGAAATAATTTCAATGATTCAACAAGTAACTTGAATTTTAGAGAGCTTTTAGAATGCAGAGAGTATAGAGATGTAATCAGAAATTAAAATAAAATAAGTGAGAATCGGTGATTTGGAATTGAACATAATGGTATTTGTATAATAGTAAAAGAGCAGTAACCTTTCACAAATAATTATTTCGAAGAGATATGGTCGGTTCTATTCAGGAATAAGCAGAAATCTATTTATGAAAGGAGGTGACTCTTTATGCAAAAAGTTGCTATTTCAAATTCAGTCAACTGGTCTGCATTTCACCAGTCAACTGGTTAATTATATAAAATTGTATATATATATATATTTAAATATGAATAGAAACTAGGCGTTAATGGCTTTGGTTTACTGACCAGTTGACTGGTCTGGTTTTCCCAGCTAACTGGTCTATTTTTCCCCAGTCGACTGGTCTAGTTTTCACCAGTCGACTGGTTAGTAAAACCAATCCAGTATTGGCCATTTCTATTCATATATTCACACACACACACACACACATATATATATATACATAGAAATCCATGCATTTGTGTTATACTATAAGGATAGATTTTAACATATTTCAAACACAACTAGATACTAATATATATATAAACTTAGCTCTTCACTTTGATCTTCATTTCCATGTTGTCATGAATCGAAAATATCGTGGATCAACATCTCCATCATCATTTCCTGGCTCACCCGATCATGATAAACACCGACCAACCGCTGTGACAGGTCCTTCAGTGACCTAATACATCTGGTAGGTTACTCAAGTGTAATATCAAGCTGAATCGATTCGACCTCACGTTTCTTCCCTGAAAGCCGATAAGAAGGCAAGCATTGGCTGATTTCATAGCTGAATTTACAACTCCAGAAGAAGACGCTTTGTATAATAATGCTAGCCCACCCGAGACTAAACTGGGATCAAGCATCTGGAAGATAAGATGTTGCTTGCAATGATGACGTTTCGGCACCAGAGTTGTCTTGGTAACTCCGGAGGGGCGATCGATCTATTCTACCTTAAGGCTGAATTTTCCTGCTATTAACAATGATTTCGAGTATGAAGCCCTGATTATCAGGATGAAATTCGCGAAGGAATTGGGAGTGGTTGCATTGGATATTTTCTATGACTCTCAAATTGCTTTGTTTCTAGTGCGGAAAGGTTATCAGACAAACGGACCACAACAAGCCGCTTACCTAGAATGGGTGGAAGAACTGTTGGATAGCCTTGAGTACTATAGTATTTCCCACATCCCATAGGAGGAAATCAGAAAGCGAATTGGTTAGCCAAGATGGCCAGCTCTGATAGTCCATAGGAGACATAGATGGTTCTAATTGAAGTCCTTATGCGCCAAGCCTTGATCACATGGAAGTTGATCAAATATTAGAAGTCAACCCCGAAAGAGAGTCATGGATGACCCTTATAAAGAATTTCCTGCAGCATGGAACACTTCCATAGAGGGAGAAAAGCGTACCATTGTCTGCAAAGCTACCGGATATATTATGCGGCATGGAACACTACCAGACCATTGATTGTGACTAATCCAGTAGGGGGTTCATCCAGTTTGCGTATGATTTCTCGTGGTCTAATGTTGTCGAGTCATAGTTGCTTGCTCCTTTGTGTGTGATTGCTTTGTTTTGAACTTCGTTGGTTTGGGATTTGGACTGGCTTAAGAGGTATGTGGCAAAAGTAGAATGCGAGAAGCTGGAGGTGACTGTCAGGAATGTGGAAGGGCGAATGGTTGTGATTCAATGTAAGCCCGAAGATGGTGTCTTCGTAACCTATTTATATTTGCTTGCGATTCCACTAGAAGACTTACTATCTATGTCAATCGCTTGTGAGTTCGATGATGTTTTAAGAAGGTCAAAGGACTGCCATCGCATCATGAGATTGAGTTCAGGATCGATTTGGTCGAAGGTGCCAGACCTATCGTTAGGCCTCTTAGGCGGATGGTGCCTAAGGAACAGCTAGAGTTAGAGGTGCAAGTTCATGACCTTTTGGGAAAAGGATTCATTCAGAGAAGTGTATCCGAATGGGGTTCACCCGTTGTGTTTGCAACCAGGGTTGATGGATCTCTTAGACTGTGTATAGACTATCATGAGCTGAACAAGGTGAACAAGAAGAATGAGTATCCGTTGCCAAGAATATACGACTTGTTCGTTCAGCTTCACGAGGCCAAGGTGTTTTTTCAGATGGATTTGGCAACGAGATTCCACCAATCGAGGGTGGCAAAGGATAGTGCCGAAGATTGCTTTTAGGACACCGTCTGGTTTCTTTAAATGGTTGGTGATGCCATTTGCGTTGACTTACGCACCAGCACATTTTGTGGATTTATGAATATGGTATTCAGAGACCAATTTAAAAAAGTCTGTGCTTGTGTTCGTGGATGATATTTCGGTTTACTCCTGAAATGAGGAAGAGCATAAGAAGCACTTGTGAGTTGTTTTGGAAATCTTGCGAAAGCATCGGCTGAGAGCTAAGTTTTCGAAGTGTCACTTTTAGAAGAGTGAAGTGAGGTTCTTAGGCCAGGTTGTTTCTGGAAATGGAATAGCGAAGGATTCCACTAAGGTGGCAGTAATCCAGGACTGGGACAAAACCTAAGAATGCGATGGATGTTTGGAGTTTCCTTGTGCTGGCGGGATATTATTATCGTTTTATTAAGGATTTCTCCAAGATAGCTACACCATTATTAGGATTTGATTTCAAGCCTAGATGCGGGCTAGAGACTAAAAGGTTGGCAAGCTTATCGATAAGACTTACCTTCATCGAAAGGATTAGCGAAACCGAAAAGCATGATGTAAAGCTTGTCGAGATTTTCCAGAAGTTAGAAATAAAGGAATTTGGGTCATAATGGATCGCTCGACCAAAAGTGCGAGATTTATTCGTATCAGATCGATTAGGACAAAATCGAAGTTGGTTGAGCTTTATATTAAATGGATAGTTCGATTCCATATATCCCAAAGAGCTGAGTGAGTGATCGAGACCTGTTGTTCATGAGTAGATTTTGGAAGAGTAACCGAGTTATGTTTGAGTACGACTTATCATCCTCAGACTGATGGTCAAACCGAAAGGGTTAACCAAGTTTAAGAAAATCTCCTTAAGGCTTGTGTATTGGACTTCAGAAGATCGTGGGAAGACCATTTACATCTGGCTGAGTTTGCATATAACAACATTTAGCAATCGAGCATTGGGATGGCACCGTATGAAGCGTTGTATAGTAGATCGTGTAATTCTCCGGCATGTTGGTTAGAAAGTGGAGATAAGTTGATGCTTGGGCCTGAAATGATCAGAGAGACCTCATATTGTATCGAGATCGCTCGGTAACGAATGAAGGCAGCCAAAGATCATCAAAAAAGATACGCCGATAAGCATAGAAAGGATTTAGAGTTCAACGTTGGTGATATGGTTTTCGTGAAGATTTCTCCTTTGAAGAATGTTGTAAGGTTTGGGAATTAGGGAAAGTCGGCCCCAAGATTCGTTGGACCGTTTCCGATAGTTGAGCAAATTGGAAAGCTCTCATATAGATTGGATTAACCTAAGAAGATGTTGAGTGTGCACAATGTTTTCCATTTGTTGATTCTACGGAAGTGTGTGCATGATTGGAATGTGGTGGCATCTCCAGAACAATAGGAAGACCTAGAAGTTGGGTTCGTAGTTATGAAACCTCGTAAGTCGCTTCACGTTGTGGAGAATAACAGAAAACAACTTAGGAGGAAGATGGTTAAGCTATTCAAGGTGAAGTGGAGTGAGGATGATGACGATTGTATGTGGGAAATGAAAGAGAGTATGAAGACGACCCATTCATAACTCTTCGTTGGTATGACCCATTGATATTGTGTCAAATTTACACCACTGTAACTTGTACTATTCCTTAGAATTCCACGTGCTAGATTAAGGATATGGATGCTAGTTTGGATGGTAATTTGGTTGTTGTGGATGGTAGGCATGCAGAATTGTTTTTAGTTGCTTGTGTTTGCTTGGGATTTCGGGGGAAAAATTCCTAAAGGGGGGAGTATGTAATGACCAACATTTTATGTATCGGAGGATCGTAAAATATTTTTATTTAATTCTGTGAGGGTCGGTTCATTCTTATATTTTGATATGTTGGTTATGGGAATGTGAGACATGTCCATAATTTTTATCAATTTTATTTATGACCATTTTGCTCCTATCAGTTTTATGCAGGGCATACCTTTTGACTGGGATCGAATCAGGTTCTTAGATTGATTTCGTTGGAAAGGAAATGGTGTTGCAAATTCCGTAAAGTGGTCACATTAAAGATTTGGTACAACGGTTTGGGGGAAGTCACTATTTTTATGTTACACAAATTTTGGACAGACAACTAGTCATTGGTGGGCAGATTTGGTGTGGCCCATTAGTGGGCCAGTTAGATGGCTATAAGTAGGGGAGTAGAGGCAAAGAGAATGGTTTACTTTCTTCATTTTCTTATTTGGTTGGGGTTTGAGATTCTCCCTACTCCAATCAAATACGTTTATCCTCCATTAAAATTATAGATCTACATTAGAAGATTGGAGATCTACATCAAGGAAGGCTAGATCAACATCAAGGGCAAGTAGATCGCACCAAATTGGGTGATTTGAAGATAATTCTTCATTGTCCGAATTTGTAGATCATTGTTTTAAACCTAATTTGAAGATTTGATGAGTGATAAACATCTCTAATGCCGATTCAATCGAGACATGAGTTGTTTGATCTTATTTTCATCATTTCAAGTTGTTTTCACCTAGATCTCCATCATGGCAATGTATTTTCATTTGAATCACCATAGGATCTAAGTTAGTAAGATTATAACAGTTAAATTCATGTGTTTATGCAAGTTAGATCCATTTATTGATTTGTTCATAACTTTATCATGATTTGGTGAATCCTATATGATTGTATGACGATTATTGATTGCTTGATTGAAGCTGATCGATTTGGATGAGTTGGTTTCATAGATATTCTTCGTGAGGTGTTAGACCATATGGACGGGAAGGTTTGATGAAACTGCAATGATGGACCTGCAGTGATCGATCTGCAATAGTGGACCTACAATGATGGACCTGCAATGATGGACCTACAGTGATGGACCTGCAGTGATGGATCAATGAATGATCCATCAAATACATGATCAAACGGAATTTATTTTTGGTTTGATGATGGTCGTGGCTTCGATATTACTTCAAGTTGGAATGTTTGAAGTGTTGTGATGTGTTCATTGATCGAGGAGATGCAACAAATATGAAGATGACTCAAGTGTGATTTAGGCTCGTGGATAATGGTTGCTCAAGACGAGATCTGAGCTTGTGGATAGTCCCCGGTGATGACGACTAGAGTTATGAAGGCTGAGAAATTATCGTTGACATAAGTTCTAGTGGGCTCCAAGCAGGGATATAACAGGGACGCCTAAAAGACTAGTGGGACTAGTCGAGTACTAGGGCCTATTGGATGGGCCTAGTTGTCTCGAGGAGGCAAATGTACGTGGGACGTGCAGTAGTCTGACTAGAACTGGGGTTACCATTAACTCTTGATGGACGACATGTCGTGGCCAGTCATATGAGCATCTTGACAGCTGGCACGTCAGGGCCAGTCATACGATTAACGATGGTTTCAAGGCAAGATTTGCTGTGATAGCCAGACTCATGGATGTAGATTGTTTTTCTTGTATCATCGTGCGTAGATTGTTCGAGTCGAAGTAGATATCTCTTGGATGCATATCTGATGTTGGTTTAGGCTTTCAGGGCTTGTGCTTGGGGAATGTTGATCTTGATTAGAATGGTCTATGCTGGATAATTAGTTTCTATGTCTTTTACTGGTTGTTTTAAGATTTTGTAAAGGCTATCATTGTCAGATGTGGAGGAGACAAACTTGGGGCACTTCTCTATTGATATGTTGGTAGATTAGTTGATTGATCTACCTATCTCTCATGTACTTTATTGATGATGTTAGATAGTTGTTTTATCGATCATTAAGACTGTTGTCTAACTCAAGGTTTTATGTCTCCCTCTTATTACATTGGGCTATTCGTTCATTTGATGAATGGGTAGGCTGAGTAGCAGGTGACAGGTAGTAGACCTTGATGAGGACGATGCTATTGAGCGACAACAAGTAGGAGGCTAACATATTATTTTCTATTATCTGTTATTGTTGTTTTCCGCTATTTGATGTATTATTTGAGTGAATTGTAGTGAGGCATTTTGTACAGACTCTTGTGGTATATCTCACTGTTGTATCCATAATTCATGATGATATGAACAGTTTAAGATTTTGCTCAATTTTACTTCACTATTATTGCCTGTTTTATATGTTCTATTATATTTTATCCTTGCGCTGTGAGTTGTACGAAAGGTTCCGCTTTTGTTTATCATGCTCTGATAATCGTCCATAGTTTCATGGCACACCTTTTCAGCACATTATTCCTTTTGTTAAGTGTAGGAGTTATGGAGAGTCATCACCTGGCTCCTACCCACAGAAGGCTTGGAGACTTGAGAATAGTATTAGCCTGAGATCCCCACTGGTGCTGGGGGCATTGGCATGAGCTTGTGAATTTATCTTAAATATGCCATGGACTTGGCCTATTATTCAAGGTTAATTGAGGGAAAATACACTATACCTTCAAACTGCTTTACCCATACGTTAGATATGGGTATAAAACATAAGTTAGATATGGGTTTAAAAATTAAATCGCAAGTACATTGAATGGAAAGCGAATGATAGAAACAAATTACTTAATTAATTACAAATTCGTTCTGATCAATAACTACTTTACTAATTAGTTTTTCTATACAGAGCGATAAAGAAAAAGGCGAGGGCCGCACTCACAACAACCACAGCAGGCCAATGGAAAACTAAAAGAAACAAGTTTGAATGTGTTTAGGAATTTGATGTTTTGGACTTCTTAAGCTCTCCGAACTTCTTCTTCTCCTCCATCTCAATCTCGATAAGTAGACATTTTTTCTTTTGTTTCTTCCTAATTTAAAATTGCTCAGGTTCGGGAGTAGACTTGGAGCTTGCATCCCTTGGTGGGGGAAGATCAGCAGAAACCTCTATGCTAGAAGGGAGGACCATGCTTATGGGATCAGCAGGAAAAGGCGTGCACAAGGTCTCAATCTTGATTTGCAGAAGCTTGCTTTTATTCCTCGGCTTCATTTCAGCAAGTGTCAACTCCCCGATCTTACCGGACTCTCCAGCATATATGACATTGTCGTTGCCACCCTTGCCGTCAAAATCTTTTTCTGTAGCTATCATCTCTCCTTCCTTCAAGGCATCATCATCAGAAGGCACTGCAGGCTCTTCAGTTGACTTTGTCTCTAGCTCCTTATCAACATCGGCAGGCCTTGCACCTAAAGCAGAGAGAGCAATAGTTACTAGCTCTAGAGAAATAATGGGCCTCTCAATTGGAAGTCTCATAGCACAACGACACACCAGAATAGCTTTATCAAACTGAGGAGAGAATATGGAAATACCTTCGACAAACTAATCTCCAAGAGTTGCGAGTATTTGAGATTCAGTAATGTGGGAGACAATTGTGTGTGTAATAGGTCATGGGCGCTCAGGATCATATTTCCCTATCTTCCTAGCTTTGGGCACTATAGAGGAAGAGCTAGACCAACCTTCAATGGCATCTTTACCCTAAAACTGATGCTTTACGGCATTCTCAACTTCCTTTAGCAGTATGCTTCCTTCTGCCAAACGCTCAGGTTCATCACCCCTCAAGAATGTCCTCATCAGTTCTTTCTCATCAATTCTTCCTCATCTACAGTTTTAACCTTCAACCTGCACTTCTCATTGTCAACAAGCTCGCTCCATGCATCAACTAAAATTGTGGGACAGTCCACCACCCATGATATGTCATGGTATCAAAGGACTTGCGCAAAGAAAGACATTATAAGATGTCCCATGCCGTCCAGATCCTGTTTAGCCTCAACGCGTTGTCTCTCCATCACGGATTTTTCAACCTCAAACTAAGATTTGGAATTAGAAGCAGACTCGAGCGCCATATTAGCATTTTCCTTGGCTCTCTTTTCCCTCTCATCTACATCAGCTAGCTTGGCTCTTAGATCAGTGGTTTCCTTTTCAAGATTAGTCTTTTCATGCTCGAGGCATGTGCAAGATGGTATAAAATCAGTATTCTTAGTTGTAACACTCAGGCACTGTTCCTTAAGGGCTGCACGTTCATTACTATTGACATCGAGCTCGTTGTGGAAACGTTGTTGCAGTGCATCGTGCAGTTTCTTTTATTTTTCGATGTCACGTTCCACAAAGGCGATTTTACCTTGCATTTCTTCGCATTTATTCTCCAAGGTTTTGGCACGTGACGTTTCCCACAAATGCCTTTGATTATCCAAGTCCAATTGCAGATGTTGTATAATTTTGTATAGCTTTCGAGCATACTTGCATGTTTCTTTGTATTGTTGATCAACACGTTCTATCTTTTCCTTAATAGTAGCAGACAAATCTTCGGGGTCGGGTTGGAGATTGGGCACAAAATGCATATTCCCAAAGTGATATCGAGGAAAATGCTCCTTTAAGACTTTTATCCTCTCGATAATAGAAGCATCAAGGACAACAAGCATTGATGTGGAAATATCAATTGATTTATGCTTAGATGAAACGATTGCTGCATCGTTCTTATCTTTGGATCTTTCCTTGGGGTCAAAGTGCTTCCAAAAATGTTTATCCTGTGGGTGTGACTCTTTTGGAGGAGGTGGGGCCTTGGGTGTTTGTTTATCCCCTTTACGATGACCCTGGTAGCTTTTGTGTGTGTCAAACTCGGACCGGACGGGAGAGTGGGAGCGTGAGGAAGGATAATACTTTTGTTGATAATGCTTCTATCCTCCCTTTCACGGTCATCCTTGCAGTCGTGCTCAGAGTCGGAATAAGACTTCGAGATACAACTAAGGAGCTTTTTAGGATCATTACTTCGATGAGACATAGACCTTGCAAATTAAAGTAAACCAACATTAGAATTAGGAATCAGTGTAAGAAACAGGTGATGTGATGTGTAATGTCCATGTTATGTATGTCCTAAGTGAACCCCCCGACGGATCGGAGCTTGGGGTTCGGTTGGTTAGTGTCATTTTCCCCATCTTAGTGGGTGTGATTTCCTCCTCAAAAGTAGGAAAGAAAGAACCAGAACCAAGGTCTTGAGAAGAATATATTTTATCCGATAAAGGAAGGTTTCTTAAGCGTTGGAATTGAGACACTAACTTCTCTTAGAGGGAGTCGTGGATCAATGATTTACCCGGAGATGGAGTCTCAGGAGAGGACTTCTTCTTTGTGGTAGATATATCTTTAGGAGAAAGGTGCCTAGGCTCCTCCTTGGTAGTCTTTTCTAAAAGATCCTTTGTGAATACATTTATGAGAGAAGGACCCATAAGAGTTTCGCTAGTTACTTTCACGAGGGATTTCTCCTTTTCTCCCGTATGAGGTTCCTGACTGGAACTTGCTAGGTCTTTGCTTCTTGGGACTCCCAAGATTCAAATGATATTGTTGCTTGCCCCCCGACTGGGGGCATGATTTCGGTCCCTGCTGACATCAGGGGAATCTGAGCTAGGGGGACATATATAGTAGCATGACCTCCACCAACTCCCATACTTCACGTAGACTAAGCAAGTGACATCTTTGAAGAAACTCTTTCATGAGGCAACCCCTAACACTTAGCAAGCCCGGTGGTGCATTCAGTAAAATAGTTAGACGATCCTGGTACACTTGGCCTTGCAGCTTCTTGGGATTTGGAACTGAAAATGAAAATAAATTTTAGAATTCCTACGACATAAAGCTAAAGAGGAGAAACTGAGATTTAAAGCTCAGTAGACTGAAGCCATCTCCTAGCGCATCCGACTTAGTGATGGATATTAAACCAATTAGGCCTTATGTCACCCACATTACTGAAGCCCTCCATAATCATCTTCCTCTTAGGTATAGATTCAAAGTAGAGGAAAGGAGTCACTTATTGACGATGCTTAAAGTTGTAGAAAAAGATTATGACTTCATAGGTGGGCTCCACACCTAGAACATCCAAATATGCTATATACAAAGTGTACAAGTATGAGTATGCTATCGGATGAAGCTGCATAGGAGCTATTTTTACCCGTCTAAGAAAATCAACGATGAAAGGTGAAATGGAGGAATGATCCCAACTGAGCACATTTGACGATTTATCTCCATGTATCCTTTTGGAGGATTGTGGTCTATCTACAATGCCGGCGACTCGAATGTCATCCCAAGAAATCCCATGTTTTAGGCATAATCGTTGAAGCCTGGATTCATCAGTGGCAGATAACCAAGAGTCATTGGAGCTCTATTGTCGCTACTCCTCCGACCTATTCATCCATGGAAATTCCTTCCTTAGAGGATTCTACTTCCTCATGGATGTCAACCTCGAATTATGGATCATTGGCGTCATAATTAGAATCTGATGGAAGAATATCGAGATTGTTTGTGGTCTCTGAAGCTTTTCCTTTTTCAAATTCAGAATATCTTATAGGATATCTCCCAAACATGCTTGCTGTACTATCCAAGAAGCGTTGGTGGTTAGAGTAAAATAACCTATGTCCCCATGCGTTTGTGTGCTAGTGTGTGCAGTGCAGGTATAATGAAAGACATAATGGAAAGAAATGTTAAAAAGCATTTGTTTGCTTGATCGTTGCAGTGTCGCAAATAATTATGTCCTTATGTTCAAAACCATATGAAATAGTATGGTATGCCTCTTTGATTCAAGCCCCGGAAGACTGTATCCTAACTATCCAAAAGTGTATATTCTCTATTGGTTTTCTTATTTAAAGTAACGGTGTTCTCGTGATCGTCAACTTGACTAAAAATTTCATATCAGTTGTTTAGGATACCTAAGTATATGTTAGTCTAGATCTAAAAACTCCAGATCAGATAGGTTACTGGTTCGATTATTTTAAGTCAAATAGCACCAGATCGAGTGGGATCAGGTTGAACGACTGCGGATCAAAAAATTTGGATCTGATCCCACATTACCCCCATCTAGCCCTTGCATCTGCTCTTCATCAACTTCTCTAAATCAAACCCGACCATCTCTTTTCTCCTCCTTCTTCTTCGCTGGAACTCCATCATGCTTTCGCTCATCCCCAATCCACAAGAATGAGAGTTGAGTCACTGAGACGACATCTTGGACATTGCCGATCGACCGGAGGAACCACGACCATCACCATTAAAGATTCCGACATCACTAGTGGTGGTGACGGTCCCAGATGTTCGAAACACTGACGACATGGCGAATTGGAGAAAATGAACATGGCCTTGGGATTAAATTCATGTAATATTTCGAATTAAAACATGAATTGCATGATTAAGACCAACCATTAATTCAAGAATTGGAGAATGAAAAAAATGTGAAATCGAATTGGCCGTTGGTTTCAAAGCTTTGCCTATCCGAAGTTCAATGGTAGTAAAAAATAGAAGGTAAAAAGAAGATAGAGATGTCTTGGCTTATATACAGTTCCAAGGTAACTATTCAGCTTCCTAGAAAGGGAGGCAGGATTGTGTTTTTCGGCGTGGATTTGAAGGACATAGGGGTGTTTCAGATCGAACATACCATGGATCAAACAACTCGATCTTGAAGATAATGGAATTTTCGATCCGAAAGTTGAAAGAAAAAAAGAATTGGGAAAAAAATAATGGACATCACTGGAAGTCATCTCACGCTTGTAACAATATGAAAAACTCATATTTTAATTTGGTTAAATCTTGGCAATCATCACAAATTTTTTTTAGAACGACTTATATACGTATATTCATGTATGAGAGCCAACAATTTGACATGATTGGAAATAAATAAAGTTCATCTTTTTTATTCTACAAGGGTGAGAAGAATTTACCTGTGTACCAGCCACCATTTCAGGAAAAGATTTCGACTTGCTGATTACAGCCAAAATAATTATGGATACGGTTGTCTATTTATACGTACACTATCCATAGATGGCCTTCTGCAATAAGTGATATAAAATTATGGTCGTACGACAACATTCGCTTCAAGGTGTTAGCATAGATATTAACAAGATGTTTCAGTAGCTATAAATATATTCAACTCAAAAAAGTTAATAAAATTTTACACCTCAACTATCCACACCATCATTTAAATCTCAACCATCAATCCATACCTCAGTTATTTCTATTTCCCACTTTTATTTTTATTCACTCGCTTTCCTTTTCATTTCGTTCTCACTCCTAAATTTCCAAAATCATTATGATCCCTAATTTTCATTCACCCGTTGTTTTACTTGAACCAATACATAATCTTCTGGTTTTCATTATTTTGACCCGACCCTTCCGAGAAATGCCTAATCGTCCATTTTCAAGTTTTGAGCTCCGCATAGAAAACCTTAGCTCATTCGTCATACGCCAAAACCCCTAATTCAAGTAAGCAGCTGAATCATTCCGGTTCTCCATGATCTGGAGCCTACTCGATCTTGCTTTGCTAGACAACTACAGAATCTTTTATTTTACTTCATTTATTTATGGTTTATTTTGAGGCTTTGTATGGAAAATGGACTTCTGGGTGTCCCGAAAGAAAACCCCTTTTCACAAGCATCGCGAAGAATAATAGGCTAAGAAGAAGGTATAAATTCCTTTGAATTTGCATGCGTTTTTTATTCTCAATCTTAAATATCATCGGGAATTATAACTAAGCTGATAATATTGCTTAATTAATTAATTTACTTTGTAAAGATGTTGTTATGAAAGAGAGTTGATATCAGAAGTAGTCATGTTATTCCACCAACGTAGGGTAGTCATAATGGCTCATAACTTGATAGTTGTTAGACCAAAAATTGGGCCTAACACCCAAATGCAGATCACAGATCACAGAATGCGGAAAAAGGTAAATAAAGAGGAGACACACAAAGTTTTTATAGTGGTTCGACTGTAGATGTAACCTACGTCCACTTTATAATCTTATTGTTATACTGACAGATTACAAGAATCAGTTATATGTAGACACACAATCCGTGTGTTAATTGTATTGAAAAGAGAAGAATTTGAGTGTATGGAGGTGCAAAGTCCTTGCACTTCAGTAATGGTGGAAGCTATGAAGAGTTAGAGCCAAAAGGATCCTTGAAAATGCCTTCAAATGGTGTATTTATAGCTGTTTCCTGAAGGCGGTTCATGGGACACATGGCACGCATCCCAAAAATCTCGAAATGTGGTGGAAAACGTCCAGACATCATCTCCAAATCGTCATGTGACATGTGTAATCAGATCCATGCAATTTGGAGTGAAAATAGCCTTGAGAATGAGTCAGAACAAGCTGTGCAGGAGCAGGTGCGGGGATCGGATCGTGGTGGGGTACGTGGCACACGATCCAGGATAATAGGAGCAAGACGTGGCATGAGAATAGGTCAAAACAGGGAGCGTATCTGCAGGTCGGAAGTTCGGATCGCGATCATGGGGTCGGATCGTGGCCATGGGTCGGATCGTGATGTGTCTATCACGAGCCGAGCCTGGTCGTGAGCGGCATAGTGAAGCTGGAGTGAAGTGCTGGCGATCGGGTCGGATCGTGAGATGTATTACGGATGGTTCGTGGTCTGAGGAGGGCGATCCGATGAGGGATGATCCGAGGGTGCGTGATCCATACTTCGATCGTGTACTGCTTCGTTGTTTTATCCAGGAAATTGCCAGATTACACCAGTTTACGGAAACGGGCATAACTTTCAAACCGTAAGTCCGATTGAGCCAAACCGAAGCTCAAACTGAAGCTAACTCAGAGATCTACAAAATTTACAAAGCTCAGCTCCATAATCACTGTTTTCGGGCCCAAAAGAGGTCGTCTGATAGGAGTTTCGGGCCTGTTTATGTTGAGGATGTGATTTTGACCAAATCTCTCAATGTCTTCTGACGTCATTTCCATCGCTCGAGCATGTTATCATTCAGGAATTCCATGTGTGACGGCTTTTGCCAAAAAATGTGTCAACAATAGTGTAATAACTTTGTGTTGGTGGATGGACTACATGCGAAAGTTTAAGCTGTAGCTAGCACATTTCTCTCGTTTATGTTTACAGCCATTATTAGTTTCTACTTCACTTCCTCCTTTTTACCGAAAATCGTACAAACTCCCGCGCAGTGAAATTATAATTGGATGGATAGTTTCACATAGTAGGTAGCTAATCGATAACGATCCATCATTTTTTTATTCATTTAATGATTGTAGTACGTCTTTTTGTTAAGTTTTATACAATTCGATTGCTCTATTTATTGCTTCACTACATCACTATCTTTGCATTCTTTCTCCTGGAATGACCGTTTTTCCTACACTTCTGATTTAGATTAGCACGGTACCTTTTTGTGTAAATAGCTAATTTGGGTTTTATTTATTTTAATTTTTAGCAATGGATTTTTGGTACTTGATCATTTAAATTGTTGATTAGTTGGTTAATTGCACCTGTTTCTATATTAAAACTTTTGGGGGTATTATTATTATTATTATTATTATTATTATTATTATTATTATTGTGTTGTGTATTGTAGAATTATTAATCGGGAGAGGCAACTTTTCTTCTGATCATTTGTAAGTATCATATAAAATTAGTCTATTTCTTACACACACTTCTATTATATCATTATGCTTTAGAAGAATGATTTTGTGAAGCAGCTGGTTAATTTTCCAAGTCAAATCATTCAGTTGATTGAATCAGCATTCCACTATATAAGTTTGATTCCAGTTGTAGCTAGTCCTTTGCAATTATGTATTTAGCATACATCAGTCACAGTATATGGCCAAAATTAAGGTTAAGTGGTCTTCATCAATGCCAAAAACGACGTAATTGAATGGCTAGGATTATTCAGGCAATTGTCTCATTTGATAAATACTATGATCAGAGGATTAGATCTAGTTATGAAATACGTTGCATGGTTCGTGATACTGTGGTCTTTTTGCTAGGTAGTGAAAATGCATGCTTCAAGCATGATTTCATTCAAGATTTGAGTAACAAAGCATGTGATTTAAATATCTTTGAAGAAATTTATTTAATTATTGTTTAACATAAAAAACCGTATCAGGTTTACGGTGGTGATGCAAATAAATCGTCTACAGCCATTTTCCGTATTGACAAATGGACGATTACTTCATTCGAATTTTTAGATTGGCTTCAGGCATAAGCAGAACCATCACTAGCTTTATTGGTGAGTTAACCTCATGATATTGGGATGCCTCTATATGCTTGTCTTAATGTTGACACGTTTGTTTTACTTATTAGATTTTACTGCAATTGAGGCTATCAATTTTTTTACTTAGTATCGTACGCATTTTATTTGCTTAAATTCCTTTAGCTCCAAAACCTTTAGTCTAATATGGTTTGATGGTTCTGCTGCAGTGGACCTTTTATTTTGTCATCTTGAAAGACACTCAAATTCTAAAAGAAAAGTTTATGCTTTACTTTTGGTAGATTAAACAAATCATCTTTAACCTTCACGGATAATCCATTTATATAGTATTCATTTTAACTGCACCATAAGGCCTTTAGCGTAGTATGATTTTCTATGGTATTCATCTAAATATGTTGTTGTCTAAAGATTGTCACCATCTTCCATTGACATCATGATTAATGGATAAATGAAACCATGAGTTCATTATTATATTACTGATGATCCTTTTTTAATATAGTTTGTATTTTGTTTGTCAATGTTATGGAAACAAGAGGATGAAACTGCACGCTTATATGCTGAAATTATAGAATCATTTCAGGGAAATGATACAACTAGGTCAAATACATTTGTTAGAGGATGATTGATTAATCTAATTGAAAAGTTGAAGACTAATTCAGAAGGTTAGATGAATATGTATACTTTTGATGCTGTAAAGTTAAATAAAAGATTAAATAAATCATTTGTTTGTTAAACAATGGATACATGCTTGAACTTTCTTCTTCATTATTATTCTTACTAAAATAGATGTGCCTTTTCAATCATTCAACCATCACAGATGGAAATTCCAATGATGGTAACTAGGCAATGAAAGTGCGTTGAATATCAGGTGGTAGATAGCCATGTTCCTTGCTTATATAAACTACATTACAGTCTCGACTTTGCAAGGAAAACCTTAAATAACGAAACTAATGATAAAACTAATGCTTTTTTAGATGTTAATCAGAGTCACATGTTTCATGTATATGTTACAAATACAAATTTATTTTTCGTCATACAACGAAAATCTTGCATACTTGGGCCTATGAAAATGATGCATCACTTGGCTCTAGGTATTTATTGTACATGTAAACATGAGACAGAGTGAAAGCAGAAGCCGAACTAGAAGTGTGGAGCGAATACAATGACAAACAATGTATTGACAGTTTGAGTATATGTAGTGTAACGACTAGCGGAGGATCGTAAAATATTTTTATTTAATTCTCCAAGGGTCGGATCATTCTTATATTTTGATATGGTGTTCATGGGGAGTGGGACATGTCCATGATTTTATCAGTTTTACTTGTGACCATTTCACCCTGTTATTTTATTTTAGGGGATAACTTTTGAATGGGATCGAACTAGGACATGGGATCGATTTTATTGGATCGGAAATGGTGTTTCCAATTTCGTAGAGTTGTCATATTAAGGATTTGGCTGAGCAGTTTGGGAAGAATCGCTGTTTTAGAGTTGCTAATTTTCTGGACAAACTAATTAATTATTAGTGGGATTATTAGTGAGGTCTATCAAGGCAAGGGGTTGTTGGCTATAAATAGGAGGGTAGGGGTAAAGAGAATAGTTTAGTCTCTTCATTTCTCATTTGGTTGGGTGCCTGTGATTCTTCGTTCAACCATATACATCTCCACTTCATTTCAATTCATAGATTGTAAAACTAGGATTAAAGATCAACATCGAGAAAGGTAGATCACATCAATTGAGTTGATTCAGAGGCCATTCTTCACTGTCCAGATTAGAAAGTTGTTGATCTCAAGATATTTTGTGGATTTGGTGAGTGATAAGCATCTCTCACATGGATTCCATCAAGTATATGGGTTTGTTTGATCTTAATTTCATTATTTCGAGTCATTTTCACCTAGACCTAATCAAGGTAAGTATATTTTGAATTCGGATCACACCATACGTTCTAATCTAGCAAGTTATAAAGGTTAATACATATGTGTATGCATGTTTAGATCTAATTATTGATTTGTTTATTGCTTTATCATAATTTGGTGAATTTCATATGATTGTGTGATGATTATTTGTTGTGCTAATGATTTTTGATGATTGATTTGTTGTGCTATTGATTATTTGGATGAAATTGGTCGATTTGGATGAGCTGTGTGCAAGATGTTCGTCTTTGGTGATGAATCGGGTATGGCTCATCGCATGTTGATAGATCGTCTGCGTTCTAAGCTTGGATCGGTGTGAACGTTGAGTGCAAGGCTTGGATCGGTGTGAACGTGGTGGGGAAACCAAGGTGGATTGGATCGTGGCAAGAGGACGGATAACGTGGCAAAGAAGTGGTTCAGATCGCATGCACACCGATGGATTATTGGCAAAGTAATGGATCAGATTAAAATGCATGGATCGTTAGAAATGCGTGGATCACTGAAAGACTGGGGTGCACTCGATGGAAATGGATTAGGCTGATAGCTTGGCATGGATCGGGCATACTTTGCATCAGCCAAAAGTGCCTAGATCGGTGGATCGGTGAAGTCACGAACTGCGCATGGTAATGGGATGGATCAGATCGTGTTGCGATCGATGGACTAGGCGGATCGAGAGATCGGGCGGAGAGGTGGTTCGGTGAAGTCATAGAGTGCACACGACAGAATGGTGGATATAATCGAGCACTGCCTGATGGATCGGGTGATCCAGCTGAGTGTTGTACATATGGATCATGTGCGATCCATGGAGATGGATCAGTGACCGATCCATCAAATATTGACTAAATGAAGTTTATTTCTAGTTCGCCGATGGGCGTAACTTCGATGGGAATTCAGATGGAATGTTCGAAGCTTCGTGAAGTGTTCATTGATCATTATGTGATGCAATGAAGTTATGAAGACGACTCAAGATGATCTAAGCTCGTAGATAATGGCTTGCCCGAGAAGGCGCTTGAGCTTATGGATAGTTGCTAATGATGATAGCTAGAGTAATTGAAGGCCAAGGGATCGTCGTTATTCAAAGGTTCTAGCGGACTCCAGGCATAGGTATAATGGGGGAACCCAAAGACTAGATGACTAGTCGAGTACCCTACGCAGTCACGATGGGCCTAAATACGAGTCTCGATGGCCTTTGGATTTTTGCTAGAACGGGGGCTACCATTTTCCCTTGACGGATGGCAGGATGGGCCAGTCATATGATTAACGATGGTTTCAAGGCAAGGCAGACAGTGATAGCCATAGTAATGGATGTTGGTTGTTTACTTGTATTGTCTTGTGTGGATTGTCCGATGTTGAGGGAGATATCTCTTGGTGCTTATTTGATGTTGTTTTCGGCCTTCGGGATTTGTGCTTGGGAGGTTTTGATCTTGATGGTGATGATCTATGCTTGATAATTGGTTTCTATGGATGTACTTTTTGTTTCTTCTCTAATTCTCTGGGAAAGGCTATTACTTAGGTTATGGAGGATATGGTTTGAGTTTCTTCTCCATTGATGTGCTGGTAGATTAGAAGATTGATCTGCTTGTTTCTCATATACTTTATTAATGATGTTGATAGTTATTTTATCGCTCATTAAGACAGTGTTCTGACTCAAGGTTTTATGTTTCCTCTTATTACCTTGGGATGTTCATCCATGTTGTGGATAGGCATAGTGAATAGCGGGTAACAGATAGTATATCTTTATAAGGACGATGCTGCAGAGCGACGAGGGGCAGAAGGCTGACGTATTGTTTTCCTAGTATACATATATGTTGTTTCCACTATTATTGATTATGTGTTCTACTCCGAGTGAACCTATAGTGAGGCTTATTTTACAGACACTATGTAATCCAGTTTGATGTATGGATATTTTCATGATGATATGAAAAGTTTAAGATTATGCTGAATCATGCTTCACTATTATATCCTGCTGTATATGTTCTATTATATTTTATCCATGCATTGTGAGTTACACGATGGGTTCCCGCGTGTGTTTTCTACTCCTGATGATCGTCCGTATCAGCCTGGCATGTCATACAATGCACTTCTCCTTGGTTTGTGCGGGAGGTATGGGGCGGTCATCACATTTGGTATTAGAGCTTTGCTTAATCGGTTTTATCCAAAGTTCGTGGAAGTAATGACGTATGAGAGATGTATTTGTACTTTCCAAGTGGATGATTACTATATTATAGTGTACAGTATTGTATTGCTTGAACTCCACTTCATTTTTTCTCATGTGTGGACAAATAATTTTATTTTCAGATTTAGAACGAGTCATCATTCTTCGAGACATACTGCTAGGGAAGAGCTTGTTCCTGGAGGGGGAGATGGTGGTTTACCTGATTACCCAGCCATGCTCGAGTCCATGGTGACACCGATCATGAGGAGGGTACCCACTCCAAAAGCTGTCAGGGTGGATGTTGGGGTTCAATGCAAGTGCCTAGAGTGGTTGATTTCGCTAAGCTGTGTAATGATTTTACTACATTTGGTGGGAAACTGTTCAAAGGGACAGAGCCGATTGTTGAGTTTCAAGGGTGTCTTAATACTTGTATTCAGATATTTAGAGATTTGGATATTGATGATGCAACTAAGAGGAAGCTTGCATCGAGACAGCTACCAGGAAGAGCTATGGATTGGTGGAATTTTTCACTTTAGAGACTCCAGAAGATAAGATCACCTAGGATCTGTTCTAAGTCAAGTTCGAGATGAAGTTCATGTCTAACTCCCAGAAGTCAATTTTGTTCAAAAAATTCTTAGAGCTAAAGCAAAATGGTCGACAAGTTTTGGAATATGTTTTTGATCATGAAGCTTTATCCGAGTTTGCTTGTTCGTATATTGAGACTCCTTATTAGAAGAACAAGAGTTCTTTGCAGGCATGGATACATATCTTGGGAAGCAGTTACTGAATCAACTTGATGACCCATATGAGAAGATTGTTGAGAAAGCTTTAAGGCATGAGAGTTTGTTTCCTAAGGAAGAAGTTGTTGATGCGATCAAAGAGGATTCAAAACCATGGCAAGGAGGGAATAAGAAGAAGTGTAACAGAAAGAGGAAGTAGCAACAACAGCAAGGGAACGATGGTCAAAAGAAGCAGAAAAGCGAGGTGACCTGCAACAACTGCCTGTAGAAGATCCTTTTTTCCAAGGATTGCAAGAATTTGAAAGCCGAAAGGAAGTGTTATAACTGTGGTAAGCCTAGGCATAACAAGAAGGGTTGCCCAAAATCGTTGAAGTGTAAGTAGATAGAGAAGGCGTATTCTTTGGAGGTTGTTCCATCTTCTTCAAGAGCTCCTACGACGAAGGAGAAAGGGAAGAATGTTATTGTTCAAGGTACACTTTCTATTGGGTATGTTTCAGTTCGAGTGTTGTTTGATACTAGAGCCTCACGTTCTTTCATTTTCAATGAGCTTGTGCGCTATTTTGGTTTGGAACCCGAGATTTGTGATGGACCATTATTTGACTAATCCAGTAGGGGGTTCACCCAGTCTTTATATGCTTTGTCGTGGTCTAGTGTTGTCGAGTCATGGTTGCTCTTTTGTGTGTGATTGCTTTTTTCTGAACTTCGCTGGGTTTGGGATTATTTTGGGTATGCACTGGCTCAAGAGATATGAGGCTAAAGTGGATTGCCAGAAGCTCAAGGTGACAGTTGGGAATTTAGAAGGGGCGAAGGATTGTGATTTGATGTAAGCTAGAAGATGGTGTCTTCGTAAGGTTTTTATATTCACTTGTGATTCCACGGGAAGACTTGTCATCATTGTAGATCGCTAGTGAGTTTGATGATGTCTTTGAATAGGTCAAAGGTTTGTCGCCGCATCGCGAGATTGAGTTCAGGATCGATTTGGTTGAAGGTGCTAAACCTATCGTTATGCCTCGTAGGAGGATAACACCTGGAGAACAGCAAGAGTTAGAGGTGCAATTAAGTGACCTTTTAGGAAAATGATTAATTCGGTGGAGCGTATTCGAATAGGGTGCACCATTGTGTTTGCAACCAAGGCCGATGGATCTTTGAGATTGTGTGGATTATCATGAGCTGAACAAGGTGACTAAGAAGAACAAGTATCCATTTCCGAGAATATATGACTTGTTTGATCAGCTTCACGAAGCCAAGGTGTTTTCCAAATGGATTTGGCGACGGGATTTCACCAGTTGAGAGTGGGAAAGGATAGTGTGCCCAAGACTGCTTTTAGGACATCATCCGGTTTCTTCGAGTGGCTAGTGATGCCATTTAGATTGACTAATGCACCAGCGTATTTCGTGGATCTTATGAATAGGGTATTTAGAGAACAGTTGAACAAGTTCGCACTTATGTTCCTGGACGATATCCTTGTTTACTCCCATAATAAGGAGGAGCATAAGACACACTTGCGAGTTGTTTTGGAAATCTTGTGAAAGCATCAGCTGAGAGCTAAGTTTTCGAAGTGTCACTTTTGGAAGAATGAAGTGAGGTTATTAGGTCATGTTGTTTTTGGAAACGGAATAGCGGTGGATCCCGCTAAGGCGGCAACAATCCAGGATTGGGATAGACATAAGAATGCGACGGATGTGAGAAGTTTCCTTGGGTTATCAGGATATTATCATCAATTTATCAAGGATTTCTTCAGGATATTTGCACCATTAACAGGATTGACGAAGAAGAATCAAGTGTTCATATGGGACGCAAAGTGTGAGCTAGCTTTCAGAATCCTGAAAGAGAGACTGACGAGTGCTCCTGTTTTGACTATTCCAAGCGGGAATGAGGAAATAGTGGTGTACACTTATGCATGTGGTACTAGACTTGGAGCATTACTAATGTAGAAGAATAGAGTTGTGGCATATGTGAGTCGACAACTGAAGCCGCACGAAAAGAATTATCCGACTCATGATTTGGAATTGTAAGCGATCGTGTTTGCTCTGAAGATGTGGAGACATTACCTACTGGGAGTTCGATTTGAGTTGCTTACAGATCACAAGTCGTTGAAGTATCTTTTCTTCCAGAACGATTTGAATCTTCGGCAACAGCGGTGGTTAGAGTTTTTGGCATCTTATGATTTTGGTATCTCTTATACTCCTGGTAAAGGTAAAGCTGTGGAAGATGTGTTAAGTGGAAGACATGTAGGTTTGGGAGCGATGTTTTCGGAATGGAAGTACCTTTAGTACTTGGCAGGATTTGATTTCAGGCCTGGGTGTGTGTTAGAGCCTGAAATGTTGGCAAGCTTATTGATAAAACCTAAACTTATCAAAAGGATGGGTAAAAGCCAAAAGTGTGACAAGAAGCTTGTCGAGATTATCCAAAAGCTGGAAGCGAGAGTGGAACAAGAAAAGGATGAGAAACTCGAGGTCAATCGAGAGGGTTGCCTTTGGAAGAAAGTAAGACTATTTATTCCTAATATTGATGGATTGAGAGATGGGGTTCTGAGGAAATGTCATCACTCTAACTTGACAATTCATCCTGGTGGTAACAAGATGTATCGGCACATGAAGCAATCTTATTATTGGGAAGGGATTTAGAGGCATGTTGGAAATTTTATTTCCAAATGTATGAACGGTCAGTTGGTGAAAGCTGAATAGAAGAAGACGAGTGGATTGCTTCAACCATTAGAAGTTCCTACGTGGAAATTAGAGCAGATATCGGTGGATTTTCATCGATGGATTACCTAGGACCAGGGCATGAAATGAACGGCGTTAAAGATATTTTTCGTTAACACCCAAAATAAATTTTGAGGGAATGGCCATAAGAGAAAGATAGGGTCATACGGCTTTCCCCGGTCTGAGCTAACTTCACCGTTTCTCTGTGAAGGAAGCGTTAGATTGCCAAGAACCCATTGGCTTGCATTGGTATATTTCGTTAATCTAATGACATAACAAAATACTTACCGTAATACGCCGAAGAACAATATCATACCTCGAAAGAACAAGAGAACACACCATTTTATAGTGGTTCGGTTCAGTTCGAACCTACATCCACTTTAAGAGTTTTTATGATTTATTCATGGAGGAGGTTACATAAGTGAATTTCCAAATAGTTCTATATATTTTTAAGGAGAAGTTCCCCTTCTTTTTCTTTTGGGAAGCCGTCCCTCGTCGATCTGGCTCTTGGGGTCTTATTTATAGCGGATTTGGGGACCCTTTCGCTGTTGGGCTATTGGGCATATAAGAGCTTTTGTCGGCCACCTTTTCCCTTGGTTTCGGATGTTTGGCTTCCGGTTGCTTTTGCGGTATTGGTTATGACCTTTGAAGTGGGGACTTCAGTCGTTTGATGTTTCTATGAGATGGATATGAACTTATCGATACAGTGTCTTTCGGAAGGTATTTGGTCTCTTGATGGAGGCTCCCAGTGGTAGGCTCTTGGATGTCAACTCCCGACCATCCAATGAATACTCAGAGAAACTTGCTCTTCTGATGATTTGCTATCCTGTCGCATCGGTGTTAAGTGGGTTAATGCCAGCACACCCTTTTTCCTTTTTAGACTTCTGCTATTGAGATCCTCTCCTCTCTCTCTTTCTTTGTTCGCTGACTCGGACCTGCCCCTTTCACTACGAAGTCTCCCCTAATGGATATGCTCCGCCGGATAAGTGGTGTCAGAAATTTGTGGACTTTGAATTCTCTTCTCTTAAGGAGGCGGGGGTTTGTGTAGCTCTTAGACCATTCTTACATGCTTATGTTCACTGGATACCCTTTCATCACTAGCTGGTAGTGGGGATACATATTGGTTGATGCTGCCTTTGAAATACTTCCCCCTATTCTCGCCTCTTCTTGGTCTTTGGTCTTGCCCTCTAGAAGATCGCAGGGTGCACTACAAGAAAAATACCCTATTGCAACTACCTATTTGCAATAGGCGACATATGACAGTTGCAGTAAATGATATTTAGCAACAGACCCACTATAGCAGTTGCAATATATGAGATTTAGCAACAGGCCTTTTCTTCCTGTTGCGAAAAGCATATTTTTAGCAACTGCGCTTAACTTCCTGTTGCGAAAACATACTTTTAGCAACAATGCTTGCATAACAGTTGTAACAAACATATTATTTGCAACTACGCTTCTAAGCCAGTTGCGAATAGATATCTTTAGCAACTGTTTTCACCAGTTGCAATAACTTTATTTTTTTTACAACTGGTAAAGCCAGTTGCGAAAAACATACTATTAAAAATAAGCATAAACATTTAATGATTAACTTTTAGTAATTATTTTAAATATTTACTATTAAATGATTAACTACTAGTAATTATATAATAATTAAGATTAATATTTACTAATCAATAATTAATAATAAAATTTTAGTATTATAAAGTGATCTTTATAACTGATATTTGAATAATAATAATTAATAATTACCAAATAATAATAATAATAATTAACATTTAAAAAATAATAAAATAAATAAATGATTATTATTAATAATAAATTAGTAACAAAAAAATAATGAATAATAAATAACACTTAATTTGAAGTATGAATATATTTAAATAAATAATTAATAATTAATAAATTCATAATAAATAAATAAACAATAAATATTCATAATTAATAAATAAGTGAAAATATGGCTTTATTGCATCCCAATATTCATAATTAATAACTAAATAATTAACAACATTTAATAACAAGTGATAAATAAAAATAATGAAGAATTAATACATTGTAATTAACAAATAATGATTATTAGTAATTAACAAGTAATAATAATCAACCGTTAAAAAATAATGAAAAAAATATTTCCTCCTAACTATGATAAAAATATTTTAACTGTTTATTTAGTTTATTTTTAATTGAGATCAGTAAGAACTAATTAATTTTAACCATTATATTTATTTACAATCATAGTCATACCTTTAAATTTTGAGTTGTCTTGTAACCACTTTCAATTAAACTTTGTTAATCACAAAAAATAGTCTGATTTAACCTTTATATAACTTGGCCGTTTGAATTGATGTGTTTAACGTGTATGTGGCCAAAGCATCATTATGACATCTTCTTTTAAATAGAACAAAGTGATGAGCTCCACTTTCAATGCACCAAACAGGACACGAACGTTTGTGAGAAAAATATCGCTAAACATTTTGGCTCCAAAACAAATTTTTGGCTCCAATGTTATAATTTTTGGCCCTATTTTCATAACCGCCTCCTTTATTACTCAACGTCATCGTTCTCTTTAATCGTAAATCAAATTAATATGAGTCGTCTCCTCTTTCTGGGATATAAACCTAATCGAAGCTATTTATTCTCCTTTCTTTTCTTCTTCGCTTTTTTTAAAGTAAATCAGAAGTTCGATGCGCAATTGAGAATATTTCTGAAAATAACAGGTTGGAGTTCAGATCTGGTCGCTTGTTGTTACTTAGATTTGTGCGTGTATCAATTGGATGGAGAGTAAGGGATTACAGTTCGGATTCGTTGGATCTACGTGTGGATCTTATCGTGGTGAGTTGGGTGTTGTTCTTACTCGATTCGTGCATGGACTTGTGAATTAAAAAGTTCGCCTGAGATGCTACTTCAGCAAGGGCAAAAAACAAGGCTGAAATCATTTAAAAGGCTGCGTTGGCATATGCGTAATAGCTAGGAAGGCGATAGACTTGGATCTGAGTGGTGGCTTAATGGATTCTTGGCGATTTAGTTCACTTGGAAGGTATTTATTTTCAAGGTTGTTTTAGAACGTAATTTTTCAAGAATTGCGGTTTCCTTCCCGTTACCAGTTAAGAATTGTTTAAGCTACCTTTTTTTTTACTTTACAATCTTCATGATGAAAGTCATGCCTTTTCCCGATTGGTTTTTTCAATAATAGAGAACAAAAGGTGAGGAAGAAAGACTGCCTTTACATGTATGATTTTGTATCTTGTTCTTATATCTATGTATGATTGGTTTTTTCAGTAAAATGAAAGATTGCCTTTCCATTTTGAGTGATCTTATAAATTTCATTGTGTATAATTTAGTCAACCGTTGTGTTTTATTATAAAATGAAAAGGGAGTAGTTAATTTACTATAATTTAGATAGACAAAATTAAAGATTTGGGTTAGATGGAACGGAGATATGTATAATTTACTGTTTATTTATTTTTTCTTCCCATTATGTTGATTGTTGTCTTAATGACTTAGCTCTTTCTATCAGTTTAATGAAGTATCCAGTTTTGTTTTGCTTTCCTCTAAAATATCTTTTCTTTGTTCAGGAATACATCAAAATGAATTGAAGTTCCAACCGGAGTTGATGCTATGGGCATCGCTGAAGAAGACTCTGTTTCAGATAGAGTATACGTAGAATCCCCTTACTGGTCTTAAACCACAGTCAGTAACAATTCATTTTACACAATAAGGCTCGTGTTCAGTGTAAGGTACATTTTATTTCTTACTGTTTCCTTGAATGTTAAATGCTTGGAATTTAAAGAAAATTGATGTGTTAGCCAAGTAGATTTTAAATGCTAACCTTTGCAACTGCAATGTATTGTCTATGTGAATGGAGTCTAACAAGTCCTGAACTCCACAAGGAAATTGATATGTGAATGAAAATACGCACTACATAGGGTAAATACATATGGACATGCAATATTTGAACTTGTTGGACTTCCTTGGTGGAAAGTTGTTTGGCTGGTGGTTTTAATAGTTCGGTTTTTGCATATGGACATGTATTTTTTACTTGCATAGAGTAAATGCATATATGTTTTTGTTTAACTGCATATTTTTAATCATTATATATGTTTTTGTTTTTGTTTAACTACATATGTTTAATCAAGGTGTGGAAGCTTTGCTTGGAGGTTTGCTGGTGCTTCTGCGAAGTGCACATTCTTTATGAAATTTATGATCAGTCTGGTTAGCAGCAACACTCTTCTTTACAAGATGAAGGACGAGTTTATGTGCATGTTCATGATCAACAACTAACTCGGAGCATGAACTGCAGATTTGTTTTAGTGAACGGATGATATTTATTCTCTTGTTATAATATATGTATGATAGAGTAGAAATATGATTAGAAAAACTCTATTCGAAAAAAATGTGTTGTGTGAGAGAAGAAATTGTTATACACGAATGGTGTATGAAAATTGTAGAAATTTTTGTTGTAATTGTTTGTACTATTAAAACTTTGTTAAAATAATTTTTTTATTTTTTTATTTTATTTTGTGATATACAGTATTACTAAAATAAATACATTTAGTATGTAATATAAGCTGTAATATTTTTTTTATAGATTTATGAATCTATTGCAACGGGCATATACTGTTGCAAAATGGTCTGCTGCAACAGCAAAAGCCCGTTGCAAAAAAGTATACTGCAACATCTTATTGCAACAGGCAGAAAATGTTGCGGACTTTTAGCAACTTTGGCTATACCAACAGGCGTAGGCCTGTTGCAATAGGTCTACTGCAACAGATATCGCCTGTTGCGAAATGTGTTTTTTGTTGTAGTGGTGCTTATAGTTATCCGACACCCCCTCGCTGTTACTCTATTTCATTGTCAATTTTTTTGGTAGTAACATTTGCCCCTCCTTTAGTGAAGGGGTGTTTTTGACTTTTCAAGTCAAATTCCTTGTTCTTTCCGAGGTATCCTTCGGTCTCTCTCGACTAAAGTATTAATTGGCTTTTTTTGCGTGGTCCATATAAATTATGAGTAGTATGGAAACTCTGATCTTTTTTTTCAGAAAGGGGTTGTGAGGCACACCAAAATTTTGAGCTACAATTAAATATATACAACGGTAAAAACATAGTAGTGCTTCCATTACAGTTTCAAGATAAAAAAAGTACACATAAAACGGGGCCCGTACAAGAGCCGAGATCTTTCATGCAAACGGAAGAAAAGACTTAACAAGCGCTAACTACATCATCCACCTGCTGCATGTTCTACTGCCAAAGCTGCTATGCAGCAATTGGGTAAACTCACAACGATCAAATTCCCACAGATGGTGACCGAGGCCTGAACTTTCCCTAGCACTGCCCCTTGATAGTGTTGCACTAGAAGGGCCAACCACCTCCTTGCCTTTACTGATCTCCATAGCCGACTCCATCCCACTATTACCATTAAAACTCACATTTTCTAGCACCATGTCAATAGCATTATTTCTCTCCTCACCACCTTCAAAACTGAATGCCTTTTGTTCGTCTTCGTCTAACAGCTCCTCTTCGTCTTCGTAGACATTTGAAAGAATTGAAAATGGATTTGAAGAGGACGCTCCTCCTATGTCAGAGCTACCAACAACTTTCATCTTTCTTCTTAGTTTCCAAACTCTGAGAAATCCATTCCTGTATTTCCTAAACACCCAATTCTTGAAATCCGTAGGCTCGAAAGTATCGTTGGGATTCCCAGAAAGCTTGTTAACTTCAATCTTGTGATATGATGTCCGGTGAAAAGCCTTATTAGTGATGGAATATACACTGGTGATGGAATCTTTATTTTTGCCTTAAGATAAGAAAAATCAGCCACGTCCCATGCGTCTTCTTGTATCCTTAAGACTTTTCATACTTTCGACAGTATAACCTTTACCATCTTAAAGTTACGAAATACAATGGGGAGATTTTTTAAGACAATCCAAAGAACCACCTCCTGTCTGGATTTTGCAGAACCAAAATTGAGACTCCATGGCCGAATGTGTAGAGTACCCCTGTCAGTCATAATGGAATAGAAATCCCCCGTAAAGAATTTCCTAGGAAATTTAACGATGAAAACATTTCCGAACTTCTTGATGTTCCATTTCCAAGAATACAGGTAATAGAACTCCCATTTCAAGGCTCGTGTGATGCTATTGACTAAGAACTGACTGGAGAAAATCAAAATAATCGCCCAGGAACTGAAGTGTTGTAAATCTTCATCAGAAACAAGTGGTGACATGTCGACCTCAATTCCAGTTGCCATATTTTTTTTGAATAGGGAGAGTGGGAGCATCGAAATCCTTTATGCCTTATCTTTTTATACTCAAAGTAGATGGCCAGGTTTCTACAATCTATGATCCAGCGGTTAGAATCCCCATGCCATGAGTGTCATTTCTTGTGATTTGATCATGCTCAGGTTTTCCAAAATACGAAGAGGCCCTAAGAGCAGGTAGTGACGATTTATTTGCCTCGATTTTGGGTGCAGGATCTTTTAAAAGTATTTTTTTAAATAATTCCTTAACCGAGGCATGTGAGGTTTATCCAAAGCTTTGCTTGCACATAGGGTTCCATATCGGACAAATTTCCTGAAGTCATTTAGGAGTATGGAAGATGAATATGGGGTTGACTCCACTTCGGTCAATATATATTCTTTTTTGTTTTCTTAGGAA
The DNA here is from genome assembly GCA_030737875.1 of Allium sativum. Classification (NCBI taxonomy): domain Eukaryota; kingdom Viridiplantae; phylum Streptophyta; class Magnoliopsida; order Asparagales; family Amaryllidaceae; genus Allium; species Allium sativum. Next base: position 744,696,188 of record CM060916.1, on the reverse strand, counting down.
GAGACCTAAGCAGATAAGAGGGTTCCAGGACCATCCTTTATTTGATCGAATGAAGGCTGAAGATCGGGAACCCTTCGGTATTACTGGGTAGAAGTGCTGAACCAAACCTGGATTAGGGTAATTAGATTATGGAAGATCGAAAACCCTTTCTGGTGTCAATGTAGCGAAAGTCTCGAACCAGACCCCGATTCGGATATTAAACAGACAGAAGACCAGAACCCCCTTCGGTATTAATAGAAGTCCCAAACCAAACCCGGATTTGGGTATTAAACAGACAGAAGATCGGAACCCCCTTCGGTATTAATAGAAGTCCCAAACCAAACCCAGATTCAGATATTAAATAAACAGAAGACCAGAACCCCCTCCGGTATTAATAGAGATCCCGAACCAAACCCAGATTCGGGTATTAAATAGACAGAAGACCGGAACCCTCTCCAGTATTAATAAAAGTTCCGAACCAAACCCAAATTCGGGTATTAAATAGACAAAAGACCAGAACCCCCTCCGGTATTAATAGAAGTCCCGAACCAAACCCAGATTCGGGTATTAAATAGACAGAAGACTGGAACCCCCTCCGGTATTAATAGAAGTCCCGAACCAAACCCAGATTCAGGTATTAAATTGACAGAAGACCGGAACACCCCCTGGTGTTAATAGAAGTCGACGTCCGTTTTGGTTTCGTTCGTCTGAGCATAGGTTGCGTGAGTTTTTGAGTGCTCCCTTCAAGCTTTTTTCAAGCTTCTGTTTCCTTCAAGCCTTCATTTTCCTCTATGGGATGAAGTTTGAGCAGAGGTTTTACGTGCTCCAAGTGCTCCCTTCGAGCTTTTCTCCTTTCTTCGGGACATAATTTGAGCAGAGGATGTACGTGCTCCAATTGCTCCCTTCGAGGTTTTTCTCCCTTCTTCAAGATGAAATTTGAGCAGAGGATGTACGTTCTCCATGTGCTTCCTTCGAGCTTCCTCTCCCTTCTTCGGAACGGAATTTGAGTAGAGGATGTACGTGCTCCAAGTGCTCCCTTCGAGCTTTTTCTCCCTTCTTCGGGACGGAATTTGAGCAGAGGATGCACATGCTCCAAATGCTCCCTTCGAGCTTTTTCTCCCTTCTTCGGGATGGAATTTGATAAACGTACCCCTTTTTGGAGCATTGGTTGGATGTACCCATGTAGAGCATTGGCCAGAACGTACTCAAGAAGAGCATTGGTTAGAATGCACCCATGTAGGGCATTGGTTAGAATGTACCCATGTAAGGCATTGGTTAGAACTTACTCAAGAAGAGCATTGGTAAGAACGTACTCAAGAAGAGAATTGGTTAGAACGTACCCATGTAGGGCATTGGTTAGATGAGCACACAACTCGTGTCATTATAAGCATATAGCTCGCGTAGTGTAAAAATGCTGAGAGTGGAACCGTAGTTTCACATATGGACAAACCACTAATGGCCATCAAAGAAGTTGTGAAAAGTGTATCCACACAAAGCTTTACAGCCAGACGAGATTAATCAAATGTCGCGTGGCTGCTCAGCTTGGGAATATTAGTGTATGAAATACAAAATTACCATTAGACACAAAACAAAGTTATTGTGTCAGAATTAACAACGTCGAGGAATTTTTAGAGGAACCCCTCGGCGTTATGGTGCCTTCTACTTTAAGTTAGGGTTTGTAACATGTCATATGAAGCAAAACAACATAGTCACTCAAACAATCGTCCAAGACACCTTCTAGAAAATCTCCTACTTGCCTTATACTTAAAGAGTCAGCTACTTTAGGCACTACTTTTAGCCCCTTATTTGCCTAAAGAGTGAGGGTTGGGTACGAAGGAGGATCATCTAGACTAAGGCTTTAAGCTAATCTTAACACCATAGAAGCCTTAAGCAGGTACATAACCCTTAGTATGACTATCTAGACACAAACTGTACAACTCACACATGAGCAAGCATATGTAAGTTGGCAATTGAGACAACGGCAACTACCCGATTCAGAAGGAGCGTCATTAGGAGCTTACCTAGCACCTAGCAACCCTTCCGAAACACGGGGAATAACAGAGTTGCATGTCCGAAAGTTTGGAAAATGAAACAAGTACGAGTCCTTGGACACTTACTAGAGTAGCGGTCCTTTGATCCGTAGTTGTAACTGTTCCCATGGGTGGAGTTGAAGGTTCTGAGTCCGGAGCGTTCTTTCCCACTCCCAGGCTCAAGTCCTTTGCCGTAAGAGTTAGAAAACGTTGTTTTAGGAGGCATAGGTACATGAGAGGCCCCGACTGCTTAGTCATTCATCGTGAGGTTAAGTGGTTGTTGAGTTGACTTCAGTTCGTCATTGGTATCTTCCTCTAAGTGCCCTTCCTAGATGAGCCTTTGCATTACACCTTCCAACACCTCGCATTTGTCGGTTTGATGTCCATTTTTCTTGTGATATTCGCAATACTCCCTCCCTTGAATGGTTCTGGATGGTTCTTAGATTTGAAAGGCACTGAGAATTTGATTTTCTCCTTCATCATTGCATATATGTGCGAAATAGGTTTGCTTAAGGTCACAGTATCGGTGCTTGGCATTTCTTACTTTAGGTTCTTTTGGTCATCATGAAATCTAGGCCTCCATCCTGAAGACTCTTACGAGTATGAGGCTTCTTGTCTTCTTTGTAACAACTAAGACTCCCTCTCAAATGATACAACTCTTCCATGCGGATGAATGTATCTGCCCGATGGTAAAATTTAGGTTAATCTTTACATCCACGTATGTACAGTTCTTTCCAAAAAGGAGTTCCTTCAATCAGTCCCGAATGAATGGCAACAAGATTATCGTGACTGCTCATACCCTCTGCTCTCAAAGCTTCAACATCGAATCGCTTTGTGTAGTCAGCTATAGATTCTTCTGGCCCTTGTTTTATGCTTATAATGATTGAGTAGTCTACCATCGGTTCTTACGGCTACAAAATTGTGTAGGGAAATCATGGGTGAATTGCTCCTAAGAACGAATTCTTTCCCCGATATCGACGATATCATTTAGCAGCTGTTTCTCACAGTGTTAGAACAAACATTCAGCGTCGAATAGTTCCTGAAGCATCATGGAAATCCATATAACTTCCAAATGCAACAAGGTGTACTTCAGGGTTCGTAGCTCCATCATATATGAATCGTAGTGCCTTTATGCTGGAAGTAGCTTCAGTGGTTCTCTCCCTTCCATCCTCTGGTGGCGACAGACTTTTGTCTACTCTTGAATCGGTTGCTTTACTTGATACTCGATTGTTCCTTAGTGAAACTGGATTGCTCTGCAGGTGCGCTAGAGGTTTAATGAGGCCACCAGACTCTTGAGGTGCCATTATTCTTGATTCTACGTCATTAGACACTACGCCTAAGGCTAACCGGGCCAAGTTTGCCGCAATAAGTGTCCTGGTAGTATCGATTTGTGTCGCTAATAATATTTCTGTCTCGTCGCTTGCTCTTTTTGACATTAGGGCTGGAGATCCCTTCACTTCTGGTTTTGCTAGGTTGGTTTACAGACTGGACAGGGGTCTAGCTCTACTATTGAATTCAGAGGGTATCTTCGCCTTTAACTCCGTTTGAAAGGTTAGATTTCCACTTCGAAAGCTCTCCGGATTGAGTTCGATTCAACGGATCTCCAAGTTGCATCAAGTTGTAAAGTCAAATTTAGCGCTTCCAGTTCATCGTCCTTTCTTTTATTAGAATCGGGATCTTCCTTGCTCTTAAATTCATACAGTTGGCACTCAATAGTACGGTAGTTTCTACATCCAAGGATGAGTGGGAGCCCCGCTCCACATTTTCCTACTGTGTATCCATTCTAAGCAGTCCAGAGTGTGTCTTGCTATTCATGAGATATAGAATGAAGATGGTAGGGACAAGAGAGGGAAGTGGGAAGTTTCAAGGTTAAGAAGCTCCTCAATCATCGATCTTTCAATTAGCAACATAACGCTGGAATCTCCTCACCAAGACTCTCCTTGCTTGGTTCGTTTTCTTCAAAATTAGTCCAATCTGGGGCGGAACAGCCCAGGTAGATATGTGATGGGGTTAATCAAAGGATCGGAGGTTCAGGCCATCCTTCTAGCGCCAAAATGTTACGATATTTTTCTTTAGCACCCAAAATAGATTTGAGGGAATAGCCTGAAGAGAAAGATAGGGTCGTACGACTTTCCCCGGTCTGAGCTAACTTCACTGTTTCTCTGTGAAGGAAGCATCAGATTGCCAAGAACCCAACGGGTTGCGTCAGTATATTTCGTTAATCCAATGACATAACAAAATACTAACAGGAATACGCTGAAGAACAATATCATACCTCAATAGAACAAGAGAACACTCCATTTTACAGTGGTTCGGTTCGAACCTACATCCACTTTAAGAGTTTTATGATTTTATTCATGGAGGAGGTTACATAAGTGTATTTCCAAATAGATCTATATATTTTAAGGAGAAGTTTCCTTTTTTTTGGGAAGCCGTCCCTTTTCGATTTGGCTCTTGGGGTCTTATTTATAGCGGATTTGGAAACCCTTTTGCTGTTGGGCTATGAGCCTATAAGATCTTTTATCGATCGCCTTTTCCCTTGGTTTCAGATGTTTGGCTTCCGATTTCTTTTGCGGTATTAGTTATGGCCTTTGAAGTGGGGTCTTCAGTCGATTGCGACTTCTTTGAGATGGATATGAACTTATCGATACAGTGTCTTTCATAAGGCATTTGGTCTCTTTATGGCGGCTCCCGGTTGTAGGCTCCCAGATGTCAACTCCCGGCCATCCTGTGAATACCCAAAGAAGCTTGCTCTTCTGATGTTATGCTATCCAGTCGCATCGGTGTTAAGTGGGTTAATGCTGGCACACCCTTTCGCCTTTCTAGACTTCTGCTATTGGGATCCTCTCTTTCTTTGTTCGTCGATTTGGACCTCCCCCTTTTGCTACGGAGTCTCCCCGAACGGATATGCTCCGCCGGATAAGTGGTGTCGGAAATTTGTGGACTTTGAATTCTCTTCCCTTAAGGAGGCCGGGGTTTGTGTGGCTCTTAGACCATTCTTACATACTTATGTTCACTAGATCCCTTTCATCACTAGCTGGTAATGGGGATAAGTCTCGGTTAATGCTGCCTTTGATTATCGCCTCTTCTTGGTCTTTGGTCTTGCCCTCTAGGAGATTGTAAGGTGCTTATAGTTATCCGCTACCCCTTCGCTTTTGGTCTATTTCACTATCAATTTTTTTGGTAGTAACAAAGGGATTTGGGTCATAGTCGATATTTTGACCGAGAGAGCAAGGTTTATTCTTGTCATATCGACTAGGACAACATCGAAGTTATTTGAGCTATACATTACTTGGATAGTTAGATTTCATGGTATCCCTAAGAGCATAGTGAGTGATCGAGATCTATTATTCACGAGTGGATTTTGGAAGAGTTTTCAAAGAGACTTTGGGAATCGAGTATGTTTGAGTACATCTTATCATCCCCATACTAATGGTCAAACCAAGCGAGTTAATCAAGTATTGGAAGATCTCATTACAGCTTGTGTATTGGACTACGGGGGATCGTGGGAAGACCATCCACATTTGTTTAAGTTTGCATATAACAATAGTTACCAGTCGAGCATTAGATGGCACCATACAAAGCGTTGTATGGAAGACCATGTAATTCTCCAGTATGTTGGTTAAAGACTGGAGATAAGTTGATACTTGGGCCAGAGATGATAAGAGAAATCTCAGGTTGTATTGTGATCGTTCGACAATGAATGAAGGTAGCCTAAGATCATCAAAAGAGTTATGCTGCTAAGCATCGAAATGATTTGGAGTTCGATGTTGGTGTTATGGTTTTCATGAAGATTTCACCATTGCAGAATGTTGTTCGATTTGGAAACAAAGGTAAGTTAGCTCCAAGGTTCATTGGACTATTTTCGATAGTCCAGCGAATTGGAAAGCTCGCGTATAGATTGGATTTACCTAAGAAGATTTCGAGTGTGCACAATGTTTTATACGTGTCTTTTCTATAGAAGTGTGTGCATGATTCGAATGTGGTGGTATCTCCCGATCAGTATAAAGATTTGGAAGTTGAGTTCATAGTTTCGAGACCTCGTAAGCCGCTTCGCATTATGGGGAATGACACGAAACAATTTAGAAGGAAGACGACTAAGCTAGTCAAGGTTCAACGGAGTGAGGATGGTGAAGATTGTAAGTGGGAAACAGAAGAGAGTATGAAGACGATCCATCCAGAACTCTTCGTTAGTATGATCGGTTGATGTCATGTCACTCTTACACCCTTGTAACTTGTGTTATTATTAGAATTCCACGTGCTAGGTTAAGGCTATGGATGCATGGCTTGATGGATGCTAAATCAGACGTAGATTGTCTACTCGTCGATGATAGCCATGCAGAATAGTTTTGGTTAATCGTGTTTGATTAGGATTTCAGGGGCGAAATTCCTAAAGGGGGGAGAATGTAACGACCCGCATTTTACGTATCGGAGGATCATAAAATGTTTTTATTTAATTCTACAAGGGTCGGATCATTCCCATATTTTGATATGTTTTTCATAGGGATGTGGGACATGTCCATGATTTTTATCAATTTTATTTGTAACCATTTTGGCCTATTATTTTTGTTTAGGGCATAAATTTTGAAAGAGATCGAATCTAGACCTGGAATCGGTTTCATTGGATCGAAAATAGTGTTTCCAATTTTGTAAAGTGATCACATTAAGGATTTGGCTGAGCGGTTTGGAAAGAATAACTATTTTAGTGTTGCTAATTTTATGAACAGACTAATTAGTCATTAGTGGATTGATTTGTGAGGCCCATTAAGGCAAGGGCTTGTTGGCTATAAATAGGAAGGTTGGGGTGAAGAGAATAGTTTAGTCTCTTCGTTTCTCATTTGGTTGGCTACCTATGATTCTCCGGCTCAACCAAATACACCTCCACTTCATTTCAATTAATAAATTTGCAAACTAGGATTGAAGATCAATATCGAGGAAGGGTAAATCAAATCAATTGAGTTGATTCGGAGGTCGTTCTTCGCTGTTCGGATTAGAGGTTTATCGAATTCCAGATATTTTTTGGATTTAGTGAGTGATAAATATCTCTCACACGGGTTCAATCGAGTATATGTTTTTCCTCTTCTTAATTTCACCATTTCAAGTCATTTTCACCTAGATCTAATCAAGGTAAGTATATTCTGAATTCGGATCACACCATAGGATCTAAGCTAGCAAGTTATAATGGTTAATACATATGTCTATGCAAGTTTAGATCTAATTATTTATTCGTTTATTACTTTATCCTGATTTGGTGAATTTAATATGATTGTGTGATGATTACTTGTTGCGCTAATGACTGTTGATGACTGATTTGTTGTGCTATTGATCGTTTGGATGAAATTGGTCGATTTAGATGAGTTGCATGCATATATGTTTGTTGTTGGTGATGAATCAGGTTCGTCTCATCGCGTGTTGATAAATCGTCTACGATCTAGGATTGGATCGGTGTGAACGTTGAGTGGTAGGCTTAGATCGATGTGAATGTTGAGTGCGAGGCTTGGGTCGGTGTAAACGTGGTGAGCAAACTAAGATGGATCTGCTCGTGACAAGAGGATGGATCGAATGGCAAAGAAGTGATTCAGATCGCATGCAACCGATGGATCGTTAGCAAAGCAATGGATCAGATCAAAATGCATGGATCATTCGAAACACGTGGATTGGTGAAAGACTGGGGTGCACTCTGTGGTAATATGGATCGGGCTAATAACTTGGCATGGATCGCGCATACATTGCATTGGCAAAAAGTGCCTGGATTGATGGATCGGTGGATCAGTGAAGTCGTGGAGCATGCATGGAAATGGGATTCGTGTTGCGATCGATGGATCAGGTGGATCGAGAGATCGGGCTGATCAGTGGATCGGTGAAATCATAGAGTGCACACGTCAGAATGGTGGATCGACCGTGCGCTGCCTAATGGATTGGGTGATCCAGTTGAGTGTTGTACCTTTGGATCATGTGTGATCCATGGAGATGGATCGGTTATCGATCCATTGATGGATCATGAATGATCCAATGATTATTGACCAAATAAAGTTTATTTTTTATTCGTCGATGGGTGTAACTTCAACGGGAATTCAGATGGAATGTTCGTAGCATCTTGACGTGTTCGTTGATCATGATGTGATGCAATGAAGTTATGAAGACGACTCAAGATGATTTGAGCTCGTGGATAATGGCTCAAGAAGGCGCTTGAGCTTATGGATAGCGTCGATGATGACGGCTATAGTTATTGAAATCTAAGGGATCGTTGTTAGTCGGAGGTTCTAGCGGACTCAAAACAATGTATAATGAGGAAACCCAGTGACTAGATGATTAGTTGAGTACCCTGGGTATCCACGATGGGCCCAGATACAATTCACAATGGCATATGGAGTTTTGCTAGAACTGGGGTTACCATTAGCCCTTAACTGATGGTAGGATGGGACATTCGTATAATGAACGATGGTTTTAAGGCAAGGCAGACAATGATAACCAGAGTCATGGATGTTGGTTGTTTGCTTATATCGTCTTGTGTGGATTGTCCGACGTTAAGGGATATATCTCTTGGGTGCTTATCTGATGTTGGATTCGACCTTCGAGATTTGTTCTTAGGAGGTGTTGAGATTGATTAGGATGGTCCACGCTTGATAATTGGTTTCTACGTATGTATTGTTTGTTTCTTTTCTAATTCTCTGGAAAGTCTATCACTGTAGGTTATGAAGGAGATAGATTTGGGTTTCTTCTTTGTTGATGTGTTGGTAGATTAGATGATTGATCTGCCTGTTTACTTTATTGATGATGTTGATCACTTTTTTCGCTTATTAAGACTGTTGTCTGACTCAAAGCTTTATGTTTGGTCTTATTAGCTTGGGTCGTTCATCCCTGTTGGGGATAGGCAGACTAAGTAGCAGATAACAGGTAGTAGATCTTGACGAGAATGATGCTGCAGAGCGACAACGAGCATAAGGTTGACGTATTGTTTTCCTGTTGTACATATATGTTGTTTCCACTATTATTAATGACGTATGCTACTCTGAGTGAACCTATAGTGAGGCTTATTGTACATACCCTGATGTAATACTTTTTGATGTATGGATATTATCATGATGATATGAAAAGTTTAAGATTCTGCTCAATCATGCTTCACTATTTTATCCTATTGTATATGTTCTATTATATTTTCTCTATGCGTTGTGTGTTATATGACAGGTTTCCGCATGTGTTTTCTACTACTGATGATCATCCCGTATCAGCCTGACACGTCATACAACGCACTTCTCCTTTGTTTGTGTGGGAGGTACGGCGTGGTCGTCACATTTAGTGAGGTGTGAATGTGGATGTAACAACCTGAAATTTTGACGGTATATTAGTTATTTAATTACGATTCTCTAAAATAGGAATTTCTACAAACGATGGAATTTTTCCACGAAATTTTACCGAAGCATGTGTCTTGGAATTCTGGTCAACTTTCATGTTTGGAGTTTCGAAACGGAGTCCGTATGAAAAAAGTTATGGACGAAAAACGAAAAGACGACAGAAATAAATAAATAGATTAATTAATAAATTCCTTTCCCGCTTTAACCCGCCTTCATTGGACATTCTGAACGAAGGGCGGTCGACCGCTCTCGGGGGGTGTTGATTGCTTCGGGTTTGTAGTGCCTAATGACGGCTAGGTTTTGAGGGACAATCTCGTTATATTATATATTATTAACGGACGTATGTTAATTAAAATAAATCTAACGGTTCATAGCCAATTTCACTCCTATAAATAAAGGGCTAAGGCCTCATTCTTTTCCACACAAAGTTGTACGCAGCATCAAAGCTCTGCCATTTTCCTTTCTCTTCCAATCAAATTTCTTAATTAAAAATATATTCATATACAACCAATCAAATACAAATCATATAGAACTGGAAGAAATTATTAGATCTAATGGAAAAGAATGTGAATTAACGTTCCATATCAGATTCTTCCCTCTCTTACTATTTTCATACATATCTACAGATCTGGAAGTATCGCCTTTTCAGATAAATTGTAGATTTATAAGAATTTGGGAATTATTTGCCTAAAAAATTATTCAAACTTTAGGTTTGGATGCTTTGAGGTGAGTGGGAAATTTGCATACAAATTTATAATAACCTATTTATCTCATTTCAATTAGGACTCAAAATATATGCCTGTTATCTTCAGATCTGTTCATAATATTATTGAATTTGAATTGGTACCTATCCGATCTTATATATATATAGTCCAAACTTGAAAATTGTGAATTGTGGTTATCGATAATATAAATTGTAAGTTTACTTAAACTGTTTACGCATATTACCTACAATTATGTTGCAAATTATACTGTGGTTGTTGTTAAACACTAAAGATTTGGAAATCAGTCCCAATAACGTTGTTTAGATGTAGTTTTCTTCCAAATCTCTAGTTTTAGTGTTAAAAAGATAATTTACGTGATTTTGATTAAAAAGATGCAATGTTGAATTATGTGATTTTAATTGAAAAGACACATTCCTATTTGTATTCAATGTTGTTGAGGTTTTGGTTTAAATGTTGAAAATACGTCGTTATCCTCTTTTTGAACAAAAAGGCATTATGTTGAATTCACAAGGAATATTGCAAAAAGATTGAAAAAGGGAAAAGTTGTGCAAACGTACATATAAATATAAATGTACATATTTGAGCGCAGTTTGCATCAACTATTCCAAAATATACATAATATATATATATATATATGTATGTATTTCTTGTGATTTTGAAACATGTCTATTCCATTTATCAGGCATAATTTACAATAATCATAACTAACGGTCTTTTTGTAAGATTCAGAACCTTTAGGCAAGATTGAATGCAAAAAGGAAGGATTGGTTATTAATGAAACCAAAATTTTAAATATAACAATAAATAATAATAATAATAATAATAGTAATAGTAATAATAATAATAATAAAGATAACTATGTTGACCACGCAAAAATGTGTGTGTATATATATATATATATCATCTATCTGAATCTACGTAAAACGACAAAATATAGATTATATTAAATGTTTGAACGATATTCATTTATGGAATCATACAAGTAAATGTAATCCATATTAAATTAATATATTTGTGGTGACCATTGTAGCAATTAATGTGATTGGTTGCTATAAATAGGACCATAATTGAATAAATTACCATTATAAGCAACGACGATTTGGGGAAATTAAACTTAATAGGGAAATTAAGTAAAGTGGTTAAAATTCCTATGACATACCAGGATCAATGTTGTAAACCCCAGTTAGGGAATTTAATTTAAAATGCATCGAGACATGAGGTTAGGCTTAACTTGTGGTAGAAGTCTGTCCGGAACCGAACGGAAAATCCAACATCCATAGGTGGTCAGCTTTATGCGAGGGGTCTAGTGCGTAAATATAATTATACTAAGACACGAGGTTAAGTTAAACTTGTGATAGAAGTCTTCCTGGAACCGACCAAAAAATCCAGCATCCACAAGTGGTCAACTTAATGTGAGATGTTTGGTGCACAAATATATGTGTATATATATAACAGAAAATAAATAAATAAGATTAGTAATGTCTGTTGGGGTACAACAAATGGATACATTCGGGACTGATAAAATAAGGATATCCATGGTGAATTAATGCCTTAGGAAAATTATGGCCGTTAGGCTCATAAATGGCATTAACTATAATCAATGGTAATAAAAAGGAAATTAGGAATTTTGTGATTGCCTTAGGAAAATGTGACCATTATGGTCATCAATGGCAATTAATCTGTGAACATAAGTAAAAATAAAATAAAAAAGGGGATAAATGGGTATTGATTGTTGTTTAAATACTAAGTCCAATTAAGGAAATAATAAAATAAATATCCCAGGGTAAGGAGGATATAACTTTCCTTATTTATATTAATTAATATAGAACATATAATTAAAAGTTAGAGCTGGACTTAGTAGGTTAATGATGTAAAATATTATTAACTATAGGAACCTACGATGATAACGAATTGTGTGCGTACAATATTTCCGTGAAGAGAAACTAAACGGAAAGGACTTAATAACATTGCCCACTTTATCCTAATGGGGAAAGGTATTAAAGGCTAATGGGGTATGAACTTAATAACTTTCGCGTATACTCCGCTTCCTGGGTCATAAGCGGCTAGGGTTGAAGAGTCTACATATGAATAGGTCTTTCAGTCAAAGGGTCTTAAATGGCGTGAGTGTGTGGGACCTACTCGGTCCTGGAAACTTAAAACATCAGATATGGCTAGCCATCCTACGGGAAGTAGTAAGCGACCAAGGAGGTTATCCAATAAGGTCAGATAGATGATATAACGAGTGATAAAATACCATCTCTCACCTTACACGGGCAATGGGTTAATGCATGAATGATGGAAGCCTTAACTAGTAGGGCCCGTAGTTAGTGCCCTTTAGTTTATGTTAACACTGAATAAATTATTGAGGAATAATAAGTGACCAGTAGGTCCGCCTAGGGTCTTAAATGATTAGGGAGAATCTACCCTATCTACCATTAATATTGAGGCATTAAATAACAAGGGACGAGAGAATGAATATATATATATATATAAACTTTGTAACTAGGGGTCTAACCACGGTTAAATAACCAGTCATGTCCTGGTACAAAGTCTTCGCAAATATATGCGAAAACGTTTATCTCGGTATCATATTTTGGGAACACTATCTTGGGAAGGGTAGTTAGAGTCGTGCGTAAATAAATACAAGGTTAGCTAGAATCGCTAACCATGGTAGGCATACATCTTGGGCAGAACCAAAGGGGATACACCTGTGTATTATAATTTGTGTTGTACATTCCTGTTCATTGAAATCTCGTTGTTCTAACCCCCTCCTCATTACAACCACCCAGTTTTCTAGAGAAGGTCGGGTTCCCACAGTGTTAAGTTCGTCTTTCCGTTCTTGTTCTCTCTTATGCTCGGTATCGGCAAAGTGACTTATTTTAAAAAGCTAGTTACTTGAGTTAATACTAGTCTATTCTATTTCATTTCTACTCTGATTATTTTATTGTACTCCGATTTTTGTGCTCATTTATTTGTAGCTACCATATTTACATGCTCCATGCTTGGATGTGTTTGAGTTTCGATTTTTTTTCGAAATTTGGGTATAGAAAAGTGGGTGGGTGTTACATTTGGTATCAAAGCTTAGGTTAAACGATCAGAGGAATTAGTTAAATTAGGACTTGGAAGAGGACATAATTTGATTTTCTTTTCTATTTTTCTTTGTCTTTCTTACTCGACTTTAATTTATTTTGACGATGAATTAGTCGTGGTCCTAATAATAAAAATGGGCTTAAGTGACTAAGTGTTGAAATTTGTTGAGTTCAAGTTTCTAGCCAATTCTGTCTTACCCCACAGTACGTTGGCGATCTCGTCATGGAGAGTAGGAGGAAAACATATAGTGGAGTCTGTTGATTCAAGTTTTGGGACATGATAAAAATCCAGCTACAACCGAGATAGTCGCGATTTTTATGTTTCTGGTTTCGTTAGTAGTTCCAGTAAAACCCATTGCTCGATCCAAAATAGGAAAGGTTCAGGTTAGTATTCATATCCGTCTGAAAAATAATTACGAGGTATATCCATCAGTTACTTTATTGAATTTCTGAATCTACCTTTAATGAAATATTCATTTGAGTTCTTGGCCTTGTATTTAAAGAAATTATTTGGAAAAAAATGAGTTTTGAAAGTTTTGAATACAATTTCGGAAAATGGTTTTATAAAAGCCTAGTTTTATAAAGATATTGTTTTCAAATTTTAATCTATTTGTATTTCAAGATTTTTAGGGCTTTTATGTAATTTTAACGAATATAATCTGATTGGTAGGAAATAAGGAATTAGAAATGACAAGGAATATGCCATTAAACTTAAGAATAATAAATATCCCTTCCTTGTGATTTTTAGTATCTCTCTTCCTATATATGTCGGATAATTTATTTAAATTATCACAAGTAATCCTAAATATTTTAAAGATCCCACATTTTTGAACACGAAATGGTTTTTCTGTTTGTAAAATAAATTGGAATATAAATATAATAATAAATTGGATTTATAAACATGAAACCGTTAGTTTATAAAAAATTCCATTTTTGGAGAAGTTATAAATTTTTCTTCAAAAAGGCTAAAAAAAATATTTCTTCTAGATTTTTGGGGTATTTATTTCGAATCATTTAGTTTTACATCAGCTAGTTAAGGGGAAAATCCATTTTAATTTTATTTCGGATTTCTAGCCGATTTCCTATTTTATGTTCATTTGCCTTGTGGTCGCAACATCGTTGTTGAGACTACTTCGAAACCTTGGAGTTGGTTCGGAGTTTTGACTGCGGTCAATGGTACCTCCATCATGAGAATAATTGTTATTCGGATCGCGTCAAATCTTTAAAGATGACACGAGACGAAAATTAATCGGGACTAATATGGCCAAGGTTCAACCTTTGTCCAAAGCCCAACTTGTAGTTGACCGTTTAGTGATATACTAGGACGACCAAGTAGTTGATGAGTTTTGGTACAATTTGGACCTAGGATTAAACCGTAAAGTTGTATTCAATTCACCCCCTTAATTTCTTTCTTTTGTCCTTTCTTCCTTATCTAGCCAAATCATATCTCTATTCTTCTTTCCTTTCTTTGTTTTCACCTTGTCTCCTCTTTTCCAGCGCTAGTTTGCGCATTAGATCTTGCCTCACTAGTACTCCAAGATCTAATTTCTTCTCTCCAACCATTTCTTAGTTCATAATACCTATTTATGTTATCCGATCTTACTCATACCATTTAATCTCACCCTTAAGGAGGGATCATTTGAACGGATCAGAATGAGAAAAAAGGTCACCGTTTTAGAGCCAAGAAAATTTGTCATGGAAGTTGGACTTGCATCGTCCATTGCTTTATTGTAACAACCCGGAAAATCAGAGCCAATTTAAAATTTTTATTTTGGCTATTTTATTAAATTTTGAATAGTTGAAATAATTCATTTTAAATAATAATGATTAAAAATTTATTTAAATTGAAGTTAGAACGAATATATTTATTTTAATTTTAAAAGAAGCTAGAATTAGCGTGGCAGTTTTAAATTTGGAATTTGAACTTTGACTGAATGTACAGGATGCAAAATAAATCGAATTTTGGTGAACCCAAAAATATTTAAATCTATTTAAAAATATATTTCCAACGAATTCGAAAAAATGAAATTTCATAGCGGGAATCAAAAGTTAGGGCCAGTTGAATATTCAGAATAGTCGCTATGCAATTTAATAGAATATATAGCCCATATAAATAGCCATTTTTCAAACGACCACCATTTTTGTTGAAACCACGATGATTGGATCCGGAATGTCAAATTATTGCAGGATTCCAATTTTTATAATTTTTGGAATTAATATGTGAGAGTGGCAGAAGAAAATATATTTTGTCAATTTCGGTCAATTTCGATCGACCAGAAAATGGTCATTTTTCAAATGGTCTCCAAATTCAATGAAATAAATTATATATGGACCATGTCATCAAAACACAGCTAGATTTATTTTTCGGGAATTTTTAGAGTCAGTATGTGGCCCCGGTAAGTTAAAATATTTGATCAAATTAAATAATTAAATGTTTTATTAATTAATTTAAAGAATAACTAACTGAAATAGTTGAATGGGCCTACGAGATATATCCCATTGTGTCCGGAATGGGGGTATTTAGCTTGGGACAACACTCGTTGGGTTTGATTTGGAGTTAGGAGCGATATAGAAATTATATTGAAAATAAATAAAATTAAAATTAAAATACGTGTACATATACGCGTATATCGTATACCGTATTGTCTTCATCGTTTAGAACCCGACAATCCCTAAATCAAATGGCGGACTACCACTCAATTCTTTCTCTCCAGATAACTTGAATCCGCTCTACGAAATCAATCAGTCCAGTTGAGGTTTTCGTACAGATTTCCATCCTCATCGACTACATATAAATTTCGATTCCTGTAGTGGCGTGAATCTCGAGATCTACCTCCCCAAAGTCGACGCGTTTGGACCGCCGCCACACCTCCGATTGGCTGTCGATCTGGATCGCACCTCAAGTTCCGGGCGCGCCTCTCGAGGGTCTCCATCATAGTGAAGCCCGATCGTCAAAGCACTACACAGATTTCGAGAAAAATTGAAACCTAGTTTCGAACAATTCTGAGAGGTATACGATGTATATAATTTAAACTATTTATAGCACTTTTAAGCGTTGCAAATTCATGTTTATTTATAAAAATCTATCATGTTCATACGATAACGAAATTCGATGAAACAGGAGACAATCAGGATCGTGGCATCGCACACGACATTTCAGAACTGACCAGAGTATTTTTGGAGCCTTCTATAATTTTAGAATAAATAAAACAGCAAAGTGAGATTTCTGAATCTGAATTAATTAAATAAAATTATATTAGGATGCAGACGGAGTTTAGAAACTCCCGACACCCATCGTCCACAGACCATGGACGACTTGATTGTATTGTGATGTGGAATTGGTTGATTTTGGTATTTGATTGTAATTAAAATGAAATTGATTGATATTGTGGCACTAGACTGCCTAGAAAAATGTATTAGGAAATTAAACCCCTTGTAAATGTCGCGAGGCCTAAGGTAGTGCGAGGAGCTATACATCGGGACGGTGCCGGTTTTAATTACCCTGCCGTTATGCTGCCGAAATTTTCTGAAATATTTATGTGTCGTAAACTATTCATGTTATGATATAAAATTGTTTGAACAATAAAAATTAGATTTTTATTGAATATATATAAGGGTGCATTTTTTACAGGTCTCTGTTAAGGTTTTAAATTAGGCTCACATCCGGTTATAGTTTTCAATACACTTCCGCCCCCTGTTTTCAAATTTGCGCCTCCTACTTTATTGGATCCGCTTCCACCTTTTATGTTACGCCTGATGCCTTTCTTCTTTCGCTCCTACATATTTTTCAAAAAAAAAATGTGCGGCCATGACTAAAAAAAAAAAAATTGTAAAATCTGGAAATAATCCCAGAAGTCTACGCCAAGGGAAAAAAAAACTTGCATATATGTATGCAAGTATTACGTATAATTGCATACATGTATGCAATTATTGCACAAAGGAAATTATGCTACAGTTTTGCCTGCATATATGTTGCACACATATGTGCAAGTTTTAGATTTAATTGCACGTTTGAATGCAAATAAAAATGAACTAATTCAACAGCGGATGCAACACTGGAATACTTGCACATATATACGCAGGAAATTGAAATTCTTGCATAAAAAAATGCATTTAACTGCATTTATTGTTGTTTTTTTTCTGTTTTAATTTATTTTTAGCATGTTTTTGAATTTTTTAAGTGAATTTATGATCGAATGAATAATTTATTTAAAAAATAGTTTCCGGATTTTTTTAACTTTTTTTTCCTTTTTTTGCAACTTTTGAAAAATAGGGACCTAATTTATAATAAGTTTATCACTGGATGTGAGCCTAATTAAGTTTCAAAACAGGGATGTGAGCCTAATATTCACTATATATAAATATGCAAATTGATCATAGCTGAAAAGAAAAAAAACATGTTAACATAAAAATTCACATTTTTATATAAAATCTAAAATGATCACTATTTGTAAAGAAAAACATGTAAACATAAAGATTTACATTTTTATGTAATATCTAAAATGATCATTGTTAAATAAAAACATGTTTACATTAAAAACCACATTTTTAATGTAATGTATGAAACTATAAAAATGTTCATGTTTTAAACAGAAAAACATGTTAACATTAAAAATTCACATTTTAATGTAATATAAGAAATTAACAAAATGATCATGTTTTAGAAATAAAAACATGTTGCCATTAAAAACCATATTTTTAATGTCATGAAAGAAATTAGAAAAATGATCATGTTTTAGAAATAAAAACATGTTGTCATCAAAAACCATATTTTTAATGTCGTGGAAGAAATTAGAAAAATGAACATGTTTTAGAAATAAAAACATGTTGTCATTAAAAACCATATTTTTAATGTCATGAAAGAAATTAGAAAAACGATCATGTTTTAGAAATAAAAACATGTTGTCATTAAAAACCATATTTTTAATGTCGTGAAAGAAATTAGAAAAATGATCATGTTTTAGAAATAAAAACAAGTTGTCATTAAAAACCATATTTTTAATTCATGAAAGAAATTAGAAAAATGTTCAGGTTTTAGAAATCAAAACATGTCAACATTAAAAATCACATTTTTAATGTAATGTATGAAACTAGAAAAACGTTCATGTTCTAAATTAAAAACATGTTAACATTAAAATCTTATTTTTAATGAAAAGAATGATTTACATGAAAATTGTACATATTAGAATAAAAGTACGGAAACACTAAAAATCACATTTTTAATGAAAAGGTTGATTCATTAGAAAATATTCATTGTTTGAATAAAAATGTCGAAACATTAAAAATTCCATTTTTGACGTAAAATTGATTCATTAGAAAACATATGTTAGAAAATGTAAAAATGTTAAAACATTATTTTTGACATGTTAGAAACATATGTTAGAATATATGTTATATGTTAGACATTATATTTAACATACTAGATTAGAAAGAAAAGTAAACAGTTTGAAATAAAAATGTATTGATGCTGAAAT
The DNA here is from genome assembly GCA_030737875.1 of Allium sativum. Classification (NCBI taxonomy): domain Eukaryota; kingdom Viridiplantae; phylum Streptophyta; class Magnoliopsida; order Asparagales; family Amaryllidaceae; genus Allium; species Allium sativum. The sequence goes on along the minus strand of CM060916.1, from coordinate 744,677,536 downwards.
TTACATTTTTATTATAAATGAAACTTAAAAATGTCCATTGCTATTTAAATATGTTTTTCCTTAAAAGTTTGCATTTTCAATGTAGTAATACATTGAAATAAAAATTTGCATTTTCAATGTAATGATATATTGAAATAAAAATTTGCATTTTTCAATGTAATGATATATTGAAATAAAAGTTTGCATTTTCAATGTAATGGCATATTGAAATAAAAGTTTGCATTTTCAATGTAATGATATATTGAAATAAAGGTTTACATTTTTCAATGTAACAATATATTGAAATAAAGGATTATATTTTTCAATGTAATAAAGGGAGAAATAAAAATTACATTCTAATGTAATATATTATTTCATATATAAAAGGAATCAATATTGAATTGAAAATGGTTTGAAATCATTGAACGGTTTATATTTATATATTTATATATAAATATGAATTAAAATAAAACGAATTGCACTGCCGCAATTCGTGTTTTGAAATCGTAACTTCAAACGATTATACCGAAAGATCCGACCGTCGGATTTTCCCAAAACTGGAACCGTTGGGTTCGCTTTGGAACGATCTTTCCAATGATATAAAATTTGCTAAGATTCAACGGTTAGATTTTGAGAAACGTGTAAATAAAATTTTGATGAAAACAGCGCTAGGGTTATGTAATAACCCAAAGCGTCGTTTAATTGAAAATGGCTATTTTTAAAATTAAAAAAAAATAGCGATAAATCGTTATAAAATATTATAAACGATATGGAATGAAAATAATTGATTTAAATTATATATATTCGAGAATTATTTGAAAAGTCCGATTTAAGTCTCATTTCAAATAATTATACGACGATTGGAAATCGAAGATTTGAAGATGGTGATTGATGACCAACGGTCTTCACATCGAATGGATGATTACTGATGCCCTAGACTGATTTACTTCCAAAAAAGAGTTATAGTGGTAGTTTTCCGGACGTACTTGTTAATTGTGAGGATTAGCGAGCACCTCTCTTCCGTATTGGACATATGGGACGAGGAATAAGGTGCCTCCGGTTTCGTTCAGACCCAGAACGGACTTGTAAATGGATGTATGTATGACATTGGATTTTATTCTATGCTGATTGATTTCTAATTAATATATATCTGTTTGGTGGCGGAGAATTTATTCTCTTGCTTAACACCCTTCTCTGAGACGTATGAGCTCAGAGGTTATATACTGATAGATATCAGTCGCATGGCCGAGGAAATCATTAAACAGGCTTATCCCCGGTGCAGAGTGGATATCTCTGACTAGCTCTAGTGCAAGGTACACTCACCATATTTTACATTTTCCCTTTTGTTTCCTACTTTATAGTTGTTTCCTTTTCGGGGACGAAAAGCTTTTAAGTGGGGGAGATTGTAACAACTAGGAAAATCAGAGCCAATTTAAGATTTTTATTTTGGCTATTTTATTGAATTTTGAATAGTTGAAATAATTAATTTCAAATAATAACGATTAAAAATTTATTTAAATTGAAGTTAGAATGAATATATTTATTTTAATTTTGAAAGTAGTTAGAATTAGCGTGACAGTTTGAAAATCTGAATTAGAACTTTGACTGAATGTACATAATGCAAAATAAATCGGATTTTAGAGAAACCAAAAATATTTAAATCTGTTTAAAAATATCTTTCCAACAAATACGAAAAATTGAAATTTCATAGCGGAAATCAAAAGTTATGGCCAGTTGAATATTCAGAATAGTCGCTATGGAATTTAATAGAATATATAGCCCGTATAAATAGCCATTTTGAATACGACCTCCATTTTCGATGAAACCACCCTAATTGGATTTGAAATTTCAAATTATTGTAGGATTCCAATTTTCATAATTTTTGGAATTAATATGTGAGCGTGGCAGAAGAAAATGTGTTTTGTCAATTTCGGTCAATTTCGATCGACCAGAAAATGGCCATTTTTCAAACGGTCTCCAAATTCGACGAATTTAATTTTGTTGGGACCGTATCGTCAAAACATAGCTAGATTTATTTTTCGGGAATTTTTAGAGTCAGTATGTGGCCCTGGTAAATTAAAATGTTCAATCAAATTAAATAATTAAATGTTTTATTAATTAATTTGAAGAATAACTGACTGAAACAGTCGAATGGGTTTACGAGACTTATCCCATTGTGTTCGGAATGGAGGTATTTAGCTGGGGGTAACACTCATTGGGTTTGATTTGGAGTTAGGAGCGATATAGAAATTATATTGGAATTAAATAAATAAAAATACGTGTATATATACACGTATACCGTATTGTCTTATTCGTTTAGAACCCGACAATCCCTAAATCGAATAGCGACCACAGCTCAATTCTCTCTCTCCAGATAACTTCTAATCTGTTCGACGAAAACAATCACTCCAGTTGAGGTTTTCGTAGAGATTTCCATCTTCTTCGACTACATATAAATTTCGATCCCTGTAGTGGCGTGGATCTCGAGATCTATCTCCCCAAAGTCGACGAATTTGGATTGCCATCGCACCTCCAATTGGCCGCCGATCTGGATCGCACCTCAGGCGTCGGGCGCGCCTCTCGAGGGTCTCCAGCGCGGTGAAGCCCGATCGTCAAAGCACTGCACGGATTTCGAGATAAATCGAAACCTAGTTTCGAACAATTTTGAGAGGTATACGGCGTATATAATTTAAATTGTTTGTAGCTCTTTTAAGCATTGCAAATTCATATTTATTTATAAAAATTTTATCTTGTTCATACGATAACAAAATTCGATGAAACAGGAGACGTCGGGACCGTGGCACACACACGACATTTCAGAACTGACCGGAGTATTTTTGGAGCCTTCTACAATTTTAGAAGAAATAAAACAGAAAAGTGAGATTTCTGAATCCGAATTAATTAAATGAAATTATATTAGGATGCAGACGGAGTTTAGAAACTCCCGACACCCATCGTCCATAGACCATGGATGACTTGATTGTGTTGTGATGTGGAATTGGTTGATTTTGGTGTTTGAATGTGGTTGAAATGAAATTGATTGATATTGTGGCATTAGACTAACTAGAAAAATGTATTAGGAAATTAAATCATTTGTAAATGCCGCAAGGCCTAAGGTAGTGCGAGGAGCCATACATTGGGACGGTGCCGGTTTTAATTAGCCTGCCGTTATGCTGCCGAAATTTTCTGAAATATTTATGTGTTGTAAAATATTCGAGTTATAATATAAAATTGTTTGAACAATAAAAATTAGATTTTTGCTGAATAAATATAAATATGCAAAATGATCATAACTGAATAGAGAAAAAACATATTAATATAAAAATTCACAGTTTTATGTAAAATCTAAAATGATCACTATTTGTAAAGAAAAACATGTTAACATAAAGATTTACATTTTTATGTAATATCTAAAATGATCATTGTTGAATAAAAACTTGTTTACATTAACAAACACATTCTTAATGTAAAGTATGAAACTAGAAAAATGTTCATGTTTTAAGTAGAAAAACATGTTAACATTAAAAATTCACATTTTAATGTAATAGAAGAAATTAGCAAAATGATCATGTTTTAGAAATAAAAACATGTTGTCATTAAAAACCATATTTTTAATGTCATGAAAGAAATTAGAAAAATGGTCATGTTTTAGAAATAAAAACATGTTGTCAATAAAAACCGTATTTTTAATGTTGTGGAAGAAATTAGAAAAATGATCATGTTTTAGAAATAAAAACATGTTGTTATTAAAAGTTTGCATTTTCAATGTAGTAATACATTGAAATAAAAGTTTGCATTTTCAATGTAACGATATATTGAAATAAAAGTTTGCATTTTCAATGTAATGATATATTGAAATAAAAGTTGGCATTTTCAATGTACAATGTAACAATATATTGAAATAAAGGATTATATTTTTCAATGTAATAAAGGGATAAATAAAAATTACATTTTAATGTAATATATTATTTCATATATAAAAGGAATCAATACTGAATTGAAAATGGTTTGAAATCATTGAACTGTTTATATTTATATATTTATATATAAATATGAATTAAAATAAAACGAATCGCGCTGCTGCAATTCGCGTTTTGAAATCGTAACTTCAAACGATTATACAGAAAGAAGTGACCGTCGGATTTTCCCAAAACTGGAACCGTTGGGTTGGCTTTTGGAACGATCGTTCCAACGATATAAAATTTTCTAAGATTCAATGGTTAGATTTTGAGAAATGTGTAAATCAAATTTCGATGAAAACAGCGCCAAGGCCATGTAATGACCCGAAGCGTCGTTTAATTGAAAATGGTTATTTTTAAATAGATAAAAATAACGATAAATCATTACAAAAATACTATAAACAATATGGAATGAAAAGAATTGATTTAAATTATATATATTAATTATACGACGATTGGAAGTTGAAGATTTGAAGACGGTGATTGAAGACCGACATCTTCACATCGAATGGATGGCTACTGATGCCTTGAACTGATTTGCTCCCAGGAAAGTGTTACAGTGGTAGTTGTCTGGACGTACTCGTTGATTTTCCGGATTAGCGAGCACCTCTCTTCCGTATTGGATATGTGGGACGAGGAATAAGGGTGTCTCCGGTTTCATTCAGACCCAGAACGGACTTGTAAATGGATGTATGTCTGACATTGGATTTTATTATGTGCTGATTGATTTCTAATTAATATATATTTGTTTGGTGGCAGAGAATTTATTCTCTTGCTTAACACCCTTCTCTGAGACGCATGAGCTCAGAGGTTATATATTGATAGATATTAGTCGCATGGCGTAAATAGTCAGTGTGGCATGCCAAGATGCAAATAATCAAGGCTTATTGTTGAAAAGCAGAGCCTTATGGTTGATGATCAAAGCACAGCTTTATTGTAGCATAGCTTTGTGTATAGCGTTACTTCGCGAGCCTCACACCCCGGTATGAGCCAAAAATGGAAGAAGGATCCAAGGAGAACATGCGTTTCTTTCTAGCTAGAAGTGGTGCCTGGGTTTTACAAACCCAGATATTTTTACTTATGTGGATGATGGAAAGAAAGGTACCTCGGATATTGAGTCCCTAGTAGCTCTATTTACGCCCTATAGGGCGGGGAGATGTATTGTTCAGGAATTGTATATAATCCACTAACATTAGTTGTGGACCAGCCCTGTGGCTCCTAAGGGCTTACCTGAGTCTGAGTCCTGAGACATGGACTAGATTGTCTCTAATTCATTAAGGACGATTCCTTGTCTTGGTTCATGATGGAAATCCAACTTCCAGTACGAAACCATACGGTTTTGATTGTAAAACTAGTATGGCGACATAGTATATTGTAGCTATGCCGTCTATGATATATATATTATAATTGAAATGTTTTGAAACATATATACACTAATAATAATATCAAATCCGTTTTATCGTATTAAGCATTTTTGACCACTATAAGGTAAAACTTTATCCTCCGGTTTGCGTTGCATTGTGTGATGGGACTTAAGACTTATAATGGTTTCATTTTTCTAAAAAGCATTGTGTTGTTTAACTATTTATTTTATATATGCACTGGCAATCCAATGGTTCTTCGTTAGCGGCGTGGTCATGTGATTAACCTTATTATTAAATAGGTTGAATTAGATTTCTCATACCGGTCCCATGACCGACTCGTAGTTTGTTTCACTTTGCAAACTCGGGTGCCCTTTTTTCCACACGGGCATCCTTGTATACAGGTTTAGCAGATTTATTCTTGATAACTATGGAGCTGGAGATGGATCCTATCATTTTTATTTTGCTGTTCAGACCTCATTTACTATATTATGTTTGATTTCGTTGTAGATATTTTATATAAAGTTGAAAATGTATTATTTACCAAGTATGATCCGATTAGCTATGTAACTTTGATGATATATTATTCCCAGTGTAATTTGATGTACTTTATCTGCTATAATTCTATATTTCTGTTCTGCTGTTATTGTTTATGTGTTATATTCCAATGATTATCCTTGGTTTCAAACTACGGGAGTTTGGGGTCATCACATTTGTGGTCTTAGAATAGGATTGTTGTTTGTGTTGCATCCTCCTTTGTTATATCTCGTTAAGAAAGATTTTTATTAAGGCGATCGTCGTTTCGGAGAAGAAGAATAAGTTATCTTTGGAGATTTTATAGCAAATCTCTTTTTCTTAATATTGGGTTTTTGAGTTTGGGAATCTATGTTCGAACTGCCCATGTAGACATGTGACCCTTTTAGCACACGTTCTATAAATGGGAAGTCATGACTAGATTTATCTCATGGTGCAGAAATTAATCTTTCGCTTAATCGATGGTGTAACCATCATTTAATGCCGCATCATATTCGATTCAACTTGTTGTTCTTGTATTGTCTCATAGAATTACTTTCTATAATTTCAGCTATCCATTTTTTTCCGTAAACAATATCAGGTGGATTACCATGAGGAGCAGTTTTGTAGTGGGTTCCTTCCTAATCAAATCACTCTTAAGTGATGGTGATGTGGAACCCTCCAACAACACCAACAGTGTTTGTTACACGAGACTGAGCATTTTACCATCATGGTATGGTTAATTAAAGATAAAAAAAAATGGCTTGAGCTTCAACCGCAGAGCAGACATCTCGTTGTTTATAGCCATTATTTTGGGAGTTTCGGTGTTGTTGTTTTGTCGTCTTCTTTGTTATTTTCCCTTTCTAGCATCGGGTTCTTGGCTTAGTGGTGATTCGTGCTTGTAACTATTAGTGTTGTTTAAATCACACGACTTAGGTTTGATATTTCAATGTTATGTTTATGTCATTTATGCATGCTTGTCCGAAATAAATCTCTTTATGTCATTTATGCATGCATGTCCGAAATAAATCTCTTTTCTTATCTAAACCAACAGTTGTACTAGAGCAGGAAAGAATAGAATTCTGTGTTGGATAAATTTTAGTAAAGGACCAGTTCTACATCATGGGTATATAAATAAATAAATAGTGGTTCTTTGTTAAAGCTAAATTTTATTTTGGTCTTTTGCGTGTGATTTCAGTCTTCACATTTTTGGTCGACTGACTTCCTTCTTCGCCAACGTGTGACTTGAATCGTTTATGTTTCCGCAAAATACAAAAGAACTTTTTATCATTTTTTATTTTTATAGGAAAGTGAAACTATTTTGAAAAGAAATTTTGCAAAATAAACATAAAAAGTTTGCAAGCAGAATTTTTTTTATGAAAAACTTCAATTTTAGGTCACATAAACGACGTAAGGAAGATTTTTGGCTGCTTTGTGTGTAACAACCCATATTTTTATAACGTGTTATAACCATAAATCAAGACAGAATTAATTTTTAAGATAAGAATCAAGGGCAACGGGTTACACCATTATGTTCATCTTGAAATTCTACTTGGAAACGAGTCTGAGTTTTCGAAAATCAGAGTCCGTATGACCAAGTTATGACCCTTCGAAGTTTTCAGAAATTTTCAAGTTTAGAACAGCTTAGAATTCGAATTCAAATTTTGAATTCAAACCCCAGAATGGACTGGGCGGGAAATTTCCCGCCTAGGACCAGTTCGACCTGCCCAGGACCAGGTCGACCATAGAGTCGACCTGGGTGTCGACCTAGTTGCCCAGCCCATTTTTGAGTCAGAATTCACTCTGTTGTTTCTAGTCCGATTTCTGTCTAAATTCGTTGGCCAGACCCTATATAAACAGCCCCGAACTCTAGTCTCTCTACACAAATTCTTTCTGGCCTTATGCTACTAAAACCCTGGTTGAAAAGTTAGAGAAAAGGGATTGCTTCTTCTCCAACAAGGCTACGTGTAGAGTATTGCTATTTGCGGAATTTCTATTAGACTCGAGATTCAATATCGCCTCTTTGTTTTCTAATTCTCTAACCACGATCTGTAAGCCCCAATTACTTTTAGATCTAAACTTTAAACTTAATATGGACATGTTGTAAATCGAGATTGAACCTAAGTATGATAATTATCTTGGATCTATCATTGTATGTCTTGGATCTATCATTGTTCATTTTGGATCTATTATTTTGGATCTACTATTTGTTCACCTTGGATCTATTCATCTTGAATCTTGACTTGTAGGAATATCTGCATGAAATTGATTTGGGGCCTATACATGTTGTAAATCTAAAACCCTTAATGTCCATAATATTCATGCCTGTGATGTTGAAACAGTTGTTATTCACAAGTTTGGGGTTATTATCTTATGTCAACTGTTACCATGACTATCACCCTATTTTGCTAGATTTGGTATTTGAGACCACTATTCCATATGACAGTATTGTTGTAATCATTTATCTCAAGTTATACCAGGCTTGATTTGTAATCACTTTTGCCACCTTATGCCAGTTCTTTCTATGTTATTCACTAATTAGATTTGTTTGTATCGATTCGAGTTTACGTGCGATGGGAATGCGATTGGGTAGACTAGGCAAAACCTGAATTTACTATAAACTTGTAACATGAACATTGCTATAACTTGAACCTAGATATGGACATGAACTTGACACGAAAACTTAAACATGGACACGACGCTAGAATGAATTAGAAAATGGCCAACTCGAGGTTGGGTTGAGTTTGCAGTGTAAATCTGCCCGGAACCGCCCGGCGAATCCGGTGACTGCAAACAATAGGATCCAATGTGGGTAGTTGGTCATATCGCACGTAAAACCCGAGGTTAGACTATGTTGTGGTGTAAATCTGCCCGGAACCGCCCGGCAAATCCAGTGACCACAACAACTAGTCTAATGTGAGAGGTTGGGGTGCATTAATGAATCAATGCCACATGATAGGGTTAAGTCATGAACCACTTGAATATACTTAACCAATTTGACACGATGATTTGATAGGGTTAAGTCATCAATCACTTGAACACACTTAACCAACTTGATACATGATTTGGTAGGGTTAAGTCACGAATTTGAATGACAACACTTAACCCATTAGAAACCCTAGTTATGCGGTCCTTTTCAGCAGTAACCCACTTAGATGTATCATGATACCCTAGGACTAGGCAGGGTGGGGCACGATTACTGGGCTGATTGTAAGCGACTAGAACGACGGCTGAGTAGGTGCGCCATTGTAGGTTCAGGCGGACTATGGTCGTGCACGTAGTCCGGAGTTGAAAAAGCAGGCATTGGGCACCACTAGGTTTTTACACTGTGCGTGCTTGATTCGTGTCGATGGTTGGCACCCTAGGGCTTGATACACCATATGGTGGACCTAGCACAGGTGACTACATTTCGTGATTGGGCCGTATGACACAGACACATGACGAGCTAGAACTTGTTGGGAGCCGATCGATTAGTAGATCGTACTGTAGGACCCCGTAATGGGTTATTTCATGATATTGGGCCAAGGGATCATTTCATGGTTAATACTTGACATGGGCTAGAATACTAGTACAGTTGGTGTAGCGAATCTTGAATATGTGATGCTTGTTGGATCTAGATTAACCCTAGAGGGGGGGGGGGTGAATAGGGTTTATCACAGTTTTTAAACTGAATTGAAAAATTGACAGGATATTAAAATAAAAAACAGATCACAGAATGCAGCAGAAATAAAAGTGCAGAAAATAAATCACACACAGATATACCCAGCTTCGGCAAAACCCTGCCTACTGCTGCATTCCTAAGGTTTCTACTAGATGATAGAACAGATCCCGCATACAAGACCTTGTACACTCGCGACTCTCGCTCCTATTCTAACTCTATGCTCAAAACCCTAGACTGATTCAAACCCCTGAATCAGAATTTCCCCTAGTTTTACACAGACTAGTCAACTGCCAGTTAAACCCCTAACTGGTCCCCCCTAGATTTTACAGAATCTATAAACTGTTCGGTTTACAAAGAAATTAAAACTAAAACAATACAAAATAAAAGAAAACAAATATAAAAACCCTAGGCTTAATAAACTTAGCCCTTAAAGTAAAAATGGCAGGCCCATTCTTATTTCATTTGCATCCGATCCTCTTTATTCTCTGGAAAATCAAAAATGGCGGCTGCCCTAGGGTTTTCAGTATTGAATCCCCAAATCGAATCTCGATGGCTTCAGATTGATGAATTCATGTTCTCTGATGTGTTCTTCTTCGTCGATTGATTTGATTGTCCCTCTCAGTCTCTGGCGATCGAATCTCTGAAAAACCTGTGAGTGCTTCTGAATACGATTTTCTCTGTTGCTCCACAAATCGCTGCTTAAATTTCTTGAGGAGATTGATTCTTCGATGCTCGATTCTTCGATGGCTAACAATTTTGAGCTTCTGGTGATCGAAAAACTGTAAGTTTGAGAAATGATTTTCTTTGATATGCTTTAGGGTTTTGTTGCTTGGTTTTCGATCTGGAATGTTGGGTTTGTTTTTCATGGCTGCCGATGATGAATTTGGTGTAAACTTATAGGGTAATTTGTAACCCTAGTCGATACTCTGATTTCACATATGACTGTCCTGATTTTGCGTTGTCCCTTTTTCTGCTTTGATTTATTTGCATGAATGATTTTTTGTTCCTTTCCTCTTTTGGTTTGCCTTGATTAAATTGAAAAACTTCGGCTTTGATTGAAATGATCCTGGCCTTGAATTCTGGCAATGAACTTTCTGTTTGATCTTCTAGTCTTTAAGAAAGAAATTTTGCATTCCTGGAAACTTTTGAAGACAGAAAGACTTGTTTCCAGAATCACGTCATCAAAATTGTAGAAAATAAAAACTTGTGTGAAAGCTTCTTTTTGTTTCTTTATTTGAATTGCATGATAGAAACATTGTCTCGGATAACAGATTAATTTCAGGAAACAAATTTGAGATTAAAAATTTCCTGAACTCTTTAACCCGATTAAACACTTACCAGAAAAAATCTTGAGTAATTTCAGTGAATCGAATTCAATAAAGAGAATGAATTCATAGTGAAATTTAAGGAAAGATTTCTATTTTTAAATATTATTTCTTTCCAAAAACAGTCTTTGAGATAATTGAAAAGTTCTTTCCAGATATACCTCTTGGCCTTGATTTACCTTACTGTGAATGGATGATCAAAGGCATAAACCAGTTTGTTACTTCTTGCCAAACATGATACTTCACAAACCTGAAAATACTTTTTCATTTTGAGCACTGATTTTCTGGACTTGATTCTTGCCACATTTCACACTTGCCAAATAAAATTTGTCGAATCACAAAGAAATGATGCTTGCCCAAAAATAATTTATTTTCCAAAAAGTTTATGCATTTTTATGCTGTCTGCACCACCTATGCTTGTTCATCATAAAAGCCGTTGAACCATGCAATTGTTCACCACTCCATTCATGTTTCATGTACTTAAAGCTGCTCCATTCCTGAACATTTGCTGAAATGATTTTCTCCATCATGTATGCTGAAATGCTGTTGCATCTTCCAATGTTGACAGTGAACATTTTTGATATGAACATAAATGGCTCGATCATGTTTCACGTTGATTGTTTGTTGAGTGTTTGCTGAACCATTAATGTCCCGGAAATGCTAATGCTGTGTGAACTTTGACTTGCTCCATCACTATATTGTAGTTACTTTCACCATTGATCATTTGTGCCATAGCCATGTACATAGTTGAATTGTTTAAACATGTGGCCACTTAGACTCTGCCATGAAAAATTATTTAGCTACTGTATCACCATGTATTCATGCTGTTGTCTTTGACTTCTCTGACCTGCATATGCTGTATGGTTTATTTGTGCTGAGTTGATCACTTTTGGCACCCTTGAACATGCTTTTGCTGTCTCGACCATGCTGTACTTTAGCCTGCATTGATGTTGTGCTAACCACTTGACTTGGTTGCACCCAATTTTACACTGTCTCGACCATTTGAACTGTATTGAGTTCCACCATGAATTTCTTGCTTGACATTGCTCTATTGTGTATTATTGAACTTGTCTCGACCACACACAACAAAATGTTGCTATACTTTCATGTATGTTGACTTTATCACTTGTAAATTATGATGCATACTATGAACCTGTGTTATCTTGGTTGTGTATAGACTATGCTGCTTTGTTCCTTGGGTTGTATTTGCACACTTCTGTTTCCTGAAAACTTGAATTTGTCATTTGTTCTTGTGGCTTGTCATCACCATGTATGTTGACCATTTTGCTGAAGCTATGTATTTGTTGAGACTCGACTATTTTGTGATATGTTGAATTGTTTTCTTGTGCACTGAGTCGAGATGGTCCACGTGGCTACTCCTCAGTTGCTCGCTACTATATTCTGATTGGCGAGGTAGTGCACACGTGTATACACGTGTGTATATGCAGCCAACAGACGAATTTTCCTGTCCCTGTACTATATACTGTCTAGACACAGTCGGATTAACAAATCAGATCAAGTCAGAAAAATGATGAGAAACACACCAGAAAACTGAGGCAAATAAAATTTTAAAAATAAAATTTATATTTGCACATATTCTGTTTCAATTCTATTGTAGTGTACTGTGTGTGTGTTTCTATATATGACAGGTATGAAGACTGGACTGACTGTGAAGCTTATAGAAGACAGAGGACAATGAAACTGAAGAACAAAGAGACAGTGTATATGAGTGACTGTGTGACTGTAACTGAGTGTGAGAATTGCAGTGAAGAGCAGTGTATGAATATGTAAATTGTACTGAATATTGTAATAAACCAGTTTGATCGAAATAAAATATTATTTTATTGTGTTCAAATAAACTTGTCTATTAAATTCTGTTTATTTACAAGTACAATGTTCTGTGAATGTATATCAGTGATGTATTCAAATAGTGGAGTTATAAAAGATTGTATTTTTTGAAAGTTGAAATAGAATATTCAATTTAAATAAAATACTGTATAAATATATGAATGTGTATACAGTCGTATTCTATTCAAATATAAATATTATATTACAGTCTGTGTTGTAATGAACAGTACAATAACAAACACATTTATATAAATATATATTTGGTTGTTATCATCAAACAAAAATCATAAAATTGTGTATACAACACCGTTATATACAACAATGCTAGACTTGATTTATCTTGTTATCTTAGTTATCATGCCAGACTTATCATCATCCTTATGTTTACTCTCTGTTTATTCATGTCTTGTTAACTTTACTAGTTTTTATACTGAAAGTCACTAGGGCTTACCAGTCTTTATGACTGACCCTTTTTCTTTCGCCCCTTTTTCTTTCATCCCCCCCCCCAGGTTCTCAGGGAGGAAACTCTATCTCTTAGCTTGGATTTAGCTTGCTTTCTGTCGTCTTATGTACGGTTTGGTCTTGAGTTATGCTATGGCTGCACTTCTGCTATTTTTGGGGAGTAATTTACTTTTGTTATTTTAAGTTTATGCTTCTTTATCTAGAACTTGATGTAATGGAATAATGACAATTTGTACTTTGGATATATATATATGGTTTTGACTCTTTTCTTGAAAGTAATGAGATTTGGTTTTTAATTTCTACCGCTGCTTTATTTATGTTCTGTCTTGTGATATCTCTGTGCATGTTTACCTAGATAATGCTCCACCAAAACTAGTGCATTCCCTTTGTGAGTGACCCTAGCGGAAGTGGGGTGTTACATTGTGTGCATGTTTAGCTGTGTAATAGGATTGATGATATGATAAAAACGTTAACGACAACAAGAAAAGGCCTGATTCAGCCTTCGGATCGTTGTTTCCATACCTTATCAACGATATACGCAAGTTATTAAATAACTCGTTTTATGTTTTAGAGCTTATTTTAAGCCTCCTTTACAGTGTATAGATAGAAATTTTTGGAGTATTTTGGGTAACTGATGTGAAAATTCCACTATAGGGCGGGAAATGAAATATATCTAAGTGGAGAAAACAATTAATTTCTTCATTTTGACATCCTTTTCCCGATTCAGGAGAAGTTAAATATGGAACGATTAGATTGCGCGTAGTTTTAGATGGTAGGGTTTGGATGCAAAATTGGTTGCTTTACACTTCATTCACAATTATGTGAGGGTTATGGATGAAAAAGAATTTAAAATTTTTGCATTCATATAGAACTTCCTGCGTATTTAGGATGTTTCGCATTATGTTTTTTAAAGTGTTTCAAAAATTTATCGCATACATACAGAAGGCTCGATTTAGAATAATCTTGCATGCATGTTTTATGGTTGAATCACATTATGTACACCGTGCAATTATACACATGGTTGCAGAGTGGATGTACACAAATTTGTTGTGTTGGGTACGATAACTAGGTGTCAGAACTTCGGGACGAAATTCCTTTTAAAGGGAGAAGAATGTAACAACCTGGAATTTTGACTATAGATTAGTCGTGTAATAAGGATTCTCAAAAATAGGAATTTCCTCAAACAATGAAATTTAACCATGAAACTTTAGCCGATGCGTTCGTCTCGGAATTCTGGTCAACTTTCATGTTTGGAGTTTCGCGAACGGAGTCCGTATGAAAAAGTTACGGATGAAATACGAAAAATGGATGCAAATATATAAATATAATAATTAATAAATTATTTCCCTCTTTGACCTGCCTTTATTGGGCATTCTGGCCGAAGGGCGGTTGACTGGTCCTAGGGGGTGTCGACCGCTTCGGACCTGTAGTGCGTAATGACGGCTAGGTTTCGAGGGGCAATCTCGTTATATTACATATTATTAACGGACGGATATTAATTAAAATAAATCTAACGTTCCACGGCCAATTCCACTCCTATAAATAAAGGGATAAGGCCTCATTCTTTTCCACACAAATCTGTAGACAGCAACAAAGCTCTGCTATTTTACTTTATCTTCCAATCAAATAACTTAATTAAAAATATATTCATATTTAACCAATCAAATACAAATCATATAGAATTGAAAAAGAGTACCAGATCCAATGGAAGAGAATGTGAACTAACGCTCCACATCAGATTCTCCCCTCTCTTCCTATTTTCGTACATATCTACAGATCTGAAAGTATCCCCTTTTCAGATAATTGTAGATTTATAAGAATTTGGGAATTGTAGGCCTAAAAGATTATTCAAACTTCATATTTGGATATTTCAGGTAAGTGGGAAATTTACATACAAAGTTATAATAGCCTGTTTATCTCGTTTCAATTAGATCTCAAAATATGCCTATTATCATCAGATATGTTCATAATATTATTTAATTTGAATTGGCACCTACCAGATCTGTTTTTAGATATTGTCAAAACTTGGAAATTGTGAATTATGGTTATGGATAATATAAATTGCAAGCTTACTTAAATTGTTTATACATATTGCCTACAATTATATTGAAAAATATATTGTGGTTCTTTTAAAACACTAAAGATTTGGAAATCAGTCCCAATAACATTGTTTCGATATAGTTTTCTTCCACATCTCTAGTTTCAGTGTTAAAAAGATAAACTACGTGACCTTGATTAAAAAGATGCAGTGTTGAATTATGTGATTTTAATTAAAAAAGACACATTCATGTTTGTGTTCAATGTCGTTGAGGTTTTGGTTTAATTGTCGTAAATATGTCATTTTCCTCTTTTTGAACAAAATGACATTATTTTGAAAGCACAAGGAATATGATAGAAAGATTTAAAACGGAAAAAGTTATGCAAATGTATGTATAAATATAAATTTACGTATTTGTCTGTAGTTTGCATCAACTATTCCAAAATATACATAACATATATATATATATATATTTCTTGTGATTTTGAAATATGTTTATTCCATTTATCGGACATAATTTACAATTATTATAACTAACGGTCCTTTTTGTAAGAATTGGAACCTTTAGGAAAGATTGAATGCAAAAAGGAATATTTGGTTATTAATGAAACTAAAATTATAAATCTAACAATAAATAATAATAATAATAATAATAATAATAATAATGATAATGATAAAGATAACTACGTTGACCGCGCAAAAATGTGTGTGTATATATCATCCGTCTGAATCTACGTTAAACGACAGAAGATACATTATATTGAATGTTTGAATGGTATTCATTTATGGAATCATAAATGTAATCCATATTAAATTAATATATTTGTGGTGACCATTGTAGCAATTAATGTGATTCGTTGCTATAAATAGGACCATAATTAATAAATAACCATTGTAAACAACGATGATTTGGGGAAAGTAATCTTAATAGGGAAATTAAGTAAAATGGTTACAATTCCTATGACATACTAGGATCAATGTTGTAAACCCCACTTAATTTAAAAAGCATCTAGACATGAGGTTAGGCTCAATTGTGGTAGAAGTCTGTCCGGAACCGAACGGAAAATCCAGCATCCACAGGTGGTCAGCTTAATGTGAAGGGTTTAGTGCGTAAATATAACTGTACTAAGACAGAGGTTTAGTTCAACTTGTGGCAGAAGTCTGCCCGGAACCGATCGGCAAATCCAGCATCCACAAGTGGTCTACATAAATATATGTATGTGTATATATATAACAGGCAATAAATAAATAAATAAGATTAGTAATGTCTGTCGGAGTACAACAAACAGATACATTCGGGATTAATAAGATAAGGATATCCATGGTGAATTAATGCTTAGTAAAATTATGTTCGTTAGGCTCATAAATGGCATTAACTATAATTAATGGTAATAAAAAGGAAATTAGGAATTTTATGGTTGCCTTAGGAAAATATGACCATCATGGTCATAAATGGCAATTTATCGGTGAACATAAGTAAATGAAATAAAAAAGGGGATAAATAGGTATTGATTGTTGTTTAAATACTAAGTCCAATTTGGAAATAATCAAATAAATATCCTAGGGTAAGGAGGATATAAATTTCCTTATTTATATTGATTAATGTAGAACGTATAATTAAAAGTTAAAGTTAGACTTAGTAGGTTAATGATGTAAATTTTTATTAATCATAGGAACCCGTGACGATAATGAATCATGTGCATATAGTATTCCAGTAAAGAAAAATTAAATGGAAAGGACTTAATGGCATTACCCATTTTATCCAATAGGGAAAGGTATTAAAGGCTAATGGGGTACAACTTAATAAACTTTGCGCATAGTCCGCTTCTTGGGTCTTAAGCGGCTGGGGTTAAAGAGTCCACCTCGGAGTAGGTCTTTCAGTTTAGGGGTCTTAAATGGCATGAGTGTGCGGGGCCTACCCAAACCTAAGAACTAAAAATATCAGATACGACTACCTATCCTATGGGAAGTAGTAAGCGACTAAGGAGGTTATCCAATAAGGTCAGCAAGACGGTGTAGCGAGCGATAAAATATTGTCTCTCACCTTACATGGGGAATGGGTTAATGCGCGAATGAAGGAAGCCTTAACTAGTAGGGCCCGTAGCAAGTGCCCTCTTATTTATTTTAACATTGAATAAATTATTGAGGAATAATAAGTGACCAATAGGTTCGCCTAGGGTCTTAAGCGTTCAGGAAGAATCCACCCTATCTATTGGGCTCATTAACGGCGAACCGCTATAAATCTTGTGGGCCGATGTCTTGTTTTCATTTTGTATTTCTTCAGTATTCTCTACAAATCCTAGTCTATTGGATGTTAGACCACTTAATTCACCCTCTTGTTGGTTGGAGATCAGAGAGAAGTTGGTACTTAAGCCAGAAATGATAAGGGAAATGACGAATAAGATTGAGATCATTCAACAATTAATGAAGGCAGCCCAAGATCGTCAGAAGAGTTATGTTGATAAGAGAAGGATTTGGAATTCTCGATGGAGGACTTGGTATTTGTTAAGATTTCATCTCTGAAGAATGTTGTTTGATTTGGAAGGAAAGGCAAGTAAGCTTCGAGATTTGTTAGGCTATAGAGCGTATTGGAAAGCTTGCTTATAGATTAGATCTACCTGGTAAAATTGTGAGTGCGCACAACGTTTTTCATGTGTCGTATCTATGGAAGTTTGTGCACGACCCGAGTTTGATAGTATCTCCAGACCAGATGGAAGACTTAGAGGCAGAGCTGGAAGATTCTAGACCTCATCAGCTACTTCGCTCACGAAATGGTTTAGGAGGAAGGTTGCCAAGATAGCCAAGATAAAACAAAGTGAGGACGATGGTGATTGCATATGGGAAAAGAAAGAGAGAACGAGGATGACCTATCCAGAACTCCTTGAGTGGAAAGTTCCATATATCGTATCTTACTTGTGCCATTTTGACTTGTACTGTAAGAATTATGCATGCTAGGGCAGCATTTTGGTTGCATTGATTGTTGGATGTTCGATTGGATGCTCATAGATGGTAGGCATGTAAGAAACTTTGTTTGCTCATGTTTGCTTGGGATTTCGGAGAGAAATTCCTAAAGGGGGGAATTGCATTGACCCGTATTTTATGTCTCAGGGGATCATAAATAATTATATTTGATTCCCTAGTGGTCGTATCATTCATATATAAAAATATGCGGTACGTGGGGACGTTATACATGATTGTGATTAATACTGAATCGTTTTAGGACAATTATGTCTCTTGGGCATACTGTTTTAGCCATGTACTTTACAAGGGACCAAATAAAAAGCTGTAACTGGTCTCATTGGATTGGGATGGTGGCTGGCAATTCCATGGAGTGGTCACAATAAAGATTTGCCTGATCTATTATGTATACTCTGATTCGTCCATACAAGTTGTCCTGGGACTAGGCAAACCGAATGCACTATTCTGTAAATCCATCTTAGGAAATTTCTCCCTAGGATCGCCAAAAAAAACCCTTGCATAAATTTTGCCTTTAATTGTCTTCAGCATATTTGCTTCGCAACACTTATTCCCATAAAGAGTGGTTTTCAGAATATAAACTTGATCCCGGTCTCTCCGTATTGACATTGGAAAAATGGCCAAAAACTTTGATAGTCGGTTATTTAACTATCAAAGGGAAACATCTGTACAACCAACAATCCTATTTCCAAATGAAAATTTTACTGATAAGTCATCAATCAGTAATGATCCATTTAAATTTATTTATCATTAATTTATTTATCATTAACTTATTCGTTTCCCAATTTTTCATTTTCCGTATTTTTTCTAAACATTTTTTAAAACAGGTTTAGCCTTTCACGATTCTCGGAAAAAATTCCAAATATCCACAACTTCTTATTTTCTAAATTTAGAAAATAAACGTTATTAATATTGGAAAACATTTTCGTTTTTTATTCACGCATCACTATTCTTCCACACTCATTAGTCCCTAGCTGTAAACTGGTAAGAGAACAATTCCCTAAGTATCAACCCCGAAGGCCGAGACCAACATCATATCGACACTCAGAAAGCCATTCAACTTAACTAATCTCTAGTCAATTTCTAATTTTATTAACAAAATTTCTTATTTTCTTATCAAATTATTTCTTATGCAGCTCTCGGATTCAGTTTGCTAATCTGCTTCTTTAACAAAAAATATTGATTATAACGAAAGCGTTATAATCCCTGCTTCCAGAGTTATACTATAAAATATAACTTTAATTCATTAATTTGAATAAACAAATTAATAAATAATTAAATAAATAATTAGTAAATCTTGATTAAAAATGGAAAGTAAATAGTACTTACCCGAATTCAATATAATCGAATTTCAACTTGTAACTCTCTTTTGAATAGTCTCTATTTGATTACCATTCCGAACGTCGGAATATATTCGCATTTTCAGGTCAACTCAACTTCTAAATTTACTTTTGAATTTATCGCTTAAAATATTTACCAATTTCCTTTATAACCATTTTAATCTGCAAAAGTTTGTTTTTAAATCATATCCATTATAGTAGTTTGGACTCGTTTTATTAAATAAATCTTGAATTTATTTGTAAATACCTTTACAGGTTAAAATTCCATCAATTGAGTTATTTTATGACATCATATTTCTATTCCACTTCATAAACTCTGTCTATAAGTATACTTCTTATTAATTATCTATCAAGTTTATAACTTCATCTCGACTACACATTCGATTATAAATTATTGGTTTCAAACCAAATATTAACCATCTTGCAAATTCTGAATTATATAATATATGAATTCTAAAAATAGATTTTATATATAAAATTCGACACAGTCGAATTCAAAATATAAATCCTTATAAATTTATTTAATTTTATTCCCATTTCGAACATCGAATAAATTTCATCATTTTCTTTTGAAACGATTTCCCTTTTTATTATTCATTCTTGAATTTACATTTCCAAATTATATAATGATAATTATTCCACTTCATTTATAAACATGGTTTACAAATTAAATTACTTGTTTTTATTATTAAAACAATTATTATTTTCTAGTTCATTCAAAATTAAATTTCTATTTTGTAAAAATAGATTTTGTTTTCCTTATTAAGACCCAAATTCTTTTCTAATATATTTTTATGGTATTTCAATACCAATTATTTCAGGGTCAGTGTGATTCAAACATCCCAAACACATAATAATAAACCATAGATTATTTGTCACATCATATAATGCAATATATAAAAACAACAATATAATTGTTGAGGAATCCGGTTGGATTCCTCCAATCCCTGTATCCACAGATGTTAGTCAACATTAAAAATACCAATTTCATATCCACATTAATCAGAATCAACATTCAATCAACAATTTATATATATGACTATATATATTATTCAACCAATTTATTAGCAATTCATCCAAAACACCATCACACACCATTCATTCATTACTTATTAATATTAAATAACGTTTATAAAATTATAAAACTGGATAGAGTTAGTGAGTTTACACATATCGTCGTTAATCGTTGAATAATGATTAACGTCGGTTGATTATATAAGGCGTTTTATTTTGCCTAAAATTGTAACGACCTCTAGATCGCTCCAGACTATTTCCATAGTGTAGCTTGCATCCATACGAACCTAATGGATCCTGTTTTGTTGAATTTCGATAAAATACACATAAGATATGATATTTTTAAGTTAATACACTATTTTATATTAAATTGTAATTAATAAAAATTTAGTTGGGCTTTACCACTTAAATCAGCCCAGCCACTTATCTGAACGGACCCGCACACTGTACTGTACTTCCTTAATAAAATAAACTCCTGTAACTGACTTCATTTAAAATGCCATAGCTGAATACACCTCTTGCTATATCTCCTTCAATCTGCCACTTAAATTACAAAAAAATCACCATTCAACTCTCCTTCTGATTCTCTTCTACCTTGTATCTATTTCACACAACTCGATATTCTTTTGTAGTTGCATCATCCCGGGCTAAAACTGATGCTCCAAAGAAGGATCAACATTAATAATCTTCGAATTCTACAAAAAAATTGCATAAACGTGCTACGCGAAGCCAACTATAATCACCATTCTTCAAGTTGCTGATTGAATCTCATGAACGAATCAACTCTAGGATCACTATCTGATTTTCGAGCATGATAACACTATATCGCACCTCGTAAACAAGTATAGGATTGAAGAGAAAATTATGAGGAATCCAAATATATTGATCTTGTTATCTGTAGAATTTTGTTTGATTTGTTTTTTTATTTTAGGACCCTCGCGCTTTGATCTTTTTTGGAAGCCATGGAACTCACGGCTTGATTTATCTAAAAGGAAGAAAATAGGAGACAATGTACATTGTTTATAGGTGTTAATCGATTTAATTACAATAAATTATTGTTATCGTATATATACCCATATAAAATATATACAGCTTTAGAAATAAACAAAATACATATTTATACTTGACATTTCAATTTAAAGTTAAAATGATGTTCAATTTGCAATTAAAACCCCTTTTATTTACTTAATAAATCATTATAATATATAAACAATTCCAGTGCGACTTTCTGAAAATTTGATATGGACATAACTTATAATCTATGATACGAAATCTCGAATTTATCTTTTAATAGAAAATTATAGTTCAATAGAGTCGAACATTTCTTGTTTCAAAGAAATCCGACTTATAACGAATCATGTATATCCATTTAAA
Source organism: Allium sativum (assembly GCA_030737875.1). Lineage (NCBI taxonomy): Eukaryota > Viridiplantae > Streptophyta > Magnoliopsida > Asparagales > Amaryllidaceae > Allium > Allium sativum. The sequence continues at coordinate 744,655,686 of CM060916.1, read as the reverse complement.
GTTCAAAACGTAATATTACGAACTACCGCGACTTTACGAGCTTGATTATAATTATATTAAAATTAATACATTCAAATGTTGTTTAAATGATAAAATTGTTATTACAACTCAATTCTAACTGAATTAAATCTTTTAAATTATCCAATTCACATAATGTTGCAAATTCATCTAATTTCTGACTATTTCGGAATTTAATTTATTATCCCATTAATTATATTAATAAATATTCAAAATTATTTAAATTCTAGTCATTAAATCTCCAAATCAATTGAATAATTAAATAAACTAGTTATTCAATCCTTAAAAATATGGGGCATTACATTCCTTACCCTTTAAAAGGATTTCATCCTCGAAATTATTAAGGTAGGAAAAATGCTACGAACCCTATTAACTAGGTTAAAAATCATTTGTTTTACTTCTTAATTTCAGTTTCAACTGAACCAATTAATTCCAAATAAAATATTAGTTCATTCCAACGGATGAAAATTTTCAAAAATTCTGGAATTTAATTTCCGAAAAATTTCGCCAGCGTCTTCTTTGCACGGCTTAATTGATACAACTACAACTTGCCTCTTTGGGCCTTGTCAAATTCAAAAGAAAATCAAGCGGCAAAGCAGCTTGCCAAACAGGATGATAAATCTCATACTCAATGTATAAACTTGTACCTTTTTATCAAGCATTCCACTCTATCTCTTCCATTTGCTATCAATTCAGCATATACAATTGTATAACCAGTTGATCTCTAATCAGTTTATCCTCAAATCCAATCTTTCACTTATACCAAGCCAAATTCCATTCCAACTATAGTTACATTACAAATCCAACTACCTAACCAAGTTAAGTTCCACTACCACATTCCATCAATTAATTAATTTCTCAAATCAGTTATTTTGATCAAAACTCAAAAACTGATTTTTATTATAAAAATCAATCCATTTCAATTTCCTCTTAACTCCCTTGGTTAAATTTCAATTCCTATTTGCTTTCAAAAATTTCAATTAACTTCCTTAAGTTAATTTTTATTCCATCATTATAAATTCATCTTGTATGCTTGTTTTTAATTCAAACAATCTCTTCCCGGGAGGTTTTAAACAACTTTGCTGTTCAAAAATCAACTTCCCTTTTCAGGATTCAAAACAACTTGTTTTATCAAAATAATATCTTTGGTAGTAATCCATCACTTAGAAAATCAAAAATGAACACCGATGATGTTGCACAGTCATTCAGAATTATTTTCAGCGACCAAAGTGAGTTCAATACTATATCACTTTCATAACTTATTTTTAAACACTTCCATTTTGAAATTACTTCAAAATATTCTTCGAAATGCTTGGAAATCGTTTCCAAACTTTCCCAAAATCTTAAAATTTCCATATATTAAATCCCAAATTCATTTTCAACCTTTTCCAAGTTCCTGAGATTTTAATTCCAAATCCATTTGAAACTCAGATTTAATCCATTGGATTATATATATATTATACTTATACGAATTCCGATTGGTAATTTATAACCATCTCAATTATGATCCTATTCGATTATAATAACAACCAATATGTCCAATATCTATAATAATTCAAAATAAATCCTTTCTTTACATCAAAATATAATTTGAGTAAAATTATTTCATTTACCCTCTTTCAAAAAAAGCTATGTCGGTTCATCGTATTAAAGTGTTTAGAAACCCCTATCGACATTGTGGTACTCCACCGTCAACCAGAATTCATAGGACACTCAAACAATAAATCACCATAATATAAAACCACTTTTATACAAATCTACAAACACACTCTCTCGTATATATATACTCAAACTCAATCTAAGGTATTACTAACCCCGTCTCCATTGAGTCGTGCCATAGAGCCAAGGTTACTACTCAACCTTCAGCTCTGATACCACTGTAACGAACCAAAAGATCTTAAACCCTGAAAATTGACACAAATACAATGTCGGCTATTCAAGCATCGAGAATACCAGATTATTAATAGAAAAAAGTTAGAGGGTGAGAAACAGAAAGAAAGAAATAAAGTTAGAATAGAAGAAGAAGATCACAACAGAACAGAATGGGAGAAAACACAAATCTAACAATAGAAGGAATAAAATATATTATATAACATAACTTTTGAAATACAACTTATAACTGTATATACATACCATTATCAGTGTATGACACATAACATCACAGCGGAAATAAACGGTAGCTATCTAATGTTGAAGCCTCATGCTCCAAGCTCTTCCAAGTATGTCTGTAAAATCTCAACCACTTAACTGCATGTACACTCAAGAGTTTAGAGTAAAACAAAACAAAATAAACACTGGGTCGGTCATGGGACTTGTGTGAGTAAACTCCACCACTTGTTTTAACTTTTAAATTTTTTTTTAAAAGAAAGGATAATCGTAAGACCGATCCACACATAAATACAGATGCTTTTTACCATATGTAACCTGAAACATTTTTTAAAATAGTATTATTCTGATATTATAATAGTGTCTAAATCAAGTAAATAACAATCTAGCAGTACACTTGCATCTCATGCTCCACATGTACAGTATATAAACAAAAGCACAGGTTCTTATTGGAGAGTGGATTTCCAACTACCTTACCACCTTTTGATAGTGTACTTTCAGAGAAAAATACACTAAGGGTTCAACAAGAACATCTTGCAACCATGGCTAAACATGATCGACCACTCATTTCGCTTGAGTGTACCGAATATATTGTCATCTTATGGTAAGGGAACACTGTATTCTCAGGAGATACAAAAACGAAAGAAGAACAAATAGAAATTGCTCTAGATAGTGACAATACATGCTAATTTTACTTTGAATGCTAAATCGTCATACCTTCCAAATCACAAATTGATTTCCCCAGAAATACCATGGGTATAAAGCTAAGAGAAACAATTCCTCTACCACCATACGTTAATGTGTTCGAAAAGATCAACCTATGTGATCTATTAGATATACTCTTTCAGTCATTCATTCATACAAGTTATCCTAGGATTGGACAAACCGAAGGCACTATCCTGTAAATCCATCTTATGAAATTTCTACCTAGGATCGCCAAAACAGCCCTTGCATAAATTCCATTTCAATTATCTTTAGCATATTTGATTCGCAACGCTTATGCCCATGCGGAGTGGTTTTCAAATAATAAACCTGATCCCGATCTCTTCGTATTGACAACGGAAAAATGGCCAAAAATTTGATAGTCGGTTATTTAACTATCAAAGGGAAACATCCATACAACCAATGATCCTATTTCCAAATGGAAATTTTACCGATCAATCATCAATCAATATTGAGCCCTTTAAATTTATTTATCATTAATTTATTCATTTCGCAATTTCTCATTTTCAATATTTTTCTTTTTCCAGATATTTCTTAAAACTCATTTAGCCTTTCACGATTCTCGAAAAACATTTCCATATATCCATTAATTCTTATTTTAAAAATTTAGAAAATATACATTATTAATATTAGAAAACATCTCCATTTCTTATTCACGCATCACTATTCTTCCACATTTATTAGTCCCTAACCGTAAACTAGTAAGATAACAACTCCCTAAGTATCAACGTCGAAGGCCGAAACCAACATCAGATCGACACTTAGAAAGCCATTCAACTCGACTAATCTCCAATTAGTTTCTGGTTTTCTTAACTCCATTTCTTAATTTATTATCAAATTACTACTTATGCAACTATCAGATTCAGTTTACGAATCCACTTCTTAAACGGAAATAATTGATTATAACGATAGTGTTATAATCCATGCTTTCGGAATATTAACTTTAAAATATAACTTTTATTCATTAATTTGAATAAAAAAATAAAAAAATATTCTTGATTAAAAAAAGAAAGTAAATAGTACTTTCCTGAATTCGATATAATCCAATTTCAACATATAACTCTCTTTCAAACAGTCTCTATTTGATTACCATTCCGAACATCAGAATATATTCACAGTTTCAGGTTAACTCAACATCTAAATTTACTTTTGAATTTATCAGTTCAAATATTTATCAATTTCCTTTTGTAACCATTTTAATCTACAAAAGTTTGCTTTTAAATCATTATTCACTTTAAAATGTGAATATTATTCCATTATAAAAATTTGGACTCGTTTTACTAAATGAATCTTTAGTTTAATTGTAAATACCTTTACAGGTTAAAATTCCATCTATTAAGTTATTTCGTAAATTCATAGTCCTATTCCACTTCATAAACTCCACCTACAAGTAAACTTCTTGTTAATTACATAATAAGTTTATAACTTCATCTCGACTACATATTCGACTATAAATTATTGGTTTCAAACTAAATATTAACCGTCTTGTCAAATTCTTAATTATATAATATATGAATTCTAAAACTAGATTGTATATAACCAATTCAACACAGTCTAAAAAAATAAATTCTTATGGATGTATTTAACTCTATTCCCATTTCGAACATCGAAATAAATTTCATCGTTTTCTTTTGAAACGATTTCCATTCCCCTTTTAATTATTCATCCTTGAATTTACATTTTCGAATTATCCATGATAATTATTCTACTTCATTTATACACATTGTTTACAAATTAAATTACTTGTTTTTATTGTTAAAACAATTAATATTTTCTAATCCATTCTAAATTAAATTTCTATTTTGTAAAAGCGGTTTTTTCCTTTTGAAGGGCTGAATTCTTTTCCAATATATTTTTACGGTATTCAAAATACAAATTATTTCAGGATCACTGTGATTTAAACATCCCACACAAAATAATCAACCACATATTATTTGTCACATCATATAATGTAATATATGAAAAACAATAATATAATGGGTGAGGAATCCAGTTAGACTCCTCCAACCTGTTGCATCCACAGATGTTACTCAACATTAAAAATACCAGTTTCATATCAACATTAAATAGAATCAGTATTCAATCAATGATTCATATATATATATATATATGACTATTTAAATTATTCAACCAATTTATTAGCAATTCATCAAAACAACCATCACATAACATTCAATCATTACTTATTAATGTTAAATAATGTTTATAAGATTACAAAACTGGACAGAGTTAGCAAGTTTACTTACATTGGTCATTAATCGTTGAATAACGATCAATGTCGTGGGTTATACCATGCATTTTATTTTTCTTAAAATTATAACGACCTCCAAATTGCTATAACTAGTTCCATTGTGTAGCCTACGTCCATACAATCCTAACAGATCCTGTTTTGTTGAATTTCAATAACGTACGCATAAGATATGATTTTTTTAAGTTAAAACACTATTTTATATTAAATTGAATTTAATAAAAATTTATCTGGGCTTTACCATTTAAATTAACCCACCCGCTTATCTGAACCTGACCAGCCCGCTGTACCCTTCTTCCTCAATGAAATAAACTTCCGTAACTGCTCCATTTAAAATACCATAGCTGAATACACCTCTCCCCATATCTTCTTCAATCTTCTACTTAAATCCAATAAAAATCACCATTCAACTCTATTTCCAATTCGCTTCTACCTCGTATCTATTTCACTTAACTTGATATCCTTTTTTATGTTGCGTCATCCCAAGCGAAAACTGGTTCTTAAAAGAAGGATCGACATTAATAATCTTCGAATTCTACAAAAAATTGCACAAATGTGCTATACGAAGCCAACTACAATCACCATTCTTCAAGTTGGTGTCTAAATCTTACGAACGAATCAATTCTAGGATCACTGTCTGATTTTTGAGCATGACAACACTGTATCGCACCCCGTAAAATAAGTATAGGATTGAAGAGAAAATTATGAGGAATCCAATGTATTGATCTTGTTATTTGTAGAATTTTGTTTGATTTGTTTTTTATTTTAGAACCCTCACGTTTTGATTTTTTTGGAAGCCATGAAACTTACAGCTTGATTTCTCTGAAAAGAAGAAAATAGAGATAGTGTGCATCATTTATAGGTGAAGGAGACTTGAGTATAAGGCCTATTTTACATAGGGTATGTTGTAGACATGTGAGGTGGGTTTAGGGTAGGTTACATTTAGATAATAGGCTGTGAGAAAAAGAAGTTCTATACATGTACTTCTGCTTAGGGCTTAAGTATATAGTTCATTTTTTTATTTATATGAAAATTATGGTTGAAGTAACAAGCAAAACAACCACATACGAGCTCTGTTCGCAGTGGAACTTGTAATATTACAATAGTTTAATATTTTGGACGTGATGGAGCTGGTTTCGTCGAACTCCGAGTCCATTTGTAAAACTTCCTTTTTAATTTCAAACGATTAAATAATATGCGTTTAAACAGTGCATGGTCACAAAATAAATCCAATTGACATGAAAATAAAAATCTTGAAATATTTAATCACTACTGATTTAATCAAATTAGTCTCGTTAACAACGTTGGTGGTTTGAAAATTGGTTATTCTATAATTTCATGTTAAATCGATTAAAATAATTCGATTTAATAATAATAAATTATTACTATCGTATAAATATATATATCCATATATAATATATACAACTTCAGATTTAAACAAAATACAGGTTTATACTTGACATTCTAATTTCAAGTTAAAACGACGTTCAATTTATAATAAAAACCCCTTTTATTTACTTAATAAATCATTATAATTTATAAATGATTCCATAACGACTTTCTGAAAAATTTGATTTGGACATAACTTACAATCTACGATACGAAATCTCGATTTTTTGCTTTCAATAGAAAAAATATAGTTTAATAGATTCGATATTTCTTGTTTCAAAAAAATCCAACTTTTAACGAATCGTGTATATCCATTTAAATTTCAAAACGTAATATTACAAACTACCACGTCGTTACGAGCTGCATTATAATTATACTAAAATTAATATGTTTAAATGTAGTTTAAACAATAAATTTGTCATTATAATTCAACTCTAACTGATTGCATCTTTTAAATTATCCAATTCACACAACATTGCAATGTAATCCTCCTGAATTTTGTACTAGTCAAAATTGCCGAAAATCCTTCCGTCCAAAACAAACAACGAAAGCTATTGTTTTATTTGATAAATATACAACGTCACTAATTGCTCTGGATAAAATTTTAATAAATACCACTTATCTAATTAACTGCTTGTGCTTAAATATGAATCAAACACAACTACAGTAAATCTGCCATTGTGCTACTCTAATGAGATGGACATCGATATTCATCCCTGCACACTTGATAAACACGTTAGCATAGCTTAAATGAAACATGCACTATTACAAGATGAAATAGCAAATAATAAACAAAAATATTTTTATTAATAAAGCAGCTGCATCACTACCCCTTGTGACTGCCTACGTACCTTTATCTAATTGGGTAAGCAATTAGATACAGGATCAAGCTAACGTAGTTCTTCTTTACAAAACATTTAAAATCAATATTTACTTTTAATAACACTTTTTATACCAAGTTGAAACACTCTATTTATACTCATTTTGAAAAGTATCTAAATCTTTCTTATAAAACTTCCTTTCAAAAGATCTTCTCTTTTAAATACCAAAAACTCCCTTGCGATAAAATAGATTATAACTTCAAACTAATCATCGAAAAAGGAATTCTGGAAAATAATATTCGCATAAGGTAAAGGAATGCATTTCGATAATGTAATTATGGAAATCAAACTATAGGTAGTCTATTTCTCTCCTAGTCCCCTACTAATCCTTGTGTTCTTATTTTCCGGACATTATGCTAGTTATGCTAAGTCATCAATGTCCTCAGTCATCAGTCTTATATGTTCTTTACTTACCGAAGTCAAAGATTGCAGTCAATATAGTATGTTGAACTCATAGGCATCCTTAAATTAAAGCACAAGCTTATGTAATTATAATGGACTAGATGATAAGTATACTCATAGTGCTCCTTGCTATCTTCAGGAAAAAGTCTCGTAGAACATCATATAGTACTTACCATCATTCCCAAGTAATCGATTATTTTCCTCGAATCATCGAAATTCGTCAACCGTCCTTGTTCTCAATTTTGACACGTTTTAGCTCTCTTTTACTTTAATTTACAACCTTGTCAGTTCGTTTATGATACTATAAAATAGCTCAAGTCCAAATTTGAGAGGATTTTGAATAGTTTACCATGATTTTATAATCAAACCATCTATAACAGCGTTTCCGACATGCTACAAAAGTTCTTGTACTTGTGCCTTGATCTTATATTTATTTTCCAGGCTTCTCCCAAACTTCTACTCTTTATCTTAATTTTGTTTTTCATTTGTGAATGCATGAAAAAGGATGAACCTTTCCACCCTTTAGATAGTAGTTTTCGGGCTAGTTTGGTAATTTAGTTTTGGACACTTGTCCTCCTTATCTTCATGCAAGCTTTAGGATGAAGACACATGTCTACTTATGTATCTTTAGATATTTCTACACATGGACACCTAATATATGTTTGTGCCTTATCTTATTTACTTATAAGACATGTGTACCATTCTTTTGATGATATGTGTCCCTATCATTTTAAGCCATTTTTCACATTCTAGAACATGTACACATATACCATTTGTATTTTGATTTATATGTTATGTTCATACATATATGTGTTCATCTATTGTTACTACATGCAATGATATTCTAACAAATTTTAACAAGCAAAACCTCGTCTATCGACAAAACTTTTTTGGTCACATTATCGATTTGTAACAACCCGGAAAATCAGAACCAATTTAAAATTTTTATTTTAGCAACTTTAATGGATTTTAATATTTAAAATAATTTATTTTAAATATTAACGACGAAAAATTTATTTAAATCGAAGTTAAAATGAATAAATTTATTTTAATCATAAAACGAGCCTGAAATGGCGCCATGGTAGTTTGAAAATTCGATTTTGAATTTCAATTGAATGTACAGGATTCAAAATAAATCGGATTTTGGTAAAATTGGAAATACTTAAATCTATTAATAAATATCTTTCTAACGAATCTGAAAAATTGAAATTTCATAACGGGAATAAAAAGTTATGGTTAATTGAATATTCAGAATAGTCACTATGGAATTTAATATAATATATAGCCCGTATAAATAGCTATTTTGCAAACAGCCTCCGTTTTCGACGAAACCACTTTTGTTGGATCCGGAAAATCAAATTATTGCTAGATTCCAATTTCCATAATTTTTGGAGTTAATATGTGAGCGTAACAAATTAAAACATGTTTTGTAAATTTCAGTCAATTTGGATCGACTAGAAAATGGCCATTTTTCAAATGGTCTCCAAATTCGATGAAATTAGTTTTGTTAGGACCGTATCATCAAAAGATAACTAGAAATAATTTTTCTGGAATTTTTGGGATTAGTATATGGCCCCGGTAAATTAAAATGTACGTTCAAATTTAGTATATATTGATTTCTATTTTAATTTTGAGAAAAACTGATCGTAACAGCCGAATTGGGTTATGAAACATATTCCATTCTGTCCGGAACATGGGTATTTAGCTAGGAGCGACAGTCGTTGGGATTCGTTTGGAGTACGAGGTGATAAACTGGTATTATTGGAATTAAATTGAATTAATTAAATAAAATAATTGTAGGAATACTATAAATATACACCATATACCGTATTCCTTCTAAAACCCTATTTGTCGTATGGCCGCCACCATGTTCATTCGATGGCCGATACGCTCCCATATTCTTCCTCTCTTTTCTCTTCATCCACGCAACAATCTCAACAACATGATACATGAAAATTCTTCCACTCATCAAGATCTAAAGATCTACCGGCTATGATCGTATTTCGTTGCATGTACCGTGCGAATGGGGTGCTGAAAGTTGCGGTTTTTGGAGCTGGTTTCAGGCTGACGTGGACCTGCGAGTTGGACGTCGTTGATGGCAGCGGTAGTGGTGGCGAACGGCTTTAACGTGGTATCACCTGATCGGAGACGGAGGGTCAGAATTGGCAAGCAATGGTGGTTCTTTATTTCGATAAAATGGGTTTCATGAGCAGCTTCATACGAGAAGAAGCCTGGAAGTAGAAGATGCCTAGAACGAAGGGTTAGTCGTGATTAAGGAAGTATAATTGAGGTGTAATTAACCAAATTACTAAGTTAATGGTATTTATATATATTCGAAAATAAAGAATATCATTGACTTAAAAGAAAATATAAAATAGAATTATTTTTTAAATTTGAGACATCAAATGTTTTATAAATTAAAAGAGAAAATGTTTTCAAAACAAAAACAACAAATATTTTCAAAACAAAAATAGCAAATGTTTCAAAAAAAAATATAGCAAATGTTTTGCAAAAATAAAATAGCAATTGTTTTGAAGAGTAAAAATTGACATTGTTTTGTAATGAAAAAGAATATTATTTTGTAATGAAAAAGAACATTGTTTTGCAATGAAAAAGGACATTGTTTTGCAATGAAAAAGGACATTATTTTGAAATAAAAGGAACAATGTTGTTAATAATAAAATCGCGTTGTTGTTAATAATAAAATTTACATTGCTTGTAAAATGAATTTACAGTGTTTGTAAAATAAAATTGGCATTATTTGTAAAATAAAGATAGCAATATAAAAATATGAATTTTATATGAACATAACGTAAATAAAATTATGGTCTTTACCATATATATAACAACATTAAAAATATGATTTTTAATACAAACTGTGTGGAACAGATTGCGTTGCGAGCACGGTGAAGAACACTGCGTACTAGAGCAAATCCGAAACCATTGTCCGCTAAAGAACTGACGGAGTGGAAACCAAAGATGAGAACTCCTCACTACAATTCCTTCACAGTTATTTATTTATTTTCTTAACTGAAATATATATAGAATTGCCAGTATAGATTTTTATCAGTTAATCATTATAAATTGTACTGCTAGATCACCTCCCTCGTCCACGGACCATGGAAGATTTAAATTGACTGTATTACATGTTGTTTGTGATGTGAAATGCTTATCATATTAAAAATAATGTTAATATTAATGGGATAGTGAAATTTAAATTATAAATATTCATTTATAATTTGAACAATGAAAATTGGTTAAATTTTTTAACCAATAATTTGTTTAAATAAACTGTTGTTGTTTGAAAACCCCACACGGGTATTGGGATGATATTTGACATACACTAGTCCCAATATTTATTTGTATGTCAATTGATGGATTGATAGTCTGTTATGAGCGTTATTTATTTATTTTAATGCTCACACAGTTGTAAGTTTCACTCTGGATGTGATTAGACTGTTTGGTGATTATTTATCATTATTTATGCATACATGCAATATATGAAATCCATATAACTGAAAATATATGGTAACTGATTGAGTCGCATTCCGATCCAGAAATAATCAATGTTTTTATAACAAACAATATTTTAGAATAAATAACATTTTAGAAAAAATAACATTATAATGTAAAAAGTACATTTTAGAATAAAATAACATTATAATGTAAAAAGTGCATTTTAGAATCAAATAACATTTTAGAATGAAAAAGTACATTTTAGAATTAAAAGGACATTTTAGAATTAAAATTAACATCTTTGTTGAAAGAGAATAGTTGAAACCAAAATATCATTTTTTTGTTGAAATGAAATAGTCAAAACGAATATAACATTTTTGTTAAATAGATTTGTGTTAAAACAAAAATACTATTTTTGTTAAATAGATTTGTGTTAAAACAAAAATGTCAATTTTGTTGAATTAGATTATTGTAAATAAAATGAAGTTGTCACTTTAATTCATTTTGTTAAAATAGAATGGCTAACAAAATGAAGTTGTCACTTCAACTCATTTTGTTAAAATAGAATTGTTAACAAAATGAAGTTAACGCTTTTATTCATTTTATTGAAATAGAATTGTCAACAAAATAAAAGAATCATTTTTAATCATTTTGTTGAAATAGAATTGTCAACAAAATAAAAGAATCATTTCAATGTAAAAGAAACATTTCAATGTAAAGAAACATTTTCATGTAAAGAAACATTTTCATGCAAAAGTAACATTTTAATGAAAAGAATATTTTAAATAAAAGAAAATTTTAATGAAAGGAACCATTTTTAATGTAAATAATGTAAAAGAATCATTTTAATATAATCGAACATTTTTAATGTAAATAATGTAAAAGAAACATTATAATGTAAAAGAGCCATTTTAGTGTAATAGAACATTTTTAATGTAAGTAATGTAAAAGGACATTTTAATGTCAAGAATATTTTTAAATAAAGAATATTTTAAAATAAATAATATTTTAAAAATTAAGAATATTTTAAAATAACGAATATTTTAAAATAATGTTCATTAAAGAATAAAATTATTATTTTGATGTCCGATTTTGGATGGACACAAAAATATAAAAATATGAAGCCGAATTAAGTAGCAAACGCAATTTTAACCCGGATGGGTTTGTCGACCGATTTTTTTCATTTTATAATGAATAACGAAAAGAAATGATTTCAAAATATAATATTTTGAAAATATTATCATTTTAATATGATAAAGATATAGAATATTAAATTTTGATTTAAAATTGAAAAATGAAGTTGGAATCGTTTTAAAACGAGTTTATAAACGATTTATAAAATACGATTCAAATGGAAATCAATGATATATATATATATATATATATAATATATTAAAGATATTTAATGGCCCGAATAGAACGTGCAGCGATCGTTCGCGAATTTCGACCATCAACTATAAATGGGCGTAACGGGAGATCCGACCGTTGGATTCTCCTAAAACCGGAACCGTTGGGTTCATGTCGAAAAGAGCTTCCCAATGAATATAAGAGATTTGAAATCTAACAGTTGGATTTGGAAATATGTCCAAATCGAATTTGAAAAAGGTCACTGCAAGTGCAGTTCGATGACCGTTTATGGAAATCGACTGTAAGGGCCTAAATAAAATTATAAAAAATATGGAAAAATTATGTAAAATCATAATTAATGATTTGGAAAGAATATGGATGAAAAATTTCAATTTTTGTAAAGAAAAAAAATATATTTTTATCAAAACGAACTAGTTGTTAACAAGAAATAAAAATCCAATGTTTTTAAAGGAATAAATAAATTATATTTTGGGTTTGTCATGAATGGTGTCTTAAATAACACTATTCTTAAACCCCATATGAAAAGAATAAATCTTTTAATTAAGATTATTAGAGTTTCCAATTATATTTTGTAATTGGAATTAAATGAAATGTGAGTGGGGTTTATCGTGAATTGTGTTTTTAACGACATTCGTTCTTTAACCCGATTTATAGTGAAAATATAATTTGGAATTTATAAATCTTTTATTAAGATTTAAATGGAAATTTTCCAAAGTAAAGTTTTCCAATTTAATATATTAAATTGGAATTGAATGGAATTCAGTTTAATAATAATCGAGATGAGCTTCTGTGAATGAAGACTGTTACTATATATGGAATTTAAAAGGCCTTGTCGCTATTCCATTTATATTATTGGTATGATACGGAAATTTATATCGAGTATATATTGATCTGATTTTTGTGAAGATTCCATATTTAATGGAAGATGATTTTGGGTTTATCGTGAACTGTGTTTTAAATGACAATTGTTCTTTAACCCAATTAAAGATAAGATTAATTTCTTAAATCTGAATAATCATAAAGTAATGATTTTTGATATTAAAACCAAATTGGTGTTTTACTAAATTAGATTGAAATGGAAACGAGATAATTAGATTTAACAAATTCTTGAAATGATCGAGAATGGAGTACCACCAGTTTTACTCCAGGCGATGGTTAAATATATAATAAGATTTGAACGTGAAATGGTAATTAAATTTACTGATAACACCGTGGGCGTTAGATATGGAGTACTGCCAGTTTCGCTCCATGGGATGGATAGGTTGGGATTGGGACTAATAATTAATGATTACTTCGGTAAGGTTTGCTAATCCCGACTAATTAAATAGAACTTTGAAAACGATATTCAAGAGAAGATTTAAGGATGAATTTAAGAGGATTTGTCTTTGATAAAATTAATGGAACCTTTCCTTAATAATATGAATATTTTATTGAAAGGATATTCTGAATTGGAATGAAGCATTTGATGTGTTTTTTATAGCACTTGATTATAAAATACATGAATTATTCGAAAAGACTGGGTTTAATCCATTCTGGATAATTACTACGACGATCAAGAGTCAAAGATGAAGACGGTGGTTGAAGACCGGAGTTCTTCACATCGTTTGGATGATTACTAATGTCTTGATTGGGCCGTACACCCAAGACAAGGTAATAAGTGGTGATCGTCCAAGCATACTTGGGGATCGATGGATATACGAGAGCCTCTCTCATGTATTGGACATATGGGACAAGGAATAAGGTGCCTCCGGTTTCATTCAGACCCAGAACGGACTTGTAAATGGATAGTATGTTTGACGTTGTATTCCTTTATGCTGTATTCGTTGATCTCTGCTAAATATATATCTGTTTGGTGGCGGAGAATTTATTCTCTTGCTTACCACCCTTCTTTGAGACGTACGAGCTTAGATGTTATATACTGGCAGAAAACAATGGTATGGTATGGGTTGACAATGTGGCATGCCAAGTTGCAAATGATCAAGGCTTTTGTTGAAAAGCAGAGCCTTGTGGATGATGATCAAAGCATAGCTTTAATTAGTATATCTTTGTGTATAACATTACTTCGCGAGCTTTACAACCCCGGTATGAACCAGAAACGGGAGAAGACAACAGGGAGGGCATTAGGTTTCTTTATAACTAGGAGGGGTGTTAGCATTTTGCAAGCCCTGGCATTTTGCTCATGTGGATGTTGCTTATTATTACTTGATGGATAGAGAGTCGCCTCAGATATTTTTATGGTCGACATTACTGACCTGATTTTACGTTCCATAGGTTGGGGAAACGCATGCTTAGGAAATACTGAATCCACCATCACACTTAGTGTGGATGGCCCTGCATGTTACCTAGGTACAGTTGCGACTGAATCCTGAGACATGGGCTAGATTGTCTCGAAATCGGTAAGGACGGACCCTGCCCTTGGTTCATGGATGGAAATCCAACTTCCAATACGACGTCATGCGGTTTTGATTTTAGAACTAGTATGACGACATGATATATGGTACCCATGCTGCCTATGATTGATACATTTATATTCGAAGTTGTTTTTAACACTATGCACTTATAGTAATATCAAAATAAATTTGTTTTATACGTATCAAGCATATTTGGCAATTATAAGGGAAAACTCTATCCTCCGACTTGCGTTGCATTTTGTGATGGGACCCGAGTCTTATAATATCTTCATATTTCTAAAAAGCATTGCGTTGTTTTATTCTAAAATTAAGATTCATGTGGAGTAAACTCGTTCCGTGTTATACAACGTGCTCCCATGATTTCCATCTTTTAAAATAAAGATTAATAAATGTTTTGAGTTCTCACACCAGTCCCATGACTGACCTGGAGTTTATTGTTTTAACCTAAACTCTGGGTGCCCTTATTTTCCACACAGACAGCTAGTAGTTTTGGTTTTGCAGATTTATTTTCATACGATCCTGGTTTACAGCTGAAGCGATATTCGTAAAGCTCTGTATCCGTGTATTTCTTTCGGTTGTAATTTGTCAAGAATATTTTAAAATAAAGATTTTTTTAAAATTAAGAATATTCTAAAATAATTAATATTTTAAAATAATATTCAGTAAAGAATAAAATTATGATTTTGATGTCCGATTTTGGATGGACACAAAAATATAAAAATATGAAGCCAAATTAAGTAGCAAACACCATTTTAACCCAAACGGGTTTATCGACCGATTTTATTCATTTTATAATGAATATCGAAAAGAAATGATTTCAAAATATAATATTTTGAATATATTATCGTTTTAATACGATAAAGATATAGAATATTTAATTTTGATTTAAAATTGAAAAATAAAGTTGGAATCGTTTTAAAATGAGTTTCTAAACGATTTATAAAATACGATTCAAATGGAAATCGACGATATATATAATTTATATATTATAGATATTTAATGGCCTGAATAGAACGCGCCGCACAGCGACCGTTCGCGAATTTCGACCATCAACTTCAAATGGGCATAACGAGAGATCCGACGATCGGATTCTCTGAAAACTGGAACCGTCGGGTTCTTGTCGAAAAGAGCTTTCCAATGAATATAAGAGATTTGAAATCTAATTGCTAGATTTGTAAATATGTCCAAATCAAATTTGGAAAAGGTCGCTGCAAGTGTAGTTCGATGACCGTTTATGGAAATCGAATGTAAGGGCCTTAATAAAATTGTTTAAAATATGGAAAATTTGTATAAAATCATAATAAATGATTTGAAAAGAATTTGGATGAAAAATTCCAATTTTGTAAAGGTAAAAATATTTTTTTTTATCAAAACGAACTAGTTGTTAACTAGAAATAAAAATCCAATGTTTTTAAAGGAATAAATAAATTGGATTTTGGGTTTGTCGTGAATGGTGTCTTAAATAACACTGCTCTTAAACCCCATATGGGAAGAATAAAACTTTTAATTAAGATTATTGGAGTTTCCAATTATATTTAGTAATTGGAATTAAATGTAATGTGAATTGGGTTTATCCTGAACTGTGTTTTTAACGACATTCGTTCTTTAACCCGATTTACAGTGAAAATATAATTTGGAATTTATAAATCTTTTATTAAGATTTAAATGTAAATTTTCCAAAGTAAAATTTTCCAATTTAATATATTAAATTGAAATTGAATGGAATTCGATTTAATAATAATCGAGATGAGCTTCTGTGAATGAAGACTGTTACTATATGTGGAATTTAAAAGGCCTTGCCTTTATTCCATTCATATTATTGGTCTAATACAGAAATTTATATCGAGTATATATTGATCTGATTTCTGTGAAGATTCCATATTTAATGGAAGATGATTTTGGATTATCGTGAACTGTGTTTTAAATGACATTGATTCTTTAACCCAGTTAGAGATAAGATTAATTTCTTAAATTTGAATAATCATAAAGTAATGATTATTGATATAAAAACCAAATTGGAGTTTTACTAAGTTAGATAGAAATGGAAACGAGATAATTAGATTTATCAAATGCTTAAAATGATTGAGAATGGAGTACCACCAGTTTTACACAAGGCGATAGTTAAATCTATAATTAAATTTGAACGTGAAATGGTAATTAAATTTACCGATAACACCGTGGATGTTAGATATGAAGTACTGTCAGTTTTGCTCCATGGGATGGATAGATTGGGATTGGGATTAATAGTAAATGATTACTTCGGTAAGGTTCGCAAATCCCGACTAGTAAAATAAATCTTTTGAAAATGATATTCAAAAGAAGATTTAAGGATGAATTTAAGAGGATTTATCTTTGATAAAATTAATGGAACCTTTCCCTAATAATATGAATATTTTATTGAAAGAATATTCTGAACTGGAATGAGGTGTTTGATGTGTTTTTATAGCACTTGATTATAAAATACGTGAATTATTCAGAAAGACAGGGTTTAACCCATTCTGAATAATTGCTACGACGATCAAGAGTCGAAGATGGAGACAGTGGTTGAAGACTGGAGTTCTTCACATCGTTTGGATGATTACTGATGTCTTGATTGGGCCGTACACCCAATACAAGGTTATAAGTGGTGATCGTCCAAGCGTGCTTGGAGATCGATGGATATGCGAGAGTCTCTCTCCTGTATTGGACATATAGGACAAGGAATAAGGTGCCTCCGATTACGTTTAGACCAAGAACGGACTTGTAAATGGATAGTATGCTTGACGTTGTATTCTGTTATGTGGCATTCGTTGATCTCTGCTAAATATATATTTGTTTGGTGGCGGAGAATTTATTCTCTTGCTTAACACCCTTCTCAGAGACGTACGAGCTTAGAGGTTATATATTGGCATAAATCAACGGTATGGTTTGGATTGACATTGTGGCATGCCAAGATGCCAATGATCAAGGATTTTGTTGAAAAGCAGAGCCTTGTGGATGATGATCAAAGCACAACTTTAATTAGCATAGCTTTGTGTATAGCATTACTTCGCGAGTTTCACACCTCGGTATGAACCGGAAATGGGAGAGGACATCAGGGAGGGCATTGCGTTTCTTTCTAGCTAGGAGGGGTGTCAGCGTTTTGCAAGTCCTGACATTTTACTCATGTGGATGTTGCTTACTATTACTTGATGGATAGAGAGGCGCCTCAGATATTCTTATGGTCGACATTACTGACCAGATTTTGCGCCCCACAGGACGAGGAAATGCATGCTTAGGAAATATTGAATCCACCATCGCACTTAGTGTGGACCGGCCCTACATGTTACCTAGGTATAGTTGCGACTGAATCCTGAGACATGGGCTAGATTATCTCGAAATCGGTAAGGGCGACCCCTTACCTTGGTTCATAGATGGAAATCCAACTTCCAATATGACATCATGCGGTTTTGATTGTAGAACTAGTATGGCGACATGATATATGGTACCCATGCCGCCTATGATTGATACATTTATAATCAAAGTTTTTTTAACACTATGCAATTATAGTAATAACAAAATAAATTTGTTTTATACGTATCAAGCATATTTGGCTATTATAAGGGAAAACTCTATCCTCCGGCTTACGTTGCATTGTGTGATGGGACCCGATTCTTATAATAGCTTCATTTTTCTAAAAAGCATTGCATTGTTTTATTCTAAAATTAAGATTCATGTGGAGTAAACCCATTTCGTGTTATACAGTGTGGTCCCATGATTTCCAACTTTTAAAATAAAGATTAATAACTGTTTTGAGTTCTCACACCAGTTCCATGACTGACCTGGAGTTTATTGTTTTAACCTAAACTCTGGGTTCCCTTATTTTCCACATGGGCAGGTAGTAGTTTTGGTTTTACAGATTTATTTTCACAGTTTCTTGGTTTACAGCTGAAGGATATTCGGAAAGCTCAGTATCCGTGTATTTCTTTCAGTTGTAAGTTGTATTATTTTTCCACTGCTATTTAAATGTTAATTAAATTTATGATATTTTTGTATTTTCCAACGTGTATTATTTATTTATACTCTGGAATATTCTTATACTCTGGTATAATTGTTGTAATAAACAATGAAATGTTCTTCTGTTTGTGTTCTGATTGTTCATGTTCTCAATTAAATCCGTACTTTCCTTTACGGGGAAGTTTCGGTCATTTCATTTGGTATCAGAGCTTTGGTTTACAGAGCACGAGAACAAGACACATTAGAACCGAACGAAAGAATTCATCAGAGATTGGTTTAGTAATATCCAATAAGAATGACTCGTTAGAGATAGGATCAGTAGTATCCTAGAACGAGTGTGAAGAGTATTATTTTCTTTAAAGTAAAAATGAAAATAAATTTAGTTTTGAAAATTTTATCATATTATACGTATTTGAGTATATTATTTTATTTTAATTTGGACAAGCAAGTATATAAGATTTTGAATATACATGTAATTGACGTATATTCGAAGTTTTAATGTGCTGAATAAATATAGAATCACACTCTAGTCGCCCGGAGATGATTCTGATGATTGAGTACACATCATCAGAGTTTGTGTTCGAGTTTCGAAAGTGGTATATCTATATATTTCCATTGACTGGTGTGAGAACCAAAATATAGATAGGGTTTATTGTTGTGATTTGCACTAAGATATGATTTTTGACTATATATAAAAGTTATATATATTTGAAAGGTTAATCACCTAATTGATTTCTGCTTGTGATGGTTGATAATTAGTTTAACTATTTAAAATATTGGAAGGATAATGTGACAACCCAAACTTCCATGGTACGAAAGTAAGGATAATCATAGGAGCATAACATAATTAAAACAATAACAGATCTCAGGTAATATCAGAACATATAAATCATTACAACGGAAATGGAAATGTCATCACAAACATCATCACATAACATCAGAGTACGCAGTACAGTATACACTTAGCAAAATAGATGTCTAAAACAGGGAAAGAAATAAAGTCTCAATCTCCCAAAATCCATCAATACTCAATACTATTTCAATGTATCAAGAAGTAAATAAAAAGACAAAAAGAAAAGATTCTTCATCTTCATCACCAGCAAGCTCCGGTCCAGAAAATATCCATACCTAACACCTGTCAATTGGCTGCCCGTGTGGAAAGAGGGCACCCGAGTTTGCAAAGTGAAACAAAACTACAAGTCAATCATGGGACTAGTATTGTAACTCCCCACTTCCGTTAAGGTCACTCACAAATGGAATGCCTTAACTTCGGTGGAACGTTATAAGTAAACAGAACATAAATTTACAAGACAGATATGTAAAGTAGTACTTGAAAATTTTATAACTTTATTACAGCAGAAACAGAAATATGTTTGGTTACGTCATAATACCAAATCCCAAGTACACAAATATCAGTCTTATACAAAATCCTTCAGAATGCATAATTTTAAAGCCATAATCCCCGACAGAGATTGCCGTAAATAGGTAGAATCAAAGCTAAGAGATATTTCAAGCACTTCAAGAACTTCAAGCAGATGGAACCTGAATCAAGCTCCCATGTTTCCACCCTGAGAACCTGAGGGAGGGGGAACAGAAGAAAAGAGGCGAAACAAACTAGGTCAGACATACGTCTGGTGAGTCCAGTGACTTTCATCATATAAACAGATAACAATATCATGACATGCAAATAAAACTGGATGAGAGATAACCATAACAGGAGTAGCAGGTTAACAAAAGAGGAAGAATGATATAGGTTAAACTAAGCTTCTTACTTGGTTTTTCACTTCTCTGCACTAATACTAGTATAACAGAATTAGGTGTTGTCCTAATATCTAAACAGAAAACAAAACGATTTTTCAGAAACACGATGCTAGTAATGGGCATTTACGACCCTAACAGAGACAGATGTATAGAAACAGAATGCTAGTAATGGGCCGTTACCACCCGAACAGAGACAGACGATATAGAGACAGAAGCAGAAACGGAGTCAGAGACGGAAACGGAATATTCCCCACGGAAACAGAATGTTAGAATTAGGTGTACACTAGTAATGGGCCTTACCACCCCAACAGACGGTACCACACAGAAACAGACAAGTGTTACCACCCCAATAGAAATAGACAGAACTAAGTGAACCCTAAATTCTCCCCTAAGCGATTGGCTCCCTAATACATAAATACCCTGTGTCGACCCCACAGAAGGGTGTATCACTCCCTAAAGTGGCAACCTATAGACACAAACCTATTTACAGATGTCACGGCGTCTTACATCCTCAGAGCAGACCGGATCCATGCACGCACATGACCTGGTTGGAGTGCACCATCAACACCCCTCGCCATTATCAGAATGAACCTCTTACAATTAGTTCAGTAAGCATGCCTTGGACCCCTACCTTGTGTTGGGTCATAGTTTTGATACCAGAAAGTGTTACTGACTAATATGGGTCCCAAACAATAGATGACACAATTAATTGCCCCTCCTAACCTTGTGTCCCCAGACTAACAGATTTCAGATATACAAAGTTCGAATTAACTAGTTCTCAGATCAGACATATAAGTTAACAATTTTTTAGACTAACAGATCAGATATACAGATTAATAAGTTTTCAGACTTAATGGATCAAATTACAGATTACCAGGCTTACAGATTGTTTCACCTAACCTTGTATTGGGCCTCCAGACTTTCAAATGGGTTTGTTAGATTCATCATTCCAGTTGTTTTAACCCTATCCACCCAACACGTTTTAGGTATCACATTTATCTTAGATTTGCATTAATTAAATATTAATGCACAGACCTCTCACATTAGGTTGTTAGCTTGTGGCCGCTAGATGTGCCGAGCGGTTCTGGGTAGACTTCTGCCACAAGCCATACCTAACCTCATGTCTAAGCATCTTTATGCCTATGACCTCTCACATTAGACTGAAATTTTGCGGTTGTTGGTTAAGCCGGTTGGGTCCGGGCAGGCTTCTACCGCAAATAGAGTCCAACCTCGTGTCACGGCATTCATATTTTTTAGCTAAAGTATTCATTCACAGATTATGTCAATATCAGACTAATTATGCCAATTCAACAGATTAACTTCTTTACAAGTTACAACAGATTATCCACAGTTCTATTAACATGTTTTGCTCAATTTTAGATCGAGCCTACAGATTTTCATACCCCAAATTACCGCATTTAGTTTCAACAAATTTAGCAGATTAGGCAATTTAACAGATTTAATCTTCCCTTAAAATTCCATTGACATCCTCGCTTAATCATAAAATTAAGCCTAATTTTAATGCTCAAATCATGGTCATAATTCACAATATAACATATGCCTCAAATTTCTAGTTAAATTTACATAGTACAGAATATACTCCAAAAACCCCAAATCATGATATACAATTTGAATTATGCCAAATTATAGCCTTTGATTTTAGCGTATGTAAATATCCAAAATCCCCATTTAGGCGTATTCATAATTAATAGTTATCCTATTTTTAATATAGACCTTCTACGCCTAAATCATATATCCTTTTTCTTTCAAGTCATATATCGTCATATAAAATATGCCCCCAAATCTAGATCTTAAATTTATAACATATATTATGTCCTCAAAATCAGATCATGCATTATGTTCCCAAATTACAAGTCATATGTTGTCATACAATAATTCTCCTTCTTCTAAATCATAAACTGTCATATATAGTATGCCTAGATCTAGATCTCAAATTACAACATATGCCCATTTCTTAAATCAATCACAAATCAGTCTTGTCCAATTATGCATCATTCATTATTTTCCCCAAATTTAGCGTTCGTGCGTCAATCTCTTAAGAGATTTGGCTCAGGCTCGTGGTAGCCTGGCTGTAGAACAGAAGGAAGAGATACAAAATAGTTACAACAATAAAATAGATCTACACAGAAAAATAGATCTGGTAAACATGAATAAGATAGATCTACATAGAAAAACAGATCTGATGCATAATCTCCAATTCAGATTTATAACCATGTCAAGATCATAATTAAATTTCATATCTGAAAATAACTGTACTCACAATTCGTGATTTAAGAAAGAGAAGAATAGTTCTGGGATCTAATTTTCTGGAGTTGATTAAGCTTTCCGTTGATGTAGGCGTTGATTTGTTATCTTTTAATCCTATTCAGATTGGAAGGAGAAGAAGCACTTGTTCTAGCTTAGGTTTCAGCAGAGTAGCGATGCCATTGATTTATTTTAATATGAATTAGGGCAGATTGTAGGCGAAATGAAATTGTATGGAGAGAAAGTGAGGTTTGGGGGTGTTTAAATAGCTTGGGAGCAACGAATCTGGTCAGAACGGGCGTCTAAATACAGAAAACTGAATCTGTCCTCGGATTTGGTAAAGAGGGGAGGTCGACCCCATGGTCAACCTGCCTACCCAGTTCGACCCCCTGGTCGACCTAGGTCTTGGGCGGGAATTTTCCCGCCCAGCCCGGGTGTGTGTTTTGAATTCGAATTTTGAAATTTTGACCGAGCTGTTTAAATTTTCTGAAAACTTCGGAAGAAACTCGGATCTATCTCAAGCCGAATTCCAAGACGAACGCAATGGCATAACCCGTTTCCTTTAATTCTTCTTTTAAAAATTAATTATACTTTATTTTGTAACTTTATGTTCACAGAAAATACGGGGTGTTATAGGTATGAGAAATCTTACTAAATTAACAATTTTGGCTAATCACTGGACCATTCCGCTAACGCAGAACGGGTTTACTCCATTAGATTGCCAGTGCATATGATTTATAAATTTTAAGTCAAAACAACTTAATGCTTTTTAGAAAATGAAATCATTATAAGACTCATGTCCCCTCACACAATGCAACGCAGACTGGAGGTTAGAGTTTTACCTTATAATGATCAAAAATGCTTGATACGTGGAAAATAATATTTTTAATATTATTATTAGTGTCCAATATGTTTCAAAAATACTTCAAAATAAATGTATCAATCCTAGACGACATAGCTACCATATACTATGTCGCCATATATAGGTTTACAGTCAAGACCGTAATGTCATATTGGAGGTTGGGTTTCCATCATGAGTCAAGGCTAGGGATGATCTCCTAACCGATTCGAGACACTCTAGCAATGTCTCAGGATTCGGATGCTGGCGAACCCTTGGAGCATGCAGGGTCGGACCACAAATACTTTAGTGGACTAGTTATGCCTGAACACACGCTCCCCGATCCTATTGGACCTATAAATTGGCCATTGGCAACCAACAAAAATGTCCGAGGCGCCTCATTCCATCAACCACATAAGTAAAAATGTCGGGCCTTGTAAAAACCCAAACACCACTTCTATCTAGAAAGAAACATGTGCACTCTCTGCGTTCCCTTGTCCCATTTTTGACTCTACCGGGGTGTGAGGCTCGCGAGGTAACGTAATACACAAAGCTATGCCTGAATAGGCTATGCTTTGATCATCATCCATAAGGCTCTTCTTTTCAACAAAAGCCTCGATCAATTGCATCTTGGCATGTCACATTGATAGTTCACACTATGCGATCGACAACTACCAACATATAACCTTCGAGCTCGTGCGTCTCAAAGAAGGGTGTTAAGCAAGAGAATATTCTCCACTACCACAGATATATATTAATAGATATCAATTTAATTACACAGCATGAAATTCAATGTCGGACACACATCCATTTACAAGTCCGTTTTGGGTCTAAAAAAACAGGAGTCACCTTATTCCTCGTCCCATATGTCCAATACGGAAGCGAGGTGCTCGCGTATCCGGAATATCAACAAGTACGTCCGATCAACTACCACTTTAACCCTTTATTGGTAGCTTGCCAATGTCAGGCATCAGTAGTTATCATTTCGATGTGAAGATCTCCGGTCTTCAATCGCCGTCTTTGAGATCTCCAATTCAGATTGTCGTATGACCATTTGAAATGAGTTTTAACTCGGTCTTTTGAAATGATCCTCGCATATATATAATTTAAAATCTTTTCATATCGTTAATGGTATTTAATAATGATTAATCGATATTTTTATTTAAATAAAAATAGCCCAATTTATTTAACGACGCTTCGGGTCGATGGGCGGCACTGGCGCTGTTTTTACCAAAATTTGATTTACACTTGTCTTGAAATCTAACCGTTGGATTTTATCAAAATTCATATCGATGGAAAGATCTTCCCAAAGCGGTCCTAACGGTTCCAGTTTTGGGAAAATCGAATGGTTGGATCTTTCGGGATAACCGTTTAAAGTTACGATTACCGAAACGTGAACTACTGTGCGCGATTCATTTAATTTTAATTAATATATATATATATATTATTCGTGTGGCGATTTCAACTACTTTCAAACAATCGAGTGCATGCCAAATACAGTTTATATTCATGTTACAGATTTTATATATGATTTTCATAATCCTACTAACATGATAAAAATGATGATTTGAAATAAATCATGCTTTAATGACTATTTTTTTTTCTAATGGTAACTAAGTTACATTAAAAATATGCATTCCTAATGCTCATTCTTTATGTTGAAACCATACGACAATAAAAGCATGACTTTTAATTCTACTATTTTTATTTCATTCAAAATGATGATAAAAATATGACATTTAAATCTATTCTTTTATTATATATAAAATGTCAATCAAATTCAACCTTTGATCTCATTCTTTTTATTTCAACAAAAATGACATTAAAATCGTGACATTTTAATCTACTCCTTTCATTATCTCTAAAGTGGCAATAAAAATGTAATTTTTATTTCTTTTCTTCTTCTTTTTGTATTTCATTTAACATGACAATAAAAATGTAACTTTCAATTCTGTTCTTTTTATTGTCTCTAAAATGACAATAAAAATGGAATTTTCAATTCTGTTCTTTTTATTGAGTCTAAAATGATAATAAAAATGTAATTTTCAATTCTGTTCTTTTTATTGTCTCTAAAATGACAATAAAAATATAATTTTAAAATCTACTCTTTTATTTACAACTAACATGGCAACAAAAATGGCATTTTTGATTTATTCTTTTTATTTGTCTCTAATTTGACAATAAAAATATAAATTTTAAAACTATACTTTTATTACATCTAAAATGTAGATAAAGATGTAGCTTTTAAATCCTATTCTTTTTATTTCAACTAACATGTAAATAAAAATGTAATTTATTACCGATATTTTTATTTGTATCTAAAATGCAAACAAAAATGCAACCTTTAAATCAATGTTTTTATTCACGTCTAAAATGCACATAAAAATGCAACTTTTAAATCAATGTTTTCATTTGCATCTAAAATACACATAAAAACGTAACTTTTTATTTCATGTTTTCATTTGCATCTAAAATGCAAATAAAAATTTAACTTTTTATTCCATGTTTTTATATGCATCTAAGGTGCAAATAAAAATGTAAGTTTTAAAATCAATGTTTTTATTTGCATCTAAAATGCAAATAAAAATGTAACTTTTTAATTCATGTTTTTACTTGCATCTAAAATGCAAACAAAAAAATGTATTCTTCCAATCTATCTTTTATTTGCAACTAAAACGCAAATAAAAATGTAACTTTCATTCTATGTTTTATTTGCAACTAAAATGCAAATAAAAAATATAATCTTTGCAATCTATCCTTTGTTTACATCTAATATGTAAATAAAAATATAACTTTTCATTCTATTATTTTATTTACGTCTAATATGTAAATAAAAATATAACTTTTTATTCTATTCTTTTATTTAAATCTAATATGTAAATAAAAATATAACTTTGTATTTTATTCTTTTATTTATATCTAACAAGTAAATAAAAATATAACTCTTTATTCTATTACTTTATTTACATCTAATATGTAAATAAAAATATAACTTTTCATTCTATTATTTTATTTACTTCTAATATGTAAATAAAAATATAACTTTTTATTCTATTCCTTTGTTTAACTAAATTTTCTATTTACCCAAATGTCCATTTTTGCTACAGGTTTAATTATAACCACAAAAACAATATTTTATTTGATTGAAAACTATAATTCAATCAAACTACAAAAAAGGTGATGTTTTTATAAATCAACAAACAAAGTGATATATTTTATATTGAATTGAAAGTTCTAATTCAATTCAATAACATAAACAAAGAGATGTTTTTTTATTGAATTGACAATTCTAATTCAATTCAATAATATAAGAAAAATGATATTTTTATTGAATTGACCATTCTAATTCAATTCAATAATATAGAAAAAAATGATATTTTATTGAATTGACAATTCTAATTCAATTCAATAATATGACAAAATGATATTCCATTTTCGTTTAATATACATGATTCACAAAATATTGACAAAAATGATTTATTTTAATTTAACCAACACATACAGATCTATAATTCTACTAATAGATCTATGTTTATACATCACAAACAAACAGATCAATCATCCAAAATTTCCACAGAACTAATTCATTAACATACATACAACTATTTAACAGCGAGAAAAATAATTAAATTGAATAATTATTTAAAATTAGAAATCTCATAGTCGTGAATCCGAATTGTTTGGATCCGAAAGTTTGACTCAAAATTCAACCAGCTCAGAATCGCTACTTTTCAGTATAGAGTCATAGATCTTGTCTCTACGATCGCACATGATCTGAAATCGTTAATTTTCTTAGTCGTATGAATTAGTTATGATTTAAACAAGATTGATAATAGTTTTTAAATTAAATTAATAAAATATTAAAAAGGAATTAACCTTTCTTCCTCAACACAGTAACAGTCCACCAGTTTTGTTTACTACTTCGAACATAGGGTTCCTTTTTGCTCTCAGATCACCAGGCTTCGGGGCGATCGGAATATACCACGACGGAGAGGGGGATGGCGTGCACCAGGGTGTACCCACGGCCGTGGGTGCGATCAAGGCAGGAGGGGGCGGCGGCGCTGCAAAGTCGGTGGGTTTGGGGTGAAAATACTCGGCGGTTGTTCAACTTTGGGTGTTGTTATCCGTATGGACGGAAAGAGAGTGAAAATCTCCTCGATAAACTACAAAGGAGTGAGGTTTGATTTGTGGTGGATGAGAAGAGTTTAGCAGAAGACGATGGAAGTGTTTTCAGCGATGGACGAATGTAGGCGGCGGCTGTTCTAGGACATTAGGGTTTTGAAAATGATTTTCCTATTAATTATAATATTTTAACGTAAATTTTACAATTAAATCCATATACTCTTAACAACTCCGAGTTCAGTCCAACTAGAGTTGATCCTACCCAATAGCCCCTGTTTCGGAACCAATGGGCTAAGTCCCGTCAGCCCAAACGACTGTCTATGGCCTGAATTCTTTAATTTAAATTTTAAATCCTTTATTAAATTAATTCGATCGTATATTTAAATTCACCGGGGCTACATACGGACTCAGAAAATTCCAGAAAAATTATTTCTGGATTTTTTTTGGCGATATGGTCCTAACAAAATTAATTTCATCAAATTCCGAGACCGATTGAAAAATGGCCATTTTCAAGTCGATCAGATTTTAACTGAAATTGACAAAACACATTTTCGTTTGCCACGCTCACATATGAATTCCAAAAATTTTGGAAAATTAAATTTAGCAATAATTTGACATTCCGGATCCAACAAAAGTGGTGTCATCGGAAACAGAGGTCGTTTGGAAAAATGGCCTTTTATAAGGGCTATAAATTATACTATAGCGACCATTCTGAATATTCAACTGACCATAACTTTTGATTTCCGCTATGAAATTTTGATTTTTTGGATTTTTTGGAAAGATATTTTCGAACAGATTTAAATATTTTTTATTTCACTAAAATCCGTTTAATTTTGAATCCGGTACATTCAGTCAAAATTCAGGTTTGACGTTTTAAACTACCGTACTATTTCTAATTCCTTTTGAAATGAAAATAAATATATTCGCTCTAACTTCGATTAAAACAAAATGTTTTAATCGTTATTATTTAAAATAAATTATTTTAACTGTTCAAAATTTACTGAAATAGCCAAAATAAATTTTCTAAATTGGTTCGGATTTTCCGGGTTGTTACAAATAATTAATTGAACCGATATGAGAAAGAATGATAAATTTAGCTAAATCGAAATTAATGTTGAACTGAAATGAAAATTGATTAGAATTGAGAGTTGAGTTGCGTAGCTAAACAACTTTCAGCTCCGTTCCTTTTCGAGGACGAAAAGATTTTAAGTGGGGGAGATTGTAAAGATTTTAAGTGGGTGAGATTGTAACAACCCAAAAAACCAAAACCAATTTAAAATTTTTATTTTAGCAATTTTTAATGGATTTTAATATTTAAATTAACTTACTTTAAATAATAACGATGAAAATTTTATTTAAATCGAAGTTACAACGAATAAATTTATTTTAATTATAAAACGAGCCTGAAATGGCGCGGTAGTTTGAAAGTTCGATTTTAAATTTAAATTGAACGTACAGGATTCAAAATAAACCGGATTTTGATAAAAACTAGAAATACTTAAATCTGTTTAGAAATATCTTTCTAACGAATCTGAAAAATTGAAATTTCATAGCAGGAATAAAAAGGTATGGCAAGTTGAATATTCAGAATAGTCGCTATGGAATTTAATATAATATATAGCCCGTATAAATAGTCATTTTGCAAACGACCTCCATTTTCGACGAAACCATTTTTGTTGGATCCGGAATGTTAAATTATTGATAGATTCCAATTTACATAATTTTTGGAGTTAATATGTGAGCGTGACGAATTAAAACGTGTTTTGTCAATTTCAATCAATTTGGATCGACCAGAAAATGGCTATTTTCGAATGGTCTCCAAATTCAATGAAATTAGTTTTGTTAGGACTGTATCGTCAAAACGTAACCAGAAATAAATTTTTTGGAATTTTGGGGGTTAGTATGTGGCCCCGGTAAATTAAAATATACGTTCAAAATCAGTATATATTGATTTCTATTTTAATTTTGAGAAAAACTGATCATAATAGCCGAATGGACTTATGAAACATATTCGATTGTTTCCGGAAAGGGGGTATTTAGCTAGGGGCGATAGTCGTTGGGATTCATATGGAGTTCGAGGTGCTAAACTAGTATTATTGGAATTAAATTGAATTAATTAAATAAAGTAATTATAGGAATACTATAAATATAAACCATATACTGTATTCCTTCTAAAACCCTAATTCTCGTATGGCCGCCACCATGTTTATTCGATTGCCGATACGCTCCCATATTCTTCCTCTCTTTTCTCTTCATCCACGCAACAATCTCAACAACATGATACATGGAAATTCTTCCGCTCATCAAGATCTAAAGATTTACCGGCTATGATCGTATTTCGTTGCGTGTACCATGCGAATGGGGTGCTGAAAGTTGCGGTTTTTGGAGCCGATTTCAGGCTAACGTGGACCTGCAAATTGGACGCCGTCGATGGCGGCGGTAGTGGTGGCGAACGGCTTTAACGTGGTATCACCTGATCAGAAACGGAGGGTCAGAATTGGCAAGCAGTGGTGGTTCTTTATTTCCATCAAATGGGTTTCGTGAGCAGCTTCATACGAGAAGAAGCCTGGAAGTAGAAGATGCCTGGAACAAAGGGTAAGCCGTGATTAAGGAAGTCTAATTGAGGTGTAATTAACTAAATTATTAAGTTAATGATATTTATATATATTCAAAAATAAAGAATAGCATTGACTTAAAAGAGAATATATAAATAGAATTATTTTTTAAATTTGAGACAACAAATGTTTTATAAATTAAAATAGCAAATGTTTTATAAATTAAAAGAGCAAATGTTTTATAAAGTAAAAGAGCAAATGTTTTCAAAACAAAAACAGCAAATGTTTTCAAAACAAAATTAGCAAATGTTTCAAAACAAAAATAGCAAATGTTTTGCAAAAATAAAATCGCAATTGTTTTGAAGAGTAAAAATTAACATTGTTTTGTAATGAAAAAGAACACTGTTTTGTAATGAAAAATGACATTGTTTTGTAATGAAAAAGAACATTGTTTTGTAATGAAAAATGACATTGTTTTGTAATGAAAAAGAACATTGTTTTGAAATAAAAGGAACATTGTTGTTAATAATAAAATCACATTGTTGTTAATAATAAAATTTACATTGTTTGTAAAATGAATTTACAGTGTTTGTAAAATAAAATTGGCATTGTTTGTAAAATAAAGATAGCAATATAAAAATACATCTTTTATATAAACATAACATAAATAAAAGTATGATTTTTACCATATATATATATATATATATATATATATAACAGCATTAAAAATATGATTTTTTAATACAAACTGTGTGAAACAGGTTGCGTTAAGATCACGGTGAAGAACACTGTGTACTGGAGCAAATCCATAAACCATTGCCCGCTAAAGAACCGACGGAGTGGAAACCAATGGTGAGAACTCCTCACTAAAATTTCTTCACAGTTATTTATTTATTTTCTTAACTGAAAAATATATAGAATTGCCAGTGTAGACTTTTATCAGTTAATCATTATAAATTGTAATGTTAGACCGCCTCCCTCGTCCACAGACCATGGACGATTTAAATTGACCGTATTGCATGTTGCTTGTGTTGTGAAATGCTTATCATATAAAAAACAATGTTAATATTGTTAGGATAGTAAAATTTAAATTTAAATTATTCATCTATATTTTGAACGGTGAAAATTAGTTAAATTTATAAACCAATAATTTGTTTAAATAAACTGTTGTTGTTTGGAAACCCCACACTTGTATTGGGATGATATTTGCATACACTAGTCCCAATATTTATTTGTATGTGAATCGATGGATTAACAGTCTGTGATGAGCGCTATTTATTTATTTATTTAAACGCTCACATAGTTGTAAATTTCACTCTGGATGTTATTGAACTGTTTGATGATTATTTATCATTATTGTTGCATATATGTGATGTATGAAATCCATATAACTGAAATTATATGGTAATTGATTGAGTCGCATTCCGATTCAGAAATAAACAATGTTTTTATAAAAAACAATATTTTAGAATAAATATATTTTAGAATAAATAACATTTTAGAATAAATAACATTGTTTAAAATATGGAAAATTTGTATAAAATCATAATAAATGATTTGAAAAGAATTTGGATGAAAAATTCCAATTTTGTAAAGGTAAAAATATTTTTTTTATCAAAACGAACTAGTTGTTAACTAGAAATAAAAATCCAATGTTTTTAAAGGAATAAATAAATTGGATTTTGGGTTTGTCGTGAATGGTGTCTTAAATAACATTGTTCTTAAACCCCGTATGGAAAGAATAAAACTTTTAATTAAGATTATTGGAGTTTCCAATTTTATTTAGTAATTGGAATTAAATGTAATGTGAATTGGGTTTATCTTGAACTGTATTTTTAACGACATTCGTTCTTTAACCCGATTTACAGTGAAAAAATATTTTGGAATTTATAAATCTTTTATAAATATTTAAATGGAAATTTTCCAAAGTAAAATTTTCCAATTTAATATATTAAATTGGAATTGAATGGAATTCTATTTAATAATAATCGAGATGAGCTTCTGTGAATGAAGACTGTTACTATATATGGAATTTAAAAGGCCTTGCCGTTATTCCATTCATATTATTGGTCTGATACAGAAATTTATATCGAGTATATATTGATCTGATTTCTATGAAGATTCCATATTTAATGGAAGATGATTTTGGATTATCGTGAACTGTGTTTTAAATGACATTGATTCTTTAACCCAGTTAGAGATAAGATTAACTTCTTAAATTTGAGTAATCATAAAGTAATGATTATTGATATTAAACCAAATTGGAGTTTTACTAAATTAGATTGAAATGGAAACGAGATAATTAAATTTATCAAATGCTTGAAATGATCGAGAATGGAATATCACCTGTTTTACTCCAGGCGATAGTTAAATCTTTAATTAGATTTGAACGTGAAATGGTAATTGAATTTACCGATAACACCGTGGGTGTTAGATATGAAGTACTGTCAGTTTTGCTCCATGGGATGGATAGATTGGGATTGGGACTAATAATAAATGATTACTTCGGTAAGGTTTGCTAATCCCGACTAGTTAAATAAATCTTTTGAAAATGATATTCAAAAGAAGATTTAAGGATGAATTTAAGAGGATTTATCTTTGATAAAATTAATGGAACCTTTCCCTAATAATATGAATATTTTATTGGAAGAATATTCTGAATTGGAATGAGGTGTTTGATGTGTTTTTATAGCATTTGATTATAAAATACGCGAATTATTCGGAAAGACAGGGTTTAACCCGTTTTGAATAATTGCTACGACGATCAAGAGTCGAAGATGAAGACAGTGCTTGAAGACCGGAGTTCTTCACATCGTTTGGATGACTACTGATGTCTTGATTGGGCCGTACACCCAAGACAAGGTAATAAGTGGTGATCGTCCAAGCGTACTTAAAGATCGATGGATATGCGAGAGCCTCTCTCCTGTATTGGACATATGGGACGAGGAATAAGGTGCCTCCGATTACGTTTAGACCAAGAACGGACTTGTAAACGGATAGTATGTTTGACGTTGTATTCCGTTATGCAGCATTCATTGATCTCTGCTAAATATATATCTGTTTGTTGGCGGAGAATTTATTCTCTTGCTTAAACACCCTTCTCAGAGACATACGAGCTTAGAGGTTATATATTGGCATAAATCAATGGTATGGTTTGGATTGACATTGTGGCATGCCAAGATGCAAATGATCAAGGCTTTTGTTGAAAAGCAGAGCCTTGTGGATGATGATCAAAGCACGGCTTTAATTAGCATAGCTTTGTGTATAGCATTACTTCGCAAGCTTCACACCCTGGTATGAACCAGAAACGGGAGAGGACAACAGGGAGGGCATTGCGTTTCTTTCTAGATAGGAGGGGTGTCAGCGTTTTGCAAGCCCTGATATTTTACTCATGTGGATGTTGCTTATTATTATTTGATGGATAAAGAGGCACCTCAGATATTCTTATGGTCGACATTACTGACTTGATTTTGCGCCCCACAGGGCGAGGAAATGCATGCTTAGGAAATATTGAATCCACAATCGTACTTAGTGTGGATCGGCCCTGCATGTTACCTAGGTACAGTTGCGACTGAATCCTGAGACATGGGCTAGATTGTCTCGAAATCGGTAAGGGCGGCCCCTTGCCTTGGTTCATAGATGGAAATCCAACTTTCAATATGACATCATGCGGTTTTGATTGTAGAACTAATATGGCAACATGATATATGGTACCCATGCCGCCTATGATTGATACATTTATATTCAAAGTTGTTTTTAACACTATGCACTTGTAGTGATATCAAAATAAATCTGTTTTATACGTATCAAGCATATTTGGCTATTATAAGGGAAAACTCTATCCTCCGGCTTGCGTTGCATTGTGTGATGGGACTCGATTCTCATAATAGCTTCATTTTTCTAAAAAGCATTGCATTGTTTTATTCTAAAATTAAGATTCATGCGCAGTAAACCCAGTTCGTGTTATACAGTGTGGTCCCATGATTTCCAACTTTTAAAAATAAAGATTAATAACTGTTTTGAGTTATCACATCAGTCCCATAACTGACCTGGAGTTTATGGTTTTAACCTAAACTCTGGGTGCCCTTACTTTCCACACGAGCAGGTTGTAGTTTTGGTTTTGCATATTTATTTTCACAGTATCCTGATTTACAGCTGTAGGATATTCGGAAAGCTCAGTATCCATGTATTTCTTTCAGTTGTACAATGGTTTCTTTACAATATAAGAGTATCTTCTGTCTTACAAAATAAAGAAGCATAAAAACAACATTTATATTCCCCGATTTTAGCAAGAGCCAGCCATAGCATTTGAAAAGAGAATCCAAGCAAACTTCGACAAATCTTCAAGCTCGAAAGAGTGGCAGTCCAACTTAACCTTAGCTAAACTATTCCCTCCTTTACTACCTGGGGGGGGGGGGGGGGGACGGAAGAAAAGAAGACGAAAGAAAGACATAGTCAAACATAAAGCCCGAGTAAGTTTAGTAACTTCTAGCATGTGAACATGGAAAACAAAACGACATGAATTAACTGAATACAAGATAACACCATGATAATAGGGTCAGCAAGGTTAGACAAGATTAACACAAGATATGCTAAGATAAGATAAACTGGATATGCTCTAATACTTTCGCCGCTTCGCTATTTCCTTGTTATACTATATCTCTGCACCACCTAACTAGTGTCCCAACTAGTAACGATAACGTGATCCCAGTCCCTGTATTTTTCCATTGCCTTCGGGCATCCATTTATTATTTATTACCTAGATCTAATCTAGGGTTTTCTATCAAGTGCTTTCTAGATTTAACTAGAGTTTTACGCTATCTGCTGAACGCTACTCGGATTCAGGGTTTATGCCACCTAGTCTAACTAGGGATTATGCTACCTGTCGAACGATGCCCCCAAGTCTAGGATACACTACCGAGAGTGGTGTATGTTCCTATACTTCCCCACGCATGTATCGCGAATCGTTATCGCTTGTCTAGATGCAAATGTCCTGTAATGTGCGACCCGAGTCCTGTGTCAGGGAAAATCAAGGAATACAGAACTCGGTCGGGAGCTTTCAGATATCTGCCGATGCAGATGCTAAGGTCTGTTTTTATTCCAGTGGCTATGGTCCCACTTGACCCCTCCCTCAACTAATGAAAGGCAATCCTTGAAAAATGAGAACTATACGTCGGCCGCCGGTGCCCCACTATCCTATGGCCATCCTCACCCTTAACTAGATAGAAAGTATATGGTCTTTTGGAGTTCTCCGCCTTTCCGCTTCACGTATCTCGATTGTCTCAAGATGGATGGTAGACGACGAGTTGCTATCACAGTGCTACCGTTTTTCTCGCCGAATCACGCTGGTCCATCCTGGTCTTTAGGTTGCCATGTATTGCAACCAAGGCATACCCCTGGTTCTTCTACGCAGACCTTAACCTCTGTGAGCCCAGGAGGATCATCTGCAGCCTCACAGAGGGATACCAAGAGTACCCTCACATCCCCTCGAAGCCTCGGGCTTCGTAACCCAATTCGTTGGAGCCTTCTTTTTAATCAGACGGACGTTCGCTCCTTCCCGTGTCATACTAAGAATTACTACTTAGTTCTGCTAACTAAGGTTTACCACTTAGTTTCCTGAATCGTTGTTTCCTTAACTAAGGTTTACTACTTAGCTCCTTTTAACTAAGGTTTACTACTTAGTTCTCTTTCCCGTCAATTTGGATTGGTTAAGTGTCATTAGTCAATTCAAGCTAACTTAAACCTCTTCATTTATCTTGTTAAACTGGTTAAGTGTCATCAGTAATTCATGTTGACTTAACCCTACCACAAACCAAGTTATATTGGTTAAGTATTTCTTATTACTTAACCCTACCCCTTCATCCTGTATTGGTTAAGTGTTCCTTTTTAACTCAACCTTACCCGTCTGTTTTAACTAACATGTTATTAATGGTTAAGTATTATCCCTTCCTGTTTTAAACTTAACCCTATTCCTTTATCACAATCTGATGGTTAAGTTTTCAAGTTTACTTAACCTTACGGTCTAGTCCAGTTAACATATCAAATCGGTTAAGTGTATTAAATTTTACTTAACCCCAACCTCTAGTTAACATGTTAGTTTGGCTAAGTGTATTAACTTTACTTATCCCCACCTTCTAGTCTAGTTAACATGTTAATTTGGCTAAGTGTTTTCTTAGTTACTTAACCCCTACAAATCTTGTCTTGTTACCATGTTAAGTTGGTTAAGTACCCCTATGGACTTAGCCCTCCCATTCTAGCTTAACTGTGTTAAGTGTAAGTATGAACCTAACCCCACCCATCGGTCTGGTTATCATGTTGGATTGGTTAAGTGTCTTAGTTAACTTAACCCTACCATTCTTGTTCTAGCTTTAACTAAATAAATTAAAGCCGCTACCACTCACATTAGACAGATATTGTTGCGATTACTGGATGTGCCGGTTGGTTCCGGGCAGGTTTACATCGCAACTCAGTCTAACCTCGGGTTAGGCATATTCGTGTTTTCTAAGTTCAAAAGGGTTTTGATTAATTTTCAAATCAGGTTTTGAAAGTAACCATCCCGTCCGTCGGATCAGTTAGGGATAGCCAGGGAGAGCAGGAAACTTGTATTTTCCAAACTCAAGCCTAGACACTATCCTCTCTGTCACCCTAGAACTTTCTGGTGTGTTATTAAAAGAGATGTCGTTAAGAAACCTTTCTTTTATATATATATAAATTGTCAACAATTTATCCTCAAAGTTTAACCACTTATCCTCAAAGTCCATTTTCCTTTTTCAAAATAAATTTGGCCTATACCCTATACATTTGCCATGCCTACTAAAGGACTTGTATTCTAGGCCCAAATCTTGATTTGCCTATCTTACAGTTTATAGCAATTTAGATCCAACACCCCCATTTACAGTTCATGCCAAAACTAGATTTTATATTCTAGCTCACCGTTTACGCCCAAAACTTAATTTGCATACCAACTACCTATTATGTGGCTCATTAAACCATTTACCATTTACGCCCGATGTATGTAAATTATGCTAACATACTTATCATGCTTAATTTAGCCACCCAATTCTGATTTAATATTCTAATTTCAGCTCATGTCAAAACTAGACTTGTTATTCTAATTTTCATCAAATTATGCCAATTTCCAAGTTTAGTCAATTTCATGTTTTTCCCCAAAACGTATTCCCATCGTTCGTATAATCGTGATTCAACCTAGATCATAAATAGAGCTATATTCGTGGATAGAAGGGAATGAGCCAAAATGCCATGAAAGAACGGACATAACAATTGGCATAAGATGACAATTTACAGGCATATAGATATGGTAATATTACGACATGAAAAGGGGTGAATAGTATAGGTTCAAGAGCATGGGTAGACCTAATGTAACAACCCACATTCTACGCATCGAAGGATCGTAGAATATTTATTTCTTTCTCATATGAAGTCGTATGGTCATGTAACTTTGGGAAATAACCATTAGAGTCATTTCCCATGTTCATGATTTTTGTCGATTTTTAAATGACCGTTTTGTCCCTAGTTAGTACTGTTTTGGCCATAACTTTTGACTGGAAAGGAGTTTTGACCTGAAACCACTTCCATTGGATTCGAATGATGGTTTCTCTTTCCGTAGAGTGGTTACATTAGCCAAACGGACTTACCGTTAGGGAGATATGACTGAAACAAGGTTTGGAAGGTGAAAAACTGCTTAACCGGGCCAAATAGGGTGATTAGTGGATAGGCCCATAACCCATTTCGGGATTAGGGTTATGGGGAGGCTGAAATGAGTTGGAGAATCACTATCATTTCAGTTTTGAGCCTCCACTTTCCTCCTTGAAACCCTAGTAATGGCCTCCATCTTCTAAATTCATCCCAAATCACCTTCTAATCACTTTCTAATCAAGTCTTGGCCTAATCTACATCAAATCAAGGCGGATTAGCATCAAATCAAGATAGGAGCTGCTGCTAAGCATTGGAATTCGACCCAAACAGAGAATCATTTCAGATCTATAGTTTACTTTGTGGAAAAGGTGAGTGATTTGCATTGTTTCTCACTAATTACGGCTAATTATGGTAATTAGCGAAGATTAGCAAATTATGGCTCAGAAAAATCTAGAAAAATTCCTAAAATTCTAAAACACCATTTTATGTCTCTGATATGAATTTGGGTTAATTTCGACTAATTTTGC
Organism: Allium sativum; assembly: GCA_030737875.1. NCBI lineage: Eukaryota > Viridiplantae > Streptophyta > Magnoliopsida > Asparagales > Amaryllidaceae > Allium > Allium sativum. The sequence goes on along the minus strand of CM060916.1, from coordinate 744,616,985 downwards.
AAATCCTGGAATTTGGGGGATTAAGGGGTGATTAGTGATAATTAGCGAATTTATGCATGTTAAAAATCTGGAAAAATGTTCAGAAATTCTGAAATATTGTTTTAGACCTCTGTTAGAAGTTTGGTTCAATTTGGTTAAGATTTGCTAACCTTATTGTTAGATTTGCTTAAGTATGCTTAAGGGAAAATATGGGTATTGGCTATGTTTGATCCATTTTACATGCTATGATTTATGTTTTGGTGTTTGTGGTCGATACTATATGTTGCTATGACTGTGTGGTATGCTTTGTGATTGTTTAGAATAGTTAGAAAGGTCGAAAACGCCGTCGAATGGCGTAAACAGTCGCTGGAACGAAGTGCAGGAAATACCCCGGACCGGATCGCCCCTACCCCATGCGAACCGATCCGATTGAAGCTCGCGCCACGAGACGACCCGATCCGCTCCACTTCGAAGGTCACGATCCGACCTGACGTCACGAGCCACTCCAAGCTCGACCGATGCCACGAATGGGTGAAGCACGATCCGATGATGACGATCCGACCATTCGCGAAGGAGGGCTGCGAACCGAACCGAAGGGGGATGGTGACCACGAGTGCATCGCGACCCGACCCGATGCAGCAGGTGCGATCCGACCCGAGCTGACGTAACAGGCACGACCCGATCCGAGCGAAGGCAATGACCACGATCCACGAGTCGAGCTGATGCGAGGGGGCGAGTCACGAACCGAACCAGGAGGTTGCGAACTGAATGAAGACCGATCCGGAGGTGAAGGCAATAACCCGAGATGCAAAGGTAGTCCAAATGGAAGTTAGAGCTCAGGATCCAGATGGGAACCAATGAGTTCACTTCATGATTGGGCTTTGCTGTGGGACGTGTGCAAAGGGGTTGTCGGTATTCATAACTTTGGTTCACCACTGAGAGATGGATAGTGGGCTTGTAGTGATAGTTACACGGGATTGGATTCCGTCATGGCCCAAAGTATTAGGTGACCAAAGTAGTGGGTATCGTATACTTTACGCACTGAGTGAGGGATGTGAGGATGATTGCTATGCTTGATTGTTTGACATCACTATGATATGCACACCCCCACCCCCGTTATCTTTACACCATTTGAAAGGGCACCTTAGAGTGTTGTACAGTATGTAGTGCTAACTCTTTGGTTGCAGGTCCAGGTTCAGGTATGATTGGATTATACCTGTTATTGTTTTGTTTAGATGCTTATCGCTCATACCAGGCTTTATGTCTGACCCAGAGTTTTATGTCTCCTCTTATTACTCTGGGTGCTCACACGAGCAGACTAGGGACAGGTTATGGTTAGCTGGTGATGCGCGAGTAGCTGATTCGGAGGCGAGCAGGAGGCTTCCACGTATGATATATATATATATTCTCCCTGTGTCGTTGGTGGTCACTACTTGGGCATTAGTAGTGTACCTCCTTTATCTTGCTTTTACTTTGAGACCGTATTTTAAAAGTTGTAATAAGCTGTATTCTGAATTTCCGCTGCTATGATGTTTAGTTCTGATTTTCAGCTTATGCACTGTCTCCCCTATTTTATGTCAAGTATATTATTATTATATTTTGTTCGATGCGCTGTGAGATATTCTACAGGTTCTTTGTATGTTCATTTCCTTCTTCCTTTTCCTTCTGGCGACTCGTTCCGTGCTAACTGGACATGTGTACAGCGCACTTTTGGAGTAAATGTCGGTTGGTGCGGGGCGGGCCGTCACACTTGGTATCAGAGCTCTAGGTTGCGTAGTTAACCTAGGGAAAGACACTAGGGAGAGATAATACGTATATGAGAGCGCGTATTTGTGATTACTTTGGTTTTTAAAAGTTATATGTATATATTATTCGTAGTATAAGAATGAAGTCGTACTGCACTAGCACCACTATGGGATCGTTAATCGTTTCCCCTTTTACAGATTAACGATGAGCCGATATCCTAGAGGTGCTGGTAGAGGGACCAACCATGGGAATGCTCCTGACATGAGGACAATGTTCACTAACTTCATGAGAGATATGCTTAGAGATGTTCAGGGGTAGTTCCCAATCCCGGAAATGGTGGTGGTCCAGTAGTGCAGGCGCCTAGGGTCGATTTCGCCAAGTTGTGCAAGGATTACACTAACCTTGGTGGGAAGCCGTTCCACGGAACGGAGTCGTCCACAGATGTTCAGGATTGGTTGGATAGCTGTGATCGTATCTTCGACGACTTGGGTCTTGAGGATGCGATGAAGAGGAGGCTAGCGTCTCGTCAGCTGCAAGGGCGAGCGATGAATTGGTGGAATGCCATTAGAACAGCTACTCCAGAAGATCAAGTTACTTGGAATCAGTTTAAGACTCTCTTTTGTGATAAGTTTATTCCAGCTGCTCATAAATCAGAACTGTTCAAGAAGTTCTTGGAGCTTAAGCAGAACGGTAGAGCAGTCTCGGAGTATATCGCTGAATTCGACACTTTATCGAAATATGGATGGTCCCTTATCGATACAGTCGAAAAGAAGAATGAGAAGTTCATAACTGGCTTGGATGGGTACTTGGGGGAAAGACTTATAAACCATACCGATGAGACGTTCGAGTCTATTGTAGGAAAGGCATTAAGGTCAGAGAGCCTTTTCCCTAAGTCGAAGACCGAAGTTGCTATGGCATATGCAGAGGAGCCAAAGCCGCAAGCAGGCGGTGAAGGCCAGAAGAATTCTCAGAACAAGAGGAAGCAGAACCCGACCAAGGATGGTCAGAATAAGAAAAATAAGAAAGATGGCGAATGCTTTAGTTGTGGCAAGAAGGGCCATTACGCCAGAGATTGTCGAGAAAAGCCTGGGGAAAGGAAGTGCTTTAACTGCGGCCAGGCGGGACATCACAAGGATGATTGCCCACAACCTCCTAGGGAGAAGCAGATTGTGAAAGCGTATGCTATCAACGCTGTTCCTTCTTCGTCGAATGCCCCAACTGCGGCGTGGAAGGAAAAAGGTGTCGTTATTCCAGGTATGCTTTCTATTTAAGATGTTTTGATCGGGTTTTGTTTGACAAACCTGAGTTAGTCGATAGACCTTTAGTAGTGACGAACCCGATTGGTGGTTCGACTAGTTTTGGCATGATTTGTTAATGTGGTCTTATCGAGTCATGGATGTATGTTTCCTTGTGATTGCTTTGTTTTGGGCTTTACTGGGTTTAGCATTATTTTGGGGAGTCGATTTACTCCAAAGGAATAGGGTGGTATTAGGTACCTACCTAGTGATGGTGATAGTAACTGGAGTTAAAGAAGCTAAGAGGTTATCGTTGTAATAAGTTCTAGTTGTCTCTGGGAGGCAAATGAGTACTCCAGTGCTAGATTGTTTTGCTAGTATCACCTCATGTGGATTGTCTGAACTCGGAGGAGATGTTCCTTGGGTGCTTGTCTGATATTGGTTTTGGCCTTTGGGGCTTGTGCTTGGGGAATGTCGATTTCGACTAGAATGGTTCGCGTGAGGGGTAAATAGTTGTTGTGATTTTTCATTGGATGATATCTTGGTTTACTCGAGGAGTGAAGGGCAGACGGAACATGATAAGACTGTTCAATGGTATAGACTGCCCAGAGTTAGACTCGATAGGGTTATGAGATTGCTCGAGTGGGACTCGAGAAAGATGCAAAGTAATGGATTGTTTAAGACCCTATGTTGATGTTCTCTATTGGATAGTAGAATTTTGAAGGAATAGGATGTGTTCGTTGATCATGGAAGATACAACGAAGATTAGGGCGATTCAAGTTGGACTTGAACTCATAAAAGAAAATGGGTGTTCATTGATCTTGGAGATGCAACGAATAGGGAGACGACTCACGTTGGACTAGAGTTTGTCACTAATGGATACTCAAGACTGGGTCTGAGTTTTAGATTGACTCGAGTTGGACTCGAGAAGGCTGCGAGGAATTGGATTCAGCTCGAGTTGGACTCGAGAGGGCAGCAAGAAAATGGATAGACTTGGGTTGGACTCAAGTATTTTAGGAGGACTAAAAGCAGGGGTATCTGGGGACGCCCGTTACCTTGGATCCGTTGGACGTGATCTAGTTATCCTTGGAGGATAAACGTATGTTGGACATACAGTAGTCCGATTGGAGGCTGGGCTTCCATTAGTTTAATTATCCTTGGAGGATAAACGTATGTTGGACATACAGTAGTCCGAAGGGAGGCGGGGCTTCCATTGGCATGGGATTGGTTGGACCAGTCAAGTAGGCATCGGTGTATGTATGGAGGCTGGGCTTCCATTAGTTATTGGTGTTGGATTGGACCAGACAGACTGGAATCGACATATTGGGATTGGTTAGACCAACCATGTAGGTGTCGATGTGTTTATGACTTTAGCAGGTGATAGATAGGATTTGTTTGATGGATGTTATGGTTGCTATGCTTGTTCATATCTTTCTTCTCTTGAGTAGACTATCACCTGTAGGGTTCCGGCGACGGGGAACAAAGTGATTGTAGTAGGACTATGAGCCAGTGCAGTAGAGTCATTGTGACTCGAGGGGCAAAGTGGACATAGTAAAGGATTAGTAAGGCTATGAGCCAGTGCAGTGGAGTTGTTATGACTTCATGGGGCAGAGTGGACATAGCAAAGGACTAGTGGCTATGGATCAGTGCAGTGGAGTCGCCATGACTCCATGGGGCAGAGTGATCATAGTAAAGGATGTGGATGCAGTACTAGTTGCATTGAGTAGGAAACATGCCAGTTTAGGGGTTTTGTTTCTAGGATGGAAGCAACTAGAGTATGTCACAGGATATGATTTCAGACCCAAGACTGAATTGGATTCAGAAACGCAAGTAAGCTTGACGATTAGATCGATTTTGATTGAGAGGATTGTTTCCAGTTAGAAGGACGATCCTAATCTATTGGAAACCATCTCTAGGGTAGAGATGGGAATCGATGGAAAGAGAATGATCAAATAAGGATTTGATCGAGAAGGGTGACTTCGAAAGAATAAGGGACTAGTTGTACCCAACGTAGATGGACTGAGAGGTGAAGTGCTTAGAGCATATCACCACTCGAGATTGATTATACATCCCAGTGGTAATAAGATGTATTGAGACATAGAGCAGATCTACTACTGGGAAGGGATAAAGATAGGCAGAAGGCTTATCTCGATAAGAGACGAAGGGATTTGGAATTCTTCGTTAGCGACTTGGTGTTCGTCAGGATCTCTCCATAAAGAATGTGATTCGGATTGGTCGGAGAGGTAAGTTAGCACCAAGATTTGTTGGCCCATTCCCAGTCCTCGAGCAAGTTGGGAATTTGGCATATGAAGTAGAGCTACCTGACAAGTTGGCGGGAGTTCACAACGTATTTCATGTTTCCCAGTTAAGGAAGTTGTGCAAGACCCTAATGTGGCTATTTCACCAGATCAGTTGGATGATAGCGAAGTTGAACCCGAAGCGGTTGGGAACCGCAAGTCTATGCGTATCATTGGGAACGATACGGAGCAACTTCGAAGGAAGGCGGTGAAACTAGTCAAAGACCAGTGGGATGAGAATGAAAAAGACTGTACTTGGGAAACAGAGGAGGATATAAGGAAGAAGTATCCAGAACTCTTTGCCTAGTAAGGTTTTGGTAGTGATAGTTCCTTCCCTTGTTAGTAAACCGCATGCTAGGATAGACTTGTTTTGCATGTTGATTGTTGTTTTATGGTTGATAAGCATGCGGGACCCTTTGTGTGTTCTGGTTAGGGAATTTCGGGGGCGAAATTTCTTAAGGGGGGGAGAATGTAACAACCAGCATTCTACGCATCGAAGGATCGTAGAATATTTATTTCTTTCTCATATGAAGTCGTATGGTCATGTAACTTTGGGAAATAACCATTAGAGTCATTTCCCATGTTCAAGATTTTTGTTGATTTTTAAATGACCGTTTTGCCACTAGTTGGTACTGTTTTGGCCATAACTTTTGATTGGAAAGGAGTTTTGACCTGAAACCACTTCCATTGGATTCGAATGATGGTTTCTCTTTTCGTAGATGGTTACATTAGCCAAACGGACTTACCGTTTGAGAGATATGACTGAAACAAGGTTTGGAAGGTGAAAAACTGCTTAACCGGGCCAAATAGGGTGATTAGTGGATAGGCCCATAACCCATTTCGGGATTAGGGTTATGGGGAGGCTGAAATGAGTTGGAGAATCACTTTCATTTCAGTTTTGAGCCGCCACTTTCCTCCTTGAAACCCTAGTAATGGCCTCCATCTTCTAATTTCATCCCAAATCACCTTCTAATCACTTTCTAATCAAGTCTTGGCCTAATCTACATCAAATCAAGGCGGATTAGCATCAAATCAAGATAGGAGCTGCTGCTAAGCATTGGAATTCAACCCAAACAGAGAATCATTTCAGATCTATAGTTTACTTTGTGGCAAAGGTGAGTGATTTGCATTGTTTCTCACTAATTACGACTAATTATGGTAATTAGCTAAGATTAGCGAAATTATGGCTCAGAAAAATCTAGAAAAATTCCTAAAATTCTAAAACACCATTTTATGCCTCTGATATGAATTTGGGTTAATTTCGACTAATTTTGCAAATCCCGGAATTTGGGGGATTAAGGGGTGATTAGTGATAATTAGCGAATTTATGCATGTTAAAAATCTGGAAAAATGTTCAGAAATTCTGAAATATTGTTTTAGACCTCTGTTAGAAGTTTGGTTCAATTTGGTTAAGATTTGCTAACCTTATTGTTAGATTTGCTTAAGTATGCTTAAGGGAAAATATGGGTATTGGCTATGTTTGATCCATTTTACATGCTATGATTTATGTTTTGGTGTTTGTGGTCGATACTATATGTTGCTATGACTGTGTGGTATGCTTTGTGATTGTTTAGAATAGTTAGAATGGTCGAAAACGCCGTCGAATGGCGTAAACAGTCGCTGGAACGAAGTGCAGGAAATACCCCGGACCGGATCGCCCCTACCCCATGCGAACCGATCCGATTGAAGCTCGCGCCACGAGACGACCCGATCCGCTCCACTTCGAAGGTCACGATCTGACCTGACGTCACGAGCCACTCCAAGCTCGACCGATGCCACGAATGGGTGAAGCACGATCCGATGATGACGATCCGACCATTCGCGAAGGAGGGCTGCGAACCGAACCGAAGGGGGATGGTGACCACGAGTGCATCGCGACCCGACCCGATGCAGTAGGTGCGATCCGAACCGAGATGACGTAACAGGCACGACCCGATCCGAGCGAAGGCAATGACCACGATCCACGAGTCGAGCTGATGCGAGGGGGCGAGTCACGAACCGAACCAGGAGGTTGCGAACTGAATGAAGACCGATCCGGAGGTGCAGGAAATAACCCGAGATGCAAAGGTAGTCCAAATGGAAGTTAGAGCTCAGGATCCAGATGGGAACCAATGAGTTCACTTCATGATTGGGCTTTGCTGCGGGACGTGTGCAAAGGGGTTGTCGGTATTCATAACTTTGGTTCACCACTGAGAGATGGATAGTGGGCATGTAGTAATAGTTACACGGGATTGGATTCCGTCATGACCCAAAGTATTAGGTGACCAAAGTAGTGGGTATCGTATACTTTACGCACTGAGTGAGGGATGTGAGGATGATTGCTATGATTGATTGTTTGACATCACTATGACATGCACACCCCCACCCCCGTTATCTTTACACCATTTGAAAGGGCACCTTAGAGTGTTGTACAGTATGTAGTGCTAACTCTTTGGTTGCAGGTCCAGGTTCAGGTATGATTGGATTATACCTGTTATTGTTTTGTTTAGATGCTTATCGCTCATACCAGGCTTTATGTCTGACCCAGAGTTTTATGTCTCCTCTTATTACTCTGGGTGCTCACACGAGCAGACTAGGGACAGGTTATGGTTAGCTGGTGATGCGCGAGTAGCTGATTCGGAGGCGAGCAGGAGGCTTCCACGTATGATATATATATATATATATATATATATATATATATATATATATATATATATTCTCCCTGTGTCATTGGTGGTCACTACTTGGGCATTAGTAGTGTACCTCCTTTATCTTGCTTTTGCTTTGAGACAGTATTTTAAAAGTTGTAATAAGCTGTATTCTGAATTTCCGCTGCTATGATGTTTAGTTCTAATTTTCAGCTTATGCACTGTCTCCCCTGTTTTATGTCAAGTATATTATTATTATATTTTGTTCGATGCGCTGTGAGATATTCTACAGGTTCTTTGTATGTTCATTTCCTTCTTCCTTTTCCTTCTGGCGACCCGTTCCGTGCTAACTGGACATGTGTAAACCGCACTTTTGGAGTAAATGTCGGTTGGTGCGGGGCAGGCCGTCACACCTAACTTAATAGGTAAATTCCCAAGATCTAAAACCAAAGAAAACCAAGAATAGAGACGTAGGTTCAAGAACATGGGTAGACCTAACTTAATAGGTAAATTCCCGAGGTCTAAAACCAAAGAAAACCAAGAATGGACAGAATAGAAAATCAGGTTTAGACCTAATTTCACAGTCACAAAACTTAAGCAACACTTTCCTAGTCATGAATCACAGGTGTTTAATCACAGATGTCCTTGTTATGTCATAGGCAATAGTTTATGTTTCCTAATCAAAGGCATAGGCTTAGTCAAGGAAATACAGTCACAGTCATAGGCAGTGTTCATAGTCATAGGAAATGTTCATAGTCATAGGCAATGTTCATAGTCAAAGAGGCATATGGTTTTAAGGTCTGTAGTTTCATAGTCACGGTCTTATTTGTCCTCGAATCAAGACAGTTCTTAATTAGGTCCAAAGAAATAGGCACTGATTCGAATAGAGAGAGAGAGATTTGGCATATTCTTTTATTCCTTTAATTTCATGTCACGAAAAGAGAAACGTTCAAATCTAAGAAGCAACTGACTTACAGTGATTATATTAGAATAGAAAGATGGTGTTGCTATGATTCGTAGAAAATCAGTCGTTGACGTCGTTTGAACCTCCTTTTGAATCCTAGCTTGACTTGAACCTCTTCTTGAAAATCTTTTAGCAGCATTTCCTCGTCTTGGTTTATTTTTATATATTATTTATTTTATACATTTTCTCAGAGGCAGCATAAGGATAGAAAAGAATTGTGAATAGAGAAGGAGACCAGGGCTGTTTATATAGGATTAGGCGGACGAACCTAGGCAGAAAACGTGACCAAATACATCAGAACGAACCAGGTTCAGAAAACTGGAAAAAGCAGGGGGGTCGACCCCCAGGTCGACTACCCAGTCGACCTGGGTGCCTTGGGCGGGAAAATTCCCGCCCAGCCCAATCTGGGTCTGTTTTTGAATTTCGAACTCGTTTTCTGACCTGTTTTGGAATTTGAACTTCGCTGAATCTTCCGGAGGCCATATCTTCCTCATACGGACTCTGATTTACGCAAACTCGGACTCGTTTTCAAGCAGAATTCCGAGACGAACGCAATGGCGCAGCCCGTTTCTCTTGATTTTGATTTTAAACTTTAATTATGCCTTGATTTGTGAATCTTAGTGTTACAGAATTACGGGGTGTTACATTCTCCCCCACTTAAAAGGATTTCGTCCCCGAAATCTTCAAAATAGGAAGAATGTGTCCTACCATCCAATCACCCATCTACTCAACCATTCAATCACAGGCATTCATTGTCCTTAAAAAGATATCTAATGCTTTCATGTTCATATGCATAGTGTGTGTGTATGTCTTTATCTAATGCAAAATCGGGCGGTCTACTGATTCAGTTGACCTCCTTAATGCAAATTATGTCAGTGCCATGCGTCCAATCATGTATGCAAGCATCCCTAGTTATGTAAATACTACATGCGTGCATAGCCATTCATCCATATGCAACATCCATATGATAGCATATCAAGTTCAACTTACAAACAAATACATATTTGTAAATGCAATATGAAAGCGTCCGAACTTGATCTAGTGCCTAATACGTATGCATATGCATTCACGAGCAACCATGTGCAACCACTTGCAACCATCACCCATAACATGTTTCAAATACATGTTTACATCCATTGGCTTCTATCTAAGGATCGAAGATATGACCTAGAGGATATACTTTGGAAAGAGAGAAACAATTATGCGTAAAGCTCCTACAAAAGAAATCAAGGATGCACCATTAAGGAAAAAGGGTATGATGATAGTATCTAGCCTTCTTGAGCTTCACTCTACTATATCTTAACTAATTTAACTTCACGATTGTGAAGTTTCGGATCTCCATTTCCAAAATAAACAGATGTCAATTACGGTTCCAAGTGTATGTACTAAGATGATTAGAGGTCTCCCTCTTGTCCACCATGCCATAACCATAAGGGTCGAAAGGTTACTACGTGCTCTGTAGAGTTCTTGTCACAACTATTCATCTCTCACGCAAACCATCCTAGTCGAACTCGCCATTCCTCAAGTACAAGCCCCAAAGGCCTAAACCAATATCAGACAAACACCCAAGGAACATCTCCTCCGACTTTAGACAATCTATGTGAGATGATTTAAGCAAACTCGATAGCTTTTCTCAAATCCCTACTAACCAAAAATAAACTGGTCGGACCACCAATTGGATTTGAGACTCTAGTGGGATCTTTCTACTATACGAGTACTATGGTGCAGAGATTCAACTATGGAAGTGGATATGAACAAGTGCGAAGCGCTAAAACCAAAGGAAAGAGCAAAACTAGACTCTTCCAACCGAACTTTACTACCTTTCTCCTAGGTACGCTTGGTGGTGAAAGTATGTACTTGCCCTTCTGAAAATCTTGTTCTTTGCCCTTAATTACATGCCCTATCATACCCTAGTAAAGATACTTCCTCTTGTCTTTAGGTTTTATAATTCCTTCCTCCTTTGTGAGCTAAATCTACATCCATGGATTCCTCATCCTATGGTTGTGCTCCTTTGCCAAACTCCTTATTCCCTTCCGTGTGTAGTCATGTTGACAAATCCCTCGAAAGCTGCCTCCATAGTACGGAAAACCCTATAAGCCTGAAAGAAAACTGGCCGTAGGTGAAACAACTATGGCCATGGATGGAAGCCAGGCACGACTTCACCCTTCGATGAGGTTAACTCCCAGAAAGCCAGGAGCCCCAGAGACTCAAGAAAGAAGAAGACAAGAATTCAAACAGAGGAAGAGAAGATAGTGCGTATGGCTTTGGGGAATATGCCTTTAAAACAAATCTTTTCTCTTGAAAATGCTTCTTTTAAAACCGTTTTGAAAATAATTTTTCAAATCCTTTATCTGATATGGTAACCTTCAGCTCTGATACCACGTGTAACACCCCACATCCATTAGTGTCACTCACAAAGGGAATGCACTAAGTTCTGTGGAGCATTTAGGGTAAAAGATGCAGATAAATTACAAGACATACAGAAATTAAACAGCGGAAAATAAAACTTTGCTTTATTGATAAAATAGTTTGTACAATGGTTTCTTTACAATATCAGAGTATCTTCTGTCTTACAAAATAAAGAAGCTTAAAAACAACATTTATATTCCCCAATTTTAGCAAGAGCCAGCCATAGCATTTGAAAAGAGAATCCAAGCAAACTTCGACAAATCTTCAAGCTGGAAAGAGTGGCAGTCCAACGTAACCTGAGCTAAACTATTCCCTACTTTACTACATAGGGGGGGGGAATGGAAGAAAAGAAGACGAAAGAAAAACATAGTCAGACATAAAGCCTGAGTAAGTTCAGTAACTTCTAGCATGTGAACATGGAAAACAAAACGACATGAATTAACTGAATACAAGATAACACCATGATGATAGGGTCAGCAAGGTTAGACAAGATTAACACAAGATATGCTAAGATAAGATAAACTGGATATGCTCTAATACTTTCGCCGCTTCGCTATTTCCTTGTTATACTATATCTCTGCACCACCTAACTAGTGTCCCAACTAGTAACAATAATGTGATCCCAGTCCCTGTATTTTTCCATTGCCTTCGGGCATCCATTTATTATTTATTACCTAGATCTAATCTAGGGTTTTCTATCAAGTGCTTTCTAGATTTAACTAAAGTTTTACGCTATCTGCTGAACGCTTCTCGGATTCAGGGTTTATGCCACCTAGTCCAACTTGGGATTATGCTACCTGTCGAACGATGCCCCCAAGTCTAGGATACACTACCTAGAGTGGTGTATGTTCCTATACTTCCCCATGCATGTATCGCGAATCGTTATCGCTTGTCTAGATGCACATGTCCTGTAATGTGCGACCCGAGTCATGTGTCAGGGAAAATCAAGGAATACAGAACTCGGTCGGGAGCTTTCAGATATCTGCCGATGCAGATGCTAAGGCCTGTTTTTATTCCATTGGCTATGGTCCCACTTGACCCCTCCCTCAACTAATGAAAGGCACACCTTGAAAAATGAGAACTATACGCCGACCGCCGGTGCCCCACTATCCTATGGCCATCCTTACCCTTAACTAGATAGCAAGTATATGGTCTTTTGGAGTTCTCCGCCTTTCCGCTTCACGTATCTCGATTGACTCAAGATGGATGGTAGACGACGAGTTGCTATCACAGGGCTACCGTTTTTCTCGCCGAATCACGCTGGTCCATCCTGGTCTTTAGGTTGCCATGTTTTTGCAACCAAGGCATACCCCTGGTTCTTCTACACAGACCTTAACCTCTGTGAGCCCAGGAGGATCATCTACAGCCTCACAGAGGGATACCAAGAGTACCCTCACATCCCCTCGAAGCCTCGGGCTTTGTAACCCAATTCGTTGGAGCCTTCTTTTTAATCAGACGGACGTTCGCTCCTTCCCGTGTCATACTAAGAATTACTACTTAGTTCTGCTAACTAAGGTTTACCACTTAGTTTCCTGAATCGTTGTTTCCTTAACTAAGGTTTACTACTTAGCTCCTTTTAACTAAGGTTTACTACTTAGTTCTCTTTCCCGTCAATTTGGATTGGTTAAGTGTCATTAGTCAATTCAAGCTAACTTAACCCTCTTCATTTATCTTGTTAAACTGGTTAAGTGTCATCAGTAATTCATGTTGACATAACCCTACCACAAACCAAGTTATATTGGTTAAGTATTTCTTATTACTTAACCCTACCCCTTCATCCTGTATTGGTTAAGTGTTCCTTTTTAACTTAACCTTACCCGTCTGTTTTAACTAACATGTTATTAACGGTTAAGTATTATCCCTTCCTGTTTTAAACTTAACCCTATTCCTTTATCACAATCTGATGGTTAAGTTTTCAAGTTTACTTAACCTTACGGTCTAGTCTAGTTAACATATCAAATCGGTTAAGTGTATTAAATTTTACTTAACCCCAACCTCTAGTTAACATGTTAGTTTGGCTAAGTGTATTAACTTTACTTAACCCCACCTTCTAGTCTAGTTAACATGTTAATTTGGCTAAGTGTTTTCTTAGTTACTTAACCCCTACAAATCTTGTCTTGTTACCATGTTAAGTTGGTTAAGTACCCCTATGGACTTAGCCCTCCCATTCTAGCTTAACTGTGTTAAGTGTCAGTATGAACCTAACCCCACCCATCGGTCTGGTTATCATGTTGGATTGGTTAAGTGTCTTAGTTAACTTAACCCTACCATTCTTGTTCTAGCTTTAACTAAATAAATTAAAGCCGCTACCACTCACGTTAGACAGATATTGTTGCGATTACTGGATGCCGGTTGGTTCCGGGCAGGTTTACATCGCAACTCAATCTAACCTCGGGTTAGGCATATTCGTGTTTTCTAAGTTCAAAAGGGTTTTGATTAATTTTCAAATCAGGTTTTGAAAGTAACCATCCCGTCCGTCGGATCAGTTAGGGATAGCCAGGGAGAGCAGGAAACTTGTATTTTCCAAACTCAAGCCTAGACACTATCCTCTCTGTCACCCTAGAACTTTTTGGTGTGTTATTAAAAGAGACGTCGTTAATAAACCTTTCTTTTATATATATATAAATTGTCAACAATTTATCCTCAAAGTTTAACCACTTATCCTCAAAGTCCATTTTCCCTTTTCAAAATAAATTTGGCCTATACCCTATACATTTGCCATGCCTACTAAAGGACTTGTATTCTAGGCCCAAATCTTGATTTGCCTATCTTACAGTTTATAGCAATTTAGATCCAACACCCCCATTTACAGTTCATGCCAAAACAAAATTTTATATTCTAGCTCACCGTTTACGCCCAAAACTTAATTTGCATACCAACTACCTATTATGTGGCTCATTAAACCATTTACCATTTACGCCCGATGTATGTAAATAATGCTAACATACTTATCATGCTTAATTTAGCCACCCAATTCTGATTTAATATTCTAATTTCAACTCATGTCAAAACTAGACTTGTTATTCTAATTTTCATCAAATTATGCCAATTTCCAAGTTTAGTCAATTTCATGTTTTTCCCCAAAACGTATTCCCATCGTTCATATAATCGTGATTCAACCTAGATCATAAATAGAGCTATATTCGTGGATATAAGGGAATGAGCCAAAATGCCATGAAAGAACGGACATAATAATTGGCATAAGATGACAATTTACAGGCATATAGATATGGTAATATTACGACATGAAAAGGGCTGAATAGTATAGGTTCAAGAGCATGGGTAGACCTAACTTAATAGGTAAATTCCCAAGATCTAAAACCAAAGAAAACCAAGAATAGAGACGTAGGTTCAAGAACATGGGTAGACCTAATTTAATAGGTAAATTCCCGCGGTCTAAAACCAAAGAAAACCAAGAATGGACAGAATAGAAAATCAGGTTTAGACCCAATTTCACAGTCACAAAACTTAAGCAACACTTTCCTAGTCATGAATCACAGGTGTTTAATCATAGATGTCCTTGTTATGTCATAGGCAATAGTTTATGTTTCCTAATCAAAGGCATAGGCTTAGTCAAGGAAATACAGTCACAGTCATAGGCAGTGTTCATAGTCATAGGAAATGTTCATAGTCATAGGCAATGTTCATAGTCAAAGAGGCATATGGTTTTAAGGTCTATAGTTTCATAGTCACGGTCTTATTTGTCCTCGAATCATGACAGTTCTTAATTAGGTCCAAAGAAATAGGCACTGATTCGAATAGAGAGAGAGAGAGAGATTTGGCATATTCTTTTATTCCTTTAATTTCATGTCACGAAAAGAGAAACGTTCAAATCTAAGAAGCAACTGACTTACAGAGATTATATTAGAATAGAAAGATGGTGTTGCTATGATTCGTAGAAAATCAGTCGTTGAAGTCGTTTGAACCTCCTCTTGAATCCTAGCTTGACTTGAACCTCTTCTTGAAAATATTTTAGCAGCATTTCCTCGTCTTGGTTTATTTTTATATATTATTTATTTTATACATTTTCTCAGAGGCAACATAAGGATAGAAAAGAATTGTGAATAGAGAAGGAGACCAGGGCTGTTTATATAGGATTAGGCGGACGAACCTAGGCAGAAAACGTGACCAAATACATCAGAACGAACCAGGTTCAGAAAACTGGAAAAAGCAGGGGGGGTCGACCCCCAGGTCGACTACCCAATCGACCTGGGTGCCTTGGGCGGGAAAATTCCCGCCCAGCCCAATCTGGGTCTGTTTTTGAATTTCGAACTCGTTTTCTGACCTGTTTTGGAATTTGAACTTCGTTGAATCTTCCGGAGGCCATATCTTCCTCATGCGGACTCCGATTTACGCAAACTCGGACTCGTTTTCAAGCAGAATTCCGAGACGAACGCAATGGCGTAGCCCGTTTCTCTTGATTATGATTTTAAACTTTAATTCTGCCTTGATTTGTGAATCTTAGTGTTACAGAATTACGGGGTGTTACATGTATTATTTATTCATACTCTGGAATATTCTTGTACTCTGATGTAATTATTGTAATAAGCAATGAAATGTTCTTCTGTTTGTTTTCTGATTGGTCGTGTTCTCAATTAAATCCGTACTTTGCTTTACGGGGAAGTTTTGGTCGTTTCACGATTTTTCTTCAAACTAATTATCTTTGTAAAAAAAATAATCAACAACAAGTTTTCTACTCATTAATTATTATTTATAAAGGAATTTAATCAAGGTTATGAAACCAATAAATCCAAGACTTAAATATTTAAATAACCTCAATATTTAAATATTTACTGTCCGAAATTTCAGGTTGTTACATGCAATATGACGGCCCGCCCCGCACCCGCCGACATTTCCCTCGAAATGCGTTGTGCGAATGTCCAACTAGCACAAGACGGTCGTCAAAAGAAAGGGATTTAGAACTATGAATCACCAAAGAACCTGTAATATATCTAATAGCGCATGGAATAAAATATATTAATAACATACTTGACATAAAACAGGCGAGACAGTGCATAAGCTGAAGACTAAACCATCATAGCAGCGGAATCCAAAATACAGCTTATGATCCAAACCATCATTATTACAACTTCAAAATACTGTCCCTAAAGCAAAATAGAAAAGGTACACTACTAATGCCCAAAGCAGTGACCAGCAACAACATAGGGAAAAAGTATGTAAATAGTACGTGGAAGCCTCCTGCTTGTCTCCGGACAACTACTTGTGCATACCACCTAACCTGTCTCTAGTCTGCTCATTTAGGAGCACCCAGAGTAATAAGAAGAGACATAAAACTTTAGGTCAGACAAAAGTCTGGTACGAGCGATAGCAGCAAAACGGAACAATAATAGGTATAAATAATAATACCTGAACTTGGACCAGCAACCAAAGAGTTAGCACAACAAGATGCACAATACTCCAAGGTAACACTAACATAAAGTGTAAAGTGGAAGTTCATATGTCATGGTGATAGCAAACATCAAAAATAGCAATCATCCACACATCTCTCACTCAGTGCGTAAAACATATGATATCCACTACTTCGATCACCTAATCCTTTGCTATGACCACTTTGCCCTTGGTAGTCACAATGACCCCATTGCACTGATCCATAGCCCATAATCCGTCTCTCAGTGGTGAACCAAAATTATGGATATTTATAACCCCTTTGCACACGTCACGCAGCAAAGCCCAACTCTAAAATTTAACTCATTGATTCCCAGCTGGATCCTGAGTAATAACTTCTCACTTGGACCTCCTTTGCATCTAGGGTTTTGGTTGAATTGGTTTTGATCATCAAAAGAGATCACAATTGTCGTCGCGTGGTAGAAGTACGAATCTTGGATGAAGTGACAAAGTATAGGAAAGCTCGGATTCCCGCTCTCGGATTCCACTCTCGAAATCCTGCTCTTAGAATCCTACTCTCCGATTCCCCTCTCGAAATCCCACTCTCGGATTCCCGCTCTCGGAATCCCTCTCTCAGGATCCCCGCTCTCGCTTGGATGAAGTGAAAGTATAGGAAAGCTTACCCCCTCGGTTCGTAACCACTCCCGGTTCGTGACCACTCCCGGTTCGTGACGCTCCCCCCCCCCCCCCCGGCTTGTGACCACCCCCCTCCATTCGTGACCACCCCCTAGCTTGTAACCACCTCCCAGGTTCGTTACACTCCCTCGGCTCGTGACCCCTCCCCAGCTTGTGACACCCTTCCTCGATTCGTGAGCCCTCATATTGGAGCGGTTCGTGACCATCATCTTGGAGCAGTTTATGACCATCATCTTGGAGTGGTTTGTAAGACATACCTCCTTCAGGAATCAAAGTTCTACTGGGGAGTTCGTGAGGCATACCCCCTTCAGGAATCGAAGTTCTCCTGGGCGGTTCGTGAGGCATACCCCTTTCAGGAACCGGTTTTCTGCAGTTTTTCCATTAAGATAATTTCGCAAAACAATGGCGTTTTCAACCATTCTAACCTTACTGTGAAGTCACAAAACATACCAAACAACAGTAGTACCATGTAGAATCAACCAGAAACATCAAAATATCAATCACATGAAATATTTTAGATCAAGCATACCTAAAAAGCATGATTTTCCCTTAATCCACTTAAGCATGTTTTAACTATAAGATTAGCAAACTTAATCCAAATTAACCAAAAATTTTGCCAATGACATAAAATATATAATTTCTACATATTTTTCTTGATTTTTCTGAGTTCTAATACACTAATTATCACTAATCACCCCTAATTAGCTGTAATTAGTGTTAAAAAAACATGCTAATCACTTACCTTAGCCACATATAAATCTTAGATCTGAAACTCTAACAAATTTGGCATGGATCCCAATGCAATACAATATCTCTACCTCCAATTTGATGTTAATTAGCTTAATATGCGATTAGAAAGTGATTAAAAGGTGATTTGGGAGTTGGAGGCCATGACTAGTGTTAGAGGAAGGTAAATGGATGCTAGAAAAATGAATAAAACTGACTTCCCAAACCCTATCAGCCCTCCCATAACCATAATCCCGAAATGGGTTATGGGCTTAGCTACTAATCACCCGATTAAGCCCAATTATGCTATTTTTCACCTTCCAAACCTAATTTCAGCTATATCTCCCAAACGGTAAGTTCGTTTGATTAATGTGACCATTCTACGGAAAGGTAATCTGAATCCAATGGAAGTGGTTTCAAGTCAAAACTCCTTACCAATCAAAAGTTATAGGCAAAACAAGATTCTCTAAGGGAAAATTGGTCATTTAAAAATCAGCAAAAATCGTGAACATGGGAAATAACCCCAATAGTCATTCCCCAAAGTTACATGACTATACGAATTCATATGAGAATAAAATAAATATTCTATGATCCTCCGATACGTAGAATGCGGGTCGTTACGCTCTCTCTCCCTTAAGAAATTTCGCCCCCGAAATTCCTTAACCAAAAAATACAAAGGTGGGCCGCATGCCTATCAACCATTTACAAACAATCAAACGTACATAACATGCCTATCCTAGCATACGGTTTACAAACAAGGGAGTACTATATTGATATTAAAATCGTATCAGGTAAAGAGCTTTGGATATGACTTCCTTATGTTCTTCTCGGTTTCCCAAGTACAATCATTCTCATTATCACACCACTTCATATACAGTTGTGCTAACTTAGCTGCCACTCTAATCGACTTGATGGGTATAAACCTTGCACTTTTGGTCAATCAATCCACTAACACCCAAACACTATTATGGTCGGATCTAGTCCTCGGTAAACCATAGATGAAGTCCATTGAGACTTGTACCCATTTCCATTTGGGAATTTCCAATGGTTGTAACAAACCACTAGGCTTCTTTTGCTTGGCTTTAACTAACCGGCAGTTCATGCCCTCGGAGATAAAGTTCTGAATGTCCCTCTTCATCCCTTCCCAGTAGTAGGTCTGCATCATGTCTCGATACATTCTGTTACTACCGGGATGTATATTCAATTTCGAGTGATGACATTCTCTAAGCACTTCATCTCTCAATCCATTATCAATGGGTACAACTAGTCTCCATCCTTTCGAAGCCATCCTTCTCTATCAAGTCCATACTTGTTCATTTTCTCACCATCGATATTCATCTCTTCCTTGGAGATGATTTCTATTAGGTTAGGATCGTTCCTCTGACTGGAATCAATCCGCTCAATCAAAGTTGGTGTAATCATCAAACTTGCTAACATCACTGGACCCAATTCATACTTAGGTTTGAAATCATATCATGCGATATACTCCAGTAGCATCCATTCAAGAAACATAGCATTTAACTGGCATGTCTCCTCCTCAATGTATCAGTTATCGCACCTAGTCTGGTAGCATAGGTATCCATGTATACCGTCATCTCTTCATTTCCCATTGCCAGGATCCTACAGGTGATAGTCTACTCAAGAGAAGAAAAATAGGAACAACCATATTAAACAAGTCCTATCTATCACCTGCCAAAGCCATTAATACGTCAATACTCATATGACTGGTCCAACCAATATCAAGGGCCCATGGAATCCCCGGCTCCAAACGGACTACCGCATGTCCAACGTGCGTCTAACACCCCGGAATTTCAATGACACTAAAGATGATGAATTAAAGAATAATTAGTGTGAAGTAGACACCTGGTTAGCGTAAATCGAACACCGTATGAAGTTATTAAGGTTTGAAGTTTGTATACGCACAGGAAGAATATATATATATATATGTATATAATAAGTTGAGAAATTCAAAAATGGGTCTAGAAATTTGAAATTTGGTTCAAAATTCGAAATTTGAGAAGTTGGTAGATTTCCCGCTCAGGTGGGTCTACACAAAGGGGGGTCGACCCACTCAAAGGGGGGTCGACCCACCTTTGATAGATCTGGGCGAAATACTTCATTTTGTATCTGGACACCTTTCTGAGCAAGATTCGTTGAACCCTAGGCTATATAGAGGACCGTATACCTAGGTTTTATTCATCTAAAAATAATGCTGACAGCGAAGCTGTGCTACAACAAAAATTAAAATGGCCTTTCTTTTTCTAAATCAATTCAAAGAAGATTATACATATTCGAAGATTGCTACAACAAATTCAGCGATGGCTACAACAACTTATTCAACATGTTCTTCGTGGTAATTTGGATCCATTTCCTTAGATCTATTCACTGTGAGTTCATGCTATTTTTAGATCTAAATATTTAAATAGTAATCTTGATATGTATGCAAAAATTGGATCTTTAATCGGTGCCTAATCAGTTCTATTATGACATAACTATCTGATCTGCTTTTATATGTTCATAACGCCGCCATGTTAAATCTTGTCATAATATGCCTATCAGTTTATGCCTATTTCTATTAGTTTATTATTGATTTGTTATTATGCCTGTTCTCGATTCTCTTCTCTCCCTCTTTTCCCTTTTTATTTTTATATAGCCAGGCTACCTTCGAGCCTAGGCCTAACGCTGAAAAATGCGAACATGCGAAATTGGGAATAATGGGGAAAGACCTAATTTGGGGCATAATTGATATTGGAAAATATGGATCTAAATGTGGGCATAAATTTGGAAATATATGAATATGGGTTTGTGGGCATATGTCTTGTTGGATAATATGAATTTAGGCATTACGTTGGAAAATAAAATTTAAGCATAAATTGGGACATGTGTAAGTACTGATTTAGGCCATAAATTGGGATATATGTGAATATGAATTTTAGGTATACATTAGAAAATATGCGAATATGGATTCAGGTATAACTTGTATTGAAATGGGTGAATATGGACTAGGGACATAAATTGGAAAATATGTAGATTTGGGTTTGTGCATAACATATATACATATATGTATATGCCTTGACTTATAACTTGGGAAAAAGAGCATATGGTGCATAATTAAAAAGGTGAATTGAAAAGGGATGTAAAAGTTTATGATTTGAATAGTGAAATGGGCACATAATTAAATATGGGGAAAAAGAGAAATAATCACCTATAATGACATAGGTAGATTTGGATGAAAGAATGTCAAGTAATTACAATTAGGAATTGTAATTGTACTTATGACAAAAGGTTAGGTTGCATTAGTGGTGGAAGTCTGCCTAGACCCGACTGGCATATCCAGCAGCCACTAATGTTTGAACCTAATGTGAGAGGTCTAAGTTTGCAAATACGAATCGGGCTATGACACAAGGTTAGACCCAATCGTGGAACAAGATTTCCCGGACCCGACCGGCATATCCAGCATCCACACGTTGTAGGCCTAATGTGGGAGGTCTAGCCCATTATAACCATAATTGGACATGGTAATGAATTGGACAACTTAACCTAATTTAATCCATAAGGATTGTATGATTATGAACTTAAGTTAGGTTTAAGTAAAATCGGATGGGTAGTGGGTGGGTTAAATAAAATAGAGGGGGAGGGTAATATTTACATATAGGCCCATGAACTTAACCCAATAAGGTTATGTAATTAAAGACACCTAGTGGTATACATAACCGGTGGAAAATATAATAAAGTTATGTAATTATAGACAACTTGTTGGGTAAGCATAACTTGTAGAAATGATTGAATTAGTTATGCACAATAATCTGCTAAGTAAACAACGATAACGGTGTAAATTGAATTTATGATAAAATGAGAAAGAACGAGGAAAACTTGTAAAATAAATAAGTTATATTTGATCATAAATGGTAAGTGACATGTTAATTAGGAATCATGCGAATTGAGATATACTTAATAACGTATTAAGGAGAGCATGTTATTGTAATGATGTAATCAAGCAAGAATATAAAATAGATTGTGGATTATAGACCTTAGGCTACAATCTAGAGAATAACATGTTGTGGGCTTATTAATAAACTTAAATGGTTTAATTTGTATGATTGAAACTAATAAGCAAGAGAAACTTGGTAAATTGGAATAAGAATTCAATATGAATGGAAATAACCAAGTTAAATGGGAACCGGGTGAGGTATGGCAAGCGCGTAAAAGAATGTTTAGACATAGGGTCTGACAACATATTAAAGAAAGGCGCTTGGACCAGTCCGTATGTTTGATGGTGAATAACCCATGGAGTAGATCATCGATGTGTTTTAAGACATGAGGGACACGCACGTTCATGTGATTGTTATGACGGCTCCAAAGGACTGGAAGGGGAAGCACACGACTTCCTAAAGTATGTGTGGTACTCCTAGTAGTCCTCTGTGTGGTGACATCTGTCTTAGGCTGTACTCGCAGAGGTTGGGTCTGCGCGTAACTACTAGGTTGGTGGGCCTTGACTCCATATGTAGTTATGCAGTCAGAAAGCTGTGACGAGGTGACACTAGGGTGATTCGACGGTTGCCTCACGAGGAGGTAGAGAGGGTCACGACCAACAAGGATAGTAGACTGTCGGATATCCGCCATCGACAGCTAGCAGGATGCGAAAGACTAGAGCTAAAAGGCTAGACCTAAACCCAAGATACCATTTCGACTTTCACTATCGAGGTACGGGGTTGAGGGTGGACGCCACATGGATGTTTTGATTGGTTGTTATTAGGGGAGGTTGCTTAGCTCTTGTAGTCTTTACTAGTTGAGGTGGGGCCAAGGTGGGGCCATAGCCACCACGAAAATAGACCCTAGGTATATATGTATATAGAGGCTCTTTAAAGACGGGATTGTACAAATATGGAAAATCTCCCGACCGAGCTCCGTGTTTCTTGTATCGCCCTACCGCGGAACTCGGTACACATTAGAGAACGTGTGATTGAGGCACCCTGCTACGATTACAGTACATATGTGGGACAGTCTAGATACATGCATCTCTGTTCTGGGTGGTGTATCGTAGACTAGGGGGCATTATTCCGATAAGGAATTTGATTTGATCGATGGTGGCAGTCCATACTCTTACGTAACATAGTAATGATAGATATATGCAAAACGTAACATTTTATATATAGATCCGTACGTCGCTCCGGCGTAGGATAAGGGACTGCGTTCATTACGGTGGAGACCATGCGAGTGCGATACCATGGGGTGTATCTCAATATTGAGAGACAACTACATATATTGTATTTGGTGAATCCATGGGAAAGTAAATGGGTACAATGCGCGTATAAGTCTTGAGTGTTGTTAACCCAAGTAATCTAATAATCAAGAAAATGTAATGGAACGGTATTAGTAGGGATCATTCTACTTCTGATATACTAGTATATGCATGGTGCAGAGAAATGTATTTAAGAAGCGCAATATATCCTGCTCATCTTATCTTGCTCAGTTCACACTTGTTATTGTTATTGTTATCTTGTTCTTCTAGTTTTATATATACCTGCCATGATACTTTTATTTATTTATATTTAAAAGTAACTGGACTCACCATACTTTATGTCTGACCTTTTTTTTCCTCTTCTCTCACTTTCGTTCCCCCCCCCCCCCCACCCCCAGGTGCTTAGGGTGGAAGTGCTAAGAGTTGATTTGGATTCTTTCAGCTTAGCTTGGATTTTGGATATAGATGTATCGCTTTGACTTCTGGTCAACTCTCTTATGGCTTCACAGGGAAATATGGTTTTATGCTTTAGCACTCTGATATTTTTGGCAAGACATATTATTAATGTAATTAGTTGCCTATGATGTAAACTCAGTTTTTGGGACCATGATGTTTTGATTTAAATAAAGTTTTTTTTTTAGTTTTTAATTCCGCTGTTATGCTACATGTTTGTCTTGTGCTATTATGTTATTATTTACCTATAATGCTTCATGGAACTTAATGCATTCCCTTAGTGAGTGACATTAACGGACGTGGGGTGTCACATTTGGTATCAGAGCATATGGTTATAAGATTGGATAAAATACTTTGAAAATGGTTTTCAAAAAGGTGTAAAAAAAAGTATTTGAAAATAAAAAGTCTGTTTTTGAAAAGCATATTTCCCAAAGCCATAAATGTCTTCTCAATTATCCGCTTGATCTCTTTTCCTTTTTGATCAGGGAACCATTTCCTCTCGAAAAGGTATCCCTATTTCGGCATGGTTCCGTAGGCATGTTAAAACTACGGTACATGTCGAAGGGCAAAAAAGTGCCCAACCTCCATCTTTAGCCGCAATGGTTTCACCTGCGTCTTATTTTCTCTCAAGCCTCGTAAGGATTTGTGATGGAGGCAGCTTTTAAGAGACTTGTTAGCATGTTGCACAAGGATGGTAAAAAGGAGAATAAGGTAGTTGGAGCTAAGGAGCACAGCCCAAAGAAGAAAAGAGGAAATACCATAATTTTAGAATGGTGGGTCATCTGGAAAAGGACTGAAGAAATAAAAAGGCATTTATAACCACTTTGGTAATGCAGGACACCTCATTAAGGAGTGCCCGAAGAGACAAAGACAAGGCCAGAGGGAAGGAACTTCTAGGGAGGCAGCTAATGTGCTCATAGCTGGTGGACAGAATAGGGGTAGGAAAGTTTCCATCGAAGGATTGATTTCTATTTCTGATCATCTTATTAGGATTCTCTTCCTAGCGCTTCACATTCTTTTATATTTGATACTTTAGTAGAGTCTCTTCATCTGGATACTAGTATGGTTTTGGATCCCATTATTGCCTCAAACCATAGTGGAGGTATGGCTCATTTATCGATGATTTGTCGTTCTTTGAGAATCTATATGTTAGGTGTCGAGTTTGATTGCAACTCAAATGTTCTTGATTTCATAAGATACGGTTTAATTCTAGGATGGATGGGTTAACCATATATGGAGCCATTCTAGATTGTGAGAGGAGGGTCGTTAGACTTTTGACTTGCCTTAGAACGACCCTCGAGATTTCTTATGACCCCAAAAGGTCTGTCGTGCTTAGTCTCCTAGAACCTCCTGATATATCTATCAATGATTTGCAACATGTGACTCCTAAAAGAAAAGAGGGAACTTGATAAGCAAGTAGGGGAGCTACTTGAGAAGAGGTTTGATAGGTGAATTACATCGGAACGGGAAACCTATTGAAGATAGTCCTTGAAGAAGCCCATCATTCTAAGACGACTATTCATTTAAGAGGCGATAAAATGAATAGAGTTCAAGGTAGTGAAGCCAAACTTGCGAGAGGAAGTGGAAGTATAGAAGGAAGCAATGATAGGGCGAGTTCCAACTTGCAAACTTGGATCAGAGGTTAAGAAATTGTGCAACAAAGAAGTGAAGCTAGTAAGAGTGCAATGGGGAAAGGGCCACGAGGGTGCTACTTGGGAGGCTGAAGACAAGATTCGCGCTTCATATACTTTCCTTTTCGAGAATATGTTCTTAACTTCTTTTACAAGCTTTGAATTAATACTTGTATCTATCATTTGAATATCTCCTATCGATCGAGTCATTAGGTAGAAAACTAATGAATGTAAACATGTATTTGAGACCTGTTATGTTTGATGGATGCATGTGGTTGCTAGTGATTACTCGTGGATGCTTATACACATGTAATAGGCACTAGATCGGCTCAATCACTTACATTTTGCATATTGATGTGTGTACATTTTAAATTTTGTGGATGAAAATGGGTGTATCGTTACATTGATGTTGCCTTTGGATGGATGATTGTGCACACACATAGAGCGTACATGTTATACTAGGATGATTTACATACATTTTGGTTGCATGGCACAAACATACATTGCATTAAGGAGGTCAACCGAATGAGTAGATCGCCTGGTCTTTCGCATTAGTTTATGGACCTATACACACACTATTGCGTATGTTCATAAAAGCATTAGAAATTCCTTAAGGACAATGGAAGCCTGTGATTTCTAGATGGATGTCTGATTGTTGGATGTTAGGACATACGTTCTTCTTAACGTAGAGATTTCGGGGACGAAATCCTTTGAGAAGGGGAGAATGTAACACCCCGAAATTTTAATGACACTAAAGATGATGAATTAAAGAATAATTAGTGTGAAATACACTATTAACAATGAATTAAGGAAAACTTAATTTAATATTCAGAATTAAGTAAAACAGACTACGCCATTGCGTCTGTCTCGAAATTCTGGTCAAAACAGACACTTGGTTTGCGTAAATCGGACATCGTATGAAGAAGTTATTGAGGTTTGGAGTTTGTATACGCACAGGAAGAATATATATATATAACAAGTTCAGAAATTCAAAAATGGGTCCAGAAATTCAAAATTCGGTTCAAAATTCGAAATTTGAGAAAGCGGAAGATTTTCCGCTCAGGTGGGTCTACCCACTCAAAGGGGGTCGACCCATAGGTCGACTTACCCAAAGGGGGGTTGACCCACTCAAAGGGGGGTCGACCCACTTCTGACAGATCTGGGCGAAATACTTCGTTTTGTATCTGGACACCTTTCTGAGCAAGATTCATTGAACCCTAGGCTATATAAAGGACCCTAGACCAAGGTTTTATTCATCTAAATATAATGCTGACGGCGAAGCTCTATTGCAACGAAAATTAAAATAGCCTTCTTCTTTTAAATCAATTCAAAGAAGATTATACATATTTGAAGATTGCTACAATAAATTCGGCGATGGCAACAAAAACTTATTCAATATGTTCTTCACAGTAATTTGGATCCATTTCCTTAGATCTATTCACTGTGAATTCATGCTATTTTTAGATCTAAATATTTAAATAGGAATCTCGATATGTATGTAAAAATTGGATCTTAAATCGGTGCCTAATCAATTCTATTATAACATAACTATCAGATATGCTTTTATTTATTCATAACGCCGCCATGTTAAATCTTGTCATAATATGCCTATTCAGTTTATGCCTATTTCTATCAGTTTATTATTGATTCGTTATTGTGTCTGTTCTCGATTCTTTTCTCTCCCTCTTTTCCCTTTTTATTTTCATATAGCCAGGCTGCCTTCGAGCCTTGTCCTAACACTAAAAAATGTGAACATGCGAAATTGGGAATAATGGGGAAAGACATAATTTGCGGGCATACTTGAATTGGAAAATATGGATCTAAATTTGGGCATAAATTTGGAAATATACGAATATGGGTTTGGGGCATATGTCTTGTCGAATAATATGAATTTAGGCATTACATTAGAAAATATAATTTTTGCATAAACTGGGACATGTGTAAGTACCGATTTGGGACATAAATTGGGATGTATGTGAATATGAATTTTAGGCATACGTTGGAAAATATGCGAATATGGATTCGGATATAACTTGTATTGAAATGGGTGAATATGGACTAGGCACATAAATTGGAAAATATGTAGATTTGGGTTTGTGCATAACATATATATATATATATATATATGCATTGACTTATAACTTGGGAAAAGGAGCATGTGGTGCATAATTAAAAAGGTGAATTGAAAAGGGGTGTAAAAGTCTATGATTTGAATAGTGAATTGGGCACATAATTAAACAAGGAAAAAGAGAAATATTCACCTATTATGACATAGGTAGATTTGGATAAAAATGGAATGTCTGGTAATTACAATTAGGAATTGTAATTGCACTTATGACACGAGGTTAGGTTGCATTAGTGGTGGAAGTCTGCCTGTACCCGACCGGCATATCTAGCAACCATTAGTGTTGAACCTAATGCGAGAGGTCTAAGTTTGCAAATACGAATCGGGCTAAGACACGAGGTTAGACCCAACTGTGGCATAAGACTGCCCGGACTCGACCGACATATCCACCATCCACATGTTGTAGGGCTATTGTGGAAGGTCTAGCCCATTATAACCATAATTGGACATGGTAATGAATTGGACCACTTAACCTAATTTAATCCATAAGGATTGTATGACTATGAACTTAAGTTAGGGTTAAGTAAAATCGGATGGGTAGTGGGTGGGTTAAGGAAAATAGAGGGGGTGGGTAATATTTACATATAGGCCCATGAACTTAACCCAATAAAGTTATGTAATTAAAGACCCCTAGTGGTATACATAACCGGTGGAAAATATAATAAAGTTATGTAATTAAAAACACCTTGTAGGGTAAGCATAACTTGTAGAAATGATAGAATTAGATATGCATAATAATCTGCTAAGTAAACAACGATAAGTTGTAGTGACGGTGTAAATTGAATTTATGATTAAATGAGAAAGAATGAGGAAAACTTGTAAAATAAATAAATTATATTTAATCATAAATGGTAAGTGGCGTGTTAATTAGGAAACATGTGAATTGAGATATACTTAATAAAGTATTAAGGAGAGCATGTTATTGTAATGGTGTAACCAAGCAAGAATATAAAATAGAATGTGGATACAGACCTTGGGCCACAATCTAGGGAATAACATATTGTGGGCTTATTAATAAACCTAAATGGATTAAGTTATATGATTGAAATTAATAAGCAAGAGAAACTTGGTAAATTGGAATAAGAATTCAAAATGAACGGAAATAACCAAGTTAAATGGGAACCGGGTGAAGTAAGGAAAGCGCGTAAAAGAATGTTTAGACATAGGGTCTAACAACATATTAAAGAAAGGTGCTTGGACCAGTCCGTACGTTTGAGGGTGAATAACCCAACGGGGTAGATCATCGAGGTGTTATAAGACATGAGGAGAGCGCACATTCATCTAATTGTTATGACGGCTCCAAAGGACTGGAAGGGGAAGCACGCGGCTTCCTGAAGTACGTAAGGTGCTCCTAGTAGTCCTCTGTGTGGTGATAGATGTCTTGGGCCGTACTCGCAGAGGTTGGGTCTGCGCATAACTACTAGGTGGGTGGGCCTTGACTGCAGACGTAGCTATGTAGTTAGAATGCTGTAACGAGGTGACACCAGGGCAATTCGAAGGTTGCCTCACGAAAAGGTAGAGATGGTCACGACCAACAAGGATAGTAGACCATTGGATATCCGTCATCGACAGCCAGCGGGATGCGAAAGACTAAAGCTAAACCCAAGATGTCATTTCACCTTTCACTATCGAGGTACGGGGTTGAGGGTGGACGCCACATGGATGTTTATATTGGTTGTTATCAGGGGCGGTCTCTTAGCTCTTGTAGTCTTTACTAGTTGAGAGAGGGGCCGAGGCGGGGCCATAGCCACCACGAAAACAGACGCTAGGTATATCTGTATATAGAGGCTCTTTGAAGACGGGCCTGTACAGATATGGAAAAACTCCCGACCGATTTCCGTGATTCTTGTATCGCCCTGCCGCGGAACTCAGTGCACATTAGAGGACGTGCTATTGAGGCATCGAGCTACAATTAGAGTACATACGTGGGACAGTCTAGATACATGCATATCTGCTCTGGGTGGTGTACTGGAGACTAGAGGGCATTATTCCGATAAGGAATCTGATTCGATCGATGGTGGCAGTCCATACGATTACATAGCATAGTAATGATAGATGTATGCAGAACGTAACATTTTATATAGAGATCCGTACGTCACTCCGGCGTAGGATGAGGGACTTCGTTCATTTTGGTAGAGACTGTGCGAATGGGATACCATAGGGTGCATCTCAATATTGAGAGATAGCTACATATATTGTATCAGGTGAATCCATGGGAAAGTAAATTTGTATGATGCGCGTATAAGTTTTGAGTGATATTAACCCAAGTAACCTAATAATCAAGAAAATGTAATGGAACGATATTAGTAGGGATCATTCTACTTCCGATATACTAGTATCTATGCCGTGCATAGAATTGTATTTAAGAAGCGCAATATATCATGTTCATCTTATCTTGCTCAGTTCAAACTTGTTATTGTTACTGTTATCTTGTTCTTCCAGTTTTATATATACCTGCCATGATACTTTTATTTATTTATTTTTAAAAGTAACTGGACTCGCCATACTTTATCTCTGACCCTTTTTGTTTCCTCTTCTCTCTCTTCAGTTCCCCCCCCTCTCCCCCAAGTTCTCAGGGTGGATATGCTTAAAGTTTATTTGGATTCTTTCGGCTTAGCTTGGATTTTGGATATAGATGTATCGCTTTGACTTCTAGTCAACTCTCTTATGGATTCACAGAGGAATATGGTTTTATGCTTTAGCACTCTGATATTTTTGGCAAGACAGATTATTAACGTAATTAGTTACCTATGATGTAAACTAAGTATTTGGGACCATGATGTTTCGATTTAAATAAAAAAAATAAGTTTTTAATTCCGCTGCTATTTTACATGTTTGTCTTGCGCTATTATGTTCTTATTTACCTATAACGCTTCACGAAACTTAATGCATTCCCTTAGTGAGTGACATTCACGGACATGAGGTGTCACCGTATGTTTATACTCCATGGATAACTAGATCACGTCCAACGGATCCAAGATAAATGAGCATCCCTAGATACGCCTGCTTCGAGTCCTCCTAGAACACTCCAAACTATCGACAATTCCTTGGCACCTCATCAGAAGAGATATCCACAACTCCATCTTCAACTCGAGTCCAACCCAAGTCAATCCATTATCATAAAGCCTTCTTGAGTCCCATTCGAGTCCCACTCGAGTTATCTCATAGCCTTATCGAGTCCAACTCAGGGAATTCCACATCATCGAACAGTCTTATCGTGTCACGGTTGCCCATCACTATTCGATTAAACCAAGACATCATTCAATGGAAATCACAACAACTACTTATATCTCACGCAAACCATCCTAGACAAACTCGACATTCCCCAAGCACAAGCCCCAAAGGCCTAAACCAATATCAAACAAGCACTCAAGGAACATCTCCCATGAATCCAGACAATCTGCATGAGATGATATGAACAAAACAACCAAACACTCGAGCACTCACAATTAAATCTGGTTATCCTCACCAATCCTGCTTCGAAACTATCGTAGATCGCATGACGACCCATGTCATATGTCAAGGGTAAATAGCAACCCCAGTTCTAAACAGACATTTGCCTCTCAGAGACTACTAGAACATACGACAACGATAATCTCTCTATAACTCTAGTCGGCATCGCCGACGACTATCCACAAATTCAGAACCAGTCTAGAGTATCCATTACCCACAAAAGTCCAACATGAGTCGTCTCCTTACTCGTTGCATCTCCAAGATTAACGAAAAACCATTGTCTATGAGTTTAAGTCCAACTTGAATCGTCCTAAACTTCGTTTCATCCCCACGATCAATGAACACATCTTATCGCTTCGAGATTTCCCCATTGAATTTACTCCGAAATTATTACCATTCTTGAACCAAAGAGAACATCAACATAAAGTCCTAAATAATCCATAGCAATCACTCATTTACTACGGAATACCACAACGCTCATACTATTCACCACAGCATTTAAAAATGTTTCTTAAGGCCCTTCCTTCACGAGTCATGGCCGACCCGAATCTCTTTGTTCCCCTAGTTCCAGTTATTATTGCCATTACTAGGTAAGTACCCAATACCACCCTATACCCTTGGAGCCAATCGACTCCCAAAATAATGCCAAACCCAGTAATTCCCAAAACAAAGCAATCACAAGGAAACAATAGCAACCTCAGTCTTCGACTTAGGGTAAAGGCTCTCAGATCTCAATGCCTTTACTACAATAAATTCGAAAGTCTCATCGATATGCTTTATGAGTCTCTCCCCCAAGTACTAATCTAGGCCAGTTATGAACTTCTCGTTCCACTTCTCGACCGTATGGATAAGGGACAATCTATAGTTCGATAAGGTATCAAATTCAGCAATATACTCCGAGACTGCCCTACCATTCTGCTTAAGCTCCAAGAATTTCCTAAACAATTCCGATTTTTGAGCGGCTGGAATAAATTTATCACTCAATCGGGCCTTAAACTGATTCCAAGTAACATGATCCTCAGGAGTAGCTACTTTAATAGCATTCCACCAATTCATTGCCCATCCTTGAAGCTGATGTGATGCTAGCTTTCTCTTCATCGCATCATCGATTCCCAAATCCTCGAAGATGCGCTCATAACTATCAAGCCAATCTTGAACCATTGTAGCCGATTCTGTTTCGTGGAATGGATTCCCACCAAGACTAGTATAATCCTTGCATAGCTTGGCGAAATCGGCTCTAAGCGCCTGCGCTACCGCACCACCACCATTAGCAGCATTAGGAACTGCTCCCTGAACATCCTTAAGCATCTCTCGCATGAAGGCAGTAAACATCGTCCTCATATCAGGGACATTCCTATCATTGGCCCCTGAACCCATACTCCTCGTATATCGGCTCATCGTTAAATCTGTAATGAGAAAACGATTAACCATCTCCATAGTTGTTCCAATGCAGTGTGACTTCGTCCTTAGATATACCAGTAGTGTATATATACATATAGCTTTTGAAAACCAAAATATCACAAATACGCGCTCTCATATACGTATACTACCTCTCCCTGATGTCTTCCCCTAGGTTAACTACGCAACCTAGGCTTTGATACCAAGTGTGATCGCCCGCCCCCGCACCAGCCGACATTTCTCTCGAAATGCGCTATGCCAATGTCCAACTAGCATGGGATGGTCGTCAAAAGAAAGGGATTTAAAACTATAAATCACCAAAGAACCTGTAATATATCTCACAGTGCATGGAATAAAATATAATAATAACATACTTGACATAAAACAAGCGAGACAGTGCATACGCTGAAAACTAAACCATCATAGCAGCGGAGTCCAAAATACAGCTTATGATCTAAACCATCGTTATTACAACTTCAAAATACTGTCTCTAAAGAAAAATAGAAAAAGTACACTACAAATGCCCAAAGCAGTGACCAGCAACAACACAGGGAGAATATATGTAAATAGTACATGGAAGCCTCCTCTCGTCTCCGGACTACTACTCGTGCATACCATCTAACCTGTCTTTAATCTGCTCGTTTAGGAGCACCAAGAGTAATAAGAAGAGACATAAAACTCTAGGTCAGACAAAAGTCTGGTATAAGCGATAGCAGCAAAATAGAACAATAACAAGTATAAATAATCATACCTGAACCTAGACCTACAACCAAAGCGTTAGCACAACAAGATGTACAGTACTCTAAGGTAACACTAACATAAAGTGTAAAGTGGAAGTGCATATGTCATGGTGATAGCAAACATCAAACATAGCAATCATCCTCACATCTCTTACTTAGTGTGTAAAACATACGATATCCACCACTTCGATCATCCAATCCTTTGCTACGATCACTTTGCCCTTGAGAGTCACAATGACCCCATTGCACTGATCCATAGCCCATAATCCGTCTCTCAATCGTGAACCAAAATTATGGATATCGACAACCCCTTTGCACACGTCCCGCAGCAAAGCCCAACTCTAAAATTTAACTCACTAGTTCCCAGCTGGATCCTGAGTAATAACTTCTCACTTGGATCTCCTTTGCATCTCGGGTTTTGTTGAATCGGTTTTGATCTTCAGAAGAGTTCACAATTGTCGTTGCGTGGTAGAAGTTCGAATCCGGTTCAGTTTGGAGTCATCATCTAAAATGAAGTGACAAAGTATAGAAAAGCTCGGATTCCCACTCTCAGAGTCTCCTTCTCCGAATTCCGTTCTCGAAATTCTGTTCTCGGAATCCCGCTCTCGGATTCTACACTCGAAATCCCGCTCTTGGAATCCCGCTCTCGGATTCCCGCTCTGCAAATCCCGCTCTCGGAGTCCCGCTCTCGGAGTCCCGCTCTCGGAGTCCTGCTCTTGGAATCCCGCTCTCGGAATCCCACTCTTGGAATCCCGCTCTCGTAATCCCGCTCTCGGATTCCCGCTGTCGGATTCCCGCTCTCAGAATCCCACTCTCGGATTCTCTCTCTCGGAATCGCACTCTCGGAATCCCGCTCTCGGAATCCCCGCTCTCGCTTGGATGAAGTGACAAAGTAAAGGAAAGCTCACATGCTCAGTTCATGGCCTCCCCCCCTCCTGCTCGTGACCCCCCCGGTTCGTGACCACCCCCCCGGCTCTTGAACACCCCCTCGGCTAGTGACACCCCCGGCTCGTGACACCCTTCTTCGGTTCGTGAGTCCTCATATAGGAGCGGTTTGTGACCATCATCTTGGAGAGGTTTGTGACCATCATCTTGGAGCGGTTCGTGAGACATACCCCCTTCAAGAATCGAAGTTCTCCTGGGCGGTTCGTGAGGCACACCCCCTTTAGGAATCGAAGTTCTCCTGGGCGGTTCGTGAGGCATAACCCCTTTAGGAATCGGTTTTCTGCAGTTCTTCCAGCAAGCTAACTTCGCCAAACGATGGCGTTTTCAACCATTCTGACCTTACAATGAAGTCACAAAGCATACCAAACAATAGTAGTAACATGTATAATCAACCAAAAACACCAAAATATCAATCACATGAAATATTTTAGATCAAAATACCCAAAAAGCATGATTTTTCCATTAATCCCCTTAAGCATGTTTTAACTATAAGATTAACAAACTAAATCCAGATTAACCCAAATTTTCACCAGTGACATAAGATAATATTTTAGAATATCTACATATTTCTCCAGATTTTTCTAAGTTATAATTTCACTAATTATCACTAATCACCCCTAATTAGCCGTAATTAGTGTAAAAAACATGCTAATCATTCACCTTAGCCACATATAATTCTCAGATCTGAAACTCTAACTGATTTGGCATGGATCCCAATGCAACACAGCAGTTCTACCTCCAATTTGATGTTAATTATCTTAATATGTGATTAAAAAGTGATTAAAAGGTGATTTGGGAGTTGGAGGCCATGACTAGGGTTAGAGGAAGTTAAATGGCGGCTAGAAAAATGAATAAAACTGGTTTTCCAAACTCTACCAGCCCTCCAATAACCCTAATCTAGAAATGGGTTATGGGCTTAGCTGCTAATCACCCGGTTAAGCCCAATTATGTTGTTTTTCACCTTCCAAACCATATTTCAGCCATATCTCCCAAACGGGAAGTCCGTTTGATTAAAGTGACCACTTTACGGAAATGTAAATCATCATCTGAATCCAATGGAAGTGGTTTCAGGTCAAATCTCCTTACCAATCAAAAGTTATAGGCGAAACAAGATTCGCCAAGGGCAAAACAGTCAATTAAAAATTGGCCAAAATCGTGAACATGGGAAATGACCCAATAGTCGTTCCCCAAAGTTACACGACTATACGACTTAGTATGAGAATAAAATAAATATTCTACGATCCTCCGATACGTAAAATGCGGGTCGTTACATGCAAATTCAAATAATTTCCGATTTATTATCCCATTATTTATATGAATTGAATATTCAAAATTATTTAAATTTTAGTCGTTTAATTCTCCAAATCAACGATTAAATAAACTAGTTATTCAATCGTTAAAATCTTAGACATTATAGAGCTTATCTTTAGTAAATAATGCCTTATTAATTACCTTTTACAACATCAGGTCCTCTTTAGCACAATTGTCTTTAAACAAAATTTTCCCGGTCAATTTGCTCTTGCCATTTCATCTATCACATCAAGGCAGTTGTACATTTTTCAATCCGAAAAGAAAGGCCTTCTTTTCCCCCAAAGTGTCAACTCACTAGAATTATTGCCTAGTTTTAACAGTCTTGCATGCCTCTAACATTGATTAACATTCAGGATAAAAGAATGAGGCAGGCATATCACATTATTTTAAATAAAATCCCTTACATTGGTATTTCTGCATACACCGGAGCTTTCCATTTCAAGTTGAGTAAGCTCTCCGCTTAAAATTAAACCATTGTCTAACCATGGATCATCCCACAACTTTACACTAGATAAAATGTTGATCGTGTACCTGAAAAATCGAAGAATCTATTGCCTTAACTTGAAAATGCATCACCATGTCTAGCTTATTTTTTTGGGTTGTTGCATAGTCCAAAAATCTTTATTTCTAATGACATTATGGTTTGACAAGAACACTAAAACACTATCTTTATCATTCAGATAATCATTGACATGCTTAAGAAAGGTTGCTTTATTCCAATACATCATATTAACAATACCACGACCCCCTTTATTAATAGGTTTATCAATCTTTTTGAAAGCAATAGGGGTTATTTATCTTCCCTCATTCTTTCTTTTCCAAAGAAATCTCATAAAAGCAGTTTGAATCACTAAATTCAACTAAGGAGGAAGGATAAAAGTTCTTGCCCAATACACTTGCATTGAGGATGCAACTGACTTTATCAAGGCGAGTCTCCCTGCCTGACTCAAAAGTCTACCAGTCTAGTTGTTTAATCTAGCAGTAATTTTACTAATAGAGTCAGACATTGACAAACTGTAATCTTAGCATTGGTAAGAGGTAGACCAAGATAAGAGATAGTATTATTGTTGTTGACTATTCCATTTCTTTCCTGTAACACAAGGGCATGATTATCAGAATACCAGTAGATTTTTCAAGATTTATCTTCAACCCAGTCATTTCATAAAAAAACTTAAGGGTATCAAATACAGTATCAACCGTTCTTACACTAGGGTTGCATAAAATAACAAGATCATCTGCAAACATCAAAGAGGATATTCTATGCTCATTACACATTGGATGGACTTGGAACCAGCCACTATCAATTTTTGTTGTTGAGCATTTGGATTAGAACTTCCACAACTAAGATGAAAAGATATGCAGAGACAGGGTTGCCTTGCCTAATACCTTGTTTGCTAAGAAAATATCCAATAGCAGAACCATTCAAGATAATTGAAAAATAAGCATATAAAACACAAGCAAAAATCGAAGAAACAAAGTGAGGTCGAAAATTCATGTACCGCATTATTCTCATAATTGAATCCCATTACAGCATATCAGATGCTTTCATTGTTAGAGTTTATGCCCTAGAGGCAATCCATTTGATGGGATCAATAACATTGTTGATGTTATATTTTATTTTGAATAACACACAAATATATGTATATATATATATATATATATGTGTGTGTGTGTGTGTGTGTGTGTGTGTATTCTACTATGTTATATTTACTGCGTAAAATGAATATTAACAAATAGAAGTCCTAAGAATAATAATTCAGAATTATATAGTTCAACTAAGTGACTTGAACATGATATTATATAATATATTAAGTATTATAATTCTTAAATATCCCTAGTCAAGTTTTATTGTTTATATAGGACAACAATAAAACATTTAAACTAGAATGTTGATTGACTGGTAATCACATCTCATTGATCGTCAATATACGTCATATTAATGTCAATACATAAATACGTATTGGAGAATAGTGTATTGGACTTACCTACCATGATAAAACTACGTGGAGTATAATTAACATTATCATAAGTTATTCTCATAGTGACGGTGATGTAATGGTCCTCAGACATGAAACCATTATAATTTTATTCAACGATATTTGTGTTTTGATATCATCAAAAGCTACTTTTAACCAATTAGACAATAAAGGTGATTACTGGATACATCTTAAATTGAATGAAAATTATGATTGATCTAGATGGAATTTAACCCTACGATATAAGTAGAGATATCCGTGGGCCTCTTGATTGAGTGAGACTATGAAATGCATGGCCATACTCAAATATTGATTTGTTTTAAATAGTCTACATATCAATCAAGATAAAAGGATTAAATTATAAAGAGGATGATATGTTCCGTGCCTCGAGTTTAATCTTGGATACACTAATTAAGAGGATAAAATTACGTTGAGTCATTGGTCACATAAAAGGTTGTATCGAATCACTGATCTTATTATTACTTGGTAGCAGTGACGTATTACTAGATGCCAATTGCTATTTATGATTTTAAATACGAAATCATTGCCAACGTTGTAATAACCTATAAAGTCACACAACAAGAACATTTGAAAAGGGAGGACCTTTCTAAATGAAAATATATTAAATGTTGATTTATTTCATTTTGAAATGGTCTACACTGCGGATTTTGATTTTCCTAGTATTATCGGGAACATAAAAGAAGGGCCGACCTCCTTTTATTATTACTTTTCTTTTTAGATAGAAAATGTAACAACTCTGAATTTTGGGGCCAATTTAAAATTTAGTAATTTTAATGAGTTTTTGATATTTAAAATGATTTA
Source organism: Allium sativum (assembly GCA_030737875.1). Lineage (NCBI taxonomy): Eukaryota > Viridiplantae > Streptophyta > Magnoliopsida > Asparagales > Amaryllidaceae > Allium > Allium sativum. The sequence goes on along the minus strand of CM060916.1, from coordinate 744,578,864 downwards.
TTTAAAATAATAATGATTAAGAATTGAAGTTAAAATGAATAATTTAATTTTAATTATAAAAGGAGTTAGAAATAGCGCTGTAGTTTGAAAAGTCAAACTTGAACTTTGACTGACCATACAGGATGCAAAATTTAACGGATTTTAGTGAAACCAAAAATATCAGAATCTATTTAAAAATATCTTTCTAACGAATCCGAAAAATCGAAATTTCATAACGGGAATCAAAAGTTATGCCCAGTTTAAAATTTAGAAAGGTCGCTATAAAATATATAAAGGTCAAAAATGCCACTTTTTGCATATGAAGGAATTTGGACTCGAAACCACTTTCATTGAGTCCGGAATAACGTTTCTGCATTTAAAAACAGTAAACACTTATATATTTCGAGTTTCAGAAATTATTTGTTTAAAAATGTATTTTTAATATTAAAATATAGTCGTTGAAAATAGCCATTTTGCAAATGACCTCCGTTTTCGACGAAACCACTTTTGTTGGATCCGGAATGTCAAAATATTGTTAAGTTTAATTTTTCATAATTTTTCGAATTAATTTGTGAGCGTGGCAGTAGAAACTGTGTTTCGTCAAATACAGTCAAAATTGAACGACTTAAAAATGGCCATTTTTCAAACAGTCTCAGAATTCGACGAAAATATTTTTTTTGGATTCGTATCGTCAAAACATAGCCAAAAATATATTTTTTGGTTTTTTCGGAGTCCGTATGTAGCTCCGGTGGATTTTTGAATACGTCATAATATTAAAATAAAAGAATAATTTTAAATCTGAAAAACGGAGGCTGAGATGACCTTTTGGGCCTGCGGGATATAGTTAGATGGATCCGGAATAGAGGTTATTAGCTAGGAAACACAGTCGTTGGGCTGAAAACGGAGTAAGTGGGTAAACGGACCTTTATTGGATAATAACCTAATTAAATAATAATACAAATAATAGGAAAAAGTACGGCCTCCTTCTTCCCCATAGCATTTCAGCCGCACGCACAAATGGAACCCATCATGGCTGAAAATTGATGCTCCAAATTCTCCCAATCCAAAATGAATTAGATCATGCCGTAGTACAACTTTTTGAAGCTCTTCTCACTCTCTTTAATCTCCAACAAGTTTCATCCATTTTCATCGACCGTAGGCGAAAAATGAGCACCGCAAACCCGCGGCCTTTACACCCAAACCGCACCTTCCATGTGCCACCATCCATCACCCTATTTTCTGAGCTTGTAGATCTCTCGTAGCCGGTCGTTTTGCCGCAAACCGTTCGCAAAACCATCAACTACAGAGGGAGAAATCTTGATCCAAAGTTTTGAACAAATCAAGATCCGAAACCGCCGTGACTTTGAACACGAGATCTGATCGAGTTTGGACCTTCATTTCAAATCCAAGCAATGTGAGAATTTATTTTTAATTAAATTTAATTAATTTAATTATTATTAATTTAGTTAATATTTTTGCGTAATGGGAAGTTTGAATGGCAAATATAAGTGGATCTGCGATGGACGTTATTCTAAGTTATGGATCTGAATTGGTTGTGATGTTATGATATTAGATCTGAAAATTTATGTGTTAATTATTTTTTGGGGTTGTTAATTCGATTTGATCTCTTTATTATTTAAATTATTGTTTGTGGTTGGATTGGACATGAAATATTGGACACAAACGGTAAAATTAAAATAACATTTTTGTTTAGATGTAAATTAGAACGGTAAAATAAAAATAACATTTTTATATGTTATTTAGATGTGAAATAGGACCGTAAGATTAAAAAATTAACTTTTTATATGTAATTAGTTATGAATTGACACCGCATGAAGGAAATTACATTTTTATATGTAATTTATATATGAAATTACACCGCATGAATGAGATTACATTTTATATGTAATTCATATATGAATTTACATTGTATGACTAAATTACATTTTTCTATGTAATTAAAACATGAATTTACACCATGTAATTAAAAATTACATTTTTTATGTAATTTATATATGAATTAGAATGATATGATAAAAATTACATTTTTCTATGTAATTTATATATGAATTAGAATGATATGATAAAAATTATATTTTTCTATGTAATTAAAAGATGAGTTTGCATTGTATGATAAAAATTACATTTTTATATGTAAATAACACATGGATTTACATCGTATGATAAAAATTACACTTTTATATGTAATTAAAAGGAGGAATTTACATAGGATGATAAAAATTACATTTTTATAGGTAATTTAGATATGAATGAGAACGGTAAAATAAAAATTACATTTTTATGTGTAATTCAAATGTGAATTCGCATTGTATGATAAAAATTACATTTTTGTATGTAATTTAGCTATGAATTAGAACGGTATAAACAAAATTACATTTTTATATGTAATTAAGTTATGAATTTACACCGTATGATAAGAATTACATTTTTTACATGTAATTTAGTTATGAATTTGCACCGTATAATAAAAATTATATTTTTACATGTAATTAAGACATGAACTTGCAACGGATAATATAAAAATTACATCTTTATATGTAATTAATATATGAACTTGCAATGTAAATTAAAAATTACATTCTTATATGTAACTTAAGATGAGATTTACATTGCAAATTAAAAATTACATTTTTCTATGTAATTGGAATATGAGTTTGCATTGTATAAATAAAAATTACATTTTTATATGTAATTAAGGTATGAATTTGCATTGTAAAATAAAATTACATTTTTAATGTAATTTAAAAAGGATATAAATTTGCACCATTATTTAAATTACATTTTCAATGCAATTAAAAAGTAGAATTTGACGGTGTGAGATAAATTACATTTTTGTATGTAATTAAAGAATAGAAATTTGCAAATTATATTTTCACGTAAATAGGATATGTAGGAGAAAAAGGAACTTATTTACATTTAAGGAAATAAATGAAAAAGGAAGACATTTATTACTTATATTTGTAAATAGATAAGGAAAAGAGAGGTTTTAATAATATTCCTACGCATTAAAGGAATGAATTGAAAGTTACATTTTGGTTGTTAATAAGCACAAATATGTCATGCCAATTAGGTTAATATAAGGTATGTCATTTTTGATAGTATAAAAAGTGGAAAAAAAAAGTTTACCTTTTTAATTGTCCCTGTGTTAAATTAAGAAGAAATTGTTTTCACAATGTTATCAATTTTGAATTAAAGGAATGTTTTTATTTTATATTCAACTAATGAAATTAATTGACGTTGATGTAGAAAGATTACATCTTTGATATAAATATGTTAGAGAAAAAATATGGTTTCAAAATTGGACATCCTGAAAAGATTGTTTTATAGAAAATCATAAAATTAGGGAAAGTTACAATTTATATTAAATTCTTGAAATCAAGATATTTAGGAATAAAGAATACCTTAGAAGTAGGATTCTTTAAGGGAAAGGATAATTTAAATAATGACATGTTTTGGAAAAAAAATTATAATTATAAATTATAATTGTGCTTGGACACGAGGTTAGGTTATATTTGTGGTAGAAGCCTGCCCGGACCCGATCGGCATATCCAGCAGCCACAAATGTTGAACCTAATGTGAGAGGTCCAAGTACACAAATACAAAAAGGGCCATGACACGAGGTTAAGCCCAACATGTGGGATAAGTCTGCCCGGAACCGACCGGCACATCCAGCATCCACAAGTTGTAGGCTTAATGAGAGGGGTCTAGCCCATTATAAAAATATAAAGGGTTAAAATAATGAATTGGGCTATTAAATCCGTTTTTAAAAATAACGACACTATTTTTAAACCCAAACGAGTTTATCGATTTACTTTATCCAATTTATAATGAATATTAAAGGAGGGATAATTTCAAAATGAATATTTTGAAAATTAAAAAAAAAACATTATTGTGTGTTATGTTATATATCAAAATGTTATGAAACCAAGTGTTCTCTACTTGTTATGATAATTACAATAATAAAATGGATGAAGGAATTATATTTATATAATTATATATATATATATATGTATAAATTAAAATTTTAATGAATCGAGCGTGGTAGTTCACATTTTAGAATCGTACTTTTAATTGATCATACCAAAATATCCGACCGTCGGATTTTCCCAAAACTAAAACCGTTAGGTTCGCCTTGGGAAGATCTTTCCAATGATATGTATTGTGTCAAAATCCCACGGTTAGATTTAGAGAAATGCGTAAAAAAAATTGGGTAAAAACAGCGCCATTGTCTCCTGTTTGTATGAAGTGTTGCTAAATAGAATTTAATTATTTTTATATAAATAAAAATAAAGATTGATCGTTATAAATTAATATTAATGATATGAAATTGTTTTCAAATTTATATATGCGAGAATTATTTGGAAAGTCCGAGTTTACTCTCATTCCAAATAATGATACGACGTTCGAAGATTTGAAGAGGTGATTGAAGGCCTACGATCTTCACATCGAATGAGTGTGTTGCTATTGAGAGCCATGATGGGAGTAGCTACCTTGAAGGGGCGACAGTAGTAGCCGCCCGGACGTAGTGTTGATTGCACGGTTTTGGCTTTCGCTCAAACCCAGAGCATAAGCGCGTAAATGGATTGTATGTCTGATGTTGTATTCCTTTATACTGTATTCGTCGATCTCTGCTAAACATATATTTGCTTGGTGTTTTACACCCTTCTCTGAGACGTACGAGCTTAGAGGTTATATGTTGGTAGAAATCAATGGTACGGTATGGATCGACGATGTGGCATGCTAAGATGCATTTGATCAAGGCTTTGTTGAAAAGCAGGCCTTGTGGGATGATCAAAGCATAGCCTGTTTAGGCATAGCTTTGTGTATAGCTTGACTTCACGAGCCTCACACACCGACGGAGTCTAAAACGGGAGAAGGGAACGCAGGGAGAGCAGCACGTTTCTTTCTAGCTAGAAGTGGTGTTTGGGTTTTAACACGGCCCGACATTTTACTTATGTGGATGATGGAATGAGGCGCCTCAGATAGGTCCTATAGGACCGGGAAACATGTGTTCAGGAATTGCCAATCCACGAAGCTGTGCGTGTGGACCGGCCCTGCAGGATCCAAGGGTTAACTGCGGGGAATCCTGAGACATTAGCTAGAGTGTCTCGAATCGGTAAGGAGCTCCTCCCTAGCCTTGACTCATGATGGAAATCCAATTTCCAATACGACCTCATGCGGTTTTGATTGTATTACTAGTTTGGAGGCATAGTAGTATGGGATGCTATTCTTCCTAGGATTGATACATTATGATTGAAATTGTTTTTAAAACATATACACACTAATAATAATATCAAATTTGTTTTTTCGTACCAAGCATGTTTAATCACCATAAGGTAAGACTCTATCCTCTGGTGTGCGTTGCATTGTGTGATGGGACCTGAGTCATATGGTGATTTCATTTTTTCAAAAGCATTGCACTGTTTTACGATTTACTTTATACATATGCACAGCAATCCATTGGAATAAACCCGTTCCGCGTTAGCGGCGTGGTCCTTGGATTTGCCTTATTATTATTAGTTATTAGTTAAGAATTCTCACACCAGTCCCATGACTGACTCGTAGTTTGTTTCACTTTGCAAACTCGGGTGCCCTCTTTTCCACACGGGCAGTCGAGTAGTTTGTCTACAGGTTCTTATCTCGAGCAGGATGCTGGATTGAAGCTTAAAGCTATGTCCAGAGCATAGTTATCTTCCGCTGTATCTATTTTATTGTTTCCGCTGCAATGTATTAAATTTATTGTAATTTATCTTCCGCTGTAATTTTATTCAATATACTCTGATATTCTGTACTCTGATGTAACATTATTATGATGTTTATAAAAGTCTGATGTTATTGTTCTGATGTTGTTGTATTCCCAGAGTTAACGTATGCGGATTTTGAACGGTCTTAGTCGATCCAGCGGTCGATTAAGGTCGGGCAAAATGCGTGTCGTTACAGTAAAATACACGGATGGGGGAAACTCAAAATTAATGGCGATTGGCTAGTAAAAACACCTTTGATCTTCAATCTCGTGTGACGTAGATGGAGTAGACGTTCGTGGATACTTATGAAGGCACTATGAATTGCAAGGCTCAAATTTGACACAATGCAGACCCGATTTGACTTCATGGATTCTTCTAAAAGCCTAAAGGTATGATTTTGATTTACACTAATTTGCTTAGATCCTAATTCATAAACGCTAAAATCATTAAAATTGGTTATAGATGAGATCGAACTAAACCTAACATTCATTATATCTAGTTTAAACATAGCTCGAGGAGATATATTTTTACTTGCATAACCATTTAAAAGCTCATAAGATAATAGAACATTGCCAAGTATTTTCTTTCCAGGTAAGCAAGCATCGTGATTAAGGGATATAACGGAAGGGAGAACTTTTGAAATTGGCCTGAATTTAGAGACTTTGGAAGCATTTTCATTTTTGGAATTAGAGCTATGTTAGTACTATTAAAAGAGTGAAACATACTTGCCTTCTTGGAAAAGTGCCCCATAGTATTGCACACATCAAAATGGATAAAGGGCTAGCAGGAGTAATAAAATAATGCATTAAAGCCATCATCTCCACTAGTCGAATTTCTATTAATAGAGAAGATAGCTAACTTCACTTCATCAACTTACATATTTCAATAGGTTTGTAAAGTCAATACATTCATTGAATTAATGTTATTATTTAAATTTTTTTATACAAACTTACATAAATTTAATTAACACAAATGGAATTAGTTGAATGGTTACATTCATATTTGACATTCGTTTGATTTCATTGTCCGGCGTTATTTACTTTTGTTCATATACAGGTCAATTCATTTCATACAATTCAAAATAAATTGAAGTTCTTAATTTCACAAAATTTAAATTCAAATCAAAATTATTAATTATAACCTAAATATATTCAGGTTGTTACAATCTCCCTCATTAAAGCCTTTTGTCCCCAAAAAGGAACAAGGCAGAAAAACAGAAATAAAACAATAATATATGTACAAAATTAAGTTATACATAATTGTTGACTTACTTTGATTAATACATGGGAGTATATTTAAATCAAAAGTTATATATATTTCCCAAATATTTCAATATGGTTTCAAGTATCTACTTGACATCTCTATTTGCACTACATATCCATCCCACTTTCGAAATTTGAAAACCAATACCAATGATGTAATGATCACCATTGGAATTATTTCCAAGCGACTAGAATGTGACTCTATATCTATCTAGTACATATAGGATTTAGTACACACGTTAGTTAGGCGTACGTTGTAACGACCCAACTTTTTGCCCAGTTTTCGTCGGTAGTTAAACCAACTTAAACCGTTCATAATGAAGGATTGTTAGGGGTACTTACACATTCGCACAAAAGTGAAAGAACTTTTCCATTATTATTACAATAAAATTACATCAGATTTACAAGAGATACATCAGAGTACATCAATTACACAGCGGAAAAGATACTAGATTCAGCGGAAGAATATGAATGCTCCAAGATGTAATAGGTCCAGCTTGAAGGAATCTATGTAGCGGTAAGATCATGTAGAATGGAGTTCAAGTATAAGAAAGTGTATACAGCAGAGTTGTAGTAGTAGTAAGTAAAATCACACAGTCGATTTTATACCGGTTCAGACCGCTGTCCTACGTCCAGTCCAAGACTCCCTTCTGGTATTTCACTAACATAAAAAAACTCGCTTCACCTGGAGGAATAGGTTCACAATAACCCGAATAGCTAAACGAGATTTCATGCCTCAACTGCTGAATAGGACTTTCACAATGTAAAACAATTGGTGACTATCGGTGTTCTTGATAACACAGATATGTCAATTTTAAAGTACACCCTTCCTATAATATTTCCTTGATGATAAACGTGTTTCTTGTGAAAGAATATGGAAGATTGAAATCTTAAGTATTTGTAAATAGAGCGTTTTTAAAGATTTTGAAAGCTTTTAGTAAGATGGAAAAAATTAGAATGAAAAATCGGTGAATAAATCACTTAATCAAGCCTTCATTTATAATACACAAAAGGTTACAACTAATCATGAAGAGATTTGATCAAGATATATGAACTAGAAGGTCATGACTCTTCATTATAAGTTGCATCCCTTCGTATTTAGATGTCTGAATAGAAATTTTAGATGACTGTTTTGATTTGAAAATAAAACAGCAAGGAAATATGCCAATTCAAAGCAGATTCAGACGTCTGAAATTTTCAGACCAGACGTCTGAATATTATGTGAATCTGAAATTTCTTTCAGCAAGCTGATGTCTATTTGAAAATTTTCAAACGTCTGTTTTCTGAGACAGACTTATTCCTTGTCCATTTTATTATGAAAAAATATAAATAGAATATGTGTGTGTGTGAATATCATCAAGGAAGATTTTAACATATAAATCTAAGACTAACAAACTCTTACAACATATATAATCTTCATTTCTGTTCTTGATTCTATCGTCGAATATCTTCCTATAAAACAGAGTTAGTTGATATAGTATATGTGCTCATGTATAGTTGTCATAGTCAAAACGCTACATAGCGAGACTCAACATTCTCCCACTTTTTGACTAATGACAACTATATATGTAACTCCCCCTATCAATAAGCATATACCGTCATTTGTTTCTCCCGCTTTGTCATTGACAAAAAGGGATACTTATGCAAACAATTTAAGTACGGATGTACAAAACACAATAACATAAACATAGACATAACATAGATAAGCATAACATTTAGACATAACAAATTATAACATATCATAAAGTTTTGTGCCAAGGATAAACCAAAGTGCCAAAAAAATATTACACACCATAGTTAAATAAGAGTTTTAGCCAAAATATTTCTTAGATAACCATACTACCAACCGTACTTACCAACCCTCGGATGTAGACAAACTTTAACCAATACTTGCTCCACTGCCTTTGGGAGAATCATGTTCAGAACTAGTATCAGGAACCCCTTCGGCCGAACTATCCATTGAAACGGAGACGGAGCATGGGATTGGCTAGAAGAAGTCCCAGTGCAAGATATTGTCTCCCAAATTTTGTTCAGAAAACCTTTGATGGAATCAAATTTCTTGTTTGTGTGTCCTTCAAAACGCTTAAGATCTTTCTGGATTCTAGATTGATTGTGTGATAGCTAACTAAGGCCTGCATGGAGGAAGTATCGGGGGAGATGACTTGAATTCGTTCTTCGTCTTCTTTTTCCCTGTGTTGAAGGTGATGAGAAGGCTCGGCTATAAGTGCTTCCGGTTGAGATGCTACATGTTCAGTCCAAACCTCCAAAGACATATACTTCAAATTAGCGGTATTAGGATCAATGTCCATAAGTTTTAAAGTCTTATAACCAATTTCCTTGATGCTAAGAGAAGGCGTATCACAAGTGGTAAGAATTCGAGTAATATAAGTGCCGTAGTGGGTAGTCTTATACTTGTGCTTGTAGGTAATATCCTTCCATTCGTCTAGAATGATCTTTGCCCAATTGTTTGCCTGTTCGAGTACAAGGCACGCAAGGCTTGAAAATCACATTTATAAACTTTTCATAACTTCCTTTGCGGGGTTGGATTGTTCGGACCAATATGTGGTTTAATAATCGAGCTTGTGGTCGAAGATGGGTAGAGATAAGATCATGCATATTAATGAGATTATCAGAAAGAAACTTGTGTGATATCACGTCTCTCTTCGTCATATTAACTTCAATTGTGTTGATATCAAGTCCTTGCCAAGCATAACTCAAGGTTTGACCCAATCGTTGAATCGGAAGAAGAATATGTTTTCCACATACCCAAGACCAAACACAATCCTTTTCGTTTTGAGGACTAGTATGATCTAAGTTTTCCTAGAATAATTTTACTAGCAAAGGATAGATTTTGACATTATTTGCATTAAAATAAGCTAGAGATTCGAAGTGATAATGTCTAGCATATTGTAAAAGTCAATAACTAGAGAAAGAATCAAACTTTATAAAGGCACCTTCAAAGAATTTGGAATCTTTCATTGCCTTGTACCTTTCTTTGGCGGTGTCATCTCAAAGCCATTGTTGAATTAATTCATCAAAAGGAGTGTTGGGTTCTTGTTCTCTTGCATGTTTGCCGCGATTTGACATGATTATTGTGGTCAAAATTTGAAGTTTTGAAGTGATTTGGAAATTTGGTTGCTAGGGTTTTATAGAGAGAGAAAAAGTAAAAAGTGAATAGATGAAATGAAGTGTTGGTTGGTAAAAGGTGCGGGTTCCCCTTTTTAAAAAAGTCTTATGTTACGATTTAGACATCTAAAGAATTTTTAGACGTCTGCTTTTGTCCTAATTTCAAATAGCAAGTAACTAGTTCATTTCTATGATGTTTCAGATATCTGTTTTTATGAAGTCAGACGTCTGTTTCTTGGATGTGGAAAATTAATGACTCGGTTATCAAACATCTGATTTTAATTTTCAGATGTCTGTTTTTGGTTAAATATGAAACAATAAGGTTTTAGTTCATTTTAACCATGTTTCAAACGTCTGCATTTGATTAGGCAAATGTCTATTTTTCTTTCGAAAACATTTCTTACCCAGCAATCAGACATCTGTTTTGGCAAATTTTTGTAAGTAAATTTATTCATTTTTGCTAAAAGGGCACATCCTATATATATATATATATATATAAACAATGGTTTCGACAACAAAATGAGTTAAAGAATTTAATGCAGATAATCTTAAATGAAAGTTATTTCTTAGACGGCGGAGTCTTTGTCGGTGTTGAGAATTGTTTTCCTTCGTTACCTTTACAATTCTTGTCCCAAGTTTTTGGACTATATGATGGTCATTGTGGAGAAAAAAGTACAATACTTCATTATAGGATTTACTGGATCATTTTCAGTGTGATATGATGAGGAAGGGTCAATAGAATTGAGTGGAATTAGTAAAGTTTTAGAAACGTCCTTCATTTTTGGACCACAAAACTTATAAACAATTTTCTCGAGAAGACTTAGTCAAGTTGTGGTGACCTTTTGCTCAAAGTATAATTCTTTTTGAAGCGCTACTTGTTCTTTTTGATAGTGATGAATTTCATCTACTTTTCTTTTCGTATCTGGTGATGAAAATAGAGCTCGTATTGCCTCCTTTGAATCTAGAGTGAATCCTGTGTGATAATTTCCCCATCGATATTCTCGTTCATTTCTTGGAGTTGGTGTGGGAAATTGTGGAGTATCTAACGAGCTATCCGTCGTGAAGGTAATTTTAATTGAGGAATTCGAGATGTTGGAAGACATAGTTGATAAACTTGTTTTTGTACTTCTTATATGTTTATATTTTGTGTTTTTATTGTATTTATAAAAATAAGCTTATATAAGTTGGATTACAAAAATATGTGGTTGGAATTTCAGGTAATTATACCCATAGAATAACTTAAACATAGTGAGTGTTTTTAGGAAAGAAACTAAATTTAGTTATTAGTTTAATATGTATACGAACTTATTGTTTTTTAAAAAAAAAATTGCTTAGAGTAATTTATAGTAACTTAAATATCTTTGCGGACATAATTCCCAATCCTCATCTTAGTTTTATAAATGTATTTTCTAACAAACGTTTCGTAAATGTCGGCAATCTGATTTTCAGATGAGATATATTCTAAATTTATGATTCCTTTTTCTATGTTGTCCCATAGAAAGTGGTGTCGAATGTCAATATGTTTAGTTCGGGAATGATTTATAGGATTTTTGGATAAATTTATTGCACTAGTGTTATCACAATATATTGTTGATTTAGTTAAGCTTACTCCAAAAATTTTGAGTGTTTGTTGCATATACATCACCTGTGCACAAGCTAAAGCAGCAAATATGTATTCTGCTTCACATGTAGAGAGTGATACACAATTCTGTTTCTTACTAAACCAAGATACAAATGATTTTCTAATAAAATGGCACGTACAACTAGTACTTTTTCTATCCATCCGAGATCCACCAAAATCAGCATCACTGTAAGATATAATTCGAATGGACATTCTTTCGGATAAAAAAGATCGAAGTCCTTAGTATTATTAAGATATCTTAGAATTCGTTTCACTGCTTTTAAATGTAATTCTTTAGGATCTGCTTGGAATCTTGCACATAAACATACATTCATCATTATGTCAGGATGGCTTGTAGTTAAATAAAGTAACGAACCGATCATACTTCTATATAGTTTTTGATCAACACTTTTTCCTTTCTCATCTCTATCAAGATGAGTAGTAGTACTCATAGGAGTTGGCCTTCCGGAAGTGTTGTCTAAACCAAAACGTTTAATTAGATTATTACAATATTTTTCTTGATTAATAAAAATACCATTTGAAAATTGTTTATTTTGTAATCCGAGAAAGTATGATAATTCTCCCATGTGGGACATTTCAAATTCATTTGTCGTAATAGCAGAAAACTCATAACATAGATTTTCATTAGTTGAACCAAAAATGATATCGTCTACATAAATTTGTAAAATTAAAATATCTTTATTTGTATTTTTAATAAATAATGTTTGATCTGCTTTTCCAATTCGAAAACCTGAATTTATTAGATAATTTTTGAGTTTTTCATACCAAGAACAGGGTGCTTGTTTTAAACCATATAAAGCTTTTTTAAGTTTGTAAACATAATCTGGATATAATTTTTCATGTATAAATAATGGTGGTTGTACTACATATACATTTTCTTTAATAAATCCATTTAAGAAAGTAAGTTTAACATCCTTTGATAAAGTTTAAAGTTATGAGAGCATGCGTATGCTAAAAGTATGCATATAGTTTCAAGTCTTGCTACAGGTGCAAATGTTTCTTCATAATCAATAACTTCCTTTTGATTATAGCCTTGTGTTAATAATCTGGCTTTGTTTCTTGTAGTATTTCCAAGTTCGTCAGCTTTATTTTTATACACCCATTTTGTACCAATAACTAATTAATCATTTGGTCGAGGTACTAAATCGCATACATCATTTCGTTCAAATTGATTTAATTCCTCTTGCATATCTATTATCCAATAGAGTCTTCTTTTGGATTTTTGGGTTCAATAGCTAAAAGAAATGTTACATGACCCATTTGATTTAGTTGACTCCTTATTCGAACGTGTGAATCATTTTCTCTAATAATGTTTTGTGTAGGATGATCTCGTAAAATTCTGGGAGGTGATCTAATTTGTTCTATGGGATTATTTTCAGTATTTTCAAGACTAGTGCTTTCAATAATTTCATCATCACCTTTGATATTTATATTTTTATCAAACTTTTCATCAAACGATACGTGTAAAGATTCTTTTACAATATGAATGCGTTTATTGAAAATATGATAAGCCTTACTACGTTCTGAATATCCGACAAAAATTCCGTGATCGGTTTTTGGAATAAATTTTCCGAGTTGATCTTTAGTATTAAGAATAAAACATTTAGAACCAAAAACTCTAAAATAAGAAATATTTGGTTTTCTTCCATTAAAAAGTTCATAAGGTGTATTTTTATTTAAAGGGCGAATGGAAATTCGATTTAATACATAATAAGCAATTGCTACAGCTTCTACCAAAAATTGTTTTAGTAAAGTGCTTCCATTTAATAAAGTTCCAGCACATTCTTGTAAAGTCTTTTCTTTCTTTCTACAACCCCATTTTGTTGTGGAGTTCTAGGAAAAGAAAATTTTTGATTTATTCCTTTCTTTTACAAAATGTTCGAATGACTCATTTTCGAATTCATCACAGTGGTCGCTACAAATGTTTTTAACTTTTAGATTTTTAGTATTTTGAATTCTTTTGATAAAAAAATTTAATGTGTTCAAAAGTATCACTTTTAATTTTCATAAAAATAGTCCATGTATATTTTGAAAAATCATCAATTATCACAAATACATACCGATTATGATTTACAGATTGAATCTGAGTTGGTCCAAACAAGTCCATATGTAATAATTCCAATGGTTGTAAAGTAGAAATGACCTTCTTAGATTTAAAAGACGATTTGGTTAATTTTCCTATTTGAAAATCTTCGTAAAGATTTTTTACTTTAAAGTTTATTTTAGGTAGACCTTTAACTAGTTCATTTTTCGAAATTCTCTAAATAGTTTTAAAGTTTATATAGCAAAAACGTTTGTGCCATAACCAAGTATCACTATCTTTGGCTATTAAACACATTTCTTTATTATTATTAACTTTCATATTTAATATGTAAATATTTCTATCTATGTTTCCTTCAAAAATAAGATTTTGATTTTTGTCAAAAATACTACATTTATTTTCGAAAAATGTTATTTTGAAACCACTGTCACATAATTGACTAATACTTAGTAAATTATGTTTTAAGTTTTTAGCTAAGGAAACATTAGTAATAAGAGGTTGATTTGAAATACCATAGTTGCACACATCTCCTTTGCCAATGACAATGCCTTTTGAATTATCTCCGAAGGTAACAGAGCCACCATCAAAGTATGAAATATTTGTGGGCGTGTGTTTAGTCTCCGGTCATGTGTTTTAAGCAACCACTATCAAAAATCCATTTTCTTTTCTTGAGTGGGACCTGTAGAAAGTAATAATAAGCACATTGGTGCCCACTTTTTGATAGGGTTCTAAGAGTTGGACTTACGAAGCCAAGCCCAAGTGGGTTTAGCATCCCTTTTGTATACATAATTTTTATTATTACGAACAGATTCCATAAATAAATCGATATGTTTGTCCCTAATCAAACTATTGTTCATTTTTGGAACCCATATCTCAATTTTACTAACCTTTTTGGTGTATTTTGGTTTATTCTTTATTTTCGAATCAATTTTCCTCTTTAGGTTTGTAATTTTCTTTAGAGGAATTTTTGACTCCTTCTTAAATCCTAAACCATTTTTGTTTGAAGATGGATGAGAGTTTTCTATGATCCTAGATAAATTTTCTCTACCCTTATTAAAGTTAGATACATTCTTAGAGATACTATCTAATATAGGTAAAACACTTTTATTTTCTAATTCTAATTCTTTTATTTTTGTTTTCTAAACATGATTTTTATAACTAATTTCCTTATTCTTTGCCTTTTGAGTTTCAATTTCTTGACTCAAAAGTGAAAGATGACTTTCTGAATTTGAAAGAGTCTCTTGAACTTTTTCAATTTCTGCTTCTAAGATTATTTTTTCATCTTTTAGCATGTCTCTTTCAAACTCAGCTTTATTTTGATTTTCACGAGTTACTTAAAGTTTCTTCTTAAGGGATTTTATAGTGTTTAAAAATTCAGTATTAGCTTCTACAAGATCATCATAAGATAGATCTCGTACTTCAGATTCTTGAGCCATGAAGCACACATTTGCTTGTTCATTTTTGCTATCATTATTACTATCTGATGAATTTGAATCTAAGTCGTCCGATGTGATAGAAAATGCCTCCTTTTTGAATTTTTCTTTCTTATTCTTGTTGTTGAAATTCTTCTGATTTTCTTTCAGTTCTGGATAGTCTTTTACCATGTGACATTGGCAATTAAAGCATTTTAAATTTGAGGATGTATGTCTGGTTGAGTCATTCTTCTTGAAATTTTCTTCCCTATATTTTAGAAATTTCCTAAAGTTTTTAGCGATAAAAGCAAAATCCTCATCTTCTGATTCTTCTTTATCCGCATGAAACGCTACATATTTTTCTCTTGAGCTAGTTCCCTTTTTTGCTTGAAGATTTACTTCACAAGAAATGAGATTGCCTATGAGTTCTTCTAGTTTCATAGTTGATAAATCATTAGCTTCCTTAATGGCGAATACTTTTTTCCCGATCGTCAGTTGGAGAATTTAGCACTTTTGATACAGTATCAAAGTCACTATATTTTTCTCCAAGTCCTATCAGTGCATGTAGACTGTCTTAAAACCTTAAATACATTTCATTGATGGTTTCATTTTGTCTCATTTTAAAGTTCTAGAACTAGTTATTGAGCATTGAAATCTTTGTTTGTTTGACTTTGCTTGTACCTTCATGGATAGTTTTGAGTGTTTCCCATATTTGATATGCCGAAGTAAAGACGCTAACACGATTGAACTCATTCCTATCCAAAGCACAGTATAGTATATTCATAGCTTTGGCATTTGCATTTACTTCATCTTTTTGAGTTGTTGTTCATGATAAATATTCAGTCATAGGTGCTGTGAATTCTTTTTTAGTAGCATTCCATGCACTAAAACCACTTGCTTGCATATATATCCTCATTTTTATAGCCTAATAATTGTAGTGCAATCCGTTGAACAAAGGTGGTCTTTGAGTAGATTATCCTTGGCCAAATGTAGTTAAGCTAGTACTTGGATTATTCTACGTATTATCAAAGCATAAAATAACGGTGTTACGGTTATAGGATGGTCTTGCTCTAATACCAATTGAAAGAGTCTATGCAGTGGTAGGATCATGTAGAATGGAGTATAAGTATAAGAAAGTGTATATAGCAGAGTAGTAGTGGTAAGTAAAATCACATAGTCGATTTTATACTGTTTCAGACCGCTGTCCTACGTCTAGTTCCAGACTCCCTTCTGGTATTTCGCTAACACAAAAAACTCGCTTCACCCGAGGAATAGGTTCATAATAACCTAAACAACTGAAAGGGATATTTTGCCTCAACTGCTGAAGAGGACTTTCACAATACAAAATAATTGATGACTATTTGTGTTCTTGATAACATGGATATGTCAATTTGAAGTACACCCTTCCTATAAACTTTCCTTGATGATAAACGTGTAGCTTATGAAAGAATATGGAAATTGAAATCTTAAGTATTTGTAAATAGAGCACTTTTAAAGATTTAGAGAGATTTTAGTAAGATAGAAAGAATTAGAATGAAAAATCAGTGAATAGATCACTTAATCAAGCCTCTATTTATAATATACAAAAGGTTACAACTAATCATGAAGACATTTGATCAAGAGATATAAACTAGAAGGTTGTGACTCTTCAGTATAGGTTGCATCCCTTCGTATTCATATGTCTGAATAGAAATTTCAGATGTCTGTTTTGATTTGAAAATAAAACAGCAAGGAAATAGGCCAATTCGAAGAAGATTCAGACATCTGAAGTTTTCAGACCAGACGTCTGAATATTATGTGAATCTGAAATTTCTTTCAGCAAATAGTTGTCTGTTTGAAAAGTTTCAGACAACTGTTTTATGGAACAAACTTATTCCTTATCCATTTTATTATGAAAAATATAAATAGAATATGTGTGTGTGTGCGAAAATCATCAAGAAAGATTTTAACATATAAATCTAAGACTAACAGACTCTTACAACATATATAATCTTCATTTTTGTTCTTGATTCTGCTGTCGAATATCTTCCTGTAACACAAAGTCAGTTGATATAGTATGTGCTTAGGTACAGTTGTCAGAGTCAAAACGCTATATAGCGAGACTCAGCACAGCTAAAACTAGAATCTTGTTCCAATCAACTCCAAGGCTAAATCTGCAACCTAACTACTGCCCATGCGGAAATTTATGGGCACCCAGAGTTTAGGAGTGGGAAAAATAAACTCTAGGTCAATCATGGGACTGGTTTGATAACACAAAACGGTTGTTTTTAGGGTTTATTTTAAAGTTAGGTAATTCACCGGACCACCGCTAATGCGGAACAGGTTTACCCCGTGTGAATACCAGTACATAGAAATTCGCAATGATTCTTGAAAAATGAAACTAACATAAGGTATCGCGGTACACACATAATGCAAACACACACTTGAGCGAGGTTTCTTTTTATGCAGTTAAAAATGCATTTGATACGCGAAAATCCCCTTTCTTATTATTATTAGTGCATAACATGAAAACCTTTCGAAAGTAAATGTATTAAAATAGCCAGCATAGGTCCCTGTACTATACTGACATATGATATATAGCTAAAACCGTACAAGATCGTAGTGGAGATTGGGTTTCCAACAATGATCAGGCAAAGGAACTTCCCTACCGAACCGAATTTTTAACACCTCTAGAGGTATGTCCGAGGATCAACTCATGTTCCTCATACTAACACAAGGTTATATTATCTCTGTAACTAGGTAACTTAGAGTGCGCCTGAGTATGTCATCTTCCGGTCGTTACCGACCTTTCCGAGTACACGCCAGCAACAACTACAAAAGTAGATGTTTTTCTACGTAGGTTAATACCTGGGCTCCATACCAAAGTACAACTTTTATTTAGAAGGAGACAACACCCTATAACCCTGCTACATTTCTTCCATTTTTGGCCATTTACTGGGGTGTGAGGCTTGCCGAGGTCACGGTATACACAAAACAACGCTTAAATAAGCCATGCTTTGATCATCCATATCTCACCGCATATCTTAAATATGTCATATTGTCTTGTTCATATGGGATCATTGATTTCCATCAATATATTACATCTAAGCTCATACGTCTTAGGGAAGAGTGTTAAGAAAAGAGAATAAGTTCTCCGCCACCAAATATATATTTAACAGAGATCAATGCTATGCAGTCGGTTACAATGTCCGACGCACAATCCATACATGTTCATTCTGGGTCTGAACGAAACAATAATATTCTAGAATTCCTTCACATACGTTCGGGGTTCTTGCCACTTAACTGATATAAAATCCATCAGCAAATGGAAGCTACACATTTGAGACATTAAGCAAGTTGTCCTTACGATATAAAGGGTCCCGGTCATCAATATCGTCTTCAATATCTTCAGTTGCTCCACAACATCGTATTATTACTTGTATTTGTTTTCGGACATAATTCCGATCCCGGTCTTTCCAAATAATAAACACAACAAAAAACATAATTACGGAACACACAGGCTTTCAACCAATCTCCTTCCGCCTTGAATTTGTTAAATTAAAGTTCTTTAAACCCATTCTCAAATTATCTTTAACAAAATCCATATTTTAACTTTTCTTCTTCAAAACACATCCTTTAAATCAAATATGGTCTAGCCTTAAAACCTCAACTAACTTTTCGTTTGATAACTCGTTATCCAAGTCCAGTTTCTTTTGAAAACCATTAATCCATATTTCAACCATAGTTTCCAATTAAAATGATTTCCTAACACTCAATTCTTTAATCTTAATTTAAAGATTACACTTCCTTCCCAATTCCTTACTTTTTATTTCCTCAAATCAAAGATTTAATCAAATCCCAAATTACAATATGAATTTCCACAACTCAATCTCTTCGGGTTTTAAGAATGATATTATTGAAGATATCATTCACAACAAAATCCAAAACAACTGATATCGAACATAAGTTACACAGAAATTGTATCTACTTACATTCGATATCAATTCTTATAATCAACGAATACTATAAGTGGAACAATGGTATAATAATATTATCTTCCAAATTCCTCAAATAGTATGCATTTACACCACAGAATTTCATATCAAATATCTGAAGATTATTTCTGTCCAACTTATCTCAATCAGATTAGGAAACCCGTATCTTAATTAAAAGATTTACCAAACTCGTTGACATTAGATCTGGATGGAAATACCGTCAACTTATCCTCAGTATTAATCTCTGTGTCCAACTCACACTATAAGCATAAAACACTGAACTACCTTTTAAATTTCTCAAATAGTAAGAGCCATCATCTACCGAATTAATTTCAAACATCTGAAGGTTTATCTCCAACCATATCCAATTATTTAAAATTGAAAACCCTATTTTAATATTAAATAAATCAATTTAAATTCAATATAAAATATTTTCAATACTGTTAAACCATTGAAAACATTCCACAAATCATTTAAAAACGATAACGTACAGTTTGGAAAACAGTTTGCGGGTTAAAAACTTCAAAAAAGATTATTTTCAAAGAAAGTGTTACAACAGCGTTTCAAAATCATTACAAGAGCATTACAAAATAGTTATATTGCCTAACTTGATCAAAATAACCTTTATATTATCAAAACCTTAAATTTTCCAATTCGAAAAACTTTTAATTAATTGATATTGATTTAACAAAAAAATGCATATTTTATAACATTTAAAAATAGTTTTTTGCATTTATGGTTGGCAAACTGCACTTACAACGTCCTTTTCCACCTTTTAAAACCATTATATACTTATATAAACAATTTAAAATCATTTAAGTTGACTTTCCAAATTATTTCAGGTTTAAAATTCAACTTTTATTTTTCACTTAATAAAAAAATAAATTCCAATTTATTTCAAAATTCAAATATATATATATATATATATATTCATACATATGCTCTTTTCCAATTATTAATCTCAAATTTCAATAATAATATTGCTTCTAATTACGAAGGAGATTTGCCGATCACAAATGTAATACATAACCGCCGTGTCATAGTGTGTGTGAAACAACAACAACAACAACCATTATAAATATCCATAGCAACCATCATCAACATAATTAAATAAATAATTACTGTGCACAAGCGTTATAACATTAACGCTTAGCGTGTGTTCTAAACTACATAATCATCATCCATCACAACAAACGTCAACCATTAAAATCCATAGCCAGTTCAAATTGATTACACTAGTTAACTATCAAAATTATAACTAACTCTTCACTAATTAGTGCACAATAAACTAGTGTAGAAGTTTATGTAGTTCTCACCAAAATAGTTTTTCCATTCTTCACGGTAGGCAGCCTAGATAACTGCGAACGAACCGTCGGACAGTATTTCAGCGCACCGTCTTCATTGCCTATATATATATATATATATATATACACACACACACGGCATAGTACATATTAATCTTTCTCTTTATAAGAGGAGGAGGAGAAGGAAAGAGAGGCTCTTGGCCGAACCAAGGTGGAGGAAGCAGGAATCCATGGCCAAAAGCTTTAAAAAGGAGAAGAGAATGGACGAAGTAAGAATGAATGGAAAAGAAGGAGAAAAAGAGTGCTTATATAGTAAAATGGGAATCTTAAGAGAGTGACACATCAATGGACATTCATCCCTTAAGGAGGCCTCTCTTACATGCATAGTGACGCATCAAGGTCATGTGACATTCATGCATGAAAGGGTGCATGCAAAATGACAAGTGTCCTAACACTTATCTGAAGGAGGAAAGTGAAATTTTGGTAGCATTCTCCCTAAAATGCTAAGAAAATTAAGGGTAACACTTAATCATAATTCTGCTATTCATATTATTGTTTGACAAATCCGATCGAATGACAAATAGTATTAATAAATCCAAAATTATTAATAATCATTCCAATCCATTAAATTTATAATTCAAATAAAATCTATCATTTAACTTATTAAAATTATTAAATATTCTTAACCATATATATTTATGCCAAATTTAATTTCAAATCAAATTAAATTTATTTTATATTCATAAAATTCAAATTAAGTATTAAAAATTCTGGATCGTTACATTCAACCCCCCCTCCTCTCTTTAAAACTTTTTGTCCTTGAAAAGGGAAGGGAACCGTAACTACCTATATGACATCTTGTAGATTTTCAAAGTCAAGATTAAAATTCTTTATACCAAAACTCCGTGTTCTCATAATGGATATAACAAGTAGAATATTCTAACACACATTTTTACAAACAACTGTATCTTCCATGTCCTCCAACGATAACCCCCTATTACCCATTATGTTCGATTTATCATTTACTGAGCCAATTACTTATATTCAACAATTTACCGCTTTCAAGAAAATTCAGAGTTATAAATTATTCTCTTAGATCTTATCTTGCAAATACAATGGTTATGAAACTTACCCCTTTTCAGTTCCCAAAAATTACTATTATTCTTTACATGGAAAACTCGATCATCTCAGAACTCAGCTTATCTAAACGCTCCAATTTAGTTAATTTCTTCTTACTATTACAACTTGCCAAATATCCTTCAATCAAATTGTAAAACTTAATTCATAAGGTATTCATGCTTACTTAAACAGCTCCTCTTTTGCCGCAATATAATTTAGAACTTGTCGACTGTCCAAAATCGCCGATAAATCCAGATTTTGATTCCTTATATTGTTTAAATTTGGCTATCTTTATTAATTATTCCAAATTCAAGGTTACGAAACTTATTTGCTTAAAACTTTAGAGAAATCACTTAGATATATCTTTAATAACATCTATTAATGTAGTCCTTAACCAAAATATCGTCAATTATCTTATAGTCATATTGAATTCTCAAGATATTTGCGTTCTAAATTTTATCGGTTGGGGAGGACTAATTATAATATATCCTAATTGATTAATTCCAACTTAGCATTTAAATCGTTTTCCAAACTACATTTTCTATACTTGAACTGCTTATGTAAAATACAACTGTATATAAATGTGTTTTAGTCAACAGAGAAATTCCAATCATAAGATGTCCGTGCTCAAGTTTTAATTTCCAAATATTTTCAAAATATTTTTCCTTCATATTCAAAATTGCAAAATCAACTAAAAAAATCAGTTTCATAATAACTTCCAATTCTTACTCAATATTTTGATTTAACTTTTCAAAATATATATCTTTTATAACCAATTTTGTATCACAAATACACTTTCTTATATACTCTCTACTTAATTTACTGGCTTATTCTTATTACAGTTTACCTCGTATAATTCTTACAACTCTATCAAATTTACAAGATCTCACTTATTTTTTCAAATTCACATCAATTTACTAAACATTTTCAAACACTTATCTAAATGGGTTTAAGTGTATATTGATGTTTTAATCGGAATCATATAGTCATCCCACTTTCGAAACCCGAAAATACATATTAATGATGCTACAGTCATCAACAGAATAATCTTCAAGCGACTAGAGTGTGATTTTATATCTATCTAGTATACTTAAGACTTCGTATATATGTTGATCAGACGTATATGCAAAATCTTCTTATACTTGATATTTTAACCTCAACATCGTATAAAATACTCAAACTTGTATTATTTATTTTTGATTTCTGACCATATTGATTAGTTTCTTTAGGGGAGAGTTATCTTAACAATTTTGACCCAAGTTTATCATTTAACACGAATTCTAGTATATTATAATCCCAAACTTAATTCATTTTACTTAGAAGGCGTTCTCTCAAACATGGTACTCCAAAAACTCATTCTAAGATATTACTAATCCCATCTCTAATGAGAAATTAAAACTCTGATGAGTCCTTCCTATTGTTCAAATGAGTCGTACCCCATAGCTTTGTATAAACCAAAGCTCTGATACCAAATTTGTAATGACTCGCCTTTTTGTCTGGATTTCGTTGGTAATTAAACCAACTTAAACTATATATAAAGACGGATGGTTAAGGGTACTTACACATTCGCACAAAAGTGAAAGAACTTTTCCATTATCATTACAACAATATTACTCCAGAGTCACAAGAGATACATCAGAGTATATCGATTACACAACGGAAAAGATACTAAACTCAGCGGAAGAATATGAATGCTCTAAGATGTAATAACTCCAGCTAAAACTAGAATTCTATTCCAACCAACTCCAAGGCTAAATCTGCAAACCAAACTACCGCCCATATGGAAAATTATGGGCACCCAAAATTTAGGTGTAGGAACAATAAACTCCAGGTCAGTCATGGGACAGGTGTAAGAACTCAAAACAGTTGTTTTTAGGGCTTATTTTAAAGTTAGGTAATTCGTCGGACCACGCCGCTAATACGGAAAGGGTTTTACTCCATGTGAATACCAATGCATAGAAATTCGCAATGACTTCTTGAAAAATGAAACTAACATAAGGTCCCGCGGCACATACACCACGGAAATGCACACTCGGGCGAGGTTTCTCCTTATGCAGTTAAAAATGCCTTTGATATGCGAAAAACCTCTTTCATATTATTATTAGTGCATAATGTGAAAACCTTTCAAAAGTAAATGTATTAAAATAGCTAGCATATGTACCATATACTATATTGACATATGATATACTATTATAATCGTATGATATCGTAGTGGAGAATAGGTTTCCAACAATGGTAGGCAAAAGAACTTCCTTATCGAACAAAATTTGAACACCTCTACAGGGATGTCTGAGGATCAACTCATGCTCCTCATGCTAACACAAGGCAGGGTTACCTCTGTAACTAGGTAACTTAGAGTACGCCTGAATATGTCATCTCTCGGTCGTTGCCAACCTTTCCGAGCGCACGCCAACAACAACCACAAAAGTAGATGTTTCTCCACGTAGGTTAATACCTAGAATCCATACCATTGTGCATATTTTATCTAGAAGGAGACAACACCCCATACCATGTTGTATCTCTTCCTGTTTTGTCCATTTACAGGAGTATTAGGCTTTCCATGGTCACGATATACACAAAGGTACGCTTAAATAAGCCAAGCTTTGATCATCATCCATAGCTCACCACATGTCTTAAGTATTCCACATTGTTCATTCACAATGCATCACTGATTTCCATCAATATATAACCTCTAAGATTATACGTCTTAGATAAGGATGTTAAGCAAAGAGAATAAATTCTCCACCACCAAACAGATATATATTTAACAGAGATCAGTGCTACGCAGTCAATTAGAATGTCAAACATACAATCTATACATGTCCGTTCTGGGTCTAACCAAAACCACAATCCAGAATTCTTTCACATACATTCGGGCTTCTTACCGCTTGACTGATATAAAATCCATCTGCAAATGAGAGCCACCCATTTGAGACATTCAGCAAGTTGTCCTTACGGTATGAGGGGTCTCGGTCTTCAATATCGCCTTCAATGTATTCAGTTGCTACACAACGTCATATTATTACTTGTAATGGTTTTTGGACATAATTCTGATCCTGATCTTTCCAAATACTAAACGCAATAAAAAAAATACGGAACACAAAGGCTTTCAACCAATCTCCTTCCGTCTTGAATTTGTTAAATTAAACTTCTTTACACCCATTCTCAAATTATCTTTAACAAAGTCCATATTTTAACTTTTTTCTTTAAAACACATCCTTTAAATCAAAGATAGTCTAGCCTCAAAACCTCAACTAATTTTTCGTTTGATAACTCGTTATCCAAATCTATTTTCTTTTGAAAACCATTAATCCATATTTCAACCGTAGTTTCCGATAAACAATTTCCTAACATTGAATTTTTTAATCTTAATTAAAAGATTATACTTCCTTTCCAATTCCTTACCTTTAATTTCCTCAAATCAAAGATTTAACTAAATCCCAAATTACGATATAAATTTCCACAACTCAATCTCATTGGGTTTCAAGAATGATATTATTGCAGATACCATTCACAACAAAATCCAAATCAATTGATATTGAACTTAAGTTACAAAAAAATAGTATTTACTTGTATTCGATGACAATTCTTATAATCAACGAATACTATAAGTGGAATAACGATATAATAATAGTATCTTCCAAGTTCATCAAATAGTTTATGTTTACACCACAAAATTTCATATCAAAAATTCGAGGACGATTTCTATCAACTTATCTCAATCAAATTAGGGAACCCGTATCTTAATTGAAAGATTTACCCAACTCTTTGACATTAGATCTGGATAGAAATACCATCAAATTATCCTTAATATTAATCTTTGTATCCTACTCACACAATAAGCGGAATAACAGTGAACTACCTTTTAAATTTCTCAAATAGTAAGAGTCAACATCTGCCGAAATAACATTAAACATTCAAAGATTTATCTCCAACCATATCCGATTATTTAAAATTGAAAACCACGTTTTAATATTAAATAAATCAATTTAAATTCCATATAAAACATTTCTAATACTTTTAAACCTTTGAAAACGTTCCACAAATCATTTAAAAATGATTACTTATAGTTCGGAAAATAGTTTGTTGGTTAAAACTTCAAAATAGATTGTTTCCAAAGAAAGTGTAACAATAGCGTTACAAAAACAGTTATATTGGCTAACTTGATCAAAATAACCTTCATATCATCCAAACCTTAAATTTTCCAATTCAAAATACTTTTACTTAACTCATATTGATTTTTACAACAAAAAAAAATCCATATTTTAACACATTTAAAAATATTTGTTTTCATTTATGGTTAGCAAACTGCACTTACAACATCCTTTTCCAAAATGGGTTTAAACATAACTTGGAATTATAAGTCGAAATTAAAATCTACTTCCACTCATTTGAAAGCTCTTGTTAATAGAAATCAAATGTTTTTTGTACTGTGTTAGTTCGATTTGAATTGCAAAAGTTATAAGCGTTTAAAGTTTATAGCTAAACCATGTGAATTGCCTTCGTGCAACAAGCTCTATTTTGACCATAATAAAAATTATTCCGCGATACTTCAAAATACCTTAGAAATCCATTATATACTTATATAAACCTTTTAAATTAATTTAATTGACTTTCCAAATTATTTCGGGTTTAAAATTCAATTTTTATTTTTCACTTAATAAAAAAGTAAATTCCAATTCATTTCGAAATTCAAATAATTTCAAAATAAATTTCAAATTAAATTTTGAAATAACCATCCTGTCCACTAGATTAGTTAGGGATAGCTATGGAGAGCAGGAAAGTATATTTTCCAAACTCAAACCTAGATACTATCCTCTCTGTCATCCAAGAACGTTCCGATATTTATTTATTTCATTTTATTTTCCTTGAAAGAGACTTCATCAATATATAAGTATTCATACATATGTGTCTTTTTCAATTATTAACCTCAAATTTCAATAATAATATTGCTTCTAATTACCAAGGATATTTGCCGATCACCAATGTAATACCATAAATGTCATGTCATAGTGTGTGCGAAACAACATCATCATCCATTATAAACATCCATATCAACCATTATCAACATAATTAAATTAATAATAATTGTGCACAAGTGTTATAAAACTAACGCTTAATATTGTATGTGTTCTAAACTACGCAACCATCATCCGTCATAACAAATATCAACCATTAACATCTATAGCCAGTTCAAACTGATTACACTGGTTAACTATCCAAATTATAACTAATTCGTCACTAATTAGTGTACAATAAAGTAGTGTAGAAGTTTAAGTAGTTCTCACTAAAATAGTTTTCTCATTCTTCACAATAGGTAAGCCTAACTGACTGCGAATGAACCGTCGGACAGTATTTCGATGCACCGTCTTCTTTGTCTATAAATAAATATATATATATATATAACATAGTATATATCAATCTTTCTCTTTATAAGAGGAGGAGGAGGAGGAAAGAGAGGCTCTTGGCCGAACCGAGGTGGAGGAAGAAGGAATCCATGGCCAAGAGCTTTAAAAAGGAGAAGCGAAGAGAGGAAGTAAGAATGAATGAAAAGAAGGAGGAAAAGGGTACTTATATAGGAAAATGGGAAGCTTAAGAGAGTGACACATCAATAAACACTTGTCCTTAAGGAGGCCTCTTTTACATGCATGGAGACACGTCAAGGGACACATGGCATTCTAGCATGAAAGGGTACATGCAAAATGACAAGTGTCCTAACACCTTTCTAAAGGAGGAAAGTGAACTTTTGTAGCATTTTCCTTAAAATGCTATGAAAACTAAGGGAAACACTTAATTCTAATGCTACTAATTCATTTTATTATTTGACAAATCTGAACGAACGACAAATAGTATTAATAAATCCAAACTTATTAATAATCATTTCCGTCCATTAAATTTATAATTCGAATAAAATCTATCATTTAACTTATTAAATTTATTAAATATTCTTAATCATATATATTTATGTCAAATTCAAATTTAAATCAAATAAAATTTATATTATACTTAGAAAATTCAAATTGAGTATTAAAAATTCCTATTTTAAATTAGTTAAAAATTCTGGGTCATTACATATGTCCAAATCACTAAGTATTCGATAGCCCAATTTTAACACCAAATAAATACTTGAAACATCTTCAATTTTTAAAATAAAATATATAAAATTTTCAATATAATTGTATTTCCAATCATTTATTTATTACAACATATCGAATAGGAAAATTTTGTATCCTCCCCAGTCATTTATTAATTATATCTTGACCCATAATATATATATATATATATATATTCAAATATAGCTAATTTATAACTACTATGAGAAATATTATAAAATAGCATTCTCAAGACATATATTATATGATTTCCCAACGTACATAAGGATTTTACATAAGTGACCTTTTAATTTCTAAATTCATACATTTGAACTCAAGTTTATACCTAAATTTATTATTATAGAGTTCTTATATCTTACTACATTGGTTAAGTTTTTTTATAAATCAATATTTGAATTAAATATATATATTTAATCTAGTATCATCATATTAGATTCATCTCAATAATATTCTATGCGATTCTTAATGTTACTAAGTTTGAACATTCACTAAGGTTTATTACAAACATCGTAAGTCCAAATCAGGTTAAACTACTAAAACTTAATTCAAATATAGTACCCTGTTTTTTAAACTTAAAAGGTATAATCACCTAAGTTGTACTTATAAATTCCATTTACCTACATTAGTTCAACTTATACTTATTTCACCAATCGTTATTCTTTTAAAACCTCTATACCTATATACAGAGTAAACCTCTAAGAGTTCATAACTATTCCTCGAAATCAATTAGTACTTCAATTATATTTCCTCGTAATCAAATTTATTAACAAACTTATTAGACTTAAATAAGATTAACTAGTTTTAAAGCATTATGTTTCAAATTCTATCCTGTACACTACAGGAAAAAAATCCTTTAAACAGCGGTGCAAAAACGTTGCAAAAGGCTTTAACGACGGAATTAAGAACGTCGTGTAACGACATGTGGTAATAGGTCTTGAAATTTTAACCACACTGATAAAAACACAGTTAAAAAACAAGTGTTTACAACGTTTAAAGTTTGTTGTTACTTCTTGCATTCATAGCATATTTTTGACGTTGTAAAATAGATTTCTAAATTTCCATAGGACACATTAAAACGTTGTAGATAAATTTCTCAGCATTGTATAAATGTTATGTATACATTGGCACTAACTATTGTCAATGTATTTTAGACGATGTGTATAAGTCACTGTTTCCTTTTCTAAACATTTATGAAACTTTGTGTACACCTCTCCATTTCCTTTTCCTAGCATTTTATAAACGTTGTGTATATACTACATTGTTTTCTCTGTATTACCCCAACGGTATTCATTATTATCCAATGTTATTAAACAGTAAAATAATATTATACAATAATATCATAGAAATTTAAATATATAAGAACATATTCAAACAATAATTATGTAATGGTTTGAACAATACTTGCTGTTGACAGCAAGTTAAATCACTCAGAGGTTGAAAGTTTCATTCCCGTTCACAATAGCACCAGTTTTTGCAATTTCGCCACCATCACTAACGTGACAAGCATCAACAGAAGGTATTTCACCAATTCTATCAGTTTTCACATGATCGTCATCTCTATCAGTACCAAAACACATTTCATTGCTATCAACTTGCGCGTCCACTTGTTGGAGCTCAACAAAACTAGACATGATAGTTGTTGAATCATGATAAACACCCCATATTCGAGTTCAATATCATCACTTATCATAGCCAAAGCATCCCCGCCATCTGCATGATTTAGTAAAACTTCAAACTTATTCGCTAGGCACAGCTTCTCCAGTTCATTATCATTAAGCACTAGATTTCTCTTCCCACTATTAGCCACATGGGCATCTGATTTGTGGGCCAAAAGAACATCATCAAACTTCTTACTACTATCTACACAAGAATCTAGCTTCATCAAAAGACTGTTAACACCATTTTCAGCTTTATCAACAGTGAAAAGTGGTTGGTTTTTTCCTAACTTCCTATCTCTACTAGTGACCCTCTTCCAAACTTGTGTTTTCATACTCAATGTCACCGCAACTACATTAGAAAAACCAAAGAGTTTCTCAGTATCATCAATTGTATTGATGCTAAGTTTGGAGCCATCAACTACATGGTCTTGACCCTTTTCACTCAGTTCTTCATTTTCCTACTGTTTTCATCACAGTGAGTTAGGTTATACCCAAAAGTTTTGCAGTCAGTACGTATCTCGGGTTTCCAAAAGTATTTTACTTGTACAAACTGCACACTACCATCAATCATTTCATTTCTACAAGGAACTCACAAGGAAGTTCATGATCCAGAGTGATCTCCACCATACATTTCACATACTCTAGCCATTAATTCTTTCCATTGATTCATCCATACAAAAAAAATTCCCAACTCCAAAGGGTAACCAACTAATGGCTACAAGGACCAAGCATACATGGGTATAGTAAAAAGTTTAATCCTGACTGGAACACTTCTGATACTACGAGCAGTGTTACCTATAGTTCCATCCCATGGTTTCACAATAAAGAGTTTATTCCTCATGATGACCGGGGCCATATTAAAATAGTAATAACAATGCTATAAGGCATGCATTTCTTTATCGTCTATAAAAACTGACTAAACGCAACTTGGTAAGTAATTTTAGTTATGCATTAAAACTCGTTGGGTCTTCTATTCATTTAAACACTTCTATTCATTTAAACACAAGCATGACGTATTTCAGTTTTATTTATCGATACAACTTAATTAACTTTTAACGCCTCCTGTAACCAACATTGAAACACTAAAAAATTTAAAATCAACATATAAATGTGTACCTTTTTTTAATATTCATCCAAACTAATCTATCAAGGGAAATCAGTAAACAATGATTAACTAATTAGGAAACTTATAAACTCCCTAGAAGCTGCATCCAGTACGATATTTGCAGTAGGCCATGCTATTGTAGAATCAAGAGCATCTAATGCGCATTCGAAAAAAGATGAAGGCCAATATAGTTGTGCACTTGGGACTTTTACGATATCTACCCAAACTTTTACTACATTATTTCCAAATGTAATGGAATGTACCAAAGCATTCTGATTGGTTGAAGACACGGTTCCTTCAGCTGCAACTTTTCTTATGTCATGCACATCTATTAACTTGAATTTAGTATTCGCCATATAATTTATACTATTTATCCCAAAAAATGTTTCAATACAGTATAAACAATTTTAAATAAAAGAGAACACATCAATATATATGTATTACCATGGAAGTTGTATCACTGGTCATATCACCAAAAGAGGTACAATTAACCATTTCAGAAACCAATTCTGATTCCGGCGAAGCTATTTTCTTGCTAACATCGTCTCTAACATAAATCATGTCGGCTATCGGCCTCCATTAAAAGGCATCGTCTTTTTTTGGAATGTCTACCCAAACTATCATGGCATTTGGTCCAAGAGGAACACCATTGAACACTTTATTTGGATCACTCGAGTACACAAGTCACTCTACAACCAATTCTTTGCTCCCACCCCAATCATACAGTTTGCATTTGATTTCAGAACCGTTGGTTTTACTTTATCAAGTGGAAAATAATTTAATTAAATTAACGTCTCCTATATGAAAATTTATAAAAAGAAATTTATTATCTACCATATTGTCATTCTCGAAGTTCTCTATCATGCACATGACAACTTTATTGGTTGGATAAAAAAGAATCTGGGTTTCTTGGACATAATATCAAAATTTTCATCGCATTAAGGCCTAAAGGAACACCATTGAAAATCTCATTTGGATCACTTAAAATAACCTTTCCTTCAGCAACAATCTCATCATTCCCATTCCAGTTCAATAGATCACAATTATCATCCAATTGGCTATGCTTTTTATGCAATTAATCAAAAAAAAATTATGATCATTATTGGATTAAATGTTTAGTATTATATGAAATTGAAACAATAGTATAATTCACTTTCATCGTTCGAGATATGTTATCTTCTCTCGTACTTTCAATTCCCTAACAAATCAATTAACATACCTATATAAGCTACATAAGAATTTTATTTGCTGGTACCCAACAAAAAAATTGTAAATAGTGAGAATTAAAAAAATAGTGTCTAATTATCAGTGCGTAGCAGGAAAAAAATATTCATCAGTTCCAGGCTACATCGACTTTATGGAAGCAGGTAAATTATCAGCACATTGTTGAAGGAGTAATTTTTTTCACTAAATGCACGATAACTTCAAATGCTAAGGGAAAACAACTAATTTCCAAAATGTACGAGACAAAAATATGAAATTATAACTAATATTTCGTAAGCCTTTGAACTGTCTACTGTAATTCTAAAACTTTTTTGTGATATTGACCTACTTGCATATCATGGACTCGTGAAAAACGACTTTGGCCAACGTCATACCCCTTCCCATTGCTCGCAATCGATCTATTCTACCTTGGCCTATCACATGTGATAATGCATCATCTTTGATATTACTTGCCGAACTAGATTGTGATTCAGTTTGAAATAATATTATTTTCTCCTACAATAGTTAAACTAAGTTATATTTCATGCATGTATGTCAATTAATATAACTCTCAAACAGGTTATACTCTATCAAAATCAGAGTCACGTACAGTAATATCTGCAGCATGCATGGTTATAGGTTCGCCATTTTTTCGAGTGCGAGATTTAATCCAAACTTCAACTCAAGTGACGGAAGAGAGGTCAACACTTTGCACATTCTACGTAAATGACAAAATTAAATTCATGTAATTAACAAATTAAAAAATAATGAGAATGAAATGTATGCTCACCAAATCTTCTGTTAATCAAGCCATCCCTCTATAGCTACATGCATGTGGCGTTTATTTAGCTCTGATAGTTTTGAATTTCTTGCTATGTTTCAGAAATGCGGGGTTATAATACATTGATTAGTCGACTGGCATGTGTTGAATAATTATATCTATCATATATAAATTATCAAATAGTCACAATATAATTACTCTGAACGTTGCACCTATTTTTAATGCAACAAATCTCTTTCACTCGTCTGTACCATTGAACTTATCCAGTTCTAGTTTAAGTCTTTCATCCATAGTCTTTGCTTTCTTTATCTTTTTAACTAAACTGGCTTTTGAACCCCTCCAAATACATCCCATTTGCTAAAAAATCGGGACCTTTATCCCTTCTTCATCCAAATTGAATATAGCCTAATTAGTTTGAAATTTTGTTCAAAAAATTATGAATAAATACTACAGAGATTAATATATTCAGACTTCAAAATGTTTAAAGAGGGTAAAAATGACGATCAAAATGTTCGAAGATAGTAAAATGGCTAGTGACACAATACCTGAATGGATTCCCAAAAAATTAGTATTAACTTGTCATTAACTAGCCACCATTCTCCAATTGAAAACTGAACTTTCTCACGTACAACTGATCCTAAATATGAAGATAACTTCACGACACATGTCCTATCGGTTTGCCTGCTGCGTTAAATTACACTTTAATTCGACTCGTAAGATCAGAAGGAAGCCTTTTTTACTTTGATTGGACCTTTAGCCTACTTTTCATATTTGAATATCCATCGCCATCTTCAATTTTTCTATCAGTGTTCATTGAATCTTCCTGTTTTTCATTGGTTTGATCAGTAGCCATATTTTCAGAATTCTTTTCGTTTTGTACTTCATTGTTCGCATGATGTTGTGGGTTGTCTTCAATAGGTGGCTCAATGGGGTGGTCAATTGCATTGACCTCATTGTCTTCAATAGGTGGATTTTTTTAGATTGTGAGTAAGCATCCTCGTAGTCTTCTTCACAATCCTTTTTCAAAGTTTATTCATTTTCTGGAAAGCATGATGAACAGCCACGACAAATGACAAGTTAGACCAGTGCGCATATCCTAAAACAAAAGCAAGAAAACTAACCAATAGGCAACGAAAAAAAAAACAGGGTGGTAAAGTATCAAAGTTGAATAAAATAGAGAAGAAAACCATAAATTTGATTCAACAATATAAAAAAATGCATAGATCAAAATAGGTTACACTAAAAGTCCATAAATATGTGAACTAGGGTAGTCCATAAAAGTTTTTTAAACAACTCATGTATGCCTTCGTAGTCGTCCCTAACATAGCTAACATCCTCAATCAATTCATCAATATTCATATTGGGCGCCTTGCAATCATCCATAACATAACTTATTTCTTCAACAGAATAATCCATCTTTAATTCATGAAAACCTCTTGGTGGTGCCCTCATTACAACATACCAATTAAAAGATTCGTTTTCACTTGAATAAAAAATCTGTTTTTCTTGAGATGCAAGGATATATGGACCTCTTGAAAATGAAGATTAACTTTGATGTAAATTGACAAGAGTAAATCCTTCTTCAACCTTCATCCCATTTTCAATGTTCACCCAATGACACTTAAAAATGGGAATATATAAAATATTGTAGTCCAACAAAAGCATATTAGTAAATATCCCATATTATGTAATCACATCAACCACGTGAGAGGTATCATTTGCACTTGCTCTACACATTGTGGTCGTTTCATAAGTCACCCTGCTATTTTGACTTTCTACGTCAACATATTTTGTATGAAACCGTTGTCCATTAATAATATAACATTTGCACGACAAGGTAGTATTTTCTTGACCATAAGCAACACGTTTTCAGGTTTTATTGTGATCCTTTGAGTAAATAGACATCCTGGGGGAAAATTCAAAATGTTTTCCTCAAAATAATTGAGAAAGTAATAATAAATTCAACAACTTGTTTTTAATCCAATCAGCAAAGTTATCTGTATGAGTTTTCCATAATAAAGTCGCATTTCTCTCTAAGAGCTTGTTCGGCTTTTGCAATTCTTCCAAATGCATGCTAGCATAATACAAGTTATGTTAAGTTATATCTCTAAATACAAAAACTTCAAATCAATGAAGTAAAACATAATATGTACTTACTCTAAAAATGGTTCCACCATAACCATATTCATTAGCACACCTAAACGAGCAGTTTGCAATTCAATGGTAGATAATTTCACCGTCTTGGACATTAAAATTGGACGCCCTTGGGGTATTGTGTTATCTTCATGATCTTCATTTCTTACTTTTTTTTAGTATCTAATAATTTTTTTTCAAAATTCATTAAAAAACTTGTGCACTCTTCTTTAAGATAACATTCTGCAACACACCCTTCAGGACGTGCATAGTTTCTTACATAATATTTAAGTGTTTTCATATATCTTTCGAAGGGGTACATCTAACGAAAATGAATTGGTCCGCACAATCTTGCTTCTCTTCCAAGATGAATGGGCGAATATATCATTATATCAAAAAATGATGGTGGAAAATATCTTTCAAGTTCACACAATATTTTAATGATGTCATCCTTAAGTTGCTGCAATTTCTCTCTATCAATAACACATTGACATATTCTGGAAAAAAAACAAACATAAATGCATTACTACTTTCCTAGGATTTTTTTGCACCAAACCTCTTATTACAACCGACAATAATTATTGCATTAATATATGATGATCACGAGACTTCAAACCACTAACTTTACAATCCTCCAACGATACATAATTCTTAAAATTTA
This sequence comes from Allium sativum, assembly GCA_030737875.1. Taxonomy (NCBI): domain Eukaryota; kingdom Viridiplantae; phylum Streptophyta; class Magnoliopsida; order Asparagales; family Amaryllidaceae; genus Allium; species Allium sativum. The sequence continues at coordinate 744,543,586 of CM060916.1, read as the reverse complement.
AACAATAACCATAAGGTCCTTTAGAATCATATAATCTTTTGCAAAATAATTATTTTTCGACAACGTATACAGTGCCAGTGGAAGATATGTTTTCCCCATTAGGTTGTGCATAGAGAACACGTCGAGTTCCCCAATCCTCCAAGTCATTTCTACATTTGATTCATCTTTTGATTTGTTGTCATGCAACATTGTCCCCATTAGACTTTCACACACATTTTTCTCAACATGCATTTCGTCAAAATTATGACGTAATGGAAGCTCCTGCAAAATTGAAGTTTCAACACTTCATTTTTCTAATTATTTTCTTATTGTTATATCAAACTAAAAAAGTAAAGGTAGTGACTAACCTCCCAATATGACAAGTAAAAAAATTGACTTTTTTCCCACCTTGATAACTCCAATTTCAGAGGATCGTTATCGTAATGATTTTCATCAACACCATTGCCATCGGTTTTACTTTTTTATTATTCTTTTTATTCTCATTCTTCTTCTTTTCCAAAATTATCTGGATAGTCTTTCAAAATTCGAGAGATGATTTTCCTAGTTAAAATTCTAGGCATATTTCCCTTTTCCAATGTGTTATCAAACAATTACTCAACGGGTTTGAAAGGGATAGAAATATTCTGTGACCCATATAAATAGCCTTCCGACTGTGTTTCAACCAACGGTGATGAGTATTGATACCACATGATGGACAAGTCATTTTGCCTTTTACACAACAACCAGTGAAATTACCATAGGCAGGAAAATCATTTATTGTCCATAAGAAAGTAGCTCTCATCTTAAAAAGTGCCTTACTAAACACATCATACATCTCAACTCCACTATCCCACAAGTGATGTAGGTCTTCTACCAATGGCACTAAATATGTATCAGTATCATTACCCAGTTGCTTTGGACCCGGAATTAGCAATGTTAACATTATATTATCTTTTTTTATACATAACAAAGGAGACAAATTATATGTCACAAGCATTACTGGCCAGCAACTGTATTTGGAACTCAACATCGAAAATGGATTGAAACCGTTTGAGACAAGACCAAGTCTAAGATTGCGGGGATCAACTGAAAATGTTTTCCAATTTTCATCTACCATAATCCATGTTATTGAATCCACAGGATGTCGCACTTTCCCATCTTTACTTTTATTGTTGAAATTCGATCTTAAGTCTTCCTCCATCCTTTTTAATATGAACATTCTTCTAAATCTTAGAATTATAGGAAAATATCTCAACACCTTTACTGGGATACCATGCATAATCACTTTTGTATCCTGATTTATCTCCCTTCTTGAAGAACCACATTTTAGACAGTTATTCAAAAATTTGTACTCTTTACGAAAAGGGCAACTATCATTCTCACAAGCATGAATTTTTTCAAACCCTTTACCGAATATTTTGATAAATTTCTTTACTTCATATAAAGTTTTAGGAAGTACATTTTCTTTTGGCAAAAATAATTGTTGCACATTCAAGCTTATCAAACCTCGTATCAGATAGTCCAACATCACATTTAAGATTATACAAGATAGTGATGACAGACAGTTTTGTTAAATCTGTGCAACTAGGGTACAAAGGGGTTTCCGCTTCTTTCAAATACTTAAGTAAATTATCCTCTCGTCTTTGTGCTCTATCTATATCTTTATCATCATTAAAAAAAGTATGATTGACAAAGTCTTCGTCTTCGTAATGAATTACTTTGTGTAAGTCATATGTATCACCATGTTTCATTTTTTTGCCAATATTTACTTCCTCGCCATGATCATACCACCTACCGTTCTTGTACTTGGGATCCATTCCTCTTATGATCAATTGCTCAACCACGATTTTATCATCATGATGACTAAGATTTCGACAATCTGCACAAGGACTTTTTTCATATTTCTTAAATTTCTCCTCGCAGCAAACCACAAAATTCAAAGCTTCTTGTCCATACTCTTTACTAGTTCTACAATAAAAAATGAAGATAAAAAAATGTTACGGTGTAATATTTAGATTATATTTTAAAAGTAATATAAAGTTATATATATATATATGATTACTTTGGCTGACGTAACCATTCTTTTTCCATCCTCAAATATAATGTGAACAGAAGCAAGTTTCTAAGTTTTTAAGTAATGATTAGTTAGTGGTTAAGAACAAAGAAACATTCATTTACATAGCTAATGCGTTTATGGTTACATTTAACAATTCATTGCATACTTCTCACCAATCACCATACTTTTACCGTAGAACTTTAATAAAAACAGTTTAAATAAAAACCGATATAGTTGGTATACATATAACCTAAAAATGATACACTAACAATGTTATAATATTTATTATTGTCAATTTTATAATATTCTAATGAACTCGATGTCGTCTAAAATCAAACTAAGTCATTCAGTTTACCCTCGAAGCAGCAGTATTAGAAATATAAAGTTCACATCATCCTAGACCGCCAATTCACCATCACCCTAAGTAGCAACAGCAAATTGAAATTCCTGAGCTACAAAATAAGTGGCAATAATTTCATCATCCAAATCATTCTATTATGTTATAGACACATTTTTTACACTATTAAACAAGAAAATTCTTGGGTGAGCTTGCTACCATATGCTGCCTTGATGGTCATTTTATAAAACACTAACCCTTTGATTCAATAAATGTATGGTTCCAGGGGAGAAGGCACATTGATCTGACATGATAGCTATTGAATCATGATGAACATTAACTTCCCCATATTCGAGTTCAATATCACTACTTATCATAGCCAAACCATGCCTACTATCTGCGTGAATTAGTAAAGCTTCCAATTTATTCGACAGGCACAACTTCTTATTTTCATTATCATTAAGCACTAAATTTCTTTCCCCACTATTAGCCACAAGGGCATCTGATTTGTGGGCCAAAAGAACATCATCTAACTTCTTACTACTATCTACACAAGAATCTAGCTTCGTCAAAAGACTATTAACACCATTTTTAGCTTTATCAACACTGAAAAATGGTTTGTTTTTTCCTAACTTCCAATCTCTACTAGTGACCCTCTTCCACAATTGTGTTTTCATATACAACGGCACCGCTGCTACTTTAGAAAAACCAACGAGTTTCTCAGTTTTATCAACTGTATTGATGCTATGGTTGGAGCCATTAACTACAAGGTCTTGACCCATTTCACTAAATATCTTTGTTTTCCTACTGTTTTCATCACAATGAGTTAGGTCATGCCCAAACGTTCTGCAGTCAGTACATATCTCAGATTTTCATAAGTGTTTGACTTGTACAAACTACACACTTCCATCAATCATTTAAAGGGGAGGAGGCACATTGATCTGAGCTATGGATAAACCCCCACTTGAGACTTTTGTTTTCTTTTACAAAAATCAGCTTACAAGTTTTGGCCTTAGGTGAATTCAAAGTACTACCCTATCTGAAGTGTATGTTTTGCTGTGTTGACAAAGATAACTTTTCTAGCTCTATATCTGTGACGACTTAGCAGAATTCGATGCCTGATTTTCAACAATAATACATAAACCCGTATTATTTGTGAAAACCCAAGTACGGAAAACACCATATAGTTAATAGAAAGAAATAGGAGGTTGAGAAAAGAAAGAAAGAAATTTTATAATAGAAGAAAAGATGAAGAACAACAACACAAAAAATCACATCACAGTAGAACAAAATATAATATAGAAATAAATCTTTATTGAGAGACTGAAATAAATACTTATAATCATCAGAGTACAACTTACAGTAAACACATCTCAATAGTTATAACAACTTGTCCATATATACGACACACATCAGAATAAATATTAATACATCTGAACTCCTCTAGCATGTCTTCTAAATTCAGTATCATCAAAGCCTAAACCTGTAAAACTTGGTCTGACCCGAGCATTGCAAACGCCAGGATTAGTCTGGTGAACCAGAGTGAGAAAACTCACTAAGTTTATAAGTATCATCTAACTGATTTAAAGTTTAAAAATCTTTTCTTTGAAAGAATAAGAATAATCTTAAGATTAGTCCACACATAAATATGGATGATTTTTACCTTACGATAACCCAAAGAGTTTTGAACTCATATCTATTCTGATATTATAATAATGTCTAAATCAAATAAATAGCCATCTAATTGAACGATTGCATCTCACGCTCTACATACATAGTATACAATCAAAAACTGAGGGCTCTTATTGGAATACACGGGGTTCAACAAGAACATCTTGCAACCCGGCCACACATGACCGATCACTCATTTCGCTTGAGTGTATCGAATGTATATTGCCAACGGATGGGAGCTACGCACCTTTTCCCGAAAGGGACAACATCGATAAAATAAAGTAGGAAATGAATTTTCTTTCGATAGGTGATAATACACCCTAATATGAGTGACCCACATAGCCAAGCTGCCTGCCCTTTTTTTTGCCATTTACCGGTTGATGAGGCTTGAGGTCACAATTAACTTTTAGAACATATCACGTCTTCATTCACTTTGAATGCCACATCGTCAAAACCGCCAAAAATCACTAATCGATGTTCACAAAAATACTCTTGGTGTTAAGCTAAGAGAAGGTGTATTTTCCGCCACCAACAAAAATACGTTGAGGAAATCAATGTACATGATCCTTTTAGAAATACTTTGTCAGACATCCGTCCATACAAGTTGTCTTAGGACTGGACAAACCGAAGGTACCCTCCTACCACATCTTTGGAATCACACTATAGATTAGTAGCAAGTAATCGTTGCAAATCCTCATATTCTAATAATAACCGAAGTATCATCAAAATATTTTGGTTGCAATCCAGAGAAATTTATAAAGTAGCCCTTTCATTTTTGAAGCACGGTCTTCAACCGCTTCATCTTCAATCTGCATATTTTATGATTTCGTATTTGTTGGTTCGGTATGGTTTTCGAATATAAATTCAATCCCGGCCTTTCCATACCAACGGTCATATAGGCCAGATTTGATAGTCGATTATTTAACTATCAAATAAACAACCATGCAACCATTAAAAAAAAGAATTTACTGGTTTCAGTATTCAACATCACTTGGCTTCTTTAATTGAAAATAATTAACGAATGGTTAATTAAACTTCTAAATCTTTCAGTATTTGAAACATAGCTTTTCATTTCTTATTTTAAAATACAAACATTCTCAAAATCATTTCATTTTGGTACTTAGAAAAATATCTAATAACAATATCCTATTTTCCATTTAACTGTTATTTTCAAAACATTTGAAATAACATTATTCATTAACTACAACTGGATAATCAGTTCAATCTATCATTTGTAAAATAATGTTATGAAATCTCTTTTGTTTTATTACTTGAAACAATAGATGACACTTATCTTTTAGAGTAAAACCATTTCAAAACTCATCTCTTTACTTCCTTTTACTTTGAAATATCATTATATTTCCATAGAATCCCCTTTCCCTTTACTTTGGCAATATCATTTATTATCCTTAAATGCTTTTTATACAATAGGAAACGTTCTTATTTCCTATTCATGCATTTTTATAATTCAACATTTACTAGTCCTTAACCGTAAATTGGTAAGAGAATAACTCTCTAAGTATCAACCCCGAAGACCGAAATCAACATCAGATTAACACTTAGAAAATCATTCAACTCACCCAATTTCCAGTTAAGTTCCAATTCTATAATTTTTTATCTTAACTTCTTATCAACCCATATTATTCCACTTCTATTCCATTCAACCATTTTTATCTTAGCTTTGGGAATCTCGTTTCATTTCCATTTTTTCACTTAATTTCATTATTAAGTAACGCGAATTTAAAATCAATGTTTTAACTTCACACCTCTTTCATAAACCTTATTTAAAAACTCAAGTTCAATATAAACCCTTTTTTATCTCGATTTATTTTTACTTAATCCAATTGTTAAGTAAACATTTATTTTAAACCATCGTATTTGCTTAAAATCTCTTTATGACTTATTTTCAAAAACTCGGTTAGTATAAAACCCGTTTATAACCTTCTATTAAAATTCAGCTAGATTCCATTTCAACCCGATTACTTATTTAAATGATTTTATTTAAGAAGTAATTAATTAAATTATTATTAATTAAAATAATAATTTACTTCAACATTAACTACCGTATAAGTAGCCTACTTCTTAATTAACTAAAAAAAATAGTGAATTTCTTTAAAAATCTTATTAAAACTAAAACAAATTGTCATTAAAATATTTCATTAGAATAATTGACAATAAACTAATTTAATAATCAATACTAGTTAAAAATGGTTGACTTAGTCAACTCAGAACATGGTTATCTCGTTTACCATTTCAAATTAGTCCTTCCTTTAAAATAATTTAATTAGTTTAAATAACCCCATTCAATTGTCTCTTGGAAACAATTAATCCCACTATTAATCCTTTGGTAAATTTATACTCACTTGTTTATAAAACATAAGAATTTGCATTATAAAATCATTTCATAATTGTTTATAAACTTAAATAATAAATATTAATTTTCTTTTTATTAACTTTCATTCAAAATAATAGATATCAAAATCTATCTTTAGTTATAAAATAAATTTTGTAACTTCATTTCTATCGACTTTTAAAGCCATTTGTCGCTGATTACTCAACCATTATTGTCGTTGGTTAATAACAAAACAATCATTGAATTATGATTCAACAATCAACAATAAATCAATCATTTCTGCTATTATGATTCAACGAATCAACAATCCCATAACAGCAGGCTGTCTCTTCAATGGTGAGTAGGGACGGTTCCTTTTCTCTTCCGATTTCTTTCCCCTTTCCTGCTATTCCTCTATGATCATATCATTTTCTATTTGCTCATTCCATGCCTTCCCCTTCCTCCTATATCCCTAGCTTTCTCTTTATGGAATAATTTTGCTCCTCGTCAGATCTAGTCTATAGTCGTTCGCTTCTACTGTCTTCTATCCTCAGTTGTACCATTAGCCTTTACCTTCCCTTTTTCTCCTTTCTGACAACATCAACTGTTCTTGCCCTTTTATCTCTCTCCCGTACACTAGTCCTTTTACCTTGACTCATCTTCGCATCATCTCGGGATTTGGTCCATACACCCTTTTACCTTTGTGTCCGCTTTACAAATCCCTCATTTCTAATATATCTGACAGCGCTTGATACTCTCTACCTCGCTGACCCTTGATTTGCATTCTTGTTGACTCCTCCTTCTCCTGGTTGGCCTGACTCCTATCCAGTTGGCTTTCCTTTTTTACATCTAGATTCTTCAGAGGGGGTTGAAAGTTTGCTGAATCTGGTACATTATTGGTTTTGTTTTGGGTTGTATTGAGGACGTTGAGCCTGATAGGATTTGATCGAGGTTGCCAGTGATCAACTTTCATTCAAAATAATAGATTTCAAAATCTATCTTCAGTTATAAAATAAATTTTTTAACTTCATTTCCGTTGATTCACCAGATGGTAAACCAACATTTGTAAAATGATTGATTTTTTTAAGCCATCTATTGCTGATTACTCAACCATTACTCCCTATTGGTTAATAACAAAACAATTGTTGAATTATGATTCAACAATCAACAACAAATCAATCACTCAATCATATTGGTTAAACAGTTCATATAATTGTAATATGAAAATAAACAATAAATTTGAGGAATCTAGTTAGATCCCTCCAACTTGTTTTTCCCTGCATCCAAAAAAGATTACCTCAATTTTATAATCATTTAATAATAGTAATTCATGCATTCATTTTTTTTCAATTTAATATGTTTATATTATTATAAACGTAACCAACAAGGTAAGTTACCTCGTTTAGAAATAATCGTTAAAAATAACAATTTGATTTTTTCTAAATTAAACTAACATATCAAATCAATCAATTCATCCAATATATATATACACATATATATATATATAAACATTATTCATACAACAAACAATTATCAACCATAGCACAAAATAAATCCCGACTTATATCAATATAAGTAGGTTAAAACTAAGTGAGTTATACTCACTTTGGTTCCATTTATTTCTGAAGCGGTTTGGTTAAAGTTAAATTAAACAATCATTTAATTTAACTAAAAATTCCCACTAACTCCCGCTCTATCCAGATTAGTTCCATAAGGTTCCTTTTCTTTACCACGATTCCGGTGTAGTTTGTTTCGTTCCATTCTGACGAAATATGCAAAAGTTATACACAATTTAAATATACGATTTTAAATTAATTAGTTACTTTGGATATATATTTAGGTCGATTATTATTGGATTGAAAACACAGCAGAATTTCTTCTATCTGCATGTTACACTCCTTCTTACACGAACAACCCAGTTCTAAACCATATGCCGGCTACAACCACCACCCTCAATCTTAACATCAATAAAGCTCGTCGGAAAACGCGCCACACCGTCATTTTTCAGCGCTCTAAGACCTACTCAACACGACGTACCCAATTGACCTTGAAATCCCATTGAACGCAGAGCCTTCACGGCTAAACCTGGCCACCACAGCAAGAGATAGTTGATCATGACTGTTCACCTCCAAGATCTCGACCAGCTTGACAAGGTTCGTGTTGAACATTTTAGAAAATAATAAATCGACTTTGAGAAATTGAAGCAAAAAGTTTGAACAAATTCTGGTCGTAAAGAGCGAAAATGGAGGTGTTATTGTCAGCTAACCATGCGAGAGAGAACTATTAGGGTTAAACCGGGCTGTTGTATTTATAAGATGTTGGGTATATTATTTAATTAATGTAGAAACTTCACCATGAAGTAACATGTTAAAATCACCAGATATGACTTCCAATCGAGATGAAAATTGAAATCCTGCAACAAAATAATAGTCCGGACACAATGGAACAGGTTTCATTGAATTCCGAGATCATCTGTAAAAATCCATTTATATTTCACATGTGCATCGACTTGCATTTAAATTGCGTACGATCACAAAATAAATCCAATTAACTTGAAATTGGAAATCCTACAAAAATTCATCATTACATATTTAATAAAATTAATTTCGTTGAAAACTGAAGTCGTTTGAAAATTGGTTATTTTATAATTCCATATTAAATCGATAAAACGAGTAAATAAAAATCTAAGCGTTTACTACTCGTACGATCAAACGGTAAGTCCGATCGATACGAAAATTGAAATCCTATAATAACTCACTAATACTAATCCAACTGCACAAGTTTTGTCTCTTTCTGAGACAGTTTCCCAAAACTTTATTTTTGACGTAAAACGATGCTATTTGGACACAAAAATACCTAGTTTCAGAAAATAACGAACTACCTACCTATCCCGACTCTAAACTTCAATACTAATTCAACGGAATTGGTTTCGTAGCTTAATTCGATTGTTTGTTCAAGTTATACACAAAAAGCTTCCATTTAAATAAAATTTATTTAATTGGGCGCTATATAAAATGACTGAGCATTTATGGATGTCGTTGTCACATATGACATCCAATTGCCACGAAATTTGGTTTCTTATAACATTACGGTTCCAATGAAACTCGTTTCATCGAAAACCGATATTGTTTGCAAAATGGTTGTTCTTATGGCTTATATAGTATCGATAAAATATATAAATTCCAAACAACCCAATTAAATAAAAATAAACCATCATTATATATCCAAAAGGAATTATACATATTGCTTCAAATATAAACAAATATGGATTTATAACACAATATTACCAATTTCAATCTAAACGATGTCAATATTAAATAAAAAAAACTTTTATTTTTATTAAATAACATTATAGTTTATAAACTATTTCGTAGCGACTTTCTGAAAGTTTGAATTGGACATAACTAACAATCTATGATATGAAATCTCCATTTTTCTCTTTCACTAGAAAATTAAATCAAATCGATTCGGAAGATTTTTATTTCAAAGAATTCCGAATTAAAATAGATTTTGTACATTCAATTAATGTTGATAACTAAATATTACGAAGTACCGCGACATTATGAGCTCGTTTATAATTAAATATAAATTAACGTTCAAACTTCGTTTTATTAAATGAAATCTATATTATAAATCCATTTATAATTCTAAATCAATATTTAATTTAATAAAATAAACTAAAAATCTTACTACCAAAAATATGGGATGTTTCATCCTTCCCCTTAAAAAGAATTTCGTTCCCGAAATTACAAAGTTAGGGAAAATGTTACAAGCCCATTAACTTTCAAAAATCCAATTTATTTTAAATTGAAAATGAATTTATCATCGTTATTAAAAAAATTCGAAAATATCAAAAAAAAATTAATTTCTTAAATTCCTGGAAAAATTTGGCAGAATCTCCCCTGTATAGAGGGACTTCTACGATATTGCAAGAACAATAAATATATATACATCAACTCACATGGTCGAAAAACAAAACTCAAAAAACAAAAATTTATATATTCGCGTAGGCGTGCTTTATATGAGCGCTATTGAGCATACTTGCTCAAGTTATTGCGAGCTACTCGATTAAAATCAATCCTCATAGCCTTCTGGCAGCTGTGCTTAACTTAATATAACATGTAAGTAACCAATACATGAAATTCTAAATAACATTACATTTATCAACTAGTATAACTAAACCAATTTCCAGAACCAATCATGAAACATCATTCATGTGCAAATACAAGGTTAAATCATTTAGTTCGATTCATATGAGGTTCCATTCAATTTTTATTATACTGGAGTTCACTTTCATAGCATCCAATTCATTCAACTCTTATTAAATCATTGAAGAATTTATATTTAATCTATCTAACAAATAATCAACAATAATGCACAACCAACGTAACCCAAACTGTTTAATTCGTATTCAACATCAATATTTACTTTGACAACATTCACTTGAGTTTAACTTAATTCAATAAAAATGATTAACATCTGGTTGATTTCCTTTCAATAAATTTCCAAATTCCAAATCAACTTTATTTAACGCCGATATCCATTCTTAACTCCACTTAACCAAGTTAAGTTCCAATTACATATTCAGTTGACTAATTAATTTTCAAAATTAGTTTACTTCCATTTAAAAATCCAAAATTTTATTTTATTTCAAAAAACCCATTTTCCTTTCTAATTCCATTTAACTTATTTTTAAATTAAATTCTAATTTATTAAATCCTATTAACCTACGTGGACAGAAATTTGACTTCTAATTAGCTTAAATTAAATTTCCATTTTAAAATTCTCATACACAAAATTTGTGTGAAATTTCTCCTGGTTATATCGGGCTATTCAAATTCTACAATCCAATTTGAATTCCATTCAACTCGACCAAACAACCCAATATCTCAACAATTTGATAAAATTATTTCTTTTCTATATAAAAATATAATTTGGGCAAAAATATTTCATTTACCACTTCACAAAACAATATCGTGTCAGTGGCCAATTCAAAATTGAAACGAACAAATAAAACAATAAAAAACATTTGTGTATAAAATCTACAAATACGCTCTCTCTCAAATATATACATTCAACTCAACCTAGGGTACAACTAACCCTATCTCCATTGAGTTAAGTCACAGAGCCAAGGTTATTAGTAAACCTTATGCTCTAACACCAGTGTAACGACCCGGCAGAATACAATGCCAGATTTTCGACAATAATACATAAACTGTATTACTTGCGAAAACCCAAGTATCGAAAACACCAGATAGTTAATAGAAAGAAATTAGAGGGTAAGAAAAGAAAGAAAGTTTAGAATAGAAGAAAAGAAGAAGAACAGCAACATAACAAAATCAGAGTCTCACATCACAGCGGAATTAAATATAATTTAGAAATCTTTATTTAGAGCTTGAAATAAATAGTTACAATCATCGGAGTACAACTTAAAGTCAACACACCTGGACAGTTATAACAACCTGTCCTCATATACAACATACAACAGAATAAATACTAATATGTCTGAACTCCTACAACATGTTTTTTGAAGTCTGTATCATCCAAACTCGAGCATTGCAAATGCAAGGATCAGTCTGGTGAACCAAAGTGAGAAAACTCACTAAGTTTATTGGTATCATCCAACTAGTTTAAAGTTTAAAAATCTTTTCTTTGGAAGAAAAATGATAATCGTAAGACCAGTTTACACATAAATACAGACGGTTCTTACCTTACGATAACTCAAAGCATTTTGAAATCATATCTATTCTAATATTATAATAATGTCTAAATCAAATAAATAACCATCCAGCAAAACACTTGTATCTCACGCTCTACATACATAGTATTTAATCAAAAACCGCGGGCTCTTATTGGATAATGGATTCTGACTATGATAAGGTATGGAACCACCTTCCGATAGTGTATCTCTAGAGCAAAATACACTGGGTTCAACAAGAACATCTAGCAACCCAGCCATACATGACCGACCACTAATTTTGCTTGATGTGTCGAATATACATCACCAACGGTTGGGAGCTTACCAATATTTCCCGAAAGGGATAACATCGATAGAATAAAGAAGAAAATGAATTTCCTCTAGATAGGTGTTAATACACCCTAATGGAAGCGACCCACATAGCCATGCTACCTCCCCAATTTTTGCCATTTGTCAGTTGTTGAGGCTTGAGGTTACGACTAACTTTTAGAACATATCACGTCTTCATTCACTTTGAATGCCACATCGTCAAAACCACCAGAAATCACTAATTGATGTTCACAAAAATACTCTGGGTGTTAAGCTAAGCGAAGGTTTCTTTTCTGCCACCAACAAAAATACGTTTAAGGAAATCAATGTACGTGACCCCTTTAGAAATACTCTGTCAGACATCCGTCCATACAAGTTGTCTCGGGACTGGACAAACTGAAGGTACCAACCTACCACATCCTTGGAATCACACTATAGATTAGTAGCAAGTAGTCGTTGCATATCCATTGATTCTACTTACGACCAAATTACCAACAAAATACTCTTGTTGATATCCAGATAAATTTATCAAGTAGCACTTTCGTTTATGAACCAGAATCTTCAACTCCTCCATCTTCAATCTGCATCTTCTATGATTTCGTTTTTGCTAGTTCGAAATGGTTTTCGAATATAAATTCGATCGTGGTCTTTCCATACCAACAATCGTATAGGCCAAATTTGATAATCAGTTATTTAACTATCAAATAAACAACCATGCAACCATAAAAAAGACATAATGAATTTATGGTTTCAGTACTCAGCATCATTTTTCTTTTTTAATTAAAAGTAATCAACGATGGTTAATTAAGCTTCTAAATCTTTCAATATTTGAAACACAGCTTTTTAGTTCTTATTTTAATTTAACCTCCAAATCTTTCAATATTTGAAATACAGTTTTTTAGTTCTTATTTTAAAATAAAAATATTCTAAAAATCATTTCATTTTGATATGTAGAAAAATATCCAATAACCATATCAACACATTGGCAATAACATTATTAATTAACTACAACTGGAAAATTAGTGTAATCTATCATTCATAAAATAACGTTATGAAATCTCTTTTGTTTTATTACTTGAAAACAATAATACACTTATCTTTTAGAATAAACCCATTTCAAAACTCATCTCTTTACTTCCTTTTACTTCGAAAATGTCGTTATATTTCCATAGAATCTCCTTTTCCTTTTACTTTGGCGTTATCATTTATTATCCTCAAATCCTTTTTTTATAGTAGGAAATATTCCTTTTTCCTATCCATGCATTTCTATACTTCAACATTCATTAGTCCCTGACCGTAAATCGATAAGAGAATAACTCACTAAGTATCAACCCCGAAGACCGAAATCAGCATCAGATTAACACATAGAAAATCATTCAACTCAACCAATCTCCAGTTAGGTTCCAATTCTTTAATTTCTTATCTTAAATCCTTATCGACCCATATTATTCCACTTCTAATCCATTCAAACATTTTCCTCTTTGAAAATCTCGTTTCAATTCCATTTTGTTCACTTTATTTCATTATTAAGTAACGCTAATTTAAAATCAATGTTCTAACTTCACACCTCATTTATAAACCTTATTTATAAACTCGGGCTTAATATAAACCCCTTTTTATCTCCATTTATTTTTTTACTTAATTCAAATGTTAAGTAAACATTTATTTTAAACCATCGTATTTGCTTAAAATCTCTTTATAACTTAGTTTTTAAAACTTGAGTTAATATAAAACCCGTTTATAACCTCCTTTCACAATTCAACTAGATTCCATTTCAACTCGGTTACTTACTTAAATGAATTTCATTCAAGAAATAATTACTTAAATTATATAAAAAAATAATTTACTTTATCATTAACCACAGTAGAAGTAGTTAACTTCTTAATTAACTAAAATAAATAGTAATTTTCTTTTAAAATCTTATTAAAATTAAAACAAATATTCGTTAAACTATTTCATTAGATTAATTGACAAAAAACAAAATAATAATCAATCCAGTTAAAAACAATTGACTTAGTCAACTCAAAACATGGTTATCTTGTTTACCAATTCCAATTAGTCCTTCCTTTAAAATAATATAATCAATATATGTTAGACCAAAAAGTGGTTCTAACACTCAAATTGATTAAAAGCAAATGAAATGAGATAAAAATGAAAATGAACACACAGGATTTATAGTGGTTCGGCGAAGAAATGCCTACGTCCACTTATATTTCACTATATTCAATGATTCAGTTGCAAATACAATGTAAGATTCACTTGATTCCACTCACAACTCACTTATATTCACTCAATTGACTAAAACAAATAATGAAAGAAGATTTGGATTCTCCAGGAGTACTGGAGTTCGGATTATGGAGGTGGTTGAATTCTCGAAATGCCAAAAAAAAAGATCCTTTTCTTTGTCTCCAGACGGGGTATTTATAGGTGTGAATTTGCTCAGAGCCCGATCCGGATCGGAGCCACGTGTCACTCATCCCATCAGCATCGGATTCGGATTGATTTCTACGTTGACAACGCATCAGAATAATGGACGTTATGGGCAGAAACTGGTCGTAGCCGATCCGGATATCCAGGCGCTTATGCTGGAGAATGATATGGAAAATGGGTTCGGGTCGGAGGCACACATATAAGGGGTACGGATCGGGATACCCGATCCGACCCGGATTGGCTTGGAAACAACGCTCTCTCTTCTTTAGTCTGCTCCGCTCCGATCTATTTCCATGGCAACCCGGTGGCTTTCCGATCCAATGGAGACTATATTGCCCTCCGATCCGAACAGCTATGCCTTACCAATTTCCTCAGCAACAGTTCACCGATCCGAACAGAAGACTTTATCCGATCCGAACCGATACGCTGTTTTGACCCGACCCGAATAACTGCAGCTATCCGATCTAGGCTGTAGTGACCTCCCCGATCTGAGCAGTGGTGGCCTCTCCGATCCGAACCGAAGTCTTCTAATTAGAAAGGTTCTTCAATGCTTGATATCTTGACTTTGTGTTGACTAGTTCACAAAATAGGCTAACACTTTGCCTCCTCAAAGGATGCTTCTGTTGGAAATGGAGCATGCTTTGATTGCTGTTGCACAACGCCTTCATCCTTCCCTTTGAATTCACATGCCAAGCTGTCGTACTGCATCCTGTTCGGTTCGGATTCCGACCCGAACGGATTTCTGGTTCGGGTTCCGAACCGGACGGATCTCATTCTTCCTATACTCTGCAATGGATTAGTGGGCCAAGCTGCGTCACTGGGCTTTTCGAGCCGGTCCGAGCGGGAATACGAATAGTCAGCTTGTTTTTCTTATATAAATCTACTTCACTTTTCTTCTTTTCTTTTATTCATTGCTCTTGCCCAACCGATTTCACATCGAAACCCTAGTCTTTCCAAAAAAAAATCCAAAATTCTCGCTTCAATCTTTGAATCAAATACATAGGTAGTCTTGCAATCTCGAATCTCGTTGCCATAATTATTTTTAATTTACGTTCGCAGTTAAGTTGAACGATTCTAGCAAGGTATTTGGCTAATTCCATCGCCATGGCTTCCTTCATCCTCCGCCTTCGTCGTTGATGGCATCGACGCCATTTCGAGGCGTTGGTGGAGGGTGTTGAGATTCTTCGTTGAATACTTGAGTGCTTAAGCACTTGATTTTAATTAAGGCTTTAGATATTGAGTTGGGTTCGCTACTTAAGAGGAGGAAGAGGAAAGAAATTGAAGGAGATCGGTTCAGGTGGGGGAACAGTAGGAGAAAAAGGAAAAGAGAGAAATTCACAGAACCGGACCGGGTCGGAGCAATAAGGCGAAGAAATGGGACTTAACTTGTTTGACCGGGTCGGGTCGGACCTATGAATAAAATGGAGGTCAAGACTTATGCGCTCGGATCGGACCGGGTTATGAAACAAAAGAGAGAATAGGGGCATTGTTATTTAGGTTAATCCGACCCGCCCCGAAAGTCAATCCCCGAACCGATCCGGATATATCTCTCTGAGTGTGAGCCTTTGCTTTAAGCTGACATGTGGCCTTGCCTATCCGATCTGAACCTGATGTATACATCTGAACCGAAAACTACTCAATCCAAAGCACAAACTTTTGTCCAACTATTTAAAACAATGCTAGATATTACTTCCAACTTCATGAACAGTTAGGATAGTGCCTTGCGGACATAAATGAACATTAAGAACTACTCTGACTATCACTTTCTCTTCAAAGTCTCGTCTTACATTGTTGCACCTTTACTTTGCATTTCTCACATTCGCTGCACACATTTTATTTCACACACATGCACATGGGGGTACGGGCTAATTTACTCTAATTCGTGCTATTGCTTCTTCAATAGTTCTAGGACAATGAGACCCAGACGCTCTTCTAGACTAGCTGAGAGGAAAGAAGCCCCGGAAACCTCTAAAAAAATCACGCTCGAGGATTTATCTTCTCCTTCGGATCCAGAATGGGACAGTGAGGGTCCAGACTACGGGGTTGGAAATCGAGAAAGCAACGAGGCGTCTTCAAAGAATGAAGTTTCTCTGGGTTTTGAGGAGGAAGGAGGGATTGGTGACGATCGAGCCCCTGATGAATTTGAATCGGCCATTATATTGGAATCACCTCTAGACTCCGTTGAATCAACAATCGACAACGATTGACTTGTCCGAATTTGCTTAAAGTATGGGATAATGAAAAGGGACACTCTAGTGCCTTCACGCTCTGACCGTCCCCACAACCCTCCAGAAGGATATATGGCGGTCACTCGATTGATGTGCATGGTCGGCGCCATTCCTCCATTCTCTCCCTTCATCGTTGACTTTTTAAGACAAATGCGGATTGCCCCCATGCAGCTGCATCCCAATTCATATGCCTACTTGCACACTTTGTACATAGCATATCGCGAAATCTTAGGCCTAGAGCTCACGTTCAATGACGTTCACTTCTTCTATAATTTCAAGCATCGGACTCGAGAGACTCCATCTTTCTGCTACTTTGAGTCAGTTCCAAAAAGGAAGATAATCTCAGCACCATTTAGTAGTAAAGCTGGAGCTTCCAGACTAGAATGGTTCTACGTGAAGCGACAGCCTGGCTGCGCCAGGAGGTGGACAAAATCAAGTAAAGCACTGATTTTCTAAATCCGGGCTCTATACACTTGAATCATCACCTTAACTTGTTTTCCTTTTTGTTTGCAGTCGACAATCCCAAACAGATATCAGATCAGGTGTTCTTTGACCGGATGCACCAACTTCTTAATGGCGATCAGAAATTCTTGACTATCGACGAAGTCCTTAAAGACGAATACCTTCACTTTCATGGGTTGTTATCCGTTTTTCGTAGCATCAGTCATGGGACGGCTCCATACGCATACATTCCTCCAGTGGAGGTAGTCCCAGAGATAGGAGAAGGCTCAGGAGTTCCTACAGCGCCTCTTCAAACTTCACCTTCTCCATCTTCTACACAAGATGATGAATTGGCTAATCTGGCCAAAAAGCATCGTGAAGGATATACTGCCCCCGAGGAGGCTACTTCTTTGGAAAAGTCAAAATCCTCCCAAGAATCGCCACTTCATGCTTCCGAGGGGGATGTCCCAAGTACTGATGAGCAAATATTTCAGGGTTTGGGGGATCTCCCCTGTAACACCCCACCTCCGCCAGGGTCACTCACAAAGGAATGCACTAGCTTTGGAGGGGCATTATTGGTAAACATGCATAATGACATAGCAAGGCAGGACATGACATATATATATGTAAATAAACAGAGTAAGTAAATAAAACAGCGGAAGACTTTTAAACCATTTCAAAAACAAGTCTGGTACATCAAAATGTCAATTTCCCAAATAAACAAGTCTAGTACATGAAATAACATCATCTGAAACTGAAAAAGAAAACATAATAGTAGCTATCCCCAAAGTGGAAGAAACCATAGCGAGCCTAAGTCCAAAGCATACATGAGCTATCCAAGAAAGCAGCTAAGATCCAAGCTAGGCTCCTGTATTCCCTCCCTGAGAACCTGGGGGGGGGGAACGGAAGAAAAGAGGCGAAAGAAAACAGGTCAGTCAAAAAGACTGAGTAAGCCCTGCTACGATCAGTCTATAAACTAATAAAGTTAACATCATGATGGAAACTGAGGTGATCATAGATAACAACATACTGGCATGAATAAATCAACTACAAGATAGGTAGAGGTGTCATCGCATAAAGCAAGGTTAAGTTTTTGCACCACGGTGTACTAGCAAACCAACATAACAGGTATTGATCCCTTAGCCCAAACTTTGGCCCAATAACATGAAGTGACCTTAATAAAAGGTCCAGCCCACGGTCTAGTCGATCGGCTCCCTATAAACCTAACACGTCAAGTGTTGGTGTCCATATGGCCCACATATGGTTGTAGTTAGACTGTGCTGGGTCCACCTTTGGGTGTATCAAGCCTTCGGGTGTCAATCCCCAGACACTTAAGCAATAATGCACAACCCTAATCTACTGGTACCTGTGCCTCGAGTTTGTCCAACATCGGACTACGTGCACGTCCGTAGCCCGCCGGACCCGCACCGCTGTACCACTCGGCCATCGCCCTTTGGTCGTTTACATCCGTCCAGTAATCGTGCCCCGCCCTAGCCTAGTCTCTAGGGTTGTGATGATACCAAACTGGGATTACTGCCGGAACGGACCCGCTGCTAGGGTTTCCCAAGAGGGTTAAGTGTGATTTAACCCTTCACTAATCATGGATTAAATCGGTTAAGTGTAACTTAACCCCATTCTAATCCCTCGAATCCCCAAGTGGATTTAACTGGCTAAGTGTAATTAACACCTAACCCCCTTTCAATCCCTCTAATCCCCAAATGGATTAAGTATTAGTGGACCTTGACTTAACCCTAATCATGAGGCATTAATTAATTTAATGCACCTTAACCTCTCACATTAGACTTCGTTGTGGTTACTAGTTAAGCCAGGCGGGTCCGGGTAGCTTTACACCACAACTTGGTCTAACCTCGGGTCTTGGCACCCCATGACCAACTTCCCACATTGGGTCCTATTGTTTGTAGCCACTAGTGAAGCCGGTCGGTTCCGGGTAGAATTACGCTACAAACTCAACCCAACCTCGAGTTGGCCACACTTATGTTTTCTAAGTGTCATGTCCACTTCATTTCAAAACATAATCACAAGTCAAACAATTACTTGGGTAGACCTAACTTAATAGGTAAATTCCCAAGGGGTAGACCTAACTTAATAGGTAAATTCCCAATCTTATACTTTCATGTATTTTAAGTTACCCCAAAACCCCCAACGTCATTCTATCGCTTACGTATTCGTAATAACGCATAAAGGATAGGAAGAGGGAACTTGGCACACATACACGATGAACTTGCACATCACAACAAACATGCATAACATGTTAGACTTGCACAACTTAGCATAGTGAACTTGCATATTAGCATAAGCATGCATAACATGTTAAACTTGCACAACTTAGCATAGTGAACTTGCATATTAGCATAAGCATGCATAACATGTTAAACTTGCACAACTTAGCATAGTGAACTTGCATATTACCATAAACATGCATAATATGTTAAACTTGCATAACTTCGCATAGGGAACTTGCATAAACATGCATAACTTGTCAAACATGCACAACTTGTCATTTTAAACTTGCATAAACATGCACAACTTATTAAACATGCACAACTTGTCATTTTAAACTTGCGTAAGCATGCACAACTTATTAAACATGCATAACATGGCATAATGAACTTGCATAAACATGCATAACTCATTTAACTTACAAATCATGGCATAGTAAACTCGCATAAACATGCATAACTCATTTAACTTGCAAATCATGGCTTGGTGATCTTGCATAAACATGTATAACTTAATAAACATACAAATCATGGCTTAACAAACTTGCATAAACATGCATAACTTAATAAACATACAAATCATGGCTTAACAAACTTGCATGAACATGCATAACTTATTAATCTTGCAAATCATGGCTTAGTATACATGCATAACTCAATAGATTTGCAAATCATGGCTTAGTACCCTTGCATAACATGCACACCTCAATAACATACATAAACCCCAACTTTCATCACACATTAACTTTAGAGTTTCTAAAACGAAGGTAAGAGGGCTTACAATGCTTATGCGGACTCAAATGAGTATAACAAATGCAAGAAACCCCTTATGCAACTAATTAAAACCCCCAAATGCAAGCAAACTTGATCAAGACACCTCCTTTATGATGCCAATAGAAAAACAAGCCTTTAATGCAAGCTAAGGAGGATCATACAAGCCTAAATATGCTTGTATGCATGGAAAATTACTTAGGAATTAATTTAGGGATTGTATGAAGAGGGTGGAGGCCATGAGAGTTTGGATTTTGGCATAGTTTAGTTGCTAGGATGAATAATGAGTGATTTAGGGTAGGTTAGGGTCTTATTTATAGATTAGGTTAGTGATTTAGGCCATAGGATTAACCCTAGGTTGAATTAGGGCCATCAGATCTTAGAAACAAGCCACAAGACCAACCTTAATCATAAATGGTGCACCAGGCTAAGCAGCCCGTGCACCCCCTGTCGACAGGGCTGTCGACAGGGCAGTCGACATGCCTAGACCTCTGTCGACAGGCCTGTCGACATGGGGTCCTGGGCGGGAATTTTTCCCGCCTGCCCAGTTTGCACAAACCCTAGTTTTCAATTTCAAATTTAAATCCGTTTTTACTTAGGAATTTTCTGCAAACTTCAATGGGCCTTAACTGGGTCATACGGACTCCGATTTTCGAAAACTCGGACTCTATTTCGCGTATTTTTCCGAGCGAACGCAATGGCATAGCCCGTTTCCCTTGATTCCCATTTTATAATTTAATTCTGCCTCAATTTATGTTCTAACAGATTATTGAAAATACGGGTTGTTACATTCTCCCCTCCTTAAAGGATTTCGTCCCCGAAATCTTCAAGTTAGGAAGAACGTATCCTACCATCCAATCATCCATCTACTCAAAGCATCATCCACGAGCAATCATTGTCCTTAAAGAATTCTAAATGTGGTATGAACATATGCAAAAGTGTGTGTATATGTACTTATCTAATGCAAAGATCAGGCGGTTACTGATACAGTAAACCTCCTTAATGCACATGTATGTCTTATCTAATGCAAAGATCAGGCGGTTACTGATACAGTAAACCTCCTTAATGCATATGTATGTCAGTGAAATGAATCCATATGTATGCAAATTCCTAAATTCATAGTATCTATATGAGTGCACATAACATTCACCCATATGCAACATCCATGTGATAACACACAATTTCCATCCATGAATAAGCATAAACACTCATGCATATGCAATATGAAGAGCGTGTGAGCCGATCTAGTGCCTAATCGTGTATAATGCATCCACGAGCAACCACTTGCAAACACTTGCAACCACTTGTAACCATCAAGCATAACATGTTTCAAATACATGTTTCATCCAAAGGGTTTCTACCTAAGGTTCTCATGACAAGATCGACACGATAAACTAGATAAACTCCTTTTTGGATTACAAGAAATCCACTCAAGCTTTGACCTATAGTACTAACCGATGAGTCTTAACCCCCTTATGGAGTTTATAAGATCGAGAATGGGACCGAGAGGATATATGCAAAAGATAACTTGCAATCAAGCTCCACAGGAAAACATGGATCGAAGATGCATTCTTAAAAAGTGATATGATGCGCGTGTCCAGTCTTCACTCTTCTTAGTCACGTTTCCTTGAGCTTAACTCCACTGTGTTTTGACCGTCTTTCCTTCATGATTCCTTGGCTTGCTAACTCTTATTTCCCAAATTCGAGTTGGAACTCGTCGCCTCTCGTCTTTCTTTTCCTCTTATTTTCCTTTCTGTATACTTGGCTTAAACATAACTGTAACCTCATGATCTCATGCAAGCTCTCCAAAATTCACTAGTGAATCCTGGATCTCGTCTACTTACTTATAAAGTATTCCACGCAGCAGAATAATACCAATCCACGTTGCCAATTGCCCTTATAAACGTGATTTTCTATAACTCAGGCTTAGTCAAAATGAACCATCCGCCTATAGGCCATACCTAGATTCAGTTGCCTACCCATGGCCTCCTGTAGGCTATTTCAAAACTGGCCAACTTCTTGAGGGTAAACCGTTGCTAACCATGACACAGTCCTCTTGCTCCTCACCGGACTGAGATGAGCACTCTTCGTGAGTCTACCTATTATGACCCCCATACCCGTATTCCCTTTCTTTGATCTAGGTAGTCTATCCACATAATCTATCGAGATGTTTTCACACTTCCCTTGCGAAACTTCCAATGGAGATAACGGCCCACTGGGCTTCTATGACTGGGCCTCAACCTGGTGGCACAACGTGTATCCTGAGACCAACCCGGCCACCTCCTCGAGTGATGCGCATTTTCCAAAAACCTTCTTTACCAAGCCTTTCACTCGAGGAACACATAATCTCTTGTCGTGCCTTAGTCATCCTTTATAATATATCTAGCGAGGTGACCTAACATCCCACCTTGAGTCGACTGGTCCATGTTCTTGACCAACTGCGGGTCTTCTTCCCGTGAAACTCCCTTCTTGATCCAGAAGAGTAAGTCTAAGCTCAGGTAATGCTAACTAACTAGCCAAACGGAGGAAGCTTCTTACTTCAATTGCCCTCCTCAGAGTTTTCCGGTCTTAAACCGCAACCACTTTAGTGGAATCCACCGCTAAGCCTTTCTTAAGAACTATGTGCCCAAGAAATCCAACTTCTTTCCTCCAAAGTGACATTCGGAGAACTTGACCTTCAACTGGTGGCTCCAAGCGTATCCATC
Source organism: Allium sativum (assembly GCA_030737875.1). NCBI lineage: Eukaryota > Viridiplantae > Streptophyta > Magnoliopsida > Asparagales > Amaryllidaceae > Allium > Allium sativum. The sequence goes on along the minus strand of CM060916.1, from coordinate 744,520,389 downwards.
TCCTCCTTGAGATGTATAGCATGCTCTTCCTCGTTCTTTTGAGGAGATCAAAATATCGTCTACGACGACCACGACAAACTTGTTCAAGGACTCCCCAAACACCCTACCCATCAAGTTTACGTAATATGCGGGTGCATTGGTCAACCCAAATAGCATGACTAGCCATTCTAAAAATCCATCTAGAGTCCTAAACGCAGTCTTGTCAATTCCATCCTCAGCCATCCTAGGCTGATGGAATCCGGTAGCTTGATCAAAAGAAAACAGATGCTCCTACAAGCTGATCAAACAAATCATTGATCCTTGGTAACGGTCACCTATTCTTCTCACGAAGATCAACACATAAGCGAATCAAACTGTCCACATCAGTAACGAATACTACTGGAGCACCCTACTCGAAAATGCTTCGTCTCAGGAAGTTCTTCTCAAGCAACTCCTTGACTTGCTTTCTTAATTCTCACTTCGTGAGGTCATGTGCCTAACCGGCCACGAAACTGGCTTGGTATTACCAACCAGATGATGCGGAAATCCATCCCACGTCTAGGGATAACCCCTTTTTCCTTTCCCAAGATATCAGGATATTCTCGGACCACCCTCACCGATTTCAAACTATCGATAGACGAGTTGAGGGATTCAAGAAAACATAACATGACGGGATCCCTAGGGTTGCTAGAAATTTCTAGGGTATTACCGAGGCGGATCATGAGCCTCACAACCCTATATACAAAAACCAGAAATGGCTTCAAAACAGGACAACCATTCCATGCCCAAAACCAACCCATATCCCCTGAAATCGAGAATATAAACATCCCACGAGAATTCTATATTCCAGATAGAAATTTTCAAATCCACTCAGACCATAGACAAACGGGCAGAACCCCTAATTGGATTTGAAACACATACGGGATCATCAACTACACTAGTACTTAGGTGCAAAACTTTCAACTGGGTTAGATGAAATAAAACTATGCGATGTGCCAGAATCAAACAAAGTTTGAACAGGGAAAATCAAAAAATGTAAACAAGATTTTCAACAGAAACACTACCTCTATCATGAGCTGGAAGAACGGAGGGGATGAATTCGCCCTCCAAATAGTCCTGCACACTGAATCTGACCTTGCCCTTGCTTCCTTGGGCAATCCTTGCTGAAATGTCCAAACTCACCACAATCAAAGCATTCGCCCCGCTTCCTCTTCTCCTTTTTCCTACATTCCCTGGCTATATGTCCAACTTTACCACAGAAGCTGCATTTCATATTCCCTCTTGGCTTGTCCTTGCGGTTGTTGTTATTCTTGTCTCGCTTCCCGGAATTTACCCTCTCGCCTTGAGACTCATTCGCCTACACCTCTTTCTTGTCATTGCTACCTTCTTCTTGAAGTAGGGCCAAATTCACCAAACTCTCGAAAGTCGCCCCCAAGGGTATATGAGACAGGGCCAAATCACGTAATGGCTCATTTAATCCTAGAGCAAAGTGTAGGGCCTTCTTCTGAGCTGTATTAACCAAGTCTAAATCGACACGAGCCAGTTGATTAAACTTATCTATGTATTCCCTAATAGTCATGTCCCCTTGCTTTAGTGATAAGAATCTCAATCCAAACCTTCCTCTAAAGTCATCCCAAGTCTCAATTGGCCTAGTAGCGGTGGTGACTACCTACCAACGTGCAGCTTCTTCCTTTAGCAACCATACCGCCAATAGAACCTTCCTGTGGTCACCTATATCAAAGGTGGATAAAAGATCTTCGGTCTCTTTCAACCAATTCCTTGCCTCTACAAAAGTCTCGGTTCCAAAGAAATTCTTGTAACCCATCGCCTTAAAATCTTGGCAAATCTCTGCGAAGTCAGTTTGAGGATGCTGAGGGGAAGAAGGAAGAGGAACATCAACTACCGGAGGAGGAGTAATATTTGCGGGGCCGGCTTCGGTCGCCCTAGCCTCCAAAAGTCTCCTATACCAAACAGGTACGTGTACTCCCTCCGGAATGGCAAAGTTGTCGGCCATACTGGAAACGAAGAAAAAGATAGATTCAGAATGGAGAAAAACGAAGGAACTTTGCTAATGGCTTTTTGGGGAATAGCCCTTTAAAAATAACTAGACTTTTCTTTAGAAAATACTTTATACTTGGTTTTGAAAATAGTTTTTCAAAAGTTTTTAAAAAAACCTTTTTATCCCTTCTCGTAAACCATAGGCTCTGATACCAAATGTAACACCCCACCTCCGCCAGGGTCACTCACAAAGGAATGCACTAGCTTTGGAGGGGCATTATTGGTAAACATGCATAATGACATAGCAAGGCAGGACATGACATATATATATGTAAATAAACAGAGTAAGTAAATAAAACAGCGGAAGACTTTTAAACCATTTCAAAAACAAGTCTGGTACATCAAAATGTCAATTTCCCAAATAAACAAGTCTAGTACATGAAATAACATCATCTGAAACTGAAAAAGAAAACATAATAGTAGCTATCCCCAAAGTGGAAGAAACCATAGCGAGCCTAAGTCCAAAGCATAAATGAGCTATCCAAGAAAGCAGCTAAGATCCAAGCTAGGCTCCTGTATTCCCTCCCTGAGAACCTGGGGGGGGGGAACGGAAGAAAAGAGGCAAAAGAAAACAGGTCAGTCAAAAAGACTGAGTAAGCCCTGCTACGATCAGTCTATAAACTAATAAAGTTAACATCATGATGGAAACTGAGGTGATCATAGATAACAACATACTGGCATGAATAAATCAACTACAAGATAGGTAGAGGTGTCATCGCATAAAGCAAGGTTAAGTTTTTGCACCACGGTGTACTAGCAAACCAACATAACAGGTATTGATCCCTTAGCCCAAACTTTGGCCCAATAACATGAAGTGACCTTAATAAAAGGTCCAGCCCACGGTCTAGTCGATCGGCTCCCTATAAACCTAACACGTCAAGTGTTGGTGTCCATATGGCCCACATATGGTTGTAGTTAGACTGTGTTGGGTCCACCTTTGGGTGTATCAAGCCTTCGGGTGTCAATCCCCAGACACTTAAGCAATAATGCACAGCCCTAATCTACTGGTACCCGTGCCTCGAGTTTGTCCAACATCGGACTACGTGCACGTCCGTAGCCCGCCGGACCCGCACCGCTGTACCACTCGGCGATCGCCCTTTGGTCGTTTACATCCGTCCAGTAATCGTGCCCCGCCCTAGCCTAGTCTCTAGGGTTGTGATGATACCAAACTGGGATTACTGCCGGAACGGACCCGCTGCTAGGGTTTCCCAAGAGGGTTAAGTGTGATTTAACCCTTCACTAATCATGGATTAAATCGGTTAAGTGTAACTTAACCCCATTCTAATCCCTCGGATCCCCAAGTGGATTTAACTGGCTAAGTGTAATTAACACCTAACCCCCTTTCAATCCCTCTAATCCCCAAATGGATTAAGTATTAGTGGACCTTGACTTAACCCTAATCATGAGGCATTAATTAATTTAATGCACCTTAACCTCTCACATTAGACTTTGTTGTGGTTACTAGTTAAGCCAGGCGGGTCCGGGTAGCTTTACACCACAACTTGGTCTAACCTCGGGTCTTGGCACCCCATGACCAACTTCCCACATTGGGTCCTATTGTTTGTAGCCACTAGTGAAGCCGGTCGGTTCCGGGTAGAATTACGCTACAAACTCAACCCAACCTCGAGTTGGCCACACTTATGTTTTCTAAGTGTCATGTCCACTTCATTTCAAAACATAATCACAAGTCAAACAATTACTTGGGTAGACCTAACTTAATAGGTAAATTCCCAGGGGGTAGACCTAACTTAATAGGTAAATTCCCAATCTTATACTTTCATGTATTTTAAGTTACCCCAAAACCCCCAACGTCATTCTATCGCTTACGTATTCGTAATAACGCATAAAGGATAGGAAGAGGGAACTTGGCACACATACACGAAGAACTTTCACATCACAACAAACATGCATAACATGTTAGACTTGCACAACTTAGCATAGTGAACTTGCATATTAGCATAAGCATGCATAACATGTTAAACTTGCACAACTTAGCATAGTGAACTTGCATATTAGCATAAGCATGCATAACATGTTAAACTTGCACAACTTAGCATAGTGAACTTGCATATTACCATAAACATGCATAATATGTTAAACTTGCATAACTTCGCATAGGGAACTTGCATAAACATGCATAACTTGTCAAACATGCACAACTTGTCATTTTAAACTTGCATAAACATGCACAACTTATTAAACATGCACAACTTGTCATTTTAAACTTGCGTAAACATGCACAACTTATTAAACATGCATAACATGGCATAATGAACTTGCATAAACATGCATAACTCATTTAACTTACAAATCATGGCATAGTAAACTCGCATAAACATGCATAACTCATTTAACTTGCAAATCATGGCTTGGTGATCTTGCATAAACATGTATAACTTAATAAACATACAAATCATGGCTTAACAAACTTGCATAAACATGCATAACTTAATAAACATACAAATCATGGCTTAACAAACTTGCATGAACATGCATAACTTATTAATCTTGCAAATCATGGCTTAGTATACATGCATAACTCAATAGATTTGCAAATCATGGCTTAGTACCCTTGCATAACATGCACAACTCAATAACATACATAAACCCCAACTTTCATCACACATTAACTTTAGAGTTTCTAAAACGAAGGTAAGAGGGCTTACAATGCTTATGCGGACTCAAATGAGTATAACAAATGCAAGAAACCCCTTATGCAACTAATTAAAACCCCCAAATGCAAGCAAACTTGATCAAGACTCCTCCTTTATGATGCCAATAGAAAAACAAGCCTTTAATGCAAGCTAAGGAGGATCATACAAGCCTAAATATGCTTGTATGCATGGAAAATTACTTAGGAATTAATTTAGGGATTGTATGAAGAGGGTGGAGGCCATGAGAGTTTGGATTTTGGCATAGTTTAGTTGCTAGGATGAATAATGAGTGATTTAGGGTAGGTTAGGGTCTTATTTATAGATTAGGTTAGTGATTTAGGCCATAGGATTAACCCTAGGTTGAATTAGGGCCATCAGATCTTAGAAACAAGCCACAAGACCAACCCTAATCATAAATGGTGCACCAGGCTAAGCAGCCCGTGCACCCCCTGTCGACAGGGCAGTCGACATGCCTAGACCCCTGTCGACAGGCCTGTCGACATGGGGTCCTGGGCGGGAATTTTTCCCGCCTGCCCAGTTTTCCCAAACCCTAGTTTTTAATTTCAAATTTAAATCCGTTTTTACTTAGGAATTTTCTGCAAACTTCAATGGGCCTTAACTGGGTCATACGGACTCCAATTTTCGAAAACTCGGACTCTATTTCGCGTATTTTTCCGAGACGAACGCAATGGCATAGCCCGTTTCCCTTGATTCCCATTTTATAATTTAATTCTGCCTCAATTTATGTTCTAACAGATTATTGAAAATACGGGTTGTTACATCCCCTTACCTGAGACTATATACACTTCAGAGGATTTCAGGAAGGATCCTATAGTCTTCACCTCTTCTGAGGAGACCACTCCCGCTAAGGCCAAAGAGCCTGCCCGTACTAGTCTAGCTTCAGACTCGGGTTGGTTGGGGGGAAACACACCACTTAGGATACACTTTATATAACGGCATTAGCATTCATTGCACCTCTTTCTTCGTGAATCCATTAATTCTAAATTTCGTTTGTTTTATTGTGCAGGTACGATGTCTCGATCCTACTGCGATATCAGGAAGCTTCGCCGCAGCATGTCCAATCCACCTCAGGATATCGAGTATGATCGCCGGGATGATCGTGGTAGGGAGGAGAGAAGGCCTTATGATCCCTATCATTCTCGCTCACCAGTTCGGCCGGAACAAGAGAAATACAAGGGTTATCAAAGCCGCAGGGAAGAGGACAGACCACCATCTAAAGACTCCACTTCTTCCCATGAAAAGCGCGATAGAGAGAGAAGTCCTCCGAAAGAAACCGGGTCTCGGAGTAAGCACAAGGTTCCTGCTACTAAACGACTTAGGACGGACAAAGAATCTACCGAATCCTCCTCACACAGGGACACCGAATTGACAATCCCCGCTCCTCCCCCACTAGATGCGGAAACTGCAGTAAAGCGGGCATATTTGAAGGAACAATTTCCCGAACACTACTTCGAGACTTTGACTTTTTTACCTGCCCTTGAACCTGTGTTGTCTAAATGGGCAAATGAGGCCAAAGCAAAGATAGATGCGGTGGAAAAACAGTATACTGAGATGTTCAAATATTCACGCAATCTTTCTAGAATCATCCGCACTCTAATCACAAATACTGATTCAATGCAAAAGACCGCGGAGGAGGATGCTCAGGCCTTAAAAGCTCTAGGAAAAGATTTAGAAGACACTCAAGCTCTGCTAGCTGTCGCTCAAAGGGACGCTTCTAACTTCAAACAACAATTCGAGGACATGCAAAAGCATTATCATGACTTGCTTGAATCTCACACTCAGGAGCGCTCTGAATTAAAAAAGCAAGCTGATGAGGCCAAGTCAGAAGCTGCTAAGACACGCCTTGCTTATGCTGAGCTTGAACGGAAAAACGCCGAGTTAACACAGAGGAGTGCTGAACTAGAAAAGAAGAATGCTGACTTGGCTTCAAGGCTATTGGAGGCAGAGAACAGAGCTGCCCTGGCTAAGGGCAATGTGGAGTGTGCTATCAAATCTGCGGAGGAAGCCCGCAAACAACTGTCAGAGGCGGAGGCTGATATTTAGGGTTTCGGCGAATTAATGATTGAATTCTTCGCACATATCATCCGTCGCCGAAACATTTCTTGGATCGAGGATTATCCATCCACTCTAGTTCAAGTATGGAATCAGATCGTCGAGCGGGAAAAAGAGGAACTTAAGGTCGATTCCCTCGATGAAGATAAACTAATGGAGAAATACTTGAGGGATGATGAACCGGAGCGCCTAGTTGAAGGGCGCCGCCTCATTGCTGAGGCCATGGAAGAGGAGAGACGAAAGTCTAAACAGAAGAATGTTCTCGGAGCTGGTTCCTCTTCTTCTGCCCCTGCGACTTCTGAAGTAGAGGGGTATGATCCTGAAAATCCGGGAATTGCCCGAACAACTCTGCTATCCCCTATTCCTGAAACAGCACCAGAGGTAGTAGTCACCCCTACCGAGAGGTCTTCAGAAGGTATCCCTACCTTTTCTCCTCAATTTGCTAAGGCTATTTCTACCTTTCGCCACGTGATTGAACAATCGATGAAAGACCCATTGTTTTCGCCTGAGTTGATAACTGTTGCTTCTCATTCTGTAGGTGTTGAATCATCCGAAAAGACAGATGTGACTCAGGGAGCCACCGCTGGGGCAAAGCCCGCAGAAAAGGCCAAAAGAGGGGAAGACAAGGCTGCTTCTATAGACTTGGGAGAAGGAAGTGAGCCGACTAAGGCCGCCACTCCCCATGATGAAGAAATGATAGTGGCTTTAAGGGATGATGGCGGTGACGGGGGTCAGGAAGAGGAACTGGAAGTTGCAATCATCGGGGAGTCAAAAAGTGCTGATGACGTTACTTTGGCTGCAATGAAAGCTGATCAAGACAAACGCTTGCAATTAAAAGCCGAAGAACTAGACCCTGAAGCCCTCAATCCCCTCGCAGTCGTGGATGCGGGATCAAGGTTAGTTGTTAAGCTCTCAACTAGATCTATTACAGAGGAACTCGCTAAAAAATCTTCTCTTGATTCCAGCGCCCCGCCCTCCGGGAAGAAGTCTACTGGCTCCAGCACCGCTTCTTCAGGAAAAAAGAAGTCAAAACGAATCTTGACGGAGGCTGAGAAAGAAGCAAAGGACGCGGAGAAAGCCGCCAAGAAATCCAAGGCTCATTCAAAATCTAAATAGTGGATTGCCTTGTATCGTTTTAGCATTTAGTGAACCAATAATTGCTGCTACAAGAGTAGCTCCTGCACTTTCTTTTTTAGCTATTTTCCTGTACAAATTCATTCATTTGTAAATAAAAATAACTCATTTTCTGCAATTTTGTTTGTTAGTAGTTCTGCACTTATTTAAAAATGCATGTCAATAGTTATGAAACGAAGTTGTGGAGGGGGGAAATATGCGTATACATACATGTCCCCAGCCAATTCCCACAAATTATTTAATGCTTAATCAAGCAATCTAAATGCTCCCGATTCTCTGACGGGATAGCACTTCCTGTGTCGTCAGTACCTGTCGTTTTTTCTGGCATTTCTTTTATACTCTCTCTCTTTCTCTTGAGAGTTAGAGTTCGAGCTCAGTAATCTATTCATTCCCCAGTCTTTCAGCGGGGAAAGATTTCTTTCTCAGCGCTCAGTCGGAGACGCCTTTATACTCTCTTTCTCTCTAGAAAGTTAGAGTTAGGAGAAGAATTTCTTTTTCAGCGCTCAGTCGGAGACGCTTTTATACTCTCTCTCTCTCTCTGGAGAGTTAGAGTTAAGAATGTCGTTTTCTCATTCTTTTATGTCTTATCGCACAAATAGTCGTTGTGCTTCTTTTTATGTCTAAACTGTTTTCAACCTTTTTAGGCTGTGAGTCATCCTGTATTTTATAATCACAACAGAATAACTGATGAATGTATATATGTAATGCATAAAAGTAAATAACACACAATATTTTTATAGTGGTTCGGCTAAGTCGTAGCCTACATCCACTTTATAGTTCTTCATTCATATCGTCAGATTTTCCTAAGGCAATTCGTGCCTTATTACAGAGTTCATAAGAAAAATAACACAAAGTACAGCATTTCTAATCCAAATATCGCATTAAGTGTTGGGCATTCCATGCTCTGGGGACTTCTTCGCCATCTACGGTCGTTAACTTGAAGGTTCCTTTTTCAAGTTTCCGTTGGATGACAAAAGGTCCTTCCCATTTCGGACCGAGGTGAGGAAGGGATGGAAAGACTCTCTTTATCACCAAATTTCCTGGTTCAAAAGTTCTGAGGCGAACTATTTTGTCGTAATAGCGTGCCATCTGACGTCGATGTCTTGCCGCACGCAAATCTGCTTCGTCCCTTTTTTCTTCGACTTCATCAAGAGACTCAAGTAAGAGTGCCCGATTCATCATCGGGTCATAATATGTCACCCTGTGGGAAGGAACTTCCAGTTCAACTGGAATTACAGCTTCTGAGCCAAAGGAGAGAGAGAAAGGGGTATGACCGGTGGCCGTTTTAAATGTTGTTCGATATGCCCACAAAGCTAGGGGCAATTTGTCAACCCATTTTGCCTTTGCACGCTCTAACCGTTTCTTGAGGATGGATTTTATTACTTTGTTTATTGCCTCTACTTGCCCATTCGATTGCGGATAGGCAACTGCAGTATATCGTTTGTCTATCTTATACTTCTGGCAGAAATTTCTGAATTCAGTACTGTCAAATTGGGTTCCGTTGTCAGTTATAATCGTCCTTGGGATCCCGAACCGACATATAATATTTCTGACCACAAAACTAATCACCTTTCTTGCCGTGATCTTGGTCAAGGGCTCAGCTTCCACCCACTTCGTAAAATAGTCCACGACCACTATTGCATACTTAGCTCCTCCTTTAGCAATTGGTAGAACTCCAATGATATCAATTCCCCATGTGGCAAATGGCCAAGGACTCACCATTGATTTAAGTTGGGTCGACGGTGCCCTGGGGATTTTGGCGAATCTCTGGCACTTATCGCAGCGTCGTGAATAATCAGCTGCATCTTTATTAATCGTAGGCCAGAAGTATCCGTATCGCAATATCTTCTTTGCTAAAGTTTGACCTCCTGTATGATCTCCACACTCACCTTCGTGTACTTCTCTTAGTACACGCTTGATGTCGTCGTGTGCTATACATCGTAACAGGGGCATAGAAAATCCTTGCCTATAAAGAGTATCATCTTGTATGACATATCTGGTAGCTTTGCGAACTACAGCTCTTTTCTCACTCTTCTTTGATGGGAGTGTCCCATTCTTAAGGAAATTCTTAATTGGAGTCATCCACGACTCCTTCTCTGGTTCCACTTCAAAAACGAATTCAATTTCCATTGACTCAAAGCTTGGCGATTCCAACGTTTCAATCGGAATAACCTCAGTCTCTTCTGGATTGTCGGAACTAGCTAGCTTTGCCAGCCTATCCGCTTTCTGGTTTTCAACTCTGGGAATGTGTGTTATGTTGTACCGCTCTAAGCTATTCAATAGCTCTCTCACTTTCCTGAGGTAGGCGATAAGTCGAGGTCCTCGAGCCACAAATTCCCCTCGCACTTGGCAAACAACAATTTTAGAGTCACAGAATATGTCTAACATTTTTACTCCGAGGTCTTTAGCAAGCTTCAGCCCGGCAATCAGGGCTTCATATTCAGAGTCATTGTTAGTCGCCGAAAATTCTAATCGCAGGGCGTAATATAACGACCGTCCTTCGGGAGTGACTAAGACGATTCCAGCTCCGGACCTTCGGTCGTTCTTGGCTCCATCTGTATATAGTTTCCACGGATCTATCTTTAACTCATCCTCGGTCTTAACCACTCTGTCATCGATTACTTCCTCCTCTGGAATGGTGAACTCCGCAATAAAGTCTGCTAGAGCTTGCCCCCTGATCGACTTTCGTGGTTGAAAATTCAAATCAAACTGACTTAGTTCTATGTTCCATTTGATCAACCTTCCCGATGCTTCGGGTCTCTGCAACACCTGCCTTAAGGGCTGGTCGGTGTATATGGTTATTGGATGAGCTTGGAAATAGTGACGAAGTTTTCGGGATGCAATTAGGAGGTTGTAAGCAAGCTTCTCAATCTTTGGATAGTTGCGCTCTGCCGCTGCTAATTTCTTGCTTACATAATACACTGGCCTTTGTATTTTGTCTTCTTCTCGAACCAGGGCTGTGCTAACGGCGTGAGCCAAGACTGCCAAGTAAACAAACAATTCTTCATGATCCACTGGCTTTGACAAAATCGGCGGCTTCTCTAGCAGTTCCAATAAATTTCGAAAGGCCTCAACACAGTCCGGAGTCCACTCGAAGTTCTTCTTTCCTCTTTTAATCAAATCAAAAAATGGAACGCATTTGTCTGTGGCTTTGAAGATGAATCTACTCAGCGCCGCTACTTTCCCTGCAAGACTTTGGACGTCTTTAATTCTCCTCGGTCTTCGATATTTCTAATCGCTGCTATCTGGCTAGGGTTGATTTCAATTCCTCGGGAGCTCACAATGAAGCCAAGGAACTTTCCCGATGCCACTCCAAATGAGCATTTCAGAGGATTCAATTTCATCCGATACTTTCGCAGGATACCAAACATTTCCGCCAAGTCTTGCGTATGGCTGGAGGACTGTTTCGATTTGACAAGCATATCATCCACATAAACTTCCATAGTCTTTCCTATTTGATTATAAAACATTCTGTTCACCAAGCGCTGATAAGTAGCTCCGGCGTTTTTCAATCCGAATGGCATTACAACATAACAATATAATCCCAAATTCGTAATGAAGCTCGTATGTTCTTGGTCTGGCACGTGCATAGGAATTTGGTTGTATCCAGAATACGCATCCATGAAAGAGAGAAGTTCATGACCCGCTGTCGAGTCTACAAGCTGGTCAATTCTGGGAAGTGGGAAACTATCTTTGGGGCAGGCTTTGTTCAAATCTGAAAAATCAATACAAGTCCGCCACTTTCCATTCGGCTTCTTTACCAAGACGGGATTCGATATCCAGTCGGGATATGTCGAATCTCGGATAAATCCATTCTGCTTCAACTTCTCTACTTCCTCTTTGAGAGCAGCCGACCTCTCTGGGCCCAGCATGCGTATCTTTTGCTTCACAGGCGGATGTTTCGGGTTTACATTCAATTTGTGACTTATAATGGATGGCGATATCCCACACATGTCAGCGTGGGTCCAGGCAAACACGTCCAAGTTCGCCTTCAAAAAGTCCGTTAGTTCTTTGGCTCGACATGGATCTAGTTGAGACCCAATCTTCAAGACTCTTGTCGGATCAGTGTCATCAATGGGAATTTCCACTGTCGCTTCATTAGGAGTTGCATTCTTAGTCTCTGGTTCCTCGTCTTTTCTGGGATCCAGGTCTTCAGGCGTTCCTTTTAGCAACTCCTTCGGGGCCGATTTCTCTAATTGCTACGCCGAGCCCCCCTTTGGGGGAGGCGAGGCATCTTCACTCTCGATGTTAAGTCCTTTCATCAACATCTTTAGTTCGGCCACATAACAGGCCCGTCCGGAAACTTGATCCCCTCTCATTACTCCAGTTCCAGCTTCGGTTGGGAACTTAAGCAATAAACACCAGGGGGCGATACAAACTCTGAATTCAGCAAGGGCAGGCCTCCCCAAAAATGCATTATAAGGCGAATCTACGTCCAATACTACGAACTGAAGCATCCGCACTCTTCTGCGTTCTCCTTGCCCCAGGGTCACGGGCAATTCTATGTATCCCATGGGAGTTGTTGATGCCCCGTTGAAGCCTCTGATCCATCCTTCATATGGCTTCAAGTCCTCAGACTCAAGCTTCATCTGATCAAATGACTTTTTAAACAAAATATTAACGGAACTTCCGTTGTCTACTAATACCTTATGAACCAAGGCCGGCCCAATGGTGGTAGTAATAACCAACGGATCATCAGTGGGTGATTGGATCCCAGTATTATCTCGGCTGCGGAATACCACGTCGTCAAACATGGTCTTCTGTTGTTTTATGGGGGTGATATCTTCCAAATCATCACCTTCATTCACGTCTAGATGCTTGGCAGCATTTACATATTGATCCATCGATCTGAAACTTCGGATTGTCGGGTGAGGTCCGCCCGCTATGGAGTTGATAACAATTCCTTTACCTTTCTGCTGCGCTGTAGGCTTGGGAGCAGGTAGAATCTGTTTTGGAGCCTGCTCTCCTTGCCCCCTGTCCCTCGGGGCAACCTTGTATTCGTCCAACTTCCCTTCACGCAGCAGCTTCTCAATCACATCCCTCAAATGCCTACATTCATTGGTTGAATGCCCATGAGTTCCATGAAACAAACAAAATTTCCCTGTTGCCATTTCTTTCTCGGTCGAATCACGAGGTGGCGGTCTTTTGTACTGCAAAACATTGTATGTATCCAGGTAAATATTCTCCAGGGTGTCGTTCAATGGTGTATAATTCTCATAGGTCTGGAATCGGGGTCTTTTGTTAGGATCACCTCCCCTACCTTCTGTTTCTTCTGTTACCGTTCGGATTACGGTTATTGTTGTTGTTACCCACGCTTCCAGCATTGTTGTTTCCACCCTTGTTTCCGACATTTACTTCAACCTTGCCAGAACTTTCCCCAGACTGCTTCACGGCGATATTACTCTGCACATTTTCTTTTGAAGCCGTCTCAGACTTTCTCTTTCGGTTTGCCCTGGCCTCCTCTCGCCTTAGATAAATATCGGCTTTTTCGTAGAATATCTCTCTTGTGGAGGGTGTTTTCCTAGAAAGATAATCTCCGAACTCGGATTCAGGATCGACTCCTTCCTTAAATGACATCAGAATAGTGGGCTCATGCGGGTCACTGACCTCAGTCACAGCTTGGTTAAAACGGTCAAGATATGCCCTCAAAGACTCTCCTGGTGCCTGCTTGATTCTCGATAATTCAATAACACTTTTGGACTTTCGGGCATGGAGTCGGAACTGGTTCATAAAACGCTCGCTTAGTTCCTTGTAATTCGAAATCGAACGAGGAGGAAGTCGGGTAAACCAGAACAGCGCCACATCTTCTAAGTAGATTGGGAATGCTTTGCACTTCACTTCATCAGGGGCAGCAGCAACATTCATGAGCCACGAGTATCGCATCAAATGCTGTCCCGGATCAGTCCTTCCGTTGTATTTGTCCATCTGTGGCAAGTTAAAGCGTCGGGGAAATTGGAAGTCGAGGATATCATCGGTGAAGGGAGTATGGCTTCGCTCAATGCCATAATCTTCATTTGTATAGTTCCGGCTCTCAGACATGATCTGGCGAACCATTGCCTGCACATCAGCATTAGTTGGGGGCCGCTCAGGTTCCCTGGCCCTAGTATCCGAGTTCCTTCTGGGCTCTTGTTCAGGAGATGCCCTTCTTCTTCGAGCTGCCTCTGCTCGATTCCGTTCCCTGCGCTCCCGGTCGATCTCGGGAGGAGGGGACTGGAGTCTTTGCCCCCGAGTGGGGTCATTGTTTCCTAGCGCTCGTGCAATATCCTCACGAGATCCCAAAGATCCAAATGTCAGCTGCTCCACGTTCTGAGGTCGTTCGAGCGGCCTTCGTTCACGGGGCCGCTCTTCCTCGGAAGATGAAGATTGATCCACTGATGTGTGACGAACCGGTGATGGAGTTCTCTGTCGACGGAGTTCACTAATCTCCCGACTCATGAGCCTCATATTTTCCTGCATCATGAGAATAGTGCGCTCGTGGACTTTCATAGCCTCCCTTGTGCTCTCAAGCATGTCAAGTAAGCGCGAGAAATCTCCTTGAGTGATGGGCGCAGATGGAATGACCTGATCACTAACCCTGGTGGCTAGAATCGGAGCATTCGTAGGGACTCGAGTGGAGGTTCTAGCTTCACCAAGCGTCGGGTCGGATCGGAGGTAGGAGGTCGGGTCGGTTCGGAGCTGGGGGGCCTGGTCGGATCGGTACGTGGCAAGCTGCTCGGGTCGGTTCAGATTGGGGGAATGCACTGCTTCAGAATCTCCTACCCGGATCGGATCGGAGCTTTCCCCCTGTTGGCGGCTCGGATTTCCTGCATTGGTTCTTCCTGCTGCTGAACTCTGCCCCCGAGACCTTGTTACAACCGCATTTTGCTGATCTTCGCCAGCTCCATTTCCTCGACCAGACTGAACTTCTTTGCCTTTTCCTTTGGCCATGATTCTTTGACAATCAATTCAACAAATATAAAAGAGCGTAGAAACTTAAGGATTAACTTATTTGAACTCAACAGTCCAAAAAGTAGAAAGAAATCCCGGAAAATAAAGAATTCAGATGAGGTTTCTCAGTGAAAGCACCAAAATGTTAGACCAAAAAGTGGTTCTAACACTCAAATTGATTAAAAGCAAATGAAATGAGATAAAAATGAAAATGAACACACAGGATTTATAGTGGTTCGGCGAAGAAATGCCTACGTCCACTTATCTTTCACTATATTCAATGATTCAGTTGCAAATACAATGTAAGATTCACTTGATTCCACTCACAACTCACTTATATTCACTCAATTGACTAAAACAAATAATGAAAGAAGATTTGGATTCTCCGGGAGTACTGGAGTTCGGATTATGGAGGTGGTTGAATTCTCGAAATGCCAAAAAAAAGATCCTTTTCTTTGTCTCCAGACGGGGTATTTATAGGTGTGAATTTGCTTAGAGCCCGATCCGGATCGGAGCCATGTGTCACTCATCCCATCAGCATCGGATTCGGATTGATTTCTACGTTGACAACGCATCAGAATAATGGACGTTATGGGCAGGAACTGGTCGTAGCCGATCCGGATATCCAGGCGCTTATGCTGGAGAATGATATGGAAAATGGGTTCGGGTCGGAGGCACACATATAAGGGGTTCGGATCGGGATACCCGATCCGACCCGGATTGGCTTGGAAACAACGCTCTCTCTTCTTTAGTCTGCTCCGCTCCGATCTATTTCCATGGCAACCCGGTGGCTTTCCGATCCAATGGAGACTATATTGCCCTCCGATCCGAACAGCTATGCCTTACCAATTTCCTCAGCAACAGTTCACCGATCCGAACAGAAGACTTTATCCGATCCGAACCGATACGCTGTTTTGACCCGACCCGAATAACTGCAGCTATCCGATCTAGGCTGTAGTGACCTCCCCGATCTGAGCAGTGGTGGCCTCTCCGATCCGAACCGAAGTCTTCTAATTAGAAAGGTTCTTCAATGCTTGATATCTTGACTTTGTGTTGACTAGTTCACAAAGTAGGCTAACAATATAAATAACACCATTTGATTTTTTATTACAAACAATTAATACCACTTTTAACCCTTAGGTTAATTTATACTAACTTGCTTATAAAACATAAGAGTTTTCATTATAGAATCATTCTATAATTATTTATAAACTTAAATAATAAATGTTAATTTACTTTTTATTAACTTTCATTCAAAATAATAGATTTCAAAATCTATCTTTAGTTATAAAATAAATTTTATAGCTTCATTTCCATCAATTCACCTGACGGTAAATCAACACTTGTAAAATAAACGATTTTTTTAAGCCATCTGCTGCCGATTACTCAACCATTACTGCCCATTGGTTAATAACAAAACAATCGTTGAATTATGAGTCAACAATCAACAACAAATCAATCACTCAATCATATTTGTTAAACAGTTCATATAATTGTAGTATGGAAAAAAACAATAAATTTGAGGAATTCAATTGGATCCCTCCAACCTGTTTGTCTATGCATCCAAATAGGTTACTTCAAATAATATCATTCAATTCAAATAAACATAAATAATATTGGACAGTCAATCAATAACAACAATTCACACATTTGTTTTTTTCCAATTTAATACGTTTATATTATTATAAACATAACCAACAAGGTAAGTTACCTCATTTAGAAATAACTACCAAAAATAAAGATTAGATTTCATTTAAATTAAACTAACGTTTAAAATCAACCAATTCATCCAATATATATATGAACATCCAATACGCGACAAACAATTATCAACCATAGCACACAAAATAAATTCCGACTTATATAAAATATAAGTCGGTTAAAACTGAGTGAGTTATACTCACTTTTCTTCCATTTATTTCAAAAGCAGTTAAGTTACAGTTAAATTAAATAGTCGTTTAATTTAACTGTAAATTCCCACTAACTCTCGCTCTGTCCAGATTAGTTCCATAAGGTATTGTTCTTCGCCATGATTCCAGTGTAGTTTGTTTCGTTCCACTCTGATGAAATATGCAAAATTATGCACAATTTCAATATATGATTTTAAATTAATTTAATAAATCTCTATTTAATTGGTTATCAAACTAATTACTTTAGCTTAGGATATATATATTCAGGCCGATTATTATTGAGTTGAAAACACGGCCGAATTTCTTCTGTTTTCCTGCTACGCTCCCTCTTCATACACGAACTACCCATTTCTAAACCCCACGCCTGCCACAACCACCACCCTCCATCTGAACATCATCAGAGCTCATCGAAGAACGTGCCACACCATCCTTTGTCAGTGCACTAATACCTACTCAACTCGACGTCCTCAATTGATCATAAGATCTCATCGAACGCGAAGCCTTTGTGGCTAAACCCTGACCATCACAGCAAGAGGTAGTTAATCATGGTCGTTCACCTCCAAAATCTCGACCATCTCAACAAACTACGTGTTGAACATTTTCGAAAATGATGAACCGATTTTGAGAAATCAGAGTGAAAAGTTTGAATAAATTATGGCCGTAAAGAACAAAAATGGAGTCGCTATTGTCAGTTGACCACGCGAGAGAGAATTATTAGGGTTTTACCGAAATGTTGTATTTATAGGGTGTTGGGTATATTATCTTATTAACATAGAAACTTCACCGTGCAGTAACATGTTAAAATCACAACATAGGACATCCAATCGAGATGAAAATTGCAATCTTAGAACAAAATAATATTCCGGACATAGTGGAACAAGTGTCATCGAATTCCAAGATCATTTGTAAAAATCCCTGTGTAATTCATATGTGTATCGACATGCGTTTAAATTGCGTAATATCACAAAATAAATCCAATTAACTTAAAATTTGAAATCCTACAACAATTTATCATTACATATTTAATAAAATTAATTTCGTTGAAAACCAAAGTCGTTTGAAAATTAGTTATTATATAATTCCATATTAAATCGATAAAACGAATAAATAAAAATCTAAGCGTTTACTATTCGTACGATCAAACGGCAAGTCCGATCGATACGAAAATCAAAATCATATAATTACTCACTAATACAAATACAACTGCACAAATTTCATCGCATTCCGAGATTGTTTCCTAAAACGCTATTTTTTTAACGTAAAATAACGTTATTCGGACACCAAAATACCTGGTTTCCAAAAATAACGAACTACCTACCTATCCTGACTCTAAACGTCAATACAAATCCAAAAGAATTGGTTTTGTGGCTTAATTCGATTGCTTGTTCAAGTTATACACAAATAGCTTTCATTTAAATTAAATTTATTTAATTACGCACTATATAAAACGATTAAGCGTTTACGGTTGTGGTTGTCATATACGACATCCAATTGCCATGAAATTTGATTTTGTATAACGTTATGGTTCCAATCAAGCTCGTTTCATCGAAAACCGAGGTCATTTGCAAAATAGCTATTCTTAAGGCTTATATAATATCGATAAAATATATAAATTCCAAACAACCCAATTAAATAAAAATAAATCATTATTATCATATATATATATTTATATATGTATATATCAGAATGGAACATATATCTTCAAATATAAACCAATATGGATTTATAACTCAATATTACCAATTTCGAGTTAAACGATATCGATATTAAATAAAAAAACCTTTTAGTTTTATTGAATAAATGTTATAGTTTATAAATGATTCCATAGCGATTTTCTGAAAATTTGATTGGACATAATTAACATTCTATGATATGAAATCTCCATTTTTCTCTTCCATTAGAAAATTAAAATCAAATAGAATCGGATGATTCTTGTTTCAAAGAATTCCGACTTAAATGGATTTTATATGTTCAATTAAAGTTCAAAACTAAATACTACGAACTATTGCGACGTTACAAGCTCATTTATAATTAAATACAAATTTAATGTTCAAACTTTGGTTTATTAAATGGATTTTATATTGTAAATCCATTTATAATTCTAAATCAATATTTAAAATAATAAAATAAATTAAATATCTGACTACAAAAAATACAGGAGGTTACAATATCATAGGCTATCCTGCTAAGCTCTTTCAACATTTGCTAAAAAAATTAACCTTGGGAAGTCCACACAAACAAAGTTTCATATTATTAATCTAGAAGTTGTTTTCTTGGAAGAAATCAAATTTTGCAGCCAAATAAGATTTAAGTTATTAAACTGCAAGTTTAACCTCGAGAGCTATGGTTTGCAAATTTAAATATAAAAGAACTTTTTATGTAAACATTACATCACATAGATATGTTTAGGTTATGAATCAAACTTCAACATCTTAACAAGTGAACAGTGATACAAAAAAAATGAAGAGTAAATAAACATGTAGACTTATAAGAACTTCTACAAATCAGAGTACCTTAAATCCAAGTTAGGCGACCAAAGAATTATAAGAACTTAGGAAGGAAATCGAATTAGACTAATGTGAATCCGATCTTCGTTAGGCAGTGAAATGAAGAGGAGTTTGGAAGCGTTGTGGAAATCGGATGAAGAAGGAAATAAAAAGTGGTTTGGGGATCGTTCTGGGATTGAAGAAGCGTTCGTGATTTTTTGGGATGAAGGTTATTTAGTGCTAAGTCGAGGGAGGGAAATCAAGAAGGAAAAAGAAAAAGAGCGGCAATGAAAGTTAATTCGATGGGAAAAGTAAATTGGAGGACAGAATGTAGAATACAGGTATCCTCGGCGTTTTTCTTTTAATGTATATTAAAAACAACAACTTCTTACCGCATTTACAATTTAAAGCCGAGAATAAGTGCGGTAAAATGTGTTTTTCTTGTAGTGATAATCTTGTTAGTACAGATTCACTTAACATGTTATCTCAAAATTTTAACCCATATTTCTTTTCAAAATGTTTATTTCACCATTAAAAATAAGTTATTATTACCTTAGTTATGAACACATTTGTGTTTTCACATTAGTTCTTAATACAAGTTATACTGAGAATTCTCCATTATTACTTTAGTCAGTTAGAAGATAAGTCTGAAACACAAGTTAGAAACTAAATCAATGAAAGAGCCTAACAAATGGAAATCTACGAAGATCGATACCCAACTTAACATGGACTAGATAATATTAAGACTTTCGAAACCTATCAATTATAGAACTTCTAGGATATAGATTTTGGATGAAGATCAAGATTTAACAAAGGGAATCCAAATATGAGAGAACTTCTAACAAAGGAAACAAACTCGAAGAAAGGGGCACTTAGAAAGATAAAATTTTAAACAAACTTTTATATTGAAAATACTTTTAAAACCATTTTTAAAACTATTTATAGTTTTCAAAATACGCTCCCTCAAGAAAGACTGTTTGATTGATTTTACTTGTTCCAGGTATTGCTATACTATCTCTTATGAGTTTTAAACACCATAAGCTAAAGTTTTTTACTAAACCAAAACTATGATACCACATGAAATGACCGACTTTTTCTTACCATTTAAGTCAGTAATAAAACTAACTCGATTCGTTCGAAATATCGATTGTTTTAACTATGGGGTTTAATAAAATCAAATAACAGAACACATATAGTTCACAGATACAAAATAGTAGAATAACTCGCAGCGGAATAAATAACTTAGTAGTTCATGAAGCAACTATACACAATATCTCAAATTAAATTACATAAAATATCAAAGTAATTATTTAGTACATTAGAAAATCTAAGATACATAAATAACATAAGCAAGAGATGGAAGTGGAATAACTGAATCACCAAGATAACAATAGCAGGTAGATAACGAGTTGAATCTCCAGCACTTAGAAGATAAACTGCCAAAGCCAAGCTCCTCAGTTTGACTCAAGCATCAAGTCAAAAAATAAATCAAACACTCGAGTCAGGATTAACATGTCCAATAGTAAATCAACTCAAATGAATTGCTCAAATGGAATACACAAGTAACTAAGAGAATGTTCGGGATTCCATTCTTTAAGGATCCATTAAGCTAAATATTATATAATACAACAAGCTATTATAATAGTGTCTATGGTTAAATACATTATGGAAAATAGCGTAAGCGAGATTACCATTATTACCCTTACACTGTTTATAACGTCATAGTCTACATAGATACCATAAAGTCCACCGTAAACAAGTAGCAATCAGAGGGCACTCCATAGGTATGACAAATATCAAAATCGTAGGGGGCTCGTTTATGATAATACGACAAGGCACCGAGGTTATACCCAACAGTAGGTTTCAACCAGATTGCGGACCCAGGCTAGGGGTAACGCATAGCCGCAACTACAGCCCACGTCAGACAACACTTTCAAATCAAAGGGCCCATGGTCATATCAAAAAGTAATAGATTTAGCATCGAAGAAACATATAAGCTAAGACAAGCACTCCATTGGCTAGTGTATGGCTCAGGTTTTAGTCATTTCAATTATGACCTGAAGGTCAAGGCTACCATCATCATTCTCTTTCTTCAAATCAAGTAATCACCTCCAAATCCATCCTACTTCAT
Source organism: Allium sativum (assembly GCA_030737875.1). Taxonomy (NCBI): domain Eukaryota; kingdom Viridiplantae; phylum Streptophyta; class Magnoliopsida; order Asparagales; family Amaryllidaceae; genus Allium; species Allium sativum. Next base: position 744,499,037 of record CM060916.1, on the reverse strand, counting down.
TCCGGATTCCCCTTCGTGTGCACAATTATTAAAGCAGTATCGGTGTTGATCGAAAGTATGAAAATACCGACTTCGGACTCTTCAACAACCAAACGCTTATTTCCCATCATGGTCATTTATATTCAAAAATCATATTTGAATATCATAAATCAATATAATAACAACATTGGTTTATATGCAAATAATTACATTCAAAGGTTTCAAAATCGTAAGTCATGTCTTAAAACATCACAAAACAAATAATAAAGATATTGATTTATATTCAAATCATTAAGTTAAGATATTTCAAATCATTTCAGTATTTGATCGAGTTTATAAATCATAAATGAATTCATTACTGCATTCAATTAAAGATTCACATTCAGTACTTGCAAAATAGTTTATAACAAAATTACATTTTTATTTCACATTCATATATCTCAAGTGTCATTATTTCAAGAATCTTTATTTTAACAATTTCAGATTCACAAGCTAGGATTGGTACAAGTTTTATTTAAAATAGTTAATATAATATAAATGGTTTTATTTAAATAATTTTATACTAGTAAAATATTTTGATTCAATATAAATATAAAATATATAATGGTTAGATTTAAGAAAAAATGAAATAGTTTAAAATAGTTATAAAAATATAATAATTAATTTTAAATGTATATAAAGTAGTTAAATTAAAATAGTTATAATATTAACTTTACTATTAACTTTACATAGTAAAACTCAAATTTAGTTTAATATAGGATAATACTAATTTCAAATAATTTAAACAGTCCAATCCAAACCACTCATCTATATTTCCAAAGTTCATTTTCATTAATTCAGCTTCCACAAATTTATTTTAAAATCAATTTTAAACTTTAAACAATAAATTCTTAAGTTCAAATCATTTCAAAATAGTATTCAAATTGGGTTATTCAATTTTATTCTTAATGATACAAATTAAATTCAAATAATCCTTTTTAATAAAGCTCATACCAATTGAATCAAATTTTCAATTTAATCGATTATAGAATTTTAACTTCGATTATATTTAGATAAAAACATTTACTTAATCAATTATTTTCAAATCATTTCATTAAGTTTCATTATCATACTTAATTCATAACATATTCATTAAATTAAATTCATATCTTAAAACCGATTTACCATACTTGGTAACTAACAATCCAATTATGCTATTTAACAAATCATTGCTAAATTTCAGACTTCTCTTTAAACCTTTTATATTGTTACATTTTATGAAAATCCATATTTATATAGTTTTAAAATTTAAATAGTACTCATACTACATTAAAAAATTCATTAGTTCACTTACTAATTTTTTTGTGTTATTTAAATTTTAAAACTAAATAATATTATAATTAAAAATCTTAAATTTGTATTTTAAAACATATGTCAACTTATACAATAAAATTTTATAACTAAAATTTATTTCAAAATTAAATTTAAAGCATTATTAGGTTATATAAAAATATACATTTAAATAGAATTTAAATTTAGATTTTTAAAATACATTATTAAATCAAAACATATTTATAAATTCACAAATAATTTTCAAAATAGACCAACGGTGTTCGTATATAATTTTCTACCTAGGCCAAGTAATACAGATATATATCCTTTCAAACCGTTTAATATTAAATTTATGGGTATTTATCATTTAAACTCGCATCCCAATAATTCAGTTTAAATTTCTAAATTTATACAGTGATTCAAGTATGTATCATTTCAATCGATATTGGTTTTTCGAATCTACAGTGAACTTGCAGTATAAGAACAAATAATATAACATTTCAAATGAACCATCCATATCAGCATAAGTCATAACAATCAATTTTGAATCATATATGTCATAAGTGTGCATGTCACATGTGCGCAAACAAATAATCGGGTTTTCTAAAGCAATCCTGACATTTCATATGTCATTTCAAATGATATTAATTTACATATTAAAAATTTTATTTGTTAGTGAGGATTCTCACCTTTCATGGAAAAATATAAATAGATGGCATAGGCTAAAAAAAGACACGGAAGCTGACATGAAAGTTGACACAGCACGATCGAATCAACGAATTGAATTACTAAGTGGAATCAAGCCAAGCTAAAATCACGAGTCCAAATCAAGACTTCCTAATTTATTACATATATATATGTGTGTGTTCTTGTGAAGCAAAAAATATATACATTTGTATAAAATCTCCAAACAAAAATATTATCTTCAACTGATAATTACCTGGATTGAACTCAAGACCTCACACTCCTCATTTCCATGCACAACAACTTCGCCAACACACTCGTATATTTCGAAACTCCACATAATCACATACAAACAGACTTACACCGCAACTTCACCCACCGCCACACCCACACACAAACTTGGCACTACTGGCTTCAAGTGGAGGAGGAGGTGGCCAGGAGCTGCGACCTGGGAAGACTAAGCTTCTACAAACAAAAATCCTTTTTTATGGTAGGACTACGGGTTTGGGATAGTCACACAAGTGGTAGGAGGGGCATCGAAGGGCAGTAGGTGGTCGGAGGCGACCCGGAGGGGGTAGGCAGAGTGTAACCCAAGTGGTAGAGGCAGAGTCGCCCTTAGGGCCTGGGAGTTGGTGGACGCACAGGAAGAAAGCGATGGATTTTTTTTCTTATTTTGGAGTTGGTGGGAGCTGTTGGTGGCCATAATGGTAGAGACGCACGTGGTTTAGAAGGTGATGGGGAGGAAACTAGACGGGTTTTTCATTTACAGTAAATAGATGGTAGAGGGGAGAGAGATATGAATTTAGTTTTGATTCCAATTGTTTCACTGATTTAGATTCAGAAAAATTCATGAATCAAGTTGATTTTGAATTCCAGATCTTGATCTAGACAATAAGAGGAATATAAATGAGAAGTTTCTAAAAAATGATGATATAGAGAAAGATACGTACTATTTTTATTTCAACCGAGAAGCGATTACAGAATTCTAAATGGGCAAATTAAATAACTGGGCCTTACAGGTTCAATAACTCATTCAATACAATACGAGAATAAATATTAGACCCAACACACTAGAGAAATATGTAGGCTATGGATAAAATATACACAACAAAAAACCGTTCGTCTTGCACGTTTTCACAATTACAAAGGCGAATTCTGGACAATTAAAATTGAATTTCAATGAATCGAAAAATGTTGGATATCTAGAATTCAGAATAGATTCATAAAAAAAGATGATTTTAAATTTTGACAAATTTGATAAAAATTTAAATTTAATCCAATTTGACATAAAACAGACCTTTTTGAAAAAAAATCAATAGAGTTGGAAAATCAATATATTCATTGATTCAATTTTATTACTTAAATTTTTTTTTTATATACTTACATAAATTTAATTAACACAAGTTGAATCAGTTAAATAGTTACATTCATATTTGATAGTTGTTTAATTTCACTGTTCAACATTATTTACTTTTGTCCATATACAAAAATCAATTCATTTATTTCATTCAATTAAAAAAAATTGAAGTATTAAATAAAAAAATTAAATTCAAATAAAAATTATTAATTTTAACCTAAATAAAATTCAGGTTCTTACATGTATAGTGCGGTGGAACTTCAGGAGACTGATCTTACCCTAATGCAGTTCCATTATGATAGCAAAATTACAAAAAAATATGGGTGAATAGTAGCTGGTATGGGAAAAGCGGGGAAAAAATCAATTGGATGAGCGCTAGAATATGGGGATGCTTAGGATATGGTGGAGCAACGAGGAGTTCCAAATAAGTTTACCACATATTACTTCAAATTTGTTTGTGTATTTAGTAGATAAACTAGAATTGTAAAAGGTAAATTCAATTTAAATTTGCAGAGGTAGTCAGGGAGGAACTCCGAGAACAAAAGCACAAATCTCGTCACACATTGTGGAGACTTAGTAAATTTATTAATTAAGATAACGAACAATTATTACAATTTTTATTTTAAGTTATAAGTTCTTAATAGTTAGTTACTAAAACAATATATAATATATGTTTATATTAACATATTTCAGAAAAGAGAGCGCAAGGCTCCTTTGTCGTATTGAGATGTTTTTGCTCATACCTATGGCATAAGGCAAACCGATGATTCAGGCACATCTGTGTACACTTGGGATCATGATGATAAAGCAACTATTGCATATGTAAGTATAACATAATCTAAATTTATAAGTTGATTAAAATAAGTTGTGTAAAATTCAATTGTATTTTGCATCACACCAAAAGTTGCAGCAAGCACGAGCACAACTACTGGATGACACAAGATGGGAAGATTTGACTACTGATGAGGAGGACATCATTTTTAAGTCTATCATCAATCTACCAACTGGCTGCAGACGCTATGAATTTGAGAATCAAGTGATAATTTTTGAAAAATAAACTAAATTACATATTTTTAATTACAGTTATGTAAATTGTGTTTATGATGTTAGAGACAATTGTAACAATTTATTTATTTTCCCAGGTTAAGACGTCTTAGAAGGGACATCAAAGAAGGATTAAGACAAAGAGAACATTACGGAGCTACGAGCCTAGATCGGTAAGCTTTAGGAGAAAAAACGTCGTCATGACGTGCAGATAGATCAGCTCAACCAGCGTTTGATGGAGTATATAGAGCAACATGGAAGGTATACATCGTCGGGTGGTTTTAGAGGGGATGATGAGTGTTGAGAGATATGTTTTGTTATGGCTTTTTCGTAACGAGTGGGTGAGGATATCCCGAAAATCAACATAATCACCATGTTGACTATTCAAGCAATGGAACACCAGATCATTAATAGAAAGAAGTCCGAGGATAAGAAATAGAAAAAAAGAAAATTAAAATAGAAGAAGAAGAAGAAGAACACAACTGAATAGAATCAGAGTAAACACAAATCTCACAGCGGAACAAATAAAATATATTATATAACAAAACTTTTGAAATGCAAACTTATATCTGTATATACATACCATTCCAGAGTACAACTCATAACATCACAACGGAAATACACTCAATGTACAACTAATGTTGAAGCCTCCTGCTCCAAGCTCTTCCAAGTATATCTATAAAATCCTGACTACATGACTGCCCATACAAATTTGGACACCCAAGAGTTTAGGGAAAACAAAACAAAATAAACTCTAGGTCAGTCATGGGACTGGTGCGAGTAAACTTCAACCATTTGGTTTAACTTTTAAAAATCATTTTTCAAAAGAAAAGATAATCATAAGACCGATCCACACATAAACACGAATGGTTTTTACCATATGATAATCCAAAACATTTTTCAAAATCCATATTATTCTGATATTATAATAGTGTCTATTAAAAGTAAATAGCAATCTAGTAGAATACTTGCATCTCACGCTCTACATATATAATATACAATCAAAACTGCAGGCTCTTATTGGGGAATGGATTTCCAACTATGACAAGGTATGGAAATACCTTCCGATCAGTGTACTCTAGAGGGGATACACTGGAGTTCAACAAGAACATCTTGCTACTCAGCCACACATGTCCGGCCATTCATTTCGCTTGAATGTTCGCAATATATTGTCACCTTACAGTTGGTATACTAACATAACTGTTCTTAGGAGATACAGAAATGAAAAGAAGTAACAAATATGAATATTCTCTAGATGGTGATAATATACCCTAATTGGGCGTGACCACTTAGCCATGCTGCCTGTCCGATATTTGTCATTTCTTAATTGATGCGGCTTGAGGTCATAGCATATCTTTGGACATATCACATCTTCATTTACTTTGAATGTCACTTCGTCATACCTGCCAAATCACAAATTGATTTCCCCAAATATACCATAGGTATAAAGCTAAGAGAAACAAATTTCTCCGCCACCAACGTGGATACATTTGAAGAGATCAACATACGCGATCTATTAGATACATTCTGTCAGACGTTCATCCATTCAAGTTGCCCTGGGTTTGGAAAAACCAAAAGCACTATTCTGTAAATCCATCTTAGGCGATTTCTACCTAGGATCGCCAGAACAGCCCTTGCATAAACGCTGTCTTCAATTGGTCTTCATCATATTTGGTTCGCAATGCTAATGCCCATACGGAGTGGTTTTCAGATAATAAATCTGATCCCGGTCTCTCCGTATCGACAATGGGTAATGGTCAAAAACTCTGATAGCCGGTTATTTAACTATCAAAGGAAAAACATACATACAAATAATGGTCGTATTTCAAAATGGAAATCTTACCGATCAATCATCAATCAACACTGAGCCCTTTTTAATAGATTTATTAATAATAATTTCATTTCCCGATTTCCCTTAAATATCTTTTACCCAAATATTTTCTTACTCGTTTAGCCTTTCGCAATTTCTTGGAAAATGTTTCTATATATTCACAACTCCTTATTTCCCGTATTTTGAAAATAGACATTATTAACATTGGAAAATATTTCCATATCTAATTCATGCATCACTAACCTTCCCCATCCGTCAGTCCTAACCATAAACTAGTAAGAGAACAATTCCCTAAGTAATAACCCCGAACGCCGAGACCCACATCAGATCGACACTCAAGAAGCCATTCTGCTTGACTAATTTCCATTCAGTTTCTAATTTCCTTAATCAAATTCTTAATTTACTATTAACAAAACTGTTTACATAACTCTCGTGATAAATTTACGAATCCACTTATTTTACGGAAATCTTTGATTATAATGACAATGTTATAATCTCTTCTTCTGAAATATTTAACATCAAAATATAACTTTTATTCATTAATTTGAATAAATAAATAATTAATAACACAAATAAATCTTGATAAAAATCGGAAAGTAAATATTACTTTCCTGAATTTGATATAATCGAATTTCAACTTATAATTCCCTTTCGAATAATCCATATTCGATTAATGTTCCGAATTTCGGAATAAACTCACCGTTTCATGTCAACTCAATTTCTAAATTCACTTTTGAAGCTTCCTTTGTAACCATTCTCATTTTGCAAACCGTTTGCTTTTTAAATCATCATTCACTTTAGAACATGAATACTATTCCTTTACAGCAATCCCGACTCATTTTATCAAATCAAAATCCTAATCTGTATTTATTTATACTGTTACAGGTTCACACATTGTTTATCAAGTTATTTTTATAAATTTATACACATATTCTATTTCGTTTACAAGTGAACTTGTAAATTTTATATCAAGTTTACAATTCAATCTCGATTACATACTCGATTAGAAATTATTGGCTTCAAACCAAATATTAACCATCTTGTCATATTATAAATATAATATATACGTTCTAAAATTTTAATCATTTTAATAATATTCGACATCGATGAATTATAATTACAAATCCTTATGGTTTTATTTAGTTCTATTCACATTTCGAATATTGAAATGAGTTTCACATTTTTCTTTTGAAAACGATTTCTATTCCCTTTTCTAATATTCATTCTTGAATTTACATTTTCAAATTATTTTATAACAATTATTTCATCCCATTTCTAATTATCATTTACAAACCAAACTTCTTGTTTTTATATAACTAAACAAGTTATTATACTCTAGTTCATTCGAAATTCAATTTCTATTTAAAAGTAGATTATCCTTTTTAAAACCCTGGTTTCTTTTTCAATATAGTTGAATATAATTTTTGATATTCAAATACCAATTATTTCAGGTCGATGGTACTTAAACATCCCAAAATCACACAAAAAATCAATTGTCGACTATTAGTCATTTCATATATTGCAATATATGAAAAATAACAATATAATTGTTGAGGAATCCAGTTGGATCCCTCCAACCTGTTTCCCTGCATCCACAGATGTTAATCAATATAAATAATACCGGTTTTAGATCAATCTTAGATATAAAAATAAATATAAACAATATTAAATTAACGACTTATATATGTATAACTATATATATTATTTTAGCCAATTAATTAGCAAATCATCCAAACAACCATCACACACGACATTCAATTATTTTTATCAATATTAAATAACGTTTCTAAAATTATAAAACTAGACAAAGTTAGTGATTCTACTCACCTTGGTCGTGAATTGTTAAATGACGATTAACGTTCCGTTAATTCAACCGATCGTTTTATTCTACCTAAAATTGTAACGACTTCCAAATCACTCCAGATTAGCTCTGATACGAAGTCTATGACCATATGATCCTAACAGATCATGTTTTGTTGAACCCTAATAACATATGAATAAATTATCCTTATAAAATGTTTTCGTTTTGATTTAAATAATATAAAATTTCTAAATAATTAATTAACCAGTAATTACCATTTAAAATCTCTAATTACATTTTAAAGCCGTGTAATCTTTCTTCTCTTCCCTTTTTCGTGTAAATTTTCTCATTAAAAGCCCATTAATAAATGTTTAATACTGCAAGTTAAGTACAATATAGGTTCATACGATGCAGACCTTTTCTAATGTCTTCAGGACATATGCTCAAACCATTAAGTCTGAAAATCATTTTCCAAACAGGCAAAATTATAACCGCTACTATAAACATTAGGTATCTCCGGTGCCAAATCTTGGTAGGTGGTAACGTACTGCTCAGAGAAATCCTCATCTTTATCGCATCCTGATTGTGTACAATTTTTCTTCTACTTTTTTTTGTTTGATTTTATTTGGGCTCACTTTAAAATTGGCTCATTCTCCCTTAACCCATGCGAAGAGCTTCTTCTTCCCCTGCTAAAAATACCGTGACCTGCTCCCTTAAATATACCATTTCCACACACCGATCCTCCTTCCATTCCTTTAAGATTTATCAAAACCACATTGCCAAAATTCATCACATCTGCATCTCCTTCCCTCCGCGTCCTTGTTTCCCAACTCGTAAGTCTCCCTCATTATTTCACGCAAAAACCAGTACATCTTCCTCCCTGTTTCGAAACTTCGTCAACTTCCACGAAAAAACCCATGCAACTGATTACTTCACCACTCCGAAGCTTCCGCCCCTAGAAAACGCCCAGACCCATCACGGTTTCCAAAGCTTGGTGCTGCTGCGTCTGGCCACCGTGTGGAAACTCACCACCGTTGCCCGTAACCCTCTCCTCCCCTTTCAAATCTCATGCAACCCCTACACCTTTCTACAAACCTGTTCATCAGCACCTAAATGCGGCTCTCACCCCTAGCAGGTTGCGATTTGTATACATTTTTTTTCGAAAACAGTGCTTCGAGTTACACGGGATGTACACAAACGTGAGGAGAAAACCCATACGAGCACAAATATATTGGTGCGACTGAAGCTTCCCCAATCCAAATAAAACTATATGACGTCAGAGCTTGAACTCACAAGAGTTAGTGGATTCGGTTTGGAATTTTTGATGAGTACGATTTTTAAATGGCAGATTTTAATGATCGTAGATATATAAATTTGAGATCTGGTTTTGTATTGCTTCAGGAAGATGAATGAGAGGCTGTATTTATAGTTTGCAATTACTTATCGGTCAAGGAGTAGAGTCGCGTAGCTCAACCTAGGTTTGCAGTTGATTTTGGATTGTTATGTTTCCAGATGGGTGACAATTCATATTGTAGCTGTGCGCGATAAGAGAATACATAGCAGGCAAAAAATAGGAGACGACAGGATAGCTGGCTGAAGAGAAAAATAGTGTATTGAGAGGACTATACATAAATCAAACTGGACAGGGCGTATTTTATTTTAGTATTTAATGTTTTGGGTACCGGCTACACACATTCCCATACATTTACGGACTATTGTCGACAAAAATAAAAATATCATTGTGACGAGCAATGTGCCATGGTACCCAAAATATAATAACATAGACAAGATAGCTTATTCTGTGAAATCCCAAAAATGCTGATTTAGGGTGCAAGACACGTTACATAAAAAGTTGCTTATTTTCCAAATAAAAAATTACTAAAAAATTCTAAAAATTAAATTAAGGCTACGTCTTAAATATCTTGTCCAAATTCGAAATAAATAATTTATTATAATTAAATAACCATTATGGTTTATAAACAATTCAATAGCGGCTTTCTAAAATTTTGATTTGGACGTAATTTACAATCTATAAGCCAAAATCTCGATTTTTCACTTCCGTTAGAAAAACATAGTTAATTAGATTCCAATGTTTCTTTTTTTAAAGAAATCTGACTTATAACGGATCCTATATACTCAGTTGGAATTCAAATCGTAATATTACAAACTGCCGTGACGTTACGAGCTTGATTATAATTTATATTATAATTAATGCCTTCAATTGTCTTTTGAATAATAACTTGTTAAAATAATTCAATTATAAATTGAATTAAATACCTTATATTATCCAATTCACGCAACATTGCCAATTCTACCATTTTCGACTATTTCAGAAATTAAAATTATTATCCTACTATTTATAGTAATTAAATATTCACATATATTAATTCAAACCATTTAAATTATCAAACCAATATATAATAAATTAAATTAATTAATTATTATATCACTAAAAATCAGGGATGTTACATTCCTTCCCCCTTAAAGAATTTCATCCCCGAAATTACCAAGGTAGAAAAATGCTATAATCCTTATTATAACTAGATTAAAAATCTTATGTCTTACTTCTTAATAACTGAATCAATTAATTCCAATTAAAATATTAATTCATTTTTACTAACGAAAATTTCCAAAGATCCTGAAAATTTTCTAACATTTAAATTCCCGAAAATTTCGCCAGCGTCTCTTTTGCACGGCTCAATCGATACAACTACAATCGCCTCTCTAGGCCTTTTTCCAATTCAAAAGAAAATCAAACAGCCAAGCGGCTTGCCAAACAGGCTCATAAAATATCTCAATCCAAATTAAAATAAACTTGTACCTTTTTGTCGGTCATACAACTTTATCTCTTCCATTTGTTATATATCCACGCCTCCAGAATTAATCTCCAATCAACATACCCTCAAACCAAATCATTCTCATATACCCGAACCGAATTCCATTTCAAACTTGATTCCATTCTCAATTCAAATCCTTACTCAATAATTCCATAACCAAGTTCAGTTCCATTACAACATCTTAGTTCACAGATTTCATTACTTTACCAAGTTAAATTCAATTCCAATACGATTTCCACTTAACTGGCGTCGATTAAATTCCAAATTTATTTTAACTTAGTTTTTAAGCAAAATTCATATTTATTTATTTCTATCTCTTTAACATCACAAGTTAAATTTAATTTTGGAATTCAAATACCCGGGTTTCATTTCAAATCAGTTTGAAATCATATGTATTCACATATAATAATAGTAATCCAAAACATTTGATTTTCTGAACAACCTATTGTCTTAAATAATTTAAAACAAAATCTTTGGTAGCAATCCATCACTTAGAAAGTCGAAAACGAAAACTAATGATGCCACCGTCATCATCAGAATTATTTCCTGGTGATCACAGTGAGTTTAGTACTACATTATTTTTCAAAATAATTCTTAGACACATTTTGGAATTATTTCAAAATATCCTTCAAAACGATTGGAAAACATTACGAATTTACCCAGGACCTTAAAATCTCCAAAACTTTAATCCAAAATTCATTTACAAACACCTTTCCTTAGTTTCCAGGATTATAATTCCAATTCTGTTTTAGATTCAGATTTAATCCATCTAATTTCATATAATATACTTACATGAATTTTGATTGATTATTTATATAAAAATCTTAGTTATAATCTTATTTGGTTATAACAATAACCAAAACATCCAATATACAATAATAATTCCAAAACATATACTTCATTTATATCAAAATATAATTTGGGTAAAATTATTTCATTTACCCTCTTTCCAAAACATATATGTCGATTTAGTCTGTTCAGGAGTTTAGAAACACCTATCGACACAGTTTGCATTACTGTATCAACCATAATTCCTAAACTACTCGACAAATCAATCAACATAATATAAAGTAGTTTTTATATCAATTCACAAATACGCGCTCATATATATACACTCAAACTCAACCTAAGATATTATTAATCCTATCTCTATTGAGTTACTTCACAGAGCCAAGGTAATCACTTAACCTTTAGCTCTGATACCAGTGTAATGACCCCGGGATTTTCGACCCTGAAGATCAACATAAATCACCATGTTGACTATTCAAGCAATGGAAATACCAGATCATTAATAGAAAGAAGTCAGAGGATAAGAAATAGAAAGAAAGAAAATTAAAATAGAAGAAGAAGAAGAACACAACTGAATAGAATCAGAGTAAACCCAAATCTCACAGCAAAACAAATAAAATATATTATATAACAAAACTTTTGAAATGCAAACTTATATCTGTATATACATACCATTCCAGAGTACAACTCATAACATCACAACGGAGATATACTCTATATATAACTAATGTTGAAGCCTCCTGCTCCAAGCTCTTCCAGGTATATCTGTAAAATCCCGAGTACTTGATTGCCCGTACAAATTTGGGCACCAAAGAGTTTAGGGAAAACAAAACAAAAAAAACTCTGGTTCAGTCATGGGACTTGTGTGAGTAAACTTCAACCATGTGGTTTAACTTTTAAAAATCATTTTTTCAAAAGAAAAGTTAATCGTAAGATCGATCCACACATAAAAACGGATGGTTCTTACCTTATGATAACCCAAAACATTTTTCAAAATCCATATTATTCTGATATTATAATAGTGTCTAATACAAGTAAATAGCAATCTAGCAGAACACTTATATCTCATGCTCTAAATATATAATCTACAATCAAAACTACGGGCTCTTATTCGGGAATGGATTTTCAACTATGACAAGGTATGGAATCACCTTCAGATCAGTGTACTCTAAAGGGATACACTGGAGTTTAACAAAAACATCTTGCAACTCAGTCACACATGGCCGACCATTCATTTCGATTGAATGTTCTGAATATATTGTCACCTTACGGTTGGTACCGAGAGATACATAAATGAAAAGAAGTAACAAATATGAATATGCTCTAGATGGTGACAATATAACCTAATTGGGCGCGACCCACCTAGCCATGCTGTCTGCCCGATTTTTGTCGTTTCCCGGTTGATGCGGCTTGAGGTCATAGCGTATCTTCGGACAGAGCACATCTTCATTTACTTTGATTGTCACATCGTCATACCCGCCAAATCACAAATTGATTTCCCTAAAAATACCACGGGTATAAAGCTAAGAGAAACGAATTTCTCCGCCACCAACGTGAATACATTTAAAGAGATCAACTTACGCGATCTATTAGACATACTCTGCCAGACATTCGTCCATCAAGTTGTCCTGGGTCTGGACAAACCGAAAGCACTATTCTGTAAATCCATCTTAGGAAATTTCTACCAAGGATCGCCTGAACAGCCCTTGCATAAACTCCATCTTCAATTTGTCTTCATCATAATTAGTTCGCAATGCTAGTGCCCATACAGAGTGGTTTTCAGATAATAAATATGATCCCGGTCTCTCCGTATGATCAATGGGAAATGGTCAAAAACTCTGATAGTCGGTTATTTAACTATCAAAGGAAAAACATACATACAAACAACGGTCGTATTTCCAAGTGGAAATGTAACCGATCAATCATCAATCAACACTGAGCCCCTTTTAATAGATTTATCAATAATCATTACATTTCCCAATTTCCTTAAATATCTTTTACCAAAATATTTTCTCACTCGTTTAGCCTTTCAAGATTTCTTGGAAAACGTTTCTATATATTCACAACTCCTTATCTCTCATATTTCAAAAATAGATATTATTAACATTGGAAAATATTTCCATATCTTATTCACGCATCACTAACCTTCCCCATCTGTCAGCCCCAAACTGTAAACTAGTTAGAGAACAATTCCCTAAGTATCAACCCCAAAGTCCGAGACCAACATCAGATCGACACTCAAGAAGCCATTCTGCTTAACTAATTTCCAGTCTGTTTCTAGTTCCCTTAATCCCATTCTTAATTATTATTAACATAACAGTTTACACAACTCTCATAATAAATTTACGAATCCACTTCTTTTACGGAAATCTTTGATTATAACGATAACGTTATAATCTCTGCTTCTGAAATATTTAACTTTAAAATATAACTTTTATTCATTAATTTGAGTAAATAAATAAATAAATAACAAGATAAATAAATAAATCTTGATAAAAATCAGAGAGTAAATATTACTTTCTTGAATTCGTTATAATCGAATTTCAACTTATAAATCCCTTTCGAATAATCCATATTCGATTAATGTTCTGAATTTCGGAATAAACTCACCATTCAAGGTCAACTCAATTTCTAAATTCAGTTTTGAATTTATCACTTCCAAAACACCACCATTTTCCTTTATAACCATTCTCCTTTTGCAAACCTTTTGCTTTTTAATCATTATTCATTTTAAAACGTGAATACTATTCATTTACAGCAATCCCGACTCGTTTTATCAAATCAAAATCTTAATTTTTATTTATTTATACTGTTACTGGTTCACATATTGTTTATCAAGTTATTTTTATAAATTTATACACATATTCTATTTCGTTTACAAGTCAACTTCTTGTAAATTTTATATCAAGTTTACAATTCAATCTCAATTATATAATCGATTATAAATTATTGGTTTCAAACAAAATACTAACCATCTTGTCAAATTCTTAATATGATATATACTTTCTAAAAATTTAATTATTTTAATAATATTCGACATTGTCAAATTATAATTACAAATCCTTATGGTTTTATCTAATTCTATTCACATATCGAATATCGAAATAAATTTCATCATTTTCTTTTGAAAACGATTTCCATTCCCTTTCTAATATTCATTCTTGAATTTACATTTCCAAATTAAATTATAATACTTTTTTCATCCCATTTCTAATTACCATTTATAAACCAAACTTTTTGTTTTAATATAATTAATCAAGTTATTATATTCTAGTTCATTCGAAATTCAATTTCTATTTAAGCAGATTATCCTTTTTAAAACCCCAATTTCTTTTTCAATATATTCAAATATAATTTTCAGTATTTAAATTACAATTATTTCAGGTCAATGGTGTTTAAACATCCCAAAATCACACAAAAAATCAATCACCGATTATTAGTCACATCATATACTGCACTATATGAAAAAAAACAATATAATTGTTAAGGAATCCAGTTGGATCCCTCCAACCTATTTCCCTGCATCAACAAATGTTAATTAATATAAATAATACCGGTTTCAGATCAATCTAAGATATAAAAATAAATATAAACAATATTAAATTAATGGCTTATATATGTATAACTATATATATTATTTCAACCAATTAATTAACAAATCATCCAAACAACCATCACACACTACATTCAATTATTTTTATCAATATTAAATAACGTTTCTAAGATTATAAAACTAGACAAAGTTAGTGAGTTTACTCACCTGGGTCATTAATCGTTAGACAACGATTAAGATTTCGTTGATTCAACCGAGCGTTTTATTCTTCCTAAAATTGTAACGACTTCCAAATCACTCCAGATTAGTCCCGACGTAAAGTCTGCGACCATATGATCCTAACGAATCTTGTTTTGTTGAACCCTGGTAAAATATGAATAAATTATCCTTATTAAAAATTTCCGATTTAATTTAAATAATATAAATTTACTAAATAATTAATTAACCACTAATTACCATTTAAAATCCCTAATTACGTTTTAAATCCGTGTAATCTTTCTTCTCTTCCCTTTTTCGTGTAAGCCCATCATAAAATATATAATACTGCAAGTTAAATACAACATAGGTTCATACTATGCGGACCTTTTCTAACGTCTACGGGACATATGCTCAAACCACTACTGTAAACATTTAGTACCACAGGTGCCAAATCTTGGTAGGTGGTAACGTACTTCTCCAAGAAATCCCCATCTTTATCGCATCCTGATTGTGTACAATTTTTCTTTTTCTTTTTTTTTCGTTTTATTTTATTTGGCCTCACTTTAAAACTGGCCCATTCTCCCTTAACCCGTGCGAAGAGCTTCTCCTTCCTCTGCTAAAAATACAGTGACCTGCTCCCTTAAATATACCATTTCCACACACCGATCCTCCTTCCATCGCTTTAATATTTATCAAAAACACATTGCCAAAATTCATCACATCTGCATCTCCTTCCCTACGTGTCCATGTTTGCCAACTCGCAAGTCTCCCTCATTATTTCATGCAAAAACCAGTACACCTTTCTCCCTATTTTGAAACTTCACCAGCTTCCAGGAAAAACCCCATACAACCGATTACTTCACCACTCTGAAGCTTCCGCCCCCAAAAAACACCTAGACCCATCATGGTTTCCAAAGCCTGGTGCTGCTGCGTCTGGCCACCGTGAGGCAACTCACCACCATTGCCCATAACCCTCTCCTCCCCTTTCAAATCTCACGCAACCACCATACTTTTCTACGAACCCGTTCATTAGCACCTAAATGTGGCTCTCACCCCCAGCAGGTTGCGATTTGTATACATTTTTCTTTGAAAACAGTGCTTCGAGTTACACGGGATGTATACAAATGTGAGGAGAAAACCCATACGAGCACAAATATATTGGTGCGACTGAAGCATCCCCAATCCGAACAAAACTATATGAAGTCAAAGCTTGAACTCACATGAGTTAGTAAACTCGGTTTGGCACTTTTGATGAGTGTACGATTTTTAAATGGCAGATTTTAATGATCGTAAACATATAAATTTGAGATTTGGTTTTGTATTGCTTCAGGAAGATGAATTGAAATGACCCAAACTTCCCCGTAAAGGAAACCAAAGATTGAATTGCGAACACGACAAATCAGAACATAAACAGAAGAACATTACATTGCTTATTACAACAATTACATCAGAGTACAAGAATATATCATAGTATGAATAAATAATGTACAACAGAAACATATCAGAGATTTAAATTACATTTAAATACAACTGAAAGAAATACACGAATATAGAGCTTCAGAATATCGCTTCAGCTGTAAACCAGGATCCGGTGGATATAATATCTGCAAAACCAAAACTACTAGTTGCCCGTGTGGAAAATATGGGCACCCAGAGTTTAGGTTAAAACAATAAACTCCAGGTCATTCATGGGAATGGTGTGAGAACGAAAACAGTTATTAGCTTGATTTTAAAAGTTGGCTAAATCACGGGACCACGCCGTATAACACGGAACGGGTTTACTTCACATGAATCTTAGTTTAAAATAAAATAACGCAATGTTTTTTGGAAAAATGAAGCTATTATAAGACTCAGATCCCATCACACAATACAGCACAAGCCGAAGGATAGAAGTTTTCCCTTATAATATCCAAATATGCTTGATACACGAAATTTTATCATTTATTATTATTACTATAAATATAGTGTCAAAAACAACTTCAAATATAAATGTATCAATCATAAACGGCGTAAGTACTATATATCATGTCGCTATAATAGTTCTACAATCAAAACCGCACAATGTCGTATTGGAAGTCGGATTTCCATCTATGACCCAAGGCAAGGGATCATCCTTACTGGATTCGAGACTCTCTAGCCCGAGCCTCAGGATCAGTCGCAAATGCACCTTGGATCTTCAGGGCCGGTCCACAAATACTTTAGTGGATTAGTAATACCTGAACAATACGTTTCCCTGCCCTATGGGGCATAAAATCTGAGCCATTAGGGACTCAATATTCGAGGCGCCTTATTCCATCATCCACATAAGTAAAATGTCTGTGCTCCATACCACGACACCACTCCTAGCTAGAAGGAAACACATGTTCTCCCTGCAGTCCTCTCCCGTTTTCGATTCATACCGGAGTGTGAGGCTCGCGAAGTATCGCTATACACAAAGCTATGCTAACTAAAGCTGTGCTTTGATCATCAACCACAAGGCTCTGCTTTTCAACAAAAGCCTTGATCATTTGCATCTTAGCATGCCACATTGAAAATCCATACCATATCATTGATTTTTTCCAATATATAACCTCTAAGCTCGTACGTATCAGAGAAGGGTGTTAAGCAAGAGAATAAATTATCCACCACCAAATGGATATATATTTAGCAGAGATCAATGAATATAACATAAAGTAATACAACGTCAGACATACCATCCATTTACAAGTCCGTTCTGGGTCTGAACGAAACCGGAGGCACCTTATTCCTTGTCCCATATGTCCAATACAAGAGAGAGGTCCTCGCATATCCGTCGATCTCCAAGTGCATTTGGACGATCACCACTTATTACCTTGTCTTGGGTATACGGCCCAATCAAGACATCAGTAATCACCCAAACGATGTGAAGAACTCCGGTCTTCAACCACCATCTTCATCTTTGACTCTTAATCGTCGTATTAATTATTCAGAATGGGTTAATTCAGTCTTTCTGAATAATTCACGTATTTTATAATCAAGTGCTATAAAAACACATCATACGCCTCATTCCAATTTAGAATATTCTTTAAATAAAATATTCACATTACTAGGGAAAGGCTCCTATTAATTTTATCAAAGATAAATTCTTTTAAATTTAATCTCTAATCTTCCTTTCGATATCGATTTCAAAAGATTTTGTTAACTAGTCGGGATTTTCGAACCTTACCGCAATAATCATTTATTATTTTCCAATCCCAACCTATACACCCTTTGGAGAAAAACTAGTTGCACTCCATATCTAACACCCACAATGTTATCAGTAAATTTAATTACCATTTCTCGTTTAAATCTAATTAAAGATTTAACTATCGCTTGGAGTAAAACTGGTGGTACTCCATTTTCGATCGTTTCAAGTATTCGATAAATTAAATTATCTCATTCCATTCAATCTAATTAAGAATTTATTAAAACCCCAATTTGGTTTTAATATTAAAAATCATTACCTTATGATTATTCAAATTTTAAGAAATTAATCTTATCTTTGACTGGGTTAAAGAACTAATGTCATTTAAAGAACAGTTCCCAATAAACCCAGATCATCTTCCATTAAACAATGGAATCTTCACGGAAAACGGATCAATATATAATCGATATAAATTTCTGTATCAGAATAATAATATAAATGGAATAAAGGCAAGGCCTTTCAAATTCCATATATAGTAATAGTCTTCTTTTACAGAAGTTTATCTCGATGATTATTAAATCGAATTCCATTCAATTCCAAATTCTTCTAGTAAATTGGAAACATTACTTTGGAAAAATATCCATTTAAATCTTGATAAAAGATTTATAAATTCCATTTAAATCTTAATAATTTTTTTATAAATTCCATATTATATTTTCACTGTTAATTAGGATTAAAGAACAAATGTCGTTTAAAACATAGTTCACGATAAACCCGCAATCAACTTTCATTTCAATTCTAATTAAACATTAATTAATTAATAAACTTCTCTAAATCTTAATTAAAAGATTTATTCATTTCACATGGGGTTTTAAGAACAGTGTTATTTAAGACACCATTCACGACAAACCCCAAAATCCAATTTATTTTATTTAATTCCAAATAAATATTAATTAATTGGAAAACTCCAATAAATTTTAATTAAAGATTTATTCTAGTAAATAACTAGCTCATTTTGAAAAACATATATTTTTATCTTTTTAAATATGGAATATTTCATCCAAAATCTTTCCAGATTATTAATTATGATTTTCCATATTTTTAATAATTTTATTTAAGGCCCGTACAGTCGGTTTCCAATAAAGGCCACCAAACTGCATGTATAACGACCTTTTTCAAATTTGATTTAGACATAATTCCAAATTCAACCGTTAGATTTCAAACTTCTTATATTAATTGGAATGCTCTTTTCAATACGAACATAACAGTTCCGTTTTAGGAGAATCCGACAGTCGGATCTCCCGTTACATCAATTTGAAGTTAATGGTCGAAATTCATGAATGGTCGCTGCGCAGCGCGTTCTATTCTGGCCATTTAAATATATAATATATATATATCGTCAGTTTCCATTTAAATCGTATTTATAAAATGTTTATAATTTCATTTCAAAATGATTCTAACTTCATTTTCAAATTTAAATAAAAATGGAATATTCTAAATCTTTATCATATTAAAATGATAATAATTTCAACATATTATATTTTGAAATCACTTCCTTTCGATATTCATTATAAAATGAATAAAATCGATCGATAAACCCGTTCGGGTTAAAAATGGCGTTTGCTACTTAACTCGGCTTCATATTTTTATATTTTTGCATCCATTCAAAATTGAACATCAAAATCATAATCTTATTCTTCATTGAATATTATTTTAATTTATATATATATATATATATAATTCGTTCGGCTATTCCAAAACCATTTATTTCGTTATGTGTAAAAAGAATATTTTTAATGAACACAAATTTATTTCCTTACATGCGCATTTTATACGCTTCATATTCACATTAAAAAGAAATTTTTAATGAAAATATATATATTTCATTACATGTGCATTTTATATATTCCTATTCACATTAAAAAGAATATTTTTAATGAACAAATATAGATTTCATTACATGTACATTTTTATAGATTCCTATTCACATAAAAAAGAATATTTTTAATGAACAAATATATTTTTCATTACATGTACATTTTTTATAGATTCCTATTCACATTAGAAAGAATACTTTTAATGAACAAAAATATATTTCATGACATGTACATTTTTTTATAGATTCCCGTTCACATTAAAAAGAATATTTTCAATGAACAAGTATATATTTCATTACATGTACATTTTATACGCTTCATATTCATTACACATAATGAAAATGTAATTTTTAATGTAAAAACATTTTATTTCAACTATGAATTTTTTTTTGATTCATATATATAATGAAAGTGTAATTTTTATTGTTCAAAAACATTTTATTTCAACTATGAATATTTTTACGATTCATATATACAATAAAAATGTATTTTTTATTGTTTAAAAACATTTTATTTCAACTATGAATATTTTCTTCACTTCATTAACATGTTAAAAATAATATTTTTATCTAAAAAAAATGAATTTTAACATATGTTTTTTTTTATTCTTTATACATACAATAAAAATGTGAATTTTATTGTTAAAACATTTTATTTTAAAATATTCTTTATTTTAAAAGATTCTTTATTTTTAATGAACAAACTTTTTTAATGAACAAACATATATTTCAAGACATGTAGATTTTAATGGTTCTTATATATACATGTTAAAAGTGATATTTTTAATGTACAAAAATAGAATTCAACAAATGATTATTTTATTTTCATAAACATGTTAAAGGTGACATTTTTAATGTACAAAAATATAATTTAACATGTGCTGCTTTTTATTGGTTTATACATACAATAAAATTTTGATTTTTATTGTTAAAACATTTTATTTTAAGATATTCTTTATTTTAAAAATACTCTTTATTTTTTAAATATTCTTTATTTTAAAATGTCGTTTTATTTTAAAATGTTCTTTATTTCTGAATCGGAATGTGACTCAATCAGTTACCATATAATTTCAGTTATATGGATTTCATACATCGCATGTATGCAACAATAATGATAAATAATCATCAAACAGTCCATTCACATCCAGAGTGAAATTTACAACTGTGTGAGCATTAAAATAAAAAAAATAATGCTCATCACAGACTGTCAATCCATCGATTGACATACAACTAAATATTGGGATTAGTGTTTGTCAAATATCATCCCAATGCCCGTGTGGGGTTTTCAAACAACAACAATTTATTTAAATAAATTATTGGTTAATAAATTTATCCAATTCTAATTCAGAATGAATTATTTTTAAACTTAACCAATTTTCACTATTTTAAATTAAAAATATTTATAATTTAATTCCAACTGCCACATTAATGTTAACATTATTTTTAATACGTTCAACATTACAACTTCACAAACAACATACAAAACAATCAATTTAAATCGTCCATGGTCTGTGGACAAGGGAGGTGATCTAACAACCACCATACACAGTTTCCAATGATTAAACTGATAAAATTCTAAACTGGCAATTCTATATATTTTTCAATTACGAAAATAAATAAACAACTGTGCAGAATTTTTGGTAAGGAGTTCTCACCTTCGTTTCCACTCCGTCAGTCTTCAACCGATGATTTTGGTATCGTTTGGGTTTGAATTTGCCCCAAATTGCAATTTGCTCCAAATTGGACCTGGTTAGCCTTGTTGCGAAGCTCTCGATCGGCGATCGCAATGGATCTGAAATCGTCAGATTTCGACCTCGTATTTGAAAAATATCGCGTTACGAACATTGATTGTATAATTAAAATAATTAATTGAATTATAAACCCTAAATTATCGTCCAACGTTGCTCAACTTCTTCCACCACTCACTGTGCTGCCGTAGGCCCGCCTGGGTGTCGATCGCCACTACTGTCCGTTGCCCCCTTCCTCCACGCATCTCCAGCCACGCCGTCACCCCTGAAGCTTCGCCGTTGACCAGAAATCGCAAGATGCCCCCTTTCGCCATCAAGACCAAATCCAGCTGCCACCGACAACTTGACGATCGCGCACAACTGCCATAAGCTCTGCCTCGCCTAGCCCTTCCGACCACCTTCGACGACCTTAGCTTGACAAGGCCCCACGTCGCCGGAAACTGATGATCTTTGGTTTCTGCTTTCATAAATCAGTCCTCTCAGTTCATCTCGATATTGCTGCCACCTCGATCACTTTCAGATCGAACAACCAAAGACAAAGTCGTAGAGCACTCTCTCCTCTACAATTTCTTCAACTGGGCCATCACCTAATTCTCAACGGTTTGCGTGTAATTTGCCAAAATCCAAAAGTCATTTTCTGGCTTTGACCATCGATTCCCGCGAATCCGTGCAACGATAGGTTATGGAATTTTTGTGGTAGGCAGAGATCATCATGATTTACAATTCCCAAAAGCCGTTTGGGTTGATTGTGTACGGATTGGGAGATATAAATTATTTTGTTTCCAGGGGCTTATTTGCAAAATTTAGGGAGAAAGAGAGAGAGAGAGAGCTGCTGTCAATTTTTGAAGGAGAAGAATAATGAGGGTTTGGGAAGGGGAAAAATGTATTATATAGCAGTGGGTTAGGATTTATTATTTATTCTTTATTCTTTAGCTTTATTATTAATTCTATAGTTCACGCTCTCTTCGTTCGACGGTTATTGATGCCACGGTCCCATACGAACTTCGTTGATGATGAAAATTGACAAGATGCTATGTCTTGACGACACAGTTCCAAGAAAACTAGTTTCGTCAAATTCGGAGTCCGTTTGCTCAAAAAAACTTGTTTTTGGCCTTGTATGGCTGATCGATTCACAATTAATTTCTCACGGCCACATACTAGCTCCATAAATTCCAGAAAAAATATTTCTAGCTTTGTTTTGATGATACGGTCCTAACAAAATTATTTCGTCGAATTTGGAGACCGTTGGAAAAATGGCCATTTTCTGGTCGATCCAATTCAAATTTAAATTACCAAACACACTTAAATTTATGCGCTCACATATTAATTCCAAAAATTATGAAAATTGGAATCTAGCAATAATTTGACATTTCGGATCCAAAAAACGTGGTCTCGTCGAAAATGGACGTCATTTGCAAAATATTTATTTTTAAGGGCTATATTTAATGTTAATATATATATAAATTCTACAGTGACCTATATGAATTTTAAATTGGACATAACTTTCAATTACCGTTATGAAATCTGGATTTTTCACATTCGTTGTAAAGATATTTTCAAACAGATCCAAATATTTCTGGTTTTACTGAAATCCGATTTATTTTGAATCCTGTACATTCATTTGAAATTTGAAATCGAATTTTCAAACTAGCGCATCATTTTAGGCTCGTTATATAATTAAATTAAATATTTATGTTCTAACTTTGATTTAAATAAATTTTTCGTCGTTATTATTTAAAATAAATTGTTTTAAATATTAAAATCTATTAAAATTGCTAAAATAAATATTTTAAATTAGTTCTGAAAATCCGGGTTGTTCCAATCTCCCCTACTTAAAATATTTTCGTCTCGAAAAGGAACGGAGCTGAAAGTTGTTTAACTAACCAACTCAACTTTCAATTCTAATCAATTTTCAATTCAGTTCAATATTAAATTCGATTTAGTTAAATTTTATATTTCTTTTATATATTGGTTAAATTAGTTTATCATTCCAATATTTTTACTAGTTAAACTAATAATCAAACATCACAACCAGCAATCAATTAGCTGATTAACTTTTCAAATATATATAACTGTTATATATAGTCAAAATTCATATTTTTGATGCCAAGTCACAACAATAAACCTTATCAACATTTTGGTTCTCACATCAGTCAATGGAAATATATAGATATACCACTTTCGAAACTCGAACATAAATGCTGATGATGTGGCCGCATTACCAGAATTATCCACCGGTGACTAGAGTGTGATTCTATATCTACCCAGCATATTTGAGACTTCGAATACACGTTAATTACGCATATATTCAAAATCTTCATATACTCGATTGTCCAAATTAAAATAAAATAATATACTCAAATACGTATTTTAAGATAAAATTTTCAAAACTAAATTTGTGTTCATTTTTATTTTTAAATAACACTCTTTGAAACTCATTCTAAGATGCTACTGATCTCATCTCTAACGAGTCATTCTTATTGGATATTACTAATCCAACCTCTGATGAATTCTTTCGTTCGGTTCTAATATGTCTTCTTCTCGAGCTCTGTAAACCAATGCTCTGATACCAAATGAAACGACCCAAACTTTCCCGTAAAGGAAAGCACGGATTGAATTGAGAACACGACAAATCAAAACACAAATAGAATAACATTTCATTGCTTATTACAACAATTACATCAGAGTACAAGAATATATCAGAGTATGAATAAATAATATACAACAAAAACATATCAGAGATTTAAATTACATTTAAATAGCAGCGAAAAAATATATATACAAAATGCAACTGAAAGAAATACACGGATGCAGGGCTTTCTGAATATCGCTTCAGCTGTAAACCAGGAACCTGTGGATATAATATCTGCAAAACCAAAACTACTAGCCGCCCGTGTGGAAAATATAGGCACCCAGAGTTTAGGTTAAAACAATAAGCTCCAGGTCAGTCATAGGACTGGTGTGAGAACTAAAACAGTTATTAGCTTGATTTTAAAGTTGGGTAAATCAAGGGACTACGCCGTATAACATGGAACGGGTTTACTCCACATGAATCTTAATTTAAAATAAAACAACGCAATGTTTTTTTTGGAAAAATGAAGCTATTATAAGACTCAGGTCCCATCACACAATGCAACGCAAGCCGGAGGATAGAGTTTTCCCTTATAATAGCCAAATATGTTTGATACGCGAAATTTCATCTTTTATTATTATTACTAAAAGTGTATAGTGTCAATAACAACCTAAAATATAAATGTATCAATCATAGACGGTATGGGTACCATATATCATGTCGCCATCACTACACCAAAACAGGTGATTCCCAACGAGTATAACCGTCGCAAACAATTTCAGCAACGCTTATTAGTGTTGCTATGGAGGGGTGGCAAATTAGTACCATCGCTTATAAGCGTTGGTAGATTTTCTGTACCAACGCTTATAAGCGTTGGTAAATTTCCAGTCGCAACGCTTATAAGCGTTGGTAGATTTTCTTTAGCAACGCTTATAAGCGTTGGTAGATTTTCTTTAGCAACGCTTGTAAGCGTTGTAAGATTTTTGTTTGCAACGCTTATACATGTTGCAATACATTTGTTTGTAACGCCTATACATGTTACAAAATTTTAATTCACCACAAATATAAATTTTAATAATAACAGAAATATGTATTAACAACTCGCATATTCTAACATTAATATTCAATTAATAACCAACATGATGATAATATAGACGATATTTAATATGAATCAAAAACTAATATTAAACTCAATGCATACTAATAGATAACATTCATAACATAACGACATAGAATATCAGTTAACAATAAACAAACACAATACATAATTAAGATGTCAAATTCAATAATACATAATTAGTTTGCTAAATTCAATACATAAATAAGATTCTACAAATAATGAATACGAAACTCTGGCCATATAACGAAGCCTCCATCTGAAAATTCACATAACTTGTACATTCCATTTTGAGGACCATCATAAATTGGTGCATCCGGTTCAAGAACTTCAACAACCCAAATTACTTTCTATATTCGGTACCACTTTCCTAAAATGACAAACTGTTTGTGTTCCAAGATAACCTTTTGCTACCTCCTTCTCTAAATCATTTGATAATAGCATTACGCATTTCTTTTCCATTGTAGATGAATGAAGATCATTAAGTGACACATTTGGAGTAACGGTTACATTATTACTTATAGGAGAATCCCTTAAATTAGAAGCACCTTCTGTACGAGGAGTGGAAGGACTTGCAACAAGTTTTTCTTGCATATTGGGTATAAATTTCATAAAAGTTGAAGTAATTGAATTGATGGCGTTATTAACTTGAGTAGCTACTTGCCTTTCTATCTCCAATTTCCAAACGGACAAATCCACGGCTTGTTTTTTATCAGCTACAACTTTTACAGCTCGAGCCACCTTTACTTGTTTTATAGAAGAAGTAGAACTAATTGCTCGACAATAATTTTTCTTCGTGTCGGAACCAAAAACTTCTGCAATTGGATCATTATCAAGATCATCTACTGCGCCACTAGAACTACCATCCAATTTTCTCTTTTCTTCCGCTGCCTCTAGAAGTGCCTGCATTCATTGAATATCACATTAAATTGAAAATTTCAGTTTCTTGTTAAAAACAGAAAAACATCTCGCACGAAATACCGAATTCACAAAAGTCAAAACAGAAAAACATCTTGCAAATTAGGTAAGGCTCGGCTCAGTAGTTGCTGAGCCAAAAGGCTCAGTATTTGCTAAGTTTTGGCTCAGCATTTGCTAAGTTTTGGCTCAGCAAATGCCGAGTTTTGGCTCAGCAAATGCTGAGCCAAAACTCAGCAAATGCTGAGCCTTACGGCTCAGCTTTGCTGAGCCACAGCTGAGCAGCATTTGCTGAGCCACAGCTGAGCAGCATTTGCTGAGCCTGTGGCTCAGCAGCATTTGCTGAGCCTCAGGCTCAGCATTCAGCAAATGCTGAGCCGTGGGCTCAGCATTTGCTGAGCCAAAACTCAGCAAAGCTGAGCGGTAAGGTTCAGCAGTTGCTGAGCCAAAGCTCAGCAAATGCTGAGCCTTAGGCTCAGCATTTGCTGGGCAAAAGCTCAGCAAATGCTGAGCCACGGCTCAGCCTGTGGGTCAGCTTTGCTGAGCCGTGGGCTCATCTTTGCTGAGCGGCAAGGCTCAGCTAGCTGAGCCTGTGGCTCAGCAAAGCTGAGCGGTAAGGCTCAGCAAAGCTGTATATGTTTTCGGTATTTGTAGAAACCCAACTTTATGTACTCAACATTGTTCAGGCAAAACATCATGAGTTCAGGAAAATAATGATCAATTAAAATAATTTACTGAGCTTAACAACATATATGCAAACCTACATATGTTTCTGCGGCACATGGTAGTACTTCTCCCGATTTTCTTTTATGTCCAACCTTCCAAATCGTCGTTCGTGAAATATTTGCTTCTGGATTGGATAAGACCTACAAGAAATATCAAAGTTGACAACACATAATTAATATAACATTCTACAAACAACCATTTACAAAAGATAATTTTATTACCATTTCATGGTGCACTCTATGGTAAGGTTTACTTCCTAGAGTATGAGTAATTTGGTTTTTCGCTTTGTTTTTTGCATTTTTTTTTTACATTGCTCCATCTTTTCATTCGTATACTCCATATCAAGGAACTTTTCCCACCACACTCTATCTATATCATCTGGACATCTGTCAATGGCAACACGTTTAGGAATCATAGTGTCATCAACTTTAAGAAGACTTTTTCTTAATGTTGACTTCATTGATCTATAGTACGGTGGGAAATGATAACGGTCGAGCTATGCTAGGGTCTACATCCATGTCAAATTCTTCCTATCACGAGAAAAGAAACAAAATAAACGAAATCATGAAACAATCAAATATATCATAATTTAAACTTGATGATGAAATTGATATGAGTGAAAATACCAAAAGCCCTTCCCATAGTTTATCCTTGTAGAAGCTATCTACGGTCCTCCATTCTTTGTAGCCAACGGGTATATGACAACGAATTAACTCACCACTACGTGTACTCCATTTAGCTGAATCTTCCCCTACTGCACCCTCAACCCCAACCGTTATAAAGTACTTTTTACCTTTGGGTGGTTTAGGTTCAATAGTCTGTGTTGTACTTAAATTTGCATTTGCGCTATTGTTTATCATTTTAATGAAAAATCTACATTAAAAAACAAACAAAATGTAAAGTTAACATAACACGTAAAAGATACTTACATGACATGAATTAACATAACAAACTGGCAATAGTTTCAAAAGACATCAATAAAAGAATATCATACATTTCAAAACACAACATAATTGTACAATTGCATGATCAAAACAAGCAAAATACATGCAAAATATTTTCAATCAACATGTTGATTTCGATTGAATACATTTCAATAATGGTTCTAAATTTGGTTGTTCTTTCAAAATAGATTGATATGTTGTTGGTACTTCATAATCATCTATGTTATCCATTATGCGTTTAGGAGAGCGTCGAACAATTGACCAGTCGGAATTGATATGTGTATTTATGATGTAAAATACTTGACTTGCTTCGGACGCAAGAATAGTAGGCTCATCATATTCTCCATCGGTATTCTTGAGCTTCTTTAAGTTTACCATTAACAAATTTGTATCCGCACAGTGTCGTATTGGAAGTTGGATTTCCATCTATGAACCAAGGCAAGGGATCGTCCTTACCAGATTCAAGACTCTCTAGCCTGAGCCTCAGGATCAGTCGCAACTGCACCTTGGATCTTCAGGGTCGGTCCACAAACACTTTAGTGGATTAGTAATGCCTGAACAATACGTTTCCCTGCCCTATGGGGCATAAAATCTAAGCCACTAGGGACTCAATATACGAGGCGCCTCATTCCATCATCCACATAAGTAAAATATCTAGGCTCTATACCACGGCACCACTCCTAACTAGAAGAAAATGCATGTTCTCCCTGCAGTCCTCTCTCGTTTTTAGTTCATACCGAGGTGTGAGGCTCGTAAAGTATTGCTATACACAAAGCTATGCTAAATAAAGTTGTGCTTTGATCACCAACCACAAGGCTCTGCTTTTCAACAAAAGCCTTGATCATTTGCATCTTAGCATGCCACATTGACAATCCATACCATACCATTGATTTTTGCCAATATATAACCTCTAAGCTCGTACGTCTCAAAGAAGGGTGTTAAGCAAGAGAATAAATTCTCTACCACCAAACAGATATATATTTAGCAGAGCTCAACGAATATAGCATAAAGGAATACAATGTCAGACATACCATCCATTTACGAGTCCGTTCTGGGTCTGAACGAAATCGAAGGCACCTTATTCCTCGTCCCATATGTCCAATACAGGAGAGAGGTCCTCGCATATCCGTCGATCTCCAAGTACGTTTGGACGATCACCACTTATTACCTTGTCTTGGGTGTACGGCCCAATCAAGACATCAATAATCACCCAAACGATGTGAAGAACTCCGGTCTTCAACCACCGTCATCATCTTCGAATCTTGATCGTCGTATTAATTATTCAGAATGGGTTAAACCCGGTCTTTCCGAATAATTCACGTATTTTATAACCAAGTGCTATAAAAACACATCATACGCCTCATTCCAATTCGGAATATTCTTTTAATAAATATTCACATTATTAGCGAAAGGCTCCCATTAATTTTATCAAAGATAAATTCTTTTAAATTTATTCTTTAATCTTCCTTTCGATATCAATTTCAAAAGATTTTGTTAACTAGTCGGGATTATCGAACCTTACTGCAATAATCATTTATTATTTTCCAATCCCAAACTATTCACCCTTTTGGGCAAAACTAGTAGCACTCCATATATAACACCCACAGTGTTATCGGTAAATTTAATTACCATTTCACGTTTAAATCTAATTAAAGATTTAACTATCGCTTGGAGTAAAACTGGTGGTACTCCATTTCTGATCATTTCAAGTATTCGATAAATTTAATTATCTCATTCCATTCAATCTAATTAAGAATTCATTAAAACCCCAATTTGGTTTTAATATTAAAAATCATTACCTTATGATTATTCAAATTTTAAGAAATTAATCTTATCTTTGACTGGGTTAAAGAACTAATATCATTTAAAACACAGTTCACAATAAACCCAAATCATCTTCCATTAAATAATGGAATCTTCACGAAAAACGGATCAATATATAATCGATATAAATTTCCGTATCAGAATAATAATATAAATGGAATAATGGCAAAGCCTTTCAAATTCCATATATAGTAATGGTCTTCTTTTATAGAAGCTTATCTCGATGATTATTAAATTGAATTCAATTCCAATTTCTTCTAGTAAATTGGAAAACTTTACTTTGGAAAATTTTCCATTTAAATCTTAATAAAAGATTTATAAATTCCATTTAAATCTTAATAAAAGATTATAAATTCCATATTATATTTTCACTGTTAATTGGGATTAAAGAATAAATGTCGTTTAAAACATAGTTCACAATAAACCCGCAATCAACTTTATTTCAATTCTAATTAAACATTAATTAATTAGTAAATTACTCTAAATCTTAATTAAAAGATTTATTCTTTTCACATGGGGTTTTAAGAACATTGTTATTTAAGACACCATTCAAGGCAAACCCCACGATCCAATTTATTTTATTTAATTCCAATTAAAAATTAATTAATTGGTAAACTCCATTAAATCATAATTAAAGATTTATTCTAGTAAATAACTAGTTCATTTTGATAAACATATATTTTTATCTTTTTAAATATGGAATATTTCATCCAAAATCTTTCCAGATTATTAATTATGATTTTACATAATTTTTCCATATTTTTAATAATTTTATTTAAGGCCCGTACAGTCGGTTTCCCATAACGGCCACTGAACTGCAACCATTGCTACCTTTTTCAAATTTGATTTGGACATAATTCCAAATCCAACTGTTAGATTTCAAATTTCTTATATTCATTGGAAAGCTCATTTCGATACGAACCCAACGGTTCCGGTTTTAGGAGAATCCTACGGTCGGATCTCCCATTACGTCAATTTGAAGTTAATAGTAGAAATTCGCGAACGGTCGTTGCGCGGTGTGTTCTATTCAGGCCATTTAAATATATATAATATATTATATATATATATATATATATATATATATATATATATATATATATCGTCGATTTCCATTTAAATCGTATTTATAAAATGTTTATAATTTCATTTCAAAATGATTCCAACTTCATTTTCAATTTTAAATAAAAATTGAATATTCTAAATCTTTATCATATTAAAATGATAATATTTTCAAAAATATTATATTTTGAAATCACTTCCTTTCGATATTCATTATAAAATGAATAAAATCGATCGATAAACTCGTTCGGGTTAAAAATGGCATTTGCTACTTGACTCGGCTTCATATTTTTATATTTTTGCATCCATTCAAAATTGAACATCAAAATCATAATTTATTCTTCATTGAATATAATTTTAATTTATATATATATATAATTCGTTCGGCGATTCCAATACCATTTATTTCGTTACATGTAAAAAGAATATTTTAAATGAACAAAAATATATTTCATTACATATGCATTTTATACGCTTCATATTCACATTAAAAAGAATATTTTAATGAACAAATACATATTTCATTACATATACATTTTTATAGATTCCTATTCACATTAAAAAGAATATTTTTAATGAACAAACATATATTTCATTACATGTACATTTTTATAGGTTCCTATTCACAGTAGAAAGAATATTTTTAATGAACAAATATACAATTCATTACATGTACATTTTTTTTATAGATTCCTATTCACATTAAAAATAATATTTTTAGTGAACAAATATATATTTCATTACATGTACATTTTTTTACAGGTTCCTATTCACATTAAAAAGAATATTTTTAATGAACAAATATATATTTCATTACATTTACATTTTATACGCTTCTTATTCATTATATACAATGAAACTGTAATTTTTATTGTAAAAACATTTTATTTCAGCTGTGAATATTTTTATTATTCATATATACAATAAAAATGTAATTTTTATTGTTCAAAAACATTTTATTTCAACTATGAATATTTTTACGATTCATATATACAATAAAAATGTAATTTTTATTGTCCAAAAACATTTTATTTCAATTATGAATATTTTATTAACTTCATTAACCTTTTAAAAATAATATTTTTATCTAAAAAAATGTATTTTAGCATATGTTTTTTTTATTCTTTATACATACAATAAAAATGTGAATTTTATTGTTAAAACATTTTATTTTAAAATATTCTTTATTTTAAAAGATTCTTTATTTTTAATGAATAAACATTTTTAATGAACAAACATATATTTCAAGACATGTAGATTTTAATGTTTTTACATATACATGTTAAAAGTGATATTTTTAATGTACAAAAAATAGAATTCAACAAATGATTATTTTATTTTCATTAACATGTTAAAGGTGACATTTTTAATGTACAAAAATATAATTTAACATATGCTGCTTTTTATTGGTTTATACATACAATAAAAATGTGATTTTTATTGTTAGAACGTTTTATTTTAAGATATTCTTTATTTTAAAAATACTCTTTATTATTAAAATATTCTTTATTTTAAAACGTCCTCTTATTTTAACATGTTCTTTATTTTCTAAATCGGAATGCGACTCAATCAATTACCATATAATTTCAGCTATATGGATTTCATACATCGCATGCATGCAACAATAATGATAAATAATCATCAAATAGTCCATTCACATCCAGAGTGAAATTTACAACTGTGTGAGCATTAAAAAAAAAAAATAACGCCCATCACAGACTGTCAATCCATCGATTGACATACAACTAAATATTGGGACTAGTGTATGTCAAATATCATCCCAACATCCGTGTGGGGTTTTCAAACAACAACAGTTTATTTAAATAAATTATTGGTTAATAAATTTAACCAATTCTAATTCAGATTGAATTATTTTTAAAATTAACCAATTTTCACTACTTTAAATTATAAATAAATATTTATAATTTAATTCCAATAGCCACAATAATGTTAACATTATTTTTAATACGTTCAACATTACAACATCACAAACAACATACAATACAATCAATTTAAATCGTTCATGGTCTGCGGACAAGGGAGGTGATCTAACAAGCACCGTACACAGTTTCTAATGATTAAACTGATAAAAATCTAAACTGGCAATTCTGTTTATTTTCCAATTATGAAAATAAATAAATAACTGTGCAGAATTTTTAGTGAGGAGTTCTCATCTTCGTTTCCACTCCGTCAGTCTTCAACTGATGATTTTGGTATCGTTTGGGTTTGAATTTGCCCCAAATTTCAACTTGCTCCAAATTGGACCCGGTTAGTCTTATTGTGAAGCTCTCGACTCCACGATCGTAAAGGATCTGAAATCGTTAGATTTCGACCTCGTATGTGAAAGATATCGCGTTACGAACACTGATTGTATAATTAAAATAATTAATTAAATTATAAACCCTAAATTACCCTTCAAATTATCATCCAACGTTGCTCAACTTCCTCCACCACTCACTGCGTCGCCATGGGCCCACCTGGGCATTGATCGCCACCACCGTCGATTGCCCCCTTCCTCCACGCGTCTCCAGCCACTACCGCCACACCCCTGAAGCTTTGTCATTGACCAGAAATCGCGAGATGCCCCTTTTCGCTGTCTAGACCAAATCCAGCCACCACCGACTCCCTGACGATCGCGCACCACCGCCATAATTTCCGCCTCGGCTAGCCCTTCCGACCACCTTCGACGACCTCTGCCTAACAAGGTCCCACGTCGCCGGAAACTGATGAACTTTGGTTTCTGCTTTTGTAAATCAGTCCTCTCAGTTCACCTCGAAATTGCCGCCACCACGAGCGCTTTTAGATCGAACAATCAAAGACAAAGTCGTAGAGCACTCTCTCCTCTACAATTTCTTCAACTGGGTCATCACCTAATTCTCAACGGTTTGCGTGTAATTCGCCAAAATACGAAAGTCATTTTCTGGCTTTGACCATTGATTCCCCCGAATCCGTGCGACGATAGGTTATGAAATTTTTGTGGTAGGTAGAGATCACCATGATCTACAAAACGGTTTGGGTTGATTGTGTACAAATTGAGAGATGTAAATTATTTTGTTTCCAGGGGCTTATTTGCAAAATTTAGAGAGAAAGAGAGAGAGAGAGAGAGAGAGAGCTGCTGTCAATTTTTTAGGGAGAAGAATAATGAGGGTTTGAGAAGGGGGAAAAGATATTATATAGCAGTGGGTTAGGATTTATTATTTATTGTTAATTCTTTAGCTTTATTATTAATTTTCTAGTTCACGCTCTCTTCGTTCGACAGTTATTGATGTCAGGGTCCCATATGAACTCCGTTGACGATGAAAATTGACATGCTACTATGTCTTGACGATACGGTTCCAACAAAATTGATTTCGTCAAATTTAGAGTCCGTTTGCTCAAGAAAACTTGTTTTTGGCCTTATATGGCTGATTGATTCACAATTAATTTCTCACGGCTACGTACTAGCTCCAAAAATTCCAGAAAAATTATTTCTAGCTTTGTTTTAACGATACGGTCCTAACAAAATTAATTTCGTTGAATTTGGAGACCGTTTGAAAAATGATCATTTTCTGGTCGATCTAATTCAAATTTAAATTACCAAACACATTTAAATTTACTGCGCTCGCATATTAATTCCAAAAATTATGAAAATTGAAATTTAGCAATAATCATTACGAATCCAACAAAAGTGGTATCGTCGAAAACAGAGGTCGTTTGCAAAATATTTATTTTTAAGGGCTATATTTTATTTTAAAATATATATAAATTCTACAGCGACCTTTCTAAATTTTAAATTGGACATAACTTTCAATTCCCGTTATGAAATATGGATTTTTCACATTCGTTGGAAAGATATTTTCAAACAGATTCAAATATTTTTGGTTTTACTGAAATTCGATTTATTTTGAATCCTATACATTCATTTGAAATTTAAAATCGAATTTTCAAAATACCGTGCCATTTCAGGCTCGTTATATAATTAAATTATTTATTTACGTTCTAACTTCGATTTAAATAAATTTTTCGTCGTTATTATTTAAAATAAATTATTTTAAATATTAAAATCCATTAAAATTGCTAAAATAAAAATTTTAAATTGGTTTTGAAAATTCGGGTTGTTACATGAATGAGAGGCTGTATTTATAGTTTGCAATTACTTACCGGCCAAGGAGTAGAGTGGCGTAGCTCAACCTAGGTTTGCAGTTGATTTTGGATTGGTATGTTTTCAGATGGGTGACAATTCATATTTTAGCTGTGCGTGATAAGAGAATACACACTAAGCTAAAAATAGGAGATGACATGATAGCTGGCTAAAGAGAAAAATAGTGTACTGAGAGGACTATACATAAATCAAACTGGACAGGACTTATTTTATTTTAGTATTTAAAGTTTAGGGTACCCGCTACACACAATCCCATATATTTAAGGACAATTGTTGACAAAAATAAAAATACCATTATGACAAGCAATGTGTCATGGTCCCCAAAATATAATAATATAAATAAGATAGCTAATTGTGTAAAATCCCAAAAATGTTGATTTAGGGTGCAAAACATGTTAAATAAAAGGTTGTTTATTTTCCAAATTAAAAATTATACAAAAAATCTAAAAATTAAATTAAGGCTACGTCTTAAATATCTTGTCCAAACTCGAAATAAACAATTTATTATAATTAAATAACCATTATGGTTTATTAATGATTTCATAGCGACTTTCTGAAATTTTGATTTGGACATAATTTACAATCTATAAGCCAAAATCTCGATTTTTCACTTCCGTTAGAAAAATACAGTTAATTAGATTGTTTCTTGTTTTAAAGAAATCTGACTTATAACAGATCCTATATACTCAGTTGGAGTCAAATCGTAATATTATGAACTGCCGTGATGTTACGAGCTCGATTATAATTTATATTATAATTGATATGTTTAATTGTCGTTTAAATAATAACTTGTTAAAATAATTCAATTCCAAACTGAATTAAATACCTTATATTATCCAATTCACACAACATTGCCAATTCTACCATTTCCAACTATTTCAGATATTAAAATTATTATCTCAGTGTTTATATTAATTAAATATTCACATATTTTAATTCAAACCATTTAAATTATCAAACCAATATGTAATTAATTAAATAAATAAATTATTATATCACTAAAAATCTAGGACGTTACATTTATTGTTGATATTTTGTGATATGTTGTGTATTTTGAATTGTTTGTGCATAGTTTGGGTTTAAAAATGTATTTTGTTATATATTTAATTACTGTTGTTATATATACACTCAAAATAGAGTTGTTATATTTATTAATAGATGGAAGGTAGCAGACTTGAAAACAAAAACAAATACCTGAATTTTTGATGGCTTCCAATGGTTTCTGAGCACGACTCTGATCCAATGGTTTTTTACGGATACCATCAACAGTTTCCGATAGTTATCATGACTTTGGACAGTAATTTGGTCATTTGGATATGTCATAATGTCCAACCTTGCCATTATAAACTGGCTCTAATTGACATTGGAGGTTGCTGGAGAGTACCCGTTGTTGCTGATTGAGTTGGTTACGAAATGAGATTCACATTTCAAAAAAAAAAAATCAATGACTTTCTAACAATCGTTGGTGGCTAATTTTTGTTGGAATTCATTGTTACTTTTGCAGTGATAGAGGTGTTTGTGCAGTTAAAATTCAAAACTTAATCATGATGTTTGTCCCATTTATAACTATTAAAAAAATGGTGTTGTTATTGACACTCCAAATATTGTTAAGAGAGGGTCTCTATTAGTCGATGAAAATTTTAAAATTTATTTTAAATTATATTCAACATTATATTTATTACAGACAAAACAAGAAAAAAAAAACTAATGAAAAACGAAAACAAAACAAAACATGCCACTTTCAATGGAAAATTGGAGCAAGTTTGCAATTTTGTAAAATAATTGTTGACATTTCTGTTATTTTTTATAGTTGTAAATATTAGCTTATTTAGTGAAAGCTTGCATATATGTTTATAATTATTAAGCAAGTATTCGTTTATGTAGTTGTAATGTTTTTCAATAAGTGTGGATATTTATATATTTATTCTTTGTATTTATTGTATTGTGTAGTTTTAATGTTTACAATTTTACAAGGCAATGAAATAAAAAGAAAATTACGTAATAAATTTGGTGCATTAAACATCAATTTTACAGCCTCTGAGATAAACGTGGAAGCCTCCCTTTCATGGCCATTTGAATTAAACTGGAAAACTAGATTACGTAACATCAATAGAAGTTCTGCATTTACTAGCGGATAAAACAAAAGGCGTGAGCATTTGTGTTACTGAAATTCTTTAAGTTGGTCCCTTTCATGCCTCCGGTGCCCATTTGTCTTTTGTATGTAACTGACGCCCGTAACAAAGTTCCCTTCTTTACATGCATATGAGCTGGCACACAACTTCAATATAACAAAATAAATTCTTGATGTTATGTGCCTACCAACTCATATTTATACACAATTCCTTCAATATATTTCGTGATATGAAACTATTGTATCCAAACTATCATTCCTCCTTTACAACATGCGAGGCAATCCCAACATCTTTTGCTATTCATTTTTATTTCTCGTATTTTTGATGAAGATGCTATTAAAGTTCTGCGTGTACCATGCGTTCTAAAAATATATATTAACGACAATAATTAACCACTAAAAATACAAGAAAATTTATTCTAGAAACCCAAATTATTTTTAGTTAAAATCCAAAAATGATCATATATGTAATTCATCAATTTTAATCTTAACATGCGTTTTTATGATCTCCTACCACAATTGAACTTGAATTATAGTTCAGGATCGAGTGTAAAACAATTGGAACAAGTTGAAGGACAGTATTTGTATGAGATCAGACGACGGAGTGAAAATGTTCGAACAATAAAAAAATATCTAATATTTTGAATCGGACTGAACAATAATGTGTTCAAATCTTGTCCCTGTAAGAGAATCATACGAACATAGATTGGACATATTATAGTCTCGAACAGAGCGGACAACCTATTTCGCATTCAACGTGACTAAGCAGCCCTATTCTTTCACGGATAACGTACCTAACACTATTTCAATGACAGAACAGACGGCGGTTTAATGCCATGTCCATGTATCATTTAAGAATCAACTACTGTTGCACCAAATACTTTTTATGTGCTGTAACCATCCTTTATCAACCCCAACTGCCGCTTTGCTCGTCAATTAATGTCAAAACAGTTAACATGATAAAAATACAACACCACGCTGGTGAAATCGGAAAACAAAGAGGAATATATATAAGATGAAAACACGTGTGAGAGGGGAAGGTTAAAAAAAATGCACGTGCGGGTAATGACGGTGGGGAGCGAAAAGGGAACATGTGGGCGTGGACTGAGAGCTAATCATCCGGATCCGAGCCTTGCTTTTTCCCCTTCATTCAATGCACTCTTTATATATATATATATATATATATATATATATATATATATATATATTACAGGCAGGCCCGGCCCTGGCCCAAGGCGGCCGCCTAGGGCCTCCGGCCGGAAGGGCATCAGTTTTTTTAAGTTTTCTCTTGCTTCGAGACAAAAACAGAAACTTCGCGCCATATCGCGCTGTTTGCCTGTCAGGCCTAGCTTCGCGCCACCAAGGCGTTGTCTCCCATTGTGTGTGTATAGGTGGATTAATAGTTAATGATCGTACGATTTAGTTACTGTATGTGATTAATTGATTAATTAAGATCAGCTTTACGGAACAGAAGGCTGTATTTGCAAGAAACAAATGCTGTCATTGGAATCAACTTGCACGCTTTTCTATTTCCCCAGCTCATCTTCGCTTCTTCCGTAGCTTCTTCGTATTTTCATTATTTCATACCAAGGCTACTTACTTTTGCATGTTTTTATTTACGAGGAATCGAGAGGAAGGATAAAATTCATATTATTAATTTCTTCCAGTGCAGCCTTCCTCTTTTTTTTTTTTTCTTTTCTTTTTCCTATCTATTTAATTTCAGTGCAGCCTTCTTATTTTTCAAAGGAGATGGCAAAAATTATATATTAAAAAAAAAAAAAAAACATTCGAAAATGGGATCATGTTGGATTATGATTTCAACCTTTTTACGGCATCTAGAGTCAATAAGAGCGGTTGAAATCACCTGGTCCAAAATCCTCTGGTCCACCTAAACCAAAACACAATCTGACCTCTGATTTCAAGTGAATCCCACCGAAAACAATGGACCAGATTGTTTTAATTTAGGAGGAACAGGGAATATGGGACTAGACGATTTGAACCCTAGCAAGAGAAACAACTGCTTTTGCGAATCATATAGGGCAGTACATTTTCGCCAAAGGCCAATACGTCAATTTAGCAGAATATTAAAACAATATTGAAATTAAATATGCATTTGTGTAGCTTTAAGTCGGACATTTATTTTAATATGTGATTTTGATTTAATTGGTATATGATAAATTAATACTGTTTAATAGTGTAATATACGTTTGATGATTAATAAAACACATATACGAATGTTAAAATCCATTCACGGTTGACCCATTTGGAACTAGACTCACGTGGACTCTACTAGATCTGCAGGTTCACTTCTGTAATCAACTGTCGAAGGGTTATTCTAATTATTATTTTCAGATTAAGCACATAATGCAGATCCTAAGCTTGTTATTAACTACACAATCCGCGTAAACAATATTCATAAGGTATTTTCTTATTTTACGTGCATTAAATACCAATATACCAAACAGCCATAAATGAAATGCTATTCATAGCACGATAAGACATCAAAGTAGAAAAACAGAAGCCAGCAGAAACATTGTACGAAAATAAAAAATAAATGTTAAGCATAGCAAACAGACACTGGATTTGTTGACACCACTTTATCAAGAGGGTCAATATGGGCTCTCTTAATTTCATCCAATCAGAAGATGAAATCATTTTGACACAACAAGTGGTATCAACAAACTTGTATTACAGCAAAACAAGCATTGATTCATCCTCTAAGCCCCAACTTCACAGCTTCTATGTTTAAAAATGAACTTTAAATTCCTCAAATTCATAATTTTCGACCTGTACAACCATTAATTCACGCATGGAAGCATTTTAGATTGGCCTTCCAAATCAGCTACAATACAAACATTATATCTAGTTTTAAAAATAATATTCAAAAAGCTTCCTAATAACTTTGTAAAGCACAAATAAATTCAAATTTGAAATTTTTTGAACTCCTTTTATGTGCAGGCTATTCATGTCGATCTGCAGAATAAAGGTTAGCCATAAATTCATGCATCTACTTCTACTGTACTAGCTTCATCAGTACAGGAGTTCAGAGAGTTGCATTATATCATAGTATATGGCGACAGTTAAAATCAGGTTTTTAGCAGTTATTTTGTTTTACAGATTTGACCATAGCTGTTTATGTTGGTTTATGTGCAGCCATATTCCCTTTTCCCATAAAATGCAGGTGCTGCTTTTTGTATACTTCCAGTACCATTACTGTCCAACATAATGCTTTAATGTTTGATGTTTTCAAGCGCAAATATATGAACCAGTGACATATTTAAGAATTCTGAATGGTGGGGATCCTAACTGGCAAACTATCTACAATCAACGGTTTAGTAGAAGGTCCACAATTTATATGTTTAATCTTTTATTCCAATATAACCACTCCAAAAAATAAAATTTCTAAAACTGTAGATCAACTTATCAAAACAGTACTGTTAAATGAAAAGTGGAAAGATAATTTTTCAGTGACGGTAATCGTTTTGGAAATCCAAAATGATATGTTCAGGGTCTAGGAAGCCTCAACAAACAAATTCTTAAAATTAAGTTCATAAGAAACAAGATGCTGGTAATCATAAGTAGAAGAGTAAAACTAAGTAAAAGCGAGATTGATGATAAGCATTCAATATGCTTTGACCGTATACTGTGTTGTTTTTACATGTGATTTTTGATGTGCATTTGCCATTAAACTATATTTAAAAATATATTCACAAAATCTCCCAACACAACGTCCTCAATTTTGATCTTCGTCATCCATAAAGCCTTTTTTAAAAATAAAAAACTGATACGGTGGTTAAGTCCATGGTACAAGCCATTTAATTTATTTATTTGTGGACTTTGCTCACATGACATTCTAATATATTTATTTAACATATTTCATAGTGTCCAATAGAAAATCAAGTTATTTATAATTTTATCATTTGCATTCACCAAATATTTATCACAATTTAATCAAAAATCACAAATTAAACACAACATTTGGTACCATGATCAATACACTGTCTATACACGCGAACGCGTATCTTGTATAATGTACCACGTTCAATACTTCATTTGTGTTCACGGCAAACGCACCCTTGTATAAAGTTCAGATCTTAGAATGTCATCCTTATTGTTTAAAATATAAGCATACAACAACATGCACAACCAGATCACCAGAATCTACCATTACATATGTATATGTAACACGCAGTTATGAATGTAAAAATATACTCACGGTTTGACCCATTTAGAACTACGATCACATGGACTCCACTGGATCTGCTGGTTCGCTTCTGTAATCAACTGTCAATTCAACTCACAGGGTTATTCTAATATATTTTCAGATTAAGCATATAATGCAGATCCTAAGCTTGTGATTAACCTCACAATCTGCGTGAACATTCAAAATATATTTTCATGTTTTCCGTGCATTAAATAGCAATTTACTAAACTGCTATCATAGTATGATAGGAAGTCAACTTAGAAAAACAAGAGACAAAACAAACCATTGTACCAAAGGAAAAACAAAAAGAGTTAGGTAACGTTTAATTTTCCAACTGGGCAGTTAATGTTTGCGTCTGCGTCGGATGCGCCTGACGCATCAACAATGGAACCCACGTATTTGCCTCTTCAAGCTAAACGGCTTAAAAGTTAGCTTTCGCGTCTGACGCATCCGACGCGGCAGATATTTTTTTGTCCTCCTTTTTTCCCTCCCCCTCTACATATTTCACCCATTTCAACACTATATCACCATATCCACTCTTCATTTCCTCCTATTCTTTAACAAATTATGGTAGCTAGTGATGAATCCAATTGTGAAGATTTGCAAGATATTCAAGAACTTATGGTCAATCAACACGAGAAAGGAGCAGAATACATAAGTCTGTAAGTTCCGGCCTTGCTTGGGTTCATAAAATACTATCAAGACACACAGATCGTTGTCATAGCAATTTTCGAATGAAGCGATTATGTTTCAGATCCTTGTGTGAACCGTTAGCAAATTACGGATTGAAAGACTCAATGCACATAACAGTCAAAGAAATGCACATAACTGCATTGGCCCTCCCAACAAGACAGGCTGCTAAGCGGTTTCAATGATCAAACGGTACGATTAATGTCATTTTTTATAAAGTTTTGGATTCAGTTTTCTTAATGGCAGTCGATATTATTAGACCGACCGATACCCAATTTAACCAAATCCCAGAACAAATTCATTCTTCAAACCGATATTATCCTTTCTTTAAAAATTGTATTGAGGCTATTGATGTGACACATGTGATGGCTCACGTGAGTCAAGAAGACATACAACGTTTTGTATGGCGGAAAGGATCTGTTACACAAAATATTATGGCTGTTTGTGCGTTTGATTTAACTTTTACGTTTGTAAGAGCTAGATGGGAAGGAACTGCGTACGACGCTAAAATATTTCGGGAAGCTATAAATAAAGCGAATCTTAATTTTCCTCGTCCTCCTATCAGACAGTAGTATTTAGTGGATTCAAGATATCCACTATTGGAAGGATATATAACTCCTTATCGATCCGTGAGATATCATATATCAGACTTTAATGACACACAGAATGAACCGAAGTCAGAAAACGAAATTTTCAACTACTATCACTCTAGTTTGCGTATAGCAATTGAAAGAACATTTGGTATTTGGAAGAAAAAATTTGTCATCTTACGTAACACACAGACGTATCCATACCATGTTCAAATACAAATTGTTGCTGCTACAATGGCTATTCACAATTACATCAGAAAATACAACGTTGGCGATCCAGATTTTATGCCGTATGATGATAACCCTGATTTAGTGTCAGACGAATATCTCAAGGAATATTACAGTATATCA
Organism: Allium sativum; assembly: GCA_030737875.1. Classification (NCBI taxonomy): domain Eukaryota; kingdom Viridiplantae; phylum Streptophyta; class Magnoliopsida; order Asparagales; family Amaryllidaceae; genus Allium; species Allium sativum. Next base: position 744,455,623 of record CM060916.1, on the reverse strand, counting down.
AATCCCGGAAACAGAGATCGAGAATCCGTTCAAAGAACCAAAACAACATCCACCATGGCGGTTGTACGGGACAATATACGAAACGAACTAGTTGCCGCGGGAATGCATTAAAAAAGGTTCATTGTACTATGTATTTTATATTAGCATTTTAAATTCTGTAATTTGTATTCCGTAATTATGTAATTTAAATTTTGCAATTTGAATTTTGCAATTTGTGTTTTGCAATCTACTATTCTGTTCAGCAATAAACACACACAAACACAAACAATTAAAAATAATATATACACAAATAATAAAATAATAGCTCTGCTCCATCCAAAATGCCCCTTTCATAAAAAAAAACATATTTCTCGTTCGCAACAATTCCCCTTCAAATACTCCTTTCAAATCCCCCTTCCAAATAACCCTTTCCGTTCAAAATCAAACGGACGCTTAAGCATAGGAAAACAAGCAAAGATTTCCTCGGAGACCCAAATTCACGGCTTCTAAATCTAAAAATTGCAGTTTAAATTCGACAATTTTCTAATTTTCAACTTGTACAACCATAACCATTTAGAAATCCCAAGTTTGCATAAGATGATAGATTTTATATATATATATATATATATATATATATATATATATATATATATATATATATATCTTTATTTTTGTTACTTTAATGCTGTGAATTTTCATTTATAAAATATTAGTATGACATGAATGTTACAATTTGTGTAAATAAGTTTCTTGCTTTGAATTTAAACAAATTAACATTTCTAACTCAAAGTCAATTGCTGAAAATGTACGACTTAGTATTATTACCATGACAATTGTCAGTATTATATGCATCTATATAAACCACTTTGATGGTTTAATTTCGTTAATCTGACATATGTTGTAAGGAGGTCTCGACTTTTTAGTACCCAAATTCCTAGGATCCACTCTCGACTTGTAAATCAAGACTACAAAATATATGCATTTGACAAAGCTTTTATATGAAAAACGTTAAAAAGCCATTTGAGTTTGCATCTCAGCATGGAAGTGTTTCAGATTGGCCTCCCAAATCAGCTGCAGTACAAACATTATATCCAGTGCAAAAAATAACAATATTCAAAAAGCTTCCTAATAAGTAATAACTATAGAAAGCACTAAAAGTTCAAATTTGAAAATTTTCTGCTCCTTTGATGTGCAGGATATGTTTATTTGCAGAATAAAAGGCAGCAATAAATTCATGCATCTACTTCTACCGTACCAGCTCTAGTACTGGAGTGCAGAGACTTGCATTATATTGTCAAAGGTAAATTAAAGTTTTTGGCAGTTATTTTGGTTTACAGATTTAACCATAGCTACAATGCAGCTTTATGTGCAGCTAAATTCCCTTTTTCCAGAAAATGCAGGTGCTGCTGTATGTATACTTCAGTAACTTTACTGTCCAATATAATGTTTTAATGTTCGATTTTTTCAGGTGCATACTATATCTAGCAGTGACATAGTATTTAAGAACACTGGATGGTGGGGTCATAAACGGCAAATTATTTAAAATCAAGGGTTCAACTTGAATATTGAAATCACTGTCCAATAATAAATGAAACAATATAAAAGTAGGAATATTACAAAACTAATAATGTTTGACACACAGTAAAAAATAATATGGGAGTAGTATATTAAAATAAATTTTTTAAAACTATAGATCTTATCAAAACGATGTCAAATGAAATGTGGATTTTTTTTTTCAATAATTATGATCACTTTGATCTATGGTACTGGTACAACTTCTATGTTTTTTAATGTTCTATGCAAAATCTAGCTGATATTTACCCTACCAAGCTACTACGTTGAAACTAATTTATTTTCCTCGTTAACATGCCAAAAAGTAGGTCAGAAACTATGAGAGTTCAGTTACCACTCATGATTTCTAATAAATGTAACCAGTCCAAAAAAAAGCATATAAATGCACCTATAAATGTCATCATTATCATGAAATCTTGAACGATCTACTACAGTTGAGTAGGGTTCGATAGGCCGGCTATGGACCAAGTATGAATGGGTAATAACTCAAACTAAATAATGGAATTTGTTTCAGTTTAGTTTTAGCTTGGCCGTAAATGAACCATGAGCCATTGTCATTATTCCCAAAACAATATTGGCAAAATCTATTTCAACCACCTTTCTTAGTTAGTAACCCTCCTTTAAAAATTAAAATTTTAATGACAAAACTACACTTAAAATTATCTTCTATCTGTCCTGAGTACAATAAAATTCTACTGTCTCCAAAAGCATTTAAACTCCAAAACCCTGGATTTTAAATTACTGAAAGAAAAATTCATCTGCAAACAAGAATACAATGGATTTTGAAGGAGAAGACGATTTCTCATCGCAATCACAACAGCAAGACGAATACAAATTTGAGTTTTTCTAATTCTCAAGTACAACCGATGCATAACGAATTGTGTGATTTTAGACAAAACCACGTTGGCATACTACTAGGAATATTAATGTTAATGGGGCGATTTTCTCGTGCTCCAGACCCAACTCGAACTTTTTAAACTCCGCCCTAGACCCGTCCCGTAGACCCGATGCGGGTATGAAATGTCGCCCCGCATCCGAAACCTATACGGGTCAGGGTAAACCCGACTCGCCCCATACGGGTCGGGGTAAACCCGATCCGCCCCACGACCCGATGATATTGTGTTCTAATGTACAAAATTTATATATTTATATTCTTTTATCACTAAGTGATAAATTATATACATATGTGCTCATAATGATAAGAGAATATAATAAAATGATTTGTAAGATAATAATTCAAAATGTATGCATTTGTTATTGTATGATTATCATTGATGCAACTTGATACTATAAAAAAATTATAGCTCGTTGATTGAAAAAAAATATGATATTCAAGTTATAACCATGTATACATAAGAAAATTAACAAGTAATAATTATAGTTGTAAAGTGTTTTAATGATTTTTCACTAATTCGGGTCGGGTTGGGGCGGGTTAACCGTGCCCCAAACCCGATCCTAGACCCGGACCACCAAAAGTGGATCGCGGGTTTACCCGCCCCGAAGATCTTATGGGGCGGGTCTAAATGGATCAAAACAAAAGCATGTCAAGCGGATTTGGACCTAAACACGCCCCACTGTCATTACTAACTAGGAAGGCTGACGAACCTAGTAATATCAAAGCGTGGATAGACAACTAACCACGCAGTCCACATGCGTGGTATAGGAACAAACCACGCAGGGATGGAACGTGGTTTTGTTCCTTTCCACGCCCATTGTCACTAGTTAGTCAGTAATTTTTTTCTTGGTTTGTGCTTATAGCAAGTTATATTTGTTTTATGCAGATTGTAGCATTCTCTAATGATGAAGAAATGAATGATGAGATAGTATTGGATTATTCAACCGAGTTCACGACTTATGATATAAGTTTTCTTTGATTGACGCTTGAATAAATCGTAAGTACTTACATTCTATTTACCATTTTAAATGTAGATATTTTCTTTGCAAAAAAAGTTAGTTGACTGGGCTCGTAACACGGGAAAACGTCTTATTACACTTGCATGTGTTACAAAATGAAAATTAGTTGATTGAGCATTCACATGCATATGTCACAAAATGAAAATTACACTTGCTTTCTTAAAAAATATTACATGCCACAAAATTTTCATGCTACAAAATATAAATTAATTTTTGCAACTGCAATTTTATTTTTATTTTTGCAATTGCAATTGCACTTTTATTTTTGCACTTCTATTTTGGCAATTGCAATACATGCTACAAAACAAATTACACTATACAATTGCAATCATTCTTTCGCATTCACATGTCACAAAATGTGTCCAGTAATTCACAGCAGCGATTTAAAGTTGCCAAATTTAATTTCTTTGAGCTGCTAAAACCAATATGGTTATTGCTTGTTTCAGCAACAACCAGAGTAAAACTACGTGGAAAAATTAATTTCCACGCAGTGCGACTACGTGGTAAACAATTTTTTCACGTAGCAACTCTGCGTGGAAAAATTAGAACCCACGTAGTCGCACTGCGTGGAAATTAATTTTTCCACGCAGTTCTACTCTGATTGTTGCTGAAACAAGCAACCTAACACGTTCAAATCCCTAGTTTGTTCAACTTTCCAACCATATCGTTGATGCAATCAAAACTTTGAGATACATTTCACTGCCACAATCATAATCGCAACAATAAAAAACAGCACAATCAAAACGCTAACATGTTCAATGCAAAGATGAGATGAAGACGTCCTTTATTTGAAGATTGAATTTGAAGTCGATGCCTACACTTGAAAGTACGATCGCTGATTGATGCTATTAATGGAGAAATTCGAATGTCTGCTGCTTTTTTATTTGTGCGTTATTCACTTATTCGAACAATGTAGGAGAGGGTGAGGGCTTTTGTGGAAAAAAAAAAGGCTACTACTCAATTAAGTGGGTATATTGGTATTTTAATTTTGTGGAAGGCTAACTAAAACGGGGGTTGAAATAGAATTTGCCAACAATATTTATGTTTATATTTAATAGGCAATGTAACGCAATCGGTTCCAAGGTATTACTCCAGCTGACCGATATAAGCATCTGTACAGAAGCAGGGTAATAAAATGAGGTTGAACAAAACAGCAATGCAACTCAATTTCAAAGTTATACTCATATGAGTTGTATTAACTAGTTGATTGAATAAAATCAAAATAAGCATAGCTTAGGTCCTTAGGATAACATAACGTAAGTGGGCTTGTAGGATTACATTATCACCCCTAAAGAAAATATACCATAATAGAATATAGGTTGAAATAGTAGCAATGTACAAGATAACCACAAATACTAGAAATGTACAAGATAAACACAACCATATTGCAAGAATTTACATGCTTAATTACATAAATGATATGCACTTAAATAGGGATTTACCAAAGAGGGAATAAGCTCAAGCATTTAGCATCCGCAAATAACCATCAATTATGGATGTTGCTGAAGATCTATATCCATAACCAAATAAATTATAGTGGTTCAGGTAGTGATAAAGCATGTATAGGTCTCTCCTCTTTTCAAAACCCGGTTGTTTTGGCATCACCTGAAAAGCAAGATGTTATCCACTAAAGAATTAAATCAACTCTAACTCAGGCAACTAATTTCAAATCGGGAAATATCCAACAAAAAAATTAATTATTTGAAGTTCTGCTTACAAACAAATGAAATATATCCATAATTTTCACTTCAGAAAAGATGCTTTATAAACATACAAAAATGTATCTCAATGTTAAGTTACTATGCTCATGGTCCTTTCACCTCCCTAGGAATGTCCAAACTTCCAGTTAAAAAAAAAAAAAAAAAAAAAAAAAAAAAAAGATTATGCACCGATGCAGATCCTGCTAATTTGTTATCTGCCGCACATATGGCTGATGTCTGATTTCCAGTGAGTTCATTATAGTTAAAACTCTCAACAGAACAAATACCATTGTAGCTTTATATACCTTTAACATCTCTTGAGTTTGAGCTAGAGATTAGGGTCTATATATCCCACTAGCATCACTAAATTCCAACCACAGCAAAATCCCTCACTTTTCAATAATAAACATATGATAAGAATGTACAAGTGACGGGAAAAGATAGCACCTCAAAATAGGCGTTGTAAAAGGAACCACCAAATCCTGCACACCATGACATTCCAAACTCAGCTTCATTGTGTCCATCTGTGCATGCAATAAACAATAATCACTGTAATTAAGACTGTTCTTAGGTAACATAATTATGTAATTATGTTAGGAGGTAATGGTCATGTCATGTGAACAATTCAATCAAATATGCAGAGCTAACACATAAAATACATAATTCATAGTATAGTGTTTGAAACCGTAAACCAATATGCACATGCCGGGTTTGCATCAAACTTACAGTAACATGCTGGATCCAATATAACAGGATCACCATTCTTATCAGAGCTGATATTCCCACTCCATAAATCTCCATGAAGTAAACAAGGTTCAAGCACAGCACCTTCGAAAAGACGATGCATTGCTTTCATTAATCGTTGGCCTACATAAAAATGAAAGAGAAGCAGTAATTGTACTGTAGGAATAATGCTGAGGAAAAGTAATAACTCAAGTAATATCATTAATCTATTTGCCAATCTCAAAATCGAGAAGATTCGCAGCAGAAAAAAAAAAAAAAAAACACTATGAGGTGGTGATTAATGATGCAAAATTGCTATGCATATATTTTTTGATGCTTCATAACAGCAACATTTGCTGTCAAAAAACATACTATCCTCCCACCATTAATAATTTAAATTACCTTTCTCATATATTTCTTTATCATTATACTGTTTCAGTGCTAATTCCAGTTGAAACCCCAATCTACGTTGTGCGAAAAACTCAATCCAATCACTTGACCAAGTGTTTATCTGGGGAGTACTGCAGCAGGAGAAGACGATGGTGAATCAGATACAACATACAAGAAAAATGTTTGTAGATCAAACAACAACTTGCAAGAATTATATGTGGTATCACATCTAAACCTATCCTTACCTGGTTAGCCCAACTCAAAAGTAACCCCACTGCGTACATACACTCAGTTTATTCCTACTATTACAGCTGAAAATTCTTTCTATCCCAATATCACATTTCAGTGGGCTCATTCTAAGAAACATCAATCAGACTTAGACGGACTGTGGAATGTGGTGTACCATTTCCTCCAATATCAATTTGTCTCCCATTTCATGAAAATATTTTTATCCTCTACAGTAGTCAGGTAAATATGTCTGAATCCGAATTGATAATGGGTTTGTGTTAAATGATAAAAGCATCAAGCTAACAAAGTCAGTGGATGAATACGTGGTTGAAAGGGATAACCAGACATTATAACAAGGGTTACAGAATAACAATAACAAGCATCACAACAGTAGACAGAGCAACGGAAAATCAAAAATAATCTGCAATCTTATTTATTCTGAAGAAAAAATTATGCACACATAACTCACAAACAGACCTTGAGTTGCAATTACTATTTCTATGTACATTTTTGTCTCAGATAACTGGAAATCTGGCATATTCTGGTAGTCGTTCGTTTAGCAGGTATGAATTTATCCAACAAAACTTCTAGTATAAACAAGTAAACTATTATATGGTTACTATTCACTGTTCACCTGCCGATAGTATTATCAACCTCAAATCCAAAACCTTTCTCTGACTTAGCAGCTTTATGCATCTCAGCAAGCTTCCTTCCTAGGACTGCCTGAGAAATATTTGTCGAGTTAAAGAAGTGTAATCCTCATGGATGCTTTACTATTCACTCAAGTATTCAGTTGGAGTTAAAAAAATTTAAAGTTTTTTTTACCTGATCTCCCCTCGAACCACCAAAATCAATATATTCCATAATAATAAATGAACCACCAGTTGGCAAAGATCCAACCTACAAACTTAAAATTCGAAAGAAAATTATGGCACAATAAACTCAATAAACAAACTAGCAGTATTTTCAAACGAACTCTCACTTTGAATGGTCTAGGAACACGAATAGATTTTGAGTTATACATCGCATTTAGCCCCAAAGCTTCACCCTCAAACATAGATGGACCAAAGCTCCTGATTAACCCAAAATATGAGTACCAGTAATTTGACCGCAAAAATATAAATAACAATAAAAGGAAGACTTCTCATGCCTGTTGGATTTGACAAAAAAAGATCCAGAATCAGTCTCATATTTGCTTGCATGATTAATGCAACCACCTCCAATAGGACTAATTCTCGTTATCTTAGTGGCTTTTCCATCTGTAAGTATCCATTCACGAATGGGATCATCACTCATAGCTGCCTCTGTCAGTTTATAAAAAATAAAAATCAATACCAGTATTAGTGATTCCGCAGTTAAATTTAATGTCATCTTCCCATATTGAAATTACACATAGTGGCGAAAAACATCTCAATATAAATTACGATATATACAGTGAAGAATAGCCAGTATGCAACTCCAAACTTGTCGAGCAAATGGATTCTTCATGATAAAATGGTGTGCAGTGTTAAAACATCTTACCCTCTTTGCTGCATCAACCCTCCTAAAAGGGTTGAAATACATTTAAATAAGTTTGCAGGTCAATCTTCATGCTACATGAAGTCGTAGGTTTCTGAGTTCAAAGTTTCAATGCCCAAATCAAGAAAATAATGAAATACAATTTGGAGTGGATGCGGAAACTAGGATGTGAATCAAAACTACCTAGAAACGGGATATAATATGCTTTTATAGAAATAAAATGGAAACGCTATAGTAATATTATTAAAAATAAAAATATGAATGATTTAGTATCCTGAAATTCCTAATGATGCATATTTTTATTTTTATGTCTGCTCCACTATGTCAAAATAATATTTAAGCAAACCATATGCATACCTTTAGATTAATCATTATCATCACAGTGATAACTGTAATGTAGCTCTCAATAATTCAAGAGGTTCAAAATTTCAACAGTAACTTATTTCAAAGAAAGTTGAATTGTTGGTCTTTAAAATGGTAATGCTATTGAAAAAAAAAATGTTAAACAATGATCACATCAACATTTAAATGGTTTCTAGTCTACACTGGATCTTGCTTCCGTCAAATACATATGAAGCATCAAACTGCTGTTCTAGCAAATAAAGTAAACCTCCTAGAATACTCTAATTCCCAATGTTTGACATGCAGCAAAAGCAACTGGAAAGTACAAATTTAAGATCACAATACAAGGAATAAGCTTACAAATATAACATGTTTCATGCAGATCTACATGTTCATTATAACCTGATAAGCGTGCATGATTTTGAGTAAGCAAGTTATGCTAACAAATAGTGTTATTGGGTTGAATACTTCTCCTCAGTTGAAAATAAGTCTGTTGTTCCATAAATGCAGCTCAGAAACAAATGAAAATTTTAAAACCCTGACATCCATTTCGATGTAGATTAGAATGTCTGTATATGAATCTCTAATGGGAACATTCTGCATACTTATCGGTCGATGAACACCATTATGACAGTAAAAACACACTGTTCTGTTCTATCAAACTTATACAACTCCTTCCCTTTTTTTCCCAAAGAAAAGAAGCAGATGAAGAAATAAAGGAAGAAAGAAAACCCTCTTTTAATTTGCCCTTCAATACGGTAGAATTCCGCTTGGTAAGTAAAGCAATAATACCATGACCAAGGTTTCCAAAATGGAATTCAAATCGTAAATCACAGATTTCAAACTATAAATTGAAAGGAGGTCTAAATTCAAAATGTCTGTCCATGTATTAAGGTACGTACACATTTAGAAGTCAATTATAATGTTCAAACTAGATCTAACCTAAACATCAGTTCTTTTTTCTCTTGGTCCATTTTTATGGAATATAGAAGGTACCTTTCACAGCCAACTGCGAACGGTTGACCGTTGCTTTCATGTCCGACACGTCGAACGCCTAAATGGTAACAACAACAATTCCAACCTTTGAGCCGGGCGGTTGGAATTTGTGCATTGGCATCCGACACGTCGAACGCCAATGGCTATTTCAAACATTCTCGACAAAAATCATTCCACTCACCTCGAACTCCACTCCTGAACACCATTCCAACGCCATGCTAATTCAACACAACTCCTCACCACCACTCCTACACACAAATTCAATACCACTCCACATAAATCAACATACAAACACTAATGTCCAACTCCAAACATGGTCCCGGTTATGAAGATTTGAAGGATTAATCATTTTGAGAAAGTACAACTGTAGAAGAAGGATCCGAATCCAACAAATATATACGTCGATTTTTACTAGCATAGAGTGGATAGAAGAAATACTCAATGGGCATACCGAACGATGTCAACAAAAAATTATATGAAAATACTTTGTTTCTCTCGTTATGTGAGATGCTGCAGAACTAGGATTTGTTTACACCACCACATATTCATATTAAAGAAGCACTAACCATATTTCTATATACAATTGCTGCACCGCTTTCAAACAGACAATTAAGAGAAGGATTTCAAAGGTCTGATATAACAATTTTGATATATTTTCATATTGTTTTAGAGAGTGTATTGTTACTTGCTAAAGATATTATAAAACCCATTGATCCTCTATCTAGGACTATACCGGAATAAATTACAAGTTCAAACCGATATTATCTTTATTTTAATAATTAGATAGGCACTATGGATAATACTGATGCACCACCTTCAGACAAAATTGTGCCTTGCATTAGATGAGAAAGATATGCTACTCAAAATATCTTAGCAATTTGCCTATCCGATTTACAATTTACTTATGTGATGATTGGATGGGAAATCGGTCTCCCTGGCGGATGAGGAAAATTCGAGTAGCATATCTTCCTCATCCGCCAGGGAGACCGTATTTTTTTGTTGACTCAGAACCTTATCAAAATGTAAGATACCATATTTCTCACTGTCGAGATACAGTGAATCATCCAAAATTTAACAATGAAAATTTTAGTTTATACCATTCAGGTCTACGTATGAGTATTGAAAGAACCTTTGTCATTTGAAAGAAAATTTTTGCTATTTTAAAGAGCGTGTCAACATACAACTTTAAAACTCAAGTTATTATTGCTACAATGATTATACACAATTTTATAAGGAGATGCAATAATGACACTCCAGATTTTATGGCATCTGATGATAATCTTGATTTTATACCGAATGAATATCATGAAGAATATCAAAATATGAGAAATAGGACAGTGGGCGATACTCAACGAGTGGAGAGAACCGAGTTAATGAAGTGGCCGTACTCAGAAATTTGATAAGGGATGAATTAATTGCAGCAGGATGACATAATAAACATGTATAAATATTTTATTTAATTATCGATGTATTTGCATTTCTTTTATCTATGTATTTCTATAAGTTAGTTATTAATATTTAACGGTATTCCATACAATATGTTTTATGTTACAAAATTTATATGCTAAAAACAATATAACCGTTCAATACACCATTCAATATTCCATTCACTATTAATGTTAAATATACTACTCAATTCTCCGCTCAAAATCACAAAAATACATCATTTGCTCATTTAACTTCAACCGTTCAATTCACCTTTCAGTCAGCCCATTCATTTCAACCTCTCGTCATAGCTAAGAACGAACCCTACACGGATTGAATGATTCTCAGTTGTGGTTCTAACTGAGTTTAACTGGAATGTAAATCAAATCAAAACAAAAAAGATCTCATTCAAAACAGGATTTGATTCATTAGATTTTAAAATTTGAAATCGTTAAACCTTCTAACTTTAAGTCAAAATTTGATCGCTTTAGTTATAAGTATGACGCCGAAATAACAAAAAGTAGTTTATTTTACATGTATGGCCCTACATGTTTAACAATAGATCTAACTAACGAACATGGCATATCTGCAATAGCTCACTTCAAGCTTAAATTTTTGGACAAAAAGACGGAGGGGCGATTTGTTGCGCACACACATGATCAGGGTTCACCATGCGGGTAACCCACAAGACTCAAGGCTGCAAAATATAATAAATAATTTTTGCGTCTCTGTATGTGTATATACATGAAGTCATAAAGATCATAAACATTAAAAATAAATATGTAATTACCCAAGTGGTTAGTACAAAGGCAAAGTAATCAAGTGTTTAATGTTACATTCATGCTACTATTGTTTTTAAGTTCATATGCTAACAAATAATTTAATGGAGAATTTGATTTTGATCCCAACGAATATGATTATGTTAGTAGAAACACTTAACATTACATTTTTCTTTGTAACTGTCATGGAATCAAGCTCCGCTAGCAAACTTCGATGTAATATGCATTATGCATTAAACCCACTACACATACCACGGTTAATCACATAGATGTACGTGTCCGCAATAAACACTTCAGTCTAAAATCTTATTGATTGAAAATTCTTATTTTAAAATGAAATTAATCACCAAAATACATACTGAAAGGTATATCCATGGGTTATTAAAATTTGAAAACAAAAAGCGCATGTATCTACCATCTTTCCAAATAAAAAAGAGAAAAATCAAATTATCTTTAAAAAAATAGAATATATCACTAATCACTATTCATAATAGAAAAGTTAGAATCATGTTCTACAAATATTGCTACAGTGCTAAAATGATGACAATTTATTGTTATATTATTACGTTTTGTTTTCAGCATGATGAAGTAACTAAAATAAATTAAACCTAAATGCTCAATAATTTTTATTTTTTATTCTGAGTAATTAATAAATAGTCTTTATAGACTAGAGAAACTTCATCAAAATTATCAACAAATACCATCACGTTTTTGTACGATTTATTTTCTTTCTTTTTCATTCTTTGAATTCAAACTTTCTTAATTTGTAAAAAAACAATATGCTGTGAAATATATGTACTCGTATATTAATTAAAATATTATAATGTAGGACTTAAATGAATTGTTCTTCTTTAAATTAATTAAAGTATTACGATAAGTCTAGGAGGCCCGAAAGTACTGTCAGAAAATAGGCCCGAAAACAATTCAACCGCTGATAAAATCTTGCGTCATCCAAATCAACGTTTCCCCCGTGAATTTCGTGAACTTTCGCACAAATTACCAGGGTTATTTCGGGTCCCGTAGCATCATCCAAAGTATTATTGTGCTAAAAATTGGAGGGCAAATTTTTTTATAGCCTAAGGCAAATCAACATACTGGGCCAACCCAGTATATCATAATTCTACCCATTGCATAAGCCTCATGCATGAAAGTATCTGGAATGATCAAGTCGTACGCAGTCTTATCCCCAATACTGGTGAGATTGTTTTTAAAATTAAATAACTAATCTCTACATATTATGAATTCAACAATGTGAGAATAAACCTCACAATAGGATTACATATTCAAAGCTAACTACGTCGCATGTAACATGTATGCAAACATTTAAATATAAACACACACATACACACATGTTAAATGAGCAATGATCTACATCTCTTTGACTTTAATTCCTGCTCAAATCATCCACATGAATTCCAACATTAAATTATACTCCAAAGTTATTCGGTGTTTTGCATACATGATTTTATTACAATCAAGAACGCCACTACAAGTTCTTGTACCATCTCAATGGGTCTATGCTCTTACTTTTAATTGATACACTAACAGTGATGTGACCATTTAGTCAGAAGTAACATATGTTTGCAAATAGTTTTAAAGGAGTGTTTATTTTTTTGAAAGCGATCTATAGTAATTAAAATATCATTAATTTAAAATATAAACTTTATCATGTGAGATATATTTATATAAGCCTAAATTTTGCAGAGATGATGTTAAGCATGTTTTGAACATATCCAAAAAACTTTATAGCAATTGTAATCATATAACACAAAATAAGACACGGATACACGAGGGCAGTGGCGGACCTAGGATTTTGTTTGACCTAGGGCCAAAATAGTCCCACACTGTAAAAATTATCCAAAATTTCCTACCTATATATTAACATGGACTAATTTACCACAAACCAGCTGGCTTTAGTATCATATAGACCAAAATATGGCTTCCCCCTCTTCCAGGTAGGGCACTATTAACATTTCCACCTAGGGCAAATTTAGAAAGACGTTGATTTTTACTAGAAAAAAAGCAAATTTAGAAAGACGTTGATTTTTACTAGAATTTTTTTTCCCAGCTAGGGCCTTGGCCCTAGCTGGACTACTACTACATCCGCCCCTGCATGAGAGTGGCTATTGAGACATACTTGAAGTAAGGTTCGAGAACTTGGTTCGGTGATCTGATTCTTTTTTATTAAGTTTCAGACAATTTTGAAAAATTCGGAGGTTTCGATTTTGATAGAGGTGTAAATTTATCAGATTAGACCGAATATAGGTGTCCCCAATTTTAGTCCTATTACTGAACACGGACCGGATGAAATATTTTCTCGTACAAATTTTGTTTTTCTAACTTCTGTCCTAAATGAAATCGACTGAACACGAACATAAAGTTTTCCGACACGAACACGACCAAAAAGGGATGGAAATGGTTATTTATATCAAATTTTATGCTTTTTAATGTATTTGCATTAAAGATATACTAAATTATCAGAAATCCAAACGAATTCAAATGAACACAAACTGAACGAGATTTTTTCATGTACAAATTTAGTTGTCCTAACTCGTGTCCCATATGAAAATCAGGTGGACTCGGACGAAAATATTTCGACCATGGACATGACTGAACATCAGACATTCATATGAAATTAACATCCATGGTCTTCAGTTTTGGTTCCAATTTCGATTTTCAGTTGTTTATTAATAAAAATACAATAAAAATCTTTGTAAATAAACAACAAAATAAATGTTAACAACTTATATTCAAATTAGCAGTAACAGTAGATTCAATTCAATAATAATTTGTGTTTAATTATAAAGAGCTTAAACTTATTAATAACAATAAGTTCAGTCCAACACAAAATAACCCTATACAAAATAGCCAAAGTTAACAAAGAAATAAAGCACAATCAATATAATAATAAATTAAATCACGTTGATGCCACTCAAATTTTCACAAACCAACTGCCGAATCTTTTAAAAAACCTCTTTGAATCGACCGTCACTCTCAAAACCAATTGCCACTCTTAAGATTGGTTGTCACAACGCAGCTAGACAGCCGAAGACGAAGTTGCTGCTCTCAAAATCGATTCAAGGATGCTAGAACAAGGAAGAAGAATGAGTCAATATTAAGACAAGGAAGAAAAATGAGTTGACGCTAGGGCAAGGAATGATTGAGGTCGAGTATCCTAATTAGATGTTTTTTTTTTTTTTTTTTTTTTTTGAATTTTTTTTACAGTCGTAACCGGAGCCAAGTTTTTCCTTCGGTTTTGGTTTGGATACAATTGATGTCGGTATCACGGTACCACTGAAATTTTGGATTACCATCAGATATCTCAAACCCTGACTTGGGGATTTGCAACATACTAGATTTTGGCTGGTAGATCTCCAATTAATCTAAGATATAAATTAAAACACATGAAATTTACTGATTAAAATCTATTGTGCCTCCCCTAGGCTTTATTTCTCATTTAGATGTGAAAATTATTTCTACACCATCAACACACTTTACGATGTGCGACGTATGCAACAAATAAGAGCCTAAAACTCGAATATCTCCACTGTACATAGATGGTCACCATTAGAATTAATTTTGGAAACGGTCATGCTCCAGGCTAGCAGCAACCACAAGACACACATTAGTTCACCATAGCCATTAACCTCACCCAACTCTGAAAAACAACAATAATAGCAATTAAGCCACTATTCTCAAACGGGTTTGGATCAGCTAGAAATGGAACTCTAAACCAAATAACAAAGACAATTTAAAGGTAATATAATTATAAAAAGAAATTTAAAGGTAAAAATATAAATAAAGATAAAAATAAATTAAATTAAAACAATTAAACAAATAACAATAGTAATAATAAAAAATAAAAACCAATATGATAATCATAATAATGGTGCTAGTAGTAATAGGTAGCGAAGACCGACACTATGCCTTATGTGCATGTTTATTAGTTCTATAATCTAAAACTATAACACTCCCTAATCAACACTAAGCTCATAACTTTGTTACATAGATCGCTAACTTCCACGCACTCATGTCATATACTAACTCTTCGGATATATTCCAATTTCTCAAGTCATTTTTTACCTCTTCCAATGACATTCTTGATCGATCTCTACCCTTTTTTGAACATTTGTTGCGGTCTATGATTCCAACGCGCACATGTGCCTTGAGAGGCATCCATTGGAGATGCCCAAAACATCTTAGGATAAGGTTTTCTTCAATTGGTACAACTCCAAGTTCGTCGTTTATATCATCATTTCTAATTCGATCTCGTCTTATATGCACGCAATTGGTCGGCTGTCTACTGCAGTTTCTTTTGTGCAGTGGTCGGCTGTCTACTCTACTGCCAACTAAAAACATGGATAAAACAGTAGGCACTGCGGTATGTTTAAGGCAGCCCTTCAGTAACTGATGCTGCAGCCAAATAAATCGTTCACAAGTCACCATAAATATTGCAAACGAGAATGGAAAGGTTTCAAAGCTCAATCGAAACAAATCTATATGGATCAACATCAACATCAAATGGAAACTTGCAAGATACACAATACTTAACCATAACTGAAAATACCTAAGCCGGTCAAACTAACTCATGCAGGACTCAAACGAACAGTCAATTCACTTGCAACAGACAAGCATATGAAAATAAGAAACTAATAAAATAAAAGTAAATAAACTGACTGATTGAACGGCAACGGAAGACTGGCTTGAGGGGAGGAAGACGGCGAAGGCAGGGAGAATGAAATGAGAAAGCAGCAGCGCTGCTATACAATTCCACCATTTATCTATTTTCTGCTCATGAATCGATCGTTGGACAGGCGTCATCGTCTAGATTTTTCTTTGCTGGCAAACGCCAGGGGCTGGGCCTTTTTGTTAGTATAATGGCTTAACTGGGCCATTTAACATGTATGATACGTGTGGACTAACGGGCGCAATCATTTCGAGGCATGAGCAGTATTTTGGGAGTACATTTGACAGCCATGCATAGTTTACTAAGTAGCATGCATGACTAGGGATGGCAATGGGGTGGGTCTAGGGTCCAAACCTGCTTGACCCGCCTCTGTTTTGACCCATTTAGACCCGCCCCATAGGGTTTTCGGGGCGGGTAGACCCGCGACCCGCTTTTGGAGGTCCGGGTCTAGGGTCGGGTCTGGGGCATGGTTAACCCGCCCCAACCCGACCCGCATGATCGAAACATCATTCAAACTCTTTATAACTATAACTATTACTTGTTAATCTTCTTAGATTTACATAGTTATAACTTGAATAGTATATTCTTTTAATTGAAAACTATAAAATTTTCATCGTATTAAGTTACATCAATGATAATCATACAATAACAAATGCATACATTTTGAACTATTATCTTACAACTCATTTTATAATATTCTCTTGTCATTGTGAACACATTATAATATGCATATAATTTATCATTTAGTGATAAAAAATATAACTATATAAATTTGTGTACACTAGAACATAATATCACCAGGTCGCGGGGCGGGTCGGGTCTACCCTGACCCGTACAGGTTTCGGGTATGGGGCAAAATTCCAGACCCGCACCGGGTCTACGGGGCGGGTCTGGGGCGGGGTTTAAAAAGTCCGGGTCGGGTCTGGGGCATGAGAAACCCGCCCCAACCCGCCCCATTGCCATTCCTATGCATGACCTTATTTTAAAAATTGTGCGACTACTTAGGGCCATTTGGTTTATTCTCTAGGCATTATTGTTTACGCCTACCTAAGAATTTACTTACCTCACTTAAACATTAATAAAATTAGATGACGAAATCTAGAACAAAAGTCCACCATAAACCTAAAGATGATCTAAAAATAAACGTTAATTGCTTTGCATAGTCGAACGACATATAATAATAAAATTTAATACTTAAGTATGTTTTTTTTTTCTTTTTTTTTGGTAAAACAAGTCGGTTTTATAGTGGTCGTACCACTTTTATTACGAAAAATAATAACAGACGTTCTACACATGCACAAAACAACTAACTAGTTCTATGGAAGTCATACCAATTTTTTTTTCCTTTGAAAAACAAAAAACTATATACCAAAAGAAGAGAAAAAAGTCTTTCTTCAATGACGTACAAAAACAGATTTGTAGTTAATAGATGACTACAAAATCTGTAATAAAACAACATAATATAAGGAATAAACAAGGGCATAGACAAATGCCTCAAGAAAGAAGCCTCTGAAACCAAAAGCAAGAAGAGCGAATCGAGCGAGCCAACCATAAGCCAAAGAAGTGACAAAGGCCTCCAAGCACTGTAGGCCAAAACAACGAGTGACCGCAAAAGCGTCATCCCAGTGGATCCCAGAGCACACGCAACTACGTGCATGCCAGAAAAGATACCTGTCCCTGCCAGCCTGCTCCTAGGAAAAGGTCCAACTCCGGCTACCAAGCCAATCCTATAAGAACCTAAAATCCAGGACCGACATGACTAGAAAACAACATAAGATCTAAAATGGGGGAGGTGAGGATGTGGGAAGCAATCAATCAAAGAATCAACCAATTCCTGCTCGCGGATATGGCGGAACCGAAGCAATATCAAAAGTACGAGCCAACTGCCTTGAGCGGGAGCTAAATACTTCCTTAAAAGGTCTTCCACGGAAGGCCAGGAATATGTCATTCCTTACCCTCCGTATGATGGTGGGAGGGTCTATAGGAGTTTCGTCGAAAATGGCCTTATTCCGCGAGCACCAAATATGCCAGCAGATAACGCAAGGAATCAGGCGAAAAAGAATAGAACATATAGATTTGCTCGAGATTCGTTCCACCAGCTTCTCGGTAAATCATCAAGGGTAGTGGCATTACCTCGGATACCGACTAGGTTCCTAAAATAGTTCCAAACAGATCTAGCACAAGAGCCTTTGGAAAAACAAATGAGCAATGGACTCCAAGTCACCCGCTCTACAATATCTACAACGAGACACAAGAGGAATGCCAATCCTCTGCAGATTCTCGTATAATGATAACCTAAATGAAAAGTTCTCCATATAAACAAAGAAACTTTCGGGCGGATTCGTACATCCCAGATGAAAGAAAAAATAAGAAGTGTTAGAGATGGGGTTCTCGTCACACTCCACGTCGCCTTGATCGAGAAAAGACTGTCATCCACCATGTGAGTTAGAAAAGGTCTTCACGGATTGCATTTGTTTCCACGTCTCACTAGCGTAGTATGGGACATCGGTGAAATTCGTGCCCAGATGTCTCCGATACTTTGCGTGGAGAAAGTTCGCCCAAAGAGAATCATTCGCTCCAGATCATACCCACAACTTGCAAGCGAAGGCAGTACAAATTTACTTAGGATTTCGAAGGTCTCGACCTCCTTCACTTTTGGGAGGACAAATGATGTCCCGAGAAATTCAATGATGACAATTAGCATTGTCTGTTTTACCCCAGAAAAAGGACGAAGCTAAGGACTGATATGAGCGGAAAAAGGAAGAAGTAGGAGTCATGGCAGGCCCTAGTTAGTAGTTATTTAGCTCTATCTCCAGCCCAACAAAGACATGCGATCTTATAGAGTCAAGAAACGACTTTATAAGAATCAGTCTCTCTGCCTGAGAAAGAAGAGTCGCGTTCCATCGAAGAATCTTACCCGTGGCTTTGTCAGTCAAAGGATCAAAAAAAGCTTTGAGCTTTCTTCCTCGGTACAGGACAATACCGATGTAAGGAAAGGGGAGGGAGGCATCCTTGAATCTGGTGAAGGATTCTGCAACAACCCGGAAAATCAGAACTAATTTAAAATTTTTATTTTGGCAATTTTAATGAATTTTCAATATTTAAAATGATTTATTTTAAATAATAACGGCTAGAAATTTATTTAAATCGAAGTTTGAATATAAATATTTATTTTAATTATAAAATAAATTGGAAATGGCGCGGTAGTTTGAAAATTCGATTTCAAATTTCAAATGCATGATTCAAAATAAACTGGATTTTGGCGAAACCAGAAATATTTGAATCTGTTCGAAAATACCTTTCTAAGGAATCAGAAAAATTGAAATTTCATTGTGGGAATCAAAAGTTATGGCTAGTTGAATATTCAGAATAGTCGCTATGGAATAAATATAGCCCTTGAAAATAGTCATTTTGCAAACGACCTCCGTTTTCGACGAAACCACTTTTGTTGGATCTGGAATGTCAAGTTATTGCTAGATTCCAATTTTCATAATTTTTGGGATCAATATGTAAGCGTGGCGAAGTTAAACGTATTTTGATAATTTCAGTCAAATTGGATCGACCAGAAAATGACCATTTTCAAACGGTCTCCAAATTCGATGAAATTAGTTTTATTGGGACCGTATCGTCCAAACATAGCTAGATTTATTATTTATGGAATTTTTAGAATCAGTATGTGGCCTCGGCAAATTATAATGTACGTTCAAATCTAAAATTGAATGTTTTATATTTTAATTTGAAGAAAAAATGACTGAAACAGTCGAATGGGCTTATGAAACATATTCCATTGTGTTTGGAATGAGGGAAATTAGCTAGGAGCGATAGTCGTTGGGTTTGAATTGGAGTTCATATGGATTGGCGGGTATTTTCCGAATTAAAGAAATTAAAAATTAAAAATAAATTAAAGGGCCAATCACAATTGGGCATTGACCAAATCATTTCCAGAAAAACCCCGTTAGCCTCTCGACAACGACAGAAACCCATTCAATCTTTCCCTCCTCGATTCCTCTCAAATCGCTCAACGAAATCACTGCCCCTTTGGAAGTTTTTGTAGAGTTTTCTTCCACCTTCAAATCCATAGACTCGCCCTTTTTCATTGAGTATTCTTCGAGATCTGGGTCCCTGAAGCCCGTTCGTTTCGCGCCTGTTTCCTTCGTTGTGCCACTTGCGAGTTGGACGAAACCACCAGGTTCCGGCACATGTTTCCAAGCACCACGACGTGGTGTAGGCCGATCATCACCAAGCTCGACGGTTTGCACGAAAAATCGAAACCTAGTTTCGAACTAATTGCTGAGAGGTACGGGTTTTATATTTTAAACCATTTATAACACTTTAAAGCATTGTGATTTATGATTTTAGAAGAAAATCATATCTTTAACATATGTTGTCGAAATCCAGTGAAACCGGAGACGCTGGACTCGTGACGACATATATGAACTTCTCACTATTATTTTTATACAGTTATTTAAATTATTTTGTAACTACATATATGAACTGCTCCCCGTCGTCCACAGACCATGGCGACTTATTTGATTGTATTGTTTGTGTGGATTGTGATTGGATTGTCATGTATTGATGTTTTGTATATAAAATAATTCATATAAAAAATATATATAAATTATTGCGAAATGAAAATAAATATTCATTTACAAACCGGACGGTTTGTCTATGTACACTTATTTATTTGATATTGATTGGGACGATAAATTTTACACATCGCCCAACTTCACAAATAATAAACAGTATTTGTTGTTTGAAAACCCCACACGGGTATTGGGATAATATTTGACATACACTGATCCCAATCATTAGTGGTATGTCAATCGATAGGTTGACAGACTATATAAGCGTTATTTATTTATTTTAATGCTTATACAGTTGAAGAATGCACTCTGGAAGTTGTTTGAATTTTTAATGATTGTTTATCATTATTGTGGTATACATGTGATGTTGAAATCCATATAAATAAAATTATATGGTAATTGATTGAGTCTGATTCCGATTCAGAAATTTAATGAATATTTTAAAATAATATTCAGTGAATATTGAAATGTGAAGCCGTGTTAAGTAGTTAAACGCCATTTTAACACGAACGGGAATTTTGTCGATTTTATTCATTTTACAGTGAATATTGAAAAGCGATTTCAAAATCTAATATCGAAAAGTGATTTCAAAATCTGATATTTTGAAAATATTATCATTTTAATATTAATGATATGGAATATTCAATTTTGATTTGAATTTTAAAATAGAATTGAAATCGTTTTAAAATGAATTGAAATGGAATTGAAATCGATTTGAAATGAATTTAAAACGAATATATAAAGAATATTCAATTTTGATTTGAATTTGAAAATAGAATTGAAATCGTTTTAAAATGAATTTAAAATGATTTGAAATGGAATTGAATTCGATTTGAACTGAATTCAAAACGAATTGGAAATGGAATTGAAATCGATTTAAAATAAATTTAAAACGAATTTATAATGGAAAGTTCAATTTTGATTTGAAATGGAAATCGTTTTTAAAACGAATTTAAAACGATTTATAAAATTCGTTTTAAATGGAAATCGAAGAAATATAATATATATATGTTATATATATATATTTTAATGGCCTGAATAGAACGCGCCGCGCAGTGGCAATTCGCGAATTTCGACCATTGACTTCGAATGGACATTACGATCCGACCGTTGGATTCTCCTAAAATCGGAACCGTTGGGTTCGTATCAAAAAAAGTTTTCCAATGAATATAAGAGATTTGAAATCTAACGGTTAGATTTGGAGATATGTCCAAATCAATTTTAGAAAAGGTCGCTATGGATGCAGTTCGGTGGCCGTTAGTGGAAACCGACTGTACGGACGATGATAAAATTATTAAAAATATGGAAAAATTATGTAAAATCATAATAAATGATTTGGAAATATTTTGGATAAAAAATTCCAGTTTTGAAAAGATAAAAATATATTTTTATCGAAATGGACTAGTTATTAACAAGAATAATAATTTATTTATTTTTAGAAATAAATAAATTGGATTTGAAAATGGTTTTAAAATAAGCATAATTTTCCAATGATTAAATTGGAATGGATTTTGAATGGAAATAATCTTCGGAATATTTCGATATTGGATTCCATGATTATACAGATATTGTTGAGGAATTTGAAAGATATATATATATATATCGTTATTCCAATACGATATCCGTTGGTTTCAGAATTTGATATTGAATATAAGCCGGTATATTTTCTATTCAGAGCCTTGTATTTGATATCAAATTGGATTTTGGGTTTGTCGTGAACGGTGTCTTCATTGACACCGTTCTTAAACACCATTGAGAAAGGATATAAATCTTTTTATTAAGATTTAATGAAGTTTACCAACTAATTAACATTTAATTGGAATTAAATGGAAATGGATTTTTGGGTTTATCGTGAACGGTGTTTTAAATAACACTTGTTCTTTAACCCGATTAACAATGGAAATGGGATTTTGGGTTTGTCGTGAATGGTATCTTCAAAAATACAGTTCTTAAACCCAAGGGAGTTAAGAAAATTAGAAACTAATTGGAGATTAGATAAATTGAATGGTTTCCTGGTTATTGATCTGATGCTGGTTTCGGCCTTCGGGATTAATACTTAGGGAATTGTTCTCTTACTAATTTACGGTTGGAGACTGATGGAATGGAATGTGATTTTGTGTTTATCGTGAACCGTGTTTTAAATGACATTAGTTCTTTAACCCAGTTAAAGATAAGATTAATTTCTTAGCTTTGAATAATCATTGATATTGATTTTTGGGAAGACAAAAACTAAATTGAGTTTTAATGAATCTTTGATTAGATTGAAAAGTGAATGTGGTAATTAAAATTATCAATTCAATAAAATGATTGAGAAGGGAGTACCACCAGTTTTACTCCAGGCGATAGCTAAATCTTCAATTAGATTTGAACGTGAAATTGTAATTAATATTTACCGATAACACCGTGGTGTTTGATATGGAGTATTACCAGTTTTGCTCCATGGGATGAATAGGTTGGGATTGGGAAATAAAATAAATTATTACTTCGATGTAGTTCGCTAATCCCGACTAGTTTGGAAAACCTTAATATGGTTTGATATTCAAAGGAAGATTAAAGAATAAATTTAAAGAATTTATCTTTGATAAAATTAATGGGAACCTTTCCCAAAGGAAAAGAGTATTTAAATAAAAGAATATTCTGGATTGGAATGAGGCGTATGATGTGTTGTTATAGCACTTAATTATAAGATACCCGGGTTATTCGAAAAGGCCGGGTTTATACTCATTCTGATTAACTGATTCAACGATAAGTCGAAGAGATTGAAGACGGTGCAAGACCGACGATCTTCACATCGAATGGATGTGTGCTACTGATGCTCATGATTGGAGTAGCTACCTTGAAGGGGCTAAAGTGGTAGTCGTTCGGACGTACTTGTTGATTGTACGGATATGCGAGGGTCTTTCTCCTGTATTGGACATACGGGACGAGGTATAAGGTGCCTCCGGTTTCATTTAGACCTAGAACGGACTTGTAAATGGATGGTGTGTCTGACATTGGATTTTATTCTATGCTGATTGATCTCTATTAAATATACAGCTGCCTGATGAAGGGGAAATTATTCCCTTACTTCACCCTTCTCTGAGACGCACGGGATCAGAGGTTGTATATCGATAGATATCAGTCCCATGGCGTAAATTGCCTGTGTGGCAGGCCTAGGTGGCAAATGATCAAGCCTTCTGTTGAAAAGCAAAGTCTCGTAGTTGATGATCAAAGCACAGCTTTAATATAGCACGACTTTGTGTAGCGTTAATTCGTGAGCCTCACACATCGGTATGGTGGTAAACTGATGGTTAGATCAGTATGCTTTAGAGATGAGGATAGACACCATATGGGTTGTCATGGATTCGGTCGACCGAGGTGAGGGATAGGGCACACACCCCGATTCCCTGATGGATAGAGTTAGTGGTGTTTTCGCATGCCTGCGACGTAAGTTGCGGTAATTTGTTTTCCTGGATAG
This sequence comes from Allium sativum, assembly GCA_030737875.1. Classification (NCBI taxonomy): domain Eukaryota; kingdom Viridiplantae; phylum Streptophyta; class Magnoliopsida; order Asparagales; family Amaryllidaceae; genus Allium; species Allium sativum. The sequence goes on along the minus strand of CM060916.1, from coordinate 744,431,330 downwards.
TGCGGATGTGCATTATGGTGTTTTCGCATGCCTGCGACGTAAGCCGTTGGGAATTGTACTACGCTATAGATCTTTCGGATCAGGAGCCACCAGTATGGAAATCCAATTTCCAAATATGACATTTTTTGGTTTTGATTGTTGGTATGGGACATTCATGTCGTCTATGATTGATACATTTATATTTAAAGTTGATTTCTTCACTTATAGTAATAATAAAAGATTTGTTTTAAAATGTACCAAGCATATTTGGCTACTATAAGGTAAAACTCTATCCTCCGGCTTGCGCTGCATTGTGTGATGGGACCTGAGTCTATTAATAGCTTCATTTTTCTTTATTTAGCATTGCGCTATTTGTTTTAGGTACTGGTATTCTTGGGGATAAACCCGTTCCATGTTATACGGCGTGGTCCTTTGATTTACCTCATTTTAAAGTAAAGTTTTAAATAACTGTTTTAGTTCTCACACAAGTCCCATGACTGACCTGGAGTTTATTGTTTTAACCTAAACTCTGGGTGCCCTTATTTTCCACACGGGCAGCTAGTAGTTGGGTTTTGCAAATATTGTATTTCACAGGATCCAGGTTTATAGCTGAAGGGATATTCGAAAAGCTCTGTATCTGTGTATTTCTTTCAGTTATATTTTGTACTATTTTTCCACTGCTATGTATTTAAATGTAATTTAAATCTCTGATATTTATCAAATGTATTTTATTCATTCATACTCTGTTATATTCTTGTACTCTGATGTAAATTGTTGTAAATAGCAATGAAATGTTCTTCTGTTTGCGTTCTGATTTGTCGTGTTCTCACAACAATCCGGGCTTTCCTTTACGGGGAAGTTTGGGTCGCCACTTTTGGTATCATAGCTTTAGTTTACAGAGCAAGAGAACAAACGAAAGAATTTATCTGAGATTGGATTAGTAATATCCAATGAGAATGACTCGTTAGAGATGAGATCAGTGGTATCCTAGAACGAGCGTGAAGAGTGTTATTTTTAAGATAAAGATGAAAACAAATTTTGTTTTGAAAATTTATAACTTATTATTCGTATTTGAATATTTATTTTATATTGAATTTGGGTTGCCGAGTATATGAAGATTTTGAATATATGCGTAATTAACATGTATTCGAAGCCTCAAATATACTGGTTAGATATAGAATCACACTCTAGTCGCCCGGTGATGATTCTGATGATGAGGCCTCCTCATTAAAGTCTATGTTAGAGTTTCGAAAGTGAATATCTATATAATTTCCAATCGACTGGTGTGAGAACCAAAACCTTATTTGGAATTTATTGTTTGGAATTTGACACTAGAAATGTGATTTTTGAATATATATATATATAAGTATACGTTTGAAAATTTAATCGACTAACGGATTGCTGGTTGTATTGAATGATTATTAGTTTGATTCATATAAAATGTTGGAATAATAATACCAATAAGAGAAATGTAGCAAAATCAAATCAAAAATGAAACTAAATTGAATTTTTTTTTGAAATTGCATACATGTACTTGCATATACACTAAACAGGTAAATGGTTTTGCTGTTGAGTAAAGAATTTATTTGCGTGCCCGACAAATAGGTTAACCTTAATGAGTTGGATGCGCAATTTTATTTATTATACAAACTCCTGTGAATGCCATTGGATGCGGAGTGCTGGTTGTTCTGTGTAGAATCATAAACGTCGCCATAGGATAGTAACAATTAATTTTGAACTACACTACATGGCATACTGCGAGAATATAGCATACCCTATCATATACCACATAAGCATTTGGAGCTTATGTGACAAGGTTGAAGATTTACCATACAAGCGAGAAGCTTGTATGGCGATGACTATATTTCAGGTTGAACCGAAGACTGATATGGACTATATAAAATGTAACAGTAAATTGCCAGATTAATAAAAACCCCATACGTGTCTGGAGTTGACAATAATCACGTCTCTCTAGTCATTAAGGCACAAAAACTATTTATAGGGTGATGAGAATTTATTCTCTGGAGTCATGATCTATACATACTCCGTTGTGGACATAAAGTTATATCACTAGAAATATGTGTATGCTTTTTAGGATTTATTGGGTGCCTAATACGGCCCAATAAATTTCCAAACCCCTCCCCGTACAGAGGAGGTATGACAAAAATTTTCGAAAATTTAGGGTGTTTGCCAAATTTTTGAAGAATTTGAAATGTTTTTAGAAACTGAAAAGTTGAAGAACTTATGCCATAATTAAAATAATGAAAGTTGAGTTAGTTAGCTAAACAACTTTCAGCCACGTTCCTTTTCGAGGACGAAAAGATTTTAAGTGGGGGAGATTGTAACAACCCGGGAAATCAGAACCAATTTAAATTTTTTATTTTGGAAATTTTAATGAATTTTGAATATTTAAAATGATTTATTTTAAATAATAACGACTAGAAATTTATTTAAATCGAAGTTTGAATACAAATATTTATTTTAATTATAAAATAAATTGGAAATGGCGCGGTAGTTTGAAAATTTGATTTCAAATTTCAAATGAATGTACAAGATTCAAAATAAACCGAATTTTGGCGAAACCAGGAATATTTGAATCTATTTGAAAACATCTTTCTAATGAATCAGAAAAATTGAAATTTCATAGTTGGAATCAAAAGTTATGGCCGGTTGAATATTCAGAATAATAGCTATGGAATAAATATAACCTTTGAAAATAGCCATTTTGCAAACGACATCCGTTTTCGACGAAACCACTTTTGTTGGATCTGGAATGTCAAGTTACTGCTAGATTCCAATTTTCATAATTTTTGGGATCAATATGTAAGCGTGGCGAAGTTAAACGTGTTTTGACAATTTCAGCCAAATTGGATCGACCAGAAAATGACCATTTTTCAAACAGTCTCCAAATTTGATGAAATTAGTTTTTTTGGGACTGTATCATCCAAACATAGCTAGATTTATTTTTCTGAAATTTTTAGAATCAGTATGTGGCCCCGACAAATTAAAATGTACGTTCAAATCTAAAATTGAATGTTTTATATTTTAATTTGAAGAAAAACTGACTGAAATAGTAGAATGAGCTTACGAAACATATTCCATTGTGTTTGGAATGTGGGTAATTAGCTAGGGGCGACAGTCGTTGGGTTTGAATTGGAATTCGTATGGATTGATGGGTATTTTCCGAATTAAAGAAATTAAAAATTAAAAATAAATTAAAGGGCCAATCACAATTAAGCGTTGACCAAATCATTTCCAGAAAAACCCCGTTAGCCTCTCGACGACGAGACGGAAACCCATTCAATCTTTCCCTCCTCGATTCTTCTCAAATCTCGCAATGAAATCACCTGCCCCTTTGGAAGTTTTTGTAGAATTTTCTTCAACCTTCAAATCCATACTGGACTCGCTCTTTTTCATTGAGTATTCTTCGAGATCTGGGTCCCTGAAGTCCGCTGAAATTTCTGTCTTTGGTCTGTTTTAGAGTCAGTCCAGTTACCTGTAAACCTATTACAGAAACACACACAGTAAACCGAACAAATATAGATTTACATTCTAGCAAATATGAATTTATTTTAAATTTTATTTGCCTCGGAATTTGAACTTCGTACCATGTAAACTGATTTCTGTTTAATATACAACTGTTGGTGGCAAGAGAATTTATTCTTTCGCTCAACACCCTTAGAGGTTGTGTATTGATAGATGTTAATTTCATGGCATGGATTGTCAACGGGACATGCTAAGATGCAAACCGTATCGTCAATAAGAAGCTAGAAAATATTTTTCGGGAATTTTTAAAGTTATTGTGTGGTCCTGGTAAATTGAAATGGGCGTTCAAATTCAATATACATTGATTTATATTTTGACTTGAACATAACCTGACCGGATTCCTCAATATATTATTTATTTCATATTATCCAATATGAACTGTTCTGATTTGGGTGTTTGATAAGATTATCGATTTGAACTGGGAATTCAACCTGCGTGTTGTTTAAACCAATGGGCGGTATTGGTTGGGTATTTGGTAGCGTATGGTCTATAAAATCAATAGTTTTGTTTGAATTGGACATAATTCACAATCTAAAATATGAAATCTTCATTTTTCTCTTTCATTAGAAAAATATAATCAAATAGATTCAAGTGGTTCTTGTTTCACAAAAATCCGACTTATATCAGGTCCTGTATATTCAATTAGAGTTTCCATCTTCAGTTTTTGGAAGAATAAGTTATTGAATCTAGAACAAAAGCATATTTGTCACAAGCATAATCTATTGTGCATTGCATCAAAGATGCAAAAATGAAATAAAACGGAGCATGGTGCCTTTATCACACCGTTTATAAATTGAGGAAATATTTATCATTTAATAAATTGAATATATAAATTTGAATTTATATAGAGATGTAAAATCGGTTTTAACACCGATAATTGAAATGGAATTTGAACGTAGTTCGTTTCGCGCCTATTTCCTCTGCTGTGCCACCTGCGAGTTGGACGAGACCACCAGGTCCGGCGCGCGTTTCCAAGCACCACGATGTTGTGTAGGCCGATCGTCACCAAGCTCGAAGGTTTGCACGAAAAATCAAAACCTAGTTTCGAACCATTTGCTGAGAGGTACGGGTTTTATATTTTAAACCATTTATAACACTTTAAAGCATTGTGATTTATGATTTTAGAATAAAAATCATATCTTTAACATATGTTGTCGAAATCCAGTGAAACCGGAGACATTGGACTCGTGATGACGTTCTCTACATTCTAGAAGAGACCGGAAAAATTTTAGAGCCTTCTACAATTTTAGGCGAAGCCAAAAGCAAAGTGAGAACTTCTCACTATTATTTTTATACAGTTATTTAAATTATTTCGTAACTGCATATATGAACTACTCCCCCTCGTCCACAGACCATGGACGACTTGTTTGATTGTATTGTTTGGGCAGATTGTGATTGGATTGTCATGTGTTGATGTTTTGTATATAAAAATTATTTATATAAAATATATATATAAATTATTGTGAAATGAAAATAAATATTCATTTACAAATCGGACGGTTTGTTTATGTACACGTATTTATCTGATATTGATTGGGACGATAAATTTTACACATCGCCCAACTGCACAAATAATAAACAGTATTTGTTGTTTGAAAACCCCACACGGGTATTGGGATAATATTTGGCATACAATGATCCCAATAATTAGTGGTATGTCAATCGATGGGTTGACAGACTGTATAAGTGTTATTTATTTATTTTAATGTTTATACAGTTATAGAATGCACTTTGGATGTTGTTTGAATTTTTAATGATTGTTTATCATTATTGTGGTATACATGTTATGTTGAAATCCATATAAAAAAAATTATATGGTAATTGATTGAATTTGATTCCGATTCAGAAATTAATGAATATTTTAAAATAATATTCAGTGAATATTGAAATGTGAAGCTGTGTTAAGTAGTTAAACGCCATTTTAACACGAACGGGATTTTTTCCGATTTTTATTCATTTTATAATGAATATCGAAAAGTGATTTCAATATCTGATATTTTGAAAATATTATCATTTTAATATTAATGATGTGGAATATTCAATTTTAATTTGGAACTAGAATTGAAATCATTTTAAAATGAATTTAAAATGAATTGAAATGGAATTGAAATCAATTTGAAATGAATTTAAAATGAATATATAAAGAATATTCAATTTTGATTTGCATTTGAAAATAGAATTGAAATCGTTTTAAAATGAATTTAAAACGAATTGAAATGGAATTGAATCAATTTGAAACGAATTGGAAATGAAATTGAAATCGATTTAAAATGAATTCAAAACGAATTTATAATGGAAAATTCAATTTTGATTTGAAATTGAAATGAAAGTGGAAATCGTTTTTATAACGAATTTAAAACGATTTATAAAATTCGTTTTAAATGGAAATCGATGAAATATATATATATATATTAATGGCCTGAATAGAACGCGCCGCGCAGCAGCAGTTCGCGAATTTCGACCATTGACTTCGAATGGACATTACGGGAGATCCAACCATCAGATTCTCCTAAAACCGGAACCGTTGGGTTCGTATTGAAAAGAGCTTTCCAATGAATGTAAGAGATTTGAAATCTAACGATTAGATTTGGAGATATATCCAAATCAATTTCAAAAAAGGTCGCTATGGATGCAGTTCGATGGCCGTTAGTGGAAACCGACTGTACGGGCGATAATAAAATTATTGAAAATATGGAAAAATTATGTAAAATCATAATAAATGATTTGGAAAGATTTTGGATGAAAAATACCAGCTTTGAAAAGATAAAAATATTTTTTTATCGAAATGGACTGGTTATTAACTAGAATAATAATTTATTCATTTTTAGAAATAAATAAATTGGATTTGAAAATGGTTTTAAAATAAGCAGAATTTTCCAGTGATTAAATTGGAATGGATTTTTAATGGAAATAATCTTCGGAATATTTCGATATTGGATTCCGTGATTATACAGATATTGTTGAGGAATTTGAAATATATATATATATCGTTATTCCAATACGATATCCGTTGGTTTCAGAATTTGATATTGAATATAAGCCGATATGTTTTCTATTCAGAGCCTTGTATTTGATATCAAATTGGATTTTGGGTTTGTCATGAACGGTGTCTTCATTAACACCGTTCATAAACCCAGTTGAGAAAAAATATAAATCTTTTTATTAAGATTTAATGAAGTTTACCAATTAATTAACATTTAACTGGAATTAAATTGAAATTGGTTTTTGGGTTTATCGTGAATGGTGTTTTAAATATCACTTGTTCTTTAACCCGATTAATAATGGAAATGGGATTTTGGGTTTGTCGTGAATGGTATCTTCAAAAATTCAGTTCTTAAACCTAAGGGAGTTAAGAAAATTAGAAACTAACTGGAGATTAGCTAAGTTGAATGGTTTCCTGGGTATTGATCTGATGTTGGTTTCGGCCTTCGGGATTAATACTTAGGGAATTGTTCTCTTCCTAATTTATGGTTGGAGACTGATGGAATGGAATGAGATTTTGGGTTTATCGTGAACCGTGTTTTAAATGGCATTGGTTCTTTAACCCAATTAAAGATAAGATTAATTTCTTAGCTTTGAATAATCATTGATATTGATTTTTGGGAAGACAAAAACTAAATGGAGTTTTAATGAATCTTTGATTAGATTGAAAAGTGAATGTGGTAATTAAAATTATCAATTCAAGAAAATGATCGAGAAGGGATTACCACCAGTTTTACTCCAGGCGATAGCTAAATCTTCAATTAGATTTGAACGTGAAATGGTAATTAATATTTACCGATAACACCATGGTGTTTGATATGGAGTATTACCAGTTTTGCTCCATGGGATGAATAGGTTGGGATTGGGAAATAAAATAAATTATTACTTCGGTGTAGCTCGCTAATCCCGAATAGTTTGGAAAACCTTAATTTGGTTTGACATCCAAAGGAAGATTAAAGAATAAATTTAAAAAAATTATCTTTGATAAAATTAATGGGAACCTTTCCCAAAGGAAAAGAATATTTAAATAAAAGAATATTCTGGATTGGAATGAGACGTATGATGTGTTGTAATAGCACTTGATTATAATATACGCGGGTTATTCAGAAAGGCCGAGTTTATACCCATTCTTATTAACTGAATCGACGATAAGTCAAAGAGATTGAAGACGGTGCAAGACCGACGATTTTCACATCGAATGGATGAGTGCTACTGATGCTCATGATTGGAGTAGCTACCTTGAAGGGGTTGAAGTGGTACTCGTTCGAACGTACTTGTTGATTGTACGGATATGCAAGGGTCTCTATCCTGTATTGGACATACGGGACGAGGAATATGGTGCCTCCGGTTTCGTTCAGACCTAGAACAAACTTGTAAATGGATGGTGTGTCTGACATTGGATTTTATTCTATGCTGATTGATCTCTATTAAATATACATCTGCCTGGTGAAGGGGAATTTATTCCCTTACTTCGCCCTTCTCTGAGACGTACGGGATCAGAGGTTGTATATCGATGGACATCAGTCGCATGGCGTAAATTGCCTGTGTGCAGGCCTAAGTGGAAAATGATCAAGGCTTCTGTTGAAAAGCAGAGTCTTAGTTGATGATCAAGGCACAACTTTAATATGGCACGGCTTTGTGTAGCGTTACTTCGCGAGCCTCACACACCGGTATGGTGGTAAACTGATGGTTAGATCAGTATGCTTTAGAGATGAGGATGGACACCCTATGGGTTGTCATGGATTCGGTCGACCGAGGTGAGGGATAGGGCATACCCCCCGATTCCCTGATGGATAGAGTTAGTAGTGTTTTCGTATGTCTGCGACGTAAGCCGCGGTAACTTGTTTTCCTGGATAGTGCGGATGTGCATTACGGCGTTTTCGCGTACCTGCGACGTAAGCCATTGGGAATTGTACTATGCGATAGATCTTTCGGATCAGGAGCCACCCGTATGGAAATCCAATTTCTAAATACGACATTTTTCGGTTTTGATTGTATACTATATATGGTGACATAGTGGTATGGGATATTCATGCCGTCTATGATTCATACATTTATATTTGAAGTTGATTTTTTCACTTATAGTAATAACAAAAGATTTGTTTTAAAACGTACCAAGCATATTTGGCTATTATAAGGTAAAACTCTATCCTCCGGCTTGCGTTGCATTATGTGATGGGACCTGAGTCTTATAATAGCTTCATTTTTCTTTATTTAGAATTGCGCTATTTGTTTTAGGCACTGATATTCTTGGGGGTAAACCCGTTCCGTGTTATACGGCGTGGTCCTTTGATTTAGCTCATATTAAAGTAAAGTTTTAAATATCTGTTTTAGTTCTCACACCATTCCCATGATTAATCTGGAGTTTATCGTTTTAAACTAAACTCTGGGTGCCCTTATTTTCCACACGGGCAACTAGTAGTTGAGTTTTGTGGATATTACATTCACAGGATCCTGGTTTATAGCTGAAGGGATATTCGGAAAGCTCTGTATCCGTGTATTTCTTTCGGTTGTATTTTGTATTATTTTACCGCTGCTATGTATTTAAATCTCCGATATTTATCAAATGTATTTTATTCATTCATGCTCTGTTATATTCTTGTACCCTGATGTAAATTGTTGTAAATAGCAATGAAATGTTCTTCTGTTTGCGTTCTGATTTGTCTTGTTCTCGAAGCAATCCGGGCTTTCCTTCACGGGGAAGTTTGGGTCGCCAATGTTTCAATCCAAGATGACCTCACCGGGGACAAGTCTTTTATAGGGCGAAACAACTATTAACAACGAGCTGCCTGAGAATCTCTCGTATTAATGAATAAAGCAAAGGAGGCGACAGACGGAACGACGGTTACCATTAGTGAAAATGATAATGTCATCTGCGAAGGATAAGGAAAAGATGAGAGAATAGCCCCTAGGAATGCCAAACCTCTTAATTTGTCCCGCCATCATAAGAGAACACTATCGCAAGAGAATGCAATCGTCGAACGAAAGCCTCAGTCTCGAATGAAAGCCTTGGCGGCGATAACGAACAAAGTTGGCGAAAGGGGGTCTCTTTGACGTAGACCACTTCCCGACTTGAAAAACCCATAGGCCGATCCGTTGATGAGAACGGAAAACCTATAATTGGAAATGATCCTCTAGATAATATCGATAAGGGCTTCCGGGAACCCAAAACTTCTCAGAATCTTCATGATGAAAAACCAAGACATACGGTCGTAAGCTTTAACCATGTCCAGCTTGACGACCATATTAGAGCTCCTGACCTCACGGTCAATCCGAGAAACCATCTCCTTGGCTAAAAGGACATTATCAGTGATCAAGCGTCCTTTAACGAATCCAGCCTGCGAGGAAGAAATAATATGATCTAGGAAAGGTGTTAGATGAGAAGTTACACTACAACAAAACTTACTTCTGACTGCATGAACTCTCAGCATTTTAACAGTTCACGCGGTAAGTTTCGAATGAAATAAAATTGCGTTCAAACAGTGTATGTTCTAAAGCAAAATTAAGGCGGGCTCTAATAAAAGGCAAATTCTATTCAAACTCACCAAATTGCTGAGTTGTCCCCAAAAATCCGAAAAAATGTAAAATCCCCTGTTTTTCTAAGTAGCCCCCCATTTTAAAAAAACAAAAACAAAAATGCCCTCCCTTGCAGTGCGAGTGCGAGGTTATCTCATGTACCACGCAGGGGTACTGCGTGGTACATGTAGGAACCTCGTAGTGCCACTGCGAGGTTACTTCATGTACCACGCAGTGCCCCTGCGTGGTACATGAGATATCCTCGCAGTCGCACTGCGAGGTAACCTGCCGCTTTGAAGAAAAATAAACATACGAAAATGATACTTTTGTCATCAGAAGTTGGGGGGGGGGGGGGGGGGCAAACTCAGCAATCCCATAGAATTTGCGCTAATAAAATTATATGGCGGGCTCTCTTTTCACTTTAGTGGCGAATTCCATTCTATTGTATATTTCTTCTTCCTTCCTTGTCCCTTTTTCAAGGCAAATTCTATTTATACACCATTAATTTCTTAACATACACCAATGTTTTAATAAGAAAAATCATGATAATGTTACCCTTATACTCAATTGCATTTTCAACCCTTACTCATAATGCATCCGATTAAAACTTTAAAACCTATAATATATGATTAAAAATGTATAATTTTATGATTAAATCTGTAAAATTTTGTGAAGTTAGTAAAAGTTAAAATATCAAATTATGCACTTTTACAACTAAACACTCTAATTTAATGTGTCCAATCATCTAAAAGTGAAGCCGATTTTTAAAATAAAACAATCAAATGGTTTACAATACTAGTGTTAAAAGTTAAAGTTTTTTTTTTTTAAATTTTAGGAAAATTTATTGCCATGAATTCTTAGTTTTATAATTTAGTTATAAGGTTAAAGAGGGAAGATAATTAAAATATAAAAAGGCAATTTTGCGAATGACATGGTGTATAAAAAGAAATTTTTGATGTATGCTATTTCATTTAATTTCACGATGTGTATTAAGAAATTATGGGTGTATGAATAGAATTAGCCCTTTTTCAAAGGTGAATTTTTGATGGCGGCCTCTCTACTAAATTATTTTCCCTATTTCACTTCAAAATAGTTCCTCAAATTAACTCGGTTTTCAAGCAAACGAGCGTCACGGCACGCGCTTCGCGCGTGATCATGGCACACACTTCGCGTAAGGATTATTGTTCCTTAAGTACTGCGTATTTTACATATGCAAAAAAATATTTGTATTAATATTTGGTTTATTATTCTCATTAAACGTGCTTTATCTGTTGAGGACAAAACATATTCTTATTTCCTTTACCTTCCTAACTTCGTTCGGACAACATTCACTTTTATTTACACATATACTAAGACATTCACTTTTATTTGAACATATACTGAGACATTCACTTCTCACGTTCATGGTCTCACGCAAGCAACAGGGGACAATGCTCCCATTTACTTTACTATTTAAAAGGAACATAAAACATTATTTTTCATACAAATCATGAAGAAAATCCTTAGAAACAAAGTACATAGGTTGAGGGCAAAGAACGCTGGTTAAACTTAAATGTGGTGTAATCTTATTTATGCGTTTACCTGGGAAAAAAAAATCACCTTTTGAATGAGGTGAAGCTTCAAAAATTTAAACCCAATAAATAAAAAGTAAATTTGTTGTGCAGTGTATTCAATTTTATGAGGCAGTGAGTATTGGGAAGATAGGTATAAAAGAGGAGAGAATTTCAAGTAAAGCGTAGAGGAAATGAGGAAAGAAGCGTGAAAATTAATTGGATGGTGTGCCATATTTGAAGGTGAATGGCTGTTTCCAGAATAGCGCATTTGCAGGGGAGACTGACCTTTCAAATGCACCTACACTGATGTCAGATTTGAATAAAAATCATTAAGATTTTATTTATTTGACTTTAGCACGTTCAACTATTTATTAATTGCTAATTTATATCGTAATACGCAATAATAAATGTCGTTATTCAAATTTAAATGCCTATTCAAATTATCGTTGGATATGGAAAGAGTAATCTAATTATATTAATTACCTATTTATAAACGTTACAACACTTATTTTATAAACACATATTTTTTTCAAATAATTGCAATTAGAGGGTAATAGGTGGCAGTGAATAATACTGGTAATGTTAATATAAAAATTCAAGGTTTTATACTTATAGCTAATAGAATAAGGAGTGAAACATTTAATGCAAAATTTATATTAATTGCCTATTTATTAATTTCCTATTCATAAACATTACAACACTTATTTATAAATGCATATTTTTTTAAAATAATTTTAATTAGAGGGTAATAGATGGCAGTGAATAATATTGGTAATGTTAATATAAAACGTCAAGGTTTTATATTTATGGCTAATAGAATAAGCAGTGAAACATTCAATGAAAAATTTATATTAATTGGCTATTTATTAATTGCCTATTTATAAACGTTAAACACTTATTTATAAACACATATTTTTTTAAAATAATTTTAATTAGAAGGTAATAGATGGCAGTGAATAATATTGGTAATGTTAATATTATGTTAAATGCGTAAAGGATTTAAAGTCTGGTAATAGTGCATAAAGGAAACAAATTCTAGTATGCTGGATATGGTATTCTTGAATAAGATGAGTAATTATTGCCGATGCAATATTATGTTAAATTGACCTATTATGTCGCTGATGCAATATATTACGAAGTCAATATGATATTTTTTCAAATATTTTAAGGGGCATTTTCGGTAGTTTGCGTGTACACCAAAAAAGTGTGACACCAATCTTATTCCAACTATTATTAAAGAATTTTAAGGGGCATTTTCGGTAGTTTGCGTGTACACCAAAAAAGTGTGGCAGCAGACCTATTCCAACTATTATTAAAGATATTTTTCGCCAGCGTCTCTTCTTGGTCTCGTCTTCAACCTCTCTAATCCCTATAATCCCCAATTTTGTCTACCGTTCTTTGCCCATCCGTTCCCTTGGGTTCCGTACGTAAAGTAGGGGTTCTATTCCCCTAATCGGAATTTCATCGATGCCGAGCCCCGGGCCAACGAACTCCAAGATCTGCCTTTCAGCTACCTATTCTCTTCATCTTTGATTTTCCTCTAGATAATGCGCCTAGAAAATGTAAGTCAAAGCAACACTGTCAATTCAGTTTTGTTTAATCTTGTGAATTGGATTAGTTTGCTATTTTTTCGTTAATATATCAGGGAAAATTATCAATGAATCAGAATGACTATGGTTATGTTTTTGTTTAAATTAATATCGAAGTTCGTATAAGATATATCATGCGAACACTTTGTTAATGTCATGCCATTCATAGATTTTTCTCGTATATCCCTGTGAACTTCTTCTTGTTGTATTGTGAGCATTTCCATTATAGATTTTTTAGAATATATTTAAATTTTAGGTTAAACTTGCTATTTTATAGAGTTCACTCAACATGGTCTAATATGCGTATTTTAGACTTTTAGTCCTAATAATGTTTCACTTATAAAGGGAGACATAAGTACTTATTTTTAAATTTCAACTGCTCACTTTGCTGCAACATAAGTAGCTGATACATATTGATTTTCCTTGAATTTAATTGTGTATTTAAGATATTATTTCAGACACGAATATGATTTTCATGATAAGTCATTTCAAGAACAGAGGTATTTTTAGCGAGGAAAAAGGAGTTTTTTACTTGAATCTCGTTTCAGCAATGTATCATTCATCAGTTATTGCAGCATTAAAGTTGATTATATAAGGATTTATGATTTTGATTGTATGGTTTTGATTAATGCTTATATTCAGCGAATATCATTTTTTTTTTCTTTCTGATGGGTATGTTGCACAATCCATTCGTTGGCGCCTGTTATTATAATAGCAGGAGAAAGCTTAAAGAACTCGTAAATAGGGTAGTTCATGTCCTAAAGAATGACTGCTTTAATTGTGGGCTTTGTCGCGGGCTACTAAAATTTCAAACGATTGAAATTCATTTTTGACATTGAACTGTCCACTATTCACAATAGTTTGTAGGCTATAGTATATTAGTGCAATCTTAAATCTATTATTATACATTTGTTCCATGTATCGTTGAAAAGATGTCAAATTGTATCCATTGTTGCTATTTAATTTTTATGTACTAATTATTTAGTATTGTGAACTTATCATTTGTTTCATTTATTTGACAGGAAGTGCAAAAGCTAACCATGGTTAGACCTTTAAACAATATCTTACACATAGGATAATTTTCTCTCTCTCTAGAAATCCTTATAGTGACACATGAAAACATTGTAGTTTATGTATTTCATATTAATACAGTGCAGTGTTTTGATCGGTTAGATGTAATGATGCACATTAATCAATAACTTTTGATGATATGTTAAAAAAATCTAACAGTCAAACAGCTTCATTCTAGCATGTAAAAAATTCACAGTGATATAATGTTACAATATAGGTACAGGTTTGCATACAAAATAGATACATGCATGCAACAGGCCACCAAATGCATTGTTTGGGCAAAGACAGTAATGTCAAAAATGCTACTATTATAGTATCAGAATACGGAGAGAGCTTCGGAGTGGATATTCAGTGATCCTCATACTTCAGTATCTTCAATGGATTCCAATGCACTAAATGACATGTAAGCTCCGAACATACTCGATGGAAGTGCCAGCAAGTTATTTCAATTTATATTTATCAACTAAAGGACTATTTTACATTTTCAAACTTCGAACATCATGTTATAAGCTAGTAATTACGAATTTCAATTTGCAAAGCTTTTTCCCTATGCGTTATTGGTTTTTTAATCTTTATATAGGTTAGTTTGATTAGTTGGCATAATTTCCCTGGTTTAAAGCCGTTCAGATACAACAAAATAAGATGTTGTGTAACTTAAAATGTTAAATAAAACAAAGATCTAACATTTACACTGCATGAAATTAACAACCTTATGAGTCTGCAGCAGTTTTGAATATTATTAAAAGATAAACTGAAAATAAATAATAGCAATTAATATATTTGTTAAAGCAAAAGAGCTTTCCCTCAAAATATTATGCATTTTATTTGAACTACGTTACTTTGTTATAATATTTATGTCGTGAATAGTACAGTTTTATAGACTAATTAAATGACTTTGATGTTATTTTATGGTGTATTTAATGATAATTCAAGTTTAAGATCAGTTAGCCAAACTCAAATTGGAATCGAACAAGACAATTCCTTTGACTTGCTCATTCTAGGATCAGTTATATCATCCTTATTTCTACTGCAAAATCATGTGCTATTTATGCCCAAGGTTTTGACCAAGCTACATGCCATTATTGCCAAAGACCCCCTATGATCATCATAAGTACAAGAGGCTGGTCTTGCTGTAACTATTTCAGTTGGGTGCCTATAGCTATTTCTTCTATTTTGCCTTTGTCTGTCATGAACGTGATTATTAAATATTCTAAGATTAATTAAACAATGAATATAACTGGTTATATCAATATGTAGTATACAACACCTTTGTGTAGTGAATCTACCATGTTGTTTTAACTTTTATCATGTCTAAGTTTGACGTAATGATATACACCCTATTTCTGTACTTCATCATATTTCAGCACATATTTGATGCCATGCTGTGAATAATTCAGCACTATATTTCATCATATTTATTAATAATTTCTTATTCAATTTAATAAATATTGCAGGTTAGATTTAAATTGGACGAAGAATGACAAAAAGTGTTGATGTTGCAAATGCTCCAAATGCATGTCAATGGAGACCAACATCGACTTACCAAACATCTATGCAGAAAGTTATAACGGATGCAAGTTCTAGTACGTGCGATTTAATTTTTTGCAATTTCTATATTATTAAAGATTTAATTTGAGCATTCTGCAATCTAATAAATATTGCAATTTTAATTTGCTTGGCCTACACTGATTTGAATTCAAAACATCTATTCATAATTTATAACCAGAACTAGTGTTTTGGATAGTTTGGATAATCATGGGAGGCAAACAATTGAAGTTACATTTCCATTTGTATCTCTTATAAGCTGAGAGACTTATTTGTTGGGGCCTCCATACAGAGCTAAATGTTGCCATCCAATTTTCTCAACGAGAGAAGTACCATTCAACTAGTGGGTCAAACCATAATTCTGCCTTTTCCCCATTAACATATTTTCCTATCAGTCGTTACTTTGCACCACTGTCTATCTTTTGGATCATCTTCTAGCTGTTTGATGTGTTGTGTATATGTTTAAAGCTATCATTTAAAGCTATCATATATATATATATATATATATATATATATATATATATATATATATATATATATGTTCTAACATAATATTACACTTCATGACTTTGGCCAGTGGCCGGATTCGGTTCTTGAAAAAAAAAAAATCTGGTATAAGTTGTCCAATACAATATCTACAGGTGCTTGAATCCAATAAAAAAAAAAAAAAACATTTTGCTGCTCCCTTCCTCCCTCTATTTTGCTGTTGCGTCTTTCTTCAGTCTGGGTTTCACCTTCTCTCCTTCTCGTCTTCTATTTTTTTAAAACCTTTTCTCCTCTATAACTATATTTTCTATTGTTTTTCCAGAAACGTTTTTTGAGGCAGATTCTGGTCCGGTCATCGCCGGAACCGGACTGGAATGGGTGGGATTTCGGCAAGCTGGCCGGAATCTCAAACCATGTTATAAACATTTTTCTCTAAAAGTTAACTTACCAAACTGGACTACCATAATCATCTCTGTTTCATGATATTTGTGTTTTATTTGGTATGGAACATGCCTTTAGTCAATTTGTTAATCAAGTAAATCTCTATTTCAGAGTTGTAGCTCAACAATTATGTCGTTTTACATGCTTTGCCTACCTGAACACATGTTGTAACTCTTGCCTCATCACACCTTTCATATGACAATTTAATAGGCAAAGATGTTCATTCATGCTAATGCTTACGTAATCATTTAACCCAAAAATAACTATCTCCACTCAAAAAGAAGAAAAAAAATCTTAACAGTGATGGTTTGGAGAAATATGTATCAAATATTGGTTTGATGGGAAAAAATTAATACATAGAACATACACGATATAAAAAGTGTTAACTTGACAAGTATTGGCTCAGCAAATATTAGTTTGAAAAGTATTCTCCAAATTAATATTTTCAAATATTTATCAAACTAATATTTCTCAGATGAAAATTTTATAGGAATATGTCTGTAGACAGTAAGAATACTTGTAAGACAAATATTTGTACATAAATATTCATTAACACAATTATTATCACAACAATTAAAGCAAAATTTACAACCATAGCAAAAAAATTATCATAATGAAATTGTTATCTTGACAAAGCTCTAATCTTAAATCCATTATTGGTCAAAAATGAATATGAGAAATTAAATGGAAATTCTAGAACAAACCGTGATAAAACCTACAAACAAATTAAGCTTGAAAATATACAAATTTTCATTCTCTCGAGTGATTATTTGATGCGCAACAATCGTGAAAAAAAAAAAGAATTCTACGCTCGAGTAATAAGGAATGTTAGTTATTATAGGGATTAGTGACTAGCCATTAGAAATTCAAATATTGCAGAATTTGAAAATTAACATGAAATTAGGAAAGTTGTGATCCTGAAAGTAATGCAACTGAATATAATAAAGATATGATTGAAAGTAAAAACAAAACAACCAAAAGTATAACCAGATTTAATAAGAACGTCGAAGTGTAACCAATGTGATAAACTACCACTTTTGCCTATATGTTTGGGCTGTGTCTATTGAAATGACATTTCAGTTCAAAATGTTACCAATTGTGCATTTTTCACTTGAATTACAATTATTTTTATTGATTTATGGACTTTACAGTTAATGTCCGAGGCATATTACAGATGAACTGCTATCACTAAGGGTGTATACGGCGCGGCAACCGCTACAATCTAAGGAAACCGTTACCATCCCGCGTTCCAATGGTTAAATCATTTTGTCAACCATCACCGCCAACCGTTGGTTACGGTTTACCATTAAACGGTGCGGTTGCATTACCACTAAAATTGGTACGGTTGAAATCCACCCGTTGTCTAACACAGATAATAGTTTTTCAGTGCAACAATTAAAAGTAAATGTCCAGTAAACATTAAACAAGGCGCACTACAAATCAAAAAACATGAAAGATAAAATAAATGCTAAGCTCGAAGGCCCAAAGTAATGCAGTTAACAACAAAGCATAATTACATCAATTCATGATTTTCAAAGCTCAACAAAACAAGTAAACGCTAAATAGATTTTAAGATGTTACAACTTTTCATTATTCATTACTCAACATAGAGCATAGCAACACTTCTCCCTTATCTACAGATTTGGGGCGTAGCTCATTTTTTGCAGAGCTTCAACTAATCAAACTTCCTAAGCAAACCATGGACTCCCTATTGATGCTACAAACATAACCTTCATTCAATTATTTAACAATAACAGCCATGAAAACTTGAATTCAAGCTCAGTCACAAACATAACCTTCTGCCAAATAAAACTTCACCACTGATGCCACAAATTGCTTGCTTCAGGTATGAACAATAATTTATATCACAAATTTGGGAATGATGTGTAAAACTAGTAAGAAATTAAAGTATGACGCAACAATTAAAGATGAAAACATACCATCTGTTTGGATTGTGGCTGGATCCAAAAAACTTGTATGTGTTGGAGTGGGATGTTAAGAGAGAAAATATAATCGGTCATCATGGATTCACGAGAGAGAATTGTGAGGTAGGAAATGAGACAGCCAACATCTCAAACATTAAATATATAGAGACACTGAATGGCTAAGATTACTTCAGGACAATATCCAACTGTAACACCCCGTGTATTCTATAACAGTGAAATTCACAAATTAAAGTATAACTAATTTCAAATCAAAGAATTAAGGGAAACAGGATACGTCATTGCGTTCGTCTCGGAATTCTGCTTGAGATAGAGTCCGAGTTTGCGTAAAACGGACTCCGTATGAAGAAAATATGGCCTCCGGAAGTTTCAGAATTCAGTTTAAAATTCAAACAGACAGAAACAGCTCAGAAATCAGCTTCGAAATTCAAAAATCGGGCCGGATTGGCCAGGGCGGGAATTTTCCCGTCCAAGGCACCCAGGTCGACTGGGTAGTCGACCTGGGCTACCCAGGTCGACTGGGTAGTCGATCTGGGTCACCCAGGTCGACTGCCAAGTCGACACGGGGGTCGACTGGGGAGTCGACACAGCCCCTGAGCCAGGTCGAACCCTGCCCCCCCTGGCTGGCCTGGTCCGTGCTTGGCCGAATTTCTGAGCCTTGCCTTGTCACTAGGGCTAGGTGTCAGCTCCTGATTGGTCTTTCCTTCAAACGAATGGCTAATATTAATCCAAGCTCCATCGACGGTCCTAATCAATTCACAAACTCTATAAAAAGGACTTAAGACTCCACCTAATTCATACAAACAAAAAATAAGAATAAGACCGTCATGCTGCTGAGGAAGGACTAGAAATAGCCGTCAAAATTGATAGACGATTAGGAGACAATTCAAAAGCTTAAAGCAACGACAACTAAATCAAAACAACGCCTACAACAAAGGATAGCATCTCCAAATTCAGAATTCAGATTCCTGAATTGAAGATTCGTCATACGTTGTAAGTAGAGTACTATTCCGATGTGAATAAATAATTGTGTTTTGATTTGTGTAAAATGAGAAATAGAATTGTATTTGATTTGTGGTGATAATAATCCATATTTGTATGTTGCTGTGATTCTAAGCGATTTGGGATGTTGTGGTACAACAATTGGATATTTGCAAGTATGTGATTCATGTTGAAAGTTAACAACTACATGTTTGTGGTAGTTTGTTACAACACCTATTGGATAATTGCAAGTATATGATTCATGTTGAAAGAAATGACTATATGTTTGTGGTAGTTTATTTGAGATTCATGCAAGTATATGATTTACTATTATGCCAACATAATATATATTATAATCACTTTTAGTGTAGTTGGATCCATTTGTGTATTATGACTTATGTGAATTTATGTTGGAATTGACATCATGATTCAAG
This sequence comes from Allium sativum, assembly GCA_030737875.1. NCBI lineage: Eukaryota > Viridiplantae > Streptophyta > Magnoliopsida > Asparagales > Amaryllidaceae > Allium > Allium sativum. The sequence continues at coordinate 744,411,264 of CM060916.1, read as the reverse complement.
TGTAAAACCATACTTTTGTATTAGAGACAAAAGTAAGCATCTTTGTGAACTTATGTTGACTCTATGAACATGACTGAACTATGTTTGGTGTTATGCCTAATTGAGAAACATGTTTTAGGCCTATGTTGTTATCAAAATCATATGATAATATATGTGACACATAATTAAGTTAGATTTACATTCCAATTGCAAGTTTGCATGAATAGATTAAAAACCATGATTTCATGTTTAGGTTTGTTTATGCCATGATTATATGAATAGATCAAAAACCATGATTTCATGTTTAGGTATGTTTATGCCATGATTATATGCTATTACAATGCAAGTTCATAAGTACCAAATTTATGTTAATTAGTTCGCTATGTTGCAAGTTCATGCGTTCACACTCCCCTTTTTATGTTACTTAGAATATATAAACACCATGTTCTAAGCCTCCGCTTTTTCATGTGGCTAAGTTGGGTTTAAATGTTAAACCCAACATATGTTATATTGTAGCGAACGTATATAACGGGGGTAATGACGTTTGGGTTAAAATATAAAACATATGTGTTGGCATGTTTGATGCATGCCAACGACCTTGAAAAACAATTTAAGTGGTGTAAATTAATTTTACCCAATAAAGATGAATTTGAATAATGGGCCGCAAATATTTACATATAAAAAGAAAAGAGACAAAATATGTAAATTTAGAAAATACGATGTGTTTAACTCGAGGTTGAATTGAGTTGTGATGTAAACCTGCCCGGAACCGCCCGGCTGTCCAGTAGTCACAACAATACCTATCCAATGTGGGTGGTTAAACACGGAGCCCAATAAAGACCCGATATTAGACTGAGTTGTGGCGTAAGACTGCCCGGACCCAACCGGCAACAGGCAGCCACAACAATATCTGTCTAATGTGAGAGGTCGAGGCTTTAATAAGACAATTAAGGCCGAGTCAGGATTGATAGGATTAAGTAAATTGAATTAATAATTAATCAAAATGGAACATGCTAAACTATACAGACTAATTGGGGGTTAGGTTTCAAAACACTTAACCAACTTAGCATGTTGGCTAGAAATAGAAAACCTAGTAGCGGGGGACCCTTTTCAGCAGTAACCCTACAAGGTGTATCAAGATACCCTGAACTAGGCAGGGTGGGTGTAACACCCCACCTCCGTTAAGGTCACTCACAAAGGGAATGCCTTAATTTTGGTGGAGCATTTTAGTAAACAGAACAGAAACTTACAAGACAGATAAAACAGTACTTGAAAATTTTTAACTTTATTACAGCGGAAACAGAAATTAGTATGGTTACATCCTTTCAATTTCAGAATTCAAGTACAAAATATCAGTCTTGTACAAAAGCCTTCAAAATGCATAGTTTAAAATCATAATCCCCATGGAACGGAAGCTATACAGAGCCAAGCCATACTTTAAGCACTTCAAGCAAACAGAAATCCGGATCAAGCTAAAGTATTTCCCTCCTTGGATAACCTGGGGGGGGGGGGGGAACGGAAGAAAGAAGGCGAAACAACAAGGGTCAGACAAAAAGTCTGGCAAGTCCAGTGATTTTCAGCATATGAACTGATAATAATAATATGATATGAACATAAAACTGGATGTGAGATAACTATAACAGGTGTAGCAGATATAACAGAAAAACAGAATGATATAAACTATTGTTTTACACTTCTCTGCACTAATACTAGTATAACAGAATTAGGGGTCACCCTAATGTCTAAATTGAAGCAGGAACGGGTACATAATTCTTTAACAGAAACAGAATGCTAATAATGGGCCTTTACTACCCGATCAGGAACAGACAGAAGCAGAAACAGATTAATCCCTACGGAAACAGAATGTAGAATTAGGTGTACACTAGTAATGGGCCTTTACCACCCGAACAGACGGTACCACACAGAAACGGACGGGTGTTACCACCCAACAGAAACAGACGGTACCAACAGAAACAGACAGAACTAAGTGTACCCTAAAACCCTACCCCAAGCGATCGGCTCCCTAATACATAAATATCCTGTGTCGGCCCCACAGTAGGGTGTATCACTCCCTAAAGTGACAACCAATTGGCACAGACCTATTTACAGATGTCACGGCGTCTTACATCCTCAGAGGCAGACCGGGATCCATGCACGCACATGACCCGGTTGGAACGCACCATCAACACCCCTCGCCATTATCAGAATGAACCACTTATAATTAGTTCAGTAAGCGTGCCCGGACCCTACCTACTGTTGGGTCAAAGTTTTGATACCAGAAAGGGTTACTGACTAATATGGGTCCCAAACAACAGATGACACAAGTAATTCCCCTCCTAACCTTGTGTCCCCAAACTAACAGATTTCAGATTTATTTGTTTACAAGTTCAGACATACAGAATTTAGATTTACTAGTTCACAAATTGAGTTAACAAGTTTTCAGACTAACGGATCAGATGTACAGATTTTTCAGATTTGTCTAGCTTTGTATTGGGCCTACAAATTCATGGACGGGTTTTACCACATCTATTAATCCCTTTGGTTTAACCCTATTTTCCCCAATACGTTTTAGACGTCATTCTTATCTTAGATTTGCATTAATTAATTATTAATGCATAGACCTCTCACATTAGGTCGGTAGCTTGTGGCCGCTGGATATGCCGGGCGGTTCCGGGCAGACTTCTGCCACAAGCCAGACCTAACCTCGTGTCTTACGCATGTTATGACTAACTTCTCACATTAGAACCTATTGTTTGCGGCCACTGGATGTGCCGGGCGGTTCCGGGCAGATTTACGTCGCAAACTCATTCTAACCTCGAGTTAGCCATATTCATCTTTGCGGCCAATTAATTAATTATTTACCGTTTATGCGCACACCCAATATATATGCCAATTCAGATTATATCAATAACAGAATGATCACATCAACTCAACTGATATAGCAGATAACAGATTTTAGCAGATTGGGTGACTTAACAGATTTAACCGATTTAGCACTTAGCAGATTTTGGCATATAACAGATTAGGCATCTCAGCAGACAAATTTAACAGATTTGGCATTTCAATCTAATTAGCAGTCTAGGCAATATAGCAAAACTAGCAGTTTAGGCAACTTAGCAAATTAGCAGATTTAGCAAATCTAATAATTCTAAAGGTTCTATTTACAGGCCTTGCCTAGTCATAAATTAGGCCTAAATTCATATGCCTACATAATTTTTTCATGATTCACAACATATATTCCATGTTTGCTTAAGCGCAGAATATGGACATAATTTGCCATATAACATATGTTCCAATATAGATTATACCAAATATAACCATTAATTTCAATGCATGTCATATATCCAAAAATCCCTATTTAGGAGTAATTACAATAATAGATATCCTAATTAATGTAAATCTTAAGTTTCCATATCTTCCTTCTTTTCATGTCATGAATTATTATGCAAACTATCCCTAATAATATAAATCTTTAAACCATATCTTCTAAAATCAGATCTTTCCTTTTTATATGCATTTTATCCAAAGTCTCAAATCATATGTAATCTTTACAGGGGTTCCTCTTCTTCTTTTATCACAAAATATGCATAGGTCTAAATTACAACATAACTATGCATACAACATGCATAAATTATATGTTCATAGTCAAATTTATGCATCCAATCCCAAGTCATATGTCCAATATATTTTATGCCTCAGACCTAAAGTCATACATTCAATTTGGTTTTGTCAAATTCCTCATCATTCATCCCAAAACTTGCGTTCATACGTTCATCTCTTATGAGATTAGGCACAAGCTCGTGATAGCCTGGCTATAGAAACAGAAAAGAAGAAAGGAATATAGAACAGTCACAGAAAACAGATCTAACAGAAGAGAATACAACCTCAAACTCAGATTTAAATGCATATCAAAATTATAATTAACGTTTATAGCGGAGAATAACTGTACTTGCCTTGATCGGATTAAAGAAAGAACTTTAACTTGTTGTAGAATTCTTGCAGAACTTTAACCTCTAGTTTGAATTGAGTTGCTTAGGCTGATGTTGATTATCTTCTAGTTTTAATTCCAGCAGAGCAGAGACGCCATTTTTATTTTTTTATTAGAAGAAGAGAGCAATGGAGGCTAGAGAATTGTGCAAGAAACCTACGTAGAGTCTAGGGTCCTTTTTATAGAGGTTAGGAACTGATTAGGACCATTGATGTCGCTTGGATTGATCGTAGCCATTCATTCGCAAGAGGGACCAATTAGAGCCTGCCACCTAGCCCTAATGACAAAGCAGACCACAGAAAATCGACCAACATAGAATAAGCCAGCTAGGGTGGACTGGGTTCGACCTGGTCTGGACCAGGTCGACAGCCCTGTCGACAGCCCTGTCGACCTGGTTAGACCAGGTCGACAGCCCAGTCGACCTGGGTACATCTGGCGGGATTTTTCCCGCCCTGGCCAATTGGGTCCGGTTTTAATTTTAAACTGTTTTATTCTGAGCTGTTCGAATTTTTAAACTTAATTCAGAAACTTCCAGAGGCTATATCTTCTTCATACGGACTCCGTTTTTCGAAAACTCGGACTCTATTTCGCGTATTTTTCCGAGACGAACGCAATGGCGTATCCCGTTTCCCTTAGTTCCTTGATTTCAAATTAATTATACTTTAATTTATGACTTTCACGGTTATAGAATATACGGGGTGTTACATTCTCCCCCACTTAAAAGGATTTCGTCCCCGAAATCTTCAAGTTAAGAAGAATGTGTCCTACCATCCAATCATCCATCTACTCAATCATCAACTACAGGCATCCATTGTCCTTATAGACTTCTAATGCTTTCATGTTTAAATGCACAGTGTGTGTTCATGTCCGTATCTAATGCAAAATCAGGCGGCCCACTGATTCAGTCGACCTCCTTAATGCAAATCATGTTAGTGCCATGAGTCCAATATGTATGCAAATTTTCCTACTTTTGACATATCATCTCTATATGAGTGCACAACTGCTCATTCATATGCAACATCCATATGCTGATTCAACCATTTTGCATCCATAAAAATTTAAAAATGCTCACACATCCATATGCAGTATGAGAGTGCTTTCGAGCCGATCTAGTGCCTAGTGTGTGTATATGCATCCACGAGCAACCACTAGCAACCACTTGCATCCACTTGCAACCATCAAACATAACATGTCTCAAACACATGTTTACACCCATTAGTTTCTACCTAAAGTTCAAATATTCGATCGATAGGATACAGTCGAATGATGGAAGTGAGTACAGATAGAACGAAAATTTGGTTCCCATTAGACATGGGTCCTAAGTATCGGCCCCAAAGACCGAAACCAACATCAAATTGTCACCTAGAGGATTACCTTCTTTAGACAATGTCAAAACTGGAAATCCTATCAAAAGTATTTAGATATTTACAGACTACTGGTACAGATCAGGTTCCCTAATGATTCTTAGGAAGCTAAGCATGATAAAATCATACCCCACGAAAACTCAGAATGTATGCGTCATACTTGACTCCTAACACAGATATCCCTCCAACCCCAATCTCAAACAGATGATCCATAACCCTTATGGGTCTGAGTCTATAGCGGAATTCAGAAATAATACTAGTATTAAAGTGCAGAGTACCGATTACAAAACCAAAATACCAGAATCAGAAAAAGTCTTAACTCCATAATCAGATAAAGAAATTAAACCTACTATAGAAATTTTTCCCTATTCCTATCCTAGCCACTAGCTTCAAGAGTGTTCGCCTGCCCTCTTTGTCCTCGTCTCTTCGGGCAGTCCCTAGTGAAGTGTCCCATCTCCCCACAGTTGAAGCAAGCGCCCTTCCTTTTTCTGCAATCCTTGTTCAGATGAGTTGAGCTCCCACAAGTAAAGCACTTTTTCCCCTTCTTATCTTCAGACTTCTCATCCTTCTTTTGTGTTTCCTTTTTGGGCCCCGCTTTCTTATTTTGTGGTTCTTCCTTCTTTGTCTCTTTCGGGCCCTTGTCTTCCTCGTGCAGTAGTGCCATATCCACCAATTTCTCGTAAGTTGCTCCCATGGGTACATGGGTCATGGCTAGGCTGTGCAGTGGCTCATTCAATCCTTTAACAAAGCGGAGAGCCTTTTTATGCTGAGTGTTGACTAAATCCAATCCGAATCTTGCTAGTTGGTTGAACTGGTTGACGTATTCCTTGACCGTCATACTTCCTTGCTTAAGAGACAAGAACTTTTCCAATTGTAAACTTCGCTCAGCTTGCGAGAGGAATTTTGTCTCAAACCTTGTTCTGAAATCCATCCATGTCTCAACCGGCCTCTCGGCGTTAGTGACTTCCCACCAGTAGGAAGCTTCGTCTTTGAGCAGCCATACTGCCAACTGTACCTTCTGCCTATCGTCCACCTCGAAGATAACGAACAGATCCTCAGTTTCTTTGAGCCAATTCCTTGCTTCTACGAATGATTCAGTTCCTTTGAAATCCTTCCCACCCATGGCCCTAAAATCTCTACAGATTTTTGAGAAAGCAATAACACGAGGAGGGGGTGGAGGAGGGGGATCATTTGCTGGACCTGCAGCGGCGGTCCTAGCCTCAAGATATTGACGAAACCAACCGGGTACATGAACACCCTCTGGTATCTCAGATGCTTCAGACATGCTGGAACGAAAAAGGAAAGGTTCAACACAAAAAGGACTGAAAGAAAGATATATGGCTCTTGGGGATCATGTTTTTCAAAATAAGCCTTATTTTTGAAAATACTTCCTTCAAAAACCTTTTTGAAAATAGTTTTCAAAAACTTTACCCAATCTGGTAACCTTCAGCTCTGATACCAAGTGTAACACCCCACCTCCGTTAAGGTCACTCACAAAGGGAATGCCTTAATTTTGGTGGAGCATTTTAGTAAACAGAACAGAAACTTACAAGACAGATAAAACAGTACTTGAAAATTTTTAACTTTATTACAGCGGAAACAGAAATTAGTATGGTTACATCCTTTCAATTTCAGAATTCAAGTACAAAATATCAGTCTTGTACAAAAGCCTTCAAAATGCATAGTTTAAAATCATAATCCCCATGGAACGGAAGCTATACAGAGCCAAGCCATACTTTAAGCACTTCAAGCAAAGAGAAATCCGGATCAAGCTAAAGTATTTCCCTCCTTGGATAACCTGGGAGGGGGGGGGGGAACGGAAGAAAGAAGGCGAAACAACAAGGGTCAGACAAAAAGTCTGGCAAGTCCAGTGATTTTCAGCATATGAACAGATAATAATAATATGATATGAACATAAAACTGGATGTGAGATAACTATAACAGGTGTAGCAGATATAACAGAAAAACAGAATGATATAAACTATTGTTTTACACTTCTCTGCACTAATACTAGTATAACAGAATTAGGGGTCACCCTAATGTCTAAATTGAAGCAGGAACGGGTACAGAATTCTTTAACAGAAACAGAATGCTAATAATGGGCCTTTACTACCCGATCAGGAACAGACAGAAGCAGAAACAGATTAATCCCTACGGAAACAGAATGTAGAATTAGGTGTACACTAGTAATGGGCCTTTACCACCCGAACAGACGGTACCACACAGAAACGGACGGGTGTTACCACCCAACAGAAACAGACGGTACCAACAGAAACAGACAGAACTAAGTGTACCCTAAAACCCTACCCCAAGCGATCGGCTCCCTAATACATAAATATCCTGTGTCGGCCCCACAGTAGGGTGTATCACTCCCTAAAGTGACAACCAATTGGCACAGACCTATTTACAGATGTCACGGCGTCTTACATCCTCAGAGGCAGACCGGGATCCATGCACGCACATGACCCGGTTGGAACGCACCATCAACACCCCTCGCCATTATCAGAATGAACCACTTATAATTAGTTCAGTAAGCGTGCCCGGACCCTACCTACTGTTGGGTCAAAGTTTTGATACCAGAAAGGGTTACTGACTAATATGGGTCCCAAACAACAGATGACACAAGTAATTCCCCTCCTAACCTTGTTTCCCCAAACTAACAGATTTCAGATTTATTTGTTTACAAGTTCAGACATACAGAATTCAGATTTACTAGTTCACAAATTGAGTTAACAAGTTTTCAGACTAACGGATCAGATGTACAGATTTTTCAGATTTGTCTAGCTTTGTATTGGGCCTACAGATTCATGGACGGGTTTTACCACATCTATTAATCCCTTTGGTTTAACCCTATTTTCCCCAATACGTTTTAGACGTCATTCTTATCTTAGATTTGCATTAATTAATTATTAATGCATAGACCTCTCACATTAGGTCGGTAGCTTGTGGCCGCTGGATATGCCGGGCGGTTCCGGGCAGACTTCTGCCACAAGCCAGACCTAACCTCGTGTCTTACGCATTTTATGACTAACTTCTCACATTAGAACCTATTGTTTGCGGCCACTGGATGTGCCGGGCGGTTCCGGGCAGATTTACGTCGCAAACTCATTCTAATCTCGAGTTAGCCATATTCATCTTTGCGGCCAATTAATTAATTATTTACCGTTTATGCGCACACCCAATATATATGCCAATTCAGATTATATCAATAACAGAATGATCACATCAACTCAACTGATATAGCAGATAACAGATTTTAGCAGATTGGGTGACTTAACAGATTTAACCGATTTAGCACTTAGCAGATTTTGGCATATAACAGATTAGGCATCTCAGCAGACAAATTTAACAGATTTGGCATTTCAATCTAATTAGCAGTCTAGGCAATATAACAAAACTAGCAGTTTAGGCAACTTAGCAAATTAGCAGATTTAGCAAATCTAATAATTCTAAAGGTTCTATTTACAGGCCTTGCCTAGTCATAAATTAGGCCTAAATTCATATGCCTACATAATTTTTTCATGATTCACAACATATATTCCATGTTTGCTTAAGCGCAGAATATTGACATAATTTGCCATATAATATATGTTCCAATATAGATTATACCAAATATAACCATTAATTTCAATGCATGTCATATATCCAAAAATCCCTATTTAGGAGTAATTACAATAATAGATATCCTAATTAATGTAAATCTTAAGTTTCCATATCTTACTTCTTTTCATGTCATGAATTATTATGCAAACTATCCCTAATAATATAAATCTTTAAACCATATCTTCTAAAATCAGATCTTGCCTTTTTATATGCATTTTATCCAAAGTCTCAAATCATATGTAATCTTTACAGGGGTTCCTCTTCTTCTTTTATCACAAAATATGCATAGGTCCAAATTACAACATAACTATGCATACAACATGCATAAATTATATGTTCATAGTCAAATTTATGCATCCAATCCCAAGTCATATGTCCAATATATTTTATGCCTCAGACCTAAAGTCATACATTCAATTTGGTTTTGTCAAATTCCTCATCATTCATCCCAAAACTTGCGTTCATATGTTCATCTCTTATGAGATTAGGCACAGGCTCGTGATAGCCTGGCTATAGAAACAGAAAAGAAGAAAGGAATATAGAACAGTCACAGAAAACAGATCTAACAGAAGAGAATACAACCTCAAACTCAGATTTAAATGCATATCAAAATTATAATTAACGTTTATAGCGGAGAATAACTGTACTTGCCTTGATCGGATTAAAGGAAGAACTTTAACTTGTTGTATAATTCTTGCAGAACTTTAACCTCTAGTTTGAATTGAGTTGCTTAGGCTGATGTTGATTATCTTCTAGTTTTAATTCCAGCAGAGCAGAGACGCCATTTTTATTTTTTTATTAGAAGAAGAGAGCAATGGAGGCTAGAGAATTGTGCAAGAAACCTAGGTAGAGTCTAGGGTCCTTTTTATAGAGGTTAGGAACTGATTAGGACCATTGATGTTGCTTGGATTGATCGTAGCCATTCATTCGCAAGAGGGACCAATTAGAGCCTGCCACCTAGCCCTAATGACAAAGCAGACCACAGAAAATCGACCAACATAGAATAGGCCAGTCAGGGTGGACTGGGTTCGACCTGGGTCTGGACCAGGTCGACAGCCCTGTCGACAGCCCTGTCGACCTGGTTAGACCAGGTCGACAGCCCAGTCGACCTGGGTACATCTGGCGGGATTTTTCCCGCCCTGGCCAATTGGGCCCGGTTTTAATTTTAAACTGTTTTATTCTGAGCTGTTCGAATTTTTAAACTTAATTCAGAAACTTCCAGAGGCTATATCTTCTTCATACGGACTCCGTTTTTCGAAAACTCGGACTCTATTTCCCGTATTTTTCCGAGACGAACGCAATGGCGTATCCCGTTTCCCTTAGTTCCTTGATTTCAAATTAATTATACTTTAATTTATGACTTTCACGGTTATAGAATATACGGGGTGTTACAGTGGGGCACGATTACTGAGCTAATTGTAAGAGGTCAAATCGACGGCGGTGGTGCAGCAGTGTAGGTTCTAACGGGGTGCGGGCGTGCACACACTCCGGCGCAGAAAAATAAGGCACTAGACACCAGTAGTATACCTGTGCATTCTAGGATTGTGTCGGGCCGCCACCATGAGACTTGATACACCCCATGGTGGGACCAGCATATGTAACTACAACAACGGGGGCCGTAAGACACATGTAATTATGCGAGTAGGAGCCGATCATCAGAAATGGATCACTTCACCCTGATTTTGGGGTGCCTGTTGGAAACTAGTTTATATGGGTACAGAGATTAATATGGGGTACGATAGTACATTCGACTCTAGACAACTTAACCTAGTTTATAGTGCTTTCCCATTTCCAGTTTATACTTATCATGCCCAGTTCTTTATTCATAGACTGAATAGTCCTAGACTTACTCAGGCGTTATGTCTGACTCTACTTTTCTTTCGTCTTCTTTTCTTTCGTTCCCCCCTCCAGGTCCACAGGGAGGGAATACCGTAGCTTGACCAGTTTTCACATCCAGCTTGAAGAGAAATAATGTATTGCTTGGATCTTTTTCGTTTTGGACTATGGCTTTGGACATCAATTATGAGACTTATGCAGTTTACTTATGTTTTTATGATTCTTGAAATAATGTAATCAAGACAGTTATGAAGATGTTATGTTTTTGGAAGTATTGTAAGACAAATTATGGCATGGTTTGTGTAACACGTATTTTAATGAAATAAAAGCTGCTGTTGTTTTCCGCTGTTCAAAAATATGTGTTCTTATATCTGTCTTGTGTATCTGTGATTTATACTTATAAACCTCCACCAAAATTAGGGCATTCCCTTTGAGAGTGACCCTAACGGAGGTGGGGTGTTTCACTTGGTATCAGAGCATAGGTTTACCAGATAAGATAAAAAGTTTTGAAAAATTCATTTCCAAAAAGAAAAATATAAAGAAGCATTTTAAAGATAAAATATTATTTTATTTTAAAAAAAAGCATAGCCCCCCCAAAGCCATAGGTACTATCTTTTATCCTTCGTTTTGAATCTACCCTTTTTGTTTCAGCATGTCCGAAGAACTTAACTTGCCAGAGGGTATACCAATACCTGGTTGGTTCAGACGATTCTTAGAAGCGAGGGCCACTCAGCGAGGTCCTACCGTTCCTCCTCCCCCAACTGCGGGAAATCATCCAGCTGCAGCAGCACCTCTTCCTCCACCTCCTCCGCGGGGTAATACTTTTGCTAAGATATGTAAAGATTTTAAAGCTATGGGATGAAAGGACTTTCATGGAACCGAGTCCTTCGTGGCAGCCAGGAATTGGCTGAAGGAAACCGAGGACTTATTCGTCATCTTTGAGGTTGAAGATAGGCAGAAGGTACAACTGGCAGTATGGCTACTTAAAGGCGAGGCTTCCTACTGGTGGGAAGTCACCAATGCAGAAAGACCAGTGGAAACATGGGAGGACTTTAGGGCAAGGTTTGATGCTAAATTTCTCTCAGAAGCTGAAAGGAGTCTTCAGTTGGAAAAATTCTTATTTCTTAAGCAAGGGAATATGACAGTCAAAGGGTATGTTAATCAGTTCGATCTGCTGGCTAGGTTCGGACTGGACCTAGTCAACACTCTGCACAAGAAGGCTCTCCGCTTTGTCAAAGGATTGAATGAGTCATTACACAGTTTGGCCATGACCCATATACCCATGGGAGCTACGTATGAAAGGTTGGTGCAGATGGCATTGCTGAACGAAGAGGATAAGGGCAAGAAGGAGACAAAGGCAGAAAGCTCTCAAGGGAAGAAAGAGGGTTTACAGCCTAAGAAGACAGACTTTAAGAAGGGCGGGAAAGACAACAAAGAGAAGAGGAAGTGTAATTTCTGTGGCAAAGTGGGGCACTTAGTGAAAGATTGCCGGAAAAAGAAGGCCAAGATGAATGGTGGGTGCTTTTCTTGCGGTGAGACAGGCCACATGGCTAAGGATTGCCCAAAGAAACGAGGGCAGGGGCAGATGGCTGGATCCACCTCAGGGACACAGATTCATGTGCTAGAAGCGCCACCTCTGCAACAGCGAGATATAAATACTTCTGTAGAAAGTGTAGTTTATCTTTATGATCACCCAGTTCGCACTTTATTTGATTCTGGCGCATCACACTCCTTTATCTCATCTGCTTTAGTAGAATCTCTGCACCTAGAAACTAGTATGGTAGAGGACCTCTTAATTGTTTCAAATCCAATTGGGGGTCCAGCTCATTTGTCTATGATCTGTGTGGGATTGAAAATTTCTATTCTAAGCGTAGAATTTAGATGTAGTGCCTTTGTTTTGGGCTTCTCGGGACATGGTTTGATTTTGGGCATGGATTGGCTATCCAGTAATGGTGCCATTCTGGATTGTGAGAAAAGGATGGTTAGGCTTCTGACCCAACTCGGTAACACTCTGGAAATTACCTGTAACCCCTCATATGCGGTTATGCTTAGTTATCTTGAATCGCTAGACGTCTCTGTTGAAAGTTTGCAATCGATTAGAGTGGTTCGGGAATATCCGGATGTCTTCGAAGAGGTGAAGGGCTTGTCTCTGAAGCGGGAGATAGACTTCCGCATATATCTTGTAGATAATGAAAAGCCCGTTGCGTTGCCCGTTAGACACATGGCTCCACGGGAAAGGAAGGAGCTCAGTAAACAGATTAAAGAGCTTCTAGAGAAGGGGTTCATTAGAAGGAGCATTTCAGAATGGGGTGCTCCAGTGGTGTTCGCTACAAAGGCGGATGGTTCACTCCGTCTATGTGTTGACTATAGGGAGCTCAACAAGCTAACGAAAAAGAATAGGCACCCTCTCCCCAGAATTGACGATCTGTTTGATCAGCTTGTAGGAGCGTCTGTTTTCTCCCAACTCGATTTGGCGACCGGTTTTCATCAGCTAAGGGTGGCTGAAGATAGCATCGATAAAACGACATTCAGAAACCCAAACGGCTTCTTTGAATGACTTGTCATGCCTTTTGGCTTGACAAACACACCCGCTTACTTCGTGGACCTGATGAGTAGGGTGTTCAAAGAATTTCTCAATAGGTTCGTAGTGGTTTTCGTAGACGATATCTTGATCTTCTCAAAGAGTGAAGTGGAACATGCTCAGCACCTAAGGGCAATCATGGAAACTCTGCGAGTCCATCAGCTAAAAGCCAAATTCTCCAAGTGCCACTTTTGGAGAGAAGAAGTGAGGTTTCTTGGGCATATAGTATCCAAAGAAGGGTTAGCTGTGGACCCTGCTAAAGTAGTAGCGGTACAGGATTGGAAGACACCAAAGAACGCAACAGAAGTCCGAAGCTTTCTCGGGCTAGCAGGCTTCTATCGGAAATTCATCAGAGACTTTGCAAAAATTTCAGCTCCGCTCACAAGGCTGACAAAGAAGAATCTAGTGTTCAATTGGGACTTGGATTGCGAGTTTGCTTTCCAACGACTGAAAAGGGCTCTTACAACAGCCCCAGTTTTGACGTTGCCAGATGGAAGCAAGATGTTCACAGTTTATACAGATGCATGTGGGACAGGGCTAGACGCTGTCTTAATGCAAGAAGGGTAGTAGCTTATGGCGGGAGACAATTGAAAGTTCATGAAAAGAACTACCCGACCCACGATCTTGAGTTAGCTGCCATTGTCTTTGCACTCAAGTCTTGGCGACATTATCTCCTAGGTGAGAAGTTCGAACTTTACACTGATCATAAATCGTTGAAATATCTTTTCTCGCAGAAGGACCTTAATTTGAGACAACAGAGATGGATGGAGTTTCTTGCCTTGTACGATTTCGAGATCTCCTACACTCCGGGCAAAGGCAACGACGCGTTGAGCCGAAAGAAACTAACCCTAAGCCCGCTGTTTGTTGAAAGACAAAGCCTAGAGTTTATAGCCAGCTTTGACTTTAGGCCCTCCTCCGATTTTGTACCGGGCTTGCTAGCATCTCTCGAAGTACGCCCGACTTTAGTGGACTCAATAGGGACAGCACAACGCGAAAACCTTCAGCTTGTGGAGACGATTGATAGGCTAATTAGGGGTGAGACTTCAAGTCATCTCATCAGATACTCCATCGACGATAAGGGTTGGCTAAGGCGAGACGGAAGACTATGCGTCCCACAGACAAGGGATTTAGTAAAGAAGGTTCTCGAGGAAGCACATCACTCCAAGATGACGATACACCCAGGCGGAGATAAAATGTACAAGGACATAAAGAGAACTTTCTTTTGGAACGGCATGAAGAAGGACGTGGCAGATTTCGTTTCTAAGTGTATGGTGTGCCAACAGGTTAAGACGGAACAGAAAAAGCCTGGCGGTCTGCTCCATCCTCTAGAGGTCCCGCAGTGGAAGTGGGATAGCATCTCAATGGACTTCATTGATGGGCTGCCTAGGTCTAGAAGAGGCAACACTAGCATTTGGGTAATAGTGGATAGGCTTACTAAAAGCGCCCACTTTTTACCTGTCAAGAGTAAAAGAACTGCCTCATCCCTAGCATCTCTTTACCTCAAGGAAATTGTTCGACTCCATGGAATACCCTCCAGCATTGTTAGTGACCGAGACCCTATCTTCACAAGTGAGTTTTGGCGGAGTCTGCAAGAAGCGGTAGGCACACAGTTATGCTTGAGCACAGCCTATCATCCCCAAACCGACGGCCAGACAGAAAGAGTGAACAGAGTTTTGGAGGACCTTTTAAGACTGCGCGTCTTTGACTTCAAAGAGACGTGGGAAGACCATCTTTCTTTCGTGGAATTTGCCTACAATAACAGCTACCAAGCCACCATCGGAATGGCGCCCTTCGAAGCTTTATATGGAAGACCGTGCCGATCGCCCATTTGTTGGTGGGAGTCTACTGACAAGCTTATACTTGGACCAGATATGATCCGAGAAACTTCAGAAAAAGTAGACTTAATACGGAGAAGAATGAAGACAGCCCAAGGCAGACAAAAATTCTACACCGACAAGAGGAGGACCGACCTTGAATTTGAGGTTGGGGACAGAGTTTTTCTTAAGGTATCTCCGCTAAGGAACGTTGTTCGTTTTGGAACCACAGGAAAGCTAGCACCAAGGTTCGTAGGACCATTTCTTATTATCGAGAAAATTGGGAAAATGGCCTATAGATTAGAGCTACCCGAAAAGCTGGCCGGAGTTCACAACGTCTTTCATGTTTCGCACCTCCGAAAATGTCTACATGAATCTGCTGAAGTGGTAGAGCCAAATATCCTAGAAAAAGCTGAAGTGGAACGCGAAGCAACCGTGAGGAAAGTTCCAACCCGCATATTAGGAACGGAAGTGAAGAAGCTACGCAACCGCGAAGTCAAGCTCGTCAAAGTTCAGTGGAGCGACGCCGAGGGAGACGCAACTTGGGAAACTGAAGCTAGAATACGCACAGCGTACCCCTTTCTTTTCGAGGGTACATCTTTGATCTTTCTTTTTCCTTAAGTTGCGCTTTTATCTATCTTTTTAGGTATATCTCCTCGACCTTATCTTTTAGGTAGAAACTCTTTGGATGAAAACATGTAATTGAAACATGTTATGGATGATGGTTGCAAGTGGTTGCAAGTGATTGCTAGTGGTTGCTCGTGGTTGCATATACACACACAATTTAGGTTTTAGATCGGCTCAATCACTTCATATTGCATATGCATATATGTATTTATATTCGTATATGGTTGAAGTTTAATGTGTTGTCATATGGATGTTGCATTTATATACGAATGATTGTGCACTCATGTAGAATCATGAATAGGAAAAATTTGCATGTCTAATGGATTCATGACACTTACATAATTTGCATTAAGGAGGTCAACTGAATCAGTAGACCGACCGATTTTGCATTAGATAAGTACATGTACACACACTTCGCATATGATCATGAAGCATTAGAAGTCTTTTAAGGACAATGGATGCTCGTGTTTGATGGATGAGTAGATGGATGTTTGGATGTTAGGATGTACATTCTTCCTGAACTTGAAGATTTCGGGGGCGAAATCCTTTTAAGTGGGGGAGAATGTAACACCCCGTGTATTCTATAACAGTGAAATTCACAAATTAAAGTATAACTAATTTCAAATCAAAGAATTAAGGGAAACGGGATACGCCATTGCGTTCGTCTCGGAATTCTGCTTGAGATAGAGTCCGAGTTTGCGTAAAACGGACTCCGTATGAAGAAGATATGGCCTCCGGAAGTTTCAGAATTCAGTTTAAAATTCAAACAGACAGAGACAGCTCAGAAATCAGATTCGAATTTCAAAAATCGGGCCAAATTGGCCAGGGCGGGAATTTTCCCGCCCAAGGCACCCAGGTCGACTGGGTAGTCGACCTGGGCCACCCAGGTCGACTGGGTTGTCAACCTGGGTCACCCAGGTCGACTGCCAAGTCGACACGGGGGTCAACTGGGGAGTCGACCTGGCCCCTGAGCAGGTCGAACCCATCCCCCCCGGCTGGCCTGGTCTGTGCTTGGTCGAATTTCTGAGCCTTGCCTTGTCACTAGGGCTAGGTGTCAGCTCCTGATTGGTCTCTCCTTCAAACGAATGGCTAATATTAATCCAAGCTCCATCGACGGTCCTAATCAATTCACAAACTCTATAAAAAGGATCTAAGACTCCACCTAATTCATACAAATAAAAATAAGAATGAGACCGTCATGCTGCTGAGGAAGGACTAGAAATAGCCGTCAAAATTGAGAGACGATTAGAAGACAATTCAAAAGCTTAAAGCAACGACAACTAAATCAAAACAACGTCTACAATAAAGGATAGCATCTCCAAATTCAGAATTCAGATTCCTGAATTGAAGATTCTTCATACGTTGTAAGTAGAGTGCTATTCCGATGTGAATAAATAATTGTGTTTTGATTTGTGTAAAATGAGAAATAGAATTGTATTTGATTTGTGGTGATAATAATCCATATTTGTATGTTGCTCTGATTCTAAGCGATTTGGGATGTTGTGGTATAACGATTGGATATTTGCAAGTATGTAATTCATGTTGAAAGTTAACTACATGTTTGTGGTAGTTTATTACAACACCTATTGGATAATTGCAAGTATATGATTCATGTTGAAAGAAATGACTATATGTTTGTGGTAGTTTATTTGAGATTCATGCAAGTATATGATTCACTATTATACCAACATAATATGTATTATAATCACTTTTAGTGTAGTTGGATCCATTTGGGTATTATGACTTATGTGAATTTATGTTGGAATTGGCATCATGATTCAAGTGTAAAACCATACTTTTGTATTAGAGACAAAAGTAATTATCTTTGTGAACTTGTGTTGACTCTATGAACATGACTAAACTATGTTTGGTGTTATTCATAATTGAAAAACATGTTTTAGGCCTATGTTGTTATCAAAATCATATGATAATATATGTGACACATAATTAAGTTAGATTTACATTCCAATTGCAAGTTTGCATGAATAGATTAAAAACTATGATTTCATGTTTAGGTATGTTTATGCCATGATTATATGAATAGATCAAAAACCATGATTTAATGTTTAGGTATGTTTATGCCATGATTATATGCTAGACTTACAATGCAAGTTCACAAGTACCAAATTTTTGTTAATTAGTTCGCTATGTTGCAAGTTCATGCGTTCACACTCCCCTTTTTATGTTACTTAGAATATATAAACACCATGTTCTAAGCCTCCCCTTTTTCATGTGGCTAAGTTGGGTTTAAATGTTAAACCCAACATATGTTATATTGTAGCGAATGTATAAAACGGGGGTAATGACGTTTGGGTTAAAATATAAAACATATGTGTTGGCATGTTTGACGCATGCCAACGATCTTGAAAAACAATTTAAGTGGTCAACATCAGACTGACACCCAAAGAATTACTCAACCCTCCCAATATATATAATTCTAGGAAACTAAGCATGACAGACTCCTATTAGGTCACAAGGAAATCCCTTCCTAAGACCAACCCTTGTCCTATAAAACCCAAAAAGTCCCATATTTTGGTGGAGACGATTAAGTCCTTGCAGCCAAAAAGTCCTTGCTCAGTAAACCAACCAAGCAAGGGGCAACATAAGTAAACTGCATAAGTCCCATAATTGCTGTCCAATGCCATAGTTCAAAACGAAAAAGATCCAAGCAATACATTCTTTCTCTTCAAGCTGGATGTGAAAATTGATCAAGCTGCGGTATTCCCTTCCTGTGGACCTGGAGGGGGGGGGGGGGGGGGGTGGACGAAAGAAAAGTAGAGTTAGACATAAAGCCTGAGTAAGTCTAGGACTATTCAGTCTATGAATAAAGAACCGGACATGATAAGTATAAACTGGAAATGAGAAAGCACTATAAACTAGGTTAAGTTGTCTAGAGTCGAATGTACTATCGTACCCCATATTAATCTCTGTACCCATATAAACTAGTTCCCAACATGCACCCCATAATCAGGGTGAAGTGATCCATTTATGATGATCGGCTCCTACTCGCATAATTAAATGTGTCTTACGGCCCCCGTTGTTGTAGTTACCTATGCTGGTCCCACCATGGGGTGTATCAAGTCCCATGGTGGCGGCCCGACACAATCCTAGAATGCACAGGTATACTACTGGTGCCCAGTGCCTTATTTTTCTGCGCCGGAGTGTGTGCACGCCCGCAACCCGTTAGAACCTACACTGCTGCACCACCGCCGTCGATTTGACCTCTTACAGTCAGCCCAGTAATCGTGTCCCACCCTGCCTAGTTCAGGGTATCCTGATACACCATGTAGGGTTACTTCTGAAAAGGGTTCCCCGCTACTAGGTTTTCTATTTCTAGCCAACATGCTAAGTTGGTTAAGTGTTTTGAAACCTAACCCCCAATTAGTCTGTATAGTTTAGCATGTTCCATTTTGATCAAGTATTAATTCAATTTACTTAATCCTATCAATCCTGACTCAGCCTTAATTGTCTTATTAAAGCATCGACATCTCACATTAGACAGATATTGTTGTGGCTGCCTATTGCCGGTTGGGTCCGGGCAGTCTTACGCCACAACTCAGTCTAACCTCGGGTCTTTATTAGGCTCCGTGTATAACCATCCACATTGGATAGGTATTGTTGTGACTACTGGACAGCCGGGCGGTTCCGGGCAGGTTTACATCACAACTCAATCCAACCTCGGGTTAAACACATCGTATTTTCAAAATTTACATATTTTGTCTCTTTTCTTTTTATATGTAAATATTTGCGGCCCATTATTCAAATTCATCTTTATTGGGTAAAATTAATTTACACCACTTAAATTGTTTTTCAAGGTCGTTGGCATGCGTCAAACATGCCAACACCTATGTTTTATATTTTAACCCAAACGTCGTTACCCCCGTTTTATACGTTCGCTACAATATAACATATGTTGGGTTTAACATTTAAACCCAACTTAGCCACATGAAAAAGCGGAGGCTAAGAACATGGTGTTTATATATTCTAAGTAACATAAAAAGGGGAGTGTGAACTCATGAACCTGCAACATAGCGAACTAATTAACAAAAATTTGGTACTTGTGAACTTGCATTGGAAGTCTAGTACATAATCATGGCATAAACATACCTAAACATGAAATCATGGTTTTTGATCGATTCATATAATCATGGCATAAACATACCTAAACATGAAATCATAGTTTTTAATCTATTCATGCAAACTTGCAATTGGAATGTAAATCTAACTTAATTATGTGTCACATATATTATCATATGATTTTGATAACAACATAGGCCTAAAACATGTTTTTCAATTAGGCATAACACCAAACATAGTTTAGTCATGTTCATAGAGTTAACACAAGTTCATAAAGATGCTTACTTTTGTCTCTAATACAAAAGTATGGTTTTACACTTGAATCATGATGCCAATTCCAACATAAATTCACATAAGTCATAATACCCAAATGGATCCAACTACACTAAAAGTGATTATAATATATATTATGTTGGCATAATAGTGAATCATATACTTGCATGAATCTCAAATAAACTACCACAAACATATAGTCATTTCTTTCAATATGAATCATATACTTGCAATTATCCAATAGGTGTTGTAATAAACTACCACAAACATGTAGTTCTTAACTTTCAACATGAATCACATACTTGCAAATATCCAATCGTTATACCACAACATCCCAAATCGCTTAGAATCACAGCAACATACAAATATGGATTATTATCACCATAAATCAAATACACTTCTATTTCTCATTTTACACAAATCAAAACACAATTATTTATTCACATCGGAATAGCACTCTACTTACAACGTATGACGAATCTTCAATTCAGGAATCTGAATTCTGAATTTGGAGATGCTATCCTTTGTTGTAGGCGTTGTTTTGATTTAGTTGTCGTTGCTTTAAGCTTTTGAATTGTCTTCTAATCGTCTCTCAATTTTGACGGCTATTTCTAGTCCTTCCTCAGCAGCATGACGGTCTCATTCTTATTTTTGTTTGTATGAATTAGGTGGAGTCTTAGGTTCTTTTTATAGAGTTTGTGTATTGATTAGGACCGTCGATGGAGCTTGGATTAATATTAGCCATTCGTTTGAAGGAGAGACCAATCAGGAGCTGACACCTAGCCCTAGTGACAAGGCAAGGCTCAGAAATTCGGCCAAGCACAGACCAGGTCAGCCAGGGGGGCTGGGTTCGACCTGGCTCAGGGGCCAGGTCGACTCCCCAGTCGACCCCCGTGTCGACTTGGCAGTCGACCTGGGTGACCCATGTCGACTACCCAGTCGACCTGGGTAGCCCAGGTCGACTACCCAGTCGACCTGGGTGCCTTGGGCGGGAAAATTCCCGCTCTGGCCAATCCGGCCCGATTTTTGAAATTCGAATCTGATTTATGAGCTGTTTCTGTCTGTTTGAATTTTAAACTGAGTTCTGAAACTTCCGGAGGCCATATCTTCTTCATACGGAGTCCGTTTTATGCAAACTCGGACTCTATCTCAAGCAGAATTCCGAGACGAACGCGATGGTGTATCCCGTTTCCCTTTATTTTTTGATTTGAAATTAGTTATACTTTAATTTGTGAATTTCACTGTTATAGAATACACGGGGTGTTACATTCTACCCTACTTAAAAGGATTTCGTCCCCGAAATCTTCAAGTTCAGGAAGAATGTACATCCAAACATCCGTCTACTTATCCATCAAACACGAGCATCCGTTGTCCTTAAAAGACTTCTAATGCTTCATGATCATATGCGAAGTGTGTGTACATGTACTTATCTAATGCAAAACCAGTCGGTCTACTGATTCAGTTAACTTCCTTAATGCAAATTATGTAAGTGTCATGATTCCATAAGATATGCAAATTTTTCCTATTCATGATTCTACATGAGTGCACAATCATTCATATATAAATGCAACATCCATATGACAATACATTAAACTTCAACCATATACGAATATAAATCATATATGCATATGCAATATGAAGTGACTAAGTCGATCTAAAACCTAAATTGTGTGTGTATATGCAACCACGAGCAACCACTAGCAATCACTTGCAACCACTTGCAACCATCATCCATAACATGTTTCAATTACATGTTTTCATCCAAAGAGTTTCTACCTAAAAGATAAGGTCGACGAGATATATACCTAAAAAGATAGATAAAAGCGCAACTTAAGGAAAAAGAAAGATCAAAGATGTACCCTCGAAAAGAAAAGGGTAGGCTGAGCGTATTCTAGCTTCAGTTTCTCAAGTTGCGTCTCCCTCGGCGTCGCTTCACTGAACTTTGACGAGCTTGACTTCGCGGTTGCGTAGCTTCTTCACTTTCGTTCCTAATATGCGGGTTGGAACTTTTCACACGGTTGCTTCGCGTTCCACTTCAGCTTCTTCTAGGATATTTGGCTCTACCACTTCAGCAGATTCATGTAGACATTTTCGGAGGTGCGAAACGTGAAAGACGTTGTGAACTCCGGCCAGCTTTTCGGGTAGCTATAATCTATAGGCCATTTTCCCAATTTTCTCGATAATAGGAAATGGTCCTACGAACCTTGGTGCTAGCTTTCCTGTGGTTCCAAAACGAACAACGTTCCTTAGCGGAGATACCTTAAGAAAAACTCTGTCCCAACCTCAAATTCAAGGTCGGTCCTCCTCTTGTCGGCGTAGGATTTTTGTCTGTCTTGGGCTGTCTTCATTCTTCTCCGTATTAAGTCTACTTTTTCTGAAGTCTCTCGGATCATATCTGGTCCAAGTATGAGCTTGTCAGTAGACTCCCACCAACAAGTGGGCGATCGGCACGGTCTTCCATATAAAGCTTCGAAGGGCGCCATTCCGATGGTGGCTTGGTAGCTGTTGTTGTAGGCAAATTCCACCAAAGAAAGATGGTCTTCCCACGTCCCTCCGAAGTCAAGGACGCACAGTCTTAAAAGGTCCTCAAAAACTCTGTTCACTCTTTCTGCCTGGCCGTCGGTTTGGGGATGATAGGCTGTGCTCAAGCATAACTGTGTGCCTACCGCTTCTTGCAGACTCCGCCAAAACTCACTTGTGAAGATAGGGTCTCGGTCACTAACAATGCTGTAGGGTATTCCATGGAGTCGAACAATTTCCTTGAGGTAAAGAGATGCTAGGGATGAGGCGGTTCTTTTACTCTTGACAGGTAAAAAGTGGGCGCTTTTAGTAAGCCTATCCACTATTACCCAAATGCTAATGTTGCCTCTTCTAGACCTAGGCAGCCCATCAATGAAGTCCATTGAGATGCTATCCCACTTCCACTGCGGGACCTCTAGAGGATGGAGCAGACCGCCAGGCTTTTTCTGTTCCGCCTTAACCTGTTGGCACACCATACACTTAGAAACGAAATCTGCCACGTCCTTCTTCATGCCGTTACAAAAGAAAGTTCTCTTTATGTCCTTGTACATTTTATCTCCGCCTGGGTGTATCGTCATCTTGGAGTGATGTGCTTCCTCGAGAACCTTCTTTACTAAATCCCTTGTCTGTGGGACGCATAGTCTTCCGTCTCGCCTTAGCCAACCCTTATCGTCGATGGAGTATCTGATGAGGTGACTTGAAGTCTCACCCCTAATTAGCCTATCAATCGTTCCACAAGCTGAGGGTCTTCGCGTTGTGCTGTCCCTATTGAGTCCACTAAAGTCGGGCGTGCTTCGAGAGATACTAGCAAGCCCGGTACAAAATCGGAGGAGGGCCATAACCCACATGTCACTCTCAAAGGGAATGCTCTAATTTTGGTGGAGGTTTATAAGTATAAGTCACAGATACACAAGACAGATATAAAAACACATGTTTGAACAGCGGAAAACAACAACTTTTATTTCATTAAAATACGTGATACACAAACCATGTCATAATTTGTCTTACAATACTTCCAAAAACATAACATCTTCATAACTGTCTTGATTACCTTATTTAAAGAAGCATAAAAACATAAGTAAACTGCACAAGTCCCATAATTGCTGTCCAAAGCCATAGTCCAAAACGAAAAAGGTCCAAGCAATACATTCTTTCTCTTCAAACTGGATGTGAAAACTGGTCAAGCTGCGGTATTCCCTCCCTGTGGACCGGGGGAGGGGGGGGGACAAAAGAAAAGAAGACGAAAGAAAAGTAGAGTCAGACATAAAGCCTAAGTAAGTCTAGGACTATTCAGTCTATGAATAAAGAATTGGGCATGATAAGTATAAACTGGAAATGGGAAAGCACTATAAACTAGGTTAAGTTGTCTAGAGTCGAATATACTATCGTACCCCATATTAATCTCTGTACCCATATAAACTAGTTTCCAACAGGCACCCCATAATCAGGGTGAAGTGATCCATTTCTGATGATCGGCTCCTACTCGCATAGTTACATGTGTCTTACGGCCCCCCCGTTGTTGTAGTTACCTATGCTGGTCTTTCTGCATTGGTGACTTCCCACCAGTATGAAGCCTCGCCTTTAAGTAGCCATACTGCCAGTTGTACCTTCTGCCTATCTTCTACCTCAAAGATGACGAATAAGTCCTCGGTTTCCTTTAGTCAATTCCTTGCTGCCACGAAGGACTCGATTCCATGAAAGTCCTTTCCTCCCATAGCTTTAAAATCTTTACATATCTTAGCAAAAGTATTACCCCGCGGAGGAGGTGGAGGAAGAGGTGCTGCTGCAGCTGGATGATTTCCCGCAGCTGGGGAAGGAGGAACGGTAGGACCTGGCTGAGTGGCCCTCGCTTCTTAGAATCGTCTGAACCAACCAGGTATTGTATACCCTCTGGCAAGTTAAGTTCTTCGGACATGCTGAAACAAAAAGGATAGATTCAAAACGAAGGATAAAAGATAGTACCTATGGCTTTGGACAACAATTATGGGACTTATGCAGTTTACTTATGTTTTTATGCTTCTTTAAATAATGTAATCAAGACAATTATGAAGATGTTATGTTTTTGGAAGTATTGTAAGACAAATTATGGCATGGTTTGTGTAACACATATTTTAATGAAATAAAAGTTGCTGTTGTTTTGCGCTGTTCAAAAATATGTGTTTTTATATCTGTCTTGTGTATCTGTGACTTATACTTATAAACTTCCACCAAAATTAGGGCATTCCCTTTGAGAGTGACCCTAATGGAGGTGGGGTGTGACGGCAAGGAATTTCGCTCGATCCGAATCAGTCGTTAAACCGATCTAGACCGTTCGAAACCCCTGATCGTTTTGAGAACAGGACAAATCAGAACACAAACAGAAGAACATTTCATCGCTATTACAACAATTCCATCAGATACAAGAATATACAGAGTATAATTGAATAAATTACATTCGATAAATATCAGAGATTACAATAAATTGCATAGCAGCGGAAAATAATACAAAGCACAACTGAAAGTAATACACGGATACAGAGTTTTCCGAGCATCGTTCCAGCTGTAAATCAGGATCCTGTGTATATAAATCTGCAAAACCAAAACTACTAGCTGCCCGTGCGGAAAATAAGGGCACCCAGAGTTTAGGTTAAAACAATAAACTCCAGGTCAATCATGTGACTGGTGTGAGAACTAAAATAGTTATTTAAAACTTTACTTTAAAAGAGAGTAATTCAAGGGACCACGCCGTATAACACGGAACGGGTTTCCTCCCAAGAATACCAGTGCATAGGATAAACAACGCAATGCTTTTTCGAAAAATGAAGCTATTATAAGACCCAGGTCCCATCACACAATGCAACGCAAGCCGGAGGATAGGGTTTTTCCTTATAATAGCCAAACATACTTGGTACGTTTAAAACAAATCATTTGATACTATAATAAGTGTATAGTGTCAAAACAATTTCAATCATAAATATAAATCATAGGCGGCATGAATGTCCCATACCACTATGTCGCCATACTAGTTCTACAATTAAAACTGAAATGCACGTATTGGAAATTGGATTTCCGTCATGAGTCGAGGCAAGGGGCAAGCTCCTCTCCGCGTTCGAGACACTCTAGCAAATGTCTCAGGGCTACGCACTCTGGGCAACCCTGGATCTTCAGGGTCGGTCCTCACTTACGTTAGAGGATTGGCAATTCCTGAACACACGTTTCCCAGTCCTTACAGACCTAAAATCGAGGCGTCTCATCCAACAACCACAAAGGTGAAAAGTATATAAATGTCAGGGCTGGTAAGTCACTGACACCACCAAAGCTAGAAAGAAACGTCGTGCTCTCCCTGCAGTCCGTATCCCGTTTTTGACTCATACCGAGGTGTGAGGCTCGCGAATTCATGTTATACACAAAGCTGCCACGTAGGCCGTGCTTTGATCATCAACCACAAGACTCTGCTTTTCAACAAAAGCCTTGATCATTGCATCTTAGCGTGCCACACAGGCAATTCATGCTATTCGACTGATGTCCATCGATATACAACCTCTGAGCTCGTACGTCTCAGAGAAGGGCGTTAAGCAAAAGAATAAATTCTCCGCCGCCAAACAGATGTATATTTAATAGAAATCAATCAACACAGAATAAAATCCAATGTCAGACACACAATCCATTACAAGTCCGTTCTGGGTCTGAATGAAACCGGAGGCACTTTCCTCGCATATCCATCCATCTCCAAGTACGTCTGGACGACCACCAACTATTTCCATCCTCTTGGGTGTACAGCCCAACCAGGATCGTCAGTAATTATCCAAACGATGTGAAGACTTCCGGCCTTCGACCACCGTCTTCATCTTCGACATATCGTCGAATCGGTTATTCAGAATGGGTATAAAGCCGGACTTTCTGAACAATCCGCGTATATTAAAAACAAATGATACACAAACACAACATACGTCTCATTCCAATTCATTAGTCACTAACCGTAAATCAACCAGAGAACAACTTCTCAAACATTAACCCCGAAGGCCGAAACCAACATCAGATCAATACTCAGGAAACCATTCTTCTTAGCTAACCTACAGCTAGTTTCTAAATTCCACATTTTTAGGGAAAGTTCCCATTAATTTTATCCAAGATAAATTCTTTAAAATTTATCCTTTAATCTTCCTTTGGATGTCGTTTCAAACCAAATTATGGTTTTCTAAACTAGTCGAGATTAGCGAACCACACCGAAGTAATTATTTATTTTATTTCCCAATCCCAACCTATTCATCCCATGAAGCAAAACTGGTAATACTCCATATCTAATACTATGGTGTTATCGGTAAAATTAATTACCATTTCACGTTCAAAACTAGTTCATTTCGATAAAAATCTATTTTTATCTTTTCAAATATGGAGATTTTCATCCCAATTTTTCCCAAATCATTTCTTATGATTTTACACAAATTATTACTATTTTTAATAATTTTATCAAGGCTCGTACAGTCGATTTCCATCAACGGCCATCGAACTGCACTTACAACGACCTTTTTCAAATTTGATTTGGACGTTTCTCCAAATCCAGCCGTTAGATTTTGAATTTCTAATATTCGTTAGAAAGCTCTTTTCGATACGAACCCAACGGTTTCGGTTTTAGGAGAATCCGACGGTCGGATCTCCCGTAATGTCCGTTTGAAATAAATGGTCGAAATTCACGAACTACCGCGGCGCGGCGCGTTCTTTTCAGGCCATTATATATTATATATTATATATATAATATATATTTCGTCGATTTCTATTTGAAACAAATTTTATAAATAGTTTTTAAATTCGTTTCAAAAACAATTTCAACTTCCATTTCAATTCAAATCAAAATTGAATCCTTCCTTATAAATTCGTTTTAAAATTCATTTCTATTCAATTCAAATTTCAATTCAATTTGAATTCATTTCAATTCAATTCGAATTCGTTATATATTCATTTCAATTCAAATTCGTTATATATTCATTTCAATTCAAATTCGTTATGTATACAATTCAAATCAAATTCGTTTCGTTTTCTATTCAATTCAAATCAAATTGGTTTTCTATTCAATTCAATTCAAATTCATTTTCTATTCGATTCAATTCAAATTGGTTTTCTACTCGTTTCAATTTAAATTCATTTTCTATTCGATTCAATTCAAATTTCAATTCAATGTGAATTCATTTCAATTCGCTTTCAATTCAATTCAATTTCAAAGTCGTTTTCTATTCGATTCAATTCAAATTGGTTTTCTATTCGATTCGATTCAAATTGGTTTTCTATTCGACTTAAATCAAATTCGTTTTCTATTCGATTCAATTCAAATTCATTTTCTATTCGATTCAATTCAAATTCATTTTCTATTCGATTCAATTCAAATTCATTTTCTATTCGATTCAATTCAAATTCATTTTCTATTCGATTCAATTCAAATTCATTTTCTATTCGATTCAATTCGTTTCAAATTTAAAAACGAATATAATCGATATAAATATCGTTCACGTCAAAATGGCGTCAATCTAATCAACACGGCTTCATATATTTCTATTTTCAAATATTCTATTTCCAATATTTCTTTTTAAAATATTTCCTTTTCAAATATTTCTATTTTAAATATTTCTATTTCAAATATTTCCATTATTAAAATATTTCGTTCAACACATGACTATTCTCAACGGATGAGTACTGTCAACACATGAACCTTTACTTTATAATGATAAAGATATAAATTTTATTATTAAAATATTTCGTTCAACACATGACTAATCTCAACGGATGAGTACAGTCAACACATGAACCTTTACTTTATAATGATAAAGATATAAATTTTATTATTAAAATATTTCGTTCAACACATGACTAATCTCAACGGATGAGTACAGTCAACACATGAACATTTACTTTATAATATTCTTTATTTTCCAAATTGGAATGAGGCCCAATCAATCACCATATAAAGTTAATTATATGGATTTTCATACATCACACGTATATAATAGCATAGAAAAATAATCAACCATCAATCAAAATGCACTACACTGTATAAGCATCAAATATAGATATCTAACGCTTATAACAGCATGTCAATCAATCGATCGACATATTGAATCAATCAGGATGAGTGAACTTCAAATTTCATCCCAACACCCGTGTGGGGTTTCAAACAATTAAACACAGATTTTATTTGTGCAGTTGGGCGATGTGTAAAACTTATCGACCCAATCAATATCAGTCAAATCAGTGTATATAAACAAATCGGCCGATTTGTTTATAGATATTTATTTACTCACTTTCACGTTAAAAATTTTATTTTTAACGACCAAATTATTTTATTCAAACTATGAATGTTCTATTCAGTTCATTTATTCAATAAAATGATATTTTATTTTTCTAACATATTTTAGAAAATTTCGGCGGTATAACGGCACGATACTAGAAACGGGACGAGGCCTAGCCTTATCCCCGGTCTAGTGAAGGCCCACGCCATTCACACATCAATCAAATCAATTTCATTTCACCAAACAATTCAATTCAAACCAAATAATCTAACCAACTACACAACCAAACAATTAAACAAACAAGCCATCCATGGTTTGTGGGTGACGGGTGTCGGGTGCTACTAAATACCGTCTGCATCCTAGTATATATTATAATATAACTAGAGAAAGAAAATTTAAAAGGTGAGAAGTTCTCACCAATAGCTATCCCAACTCCACGACACTTCTTAAGTAGAAATCTTCATCGTTATCGCATTTTTGTCATCTTTGCTGCCCGTAGCCACTACATATATAAAAATCGAATTTTTACTTCGCTATTCAGTATATAAAAATCGAATTTTTACTATGCTATTCAATATATAAAGATCGAATTTTTACTATGCTATTCAATATATAAAAATCGAATTTTTACTTCGCTATTCAATATATAAAAATCGCGCCTTTTCAACTATAAAGATTTCGCCTTTTCAAATTTATCATTATAAAAATCACATTTTTATTTTTTTACACATATAAAGATGATATTTTTAATATTCCTATCATGTAAAAATTATATTTTTAATTCTCTACATAAACAAAAATCATATTTTTACATCTTCTGTATAGTAAAGACTATATTTTTAATACTTTAAAAAAATATAAAAATCATATTTTTAATTGAATAAAAATCTTTTCTACCTCTTCCTTATATAAAAATCACGCCTTTCTCCATTTAAAAATCTCGTTTTTTCTATTTTAAAATCTATGCATAGTCTTATTCATAAAAATCAATTTTTTAATTCAAAATCATATACATAAAAATTGAATTTTTATCTCATAATCCTATATATAAAAGGAAAAATCAGTTTTAATTCCCAATAAAATCAGCTTTTATATAATCTAAACATCATAGAATAAAAGAAAATAAAAGAAAAGAAAACTTACTGTATTTGCTTTGAGAAAAGGGGGGGGGGGTCTTCGCTGCTGCGCCAGAGGATGGTGGGGGAAGGTGTAACACCCCACACCCGCTATGATCACTCGCTAAGGGAATGCCGTAACATCGGTGGAGTATTTTAAGTGAATATAGAACAGAAAAATTACAACAAGACAGATATAAGTAATACTTGAAAATTTTAAAACATCATTTCATTTCATTGCAGCGGAAAGTAAAACATGTTTGGTTACATCACAAAACCATAATAAGAGTCAAGTACAAAATATCCATCCTGATAAATAAAAGTACATAATCCCATTACATGAACTGATAGCCATAAAAGAAAGGGTAAGCTGAGCTCTACACCTATGGTCCAAGCTCCAAAAGAGAATAAAGCAGCCTGATCAAAGCCCACTCGTACTGGGCCCACTCTGATAACCTGAGGGTTGGGAAAAAAAGATAAAAACAACGGGGTCAGACATAAGTCTGAGCGAGTCCTATAACTTTAACAATACAATCATTAAAGTAACCAGAGAAGACATAAGCTTGATATACGGTAATGTCTGAGGATGAATGGCTACACTAAGCAGCTTGGCAGACTTAGGATAAACTAAGATAACCGTAAAGACGCATTTTCCCACTCAAGGATAATTCCTAGATTTCACCACCCCAGATCTACCCTCCCAAGGGTAATTCCTACACTGCACCACACCAGTTCTACCCACCCAAGGGTAATTCCTACTTAAAGGTTGATCCCACTAAGTGTACTTAGTAATTTTACCCAGTAGTTTCGTGTACCCCTACATAGGTGCCGTCTGCCCCTATCTTTACTAGGTGTACCCACTACTCCCAAGCGATCGGCTCCCTACCGTAGATACCCGTGCTGGTCCCACAATGGGGTGTATCATCCCCCAAAGTGGCAACCTGATAATATCAACGGTGCACGGCTTTATATCTACACGATGCAACAACGACTTACCAACCAGCCCGGGTCCACACACGCATATGAAACCCGTTGATCCTGCATTGCCACCGCTAACCCGTTTTGGCCTCTTATAGTCAAGCCCAATATGTGTGTCCCGTCACTCGACTAGAGTCGAGCCCACTAAGATACGTTTGGGATATTGGTTGAAATGGGCCCCCACAAGCTACCACCTAAGCTTGTTATTTCTAGTGAATCCCACTTAACCCTTTAACCATGTCTCCTTACATGTTATAAATTTTGGTTAAGTCATTAATCATATTTTAATTGCCATTCAAGGCACCCACTAGATTTCTACATGCCACCCAAAAGCACTTACTTAACCCTTTAACCATGTTTTAATTACATGTTCCACTTTGGTTAAGTATTCTAATCGTATTTTCTATTGCTACCTAAGGCAACCACTAGATTTCCTCATGCCACCCAAGGCACCCACTTAACCCCTCATGTCCCACTACATGCTAATATGGTTAAGTGTTTCTTAATTAATTAAGACCGTGATCTCCCATAAAGACCTCCCACATTAGACTGGCTGTTATGACCGCCTGGTTAAGCCGGTAGGGTCCGGGCAGTCTTACGTCATAACAGAGTCTAACCTCGTGTCTTTACTTTAATCACGTATTTAATTTATGGCTAAGACCTCTCACATTGGGCTGACATTTGTAGCAACTGGTTAAGCCGGTAGGGTCCGGGCAGTTTTACACTACAAATGAGTCCAACCTCGTGTCTTAGTCGATTAATTACACCTAATTAATCACCCCCATATTAATTATCCCTAATTAATATCAAGTTTTTCATAACATGGGTAGACCTAACTCAATAGGTAAATTCCCATGGGGTAGACCTAACTCAATAGGTAAATTCCCACTTATGTTAATTTATTTTTATGGTATGCTTAATCATACCCAATCATACTTTTATTAACATATTTATTAACCCCATCGTTCCCTACGTAAATCGTTCTCATTTCATGACATAATAAAGGGAAGATCCATCACAAATATCATGGGTTTCACCAAATCTTGGCATATAACTTTGTCATGGGTTAAGAGGAGGTCAACTTGCATATATGAGCATATATTAACCCAACTACATTTAACCCAAACTTGCATATTATCATACACATGACTTGCACAACATGTTGCATATGAACTTGCATATTATCATACATATGACTTGCATAACATGTTGCATATGAACTTGCATATTATCATACACATATCTTGCATAACATGTTGAACTTGCATATAAGCATTCTCATAACTTGCATAACATGTTAAACATACATTTAAGCATACACATAACTTGCATAAGCATTCACATTCTTGCATAAGCATTCACATACTTGCATAAGCATGCATAACTTGCATATCATGTTAAACTTGCATTTAAGCATATACATAACTTGCATAAGCATTCACATTCTTGCATATAAGCATACACATAACTTGCTTAACATGTTGAACTTGCATTTATGACTTGCATCTTAAAGGAGGGTAAACATGCATATATATATATATATATATATATATATATATATATATATACACACATACATAGCATATAAAGGTGTCATCTTGCATATGTATGCATCACATTTAAAAGGGTAAACTTGCATGTCATGATTTATGCATAATACCAAACACTTAGCATGCATAAAACCACATACTTAGCATGCATAGAATCAATTACTTATTATGCATAAACCCACCACTTAACTTGCATAAACCCACATACTTAACTTGCATAAACCCACATATCCAACTTGCATAAACTCACATATTCAACTTGCATAAACTCACATATTCAACTTGCATAAACATAGGATTAATATTAAACATAGATTAGCATATTTACATCATATCATATGACTTGAAAACCCATTAATCCTCATGCAAAACCATAGATCTCATCATATCTCATCTACTTAATTTAGCAATTGATCATCAAAGTGATAGAAACTCACAACTAGCAAAATTTGCACTCCAAATGAAGAAGATTAAGATGCTTAGAGTGGATTAGAGGTTGATTAGCTTGCAACCCTCTTCATTGATTTGTGGAGGCCATGATCAAGTTTCATTTTGCCATAGTTTAGTTACAAGATCTAATTATGAATAGATTAGGGTAGGTTTAGGGTGTATTTATAGATTAGGTGAGTGTTTTAGGCCCTTAGATTAACCCTAGATTAGATTAGGACCCTTAGATTTCGGAAATCTCTAGAACCCAGCCCAAGACTCAACCAAAAACTAGATCTGGTGCACCCAGATCAACAGGGCCGACACCCTGTATCGACACCCCTGTCGACAGGGCTGTTGACACCCCTGTCGACATGCCTGTCGACACCCCTGTCGACATGCCTGTCGACACGGGGCTAGGCGGGAACTTTCCCGCCCTTTCCGCTTTTGGCTCCAAACTTGCTTTAGAACTGAATTTTAAATCTGTTTTTAACTTTGAATTTTCTACAAACTTCATTGGGCCATAACTGGGCCATACGGACTCCGATTCTTGAAAACTCGGACTCTATTTCGCGTATTTTTCCGAGACGAACGCAATGACACAGCCCGTTTCCCCCAATTCTCACATCTGAGATTATTTATTCTGTCATTAGTGAATTTTAGCATTAACTGAAATACGGGGTGTTACAGAAGGCGCGGGGGTAGAGGAGGTAAGGGGAAGGCGGCGCAGGGGGGGGGGGGGGTGTGCGGCGGTGGAGGAAAAGGGGGGGGGGGGGCGAGTTTCCCCCCGTCTTCCTCTTTTTTTTTTTTCATTTTCCTGAATTGAAAATATCGGGGGGGGGGGGGGGGAGGCAGAGTATAAGGAAAGGAGATGAAGGGGGATTTTTTTATTAATTAATTAATTTAATTTCTCTCTCCTAAGTTGACTTTTCATACGACCTCGAAATCGAACCCACCGCCTGTCGTCCATAGCGTATTACCCCCATTCCGAACACAATGAGATATGTATCGCAGGCTGATTCGATCGTTATAATCAGTTTCTGTTGACTTTAAAGTATAATTCTTTATATATTCAATTTAAACGCACATTTCAAATTACCGGGGCCACATACTGACTCGAAAAATTCCCGAAAAATATTTTCTAACTTCGTATTGACGATACGGTCCTAACAAAACTAGTTTTGTCGAATTCTGAGACCGTTGGAAAAATGGCCATTTTCCAGTCGATTAGAATCAACTGAAACTGGTCAAACGCGTTTTCCTTCGCCACGTCCACATATTGATTCGAAAAATTACGAAATTTGGAATCTAGCAATAATTTGACATCACGGATCCAACAAAAGTGGTTTCGCCGAAATCCGAGGTCGTTTGCAAAATTCCCATTTTTAAGGGCCTGAATTCCATAGCGACTATTCAGAATTTTCAACTAGACATATCTTTTGATTCCCGCAATGAAATCTTGATTTTTCGGATTCGTTGGAAAGATATTCCCAATTAGATCCTAATGTTTTTGGTTTCACTAAAATCCGGATTGTTTTGCACCCGGTACATTCAATTGAAGTTTGAAATCGAATTATCGAACTACCGCGCCATTTTCAATTCTATTTATAATTATATATAAATATTTATATTCTAACGACGACGCGTATATAATATATACGTTCGAATTATATTCAAAATAAATTTCTCCTCCATTCTATTTAAAATAATTCATTTTAAATATTCAAAATTCGTTAAAATTGCCAAAATAAAATTTTTTAAACTGGTTCAGAATTTCCGGGTTATTACATGGGGTGTTTCACTTGGTATCAGAGACTATGCAAAGTATTGTAAGCAATTTGATGTCGTTATTCCCCAAAGCCATATGCACTATCTTTTGATTCTCTCTTGAAATCTCTTCTCTCTCTTTTCACCATAGTTTAGTAGGCATCCGACACATGTCAGAGGGCAAAGGAGTGCCCAACCTCCATCTGTAGCCGTAGTAGTTCCATCTGCGTCTAATCTTATTTCAAGTTGGGTAGAGTGCCGTGCGTTGGAGGTAGCTTCGAGAGACTTGTCAACAAACTATACGAGGACAGTAAGAGCAAGAAACTAGTTGTTATAACTTAATCCACGAAGGAGGAAAAAGGTGAAAGGAAAGAGATCAAAGTGAAAGAATAGTAAAACCCATGACAAGAGAGAGTATCTTTATTGAGAAGGGACATGTAGTTAAGTATTATAGGACAAGGGCAAGGGACAAGATCGTCGAGAAGGCAATTGAATGCTCTCACCACTAGCGTACCTAAGAGAGTGGTAACGTTCCTGTTAAAGGTTTAGCTTTTCTTTTCTATCATCCCACTAGAACTTTGTTTTTTTACATCGCATCCTTTTAATTCTGCTTCGAAAGTTGAGTCTCTGCACCTTAGTACTAGCATGGTAAAGGATCCCATTTTTGTCTCAAATCTTGTTGGGGAATCGACTCATTTATTTATGACTTGTTAGGATTTGAGAATGTCTATGCTAAGTGTTGAGTCTAGAAGTAATGTTTATGTTTTGGGCTATGGGTTGATTCTAGCGATGGAGTGGTTATCCAGTAAGGGTGACCTTCTCGGTTTTGAAAAGAGGGTAGTTAGACTCTTGACTTGCCTCGGTAATACCCTCGAAGTCGCATGTAACCTTTAGGGTTCTATCATGATTTGTTACCTAGAATCTCTTGATACATTTATTGGTAATTTGTAATCCGCTCGAGTAGTGTTCGCCACTAAGGCGGATGGGTCATTTCGCTTATGCATGAGTTGTAGAGAATCACCTTAGTAAGTACATTTGACAACATGGTTGGCATTTATTTCCAAGAGATAGTTCTTCTGCGTGAAGTACCTGATAGTAAGTGGACGAGATCCAAGATTCACTAGTGAATTTTGGAGAGCTTGCATGAAACCATGAGTACGCAGTTACGTTTGAACCGAGTATACTAGGAGGAGAATAAGTGAAAGTGGAACAAGAGGCAAAAGTGAAATGGATTCCAACCCATATTTTGGAAACAAGAATTAAGAAGCTACGGAATTGTGAAGTTAAAGGCGGTCAAAGCACAATGGAGTTAAGCTCAAAGAAATGCGACTTAGAAGATTGAAGACTAGATTCGCGCATCATATCTCTTTTTAAGAGTATATCCATGATCTCTCTTTTCCTATAGAGCTTACTCACATGTTATCTTTTGTGTATATCCTCTCGGTCCTATCCTCAATCTAATTTCTGTTGCAAACCCCATAGGGAGTATGACTCATCTGTTAGTAACACATGTTGGGGCTTGAGGGTGTTCGTTGGGTTGACTAAACTTTTTGGGTTTTTATAGGATACGGGTTGGTCTTAGGAAGGGATTTCATTGTGACCTAATAGGAGTCTGTCATGCTTAGTTTCCTAGAATTATATATATTGGTTGGGTTGAGTAATTCTTTGGTTGTCAGTCCGATGTTGATTTCGGTCTTCGGGGCTGATGCTTAGGGAGTTCTTCTCCTAATCAGGATATAGGTGGCGTAAGTTTCCAGTTTTGACATTGCCTAATGAGCACAAAGTTTTTACTTGCTTCTATCTTTCGATCCTATCTTGAGAACCTTAGGTAGAACCCTATGGATGTAAACATGCGTTTGAGACATGTTATGATTGATGGTTGCAAGTGGCTGCAAGTGGTTGCTAGTGGTTGCTCGTGGATGCATTTACACATTAGGCACTAGATCGGCTCAATCACCTTTCATATTGCATATGCATGAGTGTTTACACTTGTTTGTGGATGAAATTGAATGTGTTATCATGTGGATGTTGCATATGGATGGATGTTGTGCACACATATAGTCTTTATGTGACTAGGACTATTTGCATACATGTTGGACTCATGACACTAAACATATTTTGCATCTAGAAGATCAATCAGGCCCGATCATTTGCATTAGACAAGGAACATATACACACACTTCTTGCATATGTTCATACAACATTAGAAATCTCAAGGACAATGAATGCCTGTGATTGATGATTGAGTAGATGGATGATGGATGGTAGGACACATTCTTCTTAACTTGAAGATTTCGGGGACGAAATCCTTTAAGGAGGGAAGAATGTAACACCCCGTATTTTTTTTAATATAATTAAAAATGAAATAAAATATATGAAAATTATGCTTATGATAGGTAAATAATGGTGATGCATAAGGAGAATTAATTAATACATGGAAGAGAAGAAAAATTAGTTCGATAACGGCGTATGTAGCGGAAAAGATAGTAAAATAAGGATAACTAATTCAAGAATCAGGAATTAGGTAAAATGGACATCACCATTGCGTTCCTCTCGGAAAAATACGCGAAATAGAGTCCGAATTTTCGAAAATCGGAGTCCGTATGACCAAGATATGACCAAAACAAGATTTCAGCAGACTTTCTGGCAGACTACCCATGTCGACTGTAGTATCGACACCCAAGTCGACCTGCCCCCCCTGTGTCGACTGTAGTGTCGACTCCCCCTCTGTACAGGTCGACCTGGTCGGCCTGGGGTGGCCCAAAACCCATTTTTGAGGCCCGAGACGAGTTTTGATGGTCCGGATGGGTTTTAGGGTTAATCCAATGGCTGAAATGAATTGCTACACCTATAAAAGAACACCTAGACCTAGCCTAACTCACACAAATTCATATGACACCTAAATGCTGCTGGAATCTCTCTTGAGCCATGACCGCCGTCTCCAAATTAAAGCTTAAGCGTTCAAACTCAAATCAAATCAAAGATCAATGCTTCTACAACAAATTCAAGAGGATAGATCAATGACACTGCAACTTTCTACGACAAATTCACTCCCTAATTCATTAGCCGTTCTCTGTAAGTGCTAGTTATTTTCAGATCTAAATATTTAATTTTAATATGGGCATGAAATGAAATGGAATTGAATCTAAGTATGTTTATCGATTCAGATCTATTCCTGTTGCTTTTTGAATCTCTAGTTTTGAGACTTGTCTACCTTTATTCTCATGACAAATTTGTGATTTATTCAGCAGTTTTCTTGGTTCGTAATGATGTTATCATCAAGTTCTAATCTTTATGCCTATCATGATGTTTTTCTCTCTGATCTATTTATTATGCAAATTTCTACCTTCCCCTATTTATTTTCTTTTGATGAATCTTGGTCAACTTCGGACCTTGGCCTAAAATCGCGATTCGCATACGAGATGTATACGGGGGAATAATGGGATTATTGCCTATAAGAATATGATTAATAATTGGCAACATGAAATTGGATGTTATCATTTTATTTGCAAGTTTGGGGTAGATTTGTAAATTTTGGTATAATTCTGTTATGATAAAATTTGCATAAATATTCTATACATGGAATTCGACACCAATTGGATCTATGTAATGTAACATGAAATTTGGTATATATAACATGTATGTAATTTGGCATGTAAAATAAAATTATGAGTTTTGGAGCCTATGTAAATTAAATCAAAAAATTGGGCTTATGTTAATTAGGCATGTGTAGACTTGGAAATTTGAGCATGAAAGCGATTGTAAACTTTATAATTGGCATAAACATGTATTATGAACTTGGGCAACTGACATGTATTGAAATAAAAAGATTATAGTTTGGGATAACTACATCATGAATCATCGAATTTGGGTTTATTGGGTATGAAACCTGATGCATGTAATTTTGGCTAGATCTTGACATATGAAAAAAAAACATGAAACTTGGTATATATGTAAACTGACTAGAATTGGGTACATATATTAGTTGGTATGTAATAGCCTTAAAAGAGGGATAAATATAAATTGAGAAAGTTGCCTTTAATGGCCTAAGATAAATTGTGGTAAAATTGGTATGATTTTGCATACCATTAATTGATGGACATAATTGAGTCAATTATGGACATCGTTAAATTAGGAATTAATTGGTAATTTGAATAGGGGAAATAAATTCAAATTGGGGTAAAAGATTATAAGTGATAATCAATGCTTAGGACACGAGGTTGGACTCGTTTGTGACGTAAACCTGCCCCGAACCGCCCGGCGAATCCAGTAGTCACAAATGTCAGCCCAATGTGAGAGGTCCTAGGCCCAAATTAAAAGCGTAACAGTTGTAAAGACACGAGGTTAGACTCTTTTATGGTGTAAGACTGCCCGGACCCGCCCGGCAAATCCGGCTGCCATAAATGTCATTCTAATGTGAGAGGTCTTTATAAGGTTACAACCTTAATGAATTAAGAAATACTTAACCAGATAAACATGTGGTGGGACATGGGGGTTAAGTGGGTGACATGTGGGTGACATGTGGAAATACGAATAGTAATACTTAACCAACGTAACATGGTAATTAGACTAGTGGGTAGGATTAAGTAAATAAGAACACTTAACCAATATGATATAAATGGGTGGGTTAAGTTATATGATTAGGTTAATCTGGGCACTTAACCAATTTAATATGTTGACTACGGGAGTGGGTAAGGTTAAGAAAATGTTTAACCATTATAACATGATTAAACTAGACTAGAGAGTGATGTTAAGTTAATGAGAACATTTAACTAATACAATGGGTTAATTAGACAAGTGGTTGCGGTTAAGTAGTAACACTTAACCAACATAACAGGACTTAACCAATCTGATGTGATGCGTGGTAGGGTTAAGTAACACATAGGTTTAAGTTAACAAGAAAATTCTTAACCAATGTAACCAGATAGACGAACGGGGTTAAGTTAATAAACCACACTTAACCAATCAAACATAATAAGCGAGGAAGGTTAAGTTAACTAAGGTAAACACTTAACCATGGTAACATAACGAGTAGAAGGGTTAAGTACATATCGGGTTGGTGGGTAATATTAGTAAATATAGGCCCATATACACTTAAGCATTAAATACACATGCTTAAATCAGTAGCGGGGTTAAGTACACATCAGGGTTGGTGGGTAATATCAGAGAATATAGACCCACAGACTTAACCATTAGAAAACCCTAGTAACGAGGACCCATTTCAGCAGTAACCCACATTAGGTATCAACGGAACCCTGAACTAGGCAGGGTGGGGTACGATTACTGGGCTGATTATAAGAGGTCAAATTAGCGGCGGTTGGCGCAGCAGTGCAGGTTCTAACGGAGTGCGGGCGTGCACACACTTCGGCGCAGAAAATTTAGCCATTGGGCATCAGTAGGTATAAAGCTGTGCATCTTGATTGTGTCAGGGTTGCCACCATGGGACTTGATACACCCCATGGTGGGACCAGCACAGGTATCTACAAGTAGGGGGCCACGTGACACAAACGAGAACTAGGTCAAGTAGGGAGCCGATCGATAAGGTAGTAAGGGTGCATCGAATATATATACATGGCCATTGGGGTGATCGAGGTGGAATCCTCAAAATCGATGTACACCTGAAGGCTACCATAATTGCGGGGATTGGGATCACGTTGTAATTATTATATAACATGGGCTACTAGTTGGGACAGTAGTAGGGGGTACGGATCCTTGTTACACAGGACACTAGTTGGGATACTAGTAGGAGTACAGATCATTCCATGCAAGACACTTATGAGGATGCTAGTTAGGTGGTGCAGAGAAAATAGACATCGTTTTAATGGTAAAGCTTAGAAACCTTGCGATGTTATTCTTGATAGAAACCATGCGGTGGGGTACTTGATGGGAATTATGGGATGATATACTTGTTTCATCGTGCCCGAAGTTTATCTTGTTACCTTAGTTTATCTTGTTATCATAGTTTATCTTGTTATCTTAGTTTATTTTGTCTGCCTTGTCATCATGCTTATGTTTACTTTCAGTTTATTCATGCCATGTTATCTTTATTCATTTTTATACTGAAAGTCACTAGGACTTACTCAGTCTTTATGACTGACCCGTTTTGTTTCGCCTCGTTTTCTTCCGTTCCCCCCCCCAGGTTCACAGGGTGGGAATACAGCTTAGTTCGGATCTTACCAAGCTCCAAGGCTCTTTCATGTATGGCTTGGATTTCTCTTGGATATGGCTTGCTTTGCTTTATTGGGGAATACCGCAGTTTGTTTTTATGCTTCTTTGTTTTTTAGCAAGACAGATATTTTAACCATGCAATTGGGTATTGGAAGTTGATGGGCTTTTCTTGTAAACATTTATATTTAATAAATGGTTTGAAGCACTTCCACTTTATTTTCCGTTGTTTTATATATGTCTGTCTTGTAATATTTCTGTTCCAGTACCCATAATACTCCACTGAAGTTAAGGCATTCCCTTTGTGAGTGACCTTAACAGATGTGGGTTGTTACATTTGGTATCAGAGCATGATATAAAAACACATATTTTTGAACAGCGCAAAACAACAACAACTTTTATTTAAAATGGAACATATTTTTGAATTAAGGGAAACGGGATACGCCATTGCGTTCGTCTCGGAATTCTGCTTGAGATAGAGTTCGAGTTTGCGTAAAACGGACTCCGTATGATGAAGATATGGCCTCCGGAAGTTTCAGAATTCAGTTTAAAATTCAAATAGACAGAAACAGCTAAGAAATCAGATTCGAATTTCAAAAATCAGGCCGGATTGGCCAGGGCGGGAACTTTCCCGCCCAAGGCACCCAGGTCGACTGGGTAGTCGACCTGGGTCACCCAGGTCGACTGCCAAGTCGACACGGGGGTCGACTGGGGAGTCGACCTGGCCCCTGAGCCAGGTCGAACCCAGCCCCCCTTGGCTGGCCTGGTCTGTGCTTGGCCGAATTTCTGAGCCTTGCCTTGTCACTAGGGCTAGGTTTCAGCTCCTGATTGGTCTCTCCTTCAAACGAATGGCTAATATTAATCCAAGCTCCATCGATGGTCCTAATCAATTCACAAACTCTATAAAAAGGACCTAATACTCCACCTAATTCATACAAACAAAAATAAGAATGAGACCGTCATGCTGCTGAGGAAGGACTAGAAATAGCCGTCAAAATTGAGAGACGATTAGAAGACAATTCAAAAGCATAAAGCAACGACAACTAAATCAAAACAACGCCTACAATAAAGGATAGCATCTCCAAATTCAGAATTCAGATTCCTGAATTGAAGATTCGTCATACGTTGTAAGTAGAGTGTTATTCCGGTGTGAATAAATAATTGTGTTTTGATTTGTGTAAAATGAGAAATAGAATTGTATTTGATTTGTGGTGATAATAATCTATATTTGTATGTTGCTGTGATTCTAAGCGATTTGGGATGTTGTGGTATAACGATTGGATATTTGCAAGTATGTGATTCATGTCGAAAGTTAACAACTACATGTTTGTGGTAGTTTATTACAACACCTATTGGATAATTGCAAGTATATGATTCATGTTGAAAGAAATGACTATATGTTTGTGGTAGTTTATTTGAGATTCATGCAAGTATATGATTCACTATTATGCCAACATAATATATATTATAATCACTTTTAGTGTAGTTGGATCCATTTGGGTATTATGACTTATGTGAATTTATGTTGGAATTGGCATCATGATTCAAGTGTAAAACCATACTTTTGTATTAGAGACAAAAGTAAGCATCTTTGTGAACTTGTGTTGACTCTACGAACATGACTAAACTATGTTTGGTGTTATGCCTAATTGAGAAACATGTTTTAGGCCTATGTTGTTATCAAAATCATATGATAATATATGTGACACATAATCAAGTTAGATTTACATTCCAATTGCAAGTTTGCATGAATAGATTAAAAACCATGATTTCATGTTTAGGTATGTTTATGCCATGATAATATGAATAGATCAAAACCATGATTTCATGTTTTGGTATGTTTATGCCATGATTATATGCTATTACAATGCAAGTTCACAAGTACCAAATTTATGTTAATTAGTTCGCTATGTTGCAAGTTCATGCGTTCACACTCCCCTTTTTATGTTACTTAGAATATATAAACACCATGTTCTAAGCCTCCCATTTTTCATGTGGCTAAGTTGGGTTTAAATGTTAAACCCAACATATGTTATATTGTAGCGAACGTATAAAACGGGGGTAATGACGTTTGGGTTAAAATATAAAACATATGTGTTGGCATGTTTGACGCATGCCAACGACCTTGAAAAACAATTTAAGTGGTGTAAATTAATTTTACCCAATAAAGATGAATTTGAATAATGGGCCGCAAATATTTACATATAAAAAGAAAAGAGACAAAATATGTAAATTTAGAAAATACGATGTGTTTTACCCGAGGTTGGATTGAGTTGTGATGTAAACCTGCCCGGAACCGCCCGGCTGTCCAGTAGTCACAACAATACCTATCCAATGTGGGTGGTTAAACAGGGAGCCCAATAAAGACCCGATGTTAGACTGAGTTGTGGCGTAAGACTGCCCGGACCCAACCGGCAACAGGCAGCCACAACAATATCTATCTAATGTGAGAGGTCGAGGCTTTAATAAGACAATTAAGGCTGAGTCAGGATTGATAGGATTAAGTAAATTGAATTAATAATTAATCAAAATGGAACATGCTAAACTATACAGACTAATTGGGGGTTAGGTTTCAAAACACTTAACCAACTTAGCATGTTGGCTAGAAATCGAAAACCTAGTAGCGGGGGACCCTTTTCAGCAGTAACCCTACAAGGTGTATCAGGATACCCTGAACTAGGCAGGGTGGGGCACGATTACTGGGCTGACTGTAAGAGGTCAAATCGACGGCGGTGGTGCAGCAGTGTAGGTTCTAACGGGGTGCGGGCGTGCACACACTCCGGCGCAGAAAAATAAGGCACTGGGCACCAGTAGTATACCTGTGCATTCTAGGATTGTGTCGGGCCGCCACCATGGGACTTGATACACCCCATGGTGGGACCAGCATAGGTAACTACAACAACGGGGGCCGTAAGACACATGTAATTATGCGAGTAGGAGCCGATCATCAGAAATGGATCACTTCACCCTGATTTTGGGGTGTCTGTTGGGAACTAGTTTATATGGGTACAGCGATTAATATGGGGTACGATAGTACATTCGACTCTAGACAACTTAACCTAGTTGTAGTGCTTTCCCATTTCCAGTTTATACTTATCATGCCCAGTTCTTTATTCATAGACTGAATAGTCCTAGACTTACTCAGGCTTTATGTCTGACTCTACTTTTCTTTCGTTTCCCCCCTCCCCCCAGGTCAAAAGGGAGGGAATACCACAGCTTGACCAGTTTTCACATCCAGCTTGAAGAGAAATAATGTATTGCTTGGATCTTTTTCATTTTGGACTATGGCTTTGGACAACAATTATGGGACTTATGTAGTTTACTTATGTTTTTATGCTTCTTTAAATAATGTAATCAAGACAGTTATGAAGATGTTATGTTTTTGGAAGTATTGTAAGACAAATTATGGCATGGTTTGTGTAACACGTATTTTAATGAAATAAAAGTTGCTGTTATTTTCCGCTGTTCAAAAATATGTGTTTTTATATCTGTCTTGTGTATCTGTGACTTATGTTTATAAATCTCCACCAAAATTAGGGCATTCCCTTTGAGGGTGACCCTAACGGAGGTGGGGTGTTTCACCAACGCTCAACATAAAACCCTAAATTTCGTTGTTGACAAATACCTAAAAAACCACGGTTTGCCGCCGGTTGAATTTTTGCAGCCACATCCGTTGCCGCTTGCTGCGGTAAGAAGAACCACACCGTCCACAAGGTCAACGGCCGTCGTTTAACTGGAATTCGACGGTAGGAAAACGGTGAAATTTCTTCGGTTAGACGGTGGGATTTGCAGCCGATACAGCCCTAGCTATCACCATTATGAATTTATGAGGGAATAAACTACAATATATAATTAATATCAAGGGTTCACATTATCTCTGAGAAATATAGCAAAAAA
This sequence comes from Allium sativum, assembly GCA_030737875.1. Lineage (NCBI taxonomy): Eukaryota > Viridiplantae > Streptophyta > Magnoliopsida > Asparagales > Amaryllidaceae > Allium > Allium sativum. The sequence continues at coordinate 744,366,444 of CM060916.1, read as the reverse complement.
AAAAAAAAAAAAAAAAAATCAACATAACAAGCGTATCTCTTATTGAGTCAAATCTCTAAAAAGTACAAACAACTAGTCTTAATGAGCCTATTTTTTCAGTGTAAAAGATTAATTTAAAATGCAAGAAAGACCCATATTCATGTTTTGGTATTAAAAAAAGGCAATATACGAAAAGATCCTGTATGGAGGGATCCAAAACTAGGATTTGGGCAGAACAAAAGGACTAGTCCTTTTTAATCTTACATGTCTGAAACATTACAGAGAAGCACAAATAAATGCATATAGAAAGATTAGCCACATCAAACTGAATCAAAGTAGTCCTCTGAGCTAATTATACAACTTCAGTCATAAGTGCATGCTTCTAGTTTTATGTTTGAAAGAACAAAAGGTTTTTTTTTCCAAAGAGAAAAAGAATGCAAGAATCAAGATGTAAACTGTGGACAGAAATCAGCACAGTAAACAGAATGAATTTTTTCTCCTTAAACAAAGAGAGTGCACACAACCCAAAAAAATAAAAAACTTGAAATGCAATACAATGTGAAAATTTCCCCAATAAAACAGTACCTAAGAAAAGTACTACAGCAGCTCCTGTAGGTTGCTAGCAGCAATAATGTGCTCAGTTTGAACTAGGCTGCTTCAAAGCAGTATTGTTTTCGGAGATGATCCAGTTGGATGTACCATTTTGCATTGCAATTGAATTAGCTGGCTTTCTAAATTTTATGTACTCATGAAACCTTATTTTCTGCACCGTTTGCTATTTTTTTTTTGATTTACAGGTAGATAGATGACGCAGATGCAAAAAATATCATAATAAATTATGGATCAGAGTTAATTTTGCTGCTAGAACTACATTTTGGTTTGTATAAAAGTCTGTACTACTAATTTTGGTCGCTATTGCTACTTGTTCTACATTGTTTATGAACTATTATGGATGTATTGTGTACGTTTGATATAAGAATATTGCATTGTTTGATTATCGAATTTTATATGCTGGTTATGAATTATCCGCTCAATATAAAATGTGCTACGCGTTGATTTTAAAATGTGATAGATTTTTAATTGTGGTATATACATTAGACTAATGTGTATTGAAATGGAATCTAGAGAATTGTAGAAAAACCAAAACCGGGTATGTATACTTCTTACTGCATTTTTAAAATGCCACTGAAAATTTCTATAGCATTTTAAAAATGCATTAAATAGTTTTTAAAATATCAAACCACACAGTTATAGCAATGCTTGAATGCTGTAAATATATATCATGACATCTATTTACACGCTGTAAAATCAAATCATAGCAAGACAAAAAAGCCAAGAAATAATATCGATGGCACCAAATAACCGTTGAGAATAATGTCTAACCAAATTAGCTTAAAGGCCATAAAAAGAATTTACAGCTTAGTATAAACGCTATGGAATCTTATTTTTACAGTGTTTATTCAATGTCGTAGAATGATTCCGACATATAACTGCATATTGATACACAACATAGTTAAAAACGCTGTTGTTTCTATTTATGGCGTTTTTCAAACGCTGTTAAATGTCTTTTATGTTGTAGTGTTAGCACCTTAGAGATAACCTTGTTAGAGAAGTTACATAAGCTGATCGGACAAAATCCGCGCATGAACAAGGATTTTCGTACTTGGGGATAAAGACCAATTTGGTGGAAGTTCATCCCTTGGGGATAGCTCCACCACAAAAGAAAAACTGAATGGCAAGAAAAAAAATCTGCTTGAATGATTGGCCAAACACTTCTGTAAAACTCCCCGTTGAATACATTTGGACCACACACACTGTCCTTGCTTAGAGCAAAGATGCTAGTCCGTGTTTCCTCTGAGGAAGGAGGAGCGTCAAGGTCAACGCTATCAGAAGGAGAACCCAACCTGGGGATAAAAGCTAAAAGGGATGTGTCAGAAACAGCCACAGAGGGAGCACCCAAAAAAGATAGGAAATGAGATAAGATAGTCTTTATAACCTCCTCCGGAGTGGAGGCCAAAAAGGAATCAGGGCGCTGAATCTGATGAATCGAGAGGATGTTATTCTTCTTGTGAATATAGGAATGAAAGAATTTGAAGTTCGTATCACCTTCGACAACCTACTTAATCCTTGCCTTTTGGCGAAGGAAGTCGTTCTCAATACGGAGCTCCGACAAGAAGGCCAGCTTGGAAAGCATCCAAGCCTCCTTATTAGCAGAAGAATGGTCCTCATCAAAAGAAGATTCTGCTAAAATAAAAGTCTCCTTGGCCGCTCTAACACAGTCGAAAATATTCTTGACAACCTTCATGTTCCAAGCCTTAAGGCAAGCTTTGAGACGCTTTAGCTTAAGAGAAAACACAACAAAGGGAGAATCAAGGACAGGAGAGTTTTAGGAATCTGACACAACCTGGCGGAAAGTTTAGTGCGATCTCCACATACTCCGGAATCGAAAAGAAGAAGGACCAAACAAGGTGCAGTGGGAGCAACGTAGAATCATTGGAGCATAACCCGAGAAGGTACGGTGCAAATGAGAAACGGAAAAGGTGAACAGAAGGTTGAACCAATCTTCAGACCCGAACACTCTGTAAAGTCTAGAGAAAATCTGGTTATGCCCTTCCTGGTTATTATACCAAGTAAAAAAGGAATAGACAAATGTAACCTTCGAGAGACCAAAGCTGACAATAAAAGAGTTAAAATCCGCAACTATCGCTAGGTTGATGGAAGAGCCACCCTGCTTCTCGGCCTGGTAGGCGACAACATTAAAATCGCCTCCAAAAACCGAAATACCAAAACCAGATCAAAAAGAGAAAGGTTGTCAGACCAAAGGTCTAACCGCTCAATCCGATCACACTTATCGTAAAACGAAGAAAAAAGAAAGGGATAAGAGAAAGTAGAAGAACAAGCCACAGAGAGAAGTTGGACATAGTTGAAAACAGGACCGCGACATCTTTGGACCAAAGGATCCAAATCTTGTCAGAGATGTTGGCTAAGGAACTACTGAAGCCAAGGGAGAAAACAGACTTGGTGACCTCCTTCGGACCCAAAAATGGCTCTAAAAGCGCCATCAGACAAATCGAGTGCTTCCTAACGATGTGTTTGAGCATAGGCATTGACGCATCATTACTAATACCACGAATGTTTCAAAACAAGAAATTTTACATCCAAATTAAAGCAAAAAGAAACACCAAGCAAGGAGAAAAGAGAATCTCAAAAGAAAAGGAACACAACAGAATAACTCAAATAAGATAAAGCGTATGTCGAGTAGATCGAACGATCTGCTCAAATACCGCTATAAAGTGTGTGCGAATGGTGCAAGAAGTGCGAGGAGGTGATCGCGGTCTACGACGCAAGTGGAGGGAAGGGAGGGGAGGAGATCGATCAAACGCCTCTCCGATCTTAGAGGATCCTAAATAAGCCCCAAAAATCTGACTAGACGAAGAAGGAGACAAACTAGGCCGAGAGGGACATGAATTCTCAGTAAGATGAGATAGACGATCGAACGATCGCTATCTGATCCCTACTAAGAAGGGGAAGAGAAATAGAGGTAGAAGACTCGGGACTAACAGCGGAAGGGGATGGACACACCAGGACAACTGAAACGCTAGGGGATGGGAGCAATGTAGTGTCGCTCAAAGGAGACAACACCAGTTCCTGTGTCTTCTTTACCAACGTTGAGTTATCATCAGATTGACAGCCGTGCATAATAGGCAAAGAATAGTAGCCAAAGCACCGACTGGCGGCATATGGATAAGGCAACATATAGGGAGAATCTCCTGGGTAGGCCGTATAGTGGCCAAGAATATGAACCGATATACGTCTACAAACGGAAGACCACCTAACCCTAGCTGGCCACATCAGTAATAGGCGCAAACAAAAACTAGAAAATCGTAGCCACAAAACTCAGATCGCAAATGACACAGAGAAAGCCTCGCTGCTACTCACTACAACAGTCGTCCCGGTGACCACAAAAATCCTCCGTTGATAATTCCGAACCATATAAGAACCAAGATCCGTTCAGAACGCATTCTAATAAGAAAAACGTTAGTCGATAGAATCAACAAGAAGCTAACAAAATGTACTTGACACATCGAATAACAAGCCAAAACACGAAGTGGCCAAAACCCTAGCACGAAGCCATGTCAGACTGCCAAGTATACCAAAGGTGAAAAACCGAAACCACTTGGTCTAAAGAAACTAAAACCGGGTCAATCACGTTGGGAGAAAAGGATATAATCTAATCAGGCAGAGCACAAAAAGCAGCTGGGAAGTCACCACCCAAGCAAAGATAGCAGACAAAACCATAAATGGAAACACACATATGACCCGTCAATCGTTCATCTATTGAAGAGAACAAAGTAAAAGGGAGCACACGCGAACGCATGTCATGGCTCAAGGCAACATACACGATGCCATCCAAGGACCAAGAGGAAACACATAATTCCACAGAAATATAAACAGAGCAAGAAAATGGATCTAAGAATCGAACCTGATTGCACCACAAACTGGCCAACCAATAAACCAAGACCGAACAATCCAAGACCACATCAGGCACAACCGTAGGAGCCACTGCATCCACCAAGAGGAGGGATGTTGTCACAGGACCCATTTCTGCTTCCCCGCCAATGGCCAAAATCCCTGGCTGAACACGGAAATGCGGCCTATGCGACGAATCGGAACAGGGAACCGAAAGCACACCAGAGGCCTTACGCCAAGATCTAAACTCAATGGCACAAACCCAACAACTAGTAGGAAATGAAGTAACTGGACAGACTAAATCCACCGAAGCAAAGGAGGAAACCTCCATTGACAAGGTAGGAGACTGATCAGTTAGAGCATCAAAGCAATTGCCAAGAGCTATAGATGTAACAACCCAAATTCCTGCAGATTGATTTTTTTTCTTCAGAATTCTAATCTATTGAAACTCGTGTTGGTTTGTTTGGTATCCTGCAGAAAAGACAGAGATAATAAATATATCAGAGCTTAGAAAACATCTCACAAAAGAATGGAATAAAACATAATGTAATCAAATATAGTATTAACCAAATTATAATACTGCCTAACCAGTATCCAAAGTTATCATATCTCTTCCACAAATCTAACCCGCGAGTATGTTATGAGGAGGGGGTCAGAACATAAGTTCTGGTGTCTGGATTTAAACTACATATTTTGGATAACCCTACATATACCGTTCAGTTACATTTTCTGATTTATTAGGTTACTTATGTTAATTGCACTCAAGGCTTACACACACGTCGTACCCATCTACTCCCCAGAAGATTAACCTAATACAATATACATGTAGTTACCCCCAGTGTTATGGTACACCCCATGGTACCCCTCTCGCACGATCTCCGCCGTGACGCCATAGAAATAAATGCAGTCCCTCATCCTATGCCGGAACGACGTACGTATCTCTATATAACAACGCTACATTCTGCATAGCACTGCCATGCAACGTAAGCGTACAGACTGCCACCTTCGAACTATTCGATCGAATCAAATTCCATCACAGAGTAATGCCCTAGAGTCTGCGATACACCACTCGGAGCAGACATACATGTATCTAGACTTTCTCAGGTATGTGTCGTTAATCGTACTCAATGCCTCAACCTCAATGATAAACCATCCGGAAATGGTATGCATGCATCCGCACGTATTATCTACTATGCACGGAGTTCCGTAACAGGTCTACATCAGATACACGGAATTCAGTTAGGAGCCCTTTTAGATATCTGTATGCACACATGCTATGGTCTACTTTTTCACAGTGGTTATGGCCCCACCTGACCCTTCACTCAATTGGTGAAAGACAAACATAACTGAGAGATAGTGTCGTGGACCAGAAAAACAACAAACAATAAATCCTAATTGCCATGTCCCTCACCCAAAGTCTTTGTAACGACGCGGAGAATTCGACCCCCGAATTCTAACAATAATACATAAACCTGTATTACTTGCCAGAACTCAAGTATCGGAAACACCGGAAAGTTAATGAAAGAAAATAGAGGGTGAGATAAGAAAGAAAGAAGTTTAGAATAGAAGAGGAAGAAGAACATAACAACATCAGAGCAAACACGAATCTCACAGCTGAACGAATAAAAATATTACATAACATAACCTTGAAATAAAACCAGTATTTGTATACAATACTATTATCAGAGTATAACACTTACAACACAGCAGAAATAACAATAGCTATATAATCTTGAAGCCTCCTACTCCAGCTCTCCAAGTATATCTGTAAAATCCCGACTACTTGACTGCCCGTATAAAATTGGGCACCCAAGAGTTTAGGGAAAAAAAATAAACTCTGGGTCAGTCATGTGACTGGTGTGAGTAAACTCCAAACATTTGTTTAACTTTTAAAATCCTTTTAAAAGAAAGAATAATCATAAGACCAATCCACACATAAACACGGATGGTTTTTGTCTTAAACTCAAAACATTCTTTAAAAATTCATACTCTTCTCATATTATAATAATATTTAAATCAAATAAATAGCAATCTAGTGGAAGCACACGTTCCACATATATTATATATAATAAAAAACCATGAGCCCTTATTGGGTAATGGATTCCAACTGGCAAAGTATGTGACAACCTTCTGACAGTGTGTCTCTAGAGATGAATACACCGGGTTCAACAAGAACATCTTGTAACCCAGGATAAACATGACCGATCACTCATTTCGCTTGAGTGTACCGAATGTATTATCACCGACGGTTGGGATCAGCAACCGTTTCCTGAAAAGGGATAGCATCGAATATAGATTAAAGAAGCAAATGGATTTTCTCTAGATCAGGTGACAATACACCCTAATTGGAAGCTACCCACTTAGCCATGCAACCTACTCGATTTTATACCATTTCCTGGTTGTGAGGCTTGAGGCCATGACATACAGATCACACCTTTATTTACTTTGAATGCCACATCGTCATACCCGACAAATCACAAGTTGATTTCTTCAAAAATTCCACAGGTATACAGCTAAAAGAAACGAATTTCTCCGCCACCACATGTAAAAGAGATCAACTTACGTGATCTATTAAATATACTCTGTCAGACATTCTTCCATACAAGTTTCCCTGGGACTGGACAAACCGAAGGCACTATTCTGTAAACCCATCTTAGGCAATTTCTACCTACGATTTGTCAGAACAGCCCTTGCATAAACTCCATCTTCAATTATCTTCATCATATTTGATTCGTAACGCTAATGCCCATACGGAGTAGTTTTCAGATAATAAATTTGATCCTGGTCTCTCCGTATTGATGACGGAAAAATGGTCAAAACTTTGATAGTCGGTTATTTCCAAATGGAAATTTTATTGACCAATCATCAATCAACATTTTTCCCTTTAAATTAGTTTATCATTAATTTATATATTTCACCATTTCCCGTTTCCATATACTCATAAATCTTTATTTTATAAATTTAGAAAATATACGTTATTAACATTGGAAAACATTTCCATTTCTTATTCACGCATCACTATCTTCCCACATCTATCAGTCTCTAACTGTAAACTAATCAAGAGAACAACTCCCTAAGTATAAATCCCGAAGGCCGAAACCAACATCAGATCGTAACTAAGAAAGCCATTCAACTCAACTAATTTCTAGCAAGTTTCTAATTTCAGTAATTCCATTTAAATTCCTATTTCAAACCCCAAATTCCTTTATAAATATTCTTATCTGCAAAATATTTATTTTAATCCATTTTTCACATCGAATGTGAATAACATTCCTTTTATACAAACCAAACAGTTTGATTTCGCGATTTAAAAACAATATCTCAAACATAAATTATATTTATAGAATTATTCGTAAAAATCTTATTTATTTTCAACATTGATAATCTTATTGAATATCCTCTTTATAACTGCCATCTTCACATTCTATTTCAAATATCGGTGTTGAAACCGATTTTTACTTCTCTATATAAATCCTGATTTATACATTCCGTTTACCAAATGATAAATATTTTATCTAATTTATAAAACATTATTTATAAATTAATCTCCTCAATCTATCTGTTAAAACATATTCTATTTAAAATCTACTTTAAATCCATATCTCATAACTCTTTTATCTCGTCATTTCCTTTTATAATTCTATTTATTTTCCAAATATTTCCTTTTTATAATTCTATTTATTTTCCAAATATTTCCTTTTTATAATTCTATTTATTTTCCAAATATTTCCTTTTTATAAAATCTTAAATATTTTATAAAATACTTAAATTCAATATCCACTTTAAAACTTCCTTTAATATTCCAATATTTACTTATGGTATTTAAAAATACCAAATAAAAAGGATCTATCATCATCCAAACACACACAATCAATAACCGATTATATATCACATCGTATATCACAATATATGAAAAACCATAATATAAATGTTGAGGAATCCAGTTGGATCCCTCCAACCTGTTTCCCTGCATCCACAGACATTAGTCAACATAAATAACACGAATACGAAATATTCTGGTAAACAGAATCAATATTCGATTAACGATTTATATATATATATATATAACTATATCTATATTTTCAACCAATTGACTAACAATTCATTCAAACAAATATCACACAAATCAATCATTATTTATCAATACTAAATTACGTTTATAAAAATATAAACTGGACAGAGTTAGTGAGTTTTACTCACTTTGATCGGTTATCGTTGAATAATGATAAACATTCAACAACTCCGTTCAAGCGTTTTATATTGCCATAAATTCAAATAAGCTCCAATTCACTCAAAACGAGTTCCATTGTGTAGCCGCCATTCATACGATCCCAATGGATCTTGTTTTGTCAGATTCTGATATCGTATGATAAATTATCAAGTTACAAGTTATACACCATTTAATATACAAGTTATATTTATTTAAAACCTTATTGGGATCACCCTCTTTGAAATCGGCCCACTACTAATCCTCCTATGCCCGCTATCACTAAACCATCTTCCTTGATCGAACTGCTCACTCCATCATGCTTCAATGAAGCCATTTTCAGAATTTACTTCAATTCGTTCTGCCTCTACAAACCACCAAAATCAAAAAGGAATGCACCAACGTTCATCTCGTTTTAATCTCTCCACAATCATACTATAAGCTGAGAACTCGGCTCCCCCTCCTACAGTGCGTCAACAGCCCCTATCGCGCCATTTCCATGGAACCACCAAACTCGAAACTCACGAAATCACTACAAACCTTCCTAAAAACTTCTCCTCAATGCAATAAACATAACTATAATAACCAAACTTCCATTCAATGCTCCAACACAACAAATGAATCAACCCTAGGCCAACGAGATCCACGCTGTATTTTCCTGTGTGAAATTTTTTGCGTCGAACACCTCATAGATTATACCAGACTGAAGAGAAATACTACGGGATCTCAAATATATATGTCTAATAATTTATAGAAATTTCTATGATTTGTTTTGGATTATTAAAGATGATCATATTCAGGTTTTGGGTTTCCTGGTGACAGCATATTTCTTATTGACTAGAGAGAATATACGACTTAGGGCTAGGCAAGAGTATGGGTATATATATATATATTATATATTTTTTATTCGCTTATTTTATTAATTTATATAGTATCGCTGCTTGTATTTATCGTCTAAAAATTCGTATGATCACATATGACACCCAAATCTGATGAAAATGGATATACACCTACAGTTCAACATTACAGACCCAACGAAACTTGTTTCGTCGAATTTCGAGTCCGTTTGCTCACACAACGTATTTTTAAAGTCAAACCATTGACTGTATTTCACATTAAAATTCTGCATGGCCACATACTGATTCCAAAAATCATGAAATTTGAAATCTAAAAATAATTTAATATCCCAGATCCAACAAAATTAGTTTGTCGAAAACGAAGGTCGTTTGCAAAAATGGTTATTTTATAAGGCATAAAAAAAACCAATAAAATATTAATATATTCAAAATGAATTTAATTTAATATTGATAAATTAATGTTATCATATATATTCACATAGAATATCATACAGCTCCAAAATAAATATATTTGGATTTATAACTCGATATTTAAAAATCTAAGTTAATCGATATTCAATATATAATAAAAATCCTTTTATAATATTAATAAATCGTTATAAATTATAAACGAATTCCAAAGCGACTTTTTGAAAATTTGATTTGGACATAACTCACAATCTAATAGATGAAATCTTGTTTTTTCTCTTTTATTAGAAAAATATAGTTCACCAAATTCGAATGTTTCTTGTTTCACAGAAATCCGACTTAAAACGGGTTATGTATATTCAATTAAAGTTCAAATCGTCAAATTACGAACTACCACGACATTTCGAGCTCGATTATAATTATAATATAATTTATATATCCTAACGTCGTTTATTAAATAGATTCATTATTATAATTCAATTCTAAACTGAAGTAAATTAGTTAAATCATCCGATTCACAGAACATGTCGAATTCCACTATTTCTGACTATTCAAGAATTTAAATATATTATTTAGTTATTAATATTAATTAAATATTCAATATAATTTAATTCTAGCCATTTAAATTGCCAAACATTATTTAATAATTAAATAAATTAATTATTCAACTGTTAAAAAATACGGGATGTTACATTCTTCCCCTCTTAAGAGAATTTCATCCCTGAAATTACTAAGATAGTAAGCAAACCATATTAAATGGTTAAAAATTATTACTTTAATTTTCAACTTCAGTTTTAACCGAACTAATTTATATCGATTAAAGTATTAATTCGTTTTTACTAATGAAAATTTTCAAAAATTTATATAACACCTTAAAATTTTGGAAAATTTCGCCAGCATCTCCTTTGTACGGCTCAATCGGTACAACCACAACTCGTCTCTCTAGGCCTTCTCTAATCCAAAAGAAAATCAAACAGCCAAGCGACTTTCCAAATAGGCTCATAAATCACCAAACTCATACAAAAATAAAATTGTACCTTTTTGTCGGGCATGTCATTATATCCTTTCCATCTACTACCAATTCAGCATATCAAATGCCATCCCAATCAATCCCCAATCGATTCATCCTTAAACTCAATCGTTTGGTTATATCCATGCCAAATTTCATTTAAAACTCAAGTACTATTCTTGATTCCAAATTCTTGAATCATCAATCCAATACCATTTCAAATTCCCATCTCACAAATTCAATATTTCTCGATATTATTCTAATCCAATTCAACTTCAATTTGCTTTCCTAATTTTTTATTTAATTTGTTTTTAAATCAAATTATCTCACTTGGGAGTTTAAATAACGTACCATTTTCAAAAAAAATATATCAAATATTCCCTTTCGGAATCAAAACAACTTGTTTTCTCAAAACATTTCCAAAAACAATATCTTTGGTCGTAATCTGTCGCTTAGAACTCGAAAATGATCACCAATGATGTCCAGATCATCATCGAAATTATTTTCTAGCGACTGAAGTGAGCTCAATACTGTATCACTTTTCAAAACCATTTCTAACCACTTCCATTTTGAAATACATTTCAAAGTACCATTCACAATGCTTGTAAAACAATCTAAAATCTCCCAGGATTTTAAAATTCTCATATATTTAATCCGAATCCATTTATAAACACTTATTCAATTTTCAAGGGTTTTAATTTCAATTCTGATTTTAATTTCAGATTTAATTCATTTCGTAACACTTATATAAATTTTATTTGGTTATATTTATAACCATCTAAATTATAATTTTATTCGATTATAATAGTGACCAACATATCAAATATAATAATTCCAATATATATTTTATTTATATCAAAATATACTTTGGGTAAAATTACTTCATTACCCTCTTTTCAAAACATACTTTGTCGGTTCATCGTATTCAAGTGTTTAGAAACTCCTACCGATACAGTGGAACAAACTGATCGACCAGAACTCATAAACAACTCAACTAATAAATCTCCATAATATAAAACATTTTTCATAAAATTTACAAATACGTCCTCTCGTATATATACACTCAAACTCAATCTAGGGTATTACTTACCCCATCTCTATTCAGTTACGCCACAGAGCCAAGGTAATTCCTTAACCTTCAGCTCTGATACCACTATAACGACCCGGAGAATTCGACGCCCGAATTCCAATAGTAATACATAAACCCGTATTACTTGCCAGAACTTAAGTACCGAAAACACCAGATAGTAATTGAAAATAGAGGGTGAGATAAGAAATAAAGAAGTTTAGAATAGAAGAGGAAGAAGAACATAATAACAACACTAGAGTAAACACGAATTTCACAGTGGAAAATTAAAATAATATATAACATAACCTTGAAATAAAACCAGTATCTATATACAATACTATTATCAGAGTATAACACTTACAACACAGCGGAAATAACAATAGTTATATAAACCTGAAGCCTCCTGCTCCAGCTCTCCAAGTATATCTGTAAAATCCTGACTACTTGACTGCCCGTACAAAATTGGGCACCCAACAGTTTAGGGAAAACAAAACAAAATAGACTCTGGGTCAGTCATGTTACTGGTGTGGGTAAACTCCAAACGTTTGTTTAACTTTTAAAATCCTTTTAAGAGAAAGAATAATCATAAGACCAATCCACACATAAATATAGATGGTTTTTATCTTAAACCCAAAACATTCTTTTAAAATCCATACTCTTCTGATATTATAATAATGTCTAAATCAAATAAATAGCAATCTAGTGGAACACTTTCATCTCACGTTCCACATATATTATATATAATCAAAAACCGCGGGTGTATATTGGGTAATGGATTCCAACTAGCAAGGTATGAGACCACCTTTCGATAGTGTATCTCTAGAGAGGAATACACTGTGTTCAACAAGAACATCTTGTAATCCAGGTTAAACATGATCGGTCACTCATTTTGCTTGAGTGTACCGAATGTATTATCACCGACGGTTGGGATCAACAACCTTTTCCCGAAAAGGGACAGCATCAAATGTAGATTAAAGAAGCAAATGGATTTTCTATAGATCAGGTAACAATACACCCGAATTGGCAGCTACCCACTTAGCTATGTGACCTACCCGATTTTATACCATTCCCTGGTTGTGAGGCTTGAAGCCATAAACGTAAAGATCACACCTTTATTTACTTTGAATGCCACATCGTCATACCCGCCAAATCACAAATTGATTTCTCTAAAAATACCATGGGTATACAGCTAAGAGAAACGAATTTACTTGCTACCAAATGTAAATACGTTTGAAGAGATCAACTTATGTGATCTATTAAATATACTCTGTCAGAAATTCTTTCATACAAGTGGTCCTGGAACTGGACAAACCGAAGGCACTATTCTATAAACCCATCTTAGGCAATTTGTACCTAGGATTTGCCAGAATAGCCCTTGCATAAACTTCGTCTTCAGTTATCTTCATCATGATTCTTAACGCTAATGACCATACAGAGTGGTTTTTAGATAATAAATCTGACCCTGGTCTCTCCGTACTAATGATGGAAAAATGATCAAAACTTTGATAGTCAGTTTTTTAACTATCAAAGGAAAACATCCATACACATAATGATCTTATTTCCAAATGGAAATTTTATTGATCAATCATCAGTCAACATTTTTACCTTTAAATTAATTTATCATTAATATATTTATTTCACCATTTCCTGTTTCCATATATTCATAAATCCTTATTTTTTAAATTTAGAAAATATACGTTATTAACATTGGAAAACATTTCCATTTCTTATTCACGCATCATTATCTTTTTTTTTTGCAAGGCTGACCGATTTTTATACTGATCCGTAACACTATTTGTTAATGAAAATTATAATGCACGCAGGTGATATACCATTAGTATATCAGCAACATAGTTCATTTCCCATGCAGGGGAACATAATACATCTAAGATACCCAGATTCATAGTACCTTTTACATTTTACTTCCATAGTGCAAACAAAAGGTACTAAAAAACCCAACATACTATCAGCCATTGTCAAAGTGGGAGATAGTCATAGCACGTGACTGACTGCGAGTTATTGGAGACTTCCCGGCACTGTGACCAATAGATGACGAAGGAGCGGCATCCTTAGTAACAATTATGTCTGGCGGACGACCTTTGTATCCTGATGGCGGCAGATGTTTGCATACGGGTTGGAGTTTTGCTTTTTAGCATTGACATGAGTTGTTGCTTTATTCTGAAGAGCAGAGTAATTTTTAGTCATTAGATCCATTAGCTTCTTCTTCTCATTACAAAGGAATGGGTCAAGGTTACCACTCTCAATCTCAATCTCAATACCCAGACTCTCAATAGTCTCTAGCACAGTTTTATATCTACTTGGCTTTTGCACTTTATCTTTTATTCTTGGTTGCTTCATGTTAGTTGTTTCATGTTACCTTCAGTACTGTTGAATTTATCTTGTAAAAAGCAATCAAGTTTACCTGCTTCAGCCTATTCAACATTGTCTCCGGCATCTTTAGGGTACTCTTGCATGTTTTCATGATTGGGACCCTCACTTCTTTGCTTGTTGATCAGACTTGAACCAAGTAAGAATCCAGTTTTCAACCTAAATTCATTAACATTGTTTGCAGGAACTTCAGTGACATTCTAAGGAATGTTGACATCGAACCCACCATCATTTAAAATTTGCTCAAACTCATTGACATCGTCAATAATGGACTGCATGACATTTCGATTCACATTTTCTTCAGTTGTGCCAACGTTATTTACTGTGCCATTCGTATGAAGAGCAGCTATCACCTGTCTTTCGTCTGCATTAGTTTAGTTAGCACAATCATCTATACTAGCCTTAACAGTGTGTACTAGCCCATTATTTCCATTTTTCTCCTTTGTTATGTCACTTATCTCTCCTTCTTCAAGTTCATGAGTAATTTCCTCAGCACCATTAAGGTCACTAACGTTATTAAGTAGACCATATCTGTTTTTGGTTTGCAAATCTGTCTTGAAAGCATTAACAACAACCTGCTTGGAACCATTTCCCACTTATTTCCATTTATGTTGATTAACTATAGAGTAAACATTAACTTTATGGCTACTCCTGACCTGTAGTCCTTTGGCCGGTCTTTTAGGCTTAGCAATGTTACTTCTCACATCACTCACTTCATGTGCTCTCGCTTCTTTACATTGCCCTATATTAGAAACGCCTCCTCTTTTATTTTCATCTGACTTGCCCGGTACTTGTAGATTTAAATTAGAGGGGCATTTTTCAGTCAAGTGAATGAACACCTTACAATTACGACAGATATCAGGTTTCCATACATAAGTAACTGTTACATCATGCTCAGTCCCTTCAGGTAGGAGTACCATAACGGACACTGGCAATTCACTTTCCGGCGAAATCTCAACCAGACACTTTGTGAAACCTAACCATTCCAAACTTTCAGTAGCCTAATCCATGCAAAGGAATTTGCCATCGTGTGATGCTAACCAGCATATACCTATCTTCGACTAGGCTACCATAGGGAGATTGGTAAATTTAACCCAGACAGGTACTTGTCTGATACCTTTCCCCGACAGTCCCATGCTTACATCCCATTTTTTAATGATAAAGACTTTGTTTTGAATCATAATTGGGTCCAATTCTAAGATCTTATTTCTATCCTCAATGTCATCCACAAGGAAGAAGAATATGCTACCAGTTGATTTTACCTTAATTGTACTTCTGGGTTTCCATAGTTTGAAGAGAAGCGAGACAACAGCCGTATATGACAATGGGGCGTCAAGAAAGAAGCCTGTCAGATACTCTTTCCACTCTTGAACACTGGCTTCAATAGTGTCATTCGTGGGGACCAAGCGGTTCCTGTCGTACTTGAGTGTAATTGGAGGAGGCGAGAACACTCTGGCGTTGCGTGGTTTTGTTGCAAAAAGAGAAGTCCATCTGACAAGCGGAAGCTGAGTAGACTGTGTAAGCGGCTGCGGGGCAGAAAGGGTTAGCGGGGGAGGAACGAGAGGAGGAGGTTCTGGTGGCAGAGGGGTTGGATCTGGCGGCAGAGAAGGTGTGGGGGAAGGACGAGTTTGCGACGAAAATTGGGGAATTGAGTGGCTCGAAGAAAGGGTGATGGGCACTGCCATTTTTGTGGAGTGTCTTTTTAATCCATCAGTCTCTAACTTCCTACATCTACCAGTCTCTAACAGTAACTAGTCAAGAGAACAACTCCCTAAGTATAAACCCCGAAGGCCGAAACCAACATCAGATCGATACTAAGAAAGCCATTCAACTCAACTAATTTCCATTCAGTTTCTAATTTCAGTAATTCCATTTAAATTCCTATTCCCCAAATTCCTTTATAAATATTCTTATCTGCAAAATATTTATTTTAATCCATTTTTCACATCGAATGTGAATAACATTCCTTTTATACCAACCAAACAGTTTGATTTTGCAATTTCAAAACTATATCTCAAACATAAATTCTATTTATACTTTTATTTATAGAATTATTCGTAAAAACCTTATTTATTTTCAACATTTATAATCTCATTGAAAATCCCCTTTATAATTGCTATCTTCACCTTCTATTTCAAATATCGGTGTTGAAACCGATTTTGCTTCTCTATATAAATCATGATTTATACATTCCATTTATCAAATGATAAATATTTAATTTAATTTATAAAACATTATTTATAAATTAATCTCCTAATTCTATCTATTAAAACATATTCTATTTAAAATATACTTTAAATCCATATCTCATAATACTTTTATCTCGCCATTTCCTTTATAATTCTATTTATTTTCCAAATATTTCCTTTTTATAATTCTATTTATTTTCCAAATATTTCCTTTTTATAAAATTTTAAATATTTTACAAAATATTTACATTCAATATCCACTTTAAATTTTTCTTTAATATATTCCAATATTTACTTATGGTATTTTAAAATACCAAACAAAAAGGAACTATCATCATCCAAACACACATAATCAATAACAGATTATATATCACATCATATATCACAATATATGAAAAACCGTAATATAAATGTTGAGGAATCCAGTTGGATCCCTCCAACCTATTTCCCTGCATCCACAGACGTTAATCAACATAAATAACACGAATACGAAATATTCTGGTAAACAGAATCAATATTCGATTAACGATTTATATATATATAACTATATCTATATTTTCAACCAATTGACTAACAGTTCATTCAAACAAATATCACACAGAAATCAATCATCATTTATCAATACTAAATTACGTTTATAAAAATATAAACTGGACAGAGTTAGTGAGTTTTACTCACTTTAGTTGTTTATCGTTGAATAAAGACAAATGTTCAACAGCTTCGTTTAGGCATTTTATTTTTCCATAAATTCAAACGAGCTCCAATTCACTCCAAACCAGTTCCATTGTGTAGCTGACCTTCATACGATCCCAACGGATCTTGTTTTGCTAGATTCTGATATCGTATGATAAAGTTATCAAGGTTACAAGTTATACACCATTTAATATACAAATTATATTTATTTAAAAACTTATTCGGCTCACCCTCTTTGAAATCGGCCCACTACTACTCCTCCCAAGCCCGTTATCACTAAACCATCTTCCCCGATCGAACTGCTCACTCCATCGTGCTTCAGCCAAGCCATTTTCGCAATTTACTTCAATCTGTTCTGCCTCTACAGGCCACCGAAATCAAAAAGGAATACACCAACGTTCATTTTGTTTTAATCTCTTCACAATCATACTATAATCGGAGAACTCGGCTCCCCATCCTACAGTGCGTCGGCAACCCCTGTCGTGCCATTTCCATGAAACCACCGAACTCGAAACTCATGAAATCACTCCAAACCTTCCTAAAAACTTCTCCTCAATGCAATAAACACCATTATAATAACCAAAATTCCATTCAATGCATCAACACAACAAATGAATTAACCCTAGGCCAACGAGACCCACACTGTATTTTCCAGTGCGAAATTTTTTGCGTCGAACACCTCATAAATTATACCAGACCGAAGAGAAATACTGTGGGATCTCAAATATGGGTATTTATAGATAAGTTTTATATTTTTTTTCGCTTATTTTATTAATTTATGTAGTACCGCTGCTTGTATTTATCATCTAAAAATCCATATGATCACATATGATACCCAAATCTGATGAAAATGGACATACACCTACAGTTCGACATTATGGACTCAACGAAACTTGTTTCATTGAATTCCGAGTTCGTTGCTCACACAACGTATTTTAAAATCAAATCATTGACTGTATTTCACATTAAAATTCCGCTTGGCCGCATACTGATTCCAAAAATCACGAAATTTGAAATCTAACAATAATTTAATATTCCGGATCCAACAAAATTAGTTTCGTCGAAAATGGAGGCCGTTTGCAAAAATGGTTATTTTCTAAGGCATAAAATAAACCAATAAAATATTAATATATTCAAAACCAATTTAATATTAATAAATTAATATTATTGTATATATTCACATAAAATATCACACAGCTCCAAAATAAAAATATTTGGATTTATAACTTGATATTTAAAAATCCAAGTTAATCGATATTCAATATATAATAAAAATCCTTTTATAATATAAATAAATCATTATAAATTATAAACGAATTCCATAGCGACATTCTGAAAATTTGATTTGGGCATAACTCACAATCTAATAGACGAAATCTTGATTTTTCTCTTTCATTAGAAAAATATAGTTCACCCGATCTTTCTTGTTTCACCAAAATCCAACTTAAAACGGATCCTGTTTATTCAATTAAAGTTAAATGAAATAAAGTCAGGTCCATCATTTATCTGTTTTATGTACATTTAATAATGGGACTGTATTATATTGTCTCGGCCCATGGTTCAAACGTTACCCAAAACATTATATAAAAAGGGTAACATAGCTTCTTGTAAATTCAGTTCGCATTATTACAATTTTTTATAAAAATCATTTCAATAAAATTCTCTTTAGTTAAAAACCAAGATTTCCAACTTGGTATCAGAGCTAGTGCTCGTTTCTGCAATTGATCTTCAGAAGTGTAGATCAATTTGTGATCCATCAGAGTAGTATCATCTTCTGGATCACCCTCCAGCGAAGCTTCTGCTTGTCATCTGAAGGTTGTTGCCTTGTTCATAAGTCAAGAAGCCTCGCCTACAGGTTGTGACTACTGTCTTGATTCAGAATAAGGTTGATCAGAGGTAATTCAGGTGCTCTTGAAATCGATCAAGACAGTTCAAGAAGCCACAATATTGTATCAGTGCCTTCTTAGATTGTCAATCAGATTGTCTGTATTTGTTCTATCAGATTTTCCCCATCTTGACAATCTAAGTTGCATCATTCAACATTATTGCATATCCTAAAAATCTGCCTTAATACAAAGCTTCAGAGTGCAAAAATTTTACTTCTAATTTCCTGAACCTTTGTTTTTTCTGCATTTGAGTGCATTCTTTTGCATCTAAGTGCATATTTTTCCATTATGACAAATTCTGGAAATGATTCAAGCCCACAAGTTTCCCGCAATAGACGTCTTCAACCACCACCACCAGATCCCATCCAAGAATTAATGAAATCCATCATTAAGCCTCAGAGTCGACTGATCTTGACACATCTTGATGAATCAAACTACCTGTTATGGAAATTATAGGTTGAAACAACAGTTAGAGCATATGGTCTTGAGGACTATATTCTTGGAACAAAAATTATTCCTCTAAAATTTATTAGAGACACTGAAGACAAACTGGTGAATAATCCTGAATATACTATGCATCAGAGACAAGATGGTTTGGTGTGTGCATGGATGATGTCATCCGTTTGCCCAAATATTCTACCACAGTTAATTGGGGTCAAAACTGCTCAAGAAGTGTGGGAAACTGTTGCAAGAAACATTTCAAATCAGTCTTCAGCTAGAGTAATGCATTATAGAAGACAGTTAGATAGCATAAGGAAAGGAAAATCATCTATAAATGAATACTTGTTAAAGGTTAAAAAACATTTGTGATCAATTGAATTCAGCAGGTCAAAGAATACCTAAATCAGAATAGATTATTGCTATTGTGAGTGGTTTAGATGACGAGTATGAAGCTGTCACTGCAATCATACTGTCCATGGATCCAAATCCCTCACTACAATATGTATATTCTACTCTCTTATCAAATGAAGGTAGGATAGAACACAAGAAAACTATTAATGTTGATTTGTCTATCAAATACACTACATATGGAAGAGAAAAAAAAAATCAAGATAACGGAAATAATTCAAGAAATCAATTCAACAATCAAAGAGGGGGTTGGTCTGGAAGGGGTAGAAGAGGTGGTAGAAGTAGCAACAACAACAACAGAATCAGATGTCAAATGTGTGACAAAATGGGGCAGAGTGCTAGAACATGTTACTTTAGATTCAATACTAATTACACTCCTTCACAACAAAGCAACAATGCTTCTGCAAATCTGGTTAATTCATCAAATGAAGGGAGTAAAGCACATGCAGAAATTCATAATACAGATACTACCGCTAGTGATGGTGTGTCAGGTGACTGTTGGTTTCCGGATTCAGGTGCAACCAACCATGTGACCAACAATCTAAGTAATCTAAATTTGGGAAACAAGGAGTATAAAGGTACCCAGAATCATACTGTTGGTAATGGTAAAACTGCACTTATTACACATTCTGGAAATGCAAGTTTAGATGGAACCAAAAATTTATTTTCAAAAAATTTATTAAGAGTTCCATCAATTAAGAAAAATCTGATGAGTGTTTCCTAATTTGCTAAAGATAATAAGGTTTATTTGAGTTTTACCGAAATTCATGTATTGTCAAAGACATTCTGACACATAAAATTCTCTTGCAGGGTAAAGAGACTAATGGATTATACAGATTTGATATCAGTTCAAATAACTTTGATCATAAAAATGATAAATGTATAATGTCTGTTACTAATTATTCTGATTGCATTAAGGAGTTTGATTTGTGGCATTGTAATCTGGGCTATCCCAGTATAAAAGTTACTAAACATGTAATGATGAATAATAATTTCTCTGCTTATCAATTCCCTGAATCATATATGTGTTCAGCATGTCAATTGGGAAAGAGTCATAAATTTGCATTACTAGACACACAAACTATTTACACTAGACCACTTGAACTAATTGCTACAGATTTGTGGGGTCCTGCACATATTAGTTCTTGCTATGGTCACAAGTATTATATATCATTAATTGATGCTTATTCTAGATATGTTTGGATTTATATGCTAAAGTCTAAATCTGAAACCAGTAATGTAGTGATACAATTCATTAACAAGGTTGAAAACATTACTGGAAATAAAATACACACTTTTCAGACAGATGGTGGAAGAGAATTTTTACCCTTAAAATCCTTTTTTTATAAAAAGGGAATTAATCACAGGACTAGATGTCCCTACACTTCTGAACAAAATGGGTTAATTGAAAGGAAACATAGGCATATTGTTGAAACTGGTTTGCCTTTGTTAGCACAAGCCTCTATGCCTTTTAAGTATTGGACAAATGCATTTTATACTGTTGTACATTTGATTAATTTAATGCCTACAAAGGTATTAAAACTCAAATGTCCATAAGAGATTCTAACTAAAATCAAACCAGATTACAAGCACTTAAAAGTGTTTGGGTGTCAATGTTTTCCTTACATAAGACCTTATAATAATCACAAGCTAGATTATAGGTCTACACCTTGTACTTTTCTGGGTTATTGTAATAGTCAAAAAGGATACAAGTGTCTAAATAAAAAAGGGAAGATTTATATCCCTAGGCATGTCAGATTCAATGAACATGTGTATCCTTTTAGCAAGACTGGTGAAAGTACTGTAGATAAATGTGCTAATAATAGAAAGGTAATGTTTGACTTACCTGATGAAATTGAAGTACTTGTGCGTGCTCATTCTGGTGAACATGACACAAGTACAAACTATCCACACACTGTGCCATTAAGTAGGCCAGGTCAAGAGCTAAGCAATAGTGCAAGCCCTCAACACACCATGCCTTCAAATATGCCAGATTAAGAGCCATCCTCTTCCAGTCATCACATTGGAGACAATGCAGAACAAAGAAGACAAAGTATTAGTGAACCTCACAATGATTCTACAACTGGTAATGATGTCACTGATGAAAATTATGCTACTGCAGTAAATGAGGCTACTAATCAACACCAAATGCTTACTAGAGCCAAGTGTGGAATTTTCAAACCAAAGATTTATAACACTACAGACATTCCTGAAGAGCCATCATCATATTATGAAGCAATTCAAAATAAAAATTGGAAATCTGCTATGGATGATGAATACAATGCCTTAATTAAAAAGGGCACTTGGAAACTGTTTGAAAAACCAGAGCATAAAAATATTACTGGCTGTAGATGTACTTTTAAATTAAAAAGAAATACTGATGGTTCAGTTTCTAAGTACAAAGAAAGACTTGTAGCTAAAGGGTATTCACACAGTGTGGTTTTGATTTCTCAGAAACTTTTTCACCTATTGTGAAACCAACATCAGTAAGGATAATTCTAACAATTGCTTTGTTTAGAAAGTGGAACATTAAACAACTAGATGTTAATAATGCATTTCTAAATGGTGATTTATAGGAAGAGCTGTACATGGAGAAGCCTTAGGGTTTTACTCAACAATCAAACAAAAATTTGGTGTGCAAACTCAATAAAGCAATCTATGGCTTGAAGCAAGCTCCTAGGGTTTGGTTTGACAAACTAAAGTCAACACTTATCAGTCATGGCTACAAATCATCCAAATCTAATAAGTCAATATTTATTAAAATTACTGATTTTGATGCAACATATATACCGATTTATGTTGATGATTTTATCATCACAGGAAGCAACATTAATGAAATTAAAGCTATTACAAATATCCTGAACTCAGAGTTTTCAATCAAGACTTGGGTGATTTAAATTATTTCTTGGGGGTTGAAGTCAAAAGAACATCAGATTCTGAAATGCATCTTAATCAAAGAAAATACATTTCAGAAATTCTTCTTAGATCTCAAATGCACAAAGCAAATCCTTTACCTACTCCTATGATTACAAACATACAATTTTCCAAGCATAAAGGAGAATCTTTTCAAGATGGAAAACTATAAAGAAGCATTGTTGGTGCACTTCAATATGCTACAATAACCAGACCAGACATAGCATTTAATGTCAATAAGGTTAGCCAGTACACGCAAAGTCCTTTGGATAATCATAGAAGGAAGTTAAGAGAATACTAAGATATCTGAATAGAACTATGGAACATGGTTTAATTCTTAAGACAAGCAACACTCTAAACATTAATGATTATGCAGATGCTGACTGGGGAACAGATTGTTATGATAGAAAATCAACTTCTAGATACTGTATTTTCCTGGGTAAAAATCTTGTATCGTGGTGTGCTAAAAAACAAAATACAGTGTCTAGATCGAGTACTGAAGCAGAGTTCAAAAGTGTTGCTAACTGTACAACTGAAATCATGTGGATAGAATCGCTATTAAGTGAACTACAGATCATAACATCAAAGATACCTTCAGTGTGGTGTGATAATGTCAGTGTTATATCCCTATCTTCAAATCCAGTTTTACATTCAAAGACCAAACATATTGATTTGGATTTATACTTCATCAGAGAACAAGTGATAAAAGAAAAATTGAAAATAAGTTATATACCTTCCTCGGATCAAAAGGCATACATTCTTACAAAGCCCTTGTCAAAACCATGTTTTTCTAAGCTCAAAGTGGAATCAAATATAGATGTTGCGAACGCAGCTGAAAGATCGGGGAGAATCATTTACATTCCAGATTCCTAGTTGAGGCGTTGGTGGTTCTGATTATTGTTGGATCTGCTCTTCGCTGCCAGGACTTCATGAGAACATGCCATCTCCTCATCCAATTTAACATCTCTCAGTAAATCAAACTATCTCAAGTGCCTCAAGCTCAAGCATAGCTCGATTTACCTATCGTGGAGGCTAGTGAAGGAAGGTCGTCCATCAATCAGGACCTTAAAGTCAAAGGAGTCGCCATTATTTTGTTTTTCGAGAGCAAACCCTAACCCTATGTTAGGTTTGAAGGGGGGGAAATGAAATAAAGCCGGCTCCGTCATTTATCTGTTTTATGTACATTTAATAATGGGCCTGTATTATATTGTCTCGGCCCATGGTTCAAACGTTACCCAAAACATTATATAAAAAGCGTAACATAGCTTCTTGTAAATTCAGTTCGCATTATTACATTTTTTTTACAAAAATCATTTCAATAAAATTCTCTTTAGTTAAAAACCAAGATTTCCAAGTAAGTTCAAATCCCAAATTACGAACTACCGTGCCATTTCGAGCTCGATTATAATCATAATATAATTTGTACATTCTAACAGTCGTTTATTAAATAGATTCATTATTATAATTCAACTATAAACTAAAGTAAATTAGTTAAATCATCAGATTCATGCAACATATTGAATTCCACTATTTCTGACTATTTCGAAAATTAAATATATTATTTAATTTTTAATATTAATTAAATATTTAATATAATTTCATTCAACTGGTTTAAATTACCAAACCCTTTTTAAATAATTAAATTAATTAATTATTCAACCGTTAAAAAATACGGGACGTTACAGCCTTGATAGCAAGAGGTCGACGGTCTATTGGTTTAGCTCTTCATCTTTCCGCATCACGCGTCACGCAAACTGTCGACGACCGGTACCCGACGATTATTATCAATCAGAAGGTTAGACCTGCCTAAGGAAAAGAGATGAAATGGTCGTAACCCGCCTAGTCGCAAGGCATCAACATCGTCGAATCACCTATGTCATCCTACAGTCTTCTGACTGCCCACTATCGTGGCAATCAAGGTATACTCACTGGGTAGTAACGCGCAGATCTGACCTATGCAAGCACACCCTAGACACTGCCACCACACATAGGACTACCAGGAGTACCCTCTATATCTCAGTAAGTCGCATGCTTCCCCTTCCAGTCCTTCGGAGCCAACAGAACATCAGCAGAACAACAGGTAGAATAGGCAGAATAATCAGATGGACGTGCGCTCCCCTCGTGTCTCATGTCACCATGATGATCTACCCTGTTGGGTTCTACACTTTCAGACGTACGGATTGGTCCAAGCGCCTCAGGTTAACATGTTATTAGGCCTTATGTCCAAACATTTAATTATGCGCTTGTTTTACCTCATTAGATTTCGAGTTAACTTGGTTATTTCAAATCATATTAACTTCTTGTTCATGTTACCAAGTTCTTCTTGCTTATTAATTTCAGTTATATAACTTACCCCATTTAAGTTCATTAATTAGCCTTCAACATGTTATTCTTATCAATAGATTTCAGATTCTCAGGTTTTCAGACAATGTGTCCTTCTTGTCAGCAGGATTCATATTCTCAGGTTTACTAATTATTTAATTTATAATAAGTACAACTTATTGCATTTCATAAGTTTTCCCTTCTTTCCTCTACGCATTACAAACCACAGGTTTCGGCTTTCCAGATTTACAGATTACTTAATTTATAATAAGTACAACTTATCTCATTACATAAGTTATCTCATTTTCTCTATCGTTTATTATAACCTAAGTTATAATTTTCACTTATCCCTAGGACAAGCCTACCTATCATCTTTTTTTTCCTTCAGGTTTATTCATAGTCGCTTTTCATCATTCCCTGTTCATTCCAATTCTCTTATTGTTGTAAGATTCACTCATTTCCATTAATTACAATTAATGCCATTTATTTCTATCTTGTTATATACATATATTCATATATATGTTTATGCACTACACCTCTCACATTAAGCCTACCATTTGTGGATGCTGGATTTGTCGGGGGGTTCCAGGCAGGCTTCTACCACAAGTTGGACTTAACCTCGTGTCTTAGCACTGTTATATGTATTTTTACACACTAGATCCCTCACATTAAATTAACCACTTATGGATGTTGGATTTGCCAGGCGGTTCCGGGTAGGCTTCTACCACAAGTTGAATTTAACCTCATGTCTAAGTGCGGTTACAATTTTCTATTTGCTGTAAATTAAGCATATTCATTTTTCCAAATTTTACCGTAATTCTTATTTACAATCTTTTGGCATAATATTATTAAACAAATATTCTTATTTGTTGTAAACTTCATAATTACAGCATTCACAGAAATTCCCAATTCAAAAAGGTAATTAGCGGAAATAGATCTTATACAACAAAAATGTTCTCAGCTGATTTAATTTGAAGCACCGTAATTATTCCCAATTTCATTGTAACTTAACTTACAATGTCCAATTAACATGTTATTAGAATAGTTTAATATCCAACAATAACCCTTTCCACATATTCTAACAAGTTTATACATTTCAGCAGATTTATACATTTCAGCAGGTTTACATTTCAACAGATTTATATATATTTAAGGGGAATGCCAAACGATAGATATACCATTATCAAAAAGTATAACTTAAATCCACTCACCTAACTGCTTTCCAATTCATGAATCTGGTCCAGACCTGGCAATCCATGGCTCCCGTAGCAAAATCTAGAACCTAAATAACCATGGACTCACAATTCTCAAACTAAAAGAAAAGGGAAGAAAGAGGAGGAATCTAAATTGACCAGATCTAAGAATTTACCTCACTTCAATCAGAATTCTAAACACCCATTTTCAGATACACATTCTTTTCCTCCAGATCTTGAATCGGAATTTCTTTAGACTACTCATTCTATTTTCTAAAGAGATTTGAGGAGGAAGAAGAATAACATAGTCTAGACATCCTCTCAGAAAATATGAGATTTAGGCTAGGCTCTGTTAGCCTATTTATAAGTGTTTTAGAAAGTGGATATGATCTTGTACACGCAGCGCTGAGTCAGCAACGAATGTGCTTTGAAAAACAGTCCAGATTCACCGAATGGACCTGCCCAGATCAGGGGTGGGTCGACCCACCTACCCCTTGGGTCGACCCTAGGGTCGACCCAGCCCCCTTGGGTCGACCCATTTGGGTCCAACAAGCTGTTTTGGGAACTTTCTTATTTTGGTTCCTGTAATTGATTAAATATTATATTTACATATAAACCCTTTATATGTATGCAAAACTTCTAATGCCCATTTTATACGTATATATATATACACATAACTTTTATTTCATTTTCAAAATTCAACGGTGCTTATGCCGTCATTAAATTCTTACCAATTTCATTGATTGAAGGTTTATTTTGAACTTCTCTCTTGTATATATATATTTTTGCGCGCGCACACACACACACACACACACACATATATATATATATACCTATTTTCTTCTTAGAACATGTATTATTTTTGTCGTTCCTCTAAAATAAAAATATGGCGCCCACGGGAATCGAACTTGCGTCACTCTCTTGAAAGTCACATGCCCTTACCAACTGGACTACATAGGCTTTTGTTAACAAGACTAAAAACAATGGTGGTCATTGTTCCTTTTCTTATACCTTCTTTTCATGTTTACTGCAATATTTCATTTAAAAGTATCTCTTTCATCTTAAATCCGTTTTCTGAAATCCATAGTTCTAAATCGAATAGAATATCGCCATAGAGGCAATGACGCGAATCCCATGACTAAATTCTGGAAGCTCTTCAAAATTTATTTTATTTTACTTAATTAAAAATGCGGGGTGTTACATTCTCCCAGCGTTAGGAAATTTCGTCCCTGAAATTCTGTAAGGGTGAAATCAAGTAATTCCTCGCATAATATACTTCCATTATGTGTGCATCCAATTTTAGCAAACATCTGTGCATTTGTGCAAAGTGTAATACAACCTAGCAATACATATATGCCTAAGTGGTACCTCCTATATGTATGAAAATTTAAAAACCCTTTAAAAACATGATGCGCACGTCCTAAATATACTGGCAATTCTACATGAATGAAATATTTCAAAAATAAAAATATATTTTCATCTAATTTTTCCCACACTTTTGTAGAGCAAGACCGTAGTTCATACAATTGTTGTATCCATAAATCTTACCAAGCAACTTTATTTTTCAAATTTTAGATAAATCTATTTTTCTAAATTCGTTTTCTTATGTTGCAAAAAGGTGAAAACGGAAAGCTTCACATCCTCCGTTTTTCTTTTAGTCACCTTTTCTATCCGTACTTGGATTTTATGTAACTATTATATGAAGATTACTTATTTTTTTATCCAAGCATAGCCCACATAAGAAAACTTTCTTTGTCACAGATTTTCTTTTTCAACTTATCTTGGACAAATTTATTCTTATTCACCTTTTCTCAGAATTTTCCATTCTTCTTTAACTGTCATGTTTGTTGCTTTACTAGATTTGTTGTTTCCTTTTTCGTTATGCCATTACTCTTTCTTAGCTTATTTAACTTAATCTTACGATCTAAGTTTAGTTTTAAATAAGCCTTTTAGTCCTTCAACTATAACAGGAAAACAGGCGCTCTATACGACTACAATTAAGGGCCAAGAATCTCAGGACTATGTCCCCCTTAGATAGAAAAGTTCAAACCACAGGATCAATGATAGGTTTAGGTGTTACCCTAACTATCCAACAGGAACAAAATAACAGGACAATCCCGACAGAAATGTAGTAACGGGTTTTATCCCTAATAAGAAAAATTAGCAACAGGATCTAAGCACTAACTTGTCCTTCACTATCTAGTAGTCACCACTAGTCCTTGTCGTGTACTCACAGTTATTTCCAAGCAACACCCATAGGCTTTACTCTATTCACTAACTTGTCCTTCACTATCTAAGCATCTACTCTATTCATAATTCCTACAATCTATTTTTGTCTACCCAACAAAACTTTATGTCAAAACAAAAAAATGATTGTTAAAGGAATAGAGATTTCAAAACTTTCTTTACTGAAAATTCTAGCTTTCAACAAAATGCAACATTTTTTTCATACCATATAACTTGAAAACTAGCGAGCTATACATGATCTATAATGTGCACCTTTTTCTAAGAGAATTCATTTTAGATTAAATTTCACAAGAAATCACTGTTTCCAAAATATACCCCATTTTACATCAAAACTCAATATGTACTTTTCAATTATGTTCTTTACATATTTTCCAAACATCAAGACACTTTTAAGATTAAAACTCGAAAACATCATAAACCATCTTCCAAAAGCTTTTACAGTTTTAAAGTTCTTAAAAGTTAACAATGGAGTTATACTCAAAGTGGGTTTCCAACTTAACTAGGCTTTCCTAGACACTCCCACAAAGTCAATCCTCCCAACTATATATATATCCCTAACCCATTTTCCTCTTTTTAACCTTTTCCAATTTATAAGGTTTTACTGCCAAATCCACTAATCTGACATACTAACATTTCAGAAACTAACTTATGGGATCCATATTTCTCTATTGCAAAGAATATTGTACACTTCCCACCTAAATTACCTAAGGGCCTCAGATTTCCAAGTTCACTCCTTTAGTGTACAAAAAAGGATATCCCAACTCTTACCATATTCTTCTCTTTCTATTTAGTGAATTCCTCTATGGATCTAGGTATATGTAACATATTTATATTTTAAAAATACAAATATATTCTCTCGCTATCTATACATGAATCCTAAACCTAGCCTCTGATACCAGATGTGACAACCCGAATTCCAACATACTAATTTTTTTTTAAAAATCCTAATCTATCAAAACTCGATTTGGTTTGTATGGTATCCTATAGAAAAGACAGAGATAATATATATATCAGAGCTCGGAAAACATCTCACAGTGGAATGGAATAAAATATAATATAATCAAATATAGCTTTACCCAAATAATAATACTATCTAACCAGTATCCAAAGCTATCATGTCTCTGCACAAATCTAACCTATGAGTATGTTATGAGGTGGGGGTCAAACAAGTTCTGGTGACTGGATTCAAACTACACATTTTGGATAACCCTACATATACAGTTCAGTTACATTTTCTGATTTATTAGGTTACTTGTGTTAATAGCACTCAAGGCTTACACACACGTCGTACACATAATCTCCCCATAAGATTAACCTAATACAATATACACGTAGTTACCCCCAATATTAAGGTCATGGTACCCCTCTTGGACGGTCTCCGCTGTAACGCTATAGAAATATACGCAGTCCCTCATCCTAAGACGGAACGACGTACGGATCTCTATGTAACAAAGCGACGTTCCGCATAGAACTGTCATCACCATGTTATGTAAGTGTACGGGCTTCCACCTTCGAACCATTCGATCGAATCAGTTTCCATCAAAGAGTAATGCCCTAGAGTCTACGATACACCACCCGGAGCAGACATGCATGTATCTATATTTTCTCACGTACGTGTCATTTATCGTACTTGATGTCTCAACCTCGACGATACACCATTCGGAAAAGGTATGCATGTATCCGCAGTATCATCTACTGTGCACCAAGTTCCGTAATAGGGCTATATCAGATACACGGAACTCGGTTGGGAGCCTTTTCAGATATTTGTATACACAGATGTTATGGTCTACATTTTCATAGTGGCTATGGTCCTATTTGACCCTTCCCTCAACTACTGAAAGACAAACAGAATTGCGAGCTAGTGACGGAAAAACAACAAACAATAAATCCTTATTGGTCTGTCCCTCACGCGAAGCCTTGATAGTAAGAGGTCAATGGTTTATTGGTTTAGCTCTCTGTCTTTCTGCATCACGCATCAAGATGACTGTCGATGACCGATACCCGACGATTTCTATCAATCAAATGGTTAGACCCGCCTAAGGCAAACAAATGAGATGGTCGTAACCCGCCTAGTCATAAGGCACCAGATTCGTCGAATAACCTATGCCATCCTACAGCCTTCTGACTGCCTACTATCGTGGCAATCAAGGTATACTTATCGGGTAGTAATGTGCAGACCCAACCTCTGCGAGCACAACCTAAATGCTGCCACTACACAGAGGACTACCAAGAGTACCCTCCACATCCCAGGAAGTCACGTGCTTCCCCTTCCAGTCCCTTGGAGCCATCATAACATCAGTAGAACAACAGGTAGAACATGCAGAATAATTAGATGGTCGTGCACTCCCCTCATGTCCCATGACATTACAATGATCTACCCATTGGGTTCTTCAATCTTAGACGTACAGTGGTCCAAGCGCCTCAGTTAACATGTTGTTCGGCCCTATGTCCATATGTTTAATTATGCGCTTGTTCTACCTTATTATATTTCTAGTTAACTTGGTTACTTCAAATCATATTAACTTCTTGTTCATGTAACCAAGTTCTTCTTGTTTATTAATTTCAGTTATATAACTCACCCCATTTAAGTTCATTAATAAGCCTTCAACATTTTATTCTTATCAACAGATTTCAAATTCTCAGGTTTTCAGAGAACATGTTCTTCTTATCAGCAGGATTCAGATTCTCAGGTTTTCAGATAACATGTTCTTCTTATCAGCAGGATTCAGATTCTCTGGTTCATAGATTACATAATTTATAATTAAGTACAACTTAGAAGTATGTGGTTTTCCAAAAAAAGAGAGCAAAAACCAGAGATTAATGGCGACCTCCAATCCCCCCTTTTATTCTTCTTCACGCTCTAAAGTCGCCTTCAATCTTGGTTCAGATTTTCGCTCTGCATATCCACCTGATCTGAATCATCTCCAACAACATGCAAAACAAGATCTAACTTCAAATCCAAACAGGTCTTATGTTTCAGATCTAAGTTCAAGTACCCATTTTCCAGACTTTGTTCTTAATTCTCAGGCTACTGCAAGTAAGGAGGATCTTATTCAAACAAAAGCTTGGGTGGAAGTGGTTACTGGAAAAAAATCGCATCTGGAATCAATTCAACTTAATTACTACGAGCCTGTAACTGAAGGTAAAATCAAATTAGCTGTTATTGACGAGAACTTGACTAATAGGGCTAGAGAAAATTGGATTAACTCTATAGTTTTCTATGTTTATGGAAATCGGCCTTATTATAAATTTTTGAAAGAGTATATCGATTGGAACTGGGGTCTGAAAGGCAATTACAAATTATATACTAGGGAAAATGGGTTTTTCATTATTAAGTGTGTAAACGCTGATGACTGTGATAGAATCCTTGCTTCAGGGCCTCACTATTACAACAAGAAACTTATTTTAATGAAAAAACGGAAACTAGGAATGAAATTATCTCGTGAATTTTTGCATTTGATTCCTATTTGGGTTAAACTACTGAATGTTGATCTTGATTTTTGGTCAGTAGAAGCTTTAAGTAGAATTGCATCTTTATTGGGTCATCCACTTAAATTGGACAATGTAACATAAGAGTTAATTAACATTTTCTATGCCAGAATTTTGATTGAAGTTAGCAGTGATTTCTCCTTTCCCGAAAGTGTTCCTATTAAATGTTTTAATGGAGAAATAGTGTGGTAATGGGTTGAGTATGAATGGAAGCCTAATGCATGTTCTTTTTGTGATATTTTTGGTCATTCTTCTGTTGTCTGTAATGTTGTTAAAGTGTGGATTCCTAAGATAGTTCAGTTTCAAC
Source organism: Allium sativum (assembly GCA_030737875.1). Lineage (NCBI taxonomy): Eukaryota > Viridiplantae > Streptophyta > Magnoliopsida > Asparagales > Amaryllidaceae > Allium > Allium sativum. The sequence goes on along the minus strand of CM060916.1, from coordinate 744,333,969 downwards.
TAGTAAAATGGATATAGAGGTCAATCTGAACAATTAGGAAAATATAAATGCAGTTTTGGCTGATAAGAGAGTAGTTCAAAATGACAGAATGGTTTCAGATAAGGAAACTAAAGGAAAAGAAGAGGTTTTAAAATTAGCCAGTAATTCTAATATTGAGATGGATTTTATTCAGAACAGTGGTGAGGGAACTTCAACCCTGTTGAAAAGGTCAACAAGTAATAAAGTTTTTGTGTAGCATATTAATGAGCACACTAATGAGTTGGTCACAAATTCTAGAAATAAAAATGATAAAATGGAAGATTTTGGATAGTGCAGTGAAAGTCAAGACAGAGAAGAAGCCCCTCCTAGTAATGAGTACTTGATGATGAATTAGATAGCTCTACTAGTAGCTTCAAGAGGAGGAGGATTAAATTCAAAAATAATAAGTTTAAATGGGGAGGAAGTGTAGCTTGTGATGAGCCTTTAGTTGAGACAAATCTCAAATGGGTAAAATTGGTTTCTCAGTATCAAACTAGGTCTAAAATGAAGAAACATAGAGAAGAGAGTGGCATGCATGGTGGTGTCATCATTGGAGGAATTATGAAAAAATAAGTCTCTCTTCATGTTCTTGTTCTAGCTGCTTTCATGATTTGTTTTTTTGATAGGTTCTGTTGGTTTTTTTTTGAAGGGTGTCCTGATCTTTGGAGTTTTAGTTGTTTTGTGCTTCATTTGAGCTTTTGTCTAAGTTGACAGTCAGATTTTGCCTGCGTTTGATGTTTGTTTGTGACTTAGCTGGAGAGGTGAATGGTTTTCTATTCGGCTTAGTAATGGACTTTATCTATGGGTTTCTGGATTTAGTTGGAGCAGTCTCTTTTCTGTGGGTTTTCTATCGAAAATATTGTTGTGTCCTTGTCAGGTTGTTGTTTCGTATGGTGGTTTATTTTGGATTTCTTGACTAGGTTAAGTTTGTACTGAGGCTTCTTTTCTGTTTGAGTTGGTTGTTTATGTTTGTATAGCATTTGTTAGGCTATCAGTTGTAATTATTGCCAACTCAAACTTCTTGTACTTTGTTTTTATTGTAATTAAGTACCCTCTTTGTTTCTAAAAAAGTACAACTTATTGCATTTCATAAGTTTTCCTTCTTTCATCTACTCATTACAAACAACAGGTTTCAGGTTTCTAGATTTACAGATTACTTAATTTATAATTAAGTACAACTTATCTCGTTACATAAGTTGCCTCATTTTCTCTATCGTTTATTATAACATAAGTTATAATTCTCTTATTGTTGAAGGATTCACTCATTTCATTGATTACAATTAATGCCATTTATTTCTATCCTGTTATATACATATATTCATATATATGTTTATGCATCATACCTCTCACATTAAGCCAACCACTTGTGGATGTTGGATTTGTCGGGCAGTTCTGGACAGGCTTCTGCCACAAGTTGGACTTAACCTCGTGTCTTACCACTGTTATATGTATGTTTACGCACCAAACCTATCACATTAAATTAATTACTTGTGGATGTTGGATTTTCCTGGTGGTTCTGGCAGGCATCTTACACAAGTTGAATTTGACCTCATGTCTAAGTGCGGTTACAATTTTCTATTTACTGTAAATTTAAGCATATTCATTCTTCCAAATTTTACTGTAATTCTTATTTACAATCTTTTAGCATAATAATATTCTTAAACAAATATCCGTGTTCATTGTAAACCTCATAATTACAACGTTCACAGAAATTCCCAATTCAGACAGGTGATAAATGGAAATAGGTCTTATACAACCAAAATGTTCTCAGCGGATTTAATTTAGTTACCACAATTATTCCCAATTTCATTGTAACTTAACTTACAATATCCAATTAACAGGTTATTAGAATAGGTCTATATCCAAAAATAATCCTTTCCACATATTCTAACAGGTTTATACATTTCAGCAGATTTATACATATTAACGGGGAATGCCAAACGATAGATATACCATTATCAAAATTAGAACTTAAATCTACTCACCTAATAGCTTTCCAATTCATTCCATATCTAACATTCCATGGCTCCCCAACTGAATCAAGAAACTAAATAACCATGGATTCACAATTCTCAAACTAAAAGAAAAGGGAAAAAAGAAGAGAAATCTAAATTGACCAAATCCAAGAATTTACCTCACTTCGATTAGAATTCTGAACACCCATTTGCAGATACACATTCGTATCCTCCAGATCTTGAATCAGAATTTCCTTAGACTAATTATTTTATTTTCTGAAGAGATTTGAGGAGGAAGAAGAATGGAGGAGTCTAGACATCCTTTCAGAATATATGAGATTTAGGCTAGGCTCTGCTAGCCTATTTATAGGTGTTCTAGAACGTGGATATGGTCTTGTACACCCTGCGCTGACTCAGTAACGAATGTGGTTTGAAAGACAGTCCATATTCACTGAATGAACCTACCAGGATCTGGGGTTGGGTCGACCCATAGGTCGACCCAAGCAGGTGTGGGTCGACCCATTTGGGTCTAGTGAGCTGTTTTTGGCACTTTCTTGTTTTACTTCCTGTAATTGATTAAATATTATATTTACATATAAACCCTTTATATGTATACAAAACTTCTAATACTTATTTTACACGTGTATATATATATATATATATACATATATATATATATATATATGCGCACAACTTTTATTTCATTTTCAAATTTCAAACGATACTTATGCCATTATTAAATTCTTACCAATTTCATTGATTGCAGGTTTATTTTGAACTTCTCTCTTGTATGTATATATTTTTGCACAAATATATTCATATACCTACATATGCATGTATACATATTTTTTTTGTTATTCTTTGTATGTGTAATTTTCCTTATATGTGCATATGTACCTATTTTCTTCTTAGAACATGTATTATTTTAGCCGTTCCTCTAAAATAAAAATATGGCTCCCGCGCGAATCAAACTTGCGCCACCCTCTTGAATGTCACATGCTCTTACCAACTGGACTGCATAGGCTTTTGTTAACAAAACTAAACACAATGGTGGTCATTGTTCTTTTTCTTATACATTCTTTTTATGTTTGTTGCAATATTTCATTTAAAGGTATCTCTTTCATCTTAAATCTGTTTTCTGAAATCCATAGGCCTAAATTGACCAGAAAATCGCCATGGATGCAATGACGCTAATCCCGTGACAAAATTTTGGAAGCTCTTCAAATTTTATTTTATTTTATTTAAGTAAAAATGTGGGTTGTTACAATAGGATTAGGGCCTTTAGCACCCATAACAACCTTAAAAGCAAAACCTAAAGATCATAAATCACCGTTAGACGAAATATAATGATAAGTAACCGTGGTTTCCCTCTTCGAGCGTCGTGACTTGTGACAACGTCGAGTGCAAGCCACTGGCTTCACACCTTGATCCGCTGTAGGATGCTGTAATACAACCGACGAAGAATGTTGATGACTCCTTGATTAACGCTGGTTTGGGGTCCTCACATCTTACCTGTGAGCGTTCAAATCAAAGGAGGAAGCGAGTAGGCCATCTAAGATGGCAACTCCACAGCAAATAGAACCAACAAGGAACCCCATCACCGGAGCCACAATTGGCCACCATGACCAATGAAGGCTAGGCTTGGTACAAATGGGGTGGTTATATCCCCGCTGTCCAAACCAAACCCAAAAACAACATCGAGCCCACAAGTAGAGGGTATAGAAACATTGCAACCCAAACAGAAATCATACAGCTTTGGCATCGCAAGGCAACCGGTATCATGAGGAGCCAACTCCTAGAAGGTCTCAACAACCACCAGAAAGCGGTGATGACTAAGAGCCTCAAAGGATTTTAGCGACTCCAATATGACCACAACAGACGAAGCTCCAACCTCTTTCAAAAACACAATATCATAACATATCGGGCATAACACGTCTAAAATAACCCCAATAGCGGGACATGGACCAATAAAGACCCGAAAAACTAAAAACCAACAATAGCTGCCATCATGGCGAAACCCTAATCACTCTGAAAAGGGAAGAACCCAAAATATGATAGTTGCAATAGAAAAAGCGTAGACAAGTTGGGTTAGTATATGAGAGCCCGCTTATGCAGAACAAACGAGATTTTTAGTGGACAAGAAAAGAAATCGCAGGGTGTTCAGAGAATGGAGGCCATTAAAGAGCCATTAGAAGAAAAAGCCAGACCACTTAATTATAGCAAACATGAGTGACGATAATAAGCCTTTGCAACTAGATAGTGTGCATATCCAGCCACAATACCAGTGGATAAAGAACTTCCTGTGTCCTGAGCTAGACCATATGCACACCAAAGCCATAAAATATACAAGCTAAGTATGGTGTGAAGTGTTCAAAATCACAAGTGTAAGAAAATCTCATATACCAGGAAGCATCACTAAAAACCTTTTTGTTCTCCTTACCATTGTCATCATCAGTTGTAAGAGTAAGGCCAGAAGTGAGCCCATAATAGACCAGACGTCTACTCTTGCCTTCTTCTTCACTAGCAAAGGCATAATATGTACGAGTCATGGGGGAAGATTTCATGCCTGAGGAATATGTCACTAAGCACGCTCATTAGGGTACTAACCACCAAGATCACAGTTAATAAGTAGTGGGGAGCCGTCATCTATGTCAAGGATTGGAACAAGCCGAGGACCAACATCAGGCACGGGAACAACACGAAGAGTCAAGTCAGAATCAATAGGCATGAGAGGAGGCAAACCAGGCATAGGGACATTCAATAGGATTAACTGGTAAGAAGGCAACAGTGGATGACAAGGACGAAGTTGCTACCAGAAAATACTATTAATCATTTTTGATATTATTAACTATTAGTGATAAAAGAAAAATATGATTAAAAAGCATAAATAATTTTATTTTATGAATATCAAAGATGAATTGATTAGCTAAGGTATTTAATACTATTCAAAATATGAATGCAATCCAATATTTTTCTTTGGAATGATTACTATAAATATATATGTTATTTTTTGTTTTAATTACTTTTGTTTTAAGACAACATAACTAGTTAATATTATATTTTTGTTCAAAGTAATAATAAACGTTCTTAAATTTTTTATGATAGTACTTATTTCATATTGGAAATTGTTTTTTCACTATGTTAGTCTTAATTATGGTTACATAGTTTTCAACAAAAAAATCTACTTACAATTAAAATCAATTTATAATAAAATTAGTTATATGTACTGGTAAAACATTAAATAAAAGAAAGATTGATTAAAGGAAATTAGAAGGCGGAAGTTTGATTTTGTTTTTTTGGAGAAAGATGATACTAATAATAAAGTTATGAAAAGGTGGATGTGGATGGATGAGCAAAGTAATTGAGTGTGTAAGAGAATAAAATGGGTGATAGAAGGCTTTTAGTGGATGTAAATAATAATGCCCTTTTTTATTTTTTGTTTGAGTTTTCAATAATAGTTACGAAATATGATGTAACAACCCAGCTTTAAAAAAAAATTGATTAATTTATAAATTTAAAACGATTAATTTTAAGAGTTTGCGACTTGAAATTAATATAAAGTGAGAAATGGGAATGTTAAATTAACTTGAGATTGAAAATCTTAAGTTTAAAATCCAATTAAATTTATATTGAAGCTGTGCAAAGTTCTATTTGGATATAAACGATAATAAAAAATTATTACCGATCGATGTGGGTGTTTTGAAATCATTAATTATTTATTCGATTTTACTAACACATGAAACTAGTCATTATTCAAATGACCTCGGATTTCAACGAAACCAATTTTATAAAATCCGTAATGGTTAATTATTGTAAGATTTCAAGTTTCGGGTCAATTGGAGTTCATTACACGAAAACAGAGGATTGCCAACGAGTATAATTGTTGCAAATAATTACAGCAACACTTATACATGTTACTATAGAGGCATCATCATTTATTTGTAACGATTATAAGCATTAGGGAAAAACATCAGCCAATGCTTATAAGCTTCGGCAAGAAATATCTTGTAAATGCTTATAAGCATTGGAAGTTGTTTTCCCCAACACTTATAATTTCTATATTCTAACATCAATAACTGTTGTAGTAACCAATATTTATGCAACCATGAACTATATTCAATATGAATTCAAAAAGAATATTATCTCAATTTAACAAATTATAACTCAAAAAATATCGATAAACAACATCCATAATCATGACAACAAAATAGAACATTAACGAAAACAACTTCAATACATAATTAAATTTCTAGATTCAATACATTGCTTACCAATAACCTCATCTTAAAGTAACAAAAGATAGAATATTTTATGTATAAATTCCACAAATACCAAATACAAAACTCCAGCCAGATAACAAAGCACTCATCTGGAAATTCATATAATCTGTACATTCCATTTGGGGACCATCGTAAATTGGTGCATTCAATTTCAGAGCATTAACCATCCAAACAATTCTCTCTGCATTAATGTGACAATTAATAATCAAGGAAAATTTACCATAACAACCAAGGTGGATTTACAAGAAACAAGCAAAAAAAAAAAAAAACTCTATGAAAATTCCTAGCCTGCAAATACATAGTTTAGCAACATATATATATATATATATATATATATATATATATATCAAATTTTCAAGTTGTATTCGTGAAGTGGACACTGTTAGCAAATTCATAAAATATAAATGTATCATATTTTACAACACTTATTATTTCATAACATGTATCATATTTCATAAAACAAATTTTGGAAATGAGTTTGAATACCCTAATCATAGTTTGGAAATGTGTTCCAAACTCAGTTTGGAACTGAGTTTACAAACTCAGTTTCATACTGAGTTTGGAAACTCAGCATGCAACTGAATTTGGGAACTCAGAAACTCAGTTTCTAATTGAGTTTAAGCTTTCAGTAAGATTACATCTAGAGAGACAAATTAAGAAGGACCTAGGAGAAAATCTTGTTCATAATGCATCGTAAGCTCTTCTTAACTGATGTATTGCATTCAAATATTCGTGCATTTGTATTTTGGTGAACCGAAGCTGTATAAACATGTTAAAAAGAGTGAGATATGTCATTTTATCAAACAAAATTTTTAAATGACTAAATCTATATGTATACCTGATCTCCATCTTTAATTCCAAAATCTTTCAATATTGCTTTATCATTGACAAATTTGTAATCCTAGAATTGTAGACAAAAAATGACCCCAGACATGAGACCTTTCATACTAATTAACAAAATAAAATGAGGGTTAATAAACTCCGTTTCAAACTGAGTTTATAAACTCAGTATGAAACTAAGTTTATAAAACTCTGTTTGGTACGGAGTTTACAAACTTAGTTCCTACTAAGTTTACAAACTTGGCTTGGTACAGAGTTTGGAAACACTGAGTTTGTAATTTCTAAACTTAGTTCGAAACTGAGTTTATAAACTCAGTTGGAACCGAGTTTACGAACTCAGCTTCATACTGAGTTTACAAACTCAGTATACAACTGAATTTATAAATTTGTGCTCACTGTTCAGAGTGCACATGATCTGAAAATCCAAAATTATCCAATTTTAACTAAAACAGAATTATATAGATCCTATCCATATAAAAATATAGATTAACAACATAATACTTAGTCCAAGACCCACCTTTAAACGTTGCAAAATGAAAGTGAGGAAAAAAACTTCATAACTCTTGACAACTAATACAACATAACTCCTCAACAACATTTTAAGAAACCATCTTCAACACCTAAAGAAGGGTCAAATCGAAGGAATTCTCGTATCTTTATTCCCGCACGGTAGCAATTGGAGTTTGATTGTGTTAAAAGGAAGAAAACATAGAAGAATTTCTTACAACATTCTCATAGTACAACAACTTAGAAATTGAATGTGAAATGTGGATTGGTTTAACTGTTTTATTTACACTCATCCTTCTCAAATCTACAACTCTCATGCTGATGCTCTAATACCCTAAAAGAGTCTAAGGCAGACGTGTTAGCTTTAGCAAATCGAACATTGCTACACTTTATTTTTGATCCTTACTCTTTACAATAGTTCAACCGGGGCTAGGGATTAAATGTTGTTTTATGCGCTGACCTACACTCACTTACATCCAATAATTAAAATTGATTTCTTTTATTCTCCAACATGTGGCTGCCTATAATTCGCATTCCACTTGATTTCTATTTGTAGCCATTTATACTTACTAGTAGTATAATATAATGTTTGAGTATGGAAATAATCTTCAAAGTGGAAACTCGAGAGTTTTATTTGTGCTTTGCAGTTGTATCTTTACTACGATTATCTTTTCCCCAATTCAGCTACCTAAAATATCTATCACATTTAGCTACAAATTTGTCTTCTTGATAAAAAAACAAAAACACACATATTTAGCTAGTAATCTGCCGACTCACTCTACTAAGACGCTATACTCGAGCTCAGTTAACAGCATTGCCGAGTTCACTGCTATTCGTTGGCAAGTTACACACAATTATGGTGTTTATCACATTTTTTACCTAGAAATTTCAAGCTGTCCCAAGACCATATAGTTGAGTAAATGCTTATGTAATGTAGTATACTGCCAGCTATTTGAGTGTACAGTGTATAATACAGAAAAACTCTATTATTACAAAATTTCAAGAAATAGTGACAAATCGACAAGAGCTATAAAAAGAAAAAGAACAATAAATGCTCCTCTTTCACTATTTCGAACAAGTTCTAACATATTCCATTTCTTTAACTATTTAATTTTTTTAAATATTACGTTTTTGAAACTTTATGTACATGGTTAATATATTTCCAAACTCAACAACACATAACTCTATAATTTTAAGGATATTTAGCCCTCACTAAGCATCTAAACTCATTTGACATTTTAGAGTATTGACCTTACAATGTTGATTTACATATTCAGTTGTAATAGTACATTGAAAAACCTAAGACCTCAACTAATAGGTTTAACGTTGTCTATTACAGTCAACAAGATTAATATGGGAGATAAAAGTCCTCGCACTGGCGTTGCTTTTCTTTTCGTTTTGAAAACATGGCGTTGCTTTTCTTTTTAAGTACAGTCATCAAAATACCGCCAATCAAAGATGCAGAGGTTACTCACAATGGCTAATTTATGTAATAAAATGTGCAAATTATTCACATTAACTAAACTAAGTGCTTTCCAAAAATGTAAATTTCACAACCAATCTTTAGCTTCCATTGAAAATTCTCATTCCTAGCCAAATTAAATCAATATTAAACATACTTAGGAACCCAAAGTGCAAAATTGAGCAAGTATCGATGATCAACACAAGGTTCAAGAACTCGGTTTCGGTCTCGGTTTCGGCCATTTGAAAATTTGTTAGTTTCGGCGGGTTCCGTAAATTTCGTTGGTTTTGGTCCAGATTTCGGTTTTCAGTATTTTGGTAATGAATTTGTTAACGGTAAATAAAATGAAAATATATTATATAAAGAAATAGAATACAACATACACCATTCTAAATTTACTACATTCAATAACTTTTCTTGGAGCTACATATGGATTGTTTTCATAATCTTGTTCATTAATTCTGTCGCATGATGCGATGGATAGTCATATTGCATCTGTCATGTACCTATGAACGTTGCCAACATGTTATCATATGAGAAGGGTTCATCATTCTGTGTTGTATATGCAGTTTTACTATTTGAATCACTTGATATATTGCTGTTGTACGTCTCATTGGCTCCTTGATTGAAATAGCCTCCAGTGTAATCGGAAGTAGAATGCCTGTAATTGGGTGGATCTTTTGATGTATATGGGTTATTAGCATAATCGTAATATCGTGGTTCTTCATATTGGACATTTAAATTACTGTCTCATCTTTCATGAGTACGCACCACACCTCTCCGCACATATGATATAGTTGGTCTATGTGAACCACCGGCAACACTAGATCCAACACCATAATTACTTGTTAAACCGATATTGTGACCACCAGCATCATCGTTTGATGAGCCACTACTATTTCCAGTGCTTTGACTTGTTGTTGTTCATGTAGGTATTCCATCCACTGCAGTAATAACATTATGCATCATATCAATCATCGCAGGATCGTCGTCAAGCAACCGTGGTTCAACTTCCGTAGTGCACTTTGCTAGTGGATCCTCCTTGTGAAATATATGATTTAGATCAATTACTTGATCAATTGTATCACGACGTTTAACATTCTTTGCTCTTAGTCTCATATCGTAATGTACATATACCAGCTTTTCAAGATTTTCCATTTTGATTCTATTTCTCAATTTTGTATGAATCATGGAAATGTAGTCCAGTTTCTTTCGCAATTTGAGGAGGAAACCATCTGACTGAGAATATGCATTGCTAAACGTGTAAGGTATGGGGTGTCCACTATGTTGGAGAACAAGTACCTATGGCGTCTCTTGCTTTTGAAGAGCTAAATTAGCCAACTTTCATTTTATAAATGTCCACCTACGTAATGTAATTGAATAATATATATAATGTAATATGGGTTTATGTATCTAAAAAAATATGTAATCTAATTTACTTGTTGTCCAATTTTAATTTATGTCCATATGTCTGGGACCATTCTTGCAATGACACTGTTAAATCCATTTATTACCTCATTATCATTTATCGCATTACCATACTGAATGATAGGATTGAGAAATAACCTACATTTTTGGAAAATGCTAAAATTAATGTATTGTTTTGAATTTTGACATTGTAAAGTAGTAATTTTAAAATACCGGCAGCATGAATTGGTCGATGTAGTTGCCTTTCCCATCTTTTATCGGTAATATCCCACCATTTTTGTGATTGACTTACACCGACATTCTTCCTAATTTGAGATCCAACGCTTCATAAAGATAGCCCATATCCGCTTTGTCATCACTATCCACCATTCTTACAACTTTGACTAATGGCTCAAATATGAGAATTACAGAAGTAGCGGCCGTCCAAAAAGTATCATCGTAAATCAGATCAGCAACATTAGTTGTTGTTCTTATATCCTTAGATGCAAGCTTGGGAATTTTGATGCTCATTCCCTTGTAGCGATCGTTCTTCTTAAATCATTTTTGTGTTTATGAATATAGTCTAATGCAATGAAATGAGTGGCAAATCTAGTCACTACCAGTCTAATCAATTCTTTGCCATTTGTCTCTTTTCTCATTATAGAAAGTAACTAACCATGATTGTATATGAATAGCGTTATTAATTGACAATTTGAAATGATAGTTTTTACCTCTTCTTCTTTTGAAATATCTTCTAAGATCAGATCAATGCAGTGTGCAGCACATGATGTCCAATATAAATGTTTTCTTTTCTCCATCAACAATTGTCCAATTGCTTTGTAGTTAGCCCCGTTATCTATCACAACCTGCACTACTCTATTTTCTCCCATAGACTTTACAACTTCATTCATCAATCTACTTATATATTCTCCACTTTGAAATTCATCTGTAGCGCCTACAGATTTAAGAAATATCGTTTCATGTGTGGAGTACACAAGAAAATTTATAATTTTCCGTCGATTCTGAGTACTTCAACCATCATACATCAACGTACAACCATACTGGTACCAGAAATTATGAAAAGTGCTGATATATGAACGAATTTCTTCTAGTTCCATTTCCAAGTATGGTTGTGATAATTCATACGCTGTAGGTGGATCTATTCCATGACCACATTCCGCAATAGCATCAACCATAGTTGCATAATAAGGACTACTTGCAACATTATGTGGAATATGGTTAAAATAAAAAAAATAGCAATGGCATGACCTATATGCTTTTTAGCATTTTTAGTGCCTTTTATTGCGGATTTAATAGAAGGTTGAGAACTACTTCCTTTTTTTTGCATATATGAGTTGATCCTTGCAGCAGTACGAGTTTCAAAATCATCATCCATTCTTATAGATTTACCACGGACGTTCCGTTCTGTTTCACTAGAAACGACGCCTGATTGGTTATGAGAACTTTGCATCTCCTGTTCTCTGAATATATCTCTGCTTTCCTGCATTTCACGCCATCATTGATTTGTTTGCTGCAGAAACTGCACTTTGTTTTCCGAACATTACCATTGATTGGGTACCGTAATTTCAACCGATTTCTGTAGTGTTTGTCTCGTTCTCCATAACATACCTGTAAATTGTGAAAAATATTATCAGAAACTTTAAATTACATTTTTTATTCTAAAATTGTGCTGTAAGTAAAACAAATAAAAAATTGAAAGCATTTTTTTTAATTGAAAATAGCTCTCTGCCGCATACATGGAAAGCTATACTGAAATAATTAAAAGCATGAAAAGCCACATGTATGAGTATAAAACGTATATGGATTGTGGACTGTATAATATATATATATACACACACACACACCATACATGATAATGCTGCAACATACATGGATTGCCACATCATCATTCATATTAATTGAATTCAATTTCCTTACATGATAACGCTGCATCACAGGGATTGCCACATCATCATTCATATCAAATGAATTCAATTTCCTACCGCTTTAAACAAACCCAAAATCGAACAGAAAATAAAAAATAAAAAAAGTCGTGGTCTTTCTGTTCAATCAGAGAAAAAAGTTGTCGTCGATCGAATCGATTTGATTTCAATAATCAATTCGAACGTTTGATTTAATCTCACGCAGGCAAAAGAAAAGAGGAATACTCAAGAAGATAGATGCTGGAGTATTGCTGAACGATTCGGTTTTTGTGTTAAATTGGTTGTTGTAAGTTTAATTCGAAGTTGTACGTTTTATAGGGTTTAAATTTACTGTTGATTCGCGGTTTTTAATTTTTACAATGATAGAATTTGATTTTATTCGCTTTGATTGATTCTTTTTTGCTTTTGGTGCCTTTATTTCACGTCTGCTGTTTTTCTGCGTACGAGATTCTCCTTTTTTTCTTAGCCCTAGCCCGATCTCGATTTTGGGGGATAATTCCATTTCTTCACCCACTGAAACCGATCCGGTAACTCCGAAATCTCGGGGTACCGGATGAGTTTTAAGCCTTGTATCAACATATTCATCTCCATATATCTATTTATGGTTTTACACTATTAAATCGATATATATTATTCTTTGTACATGACACTCATTAGGTTTGGACAAGCGTTGAGCTTTCTGTCTCTTTGCCCCTTGTCTCTTACCCATTAAGACTACAAACAACACTTGACCAATGATTACTCAATACACCTTTATGCTACTAATTATACAATTTTTAAAGTTTACAAAAAAAACCAGGGAAATATGTATATTTTTTTGATCGATGATAAATTATCTTCCACAATGAAAATACTAAGAAAAATCCAAATAGCTAGAATATATAAAACGTAAATTATGATTTGTGTTACAAGGAATAAATCAAACAACAAACACATTAATTTTGTAAGTCAGCATCATAGCCCTTTCAAAATTTAATTTTTATATTTTTACTACCTCTTTTAAATTCAGATCATATATATAATATATATATATATATACACATTTAACCGCAAATTTGCACCCATCAAACTTTGATTTTACTAACCTGTTCCAATGCTTACTGAGTCGCGATTTTCTAAAGTCGTGTTCCCTGGTATTTGTAGTTGAAATTGATGATGTTCCTATTCTCTCTGTAGTGGATATCGATGACATCACTCGCGATATCCCTAGGTTGGCAAATTTCAATCGAATGAAATTGAACATAATCAGATGAAATCGTCTTGTAGTCGAATGAAAGTTTTGATCAAATGAAATCGAACAATTTATTTTGAAAAAGAAAATCAAATGAAATCGAATGGCAATTTCGATCGATTCCCCAAAAAAAACTTCTTTGAAGCGAATGACGATTTTGATCCCTGAAGTTTGTATGAAAGAAGTAAGCGTGGAGAAGGAACTGGGGCTAGGAATGAAATTAATGCCAGTTTACTTTTTTACCCCCACCAAAACGAGGTTTAAAACACAAATAAATGTTGTTAATAAATAAACTATAAATATGTATTTTTAGCATCACATTTCAAGTATAGTAATGGATATTGTCCTGATTAGTATGCAACACAAATAAGCGTTGGCAATTGAAAAAAAATAATTGTTAGGAAACTGCTATTAAGATGTAGTGGTTATTGTTTGATCATGCGCGATATACACACGTATCAATTAACGATTTGAAATTAAAATAGTGTTTTTTTGCTAATAGTCTCGGAATTCGACGAAACCAGTTTCATCGGATCTAGAATATTCAAACATTTCAGGACTTCCCGTTTCGTAGAGATCAGAGCTTCTATGTGATGGAGCGAACTGCAAAAATCAAATGTTAAAAGCGTGTGGATATAATATATTATATTTTCCCTATAGATAATCCTAAACATCATAAACCTAGTTTTACCCCCTTCCTCCCTCTTCCACTTTTCTTTTTCTCAATGAAACAATGAAGCCGCTATATCCTCAAAAATAACAATGAAAACGTGGCTTTAAAATGCAAAAGAAATTTGGAAAAAGTCATAAAAATACAAAGCTTATGTCTTTTCTCTTGCGTAACGAAGTTGATCACGTTGGTGGATTGTGCGTAACGGCCCGCAAATCTGTACTATCTGAGTTGACTAAATACACTACATGTCCAACCCAAATTGCACAAAAATATGAATCATTCTGAAATAAGCAGAAAAAGATTGAAGAAGAACAGAAATAACAACACAGAATCTCACAATCGCAATGGAATGAAATATAATATATAAATAATCACTTTTGAAATGCAACTGTATTTGGACTTACATACATTATCAGAGTATATCACAAGTACAACACAACGGAAAAAATTCTAAATATCAACACTGAAGCTTACTTGACTGCCCGTAAAAATTTGGGCACCCAAGAGTTTAGGTAAAACAAAACAAACTCTGGGTCAGTCATAGGACTGGTATGAGTAAACAATTTAAAACAGTTTGACAAAACAAACGATATCTCATAAGACCACGCCGTATAAAACAGAACGGGTTTTTCCCTTATGAGAATCTAAAACACTTGATTTAACTTTCAAAATCCTTTTGAAAGAAAAGCTAATCTTTGTATCAAAACTCTTTAGATATTATAATAGTGTCTAAATCAAATAAACAACAATCAATTGGAACGTTTGCATCTCACGCTCCACATATATAATATACAATCAAAACCGCGAGCATTTTTTGGGTAATGAATTTCCAACTATGACAAGGTATGGAACCACTTTCCGATAGTGTATCTCTAGAGAGAATACACTGGGTTCAACAAGAACACCTTGTAACCCGACCACTATTAACCGACCACTTATTTAGCTTGAGTATATCGAATGTATATCACCAACAGTTGGGATCAGCAATTGTTTTCCCAAATGGGACAACATCGAATAGAATAAAGAATGAAATGAATTTCATTAGATAGGTGATTATATCACCAACAGTTGGGATCAACAATTGTTTTCCCAAATGTTGCCTGCCCGATTTTTGCATTTCCCAGTTGCTGAGGCCTGAGGCTATGATTACTTACCATTCATTGATCACAATCACTTTGAATGCCACATTGTCAGATCCGTTTAATCATCAATTGGTTTACACAAATATACTCTGGATATTATGCTAAGAGAAAAAAATTCTCCGCCACCATATATATATATATATATATATATATATATATATATATTTGTACAAACCAAACATATGCGATTATTGGAAATACTCTATCAGACACTCGTCCATACAACTTCGTTCTGGGACTGAACGAAACCGAAGGCACAATTTCCGTTAATCCATCTTAGGAAATTTCTACCTAGGATTAACAGAAAAAGACCTTGCACTTTACTCTATCTTCGATTATCTTCATATAATCTTATCCGCAACGCTACTGCCAATGTGGAGTGGTTCTTGGATAATAATCCAACCGGTCTCTCCATATTGACAACGATATTGGCAAATACTTCGATAGTCGGTTATTTAACTATCGAAGAAAAACAAACATTCATTTAAAGCATCAAACAAATCACTAGTCCTCTTAATTAATATTTCATTAATTAAATAAATTCTACATTTCCTTACCATTATTCGTTAACCAAATATTCTCAAAAATCATCTTAGCTTCTTATGCTATATGGAAAACATTTCCATATCTGTAACAACCCGAAAATCTGGGCCAGTTTAAAATTTTTATTTTGGCAAATTTAGGGAATTTTGAATATTTAAAATAAATCATTTTAAATAAAAACGAAGGAAAATTTATTTTGGAATTGAAATTCGACCTATATATTATATATGTCGTCGTTAGAATATAAATATTTATATATATAATTATAAATAGAATTGAAAATGGCGCGGTAGTTCGATAATTCGATTTCAAACTTCAATTGAATGTACCGGGTGCAAAATAATCCGGATTTTAGTGAAACCAAAAACATTAGGATCTAATTGGTAATATCTTTCCAACGAATCCGAAAAATCAAGATTTCATAGCGGGAATCAAAAGGTATGTCCATTTGAAAATTCTGAATAGTCGCTATGGAATTCAGGCCCTTAAAAATGGACATTTTGCAAATGACCTCGGATTTCGACGAAACCAGTTTTGTTGGGTCCGTGGTGTCAAGTTATTGCTAGGTTTCAAATTTCATAATTTTTCGAATCAATATGTGAGTGTGGCAAAGGAAAACGCGTTTGACCAGTTTCAGTGATTTTAATCGACTGGAAAATGGCCATTTTTCCAACGGTCTCAGAATTCGACGAAACTAGTTTTGTTAGGACCGTATCGTCAATACGAAGCTAGAAAATATTTTTCTGGAATTTTTTTAGTTAGTATGTGACCCCGGTAATTTGAAATGTACGTTTAAAATTCAATATAGCGATTTAAATGTAAATTCAACGGAAACTGATTCAAACGATCGAATCAACCTACGAAACATGTCCCATTGTGTTCGGAATGGTGGTAAAACGCTATGGACGACAGGCGGTGGACCTCGTTTAGGGGTCGTATGTAAAAGTCAACTTTTTACAAATTAAAAAAAATATATAATCCTTCTCTTCTCCCCTTAAATTCCGCTGCCCCCCCCTTTGATTTTCAATCGGCATTCAGAAAAAAAAAGAGAAAAAAAAAAAGAAAAAAAATTTAAAACGAGAATCGCAGCGCCCTTCGAGGGCTTCAGAATTGTGGTTGCTGGATCGAAGTCGGATGGGCGGACAACTCGATTCTCGAGCTCGAACTCGTGACCTTGGTGGCGATTTCCTGGGCTGACGGTGGCGTCGAGCGGGGTCTGGCGACTGCCAGTGGTGCGCGGCACGTAGGCGAAGCGGGAGGAGGTAGGCGACGCTGGCGACTCCAAGATGGCGGGCTCCGATCTCCTCCACGACGTCAGTGGCGATGGCGAACTCCAACCCTAATGGTGGAGCCACCTGAAAATCCGAACACAGTAAGCCTCTCTTTGTTTTATTTATTTATTTATTTTTATATATGTATATCAATTGTTTTAAAACTGAAAAAAAAACATAGAACATAAAGAATTGGGATTTTTGTATATAGATCATTGTTTTTGAAAATCTAAAAAAGCATTGGTTTTTAAAATAATAATAGCTTCGAATTAAAAATGTGATTTTTATATATTGAACTTCGAATTAAAAATGTGATTTTTATATATTGAACTTCGAATTAAAAATGTGATTTTTATATATTGAACTTCGAATTAAAATGTGATTTTTATATATTGAACTTCGAATTAAAAATGTGATTTTTATATATTGAACTTCGAATTAAAAATGTGATTTTTATATATTGAACTTCGAATTAAAAATGTGATTTTTATATATTGAACTTCGAATTAAAAATGTGATTTTTATATATTGAACTTCGAATTAAAAATGTGATTTTAATATATTGAATAACGAAGTAAAAATTCGATTTTTACATATGTAGTGAAAGCGGACAACGAAGGTGACAAAAAGGCGAGGATTTCTCTCAATGAAGAGTCGTGGAGCTAGGATAGCTATCGGTGAGAATTTCTCACCTTTCAATTCATTTTTCTAGTTATATATATACTAGGATGCAGACGGTGCTTAGTAGCACCCGACACAATCGTCCACAGACCATGGACTTGTTTGTTTGATTGCAAAAATTAGTTAGATTATTTGATTGAAATTGAATTATGTGGTGAAATGAATTGATTTGATTGATGTGTGAATGGCGTGGGCCTTCACTAGATCGGGGATAAGGCTAGGCCTCGTCCCGTTTCTAGTATCGTGCCATTATGCCGCCGAAATTTTCTAAAATAAGTTAGAAAAATAAAAATATCATTTTATTTAAAGAATGAACTGAATAGAAATTCATATGTGGGAATAAAATGTTTTGTCGTTAAAAATGTAATTTTTAACGTGAATGTGAATAAATAAATATTCATTTACAAACCAGAGGGTTTGTTTATGTACACCTATTTGAATGACATTGATTGGGACGATAAATTTTACACATCGCCCAACTGCACAAATAAAATCTGTGTTTGATTGTTTGAAAACCCCACACGGGTGTTGGGATGAAATTTGAAGTTCACTCATCCTGATTGATTGAATATGTCGATCGATTGATTGACAGGCTGTTATAAGCGTTAGATATCTATATTTGATGCTTATACAGTGTAGTGCACTTTGGTTGATGGTTGATTATTTTTCAATGCTATTATATGTGTGTAATGTATGAATATCCATATAATTAACATTATATGGTGATTGATTGGGCCTCATTCCAATTTGAAAAATAAAGAATATTATAAAATAAAAGTTCATGTGTTGACAGTACTCATCCATTGAGATTGGTCATGTGTTGAACGAAATATTTTAGTAATAAAATTTACATCTTTATCGATAAAATAAAAGTTCATGTGTTGACAGTACTCATCCATTGAGATTGGTCATGTGTTGAACGAAATATTTTAGTAATAAAATTTACATCTTTATCGATATAAAATAAAAGTTCATGTGTTGACAGTACTCATCCATTGAAATTGGTCATGTGTTGAACGAAATATTTTGATAATAACAACTATTTGAAAAAGAAATATTTGAAATAGAATATTTGAAAATAGAAATTTATGAAGCCGTGTTGGTTAGATTGACGCCATTTTGTCGTGAACGATATTTATATCGATTTTATTCATTTCGAAATGAATTGAATTGAAAACGATTTCGAAATGAATTGAATTAAAACGATTTCGAAATGAATTGAATTAAAAACGATTTCGAAATGAATTTTAATTGAAAACGATTTCGAAATGAATTGAATTGAAAACGATTTCGAAATGAATTGAATTAAAAACGATTTCGAAATGAATTGAATTGAAAACGATTTCGAAATGAATTGAATTGAAAACGATTTCGAAATGAATTGAATTGAAAACGATTTCGAAATGAATTGAATTGAAAAAGATTTCGAAATGAATTGAATTGAAAACGATTTCGAAATGAATTGAATTGAAAACGATTTCGAAATGAATTGAAATGAAAACGATTTCGAAATGAATTGAATTGAAAACGATTTCGAAATGAATTGAATTGAAAACGATTTCGAAATGAATTGAATTGAAAACGATTTCGAAATGAATTGAATTGAAAACGATTTCGAAATGAATTGAATTAAAAACGATTTCGAAATGAATTGAAAACGAATTCAAATTGAATTGAAAGCAAATTGAAATGAATTCAAATTGAATTGAAATTTGAATTGAATAGAAATGAATTTTAAAACGAATTTATAAAGAAGAATTCAATTTTGATTTGAATTGAAAAGAAAGTTGAAATTGCTTTTGAAACGATTTTAAAACTATTTATATAATTCGTTTTAAATAGAAATCGACGAAGTATATATTATATATATAATATAATGGCCTGAATAGAACGCGCCGCGCCGCGGCAGTTCGTGAATTTCGACCATTTATTTCAAACGGACAATACGGGAGATCCGACCGTCGGATTCTCCTAAAACCGGAACCGTTGGGTTCGTATCGAAAAGAGCTTTCTAACGAATATTAGAAATTAGAAATCTAACGGTTGGATTTGGAATTATGTCCAAATCAAATTTGAAAAAGGTCGCTATAAGTGCAGTTCGATGGCCATTGATGGAAATCGACTGTACGGGCCTTGATAAAATTATTAAAAATAGTAATAATTTGTGTAAAATCATAAGAAATGATTTAGAAAGAATTGGGATGAAAAACTCCATATTTGAAAAGATAAAAATAGATTTTTATCGAAATGAACTAGTTTTGAACTAAAATTATAATTCTATTTATTTTTAAATAAATAAATTGAATTTGAAATGGTTTTGAAAATAACCAAAATTTCCAATGATTGCATTGGAATGGATTTGAATCGAAATTGTCTTCGGAATATTTCGATGTTGGATTTCGTGATTATACAAATGTTGTTATGGAAATTTGAAAGATATATATATATATATATATATATCGTTATTTCCAATGCGATATTTGTTAGTCGTAGAATTTGATATTGAATATAAGCCGGTATATTTTCTATTCAGAGCCTTATATTGAATATCAAATGTGATTTGGGTTTGTCGTGAATGGTGTCTTCACTAACACTGTTCTTGAACCCAGTTGAGAAAAGATTAAATCTTTTTATTTAGATTTAATGAAGTGTACCAATTAAATAATATTTAATTGGAATTGAATTGATATTGATTTTTGGGTTTATCGTGAACAGTGTTTTAAACAACACTCGTTCTTTAACCCGATAATTAATGAATGTGATTTTGGGTTTATCGTGAACCGTGTTTTAAATGACACTGATTCTTTAACCCAGTCGAAGATTAAAACTAAGTGGAGTTTTAATGAATCTTTAATTAGATTGAAATGATTGAAAATGGAGTATCACCAATTTTGCTCCAGGCGATAGTTAAATCTTTAATTAGATTTGAACGTGAAATGGTAATTGAATTTACCGATAACACCGTGGTGTTAGATATGAAGTATAACCAGTTTTACTTCATGGGATGAATAGGTTGGGATCGGGAAATTAAAACAAATGATTACTCCGGTAAGGTTCGCTAATCCCGACTAGTTTGAATTGATATTCAAAAATAGATTAAAGAATAAATTCAGGAATTTATCTTGGATAAAATTAATGGGAACCTTTCCCTATGAATGTGAAATTTAGAAACTAACTGTCGGTTAGCCAAGCAGAATGGTTTTCTGGATATTGATCTGATGTTGGTTTCGGCCTTCGGGGTTAATATTTGGGAAATTATTCTCTTGATTAATTTACGGTTAGTGACTGATGAATTGGAATGAGGCGTATGTTGTGTTTGTGTAACACTTATTTAAAATATACGCGAGTTATTCGGAAAGACCGGGTTTATCCCATTCTGAATAACCGATACGACGATAAGTCGAAGATGAAGACGGTGGTCGAAGACCGGAAGTCTTCACGTTGTTTGGGTGAATACTGATGATCTTGATAGGGCTGTACACCCAAGAAGATGGAAACAGTTGGTGATCGTCCAGACGTACTTGGAGATGGATGGATATGCGAGGAAAGTGCCTCCGGTTTCGTTCAGACCCAGAACGGACTTGTAAATGGACTGTGTGTCTGACATTGGATTTTAGTCCGTGTGATGGATCTCTATTAAATATATATCTGTTTGGCGGTGGAGAATTTATTCTCTTGCTTAACGCCCTTCTCTGAGACGTACGAGCTCAGGGGTTATATATTGATGGATATCAATCGCATGGAGTGAATTGCCTGTGTGGCATGCTAAGATGCAAATGATCAAGGCTTCTGTTGAAAAGCAAAGTCTTGTGGTTGATGGTCGAAGCACAGCCTTTGTGGCGTAGCTTTGTGTAACGTTGATTCGCGAGTATCACACCCGGTATGAATCAAAAACGGGAGACGGACATCAGGGAGGACATGCATTTCTTTCTAGTTAGGAGTGGCGTCAGTGCTTGAACTGGCCGACGAGTTTGACTCATGTGGATATTGCTTATTATTACTTGCTGAAAAGCGAGGCGCCTCGTGATATCGGTTTCGGCCGATGCTTCTGGTCGGCTGACGGGCCAGGCTTACGCCCCAAAGGGCGGGGAAACGCAGTGTTCAGGAATTTTAATCCACATCGGTGGACCAGCCCTGACGATCCAAAGGCTTGATTGAGTACTTGCCTGAGGGGCGGACTAGAGCGTCTCGAATCGGAGAGGATCTTGCCCCTAGCCTCGGTTCATACCATAAATGATAACACAACTTCCAATACGACATTGCGGTTTTGATTGTAAACTTATATATGGCGACATAGTGTTATGGGGCATTCATGCCGCCTATGATTGATACTTATGATTTGAAGTTGTTTTATACACTATGCACTTATAGTAGTATCAAACGATTTGTTTTAAACGTATCAAGCATTCTTTGGCTGTTATAAGGGAAAACCCTATCCTCGGCTGCGTTGCATTGTGTGATGGGACCTGGGTCTTATAACAGCTTCATTTTTCTTTATTTAGCATTGCGCTGTTGTTTTACGCACTGGTATTCTTGGGAGGAAACCCGTTCCGTGTTATACGGCGTGGTCCCTTGATTTACCTAACTTTAAAAATAAAAGATCAATAACTGTTTTTGTTCTCACACCAGTCACATGACTGACCTGGAGTTTATTGTTTTAACCTAAACTCTGGGTGCCCTTATTTTGACACGGGCAGCTAGTAGTTTTGGTTTTGCAGATTTATATTCACAGGATCCTGGTTTACAGCTGGAACGATATCCGGAAAGCTTTGTATCCGTATATCTCTTCTAGTTGTGTATTGTATTATTTTCCGCTGCTATGTAATGTATTTAAATGTAATTTAAATCTCTGATATTTCTGTGTAATATTCATTTATACTCTGTATATTCTTGTAATCTGATGCATTGTTGTAATATACAATGAAATGTTCTTCTGTATGTGTTCTGTTGTGGTTTGTTCTCGAACTATCCGACGCTTTCCTTTACGGGGAAGTTACGGGTTTTCACAGTTGGTATCAGAGCTTTGGTTTACAAAGCTCAGAGAACAAGACACATTAGAACCATACGGAAGAATTCATCAGATATTGGATTAGTAATATCCAACGGGAATGACTCGTTAGAGATGGGATCAGTAGTATCCTAGAACGAGTGTGAAGAGTATATTTTTAAAGTAAAAACAAATTTAGTTTTGAAAATATAAATCCATTATTCGTATTTGGTTATTTATTTATATTGATGTGGACAATCCAGTATATATAGATTTTGCGTATACATCTGATCCGCGTGTATTCGAAATTTTAATATACTGGATAGATATAGAATTACACTCTAATCGCCCGGAGATAATTTTGATGATGGAGCTCCATCATTAGAATTTATGTTCGAGTGACGAAAGTGGGCTTTCTATATATTTCCTATTGACTGGTGTGAGAACCAAAATTAGATAGGACCTATTGTTGTGATTTGGCATCAAAAATCATGATTTTATTATATATATCAAATTATGAATTTGAGACTCTAATTCACTAATTGATTGATGTTTGTGTTGTTTGTTTATTTGGTTAATAATTTTGAACCATTTAGCCTAATTGAACCAAATATTGAATTATATTGAAAATTGGTTGCGTTTGCTTGCATATACTTGTACTTACCTTGAACAGGTCATAGCAAGGAGGCTAGAGCAGAGAATAAAATTTGTTTGCCCGACAAATAGGTACATGTTTACTACATAATTTACTGTTTTGTTTGGGTGATGATGATTTTATGAGCCTATTGGCTAGCCGCTTGGCTTTTTCTTTTTCTTTTTGAGATCTGAAGGACCGGGGAAGCTATTTGAAATTCTCCGATGCTCCCGGTGCAGGGGAGGTTATGGCGAAATTTTTCGAAAATTTAGGGTGTTAGCCAAATTTTTGAAGAATTTGAAAATTCTCAAAAACTGAAAAGTTGGAGAATGGAAGCCAGATCGAGCGTAGAGTTGATTAATCAAACCACTTTCGACTTTGTTCCTTTTCGGGGACGAAAAGTTTTAAGTGGGGGAGATTGTAACAACCCGAAAATCTGGGCCAGTTTAAAATTTTTATTTTGGCAATTTTAGCGAATTTTGAATATTTAAAATAAATCATTTTAAATAAAAACGAAGGAAAATTTATTTTGGAATTGAAATTCGACGTATATATTATATATGTCGTCGTTAGAATATAAATATTTATATATATAATTATAAATAGAATTGAAAATGGCACGGTAGTTCGATAATTCGATTTCAAACTTCAATTGAATGTACCGGGTGCAAAATAATCCGGATTTTAGTGAAACCAAAAACATTAGGATCTAATTGGTAATATCTTTCCAACGAATCCGAAAAATCAAGATTTCATAGCGGGAATCAAAAGGTATGTCCAGTTGAAAATTCTGAATAGTCGCTATGGAATTCAGGCCCTTAAAAATGGACATTTTGCAAATGACCTCGGATTTCGATGAAACCAGTTTTGTTGGGTCCGTGGTGTCAAGTTATCGCTAGGTTTCAAATTTCATAATTTTTCGAATCAATATGTGAGCGTGGCAAAGGAAAACGCGTTTGACCAGTTTCAATGATTTTAATCGACTGGAAAATGGCCATTTTTCCAACGGTCTCAGAATTCGACGAAACTAGTTTTGTTAGGACCGTATCGTCAATACGAAGCTAGAAAATATTTTTCTGGAATTTTTTTAGTTAGTATGTGACCCCGGTAATTTGAAATGTACGTTTAAAATTCAATATAGCGATTTAAATGTAAATTCAACGGAAACTGATTCAAACGATCGAATCAACCTACGAAACATGTCCCACTGTGTTCGGAATGGTGGTAAAACGCTATGGACGACAGGAGGTGGACCTCGTTTAGGGGTCGTATGTAAAAGTCAACTTTTTACAAATTAAAATAAAAAAAATATAATCCTTCTCTTCTCCCCTTAAATTCCGCTGCCCCCCCCCTTTGATTTTCAATCGGCATTCAGAAAAAAAAAGAGAAAAAAAAAAGAAAAAAATTAAAACGAGAATCGCAGCGCCCTTCGAGGGCTTCAGAATCGTGGTTGCTGGATCGAAGTCGGATGGGCGGACAACTCGATTCTCGAGCTCGAACTCGTGACCTTGGTGGCGATTTCCTGGGCTGACGGTGGCGTCGAGCGGGGTCTAGCGACTACCAGTGGTGCGCGGCACGTAGGCGAAGCGGGTGGAGGTAGGCGACGCTGGCGACTCCAAGATGGCGGGCTCCGATCTCCTCCACGACGTCGGTGGCGATGGCGAACTCCAACCCTAATGGTGGAGCCACCTGAAAATCCGAACACAGTAAGCCTCTCTTTGTTTTATTTATTTATTTATTTTTATATATGTATATCAATTGTTTTAAAACTGAAAAAAAACATAGAACAGAAAGAATTGGGATTTTTGTATATAGATCATTGTTTTTGAAAATCTAAAAAAGCATTGGTTTTTAAAATAATAATAGCTTCGAATTAAAAATGTGATTTTTATATATTGAACTTCGAATTAAAAATGTGATTTTTATATATTGAACTTCGAATTAAAAATGTGATTTTTATATATTGAACTTCGAATTAAAAATGTGATTTTTATATATTGAACTTCGAATTAAAAATGTGATTTTTATATATTGAATAACGAAGTAAAAATTCGATTTTTACATATGTAGTGAAAGCGGACAACGAAGGTGACAAAAAGGCGAGGATTTCTCTCAATGAAGAGTCGTGGAGCTAGGATAGCTATCGGTGAGAATTTCTCACCTTTCAATTCATTTTTCTAGTTATATATATACTAGGATGCAGACGGTGCTTAGTAGCACCCGACACAATCGTCCACAGACCATGGACTTGTTTTTTTGATTGCAAAAATTAGTTAGATTATTTGATTGAAATTGAATTGTGTGGTGAAATGAATTGATTTGATTGATGTGTGAATGGCGTGGGCCTTCACTAGACCGGGGATAAGGCTAGGCCTCATCCCGTTTCTAGTATCGTGCCGTTATGCCGCCGAAATTTTCTAAAATAAGTTAGAAAAATAAAAATATCATTTTATTTAAAGAATGAACTGAATAGAAATTCATATGTGGGAATAAAATGTTTTGTCGTTAAAAATGTAATTTTTAACGTGAATGTGAATAAATAAATATTCATTTACAAACCAGACGGTTTGTTTATGTACACCTATTTGAATGACATTGATTGGGACGATAAATTTTACACATCGCCCAACTGCACAAATAAAATCTGTGTTTGATTGTTTGAAAACCCCACACGGGTGTTGGGATGAAATTTGAAGTTCACTCATCCTGATTGATTGAATATGTCGATCGATTGATTGACAGGCTGTTATAAGCGTTAGATATCTATATTTGATGCTTATACAGTGTAGTGCACTTTGGTTGATGGTTGATTATTTTTCAATGCTATTATATGTGTGTAATGTATGAATATCCATATAATTAACATTATATGGTAATTGATTGGGCCTCATTCCAATTTGAAAAATAAAGAATATTATAAAATAAAAGTTCATGTGTTGACAGTACTCATCCATTGAGATTGGTCATGTGTTGAACGAAATATTTTAGTAATAAAATTTACATCTTTATCGATAAAATAAAAGTTCATGTGTTGACAGTACTCATCCATTGAGATTGGTCATGTGTTGAACGAAATATTTTAGTAATAAAATTTACATCTTTATCAATATAAAATAAAAGTTCATGTGTTGACAGTACTCATCCATTGAAATTGGTCATGTGTTGAACGAAATATTCTGATAATAACAACTATTTTGAAAAAGAAATATTTGAAATAGAATATTTGAAAATAGAAATTTATGAAGCCGTGTTGGTTAGATTGACGCCATTTTGTCGTGAACGATATTTATATCGATTTTATTCATTTCGAAATGAATTGAATTGAAAACGATTTCGAAATGAATTGAATTAAAACGATTTCGAAATGAATTGAATTAAAAACGATTTCGAAATGAATTTTAATTGAAAACGATTTCGAAATGAATTGAATTGAAAACAATTTCGAAATGAATTGAATTAAAAACGATTTCGAAATGAATTGAATTGAAAACGATTTCGAAATGAATTGAATTGAAAACGATTTCGAAATGAATTGAATTGAAAACGATTTCGAAATGAATTGAATTGAAAACGATTTCGAAATGAATTGAATTGAAAACGATTTCGAAATGAATTGAATTGAAAACGATTTCGAAATGAATTGAATTGAAAACGATTTCGAAATGAATTGAATTGAAAACGATTTCGAAATGAATTGAATTGAAAACGATTTCGAAATGAATTGAATTAAAAACGATTTCGAAATGAATTGAAAACGAATTCAAATTGAATTGAAAGCAAATTGAAATGAATTCAAATTGAATTGAAATTTGAATTGAATAGAAATGAATTTTAAAACGAATTTATAAAGAAGAATTCAATTTTGATTTGAATTGAAAAGAAAGTTGAAATTGCTTTTGAAACGATTTTAAAACTATTTATATAATTCGTTTTAAATAGAAATCAACGAAGTATATATTATATATATAATATAATGGCCTGAATAGAACGCGCCGCGCCGCGGCAGTTCGTGAATTTCGACCATTTATTTCAAACGGACAATACGGGAGATCCGACCGTCGGATTCTCCTAAAACCGGAACCGTTGGGTTCGTATCGAAAAGAGCTTTCTAACGAATATTAGAAATTAGAAATCTAACGGTTGGATTTGGAATTATGTCCAAATCAAATTTGAAAAAGGTCGCTATAAGTGCAGTTCGATGGCCATTGATGGAAATCGACTGTACGGGCCTTGATAAAATTATTAAAAATAGTAATAATTTGTGTAAAATCATAAGAAATGATTTAGAAAGAATTGGGATGAAAAACTCCATATTTGAAAAGATAAAAATAGATTTTTATCGAAATGAACTAGTTTTGAACTAGAATTATAATTCTATTTATTTTTAAATAAATAAATTGAATTTGAAATGGTTTTGAAAATAACCAAAATTTCCAATGATTGCATTGGAATGGATTTGAATCGAAATTGTCTTCGGAATATTTCGATGTTGGATTTCGTGATTATACAAATGTTGTTATGGAAATTTGAAAGATATATATATATATATCGTTATTTCCAATGCGATATTTGTTAGTCGTAGAATTTGATATTGAATATAAGCCGGTATATTTTCTATTCAGAGCCTTATATTGAATATCAAATGTGATTTGGGTTTGTCGTGAATGGTGTCTTCACTAACACTGTTCTTGAACCCAGTTGAGAAAAGATTAAATCTTTTTATTTAGATTTAATGAAGTGTACCAATTAAATAATATTTAATTGGAATTGAATTGATATTGATTTTTGGTTTTATCGTGAACAGTGTTTTAAACAACACTCGTTCTTTAACCCGATAATTAATGAATGTGATTTTGGGTTTATCGTGAACCGTGTTTTAAATGACACTGATTCTTTAACCCAGTCGAAGATTAAAACTAAGTGGAGTTTTAATGAATCTTTAATTAGATTGAAATGATTGAAAATGGAGTATCACCAATTTTGCTCCAGGCGATAGTTAAATCTTTAATTAGATTTGAACGTGAAATGGTAATTGAATTTACCGATAACACCGTGGTGTTAGATATGAAGTATAACCAGTTTTACTTCATGGGATGAATAGGTTGGGATCGGGAAATTAAAACAAATGATTACTCCGGTAAGGTTCGCTAATCCCGACTAGTTTGAATTGATATTCAAAAATAGATTAAAGAATAAATTCAGGAATTTATCTTGGATAAAATTAATGGGAACCTTTCCCTATGAATGTGAAATTTAGAAACTAACTGTCGGTTAGCCAAGCAGAATGGTTTTCTGGATATTGATCTGATGTTGGTTTCGGCCTTCGGGGTTAATATTTGGGAAATTATTCTCTTGATTAATTTACGGTTAGTGACTGATGAATTGGAATGAGGCGTATGTTGTGTTTGTGTAACACTTATTTAAAATATACGCGAGTTATTCGGAAAGACCGGGTTTATCCCATTCTGAATAACCGATACGACGATAAGTCGAAGATGAAGACGGTGGTCGAAGACCGGAAGTCTTCACGTTGTTTGGGTGAATACTGATGATCTTGATAGGGCTGTACACCCAAGAAGATGGAAACAGTTGGTGATCGTCCAGACGTACTTGGAGATGGATGGATATGCGAGGAAAGTGCCTCCGGTTTCGTTCAGACCCAGAACGGACTTGTAAATGGACTGTGTGTCTGACATTGGATTTTAGTCCGTGTGATGGATCTCTATTAAATATATATCTGTTTGGCGGTGGAGAATTTATTCTCTTGCTTAACGCCCTTCTCTGAGACGTACGAGCTCAGGGGTTATATATTGATGGATATCAATCGCATGGAGTGAATTGCCTGTGTGGCATGCTAAGATGCAAATGATCAAGGCTTCTGTTGAAAAGCAAAGTCTTGTGGTTGATGGTCGAAGCACAGCCTTTGTGGCGTAGCTTTGTGTAACGTTGATTCGCGAGTATCACACCCGGTATGAATCAAAAACGGGAGACGGACATCAGGGAGGACATGCATTTCTTTCTAGTTAGGAGTGGCGTCAGTGCTTGAACTGGCCGACGAGTTTGACTCATGTGGATATTGCTTATTATTACTTGCTGAAAAGCGAGGCGCCTCGTGATATCGGTTTCGGCCGATGCTTCTGGTCGGCTGACGGGCCAGGCTTACGCCCCAAAGGGCGGGGAAACGCAGTGTTCAGGAATTTTAATCCACATCGGTGGACCAGCCCTGACGATCCAAAGGCTTGACTGAGTACTTGCCTGAGGGGCGGACTAGAGCGTCTCGAATCGGAGAGGATCTTGCCCCTAGCCTCGGTTCATACCATAAATGATAACACAACTTCCAATACGACATTGCGGTTTTGATTGTAAACTTATATATGGCGACATAGTGTTATGGGGCATTCATGCCGCCTATGATTGATACTTATGATTTGAAGTTGTTTTATACACTATGCACTTATAGTAGTATCAAACGATTTGTTTTAAACGTATCAAGCATTCTTTGGCTGTTATAAGGGAAAACCCTATCCTCGGCTGCGTTGCATTGTGTGATGGGACCTGGGTCTTATAACAGCTTCATTTTTCTTTATTTAGCATTGCGCTGTTGTTTTACGCACTGGTATTCTTGGGAGGAAACCCGTTCCGTGTTATACAGCGTGGTCCCTTGATTTACCTAACTTTAAAAATAAAAGATCAATAACTGTTTTTGTTCTCACACCAGTCACATGACTGACCTGGAGTTTATTGTTTTAACCTAAACTCTGGGTGCCCTTATTTTGACACGGGCAGCTAGTAGTTTTGGTTTTGCAGATTTATATTCACAGGATCCTGGTTTACAGCTGGAACGATATCCGGAAAGCTTTGTATCCGTATATCTCTTCTAGTTGTGTATTGTATTATTTTCCGCTGCTATGTAATGTATTTAAATGTAATTTAAATCTCTGATATTTCTGTGTAATATTCATTTATACTCTGTATATTCTTGTAATCTGATGCATTGTTGTAATATACAATGAAATGTTCTTCTGTATGTGTTCTGTTGTGGTTTGTTCTCGAACTATCCGACGCTTTCCTTTACGGGGAAGTTACGGGTTTTCACAGTTGGTATCAAAGCTTTGGTTTACAAAGCTCAGAGAACAAGACACATTAGAACCATACGGAAGAATTCATCAGATATTGGATTAGTAATATCCAACGGGAATGACTCGTTAGATATGGGATCAGTAGTATCCTAGAACGAGTGTGAAGAGTATATTTTTAAAGTAAAAACAAATTTAGTTTTGAAAATATAAATCCATTATTCGTATTTGGTTATTTATTTATATTGATGTGGACAATCCAGTATATATAGATTTTGCGTATACATCTGATCCGCGTGTATTCGAAATTTTAATATACTGGATAGATATAGAATTACACTCTAATCGCCCGGAGATAATTTTGATGATGGAGCTCCATCATTAGAATTTATGTTCGAGTGACGAAAGTGGGCTTTCTATATATTTCCTATTGACTGGTGTGAGAACCAAAATTAGATAGGACCTATTGTTGTGATTTGGCATCAAAAATCATGATTTTATTATATATATCAAATTATGAATTTGAGACTCTAATTCACTAATTGATTGATGTTTGTGTTGTTTGTTTATTTGGTTAATAATTTTGAACCATTTAGCCTAATTGAACCAAATATTGAATTATATTGAAAATTGGTTGCGTTTGCTTGCATATACTTGTACTTACCTTGAACAGGTCATAGCAAGGAGGCTAGAGCAGAGAATAAAATTTGTTTGCCCGACAAATAGGTACATGTTTACTACATAATTTACTGTTTTGTTTGGGTGATGATGATTTTATGAGCCTATTGGCTAGCCGCTTGGCTTTTTCTTTTTCTTTTTGAGATCTGAAGGACCGGGGAAGCTATTTGAAATTCTCCGATGCTCCCGGTGCAGGGGAGGTTATGGCGAAATTTTTCGAAAATTTAGGGTGTTAGCCAAATTTTTGAAGAATTTGAAAATTCTCAGAAACTGAAAAGTTGGAGAATGGAAGCCAGATCGAGCGTAGAGTTGATTAATCAAACCACTTTCGACTTTGTTCCTTTTCGGGGACGAAAAGTTTTAAGTGGGGGAGATTGTAACAACCCGAAAATCTGGGCCAGTTTAAAATTTTTATTTTGGCAATTTTAGCGAATTTTGAATATTTAAAATAAATCATTTTAAATAAAAACAAAGGAAAATTTATTTTGGAATTGAAATTCGACGTATATATTATATATGTCGTCGTTAGAATATAAATATTTATATATATAATTATAAATAGAATTGAAAATGGCACGGTAGTTCGATAATTCGATTTCAAACTTCAATTGAATGTACCGGGTGCAAAATAATCCGGATTTTAGTGAAACCAAAAACATTAGGATCTCGGATTTCGATGAAACCAGTTTTGTTGGGTCCGTGGTGTCAAGTTATCGCTAGGTTTCAAATTTCATAATTTTTCGAATCAATATGTGAGCGTGGCAAAGGAAAACGCGTTTGACCAGTTTCAATGATTTTAATCGACTGGAAAATGGCCATTTTTCCAACGGTCTCAGAATTCGACGAAACTAGTTTTGTTAGGACCGTATCGTCAATACGAAGCTAGAAAATATTTTTCTGGAATTTTTTTAGTTAGTATGTGACCCCGGTAATTTGAAATGTACGTTTAAAATTCAATATAGCGATTTAAATGTAAATTCAACGGAAACTGATTCAAACGATCGAATCAACCTACGAAACATGTCCCACTGTGTTCGGAATGGTGGTAAAACGCTATGGACGACAGGCGGTGGACCTCGTTTAGGGGTCGTATGTAAAAGTCAACTTTTTACAAATTAAAATAAAAAAAATATAATCCTTCTCTTCTCCCCTTAAATTCCGCTGCCCCCCCCTTTGATTTTCAATCGGCATTCAGAAAAAAAAAAGAGAAAAAAAAAGAAAAAAAATTAAAACGAGAATCGCAGCGCCCTTCGAGGGCTTCAGAATCGTGGTTGCTGGATCGAAGTCGGATGGGCGGACAACTCGATTCTCGAGCTCGAACTCGTGACCTTGGTGGCGATTTCCTGGGCTGACGGTGGCGTCGAGCGGGGTCTAGCGACTACCAGTGGTGCGCGGCACGTAGGCGAAGCGGGTGGAGGTAGGCGACGCTGGCGACTCCAAGATAACGGGCTCCGATCTCCTCCACGACGTCGGTGGCGATGGCGAACTCCAACCCTAATGGTGGAGCCACCTGAAAATCCGAACACAGTAAGCCTCTCTTTGTTTTATTTATTTATTTATTTTTATATATGTATATCAATTGTTTTAAAACTGAAAAAAAACATAGAACAGAAAGAATTGGGATTTTTGTATATAGATCATTGTTTTTGAAAATCTAAAAAAGCATTGGTTTTTAAAATAATAATAGCTTCGAATTAAAAATGTGATTTTTATATATTGAACTTCGAATTAAAAATGTGATTTTTATATATTGAACTTCGAATTAAAAATGTGATTTTTATATATTGAACTTCGAATTAAAAATGTGATTTTTATATATTGAACTTCGAATTAAAAATGTGATTTTTATATATTGAACTTCGAATTAAAAATGTGATTTTTATATATTGAACTTCGAATTAAAAATGTGATTTTTATATATTGAATAACGAAGTAAAAATTCGATTTTTACATATGTAGTGAAAGCGGACAACGAAGGTGACAAAAAGGCGAGGATTTCTCTCAATGAAGAGTCGTGGAGCTAGGATAGCTATCGGTGAGAATTTCTCACCTTTCAATTCATTTTTCTAGTTATATATATACTAGGATGCAGACGGTGCTTAGTAGCACCCGACACAATCGTCCACAGACCATGGACTTGTTTTTTTGATTGCAAAAATTAGTTAGATTATTTGATTGAAATTGAATTGTGTGGTGAAATGAATTGATTTGATTGATGTGTGAATGGCGTGGGCCTTCACTAGACCGGGGATAAGGCTAGGCCTCATCCCGTTTCTAGTATCGTGCCGTTATGCCGCCGAAATTTTCTAAAATAAGTTAGAAAAATAAAAATATCATTTTATTTAAAGAATGAACTGAATAGAAATTCATATGTGGGAATAAAATGTTTTGTCGTTAAAAATGTAATTTTTAATGTGAATGTGAATAAATAAATATTCATTTACAAACCAGACGGTTTGTTTATGTACACCTATTTGAATGACATTGATTGGGACGATAAATTTTACACATCGCCCAACTGCACAAATAAAATCTGTGTTTGATTGTTTGAAAACCCCACACGGGTGTTGGGATGAAATTTGAAGTTCACTCATCCTGATTGATTGAATATGTCGATCGATTGATTGACAGGCTGTTATAAGCGTTAGATATCTATATTTGATGCTTATACAGTGTAGTGCACTTTGGTTGATGGTTGATTATTTTTCAATGCTATTATATGTGTGTAATGTATGAATATCCATATAATTAACATTATATGGTAATTGATTGGGCCTCATTCCAATTTGAAAAATAAAGAATATTATAAAATAAAAGTTCATGTGTTGACAGTACTCATCCATTGAGATTGGTCATGTGTTGAACGAAATATTTTAGTAATAAAATTTACATCTTTATCGATAAAATAAAAGTTCATGTGTTGACAGTACTCATCCATTGAGATTGGTCATGTGTTGAACGAAATATTTTAGTAATAAAATTTACATCTTTATCGATATAAAATAAAAGTTCATGTGTTGACAATACTCATCCATTGAGATTGGTCATGTGTTGAACGAAATATTTTGATAATAACAACTATTTTGAAAAAGAAATATTTGAAATAGAATATTTGAAAATAGAAATTTATGAAGCCGTGTTGGTTAGATTGACGCTATTTTGACGTGAACGATATTTATATCGATTTTATTCATTTCGAAATGAATTGAATTGAAAACGATTTCGAAATGAATTGAATTAAAAACGATTTCGAAATGAATTGAATTGAAAACGATTTCGAAATGAATTGAATTGAAAACGATTTCGAAATGAATTGAATTAAAAACGATTTCGAAATGAATTGAATTGAAAACGATTTCGAAATGAATTGAATTAAAAACGATTTCGAAATGAATTGAATTAAAAACAATTTCGAAATGAATTGAATTGAAAACGATTTCGAAATGAATTGAATTGAAAACGATTTCGAAATGAATTGAATTGAAAACGATTTCGAAATGAATTGAATTGAAAACGATTTCGAAATGAATTGAATTGAAAACGATTTCGAAATGAATTGAATTGAAAACGATTTCGAAATGAATTGAATTGAAAACGATTTCGAAATGAATTGAATTGAAAACGATTTCGAAATGAATTGAATTGAAAACGATTTCGAAATGAATTGAATTGAAAACGATTTCGAAATGAATTGAATTGAAAACGATTTCGAAATGAATTGAATTGAAAACGATTTCGAAATGAATTGAATTAAAAACGATTTCGAAATGAATTGAAAACGAATTCAAATTGAATTGAAAGCAAATTGAAATGAATTCAAATTGAATTGAAATTTGAATTGAATAGAAATGAATTTTAAAACGAATTTATAAAGAAGAATTCAATTTTGATTTGAATTGAAAAGAAAGTTGAAATTGCTTTTGAAACGATTTTAAAACTATTTATATAATTCGTTTTAAATAGAAATCGACGAAGTATATATTATATATATTATATATATAATATAATGGCCTGAATAGAACGCGCCGCGGCAGTTCGTGAATTTCGACCATTTATTTCAAACGGACATTACGGGAGATCCGACCGTCGGATTCTCCTAAAACCGGAACCGTTGGGTTCGTATCGAAAAGAGCTTTCTAACGAATATTAGAAATTAGAAATCTAACGGTTGGATTTGGAATTATGTCCAAATCAAATTTGAAAAAGGTCGCTATAAGTGCAGTTCGATGGCCATTGATGGAAATCGACTGTACGGGCCTTGATAAAATTATTAAAAATAGTAATAATTTGTGTAAAATCATAAGAAATGATTTAGAAAGAATTGGGATGAAAAAATCCATATTTGAAAAGATAAAAATAGATTTTTATTGAAATGAACTAGTTTTGAACTAGAATTATAATTCTATTTATTTTTAAATAAATAAATTGAATTTGAAATGGTTTTGAAAATAACCAAAATTTCCAATGATTGCATTGGAATGGATTTGAATCGAAATTGTCTTCGGAATATTTCGATGTTGGATTTCTTGATTATACAAATGTTGTTATGGAAATTTGAAAGATATATATATATATATATATATATATATATCGTTATTTCCAATGCGATATTTGTTAGTCGTAGAATTTGATATTGAATATAAGCCGGTATATTTTCTATTCAGAGCCTTATATTGAATATCAAATGTGATTTGGGTTTGTCGTGAATGGTGTCTTCACTAACACTGTTCTTGAACCCAGTTGAGAAAAGATTAAATCTTTTTATTTAGATTTAATGAAGTGTACCAATTAAATAATATTTAATTGGAATTGAATTGATATTGATTTTTGGGTTTATCGTGAACAGTGTTTTAAACAACACTCGTTCTTTAACCCGATAATTAATGAATGTGATTTTGGGTTTATCGTGAACCGTGTTTTAAATGACACTGATTCTTTAACCCAGTCGAAGATTAAAACTAAGTGGAGTTTTAATGAATCTTTAATTAGATTGAAATGATCGAAAATGGAGTATCACCAGTTTTGCTCCAGGCGATAGTTAAATCTTTAATTAGATTTGAACGTGAAATAGTAATTGAATTTACCGATAACACCGTGGTGTTAGATATGAAGTATAACCAGTTTTACTTCATGGGATGAATAGGTTGGGATCGGGAAATTAAAACAAATGATTACTTCGGTAAGGTTCGCTAATCCCGACTAGTTTGAATTGATATTCAAAAATAGATTAAAGAATAAATTCAGGAATTTATCTTGGATAAAATTAATGGGAACCTTTCCCTATGAATGTGAAATTTAGAAACTAACTGTCGGTTAGCCAAGAAGAATGATTTTCTGGATATTGATCTGATGTTGGTTTCGGCCTTCGGGGTTAATATTTGGGAAATTATTCTCTTGATTAATTTACGGTTAGTGACTGATGAATTGGAATGAGGCGTATGTTGTGTTTGTGTAACACTTATTTAAAATATACGCGAGTTATTCGGAAAGACCGGGTTTATCCCATTCTGAATAACTGATACGACGATAAGTCGAAGATGAAGACGGTGGTCGAAGACCGGAAGTCTTCACGTTGTTTGGGTGATTACTGATGATCTTGATTGGGCTGTACACCCAAGAAGATGGAAACAGTTGGTGATCGTCCAGACGTACTTGGAGATGGATGGATATGCGAGGAAAGTGCCTCCGGTTTCGTTCAGACCCAGAACGGACTTGTAAATGGACTGTGTGTCTGACATTGGATTTTAGTCCGTGTGATGGATCTCTATTAAATATATATCTGTTTGGCGGCGGAGAATTTATTCTCTTGCTTAACGCCCTTCTCTGAGACGTACGAGCTCAGGGGTTATATATTGATGGATATCAATCGCATGGAGTGAATTGCCTGTGTGGCATGCTAAGATGCAAATGATCAAGGCTTCTGTTGAAAAGCAAAGTCTTGTGGTTGATGATCGAAGCACAGCCTTTGTGGCGTAGCTTTGTGTAACGTTGATTCGCTAGTATCACACCCGGTATGAATCAAAAACGGGAGACGGACATCAGGGAGGACATGCGTTTCTTTCTAGTTAGGAGTGGCGTCAGTGCTTGAACTGGCTGACGAGTTTGACTCATGTGGATATTGCTTATTATTACTTGCTGAAAAGCGAGGCGCCTCGTGATATCGGTTTCGGCCGATGCTTCTGGTCGGCTGACGGGCCAGGCTTACGCCCCAAAGGGCGGGGAAACGCAGTGTTCAGGAATTTTAATCCACATCGGTGGACCGGCCCTGACGATCCAAAGGCTTGACTGAGTACTTGCCTGAGGGGCGGACTAGAGCGTCTCGAATCGGAGAGGATCTTGCCCCTAGCCTCGGTTCATACCATAAATGATAACCCAACTTCCAATACGACATTGCGGTTTTGATTGTAAACTTATATATGGCGACATAGTGTTATGGGGCATTCATGCTGCCTATGATTGATACTTATGATTTGAAGTTGTTTTATACACTATGCACTTATAGTAGTATCAAACGATTTGTTTTAAACGTATCAAGCATTCTTTGGCTGTTATAAGGGAAAACCCTATCCTCGGCTGCGTTGCATTGTGTGATGGGACCTGGGTCTTATAACAGCTTCATTTTTCTTTATTTAGCATTGCGCTATTGTTTTACGCACTGGTATTCTTGGGAGGAAACCCGTTCCGTGTTATACGGCGTGGTCCCTTGATTTACCTAACTTTAAAAATAAAAGATCAATAACTGTTTTTGTTCTCACACCAGTCACATGACTGACCTGGAGTTTATTGTTTTAACCTAAACTCTGGGTGCCCTTATTTTGACACGGGCAGCTAGTAGTTTTGGTTTTGCAGATTTATATTCACAGGATCCTGGTTTACAGCTAGAACGATATTCGGAAAGCTTTGTATCTGTATATCTCTTCTAGTTGTGTATTGTATTATTTTCCGCTGCTATGTAATGTATTTAAATGTAATTTAAATCTCTGATATTTCTGTGTAATATTCATTTATACTCTGTATATTCTTGTAATCTGATGCATTGTTGTAATATACAATGAAATGTTCTTCTGTATGTGTTCTGTTGTGGTTTGTTCTCGAACTATCCGACGCTTTCCTTTACGGGGAAGTTACGGGTTTTCACAATATCTCGTCTTCTTTTATTTTCTATACTCAGAAAATATATTCTATTTGTAATTGGAAACATTCCAATTATTCATCTCTTTCACCACCGTTCATTTCTATATCCAGGAAATATTTATTTATTATATTTCCAAAATTCCACTTCCTTGGGTTAAAACAAATGTCATATAAAACACCGTTACAACAACCAAAAATATTTCATTCAACTAAATTTCTTTAAACATTTATCTCCGAGACTGAATCCCCATATTTATCAGTTAATAATTAAATCATTAAAGTTGGGGTATAATTACCTCTTAGACCTTGATTGAAAACATCATTAACTTCAAAACAAACAAGACCACTTGCCTCGAATGATCAACACCATAAAAATCAATTATTCATTTTTAAACCTGTATACGTTTCTATTTATACCAGATCTAATTATATATTTCCTTTTTTTTACAATATTCTATTTTAAGTTCATTTCGTTATCGAATTATATATATATATATATATATGTCGATATATTGATTTTTAACTATCAATTTTTCTTAAAAATATTCTAACTCCTTAAATTTCCAGAAAATTTCGCCAGCACCTCCTTTGTACCCATCAAAAGCTCAAACTCCAACTTGCCTCTCTAGGCCCTTTCCATTCAAAAAGAAAATTAAAAAGCAAAGCGGCTTGCCGATTCGGCGCATAAAATTTCATATGGAATTTAAACATGTCCCTTTTTGTCGAGCACTTAAATTATTATCTTCATACACTTCATTCCAATCTTGCTTAACATATATCTAACCATTTCGTATCAAATTTTGATTAACTAATTGTTATTCAAATTAGTTAATTCTATCTAATATTTAAAAATCTATTTTTTGTTTCAAAAATCAGCTCGCTTAACTCCGCTTGAGTTCGTATTTATTTTATAACTCAAATCTGGATTTTTCGAATGGAAATTCAGATTTTATTTACTTAAAATCCTTTTATTAGTTTAAATAAAGCATTATGGTTTTATAATGGTTATGGCGCTGTTTTTATGAAAAATTGATTTTGACACAACTCAAAATCTATATGACGAAATCCAGATTTTTCTCTTTTAGTAGAAAATTATTATCAAATTGGTCCTGACGATTCTTATTTCAAAGAATTCCGACTTAAATTGAGTTCTATATACTCAATTAAAGTTCGAAACGCCAATTTACGAACGACCGTGTTGTGGCACATTCTTTTTTAATTATATTTAATATATAAAATTTTAAACTTCGTTTATATATAAATTCTAACTTTATTCTAATATATCTTAAAACATATTAAACCAATTTTCCTAATTCAGCTTAATAATTCCGATTATCCTAGATCGCCAGTTATCTCGTATCTCAGGTATAAATTTGTAATTCAATCTTCTATATTAAATTCTGATTCCTTTGTAAATAAATTATTTATAAAGTTCGATATAATCTAATTTCAAATTATAAATCCTTCTGATTTATCTCATCTCAGTTTATATTCCGAATTCCATAAATAAACCCATCGTTCCTTTTTCGAAATGATTTCAAATTGTATATTTTTTTGATTTACGTGTGGAACCTAAGATTTCATTCAAGCCATTGCTTGTCAGTCTTAGTAAACCCCATGGGTAGTGATATACCCCGATTTTTCAATGCTTTCACGCTACCTAGGTAGTCACCCCTAGAAATTGGCAGAGGTGGCCCTCGAACCTGAGACCTATGTCTCATCCCAATTCGCCCACCTCTAACCAACTAAGCTAGGAGTATCGGGTATTTCAAATTATATTTTAAATTCATATTTGAATTTAAAATTATAGAATATCTCCAGATAATTAATTCACTATATTTATAAACATTGTTATAAATTTACTTGTTTTATAAATTCCAACAAGTTCCATTTTGAAATCTATTTAAATCCAAAATCTTATTTTGGAATATTCTATTTATTATAACTTATCTATATAAATATAGAATCTATTTCCATATTTAAATTTAAACTTCTATTTAATTTAATCCTATTATCCTTTCTAAAAATATTTTATTTAAACAAATTCGATCTAATCAAATTCAAATCGTAAATCCATTCTGGATTTATTTTTAGTTCAATTTACATTCTGAACATCAGAATAAATTTCATTGTTTACTTCTTTAAAATGATTCCCCATTCCTATTTTTAAATTCACATTTGAATTTAAATATTCTTGAAAGGCAATTTTATTAATATTCACATAAGAAACTATTACATTGTTCAACAAAATGACCAAAATAAAAGTACAACCAAAATTGTGCGGTATTGAGAAAAAAAACTCTATACAATATTCCAAGTAGACCCATAAAAAAACTCAATACCGCACAATACTAACTAGGTATAGAATTACGTACAATCAATGATACACATAGTAACAATGTACAGTATGTGCAGTCTATTATATCATTAAAAAAAAACCATCTGTATGCGTGTTCAGTCAATTTCCCCATACAAGCAATCAATTGCAGCATTTACCATCAGTATTCAATAAAGCCATCAGTATCCAATATAGCCATCAGTATTCACCATTTTTATTTACCTCTACACACGATCAACTGCAGTGCCTCATATTAGTAGTCAATTTCCTTGATTCATAACCATTCACAATCACCATGAAAACCGCAAGAAAGAAGAAGTAAGGAATCAATAAAAAGTGAATGATTAGACTGGATTTCTCCTAGTATGACGAGGTGGAAACTTCATTGAATTGGGGAGAAAATCCTCTAACGTGTAATCAACCCCTCGTCCAAATCATCATCGACACATTTAGCTGCCTTCTTCTTCCGAGCGCGCCTCTTTGCATTCTTAATAGCAGTCTTAGTTTGTGTAGATGAGGAGGGCGAAGTAGATGGTGGTGGCAATATAATGTGACGTGGGAAGTTAAGATGCGCATATAGAGAATTGGAAGGATGAGAAATAGAAGTATTTGCATCGACCGCTTCCTTACAATTCATGTTACCATTTCCTTC
Organism: Allium sativum; assembly: GCA_030737875.1. NCBI lineage: Eukaryota > Viridiplantae > Streptophyta > Magnoliopsida > Asparagales > Amaryllidaceae > Allium > Allium sativum. The sequence continues at coordinate 744,292,517 of CM060916.1, read as the reverse complement.
ATCATCATTATCCCAAAATTTCCCTGTTAATTTTGTTAGTGATGATGACAATTGACCAGAATTTGAAGAGTGCAATTTTGCCTGAGCTTTAGCAACTGATTGCACATTTGAAGAAATTGGTGGCTCCTGCATGTCATTTTGAGAGACTTCGAAAAACTGTTTACCCCTATCACAAGATTGCCTAACATCAAGATTTTCATCAAACAAACCACCAAGATAAAAATCCACAACTTCTTTTTCAATATTATTCTGTATATCACCAGCAACATTTACAACATGCGAGCCATTATCAATGTTACCATCCTTACCCAAAGCAACATTAAAATTTGCTTGATTCATAACATTGCCTCCCTGATTGGTATTATCAATGAAAACTTGTCCATCCTCATTACACTCAACATTATTAACCAATCCATCATTATTAGTGCCAGTTGTCAGTGGGACAAAAAAAATTACTACTCGCATTCCCTGTTCCATCGACGCCATTAACTTCCTTGTTGTTGATATTAATATCCTTCTTTGTCCAATACAACTTTTTCTTATAGTTTACAAAGGACCATTTATTCTTATAATTTAAATATTCAAATTATCAAATGGTAAAATTTCCACTTTATTTATAAACATTGTTTACAAATCTATTTCAATTCCTTGATTATCCAATGAAAATCATTCCATTTTATTTATAAATACCATTTATAAATTTACCTCAATTTCCTGTATTATTTAATTTATAAACATCATTTATAAATTCAATATTTCAACTTCCTAAATTATTTAATTTATAAACATCATTTATAAATTCAATACTTGTTTTATTTATTCAAACAAGTTAATATCTTTATTGCCCACTCGAAATTCAAATTCTATTTTACAAAAAATAGATTTTCCATTTCAAATCTCAAAATATACTTTTCACGGTATTTTTATTGTGACGACCCAAATTTCCATTACCTTTTGAGCTAATCAAACAACACCAATCCAACCCAAATTGTACTGGAAACCCAGATGTCAATAGAAAGAAATTAGAGGGTGAGGTATGAAAGAAAGAAATATTAGAATAGAAGAAGAAGAAGAACTAACACCACACATAGTCTCACATCGCAGCGGAACAAAATATAATACATAAATAACTTTATAGAAAGTTTGAAGTAATACACTTACATACATCAGAGTACAGCAAACAAATATGGACAGTTATAACAACCTGTCCTCAAATACAACAAGCAACAGAACATACTAGATAAAATCATACGTCTGAACTCCTCCAGCACGTCTTCTGAACTTCGTATTATCCAATAACCTGAACCTGTACAACCTGGTCTAACCCGGGTATTATAAATACCGGGTCAGTCTGGTGAACCAGAGTGAGAAAACTCGCACTGTTTAAGGGAAATCATCCAACTTGATTTTAAAGTTAAAATCTTTTTGAAAGAAAAGGATAATAGTAAGACCAAATCCACACATAAATATAAACGGTTTTTACCTTACAATAAACCAAAACATTTTGAAAATCATATATTAGTATGATATTATAATAGTGTCTAAATACAAATAAATAGAATTCTAGCGGAACGCTTGCATCTCATGCTCTACATATATAGTATACAATCCAAACCGCGGGCTCTTATTGGGGTTTGGATTCCGACTATGACAACGTATGGAACCACCTGCTGATAGTGTATCTCTAGAGGTGAATGCACTGGGTTCAACATGAACATCTTGCAACCCGGCCCACACATGACCGACCACTCATTTCGCTTGAGTGTATTGAATGTATATCACCAACGGTTGGGATCAGCAACCGTTTCCCGAAAGGAACAACATTGATAGATTAAAGAAGCAAAAGGAATTTCTCTAGATGAGTGATTATACACCCTAATGGGAGCGACCCACATAGCCATGTTGCCTGCCCGATTTTTGTCATTTCCCGGTTGATGAGGCTTGAGGTTATAACCGACTTGAACATCTGGCCACCATTCGCATCGTTCATAACATCATCAGGAACAGGATGAATCGAAGACACCCTCCTACCGCATCCAAAGGATCAGTAGCGAGAAGTCCTTGCAATCCGCAAAATCCCACTTACAACTGAATCATGTCAGAATACCTCTAGCTGCAGACCAGAGAATATTCGACAAATAATCCTTCCTCTTATGAAGATCCACAGTCTTCAATTGTTCCATCTCAATCAGCTTCTGAATATCTTCACCGTTTACTTATTTGCTGGTCGGAATGGTTTTCGAATATGGATTCGATCCTGGTTTTTCCGTACCATCAATCGATTTAGCCAGATTTTGATAGTCGGTGTTTTAACTTTCAAAATAAACAATCATCGTTCATAGAAAATAAAATGGAATTACCGGTTCATTATATAGCATCACTTGGCCTCTTTAGTCAAAACAGTTGTTAATTAAATTTCCAACATTTGGAATACCGCTCTTTTACTTCTTATTTCCAAATTAATTAGTTCAACTTATAATTCTTTGAATTATAGTTTATAATACCCTTCACGGAAATACTAATTTTAACTCCCTCAACTACGCTCGTTTCTAAACTAATATTATCCCTGGATAATCATGAAGTCGTTACAAGTTGGGGTATTTTATTTACCTCTCAGGCCTTGAGACGATAACAATATTACCTTCAGAATAAAATAGAAGTTTATCGACGAATCCTAAATTCCAATAGCTATTCTAACACTTCCCTTTACTATAGGATCCCCTTTAAAATCACTTATCTTAGTTTTGATTTGAATAACTCTGTTTCACATCTGAAATATTTGTACTTAGATATTATGGTTAGATCTTCACTTAAATAATCAATTTCCATCCACTTAAACTTCTGTTCACTTCCAACTCATATTAAATATTATTTGAAACTTTCCTTTAATAGAATCCCTTTCAAGGAATAAATCTAAAATATAACCCGTATAAATATGAGTAAAACTTACTAAAAATCCTCTTTAATTATAACCAAGTTCTTAAGACCCTCTTTGACTTTATAAATCGAATTCAGATTACTATATCCTTTTCTTAATTTAGTTAAATAATTAACCTCAACCCCTTTTCATTAAGATGTTTACTTTATTATTAACTATTAATAAAATGGTTAAATTACCCTTAAAATAAAAATTAACTTTAATAATAATTAACAATCTAATCATTTATTTTAATAATCAATTTTTATTTAAACAATTGGTTTAATCATTTCAAACAAGGCAAACCGTTAACTAATCTCATTAGTCCTTTATTTAATCAATTTAAATAATTCAATTTAATTATAATCTAGTTAAATTAAATAACCGCATTAAATTGTTTATTTGAAAACAATTAATTCAACCATTTACCATTTGGTTAATTTCTATTCACTTATTTAGAAAATTCATTATCCCATAAATCTTGCTTTATATACTTGTCTTTAATTACAAGGTAAAAACAATTATTTATTTCCTTTAATAATTTTATTTAAATAAAATAGATTTCAAAAATTGTCTTTAGTTATAAAAGAAATTTTATAACTTTCTTTATATTGATTTACCTGACGGTAAATCAGAACGATCCATTTACAGGCCATCTGCCGAGAATTACTCAACCAATATACTCCATTGGTTAATATCAAACAAGTGGTGAATTTTGTTTCAATAATCAACAATTGATTAACAATTTATATAAACAACATATTTGAGGAATACGGTTGAATCCCTCAAACCTGTCCTTCCCTGCATCACAATGGGTTACCTCATATTCAATACGACAATATATTTATTCATCGTGATAAACAGAAATAAACAGTTCAACTAATAACAGTCAATAATCACTTAACAACATTTAATCAAACACTCAATTATTTATTTAATACGTTTATATTAATATAAACGTAACCAACAAAGTAAGTTACCTTACTTAGAAATCTAATCGTTAAAATAACGGTTTAATTTGATTAAATTAAACAACCGCTTAATTTAATCCATGAATATTAAATAATATTCAACATACAAACAAATAGTAATCCAATCATCAACCATTAGCAAATAGTGCACACACAATAAGCACCCGACTTATATAAAATATAAATAGGATAAACTGAGTGAGTTGAACTCATCTTGATTTCATTTGTTGTCAAACTGTTTGTTTTACAAGCTTCCAACTGCGTTCATTGTTGTCCGTTCTAGTTCCAAAATCTTATGCTTTCTGATACGGTTACATCGTCATCTGTTTCGTTCGATTCCGTTGCTGTATAACAACGTCATAACATTTATACATTATTTCCAGTTTGAAATCAATTATAAAAATCTTAATAATTTGTTTACCGAATTCTAATTACGTTCACTAACTTTGTTTAGGGATGCCTGAACATCGTTAGTTAGGCATATATCCTCACATACTAAAGTGATTAACATGATTTATTAGCTTCGAGCACAGTCCGTTATGTACAGACTGACTTGGAAAAATAAAATGTTTCGTGTACATCTTATACTGTCATGTTAAAACTATCTAACCAGGTGTAACTAAAATATAAACAGACACGTTGTATATACCTAGGTGCGTTAACCCTTTTGGCTACCATTTAAAACTAATTAGGCTGTTCAAATATTTCTCATGGTTCACGTTATAAACAGTTCAGTGCATTATATACAGTTTAACATAAAATTATAAAAAACTAAATATAAAGTTTAAACAAAATTAGGAATTTATACGATGGATTAGACACGTTTAATCATACTTAAGTATTTTAAACATATGTTTTTACCTGCGTTTAAAGATGGTGGAACGTGAACCACCCTGTCTCCTCCACGCATTCAACGTCCATCCCACTTTGCTTCTTGTCCTCACAGCATACAGTGCCGAAGAAACGCATGAAACCAGCCAAACACCCAGGAACGAAGCTGCTGTGGGGGCGAGAAGGGGCGGTGCCCCCCCCCTTAAATTATAATTTGTATACTTTTTTTTTTAATTACATAAAGCTGGCAGCCACAAAGTAACGTCTTCATCTTTCCCAATCCTTTCAGGTTTCCTCTACCGCTCTACCCACTCTCTTTTCAAGTTTTCCAACCTTTTCTGATCTAAAACATCATTTTCCCCCAAATTCCCACTATGTAAACTGCTATTAGACCTATTCGATAATTTAATGCTCTGAAAACCCTAGCCGCATTCTCTGTATTCCTTTCTGCGAATCAGCCTACTGCAAATCAGCCTCTGCAAGACTGCATCCGTCGTTCTCCATCTTCAAGAGTTAGATTGAGAATCGATTGCATATTTACATCAGGTACAAAGTTTTTGTTTCCAGCAGCTTTCTTTGCTATTTAATAATTTCCAGCAGCTTATTTTTATTTTTCCCTAAATCACAAGCTTATTCATTTCCAGCCCATTCTCTTTGCTGTTGGGTACTTGGATTAGATATTCACTACACTTTGCAAATTGAGCTGCAACAAGGAAATCAAGGTACTTAATTTTTATTTTTTTAAATTAGTTATTAATCTTTGTGTTTTTATGCATAACATTCTACAAATTTGAGAAAGTTTGCTTAATTTGGATTGATGAAATAGATGAAATTTGATGGATTTCTTCATTATTACCTGACATTGGTTAGATTATGACATGTGCACGCTGTCCTTATCTATATTGGAATGAGTTTGTTGTAACATAAGTGTTTTTGAACTTTAGGCATCGTGATTTGTGAATATCATGGTTAGATCTTCTAAAATAAATGACCTTTTTAAGAGAAAAGTTGCCGAAAATTCAGAAATTATTGGATCTTCTTCAATCTCCAATGATGATCAATTAGTAGATGCTTCTCCTACTCCAACCCCTACTCCAAAATATCAAAGAATTGAAAGTCGAGAAGTTGAAAACAATGCTTTAGAACGTGATCCGGGATTGCGCTCCAAATATATGATTTACCTTTACATATGCAAGATGAAATTAGACATGCTTATGTTAATTTTGGAGCTTATCAACCGGTGCTTAAAGAGTTTCCACTGTCTGAAAAAGGAATACATGTTCGACGATTTAATGCATCTTGGTATAAGTTATTTCCTTGGTTGGAGTATTCAGCTGCAAAAGATGCAGCATTTTGCTTACCTTGCTTCATTTTCAATAAGAGGACAAATGATCGATATAGATCAAATGCATTTACTATCAATGGTTTTCGAAATTGGAAGAACGTCAATAGTGGTAATGAGTGTGCATTTTTAAATCATATTGAAAAATATCCCAACTCAATTCATAATGCTACAGAACAAGCTTGCAAAGATTTATTGAAATCCTCCCAACACATTGAAAGTATTTTAGAGAAACAAACCGATGAGCAAATATCCCAAAATAGATTAAGGCTTTCGGTATCTATTGACATTGTTCGATGGTTAACGTTTCAAGCATGTGCTCTTCGTGGAAATAATGAAAGCCTTGATTCTAAAAATCCCGGCAACTTTATCCAATTTATAAAACTCATAGCCTCTTACAATGAGAAAGTCGCAGAAGTTGTCTTAAAGAATGCACCGGGAAATGCTAAGTATATTTCATCTCAAATTCAAAAGGAAATTTTACATGTCATTGCAACAAAAGTTAGAAAATTTATTTGTGAAGAAATTGGAGATGCCAAATTTTGTATCATTGTTGATGAAGCGCGGGATGAATCTAAAAGAGAACAAATGGGTCTTGTTCTAAGATTTGTTGATAAAGAAGGATTTGTACGTGAACGTTTTTTCAATATTGTTCATGTTAAAGACACAAAAGCAGAAACTTTAAAGCATGAAATTACTACGTTGCTTACTAGTAACAATTTGTGTATCCAAAATATTCGTGGACAAGGTTATGTTGGTGCTAGTAATATGCGTGGTGGATGGAAAGGATTACAAGCTCTTTTCTTAAATGAATGCCCATATGCTTATTATGTTCATTGTTTAGCTCATCGGCTTCAACTGGCATTAGTTGCCGCTACCAAAGAACATTTTTTCTCCAAATTAAGTGTTGTTGTTAATGTAGTGGGTGCATCTTCTAAGCGTCATGATGAGTTGCAAGATACTCATAGGAGTAACATATATGAGTTAGTTGCTAGTGGTGAACTAAAATCTGGTACGGGACTTAATCAGATTGGAACTTTGCAACGAGCTGGAGATACTAGATGGAGTTCTCATTTTAACTCGGTTTGCAGTTTGATAAAAATGTATAGTGCGTCTTGTTTAGTTCTTATTGATATCACTAAGGACAAAGGATGCACAGTTTCACAAAGAGGAGAAGCCGATGCGGCATACAATGCTTTATCGTCTTTTGAGTTTGCATTTATTTTGCACATTATGCAAGAAATTATGGGAATCACTAATGGTTTGTGCCAACATTTACAAAATCAATCTCAAGATATATTGAATACGATACAATTAGTGAAAACTACAAAGGCACTTATCCAAGACCTAAGAGATAATGGTTGGAGTTTATTTCTTGATAAAGTTACATCATTTTGCCGCAAACACAAAATTCTTGTTCCCGACTTGCATAGTTGGTATAGTTCAGGAAGAAGTGCTCGAGAGAAAAAAGATAAAGTTACCGTCGAACACCATTACCGCTTTGATATATTTCATGAAACAATTGACACTCAGTGCCAAGAGTTAGATCATAGATTTAATGAGCACACGCTACAACTCTTTAATCTTAGTTCTTCTTTGGAGCCAAAAGATGCATACAAATCATTTAATATCCCAAATATTTGTGAATTAGTTGATACATTCTACCCACAAGATTTTTCCGAGCAAGAAAAACTTCATCTTAAATATCAATTGCAACATTATGGTTTAGATGTGCCTAACGATGATCAACTAAAACACTTATCAACTATTTCTGAACTTTGTCAAGGATTGGCTAGGACAAACAAGTCGAATGTTTATCCCTTGGTAGATCGATTAATTCGTCTTGTATTGACTCTTCCGGTTTCCACAGCGACTACTGAAAGAGCATTTTCAGCCATGAAGCTAGTTAAAACTAGTCTTCGCAACAAGATGGAGGATGAATTTCTTGCAGATAGCATGACGGTTTACATCGAAAAAGAAATTGCAATTCAGTTCAACAATGATTCAATAATCGAAGAGTTTGACAAGATGAAAACCCGTCGAGTGCAACTTATGCAAATATAATTTATATATTTGCTGTTATGATACTCTAGTTCTTTTGTTAAGTTAATCAAATATGTATGTAGTGTGCTTTAGTAAAATTTCCTTTTAAGCTTTGTGTGCAATCAGACATAAAATTAATTCTCTTTTTATGTAGATTTTGTTGCTTTTGTGGTGGTGTAACTCTGCCTGGCTATCACGGCCCAGTTTCATTCTTAGCTTCGATGTCAACTATGGATCACATCGCTCACAGACATTACTGCTAGTTAATGAGCTTTGATTATTTTGCTGCCAATCAATTTGCCTTCATCAGGTTGGCCATTTAAGCTTTTGTTTTAAAATGTATTTCTATAAATCTTTGAATGTTGTTATAAAGCTTTAATGACTGTTATATAGGCATTTTTATTGGTTTTATGAGTCTGCGTGTATCATATGTTAAACATGATAGTAGATTTTTGGCTTTATTTGCAAAAATTTTTAGTGAGACGTCTCTTTTAGTATTGTAAACGATTTTGGCCCCCCCATCGCCAAAATCCTGGCTTCGTCCCTGCAAACACCCCTCTTTACCATGAACCGCTACTTCCCTTCCTACACCATAACTTTCTCTCCACTCCTTGACTACTTCTGGTTATCTTTTCTTTTTTCTAGTTCTTTTCTGATATGCACACTGCCTTAATCAACAAACATTGTACCGGATCCGTTCATCAAAGCCTCGCCTGACCCCAGAACACCACCGCTAGTGCACACTTCTCCAAGTCCATCATCACCAACACCGCTTCCCTCACCGTTCTCCGATTACCCAGCTCCGTTATACACAGCACCGCAATACAGGCCCCCACGTACTTCAGTTTCTCGTCCAAATTGATCCACTTCCCCGGCCAAAAGCAACGCACTACTTGGTACCATTGTTTGAGCGCACACATCCCATGCCATACAGTTTTTAACGCAACTCCCCCATTTCACAGTAACTCCTCTCATCTCCTTTTCTTCTTTCCGTGTGTAATTGATTCCGTCACCCCCGTTATTCGTTGTTTCCTCTCCCCGGTCATGCACCGTCCAAACGACTTGCTCCAGATCAAAAAAGAACGTGCCCGATCATTTCATGATACTACTGTTCGAACCCATTAGCCCGCCGCTTCTCCCTTGCACTGTCTCAGTCTTCGGAAACTTCACCACCATTGCCATCCTGCTGTGTCGACCTCTGACCAAAGTGAGCTCGCCTGGACCCCTTGTAAGCCCGCCTCCTCATCATTTTCTACTACCATCAGAACCCCGCGAGATGTTCTCTCGTCCACACCACCGCAGACATTACTCTCAGACGCCATGAAACCGACCTGCTCTCGTACCTGATCGTTTCCCAAGCACGCAACAGGGCTTGTTCGGAACACAATCCGAAAGTATGCACTCTATCGCAAGGTGAAGATCGAAACGAAGACAAGTGATGGATATTCCAATATTACTTACGTGTATTGCCTTTTCCTCTTTCCTCTTAGTGGGTTCGGTTATATATTTGTAGGAGGAAAAATATGGATTTAAACTTTGAGGCGGAAACAAAATAGGCTGGAGGAAGAAGGGCTTTGTGCCTTTGGTTGGTGAAGAAAAGGATGAAGGCTATTATTATATTTATATGGGTAAAGACGTGGTGGCCACGGTATAGTTTTTATTTTATTTATCTTTATTATATATAATATTGGTCTGCACCTATGTTTTAATATAGCTTGAAGGTGTGGATTTCGAGGACTTGGTCGGCACGTATGGTACAATTGGCTACATTTCAATATGAAGCTGCTACTGATATTTGTAGATAGGCACGCCCAAGCATGAATTTTATTGTTTTAAGTAGCTGTTTGATTATACTCAACATGTGCATTGTTTGTGATGAAAATATGTAGTGCAGTTGTTTCTAGTTGTAGGGTAGACTATTTTGGACCCCTGAAGTTATATATATATATACACATAATTTAATATGGTATTAAATTCTAACGCATATTTCCCTATTTACCGTTAACTATCAAATATATGTACCATAATACATGAACTCCAAAAATAGTGAAAACAATCACATCGCTATGTCTCAAAGTTTCTAATTCCATGGAATTTATTTTGTTAAAAACGGACTCCGTTTGCACAAATAACGAATTTTAATTTGAATTATAATCATAGGTTCACCCTTAAATTTCGTCTACCAACAAAACAACTTCGATTGGCTCCAAACTAGAAATATAGCAACAATTAATTATATGCATTCCAATAAAATTCGTTTCGTTGAAAACAAAGATCATTTGAAAAGAAAATTATTTTTAAAGCCTAAAGTATATCGATAAAATTCATTAATATTACCAAATCGATATTTAAACTGATTTAAATATTTAAATTAAAACGGTCGAAAAATCTGGGATGTTACATTTATAAATCAACATTTTGGGCCCAGAGATATTTAAACAATCAAACAACCCAATTTTTAAGCAACACATCATATATGATAATATACATATGAAAACAAACAGATATAAATTTGGAGGAATCCAGTTGGATCCCTCCAACCTATTTTCTTGCATCCATGGACGTTAGCCAACATAAATAATACCCATCCTTCTTCGAGGCAGGATATCGTGGTATAGGAGGTCATCCACTATCATATTGTGGGGTGCATAGGGTCATCCGCTAATGATAATGCGAGGATCCGCTAATGGTACTGCGAGAAATATCCAACCACCAATATATATATATATATATATATATATATATATATGTATGTATGTATATATATGTATATATATAATAGCCACAAACACCAAGCCTAAATAACTAATATATGTAATAATAAAAATAATATTTCAATGCATGCAAACAACCAACAAACAATTATTTTTAACTAATAAAAATAATTCTAAATAAAATCTGAGTGAGATTTACTCACCGTGATTTTTTCTGATCTACTTTGATTTTCATTTTAATTTCTGATTAGATACCCCGCAACTATGGATTATATGATTGATTCCTTTTGCACAAATCTTGTATAAATTCAACAAAACATTTATTATTTAAGCTATCGAATAAATTTTTAAATGCAATAAAATTACTAAATTAAATAATTACCTTTATTCTTTTTTTAAACCTTTCTTCTGCGAATTGACGAATCTCGCTTAGACCCCAATTCGTCTTCACAATCACTGCCTTTTTCTTACTGACTTTGCCTCAGCCTAGCGTGCCATCATCATATGGCCTCCACCACAAATCCCCAAATCAACAATAACCAACTCCCTTCGATGCCTTTCAGGCCATCACCCACAAACAAGCCTTGATTCCTTCTTTACTCTCAATACTATGTTTTCACAACTCGCAATATTAAATAAGGAACCAATGTCGCACCTTTTAGTCACCAAAGCTCAACCATTTCTACCCACCCGAATTCCCCCATGTCCAGGATCGAAACCACCCAGCATTGATTTCACGCATCACCCTTCCTCCACACCACATAGAACCCTAAACCCTCAAACCCAATCAATATCAGATATCGCGATTTCCATCTTCCAACCATTCATCAAACACACATCACTCAAACTCCTACATGATTTCTTAATCATGAATTTGTTTACAGTGAAAAAAATTCGATATTTCCTAAGCCTGAATCGCGCCCTCTAAAATCTGAATGAACCCTAGATCGACTGCGATGGTCTTGCGAGCATTGTCTTCATTAAGTCGAGCTTCAATGGTTTTCAATTTTTGAATTGGATTTTGATTCGATTTTGTTCGTGATTGGGAAAACTGAAATGAACGAAGGAAATAATGAAATAAAGCAAAGAATGGAATTTTATAATGAGGAAGTCATAAAGATATGCTTGGATGCTTTCTGGTTGAAGAAAATGGGAGGCGAGAGATACAACGATAAGATCAACATCGGTTTCAAATGGTACGGGTAGCATTTAGGTATAGGGGAGGTTTGTTGTGTATTTGTTAATTAGCTTAGGGTAGAAGGAAATATTTATATTTTTTTTATTTTAATTTGTTTTGATCTGGTACCATTTATTTATTTTAAAATACCCTGTGATTCCAAACTCCTTTCGAAACTCAACAACTAACGTTTCTAGGGTTTAAACACTATTCAAAAAACACTGGAATAGGATTCGAAGCTCCATTTGATCATATGGAGGAGATACTGATTTAAACTGATTATTAAATTGAATCGATTAAAATATAATGGTTACAAAATAATTAAATCCATTTATAATAATTTAATATTATCGTTTATATTAAAACATAATTTATATTAGTCAACCAAATCATTTTGACTTTGCTTTTACTCTATATTCAATTATTTTTCGAATTACGATAATTTCATATATTCTAGATTATATTATATTCAATTATTAAATCGATAACTCAATGAAAAATTCATTTATATTATCAATTCAATATTTAAATAATATTAAATATTTAAAATTAATCAACTAAAAATCCGGATCATTATATTTTATCCCCCTTAAAAGAATTTCGTCCCCGAAATTTACTAAGGTAGAAAAATTCTACAAACCCATTAACTTTTCAAAAACTCATTTATGTCGAAACTCGACCTTTCATATTTCTATGAATTTAATTCCTACCAAAACTTTCAGTTTTCAGTCATTTAATTCGAATGATCTACAATCAATACATTTACATCCAATCGGTATTTCATTAATCTTTTCAAATTAATTCTAGTCAATTTATTCACTTTAATCCATTTAACTTGCTTAAGTTAAATTTTAAATTCCAGAATTCAAATCCCTTGGTTTTCATTTCAAATCCTTTTTGAAATAATATATAAATATAAACATATATTTATTTCCATCTCAAATTCAAAACATTTGAATTTTCCAAATTAACTTGTTTTCTTTCAAACAAATTTCCAACAAAAAATTTCTAAGGTAGCAATCCATCACTTTGAAACTCGAAAATGAACACTGATGCTGTTGCAGCCATCATCAGAATTATTTCCCGGCCACTGAAGTGATTTCATTGCTTTATCACTTTCAAAATCCATTTAAAACGATTTTTATTCAAAATCCTTCTAAAATAAAGCTATATTATTTTAATATACTATGGAAAATATTTTTCCAAACACCCAGGTTTTAAATTTCAAATTCTGGTTTGAATTCAATTTTAATTCATCTCATTTGTATATTTCATTCCTAAATGAATTCTATTTGGTTATATATATATATATATATATATAACCATTCCAATTTTATAATCTCATTGGATTATAATAATACCAATTCAACACATCCATATATTATAATAATTTAAGAAAATTATTCCTTCTATATCAAAATAGAATTTTGGGTAAAATTATTTCGTTACCCACTTTAAAACAATATCGTGTCCAACCTTATATTCAAGTGTTTATAAAATCCTATCGATGTCATGGCATCCCACGATTCGACCAAAATTCATAAACTACTCTACAGACTAGCCAAAAAAATATAAAACAAAATTTACATCAATTAACAAATACGCGCTCTCGTATATATACACTCAACTCATTCTAAGGTACGACTGACCCTATCTCTAATGAGCACAACCCCACCAAAGCTTAGGTGTTCGCTCAACCTAAGCTTTGATACCAACCGTAATGGCCCGCAAATCCGTATTATCTGAGTTGACTAAATACACTACACATCCAACCTAAATTGCACAGAAATACGAATCATTATGAAATAAGAAGAAAAAGATAGAAGTAGAACAGAAACAACAACATAAAATCTCACAATCGCAGTGGAATAAAATATAATATATAAATAATCACTTTTGAAATACAACTGTATTTGGACTTACATACATTATCAGAGTATATCACAAGTACAACACAGCGGAAAAAACTCTAAATATCAACACTGAAGCCTCCTGCTCCAAGATCCTTCAGATAAATCTATAAAATCCTGAACTACTTGACTGCCCATACAAATTTGGGTGTCTAAGAGTTTAGGTAAAACAAAATAAAATAAACTCTAGGCTAGTCATGGGATTGGTATGAGTAAACAATTTAAAACAGTTTGAGAAAATAAACGAAATCTCACATGACCACGTCGTACAACACGAAACGGGTTTTTCCCTTATGAGAATCTAAAACACTTGATTTAACTTTCAAAATTCTTTTGAAAGAAACAATAATCATTTTATCAAAACTCTTTTGATATTATAATAGTGTCTAAATCAGATAAATAACAATCTAGTGGAACATTTGCGTCTCACGCTCCACATATATAATATACAATCAAAACCACGAGAACTTATTGGGTAATGAATTTTCAACTATAACAAGGAATGGAACCACCTTCCGATAGTATATCTCTAGAGAGAATACACTGGGTTTAATAAGAACACCTTGTAACCCGACCACACATGACCGACCACTCATTTCGCTTGAGTGTATCGAACGTATATCACCAACGGTTGGAATCAGCATCCGTTTTCCAGAATGGGACAACATCGAACAGAACAAAGAATGAAATGATTTTCTCTAGATAGGTGATTATACACCCTAATTAGGAGCTACCCACTTAGTCATGCTGCCTACCCGATTTTTTTCATTTCCCGGTTGTTGAGGCATGAGGCTATGATTACTTACCATTCATTGATCATAATCACTTTGAATGCCACATTGTCAGATCCGTTTAACCATCAATTGGTTTGCACAAATATACTCTGGATATTATGCTAAGAGAATAAATTCTCCGCTACCATATATATATTTGTATAGACCAAACACGCGATTATTGGAAATATTCTGTCAAACACTCGTCCATACAACTTCGTTCTAGGACTGAATGAAACCGAAGGCACAATCACCACTAATTCATCTTAGGAAATTTCTGCCTAGGATTAACAGAAAAAGCACTTGCATTTTACTCTATCTTCGATTATCTTCATATAATCTGATCCGCAATGCTACTGCCAATATGGAGTGGTTCTAGGATAATAATCAAACCGGTCTCTCCATATTGACAACGATATTGGAAAATACTTCGATAGTCGGTTATTGAACTATCAAAGAAAAACAAACATTCATTCAAAGCGTCAAACAAATCACTAGGCCTCTTAATTAATATTTCATTAATTAAATCACTTCTTCATTTCCTTACCATTATTTGTTAACCAAATATTCTCAAAAATCATCTTGGCTTCTTATGCTATTTGGAAAACATTTCCATATCTCATCTTCTTTTATTTTGTATTCTTAGAAAATATATACTATTTGTAATTGGAAACATTCCAATTATTTATCTCTTTCACGACTGTTTATTTCTACACCCAGGAAATATTTATTTATTATATTTCCAAAATTCTACTTCCTTAGGTTAAAACTAATGTTGTATAAAACACCGTTACAAAAACCCAAAATATTTCATTTAACTAAATTTCTTTAAATATTTATCTTCAAGACTGAATCCTCCTATTTATCAGTTAATAATTAAATCAATCCAGTTGGGGTATAATTACCTCTCAAACCATGACTGAAAACATCAATAACTTCAAAACAGACAAGACCACTTGCCTCGAATAAACAACACCATAAAAATCAATTATTCATTTTTAAACCCGTATATGTTTCTCTTTCTATTTATACCAGACCTAATTATAGATTTCCTTTTTGTTTATAATATTCTATTTTATGTTCATTTCGTTATCGAATTATATGTATATATCGATAAATTGATTTTTAACTATCAATTTTTCTTGAAAATATACTAACTCCTTAAATTTCCAGAAAATTTCGCCAGCACCTCCTTTGTACCAGTCAAAAGCTCAAACTCCATCTCGCCTCTCTAGGCCCTTTCCATTCAAAAAGAAAATTAAAGAGCCAAGCGGCTTATTGATTCGGCACATAAAATCTCATATGGAATTTAAACGAGTACCTTTTTGTCGAGCACTTAAATTATAATATTCATACACTTCATTCCAATCCTGCTTAACATATATTTAACCATTTTGTTTCAACTCAATCCATTCATCTTAACCTAATTGACTAATTTATTTTCTAATTAGCTATTTTGCCTATTTAACCTTTATGTCGGTACATTACATGTTCAAATATAATATTGACTTGCTTATAAAAAAATTGAATTCCGTTTTAAATTCAAGTTTCCTTTTCGATTTCGAATATAAATTCTCAGATCACCTTCACTTATTCAAAGCCCAATTTCGTATTAAATTTCGATTAACTAATTATTATTCAAATTAGTTAATTCTATCTACTATTTAAAAATCTAATTTTTGTTTCAAAAATCAGTTCACTTAATTCCACTTAAGTTCATATTTATTTTATAACTCAAATCTGGATTTTTTTAATGGAAACTCAGATTTTGTGTAATAACCCGGAATTTTGGGACCAGTTTAAAAATTTTATTTTAGAAATTTTAATGAATTTAAAAGATTTAAAATAATTTATTTTAAATAATAACGATCAAAAATTTATTCAAATTGAAGTTAAAACGAATAAGTTTAATTTAAATATAAAAGGAGTTTAAAATAGCGCTGTAGTTTGAAATTTTGATTTTTAACTATAACTGAATGTACAGGATTCAAAATAAATCAGAATTGAACTGTGTATATTCTTGTTAGGCCATATTTGTGCATACAATAAAATCCATATTTTTATTGTTTATATATATAACTAAGATGTTTCATGTTAAAAAAATCATATTTTTATCGTTTATGTACAAAAAGGATGTTCATGTTAGGAATAAATAAAAAATAACATTTTTATTGTTTAAAGAATAAAAAGAGTGGTATGCTAAGAAAATAAAAGAATTATCATTTTTATGTTAACATATTAAAAAATTTCATTATGATGTTATCATAAAAGGGATTTCATTAAGGTTAGGAATGTATTGTCTAAATAAAAGCATCATTTATGTTAAAATTGCCAAGTTAGAACAACATAGACATTCTAGTTATAATTTGTCATGGTAGACAAAATAAACATTTTTCATTGTTAGACAAAATAAACATTTTAATTTTAATTTGTCATGTTAGAATTAAAAAGGAACATTTATGTTAGAATTCAAAAATGTCATTTATGTTAGAATTAAAAATGTCACTTTATTTAGAATCAGGTATGTTAATTAAAATGTCATTGATGTAGAGTAATGTTCATTCATATTTAAAATGTCATTTTTGTTTGAAATGCTATAGTAAGTTAGTAATGTCATTTAATTATATTCAATTAAAATTTGTCATATAAAGATGTTACATTTCTTATGTTAGAAAAAAAATGTTATTTCATGTGTGTCCATATACAATAAACATACAATAAACATATAACCATATTTGGATTGCTAATTATTATTATTTTTTAAAAAAATCTTGTAACTCATTGACATAATTAAATCAAACCAAATTTAGTGGAATTAAATATATATATATATATATATACTTAAAGAAATTTAATTACAATTGAAACCAAACACCGTAAATCGGTGTAATACCTAACTTGAATTTTGGTATGTGAATTTGTTTTAAAAATTTCGCAAATGTTTGGCAATTATTTAAGTAATCAAAATGATATATATAGAATGTAGCATTTTGAAATAAACTTATATGGTTAAGATGATGACTGCAAATTATGAATATAACATGTGTAAATACTAATTGTTCATATGATATTTATGGTGTGGTAAAATCAAAGTATAACAATTCATTAGAAATTTAATTATAATCAAATGGGGATTGTTTCTAATGTGAATATTAAATTTAAGGTAACATATAATTAATGAGATGAACATAAATATAATTTAATGTAAATTGAGTAATAAAAGTGGTTAAAAACAAAAAAATTTTTTTTTGAAATAATGGAACTGTAATAAATGTTGAATCAATACAAGAATACAAACCATTTAATTTTATGATTGAAATATAATGTTGGAATTTAGTATAATGAAATTTTTGAATAGTTTAATTCGAGTATAAAAAGAAATTTGAAATGAGGCATTATGATAACTTTGTCATATTATATTTGGGAGGAATAATTAATGAATTGATTGCTCAATTAAAATTGTTAGAGAATTGAATTTGATATATATAACATAGGTAATTTATTCCTATGTTGAATTAGGATTAGATGGGTAATGTTTTGAAATAGAATTAAAGTCGAATAAATGAAATTAAATATTGCATTTGAAATCCTTTCCTAAACTCTAACCTAAATCAACCCTTTATCTATTCACTTCCTTTTTCCTATAGATATAGAGATTAACAAAATCCTAATCTCATTCTCTTTTCTAAAAGCCGCCGCCTCCATCTTCTTCTTTTAAATGGCAGTAGCCGTTCTTCCTCTCTAAATGGCTCAATCCTTCCTCCTCTTTCTTCCAATTCCTTCATCAATTGAAAGCCCTTCCAACGCAAAAATGGTTCAACTCTTCATAACACACGGTGGCCAGGGCGGTAGCATGAAGTGGCAAGGTTCGGAGTTGGTTTTTGAGGGTGGACACAGCGACGAGTTGGCCGAGACCTGGGCGGCGGGTTTGCAAGTCGAAGGCGGTCGATGTGAGGTGCGCCATGATCGTGAGAACCGTGACTTTAAATATGATTTTTAAAAAAAAAAAAAGGAAAGAAAGCTATTGGGACAAATTCTTATCCAATCAAGGTGAGAATTCTAATTTTTAAATTATTAAATTATTGATTAATTATTTTTCTCTCTTAAAAATGATTATGTATATGCTATCGATTCAGAGCTGAAATATCTGTGATTTATGTGATGTTGTTTGTTGGTTGTGTTGCGGTCTGTTGTTCATGTTGTATGAGATATGTGATGAAACACCATATGTGATGAAATTTTGTCTTGGGAGTGAAATTGGATCTGAACATCTATTTATTTAAGATCCATTTGTTTTGACTTATTTTATATTATAGAATATCATTTTTATATAAAATAAATAAAGAAACAGTAAAGAATTGATTTACAAATAAAAACGTCATTTTTATTTGTTGCCTTAACAATGGAATTTGAATGATAAACAAAGCTTATTTTTATTTGTTAACCTTAAACGATGGAATTTGATGAGAAGTGAAATTTTATTGAAATAAAAACTGTGATGTATTATAATTTTTGTAAATTTAATCTTCCGCTGTAATATAATTAGATGTACTCTGATGTTCCGTACTCTGATGTAAACATTTTGTACTGTTTATAAAAGTCGGTTGTTATTTTTTCTAATGTTGTTGTATTCCCAAAGTTAACGTATGCGGGATTTGAACGGTCTTGGTCGATTTTGCGATCGATTAAGGGCGGGCAAAATCCGTGTCGTTACAGTTGGTATCAGAGCGAGGTTAGCTCAAATCTTTGGGATACAACTCATTAGAACTGAACAAAAGACTCATCAGAGATTGGATTAGCAATGTCCAATAAGAATACTCATTAGAGATAGGATCAGCAGTATCATAGAATGAGAAAACTCATTAGAGATGGGGTTAGTAATGCCCTAGAATGAGTTCAGAGTGAAAAGCTTATGATATACGTATTTGTAATTATAATCCATTTTAGAAAATATGATTTTTGAGTATGTAAAAGTTATATATACTTGAAAGTTAATCAATAAATAAAATTATAGAAATGTATAGAAAAGAATTTGAGTAGGATAATTAATACAGTTTTAACTTCGTTCCTTTTCGAGGACGAAAAGTTCTTAAGTGGGGGAGACTGTAATAACCCGGAATTTTGGGACCAGTTTAAAAATTTTATTTTAGAAATTTTAATGAATTTAAAAGATTTAAAATAATTTATTTTAAATAATAACGATCAAAAATTTATTCTAATTGAAGTTAAAACGAATAAGTTTAATTTAAATATAAAAGGAGTTTAAAATAGCGCCGTAGTTTGAAATTTTGATTTTTAACTATAACTGAATGTACAGGATTCAAAATAAATCAGAATTGAACTGTGTATATTCTTGTTAGGCCATATTTGTGCATACAATAAAATCCATATTTTTATTGTTTATATATATAACTAAGATGTTTCATGTTAAAAAAATCATATTTTTATCGTTTATGTACAAAAAGGATGTTCATGTTAGGAATAAATAAAAAATAACATTTTTATTGTTTAAAGAATAAAAAGAGTGGTATGCTAAGAAAATAAAAGAATTATCATTTTTATGTTAACATATTAAAATTTTTCATTATGATGTTATCATAAAAGGGATTTCATTAAGGTTAGGAATGTATTGTCTAAATAAAAGCATCATTAATGTTAAAATTGCCAAGTTAGAACAACATAGACATTCTAGTTATAATTTGTCATGGTAGACAAAATGAACATTTTTCATTGTTAGACAAAATAAACATTTTAATTTTAATTTGTCATGTTAGAATTAAAAAGGAACATTTATGTTAGAATTCAAAAATGTCATTTATGTTAGAATTAAAAATGTCACTTTATTTAGAATCAGGTATGTTAATTAAAATGTCATTGATGTAGAGTAATGTTCGTTCATATTTAAAATGTCATTTTTGTTTGAAATGCTATAGTAAGTAAGTAATGTCATTTAATTATATTCAATTAAAATTTGTCATATAAAGATGTTACATTTCTTATGTTAGAAAAAAAATGTTATTTCATGTTTGTCCATATACAATAAACATACAATAAACATATAACCATATTTGGATTGCTAATTATTATTATTTTAAAAAAAAATCTTGTAACTCATTGACATAATTAAATCAAACCAAATTTAGTGGAATTAAATATATATATATATACTTAAAGAAATTTAATTACAATTGAAACCAAACACCGTAAATCGGTGTAATACCTAACTTGAATTTTGGTATGTGAATTTGTTTTAAAAATATCGTAAATGTTTGGCAATTATTTAAGTAATCAAAATGATATATATAGAATGTTGCATTTTGAAATAAACTTATATGGTTAAGATGATGACTGCAAATTATGAATATAACATGTGTAAATACTAATTGTTCATATGATATTTATGGTGTGGTAAAATCAAAGTATAACAATTAATTAGAAATTTAATTATAATCAAATGGGGATTGTTTCTAATGTGAATGTTAAATTTAAGGTAACGTATAATTAATGAGATGAACATGAATATAATTTAATGTAAATTGAGTAATAAAAGTGGTTAAAAAAAATTGAAATAATGGAATTGTAATAAATGTTGAATCAATACAAGAATACAAACCATTTAATTTTATGATTGAAATATAATGTTGGAATTTAGTATAATGAAATTTTTGAATAGTTTAATTCGAGTATAAAAAGAATTTTGAAATGAGGCATTATGATAACTTTGTCATATTATATTTGGGAGGAATAATTAATGAATTGATTGCTCAATTAAAATTGTTAGAAAATTGAATTTGATATATATAACATAGGTAATTTATTCCTATGTTGAATTACGATTAGATGGGTAATGTTTTGAAATAGAATTAAAGACGAATAAATGAAATTAAATATTGCATTTGAAATCCTTTCCTAAACTCTAACCTAAATCAACCCTTTATCTATTCACTTCCTTTTTCCTATAGATATAGAGATTAACAAAATCCTAATCTCATTCTCTTTTCTAAAAGCCGCCGCCTCCATCTTCTTCTTTTCAATGGCAGTAGCCGTTCTTCCTCTCTAAATGGCTCAATCCTTCCTCATCTTTCTTCCAATTCCTTCATCAATTGAAAGCCCTTCCAACGCAAAAATGGTTCAACTCTTCATAACACACGGTGGCTAGGGCGGTAGCATGAAGTGGCAAGGTTCGGAGTTGGTTTTTGAGGGTGGACACAGCGACGAGTTGGCCGAGACTTGGGCGACGGGTTAGCAAGTCGAAGGCGGTCGATGTGAGGTGCGCCATGATCGTGAGAACCGTGACTTTAAATACGACTTTTTAAAAAAAAAAAGGAAAGAAAGCTATTGGGACAAATTCTTATCCAATCAAGGTGAGAATTCTAATTTTTAAATTATTAAATTATTGATTAATTATTTTTCTCTCTTAAAAGTGATTATGTATATGCTATCGATTCAGAGCTGAAATATCTGTGATTTATGTGATGTTGTTTGTTGGTTGTGTTGCGATCTGTTGTTCATGTTGTATGAGATATGTGATGAAACACCATATGTGATGAAATTTTGTCTTGGGAGTGAAATTGGATCTGAACTTCTATTTATTTAAGATCCATTTTTTTGACTTATTTTATATTATAGAATATCATTTTTATATATAAAAAAAGAAACAGTAAAGAATTGATTTACAAATAAAAACGTCATTTTTATTTGTTGCCTTAACAATGGAATTTGAATGATAAACAAAGCTTATTTTTATTTGTTAACCTTAAACGATGGAATTTGATGAGAAGTGAAATTTTATTGAAATAAAAACTGTGATGTATTATAATTTTTGTAAATTTAATCTTCCACTGTAATATAATTAGATGTACTCTGATGTTCCATACTCTGATGTAAACATTTTGTACTGTTTATAAAAGTCGGCTGTTATTTGTTCTAATGTTGTTGTATTCCCAAAGTTAACGTATGCGGGATTTGAACGGTCTTGGTCGATTTTGCGATCGATTAAGGGCGGGCAAAATCCGTGTCGTTACATTTTGTTTACTTAAAATCCTTTTAATAATTTAAATAAATCATTATGGTTTTATAATGTTTATGGCGTTGTTTTTATGAAAATTTGATTTTGAGACAACTCAAAATCTATACGACGAAATCCAGATATTTCTCTTTCATTATAAAACTATTATCAAATCGGTCCTAATGATTCTTATTTCGAAGAATTCCGACTTAAATTGAGTTCTGCATACTCAATTGAAGTTTGAAATGCCAATTTACAAACTACCATGTTATGGCAAGTTCGTTTTAAACTTCATTTATATATAAATTCTAACTTCATTCCAATATATTTTAATATATATTAAACTAATTTTCCCAATTCAGCTTAATAATTCTGATTATTCCAGATCGCCAATTATTTCGTTTCTCAATTATAAATTTATTTATAATTTAATCCTCTATATTAAATTCTAATTCCTTTATAAATAAATTATTAATAAAATTCGATATATTCGAATTTCAAATTATAAATCCTTCTGATTTATCTCATCTTAGTTTATATTCCGAATTCCAGAAATAAACCCGTTGTTCCTTTTTCAGAATGATTTCAAATTATATTTTAAATTCATACTTGAATTTAAAATTATAGAATATCTCCAGATAATTAATTCACTATATTTATAAATTTACTTGTTTTATAAATTCCAACAAGTTCCATTTTAAAATCTATTTAAAACCAAAATCTTATTTTGGAATATTCAATTCATCATAACTTATCTATATAAATATAGAATCTATTTCCATATTTAAATTTAAACTTCTATTTAATACAATCCAAATATCTTTTCTAAAAATATTTTATTTAAACAAATTCGATTTAATCGAATTCAAATCATAAATCCATACGGATTTACTTTTAGTTCAATTTACATTCTGAACATCAGAATAAATTTCATTATTTACTTCTTTAAAACAATTCCCCATTTCTATTTTTAAATTCACATTTGAATTTAAATATTCGAATTATCAAATGATAATTTTTCCACTTTATTTATAAATATTGTTCATAAATTCATTTCAATTCCCAGAATATCTAATGAAAGCATTCCATTTTATTTATAAATACCGTTTATAAATTTACCTCAATTTCCTATATTATTTAATTTATAAACATCGTTTATAAATTTAATACTTCAATTTCCTGTATTATTTAATTTGTAAACATCATTTATATATTCAATACTTGTTTTATTTATTCAAAACAAGTTTATATCTATATAGCCCACTCGAAATTCAAATTCTATTTTTGAAAAATAGATTTTCCATTTCAAATCTCAAAATATCCTTTTCACGGTATTTTTATAAATCAATATTTTGGGCCTAAAGATATTTAACAAATAAAACCACCCAATTTTCAATCAACACATCATATATGATAATATATATATATATATATATATATATATATATATGAAAACAAACCATAAAAATTTCTGAGGAATCCAGTTGGATCCCTCCAACCTGTTTTCCTACATCCACAGACGTTAGCCAACATAAATAATACCCATCCTGCTTCAAGGTAGGATATCGCGGTATAGAAGGTCATCCGCTATCATATTGTGGGGTGCATAGGGTCATTCGCTGATGATACTGTGGGCATCCGCTAATCGTACTGCGGGAAATATCCAACCACACACACACACACACACACACACACACACACACATATATATATATATATATATATAGCCATAAACTCCAAATCTAAATAACTAATATATATAATAATCACAATAATATTTCAATGCATGCAAACAACCAACAAACAATTATTTTTAACTAATAAAAATAATTCTAAATAAAATCTGAGTAAGACTTACTCACCATGATTTTTTCTGATCTACTCTGATTTCCATTTTAATTTCTGATTAGATACCCTGCAACTATGGATTATATGATTGATTCCGTTTGCACAAATCTTGTATAAATTTAACATAACATTTATTATTTAAGCTATCAAATAAATTTTTAAATGCAATAAAATTATTAAATTAAATAATTACCTTTATTCTTGTTTATAAACCTTCTTCTCCAAATTGACGAATCTCGCTTAGACCCCACTTTGTCTTCATAATCACTGCCTTTTTTACTGACTTCGCTTCGGCCTAGCGTGCCATCATCAGACGGCCTCCACCACAAATCCCAAATCAACAGTAACCAACTCCCTTCGTTATCTTTCGGGCCATTACCCACGAACAAGACTTGATTCCTTCTTTCCTCCTAATACTGTGTTTTCACAACTCTCAATATTAAATAAGGAACCAATATCACACCTTTTAATCACCAAAGTTCAACCATTTCTACCCACCCGAATTCCCCCATGTCCAGGTCCGAAACCACCAACATTGATTTCACGCATCACCCTTCCTCCGCACCACATAGAACCCTAAATCCTCAAACCCGATCAATTTATATATCACGATTTCCATCTTCCAACCATTCATCAAACACACTGTCACTCAAACTCCTGCTTGATTCCTTAATCGCAACTTTGTTTACGGTGAAAAAAATCGATATTTCCTAAGTCTGAATCGCGCCCTCTAAAATGTAAATGAACCCTAGATCAGCGGCGATGGTCTTGCGAGCATTGTCTTCATCAAGTCGAGCTTCAGGGATTTTCAATTTTTGAATTGGATTTTGATTTGATTTTGTTCGTAATTGGGAAAACTAAAATGAACGAAGGAAATAATGAAATAAAGCAGAGACTTGAATTTTATAATGAGGAAGTCACGAAGATATGCTTGGATGCTTTCTGGTTGAAGAAAATGGGAGAGTATAAAGGCAACAACTTATTATATAGGCAAGAGATACAATGATAAGATCAATGTCGGTATCAAATGGTACGGGTAGCGTTTAGGTATAGGGGATGTTTGCAGTGTACTTGTTAATTAGCTTAGGGTAGAAGGAAACATTTATATTTTTTTATTTTAATTTTTTTTAACCGGTACCATTTAATTTAATTTAAAATACCTCGTTATTCCGCTTTCGAAACACAACAACCAACGTTTCTAGGGTATTCACTATTTTGAACACACTGGAACATGATTCGAAGCTCCATTTGATCGTTTGGAGAAGGCACCAATTTAAACTAATTATTAAATTAAATCGATTAAAATATAATGATTACAAAACAATTAAATCCATTTATAATAATTTATTATTATCTTTTATATTAAAACAGAATTTATATTAGTTAATTGAATCATTTTGACATAGCTTTAACTCTATATTCAATTATTTTTCGAATTACGATAATTCAATATATTCTAAATTAAATTATTTTCGATTATTAAATCGATAACTCAATATAAAAATTCATTTATATTATCAATTCAATATTTAAAACAATATTAAATATTTAAAATTAATCGATCAAAAATCTGGGTCGTTACTCTATGTAAGGGTGCAAATGTTTTGTTTGGGATCTAGATAGTTACGTCGTGACTTAGGGTCAAGTTTTGTGGGTAATTTATGCGAGGATGGTTGAATTGAAGGTCGATTCTATGCTCATGGAGAAGTTTGGCACTTACCATTGATTTTTGGTGGTATTCGGTTCCAACAAGTGTAACGACCCACAATTTAAATATCATAGGATCATAAAATATACTTATTTAGTTCCTCAAGGGTTGGATCGTTCTCATCTTTTGATAGGTAGTTCATGGAAGTGTGAAACATGTCCACGATTTTTACCAATTTTATTTATGACCATTTTGCCCTTTGTTGCTTTTGTTTAGGGCTTAACTTTTGACATGGATCGAATCGGATGTTGAAATTGATTTCTTTGAAAAGGAAATGGTGTTTCTAGTTTTGTAGAGTGGTCACATTAAAGATTTGGTTCAGCGGTTTGAGAGGAATCGCTGTTTTAGTACTATACATTTTCTTGATAGGCTAACTAGTTATTAGTGGGCTGATTTGGTGTGGCCATTAGTGGGCTGGTTAGATGGCTATAAAAAGAGGGTAGAGGCAAGGATAATTGATTGGTTTCTTCATTCTCTATTTGGTTGGGGTTTGAGATTCTCCCTACAAATACCTCTCCACTCCATTAAATTCTTAGATCTAGATTAGAAGATTGAAGATCTACATCGAAGAAAGGTAGATCACATCAAAGTGATCGATTCAGAGGCCGTTCTTCGTTGTCCAGATATGTAAATCATCGTTTTAAAGCTATTTCGTGAGTGATAAGCATCTCTCACATGGATTCAATCAAGTAGATGGGTTGTTTGATTTATTTTCATCATTTCAAGTTGTTTTCACCTAGATCTACATCATGGTAAGTATATTTTCATTCGAATCACCATAGGATATAATCTAGCAAATTAAATCGGTAATTCTTATGTTAATTCATGTGTTATGCAAGTTTAGATCCATTATTTTTTTCATTCATTGTTTATCATGATCTGGTGAATTCTATATGATGGTATGATGATTTTTGATGTATTGGTGATTATTGATGATTGCGTGATTTTGTTGTTGAATGGAAGTTTGAAATTGCATGAGTTTGAATCAGATTAGTTTCGAGTTTGGATCGTATCTTGTTGTGCAAGAAAATTCGATGGATCGGTGAAGATTTTGATGGATCAGATGTGATGAAGTAGCATGGATCGGCAATGCCAAAATTTGGTGGATTGAACATGGTCTTCACGATGGATGGGGTGTTATTGCCATGGATCTGTTGGCAAATGAAGTTGGATTTGAGGCTTTGCAATACGATGGATTGGCATCATCAAAAGTGTGGATCGACATGGCTCTCGATGGATCGGCGGTGCAAATCTGGATGGATCGGCCAAGCCAATTAGATGGGTCGGCAAGGCACTGCTAATGGATCAGGCAAGTTTTCATAGATGGATTGGAAAGGGGGAGCACGGTCATTTTGGGTATCGGGCAAGGGGATATACGGTAGATCAGTTAAGGAACGATAAATCGAGCAACATGCTTGCTGATGAATCAGCAACCTCTGCACATGGTGTTTTAGTTGATCGGGCAGGGATGCGCATGGGGAAAAAGTGGATCTTCCAAGGAAGTGGTGTGAATGGATCATGACCGTTCTATGATGGATCGGTGAGAAGGAAACCATAGCAATTTAGAAACACTGTTGAATGGAAAATGAAATGTTGTGGTTTGTGATTCATAGCAAAGGGTGAAACGATGTGAGTCGAATATCGACCAAATGAAGTACTTTTTTTGGTTCGATGACGGTCGTGGCTTTAAAGCTAATTCAAGATGGAATGTTTGAAGTGTTGTGAAGTGTTTGTTGATCGTCAAAATGCAATGAATGTGAAGAAGACTCAAAGTTGTGAGTTCGTGGACAATGGTTGCTCGAGAAGTCGCTTGAGTTTATGAATGATCATCAAGTTGGCTCGAGATATTGAAGGCTGAGAGATTATCATTGTCGTAGGTTCTAGCGAACTCAAAGTAGAGGTATAATGGGAACAACCAAAAGACTAGAGGGGATCTAGTCGAGTACCCTGGGTATCGTTGAAAGGCCTAGATACGTATCATGGGAAGGAGAATAGAGTTTTGCTAGAACCGAGGTTACCATTAGCCCTTGACAGATGGCAAGTTAGGCCAGTCATACGATTAATGATGGTTTCAAAGCAGGATAAATGGTGATAGCCAGAGTCATGGATGATGATTGATTTTCTTGTATCGTCTTGTGTAGATTGTTCGATGTCGAAGGAGACATCTCTTGGGTGCATGTCTGATGTTGGTTTAGGCCTTCAGGGCTTGTGTTTGGGAATGTTGATCTCGATTAGGATGATCTACGCTAGATAACTAGTTGCTATGTCTGCTATGTTTTCTATTCTGGTTGTTAGTGAACGCTATCACTGTCAGGTGCGGGGAAGTCGGGTTTGGATTTTTTCTCTGTTTATATTGGTGGATTAGTTGGTTGATCTACCTATTCTCATATACTTTATGATGATGTTAGGTAGCCATTTTATCGCTCATTAAGTCTATTGTCTGACTCGAGGTTTTATATTTCCTCTTATTACCTTGGGATGTTCATCCATTGTGTTGTGGATGGGCAGACTAGGTAGCATGTCATAGGTGATATATCTTGATGAGACGATGTAGAAGAGAGACGACAAGCAGGAGGCTTACGTACTACTTTCTACTATACATACTAGTTTCTATTTTTGCTATTATTTTTGTTTTAATCTTCTCTAATTGATATTGTACTGAGGCTTCTTGTACAGAATTTGGTGTTGTAATCCAATGATGTATGGATATTCTTTCTTGTTGATATGAAAGGTTTAATTTCTGCTCAATTGTGCTTCATTACTATTGCCTATTGTATACGTTCTATTATATTTTATCCCTACGTTGTGAGTTATACGACAGGCTTCGTTTGTGTTTATCTTATCTTGATGATCTTCCATAGATGCCTGAAACGTCTTTCAACGTTGTATTTCTCTTGTTACGTGCATGAGTTATGGGCAGTCATCACATTTCGTATCAGAGCTCTGGTTAATATATTTAAGCCAATTTTCAAGGACTTAATGATGTATAAGAGATGTATTTGTAGATTTCTAATGGATGCATACTATATATTAGTGTATAGTATAGTAGCGCTTGAATTCTATTATAGTTTTTCTCGGGTGTGGACTAATCATTCTATTTTTCAGATTTAGAATGAGTCGTCGATTGTCAAGCCACACTGCTAGGGAGGAGACTGTTCCTAGATGGGTGATGGCGGTATACCAGATTATCCAACTATTGTTCGAGGCTATGATGACAATGATCATGAGGAGGGTACCCGCTCTAGGAGCAGTCGCAGTAGATGTTGGTGTTCAGGTGCAGGTACCTAGGGTTGTGGACTTTTTGAAGATGTGCAAGGACTTCACTTATCTAGGAGGAAAGCCGTTCAAAGGGACAAAGCCGACTATAGAGATTCAGGGGTAGGTAGATACTTGCAGTCAGATTTTTAGAGATTTCGGCATTGAGGATGCGACTAAGAGAAAGCTTGCAACAAGGCAGCTACAAGGCACTACAGGGAAGTGCTATGGATTGGTGGAACTCTGTCACTCTACAGATTCCAGAAGATGAGATCACGTGGGATCAGTTCCAAGTCAAGTTCGAGACGAAGTTCATTTTTGCTGCTCAAAAATCAGTTCTGTTCAAGAAGTTTGTGGAATTGAAGCAGAATGGCATACCAATGTTGGATTATGTTTCAGACTTTGAAGCCTTGTCCAAGTATGCACGTTCATACATTGACTCTTCTTATTAGATGAACAAGAAGTTTGTTTTGGGATTGGATAAGTATCCTGGGAATCGGTTGATTAATCATCTTGATCACTCTTATGAGAAGATCATGGAAAAATCTTTGAGGCACGAGAGTCTATTTTCCAAGGAAGAAGCTGTTGTTGTTGCAGCCAAATAGGAATCGAAATCAAACAGGTTGTTTATAACAAAAAGAGGAAGCAACAACAGCAAGAAGAAAAAGATGGCCAGTAGTAACCGAAAAGCGAGGTGACTTGCTTCAACTGCCAACAGAAGTGCTATTTCTCTGAGGAATGCAAGAATCCGAAAGTTGAAAGGAAATGCTTTGAGTGTGGAAAGCCTGGGGATGGCAAAAAAGGATTTTCCAGAACTGGCAAAAGGAAACAGATAGTGAAGGCGTATGCTTTGGAGGCCGTGCTATCTTCTTCAAGAGCTCCTATGGCAGAGGAGAAAGGGAAGAGTGTTGTCGTTCAAGGTACGCTTTCTGTTGGAGGTGTTTCAGTTCCAGTGTTTTTTGATACTGGAGCATCGCATTCTTTCATTTGTAATGAGCTCGCGTGCCGCTTGGGTTTAGAACCCGAGATTTGTAATAGACCTTTGGATGTGACTAATCCAGTTAGGGTGTCTAGCCTCTGTATGCTTTGTGGTGGTCATGTGCTATCGAGTCATGGTTTCTCTTTTGTGCGTGATTGCATTGTTTTGAACTTCGCTGGGTTTGGGATCATTTTGGGTATGGACTGGTTCAAGAGGTATGCGGCTAAAGTGGATTGCGAGAAGCTCGAGGTGACAGTCGGGAATGTGGAAGGGAGAGTGGTTGTGATTTGATGTAAGATCGAAGATGGGGTCTTTGTAATCTTTTTATATTCGCCGGTGAATCTATGGGAAGACTTGTCATCTGTGCCGATCGTTATTGAGTTCGATGATGTCTTGGACGAGGTCAAAGGGTTTCCACTGCATCGTGAGATTGAGTTCAGGATCAATTTGGTCAAAGGTGCTAGACCTATCACTATGTCTCTTAGGTGGATGGCGCCTAAGGAACAGCGAGAGTTAGAGGTGCAGGTTCGTGACCTTTTAGGAAAAAGATTCATTCATAGAAGCATGTCCGAATGGGGTGCACCAGTTGTGTTTTCAACCAAGGCTGATGGATCTTTGAGATTATGTGTGGGCTATCGTGAGATGAACAAGGTGATTAAGAAGAACAAGTATCCGTTGCCAAGGATAGACGACTTGTTTGATCAGCATCACGAGGTCAAGGTGTTTTCTCATACAGAATTGGCAACAGGATTTCACCAGTTGAGAGTGGCGAAGGATGTTGTGCCAAAGGATGTTATGCCAAAAATAGTTTTAAAGACACCATCTGGTTTCTTTGATTAGCTGGTAATGCCATTTGGATTGACTAACGCACCAGCATATTTCGTGGATCTTATGAACAGGGTTTTGGAGTTCAGTTGAACAAGTTCATGCTTGTGTTCGTGGATGATATTCTGGTTTGCCTCTGGAATGAGGAAGAGCATAAGATGCACTTGCGAGTTGTTTTGGAAATATTGTGAAAGCATCAGATGAGAGCTAAGTTTTCGAAGTGTCACTTCTTAAAGGGTGAAGTGAGGTTCTTAGGCCATGTTGTTTCTGGAAATGGACCAGCGAGGGATCCCTTGAGGTGGCAGCAATCCAGAACTGGGATAAACCTAAGAATGCAATGGACGTTAGGAGTTTCCTTGGGCTGGCGGGTTATAATCATCGATTTATCAAGGATTTCTCCAAGATATCTGCACCATTAATATGATTTACAAAGAAGAACCAAATGTTCATATAGTATGCGAAGTGTAAGCAAGCTTTTGGAATTTGGAAGGAGAGATTGTCGAGTGCTCCTGTTTTGACCATTCCGAGCGGGAATGAAGATATGGTAGTGTATATCGATGCATGCGGTACTGGACTTGGAGCAGTGCCGATGCAAAAAGATAGAGTTATGGCATATGCAAGTCGATAACTGAGGTCGCACGAAATGAATTATCCGACTCATGATTTGAAGTTAGCGACGATCGTGTTTTCTCTGAAGATGTGGAGACAATACCTGTTGGGAGTTCGATTCGAGCTGTTTATGGATCATAAGTTGTTGAAGTATCTTTTCTCTTAAAAGGATTTGAATCTTCGGCAGCAACGGTGCTTAGAGTTTTTGGCATATTACAATTTTGGTATAGCCTATACTCCTGGTAAAGGTAACACAGTTGCCGATGCGTTAAGTCGAAGAAATGTAGGATTAGGAGCTATGTTTTCGGAATGGAAGCACTCAAGTACTTAGTAGGATTTGATTTCAGACCACAATCCGAGTTAGAAACTGAAATGTTGGCAAGCTTATCGATAAGATCAACTCTGATCGAAAGGATTGGTGAGAGGCAAAAGTGTGATATAAAGCTTGTCGAGATCATCCAGAAGTTGGAACCAGAATATAAGGAATTCGAAGTTGATCGAGATGGTTGGCTTCGAAAGGGAGGACGACTGGTTGTTTCTGATATTGATGGATTTAGAGATGAGGTTCTAACGGAACATCATCACCCGAAGTTGACGATTCATCCTAGTGGTAACAAAATGTATCGAGACAAGAAACGAGCCTACTGCTGGGAAGGGATAGAGAGGGATGTTGGAAAGTTTATTTCCAAATGCATAAACTGTTAGTTAGTGAAATATGAGCAGAAGAAGCCGAGTGGATTGCTTCAGCCATTGGAAGTTCCTACATGGAAATGGGAACAAATATCGATGGATTTTATCGATGGACTACCTAAAACCAGGAAAGGAAATGAAGGGATTTGGGTCATCATGGATGCTTAACCAAAAGCGCAAGGTTTTTTCCTATCAGATCGACTAGGACAACATCGAAGTTGATTGAGCTATATATAAAATGGATAGTTCGATTCCATGGTATCCCTAAAGGCATAGTGAGTGATCGAGATCCCTTGTTTACAAGTGGATTTCGGAAGAGTTTGCAAGAGACTTTGGGAACCAAGTTATGTTTGAGTATGGCTTATCATCCCCAGACTGATTGTCAAACCGAGAGAGTTAACCGAGTTTTGGAAGATCTCCTAAGAGCTTGTGTATTGGATTTTGGGGGATCATGGGAAGACCATCTACATTTGGTCGAGTTTGCATATAATAACAGTTACCAGTCGAGCATTGGGATGTCACCATACGAGGCATTGTATGGTAGACCGTGTAATTCTCCGGCATGCTGGTTAGAGACTGGAGATAAGTTGATACTTGGGCCAGAGATGATAAGAGAAACATCAGATTGTATCAAGATTGTTCGACAATGAATGAAGGCAGCTCAAGAACATCAGAAAAGTTACGCTGAAAAGCGTTATAAGGATTTGGAATTCGACGTCGGCGATATGGTCTTCATGAAGATTTCCCCTTCGAAAAATGTTGTTCGGTTTGGAAATAAAGGAAAGTTATCCCTAAGATTTGTTGGAACATTTCCGATTGTCGAGCGAATTGCAAAGCTCACATATAGATTGGATTTACCTGAGAAGATGTTGAGTGTGCACAATGTTTTTCATGTATCTTTTCTACGGAAGTGTGTGCATGATTTGAATGCGGTGATATCTCTGAAACAGTACAAAGACCTAGAAGTCAAGTATATAGTTACGAAACCTCGTAAGCCACTTCGCGTTGTAGGGAATGACACGAAACAGCTAAGGAGGAAGATGGCCAAGCTAGTCAAGGTACAATAGAGAGAGGATGATGACGATTGTATGAGGGAAACAGAAAAGAATATGAAGACGATCCATCCAGAACTATTCTTTGGTATGACCCATTGATTTCATCACCCTTACATCATTATAACTTGTACTATTCATTAGAATTCCGCGTGCTAGTTTGAGGCTATGAATGCATGGCTTGATGGATGTTAGTTTGAATAGTAAAATTAGCTGCTCATGGATG
This sequence comes from Allium sativum, assembly GCA_030737875.1. NCBI lineage: Eukaryota > Viridiplantae > Streptophyta > Magnoliopsida > Asparagales > Amaryllidaceae > Allium > Allium sativum. The sequence goes on along the minus strand of CM060916.1, from coordinate 744,258,639 downwards.
ATATGCATGCAGATTGGTTTTGTTTCTTGTGTTTGCTTGGAATCTCGAAGCGAAATTCTTAAGGGGGGAGAATGTAACGACCCACATTTTACATATCGGAGGATCGTAAAATATTTCTAGTTCCCCAAGGGTCAGATAATTCTCATTTTCTGATAGGTAGCTCATGGAAGTATGAGACAGTTCCATGGTTTTTACCAGTTTTCCATTGTTGTTTTTGTTTAGGCTTAATTTTTGACTAGGATTGAATCAGGTGCTGAAATTGATTTCATTAGAAAGGAAATGGTGTTTCCAATTCCGTAGATTGATTAAATTAAAGATTTGGTTCAGTGGTTTGATAGAAATCGCTGTTTCAGTGCTATATATTTTCTGGGCCGGCTAATTAGTCATACTGGGCTGATTTGGTGTGGCCCATTAATGGGCTAGTTAGATGGCTGTAAATAGGGCGTAGAGGCAAGGAGAATTGTTTGGTTTCTTCATTTCTCTATTTGGTTGGGGTTTGAGATTCTCCCTACTCCAATCAAATACCTCTCCGCTCCATTAGATTCTTAGATCTAGATAAGAAGATTGAAGATCAACATCGAAGAAAGGTAAATCGCATCAAAGTGATTGATTGGGAGACCATTCTTAGCTGTACGGTTTTGTAGATCATCGTTTTAAAGCTACTTCGGGGATTTATTGAGTGATAAGCATCTATCACACGAATTCAATCAAGTATATGAGTTGTTTGACCTTATTATCATCATTTCAAGTTGTTTTCACCTAGATCTACATCATGTTAAGTATATTTTCATTCGAATCACCATAGGATCTAATCTAGCAACTTAAATCAGTAATTCTAATGTTAATTCATGTGTTATTCAAGTTTAGATCCATTATTTTGTTCATTCATTGTTCATCAGGGTCTGATGAATTCTATACGATGGTATGATGATATTTGATGTATTAGCGTTTATTGATGATTGCGTGATTTTGTTGTTGAATGGATGTTTGAAATTGCACGAGTTTGAATCAGATTAGTTTCGAGTATGGATCGCATCTTGTTGGGCCAGAAAATTCGATGGATCGTTGAAGATTTTGATGGATCGGATATGATGAAGTGGCATGGATCGGCAATGCCAAAATTCAATGGATTGAACATGGTCTTCACGGTGGATAGGGCATGTTTTTGCCATGGATCGGTTGTCAAATGAAGATGGATCGGAGGCTTTGCAATACGATGGATCGGCAGTGTCAAAAGTATGGATCGGCACGTGTGGCACTCGATGGATCGACGGTACAAATCTGGGTGGATCTGGCAAACCAGTTCGATGGGTCAGTAAGGCACTGCTGATGATTGGGCAAGGGTCCAGGCTATGGATCGGTGGTGTTTTCTCAATGGGTCGGGCACGTTTTCATAGATGGATCGACAAAGGGAAGCATGGTCATTTTAGGGATCAGCTAAGATGATATGCGGTGGATCACTTAAGGAAAGATGGATCGAGAAACATGCTTGATGATGGATTGGCAACCTATGGACATAGTGTTTTAGTCGCTCGAGCAATGGTGAGCGTGGGAAAAAGTGGATTGGCCAAGGAAGTGGTGTGAAAGGATAGTGACTGATCCATGGTGGATCAGTGACAGGGAAACCATATCATTTTATAAACGCTGTAGAATGGAGAATGAAACGTTGTAGTTTGTGATTCACAACAAAGGTGGAACACTGTGAATCAAATATCGACCAGATGAAGTATGTTTTTGGTTCGATGATGACCATGGCTTCAAAGTTAATTCAAGACGGAATAGTCAAAGTGTTGTGAAGTGTTTGTTGATCGTCGAAATGCAACATATGTAAAGACAACACAAAGTTGTGAGTTTGTGGATAATGGTTGCTCGAGAAGCCGCTTGAGCTTATGAATGGTCATCAAGTTGGATACCTACAGATATTGAAGGCTGAGAGATTATCATTGTCCTAGGTCCTAGTGGACTCAAAGTAGGGCTATAATGAGGATGCCCAAAAGACTAGAGCGAATCCGGTCGAGTAACCTGGGTATCGTTGAAAGGCCTAGATACGTATCATGGAAATGCATATGGAGTTTTGCTAGAACCGGGTTACCATTAGCCATTGACGGACGACACGTTAGGCTAGTCATAGGATTAATGATGATTTCAAAGCATGATAGGAGGTGATAGCCAAAGTTATGGATAATGATTGATTCTCTTGTATCGTCTCGCGTAGATCATTCTGTGTTGAAGGAGACATCTCTTGGGTGCTTGTCTAATGTTGGTTTAGGCTTTCGGGGATTGTACTTGGGGGATGTTAATCTCGATTAGGATGGTCTACACTGGATAACTGAGTGCTACGTCTGCTATATTTTCTATTCTGGTTGTTAGTAAAGACTATCATTGTCAGATGTGGGGAAGACGGGTTTGGATTTATTCTCTATTTACATTGGTAGATTACCTGCTGCTACTCGTAAGTCCACCCGTAGAGACAAGTGAAAGGGTCCAGCTTCATCTTCTTAGCCGTCCCAAACGGAGTTCGAAAATAGTCCTTCGTAGCCACCTGAGTTACGGGATCCAACTCCAAGGCCTCCAAGGCCTCGAAAAGGGAAAATAAGCATACACAAGAAAACTGGAACTCCAAGAGAGGTCAAAAATCTACCTTAGGAGTGGTAGTAGTATTTTGAGTTGTTCTAACTAGGTACTTGTGTTAATTTGGTATGTACGTTGAAATGTACTAATTTGTTACCTATTCTCATATACTTTATTGATGATGTTAGATAGTTCTTTTCGCTCATTAAGACTGTTGTCTGACTCAAGGTTTTATGTTTCCTCTTATTACCTTGGGTTGTTCATCCATTGCGTTGTAGATGGGCAGACTAGATAACAAGTGACAGGTGATAGATCTTGATGAGACGATGATGTATAGCTACGACGAGCAGGAGGCTTACGTATTATTTTCTGCTATACATATTAGATGTTATTTCCATTGTTAGGTTTGTTGTATGCTTCTTTGAGTGATATTGTAGTGAGGCTTCTTGTATAGAATTTGGTGTTGTAATCCAGTGATGTATGGATATTCTTTCTTGTTGATATGAAAGTTTTAAATTCTTCTTAATTGTGCTTAAATACTATTGCATGTTGTATATGTTGTATTATATTTTATCCCTAAACTGTGAGTTATACGATAGGTTCCGTTTGTGTTTATCTTACCCTGATGATCGTCCATAGGTGTCTGGCACGTCTTTCAGTGTAGTATTTCTCTTGCTAAGTGCAGGACTTACGGGCGATCGTCACAACAAGTATCGCCCCTTTTCCTGTAGCGTGCGTGTGTTGGGTCAAAGTCACGTTCTTTAGGGTGCCTGCGAGTTGAACGTGATGGTAAGGGAAGGGAGGGGTTTTTGAAGGGAAGAAGAATGGTAGTAGTCTCATTGGTTTTAGTGAAAGTGGAAGGAGGTAGGAGGAGAGAGGTTGCGCGAGTTTGGGTATGTTTCACAGGCAGTTTGGAGTGTTTGAAATGGTAAGGAAGAAGGATGTAAAGAGTGGATTAGGGTAATTAGTAGTTAATTAATAATTAATGACGTTTTGATTCAATTAATTCAAACTAGTAACATGTATATCTTTGTCTTACGATATCCATTCGAGCGAAAAAAAAATACGATTGAATAATACTACGTGTAAGAACATGATTGGTGTGATTTGGAGCAGTCTGAAATAATATCAAATAATACAAAATCATCGATCAAATTATTGGTGAATTAACTCTCACACTTTCTGGAATACTGCTGAATATTGTAATACCACATAATAATATTCATTGTTGATTTTTATATCAAATTTTATGTTTGGATGACTGTAACAACCCAAATTTCAGTAGATTTGTTTTTTTTCAAAAATCCCATTCAAGCAAAGCTTGAGTTGGCTTGTCTGTTATCCTACAAAAAAACAGAGATATTAAATATATCAGAGCTTGATAAAACATCTCACAACGGAATGTATAAAATATAATAATAATCAAAGACATCCTTACCAAAATGATAACATTGTCTAACAAGTGTCCAAAGGCTATAAGTTTTTTGCCATAAACCTAAACTACGAGTATGCTATGAGGAGGGTGTCAGAACATAAAATTTTGATGAACGGACAAATTATATATTCTGAAATAACCGTACATACGCCGTTCAATCATGTTTTCTTAATTATTAGGTTATTTGGGTTAACATCACTCAAGGCTCTATACTCGCATAATACCCATCTACTCCCCGGTAGAAAACCTAGCATAATATAAATGTAGCTAAACCCAACATCTCAAGGTACTCCCCATAGTACCCTCCTCGTACGGTCTCTGTTGTCATCCCACGGAAGCGTATACAACATCCATCCTACACCAAATCGCGTACGAAATCTATATCATTATGCCATGTAATCGCACTTAACTATCATCGTTATGCATGTAAGCGTACGGATCATCGTATCCGAACTCCTAGGTCGAATTCAGTCTCAACAAGGAGTAGGGCTCTACTATATACAATACACCCCCAGTGCATGTATCAAGACCCTCACACGAACGTAGTGTCTAATGTAACCCGAGTCCCGTTATAGGGCTGCATCCAATGCATGAAACTCAATTGGGAGCTTTCAATATCTGTAAAGATCTACTTTATTAAGCCTACAATATAGATATCCAAGCATGATTTGTAATTTAACGGTGGCTATGGCCCCACCCTGGCCTCTCCCTCAACTAGTGAAAGACTACATTAAGAGCTAAGTGACGTGCCCCTATCAAATAATCTAACATCCAATTTGGCGTGTCCTACAATCAACATCTCGATAGTGAAAGACCGATGGTCTATAGGTTTAGCTCTAGTCTTTCTACATCACACTGACCGCCGATGATAGGTATCCGGTGATTACTACCATTAACTTGGTCCTGAAACCTCTCCTGAGGGAAACTGCCGAATCACCTAAGGCCATCCGCCACAGCCTTCTGACTGCCAAACTATAATTGCAGTCAAGGTATACTCACCGGGTGATACCACATAGACCAAACCTTTGAGAGTACATCCTGAGCATGCACCACACGGAGGACCACCATGGAGTACCCTACCACGTCCCGCAAAAGTTGCATGCTTCTGTCTAGTCCCACAGAATAATCAAATAGATTAATCAGTTGGACGTGCTCCCATCGTGTCTCCAGGCACCACGACGAGAATTGAGAAAGAAATACTAGAGGTGGAAAACGAGAACCTCCAACGAGAGTAAACTCTGGATGCGTTTTTTTGGAGCATATGCCTACTATCGATCCTATTGTCATAGGAGATCGTATGCTCTTTCTCCCGAACGAAATTCGTGCTATCGAAAACAACAAGAGGCGCTGCTCCAAGAACAAGAGGGGATCCATGTGGAGTTTTCCATCCTCCATGACCCACCCACTGAGGATGAGGAGACTGGAAGAAATTTGCAAGGTCCCTATATCTACCTTACCCCATTGGGTTCTTCACCATGTACGTGCGGACTTGTCTCATGTGCATCACATTAATGTGTTATTAGATCTTACGTCTAATCTTTTAATCAGGCGCTTACTTTACCTTAACAGGTTGCTTATTAACTTGATTATCCATATATTCACTTTTTATTCAAGTTACTTGGTTCATTAACTCATAAGTGGCAGCTTGTTTTCTTTATTCGCCTTACGCCGCCAGAGCGGACTTCCGCTTATTATTTATTACATCTATTAGACTTAATACTTTCAATTATAAGTCTACTAATTATAAGCCTACTTTATTCTTTCTTATTTAATCATAAACTTGTCTTACTCTGTTATCACAACTTGTTGCTGTTGTTTATTTATTAATTTAGTTCTCTTAACTAAGGCTTATTAATAAGTTTTCATTTTTCTAGATTATAACCTATGTTATAATTTTTCTTGTCCCTAATACAAGCCTACCTATGATATTCCGTTCTCATTTATATACTTAATTATAATAGATCAAATTCCCCGTTTATCACAATTCTTCTTAGGTTCCTTAATACGAACAAACTTTTATTGTTATAATCTTTCTTTAGTTACCATCCTGTACAATCTTATTATTTTAGGAAAATATTTCTTACACCTCACTAGATTGGTTAGCGGAAAAATGTAAAGATCTATTTCCATAACGCACATCAATTAAGATCCGTAGTTGCAAGCTATTTCTTTTATTATACTTTATTTGATTAGTGTGAAATACTATAAAAGAACCCCTATTACACACTAATCCCTTTTTCCTTTCTTTTCTTGTAACCATGTTCTTACTCATTTTACCGTTGTGGAAATGTATCCATTTCCTAAAACCCAACTAACTCAGTCTACTACTAACTTTTCCCCTTTTTATTTTCTGAGTTAGATGTTAATTCCTATTTTTCATTACCATTTTCAATTACTTTAAATCTTCCATACAAAATTAGGTATATTAATCCTGCTATCATTATTTCCAAAATTCAGTGTAATTCCCTTATTCAACATATCCAATTTATTATTGAATAACAATCTCAAGAACATACGCATAATTATTATCAAATTTATCATTTCGGTGTTACAATAATTTTTAAACCAAATAGAGAATTAATTGAACAAATTAGAACAATATTTTTAATGTACTTAGGAAGTAGATTATATTGCAATTACCTCAAATTTCAGTTATTTAACACACTAAGAATTACAGGGAATGTAAACTGTAAATATACTGTTACCTAAAAGGTATAATTTTAAATCCACTCACTTGACTGCTTTCCAATCCTTGAATCTGATTCAAATCTGCTATTCCCTGGTCATTGTAATTGAATCTAATATAAAGATAACCACAAATTTACAAATCCGATGCTAAAAGAAGAGGGGAAGAAAGAAATATAATTAATTCAGATTCACATGATTTACCTCACGTTTACAAGAAATCTAAACACCTATATTGTAGATCTACATTCTTTATCTTCAAATCTTGAATCAGAATAGCTAAAAGCTAATGTTCTAATTTCTGAAAGATTTGGAGAGGAAAGAAAATGGCAGAGCCTTAGTGTCGTCTCAGAAAATATGAGTTGGAGGCTAGGCCCCACTAGTCTATTTATAGGTATACATGTGATTCTGGTCCATCTGATTTAATAATATAAAATCCAAACCATTCAATCCAGGAAATACATGTCATAATAACCCAGATCTAGCCCCGAGTGGGTCGCCCATGTATCGACCCACCTTCATGGTGTGTCGACCCCATAGGTCGACACAAAGCCTGGGTCCTACATGTTATTTCTGTCGATTTTAATTCTTGTTTAACGTTAATACTAATGTTCATTTTATTTCTGAGTATCCCTTATGTGAATTATTATTTTCTTCTTATAACATATATCTAATCTCAAATTTAAAATTTATGTGCATATATACGCATATAATCTTTTAAATCTTTACTTTTTAATAACTTCCCCATACGGATCCCGTTTGGGTCAAGTCACATATAAAATCGAATCAGAAAGTAGCCACGAACATATTGGTATATGTTTAGGGGATAAATTCCTACACCATAATGGCCATTTGGCAACTCTTATTTTTTTCAACTGCTAACACTTATATGTGTTGTAGACTAGTGACACTAATATGTGTTGTTATAGTAAAAACGTGTCACCAAAAACATGCCAACACTTATTTATGTTGATATGCTTGGTCAACCCTTATATTCTGAGGGAAAAATGGTAAGTGCTCACCCATTAATCTACTCGCTGCCTCAGTGCTTTCTCCCTAACGCTTATTCCTATGAAGGCCGCGTCCATAGCAAATAAAAATAAAAATGGACTTCGAAAAATAAAAATCCTTTCTCCCTAACGCTTATGCCTCCATCCTCTCTCTAATCGATTCTATTATCAGCAATAATTTTTGATTTCTCAAATCGGTTTTAGTCTCTCAAATTTCTCTAATCGATTCTATTATCCTCTCTCTACCATTTTTGATTTCTACATCAACTTGCGTAGGCCACGACTTCGAATTGGGGCTTCTAGTAATCACGGCTTCTTGGAATCACGATGAACTTCGTCAAATTAAAACATGTGGTAGGCTGCTGGTTTCTGCAAACAGGGAGGTATATTTTTCTGCTGTAACTTATAGGTCTTTAAAATTTATATGACTTTAATGTTTGCATCCTACTGGTAATTGGCAAACTAAAGTCAAAATTGGGCAAAGATTTAGGATTTGAACCTAAAAATAAGTTAAGATTTCGTTCCGAAATTGGACAAGGTTGAAGGTAAATTCCTATATGATTTTGTGTTTTTTTATTTAAATTGAACCTCATGTTAGACATGTGAATATGAGTGGACTCCTTACTTGATCTTATCTTTAGTGTGAGTTTAGCCTAGTGATGTATGTGGCCATATACTAAACCAGTTAATGAGAATAAAGTCATTTCTTCCTCTCTACCATAGTACATAATATCAAACTCTTTACAATGGTCAATAAGGATGAACTTGCTATCGAAATAGTGCTCAATAACATTAGCGAAATTCAGTATTGCTATCAGTTGTTACATGCTTAATGATTTTTGCAGACGGAAAGAAGTAAGACATGATGATACAGCTACATGGCTAGCATTTTGGACCGTCCTATAAATAATAGAGAAGGCAAATGATTCTCGCACCCAGCAGTTTACTAAAAGGTCAAAATGACAAAGAAAAATATGAAAAAACTAGGCTTTTGAAGGTAAAATATCTTATCTGATACTTTTCTTATTTTCTGCAGTACCTAATAATCCATAAACATGTAATTTTAACAGTAAAGATCATATAAAGAAGCAAATTGCAGTTGTCGCTCACCTTATTGGCAAGCTTGCACTCAGAGCTGGCAATGAAAAAATAAGTTCATCATAAAGCATTCATTCACTAATGTTTTTTTTCTCTTTTACCATATTATTTGTTTTCATTTTACTTGACAAATGAAGAATAGATCATTAGAATTTAAGAGCAGGTAGAAACATAGTTTTACTCCTCCATCGACAGGCTTGTGAATTCCACAGGGAAATGGTTTTCATTCTTTTTTTTGGTAGACTAATAATTAAAACTCAATCTTAATCAATATCTTATTGCCGCAACATGTCACTTATATTACTCACCAGTATCAATTAAAACTGTGTCACTGTTTCTAATGTTACTATCTTTTATTACATGGCATTGCGCTGTTTTGCTTCATGCTTGTGTTTACCTGACTTTTTCAGTTTTGGAAACTGAATCGCCTCAGTTTGCAAACCGAGTCGCCTCAGTTTGCAAAAACTAAACTGAGTTGACTCAGTTTGCAAATTGTCGTGAATCTGTGACTCAGTTTTTGCAAACTGAGTCGCCTCATTTTGCAAAAAACTGAGAAGACTCAGTTTGCAAACTGAGTCGCAGATTCGTGACTCAGTTTAGATTTTTCAAACTGAGCTCGACTCAGTTAGCAAATCGAGTCGGTGACTCACGTTGCAAACTGAGTCTCGCCTCAGAAGCTGTTAGAAATACAGCTGTTGCGCTATGATGTTATACCGTTTAGATCCAAGTTGAGTTAAGCGTGAGTGTGAGAACTCCTTTTGTTACGATATTATTTGCTTTAGTCTTACCAATTGGCTAGAATGAATCATTGTTTACATATGATGTATGAAACTAAATAAATCGTTCTTAATATAGATGTATGCATTGAATTTAGTACCTAAATGAATAGGTTTTTAAGTGAATTATATGTTTGAATAAATAGTTGCTTAAACAATGCCTGAAATTATGATGACTAAATATTATATACCTGATACGTTTATGAAACTTAAATGAGCTTTGAGTGAGACGTTAATGAATTATTTTAGACATTTAAAAATCTTCTTGAATGAAAACTTGAATGAATCGTAGGCTTTGATGTTTACATTTTAATTTAAGGCTAATATAAATTAAGGCAATATATGGCATTGTTTAATTTCAACGTCTGGACAAATTTATTGCTTGCGCTAAGTTCTTGGACTCTCAGGCTTATATAACTCTAAGCAGACTAGCAGCAAGTAAATGAATAATTAATTTAATGCTTAGTCACTTCACAGAAGTATTAAATTAACTCAGAGAGCTGTGTAACCTTGGAGTTACAGAAGTATACAACCAGTAAATTTTCATTGTGTCCTCACCTCTTTCATACGTGATGTACAACCTACCTCATATATTTTTGGGTTGGCTGTTAACTGTACAATATATCAAAACTGAGCTTGCATGCTCAGCTTGGCAAAACTGAGCTCGTGTGGCTCAGTTCTGCCAACTGAGCACGCATGGCTCAGTTTTGCCAAGATGAGCATGCATACGGAGCTTACGAAGCTTGGTTTGGAAAAATTGAGCTCTCAGTTTTGCAAAACTGAGCTCGCGGGCTCAGTTTGGCCAAAGTGCGCTTGCGGGCTCAGCTTATGCAAACTGAGCTCTCAGTTTTGGCAAACTGAGCTCGCGAGCTCAGCTTGGCCAAACTGAGCATGCATGCTCAGGTTTCCAAAACTGAGCATGCATGCTCAATTTTGCCGAAGTGTAAATGAATAATATATAATTTGGTAAGAATACATATGTCTAATTTTTTCAAGAATGAACATAACAACTCAACAGCTTACAGACAACTACTGCCAACTATGATTATTAGCTTTCCTGTTTTAAAATAAAGTGTAAATCTTTGTGTATCTAGTTAGTACGTGGGAAAATTAAAAATACTACAAAGATAATCAGAAGAAATACAAATAATAACGAATTTGAAATTAAATCAACATAACATATCTGTTAATACTGTAAAAATGCAAATAATAATGTTTTTTTTATAGATAGCATTAGAAAAGTTTGCTATTCAAATAGATACAACCTAGCAAGTCGATTCTTAATCACAACCAGTTTGTGGTTTAATGCAACTGAAATATTTCTATGCATAAAACATGGCTGACACTGTTCCAAAAACACGCACACTAACTCTCAAACACTAAGAAGTTGCACATTCCTTCTGTTAAAACTAGTAATTGATGCAAGCACTTGCTGCAAGTGTAGATTCAAGCTTGTGCACATGCTCTTCAACACGTGCGTAATCCAATGCTTGAATCCACACTGGGCCGATTTTTCAAATGAGCTACATATGGTTTGTGTCTATACATGGAGCAGAAAGGGTAGCATGCAAGCATGGCCAAAAAGCTAAAATTAAAGAGATTATTTTTGTGTGAAATTATGACTTGCACTTGTATTTTCCACTGATTTATCTTGTTATTTATTGAGTGTTTACATTAATGCAGGAACTTGTAGATGGACGCTTTGAATTCTCGTACTAGACTTTGAAAAATATGCAAAACCGCTAGAGTTTGGATTGGACAATCAAGGATGGCTATGTTGACCCTAAATACCTTAAGTGTATTTTAAATTGAATTTTTTGTAACTTATGTTTTTGCAATACATGACTTTATGATATTTGAGTTATTTTTAATAATTGTTTATGATAAACTATAGGTTTTCTGCGAGGCATTTTAAATTTGCACTGGATTTGTATGATGAATTATATATGTGCTATGGAAAACATAAAGATCTGTTATATTCATTTGTTTTGATAATTTTAATACAAATTGTGCATAGAATAGGCAAAAACATAGTTTCACTTAGTAACATATATAAGTGTTTGTAACTCTTAGAAGTGTTACCATATCTTATGGTTCCAACATTTACAAGTGTTAGCAATGAATATGTTTGTAACTCTTATAAGTGTTACCATATCTTATGGTTCTAACATTTATAAGTGTTAGCAATGAATATGTTTGTAACACTTATAAGTGTTACCAAATCTTATGATTCCAACATTTACAAGTGTTAGCAATGAATATGTTTGTAACTCTTATAAGTGTTAGCAATGAATATGTTTGTAACACTTATAAGTGTTAGCAGTTAATCTGCTTGTAACACTTATAAGTGTTACTGTAACACCCCACGTCCGTTAGTGTCACTCACAAAGGGAATGCACTAAGTTCTGTGGAGCATTTTGGGTAAAAGATGCAGATAAATTACAAGACAGACAAATTATTAAACAGTGGAAAATAGAACTTTGCTTTATTGATAAAATAGTCTGTACAAGATTCTTTTACAATATCAGAGTATCATCTGTCTTTATAAAATAAAGAAGCATGAAAATACATTTATATATTCCCCAATGTAGCAAGAGCCAGCCATAGCATCTGGAAGAGAATCCAAAGACAACTTCGTCAAATCTTCAAGCTGGGAAAGAGCAACGGTCTAGTCTAATCCTGAGTTATACTATTCCCTCCTCAACTACCTGGGGGGGGGGGGACAGAAGAAAAGAAGACGAAAGAAAAACAGAGTCAGACATAAAGCCTGAGTAAGTTCAGTAACTTCTAGCATGTGAACATGGAAAAACAAAACGACATGAATTAACTGAATACAAGATTACACCATGACGATAAGGTCAACAAGATTAGACAAGGTAGTCACAAGATATGCTAAGATGACTGGATACGCTCTAATACTTTCGCAGCTTCGCTATTTCCTTGTTATACTGGTTTCTATATCTCTGCACCACCTAACTAGTGTTCAACTAGTAACGATAGCGTGATCCCAACCCCTGTAGTTTCCATTGCCTTCAGGCATACATTTATTATTTATTACCTAGATCTAGTCTAGGGTTTTCTATCAAGTGCTTTCTAGATTTAACTATAGTTTTACGCTATCTGCTGAACGCTTTTCGAGTTCAGGGTTTATGCCACCTAGTCCAACTAGGGATTACGCTACCTGTCGAACAATGCCCCCAAGTCTAGGACACACTACCTAGAGTGGTATATGTTCCTAGGCTTCCCCACGCATGTATCGCGAATCGTTATCGCTTGTCTAGATGCACATGTCCTGTAATGTGTGATCCGAGTCCTGTGATAGGGCAAATCAAGGAATACAAAACTCGGTCGGGAGCTTTCAGATATCTGCCGATGCAGATGCTAAGGTCTGTTTTTATTCCAGTGGCTATGGTCCCACTTGACCCCTCCCTCAGCTAATGAAAGGCACACCTTGTAAAATGAGAACTATACGCCGGCCCCCGGTGCCCCACTATCCTATGGCCATCCGCAACCATAACTAGATAGCAAGTATATGGTCTTTTGGAGTTCTCCGCCTTTCCGCTTCACGTATCTCGATTGACTCAAGATGGATGGTAGACGACGAGTTGCTATCACAGGGCTACCGTCTTCTCGCCGAATCACGCTGGTCCATCCTAGTCTTTAGGTTGCCACATATATATTGCAACCAAGGCATACCCTCGGTTCTTCTAACGCAGACCTTAACCTCTGTGAGCACAGGATGATCATCTGCAGCCTCACAGAGGGATACCAAGAGCACCCTCACGTCCCCTCGAAGCCTCGGGCTTCGTAACCCAATTCGTTGGAGCCTTCTTAAAACCAGATGGATGTCCGCTCCTTCGTGTTATACTAAGAATTACTACTTAGTTCTACTAAATAAGGTTTACCACTTAGTTTCCAAATTCCTTGTTTTCTTAACTAAGTTTTACTACTTAGTCCCTTTTTCAACTGAGGTTTACTACTTAGTTTTCTTTCTCGCCAGGTTGGGTTGGTTAAGTGTCTTTAGTCGATTCAAGCTATCTTAACCCTCTTCCCTTATCCTATTACACTGGTTAAGTGTTATCCCTTTATGCTTTTTACTTAACCCTATTCATTTATCATATTCTGATGGTTAAGCGTTCAAGTTTACTTAACCCTATGGTCTAGTCCAGCTAACATATTAATTTGGCTAAGTGTATTACTTAACCCCAACCTCTAGTCTAATTAACATGTTAAATTGGCTAAGTGTATTAACTTTACTTAACCCCACCTTCTAGTCTAGTCAACATGTTAATTTGGCTAAGTATTCCCATGGACTTAACCTTCCCATTCTAGCTTAACTTTGTTAAGTCGGTTAAGTGTTCCTATGGACTTAACCCACCCATTCTTGCTTAACTGTGTTAAATTGGTTAAGTGTTTCTATGGACTTAACTCTCCCATTCTTGTTCTAGCTTTAATTAATAAATTAAAGCCGCAACCTCTCACATTAGACAGATATTGCTGCGGTTACTGGATGTGCCGGTCGGTTCCGGGCAGGTTTACACCGCAACTCAGTCTAACCTCGGGTTAGGCATATTCATGTTTTCTAAGTTCAAAGGGTTTTTGATTAATTTCCAAATCTGGTTTTGAAAACAACCATCCCATCCTTCGGATCAGTTAGGGATAGCCAGGGAGGGCAGGAAACTTGTATTTTCCAAACCCAAGCCTAGACACTATCCTCTCTGTCACCCTAGAACCTTCTGGTCTATGTGTTATAAAAAGGGATGTTATCAAAATACTTTTCTTTTGTTTATAAATTGTTAACAATTTATTCCAAAAGCCCATTTCCCCTTTTTAGACAAATTTGGCCTATATTTATTTGTCAAGCCTACTAGTATACTTATATTCTAGGCCCAAGTCCTAACCCAACATGCAGTTTAGGCCATTTCCTATTTCATTGCCGAAACTAGATTAAATATCCTAGTTTATAATTTATGGCCAAAACTTAACCAAGTTACATATTTTGTGGTAAATGAACAGTTTAACATTTATGACGAATTCTATAAGTAAATTACTCCTAATTTACTTATTTCATTACTACTCTTTTAATGTACATTGTCACATTTATTATTATAGCCCATTCTCTCTTATTTATCATATTTATACTTTTTGGTATGTAAATTATACCAAATTTAGTGTCGCTAACCATAATTTATTCTAAACATGACAATTGCTCACAATTATGAATAAATTCAAAATTGTGCTAATATACTTATTCCAAATCAACCTTAATTAACCCAATCTTGGTTTAACATCCTAATTCACAATTTATGGCAAAACTAGAATTATTTTTCTAGTTTACATTTTATGCCTAAAATTTAGCTTACTTACTAACGCTAAATTTAATATGTCAAAATCACATATTCCCTAATCCATGTCAATTTCCCCTTTTTCATTTTAATATGCATGTCATAATACATATTCCAAATTATGCCAATTTCCAAGTTTACAATTACGTTCATATTCATTTCCATGTTTTTCCCCAAATCGCATTCCCACCGTTCGAATAATCGTGATTCAACCTAGATTATAAATAAATCTAGATTCGTAGATAAAAAGGGAATGAATCAAAATGACAAGAAGGAATAATTGGCATAAAAAGGTTTGGATAACAATGTAGGTTCAAGAATATGGGTAGACCTAACTAAATAGGTAAATTCCCACTGTCTTAAAACCAAAGAATGAGCAAAATAGGTTCAAGAACGTGGGTAGACCTAACTTAATAGGTAAATTCTCACTGTCTTAAAACCAAAGAAAAACCAAGGAACAGGTAGAATAAATAATTGGGTTTACACCCAACTTCTCAATCACAAAACTAAAGCAATATTTTCCTAATCATAAATCATGGGTGTCAAAATCACAGTTGTCCTCATTATGTCATAAGTAATAGTTTATGTCCAAATCAAAGGTATATGCCTAGTCAAGGAAATAATCCTTGTAGTCACAGTCACAGTCATAGGAAATGTCCATAGTCATATGCGATGTTCATAGTCCAAAAGGGAAAATAATTCCCATAGTCATAAGTCATTGTCATAGGCAATGTTTATATGTCCCAAAATCAAAGGCTTATGTCATAGTCCAAAGGCATATGCTTTCAAAGGCCACAGTTCTATAGTCATAGTCACGGTTACAGTCTTATTTGTCCTCGAATCATAACAGTTCTTAATTCAGTCCAAGAGTATAAACACAGATTCGAAGAGAGAGAGAGAGAGAGAGATTTGGCATATTCCTTTATTCCTTTAATTTCATGTCACAAATAAAACAAAATATTCAGATATAGAAATAACCAACTTACAGAAAATAGATCTAGAAAAGAAGGAAAGCGTGGCTATGATTCGTGCGTCGTTGCTTGAAACTTGTTTGAGCTAGCCTTTGAATTCTTCACTTGAAACTTTGATTCGAATCCCTCCTTAAAAGTCTTTTAGCAGCATCTCCTCGTCTTGAATCATATTTTATTTTATTTATTAATTTAATTAAAGAGGAGAGGAAGAGGCCATGAATCTAAGCAGCATAAGGATAGAAGAGAGAGGTGCAAAGAGGAATGGAGACTAGGGCTGTTTATATAGCTGCTCAAGACCTTATCGTACACGCAGCGCTGAGTCAGCATTGAACCCAGTTAAGAAAATAGTCCAGGTACGTAGATGAATCTAGCCAAACCTTATCATACACGCAGCGCTGAGTCAGCATTGGGTCCCACAAGCTATTTTGGCATAGAAATTTGAATTTCGAATGAATTGTTTTGGCGTAGAAGTTTGATTTTCGAACTTTTGAATTTCTGGAATTTATTTAACTGTTTTATTCACATGAAATATTCTTATATGTATACAATTCCTCTAACGACCATTTTACGCGTATATATATACGCACAACTTTCATTTTATTTTCAAAATTCAAATGATGTTGCCATATTTCATTGACTGTAGCCTTATCTTGAATTTTATCTTTCGTATACATATATTTTTGCATATATATATATATATATATATATTTATATTCTCATATGTATATATATTTTTTCTTTATTTCCTTATATGTACGTTCTTATCCTTTCAAATTTTGAATTTGTATACGTACATATATTTGTATGTTCAGTTGGCCCTCTCTAAAACAAAGATAAAAAATTATGCCGCCGCCGGGGTTCGAACCCCCGACCTCCATGCTACAAATCCAATGCCTTAACCAACTGAGCTACAGAGTCTTTTGTTAATAAGTCTTAGAACAATAATAATTATTGTTCTCTCCTTACTTCTCTTTTTTCATGTTAGTTACAATACTTAAATTAAACAACTGCATGGATCTTTTTCTTTTAATTTTTCTTTTAAAAATTAATTATACTTTAATTTGAGAATCTTAATGTCACAGAATTACGGGGTGTTACATTCTCCCCCACTTAAAAGGATTTCGTCCCCGAAATCTTCAAGTTAGGAAGAATGTGTCCTACCATCCAATCACCCATCTACTCAACCATTCAATCACAGGCATTCATTGTCCTTAAAAGATTTCTAATGCTTTCATGTTCATATGCATAGTGTGTGTATATGTCTCTATCTAATGCAAAATCAGGCGGTCTACTGATTCAGTTGACCTCCTTATTGCAAATCATGTTAGTGCCATGCGTCCAATCATGCATGCAAACATCCCTAGTCATGTAAATACTACATGCGTGCACAGCCATTCAACCATATGCAACGCCCATATGATATCATATCAAGTTCAACTTATAAACAAATGCATATATGTAAATGCAATATGAGAGCGTCCGAACTTGATCTAGTGCCTAATACGTATGCATATGCATCCACGAGCAACCATTTGCAACCACTTGCAACCATTCAACCATAACATGTTTCAAATACATTCTTACATCCATTGGCTTCTACATAAGGGTCGCAGATACGACCTAGAGGATATACTTTGGAAAGAGAGAAACAACCATGCGTAAAGCTTTTAAACAAAGAAATCAAGGATACACCCTTAAGAGAAAAGGATATGATGCTAGTATCTAGCCTTCTTGAGCTTTACTCCACTACATCCTAGCTAATTTAACTTCACGATTGTGAAGTTTCTAACTTCCATTTCCAAAATAGACAGATGTCAACCAAGTGTATATACTAGGATGATCAAAGATCTCTCCTCCTATCTTATCCACCATGCTATAACTATAAGGGTTGAAAGGTCACTACATGCTTTTTAGAGCACCCGCCACAACTATTCATCTCCCACACAGTCCATCCCAGTCAAACTCGACATTCCTCAAGTACAAGCCCCAAAGGCCTAAACCAATATCAGACAAGCATCCAAGGAATATCTCCTCCGAATTTAGACGATCTACGTGATATGATATAAACAAACTCGATAACTATTCTCAAACCCCTACTATCCAAAAATAAACGGGTCGAACCACCCACTGGGTTTGAGACTGATTGGGATCTTCTTACTATACAAGTACTAAGGTGCAGAGACTTAACTATGGAAGCAAATATGAACAGATGCGAAGCGCTAAAACCGAAGGAAAGAGTATGAACAGAAAACTAGATTCTTTCCAACAGAAACTTTTACCACCTATCTCCTAGGTATGCTTAGCATGTACTTGTCCTTCTAAAAATCTTGTCCCTCGTCCTTGCCCTTGTCTTTAATTATATGCCCTATCATACTCTAGTAAGGATACTTCCTCTTTTATAATTTCTTCCTCCTTCGTGAGCTAACCTATCTCCATGCATTCCTCATCCTAGGGTTTTGTCCCTTTTACCAAACTCCTCATCCCTTTCCATGTATTGCTATGTTGGCAAATCTCTCGAAAACTGCTTCCATCATACAGAAAAACCTTATAAACATGAAAGAAGACTGGCCGTAAGTGGAACGAATACGGCTATAGATGGAGGACGGGCACTACTTTGCCCTTCGACGAGGTTACCTCCCAGAAAGCCAGGAGCCCCAGAAACTCAAGAAAGAAGGAGACAAGAATTCAAACAGAGGGAGAGGAGACAATGCGTATGGCTTTGGGGAATATGCCTTTAAAACAAATCCTTTCTTTTAAAAATGCTTCTTTAAAAACCGTTTGAAAATAATTTTTCAAATCTTTTATCTGATCCGGTAACCTTCAGCTCTGATACCACGTGTAACACCCCACGTCCGTTAGTGTCACTCACAAAGGGAATGCACTAAGTTCTGTGGAGCATTTTGGGTAAAAGATGCAGATAAATTACAAGACAGACAAATTATTAAACAGTGGAAAATAGAACTTTGCTTTATTGATAAAATAGTCTGTACAAGATTCTTTTACAATATCAGAGTATCATCTGTCTTTATAAAATAAAGAAGCATGAAAATACATTTATATATTCCCCAATGTAGCAAGAGCCAGCCATAGCATCTGGAAGAGAATCCAAAGACAACTTCGTCAAATCTTCAAGCTGGGAAAGAGCAACGGTCTAGTCTAATCCTGAGTTATATTATTCCCTCCTCAACTACCTGGGGGGGGGGGGGGGACGGAAGAAAAGAAGACGAAAGAAAAACAGAGTCAGACATAAAGCCTGAGTAAGTTCAGTAACTTCTAGCATGTGAACATGGAAAAACAAAACGACATGAATTAACTGAATACAAGATTACACCATGACGATAAGGTCAACAAGATTAGACAAGGTAGTCACAAGATATGCTAAGATGACTGGATACGCTCTAATACTTTCGCAGCTTCGCTATTTCCTTGTTATACTGGTTTCTATATCTCTGCACCACCTAACTAGTGTTCAACTAGTAACGATAACGTGATCCCAACCCCTGTAGTTTCCATTGCCTTCAGGCATACATTTATTATTTATTACCTAGATCTAGTCTAGGGTTTTCTATCAAGTGCTTTCTAGATTTAACTATAGTTTTACGCTATCTGCTGAACGCTTTTCGAGTTCAGGGTTTATGCCACCTAGTCCAACTAGGGATTACGCTACCTGTCGAACAATGCCCCCAAGTCTAGGACACACTACCTAGAGTGGTATATGTTCCTAGGCTTCCCCACGCATGTATCGCGAATCGTTATCGCTTGTCTAGATGCACATGTCCTGTAATGTGTGATCCGAGTCCTGTGACAGGGCAAATCAAGGAATACAAAACTCGGTCGGGAGCTTTCAGATATCTGCCGATGCAGATGCTAAGGTCTGTTTTTATTCCAATGGCTATGATCCCACTTGACCCCTCCCTCAGCTAATGAAAGGCATACCTTGTAAAATGAGAACTATACGCCGGCCCCCGGTGCCCCCACTATCCTATGGCCATCCGCAACCATAACTAGATAGCAAGTATATGGTCTTTTGGAGTTCTCCGCCTTTCCGCTTCACGTATCTCGATTGACTCAAGATGGATGGTAGACGACGAGTTGCTATCACAGGGCTACCGTCTTCTCGCCGAATCACGCTGGTCCATCCTAGTCTTTAGGTTGCCACATATATATTGCAACCAAGGCATACCCTCGGTTCTTCTAACGCAGACCTTAACCTCTGTGAGCCCAGGATGATCATCTGCAGCCTCACAGAGGGATACCAAGAGTACCCTCACGTCCCCTTGAAGCCTCGGGCTTCGTAACACAATTCGTTGGAGCCTTCTTAAAACCAGATGGATGTCCGCTCCTTCGTGTTATACTAAGAATTACTACTTAGTTCTACTAAATAAGGTTTACCACTTAGTTTCCAAATTCCTTGTTTTCTTAACTAAGTTTTACTACTTAGTCCCTTTTTCAACTGAGGTTTACTACTTAGTTTTCTTTCTCGCCAGGTTGGGTTGGTTAAGTGTCTTTAGTCGATTCAAGCTATCTTAACCCTCTTCCCTTATCCTATTACACTGGTTAAGTGTTATCCCTTTATGCTTTTTACTTAACCCTATTCATTTATCATATTCTGATGGTTAAGCGTTCAAGTTTACTTAACCCTATGGTCTAGTCCAGCTAACATATTAATTTGGCTAAGTGTATTACTTAACCCCAACCTCTAGTCTAATTAACATGTTAAATTGGCTAAGTGTATTAACTTTACTTAACCCCACCTTCTAGTCTAGTCAACATGTTAATTTGGCTAAGTATTCCCATGGACTTAACCTTCCCATTCTAGCTTAACTTTGTTAAGTCGGTTAAGTGTTCCTATGGACTTAACCCACCCATTCTTGCTTAACTGTGTTAAATTGGTTAAGTGTTTCTATGGACTTAACTCTCCCATTCTTGTTCTATCTTTAATTAATAAATTAAAGCTGCAACCTCTCACATTAGACAGATATTGCTGCGGTTACTGGATGTGCCGGTCGGTTCCGGGCAGGTTTACACCGCAACTCAGTCTAACCTCGGGTTAGGCATATTCATGTTTTCTAAGTTCAAAGGGTTTTTGATTAATTTCCAAATCTGGTTTTGAAAACAACCATCCCGTCCTTCGGATCAGTTAGGGATAGCCAGGGAGGGCAGGAAACTTGTATTTTCCAAACCTAAGCCTAGACACTATCCTCTCTGTCACCCTAGAACCTTCTGGTCTATGTGTTATAAAAAGGGATGTTATCAAAATACTTTTCTTTTGCTTATAAATTGTTAACAATTTATTCCAAAAGCCCATTTCCCCTTTTTAGACAAATTTGGCCTATATTTATTTGTCAAGCCTACTAGTATACTTATATTCTAGGCCCAAGTCCTAACCCAACATGCAGTTTAGGCCATTTCCTATTTCATTGCCGAAACTAGATTAAATATCCTAGTTTATAATTTATGGCCAAAACTTAACCAAGTTACATATTTTGTGGTAAATGAACAATTTAACATTTATGACGAATTCTATAAGTAAATTACTCCTAATTTACTTATTTCATTACTACTCTTTTAATGTACATTGTCACATTTATTATTATAGCCCATTCTCTCTTATTTATCATATTTATACTTTTTGGTATGTAAATTATACCAAATTTAGTGTCGCTAACCATAATTTATTCTAAACATGACAATTGCTTACAATTATGAATAAATTCAAAATTGTGCTAATATACTTATTCCAAATCAACCTTAATTAACCCAATCTTGGTATAACATCCTAATTCACAATTTATGGCAAAACTAGAATTATTTTTCTAGTTTACATTTTATGCCTAAAATTTAGCTTACTTACTAACGCTAAATTTAATATGTCAAAATCACATATTCCCTAATCCATGTCAATTTCCCCTTTTTCATTTTAATATGCATGTCATAATACATATTCCAAATTATGCCAATTTCCAAGTTTACAATTACGTTCATATTCATTTCCATGTTTTTCCCCAAATCGCATTCCCACCGTTCGAATAATCGTGATTCAACCTAGATTATAAATAAATCTAGATTCGTAGATAAAAAGGGAATGAATCAAAATGACAAGAAGGAATAATTGGCATAAAAAGGTTTGGATAACAATGTAGGTTCAAGAATATGGGTAGACCTAACTAAATAGGTAAATTCCCACTGTCTTAAAACCAAAGAATGGGCAAAATAGGTTCAAGAACGTGGGTAGACCTAACTTAATAGGTAAATTCCCACTGTCTTAAAACCAAAGAAAAACCAAGGAACAGGTAGAATAAATAATTGGGTTTAGACCCAACTTCTCAATCACAAAACTAAAGCAATATTTTCCTAATCATAAATCATGGGTGTCAAAATCACAGTTGTCCTCATTATGTCATAAGTAATAGTTTATGTCCAAATCAAAGGTATATGCCTAGTCAAGGAAATAATCCTTGTAGTCACAGTCACAGTCATAGGAAATGTCCATAGTCATATGCGATGTTCATAGTCCAAAAGGGAAAATAATTCCCATAGTCATAAGTCATTGTCATAGGCAATGTTTATATGTCCCAAAATCAAAGGCTTATGTCATAGTCAAAAGGCATTTGCTTTCAAAGGCCACAGTTCTATAGTCATAGTCACGGTTACAGTCTTATTTGTCCTCGAATCATAACAGTTCTTAATTCAGTCCAAGAGTTTAAATACAGATTCGAAGAGAGAGAGAGAGAGAGAGAGATTTGGCATATTCCTTTATTCCTTTAATTTCATGTCACAAATAAAACAAAATATTCAGATCTAGAAATAACCAACTTACAGAAAATAGATCTAGAAAAGAAGGAAAGCGTGGCTATGATTCGTGCGTCGTTGCTTGAAACTTGTTTGAGCTAGCCTTTGAATTCTTCACTTGAAACTTTGATTCGAATCCCTCCTTAAAAGTCTTTTAGCAGCATCTCCTCGTCTTGAATCATATTTTATTTTATTTATTTATTTAATTAAAGAGGAGAGGAAGAGGCCATGAATCTAAGCAACATAAGGATAGAAGAGAGAGGTGCAAAGAGGAATGGAGACTAGGGCTGTTTATATAGCTGCTCAAGACCTTATCGTACACGCAGCGCTGAGTCAGCATTGAACCCAGTTAAGAAAATAGTCCGGGTACGTAGATGAATCTAGCCAAACCTTATCATACACGCAGCGCTGAGTCAGCATTGGGTCCCACAAGCTATTTTGGCATAGAAATTTGAATTTCGAATGAATTGTTTTGGCGTAGAAGTTTGATTTTCGAACTTTTGAATTTCTGGAATTTATTTAACTGTTTTATTCACATGAAATATTCTTATATGTATACAATTCCTCTAACGACCATTTTACGCGTATATATATACGCACAACTTTCATTTTATTTTCAAAATTCAAATGATGTTGCCATATTTCATTGACTGTAGCCTTATCTTGAATTTTATCTTTCGTATACATATATTTTTGCATATATATATATATATATATATATTTATATTCTCATATGTATATATATTTTTTCTTTATTTCCTTATATGTACGTTCTTATCCTTTCAAATTTTGAATTTGTATACGTACATATATTTGTATGTTCAGTTGGCCCTCTCTAAAACAAAGATAAAAAATTATGCCGCCGCCGGGGTTCGAACCCCCGACCTCCATGCTACAAATCCAATGCCTTAACCAACTGAGCTACAGAGTCTTTTGTTAATAAGTCTTAGAACAATAATAATTATTGTTCTCTCCTTACTTCTCTTTTTTCATGTTAGTTACAATACTTAAATTAAACAACTGCATGGATCTTTTTCTTTTAATTTTTCTTTTAAAAATTAATTATAATTTAATTTGAGAATCTTAATGTCACAGAATTACGGGGTGTTACAGTTACAGGAAATTCCTCACAGGCCGTTGGTGACACTTAAAAGTGTTACGGAAATTATTTGTAACACTTATACTTGTTGGTAATCCCCTGTTTTGGTGTAGTGTTATCAATATTTCCGTTTAATATTTATATGACATACGATGTGTTACATTCTCCCCCTTAGGAAATTTCATACTCGAAATTTGATATGGGTGGAGTGATGTTCTTCCACGTATAAATTGCAACTATTATGTGTACATCCAATTTGTCAATCATTTGTGTACTTGTGCAAAGTGTAATACAACATAATAATACATGAATGTAATGAATTTCTTGTGGTACCTCCTATATGAATGCAAATTTTCTTAAAAGCTATTTGGAAAACATGATGCACGCATCCTAAATATACTGGCAATTACTATATGAATGCAATACTTTGAAAATCAAAATACCATTTTCATATAATTTTCCCACACTCTTACGAGCAAGAGCGTAGTTCATCCAATTTTTGCATTCAAAACCCTACCAACCAACTTTTAAAATTTTTAATTTAAGAAAAATTAACCTTTTGAATTTCATTCCTCTCAATTTTTCGACGAAAATTTTTGTTTTCTGCTACTATCATGTAATTTTTGTTTCTAGTTCTCTTTTTTTTCATTCAATCTTATCCATAATGATTTAATATGAACTTCATTAATTAGAGGAAAGTTTCTCACACAAAGATAAAATACTACTACATTGGAAAATAACTTCTAGGTACAAGCTTCCACTATAGTAGTCAAACTAACAAAAGATAGTCAAGTTCTAAATAAAAAGCAAGAGTCCTACATGCAATAACACTGATATCAATCTACCCTCAGAACGGAGGCATGCGTCCCTACCCAAAGATATCCCCAAAAAAAGAGTCCAACCCACTTAGGCGTTCCTCCTGGCGCCTAGTGCCATTTAGAACCTCCAAGTGCATGTCTCGCATCTTCAGCTGCATCTGCTCAAATCGTTGCTGGGCCACATAAATCTCCTGTAAGGACTACTGCTGGGTCAAGTCAAAGTCAAGCTGTGTGCGGGCCATATCTTGTTGTCCAAGTAAGATATCATGGTGCTTTCTGGCTAACTGACCCTGCCTATCGGATATGGTCCTGACCTCTCTCCTCAAATCCCATGGCTCCTCTTCTAGACATGGCCCCCACCGTGATGACTGGGAAGACCCTACACCTCCCTAGTATGGCTCTCCTGATAGTCATGTCCTGCTGGAGGGTCAAAATATTGGTCTCTGAACTCTGCCTCTGGCTGATAACCAACATGGTAAAACTGCTGATACCCTTGGTTATATTGACCCTCACCATCACCATTATCCCCCTGATGATTCACCTCATGCTTCATGGGATGGGGCCTCCTGTAACCGAGCTAAGCCAATGTGCATCCTAGTCAGAGTGGATGCGTCTCCACAACAGATCTTTCGTTCCCTAAGGGAACCAGAATCTGTCTAGATACAACTGTCCAAAAATGTTCGAAGGGAATCATATACTGTCTAGTGTCGGTAGAGGTCACAAAATATTCCATAATCACACTTGGCCAGTTGATCTCAAGTCCATGTAAAATAGCATAACTGGCATGCCTAAGAGTGGTAGTAACCATGTCGAAACCACCAGTCCGAGCAACCAAATTATACTGTAAGATGAAATAACTACTCTAGATAATGGGCGCAAATGCCCCATATCATAATCTTTGTGCCCAACATCAATATAAATCTGGCCAAACACAGCCATATTAGCCATCTAACCCTGCTCTAATGTCAAACCCTCACCTCTAATACCAAAGATAAATATGCTCTAACATCAAACCCTCACCTCTAATACCAAGCATATCTCTAAACTGCCTCTTAGTAAAAATAATAGATATCCTCTAACCTCAGAATCCAACACTTCCTCATTGTTCTCTTCTCTATAATTTAAATTCGCATCAAAATGTGAACCAACCTGAGGTAAGCAGTCTGCTCCACCATAGCGTGGTCAAATATCAGATGCGACTCCACATCAAGAAAAAGCGGCTCCAAGGGGGTGCCCACAGATTCCGGAAATCTAACCGGCCTTCCAAGTAAAATCGGGGACCCTATAGAATCCACGTAAACCTATACTATGTTCCTAAGTTTCTGGCACCAAGCAATCTTCTAAGGGTTTTATTAGGGAAATAAGGCAGCTAAAGAGGGTCTTGAAGGCATGGAGAAATTTCTTCAAATCCGTGAGACATGGGTGTAAATCTAGTTAGAGGAGATCATGAGCTTCGATTTAATACCAGTTTCCCAAAAAATGGTGGAGTTCTGGAGCGATGACGGTTGTTGGAAGTAGGGGAAGGGGATGAGTTTGCTGCTCTAGAGTTGGGGGGAAGGAAATGAAAAGACGAAGCTTCGGCTTCGTCATTTTAATACGGTCGATAACAACGCAGGTGGGTCGACCTTTCTTCATGGTGTGTCGACCCCTAGGTCGACCCACCCGAAAGCTAGGTCGACTCAAGCCATTAATATTTTTTGGCTTTTCATTTTTGAGTTTTATACTGATAATTCGCTATTCCTAAATCTAAAAATATTTCCTTTGGGTCGGTCGACAATCTGTTCCACTTCTAGTACGTTTGTTCCACCGTTATAATGTTGTTTCCATTAATTCGTTGAAGCAAATTAATATTCCAAAGATTTTGTTGAACCAACTTACCTTTTCTTCTAGCCACTCTGCACACTTTTCTAACCCGACTGCTCAATGGTTCATCTCTCCCATATTTCCATTATCATTACTCTAGTATACAAATCTCGATATCTCGACAACTTCCATGAACACATGTATATATATGATATCCTTTTTATATAAGAATATACAAATACGTTCAGTCATTATCTATACAAGAATCATAGACTTAAGCTTTGATACTAGATGTAACAACCAGAATTTCGACAGAATGATTTTTTTTTTTTTCAAAAATCCCAATCTATCGAAGCTCGAGTTGGCTTATCTGTTATCTTGTAGAAAAGACAGAGATAATAAATATATCAGAGCATGGTAAAACATCTAACAGCGAAATGGATAAAATCTAATAATCAAATATAGCCTTACCAAAATAATAACACTGTTTAACAAGTGTCTACAAACTATCAAATCTATATCATAAACCCAATCTGCGAGTACGTTATGACAAGGGGGTCGGAACACAAAGTTTTGGTTAATGGACAAATTATACATTCTGAAATAACCCTACATATACCATTCAGTCATGTTTTCTTAATTATTTGGTTATTTGGTTTAACAACATTCAAGGCTCTTTACTCGCGTCGTACCGATCTACTCCCAGTATATTGAACCTAATATTGCATATATGTAGTTAGATTCAACATCTCAGGGTACTCCACATAGTACCCTCCTCGTACGACCTCTGCCGTTACGCCATGGAAGCCTATGCAATCCTATGCAAAATCACGTACAGAAATCTATATCATTATGCTATGTAATCGCACAAAACGACCATCGCTATGCCACTCGTATTCGAACTCCTCAGTTGAATCAAGTATCAACACGGAGTAATTCCCTACTGTCTACAATATACCACCTAGTGCATGTATAGGGATCCTCACACGTACGTAGTGTCTAATGTAACCCAAGTCCCATAATAGGGCTTCATCCAATGCACAAAACTTGTTCGGGAAGTTTCAGTATCTGTAAAAGTCCGCTTCATTGGGCCTACAATACAGATATCCAAGTATGGTTTATATTTTCACGGTGGTTATGGCCCTACCCTGGCCTCTCCCTCAACTAGTGAAAGGCTACATCAGGAGCTAAGTGACATGCCCCTATCAAACAATCTAACATGAAATTTGGCGTGTCCCGCAACCAACGACTCGATAGTGAAAGATCAATGGTCTATAGGTTTAGTTCTAGTCTTTCCGCATCACTGACTGCCTATAATGACCCACTATTTCAAACCATTCAAATTGACAATAAACCATACATGTCAAACTTGAATTGCTTAAAATAGTGAATTACTATTTTAACTAATGAGGTAAATACAAATCAGAACACAAAATCATAGAAACATAAGCAGAGTAACTCGCAGCGGAAACATAAGTAGTACATAGGTTCTTTCATGATACATTGTAGTACATAATGAGTCATAAGCTCATATAATAGATAGAGCACATATAAATAACTGATAATAAGCCTGGATAATATAGATAACTAGGTAGCTGATAACTGAAGGATCCAAATGAGATGCCAACCTTCAAGGTGCACCACGAACGGCTATGGTGCTCAAGATGACTCAAGCATGCAAACAAAGAAACAATATAATCGAGTCAGGACTAATAGTCTCATATAAGTGAATTAACTCAAATGAAGTGTTCACTGAAATATACAGTAAGTTAAAGGATGTTTGGGATTTTCATCCTCTAAGGATCCATGGAACTAATATCTATATAATAGTACGCTATTATTGTAATGTCTATCTAGTGAAGTAAATATAATAAAATAGCGTAAGCGGGATTACCATATTACCCTTACACAATTTATAGGCATCATAGTCTATACAGTACTGTAAATTCACCGCACTGGAGTTATCAAAGGGCATTCCATAGAAAGAAACACTAAATCAAAATCGTATGAGGCGCGTATAGGATAATATGACAAGGCACTCGAGGCAATACCCAGGGTAGGATTCTACCAGTTGCACTCCCGGACCGGTGGTAATGCATAGCAGCAACTACTGCCCACCTTGGAATACACTCCCATAATCAAAGGGCCCACCAAATTAATCACATAGTAATATAGATGGTATCGAAGAAGCGTGTCCGATCAGAGGTGCGACCTCAATTAGCCACGATATAGCTCCTGTTTTTGTCATTTTAATTATGACCTGAAGGTTAAGGCCAATTCAATCAACGTTCTCTTTCTTCAATCCAGTAATCACCTTTAAGCCATCCTGCTTCATTTCTGGAATCTCCACCACGTACACAGTTGTTAAAGTGGTATTGTAACAACACACATTCTATGTATTGGAGGATCGTATAATATTTATCTTATTTTCATATGAAGTCGTATGGTTGTGTAACTTTGGGGAACGACTATCGGGGTCATTTCCTATGATCACGATTTTTGCCGAATTTTAAATGATCATTTTAACCCTGTCGAATCTTGTTTTGCCTATAACTTTTGATTGGGAATGGGTTTTGACCTGAAAACACTTCTATTTGATTTAGATGATGGTTTACCTTTCCGTAGAGTGGTCACATTAGTCAAACGGACTTACTGTTTGGGAGATATGGTTGAAATAAGGTTTGGAAGATGAAAAACAGCTTAATCGGGCCAAATAGGGTGATTAGCAGCTAGGCCCATAACCCATTTCGGATTAGGGTTATGGGAAGGCTGATAGGATTTGGGAAATCAGTTTTATTCATTTTCCAGCTGCAACTTATCATCTCTTCAAACCTAACAATGACCTCCAACTCCCAAATCACCTTTTAATCACTTTCTAATCACATATTAGCCAAATCTACATCAAATTAAGGCGGATTAGCATAGAAATCGAGATAGAGCTATTGGAATACATTGGAATCCATGTCAAATCAGTTAGAGTTTCAAATCTGAAATTTATTTGTGGCTAAGGTGAGTGATTTGCATGCTTTTCACTAATTATGGCTAATTAGGGGGTAATTATTGATAATTAGCGAAATTATGACTCTCAAAAATATGGAAAAATATGTAAAAATTCTGAAATATTATTTTATGTCACTGGTAAAAATTTGGGTTAATTTGGATTAAGTTTGTTAATCCTATGGTTAAACATGGTTAAGGGGATTAAGGGGGAAATCATGGTTTTTGGTATGTTTGATCCATTATTTCATGTTAAATCGTTGTTTGGATGTTTTTGGTTGATTCTACATGTTATTACTGTTGCTTAGTATGTTCTATGGTTGCATAAGAAAGTTAGAATGGTCAAAAACGTCGTCGAGAGGCGAAAATAGCTTGCTGGAAACAGTACAGGTTTTGGGTCGCACGACCGACCTTTGGGGGTATGCATGACCGACCAGGCCGAGCGAGCGAGTCTGGTGGAGGAGTTTTGGGTGAACCCGATGGAGGATGTTTGAGCGATCAACCACAGTGGGAGATGCATGAACGACAAACCCTTATGAGATAAGCGTGAGCGAGTAACCCTGGTGGAGCATATATGAACGACCAAGTCTAATGGAGGACGAGCTAATGAGCAAGCCTGGTGAGGGAGATCGAGCGAGTGGACTAAGCTCGAGCGATCGATCCCTATGGAGTAATGTACGAGCGACCGAACACTGGGGAACACATATGAGTGACCGACCTTTGAGGAGCACATGCGACCGACTCGCACGACCGACCGACCTATGGAGAATCGAGCGACCAAGTCCGGAGGAGATGAACGAGCAATGATGATCGTGGACATTTCTGAAGATCAATTCTAATTCGACTAAACCCGAGATGCAAAGGAAGTCCAAATGAGAAGTGATGGCTCAAGATCCAAATGGGGATCGACGAGTTAATTTCTAAATTTGGGCTCTGCTGCGGGGCATGTGCAAGGGGTTATCGTTATCCGTAGCTTTGGTTCACCACTGAGAGACGGATTAGTGGCTATGGATCAGCGCAATGGGATCATTAAGACTCCGAAGGGCTAAGTGATCGTAGCATGGCTATGGATCAGTGTAATGGGGCCATTAGGATTCCCAAGGGCAAGGTGATCGTAGCAAAGGATTATCGACTATGGACCAGCACAATGGGGTCATTAAGACTCCCAAGGGCAAAGTGGTCGTAGTAAAGGATTTGGTGATCAAAGCAGTGGATATCGTATGCTTTACGCACTATTGAGAGATGCGAGGTTGATTGCTACGTTTGATGTTTGCTATCACCATGACACGTACACTCCCATTTTTGCACTATATGCTAGTGTTACCTTAGAGTACTGTACATCTTATTGTGCTAACTCTCTGGTTGCTGGCCCAGGAATGATTATTTATACCTGTTATTGTTACGTTTTACTGCTATCGCTCATACAAAACATTTTTCTGACCCAGAGTTTTATATCTCTTCTTATTACTCTGGGTGCTCCTAAATGAGCTGACTAGACACAGGTTAGGTGGTATGCACGAGTAGCTGTCCGGAGACGAGCAGGAGGCTTTCACGTACTATTTACATATATTCTCCCTGTGGTGTTCCTGGTCAATGCTTTGGGCATTAGTAGTGTACCTTTTCTATTTTGCTTAAGAGACAGTATTTTGAAGTTGTAATAATGGTTTGGATCATAAGCTGTATTTTAGATTCCACTGCTATGATGGTTTAGTTTTCAGCTTATGCACTATTTCACCTGTTTTATGTCAAGTTATGTTATTATTATATTTTCTTCCATGCACTGTAATATGCACGTAAATGTGCGCATTTATATTCAAACATTTATTCTTGTTTCAATTAAATAAATGACATAATTGGCTATTTTTACACATTTTAACCAAAAAACTCAAAATTCTTAAATAATCATACATTCATCTTCATACTAGGGCATTGTGATCATTTGTGCATGTATTTATTTTGAAAACATTTACTTGTTCATTTTTCATGTTGTTTTGTAGGAAATGGGCTACAAATACAATTGGGCTATATGAGATATGTATGCACAATATGAATACAAAGGAATATGAGATGGAATTAATTCATATTAGTGGAGGACACCACCCACTCTCCCTCTTTCTTTAATGGAGTTATTAGTGGCTAATGTGTTGGTTTATGGAAACAATTAAAGGCCTCATGCAATTTACATGACTCATTAGTGGATGGAAACAAAATAGAATCTTCATAAAGGGGGTACTTTTGGTGGTCCCTAACAAATGTAATCAGGGTTTTAGGGTTTAGGATATGTAAATACCCCTTTATGTAATGTAAATACCTCTCTTATCTCTTCTCTTTTGATCCCCTTCTTTAGTTTAGTTGAGAGGAGCACAAGCTCTCTTGTATTTCCATGACTTCTTAGCCATTTCTTTTATGTAATTTTTTTGTGTAATTTTAATATAGTGCTCTTTTCTTTTGTTGTCTTTTATAATGAAATCTCTTTATGTTATCATTAAATCCATTATGAGTAGTTAAACCTCTTCAATTTAGGGGTAGTGAAGCTCTCATGATTCATGAATAATAAACATAAGAATTTCATGTTTCTAACTCTCTTATTTGAGCTTAATCTAAAATTAGAATAGATAAAGTAAAGATTTTATATGGTAAAAATTGATAGTACATGTCGGTTGATTATTCCCAAATGTGTTATACTCATATCATTAATAGAATCATACTTTATCACAATCTAATTCATTTTAGAAAAAGTAGTGACATTAAAAGTGAAAGCATCCTCGATGTTCTAGTGAATATTAACATACAGAACATACTCATTGTAACACCCGCATTTTTAATGAAATTAAAAATGTGGAGATATGTATATAATTATATACATAGATATATTTAAGAGAAAAATTAAATATTGCAACAAAACATAAAAAAGAGGAATGAGAAAAGAATAATGTTTAGCGTTGTTCTAAGGTTTATAAACAAAAGACTTAGTGGCTCATTTGGTTAGAGCACATGACTTGTATACAAGAGGTTTTGAGTTCAATCCCAGCCGGTGCCATATTTTTTTTAGGGGAAGGGATAAAAAGTGGCTTAGTGTGAACGTAGTTCAATTAAAAAAAGCGGTTTAGTGTAAAAAGGGTTAATTGGTAAGATAGTTAAAACGAACACACACACACACACACACACACACATATATATATATATATATATATATATATGACATGTGGGTGTCAACACCCCCGCTGATGCGCATCATGTTGCAACGTGGCACATTTTTATGGCTATTTTTGAGTTTTAGGGCTAACGTAGCCTCTTCTGTTAGATGATGCGTCTTTGAGTTGTGTGGTTCTGATGATCTCCTAGTTAATCTAAAGGCTCTAACTAAGCTAATACATCTATATAAGCACATCTAATATAACCCTAGTCTAAACTAAATTCATTCATAAGCCTCCATGTTGTTGCATCCAAAACTAAACTAATTTCTCTTCTTCATCGAATCAAAGCATAAGAATTATGAAAAAGGGGAACGATTTTAGAACAACAACAAATGCTTAATTCAGATCTGTATTCTTTCTTCTTCTACCATTGTGAGTACAGTTACTTTCACAAGATAATTAATTAAAAATAATGGTGATAAGTGTGAATTGGACTGTATGACTATGCCTGTATTATATGCTATTAGATCTATTATGTTGAGATATGCCAGTTCTGTTATCATATGTTATTGGATCTATTTTGTAGATTCATATGCATAATTAAATCTACTCTATTCTATGCTATGCAAGTTTATGTTAATTAGATCTATGCAAGTTTATGTTGATTAGATCTATTCTATTTTATGCAAGTTTATGTTAATTAGATCTATGCAAGTTTATATTAATAGATCTGTGCAAGTTTATGTTAACTAGATCTATGCAAGTTTATGTCAATTAGATCTATGCAAGTTTATGTTAGTTAGATCTATGCAAGTTTATGTTGATTAGATCTATCCTATTCTATGCAAGTTTATGTTAATTAGATCTATGCAAGTTTATGTTAATTAGATCTATGCAAGTTTATGTTGATTAGATCTATTCTATTCTATGCAAGTTTATGTTAATTAGATATATGCAAGTTTATGTTGATTATATCTATCCTATTCTATGCAAGTTTATGTTAATTAGATCTATGCAAGTTTAAGTTAATTAGATATATGCAAGTTTATGTTGATTAAATCTATCATATTCTATACAAGTTCATATTCCATATGATTATTGGATCTATTTTATATGTGGATGATGTCTCTTTCCCTCTTCTTTTCCTTTCTCTTATAAGTTAGGCTAACAACGAGTCTAACATATTATGTGAATTATACTTACGAATGGCGTAGGAACATTGGGGAATGTTTGGAAAAAACATTGAATATTATGTAATTGGCATAAATTGGTTTGTAATCATGTAATTAACTTGGGGCATAAATTGGTATAATTTGTGTACATGGAATTATGGACATAATTAGAATGAGAATCATGAACATTGCCAAAATTGGGAATTATGGACAAATTGAAATATGGATATTAATTCAAATTGAGTTTTGAATAATAGAATGAGATAATGAACGCCTAAGACATGAGGTTAGACTTGGTTTGCGGTATAAGCCTGCCCGGACCCGCCTGGCACATCCAGCAACTGTAAATGGCAGTCTAATGTGAGAGGTCAAAGGCATAAACTAGATGCGTAATAAGGCAAAGACACGAGGTTAGATTCAAATTGCGGTATAATCCTGCCCGGACCCGCCCGACAAATCCAGCAACCGCAAAATGGAATCTAATGTGAGAGGTCTTGCAAGATTATGGTTATAATGAATTAAATAACACTTAACCAAGATAAGACATGTAGTGGGACATGTGGTTAAGTGGGTGACATAGGTGACATGTGAAATATAATTAGAAACACTTAACCAAGTTGAAACATGTAAGAAGACATGAATAAGAAGGGGTTAAGTGGGAAATCCTAGTGGGGACCAAGCATAGACGGGAAGCTTGTGTCAAGTGTGGGGACCATTTTCAACCAGTAACCCTTTTGGTATCTATGTGAGCTCGAAGTAGGTCGATGATGGAACACGCTTACTGGGATTGATTGTAAGAGGTCAAATGGGTTAGCGGTGGTAACGCAGGTCTAATGGAGTCATGTGCGTGCATGGGTCCGGGCTGGTAGGTAAGACGTTGTTGCATCGTGTAGGTATAAGCCATGCATCCTTAGTAGTATCGGGTTGCCACTTTAGGGAGTGATACACCCTACTGTGGGACCATCACAGGTATCTATGAGTTAAGGAGCCGATCGAATGGGGAGGTTAGTGGGTACAACTAGTGGAGATAGGAGCAGGCAGCCCTATGACAGCAGCTAGAAGTACACGAAACTACCATTATCATTATCATTATTATGATTAGTAGGGAGGGTAGTGGGTACAACTAGTGGGGGTAGGAGCAAGGGGGCACCTACGAGAGCAGCTAGGAGTACACGAAGCTACCATTATTATGATTAGTAAGAGGGATCAACTTTCAGCATAGGACTAGTAAGGGTGCGATGTAACTAGCATTGGTGCGG
Organism: Allium sativum; assembly: GCA_030737875.1. Lineage (NCBI taxonomy): Eukaryota > Viridiplantae > Streptophyta > Magnoliopsida > Asparagales > Amaryllidaceae > Allium > Allium sativum. The sequence continues at coordinate 744,223,671 of CM060916.1, read as the reverse complement.
TGTAGGAATTATCTTACAGTTATTAGAAGCACAATCAACGTTTATCTTGTCCATCTTGCTTACTTTGTCATACCTGTTTATGTTATAGTCATTTCTTATGTCCATTTTATGTTCTTATCCTGTTACTTTAACGATTATATTGTTAAAGTCACTGGACTCGCTAGACTTTATGTCTGACCTTGTTTGTTTCGCCTCTTTTCTTTCCTTTTCCCCCCTCTAGGTTCTCAGGGTGGGACTAGTGGAGATTGACTTGGATCTCTTTCTCTCTCTTTTGGAAGTGCTTGGAGTTGCTGAAAGTAATGTTCAACTTTATCTTCTTTTTTATTATGGCTATTTGTAACGGGATTATGCTTTTGGTTTTCATGTAATAATTTGACCAAGATGGATATTTGTGTACTTTGTTTTACAAGTTGGTTTTGATGTTGTAACCAAACTATGTTCCGTTTTCGTTGGAATGAAGTTATTTTAAATTTTGAAGTACCATTTTTATATATCTGTGTTGTGATGTTCTGTTCTATACACTTATAATGCTCCATGAAAGTTGATGCATTCCCTTTATGAGTGACGTTAATGGATGTGGGGTGTTACACGTGGTATCAAAGATGAAGGTTACCAGAACAGATAAAAGATTTTGAAAATCATTTTCAAAAGCATTTTTAGAAAGAAGTATTTTCAAAAAACATGTTTTAAAGAGCGTATTTTCAAGAGAAAAGTTTATCGTGAAAAACATAATCCCCAAGAGCCATATATCTTTCTTCCGATTCTCCGTTTTGAATCTCTTCCGTTTTCCTTTCTGAATCTCTTCCTCCGCATTTAGATGCTTTTCCTAAGATATGTAAGGACTTCCGTGCGATGGGCGGAAACCGCTTCATGGGACTGAGACGTTTGTCGAGGCTAGAAATTGGCTCAAGGAAGTGGAGGACTTGTTTGGTATCTTTGAGATAGACGATGGAAGGAAGGTTCAACTAGCTGCTTGGTTAATGAAGGATGAAGCTCCATTTGGTGGGAGGTCATGAATGGAGAATGTGCAGTGGAGGCATGGATATGACACAGGATAAGAATGTAGAACCTAAGAAGGGTGGAAAGAATAATAAACCCCATGACAAAAGGAAGTGTCTTTATTGTGGTACAACGGGCCATGTAATTAAGGACTGTAGGAAAAAGAAGAAGCATGGTGTTACCATTGCGGTGAGGAAGGACATATGATTTAAGATTACCTAAGGAGGTAAGGACAAGGGCAAGGGAAGAGGACAGGATCTACTTTTGGAGGGCAGGTTTATGCTCTCAAAGCACTAAGGCGAGAAGGAAGTAGAAACATTTCTGTTGAAAGTTTTATTTTTCTTTTTGATCATCCTGTTTGAACATTGTTTGACTCTGGCGCTTCACACTCGTTCATATCTACTTCGTTAGTTGAAATACTACACCTAAATACTAGTTTAGTTATGTATCCCATAGTAGTCTCAAATCCTATTGGGGGTATGGCTCATCTTTCTATGTTATGTCGCGATTTGAGAATATTTGTGTATGGCGTTGAGTTCGAATGCAACGCTTATGTGCTTAGTTTCACGGGCTATGGGTTGATTCTAGGAATGGATGGGCTAGCCAAATATGGTGCCATCCTAGACTATGAAAGGAGGGTAGTTAGACTATTGACTCGTTGTGGAAAGTCCCTTGATATTTTTTGTGACCCTAGAGGTTCGGTGATGCTTAGCTACCTAGAATCACTTGATGCATACAACGATGATTTGAAATCTGTTCGTATAGTCCGTGAATATGGTGATGTCTTTGATGAGGTTCGGGGTTTACACCTGAGACGCGAGATAGACTTCCGTATATACTTAGTAGATAATGCAAAGCCAGTTGCATTACCAGTGCGCCACATGGCTACAAGAGAAATGAGGGAGCCTAGTAGACAAGCTCATAAGAGGGGAGTCTTTGAGCCATCTTAGCAGGTATACTATAGATGACAAAGGTTGGTTGTGTAAGGATGGGAGGCTTTGTGTACCTCGAGACGAAAGCTTGAGAAAAGACGATTCTTAAAGAAGCACATCGCTCTAAGATGACCATAAATCCCGGTGGTGACAAGATGTATAGGGACATGAAGCAAGTTTTCTTGTAATGACCCGCATTGGCAGAGGTATTATAATTAATTTATTTAATTATTAAAATGGTGGTTTAGAGAATTTAATGGTCGTGGAATTTAATAATGGTGAATATTTAATTAAAATAATAAATTAAATAATATATTTTATTCTGAAATAATCAGAATTGGCTGAAATGGCGATATATTGTGAACTGGATCATCTATTATATTTAATTCAGCTTAGAATTGAATTTCAATAACGAATATATTATATAACGACAGTTTGAACATATAGTTATAATATAATTATAAACGAGCTTGAAATGGCGCTGTAGTTTGTAATTTGGCGATTCGACCTTCAACTGAATGTACAGGATTCGTTTTAAGCCGGATTTCTGTGAAACAAGAAACGTGTGGAGCTGGTGGAGTATATCTTTCTAGTGGAAGAGAAAATTCGAGATTTCTTCGTGTAGATTTTGATGTACGTCCAAACCAAATTTCAGAAAAATCGCTGTGGAATTCCTTTATATTTTATAAAGGAATTAATTATATTTTAAAAGGAATTTCAATATAAATTGAATATCGGGTTGACCCAGATTTGGAATATCGAGTTATAAATCCCAGTAGAGCTGTATGGTATTCCACTGTGAATATAGACGATAATATTTATTTTTAAATATTTAATTTAAATATATTTATATATTTAAATGGGTTATTCAGGACTGTAAAAATAGCCACTTTTACAAACGAAGTCGGAATTCGACGAAACTAATTTTGTTGGATCCGCAATATCAAATAGTTGTTAGATTTCCAGTTTCGTGATTTTTAGAGTCACTGTGTGGCCGCACGGATTTTTAGAGTGAGAAACAGTCAGTATTTCGATAGTTAAAAATACGTTGTGTGAGCATACGAAGTCGGAATTCGACGAAACCAGTTTCGTTGGGACCGTAATGTCAAACTGTTGCTGCATGCAAATTTTCGTGATTTTTAAATATCGTATGTGATCCCAGGAATTTTAAGGACATATACAAAACAGCGTTTGAATATAAACAAATAAAATATTCGAATAAAAAATTATATAAACTTCTATAAATACACTAGAGTTTTCCGTAAACCCTAAATTTTTCCCATTTCTCTAGTCAACCATTTTTATCCGCCGTTCTTCTTCACTTCACAGTGAAATTTCCACCATCAAAAATTCATAACAAAAGAAATAAAAATCCACAAATTCCCAAATTAATGTATTTGCAATCGTTACAACCCCCTCTTCAATCTGATGGGTATTTTATGTGGAGCGAACAAACTGCAGTTCGATGTCTGTGAGCCAGCGTGCGACTAGGGTTTAGTTTTGGGTTTGATTTTGGTAATGATGTTTGTTTTGGGATTTATAATCGAACTCGTGAAATCAAATGGCATCCGTGGTGTTTTTTTGGGAAAAAGTGTGCAAAAAGTGGTCGATCAAATTGCTGAAGCCGTGGAGTTTTGGCAACAGGTTGGAAATAGGAGGAGGGCATCGGAGAAGGGTTTGAGAGGACTGGCAGATGTGGGTTTGGATGAGGAGCACTTCAGTGGTTTTTGATTTGAAACCGTGAAAGAGTAGGAGGAGAACGGAGTGGATGAACGTGGATTATGGTGTTCGAAGTTTTGCCTAGAGCGACGGAAATGGTTTGAGGGAGAAAGGAGTTGAGTGGGTTTGGGCTGAAAGGTATGGGCCGTTTAATTTAAGTGAGGCCCGACTAAAAATAAACCAAGTTATTTAATTTAAAATTTGAATATAAACTTGTTAATCCGATATCTCTCTCATACCTTATCAGTTTGACGAACCGTAAGTTGCATTGGGATCATATGGACGGGAGCAACAAAATGAGACTGACCGGGAGAGAATCCGAGCTCGTTACAATTTATGGAGAAAGAAAGTGTTTGATTCAAATCAAACAACAATTTATCGTTCTTTAACGATGAACTGCAAATGTGAGTAAATCTCACTAACTCTGAACAGTTAAAATGTCATGTTGTATTTTTAGAACTATTAAATATTGGCTGATTGACTGTCTGTTGATTGTTTGATTGAACTGCTAGTCAGTTAGTTGAATTTCTATATTGATTCTGTTTAACAGAATATATCATATGGAACTGAAAGTGATGTTATCTATATTGTTTAACATCTGTGATGCAGGGAAACAGGTTGGAGGAACCCAACTGGGTTCCTCAACATTTATTTTACTGTTTTTCATATATTGTGATATATGATGTGATATATAATCTGTTGTCGATTATATGTGTTTGGACGATACTAATCATCGTGATTTGATATGTTGAATACCATAACACACCGAAATGTTGATAAGAGAATATTTTCAAAGTGATATTTGAAAATAAAATATTTATAAATGGAATATTTATACATAAGGAATATTTATAAATTGGAATATTTATAAATAGGAGATATTTAGAAAAAGGGAAAACGTTATAAAAAGGAAACTGTTATAAGGAGGAAATCATTTTTAAAGTGGAGAACCGTTACTAAAAGTAAATCTTTAAAAATGAATAAACGTTGTTAAAAAGGAAATCTTTATAAAGCGAAAGGAGTTAAAATGAATATGGTATTCGAAAGTTAGTAAACCGATTATAGTTAATCGAAAGGGGTTAGTCGAGGCGAGTTAGTTGAATAGAGTTAATCGAATATTGGTTATTTGAATAAGAGTTAACCAAATGGGTGAAGTTAGTCAAGTTAATCAAATTGAATGGAGTTAAAGGAATAAATCGAATATAGTTTATTCGAATGGAATTAAAGGGAGTTAATCGAACATTAGTTATTCGAATAGAGTTAAAGGAGTTAATCGAATATAGTTTGTTCGAGTAGAGCCAAAGGAGTTAGTCGAAGTTAGTTAATCCAAGGGAGTTAGTCGAAGTAGTTAATCCAAAGGAGTTAGTCGAAGTTAGTTAATCCAAGGGAGTTAGTCAAAGTAGTTAATCCAAAGGAGTTAGTCGAAGTTAGTTAATCCAAGGGAGTTAGTCGAAGTAGTTAATCCAAATGAGTTAGTCGAAGTTAGTTAATCCAAGGGAGTTAGTCGAAGTAGTTAATCCAAAGGAGTTATTCGATGTTAGTTAATCCAATGGAGTTAGCCGAAGCTAGTTAATCCAAAGGAGTTAGTCGAAGTTAGTTAATCCAAAAGAGTTAGTCGAAGTTAGTTAATCCAAAGGAGTTAGTCGAAGTTAGTTAATCCAAAGGAGTTAGTCGAAGTTAGTTAATCCAAGGGAGTTAGTCGAAGTAGTTAATCCAAAGGAATTAGTCGAAGTTAGTTAATCTAAAGGAGTTAGTCGAAGTTAGTTAATCCAAACGAGAGAGTCGAAGTTAGTTAATCCAAACGAGCTAATCAAATATAGTTATTCGAAAAGAAAGGTTAAGTAAGGAAGTTAGTTAAAGAAATATAAAGTGAACTTTGCCTATTTCAAAGTTAGAAATGTTGTTCAGTTAAGGTCTGAGAGGTAGTTCTACCCCAACTTGATTGGCTTCGTTTTTAACTAAGGAAGAGTTAAGGTTCGGCAGTAAAGGAAATGATTTGAGTTGGCATCGCAATGGTTTGTTTAAACATCTGTCTAAGTCCAATGAAGAAGTTTTGGAAATGTTTTCCAAATAAGAAACCAGAAATGTTTTCTATTAAAGAAAACAAGAAATGGAAATGTTTTCCATTGTTAATAACGTATATTTTCCCAATTTAGAAAATAAGAAATATTGAATATAGGGAAACAGGAGATAAGTAAATTTATGAAATAAAGAGATAAATGTTGAATGATGTTTGATCGATATAAATTTCCATTTGGAAATAATATCATTGTTTGCACACCAGTTTTTCTTCGATAGTTAAATCACAGACTATCGAAGTTTTGACCATTTTAACGTTGTTAATACGGAGAGACCAGTTGGATTATTATCCAAAGAACCACTCTGTATTGGCATAAGCGTTGCGAATCATATATGCCAAAGGAAATTGAAGACGGAGTTATGCAAGGGTTATCCTGTTTACAGAAAAGTGCCTTCGGTTCATCCTGTTCCTGGATGACTTGTATGGACGGATGTCTGACAGAGTATTTCCAGACAATCACGTATATTGATTTCTCCAACTGTACCAAGAGTGGAAGCGGAGAAGGTAACTTCTTTTAGCTAACACATAATGTATGGTTGAGGACGTCAATCGGTGATTTGTTGGATTTGACGATGTGGCATTCAAAATGAATCTGGTGTGATGATAAAGCGTAGCTTCTAGCCTCATCAACCGGTAAATGATAGAAATCGGGCAGGAAGCATGGCTAAGTCGGTCGCACCGAAGTAGGGTGTATAATCACCTGATCTAGAGTTTCATTTACTTCTAAAAATCTATTGTCGTTACTGTCCCATTCGGGAAACGGTTGCTGATCCCAACCGTTGGTGATATACATTCGATACACTCAAGCGAAATGAGTGGTCGGTCATGTGTGGCCGGATTGCAAGATGTTCTTGTTGAACCCATTGTATTCCTCTCTAGAGGTACACTAGCGAAAGGTGGTTCCATACCTTGTCATAGTTGGAAATCCGTTACCCAATACGTGCTTGCGGTTTTGATTGTATACTATGTATGTAGAACGTGAGTTGAAAGCGTTTCTACTAGATGATTAATATATTGTGGTTGATAGACATTATTATAATATCAATGAGTCTTGATATAAAGATATTTTGGATTCTCATAAGGGAAAACCCCGTTCCGTTATACGGCGTGGTCTTATGAGATATCGATTACCTGCTTGAACTGTTTTAAACTGTTTTACTCACACCAGTCCCATGACTGACCCGGAGTTTATTTTGTTGTTTTCCCTAAACTCTTGGGTGCCTAAATTTGTACGGGCAGTCAAGTAGTCGGGATTTACAGATATACTGGAAGAGCTTGGAGTAGGAGGCTTCATGATTATATAGCTATAGGTTATTTCCGCTGTGTTGTAAGTGTTGTACTCTGATAATGTTATTGTATACATATAATGATTCAATCTCAATGATATGTTATCTATTATATGTTGTTTCGTTCCGCTGTGAGATTCGTGTTACTCTGATGTTGTGTTCTTCTTCTTCTTCTATTCTAAGTTTCTATCTTATCTTTCCTCACCCTCTGTTTTTCTTTCTATTAATTTCCTGATTTTCAGTTTAATTTGGGGTTGGACTTGTGTTTTTGGTCAGCTCAAATTGGACCGGAATTTTGGGTCATTACAGTTGGTATCAGAGCTTAAGTTAAGTGAATTACCTTGGCTCTATGGCGTGACTCGGTAGAGATGGGGTTAGTAATGCCCTAGATTGAGTTTGAGTGTATATACACGAGTGAACGTATTTGTTATTGATATAAAAATTGTTTTATATTGTGGAGATTCATTGGTTGAGTTGTTTATGAGTTCTGGTCGATCAGTTTGATCCACTGTATCGGTAGGAGTTTATAAACACTCGAATACGATGGGTCATCACGATATGTTTTGAGAAGAGGGTAAATGAAATAATGTTACCCAACATATATTTTGATATATGTCGGATATATTAGTTGTTATTATAATCGAGTAAGATTATAAATTAAATGGTTATGTGAATAACCAATCAGAATTCATATAAGTGAAATACGTGAAATCAGATGAGTTGAATCTAAAATTTTAAGCTAGAAATTGAATTAAAATTCTGGAAAATTGGATAAGTGTTTGTAAATGGATTTGGATTAAAAATAAGGAAAATTTAAGATCCGGGGAGATTTTAAATTGTTTTACAAGAAGTGTGAATTATATTTTGAAATGAATTTCAAAGTGGAAATGTTTAGAAATGGTTTTATAGTATTGAACTCACTTCGATCGCTGGAAAATAGATTCTGATGATGACAGCTGCATCATCAGTATTCATTTTCGAGTTGTAAGTGACGAATTACTACCAAAGATACTGTTTTGAATTTGTTTTGGGAAAGACAAGTTGTGTTGAATTTAAAAATGGGATTTATAATAAAGAATGAATAAAGAAAGTATGAAAAGGAATTTGAATAAAGGAAGTTTAAACATAGAATTTAAATAAGAAAATTCAAAGGGGATTTGAATATAGAAAATTCAAAGGGGATTTGAATATAGAAATTCAAATGAGATTTGAATAAAGAAGATTTAAATAATGGGAAAGGTGAATATAGAATTCATATACAGTAATAATAGGATTTGAATATAGAAATTCAAAAGGGAGTTTGAATATACGAAATTCAATGGAATTGAAATAGAATTTGAATATAGAAATTCAAATGGAATTCAAATATAGAATTTGAATATAGAAAATATAAAGGAATTCAAATATAGGATTTGATATCGAAAGTGAAATGGAATATGAATATAGAAATTCAAATGGAATATGAATATAGAATTCAAGTGGAATTAAAATATAAGATTTAAATATATAGAATTTGAATATAGAATTCAAATGGAATTTAAACTATAGAATTTGAATAGAATTTGATATATAGATTTGAATAATAGAAGTGATATAAAATTTGAGTAGAAATTGAATAGAATTAACTAAGTCGAAGAGGAATTAGTTAATCGAGTTTTGAATTTGAAGTTGAACTTTGAAAGGTGAATTGGATTTGTAAATGGATATTCGAAATCGAATATAGAACTTAAATTTGAAATTTGGATTCAAATTAGTTAATAAGCAAGTTAAAATATATTTGAACATGTCATGTTCAAATATAAAAGTGAAATAGACTAAAGAGTTAATTAACGAATTGAGTTAAAACGATCACGTATAGTTAAAATATATTGGGCAGGTAAATATACACGAGATAGGTATGGATAAGGTATGAAGGTATATAAATAGAATGCTCGACGAAAAGGTATGTATTTAATTCATATATGAAATTTTAGGCGCCGTATCGGCTAGCCGCTTGGCTTTTTCTTTTTCTTTTGGATTGGTGAGGGCCATGGGAGGCTATTTGAAATATCCCGATGCTCCTGGTACAAAGGAGGTTATGGCGAATTTTTCCGGGAATTTATGGAGTTAGAATATTTTTAAGATAATTTGATAGTTATAAATCAATGTATCGATATATATATAGAAGTCGATAAGGAAACGAACTTAGAAATAGAATAGTAAAATCAAAAAGGAAGACTAAGAATAAAATCTAGTAAGAATAGAAAGAGAAAGTGTAGACGTTTTTAAAAGTGAATAAGTAGTTGTATGGTATTGATTATTCGAGTAAGTAGTCATATCTGTTTTGACGTTATAAATGTTATTCAGTCAAGGTCTTAGAGGTAGTTATACCCCAACTTGATTGATTTCATTATTAACAAATAAATAGTAAGATTTCAGGCTCGAAGATCAATGTTGAATAGGAGTTAGTTGAATATAGTATTTGGGTTGTCGTAATGATGTTTTACACAACATCCGTTTTAACCCAAATAAGTGTAAGCTTGGAAATATAATAAAGAACATTTCCTAAGTATAGAAATAAACGAGATCGGAAAAGAGATAACTAATTGGAATATTTTCCAATTATAAATAGCATATATTTTCTAAAGTTTAGAAAATAAAGGAAGGAGATATTCGGAAATGTTTTCCAAATAACATAAAAGGCCAATATGGTTATTGAAAATATTTGGTTAACAAATATTGATAAAGAAAGAGAGAAGTGATTTAAGTAATGGAATATTAATTAAGGGCTCAGTGACATGTTCAAAAGGAAAATTTGATGTTTGAAAAGAGTAAACTGTTTAAAAACTCCCGGGGAAAGACTGTTTGAATTAAAAACAAATTTAACAGAAATTTGTGAAAGCAAATTTGAATTAAAGTAAAGCCAGTAAAGTGGTAACTGAGATTGAATTAGAATGATATCAAGACAAATTGGATTGTGAGATTCAAATTTGAAGTGTAATGTGATAATCAAGTTAAGAGTTGGGAATCGAGAAGAAACTCGAGTTGAAATGATATTTGGCTCGGATATAAGCGAATGGTTGTGTTGTGGATAAAAGCAGATTGGAATTTGATTGGGATGACCCTTGTATCCGCTAAATTGATAACAGGTGGAAAGGATATAATGATATGCCGACAAAAGGAACAAGTTTATATTTCTATTGGACATAATATTTATGAGCCGAATTGGCAAGCCGCTTGGCTGTCTGATTTTCTTTTGGGATGAAGATGGCCCAGAGAGGCGAGTGGGAGTTTGACCTATTGACCATTACAAAAGAGGTGCTGGCGAATTTTTTTGAAAAGTTAAGGCGTTAGAAAATTTTCAGGATTTTTGAAAATTTTCGTTAATAAGAATTAATGGATAATTTAATTAAAATTAAATTGGTTCAGTTGAAACTGAAGTTAAGAAGGGAACAAATATGTTCTAACCAGTCGATAGGGCCGTCCTCTACCTTTTAGCAATTTCGAGGACGAAATTATTTTAAGTGGGAAAGATTGTAATGACCCGCATTGGCAGAGGTATTATAATTAATTTATTTAATTATTAAAATGGTGGTTTAGAGAATTTAATGGTCGTGGAATTTAATAATGGTGAATATTTAATTAAAATAATATATTTTATTCTGAAATAATCAGAATTGGCTGAAATGACGATATAGTGTGAACTGGATCATCTATGATATTTAATTCAGCTTGGAATTGAATTTGAATAACGAATATATTATATAATTATAAACGAGCTTGAAATGGCACTGCAGTTCATAATTTGGCGATTCGACCTTCAACTGAATGTACAGGATTCGTTTTAAGCCGGATTTCTGTGAAACAAGAAACGTGTGGAGCTGGTGGAGTATATCTTTCTAATGGAAGAGAAAAATCGGGATTTCGTCGTGTAGATTTTGATGTACGTCCAAATCAAATTTTAGAAAAATCGTTGTGGAATTCCTTTATATTTTATAAAGGAATTAATTATATTTTAAAAGGAATTTCAATATAAATCGAATATTGGGTTGACCCAGATTTGGAATATCGAGTTATAAATCCTAGTAGAGCTGTATGGTATTCCACTGTGAATATAGACGATAATATTTATTTTTAAATATTTAATTTAAATATATTTATATATTTAAATGGGTTATTCAGGACTGTAAAAATAGCCACTTTTGCAAATGAAGTCGGAATTCGACGAAACTAATTTTTTTGGATCCGCAATATCAAATAGTTGTTAGATTTCCAGTTTCGTGATTTTTAGAGTCACTGTGTGGCCGCACGGATTTTTAGAGTGAGAAACAGTCAGTATTTCGACAGTTAAAAATACGTTGTGTGAGCATACGAAGTTGGAATTCGACGAAACCAATTTCGTTGGGACCATAATGTCAAACTGTTGCTGCATGCAAATTTTTGTGATTTTTAAATATCGTATGTGATCCCAGGAATTTTAAGGACATATACAAAACAGCGTTTGAATGTAAACAAATAAAATATTCGATTAAAAAATTATATAAACTTCTATAAATACACTACAGTTTTCCCTAAACCCTAAATTTTTCCCATTTCTCTAGTCAACCATTTTTATCTCCCGTTCTTCTTCATTTCACAGTGAAATTTCCACCATTAAAAATTCATTATAAAAGAAATAAAAATCCATAAATTCCCAAATTAATGTATTTGCAATCGTTACAACCCCCTCTTCAATCTGATGGGTATTTTATGTGGAGCGAACGAACTGCAGTTCGATGTCTGTGAGCCAACATGTGACTGGGGTTGGGTTTTGGGTTTGATTTTGGCAACGATGTTTGTTTTGGGATATATAATCGAACTCGTGAAATCAAATGGCATCCGTGGTGTTTTTTTTGGGAAAAAGTGTGCAAAATGTGGTCGATCAAATTGCTGAAGCCATGGAGTTTTGGCAACAGGTCGGAAATAGGAGGAGGGCATCGGAGAAGGGTTTGAGAGGACTGGCAGATGTGGGTTTGGACGAGGAGCACTTCGGTGGTTTTTGATTTGAAACCGTGAAAGAGTAGGAGGATAACGGAGTGGATGAACGTGGATTATGGTGTTCGAAGTTTTGCCTGGAGCGACGGAAATGGTTTGAGGGAGGAAGGTGTTGAGCGGGTTTGGGCTGAAAGGTATGGGCCGTTTAATTTAAGTGAGGCCCAACTAAAAATAAACCAAGTTATTTAATTTAAAATTTGAATATAAACTTGTTAATCCGATATCTCTCTCATACCTTATCAGTTTGACGAACCGTAAGTTGCATTGGGATCGTATGGACGGGAGCAACACAATGAGACTGGCCGGGAGTGAATCCGAGCTCGTTACAATTTATGGCGAAATAAAGTGTTTGATTCAAATCAAACAACAGTTTATCGTTCTTTAACGATGAACTGCAAATGTGAGTAAATCTCACTAACTCTGAACAGTTAAAATGTCATGTTGATTGTTTGATTGAACTGCTAGTCAGTTAGTTGAATTTCTATATTGATTCTGTTTAACATAATATATCATATGGAACTGAAAGTGATGATATCTATATTGTTTAACATCTGTGATGCAGGGAAACTTGTTGGAGGAACCCAACTGGGTTCCTCAACATTTATTTTACTGTTTTTCATATATTGTGATATATGATGTGATATATAATCTGTTGTCGATTATATGTGTTTGGACGATACTGATCATCGTGATTTGATATGTTGAATACCATAACATACCGAAATGTTGATAAGAGAATATTTTCAAAGTGATATTTGAAAATGAAATATTTATAAATGGAATATTTATAAATAAGGAATATTTATAAATTGGAATATTTATAAATAGGAGATATTTAGAAAAAGGGAAAACGTTATAAAAAGGAAACTGTTATAAGGAGGAAATCATTTTTAAAGTGGAGAACCGTTACTAAAAGTAAATCTTTAAAAATGAATAAACGCTGTTAAAAAGGAAATCTTTATAAAGCGAAAGGAGTTAAAACGAATATGGTATTCGAAAGTTAGTAAACCGATTATAGTTAATCGAAAGGGGTTAGTCGAGGCGAGTTAGTTGAATAGAGTAAATCGAATATTGGTTATTCGAATAAGAGTTAACCAAATGGGTGAAGTTAGTCAAGTTAATCAAATTGAATGGAGTTAAAGGAATAAATCGAATATAGTTTATTCGAATGGAATTAAAGGAGTTAATCGAAGATTAGTTATTCGAATAGAGTTAAAGGAGTTAATCAAATATAGTTTATTCGAATAGAGCCAAAGGAGTTAGTCGAAGTTAGTTAATCCAAGGGAGTTAGTCGAAGTAGTTAATCCAAAGGAGTTAGTCGAAGTTAGTTAATCCAAGGGAGTTAGTCGAAGTAGTTAATCTAAAGGAGTTAGTCGAAGTTAGTTAATCCAAGGGAGTTAGTCGAAGTAATTAATCCAAAGGAGTTAGTCGAAGTTAGTTAATCCAAGGGAGTTAGTCGAAGTAGTTAATCCAAAGGAGTTAGTCGAAGTTAGTAATCCAAAGGAGTTAGTCGAAATTAGTTAATCCAAAGGAGTTAGTCGAAGTTAGTTAATCCAAAGGAGTTAGTCGAAGTTAGTTAATCCAAGGGAGTTAGTCGAAGTAGTTAATCCAAAGGAGTTAGTCGAAGTTAGTTAATCTAAAGGAGTTAGTCGAATTTAGTTAATCCAAACGAGAGAGTCGAAGTTAGTTAATCCAAAGGAGCTAATCGAATATAGTTATTCGAAAAGAAAGGTTAAGTAAGGAAGTTAGTTAAAGAAATATAAAGTGAACTTTGCCTATTTCAAAGTTAGAAATGTTGTTTAGTTAAGGTCTGAGAGGTAGTTCTTCCCCAACTTGATTGGCTTCGTTTTTAACTAAGGAAGAGTTAAGGTTCGGCAGTAAAGAAAATGATTTGAGTTGGCATCGCAATGGTTTGTTTAAACATCTGTCTAAGTCCAATGAAGAAGTTTTGGAAATGTTTTCCAAATAAGAAACCAGAAATGTTTTCTAATAAAGAAAACAAGAAATGGAAATGTTTTCCATTATTAATAACGTATATTTTCCCAATTTAGAAAATAAGAAATATTGAATATAGGGAAACAGGAGATAAGTAAATTTATGAAATAAAGAGATAAATGTTGAATGATGTTTGATCGATATAAATTTCAATTTGGAAATAATATCGTTGTTTGCACACCAGTTTTTCTTCGATAGTTAAATCACAGACTATCGAAATTTTGACCATTTTAACGTTGTTAATATGGAGAGACCGGTTGGATTATTATCCAAAGAACCACTCTGTATTGGCATAAGCGTTGCGAATCATATATGCCAAAGGAAATTGAAGATGGAGTTATGCAAGGGCTATCCTGTTTACAGAATAGTGCCTTCGGTTCATCCTGTTCCTGGATGACTTGTATGGACGGATGTCTGACAAAGTATTTCCAGACAATCACGTATATTGATTTCTCCAACTGTACCAAGAGTGGAAGCGGAGAAGGAAACTTCTTTTAGCTAACACATAATGTATGGTTGAGGACGTCAATCGGTGATTTGATGGATTTGACGATGTGGCATTCAAAATGAATCTGGTGTGATGATAAAGAGTAGCGTCTAGCCTCATCAACCGGTAAATGACAGAAATCGGGCAGGAAGCATGGCTAAGTCGGTCGCACCGAAGTAGGGTGTATAATCACCTGATCTAGAGTTTCATTTACTTCTGAAAATCTATTGTCGTTACTGTCCCATTCGGGAAACGGTTGCTGATCCCAACCGTTGGTGATATACATTCGATACACTCAAGCGAAATGAGTGGTCGGTCATGTGTGGCCGGGTTGCAAGATGTTCTTGTTGAACCCAGTGTATTGCTCTCTAGAGGTACACTAGCGAAAAGTGGTTTCATACGTTGTCATAGTTGGAAATCCTTTACCCAATACGTGCTTGAAGTTTTGATTGTATACTATGTATGTAGAACGTGAGATGAAAGCGTTTCTGCTAGATGATTAATATATTGTGGTTGATAGACATTATTATAATATCAATGAGTCTTGATATAAAGATATTTTGGATTCTCATAAGGGAAAAACCCGTTCCGTTATACGGCGTGGTCTTATGGATATCGATTACCAGCTTGAACTATTTTAAACTGTTTTACTCACACCAGTCCCATGACTGACCCAGAGTTTATTTTGTTGTTTTCCCTAAACTCTTGGGTGCCTAAATTTGTACGGGTAGTCAAGTAGTCGGGATTTACAGATATACTGGAAGAGCTTGGAGCAGAAGGCTTCAAGATTATATAGCTATAGGTTATTTCCGCTGTGTTGTAAGTCCTGTACTGTGATAATGTTATTGTATACATATAATGATTCAATCTCAGTGATATGTTGTCTATTATATGTTGTTTCGTTCCGCTGTGAGATTCGTGTTACTCTGATGTTGTGTTCTTCTGCTTCTTTTATTCTAAGTTTCTATCTTATCTTTCCTCACCCTCTGTTTTTCTTTCTATTAATTTCCTGATTTTCAGTTTAATTTGAGGTTGGACTTGTGTTTTTGGTCAGCTCAAATTAGGCCGGAATTTTGGGTCATTACATTTCTTTCGGGCCGGAATGAAGAAGGATGTGGCTGAGTTCGTTTCTAGATGCTTGGTGTGCCAGTAATTCAAGGCGGAGCAAAAGAAGCCTGGTGGTTTTCTTCACGCCTTAGAGGTTCCATAGTGGAAATGGGAGAGCGTTTTCATGGATTTTGTCGACGGGTTGCCGAGATCAAGGAAGGGTAATACAAGGATTTGCGTAGTAGTAGATAGGCTTACCAAGAGTGCCCATTTCATTCCCGTCAAGAGTAAAAGAACAGCGGCATGGTTAGCATCTGTTTATCTTCGAGAGATAGTTCATCTGCACGGCATACCTTATAGTATCGTGAGCGATCAAGATCCCATTTTCACTAGTGAGTTTTGGAAGAGCTTGCAAGAGGCGGTAGGAACATAATTGTGTTTAAGCACCGCTTATCACCCACAGACGAACGATCAAACAGAAAGAGTGAATCGGATTCTAGAAGATCTTTTGAGATTATGCATCTTGGACTTTGGAGGGACGTGGGAGGAACATCTTCCGTTAGTAGACTTCGCCTATAACAATAGCTATCATACTAGCATTGGCATGGCACCTTTTGAAGCTCTGTATGGACGATCTTGCCGATCACCGACTTGTTGGTGGGAATCTATGGATAAGATTTTACTTGGGCCCGATATGGTGAGAGAAACTTCGGAAAAGATAGACTTGATTCAGAGACGTATGAAGACGTCACAGGACCGAAAAAAGTCTTATGCTGACAAGAGAAGGACTGATCTTGAGTTCAATATTGGAGACATGGTCTTTATTAAAGTATCACCGTTGAGGAACGTAGTTCGCTTTGGGTTCGTAGGGAAGTTGGCACCAAGGTTCGTAGGGCCATTCCCCATAACAGAAAGAATTGGACAAATGGCCTACAGAGTGAAGTTGTCTGAGAAGCTTAGTGACTTTCATGACGTATTTCATGTGTTGCATTTGCGGAAATGTTTACATGATACCGCGGAAGTTGTAGAGCCGAGCATGCTTAGAGAGGTGGAAGTAGAGCGAGATGCCATGATTAGACGAGCTCCTACATGCATCCTTGGATCGGAGATCAAGAAGTTATGCAACCGAGAGGTCAAGTTGGTTAAAGTCCAATGGGGAGATGATCAAGGGAACGCGACTTGGGGGGCGGAAGACGAGATGCGTGCTTCGTATCCTTTTTTTTAGGGTATGTTCTTAAGCTCTCATTTTTCTATCGCTTTGTTTATACTTGTTCTATCGTTTAGTATATCCTCTCGATTACATCTTCGATCTTTAGGTAGGAAAATCCTATGGTTGTAAACATGAGTTTGAGACATTTTATGTTTGGTGGATGCAAGTGTTTGCAAGTGGTTGCTCGTGGATGCATTTACACACACATTAGGCACTAGATCGGCTCAATCACTTTCATATTGCATATGAATGAGTGTGCATATTTAAATTAATGGATGTATATTGAATGCGTTATCATATGGATGTTGCATTTAAATGAATGGTTCTGCAATCATATAGAAATGATATGTATCATTAGGATTCCTTTGCATACATGTTGGACTCATGACACTGACATAATTCGCATTGAGGAGGTCAACTGAATCAGTAGACTGCCTGATCTTTGCATTAGATTAGGAACATATACACACATCTTTGCATATGTTCATATAGCATTAGAAATCTTTTAAGGACAATGGATGCTTGTGGATGATGGATAAGTAGATGAATAATGGATGGTAGGATATATTCTTCTTAACTTGAAGATTTTGGGGATGAAATCCTTTGAGGGGAGAATGTAACATCCCGTATTTTTAATGAAATTAAAAATGTGGATATATGTATATATATTATAAACATAGATATATTTAAGAGAAGAGCTAAATATTGCAACAAAACATGAAAAAGAGGAATGAGAAAAGAATAATGTTTAGCATTGTTCTAAGGTTTGTAAACAAAAGACATAGTGACTCATTTGGTTAGAGCACGTGACTTATATACAAGAGGTTCTGAGCTCAATCCCTGCCAGCGCCATATTTTTGTTTTAGGGGAATGGCTAAAAAGTGGCTTAGTGTGAACGCAGTTCAATTAAAAAAAGCGATTTAGTGTGAAAAGGGTTAATTGGAAAGATAGTTAAAAAGAAAAATAAATATATAATATATGTATATATATATATATATGACAATTGGGTGTCAACACCCTTGCTGCCGCGCATTATGTTGCACACATGGCGCATTTTTATGACGATTTTTGAGTTTTATGGCTGACGTGGCCTCTTCTGATTGGCTGGATGACGTGTCTTTGAGCTGTGTGGTTCTGACGATCTCCTAGTTAATCTAAAGACTCTAACTAAGCTAATACATCTATATAAGCACATCTAATCTAACCCTAATCTAAACTAAATTCATTCATAAGCCTCCATCCTACTGCATCCAAAACTAAACTAGTTTCTCTTCTTCAATGAAAGAAAGCATAGGAATTGTGAAAAAGGGGGAACGATTCTAGAACAACAACAAACGCTTAATTCAGATCTATATTCTTTCTTCTTCTACCATTGTGAGTACAGTTACTTTCACAAGATAATTAATTAAAAATAATGGTGATAAGTGTGAATTGGACTGTATTACTATGCTTGTATCATATGCTATTAGATCGAGTGGCGGAGCTAGGATGAAATGTTGGGGTAGGCAGAGCCGACCCTGAAATTTTCATGCCCAAGCCCATTTAACTAGGTTTTGGACTCAAAAAATAAACAATTGTTGCCTCGCCATCAACCAAATTCGAACTTGCAAAGTCAAAGATACTTCCCACATTGATTTCCACTGGACCATACATTCATTCTGAAACCATGTACTATACTGCAGGTATATTAACAACACAAAAAGAAATGCTGGGGTAGGCACGTGCCTACCCGATTTGCAATGGGGCTCCGCCCCTTATTAGATCTATTATGTTGAGATATGCCAGTTCTGTTATCATATGTTATTGGATCTATTTTGTAGATTCATATGCGTAATTAAATCTACTCTATTCTATGCTATGCAAGTTTATGTTAATTAGATCTATGCAAGTTTATGTTGATTAGATCTACTCTATTCTATGCAAATTTATGTTAATTAGATCTATGCAAATTTATGATAATTAGATCTATGCAAGTTTATGTTGATTAGATCTATTCTATTCTATGCAAGTTTATGTTAATTAGATCTATGCAAGTTTATGTTGATTAGATCTACTCTATTCTATGCAAGTTTATGTTAATTAGATCTATGCAAGTTTATGATAATTAGATCTATGCAAGTTTATGTTGATTAGATCTATTCTATTCTATGCAAGTTTATGTTAATTAGATCTATGCAAGTTTATGTTAATTAGATCTATGCAAGTTTATGTTGATTAGATATATTCTATTCTATGCAAGTTTATGTTAATTAGATCTATGCAAGTTTATGTTGATTATATCTATCCTATTCTATGCAAGTTTATGTTAATTAGATCTATGAAAGTTTATGTTAATTAGATCTATGCAAGTTTATGTTGAATAAATCTATCCTGTTCTATGCAAATTCATATTCCATATGATTATTGGATCTATATTATATGTGGATGATGTCTCTTTCCCTCTTCTTTTCCTTTTTCTTATGAGTTAGGCTAACGATGAGCCTAATATATTATGTGAATTATACGTACGAATGGCGTAGGAACGTTGGGGAAAAGTTTGGAAAAAACATTGAATATTATGTAATTGGCATAAATTGGTTTGCAATCATGTAGTTAACTTGGGGCATAAATTGGTATAATTTATATATATGGAATTATGGACATAATTAGAATGAGAATTATGAACATAGCCTAAATTGGGAATTATGGACAAATTGGAATATGAATATTAATTCAAATTGGATTTTGAATAATACTATGAGATAATGAACGCCTAAGAAACGAGGTTAGACTTGGTTTACGGTATAAGCCTGCCCTGACCCGCCCGACACTTACAATGCTCCATGAAAGTTGATGCATTCCCTTTGTGAGTGATATTAATGGACATGGGGTTTTACACTCATAATGTTTCATTTTTATTAGAACTATTACTTTCTATGTGATAATTATGGGTTTAAGTTTATGTTGAAAATTGATGATTTATGTAGCTTAAATTTTCTAGCATATAAATCATGCTTGTATGAATACAACACTTAATGTGCTAGTTGTTAAAGAGAGTTAGAACCATTTTTTATGTTAATTAGATTGATGTTGATAGTGAATCTACTCCTAAATTGCCTCTTACTCTCATATTTGTATTCATTTTAACATTGTTAGTTTTCTTTTAGTTTATAGTTAACAATTTCACTCGCTTTCGATTTAATCTGATTGAGTAAGATTAGAATAAATTCTTTCCCTGTGGGTCGATCCGTATTCGCCATGTACTATGATTGTACGCTGTGCGCTTGTGGTTATTATTACGATATTTTGTCAACGGTTTTCTAATTCCATAGAAATGCCGTTTGCAAACAAGTTTTTGGCGCCGTTGCCATGGAAGGAATTTAATTTTAGTTTTATTATTCGAATTAATTTTCTTATTTGTTTTTCTAAAAAAAAAATTGTGTGTAGTTCATAGTTTTCCTTTTTGTTTTGATCTTTTGTTGTTTCATTTTGTGTGTGCTTGTTTTTGGTTTCATTTAAAAAAAAAGGAGTTGAGTGTTTTGTTCCATTTTGTTTTTGTGTTTTGTTTTACTTTTGTTTATGTGTTTGTTTCTTTTCGTTTGTGTGTTTTTATTTTGTGTATGTTTGTTGATAGATTTCATATTGTGTTAGTTCTTCTATTTCCTCTCTCATAAAAAAAACTTGCCTTTTATTTTCAATTCCTTTCATGTTTTCAATACAATATTTTCCCTGTACATTTGATTTCTTTCATTTGTAAAATTTCTTTCTCTCTTTCATTCATTTCTTTTCCTTCTATAGCATATCTCTTAATTAGATTTGATTTGGTATTGCTGATTATGATCTTTTAATTAAGAGAGAGAGAGAGAGAAACAAAAAAATTGAAATTTTCTATTTGATTTCTTTCCCCTTTCATTGTCTTTTGTTTACAATTTCTTTCCCTTTTCTTTTATTTATTTCTTTCCATTTTTCTATAAATTTCTTTCCTTTTTACATTTTTTACAAAAAAAACAATATTCTTTTCTCCTATTTTAATCCTCTGCCTATTTTCTGCGCACATCATAGATCCACCATCTTTCAAAAAACAACCATCATCTTCATTCAACCTCGGACATACATCATCCTACTTGCTGAAACCTCACCTACAAAATCATCAAACCAAATCCGTCACCAACCATTACACAAATTCCAGCAAATCATCGACTCGCCCCCTTCAATCCACCTACACGATCCACCAAACACAAACAGACTATCCTCACACAAAAACTCCTCATTCAAGCCAAACAGCCTCTTTACCACACCTACCATACTCAGTCACATTCTCTTGCCAAAAGAGACAACTACATCTACATTTCACCATCCACAAACTTTGCACACTTACTACATCTACAGTCCACTTCATCTACTTCTCGAACCACACCCAAAACCGCTACAGCCCAAAATCATTGTCATCACCTTTGCCTCAACATCAAATACATGCACACTGACAGCCCTACCACCCTCCTACAAACTCCAACTTTCACACAACTCCATAGTCCAACTCTTCCCAATCCCCTTCATCACAATCCTACTTCACATACCTCATCTTCCATTAATAAGAACTCAACATACCACCCTGATCACACCACCTTACCA
Source organism: Allium sativum (assembly GCA_030737875.1). Taxonomy (NCBI): domain Eukaryota; kingdom Viridiplantae; phylum Streptophyta; class Magnoliopsida; order Asparagales; family Amaryllidaceae; genus Allium; species Allium sativum. The sequence continues at coordinate 744,202,292 of CM060916.1, read as the reverse complement.
GCCACCCTACTAACCACTTGCCACTTAAATTTGCTACTCAAGTTTGCCATTCCATTAGTACGCCGAACCTCCTCAAAACAGCACCATCCTCACTTCTGTCGATCAAAAACCTGTGCTCCTCATCCATCACAATATACTGCTCAACAAGGCCACTTCCCAATTTAACTACGACCATAACCAATGCTTCAACTACTTCTGCTCTCAACCCTGCCAGCAACTCGCAATCGCGGACCATCCGCAAATCCTCCTCAAATCAAATCACTGAATTCCCCAGATTCACTCAAATCCCCAAACCCTTAGAATTCAGACCGAAATCACGAAAACACATCCCAAAACCTAGCATATTCAAAGTCGAGAAAAAAAATGAAGTCGCAACTTGAAACTAGCTTTTGAACTGGAATTCGAAAATTTTATTCCTGACTTTGATTTCTGGTCGCCATTTTTATAGAAACCAGAAGAATTTGGAAAGCGTTTTGATTTTTTCATGTCACTGGGTGTATTTTTGGTGTTTCAGGGATATTAGGCTTCGTTGTGGGCCGGTCAAGTTTTCTAGTGTAATCTTTGTTTAGGTTGAGTTAAAGGTTTCTAGTGTGCTTTGTGTGTTCGTTTAAAAAAAACTGCCTTACTTTTCTTTGTTTTTGTAGTTTATTTGTTTTGTTGTTAGGATTTAGTGTGTGTTTATTTCTTTTTGTTTCATCTTAAGTTAGGATTTAGTGTGTTTATTTTATTTTCTATTCAAAAAAAAATCGCTTGCCTTTCATTGTATATATATTGTCATCACTTTTCAGGTTGCACGAGAAGGAGAATTGCTTTGCTCACTTGGAACCGCGCTTTGCTTTGCTTGCTAAAAAAATTTGCCACTAAAAAAAACTTGCCAATAAATTCAGACTCTCTGGTATTGTTTTCTTCTCTCTTGTTTTTATATAATTGCATTGTTGTTTGCTTGCATTTGCATAAAAGAACAAAAAAAATTCATTTGTAGTTGCATCGTTAAGTCACGTTTAATTTCTATTTTGCATTCATCTCGTTTTATTTCCATTTTTTTAGGACTTTTTATATTTTGACAAATTGGTTTATTTCTAACGAATTATTTCTCAGTGTCTAGACTATGGCAGAGTAATATCCGCTTATAAATATTACGGTGATTCGTAAATATTATAGCGATTGTTCCTCTAAAGGTACTTAAACCATTGGCTGCATTGCTAGGGTTATTCCTGGTGCACCGATAACTCCTGCCCGTTAACTGGCTGAGAAATCTTTTGTTGAAATTAATCAAACCGTCGTTATATAATTTTAGAAAATCTGTAAATAACTAGTTTGCATTCATGTAGTTGCACTAGGTTCATGCATATATTAAAAAAAACAAAAATCCAAAATCTTAAAAAGAAAAAAAAACATTTTTCTTTTGTCAATAATTTTTTTTTCTCTTAAAAAATTTCAAAAAAAAATTCTTGAAAATGTCCCAATTTCCTTATCCTCATGAATTTTACAATAGTTGTGAAAATAAATATAATCCATATAATTTTACACCAAATTCATATGGATATTTTAATAACAACTATTGTACGAACAATTTGGATTTCACACCACCAACTTTTCAAAATTTTCAAAATAATCCTGATTTTACACCACCAAATTTTAAAAAAGATGATCAACCCTCAAGTCTTGAAATAAGTATTCAATCTCTACTTCAAGAAAGTCAAAAATTTAATGAATCAAGACAAAGATTAACTGAAGTAATGTGCAACAATTCAAGTCAAAGTTTTCAAAATAATCAAAATTCGAATTCACTTCCAAATTCAAATGAGTTTGATTATAACCCTTGTCAATTCAATTTCGAACTCCAAAATGAATTTCAAATTCAAAATGGAAATGTGAATCACTTTACACATGATTTTGGCAATGGAAATAATTTCAATTGTGATGCAACTGAAAATTTTTGTTCTCAACAATTTCAAATTGAAAATTCTCTTGTAAATAATTATAAATTTGATTTTGTTGAGGAAATGAATGAAATTCACGATAATCACACGAATTTGTTGTTTCAAGACTACTTGAATTTTCATGCAAAATAATAATAATCAAATTTCAACATGTGATGAGTCAAATTATAATTCACCTTTCACCACAATCGACGATCTTCAATTATCAACTTTTGAAGTTGACGAAAATCTTAATGAAGCTGTTGAAAGCTCTGTGCTTGATTTGAATTTAAATTCTCTTGAAAACGAAGTTGTTAATCTTCAATTTGATCTTCCTCTCTCAGATTCTTAATTTTTTGAAAATTTAGCAACTTTAGATTGTCAACCTGACAAAAATGATGAAGTTGTTGACAACTGTTTAAGTGAGGACAACTTTGATGAGAGAAAACTTCTTAAACTGATTGATGATAATGTTGTTGGGTCTATTATTGAAAATGAAACATTTGAAAACTTTGAAATTCTTGAGGTTGAAAATAATGAAACTGCTGAATGTGATCTTAAGCACAATAACGTTTTTTCTAAAACTGTTGAAACTCCTTGCGACTTCACCATTTCAACTGAACCTCACTGTGATCACTTGTATTTCTATGATAAATTTATGCGGTATATGAACTCTTTCTGGAATAACACTGTTTTTGAGAAAACACGATTTCAAAATTTACTGAAAATTCATTTGTTTGGTTTTAACTTTAGGTTTACGAATGAACCTTTAGTCAACAAAATTTCAATATCAAAGCAAAATCAAACAATATTTCTCAAAACAAGTGTGAGGGTGAGAATGATGCTCTATTTATACATCATTTGAACAAATCAAACTTTGTTTTTAAAACTTTTACTGAACCCCGACTCGATCACCTCTCTTTAGTTGCTACACAAATTCAATTCGATTTTAGGATCAATTGTAAGCTCAACATTATAAAATTAGCTACTCGAACTTTTGAAATAAAAAATTGTTCTTCCAAAACTGACACATAATATAAATTCCCTTATGATTTAATTTTCTGTGTTTCAGCTGTATCTCATAATCCTTATGAGGATGATCCATTAGTCCATTGTGGACCGATTCATCTATTTGATGACTGCATATTTTCTGCACACACATTCGGTAAGTCTTACTAACCCTCTTTTGTACATATGTGAATATTTCTCTTCCGTTCACTCATTGTGTCATGCATTGACCGTGGGGACACAATCGAAATCAGGTGTGGAGGGAGTCTCATTTTCATTCTATTTTGCATAGTTTAAGTTTGCATTTTTTTCCTTTCTCTTTTTAAAAAAAATCCTTTTCTCTTAAAAAAGAAGAAGAGTTTCGCATTTCTATTTACTTTTAAATAAGACATGATTAGCATATAATTTTGGTCGTTCGATTAAAATGTTTGGAAATTTACTTCTCATAGCGGATAACGAAAGGAAAGTTTGAATTATGCGCAAATTTGGTGTAACTGGTATATTAGGAAATCCGTAGGTGATGAGTATGAAATGTTTTCTGAATTACAATCCGATTAAATGAATGGTTGATTTAGACTAGTTGCGATAACATTTTAGTTTTTTTTAAGCGAAGTTGTGCTAAGATATTCTCGCTTAACTCTCTCGCTTATATAAAAAAGAAAAAAGAAAAAAAAGAGAAAAAGAAAAAAAAGAATGTATATATATAATAATAATCCATGGGTATCCAACATTGCTAGTACATCTCGCATTGGTGTGCAAACCCGCTAAGCTCTTTTGGACACCTTATTGACAAAGTCAGTGTCGGTATACCTTGGTCTCATTTTATGAATTGGACACCTAAGAATTACCGACATCTTGTTGACAAAGTCAACGTAGGTCTACACAATTTGCCAAGCTCTGTCCCAAACTCTCACAGGTGGTATACCTTGGTCTTTTCAGTTAGGTGTTTGTAAATAGTAATAATGTAAATATTTTGTAATAAAGAGAGAGTAAGCACTTGAAATCCAAGCACACTCTTCACTTATTCGACCTAACTTGTTAACAAAAAGGAAGTTGAGATTCCATTTTACGATTTTTGATGTCGATTATAGAATCCATTTCATATTTGCACTATGTTTCTATCAAAACAACTGGCTAAGCTGGAGCAGTTTGTGATGATGACATGACTTTGTTTGAAGTTTTGATTAGTAACAGACTCAAATTTCATAGTGACGACCCAAATTCATGTTAACTCATTTGTATAATATTTAAAAGTAAATTATCCATTTGTAAATATTTTTGAATCTTGCATTTTGTAAATATTTTTTGTATTTAACTTTTGGATTTTATGGGTAGTATCCGCTGAAAACCCTCACGAGACAATACTCGTCCTACTGGGGACACCCAGAGGTTTAACGGCTTGTTGCACACGCTCAATGCAATCGTGCTCCCTACGAAAAAGGAATTAACTTAGTTTTTACTTTATTCGAGGACAAATAAAAAGATAAGTGTGGGGGTATTTGATGTGCACGTAAATGTCCACATTTATATTCAAACATTTATTCTTGTATTAATTAAATAAATAATATAATTGGCTATTTTTACACGTTTTAACCAAAAAACCCAAAATTCTTAAATAATCATACGTTCATCTTTATACTAGGGCATTATGATTATTTGTGCATGTATTTATTTTGAAAACATTTACCTGTTCATTTTCATGTTGTATTGTAGGAAATGGGCTACAAATACAATTGGGCTATATGAGATATGCATGCACAATATGAAGACAAAGAAATATGAGATGGAATTAATTCATATTAGTGGAGGACACCACCCACTCTCCCTCTTTCTTTAATGGAGTAATTATTGGCTAATGTGTTGGCTTATGGAAATAATTAAAGGCCTCATGCAATTTACATGACTCATTAGTGGATGGAAACAAAATATAATCTTCATAAAGCTGGTACTTTTGGTAGTCCCCAACAAATGTAATTAGGGTTTTAGGGTTTAGGACATGTTTATATACCCCTTTATGTAATGTAAATACCTCTCTTATATCTTCTCTTTTGATCCCCTTCTTTAGTTTAGTTGAGAGGAGCACAAGAACTCTTCTATTTCCATGACTTCTTAGCCATTTCTTTTATGTATTTTTTTTGTGTAATTTTAATATAGTGCTCGTTTCTTTTGTTGTCTTTTATAATGAAATCTCTTTATGTTACCATTAAATCCATTATGAGTAGTTAAACCCCTTCAATTTAGGGGTAGTGAAGCTCTCATGAATCATGAATAATTAACATTAGAATTTCATGTTTCTAACTTTCATATTTGAGCTTAATCTAAAATTAGATATAGATAAAGTAAAGATTTTATATGGTGAAAATTGATAGAATATGTTGGTTAATTATTCCCAAATGTGTTATACTCATATCATCAATAGAATCATACTTTATCAAATCTAATTCATTTTATAAAAAATAGTGACATTAAAAGTGAAAGCATCCTTGATGTTCTATGTAGTTAGTGAATATTAACATACAGAATGTAACACCCCTAAGTCCCACATCGTCGAAGCCTATGTGAAATGGGTACTTATATAGTAGAGCCCATTCTTACTAATGCTGAGGCCTTTTGAGGAACAAAAGCCCACACCTATACGGTGGCTAAGTTGGGGACAATATCTTGCATGAACGGAGGTGCGGGATGTTACAGTGGTATCAGAGCTAATACCCAGCCAGAATTGTGGCTCATGTGTGGACCACAGCGCCTGGGTGAGGTGTTTGTGAGCCAACGGGGACGTTGGGCTCTGTAGGATGGGAGAATGTAACACCCTTAAGTCCCACATCATGGAAGCCTATGTGAAATGGGTACTTATATAGTAGAGCCCATCTCTTACTAATGCTGAGGCCTTTTGAGGAATAAAACCCCATACCTATACGGTGGCTCAGTTGGGGACAATATCTTGCATGAACGGAGGTGCGGTTTGTTACACAGAACATACTCATAATGTTTCATTTTTATTAGAACTACTAATTTCTATGTGATAATTAGGACTTTAAGTTTGTATTGAAAATTGATGATTTATGTAGCTTGAATTTTCTAGCATATAAGTTATGCTTGTATGAATACAACACTTAATGTGATAGTTATTAAAGAGAGTTAGAACCATTTTTTTATGTTAATTAGATTGATGTTGATAGTGAATCTACTACTAAATTGTCTCTTATTCTCATATTTGTATTCATTTTAATATTGTTAATTTTCTTTTAGTTTATAGTTAAAAATTTCACTCGCTTTCGGTTTAATCTGATTGAGTAAGATTAGAATAAATTCTTTCCCTATGGATCGACCCGTATTCGCCACGTACTACGATTGTACGTCGTACGCTTGCAGTTATTATTACGATATTTTGTCAATGGTTTTCTAATTCCATAGAAACACCGTTTGCAAACACACTGTGGGATATACTACAGGTTCTTTGATGATTCGTAGTTTTAAATCTCCTTCTTTTGACGACCGTTCCGTGCTAGTCTGGCATTGGCACATCGCATTTTAGGGAAATGTCGGCTGGTGCGGGGGCGGGCTATCACAGGTAAACAGAAACAGAATCTCACAAGGCATGTATATAAAAATAGCAATGTAAATTTAAAACTTTATTTTTCAACAGAAAACATCGTAGTCTCAAATCCAGTTACAACATCAGACTAAAATACTAGAACCAGATACATCAAACTAAAACATCTGTCTTGCGCTAAAAACCATCAAAGTATAGAAATGTAAAGTCATAATCCTCAATAAAAGCTATAACAAAGTAGACAAGTAATCAAAGCGATACATCAAAGCAGATCCAGATCCAAGCAGAAACAGAAGAGAGAGAAAGTCCTAATCATGACTGAGCATTCCCACCCTGAGAAACTGGGAGGGAAAAAGAAAGAGAGAAAGGGAAACAAAAAGGGTCAGACATAAAGTCTGGCGAGTCCAGTGACTTTTAGCATATAAAGAAGTAAAAGTATTAAGATAGGTAAGTAAACTAGATGAGAGATAACAGTAACATACAACAGATATAAACAGGATGAACAGGATAAGCAGAATAAACCAGGTAACATGGACCAAGCTATGCTTCTCACTTACTGTTCTCTCTGCACCAATACTAGCATACCAGGATTTATGTCAGAATTAGGTGTTCCCTAATTACTTAACAAAAACAGAATGATCCCAATAGAAATATAATGGTAGGATTAGGTGTACTCTAGTTACATAGCGGGTTTGACCCCAAGTAGAAATAAAAGGTACCCCAACAGAAATAACGGGTGTTCCCCCAAACAGAAATAATGGGTACCCTAATAGAAAAAGGTAGGACTGGATGTACCCTAATTATTACCTCCAAGCGATCGTCTCCCTAATGCGTAAATACCCTGTGTCGGCCCCACAGCAGGGTGTATTACTTTCTAAAGTGGCAACCTACAGACGGACACAGACCTATTTACTGCTGCTACAGCAGCTTATTCTTCCCTATAGATCAGACCAATGCACACTCTTGACTCCGTTGGAACGCGCCCGTATACACCCCCTTTCAGATGGACCTTTTACTATCAGTTCAGTATGCGTGCCCTAACCCCTACCTAGTGCGGGGTTCCCGTTTAATACTAGAATGGATCACTGACTGATATGGGCCCCATACAACAGATGGCACAAGCCAAACCCCTAAAACTTGTGTCCCCAATAAATGAGGATTTTAACAGGTTAAGTCTTACAACATAACCCCCACATATTTAACAGTTACAGACTAACAGGTTCGTATAACCCCACAGATTTAACAGGTTAAGTTTTACAGGTTAACGGGTCTATATAACCCCAATAGATTAAACAGGTTTACTTAACCCCATAGTTTTAACAGATTTACTTAACCCCTACAGGTTTAATAGATTCCACGGGTTACAGACAGTTTCATTAGCATGTTCCACTTTTTCTTTGAATTAAGCTTACAGATTTACATGTTCATACACCCCAAAATTTTTATTCATTTTCCACTGTACAAGATATGCCCCAAATTTCCCTCTTTCATTTTCATTCTCAAACATTCCCCAATTGTCCCAATTTCGTTCATACGTATGTCTCTTATGAGATCGGCCCAGGCTCGAAGGTAGCCTAGACCTAAAAAATAAAAAGAGGAAAAGAGAGGGAGACGAACATAAATAGGTATATAATAGTAAGTGAACAACGGACCAGGGGTATAGAAAAATACATGTAATTATAGAAAAATATTTAGATATGAATTAGTTTATTAATAGGCATATGCTTAGATCCACGTTTCTTAACAGGCATGGGCTCAGATCTAGGTTTATTAACATGTCAAGATTACCGTTAAATTTTATATCTAAAAGTAACATGAACTCACAAAGATTGGATTTATAGAACAGTGGATAATATGTTGATGTTGCAGAAGGGATTCTTGTATTAGCCAAATAAGAATTATCTTAATTCAATCCAAGTTTCGGCAACATCTCCCTATCTTCATCTTAAATTTTTAGAACGGAAGTTTGAGGAAGAAGTATGAAGAAGTGTAATTGATTTGATAAGAGTGCATGCCTTTACATAGAGTTCATATGACAATCCTTAACCGTCAGATCCCTATTTTTAAATCCAATCCGTTTAGTAAAATAATGAACCTGGTTAACAAAACAAGCCAGGTTCGCTTAGAAGAATTCTGATAGATCCAGGTGAGGTCGACCCACCTATCCCCTGGGTCGACCCTAGGGTCGACCCAACCACTTATGGGTCGACTCATAGGTCGACCCAGGCTAGAGCGGGTCGTCCCTTAACAGGATGATTTCCGCTTCAGTTTCCAGCTTGTTCTTTTGATTTATTCTGAACTAGTTTGATTTATTCTGAACTGGTTTGATTTATATATAGATATATCCTATTTATATGTATACAAACTTCTAACCTTTATATCTTTCTCATACGATATCCGTTTTTCGCAAATTCAGAGTCTACCTAAACTAGAATTCCGAGACAAACATAATGGTACTGTCCGTTTTACATGATTCCCAATATTTTATTAAGTATCCCTTTAGTTTATTAATGTACTTTAAAATTACGGGGTGTTACATTCTACCCTACTTAAAGGATTTTGTCCCTGAAATCTCCACGTTAAGAAGAATATGTTTATTACATCCACCTACAATCATCTACTCATGCATCATTCACAGGCATCCATTGTCCTTAGGGATTCTTAATGCTTGTATAAACATATGAAAAGTGTGTGTATGTCCCTATGCTAGTGAGAAAATCAGGCGGTCTACTGATTCGGACGACTCCTAAATGCAATATGTGTTGGTGCCATGAATCCGAAATGTATGCAAATAGTCCTAGTATATCATGTAAACTCTAAATGTGTGCATCATCATCTGTCCAAATGCAACATCCATATGATGATACATCCATTTCCACTTTTATAAAGTAAAATTCACACACATCCATTTGCACTATAAGAGTGTTTGAGCCTATCTAGTGCCTAGTGTGTATATATGCATCCACGAGCAACCACTAGCAAACACTTACATCCATCAAATATAACATGTCTCAAACACATGTTTACATCCATTGGTTTTATACCTAAAGGTCGAAGATTCAATCGATAGGATATACTCGAATGATAGAAGAAAGTATGAATAAAATCTTGAAAAAAGAAGTTAAGAACATACTCTCGAATAGAAAAGGGTATGAAGCGCGAATCTTGTCTTCAATCTCCCAAGTTGCATCCTCGCAGTCTTCTCCCCATTGCACTTTTATTAAATTAACCTCTCTGTTGCACAGTTTCTTAACCTCTGATCCAAGTATTCGGGTAGGAACTCGTCTAACTGTTGCCTCCTTTTCTACCTCTACTTCCTTAAGCATGCTCGGCTCAACCACTTCTGCTGTATCGTGAAGACATTTCTGCAAATGGGAAACATAAAAAGCATCATGAACACCCGCCAATCTTTTTGGTAGTCTCACCCTATAGGCCATTTGGCCTATCCTCTCTACTATGGTAAATGGACCTACAAACCTTTGTGCTAATTTCCCTGCAGATCCAATGCGAACCGCATTCCTTAGAGGTGTTACTTTGATGAAAACCATGTCTCCTACCTTAAACTCAATGTCAGTCCATCTCTTATCTACGTAGGACTTTTGCCTGCCCTGAGCTGTCTTCATACATCTGCGGATAAAATCAAACTTTTCTGAAGTCTCTCTAATCATCTTAGTTCCAAGTAGAAGTCTATCCGTAGACTCCCACCAACAAGTTGGTGATCTGCAAGGTCATCAGCATGGTGCCTTAAAGGGTGGCATGCCAATACTAGTCTGATAACTGTTGTTGTAGGCACACTCAACCAATGGGAGATGCTCCTCCCAAGTCCCTCTGAAGTCTAGGATACATAGTATCAAAAGATCCTCCAGAATTCTATTCACCCTCCCAAGTTGTCCATTGGACAGAGGCTGATATGCAGTGCCTAAACATAATGGTTTACCTAGTGCCTCTTGCAAGCTCTTCCAGAACTCACTAGTGAAGATGGGATCATGATCACTCACTATGCTAGAAGGTACTCCATGCAGACGGACTGTCTCACGAAGATAAACTGATGCTTACCATGTCGTTGTTCTTTTGCTCTTAACAGGAACGAAATGAGTGCTCTTGGTAAGCATGCCCATTATAACCTAGATACTGGTACTACCTCTCCTTAATCTAGGAAAACCATCGATGAAATCCATAGAGATGCTCTCCCACTTCCATTGTGGGACATCCAAAGCAGATCGCAAGCTTCTTTTGTTCAGCTATTACTTGCTGGAAAACTAAATATCGACCTACAAACTTAGCTACATCTTTCTTTATCTCGACCCAAAAGAAAATCCTCTTTATGTCTCCGTACATCTAATGGTCACCCGAACGGATAGTCATCCTAGAATGATGGGCAAGGATTGTCCTCAACAAATCTCCAACTTGGGGAATATAAAGCCTCCCATCTCGCCGTAGCCACCCTTTATCATCCACAGAGTACCTACTAAGTTAACTAGAAATCTCCTCTCTACCGAGCCTATCCAAAATGTCTGCTATCTATGGGTCCTCTCGCTGCGAAGATGCTAGCTGATCCATAAGAATAGGTAGCACCTCTAAAGATGCCAACAAACCAGGTGTAAGATCAGTAGATGGCTTGAAATCGAATGTTGATATGTACTCCAAACTCCGCCTCTTTACAAACAGAGGACTCAAGGTCATCCTCTGCCTACTCAACGCGTCCGCCACTACATTATCCATGCTAGGAGTAAAAGCAATCTGTAACACCCCGCATTTTTAAGACAATTAAAAGTATGCAAATATGTGTGTATATATATATATATATTATGTACATAGATATTTTTAAAGGAAGACTAAAATAATATAATAATAAATAAGTGCATTGAAATGAAGGAAAATGAATTGCATGATATATATATATATATATAAATTAGAAAGAAGGTAGAATGCAAAAGTAGTAAATTGCAATAAAAAGCATTAGTGTAGTTTATGGCATATGTGGCAAAGCAATTAATAACGAAACGCCATGGAAAATGCATGAAAAGAGAAAGAAGTAAATTGGCACATGTAATTAATTATGTACATATAGACATATGCAAGAATAAATTAATGCATGCAGTAGCGTTTAAATAGGGAGCATCGTGCAATGAAGATAATAAAAGCATGTAAGAGAAAGAGAGATTAATGTGCTAAGAAAACGCATGCAATTAATACAAAAATGCATGTAAATAAATTAATAAATGCATTAAAAGTAAATTGATTGATTACGTGCAATCAAAACAAAGCAATTAAAGGGTTCCTACGATGAAATAGTTAAAGGAAGAAACTAGGCCGTATTATATATATATATATATATATATATATATATATATATATATATATAAAAGGTAATGGTGATACATAATTTAAATAAAGTGGACACATGTGGTAGAGAAAACATTAATGCATTTAAAAAGTGAACATTAAAAATGTATGCATAAGAGAAGTGAGCAATTAGTGCAACCAAAAGAAAATATGTGAATAATAAGCGCGCTAAAAATAGTGCATTAAAGATAAAGATAGTATTGCATTAAAGATAGTGCATGTGTGCGATGCATTAAGAAATAAAATGTTACAGATATTAAAATGCAATAATGAATTAACAGCCAATATAAGGCATGTATGTATATATATACATGCAATTAAAAAAGTAAGAGTATAAATTAGCAAGCCACAATTGGATGATGGTTAATGCTATTAAATAACATTCAAATCAAATATGCATGCAAGAAAAAAAAAAGCATAGAAACAATGCAATTCAAATAATCAGAAGTGCATGTACTTATACATATGAAAAATTGAAATTCATAATAAATGAATTAATTGCATTTAAAGGCATGCATATATGAGCATGCAATTCAAATCTGATTGAGATGTATAACACACACACAAAATTAATTAAAGGAGGTATAACAGGCAAGTAATAAACCTTTAATTAGTAAACATTAGCAAAACAAACAACGTAGTCAAAAACGTGTGCTTGGACCTAGCATGGTTCAGTGCGTGTGCGTGTGACGTTTCTTTACTGATGTGTGCCATTTGGATTAGATTTAATTAAATCTAATGGTTTAGACCCTTCTACTACATCTATAAATAAGACCCTATTCTTATTCATTTCTTCACCTAAAACTATGGCGATGCCATGAAGCTACTCCAACCTATTCTTCTTCTTCCTCTTCGTCTTCAACTAAAATAAAAGGAGATTAAAGATCTATAATTCAACATCTGCAACTACTCTTCTCTTATATCCAATCAAAGCGAGATTCTAAATCCAATTAGAAGAGAATAATGGCATGTTAAACCAGATCCCGAATTCAGAAAGCAAATCATTGTGAGTGGAATTACACTATGACTTTTTTTGATAATGTTATAGTTATCGTTTATCATTCCCATATATATATATATATATATATATATGTAAATTGTGAAATTGCAAGTTTAACTATAAATTGCGATTATAACAAGTTGAAACGTAAAAATGAATAGATCTACGAATTCATGTCTTGAATATAGTAAATTATGGGAATGGTTAGCATGTCATGACATCAATAATTTGTTTATTTAACCAGTTGAACGTTTACACGATTTATATAATAACATGGAACATGTAATCGGATTAGTTGGAGTATTGTACAGTTCACATGAAAAAATGTCATGTTTATGTACAAGGAATGGCTTGAGTAAGTGTATGACTATATTGACCAAATTATGTTTAAAGATCTGAAATTTGATAATATAGGTATGAAATGGGACATGTCTAAATATTGATTTGGGATATAAATTAGAACATATATGAATATGAAGTTTAGGCATAAATTGGAAAATATATGTAGGCTTGGGTTGGTGCAATATATATACATATACATATACATACACATATATATATATATGCCTTAATTTATGATATGGGCATAATTAAAAGTGGATTAAAAAGAGGCATAAAAGTCTATAATTTGAATAGTGAATTAGGCACAATTTAAACGGGGAAAGGTTTAATTGATTGATTAATTAATTAATTAATAATGAAATGTTTAGTAATTACAATTAGGAATTGTAATTATACTTATGACACGAGGTTAGGTTACATTAGTGGTGGAAGTCTGCCCGGACCCGACCGGCATATCCAGCAGCCACTAACGTTGAACCTAATGTGGGAGGTCTGAGTACGTAAATACGAATCGGGCTAAGACACGAGGTTAGACCCAACTGTGGAATAAAACTGCCTGGATCCGACCGATATATCCAGCATCCCCACGTTGTAGGCCTAATGTGGGAGGTCTAGCCCATTATAACCATAATTGGACATGGTAATGAATTAGAATACTTAACCCAATTAAATCTGTAGTGGTGTTACGAACCATTTGAATTATGTAGGGGTTAAGTAAACGTGTTAAAGAAAAGGGAAAGGTTAAGTTAATCTTAATTAATGCCATAATGGGGAATGATAGCAAACTATTATGAACATATAGGGGAAATATGAAAGTCATATAATAGGTAGACTTGTCCTAAGGACAAGGGAAGATGATAATAAGACTAAAGAATGCGACAAATTATATTATAAAATAAGTTGAATACAAACTACAAAGCGATAATGAGTAATCTACTGATAAAAATTAAATGAGTTATGATTAGAAAGCCTTAGTTAAGAGAACTAAGTAAATAACGATAAAGATAACTAAGTAGTGAACCTTAGTTAAGAGAACTAAGTAATAAACCTTAGTTAAGAGAAATAAGTAATAAACCTTAGTTAAACAAACTAAGTAATAAGCCTTAGTTAAGAAAACGAAGCAAACAACGATGGATTGTAGCGACATCAATAGATGGAAGTATAACCAAATAAGAAGATAGATATAAGGAAAAACTTATATAAGAAATAAGTTAGGATGGATAATGCGGTACAAAAACTTACAAGCAATGAGTCATATATGGAACATTAATAAGCGAGGGTAACTTAGTAAACTTGAAAAGGAAATCAATGAGAAGGAGAATAACCAAGTTAAATGTGAAAACTCATGAGGTAGTGCAAGCGCGTAATTAATGGTTAGACATAGGATCTAATGATGTATAAAACTGAGGCGCTTGGACCAGTCCATACGTTAAAGGATGAATAACCATGAGGGGTAGATCATCGGGATGTCAAAAGACATATAGAGGAGCGCATGACCATCTAGATATTCTTGTAGGCTCCAACGGACTGGGTTAAGAAGCACGCGGCTCCCGGGGACGTAGGGTACTCTTGGTATTCCTTTATGAGTGGCAGATGATCCGCCTGTGCTCATAGAGGTTAGGTCAGCGTAGGTGAACCAATGAATATGCCTTGATTGCAATAATAAGGGGCAATCAAAAGACTAAGATGGACCAGCATGATTCGTCGAGCCCAGTTAGTGCCCTGTGATAGCATCTCGTCGTCTACCTACCATCTTCAGTCAGTACGTGAAGCAGAAAGGTGGAGAACTCCAAAAGACCGTATACTTTGCTATCTAGTTATGGGTGAGGTTGGCTAATAGGATTGAAGGGCATAGGGGCCTGGGTTACATTTCTCATTCTTGATTTTCTTGGGTTCCTTTCTTTTTTTAGTTGAGGGAGGGGTCTAGTGGGACCATAGCCACTGTAAAAACAGACCTTAGCATCTGAAATCGGCAGATATCGAAAAGCTCCCGACCAAGTTCCGTGTTTCTTGATTAGCCCTGCCACGGGACTCGGGCGCACATATAGATAACATGTGCAAATAGACATCGAGTACGATTGACGATACGTGCGTGGGGAAAGTCTAGGTACACTCATGTCGCTCTGGGTGGTGTACCATAGACTAGAGGGCATTATTCGATGACATAATCTAGTAGGATCTAGAATGGCAGTCCAAACGCTTACGTAACACAGTGATGATAGTTTCATGCAAACGTAGCGTTGATATACATACGACATGCGACATTGGATAAGGGACTGCGTACATACGGTGGAGACCATGCGAGTAGAGTATACCTTAATTGGGGGTAGCTACATATACATTATATTAGGTTAATCCACTAGAGAGTAGATGGGTGCGACATGTGTGTAAGCCTTGAGTGCTAAAAGCACAAATAACCTAATAAATAAGAAAATATAATTGAACGGTATATGTAGGATTATCCAAGAAGTGTAGTTTAAATTCATTCACACAGAACTTATGTTCTGACCCCCTCCTCATAACATTCGTAGGTTAGGTTCATGACAGAGACTGTATAGCTTTGGATACTGGTTTAGTAGTATTATTATTAAGGTAAAGCTATGTTTCAACTACATTTTATTTTATTCCTTCTGCTATGAGATGTTTTCCAAACTCTGACATGTTTTATGTCTCTGTCTTTTCTGCCGGATACCAGAGCAAACCAACTCGGGTTTTGATGGATTGGATTTTTGGAAAAAAAAAAACCGGTCCGTCGGAATTTGGGTTGTTACATCTGGTATCAGAGCTTCGGTTTAGGATTCCTATATAGATAATGAGAGAGCGTATTTGTATTTTAAAAATATAAATATATTATATATATAAACCTAGATCCATAAGGAAACCCGCTAGGTAAAAAGAGTAGAATGTGGAAAGAAATGGGATATCTGTTTTGTACACTAAAAGAATGAACATGGAAAGTTGAAACCCTTAGATATGTTGGGTGGAAAGTGTACAAAATGATTGGTATTAGAAAAAGATGTATCCCATACGATAGTAACTGAGACTAGTGAGTTTAGTAGGGAAACCTTAAAAATTTGAAAAAGGTTCAATTATGGAAAATGGATTAGGAATATATATAGTTGGGAGTAATGATTTCATGGATGTATCTAGGAAGGCCTAGGTAATTTGGAAACCCAATTAAGAAAATAGTTGTCCTTGTCTACTCCAGTTGTGTGATTTAAAAAAAAAAGTTTTGCATTTTTTTATGGTTTGGAAAAAGTAAGTTTTGGCGAAGAAAGTAAAAGTTTTAGCATTTTTAATTTTTGGAAGAAAAATGTAATGAAAAAGAAAAGAAAAAGAAAAGCCAAACCATGTTTAAAAAAAAAGGAGTAGGTAAGGATTAGTGCCTAGAAAGAACGAGAAGAAGTTTGAGGCTTTAAGTAAATAGCAATGACCATCTTGGAATAGATTCCCGTAGAATGCATAAGCATTGTGAGACCTAGAGTTGTTGCTTGAAAAAAAATGTAGGCTAGTAATATACAGCAAGGACTAGTAGTGACTACTAGATAGTGGAAGGGAAAGTAAGTGTTGAGAGTTGTGTTTGGACCTTTCTTTACTGAAATATTCTTATGGTTCTTGGCCCTTGGTAGTAGTTGTGTAGGATGTTGAAAGATGGAAAGACTTAATGGAAAGATAAGCTAAGAAAGAGAATAGCCTAACTAAGAAGAAAACAACGAATTCAGTAAAGCAACAAACATGATAGGAAAAGAAAATGGAAATCTTATGAGAGGATGAATAAAAATGAAAATTTTCCAAGATAAGTTGAAAAAGAAAAGAAAAATTTCTTATGAAGTTGCGCTTGGATAGAAAAATAGGAAACTTTTTATAGAATAGTTACATAAAATCCAAGTACAACTAGAAAAGGTACATAAAAGAAAAGTGGAAGACGAATTTTTTTCCGTTTTAAACCTTTTTGTAACATAAAAAATCAAATTTAGAAAATTGTATTTTTCTAAATTTCGAAATTTAATGATGGTTGGTAGGATTTTGGATGCAACAATTGGATGAACTATGCTTTTATTCAATAAGAGTGTGGGAAAATTTGGGTGAAAAGTATTTTAATTTTCAAAAATATTGCATTCATATAGAATTGCAAGTATATTTAAGATGTGAGCATCATGATTTGGAAATGTTTTTGAGAAATTTGCATACACATAGGTGGTACCAAATTAGGCATACATGCATTATTATGATCGATGTATTTCACTTTGCATATGTGCACAATGTTTGCAAAAATTGGATGCACACACGATGGATGTATATTATGCGAGGGATTATTTATTTTACCCTCATCGAATTTCGAGGATGAAATTCCTTAACGGTGGGAGAATGTAACACCCCGCATTTTTAAGACAATTAAAAGTATGCAAATATGTATATATATTATGTACATAGATATATTTAAAGGAAGACTAATAATAATAATATATAAGTGCATTGAAATAAAGGAAAATGAATTGCATGCAATATATATATATATATATATATATATATATATATATATGAAAGAAGGTAGAATGAAAACGTAGTAAACTGCAATAAAAAGCATTAATGTAGTTTACGGCATATGTGGCAAAACAATTAATAAAGAAACGCCATGGAAAATGCATGAAAAGAGAAAGAAGTGAATTGACACATGTAATTAATTATGTACATATAGACATATGCAAGAATAAATTAATGCATGTAGTAGCGTTTAAATAGGGAGCATCGTGCAATGAAGATAATAAAAGCATGTAAGAGAAAGAGAGATTAATGTGCTAAGAAAATGCACACAATTAATACAAAAATGCATGTAAATAAATTAATAAATGCATTAAAAGTAAATTGATTGATTACATGCAATCAAAGCAAAGCAAATAAAGGATTGCTACGATGAAATAGTTAAAGGAAGAAAGTAGGCCGTATTATATATATATATATATATATATATATATATATATACACATAATTTAAATAAAGTACACATGTGATAGAGAAAACATTAATGCATTTAAAAAGAGATCATTAAAAATATATGCATTAGAGAAGTGAGCAATTAGTGCAACCAAAAGAAAATATGTGAATAATAAGCGCGCTAAAAATAGTGCATTAAAGAGAAAGATAGTATTGCATTAAAGATAGTGCATGTGTGCGATGCATTAAAAAAAAGTTATAGGCATTAAAATGCAGCAATGAATTAATAGCCAATATAAGGCATGTATGTGTGTGTGTGTATATATATATATATATATATATATATATATATATATATATATATATATATATATATATACGCATGCAATTCAAAAAGTAAGAGTATAAATCAGCAAGCCACATTTGGAAGAAGGTTAATGCTATTAAATAACATTCAAATCAAATATGCATGCAAGAAAAAAAAAGCATAGAAACAATGCAATTCAAATAATCAGAAGTGTATGTACTTATACATATGAAAAATTTGAACTTCATAATAAATGAATTAATTGCATGAAAAGACATGCATATATGAGCATGCAATTCAAACCTGATTGAGATGTATAACACATACACAATTAATTAAAGGAGGTATAACATGCAAGTAATAGACCTTTAATTAGTAAACATTAGCAAAACAATCAACGCAGTAAAAAATGTGCGCTTGGACCTAGCATGGTTCAGTGCATGTGCGTGTGACGTTTCTTTACTGATGTGTGCCGTTTGTATTTGATTTAATTAAATCTGATGGTTCAGACCCTTCTACTACATCTATAAATAAGACCCTATTCTCATTCATTTCTTCACCTAAAACTATGGTGATGCCATAAAGCTACTCCAACCTATTCTTTTTCTTCTTCTTCTTCCTCTTTTTGTTCGACTAAAATAAAAGGAGATTAAAGATCTATAATTCAACATCTGCAACTACTCTTCTCTTATATCCAATCAAAGCGAGATTCTAAATCCAATTAGAAGAGAATAATGGCATGTTAAACCAGATCCAGAATTCGGAAAGCAAATCATTGTGAGTGGAATTAAACTATGACTTTTTTGATAATGTTATAGCTATCATTTAGCTTTCCCATATATATATATATATTGTGAAATTGCAAGTTTAACTATAAATTGCGATTGTAACAAGTTGAAACGTAAAAATAAATAGATCTACGAATTCATGTCCTGAATATAGTAAATTATGGGAATGGTTAGCATCTCATGACATCAATAATTTGTTTATTTAACCAGTTGAACGTTTACATGATTTATAGAATAACATTGAATATGTAATCGGATTAGTCGGAGTATTATACAGTTCACATGAAAAACTGTCATATTTATGTACAAGGAATGGCTTGAGTAAGTGTACGACTATATTGACCAAATTATGTTTAAAGATATGAAATTTGATAATTTAGGTATGAAATGGGACATGTCTAAATAGTGATTTGGGATATAAATTAGAACGTATGTGAATATGAATTTTAGTCATAAATTGGAAAATGTATGTGGGTTTGGATTGGTGCTATATATATATATATATATATATATATATATACATACATACATACATACATATACATATGCCTTAATTTATGATATGGGCATAATCAAAAGTGAATTAGAAAGAGGCATAAAAGTCTATAATTTGAATAGTGAATTAGGAACAATTCAAATGGGAAAGGTTTAATTGATTAATTGATTGATTAATTAATTAATAATGAAATGTTTAGTAATTACAATTAGGAATTGTAATTGTACTTATGACACGAGGTTAGGTTACATTAGTTATGAAAGTCTGCCCGAACCCGACTGGTGTAACACCCCACCTCCGCCAGGGTGTCTCTTGCAAGCACTCTGACTTTGGAGGGGCGTTTGAATCAGGTAAACATGCATAATGATATATCAAGGCAGAACAAGAACATATGTATATATGTAAACAGAGTAAATAACATAGATAAAACAGCGGAAGATTTCAAACCATTTCAAAACAAGTCTGGTACAACATAATGTCAACTTTCCAAATAAACAAGTCTAGATAAAACAACATCAACTGAAAAACCGAAATACATAAGTACTATCCCCAAATAAGCGATAACCATAGCTAGCTTCATGTCGAAACCGTACATGAGCTGAAATCCCACAAGCAAGCAATCCGAAATCCAAGCTAAGTTCCAACGTTCCCACCCTGAGAACCTGGAGGGGGAAACGGAAGAAAAGAGGCGAAAGAAAACAGGTCGGTCAAAAAGACTGAGTAAGCCCTACTACAATCAATGTAAACTGATAAAGTTAACTGACATGATGAAAGCTGAGATGAACATAAGGATAACTACATACTAGCATGATGATTAACTAACAAGGTAGATAAAGGTGTCATCGCATAATCAGGATTAAGGTTTTGCACCACAGGTGTACTAGCAAACTAACATGACTTGAATAAACAAGTATTGATCCCTTGGCCCAAGCTTTGGCCCAATAACATGAAGTGACCCTAATACAAGGTCCAACCAAACGGTCTAGTCGATCGGCTCCCTAAGCCTAACTCGTCACGTGTTGGTGTCAATACGGCCCAAACATAATTGTAGTCGAACTGTGCCGGGTCCACCCTTCGGGTGTATCAAGCCCTAGGGTGCCAACCCCTGGACACCATAAACATGAGTGCACAGTCTCGATCTACTGGTACCCATGGGTGACTTTTCCAAATACGGACTACGTGCACGACCATAGTCCGTCCGGAACTACATCGGCGTACCACCCGGCCGTCGTTTATTTGGTCGCTTACCTCCAGCCCAGTAATCGTGCCCCCTCCCTAGCCTAGTCCCCAGGGCCTTAATGATACAAACTGGGATTACTGCTGGAGTGGGCCCCCATTGCTAGGATTTTTCTAGTGGGTTAAGTACGGTTTAACCCTCTTGATAATCATGGATTAACTTGGTTAAGTGTAACGATGAGTTCACGACTTAACCCTGTTTAATCTACCAAGCCCAAATTGGTTAAGTATTAAGTGGACCATGACTTAACCCTAATCACGAGGCATTAATTAATTTAATGCGCCTTAACCTCTCACATTAGACCTTGTTGTGGTTACTAGTTAAGCCGGGCGGGTCCGGGTAGCTTTACACCACAACTTGGTCTAACCTCGGGTTCAAGGTACAACATGGCCAACTTCTCACAATATTGGGTCCTATTGTTTGTAGCAACTAGTTAAGCCGGTCGGTTCCGGGTAGGTTTACGCTACAAACTCAACCCAACCTCGAGTTGGTCACACTTATCTTTTCTAAGTGTCATGTCCATCATGTTTCCCAAACATGTTACAATTTTTCAAGCATTTGGGTAGACCTAACTTAATAGGTAAATTCCCAAAGGGTAGACCTAACTTAATAGGTAAATTCCCAAGCTTATGTTTTTATGTCTTTTAAGTTTACCCAACCCCAAACGCAATCCCATCGCTTACATATCGCAATAGCGCTTAAAGGATAGAAAGAGGGAACTTGGCATAATCATGACATAAAGGTGTTGAAGCCACAAGTTTAACATGGTGGCATATGAAATGTACATATGTTCATATACTTGCATATTACATTTTTAGGCCTCAAAAGCATGCATAAAACCAAACTTAACATATTGGTGATACATGGTGATAAATGACATGTAGAAATGGCCATAAGTTCGCATTTAGCCTCATATGCAAGTTATCATAAGGGATATGATAACTTACATGTTGCCAAAATGCAACCTTTAGCATAAAGCTTGAAGCTTTAAGCTCATAAACCCAAGATAAGCTTGCATAACATGATAACATGAACAAAAGGATCAACCCAAACTTGCATACATAACTTGCATATCATATGACAAACTTGCATATCAAACTTGCAAATCATAACTTGATGAACTTGCATAACACATCATAGTAAACTTGCATAACACATCATAGTAAACTTGCATAACACATCATAGTAAACTTGCATATCACATCATAGTAAACTTGCATATCATAATGATCAAACACAACTTGCATCATTCATTAACTTTAGAGTTTAAGTATGAAAGTAGAAAAGGGCTTACAATGCTTATGAAGACTCAAATGAGTATAAGCAAATATAAGATTGAGACAAAGCCCTTATGCACTCAAATGAACCCAAAATGCAAGCTCCAAATCAATAAAAACCCTTGCTTTATGATGCAAATATAGAAACTTGACTTGAATGCAAGCTAATGACACTTATACAAGCTTGAAAACACTTGTATGCATGGAAAATCTTTCATAGAAATAATTTTAGAAATTTTGTGAAGAGAGTGGAGGCCATGAGAGGATTGATTTTGCCATAGTTTAGTTGTAGGGTTGATTAATGATGGTTTAGGGCTAGCTTAGGGTCTTATTTATAGATTAGGCAAGTGTTTTAGGCCATAGGATTAAACCCTAGTTGCAATCTCAGCCCTTAAAATCGAATCTGGCCCCCAAGCTCAACACAATCTCAAAATGGTGCACCAGGCAAAACTGCCCGGCTGGACCAAGTCGACAGCCAAGTCGACAGGGCTGTCGACTTGGGTCCAACCAAGTCGACTCCCAAGTCAACAGGGCTGTCGACTTGGGTACTCTGGCGGGAATTTTCCTGCCTGGCCCAAACTGGCCCAAATTTCCAAATTCAAACTTGAATTTGAAATCTGTTTTTACTTTGAATTTTTCTGAAAACTTCGTTGGGCCTTAATCGGGTCATACGGACTCCGATTTTCGAAAACTCGGACTCTATTTCGCGTATTTTTCCGAGACGAACGCAATGGCATAGCCCGTTTCCCTTGATTCAGAATTTAGAATTAAATTCTGCCTCGATTTACGTTATAACAGGTTATTGAAAATACGGGTTGTTACATTCTCCCCTCCTTAAAGGATTTCGTCCCCGAAATCTTCAAGTTAGGAAGAACGTATTCTACCATCCAACATCCATCTACTCAAAACATCATCCACGAGCAATCATTGTCCTTACAAGATTCTAAATGTTGTATGAACATATGCAAAGGTGTATGTATATGTACTTATCTAATGCAAATATCATCAATGCAAATTATGTTAGTGAAATGAATCCATATGTATGCAATTCCTAACATAATGTATAACATCTATATGTGTGCACATAACATACATCCATATGCAACATCCATGTGATAACACAAAAATTTTCATCCATGAATAAGCATAAACACTCATGCATATGCAATATGAGGAGTGTGTGAGCCGATCTAGTGCCTAATGTGTATAATGCATCCACGAGTAACCACTTGCAAACACTTGCAACCACTTGCAACCATCAAGCATAACATGTTTCAAACACATGTTTCATCCAAAGGGTTTCTACCTAAGGTTCTCATGACAAGATTAACACGATAAACTAGATAAACATGGATAGCAAAGAGAAAGATATGCTAACAAAGAAAAGAGATTGAGAGTGTACCCTCAAAAAGGAATGGATAAAGCCCACGCATCTTCTCCTCGATTTCCCAAGTTGCGTCTTCTTCGGCTTCACCCCATTGAACCTTCACCAACTTGACCTCTCGATTCCTTAGCTGCTTGGTCTCCGTCCCCAAGATACGAATCGGAGCTCTCCTCAAGGTAGCCTCTTTCTCCACTTCCGCATCTTTCAGAACACTTGGCTCAACAACCTCTGCTGATTCATGTAAACACTTCCGGAGATGCGAGACATGAAAAACATCGTGTACTCCGGCAAGCTTCTCGGGCAACTCCACTCTATAAGCCATCTGCCCGATCCTTTCTATAATAGGGAATGGTCCAACAAACCTCAGTACTAACTTTCCAACGGCTCCAAATCGGACCACATTCCGCAAAGGAGAAACCTTCACGAAAACCATATCCCCTACATCAAACTCCAAATCAGTTCTTCGCTTATCAGCATAGGATTTCTGTCGGTCTTGGGCCGCTTTCATCCGTCTCCGAATCAACTCGATCTTCTCGGATGTATCTCTGATCATATCAGGCCCAAGTATAAGCTTATCTGTAGTCTCCCACCAACATGTAGGCGACTTGCACGGCCTCCCATATAATGCCTCAAATGGTGCCATCCCTATGCTTGCCTGATAACAGTTATTATATGCAAACTCAACAAGAGGAAGATGGTCTTCCCAAGTACCACCAAAATCCAGAATACAAAGCCTCAACAGATCCTCGAGTACCCTATTCACCCTTTCGGTTTGACCGTCCGTCTGTGGGTGATAAGCCGTACTTAGATTCAACCTTGTGCCCATAGCTTCTTGCAAGCTATTCCAGAACTGACTTGTAAAAATTGGGTCACGATCACTGACTATACTAGAAGGGACTCCATGTAGTCTCACAATCTCACGAAGATATACAGACGCTAGCCAAGATGCGGTCCTCTTGCTCTTCACCGGAATGAAATGAGCACTCTTCGTGAGTCTATCCACAATAACCCAAATGCTCGTATTCCCTTTCCTTGACCTTGGTAGCCCATCGATAAAATCCATGGAAATACTCTCCCACTTCCAAAGTGGAACGTCTAGAGGATGCAATAGCCCACCGGGCTTCTTCGACTCGGCCTTGACTTGCTGGCAAATGATACATCTAGAGACAAACTCTGCCACATCCTTCTTCATCCCAGGCCAAAAGAAAATGCGCTTCATATCTTTATACATCTTATCTCCGCCCGGATGTATAGTCAACTTAGAGCGATGCGCTTCCTCAAGAACTTTTCTTACTAAATCTTCTACCATTGGAACACATAATCTTCCATCTCTCCTCAGCCAACCCTTGTCATCAATAGAATATCGAGCGAGATGACTAGACGTCTCTCCTCGAATCAGCTTATCCATAATCTCAACTATCTGAGGGTCTTCTCTCTGCGAAGCCCCAACTTGATCAAGAAGGGTAGGTTTGAGTTCCAGAGATGCTAAAGAACCGGTCATCGACTCAACCGTCAAAGAGAAATCAAAGGTTGCCACATACTCTAAATTCTTCATCTCAACGAATAGAGGACTTAGGGTCAACCTTCTTCTACTCAATGCGTCTGCTACCACATTCCCCTTGCCAGGGGTATAAGCTATCTCAAAATCATAGGACGCCAAGAATTCCATCCATCTTTGTTGTCTCAGATTCAGATCCTTCTAAGAAAAGAGATACTTCAATGACTTGTGATCGGTATAAAGCTCAAATCTTTCTCCCAGAAGATAATGGCGCCAAGCCTTGAGTGCATATACTATTGCTGCCAACTCTAAGTCATGAGTGGGATAATTCTTCTCATGTACTTTGAGTTGTCTACCGCCAAAGCATATCACTCTTCCTTCTTGCATAAGAACAGCTCCTAACCCCGTGCCACATGCATCGGTGTATACTGTAAATAGCTTCCCTCCATCGGGCAAAGCTAGAACAGGTGCTGATGTGAGAGCTCTCTTGAGCTTCTGAAAAGCAAGCTCGCATTCTATGCTCCAAGCAAAAACTAAATTCTTCTTCGTCAATTTAGTGAGAGGAGCGGAAATCTTCGCGAAGTCCTTGATGAACTTCCGGTAAAAGCCTGCAAGACCTAGAAAACTTCTCACTTCGGTTGCATTCCTTGGAGTCTTCCAATCCTGAACTGCAACTACCTTAGCGGGATCCACTGCTAAGCCTTGCTTAGATACTATATGCTCAAGGAATCTAACTTCCCTTCTCCAAAAGTGACACTTGGAGAACTTGGCCTTCAACTGATGCGCTCTAAGCGTATCCATCACCTCCATGAGATGCCTTGCGTGCTCTTCCTCATCCTTAGAGAAGATCAGAATATCATCTACGAAGACCACGACAAACTTGTTCAAGAACTCCCTGAACACCCTACTCATCAAGTCCACGAAATATGCGGGTGCATTAGTCAAGCCGAACGGCATGACAAGCCATTCGAAGAATCCATCTGGAGTCCTGAACGCAGTCTTGTCTATACTATCTTCAGCTACCCTGAGCTGATGGAATCCAGTAGCAAGATCAAGCTGAGAGAAAACAGAAGCACCGACAAGCTGGTCAAAGAGATCATCAATCCTCGTTAACGGGTGTCTGTTCTTCTTAGTCAGCTTATTCAACTCTTGATAGTCAACACAAAGTCGGAGAGAACCATCTGCCATGGTAGCAAATACCACAGGCGCTCCCCATTCAGATATACTTCGTCTAATGAAGTTCTTCTCAAGCAACTCCTTTACTTGCTTACTTAGCTCCCGCCTTTCACGCGGAGCCATGTGCCGAACGGGCAAAGAAACCGGCTTTGCATTATCCACCAGATAAATGCGAAAATCAATCTCTCGCTTAGGGGGCAACCCCCTAACTTCATCGAAAACATCCGGATACTCTCGAACCACTCTCACAGACTGAAGAGTTTCCATTGACGAGTCGAGTGATTCAAGATAGCACAACATGACGGGACCTCTCGGATCACAAGAAATTTCTAGGGTGTTTCCGAGGCGAGTCACGAGCCTCACAACCCTATGCTCACAATCAAGAATGGCTCCATATCTGGACAACCAATCCATGCCCAATACCAATCCGTATCCCCTAAAACCAAGAACATAAGCACTATACAAGAACTCTACACTCAGTATAGAGATCCTCAAATCCCCACATATCATAGACAAATGGGCGGAACCCCCAATAGGATTTGAGACACAGACGGGATCATCTACCAAGCTAGTACTAAGGTGCAAACTATCAACAAGATCAGATGAGATAAAGCTATGCGATGCACCAGAATCAAACAAGGTACGAACTGGAAAATCAGAAATATATACAAGGCTCTCAACAGAAATACTACCTCGGTCGGGAACTGGAGCGACATTGAGAGCATGAACTTGTTCTCCTGAAGGTCCAGCACGCTGAGTCTGACCCTGGCCTTGCCCTTGCTTCCTCGGGCAATCCTTACTGAAATGTCCAGTCTTACAGCAGAAAAAGTATTCACCATTCTTCCTTTTCCTCTTCTTACAATCCTTAATAAGATGCCCAACTGAACCGCAATAATGGCACTTCTCTTTGTTGTTCTTGCCCTTGTTGTTGTTCCCCTTGTTGCCTTGACTCTTGTTCTTGTTCTGATTGCCTTGACTTCTTTGACCACTTGGATTACCCTGATTTCCTTTTCTCTGGGAATCAGTCTTCTTGGCTTGAGTATCATTCATCTTGGTCTCTTTCTTGACATCTCCCTGAAGTAACGCCATATCAACCAAGCTCTCAAACGTGGCCCCATAGGGAATATGTGACATAGCCAATCCCTGCAACGGCTCATTCAATCCTCTAGCAAAACGAAGAGCCTTCTTCTGAGGAGTATTAACCATATCCAAGCCAAAACGAGCTAACTGATTGAACTTGTTCACATATTCTTTGACAGACATATCTTCTTGTTTCAAAGTTATGAACCTCTCCATTTGCAGATTCTCCTCAGCAGAAGATAGAAACTTAAGCATGAACCTTGCCCTAAAATCGGCCCAAGTCTCAACAGGCCTAGTACCATTGGTGACTTCCCACCAATAAGCGGCTTCATCCTTCATAAGCCAAACCGCCAACAAGATCTTCCTCTGATCGTCTAACTCAAAGATAGCAAATAAATCCTCGGTCTCTTTCAACCAATTTCTGGCCTCTACAAAAGTCTCAGTGTCTTGAAAGTTCTTGCCACCCATTGCTTTGAAATCTTTGCAAGTCTTTGCGAAGTCAGCTTGAGGATGCTGAGGGGGAGGAGGAAGAGGAACCTCAGCGACAGGAGAAGGAGGAACATTAACTACCGGAGGAGGAGGAGGAACATTAACTACTGGAGGAGGAGGAGGAGGAACATTAACTACTGGAGGAGGAGGAGGAGGGACATCTGCGGGGCCGGCTTCGGTCGCCCTAGCCTCCAAAAGTCTCCTATACCAAACAGGTACGTGTACTCCCTCCGGAATAGCAAAGTTATCGGCCATACTGAAAACGAAGAAAAAGACAGATTCAGAATGGAGAGAAAAAAACGAAGGAATTTTGCTAATGGCTTTTTGGGGAATAGCCTTTAAAATAAACTAGACTTTTCTTTGGAAAATACTTTATACTTGGTTTTGAAAATAGTTTTCCAACAGTTTTAAAAACCTTTTTGTTCCTTCTCGTAAACCATATGCTCTGATACCAAATGTAACACCCCACCTCCGCCAGGGTGTCTCTTGCAAGCACTCTGACTTTGGAGGGGCGTTTGAATCAGGTAAACATGCATAATGATATATCAAGGCAGAACAAGAACATATGTATATATGTAAACAGAGTAAATAACATAGATAAAACAGCGGAAGATTTCAAACCATTTCAAAACAAGTCTGGTACAACATAATGTCAACTTTCCAAATAATCAAGTCTAGATAAAACAACATCAACTGAAAAACTGAAATACATAAGTACTATCCCCAAATAAGCGATAACCATAGCTAGCTTCATGTCGAAACCGTACATGAGCTGAAATCCCACAAGCAAGCAATCTGAAATCCAAGCTAAGCTCCAACGTTCCCACCCTGAGAACCTGGGGGGGAAACGGAAGAAAAGAGGCGAAAGAAAACAGGTCAGTCAAAAAGACTGAGTAAGCCCTACTACAATCAATGTAAACTGATAAAGTTAACTGGCATGATGAAAGCTGAGATGAACATAAGGTTAACAACATACTAGCATGATGATTAACTAACAAGGTAGATAAAGGTGTCATCGCATAATCAGGATTAAGGTTTTGCACCACAGGTGTACTAGCAAACTAACATGACTTGAATAAACAAGTATTGATCCCTTGGCCCAAGCTTTGGCCCAATAACATGAAGTGACCCTAATACAAGGTCCAACCAAACGGTCTAGTCGATCGGCTCCCTAAGCCTAACTCGTCACGTGTTGGTGTCAATACGGCCCAAACATAATTGTAGTCGAACTGTGCCGGGTCCACCCTTCGGGTGTATCAAGCCCTAGGGTGCCAACCCCTGGACACCATAAACATGAGTGCACAGTCTCGATCTACTGGTACCCATGGGTGACTTCTCCAAATACGGACTACGTGCACGACCATAGTCCGTCCGGAACTACATCGGCGTACCACCCGGCCGTCGTTTATTTGGTCGCTTACCTCCAGCCCAGTAATCGTGCCCCCTCCCTAGCCTAGTCCCTAGGGCCTTAATGATACAAACTGGGATTACTGCTGGAGTGGGCCCCCATTGCTAGGATTTTTCTAGTGGGTTAAATACGGTTTAACCCTCTTGATAATCATGGATTAACTTGGTTAAGTGTAACGATGAGTTCACGACTTAACCCTGTTTAATCTACCAAGCCCAAATTGGTTAAGTATTAAGTGGACCATGACTTAACCCTAATCACGAGGCATTAATTAATTTAATGTGCCTTAACCTCTCACATTAGACCTTGTTGTGGTTACTAGTTAAGCCGGGCGGGTCCGGGTAGCTTTACACCACAACTTGGTCTAACCTCGGGTTCAAGGTACAACATGGCCAACTTCTCACATTGGGTCCCATTATTTGTAGCAACTAGTTAAGCCGGTCGGTTCCGGGTAGGTTTACGCTACAAACTCAACCCAACCTCGAGTTGGTCACACTTATCTTTTCTAAGTGTCATGTCCATCATGTTTCCAAAACATGTTACAAGTTTTCAAGCATTTGGGTAGACCTAACTTAATAGGTAAATTCCCAAAGGGTAGACCTAACTTAATAGGTAAATTCCCAAGCTTATGTTTTTATGTCTTTTAAGTTTACCCAACCCCAAACGCAATCCCATCGCTTACATATCGCAATAGCGCATAAAGGATAGAAAGAGGGAACTTGGCATAATCATGACATAAAGGTGTTGAAGCCACAAGTTTAACATGGTGGCATATGAAATGTACATATGTTCATATACTTGCATATTACATTTTTAGGCCTCAAAAGCATGCATAAAACCAAACTTAACATATTGGCGATACATGGTGATAAATGACATGTAGAAATGACCATAAGTTCGCATTTAGCCTCATATGCAAGTTATCATAAGGGATATGATAACTTACATGTTGCCAAAATGCAACCTTTAGCATAAAGCTTGAAGCTTTAAGCTCATAAACCCAAGATAAGCTTGCATAACATGATAACATGAACAAAAGGATCAACCCAAACTTGCATACATAACTTGCATATCATATGACAAACTTGCATATCAAACTTGCAAATCATAACTTGATGAACTTGCATAACACATCATAGTAAACTTGCATAACACATCATAGTAAACTTGCATAACACATCATAGTAAACTTGCATATCACATCATAGTAAACTTGCATATCACATCATAGTAAACTTGCATATCATAATGATCAAACACAACTTGCATCATTCATTAACTTTAGAGTTTAAGTATGAAAGTAGAAAAGGGCTTACAATGCTTATGAAGACTCAAATGAGTATAAGCAAATATAAGATTGAGACAAAGCCCTTATGCACTCAAATGAACCCAAAATGCAAGCTCCAAATCAATAAAAACCCTTGCTTTATGATGCAAATATAGAAACTTGACTTGAATGCAAGCTAATGACACTTATACAAGCTTGAAAACACTTGTATGCATGGAAAATCTTTCATAGAAATAATTTTAGAAATTTTGTGAAGAGAGTGGAGGCCATGAGAGGATTGATTTTGCCATAGTTTAGTTGTAGGGTTGATTAATGATGGTTTAGGGCTAGCTTAGGGTCTTATTTATAGATTAGGCAAGTGTTTTAGGCCATAGGATTAAACCCTAGTTGCAATCTTAGCCCTTAAAATCGAATCTGGCCCCCAAGCTCAACACAATCTCAAAATGGTGCACCAGGCAAAACTGCCCGACTAGACCAAGTCGACAACCAAGTAGACAGAGCTGTCGACTTGGGTCCAACCAAGTCGACTCCCAAGTCGACAGGGCTGTCGACTTGGGTACTCTGGCGGGAATTTTCCCGCCTGGCCCAAACTGGCCCAAATTTCCAAATTCAAACTTGAATTTAAAATCTGTTTTTACTTTGAATTTTTCTGAAAACTTCGTTGGGCCTTAATCGGGTCATACGGACTCCGATTTTCGAAAACTCGGACTCTATTTCGCGTATTTTTCCGAGACGAATGCAATGGCTTAGCCCGTTTCCCTTGATTCAGATTTTAGAATTAAATTCTGCCTCAATTTACGTTATAACAGGTTATTGAAAATACGGGTTGTTACAACTGGTATATCCAACAGCCACTGACGTTGAACCTAATGTGGGAGGTCTGAGTACGTAAATACGAATCGGGCTAAGACACGAGATTAGACCCAACTGTGGAATAAGACTTCCCAGACCTGACCAGCATCCACACGTTGTAGGCCTAATGTGGGTGGTCTAGCCCATTATAACCATAATTGGACATGGTAATGAATTAGAATACTTAACCCAATTAAATCTGTAGTGGTGTTACGAACCAGTTGAATTGAGTAGTGGTTAAATAAACGTGTTAAAGAAATGGGAAAGGTTAAGTTAATCTTAATTAATGCCATAACGGGGAATGATACAACCTATTATGAACATATAGGGGAAATATGAAAGTCATATAATAGGTAGACTTTTCCTAGGGATAAGGGAAGATGATAATAAGACTAAAGAATGGGACAACTTATATTATAAAATAAGTTGAATACAAACTACAAAGCGATAATGAGTAATCTGCTGATAAACATAACATGAGTTATGATTAGAAAACCTTAATTAAGAGAACTAAGTAAATAACGATAAAGATAACTAAGTAGTAAACATTAGTTAAGAGAACTAAGTAATAAACCTTAGTTAAGAGAAATAAGTAATAAGCCTTAGTTAAGAAAACTAAGTAATAAGCCTTAGTTAAGAAAACTAAGCAAACAACGATGGATTGTGGCGACATCAATAGATGGAAGTATAACTGAATAAGAAGATAGATATGAGGAAAAATTTATATAAGAAATAAGTTAAGATGGATAATGGGGTACAAAGCTTATTAATGAAACTTACAAGCAATGAGTCATATATGAAACATTAAAAAGCGAGGGTAGCTTGGTAAACTTGAAAAGGAAATCAATGAGAAGGAGAATAACCAAGTTAAATGTGAAAACCCACGAGGTGGCGCAAGCGCGTAATTAATGGTTAGACATAGGGTCTAATGACATATAAAACTGAGGCGCTTGGACCAGTCCATACATTAAAGGATGAATAACCATGAGGGGTAGATCATTGGGATGTCAAAAGACACAAAGAGGAGCGCATGACCATCTAGATATTCTTGTAGGCTCCAACAGACTAGGTTAAGAAGCATGCGTCTTCCGAGTTTCTTGATTAACCCTACCACGGGACTCGGGCGCACATATAGAGAACATGTGCAAACAGACATCGAGTACGATTGACGATACGTACGTGGGGAAAGTCTAGGTGTACTCATGTCGCTCTGGGTGGTGTACCATAGACTAGAAGACATTATTCAATGACATAATCTAGTAGGATCTAGAATGGCAGTCCAAACGCTTACGTAACGCAGTGATGATAGTTTCATGCAAACGCAGCGTTGATATACATACGACATGCGACATTGGATAAGGGACTGCGTACATACGGTGGAGATCATGCGAGTAGAATATAACTTAATTGGTGGTAGCTACATATACACTATATTAGGTTAATCTACTAGAGAGTAGATAGGTGCGACGTGTGGGTAAGCCTTGAGTGCTAATAACACAAATAACCTAATAAATAAGAAAATATAATTGAACAGTATATGTAGGATTATCCAAGAAGTGTAGTTTAAATTCGTTCACACAGAACTTATGTTCTGACCCCCTCCTCATAACATTCATAGGTTAGGTTAATGACAGAGACTGTATAGCTTTGGATACTGGTTTAGCTGCATTATTATTAAGGTAAAGCTATGTTTCAACTGCATTTTATTTTATTCCTTCCGCTGTGAGATGTTTTCCAAACTCTTACATGTTTTATGTCTCTGTCTTTTCTGCAGGATACCAGAGCAAACCAACTCGGGTTTCGATGGATTGGGTTTTTGGAAAAAAAAATCGGTCCGTCGGAATTTGGGTTGTTACACAATCTCAAAGTCATAGGACGCTAGGAACTCCATTCATCTTTGTTGTCTCGAATTGATATTCTTCCGCGAGAACAGATACTTGAGCAACTTATGGTCCGTGTATAGCTCGAACCTTTCTCCAAAGTGATAATGCCGCCAAGTCTTAAGTGCGAACACTATAGCATCCAACTCCAAATCGTGGGTAGGGTAGTTCCTCTCATGATCTCTCAACTGTCTACTACCCGTAGCATACTACCCTTCCCTCTTGCATTAAGACGGCACCAAGCCCTGTACCACATGCATTAGTGTACAATATGAACACCTTGTTCCCATCAGGCAATGTCAAAACTAGGGCTGCTGTCAGATCCTTCTTCAACCACTAAAAAGCATCCTCACAATCAATACTCCAAGAAAAGTTTAGATTCTTCTTCGTCAGTCTGGTGAGTGGGAAAGATATCTTTGCGAAGTCCTTGATAAACTTCTTATAATAGCCCGCCAAACCAAGAAAACTTCTCACCTCCATTGCATTCTTTGGAACCTTCCAATCTTTAACTGCAACCTCTTTCGTGGGATCCACTGCTATCCCATCCTTGGAGACCACATACCCTAGAAATCTTTCCTCTTTTCTCTAAAAGTGACACTTAGAGAATTCCGCCTTATGCTGGTGTGCTATGAGAGTCCTCCCAACCTCTCCTAAATATAGGGTATGCTCTTCCTCGCTCTTCGAGAAAATCAGGATGTCATCCACAAAGGCCACCACGAACTTGTTCAGAAACTCCCTAAACACCATACTCATTAGATCCAAAAAATACCCGGGTGCCTTTATCAGCCCAAAAGGCGTGATTAGCCACTCAAAGAAGCCATCCGAAGTTCTGAAAGCGGTCTTGTCTATACTGTCCTCGGCCACCCTCAACTGATGAAATCCCCTGGCCAGATCTAACTATGAGAAAACAGATGTGCCAACAAGCTGGTCAAACAGACCGTCAATCCTCGGGAGTGGGAGGCTATTCTTCTTGGTAAGCTTATTCAACTCCCTGTAATCTACACATAAATGAAGTGAGCCATCCGCCTTGCTCACAAATACGACTGGAGCACCCCATTCAGATATACTCTGCCTAATAAACCCCTTCTCAAGTAGCTCCCCTACTTGGTTGCTAAGCTCCCTCCTCTCCCTAGGATCCATGTGGAGAAACACAATGCGACTGGCTTCGAATTATCCACCAAGTATATCCGGAAACCATTCTCACGCCTCGTAGGTAAGCCCCTAACCTCATCAAAAACATCTGGATACTCATAGACTATGGGTACAGATTGCAAATCATCGACAAAAGCATCAAGTGACTCTAGGAAATTAAGCATGACAGACCCATTTGGGTCACAAGAAATCTCGAGAGTCTGCCCACAGCAAGTCAAAAGTCTAATGACCCTCCTCTCGCAATTTAGGATGGCACCATAATGGCTAGCAAATCCATCCCTATGATCAGACCATAGCCCATAAAACCAAGCACATATGCGTCACACTCGAACTCGACGCCTAATATAGATATCCCCAAACCCCGACATATCATATACAGATGAATTGTGCCCCTAATGAGGTTTGAGACGATAACGGGATCAGGAACAATACTAGTACTAAGGCGCAGAGACTCAACCATATAAGATATAAAAGAATGAGAAGCACCAGAATAAAAAAGAGTCCTAACTGAATGATCGGAAAGGGAAAACAAACCTTCAGCAGAAACTTTCCTACTTCTGTCTGGTCAACTGGCCTTGAGAGCATTCTCCTGCTCTTTAGAAGGCCCTTCCCTTTTCCCTTGTCCTATCTTCTTCAGTCATTCCCTAGTATAGTGTCCAACTTCACCATAGTTGAAACAAGCATTCTTTCTTTTTCTGCAATCCTTGACCAGATGAACCAAGGTCCCACAACCATGAAATTTCTTCTTTTCTGAGCCTTGTCATTCTCTCCACCCTTCTTTTGCGTTTCTTTCTTGGGCCACACTTTCTTGTTTTGTGTCTCATCTGTCTTAACCTCTTTCTTCTCATCCTTACACTCTTTGTGCATCAATGCCATGTCAACACATCTTTCAAAAGTTTCCCCCATCGGTATATGAGACAATGTTAATGCTTGGAGAGGTTGATTATATCCTCTCACAAACCCTAATGCTTTCTTGTGCGGGGTATTCACCAATTCCAGACCAAACCTTGCTAACTAATTGAACTTTTTGACATACTCTTTAATGGACATGCTTCCTTGCTTAAGTGCCAAGAATCTCTCCATCTACATACTTTCTTCTGCCTAAGAAAGAAACTTTGTCTTGAATCTCTATCGGAAATCAGCCTAAGTATCTATTGGACTCCCTGCTTGTGTTACCTCCCACCAAAACGAAGCCTCGTCCTTAAGCTGCCATGCGTCCAACTGCATCTTTCTAAGGTCGTTGACCTCAAAAGGTCCAAACAAGTTCTCTATCTCTCACAACCAATTCTGTGCTTGCACAAAGCTTTCAATTGCATAGAATGGTTTTCCTCCCATAGAACAGAAGTCGTTGCATATCTTAGAGAAATTATCTGCTCACGGAGGTGGAGGAACAGTGGTTGTTGTTGGGGGAGGGGCATCTCCTTGGCCTCCGGCAGGCACCGTAGCCTCGAGATATTTATGGAACCAAGCCGGTATCTGAACGTCCTTGGGAAGATTGGGTTCCCCAGATATGCTGAAAGAAAGGAAAAAGGATTCAAACAGAGAAAGGATATTTTATGCTGCTTTGGGGAAATTTGACCCCTTTTTCTAGAAACATGTTTTCTTTGTGAAAATACTTTATTTTGAAAACAATTTCTAAAACTTTTATCCAATCTTGTTACCTTTAGCTCTGATACCAAATATGACACCCCACGTCCATTAATGTCACTCTTTATCAGAATGCATTAAGTTCTGTGAAGCGTTATAGGTAAACAGAAATATAATCTCACAAGATAGATATATAAAAATTGCAGCATAAATTTAAAACTTTATTTTTCAACAGAAAACATCATAGTCTCAAATCCATTTACAACATCAGACTAAAATACTGGAACCAAATACATCAAGCAAAAACATCTGTCTAACGCTATAAACCATCAGAGTACAGAAATGTAAAGTCATAATCCCCAATAAATGCCCTAACAAAGTAGACAAGTAATTGAAGCGGTACATAAAAGCAGATTCAGATCCAAGCAGAAACAGAAGAGATAGATAGTCCTAATCACGCCTGAGCGTTCCCACCCTGAGAACCTAGGGGAAAAAAGAAAGATAGAAAAGGAAACAAAAAGGGTCAGACATAAAGTCTGGCGAGTCCAGTGACTTTTAGCATATAAAGAAGTAGAAGTATCAAGACAGGTAAATAAACTGGATGAGAGATAATGGTAACAGACAGCAGATATAAACAGGATAAACAGGATAAGTAGAATAAACAGGGTAATATGGACCAAGCTATGCTTCTCACTTACTTTTCTCTCTGCACTAATACTAGCATAATAGGATTTATGACAGAATTAGGTGTTCCCTAATTACTTAACAAAAATAGAATGATCCCAACAGAAATATAATGGTAAGATTAGGTGTACTCTAGTTACATAATGGGTTTTACCCCAAGTAGAAATAACATGTACCCCAGCAGAAATAACGTGTGTTGCCCCAAACAGAAATAACCGATACCCTAACAGACTCAGGCAGGACTAGATGTACCCTAATTATTACCCCCAAGTGATCGGCTCCCTAATGCGTAAATACCCTGTGTCAACCCCATAGTAGGGTGTATTACTTCCTAAAGTGGCAACTTATAGGAGGACGCAGACCTATTTATCGGTGCTATAACGACTTATTTTCCCCTACAGATCAGACCCATGTACGCTCATGACTCTGTTGGAACGCACTCGTATACACCCCCTTTCAAATGAACCTCTTATTTTCAGTTCAGTATGCGTGCCCTGACCCCTACCTAGTTCGGGGTTCCCGTTTAATACCAGAATGGGTCATTGACTGATATGGGCCCCACATAGCAGATGGCATAAGCCAAACCCCTAAAACTTGTGTCCCCAATAAACTAGTATTTAAACAAGTTTAGTCTTA
This sequence comes from Allium sativum, assembly GCA_030737875.1. NCBI lineage: Eukaryota > Viridiplantae > Streptophyta > Magnoliopsida > Asparagales > Amaryllidaceae > Allium > Allium sativum. Next base: position 744,164,967 of record CM060916.1, on the reverse strand, counting down.
CAGCATAGGCCTCACATATTTAACAGGTTACAGACTAACAGGTTCGTATAACCCCTACAGATTTAACAGGTTAAGTTTTACATGTCTATATAACCCCAACAGATTAAACAAGCTTACTTAACCCCATAGTTTTAATAGATCTAATTAACCCCCATAGATTTAATAGATTCCACAGGTTACATACTGTTTCATTAGCATGTTCCATATAATCTTTGAATTATGTCTACTGATTTACATGTTCATACACCCCAAAAATTTCAGTCATATTCCATAATACAAGATATGCCTCAAATTTCCATCTTTTATTTTCATTCTCAAACATTCCCCAATTTCGTTCATACGTATTTCTCTTACCAGATTAGCCTAAGCTCGAAGGTAGCCTAGACTTATAAAATAAAAGGGGGAAAAGAGATGGAGAAGAACAGAAATAGGTATACAATAATAACTGAACAACATAACAGGGATATGGAGAAATACATGTAATTACAGAAACTGTTTAGATATGAATCGGTTTACTAACATGCATATGCTTAGATCCACGTTTATTAACAGGCATAGGCTCAGATCCAGGTTTATTAACATGTCAAGATTACTGTTAAATTTTATATCTAAAAGTAACATGAACTCACAGAGATTAGATTTAAAGAACACAGGATAATATGTAGATGTTGCAGAAGGGATTCTTGTATAAGTCAGATAAGAATTGTCATGATTCAATCCAAGTTTCGGCAGCATCTCCCTATCTTCATCTTAAATTTTTAGAACAAAAGTTTGTGGAAGAAGTATGAAGAAGTGTACTTGATTTAATAGGAGTGCATGCCTTTATATAGAGTTCACAAGACAATCCTTAACCGTCACATGCCTGTTTTTTCGTTCAGTAAAATAATGAACCTAGTTAATAAAACAGACCAGGTTCTCTCAGAAGAGTTCGGATGGATCCAGGTGGGGTAGACCCACCTACCCCCTGGGTCGACCGTAGGGTCGACCCAACCACCTATGGGTCTACCCATAGGTCGACCCAGGCGGGAGCGGGTCATCCCCTAACAGGATGATTTCATGCTTCTGTTTCCTGCTCGTTCGTTTGATTTATTTTGAACTAGTTTGATTTATGTTTACATATATCCTACTTATATGTATACAAACTTCTAACCTTTATATCTTTCTCATATGATATCCGTTTTACGCAAACTCGGAGTTTTTCTGAACCAGAATTCCGAGACGAACATAAAGGTACTGTCTGTTTTACTTAACTCCCAATATTTAATTAAGTATCCCTTTAGTTTATTAATGTTCTTTAAAATTACGGGATGTTACACATACCCACCTTCCTCTTTTGAATCTCTTAGTATCCAGATCAATAAAGTTTTCCTTGACCCCTACATAGTGGGAGACCCCTACTAAGATACCAACAGAGGTACTTACTGATACTAGTTCCACGCAATTAGTCACAAGCCAAACCCCCTAAGCTTGTGCCCATAAATAACTAGGACTTAAGAGTGCCTAAACTCTATTCAACAACAGGACGTGGGACCTCTTAGCTTATTAATTAACAAGTTTAACTTAGCAGGTTTAAGTTCATTAATAAGCATGATTGTAAATGACATTTTTGCTAAATGATATTCTGTGTACAACCCTTTCCCTAAAAAAGCACCTACTCAGATGCATATAGATTATAGTAACTCGTTTTACTTAATTACATCCGATCCTCATATTTTTACATGGCATATTTACTTAATATTAAATTAAGTATAACTCACATACATATATGCAAATATTCTTAATAGTTGCATACAGACATATATGTAAATATTCAAAATTGTAGCAAAGTCTGCAATTATTGCTTTAAGTTGCTGGTATATCAGCAATTGTTTAACCAGTGATGTAAATAATTGGAAAAGTTGTTTAAATATCAGCAACAATTGCAAATAGTTGCATTATTTGCTGCAATTTACGGGTGCATGCATTTTTTTGTTTTTGAATCATATTTTTTTGCAGTTTTAACGCATGAATATGATGATGATTATGTGTTGAATTTAATTTTTATTTTTCGTAATTTTTTTTATTTTTTTGACGATTTTTGAAAAATAGGGACCTAATTCATAAAGTTTGAAATAGGGAGTCTTTTGTATTTTGAAACATAATAGGAACCTTAGCCAAAGTGCCAAACTGTCCCCTATCGCTTCACTTTTCATGATATTCAAAACTTATTTAGAAATTTTCTACCATGTTACTACAGAGACCTGCAGTGGAAAAAAGACGAAAACATAAACATCCAAGAAGAAAAATCATTAATTATGATAGACAAACCCCCAACTTCAGTGCAAATCAGCAAAAAAGGGAAAAGGGATGATGATGAAAAAATTGTTAAAAGAGAGGAAAACTACATAAACAATCTAAGGCCATTCATTGAACTGGTTAAGAAAATAAAGAATGAAAACCTAATTAGAGTCAGCCATACAAAATTTCTTGAAAAGTTTCCTTTCTTCAAATTCATAAACATGATATTTGATGGCGTCATTTCTTCATCAAAGACCACAAAAAGTTCTACAACGTTGGATCTTATCATCAAAAGTTACAAAAAAAACTTGAAATACTTTAAATTTAGTGATTTAATTCTTTTATTTACACAAGATGACATAGTAGAATTATTGGCTGCTCCAGTATAAGAAGAGCCAATCAAAACAACTGGCCACACGAAAAGGATGATAAGAAAAATGAAGAATATAAAGAATTTATATATAGACATTTTAATGGAGAACCTTCTCTCAACAAAAAATATAGAGAGGGAGATTTTACCAATGATTCGACAAACAACAACAATGGCAAATTATGATACAATTAAACTTTTATTTCTGCACTTAGCAGCCACTTTCCTAGTATCCAACCCTAACTCAAGCTTATCATGGAACATGATTCCATATTGTGTATGTGACTAGAAAATAAAGAAGATATCTTAGCCAAAAACCATACACAAGCATCTGCTAACTCAACTGGAAAAGTACATTGAAACACCACGCAAGATTAATGCTTGCATGACACTATTATTGGTACTATTTTTAAACTTACATAAATAAGTTTCTTATTAATTTATTGTTCATTCTAATACTTAATGTTGGTTTTTTTTCGTGGTGGATTTGTGATAAAACTAATGTTCTAGGAACACCAAAGATAGAGTAGAGGAACATATTTCCTCTTGCCAAAAATTGGGATATAACAAAGCTCAAACCAACAATACTAATGAATATAAAGTACAAATCTGTAAGTGTCATACAAATTTGAATCATTTTTCAGTAGTAGAGACATTTTAAAAAAAAAAACTACTGAAATTCCTGCTATTTTTATATATTCAGAATAGTTGCATGCACTTATGCCAATATTTATAATAGTTGCAAGCATCTCTGCTATTATTCAGAATAGTTGCATATGTATCTGCAAATATTCTGAATAGTTACATGCAAATATTCAGAATAATTGCATACATATATGAAAACATTCAGAATAATTGCGTACATGTTTGCAAATATTTTGAATATATGCATACACATATATGCAATTACTCAGAATAGTTGCATACATATATAACTATTCTGAGTACCCGCCGTTCGTAGCTCGGGTGGTTCAGGAGTTGGGAGATGGGGATTTAAGCACTGTGTGCGGGCAGGTTCGAATCCCGCTGTGAACCACTTAGGGGGCTAGGACGTTACGCATCCGTGTGCGACGACTAAACAAAAGCGGGGTAGACACACGGCGTGGGGCTTACTTAAGTGAGTATCAATGTATGCTGTGATCTTAAGGTTCCCCATGATATCAAAAAAAAAAAAAAAAAAAATCTGAGTAATTACATATATATATATACATACATATATGCAAATACTTTTAAATAGTTGCATATATATATATGTGCAATTTTAACAAATAGTTGCATGTATAACTGCAATTATATTGCAGTATTAATTGAATATGTATTGCTGCATTTGTTTTCAAGAATTCAAAGGCAAGGAAATAAACATGATGAAACAAGCTGTCAATTAAGATAAAGAATATGAAGCTTTTTACAAAAAAAAGAGAAGAAAAATACCACACAATTAATTGCAAGGATGGAACAAGACAATCGACGACTTCAAAAAGAGAATTTAATGCTGAGAAAACGACTACGAGAAAATATTTAGGACTCCTCATCACCAGACTCTGCACAAATAGAATTGCCACTTCAACAAGTAAGTGCAGATGAAAATGAGGATGATAATAAGAATGAGGGAAATGCATATGAAGATGATTATGATGATGAAGATGACGTTTAAAATGATGATGAAAATGATGAGATTGACGAAAAGAAAGTAAATGATGAAAAGAATGATGATAATGAGGAAAAGAAAGACAGTGATGAAAATAATGACTATAACGATGAAGATAAGGATGAAGATAAGGAAGACAGTGATGAGGATGATGAAGAAGAAAAAAAGATAATGATAAAATAGAAGAAAAAAAATGACAAACAACAGGACGAAAAAATGACCAAGAAAAGAAAGACGACGACAAGGATGATAAAGAGGATAAGCTTGACGAAGAGGACAAAAGTGAAGACGAAATAATAGAGGATGATGGAGAAAAGGAACAGGAAAAAAATATATGATGAAAAGCGGGATGAAAATAAGGAGGATGCTAAGAATAATGTTGATAAGAGTGATGATATGCAAATAGAAGAGGAGATGAAGGATGATGATGAAAAAGGTTATGAGGATAATAGGAAAGAAAATGATCATGATAAGGACGATGATGATAAGGCTAAAGAAACGAAAGAGAAGGGGGAGAAGGAGTAACACGAGGGTAAAAAAGCAAAAAAAGGGAATTGAAAGAGGATTGGATGTTGATGAGTCATATAATAACAAAAAAAGGAGGAGAAAAAAATAGGAAAATGAAAAAGAGAAAGATGATGGAAGTGATCAAAAAAATGAACATCAAAGTTTGAAGAAGAAAAAAAGATAAAAAAACAAGCTTCTGATGGTAATATTCTACACAATATATAGTTTTCAACAATACATAATAATTATAGCATATTCTGCAACTTATCACAAAAATTCCTGATATATCTGCTATTATCCTCAACTGCAGACAAAAGAAAAATGAAACAAATTGAACCAGTGGATGTAGAAGAGTATGAGCTAGAGCCAAGATCACTGAAACTACATAACAATACTGAATTGAAGATTAGAAAGTGTAAAAATGTTCAGTGTCTGGAAGAGCATCAAATCAAGCAGTTGGAAGAGTTTTTTACACATTCAGACCTTAGGTAAAATTAGTGCAGCATTACAAGAAATTTCCAGAATAGTTGCATACATATCTGTAAATATTCATAATATGCACACATATATGCAAATATTCAGAACAGATGCATATATATGCAAATATTCAGAATAGTTGTATACATATATGCAAGTATTCACAATAACTGCATACATATATGAAAATATTCAGAATAATTGCAAATATTTAGAATAGTTGCATACGTATATGTAAATATTCAGAATAGTTGCATACATATCTGCAAATATTCATATTAGTTTCATACATAGTTGCAAATTTTCAGAATAAATGCATACATAGTTGCAAATATTAAGAACAGTTGCATACATATATGCAAATATTCAGAACAGTTGCATACATTAGTACTACTAAAATTCCACATATTCTCTAATTATTTTCCATAAATTAACAGTAAAAATGCACACCTTAACGGTGATGATGACATTATAATCCCTGGAACATCCTTAGGTGAATTGTTGGAAGGAAAATTCCTAGATGGACAGGTATCACCACATTTAATTACTGACATATCAACAACAATTACATTTATATTCTAAAATATCAGCATATATTGGCATTCTATAACAATTATAATTTACTAATTTTTATAGATAATAGACTGGTATGCTCATGAGCTACATAAACATCACCAAGAAATTTTGTACATCAAAATCCATGCTGCTGTAAGTTTTTTTTAATTTTACAGAAGAATTTCTTTATATCATAATAAATTCTACTTACTAAAATGAATGACTACAGACACTTCTAATGAACGACTTAAAGAAAGCAATAAAAGCATTGGTAGATGAACGTATGGCAAATTGTTATGAGTATTGCACAGAAATGTTCTTTACAATCCATGAAAAATCTCACTTCACATTAATAGAATTTTCAATAGAAGATAAAAGGTGGATACATTACGACTCAATAAAGACACGACACGAAGGTCTACACCAAAAAGCGGCAAGAAAATTGGTATGTAAATTGCCAAAAAGAATGATATGTAAATTGGTATGTGATCTTCTGGTAGCAAATATTATTATTATTTTGCTTGTATAGAGAATTTATGTCACGGTAGTGCTAATAAAAGTAGAGAAGAACAATCATAAACCATCCAGTACGATTGAATTTGCTGATGTCCCACAGCAATGCTTAGACATGTAAGTACATAACAACAAAAATCACTATAGGGTGGACTGTATTTTCCAACAACAATTATTCAAACAACTTGATTGTATTTTCCCATTACTGCAGGATGGACTGTGGAATGTTCGTCATGAACATAATGCAAAAGGAACTAAAAACATAACAATTGACAAAAATGATCCAACGTTCACCGCTGATGCTACCTATATGCAAAGGGTTGTGCTCGCACACTAAATCCTCAACTGCAAACCATATAGTTGAACTTTAGAAGAGGAAAACCTAAATCAAAAGTACATGCGCTCAAATGAAAGCATAATTGATTAAACTAGGAAAAATGTGGTGACTAAAATTGTCATGTACATATTTTGAATAACATACATTGTTGGAATTATAGGGACACGCCTATCTAGTTTGCAGACAACATAAATGTAGCATTCTATGCATTCAATTAAGTTCCTTATGTTTGGAATTAACATGTTGAGTTTTAAATAGTTTTATACAGTTTTATTGGTATTTATTGCAGACATCACTGCAACGAATATAAAGAATTACTGAAATATTTGCTAAAAAACAGCAGAAATATCTATAGATGTTTCACTTAATTGCATATGGATGTGTTGGTTCTTTTTAATTAAATCTGCAGACTGTAACGTCCCAGATTTTTAGCTATTTAATATTGAACATTTAATTAGTTTTAAATGTTGAATTGGAAATATAAATGATTTTTAATATAGAATTTATCAATTTAATAATCGATATATGATTTAAGTTCGAATATATCAAATTATTGTAATTTGAAAACTGACAATAATACCGAATCTAAATGTTTCAGTCGATTAATATAAATTCTATTTGAATTAGAACGATAATAATTATTTATTATCGATGAATTAAATTGTTTGAAATCGATTTATATTTTAATCGATTTAATTTAAGCCTTAAAGACAATGAATTTTCAAACAGTCTCAGAATTCAACGGATACGGTTCCATTGGATCTGTAATAGTATATTATTGTCAGATTTCAAATTTCGTAACATTTGGATTTATCGTCTGATCGTACGGTTAGAAAACACTTAAAAATATTTAAATTGAATTTAATTTAAAATCATGGATTTAAATTGATATCTTTTCCATAAGATCGAATTAGACCATAGAATATGTTCCAGTGTGTTCAAAATAGTGGTATAACCCTAGGGATGTCAGTCGCTATGCTAAAATCAGAGTTCGAACATAAAATATTTTAATTAAATAAATCCACATCATTTCAAATCAAAATTTAACTTGTAATATATATATATAATGTTGGTACGTAAGCCAACAGGCCGACCTAATTGACCGCAGCCCTATTTCCCCTTGAGTAGTAGTGCTTGTTCCCCATCTTCAATGCTAAGTTAAACAACGAAGTAATGGCTTTGTTCGTATGGTTCCCCTCCTTTGATACAAAGAAAAACACATATTAATGGTTGGCACGTTTTGTTTCCCTGCTCACTTCTATAAATTAACTCTATGCCTTTGTTATTTCTGTCATTCCCAAACCAACAATTTCCCACTTCATTTCCTTTTTCTTCCAGTAGGTCACGAAAACCAAACCAAGCTACCAATTAGAAAAAAATAGCGAATCGAGTGTCGTGATTTGAAATTGGCAGAATCCCAAAGCTCGACGTCGTTCTAGAGTTACGCGTAGGTTTTGTGAATAAATGGAGGGGTGCAGCATGGCCTTAGCGCCGGGAACTTCTATCATGAGAAGATGGAAAAGGTCTGGTATTTTCCGATGCAGTGTAGGGTGAAGCTGTTTTGGGTGCAACTTTAGTAGAGTTTGAACAAGGCTGAATTGAAGTTCGAAAACTGGAAAAAGGGTATGCCGGGTAGGGATGGTAATGGGGCGGGTCTAGGGTCCAAACCCACTTGACCCGCCCCTATTTTGACCCATTTGGACCTTCCCATAGGGTCTTCGGGGCGGGTAGACCAGCGACCCGCTTTTGGAGGTCCGGGTCTAGGGTCGGGTCTGGGGAACGACTAACCCACCCCAACCCGACCCGCATGATTGAAACATCATTAAAAAACTTTATAACTATAATGATTACTTGTTAATCTTCTTAGTTATACATAGTTATAACTTGAATATTATATTATTTCAATCAACAAATATAAATTTTTCATAGTATTAAGTTTCATCAATGATAATCATACAATAAAAAATGCATACATTTTGAACTATTATCTTACAACTCGTTTTATTATATTATCTTATCATTGTGAACGCATTACAATATGTATATAATTTATCATTTAGTGATAAAAAATATAAGTATATAAATTTATGTATATTAGAACACAATATCACTGGGTCGTGGGGTGGGCCGGGTCTACCCTGACCCATACGGGTTTCGGGTACGGGGCGAAATTCCAGACCCGCACCGGGTCTATAGGGTGGGTCTAAGGCGGGGTTTAAAAAGTCCGGGTCAGGTCTGGGGCATGAGAAACCCGCACCAACCCGCCCCATTGCCATTCCGAGGTACGCGGTTTGTGATTTCTGGTGGAAGCGATATGTTATTGGGAGTAGGAGTTATCGTGGGTTGCAATGTTGAGGATGCAGCTGGTATTGTTGCGAGTTAGGAGGAGTGTGAATGTTGATGGTTGAACGGGGTAATCTGGTGATTGTTGTAGGCAATTTGAGGAGATCAAACTGTATTGTTTTGGGAATGGAGAAGTTCAGTGTGACGGGAATGGCAAGAACCATACAATGACAATGGAGTTGATATGGGGAGTCGTTGTTTGGTTTGTGCACAATAAGGATTGTCTGCTAAGTGTTTAGTGAAATGCCTGAGTGGATGGTGCAGAGATTTGAATCTATTTGAGGATTTGCTTCATGGACTAGTCGGGAAATTAGAGTGGCAGTAAGGTATACATCATTTCGTAGTTTAAATTACATAGAATAACTTATTTATTTATGGAAGTAGTTAATGTAAATGAAAAATCGTTTAATCGATAAATAAAAATAAATAAACGTAGACGCATGATATACGACTCAAGTAGATTCGTAGTCGAGAAGATATAGAATTTTAGATGGATATTCGGCAAATTAAAATGAAGATGAGTAAACTCACTCACTTGTTTGATTATAATTTATTATAATTGAATTTTTATTTGCTGTTTTTTGATTTGTTGATTGCATTGCTGTTTATTGATAAATTGTGGCCATTATATATATATATATATATATTGACATTAAAAATTGGCATAACGCCCAAGAGATGAATTTGTAGAGATTAAATGAAGAGAAATAAAATGAAAAAAATGCAAAAAAGAACAATCACACACAGATTTATAGTGGTTCGGCGTTAACAAGCCTATATCTACTTTATAATTCTTTTTATATCAGATTATCTATTAAAGTCGATTGGTTACAATAGTGATATAATAAGAAATTTGCCAAAAGATCCTTCTTCTTTGTCCAGAACATCTATTTATAGGTGCTATAATATTTAAACTGGGTGAGATATGTGTCCTCTGATTCAAGGCTTTAGGAGATCCTAAAGATGTGTTCTCTTCATGGATTGTGATGTGGTTTGAATCAGTGGCGGTTGGTGGCATCTGACCTCATCATAAGGGGATGATTAGTTACGTTCAAATAGGAGCGAGACCGACTCTTCAGGAGGATATTTGGCACAACATTGGAATGAATCTGACATAGTCGGTCCAGAAGTCACGAGTCCCAACTGACTTGCACGTCGGGTCCTTATTTCTGGCTCAAGTTTAGGTGTCGGTCGACTAATCCATGGATCAAACGTTTCCTTGGTCATGATTATACATGCCTTCTCTTCATTTAGGTCATATCCCATAATACCAATGAATCTTGACAACCTTGCGAAAAGGCTGGCCTACACTTTGCACCTAAAGTATGTCGTGTTAAGAACATGGCATGCTTTGAATATTTTATTCCGGATTATTTCTCATTGCAATGAAACATATCAGCATTGGCTCGAAAGACTCTCTATGAATCATATGGGTTAAGAACCGACAGGGTGTCTTGGGAACCCACACTAGTCCGGGAAATAATGAATCTCTGCAATCACGCGTCTATTCGATCGGGCTTGGCTCAACAACAAATCGCCACATTAGTCCCTGTGTCAGTAGTCACGTCCACATAAGACGAGGAGTCCTTTCGTCCCATTATAAAAGGTTTGCCCACCATCTTTATTTACTCTTTATTGTTTACTGCAACTGATTTAGTAATATTTCAAAAAAATTGGGAAAAAAAATTCTTTCATCAAAATTCAAGATCATCTTCTCCAACTTCTTCGCTGTTAGTGATGCTCTTCATCTTATTCTTTAAGCACTGATTTCACATGCAAAATTTTCCTATTCTTTCTTTTCCGCCTCAATTTGTACTCCATATAATTTGCAGTCTGGATTGCTGATGTTGAACTCGCCGGAATAGTGGTTTGGTGATACAACGACGGTCATCCATGCTACTGCAACGTAGATGGTGGCAATTGGTGATGACAACAGAATTGTCTTTGTGAAAGAGTGCCCCGCCTTTCAAAACTTTTCAAATTTCAAAGCACCATCAAATCATAGGACATGTGGCAATAGAAGAGAGGGAAAATTTATATGGGTATGGCCAGGCAGTGATGATGGCTTTTGATGTGGCCAGGTGGAAGAAGATAACAGATGATGCTAAAAGTCAATGTTTTCTAATTCAGCATCGTAGAATGAATCGTTGTTCTCATCATGTTTGAGAGTATTGCCCAGCCTTGGGTCGGCAAGGTTATTGGTCAGCTTCTTTAGGGATGAAGGCCCTGAAGTTGAATACGCTCATGATTGTGGCCTTAAACTTGAACTATTACTTTTTCTTTCACATATTTGTAAATGCACATGCTGAGATGTTTTAATCTCATCAATTTGACCAAGTCTTTTCTTGTTCTCTTTTGCAGCATAATTCATAATGGCGAGATGATGTAGTACTCATGCACTTGAGGCCAAGAAGAAAAAAGCCATATACAATTCTATAGACTTAGAGAGTCCCTCGGCTTCTACTTCTAGGACCGACCCTAAACCTGAATTTAACGCTTATACTCATGGTCGATCGGTTGATTTTCCTCATGCTATGGAAATTGGATAATCAAGTGGGATGACAGCTACACTCGATACTCTCCCTGATGCTAATACTATGAGGAATCCGCTGACTCCCGGGTCGGTACACTGAGCGAGAAAAGTTAAAGAATTTAAGTGAGAAGCATAAGCTTCCATGGCTCAATTTCTGTTCTCTAGTAGAATTGGATCGTCCTCACACACCAAATGGTCACATGGCACTTTCTCATCCAATGTGCACCGCCGGGGACATCCCCTCTTTTTCCTCGTTCATACTCGACTTCCTAAGGCAAATGAATCTGGCGCGTATGCAACTTCATCCGATCGCATATACCAATCTATTATCCTTGAGTGTCCTATATATGAAGTATCTGGATCGGGTCCCCACACTTGACGACATAGTATTCTTCTTCAATTTCAAACACTTAAAGAAAAAGTCTCCCTATTTTCTTTATTTTGAGGCTGTCTATAATCTGAAGATTGTCAAGGGTATTCCTGGTAAAATGGGTGACACTAAGCATGACTGGTTCTATTTCAAACACCAACTGGGATATGCTCACCAATGGCTCCAATGTCGTAAGTCTTTTTACCTCAGTTAAATTTATCATAAGCAAGCTTTTCATGTGAGTTTGTACATGTAGGTGACGAGCCAACAAGGCCCGAAAGGGGAGTATTCCAAACTCGTTATGATACCTTAACGGCCATCAAAAGGGATGACCGACACTACAAGAAGCTTGTGACTGATGCAAACTTCCATCGTTTTCATCTCTTGGACAAGAAGAGGTAATTAGGACCTTCAAGCAGTAAGGGTTCTTCTTCGCACGACGCTAAGTTGGATATGCCTCTTCCGCGAAAAAGATTGACCGATGTCATGGTCGTCCCCCAATCGAGGGGTCGTCTATTCATCCCTCATTCGAAGGGAAAAATAATACTCGTCATCAAGTCAAGATGAAGAGGAAGGCTTTTAAGAGACTAAGGAGGAACTAGAGGTGGATGCTGCAAAAAAGATTCATGCAGTAATAACTAAGGAGGAGTTTATCAACCAACAGCTAGAAGACACTGTCAATGGAGCAGATCCTTCTCCTGCTTACAGTCCCCAGGAAGAAGAGTTGAACCTCCCTTTCTAAGAGTTACAGAATGTGGACGTACCTGATGCATTTATTTCTTCTTAGAACTTGGACTTGGAGGACCTTTTTCATACAAAGTATGGGGAAGATTTAATACTGACCAACCTAATAACCACATGAGACACCTATCATGTTTCAAGCTCAGGTCGGTTTAGAAGAAAAACTTCAGATACACAACACTAGCACTATTCGCCACAACCCTATTTCCTCATATGTGTATTGACTGATATTTCATTGTCATAATACAGGTGCGGTCGACAAGGAATATTACCACGCCAACCATGACTCCCTTTTGGAGGGAGGCGGTCCCATTGGGTCGACCCCGCCGCAAGTCAAGTAGGAAGGTGATTATGGGGATGACGATTGTGAAGAGAAGGATAAAAGGAAAGGAGGAAGAAGAAGAAGAAAGAAAAGAAAGCTAAGAAGAGGAAGAGGCAAGAAAGAGAAAGTAAAGGTCATAAGGAGAAGGAAAAGGAGAGGGGCAAGTCTTATGAGAAAGGAGAGGAATCAAAAACTCCAAAGCCTCGATCTCCGCTCCATCCCCCGGACGATATACCTAAGGAAGGTAACAAATCCACTGATGAAGTTGCTCCCAGTCATCCCACTCTCCCGGTCAACCGTTCCCCTGAGGAGCAGTCGGTTGAACCACGTGGCCATGGATCGATCCCACTTCCTAATCGTCCTGAAAGAATTCCTCAAGAGCCGGACAATTTGAGTCAAGAGAGGGAATCCACTGAACAAACTGAAATGGAGAAACTCATCTTGGGTCTCTATTTTGCTGGTATCGAGCCAACCACCATGTTGCAACCATTTCCTTTGAATTTGCATGATCAAACCACGTCGAACTTTGACTTCGCGCTGAACCAATATGATGCAATGCATGCTTATGCAAAAGAGTTAAGCAAAGTGGTGAGGAGTAGGTCGATGGAAAATGTAAGCTTACTGAAGGAACTGGAGGCTGGAAGATGACTTTTGAGCTACTCCAGAAGAGGATAGTGGAATGTGAATCCAAGGTGGTTAGCGATAGGGAAGAATACCGAGCGATTTCGAAAGATTGAAAGGCTCAAATTGAGTCAGTGAGCTCGTGCGACCTTGAAAGCTGAGAGTAAGGAATGACAAGGATCAGTTGGAACAGGAAGTACAAGAATACAAGGCCCATCTCGAATCATCTGAGATGGCTAGAATGAAGGCTGTGGATGTTGTTGTTGCCGCCATCGAGAATGTTAGCAACGCTCATCTCCTGTGTGAGACCAAAGTCCATGTGATAAAAGACGAACACGGTGCTGAGAAAAGAGAGACGAGCATGAAATTTTGCGCTAATACTCTTTAGTTCCCTGCCTACGTTCTTCGTCATAGAAACTTAACTTGGCCAGTAGATTATCAATGGTGCTGACTGATGCATGGGAGGTGTTTATGAAAGAGGAGGTTGAGGCGGCATAGGGTAAGCCGGTGAACGAGGAGGCTTTGATCGCTCGGTATTTACATGACGCTGAGTGTGAGGTATTGGCTGAGGGAAAGAGAAACTTACAAGCACTAAGAGATGTTGCACGATATGCGGTTAAAGGGAAGTCAATCCTCGAAGCCAACGCAAGCATGGAACAAGCATCTCTCCCTCCTTAGAATGTTGAGGTCGGTTGTTCTTCTATTCATTTTCCCCTAAATTAGTCCACTGGATCAGTAGAGGAATATACCCCTGATGACACTCTTCTCGCCTTTCCCAAGGAAAGTTCAGCAGCTCCGGCTTCGACAATGAAGATTTCTGATCGACTAAGGCCAAAGGTAACTTACTTACTCCTTTTTAGGTTGATCAGTTATTTGTTTCTTTGCTTTCAACTTTTGACTTCTTTATTGTAGCTGTTACAATCCGAAAACCTCCGACCTTCGAAGAGACCGAAAACGCAGATTATATGAGAACACGACGCAACGGAACATAGAACAATAGAACTTTTCATTGTTATCACAATAATTTACATCAGAGTAAAAGAATATCAGAGCACGAATAAATATTAAACAGTGGAAAAATAATATCAGAGATTAATAATTTACATAGTAGTGGAAATAAAATATGTAAATACAATGTACAGCGGAAATACATCAACTAACGCAACTGAAAGCAATACACAGATACAGAGCTTTCTAACTATAACCCTAGCCCTAATCCAGTATCCTGTTAAATAAAAGAATCTGCAAAACCAAAACTACTGACTGTCTGTGTGGAAAATACGGGCACCTAGAGTTTAGGTTGAAATAATAAACTCCAGGTCAATCATAAGACTGGTGTGAGAGCTAAAACTGTTATTATACTTTTACTAAAAATGGGGTAAATCATGGGACCATGCCGTATGTCACGAAGCGGGTTTACTCCCACGAATACTAAAACTTGAAATTTAAATAATTATAAATAACATAATGCTTTTGAAAAAAATGCAGCTATTATAAGACTCATGTCCCATCACACAATGCAACGCAAGCCGGAGGATAGAGTTTTACCTTATAATAGCCAAAAATATTTGGTACATCTTAAAAACAAGATTTTTTTTTATTACTATAAGTGCATAGCGTAGAAACAACTTCGAATATAAATGTATCAATCATAAACGACATAGGTAACATATATTATGTCACCATAAAGGTTTACAACAAAAACCGTAAAAGTTGCGTATTAGAAATTGGATTCCATCTATGAGTTGAGGCAAGGGACCGTCCTCACCGGTTCCCAGACACTCTAGCACATGTCTCAGGATAACGCCCTTAGTAACCCTTGGGAGTGCCGGGGCTGGTCCACTCTTACTTTTGTGGATTGGTTATTCCTGAACAATATGTTTCTCTCTCCTATTGGACCTATCACAAGGTAAGTATGTCGATCATATCCGAGGGCCCTCGCTATCCATCATCCACATAAGTAAAATGTCTGGGATCCGTACCATAACATCTCCTCTAGCTAGAAAGAAATGTATTCCCTCCCTGTTGTCCCTCATCCCATTTGTGACTCATACCGGGGTGTGAGGCTCACGAATCAACGTTATACACAAAGCAGTGGTACTTAAAGCCGTTCTTTGATCATCATCCACAAGGCTCTGCTTTTCAACAAAAAGCCTTGATCATTGCATCTTAGCATGCCACAATTTCAATCCGTACCATATAATTGATTTCCACCAATATATAACCTCTAAGCTCGTATGTCTTAGAGAAGGATGTTAAGCAAGAGAATAAATTCTCCGCCACTAAACAAATACATATTTAGCAAAGAGACCAACAAGTACAGGAGGCACCTTATTCCTCATCCCATATTCCCATTACAAAAGAGGAGCCCTCACATATCTAGTCAATTTCCAAGTACATTTTAGACTACCACCACTTATTACCTTGCCTTGGGTGTACGACCCAATAGGGACATCAGTAATAGCCCAAACGATGTGAAAATCTCCGGTCTTCAACCATCGCCTTTATTATTGACTTTTAACCGTCATAATAATTATTCAAAATGGGTAATACCTGGTCTTTCCAAATAATTTGCTTATCTTCACAATCATTTGTTAAATACACAAAGATAACACTCATTTCATTCTAATCCAGAATATTCTTTTAATTAAATATTCGTACCTTTTGGAAAAATGTTCTCATTACCTTTATCGAAGACAAATTCTTTAATCTCAAAAATCGTATCTCAATGATTATCCAAATGTTAGAAATTATTCTTATCTTAACTGGGTTAAAGAACAATGGCCATTTAAAAACCTTGTCACTATAAACCTCAAAATGTTACTTTTGATTTATTTCACAAAACTTTCACAAAAATCCGGATTTCTTTAATAATTTGGGAAAAATTCCCAAACCTTATTTAAAAGATTTATCCATTTCTCGGTCAGGTTCAAGAACATTATTGTTAAAGATGCTATTCATTACGAACACTAAATCAATTCATTTTGCTCATATATTAAGCCTTATCATAGTTGCAAAATATCCAATTTAGATAAAAATAATATATATCTTTCAAATCGTGGAATATTTTAATCAAACTCTTTCCAAATCATTCATTATAATTTATCATGATTTATTTATATTTTAAATAATTTTATTAAGGCCCTTTTTAGTTGGTTTTCAATATCGGCCATTAAACTACATCTATAGCGACCATTTTCAAAACTGATTCGGAGTAATTTAAGATCTAACCGTTCAAATTTAAACCACTTTTATTCATTGGAAAGGTATTTTCGATATGAACCCAACAGTTCTGGTTTTTGGAGAATTTGATGGTCGGATCTCCTGCTACGTCAGTTATAAGTTACGAACTGACATTCCCAAACTGTGGCTGTACGACGCGTTCTATTCAAGCCTAAATCGATTTTATAATTTATAAATAAATCAAAATGTTTCTAAACTTCTTTATTTAATTATATAAAGTTTATACAATTACTTTAGGAAAATTATTTTAGCCGTTTAGATCCAAATTCAAATATTTCACCATTTGGTCCAATTTTCCATTATTCTTAAGAATAAAATAGTATTATTTATCGAAAGTCATCCGTTAGACACAAAATTTTCTTATAGTCGTAATAAAAATAATCGAGAAATTTCCGAAAGGAAATTTCTTTTTAAACAAATTTGCTACATATTCTAACCAAACTTCACATTGAAAAGTTATTATTCATTTAAAAATTCAAATACTTTACCTAGCCAAAAGTATATTAAAATACTTCAAAATCATCCTTCACAATTACGAATATTCATCGATTTTTCAATATAAACGTGTCCATTCAAAATCGGACATTGAACTTATTTTCATCTTATACCTTATATTTTATATTATTAAAATATGTCATTCTATGCTGAATTGAAATGAAATTCAACCAAATATCATGCAATTTTTCTCATACTAATCCAATACATCCAACAATATTTGCGAACAACTATTAAGCATTCAAATAACACCCAATGTGCATTTAATTTCATACAAGCTTCAAATAATTTATTGAGGTTTATCTCGCCATTTTAATTTATCGATCAACACACGACTATATACCAGGGAGATGTGTAAATCAAAATCATCCTAAGACCCATGTGGGGTTTTCGACCATCAAACAATTATTTAATTAATCATTTATTTTATCTTATTGATTTGATTTTTGGTGAACATAAAAAAGCCGTTCGACAAGTAAATGTATTTTTTTTACTCAAATTTCAACTACTGCAAATAACATGACATTATTGCTAACAAATCCATTATTTAAATTCACATCCACATCACAGCATAACCAACCATTCATTTCCATTTCGGCGCTACAAGATGTCCATCCACATTGTTTAAAATGCGAGTGTCACATATTTATACAACGCTTCCAATGCAAATGATTTGTGAATAGTTCATGTGTTGAACACAAAGGGGATACCACATGTAATAGATAATATAAGTATATGAAATATTTAAATGTCGCTCTAATTGTGACATAACTCATTTTCTAACTTGCAACTTACTAAATTTCACTGCATTACCTTATAACTTAAAATAGGTAGCTAATTAACTTTTCATAACTAATTAAACTACTCAAATATACTAATTAAAGCAAGAATCTCTTGCCCTAGCCATCAGAAAACAATATATTACAATGTCGGATTTTTTGGTGCTTCCTACCACCTAAAACTCCCGCCTTTTTAGCTTGGAATGTTTTTAAACTTCTCGGCAACCTTGTTACACCTTCCAACAAGTGAATGAACCAAGAAATGAAGGATCATGTGCCAACTGGAGGTCTCTGGTGCTCAAAGCTTCACTGTTCGGAAATGGAGAGAGACTTAGGAGGCTCTACAAGTTGTCTTGGGGCATGTAGAGTTCACGGGAGAGGTGCTAAGGGTAGATAGGTGAAGCTGGGACCTTAAATGGAGCTCCTTTTCATGTCACGGAGCAATAGGATGAAGAGAAGAGGAGAGATGGGGGCGTGAGCAAGGGGAGGGGGTCCGATGTGGATAGGTAGGCAAGGGGTAGGGTTAAATTGAAACATGAAATAAAAAGAGGAAGAGAGAAAGTGAGGAAGAAAGGTGGAGGAAGGAGATTATATGCTAAATTTCATCTCCCTCTTTCTTCGATTGCCCGACTGCAAACTATCTCCGTTTTCTAAGAAATTTCAGCGTAAGATAATATACAAAATTACGAATCCAATGAACAAGTTTTGTTGAATTCCGAGTTCGTTTGACTTTCCGTTTAATTTTCCGATCTAACTCAACTTAGCTTCAAAAAATGTGATTTTAGCACATATTTCCTTCTTCCATGCCCATACAACAACTCCATAAATTATGAAACTAAGGATTCTTCCATTATGTGACGATACGAATCCAAAAAAAAAAGTGTCGCCGAAATCCCCAAATCATCTCAACAACGTTTTTTTGTAAACTGATCGTTAGCTTTACCCCAAACGGGTTTATCGAGCACGACCACACACTAATTCCGTTTAACATGAAATTTGAAACTCAACAATGATTTGTATCTCGAATCCAACAAAATTGGTCTCGTCGAATTCTGAGCTTGCTAGCAAAATTTCATTTTTAAAGGTGAGGCGGTGATTTTTAAAAAATCGAATTTTTAAATTGCGGATTTATAAATCAATTTAATAATTTTATTGAGTCTATTTTAAGTCAAATAAAATATAAAAATTAATTTTAAAATTATTCTCAAATTTTATTTAGCAAAATGACCAAATTATATTCAATATTCATCAAAATAGCTTAAATTAAAAATTTTAATTGGTTTTGAAATTCAAAGTTGTTACAATCTCCCCCACTTAAAACTTTTTCATCCCGAAAAAGAAATGGAGCTAAAAGTTGTTTAACTAACTAACTCAAATTTCCTTCTGGCTTTCATTCTTTAACTTTTCAATTTCTATGAACTTCTAAATTTCTCTGAAATTTGACTAACGCCTTAAATTTATGAATTTTTTTCCATAACCTCTTTTGTACGGGGTGATCTGGACAAATTTATTGGGCCTTATTAGGTACCCAATAAATCAATATATCGCATACAAATCAAATGTGAGTTATTTATGCTCAAGGGAGATGTGTGAAAAATCATTCCTTGACCCGATGATGGGAATTATAACACCCCATAAATTTAGTGTAAGATAATGAAATAAGAATAACTTAAGTAAATATTCAGAATTAAGAAAAACAGACTACGCCATTGCGTCCATCTCGAAATTTTGGCCAAGATAGACACTTAGTTGCATAAAACGGATACCGTATGAAGAAGTTATGTGCGTTAGAAGTTTATATACATATAAGGAGCTTATATGTATGTATATATTAAATAAATATATCTAGAAAATTTAAAAATCAGTTCAAAAATTAAAATCACGGGCGGGAAAATTCGGAGGGAAAATGGACTATAACACCCCCATGGCCATTAATGTCACTCAAAAAGGGAATGCATTAATGTCATGAAGCGTTATAGTAGTATAGAACAGATAAATTACAAGAATAAATAAATAAAATACAGCGGAAGATAATACTTATTTCACAACATCATAACTTCAAAACAAGCTTACATAAGTAGTCTTCAAAAACCATTACAACAGGATCAATTGTCTTTTCCAAAAACTTCAAAGTACATAAAGAAGCAAATACTTAAATAACATAAATGCATAAATCCCCACTTAGCATAAGCAAAGGCATAAAGATGAGAGAGTCCAAAGCGATACATCTACTCTTTTCAAGCAACTGAAAGAAATCGGCACTAAGCTGTAGTATTCCATCTTTGCAAACCTTGGGGGGGGGGGGAGGGAGAGAGAAAGGAAAGAAAAGAGGTGGAAACAAAACGGGTCAGACATAAAGTCTGGCGAGACAAGTAATTTTAACAAATAATAGGTAAGGTAAATGTTTAAGACATAAATAGGCATCATGATATGGCTGTAACATAGACAAGGTAGATAAAAAGGATGGACAAGATGATTCTGTTCTAAGTACTAAGACAATCCTACACCTTGGCTAAGCGAACAACCCTCCAAGTACTAACCCCGAAGACCGAAGTCAACATCAAACTAGCACCCAAAGGACTATCCAACTTAACCAACATGTATTTCATTACACCGCACTTTTGCTAAGTTACACCACATTACTTAATTACACCGCACATCTACTAGTCTCTATTTACTAAAGGTTGATCCCTTCCCACTAACTATACCTACATGACAAACTTGGTAGTTACTTGTACCTAGCTGCTATCGTAGGTGCCGGCTTGCTCCTCCCACCGCTAAGGTACCCTTACCCTACCCATTCGATCGGCTCCCTAAACCCCGTAGGCACCCGTGCTGGCCCCACAGTGGGGTGTATCACTCCCCAAAGTGGCAACCGCGATACCAACATAAAATGCATGGCCATACCTACACGATGCAACAATGTCTTACCTACCAGCCCGGACCCATGCACCTACATGAACCCGTTGGACTCGCGTTGCCATCGCTATTCACGTTTTGACCTCTTATATTCAAGTCCAGTAAGCGTGCCCCAACCCCGGCCTAGTACTGGGCCTAATTAGATACTCAAACGGGTTACTGGTTGAAACGGGTCCCCCATCCGACACAAGCCTCCCACCTATGCTTGGTCCCCACTAGGTGTTTCTCCCACTTAACCATTTTAATTTAAATGTCCATGTCTTACACATGCTATGGTTAAGTCCATACTTACATGTCATAATTTACATGTCTTATCTTATTCTGGTTAAGTCTATATTTACATGTCACCCCACTTAACCCTCTAACCATACCCATGTCTTATTATGGTTATTATTCCTTAATTCATTCTTTATGACGAACGGTGCATGACCACCCACATTAGACCGAACGCTTTGTGGCCGCTGGATTTGCCGGGCGGTTTCGGGAAGTCTTACGCCACAAACCGGGTCTAACCTCGTGTCATTAAACATTGCGCCTACAATTCATTCCTTTGACCTCTCAAATTAGACGTCCAATTGTGGCAGCTGGATTTGTCGGGCGGTTCCGGGCAGTCTTACGCCACAATTGCGTCTAACCTCATGTCAAAGGTTTATTAATAATCGTATCTCACCCATACCCAATTTTCATGTCATGTATATCCAATTAAACAGATAATCATGTTTATAACATTGCCTATTCCAAATTGTCACTAATTACATATTAATTAGCCCCAATTACAAATTTACAATTATAGGCAATTTCATCAATTCCATGTAATTCATACCCAAATATGCCAATTTCATATATTATCCAGTTATCCAAAATATCCAATAATATCCAATTTTCCATATTTCACATATTCCCATCGTTCCCACGTATTTGCATTCGCACGTATTTTTAACATAGGCTCGAAGGTAGCCTAGATCCAAAAATAAAAGGAATAGGGATAAGAAGAGAGAATCAAATCACAGAAAATTGGAATTAACACAACATCATGAAATAAAGGGGCATGTAAACTGGCATAGAGGCATAATGACAGATTCAACATGAATAAACTGATAAAGGTATGAACTTTACATAGAATCATAGGCATATGATGACATGAATCAAAAAGGTGAAGATATGGATGAGATTTAAATTACATACATACATACATATGAATCTTCTTTATAACTTCATCATGTTACTATTAATCCCATTATATTGTGAAAATTACCGTACTCACCTTTCGTGGTTAAAGAATAGAATTATGCACTGAAAATGGTGTAGAAACGTTGCGGTGTTGCTGATTTATCTTCTTGAATTGTTGTAGAAGCTCTAATCTTTAATTTGAGTTGAAGTTGAACACTTGAGATTTGATTTAGAAGCGGCTGCTAGGGTTTAAGAGAGAATTTGACAGCATAATGGTGTCATAGATAATATTTATGAATTAGGGTTAGGTCTTAGGGTGTATATATAGGTGTAGGAAGTTATTTAGGCCTTAGGATTAACCCTAGAACCGATCTGGACCACTCAGATGCCATATCAGCCCTTAGAGCGAATCGGGCCACGGTTGGCAGCCAAACACCCTGGATTGACCTCTAGTCGACCCAGTTGGGCTCGGGTCAACTCCAAAAATGGTGCGGTTCGGCTATTCCCCCTCCCGATTTGTTGTTTTGAACTTTTTTTGAATATTTATTTATTTAATTTTTATATATATCTATATATATATTTCTCTCATATGCATACAAACTTCATGGCTTAATAACTTCTTCATAATTAACCATTTTCACACTAAACCACTTTTTGAACTGCATTCACACTAAGCCACTTTTTAGCCATTCCCCTAAAACAAAAATGTGGCACTGCGGGGATTGAAATCTGTACCTCTTGTATGTAAGTCACATGTTCTAACCAAATGAGCTACTAAGTTTTTTGCTTACAAACCTTAGAACAATGCTAAACATCATTCTTTTCTCATTCCTCTTTTTCAAATAAATTATTCTTTAATTTGTTATTTTAATATTCTCAGAAAATATGGGGTGTTACATTCTCCCCTACTTAAAGGATTTCGTCCTCGAAATCTCTAAGTCAAGAAGAACGTATCCTACCATCCAATCATCCATCTAATCAACCATCAACCACTAGCAACCATGGTCCTTAAAAGATTTCTAATGCTTTTCATGTACATATGCATGATGTGTGTATATGTCCGTATACTAATGCAAAATCAGGCGTCCACTGATTCAGTCGACCTCCTTAATGCAAATAATGATAGTGCCATGTATCCATCATGTATGCAAAGAACCCTATACATATCATTACTACATGTGTGCACAACCATTCATTTAAATGCAACATCCATATGATACACACATTCAACATACATTCATTTTACTAAATACATCCATTTATATGCAATATGCAATATTAAAGTGACTGAGCCGATCTAGTGCCTAAAGTGTGTGTATATGCATCCACGAGCAACCACTAGCAAACACTTGCATCCACATGCATCCACCATACATAACATGTCTCAAACACATGTTTCAACCATAGGACTACCCTATCTAAAGGTCAAAGATACTAGTGAGAGGACATACTAAAGATAGAACAAGTACAAGCTAAGCGATAAAGGAGAAATTAAAAGACATACCCTCTAAAAGAAAAGGGTACAATGAACGCATCTTCTCTTCCGTCTCCCAAGTAGTGTCGCTCTCATCATCTCCCCATTGCACTTTGACTAGGTTGACCTCTCGATTCCTCAACTTCTTAATCCCCGACCCAAGAATGCATGTAGGACTCATCGAATCATCGCATCACCTCTATTTCCACCTCTTTAAACAAGCTCTTCTAAAGCTCGCTAGCAAAGATAGGATCGCGATCGCTCACTATGCTAGAAGGAACATTGTGCAAACGAACTATCTCTCGAATTCATACGGAGGCTAACCATAGAGCAGTCCTCTTACTCTTCATGAGAATGAAATGGGCGCTCTTAGTAAGTCTGTCTACCATGACCTAAATCCCCGTATTACCCTTCCTTGATCTTGGTAACCCATTAACAAAGTCCATCGAGGCACTCTCCCACTTCCATTGTGGGACCTCCAATAGGTAAAGCAACCCACCGGGCTTCTTTTGCTATGCTTTTACTTGTTGGCACACCAAGCATCTAGCGACAAACTCGGCCACATCCCTCTTCATACCAACCCAAAAGTAAACTCGTTTCATGTCCATGTACATCTTGTCCCCGCCGGGATGAATGGTCATCTTCGAACGATGTGCATCATCAAGAATGGTCTTCCTCAAGTTCTCATCTCGTGGTACACAAAGTCTACTGTCCCTACGTAACCAACCCTTATCATCTAGGGTATACCTACTGAGATGGCTCGATGACTCCCCTTTATGAGCTTCTCTACTAACTCAACCAATTGTGGGTCATCCCGCTGTGCCTCACCAATCCGTCCCAAAAGCGTAGGTCTAACCTCTAAGGATGCTAGCAAACCGGGTACAAAGTCAATGGAAGGTCTAAAGTCAAACGTAGAGATGAACTCTAAGTTTCGCCGCTCAACAAACAACGGACTCAAGGACAACCTTTTCCTACTTAAGGCGTCTGCCACCACGTTACCCTTGCCAGGGGTATATGCTATCTCGAAATCGTAGGACGCTGAGAATTCCATCCACCTTTGTTGCCTTAAGTTCAAGTCCTTCTGAGAGAACAAGTATTTTAGTGATATGTGGTCTGTGAACAATTCGAATTTCTCGCCAAGAAGATAATGCGCCAAGACTTAAGCGTGAAAACAATAGCGGCTAACTCTAGGTCATGTGTAGGGTAATTTCTCTCATGCACTCTCAACTGCCTTCCTCCATAGGCTATTACCCTCCCCTCTTGCATTAAGACTGCGCCTAGTCCTATCCCACAAGCATCGGTATAAACGGTAAATGGCTTAGTCCCATCTGGCACCACTAAGACTGGGGCTGTGGTCAAAGCTCTTTTTAAACGTTGGAACACATCATCATAATCTATGTCCCACGTGAAAACTAGGTTCTTCTTCGTCAAGCGTGTCAATGGGGTTGATATCTTTGCGAAGTCCTTGATAAACTTCCTATATTAGCCAGCCAACCCCAAGAAACTCCTCACCTCGGTAGCATTTTTAGGGACCTTCCAATCTTGGATGGCCACCACCTTCGCGGGATCCACAACTATCCCTTCTTTGGAAACCACATGCCCTAAGAATCGCACTTCCTTCCCCCAAAAGTGACATTTAGAAAATTTAGCTTTAAGGTTATGCGCTCGAAGGATTTCCAACACTTCCCTAAGATGTAGGGCATGCTCTTCCTCATTCTTAGAAAAGATCAAGATGTCATCCACCAAGATCACCACGAATTTATTAAGGTACTCCCTAAACACCCTACTCATCAAGTCAACAAAGTATGCGGGGGCGTTTGACAAACCGAAGGCATCACAAGCCACTCATAGAAACCGTCCGGAGTCCTAAAGGCGGTCTTGTCTATGCTATCCTCATCCACTCTCAACTGATGGAAACCAGTGGCTATGTCCAACTGCGAAAACACTGAGGCGCCATCTAACTGATCGAAGAGATCGTCAATCCTCGGTAGTGGGTGCCTATTCTTCTTTGTAAGCTTATTAAGTTCTCTATAGTCCACACAAAGTCTACGGGACCCATCCACCTTCGTGGCAAATAATATTGGAGCACCCCACTCTGATATACTACGTCTTATGAACCCCTTCTCAAGCAACTCTCCTACTTGCTTATTGAGTTCCCTCCTCTTACGAGGAGCCATATGGCGTACTGGCAGAGATACGGGTTTTGCATTGTCTACAAGATAAATATGAAAGTCTATCTCACATTTTGGGGATAGACCCCTCACCTCATCGAAGACATCAACATATTCACGGACTATACGAACATAATGTAAATCATCATTGAATGCATCAAGTGACTCAAGATAACTAAGCACAAAAGCATTACATTCAAAACCAACGCCTAAGATAGACAATCTCAAATCCCTACAAACCATGGACAAATGAGCCAACCCACCAATAGGATTTGAGGCTATAATGGGATCCACAACGAGACTAGTATTTAAGTGCAGTGTTTCAACTAATGATGTAGAGATAAACGAATGTGATGCGCCAGAATCGAATAAAGTACGGACATGATGATCAAACAAGAAAATCAAACTTTCGATAGAAATTTTTCTACCTTCTTCCTGCCTCGGAGCCATGAGAGCATGAACCTGCCCTCCCGAAGTAGAACCTGCCATCTTCCCTTGCTTCTTAGGATAGTCCTTGACAGCATGACCTGGATCACCACAATGATAACAAGCGAACTTCTTCTTTTTCCTACAGTCTTTCTTCAAATGGCCGAGTATCCCACAGTTGTGACACTTCCTCTTTTCTTTACCACCTTTCTTTTGTTGTTGAGCTTTCTTTGGATCCTCCTTCTTATCTTGCGGCCTAAAAGTACTTACACCCTTCTCTTCTTCATGCATGTATGCCATATCAACAAGCTTTTCATACGTAGCCCCCATTGGAATGTGGGACATAGCCAAACGGTGAAGCAGTTCATTTAGGCCCTTTGCAAGCCTCAAGGCCTTCTTGTGAGGCGTATTCACCAACTCTAGCCCAAATCTCGCCAACTTATTAAATTCGGTCATATACTGCTTCGCGGTCAAGTTTTTCTGCTTCAATGTCAAGAACCTCTCCATGTACATACACTCCTCAGCTTGAGAAAGGAATTTCAACTCAAACCTTCCCCTAAAATCTTCCCATGTCTCTATAGCAGGCTCTCCATTAGTAACCTCCCACCAAAACGAAGCTTCATCCTTCATCAACCAAGCAGCCAATTGGACCTTCTTACAATCGTCCAAACCGAAAATGCTAAACAGATCCTCCACTTCTTTCAACCAATTTCTAGTTTCAACGAACGTTTCAGACCCACTAAAAGGTTTTCCACCCATCAAACGAAAGTCTTTACATATCTTGGAGAAAGCATCTCCACGTGGAGGAATGACCGGAGCTGGGGGAGGAGGAGGAGGAACGTCGGTCGGACCCGCTGCAGTTTCCCTAGCCTCGAGATATTGACGAAACCAACCGGGTACATGAACACCCTCTGGTATCTCAGATGCTCCAGACATGCTAAAATGAAAAATAAAGAGTTTCAAAACAAGGGAAGTGAAAGAGAGATGTATGTCATGCGGGGATTATGCTCTTTAAAGTAAACTTTCCTTGAAAATAGCTTCTTTAAAACAAGTTTTTGAAAATACTTTCTATGAAAATAATACTTTTGAAAACACTTTTCAAAACTTTTTATATGTTATTGTAACCATAGCTTTGATACCACGTGTAACACCCCATGGCCATTAATGTCACTCACAAAGGGAATGCATTAATGTCATGAAGCGTTATAGTAGTGTAGAATAGATAAATTACAAGAATAAATAAATAAAACACAGTGGAAGATAAAACTTATTTCACAGCATCATAACTTCAAAACAAGCTTACATAAGTAGTCTCCAATAACCATTACAACATGATCAATTGTCTTTTCCAAAAACTTCAAAGTACATAAAGATGCAAATACTTAAATAACATAAATGCATAAATCCCTACTGAGCATAAGCAAAGCCATAAAGATGAGAGAGTCCAAAGCAATACATCTACTTTTTCAAGCAACTGAAAGAAATCGGCACTAAGCTGTAGTATTCCCTCTTTGCAAACCTGAGGGGGGGGGGGGGGGGAAGGAAAGAAAAGAGGTGGAAACAAAACGGGTTAGACATAAAGTCCGGTGAGTTTAGTAATTTTAACAAATAATAGGTAAGGTAAATGATCAAGACATAAATAGGCATCATGATATGGCTGTAACATAGACAAGGTAGATAAAAAGGATGGACAAGATGATTCCGTTCCTAAGTACTAAGACAATCCTACACCTTGGCTAAGCGAACAACCCTCCAAGTACTAACACCGAAGACCGAAGTCAACATCAGACTAGCACCCAAAGGACTATCCAACTCAACCAACATTTATTTCGTTACACCGCACTTTTACTAAGTTACACCTACACTGCACATCTACTAGTCTCTATTTACTAAAGGTTGATCCCTTCCCTCTAACTGTACCTACATGACAAACTTGGTAGTTACTTGCACCTAGCTGCTATCGTAGGTGCCGGCTTACTCCTACCACCGCTAAGGTACCCTTACCCTACCCATTCGATCGGCTCCCTAAACCCCGTAGGCACCCGTGCTAGCCCCACAGTGGGGTGTATCACTCCCCAAAGTGGCAACCCCGATACCAACATAAAATGCACGGCCATACCTACACGATGCAATAACGTCTTACCTACTAGCCCAGACCCATGCAAGCACATGAACCCATTGGACTCGCGTTGCCACCACTATTCACGTTTTGACCTCTTACATTCAAGTCCAGTAAGCGTGCCTCAACCCCGGCCTAGTACCGGGCCCAATTAGATATGCAAACGGGTTACTGGTTGAAATGGGTCCCCCATCCGACACAAGCCTCCCACCTATGCTTGGTCCCCACTAGATTTTTCTCCCACTTAACTATTTTAATTTAAATGTCCATGTCTTACACATGCTATGGTTAAGTCTACATGTCATAATTTACATGTCTTATCTTATTCCGGTTAAGTCCATATTTACATATCATAATTTACATGTCATCCCACTTAGCCCTCTAACCGTACCCATGTCTTATTATGGTTAGTATTCCTTAATTCATTCCTTATGATGAATGGTGCATGGCCTCCCACATTAGACCGAACGCTTTGTGGCCGCTGGATTTGCCGGGCGGTTACGGGCAGTCTTACGCCATAAACTGGGTCTAACCTCGTGTCATTAACCGTTGCGCCTACAATTCATTCCTTTGACCTCTCACATTAGACGTCCAATTGTGGAAGCTGGATTTGTCGGGCGGTTCTGGGCAGTCTTACGCCACAATTGCGCCTAATCTTGTGTCAAAGGTTTATTAATAATCGTATTTCACCGATACCCAATTTTCATGTCATGTATATCCAATTAAACATATAATCATGTTTATAACATTACCTATTCCAAATTGTCACTAATTACATATTAACTAGCCTCAATTACAAATTTACAATTATAGGCAATTTCATCAATTCCATGTAATTCATACCCAAATATGCCAATTTCGCATATTATCCAATTATCCAAAATGTCCAATAATATCCAATTTTCCATATTTCACATATTCCCATCGTTCCCACGTATTTGCATTCGCGCGTATTTTTAACATAGGCTCGAAGGTAGCCTAGATCCAAAAATAAAAGGAATAGGGATAAGAAGAGAGAATCAAATCACAGAAAATTGGAATTAACACAACATCATGAAATAAAGGGGCATGTAAACTGGCATAGAGGCATTGCGGTGTTGCTGATTTATCTTCTTGAATTGTTGTAGAAGCTCTAATCTTTAATTTGAGTTGAAGTTGAACACTTGAGATTTGATTTAGAGGCGGCGGCTAGGGTTTAAGAGAGAATTTGACAGCATAATGGTGTCATAGATAATATGTATGAATTAGGGTTAGGTCTTAGGGTGTATATATAGGTGTAGGAAGTTATTTAGGCCTTAGGATTCACCCTAGAACTGATCTAGACCACTCAGATGCCATATCAGCCCTTAGGGCAAATCGGGCCACGGGTTGGCAGCCAAACACCCTGGTTGACCTCTAGTCGGCCCAGTCGGGCTCGGGTCGACTCCAAAAATCGTGCGGTTCAGCTATTCCCCCTCCTGATTCGCTGTTTTGAACTTTTTTTAAATATATATTTATTTAATTTATATATATATATATATATTTCTCTCATATGCATACAAACTTCATGGCTTAATAACTTCTTCATAATTAACCATTTTCACACTAAACCACTTTTTGAACTGCATTCACACTAAGCCACTTTTTAGCCCTTCCCCTGAAACAAAAATATGGCGCTGGCGGGGATCGAACTCTGTACCTCTTGTATGCAAGTCACATGTTCTAACCAAATGAGCTACTAAGTCTTTTGCTTACAAACCTTAGAACAATGCTAAACATCATTCTTTTCTCATTCCTCTTTTTCAAATAAATTATTCTTTAATTTTTTATTTTAATATTCTCAGAAAATACGGGGTGTTACATAGACCATTGGGGGTCGACCTAAGGTTCGACCCACCAACAGAGTAGTCGACCTAGGGGTCGACCCACCAACAGGGGTTTCGACCTAAGGGTCGACCCACCCACGGATCTAGAAAGTTCTTCTGACGTGTTCAATTATGATATCTTAAATTTTGATCTGAGGGCCCTGGTTCCTCCACTACTCCTATAAATAAGACCCTAGACCTACCCCTAAATCTCATAATTCGGTATCTATGCCAGATCTCTGTCATGGCTTTCTCTCTCTCCATCTCTTCTCAAATCTATTCTAAAAATTAAAATATTAGCCTAGGAAAATTATGAATTCAGATCTGGAAGAGGGAATCGACGATAATAAAAGATTATGCAGAATCATGAAAGCAAGGTAAAATTCTAGATCTAATCCATTCTAATATTCACTCTTTCTTTCCCTTCTCACTTTTAATGAAAATAATAAATCCATGATTGATAGGTTGTAAATCCGATTAAGGGAAAAACGATGGATGTTTAAAAAGGATCAAATCCAAAATTTGGGAAAGCATGAAAGGTGAGTGGGTTTAAAATATACTTTTTGAATAACCGTACCTTTGTCGTCTGGCATTCCCCATAATGAACATATTGGAAGGTTTAATTTGATGAAATGCATTATTACGCTAAAATGGATAATATGTTCAATTAGTTAATATGTTGAGATGTACATTTACTTGAATGTTTAAGAAAAATGAATACCATTGTATAGATCCCTTTTATGAACCTATGAATTGGGTAAATGATACATGATTGGAGAAATACATGTTATTTTAAATAAAGTTAATTACATGTAGGAAGACAAGCGACATATATTGGGATTTGGAGCATAATTTGAAATGGGATTTTGGAACATAACATATATTATATTTCGAGACTTTAATTTGGAGGCACAATCTGATATGAACATAAATGGTTGAAAATTCATACATAAGATTAGTTGAAATGTTGGAAATGTTTATATGTTACAGACCTGTTAAAAATATTGGCAGTAACTACCACTGTTCATATCACATATTGATTTGTTCCATTTATATATCAGAGCCCTTACCTGTGTGAATTAGAATGGTTCTATGATTATATACATAGAATTGAATAAATGAAGATGAATATGCCTAGGATTACAATTAGAAATTGTAACTGCACTTATGGCACGAGGTTAGGTTGCATTAGTGGCGGAAGCCTGCCCGGACCCGACCGGCATGTCCAGCAGCCACTAATGTTGAACCTAATGTGAGAGGCCTAAGTGAAAAATTAAAAACATGTAATGGTGCTAAGATACGATGTTTAGTCAACTTGTGGTAGAAGTCTACCCGGACCCGCCCGGTAAATCCGGCATCCACAATGTAGGCTTAATGTGGGAGGTCTAATGCTAATATATATATATATATATATATATTTGTATATGTATATATAACAAGATATGAATAAATGGCTATTACAGTAATTAAATATCTAACTCAGAAAATAAGAAAGGAAGGGATGTAATGAACTGAGTTAGTGTGATAGGAAGGAAAAGTGATGTATTTCCCTAAATGACCTAATTCTGAAAGCGTTGTTACAAGTAAGCCACAGTAAATGAAAAAAAAGTTAAGAAATTACTTGCTACGATGGATTTAGATGGGAATACGTTATGAAAGTAAATCATTAATTCCTTCTATCAAACTGATAAGGTGCATGAAGTGTTTTCCTTAATACACTAAGGAATGTATATTACAGTGAATGAAGAATAATGGTTTACAACTGTAAATGGTTTAAAAGAGGAATGATGATAACCTATTATAAATAAATAACATTAATGAAAATGTTGTGTAATAGGTAGACTTGTCCTAGGGACAAGCGAATATTATAACTTAGGTTATAATAAACTAGTAAGGGAATGGGATAACTAGTGAATTGAGTTAAGGGACACTTAATTATAAATTAAGTAATCTGTAAGCTTGGGAGTATGAAACCCGTTGATAATAATGTTTAGGCTTGTCCTAGGGATAAGAGTAAATTATAAAATAGGTTATAATAAATGGGTAGAGAAACTTATTAATGGGCCTTAGTTAATAGAGCTAAGTTAATAAGTAAACAACGATAAGTTGTATTGACTATGTAAAATGGAATTATGATTAAATGAGAAAGAATAAGGAAAACTCATGAAATGAAATATGTTATATTTAATCATAAATGGTAAGTGACATGTTAATTATAAAACATGTAAATTGGATATACTTAATTACATATTAAGTAAAACATGTTATTGTAATGATGAAATCAACAAGAAGATAAATAAGGGTTGTGAACTACAAATCTTGGGCCACAATCTAGAGAATAACATGTTGTGGGCTTATTAATAAACTTAAACGAGTTAAGTTATATGACTGAAATTAATAAGCAAGAGAAATTTGGTAATTTGAATAAGAATTCAATATGAATGGGAATAACCAAGTTAAATGGAAACCTGGTGAGGTAAGGCAAGCGCATAAAAAAATGTTTAGACATAGGGTCTAACAACTTATTAAAGTGAGGCGCTTGGTCCAGTTTGTACGGTTGAGGGTGAATAACCCAACGGGGTAGATCATCGAGGTGTTATAAGGCACGAGGGGAGCGCACATTCATCTAATTGTTCTAATGGCTCCAAAGGACTGGAAGGGGAAGAACGCGGCTTCCTGAGGTATGTAAGGTGCTCCTAGTAGTCCTCTATGCGGTGACAAATGTCTTAGGCTATGCTCGCAGAGGTTGGGTCTGCGCGTAACTACTAGGTGGGTTGGCCTTGGCTGCAGATGTAGCTATGCAGTCAGAATGTTGTAACATGGTGACACCAGGAGGGTTCGGCGGTTGCCTCACGAGGAGGCAGAGGGTCACGACCAACAAGGATAGTAAACCGTCAGACACCCATCATCGGCAGCCAGTGGGATGCAGAAAGACTCGAGCTAAACCCAAGATACCATTTCACCCTTCATTATCGGGGTAAGGGGTTGAGGAGAGACGCCACATGGATGTTTAGATTGTTTGCATAGGGGCAGTCACTTAGCTCTGGTAGTCTTTACTAGTTGAGGGAGGGGCCGAGGTGGGTCCATAACCACCATGAAAACAGACCCTAGGTATATCTGTACATAGAGGCTCTTTAAAAACGGGCCTGTATAGATATGGAAAATCTCCCGACCGAGTTTCGTACTTCTTGTATCGCCCTGCCACGGAACTCAGTGCACATTAGAGGACGTGCAATTAAGGCATTGAGCTACAATTGAAGATACGTATGGTGGACAGTCTTGATACATGCATGTCGGCTCTGGGTGGTGTATCGTAGACTTGAGGGCATTACTCTAGTATGGAGTATGATTCGAATAAAGGTGGAAGTCAGTACGTTTATGTTGCATAGTAATAATAGATATATGCAGAACAAAATATTGTTATTTTTACGTCACTACGACGTAGGATGTGGGACTGTGTATATTCCGATGGTGTTACGTTGGAGACCGTGCGAGTGGGGTACCATGGGGTGTACCTCGATATTGGGGGTAGCTACATATATACTGTATTAGGTTAGTCCACTAGAAAGTAAATGGGTACGACGTGTGTGTAAGCCTTGAGTGCTATTAACCCAAGTAACCTAATAAATAAGAAAATATGATTGAACGGTATATGTCGGATTATCCAAAGTGTATAGTTTAAATCCAATCACCAGAACTTGTGTTCTAACCCCCTCTTCATAACATACTGGCGGGTTAGATTTGTGGTAGAGACATGAGACATTATAGCTTTGGATACTAGTTAGGCAGTATTATTAATACACTAACGCTATACTTTGATTTGTATTATACTTTATCCGTTCTGCTATGAGATATTTTCTTAGCTCTGACATATTTTATGTCTCTTTATTTTCTGTAGGATACTAGAGCAAACCAATCCGAGTTTCGATAGATTAGAATTTTCAAAAAAAAATGGTCTATCGAAATTCGGGTTGTCACATCTGGTATCAATGCTTAGGTTTACGATTCCTGTATAAATTATGAGTGAATGTATTTTAAAAAATAAAATAAATATATTATATATATACCTAGATCAATAGAGAAACCTACTAAATAGAAAGAGTATAATATGGTAAGAAATGGGATGTTTATTTTGTATACTGAAGGAACGAATATGGAAATCTGAGACCATTAGGAAATTTGGGTGGGAAGTGTACACTATACTTTGTGTGGAAGAAACATAAATCCCATATTATTAGTATTTTGGGTTAGTGGGTTTGGCAGTAAAACCTTATAAATTGGAAAAAGGTTAAAAAGAGAAAAATGGATTAGGAATATATATAGTTGAGAGAATTGATATTGGGGAATGTCTAGGAAAGCCTAGAAAATTGGAAACCCGCTTTGAGTCTAACCCCATTGTTAACTTTTAAGAACCTGAAATTATAAAAAGTTTGGGAAAATGGTTTATGGTGTTTTCAAGTTTTAATCTTAAAAGTTATAGTTTTAAAATATGTAAAGAAGTACATATTGAGTTTTAAAGTAAAATTCTCTCAATAAAAGGTGCATAATATAGAGCATGTATAGCTCGCTAGTTTTTTTGTTATATTTCATAACAAGAAGTTTTATAAAAGAAAGATTTTAAATCTCTATTCTTATGACAATCCTTTTTGGATAAATTTTGACAAGATAATTTTGTTGGGTGGACAAAATAAGTGTAGAAATTAAGAATAGATTGGATGTTTGCAACTTGTAGTAAGAGACTAAACTGACCTTATAGGTAAGAACAAGTCATAAACCTGATGGAGAAAATAGTTGTCTGTATCTACTCCAGTTTTGTGATTTGAAAAAAATGATGATGATTTACATTTTTAAGATGACATATTTTATGGTTTGGAAAAAGAAAGTTTTCATGAGGAAAATAAAGTTTTGACACTTTTAATTTTTGGAAGAAAATTTAAATGAAAAAGAGCCATACCATGTTTTAAAAAGTATGGAGTAGGTAAGGATTAGTGCCTAGGAAAGACGGGAAAAGTTTGAGGCTATAAAGTAAATAGCGAGAATTATCTTGGAATAATAGCGAGTTCCCATAAATGCGTAAGCATTAAATAGCCTAGGGTGTTGCTTGGAATAATTATTGGTACACAGCTAGGACTAGTAGCGACTAGTAGATAGAAAAAGCAAGTAGGTGTTTAGATCCCGTTGCTAATTTTCATGTTAGGGATAAAACCTGTTATCACATTTCTGTTGGGATTGTTCCGTTATTTTGTTGGGTAGTTAGGGTAACACCTAAACCTATCGTGGATCCCATAGTTTGGACTTTCCTAGTCAAAGGGGGACATAGTCCCAAGATTCTTGACCCTTGGTAGTAGCTGTGTAGGGTGTTTGTTATCGTGTTTTGGTTGAAAGACTAGAGGCTTATTTAAATTTAAACTAAGATCAGATAATTAAATAATCTAAGAAAGGAGAAAAGGTACAACTGAAAAGGAAACAGAAAATTCAGTAAAGCAATAAAAATGGAAAATTATGAGAAAAGACGGATAAAGATAAAAATTTCCTAGATATGATGAAAAAGAAAATTAGTAAAAAAAGAAAATTTCTTATGTGAACTGTGCTTGGATAGGAAAATAGGGAATCTTTATAAATAATTACACCAAATCTAAGTACAGTTAGGAAGAGATTGAAAAATAAAAACAGAAGATGCGGAGTTTTCCATTTTCCACCTTTTTGTAACATAAGAAAGTCGAATTTAGAGAATTAGATTTTTTTGAAATTCGAAAAATAAAGTTGGTTGGTAAGATTATGGATGCAACAATTGGATGAACTATGCTCTTACTCAGTAAGAGTGTGGAACAATTTGGATGAAAAAGCTTTTTGATTTTCAAAATATTGCATTCATATAAAACTGTCAATATATTTAGGATGTGAGCATCATATTTTAAAAGGATTTTTTGAAAAACTTGCATACACATAGGAGGTACCACTTAGGCATGCATGCATTATTATTATGTCGTACTTCACTTTGCACAAGTGCATAATGTTTACAAAAAAAAAATTGGATGCACACATGGTGGATGTATATTATGCGAGGGGTTAATTTATTTTACCCTTATTAAATTTCGAGGACGAAATTTCCTAAGGGTAGGAGAATGTAACACCCCATAATTTTAGTGTAAGATAATGAAATAAGAATAACTTAATTAAATATTCATAATTAAGTAAAATGGACTGCGCCATTGCGTCCATCTCGAAATTTTGGCCAAGATAGACACTTGGTTTGCGTAAAACGGACAACGTATGAAGAAGTTATGAGCGATGGAAGTTTGTATACATATAAGGAGCTCATATGTATATATATTAAATAAATATATAAAGAAAATTAAAAAATAAGTTCAAAAATAAAAGTCGTGGGCGGGAAAGTTCGGAGGGAGAATGGACCATTGGGGGTCGACCCACCAACAGGGGGATCGACCTAGGGGTCGACCACCAACAGGAGTGTCGACCAAGGGGTCGACCCACACGTAGATCCAGAAAGTTCTTCTGACGTGTTCGGTTCTGATATATTAAATTTGATTTGAGGGTCCTATTCCACTGCTACTCGTATAAATAAGACCCTAGACCTAGCCCTAAATGTCAAAATTTGGTATCTATGCTCGAGCTCTGCCATGGCTCTCTCTCTCTCTTCTCAAATCTATTCTAAAAATTAAAATATTAGCCTAGGAAAATTATGAATTCAGATCTGGAAGAGGGAATTGACGTTAATAAAAGATTATGCAAAATCATGAAAGAAAGGTAAAATTCTAGATCTAATCCATTCTAATTTTCACTCTTTCTTTCCCTTCTCTCTTTTAATGAAAATAATAAATCAATGATTGATAGGTTGTAAACCCGATAAGGGAAAAACGATGGATGCTGAAATAGGATCAGATCCAAAATTTGGGAAAGCACGAAAGGTGAGTGGGTTTAAAATATACTTTTTGAATAATAGTACCTCTATCGTTTGGCATTCCCCATAATGAACATATTGGAAGGTTTAATTTGATGAATGCATTACTGCGCTAAAATGGATAGTATGTTCAATTAGTTAATATGTTGAAATGTACAATTACTTGAATGTTTAAGAAAAAAGAATACCATTGTATAGATCCATTTTATGAACCTATGAATTGGGTAAATGATACATGATTGGAGAACTACATGTTATTTTAAATAAAGTTAATTAAATGTAGGAAGACACGCGACATATATTGGGATTTGGAGCATAATTTGAAATGGGATTTTGGAACATAAAATATTTTATGTTTTGAGACTTTAATTTGGAGGCGCAATCTGATATGAACATAAATGGTTGAAAATTCATACATAAGATTAGTTGAAATGTTGGAAATGTTTATATGTTACAGACCTGTTAAAAATATTGGCAGTAACTACCACTGTTCATATAATATATTGATTTGTTCCATTTATATACCAGAGCCCTTACCTGTGTGAATTAGAATGGCTGTATGATTATATACATAGAATTGAATAAATGAAGATGAATATGCCTAGGATTACAATTAGAAATTGTAACTGCACTAGTAGCACGAGGTTAGGTTGCATTAGTGGTGGAAGTCTGCCCGGACCCGACCGGCATGTCCAGCAGTCACTAATGTTGAACCTAATGTGAGAGGCCTAAGCGAAAAATTAAAACAAGTAATGGTGCTAAGACACGAGGTTAAGTCAACTGTGGTAGAAGTCTGCCCGGACCCGCCCGGAAAATCCAGCATCCACAAGTGTTGGCTTATTGTGAGAGGTCTAGTGCTTGTATATATATATATAAATATATGTATATAACAAGATATGAATAAATGACAATTACGGTAATTAAATATCTAACTCAGAAAATAAGAAAGGAAGGGATGTAATGAACTGAGTTAGTGTGACAGGAAGGAAAAGTGATGTATTTCCCTAAATGACCTATTTCTGAAAACATTGTTGCAAGTAAGCCACAATAAATGAAGAAAAGTAAAGAAATTACTTGCTACCACCGATTTAGATGGGAATATGTTATCAAAGTAAATCATTGATTCCTTCTATCAAACTGATAAGGTGCATGAAGTGTTTTCCTTAATACAATAAGGAATGTATATTACAGTGAATGAAGAATAATGGTTTACAACGGTAAATGGTTTAAAAGGGGAATGATAATAACCTATTATAAATAAATAACATTAATGAAAATATTGTATAATAGGTAGACTTGTCCTAGGGACAAGTGAATATTATAGCTTAGGTTATAATAAACTAGTAAGGGAATGGGATAACTAGTGAATTGAGTTAAGGGACACTTAATTATAAATTAAATAATCTGTAAGCTTGGGAGTCTGAAACCCGTTGATAAGAATATTTAGGCTTGTCCTAGGGACAAAAGGAAATTATAACATAGGTTATAATAAACGGGTAGAGAAACTTATTAATAGACCTTAGTTAATAGAACTAAGTTAATAAGTAAACAATGATAAATTGTATTGACAATGTAAAATGGAATTATGATTAAATGAGAAAGAATGAGGAAAACTCATGAAATGAAATATGTTATATTTAATCATAAATGGTAAGTGACATGTTAATTAAAAAACATGTGAATTGGATATACCTAATTACATATTAAGTAAAACATGTTATTGTAATGATGAAATCAACAAGAAGATAAAAGGGGTTGTAGATTATAGATCTTGGGCCACAATCTAGAGAATAACATGTTGTGGGCTTATTAATAAACTTAAACGAGTTAAGTTATATGACTGAAATTAATAAGCAAGAGAAACTTGGTAATTTGAATAAGAATTCAATACGAATAGTAATAACCAAGTTTAATGGAAACTTGGTGAGATAAAGCAAGCGCATAAAAGAATGTTTAGACATAGGGTCTAACAACATATTAAAGTGAGATGCTTGGTCCAGTCCATACGGTTGAGGGTGAATAACCCAACGGGGTAGATCATCGTGGTGTTGTAAGGCACGAGGGGAGCGCACATTCATCTAAGTGTTCTGACAGCTCCAAAGGACTGGAAGGGGAAGCGCGCGACTTCCTGAGGTACGTAAGGTGTTCCTAGTAGTCCTATGTGCGGTGACAGATGTCTTAGGTTGTGCTTGCAGAGGTTGGGTCTATGCGTAACTACTAGGTGGGTGGGCCTTGATTGCATATGTAGCTATGCAGTCAGAATGCTGTGACGTGGCAACACCAGGGTGGTTCGGCGGTTGCCTCACGAGGAGGCAGAATGTCACGACCAACAAGGATAGTAGACCGTCGGACACCCGTCATCGGCAGCTAGTGGGATGCGGAAAGACTCAAGCTAAACCCAAGATACCATTTCACCCTTCACTATCGGGGTAAGGGGTTGAGGGGAGACGCCACATGGATGTTTAGATTGTTTGCGTAGGACAGCCCCTTTGCTCTAATAGGCTTTACTAGTTGAGGGAGGGGCCGAGGTGGGGCCATAGCCACCACGAAAACTGACACTAGGTATATCTGTATATAGAGCCTTTTTAAAGACGGGCCTGTACAGATATGGAAAAGCTCCCGACTGTGTTCTGTGCTTCTTGTATCGCCCAACCACAAAATTCAGTGCACATTAGAAGACTTGCGATTAAGGCATCGAGCTACAATTGAAGATACGTATGGTGGACAGTCTTAATACATGCATGTCGGCTCTGGGTGGTGTATCGTAGACTTAAGGGCATTACTCCAATATGGAGTCTGATTCGAACAAAGGTGGCAATTAGTACGTTTACGTAGCATAGTAATGATAGATATATGCAGAATGTAATATTGTTATCTGTACGTCACTACGACATAGGATGAGGGACTGCGTATATTCCGATGGTGTTACGCTGGAGACCATGCGAGTGGGGTACCATAGGGTGTACCTCGATATTGGGGGTAGCTACATTTATACTGTATTAGGTTAATCCACGGGGAAGTAAACGGGTACGATGTGCGTAAACCTTGAGTGCTGTTAATCCAAGTAACCTAATAAATAAGAAAATATGATTGAACGGTATATGTAGGATTATCCAAAGTGTACAGTTTAAATCCAGTCACCAGAACTTGTGTTCTGACCCCCTCCTCATAACATACTCGCAGGTTAGATTTGTAGTAGAGACATGAGACATTATAGCTTTGGATATGAGTTAGGAAGTATTATTAATACAGTAAGGCTATACTTTGATTTATATTATATTTTATCCATTCCGCTGTGAGATATTTTCTGAGCTCTGACATATTTTATGTCTCTATCTTTTCCGCAGGATAACAGAGCAAACCAATATGAGTTTCGATAGATTGGAATTTTGAAAAAAAAAAAAGTCGGTCTGTCGAAATTTGGGTTGTCACGGGAATTAATCATAATCCATATGTCATATCTAAAATAAGAGAGACGTGTGCATTTTTATCATCTCAAGACCTGTGTAAGGTTTGTTATTAAATCCTGCAATTTATCGTTATAAGTTATTAAGTCCTTAACCAGTACTTAGTTCAACCTGTAATTTAGTCCTCACCATACAAGTATCTTACTCATATGGTAAACCAAACCTTCTCATATAAGCTCCAAATGCTTATACGGAATATGTTATGCTACTATGTCCAAAATGTATGTTATGCGGTGTGATCCATAATTTATTTATTACTATCCGATGGCGTACATTTAATTTCACACAGAGCAACCATCATAGCGCATCCAAATCATTCAAAGTAGAATAATAATAATAAAATTGCGCAACCAACTTATAAAGGTGGACCTGTTTGTCGGGAACGCAAATTCATTTTGTACTCAACGCTAAGCCAATAACATGCCCAACATATATATATATATATATATATATATATATATATGCATTTATTGAATAAGGTGTCCATGTTCTTATTTTGTCTTTAGGGTCCTTCTAGCCCTCTTCACATAAGCACCAAGTAGTGATGAGCTCATATGGATGGTACACAACTCATAATATATGCTATGCGGTGTAGTCATGACTCACAAATATCCAAGCACGTATATCAACATCAACAAGTCATAACAAATGATCAACAACCATCATCATATCATATATAATATCATAGTGAAACATCACCAAAAAGATCAACTATATCATAGACACAGCATATACCCTTGCGTGATATGTCACTTAAGGTATAAACCATGTATATATACCTAGACCATATCTATGCTCACCTGAGTAGTTCTACGTACTTGTGGTGGCTCACAAAATATAACACGTCTAAAATATACATATCGTGCCTCTATCGCACCAAAAAGGGACTAGCGCACCGATATCCCATACATATATAAAGAATGAATAGGAGCTCGGGCTGCCTATAGGGCGCAATCATACCTCTCTAGGAATTCAACATAAAGAAATTCAAATTAGAAAGTGGGTTTAGGTCAAACCATTTAAAAACAAACAACTAATGTTTTCATATATTCACTGTCCAAAATCATGAATACGTTTCTTCCTATTTAAATCTTTAGGCATTTTAGAATTTACCGACTGTCCAAAATTGTCAGAAAAATTCTGTTATATCAATCCTAATTTAAATATCTTGAATAACAAAACAAAAACCAAAAGCCAAGGAAGTTGATTATTAAATTTCATAAATGTTTACAAAGCATAATTTCTTGGACACTTATAGGATATATAATACAAAATTAAACTATATGCATATTGTTGCCATGTCTACATCCTCTCATGGACACCTAACTCTTAACTCATCCTAGGGTATAACTAACCCCATTTCTAATGAGTTTTCTCATTCTAGGAGGCTACTGATCCTATCTCTAACGAGTATTCATAAATAGAATGATACTAATTCTATCTCTGAGGAATTATTTCATTCGGTTCTAATGTGTCATGTTCTAGAGCTCTGTAAACCAATGCTCATATGCCACCTTGTTATGATCCAAAATCCTTCGACAGAAAAACGCGGATTATATACCTCCAAAGAGACGGAAAAACGCGGATTATATGAGAACACAACGCGTTAGAGCACAGAACAACAGAACTTTTCATTGTTATTACAATAATTTACATCAGCGTACAAGAATACTAGAGCACGAATAAATATTACACAGGGGAAAAATAATATCAAAGATTAATAATTTACATAGCAGCAGAAATAAAATATGTAAATACAATATACAGCGGAAATACATAAACTAACACAGCTGAAAGCAATACATAGATACAGAGCTTTCCGACTATAGCCCCAGTTGTAATCCAGAATCATGTTAAATAAAAGAATCTGCAAAACAAAAACTACTGACTGCCCGTGTGAAAAATATGGGCACCCAGAGTTTAGGTTGAAACAATAAACTCCAGGTTAACCATGGGACAGGCGTGAGAGCTAAAACTGTTATTATACTTTTACTAAAAATGGGGTAAATCATGGGACCACGCCGTATGTCATGGAACGGGTTTACTCCTATGAATTCTAAAAACTTAAAATTTAAATAATTATAAATAACGTAATGCTTTTTGGAAAAATGCAGCTATTATAAGACTCAGGTCCCATCACACAATGCAACGCAAGCCGGAGGATAGAGTTTTACCTTATAATAGCCAAAGATGCTCGGTACATCTTAAAAACAAGATTTTTGTTATTACCATAAGTGCATAGTGTAGAAACAACTTCGAATATAAAGGTATCAATAATAGATGACATAGGTACCATATATCATGTCGCCATACAGGTTTAGAACTAAAACCGTAAAAGTTGTGTATTGAAAATTGGATTCCATCTATGAGTCAAGGCAAGGGATCATCCTCACCAGTTTCGAGATACTCTAGCGCATGTCTCAGGATCGCGGCCTTAGTAACCCTTGGGAGCGCCAGGGCTGATCCACTCTTACTTTATTGGATTGGTTATTCCTAAACAATACGTTTCCCGGTCCTATTGGACCTATCACAAGGTCAGT
This sequence comes from Allium sativum, assembly GCA_030737875.1. Classification (NCBI taxonomy): domain Eukaryota; kingdom Viridiplantae; phylum Streptophyta; class Magnoliopsida; order Asparagales; family Amaryllidaceae; genus Allium; species Allium sativum. Next base: position 744,121,784 of record CM060916.1, on the reverse strand, counting down.
ATGTTGACCAAATTCGAGGGGCCTCACTATCCATCATCCACATAAGTAAAATGTTTGGGCTCCATACCATGACATCACCTCTAGCTAGAAAGAAATGCATGCCCTCCCTGATGTCCCCCATCCTGTTTGTGACTCATACGGGGTTGTGAGGCTCGCGAATCAATGTTATACACAAAGCTATGCTAATTAAAGCCTTGCTTTGATTATCATCCACAAGGCCCTGCTTTTCAACAAAAATCCTTGATCATTGCATCTTAGCACGCCACAATGTCAATCCATACCACATCACCGATTTCCACTAAAATGTAACCTCTAAGCTCATACGTCTTAGAGAAGGATGTTAAGCAAGAGAATAAGTTCTTCTCCACCAAACAGATACATATTTAGTAGAGATCAACAAATACAGCTCAAAGTACAATATCAGACATACAATCCATTTTCAAGTTTGTTTTGGGTCTGAATGAACCTAAAGGAACCTTATTCCTCATCCCATATGCCAAATACATAAGAGAGGCCCTCGCATATCCGGTCGATTTCCAAGTACGTTTTAGACTTCCACCACTTATTACCTTGCCTTGGGTGTACGACTCAATCAAAACATCAACAATAGCCCAAACGATGTGAAAATATCTGGTCTTCAACCATCATCCTTATTATTGAATTTTAATCGTTGTAATAATTATTCAGAATTGATAAAAACCGACCTTTCCGAATAATTTGTGTATCTTCATAATCATATATTAAATACACAAAGATAACACTCATTTCATTCCAATCCAGAATATTATCTTAATTAAATATTCATACCTTTTATAAAAATGTTCTCATTAACTTTATCGAAGATAAATTGTTTAATATCAAAAGTAATATCTCAATGATTATCCAAATGTTATAAATTAATTTTATCTTAATTGGTTTAAAGAACATTGGCCATTAAAAACCTTGTTCACTATAAACCCCAAAATGTCATTTAATTTACTTATTTCACAAAACCTTCATAAAATTCCGACTTGCTTTAATAATTTGGGATAAATTCCTAAACCATATTTAAAAGATATATCCATTTCTCGTTTGGGTTCGAGAACAATATTGTTAAAGATACTATTCACTATGAACCATAAACAATTCATTATGCTCACATATTAAACCCTATCGTAGTTACAAAATAGCCAATTTAGATTAAAAAAATATTTTTCTTTCAAATCTTGGAATATTTACTCAAACTCTTTCCAAATCATTCCTTATGATTTATCATGATTTATTTATATTTTAAATAATTTTATTACGGCCCTTTTCAGTCGGTTTTCAATATCGGCCACCGAACTGCATCCATAGAACCTTTTTCAAAACTGATTTGGATATAATTTAAGATCTAGCCATTCAAATTTAAACCACTTGTATTCATCAGAAAGATATTTTCGCTATGAACCCAACGGTTCCGGTTTTAGGAGAATCTGATGGTCGGATCTCCCTTTACATCAGTTCTAAGTTACTGGTTGACGTTCTGAACTATCGCTGTACAACGCTTTCTATTCAAGCCCGAATCGACTTTATAATTTATTAACAAATCGAAATGTTTATAAACTTCTTTATTTAATTATATAAAATTTATATAATTACATTAGGAAAATTATTTCAGCCGTTTAGCTCCAAAATCAAATATTTCACCATTTAGTCCAATTTACATAATTCTAAAGAATAAAATAATATTATTTTTCGAAAGCCATTTGTTTGCGCCTTAAATATCCTTATAGTCGTAATAAAAATAAATGAGAAACTTCTGAAAGAAAACTTCTCTTTAAACATTTGCTACATATTCTAACTGAACTACACTTTGAAAAATTACTATTCATTTAAAAATTCAACTACTTTACCTAGCCAAAAGTATATTAAAAATACTTCAAAATCATCCTTCATAGTTACAAATATTCATCGATATTTCGATATAAACGTGTCCACCCAAAACCGAACATCGAATTTATTTTCAGCTTTTACCTTATATTTTAAATTATTAAAATATGTCATTCTATTCTAAATTGAAATGAAATTTAATCAAATATCATGTAATTTTTCTCATAGCAATCTAATATATCCAACAATAGTTGCGAACAACTATTAAATATTCAAATAGCACCCACTATGCATTTATTTTCATATAAGCTACAAATAATTTATTGAGGCTTATATCGCCTGTTTAATCAATCGATCAACACGTGGCTATATACCAGGGAGATGTGTAAATCAAAATCATTCCAAGACTTGTGTGGGGTTTTCGACCATCAAACAATTATTTAATTATTCATTTATTTTATCTTACTAATTTTATTTAAATAGGTGAATGTAAATAAGTCGTTCGACTAGTAAATGTATTTTTTTACTCAAATTTCAACTATCGCAAATAACATGAAATTATCGCTAATAAATCCATTATTTAAATTCACATCCACATCACAGCTTAACCAACCATTCATTTCCATTTCGGCGCCACAACGTGTCCATCCACATTGTTTGAAATGCGAGTGTCACATATTTATACAACGCTTCTAATGCAAATAATTTGTGAATAGTTCATGTGTATAACACAAAGGGGGTATCACATGTAATAGATAATATAACTGTATGAAATATTTAAATGTCTCTCTAATTGTGACATAACCCATTTTCTAACTTGCAACTTACTAAATTTCACCGCATTACGTTATAACTTAAAATGGGTAGCTAGTTAACTTTTCATAACTAATTAAACTACTCAAATATACTAATTAAAGCAAGAATCACTCACCCTAGCCATCAGAAAATAGTACGCTGCAATGTTGGATTTTCTGATGCTTGCTAGTGCCTAAAAATCCTACCTTTTTAGCTTAGAATGCTTTCAAACTTCTTAGTAACCTTGGTACACTTCCAACTAGTGAATGAAGCAAGAAATGAAGGATCTTTAGCAAATTGGAGGTCTCTAGAGCTCAAAGTTTCAGTATCCAGAAATGGAGAGAGACTTAGGAGGCTCTACAAATTGTCTCGGGGAATGTAGAGTTCACCAGAGAGGTGCTAAGGGTAGGTAGATGAAGCTAGTACCTTAAATGGAGCTACTTTTCATGTCATGGACCAATGGAGCAAGAGAAGAGGAGCGAAGGGGGTCGCGCGTGAGCAAAGGAAGAGGGTCCGACGTGGGTAATGGCGGCGGTTAAAGAGGGCTAGGGTTAGGGTTTATGAGGAGGCCATTAAATTGAAAACATGAAATAAAAAGAAGAAGAAGAGAGAAAGTGAGGAAGAAAGGTAGAGAAAGGAGATTATAGCTAAATTTCATCCCTCTCTCATATTGCCCATCTGCAAACTATCTCCGTTTGCTACAAAATTTCGGCATAAGATAATATATGAAATTACGAATCCAACAAATCAAGTTTCGTCGTATTCCGAGTTCGTTTGATCTTTCGTTTTATTTTTCGATCTAGCTCAACTTAGCTTCAAAAAATGCGATTTTAGCGCATATTTTTTCTTGCACGCCCACACGACAACTCCATAAATTATGAAACTTAGGATTCTTCAATTATTTGACGATATGAATATGGAAAAAAAGTGTCGCCGAATTCCGAGATTGTCTCAATAACGTTTCTTTGTAAATTGTTCGTCAGTTTTACCCTAAACTGATTTATTGAGCACGACCACACATTAACTCTGTTTAATGTGAAATTTGAAACTCAATAATGATTTGCTATCCCGAATCCAAAATTGGTCTCGTCGAATTTTGAGCTTGCTAGCAAAATTTCACTTTTTAAGGGCGAGACGATGATTTTTGTAAAATCGAATTTTTAAATTCTGGATTTATAAATCAATTTAATAATTTAACTGAATTTTTTTAAGTCAAATAAAATATAAAAACTAATTTTAAAATTATTATTAAATTTTAATTAGCAAAAATAACCAATTTATATTTAATATTCATCAAAAATAGCATAAATTAAAATTTTAAATTGGTTCTACAATACCGGGTTGTTACAGTAGTTGTACCATAGTTGGGAATAGCATCTGGATTGGAGACTGAAGCGCTAGAGAAGGAACCTATCACCATTCCCGGTGAAGATAAGGAAAAAAACGATGCTATAAAGAAAACAGGAATGGGCAATCTTCAGTCGATCGATGTGGATATCGAATTTGTAGGTGAGATTATAACATCTGATCATCCATTTATGGCGGATATGAAAGCCTAGAACAAGGAAAAGGTTTCTTCTCTTAAGACCGAATTGTCCAATAAACCTCTCAACATTCCTTCTCTCCAATATATTCCGCTTACTTCACTCTCATTTGACAATGCAGCTCCTTTCCCGTCTCCTACCATTCCGAGCAAAAGGGAGCATAACAAAACAATGTCTGGTAGATCTGTTTCTTTTGGTATCACACTCAGAATCCCGAAGCTCGGTTTGACTACTGAGAAAATAAAGAAGTGGGTTAGGCAGAAAGATATGTAGGAAATTAGGAAGCGTGGCGATAAGCTTCCCCAGACTTAGAATCTTTTGTTGCAACTTTTACTATTGACCCTTTGGAAGTTGTATGTGAGTGTGGTCCTCGCGTTTTTGTCTTTTTCAAGTCTCTCATTTTATGGACAAAGGTCGATGTCCCTGTAGACAATGTTTAGTTTGTAAGTACAACAGAATGCATAAGAATGTTTCTTTGTCTTCAAATTCTTGTGTTATTAATGTGTCTAAATATTTGAAAACGTCTCAGGGGAGAAATACTAATGTTCTCGATTTATTCCAAACTCTGGAAATTAATTAAGTGGAATTCCTTGTCAGATCACTTGCATATACCCATGCCTCCAATGTTGTGGGTTATTGGTATGATCGTCAAGTCTTCCTATCGACCCCATGATCGGATCGACCATCTTGAGGTCGAATGATCACGGTTAGGAACACATAAGTCTTTTATACTCTCCCTTTAGTTGTTAAGGATTAGAGTTATTAGGGATCAAGCGGTCTTTAGTCTGGGTGCACCTTTCACACTCATCTGTAATTTTATACTCCTTCTCAAGTTGAGAATCAGAGTTGTTCTAAGCAGTCAATTATGCTGTTTGCATCGTTGTCAATCCCACTTTTAGTCAATAAAGTGGGACCCGTTGGTTTGAAGGTTAGTATAAAGCTCAAGTGCAGTCTTCTCCGATTCCCTACCGGCCCTTGAGCGAGGTCAACTCATCACGAAATGGATCGGTAGGACGAGGTGTCAACGTTTGACTTAATGTCGGTCGAGTCACAACATTGAGTCATTATTAAAATAAGTTAGAGCAGGAAAAGAGATTTTATTCATGAACTATTGTGGGTGATAAGTCACACTTTATTGCATTGCTTAAACAAATAAAATAATAAGAAAACTAAAAATTCTAAGAAATAAGGTTGTAAATGCTCCGCATTCCATGCTCTCTGAAAAGGTTCGCCATCAACAGTTGATAGCCTGAAGGTTCCATTATCAAGATTTTGTTGGATGACGTAGGGCCCTTCCCATTTGGGACCCATATGTGTGGGAGTCAAGATTGATTTAATAATTTTGTTGACCACTTTGACTTTCCCATTAGACTGTGGATGTGCAACCACGGTGTATTTTTTCTCGATGCATTATCTTTCACAAAAATCCCTGAATTTCGAGCTGTCTAACTGAGTCCCATTATTTGTGATAATAGTTCGAGGTATCCCAAATCGACATATGATATTTCTAACAATAAAGTTAATGACTTGCTTTATTGTGATCGTGGTCATCTTTTCGGCTTCTTCCCATTTTGTAAAATAGTCTACCACCACGATCGCATACTTTGCACATCCTTTGGAAATTGGCAGGCTCCCAATAATGTTTATCCCCCAAATGGCGAGTGGACAAGGGCTGACCATCTGACTGAGCTCTGCTGGTAGGGCTCGTGGAATCTGCGCAAACCTCTGGCATTTATCACATCGTCTGGAATAATTAGTTGCATCCTTATTGAAAGTGGGCCAAAAGTACCCATATCATAGCACTTTCTTAGCTAGAGTTTGCCCCCTTGTATGCGCACCACACTCCCCTTCATGCACTTCTCTCAATATCCTTTTGATATCATCATTGGCCACACACTAAAACATTGGCATGGAGAAACCACTTCTACAGAGCTGGACTTGCTGGATGACGTACCTAGAGGCCGATCGCACGATAACTCATCTTTCATTTCTTTTTTTGGGAAGAGTGCCATGTAGAAGAAAATTCTTAATGGGAAACATCCAAGATTCTCTTTCAGCTCGTCTTCTGCTTGGCCGACCTCCATCTGATCGATGCTCGGAATGCCAAGAGTCTCTATAGGAACTAACTCTGTTTCACTCGGGCTGTCAGAATTAGCGAGTTTTGCCAACCTATCTGGCTTCTGGTTTCCCTCTCTGGGAATGTGGGAGATGTATTGATCAAAGTCATGTAGCAATCTTTTGATCTACTTGAGATAGGTAGAAAATAGGACTCCTTTAGTTTTATATTCTTTCTGAACCTGAAATATAATAAGTTGTAAATCACAAAAAATATCAAGTGATGTTATTCTTTAGTCTCTCGCGAGTTTGAGCCCGGCAATCAAGGATTCATAATCAAAGTCATTGTTTGTAGCCAAGAAATCCAATCTCAGGGCATAATAGATAAATCACCCCTTAGAAGATAGTAATGTTATGCCAGCACCAGAGCATCGGTCGTTACGGGTCCTGTCTGTGTATAGTTTCCAGGTGTCTGATCTCGACTCTGCATCTAGAGGCTCGGTACCATCCTCCAAGGAGTCATCCTATGGAGTGGTAAATTCAGCTATGAAGTCGTCTAGTCCTTGTCCCCGGATGGATTTTCATGGAATAAAAGTTAGGTCGAAATTACTCAACTCGATGTATCCTTTGAGCAGTCTCCCGCTTGCCTCAGGTCATTGCCAAAACTTGCGGATGAGGTTGGTCGGTGAATACTTTGATAAGGTGAGCCTGATAGTGATGCCGAAGCTTCCGTGACGCAATCAACAAACTTTAGGCGAGCTTCTCAATTTTTGGATAGTTGCGTTCAGCCCTGTCATTTTCTTGCTCACATAATAAACTGGTCGTTGTATCCGGTCTTCTTCACGGATTAGGACCAAGCTGATTGCATACGCAGACATTGCTAAATACACAAATTGATTTTCATGGTTGATTGTTTTGGATAATATTGGAGGTTTCTCTAGGTGGTCGAGCAGGTTCTGAAGGGCTTTGACACAGTCGGGTGTCCAAGCGAAGTTTCATTTTCCTATTTTGATCAATTCAAAGAAAGGTAAGCACTTTTCGGTTGTCTTGGATGTGAATCGACACATTGTTGTAACCTTAGCTACCACACTCTGCACATCTTTGATTCTTCTAGGTTCCTAAATTCTTTTAATAGCCCAACTCTGGTCGGGATTGATTTTGATCCCTCGAGAGCTAGCTATGAAGCCTAGAAACTTTCTTGACGCTACTCCAAATAACACTTCAAGGAATTTAGTTTCATTCCATACCTTCGGAGGATGCCAAACATTTCTGACAAGTCTTTAATGTGATTGGATGATTATCTTGACTTTACTAAAATATCATCTATGTACACCTCCATCGTTGGCTATCCAGTCAGGATAAGTTGCGTCTCGAATAAACCCATTGGCTTGTAGCTTTCCAATTTCTTACTTTAGGGCTGCGGATCTCTCCGAACCGAGCATCCGCATCTTCTGCTTTATAGGTGTGTACTTCAGATAAATATTGAGAGAGTGAGTTATGAAGGAGGGCGAAATTCCACACACGTCAGCGTGGGCCCATGAAAACACATCAAGGTTAGCATGGAGAAATTTGGTCAAATCCCTCGTTCGGAGGGGATCGAGATAGGATCGGATCTTCGGAACCCTCGTCGGGTCATTGTCATCGATCGAGATCTCCATACTAGTTTCATTCGAGGTTGCCTTCTTATATCCAGGTTCTTCGTCCTCTCTTGATCGATATCCTCGAGTTGGTAGATGGACGGTCCTAGCTGGGATGTTTTCTGTAGTTGCTATGCTTCCTTCCCCTCCGCGGAGGGAGGTGTATCATCTAATTCCTTGCCATTTTTTCTATGCAGTTCCTTCCATTCTGGCAAATAGCAAGAGCGTCCCATCACTTGGTCCTCTCACACTGTACTGATCCCTCTATCGGTCGGAAATTTCAAGAGTAGGCACCAAGAAGCAATACATGCTCTAAACTCCGCTAGGGTCTGTCGCCCTAGAATTGCGTTGTACTGGGAACTGATGTTCATCGCAACAAATGGTAGAATCCATACTCTCATGCGGTCTCCATCTCCCAACTTTGCAGATAGCTTGATCAGACCGATCGACCCGGTGGACGATCCATTAAAACTGCGTATCTGACCGGTACATGTTCCAAGCCTTTCAATTCCAACTTCATCTGATCATAAGATTGTTTGAAACATATATTCACTAAACTTTCATTGAAGATCAGGACCTACTGTACTATAGTTGGGCCTATGATGACCGTTATTACTAAGGGATCGACGGTCGGGGACTCTATACCGATCAACTCCCGATCATGGAAGATGATGTCATTGGTCATTGTCCTTATTTCGTTTATGGGACATGCAGCTTTAAGAGTGCTTGTCTTTGCAACATCCAGATGCTTTACGAAATTTACATAACGCTTCATGATTCGGATGCTATTCTCCGTTAGGCGTGGTCCTCCAACAATGGCATCGATCACTATCCCCTTTCCTTTTCCTTGGGTTGTGACTCTAGGAGTCACCTGACTTTGTTTTGGTGCTGAAGTCGCTTGCCCTCTGTCCTTAGGGGTAACTTTGTATTCATCGAGCTTTCCCTCTCAAATCAACTTCTTGATGATGTCCCGAAGGTGACAACATTCATTAGTTGTGTGCCCATAGATTTCATGGAACAAACAAAACTTCCCAGTCGTTCACTCTTTCTCAGTAGGCTCACGCAAGGGCAGTTTCTTATACTAAACTGTGCTGCATGTATCGAGATGAATGTTCACCAGCGTGTCATTTAACACAGTATAACTCTCAAAAACTTGAAACTGGGGTCGCTTCCTGGTATTCCCTCTTTGCCCAGGGTTTCCATTGGCTCCCTTCGATTCGTCACCATTTTTCTTACCACGGTTTCTGACATTTACTTCCACCTTTCCAGAATTATCTTCGGACTGCTTGACTGCTACATTGCTCTGAATGGGCTTGGTAGATACGTCATTTGGCCCGTCTTCTTCATCCAATTGCGCATCCTTCTACCGTAAATGAATTTTGGCCTTTTCATAGAACATTTCAATAGTTGTATGCGGCTTCCCAATTAAATACTTCCCGAACTCCGTCCTTTTGTCAATGCCATCAACAATGGCCATCAAAATTGTCTCGTGATTGGGATTGCTTACTTCGGTGGCAACCCGGTTGAATCGGCTAAGGTATTTCCTCAAGGATTCACCCCTTCCTTGTTTTACTGTGGAAAGGGCTATTACATGCTTCGACATAGAGGTGTGGAGACGAAACTGGTTCAGGAGTTTCTAGCTTAAATCTTTGAAGCTTGGGCCAACCTTGGGGGGAGGCGGCTAAACAACATAAGCTCTAGTCCACTCCAAAAGATTGGGAAAGCCTTGCATTTGATGGTGTTGGAGTTACAACCACTTCCATATGCTACGAATATCCCATTAAATGCTGTTGCGGGTCGGTGGTTCCATCGTAATGGTTCATCTGGGGCATGTTAAACCTTCTGCGGAACTCTTCCTGCAAAATGTCATCTGTGAATGGTGTATGGCTTAGGTCAATCGCCCAATCTTCATTTTTATACCCCTTGTTGTCATTCATAATCTGTCGTACCATAGCAGTCAAATTTGGAGGGATAATCGTGCCTTGATCAGTTTCTACTACTGACAGACCCCTCCGTGCTCCCTCTCCAAGCAACGTTACCTAGGTTGCCGTCTAGGCATTCCTTCCTCTTCCCCGTGCATCTCAGTAAATCACAAGATGTCGAGGAGGGAGGATAGGAGCTTGGGTTATCTGAGCGTTATTTTGGTAGGCCGAGGGAGATGCACTTCGATCCCGTGGGGTCGGTGACTTCCACATCGGCCTGGTTGGCCTGAGTCTGGCCTCCCGTTCCTAGGTAGTCTGAATGCCCTTCCAGATGCAATTGGCGTAAGTTTTCGGGTCTTTCTAATGGGCCTCGTGGTTGACGTTGGCCTTTGTCTCCCTCGGACGACGATGAGCTCCCGAAGTTCTGGTCCAATCGCCAAGGGGAAGTTGATAATTCCTGAATTCTTCCAATTGTCTCGACATACAATTCACATCCTGTCATATTGCAACATTTTCCTGGACATGAGCACTTAAAGCTTTTATGGTTTCCCGAAACTAATTCGTTACAATTATGAATTCATCGCGGATGGAGAAATCCAAGAGGGACGCTTGATCTGCTGCAGAAGGTTGTACCAAAGATGACAGAATGGGCTGGTCCGAATTGGGGTTCGGAGTAACTCTCGAAGCGGCGGATCCTCCGACTGCATCTGTCGGCATTGTGACCAGAGGCTGCTTTCCAGCTGCACGCATTGAGGACTTACCAGCCATGATTCAATGATATCTAATAAGTCGTAAGATCTCATCTCGGACTTGGCGATCCAAAAGTAGAGAAAAATTCTTCAAATGCTGAGAATATCAAGTTTCTCAGTGAAAGCACCAAAGTTTTGACACCAAAAATTGGCACAACACCCAATAGATGAATTTGTAGAGATTAAATGAAGACAAGTAAAATGAAAAAAATGCAAACAAGAACAATCACACACATATTTATGGTGGTTGAGCATTAACGAGCCTACGTCCAGTTTATAATTTTTTTATATCAGATGATCTATTATAGCCGAATGGTTACAATAGTGATATAATCAGAAATTTGCCAAAATATCCTTCTTCTTCGTCCAAAAGGTCTATTTATAGGTGTTATAATATTCAAACTGGGTGAGATATGTGACCTTTGATCCAAGACTTTAGGATCCTGAAGATATGTTCTCTTCATGAATTGTGGCGTGGTTTGAATCAATGGCGGTAGGTGGCATCTGACCTCATCATAAAGGGATGATCAGTTACATTCAAATAAGAGTGAGACCGACTCTTCAGGAGGATATTTGGCACAACATTGGAATGAATTTGACATAGTTAGTCCAGAAGTCACGGGTTCCAACTGACTTGCACGTCGGGTCATTGTGCCTGGCTCAAGTTTTAGGTGTCGGTCAACTCATCCCTGGATCAGTCGGGATCATACAGGCCTTCTCGTCATTTGCGCCGGATCCCATAATACCAATGATTCTTGACGACCTTGCCAAAAGGCTGGTCAATAATATATATATGTATATATTAGTTATATTTAGACTTGGTAGTTGTGGCTATTATATATATTGGATATTCCTATAGTACCATTAGCGGATGACCCTATGCACCCCACAATATATATATAGTGGATGACCTTCTATACCGCGATATCCTGCATTGAAGAAGGATTGGTATTATTTATGTTAACTAACATCTGCGGATGCAGGGAAACAGGACGGAGGGAATCCAACTGGATTCCTCAAATTTTATTTATTATTGTTACATATTTATATATGTGTGATGTGATGAATTGAATTGATGGTTTGTGTAATTGATGTTTGAATATAATTGGCTTTAGATATTGATATTTAGAAATATCATAAAAAGTGATTTTTTAGATTTAAAAAGGAAAATTTATTTTTCAAAATAGAATTTTAATTTCAAATAAGCTAAGAAAATATTAACCAGTTTTTAGTAATAAAACAAGTAGTTGAATTTATAAACGATGTTTATAAATGAATAGAAAAATTATCATCAGATAATTTAGAAATGTAAATTCAAATATGATTTTAAAAAGGGAAATTCATTTTCTAAAGTAGAAATTAAATTTCAAATGGAATTTGAAATAGAAACTTGTTTAAATATTTAAAACAAGAAATGTAATTTATAAACAATGTTTATAAATGGAAGTGAATAACTGTCATGGGATAATTTGATTATTTAAATTCGAGTATGAATTTCAAAAGATGACTGGGAATCGTTTAAAAAGGGGAACGATGAAATTTATTCTGAAGTTCGGAATATAAATTTAATTGGAATAAATCCATATGGATTTATAATTAAAATCCAAGTATATCAAATTTATAAAAATAAATTATTTCAGAAAGAATATTGGAAATTGTTTTAGATAAAAAACAAAAATATAGTATTAATTAGGAAAATAGATGTTATGTTTTTATATATACGCTATGATAATAAAATATTCCAAACATGAATTGAATTTAAAAATGGACTTTGTAAATGGAAGCTTGTTTTAAATTATAAAACAAGAAGGTTAATTTATAAATGATGTTTATAAATATAGTGAAGAAATTATAGTGTGATAAATTTAAAATTTAAAATTCAAGTATGAATTTAAAAGTGAATTGAAAATCATCTCTAAAAGGGAATTGGGAACATAAAATGAATTGAGATAAATCAAAAGATTTATAATTGGAATTCGATTATATCAAATTTATATAAGTAATCTAATTCCATATGAATTGGAATTTGAATATAGAAGTTTGAGTTTGAATAAATTCATAACTGTGTTATGAATATGAAATAAAATAATCGACGAGTTTTAGTAATCGGGATTGTTATGTTAGATTTTGATAATTGGTTTAATTTAAAATATTGAAATGGAGTTGAAATTTATTAATAAATGAAGTTTAAACGTTTATATTTAAATTTAATTAAAATAAAACTCACCGCAATGCGCTAGTTCATAATTTGATGACTCAAATATTAATTAAGTATATATAACTCAGTATAAGTCAAAATTTAATGAAATAAGAAATGCTCAGACCTATTGAATGATAGTTTTCTAATAGAAGAGAAAAATGTTGATTATTGATTTTTAGTTATATCAAAATCAAATTTACAAAAAAATAACGCTATAATCATTTATAAGAATATAATGATTTATTTAATAAAATCAAAGGATTTTGATAAATGAAAATTGAATTTTTCATTCTAAAGATCAAGATTTGAGTTATCAAATTAATATGAACTCAAGTGGAGTAAACAGATTGATTTTTGGAATAAAAAAAATCAAATTGTTAATTGTCAAATGAAGTTAACTAATTTCAAAGAAATTGACTAATAGAGTTTTGGATCGAACTTAACTTTGTTTAAGTGAATTGAATTTGTAAATTGAAATTGGGAACTCGAATATTAAACTTGGATTAGAAATCGGGAGCAAACAAGGAGTTTGAGTTTGATTTGTGTATAAGTGAACACAAATAAATTTTAACATGATACATTCAAATTAAAAGCAGATTAAGAAAAGAAGCTAATTAAAAAATTAATTAGTGAATGGAAAGCAAAAAGGATTGAATTGATTGAAATAAATTGGGAATGGGCGTATGTATGTTAAACAAGTATGGAATGAAGAGTATGAAGATTTTAATTTGAACGCCCGACAGAAAGGTACATGTTTAAATTCCATATGAGATTTTATGAGCCTTATGGGAAAGCCGGTTGGCTTTTTGATTTTCTTTTTGAATGGAAAGGGCCTAGAGAGGCGATTTGTAGTTTTATCGGTTGAGCCGCAAAAAGGAGACGTTGGCGAAGTTTTCCGAAAATTTAAGGAGTTACAACATTTTTAAGATTTTTTGATAACTAGAAATCAATATTACGATATATATATATATATATATATATATATATATAGAATTCGATAGGGAAATGAACTTATAACAGAATATTGTTTCAAAAAGGAAATCTCTAAATTTAAATCTGGTAAGAACAGAAAGAGAAACGTATACATGTTTTAAAAATGGGAATTGGTCTTATATGATGTTGATTATTCGAGATAAGTAGTATTGTCTGTTTTGAAGTTAAGGATGTTATTCAGTCAAGGTCTGAGAGGTAATTATACCTCAACTTGATTGATTTCATTATTAACCGATAAATGGAAAGATTTAGTCTCGATGATCAATGTTTAAATAAGATTTATTGAATGTAATGTTTTGGGTTGTTATAGCGATGTTTTACACAACATTCGTTTTAACCCAAGTAAGTGGAACTTTTGAAATATTATAAGAAAATATTTCTTAAGTAGAGAAATGAATGGTCATGAAAGGGAGAAGTAATTGGAAACGAATTCCAATCATAAATAAAAGATATTTTCTAAGTATAGAAAATAAAAGAAGATGGGATATGGAACGTTTTTTAAATATCGTGGGAAGCTAAAGAGTTTTTGAAACATTGGGGTTAAGATATTGGAAGAATCTGGGGAATGATTTAATTAATTAAATATTAGAAAGGGCCCGTGATTGTTTTATTGATGTTTGTTTTTCGATAGTTAAATAATCGACTATCGAAGTTTTTGACCATCGTTGTCAATGCAGAGAGAACGGTTGGATTTATTATTCGAAAATTACTCTGTATAGGCATAGCCGTTGCAAATTAGATTATACTGAAAATAATTGAAGACGGAGTAAAATGCAAGGGCTGCTCTGTTTACAGGATAGTGCCTTCGGTTTGTCCAATCCCAGAACAACTTGTATGGATGAATATCTGATAGAGTATGCCTAACAGATCACATAAGACGATCTATTCATGGTATTACGTTTGGTGGCGGAGGAATTCATTTCTCTTAGATTTTTATACCCGTAATATTTTTGGGAAGATCAACTAGTGGGTTAACGGGTTTGACAATGTGGCATTCGAAATAAAAGGCGGCGTGTTGTTCTAAAAAGAAATTGTGACCTCAAGCCTCACAACCGGGAAATGACAAAAATCGGACGGGCAACATGGCTAGTTGGGTCGCACCCAAGCAGGGTGTATTATCACCTATCTAGAGAAAATTCATTTATACTTCTTTCGCTTCTGTATCTTATGGATTATGGTTGGACGACCGACAACCGTGGGTGATAATACATTCGGTTCACTCAAGCTAAATGAGTGACCGGTCATATGTGGTCGGGTTGCAAGATGTTCTTGTTGGACCCCAGTGTATCCCATCTAGAGTACACTGATCGGAAGGTGGTCCCATACCTTGTCATAGTTGGAACCCAGTCTCCAATAAGTGCCCTGCGGTTTTTCATTTATACGATGTATGCGGAGCGTGAGATGCAAGCGTTCAACTAGATTGTTATTTATTTGATTAGACATTATTATAATATCACCGGATTTTGATATCAAAAAATGGTTTGGGTTACCGTAAGGTAAAAACCATCTGTATTTATGTGTGGATCAGTCTTACGATTACCCTTTCTTTCAAAAGGTTTTCAAAATTAATCAAAATGATTGGAGTTTACTCACACCAATCCCATGACTGACCCAGAGTTTATTTTGTTTTTTTACCCTACAATATTAGGTGCCTAAATTTGTGTGGGCTGTCAAGTGCTTTAGGATTTTATAGATATAGTTGAAGGAGCTTGAAGCATAAGGGTTAACTTATAGCTATTTAGAGTTGTTTCCGCTGTGATGTATATGTGTTGTACTTTGACATGGTATGTATATACAGTACAGATTT
Organism: Allium sativum; assembly: GCA_030737875.1. Taxonomy (NCBI): domain Eukaryota; kingdom Viridiplantae; phylum Streptophyta; class Magnoliopsida; order Asparagales; family Amaryllidaceae; genus Allium; species Allium sativum. Next base: position 744,106,231 of record CM060916.1, on the reverse strand, counting down.
ATATTTCAAAGTTATTATATATGATATTATATTTTGTTCGTTCCGCCGTGAGATTCTGATGTTCCCTTTTGTTCTATCTTCTATCCATTCCGTTTCTTTTACCCTAGTGACTCATATTTTTGTGCAATTTGCGTTGGTCATGTGTTGTTTCAGCCAGCTCAGATAGTACGGATATGCGGGCTGTTGCAAGTGGTACCAGAGCTTAAGTTGAACGAACATCTAGGCTTTGGTGGGGGTTTACTCATTAGAGAAAGGATCAGTAACACCCTATAATGAGTTTTACAATATATATATATATATATATATAAGAGAGCGTATTTGTTAGTTGATACAAAAATTGTTTTATATTATATTGATTGGTTTATCGAGTGGTTTATGAATTCTGATCAGTGCAGAACGTACAACTGTAACGATAGGTGTTTCTAAAAATTTGAGTAGAGTAATTCGGCATAGTATGTTTTGAAAGCTAGATAAATGAAATAATTTTACATAAAACTATATTTAATATAAAAGGAATAAGTCCCCAAAATTATTATAATATATGGATGTGTTGGTTGAGATTATAATCAAATTAGATTATAAAATTGAAATGGTTATATATAACCAAATAGAACTGGAATATGAATAAAGTATACAAATGGGATGAATTACAATTGGATTGAAACCACAATTTGGTATTTAAATCCCGGATGTGTGGAAAATATTTTCCAAAGTATATTGAAATAATATTTTTTTTTGGAAGGAGTTTGAAAGTGTAAAGCACTGAACTCACTTCAATCGCTGGAAAATAATTCCAGTGATGAGTCGACCATCATCGGTGTCTATTTTCGAGTTTCTAAGTGATGGATTGCAACCATGATAAAATTTCTAAAGGAAATTATTTGAGAAAACAAGCTATTTTGGATAGTTCAAATGTTTTGAATTTGAGGTGGTTATAAATGTATGTATAAATACTTATATGATTTCAAAGGGATTTGAAATAAAGACCCGGGAATTTAAATTATGGAATTTAACTTAAGCAAGTTAAATAGATTAAAATTGATATATTGATTTGAAATCAATTTAAAATTAACCGTAACTATAAGTGGTTATTTTATTAACCAAATAATGGTAAAGTGTATAAGAAAATTTGTCGTTTGTCGTAAACAAAGATAAACAAACTGATTTAAATCAATTTGAATAAATTTGAATGCATATAAATAAAATGCGAATTGATTGTGAATATATTGATTGTAAATCATTCAAAGAAATGAATATAAGTATATGGGGAATAATATGAATAAAATAAGGCATAAACAAAATATCTGGACTTGTATTAGCATATATGTGTTAAATATACATGGTATAACATGTTTGTTTTGAATCCATGTGTTTAATTGATTAAATGAACGAAAGTAATTGAAACTTCATATTTATGACACTTATGAGTTCAAATTGAGTAATTACAGATACATGGAGCTACCTGCCTTGACTTTCGATATGTAGATTGTTTGTATGTTAAGCATGCGTGCTTAATAATGCTTATATAAGGTACGCCTACGCAAAAATATCAAATTAGGATATATGAACTTTTTTACGACCATGTGGGTCAATGTATACTTTTTTCTCTCTTTTGGTATATTGCAAAAGCACCTTCGTAAAAGGGAGATTCTACCAAAATTTAGGGAGTTAGAAAAAATTCCAAAGGTTTGAAAATTTTTGTAAAGATAAAAGAGATGATTTTCAAATTGAATTCAATTTAAAGGTTTTTGAATGGGAAGTAGGAAATTAAATATTTACATGAAAACTTTAATTTAAATGGGACTTGAGTTGTAGAATATGAAATATTAAGTTATAACAAAGTAGGCTTTTGGAAAGTTAATGGGTCTATAACATATCTTTTGCCTAAGTAATTTCGTGGACGAAATTCTTTTAAGGGGGAAGGAATGTAACATCCCGGATTTTTAGCTATTTAATATTTAACATTTAAATTAGTTCTAAATGTTGAAGTGGAAATATAAATGATTTTTGATATAGAATTTAACGATTTAATAATCGATATATGATTTAATTTCGAATATATCAAATTATTGTAATATGAAAACTGATAATAATTGAATTCTAAGTTAAAACTGAATCTAAACGTTTCAGTCAATTAATATAAATTCTATTTGAATTAGAATGATAATAATTATTTATTATCAATGAATTAAATTGTTTGAAATTGATTTATATTTTAATCGATTCAATTTAAGACTTAGAAATAATGATTTTTCAAACAGTCTCAGAATTCAACGGAACCAGTTCCATTGGATCCGTAAAAGTATATTATTATCGGATTTTAAATTTCGTAATATTTGTATTTATCGTTTTGTCGTATGGTTAGAAAACACTTAGAAATAATTAAATCAAATTTAATTTAAATCATCAATTTAAATTGATATCTTGTCCAAAAGATCAGATTAAATCACGGAACCTGTTCCAGTGTGTTCAGAATAGTGGTATAACCCTAGGGATGCCGGTCGCCACCCTAAAATCAGAGTTCGAACACATAAGATATTTTAATTAAATAAATCCTCATCATTTCAAATCAAAATGTAAATTATACTATATATATAATGTTGGTACTCAAGCCAACATGACAAACTAATTTATTAAAATCCTGCAGTCCTATTTTCCCTTGAGCAGTAATCCATATTCCCCCTCTTCAATGCTAAGTTAAATAACGAATTAATGGATTCTTTCATACTATTCTCCTCCTTCGATACAAAGCAAAATACATATTAATGGTTGGCGCATTTTGTTTCCCTGCTCACTTCTATAAATTAACTCTTTGCCTTCGTTATTTCTATCATTCCTAAACCAACAATTTCCCTCTTCGTTTTTGTTCTCTTCCAGTAGGTCACGAAAATCAAACCAAGCTACCGATTAGAAAATAATAATAATGAATCGAGTGTTGCAGTTTGAAATTGTGAGAATCCCAAAGCTTGACATCGTTTTAGAGTCACATGCGGGTTAGCGAATAAATAGAGGTGTGCAACGTGGCCTTAGAGCCGTGAACTTCTGTCATGAGAAGATGGAAAAGGTATGGTATTTTGTGATGTAGTGGAGGGCGACGTTGTTCTGGGAGAAACTTATGTAGAGTTTAAACGAGGTTGAACTGGAATTCAAAAATTGGAAGAAGGGTACACGGTTTGTGAATTCTGGTGAAAGCGATCTGTTAATGGGAGTTGGAGTTGTCGTGGGTTGCGATGTGGAGGACAGAGCTGGTATTGTTGCAAGTTGGAAGGAGTACGGATGTTGATGGTTGAACGGGGTAATCTGGTGATCGTAGTAGGCAATTTGAGGAGATTACACTGTATTGTTTTGGGAATGGGAAGTTCAGAGTGGTAGGAATGGCAAGAACCAGACAGTGGCGATGGAGTTGATATGGGGAGTTGCTGTTTAGTTTGTGCACAATGGGGATTTTCTGCTAAGTGTTTGGTGAAATGACGGAGTGGATGGCGCATAGATTTGGAGCTATTTAAGGATTTGCTTCGTGGAGTAGTGGGGAAATTAAAATGGTGATAGGGTATACGTTGTTTCGTAATTTATATTACATAGCATAATTTACTTATGTAAGTAGTTAATTTAAATGAAAAGTTGTTTAAATGATAAATAATCACAGGTGAATGATATGCGACTCACTCTCTGGTGAGTAAACTCACTCTTGGTCCGATTATAATTTATTGTAATCAAATTTTTGTATGTTGTTTGTTGGTTTGTTGGTTGCATTGTTGTTTATTGATAAATTGTGGTCAATATATATGTATATTAGTTATATTTAGGCTTGGTAGTTGTGGCTATTATATATATATATATATATATATATATAAATTGGGTATTTACCACAGTACCATTAGCGGATGACCCGATGTTCCCACAATATATATAGTGGATGACCTTCTATACCGCGATATCCTGCCTTAAATAAGGATTAGTATTGTTTATGTTGACTAACATCTGTGGATGCAGGGAAATAGTTTGGAGGAATCCAACTAGATTCCTCAAATTTTATTTATTGTTATTACATATTTATATATGTGTGATGTGTTGAATTTAATTGATGGTTTGCAAGTTTGGATGTTTGAATATCACTGGCCTAGATATTGATATTTAAAATATCATAAAAAGGGATTTTTATGTTTAAAAAGGAAAATTTATTTTTTGAAATAGAATTTGAATTTCGAATAGACTAAGAAAAATATTAACTTGCTTTTAGTAATAAAAACAAGTAGTTGAATTTATAAATGATGTTTATAAATGAACAGAAAAATTATCATCAAATAATTTAGAATTGTAAATTCAAGTATGAATTTAAAAAGGGAAATTTATTTTCCAAAGAAGAAGTTGAATTTCAAATGGAATTCGAAATAGAAACTTATTTTAATATTTAAAACAAGAAATGTAATTTATAAAAGACGTTTATAAATGGAAGTGAATAATTATCATGGGATAATTTGATTATTTAAATTCAAGTATGAATTTTAAAAGAGGACTGGGATTAGCTTAAAAAGGGGAACGATGAAATTTATTCTGATATTCTGAATATAAATTTAATTGGAATAAATTCACATGGATTTATAATTAAAACCCAACTATGTCAAATTTATAAAAATAAATTATTTCTATAAGTAATATTTGAATTTGTTTTAGATAAAAAACTGAAATATGATATTAAATAGGAAAATAGATGTTATGTTTATATATATAAGCTATGATAATAAATATTCCAAATAGGAATTGAATTCAAAAATGGATTTTTTAAATGGAAGCTTGTTTTAAATTATAAAATAAAAAGGTTAATTTATAAATGATGTTTATAAATAGAGTGAAGAAATTATCGTGTGATAACTTGAAAAATTTAAATTCAAGTATGAATTTAAAAGTGAATTGGAAATCGTCTCGAAAAGGGAATGATAAATTTTATACCAGAATTGGGAACATAAAATGAATTGAGATAAATCGAAGGATTTATAATTGGAACTCGATTATGTCTACTTTCTATAAATAATCTAATTCCATATGAATTGGAATTTGAATATAGAAGTTGGAGTTTAAATAAATTTGTAACTTAGTTATGAAAATGGAATAAAATAATCAACGAGCTTGAGTAATCGGGGTTGTTAAGTTAGATTTGGATAAAAGGTTTAATTTAAAATATTTAAATGGAGTTGAAATTTACTAGTAAAGTTTGTAATTTGATGATTCAGACTTTAATTAAGTATATAGAACTCAATATAAGTCGAAATTTGATGATATAAGAAACGCCGGACCTATTGACTGTTAGTTTTCTAATGGAAGAGAAAAATCTTGATTTCGTGTTATAGATATTTAGTTATATCAAAATCGAATCTCCCGAAAAACAGCGCTGTAAACGTTTATAAAACTATAACGATCTATTTAATAAGATCAAAGGATTTAAATAAATGAAATTTGAATTTTTCATTCTAAAAATCCATATTTGAGTTATAAAATAAATATGAACTCAAGTGGAGTAAACGAATTGATTTTTGGAACAAAAAAAATTAGATTTTTAATTATCGAATGAAGTTAACTAATTTCAAAAAAAAATAGTTAATAGAGTTTTGGATCGAACTTTACTTTGTTTAAGTGAATTGAATCTGTAAACCTAAATTGGGAACTTGCATTAGAATTCGGGAGCAAGCAAGGAGTTTGAGTTTGATTCGTGTATAAGTGAACACAAATATATTTGAACATGATACATTCAAATTAAAAGCAGATTAAGAAAAGAACCTAATTAGAAAATTAATTAGAGAATGGAAAACAAAAGGATTGAATTGATTGAAATAAATTGGGAATGGGAATCTGTATGTTAAACAGGTACGGAATGAAGAGAATGAAGATTTTAATTTGAGTGCTCGACAAAAAGGTACATGTTTAAATTCAGTATGAGATTTTATGAGCCTATTCGGCAAGTCGCTTGGCTTTTTGATTTTCTTTTTAAATGGAAAGGGCCTAGAGAGGTGATCTGACAGGTTTGACAATGTGGCATTCAAAGTAAATGGTGGCGTGCTGTTCTAAAAAGAAGTCATGACCTAAGGCCTCACAACTAGGAAATGAACAAATTTGGGTAGGCAGCATGGCTAGTTGGGTCGCACCCAAGCAGGGTGTATTATCACCGATCAAGAGAAAATTCTTTTATTCTTCTTTCGCTTCTTTATCTTACGGATTATAGTTGAACGGCCGACAACTATAAGTGATAATACATTCAGTCGGCTCAAGCTAAATGAGTGACCGGTCATGTGTGGTCAGGTTGCAAATTGTTCTTATTGAACATTGGTGGAAGGTGTTCGTATACCGTATCATAGTTGGAACCTAATCTCCAATAAGTGCCCTGCGATTTTTGTTTTATACTATGTATGTGGAGCGTGAGATGCAAGCGTTCTAATAGATGGTTATTTACTTCATTAGACATTATTATAATATCACCGGATTTTGATACCAAAAAATGGTTTGGGTTACTGTAAGGTAAAAACCATCTATATTTATGTGTGTATCGGTCTTACGATTACTCTTTCTTTCAAAAGGTTTTTTAAAGTAAACTGTAACGACCCGGATTTTTTGTCAATTAATTTTAAACATATAAATATTGTTTTAAAAGTTGAGCGATAATATAAATGAATTTTATATTGAGTTTGTCAATTAAATAAATGAATGTGATTAAAGTTCGAGTATATTGAATAATAGTATACAAAAACGAAGTGTAATTTAATCCTGGGTTAGAACTGAATCAAAACAATTCAGATGATCATTATCAATTTTATACCACTGTAAAGAACTGGGATTTTCGACCCTGAAAATCGACATAAAAACCATGTCAATTATTCCAGAATCGAACATACAAGAACATTAATAGAAAGAAGTTAGAGGGTGAGAAATAGAAGAAAGAAAGTCAAAATAGAAGAAGCAGAACAAAAAACAACAGAATCAGAATACATGAATCTCACAGCGAAACAAATAAAATATATTATATAACATAAACTTTGAAATATAAACTTATAATTGTATATACATACCATTTCAGAGTACAACACATAACATCACAACGGAAATAAATAGTAGCTATAAAACCCTGAAGCCTCCTGCTCCAGGCTCTTCCAAGTATATCTGTAAAATCCCGACTACATGACTGACCCAGAGTTTATTTTGTTTTGTTTTACCCTAAACTCTTGGGTGCCCAAATTTTAAAAAATATATAATTCCTTCCTAACTAATGTGTGCTAAACCTATTCCTTCATATGCAAGGTAAGATTCTGAACAAGCTACCATAACTTCAGCCTTTTCTTTCATTTCATGTACGAACTGTCTCCTTCCTTCATTGCAAAGAAATTTCGAATTAAAAGGGCTTTGTACGTTGGTCTGCTTCATCTCTATAAATTTAAAGCCTTTTCGTTCATTTTCCCATTTCTCCCACTCACGAAATCAATTCCACGTCTCCCCCTTCCATTTTCTTTTGCAGTAAATTACAAAATCGATTTACTCAGTAAAAAAATAAAAAAATTTATCCTAAAACCATAGGATAAATCGTGAATAGTTGATTTTTGAGCTGTTCTTTATGTGGATGTATTGTTGGGTGTCGCGACTAAATTTTGGGGAGGGGATCGATTCGAACAACGAAGAAAGAAGGGAAGCTAAAGCCGTGACCTTTTAAGAGAACGCCAGCAGGTGGAGCAACATTCTAGGTTCACCGTGACAGCAGTGGAGATTGGATGTCGCGAGTCTTAGTTAGGGGTGGATTTGAGGACATTTTGGAGTGGAGGTCGTGGTGAATGTCGGGTTCAAAACAAGGAAGGGATTGCAATGTTGAAATTGGATTTTGGGCACGATGTCGGTCTGAGGAAGGGGTGGCCTGGAGTTCACAAGAGGTGAAGCCGATTAGGAAAGACACGATTTGGTGAAGCAGTATTTCACCAAAGATGAAATTTTGGGGTACTATTCGAATAAGTTGCAATGGCCTGAGCGTGATTGAGCCTGTGATGGTTGTGATGGAGGATTGTGGTTTGAGGTGAGAAGTACATTATATTGATCAAGGCTTGGTTGTGGAGTGCGAAAACGTCAGCACTGGTGGAGGAAGCTATAGGCATAGGTTCGTTTAGTTCAATGGGGAAGAAGACTGGTTTGCAACTTTTCTATTAAAAGGGAACAGTTAGGTAAGCTAACTTAATTAATTTAGTTAATTAAATGTTGAGGAATTTAATTTAAAAGAAATATTGCAAAAATCATAACTTGTGCATGTTAGATTCAAGTCAAAGTTGTTCATCGCATTGGAATCCTAGCAGTAATACCTACATTCTGGATTGATTTGATAGAGTTTTGAGCCCGTTTAGAATTATGTTAAAATCAAATGCCATTTGATTTTAATCAAATAGTTTCGACGATAAAAAATCACGGTGAGTAAACTCACTCTCTTGTTCATTTAATTTTGTTTTATAAATGAATTTTTATTTTAAATAATTGTTATATGTTGTTTGTTGGTTGCTTGAATGCATTTAAATATTTTTGTGGCTGTTATATATTAGTTTTTTAGGCTTGGTGTTTGTGGCTATTATATATATATATATATATATATTGGTGGTTGGATATTTCCCGCAGTTAGCGGATGCTTGTAGTATCATTAGCACATGACCCCATGCACCATACAATATGATAGTGGATGACCTTCTATACTGCGATATCCTGCCTTGAAGCAGGATGGGTATTATTTATGTTGGCAAACGTCTGTGGATGCAGGAAAACAAGTTGGAGAGATTCAACTGGATTCCTCAAAATTTATTATTGTTTGTTTTCTTATATGTATTATCATACATGATGAGTTAGAAAACATATGATTGATAATTGGGTGTTTTGATTGTTTAAATGTCACCGGCCCTAAATATTGATATATAAAAATATCATGAAAAAGGATTTTGAGATTAAAAAGGGGAAATCTATTTTTATAAAATAGAATTTGAATTTCGAATGGACTAGAAATATGTAACAACCCGAAAATCTGGGCCAGTTTAAATTTTTTATTTTGGCAATTTTAGCGAATTTTGATTATTCAAAATGAATTATTTTAAATAATATCGACGTGAAATTTATTTTTGAATATAATTCGAACGTATATATTATACGCGTCGTCGTTAGAATATAAATATTTATATATAATTAAAATGGGAATTGAAAATGGCGCGGTAGTTCGATAATTCGATTTCAAACTTCAATTGAATGTACCGGGTGCAAAACAATCCGGATTTTAGTGAAACCAAAAATAATGGAATCTAATTGATAATATCTTTCCAATGAATCCGACATATCAAAATTTCGTAGCGAGAATCAAAAGATATGTCCAGTTGAAAATTCTGAATAGTCGCTATGGAATTCAGGCCCTTAAAAATAGACATTTTGCAAATGACCTCGGATTTCGACGAAACCACTTTTGTTGGGTCCGCAGTGTCAAATTATTGCTAGGTTCCAAATTTCATAATCTTTCGAATCAATATGTGAGCGTGGCAAAGGAAAACGCGTTTGACCAGTTTCAGTTGATTTTAATCGACTGGAAATTGGCCATTTTTCTAACGGTCTCAGAATTCGACGAAACTAGTTTTGTTAGGACCGTATCGTCAATACGAAGCTAGAAAATATTTTTCTGGAATTTTTCTAGTTAGTATGTGACCCCGGTAATTCGAAATGTACGTTTAAAATTCAATATAGTGATTTAAATGTAAATTTAACGGAAACTGATTCAAACAGTCGGATCGGCCTACGATACATATCCCATTGGGTTCGGAATGGGGGTAATACGCTATGGACGACAGGCGGTGGACCTCGTTCAGGGATCATATGTGAAAGTCAATTTTTAGTGAATAAATTAATTAAATAAAAAAAAAACTTTCTTCCCCCTATTACGCTGCCCCCCCCCCCCTCTTATTTTTCAAAATCGGTTTTCAGAAATAAAAAGAAAAAGAAAAAGGGCGATCGACGGAAGGGGGGGGGGAAACCCTTGCCGTCCGCCTTCTTGGTCCACCGCCGCCCTCCTGGAGACCACCGCCGCCGCCTCGAAGAGCCCCCTCCAGGCGCCAGAGCCACCGCGAAACCCCCCCTTTTTGAATCGAATGCCACCGCCCATCGCCAGAACCCACCGCGCCGCCCCTCCTCCTTCCCCCTCTCCTCTTCAATCGACAGCCGCACCCCCCCTCGCAATCCACCACCGCGACAGCAGACCCCCCCCTCTGTAAGTTTATTTATTTATTTATTTTATTTTTAGTTTATATAACAGAAAATAAACTGATTTTTTTTTTTTGGATTTTGTAAAAACTGATTTTTTTTTTTTTTTTAGGATTTTAAACTGAATTTTCTAAAAGGTTTAAAAACCGAATTTTTTTTAAAAGCATTTAAAAACTGATTTTGAAAAGGTTTTAAAAACTGATTTTTATTTTTTAGATTTTAAATAGAAAAAGATTTAAACTTTAAAAAGAGAAAGGTTTGAACTTTAAAATAGAAAAGACGGAATTTTTATTGAGTAGAAGAAGTAAAAATATGATCTTTATATTTTTAAAGTAATAAAAATATGATTTTTATATTTTTAAAGTATTAAAAATATAATCATTACTATATAGAAATATTAAAAATATGATTTTTATATTTTTAAAGTATTAAAAATATAATCTTTATAGGATAGAGAATATAAAAATATCATCTTTGTATATGTAGCGAAATAAAAATCTGATTTTTATTTTATATACGTTGAAGTAAAGTGATGATTTTTATAATGATGAAATCTATATTTTTGAAAAGGCGAAATCTTTATATAGAGAATAGCGTTATAAAAATAGAATTTTTATCTATATATTAGCGGTAAGGAAATATGATTTTTATATATTGAATAGCATAGTAAAAATTCGATTTTTAAATATATGAAGTGATTATAAAAATATGATTTCTAAATTGAAAATGAATAAATAAAAATGTGATTTTTATTTTAAAAGACATCAAAATATAAAAATGTGTGATTTTTATATATGTAGTGACTACGGGCAACGAAGATGATAAAAAGGCGAGAAGATTTCTATAAAAGAAGAGTCAAGATGAGTGGATAGCTTTCGGTGAGAACTTCTCACCTTTCAATTTAATTTTTCTAGTTATATATATATACTAGGATGCAGACGGTGCTTAGTAGCACCCGACACCCGTCATCCACAGACCATGGATGGCTTGTTTGTTAAATTGTTTGGTTGAGTAGTTGGTTAGTTTGTTGGATTTGAACTGAATTGTTTGGTGAAATAAAATTGATTTGATTGATGTGTGAATGGCGTGGGCCTTCACTAGACCGGGGATAAGGCTAGGCCTCGTCCCGTTTCTAGTATCGTGCCGTTATGCCGCCGAAATTTTCTAAAATATGTTAGAAAAATAAAAATATCATTTTTATTGTGTAAATGAAATGAATAGAAATTCATGTGTTAAAATAAAATATATTATCATTAAAAATATAGTTTTAACGTGAAAGTGAATAAATAAATATTTATAAACAAATCGGCCGATTTGTTTATATACACTGATTTGACTGATATTGAATGGGTCGATAAATTTTACACATCGCCCAACTGCACAACTAAAAATCTGTGTTTGATTGTTTGAAACCCCACACGGGTGTTGGGATGAAATATGAATTTCACTCATCCTGATTGATTAAATATGTCGATCGATTGATTGACAGGCTGTTATAAGCGTAAGATATCTATATTTGATGCTTATACAGTGTAGTGCACTTTGGTTGATGGTTGACTGTTTATTATTGCTATTATATACATGTGTTGTATGGAATCCATATAATTAACGTTATATGGTGATTGATTGGGCCTCATTCCAATCGGGAAAGTAATGAATATTATAAAAGAAAATTCATGTGTTGAATATAAAAATAGTGATGTGTTGACAGTACTCATGTGTTGAGATTAGTCGTGTGTTGAAATAAATATAGATTCATGTGTTGAATGGGATAAATATTCATTTGTTGGATAGAATAAAGAAGTTTTGAAAATATAAAGCCGTGTTGATTAGATTGACGCCATTTTGACGTAAACGATATTTATATCGATTTTATTCATTTCGAAATGAATTAAATTGAAAACGATTTCGAAATGAAATGAATTGAAAACGATTTCGAAATGAATTGAAAACGATTTCGAAATGAATTGAAAACGATTTCGAAATGAATTGAAAACGATTTCGAAATGAATTGAATTGAAAACGATTTCGAAATGAATTGAATTGAAAACGATTTCGAAACGAATTGAATTGAAAACGATTTCGAAATGAATTGAATTGAAAGAGAATTCGAAATGAATTCAAATTGAATTGAATAGAAATGAATTTTAAAACGAATTTATAAAGAAGAATTCAATTTTGATTTGAATTGAAATGGAAGTTGAAATTGTTTTGAAACGAATGTAGAACTATTTATAAAATTCGTTTTAAAAGGAAATCGACGAAATATATATATATTATATATATTATATATATAATGGCCTGAATAGAACGCGCCGCGCCGCGGCAGTTCGTGAATTTCGACCATTTATTTCAAACGGACATTGCGGGAGATCCGACCGTCGGATTCTCCTAAAACCGGAACCGTTGGGTTCGTATCGAAAAGAGCTTTTCAATGAATATTAGAAATTTGAATTCTAACGGTTGGATTTGGAATTATGTCCAAATCAAATTCGAAAAAGGTCGCTGTAAGTGCAGTTCGATAGCCGTTGATGGAAATCGACTGTACGGGCCTTGATAAAATTATTAAAAATATCGATAATTTGTGTAAAATCATAATATATGATTTGGGAAAAATTGGGCTGGAAAATTCCACATTTGAAAAGATAAAAATAGATTTTTATCGAAATGAACTAGTTTTGAACTAGAATTAAAATCAATTTATTTTTGAAATAAATAAATTGAATTTGAAAGTGATTTTGAAAATAATCGATAATTTCCAACACGTGGATTGGACTGGAGTTGAATCGAAATTATCTTCGGGATATTTCGATGTTGGATTTCGTGACTATACTAATATTGTTATGGGGATTTGAAAGATATATTTTATATCGTTATTTCCAATACGATATATGTTGGTTTCAGAATTTGATATTGAATGTAAGTCGATATATTTTCTATTCAGAGCCTTGTAATTAATATCAAATGTGATTTGGCTTTATCGTGAATCGTGTTTTAGAAGACATTGGTTCTTTAACCCAGTTAAAGGCAAGATATCGATTTTTGAGAAGATTAAAACTAAGTGGAGTTTTAATGAATCTTTAATTAGATTGAAAAAAATGAATTGATTATTTAAATCATCAAATCTGAAAGGTGATCGAGAATGGAGTACCACCAGTTTTGCTCCAAAGCGATAGTTAAATCTTTAATTAGATTTGAACGTGAAATGGTAATTAATTTTACCGATAACACAGTGGTGTTAGATGTGGAGTATTACCAGTTTTCTCCATGGGATATATAGGTTGGGATTGGGAAATAAAATAATAATTACTTCGGTGTGGTTCGCTAATCCCGACTAGTTTGGAAAACCATAATATGGTTTGAAATGATATCCAAAGGAGGATTAAAGAATAAATTTAGAAGAATTTATCTTGGATAAAATTAATGGGAACCTTTCCCTAAAAATGTGATTTTGTGAATAAAAGAATATTCTGAATTGGAATGAGGCGTTTGACGTGTTTGTGTAACATTTGTTTATCATATATGTGGGTTATTCAGAAAGGCCGGGTTTACACCCATTCTGAATAACCGATTCGACGAGATGTCGAAGATGAAGACGGTGGTTGAAGGCCGGAAGTCTTCACATCGTTTGGATAGTTACTGACGATCCTGATTGGGCTGTACACCCAAGAGGATGGAAATAGTTGGCGGTCGTCCAGACGTACTTGGAGATGGATGGATATGCGAGGAATGTGCCTCCGGTTTCGTTCAGACCTAGAACGGACTTGTAAATGGATGGTGTGTCTGACATTGTATTCCTTTATATTGTATTTGTTGATCTCTGCTAAATATATATCTGTTTGGCGGCGGAGAATTTATTCTCTTGCTTAACGCCCTTCTCTGAGACATATGAGCTCAGAGGTTATATATTGGCAGAAATCAGTGGTACGATATGGATTGATAGTGTGGCATACTGAGATGCAGTGATCCAGACTTTTGTTGAAAAACAAAGTTTGGTGGTTGATGATCAAAGCGCAGCTGATATAGCATGGCTTTGTGTATAGCGTTGATCCGCGAGCCTCACAGCCCGGGATGGTGGTAAACTGATGGTTTGATCAGTATACATTTTTAGTGTAGTGGATTCGGTCGACCGATATTGAGCTTTGTGCTCGGAGGGATAGAGTAAGCGGTGTTTTCTCTTGCTGGGACGTAAGCCGCGGTGATACTTGAGTCCCAAAAGTGCGGATGTGCATAGCGGTGTTTTCTCTCGCTGAGACGTAAGCCGCGGTGATTTGTACTACGCGATCGATCTTTCGAATCAGGAGCCACCATGATGGAAATCCAATTTCCAATACGTGTATTTCGGCTTTATTTGTAGAGCCTAGTATGGCGACATAGTGGGATGGGGCACTCATGCCGTCTATGATTTATATTTATGATTGAAATTGTTTTTGACACTATGCACTTATTATAGTATCAAAGGATTTGTTTTAAACGTATCAAGCATGTTTGGCTGTTATAAGGTAAAACCCTATCCTCCGGCTTGCGTTGCATTGTGTGATGGGACCTGGGTCTTATAATAGCTTCATTTTTCGAAAAAGCATTGCGCTGTTTATTCTATGCACTAGTATTCTTGGGAGGAAACCCGTTCCGTGTTATACGGCGTGGTCCCTTGAATTACTCTCTTTTAAAGTAAAGTTTTAAATAACTGTTTTAGTTCTCACACCAGTCACATGACTGACCTGGAGTTTATTGTTTTAACCTAAACTCTGGGTGCCCTTATTTTCGACACGGGCAGCTAGTAGTTTTGGTTTTGCAGATTTATATTCACAGGATCCTGGTTTACAGCTGGAATGATGTCCGGAAAGCTTTGTATCCGTATATCTCTTCTAGTTGTGTATTATATTATTTTCCGCTGCTATGTATTTAAATGTAATTTAAATCTATGATATTTCCGTGTAATATTCACTTATACTCTGTATATTCTTGTAATCTGATGCATTGTTGTAATATACAATGGAATGTTCTTCTGTTTGTGTTTTGATTTGTCTTGTCCTCACAGTAATTCGTTCTTTCTCATCTCTTCGGAGATCGGGGAAGTTTCGGGTCGCTTCATCACGATGAGACGACCCGAATTCCCGCTCTGACGGAAACAGGGATATCTTTGGAATATAACACAGAAACAGATAATAGCAGAACAGAATTAAATAAATACACCAGATAATGAACAATAGAATATACTGGATAAAAGTAATCATCAGAGTTACACAGTATACAGGATCTTACTTAGTACAAATACAGTTCAGCTATACATAAATGTCTACAGCGGAAATAAACAAAATACGTACAATAGGAGCTGAACAGCATAAAAAGAATAAATGATAGAATCCATCTTCAGCTCCAGCTATCCAGAAAAAGAACCAGCTAAACTTGAATACAAGGCTGCCCGTGTAGAAAAAGGGGCACCCGAGTTTGAAAGTGAAACAAACTACGAGTCAGTCATGGGACTGGTATGAGAAATCCACTCAACACATATATAATTGGCTAATCACAGGACCACGCCACTTTCGTGGAACGGGTTTACTCCATTGGATTGCCAGTGCTTTAAAACAAATCTTTCTTTTAAACATCGCTATGCTTTTTATAAAAATGAAGCCGTTATAAGACTCAGTTCCCATCACACAATGCAACGCAAACCGGAGGATAGAGTTTTACCTTATAATGGCCAAAATATGATTGATACGAATAAAACAAAGGCAATTGATATTATTGCTAGTGTCTATATGTTTGAAAACACTTTCAAATCATAACTATCAATCATAGACGGCATGGGTACCATATATCATGTCGCCATATATATATACAATCAAAACCGCACAATGTCGTATTTGGAAATTGGATTTCCGTCATGAACCAAGGCAAAATATAGTCCTTACCGAATTCGAGACAATCTAGCCTACCATGTCTCAGGATCAGAGCTCGAGTGACCCTAGGAGCGACAGGGCCGGTCCACCGATGTGGATTAAAATGCCTGAGCAATACGTTTCCCGGCCCTTTGGGGCGCAAACGAGCCAACGAATGACTCCATCGGACCCGGATCGTCCGATCAAACCGAGGCGCCTCGCAACAGCAATAACCACATAGGTGAAAAGTATATAAATGTCAGGGCTGGTAGGTCACTGACACCACCCTAGCTAGAAAGAAACGCATGCCCTCCCTGAGGTCCTTCCTCCCGTTTTAGGTTCATACCGGGGTGTGAGGCCCGCGAATTCACGTTATACACAAAGCTACGCCACACAGGCGGTGCTTTGATCATCACCACAAGACTTTGCTTTTCAACAGAAGCCCTGATCACTGCATCTTAGCATGCCACACAGGCAATTCACGCCATGCGATTGATGTCCATTGATATACAACCTCTGAGCTCGTACGTCTCAGAGAAGGGTGTTAAGCAAAAGAATAAATTCTCCGCCGCCAAACAGATGTATATTTAACAGAGATCAATCAACACAGAATAAAATCCAATCTCGGACACACAGTCCATTTGCAAGTCCGTTCTGAATAATAAAAGCAAGCAGTTTGTTTATAAACGATGTTTATAAATGAAGTGATATGAATTATCAGTGGATAATTCGGGAAATGTAAATACAAGTGTGAATTGAAAAGGAAAATTTATTTTTCCATATATGAACAAGTAATATAAATGATGTTTGTAAATAAAGGTGAAAAATTATCATTTTGATAATTTTAATATTTAAATTCAAATATGAATTTAAATGAGAATTTGGAATCGTGTTAAAAAGGGAAACGATGAAATCTATTCTGATGTTCAGAATGTAAATTGAATTAAAATAAATCCATATGGATTTATGATTTGAATTCGATTAGATCGAATTTATATGAATAAATAATTTTCAGAAAAGATATTAGGATTATATTAAATAGAAGTTTAAATTTAAATATGAAAATAGATTCACTGTAATATATATATATATATATGTGTGTGTGTGTGTGTGTGTGTGTGTGTTATAATCAATAAAATATTCTATAATAGGAATTGGATTTCAAATGGATTTGGAGTGGAAACTTATTTTAAATTATAAAATAAGGAAGTTAAATTTATAAACGACGTTTATAAATTAAGTGAGATATATTACCATTAGATAATTTAGAAGTTTAAATTCAAGTATGAATTTAAAAATGAATTGGAAATCGTTTCAAAAAGGGGATGACATATGTTATTCCGGAATTTGGAATATAAACGGAATTGAGATAAATCTAAGAATTTGTAATTAGAATTCGATTTTTTCGAATTTTATAAATAATTTTTTTATAAAGGGAATTGGAATTTAATATAGCAAATTGAGGTATAAATAAATTTATAACCCAGTAATAAAAATCAACAATTATAGATAATCGAAAATATTAAGTTAGATTTGAAAACTGGATTTAATATATATTAAAACGAGATTGAAATATAAATTAAACGAATTTTAACATTTATATTTAAATATAATTAAAACGAGCTTGCCGTAGTGCGGCAATTCGTAAATTAGCATTTAGAACTTCAATTAAGTATATATAACTTAATTTAAGTCGGAGTTCTTTGAAACAAGAATTGTCAGGATCGATTGAATAAAAGTTTATTAATGAAAAGAAAAATCTAGATTTCGTCTTATAGATTTTGAGTTATGTCAAAATTAAATTTTTAGAAACACAACGCCATAACCATTATTAACCATAACGGTTTATTTAAATTAATAAAAGGGTTTTAAGCAAATAAAACTTGAATTTCCATTAGAAAAATCCAGATTTGAGTTATAAAATAAATGCGAACTCAAGCAGAGTAAATGAATTGATTTTTGAAACAAAAATCATATTTTTAATTGTTGAATATAATTAACTAATTTGAAGAATAATAGTTAATGGAATTTTGAATCGAAATTGGACTTTGGATAAGTAAAAGGGGCTTGTAAATTTATATTCAAAATCGAATATGAAACTTGAATTAAAAAATGGAATTTGATTGGCTTGTAAGTCAACTAAAATATATTTGAACATGATATGTTCAAATAAAAAGTGAAATAGCCAAAAGAGCTAATTTGAGAATCAATTAGCAAGTTAAGTAAAAATGGTTGGGTTGAGTTGTAATAAATTGGGAATGGACGCATATATATTAAATAGGTATGGAACTAAGAGAATGAAGTTAATATTTTGAGTGCCCAACAAAAAGGTACATGTTTCAATTCCATATGAGTTTTTATGTGCCGAATTGGCAAGCCACTTGGTTTTTTAATTTTCTTTTTGAATGGAAATGGCTTAGAGAGGCAAGTTGGGGTTTGAGCTATTGACCGATGCAAAGGAGGTGCTGGGGAAATTTTCCGAAAATTTAAGGAGTTAGAATGTTTTTAAAAGAATTGATAATTATAAATTAATATATCAATATACATAGAATTCGATAAGGAAACGAATTATAATAGAATATTATAAACAAAAAGAAAATCTATTAATTTAAATCTGATAAGAACAGAAAGAGAAACGTATACACGTTTAAAAATGAATAATTTGTTTTTATGGTGTTAATTATTAGAGATAAGTGGCCTTGTCTATTTTGAGGTTAAGGATGTTTTTAGCCAAAGTTTGAGAGGTAATTATACCCCAACTTGATTGATTTCATTATTAACCGATAAATAGGAAGATTCAGTCTCGAAGATCAATGTTTAAAGAGATGTAGTTGAATGCAATAATTTTGGGTTGTTGTAACAATATTTTACACGATAGTCGTTTTAACCCAGGTATGTGGAATTTTGGAAATATAATAATAAATATTTCCTAATTATAGAAATAAATGGTTGTGAAAGGAAGAAGTAGTTGGAAATGAATTCCAATCATAAATAGAACATATTTTCTAAGTATAGAAAATAAAAGAAGGTGATATATGGAAATGTTTTACCCATTAGAGTAAGAAGCCAAGACGATGGTTGAAAATATTTGGTTAACAAATATTTGTAAGGAAATGGAGAAGCGATTAATTAATGAAATATTAATTAAGGGGACCAGTGATTGTTTGACGCTTTGGATGGATGTTTGTTTTTTCTTCGATAATTAAATAACCGACTATCGAAGTTTTTGACCACATTGTCAATATGGAGAGACCGGTTGTATTATTATCCGAGAACCACTCCGTATTGGCAGTAGTATTGCGAATCAAATTATATGAAGACAATCAGAGACGGAGTAAAGTGCAAAGGCTTTTTCTGTTAATCCTAGGTAGAAATTGCCTAAGATGGATTAATGGAAATTGTGCATGCGGGTTTGTTCTATCCCAAAACGACCGTGTATGGACGAATGTCTGACAGAGTATTTCCAATGATCGCATATGTTGGTCTGTAAAAATACACATCTGGTGGTGGAGAATTTATTCTCTTAGCACAATATCCAAAATACCTTTGTGCAAATTAGTTAATGATTAACGGATCTGACCATGTAGCATTCAAAGTGATTGTGCTATCAACGAAAGGTGAGTAATCGTAATATCAAGCCTCGCAACCGGGAAATGGTATAAAATTGGGTAGGTCACATGGCTAAGTAGGTCGTACCTAAGTAGGGTGTATTGTCACCTGATCTAAAGAAATTCCAGTTGCTTCTTTAATCTTTCAATGTTGTCCCTTTTGGGAAACGCTTGCTGATCCCAGTCGTTGGTGACAATACAATCAGTACTCTCAAGCGAAGTGAGGGGTCGGTCATGTTTAACATGGGTTGCAAAATGTTCTTGTTGAACCCAGTGTACTCCTCTCTAGAGATACATGTCGGAAGGTGGTCCCATACCTTGCCAGTTTGAATTCATTCTCCACTAAGAGCTCGCGTTTTTGATTGTATACTATGTATGTAGAGCGTGAGATGCAAGCATTCTGCTAGATTGCTATATACTTGTTTTAGACACTATTATAATATCAGAAAAGTATTGATTTTAAAGAATGTTCTGTGTTATCGTAAGGTAAAAACCATTTGTGTTTATGTGGGGATCGGTCTTACGATTATCTTTTCTTTCAAAAAGAATTTTTAAAAGTTAAACCGAGTGTTTGGAGTTTACTCATACCAGTCCCATGACTGACCCAGAGTTTATTTTATTTTGTTTTGACCTAAACTCTTGGGTTCCCAAATTTGAATAGGCATTCAAGTAGTTCACGTATTTACAGATATTCTTGGAGGAGCTTGGAGTAGGAGGCTTCAGCGTTATTTAGTTATTGTTATTTCCGCTGTGTTGTAAGTGTTGTACTCTGATAATGATATGTTTATACAGAAAAATTTTGTATTCCAAAAGTTGTTATATATTTTATTCCGATGCAATGTGAGATTTTTTGTTGTTGTTCGGTTCTTCTTCTATCTTTTTTCTTCTTATTTCATAATGGTTTGTATTTCTGTGCAATTTGGGTTGGACATGTGGTGTGTTTAGTTAACTTAAATAGTACGGAAATTTGGGCTATTACATAAACAAAATGGTTGGAGTTTACTCACACCAGCCCCATGACTGACCCAGAGTTTATTTTATTTGTTTTAACCTAAACTCTTGGGTGCCCAAATTTGTACAGGCAGGCAAGTGTTTCAGGATTTTACAGATACACTTGGAGGAGCTTAAAGTAGGAGGCTTCACTATTAGTGAGTTATTTCTGCTGTGATGTATATGTGTTGTACTCTGATATGGTATGTATATAAAATATAGATTTGTATTTAAAAGTTATGATATATGATATTATATTTTGTTTGTTCCACTCTGAGATTCCGATGTTCTCTTTTGTTCTATCTTCTACCTATTCCTATTTATTTAACTCTAATGACTCGTATTTCTGTGCAATTTGGATTGGATGTGTGTTTTCTCAGTCAACTCAGATAGTACAGGTTTGCGAGTCATTACACAAACATCACTGCAACAAAATAGTGTAATTGCTGAAATATCTGTAGAAGTTTCATTTAATTGCAGATGTATGTGTTGCTCTTTTTGAATTAAGTTTGCAGACATCACTGCAACAAAACAAAATAATTTCCGAATTATCTACAAAAAAATCATTTAATTGCAGATGGACGTTTTGTAGATTTCTAATAAAATTTGCAGACAATCAAAGCAACCAAACAGAATAATTGCAAATAAAACGTCAATATTTACCAATAACAACATAGCATATTAAGCTTGCAATAAATTCACAAAGTCAATTCCTTACAAGTAGTAAACACTAAACCAAATTTCATCAAGTAGACATTAAAATGAAAAACAAAAACACAAATTTAATTGTGTTTTGAAGAACAAGTCCTTTTGTTATGACCCAACTTCTTGCACAAACCACGTTTAGTGGTCTTCATAAATTCACCATCGGATTTTATCCTCTTAGAAGATGATAGATGCGCAGACGTTCTTCTACCTTTTAGAGGAGTTATAATTACATCTTCAACAAAAACATATTCGCCCATAAAGTTTATAATAGGATTGATTGGATGAGAATAAGCTGACCGAAAATAATGAACTTTGAATTAAATCTTCAATGAAGTCATACACATTCAACTTGTCACAGCTCAAAATACATATCTAACAACATAAGTGCAAGGAAAAACATTTATTTGTCACATATTACAACAACAAACTCGACTACATAAATCAATAGATTGATGGACCGGAGAATGAGCTTAAAACACATATGCACTTGATTTGATAACAAACCATAAAGCTCCTTCCAAATGAAGAGTTCTTAACCAATTTTCATTCACAGGACATAAAGCTCTATTCCAACTAGTAGCAACTTCACGATGACAAGACACAAGTTTCATTAACTACACTCTAATTTTATTCAGATAAGCAGTAATTGGTAAATGTCTTTCTTCCACAATCCATTTGTTAAAATTCTCTGAACAATTAGATGACATTTCACCATAACGACAAGTAGGGAAAAAAAATCATTAGTAAACTTCTCAAAAGGAATTCCACTTAAAAAGTTAGCCATAGTGGATCCACCAGCATATTTAAAATTCTTCAATGCAACATTAAAATCAATCAAATTGGAAGCATAAGCGATACGTGCAATATATCTAATAACCACTTCTTCTTTTATTTGGAAAATTCAGATTTTGGAGCAACCTTTAAATTATTGTTCAAATGATAATAATAGGAACCATGAACTGAATTTGGAAACAATTTTCGAGTAACAACAAGAATATCACGATGACGATCAGAAATGAAAACAAAACCTTTACTATCATCTTTAAGAAATTCTTTAAGTTGTTCACAATACTAAATCCAATTGTCTTCATCTTCACCAGACATAATAGCAATTATTATAGGGAAAAACCTATTAAAAGAAGCAAACATATAATTAGCTAAACAATAAAATGGAGAACAACATCAGTTAGGAAACTAATTGTAAGAAAACATGCACAAATACAAAAAAGTGCAGAAAAAAGAAATTATTGAAAAAAGCAAATAATGGTTATGAATTGCTGCGCAAAGTTACAGTAAAAGGTGCGTACATATTTACAATTATTATAAATAGTTGTATGCATATCTGAAATTATTTTGAACAGTTGCATACATAGCTGCAAATATTCTGAATTATTGCATGCATATCTTCTTGTAGTATTAATTGAATATGTGCACATATCAACAATTATTGCAGTCATATCAGCAATCATTTATAATAATTGCATTCATATCAGCAACTATTTGCAAATATTATAGCAACTATTTGCAAATATTAAAGCAAGAAAGCAGGATTATTGTAGAAATTGACGCAAAAAAATAAATTATGTAAATACCATACCATTATTTCCTTTTTACCAAAAGCAACCATCAAACATCCTTGAGCTCTTCGCTTCATAAAAGTAGCATCGACAAATATTAACTGTCGACAATATTGAAATCCATGTGCACAAGCTTCAAGTCCAATAAAAACCCTCTCAAATTGACATGTAGTATCATTACAGTCCAAAACAACTTTTTTGCTAGGATTAGTTGTGAGAAAAGGATCACAAAAGGACTACAAATGGTGACAAGACATTATATCACTTCCAAGCAAATCTTCTTATGCCAACCTCTTCCCACTATAAGGAAAAATTACTTAAAAATAACATTATGCTCAATTCGAAACAACTTAATAATGCCTTTGGTCTTCATTAACAGATTAGCTTGAGTATGATCATAAACCAACAATTTAATCAATTTACTAGGTACAGGAGGATTGGTTACATCATGAATTCCAGCGCCACAAGTTTGTTCAGGTTGAAATCACTTTACAACAAAATAGCGAGGAAGATTAAATATAAGGGAAGCATGAATCTTGAAACTACAATTTTTTTTCTAGAACTAACGGCCGTAACCATTTCCTTATCATTCTTAACCAAATCAAGCTTTAATCCAATCTTCATACTATACATCACCACATTAAGCCTAAATTCAGTAACACCTCCGAAAAATTGCTGACCAACACCAGTAAAAACAGGTTGATTCAAATCACTTCTCACTAATTTCCTGAATTGAATGTTAGAATCACCAGAACCAACAAAGGAAGAATCACTACTACAAGGAACATTATTTGACCCTACATTGTTAACTGAAGAACAACCATGAATGATCTCAAGAAAAATAACCAAGTAATCCTCACGATTATGTACAACCAACAATAGAATAGATTGAAGATCAAAATTAGTTTCAATAAACCTTATCAAACCATCACTAAAGTGATATAATTCAAATGATAATGAACTTAAATCAGTCGATTTACCACAAACAACATTTCTCAACATAGTAATCGAACTACCAAAATGAAGACGCAAACAAAAGCTATCATGCCCAAATTTCAGCAACATCAGTACACCCACATCAACAGGAACACTGTTAAATATATCAGAAAATCAGCAATAATCAGATAAAATTGCAGACATATCAGCAATATAAACTACTCCATTAAATATTTCGCACCAAATAATTTTTGATAAATAAGCAAAAATGAGCTAAAATTGCATACATATCAGCAATAATCAACAAAAAATCAATAATCAACTAAAAGTGCACATTTAATATCTTTAACAAATTATTGTTGAAAAAGCAGTAATAATCAGGAAAAATTGAATACATATCAACAGTAATCACCTATAAGTGCAAAAATAATATATTCTTCAAATTGTTATTGAAAACCAACAATAATTAGAAAAAATTGAACACATATCAGCAATAATCAGCAAAATGTGCATACATAAAATCTTGTATAAATTATTACTAAAAAATAATCAATAATCACTAAAAATTGCACATATATCAGCTAAATGTGCATACATAAAATCTTGTATAAATTATTGTTGAAAAAATCAGCAATAATCACCAAAAATTGCACACGCATCAGATGATTTACAATTTTTTCCAGAATTAACTCAAATAAACAATACACCATATCTTGTAAAAAATATCAACAAATAACTAAGCACAATTTCCTTCATCAATTATTCATGTATGCATTAACTAAAATAACTACAAGAATGCAAAATAACTAAACAAAATCCCATCAATGATTCAATGCCAACAAAAGCTAATCAACAATTTCCATCATCAAAAATCAAAGACAAAAAAAGAACTATAAAATTACCTGGAAGAAGAAACACCCGTTAAGACAATTGACAAAAGTCGAATTGACCAGATAAAGTTGTGAATCAAAGATCGAACAAAGTCCAACAAAATCATGTAATCAAGATGCCATAAGCAATTAAAACCAACATTAATTTGAACGAGGGTATTTATGGAAAAAGACTAGTAAAAAAAATAAGAATCCGAAAAGTATATTTTAGAGCGGGAGGAGTTGCCGTGAATTAAGTTTAATTTTAGGGACGTAGGCCTAATTTTCACTAAATAAAACCAATAAAATATTAATTAATTCCAAAATAATTTGATTTAATGATAATAAATCAGTATTATTGTATATATCGAAATAGAATATCATATAGCTCCAAACAAACATATTTGGATTTATAACTCGATATTTTCAAAATTCAAGCTATATCAATATTCAATTTATATAAAAACCCTTTTATCTATTTAAATAAATCGTTATGGTTTATAAACGAATCCGTAGCGACTTTCTAAAAATTTGATTTGGACATAACTCACAATCTACAATATGAAATCTTGATTTTTCTCTTTCATTAGAAAAATATATGTCAAAACATTCAAATGTTTCTTGTTTCGAAGAAATCCGACTTATATTGTATCTTGTATATTCATTTAAAGTTCAAAACGTAAAACTACAAAATACTATGGTTCACAACGTTATGAGCTCGTTTATTATTAATTAATATGTTCAAACGTCGTTTATAAATAAATTCGTTATTATAATTCGAATCTAAACTCAATTAAATCTCTTAATTTATCCAATTCACACAATATTGCAAATTCAACTATTTCAGAGGATTTCAAAAATTAAGTTTATTATTACACTATTTATATTAATTAAATATTCAAAATTATTTAATTCAAACCATTTAAATTATCAAACCACCATTTAAATAATTAAATAAATTACTCAATTGTTAAAAATACGTGACATTACATTCCTTCTCCCTTAAAAGAATTGCGTTCCCGAAATTACTTAGTAATAAAGATGCTATAACTCTTCCAATTCCTCACAACCTACTTGGTTGATTTCTTACACTTCATATCTCCTCAACTCGGTTCTTTATAGAACATTTAATTCTCATGCCGATACTCAAATTTTCTTCATTCATCTCAATTGAGATGTCCACCATTTTTGGAAAATCCATCGTTACATTTTTATCTCCAACCATATGCTTTCCTCTGCATATTTCAGCCACATCTATTCAAATTGATTTTAAACCAATTTTTTTAACTTCCTTATTCCATTTTAAGTCCTATTAACCAATTCTGGGTTTCTAATTTCTTATAAATCTATAAGTCGATTTCTAATTATCAAAATTTTCTTATAAATTTTCTAACTCTTTAAATTTTCGGGAAAATTTCGCCAGTGTCTCCTTTGCACGGCTCAATCAGTGCAATTACAACTCACCACTCAAGGCCTTCCCCAACCAAAAAGAAAACCAACAAGCGAAGCGGCTTGGCAAATAGACTCATAAATCTCATACTCAATTAAATATGTACCTTTTGTCGAGCATACCATTTATTTCCTTCATTCATTTCATTCCATACCTGTGTAACATATACATATACATATACATGCATTTCCAATCAATTTCAAATCAATCCAACTTTTGGTTTTAAATTTATTAATGACTTCCTGATCAGTTCACCTTCATTCTATAATTCAAACTTGATTTCTATTTCAAAAATCAATTCACTAATTCTGCTTGAGTTCCAATTTTATTCCAATAATTAACAACATCTAATATATACTCAACTTGCTTACGCATAAGTCAAATTCATTTTAATAACTTGAATCTCAAACATTTCTCTTTCCACTCTACGCAATTCCATTCGGGATTATTTTAACCCAGTCTAACTCCATTTAACTTAGCTTAAGTTAAATTTCAATGCACTTGATACACTTTTACCATTCCAATCTATTTTACTTAATAAGTTAAATTTAAATTTCAGAATTCAAATTTCTGGGTTTTATTTCAAATCTATTTGAAATCATATGTATTTATACATACACATAACCATATTAATTCAAAACTTTTGAATTCTTAAAGCAACTTATTTTCTCAAACAATTTTTCATTAGCATTCTTACAATGGTAGCAATACATCACTTAGAAACTCGAAAATGAATATTGATGATGTCTGAATCATCATCAGAATTAATTTCCAGCGGTTGACGTGATTTCGGTGCTTAATCACTTTCAAAATCCATTCAAAACGATTTTTATTCAGATCCTTTCTAAAATACTTCTATAACATTTTAAAAATAATCCAGAAAAATATTTCTTCCAACATTATGAGGTTTAAGTTCCATATTCTGCTTCAAACTCAATCTTAGTTCACCTCATTTTTATTTATCATTCTAATACAAATTTGTATACGGTTAATTATATAACCACTTCAATTTTATAATCTTATTAGATTGTAACCATCAAACACACAATATATTATAATAATTTCTTTGAGAATTTCAGATCCAAATTCCATGATTTAAAATCATAAATTATGGATTTAAAACCAAATTTCATTTTAATCCAACAATTTATTTAAAATTGCAAGTCTTACTTAGGAACTCGAAAATGAACTCCTTGACGTTCATGACCATCCGCGGTATTATTTTCCAGGGACCCAAGTACGAACTATGCTTACAAAATCCTTTAAATCCGTTTATTTTCATGAACTCCTTAAAAATAATCAAAACATCCCATTTCCAAACTTTTAGGAAAACCATTTCCAAATCCACCGGAAATTCAAATCCTTGATTCTCAACTCGAATCCATTTTCCATTTATAAACCTTGTTTATAAATTTACTTATATAATTTTAATTCCATATAAGTTTAATTCACATAGGTTCTTCTTGGTTTAAATTCATAATTACAATTTTACTCAGGTTAAATCTCTTAACCAACCTATATAAAAGATAAGATTATCTTAACCCAACAGATAGCTAATACCCATAACTATTCAGGTACAACCACCAATCAATCGAACATCCATCAAACTATAATTAGTTTAAAAATTCCTTTATATATAAAATATATAAAGTCTTGGTAAAATTATTTCATTTACCAACTCTATAAAACAATATTATGTCGATTTGTCTTGTCCAAGTGTTTATAAATCCTCATTAACCACATCAGCTGAACGCATCAATGTGGAATTCATATACCACTCAACTGATAAACAAACATAATATAAAACCATTTTATAACACTAACAAGTACGCTCACTCATATATACACACTCAAACTCAATCCAGGGCATTACAAACCCCATTTCAACTGAGTTACACCACAGAGCTAAAGTTATCACTCAACCTTCAGTTCTGATACCATTGTAATGGCCCAACAGATTTCCAATCCTGATCATTGACACAAATACCATGCCGACTAACCAATCACCGGAAATTTACTAGATCATTTTTAGAAAAAAGTTAAAGGGTGAGATATAGAAAGAAAAAAGTTAGAATAGAAGAAAAGAAGAACATAAATACAACAGAATCAGAGCAGACACAAATCTCACAGTGGAACAAATAAAATGTATTTTATAACATAACTTTGAAATTGTAACTGTATATACATGCCATTATCGAAGTACAACACTTACAATAGAAATAGACAATAGCTATAAAATGTTGAAGCCTTCTGCTCCAAGCTTTTCCAAGTGTATCTGTAAAATTTCGACTACTTGACTGCCCGTACAAATTTGGGAACCCAAGGGTTCAGGGTAAAACAAAACAAAATAAACTCTGGGTCGGTCATGAGACTGGTGTGAGTAAACTCCAACCACTTGATTTAACTTTTGAAACTCCTATATAAAATAAAGGATAATCATAAGACCAATCAACACATAAACACTGGTGTTTTTTCCTAATGATAACCTAAAATATTCTTTGAAACAATACTATTTTGATATTATAATAGTGTCTGAATCAAGCAAATAGCAATCTAGCAGAACGCTTGCATCTCATGCTCCATATACAGAGTATAAAATCAAAACAAAGGGCACTTATTGTGTAATGGATTTCAAACTATGACAAGGAATGGAACCACCCTTCGATAGTATATTTCTATTAAGGAATACACAGGGTTCAATAAGAACATCTTGTAACCCAGGACACACATGACCAACCACTTATTTCTTTTGAGTTTACCAAATGTATTATCACCAAAAATTGGGATTAGCAACCGTTACTGAAGCTTACAATAGTGTTAGAATAAAGAAGTAAATAGATTTTTCTCAAGATTAGGTGATAATACACCCCAAAGGGAGTGACCCACACAGCCATGCTGCTCACCCAATTTTTTTCATTTTTTGATTTGAGGCTTAAGGCCATACTTTCCTTTTTAATACCACAACATCTTTCACTTGGAATGCCACATCGTCAAACCCGCAAAATCATTATCCCTAAAAATATCACGGGAATAAAGCTAAGAGAAATGAATTCCTCTATCACGAAACAGAAATATGTTTGAAGAGATCAATATAGATGATCTGTCAGGCATACTCTGTCAGACATTCTTCCGTACAAGTTGTCTTAGGACTTGACAAATGGAAGGCACCATCCTATCAATCCATGATTGGCAATTTCTAGTAGGGTTAACAGAGCAACCCTTGCACCTTACTCCGTCTCCAATTATCTTTAGCATATTGGATTCATAATGCTTATTCCCATATGGAGTGGTTTTCATATAATAAATGTAGCGACCCGAAAATTTTGACACGTGAATCTAGACACTAATACATCCCGTGTACAAACTCAAGCATTGAAAACCCAGAAAGCTAATAGAAAGAAGTTAGAGGATGAGAGATGAAAGAAATATTAGAATAGAAGATTAAGAAGATCCTAGTCCCACAGCGGAATGGACAAAATATAATAATCAATAATACTTTATACAAAAAGAACTGTATATACATAATTACATATCAGAGTATACATTCAGGTTAATACAACACACATCGGAAATACACTAGTACCAGTAAATATATGAAATACGTCTCGACTTCAACTCCTTTTCTGAAGCTCCAAGTGATACCTAACCTGATAATATACTCGGTCTGACCCGAGCACATTTGAAGAAAAGCAAAATTCACCTGGATCAGTCTGGAATACATTCAGTGATAAATTCATACAGCAACCAACTTGTTTAACTTTAGGAATACTTTTGAAAGAAAAGGATAATAGTAAGACCAGTCCACACATAAACATGGATGGTTTTTTCCTTACTATAACCCAAATTTTTTTTGAATAAATATCTTAGTCTGATATTATAATAGTGTCTAAATACAAGTAAATATAATCTAGCAGAACACTTGCTTCTCATGCTCCACATATATAATTGTAACAACCCGAAAATCTGGGCCAGTTTAAAATTTTTATTTTGGCAATTTTAGCGAATTTTGATTATTTAAAATGAATTATTTTAAATAATATCGACGAAAATTTATTTTGAATATAATTAGAACGTATATATTATATATGCGTCGTCGTTAGAATATAAATAATTATATATAATTATAAATAGAATTGAAAATGGCGCGGTAGTTCGATAATTCGATTTCAAACTTCAATTGAATGTACCGGGTGCATAACAATCCGGATTTTAGTGAAACCAAAAACATTAGGATCTATTTTAGGATATCTTTCCAACGAATCCGAAAAATCGAAATTTCATAACGGGAATCAAAAGATATGTCCAGTTGAAATTTCTGAATAGTCGCTATGGAATTCAGGCCCTTAAAAATGGAAATTTTGCAAGCGACCTCGGATTTCGACGAAACCACTTTTGTTGGATCCGTGATATCAAATTATTGCTAGGTTTTAAATTTCATAATTTTTTGAATTAATATGTGAGCGTGGCAAAGGAAAACGCGTTTGACCAATTTTAGTTGATTTTAATCGACTGGAAAATGGCTATTTTTCTAACGGTCTCGGAATTCGGCGAAACTAGTTTTGTTAGGACCATATCATCAATACGAAGCTAGAAAATATTTTTCTGCAATTTTTAGAGTTAGTATGTGACCCCGGTAATTTGAAATGTACGTTTAAAATTCAATATAGTGATTTAAATATAAATTTGACGAAAACTGATCGAAATGATCGAATCAGCTTGCGATACATATCCCATTGTGTTCGGAATGGGGGTAAAACTCTATGGACGACAGGCGGTGGGCCTCGTTTAGAGGTCGTATGTAAAAGTCAACTTTTTTCATAATAAAATAATTAAATAAATAAATAGAAAAAATATTCTCTCTCCCTCCTTAAATCACGTTGGCCCCCCCGTTCGATTCAATCAGAAAAAAAAGAAAAAAAAAAAGAAGAACGCGGAGACGAGCATCGCGCCTCCCTAATCGCATGCCCCCCCCACCGTCGATGAGCGATTGACCGCCGACCTCCACGAGAAGAACCCCCCGCCCCCCCACCCCTCGCCAGAGGCGACGCGAAGAACACCCCCTCCCCTCTGAACGACGCTGCACCCTCCACCTCGGCCTTGTGAACCGCCAGCACCCCCAAATCGAGCTCCAGCGAACCCTACCCCAAGGCCGCGCCTCCAACCATCGGAAAGGAGCACCCACCGCCCGCTGAACCCCAACTCCGGCGCCTACAACATCCCCTTCCCCCCTTCTAAAAATCTAGCTGTAAGTTTTTATGTTTTTCTATCCTTACCGATTTCGACTATAAGTCTTCTTTGTTATTTATTTTTATTTAATTAAACTAATGCTTATTTAAATCAGTTTTATGATAATTAACATCTATTAAAATCAGTTTTGTTTAGAAAGTATAGAAAAGATTAGATTTTTAAATTAGAAAAGATTAGATTTTTAAATTAGAAAAGATTAGATTTTTAAATTAGAAAAGATTAGATTTTTAAATTAGAAAGGGCGATGTTTTTCATATCGAAAAGGCTATATCTTTATACGATGAAGAGTTATATTTTTATAACATGAAAGTTGATATTTTTAATTAGAAAAGATGATATTTTTAATCAAGGAAAAACAAGATTTTTATGATGTCTTCATTTGGGTAAAGATGCAATCTTTATAAGGTTACCATTAGAATAAAAATTCGATTTTTATATATGGAATAGCATAGTAAAAATTCGATTTTTATATATTGAATAGCATAGTAAAAATTCGATTTTTATATATTGAATAGCATAGTAAAAATTCGATTTTTATATATTGAATAGCATAGTAAAAATTTGATTTTTATATATTGAATAGCGAAGTAAATATTCGATTTTTATATATTGAATAGCGAAGTAAAAATTCGATTTTTACATATGTAGTGGCTACAGCAACGAAGATGACGAAGATGCGTAAGGATGAAGATTTCTATAAATGAAGTGTCGTGAAGTTGGATGGCTATTGGTGAGAATTTCTCACCTTTCAATTTCATTTTCTAGTTATATATATATACTAGGATGCAGACGGTGTTTAGTAGCACCCGACACCCGTCATCCACAGACCATGGATGGCTTGTTTGTTTAATTGTTTGGTTGTATAGTTGGTTAGATTATTTGGTTTGAATTGAATTGTTTGGTGAAATGAAATTGATTTGATTGATGTGTGAATGGCGTGGGCCTTCACTAGACCGCGGATAAGGCTAGGCCTTGTCCCGTTTATAGTATCGTGTCGTTATGCCGCCGAAATTTTCTAAAAATAAGTTAGAAAAATAAAGATAACATTTTATTTAATAAATGAACCGAATAGAATATTCATAGGTTGAATAAAATAGTTGATCGTTAAAAATATAATTTTTAACGTGAATGTGAATAAATAAATATTCATTTACAAACCACACGGTTTGTTTATGTACACCTATTTAAAGGACATTGATTGGGACGATAAATTTTACACATCGCCCAACTGCACAAATAAAATATGTGTTTGATTGTTTGAAACCCCACACGGGTGTTGGGATGAAATTTGAAGTTCACTCATCCTGATTGATTAAATATGTCGATCGATTGATTGACAGGCTGTTATAAGCGTTAGATATCTATATTTGATGCTTATACAGTGTAGTGCACTTTGGTTGATGGTTGATTATATTTCAATGCTATTATATACGTGTGATGTATGAAAATACATATAATTAATATTATATGGTGATTGATTGGGCCTCATTCCAATTTAGAAAATAAAGAATAATATAAAATAAAGGTTCATGTGTTGACAATACTCATCCGTTGAGATTAGTCATGTGTTGAACGAAATATTTTAGTAATAAAATTTACATCTTTATCAATATAAAATAAAGGTGCATATGTTGACAGTACTCATCCGTTGAGATTAGTCATGTGTTGAACGAAATATTTTAGTAATAAAATTTACATCTTTATCAATATAAAATAAAGGTTCATGAGTTGACAGTACTCATCCGTTGAGATTAGTCATGTGTTGAACGAAATATTTTGATAATAACAACTATTTTGAAAAAGAAATATTTGAAATAGAATATTTAAAAATAGAAATATATGAAGCCGTGTTGATTAGATTGACGCCATTTTGACGTGAACGATATTTATATCGATTTTATTCATTTTGAAATGAATCGAATAGAAAACGATTTCGAAATGAATTGAATAGAAAACGATTTTGAAATGAATTGAATTGAAAACGATTTTGAAATGAATTGAATAGAAATGAAATTTTAAAACGAATTTATAAAGAAGAATTCATTTGTGCTTTGGATTGAAATGGAAGTTGAAATTGTTTTTGAAACGAATTTAAAACTATCTATATAATTCGTTTTAAATTGAAATCGACGAAATATATATTATATATATAATATAATGACCGGAATAGAACGCGCCGCGGTAGTTCGCGAATTTCGACCATTTATTTCAAACTGACATTGCGGGAGATCCGACCGTCGGATTCTCCTAAAACCGGAACCGTTGGGTTCGTATCGAAAAGAGCTTTCTAACGAATATTAGAAATTAGAAATCTAACGGTTGGATTTGGAATTATGTCCAA
This sequence comes from Allium sativum, assembly GCA_030737875.1. NCBI lineage: Eukaryota > Viridiplantae > Streptophyta > Magnoliopsida > Asparagales > Amaryllidaceae > Allium > Allium sativum. The sequence continues at coordinate 744,072,375 of CM060916.1, read as the reverse complement.
ATAAAATTTGAAAAAGGTCGTTGTAAGTGCAGTTCGATGGCCGTTGATGGAAATCGACTGTACATGCCTTGATAAAATTATTAAAATAGTAATAATTTGTGTAAAATCATAAGAAATGATTTAGAAAGGATTAGGATGAAAAACTCCATATTTGAAAAGATAAAAATAGATTTTTATCGAAATGAACTAGTTTTGAACTAGAATTATAGTTCTATTTATTTTTAAATAAATAAATTGAATTTGAAAAGGGTTTTAAAAATAACCAGAATTTCCAATGATTGCATTGGAGTGGATTTGAATCGAAATTGTCTTCGGAATATTTCGATGATTGGATTTCGTGATGATACAGATATTGTTATGGGAATTTGAAAGATATATATATATATCGTTATTTCCAATACGATATTTGTTTGTCGTAGAATTTGATATTGAATATAAGCCGGTATATTTTCTATTCAGAGCCTTGTGTTTAATATCAAATGTGATTTGGGTTTGTCGTGAATGGTGTCTTCATTAACACTGTTCTTGAACCCAGTTGAGAAAAGATTAAATCTTTTTATTTGGATTTAATGAAGTGTACAAATTAAATAATATTTAATTGAATTGATATTGATTTTTGGGTTTATCGTGAACAGTGTTTTAAATAACACTTATTCTTTAACCCGATAATTAATGGAATGTGATTTTGGGGTTTATCGTGAACAGTGTTTTTAAAGTGACACTGATTCTTTAACCCCGTTAAAGATTAAAACTAAGTGGAGTTTTAATGAATCTTTAATTAGATTGAAATAATCGAGAATGGAGTATCACCAGTTTTTCTCCAGGCGATAGTTAAATCTTTAATTAAATTTGAACGTGAAATGGTAATTGAATTTACCGATAACACCATGGTGTCAGATATGAAGTATTACCAGTTTTACTTCATGGGATGAATAGGTTGGGATTGGGAAATTAAAACAAATGATTACTTCGGTAAGGTTCATTAATCCCGACTAGTTGAATCGAAATTAAAAAGGAGATTAGAGAATAAATTCAAGGAATTTATCTTGGATAAAATTAATGGGAACCTTTCCCTATGAATGTAAAATTTAGAAACTAACTGTCGGTTAGCCAAGCAGAATGGTTTTCTGGACATTGATCTGATGTTGGTTTCGGCCTTCGGGGTTAATATTTGGGGAATTATTCTCTTGATTAATTTACGGTTAGTGACTGATGAATTGGAATGAGGCGTATGTTGGGTTTGTGTAACACTTATTTAAAATATACGCGAGTTATTCGGGAAGACTGGGTTTATCCCATTCTGAATAACTGATGCGACGATATGTCGAAGATGAAGACGATGGTCGAAGACCGGAGGTCTTCACGTCGTTTGGGTAAATACTGATGATCTTGATTGGGCTGTACACCCAAGAAGATGGAAACAGTTAGTGATCGTCCAGACGTGCTTGGAGATCGATGGATATGCGGGGTACTAGGTGCCTCCGGTTTCGTTCAGACCTAGAACGGACTTGTAAATGGACTGTGTGTCTGACATTGGATTTTAGTCCGTGCGATTGATCTCTATTAAATATATATCTGTTTGGCGGCGGAGAATTTATTCTCTTGCTTAACGCCCTTCTCTGAGACGTACGAGCTCAGGGGTTATATATTGATGGATATCAATCGCATGGAGTGAATTGCATGTGTGGCATGCCTAAGTGGCAATAGATCGAGGCTTCTGTTGAAAAGCAAAGTCTTGTGGCGATGATCAAAGCACATCTTGTGTGGCACAGCTTTGTGTGACGTGAATTCGCGAGCCTCGCACCCCGGTTGTGAACCAGAAACGGGAGAGGACATCAGGGAGGGCATGCGTTTCTTTCTAGCTAGGGTGGTGTCAGTGACCTACCAGCCCTGACATTTATATACTTTTCACCTGTGTGGTTGTTGCTGTTGCGAGGCGCCTCGGTTTGATCGGACGATCCGGGTCCGATGGAGTCATTCGTTGGCTCATTTACGCCCCCAAAGGGCGGGGAAACATAGTGTTCAAGCATAATAATCCACATCGGTGGACCGGCCCTGACGATCTAAAGGCTTGCCTGCGCGCTTGCCTGTGGCTCGGGCTAGAGAGTCACGAATCGGTAGAGGACGATCCCTGGCCTCGGTTCACAGACGGAAATCCAATTTCCAAATACGTGACATTTGCGGTTTTATTTGTAAACCTATATGTGGCGACATAGTGGCATGGGATGCTCATGTCGCCTATGATTGATACTTATGATTTGAAGTTGTTTTATACACTATGCACTTATAATAGTATCAAATGATTTGTTTTAAACGTATCAAGCATTCTTTGGCTGTTATAAGGGAAAACCCTATCCTCCGGCTTGCGTTGCATTGTGTGATAGGACCTGGGTCTTATAACAGCTTCATTTTTCTTTATTTAGCATTGCGCTGTTTGTTTATGCACTGGTAATCTTGGAAGGAAACCCGTTCCGCGTTAGCGGCGTGGTCCCTTGATTTACCTGACTTTAAAATAAAGATTAATAACTGTTTTAGTTCTCACACCAGTCACATGACTGACCTGGAGTTTATTGTTTTAACCTAAACTCTGGGTGCCCTTATTTTGACACGGGCAGCTAGTAGTTTTGGTTTTGCAGATTTATATTCACAGGATCCTGGTTTACAGCTGGAACGATATCCGAAAAGCTTTGTATCCGTATATCTCTTCTAGTTGTGTATTGTATTATTTTCCGCTGCGATGTATTTAAATGTAATTTAAATCTCTGATATTTCTGTGTAATATTCATTTATACTCTGTATATTCTTGTAATCTGATGCATTGTTGTAATATACAATGAAATGTTCTTCTGTTTGTGTTCTATTTTGTCCTGTTCTCAAACGATAGGGCGTTTCGAACGGTCTGGGTCGGTTTAGCGACTGGTTCGGACCGAGCGAAATTCCTTTTCGTCACAATAATATACAAACAAAACTGCGACGCTTATTGGAGATTGGATTCCGACTATGACAAGGTATGGAACCACCTGCCGATAGTGTATCTCTAGAAAGGAGTACACTGGGTTCAACAAGAACATTTTACAACCTGGCCACACATGACCGACCACTCATTTCTCTTGAGTGTATTAAATATATTGTCCCCATACGGCTGCGCAACTATCGTTTTCCCCGGGAGATACAGAAATGAAAAGAAGTAGCGAATATGAATATTCTCTACATCATGACAATACACCCTAATGAGGGCGATCCACATAGCCATGCTGCCTGCCCGATTTTTATCATTTCCCAGTTGATGAGGCTTGAGGTTATAATCGACTTTTGGAACATCTGGCCACTATTCACATCGTCCATACAAGTCATCGAGGAACAGGATGAACCCAAGGCAACCTCCTACCACATCCTAGGCATCACCGTATAGATTAGTAGCGAGTAGTCCTTACAAATCGGTAGATTTCAATCACGACAGAGTCACAGTCAAGAAATCTCTAGGGATCAGCTAGAGAAATTCAACTGTAGTTCCCTCGCTCATGAAGATTTACGGTCTTCAATTGCTCCATCTTGATCAGCATCTTCCATGTTTTCGTATTCATTGGTCGGAATGGTTTTCGAATATAAATTCGATCCAGCTCTTTCTGTACCAATAACGTCAGGCTAGATTTTGATAGTCGGTTATTTAACTATCAAAATTAACAATCATAAAATGAAACAGATCCATTGGTTTATTACCCAGCATCACTTGGCCATTTAAAATAATATAGCAGTTCTAATATATTGATATTCTTAAATAATTTTATTTATATACTTGGAAAATTTTCTTAAAACCTTATCCAATTTCTCATTAACTACCATTTAAAAACATTTGCTATAACATTACTTATTATCTATAATTTGGAAATTGATTCAACTTATCAATGTAAAACCATCGTTACAAATCTCCTTTTGTTTCCGTTATTTGAACACAATAATCGTCGCTTATCCTTTTAGAATGAATTCATTCTAAATCTCATTTCTTACTTTAAAACATTGTTATGCTCGCACCAATCTACTTTTAGATATTTCTATTATGAAAATATCATTTCACATCTTCAAGCCCCTTTTATTTCCTTTTATATTTGGAATCCCATCATATGTATACCCCACATTTTCAAATAACGTTACATTATTATTTCTCAAAATAAATTTACTTTTAACATCTCTCCTATTGTAACGAATATCATCCTTCGATAATCCTGAAGTTGTTCAAGTTGGGGTATTTTAATTACCTCTTAGACCTTGAACAACAACATTCTTATCTTAAGATAAATATCAGTTGTAATACATAAACCGATATTCATTCCCTATATCAAATCAAATCCCATTCTAGCTATACTTTAATGAAATCTCATCTCTTATTAATGTAACGAATTTATATCGCATCTTTTTAACTCTACTTGTCTTACCCCTTTTGATTCAATTTTGGGTTTCCATTTTTACTTCCCATTTCATATCCCCATTAGTTCCTAACCGTAAATCAGTAAGAAATTAATTTCCTAAATATCAACCCGAAGGACGAAACCAACATCAGATAAATATTCAGAAATCAGTTATATCAACTGATCCCTAGTAAAGTTAAATTCTTTAATTCCAAATTTTGGATTTTACTTTATTCAAATGTCGTTTCTAATAACCCGTTTCAATAATAGAAATTCGAGTTTTATAACTTGACAAAATATTGGATTTCATATAATCCAATTAAATATAATCCAAAAATAATTAATAAAAATTTGGTTTAATCATAACTTATATTATTATACCTCAAATCGCTTGACTATTCATTTACCATAACATGGCTTTTAAACTTCACACATTCCCATTTCTAAATTTGCATTCCCAAAGTATCCCTTGAATTATTTTTAAATACTTACCAAAAATCAAGTTTCAACATTTATTAAAAATAAAAATGGTTTACTTCACCATTAACTATTCTTATTAAATTAATAAACTAATTTAATAAAACAATCTCAGTTAACGCAGCCTTTAAACATGATTTATTCGTTAATCAATTCCACTTAGCACTTTCCATTAGCTAATAATATAATTAATTAAAATGATTCCATTCACATTGATTATTATTAAATAAATAATAATCAATATTAATATAAACCCATTCTAATTGTTATGTTAATTCTTCTTAGTTGAATTAGCTTAACAAAATCGTTTAATAATCACTTAATAAACACGTGCTTTGCGCACGGTAGATTTTGGTACAAAAAAATGGTGATTAGCGGTTAACACAATCAATGCATATATGTATGTTGTTGGTTTATTTCCTTTTTAGAAACTTAATATATTTTAAAATCTATATTCGATTATAAAATAAATTTCATAATTTCATTTTTATTGGTTCACCTGACGATAAATCAATCTTTATAAATAGTGTATATTTGGGCCTTCTGCTATAAATTTTCTCAACCAATACTATATATTGATTCAAAACTCAACAACATTCTACAACCAACAGGTTTTAAAGTCAACGGGGTTTAATCGACTCATATATAATATGAAATGAACAGCATACTGAATATTCGAGGAATCCGATTTGATTACTCATATATGTTCTTCCCTGCATCACAGATCATCATAATATTTTATAACAACATATAATTAAACAACGATGATATACTTATGTCAACCATTAAATCAACCATAGGCATTCAAGGCATCCAATCAACCAATTATCAACAATTAAATTTAATTATATGAATTTAGCACATCACAGTATTCTAGAAATGTGTGAGAATTAACTCATCATTGATTTCGACTGACGATCGTCGCGTTATTATGTTTAATTTCAAACAAGCGTTTAAAATTAGACGAAGTTCCAGTAAGTTCCCAAGTCAACTAGACCAGCTCGTACACGTAGCAGCCATCAATACAATTCTAACGGTGCTTGTTTCATCAATTTCTATTCACGAATAATATACAAGCTTCCTAAGTTTATACATATTTTTATATAGTTTAAAATATCATTATAACCTTAACTAAATTTAACTACCATGTTATTTTCTTGGTCCATGTCATCCTTAAATATATTCGCTCATGCGTCTTCCTTGGAACTAAGTATCTGTACCCCCGATGTTTTTACTTTCCTTTTCGAATAGAAGGAACTTGTTGCCACCTTTTTAACAACTTTTAAATGTGAATATAACTAACCTAGATAAATTATTTAATTATACCATACTTAATCTGTCACTAACCCCAACAAGTAATCCACGTTATCTTTCTATTACTGTATCATTCTGCTTTGTTTTATGCTCCAGAATTCGTTAATTGCATCACCCTAATCCACCAGTTTCCAGTTACAACCCCACATCCTACTTCCAGAATTCACGTTATATACATATATATTTGTATACTATAATAAAATTAACCTATAATTAACCATATGATAATTTTCCTTGAACAGTCAATCGCAAAGGATTTGCCTCCTAATCCACGTAATTAATTACATTAACCTGGCAATGTGTTTACTGTTCCCGTACACGTTTTCCTTCTTCACATCGGGTCTGAAAATCGATGTTCCAAAAAGTTTAAAAACCCGTTTCTTCCTATTTCGAAACCATCTGCTCTTATAAACACCATTTCCGCATCTCTTCTCTAACCTCCCTACGCAAACGCCACTTCAAACATACCCATTTCCTACTGATACTATCCGCAACAAGAAAAAGGACAAGACACAATCCATGTCCAAACTTCCCATTGTAGATCACAGCCTTGCTATAGCTTTTCACGCTGTCCCCCCCATGCACGCACGAACTCCGCCAAACTCTTCCTCTTGCCTTCCCAACCTTAACCATACCATCTGTTCAAACCTCGGCACCTCCTAACTCTGACAGGCGCAACCTCCTAGCTCACGGTGGACCTAAAAAGGAGCGACATAGATTTTTGGTTGAGTCAAAACGAAGTTCATTAAAGGGATAAAAAATCACTTGATTTGGTGGAGTATTCAAATTGTTTTAATTCTCGAAATATTAAAGGAGTGGATGGTTTTCTTTGAACCAGAAAAATGACGAAGGCTTTGCTACTGAAACGAATGAGATGAGGAGCTTTTGTATTTTTAGAGGGAAACAGCGTGTGTAGCATGCTTCAACAGTGCATAGTAGGATAATTTTTTATTTACATAGGTGATGGGCAGCACACTTGAGTAGTATGGGGTTGCGTTGTCTTCAGTGTACGGATACTGCTCATTTAATTTTGATAAGAAGGCACATATAGATATAGGTATGGTTTGTTTTCTTTGTCTGCACGGTTTGAAAACAAAAGGAGTCGCTGTACATTTCGTCACAAGCAAGAAAAAGATATTTATATGTATTGTCTTTCTTTATAAATTTACTCCCATTTAATTCATGAATGGGCTGGCTGCATGTTGGCGACTTTGAAAACATCACTGACATGTGCTGATTTGATCAATATGGCATTTAGTACAGCGGTAATAGGTTACAGGCAATAAATGGCTATATTAAGTTAGCGTGGTTCACTTGATCGGTGAAACAAAGTTGGATATATTTTTTATATGTGCATTTTCCTTTTTATGTTTAGCGTACCCCATTACATAAAATTTCATTCATATACGAACTTCTATGGACAAAAATAAATATATTATCATGTTAACCAATGTGTCCTGATCCCAAAAATATAATAATATAGATCAGTTAACTTATATTGTGAAGTCCCAAAATGCTAATATAGGGTATAAAATACTCTAAATAAAAAGTTGCTTATTTTCTAAATTAAAAATTACAGTAAAATTCTAAAAATTAAATTATAATTACGCCTCAAAAATCTTGTCCAAATTCGAAACCAACAATTAATTATAGTAAATAAATCGTTATGATTTATAAACGATTCCATAGCGACAATTTGAAAATTTGAATTGGGCATATCTTACAACCTATACAATGAAAACTCGATCTTTCTCTTTTATTAGAAACATATAATCAATTAGATTCGAACGTTTCTTATTTCACAGAAATCCAACTTATAACGGATTTTGTATATCCAATTAAAGTTCAAATCGTAAATTTTGAACTACCGCGTCATTTCGAGCTCATTTTAATTATATTATAAATAAATATATATATATATATATATTCGAACTCCATTTTATAAAATAAAATCGATATAAAATCCATTATATTTCCAATATAATATTAAAAAACAGATTTAAATATTCCAATTTAAATAATCGAAAAGTCCGGGATGTTACATTCTTCCCCCTTAAAAGAATTTCGTCCCGGAAATTACCTGGTAAGAAGAATACACCGACCCAATTATTTAAAATAAATATTTTTGAATTATCATCAAAACAAATTTAATCGCTAAAATATTTTTGAAAATTTGGTCAGCATCTCCTCTGCATGGTCCGATTGGTATGACCACATCTACCACTTCGGGCTCTACTTTCCCAAAAAGAAAACTAAAAGCCAAATTGCTACCCAACTCAGGGGTATAATAAATCCATCATTCCAATCAATATATAAGATTTACCTTTTTGTCGAGCAACTCAATTTCAATTTCCAATAAAATCAAAAAACAACTTTGCATCTTCCAATTTGTACTTCCAATCTGAGTAACTAAATCAACTTCATAGCCTTCAGGATCCTGTACTTAACTCCACTTATAATGCAAATAACAATCCAAGATTAAATAATTCAGTTTCATTTCATAACCGATTTTATTCCCAACTCATTATACTGGGATTTATATCCTTGCTTCCAATTCTTCTAATTTCCTACTAACTCGTTTTCGAATTTAATTTAACCAACTAACATTCAACAAATCACACAATACAATCAAATCATCTTATATTTTATTTAAGTTAAATTTTGATTTATTTAATTCTATATTAAATTTCATATTCACAAATTTTTCTGATTATGGTAAACAATCCCCAATCTCATTTGAATTCCATAACCAAATTGATCTCTAATTCAAATCAACACTAATAATATTATAAAGAAATTAAAATTTACCTTCTTTAAAAAATAGCTTGGAAAAATAGTTTAAAATAATTTTATATCAAATCACAAATACGCGCTCTTGTGTATATATATATATATATATATATATATATATATATATATATATACACACACACACATATATTGAAACTCAATCTAGGGTATTGCTAACCCTATTTCTATCGAGTTACTCCACAGAGCCAAAGATATCTCTAAACCTGGCTCTGATACCAACTATAGCAACCCAAAAATTTCGATACATGAATCTACACACTAATACATCCCGTGTCCAAACTAAAGCATTGAAAACCCAGAAAGCTAATAGAAAGAAGTTAGAAGATGGGAGAAGAAAGAAAGAAATATTAGAATAGAAGAATAAGAAGATCAGAGTCTCACAGCGGAATGGACAAAATATAATAATTAATAATACTTTGTACAAAAAGAACTGTATACACATCAGAGTATACATTCAGATCGATACAACACACAGCGGAAATAAACTAGTACCAGTAAATATATGGAAAACGTCTCGACTTCAACTCCTTTTCTGAAGCTCCAAGTGATACATAACCTGATAATATACTCGGTTTGACTGGAGCACATTTGAAGCAAAGCAAAATTCACCCGGATCAGTCTAGAATACTTTCAATGATAAATTCGTATAGCAATCAACTTGTTTAATTTTAGAAATCCTTTTGAAAGAAAAGGATAATAGTAAGGCTGGTCCACACGTAAATACGGACGGTTTTTCCCTTACTATAACCCAAAACATTTTGAAATAAATATCTTATTCTGATATTATAATAGTGTCTAAATACAAGTAAATATAATCTAGCAGAGCGCTTGCATCTCATGCTCCACATATATAGTATACAAACGAAACTGCGACGCTTGTTGGAGATTGGATTCCGACTATGACAAGATATGGAACCACCTGCCGATAGTGTATCTCTAGAGAGGAATACACTGGATTCAACAAGAACGTCTTGCAAACCGACCACACATGACCAACCACTCATTTCTCTTGAGTGTATCGAATATATTGTCACCTCATGGCTGCGCAGCTACCGTTTTCTCGGGAGATACAAAAATGAAAAGAAGTAACAAATATGAATATTTTCTAGATGATGACAATACACCCTAATGGGGGCGACCCACATAGCCATGCTTCCTTCCCGATTTTTGTCATTTCCCAGTTGTTGAGGCTTGAGGTTATAATCGACTTTTGGAACATCTGGCCACCATTCACATCATCCATACAAGTCATCTAGGAACAGGACGAACCGAAGGCGCCCTCGTACCACATCCTAGGCATCACCATAATGATTAGTAGTGAGTAGTCCTTGCAAATCTGTAGATTTCAATCATGATAGAATCACAGTTGAGATATCTTTAGGAATCAGCTAGAGAAATTCAACAACAGTTCCCCTGCTCATGAAGATTTATGGTCTCCAGTTGCTCTATCTTGATTAGCATCTTCCACGTTTTTGTATTCATTGGTTGGAATGGTTTTCGAATATAAATTTGATCCCGATCTTTCCGTACCAATAATGTCGGGCCAGATTTTGATAGTCGGTTATTTAACTATAAAAGTAAACAATCATAAAATGAAACAGATCCATTGGTTTATTACCCAGCATCACTTGGCCATTTAAAATAATATATCACTTCTAGTATATTAATATTCTTAAATCATTTTATTTATATACTTGGAAAGTTTCCTTAAAACCATATCCAATTTCTCGTTAACTACAATTTCAAAACAGTTTCTATAAAATTACTTAATACATATAATTGGGAAATAGATTCAACTTATCGGCGTAAAACAATCGTTATGAATCTCCTTTTGTTTCCCTTATTTGAACATAATAATCGTCGTTTATCCTTTTAGAATGTATTCATTCTAAATCTCATTTCATACTTTTGAAAATGTTGTTATACTCTCACCAATCTCCTTTTATATATTTCTATTACGAAAATATCATTTCACATCTTCATGCCCCTTTTGTTTCCTTCTATATTTGGAATCCCATCATACATATTCCCAACATTATCAAATAACGTTACTTATTATTTCTCAAAATAAATTTACTTTCAACATCTCTCCCATTGTAACTAATATCATCCTTTGATAATCCTGAAGTTGTTCAAGTTGGGGTATTTTAATTACCTCTCAGACCTTGATCAACAACATTCTTATCTTAAAATAAATATTAGTTGTAATACAAAAACCGATATTGATTCCCAATATCAAATCAATTCCCATTCTAGCTATACTTTAATGAAATCTCATCTCTTATTAATATAACGAATTTATATCGCATCTTCATAACTCTACTCGTCTCACCCCTTTTGATTAAAACTTAGGTTTCCATTTTTACTTCCCATTTCATATCCCCATTAGTTCCTAACCGTAAATCAGTAAGAAACTAATTTCTTAAATATCAACCTCGAAGGACGAAACCAACATCAGATAAATATTCAGAAATCAGTTATCTCAACTGATCCCCAGTTAAGTTCAAATTCTTTAATTCCAAATTCTGGCTTTGACTTTATTCAAATGTCATTTCTAATAACCTGTTTCAATAATAATATTCGGGTTTTATAACCTCACAAAATATTGGATTTCATATAATCTAATTAAATATAATCCAAAGATAATTAATAAAACTTTGTTTTAATCATAACTTATATTATTATACTTCAAATCGATTAAGTATTCATTTACCATAATATGGCTTTTAAACTTCACACATTCCCATTTCTAAATTTGCATTCCCAAAGTATCTCTTGAACTATTTTTAAATAACCAAAAATCAAGTTTCAACATTTATTAAAAATAAAAATGGTTTACTTCACCATTAACTATTCCTATTAAATTAATAAACTAATTTAATAAAACAATCTTAGTTAATGCAGCCTCTAAACATGATTTATTCATTAATCAATTCCACTTAGCGCTTTCCATTAATTAATAATATAATTAATTAAACTGGTTCCATTCACTTTGATTATCATTAACTAAATAATAATCAATATTAATATAAACCTATTCTAATTGTTATGTTAATTCTGCTTACTTGAATTAGCTTAATAAAATAATTTAATAATCACTTAATAAACACGTGTTTGCGCACGGTAGATTTTGGTACAAAAAAATGGTGATTAGTGGTTAGCACAATCAATGTATATATGTATGTGGTTGGTTTATTTCCTTTTTAGAAACTTAATATATTTTAAAATCTATATTCGGTTATAAAATAAATTTCATAACTTCATTTCTATCGGTTCACCTGACGGTAAATCAGTCTTTATAAATAGTGTATATTTGGGCCTTCTGCTATAAATTCATAAACCAATATTATATATTGATTCAAAACTCAACAACATTCAATAACCAACAGGTTTTAAAGTCGACGGGGTTTAATCAGTTCATATATAATATGAAATAAACAGCATACTAATTATTCAAGGAATCCAGTTTGATTACTCCTATCTATTCTTCCCTGCATCACAGATCATTATAATATTTTATAACAGCGTATGTCAACCATTAAATCAACCATAAGCATTCAAGGCATCCAATCAACCAATCATCAACAATTAAATTTAACTATATGAATTTAGCACATCACAGTATTCTAGAAATGTATGAGAATTAACTCACCTTTGATTTCGACTGACGATCGGCGCGTTATTCCATTAATTTCAAACAAGCGTTTAAAATTAAATGAAGTTCCAGTAAGTTCCCAAGTCAACTAAACCAGCTCGTACACGTAGCAGCCATCAATACAATTCCAATGGTGCTTATTTCGTCAATTTCTGTTCACGAATAAAATACAAGCTTCCTAAGTTTATACATATTGTTATATAGTTTAAAATATCATTATAACCTTAATTAAATTTAATTACCGTGTTATTTTCTTGGTCCACGTCATCCTTAAGTATATTTGCTCATGCGTCTTCCCTAGAACCAAGTATCTGTACTCCGATGTTTTTACTTTCCTATTCGAATAGAAGGAACCTGCTACCACCTTTTTAACAACTTGTAATTATGAATATAACTAACCTAGATAAATTATTCAATTATACCATACTTAATCTGTCACTAGCCCCAACAAATAATCCATGTTATCTTTCTATTACTGTATCATTCTGCTTTGTTTTATGCTCTAGAATCTATTAATCGCATCACCCTAATCCACCAGTTTCCGGTTCCATCCCACATCCTACTACCAGAATTCACGTTATATACATATATATATTTGTATACTATAATAAAATTAATCTATAGTTAGCCATATAATAATTTACCTTGAGCAGTCAATCGCAAACTCTTAATCAACGTAATTAATTACATTAACTTGGCAACGTGTTTATTGTTCTTGTACACGTTTTCCTTCTTCATGTCGGTCAGAAAACCTATGTTCCAAAAGTTAAAAAACCCGTTTCTTCCTCCTAACCAATATTTCGAAACTATCTACTCCTGTAAACACCATTTCTGCATCTCTTCTTTAACCTCCCCACCCAAACGCCACTTCAAACATTCCCATTTCCTACTGGTACTATGCGCAGCATGCAAAAGGACAAGAAGCAATGCATGTCCAAACTTCCCGTTGCAGACCACGTCCTTGCTACAGCTTTTCATGTTGTCTCCCCCATGCATGCTCGAACTCCTCCAAACTCTTCCTATTGGCATCTCGACCTTAACCATACCATCCGTTCAAACCTCGGCACCTCCTAACTCCGGCAGGTGCAACCTCCTAGCTCACGGTGGACCAAAAAAGGAGCGACATAGATTTTTGGTTGAGCCAAAAAAAGTTCATTAACATGTAGAGGAGAGTTTTGTGATAAAAAGGGATCAAAAATCACTTGATTTGGTGGAGTATTCAAATTGTTTTAATTCTCGAAAGATTTAAGGAGAGGATCGTTTTCTTTGAACTAGAAAAATGATGAAGGCTTTGCTACTGAAACGGATGAGATGAGGAGCTTCTGTATTTATAGAGGGAAACAGCATGGGTAGCACACTTCATTGGACAGAGTAGGATAATTTTTTATTTACATAGGTGATAGGCAGCACGCTTGATTAGTATGGGGTTGCGTTGTCTTTAGTGTACGGATGCTGCTCATTTAATTTTGATAAGAAGGCATATATATGTATAGGTATGGTTTATTTTCTTTGCCTACACGGTTTGAAAACAAAAGGAGTCGCTGTACATTTCTTCACAAGCAAGAAAAAGATATTTCTATGTATTGTCTTTATATATAAATTTACTCCAATTAATTCATGTATGGGATGGCTGCATGTTGGCAACTTTGAAAACATCACTGGCATGTGCTGATTTGACCAATATGGAATTAGTACAGCGGTAATAGGTTACACGGAAATAAATGGTATATTAAGTTAGTGTGGTTCACTTGATCGGTGAAACAAAGATGGATATATCTGTTATATGTGCATTTTCCTTTTTATATTTAGCGTACCCCATTACATAAAATTTCATTCGTATACGAACTGCTATGGAAAAAAATAAAGATATTATAGTGTTAAGAGATGTGTCCTGGTCCCAAAAATATAATAATATAAATCAGTTAACTTATATTGTGAAGTCCCATGCTGATATAGAATATAAAATACTCCAAATAAAAAGTTGCTTATTTTCTAAATTAAAAATTACAGTAAAATTTTAAAAATTAAATTATAATTACACTTCAAAAATCTTGTCCAAATTCGAAACCAATAATTAATTATATTAAATAAGTCGTTATGATTTATAAACGATTCCATAGCGACAATCTGAAATTTTGAATTGGACATATCTTACAATTTATATGATGAAAACTCGATCTTTCTCTTTTATTAGAAAAATATAATCGATTAGATTTGAGCGTTTCTTGTTTCACAGAAATCCGACTTATAACAGATTTTGTATATCCAATTAAAGTTCAAATCGTAAATTTCGAACTACCGCGTCATTTTGAGCTCGTTTTAATTATATTATAAATATATATATTCGAACTCCATTTTATAAAATAAAATCGATATAAAATCAATTATATTTCCAATATAATATAAAAAACAAATTTAAATATTCCAATTTAAATAACCGAAAAATCCGGGACATTATAATAAACTTGATCCTAGTCTCTCCGTACTGACAATGGAAAAATAAAATAGACCAAAACTTTGATAGTTGGTTATTTAACTATCAGAGGAAACATCCATGCAGCCAACGATCCTATTTCCAAATGGAAATTCTATTTATCAAGCATCAAGCAACACAAAGCCCTTTAAATTAATTTCTTATGAATTTATTCATTTCCCAATTTTCTTCCAATATCTATACCTCGATATTCTTCAAAACCCCTTTAGCTTCTCATGATTCTTGGAAAACATTTCCATCTATCATAAGTATTTATTTTCTATATTCCATAAATATATCTCTTATTACTATCGAAAAACATTTCCATATATTCACAAATTCTTATTTTTTATATTTAGAAAATATATGTTATTAATCACTAGAATAATTACATCTCTTTACATTTCTTATTTACTAACTAACCCCAACATTCCATTTTCTATGTTTAACAAACATCTCTGGTTGTATGTGGAAAATGTTTCTATAACTCATTTACTTGGATTTAAATGAATGTTGTATAAAATATAATTACGACAACTCAATCCATTAATCACTCATTAACTAATCGTATCTCTAATCAACCTTCGCCATCGAACCTTAACAATCCTTAGTCAACAATGAAGTCAATCAAGTTGGGGTATACTTAGCTCTCAGATCTTATCTGAACAACTTTCTTAACTTCGAAATGGACATAGCTCACAACTTCAATCCTTAACAAACACTACTTACGAAATACTTGGATTCAGTTTAAGAATCCATTTTTATTCCGGAAAACATTGATTATAACGATAACATTATAATCCCCGCTTCATAAACATATAACTTTAAAATATAACTTTTATTCATTAATTTGGATAATTAATAATTAAATAAATAAACGAACAATAAATTCATCTTCATTAAAAACGGAAAGTAAATAGTGCTTCCCTGAATTCAACATAGCCAAATTTCAATATATAATTCTCTTTCGAATAATCTCTATTTGAAACTATCTTTTGAAAAATCTCTATTTGAGAACTCTCTTTTGAATGATCCATATTTGATTAACGTTCCGAACTTCAGAATAAATTTACCATTTCAGGACTTAAATTCCGTTTTCGTTCTAAATTCAACTTTGAATTTTTTTTACTATCAAACCATTACCAATTTCCCTTATAACTATTCCAATATGCAAATGTTTGCTTTTAAACCATTATCCACTTTAAAATGTGAACATTATTCCCTTATAGAAATCTGGACTCGTTTTATCAAATCAATCTTGATTTTATTGTAAACACTATTGCAGGTTCAAAACCCATTTATCAAGTCATTTTGTAACTTATCATTCCCATTAAATTCATTATCAAAATCTTTTTAACACATCAAACTTCTAGTATATTTCACCAACTATGTCTATAATCCTATTTTTATTTTACATTTGACTATAAAATATCAGTTTCAAATCGAATATTAATTATCATGTCAGGTCCTAAATTATATAATATAAAATTTCTGAAAATAAATTATTTTTATAACATTCTAGTTAGTCGAATTCCAATTATAAATCCTTATAGATTTATTTTAGTTCTATTCACAATCCGATCATCAGAATAAATTTCATCGTTTTCTTTTTAAACGATTTCCAATTTCCCTTTAAATTCATTCTTGAATTTACATTCCCAAATTATCCAATAATAATTATTTCACTTCATTAATAAACATCATTTATAAATTTTACTACGTGTTTTATTATTAAAAATAAGTTATTATTTCTATCCTATTTGAAATTCAATTTCCATTTTGGAAAATAGATTTCCCCTTTTAAAACTCAAATTCGTTTTCTTTTCATTTGGATATATTTTTATGGTATTACAATAACAATATTTAGGGTCAATGCTATTCAACATCCAATACCACAAAGTCTATCACAAAATATCTATTACATCATATATCACAATATTTGAAAACAAACAGTAATAATTTTAAGGAATTCAGTTGGATCCATCACTACACCATAATGGTCATTTGGAAACTCTTATTTTTTTCACCTGCCAACACTTATTTGTGTTGTAGACTACTGACACTAATATGTGTTGCCATAGTAAAAATGTGTCACCAAAAATGTGCCAACACTTATTTGTGTTGATATGCCTGGTCAACCTGTAATGACCCGGATATTTCGTCGGTTAATTTTAAATATTTAATATGGATTTAATTATTGAGTTGATAATATAAATGAATTTTTATATCGAGTTATCGATTTAATAATCGATATACGACTTAATATCGAATATATTAAATTATCGTAATACGAAGTTAAATCAATTCGAAGTTAAAACTAAACTGAAAATAGTTCAGATGATCAATACAAGCTTCTGTTTGAATTGGAATAATAATATTAATTTATTTTCAAGGAATTAATGGTTTGAAAATTCATATCGATTTAAATCAATATCTTTTCCATACGATCAGATGGGACATCGGAACCTGTCCCTGTGTGTCCAGAATAGGGGAATAACCCTAAAAATGTCAGTGGTTTGGTTCAGAAAGGAGTTCAGAATCTCGAAGAAATTTTAATTGAATAAAAATCATACTGGTTCAATTAAAATTAAAATATTATAACATATATTCTCTTGGTTATAAATCGCACACCATTCCTTATAAATCTGTGGATACTAAAGTTCCAGTAAAGACAAAAGAATGGCCTCGCTATTCATTTTGATACCGCACCCTTCCCTTTACAAATTATGATTTGTTTCCTGTTTCCATTCATTTCAAAATCAAAGCTTCAGCAACTAAATAATGGCTACTTCCTTATTCACTTTAAAATCAAATTGTTCGTGAATTAAAACCAGTCGCGAGGCCATACTCGACAGCGATGCTCGTGTAGAGAAGAAGGGGATCTTGAGGCACTCTCGATGATGAAGACCAATGAAGTCGCGATGGACTATTGGTGGCGACAGTGAGTTTTGTACAGTGAAGGCGCCAGAGTGGGTTTGACGCTATTTTGCAGAAGGGGGATTTCGGCTTTGTATTGGATGCAATAAGTTTTATCTGAGGTCGATTTCAAGGACAAATCAAATTGTGGTTGCGCGCTAATATAGGGTTTGAGAAAGGGGATCGTCAGTAGGGTATTAGAGGTGTTAAGGGCGAAGACATGCTGCTGTGAGTGATGCTCAAGCGTGACATAGGGTGATGGAGTAGTTCAATATTTTTCCTCTTTGTGAAGGCACTGCGTAAAATGGGAAGGAGGCTATGACTTGTAGTAAGGTAATTGTTGTTATCAATTACAGTAAATAGACTAAACAAATTTAAATACCATTATAAGTGACATTTATACCATTCTACAACAGTAAGATTAAACAACAAGTTAACCCTTATATCTTTAGGTTAGTTAAAAATTGTAATGTTTCATAAGGTATAAGTTATCCCGAACAAGAATATTAGTATATTCGAACATTCTTGTTTTTTTTATCAAAGGTTGAATTATAACAGAAGGAAAGAAGTAATGGTATTATTAGTAAATTTAAATTATTTACAATGGTTTGTAAAACTGTAAAGATAACATTTATGTTGTACGAAATCAAAATCAGATAAATCGAAGCCCGCGAATTGGTATGGACGAAGACTACACTATGGAATTAATTGGAAGTAGTTTGGAGGAAGTTGGATTTTTCGATTAAATTGAACATCAGTTTAATTTAACCGAAAACAAATTGCTAGTTCGACAATAAAAATCAGGTGAGTAAATTCTCACTCAAGAATTTTATTTAAATTATTTTTATCGTTAAAAATAATCTATTGGTTGTTCGATTACATGCAAATATTATTGTGTGGCTATTATTAAAAATATATAGTAGTTATATAGGATTGGTATTTATGGCTATTTTATATATTGGTGATTGGAGTCCCGCAGTACCATTAGCGGATGCCCGTAGTATCATTAGCGGATGACCCTATGCGCCCCACGCTATGATAGTGGATCACCTTCATACCGCGATATCCTACCACGAAACAGGATGGGTATTATTTCTTTTGGCTAACATCTGTGGATGCAAGGAAAACAGGTTGGAGGGATCCAACTGGATCCCTGAAATTTATTTATTGTTTGTTTTCATATATATCATCATATATGCTATGATAAAAACCTGTGATTGTTAAATTAGGTGGTTTGTGTGTTTAAATACCACTGTGCCTAAATGTTGATATTTAAAAATATCGTGAAAAAAGAATTTAGAGATTCAAAAGGAAAATTCTATTTTTCTAAAAATAGAATTTGAGTTTTGAATGGACTTGATATATTAACTTGTTTTGGATAGTGGAAACAAGCAGTTCATTTATAAACGAAGTTTATAAATGAAGTGAAATGAATTATCATTGGATAATTCGAAGAAAAAAAATACAAGTGTGAATTTGAAAAGGGAAATTTATTTTTCCAAAGTAGAAATATTTATTTCAAATGAAATTTGAAACCGAGACTTGTTTAATATATAAACAAGCAAAATAAATGGTGTTTGTAAATAAAAAGGAAAAATTATCATTTGGATAATTTAAATATTTAAATTCAAATGTGAGTTTAAAATGAAAACTCGGAATCATTTTAAATAATAAACGATAGACTTTATTCCGGAATTCGGAATATAAATGAAGTTGAATAAATCCTTAGGATTTATGTTTGAATTCGACTATGTCGGATTTATAAAAAATAGATTATTCCCAATTAGGATATTTATATTATATTAAATACAAACTGAGATAAAACATGAAAATAGGTTCTATATTTATATAGATAAGTGTTGATAAAGAGAATTCTCCAAAATAAGATTTTGGTTTTAAATAGATTTCGAAATGGAAACTTGTTTTAACTTTATAAAACAAGGAAGTTAAATTATAAACGATATTTATAATTTAGTGAGATAAATTATCATTTGATAAGTTAGCAGTTTAAATTCAAGTATGAATTTATAAAAGTGAATTGGGAATTGTTTCAAAAAGGAGAGGACGGGTTTTATTCTGGAATTCGAAAAAAGGGGATTAAGTTTCAAATAGGTTTCGAAATGAAAACTTGGTTTAAGATAGGTAATGAACAAGTCAAGTTTATAAATGATATTTATAAATTAAGTGAAATAAATTAGCACTAGATAATTTAGCGGTTTAAATTCAAATATGAATTTAAAAGTGAATAGGGAAGCGGTTTGAAATAGAATGTTTGATTTTGTTCTGGAATTCGGAATATAAAATGAAGTGAGATAAATCTAAGGATTTATAATTAGAATTCGATTATATCGAACTTTATATATAATTTATAAAGGATGGAGTTATAAATGAAATTATAACTGGGCAGTGAAATAATCAACAACTATGGAAAATCAGAAATATAAGTTGAAATTGGGGAAATGGTTTAATATATATTAAAATATACTAGAATGAAGTTAGAGTTTATATATAAACGAAGTTAAAATGTTTATATATTAAAAATAATTAAAACGAACTCACCGCGGCGCGTTAGTTCGTAAATTGGCATTTCGAACTTCAATTGAGTATATAGAACTCAATTAAAATCGGAATTCCTTGAAACAAGAATCGTCAGGACAGATTGAATAATAGTTTTCTAACAGAAGAGAAAAATCTAGATTTCGTCTTAAAGATTTTAAGATATGTCAAAATCAAATTTCTAGAAGTGCAGCGCCATAATCGTATAAAAACTATAACGGTTAATTTAAATAAATAAACGGGTGTTAAGTAAATAAAATCCGAATTTCCATCAGAAAAATCTAGACTTTGAGTTATAAAATAAATGTGAACTCAAGTGAAGTAAATGAAATGATTTTTGAAACAATAATCATATTTTTGATTATTTAATAGAATTAACTAAGTAAAGAGAAATTAGTTAATCAAGGTTTGAATTGAAATAAGACTTTGAAAAGTGAATTGGATTTGTAATGTATATTCGAAATCGAATATGAAACTTGAATTGAAATTAGAATTAAATTAGTTTATAAGTAAGTTGAAATATTTTTTAGCATGTTATATTCAAATATGAAAGTGAAATAGGCAAAAGAGTTGATTAACGAATTTATTAACGAGTTGAGTTAAAACAAGTGTATTAAGTTGAAATGAATTAGAAATGTATGGATATACATGAGACAAGTTTGGAATGAAGTGTTAGAAGAGATATAAATAGAATGCTCGACAAATAGGTATGTATTTAAATTGAATATGAGATTTTATGCGCCGTATCGGCAAGCCGCTTGGTTGTTTCTTTTTCTTTTTGATTGGAGAGGGCCTACGTGGCAAGGTTTGAATTTTTCTGGTTACCCCGTACAAAAGAGGTTATGGCGAATTTTTCTGGAAATTTAAGGAGTTAGAATATTTTTAAGAAAATTTGATAACTATAAATCTATATATCAATATATATAGAATTCAATAAGGAAACGAACTTAAAAATAGAATAGTATAAACAAAAAAGGCAATCTATGAATAAAATCTCGTAAGAATAAAAAGAGAAGCATGTACATGCTTAAAAATGGAATAATTGGTTTGTATGGTTTTGATTATTCGAGTAAGTAGTCTTGTCTGTTTTGACGTTATGAATGTTATTCAGTTAAGGTCTGAGAGGTAGTTATACCCTAACTTGATTGATGTCATTATTAACAAGTAAATAGTAAGATTCAGGCTCGAAGGTCAATGTTGAATATGATTTAGTTAAATACAGTATTTAGGTTGTCATAACAATGTTTTACACAACATCCGTTTTAACCTAAATAAGTATAAGTTGGAAATAGAATAATAAATATTTCCTAAGTATAGAAATAAACAAGTCGGAAAAGAGATAAGTAATTGGAATATTTTCCAATTATATATAGAAGATATTTTCTAAGTACAGAAAATAGAAGAAGGCGATATATGGAAATGTTTTCCAGTGTTAATAACATATATTTTCTAAACATAGAAAATAAGGAAATATGAATATATGTATATATATGTTTGATGATTTGATCGATAATTCCATTTGGAAATAAGATCATTGTGTGTACACAGACATTTTTCATTTGATAGTTAAATCACCAACTATCAAAGTTTTTGACCATTTTAACGTTGTTAATATGGAGAGACCGGTTGGATTTTTATCTGAATAACCACTCCGTATTGGCATAAGCGTTGCAAACCAAGTATGCTGAATATATTGAAGACGGAGTAAAGTGTAAGGAATTTTTCTATTAACAGAAATTGTGCCTTCAGTTTCGTTCCATCCCAGAACGAACGTGTATGGACGAATGTCTGACAAAATATTTCCAATGATCGCATTTTGGACTATACAAATATATAAATGGTGGCAACGGATTTATTCCCTTAGCATAATATCCAGAATATATTTGTGCAAATCAATTAATGATTGACGGATTTGACAATGTGGCATTCAAAGTGATTGTGTTATCAATGAATGGCAAGTAAGCGTAGCCTCAGGCCTCAACAACCGGGAAATGACAAAAATAAGGCAGACATCATGGCTATGTGGTTAGCTCCCATTAGGGTGTATTATCACCTATCTAGAGATTCATTTGATTCCTTATTCTATTCGATGTTGTCCCATTCGAGAAATGGTTGCTGATCCCAACTGTTGGTGGTATACATTCGATACACTCAAGTGAAATGAGTGGTCGGTCATGTGTGGCTGGGTTGCAAGATGTTCTTGTTGAACCCTGTGCATTCTCCTCTAGAGATACATTATTGGAAGGTGGTTCCGTACCTTGTCATAGTTGGAAATTCATTACCCAATGAGTGCTTGCGGTTTTGATTGTATATAATATATGTGGAACGTGAGATGCAAGCATTCCACTAGATTTCTATTTATTTGATTTAGAAACTATCATAATATCTAATGAGTTTTGATATAAAGACTTTGTTTTTGGATTCTCAAGAGGGAAAAACCCATTCCATGTTATACGGCATGGTCTTATGAGATATCATTTAGTTTCTAAAACTGTTTTAAATTATTTACTCATACCAGTCCCATGACTGACCCGGAGTTTATTTTGTTTTGTTTTACCTAAACTCTTGGGTGCCCAATTTTATATGGGCAGTCAAGTAGTTCAGGATTTTACAGATTTATCCAAAGGTGCTTGGAGTAGGAGGCTTCAGCATTTTCTAGTTATTGTTATTTCCGCTGTGTTGTAAGTTGTACTCTGATAGTGATACTCTGATAATGATATGTTATACAGTTAAAATTTTGTATTTCAAAGTTATGATATATTATATTTTTTCCACTGCGATGTGAGATTCTGTATTGTTATTTCTGTTCTTCTTTTACCTTTTTCTTCAAAAAAATTGATTCATATTTTCGTGATATTTGGGTTGGATGTATGGTGTATATAGTCAACTCTGATATTACGGATTTTCAGGACATTACACAACCCTTATATTCTGAGGGTAAAATGGTAAGCTCTCACACAAAACCTAATCGCTGCCTCAATCTTCTCTCCCTCAATGCTTATTCCTCTAAAGGCCGCTTTAAGCAAATAAAAAAATGGACTTCGAATTAATATCATCAATCCCTCTTTCTAATCGATAATATCAACAACGATATCAATATCAGTTATTCTAAGGATTTTGGATTTCTCAAATTGGTAATAGTCTCTCAAATCCTCTCTCTACCCATTTCTCAATCATCGACTTTGAATTGGGGCTTTAGAGACGTTGGCTTCGCAAATTAGGGGCAATCGACTTCGTATTTTAGTCAATTACGGCTTTTAGGAATCACGATAATAGGTAAAAAAATCAATTTCACTTTTCAAATTAGTCTTCATCTTTTATTGTTTGTTAATTAAATTTGACTGAATGATTATGATTTTTTAGGGATAAGGAACATAGAATACTTGAGGATACATGATTTGAACTACATTTAGTTAGAATGCTGATAGTAATAAATTTCAATGAGAGTTGAATGGATTGCAGGCTCTCATTTCAGACAACCAAAACACTGATAGAAATACATTTCAATGTAACATGCAGAAGCTTATTTCGTCTCATTTTGAATTTGTTGGCATACAACATAAATCACTTCACTTGTTTCTGGGATTTCTAGTTGTGTTACTGTCTATACTGAATGTCCTGTTTACAAAACTTTGTATATATAAGTTGCGTTACTGTTGTCACTTAAAAACTCTTTGGGCCATATCAAAATAAACTTTTAATAATGCAACAGTTTCAGGTTAGTTACATGTGAGCCCAGATATTCTTTTTGATGTTCCAGTTCACGCAGACGGACAAATTTGCTACTTGGAAACTCGAATTTTATTTCAATTTTGTTTCTTAATCTTGTATTTTCCATGATTGAAAATTTTATTGTCATGTTAATGTGTGTCCTTATTCAATATACATTTAACCAGTTACCTTTAGAAGCTATTTTATTCATGGATCTTTAATAAGCAATTTACAATGTAAATAGACAACAAGTTTGTCGTTTACTAGCATCTAATATGAAGAGATTTGAACGATAACCTCACCAAACTTAATCACTTACAAGATATAAAATGAACAAATGCATGTTACAAGTTAAACGGTGAACTATTGTAATCAAAAGAAAATTAAAGCAGGAATGAAATAAAACAGATAAAGAAAGAGCATTAGAAATATTGAAGTACTGTGACATTTCAACATCTAAAATTATTTTTATTGTAGCTTGTGAGAAGCGCGGGCTAGCCATTTAAACTTTATTATTATCGTAGACTAAGTGGTAGCTGCATAAAGAATTGCATGGGCAATCATTATCATATATAGGTAAGTTCGATGCTGAATAATTTTAAAACTAATTGTGAATGGAGCATGTTTTGTGGTAACTTAACAGGAATAATGTTAAAATGAATTGTGCATGGAGCACGTTTTGTGGATGGAGCATATTTAAACTTAAGTTACCTTGTTCATCGACTCAGTTTGCAACTCAGTTTCGCGCAAACTAAGATTGCAACTCAGTTTCGTGCAAACTGAGTTTGCAACTCAGTTGCGCGCAAACTGAGTTGCAAGAGTATGAATGTTGTTCATTGCAAGAGTATGAATGCCATTCATTTCAACTGTCAATGCCACTATCATATATAATGATGCATTATGTGGATGCAGTCATGAAAGAGGTCGGCCTTACATGTATATGACCTTGATGATGAATGGAGTATGTGCATAAGCACTAAGCTTACTTTGTGCCAGCTTGCTTGTGCAAGCCTGCAACTGCAAGTCTGCAACTACAAGCCTGCAGAAGCAAGTTTTCACAAGCAAGCATGCAAATGCAAGCTTGCAAAAGTGCAAGTTGTGCACACTTGCTGAAACAAGCTTGCTTGCGCAAGCATGCTTGCCTCAGCAAGCTTGTGCTTGCTTCATACTTTCTGCAAGCTTTCTTCAACTTTCTTCAAGCTGTAATAAAGCTTGCTTTATCTTGCTGCAAGCAAGCTTTCTTTCTTTTACAAGCAAACTTAAGCTTGTTGCATGCAAGCTGAAACGACCCGTAACTTCCCCGTAAAGGAAAGCGTCGGATAGTTCGAGAACAAGCCACAACAGAACTCATATAAAAGAACATTTCATTGTATATTACAACAATGCATCAGATTACAAGAATATACAGAGTAAAAATGAATAAATATTACACAGAAATATCAGAGATTTAAATTACATTTAAATACATAGCAGCGGAAAATAATACAATACGCAACTAGAAGTAGATATACGGATACAAAGCTTTCCGGATATCGTTCCAGCTGTAAACCAGGATCCTGTGAATATAAATCTGCAAAACCAAAACTACTAGCTGCCCGTGTCAAAATAAGGGCACCCAGAGTTTAGGTTAAAACAATAAACTCCAGGTCAGTCATGGGACTGGTGTGAGAACTAAAACAGTTATTAATCTTTATTTGAAAGTTAGGTAAATCAAGGGACCACGCCGTATAACACGGAACGGGCTTCCTCCCAAGAATACCAGTGCATAAAACAAACAGCGCAATGCTAAATAAAGAAAAATGAAGCTATTATAAGACCCAGTTCCCATCACACAATGCAACGCAAGCCGGAGGATAGGGTTTTTACCTTATAATAGCCAAGAATGCTTGATACGTTTAAAACAAATCATTTGACACTGTTATAAGTACATAGTGTATAAAACAACTTCAAATCATAAGTATCAATCATAGGCGGCATAAGTGCCCCATCCCACTATGTCGCCATACTAGGCTCTACAAATAAAACCGCAAATGTCACGTATTTGGAAATTGGATTTCCGTCTATGAACCGAGGCAAAAGATAGTCCTCAACCGATTCGAGACGCTCTAGCCCGCCCCTCAGGATCAGAGCTCGAGTGACCCTTGGATCGTCAGGGCCGGTCCACCGATGTGGATTAAAATGCCTGAACACTGCGTTTCCCCACCCTTTGGGGTGTCAATGAGCCAACAAATGACTCCATCGGTTCGAGAACGACCGATATATCCGAGGCGCCTCGCAACAGCAACAACCACATAAGTCAAACTCGTCAGGGCGTGTAAAACCACTGACGCCACTTTTTAGCTAGAAGGAAACGCATGCCCTCCCTGAGGTCCTCTCCCGTTTTTGGTTCATACCGGGTGTGATACTCGCGAATCAACGTTACACAAAGCTACGCCACACAGGCCTTGCTTTGATCATCACCACAAGACTTTGCTTTTCAACAGAAGCCTCGATCAATTGCCACTTAGGCATGCCACACAGGCAATTCACTCCATGCGTTTGATATCCATCAATATATAACCCCTGAGCTCGTACGTCTCAGAGAAGGGCGTTAAGCAAGAGAATAAATTCTTCGCCGCCAAACAGATATATATTTAATAGAAATCAATCACACGGACTAAAATCCAATGTCAGACACACAGTCCATTTACAAGTCCGTTCTGGGTCTGAACGAAACCGGAGGCACCTAGTACCCCGCATATCCATCGATCTCCAAGCACGTCTGGACGATCACTAACTGTTTCCATCTTCTTGGATGTACAGCCCAATCAAGATCATCAGTAATCACCCAAACGACGTGAAGACTTCCGGTCTTCGACCACCGTCTTCATCTTCGACGCCACGTCGAATCAGTTATTCAGAATGGGATAAACCCGGTCTTTCTGAATAACTCGCGTATATATTATAAAATTGTTACACAAACACAACATACGCCTCCTTCCAATTCAGAATATTCTTTTATTCAAATATTCCTATACTTTGGGAAAAGTTCCCATTAATTTTATCCAAGATAAATTCTTTAAATTTATTCTTTAATCTCCTTTGAATATCAATTCAAACTAGTCGGGATTAGCGAACCACACCGAAGTAATCATTTATTTTATTTCCCAATCCCAACCTATTCATCCCATGAAGTAAAACTGGTAATACTTCATATCTAACACCACAGTGTTATCGGTAACTCAATTACCATTTCACGTTCAAATCTAATAAAAGATTTAACTATCGCTTGGAGTAGAACTGGTGATACTCCATTCTCGATCTTTTCAATCTATTTAAAGATTCATTAAAACTCCACTTAGTTTTAATCTTTAACTGGGTTAAAGAATCCGTGTCATTTAAAACACGGTCCACGATAAACCCAAAGTCACATTCATTAATTATCGGGTTAAAGAACGAGTGTTATTTAAAACACTGTTCACGATAAACCCAAAAATCAATATCAATTCAATTCCAATTAAATATCGTTTAATTGGTACACTTCATTAAATCTAAATAAAAAGATTTAATCATTTCTCAACTGGGTTCAAGAACAGTGTTAGTGAAGACACCATTCGCGACAAACCCAAATCACATTTGATATTCAATACAAGGCTCTGAATAGAAAATATATCGGCTTATATTCAATATCAAATTCTACGACTAACAAATGTCGTATTGGAAATAACGATATAAATATATATCTTTCAAATTTCCATAACAACATCTGTATAATCACGAATTCCAACATCGAAATATTCCGAAGACAATTTCGATTCAAATCCACTCCAATGCAATCATTGGAAATTTTGGTTATTTTCAAAACCCTTTTCAAATTCAATTTATTTATTTAAAAATAAATAGAATTATAATTCTAGTTCAAAACTAGTTCATTTCGATAAAAATCTATTTTTATCTTTTCAAATATGGAGTTTTTCATCCCAAATCTTCACAAATCATTTCTTATGATTTTACACAAATTATTACTATTTTTAATAATTTTATCAAGGCCCGTACAGTCGATTTCCATCAATGGCCATCGAACTGCACTTATAGCGACCTTTTTCAAATTTGATTTGGACATAATTCCAAATCCAACCGTTAGATTTCTAATTTCTAATATTCGTTAGAAAGCTCTTTTCGATACGAACCCAACGGTTCCGGTTTTAGGAGAATCCGACGGTCGGATCTCCCGTAATGTCCGTTTGAAATAAATGGTCGAAATTCACGAACTGCCGCGGCGCGGCGCGTTCTATTCAGGCCATTATATTATATATATATAATATATATAATATATACTTCGTCGATTTCTATTTGAAACGAATTATATAAATAGTTTTGAATTCGTTTCAAAAACATTTTCAACTTCCTTTTCAATTCAAATCACAATTGAATTCTTCTTTATAGATTCGTTTTAAAATTCATTTCTATTCAATTCAAATTTCAATTCAATTTGAATTCGTTTTCAATTCATTTCGAAATCGTTTTCAATTCAATTCATTTCGAAATCGTTTTCAATTCACTTCATTTCGAAATCGTTTTCAATTCACTTCATTTCGAAATCGTTTTCAATTCACTTCATTTCGAAATCGTTTTCAATTCACTTCATTTCGAAATCGTTTTCAATTCACTTTGAAATCGTTTTCAATTCACTTTGAATTCGTTTTCAATTCAATTCATTTCGAAATCGTTTTCAATTCAATTCGTTTCGAAATCGTTTTCAATTCATTTCGAAATCGTTTTCAATTCATTTCGTTTCGAAATCGTTTTCAATTCATTTCATTTCGAAATCGTTTTCAATTCACTTTGAAATCGTTTTCAATTCACTTTGAATTCGTTTTCAATTCAATTTGATTTCGTTTTCAATTCAATTCATTTCGAAATCGTTTTCAATTCACTTTGAAATCGTTTTCAATTCACTTTGAATTCGTTTTCAATTCAATTCATTTCGAAATCGTTTTCAATTCACTTCATTTCGAAATCGTTTTCAATTCATTTCGAAATCACTTTTCAATATTCATTTTAAAATGAATAAAGTCGATATAAATATCGTTCACGTCAAAATGGCGTCAATCTAATCAACACGGCTTCATAAATTTCTATTTTCAAATTTTCTTTATTTTTCAAATTGGAATGAGGCCCAATCAATTACCATATAAAATTAATTATATGGATTTCCATACAACACATGTATATAATAGCATTGAAAAATAATCAACCATCAACCAAAGTGCACTACACTGTATAAGCATCAAATATAGATATTCAACGCTTATAACAGCCTGTCAATCAATCGATCGACATATTTAATCAATCAGGATGAGTGAAATTCATATTTCATCCCAACACCCGTGTGGGGTTTCAAACAATCAAACACAGATTTTAGTTGTGCAGTTGGGCGATGTGTAAAATTTATCGTCCCAATCAATGTCATTCAAATAAGTGTACATAAACAAACCGTCTGGTTTGTAAATGAATATTTATTTATTCGCATTCACGTTAAAAATTATATTTTTAACGATAAAACATTTTATTCCAACATATGAATTTCTATTCAATTCATTTATTCAATAAAAATGATATTTTTATTTTTCTAACATATTTTAGAAAATTTCGGCGGCATAACGGCACGATACTAGAAACGGGACAAGGCCTAGCCTTATCCCCGGTCTAGTGAAGGCCCACGCCATTCACACATCAATCAAATCAATTCAATTCACCAAACAATTCAATTCAAACTAATTAGACTAACCAACTACACAACCAAACTATTTAACAAACAAGCCATCCATGGTATGTGGATGACGGGTGTCGGGTGCTACTAAACACCGTCTGCATCCTAGTATATATATATAACTAGAAAAAGAAATTTTGAGTGAGAAGTTCTCACCAATAGCTATCCTAGCTCCACGGCACTTCATTGATATAAATCTTCGTCGTTCTCTCCTTTTTGTTACCTTCGTTGTCGTAGCCACTACATATGTAAAAATCGAATTTTTACTTCGCTATTCAATATATAAAAATCGAAGTTTTACTTTGCTATTCAATATAAAAATCGAATTTTTACTACTATGTAATATAGATAAAAATTATATTTTTATCACGCTATTTTCTATATAAAGATTTCGCCTTTTTAAATTTAAAGATTTCGCCTTTTTAAATTTAAAGATTTCGCCTTTTTAAATTTAAAGATTTCGCCTTTTGAAATTTAAAGATTTCATCTTTATAAAAATCTCATTTTTATTTTTCTACACATATAAAGATGATATTTTTAATATCCCTATCATGTAAAAATTATATTTTTAATTCTCTACCTAAACAAAAATCATATTTCTACCACTTTTATATAGTAAAGATTATATTTTTAATACTTTAAAAATATAAAAAATCATATTTTTAATTCTTTAAAAATATAAAACTATATTTTTAATACTTTAAAAATATAAAAATCATATTTCTATTTTTTCAAAATCAAAGTATTTTGTATTTTCTAAACAAAGCTACATATATTTTAAAAACAAGCTATATGTATTTTAAAAATCCTATTTTTCAAACTGTTCTTTCCTTTTCAAAACATAGGCTATTTTTACTTTTAAAAACCATATCCTCCCATGTATAAAGATCCGACCTTTCATTGTTTATATATAAAAAAATTTATCTAAACCTTTTCTATTCCTTTCTATGTATAAATAAAATATTAATAAGTAAATAAATAAATAAAAAAGGACAAGAAGCTCACAATTTAACTTCAGGTGTGGGGGAAGGCTGTCAGACGGCGCTGGTGGTGGTTGGGCTCGCGGGGTTTGCTGGAGGTCAGGCGGAGGGTCGGAGTTGCCCAGGCGGCGCTGGCGGTGTTGGGCCCCCTAGGGCTGGCGGCGGCGTTCTATTTGGATCTAGGGGGGCGTCGGTCGAGCTAAAGGGAAGGGGAGGAGTCTGGATCGAGCAGGGAGGGAGGCGACGTTGGGGAGCCTCTGGCGGCGGCATGCATTAGGCGGAGGAGGCGCGGGTGTCGAGTTAGGGGACGACGGGTTTCCTCCGTCGATCCCTTTTTTTTTATCTGAATGAATCGAAGAATTAAAAAGGGGGTGAGGGTTTAAAAAAGGAAAAAAAAATATTATTTTATTTATTAAATTAATTCTAAAAAGCAACTTTTATTTTCGACTTCAAAACGAGGCTCACCGCCTGTCGTCCATAGCGTTTTACCCCCATTCCGAACACAATGGGATATGTATCGTAAGCTGATTCGATCGTTTGAATCAGTTTCCGTCAAAATCTACATATAACTCTATACATTGAATTTGAACGCGCATTTCAATTTACCGGGGTCACATACTAACTAGAAAAATTCCCGAAAAATACTTTCTAGCTTCGTATTGACGATACGGTCCTAACAAAACTAGTTTCGTCGAATTCTGAGACCGTTAGAAAAATAGTCATTTTCCAGTCGATTAAATTCAACTGAAACTGGTCAAACGCGTTTTCCTTTGCCACGCTCACATATTGATTCGAAAAATTATGAAATTTGAAACCTAGCAATAACTTCACATCCCGGACCCAACAAAACTGGTTTCGTCGAAATCCGAGGTCGTTTGCAAAATTTCCATTTTTAAGGGCCTGAATTCCATAGCGACTATTCAGAATTTTCAACTGGACATATCTTTTGATCCCCGCTATGAAATTTCAATTATTCGGATTCGTTGGAAAGATATTCACAATTAGATCCTATTATTTTTGGTTTCACTAAAATCCGGATTGTTTTGCACCCGGTACATTCAATTGAAGTTTGAAATCGAATTATCGAACTACCGCGCCATTTTCAATTCTATTTATAATTATATATATAAATATTTATATTCTAACGACGACGCGTATAATATAAACGATCGAATTATATTCAAAATAAATTTCTCGTCGATTTTATTTAAAATAATTCATTTTAAATAATCAAAACTCGCTAAAATCGCCAAAATAAAAATTTTAAACTGGCCCAGATTTTCGGGTTGTTACACAAGCAAGCTTGAGCTAAATGTCTAATAACTTGGAAACAGATAAATTGTTTTTCCAGGCTAAATAATCTAAATCAATTAAAATTAATAGAAAATCAGGTATGGTAAGTAATTTGTAAAATATCTCTTTTTTTATTATAGCTTAATGAGTTTTGCCTTTCGTTAAATATAACTGTTCTATTTTTTTTTCATATAGTAAACATTGTTTGAAATTCATAAGTAGCATGCTTCTATTAGTAAAGTAGAACCATTATCTTCTCAAATATTTGAGGAAAATGTCAATTCTCTACTTTGTCTTCTATGCTTTGCAGGTTTATTGCTTAATTCAAAGGAATAAGATTTGGAAGCAGTTTGAGAATTTTAAAGTTATGTATTTTGATTTAGTTAGAATGCGGGAGTGTGATTAATAAGAAGAATAAGATATTTTTTTTTAGCATTTCTAGTTTCCACTCGACTAAGTAATTTGATTCTTTATTCATTTTCTTTTCATAGTTATTTCCTTAATATGTTTTCATGTTGATAATAAGACTAAAATGCAAATTATAGATGTTTTTGTGTAAGTTATAAATTGTTAAGGCTAAAGAAATGACATTTGAGTCTCAGTGTCATCAAAATATTACAATGTAACAAAATAATAAACTCATATCATCAACATAATTCTTTTTTAAAGAATAAAATAATTACAATGATGGTTATGATATTTAAATATTAGACTTGACATATTAAATCATGCTATATGTTTGGATTTCCAATAAAAGACTAAATTATACTATCCATATTTGGATTTTAGATTTGGCATTCTATACACATTACAGATTAGTTTGCACTTTGTAGAATATGATCACAATTTTAAGCGCATGTATGATTTGATTCAAAATTAATATGCTTTCACAACATTCCTTTAGATAGTTATCAACTTCATATTACAGTGTCTCACGGAGAAGAGTTTATTTTTCTCATTAATAATTTATTTTAATATTGATTACTTCCTCACTTTCTTTTCATTCTATTATCCTTCGCTTTTCTTTCCTTCTATTATCCTCCTCTAAGAACTAATAAGGAAACATACTTTATTTCAAGTTATTCTATAGTAATTCATTGAATTAGTTACTCTTTTCTTTCTCCTATTGAGTGCGTGTAATTGTGAATTTATTCACTTTCCCCTTTAGTATCATATTTAATAAGCACAATTACTTATGACATATAAAACAACAAATGGGTTGTGTGCGTATATACCTCCAATTGGTTCAAAATTTACTATCTAATATAACCCAATTTTGAAATTACATTAATTGATTGACCTCAATTATGGGAATGAGTTTACTATTTCCATTTTGTTTTAGAATTTTATAAAGTCAAATTTTGAATTAATTCTGTAGAAAAGTATTCATATGCTTGTATACTCATATTTTATATTTAATCAACATTTGTTTCAGATTTGACTAAACAAACGTATTAGTATACCTTTTTGTTAAATATTTTATTGATTGTTAATTAATACTGAAATGACATGCCCACTTTTTAGTTTTAACAACAGTACATAACCTTATGTAACAGGAATAGGAATAGGAATATAGGAGGGAATTAGTCATTCTAGATCTGCCATTATTCCTTATTCTTTCTCTCAATTGCATATAATTCTACCATTTTCACATTTCCTTATTCCTTTTCTCAGTCACGTATATGACCGAGCATTAAAAAAATTGTGCGCTTGCACAAATAAGTTGACAAACTGTCACTTGTGTTACAAGTTATAACACAAATTCATGTTGCATTAGTCAATGGAGCAAGAACTATCAGGGCAGCCTGGAATGACCTATGTTATACATTCGAACAACCTTGCTCGTTCACGATGTCAATTTCCAGCCAGAAACTCTGACTTGTTCTGCTCTGTTATTCTGCACTTCTACTGTAACGACCCAGATTTTTGAACAATTTATTTTAAATATTTAGTATGGTTTTAAATATTGAATTCATAATATAAATGGTATTTTATTGGGTTATCGATTAAATAATCGAAATACGATTTACTTTGATAATTATCGAAATACGAGAAGTTTGAAATAATTAAATTCAAAGGTAAAACTGAACCGAAAACAATTCAGTCGACTAATATAAATTCTATACTGGATTAGAACGATAAAAAAAAATTAAATTTAATTATTTGAAATAGTTTTATACTTTAATCTAATTCAGTTTCAGAATCGAATCCCTTAAGTTTAGAATACCGTATAAACTTGGAAATATCGGTCGTCATGACTAGATAGGAGTGCTGGGTTGCGAATTATGGACCGTGAGATATTTTGGTTATAAAATTAAATAAAATCAAATCAATTTCGTATCATATTTAATTTAGGCCGACCTATTTCTTCTGTAATGTCACCTCTAATCAAAACATCGCAGACCTAAGGAGTAAAATCAAGCAGCTCCATTTTTCTCGAGCTGTAGAAAATGCTCCCTACCCTCACCATGAAGTTAAACATCGAATTAATGGCCTCTCGTACGAATGTTCCCCAGTTCGCTCCTATAAATCAACCGAGCCTTCGTATAATTTCAGATTCTGAAGTCCGAAACAATTCATCCCCTTTGTTCTTCTTTTTTCCCAGTTAAACCCAAATCGAGCCGCTGATAAAAAGAAATGTCGATCCTCTTGTATTAAAAACGAGTTTGCCTTTTTCCCAAACTCAAATTCCCACCCGTTCATTTCTTTCTAATCAAAGTGAAGCTGCTTTTCCCAAAATCGAATCCGCCCTTTTCAACTCATTGAAAATCAAAATCAATTCAGAATGAAATCGAAATCGAGAGGCTCGAATAGCAGGGTTTTGCCTTATCGAATCAAGGTGAAGGGTCAATTGTGAGTCATGGATGGTGCGACGTCACACTACTGCAACGATAAGGCAAACCAAAGACCTGTTCGAATCACTGAGGCACTCGCGATTTGTTTTTTTTATGTTCGAACTGCTGGTGCACCCTGTACAGTGTTGAGTCGAAGTCGTGGTTTCCAGGGTTGCTCTTCCACGTCGTAATGGTGATTAATAGATGGAGTATGGAAATGGGAGGCGAACAATGTTCTAGTGGTTCGAATCCGTGAGTGCGAGAGGAAAGGAGGATGGTCTATGTATTTAGTTGAGGCAGGTGATGATTGTGTAGGCAAGAGTAAAAAGGAAGGTTGGTTTTTTTTAGAGAGGCAGTTTTATTTAGTTTGGTTTGGGGTTCTAGTTCTTGGGATGGGAAGGGGTTTTTGGCGATGTCGAGTGTTGAAAATCGATGGAGGGAGTTCAATCTAAAGGACTGAGCTGAGGTTGTGCTAAAAAGATTTAAGCAGTAATGGTGTTGGTGAAATGCCGGAAAGAAAGAAGAAGAAAAAATAGAGGGATTAAGGTAATCTAAAATCTAATGCCTTAATTAGTTTAATGTTTAAAAATAAATAGGTTTGTTCAAATTAGTTAAGTTAGAATTAATTTAGCGAAAAAATTAGAAAAGTTATTTATTTATTTAAATAGTTTATTTACATAAATAAACATTTAATCGGTAAATTTAAATAAAAATTATCGCAGGTGCGAATCCATTCGAGAAGATTAGTAGCCGCTAATTTGAGATATAAACAGGATATTTGACAGCTGCAATTCCGGTGAGTAAATCTCACTCACCTTTAGAATTATTTTTATTTCATTAAAAATAATTGTCTGTTGCTTGTGTGCATGTTTTATGGTTGTTTTATATATATTAGTTATTTAGGCTATATATATATATATATAGGGTTGATTGATTGGTTGGATTCCCGCAGTCTCATTAGCGGATGCCCGCACTTTCATAGCGGATGATTACCCTATACGCCCCACGCTATGATTAGTGGATGACCTTCTATACCGCGATATTCTGCCACGAAGCAGAATAGGTATTATTTATGTGCTAACATCTGTGGATGCAGGAAAACAGGTTGGAGGAATCCAACTGGATTCCTCAAAAATATATTATCTGTTTGTTTATTTGTTTGCATATATATTTTTATATAGGATGTGTTAGAAAAATAAATAATTCGTTGCTTTGTGTGTTTAAATATCACTGGGCTTAAGTAATGATATTTAAAAATATCGTGAAAGGATATTTGAGATTTAAAAAGGAAAAATTCTATTTTTAAATAGAATTTGAATTTCAAATGGAAATAAAATATAAACTTGTTTTTGAAAAATAAAACAAGTAGTTCTTTATAAACGAAGTTTATAAATAGTTCTTTTATAACGAAGTTATAAATGAAGTAAAAAGAATTATCATTTGATAATTCAGAAATAGAAATATAAGCGTGAAATTGAAATTTGAAATGAAATTTCAAATAGGATGTGAAAATGGAATTTTTAAATATATAACTCAAATGAAATGTGAGCATAACATTTGAATTTTAAAAGGAGTTTAAATATTTGAATTTTAAAAGGAAATTGAATATTAGAAATTCAAATAGAAGTTCAAATAGAATTTGAATAGACGAAATTAGAATGGAAAATAGAATTTGAATTCAAGGAATTAAAATAAAATTTGAATTCAAAGGAATTCGAATAAAGAAATTCAAATAGAGATTTGAATGTAGAATTTCAAAATAGAATTTGAAATATAGAAATTCAAAGAAGAATTGAATAGAATTTGAAATATAGTATTTCAAAGAAGAATTGAAATATGAAATTTGAATAGAAATTTGAAATAGAAATTCGAGGGTTGAATTTGAACGTGGAATTGAACATAGAAATTCAAGTAGAAATTTGAATATGAGATTTCAAAATAGAATTTGAAATAAACTTTGAAAGTAGAATTTCAAAGTAGAATGGGAAATGGAATTTCAGATAGGATTTCAAATAGGAAATCCAAAGGGTTTTGAAATGGGATTTGAATTCAAGTGAATTCAAAAGAATTTGAATATTAGAAATTCAAATGGTGTTAATGAATTTGAATATTAGAAATTCAAATGGTGATAAGGAATTTGAATATTAGAAATTCAAATGGGGCTGGAAACGAATTTGAATATTAGAATTCAAATGGAAAATGAAATTTGAATGTAAGAAATTCAAATTGAATTTAAATAGGATTTGATCTATGGGGTTTGAATATGGAATTCAAATGAGTTTTAAACTAAGGAATTTCAAATATAGAATTGGGAATGTAGAAGTAAAAATGGAATTTAAAAATAGAGTTTGAATAAAAGAATTCAAATGAATTCAAGTATTGAATTTGAATATAGGGAATTCAAATAGAAATTTAAGTATTGAATTTGAATATCAAATAGAAAGGGATTGAAATTTGAATATGGAATTCAAAGTGAGATTGGAATTTGAATCAAAGAATTCAAATGGAGTTGAATTTATTTTAAAGAAGTTTAAAAAGGTTTATATATATATAAATATAATTAAAACGAACTCGCCGCAGCGCTGCAGTTCGTAAATTGGCGATTCGAACTTCAATTAAATATACAGGACTCAATTGAAGTCGGAATCCTTTGAAACAAGAAACGTCAGGACCGGTTTGATAATGGTTTTCTAATGAAAGAGAAAAATCTGAATTTCGTCGTATAGATTTTGAGTTATATCAAAATCAAATTTTCAGAAAAGCAGCGCCAGAGTCGTTTTAAAACCATAATGGTTTATTTAAGGTTATAAAAGGATTTTAAGCAAGAAAATCCGAAGTTTCGATTTAGAAAATCTCAGAGTTGAGTTGTAAAATATATGCGAAGTCAAGTTGTGTAAATGAATATGATTTTTGAAACAGAAACCAGATTTTGATTATTGAATAGAATTACCTAAATAGAAATTAGTTAATGAGATTTCGAATTAATATTGGGGTTTGAATAAGTAAATTCGACTTGGAAATTATATTCGAAAAGGAAACTAGAATTGAAATTGAAATTCGATTTGGTTATGAGCAAGTTAAATATTTTGTTTGAACATGTTATGTTCAACAAAGAAGTGAAATATGCAAAAAGGGCTAATTAAAGAATAATTGAGCGAAACTGAATTCAAACGATTCAAAATTGAATTCAAACGAATGGATTGAGTTGAATTGAATTAGAAACAGGTGAACAGGTGTTAAACAGATATGGGATGGAGTATATGAAGATTTTTATTTATGTGCCCGACAAAAAGGTACATGTTTAAATTCATATATGAGTTTTATGCGCCGTATCGGCTAGCTGCTTGGCTTCTTCTTTTCCTTTTTGAGTTTAGAAGGTACCGGGAAGCTATTTGAAATTTCCCGATGCTCCCGATACAGGGGAGGTTATGGCGAATTTTTTCCGGGAATTTAAGGAGTTAGAATATTTATAAGAAATTTGACAATTAGAAATCTATATATCGATACATATAGAATTCGATAAGGAGACGAAATCAAAAATAGCGTAAAGAGCCAATATGGTTATTGAAAATATTTGGATAACAAATATTGATAAGAGAATGTAGAAGAGATTTAATTAATGAAATATTAATTAAAGAGCCAGTGATTTGTTTGATATGTTGATTGAACACTTGTTTTTATTCGATAGTTAAATCACAGACTATCGAAGTTTTGACCATCGTTGTCAATATGGAGAGACCGGTTGGATTATTATCCGAAGAACCACTCCGTATCGGCATAAGCGTTGCGAACCAAGTATGCTGAATGTATTGAAGACGGAGTAAAGTGCAAGGGCTTTTCTAGTAATAGAAATAGTGCCTTCGGTATCGTTCAATCCCAGAACGAACGTAAATGGACGAATGTCTGACAGAGTATTTCCAATGATCAAATGGGTTGGTCTGTATGAATGTATATGGTTGCAACGGATTTATCCCTTAGCATAATATCCAGAATATTTGTGCAAACTCAACTAGTGATTAACGGATCTGACAATGTGGCATTCAAAGTAATTGTGTTATCAATGAATGGTAAGTTTGCGTAGCCTCAGGCCTCAACAACCGGGAAAGGACAAAAATCGGGCAGGCAGCATGGCTATGTGGGTCGCACCCATTAGGGTGTATAATCACCTATCTAGAGAAATTCCTTTTGTTTCTAAATCTATCGATTCTGCCCATTCGGGAAACGGTGGTTTGAGTCCAACCGTTGGTGATATACATTCGATACACTCAAGCGAAATGAGTGGTCGGTCATGTGTGGGCCGGGTTGCAAGACGTTCTTGTTGAACCCAGGTGTATTCGCCTCTAGAGATACATCATCGGAAGGTGGTCCCATACCTTGTCATGTTGGAAATCCAATCTCCAATAAGCGCCATGCGGTTTTTGAGTTTATAATATATATGTAGAGCGTGAGATGCAAGCGTTCTACTATTTGGTTATTTACTTGATGTAGACATTACTATAATATCACTGGATTTGATATCAAAATGTTTTGGGTTATAGTAAGGTAAAAACCGTCCGTGTTTATGTGTGGGCTGGTCTTACTATTACCTTTTCTTTTGAAAGGATTTTCAAAAGTTAAACAAGTGGTTGGAGTTTACTCACACCAGTCCCATGACTGACCCAGAGTTTATTTTGTTTTGTTTTCCTAAACTCTTGGGTGCCCAAATTTGTACGGGCAGTCAAGTGTTTCAGGCTTTTACAGATACACTTGGAGGAGCTTGAAGCTGGAGGCTTCAACGTTAGTTATTTAGAGTTACTTCCGCTGGATCAAATGTTATGTGTACTCTGATGATGGTATGTATATATGTACAAAACAGATTTGTATTTCAAAGCTTATGTTATATAATATATTTTATTCGTTCCGCTGTGAGTTGTGATCTTCGTTTTTTCTCCTATTCTAATATTTCTTTCTTTCTATTTCTCATCCTCTAACTTCTTTCTAATAATGAGTCGTATTTCTGTGTTATTTGGGTTGGACGTGTGGTGTATTTAGTCAACTCAGATAGCTCGGATTTGCGGGTCGTTTCAGTTGGTATCAGAGCTTAGGTTGAGCGAATACCTAGGCTTGTGTGGCGTGTGCTCATTAGAGATAGGGTCAGTAGTACCCTAGAATGAGTTGAGTGTATATATATACGAGAGAGCGTATTTGTAATTTGATATAAAAATTGTTTTATATTGTGTTGGCTAGTCTGTGGGGTGGTTTATGAATTCTGATCGAATAGTGGGACGCCACGACGTCGATAGGAATTTGTAAACACTTGAACAGAAGATTGAACATGATATTGTTTTAAAATTGTTAAATGAAATCATTTACCCAGATTTCTATTTTGATATAGAAGAATAATTTTCTAGAATTATTATATGGATGTGTTGGATGTTGATTTTATAATCAAATGAGATTATAAATTTAGAATGGTTATTTATAACCAGAATAGAATTTGTATAGGAATTAAATATACAAATGAAATGAATTAGAATTTTATTCAAACCAGAATTAAGAATTCAAAATCCTGGGAAGTTGAAAATATTTTTCAAAGTATATTAGAATAATATAGATTTGTTTTAAAGGATTTGAAAGAAAATCATGGAATTTGAAATAATAAGGCACTGAACTCACTTCGGTGGCTGGGAAATAATTCTGATGATGATTGCAACATCATCAGTGTTCATTTCCGAGTTTCTAAGTGATGAATTGCTACCTTAGAAAAAGTTTTTGACGGAAATTTGTTTGAAAGAAAACAAATTGGTTTGAATATTCAAATGTTTTGAATTTTAAATGGAAATAAATATACATGTATATATTTAAGTGATTTCAAAAGGATTTGAAATGAAAATCCTGGGATTTGGATTCTGGAATTGGAATTTAACTTAAGCTAGTTAAATGGAATGAAGTGAATCAATTAACTAGAATCAATTTGAATAGGTTTAATGGAATATAGATTGGATATAAATGGATTGATCCTAGATCATTCAAATTAAAGGAAGGAAGACCAAAAGTTTTGGGGAAATTAAATATGTTGAAATATAAGGAGGTGAGTTTCAACATAAAGGAGTTTGAAAAGTAATAGGTTTGTACCATTTTTCCTACCTTAGCAATTTCGAGGACGAAATTATTTTAAGGGGGGAAGAATGTAACGACCCAGATTTTTGAACAATTTATTTTAAATATTTAGTATGGTTTTAAATATTGAATTCATAATATAAATGGTATTTTATTGGGTTATCGATTAAATAATCGAAATACGATTTACTTTGATAATTATCGAAATACGAGAAGTTTGAAATAATTAAATTCAAAGGTAAAACTGAACCGAAAACAATTCAGTCGACTAATATAAATTCTATACTGGATTAGAACGATAAAAAAAAATTAAATTTAATTATTTGAAATAGTTTTATACTTTAATCTAATTCAGTTTCAGAATCGAATCCCTTAAGTTTAGAATACCGTATAAACTTGGAAATATCGGTCGTCATGACTAGATAGGAGTGCTGGGTTGCGAATTATGGACCGTGAGATATTTTGGTTATAAAATTAAATAAAATAAAATCAATTTCGTATCATATTTAATTTAGGCCGACCTATTTCTTCTGTAATGTCACCTCTAATCAAAACATCGCAGACCTAAGGAGTAAAATCAAGCAGCTCCATTTTTCTCGAGCTGTAGAAAATGCTCCCTACCCTCACCATGAAGTTAAACATCGAATTAATGGCCTCTCGTACGAATGTTCCCCAGTTCGCTCCTATAAATCAACCGAGCCTTCGTATAATTTCAGATTCTGAAGTCCGAAACAATTCATCCCCTTTGTTCTTCTTTTTTCCCAGTTAAACCCAAATCGAGCCGCTGATAAAAAGAAATGTCGATCCTCTTGTATTAAAAACGAGTTTGCCTTTTTCCCAAACTCAAATTCCCACCCGTTCATTTCTTTCTAATCAAAGTGAAGCTGCTTTTCCCAAAATCGAATCCGCCCTTTTCAACTCATTGAAAATCAAAATCAATTCAGAATGAAATCGAAATCGAGAGGCTCGAATAGCAGGGTTTTGCCTTATCGAATCAAGGTGAAGGGTCAATTGTGAGTCATGGATGGTGCGACGTCACACTACTGCAACGATAAGGCAAACCAAAGACCTGTTCGAATCACTGAGGCACTCGCGATTTGTTTTTTTTATGTTCGAACTGCTGGTGCACCCTGTACAGTGTTGAGTCGA
The DNA here is from genome assembly GCA_030737875.1 of Allium sativum. Taxonomy (NCBI): domain Eukaryota; kingdom Viridiplantae; phylum Streptophyta; class Magnoliopsida; order Asparagales; family Amaryllidaceae; genus Allium; species Allium sativum. The sequence goes on along the minus strand of CM060916.1, from coordinate 744,029,949 downwards.
AGTCGTGGTTTCCAGGGTTGCTCTTCCACGTCGTAATGGTGATTAATAGATGGAGTATGGAAATGGGAGGCGAACAATGTTCTAGTGGTTCGAATCCGTGAGTGCGAGAGGAAAGGAGGATGGTCTATGTATTTAGTTGAGGCAGGTGATGATTGTGTAGGCAAGAGTAAAAAGGAAGGTTGGTTTTTTTTAGAGAGGCAGTTTTATTTAGTTTGGTTTGGGGTTCTAGTTCTTGGGATGGGAAGGGGTTTTTGGCGATGTCGAGTGTTGAAAATCGATGGAGGGAGTTCAATCTAAAGGACTGAGCTGAGGTTGTGCTAAAAAGATTTAAGCAGTAATGGTGTTGGTGAAATGCCGGAAAGAAAGAAGAAGAAAAAATAGAGGGATTAAGGTAATCTAAAATCTAATGCCTTAATTAGTTTAATGTTTAAAAATAAATAGGTTTGTTCAAATTAGTTAAGTTAGAATTAATTTAGCGAAAAAATTAGAAAAGTTATTTATTTATTTAAATAGTTTATTTACATAAATAAACATTTAATCGGTAAATTTAAATAAAAATTATCGCAGGTGCGAATCCATTCGAGAAGATTAGTAGCCGCTAATTTGAGATATAAACAGGATATTTGACAGCTGCAATTCCGGTGAGTAAATCTCACTCACCTTTAGAATTATTTTTATTTCATTAAAAATAATTGTCTGTTGCTTGTGTGCATGTTTTATGGTTGTTTTATATATATTAGTTATTTAGGCTATATATATATATATATATAGGGTTGATTGATTGGTTGGATTCCCGCAGTCTCATTAGCGGATGCCCGCACTTTCATAGCGGATGATTACCCTATACGCCCCACGCTATGATTAGTGGATGACCTTCTATACCGCGATATTCTGCCACGAAGCAGAATAGGTATTATTTATGTGCTAACATCTGTGGATGCAGGAAAACAGGTTGGAGGAATCCAACTGGATTCCTCAAAAATATATTATCTGTTTGTTTATTTGTTTGCATATATATTTTTATATAGGATGTGTTAGAAAAATAAATAATTCGTTGCTTTGTGTGTTTAAATATCACTGGGCTTAAGTAATGATATTTAAAAATATCGTGAAAGGATATTTGAGATTTAAAAAGGAAAAATTCTATTTTTAAATAGAATTTGAATTTCAAATGGAAATAAAATATAAACTTGTTTTTGAAAAATAAAACAAGTAGTTCTTTATAAACGAAGTTTATAAATAGTTCTTTTATAACGAAGTTATAAATGAAGTAAAAAGAATTATCATTTGATAATTCAGAAATAGAAATATAAGCGTGAAATTGAAATTTGAAATGAAATTTCAAATAGGATGTGAAAATGGAATTTTTAAATATATAACTCAAATGAAATGTGAGCATAACATTTGAATTTTAAAAGGAGTTTAAATATTTGAATTTTAAAAGGAAATTGAATATTAGAAATTCAAATAGAAGTTCAAATAGAATTTGAATAGACGAAATTAGAATGGAAAATAGAATTTGAATTCAAGGAATTAAAATAAAATTTGAATTCAAAGGAATTCGAATAAAGAAATTCAAATAGAGATTTGAATGTAGAATTTCAAAATAGAATTTGAAATATAGAAATTCAAAGAAGAATTGAATAGAATTTGAAATATAGTATTTCAAAGAAGAATTGAAATATGAAATTTGAATAGAAATTTGAAATAGAAATTCGAGGGTTGAATTTGAACGTGGAATTGAACATAGAAATTCAAGTAGAAATTTGAATATGAGATTTCAAAATAGAATTTGAAATAAACTTTGAAAGTAGAATTTCAAAGTAGAATGGGAAATGGAATTTCAGATAGGATTTCAAATAGGAAATCCAAAGGGTTTTGAAATGGGATTTGAATTCAAGTGAATTCAAAAGAATTTGAATATTAGAAATTCAAATGGTGTTAATGAATTTGAATATTAGAAATTCAAATGGTGATAAGGAATTTGAATATTAGAAATTCAAATGGGGCTGGAAACGAATTTGAATATTAGAATTCAAATGGAAAATGAAATTTGAATGTAAGAAATTCAAATTGAATTTAAATAGGATTTGATCTATGGGGTTTGAATATGGAATTCAAATGAGTTTTAAACTAAGGAATTTCAAATATAGAATTGGGAATGTAGAAGTAAAAATGGAATTTAAAAATAGAGTTTGAATAAAAGAATTCAAATGAATTCAAGTATTGAATTTGAATATAGGGAATTCAAATAGAAATTTAAGTATTGAATTTGAATATCAAATAGAAAGGGATTGAAATTTGAATATGGAATTCAAAGTGAGATTGGAATTTGAATCAAAGAATTCAAATGGAGTTGAATTTATTTTAAAGAAGTTTAAAAAGGTTTATATATATATAAATATAATTAAAACGAACTCGCCGCAGCGCTGCAGTTCGTAAATTGGCGATTCGAACTTCAATTAAATATACAGGACTCAATTGAAGTCGGAATCCTTTGAAACAAGAAACGTCAGGACCGGTTTGATAATGGTTTTCTAATGAAAGAGAAAAATCTGAATTTCGTCGTATAGATTTTGAGTTATATCAAAATCAAATTTTCAGAAAAGCAGCGCCAGAGTCGTTTTAAAACCATAATGGTTTATTTAAGGTTATAAAAGGATTTTAAGCAAGAAAATCCGAAGTTTCGATTTAGAAAATCTCAGAGTTGAGTTGTAAAATATATGCGAAGTCAAGTTGTGTAAATGAATATGATTTTTGAAACAGAAACCAGATTTTGATTATTGAATAGAATTACCTAAATAGAAATTAGTTAATGAGATTTCGAATTAATATTGGGGTTTGAATAAGTAAATTCGACTTGGAAATTATATTCGAAAAGGAAACTAGAATTGAAATTGAAATTCGATTTGGTTATGAGCAAGTTAAATATTTTGTTTGAACATGTTATGTTCAACAAAGAAGTGAAATATGCAAAAAGGGCTAATTAAAGAATAATTGAGCGAAACTGAATTCAAACGATTCAAAATTGAATTCAAACGAATGGATTGAGTTGAATTGAATTAGAAACAGGTGAACAGGTGTTAAACAGATATGGGATGGAGTATATGAAGATTTTTATTTATGTGCCCGACAAAAAGGTACATGTTTAAATTCATATATGAGTTTTATGCGCCGTATCGGCTAGCCGCTTGGCTTCTTCTTTTCCTTTTTGAGTTTAGAAGGTACCGGGAAGCTATTTGAAATTTCCCGATGCTCCCGATACAGGGGAGGTTATGGCGAATTTTTTCCGGGAATTTAAGGAGTTAGAATATTTATAAGAAATTTGACAATTAGAAATCTATATATCGATACATATAGAATTCGATAAGGAGACGAAATCAAAAATAGCGTAAAGAGCCAATATGGTTATTGAAAATATTTGGATAACAAATATTGATAAGAGAATGTAGAAGAGATTTAATTAATGAAATATTAATTAAAGAGCCAGTGATTTGTTTGATATGTTGATTGAACACTTGTTTTTATTCGATAGTTAAATCACAGACTATCGAAGTTTTGACCATCGTTGTCAATATGGAGAGACCGGTTGGATTATTATCCGAAGAACCACTCCGTATCGGCATAAGCGTTGCGAACCAAGTATGCTGAATGTATTGAAGACGGAGTAAAGTGCAAGGGCTTTTCTAGTAATAGAAATAGTGCCTTCGGTATCGTTCAATCCCAGAACGAACGTAAATGGACGAATGTCTGACAGAGTATTTCCAATGATCAAATGGGTTGGTCTGTATGAATGTATATGGTTGCAACGGATTTATCCCTTAGCATAATATCCAGAATATTTGTGCAAACTCAACTAGTGATTAACGGATCTGACAATGTGGCATTCAAAGTAATTGTGTTATCAATGAATGGTAAGTTTGCGTAGCCTCAGGCCTCAACAACCGGGAAAGGACAAAAATCGGGCAGGCAGCATGGCTATGTGGGTCGCACCCATTAGGGTGTATAATCACCTATCTAGAGAAATTCCTTTTGTTTCTAAATCTATCGATTCTGCCCATTCGGGAAACGGTGGTTTGAGTCCAACCGTTGGTGATATACATTCGATACACTCAAGCGAAATGAGTGGTCGATCATGTGTGGGCCGGGTTGCAAGACGTTCTTGTTGAACCCAGGTGTATTCGCCTCTAGAGATACATCATCGGAAGGTGGTCCCATACCTTGTCATGTTGGAAATCCAATCTCCAATAAGCGCCATGCGGTTTTTGAGTTTATAATATATATGTAGAGCGTGAGATGCAAGCGTTCTACTATTTGGTTATTTACTTGATGTAGACATTACTATAATATCACTGGATTTGATATCAAAATGTTTTGGGTTATAGTAAGGTAAAAACCGTCCGTGTTTATGTGTGGGCTGGTCTTACTATTACCTTTTCTTTTGAAAGGATTTTCAAAAGTTAAACAAGTGGTTGGAGTTTACTCACACCAGTCCCATGACTGACCCAGAGTTTATTTTGTTTTGTTTTCCTAAACTCTTGGGTGCCCAAATTTGTACGGGCAGTCAAGTGTTTCAGGCTTTTACAGATACACTTGGAGGAGCTTGAAGCTGGAGGCTTCAACGTTAGTTATTTAGAGTTACTTCCGCTGGATCAAATGTTATGTGTACTCTGATGATGGTATGTATATATGTACAAAACAGATTTGTATTTCAAAGCTTATGTTATATAATATATTTTATTCGTTCCGCTGTGAGTTGTGATCTTCGTTTTTTCTCCTATTCTAATATTTCTTTCTTTCTATTTCTCATCCTCTAACTTCTTTCTAATAATGAGTCGTATTTCTGTGTTATTTGGGTTGGACGTGTGGTGTATTTAGTCAACTCAGATAGCTCGGATTTGCGGGTCGTTTCATCTACACATTAGGTACTCTCACTTTTCATCAGGAATTTGTTAAAAACCTTTGCTTGTGTGAGTCTTTAGTAACTGGTGCACTATTGAAACTGAGGTATTGCTGAGTGGAATCGATAGGACTGGAGTTATGTCGCTTTTGTGTGTTGTAAAATGTCTAGTATTATTTTTCTAGTGTTAAGTGCACACTATCTTTTCCTTGTCATTTATGGAGGCCTATCAACTGTCATCTTCATCTTACCATTCACAACATTAGAATAAGGAGCATGGAAATTTGAACAGACGATGAGTTTTGGCTAGGATGTTGTTCGCGTTCGCTGGCCTTTATGTTTAAATTCAATAAGATTACAAAAGTTATCCTAGTTTTATAGAAATTTCACGAAGTTTAATTTTCAGGAATAATTTTACAAAAATTAACTAACTTCTACAGCAAAGAGCTATATTGAACATATTTCATAAAAATTAAAAACGTAAGTTTACAAGGAAAAAACAAGTTCACATCAACTTTGTTTTTAGAAAGCACAACTAAATCTATTCCTAATCTTATATCTGCACTATGTGCATCCCCCATTGGATCTATTTATTCACATGATTGTTCTTTTTATTAGATCTTGGTTGATAATTGCCATATGTCAAATCAACTGTTTAGTATAAACAAATTATTTTGGTTGATAATTGTTGGGCATGTTAAAAGTTTTGATGCGCTAACATGAGGGTAAAAACAACAATGGAGTAGATGGAAATAAAGGAACAAGGACTTGATTTACAACTAATTATAAAATGCTTTTTGTTAACTAAAACTGTGAATATGGATTTGTTATCCATAGTCCATTTTCAAACAGAAATATGGTTTTAAAGTATTAGTTTTATTGTTTTAGTTATGGTTTCAAACAGAAATAGCAAAGATTATACATGTACTAGAAATAGGCTTTAACACAAGTTTGTAGTAGCTAGTAAATATACATATTAGTAAAAAAAGGTGTAAAATAAGGAAGTTAAAAACAAGAAACTGAGGAAGATATCAACAGCCATAGATATAATACTGATAATTTTATTGATTACATGAAACAGAATAGAAAATAAGAAGAAGATAGAGAAAATATTTCATATTACTTTATTGCTTTTTTTTTATTACAATGCTAAACATTGGCTCTACTTATAGATGAGAAAGGAGCATTCTAGAATAGAACATTCTAGATCATATTTGGGTCTTATACCAAATATAGACCCAAATTAATACAATGCCCAATATAACTCATAATTAATGCAATCCAAATAAAAGGCAACATATTTTATTATTATCTCTAACGCCCCCCCTCAAACTCATGATGCAGCTACCATGAGCATCTAGAGTTTGCTAACTAGAAAACAAAAACGAAAAACTGAATGTGACTTGGTGAAGAAATCTGCAATCTGCAAAGAAGATGGTGCAAAAGGTAAGGTGATCGTGAACTTCTCAAGATGATGTCGAGTAAGGTGACAATCAATCTCAATATGCTTGGTTCTTTCATGAAATACTGAATTGCGAGCTATTTGAATTGCACTTTTATTACCACAATACATAGGAGTTGGCTGAGAAAGAAATACTCCCATATCCTCAAGTAACCAACGTAACCAAACAATTCTCTAGTAGTGGATGCCATATTACAATATTCTGCTTTAGTTGAAGAATGAGAAACGATTGATTATTTCTTACTCTTCCAAGATATAAGAGAATCTCCCAAAAAAATACAATAACCCGTAACTGATTTACGATCAGTTGGATTACTACCATAATCAGCATCAGAATGTGCACGCAACTCCAAGGAGGAATTAGAAGAAAGTACCAGACTATGGAAAATAGTACTCTAAGATATCTCAATATGCGAAGAACAGTGGCCCAATGAACTGTAGTGGGACAAGCTATAAACTGACTAACAATATGAACATCATATGAAATATACAGACGTGTGATAATAAGATGCACCAAGCTTCCAACAATAGTACGATACAGAGTAGGATCTGATAAAGGACTTCCATCAAAAGGAGAAAACTTCGCGCTAATCTCAATGGGGGTATCAGCAGTCTTATTATCCGTAAGTCTAGCTCGATCAAGAATATCTGTGATATATTTTGATTGAGAAAGAAGATATCCTTTGGGTGACTGTGCTACCTCAATACCCAAGAAATATATTAATGGACCCAAATCTTTCATTTCAAATCATCTAGCTAACTCTATCTTTAATACAGAAATTCCCTGTACGTCATCACTAGTAATAATCATATCATTAACATATAATGATAAGATTATACGTCCAACATTAGTGCATTTAACAAAGAGAGAAGGATCATGATGACTAGAGATAAAGCCAAGAGAAGATATAACAACTGAAAATTTCTCAAACCATGCTCGCGGAGCTTGTTTTAGACCTTACAATGCTTTCTTTAGTCTACAAACATATCCCGAATCATGTGGAACACCAGGAGGAGGTTCCATATAAACTTCTTCTTGAAGATTTCCATTCAAGAAAGAATTCTTAACATCAAGTTGAGAGATAGACCATTGATGAACTGAAGCTACAGCAATTAAAGTGCGAACAGTTGTCATCTTAGCAACAGGAGCAAATGTTTCCTCATAATCCATGCCATACATTTGAGAATACCCTTTTGCGACCAATCTAGCTTTATATCTCTCAATAGATCCATCAGAATTAGTTTTAACCTTATATACCCAACGACAACCAACAGCTCTCTTACCAGAAGGTAGAGGAACCAAATCCCGAGTATTTGTCTTTTGCAAAGCAGAAATTTCCTCATCCATCGCCTCTTACCAATGAGGATCAAGAATATATAAAGATGGTTCAGAACAACTATGGATCGAAGACAAAAAGGAGGTAAAAAGATGAAGAATAACAACAATATGCAAAATCTAGTAATTTTGTGGATTTACGATTGCATGTTGAATGACGTAAAAGTGGTGGAGGAGGTGGTGGTGGTGATGGCGATAATGGAAGATCTACAGTCTCAAAAGTTGCTAGAGGAGGCATAAGAGAAGAGGGAGCTTCATTGTTATCATTTTATGAAAGCATGTTATTATCTGCAATACTACTAACATCAATATCATCTAAAAAAGGATCGATATGAAGAAGATCAGATCTAGTTATGTCATGAGCCTTAGTTGGAATAGAGAAGAAAGGGATGTGTTCAAGAAACACAACATGGCAAGAGAGATAGAGTTTTTTAGTAGTTGGATCAAAACATCTATATCCTTTTTGTCTAGCACCATATCCTAAAAAGGCACACATAGTTAAACGAGATGACAATTTATTACACTCAGTATGAGGACGAAGAACAAAGCAAGTACATCGAAAAACTTTGAAGAATGAATAATCAGGAGCAAAACCATACAGTTTTTCAAAAGGAGAAATACCTGAAATATGAGAAGTTGGAATTGTATTAATTATAGTCATGGCTGTAAGAACAGCCTACCCCCAAAATTCATAAGGAACAGAAGAGGATAATATTAGCAGTTTCGAGAATGTGTCTATGTTTTCTTTCTGCAACACCATTTTGTTGAGGAGTGTCTGCGCATGAAGTTTGATAAATAGTTCCATTTAAGGTAAGTAATTCTTGAAATTTCTTAGATGTGTATTCCCCACCTAAATCACACCGAAAACGTTTAATGATAGTTGAGTGTTGAGTTTTAACAAGAGCTCGAAAAACAGTATAAATTTCAAAAAATTCTGAACGATGTTTCATTAAATATATCAAACAATAACGTGTATGATCATCAATAAAAGAGACATAATAAAGAGACCCTCCTTTTTGTGGGAATAGAGGATAGACCCCATCCATCAGAATGAATTAAATCAAAAGGAGCATAAGAAAAAGAAGTACTTTTACTAAAAGGTAATGCAGAAAACTTAGCAAGTTTGCAGCCACTACAATCATAAATATCATGAATTTTCAAATTTCCTAATGCCCCTATGGATGCTAAAAATCTTAAACGAGACGAAGAAACATGACCAAGACGTGAATGCTATAAATAAAAACTAGAATAAGAAGGGACCTAAATGAAAAGAAGACAAATCAACATTAGTAGCAGCAGCAGTAGTTGTAACACCCTGTATTTTCTATGAACGTACAAGTAACAAATTAAAGTATACTTAATTTTAGGAGAATAATTAAGGGAAACGGGTTGCGCCATTGCGTTCGTCTCGAAATTCTGCTTAAGATAGAGTCCAAGTTTGCGTAAAACGGATACTATATGAAGAAGATATGTATGAATGAAGTTAGGCAGAAAAACCGGAAACAAGCCAGAATACACTGGCACACTTGTGAAGTGCGCAAGTACAAAAATACACTGGCGCACCTGCCAAGTGTGCCCATACCGATCCAGCACAGAATTCTGGAGTGTTCTGTAATGACGTGTCTTCTTCTTAGTGGCTGGATGACCTGTCTTCAAGCTGGGTGGTTCTGATGACTTCTGGACTGATCTAAAGGCTCTAAATCACCATATTCTCCTATAAAAACACCCCCCAAACCTCATTTTCTCTCCACACAATTTCATTATGTCTATACTCTGCCTCTATTCTAATTAAAATAAAATAATGGCGTCGCTACTTTGCTGAAATCTAAGCTAGAACTAGTGCATCTTCTTCCAATATGAATAAAATTAAAAGAGAACAACTATTTTATAATCTAATCAATAGTCTACACCAAAGGAGAGCTATTCAGTGTCAGAATATAGATTCCAGAACATAAGAATCGTTCCCTTTTTGTGAGTACAGTTATTTATAGTTATGAACTGTAACAACCCGAATTATAATAACATATTGAAACTAGAAATCAGGGTATAACTAAATTTTAAAATAAGAATCAAGGGAAACGGGTTACACCATTGCGTTCGTCTCGGAATTCTTCTTGAAATAGAGTCCGAGTTTGCGTAAAACGGATACCGTACGAAGAAGATATGGACGAACGAAGTTAGGCAGAAAAACTAGAAACGGGCCAGAATGCACTGGCGCACTTGGGAAGTGCGCCCATGCAATTTTGCATTAGCGCACTTGGCAGGTGCGCCCAGGACGAGCAGAAACCTGCTGGTCAGGCCCTGGCTGGCCTGGTCGGGTTCTGGTTAAATTTTTGAGCTCTGTTGTGTCATTAGGGCTAACTCTTCACTTTCTGATTGGCTTTTCTTGAGATGGATGGCCTTGATTAACTCTAGCTTCATCGACGACTATAATTAAATTGAAATTCTATATAAACAGCCTCCTAGCCTCATTCTCTTTACACCATTCCTCTCTAACCTTATGCTGCTCAAACTCTTGATGATCATGGCTTCTTCTTCTTCCTCTAAATTAAATTAAATAAAAAAAAATAAAACGCAAAGATTATTTCTTGAAGACTACGGCTAGGAATTTCTTATTGGGGATTTGCTTCTACAATCAAAGCAAGATTCAACGGTTCAACAATTCAACGACAAATTTCTAGACTTGACTTCTGCATCTAAATTCCTTAGACCACGATCTGTAAGTTCCAGTTACTTTTAGATAAAAACTATAAATCTAATATGTGCATGGTATAATATGGAAGTGATTTATGTATGATTCATATCTATTCTTGGTTTCTTCTTGGATCTTGACTATTGGGAATATTGCCTGCGATATTGAAACTATTGTTAATGACATAAGACTTCCTATGACTAATAAGACTATGCCTATGACTATGACGGTGAACATAAGACTATGCCTATGCCTATGACTGTGAACATAAGACTATGCCTATGCCTATGACGGTGAACGTAAGACTGTTGCCTATGACTATGACAAGGACAATTATGGCTAATCACCTGTGACTCTTGACTATGAGAATTATTGCCTATGATTAAGAACATAAGGCTATTATCTGTGACCATGACTTTGAAACTATTACCGTTAATTACCTATGACTATTGCCTAGAACTATTTTGGATAATTAACCATGACTATTGTGATTACTCGCTTATGGTTCTTAATTATGAGATTTCTACCTATGACCATGACTATGACTATTGGGGTTAATTACCTAAGACTATTGTAGTTGATTGTTCATGCCCATAGTTGAAATCCATGTTGTACGCCGAATTTGCAGTTTGTTGGATCACATACCTAGGGAGTGACTTGCTTAGTTTATTCGCTATTATGTACACCAAAACCATTGGATCCATTATCCTTGTATTTGGCTTGCTTTTGCATGCCTATTCTTTTATGTCAACTTTTATCGTGACTATCGTCTTATCCTGCTAGATTTGAAATCCAATATGACAGTGATGTTGTAACCAATTATCTCAAGTTATATCATGCTAAGTCTTGTAACCCTTTTTATCGCTTTATGCTTGCCCCTTTTGCCTATCATAGTTTTGATGTTATTCCCTTTATTTTGAGGTTTTGATTTATTTGTGGTATGGATCGATTCACGTTTACGTGCGATGGGAATACGATTTGGGTAGATTAGGCAAAACATGAATTGGTTACGAACGTGAATTATGAACTTGATAATAGGCAAAACATGAAACATGAACATTGTCATAACTTGAATCTGGATGTGGACATGAAGCTTGCCTTGAAACTTGACATGAACTTAACATGAATCTTGAACATGGACATGACACTAGAATGAACTTGAAAATGGCCAACTCGAGGTTGGGTTGAGTTTACAGTGTAATTCTGCCCGGAACTGCCTGGCAAATCCAGTTACTGCAAACAATAGGATCTAATATGGATAGTTGGTCATATCGCACTTGAAAACCCGAGGTCAGAATGAGTTGTGGTGTAAATCTGCCCGGAACCGCCCGACATATCCAGTGACCACAACAACAGGTCTGATGTGAGAGGTTGCGGTGCATTAATGAATTAATGCCACATGATAGGGTTAAGTCATGAACATGAAAGACAACACTTAACCAACTTGATACATGATTCGTAGGGCTAAGCCATGAACTTGAATGACAACACTTAGCCAAATTTGACATGACACGTAGGCGGGTTAAGTCACGAACTTGAAGGACAATACTTGACCAACTTGACATGTTAGACTGGTAGGGGTTAAGTCACGAATTGAAATGACAATACTTAACCTATTGGACAGAAACCCTAGTTACGCGGTCCTTTTTAGCAGTAACCCACTAGATGTATCATGGTACCCTGGGACTAGGAAGGGTGGGGCACGATTACTGGGCTGATTGTAAGTGACCAGAACGACGGCTGTGTTGGTGCGCCAATGTAGGTTCAGGCGGGCTATGGTCGTGCATGTGGTCCGGAGTTGAAAAAGCAGGCATTGGGCATCAGTAGGTTTATCTATGCATTCTTGATTCGTGTCGGTGGTTGGCACCCTACGGCTTGATACACCCTATGGTGGACCTAGCACATGTGACTACATTCGTGATAGGGCTGTATGACACAGACACACGATGAGCTAGAACTTGTAGGGAGCTGATCGACAAGTGGATCGTTTCGTTGGACCTAGAAATGGGTCATTCCATGATATTGGGCCAAGGGATTATTTCATGATTTATATAAGACATGGGTTTGGCATTCTAGTACAGTTTATGCAGCGAACCTTGAATATGTGATGCTATACTTGATTTATACTTGATTTATCTTGTTATCTTAGTCTATCTTTCCCATCTTGACAGCATCCTTATGTTTACTTTCAGTTTATACATGTCATGTTACCTTTATCTGTTTTTATGCTGAAAGTCACTTGGACTTACCAGTCTTTATGACTGACCCGTTTTCTTTCGCCTCTTTTTCTTCCGTTCCCCCCAGGTTCTCAGGGAGGAAACTCTAGCACTTAGCTTGGATTTCGCTTGCTTTTGATTCAGCTAATGTACGGTTTGATCTTGTGCTATGCTATGGCTGCATTTTCTGCTACCTTTGGGGAATTAAGCTACTTTTGATGTATTAAGTTTATGCTTCTTTGTTTTTGCAAGACAGAATTTGTTGTAATGGAAAATAATGACTTTGGCTATTTGGTACTTTGAATGAAAAGGCCTTTGACTGTTTTGAAAGTAATGAAATTTATCTTTTGATTCTTCCGCTGTTTTATTTATGTCCTGTCTTTTAATATTTCTGTATTTGTTTACCTCGATAACGCTCCTCCAAAACTAGTGCGTTCCCTTTGTGAGTGACCCTAGCGGAGGTGGGGTGTTACATTTGGTATCAGAGTAGAAGGTTACCAGACTGGGAAAAAGTTTTTAAAACCTTCTGAAAACTATTTTCAAAAACCGTTTACAAAGAAGCATTTTTCAAGAAGAGACTTGTTTTATTTAAAGGCTATTCCCCAAATGCCATTAGCACTATCCTTTGTTTCCTCATTTGAATCTCTTCTTTTTCATTTTAGCATGGCTGGGAATCTTAACTTTCCAGAGGGCGTGCCAATACCTGGCTGGTTTAGGAGGTACTTAGAGGCTAGGGCCAACAATGCAGGCCCAGCAGATATTCCTCCTCTTGGTGCAGCGATTCCTCCTCCTCCGCGCCCTCCTCGTGCAGTTGCTTTCTCGAAGATCTGTAAAGATTTTAAGGCCATGGGTGGAAAAGATTTCAAGGGAACTGAATCATTCGTTGAAGCGAGGAATTGGCCCAAAGAAACTGAGGATCTGTTCATTATCTTCGAGGTGGACGATAGGCAGAAAGTACAGTTGGCAGTATGTTGCTCAAAGACGAAGCTTCCTATTGGTGGGAAGTCACTAATGCTGAGAGGCCGATCGAAACATGGATGGATTTCAGAATAAGGTTCGAGACGAAATTCCTATCACAAGATGAACGACGTCTACAGCTGGAAAAGTTCTTATCTCTTAAGCAAGAAAGTATGACGGTCAAGGAGTACGTCAATCAATTTAATCAGCTGGCTCGGTGTGGACTGGACTTAGTAAATACCCCTCATAAGAAGGCTCTCCGTTTTGTCAAAGGATTGAATGAGCCACTTCACAGCTTGGCTATGACCCACGTACCTATGGGGGATACTTACGAAAAGCTAGTAGACATGGTGCTCTTAAGTGAAGAAGACAAGAATGGCAAGAAGGAGGTTAAGGCGAATGAATCTCAAAACAAGAAGGTAGACTCCGAGAAAGGAGGCAAGAACAATAACAACAAGAATGATAATAAGACACGCGAGAAAAGAAAATGTCACTTCTGTGGTATTGAGGGGCATATAGCTCAGGATTGTAGAAAGAAGAAGATGAAGATGGAAGCATGTTTCCAGTGTGGTGAAACTGGACATATCAGCAAGAACTGCCCTAAGAAGCAAGGGCAAGCCCCGCAAGCAGGACCTTCTAGGGGTACATCTTTAAGTTCTTCTCCTAGATGCTTTGTTTTATCTTGTTTATCTCCTCAATCCTATCTTGAGAACCTTAGGTAGAACCCTTTTGGATGTAAACATGTACTTGAAAACATGTTATGGTTGATGTTTTGAAATGGTTGCAAGTGGTTGCTCGTGGTTGCATAACACACATTAGGCACTAGATCGGCTCAGACACATTTTCATATTGCATATGCATGAGTGTTTATACTTGTTTATGAATGAAATTGAATGTGTTATCATATGAATGTTGCATATGGATGAATGTTTGTGCACACATATAGCGTTTATGTGACTAGGATAATTTGCATACATGTTGGATTCATGACACTAAACATATTTTGCATTGGGAAGATCAATCAGGCCTGATCATTTGCATTAGATAAGGAACATATACACGCACTTTCTGCACATGTTCATATAGCATTAGAAATCTTTTAAGGACAATGGTTGCTTGTGAATGATGGTTGAGTAGATGGTTGATTGGATGATAGGATGCATTCTTCTTAACTTGAAGAATTCGGGGACGAAATCCTTTAAGGAGGGGACAACCCGAATTTTAATAACATGTTGAAACTAGAAATCAGGGTATAATTAATTTTTAAAATAAGAATCAAGGGAAATGGGTTACGCCATTGCATTCGTCTCGGAATTTTTCTTGAAATAGAGTCCGAGTTTGCGTAAAACGGATACCATACGAAGAAGATATGGACGAACGAAGTTAGGCAGAAAAAACAGAAACGGGCCAGAATGCACTGGCGCACTTGGGAAGTGCGCAAGAACAAAATTGCATTGGTGGACTTGGGAAGTGTGCCCATGCAATTTTGCATTGGCGCACTTGGCAGGTGCGCCCAGGACGAGCAGAAACCTACTGGTCAGGCCCTGGCTGGCCTTGTCGGGTTCTGGTCGAATTTTTTAGCTCTGTTGTGTCATTAGGGCTAATTTGTCACTTTCTGATAGGCTTTTCTTGAGATGGATGGCCTTGATTAACTCTAGCTTCATCGACGGCTATAATTAAATTGAAATTCTATATAAACAGCCTCCTAGCCTCATTCTCTTTACACCATTCCTCTCTAACCTTATGCTGCTCAAACTCTTGATGATCATGGCTTCTTCTTCTTCCTCTAAATTAAATTAAATAAAAAAAAACGCGAAGATTATTTCTTGAAGACTACGGCTAGGAATTTCTTATTGGGGATTTGCTTCTACAATCAAAGCAATATTAAACGGTTCAATAATTCAACGACAAATTTCTAGACTTGACTTCTGCATCTAAATTCCTTGGACCACGATCTGTAAGTTCCATTTACTTTTAGATAAAAACTATAAATCTAATATGTGCATGGTATAATCTGGAAGTGATTTATGTATGATTCATATCTATTCTTGGTTTCTTCTTGGATCTTGACTATTGGGAATATTGCCTGCGACGTTGAAACTATTGTTAATGACATAAGACTGCCTATGACTAATAAGACTATGCCTATGACTATGACGGTGAACATAAGACTATGCCTATGCCTATGACTGTGAACATAAGACTATGCCTATGCCTATGACGGTGAACGTAAGACTGTTACCTATGATTATGAACATAAGGTTATTATCTGTGACCATGACTTTGAAACTATTACCGTTAATTGCCTATGACTATTGCCTAGAACTATTTTGGATAATTAACCATGACTATTGTGATTAATCGCTTATGGTTCTTAATTATTAGATTTCTACCTATGACCATGACTATGACTATTGGGGTTAATTACCTAAGACTATTGTAGTTGATTGTTCATGCCCATAGTTGAAATCCATGTTGTACACCGAATTTGCAATTTGTTGGATCACATACCTAGGGTATGACTTGCTTAGTTTATTCACTATTATGTACACCAAAACCATTGGATCCATTATCCTTGTATTTGGCTTGCTTTTGCATGCCTATTCTTTTATGTCAACTTTTATCGTGTCTATCGTCTTATCCTGCTAGATTTGAAATCCAATATGACAGTGATGTTGTAACCAATTATCTTAAGTTATATCATGCTAAGTCTTGTAACCCTTTTTATCGCTTTATGCTTGCCCCTTTTGCTTATCATAGTTTTGATGTTATTTCCATTATTTTGAGATTTGGATTTATTTGTAGTATGGATCGATTCACATTTACGTGCGATGGGAATACGATTTGGGTAGATTAGGCAAAACATGAATTGGTTACGAACATGAATTATGAACTTGATAATAGGCAAAACTTGAAACATGAACATTGTCATAACTTGAATTTGGATGTGGACATGAAGCTTGCCTTGAAACTTGACACGAACTTGACATGAATCTTGAACATGGACATGACACTAGAATGAACTTGAAAAGGGCCAACTCGAGGTTGGGTTGAGTTTACAGTGTAATTCTGCCCGGAACCGCCCGGCAAATGCAGTTACTGCAAACAATAGGATCCAATGTGGGTAGTTGGTCATATCGCACTTGAAAACCTGAGGTCAGACTGAGTTGTGGTGTAAATCTGCCCTAAACCGCCCGGCATATCCAGTGACCACAACAAAAGGTCTGATGTGAGAGGTTGGGGTGCATTAATGAATTAATGCCACATGATAGGGTTAAGTCATGAACATGAAAGATAACACTTAACCAACTTGATACATGATTCGTAGGGCTAAGCCATGAACTTGAACGACAACACTTAGCCAAATTTGACATGATACGTGGGCGGGTTAAGTCACAAACTTGAAGGACAATACTTAACCAACTTGACATGTTAGACTGATAGGGGTTAAGTCACGAATTGAAATGACAATACTTAACCTATTGGACGGAAAACCTAGTTACGCGGTCCTTTTTAGCAGTAACCCACTAGATGTATCATGGTACCCTGGGACTAGGCAGGGTGGGGCATGATTACTGGGCTGATTGTAAGCGACCAAAACGACGGCTGTGTTGGTGCGCCAATGTAGGTTCAGGCGGGATATGGTCGTGCACGTGGTCCGGAGTTGAAAAAGCAGGCATTGGGCATCAGTAGGTTTATCTGTGCATTCTTGATTCGTGTCGGTGGTTGGCACGCTAGGGCTTGATACACCCTATGGTGGACCTAGCACAGGTGACTACATTCGTGATAGGGCCGTATGACACAGATACACTATGAGCTAGAACTTATAGGGAGCCGATCGACTAGTGGATCATTTCGTTGGACCTAGAAATGGGTCATTCCATGATATTGGACCAAGGGATTATTTCATGATTTATATAAGACATGGGTTTGGGATTCTAGTACAGTTGATGCAGCGAACCTTGAATATGTGATGCTATACTTGATTTATACTTGATTTATCATGTTATCTTAGTCTATCTTGCCCATCTTAACAGCATCCTTATGTTTACTTTCAGTTTATACATGTCATGTTACCTTTATCTATTTTTATGCTGAAAGTCACTTGGACTTACCAGTCTTTATGACTAACCCGTTTTCTTTCGCCTCTTTTTCTTCCATTCCCCCCAGGTTCTCAGGGAGGAAACTCTAGCACTTAGCTTTTGATGTTTTAAGTTTATGCTTCTTTGTTTATGCAAGACAAAATTTGATGTAATGGAAAATAATAACTTTGGCTATTTGGTACTTTGAATGAAAAAGGCTTTGACTATTTTGAAAGTAATGAAATTTATCTTTTGATTCTTCCGCTGTTTTATTTATGTTCTATCTTGTAATATTTCTGTATTTGTTTACCTCGATAACGCTCCTCCAAAACTAGTGCATTCCCATTGTGAGTGATCCTAGCGGAGATGGGGTGTTACATGAACTTTAATTATGATCTTGATATAGCTATAAATCTGAATCTAAGGTTATGCATATTCTTATCTGTCAGATCTGTTTTTCTGTGACTATTCTCTTTGTTTCTTTTTTTCTGTTCTATAGCCAGGATACTATAAGCCTACACCAAATCTCATAAGAGATTAATGCACGAACGCTTAATTTTGAAGTAAATAATGAATAATTAGACATGACTGTTATGTGACTGATTTGAGAAAAGGACATATGTTGTAAATTAGATCTAGATCTGTGCATACTCTATGATTTGGAAGAAGAAGAATCATTGAATGATAACATATGACTTGAAACTTGGGGACATAATGCATATAAAATTAAGATCTGATTTTGAGAGAATATAATTTAAAGATCTAGATTTTTGGGTATATTTTATATAACGATTCATGACTTGAAAAAGGAATGTGAAACTTAGGCGTAAGGACATATATTAAAATAGGATAACTATTAATATGAATGCGCCTAAATATGGATTTTTGGAAATTGGCATTAAAGGCTATAATTTGGTATAATTCATATCATGATTTGGGGCTTTTAGAAAGTGTTCTGTACGGTGCAAAGTTTAAAGAAAATTTGGGGGCATATATTGTATTATGAATTATGACCATGATTTGAGCATGTAAGTTTAGGCTTAATTTATGATTAGGCAAGATATGTATATAGAATTTTTAAGAAATGTTAAATCTGCTAATCTGCTGAATTGCCTAATCTGCTAAATCTGTTGAATTGCCTGTTCTGCTAATCTAGTAAATTTCCTAATCTGCTAGATCTGTTATCTGCTAAATCTGTTGGATTGCTTAATCTATTGAAAGCTGAATAATTGTAATTTGGAGGCTCGATCTAAAATTGAGTAAAACATGTTAATAGAACTTTGGATAATCTGTCGTAACTTGTAAAGAAGTTAAATCTGCTAAATGGACATAATTAGTCTGATAATTTCTGTAATGGAATAAAGTGGTTATGACAAGAGGTTAGACTCTGTTTACGGTAGAAGCCTGCCTGGAACCAACCGGCTTAACCAGCGACCAAAAACTGTCAATCTAATGTGAGAGGTCGTAGGCATAACTAAAATATGCTTAGACGAGGTTAGGTCTGGCATGTGGCAGAAGACTGCCCGGAACCGCCCGGTATATCCAGTGGCCACAAGCTACCGACCTAATGTGAGAGGTCTGTGCATTAATATTTAATGCAAATCTGATATAAATACGATGTCTAAAACGTGTTGGGTGGATAGAGTTGAACCAACTGGACTGATGAATTTAACAAGCCCGTTTAGTGAATCTGTAGGCCCAATACAAAGTTAGACAACCTGTAAGTCTGTTAAAATTGTACATCTGATCCGTTAGTCTGAAAACTTGTTAACTTGATTGTCTGGTCTGTGAAATAGTAAATCTGAACTCTGTATATTTGAAACTTGTAAACAAGTTAATCTGAAATTTGTTGGTCTGAGGACACAAGGTTAGGAGGGGAAATACTTGTGTCATCTGTTGTTTGGGACCCATATTAGTCAGTAACCCAATCTGGTATCAAAAACTTTGACCCCACGCTATGTAGGGGTCCGGGCACGCTTATTGAACTAATTATAAGCGGTTCATTCTGATAATGGCGAGGGGTGTTGATGGTGCGTTCCAACCTGGTCATGTGCTTACATGGATCCTGTCTGCTCTGAGGATGTAAGACACTGTGACATCTGTAAATAGGTCTGTGCCAATAGATTGCCACTGTAGGTAGTGATATACCCTACTGTAGGGCCGACACAGGGTATTTATGTATTAGGGAGCCGATCGCTTGGGGTAGGACTTAGGGTACACTTAGTTCTGTCTGTTTCTATTGGTACCGTCTATTTCTGTTGGGTGGTAACACCTGTCTGTTTCTGCGTGGTACCGTCAGTTGGGGTGGTAAAGGCCCATTACTAGTGTACACCTAATTCTAACATTCTTTTTCCATAGGGATTATTCTGTTTCCATCTCTAATTCCCTTTCCGATTTTGTTTCCGTACCTTCTGTCTGTTGGGGTGGTAAAGGCCCATTAGTTGGGTGGTAAAGGCCCATTGTTAGTATTATGCGTTCGTACCTTCTGTCTGTTGGGGTGGTAAAGGCCCATTATTAGTATTCTGCTTCTGTACCTTCTGTCTGTTGGGGTGGTGAAGCCCGATTACGAGCATTATGTTTCTGTATAGATTATTTTGTTTCGATTCTGTTTCAGTTTAGACATTAGGGTAACACCTAACCCTGTTATACTAGTATTAGTGCAGAGAAGTAAGATGTAAGTAAGGAACATAACTTGGCTTACATCATTCTATTTCTTTTGTTAACTTAAAGTATATCTGTTATTCCTGTTGATGTAATCTCTCATCCAGCTTTATTTACATGCCATGATAATATTATCTGTTTTTATGCTCGAAGTCACTGGACTCGCCAGACTTTATGTCTGACCTCATTTGTTTTCACCCCTTTTCTTTCCGTTTCCGCCCCAGGTGCTCAGGGTGGAAACATAGGAGCTTGATTCTGATTCTCTCTGCTTGAAGTGCTTGGAGTATTGCTTGGCTTTGCTTCTATCTTTTCATGGAAGTTTATGTTAGGGATTATGGCTTTGAAACTTTACATTCTGAAGGACTTTGTATAAGACTGATAATTGTGTATTTGAGTTTTGGTATTGTGATTTAGAAAGATGTAACCAAACTTATTTCTGCTTTTGCTGTAATAGAGTTATAATTTTTCAAGTACCACTTTATGTATCTGTCTTGTAATATTCTGTTATGTCTACTAAAACGCTCCATCAAAGTTAAGGCATTCCCTTTGTGAGTGACCTTAACGGAGATGGGGTGTTACACTTGGTATCAGAGATGAAGGTTACCAGATTTGATAAAAAAAATTGAAAACTATTTTCAAAAGGAAGTATTTTCAAAAGTAAAGTTTATTTTGAAAAACATAATCCCCAAAATCCATATATCTGTCCTTTCTCTGTTTTGAATCCCTTTTCTTTTTCATTTCAGTATGTCTGGGGATCTTAACCATCCAGAGGGCGTACCGGTACCTAGTTGGTTTAGAAGGTATCTAGAAGCTAGCGCTAATGATGCGGGCCCAGCAGACTTCCCTCATCCCCCAGCTGCAGCGGTTCCTCCTCTGCCTCCTCCTCCATGCGTGAATACTTTCCTGAAGATATGTAGAGACTTTCGAGCCATGGGTGGGAAGAACTTTAATGGAACTGAATCATTTTTGGAGGCAAGGAACTGGCTCAAAGAAACTGAGGATTTGTTCGTTATCTTCGAGGTGGACGATAGGTAGAAGATACAGTTGGCGGTATGGTTGCTTAAGGACGAAGCCTCGTTTTGGTGGGAGGTCACGAATGGAGAGCGTCTAGTGGAGACATAGAGTGATTTCAGGCATAGGTCCGAGATGAAATTTCTCTCACGAGTAGAAGAGAATTTATACATGGAGAGGTTCTTAGCATTGAAGCAAGGGAATTTACCAGTAAAGGAGTACGTCAACAAGTTCAACCAATTGGCGAGATTTGGCTTAGACTTGGTGAACACACCTGATAAGAAGGCCCTGAGATTCATTAAAGGTTTGAATGGACCGCTACACGAGTTGGCTATGACCCACATTCCTATGGGGGCTACCTTCGAGAAATTGGTTGACATGGCATTAATGCATGAAGAGGAAGCCAAAAGTGAGAAGAAAGAGGAAAAGCTCGAAGGACCACAAAACAAGAAAGCGTGGCCCAAAAAGGAAACACAAAGGAAGGATGAAAAGTCTGAAGATAAGAAGTAGAAAAAGTGCTTTACTTGTGGAAAATCGACTCATCTGAATAAGGATTGCAGAAAGAGGAAGGGCACTTGCTTCAACTGTGGTGAGATGGGACACTTCACTAGGGACTGCCCGAAGAAACGAGGGCAAGGGAAGAGGAGAGGTCCTACTTCTGGAGGGTAGGCGAAAACCCTCAAGGCTGGTGGATAGGATAGAAATAGGAAAAAAAAATCTGTAGATGGTTTAATTTCCTTATCTGATTGTTGAGTTAAAACTCTTTCTGATTCTGGCATTTTGATTCTGTAATTGATACTCTGCACTTTAATACTAGTCTTGTTTCTGATCCCGCTGTAGACTCAAACCCATAAGGGTTATGACTCATCTGTTTGTGATAAGTTGGGGTTTGAGGGTATATGTGTTGGGAGTTAAGTTGACCATGACGCATACATTCTGGGTTTCTTTAATCATGCTTGGTTTCCTAAGAATCATTTGATAATCTGATCTGTACCAGTAGTCTGTAAGTATCTGAATATTTCTTATAAGGTTAGGGGTTTTTATTTGAAGCGTGAAGTAGATTTCCAGTTTGGCATTGTTTAATGGGAGTAATTCACTAGGTGTCAATCTGATGTTGATTTCGGTCTTCGGGGTTGATACTTAGGGAATTATTTTCTTAACTGATGTCTAATAAGAACAGAGCTCTTGTTTAATCGTACTTGCTTCTATCACTCAGCTGTATCCTATCGATCGAGCCTTTGATCTTTAGGTAGAAACTAATAGGTGTAAACATGTGTTTGAGACATGTTATGTTTGATGGTTGCAAGTGGTTGCTAGTGGTTTCTCGTGGATGCATATACACACACTAGGCACTAGATCGGCTCAAAAACACTCTCATACTACATATGAATGTGTGCGCATTTTTCAATTTTTGTGGATGCAAAATGATTGACTCATCACATGGATGTTGCATTTGGATGAATGGTTATGCACACATATAGAAATGATGTGTATCAAATAGGATTTCTTGCATACATAATTGGACTCATGGCACCAACATGGTTCGCATTGAGGAGGTCAACTGAATCAGTAGACCTCCTAATCTTTGCATTAGATAAGAGACATATACACACACTTTTGCATATGTTCATACAACATTAGAAGTTTTCTAAGGACAATGGATGCTTGTGGATGATGGTTGAGTAGATGGATGATTGGATGGTAGGACACATTCTACTTAACTTAAAGATTTCGGGGACGAAATCCTTTAAGGAGGGGAGAATGTAACACCCCATATTTTATGTGAATGTATAAGTAACAAATTAAAGTATACTTAATTTTAGGAGAAGAATTAAGGGAAACAGGTTGCGCCATTGCGTTCGTCTCAAAATTCTGCTTGAGATAGAGTCCGAGTTTGCGTAAAACGGATACCGTATGAAGAACATATGGACGAATGAAGTTAGGTAGAAAAACTAGAAATAAGCCAGAATACACTGGCGCACTTGTGAAGTGTGCCAGTACAAAAATACACTGGCAAACCTGCCAAGTGTGCCCATACCGATCCAGCACACAACTCTGGAGTGTTCTGTGATGACGTGTCTTCTTCTGAGTGGCTGGATGACCTGTCATCGAGCTGGGTGGTTTTGATGACTTCTGAACAGATCTGAAGGCTCTAAATCACCCTATTCTCCTATAAAAACACCCCCAAACCTCACTTTCTCTCCACACAATTTCATTCTGCCTATACTAGTCCTATTCTAATTAAAATAAAATAATGGTGTCACTACTCTGCTGAAATCTAAGCTAAAACTAGTGAATCTTCTTCCAATATGAATAGAATTAAAAGAGAACAAGTATTTTCTAATCTAATCGATAGTCTAAGCCAAAGGAGAGTCATTCAATGTCAGAATACAGATTCCATAATACAAGAATCGTTCCCATTTTGTGAGTACAGTTATTTTCAGATATGAACTTTAATTATGATCTTGATATGGCTATAAATCTGAATCTGAGGTTATGTATATTCTTATCTGTCAGATCTGTTTTTCTATGACTACTCTTTCTTTTTTTCTATTCTATAGCCAGGCTACTGTAGCACCCCACCTCCACTAGGGTCACTCACAAAGGGAATGCACTAGCTTTGGTGGAGCATTATCTAGGTAAACATACACAGAAATATTACAAGACAGAACATATAAAATAGCGGAAGAAGAACCAAATTTTATTGCTTTAAAAATCTAGAAAGGTCTAAAGCCTTTTTACGTCAAAATGCCATTAAATCCATTACATCAAAATCTGTCTTGCAATAGTAAAGAAGCATAAAACCATAGTCATAAATCATTCCCCAATAAAGCAGCAAAGCAAGCCATAGCCAAGAGAAATCCAAGCAGTACATGAAAGAGCCTTGGAGCTTGGTAAGATCCGAACTAGGCTGTATTCCCACCCTATGAACCTGAGGGGGGGGAGGGGAACGAAAGAAAAAGAGGCGAAACAAACTGGGTCAGTCATAAAGACTGAGTAAGTCCTAGTGGCTTTTAGCATAAAAACAGGTGAAGATAATATGGCATGAATAAACAGAAAGTAAACATAAGCATGATGACAAGGTAAGCTACAGGCACGATGAATCAAGTATAACATCCCATGCTTCCTATCAAGAGTATCATCACAAGGTTCCTACCAAGTATCATATTGCAAGGTTTCTACTAAGTACAACATCGCAAGATTTCTAAGTTTCACCGTTCCATAATTTTCTTTGATTTCTCATATTCTCTACACCAACTGTACTAGTATCCCAACCCGTATCATCCTTTCCATGTATATGTACAGTCCCTTGCCGTATATCCTACGGGTTTCATCATGTATTTCTATACTACTTCAACGTAGTGCCACCATTCTTGAAATCGCTAGGACCGCCACCCTTGTTCTGGCTAGGTTTCCTTATCATGAGCTATCGCGCGTTCAACTAGGATTTATGCCACCTAGGACCACTAGGGATTATGCTACCTATTGAACGTTTTCTAGATTCAATTAGGGTTTATGCCACCGAGGACCACCAGGGATTACGCCACCTAATGAATTCCACGTAACGATCTATTAATCGATCGGCTCCTTACAAGTCCTAGCTCGTTCACGTGTCTGTGTCATACGGCCCAATCTCGAAATGTAGTCACCTGTGCTAGGTCCACCATGGGGTGTATCAAGCCCTATGGTGCCAACCATCGACACGAATCAAGCACACACAGATAAACCTACTGATGCCCAATGCCTGCTTTTTCTGCTCCGGAGTGTGTGCACGCCCGCACTCCGTTAGAACCTACACTGGTAGACCCACACAGCCGTCATTCTGGTCGCTTACAATCAGCCCAGTAATCGTGCCCCACCCTGCCTAGTTCCAGGGTACCATGATACATCTAGTGGGTTACTGCTGAAAAGGACCGCATAACTAGGGTTTCCGTTCAGTGGGTTAAGTGTTGTCATTTAAATTCGAGACTTAACCCCATCAGTCTAGCATGTCAAGTTGGTTAAGTATTGTCATTCAAGTTCGTGACTTAACCCGCGTACGTGTCATGTCAAATTAGCTAAGTGTTGTCGTTCAAGTTCATGACTCAGTCCTACGAATCATCTGTCAAGTTGGTTAAGTATATTCAAGCGGTTCATGACTTAACCCTATCAATTCATCGTGTCAAATTGGTTAAGTATATTCAAGCGGTTCATGACTTGACCCTATTAAATCATGTCTCAAGTTGGTTAAGTGTTGTCTTTCATGTTCATGACTTAACCCTATCATGTGGCATTAATTCATTAACGCACCTTAACCTCCCACATTAGACCTGTTGTTGTGGTCACTGGATATGCCGGGCGGTTTCGGGCAGATTTACACCACAACTCAGTCTAACCTCGGGTTTCAAGCGCGATATGACCAACTACTCACATTAGATCCTATTGTTTGCAGCCACTGGATTTGCCGGACGGTTCCGGACATATTTACACTGCAAACTCAACCCAACCTCGAGTTTTCCATTTTCATGTTCATTCTAAGTGTCATGACCATGTTCAAGTTTCATGTCAACTTCGTATCAAGTTTTCAAGGCAAGTTTCATGTCAAGTCGATGTCAAGTCGTGTCCATACCCGGGTTCAAGTTACAACAGCGTTTATGTTTCAAGTTTTGCCTTTTATCAGGTTCATAATTCATGTTTATAACCAATTCAATGTTTTGCCTATTCTACCCAAATCGTATTCCCATCGCACGTAAACGTGAATCGATCCATACTACAAATAAATCCAGACCTCATAATAAAGGGAATAACATCAAAACTATGATAGGCAAAAGGGACGAGCATAAAGCGATAAAAGGCTAGCATTACATAACTTGAGATAATTGGTTACGACATCACTGGCATAAAGGATTTCAAATCTAGCAAGATAAGGCGATAGTCATGGTAAACGCTGACATAAAAGAACAGGCATGCAAAAGCAAGCCAAATACAAGGATAGTGGATTCAGTGGTTTTGGTGTAAATAATTGCGAATAAACTAAGCAAGTCACACCCTAGGTATACAATTCAACAGAATGTCAATTCGGTGCACAACATGGTTTTCAACTATGGTGTCATGGGCATGAACAATAGTCTTAGGAAATTAACCCCAACTGTCATAGGTAGAAATCTCATAGTTATGAATCATAAGCGACTCATCACAATAATCAGGGATAATTATCAAAAATAGTTCTAGGCAAATAGTCATAGGCAATTAACAGTAATAGTTTCAAAGTCATGGTCATAGATAATGGCCTTATGTTCATAATCATAGGTAATAATCCTCATAGTCAAGAGTCATAGGTGATTAACCACAATTGTCCTCGTCATAATCATAGGCATAGTCTCATGTTCACAGTCATAGGCATGGTCTTATGTTCTGTCATAGGCATAGGTATAGTCTTGTGTTCATCGTCATAGTCATAGGCATAGGCATAACCTTATGTCCACAGTCATAGGCATAGTCATAGTCTTATGTCATTAACAATAGTTTCAACATCGTAGACAATATACCCAATAGTCAAGATCCAAGGGTTTATGTTACAATCTAGCGTTTGAATAATAAACTAGGTCCAATAACATGAATAGGCATGATTCAATCGATAAGAAATAATCATAGATTCAAGGAGAGACTAGAACAGATCTAAATAGATAATCAAGCTTAGGTCCAATTTCGTTTCATTCCAAGGCCACATTATGATTAAATGTTTAAATCTAAAAACAACCATAACTTACAGAGTGCGGATCGAGAATTAGAGTGCAGAGATTTGATTCTAGAAACGGTTGTTGCAGTTGTTGAACCTCTACTTGTTAAGTCCTGTTCTAGTTGAAAAACCCCCCAATTTGCAATTCCTAGATGTTGTCTTGACGAAGAAGAAGTAGCCATTCTCTCTTTAATTTAAATATTATCATTTTGATTTTCACAGAGGTAGCATAAGGACAGAATGAAATGGTGTAGAGAGAATGAGGCTAGGGGGCTGCTTATATAGGGTTAGGCAGACGAATCTGGTCACGAAACAAGTCTAAATACATCAGAATGCATCTGGTTCAGAAAAGAGGTTCGGGAGGCAGGTCGACCACCAGGTCGACACTATGGTCGACCTGGTCCCTGGGAGGTCGACACTATAGTCAACCCCCAGGTCGACCTGGTCCATGGGCAGGAATTTTCCCGCCCAGCCTGTTCTGGGGTTTGAATTCGAATTTCAAATTCGAATTTCGAGCTGTTTTTTATTCTGAAAATTCCTGAAACTTCTGGAGGTCATAACTTGGTCATATGAACTCTGATTTTCGAAAACTCAGACTCTATTTCATGTAAAATTTCGAGATGAACGCAATGGCGTAACCCGTTCCGCTTGATTCTGACTTTAAAATTTAATTCTGCCTTGATTTCTTGTTTTAACATGTTATCAAAATTCGGGTTGTTACAGCTACTACGAGCCTGCGCCAAATCTCATAAGAGATTAACGCACGAACGCTAAATTTTGGAGTAAATAATGAATAATGCATAATTGGACATGACTGATCTGTGACTGATTTGAAAAAAGGACATATGTTGTAAATTGGATTTAGATCTGTGCATACTCTATGATTTGGAAGAAGAGGAATCATTGAATGATAACATATGACTTGAAACTTAGGGACATAAGGCATATAAAAATTAAGATCTGATTTTGAGAGGATATAATTTAAAGATCTAGATTTTTGGGTATATTTTATATAACGATTCATGACTTGAAAAAGGAATATGATACTTAGGCGTAAGGACCTATATTAAAATAGGATAACTATTAATGTGAATGTGCCTAAATATGGATTTTTGGATATTGGCATTAAAGGCTATAATTTGGCATAATTCATATCATGATTTGGGGCTTTTAGAGAGTGTTCTGTATTATGCAAAGTTTAACGAAAATTTGGGGGTATATATTGTATTATGAATTATGACCGTGATTTGAGCATGTAAGTTTAGGCTTAATTTATGATTAGGCAAGATATGTATATAGAATTTTTAAGAAATGTTAAATCTGCTAATCTGCTGAATTGCCTAATTTGCTAAATCTGTTGAATTGCCTGTTCTGCTAATCTGCTAAATTTCCTAATCTGCTAGATCTGTTATCTGTTAAATCTATTGAATTGCTTAATCTGTTGAAAGCTGAATAATTGTAATTTGGGGGCTCGGTCTAAAATTGAGTAAAACAAGTTAATAGAACTTTGGATAATCTGCCGTAACTTGTAAAGAAGTTAAACCTGCTAAATGGACATAAATAGTCTGATATTTTCTGTAATGGAATAAAGTGGCTATGACACGAGGTTAGGCTCCGTTTACGGTAGAAGCCTTCCCGGAACCAACCGGCTTA
Source organism: Allium sativum (assembly GCA_030737875.1). NCBI lineage: Eukaryota > Viridiplantae > Streptophyta > Magnoliopsida > Asparagales > Amaryllidaceae > Allium > Allium sativum. The sequence goes on along the minus strand of CM060916.1, from coordinate 744,001,260 downwards.
ACCAGCGACCGCAAACTGTCAGTCTAAGGTGAGAGGTCGTAGGCATAACTAAAATATGCTTAGACACGAGGTTTGGTCTGGCCAGTGGCAGAAGTCTGCCCGGAACCGCCTTGCATATCCAGCGGCCACAAGCTACCGACCTAATGTGAGAGTTATGTGCATTAATATTTAATGCAAATCTGAGATAAATATGATGTCTAAAACGTGTTGGGTGGATAGAGTTAAACCAACTGGACTGATGAATTTAACAAACCCGTTTCGTGAATCTATAGGCCAATACAAAGTTAGACAATATGTAAGTATGTTAAAATTGTACATCTGATCGTCTGAAAACTTGTTAACTTGATTGTCTGGTCTGTGAACTAGTAAATCTGAACTCTGTATGTTTGAAACTTGTAAACAAGTTAATCTGAAATCTGTTAGTCTGGGGACACAAGGTTAGGAGGGGAAATACTTATGTCATCTGTTGTTTGGGACCCATATTAGTCAGTAACCCATTCTGGTATCAAAAACTTTGACCCCACGCTATGTAGGGGTCCGGGCACGCTTACTGAACTAATTATAAGCGGTTCACTCTGATAATGGCAAGGGGTGTTGATGGTGCGTTCCAACCGGGTCATGAGCGTGCATGGATCCAGTCTGCTCTGAGGATGTAGGACACCGTGACATCTGTAAATAGGTCTGTGCCAATAGGTTGCCATTGTAGGGAGTGATACACCCTACTGTGGGCCGACACAGGGTATTTATGTATTAGGGAGCTGATCGCTTGGGGTAGGACTTAGGGTACACTTAGTTATGTCTGTTTCTGTTGGTACCGTCTGTTTCTGTTGGGTGGTAACACCTGTCTATTTCTTCGTGGTACCGTTTGTTGGGAGTGGTAAAGGCCCATTACTAGTGTACACCTAGTTCTAACATTCTGTTTCCGTTGGGATTATTCTGTTTCCGTCTCTAATTCCGTTTCCGATTCTGTTTCCGTACCTTCTGTCTATTGGGGTGGTAAAGGCCCATTAGTTGGGTGGTAAAGGCCCGTTATTAGTATTTTGTTTCTGTACCTTCTGTCTGTTGGGGTGGTAAAGGCCCATTATTAATATTCTGCTTCTGTACCTTCTGTCTGTTGGGGGTGGTTAAGGCCCATTACTAGCATTCTGTTTCTGTATAGATTATTCTGTTTCGATTCTGTTTCAGTTTAGACATTAGGGTAACACCTAACCCTGTTATACTAGTATTAGTGCAGAGAAGTAAGATGTATGTAAGGAACATAAATTGGTTTACATCATTCTGTTTCTTCTATTAACTTAAAGTATATCTGTTATTCCTGTTGATGTAATCTCTCATCCAACTTCAATTACATGTCGTGATATTGTTATCTGTTTATATGCTGGAAGTCACTGGACTCGCCAGACTTTATGTCTGACCTTGTTTATTTTCGCCCCTTTTCTTTCCGTCCCCCCCACCCCCCAGGTGCTCAGGGTGGAAACATAGGAGCTTGATTCTGATTCTCTCTATTGAAGTGCTTGGAGTATTGCTTAGCTTTGACTCTATCTTTTCATGGCAGTTTATGTTGGGGATTATGGCTTTGAAACTTTACATTGTGAAGGATTTTGTATAAGACTGATAATTATGTACTTGAGTTTTGGTATTGTGATTTAGAAAGATGTAACCAAACTTATTTTTGCTTCTACTGTAACAAAGTTGCAATTTTTCAAGTACTACTTTATGTATCTGTCTTGTAATATTCTATTCAGTCTACTAAAGCGCTCCATCAAAGTTAAGGCATTCCCTTTGTGAGTGACCTTAATGGAGGTGGGGTGTTACACTTCTAGAAGAAGAAGGATCTAAACGAAAAGAAAACAAATCAACATTAGTAGCAACAGTAGTGGAAGAAGAAGATGGACCTAAACAAAAAGAAGATAAATCAACACTAGTAGCAGCAGTAGTATCTGATGCTTTTAACTCACTCAAAACATAAAGCCCCCCTTTTCTATAGCCTATCCCAACCAGCTTCTGTGACAGCAAATTTTGCACAAAACATGAAGAAGATGTGAAAGTGACTATATTACCTGTATCACATAATTGACCAACAGATGCAAGATTTAATGTGAGATTTGGAACATAGTAAACATTTGGAAGTGACAATTTAGAATTTATTACAGAGCCAACACCATCTGAAGGCAAAGGAGTGCCATCAGCGGTCATAACATTAATAGAAGATGAAGGGGTCAAAGAAACATTAGATGAAGAATCTGGTGTCATATGATGTGAAGCACCAGAATCGAAGATCCATAAAGTAGATGACATACCTGAAGATTTTTGAGACAACTGACCAAAAGATTTTTGAGGCAACTGACCTATGGAGGAAGTGACAGACATGGCATGAGACTGTAAGGCGAGAGACTTCTGAAATTGCTCAGCCAAATTATTGGGATTTGATGTTGATATCTTGATAACTGGCTCTGATACCATGATAATTTTATTGATCACATGAAACAGAATAGAAAATAAGAAGAAGATAGAGAAAATATGTGATATTACTTTATTGCTTGATTTTTTTAGTACAATCCTAAACATTGGCTCTACTTATAGATGAGAAAGGAGCATTCTAGAATAGAACTTTCTAGAGCATATTTGGGTATTTTACCAAATATAGACCCATATTAATACAATGTCTAATATAACTCATAATTAATGCAATCCAAATAAAAGGCAACATATTTTATTTTATCTCTAATAAATACATGCACTAAATTTGAAAAATCGAGCCAGTGAAATAAAATATATTGAAATGAAACCTCCGATAAGGAAATTGAAGTATAGACATAAATGGCTGTAAAGTGGGTTAGGGAATTAAATAGTTGTAAAGTGGCTGAAACAAAAAGGAAAGAAATAACTTCTCTTTCCTTTTCCTCCAAAAGGCACTACTGCGGTTGCTCTTGTATGAATAAGTGTTCTAATATCCAATTTTCCCACGCTTCATATATGGCTTTATAGTTGTTGGTTTTATTTTCTAGGAGAAAATAATATGGTTGAATTCATATTGGATAATTTACATCTGTTTGTGTAATTTATTACATGCATTGGTTAATAAATCTGAATAAGGTTAATGATTATCACAATGTATACTTCGTGCTTGGAGCCAGTTTTAGTTCTTATTTAAATGCACTTGAGAATTTCAAATTATACTTCGCAAACCATAATGTTGACAAGTATTCATGCACACGTATATTCTTATATTTAATGTGAATTGATAGTGAAGAACAAGTTTTCACTTTTAATTCATTGCTTGAGAATTGCTTGCTATATTTTCAGTGCTACGTATTCACTTCTTGTATTGGATCAGTGTATAGTTGCATATTAATTAAGCATATTTTATTCATGACAGGATACATCCTCCTAACCATGAATTGGCCTCCTGATTTCGTGCTAATCTGGTTTCATAACCACCAAATGCTGTGTCAAGTAAACTTTCAAGCTATATGCTAAGGTACAACACATTTAAATTTTAGTATTTTCATTTTTGCAAACTAGGTTGACTCAGTTTACAAACAAAGTCAACTCAGTTTTTGCGAACTGAGTCGGCTCAGTTTGCCGAACCGAGTCGGCTCATTTTTTGCGAAAACTGAGACGGCTCTGTTTGCAAAAACTGAGTCTTGACTCGGTTTGCAAAACTGAGTCGAGACTCGGTTTTTGCAATGCACTTGTTATAAATACACTTGTTATTTATCAGTTTTTGCTATGCACTTGTTATAAATACACTCAGTTTTGTTGTTTATAAATGCACTTGTTATTTATCAGTTTTGCAATTTGTTATTTCTGTAAAAATGAGTGGATTTATATTTTGTAGACACTTGTGGAGGAGGAAAAAAACAGAATTTGGAATGTAATGGCAACGAGGAAGCAAATGCGTGATCTTGACAATGATCCTCTCTCTAAAAATTTTGGTTCTGATAAAAAGAAAAATTATCGTCATGCAGTTAGCTTCACTTCTTCAGTAAAGCAAATAAAGATGATACAAGCTTTAGATAACATAAATTTTGATCCGAAAGCACCGATTCACGATGGTCCTCAAAACGGACATTACAAGCTTTGTGAATTTTCGGATGGAGGCTTTGTGATATGGTCCACGTTTCGCCTTCATAGTATCTAAACTTCTATGTATCTTTAGTAAAACTTTGTATTTCTTTTCATAATTTGAACATGGTGTTATGGTATTTTGAAATTGGAAACATGTAGCAAATATTTGAGCATTATATGAATGCGACATATTTCAATTTGAAATATGGAAGTGTACTAAATCATATATTGAATTGATACGCTGAATTTTATATGGTTGGAAATCATAAAGACATGTTATACACATTTATAAGTGTTAGCAATTTATGTATACCAACATTTATAAGGGTTAGTAGGATTGTGATACTGACATTTATAAGTGTTACCATATCTTATGGTTCCAACATTTATAAGTGTTAGCAATGAATATGTTTGTAACTCTTGTAAGTGTTACCATATTTTATGGTTTCAACATTTATAAGTGTTAGCAATTACTCTGTTTGTAACACTTATAAGTGTTACAAATATGGCTGGACAATTCCTCATAGGCCATTGGTAACACGTAAAAGTGTTACAGAAATTATTTGTACCACCTATACTTGTTGGGAATGCCATGTTTTGGTGTAGTCCAACCTTTTTTCCTGCATCCACAAATGTTAGACAACATTAATAATACCAATTCAGCTTCAAGATGGAATATCATGGCATAAAAGGTCATCCGCTATTATGTGAGGCGCATAGGGTCTCATCTGCTAGTGGTATTGCAGGAAATATCCAACTATCAAGCCTAAATATAACTAATATATATAATAGCAACAATTGATAATATGTACCAATTCATCCTAAGAATCACCACATAATATTCAATTATTTTATATTAACATTAAATAACGTTTATAATATTATAAAACTGGACAGAGTTAGTGAGTCTACTCACTTTGGATATTAATTGTTGAATAACGATTAATCTCGATAGATCCGATCAAGCATTTTATTTCTCATCAATTGTAACTAGCTCAAATTGCTCAAAACCAATTCCATTGCATAGCCTGCAGCCATACAATCCCAACGGATCTTGTTTCGTCAGATTCTGATCAAATATGAAGAAGTTATTAATTTTACAAGTTACAACTGAATTAAACGTTATAAACATGATTAATTAATTAGTCTAGTTACCCCAATCATATATAACCGCGCTCCTCTACTTACTCCTTCTTCCTGAAAAAATACTGGAATACGACTCCTCATTCAAATGGGACCACACTCCTCTAATTACTCCTTCCTGAAAAAATACCGGAACATGACTTCTCCTTCAAATGGAACCACACTCCTCTAATTACTCCTTCCTGAAAAAATACTGGAACACGACTCCTCCTTCAAATGGCCATTAGGGCATCATTGCTTCCATTTACATCCTCCAACACTCCAACTAAAAATCGACTGAAATCACCGTAATTTTCCTCACCAAAAACTCTTCTCCTCCTTACCCATATTGTTCAATTTGAATTATAGCCTCAAAATCCGTTCATGGCCTCCGTTCGAATGAGACAGTAATTCAAACGACACAAAAACTCTTCAAATTCAACCAAAATTTTTACATGTGCTCCATTTCCACCCTTAAATCCAAAACTAAGCTCGAAAACGTGAATCAGTGCTCAAATTCCCAAAGTCCTCAACCCAAAGTTGTGAATACGTACGCTGCAAAATTTCATGCAATCAAAATCTTCACCAAACAACTCAAAACCCATATAGAAGTGAATAGCAACTCATAAGGATCACAAATACATTTGCTCAGTGATTTATAGAATTTGATTTCATTTCTAATGATTTTTGAAAACTCACGTTTTGGTTGAAGAGGAGAAAAACTAGCGACGTGAGCATTGACCAGGGAAATAAAAAATTCAAGGTTAGAGTAAAAAATTCAAGGTTAGAGTAAATTAATTATCCATTCGTTAAAAATACGGGATGTTACATTTGTGATCACTTCGACCTGGTTACTCGAAATTATTGGATCAATTCGGCCCTGACACGCGCCTGGACTAAGCAAAGAGGCGTGGGCATGTTGGTGCCAATGCAGGAAATACGTATCCCCCGGATAAGAATTCGTATCCCTCTCGGGTACAAATTTGTACCTCTCTCGGGATGCCAATTTATATCCCCAGGGATGCGAATTCCCATCGAAACAAAGCTTGCTCCGAGAAGCTCTCCACGAGCACGACCCAGTGTTTTCTCGGCTTCGCATCTCCCAACTTAGATTGCATCGCCTTCTAGTGGCTTCGCCTCGACTACGCATCCCACAACCCAGATCGTATCGCCTTCATTTCCCTTAGAGCCCAGCTTGGCGTCGTATCCCCCTCCGAGGATATGAATTTCGTATCCCGCGAGGAGATACGAGTTCTTCCACGATGGAGCACATGCTCTCGAGTGTGATGTGAAGAAAGGGAAGGCGATGCGAATTGAATGTGGAACATGACAAGGCAACTCAAAATGTTTGGATTGCATCACATCATAGGATGCGAATTCACACATGACACAAGGATAGGGATGCGAATTTGTACCGGGGCTTGGGATGCGAAATCTGAATTTGAAATTACATGGCCTCAGGAAGCGATTTTCTAGACACAACATCACTTTTTGGCTATAAGTTTGTGGGATTCGAATTTTGCATCCCCTCGGGATTCGAAATTTGGGCTGAAGCCTCCAAAACTCACATATAAATATCCTCTTACTTGGCATTCTAAGGGATTGACATTTTTGGACTTTGCCTACACTTCGGCATTCAAGATTGGAGCTTTCAAGCACCATTAATGACTGCCATAATCATCTTCAGGACTTTGGACATCTCCGTGGACTGGTAAATGTTACATAAATGGTTGCCTACAACTTTTGGACATTCAATTGAACTTTTGGCTTTCTTTTAAACATATTTGCATACCTTTGGACATTGCAGCAATTTCACGGACATTTTGGATCAACGAAGAAGAAGAAGAGCATTTTAGTCAAAGTTTAGAATAAATACGGTATTTATTATTCTATTGTACAACTTTTTATACACAAATTGTATGAACTTGTACAAACCTTGTAATAGCTAAATATATGATGAATGATTATTATAAAGTGGACATAGGCATTAGTGTCGAACCACTATAAAAAGTTGTGCGTTTCTTTAAATTTCTCGTACTTTAGGTATTCGGGTTATAAGTTTACTGTTAAACTTGCATTTGGGAGTTAGCGTGCGCAAATAACCAATTTCCCACGTCAACAATATACAAGTAAATAAAAGTTTTTGCATGCTGTTTTGACCTCTATTTTTTTTGAAGATCTTATGCTGATAGAAGTGGCATGAAATGTGCAAAGAAATCCAGCTCGTATAATTAATATCTTAATTAAATGACATTGAATAGTAGATTAAATAAGTGCCGACATTCTTCAGTCAATAAATGGAACTGACATCGTGCTAATAGAATATTGCTTTTTAACTAATATATTTTTAATATTGTTATTTAACTGACATATTGTCTAGTGTTTGGAATGGGAAATTTACAATGCACATATTCATGAATCAGCTTTTGTTTTGTAAGTGTAGTTTGATGCTCGCTCAGAAATGCCTGCCATTTAACTTCTACTTTTATAAAAGTCAAAATGAAAAGGGAAATAAAAGTGTATCCATCTCATGTATGGTTGGAAAACGAAAAAATTTGAAATATGAAATTAACTAGTAAAATAAGAATAGATCTTATTTTATTTTTCATGTTTTGAGGAATAGTAAGGATATGGAAAACAAACAAACAAGTTAAATAGTTGTTGATGGTCGCAATGGTGAATTATATGTGCTCTCACACTCAATGTATTTTGAAAACTCAAAATGTAAAACAAAACGAAATGAACCATAAATGATGCATTTTGCATTGCGTAGAGGAAGGATTTCATTGGAACCTAACCCGATCAACAGGCCCGGCCCTTCCCCAAAGCGGGAGAAGCAGCTGCTTAGGGCCTCAAAGTTTTAGCGCACCAGCGCAAATCATTAACGTCGCGTATAGGGGAAATTCTATTTAAATTGATGGTTTTGCCAAGTTCATCTAGTAAAATAAGAAAAAACAAGAGGAACTCAGCGTTTTGTTGAGTTTATTTGTGTAATATTTAATAAAATTTCAATTTTATCCCACCTCTTAGGATTCCCTACATGTTGTCCCTAAAGGCAACTTATTGATCCTCTACGAGGTGGTTTAAATGCATGGAACTACGAAGTAGGTTGAAAATATGAATATATATACATACATATATATATATATATATATATATATATATCGAGCGTTCAATGACAAGTGTAGCTCCCTTAAATGCCCTCTGATTTTCACTACATATCACGTTTCTCTCTCCCTCCACTCATTCTCTCACCTCCCACTCACTTATTTTAATATAAATGTTTGGTTTATATAAAGGGGCAAATGGGATGCTCACTATTTGGGGTGTCATTGAACGCTTATATATATATATGTATATATAGGCAACTTGATTATTAATTTTTCTGAGTGAACTCAGCAAATTCATGAGTTGAAATATGATTTTCCATTGAGGTAACATAATTGTTGGTTATTTATTGCATGTAGTTTGATTACTTACATAACGCACCAATGTGAATCATCACCCGACTTGACACGTAAGTTACTGTTGTAGGTAGGCTGTGCTACTGGTTATTGATACATAAGGAAGCTTTTGCTGCAAGTCTCATTAATGGGAATTTTGGTATTCCTATTTCATACTTGGGACTTTCTCCGAGATACAGGATTACTATTATTAGATTGGAGTAAGTCTCCTCGGGTTTAATCATAAAACTAAGGCTGTATCGGATTCAATTTTTACCGCCTAACCGCATAAAAAACACCGTCAGAAACCACTTAAACAAGAATCAAACGGTTTCTGTTTGATCAAAGACAGTGCGGTTCTCTCACCGTGGATATTCCAGAATGGAAATGGTGGCAATTTCTACAACCGACGGCCAACTGTACCGCGTCAATTTCACCATCGCCTAAAAATTAGGGTTTTAGTTTGGGTTCTTTCAGACCATTGATGTAAAAGAGAAAAATCTCGTCCACTCAATTCTCTATAAGTTCCATTTTGGGGAAAAAGGGGATTCATTATTTTATTGCATCGACTCCAGTCGACTTACAAAATCCATGCCATTCATGTTTAATCACTCATCACCGCACTCTAATCCACTTGAAGATCCATTCATTCAAGCACAACCTGAAATTAAAGGTAAACTTTTTAGTCTTTCTGTTCATTTTTCTTCTAAATACAGCAGATCTGGATTCGAAAGCTAGTGGTTTCATAAATTAATGGGTTTTATTACTTTGTTTAATTCATAGTATTAATTTGGCAAATAAATCATGCCGCTAGCCTCTTGATTGTCCTTGCAGCAATGCAAGAAAGCAACCTTCTGGCTAATTCTGTAGGTAGTTATATCATGTATGAATCACTTGTATTTGTTTTTTTTTAGTATTTATTTATTTTGTTGCTTGAAAAATTTGATGACTTGTCGTGTACTTACTGTAACAGAATGCGTTAGTGTTAACTATTTCAGAGCATGAATGCAAGTTTATTTATGCAATGTCAATGTTTGTGCAAGCATTTCAATGCATCCTGATGTATAATGAATGCGCCTGCATTGTTTTTTGTGTGTATGTTTTCATTACAGCGGTTGCAACTTAACCGTACCGCAACTGATCAAATGACAACCGTATCAATCAACGGTTAACCGTCACCAACGGTTGATGGTTGCGGTTGGCAAAATAAACTAACCGTTAAAGACCGGTATGGCAGCGGTTGGCTATAATGACAACAGTTGCCGCACCGTATACATCCCTACATAAAACTTCACATTTTGATGTACTCCTCATGTTTTCTATTTTTAAGATGTCATTTTTTCCAGGTGAAGCTTTTTCACACTGGCAAGAACAGAGTACAATTCTTCTAGGGTTACGAAAAAGTGTCAAGGAGAGCACGGATTTTATTGGCAAAAGGGTGGCTAAAAGGAAGAGGGTGCAATGGCATTGTCTCCCATGTCCATTTTCACTTTTTGCAGTTAAATCCCTCAATTATTGGGGGACTTTGTTGAATGGTGCTTCAAAGTTGTCCCACTTCGGGAAATACAGAACTAAGATCCTGGATATAAACTAAGATGTTCCCCATCACATTTCCAATTGATTTTGTGATAATAAGGGGATTAATAAATCCAACATGGTATCGGAGCTCAGGATTTCAGTAGAGTTGAAGAGAAAGTGCTTCAACAATTGAAGGTGATGAGAAAGTGCATCACAAAATCGAAGAGAAAGTGCATCACAAAATCGAAGAGAAAGTGCTTCGATCTCAACAACTTTGAAGCAAGGGGGAGTGTTGAATGTTGCTTCAAAGTTGTCCCACATCGGGAAATACAGAACTAAGATCCTGGATATAAACTAAGATGTTCCCCATCACATTGCCAATTGGTTTTGTGATAATAAGGGGATTAATAAATCCAACAGACTTAAATGCAAAAAAGTGAAAATGAGGAGATTTGATTGCAGGGACATGAGGGAACTGGGTAAATGCGGATAGAAGAATTGTTCTCCTTAGCCACTTGTTGGTTCGGCTTGTGACTTTTTAATTGGTTGTTTGTTAGTTGTTACTATTTTTTTGATATCAGCCAAGTAGTTATGTATTAGTGATGTTTTAGTGGTGGTTTTGTATGTAATCAACTTTCAAAGTCGGACTTGCTGCCATGTATTATCATGCATTTGTTTTGTGGTGTTTGAAAGGCGTTTTGTACTGGGCAACCTTTGTATTTAATGATATTTATAGGATATGAATACAATTTTCCATCATATGTCTTTACAAAAATGAATGAAAAATAATAATAATTAAAAACTAGGATGTTCTAGAGGACTTAAAAAATGACAGTGGAATTTCTATAACCAGAAATAAAACAAACATTGGAGATTTCTCAACATTCATAGCAACCAAACAATTAGTGGAAAATAGCAATGAAAACTACTTATGACAATCTAAGAGAAACTTCAACAAATTAAGTAACTTAATATTACGCCTGCTAATATTCGATATGAATATTACAAGTTTAGCTCAACAAAGGGCGCTTCTTTCGGGCGCTGATTAAACAAGCGTCCTAACATGGATGCTTATTTAATTCATGCACATGCCTAGGATGCTGATTAAATCATCATCCAAAATAGACACGTATATGTTACGCATCCTACTCCTTTTCACTCATTTCTATTTATAAAAGTTCCATTTTTAATTTCTTTTTAAATTAAATCGAGTCGAGATGACACCACGTGCAACAAAAATCATAAGACATACCATTCGAGCAGAGACAGAGAAATTGCTTGGTCTAGCACATGTTGCTCTTGCACCCAAGGCGATGAAATATAACTTACAGATTTTACATAAGTTATTTGAGGGCTACTCGCACTGTATGTTCACCGCTTTAGGCACAGTTGAGTATGGTTTCAAACTCTTGGATAATTTGTAGTATTCAAAAATAACTATCTAGCACATCATATATTATAGTCCTTTTACTATGTTATTTTATAGCATATCAACCACAAACAAATGTTTAATTATTAGTCTCGCTACCAAAATAGCCGTTGTAGTTAGGTGAGGTGTATAGCACGCTGTTACGAAAAACTGCTTTAGACTTTGCTAGACATATTGCAACTGGTCCATTTGCACTACTCGTAAAGTTTAGACATGCATAGTCATTCTACCATCCATTGTAATTTTCCTTAATTGAGAGGTGGTGGCCCACCACACATACCTTTCATTTTTCAGATTTTTAGCTTGTTATTACCGCATCTGATTTTTATATGCTTACAAGGATTTATATAGGAAGTCCAGATAGATTGCATTATCCATTTTATCCTAGTTAGGGGAATCCTGACATGTTATATTTACCCCATTTCGATGAGGGTCATGTCATTTTGTAAAGGATTACTCTTACTTATTTACATGAGTATATTTTAGTGCGTATGTGTACTAAGGCTGTGAGCGATGCGGTATTTCGGGATTTTCACTTGTTTTATTTTTTTGGTTTGACATCCTTTTTTAATCAAAAGAGCGCTATATGACTTGGGTATCTTACGGTGATAGCTAGATCAACTGCAAACTATAGATAGAGCTTTGCCTATATTGAGTTATTTGTACACAGCTTTAAATTCAAATACTCTTAGGGAGGTGATATAGATGTTAAGATTCTGGTACATTTGTCGTGTTAGTAATATGAGTACACAGCGAAAATTCAACCCCGCATTGTTCAACCTGCTAGTCATGCAACATAAATGTATTTTCCATGCATGCGATGGAAGGGAGTGTATTTAGTTAGTTTCACATACACTATTTGGTGTTAGACACGAATTGATGAAGGTTCGATCTCAGATTTATCCGAGGTGCAGGACCAATATTTTATGCGCACTATGGCCTTCTTATTGGGTTGCCCTGACACATACTGATCAATTGCATTATCATCATCCTTTCTTCGTTGCATAACATTTGTGCCTCTGTTGTATCTTTATGCACACACTTTGCCTATCTTCCTATTGGTACTTGGGACAGTGGTGCAACTACTAGTCGATGGGAGATATGCTTGTACTTGGAAATCCACTATCTTATGATGATATGTTTGACAAATGTTGGACTATAGGATCGCAGTACATATATGGCATTAGACAGCCTGGATATGTGGATACATAGACATTTTTCATACTAGGCGAAGATTTTGATATTTACTTAGATAGAGTTGCTTTTCAATGCTACATGTTACTACTTTACAGTCGAGGTGTGAACTTCGACCATGGGGGTCTACATCTGGTTACAGGTTGAGTTTAGCATGCACTATTTACTTTTGATCTCACCCCATCACAATACTCGAAACACCCTCTGTATTTTATTATGGATAATAGTTTCAGAGCAGCGGTGCTTTGATCGCATAACTTATAGTATATCTACCGAATGAGGATATTTTTGGTATCCCCACTCATGCATTGTGCTTGCCTTTTTTAGGTAATTAAATCAGTTATTAAATTTTTGTCCATAATTATTTAAGGAGCATATAGTGATATTATAATTCATGACTACAGTATTCACCCAGGCTAGACCAACATAGATGATATGTTATCATTATTCAGCTACCTCAAACTCAGATGATGAGTCAGCCACATCAGATGAAGGTACATGCCATGTAGGCTCAATCCATGATCTACAAGCTCAGTTGGCAACTTTTGGTATTGGGGGAATCAAGTATGTAGGTCCTAATGACGAGAAGGAAGAGGATGATGAAGAAGAGGATGATGATGACGATGATAGTGGTATAGTGAATTTAGAATGACTATTGTTATTTAACTTTTATTTTACTGATGTACATATGTATATGTAATTTTATATCGTTGTATTGTAACACCCCACCTCTACCAGAATCACTCCTTGGAATGTACTAGCTTTGGAGGGGCGTTATTGTTAAGGTAAACATGCACAGAGATATCGCAAGACAGAATATATAAAAATAAATATAAGTAAAGCAGCGGTAGCAGATAAAAACCCATCATCATCATCTCACAAAACCAACATAGTCAAGTACATAGTATCAAAATGTCATGATCCAAAATACAACATAAGTCTAGATACGTAGAAACAAAATACATGGTAAAACATCAGTACTAATCCCCAGAAATAAAAGATAAGCCACAGCTAGCTCAGATCCATACATGAGTTATCCAACAAGCAAGCCAAAGATCCACTAAGCAGATGTAGCCCCTCCCTGAGAACCTGTGGGGGGGGGGGGGAAGAAATATAAACAAGTCACAAATCCACCAAATAAGATGAAGAAGCCCTTTAAAAACCCAAAACAAAGCTTCAAATAAGAAAACCCTTTTGCAAAATCCCAAAAACACAAACTTAGCAAATCAAACTTGCAACTTAATGAAGTATGCAAGTTATTAAGCATTCATACAATATAGAAAAGGTTGTATGATCATCATATCTTCATAGGATTAAACTTTGAGGAAGGTGGAGGCTAGGGTTTTTAGGTGGAGGCCATTTGAGGATTCAATTTGACATAGTTTACTTGCTAGATTGATTAATGAGGCTTTAGGGTAGGATTAGGGGTATATTTATAGGGAATTAGAGTGTTTTAAGCCCTAGGATTAACCCTAGGTTAGTTTTGGCTCGTCAGATCTCGGAATTCTCTAGAACCAAGCCACAAGACCAAGCCCAAATCAAAATGGTGCGCCAGGCAAAACTGCCTGGCAACCCCGTGTCGACAGGGCTGTCGACAGGGCAGTCGACACCCTAGGACCCCTGTCGACATGCCTGTCGACATGGGGGCCCTGGCGGGAATTTTCCCGCCTGACACCAATTAGCCCTAATCCTGGTTTTAATTTGAAATTTAAATCTGTTTTTAGCATAGAAATTTCTGAAAACTTCAATGGGCCTTAACCGGGTCATACTGACTCCGATTTTCGAAAACTCGGACTCTATTTCGCGTATTTTTCCGAGACGAACGCAATGGCATAGCCCGTTTCCCTTGGTTCAGATTTTTGAATTTAATTCTGCCTCGATTTATGTTATAACAGTTTATTGAAAATACGGGTTGTTATATTCTCCCCTCCTTAAAGGATTTCGTCCCCGAAATCTTCAAGTTAGGAAGAACATATCCTACCATCCAACATCCATCTACTCAAAACATCATCCACGAGCAACCATTGTCCTTAAAAGATTCTAAATGCCGTATGAACATATGCAGTAGTGTGTGTATATGTACCTATCTAATGCAAAGATCAATGCAAAATATGTTAGTGAAATGTATCCATATGTATGCAAATCCCTAACATAACGTATAATATCTACATGCGTGCTCAATCATACATCCATATGCAACATCCATGTGATTGCATACAAATTTCATCCAAGAATAAGCATAAACACTCATGCACATGCAATATGAGGAGTGTGTGAGCCGATCTAGTGCCTAATGTGTATCATGCATCCACGAGTAACCACTTGCAAACACTTGCAACCACTTGCAACCATCAAACATAACATGTTTCAAACACATGTTTCATCCAAAGGGTTTCTACCTAAGGCTCTCATGACAAGATTTGCACGATAACTAGATAAACATGGATAGCAAAGAGAAAGATATGCTAAACAAAGGAAAGAGATTGAGAGTGTACCCTCAAAAAGGAATGGATAAAGCCCACGCATCTTCTCCTCGGTTTCCCAAGTTGCGTCTTCTTCGGCTTCACCCCATTGAACTTTCACCAACCTGACCTCACGATTCCTTAGCTTCTTGGTCTCTGTCCCCAAGATACGAATCGGAGCTCTCCTTAAAGTTGCTTCTTTCTCTACTTCCACGTCTTCAAGAATGCTAGGTTCAACCACCTCAGCGGACTCATGTAGGCACTTTCGGAGATGCGAGACATGAAAGACATTATGCACTCCAGACAACTTTTCGGGCAATTGCACTTTATAAGCCATCTTCCCAATTCTCTCTATGATGGGGAAGGGTCCAACGAATCTCGGTGCTAACTTCCCAACAGCTCCAAACCGGACCACATTCCGTAAAGGAGAGACCTTTACGAAAACCTTGTCCCCAACCTCAAACTCCAATTCGGACCTTCGCCTGTCAGCATAGGATTTCTGCCGGTCTTGGGCCGCTTTCATCCGTCTTCTAATCAACTCGACCTTCTCGGATGTATCTCTAATCATGTCGGGTCCAAGTATAAGCTTATCCGTAGTCTCCCACCAACATGTAGGTGACTTGCACGGCCTCCCATATAAAGCTTCAAATGGTGCCATCCCTATGCTCGCTTGATAACTGTTGTTATATGCAAACTCAACAAGAGGAAGATGGTCTTCCCAAGCACCACCAAAATCCAGAATGCAAAGCCTCCACAAGTCCTCAATTACCCTATTCACCCTTTCTGTTTGGCCGTCTGTTTGTGGGTGATAGGCCGTACTCAGGTTCAACCTTGTGCCCATAGCCTCCTGCAAACTGTTCCAGAACTGACTAGTAAAGATGGGGTCTCGGTCACTGACTATGCTGGAAGGGACTCCATGTAGTCGTACTATCTCACGAAGATATACTGATGCTAGTCCAGATGCGGTCCTTTTGCTCTTCACCGGAATGAAATG
Organism: Allium sativum; assembly: GCA_030737875.1. Classification (NCBI taxonomy): domain Eukaryota; kingdom Viridiplantae; phylum Streptophyta; class Magnoliopsida; order Asparagales; family Amaryllidaceae; genus Allium; species Allium sativum. The sequence continues at coordinate 743,985,027 of CM060916.1, read as the reverse complement.
AGCACTCTTCGTGAGCCTATCCACAATGACCCATATGCTCGTATTCCCCTTCCTGGACCTTGGAAGCCCATCAATAAAGTCCATAGAAATACTCTCCCACTTCCATAGCGGGACCTCTAGAGGATGCAATAGCCCACCGGGCTTCTTCGACTCAGCTTTTACTCTCTGACAAATAACACATCTCGAGACAAACTCGGCCACATCCTTCTTCATTCCAGGCCAGAAGAAAATGCGCTTCATATCTTTATACATCTTATCGCCGCCTGGATGTATAGTCAATTTGGAGCGATGTGCTTCCTCAAGAACTTTCCTCACCAAGTCTTCCACCATCGGGACACAAAGCCTTCCGTCTCTCCTCAGCCAACCCTTATCGTCTATAGAATATCGAGCAAGGTGACTAGATGTCTCCCCTCGAATCAGCTTATCCATGATCTCAATTATCTGAGGGTCTTCCTTCTGCGAAGCCCCAACTTGATCTAGAAGGGTAGGCCTGAGCTCTAGAGATGCCAAAGAACCGGTCATCGTCTCAACTGTCAAGGAAAAATCAAAGGTTGCCAAGAACTCTAAATTCTTCATCTCAACAAATAGAGGACTTAGTGTCAACCTTTTCCTACTCAACGCATCCGCTACAACATTCCCCTTGCCAGGGGTATAGGCTATATCAAAATCATAGGATGCCAAGAATTCCATCCACCTCTGCTGCCTCAAGTTTAGATCCTTCTGCGAAAAGAGATACTTCAAGGACTTATGATCAGTATACAGCTCAAATCTCTCTCCCAGAAGATAATGACGCCAAGCCTTGAGTGCATATACAATCGCTGCCAGCTCTAGATCATGAGTGGGATAATTCCTCTCATGCACCTTAAGTTGCCTCCCACAAAAACATATAACTCTGCCCTCTTGCATCAGAACGGCGCCCAATCCCGTGCCACAAGCATCAGTGTACACGGTAAATATCTTACCACCATCGGGTAAAGCTAGAACGGGTGCGGAGGTAAGGGCTCTCTTGAGTCTCTGAAAAGCAAGCTCACAATCCATATCCCAAGCGAAAACTAAGTTCTTCTTCGTCAACTTAGTAAGAGGAGCGGATATCTTCGCGAAGTCCTTGATGAACTTCCGGTAAAAACCCGCAAGACCCAGAAAGCTTCTCACCTCGGTTGCATTCCTTGGAGTCTTCCAATCCTGAACTGCAACCACCTTAGCGGGATCCACCGCTAAGCCTTGCTTGGATACGATATGCCCAAGGAATCTGACTTCCCTTCTCCAAAAATGGCACTTGGAGAACTTGGCCTTTAACTGATGCGCTCTGAGCGTATCCATCACCTCCATAAGATGCCTCGCGTGCTCTTCTTCATCCTTGGAGAAAACCAGAATATCATCCACAAAGACCACGACAAACTTGTTCAAGAACTCCCGAAACACCCTACTCATCAAGTCCACGAAATACGCGGGTGCATTCGTCAAACCGAACGGCATAACAAGCCATTCAAAGAATCCGTCTGGAGTTCTGAATGCAGTCTTGTCTATACTATCTTCAGCCACTCTGAGCTGATGAAAACCCATAGCAAGATCAAGCTGAGAGAAAACAGAAGCACCAACAAGCTGATCAAAGAGATCATCGATCCTCGGTAACGGGTGTCTGTTCTTCTTAGTCAGCTTATTCAATTCTCTATAATCCACACAGAGCCGAAGAGAACCATCTGCCTTAGTTGCAAACACCACAGGCGCTCCCCATTCGGATATACTCCTTCTGATGAAGTTCTTCTCAAGCAATTCTTTCACTTGCTTGCTCAGCTCCCGTCTCTCACGCGGAGCCATATGCCGAACGGGCAAAGAAACAGGCTTAGCATTATCTACCAGATAGATGCGAAAGTCAATCTCTCGTTTAGGGGGCAACCCCTTAACTTCTTCAAAAACACCTGGATAATCTCGGACCACCCTTACAGACTGAAGGGCCTCCTCTGATGATTCGAGAGATTCTAGATAGCACAACATGACGGGATTCTTCGGATTGCATGAAATTTCTAAGGTGTTGCCAAGGCGAGTCACAAGCCTCACAACCCTATGCTCACAATCCAGAATGGCTCCATATCGGGACAGCCAATCCATGCCCAGTATCAATCCGTATCCCCTGAAACCAAGAACATATGCACTACACAAGAACTCTACGCTGAGTAACGAGATCCTCAGATCCTCACATATCATAGATAGATGAGCAGAACCCCCAATGGGATTCGAAACACAAACGGGATCATCCACTAAGCTAGTACTAAGGTGCAAGCTATCAACAAGATCAGATGAAATAAAGCTATGTGATGCACCAGAATCAAACAAGGTACGCACTGGAAGATCAGAGATATAAACAAGGTTCTCAACAGAAACACTACCTCGCTCGGGAACTGAAGAGGTATTGAGAGCATGAACTTGCCCTCCTGAAGGTCCAGCCTGTCCTTTCTTCTTTGGGCATTCTTTGCTGAAGTTCCCAGTCTCTCCACAAGAAAAGCATCCACCACTAAGCTTCCTTTTCTTCTTCCTGCAATCCTTAGCAAAGTGCCCAGCTATGCCACAGTAATTGCACTTTCCCTTGCCTTTGTTGTTGCCCTTCTTGTTCTTGTTCTGATTTCCTTGACTGCTTTGACCACCTTGGTTGCCTTTGCCTTGAGAATCAGCCTTCTTTGCCTGAGTATCACTCGACTTGACTTCTTTCTTTCCATCTCCCTGAAGCAGAGCCATATTGACCAAACTCTCAAAAGTAGCTCCATGCGGAATATGTGACATCGCCAAGCCCTGTAGCGGCTCATTCAACCCTCTAGCAAATCGGAGAGCCTTCTTCTCCGGAGTGTTCACCATATCCAAACCAAAACTGGCCAGCTGATTAAACTTGTTCACATACTCCTTGACAGACATATCACCTTGCTTTAATGCGATGAACTTCTCCATCTGTAAATTCGCCTCAGCCGAAGATAGAAACTTGGTGACAAATCTAGCCCTCAAATCGGCCCAAGTCTCAACGGGCCTCGTCCCATTGGTGACCTCCCACCAATAGGCCGCTTCATCCTTCAAAAGCCACACTGTCAATAAAATCTTCCTCTCGTCATCAATTCCAAAGATAGCAAACAGGTCCTCAGTGTCCTTCAGCCAATTCCTAGCTTCAACAAAAGATTCCGTGCCTAGGAAATTCTTGCCTCCCATTGCCTTGAAGTCTTTACAAACCTTTGTAAACTCAACCTGAGGATGCTGAGGGGGAGGAGGAGGAAGAGGAGCCTCAGCAACAGGAGGGGGTGGAACATTAGCCACGGGAGGAGGAATATTGACTGCTGGAGGAGGGGGAACAGGAATCACCGGGGGAGGGACATTAGGGATAGGATTCTCAACTACAGGAGGAGGAGTGGGAGTAGGGTTGGTGGGACCAGCTGCCGCCCTAGCTTCTAGAAGTCTCCTATACCAGAGTGGTACGTTCACTCCATCTGGGATGACAAGATTCTCAGCCATACTGAAACGAAAGATAAGATAAGATCAGGTCAAGGGAACGAAGGATAACGCTAATGGCTTTTGGGGATTAGCCTTAAAATAATCTAGACTTTATTTTGGAAAATACTTAGTAGGTTTTTGAAAATAGTTTTTCAAAAAGGGTTTTTTTTTTCAAAAGTTTTGTTCAATCTTGTTAACCTTGTGCTCTGATACCAAATGTAACACCCCACCTCTACCAGAATCACTCCTTGGAATGTACTAGCTTTGGAGGGGCGTTATTGTTAAGGTAAACATGCACAGAGATATCGCAAGACAGAATATATAAAAATAAATATAAGTAAAGCAGCGGTAGCAGATAAAAACCCATCATCATCGTCTCACAAAACCAACATAGTCAAGTACATAGTATCAAAATGTCATGATCCAAAATACAACATAAGTCTAGATACGTAGAAACAAAATACATGGTAAAACATCAGTACTAATCCCCAGAAATAAAAGATAAGCCACAGCTAGCTCAGATCCATACATGAGCTATCCAACAAGCAAGCCAAAGATCCACTAAGCAGATGTAGCCCCTCCCTGAGAACCTGTGGGGGGGGGGGGGGAAGAAATATAAACAAGTCACAAATCCACCAAATAAGATGAAGAAGCCCTTTAAAAACCCAAAACAAAGCTTCAAATAAGAAAAACCTTTTGCAAAATCCCAAAAACACAAACTTAGCAAATCAAACTTGCAACTTAATGAAGTATGCAAGTTATTAAGCATTCATACAACATAGAAAAGGTTGTATGATCATCATATCTTCATAGGATTAAACTTTGAGGAAGGTGGAGGCTAGGGTTTTTAGGTGGAGGCCATTTGAGGATTCAATTTGACATAGTTTAGTTGCTAGATTGATTAATGAGGCTTTAGGGTAGGATTAGGGGTATATTTATAGGGAATTAGAGTGTTTTAAGCCCTAGGATTAACCCTAGGTTAGTTTTGGCTCGTCAGATCTCGGAATTCTCTAGAACCAAGCCACAAGACCAAGCCCAAATCAAAATGGTGCGCCAGGCAAAACTGCCTGGCAACCCCGTGTCGACAGGGTTGTCGACAGGGCAGTCGACACCCTAGGACCCCTGTCGACATGCCTGTCGACATGGGGGCCCTGGCGGGAATTTTCCCGCCTGACACCAATTAGCCCTAATCCTGGTTTTAATTTGAAATTTAAATCTGTTTTTAGCATAGAAATTTCTGAAAACTTCAATGGGCCTTAACCGGGTCATACTGACTCCGATTTTCGAAAACTCGGACTCTATTTCGCGTATTTTTCCGAGACGAACGCAATGGCATAGCCCGTTTCCCTTGGTTCAGATTTTTGAATTTAATTCTGCCTCGATTTATGTTATAACAGTTTATTGAAAATACGGGTTGTTATATGTATGTTACGTATCGACATAGTTAGAGTGTATAATATTGTTGTTCAATTTTGTTGATCATTATATGTTATATCTTGCTACTTCAAACTATAGTATTGTGTTACTGAACATATAAGTTATCCACGCCACCCTACATATATATACCTTAAGTAATTAGTTATTTCGTAGATTTGCTTCATGCATTAAAATATCTCTGTGTTATTGATCATTAAATGTTATATGTCACTGCTTTATAATCATATTATTTTTTTATGTCTAATGACACAGCTTAAAAGCATTAATTCATAATGTAAAATGAAAAAATTGATCACATATTTAACGTGTATACATAATAAACTAATAATAACCGTAAAATTACAAGGAACATTAACAAAAATCAACAAACAGAAATAGAATACATTTATGTTCAATCTGTACCGCTTCTAAAGCATTTATAGGATGCCTTATCTCTTTTCTAACTCCATTACATAGATGATGCCTTTTGCACATAAATGTTCGTTAACCTTTCCAGTAGTTGCAAATGGTCGGTCAAAATGGGCATAACTGGATTCCACGGTCAATATTTTCTCTGTCTACACTTACTACTACCTTCGTTGCATAACCTTAGCGGCAACAAAGAAGGTATGAGTTAACCTTTTAGTCATATGGAGGTTGAATAACTAAAATTTGTTCTTTTTCTTGTTCAAACGGAGGTGGAGAAACTAAATCCTGGACCACTTCTTATTTACAGGGAGGTTCAACAATTTCCTGAAGTCTTAGTAGGTAAAAATCTAGAAACTCAAGGTGGATGTCCTCATAGTATTACTCCTGATAACTGATAAGCCAATCCTTATAGGTGGCGAACTATCTGATGGCTGGTAACTGTCATCAGAGTCATAGACCCATTGGATGATGCGTTCTAGATTGAAGAGAGCACTACGCTTGAAATACTTGAAAATTTACGCCAGTCTGTAGTGGATGTCTATGAGACTAAGTACCTAAGGGCACCAAATGAAGCTGATGCTGTTGGATTGAAGAAATGCACGAGATAAAGAATGATCAGTAATTAGGAAGTCTCGGTTGTATGCATTGGAATGGAAGAATTATTCCAAGGCATACCAAGGTTCCTACAATGGCAAGGAAAAAAGAGTGACTATCATCCTGTAAGCCGTAGCTTCATGTGATTTGCAAATTTGACATGCTTTATTTAGTATACTCGGTTCTAATAACGACTTAAATGTTATAGAAAGATCACATTTTTTTAATGATCCAGCTCTAGGTCAGTAACAATGATGAAATTCACTCTTGGGAAAACAATTTAAATCATGAATATTACCTAGATGATGACACATAGCCAAATTGGAGTACCATTGTTAAAATATATAAAAATCCTATAAACTGAAACAAGCCATATTTGTTGCGCTGTTACAGGGACAACGAAAAAAATGTACAAAATGTATAGAGTGTCATAAAGTCTAAATTTTTAATGATTAGTAATCCTATTCGTTTGTGGTATAGGAAATAACTAGCAATAAACATGCTTGTATGAATTAGCTCAACAACATGATAATCGAAGACGAAAGAGATATGGATGAAGAACAATGACACTATGAGTATAAAGGTGCCCTGGAATCGCCAGATGTATTCTGAAATGACATCCTTATAATAGAAGAAGCTTTCAACTTTCATCTCAACCGCACCAACTATCGTATAAAGATGCACTACTACACAATAGACCACAAAAAGATCTTATAAATCATATATGGAATCACATTGGCGATTCTTAATTCCAAAACTATTATGTTTATTTATATTTCTATGGAGTTGTGTTGTATTTATGTTGCTATTAGATAATAATGGAAAATGTCATTTGCTTCAATATGTTAACTAACTTAATTTGCAACTTATATACATGAAAATGAAATTAAGAGCTTATAATAGAACAAACAAATTCAGTCAAACAAACGGTCCATTTGTAATAATACATGTAAACCCACATTTTACGTATCGGAGGATTGTATAATATTTTTATTTAATTCCCTGAGGGTCGGGTCATTCTCATATTTTGATATTTTGGTTATGGGGATGTGAGACATGTCCATAATTTTTATCAGTTTTATTTGTGACAATTTTTACACCTATCATTTTTGTATAGGAAATAACTTTTAAGTGGGATCGAATCAAATGATGAAATTTATATCATTGGAAAGGAAATGATGTTTCCAATTTTGTCGAGTATTCACATTAAAGAATTGCTTTAGCGATTTGGGAGGAATCACTATTTTTGTGTTAAACAATTTCTGTACAGGTTAACTAGTCTTTAGTAGGCTGATTTGGTGTGTCCTATTAGTAGGCTGGTTAGATAGCTATAAATAGGGGGTAGAGACAAGGAGAATGGTTTACTTTCTTCATTTCTTATTTGGATAGGGGATGAGATTCTCCCTACTCCAAACAAATACATCTCTCCTCCATTAAAATCTTAAATCTACATTAAAAGATTGAAGATCTACATCAAGGAAGGCTAGATCAACATCAAGAGAGTAGATCGCATCAAATTGGGTGATTTGAAGATCGTTCTTTGTTGTCTAGATTTATAGATTAGTGATTTCAAGCTAATTTGAAGATTTGGTGAGTATAAGCACTTCTCACATGGATTCAATCGAGTATATGGGTTGTTTGATGTTATTTTCATGATTTTAAGTTTTTTTTTGCCTAGATCTACATTATAGCAAGTATATTTCCATTTGAATCACCATAGGATCTAATCTAGCAACTTAATTGGTAAATTTCTATGTTAATTCATGTGCTATTACAAGTTAAATCCATTTATTTATTGTTTATCAAGAATTTCGTAAATTTCTTATGTTTGAATGATGAATAACCGTTGTGCTAATGTTTAATGATTGTTGCTTGAATTTTTGTTGATTGGTTGGATCGAAATCAATTGGTTTTGGTCAAATTGAGTTGCGAGTGTTCGAGAAATGATGGGTCGGTGAAGTTTTAGTCATGGATCGGTCTGACTTCTTCTCCAAGAAATGATGGATCAGCATGTGTTCACGTGGAAATAGGATGGATCGCGCTAGATTTTGATGGATCGGGCAAAAATGAAGTGGCATGGACCGGTAGCACTAGGAAAAGGAAACGTTATGGATCCGATGGGTTTCGGCATGGATCGGGCATGCACTCGTGTAATGTGTAATACCCGTAATTCTAACAACACTTAAGACGATAAATTAAAGAATGATTAAATAAATATTCGGTATTAAGTGAAACTGACTGCGCCATTGCGTTCATCTCGAAATTCTAGTCAAAGTAGACACCTGGTTGCATAAAACGGACACCGTATGAAGAAGTTATTAAGGTTTGAAATTTTGTATACGCATAAGAAGAACACACACACACACACACACATATATATATATATATATATATATATATATATATATATAATCAACTTAGAATTCAAACAGTTCAAAATTCAAGCAGAAAAGGGGAGCGGGAAAATTCCCGCCTAGGGGTGTCGACCCTGGGTCGACTCCATAAAGGGGGCGTCGACCCCTAGGCCGACACACCAAGGGGGGTCGACCCCTTACGACATATCTGGGCAGAATTCTTCTAGCTGAATGTGGACTCCTTTCTTGACTTGGTTCATTGGCTTTAGGCTATAAATAAGACCTCGTTTCTCTTGTTTCTCCACACCTAAAACAATGGAGAACTAGATGCTGCCTCTGCCCAGGTTAAATCATGTTTTTTCTTCTTCAACAGTCAACTAGAGTTATTCAAGTTTAGAGATCTGTGATTTAGCATCTGCAATCCCTTTTCTATTCTTAGATCCAATAACAGTGAGTCTACGTTATTTTTAGATCTGAATATTTAAAAGTTAATCTTGACAAGACTATAACTTGGATCTAAGCCTATGACTATTTGAATCATATTAGATCTGCTATAACCTGTGTATTTAAGTTATTTTGACATGACTTTGAACTAGATCTAATCCTATACATATTTATCATGTCAGATCTGCCATTGTTAGTTGATCTAATTCATTACTCAGATCTCATCATGCATGTTTATGATGTCCCTATTTTGTTAGAATCAGTTCCACTATCACATGTTCATCAGATCTATTCCTATATGCCTATCTTGTCATTATGCCCAACTTTGTCACTGTATGTTTATTAGTTTCTATGCCTATTTCTGCTGTCAAACTTGTTATTATGATCATTTCTGTCCTCTTTGTTGTATATAACGTTGTTGTATACACAATTATATGATTTTTGTTTGATGATAACAACCAAATAAATATTATTATAAATGTGTTTGAAATCGTACTGTTAAACATATACATCACTGACTGAAATATAATATTTATATTTAAATGGAATACGACCATACAGACATTGATATAAACATACTGTATTCTATTTAAATTGAATATTTTATTTCAATAACACAACAGTATGAATCTTATAAACTCCTCTATTTAAACACTCACAGAATATTTGTACTAATAAATAACAGAACAAAATAGACAAGTTTGTTTGACAACAATAAAATAATATTTTATTTCAATCAAACTTGTTTATTACAGACATCAGTACATTTCAAATTTGTTTATTACAGACATCAGTACATTTCATATATACACAGCTCCTCACTGCAACACTCATACATTCATTCAGTTTACTTTTCAGTATACAGACTTTTATACATTCTTTTTATACACGCTGTTTCATCTTCTGTCTTGTATCTTCAGTCTTCTGTCAATCTTCACTGCTCACAGTCAGTCCAGTCATCACCTCATCACCTGTCACATGAAACACACACACAGTACACTGCAATAGAAATTAAAAAAAAACTGAATACATGCAGATGTGAATTTTATTTTTGAAATTATATTTGCCTCAGAATTCGGTGTGTTTCTCATCATTTTTCTGACTCGATCTGATTTTTTTTTCCGACTGATGGCTGCATATACACACGTGTATAAATACACGTGTGCACTGCCACGCCAATCAGTACGCAGCTGAGGAGTAGCCACTAGGACCTGCTCAACTCAGTGCAACTGACAAGTCGAACATGGACAAGCCAGCATTCATGAAAGCCAAATAACAAGTCAGCAAATAAAAAAAAAGGGTCAAAGTGCACAAACAAGTGCAGCTCAAACATGGTCGAGCCAGCAAAAAAGAAGTGGAGTTCAAATCAGCAAAGAAACTTCAACAAACTCAAATCAAGATGGTGTAACTACAGCTCAAACATGATGATGCATGTACAAAGTTGTCGAGCAAACATATATGAGTCAAGCCAGTGTGAAGTTCAGCAGGGCATAGCTAAATGCAAATATACACACACACAGCATAGTACAAACTGTATGCAACATGTTTGATATTGGGCCGAGAACAATGAACAACAAATCATGCAACATCAAGGCAAGCACAGTTTCACATATATTGATACATGAACACAAGAAACCTTCAAAAGTGTAGCTGTGTGTACACAACATGATTGGAGCAGCTTTCAAAGTAAAAGGGCGAGCAAAAGTGAACATAAATACATGGTACAGTACATATGCACGACACAAGACATGCAAGTCAGTAGTACAACATCAAAGTACAAAACAGCATAGCACAAGCTTTAGGTTCAAAACTGGGTTCAACACAACACATGACCAAATAATGATGATGCACAACTCAACATTAAAGCAGCAGTTTGTGTTTTTATTTTGGTTCAAGTAAATTCAGTTTTTCACAAGGTGGTCGAGCCATGCTCAAAGTTACAAGTGGCATGAATGAAGACATCAATTCTGCATAGTCAGTCAAGAAGATCGTGCTTTATATTTGGCAAAAGAATCAGTATTTTGCTTGCAGAAAATCATGCAGAGAAATGAAAGCATATTCGTTGTTTCCAGTGTTGGGGATATACATGTTTGACAAGTATTCAATCCATGAAAATCAAGTATACAATCAGCATAGGGATTGATTTTTTTTCAGGAAAATCAGAGGAGCAATATGTGGAAAGAAATCACATTTTGAGCTTAAATAGGTTTGATTTTTTTTTTCTGTGAATCATTCAGTGCTCAATCAACAATTCGAAATCATATGAAGTAGGTCACGGCATCAATTAAGGCAAGAAAACATTTATAGAAATCTTGCTTCACTATTGAGCATGATTTATTTTCAGAAATCAATCTCGGCAACCATATATATATATAGAAATCAGCATTCAAATCTCACAATTAATTGAGCAAGTGTATTTGCTTTTTGAAGTTAAATCCAGATTTGAAAATCAATTCAGTGCAGGGGATTCCAGAAATGACAAATCAATTTTTGGTAAGAAATATCACGCAGGAAAACATTATTCTTTGTTTCCTGTTCTTGAACCTCGGCAGTATCATTTCAAGGAAATAAAAAAAGGCAACAAACAATTTTCAAATTCATCAATTCAAAGCCGATTCAGTCAAGGGAATTAAAAGGGAAAGCATCGCAATTTCAGATCGAATCACTTAATTGAAATCAGAGAGCAAGTTACGGATTATATAATCCTATTTATCACCGATTCATCATAGGCAGAGATGACACATTGAAAATCGAAAACCACAAGCATCTGAACAAGAAATTCAAGCAGAAAATTAAAATCACTCACAATTTAGGGTTTCGGTCGACAGAGCAAATCCCCCAAATCAGACAGTAGCAAACCGAAGAGAAGCAAGCCGCAAGAGTTTTGAGCCATCAGAGAATCGAATTTCGTTATCCAAGCACAGTGATTTGGGGACAAACAGAAACCCTAGATCGCCCTAGCCGCCATTTTTTTTCCCAGAGCCAAAGAGAGATCGGGTGATAAAGTGAATAGGGGCAACCGAATTCAAAGGAGGCCGGCCATGATGAATCCAAGGCCATGGGTTAATTAAAAGGGGATCACCCCTTATTTTTAACTCCTTTGTTTTGTTTTTAAAGGGTTTCCCTTTATTTTTTTTTGTATTTTTTTATCACATTCTTGTTTCAAAAACAAACGAACAGTTTGACTAGAGTCTGTAAAATTCTAGTGTCACAGTTAGAGGTTAACTGTCAGTTTCAGAGTCTGTAAAATTCTGGGATTACGGATTACAGGTTTGTAATACGGGAAATCTGATCTAGGGGTTTAGATCAGTCTAGGATTTTGAGCGTAGGGTTAGAATAGAAGCAGGGTTTGCGAGTGTACAAGGTCTTGTATGCGAGATCTGTTCTATCACCTAGTAGAAACCTTAGAAATGCAGCAGTAGGCAGGATTTTGCCAAAGCTGGGTATATCTGTGTGTGATTTATTTTCTGCATTTCAGTTTCTGCTATATTCTGTGATCAGTTTATTATTATTTATCTCATTAAGTTTTTAATTCTTGTTAAAAACTGTGAAAAACCCTATTCACCCCCCCTCTAGGGTTATTCTAGATCCAACAAGTGGTATCAGAGCAGGTTATTTCACTAACTCTAGAGTCATGGGTCATCCTAGTTCTCAACCGATAGAGAGTCAGTCCAGTTCATCTCCAAATGTTTTTGATGGAACAGATTTTTTAAACTGGAAATCCAAAATGGAATTTTATTTAAAATCTGTTAATATCAAATGTTGGGATGTTATTATCAATGGATTTGATAGTGTAGATATTAATTTCAATACTCGTGCTATGAAAATCATATTTGATTATCTTAATACTGAACAGTTTAACCTTATCTGTCATTGTTTATCTGCACAGGAAATCTGGGACACTCTCAATACGAAGTATGGAAGACTTGACAACCACAGCTCAAAACCCGATAAAGTCAACTCAGATTCAGAGTTCTGTTTAACAGGATTTACAAATGAAACTTCAGATGAATCAGATGATGGAGAATCAACAAATGCTGAAACCGAGAATTTCTCATATGAAGATCTGGTTTACATGTGTCTTGATTTAACTAAATCTGTTGATAAACTCCAATCTAAAAATAAATCTCTGAAATCTAGGAATTCTGAGTTGATCAGCAAAATTGATGATTTGGAATCACAACTTGAATATGTTAAAAATTCTTCAAATTCTGTTTGCAAAAATTGTTTGAAATTGAAAGCCAATCTTGTTCATCTCAATAAAAGTATCCAAAAGTTTGAAGATGAAATTCTGATCTTAAATGAGAACAAGACTGAGCTGTCAAATTTGAATAATCTTCTGCAAAAGGAATTTGAAAATTTTAAAACAGATATAAATTCCAAATTTGAAATTGCTGAAAAGGAAAATTTGGTGAAAAGTAATTTGATTTTGAAAGAACTTGAAAATGAGATTGAAAAGTCCAGGATTTTTGAGTCTGAAAAACAAAAACGATTTGAATTTGAAATCTCGGAATCCCAAGCCAAAATTAAATTTCTTAAAGATGAAAACTTGTTTTTGAAAACGGATTATGAAAGGAATAAGATCACTAAAAGCCGTTGTTCAGATTTAACAAAAGAAAATGGTGATCTTATATTTAAAATTCAACAACTTGAAACAACTTTGAAAAATTTTTCTAATGGTGAAAAATCTTTGAATATGTTGTTGAAAAATCAATTTTCTTCTAAAAACAAATATGGTCTTGGCTTTGGGAAGAATAATGTTTTTGAAAGACTGAATTCAAATGATTTGAAAAATTCTTCAAACTGCTTTGGAAAGAATCAACTTGAAAATTCAAACTTTGATAATCTTGGAGGTTTTTTGAATCATAAACGTGATGAAAACTTGTTTTATAATAATCCTTCTAAACAATCTTGGATCCAAAAAGGAAATAAAACAAACTTCGTTAAATTCAAACAGATTTGGGTTCCAAAGGGTACAAAGGTTAATTCTGATGGTTTGTTATACAAACAGGTTTGGGTACCAAAAGTGGTAAACGTATTTCAGAGTGGTTTTACAAATTTTGTTAGACCACTTAATTCACTCAACTGCTAGGTACCTGTGAAGGCTGAGGAACTGCTGTGCTGAAAAGAAATTTGAAATCAAGACTGTCTATATTTCTCTGTCATTTACAGTTCCTTAGGCCAACATTTGTTGAGTTAGAGATTCTACTTTACATTGGATTCTGGTATGATCTCTAAACTCACCTTTGTATATTCTCTTTGTTTTTATTGTCTGTTTTTATTCCTTCCTCTATCTCCCTCTGTTTTTTTTGTTTTTTATTTGACACTGCCATATTCTTCTTTGTCTGTACTTCTTAAACTTCCAGTTGCAGAATTAATGTTTTTCTGGAAATTTGCCTTACTTGTATAAAATCATCATGTGTTAATCGTTTCCATATCCTGAATTTGAACTTGTATATATCTGCAAGTGTTTTGAAGTTTATTTTCTGATTGTTGAATTCATAACAGTGTTGATGCATTCATATCATATCTTGAACACTGTTAACTAGAATTCTAAATTTTGAAGATCTGAATAATTAATGAAATTTCACACACTTATGCTGTTTTGAGTTTCCTTCCAATTCATTTTTGGAAATGCTTAAAGTATTATACTCATTACAGCACTGTTACTTCTCAGTTGTGATAATATCATTAATTTTTTTTTTAGATTGGCTTGATTATTTCTGACTTGAAAAATATTTGGGTTGAATCAGTGATACATCTTGAATTTCATCCTTATTCATGATTATTATGGTTGAAATTAGTTTAATTTGAAATCATCTGAAATTCCTGATATTTTGAATCTCACACACCATTTAAATCTGAAATTATTAATCTTGTGTGACTGATTCATTATATCTCAAAATTTGATATTTATTCAAATGATTTCAAATAAATTATTTTTATTCTTTGGATCATGAATATCTCACAAAATTGATGTAGATGATCTGAAATTTGTTGAGGACTTGTCAGAAAATTCTTGTGATAATTCTTTTTGAAAATGGTCTTTGAAAATCATTGTTATTTCATGATTATTTGATTTGAATATATGTTTGTTTAAAATCATTTGAAATTATTGATTTATTGGATCTCACACATATCTTGAATCTGAAATATAACCTGGTGTGATTGATTCATTAAATCCTGATATATTCACATTTCTTCAAATGATTTAAAATAAACTAAATTTTATAATCATGGATCATGGAATATATATTTTTTTTGTGATCTTCAGAAACATCGTTTGACAAGTCTGTTGTGATATTGATTTTTCTGTGCTGCTCTGATACTGTCTTTTGAAAAATGTTTGTTTTTTGAAATCATGCTGCTCTGATTATAAGAAATTGATTTGTAAATTTTTTTTGACTGCTTGATTTGGTATCAAAGATTTATCGTACTCTGATAAATGAAATTTGTGTGCTTGAGTTGCTTGCTTTGTAATTAAGTATTTTCTGTTAACTGAGGTACCATTGTTTGCCACCAAGGTGTCATTAAAATCCTCGAGAAAGCGAGAACATTTGGTATCAGAAGCGCCTTATATTTATCTCATCCATCTGTTCTGATTTTTCACTTTGTAGAGACACCATGTGGTATCAGTTTAAAAGTGCTGCATTTTTTTTGCTGTATATATATATTTTTTTCCCTCTTGTCATGTATAGATCAGCATATTACTCTTGTAATTGTTTTTCAATTTTAAAATTATTTATTGATTATTCTTTCAGAAATTGAAATCA
Organism: Allium sativum; assembly: GCA_030737875.1. NCBI lineage: Eukaryota > Viridiplantae > Streptophyta > Magnoliopsida > Asparagales > Amaryllidaceae > Allium > Allium sativum. The sequence continues at coordinate 743,969,546 of CM060916.1, read as the reverse complement.
ATATCCAAATTAAACTGTATTTATAATTCATCAAAACTATAATCAGATTTAGAAATTGTGATGAATTGTGACTGCAGTATATTTCACAACAAGAGGAGAATTTTATTTAGATTTTCATGATGGTTAAATATTTTTTATAATATCTTTGAACTGGCAATTATTTCACGGCAATCTTCATTACTTATCATCCTTCTGCCATTCGTTATGATTTTATATAAATATGGAGAGTTTAATTTTTTTTTAATCATGTTAAAATAAACAGTGAAAATATCTGTGATGGAATTGTGGTTATATTATTATTCAGAGTTAGTGATAATTGAAAATTTTCAATAATCCCGGTACAGTTGGTCATATTTCATAATATAATTAATTTAGAAATTTATTTCACAGTCCATTTCTGTACCTACCACATTTTCTATCATCCATATATTTGTTTTATTCCAAGGAGTGTTTCTTTTTAAAAGATGAAATGATAAATATATATAATATTCATAAGTATTTCTCTAACCTCATTTAAAAATCCAAGCTCTGGTTATGCATGGTTATGAGATTACTTATATTTAAGCTGCAACTGATCTCATTTAAAAATCCAAGATCTGGTTATGCGTGGTCAGTGTGCTCTTAAATTAAAAAAATTGGGAAAAGAAAATAATTTGGATAAAATAAATTAATGTGAAATTCTTCTTGGTATTTATATAAACCAGCCTATCAATCCATCTTTCTAATTTGTGAAATGTGTTGAAATCTTATGACATATTATGATCTGTTGATTGATAGATATTGAGATTTGAGATTATTTGATTTTGTCACTTAAATTGAATTATTAACTATAATTGGAATTCATCACTGTTCCTGTGCTTTAATTTGATAAGAATCCTTGGAAATAATTGAAATATATTTTTTAAACTCTCTCCATTATATAAATCTCATTGTAAATCCATCATTATCTAGAATGTGAAATATGCCACCTGTTCTCAGTTTATTATGATTTTTGTTTGACTGATTGAATTTTATGATGATCGCTCTTCCTCTTAAGCTGAAATTATATTTTGTCATTTTTCATCTGTATTTTAAAATCTGTATCCTTTTGATGATAACAAAAGGGGGAGAATTGATTAGATTTTGATTTATGAGTGAATATTTTATATTGAACATTTATTATTTTTTCAAAAAAATTCACTCATGCACAGTTATAGGGGGAGTTTCTGCTGAAGGGGGAGCAGTCAAATAGGGGGAGTTCTGTTCTTCACAGTCAAACACATTTACTTTTTCAAAATCTTCATATTTTGTTTGTCATCATCAAAAGGGGGAGATTGTTGTATATAACGTTGTTGTATACACAATTATATGATTTTTGTTTGATGATAACAACCAAATAAATATTATTATAAATGTGTTTGAAATCGTACTGTTAAACATATACATCACTGACTGAAATATAATATTTATATTTAAATGGAATACGACCATACAGACATTGATATAAACATACTGTATTCTATTTAAATTGAATATTTTATTTCAATAACACAACAGTATGAATCTTATAAACTCCTCTATTTAAACACTCACAGAATATTTGTACTAATAAATAACAGAACAAAATAGACAAGTTTGTTTGACAACAATAAAATAATATTTTATTTCAATCAAACTTGTTTATTACAGACATCAGTACATTTCAAATTTGTTTATTACAGACATCAGTACATTTCATATATACACAGCTCCTCACTGCAACACTCATACATTCATTCAGTTTACTTTTCAGTATACAGACTTTTATACATTCTTTTTATACACGCTGTTTCATCTTCTGTCTTGTATCTTCAGTCTTCTGTCAATCTTCACTGCTCACAGTCAGTCCAGTCATCACCTCATCACCTGTCACATGAAACACACACACAGTACACTGCAATAGAAATTAAAAAAAACTGAATACATGCAGATGTGAATTTTATTTTTGAAATTATATTTGCCTCAGAATTCGGTGTGTTTCTCATCATTTTTCTGACTCGATCTGATTTTTTTTTCCGACTGATGGCTGCATATACACACGTGTATAAATACACGTGTGCACTGCCACGCCAATCAGTACGCAGCTGAGGAGTAGCCACTAGGACCTGCTCAACTCAGTGCAACTGACAAGTCGAACATGGACAAGCCAGCATTCATGAAAGCCAAATAACAAGTCAGCAAATAAAAAAAAAAGGGTCAAAGTGCACAAACAAGTGCAGCTCAAACATGGTCGAGCCAGCAAAAAAGAAGTGGAGTTCAAATCAGCAAAGAAACTTCAACAAACTCAAATCAAGATGGTGTAACTACAGCTCAAACATGATGATGCATGTACAAAGTTGTCGAGCAAACATATATGAGTCAAGCCAGTGTGAAGTTCAGCAGGGCATAGCTAAATGCAAATATACACACACACAGCATAGTACAAACTGTATGCAACATGTTTGATATTGGGCCGAGAACAATGAACAACAAATCATGCAACATCAAGGCAAGCACAGTTTCACATATATTGATACATGAACACAAGAAACCTTCAAAAGTGTAGCTGTGTGTACACAACATGATTGGAGCAGCTTTCAAAGTAAAAGGGCGAGCAAAAGTGAACATAAATACATGGTACAGTACATATGCACGACACAAGACATGCAAGTCAGTAGTACAACATCAAAGTACAAAACAGCATAGCACAAGCTTTAGGTTCAAAACTGGGTTCAACACAACACATGACCAAATAATGATGATGCACAACTCAACATTAAAGCAGCAGTTTGTGTTTTTATTTTGGTTCAAGTAAATTCAGTTTTTCACAAGGTGGTCGAGCCATGCTCAAAGTTACAAGTGGCATGAATGAAGACATCAATTCTGCATAGTCAGTCAAGAAGATCGTGCTTTATATTTGGCAAAAGAATCAGTATTTTGCTTGCAGAAAATCATGCAGAGAAATGAAAGCATATTCGTTGTTTCCAGTGTTGGGGATATACATGTTTGACAAGTATTCAATCCATGAAAATCAAGTATACAATCAGCATAGGGATTGATTTTTTTTCAGGAAAATCAGAGGAGCAATATGTGGAAAGAAATCACATTTTGAGCTTAAATAGGTTTGATTTTTTTTTTCTGTGAATCATTCAGTGCTCAATCAACAATTCGAAATCATATGAAGTAGGTCACGGCATCAATTAAGGCAAGAAAACATTTATAGAAATCTTGCTTCACTATTGAGCATGATTTATTTTCAGAAATCAATCTCGGCAACCATATATATATATAGAAATCAGCATTCAAATCTCACAATTAATTGAGCAAGTGTATTTGCTTTTTGAAGTTAAATCCAGATTTGAAAATCAATTCAGTGCAGGGGATTCCAGAAATGACAAATCAATTTTTGGTAAGAAATATCACGCAGGAAAACATTATTCTTTGTTTCCTGTTCTTGAACCTCGGCAGTATCATTTCAAGGAAATAAAAAAAGGCAACAAACAATTTTCAAATTCATCAATTCAAAGCCGATTCAGTCAAGGGAATTAAAAGGGAAAGCATCGCAATTTCAGATCGAATCACTTAATTGAAATCAGAGAGCAAGTTACGGATTATATAATCCTATTTATCACCGATTCATCATAGGCAGAGATGACACATTGAAAATCGAAAACCACAAGCATCTGAACAAGAAATTCAAGCAGAAAATTAAAATCACTCACAATTTAGGGTTTCGGTCGACAGAGCAAATCCCCCAAATCAGACAGTAGCAAACCGAAGAGAAGCAAGCCGCAAGAGTTTTGAGCCATCAGAGAATCGAATTTCGTTATCCAAGCACAGTGATTTGGGGACAAACAGAAACCCTAGATCGCCCTAGCCGCCATTTTTTTTTCCCAGAGCCAAAGAGAGATCGGGTGATAAAGTGAATAGGGGCAACCAAATTCAAAGGAGGCCGGCCATGATGAATCCAAGGCCATGGGTTAATTAAAAGGGGATCACCCCTTATTTTTAACTCCTTTGTTTTGTTTTTAAAGGGTTTCCCTTTATTTTTTTTGTATTTTTTTATCACATTCTTGTTTCAAAAACAAACGAACAGTTTGACTAGAGTCTGTAAAATTCTAGTGTCACAGTTAGAGGTTAACTGTCAGTTTCAGAGTCTGTAAAATTCTGGGATTACGGATTACAGGTTTGTAATACGGGAAATCTGATCTAGGGGTTTAGATCAGTCTAGGATTTTGAGCGTAGGGTTAGAATAGAAGCAGGGTTTGCGAGTGTACAAGGTCTTGTATGCGAGATCTGTTCTATCACCTAGTAGAAACCTTAGAAATGCAGCAGTAGGCAGGATTTTGCCGAAGCTGGGTATATCTGTGTGTGATTTATTTTCTGCATTTCAGTTTCTGCTATATTCTGTGATCAGTTTATTATTATTTATCTCATTAAGTTTTTAATTCTTGTTAAAAACTGTGAAAAACCCTATTCACCCCCCCTCTAGGGTTATTCTAGATCCAACACTCTTCCCTTCTACTTTTCCTTTTTATTTTTATATAGCCAGGCTACCTTCGAGCCTAAGCATGCCACTGAAATATGCGAACACGTAAAACTGGGAACGAGGGTAAAACATTAAAATTGGGGCATAACTTGTATTGATAAAATTTGGGCATAAATTGAATGTATACATGAATGCGGATTTGGGGCATAATCCGCAATTATGATTAAAAACCTTAATTTGGGGCATATGGTTCATTATGAACATAACTTGGGAAAGGGGCATGAAAACCTGTAATGACATAGGAATAATTGGTTAAAATTGAAATGCCTAGAATTACAGTAATTAGAAATTGTAACCGCGCTTAGACATGAGGTTAGATTACACTTGTGGTGAAAATCTGCCTGAAACCAACCGACATATCCAGCGACCACAAGTGGTGAATCTAATGTGAGGGGTCTAAGTGCATAAACACATGACGTGCTAAGACACGAGGTTAAGCCTGACTTGTGGAAGAAGTCTGCCCGGAACCACCCTATATATCCAGCATCCACAAGTTGTAGGCTTAACGTGGGAGGTCTACTACATTATAACCATAAATGAATATGGTAATAAACTTGAATACTTAACCTAGTTGAATCCATAGGGGTTGGTACATGTTAACTTGAGTAGGGGTTAGGTAGAATTGTATGAAACAGTGGGAGGGTTAAGTATATCTTGGGTTTGTGGGTAATATTTATATGTAGGCCCACAAGCTTAACCTATGGGGTTATGCAATCTTTTACTCTGGCATGGCATAACCTATGGAAAACCTAGTGGGGATGCAACCGTATGGGAAACTTGTATCATCTTGTGTGTGGGACCTGTTTCAGTTAGTAACCCATATATAGGTATTAAACGAGTACTCCGAACTAGGTCGGAGTTGGAGCATGCTTACTGTGTTAATTGTAAGAGATCCAAACGTAGGGGTGGTGTGGGCGGCATGTTCCGACGGGGTCATGTGCGTGCATGGGTCCGGCAGAGGAGGTTTAGACGCCGTGACATCAGTAGATATGGTTGTGCACATCCTGAAAATGAAAGGTTGCCACTTTAGGAAGTGATACATCCTACTGTAGGGCCAGGACAAGGTATCTATGGAGTAGGGAGCCGATCGATTGGGGTAGTAATTAGGGTACGTCTAGACTCTGGTATGTTTAAGACCTCGTTATTATCCTTAGGGGTAACTCTAGTATGTTGGGCTGCCTTTCGATTGTATGGGGTTAAACCTCTCGCTAGAAGTACGCCTAAGTCTTCCATCTTATAGTTGTTGGGATCACCTCATTCTGGTTATACTAGTATTGGTGCAGAGAGAAAGTACTAAAGAAGTGCAACACATTCTATCATGTTTATCCTGTTTACCTTGTCATACCTGCCTTTTATGATGTTATCTCTCTTATCCACTTTATTTGTCTATCATGATACTTTTACTTATTATATGCTAAAAGTAACTGGACTCACCAGACTTTATGTCTAACCCATTTTGTTTCCTCTTCTTTCTCTTTCATCCCCACTGGTTCTCAGGTGGGAATACTCAAGCTTGATCAGGACTCTGCTTTCGTCTTGCTTGGAGCTGTTTTCAGATGTACGGCTTGATTTCATATCTCTTTACTATGGCTATGTTTTGCGGATTATGCTTCTTTTATTATTGTACTCTGATGTTTTAAGTACAAGACATACGTTTTAATGATGTACTAGATTTTATGCATTTTAGACATATGATGTAACCATGTTTTGAACTATGATGTCTTCCTCTTAATAAAATTTTAAATTCCGCTACTATTTTATATCTGTCTTGCAATGTTTCTGTTCACCTATAACTCTTCAAGAAACTTAATTCATTCTCTTAATGAGTGACGTTAATGGAAGTAGGGTGTCACACTTGGTATTAGAGCTAAAGGTTACCAGATCGAATAAATGATTTTGAAAATTATTTTCAAAAAGGTTTTAAAAGAAAGCATTTTCAAAAGAAAAGTCTGTATTGAAAAACATATTCCCCAAAGCCGTATGTATTATCTTTCGATTCTCTGTCTGAATCCCTTTTCTTTTTATTTCAACATGTCTGGGGAACCTAATATTCCTGAGGGCGTTACGATACCAGGTTGGTCCCGTTGGTATCTAGAGGCTACGGTGCCTGCCGGTGGTCCAGCAAACATTCCTCCCCCAGCTGCACCCGCTGTTCCTCATCCTCCTCCTCCGCAAGTAGATAATTTCTCTAAGATCTGCAAAGTTTTCTGTGCTATGGGTGGAAAGTCGTTCCGAGTAACTGAAACTTTCGTAGAGGTAAGGAATTGGCTTAAAGAGATGGAGGACTTGTTTGGAATTTTCGAAGTTGACGATCGTAGGAAAATTCAGTTAGTCGCTTGGCTGCTGAAAGATGAGGCTTCATTCTGGTGGGAAGTGACGCAAGCACGGAGTCCAGTGGAGACTTGGGATGATTATCGGCAAAGGTTTGAAATGAAATTTCTTTCTCAAGTTGAGAAAAGTATGCAAACGGAAATGTTTCTGGCACTCAAGCACGGAGGCATGGCAGTCAAAGAATATGTTAACAAATTCAATCAACTGGCGAGGTTTGGGTTGGAGCTAGTGGATACTCCGCATAAGAAAGCTTTGCGGTTTGCTAGAGGATTGAATGAACCCCTCCATGGGTTAGCTATGTCTCATATTCTGATAGGAGCAACTTTTGAGAGGCTAGTTGATATAGCATTAATGCATGAGGAAGACAAAGGAGAAAATAATTAAACTGAGGTGGAGGAAACATAAAATAAGAAAATGTGGCCAAAGAAGGGATAATAACAACAACAACAACAAAAGAAGGGCGGAAAGAACGATAAGGCTAAGGATAGGAGGAAGTGCCATAATTGCAGACACAAAGGTCATTTGATCACGGACTGCAAAAGAAGGAAGAATGTTTGTTTCAGTTGTGGGGAGGTCAGACACTTCTGATAGGAGTGCCCGAAGAAGCAAGGACAAGGTCAAAGGGCAGGAGCTTCTAGAGGTCAGGTGCATTCTCTCGTGAACAATGCTCCCGATAGAGGTAGGAAAGTTTCCGTGGAAGGTTTGATTTCTCTTTCCAATCATCCTATTAGAACTCTTTTTGATTCTGGCGCTTCGCATTCTTTTATATCTGATTCTGTGATTGAGTCTCTGCACCTCGTTGTCTTAAACCCCATTGGTGGTATGGCTCATTTATCTATGATTTGTCAGGGTTTGAGAATATCTGTATTAGGCGTCGAGTTTGAATGCGACACATATGTGCTTGGTTTTATGGGCTATGGATTGATTCTAGGGATGGATTGGCTAGCCATGTATGGTCCCATTCTGGATTGTGAGAGGAGGGTCGTTAGATTTTTGACTTGCCATGGGAGGACCCTCGAGATTTCTTGTGACCCAAAGGGGTATGTCATGCTTAGTTTCCTAGAGTCACTTGATGTATCTATCGATGATCTGCGATCTGTGTCAGTAGTCCACAAGTATCCAGATATTTTTGATGAGGTTCAAGGATTACCTCTGAGGCACGAGATTGATTTTCGTATATACTTGGTGGACAATGCAAAGTCAGTTGCATTTCCTGTGCGCCACATGGCTCCAAGGGAAAGAAGGAAGCTCAACAAGAAAGTAGGGGGGCTACTTTAGAAAGGGTTTATTAGGCGAAGCATATCTGAATGGGGTGCTCTAGTGGTATTCGCAATGAAGGTGGATGGTTCTCTTCGCTTATGTTTAGACTATAGAGAATTGAGTAAACTCACCAAGAAGAACAGACACTTACTCCCGAGGATAGATGATCTGTTTGACCAGCTTATTGGTGCATTAGTTTTCTCTCAGTTAGACTTGGCCATGGGGTTTCATCAGTTGTGGGTGGTCGAGGACAGTATAGACAGGACCACTTTTAGGACTTCAGATGGTTTCTTTGAATGGCTCAATATGCCATTTGGGTCGATGAATACACCTGCCTATTTTGTTGATTTGATGAGTAGGGTGTTTCGAGAGTTCTAAATAAATTCATTGCGGTCTTTGTTGATGATATCTTAATTTTCTCGAAGTGCGAGGAAGAGTATGCCTTACATATAAAGGAGGTTTTGAAAACTCTACGTGCGCATCAGCTTAAGGAGAAATTCTCCAAGTGCCATTTTTGGAGAAAAGAGGTGAGATTTCTTGGGCATGTAGCCTCTAAAGATGGGATAGTAGTAGATCCCGCGAAGGTAGTTGCAGTTCAAGATTTGCAGATCCCAAAGAATGCAACGGAGGTGAGAAGTTTTCTTGGACTGGCGGGCTATTGTAGGAAGTTCATTAAGGACTTCATAAAGGATCAACCCCACTCACCAGACTGACGAAGAAGAATCTGACATTTTCGTGGGATATAGATTGTGATATTGCTTTCCAGTGATTGAAGAGGGCTCTGACAACAGCCCAGTCTTAACCTTGCTCGATGGAAACAAAGCGTTTACAATATATACTGATGCATGTGGTACAAGGCTTGGTGCGGTTCTGATGCAAGAGGGAAGGGTAGTATGCTATGGAGGTAGACAGTTAAGGTTTCGTGAGAAGAACTATCCTACCTATGACTTAGAACTAGCCGCCATAGTATTCACGCTTAAGACTTGGCGCCGTTATTTGCTTGGAGAGAAATTAGAGTTGTACACCGATCGTAAATCTCTTGAGTACCTGTTCTCGTAGAAGGATCTTAATTTAAGGCAACAAGGTGGATAGAGTTCTTAGCATCTTATGACTTCAAATTGCTTATATCCCTAGCAAGGGTAATGTGGTGGCTGACGCACTGAGTAGGCAGAGAATGGCCTTAAGTCCTCTATTTGTGGAAAGGAAAAGCTTGGAATTTATATCAACTTTTGACTTTAGACCCTCCAACGAGTTTTTACCAAGCTTATCTGCATCACTGGAGGTACGACCTACTCTTATGGATCAAATAGGAGCTTTACAGCAGGAGGATCCATAGATTTTAGACATCTTGGATAGGCTCAGTAAAGGGAGACTTCTATCACCTCAGTAGATATTCCATAGACGATAGAGGATGGTTGCGACGAGATGGAAGAATTTGTGTTCCCCAGGTAGGGAGTTTGTTGAAGACAGTCCTAGAGGAAGCCCATCATGCTAAGATAACTATTCATCCAGGTGGTGATAAGATGTATAGAGATATGAAGAGGGTTTTCTTTTGGGCTGGGATAAAGAAAGATGTGGTAGAGTTTGTTTCTCAATGTTTGATTTGCCAGCAAGTAAAATCTGAGCAAAAGAAGCCCGGTTGTTTACTTCATCCTTTGGAGGTCCCGCAGTGGAAGTGGGAGAGCGTCTTTATGGATTTCATAGATGGTTTGCCTAGATCAAAGAAAGGCAAAACCAGTATTTGGGGTTGTAGTAGATAGACTTACTAAGAGCGCTCATTTCATTCCAGTTAAGAGTAAGAGGACGACAGCATGGTTGGTAGCAATTTACATTTGTGAGATAGTTCATCTTCATGGATGACCTTCTAGTATCGCAAGTGATCGTGACCCCATTTTCACCAGTGAATTTTGGAGGATCTTATAAGAAACATTAAGTACACAGTTGTATTTGAGCACCACTTATCACCCTCAGAACAATGAACGGACGGAAAGGGTGAACAGAGCTCTTTAGGATCTTTTAAGACTGTGTACCATAGAATTCAGAGAGACTTGGGAAGAGCACCTTCCTTTAGTAAAGTTCGCCTACAACAATAGTTATCAAGCTAGTATTGGCACTGGCGCCCTTCGAAGCCTTATACAGGCGACCCTGTAGATCATCGACTTATTGGTAGGAGTCTAAAGAAAGACTTCTGCTTAGACCATATATGGTTAGAGAAACTTCCGAAAAGGTTGATCTTATTAGATGACGAATGAACATAGCTCATGATATGCAGAAATCCTATGCAGATGGGAGAAGGACTCACATTGAGTTTGAGGTGGGAGACATGGTTTTCATTAAGGTATCACCATTAAGGAATGTGGTTCGCTTTGGATCTATAAGGAAATTGGCACCAAGATTTGTAGGGGATGTTTCTCATAACAGAAAGGATTGGCCAAATGGCCTATAGAGTAAATCTACGAGAAAGACTATCCGGCGTTCATAATGTTTTCCACATTTCTCATTTGCAGAAGTGCTTGCATGATACCGCAAAAGTAGTTGAGTCGAGCATATTAGAGGAAGTTGAGGTGGAACAGGAGGCGATAGTTAGACGAGTTCCTACCTGTATTCTTGGATCAGAAGTTAAGAAGCTATGCAACAGAGCAGTCAAGTTGATGAAAGTTCAATGGGGAGACAACCAAGAGGATGCAACTTGGGAGACCGAAGACAAGATTCGCGCTTCATACCCTTTTCTTTTCAAGGGTATGTTCTTAACTTCCTTTCCAAAGTTTTTATTCATGCTTGTTTCTATCATTTAAGTATATCCCATCGATCGAATCTTCGACCTTTAGGTAGGAATCCCATGAATGTAAAAAAAATTTGAGACATGTTATGTTTGATGGATACAAGTGGATGTAAGTATTTGCTAGTGGTTGCTCATGGATGCATATAAACACACATTAGGCACTAGATCGGCTCAATTACTCTCATACTACATATGGATGTGTGTGCATTTTTCTTCTTTTATGGATGGAAATGGGTGTACCATCATATGGATGTTGCATTTGGATGGATGATTGTGCACACATATAGAACTTACATGTTATAATAGGATTATTTGCATACATGATGGATTCATGGCACTAACATGCATTGCATTAAGGAGGTCGACTGAATCAGTAGACCGCCTGATCTTTTGCATTAGTATTGGGACATATACACACACCTTTGCATATGTTCATATAAGCATTAGAATTTTTTAAGGACAATGGATGCCTGTGATTGGTGGATGAGTAGATGGATGCGAATGTTAGGATATACATTCTTCTTAACTTGGAGATTTTGGGGACGAAATCCTTTGAGTAGGGTATAATGTAACACCCCATAATTTTAACAACACTAAAGATGATAAATTAAAGAATAATTAAACAAACATTCAGAATTAAGTGAAACAGACTACGTCATTGCGTTTGTCTCGGAATTCAAAATAGACACTTGGTTTGCATAAAACGGACACCGTATGAAGAAGTTATTAAGGTTTGAAGTTATTTTTTTTTTTTGAAAATGAGGTTTGAAGTTTGTATATGCATAAGAAGAATATATATATATATACACACATATTTATTATCAACCCAGAATTCAAAATAGTTCAAAATTCACGTAGAAAAGGGCAGCGAGAAAATTCCCGCCCAGAGGTGTCGACCCCATCAAGGGGGTGTCAACCACTGGGTCGATGCCACAAGGGGGTGTCGACCCCTGGATCGACACACCAAGAGGGGTCGACCCCTTACTGCAGATTTAGGTAGAATTCTTCTGGCTAAATGTAGACTCCTTAACTTGGTTCGTTGGCTTTAGGCTATAAACTAGATCGTATCCCTTGCATTCCTCCTCAATTTGTCGCTGGTTTCATCCCATTTCGTTGAAAAATGAGGGAGATATGGCTTCTGAAAGATTGATAGAAAAAGAAAAATGAAAAAAAAACAGGAAGAAGAGAGAGTTTATGAAAGGAAGTGGCCGTTGGGCCTATTTATTAAAGAATGAAGTGTCTATTCATTTGAAATTCAAATTCAAACTCAAGGATTTGGCACCAAGTTGGTTAAAATACTAAATCATCAATATCTGTCTCATACGATCTTCAAATTCAACAAATGAATATACTATGCTAATCATAAAAATGAGCACGTCGCAATAGAGCAGGTCTCATCATCAAATTTTGGAAGATGTAAATGTGTGGTTCATGATAATGGAAGAATAACAAAAAAAGGATTGCAAAAATAAGTACGCTTTACAGTTATTTCATAATTATCATTGAATTTAGGAATATACATCTATGCACATAGTTAGGTACAGAAATTTATCTCTTTTATAAATTCTAAATATTTTGGTTCATATGTCAATACATTATAGTATACATATCAATACACCAATTTAGTTAACGTATCTTCTTATTTTAAAATCTCACTACTCTTTGATTTGGTTTTGAAAGGACATCTTTTCAAATGTGAAAATGTCAGTTCAAACTCTAGTTATTAATTTTTGATTATTTACTTATGTTCATTTTATTCCAAATATATATATATATAATTTTTTATGTCCTAAAATTATAGTTAAAATATAAGAAGTTATAGATCTATAGCTTACTTTCTATTATCAGATTTCATCAAGAATAATTTTATTATAAAAATGGATTTCTTTTTTAGTTTTAACATATAAATGGTTCTTTAGAAAATTGATATGTTTGATTTCTAAAGTTTAAATTTAAAATTAATTTGTATCAAAAAATTAATAATAAATTAAATTATAAGTCCTTTTATAATCAGATTTTATATACAATTATTAATATATATTTATAGTTTACATCATATGATAAAATTATATATTCTCTTTTAAAAGATATCTTTAATGTTTACTATATTATTTTTAAAGAAGAACCATATTAAGATTATTTAACTCCATATTTCTCATAAAATTATTCTGAATATTTTACTACAATCATGGATAGATTTTTAATAACCATTAAATTCTTATTTATACTTCTTTCAATTTTTTAGATATCATTAACCTAAGTCTAGAGATTAATATATATTATCTTTGTTTGATTGTAATAATTTATAATATATATGTACAAGTACTGCCTAGTAGCTACCCGAACCCAATAAGGGTCAAAATCTGCGTCAGGTAAGAAAAAATCGGTCATATCAACCCATCATGCCTGTCTCAGACCCTGTATGTACTGTCTCCCAATAGAACGACGAGACCCGAACATATCATCAGAAAAAAGGTGGATCCCCATGTACACACAACTAACCGGGCCCCTGATAATACAAGCAATCTACCAAGTACAAAATAGGAAGGTGGGCCGGTGGGAGTAAGAGGACATGGAGAAGAGATAAAACGACATGCAAGGCTAATGGGTGGGCATCAGGTAGGGGTCGCCTGCTAAGAGTAACATCGAATAAGAAGTCCAAGGTGCTCGTAATAGGTTTCCTCTCTCCCTCAAATCTAACCAAGTACGGGCCTCCATCAAATCGTGTTTCACACCAGCAGGAACACACCGGACTAGGTGACTACTCCCCCATCTACGCATGCATGGGAAAAAGGCCTTGGTGGCATGACTGGCGGTGGGCAACATGCGTGGATGCATGTTGGTCGTGTACTCGTAGTACCAGCCCGGCAACATGTACCAAAATCCAAAAATCTGCTGAACCGATCCCAAAGCATAAGAGTCAAGAGCGGTATATAGATAACCCAAAATAGCAGTGCCCCAATCAATCATATGAAGCTGATTTAAATCGGCAAGTGCTGCTAGATTTCCCAATCTAATCGCACTCCATTGGTTCGAAAAGAATGTCGAACCAAGGGGATATAAAATGGTGGCCCGATATACTATATCCTGGAAATTCACAACATCGAGATGTGCTATAATGTAATCAAGTAAATAAGAAACAGAAACAACACCATTGGAGATATGAGCCATGGTCAAATCTGGCAAATACTAAAGGTAAGACTCGGGTGACTCATAAGAGGTATCGAATGGGCAGGAGACTCTGTCAGGGAGGTCAATCTCAATCCCCATAAGCATGTAAAAATCTGCTAGGGTGATACCTAACTCAAAATCGGGGAAGTGAGAAGTGTGTGCTTTAGGCCACCATCTCTCTAATAAGGCCTTTACAAAAGGTCAATCGAAGGATCGAGGAGGTATAATCTGTAAAAATAGTTTGAAAGAATCGTCCAGTAGCCTCTCTCGAACATGTAATGGTATTATGTCAAGGGCCTGTGTACTAAACTTCGCCCAACTACCGCGAACGTAAATGTACGTGTCCTATTAAAAATTATAACAGTTCAATAACTATAAAAATGAACAGTTCATACAATTAAAAATTATAACGTACAAGCACTAAACTATAACTATAACACCATCAGGTCATGCTACCTACGTAATTTAGTAAACTATTTAACATTTTAGTAAATATAAATGTTAAAATTAAAATTTATACTGGAATGATGTCGAGTGCGGTAAACGAACGATGAGTGTATCCCTCTAGCAACTCATGAAGGATCCGTAACTCCTCAGTCGTCGTCCCCGCGAGTGGAGGAGGATGTTGTGGACTAGCCGTGCCATCCAACTGAGCTCGAACTGTATGTCTCTCCGTCTTCGTCGCGCGTGGTGGCATCCCGGCGTCAAACACAATAAAAAAATTAAAAAGAGGAAAAAGGGGAAAGTTGGAGGGGCTCAGCCCTACCGCGCCGTACTTATAGGCGTGGTAGGCTCGCACACCGAACTTATAGGCTCGCGAGCCGAAAAATCGGCGTGCGCTGAGTTATTCAAGGCGCTCCGATTAAATCGATGCACCACTGTTGGGAGATATCAAAGATATCTCCCTGTATGTTATGGATCGTAACATTAAAATTCGTAACTTTGTTGGAGTTGCTCTTATAAATACACAAAAGAGAAAATAAAGGTAGAAGAGAAGTACTTTAAGTGAAAACAGAACGTGTAAGTGAAAACTAAACATATAAGTATAATAAATATACCATTTTAGACAGTGAATACTATGAGATACATGAACATTCCTAAAAAGTAAAACAAACCTTAAAGTTATATAAAACGGAATGTTAGCCTACTTTGTGAACTATGCTACACAAAGTTAAAGGATTATTTAAGTGAAGAATATTGACTAAGAAATGCACCCTTTTAGAATTTCGGTTTGGATCGGATCCCAGTTGTCAAGCCAAGATGATTGTGAAGCAGAAGACAAAGCCACGGGGGCATAACCGGTTCGGAGCGGAAAGACCCGATCCTCTCCTTCCTCTTTGTATACTCAATCTGCCCTTCCATTCTTCCACCAAAACCGATCCAATCCCCTAGTTGCTAGCACCCCCGATCTGAACCTAGAGTCACGATAGCTTCACCCCACGTTCCCTTGAAATCTGGAGCGGTTATGCCCACGTTCTAGCCATGTTTGCCACTAAACTGATGTGTTGTCACACCCATATCTCATCCGAACCCGAGAGTGATGGGATGGAGGCCACGTGTATCCGAACCGAAGCCATCACAGGAGCATTTTTCACCTACAAATACACCATCAAGAGGCATTTGGAAGGATCTTTTGGCATTTTCAGAACTCAAATTCCTTTACTATCCGAATTTCATCAGCTTATTCAGAGTACAATCATCTTTTGAATCATATGGTGAAGGAAATTGAGTGAATCAATGTATTATATAAGTGAGAATTGAGTGAAAATCGTTGTTGTACTTGCATTCAAGACATCAATTCAAAGAGTAGAAAGTGGACGTAGGCTATTTAATGCCGAACCACTATAAATTGTGTGTTTTCTTTGTTTTTGATTTCATTTCAGTAGAATCATTACTCGTTTGGGTGTTAGAGCCAAATTTGGATCTAACATTTTGGTGCTTTCACTGAGAATTTTTGAATTCTCCGCTTTTTGGGATTATCATTCTACTATTTGGACCTTCAAAGTTCAAAGAAGTTAATCCTCCATTTTCGACATCTTTATGTACCTATTGGTTAATCACTGAAGAATTGGAAATTATGGCCAAAGGAAAAGGCAAGGAAATCCAAAGTAATCAAGAGAATGAAATGAACGAAGATCAGCAAACAATGGTTGTGACAAGGTCGCGTGGTCAGGATTCTGGAGCAGGCCGCTCCGGTCAGGACGGACCGATCCGAACCGATGATCCCGATCCGATACGATCCAGCGATGTTGAAGCCACCCACTCTCCACATCCGAACCAATCCAGTCGTATCACTGTGCTCCGATCCGATTCAAATCAAAGTGAAGCTGGAACTTCTACTCGACCTCCTGCCAATGCTCCAATTCTAGCTGCTATGACCAATGATCAACCTGACCCATCTGCACCCGTCACAGAAGGCGATTTTTCACGCTTTCTTGAAATGCTCCAGGGTACTAATGAGGCATTGGAAGCCCAAAAACGTGACAGTCTTCGCATGCAAGAGAACATGATCACCATGAGTAGGGAACTCAAGGAGCTCCAGAGGCAAAAGATACCTTCCCCAACACGTCGCCTTGTTGCAGATTATTCATCTTCTTCAGATGAGGGACGTCCTCGTGAAAGAAGGCCGCTTGAGCGACCTAAAAATCTTGATCAGTTAACTTTTGAATCTTTAGGATCCCGCGAAGACTGTGCTCATGTGTTAGGGCCTGATGACCCGATCTTTAAAGAGCCTATGTTGTTGCCCATGCGTGGATCCCACGTTCTACCCAGGGATCCTAACATTACTAATCCTACGCAACAACAACTTCTTCAACCCCTTCCTCCTGAGATCGATCGGGAGTGTAGGGATCAATGTAGAGCAACTGCCGCTAGAAACAAGAGGTTATCTCCTAATCAGGAACCCAAGGGTAATCCGAATATCAGACCTAGAGAACCTATGCAGATATTAACAAATTCCGATGTGTGGGCGATGGTGCGTCAGATTATGTCCGAAAGCCGAAGATACACTAATGAGGAATGGGGCATTGAGCGAAGTCATACCCCCTTCACAGATGATATATTGGATTTCCAGTTCCCTCGATGATTCAACTTGCCACAAATGGATCGATATTCAGGGAGAACGGACCCGGGACAACATCTGATGAGGTACGCATGGTTCATGAATGCCATAGCAGCTCCAGATGCTATAAAATGCAAGGCCTTTCCAATTTACCTAGAAGACGTGGCATTAATGTAGTCCACCTCCTCCACGGTCAGTGTCAAACTTCACAGAATTAAGTGAGAGCTTTATGAACCAGTTTCGACTTCACGCCCGCAAATCCAAAAGCATTATAGAGTTGTCAAGGATTAAACAGGCTCCAGGCGAATCTATGAAATCATATTTGGACCGCTTTAACCTGGCCGTCACCAAAGTTAGTGACCCTCATGAACCCACTATTCTGATGGCTTTAATAGAAGGAGTTGACCCGGACACAAAATTTGGGGACTATCTATCCGGGAAACTGCCCCCTACTAGGGAGTTGTTCTACGAAAAAACTAATATTCGCTTAAGGCAAGAAGAAGCTCATGCAAATAGGAAGAGAAAGTACGAAGGGGCCTCGAGGGAAGGTGTCCAAAGTGATGTTGCTGTGAAACAATCTGGTGATAGTTCAGGGAAGGTTGAAGTGAACGTCGGCAACCAGAACGGAGGTAACAGCAACAAGAATGGAAACGACAATAGGAGGAGTAGGACCCGAGGGAACCATTCCAGCAAAAGACCTCGATTCCAAACTTTCGAAAACTATTCGCCATTGAATGATACCTTGGAAAACATTTATTTGGACACATACAGCATATTACAATACAAAAAACCACCACCCAGAGACTACACTGAAAAAGAGATCGCAACGGGAAAGTTTTGTTTGTTCCATGGAACTCACAGTCATTCCACCAACGAACGCCGTCATTTGAGAGATATAGTTGAAAGATTGATGTGGGAAGGAAAGTTAGACGAGTATAAGGTTGCCCCAAGGGACAGGGGGAAGGGGAATAAGCCCCGAACCAAAACCAGTCTACTTCAAAACCCACAACCCAGCAGAAAGGTAAGGGGATCGTTATCAATACCATTATAGGCGGACCCCACCTAGCTAGTCGTAGTTTCAAAGCGATGGATCGGTACGTCAATGCCGCCAAGCACTTTAAGGTAGGAGAATGCAGTAACCTCGAAGACATTACTCTAGTAAAACAACAAAAGACGATGTTAGACGATGTCATATTCCGTAGTAGAGATAATTCTGGAGTTCAATCCACAACTGAAGATCCACTGGTAATTACCACGACCATCGGCCCTGCTTTAGTCCATAAAGTGTTGGTGGACAATGGGAGCTCAGTCAATATCCTCTTTAAGAAAGCTTTTGAACAAATGAGACTTGAAGCAAAAGATCTAAAGCCTGCGATGGATGGATACGTGGCTTCAATGGGGCATCGACGGCTCCGATGGGCTACGTAGAATTATCAGTAACATTAGGACAGGGAGATCGCCAGAGAGTGAGGATCGTGCCATTTGTAGTTTTGGATGTAGAGTCACCTTACAACGCTTTCCTAGGCCGACCGACCCTTACCGAGTTTAGGGCATGTATTGCACCTTGGTGCTTAAATTCCCAACTGACGCATGAATTGGGGTGATGAGAGGCGACCAAGCTACGGGACAAGCTTGTTACATGACGGAGTTGAAGATGCTAATGAAGGGGTTGAATATAGAAACTAAAGACGATTCCCCCACCCCTCGAAGGAAAACTCAGCATAGCAACTAAGGGGTCCAGCGCCAAGAGAGTCGCCCTTAGATGTGCTCGAGGATATGGATCCCAGAGAGGATAGAGAACCCGAGGATAGAAAGGCGGCTCCCAAGGAGACAACAATAGATATAACTATTGATGAGATAGATTCGACAAAAGTACTAAAGATCGGCTCACAACTAGATCCAGTTCGAGAGAAAGAGTTGGCTGATTTCTTAAGGGCAAATCTGGATGTGTTTGCCTGGACTCACGCTGACATGTGTGGGATTTCGCCTGCAATTATGAGCCACTCTTTATGCATTAATCCAAAGCACCCACCGGTCAAACAGAAGAGACGGATGTTAGGCCCAGAGCAGTCAACAGCTTGAAAAGAAGGAGTAGAGAAATTAAGGATTCGAAATATCCCGACTGGATATCAAATCCTATCCTAGTTAAAAAATCTAACTGGAAGTGGCGTACATGTATCAATTTCTCTGACTTGAACAAGGCTTGCCCGAAGGATAGCTTTCCTCTTCCCAGAATTGATTAGCTACTAGACTCAACGGCTGGACACAAGCTTTTATCCTTTATGAATGCCTATTCGGGGTACAATCAAATTCCCATGCACATATCAGATCAGGAGCATACAAGTTTCATCACAGACTCGAGGTTATATTGTTATGTGGTAATGCCATTTGGATTAAAGAATGCAGGAGCCACGTACCAGCGTTTGGTCAACCGCATGTTCTATAATCAAATCGGGAAAACCATGGAGGTTTATGTGGATGACATGCTTGTGAAGTCTAAACAATCTTCTGACCATACAAGGGACTTAGCTGAAATTTTTGATATTCTTCGAAGGTATGGAATGAAGTTAAACCCCCTAAAATGCTCATTTGGGGTCACATCTGGAAAATTCCTTAGGTTTATCGTGAGTTCTCGAGGAATTGAGATAAATACTAGACAAATAGCAGCAATAAGGAATATTGAAGAACCACGAAAGATCAAGGATGTTCAATGCCTAGCCGGAAAAGTTGCTGCATTGAGCAGGTTTATCTCCAAAGCCATAGATAAGTGCGTACCTTTCTTCAATCTAATAAAACGAGGAAAACAAAATTTTGAGTGGACCCCTGAACGTGTGAAGGCTTTCCAGAATTTATTAGACTTATTAGAAAAGCCTCCAATATTATCAAAACTCGTGGAACATGAGGATTTGTTTGTTTACGTAGTGGTATCATCTCATGCCGTCAGTACAGCATTGGTACGTGAAGAGGATAAAGTCCAGAGGCTTGTATACTAAGTGAGCAAGAAGCTAGCTGCTGCAGAACGTAATTATCCGAAGATAGAAAAACTTGCTTATAGCCTTCTGATTGCTTCCCGCAAACTTCGTCACTACTTTCAGGCTCACCCAATAGTTATATACATCGATCAACCTTTAAGAAAGGTGTTGCTAAAACCCGAAGCATCGGGGCGGTTACTTAAATGGAACATCGAGATGAGTCAATTCGATTTAAATTTTCAGCCATGGAAATCAATAAGGGGGTAGGCATTGGCCGACTTTATAGCCGAATTCACAATTCCCGAAGAGGAAACGGTGGGTGACAAGGTGGTTACTTTGGACCAAGAGTTAGAGCTTAGTCTGTGGAAGCTATATACGGACGGAGCCAAAAATGATCGAAGGTCCGACGCCGGAGTTATTTTAATAACTCCTGAAGGACGTTCTATTTACTATGCATTGCGATTAGAGTTTGCTGCTACCAATAACGACTCTGAGTATGAAGCCCTGATTGCCAGGCTGAAACTCGCCAAAGAACTGGGGGTGAAGACACTGGATATATGTTGTGATTCCAAGATAGTTGTATACCAGGTTCGGGAGGAATTTATTGCTAAAGGGCCTCGACTCGTTACTTATCTCAAAAAGGTAAAGGAGTTGCTGGGTAGTTTGGAGCATTACAGCATAACACATATTCCAAGAACATAAAATCAGAAAGCAGATCCGTTGGCAAAGCTAGCAAGTTCTGATAATCCCAAAGAAACCAAAATGGTTCCGATAGAGGTTTTGGAATCACCGAGTTTCGACCTCATGGAAGTGGAACTAGCCTTGGAAGTTGATCCAGAGAGAAAATCAAGGATGACACCAATCAAGAATTTTCTCAAGAATGGAATGCTCCCATTGAAGAAGAGCAAAAGACGAGCTGTAAGACATAAGGCTGCAAGATACGTTATACAGGATGACGTCCTTTATCGCCAGGGGTTTTCAATGCCCCTACTATGGTGTATCGCACACGGCGACATCAAATGTGTACTGCAAGAAGTACATGAAGGTGAGTGTGGGGACCACGCCGGGGGGCCAAACCCTAGCAAAGAAAGTATTACGGTATAGATATTTTTGGCCTACCATGAATAAAGACGCGCCTGATTATTCACGACGCTGCGACAGATGTCAAAGATTTGCCAAGATTCCCAGAGCACCTCCGACTCATCTCAAGTCGATGGTAAGCCCATGGCTGTTTACCATGTGGGGGATTGATATTATTGGAGTGTTACCTATTGCCAGAGAGGGGGCAAAGTACATGATCGTCGTCGTGGACTATTTCACGAAATGGGTGGAAGATGAACCTTTAACAACGATCACGGCAAGAAAGGTGATCAGTTTTGCAGTCAGAAACCTTATCTATCGATTAGGGATACCGAAGACCATCGTAACTAATAATGGGACACAGTTTGACAGCGTCGAATTCAGAAACTTCTGCTAGAAGTACAAGATTGATAAACGGTACACTGATGTAGCTCACCCCAGTCAAATGGCCAGGTCAAAGCAATAAACAAGGTCATTAAATCTATTTTCAAGAAGCGGTTGGAGCGGGCCAAAGCCAAGTGGGTAGATGAGTTGCCACTAGCTTTGTGGGCCTACAGGACTACCTTTAAGACGACCACTGGCCATACTCCCTATTCACTTTCCTTTGGGTCAGAAGCAGTAATCCCGGTAGAATTGGAAGTCCCTTCTCATCGAGTCGCATACGATGACCCAATGACAAATAGAACACTCCTCCTAGAGTCTCTTGATATGTTGAAGAAAAAAGAGATGAAGCAGACTTGTGTGCCTTAAGACATCGACATCAAGTAGCACGTTATTATGACCAGAAAGTTCGCTTCAAAACCTTTGAACCAGGAGACTTAGTATTGAAATGAGTCTTCCCGCCTTCAACCCAATTGGGTCCAAAATGGGAAGGGCCATATACCATCCAACAGAAGCTTGACACAGGAGCATTCAAGCTAACGACCGTGGACGGTGAAGAGATTCCCAGAGCTTGGAACGCTCAACACTTGCAACGATACCCGAGTTAAATATGAAATGTCTTCCTTTTTGTTTTTATAAGCTATGTAAAAAGGCACGACTTGCCTTAAAATTTTTGTTTATATGAACAAAGGATTATGAAGTGGATGTAGGCTACGACTTAGCTGAACCACTATAAAAATATTGTGCGTCATTTATTTTCGTGCATTATTTATATCTTCAACCATTATTTCATCATGACAATTAAACACAAAACATTAAATTAAATTTTAGAAATTGGAGATAACCTATGTGCAGGATCAAACAAAATGACCATTTGCATGATAAGATGCAAAGAATGGGAAGACGACATTCCTAACTCTAACTCTCATGAAACAAGAGAGTGTATAAAGGACGGGAAGATAACGTCCCTTGAGGCGTGAAGCTGCACCCCGATAAGAGAACGCCTCAGTAATACTCTAACCAGATTATGAGACATGATAGTATAAAGATGCTAAAAAGAATAAGCATCAATGACGAAAAGAATATGGCCCCGTCAGAGAATCGGGGGCAGCTGAATTTTGAATGTAATCAATCTTGAGTAAGTCTTAATCAGTTATCCAAGATTGATTGGGGGCATATATATGTACACATGTTCCCCTTAATAATGACTTTATTATATAACTGTGATATGACATGCTGTTCATTTTCATTTTTACCTAAATGTTAAATTTACGAATATCAGACATTGTAGGGAACAAACCACTTTATTCACAAACATGTGAGTTTATACAGGAAGACTAAGCAAAAGATGCGAGGACCGCACTCACTACAATAATAGCAGACCAGTGGAATATCAAAATAAAACAAAATAAAGCGCATTATCACTTGGGCTTTGGAGCAGACTTGGATTTTTTGGCAGCCTTAAGAGCATTTCTAGCTTCTTTTTCAGCATCAGACATGAGACGCTTTGGCTTCTTCTTCTCTGTAGTTGAAGTACTAGAATCGGTAGATTTCTTTTCAGGAGTCGGAACACTGGAATCAAGAGGAGATATTTTAGTAAGCTCTTATGTAATTGACCTAGTTGAAAGCTTAACAACTAACCTTGATCCAGGATCCTCCACTGCAAGGGGCTTAAGGCTTTCGGGGTTTAATTCCTCGACTTTCAGTTGCATGCGCTTATTTTGTTCGGCTTTCATGTCAGCCAAAGTCTTGTCATCAACATTTTTCGAATCCCCGATTATAGCAACATCAGAAACTTCTTTATGCCCCTCGTTACCATCGTCGTCTTTCAAAGCCTCTATCATTTCATCATCATGAGAAGTGACGGCCTTAGGCGGTTCAGTTCCCCCTCCGGATTCGACGATGGTAGCCTTATCCTGTCCTCCCTGAGCCTTTTCCATGGATTCTTCCCCAATGGTGGCTCCCTGAGGCTCATCAGTCTTCTCGGTTGGTTCAACACCTACAGAATGAGAAGCAACAGTTATCAACTCAGAAGAAAATAAAGAATCCTCGATCGATTGCCCAATGATGTGATGAAAGGTGGAGACAGCCTTGACGAATTGGGGTGAAACGTTGGAAATACCTTCTGATGATTTCTCAATTGGGGCGACTACTGTCTCTGACACTGATTCGGGTATAGGAGATAAAAAAAGACGCTTTAGGAATTCCCGGATTCTCGGGATCATATCCCTCGACTCCAGTAGCTTCGGCGATAGCAGAAGAAGAACCAACTTCAAGGATATTCTTTTGTTTGGCCAGGCGTTTCTCCTCCTCCATGGCAGCAACAATAAGGCGACGCCCCTCGGCTAGACGTGCCGGTTCATCATCTCTCAGATACTTCTCCATGATTTTGTCTTCATCAACTAAGTCTACCTTAAGTTCCTCTTTTTCCCATTCGATGATTTGACTCCATACGTGAACTAAGGTAGTCGGATAGTCTTCGATCCAAGAGATGTTTCGGCGATGGATTATATGTGAAAAGAATTCAATCATTAGTTCTCCAAAGCCGTGCAATTCTTATTGAGCCTCTGATAGATGTTTATGAGTTTCTTCAGCAGAATTAATAGCGCTATCCACATTCCCCTCAGCAAAGGCAGCCCTAGTCTCGGCTTCCATTAACTTGGACTCCAAGTCAGCATTTCATTTCTCCAGCTTGCCATTCTACCTCGCTAACTTGGCCTTTTCTTTCTTAAGAGTATTGTAAGCCAGTTGCATTTTGACACTCTTTGACTTAGCGTCTTCCGCTTGTTTCTTTAACTCCAAATGTCCTTGACTGTGAGATTCCAGCAAGTCATGATAACGCTTTTATAATTCCTCAAATTTTTGTTTGAAGTTGTTGGCATCTCGTTGAGCAATGATAAGTTGAGCCAGTGCATCTTCTAAGTCCTTCTCCAGATTTTTCAAAACATTCTCATCGGAATCTGCAGCCTTCTTCATTGCATCAACGTCTGTAATTAAGGACCGAATGATTTTGGAGAGATTGCGTGAATACTTGTACATCTCCGAGTATTGTTTCTCAACTGCGTCAATATTTTCCATAGCCTCATCTGCCTACTTTGAAGAAATAGGCTCAAGTGCAGGTAAGAAAGTTAGATTCTCAAAGTAGTGATCTGGGAACTGCCTCTCAAATATGCTAGTTTAGTTTTGGAATCAACATCCAGTGGTGGGGGTTTGTAGTATAATAGCTCAATGTGTTTCCTCTTAGCAGGGACAATGGCTATATCGCCTTTTCCAGATCACTTCTCAGAAGCTTGGTGTTTGTCTCGTGAATCGGTGTGTTTTAGTGGACTTTTTTCTAGATTATATTTGTCTTGGGGAGAAGTTCGATCTTTGGATTGCGACGTGTCTTCCCCACAATGACTCTGGTGGCTCTTATACCTATCTGGATCCGACCGAACAGGAGAACGAGAGTGTGACGTGTGTGATCGATGAGAATCATGAGGCCTTTAGTCATCTCTGCCCTGGCTCTCACGACAATCATGCTCGGTGTCGGAAGGAGGTCTAGACATGCTACAACGAATTTTCCTAACATCGTAGTAAGGGCGAGACATTGTACATGCACAACAATATAAGTGGAGTTCAGAATCAATGCTCACATAAGATATGAGTGCTGTGACGTGCGGTGCTAATGCGTTATGTGCATCTTATGTGGTGTCCCCCCCCCCCTCCAACAAACCCGAGTCTGAAGCCAGACTAGCATGAGCGGGCTCTTTGACCTTCACGGGAGTAGTCTCCTCCGAAGAAGTGAAGGTTAAAGGATTTGTGCCAAAGTCCTCTGAAGTATAGATAGTTTCGGGAAGGGAAGATTTCCTAAACCCTTAAATGTGGAATCGTCGGTAGTAGGAGCATCTCCTTGAGAAGCGTCTATTAGCAGCTCTTTAGGGGATGTTGACTTCTCAGGAGAAATAACGTCATCAGGGACGGTATACCCTTTTCTGTGCTTTTCAGCTATGTTGGCTAACTCAGCGTCCTGAGTTGAGGATGGAGAAGGTGGAGTCCGAAGTGGTATTGTTGGACCTTTCGAGCCCTCGCCCGTCTCAGGAATAATGTCGACCGGGGGTATGTACACATATGGACCCGTCCCATGACCTATACTACGGGTAATAGATAGTAACCCGTGATGATGGAGATACTCATCCTTAAGAACTTCGTCGATGGTTAGGAACTTTTGATCGCCATTGAGAAGTCGATGCAAACGATCAAAGTATAATTGATCCGATATTTGCTTTGGGTTATCAACTGCGAATGAAAAAGAAAGCAAATTAATGTGCTTGCATGAGCATTTAAAATTGAAATCTAAAGAGTCGGTGCTTTACTTGATTTGGTCCATCTCTTGGCACACCTCGGCTGCTGTCTGATATAAAACCATTCAAGTTTAGAATCGCCAGCCTTGCTGCTAAATGGAACAGTAATAATTTTCCTTTTCAGGACTGATTCAAAATATGAGAAGGAGGGAGTTTCTTGAGTCCGATGCTTGAAATTATAAAAAAAAAGTGGACGTCATCGAAGGTAGGCTCTATACCTAGAACTTCTTGGTATGATATATACAAGGTGTATAAATAAGCATAAGAGTTGGGATGTAATTGCATGGGGGCAATCCGCATCTCCCAGAAAATCGACGACAAAAGGCGGAAACGGTGGAATAGCCCCCAACTAGACACATCAATCTGGTAATTGCCACAAATCCTTCTGGTGGATTGTGGGGACGATCTGTTTTCGATGGCACCAGGGTATCTCTTTTTAATATTCCATGCTTTAGACATATTCGGACGGGTTTATCATCATCGATCGTCGACTCGACAGAATCTTTGGGTAACTTCAATATAGTGGCAGTTCAAACTCATCGGGAGCAAGATCATCTCCCATCCCTCCTTCCTCTTCATCACCAAGAGAAACTTCACTATCAGAAGATATTTTACTATTGTGTGCTTCCACTTCATAATCCGGGCCCTCATCATCCCATTCAGGGTCTGAGGGAGAGGATATGTCATCGAGAGTGAGTTTCTCGGAAGTTTCTGTGACTTCTCTCTTTTCTGCTAACCTAGATGAACATCTCTCTGCCATGGTCGCTAAACTACTGAAGAAGCAATAACATAAGTTAGAGTAAAATAGCCCGTATCCCCCATGTGCACGTGTGTGAGCTAAAGTGTACAAGTATGTGAAGAAATGAAACGTAAAGACAGACAATGCCATTATGTGTGCATATGAACATTCCGAAAAGTACAGCAAAAAGTGCTCTATCCTAACTGTCCATGGAGATGAAAGTCATGTTTAGTATTTGTTGAGTTGATTATGGTGTGGTTATGTTTCAAAACGAAGCTTAATGGTTCAGATCGATTATGTAGTGTTGAACCAGACCGGTTCGAAGCATGCACTTCCGCGGCAGATCGAAGCGGATCAGTGTTAGAAGTAGATCTATTCGGAGCTATGGGTTGAGCTGTATCGGACCGGTTCAGAACCTTTGAGGAAATAGAGACAGCTTTGAGATGGAAAATCTATTCGGATCGGCTAACGCCAGACCGAACCGACTCAGTAAACCCCCAATAAGTCTTAAGCTTATCTACTCCATCCATCGCCTTGTTTCCCAATCCGATCTAATGCTCCATGCCCTATCCCCGGCGCTTTGGCACCAATCAATCCACCTCTTACCGTTCCCTTTCCTTTCTCTCTTCTCCTTCTTCATCTCCTCTATTCCTTCATCACTGCCAAACCCAGTTTCATGCCAAAAACAAAATCAAAGCTGAAGTGCCTATGTGTTGGCATGACCTACGTTAGCTTCAATCCTCCTCTACAACCGCCTTGAGATGATGACAAGGCCATCAACGACGGTGGCGAGGAGGAGAAAGACGCAGCGTTGACTAAACCCCGCGCTGAAATCATTCAAATGATTCGTGAATTCAAATCGAAGTCAAGTAAAACGGAGTTAATCAAAGTTTTGACCCACCTATGTAATCAATTTGAGGATTAAGGGAGAATTATTGGAATTTTGAAAGCTAGGGTTTTGTTTTTTCTCCGATGCAATTTCTGATGAAATGATGGAAATGAAAAGAAGAAGGCGGAAGTGAAGAAATGGTGAATTTATATGAGTGCGAAGAGGCCCTTTGTATTCTTGCCAACGTGTCATCCTATTCCGATCGGACCGGAAGGCAGGCCCATGGTTATTTGGCCAATTAGCTTAACGGTGTCAAGATGCAAGGAGGACCATTCGGATCAGATCCGAACTCAAGCATAACCGCAAGTATTAACTCAACATATAAAATGAACCCAAAGAAAAATATGCAAAGGTTTACCTGGAGGAGCCAGTGGACATCAAGCAGAGCTCTCGAAATAATTTGAAACAAGGGAAGTAGTTTGTGCAATCTATGGCATATATATGCTAAGCATTGTGACTTTATATAGTGACGCAACTTTACAAACGAATGGAAGTGATTGTTCGATGATTTATTTTAGAGACCAACGGATGGATAATGTCGAAGCACACTCCATTTTAAAAAGAAGTGTCCTTCGAGGGGGCAAAATGTTAGCCTAATTTGTGAACTATGCTACACAAAGTTAAAGGATTATTTAAGTGAAGAATATTGACTAAGAAATGCACCCTTTTAGAATTTCAGTTCGGATCGGATCCCAGTTGTCAAGCCAAGATGATTGTGAAGCAGAAGACAAAGCCACGGGGGCATAATCGGTTTGGAGCAGAAAGACCCGATCCACTCCTTCCTCTTTGTATACTCAATCCTCCCTTCCATTCTTCCACCAAAACCGATACGATCCCCTGGTTGCTAGCACCCCTGATCTGAACCCAGAGTCACGACGGCTTCATCCCACATTCCCTTGAAATCCGGAGCGGTTATGCCCACGTTCTACCCATGTTTGCCACTAAACTGATGTGTTGTCACACCAAAATCCCATCTGAACCCAAGAGTGATGGGATGGAGGTCACGTGGATCCGAACCAAAGCCATCCCAGGAGCATTTTTCACCAATAAATACACCATCAAGAGGCATTTGGAAGGATCTTTTGGCATTTTCAGAACTCAAACTCCTTTACGATCTGAATTTCATTAGCTTATTCAGATTACAATCATCTTTTGAATCATATGGTGAAGGAAATTGAGTGAATCAATGTATTGTATAAGTGAGAATTGAGTGAAAATTGTTGTTGTACTTGCATTCAAGACATCAATTCAAAGAGTAGAAAGTGGACGTAGGCTATTTAACGCCGAACCACTATAAATTGTGTGTTTTCTCCGTTTTTTGATTTCATTTCAGTAGGATCATTACTCGTCTGGGTGTTAGAGCCAATTTTGGATCTAACACTGAACTGTTAAAAATGAAGTTAAACTAAAGTAAGAAGTCTGTTAACTAAATAGTAACGACCAAATAAAATAGGTGGATCAGCAGAAGTGAAGTATGGATTGCATAAGCGAGTCAATTGTTTTGCTTCTTGTCCCGGTTTTTATTTCCACGTGTTACTATTGCAGTTCAATCTTTGTCCACATCCTATCATGGATTTAAAAAGGAATAAGGTTTTAGGTTGAAATTCATAGTAGTAGTACACGAAATGTCAAAAACAAATGTATAGTGAGATGCACATAACCAAAGGCCAGTAGTGTGGGTTGAAATTGTAAATGGTTATCTGTATGTGTATATAGCATTTAGCTATCAGCCTTATATGTGTTAAAACATTTACTTGAATGAAAGGAAAAATCATATAAGAAATAGCATAAATTTTATCATATACGCTAAGTGGGTGAAATAACCATGCTTAATGACAATAAATACAGTTTAAAAATCAACAAAACTTATTCACAATCATAATATGCAGTTAGTAAACAAATTTGACAAATTGAAATTTGCTTAATCTTGTTATAGGTGTAATGTTCAAGTATAGCTAATTTTCATTATATTCATGCTCTGTTGAAAACAATTAACAATAAGTAGATGCTCAGTATATGCATCTAATCAGAAATAATCACCTGTACCCAATATTCCCTGTCCTCCTGTACCCAACCAATAAGGACCTCCTGAATTCCACCTTTTTGTGATTGAGCCCCTAGACTTAATTGCAAAAAGGTGAAAATCAGAGATCCTAATTGGTTGGATACAGAGGGAACAAGAGATTTGGGTACAGATGATTTGCTCTCGCATCTAATCAAAAACTGAAGTTTGGTTCATTAATAGTTAAATATCACAGGAAAAATAAGTATCCAAAGGCAGGTTATATTGAGCTATTGATGTACTTGTTACCATATGTAAACACACAAAGAAATCTTGTGTTTAATTCGTAACATCAACTGCTATATGAAAAAAGGGATGTATTAAATATATGGCTGTTTAACAGCTCCTCGATTCCTACTTGTAAAAATGAGCATTCTCTATTTTTAAACAATCAGAGGATAAGAATAAATTTGTTATGCTAAAACTAAACCAAAAATCCTTGAGTTGAAAATAATAAAACATATAATCCACATAAATTACAAATTTTGAAAATGTTTCCCTCTTTCTCAAACTCAACCGATAACAAACACATTGAGGAGCACCCTGGCTTCAATCGTGAAATACAAGTGGAGATACACTGAAAATCAGATCCATAAAATGTTATAGTCTAATGAAACACTCTGCTATAATTTGATAAATATGACAAAGTTATGATGCAGATGGTACAAAAAACAAGACCTGTGCTTTACAAAACATTACCTAAAGCAAGAAATACTCTTTCATTGATGCTTACTAATCTTAACTTGTGAACTCAAATATAAAGTTAGGGAGTGGAATTCAATAACTTCAGGCAGCAACTCCGAATACGAAATGTAAGGTTGAACTTGGGGGAACGTTATCACTTTTCCGTGTAATAACTTGTCTCAACTTGTTAAATTATTTTGAATAATTATGAGGAAGATACCAGAGATGAAGACAGTTCAGCTCATCAGTACATCCAACTTTATCGAAGTTGGATAATTATGATCATCCATAATTCTTTTTTCCTGGCCAAACGCCTGTTTTGTTCTGTACATAAAAGATATATTTGTAGTTTAAATGAATAATGTGGTGAAAGTAATGGGGGTGAAAAAGAGTTTATACTACAACATTTCACCTTCGTATATATACATCCTTTTGTTTACTACAACAAACTTGAGAACAAAATGGAATACTACTGGAAATCTCGTTCGCTCAAACACTTTATATGCACCAAAAAAATGTAAACTAATAGAAAAGTAAAATAAAATACAAACGTGTTCATAAACTTTTAACATAAAAAGTGGAAGAAGGATGGGAGAGGCAAAGGTGAAATCAAACATATTTAAATATTCTGATCGTGTTTGATGGTTTTTGGTTGATGGTAAAGATGATAGCTTTATAATAATGCATTTTGTCAATCTTTCACAGCTAATGATTTTTGTAATGATAAATTTGAGGTAAATATAGATACTTCTACATGCAAGCTGGAGAATAAACATAGTTATTTGAGAATAAACATAGTTATTGCTACTCACCTCTTTTATTATCCTCAAAAATGGCCCCACTTGTTATTTATTCTTTCTAACTTAGCATCATGCTAGAGACCCATCAATGAACATTATTCTTTCTTTTTAGTGCCAAAAGTGCCACATAAAATAGCCAATAAACAACATTAAATAGCCTATTTAAGAATTTTCCCACCACTCTCCACAGATGAGACCAAGTTGAATTGCTTAACTGAAATGAAAAGCCTGTTTGAAAGCAGTTGGAACATGATCGTACTTATTGAAAAGGCTTGAGCGGAAAATGAGAAAGTCAATGGAAATAGCAACTATTACAATAAGCCTGAGGGGGGGCACACATCATTTGAGCCACTTAAAATTACGTATATCATTTAGACTGCTTACTTTTGCAAGGGAAAATGAGTAATATACTATAACAATTAAAAGTACAAATTTATAAAAAAATGTCTTTTACATTTATATGCAAACACAATAACAAATAGTAAACTTGTCCTGATTTTAGGGAAACTACAAAGCATAATTTGCACATAACATGAGTAAAATATTTCCTAATATTTCCACCCTTTCCAACCGAGAAAGGTAACATTTGTTCTCAATCCAACGTAAATTAACCCTTATGAACAGTATCATTTTATCTTAATTTCAACGGTTATAAGAGTTGGTACTCTTAAAACTGATCTACTAATTAATATTACCTCAACATATATTTTATTTTTGTTGTGATAGAAATGGGAGTGGAATAAGCAAAAGGAAACGAGATTAAAAGAATTACTTATGCTATATGCTGCCTCAACAAAAACATCTGCCTCGCAAAGGATAGTCCCCGCTGTAGAAACCATAGTAGGATAATGCGTAAAGGTGCCAATATATACTGTATTTTTTGATGTGATAGATATGGGAGTGGAATAAATAGAAGGATTCAAATACGAAGACCTGTTAATTAACGTTAACTGTAATAAATTGTTTGTTCTTTAAAGCCATGCGGTTGGATCTGCTAAATGAATGCCAGTTAATTTATTTATTTCATCGAGTTGACATATTTAATTTATAGCCTAAATAATTATGCTACAGATGAGGACAATATCATTACCAAAATGTATTCATGGATGTTTTTTGCAGTGTAGCAAACATAGGATGGAAGAAGCATCATATGAGTATAATGAAGTGTTCTGAACAATGGAAGGTGAATTAATATTGAATATATTTTATATGTCATTAAAAGTAATAAACGCAAAACCATTCAATCACGTGCCAAAAGAATATTGAGTTCAATTGCTGCAATCAAGCATTCAAATACGAAGACCTGTTAATTAAGGTTGTAGTATCGAAAATGGGGATGATATTTTATTATATGGTTTGAATAATAATCTTTATACGTTTTGGATTTTGAACCACATAGCTGCAAACATTAGCCATAATGGTTAAATACGCACAAATTTTATATGCATTAATTAACGTATAAGTGGATACTTGTAATTTATATGTTTTAAGTGTACTGCTCAACCCTCTTTATTTTTAGGAAAAACCTCCGCACAGAGTAGGTGAAACAACTATATAATAATAAAATCAATACAGCAAATGCAAATAATATTTACCTATCAAATCAAGGATTTGGAAATGATGAATAGAAGAATGATGGCACTATCTGTGCCATATACTTGTAATTATGGAAAAAATAGATGATCTTATTATGCAAACGCTGGCCTTTAATAATTTACCAATGTAATTATGCAACATTGGAATTAAAGTTTTTTTTCATTATTTACAACTAATGATAATTTATTGTGAAATTTCACCCGTTTTTTTCCTTTCCTGTTGTGTATACGCTATGACTATAACACAAATGTGTAAGCAAGCAAAAGAATGAAACCAAGTCAACAATGGCACATAACTTCATGTAGAAGAATATATGATGCTACCTAAAGTATCAAAGGTAGTCTAAAATATGTTTTCCTCTTTCTTGGAATCAGATAAATTGGACTTCATCGTAATTAGTTGATTTTTGTGTTAATGTAGGTATTTTTATAATGGATGAAGAAGATCCAAAATAAAGTTCGATGGATATTGTATGTTGTTGGATTTACTGCCATTACCATTTATGAATTAAATTACCCTTATTTCCTTTTCTATCAACATAAAGTAACATATAAAGATAGTGGTTCAGTTTGTTGAGAAATTTATACTATTAACATATAAAGTCAATCATTATTTAATCAGCATAATTGTAGTTGTTATATTAGCAAAAAAATATGTGAAGAGATGACAAAAAATGCAGTTTGCTCAAGTAGTAGATGTAAATAACGGCAACCTAAATATCAGTCATGGGAATCAATTCAAGTTAACAACCATTTAGCAAAGTATTAAATTCAAACCAACGTGTGAACATCATCGAGCATTGGTTCATTAAGTTCAAAAAAATATGGGCATTGAATAAATACTAGTAATTATGCTATTAAAACTAGCGACTACTTGAATATCAGGCATGAGAAGCAACTCAACCGAGCAACTATTCAACATAGTATTAAATTCAAACAATGACTGTGTGTAACGGTTCATTAAGTAAATAGAAGATCTGAATAAATTTAAACAACAACCATGCGAACATCAACCAACAACAGTTCAACAAGTTTAGAAAAGCACGAGATCTGAATAAATCGTGCTCATTACGCTATCTAAAATAGCTCATGGATCAGTATTTGCTTGGAATAAAATCATATACAATTAGCCAAGGTAATGTAGTTTAGTAAATTGAAACCTTGAATTGGGTTTTATAATAGAAAAGCATAAGCATCTATTAGAATTAGACAGTTCGGCGAGAAAAAAATCACTATTATGATAATATGATGGTCACAGTCGTTACAATCAAAAATGTAATTACCTTCTTATCTTAGACTATACAACATTCATTTCAGAAAACATTGAACTTGGTAGCAGTAAGAAGTTTCTTCTTGATCTAGTAATTGGAAATTGTACGATATGTTGTAGACGGTGATTCACACTGAGGCGGCTTTTAATCTTGAAAACCTGGCACGAAAATACAAAAAGTAATTATTGCACGAAAGCAATTACTGATACAATACCGTAGTCAAAATAGAATCAATGCTGATCCAAATTGACAACCCTGAACAGTTTAAAGAAGTAAATAATTGTCGTACCATTTATAATTTTAAATGAAATAATTTGATAGTGGGAAATTGGAAAGAGGGAAATTAAAAGCTCAAAATAGGAATGTAGAATAGAAATTAAATACAGAAGTGTGAAATTGGGGTAGAAAGTAAATAGCATAGGAAAAGGGGGGAAATGAAAATAGGATAGGAAGGAAAGGAGAAGAACGCGGAGGAGGGAGTAGGGAGCGAAAGGAAAAAAACAAAAACGGAAGAGTGCGTAAATGAGAGAAGATGGAAAGAAGAAGAGAGTTTAGACTATCCACGTCAGTATTTTTGGTATTCTGTTTTCTATTATAAGTAATTGATAAGACCCCATTTCTCTTATTTCTCCACACCTAAAATGATGGAGAACTAGATGCTGCCTCTGCCCAGATTAAATCAGGTCTTTTTTTCTTCAACAATCAACTAGAGTTATTCAAGTTTAGAGATCTATGATTCAGCATCTGCAATCCCTCTTCTATTTCTTAGATCCAATCACAGCGAGTCTTCGCTATTTATAGATCTGAATATTTTAAAGTTAATCTTGACATAACTATAACTTGGATCTAAGCCTGTGACTCTTTGAATCATATCAAATCTGCAATAACCTGTGTGTTTAAGTTATTCTGACATGACTATGAACTAGATCTAAGCCTATACATATTTATCATGTCAGATCCGCCATTGTTAGTTGATCTAATTCATTACTTAGATCTCATCATGCCTGTTTATGATGTCCCTATTATGTTAGAATCAGTTCCACTATCACATGTTCATCATATCTGTTCCTATATGCCTATCTTGTCATTATGCCCAACTTTGTCACTGTATGTTTATTAGTTGCTATGCCTATTTCTGCCATTGTATGACAAACTTGTTATTATGATCATTTCTGTCCTCTTCCCTTCTTCTTTTTCCTTTTATTTTTATATAGCCAGACTACCTTCAAGCCTAGGCATGCCGCTGAAATATGCGAACACGTAAAATTGGGAATGAGGGGAAAACGTTAAAATTGGGGCATAACTTGTATTGGGAAAATTTGGGCATAAATTGAATGTAATACATGAATGTGGATTTGGGGCATAAACCACAATTGTGATTAAAAACCTTAATTTAGGGCATATGGTTCATTATGAACATAACTTGGGAAAGGGGCATGAAAACCTGTAATGACATAGGAATAATTGGTTAAAATTGAAATGCCTAGAATTACAGTAATTAGAAATTGTAACCGCGCTTAGACATGAGGTTAGATTACACTTGTGGTGAAAATCCGCCCGAAACCAACCGACATATCCAGCGACCACAAGTGGTGAATCTAATGTGAGGGGTCTAAGTGCATAAACACATGACATGCTAAGACACGAGGTTAAGCCCGACTTGTGGAAGAAGTCTGCCCGAAACCACCCTATATAGCCAGCATCCACAAGTTGTAGGCTTAATGTGGGAGGTCTACTACATTATAACCATAAATGAATATGGTAATAAACTTGAATACTTAACCTAGTTGAATCCATAGGGGTTGGTACATGTTAACTTGAGTAGGGGTTAAGTAGAATTGTATGAAACGGTGGGAGGGTTAAGTATATCTTGGGTTTGTGTGTAATATTTGTATATAGGCCCACAAACTTAGTCTGTGAGTTTATGCAATCTTTATTATGGTATGGCATAACATATGGAAAACCTAGTGGGGATGCAAGCGTAGGGGAAAGCTTGTATCATCTTGTGTGTGGGACCCGTTTCAATTAGTAACCCATATATAGGTATCAAATGAGTACTCCAAACTAGGTCGGAGTCAGGGCTCCTGACTGGGCTGATTGTAAGAGATCCAAACATAGGGGTGGTGTGGGCGGCGCATTCCAATGGGGTCATTTGCGCGCATGGGTTCGACAGAGGAGGTTTAGTGACATCAGTAGATATGGTTGTGCACATCCCGAAAACGAAGGGTTGCCACTTTAGGAAGTGATACATCTTACTGTGGGGCCAGCACAGGGTATCTACGGAGTAGGGAGCAGATCGACTGGGGTAGTAATTCGGGTATATCTAGACTCTGGTATGTTTAAGAGCCTGTTATTATCCTTAGGTGTAACTCCAATATGTTAGGCAGCCTGTTGATTGTATGGGGTTAAACCTCTCACTAAAAGTATGCCTTAGTCTACCATCTTATAGTTATTGGGATCATCTCATTCTGGTTATACTAGTATTGGTACAGAGAGAAAGAGAAAGTACTAGAGAAGCGCAATACATTCTATCATGTTTATCCTGTTTACCTTGTCATACCTGCCTTTTATGATGTTATCTCTCTTACCCACTTTATCTGCCTATCATGATACTTTTACTTATTTATATGCTAAAAGTAACTGGACTCGCCAGACTTTATGTTTTGCCCATTTTGTTTCCTATTCTTTCTCTTCTGTTTCCCCATCAGGTTCTCAGGGTGGGAATACTCAAGCTTGAGGGCTTTCGTCTTGCTTGGAGCTATTTTTAGATGTACGACTTGATTTCATGTCTTTCTACTATGGCTATGTTTTGGGGATTATGCTTCTTTTATTATTGTACTCTGATGTTTTAAGTACAAGACAGAAGTTTTAATAATGTACTGGATTTTATGCATTTCAGACATATGATGTAACCATGTTTTGAACTACGATGTTTTCTGCTTAATAAAACTTTAAATTCCGCAGCTATTTTATATCTGTCTTGTAATGTTTTCTGTTTCTGTTTACCTATAACGCTTTACGAAACTTATTGCATTCTTTTAATGAGTGACATTAACGGATGTGGGGTGTCACATGATGGATCGGCAAGTCCTGGATATCGGATCTGGCAAGCAAAACAAGTGGACCAGCCGTGTTCTGGAAGGATCGGGAAAGAAGGACCTAGTATGAAGTGGATCGGTAGCATTCAAATGTTATGGTTCAGATCGAGCAAACGTCTATGGATCGGCGGAGTTCGACAGCGTTTGACAAACTCTGTGCTTAGGCATGGATCGGGCAAGTGTCAAAGGTTATGGATCGGGTTCAAAACTTTGGACCGGGCAAGCTTATTGATGGATCGGGCAAGGGTCCAGGACAATGGATCGACACAGTTTTCATGGATCGGATCGGCCAAAATCACAATGTTTCCAGAAACATTGCGAATAATGATGGACCAGGCATGACTTTTCCAAGACAAAATCAGTGGATCGACTTGGTTTTTTAATGAATCTGGACGCAATTTTGTGTAGATCAAATAAGAATGACAGTGTTTTACAAATGCTGTGAATGGGAATTTAAACGCTGTGGTATGTTTTTCATAGCAGAAAGGCTGAAATGCTATGAATCGAATATCGACCAATAGATATATTTTTCGTTCGATAATGGTCGTGGCTTCGATGCAAATTCAAGGAGGAATGTTTGAAGTGTTCGTTGATCGATGAAATGAAATAAATGTGGGATCGACTCAAGGATGCTTGAGTTCATGGATAATGGCTGCTCAAGTGTAACGACCCGAGGGATTCGACGCCCGAATTCCAACAATAATACATAAACCCGTATTACTTGCCAGAGCTCAAGTATTGAAAACACCAGATAGTTGATGAAAGAAAATAGAGGGTTAGATAAGAAAGAATGAAATATTAGAATAGAAGAACACAACAACATCAGAATCTCACATCCAAGCAGAATAAAATATGATACAAACAAAACTTTATTGAGAGCATTGAAATAAAAACTTACAATCAACAGAAAACAACAATACATCTGGACAGTTATAATAATCTGTCCTCGTATACAACACACATCGGAATAAATACTAGATATCATACGTCTAAACACCTTCAGCTCGTCTCTGGACTTCACATCATCTGATAACCTGAACCAGAAAAACCCGGTCTAACCAGAGCATTTAACAAACGTCGGATCAGTCTGGTGAACCAGAGTGAGAAAAACTCACTAAGTTTAAAAACATCACCCAACTTGATTTTAAAGTCAAACCATTTCTTTTTGAAATCATAGCTTATTCTGGTATTATAATAGTATCTACACACAATTAAATAATATCTAACGGAACGCTTTCATCTCACACTCTGCATATATATATATATATACACACACATATATATATACATACAATCAAAACCACGGGCTCTTATTGGAGATTGAATTTCCAACTAGGACAGGGTACGGAACCACCTTCCGATAGTGTATCTCTAGAGGCGAATACACTGGGTTCAACAAGAACATCTTGCAACTCGGCCACACATAACCGACCACTCATTTCGCTTGAGTGCATCGAAATAGATTAAAGAATGAAATAAAATTTCTCTAGATTGGTGACTATACACCTAACTTGGGAGCTACCCACTTAGCCATGCTACCTGCCCGATTTTTGTCATTTCCCAGCTGAAGAGGCTTGAGGTTTAACACTACCTTTAGCACATCATATCACCATTTACTTTGAATGTCACATTGTCAGATCCGCCAAATCACTAATTGACGTCCCTGAAAATACTTTGGTTGTTAAGCTAAGAGAACAGCCGTTCTCCGCCACTAATAGAAATACGCTTGTAAAATTCAACGTACGTGATTCTTAAGAAATATTTTGTCAGACATTCATCCATAAAAGTCATCCAGGAACAGGATGAACCGAAGTTACCCTCCTACTACATCCTTGAAACAATTTTCTCATAATACTTAATAATATCCAATTTCTCCATTAATTATCATTTTCACCACATTATTCATTATCTAAAACTGGAAAAATAGTTTAACTTATTATTCGAAAAATAATCATTATGAAAATATTTTTTGTTCTCTTTGCTTGAAAACAATAGTCGTCACTTATTTATTTAGAATTAACTCATTATAAAACTTAACTCCTTACTTCGAAAATATCATTATATTTTCACCAATATCCTTTTATTTCCTTTACATCGAAAATATTATTTTATATTCTCGAATCATTTCCTTTCCGTTACTTTGGAAATCCTATTATAAATACTTCAACCTTTTATTCCCTTTATACCGTAAAAATATCTTTTTTATTTCTAATCCATGTATCTATGTACTTTAAACCTCATTAGTTCTTGACTATAAATTGGTAAGAGAATAATTTTATAAGTATCAATCTCGAAAACCGAAATCAACATCAGATTAACACTCTGAAAATTACTCAACTCAACCAATGTCCGGTTAGGTTCCAATTCTTTAAATTCTTATCTTAATTACTCATCAACCCAATTTATTTTACTTATAATCGATTTGACCATTTTCCACTTTGAAAATCTCATTTCAATTCTAATCGTTCCACTTAATCTCATTATTAAATATAGCATATTTAAAATCGACATTTTAACAGCACATCTCTTTTGTAATCTTATTTAACAATTTTAATTTAATATAAATCCTTTTTATATCTCGATTTCTTTTACTTAATCCAGATGTTAAGTAAATATTTCATTTAAGCTATCATTTTCTCTTAAATCTCTTTATCAGTTCATCCGCACAAACTCTCGGTTTTTAATATAAAACCTGTTCAGCTCCTTTTATAGTTCAACTCAATTTCATTTCAAACTCCGTTTTCTTACTTAAATGAAATTCGTTTAAGAAGTAATCACTTAAATTACCGTTAAATAAAATAATAATATATTTAATCATTAATTACTGTAAAAGTAGTTAACTGCATTATTAACTAAAATAAATAATGAATTTCCTTTAAAAGTCTTATAAAAATTAAACAACTCTCTACTACTATTCCCTTTGATTAATTAAAAGTAAATTAATAAAAAAATCAATTCCAAATAAAATATTTGGATTAGTCAAACTCAACCCACGATTATCTCATTGATCAATTCCAATTAATACTTCCTTTAAATTAATTAATAATATAATTAATTTAAATATCCCATTTAATTGTTTCTTAGAACAATTAATCTAACCCTTAACCGTTCGGTTAATTTCTACTCATCTGCTTAAAAAAATCTTATTAACATAAGAATTTGCATTATAAAACCATTTAATAATTATCTATACTTAAATAATGAATAATAAATATTTATTTCCTTTTTAAATAAATTGCTAATAAAATTAATAGATTTCAAAAATCTATTTCCATTTATAAAATAAATTTTATAACTTTATTCCAGTCAATTTACTTGACGGTAAATCCTTGTTTACACAACAATTGATTTTCAAACCATTTTATGCCATTTACTCAACCAATATTACCCATTGGTTAAAACCACACAACATTGAATTTCCAATCAACAATCAATAACCAAATCAATTGTCCAATCCATATTGGTGAAATAGTTCATATAATTGTAACATGAAAATAACAATAAATTTGAGGAATCCAGTTAGATCCCTCCAACCTGTTTTCCCTGCATCCAAATACGTTATCTCAAATAATATTATCCAATTCAATAAGTAGATGTAATAGTTAGCAATAAATAAATAATAACAGTAATTCAATCATCCATGTTTTTATTTATTATGTTTGTATTATTATAAACGTAACCAACAAGGCAAGTTACCTCGTTTGGGTATATATCGTTAAAATAATGATTTGATTTCGTTTGAAATAAACGAACGTTCAATTCAACCAATTAAATCAATATATAAATAGTATTTAGCACACGTCAAACAATTATCAACCATAGCACACAAAACAATCCTAACTTATATAAATTATAAGTGGATAAAAATTGAGTGAGTTAAACTCACTTTGATTTGATTCATTGTTGAAACGATTCAGTTACAATTAAATTAAAACAGTGTTTAAATTAACTGAAATCTCCAGCTATTATCGTCCCCATCCAAATCAGTTCCAAAATGTCCTGTTTGCCCATATAATTTTGGTGTCTTTGTATCAGGTTCGATCGTTATAATGCCACAAAAGTTATACGGTTATAAATATATATGATATCAATTAATTACTAATTATAATTAACACTTTTTACTAATTTAATTACCTGGTTATATTATAAATCTTAACTAATTACTTGTTAATTAGATAATAGGCTGATTTAAATTTCAATACTTCACTACCTCAGTTCAAAATGTTTTCCATCTCGTGGTTTTCGTTCCTTCGTCAGTTCTTCAACATAATACCCGTTCAAACTTCCTGCTCGTTCATAAAGAAATGCCCCTGTTCGTTTCAAACAGCCGTGCTTTACGGTTTGGCCATCATTTGTTTTCGACTACATGGACTTCGGAAAATATCCCATTCGCTGCCTCTTCATTTGTGAAAACAACGTGCCAGCTTCAAAATGCCTCACTCCTTTTTGCTCCCACCCAACTAACCTTCTGCTATTTCAAAAAACGAACCTGACATATATTGTTTCTTCCCAACGTATATTTTGTTCTAGGCATTTCAATGCTTCAATAATAAACGTGTACCATACATTGTTGTTCTTAGTCAAAGCAACATATGCATCACGTCTTAATGCCTTCACCACATATGCTCCATTCTATTTCCTTCTATTGTTTCTTTTATTCCATTTGAAAATATGCCCTGTCACTTCTGTATACTACTTCCTTCTCATTTGCATCGAAAATGCCCCCTAATGCATCACTTCGTTTTAAAACACCCGGGCCTGAAAATATACTGATGCTCGTCCCATCCATTGTATCTTGAATTTTTGCCCAACATTCCACTTTTGTTATGGTTTTCATGCAGGCTTCATCACTGTTGTTTCCTGATGTGTTTCTCTAACCCAGTTTTCCACGCAACATCTATGCTTCTTCACGAACAACATGTCCGACCTCGTTCTATCTGATCATTATCTCCCTGACACCTTCTGCTCATTCACGTTGCCACCATCTACTTCTCCTTTACCACTTCGTATTCATGTTAAAGAATGCCCCATTTCATTTGTTTAATTCTCCCCAACTTCTTTTATATCTTCTTGCTTACAGTTGTATCGTTTTTCCTTACCCATTCACGTATGTTGTTCCACACCGCTCCTGGTGCTCCAACCCTCACCTGACAATGCCGGTACAGGCACCTCACCACCCTATATGTTCGACCAGAACTGTGAACTAGCTTGAGCACACCACCGCCATCAATTTGTCAACGAACGTCGCGGCTTCCATAAGTAATTCCGACCAAACCCAAGTTCAAAGATTCATCACATCCCATTAGTAGAGAGCTCGTTGTGAGCTTAAGAAGTTCGTAGTTGACACCTTTTCAAAATGATCAATGGATTGAGAGTAAGAATACAGATTTATGATTATGGTTTCAGACCGTTTATTATGAAGGTGGTGGCGACATTTTATTCATTGACCAAGGTGAAATGTTTGACCATATTTTTAGGGTTTGAGGGATGTTGTGTATTTATAGGGTAAGGTTTAAATATTATATTATTATATCGAAATTTCACGATGAAGTAACATGATAAAACCGCTATATACCATCTCTGTTTTCGACAAAAATTGCAATTTTAGCATAGAAAAATATTCCGGACACGATGGGACAGGTTTCATCAAATTCCGACATCCTTTGCAAAAAAGCCCTTTATAAATCACAAGCGAAAAACACGCATTCAAATTCCCACAATCACAAAATAAATCCAATTAATATGAAACTTGAAACACTACAACACCTAACCATTACGGACTTTATAAAATTAGTTTTGCTGAAAAAAGAGTTCCTTTAATAATTCGTTATTCAAATTTACGCATAAAACAACGCTATTTTGGACACCCGAAATATCCAGTCTCAAAAAATAACAAATAATATATCTATTCTGACTCTAAATGTCAATATGAATCCAATGGAATTGGTTTCGTAGCTTAATTCGATCGTTATCTTAAGTTATGATCAAAAACCCTTTTAAATTGAATTAAATTATTAAATTAATCGCTATAATTTTTAAATAATTCCATAGCGACTATTTGAAAATTTGAATTGGACATATCTCACAATCTATAACACGAAATCTGGATTTTTCTCTTTCATTAGAAAATTATTATCAATAAGATTCAAACGTTTCTTGTTTCACATAAATTCGACTTAAATCGGATCATGTATATTCAATTGAAGTTTAAAACTCAATATTACAAACTACCGCTCCATTATGAGTTCGTTT
The DNA here is from genome assembly GCA_030737875.1 of Allium sativum. Classification (NCBI taxonomy): domain Eukaryota; kingdom Viridiplantae; phylum Streptophyta; class Magnoliopsida; order Asparagales; family Amaryllidaceae; genus Allium; species Allium sativum. Next base: position 743,926,229 of record CM060916.1, on the reverse strand, counting down.
TATAATCTAAATATAAATTATACGTTCTAACTAAGTTATATAAACAATTTATATATGTTAAATCGATTTTAAATTCCAAATCAATATTTAATATAATAAAATAGATTAAATATCTGAGTACGGGAAATATGGGACATTACATTCTTCCCCCTTAAAAGAATTTCATTCCCGAAATTACTAAGGTAGGAAAGATGTTACAACCCGTTATCTTTCCAAAACCCCAATTCATTTTAAATCAAAAACCAATCCATTATTGTAAATAAAACTTTTCAAAAATATTGAAATTTTTCTAAAACATTAAATTCCTGGGAAAATTCGACAGAGTCTCCCTTGTACGGAGTGACTTCTGCGATATCGCAGGATCAACAAATATATGTACATCGACACACACAGTCGTAAAAAATTCAAAAACCAAAAATTATATTTTCGCGTAAGCGTACCTCGTATGAGCGCTATCGAGCATACTAGCTCAATTTATTTCGATATGCGCAACCAAAGTAAACCTCAAAGCTTTCTAGCACCTGTACTCACTCAATCCATTATGTAAGTAACCAATACATGAAATTCTAGATAATATTTCATTAATCAACAGTTTAACCAAACAAATTCTAAAAATAAACATATGACATCATTCATATGTATACAGGGTTAAATAATCCAGCTTTAATTCATATGTGATTCCATTCCTATTTATCATACTGGAATTCACTCTTTGGTTTCCAATTCATTTTAACTCTTCACTAAATCAGTGATGAATTATATTTCCAATCTGTCAAACAACAATCAACAAAAAATACACAACAACGTAACCTAATCATTCAACTTTGATTAATCATAATTAATATTCAATATTAATATTTACTTGGGTTTTATAGACCATAATTATCAATCGATTAATATTCGATTGATTTCCATTTAATTATTATTAATTAAATTCCAAATTCCAAATTTATCTTATTTAATTCCCAAATTCATTCTTAACTTAACTAAGTTAAGTTTCAACTTCACATTAAATTAACTAATTACTTTCCTAATTAGTTCACATTCAACTCCAATCTAAATCCTGATTTTATTCAAAAGTTATCCATTTCCTCTTCAAATCCCATTTAACTTATTTCTTTTGAGTTAAATTCAGAAACATTTTAATTCTGAATTAAAATTCTAATTCACAAATTCCATATGTGAAATCTCTTCGGGTTATACTAAACCATTCAAATTTTTAGAATCCAATTTGAATTCCATCAAATCAATCAAACAACTCAATACCTAAATAATTTTATAAAATTATTTATTTTCAATATAAAAATATAGTTTGGGTAAAATTATTTAATTTGCCCTTTTTACAAAACAATATCGTGTCAGTTGCTAGCTCAAAATTGAACCAATCAAATAACACGATACAAAATATTTTTTACATATAAAATTTACAAATACGCTCTAATATATATACTCTAACTCAATCTAGGGTACTACTAAGCCTATCCCTATCGAGTTATGCCACAGAGCCAAGGTTGTTACTATCTCAATGGCTCTGATACCACTGTAACGATCCGGGGATTCGACGCCTGAATTCCAACAATAATACATAAACCTGTATTACTTACCAGAACTCAAGTATTAAAAACACCAGATAGTTAATGAAAGAAAATAGAGGGTGAGATAAGAAAGAAATATTAGAATAGAAGAAGAAGAAGAACACAACAACATCAGGGTCTCACATCGTCAGCGGAATAAAATATAATAGAAACAAAACTTTATTGAGAGCTTTGAAATAAAAACTTGCAATCATCATAGTATAGCAATACATCTGGATAGTTATAATAATCTGTCCTCATATACAATACAAAGAGGTACAAATACTAGATATCATATATTTGAACACCTTCAGCTCGTCTCTGGACTTCACAACATCTGATAACCTGAACCTAAAAAACCAGGTTTAACCTGAGCATTTAACAAATGTTGGATCAGTCTGGTGAACCAGAGTGAGAAAAAATCGCTAAGTTTAAAAACATCACCCAACCTAATTTTAAAGTCAAACTGTTTCTTTTAGGAATCATAGATTATTCTAATACTATAATAGTGTCTACACACAATTAAATAACATCTAGCGGAACGCTTTCATCTCATGCTCTGCATATATAGTATACAATCAAAACCGTGGGCTCTTATTGGAGATTGGATTTCCAACTATGACAAGGTATGGAACCACCTTTCGATAGTGTATCACTAGAGGTGAATACACTGGGTTCAACAAGAAAATCTTGCAACTCGGCCACACATGACCGACCACTCATTTCGCTTGAGTGTATCGCATGTATATCACCAACGGTGGGGTGCGACCCACCGTTTCCCCATAAGGGACAACATCTAAATAGATTAAAGAATGAAATGAAATTTCTCTAGATAGGTGATTATACACCTTACTTGGGAGCTACCCACTTAGTCATAATACCATACTGATTTTTGTCACTTCCCAGTTGAAGAGGCTAACACTACCTTTATCAGATTCACATCACCATTCACTTTGAATGTCACATTGTCAGATCTTCCAAATCACTAATTGACATCCCAAAAAATACTCTGGTCATTAAGCTAAGAGAATGGTAGTTCTCCAATACGTTTGTAAAAATCAATGTACGTGATTCTTAAGAAATATTCTATCAGACATTCGTTCATATAAGCCATCTAGGAATAAGATGAACCGAAGTTACCCTCCTACTACATCCTAAGTATCACCCTAGAGATCAGTACTGAATAGTCCTTGCAAATCCGTAGATTTCAACCATGACAGAACCAATTATATCTCCGGGTCGAATCAGAGATTTTAAGTGGTTCTTCCATTTTATGAAGATCAACGGTCTTCGGTTTTTCGTCTCGATCAGCATCTGATATCTTCCATATTTTTTGTGTTTGCTGGTCGAAATGGTATTCAAATATAAATTCGTTCCCAATCTTTTCGTATGGTTTGTTAATTATCAAATAAACAACCATTCAATCATAAAAATAAAATAATTTACTGGTTCATTACTCAGCATCATTTGGCTAATTTAATTAAAAATATTGTTTTAATAAATCTCAAAATCTTTAATAATTCGAATATAGATTTTCACTTCTTATTTTAATATAAGTATATCCTTGAAACAATTTTCTCTTAATACTTAACATTACCAAATTTCTCCATTAATTATCATTTTCACCACATTATTCATTATCTAAAACTGGAAAACTGGTTTAACTTATTATTCGAAAAATAATCATTACGAAAATATTTTTTGTTCTCTTTGCTTGAAAACTATAAGAGCCACTTATTTATTTAGAATAAAATCATTCTAAAACCTATCTCCTTACTTCGAAAATATCATTATATTTTCACTAATCTCCTTTTATTTCCTTTACATCAAAAATATTATTTTATATTCTCGACTCATTTCCTTTCCGTTACTTTGGAAATCCCATTATAAATACTTCAACCTTCTATTCCCTTTTTACCTTAGAAATATCTTTTTTATTGCTAATCCATTATTTCTGCACTGTAACCATCATTAGTTCTTGACCGTCAATTAGTGAAAGAATAATTTCCTAATTATCAACCCCGAAGACCGAAATCAACATCAGATTAACACTCTGAAAATTACTCAACTCAACCAATCTCCAGTTAGATTCCAATTCTTTAAATTCTTATCTTAACTCCTCATCAACCCATATTATCATTCACACAAACTCTCAGTTTTTAATATAAAACCTGTTCATAACCCCTTTCACAATTCAACTCGATTTCATTTCAAACTCCGATTTCTTACTTAAATGAAATTCATTTAAGAAGTAATCACTTAAATTACCATTAATTAAAATAATAATATAATTAATCATTAATTACTATAAAAGTAGTTAACTGCATTATTAACAAAAATAAAAAATTAATTTCCATTAAAAGTCTTATAAAAATTAAACAACTCTATGTTACTATTCCCTTTGATTAATTAAAAGTAAATTCATCAAAAAAATCATAAAATATATGGATTAGTCAAACTCAACCTATGATTATCTAGTTAATCAATTCCAATTAATACTTACTTTAAATTAATTAATAATATAATTAATTTAAATATCCCCATTTAATTGTTTTTAGAACAATTAATCCAGCCCTTAACCGTTCGGCTAATTTCTAATCATATGCTTAAAAAAAATCTTATTAACATAAGAATTTACATTATTAAACCATTTAATAATTATCTATACATAAACAATGAATAAAAAATATTTATTTCCTTTTTAAATAAACCACCAATTAAATTAATAGATTTCAAAAATCTATTTCTAGTTATAAAATAAATTTTATAACTTTATTCCAGTCAATTTACCTGATGGTAAATCCTTGTTTATACAACAATTTATTTTCAAACCATTTGATGCCATTTACTCAATCAATATTACCAATCGGTTGTAACCACACAATGTTGAATTTCCAATCAACAATCAATTGTCCAATCCATATTGGTGAAACAGTTCATATATTTGTAATACGAAAATAACAATAATTTTAAGGAATCCAGTTGGATCCCTCCAACCTATTTTCCTTGCATCCAAATACGTTATCTCAAATAATATTATCCAATTCAATATGTTGATGTAATATTTAACAATAAATAAATAATAACAGTAATTTAATCATCCATATTTTTATTTATTACGTTTATATTATTATAAACATAACCAACAAGACAAGCTACCTCGTTTGGGAATAAATCGTTAAAATAACGATTTGATTTCGTTTGAAATAAACGAACATTTAGTTCAACCAATTAATTCAATATACAAATAGTATTCAACACACAGCAAACAATTATCAACCATAGCGCACAAAACAATCCCGACTTATATAAATATAAGAGGGTAAAAACTGAGTGAGTTAAACTCACTTTGATTTGATTCATTGTTGAAACAGTTCAGTTACAGTTAAATTAAACAGTGTTTATTTTAACTAAAATCTCCAGCTATTCCCGTCCCCGTCCAAATCAGTTCCAAAATTTTATGTTTGCCCATATAATTCCGGTGTCTTTTTGTCAGGTTCTATTCTGATAATGCCACAAAAAGTTTTACAGTTATAAATATATGTGATATTAATTAATTATTAATTATAATTAACATTTATTTGACTAACTTAATTACCTAATTATAATATAAATCTTAACTTATTACTTGTTAATTAGATAGTAGGTTGATTTAAATTTCAATACTTCACTACCTCAGCTCAAAATGTTTTCCATCTCGTGATTTTGGTTCCTTCATCAGTTCTTCTACATAATACCAGTTCAAACTTCCTGCTCGTTCATAAAGAAATGCCCCAATTCATTTCAAAGAGCCGTGCTTTACGGTTTGTCCATCATTTGTTTTCAACTACATGGACTTTGGAAAATATCCCATTCGCTGCCTCTTCATTTGTGAAAACAACGTGCCAGCTTCAAAATGCCTCATCCTTTTTGTTTCCACCTAACTAACCTTCTGCTATTTCAAAAAACGAACCTGTCATATATTGTTTCTTCCCAATATATATTTTGTTCCAAGCATTTCAATGCTTCAATAATGAACATGTACCATATATTGTTGTTCTCAGTCAAAGCTGCATATGCATCGCGTCTTAAGGCCTTCACCACGTATGCTCCATTCAATTTCCTTCTACTGTTGCTTTTATTCCATTTGAAAATATGCCCTATCACTTCTGTATACTGCTTCCTTCTCATTTGCTTTGAAAATTCCACCTAATACATCACTTCGTTTTAAAACACCCAGGCCTAAAAATATACTGATGCTCGTCCCATCCATTGTTCCTTGAATTTGTGCCCAACATTCGACTTCTGTTATGGTTTTCATGCGGGCCTCTTCACTATTGTTTCCTGACGTGTTTCTCTAACCTATTTTTCCATGCAACAACTATGCTTCTTCATGAACAACTTGTCCTACCCCGTTTTGTCTGATCCTTATCTCTGTGATACCTTCTGCTCATTCACGTTGCCACCATTTACTTCTCCTTTCCTACTTCATACTCGCGTTAAAGAATGCCCCATTTTGTTTGTTTAATTCTCTACAACTTCTTTTGTATCTTCCTGCTTCCTACTGTATCGTTTTTCCTTACCCATTCATGTATGTTCCACACCGCTCCTGGTGCTCTGACCCTCACCTGACAATGTTGTCACAAGCACCTTACCACCCTCCATATTCGACCAGAACCGCGACCTGCCCTAAGTTCACCACTGCCAACAAATCATCAACGAACACCGCGGCTTCCAGTAGAAATTCCGACCACACCCAAGCTTGAAGATTCATCACACCCCATTAGTAGAGAGCTCTCAGAGAGCTTAAGAAGTTCGTAGTCATCACCTTTTCGAAATGGTCAATGGATTGAGTGTAAAAATAGAGATTTGTGATTGTAGTTTTAGTCCGTTTATTATGAAGGTAGAGGCGGCATTTTATTCATTGACCAAGCTGAAATGTTGGACCGTATTTTTAGGGTTTGAGGGATGTTTTGTATTTATAGGGCAAGGTATAAATATTATATTATTATACTAAAACTTTGCAATGAAGTAATGTTGTAAAACCGCTATATACCATCTCTGTTTTCGACAAAAAATGTAATCTTAGCATAGAAAAATATTCAGGACACGATGGGACATGTTTCATCGAATTCTGACATCGTCTGCAAAAAGCCCTTTATAAATCACAAGCGAAAAACACGCATTTAAATTTCCCACGATCACAAAATAAATCCAAATAATCTGAAACTTGAAACACTACAACACCTAACCATTATGGATTTTATAAAATTAGTTTCGCTAAAAAGGGAGTTCGTTTGATAATCCGTTATTCGAATTTACACGTAAAACAACGCTTTTTTGGACGCCCGAAATATCCAGTCTCCAAAAATAACAAATAATATATCTATTCTGACTCCAAATGTCAACATGAATCCAACAGAATTGGTTTCATAGCTTAATTCGATCGTTATCTTAAGTTATGACCATAAACCCTTTTAAATCAAATTTAATTATTAAATTAATCGCTATAATTTATAAATAATTCCTTAGCGACTATTTGAAAATTTGAATTGGACATACTTGCAGTCTATAACACCAAATTTGGATTTTTCTCTTTCATTAAAAATTATTATCAATAAGATTCAAACATTTCTTATTTCACAGAAATCTGACTTATATCGGATCATGTTCAGTTGAAGTTCAAAACTCAGTATTATGAACTACTGCGCCATTATGAGTTTGTTTTATAATTTAAATATAAATTATAAGTTCTAACTCCGTTATATAAATGAATTACTTTTTTTAAATCCATTTTAAATCCCAAGTCAATATTTAATATAATAAATTAAATTAAATATCTAAGTTTGGGAAATGCGGGACATTACATCAAGGATGTTCGAGCTTATGCATAGTCGTCGGTGATGACGACTTGAGATATTGAAGGAAGATAAATTATCATTGTTGTAGGTTCTTGCGGACTCAAAGAAGGGGTATAATAGGGACGCCTAAAAGACCGGTCGAATGGTCGAGTACCCTAGGTACAAACTTGATGGGCCTAAATACGTAGCGATGAAAGGCGTACGGGGTTTTGCTAGAACTGGGGTTACCATTAGCCCTAGACGGACGACATGATGTTGAGTCAGTCATATGATTAACGATGGTTCCAAAGCAGGATAGGCGGTGACAGCCAGAGTCATGGATGTTGATTGCTTTGCTTGTATCGTCTTATGTAAATTGTTCGACGTCGAAGAAGAAATCTCTTGGGAGCTTGTCTGTTGTTGGTTTTGGCCTTCGGGGCTTGTGCTTGGGAGGTGTGGATCTCGATTAGGATGGTGTACGCTAGATAATTGGTTGTTATCTCTACTATGTTTTCTATTTTGATTGTTTAAAGGCTATCCTGTCAGATATGAGGGAGACGGGTTCTTCTCTGTTGTTGAGATGGTAGATTAGTTGATTGGTCAGCCTATTTCTCATATACTTTATTGATGATTTAAGATATTTGTTTTATCGCTCATTAAGACTGTTGTCTGACTCAAGGTTTTAGGTTTCCTCGTATTAACTTGGGCAGTTCATCCATTGTGTTGTGGATGGGAAGACTAGGTAGCAGGTGATAGGTGATAGATCTTGATGAGATGATGTTGTAGAGCGATGACGAGCCAGAGGCTTACGTATTACTTTCCAATATACATACTAGTTGTTGTTTCAGTTGTCATGCTTGTTAAGTGTTATTACCAAAATAAAGCATCGAAACAGGCGACGGTGAAGGGGTGACAAATCGCCACAAGTAGAAAGGAGTCTTCCGACAACAAAAGCCCAACACAATAAAAAGCCGATAGTTTAAAGAAAACAATCCGGGAGCCATGTAATTGATACCATCATCAAAGAAAAGAGCTCAAAATCTGTACAAAGAAAGGATACGGGCAGGTTGATTCCGGCCCGATGAGTAAACAACAGAAGGTCACCCAAAATCGGAAGCCAATGAAGAGAAAGACCAATAATCCTATCAATTAGGACCCAGAAGGACGAAAGGGCTATCAGCATTAACTTGCTTAATACCGATACATAAGGAGGCGAGAGTATCAAAATACACAGTTTAAGGCACATGAAGATTATCGAAGAACCAATTACCGAGACCTCCATTGGGTAGTTTCAGAGAAGTTACCCAAATAAGTAACTTCTCAAAGTATCGGAAGCAACCTCCTAGAAAAGCAAGGATACACTTCAGGAGTCAATAAAATGGCAAGCCGAAACCCTGAAGAGAGACAAGCTATCCACACTAATCTGCTTACTGTCGATACCGACAGGGGTGGTGGACCCGACAACCTTTCACTTGAATCACAAAGGCAAGCTCCACAAAGTGATAACAACGAGACCGAGATTTCACATGCGGAAGCCTACATCCAGAAGCCAAAACCTTTCGAAATCCATTCGCACCGACAAACTCGGGATCAATACAAAGTGGATGAACAAGCAGTAAAAAAGGAGTTACTCAGATCGGAACCCTCCTCCCACGAGCAGGAGCCGAAACCTCAAAACGTCGTAGGCAAAGCCTTCAGAACCTAAAGAAAAGGCGGCTGAGAACCAGTACTTCCGAAACTAAAAGGAAAAGCGGCCGATAGGGGGTACTGCTGGCCCAATAGCAAAAGAGGCCCTAATTTGTCTATAAATAAGACCCCATGAGTCACTTTTTCGGGGCGATTTTCTCATTCTCATTCTTGTACTCTTTTCTCTGGAGTAGACCCTAATTCCTAAATCAAATTTGGGATTTCGGTTGTAATCACTTGTGTATTCTAAATCAAAGATCAATAAAGAGTGGGTCAATACTTAGTATATTTCCTTATGAGTTTCTCATGTAATTTCTTAGATATTACTAGTGCAACATGCTATTTGCTTTCTACATGCTTACAAGCTCTTACCCAAGCCTAAACCCTTCCGCAAAGTCAGTTTGGATCCCCATCCTACAAGCCTTTTACCGTTATCGAGGGTTGTGCTTAGGGAAACCATATCCCAACATAACCGTTGGTTCTTGAGTTGCTTAAGCGTGATGCTCACCCCACTGAGGGAAAAGTAACTAATCTTTTGTGTTCAAATCCTTGATATCTAGGAAACGGTGAACTAACTCAAACTCGTGAAAGCTAAATAAACATATTTTTCCCTTAGGTCCACTTCTGTAGACCTATGTCCGGTGTTGACGAAAAATATTGTTATCATTATGGCGCTAAAAGGAGAGCCTAAACCTCCGACCTTGTGGTTAACAGCCACATATCTAATTGTGATGTTCCGTCCGAGGTTGGACTAAGCTTTGAAGAAGCAAGACTATGGGCAAAAGATCCCAATGAGAGTCTTCTGGATCTCAAATGGACATATCAGGTACTACTGACCCGAGAGTGACGGAAGAATAAAGGTTAAGAATGGAAGCCTTATAGATAATTAAGCGGAAAAAGGAAGTAGAGTAAAATGATTCTAGTTATTGGAGCAGTAGCCTTTCCTACGTTAAACAAACCCTAACCTTTTCTTTGAATGGCTTTACTTCAAAGGGTTATAACATATTCTCTCTGTAAGGAAGGCTCTCCAAGAACAAATCGAAGGGATGGTGTTCGAACAAGAAATAATAGACGATTTCAACCATTTCGCTTCCAAATGGTCTAAAATAATAGCACCCCAATCCTAGCCTATCTTGGAAAGAGGAAATAAGGGTATGAGTGGAGCAATAAGGTTTGGTAACAGAAGGGCTAAGTCTCAACAGAAAGAAAATAAGTTTACGCTAAGGCTACCCAAAAAGCACTACCTTACTACTTCAATGGAAAATATCTATTTTCTAACCAAACACGAGCTCAATAATTGGCCATCTACAAAAAAGAAGCCCAAGTATGAAAGGAAATTAGGAGGGCCTTACTGTCACTGTCATATGATGAATGGACATGAGACTAACCACTGTAGAATTCCCAAAGGGATGATCATTCAGTTCTTCAATCAGGACCAACTACGAGAATTTGTAAAAAGATTGAGTCTAGCCTAATGAGATCCTTAGGAAAAGGATTATCTATATGACTAAGGGTGTGGAAACCCGCTCTGGCACTCTAAATAACCCAAGGTGGGTTAAATCAAAAAAAGATTAAAAAACCTTGTCACCGCCTAGTTGGCCAGGGCAAGGCACCTCCCGGAGGGGGGGTGGTGGTGTGTAAGCCTTTCTCCGCGCCAAAATCAGAAAGGGCCAGGGTAAAGCATCGAAAGCGTAAGCCTCCGACCCACACTGGAAACGATCGTGATGGAGCATCTAATTAGCATGCCCTATCTCTGCTCGTAGAAGAGTACGCCATGACTCTGCTATGAACAAAGCATGTCCTACCTCTGCTCGCAAAAGATCACATCCTACCACTTTTTATTTCCGTGTTACCCACATAAGGGAACACAAACCTGTAACACCCCACACCTGCTACGGTCACTCTCTAAGGGAATGCCATAACATCGGCGGAGTATTTTAGTGAATATAGAACAGAGAAATTACAGCAAGACAGATATAAGTAATACTTGAAAATTTAAAACAACATTTCAATGCAGCGGAAAGTAAAACATATCTGGTTACATCACAAAACCATAATAAGAGTTAAGTAAAAATATCCATTCTTGCTAAATAAAAATACATAATCCCAATACATCAACTGATAGCCATAAAAGAAAAGGGTAAGCTGAGCTCTACATCTAGGGTCCAAGCTCCAAGAGAGTAATAAAAGCAGCCTGATCAAAGCCCACTCGTACTGGGCCCACTCTGAGAACCTGAGGGTTGGGGAAAAAAGATAAAAACAACGGGGTCAGACATAAGTCTGAGCGAGTCCTATAACTTTAACAATACAATCATTAAAGTAACCAGAGAAGACATAAACTTGACATACGGTAATGTCTGGGGATGAATGGCTACACTAAGCAGCTTGGCAGACTTAGGATAAACTAAGATAACTGTAAAGACGCATTTACCCACCCAAGGATAATTACTACACTGCACCACACCAGTCATTCCTACTTAAAGGTTGATCCCTCCCAAGGACTTAGAAAATTTATCCAGTAGTTTCGTGTACCCCTAGCTGACTACATAGGTGTCGTCTGCCCCTATCTCCACTAGGTGTACCCACCACTCCCAAGTGATCGGCTCCCTACCGTAGATACCCGTGCCGGCCCCACAGTGGGGTGTATCACTCCCCAAAGTGGCAACCCGATATAATTAACGGTGCACGACTTATATCTACACGATGCAACAACGTCTTACCTACCAGCCCGGGTCCACACACGCATATGAAACCCGTTGGACTTGCGTTGCCACCGCTAACCCGTTTTGGCCTCTTATAGTCAAGCCCAGTACGCGTGTCCCGTCCTCGACATGGGTCGAGCCCAATAAGATACATATGGGTTACTGGTTGAAATGGGCCCCCACAAGCTACCCACCTAAGCTTGTCCCTTTTTCTAGTGCACCCCACTTAACCCTTTAATCATGTTTAATTACATGTTTCCACTTGGTTAAGTATTCTAATCGTATTTTCTATTGCCACCCAAGGCAACCCACTAGATTTCCATATGCCACCCAAGGCACCCACTTAACCCCTCATGTCCCTCTACATGGTAATATGGTTAAGTGTTTCTTAATTAATTAATTAATTAAGATCATGACCTCATAAAGACCTCTCACATTAGACCATCTTTTATGACTGCTGGATATGCCGGTTGGTTCCGGGCATACTTCTGTCATAAAAAGGGTCTAACCTCGTGTCTTTACTTTAATCACGTATTTAATTTATGACTAAGACCTCTCACATTGGGCCAATCATTTGTAGCCGCTGGATGGCCGGTCGGTTCCGGGCAGACTTCCGCTACAAAAGAGTCCAACCTCGTGTCTTAGTTGATTAATTACACCTAATTAATCACCCCCATAATTAATTATCCCTAATTAATTACACATTTTTAAGAATATGGGTAGACCTAACTCAATAGGTAAATTCCCAATTCCATAGTATGGGTAGACCTAACTTAATAGGTAAATTCCCAACTCCATAATGTGGGTAGACCTAACTTAATAGGTAAATTCCCAATTATGTCCATTCATTTTATGTTATGCTTAATCATAACAACTTTACACCTTTTTATAATCATGCATATTAACCCCATCGTTTCCCACGTAATTCGTTTACATAACACGTCGTATATAGGGACAACTTTGCATATGTTATGCACATCATAAAAAGAGACAAACTTGCATATGAACTTGCATATAAACTTGCATAAAACTTGCATATGAACTTGCATATAAACTTGCATAAAACTTGCATATGAACTTGCATATAAACTTGCATAAAACTTGCATATGAACTTGCATACCATGTCATATCACAAAGGCAAACTTGCACATGTTATGCATATCATAAAAAGAGACTAACTTGCACATGAATCTTGCATATAAACTTGCATATCATGTCACATCACAAAGGCAAACTCGCATATGCTATGCATATCATAAAAAGAGACTAACTTGCATATGTGTTCATAGGTTACACAAAGGGTGAACTTGCATGTCATAAGGTATGCATAAAACCAACCATCTAGCATGCATGAAATCAAGTACTTAGCATGCATAAACCCAAACACTTAGCATGCATAAAATCAAATAATTAGCATGCATGAAATCAAGTACTTAGCATGCATAAAATCAAATACTTAACATGCATAAAATCAAATACTTAGCATGCATAAAATCAAATACTTAGCATGCATAAAACCCACCACTTATCTTGCATAAACCTACATACTTAACTTGCATAAACCCACATACTTAACTTGCATAAACATAGGGTTAAAATTAAACATAGATTAGCAAACTAACATCATATCATATGACTCAAAACCCCCTAATCCGCATACAAAACCGCATGATCTCATCATATCTCATCTACTTAATTTAGCAATTGGCTATTAAAGTGATAGAAACTCACAAAAACCAAGATTAGCAAACTTATGAAGTAGAACTAGTTGCTATGTTTGAAGATGGTGATGATTAGAGGTTGATTAGCTTGCAACTTTCTTCATAAGCTAGTGGAGGCTCCTCTTAAGTTTGATTTTGGCGGCATGATGGCATCATTTCTATTTTTAGTATGGATTAGGCTTGCATTAGGGTGTATTTATAGGATTAGGGTGTGTTTTAGACCATAGGATTATCCCTAGGCTAGATTAGGTCCGTCAGATTTAGGAAGTCTCTAGAACACAGCCCAGCCCTAGCCAGAAAACCAGACCTGGTGCACCCAGGCCAAGTGGCTCGACACCCCGTGTCGACAGGCAAGTCGACAGGGCAGTCGACTCCCCAGTCGACAGGCCTGTCGACAGCCCTGTCGACATGGCTAGGGCGGGAAGTTTCCCGCCTGGCCCCCGCTGGCTCCAATTTCGAAATCTGGTTTTGAATTTCTAAATCTGTTTTTAACTTAGAATTTTCTGCCAACTTCATTGGGCCATAACTGGGCCATACGGACTCCGATTTACAAAATTTCGGACTCTATTCTGCGTATTTTTCTGAGACGAACGCAATGACGCAGACCGTTTCCCCCAATTCTCACATTTGAGATTATTTATTCTGCAATTAGTGAATTTTAGCATTAACTGAAATACGGGGTGTTACATTCTCCCCTCCTTAAAGGATTTCGTCCCCGAAATCTCTAAGCTAAGGAGAATGCATATCCTACCATCCAAACAACCATCTACTCAATCCATCAAACACGGGCATCCATTGTCCTTAAAACAATTTCTAATGATGTATGAGCATATGCAAAAAGTGTGTGTATATGTTCCCTACCTAATGTATGAACATATGCAAACCATGATAGTGCCATGCATCCATTATGTATGCGAAAGAACCCTATCGACACATACAATATCTACATGAGTGCACAATCATTCACCAAAATGCATCATCCATATGATAACACAATCATTATACATCCATAAATATAGCTTCCTACACACAATTTTATGCAATATGAAGTGACTGAGCCGATCTAGTGCCTAGAGTGTGTGTATATGCATCCACGAGCAACCACTAGCAAACACTTGCATCCACTTGCATCCATCAACCATAACATGTCTCAAACACATGTTTCAACCATAGGTTTACCCTATCTAAAGGTCAAACAGTACTAACGAGAGGACATACTAAAGATAAGATAAGTACTAGACAATGATAGAGGAGAAAGTAAAGACATACCCTCAAAAAGAAAGGGGTACAATGAATGCATCTTCGCTTCCGTTTCCCAAGTTGCGTTGCTCTCGTCTTCTCCCCATTGTACTTTGACTAGTTGAACCTCTCGATTCCTCAATTTCCTAGTCTCTGACCCAAGGATGCGGGTAGGAGCTCGTCGAATAGTCGCATCACGCTCTACTTCCACTTCTTTAAGCAAGCTCGGCTCTACCACCTCTGCGGTCTCATGTAAGAACTTCCTCAAATGGGACACATGGAATACATCATGTACACCACTAAGTCTGTCGGGCAACTCCACTCTATATGCCATCCGTCCAATTCTTTCCTTAATGGGAAATGGCCCTACGAACCTTGGTGCTAACTTCCCAACATATCCAAAGCGAACCACATTTCGTAACGGAGACACTTTGACAAAGACCATGTCCCCAACTTCAAACTCAAGATCCGTCCTTCTCTTGTCCGCATAAGATTTTTGCCTATCCTGCGCTGCTTTCATCCTTCTTCGAATCAAGTCAATCTTCTCAGAAGTCTCCCTAACCATATCAGGCCCAAGCAAAATCTTATCCGTAGATTCCCACCAACATGCAGGTGATCGACAAGGCCTTCCATAAAGAGCTTCGAAAGGAGCCATACCAATACTGGACTGAAAGCTATTATTATATGCGAACTCCACCAATGGAAGATGCTTTTCCCATGTACCTCCAAAATCTAAGATACAAAGCCTCAAAAGGTCTTCTAGGACACGATTCACCCTCTCAGTCTGGCCGTCCGTCTGAGGATGATATGCGGTGCTTAGACACAATTGAGTCCCCACTGCTTCTTGCAAACTTCTCCAGAACTCGCTAGTGAAGATAGGATCTCGATCACTCACTATGCTAGAGGGTACCCCATGCAATCGAACTATCTCTCGAAGATATACTGAAGCTAGCCATGGAGCAGTCCTCTTGCTTTTCACAGGTATAAAATGGGCGCTTTTAGTAAGTCTGTCTACCACAACCCAAATTCCCGTATTACCCTTTCTTGATCTGGGTAACCCGTCAATAAAATCCATCGAGACGCTATCCCACTTCCATTGCGGAACCTCCAATGGGTGAAGCAACCCACCAGGTTTCTTTTGCTCCGCCTTCACTTGTTGGCACACCAAGCATCGAGCGACATACTCGGCCACATCTTTCTTCATACCGGCCCAGAAGAAAACCCTCTTCATGTCTTGGTACATCTTGTCCCCACCGGGATGAATGGTCATCCTAGAACGGTGTGCATCATCAAGAATAACCTTCCTCAAACCCTCGTCTTGCGGTACACAAAGTCTACCGTCTCTACGCAAGCACCCCCTATCGTTTAGGGTGTACCTACTCAAATGGCTAGACGAGTCCCCCCTTATGAGCTTCTCTACCAACTCAACTAACTGTGGGTCGTCCCTCTGTGCTTCTCCAATTCGCCCTAGAAGAGTAGGTCTGACCTCCAAGGATGCTAGCAAACCGGGTACATAATCAATGGAAGGTCTGAAATCAAACATCGAGATAAATTCCAAGCTTCGTTGTTCCACGAACAATGGACTCAAGGACAACCTTTTTCTGCTCAAGGCGTCCGCCACCACGTTACCCTTGCCAGGGGTATACGCTATCTCGAAATCATAGGATGCTAAGAACTCCATCCACCTTTGCTGTCTCAAATTCAAATCCTTCTGAGAAAACAAGTACTTCAATGATTTGTGGTCAGTGAACAATTCGAATCTCTCACCAAGAAGATAATGGCGCCAAATCTTAAGCGCAAAAACAATAGCGGCCAACTCTAGATCATGGGTAGGGTAATTTTTCTCATGCACTCTCAACTGCCTTCCACCATAGGCTATTACCCTTCCCTCTTGCATTAAGACTGCGCCCAGTCCTGTGCCACAAGCATCGGTATAGACAACAAATGGCTTGCTCCCATCTGGCAACACTAAAACTGGAGCAGTGGTTAAAGCTCTCTTTAACCGTCGGAATGCATCATCACAATCTATGTCCCATGCGAAAACAAGATTCTTCTTCGTTAAGCGGGTTAATGGGGCTGATATCTTTGCGAAGTCTTTGATAAACTTCCTATAGTAACCCGCCAACCCCAAGAAACTTCTTACTTCGGTAGCATTCTTCGGAACCTTCCAATCCTGAATTGATACTACCTTCGCGGGATCCACAGCTATCCCTTCCTTGGAGACCACGTGCCCCAAGAACCGCACCTCCTTCCTCCAGAAGTGACATTTAGAGAATTTAGCCTTAAGGCTATGTGCTCGAAGAGTCTTCAATACCTTCCCAAGATGTAGGGCATGCTCTTCTTCACTCTTAGAAAATACTAAGATATCATCCACAAAGACCACCACGAATTTATTAAGGAACTCCCTGAACACCCTACTCATCAAATCAACAAAGTATGCAGGGGCGTTCGTCAACCCAAATGGCATCACCAACCACTCATAGAAACCATCCGGAGTCCTAAAGGCAGTCTTGTCTATGCTATCCTCAGCCACCCTCAACTGATGAAACCCTGTGGCTAAGTCCAACTGAGAAAATACTGAAGCGCCAACCAATTGATCGAAAAGATCATCAATCCTCGGCAATGGGTGTCTATTCTTCTTTGTGAGCTTATTGAGTTCTCTATAGTCTACACAAAGTCTGAGGGACCCATCCGCCTTTGTAGCAAATACTACTGGAGCACCCCACTCCGATATACTCCGTCTTATGAACCCCTTCTCAAGCAACTCCCCTACTTGCTTATGGAGTTCCCTCCTCTCACGAGGAGCCATGTGGCGCACTGGTAAAGATACAGGTTTAGCATTATCCACCAGATATATTCGGAAGTCAATCTCCCGCTTCGGAGGTAAGCCCTTCACCTCCTCAAACACATCCGAGTATTCCCGGACCACTCTAACAGATTGCAAACTCTCGACCGAAGCGTCAAGCGATTCAAGATAACTTAGCATAACAGAATCCATGGGATTACAAGAGATCTCGAGAGTGTTACCCAAGCGGGTTATGAGCCTAACAACTCTCCTTTCGCAATCAAGAACAGCACCATTACTGGATAACCAGTCCATGCCCAAAATTAACCCATAGCCCGTGAAGCCCAAAACAAAAGCATCACATCTAAACTCAATGCTAAGTATAGAAATCTTCAAACCCAAACATATCATGGACAAATAAGTGGAGCCCCCAATTGGGTTTGAAACAACCAAGGGATCATCTACCAGACTGGTGTCTAAGTGCAGTGACTCAACTAATGATGATGAGATAAACGAATGCGATGCGCCTGAATCAAACAATGTACGGACAGGATGATCAAATAGAAAAACCAGACTTTCAACGGAAATAGTTCTACCTCTTTCCTGAATCGGTGGAACCGCGAGAGCCTGTACTTGCCCCCTAGCCTGACCCGGTGCCATAAGAGCTTGCACCTGTCCTCCTGAGGTAGACCCCGTCCTTTGCCCCTTCTTAGGACAGTCTTTCACTAGATGCCCTGCTTCGCCACAGTGGAAGCAGCCAGTCTTCTTCTTCTTGCGACAATCCTTGCTTAGGTGGCCAGGTGTCCCACAATTGAAACACTTCTTCTTCTTGCCCTTGCCACCGTTGCCTTTCCCACCTTTATTTTTCTGTTGTTGCTAAGGTCTCTTTTGATCTCCCTTCTTCTCGGGTGCCTTATTAGCATTGGGACCCTTCTCTTCTTCATGCATGAGTGCCATGTCAACTAGCTTCTCAAAGGTGGCCCCCATAGGGATATGAGTCATAGCCAACCCATGCATCGGTTCATTCAAGCCTTTCACGAACCTCAAAGCCTTCTTCTCCGGTGTATTCACCATGTCTAGGCCAAACCTTGCCAATTGATTAAACTTGTTGACATATTCCTTCACTGAGAGATTTCCTTGCTTTAGAGTCAAGAATCTTTCCATATACAAGTTTTCCTCCGCCCTTGAGAGAAACTTTGCCACAAATCTTTGCCTAAAATCCGCCCAAGAGTCAACGGGGCGTTCTCCATTAGTGACCTCCCACCAGAATGAGGCCTCTCCCTTCATTAACCAAGCAGCTAACCTGACTCTCTTTCCTTCTTCCATCTCAAAGATATCTATCAACTCTTCCACCTCCTTAAGCCAATCTCTAGCCTCCACAAAAGTTTCAGATCCTTGAAAAGGTTTCCCTCCCATAGCTTTAAATTCCTTGCAAGTCTTAGCAAAAGTATCCGTGCGAGGAGGAGGGGGAGGAGGAAGATCGGGTGCTACGGTTGGTGGAGGAACATTTGCTGGACCCGCAGTGGTGGCCCTAGCCTCCATCAATCTCCTATACCATACTGGTACCGTCACACCCTCCGGAAAGTTAAGATCCTCAGCCATGCTGAAACGAAAAAGGAAAGATTCAAAACGGAGAATTCGAAAGATAAAGATATGGCTATTGGGGATTAATCTTTTCTTTCAAAAACTTTTCTCTTTAAAGACATGTTTTTTGAAAATATCTCTTCCAAAAATGTTTTTAGAAAAATAGTTTTCTAAAAATTTTATTTGTTCCGGTAACCTTTGCTCTGATACCACGTGTAACACCCCACACCTGCTACGGTCACTCTCTAAGGGAATGCCATAACATCGACGGAGTATTTTAGTGAATACAGAACAGAGAAATTACAGCAAGACAGATATAAGTAATACTTGAAAATTTAAAACAACATTTCCATGCAGCGGAAAGTAAAACATATCTGGTTACATCACAAAACCATAATAAGAGTTAAGTACAAATATCCATTCTTGCTAAATAAAAATACATAATCCCAATACATCAACTGATAGCCATAAAAGAAAAGGGTAAGCTGAGCTCTACATCTAGGGTCCAAGCTCTAAGAGAGTAATAAAAGCAGCCTGATCAAAGCCCACTCGTACTGGGCCTACTCTGAGAACCTGAGGGTTGGGGAAAAAAGATAAAAACAACGGGGTCAGACATAAGTCTGAGCGAGTCCTATAACTTTAACAATACAATCATTAAAGTAACCAGAGAAGACATAAACTTGACATACGGTAATGTCTGGGGATGAATGGCTACACTAAGCAGCTTGGCAGACTTAGGATAAACTAAGATAACTGTAAAGACGCATTTACCCACCCAAGGATAATTACTACACTGCACCACACCAGTCATTCCTACTTAAAGGTTGATCCCTCCCAAGGACTTAGAAAATTTACCCAGTAGTTTCGTGTACCCCTAGCTGACTACATAGGTGCTGTCTGCCCCTATCTCCACTAGGTGTACCCACCACTCCCAAGTGATCGGCTCCCTACCGTAGATACCCGTGCCGGCCCCACAGTGGGGTGTATCACTCCCCAAAGTGGCAACCCGATATAATTAACGGTGCACGGCTTATATCTACACGATGCAACAACGTCTTACCTACCAGCCCGGGTCCACACACGCATATGAAACCCGTTGGACTTGCGTTGCCACCGCTAACCCGTTTTGGCCTCTTATAGTCAAGCCCAGTACGCGTGTCCCGTCCTCGACATGGGTCGAGCCCAATAAGATACATATGGGTTACTGGTTGAAATGGGCCCCCACAAGCTACCCACCTAAGCTTGTCCCTTTTTCTAGTGCACCCCACTTAACCCTTTAATCATGTTTAATTACATGTTTCCACTTGGTTAAGTATTCTAATCGTATTTTCTATTGCCACCCAAGGCAACCCACTAGATTTCCATATGCCACCCAAGGCACCCACTTAACCCCTCATGTCCCTCTACATGGTAATATGGTTAAGTGTTTCTTAATTAATTAATTAAGATCATGACCTCATAAAGACCTCTCACATTAGACCATCTTTTATGACTGCTGGATATGTCGGTTGGTTCCGGGCAGACTTCTGTCATAAAAAGGGTCTAACCTCGTGTCTTTACTTTAATCACGTATTTAATTTATGACTAAGACCTCTCACATTGGGCCAATCATTTGTAGCCGCTGGATGGCCGGTCGGTTCCGGGCAGACTTCCGCTACAAAAGAGTCCAACCTCGTGTCTTAGTTGATTAATTACACCTAATTAATCACCCCCATAATTAATTATCCCTAATTAATTACACATTTTTAAGAATATGGGTAGACCTAACTCAATAGGTAAATTCCCAATTCCATAGTATGGGTAGACCTAACTTAATAGGTAAATTCCCAACTCCATAATGTGGGTAGACCTAACTTAATAGGTAAATTCCCAATTATGTCCATTCATTTTATGTTATGCTTAATCATAACAACTTTACACCTTTTTATAATCATGCATATTAACCCCATCGTTTCCCACGCAATTCGTTTACATAACACGTCGTATATAGGGACAACTTTGCATATGTTATGCACATCATAAAAAGAGACAAACTTGCATATGAACTTGCATATAAACTTGCATAAAACTTGCATAAAACTTGCATATGAACTTGCATATAAACTTGCATAAAACTTGCATATGAACTTGCATACCATGTCATATCACAAAGGCAAACTTGCACATGTTATGCATATCATAAAAAGAGACTAACTTGCACATGAATCTTGCATATAAACTTGCATATCATGTCACATCACAAAGGCAAACTCGCATATGCTATGCATATCATAAAAAGAGACTAACTTGCATATGTGTTCATAGGTTACACAAAGGGTGAACTTGCATGTCATAAGGTATGCATAAAACCAACCATCTAGCATGCATGAAATCAAGTACTTAGCATGCATAAACCCAAACACTTAGCACACATAAAATCAAATATTTAGCATGCATGAAATCAAGTACTTAGCATGCATAAAATCAAATACTTAACATGCATAAAATCAAATACTTAGCATGCATAAAATCAAATACTTAGCATGCATAAAACCCACCACTTATCTTGCATAAACCTACATACTTAACTTGCATAAACCCACATACTTAACTTGCATAAACATAGGGTTAACATTAAACATAGATTAGCAAACTAACATCATATCATATGAATCAAAACCCCCTAATCCGCATACAAAACCGCATGATCTCATCATATCTCATCTACTTAATTTAGCAATTGGCTATTAAAGTGATAGAAACTCACAAAAACCAAGATTAGCAAACTTATGAAGTAGAACTAGTTGCTATGTTTAAAGATGGTGATGATTAGAGGTTGATTAGCTTGCAACTTTCTTCATAAGCTAGTGGAGGCTCCTCTTAAGTTTGATTTTGGCGGCATGATGGCATCATTTCTATTTTTAGTATGGATTAGGCTTGCATTAGGGTGTATTTATAGGATTAGGGTGTGTTTTAGACCATAGGATTATCCCTAGGCTAGATTAGGTCCGTCAGATTTAGGAAGTCTCTAGAACACAGCCCAGCCCTAGCCAGAAAACCAGACCTGGTGCACCCAGGCCAAGTGGCTCGACACCCCGTGTCGACAGGCAAGTCGACAGGGTAGTCGACTCCCCAGTCGACAGGCCTGTCGACAGCCCTGTCGACGTGGCTAGGGCGGGAAGTTTCCCGCCTGGCCCCCGCTGGCTCCAATTTCGAAATCTGGTTTTGAATTTCTAAATCTGTTTTTAACTTAGAATTTTCTGCCAACTTCATTGGGCCATAACTGGGCCATACGGACTCCGATTTACAAAATTTCGGACTCTATTCTGCGTATTTTTCCGAGACGAATGCAATGACGCAGCCCGTTTCCCCCAATTCTCACATTTGAGATTATTTATTCTGCAATTAGTGAATTTTAGTATTAACTGAAATACGGGGTGTTACCTATCATCGCCTATGATGGTCAGGATAGGGCACCCCTTGGCGGAGGGTGGAATGTAAGCCTTTATCACCGCCTACAATGGTCAGGGTAAAGCATCAAAAGAGTAAGTCATAATTTCGCGTTTGCGATGGCCCGATTTAAGCATCTAAGACCTTATCATCGCCTACAATGGTCAGGATAATGCACCTCCTGGAGGGAGGTCGGGTAAGTCCTTGGGCCCTGCTTGTGGATAAGCTAGCCAAGCGCACTGGACTTACAGGCCCAGAGAGCAGCCAAAAAAGCACGTACATCCTCTGCTTTGACGATAAAATCCTAGAGAGTGGCTCAAGAAGCACGTACAATCTCTGCTTCAGAAATCAAACCCAAAGGGGTAACGAAACATTAGTACCTGAAGCGGATTTCTGGTTTTTAATCTATTAAATACCCTAATCTGGGTTAGTTCGAGACAACCTATTAAATACCCAAATCTGGGTTGATTTAAATCCCCAGTATTGGAAGAGGAGGATTTCCGATCCTATCTTAACACCCGAGTCTGGGTAAGTTCGGATCACAAGTAATGACCGGTAGTGAGTTCCTAATCCTATCTAAATACCCGAATCTGGGTCGGTTCAAGATTTCAATTATAGCCAAAGAAGGATATTTGGTTCTCTTAATAACCTGATTTAAGTTGGAACCTGACTCCCATTACTGCCAGAAGCGAGTTTTTGGTCTTGCATCTTAATCCAGGAGATGGATAAAAGTTCCATTACTACCAAAAGGAGATTTCTGGAGTGCTATGGCCTAACCCGGGTCGCAAGGCACTAAACTCCAGGAAGGGAGTACCATCAATTCCATAATTGCAGCCTATTACACAAGAGGCCTTCAAGCAAAGACAAGGACCTTTTGTATTGCTCAAGGAAGTTTCCTTAACCCGTGCATTCGTCAATTCATTATTCATTATGCCAAATACATATGCAATACATATTATCACACAATACTAGAATACATATTTAGGTAGAAGCTCAGGCATGTATCTTAGGTTCCCTTCAATAAAGCCCTAGGATATGAGTTTCTTTTTCCCGTAGGAGAGATTCCTGGAAGTACCTATCACATTAGAAAACTTTTACCAGTGCATGAAGTGTAATTAAACTCATTAGTTATTTCATACCATCAGTACTACGATGCCATTAATTTCGATAAGAGCAGGTGGCACTCCATGTATATCTTTTGGGCCGATTTTTAATAAAGTACGCTAAATTTATGTACAATGCTATGATAAAATTATGAAAAGAGAATGTTTCCATCATAAGCTGAGACCACGTGTTAAGTAACACCTCTATAAGTTATGACTCCGTCAATAAGCACTATCACTTAAGACCATTATATATGAAATATCATACATCAAGTACCCCACATTCTGCATGATTATTTACAAAAGGATTTTAAAACAAGAGCATCTTCAAAAAGAAAAGCATCCTTACTCTAATATGGGGATTTATGTATAAGCGTGATTTAGTTCTCAAAAGCACCTTCTGTGGAGACGTCTAAGCAAACCCACGCTACGATCACCTAAAAAGGAAAAATCCATTGTTTCATATCTACTGTAAATTTGGTACAAAAAGACTACTAATATGTCCCTATCCTTAGTTAAAATCCAGAACAAAGTCATGAGCTCAGCATGGTAGTTCTCAACCTAGGGGCAGCTTCCTTCTCCTTAAAAAGTAGTTTTGCGGCACTTCTATCAAGGAGGTGGTATTTGTTGGACAAGATGTTATATTCATCTATTTTTTTGTTCAGCCCCTAGTCAGATGAATCACTTCCGCCTAAAACATTTTAAGAGTGAAATATCTAGAACTTAATTTCCTTCTCTTCGCCTAAGCGAAAAGGGAGGAGAGATCAATTACTAAAAAGAAATAAAAGAAGTATGTGTTATAGAGACTACCATACCTCAGAAGCCGGAACAGAAACTTGGAAGGTCTCAACCAAGGTAGCGCCCTTAATGGTCGGATCTTTCCCCACCTTCCGCACTTCAGAAAGATTGGGAGATGCAACCAAAGCAAGATCACCTTCAAAGATTCCAATATCCTTGCCACACGCCTCATCTCGGCCATCGAGAGTCAAGGAGGTGCAATAAACACCAGCAAAGTTACCACTATACTCTTCCCTGTCCTCAACATAATCTATGGACTTGGGATGATCACCATTAGCGCTAACAATCTTTGGTACCTCAATGAGAGCTCATTCTTCATTAGCATGCGACTCCTCAAAGGGGATATCTTCAATGAACAAAAGTTCGACTACGTTGGTTTCCTCCCTCGTAGGAACTTCTTCTCTTTTTCTCACCCATGATATCTTGGACGTAAATCTTTCCACTAAAGATGGATCGAGAGAAGAAAACCTCAAATCTGAACATCTGTCCATGTTGTCTGCATAAAGAAGAAGGAAGGCATCCTTGAAATAATTAACCATAATTTCGTCCAAGGTGGTCTAGAGAATGAAAAAGATCCTCTACTTAACATGGCTCACCACTCTGACATAGTTGGCCAATAAAGTATCCTTCCTGCCAAGCTCGATCTTGAGAGAATCATTCTCTTTTTCTATAAGTGAATTTTGTTTTTGTAAAGGGAAACAATGAGAATCAACCATGGCAATATTTTCTTTGGATTTTTCCAAAGTCACCTTTAAAACACTAACTTCTTCATCCATGACCAAACGGGATTCCCTTTCCATGGTATTTGACTTTTTCGCCTCTGCCAGAATTGAATCCAACTTAGATGCTCTGCAACCAAACCTTCTTTAGCAAGGACAAGGGCATCATTTTTCTTCCTCAAAGACATGTTTTCTTCTTTAAACCGCCACAACTCCAAAAAAGGTTCAGAAGAATTATCTTGTGTCAAAAACCACCGCTTAATAACCTATAAAGAACACAATTGACATGGATGAGGTAATTAAAAGAAAGGTAGGAAAGCAAGAAAGGTGAAAATTCATACTTGTAGGAGCTGTTCGATCAAAGCTTGACAACCACCTGGGAAATCAGACAAAAAATCAACATTGGAAAGGGTTGAAGAGGAAATAATCTTCGCGACCAATTCATTATAGTTGTCACCACCAGGAGGACTAATAAAGGCAGGAGGAGTGATATCCTTGAAAGAAGAAGAAAATCCCATCGCATAATGCAAATCATTAGAAACCTCGGAAGACTCGACAAGATGAGTGCTCGACGGGGGGCCTACTTTGGAGAAGTGATCTCCAGAACATCAGAAACCGCATCGGAACAAAGATATGGACCTGGTGAATCTTTTGATTTTTTCGAGAGAGCATCTTCTAAACTCTTTTCCATAAGCTTCCTTTTTACATTTTCCTTATACTTCAACAATGCATCCTTAAGAGAAGAAACTCCAGCCCTTGGAACAGAGGAAACAGAGTCGGTCTTACTGGACTAAGTACATACAACTCCTAACATGCAATGAAAGAAAACTGAATAAAATCTCAGTCATGACTCCATTCTAAAAATACTACATAGAGGGTGTACCTGAATTGTCAATAAATAAAGGAGCATTGGGAGAAAAAGGGGGATTTCTTCCTAGTGACAAGGAGAGGGTCCCTTTACTAAACAAGACCAAAGGTGGTTGTCAAATAATGGATTGACTGGCCAACAACAGGGAGTGCCACCGAAGGATTGGAGAAGTAAGTAGTGAAGACCTATTACCGTAATACCCAAAAGTAGTTCCAAGGAGGTCAATTACCTCCTTATCTACAAAACTCAGCAGTTTGGGTGCAACATCTACAAAAGAACATACGAAAGGTTAAAAAAAGGAGAAGTGCTTTCGGGTATACTCGGAATGTTGAAGCTGTTGGAAACACCAGGAGGATGATGGACAAAGAAAAATTGGGTTTCCCAGTATTTAAATTTTATCTTCCCCTCTAGTAATAGTTTCTTTGTGGGGTTTGCACAGAAGATCTAAGGGTTCGTGTCACTAAGTTTGGAAGGGTGAACCAAGTAATCAAGCAAGAAGCGCTTAAAGAACCATTACCCAATTCCAAGGATAACAATTCTAAGCCTAACATGTAGGTGTAAGTGTTAGGAGATGAAGGAAGCATAGTAGGGGCATATTTGTGGAGCAATTCCCAAATATTGTGGGTACTGATAAAGGAAGCCAGGAAAGGGGATGAAACCTCCATGCCATACATGGATCGCAGAGTAGGTAAAGTAGCCCTCCAGAGGGGAGGAGATGGTATCCATTTCACGAGGAGAAATCGCTTAAACACTCAAAATCCCCAAATCCTGAAGAATGGCATTAACTTGCTCTTGAGACGAAATCAAGGAATGCTTCTCGGCAGTACCAACCTTCCTAGAAGAAGAAAGGTCATTTGGCAAAGGACAGCTCCTATCAGGTTTAAAGGCAATATGCTTCTTCTCTATAGCGCCAAGTATAATCTGCTTAATTTTATGCAATAAGGTAAGAACAATACCCAAAAGAGTAGGAACCTTGTTATTCTAAAAAGATCCCAATAATAACAAGAGTTTATACGTCCGACGCCATCACTAAAATGGAATCAAGGTAAAAATGCTAGTTAGGGCTGCCAAATAAGTTCGAAATCAGTCGCCGAGAACTGATAGTTAGGAGACTAAGATCATTTCACAACAAGCAAGGCTGATAGTCACCGCTGCTCGAAATTAGTTAACAACATTTTGATTTCAAAACAGAGCATGAATAACTTACCGAGAGCCTTATTTTAAGATTGTTGGTACTTTTCCTAGATATATTTTTCAGGAAATGATGAAGAAGAGAAAGAGCTAATAATGTGAAACAAGGAGGGTATATATGAGGGAAGAAGGAAGTAATTGATCCATTCAAAGGTTTGACTTGAGAAAATACCCCTACACTGGGGGGGCAAACCTTACTACCAAAATAAAGCACCGAAACAAGCTGGCGGTGAAGGGGTAATAGATTGCCACAAGAAGAAAGGGGTCTACTGACAATAAAAGACCAACACAAGAAAAAGCTGACGCCATAAGGAAAACTCCAGAAGTTATACAACCGACACCATCATGGAAGAAAAGAGCTCAAAATCTATACAAAGAAAGGATACCGGCAGGGTGATTCCAGCACGATGAGTAAATAACGGAAGGTCACAAGGCCAGAAGCCAATGAAGACAAAGGCCGATAATCCTATGGACTGGGACCTAGAAGCACGAAAGGGCTATTGGTATTAACTTGCTTAATACCGATACATAAGGAGACGAGAGCATCAAAAATACAAAGTTTAAGTCACATGGAGATTATCCGAGAACCAATTACCGAGACCTCAATTAGGTGGTTTCCGAGAAGTTACCCTAATAAGTAACTTCTCAAAGCACCGGAAGCAACCACCTGAAAAGCAAGGATACATTTCAGGAGTCAACTAAAAGGCAATCCCAAACCCTAAAGAGAGACAAGCTATCCACACTAATATGCTTAGTGTCGATACCAACAGGAGTGGCAGACTCGGCAACCTTTCGCTTGAATTACAAATTCAAGCTCCATAAAGTGTTAATAACAAGACCGAGAGTCCACATCCGGAAGCCTACATACGGAAGCCAAAACCTTCCGAAAGCCATTCACATTGACAAAATCGATATCAATACAAAGTGGATAAACAAGCAGTCAAAAAGGAGTTCCTTAGACTGGAACCCTCCTCCCGAGAGATGGAGCCGGAACTTCAAAATTCCGTAGGAAAAACCTTCAGAACCTAAAGAAAAGGCGGCTGAGGGCTAGTACTTCTGGAACTAAAAGAAAAGGCAGTCAATAGAGGGTACTACTAGCCCAATAGCAAAACGAGCCCTGATTTATCTGAAAATAAGACCCCCAGCGGTCTCATTTTCGATGCGATTTTCTCATTCTCGTTCTTGTACTCTTTTCTCTAGAGTAAACCCTAATTCCTAAATCAAACTGGGGATTTTGGTTGTAATCACTTGTGTAATCTAAATCAAAGATCAATAAAGAGTGGATCAATACTTAGTATATTTCCTTATGAGTTTCTTATGCAATTTCTTAGCTATTACCAGTGTAACATGTTATTTGCTTTCTACATGCTTACAAGCTCTTACCCAAGCCTAAATCCTTCCGCAAAGTCAGTGCGGAGCCCCATCCTACAAGTCTTTTACCCTTATCGAGGGTTGTGCTTAGCGAAACCTTATCCCAAGATAACTGTTGGTTATTGTGTCACTTAAGCATGATGCTCACCCCCTTGAGGGCAGAGTAACTAATCTTTTGGGTTTAAAAGCTTGATATCTAGGAAATGGTGAACTAACTCAAACTCATGAATGCTAAATAAACCTATTTTCCCCTTCGGTCCACTTCCGTAGACTTATCTCCAATGTTGACGGAAAATATCATTAACATTGAGTGTTCTCTGAGCGATTTTAGTAAGGCATTTTGTACATACTCTTATGATGTACTCCATAGATCTATGGATCTTTCTAGTTGATATGAAAGTTTAAGTTTTTGCTCAATTATGCTTCACATTATATACCTATTGTATATGTTCTATTGTACTTTATCCCTACGCTATGAGTTATACAACATGTTCTTTTTATGTTTATTTTACCTTAATGATTGTCCATAGATGCCTGGCACGTCTTTCAGCATGGTATTCCTCTTGTTAAGTGCATGAGTGATATGCAGTCATCACATCTTGTATCAGAGCTCTGGTTATCGATTTTAGCCAATGTTCAAGGATGTAATAATGTATGGAAGGGGTATTTGTAGATTTCTGATGGATGAATACTATATACTAGTGCATAGTATAATAGCGCTTGAACTCCACTGCAGTTTTTCTCGTATGGGGAATAATCATTATATATCACAGATTTAGAATGAGTCATCGATCGTTGAGACACACTATTAGGGAAGAGACTGTTACTGGAGGGGGTGATGGAGGTATACCAAATTACCCAGCTATGTTCGAGGCTATGATGGCAGCGATCATGAGGAGGGTACCCACTCCAGGAGCGGCCGTGGTGGATGTTGGGGTTCAGGTGCAGGTACCGAGTGTTGTGGACTTTGAAAAGTTGAGAAAGGATTTCACTGCTCTTAGTGGGAAGCCGTTAAAAGGGACAGAGCCGACAATTGAGATTTAAGGTTGGATAGATACTTGCATGCAGATTTTTGAAGATCTGGGTATTGATGATGCTACTAAGAGGAAGCTTGCATAGAGGAAGATACAGGGCAGAGCTATGGATTGGTGGAACTCTGTCACTTTAGAGACTCCTAAGGATGAGATCACTTGGGATCAGTTCCGAGTCAAGTTTGAGACGAAGTTTATCTCTACCACTCAAAAGTCAGTTCTATTCAAGAAGTTTGTGGAGTTGAAGCAAAATGGTCGACCAGTGTTGGATTATGTATCTGCTTTCGAAGCTTTGTCTAAGTATGCTCATTCGTATATCGAATCTCTTTATCAGAAGAACAATAAGTTTGTCATGGCCCTAGATACGTATATAGGAAGGCCTTGGTTGATCATCTGGATGACCCTTATGAGAAGATCATGGAGAAAGCTGTGAGACACGAGAGTTTGTTTCCCAAGGAACAAAACCGTTGTTGTTGCGACCAAAAGGGAACCGAAACCACAACAAGGTGGTAATAACAATAAGGGTAATGGAAATAGGAAACAACAACAGCAGAAAAGAAAGAATGGCCAGAAGAAGCTGAAAAGCGAGATGACTTGCTAGAACTGCCAGTAGAAGGGCCATTTCTCCAAGGATTGCAAAAATATGAAAGTCAAGAGGGAGTGTTATAACTGTGACAAGCCTGGGCATAACAAGAAGGATTGTCCAGAACAAGCTAAGGGGAAACAGATAGTGAAGGCATATGCTTTGGAAGTCGTGCCATCTTTTTTAAGAGCTCCTACGGCAGAGGAGAAAGGGAAGAGTGTTGTTGTTCAAGTTACGCTTTCTGTTAGGGTTGTTTCAGTTTGAGTGTTGTTTGATACTGGAGCACCGCATTCTTTCATTTGTAATGAGCTTGAGAACCGCTTGGGTTTGGAACCTAAGATATGTGATAGACCGTTGGTTATTACTAATCCAGTTGGGGGTTCGTCCAGCATTTTTATGCTTTGTCATGGTATAGTTTTGTCGAGTTATGGTTGCTCTTTTGTGTGTGATTATTTTATTTCGAACTTTGCTGGGTTTGGATCATCTTAGGTATGGACTGGCTTAAGAGGTATGCAGAAAAAGTGGATTGCAAGAAGCTCGAGGTGACAGTCGGGAATGTGAAAGGGTGAGCAGTTTTGATTTGATGTAACCCGAAGATAGTGTCTTCGTAAGCTTTTTATATTTTCTTGGGATTCCCGGGGAAGGCTTGTCATATGTGTCAATCGCTAGTGAGTTTGCCTTAGGCGGATGGCACCTGGAGAACAGCGAGAGTTAAAGGTGCAAGTTTGTGACCTATTGGGAAAAGGATACGTTCAGAGGAGTACGTCTAAATGGGGTGCACCAGCTGCATTTGTAACCAAGGCTGATGGATCTTTTAAATTGTATGTGGATTATCATGAGCTGAACAAGGTGACCAAGAAGAACAAGTATCCGTTGTGAAGAATTGACGACTTGTTGATCAATTTAACGAAGCCAAGGTGTTTTCTCAAATGGATTTGGCAATGGGATTTCACCAGCTGAGAGTGGTAAAGGATAGTGTGCCGAAGACAACTTTTAGGACACCATCCGGTTTCTTTGAGTGGCTGGTGATGTAACACCCCACACTTTTCTATGCTTAAATTTCGACAGAAATTGAAACTCGAATACATCCAAGCACAGAGCATGTAAATATGGTACCTGCAAATAAATGAGCATGAGCATAATCAGAGTACGATAAGATAAATCACAACAGAAACTAAATAGGATTGACTATTATTAACTTAAGCAACTACCTTTTTAAAGTAAGTCACTTTGCCAATATTGAGCACGAGAGAGAACGAGAACTGAAATCCAAACTTAAATACTTGTGAGAACCCGACCTTCTCTAGAAAATCTAGGTAGTTGTAATGAGGAGGGGGTCAGAACAACAAGATTCTGGTGAACAGGAAGTGTACAACATAGATTATAATACACAGACGTATCCCCTTTGGTTGAACCCAAGATACATGCCTACCAAGGTTAGTGATTCTAGTCTAACCTTGTAAATATTTACGTACGTCTCTAACTACCCTTTTAAGATAATATTCTCTAAATATGATGCTAAGATAGAACGTTTACGCATATTTTATGAAGACTTTATACAAGAACATGGCTAGTTATGAAATCGAGAGTGAACCCCTAATTACGGAGTTCATATTTTTTTTCATTCGCTCATCCTTTATTCAATGTTATCATAAATTAGAGGGCACTAGCTACAGGGCCCTACTAGTTAAGGCTTCCATCATCCATACATTATCCCATACCTTGTGCAAGGTGAGAGATGGTACTTTATCGCTCGTTATACCATCTAGCTGACCTTATTGGATAATCTCCTTAGTCGCTTACTACTCCTCATAGGATAGGTAGCCATATCTGACTTTTTTAATTTCCAGGTTTGGGTAGGCTCCACACACATGCCACTCAAGACCCCG
Organism: Allium sativum; assembly: GCA_030737875.1. Taxonomy (NCBI): domain Eukaryota; kingdom Viridiplantae; phylum Streptophyta; class Magnoliopsida; order Asparagales; family Amaryllidaceae; genus Allium; species Allium sativum. The sequence goes on along the minus strand of CM060916.1, from coordinate 743,894,136 downwards.
AGACTAAAAGACCTATACCCAGGTGGACTTTTTGACCCGAGTAACTTAAAACCCAGGAAACAGACTATACATGAAGATTATTAAGTTCGTACCTCATTAGCCTTTAATGTTTCTTTTTATGGGAGGTGGGCTACGTGATCACTTAATACCTTTTTATAGGTGGATCTAACCACTTAAGAACTTAATCCCAAAGTCGGCTACATTATTGGGTTATTCCCGTTTAGTTTCACCTCATGGAAATACCCTACGCACATCGTCATGGGTTCCTATGATTAATAATGTTTCCCGTCATTAACCTACCAAGTCCAATTCCAAATTTTAATTATAATTTCTATGTTAACTAGTATAAATAAGGAAAGTTATATCCTTCTTAACCTAGGATATTTATTTGATTGTTTCTCTAATTGGACTTAGTACTTAAACAACAATCAATACCCATAAACCCCATTTTATTTTATTTATTTCTATTACTATGTTTATTGCCCTTTATAACCATAACGGTTATTTTTTCCTAAGGAAGCACTAAATCTTTGATTTCCCTTTTTATTTCCATTGATTATAATTAATGTCATTTATGAGCCTAACAGCCATAATTTTCCTTGGACACTAATTCACAATGAATATCCTTATCTTATTAGTCCCAAAATATCTATTTGTTATACCCCAGCAGACATTACTATTCTTATTTATTTATTTATTTATTTATTGTATGTTATATGTATACATACACACACACACACACACACATATATATATATATATATATATGTATGCAGCAGACCTCTCACATTAAGCTAAGCACCTGTGGATGTTGGATTTGTTGGGCGGTTTCAAGCAGACTTCTACCACAAGTTGAACTTAACCTCGTGTCTTAGTACAGTTATATTTACGCACTAGACCACTCACATTAAGCTGACACTTGTGGATGCTGGATTTGCCGGTTGGTTCCGAGAAGAATTCTACCACAAGTTGAGCCTAACCTCTCGTCTAAATGCGAATTTAACTAAATTCCCTAATGGGGGTTTACAACATTAATCCTAATAAATTTTAGTAATTATGACCATTTTACTTAATTTCCCTATTAATTTTACTTTCCTAAATCAACATTGCATACAATGGTTACTTATATATTTGTGGCCCTATTTATAGCAATCAATTACACTGATTACTACAACAGTCACGACAAATATAATCATTTAATATGGATTAAATTTATGTGTATAATTCCATAATTGAACACATTCAAACATTCATTATAATGTATATTTTGTTGTTTACGTAGATTTGGACGGATGATGTTTATATATTTGTAATTATATTTTTGCGCGGTCAACGTAGTAATCTTTCTTTATTATTATTTATTTCTAAATTTAATAATTTGGTTTAATTAATAACAAAATATTCCTTTTTTTCTTTTAATCTTTCCATAAGGTTCCAAATCTTACAAAGAGACCGTTAGCTATAGTTATTGTAAATTATACATGATCATTGGAATTAACAAAATTTCAAATCACAAGAAATATATGTTAATGTATATTTTGGAATACTTAATGCAAACTACGCATAAATATGTATATTTATATTTATGCGTACTTTTATTCAACTTTTCCCTTTTTAAATCTTTTTTTATATCTCTTGTGAATTCAAAATAATGTCTTTGGTTGAAAAGGAGGAAAGTGACATATTTACAACAAAACCAAGACCTCAACAATATTGAACACAAATAGGCATATGTCTTTTAATTTAAAATTACATAATTCACCATTGTATATTTTTTAATTAAAATCACATAGTTTATCATTTTAACACTAAAACTAGAGATTTGGAAGAAAACTACATCAAAATGGTGTTATTGGGACTAATTTCCAAATCTTCAGTGTTTTACAACAAACTACAATATATTTTCCAACATAATTGAAGGCAATATGTATAAATAATTTAAGTAAACCTACAAAATATTATTCCTAACCACAATTCAAAATTTTCAAGTTTTAACCATATTTATTAGCAGATCTGATAGGTGCCAATTCAAACAACAGTATTAGGAACAGATGATGATAATAGGCATATATTTTGAGATGTAATTCAAACGAGATAAATAGGCTATTATAACTTTGTACATAAATTTCCCACTCACCTGAAAGCATCCAAATCTGAATAACCTTTTAGGCTAACAACTCCCAAATTCTTACAGATCTACAATTCATCTAAAAAAGGGATACTTTCAGATCTATTGATTTGCAATAAAATAGGAAAAGAGGCAAAAATCTAATGAAGATAATCTTAGATGTCAATTCATAACCTTTTCTATCTAAATTTGATAATCCCTTTCTAATCTGAATGATTTGTATTTGATTGATTGTATATGAATATATTTTCAATTAAGAAATTTGATTGGAAGGGAAAGGAAAGTGGTAGAGCTACGTTGTTACCTACAGATTTGTGTGGAAAAGAATGAGGCCTTACCCCTTTATTTATAGGAGTGGAATTGGCCATGAAGCGTTAGATTTATTTAAATAAATATTTGTCTGTTTATATAATATTTTATATAAAACTTAACCCACTTAACCTAGCTGCCATTGGGCATTTCAGACCTGAAGCAGTCGACCGCTCCTCTAAGGGTATTGACCGCACTTCAGTCAATTGCCCAGTGAGGGATGCTTATATATGGGAAGATATATTATATTTATTTATTTCCTTCCGTTTTTCGTATTTCGTTCGCAATTTTTTCATATAGACTCCATTCGTGAAACTCCAAACATGAAAGTGACGAACGCATCGGTTAAAGTTCCATGGTCAAATTCCTTGTATGCAGAAATTCCTATTTTTGAATTTCTAATTAAATAATTAATCTATTGCCAAAATTATGGGTTGTTACAAGTGATGTCGTTTGGATTGATCAATGCACTAGCATATTTTGTGGATCTTATGAATAGGGTTTTCAGAGATAGGATCGTTTGAACAAGTTCGTACTTGTGGTCATAGATGATATCCTCGTTTACTCCCGGAATGAGGAAGAGCATAAGACGCACTTGCGAGTTGTTTTGAAAATCTAACGAAAACATCAGTTGAGACCTAAGTTTTCGAAGTGTCACTTCTGGAAGAGCGAAGTGAGGTTCTTAGGCTATATTGTTTCTAGAAATGGAATAACAGTTGACCCCGCTAAGGTGGCAGTAATCCAGGACCGGGATAGACCTAAGAATGCGACGGACTTGAGGAGTTTCCTTGGAATGGCGGGATATTATCATCGTTTTATCAAGGATTTCTCGAAGATAGCTACGCCATTAATAGGATTGACGAAGAAGAACCAAGTGTTCACCTGGGATACGAAGTGTGAGCAAGCTTTTGGAATCCCGAAAGAGTGACTAACAAGTGCTCCTGTTTTGACAATTCCGAGTAGGAATGAAGATATGGTGGTTTATATCGATGCATGTGGTGATGGACTGGGAGCAGTGTTGATGCAGAAAGATAGAGTTATGGCATAGGAAAATCGATAACTGAAGTCGCACGAAAGGAATTATCCAACTCATGATTTAGAGTTAGCGGAGATCGTGTTCGCTCTGTAGATGTGGAGACATTACTAGTTGGGGGTTCAATTCGAGTTGTTTACAGATCACAGTCATTAAAGTATCTTTTCTCCCAAAAGGGTTTGAATATTCGGCAATAAAGGTGGTTAGAGTTTTTGGCATCTTGTGATTTTGGTATGGCCTATACTTCTGGTAAAGGTAACCCAGTTGCGGATGTGTTGATTCGAAGACCTGCAAAATTGGGAGCAATGTTTTCGGAATGGAAGCACCTCGAGTACTTAGCAGGATTTGATTTCAGACCACATTGTGCTCTGGAACCTGAAATGTTGGCAAACCTATCGATAAGACCTACTCTCATTGAAAGGATTGGTGAAAGCCAAAAGCGTGATGGAAAGATGGTCGAGATCATTCGAAAGTTGGAACCAGAGGATAAGGAATTCGAAGTCGATCGAGAGGGCTGGCTCCGAAAGAAAGGACAACTGGTTGTTCCTGATATTGATGGATTGAGATGAGGTTCTGTGGGATGTCATCGCTCGAAGTTTACAATTCATCCTAGTGGTAATAAGATGTATCAGGACACGAAGCGAGCCTACTACTGGGAAGGGATGAAGAAGGATCTTGGAAAGTTCATTTCCAAATGCATGAACTGTCAGTTGGTGAAAGCTAAACAAAAGAAGTGGAGTGGGTTGCTTCATTCATTAGAAGTTCCTACGTAGAAGTGGGAGCAAATGTCGATGAATTTTATCGATGGACTACCTAGAACCAAGGTAAGAAAAAAAAGGGTTTGAGTCATCGTGGATCGTTTGGTCAAAAGCGCAAGGTTTTATCCTGTCAAATCGACTAGGACAACATCGAAGTTAGCTGGGCCTTATATTGAATGGATAGTTTGATTTCATGGTATACCAAAGAGCATAGTGAGTGATCGAGAACCATGATTCACAAGTGGATTTTGAAAGAGTTTTCAAGGGACTTTGTGAACCAAGTTGTGTTTGAGTACGGCTTATCATCCCCAGACTGATGGTCAAACCGAGAGGGTTAGCAGAGTTTTGGAAAATCTTCTAAGAGCTTGTGTAATGGACTTTGGCGAATTACATCTATATTTAGTTGATTTTGCATATAACAACAGTTATCAGTCGAGCATCGGGATGGCACCATACGAGGCGTTGTACGGTAGACCGTGTAATTCTACAGCATGTTGGTTAGAGACTAGAGATAAGTTGATACTTGGGATTGAGATGATCAAAGAGACATCGGATTATATTGAGATCGTTCGACAACGAATGAAGGCAGCCTAAGACCACTAGAAGAGTTACACCAATAATAATCATAAGGATTTGGAATTCGACATTGGCGATATGGTTTTTGTAAAGATTTCTCCTTTGAAGAATAATGTTCTGTTCGGAGGTAAAGGAAAGTTAGCTCCAAGCTTCATCAAACCGTTTTCGATAGTCGAGCGAATTGGAAAGCTCGCGTATAGATTACACTTACCCAAGAAGATGTCGAGCGTGCACAATGTGTTTCAAGTGTCATTTTTACGGAAGTGTGTGCACAATTCGAATGTGATTATATCTCCAGATGAGTGTGAAGTCCTAGAAGTTGAGTCCGTAGTTACGAGACCTCGTAAGCCGCTTTGCAATGTGAGGAATAACGAAAAACAGCTTAGGAAAAATATGGTCAAACTATTTAAGGTGCAATGGAGTGAGAATGATGACGATTGTATGTGGGAAACGGAAGAGGAAATGAAGACGATCCATCCAGAACTTTACGTTGGTATGTCCCATTAATGTCATGTCACCTTACACCATTGTAACTTGTACTATTCGTTAGAATTCCGCATGCTAGGATAAGATTATGGATGCATGGCTTGATGGATGCTAGTTTGGTTGATAAATTGGCTGCTTGCGGATGGTAGAGATGCGGAATTGTTTATGGTTGTTTGTGTTTGCTTGGAATTTTGGGGGCAAAATTCTTGGGGGGGGGGGGAGAATGTAACGAACCACATTTTACATATCAGAGAATCATAAAATAATTTTATTTAATTCTACGAGGGTCGGATTATTCTCATATTTTAATATGTTGGTTATGCGGATGTGAGACATGTCCATAATTTTTATCAATTTTATTTATGACCATTTTTCACCTATCAGTTTTGTATAGGGTATAACTTTTGACTAGGACCGAATCAGGTGCTGAGATCGATTTCATTGGAAAGGAAATGATGTTTCCAATTCTGTAGAGTGGTCACATTAAACATTTGGTTTAGCAATTCAGAAGGAATCGTTGTTTTTGTGTTATACAATTTCTGGACAGGTTACGTAGTCGTTAGTAGGCTGACTTGGTGAGGCCTATTAGTGGGCTTTTTAGATGGCTATAAATAGGGGGCAAAGCCAAGGAGAATGATGTACTTTCTTTATTTCTTATTTGGTTGGGATTTGAGATTCTCCCTACTCCAATCAAATACATCTTTCCTCAATTAAATTTTAGGTCTACATTAGAAGATTAAAGATCTACATCAAGGAAGGCAAGATAAAATCAAGAGAGAGTAGATCGCATCAAATTGGGTGATTTGAAGATCGTTCTCCGCTGTCCAGATTTGTAGATCATTGATTTCAAGCTAATTTGAAGATTTGGTGAGTGATAAGCATCTCTCACATGGATTCAATCGAGTATATGGGTTGTTTGATCGCATTTTCATCATTTCAAGTTATTTTCACCTAGATCTACATCATGGTAAGTATATTTCCACTTGAATCACCATAGGATCTAATCTAGCAACTTAATCGTTAATTTCTATGTTAATTCATCTGTTATTACAAGTTAATCCATTTGTTTAGTTCGTTTATTTATCACCATGAATTTGGTACATTTCTTATGTTTGAATGATGAATAATCGTTGTGCTAATGTTTAGGCTAGATTTTGATGGATCGGTCTGACTTCTTCTCTAAGAAATGATGGATCGACATGTGTTCACATGGAAATTGGATGGATCAGGCTAGATTTTGATGGATCGGGAAAAAACGAAGTGGAATGCGTCGACAACACTAGGAAACGCTATGGATCGGAGGGGTTTTGGCATGGATCGGGCATGCATTCGTGTGATGGATCGGCAAGTCTTGGACATTAGATTTGGAAAGCAAAACAAGCGGATCGACCGTGTTATGAATGAATCGGGAAAGAAGGACCTGGTATGAAGTGGATCAGTAGCATTCAAATGCTATGGACCAGATCGAGCAAACGTGTATTGATCAACTGAGTTCGACAGTGTTTGACAAATGCGGTGCTTTGGCTAAGAGAAGATAAGACTTTCCATTATTTTTCAAATCAGCGGTACACCACTGTTTATAAAAGGAATAAAATGGAAAACAATATTACATATATGCCACTTGCATTTTTTTCTTGTTATCTGCTCCTGATATCAACTTCATTACTTCTTGGTATTGGTATCGCGTCCTGGTATTCACTTCGTTACTTCTTGGTATCGTCTTCTTGTATTGTCTCCTTGACTCAACATCAGCTTCATAAGTTCATTATCGGCTTTAGTATTAGCTTTGGTATTGACTTCCTGTATTATCTTCTTGGTATCGGCTTCGGTATGGTAATTTTCTTCGGTATCGGCTTCTTATATTATCTTCTTGGTTTCAGCTTTGGTATTGTCTTCTTAGCTTCGGTGTCGGCACCAAGTTGTTTGTTCCAACAGCTTGATGCCAATAGCATATTTACACCAAACATGACACTATATAAATACTTTTATATATACAACCTCTACTCAAAATGCTTCCTTAGGTCAGTGCATAGACATTCACCATGCCCAACTTGCTACACAAATACTTGATTCTTGCACCATTCATTTCTTTCGTAAACATATCTGCCACCTACTCTTCAGTCTTGACATGCTTTGTTAGAACCAGACCCTATTGAACCTTCTCCCTAATGAAGTGACAATCCTCTTCGATATTATTCATTCTCTCATGAAACACCAGATTAAATGCAATATGCATTGCAGCATGAGTGTCACAATAAAGAGTTATTTGTTTAAAAATATTTATCCCAACTTCACACATAAGATGATCCACCCACATCACTTCAAGATTTCCTTAGCCATAGCTCTATATTCAGATTTAGCACTGGATCTAGAAACAACATTTTGTTTCTTGCTTTTCCATAAAATCAATTTTCCTCATAGAAATGCACAAAACCCGAACATAGATTTCCTATCCAGCTTTGTTCCTGCCCAATCAGCATCACGGAAACATTCAACTCTTGCATATCCATGATTCTTGTACTCATTCCTTGCCCGATAGTTCCCTTAAGATAACTCAAAATATGTTTTAGTTTCCCCCCAATAATACACAGTAGGAGATGCCATAAACTGGCTTACAGCACTGACACCGAAAGCAGTATTAGGCATGTAACAGTTAGATAGTTCAGTTTTCCTACCAATCTCCCAATTTTCTCTGGATCTTTGAACAACTCACCATTTTCTACAATGTTACAGTTTAATGGAATAAGAATAGTGCTAAGTTTAATACCTAGATTCCCAACCTCTCCCAACAAATCAAGAATGTACTTTCATTGAGACATAACAATACTACCATTATCTCTTGTAATTTCCACACCAACGAAATACTTCAAGTCCCCTAAATCTTTAGTGTGAAACTGGTTGTAAATAAAAGTTTTAATGGATGAAATAAATTGTTCATCATTGCCAGTTATCACAATATCATCATTGCCAGTTACCACAAGTAGAATTATATCAGATTTGGTATTCTTATAAAACAATGAGCGATCACATCTATTCTTCACCATTCCAAAGATTTCCATTGCATTACAGAACTTTCCAAACCAAGCTCTAGGACTTTGTTTTAATCCATACAGTGTCTTCTTCAACTTGCACACCATACCACTCTTCCCTTATGCAATGAATCCAAGGGGTTGAACCATGTAAACTTCTTCTTCTAAATCACCATGAAGAAATGCATTCTTTATATCAAGCTGATTTAATTTTTAGTTATATATTGCTGCTAATGAAATAGACTTCTGAATAGAAGTAAACTTGGCTACTGGGAAAAAAGTTTTAGAATAATCTGCTCCATAAATTTATGCATATCCTTTTGCAACTAAACGTGCCTTCAGTCTAGCAATTGAACCATCAAAGTTTTCTTTTACAGTGAATACCCACTTACACCCAATATATCTCTTATTTTCAGTAACCAAACTAAAGTCCATGTTTCATTATATTCACGAGCACTCATTTCTTCAACCATAGCAGTCCCACCATCCAGAATTTGATCATGCTTCCTCAACAATTTTAGGTATAGAAAATGATTCAAGAGAAGTAATAATTGATTGAGTCGATGAGGACAAATGTTTATATGAGACAAATAAAGAAATAGGATATATGCGCTAACGTTTTCCTTTTCATAAAGAAATAGGGAGACTAGTTTCAGGATCAAATGTAGAAACAGGTTCATGTTCAGTTGGAGGGATAGTATCAAATGTAAATGGAGTTGTATCACGAGAAGGTGAGGAACCAATTTCAACAAGATTACTGATATTGTTCTCTTCTTGTACAGACTGTGATATTTCATATACAAGAAAATCATCATTCTCTCCATGAACTTCCTGACTTTGATAAGGTAAGCTTGATGATGACTGAAAGATTGGTGTTTTTTCAATGAAAGTGACAACAATAGATATAAGATATTTATTTAGAGAGGGACAAGAACACCTGTATCCATTTTGCAAACGAGAATAACTAAGGAATATACACTTGACAGATTTTGGATCAAATTTAGAAATTTGTGATCTGACATCTCGAACAAAACATGTACACCCAAATATTTTTGGCTTAACAGGATATAAAGATTTGTTCGAAAACAAGATCGAGTATGGTATATCACTATTAGGAACAGTTGACGGCATACGATTTATTAAAAACCATGCTATGCAAACAACATCAACCGAAAAGCTTTTAGGCATATTCATATAAAATAACAATGCCCGTGCTTTTTCAAGCAAAAGTATGATCTTTCTTTTAGAAACTCCATTTTGAGATGCCGTGTCAACACAAGATGTTTCATGTAACCTTCCATTTTGACATATGTAAGTTCGAAATAAACTCTAAGTATACTCCTTTGCATTATCACTCCTTAGAGTTTTAACAGAAGCATTGAATTGAGTTTTGATTTCAGCACAAAATGAACGAAATATTGAATACAATTCAGATTGGCTTTTCATAAGAAACAGCCAAGTCATACGTGAATAGTCATCCACAAATGTAAAAGAATATTTAAATATTGTTTAGAAATTATAGTTGCAGGTCCCCAAATATCAAGTACAAGTTCAAATGGATAACTAGCTCATTTATTCATTCTAGTGTTCAAACTTACACGATGATGTCTAGCATATAGATGTGATTCACAATTCAATAACTATAATGATTTAAATTGTGGACATAATTTCTTTTAAAAGGGTAAAGATGGATGCCTCAATTGATATTATGTCTTTAAGGCTTGAGAAATACTTGAACAAACAAATGATTGTTGATTTATGGAAGGAGGATCGAGTACATACAGTCCCTTTGACTCACGCCCTCTACCAATAATTTCCTAAGTCACAAGATCCTAAAATACATAATAAGATGGAAAGAATGAGATAGAAAAATCTAATTGTTGTGTTATTTGACCGACAGAGAGTAGATTGGATGCATGTTTAGGTACATATATAAGGCAAATGTTGATAGAAAACGTGAATAGGTTGGACTTACTGTTCCATACCCTTGAATGTTTGAAGATGAACCATTAGCTAAAGTGGCATTGTGTGTAGGAGTTTATGATTGAAAATTCGAGAAAAGAACATTTTACTTGTCATATTATCTGTAGCATCAGAATCAGTAACCTATTAAGTTCTTTATAGATTGACAATAATATTGTTATTTGCAGTAGTAGAAATAGATTGAACTAACTTATTGAGACCATTTTGATATTCAGTAAATTTAGCAAATTCTTCAGGTGAAACCATAACATTCTGGCCAACTTGATCTTGATTCTTCACAACATTATTTGCTTGTTTAATTTCAGCCAGTTTTCGCTTATTTTGTAGCTTCCGACATTCAAATTTAGTGTGCCTTGATTTCTTGCAATATGCACATGACTTCACTGTCTAATTTTCATATCCAGATATACAGCCTCCCTTTTGTATAAATTCTGATTAGGTTTCCATGGTTCATGTTTATTAGTTATATCAATCAAAGCACTGAGTTGGATTTGAACTCGAGACTTCAGTTCTAAGAATCCTCCTAAACACATCATTCAATGATATCACATCTGATCCAGATAAAACTTGAGATTTTGCATATTCAACTCAAATGGAAGTCCTGCCATAAAAATCATGACTACCATTTGCTCCATTTGCTTCTATTGCACTTTAACGTTAGCACTAAGTGGAAGAAACAGATTAAACTCTTCATATGTTTTATTGAATGTCATGAAGTAATTCATGAGAGATTGATCTTGCTTTTCAACCCGATAGAAAGACTTACAAATCTCATACATTCTATTTAGGTTCCCCTTTCCAAATTTATAGAATAATCGAGAATAATTATCAATAAGCATAAAAAAGCAATCAACACACGAGATTTATAGTGGTTCGGCATTAACGAGCCTACATCCACTTTATAGTTCTTCATTCAATAGAGAATTACAATTACAATGAGTGTAATCACTCAAGCACTCGATTTCAATGAATTTATCTCTCCAATCCATTTATTTGATTGAAGAAGAAGATGGTTATCGGTTGTTGGCAGCCATGGCCGAAATGTATAAAGCTTCCTTAGGGCAAAAAGTCCCCTGAATGTGTTGTTCGGATGTATATTTATAGGTAGAAAGTTAGTTAGGGATGAGTGGCCACGTGGCAGCATCAGGGAAGGTCTTGAGAGTAGTGGAGAAAGTGGGGAACATGGCTTCATCCGTGAGCTTACAAGTGTCATTCAGTCCGAGTAAATAGGCATGCGAATAGGTCTCCAATGAAGGGAAGTTGCGTGCTTCAGGCAGTTCGGGTAGGAGGCTTAGATCTGATCCGAACCGGTGTTGTTGTCCCCATCCAACCTGATCTCTCCAAGCCGATCCGATCCGCTCTCCAATTCGATCTGATCCAAGCTCTGGTTTTAGAACGTATAAGGGCTTTAACCTCTAACGTATGTAACCCCGATCGTTTGGGTTTTGGGTGGCTAGATCACAAAACAGGCTAACATTTTGCCCCCCAAAGTACGTCTTATCGTAGATGAGATGTGCTTTGAAATGTCATGTTGAATCTTACTGGAATGTCATCCATCCTTGAGAAGGCTTTATCAAATTGATGTGTCCTTTTGGAGGGATCTGATATTTTTACTTTTTGTTGCACAAATGGCTAGTCATATATCGCACTGCTTCCATGGGTACTCGTTGGACCAAATCTTATGGATGGAGTAGTTTGAACGATCAAGTGACCGTTTAAACCTCGTCGAGTCAAGAGATCATACTCTTTCACCTTAAGTCGTGATGGATCATCGGCTCCTATGTGTGTATGTGCACACAGGTCATTGCCAAACGATGACGCTTTCCTATGCAAGTCAAGTGTGTTGTCGAGTCATGCTTTCTTTTACATGCAAGTCAATGTATGAAGTAGCCATCCAAGTCATGGGGTAATATAAGAATCTCCGAACTTTAAGCTAGTTTCTAGACTATTAGGATATATCACATTAGGATTGGTACATAAATCTGCCATTTGCGCTCGTCTTGGGACTGTCCCAGCATCAGGATATTAATCAGATCATATTAAAAGAAATCCACGACCGTTCCGGGTCGTTTCATAGTCTCGTGATCACATATAAGTCAGCAAGGGACATCGTTGAAATCATATAAACCAGTGCCATTATGATCGTCACAAACATAAGGTAGTTGGAGAGTTCTTCGCATTCTCTGTTCGATGTAGTTGCGAATCAAGCCTTTAAAGTCATGTTTGACCCGTTAGTGGGCTTGATTGAATGGTTAAAATGAATCATATCATACTCCGGAGGTACAGTGTATATGTTCTGAATCATGCATCAAGTCAGGGTCATGTTCAAAATTAGTCTATGAGTTGAAGCTCATGCTCCCAGCATCAGTGGAGGACAAGCGAATTTGGTGCTTATGCCTCCAACATCGGTGGGGATTGGTCCAAGTTGAACGAACATCCAATCTTCTAGCCTTTATATTTTCTATCGTCGCATCGGGTTAGAGCTGCAGGTTCAGCTATCTTAGTCGAACCGTGTCATTCTGTATTCTTTCTATAGTCGTCAAGGGTTGGAGTTGTATACGCAAATGGTCGAGTCTTATTTGCATCGGTGTTATCCCATCTCTTTAGTCAAAAAGCGAGGATTTCCTTATCGAATGCCAGTGAACTTAGATATTCTCCTTGCATTAGCCTTGGAGTTGAGTAAGGTGGTCAATCATTCAAGTAAGCAAACGTCATTAGGGTGTTATTCGATCCCCTTCGTTCATGCTTTGATATAATCCAAAATATCCATCATAGTCTTGTTCAGTCTATCTCTTAGGCTTGGTTCCATTGAGCTTGACAACCAAGATCGCGGGCTCGACCAATGAAATTGGATCTTTCCAGAATTGTACATTCCTATCGGTCTTTTTTTAGGCTATTCTTTTGTCTTTATCATTTCATGAGTCAGATGGTGCTCCATTCTTTGTCATGAAAACGTAGAGATCATCCATCTCAACATTAGTATCCTCTTGTTGCAGGAATCTGTTTGTCTCAGGATAGAATTCACCAATGTTTCTAAGCAAATCTCATGGTAGAAGGATATTGAGGTTTGTTTCACAGGTGAATCTGCCAAGGCCTCTTGGTGGGTCTCACTGTAGAGAGACTTTGAAGTCTGAGTTACCCAAAATATGGATATTGCTGCTATCAACACCATAGACGGTCCAAGTCGATCTACCGATACCACTGTGGAATCTAATCTTTCAAGGAACGTATACAGGGTCTTGTCGGACCTCTGTTTGATTGAAATGAGTAATATGACATTTTGGGTCGATAGATGTGAACCTTTGACTGGTCAATGAAGTTGGTGACCATTGTAATAACCCGGAATTCTGAGCCAATTTAAAAAATTTATTTTGGCAATTTTAGCGAATTTTGATTATTTAAAATGAATTATTTTAAATAATATAGAGGAGAAATTTATTTTAAATAAAATTCGAACGTATATATTTATATAAATCGTCGTTAGAATATATATATATATTAAATATAAAAGGAATTGGAAATGACGTGGTAGTTCGATAATTCGATTTCAAAGTTAAAATGAATATACATGATTAAAAATAAACAGGATTTTAGCGAAACCAAAAATATTGGAATTTAATTGAGAATATCTTGCCAACGAATCCGAAAAATTGAAATTTCATAGTGGGAATCAAAAGTTACGTCCAGTTAAAGATTCATAATAGTCGCTAAGGAATTCTGGCCCTTAAAAATGGAAATTTTGCAAACGACCTCGGTTTTCGACGAAACCACTTTTGTTGGATCCGAGACGTCAAGTTATTGCTAGCTTTCAAAATTCGTAATTTTTCGATTGAATATGTGAGCGTGGCAAAGGAAAACGCATTTGACCAGTTTTAGTTGATTTTAATCGATTGGAAAATGGCCATTTCTCAAACGGTCTCAGAATTTGACGAAATTAGTTTTGTTAGGACCGTATCATTAATACGAAATTAGAAAATATTTTTCTGGAATTTTTCGAGTTAGTATGGGGCCCCGGTAAATTGAAATGCACGTTCAAATTCAATATATAGAGTTATATGTTGATTTTGACGAAAACTGATCGAAACGATCGAGTCATCTTGCGATACATATACCATTGTGTTCGGAATGGGGGTAATTAGCTAGGGACGATAGGCTGTGGGTCTCGTTTAGAGGTCGAAAATAAAAGTTCCTTTTTAGTGGATTAAAATAAAATAAATATTTATAATATACCCTCACCTAACTTTCTCTCTCCCTTCCCCCGTCACTTTGTCAGATCTTAAAAAAAACAAAGTTGCTCCGCCATTCGACGCACCACCGGCCATCGCAGGTGTCGCCTCCCTATTCCGACCTCCTATGGCGGCGCGCCCACTCCTAGTCCCTCCTCTCTCCTCCGCTCGTCCATCTCCTTCTCCCTCCTTCTAAACCGTGAGTTCGATTAGCCCTAGCCCCCTGATTAGTCCCTCCACCGCCACCAAGGTGAACCGCCTCCGCTCTCCCTCCTCCGTCCATCCTCCGCCCGTCTCCAGCATGGAGCAGCCCTCCTCTGGCCCTTACGACTAAGACGCGATTTCTTAACAAAGGTGAGTTCTTTTTATTGAATCTCCTTTGCAGTTTTTTCCAGGTTAAAATCTGATTTTAATTTCAGTTTTTAAAATATAAAGCAAAGTAAAGTAAAGATTAGATTTTTTTATGAATAAAAGATTAGATCTTTATATATATAATGTAGATAGTAAAAATATTATTTTTATAGTATATGAAGAATAAAAATTCGATTTTTAATTTATAGAAGAGATAAAGGAATGATTTTTGTAATGAAATAGCGAAAAGATTATATCTTTGAAGTAAGAAAGATATGATTTTTATATTATAAAAAAGAATAAAAATTTGATTTTTATCATATGTGAAATATAAAAATATAATTTTTATAAAGTAAAGTATTAAAAATATAATTTTTATATAGAGAATAGCGTGATAAAAATATGATCTTTATTATATGAACACCGTTATAAAAATAGAATTTTTATCTATATAGCAGCGGTGTGAAAATAGAATTTTTATCTATATAGTAGCGGTGTAAAATGTGATTTTTATATACACAGCAATAAAATAAAAATGTGTTTATTTATCTATTTATTCAATCAAAAGTTAAAAATATAATTTTTATATAAGTAGAGAATTAAAAATACGATTTTTATATTATATAGATAGTAAAAATTTGATCTTTATGTAGGTAGCAAAATAAAAATCTGATTTCTATTATATATATGTTGAAATAAAAATGTGATTTTTATAGCGTTGATATAAAATTCGATCTTTATATTAGAAGTAGATATATTTTTATCTATATAGTAGCGATGTAAAAATAGAATTTTTATCCATGTAGCTTAGTTATAAAAATGTGATTTTTAGATATGTAGTGAATACGGGCAACGAAAGTGACAAAAGGCGAGCACGACGAAGATTTTTACATATGAAGAGTCGTGGCATTGGTTTAGCTAGTCGGTGAGAACTTCTCACTTTAATTCTTATTTTCTAGTTGAAATATATACTAGGATGTAGACGGTGTTTAGCAGCACCCGACACCCGTCGTCCACAGACCATGGACGACTTGTATGCTTGTTTGATGTGTTGTGAAGTTTGTTTGTGATGTTGATGTGAAATGAAAATAAACATTCATGTGTTGAAATAAATTAATATAGTTAAAAATATAATTTTCAACGTGAATGTGAATAAATAAATATTCATTTACAAACCGGACGGTTTGTTTATGTACACCTATTTGAAGGACATTGATTGGGACGATAAATTTTACACATCGCCCAACTGCACAAATAATATTCAGGGTTTGTGGATTGAAACCCCACACGGGTGTTGGGATGATATTTGGCGTACACTAATCCTAATTATTTAATTGTATGTCGATCGATTGGTCGACAGACTGTGTAAGCGTTAATTATTTATATTTAATGCTTATGCAGTTGTGTGGTGCACTTTGGATGATGGTTGATTATTTATCGTTACTATTATATACATGTATTGTATGGAATCCATATAATTAACATTATATGGTAATTGATTGGGCCTCAAAAGAATATTATAAAATAAAGATTCATGTGTTGACAGTACTCATGTGTTGAGATTAGTCATGTGTTGTAAGAAATATAGATTAATGTGTTGAACGAAATATTTTAACAATAAAATTTACATCTTTATCATATATAAAATTAGAAACTAACTGGAAGATAGATAAGATGAGTGGTCTCCTGGATATTGATTTGATGTTGGTTACGGTTGGATTCTGATTAAAAATTAAACGATAGAAATCATAATTTTATAAAATATATTAAATAACAAAAATAGTCACGTGTTGACAGTACTCATTTGTTGAGATTAGTCATGTGTTGAAAGAAATATAGATTCATGTGTTGAATAGAATAAATATTCATTTGTTGAATAGAATAACGAAGTTATTGAAAAATATAAAGCCATGTTGATTAGAGATGCGCCATTTTGACGCAAGCGATATTTATATCGATTATATTCGTTTTTATAATGAATATTGAAAAGAGATTTAAAAATCGAATATTTATGAAATGAATTCGAATTGAATTGAATATAAAATGAATTCGAATTGAATATAAAATGAATTCGAATTGAATTGAATATAAAATGAATTCGAATTGAATTGAATATAAAATGAATTCGAATTGAACTAAATATAAAATGACTTCGAATTGAACTGAATATAAAATGAATTCGAATTGAATTCAAATCGAATTGTAATCGAATTGAAATTGAATTAAATAGAAATGCAATTGGAAATTGAAGTGAAATCGATTTGGAATGAATTCAAATCGAATTGAAAACGAACTGAAATTGAATTGAAATCGATTTGAATTGAAATCAAATAGAGATGAATGTAAAAAGATTTTATAATGGAAAATTCAATTTTGATTTGAATTTGAAATGAAGGTTGAAATTGTTTTTGAAACAAATTTGAAACGATTTATAAAATTCGTTTTAAAAGGAAATCGACGAAATATATATAATATATATATATATTATATATATAATGGCCTGAATAGAACGCGCCGCGCCGCGGCAGTTCGTGAATTTCGACCATTGACTTAGAACGGACATTACGGGAGACCCGACCGTCGGATTCTCCTAAAACCGGAACCGTTGGGTTCGTATCGAAAAGAGCTTTCTAAGAATACAAGAGATTTGAAATCTGATGGTTGGATTTGGACATACGTCCAAATCAATTTCAGAAAAGGTCGCTGTAAGTGCAGTTCGATGGCCTTTTTGGAAATCGACTGTACGGGCCTTGATAAAATTATCAAAAATATCAATAATTTGTGTAAAATCATAAGAAATGATTTGTGAAGAATTGGGATGAAAAACTCCATATTTGAAAAGATAAAAATAGATTTTTATCAAAATGAACTAGTTTTGAACTAGAATTTAAAATCCAATTATTTTTAAAATAAATAAATTGGATTTGAAATGGGTTTTAAATAACCAGAATTTCCAATATATGAATTGGAATGGATTTGAATCGAAATTGTCTTTGGAATATTTTGATATTAGATTCCGCGATTATACAGATATTTTGGAGGAAATTTGGAAGATATATTTTATATCGTTATCTCCAAAGCGATACTTGTGGGTTTCAGAATTTGATATTGAATATAAACTGATATATTTTCTATTCAGAGCCTTGCATTTAATATCAAATGAGATTTGGGTTTATCGTGAACGGTGTTTTAAATAACACTTGTTCTTTAACACGATAATAAATAGAACGTGATTTGGGTTTATCGTGAACCGTGTTTTAAATGACATTAGTTCTTTAACCCAGTAAAAGGAGTTTTAATGAATCTGTAATTAGATTGAAATGTGAATTGATAATTTAAATTATCAAATTTGGAAAGTGAGCGAGAATGGAGTATCACCAGTTTTGCTCCAAAGCGATAGTTAAATCTTTAATTCGATTTGAACGTGAAAGGGTAATTAATTTTACCGATAACACCATGGTGTTAGATATGGAGTATTACCAGTTTTGCTTCATGGAATGAATAGGTTGGGATTGGGAAATAAAATAAATAAGTACTTCGGTGTGGTTCGCTAACCCCGACTAGTTTGGAAAACCTTAACATGGTTTGAAATGACATCCAAAGGAAGATTAAAGAATAAATGTAAAAGAATTTATCTTTGATAAAATTAATGGGAACCTTTCCCTAAGAATGTGAAATTTAGAAACTAACTGTAGGTTAGCTAAGAAGGATGGTTTCCTGGGTATTGATCTGATGTTGGTTTCGGCCTTCGGGGTTAATATTTAGGGAATTGTTCTCTTGCTAATTTACGGTTAGTGACTGATGAATTGGAATGAGGTGTATGTTGTGTTTATGTAACATTTGTTTATTATATACGCGGGTTATTCGGAAAGGCCGGGTTTATACCCATTCTGAATAACCGATTCGACGATAAGTCGAAGATAAAGACAGTGGTTGAAGACCGGAAGTCTTCACATCATTTGGGTTATTACTGATGATCTTGATCGGGCTGTACACCCAAGATGAGGGAATCAGTTGGTGATCGTCCAGACGTACTTGGAGATCGATGGATATGCGAGGAAAGTGCCTCCGGTTTCGTTCAGACCCAGAACGAACTTGTAAATGGACTGTGTGTCTGAGATTGGATTTTATTCTGTGATTGATCGATCTCTTTTAAATACATATCTGTTTGGCGGTGGAGAATTTATTCTCTTGCTTAACGCCCTTCTCTGAGACGTACGAGCTCAGAGGTTGTATATCGATGGACATCAGTCGCATGGAGTGAATTGCCTGTGCGGCATTCCTAAGTGGCAGATGATCAAGGCTTCTGTTGAAAAGCAAAGTCTTGTGGTTGATGATCATAGCACGGCCTACGTGGCCCAGCTTTGTGTATAGCGTGGATTCGCGAGCCTCACACCTCGGTATGAGTTAAAAACGGGATAAGGACTGCAGGGAGGGCACGATGTTTCTTTCTAGCTATGGGTGGTGTCAGTGCTTAAACTAGCTGACATTTATATATATTTTTACCTACGTGGTTGTTGGAATGAGGCGCCTCGATTTTAGGTCTGTTAGGACCGGGAAACATGTGTTCAGGAATAATTAATCCTCAAATGTAAGGGAGGACCGACCCTGAAGCATCCAAGGGTTACCCAGAGTGTGTAGTCCTGAGACATTTGCTAGGGTGTCTCGAAGCTGAAAGGAGCTTGCCCCTTGCCTCGACTCATGACGGAAATCCAATTTCCAATACGAGATATGTCGGTTTTATTTGTAGAGCCTTGTATTGGCGACATGATAGATGGTACCCATGCCGCCTATGATTGATATTTATGATTGAAATTGTTTTGACACTATACACTTATAATAGTATCAAATGATTTGTTTTAAATGTACCAAGCATGTTTGGCTATTATAAGGGAAAATCCTATCCTCCGGCTTGTGTTGCATTGTGTGATGGGACCTGGGTCTTATAATAGCTTCATTTTTCAAAAAAGCATTGCGTTATTTACTCTATGCACTGGTATTCTTGAGAGCAAACCCGTTCCGTGTTATACGGCGTGGTCCTTGGAATTACTCTCTCTTAAAGTAAAGATTAATAATTGTTTTAGTTCTCACACCAGTCACATGACTGACCTGGAGTTTATTGTTTTAACCTAAACTCTGGGTGCCCTTATTTTCGACACGGGCAGCTAGTAGTTTTGGTTTTGCAGATTTATATTCACAGGATCCTGATTTACAGCTGGAACGATGCTCGGAAAGCTCTGTATCCGTGTATCACCTTCTGTTGTGCATTGTATTATTTTTCCGCTGCTATGTATTTAAATGTAATTTAAATCTTTGATATCCATTGTTGTATAATATTTATTCATACTCTGTATATTCTTGTATTCTGATGGAATTGTTGTAATAAGCAATGAAATGTTCTTCTGTTTGCATTCTGATTGGTCATGTTCTCAAAGCAATCTGTGCTTTCCTTACCGGGGAAGTTACGGGTTACTACATTTGGTATCAGAGCTTTGGTTTACAAAGCTCGAGAACAAGACACATTAGAACCGAATGAAAGAATCCATCAGATATTGGATTAGTAATATCCAATTAGAAAGACTCGTTAGAGATAGGATCAGTATTATCCTAGAACGAGTGTGAAGAGTATATTTTTCAAATGAAAACAATATTGTTTTGAAAATTTAAATCGTTTTATATGTATTTGAATATTTATTAGTATTGAATTTGGACAATCTGATATATAAAGATTTTGCGTATACGCGTCATGAACGTATATTCGAAGTTTTAATATACTGGATAGATATAGAATCACATTCTAGACACCCGGGGATAATTCTGATGATGTGGCCACATCATCAGTATTTATGTTTGTGTTTCGAAGGTGTGATATCTATATATTTCCATTAGACTGGTGTGAGAACCAAAATATAGCTAGAATACATTGTTGTGAATTGGCATCAAAAATGTGATTTTTGTATATGTATCAAAATTATGAGTTTGAAACGATATTCCACTAATTGATTGATGGTTGTGTTGTTTGTTTATTTGTTTGAAATTTTGAACCATTATGCCAAATTGAATCAAATATTGAACTGTATTGAAAAATGATTACAATTGCATGCATATACATGTACTTACATTGAACAGGTCATAGCAAGGAGGCTAGAGCAGAGAATAAAATTGTTTGCCGGACAAATAGGTACATATTTATTGTATTTCTTTGGGTTTGGATGATTTTATGAGCCGATTGGCTAGCCGCTTGGATTTTCTTTTTCTTTTGGATTGAAGAAAGCCATGGGAGGCTATATGAAATATCCCGAAGTCCCCGGTACAAGGGAGGTTATGGCGAAATTTTTCGAAATTTAGGGTGTTAGCCAAATTTTTGAAAAATTTGAAAAGTTCTTAGAAACTGAAAAGTTGAAGAACTTAAGCCGTAATGAAAATAATGAAAGTTGAGTTGGTTTGTAAAACAACTTTCAGCTTCGTTCCTTTTCGGGGATGAAAAGTTTTAAGTGGGGGAGATCGTAATAACCCGAAAATTCTGAGCCAATTTAAAATTTTTATTTTGGCAATTTTAGAAAATTTTGATTATTTAAAATGAATAATTTTAAATAATATTGACAAGAAATTTATTTTGAATAGAATTCGAACGTATATATTTATATAAATCGTCGTTAGAATATATATATATATTTATTTTAAATATAAAAGGAATTGGAAATGGCGCGGTAGTTCGATAATTCGATTTCAAAGTTAAAATGAGTGTACAGGATTCAAAATAAACCGGATTTTAGCGAAACCAAAAATATTTGAATCTAATTGAGAATATCTTGCCAACGAATCCGAAAAATTGAAATTTCATAGTGGGAATCAAAAGTTAGGTCCAGTTGAAGATTCATAATAGTCGTTATGGAATTCTGGCCCTTAAAAATGGAAATTTTGCAAACGACCTCGGTTTTTGACGAAACCACTTTTGTTGGATCCGGGATGTCAAGTTATTGCTAGGGTTCAAAATTCGTAATTTTTTGATTGAATATGTGAGCGTGGCAAAGAAAAATGCGTTTGACCAGTTTCAATTGATTTTAATCGACTGGAAAATGGCCATTTTTCAAACGGTCTCAGAATTTGATGAAATTAGTTTTGTTAGGACTGTATCGTCAATACGAAACTAGAAAATATTTTTTTGGAATTTTTCGAGTTAGTATGGGACCCCAGTAAATTGAAATGCACGTTCAAATTCAATATATAGAGTTATATGTTGATTTTGACGAAAACTGCTCGAAACGATCAAACCAGCTTACGATACATATCCCATTGTGTTTGGAATGGGGGTAATTAGCTAGGGACGACAGGCGATGGGTCTCGTTTAGAGGTCAAAAATAAAAGTTACTTTTTAGTGGATTAAAATAAAATAAATATTTATAATATACCCTCACCTAACTTTCTCTCTCCCTTCCCCCGTCACTTTCTCAAATCTGAAAAAAAACGAAGTCGCTCCGCCGTTTGATGCACCACCGGCCATCGCAGGTGTCGCCCCCCTCTTCCGACCTCCTATGGCGGTGCGCCCACTCCTAGTCCCTCCTCTCTCCTCCGCTCTTCCTTCTCCCCTCCTTCTAAACCGCGAGTTCGATTAGCCTAGCCCCCTGATTAGTCCCTCCGCCGCCACCAAGGTGAACCGCCTCCGCTCCCCCTCCTCCGTCCATCCTCCGCCCGTCTCCAGCGTGGAGCAGCCCTCCTCTGGCCGTGAAGCCCCCCCCCTTACAACTAAGACGCGATTTCTTAACAAAGGTGAGTTCTTTTTATTGAATCTCCTTTGTAGTTTTTTCAGGTTAAAATCTGATTTTAATTTCAGTTTTTAAAATATAAAGCAAAGTAAAGTAAAGATTAGATTTTTGTTATGAATAAAAGATTAGATCTTTATATATATAATGTAGATAGTAAAAATATGATTTTTATAGTATAGGAAGAATAAAAATTCGATTTTTAATTTATAGAAGAGATAAAGGAATAATTTTTATAATGAAATAGCAAAAAGATTATATCTTTGAAGTAAGAAAGATATGATTTTTATATTATAAAAAGAATAAAAATATGATTTTTATCATATGTGAAATATAAAAATATAATTTTTATAAAGTAGAAGTATTTGAAAATATAATTTTTATATAGAGAATAGCGTGATAAAAATATGATCTTTATTATATGAACACCGTTATAAAAATAGAATTTTTATCTATATAGTAGCGGTGTGAAAATAGAATTTTTATCTATATAGTAGCGGAGTAAAAATGTGATTTTTATATACATAGCAATAAAATAAAAATGTGTTTATTTATCTATTTATTGAATCGAAAGTTAAAAATATAATTTTTATATAAGTAGAGAATTAAAAATACGAATTTTATATTATATAGATAGTAAACATTTGATCTTTATGTAGGTAGCGAAATAAAAATCTGATTTTTATTATATATATGTTGAAATAAAAATGTGATTTTTATAGCGTTGATATAAAAATTCGATCTTCATATTAGAAGTAGATATATTTTTATCTATATAGTAGCGATGTAAAAATAGAATTTTTATCCATGTAGCGTAGTTATAAAAATGTGATTTTTATATATGTAGTGAATACGGGCAACGAAAGTGACAAAAGGTGAGCACGACGAAGATTTCTACATATGAAGAGTCGTGGAATTGGTTTAGCTAGTCGATGAGAACTTCTCACTTTAATTCTTATTTTCTAGTTGAAATATATACTAGGATGCAGACGGTGTTTAGCAGCACCCGACACCCGTTGTCCACAGACCATGGACGACTTGTATGCTTGTTTGATATGTTGTGAATTTGTTTGTGATGTTGATGTGAAATGAAAATAATCATTCATGTGTTGAAATAAATTAATATAGTTAAAAATATAATTTTTAACGTGAATGTGAATAAATAAATATTCATTTACGAACCGTACGGTTTGTTTATGTACACCTATTTGAAGGACATTGATTGGGACAATAAATTTTACACATCGCCCAACTGCACAAATAATATTTAGGGTTTGTGGATTGAAACCCCACACGGGTGTTGGGATGATATTTGGCGTACATTAATCCTAATTATTTAATTGTATGTCAATCGATTGGTCGATAGACTGTGTAAGCGTTAATTATTTATATTTATTGCCTATGCAGTTGTGTGGTGCACTTTGGATGATGGTTGATTATTTATCGTTGCTATTGTATACATGTGTTGTATGGAATCCATATAATTAACATTATATGGTAATTGATTGGGCCTCATTCCAATTTGGAAAATAAAGAATATTATAAAATAAAGATTCATGTGTTGACAGTACTCATGTGTTGAGATTAGTCATGTGTTGTAAGAAATAAAGATTCATGTGTTGAACGAAACATTTTAACAATAAAATTTACATCTTTATCATATATAAAATTAGAAACTAACTGGAAGATAGATAAGATGAGTGGTCTCCTGGATATTGATCTGATGTTGGTTTCGGTCTTCGGGGTTAATATTTAGGGAATTGCTCCCTTGCTAATTTACGGTTGGAGTCTGATTAAAAATTAAACGATAGAAATCATAATTTTATAAAATATATTAAATAACAAAAATAGTCACGTGTTGACAGTACTCATTTGTTGAGATTAGTCATGTGTTGAAAGAAATATAGATTCATGTGTTGAATAGAATAAATATTCATTTGTTGAATAGAATAACGAAGTTATTGAAAAATATAACGCTGTGTTGATTAGAGATGCGCTATTTTGACGCAAACAATATTTATATCGATTATATTCGTTTTTATAATGAATATTGAAAAGAGATTTAAAAACCGAATATTTATAAAATGAATTCGAATTGAATTGAATATAAAATGAATTCGAATTGAATTGAATATAAAATGAATTCGAATTGAATTGAATATAAAATGAATTCGAATTGAATTGAATATAAAATGAATTCGAATTGAATTGAATATAAAATGAATTCGAATTGAATTGAATATAAAATGAATTCGAATTGAATTGAATATAAAATGAATTCGAATTGAATTGAACATAAAATGAATTCGAATTGAAATGAATTCAAATCGAATTATAATCGAATTGAAATCGAATTAAATAGAAATGCAATTGGAAATCGAAGTGAAATCGATTTGGAATGAATTCAAATCGAATTAAAAACGAACTGAAATTGAATTGAAATCGATTTGAAATCAAATAGAGATGAATGTAAAAAGAATTTATAATGGAAAATTCAATTTTGATTTGAATTTGAAATGAAGGTTGAAATTGTTTTTGAAACAAATTTGAAATGATTTATAAAATTCGTTTTAAAAGGAAATCGACGAAATATATATAATATATATATAATGGCCTGAATAGAACACGCCGCGCCGCGGCAGTTCGTGAATTTCGACCATTGACTTCGAATGGACATTACGGGAGATCCGACCGTCGGATTCTCCTAAAACCAGAACCGTTGGGTTCATATCGAAAAGAGCTTTCTAACGAATACAAGAGATTTGAAATCTGACGGTTGGATTTGGAGATACGTCCAAATCAATTTCAGAAAAGGTCGTTGTAAGTGCAGTTCGATGGCCATTATTTGAAATCAACTGTACGTGCCTTGATAAAATTATCAAAAATATCAAAAAATTTTGTAAAATCGTAAGAAATGATTTGTGAAGAATTGGGATGAAAAACTCCATATTTGAAAAGATAAAAATAGATTTTTATCAAAATGAACTAGTTTTGAACTAGAATTTAAAGTCCAGTTATTTTTAAAATAAATAAATTGGATTTGAAATGGGTTTTAAATAACCAGAATTTCCAATATATGAATTGGAATGGATTTGAATCGAAATTGTCTTTTGAATATTTCGATATTAGATTCCGCGATTATACAGATATTTTGGAGGAAATTTGGAAGATATATTTTATATTGTTATCTCCAAAGGAAATTTGGAAGATATATTTTATATTGTTATCTCCAAAGCGATATTTGTGGGTTTCAGAATTTGATATTGAATATAAACTGATATATTTTCTATTCAGAGCCTTGCATTTAAAATCAAACGGGATTTGGGTTTATCGTGAACGTGTTTTAAATAACACTTGTTCTTTAACCTGATAATAAATAGAACGTGATTTGGGTTTATCGTGAACTGTGTTTTAAATGACATTAGTTCTTTAACCCAGTAAAAGGAGTTTTAATGAATCTATAATTAGATTGAAATGTGAATTGATAACTTAAATTATCAAATTTGGAAAGTGAGCGAGAATGGAGTATCACCAGTTTTGATCCAAAGCGATAGTTAAATCTTTAATTAGATTTGAATGTGAAAGGGTAATTAATTTTACTGATAACACTGTGGTGTTAGATATGGAGTATTACCAGTTTTGCTTCATGGGATGAATAAGTTGGGATTGAGAAATAAAATAAATAACTACTTCGGTGTGGTTCGCTAACCCCAGCTAGTTTGG
Source organism: Allium sativum (assembly GCA_030737875.1). NCBI lineage: Eukaryota > Viridiplantae > Streptophyta > Magnoliopsida > Asparagales > Amaryllidaceae > Allium > Allium sativum. The sequence continues at coordinate 743,867,771 of CM060916.1, read as the reverse complement.
AAAACCTTAACATGGTTGAATGACATCCAAAGGAAGATTAAAGAATAAATGCAAAAGAATTTATCTTTGATAAAATTAATGGGAACCTTTCCCTAAGAATGTGAAATTTATAAACTAATTGTAGGTTAGCTAAGAAGGATGGTTTCTGGGTATTGATCTGATGTTGGTTTCGGCCTTCGGGGTTAATATTTAGGGAATTGTTCTCTTGCTAATTTACGGTTAGTGACTGATGAATTGGAATGAGGCATATGTTGTGTTTGTGTAACATTTGTTTATTATATACACTAGTTATTCGGAAAGCCCGGGTTTATACCCATTCTGAATAACCGATTCAACGATAAGTCAAAGATAAAGACGGTGGTTGAAGACCGGAAGTCTTCACATCGTTTGGGTGATTACTGATGATCTTGATTGGGCTGTACACCCAAGATGAGGGAATCAGTTGGTGATCGTCCAGACGTACTTGGAGATTGATGGATATGCGAGGAAAGTGCCTCCGGTTTCGTTCAGACCCAGAACGAACTTGTAAATGGACTGTCTGTCTGACATTGGATTTTATTCTGTGATTGATTGATCTCTGTTAAATATACATCTGTTTGGCGGCAGAGAATTTATTCTCTTGCTTAATGCCCTTCTTTGAGACGTACGAGCTCAGAGGTTGTATATCGATGGTCATCAGTCGCATGGAGCGAATTGCCTGTGCGGCATGCCTAAGTGGCAGATGATCAAGGCTTCTATTGAAAAGCAAAGTCTTGTGGTTGATGATCAAAGCACGGCCTACGTGGCCCAGCTTTGTGTATAGCGTGGACTCGCAAGCCTCACAACTCGATATGAGTCAAAAACGGGATAAGGACTGCAGGGAGAGCACGACGTTTCTTTCTAGTTATGGGTGGTGTCAGTGCACAAACTGGCTGACATTTATATATATTTTTACCTACGTGGTTGTTGGAATGAGGCGCCTCGGTTTTAGGTCTATTAGGACCAGGAAACGTGTGTTCAGGAATAATTAATCCTCAAACGTAAGGGAGAACCGGCCCTGAAGCATCCAAGGGTTACCCAGAGTGTGTAGTCCTGAGACATTTGCTAGGGTGTCTCGAAGCGGAGAGGATCTTGCCCCTTGCCTCGACTCATGACGGAAATCCAATTTCCAATACGAGATATTTCGGTTTTATTTGTTGAGCCTAGTATTGGCGACATGATAGATGGTACTCATGCCGCCTATGATTGATATTTATGATTGAAATTGTTTTGACACTATACACTTATAATAGTATCGAATGATTTGTTTTAAACGTACCAAGCATGTTTGGCTATTATAAGGGAATACCCTATCCTCCGGCTTGCGTTGCATAGTGTGATGGGACCTGGGTCTTATAATGGCTTAATTTTTCGAAAAAGCATTGCGTTGTTTACTCTATGCACTGGTACTCTTGGGAGGAAACCCGTTCCGTGTTATAAGGCGTAGTCCTTGGAATTACTCTCTTTTAAAGTAAAGATTAATAACTGTTTTAGTTCTCACACCAGTCACATGACTGACCTGGAGTTTATTGGTTTAACCTAAACTCTGGGTGCCCTTATTTTCGACACGGGAAGCTAGTAGTTTTGGTTTTGCAAATTTATATTCACAGGATCCTGATTTACAGCTGGAACGATGCTCGGAAAGCTCTGTATCCGTGTATCGCCTTCAGTTGTGCGTTGTATTATTTTTCCGTTGTTATGTATTTAAATGTAATTTAAATCTTTGATATCCTCTGTTGTATAATATTTATACATACTCTGTATTCTGATGGAATTGTTGTAATAAGCAATGAAATGTTCTTCTGTTTGCGTTCTGATTGGTCATGTTCTCAAAGCAATCCGTGCTTTCCTTACCAGGGAAGTTACGGGTTACTACAACCAAGGTGTTCCAGCGGTAGATCGATTCAATTGCATGCCACTAAAATTGTATAGCAACAATGTAAGTCAAGATCCAGAAATGGTAGCTTGAAGTGCTGCCTCTAGTGAATCATCAGTTAACATTGGCAGTCTGGCCTTCGTCTTTAAGAATTTGTCGCCAATTATCCAATTTAGCATTGGTGTCCCCAGCATGAAGTCTTGAAGTGAGTGGAAGCTGGTCTTCGGCTTCTTGGTTCCGCATATAAATAGGCTTATATCCTTTAATTTTGGAAGGTGATCCGCTGCTCGAATTTATGCGAGTTAGTTTTGAGGAGTTATTCTTTTGGTTGCAGTCTGAGATCTTGCGGAACTCCGATGATTGTAAATGTGCATAAAGTCAGCGGATAGTTGAATTGCGCTACTCGAAGCTTGTATCCCGTGGCCCCCATCCTCGGGGTTTTTTACTAAGCAGTGATCATCAAATCCATGTCTTCTCAGAATTCATACTCCTTCATCAAGTCGTGAGTTAGAGTTTGATACAAAATAATTTGTTCGTGTCCAGCTCATGTTCATCCAAGCTCTAAGGTTCAGAGTTAGGTGGCAATCAAGTCAGTTTATAGTCACCTCAAATGCTTCCACTTTCCCCCTGCATTAAGGAATGGGGAGCTTCATGTTGAAGTTGAGTTGGATTTGAAGCATTCTTCTGAATTGGAGCAGAGGTTGGTTGGACTCCATTTAAGTTTCCAGTGGCTCTCGCACTGCCGCCGTTTTCATCGAAAATGTAACAGTCAAAAGTTGCATGCTGCAAATGTATGGAAGGGAGTTGATTGCATTGTGGGAATTCAAAACAACGTTCCCAACCTGTCATAAGGTCTCATGAGATCTGAACCGCGGTAAGCCGTAGTTTCTCGGCCTTCCATCTACCCGAGTAAAGAAGTTATCCATTATTTTCTATCACTTTCGGAAAAGTTCATCTTGCTGAGCCATCTGGGTTTTCAATTCAGCAAGGGCACCATCCATTTCATATCTAGCTGATATGTTGAGGGTTTATTGCGAGAGGAAGTCGTCTGACTATCTTCATTCGTAGCACCTCCTGTGCCAACATTCTCAGCATGGAAGAAGGTTCTATCTTCCTTCTTCTTAACCCTTGAGTCGGAGCATCAAGTAATCCGTTTCCTTGCAAGCTAGAAGTTGAAGTAATGGCGTGCTCCCTTGTCTGGGTCCTTTCAATAGGGAAGTAATTTGGGACTAGTAAATGGGCAGTCACTCTACATCCATTCTGTGGTCCTTAAGCAACCTTTCAAAATAGTCTTGTATGCATAGAAAAGAGACATTGCTTTTGAAATTTAAGTGATCGAGTTTTCCAAGTGCTCGAGTCATTGGATTTTCCGTTCAATGTACTTGCAAGGCGGCACTCATCATTGCACTTGATATATTACTCCCAAAGCCTCCATTCGATCGTTGTCTCAGGCCGTGATATATGATGTTGAAAGATTTCATCTCAAGGCCTCCTTTTGATTGTAGCCTTGAGTCGCAAAGGAAGTTTTGCATTAGGCATCAACGCCAGCCTTCTGGACGGGGCTCTTTGCTTGTTTTTCACTGGCCTGTCGTTGTCGCGATTTGGGGCCTCGCATTCTTGACCAGTTATCCTATGCAAAGTTGCATTCAGTAAGTAAAGTGATAGTCCTATAATATCACACGTTTGCAAGTTTGTAATCAAAACATTACTATGCTAAGTAATAAACAACAAATCACATTGGAAATCGAATACGGGCTTCAATCCAGTGCCCTGCAAATCATAATTCCTACGAAGAGATAGCATGTCATATTACAGCTATCATAGAGGGTGTGATGTGAGTGCGTGTATGCCCCCAATCAATCGTGGATAAAGTGCCTAGCCAGGGCTTGTCTGGGATTGATTAGAATTGACAGTGTAATTCGCCCCAGTCAGAAAATGAGGGGTGTGGGCTAAACTTTCATTTTTGCCCCAATCCTATAGTGGAGTAGGATCCCTTTTGTGGCACTTAATCGCAGTGCCTTTATACTCTTCAGTCATATGCCCAGAATAGAGTTTGAACTCAGCTTTCAGTCTTGCCCCTACCCTAATCCTTCATTAGGGTAGGAGTTCATTTGTGGCGCTCAATCTCTGGCGCCTTTATACTCTCCCGTCGGATGCCAAGGGTAGAGTGGGATCAAGGCGGTCTTTTAATCGTGGTACACCTTCACGCCTTGTGGACGCTCATCTTCTCGTCCTTTATACCCTCTCTTGGATCTTGAGAGCCAGAGTGGTAAACATCATCCTCATGTCCTTTATACTCTTCTTCAAGTCATGGGGTTAGAGTTATTCGGGCGAGCAGTCGCGTCATTCGCCATACGACTCCTTCTACACTCTATTTTCAAGAGTGGGGGTCCGTTATCTCAAATGTCATTCTCAAACTCGGTCTTATTCATTGCTCCATGCTCCACTTTGGTGGATGGATCTTTTTGGAAAAGTGCTCGGATCACACTCGCCGGGGTGCTACCTCATATTTCCTGATTCATGGGTAGAGGTGGCCATTTGCAATAATCAATTTTCTCCCATCCCATCGACTTGTGGGATGGAGTTTGGTCGGACATTGCAGTATAATTCTTTAAACGTTCTCTCAAGTCATGAGAGCTAGAGTTGTGGATCGTGTGGTCTTTAATCCTGGGGTGCCCCTCACACTCGTTCTAGGTTTATACATATATCCAAGCTCTAAAGATTAGAGTTAGTTGGGAAAACAGTCAGAAAATGTTTTCCAAGGCTCTGCTTTCCTCCGATCAATCCATGGGGGGAGTGATTGGCTCTGAACTTCGGGTACCTGCATCATTCATATCGCATGAGTTAGTTATGTCAATAACTCAGGAAGCATGTAAAAGAAAATTGCATGATTGAAAAGTAAGCATATCAAGAGCCATTGCTGCCTCCTTTAACGGATTGAGCCATGTGGATGGTCGAACTGCATTCATCTGGAATTGGATTCCGACTTTGAAATGAAAACGTCAATGCACAATTATCTTGAGGTTTGCCACATGTCAGCCAAGGATGCTCCTTAAGCTATACAGCTTCTCTCAGGTGGAGGACGTGGCTCTGTAAACGAGCAGTTTAGTCAGGCTCATTACGGCAATTCTCCATAATTCTGGCTGTAGGTGCTCAAAGTTTGATTGGTACCAGATCCGGGGTACCTACATCATCTACATATAAATTCATCTGAGTTAATTACATCAAATAGCTCATAAATCATGGAAATATAAGAATCATGTTTAAAAACTATCATGTTAAAGGAATGAATATCATTCTGTGCGAAAATGGCATTGCACGCTCTTTGCAGGTCCATTTTACCTTGCTCAATCTCTGTTAGGGGATGGCTGCCAAAATCTTTAGCTGGTGGTGATCGTCTTTTCAAACCGTTGTTGGGTGGCAGTCCCAAGAACGAATAGACCTTGATTGGGGTCTTGGAGTGACAAAGGTAGTTAGGTAAATACTATAAGCAAATGACGAGGTCGCATCTCCTTTGAGTCGCCTTCTTACCCTCATGTTAAGGGCAAGGATTTAGTGCCAGGAAGTCATGTATGTACCGCTAATGGTAGCACATCATCACACTGGTGCTATGACGGTAATTGGCAGGAGAACGATGGATCCATGATTATAGAAACTTTTGCGCTTTCCATGCTAGGGAATAGTATACGGCTAATATGGTAGATAATCATATCTCATCCATCCACGGATATGCCGTCGGTCCCATGTCGGGAATAAGAGCTGATGCATAGACAATCAATCAACATCCAGGTTTAAGTGTTCTAAACCTTTAACTCACCGATCTTCAGGCAAGGCTGAGGCAGTCGGTCATGCAAGCTTATGAGGTATCAACTTTGAATTAGATGATGTAATCACGAGAAATCCATGCTCGAATCTCCAATTTCCCCCAGCATTTGAGGCATGATTTACTTGACAGTTAATCAATGAAGGGAGTGGAACTTATAATCTTCACTTTATAATTCCAAAATGTCAATCATCGGAGGTTTCCTCCATGTACATCTTCCACCAAGCGGGAAGTCGGCAAGTGCTTTTGTCGAATCGTTCAAGGTAGCGAATTCAGCAATGAGATTCGTTGATGTTTATCCCGGGGTGACCTTCTAAGGGAAACTAGCAATGATGCCTTGCATGTCGTATCTTAGGGATTTAAGAATGATGGTTCGCCTTTCACTTTATCTTATCGGAAGCGCTCCATGTCGTAGGAAGTTCTGTAGACTAGCTTAGATCTACATTCCATTTGAGCAATCTTCCCAAGGCCTCAGGTCGCTACAGGGCCTGTCGTAGCGGCTGATTAGTGCATACCATGACCAGATGAGCCTGAAAGTAGTGGTGAAGTTTTCTTGAAGTGATTAATAGGTTATAAGCGAGCTTCTCAATCTTTAGGTAGCTGCACTTTGTGGCCGCCAACTTCCTGTTCACATAATACACTGTTCTCTGGATTCTAACCTCCCCACGAATGAGTGTCAAACTAATTGTTGTGCGATGATACTACTTAGTTTATGAAAGCAATCTTCCTAAGCCACTGGCTTAGATAATATCGGGGTCCAGGGATGCATTTGTTGGTCGCTCTAGAAATAAACCTACTCAGTGCCGTCACCATCCCTGCTAATCTTTGAGCATCTTTAATTCTCTGTGGCTCACGAATTTTCATAAATGCTGCAATCTGGTCAGGATTGATTTCGATTTCGCGTAAGCTAACTATGAAGCCAAGACACTTCCATGACGCAACACCAAATGAGCATTCCAAAAGGTTTAGCTTCATTCCATAATGTTAGGAGATACTAATCATCTCTGCTAAATCTGAAACGTGGTCGGTTGATTGCTTGGACATCACAAGCATATCATCTACATAGACTTCCATGGCCTTTCCAATTTGGTTGTGGAACATACGATTCATCAAGAGATGGTATGTTGCTCCAAGATTCTTCAGTCTGAAAGACATTATCACGATACAGTATAGTCCAAGATTTATGATAAAACTTGTTTGTTCTTGATCGAGCATGTTCATGTGAATCTGGTTGTAATTGGAGTACGCATTCATAAAAGAAAGAAGTTCATGTGTAGCCTTTGAATCCACCAACTGATCATTCGTTGGTAACGGGCAGCTTTCTTCTAGGTAGGCCTTATTCAGATCTGAAAAATCGATGCTCGTACACCATTCTTCACTAATCTCCTTAAAAAATATAGGATTTGATATCCAGTCGAGATATGTAGCATTTCCGATGAATCCATTATTTATCAACTTCTCTACTTCTTCTTTCAAGGCAGTTGACCTCTCCGGGCCCAGCATATTCCTATTTTGCTCTATAGGAGGATGCTTCGGGGTTATGTTCAGTGCACGACTCATAATCGACGGCGAGATCCCACACATGTCAGCATGGGTCCATGCAAATGCGTCTTGATTGTATCGTAGAAAATCAGTCAGTTCCCTCATCCGAAGGTGGTTCAAACGGGATTTGATTTTCGAGACCTTTGCTGGTCATCGTTATCAATTGGAATATCCACAGCCGCTTTATGAAATGTCGCCCTTTTGCATCCCGAATCTTCATCCTCTCTAGGATCTATATCTTCGGACAGGTAATCGAGCGACTACTTCCACGATGCCTCTTTTACTCATTATGTTGATTCCTCCTTTGTAGGAGGGGAAGCATTCTCAAGTTCCATGCCATCTCCATCGCGTAGCATCTTCCATTCATCCAAATAGCCGGCTCTTCCTGTAACCTGGTCACCATGGACCATTCCCACTCTAACTTCGGTTAGGGATTTTAATAATAGACACCAAGAAGCAATGTAAGCTTTGAATTCTACTAGAGTTGGTCGCCTTGTAGCTGATGAGCAGTCAAGTTACTATCATCTAGGTAAGGATCCATATATCCAATCGTGGTTTACAGTGGCTCAACTGGTACCTAACTCTGGGCACCAACGCATGTTGATTTAACCCTTATCTTGATAGAAAGCAATTGTCATCAATGTGGTTAATAGCAGATAGGCAGTGCAAAGGTTAGTAAGTTCTTCAGGGAGTGAACCGCAGGACATGTGCCTTTCATTATGTCATACAAGTGAAGTGTAACTTTGTAGTGTTAGGATCCTTAGTCGCTTCCTGGTATCTTGTCAGTGAGAATCATCATGACCAAAATTATCCGAGCCATTTTCATAGTAATGTCCGTATTGCTCTATATCAATGCCACTCGAGATTCCGTCGGTTGGACAGGCTTTAGTCATATAAACTAGGTGGTCGCTACTCTTTCAGGGACAGGATCAGTTGCAACGGTGAAGTGTATAAACATAGGAGCACTAGAAGAGGAGGCTTCTAGAAGATAGTCATTGTCTCGTATATTGTCATTGATAGCAAGTTGAATCTGATCGATAGCTCCTCACATTGGCTTACTGATGTAAGTAGGTGTCATGGCTCAAGGAAGAATCCTAATTGTTGCCATCTTGCTGTGATATTCTCATAATATCTGTCTAATCTTCATTGACAAGCTTTGATGACTACTGTTAGCCAAAATATATGTCGAGCCGAAGGCGAGCCGACAGCAGATCCGGGCGCAGCGCCAGTGGGGGTCTGGGGCCCCACAGTCTTGGCGGCGAACCGCATGATTTTTTCGATTTTGGAAGATGGAGCCTTTTCTGAAATGATATATGTATTTTTTTCCAAAAACAGTCGTAATGGGTCGGATCGGAATTTGCCTTCAAGCTGCGATTCAGAGATGTCATCGGATCGCGATTCGGGTATGTCATCGGATCGGCGTTGATCCCTCGGGTCGGATCGGACAAGTCTCTTTGGGTTGGGTCGGTCCTACTTCATTCGAGCGGATCGGGTCAACTCTCTGGTCCGAGCGGGCCGGGTCGACTGCATCTAATTTGGAGCTTATCCTTTCTTAATTCAAACCAGCACCCCTCTTTTCTATCTGATCTTAGGCTTATTTTGCATCCGACCCGATCCCTTCATATTCATCTGATCCGAAGGCCATTCAAACTGGAAGCATATCCAATCATATCCAGAAAATTTTATGGACTTGATTTCCAATCTTTGGCGATTACTACTAGATGGCATGGGGGTGGATACACATCTGGTGATCTCATGCAAAGTCAATATAGAATTGACAGGATTTCCTCATCGGGCTTATCGATCCAATAAGTAGATTGGAGAATCCTTAAATACTGAGAATCTTCATTTCTTTGTGAAAGCACCAAAATGTCAGACCAAAAAATGGCACCAACACCCAATATGATAGATTTCATATAGAATAATTGAAAATAATCATTAAGAAGTATAAAAAAGCAATCAACACACAAGATTTATAGTGGTTCGACATTAACGAGCATACATCCACTTTATAGTTCTTCATTCAATAGAGAATTACAATTATAATGAGTATAATCACTCAAGCACTCGATTACAATGAATTTATCTCTCTGAATACATTGATTTGATTGAAGAAGAAGGTGGTTGTCGGTTGTTAGCAGCCATGGCCGAAATGTATATAGTTTCCTTAGGGCAAAAAGTCCCCTGAATGTGCTATTCGGATGTATATTTATAGGTAAAAAGTTGGTTAGTGATGAGTGGCCACAGCACCAGGGAAGGTCTCGAGAGCAGTGGAGAAAGTGGGGAACGTGGCTTCATCCATGGGCTTACAAGTATCATTCGGTTCGGGTAAATAGGCACGCGAATAGGTCTCCAATGAAGGGAAGTTGCGTGCTTCAGGAAGTTCGGGTAACTTGCCGTTGTCCCCATCCGATCTGATCCGAGCTCTCCAATCCGATCCGAGCTCTCCAATTCGATCCGATCCGAGCTCTGGTTTTAGAATGTATAAGATCTTTAACCTCTAACATATGTAACCCCGATCGTTTGGGTTTTGGGTGGCCTGGTCACAAAACAGGCTAACAGGTTCCCCTTTCCAGAATAAAGCTCTAGATAATCCACAAGTTCTTTCACAAATTCACAATGATTTACCAAACTAATAGTCTCACCTTCTATCGTATTTCGAATTTGAAGAAATAATCAAGCATCATCACGAAGCCAACTTACTGCTTCTTTATTTGATGAATATGCTTCTGGTGGATCTTATATAAGATGATTGTCTCTATCAATACTTCGCAGATACAATAAAATAGTCTTACTTCAACTAAAGTAGTTTGATTCACTCAAATTTTATTTGGTTATCTTTGACATTATCTGCATGACCTCCATGACTGATTTAGTTTCTCCCATGATTCTCGAATCAAATTTTAACTATGCAGATCTGAAGAACAAATCAGGATCTTTGCTCTAATACCATGTTATAATTGAAGAAGAAATTATATGGATAAGAGAAGACAAAACTTTCTCATTACTTTTCAAATCAGCAGTAAATCACTATTTATATAAGGAATAAAATGGAAAACAATATTACATATATGCCACTTACATTTTTCTTGGTATCACCTCCCGGTATCGACTTTATTACTTCTTGATATCAGTATCGCCTTCTTGTATTGACTTCATTACTTCTTGGTATCATCTTCTTGTATTATCTCGTTGGCTTCAATACCGGATTCAACACTTCATTATCGGGTTCCGTATCAATATTGATATCAGCTTCTTATATTATCTTCTTGGTAATGGCTTCGGTATGGTCTTCAGCTTCGGTATCAACTTCTTGTATTATCTTCTTTGTATCAGCTTCGGTATCATCTTCTTAGCTCCGGTGTCGGCACCAAGTTTTTTGTTCCAACAGCTTAATGATGATTGCATATCTACACTAACATGACACTATATACATATTTACATATATACAACCTCTACTCACAATATAAATATTCATTCCTCACGGTTTTGTTTTACATTTAAAATTTTATTTGTTTCACTCTCCATTTTTCATGCAACAATTCTCTTCTTTGAAATTTTATTATATAGTATAAGCCAATCAGAATTTAATGATTTAGAATAATTTTCTTCCTTCATTGTTAAAAGAACTCCAATTTTGAATAATAGAGAGGTTTTTCTTCTTAAACTTTAATAAATCGCAATGGGTATGTATATATACATGTATATGTATGTATCTATGTATATATGTATACGGTCTATTTTTGTTACGAACGATTATTATTGCTTCTTATAGCTTATTTGTTTCTTGTGAATAATATAGTTAATTCTGTATAAATGACATATTCTAGTGAAGTCCAGACTTGGGAATTGTCTAATATTTTTTCTACTGAAATAGTTATGTAAATCAAACAATTTTCTTTTCACCATGTCATATTAAAAAGAGAAACGAGGTTCCATCATTTATGCAATTACAACTTCACTTAATAATAACTTAATATTTTCATTCTTTTTTTTTAAGAATGCATTTAATTTTTCACTAAATTCATGATTAGCAGTTTACTTTTTTAGTGTCTTACAACAAAATGGTTAGTTTTTCCACTGTTGTATGGTTATATTAGTAGACTAATCGACAAACTTAGTCTGATATACCTTCAAATCCCATGCAAAATGTAGGATCAGTGGATGTTATTCAAAATGAAATCTAAAAGTTGTGTTACAGCAATGGAGAAGTAAAAGACGGGTAAGGCAGACCCAAAACTAAAGGGAGGAAGTTGGGAAAATTTTATTATTTAACGGACATAAGATTTATGCTATGTTATTGTTCAACAGCTTGAAATGGTAACCCAAAAAACTAAAGGTCCATTTTAGTGAATTATATCTCCTGGTAAATCGCATAATCAAAATGATTAATCCCCGCTTGAAAATATTTGCAAATTATCAACCTTCTACACTACCCTCTTCTATACTATCATCTTAACCAACCTTTCAATCAATTGCACCAAATATAAAGTGCCAAATCCATGCATTAAACCAAGGCCCTAGCGTCTACCTCGTCTACATCTACGACCGCCTCCTTCTGATCAACCTCTTGAGAAATGGGCTACACCTCTGATGTACTCTACTTCCATGACAACAGTGAGCAAACCAAGTCCAGTCGCAAATTCTTGTCCTGATTTTTAAAGTATTTATTTTTTTTGAAAATCCTAGCGATGCAACCCGCAAATCTCATGACTCGTTGAAGTCTACTGTAACACCCCGTAATTTTAAAGAACGCTAAAATGATAAAATAAATAATACTTAATTAAATATTAGGAATTAAGTAGAACATATTGCACCATTGTCTCGGAATTGTTCTTAAGATAGACTCCGAGTTTGCATAAAACAGACATCGTAAGAAGAAGATATTAAGGTTTGAAGTTGGTATACATATAAGCAAAATATATAATCAAAATCGAAGAGCGGAAAAGGGAGGGAAATCAGCCCGTTAGGGGTCGACCCCTACAAGAGGGTGTCGACCCAAGGGTTGACCCAACCCAGATCTTGGACAGATCCATCTTTCTAATCTGGGACTCGTTTCTTGACCAAATTCGTTGACCGTAGGCTATAAATAGGACTTCATTTCTATTGTTTTATTCATCAAAAATAATGGAGACAACGAGGTGCTGCCCCAACTCAGATTGAACTAACCTATTCGTCTGCAACAACAATATATACGTATACAATAATCTCTGCTACAAAATCAACATTCGTTTCTCAGTTCATTAGATCCACTCTCTGTGAGTTCATGTTATTTTTAGATATAAACATTTAATAAGTAATCCTGACATGTTTATAGGTTTGGATCTAAGCCTATGCCCGTTAATAATCTGAATTATAACTAAATAGATCTGCCACTACTTGTACACCTAATCTACTGTTTAGTTCTCATATACCTATTCTTGAGTGCGTAAATGTACACATAACGGTGCAAAGACACGAGGTTAAGTTCGACTTGTGGTAGAAGTCTTCCCGGAACCACCTGGCATATCTGGCATCCACCAGTGGTAGACTTAATGTGAGAAGTCTAGTGCATTAACAAGCATGAATGGAAAAACGATAATAAATTGTTAACCTGTAATACTTAACCTGTTTAAATCTATGGGGGTTACATGAACCTATCAAATTGACATGGGTTAAGTAAACTTGCTTGAACTAATGGAGGGTTAAGTAAACTTGCTTGAATCTGTGGGGCGGGTTATATAAACCCAACAAACTTAACCTGTTTTATATGTTAGTGTTATGCAACCTTGTTAAATTATTAGGCATAACCTATCAAAATCCTAGTAGTGGGGATGCAAGCCTAGGGGATGGCTTGTATCATCTGTTGTGTGGGACCCGTATCAGTCAGTAACCCATCTTGGTATCAAATGGGGAACCCCGAACTAGGTCGGGGTTAGGGCACGCTTATTGAGTTGATTATAAGAGGTTCATTTGAGTGGGGGTGTTGACGGCGCACTCCATCGGACTCATGTGCATGCATGAATCCGCTTGAGTTGGGATAATAAGATGCTGTGACATCAGTAGATGGTCATGCATCTCGTTAAGAAAGGGGTTTCCACTTTAGGAATTGATACATCCTACTGTGGGGCCAGCACAGGGTATCTACAGGATAGGGAGCCGATCGATTGGAGTACTAATTAGGGTACATCTAGTCTTGCTTGTTTAGGAGCCTGTTATTATCGTTGGGGGTAAAATCTGTCATTTCTATTAGGCTACCTGTTATTATTGTATGGGATAAAACCCTTCACTAGAAGTACACCTAAGTCTACCTTCTATTTCTGTTGGGATCATTTTGTTTCTGTTATACTAGTATTGGTGCAGAGAAAGTTATTTGAGAAGCGCAATATATTCTGTTCTGTTTATTCTGTTTATCCTGCTCAGTTTGTTATGCATACTTATGATATTATTGTCTCTCTCTCTCATCCGGTTTATATACCTATCATAATGCTTTTACTTATTTATATGTTAAAAGTAACTGGACTCGCCAGACTTTATGCCTGGCCCTTTTTTTCCTTTTCTTTCTCTTCCTCCCCCCCCTCCCCCCAAAATTCTCAGGGTGGAATACTCAGGCTTGATTAGGATTCTCTCTTTCATTTTGCCTGGAGCTGCTTAGATGTACCGTTTGATTTCTTGTCTTCTCTGATATGGCTATTTTTTGGGACTATGCTTTTTATATAATAATGCATTCTGATGATTTTAATACAAAACAGAAATTCTAAATTGATGTAATGTGTTTTCTGTATTTCAGACTTATAATGTAACTGGGTTTTGGACCATGATGTTTCATGTCTAATAAAGTTTTATATTGTGTTGTTATTTTATATTTGTCTTTTGATGTTTCTATTTCTATTTACCTATAACAATTCACAAAACTTAATGCATTCTGATAAAGATTGATATTAACGGGCATGGGGTGTCACACTTTGTATCAGAGTTGAAGGTTACCGGATTAGATAAAAGATTTTGAAAATTGTTTTCAAAAAGGTTTTAAAAGAAGCATCTTTCAAAAGAAAAGTCTATTTTGAAAAACATATTCCGCAAAGCCATATAAAATATCTCTCGATTCTCCGCTTGATTCCATTTTCCTTTTCTTTTCAGCATGTCTGGGGCACCGATTCTTCCTGAAGGGTGTCCCCATTGTGGCATGGTTCCGTAGGCATGTTAAAACTACGACACATGTCAAAGGGAAACGAAGTGCCCAACCTCCATCTGTAGCTGCAGTAGTCCAGATGCTACTAATTTTCTATCAAGCTTAGTAAGGATTCCCATGCAATGGAGGCAACCTTCGAGAGACTTATTAGCATGTTACACAAGGATGATGAAAAGGAGAATAAGGGAGTTAGGCTATGGAGCACAGCCCAAGGATGAGAAAAATGGTGGCCCAGGAAGGGAACATAGATAAAAGAAGGAAAGCCTAATAAATTTCAAATAAAGGCAAGAAGAAATGTCATGATCACTTGGGTCATTTGGTCAAGCAATGCACAAGAAGGAATAACGCTTGTTTCAACTATGGCAAAGTCGGACACTACACCAGGGAGTGCCTGAAGAAGCAAGGACAGGGCCAAAGGGAAGGACCTTCTGGAGGGCAAATGCATGCTCTCGTGGTCAGTATACTGGATAAAGGTAGAAAACTTTTTGTTAAAGGTTTGATTTCCCTTTCCAATCATCCTGTTAGAACTCTTTTAATTCTGGCGCTTCGTAGTCTTTTATGTTAGATTCTGTGGTTGAATCTTTGCACCTTAGTACTAGTATGGTTTTTAGATCCCGTTGTTGTCTCAAACCCCATTGAAGGTACGACTCATTTGTCTATGATTTGTCGGGGTTTGTGAATATATGTGTTAGGTGTTGAGTTTGAGTGTGAGGTATATGTGCTTGGTTTTATGGGCTATGGTTTGATTCTAGGGATGGATTGGCTAACCATGTATGGTGCCATTCTAGATTGTCAGAGGAGCATCGTTATATTTTCGACTTGCCATGGAAGGACCCTCGAGAATTCTTGTGACCCTAAGGTATCTTTCATGCTTAGTTTCCTAGAGTCTCTTGATGTATTTATCGGCCATATACGATATGTACCTGTAGTCTGTGAGTATCCTGATGTTTTGAGGAGGTTCGGGGTTTACCTCCGAGGCACAAGATTGATTTCCGTATATATTTAGTGGACAATGCAAAGCCAGTTGCATTGCTTGTGCGCCATATGGCTCCAAGAGAAAGAAGGGAGCTCAGCAAATAATTAGGGGAGCTATTTGAGAAAGGGTTTATTAGGCGAAGCATGCATGAATGGGGTGCTTCTGTAGTATTCGCCACTAAGGCAGATGGTTCACTTTGCTTATGTATGGATTATAGGGAATTGAACAACCTCACCAAGAAGAATAGGCAGCCACTTCCGAGTATAGATGATCTGTTTGACCAGCTTGTTAGTGCATCTATTTTCTCCAAGTTAGACTTGGCCACAGGTTTTCATTAGTTGAGGGTGGCCAAGGATAGTATAGACAAGACTGCCTTTAGAACTGCAGATGATTTCTTCAAATAACTCGTCATGCTTTTTAGGTTGACGAAGGCACCCGCATATTTTGTGGATCTGGTGAGTAGGGTGTTCGGGAGTTTTTAAATAAGTTCATTGTGGTCTTTGTTTATGACATCTTGATTTTCTCGAAGAGCGAGGAAGAGCATGTCCGATATTTAAGAGAGGGTTTGAAAACTCTCCGAGCATATCATCTTAAGGCAAATTTCTCCAAATGTCATTTTTGGAGAAAAGAAATAATATTTCTAGGGCATGTGGTCTCTAAGGATGGGGTAGCCGTAGATCCCATGAAAGTAATTGCGGTTCAAGATTGGCAGATTCCAGAGAATGCAACGGAGGTAAGGAGTTTTCTTGGTTTAGCGAGCTATTATAGGAAGTTCATTAAGGACTTCGCGAAGATATCAGCCCCACTCACCAGACTGACGAAGAAGAATTTAACATTTTCTTGGGGTGTTGATTGTGAGGATGCTTTTCAGCGATTGAAGAGGGCTCTGACAACAGCCTAGTCTTGAATTTGCCTGATGGGAACAAAGTGTTCACAGTATACACTGATGCATATAGTACAGGGCTTGGTGTGGTTCTAATGCAATAAGGAAGGGTAGTATGTTATGGAGGTATACAGTTGAGGGTTCATGAAAAAAACTACCCTACCCATGACTTGGAGTTAGCTGCCATAGTATTCGCGCTTAAGACTTGGCATCATTATCTACTTGGAGAGAAGTTTGAGTTGTATACCGATCATAAATCTCTCAATTATTTATTCTTGCAGAAGGATCTCAATTTTAGGCAACAAAGATGGATGGAGTTCCTAGCGTCCCATGACTTTTAGATTACTTATACCCCTGGCAAATGTAATGTGGTGGCGGATCCACTGAGTAGGCAGAGGATGACCTTGAGTCCTCTATTGTAGAGAGGCGGAGCTTGGAGTATATATCAACTTTTGATTTTAGACCCTCTACTGAGTTCACACCTGGCTTATTGGCTTCCTTAGAGGTGCGACCTACACTTTTGGACTAGATAGGAACTTCATAGCGAGTGGACCCATAGATAATAGACATCTTGATATGCTCAATAGAGGTGAGACTTCCAATCACCTTAGTAGATATTCCACAGATGATAGAGGGTGGCTGCGATGAGAGGGAAGGCTTTGTGTTCCCCGAGTTGGGAGTTTGTTGAAGACAATCCTCGAGGAAGCCCATCATTCTAGGATGACTATCCATCTAGGTTGTGATAAGATGTATAGAGATATGAAGAGGGTTTTCTTTTGGGCTGGGATGAAGAAAGATGAGCAAAGGGAGCCCAATGGCTTACTTCATCCTTTGGAGGTTCCACAGTGGAAGTGGGAGAGCGTCTCTATGGATTTCATTGATGGTTTTCCTAGATTGAGGAAAGCCAACACCAGTAATTGGTTTATAGTTGATAGGCTTGTTAAGAGCGCTCATTTCAATCCTGTTAAGAGTACGAGGACGGCAAAATAGTTGGTAGCAGTTTATCTTCGTGAGATAGTCCGTCTACATGGAACACTTCCAGTATGGTGAGCGATTGTGACCCCATATTTACTAGTGAGTTTTGGAGGAGCTTGAATGAGCATTAGTTACGTAGTTGTGTTTGAGCATCGCTTATCACCCTCAGACCGATGGGCAGACAGGAAGGGTGAATAGAGTTCTTGAGGATCTTTTAAGACCGAGGTATCCTAGACTTCGGGGGGACTTGGGAAGAGCATCCTACAACAACAGTTATCAAGCTAGTATTGGCATGGCACCGTTCGAGGCATTGTACGGACGACCTTGTAAATCATCGACTTGTTGGTGGGAGCCTAAAGAAAGACTTCTATTTGGACCTGAGATGATTAGGGAAACTTAAGAGAAGATTGATCTCATTAGCAGATGCATGAAGATAGCTCAGGACAGGCAGAAGTCCTACGCAGATAAGAGAAGAACTGATATTGAGTTTGAAGTAGGAGACATGGTTTTCATCAAGTTATCACCTTTGAGGAATGTGGTTCGCTTTGGATCTGTAGGGAAATTGGCACCAAGGTTTGTAATACCTTTTCCAATAATAGAAAGGATTGGACAAATGGCCTAGAGAGTAAAGCTACCTGACAGATTGATGGGGATTCATAATGTTTTCCATGTTTCTCATTTACGGAAGTTCTTGCATGATACCGCAGAAGTAGTTGAGCCGATTATGCTTGAGGAAGTAGAGGTGGAACGATAGGCGACAATTAGACGAGTTCCTACCCGTATTCTTGGATCAGAGGTTAAGAAGATACGCAACCAAGAGGTCAAAATGATGAAAGTTCAGTGGGGTGATGACCACGAGGATGCAACTTGGGAGATTGAAGACAAGATTCTCACTTCATACCCTTTTCTTTTCAAGGGTATGTTCTTAACTTCTTTTTCCAAAGCTTTTATTCGTACTTGTTTCTGCCATCTTAGTATATCCAATCGATCGAATCTTCGACCTTTAGGTAGAAAACCAATGGATGTAAAACATGCATTTGAGACATGTTATGTTTGATGGATACAAGTGGATGCAAGTGTTTGCTAGTGGTTGCTCGAGGATGCATACACACACTAGGCACTAGATCGACTCAATTGCTCTCATACTGCATATGGATGCATGTGCATTTTTCTTCTTTTATGGATGGAAATGGGTGTATCATCATATGGATGGTGCATATGTATGGATGATTGTGCGCGCATAAGCCTTTACATGATATATTATATTATTTGCATACATGTTGGATTCATGGCACTGACATACATTGCGTTAAGGAGGTCAACTGGATCGGCGGACCACCTGATCTTTCGCATTAGCATAGGGACATAGTCACACACTATTGCATATGTTCATATAAGCATTACAATAAGATCATGTATGCCTGTGATTGGTAGATGAGTAGATGGATGATGGATGTTAGGATATACATTTTTCTTAACTTAGAGATTTCGGGGAAGAAATCCTTTAATTAAGGGAGAATGTAACACCCCGTAATTTTAAAGAACACTATTGTAAACTAAAGAATACTTGATTAAATATTGGGAATTAAGTAAAACAGATTGCGCCATTGCGTTCATCTCGGAATTCTGCTTAAGATAGACCCCGAGTTTGCATAAAACGGACAGTGTATGAAGAAGATATTAAGATTTGAAGTTTATATACATATAAGTAAAAAAAATATAATCAAGTCCAGAAAATCAAAATGAAGAGCGGGAAAGGGAGGGAAATCATCCTGTTGGGGGTTGACCCCATGCCCCATAGGTTTCGACATATGGGTCGACCCTTACGCGGGGGTGTCGACCCCAGGGTCGACCACACCCAGATCTGGGGCAGATCCATCTTTCTGAACCGGGACTCGTTTCTTGACCAAATTTGTTGACCATAGGCTATAAATAAGACCTCATTTCTATTGTTTTATTCATCAAAAATAATGGAGACAACGAGGTGCTTCCCCAACTCAGATTGAACTAGCCTATTCTTCTGCAACAACAACTTATATGTATACAAGAATCTCTGCTACAACATCAACACTCTTTTCTCAGTTCTTTAGATCCAGTCCCTATGAGTTCATGTTATTTTTAGACATAAACATTTAATAAATAATCCTGACATGTTTGTAAGTTTGGATCTAAGCCTATACATGTTAATAACCTGAATCATAACTAAACAGATCTGCCACTACTTGCACACCTAATCTACTGTTTAGTTCTCATATGCATATTCCTGATACGCCTATTTTGTCATTATGTCTGATAGTGTCACTGTATGCTTATTCTGTAGTATGCCATTTTCTGTCATCATATGCCTGTTTTGTTATTATGCCCATTTTTGTTCTCTTCTCTCCCTCCTTCCCTTTTTATTTTTATAGCCTAGGCTACCTTCCAGCCTAGGCTATCGCTAAAATATGCGTGCGCATGAAATTGAGGATTGTTGGGAATGATAGGTTAGGGAATAACCTGTATCATAAAACCTGATGGAGATTTGATGGCATAATCTACACCTTGATCTAAAACTTTTATTTGGGGCATAACTTGTATCATGACTCGGACTGGGATTTAGGGCATAACCTTTGATAAACATGAAAAATTGTTTAATAATGAATATGCCTAAATTTACAGTAATTAGAAACTGTAACCGCACTTAGACATGAGGTTAGATTACACTTGTGATAGAAGTCTGCCCGGCAAATCCAGCATCCACAAGTGGTTAATCTAATGTGAGGGGCCAAGTGCGTAAATATAAACGTAACGGTGCTAAGACATGAGGTTAAGTCCGACTTGTGGTAGAAGTCTGCCCTGAACCACCCAGCATATCTAGCATCCACAAGTGGTCGACTTAATGTGAGATGTCTAGTGCATTAACAAACATGAATGGAAAAATGATAATAACTTGTTAACCTATAATACTTAACCTATTTAAATCTATGGGGGTTACATGAACCTATCAAATTGAGTAGGGGTTAAGTAAACTTGCTTGAATCTGTGGGGGCGGGTTATATGAACCCGACAAACTTAACCTGTTTTATATGTTAGTGTTATGCAACCCTGTTAAACTATCAGGCATAACCTATCAAAATCCTAGTAGTAGGGATGCAAGCCGAGGGGTGGCTTGTATCATATGTTGTGTGGGACCCGTATCAGTCAGTAACCCGTCTTGGTATCAAACGGGGAACCCCGAACTAGGTCAGGGTCAGGGCACGCTTACTGAGTTGATTATAAGAGATTCATTTGAGTGGGGGTGTTGACGGCGCACTCCGTCGAACTCATGTGCATGCATGAATCTGCTTGAGTTGGGATAATAAGACATTGTGACATCAGTAGATGGTCGTGCATCTTGTTAATAAAGGGATTGCCACTTTAGGAAGTGATACATTATATTGTGGGGCCAATACAGGATATCTACAGAATAGGAAGCCGATCGATGCTTGTTTAGGAGTCTGTTATTATCGTTGGGGGGTAACACCTGTCATTTCTGTTGGGCTACCTGTTATTATTGTATGGGGTAAAACCCTTCACTAGAAGTACACCTAAGCCTACCATTCTGTTTTTGTTGGGATCATTCTGTTTCTGTTATATTAGTATTGGTGCAGAGAAAAGTACTTGAGAAGCCAATATATTATGTTCTATTTATCCTGCTCTGTCTGTTATACCTGTCTTGTGATATTGTTGTCTCTCTCTCTCATCCAATTTATATACCTGTCATGATGCGTTTACTTATTTATATGCTAAAGTAAATGTACTCGCCAGACTTTATGTCTGATCTGCTTTGTTTCCTTTTCTCCCTCTTCCTCCCCCCTCCCCCCTCCCCCAGGTTCTCACAGTGGGAATACTCAGGCTTGATTAAGATTCTCTCTTTCATTCTGCTTGGAGCTGCATACATGTACCGCTTTGATTTCCTGTCTTCTCTGATAAGGCAATTTTTAGGGACTATGATTTTATATATTACTGTACTCTGATGATTTTAGTACAAGACAAAAATTCTAAATTTATGTAATGGGTTTTCTATATTTCAGACTTATGATGTAACTGGGTTTTGGACCACGATGTTTTTTGTTTAATAAAGTTTTTAATTCCGCTATTATTTTATATTTGTCTTGTGATGTTCTGTTTACCTATAATACTTCACGAAACTTAATACATTCTAAAAAAGAGTGACATTAACGGGCGTAGGGCATCACATCTGCGATCTGTAAGTCTTCCATGGATTCTAGTATTGGTCGAAGATGTCCCAGTCTGATGCTCGTATAGTATAATTGAAAACCAAAGGGTCAGCATACGAGCTTTTGGTTTGGGTTTTGCAGTTTGTTTGGGCCCATTTGTTTGGTTAATGTCAAGAATAAATCTAAGATTTACGTGGAAGAAATTGAAAAAGCTTGAGGATCGTGGAAATTTTACTTTTACCAGTTTTTATTAGCATCACTTTTATGCTTTCCTTGTTCTCGAATTGCTAGTACTAGGTTATTATTATAATTCCTTACTAATATTTCTATAAAATATTAGTATTCATTCTACATGGTTTGTTTTATGTTTAAAATTTTATTTATTTCACTCTCTATTTTTCATGCGGAAATTCTCTTCTTTAAAGTATATGCCAAATCATAATTTAACGGCTTAAAATAATTTTCTTCCTTCATTGTTAAAAGAACTCCAATTTTTAACAATGGAGAGGTTTTTCTTCTTAAAATTTCATAAAATTGTGAGGGGTATATATATACATGTACATGTATGTATGTGGTCTTTTTATTATGAATAATTACTGTTACATTCATAGCATCATTTCATATTTTCTTTAAAATATTAATATTCATTCTTCATGGTTTTGTTTTACATTTAAATTTTTATTTGTTTCACACTTATTTTTCATGAAACAATTCTCTTCTTTAAAATTTTATTATAAAGCATCAGCCAAATAAAATTTAACGATCTAGAATCATTTTCTTCATTCATTGTTAAAAGAACTCCAATTTTGAATAATGGATAGGTTTTTATTCTTAAATTTTCATAAAATTGCGATGGGTATGCATAAATACATGTATACATATATATGTATATATGTATGTATGTATGTGGTCTACTTTTGTTGTGAATAACAGTTATTACTTCTAATAGCGTAATCGTTTCCTTGTCTAATACAATTAATTCTTTATAAATGACATATTCTGGTGAAATCCAATCTAGGGAATTGTGTAATGATTTTTTTCTACTCAAATAGTTATGTAAATCAAACAATTTGGATTTTCACCATGTCATATTAGATAAAGAAATGAGGTTTCATAATTTATGCAATTTCAAATTCACTTAATAATACCTTAGTATTTTAATGTATCATTTTTTAAAATGCATTGAATTTTTCATTAAATTCATAATTAGTATCATTTTTTCGTATCATACAGATAAATGGTTGATTTTACTATCGTTGTATGGTTATACTAGTAGACAGACTGACAGACTCAGTCTGATTCGCCTTCAAATCGCGTGCGAAACGATTATCAATGGATGCTATTCAAAATAAAATCTAAAAGTTATGTTACAGCAAGGGGAACTACAATAAGGGGAAGCGAACCCAAAACCATAGGGAGAACGTCAGGAGAATTTTATTATTTAACACGCACAAGATTTACGCTGTGACCAAAGGTAAGTTATATAGCATGGGGATGCAAAACGATCGAAAATATGTGATGTGCTGTGACCAAAATGAGTCCACAGGGCATGTATTTTTTGAGTGCGGAATAACTTTTCCCATCTGGGAAGAATTGATTATGACAATTGGTAGGAATGATGCTACAAGGGATAGTGAGTATGAATGGAGAAGACTTGCACATTTGACATGCAGGAAAAGAAATAAAGGGAGGCTGTTGTGCTATGTATTGAAGAAATGCACTGCTTCGATATGGAGGGAACGTAATATAAAAATTTTTTGTCCATTGCAATCAAATAGTATTGAGAAGACAAAGAAAGACATCAAGAATGGCATACGTAATGGAATGAAGCTGCTTACCTTCACGTTTGACTCAGGCATTTTGCAGAAGCTTATTTGATCATGTTGGATCATGTATGTTGTATTTATATGTTGTTTTTGTTGTCTTCGAGTGATTGATGTACCAGGTTGCTATGTTTTCTTGTGAGTGTGTTGTATATTTCTTTCTTTCCCCGGTGCATTAATAAAAGTGGTAGGGGTCCACTCAACCCCGTAAGCCTTGCTCAAAAAAAAAGATTTACGCAGTGCTATTGCTCACAGTTTGAAATAGTAAGCCCGAAAATCTAAAGGTCCATTTCAGTTCATATCTCCTAGTAAAACGCATAATCAAAATGATAAATCTCCATTTAAAAAGATTTGTAAATTATCAACCTTCTACGCTCCCCTCTTCTACACTATCATCTTCACCAACTATCCAATCAATGGCACCAAAAACAAAGTGCAAAATCCATGCATTGAACCAAAGCCCTAGGATCTGCCTCGCCTGCATCCACGATTGCCTCCTTCTGATCAGCCTTCAAGAAATGGGCTTCACCTTTGATCTACACTACTTCCATGAAAATGGCGAGCAAACGAGGTATTTAAGACATTGGAAAAGCCTAGTGTTGCAACAAGCAAATCTCAAGGCTCGTCGGAGTCTGCGATTAGTTAGTTGCACATATTCCAATATTGGTTGATGATGTACCAAACTGGCACCCATATACCATAATTGAAAACCAAGGGGTCAACAAATGGGCTTGGTATGGTTTCGCAACCTATTTAGGCCCATTTGTATGGTCAAAGCCAAGAATGATTCTAAGGTTTATGTGTAAGAAATTAAATAAACTTGAGAATCATGGAATTTTTACTTTTGCCAGTTTTTATAAGCATTACTTTTATGTTTACGTGTCCTAGAACCACTAGTACCAAGTTTATATTAGCATTACTGTGACGGCCCGCCCCGCACCAACCGACATTTACTCCATAAGTGCGCTGTACACATGTCCAGTTAGCACAGAACGGGTCATGAAAAGGAAAGGGAAGAAGGAAATGAACATACAAAGAACCTGTAGAATGTCTCACAGCGCATAGAACAAAATATAATAATAACATACTTGACATAAAACAGGAGAGACAGTGCATAAGCTGAAAATCAGAACTAAACATCATAGCATCGGAAATCCAAAATACAGCTTATTACAACTTTCAAACTGTCTCAAAGCAAAAGAAAGATAAAGGAGGTACACTACTAATGCCCAAGTAGCGACCACCAACGACACAGGGAGAATGTGTGTGTGTGTATATATATATATATATATATATATATATATATATATATATATATATATATCATACGTGGAAGCCTCCTGCCCGCCTCCGAATCAGCTACTCGTGCATCACCAGCTAACCTGTCTCTAGTCTGCTCGTGTGAGCACCCAGAGTAATAAGAGGAGACATAAAACTCTGGGTCAGACATAAAGTCTGGTATAAGCGATAAGCATCTAAAGTGAACAATAACAGGTAGACTAAAACATACCTGAACCTGGACCTGCAACCAAAGAGTTAGCACTACATACTGTACAACACTCTAAGGTATCATATCAAACAATATAAAGATACGGAGGTGGGGGAGGTGTGCATGTCATAGGGATGGCAAACAATCAAACATAGCATCCATCCTCACATCTCTCACTTAGTGCGTAAAGCATACGATATTCACCACTTCGATCACCCAACAAACCTTGCTACGATCACTTTGCCCCATGAAGTCATAAATGGCTTCACTGCACTGATAACGTAGCCACAAATCCTTTGCTATGTCCACTTTGCCCCATGGAGTCACAAGAACCCCACTGCACTGGCTCATAACCTTACTAATCCTTACTATGTCCACTCTGCCCCATGGAGTCGCAATGACCCCACTGCACTGGCTCATAGTCTTACTCATCTTTACTATGTCCACTCTGCCCCATGGAGTCGCAATGACCCCACTGCACTGGCTCATGGTCTTACTACACATCACCTTGCCCCTCAGGTCATAATGACCCTACTGCACTGATAACGTAGTCTTTCTACCATCACCTTGCCCCTCAGGTCATAATGACCCTCCTGCACTGATAAGTAGCCCATCATTCATTCTTAGTGGTGAATCGAAGTTATGAACGTCGACAACTCCTTAGCACACGTCCCGCAGCAAAGTCCAACCATGAAGTGAACTCATCGGTTCCCAACTGGATCCTGAGCTCTAACTTCCCATATTGGACTACCTTTGCATCTCGGGTTATTGGTCAATACTGGGTCGGGTCGGGTTCCTTCTCAAGCAATCGGTTCGGGTCGGGTATCCTCCATCTGTTTGGGTCGGGTCTTCTTCTGGTGCGGTTCGGGTCGGGTCTTCTTCTGGTGCGGTTCGGGTCGGTTGTCTTCCATCGGTTCGGTTCGGGTGCTTTACATCGGGTCGGGTCGGGTGTCATCTCCCCTCCAGCTCGTGCCTCCGTTCCGATCCGTGTCCTCGTCTTTCATTCCGATCCGTCCTCCTCGATCCGAATCGTTCTCCTTGATCCGATTCATCCTCCTCGATCCGATCCGATCCCAGTTCAGCTAGCGTGGCCTTCCTTTTTGCCACTTTTCCCAAGTGTTGGGTTTCGATCCGATCGGATTCTTTGCTCAGTTCAACATATCCGATCCGAGCCCTATGTCCGATCCGATCCGAACCCTGCGTTGTTTTCTGAGACTGTTCCAGCAAGTGTTTACGCCATTCGATGGCGTTTTCGACCATTCTAACTATTGAAATCAATCACAAAGCATTTCATACAGTCATAGCAACATGCATAATCAACCACAAACATCAAAACATCAACATGATAGGTTAAAATGGATCAAACATACCCAAAACCCCATATTTCCCCCTAAGCATGTTTAGGTGAAACTAATGATAGGATTAGAAAAACTTAACCAAATTAACCCAAATTCATATCAGAGGTCTAAAACATCATTTAAGAATTTATGAACATTTTTCCCGAATTTATTAGTATATAAATCCGCTAATTAACACTAATTACCCTTAACTAGCCATAATTAGTGTAAAACTATGCAAATCACTCACCTTAGCCACAAATAAACTAAGATCTGAAATAATTCTCTGATTTGATGTGAATTTCAATACCAAACAGCAGCTCCTATGTTGCTTTGGTGAAGATCTTCCTTGATTAGGGGTTGCTAAGCTTAATCCTTGACCAAAAGATGATTTAGAGATTAGAGGCCATTTTTAGGGTTCCTTGGTGATAAGTGGAGGCTAGAAAACTGAAATGGAATGATCCTCTATCTCATTTCAGCCTCCCCATAACCCTAATCCCGAAATGGGTTATGGGCCTATCCACTAATCATCCGATTTGGCCCGGTTAAGCAGTTTTTCAACCTCCAAACCTTGTTTCAGCCATATCTCCCAAACGGTAAGTCCGTTTGGCTATTATGACCACTCTACGGAAAGGTAAACCATCAAACGAATCTAATGGAAGTGGTTTCAGGTCAAAATTCCTTTCCAATCAAAAGTTATGGCCAAAACAGTACCAACTAGGGGCAAAATGGTCATTTAAAAATCGACAAAAATCATGAACATGGAAAATGACTCTAATGGATGTTTCCCAAAGTTACATGACCATACAACTTCATACGGGAAAGAAATAAACATTCTACAATCCTATGATGTGTAGAATACGGGTCGTTACACTCTCCCCCCTTAAGAAATTTCGCCCCCGAAATTCCCTAATCTAAACACACACAAAGGTCCCGCATGCCTATCAATCATAAAACAACAATCAACCATGCAAAACAAGCAAAATAAGTCTATCCTAGCATGCAGAATAACTAAATCGCAAAATAAATCTTACCAGGCAAAGAGTTCTGGATATGCCTTCCTAATGCTCTCCTCTGTCTCCCAAGTACAATCATTCTCGTCCTCGCCCCACTGAACCTTGACTAGCTTCACCGCCTTCCTTCGAAGTTGCTTCGTATCGTGCCCCACAATACGAATCGGCTTGCGGTTCCCAACCGCCTCGTGTTCTGAGTCGTGAACGAACTTCCTTAGTTGGGAAACATGAAATACATTGTGTGAACTCCCGCCATTTTCTCTGGTAAGCCAACTCTATATGTCAAATTCCCGACTAGTTCAAGAACAGGGAATGGGCCAACAAATCTTGGTGCCAACTTGCCTCTCCTGCCAAATCGTATCACGCTCTTCAACGGAGAGATCTTGACAAACACCAAGTCACCAACGGAGAATTTCAAGTCTCTTCTCCTCTTATCAGCATAACTCTTCTGCCTATCTTGGGCAGCTTTCATTCGTTGCTGAATGATCTTGATCTTATCGGAAGTTTCCCTCACCACATCTGGTCCAAGCACAAACTTCTCGCCAGTCTCTATCCAACATGATGGTGAGTTGCACGGTCTTCCGTACAAAGCTTCAAATGGAGCCATACCGATACTGGATTGGTAGCTATTATTATATGCAAACTCTACTAGATGCAAATGGTCATCCCATGGTCCACCAAAATCCAATATACAGGCTCTCAAGAGATCATCCAATATACGATTCACCCTCTCCGTCTGACCGTCGGTCTGAGGATGATATGCGGTACTGAGATGTAATCCTGACCCTAGAGCCTCTTGTAAGCTTTTCCAAAACCCACTAGTGAATAACGGGTCTCGGTCACTCACAATGCTTTTGGGTACTCCATGAAATCTCACTACCCACTTCATATACAATTCTGCCAACTTGGTTGCCGTTCTGGTCGATTTGACTGGTATAAATCTTGCGCTCTTAGTCAATCGATCCACAATTACTCAAATGCTATCATATCCCGATCTAGTCCTTGGTAAACCATCGATGAAATCCATCGAGACTTGCTCCCATTTCCATTCGGGAATTTCTAATGGTTGCAACAACCCACTAGGCTTCTTTTGCTCGGCTTTAACTAGCTGGGAATTCATGCATTTGGATATAAACTTCCCAACGTCTCTTTTCATCCCTTCCCAGTAGTAGGTCTGTCTCATGTCTCGATACATCTTATTACCACCGGGATGTATAGTCAGTTTTGAGTGATGACATTCTCTAAGCACTTCATCTCTCAAACCATTGACATTGGGTACAACTAGCCTTCCATTCTTCCGAAGCCATCCATCTCGATCAAGCCCATACACATTCATCTCCTCATCGATACCCATCTCTAACTTGGAGATGATTTCCAATAGGTTAGGATCGTCCCTCTGACTAGAACAATTCCGCTCTATCAAAGTGGGTCTGATCGTCAAACTAGCTAGCATGACTGGATCCAATTCGCACTTTGGTCTGAAATCAAACCCCGCGATATACTCCAGTTGCTTCCATTCAAGAAACATTGCCCCTAAACTGGCATGTCTCCTACTCAAGGCATCGGCTACCGCATTACCCTTCCCAGGTGTGTATGCGATATCAAAATCATACGAAGCCAAGAACTCTAACCATCTCTGCTGACGGAGATTCAGATCTTTCTGAGAGAAGAGACACTTTAACGATTTATGATCGGTAAACAACTCAAATCTTTCTCCCAAGAGATAGTGTCTCCACATCTTCAGCGCAAATACAATCGCTGCCAATTCCAAATCATGGGTAGGATACTTCTTCTCATGCGGCTTTAGCTGTCGACTAGCATAAGCTACAACCCTACCTCCTTGCATCAATACAGCACCCAGTCCGGTACCACAAGCATCCGTGTATACCGTCATCTCTTCATTCCCTTTAGGAATGACTAACACTGGCGCACGCGTCAACTTCTCCTTTAGACTCTTGAAGGCATCCTCACACACTCCGTCCCAGACGAAGGACTGATTCTTCTTAGTCAACTGAGTCAACGGTGCTGCTATCTTGGAGAAGTCCTGGATAAACTTACGATAATATCCAGCTAATCCCAAGAAACTTCTTACATCTGTTACATTCTTGGGCGTAGGCCAATCCTGTACCGTAGCCACCTTCGCAGGGTCCACGGCAATACCACTCTCTGAAACAACATGACCCAAGAATCTTACTTCCCTTCTCCAAAAATGACACTTTGAGAATTTCGCTTTCAATTGGTGTTTCCTCAACACCTCCATCACTATCCTCAAGTGTCCCTTGTGTTCCTCCTCTGTCCTTGAGTAAACAAGGATATCATCCACGAACACAAGAACAAACTTATTCAACTGATCTCTGAATACTCGATTCATAAGATCCACAAAATAGGTTGGTGCATTGGTCAACCCAAACGGCATGACAAACCACTCATAAAATCCAGACGGCGTCCTAAATGCTATTTTCGAAACACTCTCATCTGCTACTCGAAGCTGATGAAATCCTGTCGCGAGGTCCAACTGGGAGAACACTCTTGCTCCTTCCAGTTGATCAAACAAATCATCTATCCGCGGTAGAGGATATTTATTCTTCCTCGTCACCTTATTCAACTCGCGATAGTCCACACACAAACGAAGGGAACCATCTGCCTTAGTGGAAAACACAACTGGTGCTCCCCACTCGGAGACACTCCTTCTAATAAATCCCTTCTTCAAAAGATTGCTGACTTGCACCCCGAGCTCTCGCTGCTCCCTTGGTGCCATACGACGAAGTGGCATCACTATAGGTCTGGCATCTTTCACTAAATCAATACGGAACTCAATCTCTCGGTGTGGTGGAAGCCCGGTCACCTCCTCGAAGACGTCCGGATACTGGCCAACCACGGGCACATCTGACAACTCATCCTACGGGATGTCGAGGGAATTTACAAAACTAGCCATAACCCCATCACTAGGTAGACTACCAAACACTACCCTCCGCCCATCATCCGCCCTCACTGTCACCAAAAAGCCCTCACAGTCTACCACCACCACGTATCTTTGGAGCCAATCGACTCCCAGTATAATGTCATACCCAGTAAAGCCCAAAACAAAGCAATCACATACAAATACATCCATGACTCGATAAGACCAAATTCCTGCAAATCATACTAAGGCTAGTCGAACCACCAATCGGGTTCGTCACAACCAATGGTCTATCGACTATCTCGGGTTCCAGTCCCAACCTATCTACCAGGTCACTAGATATGAAGGAACGGGAAGCCCCAGTATCAAACAAAACTCGAACTGGTACATCATAAATAGAAAGCATACCTTGAATAACAACATTCTTTCCTTTCTCCGCCGCAGTTGGGGCATTCGACGAAGAAGGAACAACATCAAGAGCATATGCTTTCGCAATCTTCTTCTCCTTAAGAGGTTGCGGACACTTATCCTTCTGATGTCCCACTTGACCACAGTTGTAGCACTTCCTTTCCGCTGGCTTGGCCCGACATTCTTTAGCATAATGGCCCTTCTTTCCACAGCTGAAGCACTCAACATCCTTCTTTCTCTTTTTCTGGCCACCTTTAGATTGGTCCTGCTTCCTCTTATTCTGAGAGTTATTATTGCCTCCACCGCCTACTTGCGGCTTTGGCCCTTCTGCAGATGCAGCCTCAGTCTTTGACTTAGGGTAAAGGCTCTCTGATCTCAAAGCTTTCCCCACGATCGATTCAAAAGTCTCATCGATGTGGTTGATAAGCCTTTCCCCCAAGTATCCATCCAAACCAGTAATGAACTTCTCATTCTTCTTTTCAGGAGTATCAATGAGAGACAGTCCATACTTCGACAAAGTGTCGAACTCAGCAATATAATCAGAAACTGCCCTGCCACCCTGCTTGAGTTCCAAGAACCTCTTGAACAACACGGACTTCTGGGAAGCTGGAATGAACTTCTCGCTAAAGCGAGCCTTAAACTGAACCCAAGAAACCTGGTCCTCTGGAGTAGCTGTTCTAATGGCATTCCACCAATTCATCGCTCGCCCTTGCAGCTGACGAGACGTTAGCCTTCTCTTCATCGCATCCTCAAGACCCAAGTCATCAAAGATACGGTCACAGCTATCCATCCAATCCTGAACATCTGTGGCCGACTCCGTTCCATGGAACGGCTTTCCACCAAGATTAGTGTAATCCTTGCACAACTTGGCGAAATCGACCCTAGGCTCCTGCACCACTGGGCCAACACCAACTCCGGGATTGGGAACTGCCCCTTGCACTTCTCTAAGCATGTCTCTCATGAGGTTAGTAAACATTGCCCTCATGTCAGCGGCATTCCCTTGGTTGGTCCCTCTACCAGCACCCCTCGTGTCTCGGCTCATCGTCAATCTGAAAAAGGAAACGATTAACGACCCCATAGTGGTGCTAGTGCAGTGCGACTTCATTCTTATACTACTAATAGTATATACATATATAGCTTTTGAAAACCACAGTAATCACAAATACGCGCTCTCATATACGTACTAACTCTCCCTAGTGCCTTTCCCTAGGTTAACTACGCAACCTGGCTCTGATACCAAGTGTGACGGCCCGCCCTGCACCAACCGACATTTACTCCATAAGTGCGTTGTACACATGTCCAGTTAGCACGGAATGGGTCGTGAGAAGGAAAGGGAAGAAGGAAATGAACATACAAAGAACCTGTAGAATGTCTCACAGCGCATAGAACAAAATATAATAATAACATACTTGACATAAAACATGAGAGACAGTGCATAAGCTGAAAATCAGAACTAAATATCATAGCAGCGGAAATCCAAAATACAGCTTATTACAACTTTCAAACTGTCTCAAAGCAAAAGAAAGATAAAGGAGGTACACTACTAATGCCCAAGTAGCGACCACCAACGACACAGGGAGAATGTGTATATATATATATATATATATATATATATATATATATATATCATACGTGGAAGCCTCCTGCCCGCCTCCAAATCAGCTACTCGCGCATCACCAGCTAACCTGTCTCTAGTCTGCTCGTGTGAGCACCCAGAATAATAAGAGGAGACATAAAACTCTGGGACAGACATAAAGCCTGGTATGAGCGATAAGCATCTAAAGTGAACAATAACAGGTAGACTAAAACATACGTGAACCTGGACCTGCAACCAAAGAGTTAGCACTACATACTGTACAACACTCTAAGGTATCATATCAAACAATATAAAGATACGGAGGTAGGGGAGGTGTGCATGTCATAGGGATGACAAACAATCAAACATAGCATCCATCCTCACATCTCTCACTTAGTGCGTAAAGCATACGATATTCACCACTTCGATCACCCAACAAACCTTGCTACGATCACTTTGCCCCATGAAGTCATAAATGGCTTCACTGCACTGATAACGTAGCCACAAATCCTTTGCTATGTCCACTTTGCCCCATGGAGTCACAAGAACCCCACTGCACTGGCTCATAGCCTTACTAATCCTTACTATGTCCACTCTGCCCCATGGAGTCGCAATGACCCCACTGCACTGGCTCATAGTCTTACTCATCTTTACTATGTCCACTCTGCCCATGGAGCCGCAATGACCCCACTGCACTGGCTCATAGTCTTACTACGCATCACCTTGCCCCTCAGGTCATAATGACCCTACTGCACTGATAACGTAGTCTTGCTACCATCACCTTGCTCCTCAGGTCATAATGACCCTACTGCACTGATAAGTAGCCCATCATTCATTCTTAGTGGTGAATCGAAGTTATGAACGTCGACAACTCCTTAGCACACGTCCCGCAGCAAAGTCCAACCATGAAGTGAACTCATCGGTTCCCAACTGGATCCTGAGCTCTAACTTTACATATTGGACTACCTTTGCATCTCGGGTTATCAGTCAATACTGGGTCGGGTCGGGTTCCTTCTCAAGCAATCGGTTCGGGTCGGGTATCCTCCATCTGTTTGGGTCGGGTCTTCTTCTGGTGTGGTTCGGGTCGGGTCTTCTTCTAGTGCGGTTCGGGTCGGGTCTTCTTCTGGTGCGGTTCGGGTCGGTTGTCTTCCATCGGTTTGGTTCGGGTGCTTTACCTCGGGTCGGGTGTCATCTCCCCTCCAGCTCGTGCCTCCGTTCCGATCCGTGTCCTCGTCCTTCATTCCGATCCGTCCTCCTCGA
Source organism: Allium sativum (assembly GCA_030737875.1). Taxonomy (NCBI): domain Eukaryota; kingdom Viridiplantae; phylum Streptophyta; class Magnoliopsida; order Asparagales; family Amaryllidaceae; genus Allium; species Allium sativum. The sequence goes on along the minus strand of CM060916.1, from coordinate 743,834,503 downwards.
TCCGAATCGTTCTCCTTGATCCGATTCATCCTCCTCGATCCGATTCGATCCCAGTTCAGCTAGCGTGGCCTTCCTTTTTGCCACTTTTCCCGAGTGTTGGGTTCCGATCCGATCGGATTCTTTGCTCAGTTCAACATATCCGATCCGAGCCCTATGTCCGATCCGATCTGAACCCTGCACTGTTTTCTGAGACTGTTCCAGCAAGTGTTTACGACATTCGACGGCGTTTTCGACCATTCTAACTATTGAAATCAATCACAAAGCATTTCATACAGTCATAGCAACATGCATAATCAACCACAAACATCAACATGATAGGTTAAAATGGATCAAACATACCCAAAACCCCATATTTCCCCCTAAGCATGTTTAGGTGAAACTAATGATAGGATTAGCAAAACTTAACCAAATTAACCCAAATTCATATCAGAGGTCTAAAACATCATTTAAGAATTTATGAACATTTTTCCCGAATTTATTAGTATATAAATCCGCTAATTAACACTAATTACTCTTAACTAGCCATAATTAGTGTAAAACTATGCAAATCACTCACCTTAGCCACAAATAAACTAAGATCTGAAATAATTCTCTGATTTGATGTGAATTTCAATGCCAAACAGCAGCTCCTATGTTGCTTTGGTGAAGATCTTCCTTGATTAGGGGTTGCTAAGCTTAATCCTTGACCAAAAGATAATTTAGAGATTATAGGCCATTTTTAGGGTTCCTTGGTGATAAGTGGAGGCTAGAAAACTGAAATGGAATGATCCTCTATCTCATTTCAGCCTCCCCATAACCCTAATCCCGAAATGGGTTATGGGCCTATCCACTAATCACCCGATTTGGCCCGGTTAAGCAGTTTTTCACCCTCCAAACCTTGTTTCAGCCATATCTCCCAAACGGTAAGTCCGTTTGGCTATTATGACCACTCTACGGAAAGGTAAACCATCAAACGAATCTAATGGAAGTGGTTTTAGGTCAAAATTCCTTTCCAATCAAAAGTTATGGCCAAAACAGTACCAACTAGGGGCAAAATGGTCATTTAAAAATCGACAAAAATCATGAACATGGAAAATGACTCTAATGGATGTTTCCCAAAGTTACATGACCATACAACTTCATACGGGAAAGAAATAAACATTCTACAATCCTATGATGTGTAGAATACGGGTCGTTACAATTACTTTCACGTTTTCTCTAAATTATTAATATTCATTCTTCATGGATTTGTTTTACATTTAAAATTTATTTATTTCACACTCTATTTTTTATGCGGAAATTCTTTTCTTTAATATTTTATTATAAAGTACATACCCAATTAGAATTTAACGATTTAAAATTATGTTCTTCCTTCATTATCAAAAGAACTTCAATTTTGAATAATTGAGAGGTTTCTACTTCTTAAAATTTCATAAAATTGCGACGAGTATATACTTATACATGTATATGTATGTATACATTCGGCCTTTTTTGTTATGATAATTACTATTACATTCTCGGTATCATTTCATATTTTCTTTAAAAAATAATTTTCATTCTTCATAATTTTGTTTACATTTAAAATTTTATTTCTTTCACTCTCTATTTTTCATGAAACAATTCCCTTCATTAAAAATTTATTATAAAGTCTAATCAAAATAATAATTTAACGATTTAGTATCATTTTCTTCGTTCATTGCTAAAAGAACTCCAATTTTGAATAATGGAGTAGTTTTTCTTCTTAAACTTTCATAAAACTGTGACGGGTATGCATATGTACATGTGAGTGTGTGTGTGTGTATATATATGTATGCATATGGTCTATTTTTGTTATAAATAACTATTATTACTTCTTATAGCTTATTTGTTTCTTGTGACTAACATAATTAATTCCGTACAATTGACATGTTCTGGTGAAATCTAGTCTAGGGAATTATGTAATGTTTTTTTATAATTATATAGTTATGTAAATCAAATAATTTGGCTTTTCACCATGTCATATTAGATAGAGAAATGAGGTTTCATAATTTATGCAATTTCAAATGCACATAATAATACCTTAATATTTTCATTTTTTGTTTTTAAGAATGCATTTAAATTTTTATTGAATTCATAATAAGTCATATATTTTTTAGTACCATACAAATAAATGGTCGGGTTTTCCATTGTTGTACGGTTATATTAGTTGACAGATTGACATAATCAGTCAGATATTCCTTTAAATCTCATGCAAAACGCAGGATCAATGGATGTTTTCAAAATAAAATCTAAAAGTTGTGTTACAACAATGGGGAATAAAAATACAGGGAAGGTGTAACACCCCATAATTTTAACAACAATAAAGAGGATAAATTAAATAATAATTAATCGAATATTCAAAATTAAGAGACACGGACTGCGCCATTGCATCCGTCTCGAAATTCTGGTTAAGACAGATATTTGATTTGCATAAAACAGACACTGTATGAAGAAGTTATGAAGGTTTGAAGTTTGTGTACGCGTAAGATAATTATATATATGTAATTAAATTAGAAAATCAGAAAATCGTTCAAAATCCAAAAAGTAAGAGGCGGCAAATTTCCCGACCCAGGGGAGTCGACTCCTTAAGTGGGGTGTCGACCTCTGGTCGACCCCTCAAGGGGGGTGGGTCAACCCCCTAGGGCTGACATGGCAAGTCGGTTCTAGGGGATGGCAGCTATATTTATGGTTCACTTCTCCAGTTTTCTTAACTAAAATCAATGGAGGCCTAAATGTGGTCGGTGTCTGGACTGAACCAAATCTTTTTCTTCTTCTGCAATCAAAGTTTAGAGATTCAAGTGTAGATCTGTGATTCAACCTCCGCTTTTCTCCTTCTATTGTTCAAGATTCGAACACTATGAGTTTAAGTTACCTTTAAATTTAAATGATTAAAAGTAAAACATGATATGACTGTAATTTGGATCTATCCCTGTGACTAAATCATATCAGATCTATTGTAATTTGTGAATCCATGATATTATGAATTAACCATGACTTGGATCTTAACCTTTATCATGTTAGATCTACTTTTGATTATAGATCTAATTCACTATTTAGATAATTTTGTACTTATCATGTTTGTGGTTAATTTAGATCTGTCATTAGTTGGACATCTTAATCCTTATTTAGATCTAATCATGCCTATTGTGACATCCCCACTATTTTAGAACCAATTTTATTATCACAAGTTCACTAGATCTGTTCTTATATGTCCATCTTATCATTATGTCATTATATGTTTATGTCAATTCGGTTAGAATAATCATTTCTATCATCTTCCCTTCACCCTTTCCCTTTTATTTTATATAGCCAGGCTACCTTCGAACCTAGGCATGCCGCTGAAATATGCGAACACGTTAAACGGGAAACGAGGGGAAAAACATTGAAGTTGGGCATAACTTGTAAATAGGGGATTTGGGAATAATTGGTAAATGGAGAATTTGGCATAACTCGAATAATGTTTATGTATATGAATTTGGACATATAATTCATTATGAACATAACTGGGAAAAAGGGGTATGAACACCTATAATGACATAGGTAAAAATTGGCTAATAATGAAATGCCTGGGATTACAGTAATTATAAACTGTAATTGTGCCTAGACATGAGGTTAGATTACACTTGTGGTGGAAGTCTGCCCGAAACCACCCGGCATACCCAGCGACCAAAAGTGGTGAATCTAATGTGAGGGGTTTAGGTGCACAAACATGAGACGTGCTCAAACACGAGGTTAAGCGCGATTTGTGGAATAAGTTTGCCCAGACCCGCCTGGCATATCCAACATCCACAAATTGTAGGCTTAATGTGGGAGGTCTAGCATGCTGTAACCATAAATGAAAATATGGTTAAAAAAACCTTGAATACTTAACCTAGTTGAATCCATGGGGATTGTGTGAACATGAACTTGAATAGGGGTTAAGTAAATTTGAGGGGGGTGGGTAATATTTATATATAGGCCCACAAACTTAACCTAAGGGGGTTATGTAATTAAAGACACCAATATGTGTACATAACCGGTGGAAATCCTAGTTGGGATACATGACAAGGGGAAGAGCTTTTATCATCTTGTGTGCGGGACCTGTTTCAGTCAGTAAACCATGTAATGATATCGAACAAGGGCTCCGCCCTAAGTCGGAGTTGGGGAACGCTTTCTGGGCTGATTGTAAGGGATCCAAACGTGGAGTATGGTGTGGGTGGCGCAAACCGACCGGGGACATGTGCGCGCATGGGACAGGTATAGGGGGATAAGACGACCGTGACACCAGTAGATATGGTTGTGCACATTAACGAAGGGTTGCCACTTTAAGAAGTGATACCTCCTACTATGGGACTGGCACAGGGTATTTACGGGGAAGGGATCCAACTGATTAAGGTAGTGGTTAGGGTACATTTAGACTCTGGTAAAGTTCAGGAGTCTATTAGAATTGGGCTGCCTGTGGATTGTATAGGGTTAAAACCTCTCACCCGAAGTATGCCTAAATCTACCATCTTATAGTTGTTGGGGTCATCTCATTTACGGTTATACTAGTATTAGTGCAGAGAATAAGAGCAATCATTAGGGAAGCGTATACACTCTATCATGCTTACCTTTTATGATGTCATCTTTCTTATCCACCTTGTATGCTTGTCATGATACTTTTACTTATTTACTTGCTAAATTTAACTAGACTCACCAGACTTTATGTCTGACCTTTTTGTTTCCTCTTCTCTCTTCCCCTAGTTCACAGGGTGGGAGTACTCAGGCTTAATTAGGACTCGGTTATCATCTCGATTGGAGCTGCTTTTGAAGTATTGCTCAAGTTCTTATCCTTACTACTATGGCTTTGTCTCTTTTGGGAAATTATGCTTTTTCTTTTATATATTTCTGTACTCTGATGGTAAAAGGTAGAAGCTTCATATTATTGTAATGGTTTTTATGTAGTTCCAGACTTGTGATATTTTGGACCACGATGTTATGAATTATGTTTTAAATAAAATTTAAATTCCACTGCTATCTTTTATATCTGTCTTGTAATGTTCTGTGTCCGTTTACCTATAACGCTTCATGAAACTTAATGCATTCTCTTAATGAGTGACATTAACTGATGTAGGGTGTCACACTTGGTATCAGAGCCGAAAGTTACCAGATTAGATAAAAGTTTTTGAAAATTATTTTCAAAAAGGTTTTTAAAAAGCATTTTTCAAAAAGAAAGGTCTATTTTGAAAAACATATTCCCCAAGGCCATATGTTATATCCTTCGATCCTTTGTCTAAATCTCTTTCCTTTTCATTTCAGCATGTCTGAGGAACCTTATATTCCTGAGGGCGTTACGATACCAGGCTGGTTCCATAGGTATCTAGAGGCCATGTCGCCTACCAGGGGTCAAGCTGATGTTCCTCCCCCAGCTGCACCTGTCATTCCTCCTCCTCCTCCTCCAAGAGCAGAGAAATTCGCTAAGATCTACATAGATTTTTGTGCCATAAGAGGGAAGCCATTCCATGGAACCGAAACATTCGTAGAGGCAAGGAGTTGGCTCAAGGAGACCGAGGACTTGCTTGTAATCTTTGAAGTGGAAGATCGAAGGAAGATTCAGTTAGTTGCCTGGCTACTAAAAGATGAAGCCTCGTTCTAGTGGGAAGTAACCCAAGATGGACATCCAGTGGAGACGTCGGATGATATAGAATGAGGTTAGAAATAAAGTTTCTTTCTCAAGTTGAGAAAAGCATGCAAATTGAGAGGTTCTTGGCGCTTAAACAAGGAAACATGACTGCTAAAGAATATGTGAACAAATTCAACCAGCTAGCAAGATTTGGATTAGAACCGGTAGATACTCCGCATAAGAAGGCTTTGCGGTTTGCTAAAGGGCTGAATGAACCCCTTCATGGGTTAGCAAAGTCCCATACTCCAATAGGAGCTACTTTTGAAAGGCTTGTTGATATGGCTTTGATGCATGAGGAAGACAAAGGAGAAAAGAAGGAAGTTAAGGCAGAGGAAACAATGCAAAACAAGAAGGTGTGGCTCAAGAAAAGACAATAACAACAACAAAAGAAGGCCGAAAGAATGACAAGGCGAAGGATAAGAGGAAGCGTCACAGTTGTGGAAAAGAGGGTCACTTGGTCAAGGACTGCAAAAGAAGGAAGAATACTTGCTACAGTTGTAGAGAAGTCAGACACTTTGTTAGGGAGTGCCTAAAAGAAACAGGGACAAGGTCAAAGGGCAGGAGCTTCTGGAGGGCAGGTGCATGCTCTCGTGACTAGTGCTCCAGATAGTGGTAGGAAAATTTCTGTAGAAGGTTTGATTTCTCTTTCAAGTCAACCTATTAGAACTCTTTTTTATTCTAGCGCTTCATATTCATTTATATCTAGTTCTGTGGTAGAATCTCTGCACTTAAATACTAGTATGGTAGTGGATCTCGTTATTGTCTCAAACCCCATTGGTGATTCGGCTCATTTATCCATGATTTGTCGGGGTTCAAGAATATCTGTTTTAGGCATCGACTTTGAATGCGATGCGTATGTGCTTGGTTTTTTGGGCTACGGGTTGATTCTAGGGATGGATTGCCTAGCCATGTATAGTGCCATTCTGGATTGTGAGAAGAGGGTGATTAGGTTCTGGCTTGTCATGGGAGGACCCTCGAGATTTCTTGTGACCCGCAAGGATCTGTTATGCTTAGTTTCCTAGAGTCTCTTGATGCATCTATCAATGATCAGCAATCTGTTCCAGTAGTCCCGGATTATCCTGATGTTTTTGATGAGGTACGGGGATTACCTCTGAGGCTCGAAATCGATTTTCGTATATATTTGGTGGATAATGCAACGCCAGTTGCATTACCTGTGTGCCATATGGCCCCAAGGGAAAGGAGGGAGCTTAGCAAACAAGTAGGGGAGCTACTTGAAAAAGGGTTTATTAGGCGAAGCATATCTGAATGGGGTGCTCCAGTGGTATTCACAACTAAGGAGGATAGCTTGCTTCGCTTGTGTGTAGACTATAGAGAGTTGAATAAACTCACTAAGAAGAACATGCACCCACTCCCAAGGATAGATGACTTGTTTGACCAACTTGTTAGGGCATCGATATTTTCTCAGTTAGACTTGTCCATGAGGTTTCATCAGTTGAGAGTGGCTAAGGACAGTATAGACAAGACCACTTTTAGGACTCCAGATGGTTTCTTTGAATGGCTAGTTATGCCTTTTGGGTTGACGAATGCACCTGCCTATTTTGTTGATCTGATGAAAAGGGTGTTTCGAGAGTTTCTAAATAAATTTGTAGTGGTCTTTGTTGATGATATCTTGATCTTCTCAAAGAGCGAGGAAGAGCATGCCTTACATATAAGGGAAGTTTTGAAAACTCTCTGTGCGCATCAGCTTAAGGCAAAGTTCTCCAAGTACCATTTTTGGAGAAAAGAGGTAAGATTTCTAGGGCATCTGGTTTCTAAAGAAGGGATAGCATTGGATCCCGCAAAGGTGGTTGTAGTTCAGGACTGGTAGATTCCAAAGAATGCAACGGAGGTGAAAAGCTTTCTGGGGTTAGCAGGCTATTATAGGAAATTCATTAAGGATTTCGCAAAGATATTAGCCCCACTCACTAGGCTGACAAAGAAGAATTTGGCATTTTCATGGGATATAGATTGTGATATTGCTTTCCAAAGATTGAAGAAGGATCTGACAATAGCCCCAGTGTTGATCTTACCCGATGGGAACAAGGTGTTTACATTATACACCGACGCATGTGGTACAGGGCTTGGTGTAGTTCTGATGCAAGAAGGAAGGGTAGTATGTTATGGAGGAAGATAACTATGGGTTCATGAGAAGAACTACCCAACCCATGAACTTAAAGCTAGCTGCTATAGTATTTGCACTTAAGACATGGCGCCATTATTTACTTAGAGAGAAGTTCGAGTTGTACACTGATCATAAATCTCTCAAGTACTTGTTGTTGCAGAAGGATCTTAATTTGAGGCAGCAAAGGTGGATGGAGTTCCTAGCTTCTTATGACTTCGAGATTACCTATACCCCTGGCAAGGGTAATGTAGTGGTAGACGCACTAAGTAGACAGAGGAGGACTTTAAGTCCTCTATTTGTGGAAAGGAAAAGCTTGGAGTTCATATCGACTTTTGACTTTAGACCCTCCACCGAGCTTTTGCCTGGTTTGTTTGCATTGCTAGAGATATGACCTACTCTTATGGACCAAATAGGAACTTCATAGCGAGATGATCCATAGATTTCATACATCTTGGGTAGGCTCGGTAAAGGGGAGACTTCTATTCACCTCAATAGATATTCCATAGATGATAAAGGGTGGTTGCGACAAAATGGAAGGCTTTGTGTTCCTCAAACTGGAAGTTTGATAAAGACAGTCCTAGAAGAAGCCCATCATTCTAGGATTACTACTCATCCAGGTGGTGATAAGATGTATAGGGACATGAAGAGGGATTTCTTTTGTGTTGGGATGAAGAAAGATGTGGCAGAGTTTGTTTCTCCATGTTTGGTTTGACAGCAAGTCAAAGCTGAGCAAAAGAAGCCTGGTGGTTTACTTCATCCTTTAGAGGTTCTACAATGGAAGTGGGAGAGCGTCTCTATGGATTTCATAGACGGTTTGCCTCCTTTCACCAGTATTTGGGTTCTAGTGGATAGACTTACTAAGAGCGCTCATTTCATTCTAGTTAAGAGTAAGAGGTAGCAGTTTATGTCCGAGAGATAGTCCGTCTTCATGGAGTACCATCCAGTATCGTAAGCGTCCGTGATCCCATTTTCACCAGTGAATTTTGGAGCAGATTGCAAGAAGTATTAGGTACACAGTTATGTTTGAGAACCGCTTATCATCCTCAGACCAATGGAAAGACGAAGAGGGTGAACGTAATTCTTGAGGATCTTTTGAGGCTGTGTATCCTAGACTTCGGAGGGACTTGGGAAGAGCATCTTCCTTTAGTAGAGTTCGCTTACAACAACAGTTATCAAGCTAGCATTGGCATGATATGCTCCAAAGCATTATACAGATGTCCCTGTAGATCACCAACTTGTTGGTGGGAATCTACATAAAGGCTATTACTTGGACCAGTTATGGTTAGGGAAACGTTCGAAAAGATTGATCTTATTAGATGACGAATGAAGACCGCTCAAGATAGGCAGAAATCCTACGCTGACAAGAGAAGAACTGACATTGAATTTGAAGTATGAGATATGGTTTTCATTGAAGTGTCACCTTTGAGGAATGTGGTTCGCTTCGGATATGTAAGGAAATTGGCGCCAAGATTCGTAGGGCCTTATTCCATAACAGAAAGGATTGGTCAAATGACCTTTAGAGTAAAGCTACCAGAGAGACTATCCGGAGTTCATGATGTTTTCTACATTTCTCATTTGCGGAAGTGCTTGCATGATACTGCAGAAGTTGTTGAGCCGAGTATATTAGAAGAAGTAGAGGTGGAACGGGAGGCGACAGTCAGACGGGTTCCTTCACGTATTCTTGGATCATAAGTTAAGAAGCTACGAAATAAAGAAATCAGGTTGATGAAGGTTTAGTGGGGAGATAACCCGGAGGATGCAACTTGGGAGACCGAAGAAAAGATTCATGCTTCGCACCTTTTTCTTTTTGAGGGTATGTTCTTAACTCCTTTTCCAAAGCTTTTATTTATGCTTGTTTCTATCATTTAAGTGTATCCTATCGACCAAATATTCGACCTTTAGGTAGGAATCCTGTAACACCCCATAATTTTAATAACACCAGAAGAGGATAAATTAAATAATAATTAATTTAATATTCAGAACTAAGGGAAATGGACTGCGCCATTGCGTTCGTCTCGAAATTCTGATCAAGATAGACATTTGGTTTGCGTAAAATGGACACCATATGAAGAAGTTATGAAGATTTGAAGTTTGTATACACGCAAGATAATTATATATATAGGGCCCAAGAATTCAAAAATTCAGTTCAAAATTCGAAATCACGGAAATTGGGGGAAACAGGAAAAATCCCGCCTAGGGGAGTCGACCCCATAGGAGGGGTGTCGACCCCGGGGTCGACCCCTCAAGTGGGGAGTCAACCCATGGGTCGACCCCCTAGGGCTGAGGTGGCAGGTCGGATTTTGGAGGCTGGCAGCTATATATAGAGGTCCATTTCTCTTGTTTTCTTCACTGAAAATCAATGGAGGCCAAACGCTGCCGGTGCCTGAACTAAACCGAATCCTTTTCTTCTGCAACTATCAACTAGAGCTAATCAGTTAAAGATTCGAGTTTAGATCCGAGATTCAACACCAACAATTTCTCTTCTATCTTCTAAACACTGTGAGTTTAGTTATTTTTAGATTTAAATGACTAAAAGTAAACGTGATATGACTGTGATTTGGATTTGTTATAAATTATGAATCTATGATATTCTTGGATCTTAACCTTTCGCATGCTAGATCTATTTTCATAGATCTGTTGTGGTTAATTTATCATGTCATATATGTGGATCTTAACCTTTATCTATCTTTATGGTTAATTTGGATTTGTCATTATTTGGACAGTTAAAATCTTTTTTAGATCTAATTCTCCCTCTTAATCATCTTGTACCTATTATATGGTGGTTAATTTAGATTGTCATCAATTGGACATATGAATCCTCATTTAGATCTATTCATGCCTATTAGAACATCCTTATTATGTTAGATCTAGTTTTATCATCACCTGTTCACTAGATCTGCTTTTATGTCCACCTTGTTATTATGCCAATCACATGTCTATGCCAGTATATTTATTTATGACAGTTATGTTAGAATAATCACTATTGTCATCTTCCCATCACCTTTCCCTTTTTATTGTTTATGGTCAGGCTACTTTCTAGCCTAGGCATGCCACCAAATATATGCGAATACGTTAGTTAGAGAACGGGGGAAATATTAGAATTGGCATAATTTGTATAATGAATGTGAAATTGGACATATAATTCACCATGAATATAATTGGGTAAATGGGCATGAACACCTATAAGACATAGGTAATTAATTGGTTAAAATGCTTAGGATTACCGTAATTAGAAACTGTAACTGCACTTATGACAGGAGGTTAGATTGCATTTGTGGTGGAAGTCTGCCCGGACCCGACAGGCATATCCAGCAACCGCAAATGTTGAATCTAATGTTGGGGGGTCTCAGTGCACAAATATGAGAAGGGCTAAGACACGAGGTTAGGCCCAACTTGTGGAAGAATTCTGCCCGGACCCGACCGACATATCCAGCATCCACAAGTTGTAGACCTAATGTGGGAGGTCTAGCCCATTATAAACCATAAATGGACATGGTAAGAAATTGAAATGCTTAACCTAGTTGAATCCATAAGGATTGGGTGAACATAAATATGAATAGAGGTTAAGTAAACTTGGTTAAACAATGGGAGGGTTAAGTTAAGTATATCTGAGATGGGTGGGTAATATTTAAATATAGGCCCACAAAACTTAACCAATTAGGGGTTATGTTTTAAAGATACCTATAGGTAAGCATAACCGGTAGAAAGGTTGGGGGTTATATAATTAAAGACACCCTTTAGGGTAAATATAACCAGTAGAAAACCTAGTGGAGGATACAAGGCAAAGGGTAGAGCTTGTATCATATTGTATGGGACCCGTTTCAGTCAATAACCCGGAGTAGGTATCAAACAAGTACTCCGAACTAGGTCGGAGAAGGGGCACGCTTACTAAGCTGATTGTAAGAGATCCAAACGTGGAGGACGGTGTGGGCAGCGCAAACCAACCGGGTCATGTGCATATCAGCGAAGGGTTTCCACTTTAGGACGTGATACATCCTACGGTAGGGCCGACACAGAGTATTTATGCGAATTAGGGAGCTGATCGATTAGGGTAGTAGTTAGGATACATTTGGACGTATGCCTAAGTCTACTGCCTTATAGTGGAAGGGATCATCTCATTCTGGTTATACTAGTAATAGTGCAGAGTAGTCATTAAGGAAGCATATACACTCTATCCTGTTACGTTGTCATGCTTACCTTTTATGTAGTTATCCCTCTCTTATCCACTTTATATGTATAACGACCCGCATTCTACGTATCGAAGGATCACAGAATATTTATTTCTTTTTCATATGAGGTTATATGATCGTGTAACTTTGGGGAACGACTATTGAGGTCATTTTCCATGTTCACGATTTTTGCCGATTTTTAAATGACCGTTTTGCCCTTGACGAATCTTGTTTCGCCTATAACTTTTGATTGGTAAGTAATTTTGACCTGAGACCACTTCCATTGGATTTAGATAATGGTTTAGCTTTCCATAGAGTGGTCACATTAGCCATACGGACTTATCGTTTGGGAGATATGGCTGAAATAAGGTTTAGAAGGTGAAAAACAGCTTAACCGGGCCTAATTAAGGTGATTAACAGCTAAGTCCATAACCCATTTCGGGATTAGGGTTATGGGGAGGCTGAAATCAGTTAGGAAACGATTTTATTTCATTTTCTCAACTATCTAAAATATTTCTCTAACCCTAACAATGGCCTCCACCTTCTAAATTCATCCAAAATCATCTTCTAATCATTAATTAAGAAGATCTGCATCAAATCAAGGCAAATCAACACCAAACCAGAGTTAGAGCTGCTGTATTGCATAGAAAACGCCCCAAATCAGAGATAGTTTCAGATCTAAGTTTTATTTGTATCTAAGGTGAGTGATTTGCATTGTTTTTCACTAATTATGGCTAACTAGAGGTGATTAGTGTTAATTAGCGAAATTATAACTCAGAAAAATTTGTAAAATTTGTAAAATTCTATAATATTATTTTAGGGTTCTGATAGAAATTTGAGCTAATTTGGATAAGTTTTGCTAATTGTATGATTAAACATGATTAAGGGGGACTAAGGGGAAAACATAGGTTTTTGGGTATGTTTGATCCATATTGACATATCAAAATTTTTTTTTGGTGTTTATTGTTGATTCTCTATGTTGCTATGACTGTATGGAATGCTTTGTGATTGATTAGAAAAGTTAGAATGGTCGAAAACGCCGTCGTATGGCGTAAAACAATCACAGGAAAAGTTTCAGGGTTTCAGATCGGATCGGATATAGGGCTTGGATCGGATAAGAGAACTGGGCAAGGAGATTCGATTTGGATCGGAACTTGGCACAAGAGACTTGGCAAGAAGGAAGGCCATTTGCATAAGAGTTGGAGTTGGGTTCAGATCAGAAGCAAGGGCATGGAGATCGGATCGGACTGAAGCTAGGGAGCGGGATCGGATCAACATGAGAGGAGCTGGAAATGAAGGAGCCGAGCCAAACCACGATGAAGAATCCGAACCGAACCGGATGGGGAAACCCGATCCGAACCAGAGGACACGAACCGAATGAGAAACCTCGAGACGATGTATTCAAACCGAACCGAACAGGGAGCTTGAGCACAGTATAGCCAAACCGAACCAGACTTAAACTACTTCTACGCGATGAATCTTCTGAAGGCCAACTCCAATTTGACCAAAACCCGAGATGCAAAGGAAGTCCAAATAGGAAGTAGAACTCAGGATCCAGATGGGAACCAACGAGTTAACTTCATGAATTGGATTTTACTACGAGACGTGTGCAAAGGGGTTATTGATGTCTATAGCTTTGACTCACCACTGAGAGACGGATTAGTGGCTATGGATCAGTGCAGTGGGGTTGTTGTGACTCCATGGGGGCAAAGTGATCGTAGCAGGGCTATGTGCCAGTGCAGTGGAGTTGTTATGACTCCATGAGGGCAGAGTGGACATAGCAAAGTATTAGTGGTTACGGATCAGTGCAGGGGAGCCGTTATGACTCCATGGGGCAGAGTGATCGTGACAAAGAATTGAGTGATCAAAGTGTTAGATATCGTATGCTTTACGCACTGAGTGAGAGATGTGAAAATGATTGCTATGTTTGATGTTTTCTATCACCATGACATGCACACCTCCTCCCCATTATTTTAACACCATGTGTTAGTGTCACCTTAGAGTATTGTACGTCATGTTGTGCTAACTCTTTGGTTGCAGGTCCAGGTTCAGGTATGGTTATGTATACCTGTTATTGCTCTGTTTTGCTGCTTATCGCTCATACCAGACTTCTGTCTGATCTAGAGTTTTATGTCTCTTCTTATTACTCTGGGTGCTCATAAACTCGCAGATTAGAGATAGGTGTGGTGATTATGCACGAGTAGCCGTACCGGAGACGAGCAGGAGGCTCCCACGTATGATATATATATATATATATATATATATATATATATATATTCTCTCTGTGTTGTTGCTAGTCACTACTTTGGGCATTAGTAGTGTACCTCTTTCTTTTGCTGCAGAGACAGTATTTCAAAGTTGTAACAATGTTGGTTTGGATGATAAGCAGTATTTTGGATTTCCGCTGCTATGATGGTTTAATTTTCAGCTTATGCATTGTCTTGCCTGTTTTATGTCAAAGTTATGTTATTATTATATTTTATCCCATGCGCTGTGAGACATTATACAGATTCCTTGTTAGTTTAAATTCCTTTCTTTGGCGACCATCCCGTGCTAGTCGGGCATTGACACAATGCACTTTCATTGGAAAAGTCGGCTGATGCGGGGCGGGCCGCCACAATATGCCTGTCATGCTACTTTTATTTATTTACTTGTTAAAAGTAAATGGACTTGCTAGAATTTATGTCTGACCCTTTTTATTTCCTCTGCTTTCTTCCGTTCCCCTCCCCTCAAGAGGTTCTCATGGCGGGAACACTCGGGCTTGACCGTGATTCTGCTTTTATCTTGCTAAGGAGCTGCTCTTGAAGTATTGCTCAAGTTCTTATCTGTACTGTGGCTTTGTCTCTTTTTGCGGAATTATGCTTTTTATGTACTCGGATGGAACAAGACAGAATGTTTTATGTTTTTGTAATGGCTTTTATGTAGTTTTAGACTTGTGATATTTTGGACCATGATGTTATGATTTATGTTTGAAATAAAAATTTGAATTCCGCTGTTGCTTTTATATCTGTCTTGTATTGTTTTTGTTTCTATTTACTTATAACGCTTCACGAAACTTAATGCATTTTCTTAATTAGTGACATTAATGGATGTGGGGTGTCACAAATCCCATGGATGGAAACATGTGTTTGAGACATGTTATGTTTGATGGATGCAAGTGTTTGCTAGTGTTGCCAGTGGATGCATATACACACACATTAGGCACTAAATCGACTTAATCATTCTCATAATGCATATGGATGTGTGTGCATTTTTCTTTTTCTTTATGGATGAAATTGAGTGCATCATCATATGGACGTTGCATTTGAACGGATGATTGTGCACACATATAAAACTTACATGTTATGATATGATTATTTGCATATATGTTGGATTCATGGCGCTAACATATTTTGCATTAAGGAGGTCGATTGAATCAGTAGACCGCCTAATTCTTCGCATTAGTATTGGGACATATACACAAACCTTTGCATATGTTCATATAAACATTAGAAATCTTTTAAGGAAAATGGATTCCAGTGATTGGTGTATGAGTAGATGGATGTGGATGGTAGGATATACATTCTTCTTAACTTGGAGATTTCGAGGACGAAATCCTTTGAGTAGGGGAGAATGTAACACTTCGTAATTTTAACAACACTAAAGAGGATAAATTAAATAACAATTAATTTAGTATTCATAATTAAGGGAAAGATACTGTGCCATTGCGTCCGTCTCGAAAATCTGGTCAAGATAGACATTTGGTTTGCGTAAAACGGACGCCGTATGAAGAAGTTATGAAGGTTTGAAGTTTGCATACGCGTAAGACAATTATATATATATATATATATATATTAGAAAATCATTCAAAATCAGAAAAGTAATAGGTGGAAAATTTCCCACCCCAGGGGAGTCGACCCCCCTAGGGCTGACATGGCAGGTCGGTTTCTTGGGGGTGTGAGCTATATATACGGCTTCATTTCTCTAATTTTCTCACACTAAAATCAATGGAGGCCTAAATGATGTCGGTGCCTGGACTAATCCAAATCTTTTTCTTCTTCTGCAATCAAAGTTTAGAGATTCAAGTGCAGATCTGTGATTAAACCTCCACTTTTCTCCTTCTATTGTTCTAGATCCAAACACTGTGAGTTTAAGTTACTTTTAGATTTAAATGGTAAAAAGTAAAACATGATATGACTGTAATTTGGATCTATCCATGTGATTGAATCATATCAGATTTATTGTAATTTGTGAATCCATGTTATTATGAATTAACTATGACGTGGATCTTAACCTTTATCATGCCAGATCTGCTTTTGATTATAGATCTAATTCACTATTTAGATAATTTTGTACCTATCATGTTTGTGATAAATTTGGATCTGTCATTAGTTGGACATCTAGATCCTTATTTAGATCTAATCATGCCTATTGTGACATCCCTAGTATGTTAGAACCAATTTTATTATCACAAGTTCACTAGATCTGTTCTTATATGTCCATCTTATCATTATTTCATTATATGTTTATGTCAATTCGGTTAGAATAATCATTTATGTCATCTTCCCTTTACCCTTTCCCTTTTTTTATATAGCCAGACTGCTTTCGAGCATAGGCATGCCGCTGAAATATGCGAACGCGTTAAACGAGGAACGAGGGGAAAAACATTGAAATTGGACATAACTTGTAAATTGGGGATTTAGGCATAATTGGTAAATGGAGAATTTGGCATAACTTGAATAATGTTTATGCATATGAATTTGGACATATAATTCATTATGAACATAATTGGGAAAAGGGGGCATGAACACATATAATGACATAGGTAAAAATTGGCTAATAATGAAATGCCTAAGATTACAGTAATTAGAAACTGTAATTGCACCTAGACACGAGGTTAGATTACACTTGTGGTGGAAGTCTGCCCGGAACCGCCCGGCATATCCAGCGACCACAAGTGGTGAATCTAATGTGAGGGGTCTAGGTGCACAAACACGAGACGTGCTAAGACACGAGGTTAAGCCTGATTTTTGGAATAAGTCTGCCCGGACCCGCGTGACATATCCACCATCCACAAATTGTAGGCTTGATGTGGGAGGTCTAGCATATTGTAACCATAAATGAAAATATGGCAATAAACCTTGAATACTTAACCTAGTTGAATCCATGGGGATTGTATGAACATGAACTTAAGTAGAGGTTAAGTAAATTTGGTTGAACAGTGGGTGGGTTAAGTAAATCTGAAGGGGGTGGGTAATATTTATATATAGGCCCACAAACTTAACCTAAGGGGGTTATGTAATTAAAGACACTAACATGTATACATAACCGGTAGAAATCCTAGTGGGGATACAAGATAAGGGGGAGAGCTTATATCATCTTGTGTGTGGGACCTGTTTCAGTCAGTAACCCATATAACGGTATCGAATGAGGGATCTTTCCTAGGTCGGAGTCGGGGCACGCTTGCTGGGCTGATTGTAAGAGATGCAAACGTGGAGGATGTGTAGGCGGTGCAAACCGACCGGGGACATGTGCGTGCATGGGCCGGGTAGAGGGTGATAAGACGACCGTGACACCAGTAGAAATGGTTGTGCACATTAACAAAGAGTTTCCACTTTAGGAAGTGATACCTCCTACCGTGGGGCCGGCAAAGGGTATCTATGGGGAAGGGAGCCGATCGATTAGGGGATTAGGGTAGTGTTTAGGGTACATCTATACTCTACTAAAGTTTAGGAGCCTGTTAGGATTGGGCTGCCTATGGATTGTAAGGGGTTAAAACCTCTCACCAGAATTATGCCTAAGTCTACCATCTTACAGTTGTTGGGATCATCTCATTTCTGGTTATACTAGTATTAGTGCAGAGAACAAGAGTAATCACTAGGGAAGCATATACACTCTATCATGCTTACCTTTTATGATGTCATGTTTCTTATCCACCTTATATGCCTGTCATGATACTTTTACTTATTTACTTGCTAAAAGTAACTAGACTTGCCAAACTTTATGTCTGACTCTTTTTGTTTCCTCTTCTCTCTTCCGTTCCCTCCCTCCCCCGGTTCGTAGGGTGGGAATACTCAGGCTTAATAAGGACTCGGTTATCATCTTGCTTGAAGCTGCTTTTGAAGTATTGCTCAAGTTCTTATCCTTACTACTATGGCTTTGTCTCTTTTGGAGAATTATGCTTTTTCTTTTACGTATTTCTGTACTTTGTTGGTACAAGACAGAAGCTTTATATTATTGTAATGGTTTTATGTAGTTCCAAACTTGTGATATTTTGGACTACGATGTTATAAATTATGTTTTAAATAAAAAACTAAATTCCACTGTTATCTTTTATACCTGTCTTGTAATGTTTTGTGTTTATTTACCTATAACGCTCCATGAAACTAAATGCATTCTCTTAATGAGTGGCATTAACGGACGTGCGGTGTCACAGAAGGCAGATCCAAAACCGAAGGGAGGAATTTGGGGGAATTTTTATTATTTAATGTGCAAAAGATTTACATTGTGCTATTGTTCAGTAGCTTGAAATAGTAAAGCCAAAAATTTAAAGGTTTATTTTAGTGAATTAAATCTCCTGGTAAATCACATAATCAAAATGATAAATTTGTACCCGAAAAGTTTTACAAATTATCGACCTTCTACGCTCCCCTCTTCTACACTATCGTCTTCACCAAACTTCCAATCAATGGCACGAGATATGAAGTGTGAAATCTATGTATTGAACCAAGACCTTGACATCTGCCTCGCCTATGTCTAGAACTGCTTCCTTCTGATCAACCTCTGATAAATGGGCTCTACCTCCGATTTACACTCCTTTCATGACAACGATGAGCTAATCAAGTCCAGTCACAGATCCATGTCTTGGATTTTCAAAATATTCAAGAAATCATAAAATCCTAGCGATGCAACCAGCAAATCTCAGGACTTGTCAGATTCTATGATCGGTCAATCTTCCATGGATTCCAGTACTAGTCAAAGATGCTCTAACTTGACGCATGTACATACCATGATGGAAAGCGAAGGGGTGCATAAACGAGGTTTGGGTTTTGTCGCATGTTTGGGGCTATTTGTTCGGTTAAAGCCAAGAATGAATCTAAGATTGGCCCGGAAGAAATCAGATAAGCTTGATGACCATGGAAAATTTTCTTTTAATGGTCTTTATTAGCATTATTTTTATGTGTTTCTTCGTCTGTTATGGAACCGCTAGTAAGGTTTACAGTGAGTGGGTTTTTTGTTTACTTGTTTGTTAATGATCATTAACGCTGAATAAGATGGAGAAGTGTATAAAGCATGTAAAGCCTTTCCATGTTAATAAAAACACTTGAAACCAACTTAAATAATTTCATATAATTTGCTTAATATCAACAGAAGGAATGTGAACTGCACAATACAAGCAAGTGACAATCCTATTGTGGTACTGTATCTAACATGACACACAAGTCTATAATATGCTAAATGTTTAATGCAAAAGTATTGCTCTGGAAAGTGAGTTAAGGAAACTATGCACGGGTGGCGAACATGAACAGTGTATTGAGTGCGCTACATTAATGAATAAGGTATTGAGTGTGGTACGTTATCAACAAGTTACTCGTTTGCGGCTACGAACTGTATGTTGAGCGAGGTATTTAATTGTGTTTATATTAATTTATTTGTTTTATAGTTGTTAATCTGCCTTTTGACAATGCCGTTAAGTTTTGGAGTTAGACATTTGAATTACTTGGAATTGAGTATAAATAATCGCATGAACCAACAATTGTCTGTTTTTTTGGAATGTCGCTTTTCAGTAAGCTGAAAAACACTCAAATTTGGGATTGACAAGACTCCGAATGAGGGATCGACAAGACTTTCAAATAGGACTGGACTAGAAATTTGGCTAAGTACAGGATCGGTAAAATTCCAAAGCAAGATTGGACTGAAAATATGGCTATGTATGAGATCAGTACGTATTTGGTGCTTAGAATTTCAAAACTTAATAGCTGATAGGCAAATCATCCATAACTTTAACATTTAGAATCAGAATGACAAACCATCAACTCAAGGTGAATGTTAACAGGAAATGAGACCCACCATAGGGGTCGTACCCCAAAGGTCCAAACCCAAGGTTCAGTACTAACACCTCAAGAGGGATCGAGTTTAACCCCTCATGTGGGGTGTGACCTTAGCCCCATATAGGTTGAGTCCTATTGGTGGGCCCTCATGTGCGATTTTCTATCTATCCAACCTCTCCCATGCCTATAAATAGACTTAATAAAAGTAAGGATCTTCTTTGAACTCATTTCTTCTTATATTTTCTTCTTCCTCGGATCTTCCCTTCTTCACACCAAGTCTTTGGTGCAACTTGAGGACAACTTCAACTTCTATTCCCTTTAGTTATACAGACAATAATTGTACTTGTAATCAATAGTATAAACAAAGATTACTTGATGTGGACGTAGACGAGCGTTTGTCGAACCACTATAAAAGCTCCATGTCATTTACATTTTTGAACTCTGCGACATTGATTTACGACTATTTTATGATTACTATTTGCGATTTTCATAAGATTTGAGTGTTGCACTTGATTGACCAAAACATAGTGTCAACATTTTGGTGTCCCAGGAAGTGGTTGAACTCAATGAAATCATTTCTACCTAAGAAACTGTGATGAAGAAGAAAGCCGAGGATAAACAATATGAAAGGTCAATAATACAAGGAGGGAGTATGGGGGCTTCTTCTATTGGAAATCCTTATTAGGATTGGTCTATACCCTAGAGAGGGGTGAATAGGGTATTGATAAAATTTCAGAATAATTATCAAATCATAAATAATTAAAATGGGAAATCATAAATAAAACTAGATATACCAATCTTGGCAACTAAACAAACCGTTAGTGCCTAAGTGCTGCCCCAAGGCTTTTACTAGGAATCAAATAATTAGTCGGTTATAAAACCATGTAAACTCGGACAATTCCGCCTCTACTATTCGAACCCTACGCTCACTACGCCATAGTTGGCCTACTACAATGAAAATTCAAGGTGTTGCTAGCTATAATGTTGCCATACATATGCTGATTTTTGTCTATTGCAATGCACGCTTCAAGGTGTTAGCATAGATATCAGCAAGATGTTGCGGTAGCTCTAGATATATTCTAATTTAAAAAATAAAAAAAATTGACACCTCAGCGATCCAGACCATCGCTTAAAACAAAATCTCCACCGTTAATCAATACTATCAATCCACTCCACAGATATTTCTAATTTCCACTTTTATTTTAGTTTGCCTACCATCTTTTTCACTTCGTTTCACCCCTAAATTTCTGAATCTAATACCTAATTGTGATTTCAATTCAAAATCCAAATTACACCTTCAATCCAAATTGCCCAAACCACCATCGAGATCTGTTGCGTCTCTGCTTTCCATTTCGAACCTAGAAATCGGCAGTTTCCTCTCTCCATTCGAACTCACTCGAACCCATAAATTGCCGTCGCTGGATTTCCTCACCGCATGTCCTTGTTCGAACCTAGAAATCTGCTCATATCCTGTCAATAGATTCCCGGCTCACTGAATGTTGATGATTTATTTACAAGGCAAGTATTGAATGTTAATTTTCATTGATAGATTCCTATTTAACTCAATCTATTAAATAATAGTAAAGCAGAAGTTTTTCAAGCTATCTCCTTAATTCTCTCAATTCTCTCTATTCCCCTTAATTCTCTCGGTTCTCTCTATTCCCCTTAATTCTCTCAAGATACTTTTATCAAATCAAAATCATACAACAATATCAATCTATCTATTAAATAATATTTAATAGTAAAGTAGTCGTCAATTTTTTATTTTATTTTTGTATCCTGCTCTTCGCTTCCTTCGTTTAAACCCTAGCCCTAATATTAACACCCTTGCCTTCTCCCATCTGACAACATTGAACGCCCTTTCCTATGTCATAGTCAGTTGTTCAACACCAAATCTTCCCTGGACCCCGTCGTTCTTCATCATTTTAAGTATCTTGAAGCAATTCGAAACTCCGTCATCTTTTTGGACCAGCTTGGATAGGTCCTACAATTAAGGTATTCTATTTTTTTATTTCTTATCAATCTCCTGTATATCTTCAAGAATATTTCCTATTAATCAATTATTTCCTCTAATCGAGTTCATTTGGATTTTATATTTATGTGCTTCTTTGATTGAATGATTAGCAATTATCAATTGGAATGACAGTTGTTGGGATGCAGAAGTTTCATATTGATTTTCACGGCCCAAAGGTAGTATGTTTTTTTCTTGTTACACCAACTTTTTCTCTTCTTTCTTACTTATTTTAAATGAATTTACCTGCTGTTATTTGAAAATCATGTATAATTGGTATGAGTATAATTGATTATGAAGCTTTATATGAAGTTGATGTTTAGAAAGTCAGGGTTCATGGTTTAGATTCTTACAATTGTCTAATTTGTTCATTTTCCATGTTTTGATATGGGTTGTTTTGATGCATTTAATCAGACTTGGAGGCCCGATATTTGGTAAGCATCGTTACCATATGGGTAGTTTTTCCAGTGCAAGTGTAAAAGGCAATTATTTTCACTGTGTAAGTCTAAAATAAGTCATTACAGCACTTATTTTCGTTTAGTTATTTTATTTGTCATACAGTTAGTTTTTCTGACATGCTTGAATACCTCAATCAGAGAACGATCCAATATCTGTGGTCATTTTATATTTAAAAACATGTGTTTGGGTATGGATTTCAATGTCTAGATTTGGAGCTTGCCTTTGATTGTTCTTCCATTGTCGCACTACATACAGGTTTGATATTATAAACTTTTCAATTTTTTTTACTTACACCTATATGCAACCCACCATCCTTATATTTTGCACTATCATGTTAGAGTGTTTTTTTAAAGACATACTTATACATATTAAAAGGCTATTAATTGAGCGTACATGATTTATATTCATGTGTTTGCAGTATCAAATAGGAAAAATGGTATGTCCATGTTCGAGAGAACTGTATGAGGTTTTTCTATATAGTTTCGTAATTTTATGAAATTTAAGCTTAGACATCTATTTAGGGCACTCTACTCTCATGGTGCGCTGCATTTATGCAGTCCTATGCCATAGGCTTACCTTCACAGAGCAGTAACTAATTTCTCTCCATAAATACAGTTTCTACCAGATCCATTTTTGATTTGTCATCCATTAAAATAATATTGATGATTATGTTGCAGGCATATTATGGATTGAAGGACCATTGAAATATATATGTTATTAGTATAACATTTTAAAAGGAAACATTCATCTTTCAATAAGCACCAACATCCATTAGTAAACTTGAAAATATATTCCCTACATTGTCAGGCTAAAAAACTATCCATTTTAAAAATAAACAAAGATTATGCTTATAGGATTTGGACACTATTTTAGATTTGATCCTGCTAATATAATTTTAGACAACTGTAGATCCATTTCAATGTTATTAGTATAACATTTCGAAAGGAAACATTCATCTTTCAGTAAGCACCAACATCCGTTAGTAAACATGAAAATATATTCCCTACATTGTCAGGCTAAAAAACTATCCATTTTAAAAATAAACAAAGATCATACTTACAGGATTTGGACACTATTTCAGATTTGATCCTGCTAATATAATTTTAGACTACTGTAGATCCATTTCAATGTCTAGACATTGTTTCACAATTTTTGGATATTCAACGGAATTATATGTTTATTTTTATTTAAAAAGATAATTACATTTAGACTTTTCATTAGAATGATAATCAGAGAAACAAGTAGATGATTTCACTTTATCCCAAAAAATAATAACTTATGCAATCACTTTCTAAATGATAAAAGTGTTTATAGTACAATTCAAAGACCTTCCTATTATATAATATAGAGTAAGGTCTATTTTAGAAATTCAATTGAATTGGCCTAAAAGTTAAAGACAATTGAGTTACATTTCTCTTAATCATCTACACTCCAACCCTAACACCTCGGTCATACAAATCATTTGCTTAAGATCCATTTCAATGTCATAAATTTTGTATCTCCTTCTAATTAATTAGGAGATGGATTGTAGTCTCAAGAAATGATAGACAATTGATACCGAGGAAGGGATTTGATTTTTCTAAAGTTGGACAAATCTACTAATAATTAGCCAAGTGTAATCCAATTAATGTATTTTGCTTGATGTCTTTCTGGTGTTTGATAGGGCTCTTTTACAATTTGTTCACTGAAATTTGCTACAAAGGCCTGCATAGGTAACAACACTTACCTGACTATGTACGGAACCTTGGTTATTGTAAGCTTTAAGAATGAACTACACGGATATGCTTTTCAAAGATGAAAATGTCAGTAATATCTAAAAAAAACTAATCTATTTAACCTTAGTATCGTAATTCTGCTTTTATACTTAGTGTTTCCAGTTCAATGTTTTGCAGTACTTATCACATTAATGTGTAAATAGATTGATTTTACTCTATGCCGAATGAACTATGTATTTATGCATCAAAAACTAGATGGTGCATAGAGGCCTGGTCCATCAATACTTAATATTTGACATTTACATTTGATAGCTCATACATCAGTAACTTTTAATAATTTAATATGTAGGCGAAGGTCCAAATAGTGTCTCTTTGTGTTCTTTTTCGTTACTAAAAGCTTACATGAAAGAGGCAAGCAAACTATTTTTCAGACCAAATCTGGACCCATTTTTCCTGCAGCACGGGTAAACTGTTACTTAATAGAAATTATATATCCTAATGTTACATATTTTTTGTAGACGACCTACTTTAAATGATATTTATAAAATTAAATTAAACTTTTTTGTGCACCGATATAATTTGCAACACAAAGTAATTATATATTGAAAATTCAATTTTTGATCGAGATCGTTTAAAGTTGGGACGGACTAAACTGTACTGTCAGCAACTTTAGGGAGTCGATTAGTGAACAAACAACTCCTTGACGCATTTTTAGTTTACAAAATCTATTGCAGATTTGAATGACCATGTGATAATGAAGTTAAATCGTTTTGTATCATTGTGTGTTGATTTGAGATTCAAAAGGAAAAAATTAACTGTGATTTATACTCAGATTACATTTTACGACAAACTGCTTTTGAAGAAAAATATCAATTTTAGATTCAGTTAATGTTTCTGTTTTTCTCTTTTGACTGATTCGTGATTTGTTTACCTTTTCCAAACACGAGGTTCAAAGCTTTTGTAGTGACAATTTTCTAGCTTTTGAGGAAATAAAATTTCATCCACTAACCGTTGATTTCTTTTACGCAAATAGGTACTGGAGATAGCATAAGTAGAAACACAACCGAGAAGAAAGGAACTCAAGAATGGTGATCGGTTAGTGTATTTAGCCTGCAGTGGAACTGCTTTATGTTGTAGTGCATGGCCAACAATTTGGCAAAAAGAAAAGTAATTAACATAATTAGAACTTTCCTGGACGTTCACTTCTTCTTAAATGGATACAAGAGTATAAGACATAAAGAAGTGCCTTCCATCTATATTTCTGTTTATTTTATGCCAACTTACTACTGTTTGACCAACTTTTTGGGACAAAATTCTTTATCATTTTGTATTGACTAATAGATGTCTATCCATATATGTGTGATTGTGTGTGGGGGGGGGGGTGTATATACGGGGGATTGAGCGCTATAATTTCATCCTAAGCTTTATTGTTAATAAAATTGTTCCAATCAGTCCATATTCTACCACTAAAATGATCTTATTTGATGTCTTTACTTTAAATAATTAAGCATAGCCTATGTTTTTCATTGACTCTAAAGTAATTTGTGTGTGTGTGTACACAGAAGTACATATTAATCAAAACATAATGATCAGAAATTCTGAATATCAACAGGTTGTGCAATAGTTCTCATTTTGAGCTCTTTTCTTTCTTCATACTATTCAATAAAATCATATAAACTCAATCACCATCGTCATGTTTTTAATATGTAAGGTATAAAGTTCACCAACTCAAACTATCCTCTGAATTTCAATTTTTATTTAAAAATGTTAAATTTCAACTAATAAATCCCGTGAAATTTTACTTTCACTTAGAACTACCAAATGTCAAAAGTATAAAGTTGAATAACTAATATAATACTATGTACATATGAATTTATTTTCCTTCTTTTCTAAAAAGAAAATCCAACCATCTTAACATTTCATGAAAATTCAAGCTTCTCAATTTTTTTCAAACAAAAAGCTTAATAAGACAGTAGGTAACTCAAAATTCATGAATTTGTTTGTTTACTAACAGACAAGCTTCTTTTTTATATTTCTTTTCTCGCTTCCACTTTTATTTTATGTATACAATCCGAATCTCTCTCAAAATTATTTATATTTTCATAATTTTAAAATGTAAATACTCAGTTCTCCTTAATTTGTTATACACCTGAGAATGTCACAAGTTCGAATATCACTAACCATGCATATGTTTAATATATATTTGAATTACTCTACTTCTCTAAATTTACTTTATTTCCAAGCATGCAAGTTCGAACTTATCAACATCATTTACTTAATATATTTTGGATCCACTTAATTCTCTTACAAAAAATTCTTATTAAGTTTTTTTTTTACTTATAAATCCTGTCACAACCAAGTTATTATCATATGCATATGACCTTATATATTTTATTTGTTTTCACTAAATGAGCATGATTTGTATTCGAATTTCATTGATATTATTATTAGCAACTAAATCAAATGGAAGGAATATCTCTAAATTATTCATGAGAAGTTTTTAAAATCCTTGCAGGTATATAAGGATTATTTTTAGATAATTTGAAAAACTTAGGTCAATATCCGCTAAATTTTTTTAGTGTTCATAGGATCATGTAAAATTATGCAAACTATTTGGATTGGTCATGCTACAGATCGAAGTGTTAAAGCAAATCAGTTCATGGTAGAAAATATATCGCTTTTTTTGTACATTTTATTTAAAGTAATTTTTTTTTTTTTTTTGATTTGCAACAATTTCCAATGACGGGCTGAAATTTTACCTTCTTTTAATACATCTATTAGTTGTTGAGAATCTTGGTAGCTGTATAGAATTGGTAGATTTTTTTTTTAGTAAGCTCACACAAGAATAGGTGTGAGATATAAGGAGAGAAAAAGATGCGATCTTGGTTTTATTTTAGGAAATAGCAAATAATTAAACTTTTTATACGATATGGATGCAGATTAACTAGGATTCTATATGGATGAATTCAACAACAAAGTATTAGAGTTGTAGGGACCTCATCATGTAGATAATAACGTCAAGTAACATCACATTTTCATATAATTTATGTATCATATATGCAATTAATTTTAAGGAGATGATATCGATATGATGTATTTTTTTCTGACTATGGTTATTACGGTTTTACTTATTGGTAACACGACCACATTATTTGCAAAAGGATTGAAAGCCTGAGGACTCCAAAGAAGAATGAAGGGCATGCATGCTTATAGACTGCAGTGGTACATGAACTTTATATTCTACTGGATATGCATATCAATTTTCCTAAGGTATGTTGTCTTTTCATTTGTTATTTTTACTATCTAGATATATAGACATCTGAATTCATTTTTTCAGTTCAGATTCCAAACTATTCAAATATCGCCATGTTAAGATCCCTTTTTTATATTACTTTTAATTTTAAAAATATGGAACCAGTGGACGTATATGCTGCAACCGAATGAATACCTCTTGAAATATATAAGCCTTTCTTGAGTTACTAACTTTAAAGTTTAAATCTAAATGCTACCAAAACCTCTACAAAGTAAAGGTTCGAACATACTACCTGCTCTTTAGGAATCCAACAATTTGTCAAATCTCATAATTCGGTAAGAATGTATGTTATATCTTCAAAAGCATTGTTATCAGCCTTAATAATACAATTGTTCGTATGATTATTTGACTTAAAAACGTTGATAATAAAAAAATACCGTCAGACTACGCACTATACCTTGTGCTAGAACTCTTTTGGCTGCTCCGAAAGTAGTTTCATAGTTGAAATTCAAAAGAAAAAGAAATTTCAGGGTACAATACGACCAAATACAAAGGATAAAGATGGGTAATAATGAATAATTAATTTATGTTGGAAAACAATGGCTGAGTCGCGGACTAGGTCGCTTTCTTGAAGACGATTCGGCGATTTGGTCAGAGGTGCAAACCAATTCGTTCCTTCGCCGCCGCCTCTAGGATAAAACAGCCTCTAAAATAGTAACTGATTTGCTTGCACAAACAAATCAGTGCAGATTTGCACTTTCGGGAAAAATACTGCTCGAAATTTCTTAGAAGTTTTTTTTTTTTTAATGGCGGCTGAGAAGAAGAGAATATAAAATTCGGTGTTTTTCTCGTCTCAGATAAAATAGTATATATAGAACGAGAATTAGGTTTTGGGAGAAAATATCGGATCTGCTAAAATTTCGGGGGGATTAATTATTTTACCGTTGCAAAAATTTTTCCGTTGCAGAATAAATATCGGTGCGCAAAATAATTTTTCCATAAGAAAACGGTTCGAAAACAACTAAGTTTTATGGTCCAAAAATATAAGTGCCTACACCACAAAGCCCAAGCCCAAGCCCGAACCGAACCGGGCCGGGTCGGGTCGAGTCGAGTCGAGTCGGTCGGTCGCGCGCGCGTGTGTGGTGGTCATGATGCATGGTCTCCCTCCCCACAACAATGCATGTATTGGGAGCCCAAGGCCCCAACATGACTTCTTAGAAACAAGTATAAATCCTTGCCTCTTCCCTATAATCCCATGATGTGGGACTACTCAAACATAGGAGCCATTCATACACTTATTCAATCATTTTTAATAATTCACATAATGTTTGTAAAACATTTCCAACAATCCCCCACTTGAATTTTTTAAAAATATTTTCGAGCAGTTTCTTAAAAACATAAGATTGTGCATAAACAAAGGTGTCCAAGGACTTGAACCTTTGCATAGTGAGTAAGATTCAGTTTTTACTAGAGTGACACGTAGTCTTGAACTCTATTCCTGACATCAAACCACACACAACCTTTTCTATAGTGCAATCAGATAAGCCCGTGCATTTATGGCCCTGCACGTCTATCCCAGTTTAGTGAATGCTCTAGAAGTTTTGCCCAAACTCCATAGGAAACGGCCACATTTCCACATTCACAAAGGTGAGTCTATCAAGAGCACTCCTGAAGGTAGGTACTCCACTCCAAATAGAGTATAGATCTCATTAAGAGTTTCTATTAACTCATCCTCTAATCACTTCAGGAATACATGCTTCTTGGTTCATTAAATAGCATGTTCAACTCATATCACTACACAACTTGTTATTACCCATTGAACCTAGTTCTTGGGATCTCCAGTCATTTAGGTCGGGTTACCATTGTGCGTGACTCAACAATCTAAGGGCAATAGTCCCATTCTTTTAGAAGAGTTATGGACTTTCTCTCTGGACAGTCCTTTCGTCAAAGGATCTGCCAAATTTTCCTCACTACGTACGTAATCCACTCTAACGGTACCTGTGGAAAGTAGTTCTCTAACAGTGTTGTGCTTACGACGTATTTGTCGTCTCTTACCGTTATAGTAACGGTTCTGAACTTTTGCAATAGCCGCGGTACTATCGCAATGTATCAACACTGCTGGTATCGATTTTTCCCATAAGGGAATCTCAGCTAGCAGATTTCTCAAATATTCTGCCTCTTCACTAGCTGTAGCTAGTGCTATCATCTCAGACTCCATAGTAGACTGAGCCAAAATAGTCTGTTTCTTGGATTTCCAAGAAACAGCTCCTCCAGCGATGCTAAATATGTAGCCACTGGTCGCTTTAGAATCATCAGATAAGGTATTCCAGTCTGCATCAGAATATCCTTCAAGTACAGCTGGAAACCTTTCATAATGTAATCCAAGGTTCATGGTTCGTTTAAGGTATCTCATTACCCTTTCAATAGCTTGCCAGTGCTCTATACTAGGTCTACTGGTAAACCTGCACAATAATCCCACGACATAGGCAATGTCGGGTCTAGTACAATCAGTGGCATACCGAAGGCTGCCAATGATGCTCGCATAATCAGACTGTCTTACACCTTCACCAGTGTTCTTAAATAACTTTACACTGTGATCATATGGCGTACTTGCAGGTTTACAGTCAAAGTAATTATATTTCTTTAGTATCTTCTCAATGTAATGAGATTGATCCAAAGAAATTCCCTTTTCTGACCTAGTAATCTTAATACCAAGGATTACACTCGCTTCACCTAGATCTTTCATATCAAAATTGACACTTAATAAGGATTTGACTGAGTTTATGGCATGAATATTTGACCCAAAAATGAGTAGGTCATCTACATAAAGGCATATAATAGTGCAAATGTCATTCTCAGATTTGTAATAAATGCATTTGTCACTTTCATTAACTTTAAAACCATTTGAAATGATTAAGTTATCAAATTTTTCATGCCATTGTTTAGGTGCTTGTTTTAAACCATATAATGATTTATCCAGTTTACATACTTTATGTTCTTGACCATGTACTACAAATCCTTCAGGCTGGTCCATATAAATTTCTTCGTCTAATTCACCGTTCAAAAAAGCAGTTTTAACATCCATTTGGTGTATAAGTAAATTATGAATGGAAGCAAGTGAGATTAATACCCGAATGGATGTTATTCTAGTTACAGGTGAAAAAGTGTCAAAGAAGTCTATATTTTCCTTTTGTTTAAAACCTTTAGCTACTAGTCGTGCTTTATATTTATCTATAGTGCCATCAGGTTTTAATTTCTTTTTAAGTACCCATTTACAGCCTATAGACTTACAACCAGGGGGTAAGTCTACCAAGTGCCAAGTCTTATTGGATTCTAAAGAATCCATCTCATCGTTTATAGCCTCTTGCCAGAAATCGGCATCTAAAGAAGATAAGGCTTCTTGGAGGTTTATAGGATCCTCCTCAATAGTAAAAGCACAAAAATCTGAACCAAAGTCTTTTATGGTTCTTGCTCTTTTACTTCTTCTAGGTTCAGCTTCAGAATTTTCATTAAGTTCTGTTCTAATAGGCATATTTGAAGTGCCCCCACTATTCCTTAATTTGAAAGGAAATTTAGTTTCATAAAAGTCGGCATCATTTGATTCAATTATATTATGTGCATTAAGGTCATAAAATCTATATGCTTTGCTATTAATAGCATAGCCTATAAATGCACATTCATATGCTCTACTTGCCAATTTTATTCTCTTAGGGTCTGGAATGCGAACATATGCTAAACAACCCCAAGTTCTAAAGTATGAGACATTGGATTTATGATTCTTTAAAATTTCATAAGGTGAAATTTTATTCTTAGATTTAGGGATTCTATTCAGAACGTAGCATACAGTCAATAAAATATCCCCCCACCAATGTTTTGCTGCACCAGAATTTAATAATATGGCAACTACTAGCTCGGTAAAGGTCCTATTTTTCCTTTCTGCTTTACCGTTCATTTCAGGTGAGTAGGGTGCAGTTCTCTCATGTACTATACCATGTTGTTTATAGAAATCCAGAATAGAATTAGATTCATATTCTGTTCCTCTATCACTACGAAGTCTCTTAATTTTTCTATTTGCTTGATTCTCAATCTCAGTTTTGAATGTTTTAAACATGTCAAAAGCATCACTTTTATTTTTCATAAGATATACATATGTGAAATCAGAGCAGTCATCAATAAAAGTGATAAAATAACGATGTCCCTGTCTAGTTAAAGTGCCATCAAGTTCACATATGTCAGAATGAATCAAGTCTAATGGTTCAGAAACTCTATCAACAGATTTGTGAGGTTTCTTTGTGATTTTAGCTTGTGTACAGAATTCACATTTATCAGATTCAGATTCTATCATTTTAGGTATCATATCTAGGGTGCTCATATTACGAATAATTCGATTATTAACATGACATAATCTAGAATGCCAGATATTAAAATCACACAACATGTAAGCAGAAGTAGTCACTTTATTAGATTCAACATTCAGTTTAAACATACCCTCACAAGCATAACCCTTTCCCACAAAAGTTCCCTTATAAGTAAGAGTGTACAAATCAGCCCCAATAACTTGAGTGAAACCAGCCTTATTAAGGAGGAAGCCAGAGACCAGATTCTTTCTTATCTCTGGAGTGTGCATAACATCTTTCAGAATTACAGTTTTTCCAGAGGTGAACTTAAGTTCCACGTTTCCAATCCCCGCAACTGTAGTGGTGTGAGAGTCTCCCAACAGCACTTTCTGATTTTCAGCAGCCGTGTATGTAGAGAACATGCCACGATCATAGCAGACATGGCGAGAAGCACCAGTGTCTACCCACCAACCCTCTGATCCACCAACAAGGTGAATCTCAGTAACCATAGCCGTAAGAGGCTCCTCAGTCAGGTTAGCCTGCGGTGCAGAGCTTGGCCTGTTCCGGCACTTTCGTGCCATATGCCCTGGTTTTCCACAGTTGTAACAAAGAAACAACTGTCCAGAGTCATTCTTTTGGGCTGGTTTCTGCTGTCCTTTTGGGTTTCCTTGCGGATTCCCATTCTGTTTGTTGCGCCTGTTCTGATTCTTAAAAGATTTCTGATTTGGTTTCAGAACAGCGAGAGTGGTCTTCTTAGTACTGTTGTTATTCACAATCAGCACCTCTTCTTTTTGGTCCTGCTTGCGTGCCTCCTCCTCAATACGGAGGCGTGTAATCAAGCTTTCTAAGGAAAATTCCTTAGTCTTATGTCGCAAGACATTCTTAAAATCTTTCCAGTCTGGGGGTAATTTGTCAATGATAACAGCAATTTGAAATTGTTCGTCCAAGACCATACCTTCGGAGATGATCTCATGAGCTATTTTCTGCAGCTCATGAGACTGCATCTCTACCGATCTATCATCAGTCATCTGGTATTTTAAATAGCGGCTCACAGCATATTTCTTTGCCCCTGCCTCCTCTGTATCATATTTCTTCTTCAGTGCTTCCCAGATCTCTTTTGCTGTCTTTTCATCTGAGTTATAATAATCATACAGATCATCGCTCAGTCCATTCAGTATAAAATTCTTGCATAAGTAATCCTGTTCAGTCCAGGTCTGCAGTTGCTTTGACTGTTCAGTCCATGATGCCATCTTTGCTGCATCGGTCTCGTCAGGCTTTTCTGGTAGCTGCGGTTTTTCAGCAGTCAGAGCAGCCACCACCTTCCTGATCGTGAGGAAGAACTCCATCTTCTGACGCCAGCGCTTGAAATGCAAACCTTCGAACTTGAAAGGAGCAGCAGTCACCAGAGGGCCGTGAAAAGCAGAGGGAGGAGCAGAATCGTCCATGGTTGAGTTCGAGGCCATTGTTTCAGTTCGTCTTCAAATTGTTGGAAAACAATGGCTGAGTCGCGGACTAGGTCGCTTTCTTGAAGACGATTCGGCGATTTGGTCAGAGGTGCAAACCAATTCGTTCCTTCGCCGCCGCCTCTAGGATAAAACAGCCTCTAAAATAGTAACTGATTTGCTTGCACAAACAAATCAGTGCAGATTTGCACTTTCGGGAAAAATACTGCTCGAAATTTCTTAGAAGTTTTTTTTTTTTAATGGCGGCTGAGAAGAAGAGAATATAAAATTCGGTGTTTTTCTCGCCTCAGATAAAATAGTATATATAGAACGAGAATTAGGTTTTGGGAGAAAATATCGGATCTGCTAAAATTTCGGGGGGATTAATTATTTTACCGTTGCAAAAATTTTTCCGTTGCAGAATAAATATCGGTGCGCAAAATAATTTTTCCATAAGAAAACGGTTCGAAAACAACTAAGTTTTATGGTCCAAAAATATAAGTGCCTACACCACAAAGCCCAAGCCCAAGCCCAAGCCCGAACCGGGCCGGGCCGGGTCGGGTCGAGTCGAGTCGAGTCGGTCGGTCGCGCGCGCGTGTGTGGTGGTCATGATGCATGGTCTCCCTCCCCACAACAATGCATGTATTGGGAGCCCAAGGCCCCAACATGACTTCTTAGAAACAAGTATAAATCCTTGCCTCTTCCCTATAATCCCATGATGTGGGACTACTCAAACATAGGAGCCATTCATACACTTATTCAATCATTTTTAATAATTCACATAATGTTTGTAAAACATTTCCAACAATTTATGATATGAAAATTGCATATCATAAATGTAATATATTATGCAAACTAAAATAAGCATTGTCAAAGAAGAGTTTATCTGTACATGTAATGAAAATCTTTTTGTGGAATGTGTTATATCCAAACTACCCTAATTGAGGAAGCTTTTTTGAAGAACGGAAATTATTCTATAGATATAGTTATCAACACTCTAATAATTTATACAAATATCAACCCTTCACTAAGATTATATAACTACCTGGGTGATGAGTACCATAGTGGAATGTGTGATTTTCCAAATTCATGTCCTACTAATATTATTATTTTTTCATCTTCCTTTCAACTTTAATTGCTATTTAGTGTATAAGAAGGATGACTTTATAGCTTATGTTACGTTACCAAAACCTTTTCTAACTCTTGGAGAATATAATATTATCACCTTCATATTTGTCTCTCCTATCATTACCGTTTCATATATGTCCAATTTGGTTGTTGTTACTTTCATCTGTATACCTTTTACATGGAGAGTGGGTGTTTATGTTATCTATATAAGACGGACCAAGAGATTATTCGAGTGGTTCTGTTTTGTTTAATACCAGTGGTTCATAATTTCGTATTTATTGGTTTCTTATGTGCATTTAAACTAATTTTGGATGAATGGTCCCAAGTTTTATATATGTGTGTAAATATATTTGCGTGTCTGTAGTTGTTTATTATATTTTAGTTTAGGAAAAATAAGTTCTGTATAACGTTTTCTTCAATGTACATACAATTCACAAATAGTTATGTAACATATCCCAGTTATCCTTGGAACAGACGTGAACAATAGAAAAAATGGTTGTTTGCTCTTTGATAGTTCTACCTGACTCCAAAAAGGTTTTTTTTTTCCACTAAGATATATGATAATCTATTTGTTTGCTTTGCTCTACCCATGATGAACCACTGCAATGTTTGTGTACCTCCATAACGCACCTTTATATGAGTTCTGGGTGGGGGAGGCACTGCAAGCAATATCATGTTAAGCATCTTCTAACAACCAAAATTAGATCCTTTATTAAATAAAATGAAAGGTATACATGAGATCTCTATGATGATACTTTTGTCAATGAAAAAGAATTACTAACGATTGTAAAAGATAAATATAACTTAAACTTGAGATTGAGCTACCTCTCAAATTCGAACCGTCCATGGTGTATATTATTTGATGTATGATTTAAATTCACTGGTGTGTTCTCTTATTATTTCATATTGGTTAACAATTTTTGATATTGGTGTATATTATTTGATGCTATTTTTGCTTCATACTAATATCTTTGCTCATTTCTGTATTGATAATTTGATGTCACCATTGATCAAATGTAGGATCATGGCAACGCTGTACCAGCAAGTGTTATATGACAATAAAAGTGAGTTGTTAAAACTTTATATGTATTGTTATCATATTGTTTTTGTGCAGGTTCGTTTTAGATCACATGTGTATAGATTATTGAACTTTTAAGCAATTTTCTTAAGCACACATTTTGGTGACATATTTTTGTACTCAGTGCATTTCATTCAGCTGCAATGATTGATCTAAATGTACTATGCTTTTATACATTGGAGATTATGATCCCTAGATGTACTTGAGTTTGACGGCTGTTTTTTCTGCAAATTTTTTTTTTTTTTTTTTGACTTTGACTACCTATACCGCTTAGCCTGTGACAATAATGCCTCTAACTTGAAAATAGAGATTTTCTTTCTTACGTATCAGTTAAACGTGAATGATACTATCTATAGTGAATTGATGCCTCTATACTTAATTCTGCTTGCATCGTGAAATAGATTTATGAAAGTAAATAACATTTTAAGTAATTTGCTATAAATTAATTAACGTTTTATGTAACTTGCTATCCCATGTAAATATACTATTTTCAATTATGTTTTTGCTATTATCTAATATAATTTTTGGGTTAAATAAATACATACATGATACGTTAACTAAGAGCTCCATGTTCAGATAAATAAATAAAAAAAATTCAAACAGTGCATCATCAACTGCTAAATCAAAAGTCTGCATCCCAATTATATGTATGTTCAAGGATGGCATTGCTCAACATTCTTTCAACTCTTTTATATCTCAGTTTCACTTTGATAGATCAATCTTCATGTTTCTAAAACAATTAAAATATATCAGTTTAACATGAATATTTTCTCATAGTAATAAGATCAATAAAATTTTGTTTAACTTCAAAGAAAGACTTAAGTACATAACACATATCATATATAAACAACACTAACAACAACGATAATTTATAATATATTTATTTTTTCGAATTTATGTATGTTACATTATAAAATTCCAATTTTGACATTAAAATTTTGAATGCTATATTTATAACGTTATCATGTGCAACGCACGGGTTACACACTAGTTAGTTTATTATTACAGAACTTCTTGTTTACCAAGGGTGGAGTTGCAAATATAGGATAAATAATGTTTGGAAAAGGCATACTCACTGAATTTGACCAAAAATAATGATGAGGTAAAGGCTCCACTTTTCTCCTTCATACATGAATTGTTTGCTTGTTTTTTTGTTTATATGGTTTGTCAGTTTTACAGATATTGAAGGCAAGAAATAACTTGTATTCTTGGCTGAGATAATCAATTTTACAGAAAAAGCGGTAATAAGTTTTATTGGCGTTATTTTTAGATTAATTAAATTTCGGGAAACAATAATTGTAGTAATTAGCTTGTTTGACTTGTTCATTAACTCATGAATTACTTGTTGCTTTGCTTTCAAAGGAGTCATTAGTGCATTAACTATGCAGGAATATTGTCTGTGTACAATAAATAAGCATAAGTGAAAGAAGCATGTATATTAGTATTCAATAAATTATATAAAGTGATAGGGAAGGATAAAGAGTAGATTAATTCAACAAATTATATAAAGTGATATAGAAGGATAGTGTATATTAATGTACATTCAACAAATATTCATTGCTGCTGTTATCATGGAAGGATCTATTTGACTTTAGCATTGATGCTTTTGTTTGTGATTTTGGTTGGTTTGGTTGGAATCCAAGTATTTTAATAAGTTTCAGTCCGTTCATATAATACTAGGATAAGATATTTTTTGTTCGGAATCCAGGACTCTTACCTGATTAAGTAAGATAGGGATCTTTACCTGGTTCTTATGTACAGCACCAGATCTTATGGAGATTGCTGTAAAAATGGCGATGGGCACTACTTCTTTCAGACAATAGTCAGAAAAAACTACAGTATGATAATAAATAATAAATATTTAATGTAGGTTAACTAACTATCATAGAACATATTTGGCGATTTTCTGTATGCAGTCGGAAGTGAAATCTATTGTCAATTTGGATCAAAATTTTAACGTGAATCAAGATAATTATGTCTTCATTTTAAACGAAGTAAAATACAATGAATCAGAAGTTTGTTGTGGTACTTTGGCAGCTAAATGTGGTGATGTGTGATAACAACATTTAAGTCTCAGATTGAAAGCCAAGCATCTGTTGTACCTTTGCTGGACACTTGTATTCATCACTGCCTAGTTGAAACTTGAAAGAATCTAACTGAATATTGGAAATAAACTGGATGACTGAGTAGCTCATTTTGAAGCCGACGAAGTACATATGGTCATGTATTATCATAATATTTGAGCAAGGTCAGAGTTACCACTAAATAATTAAACTAAAATGTCTTCAAACTTAGGGAAATTGTTGTTGTAAATACAACAATGGTGAGTAATGCTTTCTGCAGCTAAGGAAGTAGTAGGATTGGTTAGTTGAGATCTCTGAGATTGTCTTATGGTATATATGACCTGTTTCCTTGTTTCAAGGCTTCTGACTGATGCAAGGCTGAACCCCTTAATTGTTTCCAAATATACCTTTTTTGCCAGAAAATAATTTTTGCGTATGTACTTACTAGATCAACAAGTTTAAAATGTTACCTTATCTTATTTAATTCACTAAATCAGACCTTTATAACGTTAATTTTAGAGAGAAGTGTTGGCATGATGCTAATTAGCGCTGATTGCCTATGTTTATAAGTTCTTTTGGATTTCTTCATGTCTATGGATCAAATATTGGTTCATACATACACATCATAAAGGTCATGCCACAAATTATTCTCCAAGTTTTATATGCGAAATTCACATGTAAGTTTAAACAAGAAAATCTGTAATCCTTAAATTTAACTGCAATCAACAATATTTGTATAAAACGAAATCTATGGTGGGTTTTTTCCGCTTTCTTAGTTTACGTGATCACAATTACTTCCAATGCAGCCCTCAGGTGACAATTGCTACTGCTACTGTCTTTTGTCATCGTTTTTTCCTTCGCCGGTCTCATGGGAAGAATGACCGTAGAGTGGGTAACTAGTTACTTCTTTCAGTAAATATTTTTGTCTCTGTACAACAAATGAAGTGAAGGCTCATCCCATATTGTATTGCCCATGTCTTGTACAAAAAATTTCTATGGATCTGATTTTATGGCTGTCTCCAAGTCCAAGGAATAATGGATTTTTACACATTTGGAAATCCTCTTTTTCTTGATTCCCAAACTGCATCTTCTATGAATACAACCATACAGGAGGTATGGAACTGGTACTTGAACTTTGATTTTCATTCAACACTTTTCATACTATGTTCTGTTATTTATGTACCCAAGCTACTAATCTTGCCATTGGGTTTACTTGGTTCATCATGTTCCATTGTTGCATTTTCACACGGAAGTTTTCATGTTGCATTTTCAGGTTATTGCTTCTGTTTGACATTCCCAGCTGGTAAATGGTGATGGAAGTAATGTTATTCATCTATGGCGCAGTGGCTCAGAACCCTGCCACAACTCAATCCCTAAATTGTGACTTTCCCAAGCTACTAATTCCTTGTAGCTTGTCTCCTTAGGAAATCCTTGAATATGCAATTAGAAAAATTACAAAAGAAATATACAAAAGAAATAAACACCAGGGGTAAACGCGGTTCGGTTCGGTGTGGTTTGAAGCTCAAACCGCTTCCGCACCGCATCAAACGGTTGATCAAAAATACAAACCATTATACTAATCGTTCAAATGGTTCGGTTTCGGTCTAATACGGTCCGGTTTTGGTTCGGTCTGGTTTGAATCCGTATTACATATGAAACAAGAAAATTACTTCCACCAACAATCAATTTACAATTGTATAACGTTGTGTCACCTGAAGATTAAAACACACAGTGTTATCTTTAATTAATATAACTACAATATACGTTGAAAGTAAAATATACATCATTAAATTAAAAGTTAGATAGAAATTTGTTAATTTTTTTATCATAACATTGTCGGTATAGCTATGCGGTTCGGTTCGGTTTAATATGGTTTGGCAAAAGTTCAAACCGCAACCGAACCGTATCGTTCCGAGTCGGTTCGGTTTAGGCTGTTTGCATTGAAGAGAGAATCTGGTGCGGTTTTCCGTACCGTTTTTACGGTTCGGTCTGAGCGGTTTTCACATTGCGGTCCGTTTTATGCCCAGCTCTAGTATACGCTGCTCTATCAAAACCCTAATTAAAAAATGAAGAAGACATTAAAATAAAAAACGCGACCCTTTTAACTCTTTTAACTCGTTTATGTTGGCCAGGTCTTCACTTTCCTTTGCTATGCCGTTTTCCTTTTTTCTCTACAATTCCTAAATTTGGACTTGAAAATTTTGTATGGCGCCGCTCCTCTACACGATAAAACGATGTTTCGCTAAAGCTTGGTTATTTTCTGATGAACTCTGAGTGGCGATAGCCTTTGTCGAGCTGTCTGATTGATATGATTTGCGGTATGAACTTGAAAACCGAGATTTAATTTATGCACGAACTTCTTGATGTTGTCACACCCTGCCGATGATGTTAATGTGTTAATTTTTAGGGTTTAAAACTCTGGACTCTCTCTGATTTCTAGAAAGTGACTTGGTCATGTTGCGTAAATAAAAGATTAGGTATTTCTAATTTCTAGAAATTGTTGAATCATTCATCTTGCTAAAAATAAGAATGTGTATATCTGATTTCTAGAAAGATGATTCGATCTTCTTTACAAAAAATATCTCAAATTTCATATATGTTGACTTTTGGCTTTACGGTGAAAATATTTTTGCATGACATTTTTGACTGATTCAAAGCATTTTTCAATATTCATTATTGCTTTTTATCTGCTACCTGAAAAAAATTTGTTTGAATTCTTCACATATACCACTTATTTTTTATCAGTACAATTTATTAGCCAATTAAACAGATCCTAAACATGATATTATTGATTATTTTCACCATGATACTGTCCTACTACCACTGCCTTGTATGTGATTCATTTGCAGTGTATTTGCTCACTTCTACTGTTGTGCCATATGCACTTTCACTATATTTGTGCACCATTATTTCGTTGCAATGCATTTTTTGTTTATATGCCACTGTGTACTGCTGCACTTGATCTCTGCTCATGCCACTTCACTTCTTGTTGCATTTGTTTGTATGTCAATAATGATTAACCTATTGTAGTGCCACTTCTTCATTTCCATGTATCTGTACACCCTCATATTTTTTCTTCTTCTTTTGCTTGATAAGAAGAGCACCCTCTTTACGTGATTCTTTTCCTTGATTTGTTCTTATTGTGTTTAGAAAAATAAGAACATATACTATATTTCTAATTTTCTTCTGCTTTAGTTTTCTCTTTCTCGGCCTCTGTTGTGCACTTGTTCCATGTGCATTTACATAGTCATTTTTGCACTTTTGTGTTGTGCACATGCCGTGACCCTGAACTTGATTTTTGAATCGTTGTTGCATGCCTTGACCTGAGTTGCTGACCTGAAATCCTTGGTTGACTTGAAATATTTGGCACTTGGCTTTTGTTACTTCATGATGGCCTGCATTTTCTGTGCATTGATCATTTATTTTGGACCTGACCTATTGTTAGACCCAAATGTGGTTCTAACACCCAAATTGATTAGAAACAAGATAAAGTAAAGCAGAAATAAAAAAGAACACACAAGATTTATAGTGGTTCGGCGAAGAAATGCCTACGTCCACTTAGTTTTCACTATATTCAGTAATTCAATTACAAATACAATGTAAGATTCGCTCTCAACTCACTTTTGTTCACTCAGAAAGATTAAAACAGGAAATGAAAGATGGTTTGGATTTTCCGGGAGTGAAGGAATTCGAATGATGGAGGTACTTGGATTCTCAAAAGTGCTGAAAAAGATCCTTCTCTTTGTCTCTAGCTGGGGTATTTATAGGTGTGAATTTGCCTGAAATGCAATCCGGGTCGGAACACGTGTCATCCATCGCCCTCTCTTCGGGTTCGGATGGGCCATCAAGCAGACAACGCATCAATGAGATGGACGTTAGGGGTAGGAATTGGTCACATCCGGTCCGGTTCTCCAGGCGACTTTATAGGAGATTTTCCTGGATCATGGGTGCGGGTCGGAGACATGCAGGTTGGGGGTTCGGATCGGAATACCCGACCCGAACCGGAGTAGCTTGAACGTCTCTTCTTCTCTAATCATACTCCGCTCCGCTCCGAAGTCGTGGCAAGCAGACGGCTTTCCGATCCACCTGAGATTCATTGGCCTTCCGATCCGATCAGGTATGCTTTGCCAATTTATCCAGTAAGAGATATACGATCCGAACAGAGAATTTTACCCGATCCGAACCGATACGCTGCTATCAATCTGAATTGTGGAGCTTCCTTCCGATCCGAACCGGAGTCGCATAACTTGAAATATTCTTCAACAGTTGGTTTCTTGACTTTGTGTTGCCTAGTTCACAAAGTAGGCTAACATTTTGCCCCCTCAAAGGATGCTTTCGTTGTACAAAGCGTCCTTTGATGTCGTTCAACCAGAATTGTCAAGAGTAATGCATTGATTTCCATTCGGTTCGGCGTCCGATCCGAGTGGCTTTTCTTCATTTCTGAGCAAATTTGGGAACTCTACTAGCCGTGTAATGCTTCTTGTAGGTATGCTCCTTTTACTTCCCTTCTCTTCAATTCGAGTCGGATGCTAAATCAACGTGTGAAATTTCCACTCGGCTCGGATTCCGATCCGAAGCGTGTTCGTGGATTTAGCTCTTAAACACTGGGCCTTCAGAGAGAGTTGTGCTATTGGGCTTCCACCCCGGTCCGATCGGGCGAGACAAAAAAGGGAGACGAAGAGCCAACTCCATTCTTTATATAAACTCATCACCGTCTTCACTTCTTTCTTCTTCGTTTCTATTGCGGCTCGGACCCAAGCATCGAAAATCTTAAAAACTCTAAAACTCCGAACTCCTTTCTTGTTGATTCCTCAAATCAATCACATAGGTAGCTTTTTAAACTCGAATAACATCGTAATAAACGTTCTTGATTTCAATTAGCGTTGGATTAGGATGGTTTAATCGTAGGCTTTGCTTGAACCCCCCCGCCGCCGCTGGTGGATGCGCTATCGCTTCAAGACATTGCGAGGCTGGAGAGGGCAAATTTTATCCTCAACGATGGCCTTGATGATAAAATGGACCTGTTTGTGAGAAAGGAGGGAAAGAGGAAGAAGATGAGGAGCGTGGTGACTATCTGGAGTCGGTTCGGGTAGAAGACGGAGGACCAAAAAAGGAAGGAGAAGGAAAGGGGATCGGCTCGGATTGCACACCTTAGAAAGACGGGAGGAAAGAAAATGTCGGCTCGGGTCTCGTTCTTAGAAAAGATGGAAAGGAAAGGGAAAAGCGGTTCGGGTCGGAAAAGTGAATGGGATAAGAGGCTGAAGTAAACGGGTCGGTTAGGTGATGCTGGTTCGGTTCGGATCGGGCTACCCGACCCGAACGGATCAGTCCCGCTTCTGCATCCGTTGCTTCCCTTGTCTTGAACTGACCACGCTTTAATGAGGCATCCGAACCAACTGTTATCTTTGCCTGCGTCGAGCTAGTCATCATATGTATATCCGAACCGACCCGAACATATTGAACTTGACACATAAAGACCACTCAACTAATTCAACTAACACTCATTCTAGACGAATATACCTCGCGGACAGTTAGGATAGTGCCTTGTAAACATGAACGAGAATTAAGAACAATTCTGACTATCACCTTCTCTTTAAAGCTTCGTCTTACACTGCTGTACTCTTATTTTGTACTTCCCGCATTTGTTGCACACACTTTAGTTCACACACATACACAAAAAGGGGACACGGGATAATTCACTCTAATTCGTGCTATTGCTTCTTCAATAGTTCCATGACAATGAGGCCCAGACGCTCTTCTCGTCTAGCTGAGAGGAAAGAAGCTCCAGAAACTTCCCACAAAACCACTCTCGAGGATATATCTTCTTCATCTGACCCAGAATGGGACAGCGAGGGTTCGGATTACGGAGCTGGTCATCGGGAAAGCGGTGAAGTGTCTTCAGAAAATGAAGTTTCCCTAGGCTTTGAGGAGGAAGGAGGGATTGGTGACACCCGAGCACCCGATGAATTCGACTCAGCCACTATATTGGAATCACCTCCAGATTCCGTAGAGTCAACAATTGACAATGACCGACTCGTGAGAATTTGCTTGAAGTATGGAATAATGAAGAGAGACACTCTAGTGCCCTCACGTTCTGACCGTCCACATAACCCTCCAGAAGGATATATGACGGTCACTCGTTTGATGTGCATGGTTGGCGCCATTCCTCCTTTCTCGCCTTTCATCGTCGACTTCTTAAGACAAATGCGGATTGCCCCCATGCAGCTACATCCCAATTCATACGCCTATCTGCATACCTTATTCATAGCATATCGTGAAATTCTAGGCGTGGAGCTTACGTTTGACGATGTTCATTTCTTCTATAATTTCAAACATCGGACTAGGGAAACCCCTTCTTTCTGTTACTTTGAGTCGGTCCCAAAGAGGAAGATAATCTCTACACCGTTTAGCAGCAAGGCTGGAGATTCCAGATTGGAGTGGTTCTATATAAAGCAACAGCCTGGATGCGCCAGAAGATGGATAAAATCAAGTAAAGCACTGATTTTCTGACCCTGGATTCTAGACACTTGAATCATCACCCTGACCGGTTTTTCCTTTTTATTTGCAGTCGATAATCCCAAACAGGTATCAGACCAAGTGTTCTTTGATCGAATGCACCGTCTCCTCAATGGCGACCAAAAATTCCTTACTATTGACGAGGTTCTTAAAGATGAGTACCTTCATTTTCACGGGCTGCTATCCGTCCACCGTAGCATCGGTCATGGGACAGTCCCTTATGC
The DNA here is from genome assembly GCA_030737875.1 of Allium sativum. Taxonomy (NCBI): domain Eukaryota; kingdom Viridiplantae; phylum Streptophyta; class Magnoliopsida; order Asparagales; family Amaryllidaceae; genus Allium; species Allium sativum. Next base: position 743,790,318 of record CM060916.1, on the reverse strand, counting down.
ATATATCCCTCCAGTGGAAACAGTTCCAGAAATAGGAGAAGGCTCGGGGATTCCTGCAGCTTCTCTTCAAACTTCACCCTCTCCCTCTTCCACTCAAGACGATGAGCTGGCTAATCTGGCCAAAAAACATCGTGAAGGGTACGTTGCCCCCGAGGAAACTACCTCGGCAGACAAATCAAAATCTCCCCAAGGGTCGCCACTTCACGCTTCCGAAGGGGATGTTCCTAGCGCCGACGAGCACATATTTCAGGGTTTGGGGGATCTCCCTTTACCCGAGACTATATACACCTCGGAAGATTTCAGAAAGGACCCTCTAGTCTTCACTTCTTCTGAAGAGACTACTCCTGCTAAGGCCAAAGAGCCTGCCCGCACCACTTTAGCTTCAGACTCGGGTTGGTCGGGGGGACACGTACACCACATAGAATGCACTTTGCACCGTAGCACTAGCATTCATTGCACTTCTCTTTCCATGGATCCGCTGATTCTAAACTTCGTTTAACTTATCGTGCAGGTACAATGTCTCGATCCTCTTATGACATAAGGAAGCTTCGCCGCAGCATGTCTAATCCTCCCCAGGATGCCGAATATAACCGCCGGGATGACCGCGGCAGGGAGGAAAGGAGACCCTATGATCCTTATCGATCTCGATCCTCACGCTCCCGCTCACCAGTTCGACCGGAACAGGAAAAATACAAAAGCTATCAAGGTCGTAGGGAGGAGGATAGACCACAATCTAGGGATTCCACTTCCTCCCATGAAAAGCGAAGCAGAGAGAAAACACCTCCAAAGGAAACTGGGGCTAGAAGCAAGCAAAAAGTCCCTGCTACTAAGCGACCTCGGACAGACAAGGGTTCTACAGAATCTTCTTCGAGAAGGGACGCTGAACTAACAATCCTAGCCCCTCCTCCACCAGATGCGGGAACCGCCGTAAGGCTGGCATACTTAAAGGAGCAATTTCCCGAGCACTACTTCGAGACTCTGACCTTTCTACCTTCCCTTGAACCTATTTCTTCTAATTGGGCAGAGGAAGCCAGAGCAAAGATTGATTTGGTGGAAAAACAATATACCGAAATGTTCAAGTATTCCCGCACTCTCTCTAGGATCATTCGCACGCTACTGACAAATGCTGACTCCATGCACAAAACTGCAGAGGAAGATGCTAAGGCCCTAAAAACCTTAGGAAAAAATTTAGAAGATACTCAAGCTCAACTAGCTATCGCTCAGAAGAACGCTTCTAACTTCAAACAACAGTTTGAGGACATGCAAAAGCGCTATCATGATTTGCTAGAATCCCACACTCAGGAACGCTCCGAGTTGAAGAAGCAAGCTGACGAAGCCAAGTCAGAGGCTGCTAAGACACGTCTCGCTTATGTTGAGCTTGAGCAAAAGAATGCCGAGTTAGCGAAAAGGAGTGCTGAGTTAGAAAAGAAAAACGCTGATTTGGCTTCAAAATTGTTAGAGGCGGAAAACAGGGCTGCTCTGGCTGAGGGCAACGTTGAATGTGCTATTAAATCTGCGGAGGAAACCCGCAAACAGCTATCAGAGGCGGAGGCCGATATTCAGGGCTTCGGGGAGCTAATGATCGAATTCTTTGCGCACATTATTCGTCGTCGAAACATTTCCTGGATCGAGGACTATCCATCCACCTTGGTTCATGTGTGGAATCAAATCGTTGAGTGGGAAAAAGAAGAGCTTAAGGTCGATTCCCTCGATGAAGATAAGTTGATGGAGAAGTACTTGAGAGACGATGAACCAGAGCGCCTAGCTGAAGGTCGCCGTCTAATTGCTGAGGCCATGGAAGAAGAGAGGCGGAAGTCTAAACAGAAAACCATTCCTGAAGCTGGCTCCTCTTCTTCTGCTCCTGTAACTCCTGAAGTGGAAGGGTATGATCCCGAAAACCCGGGAATTCCCCGATCAACTTTACTATCTCCCATTCCTGAAATAACTCCAGAGGTAGTAGTTACCCCCGCTGAGAAGTCTTCAGAAGGTATCCCTGTCTTTTCTCCTCAACTTGTCAAGGCTACTACTACCTTTGGCTACATGATTGAACGTTCAATGAGAAATCCTTTGCTCTCGCCTGAGTTGATAACCGATGTTTCTCATTTTGTAGGCGTTGAATCCTCCGCGAAGACAGATGTAGTTCAAGGAGCTACCACTGGGACAAAGCCCGCCGATAGGGTCAAAGAAGGAGAAGACAAGGCTGCTTCCACAGACTTGGGGGAAAGGAGTGAATCAACTAAGGTGACTACTCCCCATGACGAAGAAATGATTGCAGCGTTAAAAGACGACGGAGGAGACGAGGGGCATGATGAGGAACCAGAAGTTACCATAACCGGGGAGTCGAAAAGCGCTGAGGACATTACCTTGGCTGCCATGAAGGCTGATCAAGACAAGCGCTTGCAATTAAAGGCTGAAGAATTAGACCCTGAGGTCCTCAAGCCCCTCGCTGTTGTGGATGCAGGTTCAAGGTTAGTTGTTAAGCTTTCCACTAGATCTATTACCGAAGAACTTGCTAAAAAATCTTCTCTCGATTCCAGTGCCCCGCCCTCCGGGAAAAAGTCTGCCGGTCCCAGTACTACATCTTCAGGGAAAAAGAAACCAAAGCGGATCTTGACTGAAGCCGAGAAGGAAGCAAAGGATGCAGAAAAAGCTGTCAAGAAATCAAAGGCTCATTCCAAGCCCAAATAGTGGGTTCTTCTGTGTCCTTTTAGCATCTTTGTAAATCAATAAGTGCTGCTACACCAGCAGCTTTCGCACTTTCTTTTTCAGTTATTTCCCTGTACAAATTCATTCATTCGTAAATAAAAATAATTCACTTTCTGCAATGTTTATTTGTTAGCAGTTCTGCACTTATGTAAAAATGCATATCTATAGTTATGAAACAAAGTTGTGAAGAGGGGAGATATGTGTATGGGCATGTGTCCCCAGTCAATCTCCGTAAGTTATTCAGTGCCTAACTATGCAATCTGGATGCTCCCGATTCTCTAACGGGATAGCGTTTCCTGTATCATCAATACCTGTTGTTTTTCCTGGCATTTCTTTTATACTCTTTCTCACTCTCTTGAGAGTTAGAGTTCGAGTTCAGTTATTTGTTTATCCCCCGGTCGTTCAACGGGAAAAGATTTCTTTCTCGGCGCTCGGTCGGAGACGCCTTTATACTCTCTTTCTCTCTGGAAAGTTAGAGTTCGGAGTTGAACCTCTTTCTCAGCGCTCAGTCGGAGACGCTTTTATACTCTCTCTCTTTCTCTGGAGAGTTAGAGTTCAGAATAGAATTTCTTTTTCAGCGCTCAGTCTGAGACGCTTTTATACTCTCTCTCTTTCTCTGGAGAGTTAGAGTTAAGAATGTCGTTTTCTCATTCTTTTATGTCTTATTGCACAAACAATCATTGTGCTTCTTTTTATGCCCAAACTGTTTCAACCTTTTTAGGTTCTAAGTTGTCCTGTATTTTATAATCACAACAGAATAACTAACGAATGTAAATGCATAAAAGTAAATAACACACAATATTTTATAGTGGTTCAGCTAAGTCATAGCCTACGTCCACTTTATAGTCCTTTATTCATATCGTCATATTTTCCAAAGGCAAATCGTGCCTTATTACCGAGTTTACAGGAAGAACAGCAAAAAGTATAGCATTTCTAATCCAAATATCGCATTAAGTGTTGGGCATTCCATGCTCGAGGGACTTCTTCGCCATCTACGGTCGTTAACTTGAATGTTCCTTTATCAAGTTTCCGTTGGATGACAAGGGGTCCCTCCCATTTTGGGCCGAGGTGAGGAAGGGATGGAAAAACTCTCTTGAGCACCAAATCTCCGGGTTCAAAAGTTCTGAGGCGAACTTTTTTGTCATAATAGCGCGCTATCTGACGCCGATGTCTTGCTGCACGCAAGTCTGCTTCGTCTCTTTTCTCTTCGACTTCATCAAGAGACTCAAGTAAAAGTGCCCGATTCGTCATCGGGTCATAATATGTTACCCTGTGGGAAGGAACTTCCAGTTCAACTGGAATTACTGCTTCTGAACCAAAGGAGAGGGAGAAAGGGGTATGACCAGTAGCCGTTTTAAACGTTGTTCGATATGCCCACAAAGCTAGGGGCAGTTCATCCACCCATTTTGCCTTTGCATGCTCTAATCGCTTTTTGAGGATGGATTTTATTACCTTGTTTATTGCCTCTACTTGCCCATTAGATTGTGGATAGGCAACTGCAGTATATCGTTTGTCTATCTTATATTTCTGGCAAAAGTTTCTGAATTCAGTGCTATCAAATTGAGTCCCGTTATCGGTAATAATCGTCCTTGGGATCCCGAATCGGCATATAATATTTCTGACCACAAAACTTATCACCTTTCTTGTGGTGATCTTAGTCAAGGGTTCAGCTTCCACCCATTTTGTAAAATAATCCACGGCTACTATGGCATACTTAGCCCCTCCTTTAGCGATCGGTAAAACTCCAATGATATCGATTCCCCATGTGGCAAACGGCCAAGGACTCACCATCGATTTAAGCTGGGTTGACGGTGCCCTGGGGATTTTGGCAAATCTTTGGCACTTATCGCAGCGTCGTGAATAATCAGCTGCATCTTTGTTGATCGTAGGCCAGAAGTATCCGTATCGCAATATTTTCTTCGCTAAAGTTTGACCTCCTGTATGATCTCCACACTCACCTTCGTGCACTTCTCTCAGTACACGCTTGATGTCGTCGTGTGCGATATATCGTAACAGGGGCATAGAAAATCCTTGTCTATAGAGAATATCGTCTTGTATAACATATCTGGTAGCTCTGCGCACTACAGCTCTCTTTTCACTCTTCTTTAATGGGAGTGTCCCATTCTTAAGAAAATTCTTGATTGGAGTCATCCATGATTCCTTCTCTGGTTCCGTTCCAAGAACGAATTCCATTTCCATTGACTCAAAGCTTGGCGACTCCAACGTTTCAATTGGAATTACCTCAGTCCCTTGTGGATTGTCAGAACTAGCTAATTTTGCTAGTCTATCCGCTTTCTGGTTTTCTTCTCTGGGAATATGTGTTATGTTGTACCGCTCTAAGCTACTTAATAGCTCTTTCACTTTCTTAAGGTAAGCAACAAGTCGAGGTCCTCGAGCCGCGAACTCCTCTCGCACTTGACAAACAACAATCTTAGAGTCACAAAATATATCCATCACTTTTACTCCGAGGTCTTTAGCGAGTTTCAGCCCGGCAATCAGGGCTTCATACTCAGAGTCGTTGTTTGTTGCCGAAAATTCTAATCGCAGGGCGTAATATAACGACCGTCCCTCCGGAGTGACTAAGACAATTCCTGCTCCGGATCTTCGGTCATTTTTAGCTCCATCTGTATATAGTCTCCACGGATTCATCTCTAGCTTATCCTCAGATTTGACCACTTGGTCATTGATTATTTCTTCTTCTGGAATGGTGAACTCCGCAATAAAGTCTGCTAGAGCTTGCCCCCTGATTGACTTTCGTGGTTGAAAATTCAAATCAAACTGACTTAGTTCTATGTTCCATTTAATCAACCTTCCCGACGCTTCGGTTCTCTGCAGCACTTGTCTTAACGGCTGATCGGTGTATATGGTTATTGGATGGGCTTGGAAGTAGTGACGAAGCTTTCGGGATGCAATCAGGAGGCTATAAGCAAGCTTCTCGATCTTTGGGTAGTTGCGCTCTGCCGCTGCTAATTTCTTACTCACATAGTATACTGGCCTTTGTACTTTGTCTTCTTCTCGAACCAGAACTGTGCTGACAGCATGAGCCGAGACTGCTAGATAAACAAATAGTTCTTCATGGTCTACGGGCTTTGATAAGATTGGCGGTTTTTCTAATAGTTCTAACAGATTTTGAAAAGCCTCGACACAATCGGGAGTCCAGTGGAAGTTCTTCTTTCCCCTTTTTATCAAATCAAAAAATGGAACACATTTATCGGTGGCTTTGGAGATGAATCTACTTAGCGCCGCTACCTTCCCTGCCAGACTTTGGACGTCTTTAATTCTCCTTGGTTCCCTGATATTTCTAATCGCCGCTATCTGGCTAGGGTTGATTTCAATTCCTCGGGAACTCACAATGAAGCCAAGGAACTTTCCCGACGCCACTCCAAATGAACATTTTAAAGGATTCAATTTCATACGGTATTTTCGCAAGATACCAAACATTTCTGCTAAGTCTTGCGTATGACTGGAGGACTGCTTTGATTTAACAAGCATATCATCCACATAAACTTCCATAGTTTTTCCTATTTGATCATAAAACATTCTATTTACCAACCGCTGATAAGTAGCTCCAGCGTTTTTTAATCCGAATGGCATTACAACATAACAATATAATCCCAGATTCGTAATGAAACTTGTATGCTCTTGGTCTGGTACATGCATAGGAATTTGATTGTATCCAGAATATGCATCCATGAAAGAGAGAAGTTCATGACCTGCTGTCGAGTCTACAAGCTGGTCAATCCTGGGGAGTGGGAAACTATCTTTTGGGCAAGCCTTATTTAAATCTGAAAAGTCAATACAAGTTCGCCACTTTCCGTTTGGCTTCTTTACCAGAACGGGATTCGATATCCAGTCGGGATAGGTCGAATCTCGAATAAATCCATTTTGCTTCAATTTCTCTACTTCCTCTTTGAGGGCAGCCGACCTCTCTGGGCCCAGCATGCGTCTCTTTTGCTTTACAGGTGGATGCTTCGGATTTACATTCAATTTGTGACTGATAACGGAAGGCGATATCCCACACATGTCAGCATGGGTCCAGGCGAACACATCTAAGTTCGCCTTTAAGAAGTTCGTCAGCTCTTCAGCACGACGTGGGTCCAATTGGGAACCAATCTTCAAAACTTTCGTCGGATCAGCTTTATCAACAGGAATTTCCACTGTTGCTTCATTAGGAGTTGCATTCCTAGCCTCCGGTTCCTCGTCTTTTCTAGGATCCAGGTCTTCAGGCGTTCCTTTTCGCAACTCCCTTGGGTTCAACCTCTCTAATTGCTATGCCGAGTCCCCCTTTGAGGGAGATGAGGCATCCTTATTCTCAGCATTAACTCATTTCATCAACATCTTCAGTTCGGCCACATAGCAGGCCCGTCCAGAAACCTGATCCCCTCTTATTACTCCAGTCCCGGCTTCGGTTGGGAACTTTAGTAACAAGCACCAAGGGGCGATACAAATTCTAAACTCAGCGAGGGCAGGCCTCCCTAAAAATGCGTTATATGGCGAATCTACGTCCAGTACTACAAACTGAAGCATTCGCACTCTTCTACGTTCTCCTTGCCCTAGGGTCACAGGCAACTCTATATATCCCAGAGGAGCTGTCGTCGCTCCGTTGAAACCTCTAATCCATCCTTCACAAGGTTTCAGATCTTCAGGCTCAAGCTTCATCTGATCAAATGACTTCTTGAACAAAATATTAACGGAACTTCCGTTGTCTACTAATACCTTATGGACCAACGCTGGCCCAATAGCGGTAGTAATAACCAACGGATCATTGGTGGGAGATTGTATTCCCGTGTTGTCTCGGCTGCGAAACACCACGTCATCGAACATGGTTTTTTGTTGTTTGATGGGGGTAACATCCTCCAAATCGTCACCTTCATTCACATCTAGATGCTTGGCCGCATTCACATATTGGTCCATTGACCTAAAGCTTCGGATTGCCGGGTGAGGTCCGCCTACTATGGAGTTGATGACGATCCCTTTACCTTTCTGCTGCGCGGTAGGCTTAGGAGCAGGTAGGATTTGCTTTGGAGCCTGCTCTCCTTGCCCCCTGTCCCTCGGGGCAACCTTGTACTCATCCAACTTTCCTTCTCGCAGCAGCTTTTCAATTACATCCCTCAAATGTCGACACTCATTGGTCGAATGTCCATGCGTTCCGTGAAACAAGCAAAATTTCCCTGTCGCCATTTCTTTCTCGGTTGAATCACGAGGTGGCGGTCTTTTGTATTGCAACACATTATACGTATCCAGGTAAATATTTTCCAACGTGTCATTCAATGGTGTGTAGTTCTCGTAGTTCTGGAATCGGGGCCTTTTGTTTGGGTCGCTTCCCCTATTTCTGTTTCTCCTGTTACCGTTCGAATTACGGTTGTTGTTGTTTCCCCCGCTTCCAGTATTGCTGTTTCCACCCTTGTTTCCTACATTTACTTCAACCTTGCCAGAACTTTCCCCGGACTGCTTCACTGCAATATTACTCTGCACATTCTCCTTTGAAGCTGTCTCAGACTTTCTCTTCCGGTTTGCCCGGGCCTCCTCTCGTCTCAGATAAATATCGGCTTTTTCGTAGAATATCGCCCTTGTGGGGGGTGTCTTCCCAGAAAGGTAGTCTCCAAACTCAGACTCGGGATCGACTCCTTCCTTCAATGCCATCAGAATAGTGGGCTCATGCGGGTCACTGACCTCAGTTACAGCTTGGTTAAATCGATCTAAATATGCCCTTAAAGATTCTCCTGGTGCCTGTTTGATCCTTGACAATTCAATAACGCTCTTGGACTTTCGAGCATGTAATCGGAACTGGTTCATGAAACGCTCGCTTAGTTCTTTGTAATTAGAAATTGAACGAGGAGGAAGTCGGGTAAACCAAAATAAAGCCACATCTTCTAGGTAGATTGGGAACGCTTTGCATTTTACTTCATCGGGGGCAGCAGCTGCATTCATAAGCCACGAATACCGCATCAAGTGCTGTCCTGGATCAGTCCTTCCATTATATTTATCCATCTGTGGCAAATTAAAGCGTCGGGGGAACTGGAAGTCTAGGATGTCGTCAATGAACGGAGTATGGCTTCGCTCTATACCGTAGTCTTCATTTGTATAATTCCGGCTTTCGGACATAATTCGACGAACCATCGCCTGCACATCGGCACTAGTTAGGGGCTGCTCAGGTTCCCTGGCCCTAGTGTCCGAGTTCCTCCGGGGCTCTTGCTCAGGAGACGCCCTTCTTCTTCGAGCTGCCTCTGCTCGATTCCTTTCCCTGCGTTCCCGGTCGATCTCGGGAAGAGGGGACTGGAGTCTTTGCCCCCGAGATGGGCTATCGTTTCCTAATGCTCGTGCGATATCCTCGCGAGATCCCAAAGATCCAAACGTTAGCTGCTCCACGTTCTGAGGTCGTTCGAGTGGCCTTCGCTCACGGGGCCTCTCTTCCTCAGAAGATGAAGATTGATCTACTGGTGTATGACGAACTGGCGACGGAGTTCTTTGCCGGCGGAGCTCGCTGATTTCCCGACTCATGAGCCTCATATTTTCCTGCATCATGAGATTGGTGCGCTCATGAACTCTCATAGCTTCCCTCGTGCTCTCAAGCATATCAAGCAAGCGCGAGAAATCTCCTTGAGTGATGGGAGCAGATGGATTGGCCTGGTCTCCAACCCTGGCAGCTGGAATTGGAACATTCGCGGGGACTCGAGTAGATGTTCCAGCTGCACCAAGCATCGGGTCGGATCGGAGGTAGGAAGTCGGGTCGGATCGGAGCTGGGGTGTCTGTTCGGATCGGTGTGCAGCGAGCAAGTCGGGTCGGTTCAGACTGGGGGAGTGCACTGCTTCAGAGTCTCCAACCCGGTTCGGATCGGAACTTTCCCCTTGCTGTCGGTTCGGATTTTCTGCGTTGATTCTCCCTGCTGCTGAACTCTGCCCCCTAGACCTTGTTACAACAGCATGTTGCTGATCTTCACCAGCTCCATTTCCTTGAACAGACTGGACTTCCTTGCCTTTTCCTCTGGCCATGAGTCTTTGACAATTACTTCAACGAACGTAAGAAAGTGGAGAAACTTAAGGATTCACTTCTTTGAACTCAACGGTCCAAAAAGTAGAAAGAGATCCCGGAAAATAAAGAATTTAGATGAGGGCTCTCAGTGAAAGCACCAAAATGTTAGACCCAAATGTGGTTCTAACACCCAAATTGATTAGAAACAAGATAAAGTAAAGCAGAAATAAAAAAGAACACACAAGATTTATAGTGGTTCGGCGAAGAAATGCCTACGTCCACTTAGTTTTCACTATATTCAGTAATTCAATTACAAATACAATGTAAGATTCGCTCTCAACTCACTTTTGTTCACTCAGAAAGATTAAAACAGGAAATGAAAGATGGTTTGGATTTTCCGGGAGTGAAGGAATTCGAATGATGGAGGTACTTGGATTCTCAAAAGTGCTGAAAAAGATCCTTCTCTTTGTCTCTAGCTGGGGTATTTATAGGTGTGAATTTGCCTGAAATGCAATCCGGGTCGGAACACGTGTCATCCATCGCCCTCTCTTCGGGTTCGGATGGGCCATCAAGCAGACAACGCATCAATGAGATGGACGTTAGGGGTAGGAATTGGTCACATCCGGTCCGGTTCTCCAGGCGACTTTATAGGAGATTTTCCTGGATCATGGGTGCGGGTCGGAGACATGCAGGTTGGGGGTTCGGATCGGAATACCCGACCCGAACCGGAGTAGCTTGAACGTCTCTTCTTCTCTAATCATACTCCGCTCCGCTCCGAAGTCGTGGCAAGCAGACGGCTTTCCGATCCACCTGAGATTCATTGGCCTTCCGATCCGATCAGGTATGCTTTGCCAATTTATCCAGTAAGAGATATCCGATCCGAACAGAGAATTTTACCCGATCCGAACCGATACGCTGCTATCAATCTGAATTGTGGAGCTTCCTTCCGATCCGAACCGGAGTCGCATAACTTGAAATATTCTTCAACAGTTGGTTTCTTGACTTTGTGTTGCCTAGTTCACAAAGTAGGCTAACACCTATATTTATTGATTTCATGCCTGGCCTTGATGGTCTTGTTCCATCTTTTGTTGCTGGTCTTGCTGTTTCTTGTCTAATTGCCCCCACTCTTTGAGTACTTGCAATCTCTTGAAACCTGTTTGTAGTATCTTGCTTACTTTTAACCATTCCATATGCTTGTATAGTTTTCTTGTTGATTTTTGCTCCAGGAATGTACCTGTATACATGTGCATGTCTATATTTCTTTTTCATTTTAAAGGGCCAGCTATTAGTCATGAAGAGTCTGGTTAAGATCAGCGACCGCGAATATGTGTCGAGGCTAGTCTTGATCAGCATACCACTGTAGCTGTGTTGAGGTTGGTCTATGAGCAATTGTACTCGACCTACCTTAGGTACTTACAATGTATCACTGTGAATATCACAAGTCATCCAGACTCAAATATATTTACCTGACCCAGTCTAAAAATGATGAGAAAAACCCAAAACCGAGGCAAATAAAAATTTTAAAAATAAATTTATATTTGGCTGCATTTAAATCTTTTTCTGTTCAAGTTTACTACTTAAAATTCTATGATGTGTACATAGGTGCTGAAGCATATGAAGACCCAAGGCGTGTGTATGTATCAGTGTGTATGTACATTTATGAGAGTGTTTGTATATGTAACTGAATGTGTAACATAGTGAACTGAGTGTTTGTAGTCAGAAATGTATGTATATCAATGTGTGCATGTATTATATAACAGTGAGTTGTACAATAGTTGAATCAGAAAATGGTACTATCTCAAGTATTGAAATAAAATATTTAATTGAATAAAATAACTGATTGAGTATCAAATTCATTGCGATAGCATTTTATCCAATATGAACATTTATTTCTACATGAGATGTAACATAGAATAACACAGTTACAAATACATTTATATAATAGCATGTGTGTTTGTTATCGTCAAACAAAATTAATAATTTTATACTCAACAATCACCTCCTTTTGATGATGACAAATATACACTAAGATTTTTAATGTGATAAATGTGTTTGACTGTGAAATTTGGTACTCCCTTTATTTATATGCTCCCCCTACAGATGAACTCTCCCTACATATATGAGTGTAATTAAAAGTGGTATTTGATATTTTAAGTTGATATTTGATGTTCAGTATGAAATTCAATATTTCAAATGATAATAACAATCCTAAATATTCACTCAAATATCAAAATCTTAACCATTCTCCCCCTTTGTTACCATCAGAAGAATAAGAGAAATCGGAATTCTAGTGAGTCTTAACTAAAATATTATAAGTCAAATAAGGAGGTTAAATATATATATTGAAAATCCCAATCAATCAAATTAAAATCATAATAATTCAATTGATCAGATATGAATTCCACTTTACAGGATTGGCTGGATATCAATATTTTATATAAAGAGCGGAGCCTGGTAACTTCTGATAAATGAAATCATATTTTAAAAATATTTCAATTTTAACCATTTCATTTAAGCATTGTTAGATATTTCACTTTTAAAAACTATTTAAATTTTAAGAACAATTCTAAGCACTTGCTAACCATGCATAACCATTAAGACTTTTAAATGAGGTTAGTAGTTACTCGGTTCCCATCCATGCATAACCATTAGGACTTTTGAATGAGAATGCAAGCATGTATATAGAGATTCAGGAAATTCACCTATGCATAACCGTGAGGATTTTTAAATGAGAGTGAACTCCTTTAAACAAACAAAGAATGATTATTTACTATATATATATATATATATATATATATATATATATATATATAACCTTAATTTCAAGAAAAATAGACTCTCCACACTACATAAAAAATCTGATAGATGGTAGAAGAATGGTGGAATAAGAAGATGATCATGGAACTATTACCAATCTACCGAAAATATCATAATAAATTTTCAAATTCATGAAATCTCGAATAATATTTCCTCCCTTTACGAAATATAATAAATCACTACTCATCTTGATTCTAATGACTATATATGGTCCTGACAATATTAATAAGGGGTTGTCTAGTCAAAAATTTATCTATTGAGTACACATTGGAGATTATATTAAAATTTGAAAACTGTGAAAACCAAAGTTTCTTTGGGTGGGACTTTTAAGTAATTCTCAGTCAACACTCTATCAACCGAATTTATCAAGAAAATGTCAATTTTAAATCATTGTGAGTGTAGATAAGGGTTTAATAACAAGCGTGTAGATATGAGTTAACAGTTTGTTTGAAACCAACTTTTAGACGTTTTAAACTTTCAAATAGATAGAAGAAATCAAGATGTGATCCAATCATGCATGAATACAATCAAATATGAATTCAAAACAAATTTTCCACAAAACTTATGAAAACATGACAAGTTTACACATGAGAAAAATCAACGATGACAACCCCTCATGAGTCAAATATTTTAAGGAAAGAATTTCACATTGATGATTCTATCAGTGGAATCTAGAATGATATATGAACAAATATATTAGAAGTGACAATCTAATCCAGAGAATAAAACGAGTTTAAAGATCTTAAGTGACTTACCATTTATAGCTCATGGATCCCCAACTCACCACTCTTGGCTAAGGAACATACATTAGTTAGCTTTGATTCTAATATGGAACAACTTTGGTTCTTTTGGAAAGTTGTTCCTTAGCCAGCCTCCGGTACCTAAGTGTTTAGGTAATCGAGTGGTTTAACAACAGTTGAAAACCCACTCTTGACTTTGTATGTGACTTTCAATACCCAAACTTATTTGAATAACAATCCATTTGAATTTCCGATTATTCCCTTTTGACCCAGATTTGTTTAAATTTAGTCGCATTTGAATTTTTAGATTTTAGAAACCTCGTCTGTTTAAGTGGATTTTTTTAATTTCCAAATGCAAGTCCTTTCTTGTTTTAAAATTTGGAATAATATTCCAATATTGAATTCAAAGAATTTTGACGACTAGAAAATTTCTTAAACTTTCATCCCAAGGTCATTAACTTTGGATTTCGACAAGTTATTCTCATTTATTAGCTTTGAATAGCGATTCATAGCAAACTTGTAACAACCCAAATTTTTAACAAACAATAATTAGTTAATGGATTAATTAATTAAGGAATAAACTGATAAAATAAATATTAGTCAGAAAAATATTGAGAATTGATCAAAATAGAATTTTCCATTACGTCCGTTACGGAATTATGCTTCAGATAGACTTTTAATTTGCGCAAATCGGACTAAGTATGAACAAGTTATGATCAAAAGAAGTTTGAAAAAAACTAAATAAATAATTCAGAATAAATGCAATGGTAATAGGGCGACCCGGACTTACATGGATGGACCCCTGTGCGACCCGTGGGTCGATACAAGTGTCGACCTAGGTAAGAGATGGGTCGACCCACTGTCGACATGGCTATGAGCCTGAACCTAAACAGATTTCCTAGTAAGGTTCGTTTTCTGACTCAACGTGATGTGTATTCGACGGTTTGATTTTAAAACCTAAGATCCTATGGTTTATATTATCCTAGCACACCTATATATAGACTAGCAACCCTCATTATTTTCCTACACAAACATTTCTTTATCCTCTTCCTCTACAAAGCTATGTTCTGAAATAAAATAAGAAAAGGGTTAGGGTGCTGTCAAAATATAGTCTGAAAGAATAATTCTTCCTTTACAACTATTTCAAAGGCTTTTTTGGATCTAAAACAATTTTAAGTGAGTATTACTATGATTTTCAAATTTCTTCTAAGTTAACGTTAAAATGATACAATGTTATTGTAGTAATCTAAATAAAAAAGAATTTTGATAGTAAAACATATCGGATCTGAAAGTATCAGTTTAATCTTATTGTTCATTTTAATCACTGTCAATTACCTATTTCTTTTTAAGTTATTATTTGTTTATATGTATATTCTTCTTTCTTATCCTCTTTCTGTCATTGTATATTTACAATCTTATTATGCTTTTACCGTTTGAGTTTCATAGAATTGGAATTATATGAAATAACGTTAAAAAGCTGGAAATTGGGAATATTATAATTTGTGAATTATGGACTGTAATTTGGGATTATTATAAAGGAAGAATATGAAACATGAATAAGTTAAACTTAATTATATATTAAGTAAACATGGTATAGGTAAACAAGTTATTTGACATTGATTTGTGAACATGACATTGATTTAGTGAACATGTTATTTGACATTGATCGTAAACATGTTAATATAGCATTGATTGGAAAACATGTACTTGACATTAATTTGTAGACATATTAATATAGCATTGACTGGAAAACATGTATTTGACATTAATTTGTAGATATATTAATATGGCATTGGTTGGAAAACATGTAAATGGCATTAATTTGTAGATATGTTAATATGGCATTGGTTGAGAAACAGGCTAATTGACATTAATTAAGGAGAATTTGTTAGTTTGAGAAACATGGTAATTTTTTCAATATTAATTTGGAGAATATGCTCATGTTATTTAGAAATCATGTAATTTGTTATTTATGTTCATTTGACATTAATTGAGGAAAATATGTTCATTTGTCATTCATGTTCATTGGATTAATTTAGAAAACATGTAATTTGTCATTTATGTTCATTTGACATTTGATTGGGAAAAACATGTTGATGTTAATTTATTGGTGTAAACATGTTAATTAGGTATTTATGTTCATTTTGGAAAGCATGTTATTTGACATCAATTTGTAAACATGTTAATTTGGCACTGATATTGGAAGACATGTTATTTGACATTAATTTGTAAACATGTTCGTTTGACATGAAATTGTAAAATATGTTCAATTGACATTTATTTGGGAAAACATGTTAATTTGTCGTTTATGTTCATTTGAAAACATGTTCAATTAACGCTAGTTTGAAAAGTACGTTAATTTGACGTTAATACGAAAAACACGTTAGTAGTACTTAATATGGCGTTAAGTAATCTGTATGGGGAAACATGTTAATTGTAATTAATGATACTTAATTGGACATTAACATGCAAATGGAAAACGTGTGAACGAGAATCAGATGTAAATTAAGTAAAACATGTTACTGTAATCTGTAAACATCTGAGCAGGTGCCTGTCTGATTTGGGAAGGGTTGTATAAAGAATTACATTTAATAAGAAATGTTATTTACAACCGTGGAATATAACATAAGATTATTAATTAACTTAAACCTACTAAGTTAAACTTATCTGATTAATAAGCTAAGAACTTCATGTCTGCTATTATAACATTTGAGGGGACTCTTCAAATCCTATTTTAGGGGCCAAGCCTAAGGGTGGCAAGTGTCAATCTGCTATTTTCCTGGAATCTATGTCAATCTGTGCCCTCCTGTTATCAAATGAGTCTCGCACTAGGTAGAGACTAGGACATGCTTTACTGATGGATGATTTTAAGAGGTTCAAATTCTAGAGGTGGGTACATGCGCGTTTCGGTGGATTCATAAGCGTGCATGGACCGGATAGGGGAAGATAAGACGTTGGAACATCGGTAGGTTAGGGCTATTTCTTTTAAAATTTATGGGTTCGGGACTGATATCCCAAATGCCATGGTTGGCACTGGCTATTCATGTCTGTTAGGGAGCCGATCAATGGGTAGCACAAGGAAAAATCCTTCATAATTACTTTTTTCTATTTGAATCTGTAGAAGTGCAAAACAGTCAATGGACCTGAACTGGTTTTTATTATAATTCTTTTTATCATTATCTTTTTATAAGAATGGCTAGTCCATATTATCAGCTCATATCAGTTATTGTTCACCTTTGGATTTGTACAGACACTTACCCTTTTATGACAGTAGAACCACTATTTATCTGTCTTACTTAACTTAGCAAGTCAAACTTATAATCACAGCAGCTTGCTAAGCTTTACATCTGATCCATTTCCTTTCTTTCTTTCTCTTTTCTTTCCCCTAAGCTTGCAGGTAGAAAGTACATAGTTTAGATTTCTTTGTTAGCTTTGTCTTGATAGATTTCTGCAAGTTAGATTACTTCCTGTTCTCTTTCCAAGTTTAAGTGGTATCTTTTTGACTATATTTGGGGGATAATATTATTTTTCTCTGATGTTGTTTTTGATTGAGATTTTGAGATAGGACATTTTGTAACTGCTTGGTTAAATGAAACAAAGATGGTTTTTTATTCTATAGAATTAAAGTTTCTTCTTCCGCTGTAAATTTATTATTTTATGTCCTGGAAATCTTAGTCTCTATAATGTTTTATGTCTTTATACCTGCAATGCTTCATACTTTCTTAATGAAATCCTCATATGGATAACATTAAGGAATGTGGAGTGTCACATTTGGTATCGGAGCCTGGGGTTACCAAGATCACTTAAGTTTTGTTTTAAAAGAAAATGCATTTTTCAGAAATCAAAAGTTACTTTTGAAAATAAAATATCCCATATAGTCACTTACAACCTTCCTTTGACTCTTTTTAAATCTTTATCCTTTTAGTTGAGTTATAAGGCATTCTATCTAAGCGTTCCTTTATAGGATAAAATTTGATAAATGGACAAACTCATTTAGTTAGGTAGTTGGGAAAGGTCAAAGTTAGAATAAACTTGCTACTTGACAGATAATGAAATTTATAAAGGGTTAATCATGAATGGAATAACCTCACTAATTTAGTGATAAAAGGATAATTTGGAAGATAAGAATAACCTAGATTGATTGGTTAAGAAAAAGTGATGTACCACCATAGTTGAGTATGAAATTAACATAGAAAACGTCATTGCAAGAATGAATGGATTGGTGCGGAATAAGGGTTTCATCGTATTGTGCACTGACTGCCAACTTAAAGATAATTAAAAAGAAAATCTTACAAATACTGATTTCTATAAAACTGTCTTATACTATGGAAATAGGTTTTTATACATTTTCGGTAACCAACCAATTAGGGAACTTCCAAATAAGTGAAATTAATAATGGCAATTAAAAGGTCAACATGAGTATACTAATGACAAAAGGATCATAGGGAACAAATAAGTTGTAATAAGTTGGAAATTAAGAGAGAAATGGTAAAAGGCAAGGATTGGTGGAAGAAAGAATGTTATCTATCTTTAGTTCTTACTAGTTTTCCTATTTTGTTTAGGAATATTTTGTCTCTTTTTCCTTTGATGTATTGTGTAACGACCCGGATTTTAGTAAGAAATATTTAATGGATATTAAATATTTAGAACGATTTTTTTAAGGATTTAGGACTAGAAATTTATTTAAAATAAGATTTGAACGTAAAATATATAATCTAATTAAAATCGATCTCGTAACGTTGCGGTAGTTCGTAATATTACATTTTGAACTTTAAATCATTGTATAGAACTCAATATAAGTCAAAATTTGTTGAAACAAGAAATGTTAGGATCTATTTAGTTACATCTCTCTAACGATAGTGAAAAATCGAGATTTCGTTGTATAGATTATAAGTTATGTCCAAATCAAATTTCCAAATAGTCGCTATGAAATTAACTAATATTTTATACAGTTCATTAAATATATAAATAGGAGTTTTAGACATAATATGGATGTCGTTTAACTCAAAATTAGTAAATATTGATGAAGTGGAAGTTATATACAATCTCACTCGGATATATATGATAATATTAATTAGTATATTATCAAACTGAATAACTTTGGAATTTTATAATATTACATAGGCCTTAAAAATAACCATTTTGCAAACGACCTCCATTTTTTATGAAACCAGTTTTGTTGGATCTGGAATAATAAATTATTGTAAGATTCCAAATTTCGTGCCTATCGAAGTTATTTTGTGGCATTACAAGAAAAATACCATATTGCAACTAGATATTTGCAACAGACAACAAATGACAGTTGCAGTAAGTGATATTTAGCAGCAGACCTATTATAGCAGTTGCATTAGATGAGATTTAGCAACAGACCTTTTTTTCTATTGCGAAAAACATATTTTTAGCAACTGCGCTTCCCATCCTGTTGCAAAAACATACTTTTAGCAAATGTGCTTCCATAATAGTTGCAACAAGCATATTATTTGCAACTGAGCTTCCAAGCCAGTTGCGAATAAATATCATTAACAAATGTTTTCGCCACTTGCAATAATTGTATTTTTTACAACTGAAAAAGCCTGTTGCGAAAAACATACAATTAAAAATCAACATTAGCTTTTAATGATTAACTTTTACTAATTAATTTTAAATAGTTATTATTAAATGGTTAACTATTAGTAATTATATAATGATTAAAATTAATATTATATAATTATTAATTAATAATAAAATCTAAACATTATAAAGTGATATTTATAACTGATAATTAAATACTATGAATTAATACTTTAATAATAAATAAAAATGAAATAATTAATATAACGTCTAATGATTAATATTAAATATGTAATAACTAATAATTATTAATAATAGTTAAGAAATATATAAGTATGATTAACATTTAATAATTAATACGTACTAAATGTGTAATAATTAATATTAATAAGTAGTAACATATGGGTATAATTAACATTTAATAACTAATATTCAATTATAGTCATGTAGTAATAATAAATTAAAAACAGTAATTAAAAAATAAGAAGTTAAATTTTTAATGATTAATAATTACTATTTATTAATGAATATTTAATAAGTAATGTTTAAACTAGTAACTAATAATTAATATAATTATTAATTATTAGTATAGCAGTACATTCTGATAATAGTGTATGCTTGCTATAATGTTCAATGATTAAAATTCCTAATAATGTAACTATGATCTAATGAATATTAAAATTGTGCTGGTCTCGGATATGTTGGCCCAAGGTGAGCATTGATTAGCAATACAGACAATGCAGTTAGCTTTTATGAGCATATTCAAGAGCCAAGGCCAGCAGTGGAAAATGTAGTCATTCAGCATAAATAAAGGAACCTGGTTCGTTTCATGACTGGTGAATTGTGTTTGCACTATTGTCTACTTGACTACTTGCTCATTTCAAGTGAACTAACTTCACCGAGATTTTGTATAACAGGAACAAAAGAATTCACAAATCTTGTATGCGATTTAATATGGGTTAGGTATCCATATACATGTGATGCTGTAAAGTCTAAAATTTATTGAGGATAGTACGTGGTTTCAGGCAAATAAGTAGATATAATTCGGTCAGTAGTTATATAATTGTTGACAGTTCCATCAATTTTAAAATGGCAACATATTGGCATTTATTAGTGCGTATATAGTGTCAATAGTTAATTAATTTATTTCACTATAAATGGCTAATTAGATGGCATGTATAATTAAGGTTTTGGTATAACTGAAGGTACCTGGTCCAATTCACAATGGGGAAACATGCGCTGGTCATCAAGCAGTGCAAGCGCGACAGCTTCAATATCCAACCCGATTTGATGTTTAGAAACTTCATATTAGAAAACCGTATTCCTACCTCCCTCATCCCATACGAGCTGCCAAATCGACAAATCCCTAATCTAAACCTAAATCGCCTTTTCTTCCATCAAAGACGTAGCAATCCCCTCCGTCCTTCACCCACATATCCAAAAGCTGTCGCATCCCCCTACGAGCAACCCCATCCCGAGTGGGTTCATGTGGCCGAACAGTTAGTTCAACGAAGGGAACGATTTAAAATGGGCGACCACTAAGCGGTGCTTTCAGTTGATGATGATGCTCAGCAACATAGCTTCGCATCCATGCCCGTAAACATGAGAAACACAGCTGTAAAAGTTATAGTCTCTTTTGCGTTGCTTCAAGAGGCTGCAGTTTTTGTTCTTACATGTCCAAATTAGGAGGAGAATTCCTTTGGTACATAGTCCTTTGATATGTGAAATTATTAAACCATGTCAGAAATTAGACAAGTTATTAAACAGTTTATGAAAAATCCTTTGATTTCCAATCTATTTTCTTTGGTAATGCGGTCCCATGTGAAAATGAATGAGATTTAGCATTCTTTTCATATTCATTTTAAGGATATTTGATTATACTTAGCATGCAAGACATGTCGTAGGTATGATGTATTTCTGTCTAGTTTGTAATTCATATTGTTTGTAATTGTCAGTTGAAAACCAAAACATTTAAAGCAAGGCTTTACATGCCTCGGAAAATATTTTCTGCAAATAGGAAAAATGTATACATATAAGAAATCATGATGTGGCTATTAAATTGATTTTAATATATATTGTAAATTATACTGGAAGGTTTGCCTTACCTTTGCGAATCATAAACTGATTGTCAGTAGCATGAAAACTTTATTTTGTGACATGATTTAAATAAATAGTCATTTGCTCATTCATACAATCAAAAAGGTAAAATCATGATCTAGGATGAAGCGTGTTAATGTGAAAATCGACAATGCCATAAACTGGATTGTGCAATTCTTGTAGGTAGGGTTCTTAACTGTTTTACGCTTCAAAATATCTCTAATTCTTGTGGGTAGGGTTCTTAACCGTTTTATGCTTAGAAATATCTCTATTTCTGTTATCTTATCAGTATTTTACCATTCATATGCAGGCGGCGTTATCTCCTTTTAACACTAATCGTCCACATATTCAGGTAACTGCCTGAAACTATTTATGCAAATACTTTTCTTTTTGTATTCATATTTGTTGAACTCGACACATATTCAAATACTTTGCCCATGTTTAATTCTCCTGTACATATCATTTTTTTAACCCCTAAGATTTACATATATGGAGCCGCTTTTGAAAATCAGATTGCGATTGAGCTCTCTTGCTTTGACATAACGTTTCAACATATACACCTATCAATGTGCAGTAAATAGTTGACAAAATTATTTTCACTAGTGATATGTTTTATTACCGAATATGTATTTTTATTTCCATGTTTGAAAAGTATGGATTAGACTCCGAAACAAGTTTGCTACATATTTGGTTTGGTTGGAGTTCATCTACGAAAACGTACAAAACCATCTTTTATCCATGAAATAAGAGTTTCTCCCTTCACTAAAGGAAATCATCGGAACACATGGAAAGCATGTTATATTTCAAACTTTTTATGTAATACTGAACTGGTTAACTTTTTTGATACCAAATTTGATGATATTTACTTCGTTAATTTGCACAAACTAACTGCAGCTGCGTTTTTATGTCACGACTAATCAAATTTTACCTCATCCCTTGCGAAGTAAATGGGTATTGTTGTTATACGGTTGCTGCATTTAATTTTAATGGCCGGTCATTAAGCATCGTTACTACATTAGTAAGTACAGTTACAAAAAACATTAATATGTGCATGTATTCACCCTCTTATTTCTTACGTTATGGTTTCATCCGGTTATAACGTTTTGTGGGCATGTGCATACTTATTGACAATTTTGATCTCCCGTAACAAAGGTTTAAACAGATTTTCACACAGAAATCATGTTGCGTAAAAGACAGCCAGTTACATTTGTGTGTTTTTCTTTACCAATTCTACCTGCATGTATGCCTTTTTGATTTGAATGACATAAACATGTAGACCGACGACCATTAAAAGCGTGTGTGCATGAAGTTATGTAGGCAAGCTCGGACAAAACGAAGGCTGATTCTTCTGGGGAAAAAATGTTAGAAAACTGGAAATATTGACTGGCAGTTGCATTATTTGCCAGCCATTCATCGAGGAGTTAAAAAACCAAAATTCTATCCGTCAATTATGGAGCAAGCACATTGTGGAATGCGAAAAATTAATTGACTTAATGCACTGGCAACGACGCGGAGGTAAAGTTTATTTCATGAAGTCAAGTGGTCCTTTGAAGTACTAGATCATTGGACACTGATCTGTTGGTTTCGTTAAATACATTGTTGCAGTTTGCCTGCTGAATCGGGAAGGCAAGCAGTGGTATCGCAACATCAAAAAGCAATGAGGACCATCAGAGGTACGTTGCAGACCATGTCTACTATTTTTTTCCCTTGCCTTTTTTTGTTTTTTTTTCCAGTAAGCACAACACCAAAATGGCCAATGCGAAATGGTAATTGAATGTTGCAAAAAATTTTAGGAACACTTTTTAGATGTTGCAGATTTTTGAAACACCTATATTATGTTTCAAATTGACGAACTTAAGCACTTATCAGGTGTTTCAGTTTGATAATCTGCAACAATCAATGAGTGTTGCAGACTATCGGTAAGTGTTTCAGTTCGATAATCTGTAACTGAGTGTTTCAGTTTGATAATCTGCAACACTCCTTGAGTGTTTCAAGTTGATAATATGCAACACTCGTTCAGTGTTTCAAGTTCATAATATGCAATACTTATTGAATGTTTCGGCCATAAATATGCAATTGATACTATCTATAACATAAAAACGAATATTAATCATCAATACTGGCTAATTTCCAATAAACATAACCAAAAATTTGCTTCAAAGATGTAATCTAGTTAAATCTTAGTTGTCAAAACAGCAAAGTAATCAATCTCAAGACAATATTAATAAACAACAAAGAGTTACACATAAAGTGATGTCTACTATTAAAAAAGGCCAAATGCTAATCTAATAAGTTCAAGCACTTTGAATAAACACGCAAATATAGCCAATGGTTGTCTCTGCACCTGCAGGTCAAACAAATAATAAGAACTTAGAAAAGGGAAGATTGTCTGAAGATAAATATCATAAGAAGTAGGATTTTTAAAAAGCATACGGAGTCTAGTTTTGTTTACCATGGAATAAAAAATACAAAGAGTAATTTATTGTTTCAAGGGCTAGGCTAACTAACGAGGCTGCTAATGGTGTTATTGCAGCTAGAGCCCTTGCTAATCCAAGCTCATAGGTTAGGCTAAAATATTTGCTTCTAAACCAAAAGAGTTGGCAATAGCTACCTACAATCACTTAGGCTAAAATATATGATTAGAGAACTACACACCCTATTCCTGGTTCTATAGCAGAGACGTACATAAACTGGGTTATATAGAATTGAAAGCCATAGGTTAAATTACTTAGTTTCCTGGTTCCAATAAAATTGAAAGCCATAGGTTAAATCCTACTTTTGAATGTCCTATCTTCACAGACATTAGACATGAAAACAAATTTAAAATCCTAAGCAACGACTTCAGGAAGTGACGTTCTTACGTGGGCTAATACATCCAATATGTTGAGTTCTAAACATTGAGTACCATAATAAATTTGTGTAAACTACACTATTGCTTAATTTGTGAAGCGAAAAGGGTTGAAAGAATTGAAACCTGAAAGAGTTACGCACTGGAACTAGCCCAGGGACAAAGTTGCAGTCATGTAAAACTAACAAAGTAGGTTGGCATTGGGACAAACCTGAGGAAAATAAAAATAGCAGGAAGGAGCAAATTTGAGGAAAATTACAAAGAAAAATGGGTATAGGAATCGAACTAGAGATCTTGCACCAAGTTAACGTATGTCTAACCAACAGAACCAAAGAAATTATGTCAAACTTAGTGAAACAAACAACAAACTATGAAAATATACCTTTGAACAATGTTGTTAGCTTCAAGAATTTTATGCAGTCTTATCAAAAAATTGAACATATTATGAGGAAAAAAAACTCTGTCAGATATAAACATACCTTTTGTTTAGTATTAGAATAAACAACAACATAAATTTGTTATAAAACAATAGTTATGACAGAAGCAAGTACTTTCAGACTTCAAGCATCAATTTACAAACTTTAATACGAACCATTCTTCCTAGAAAATGCTAATTCACAGCAATATATGAAACTACGTGCCGAGAATGTCAAATAAAATATAAACGGGTATGCATATTAACGAATAAGTAGAGGTCGAAGACATACCTTGACACAGAATGTACTTCCAATACAGAACAAGAAAGCATGGTGAACTAGATCCCAATTGAGGCGCAGGCTTAGAAAATCTGATGCATGATGAATCACAAGAAATTATATGTTGTCTCCATATTAAACTTGTCGCATGATATTATATGACCTTTAGCAGCTCCAGTCTCAATACTTGCTATCTCCAGATTAAATTTGTCTTCTTCTTACCAGCCATGGACTCCAGTAAGGATCCATACGGAATGTAATCATAAACACAGTAGACTTAAGAAAGCCACTGATATGAAGTTAGGTTAATATGTAGGGAGTGAACTATGAAGCCATGGAGAAGCTTACCGATGTTAACATTAACAACCTCTGAACTCTTCATAAATCGGAGACACTCACAAGAAGTAACAAACACATTCTGCAAAAAAATTATAGAATGCTGGTTAGTGAATAAAATCAAAGTCAGTGAACCACCAGCATTTTTTTAAAGAACTGTTGCAGGCTTTCTTTGATGAACCATCTTTTAGAGCCTGCTAAATGATAAATAATTACTGCAGCAAAGGCAGATCACAAGAATGCTATATTACTGTTAAAATGAAAATGAATTATGACAGACTATCCAGGTGGATAATAATAATTACCTCTGTAGCAGCAGAGGCAGCTTTAAGAAAGCACAATAAAGGAACATCTACTAATTAGCAGCCTGTAAGATAAAAATGAGTCCTTATACATGGGTCTTGCATGGTAAAGTAAAATGAAAAAATACGTACGACCTTAAATAATAAGTAGTTTGTACCTTACTCCAACTCAAAAGGACATGGCGAGGAAGCCATTAAGTCACTTGGTTTTCATGGTCAGCTGATGAGCATGGATGTGTCATATGGTCAAGATCTATAAGTACAAAAGCATATACATAAAAGAAATGCAAGTTATGGCATATGCAGCAATAGGCAAGGACGCATGCATTTAATGCACAGACAAAGAAATGTGACCACTTTCAAGTGGAGGACATACAAGATACAATAAAATAAAGTGAAAGACTTGGTGTGACTCTTATTTATACTAGTAACCATAATTAAAAATTAGAGCAATCGGCTTATATTCAATATCAAATTCTACGATGAACAAATATCGTATTGGAAATGACGATATAAATATATCTTTCAAATTCCCATAACAATATCTGTATCATCACGAAATCCAACATCGAAATATTCCAAAGACAATTTCGATTCAAATTCATTCCAAAACAATTATTGGAAATTCTGTCACTTTTAAAACCATTTCAAATCCAATTTATTTATTTAAAAATAAATAAATTATTATTCTAGTTCCAAACTAGTTAATTTCGATAAAAATCTATTTTTATCTTTTCAAATATGGAGTTTTTCATTCCAATTCTTCACAAATCATTTCTTATGATTTTACACAAATTATTACTATTTTTAATAATTTTAACAAGGCCCGTACAGTCGATTTTCATCAACGTCCATCGAACTGCACTTACAGCGACCTTTTCCAAATTTGTTTTGGACATAATTCCAAATCCAACCGTTAGATTTCAAATCTCTAATATTCGTTAGAAAGCTCTTTTCGATACGAACCCAACGGTTCCGGTTTTAGGAGAATCCGACGGTCGAATCTCCCGCAATATCCATTTGAAGCCAATGGTCGAAATTCGCGAACTACCGCGGCGCGGCGCGTTCTATTCAGGTCATTCTATATATATATATATATATATATATATATATATATATATATATATATATATATATTATATTTCGTCGATTTCCTTTAAAACGTATTTTAAAAATCGTTTTAAATTCGTTTTCATAACGATTTCAACTTCGTATTCAATTTCTAATCAAAATTGAATATTCCACATCATTAATCTGTGAATGATAATATTTTCAAAAACGTTATATTTTGAAATCACTTCTTTGTCTATATTCATTATAAAAATAAATAAAATCGATATAAATATCATTCACGTCTAAATGGCGTAAATCTAATCAATACGGCTTTTATTCAACACATGAATGTTTATTCTATTCAACACATGAATATTTATTTTATTCAACATATGAATATTTATTTTTCTATTCAACACATGAATATTAAATTTCCTATTCAACACATGAATATTTATTTCTATTCAACACATGAATATATATATTTTATTCAACACATGAATATTTATTTTTCTATTCAACACATGAATTTATATTTCTTGTTTTCCAAATGGGAATGAGGCCCAATCAATTACCATATAATGTTTATTATATGGATTTTCTACAACACATGTATCTAATAACAACGATAAATAATCAACCATCATCCAAAATGCACCACACAACTGCATAAGCATTAAATATAAATAATTAACGCTCATACAGTCTGTCAATCAGACGATCGACATACCACTAAACAATTGGGATTAGTGTATGTCAAATATCATCCCAACACCCGTGTGGGATTTCAATTCACAAACACTGAATATTATTTATGCAATTGGGCGACGTGTAAAATTTATCGTCCCAATCAATATCCTTCAAATAGGTGTACATAAACAAATCGTTCGGTTTGTAAATGAATATTTATTTATTCACATTCACATTAAAAATTATATTTTTAACGATAATTAATTTATTTCAACACATGAATGTTTTATTATCCATTTCACATCAGCATCACAAACAAACTTCACAACACTTCAAACAAGCATACAAATCATCCATGGTCTGTGGACGACGGGTGTCAGGTGCTACTAAGCACCGTCTGCATCCTAGTATATATTATTAACTAGAAAACAAGATTTAAAGTGAGAAGTTCTCACCAATAGCTAAACCAAACGCCACGACTCTTCATATGTAGAAAATCTACGCCATTCTCGCCTTTTGTCAAGTTCATTGTCCGTAGCCACTACATATATAAAAATCACATTTTTATATTGTTGCTATGTATATAAAAATCACATTTTTATAATCACTCTATATGGATAAAAATCACGTTTTTATACCGCTACTATAAAGATAAAATTTTTATTTTTATACCGCTACTAATATAATAAAAATTATATTTTTATTACTCTACATAAATAAAAATCATATTTTTAATCTTCATATCTAATAAAAATCATATTTTGGTAACGCTGCCTTTATGATAAAGATTATATTTTGCTTCTCCCTCTATAAAAAACATATATTTTTATATTTCTACTCCTTCTATAAAGATCAAATTTTTATTTCGCTTCAGATATCAAAATTCCGCCTTTCTATATATAAAAATATCGCCTTTCTATATATAAAAATATAATCTTTTCATCGCTACTTCATAAATAAAAATCGAATTTTTATCGCTACTATATAAAAATCATATTTTTATTATCTCTACATATATATGTAAACATCACTCCATTACTCCGCTACTTTCATGATAAAAATTATATTTTTATCTTGCTAGTAATATAATAAAAAATATGCTTTTACTTCTCTACCTACACAAAAATTATATTTTTCACTTCGCTTCATACATAAAAATTATATTTTTAACTTCATACTTATATAAAAATTATATTTTTAACGCGATGTTTTTATATTTAAAAATTAGTTCTTTTTATTTTCTAACAATCTAAACTTTTTTTGTATAAACTAAGAAGCGAATTAAACAATGTATTTAAATAAATAAAGATAACAAAAACCGAATTTAAAATAAATAAAGAAGGAGAAGCTCACTTTGGCTGACCGGAGGGAGAGAGGGTGTCGCCGGTGGTCAGAGGGGGGGGAGGCGGAGGCGCAGGTCGCTAAGTGGCGTCGAGGGTTTGGAGGGGCGGCGGAGGTTCCAACGGGTGTTGGGGCTCGCGGTTTGGGCTTTCTCGAGTTAGGCAAGAGGACGGAGGGGAAGAAGGGGATAGCCAGAGGATAGAGAGGCGCGGCGGTGGAGGCCTTCCGGCGGTGGCATAGCAGCGCGAGGGGAGAGACTAGGGCTAGGCGCGATTTCGATTTCTTTTTTTTTTCCAGCGTGTTTGACCGATTGGGAAGAGAGAGAGTGGTGAGGGGAGAGTATATATAATATTTATTTTATTTTATTTTTATTTCAAAATGTTGACTTTTCATTCGACCACCAAACGAGACCCAACGACTGTTGCCCATAACTAATTACCCTCATTCCAAACACAATGGGATATGTATCATAACCCAATTCGGTTGTTACGATCAGTTTCCACTAAATTTATAATATAAATCATTATATTTTAAATTCAAACGCACATTTCAATTTACCGGGGCCACATACGGGCTTTGAAAATTTCAGAAAAATTATTTCTAACTTCGTATTGACGATACGGTTCTAATAAAACTAATTTCGTCGAATTTGAAGACCGTTTGAAAAATGGCCATTTTCCAGTCGATTAAAATTAATTGAAACTGGTCAAATGCGTTTTCCTTTGCCACGCTCACATATTGATTCGAAAAATTACGAATTTTGAAACCTAGTAGTAACTTGACATCACGGATCCAACAAAAGTGGTTTCATCGAAAACCGAGGTCATTTGCAAAATTCCCATTTTAAGGGCTAGAATTCCATAACGACTATTCTGATTTTCAACTGGGCATATCTTTTTATTCCCGCTATGAAATTTCAATTTTTTTGATTCGTTGGAAAGATATTCTCAATTAGCTTCTAATATTTTTGGTTTCGCTAAAGTCTGATTTATTTTGAATCCTGTACATTCATTTGAACTTTGAAATCGAATTTTCAAACTACCGCGCCATTTTCAATTCCTTTTATAATTTAAAATAAATATTTATATTCTACCGTCGATTCAAATAAATATATACATTCTAATTCTATTCAAAATAAATTTCTCGTCATCATTATTTAAAATAATTCATTTTAAATGTTCAAAATTCATCAAAATAAAAATTTCAGATTGGCTCGGATTTCCGGATTATTACAAATTTGCTCAAGAGTACCAAAATAAACTGGAAATTTAATCATAAAACTAAACAAAGATAGCAGAAGGGACCATCAAATGTCAAAGTGCGGATGTATACGGCATGAGAAACATGCTTCACCTTAATTTCGTTACATCTCGCTGGTCTATTTTGATTTCAATTACAAGCCTCGATTTAAACATATAACTTTCTCTTTTGACAAATGAAATTGTTTATCATGGTAACAAAAAAGAAAAAGTATTATTATCAGTGCTATCTCAAAACCTAATACTTATCAACGCCAATCCGACTATTTCAGTTACCGAAAATAACATCCAAGAAAGTAAATTAAGCGACCAGACTCGAACACTTTGAAAAACGCGTATTCTGGTCTATCATTCATATTTAGCAGCAACAAAACTAAATGTCAGGAATAAAACTGATAAAAATAACTAGATCAGCCACAATAACCTATGAGTTATAAGCAGTCAATTACTATTTAACTAGACAGAATCAAAACATGTAGTTAAAAAATCGATTAAAAAGGATCTTATAAATAAAATCAAGCATGAGAAATTAGCTAAGTCCAAATTAGAATTCTGTTTCCAATTACCTTACATGCTACTGTGTAGGAGATATTAGGAAAGTTGATCCAGAGTTGACCTACTACGCCGAATCCTCCCCCCAGATTAATCAAAATCGAGTAAAGGTACACAAATAGTACCTTAAGGGGTTTGATTAGATCGATACACTGAGGCCGATGAACTGTGATGAAGCACGCAGATCGATGCTCGGCATTAATGGACGATCCGAAGTGGTGTTCGAATGATTCAGACAAATGGATTTCATCTAGCGAATTGGTGGATTATGGCTTAGAACGGAAAAGAAATTAATTAAATTATCTACGGCCTTATAAAATAGGCTTTGGGCTTAACAGATTATGTTAACTTGCAGGCCGCAGGAAACGATTATTTCTGCACTCAAATATTGTTTGAAAAATAAATAAAAATAATATAGGAACACTTAACTGCATATCGAAACACATAAAAACTGTATTAAGGCTAGCAACATTACAGTAGTGTTTCAAATAAAGAAAACCTTATGTTCCTAATTAAATCATTTGGTGTAGTGAAAAAAGGAGTAGAGCAGTAGATTCTAGTAATGCTGAGCAAGTTAAGTATCATTATGACGATGTAATATTTTTTGAGTATTCTTGGACTGTCCACATAAAATATATTGATAAAGACTTTGAACCAAATTATGTGTGTTTTAGTTGAGAGGGAGCAAACTTTGTGTTTACAGTAAATTTTAATATGAAAACGTTATTTGCTGTAATATAAAAAATGCACATCTGCTAAAACTTCGTATCGGTATATCTGAAAACGCTGGCCTAGCAAGTATTTATGTCTGGAACATTTTCGTGGTGTAAGTTCACCAAAATAATAGTAATAATTATCCCATGTTCATACACGCACTATATTTGCATTTTAAAGGGTTGCATCATTTGATATGCTTCACTAATGCGCTTAACACGTCCTGGTAATTTCCAAGCCAGTCTGTATGGGTTCGGATTACATCTTATACACGCACTGTAATTTGATTACATTTACATATTATGCTCATGTACAACTTACATATAATTCCATATTCATTACCGATTCAACTGTCCTATATTGTCTGCATTTTGTCTGCGTTTGCACAGAAGCCATTTTGTCCGCGGTTGCACAAAATCAGTTGCATGTTAATCATGTTTGCCTGATACATGGCATGTTTGTTTATTGGTGTTATGCAAGTTTTGCATACACCAAAGATTGCATCTACTTCAGGTTTTAAGGTAATTTCTATTTTTTCTTCACCTTTTCTCCTCAAGCACTGCTTTATTATACAGATCATTTAAATCTGTTATGCTTTCAGTAAGTATATTTGTAATCATGGGTAGCTTTAAATCTGCAGTTTTGTTTACCACCATGTATTAAATAGAGAGGCTCTTTATTCATCCCTCGGTCCCATGCTGTAGCTGTTTATCTCCTTTTTACATGTCCCTTGGTTAGGATTAATTTTATTTGGAGTAGAACATGTCCCTTGTAAAGAGTTGTACTGTAGTTTATCAAAAAAAAAAAAACTATTATATGAGTGTTTGTATGTGTACTGGAGTCTACCATGCTGTCAAAGAAACTGAGCGTAATCATACGTGTATTACCCTTGTGTCACGTAAGGAAATAGGAAAAACATAAATAGGCACTGTTAGGAAATAGGAAAAACACACATAGACACTGTTCGCATAACAATAGATGACAAAATTTGATATATTCATCGCTTGAGTTTCCCCTGTTTGAAACATGAGTTTAGCATGTTACTCATGAGTTTTACAAAATTTATGCACATTTTATATCTTTTAAGTTTAAAGTTCTATATATCAATAATGAATGGTTAAACAATCGTGGATAATCACTTATCAAGGAGGTTAAGGCAGCTAAGTTGTTATGACTCGGCCAATATACTAGTCTGCCAAACTTATGATATATTCTCTAATTCATGTCTTTATTTAGTTTCATTGTAGACACTTGAAGCAGTTAAGAGGATATGTCCAAAATGAGCAAAGGAATGGTGAAGCTACATTTATCCCTGCTGGTTGCCCACATCAAGTTAGAAACCTCAAGGTAATCAATGAATAAGGCTCTTGTTTGTTGATCATAACTATCAATTTGTAATGATCGTTTTGGTTAACAGCATTCTTCTGTACAAGATGAACGACAAGTTCATGTGCATGTTCATGATCGACAGCTAACTTGGAGCATGAACTGCAGATTTGTTCTAGTGTATTGATGATATTTATTCTCTTGTTATAGTATATATATGATGGAGTAGAAATTTGATTAGAAAAACTCTATTAGAAAAAAATGTGCTGTGTGAGAGAAGAAATTGTTATACATAAATGGTGTATGAAAATTGTAGAAATTTTTGTTGCAATTGTCTGTACTATTAAAACTTTGTTAAAATAAAAATTTTATTTGTTTATTTCATTTTGTGACATACACTATTACTAAAACGAATACATTTAATATGCAGTATCTATAAGATGTATTTTTTTTATAGATTTATAAATCAATTGCAACGGGCATATACTGTTGCAACAGCAAAAGCCTGTTGCAAAAAAGTACACCGCAACATCTTATTGCAACAAGCGGAAAATGTTGCGAACTTTTTGCAACTTCGGCTATACCAACAGGCGCGGGCCTGTTGCAATTGGTCTACTGCAACAGATATTGCCTATTGCGAAAAGTGTTTTTTGTTGTAGTGTGGTCGTACGTAATTAAGATGTGAACCGATCAATAATTTGAGCCCAAATTGGAGCTTTTTGAGCAAATAGACTCAGAATTCAACGGAACGAGTTTCATTAAGACCGTAATAACAAACCATAGGTGCGATCAATTTTCACCCCGAGCGGAGTTTGTATGTACCCGTGCAAATTTTTAGACGACGATCGGAGACAACGATTGAATAAAAATTTATAAACTAATGAACGAAACTTCACGGGCACGCTACCCTCTACCCCATAAGTGCACCCTCCGCCCCAACCCTTCAGCCCATTTCTTCCTCCTCCACATTTTGCAAATAATACCCTCCTTCTTCAAGAATTTTTGTCTTCCACATGAGTGAGAATTGGAGGAAAATGAAAGTTGGAGTACTCGGTGAGAGCTAATTGCTATAAAAATTTGGTGGCAAATGGGTATTGGAGTTTGCCGGAATCTCATACCTAAGGTGATGCGGTTAGTTTTGGTGATTTTGTAGTCAAACCATCGAGAGTTTGACGAAGTGCCTAACTAGGAATTTGAAGGTAGGAAACCAGGCTACAAGCTTGCAGTTGGGAGTTTTGTCTAAAAGTGGTGCGGTGGTCAGAATATCGGGTTGATCAGAGTGGATCATAATTATTATTTTTTGGGCAAAGCAAAGTGGATCATTATTGACGGTTTGTGAATACATTTTCACATTTTTCGATCGATAGGGGACTAAATGGAGGAAGTGAACAACTAGAAGATTTAGCGGGTAGTAAGGCCTTTCTACCTGTTAATTTTGGTGGTCGTTGATAGTCGGAGTTGGTCGGAATTTGGTGCGAGGTTGCTCGCAGTTCGACGAGGATTCAGGTCGAAAGAGGGGGTTTCGTGGTCGGCGACATGGGGCGACGGGGCGCCAGGGACGGTGGAAGGTCGGGGTGGTGTCATGTCGGCGGAGTAGGACCTGCAGCGACGGTGGTAGTGACGTGAGGAGGGTGAACGGCTGTTGGAACGTTGGGTAAGATGAGTTGTTTATTTAATTATTTTATTCAATGTGTTTCAATATTCGAACATTAATATCTCGCTCGTATGAACTCAGAATTGCATGAAACTGGATCCATTGTATCATGGAGTTGAGAGCTTCACGACAAAACCGATTATGTTGAATTTGGAGAAAGTTGGAATTTTGGGTTAAATTAAAGTGAAAATTAGGCTCACATCCCTATTTTAGTTTTAAATTAAGTGCACGTCCCCTTATACTTTCAATGCATATCCGGTCCCTAGAATTAAGGTGCCGCTCCTTTTTTTTATCCTCTTTCGCCTGCTGCCATGCCCACTTCGCCTTTTACCCACTTGGCCCCAAAAAAAATGCGCTAGTCACTAAAAAAAATCCAAAAAATAGGAAATATTTGCAGAAGCATTCGCCAAAAAAAAAAAAAAGTTCCATACTTCTGTGAACTATTGCCTATAATAGCATACATGCATATATTCATATAATGTATTTATGTTGAAAATCTAGACCAATATATGCATACATGTATGCACTATTACCCAATAACTGCATACATGTATGCATACAAAGTTGAACTGAGATTCATGTGTTACGGATGGTTGCATACATGAATGCAACTATTCTGTATATATGCATACATGTGTGCAACAAACTTAAAGGGACGATGGCTTCTAAATATGCGCATGAATGTATGCATGTATTCTGTACTCGAGCATAAATGCGTGCAACAATGTCTGGAAACGACGAATGCTTGAAAAAACACACCACGTTTGATTATATGCACAATAGGATGCATATAATTCAGTTTAGCTGCATACATGTATGCATTTATACTGCAATTGGGCGTAACGCTGAAATATAAGCATGAGTGTGTGCAACTATTTACGAATAGGTGCATCTTTTGATACAAAAAACTGTTGTTTCGCTGATTTTGTGTTATTTTGGGTTTTGACGTGCTTTTTGATTGTTTTTCCACCTGAATTTTTTGGCATGAACGTGTTTTATTTAATAATGATTTTTCGTGATTTTTTTGTTATTTTTTTATTTTTTTGATGATTTTACAAAAAATAGGGACCTAATTTACATGAAAAGTGAGACTGGAAGTGAGCCTAATTTTGAAACTTAATAGGGACCTGTGCCAAACGGACCCTAAATTAAACCCATGTTTAATTTATTCCAAAAGCGATTGTTATAATTACGAACAAAAACTCAAGGTGAGAATGCCCTAAAGTGATTTATAAATTATTATAATCTTATCTAATTATGTATTGATTGCTTGTGGTTACAATGGTTGCTTTGTGGATGATGGATGTTTATTTACAATTTTATATATATTATTTACTATACATTTAAGCGTTAAAATTTATAAACGCTTATCTTACGACTGTTGATTATGGTTATTAGATATGGCTATGAACCCCATTGATGTTGGATACATATGTTAGTTGATGATTTGTTTTGCGGTTAATCTATTAAACAAAACCATATAATTGTTAAGTAGTTTAAGGCTTATATGTTATGGATTATATCACAATAGTTGTGATTAAATAATATCATGGTTATTGATAATATAGTATGTGATTACCATAGTTGATATGACCAAAAATTATAATTATTGGCTCATTGATTAAGTGTCCATTCATTAAAATGATTTTTATTGAATATTTTATTAATATAATAATTGGTGAAAAATAAAAGTCAAAAATTGACTTTCGATTTTTGATGGATGTAAAGTATAATTCATTATGATGAATATTATTACAGGAAAGAAATTGATTTGAAATAATTTTCACATAGATAAGGCCTACTCAAGTTTTTATTTTAAAATGAACAGTAACCAAAAAAAGTGAAGCCCGGTTAGGATATATAGGAATTGTTTTAAAAGAATTTCCTTTTCAAAACTATCTTATTTATTTTTATAATGGATGTCAGGAAAATTTGGATTTAAAATAATGAAGTTTGAAAAATAATATTATAATAGTCATTTAATGAAAATATTTGAATTTGAAATAAAATATGGTTTTTAATAATTAATAGATAATTGATAAAACTATTTTAGAAGCAATTCGATTTTATTTTAATCTAAAATCGAAGTTTGGTTTGAATAGAACTCGTCGTGCAGTGATAGTTCGCGAATTTTGACCATTGGCTTTAATATACCGGGGAAACCGACTGTCGGATTCTCCCGAAATAATAAAAAATTATGTTCAAAATGAAAAGAGCTTTCAAATGAGTATAAGGGCTTTAAAATCCAATGGTCAGATCTAGAGATAAGTTCAAATCAATTTTGAAAAAAAAACAACGCCAAGTCCATTAGTGATCGCAAATGGATTTTAATAAAATGAGCTATTTTGAAAATATTAAAAATAGGGAAAAATTATGATAAATCATAATAAAATATTTCAAAGTTATTCGAAAGATAAATATGTAGTTTCAAACTATATTTAGGGATATTTGTGTTTTTAGCCTAAATGACTGAAAACGGTAAAACGACATTTAGTAAATTTAAGTTAAATAAACTTAAATTATTTAGTTTATCAAATATAACAATGATTAGAAAGAAGTGTTTAGATTAATCTTTTGATTTAGAAAAGATTTCCAATTTGAATAAAAATTGGATTTGGATCGAAATGATCTTCGGATATTTGGTGTTAATTGCTACTGTATAGATGTTTACTATTTCGAGGAATTTGGAAGATATTAACATCGATATTCCACTTATAGTATTCATTGATTATGGAAATTGATGTTGAATATAAATTGATATAAATTTGTTTGAATTCTTGTATTTAATGTCAATTTGTTAGGGGTTTATCTTGAACGATGTTTTAAATAATATTTGTTCTTTAACCCAGTTAAAGGAAAGATTAAAACTAAGTTAAAGTTTTGATGAAATCTTTAATTAGATTTGAAATGAAAGATGGAAAGTAAACTTACCAAAATAAGAGGATTATTAGATATGGAGTACCACCAATTTTGCTACATGGCATGAATAGGATGGGAATGGGAAAACTATTTCTAAGGAAAGATTTAAACAAATGGTTTAAAGGGATGTAAATCTTTGATAAGATTTAAGGGAAAAATTCCTAATATAAAGGATGATTGAGTATAAGAATATTTCCAAAATGGAATAAGATTTAGGACATCTTATAAATCATTTTGAAAGATGCGATAGTTATTCAAAATGACTGGGTTTCAGCCCATTATGTGTTGAATATACTTGAACACGGTGGTTGAAGACCAGATATCTTCACATCATTTGGATTACTGTTGATGTCTCGATTGGGAGGTACACTCAAGATGAGGTTATAAGTAGGCGGTCGTCTAGACGTACTTGGAGATTGACCGAATATGCAAGGGCCTCTCTCCTTAATTGGACGAGGAATAAGGTGCCTTCAGTTTCGTTTATACCCAGAACGAACTTGCAAATGTATGTGCCTACCATCATATTTTACTACTTAACAAATTGGTTTCTGTTGATGTTATATCTGTCGGTAGTGACGGATTTATTCTCTTAGCTTAACACCCTCCTCTGAGACTTATGTACTCGGAGGATTATATATTAATAGACACCGATTTTATGTTATGAATTGACAATGTAGCATGCAAATTGTTGATAGATCAAAACTTATATTGAAAAGCAGAGTTTTGTGGATGATCATCAATGCATGGATGATATAGCATAGCTTTGTGTGGAAACGTGACTGTAAAGCCTCACAACCTGTGAATAGTTGAAAGTAGGATGATAGACCGCAGAGTAAGAACTAATGTTCACGTCTAGCTGAAAAGTGATGCATGGTATGGAGCCCAGGAAGGATAGACTTATGTAGATGATGGAATCGAGGCGCCTAGGATGTTGGTCAAATACGACCAAGTTGACGGTTAGATACGATCGAGGAACGTTATGTTCAGGAGTAACCCGAACTCAATGGGAATTTGTGGGTTGGCTCTTCCAATCTGAAGGATCACATGCGTGTGAGTCCTAGACACGCTGGTAGGAGTAGTCCGAAAGGTTAAGGAAGATCCTTTGCCTTGGTCATTGATGGAATCCAACTTCCAATACGAGCTTTGCGTTTTCAGTTGTAAACCTATATGGGGACAAAATAGGATGAGGCATTATGCCATCTAAGATCGATACATTTATTTGTGAAAGTGATTTCTGCACTGTGCTCTAGTAGTAATATAAAAAATATTAATTTTCCGCATATTAAGCATATTTGGCTATTATAAGGTAAAACTCTTTCCTCCGGTTTGCATTGCATTGTGTAAGCCTTACAATAGCTTCATTTTTCAAAAAGCATTGCGATTAGAGTATGATTGGTATTCATGTGGATAAAACCCATTCCGTGTTATACAGCAAGATCCTATGATTTACCGTACTTTAAAATAAAGTAAGTTAATTGTTTTAGTTTTCACACCAGTCCCATGACTACTCGGAGTATATTGTTTCCCAACTAAATTAAGGGTGCCCATATTTTCCACATGGGCAGCTAGTAGTTTTGGTTTGCAAATATTTTATAGCATAAAGCTTAAAACTGTGTCCAGAGCATTTAATAGTCTTACGCTGGGTTTTGTTTTCCACTGTGTACATATTATATTCTGATATATATATTTCCGTTGTGTATTGTATTTATTAATATACTCTTATGTGAGATGTACTCTAATGTAAAATTAATGTAATAATAATGAGAAATGCAGTTTTGTTTCAGTTCTTACCAGTCATAACCCCAAGCTACTCGAGGTTTGTTGCCGTTTGGATCAGACTTGTGTGGTTTATAGTCGGTTCGAAATGCAGGAATTATCGGGTCATCACTTAGTATCAGAGCTTTGGTATTATTTTAAGCTTTGGGTACAACTTGTTTGAACCAAAGGAAAGAACTCGTCATAGATAGGATTAGTAACATCCTATAAGAGTGACTCATTAGAGATAAGATTAGTAATATCCTAGAAGGAGTTTGAAGAGCATTATATATAGGAGAAAACTAATTGCTATTATATATAAAAATGAGTTGGATTCTGAAAGATTATATCTTATAATAAGAGTGAGTATTTTATTTGATGCTGAGGTTGGACTATTGAGCATAAGAAGATTTTGAATATGGATGTATATTTGAAGTCCCAAATATACTTGATAGGTATAGAATAACATTCTAGTCGTTTGAGGATGATTCTACTTATTTCTAGCATCCTTAGTGTTTATTTTCGGGTTTCGAAAGTGGGATGACTATAATTTTCCAATTGAAACATCGAGGGATACTCAAACACATTTAAATATGTGTTTGAAAGTGATATGAGCTTTAAACTTAACTAATACAAGTTGAATAGATTAGAAGGATAATAGTGAACCAAATGAATTAAAATTTAACTTAAGTAAAGTTAAATAAGACTGGTATGATAAAACCAATATAAGAATGTCATATAATTTAAGATGGTTCAAATTTAACGTTAATGTTGAACTGATTGGAAATTAGTTGGAATTGGATATATATGTATTGGACAGGTTATGTATAGGAGCTAAGAAGATGAATAAAACTGAATGCCCAAATCAAGGGCTCGTGTTTACTGTATTGATTGGGGTTGATGAATTTATGAGCCGATTTGGCCTTTAGATTTTTTATTGATTGATGAGGGCCTAGAGAGACGAGTTGTGGATTTACCGACATGGCTATACAAAGGAGGTTATGACGAAATTTTTCAAAAATTTAAGGCGTTAGCCAAATTTTGAGGAATTAGAAAAGTTCTTAGAAACTATAAAGTTAAACAAATGAGTTGGTTAGAACGAAGGTTGAGTTGGTTAGAACGAAGGTTGAGTTGGTTAAGTAAACGACCTTCAGTTCCATCTTCGATTTCGGGAACGAAATATTTTTAAGTGGGGGAGAATGTAATGACCCAGATTTTAGTAAGAAATATTTAATGGATATTAAATATTTAAAATGATTTATTTTAAGGATTTAGGACTTCAAATTTATTTAAAGTAAGTTTGAATGTAGAATTTATAATTTAATTATAAATGAGCTCGTAACGTCGCATTAGTTCGTAATATTACGTTTTGAACTTTAAATGATTGTACAGAACTCAGTATAAGTCAGAATTTGATGAAATAAGAAATATTAGGATCTATTTAATTATATCTATCTAACGAAAGCGAAAAATTTAGATTTCATTGTATATATTATAAGTTATGTCCAAATCAAATTTCCAAATAGTCGCTACGGAATTAATTAATATTTTTTTCGATTTATTAAATATATAAATAGGGTTTTTATATATAATGTGGATGTCGTTTAACTCGAAATTAGTAAATATTGAATTGGAAGTTATATACAATCCCATTAGGATATAAGATAATAATAATTAGTTTATTATCAAATTGCATAATATTTAAATTTTATGATATTATAATAATATTACATAAGCCCTAAAAATAACCATTTTGCAAACGACCCCTGTTTTCGATGAAACCAATTTTGTTGGATCTAGAATAGTAAATTATTGAAAGACTTCAAATTTCGCGCCCACCGGAGTTATTTTGTGGTTGTGCGTAATTAAGATGTGAACCGATCAATAATTATAGTCCAAACTAGAACTTTTTGAGAAAACGAACTCGAAATTTGACGAAATAAGTTTCATCAAGACCGTAATTATAAACCATAGGTATGTATCAATTTTCACCCTGAACGAAGTTCGTATGTTCCCGTGCGAATTTTTAAACGATGATCGGAAACAGTGATTGAATATAAACATATAAACTAACGAACGAAACTTCACGGGAAAGCTATCCTATACCCTATAAGTATACCTCTCCCCCCGAACCCTTCAGCCCATTTCCTCATCCTCCACATATTACGAATAAGCCCCTCCTTCTTCAACAACTTTTATCTTCCACATAAGTGAGAATTGACAGAAGATCCCAACATGAAAGTTGGAGTACTCGATGAGTGTTACTTGCTGTAAAAATTTGGTGGCGAATGGATATCGGAGTTCGCCGGAATCTCAGATCTAAGGTGACATGGTCAGTTTTGGTGATTTTATGGCTAAATCGTCGAGAGTTAAATGAAGTGGTTAACTACGAAGTTGAAGGTAGGAGACTAGGCTATAATCTTGTAATTGGGAGTTTTGTCTAAATGTAGTTGTGGTGGTCGGAATATGGAGTTGATCGGAGTGGATCATTATTGACAGGCTGCGATTTATTTTTACATTTTTCGATCGATAGGGGACGTACTGGAGGAAGTGACCAACTAGAAGATTGTGGGGGTGGAGAGAACTTGTTGTCTGTTAATTTTGGTGGTCGTTGATGGCCGGAGTTGGCTGGAATTTAGAGCAAGGTAGCCTGCGGTTTAAAGAGGATTCTGGTTGAATAAGGGGGTTTCATGGTTGGCGGCATGGGGCGAAGGTGCGCCAGGGACGGGGTAGGGTTGGGGTGGTGTTAGGTCGACGGAGTGAGACCCACAGCGACTGCGATAACGACGTGAGGAGGGTGAACGACTGTTGAAACGTTGGGGAAAATGAGTTGTTTATTTTAGTTATTTTATTTAATGTATTTCAATGTTCAAGTATTAATATCTCACTCATACTAACTTAGAATTGTGCAAAACTGGATCCGTTGGAATCATGGAGTTGAGAGCTTCACAACAGAACTGATTTGGTTGAATTTGGAGCAAGTTGGAATTTTGGGTTAAATTAAACCCACGTTTAATTTAATCCAAAAGCGATTGTTATAATAACGATCAAAAACTCAAGGTGAGAACTCCCTAAACCGATTGGTAAGTTATTATAATCTTATTTGATTATATATTGATTGTAGTGGTTGCTTTGTGGGTGATGGACGATTATTTACAATTTTATATATATTGTTTATTGTACATTTAAGCGTTAAAAATTATAAATGCTTATCTTATGACTGTTGACTGTGGTTATTTGATAAGGGTATGAACACCATTGATGTTGGATACATATGTTAGTTAATGATTTGTTTTGCAGTAAATTTGTTGATTGACAAAACCAAATAAGCGTTTAATAGTTTATGGCTTATATGTTATGGATTATATCACAATAATTGAGATTAAATATTATCATGGTTATTGATGATATGGTATGTGATAACCATAGTTGATATGGCCAAAAATTTAATCATTGGCTCATTGATTAAATCTCTGTTTATTAAAATGATTTTAAATGATTTTTTTTTTACGCCCCGAATTCGCACGGCCTCCGAAGAGGTGGGAAAATGCGGATTATGTGAGAAAACGACTCATCAGAACACAAACATGAGAATATTTCGTTGCTTATTACAACAATTTTACTCAAAGTACATAATATCAGAGTACGAATAAATAATACACAGTGGAAATATAATACATAAATATAATAAGCGGAAAACTACAAAATAATCCAGAGCATAGCTCCATCCATAATCCAGGATCCTGTAAAATAGAATATCTACAAAACCTAAACTACTAGCTGCCTATGTGGAAATTATAGGCACCCAGAGTTTAGGAGAAAAATAGTAAACTCCAGGTTAGTCATGGGACTGGTGTGAGAGCTAAAAATAGTTATTAACTTTAGTTTTAAGTTAGGTAAATCGCGGAACCACGCCGTATGACACGGAACGAGTTTCCTCCCATGAACACCATAAAACAAAACTCGCAATGCTAAATAAAAGAATAATGAAGCTATTATACGACTCGGGTCCCATCACAATGCAAAGCAAGCCGGAGGATAAAGTTTTACCTTATAATAGTCAAATATGCTTGATACGTGAAATTTATCTTTTATTACTATAAATGCATAGTGCGGAAATCAATTTCGAAAGTAAATATATCAATCCTAGACGGCATAATATCCCATCCTATTATGTCGTCATACAGGTATACAACAAAAACTGCAAAGCTCGTATTGGAAAGTTGGATTTCCATCTTGATGGCTGCTGATTCGAAAGATCGATCATGTAGTGCAATACTCCACGACTTATGTTCAGGGATTTTGGAAAACACCGTAATGCATGTCCGCATTATATGCGGGAAACAAGTATCACTGCGGCTGACATATGTCCAATCCATTTGCGAGTCCGTTCACCTTATTCCTCGTCCTATATGTCCAATACAGGATAGAGGCCCTCGCATATCCGGACAATCAACAAGTACGTCCGGACCACTACCAATATAACCCCTTCATGGGAGCTACCCAAATCCAGGGCATCAGTAGTAATCCATTCGATGTGAAGATCGTCGATCTTCAACCACCGTCCTCAATATCTTCGACTTTTAGTCGTCATATTAGTTATTCAGAATGGGTTAAACCCGGTCTTTCCGAAAAGCTATCTCATCATTCGAATCAAGTGATATACAAAATATCATACATCTCATTTCAAATTAAGAATATTCTTTTATTCAAATATTCTAATCACTGGGAATGGTTCCCATTAATCTAATCAAAGATTATCACTTTTAAACTTATTATTTAATCCAATCCTCGAAAATCATTTCAAAAGATTTTATAATATCTTTTCACAACTTAAACCAAATTAAGGTTTTTCAACTAGTTGGGATTAGCGAACCTTACCGAAGTAATCATTTATTTTATTTTCCCAATCCCAACATATTCATCCCATGGAGCAAAACTGGTAGTACTCTATATCTAACACCCATTATGTCATCGGTACATTCAAATCTAATTAAAGATTTCACTATCGCATGGAGTAAAACTAGTAGTACTCCATTCTCGAACATTTCTTGAATTCAGTAAATTAAATTACTTAATTCACATTTCAATCTAATTAAAGATTCATTAAAACTCCACTTTGGTTTTAGTCTCAAAAATCATTACTTGACGATTTCTCAAATTTAGGAAAATTAATTCTATCTTGACTAGGTTAAAGAACAAGTGTCGGTTGAAAATACAGTTCACGATAAAGCCAAAATCATCTTCCATTTAATTCCAAATATATTTATTAATTGGAAAACTCATTAATCTTAATTAAATGATTTATTCTCTTCTCAACTGGGTTTTAGAACAGTGTTATTCAAGAGACCATTCACGACAAACCCAAAATCCACTTTGAAATTAAATACAAGGCTCCAAATAGAAATCATATCGGCTTATATTCAATATCAAATCCTGAAACCAACAAATATTGTTTTGGGAATATCTATATCTTCCAAATTCCTCAAAGATATCTGTATAATCACGGAATCCAATACCAAAATATCTGAAGATAATTTCCATTCAAATCTAATCCAATTTTTATATTGGAAAATTCTGGTTAGATTAAAACCATTTCAATTCCTTTCAGTCCCTTTATTTTAGTTGTTAACTAGTTCATTCAGATAAAAATATCTTTCCAAACTTGGAGTTTTTCATCCAAAAAAATTCCAAATCATTTATTATGATTTTACATAATTTATTCACATTGTTAAATAATTTTATTAAGGCCTTTACAGTCGGTTTCCAATCTCGGCCACCGAACTGCATCCATAGCGACCTTTTCCAAAACTGATTTGAAGATATTTTAAAATCTAATCATTGGATTCCAAATCTCTTATTATAATTTGAAATCTCTTTTCAATACGAATCCAACGATTCCGATTTTAGGAGAATCCGACTGTCAGATCTATCGTTACGTCAATTTGAAGTCGATGGCTGAAATTCGCGAACGGTTGCGGCGCGGTGCGTTCTATTCAAGCCATTTCAATATATATAATATATTTCGTCGATTTCCATTCAAAACATATTTTACAAAACATTTACAAATTCATGTAAAATTTCCATATTATTATAATACTAAAATAATAATATTTTTCAAAATATAATATTTTGGGATCCAATCTTTTTAACCA
The DNA here is from genome assembly GCA_030737875.1 of Allium sativum. Classification (NCBI taxonomy): domain Eukaryota; kingdom Viridiplantae; phylum Streptophyta; class Magnoliopsida; order Asparagales; family Amaryllidaceae; genus Allium; species Allium sativum. Next base: position 743,745,836 of record CM060916.1, on the reverse strand, counting down.
TCGTTATGAAAATAAACAAGAACAGTGGAAAAATCTGTTCGAGATTAAAACATTGACTTCATACCTAACTCGGTTTCATATCTACCTTTATTTCATATTTTGAAATTATTATTCAAAATCTCATTTGAATTAAAACTAGTCATTTTTAAGAAGATTTGGTCGCAATTGCCTAAAGCGGATTCGATCAGCTTTACCTTATGGGAATTTGGTCATCTTAGCTAGAGAGTTTTGGAGATTGCTTGTTAATTATATAAGGATTTGGACTTGAGAGCCAGAGAGCTTCACCTTGGTTAAACCAAAGAGCTTTTGCTTGGATTATGCTTGATTGATTAAAAGACTTACATTGTCTTGAATTTGCCAAAAGCATAATCATTGGAATTTGACTAAGCACTTGGATGGAGAAGTAACCGAAGTCAATTATCAAACTCAAACTTTCTAGACATTTTCTCATTCAAGCATGTCTTCCATTCAAAAGACATACTTTAAGGGATAGGGAAAATATTTACCTCCTTTTGAACCAAAGAAGCTTAAACTAAACATAGAAAGTTTCAAATGAGATCAGATTGAATTAAACTTGCTAGAAATACTTAGAAGACATTAAATAGAAAATTTGGAAAATTTGAGGAAGTTCTAAGTTAAGAGTATGGGCTAGGGTCGACCCAACCCTAATGAGACAGCATTTATCCATAATAATTGTAAGTTCAGTCATGCAGATCATATTATAGGCTTATTTAGGCTTCTACATTGCATATGTCAAGTTTGAATGACTCTTCCTCAAATTTGAATGAACTTGGATGACTCAAATAAATGGACGACCAAATTAACTTGGAACGCCTCAAGATTGTACATAACAATTTAAGTGAAGGATAGAAAAATGGAGCAAGAAAGAAAACCCAGAAAAAAACTATCTATATGAGTCATCTACAGCTTATAGTGGATGGATAGGTGATGCTTCATAGGAATATTTCATGTCATCATGAGACTCACATGGATACGTCATCTAAACCTATATGTTGCACCTGCCAAGTTTCTTAAGATTTGGTTAACCATTGAATAAGTTGTGGATGAACCATCTTCGAATGTGAATGGATTCGATGACTTATGAAGACAAATGATCAAATAAACTTGAAACAACACGAGATTGGATGAGACGATTCAAGTAGAGTATAGCAATACGGCACAAGTGAGAAAGTTCAAAAATAAGTTACGTCTACGAGTCATACGCGTCATAGGAGATGACTCATGCACGAGTCATAAGGGATAAGTCATACCTAAATCGTAAAGATAACACGAATGGACCTACAACTCATAGTGGAGACTCTCCTTGATATGTGAATTCTTCGACACATCGGTTTCAAACGTAATACCTGATGGTTCTCATATAAGTACCGACTTTACTGCACTTAGAAAAGAAATCAAATCAAGCTGAAGATGCCATTACTCCACCGGATCAAGACCACTTCATCACTTCTTATCTCCACAACACATTCGATATACTTATAGCATAAATCTAATGTCTAACCAGTTAAGATCTAAAGAGATTTAACCAACAGGATTAATCGAATATTGATTGAATTGGACATAAGCCAAACATAGCTGAACCACTATAAAATTCTTACGCCTCTCTTCTTATTTTTACACTCTAATTCTTTGAGACGTTTATTTGATTCATTCGAAATGCCTTCAAAGCTGAGGCGTTCACATTCACTTGGATTTATTTATGTTTCAAGTTAACAGAAGGTTACAAGAATGCTACAAAATAAAAACACCATTATATTCCACTTATTTACCTATTATAAATTTTTATTTTCTAAAAGAATTTACTATGAAAATATATCACTTAATATATCATTTTCATACACACTCCCTGCCTTTACAAAATTTTGAATTGCATCTATGTAAATTGAAAACGAACATCGTTTAAAATAAGAAATACCTTTTCATTTAACATGTATATTTTTATAATAAGTCACGAACTAGACAAATTTGAAATAAGTTTTAAACTCATCATAATATATTTGATGTTAACCGGTTAAAATAAAAGTTCGACGGTGAATGTTTAACTGTCAAAATAATTGTAGCATTGAGTTTTAAATTAAGAATCCACAAATTTGTGAACATGACAGCTACAAGGACAGGTTTCAATGATCCATCTTTAACCGTGTGATCACAATGTTTTACCTACTAAATTCATGTTCAGTCAAACATTCAAATAGAAATTTATCGCTTTCGCTGCACCTTAATAAGTGCATCTAAATGTTTCCCATATACACACACACGTATATGTATGTATGTAGCTTATACACATGCGAAGAGCTTAACGACACCTCAAATAGTGCAGCATTTCAACTTGACCTTAGATTCACCACAAATTCGGATTAGTAATTCCTATTTAAATAATAAAAGGTTACCTCTTTTCACTAACTTAGATTATTTATTAAATAGAAACCAGTGGTGAAAATCAATGAGAGTTAGCATGCTTCACTGTTATGTACACACACCCATGCTTATCATCCCACATAATTTGATGGATAAATAAACCCGAACATTTGCTTGAGCAACAACCATAACCGTATGGATACACGTTGACGCAAATTCCCTAAGAAGCTTAACATTAGAAAGAAAAAACCATTTCTCATGAAGCACCATCTCCTTGCACAAATACGGCTACAATATATTATTAAAGATAATATGAACAAACAGTGAAAAATAAGAGTCCAGTTCCCATGCTAGACAGAGAGAAGCAACACAGCACTGCTCTTAGCCTCTAATCGCCGCCAACTTGCCTCTTCCAAGAGTCCTCCACTATCAACTCGTCTACTCCCCAATCCTCATAACTGATCACATTCCGAAATAATAAGATCATCACAAAACAATAATAGTCCATAACTGAAAAGAAAGAGTGCCAAAATATTTTGCATCAATCACTGGTAGTATATTACCTCAGCAAGGAACAATTTTACGCATAAATTAAATACTTACATGTAAAAATGGTAGCAGAGCTTCTGGTCAATGTTCAGGTCTATAAATTTCAGGAAATAACTACCCATGCCTTATTTTCGGTCTCTCTAAACAAGTTCAATCTCGACCACACGATTTTGTTTTTTCATTTGTTTAAATTAAATTAAATATTCTGAATGAACGGTCAAGATTGTGTTGGCACACCGAGATAGCAAAAATAAAATTTGAAACTATAGGACTTGTTCTCAAACCTTTGAACTTGTGTACATGGGAATTGCTATTACTCCACTGAAATACTTATAATGAAACTTTGAAACAAAACTAAAGGCGTCCCTGTAACATACAGGAAATGAAAACATAGCATTTTGTGCAAATACATTACCTTCCATCAGGCAGGTAGCGCCGGATGGTAAATGGTATCTTGCGCTCCCGAAGCTCCTTCATTGCAATCTATTATTACGCAAGATAAAAGCTTTTGATTAAGTATGAAACAGTAGCTAGAAAAGTTCAGGACTATTGATGACTGTTGCAAAATGCTGGCTCATTTGTTACATGGTTTAATTTGACAATGGTTACTAATCCTACGACTCCGAATTTTAAGTTGGACAGGTTATCTGAAAGAAATCACTGAAGTGAGTAAGCTGTAACTACCTCAAGAGGATCGGTCTCTCCTTCAAGCTCAACCATGACTGGTGCATTCATGCTGTAAAAAAAAAACAGTAATAGTTTAAGACTCTGGAAGAAGCAAAAATGTCGATTCATATATGAAAGGCAGACAAGGCTCAAAATACCTAATTTGCAAAGCACGAGTGCCCAGTATTCTTGCACGCTCATATTTTGTCATATACTTCGATGTTTTACGTTCTCGGTAAACAGATTCCTGATCCTTCTCTTCACCTTCTCCGATGATATCATCTGGAACTTCTTCGTTGTTATTTTCTATTTCTTCCTCAGCTCCATCCTACATAATAAAATTACATGAGACTTGCATCCTACATTGGTAATATCTAGAGATATTTTATATTTAACCTAAAAAAATTTGTGAACAGATATGTATTGTAGGTGCAAAGGTTTTGGTGATCACAACAATTATTTCTAGTTGTTTTGTTGGTAGTATCGATGTCAAGTCGATAGTAAAATTCTGTTGATGGGTAATCTGGAAGAGGATGGTGGTGAAGGTTGCAAACCAGCGGAGAGCTTCCGTAAAGGATTGAGGTATCCTTGGAATTTCTGGGGAAAAAAAACCATGGAACTCGTTTGCGTTGACAGGATAGATAATATTACCAGTAGCATTGGAATATTTATTTTACTATGTGCGTAAATTTTGCATTTGTTAAGCTAGTCGGTATTAAAGAAATGGTAATTTACTGAGAGAGTGAAAATAGCCTTTGCGGAATGAACAGGGAGATCCTAATATCAACTTAAGGGCATTTTTACTTAAATATGTAGGACAACCCAAACAATACATGTTTATGTTTAAAAAGTATCTCACACTGTTTCTTTCCATTTTTGTTATACAAGATCTTCATCTGACCCCTTTTACAGCTTAGGCAGTGGATTTAAAAATACGTTTCTGCTCATTACACAGTCAATTGCAACATAGACATGTTAATATTGAAGAATGATTTAGTCAACTATTTCATATACTAGTAACCACTAAAGAACTCATTTATCTATTCACAGAGACAACTAGTAAAAATGATACTCTAAGAAGCAGAAGAACCTACATTTGCTACTATGAATTGTTTTCAAAAATAATTTTTAAATATTGCTATATCAATCCCCCTGATTCAAAATGACTTTTCCCCGTTTCAATTCAATTTTCAAATTTCGATTCAAAACTCAATTCGAATCACAACTTAGAACAATCCATGCCAAAGTTCAATTAAATAATAATCACTGTACTAATTTGAATCTACCATTTAAACTTTGCAGATTTTTAAAAAGGTAGAAGAAGAAAGAAAATTAAGCTATAGACTTGGAGATGTAGAAACTCAAACGTTAAAATCAATTTCACAAGCATAAATTTTAAAGTTATGAAAACAAGAATCGATGTTTTCAGATGCTTCAACTAATTTTTACGTATATTTAACTACCATTGCGTGAAATACGATAAAAACTTCCAGCATATAACCATATACACCACATTGAAATATGAATTCTTCAAATCCACAATAAATGATTGATGTCCATTTTTGCCATAAATTTCAAACTTCACAGTTTATGATTTGAACCTCCAATTGAAAACCTCCTGTCATTTTGCAGCCACTCCAGTAATCAAGTTGATGTTATTTCAAACTTAAAATGCCACTTAATATCCCAAATACAATGCAAATATTTATGAAACATTGAAGTATATATTATATTTGAATCTACAGTAAATGAGTTAAGTTCAAATTCAACTTTAATTTTAAGGTGTAAAATTTATGATTCAGCCCTCATTTTGAAAACTTAGCCAATAAGTACATATTAAAAAAAATTGATATACAAAATTGAAATAGTCATGATTGTTATCAGATGGTTATTAGCATGCGACCACTTATAAGAGATAGAGATTAAAAAGGAAAAAAGGCCATCTTTATAAAATGTACAACATTTACCCACAAGAATGGTCAGCTGTTGCATAAAAATATGATGTAAGGCGCTATCAGGTTATTCACAGCAAATCGTATGCATGTGAGGCATGACCATTACCCAATAATGATAATCTAAACAAGGTCTGAGATCTCAGATTTGGTTTGGCTCGTAATTTTAGGAATTCCGATCTAATTCATAAATTTCGAGAATTTGTGCTTACGTTCCAGTTTCAAATTTCATCGTCTATTTTTTTAAGAAATTACACACATATTTTTTAATTAACTGAAATAAGATATGTAACTTATATTTAATTAAAAAAACAAGATATAAATAAACAATATCAATTAATTATAATATTCATAACACTAACAAGTGTTTAATCATTATTTCTTATTTAACCCACTTAGTTATGATATTCATATATTTTGTGATTTTGCATATTTTCAGAGTTAAACATTTGAAACTCATGTTAATTCCCTTTAGATTGTCTTCTATAAAATTTGAATTTCAATAGTTTTTTTATTGAACCAAAGTTTCCATTTGATTTTGATACATTTCCCCACTGAAACCGGAAAGGAAGTACCGAAATATCGATATTTCAGACGAAGCCTCGTGAATTAAAAAGGCCAATTTTATTTGAACCAGTCAAGGTATTTTTCTTGCCCACAAAGATGTCGAAATATTTCTGTATCCAAAATTTACATTTTTACCCAATATAATTTTAACATTGACTTTATCTAAATTTATTCTCTTTCTTCAAAATATATTTTAACTAATGACAACTCGACTTCAATAGTTGTTAGTTTTAAAACTATGCAACTAAAAGAGTCATGTTTTTAAGATTATGTCTTGACAATAAAATTTGTACTGAAAAACAACATTTTTTTTTGGGGGGGGGGGGGGTGTGGGAGGTACATCTGTTTGTTTGACAATAGCCACTAAGGCATCATGCAGCAAATCTACAAAGGGACCAATAAGGTAATTAGAGAACCAACAAGGCCATCTATATGATTCGCAATACGTTGGTACGTGATTCTCTCATAAGCTATGATTCTCACATGTGGTGATGTGGATGATATATTTTGCAAAATCTCATAGAGAAAAGAAGATTTACTTAGGTATGTCAACAGTTGATATGCATAGTGTGATACCTACATCTGTATTCAAACTTTATAAAACATAGTTATAAAAATTTCTTAAAGTCCTATAATTACAATCACGTTTCATTTTAAATATCTCCCACTAAAATTCGGTTTACCTTCTAATTCAAACTTAGTTTAGATTGAAACTGAGAAATCATTAAATTTATAATGATGCATTCAATATGCATATTTGAATTCACAACTGCAATTCTAATGTTTTCAAAACAAAATAAAATGGAACAAGTGAAACAATTGAGTTTTAGCTTTAGACATATAAATTTAAACCCAAAAAAATAATCAATTTCAAAGTTCATATATAGCTCTTCTGAATCTACGATTCACAATTTAAGTCATGTTCGATTTATACTCTGAAGTGTATGATAATTCATTTTATGCATGAAAATAGGCATAATATTAACTGCTATCGTGATAAATGTCAAACGAATAATTTTTGTATGCCGATACCATCATTCCTGCATTCGTAATTTCCAGATTTCAAGTTTTTTTTCTTTTCGTTTTTTGGATACGGATGCAGATATATTTCAAATTTCTAGGTATCCATTAACAAACATAGTTTTGAATTCGAATTTGGCTCATTTTGAATTACGTGATTTAGTAACATACAAACAAAAATTTTGCAAAGAGAAGTTAATGCTTATATTAGTTAAGGTCTTTGTGATTGGGTAAGAAAAAAAGTAGAAACGAAATAACGAAAAATGGTGAGTATTTTTATCATCAAAAAATTTAGTTTTTCCACAAATAAGGACCACATAAAATAAAGTGTAAATATAATTGGCCAGCCTTAAATGTGAAACCATGCAGTCAATTTTGATGTAAAATTGTCTCCGCTGGCTTGATTAATTAAAATGAATGGTGTGATGATAATGTTGATGCATAAGCAACATTGCAACCAGTGGTTTACAGCATAGAGAAGATTAAAAAACAAAAACTGTTAAACAAAGGTAAGGAAAACTATTGTTATAATATTTGGATAGGGTGAGCACAGCACATGAAACAACTGTTGAAACTTGGAAACCTCTACGCTCTACATCAGCATCAGATTGTGGTGCTTTGAAATGTATAAGCGTGTCTGCACGGGTACATGAACTAAAATGGCAAAGCTAATTCTATTCAAACACTGCTTTTCTCCTTTCATACCCAGCTATTTTATCCATTTTCAGATTTTTCGAAATTACCCCTATCTTCAAACTATGACAGATTACATCTAAAAGAAATAAAAACACATACAAGCTTCAACAGAGTGATATTTTTGTAAAGACATAATACAATCCAAACGTGGTTTGTGTAATAACCTAGTTCGAACTGAGCGAGGCTTGTGTAATAACCTAGGTTAGGAGGAGCGATGTTTGCGTGATAACCCAGTAAGGACAGATCAAGCTCCGTGAACAAAACAATGTCACAGCTGACAGTGGTTTGGAAAATTTAAAGATATTTTTGGCATGAATGGAGTGTTGAAAGGGAAAGTGGATATAACTTCTTTTTTTTTTTTTTTATTAAGTGGAATGTGAAATGAGGAAAGAGGAGTACAAACAGAATTAGCCAAATGATAACCTAGATGCAAATGCTATATGATTTTTGAAGCTGGAAATATTTATGCTTTGTGAAAAAATGAAAATGAGATGAAGAAACAGACAGCGATTATGGGGCAAGATCAAACCTCGAGTTCAGGCTCTGGTGGTTCATCTTCATATCTGCAAAAAGAATAAAGCAATTGCATTAATATACATATGAAGGTATAGCATCAAGTACCAGCCGTTAAAGATTACCACGGTCCTAGAAGTGTGCAAGACATCAAATCCATATAATATAAAATATCTTCCCGCTAATGCAGCTTGTCAATTTCGTTTCCACCTAATCAATCTAAAATAATATTCAATTTTCATAGCTTGATCTTGTTGTAATCCTAAGTACAACCCAGTAACAATTCTTCTTCAAGAAGCTAAATAGCAGCAAAATTAACTTTGAAAAGCACGAAATAGCTAGCCACGCAATCCAATTACGCATAAAACTCATTCTACCAGAAGCATGAAATCGGTCAATGCTATAACGAGATATTACCCCATATCCATGTCATTGTAATCGTCGTCTGCCATTAGAAATTAGATTGACGTTTTACAAACCCTAGGAGCTCCGTTCGTTATTTTTCCCTTTAGAACCAGCGAATTAATAAATTACGAAATTCAAGCATGTAAACCGACTCCCTTTTGTCGGGCTGTGGACCCAAAATGTTTTTTTTCCCATTCAGATAATGGCCCTATTGAACTAAAATACGAATTGTGGCCATGTTTACTGTATTGCCTTAAAAATCATTTTTAATAAAAGCAACCTGAAAATTGAATTTTTGAAACAGGAAAATTGAGATTAAGATTGAATGACTTCAATGAAACGAGGTGTGATATCTTAGGAGGCGTTTGGTTTCCGCTTTTTAGTTCTTAGTTTTCGTCCATAGTAAAATGCGAACGATGCATGTATAACGTTAAAAACGGTCGATTTAAAAAACAAAATTAAGACACAAAATAGAAAACAACTTTTATTTGTTTTCCTTAATTTGGGAATTAACACAAGAAGGAGAGATATTATATCATTCTGTCTTCTTTACGTGGTCCCGTTTATCACCCTTTCACTCTCTCTGTCATCCCTTAACTTTTCTTATGTTTTGTTATCAATGTTCAAAACTCAGAACTCAAATATATATTTTAACCAAACACTATCTTATATTTTTAATAACCTCTCGGAAACCATGCATGATCTAACCGTGTATATTTCCAAAAGGATTTATTATTGTTACTCATTAAACGGGGTGGTATCATATATCGCTATTGATCCATCACATTCTCTCTTTTCCCACAGGTCAATGGGTGGTGAATCATGCTATGGAGCATCATGAGAAGATCAATGCCCAAGGTTGAATATCTTAGGCTGTTACAGTTGAAACCATGAACTGCTCAAATATGCTTATCGTTCATGCAGTTATTTGAATAATTAGATTACCAGGATTAATCATACGAATATAAATGATTGTTTTGTATGATATTTAACAATAAAGTATAAAAATCAGTGTTGACATCAAAAATAGTTCAATACCCAAAATTGTGAAACTAGAGAATAAAACTGAAGAAAGTAAGTGAAAAATGAGTAAAATAGAGATAGCATACAACTTATAGTGGTTCGGCTTATATTTACTTATGTCCACTATATAGTTTTCACTAATTTCTCATTAATTTGATGATTACAAAGAGTGGAAATGAGATAATCTCGAGTACAGTGAAATACGGTAAATTTAAAATGTTGGAAATTAAAGAAGATCCTTCACGCTGTGCTCTAAGGTGGAATATACGAGTGAGCTTCGAATTTGGTTCGGTCAGCTGAGCACGTGGGAAAATAGAAGTTACGGAGTGAGTGTGTGAACTGGGTCGTTGTCACCCACGTTCACCGTTCTAGCTCGGCGTTGCTCGTTTCAGCATACGTCATGTCGATCCGGAGTCATGTCGAGCCGGAATGGTAATGGTGTGTTGCCATTTGGTCGACCTGAGAATGCCGAGCCGAAGGAGTGTCGATCCCAATGTGATTAAGAATCTGTCTGGAATGAGCCTAAGTCCCGACCGGGAAAAAAGTTTATATAAATTTGAAGTCATTCTAAACAAGTCATTGGTTTCTATAAAGAATAAATAACGAAGCCAAATTAAAATGAAATCAGAATCTCACAGCGGATGAGACAAAATATAATAATTAAAAATAGATATACCACTTCATTAAAAGCCATATAATGTCGATTACATCACAAATCACAATGTCATGATAACGGTACATCATAAATATCTCACAAATACAATCAACTACTTTTCATAACGATAATAATAAATTGAAATAAAAATTTTGTCGCCATGTTTCTAACTCTATGACATCCTCAATCAAGCATCTCCATATACTAACCTATGTCGTTAAGAGGAGGAGGTCAGAACAAACATGTTCTAGTGAATGAAAATCATTTAAGTTTAAAGAAAATCTATTACCTACACTTGGTGATATAGATTCATCAAGTTATGTCTAGACAATTTCAACACACAATTAAATATGGCATACACATGCACTAAATAAGTGGACTATCTTATTGTCACATAAGGTCATTTAGTAAATGTAAGGATAGATTCTTACGATCACTTAATACCCTACGTGGCGGACTATCATTCGGTCACTTAAGGTCATTTCTATGGGCGTATTTTTGTGATCACTTAATACCATGCAGGTGAATTCTTTCGATCACTTAGTACCATACGGCGGACCCTATTCACTTAAGACCTCGTTTAATGTTATCAAATTTTATCTCAAATGTAATGCAAGAAATAGTAATCTGTCATTTAATATCGGGTGAGGGTAGACACTCATCGCCATTTATGCCCCCTCTAGTGGACCCTTGCATTACTATTTATTAGCCATTACGGGTGAACTCCTAGTCACTTAATACTTCCCTTAGTTGGGCGGTCCTTCTTACACATGCTCTTTGGAATCCTCACATAGGCCCTAGATAAGGAGCAGACAACTTTCAAAGAACTACCTCACTCATTTGTCTATCTTTTTATTTAAGACCATTTAATACCTTACAAGTTTTGTAACAACCCATACTTTCTGCTATTTAAATTATTGAATTTAATATGATTTTGACTATTATTATGGTTAGAAATAAAATTTAATTATGCAATTCCATGATGTAAACTTAATTTAATTGATTGAGTAATGAATTCCAACCAATTATAACAATAATAACTTACATCGATTGTAAATTTAACTATGATGTTGTTTGCATTGTTAAATATTGAAATTTGAATTTAATATTAAAATATTTGAATGAAACTGATTTAATTAATTATAATTATAACTCAAATTGAATTGGGTAAATAATCGAAATCGAAATTTAATATAAATAAAATTTGATTTATAAAGTTAATTTGAATTCTATTTTGATTTGAATAAAGTTAATAAACTTTTGAATTGGAAAAAAGAGTGAATAAATAAAAATTGAAAATATTATATATTAATCAACCTGTTAAAATAGCCATTTTGCAAATGATCTCGGAATTCGATGAAATCAGTTTTATCGGATCTGGATTGGTAAATTATTGTAAGATTTCGAGTTTCGAGTCAATCAAGATTGTTATGTGATCGTACGCTATGTAAACACATATTAATTAACGATTTAAGATTTAAAATAGCTGTTTTTCAATGACCTTAGATTTCTATGAAACCAGTTTCATCAAATCCGGAAGATTGAAATATTGCATGATATTAAATTTCGCGGCTAATGGAGCCTTTATGTGGTTGTACGAGTGTGAAATGCTATATGTGAATATAATTGAGTATAAGAAATAGAATCACCTCCATATAACTATCCCTACTTCTATCTAACCTAATCCATTCGTTTCTTCATATATCCTATAATGAAAATAAACAAGCTTCCATGTCTATTTGTCTTCATCAAATTTAATAAAATTGAATTCTCAACAAAAATCATGAAACTCAATTCGTTAGGATCGTGATGAGAAGATCTCAATATTCATACAATTTTGATAACATCCGATCGTAGCTGGTTGCGCTGGTTGTAGGCAGCGAGACTAGGTATTTTTTTGTAAATCATGGTGATTGTTTGGTGTTTTGGAGAATGGTTTCATGTTCATGATGGGAAGGGGGTTCGAGCTGCAAACTTTGATCCAATTCGACATCAAAAGATGTCGCAAGTATTGTAGGAGGGGGAGAAGAGTTGCTGGGGTCGCGATTGTGTCAGGGTGATCGATTTTGGGGTGGTGGTGTCGAGCAGATCGAGTTTGAGGCGAGTGACTCGTTGGTGAAATCGGCTCGTCAAACGGAGATCTCTAGCTTTGTATCAATGAGAAGGATGCACGGTTGGAAATGAGTTGATATATACAGGCTGGTGTGTTTCAGAGTGGGGAAGGAAGAAGAAGGAGTGGTAATGTGGAAAAACTTGGTTAGGTGAGTGTATTTTTAAATTAATTTATGTATTTAAAAGTTCCAATGTTTAAACGTTTATAACTTTCTCATACGAACTCAGATTGATGCGCGGTCTGATCTATTGGGTTCATATCGAAATTCCGAACAACATGGAGCTATGTTGGACAAATTCTGAGATTGTAAATTTTAGGCTAATATTTGGACTTTAAACATGTTCGAAATCAAATGTGAGCTAGTGATTAAACTCACTCACACTTAAGTAAAATATTTGATTATTAGTTAAATTAAAATCGTGTTACGATATGATTGTATTGGTTGTTGTTTGGTTTTTTAAATTGCATATTTATGTTGATTTGCATCGATAGTATAATTTAATTTAATTGTTAATTTAAATTGTATGGTTAGGTTAAATTTGAAATTTGATTGTTAGTTAAACCTGACACCTTATAACTAGTAATTTGATGTGATGTTGAATCGTTTGGATGGATTGAATTTTGTGGATGCCTCAAATTGATATGGTTGATATATCGATGTTTAATTGTGTGATTCATCCCGTTATTCACCTTATTTATGTATGACTATTGTTTGTGTTGATTAGTCTCAACCATTTACCTTAAATGTTACAAACATCAAATAAACTCAAGATTAATCTTTGAAATGAATTAAGAACATAGGTTGAAAGGATAAATACATATGACCCCCGATTTGGATTGAAATGATATATACTCATTCTTGAAATACTAAAAAAATTGATTTCTAAGTATCACTTGGCCTAGGATAGAAAATTATATACGGGCGTCGGTTGGTTAAATAAAATTGGTTATAAGGATGAATTTTGAAATATTATTTTAAAGGCAATGTAAACGATGTTTATAAATTGATTTCCTTTGAATTTGAACTTTGAATTTTGAAATTTAGAAGTTAAAGGAAATTAGTTAATGTTGTAAACTGAAGTTAAAACTCGAAATGGAATACGAACTGAGTCTACTGAAATTGAATTGTTTATTTATCTTTGAAATTTACTTCATATTAATTTGATTTAAAGTAATATATGAATTGTGGACTCAAAATTATTATAAATCGAAATAATTCAAATGAGAAGTCTAGTTTGGAGACTTTAAATATTTGAATCCAAAGGGTTGAATTGAATTGAGTTTGAAATGGGAATCGATTCGAATTGAAATATCGAAATTGAATCGATTTGATTTGAAATTGGGATATGATTCCCGTTTTGTATAAATTTGGAAGAAACAATTATAATTCTAATTATTTTATCTAAATCCTTAGACAAACTATTTTACTAAATAACTATTTTACTTTATAAATTGTTTTATTCTAACTTATATATATTAACTACTTTTAATAAATTACTTTGAAGGTCAACAATCTTTTTATAAACTACTTTAATATTTAACTATATATATATATATGACTAAATTTGATAAATATTATCTTTAGATTAAAACTATTTACATGTATAAACTTGTATATACTAACTATTTATTTTCCAAACTATTTCAAATATATCTTGTAACGACCCAGATTTTTGACCGTTCAAATTGACAATAAACCACACATAACGACCCAAACAAATCACCAAACCCAGATAGTTATTGGGAAAAGAAGAAAGAAGAAAAAAAATCATGGAATCTCATAGTGGAAGGCAACATATAATAAACAAATAATGGTTCAAAAACGTTTAAAACATATACATTCGAAATACATTTTCAGTCATCAGAGTTCACTAATACAAGTATATACAGCAATGCAGCGGGAATAAAGTGCAGCGGAAAAATATGTAAACAATAGATATATGTACCAAATCTTCGTCTTTGCTCTCCAAGGCAAAGTAATCTTCGCTAAATACAAGCTTCTGCTGACCCGAGCGCATTGCATAAAAAGAAAACATAACAAACACTCAGATCAGCACTAAATCATTCTCATATTAGTCAAATTAAAATACGAAATAACTTGAGTGTCATGGGTGCAGTAACTCAAGAGATGTTACGGGATTTTCCATCTCTCAAGGATCTGTTAGACAAATACGTACATAGTATAATACGCTATTATTGTAATGTCTATTCAGTAAAGTAAACATAATGAAAATAGCGTAAGCGGGATTACATTTTTACCCTTACGCCGTTTATATTACCGTAGTCTATACAGTACCGTAAACCCACCGTAACCGATGGCATCAGAGGGCACTCCATAGGTACGATACAAATCAAAATCGTATGAGCTCGATAAGGATATATATGACAAGGCACTCGAGGCAATGCCCAAGGTAGGATTCTACCAATTGCACTCCCGGACCGGTGGTAACGCATATCAGCCACTACCGCCCACCTCGGATCACACTTCCAATTCAAATGGGCCCAAATCATCATCATCATCATCTTAGTCATAGAAATAATATCTAAGAAGTGTGTCCGATCAAAGGTGCTACCTCAATTAGTCACGGTATAACTCCTGTTTTAGTCATTTCAATTCTGACCTGAAGGTCAGGGCTATTTCGTCATCATTCATCTCCTTCGATTAAATAACCGCCTCCAAGTCATCATACTCATTCTGAATACATCATAATGTTCACAGCTGTCAAAGTGGTATTGACACTGACAGAGAGTATGCCATTTGCCGATTCCGGTCTCTTTAACAACCAACGCTTACATTTTCTACATCGGTCGGTTCTTTTACATTTCACAAAGGTTCGCTTTAAATCCAAAACATCATGTTTTGCTCGAACCAAAATTTATATTCGAATAGAATAAAATTTCATATCAAGATATCCCAATCATTCCCAAACTGATTATATTCTGGACTAGAATATATTTTCATATCATTATATTATACTCATATAATATTCCCAAATCGATTTATATTCTAGAATAATATACTTCACATCATAGGTTATAGTTATTTCAAATCGATTTATGTTCGAAATCCGTTCATATTCAACTAGAATATATATTTTCATAACAACTCATTACAAATCTCTTAGGAGATCCATTTATATTCGAGAAGAATATAGTTCATATTTCCATATAAAAATCGATTTAAATCGATTCATATTCAAATAGAATGAAATTTTATCTCAACTCCATTTGAACCAACGGTTTAAATTCAAGCATTCTCCGTTCGGAAGAAATTTACAAATTCTAAAATACTTATAAAAATAATTGTTTATAAGAAAAATCTTATAAAAATAATTATATGTATAGAATATAATGATTAAAAATAAATAAGATAATTTAAATATTATGTATATACATAAATTAAAAGTTTACTAGATAGTTTGAATAATAAATTATAAGGAGAAATTTATTTATAATAAAATAGTTTATAGGTAAAGGTTAAAAATAAAAACTAAGGAAAGAATAATTTATTTGAAATCAAATGTGTAAATATATATATATAAATATAATTTTCTTAAACCATAATCTTTCCTTCCTTCCGAATTTCAAATGCTTAAATCTATACCCCAGCCTCAATGGAGTTTACATAATTCAATAGCTTGTTTCAATTGCCATTCAACCCCATTTCTTTCTATTTAGAGGAATCAAACCCATATCCATACCAAAATTTCGGTAAATTAGAATATCCTCAAATGATGTTCATTTTGAAAAACTAAATTCATGGAATTTTATCAATTCCGAATCTTATCATAAAATTTGAAAACTCCAAGGTACATTAAAATCCCACTTTACAAATCTTTATTTGTTTGAATAATTTACCTTGACAAATTCATTAACATTCAATTCATGCTTAAAGGAAACATAAAAAAAAATCTTATCAATATCAACACACTTCCTTTAACAAAAATTCCTCATTGATAAAATTTCGAATATTTAAATCATTTAACCAACTGATGTCCATATATAATTTGCTACCCTATAGCCAAGTGGTTTTAAATTTAATTTCTCGATATTCAAGTACGGATTCTATCATTTCAATCCAAATCAGGGTCACAGATATTTATCATTTCAATCTGTGTTTTATTTGATTTTAATTGATCAATCCCGGGTTTATTCGATGCCTGTATCGTCAAGGGTAAGTGGGATAAATCGTCACAATAAACATGTAATACGGTACACTGAATATGGAGCATTAGCGGTGTCAATATTAATTCAGTCATAAATTCCAACCAAACATCCATCGCAAATCACTTCATCTAATTGATCAGTATTGAATTGTTTCACAGCTTAAGAAGGATCAAAAATTTCTAACTAGAAATTTAATGTAAATTAAATAACTAGTTATCGATCTAATTTGCATGTTAACGCACTTGTATATCAAATTTAAGCAATTAATTCACAGCCAATCACAACCATGCGACCAAACTTATTTCATAATTTAATTCAATAAATATGGGAATAATTCAGTTCATTGTGAGCGATAAAATCACTCACCTTTGCGTCCATAGTTGATCGAACGTCCAACTAAAGGCTAAAAAATTACAGTCTCCAAACGCAGTCAGGTTAGTGCCAAAACGTCCGCAATTCCGCTACGATCCCAACGCACCTAACCGCGTCCAAATCCGAGTTAAAACGAAAAAGTTATTAGTGTTTTACTCTTTAGATTTTTAAAATATAACAATTAATAAAATAAACTCTCACAAATCATGTATTGTCACGTCATCACCTCGGCCATATCTTTCTTCCCGTTCAACCGCTACAGCACATCCGTGAAACCCAAACTACACGCAACTTTGACCAGCGATATCTCTCCACTTCAACCAAATTAAGACCGGCGGCCACCTGCATCGCGACCATCCTCGAAATCTGCGTCCAACCGACCCCTTGACCGCCGCTCCGGTGGACTGTGGGCCTCCTCCGACGAGAAAAGACGTGATGGGCTTATGCCCTAATCCGATGAAATTTCGGCGCCCTAGTTCGCTAAAAATCACACGAAAACCATCGTTGAGACCGTATGACCTCCCTCTACAAAACCCATAAGCCCCTTTCTCCAATTGGATCCAAAATCGGAAATGCCCAAATTTGTGTTTATGGGTTCGAAAATCAGAAAGTTTAACCGAGATTTCTGGCCGATTCAATCACTGCATGTCAAAATGGAGAGTACCCGTAGGTTTGTATCGTCGAGGCCTTCGATTCGACATATAATATGATAGGTTTTAAAGAGATTTGATTTTGAGGTTGTATTTTCTCTGATCTAGGGTTTTGAAGATTCATTTCAGCCATTAAAGGCCAATTTGATGGAGAGAAGTAACGTATAATGGAAATGGGCTGGTGTGTAAACAAAAGGATTTATTTATGTATATGTATAGATGGTTAAATATGTGAAACAACAATTACCCTATTACATTGATCCATTCGTGTTTCCTCCTGTATGATCAAACAACACGTCGGATTATAAATGCAAACTAAAATCCTTCAATAAATTCACCGTTCCGGATCCGATGGCACCAGTTTCGTCGAATTCCGAGACAGTCGCCGAAACAGTTAAATTTCACAGTTAATTAATTAATAAAATATCCAAAAATTTATTTAGTCGTTTTAATCCAATTTGAATATCCAAAAAAAATTCATTTAAATCCACTCATAACTTAAATAAAATTTTATAATCCAATTTACATATTTTTAAGTCCCGAATAAATTTATTTATCCATTCAAATTGTATTTCAAATTTTTTTTAACTTAGAATTTCACCAATTTACCAATTTAAATTTAAATTTCCCCCTTTTAACTTAAACAACTTAAATTCAAATTAATTGTTAAAAATATTAAATTCCATATTACAAAATTTCTAAATAACTAAATTTAAAATCTATTTATACTCAATTCAAACAATCATCTGTAATACCCCGCCTCCGCTAGGGTCACTCGCAAAGGAATGCACTAGCTTTAGAGGGGCATTATTGGTAAACATGCACAGAAATATCACAAGACAGAACATATATAAATAGCGGAAGTGAAATCAAACTTTCATAAACATGGATAAATAAGGTCTAAAGCCTTTTACATCAGAGTACATCAAAACCTGTCTTGCAATAGTAAAAAAGCATAAAGACTTTTTAATAAATTATTCCCCAAATAAAACAGTAAAGTAGCCATAGCCAAGAAAGTCCAAGCCATCCATGATGACCTTCAAACAGAAGAAGTCCGAACCAAACAGCATTGTTTCCTCCCTGTAACCTGGGGGGGGAACGGAAGAAAAGAGGCGAAACAAAACGGGTCAGTCAAAAAGACTGAGTAAGTCCTATCTACTTCCAGTATAAAAACAGGTAAAGGTAACATGACATGCATAAACTGAAAGTAAACATGAGGATAACTACAAGATAGATAAACTAAACCAGGGTAGCCGGTTGACTTCTGTGGCAAGGTGAGCTAAGGTATCATGACAAACTATGGTGTTATGATAAGTCAAGGTATCACATCCTCAGACCTCTATCGAGTACATTATCCCGAGGCATCTGCTCCGTCTAACATCCCACGGTATCTATTATGTATATTCTTCCTAGTTCTAACATATATATCTGCTCTGCACCCTCCGTACTAGTATCCCAGCCTTGTTATGTGTTAACCAGGAATGTCCCTTACTCAAAGTCGTGTAATGGTCCATGTCAACCTGATATCTCGCATATATAGGTTACTCAAATCATATGTTTCTTTCCATGTATATAGGTTCAGTCCTTTGCCGTACCTCGTACGGGCTTCCTCATGTCGTATTATCCTTGAAATCATTTGGACTGTCACCCTTGTTCTAGCTAGGCTCTTCCATATGAATCATCGTTTGAACTACTAGGACTTACGCCACCTAGCACCACTAGGGATTACGCTTACCTATTGCACGCTTTCGTATTTCGGTTTGGGTTAAACCACCTAGGCCACTAGGGATTACGCTAACCCTCAACCGCGCCCTTTTTCCCACGCATCCATCGTGAATCGTTTTCTATTACTGTACGCACATGTAACACATCGTGCCACCCGAGTCCTGTCACAGGGCAAACCAAGAAATACAGGACTCGGTCGGGAGCTTTAGATTTATCTGCCGATGAAGATACTAAGGTCTGCTTTTCTACACGTGGCTATGGTCCCACGAGACCCCTCCCTCAACTAGTGAAAGGCAACACAAGAGAAAATCTTGCATGAGAACTACACTCCGGCCAGCCCACATCCTACGACCTACCTCACCCATAATTAGATAGCAATTATGGTCTGTTGGGTGTTCCCTGCCTTTCCGTACGTATACGCTTGACTCAAGATGGTAGATGATCGACGAACTTGCTATCTCGGGCTCCTTATGTATTCGTCGACTCACTGCTATCCACCCCAGTCTTTAGGTCGCTCGCATAGCAACCAAGGCATATTCTTGGTTCTTCTACCGCAGACCTCAACCTCCCGTGAGCCTAGTATAATGACCTGGCAGCTCACGGAGGGATCCCAAGAATATCCTCACGTTCCCCGAAGCCGCTGCTTCGTTACCCAGTTCGTTGGAGCCTTTATCTAACTCAGATAGCCTGCTCCTACACGCATACTTAAACGTTGACCTAACGTATCGGGTTACTAATCTATCTAAGAAATGGTCCAAATTTCCTTGACTAAGGATTATTACTTAGTTTCCCTTAACTAAGGTTTACCACTTAGCCTTATTTCCCTTATCCTTGTTAACTATGGTCATTTACCCAATCCTCCGAATTGGGGTTTGTCTAATGGGTTAAGTGTTACTTAAGAAAATTTACTTAACCTTATCAAGTTATCGTGTTGGATTGATTAAGTGTTAGTTAACTTAATCCCGTCCACTAGTCGTATAAAAATGGTCAAGTGTCGTTAGGCAAATCAAGTTACTTAACCTACCCAACCCCGTCATGTTTTGTTAAGTATCATTAGCCTAATCAAATTACTTAACCCATTTGTCCATGTCATATTTGGTTAAGCCTCATTAATCAAATTAACTTAACCCTATTATGTGGCATTAATTATTTAATGCACCCCAACCTCTCACATTAGACTTTGTTGTGGTTACTAGTTAAGCCGGGCGGGTCCGGGTAGATTTACACCACAACTTGGTCTAACCTCGGGTTCAAGCACAACATGACCAACTTCTCACATTGAGTCCTATTGTTTGCAACTACTAGTTAGGCCGGTCGGTTCCGGGTAGTTTTACGTTGCAAACTCAACTCAACCTCGAGTTGGCCACTTTCATGTTTAGTCTAGTATCATGTTCATAGTTAAGTTTTCAAGCAATTGGGTAGACCTAACTTAATAGGTAAATTCCCAATGGGTAGACCTAACTTAATAGGTAAATTCCCAAGCTTATGTTTTTATGCATACTTACATGTCAACTTCCATGTTACATTACAAGCTATGTTTCAAGTATAAACACATGTCATATTTAACGTTACATGTTATCACGTTTATACCCATTTACCCAAATTATGGTTCATGTCAAGTTTAGCTCGCCTATCATGTTTTCATGCAACTTCGAGTTAAGTTTTTCATGCTATATTCACGCTTGTCTAACCTCAACCCAAATCGTGTTCCAACGCAAGAATGGACGAGTCACATCGTAGAGATACTATGCTACACAATGACCCCAAACATGCATAGTATCATGAGAGTTTGGCTCAAAACATGCATAGGTTCATAATGGTTTGGCCACAAGCATGCATAACATGAGAAGAAAAGGAAATGGGCCATAAGTATGCATAATGTCATAAAGGATTTGGCCACAAACTTGCATGTTAACTTTAGGGGTTTGGGTTCATAAACATGCATAAGCCCCAAAACCGAATCTTAGCTAATGTTTCACTAGTAAAAATGGTCCCTAAAGGTTCATGCTAGCATTTCATGCATAAAGATCCAAACTTGCAAGTTAAACTAGGTTATGCATAGCATGAGAGGCATGATTAAGTCACTCACATAGCCTAAAACCATAAACATGAACACAAGAGGCAAGGTAAGGTTCATATAGGTTCGCATAATCATGTTTAGCCTCATTTTATCCCATGTCATTATCAAAACTACCGTTTCCATCTAAAAGTAGCTAGAACTTACTTAGTTAGGCCTAGGGAAGGAAGCATGAATCATCTTGGCTAAGAAAGGTGCCTCCTTTGTTGAAGAATCGTCATGAAACCCGCATAGCAACGTTGATCTTCCTTCCATTTGGTGTAGCTAGCTTGCACTACTTGATTTGAACCCGATTTGAGTGCTTAGGCTTTAGGAAAAGGGAATGGAGGCCATGATCACTTGGCATTTGGGCAGCACTTCGTGGAGAGAGTGATTTATGAGGGTTTAGGAGGGGGCTTAGGGGTGTTTTTATAGAGATTAGGAGTGTTTTAGGCCATAGGATTAGATCTAGGATAGATTAGGACCATCAGATCTCGGAAGCTTCCAGAATCAGGCTATGAACAAGACCAGGTGAGACAACAGGTGCGCCAGGCAAATTGCCCCGGCCACCCCCTGTCGACAGGTAAGTCGACAGGGCTGTCGACTTGGTCTGGGCCCAAGTCGACAGGCCTGTCGACAGCCCTGTCGACATGGCCTAGGCGGGGAAAATTCCCGCCTAACCCCAGATCTGGTTTTCAAACCTATTTCCGAATTTCAAATCTCCACTAATCTTCTTTGGGCCTTTAACGGGTCATACGGACTCCGATTCTCGAAAACTCGGACTCTATTTCGCGTATTTTTCCGAGACGAACGCAATGGTGAATCCCGTTTACCTTAATTCTAGAAGTATAAACAGAATATCTTTTATATGCATGCTTTACTAGTTTATATGCTTTGCGTATCATCGTATACGTATGTAAATTTCTTACTTTTTAAAATGTAAGAATACGGGGTGTCACATTCTCCCACCCTTAAGGAATTTCGTCCCCGAAATTCAATAGTAGTAGGATTTATGTCCCCATATTAGCATCCAGAAGTGTTCAGCCAATTGTTGCAAACATGTGCACATGTGCAAAAGTGAATCACATCGTAGAAAAATATGTATGCCTAACTTGTGGTACCACCTACATGAATGCAATTTCTTAAAAATTTCTTTTTTAAACCATGATGCTCTCATCCTAAATATACTTGCAGTTCTATATGAATGCAAAATTTTGAAAAAGTAATTTCATCCAAATTTTCCCCCACCCTTATAAAATAAGAGTGAAGTTCATCCAATTTGAGCATCCAAAATCCTACCATCCATTATTAATTTAGAAAAATCTAATTTTCTAAATTTTTATGTAACGGAGAGATATCCCGTTTTGTTGTTTTCATTGTTCTTCGTTATCAGACATTATCGTTCAATATTTCATAATTACATTAGACACAACAAATTTCGTAAACAAACAACGTACAAACTTTATTAAGATAGTTTTAGTACATCGTTACAACTAGACAACAAAAGGAACAGTTAAACAATACTGAAAATAAAATACTATCCTACGGATAACTGATAGAGGTCAATCCTGATGAAAATAGCTACGGATGAGCTCCTCTAAGCTATCAAGCCTCTCTTCCTGTCGTCGGTTCCCTTGCCTAAGCTCTAACTGTAGGTCTTGCATCCCAGCCCCCAACTGATCATAAGAGGAACTCATATCCTGAAGCATCTGCTGCTGTGTCTGAGCCATGGCTACCTGTGACTCCAGTGTCGGCTGTTGTGACCTCATAATATCCTGGTGGCTCCTCATCAAGCGAGCCTGCTGCTGTGAAACATATCTCAGCTCGGTCCTCCAGTCTGGATCCCTAGTAGCCCATGGATCCCAGGCACCTGTATCCGGAGCCCCCTGTGCCGGGGCCTGATAAGGCCAGGCTCCATCCCCGGCCTGCTCACCCTCGTGCTGTGGTGCCTGACGGGGCCCCTCAAACTGTCCAAACTGGCCATTATGTGGCTCCTCCTCTTGCTCCTCCTCCTCCTCTTCACCCTCATCCTCTTCCTCATCCAACCCCTCATGCTCCATAGGTTGTGGCTCCTCTTGCAGCTCATGCATATTTATACTCATTCTCCCTAGTGCAGCTTCAGTAATGATAACAGAGGGATGGTTAGAAAGTGTCACATAATCCTCATCATGCAAATCCACCCCGAACCAGCGGAAAACTATGGTCCATAAGTTCCCAAAACAAATATTGGAGTGCCTTGCTCCCCTAAAGATCTGGTACTGCTGAAAGATGGTTCTCGCCCAGTTTATTTGTATGCCCCCAAAAATAGCATAAGTAGTGGCCTTAACAACTACTGGGACTCTGTCAAACCCATGATTCTGCCCCGCAATATTATATTGCAATATCCTGATCACAAACCTAGCTAGGGGGCGCAAATGCGTACTATCCCATTGCCTATCCAGTCCATTAAAAAAAAATCCTCCCCCACACATTCAAATCATCCATCTCCAGATCATTTATATCGAGTCCCGTACCCCGGATATTCAAAATTTCCCCAAATTGGACCTCATTCATAAATATATGGGTACCCTTAACCCATGAACCATAAGTTATCAACCCATTATCTTCCACATCAATTTGCAAACGAGCATCAAAAAGTCTTACCATACGCTTGTAGCCTCTCCTCTCGGCTGTGTGCGTATCCAAAATATGAATAAGACCCGCATTAACAAACAAACTTTCCACGGCGGTTCCCGCAAAATCCGCAAACCTCACGGGTCGGCCTAGTAGCAAATTCCTAGTGGCAAGCTGCATGTAGTGCTCAATTATCCCTGGTTGCTCGTCACACCACTCGACCTCTTGCGTGGTTAGTTGAGGGTAAAGCTCGTAGGGATTGGGTTGATTGGCCATGGTGATTTAAACACGAATTGGAAGAGGGGAACTATAGATCCGGATGGAGAGGGTCTCTAGCTTCGATTTGAGATTAATTTTATGAAGAACGGTGGAGAAACGAGGTGATGGGAGGTGGTGGAGTTGGTGAATTTTCGGTTTTGGCTGGGAGGGAAGGAGAAGAGAATTGGGGGTTATGAGCTGAAGCTCTCGGCCTTCGGGCTTTTATATTTTTTTGTCCTGCAGGCGCGTCGTGTCGACAGCCCTGTCGACAGGGGGGGGCATGTCGATGGCCCTGTCGACAGGCCTGTCGACTGGCCCCCCTTTTTTTTTCCTTGCCCTGCCATCCTTCCATTTCCTTACTTCCTCCTGACTCAACTCCATTTTCTCGAGAACTATTCCCCCATCATAAAGAAAACACTCTTCTAACTCAAAAACTACTTGTAACCAAAGCCAACGTGACTATCGATGGGAGAGAGAAGGGAAAAGAGGATTCAACTAATAAAACAAGGACATTGCTAATGGCTTTTGGGGAATAACTTCTAAAACAAAGTTTTTCTTGAAAAATGCTTCTTTGTAAACGGTTTTTCAAATAATTTTCAGAAGGTCTTTAAAAACTTTTGCCCAGCCTGGTAACCTTTTGCTCTAATACCAAATGTAATACCCCGCCTCCGCTAGGGTCACTCGCAAAGGAATGCACTAGCTTTAGAGGGGCATTATTGGTAAACATGCACAGAAATATCACAAGACAGAACATATATAAATAGCGGAAGTGAAATCAAACTTTCATAAACATGGATAAATAAGGTCTAAAGCCTTTTACATCAGAGTACATCAAAACCTGTCTTGCAATAGTAAAGAAGCATAAAGACTTTTTAATAAATTATTCCCCAAATAAAACAGTAAAGTAGCCATAGCCAAGAAAGTCCAAGCCATCCATGATGACCTTCAAACAGAAGAAGTCCGAACCAAACAGCATTGTTTCCTCCCTGTAACCTGGGGGGGAAACGGAAGAAAAGAGGCGAAACAAAACGGGTCAGGCAAAAAGACTGAGTAAGTCCTATCTACTTCCAGTATAAAAACAGGTAAAGGTAACATGACATGCATAAACTGAAAGTAAACATGAGGATAACTACAAGATAGATAAACTAAACCAGGGTAGCCGGTTGACTTCTGTGGCAAGGTGAGCTAAGGTATCATGACAAACTATGGTGTTATGATAAGTCAAGGTATCACATCCTCAGACCTCTATCGAGTACATTATCCCGAGGTATCTGCTCCGTCTAACATCCCACGGTATCTATTATGTATATTCTTCCTAGTTCTAACATATATATCTGCTCTGCACCCTCCGTACTAGTATCCCAGCCTTGTTATGTGTTAACCAGGAATGTCCCTTACTCAAAGTCGTGTAATGGTCCATGTCAACCTGATATCTCGCATATATAGGTTACTCAAATCATATGTTTCTTTCCATGTATATAGGTTCAGTCCTTTGCCGTACCTCGTACGGGCTTCCTCATGTCGTATTATCCTTGAAATCGTTTGGACTGTCACCCTTGTTCTAGCAAGGCTCTTTCATATGAATCATCGTTTGAACTACTAGGACTTACGCCACCTAGCACCACTAGGGATTACGCTTACCTATTGCATGCTTTCGTATTTCGGTTTGGGTTAAACCACCTAGGCCACTAGGGATTACGCTAACCCTCAACCGCGCCCTTTTTCCCACGCATCCATCGTGAATCGTTTTCTATTACTGTACGCACATGTAACACATCGTGCCACCCGAGTCCTGTCACAGGGCAAACCAAGAAATACAGGACTCGGTCGGGAGCTTTAGATTTATCTGCCGATGCAGATACTAAGGTCTGCTTTTCTACACGTGGCTATGGTCCCACGAGACCCCTCCCTCAACTAGTGAAAGGCAACACAAGAGAAAATCTTGCATGAGAACTACACTCCGGCCAGCCCACATCCTACGGCCTACCTCACCCATAATTAGATAGCAATTATGGTCTGTTGGGTGTTCCCTGCCTTTCCGTACGTATACGCTTGACTCAAGATGGTAGATGATCGACGAACTTGCTATCTCGGGCTCCTTATGTATTCGTCGACTCACTGTTATCCACCCCAGTCTTTAGGTCGCTCGCATAGCAACCAAGGCATATTCTTGGTTCTTCTACCACAGACCTCAACCTCCCGTGAGCCTAGTATAATGACCTGGCAGCTCACGGAGGGATCCCAAGAATATCCTCACGTTCCCCGAAGCCGCTGCTTCGTTACCCAGTTCGTTGGAGCCTTTATCTAACTCAGATAGCCTGCTCCTACACGCATACTTAAACGTTGACCTAACGTATCGGGTTACTAATCTATCTAAGAAATGGTCCAAATTTCCTTGACTAAGGATTATTACTTAGTTTCCCTTAACTAAGGTTTACCACTTAGCCTTATTTCCCTTATCCTTGTTAACTATGGTCATTTACCCAATCCTCCGAATTGGGGTTTGTCTAATGGGTTAAGTGTTACTTAAGAAAATTTACTTAACCTTATCAAGTTATCGTGTTGGATTGATTAAGTGTTAGTTAACTTAATCCCGTCCACTAGTCGTATAAAAATGGTCAAGTGTCGTTAGGCAAATCAAGTTACTTAACCTACCCAACCCCGTCATGTTTTGTTAAGTATCATTAGCCTAATCAAATTACTTAACCCATTTGTCCATGTCATATTTGGTTAAGCCTCATTAATCAAATTAACTTAACCCTATTATGTGGCATTAATTATTTAATGCACCCCAACCTCTCACATTAGACTTTGTTGTGGTTACTAGTTAAGCCGGGCGGGTCCGGGTAGATTTACACCACAACTTGGTCTAACCTCGGGTTCAAGCACAACATGACCAACTTCTCACATTGAGTCCTATTGTTTGCAACTACTAGTTAGGCCGGTCGGTTCCGGGTAGTTTTACGTTGCAAACTCAACTCAACCTCGAGTTGGCCACTTTCATGTTTAGTCTAGTATCATGTTCATAGTTAAGTTTTCAAGCAATTGGGTAGACCTAACTTAATAGGTAAATTCCCAATGGGTAGACCTAACTTAATAGGTAAATTCCCAAGCTTATGTTTTTATGCATACTTACATGTCAACTTCCATGTTACATTACAAGCTATGTTTCAAGTATAAACACATGTCATATTTAACGTTACATGTTATCACGTTTATACCCATTTACCCAAATTATGGTTCATGTCAAGTTTAGCTCGCCTATCATGTTTTCATGCAACTTCGAGTTAAGTTTTTCATGCTATATTCACGCTTGTCTAACCTCAACCCAAATCGTGTTCCAACGCAAGAATGGACGAGTCACATCGTAGAGATACTATGCTACACAATGACCCCAAACATGCATAGTATCATGAGAGTTTGGCTCAAAACATGCATAGGTTCATAATGGTTTGGCCACAAGCATGCATAACATGAGAAGAAAAGGAAATGGGCCATAAGTATGCATAATGTCATAAAGGATTTGGCCACAAACTTGCATGTTAACTTTAGGGGTTTGGGTTCATAAACATGCATAAGCCCCAAAACCGAATCTTAGCTAATGTTTCACTAGTAAAAATGGTCCCTAAAGGTTCATGCTAGCATTTCATGCATAAAGATCCAAACTTGCAAGTTAAACTAGGTTATGCATAGCATGAGAGGCATGATTAAGTCACTCACATAGCCTAAAACCATAAACATGAACACAAGAGGCAAGGTAAGGTTCATATAGGTTCGCATAATCATGTTTAGCCTCATTTTATCCCATGTCATTATCAAAACTACCGTTTCCATCTAAAAGTAGCTAGAACTTACTTAGTTAGGCCTAGGGAAGGAAGCATGAATCATCTTGGCTAAGAAAGGTGCCTCCTTTGTTGAAGAATCGTCATGAAACCCGCATAGCAACGTTGATCTTCCTTCCATTTGGTGTAGCTAGCTTGCACTACTTGATTTGAACCCGATTTGAGTGCTTAGGCTTTAGGAAAAGGGAATGGAGGCCATGATCACTTGGCATTTGGGCAGCACTTCATGGAGAGAGTGATTTATGAGGGTTTAGGAGGGGGCTTAGGGGTGTTTTTATAGAGATTAGGAGTGTTTTAGGCCATAGGATTAGATCTAGGATAGATTAGGACCATCAGATCTCGGAAGCTTCCAGAATCAGGCTATGAACAAGACCAGGTGAGACAACAGGTGCGCCAGGCAAATTGCCCCGGCCACCCCCTGTCGACAGGTAAGTCGACAGGGCTGTCGACTTGGTCTGGGCCCAAGTCGACAGGCCTGTCGACAGCCCTGTCGACATGGCCTAGGCGGGGAAAATTCCCGCCTAACCCCAGATCTGGTTTTCAAACCTATTTCCGAATTTCAAATCTCCACTAATCTTCTTTGGGCCTTTAACGGGTCATACGGACTCCGATTCTCGAAAACTCAGACTCTATTTCGCGTATTTTTCCGAGACGAACGCAATGGTGAATCCCGTTTACCTTAATTCTAGAAGTATAAACAGAATATCTTTTATATTCATGCTTTACTG
The DNA here is from genome assembly GCA_030737875.1 of Allium sativum. Classification (NCBI taxonomy): domain Eukaryota; kingdom Viridiplantae; phylum Streptophyta; class Magnoliopsida; order Asparagales; family Amaryllidaceae; genus Allium; species Allium sativum. The sequence continues at coordinate 743,716,887 of CM060916.1, read as the reverse complement.
GTTTATATGCTTTGCGTATCATCGTATACGTATGTAAATTTCTTACTTTTTAAAATGTAAGAATACGGGGTGTCACATCATCACTCTTAAAATCAACAAAATTTGATTTTTATCCTATATTATTCCACTTATTTATTTTAAATCTAAATTTTAAATATACAGAAAATATGGGATGTTACATTCTCCACCACTTAAAAATCTTTTTGTCCTCGACTAGAGAATGAGATAAGGTATTAAAAAAATCATATTTTCAAATCCATACTTATACAATAGTATTTATAAAATAAGTTATATGATTGAAAAATCTTATAAATTTTCTAACTTCCGAAATCACGGAAAATTTTGGCAGCATCTCCTTTGTATGGCGAGATCCGAAAAAATCTCAATACATATATAAATCCAAATATTCATCTCATCACACGATGAGGCATCCCAAAATGGGGAAAACACAATATATATGTAACCACAAACCGTATAACACAAATACTTACCTTCTTTAGCGTTATATTTGCAATTATATACTTTAGCACTAAGCATTTAGCGCAGGCGAGTTCCAAAGCGTAGCGCGACTTCCCTACACCTACTGCATACTCACATATATATGAGAATCAAACATATATACACTAAATAGCAAATGCATATAACTTACACAACATATCATCGACATTTCAACTATAAAACTATAATATTCACGACAGGCCAGTATACAAATCATCGATCATCACCCTATAAATGATGGAATCGGACTAAAACACAGGCAAAAGTTGTTGCATTTCTCCCTGGCTTTTCGAATTGTCTGGATTCGTCGAATTCGGATAATTCGTTTAAAAGTTATGACTGTTTTAATATAACCGAACGCGTCAGCCCATGCAAATAAAATGCAGGCCTGAATTGTTCAACTCAGTTTTTAACCCCTTAGACATCAGAATTTGACTCAGCATACTAAGAAAAAGTTTTAGTTTACATTCTGGCCTTTCCAAGTTGTACTACACATTAAAATGCGACGCTCCGTTAGGAAGTTATGACCAAAACAATATTGGTATACAGTTCAGTTTTTAAATTTATGTGCATACAACTACAACTAAATCTTAGTTTTCAACATAATTAACTTGGAAATTATGCAAGGCTGTATTCACATAAGTTTTAGCTCAGTTTCTAAGGTTTCCGAAAAGTCCGAAATTATCAAATTTTGATCAGCCCATCAAAAGTTATGGTCATTTTACTTCAGCCCGTCTAATATTTCAGGTTTTCACATAACCTCGATTTATTTTTATTTCAAGTTCAAATTTTCCAATTCCCAAAATTTTAAGAAAAAATTAACTATCACAATGGATTTTCATTCCATTACGTTCGAATATGATTTGTCCTTTATTTCTGAAGTATACTCATGTTCATTTCACTTACATTAAGCAAATTTCATCTTATTCGTTCATTAAATCATTTACATTTACATTTTCTTCATAATCCAAGAAATGGATTTGCCGTTAATGGCCTACTTTATTCAATATATTTCTATTTGTTCTTGTTTCATTTCAAGCATTGGTTCCAGTTAAACTTGAACTCATTCTAAAATTTCCCACGAGCTGGATTACATTAGATCTTTAATTCATTACCATGAATAAATTTGTCGAATTTATACTCATTTCTTTTCTAAGTACTCGGTTCTCAATCAATCTTGATACGGTCTTTTAAGTTAACTCTTATCGACTGGGTTCCAAATTCTTTCGACATTCTAATTTAATACATTAGTCTTCGGGTTTTCCTTTCCCAACACTTTAATTCATAATTTCCATCGTTATGTTACTTCATTTCCTCGTTTTACTTAGTTGATTTCGAATCTATAATCATAGATTAAGGTAAGATATGTTTTTATACAAACCATGCTATTTTCTCGTTTACTAAGTCCCTTTTCCCCACTTATCCATTAATTGCTAACGTAGATCAAAATTTTCTCTCACTCAATCCGACCATCGATATAATTTCTAAATTGACTTATTAAGTTTTCCTGAGTTAATTTCATTTTATTAAATCCATTCAACTCAAGTTAAGTTTCATTTTACAACTGATTTCAATGTTTCCATTTTTTTTTATTTCAAATCAACTCTTATCCCCTTAATTCTATTCATTTATCTGATTCACAAATCATGGTTTGAATTAAGGACTGTTCCTAACTCAATGTTCTTATACTTAGTTCTCGGCCATTTATTATTCGATTTTTTTCCAAGTTAAACTTTATTTAACTCAATCCTTTTACTCAAATGAAGTTATATTCCATTCGACACAACATTTTCGTTCCATTCATTTCATTATTTATACCCAGATTTATTTTCGATATATTGTTCGAATGAGATTTACCCATTTAGATTTCATATGCTTTGATTTCACATATATACTAACTTGCCATTTATTTCTTTATTTATATTTATTGACAATTCACATTTTTATAATAACTTAAGTTCTTTCAACTCTTCTCGAGCAGACTTAATAAACTTATACATTAGCCAAGTTATGAGTTATCGTTCTTATTACACAACTAAATTTTCAATTGATTTTAGTTAACTTTAGTTGAATTTTATTTCGCGATAACCTCAAGTCTCAAATACTTTTACCAACCAATTTTTTTTGTGAATTTGTTTAAACCTTATTATCATCCATATTTACGAGTTACGTGACGCTTCTTCTTAATACTTCAGTCCATTCCATGGTTTCAAAGTTTAAACTCCAATGAATCGGGCAACTAAATCCTAGATCATTATCATTAGTTAAGATAAACTCAAAGTTCTTGGTTCCGGGTTTTATAAACCAAGTTTAAAATACATATGTATTTATAAAATCCATAGAAAACATACCATAAATTGAAATCCAAACTTTAATTAACAAAAACAAAGAAAATTCAATCCTGGTTAAATCTAAAATCCATTTTACATACCCTTGGAAATTAGATCCAAAAATTCTTTTCAAACAAGTTATGAAAGTACGGAGTGGTCTCTTCCACTCAGACACTTCATAATAAACGTCGATAATGCGTGCACTCATTACCGAAGTCGTTTTTGATGTCCGAGAAGGGATTACACACTTATTTATTTTTAAAAATCCTTTTGAAACTATTTCCAAAACTATCTCTTATAATACAATATTTTTCAAACTTTGGCAGCTTATTTCAAAAGCTTCCCAGAATCAAGTTTTCAAGTTTATTTCTATTTAGTTTGCAAGATATATTATGCACCCTATTTTACTTAAGGATTTCATTTCATTTTCAAATATTCTATAAACCTTCGAATTTTCTTTATTAGATTTATTATCTAATCAACCATAATAGGTAGTAACTTATTATTACCACCTACTTATAACGAACGCATATACACCCAAACCAATAATAATATATTTAAAATATAATTGAAAACCATATTATGTAGATCCATTCTGATCGATTATTTAGAAATTCTGATCGGTTCCACGGCGTCCCATAAATCAACTAGAACTTATAAATATTGAACAGAACTACCAACACATTATAAACCATTTTATATCAAAAATACAAGTACGCTCTCTCATATATACTCTCAAACTCATTCTAGGGCATTACTAACCCTATCTCTAATGAGTTTATTCCCAACAGAGCCGAGGTTATTGCTAATCATAGCTTTGATACCAACTGTAACAACCCAGATTTTTGACCGTTCAAATCGACAATAAACCACACATGTCGACCCAAACAAATCACCAAACCCAGATAGTTATTGGGAAAAGAAGACAAAGAAGAAAGGAGAAAAATATCACGGAATCTCTCAGCGGAAGGACAACATATAATAAACAAATAATGGTTCAAAAACGTTTAAAACATATACATTCGAATTACATTTTTAGTCATCAGAGTTCACTAATACAAGTATATACAGCAATGCAACGGGAATAAAGCGCAGCGGAAAAATATGTATAAAATAGATATATGTACCAAATCTCCGTCTTTGCTCTCCAAGGCAAAGTAATCTTCCCTAACTGCAAGCTTCTGCTGACCCGAGCGTATTGCATAAAAATAAAACACAACAAACACTCGGATCAGCACTAAATCATTCTCATATTAGTTAAATTAAAATACGAAATAACTTGAGTGTCATGGGTGCAGTAACTCAAGATATGTTACGGAATTTTCCATCTCTCAAGGATCCGCTAAACTAATACATACATAGTATAATACGCTATTATTGTAATGTCTATCCAGTAAAGTAAACATAATGAAAATAGCGTAAGCGGGATTACATTTTTACCCTTACATCGTTTATAATACCATAGTCTATACAGTACCGTAAACCCACCGTAACCGATGGCATCAGAGGGCACTCCATAGGCATGATACAAATCAAAATCGTATGAGCTCGATAAGGATATATATGATAAGGCACTCAAGGCAATGTCCAGGGTAGGATTCTACCAATTGCACTCCCGGACCGGTGGTAACGCATAGTAGCCACTACCGCCCAACTCGGATCACACTCCCAATTCAAATGGGCCCAAATCATCATCATCATAGTCATAGAAATAGTATCGAAGAAGTGCGTCCGATCAAAGGTGCTACCTCAATTAGTCACAGTATAGCTCCTGTTTTAGTCATTTCAATTCTGACCCGAAGGTTAGGGCTATTTCATCATCGTTCATCTCCTTCGATTCAATAACCGCCTCCAAGTCATCATACTCATTCTGGATACGTCATAACGTTCACAGTTGTCAAAGTGGTATCGGTATTGATAAAGAGTATGCCATTTGCCGATTCCGGTCTCTTTAACAACCAACGCTTACATTTTCTACATCGGTCGGTTCTTTTACATTTAACAATGGTTCGCTTTATATCCAAAATATCATGTTTTGCTCAAACCAAAATTTATATTCGAATAGAATAAAATTTCATATCAAGATATCCCAATCATTCCCAAACCGATTATATTCTGGACTAGAATATATTTTCATATCATTATATTATACCCATATAATATTCCTAAATCGAATTATATTCCAGAAGAATATGCTTCACATCAGAGGTTATAATTATTTCAGATCGATTTATGTTTGAAATCCGTTCATATTCAACTAGAATATATATTTTCATACCAACTCATTTCAAATCTCTTAGGAGATCCATTTATATTCGAAAAGAATATAGTTCATATTTCCATATAAAAATCGATTTAAATCGATTCATGTTCAAATAGAATGAAATTTTGTCTCAACTCCATTTGAACCAACGGTTTAAATTCAAGCATTCTCCGTTCGGAAGAAATTTACAAATTCTAAAATACTTATAAAAATAATTGTTTATAAGAAAAATCTTATACAAATAAATATATGTGTAGAATATAATAATTAAAAATAAATAAAATAATTTAAATATTATGTATATACATAAATTAAAAGTTTACTAGATAGTTTGAATAATAAATTATAAGGAGAAATTTATTTATAATAAAATAGTTTATAGGTAAAGGTTAAAAATAAAATTTAAGGAAAGAATAATTTATTTGAAATCAAATATGTAAATATATATATATAGAATTTTCTTTAACCATAATCGTTCCCTCCTTCCGAATTTCAAATGCTTAAATCTATACCCCAGCCTCAATGGAGTTTACATAATTCAATATCTTCTTTTCAACTGCCATTCAACCCCATTTCTTTCAATTTAGAGGAATCAAACCCATATTCATACCAAAATTTCGGTAAATTAGAATATCCTCAAATGATGTTCATTTTGAAAAACTAAATTCATGGAAATTTATCAATTCCAAATCTTATCCTAAAATTTGAAAACTCCAAAAGGTACATTAAAATCCCACTTTACAAATCTCGATTTGTTTGAATAATTTACCTTGACAAATTCATTAACATTCAATTCATGCTTAAAGGAAACATAAAAAAAAATCTTATCAATATCGACACATTTCCTTTAACAAAAATTCCTCATCGATAGAATTTCGAATATTTAAATCATTTAACCAACCGATGTCCATATATAATTTGCTACCCTATGGCCAAGTGATTTTAAATTTAATTTCTTGATATTCAGGGATGGATTCTATCATTTCAATCCAAATCAGGGTCACAGATATTTATCATTTCAATCTGTGTTCTTAATTGATTTTAATCGATCAATCCCGGGTTTATTCGATGCCCGTAACATCAAGGGTAAGTGGGATAAATCATCACAATAAACATGCAATACGGTACACTGAATATGGAGCATTAGTAGTGTCAATATTAATTCAGTCATAAATTCCAACCAAACATCCATCACAAATCACTTCATCCAATTGATCGGTATTGAAATGTTTCACGGGTTAAGAAGGATCAAAAATTTCTAACTAGAAATCTAATGTAAATTAAATAACTAGTTATCAATCTAATTTGCATGTTAACGCACTTGTATATCAAATTAAGCAATCAATTCACAGCCAATCACAACCATGCAACCATACTTATTTCATAATTTAATTCAATAAATATGGGAATAATTCAGTTCATTGTGAGTGATAAAATCACTCACCTTTGCGTTTACAGTTGATCGAACGTCCAATTAAAGGACAAAAATTTACAGTCTCCAAACGTAGTCAGGTTAGTGCCAAAACGTCCGCAATTCCGCCACGATCCCAACACAACCGCGTCCAAATCCGAGTTAAAATGAAAAAGTTATTAGTGTTTTACTCTTTAGATTTTTAAAATATAACAATTAATAAAATAAACCCTCACCAAATCATGTATTGCCACGTCTAGCCATATCTTTCTTCCCGTTCAACCGCTACAGCACTTCCGTAAAACCCAAACTACACGCAATTTTGACCAGCGATATCTCTCCACTCCAACCAAATTAAGACCGGTGGCCACCTACATTGCGACCATCCTCGAAATCCATGTCCAACCGACCCCTTGACCGCCGCTCCGTTGTACTGTGGGCCTCCTCCGATGAGAAAAGACGTGACGGGCTTATGCCCTAATCCGATGAAATTCCGGCACCCTATTTCGCTAAAAATCACATGAAAACCACCGTTGAGACCGTACGACCTTCCTCTACAAAACCCTTAAGCCCCTTTCTCCAATTGGATCCAAAATCGGAAATGCCCAAATTTGTGTTTATGGGTTCGAAAATCAGAAAGTTTGACCGAGGTTTCTGGCCGATTCAGTCACCGCATGTCGAAATGGAGAGTACCCATAGGTTCGTATCACCGAGGCCTTCGATTCGACATATAATATGATAGGTTTTAAAGAGATTTGATTTTGAGGTTGTATTTTCTCTGATCTAGGGTTTTGAAGATTCATTTCAGCCATTAAAGGCCAATTTGATGGAGAGAAGTAATGTATAATGGAAATGGGCTGGTGTGTAAACAAAAGGATTTATTTATGTATAGTATAGATGGTTAAATATGTGAAACAACAATTACCCTATTACATTGATCCATTCGTGTTTCCTCCTATATGATCAAACAGCACGTCGGATTATAAGGCAAACTGAAATCCTTCAATAAATTCACTGTTCCGGATCTGATGGCACCAGCCCGAATAAATTTATTTATCCATTTAAATTATATTTCATTTTTTTTAAACTTAGAATTTCACCAATTTACCAATTTAAATTTAAATTTAAATTTCCCCCTTTAACTTAAACAACTTAAATTCAAATTAATTGTTAAAAATATTAAATTCCATGTTACAATATTTCTAAATTACTAAATTTAAAATCTATTTATACTCAATTCAAACAATCATCATTCTTAAAATCAAAATAATTTGATTTTTATCCAATATTATTCCACTTATTTATTTTAAATCTAAATTTTAAATATACAGAAAATATGGGATGTTACAAATCTAAACTATTTTAATATATAAATAAATTCAACTACTTTAAATATTCAAATTGTTTAAAAAAATTGAATTGTTTCAGATTCTGAGTTTGGTTTTAAATATAGATTTTAAATATGAAGGTGAATTCTATTTTCGATGCGAAATGTTTTTAAAGCAAAATATGGTATTTTGACATGAAGTATGAACCATTTGAAATGTAAAGGAATCAATCAGTGTGTAGTAAGCATTTGATTGTTGAAGAGACCGGAAGCAGACATTGTCATGCTCTCTGTGAATATCGAAAACCACTTTAACAATTGTGCATGTAGTGGGGAATCCAGAATGAAGTAGGATGGTTTAGCGAACAATTCTAATATAAGGTATTAAGGCGATCCTAACTCCCGTGAGTCAGCTTGATGTGACTAAAACAGGAGGTGCGCCGATACCAAGTGAGGTCATTCCTCTGATTGAGCATACTTCTTAGATACCCTTCAATTACTTTTGTGATGTGATTGGTGGCTACCCTTCGATTTTAATTATGGGAGTGTGTCTCGAGGTGGGCGGTAGTAGCTGCTATGCGTTACCACCAGTTCGGCTCTACAAGCAGTGTATCCACCTTGGCATTTTATCGTGTGCCGTATCACATGCCATATACGAGCCCACTACGAGTTTGGTTTGTACCATACCTATGGAGTAGTCCCTGAGTATCCCGCTAGTTTGGAGGGAGGGGATTACAGTACTTTATAGACTACAGGAATATATAAACGGTATAAGGGTAATAATTGTAATATCGCTTACGCTATTTTGGTACTTTACTGATAGACACTATTGTAATAGTGCATTGTATTACATAGTATATAGTTTAACGGATTCTTAAGAGATGGAAATTCCCGTAATATCTTAAGTTACTGCACGTTGGATATAATATGTGAATTACCATACGCATCTCTGACGCTGTGACACTCATATTATTACATGGTTTGATTTGACTGATATGAGAATATTGTTACATGACATGATTTGGCCGCCCATAGACCATAGAATTTTAGGCTCATAATTTACCCCTTTGTAAATCAATATGTTCATGTTAAAGCCTACTTGCTCATAACTTAAGTGAATATTTTCATATAAAAGCCTGATGTGACGCCCCACCTCTATACTCGCGTTAGCCAAAGCCATTGCAAACAATGGTGTCAACTAACCCGAAGAATAAGGCAGTTGAGGAGCGACCATCTGTATATTAGCTTTGAACGAGTGTTAAATATGTCTGTTAATATGGTCTAATTTTTTAAATCTCATGAGGAAACCCGACATATCTAATTCAAGTCCAAATCTACTACACAGTGGCTATATTTAATTCGGAATCAATATTAAATACATAACAATAAAATCAGAGTCAGTCACATATATTCACATCACTAAGGCGGAATCTCTTGAAAAATATTATCTTTTGTGTAATTGTTGATATTTCGAAATTATTTGAAATTTATTTTCATAAAAACTCGATATGGCTTATATATTGAAATGGTTTGTAGAGTGCTCTGTATTCGGTGTCCGATGTCTGGATGTTAGCCGGGAGATACTTAGCGTTATATCGATACGTGCGTAGGCCTCGCCTCGTGGCCTTGTCACTGGGGAAAAATCTCTCAACTTGGATCATGAATGTTTTGTGTCGTTTATCGTAAAAAAAAATTGAATTTCAAAATGATTTTTGGTTTTAGAAATCTCAAAGCAAGTATAATTCGATATGAAAAGGGAAATATGTAATATTTCAAGTGATTTGAAAGTAAAATCGGGATTTTGGTCGAAGAAGTGATACCATGCTCTGATTTTCAAAATTTTAAATTCTATTGTTATTTTGTTTTAAAATTTAAACTAGTATTGATATATATTTTGTTTATATATATGTATGGTTAACCATCTCTCCTTTTCGAGGACGAAAAGCCTTAAGGGGGGAGATTGTGACAAACCAGAATTTTTACGTTTTAAATTATGAAATCAATTTGAATTTGGGATTTAAGAAATGTATATTTGTTTATATTTTGAATCCGATCTATTTAAAAATTGTGTTTTGAATTTATTTTCTATAGGTAAATTTATATTTAAGAATTGAATTTGAGTTTTTTTTAAATTAAATGATGCTAGTGTTTTAAACTATTTGATAGGTATATTTCTAGAGAATTTTAGCATTTTTTTTTAATTTAGTTTGAGAGTTATTTATGTAATTTTATATTTGAATTTGGTTTTGGAAAATAAATTTAAAACTTGTATTTGGGGATGTCTTGTTGTATATATATGGTATTATAAAAATATACTTTGAGTATTCTAATATGAACCCTTTTAAAATAATTGTTTTATTTAAATTTAGCCACTTGTTCATTGTTCTAAAATGTCTCCACACGTGTCCCTGTGTTTTACACGCGTTCTCGTCCACCCTTTATTTTATTACTCTCCACCGTCCCCTTATATTTTATTCCCTTAGATACGAGTGTTGCAGATTTTAAAGTTAAAGCTCGTAGAACAAGAGAGGAACACGCGCAACACTCGACCATACAGTAAAGCTTTATTTAAAAAAAAATCTATGTATATAATTTATTTCTCTTCTGCTATGTGAAAATGTTTATAAAACTCTAATAAATTTTATGTATAAAATTTCATTTGTAAGCTACCGTCGTCTTCTGCGTCTGTGATTTTGTGTTAATTTTATTTAAACCCTATAAGCTAATAGAAAACTACCATTTTGAACGTTCGAAATTGGTTTAATTACCAACTTAGAGCGGTCAAAATGCCAGGTCGTTATAGTTTGAAAAATATTATCTTTGTAAGGGAAAGAGTGATTTCAAATTATTATTTTAAAATGATCAAAAATTATTTTTATTGTGAAATTTAGTTATACATGTGTTTATTTTAGGGTACGTTCGTCATTAGTCGAATTATTTGCAATTCAGTTGCTATAATCGATCAGAACTTGAAATTAAATTATAATTAAATATTCATTTCAAATTTTTGTTCAGTTACTGTTTGCGTCATCTTAAAATAATTTATACAATTTTACTATAATTTTTAATTTGAAAAATGAGCATATATTTTTTTAACGTATTTTAAGGTAACCGTGGTCCCTTTTGACACTTTACAGAATCAGTCAATCGGTTTATTTTATTACTGTTTTGGGATCGTAGCACATTGTTATACACGATTATATTATTAGTTTTATGTTGTTGGGTATCGATAATTAGAAATTAAAGAATCAAAAAGAAATTTTGTGGTGTACATTTCAAATAAAGGAATAGGAAGTTTCTCGCATCAGGCAAGTGTATGCAAGAAGTGTATGATGGAATTCACGCATGCAACATATAATTAAAATAAATAAATAAATAAACAAACAAACAAACCAACCTGCTTCGCAGGTTGTAAAGAGGAAAAAAACGAGAGGGAAAGCGTAGACGCGAAGAGAAGCATACATGCGCAGATTGGGGGAACCTTATTCTGCAAAACAACTAGGGTGAGAACACTTAAATTTAAATTATTATTTAATATTTGGTTTTATTGATTTTTCTGTGGTTGAGACAATGTGTGATGATTGCATGAATGACTGATTTATAATTATTTGTTGATAGCATTGCAGTCACAAATGTTGCAACTCATGTAATGATTGTAAACAAGTATGGGTTCGGTATAAACCATATGTTGATACGCGTTAGTGCATAACGCGAATTGAGTAGTATTAGTTATTGATGCGTGAATGGCAATTGTGTCAATTTGTTTGGGGGTGTCATTTTGATTTCATGGAATAGCGGTAAACAATTAAGCTAAATTTACAGCGATTAAAGAATGTTCGATAATTGTTGATTTGTTAATTTTTTTATTTTTATAAAAACACTTTATAATGATATTCTATAAATTTGAAAAATATCGATTAAATAATATTTTTTTAACTAAAAATAAATGTGTCATTAGCTTAATTACGTTGAAAATGTTTTAATATCATAAATTCGATAGTAATTTGAACGATACTTTATCTAATCATTAAATTAGCGAGAATGATACAACATTTTGTAAATTAAATATGAAGTTAGCGATAATCATTTTGTGAATCAAATATTATTTTGTGAATAAAGTATTGTATATAATGTAAATTTGAAACATAAAGTATAATCCAAATGATAATTTGATGTAGCATTATAATTTATTTTGTAAGTCGCCTTGAATTTGTATCATTTGATTTTGAATTGGATCCAAATGTTGAAATAACAACATACTTAACATTTTGCTCCAATATACTTTGAATTTAAACTATTTGGGTTTGAGAACCAAATAAGATTGTAAAAGATCAATTTGGAAGAATATTTAAAATTGTTTGAAAAAGATATTTAAACTTGAACTATTTGGATATGAGATTGATATAAGTTTAGAGAAATATTTATAATAATATATTATAATTTGCTTTGAATAAAAATTTGTTAATTTGTTTTAATAGTATAAATAAGTTGATCTAGAAAAAACTAATTAATATACATTTGATATTTTAAAAGATATCAAATTTGAATTGTCGATTCCGAACTTAGTTATAACTTTAAATTAATGAATTGCTGTAAAAATTAAGCAAACTCGAACTTTTGATTTTTGAAATCCAATATCACTATTTTGAAACCATATTATCAAATTGTTGGAAAGAAATGTAAACTTGCATTATTGGGTCAAGAAACTTGATATAGTTTAGACGTATATTTATGATAAAGTATTATAAATCATTTTGAATGAGAAATTTGATTTTGAATTTAAGTAAGGATTGAAACTTAAGTTTCGGGTTAACAAGTAAGTTTGTTCCGTTATCAGTTCTGGAATGGTACACGGGGTGTGTAACTAAGGCAAGGGATGCAGCAACCAGTGTGTAACTAAGGCTTTACCTCGAGTGAGACTAGAGATTTAATCTTGAATGGCTTACCTTGAGCATGATTTATTCTTGGTCAGCACACCTTAAGCAAGATTGATTAATTCTTGATCAGTTTACCTTGATTAAGTCTAGGTTGGCTTAGCGGTTAGCTTTGCCTCAAGCAAAATTGATTCTCTTGAGTACGATTTATTCTTAGTCGGTTTGGCATGAGCTTAGTCGGTTTGGCTTGAGCGAGATTAAGTCTTGGTCGAATTGGCTCGAACAGCTTGGCTTTGGGCGGATTTGATCGCCCTAGCTCAATGGCTTTGCCTCAAATGAGTTCGATAGGCTTAGCCCGACAACTTTGCACTGAGCTGATTCGGTTGGCTTTGCCTTAAGAAGATTTAGTCGACATTGCCTTAAGCATATTCGATCAGCTTTACCTTGTGGGAATTAGGTCATCTTAGCCGGAGAGTTTTGGAGATTGCTTGTTGATTGGATAAGGATATGGACTTGAGAGCCAGAGAGTTTCATCTTGGTTAAAGCAAAGAACTTTTGCTTGGATTATGCTAGGTTGATCAAAAGACTTACATTGTCTTGAATTTGCCAAAAGCATAACCATTGGAATTTGACTAAGCACTTAGATGGAAAAGCAACCGAAGAGCTCAATTATTAAACTCGAACTTTCTAGCCATTTTCTCATTCAAGCACGCCTTTCATTCAAAAGACAAAATTTGAGGGAAAAGGCAAATATTTACCTCCTCTTGGACAAAAGAAGCTTAAACTGAACTTAGAAAGTTTCAAATGAGGTCAGATTGAATCAAACTTGGTAAAAATACTTAGAAGACATTAAATAGAAACTTCGGAAAATTTGAGGAAGTTCAAAGTTAGGAGTATGGGCTAGGCTCAACCCAACCCTAATGGGATAGCATATATCCATAATAATTGTAAGTTCAGTCATGCAGATCATATTATAGGCTTATTTAGGCTTCTACATTGCATATGTCAAGTTTCGCGTGATTTGGACCAATACTGGGCAAATTATGAACGACTTTTCCTCAAATTTGAATGAACTTGGATGACTCAAATAAATGGACGACCAAACTAACGGAACGCCTCAAGATTGTACATAACAATTCAAGTGAAAGATAGAAAAATGGAGCAAGAAAGAAAACCCAGAAATAAACTATTTATATGAGTCGGCTACAGCTCATCGTGGATGGATGGGTGCTTCATATGAATATTTCGTGTCATCATGAGACTCACATGGATACGTCATCTAGACCTATATGTAGCACCTGTCAAGTTTCTTAAGATTTAGTTAAGCATTGAATAAGTTATGGATGACCCATCTTCGAATGTGAATGGATTGGATGACTTATGAAGACGAATGATCAAATAAACTTGAAACAACACGAGATTGGATGGGACGATTCAAGTATAGTAGCACTAGGGCACAAGTGAGAAAGTTCAAAAATAAGTTAAATCTAGGAGTCATACCCGTCATAGGAGATGATTCGTGCACGAGACATAAGGGATAAGTCATACCTAAATCGTAAAGATAACTCGAATGGACCTACAAGTCATAGTGGAGACTCTCCTTGGTATGTGAATTCTTCGACACGTTGGTTTCATACGTAATACCCGATGGTTCTCATATAAATACCGACTTTATTGTACTTAGAAAAGAAATAAAACCAAGTTGAAGATCCATTACTCCACCAGATCAAGACCACTTCATCACTTCTTGTCTCCACAACACAATCTATACACTTATAGCATAAATCTAACATCTAACTAGTTTAGATCCAAAGAGATCTAACTAGCAGGAATAATCAAATATTGATTGAACTGGACATAAGCCAAAGATAGTTGAACCACCATAAAATTCTTACGCCTCTCTTCTTATTTTTGCACTCTAATTTTTTGAGAAATTTATTTGATTCATTCAGAATGCCTTCAAAGCTGACGCGTTCACATTCACTTGAGTTAACAAAAGGTTACAAGAATGCTACAAAATAAAAACACCATTAAATTCCTCTCATTTATCTATTATAAATTTTTATTTGCTAAAAGAATTTACTATGAAAATATATCACTTAATATACCGTTTTCATACATACTCCCTACCTGTACAAAATTTTGAATTGCACCTACGTAAATTGAAAACGAACGTCGTTTAAAATAAGAAATACCTTCCCATTTAAGATATATATTTTTATAGCAAGTTATGAACGAGACAAATTTAAAATAAGTTTTAAACTCATCATAATATATTTGATGTTAACCCGTTAAAATAAATATTTGATGGTGAATGTTAAACAGTCGAAATAACTGTAGCGTTATAAATTAAGAATCCATGAATTTGTGTTGCATAAGAACATGACAGCTACAAGGACAGGTTTCAATGATCCATCTTTGACAGTGTGATGACAATGTTTTATCTCCTATATTCTTGTTCAGTCAAATATTTAAATAAAAATTTATCGCTTTCACTGTACCTTAAATTATAACTTAAGTGCATCTAAATGTTTCCCATATATACACATACACATGTATATGTATGTATGTAACTTATATACAAGTGAAGAGCTTAACGACACCTCAAATAGTGCAGCATTTCAACTTAACCTTAGATCCACCACTAATTCAGATTAGTAATTCCTATTTAAATAATAAAAGGTTACCTCTTTTCACTAAGTTAAAGTCCGTTTGATTTTGAACAGGAAGGATTATTTGAAAGGGAAATTTGGAAGGGGTATTTGAAGGGGAATGCCTTTTTTTACGAAAGGGGCAAATTGGAAGGGGCAAAGTTCTTATTTTATTGTTTTTGTATTTATTATTTTATTGTTTTTGTATTTATTATTTTATTGTTTGTGTTTGTATTTATGTTTGTGTTTGTATTTGCTAAACTTTACTACTCCCTCCTTGTATTAAATGTTTTTTTATTTATAAACAATGATACCGCCTTTTTCCTTAAACAGCACTGTCATATGCGCAACTTCTCAACATTTATAGACCAATTACAGCCATACAGTGTACATTCATGGAGCATGTACCATGCAGCTTTTCAAGTTTTGTACTCCAAACAAACCCACAATGCATTGGAAGAAAGGAAACGCAGCTACTTGCAGAATGATAAAACTAAGAACAAAGGTTGATTTGCCTCAAAACGTCCTATATTTCGAGATGCCGCATTAATTTCTTTCACGTCAGAAGCCGCGTCGTACGCTTCAGACGCGAAAACTTCATTTCCAACCGTTCGTTTTAAAGGGGTATTTCATGTGGATCCCACGTCGACGCGTTGGATGCGTCTGATGCAGACGCGAACTTAACGTGTCCCTTTCGAAAATCAAACACTACCTTAGATTATTTATTAAATAGAAACCAGTGGTGAAAATCAATGAGTGTTCGGATGCTTCGCTGTTACGTACGCACACCCATGCTCATCATTCCACGTAATGTGGACCTAAGCAATAGGACAATTTGATGGATAAATAAACCGAAACAATTGCTTAAGCAACAATCATAACCGTATGGATTCAACGTTGACGCAAATTCCCTAAGGAGCTTAACATTAGAAAGAAAAAACCATTTCTCATGAAGCACCATCTCCTTGCACAAATACGGCTACAATATATTATTAAAGATAATATGAACAAACAGTGAAAAATAAGAGTCCAGTTCCCATGCTAGACAGAGAGAAGCAACACAGCACTGCTCTTAGCCTCTAATCGCCGCCAACTTGCCTCTTCCAAGAGTCCTCCACTATCAACTCGTCTACTCCCCAATCCTCATAACTGATTACATTCCAAAATAATAAGATCATCACAAAACAATAATAGTCCATAACTGAAAAGAAAGAGTGCCTAAATATTTTGCATCAATCACTGGTAGTATATTACCTCAGCAAGGAACAATTTTACGCATAAATTAAATACTTACATGTAAAAATGGTAGCAGAGCTTCTGGTCAATGTTCAGGTCTATAAATTTCAGGAAATAACTACCCATGCCTTATTTTCGGTCTCTCTAAACAAGTTCAATCTCGACCACACGATTTTGTTTTTTCATTTGTTTAAATTAAATTAAATATTCTGAATGAACGGTCAAGATTGTGTTGGCACACCGAGATAGCAAAAATAAAATTTGAAACTATAGGACTTGTTCTCAAACCTTTGAACTTGTGTACATGGGAATTGCTATTACTCCACTGAAATGCTTATAATGAAACTTTGAAACAAAACTAAAGGCGTCCCTGTAACATACAGGAAATGAAAACATAGCATTTTGTGCAAATACATTACCTTCCATCAGGCAGGTAGCGCCGGATGGTAAATGGTATCTTGCGCTCCCGAAGCTCCTTCATTGCAATCTATTATTACGCAAGATAAAAGCTTTTGATTAAGTATGAAACAGTAGCTAGAAAAGTTCAGGACTATTGATGACTGTTGCAAAATGCTGGCTCATTTGTTACATGGTTTAATTTGACAATGGTTACTAATCCTACGACTCCGAATTTTAAGTTGGACAGGTTATCTGAAAGAATAATCACTGAAGTGAGTAAGCTGTAACTACCTCAAGAGGATCGGTCTCTCCTTCAAGCTCAACCATGACTGGTGCATTCATGCTGTAAAAAAAAAAAACAGTAATAGTTTAAGACTCTGGAAGAAGCAAAAATGTCGATTCATATATGAAAGGCAGACAAGGCTCAAAATACCTAATTTGCAAAGCACGAGTGCCCAGTATTCTTGCACGCTCATATTTTGTCATATACTTCGATGTTTTACGTTCTCGGTAAACAGATTCCTGATCCTTCTCTTCACCTTCTCCAATGATATCATCTGGAACTTCTTCGTTGTTATTTTCTATTTCTTCCTCATCTCCATCCTACATAATAAAGTTACATGAGACTTGCATCCTACATTGGTAATATCTAGAGATATTCACTCTATATTTAACCTAAAAAAAATTGTAGACAGATATGTATTGTAGGAGCAAAGGTTTTGGTGATCACAACAATTATTTCTAGTTGTTTTGTTGGTAGTATCGATGTCAAGTCGAGAGTAAAATTCTGTTATGGGTAATCTGGAAGAGGAT
Source organism: Allium sativum (assembly GCA_030737875.1). Lineage (NCBI taxonomy): Eukaryota > Viridiplantae > Streptophyta > Magnoliopsida > Asparagales > Amaryllidaceae > Allium > Allium sativum. Next base: position 743,699,085 of record CM060916.1, on the reverse strand, counting down.
GGTGGTGAAGGTTGCAAACCAACGGAGAGCTTCTGTAAAAGGATTAAGGTATCCTTGGAATTTCAGGAAAAAAAAAAAAAACCATGGAAATCGTTTTCGTTGACAGTATATATAATATTACCAGTAGCATTGGAATATTTATTTTACTATGTGTGCAAATTTTGCATTTGTTAAGCTACTCGGTATTAAAGAAATGGTAATTTACTGAGAGAGTGAAAATAGCCTTTGCAGAATGTACAGGGAGATCCTAATATCAACTTAAGGGCATTTTTACTTAAATACTTAGGACAACCCACACAATACATGTTTATGTTTAAAAAGTATCGCACTGTTTTTTTCCATTTTGGTTATACAAGATCTTCATCTGACCCCTTTTCCAGCGATTTAAAAATACATTTCTGCTCATTGTACAGTCAATTGCAATATAGACATGTTAATATTGAAGAATGATTTAGTCAACTATTTATTATACTAGGAACCACTAAGGAACTCATTTATCTATTAACAGAGACAACTAGTAAAAATGATACTCTACGAAGCAGAAGAACCCACATTTGCTACTATGAATTGTTTTCGAAAATAATTTTTAAATATTGCTATATCAATCCCCCTGATTCAAACAACTTCTCCCCGTTTCAATTCAATTTTCAAATTCCGATTCAAAACTCAATTTGAATCACAACTTAGAACAATCCATGCCAAAGTTCAATTAAATAATAATCACAGTACTAATTTGAATCTACCATTTAAACTTCGCAGATTTAAAAAAAGGTAGAAGAAGAAAGAAAATTAAGCTATAGACTTGGAGATGTAAAAACTCAAACGTTAAAATCAATTTCACAAGTATAAATTTTAAAGTTATGAAAACAAGAATCGATGTTTTCAGATGCTTCAACTAATGTGACATACGATAAAAACTTCCATATTAAATCATAAACATTAACATGTCCTAGTATAAGAAATAGTTTCATGGACTTCAATATTAACATGTTAAGTCATAAACATCAACTATTTCATGGACTTCAATGTTTTTTTTTATTGAACCAAAGTTTCCATTTGATTTTGATACATTTCCCCACTGAAACCGGAAAGGAAGTACCGAAATCTCGATATTTCAGTCGAAGCCTCGTGAATTAAAAAGGCTAATTTTATTTGAACCAGTTAAGGTATTTTTCTTGCCCACAAAGATGTCGAAATATTTCTGTATCCAAAATTTACATTTTTACCCAATATAATTTTAACATTGACTTTATCTTTATCTATCTTTATTCTCTTTTTTCAAATTATTAATTTACTAAAGACAACTCAATTTCAATAGTTGTTAGTTTTTTTTATTATTTTGAAAACGAGAAAAGTTAGATTATTAAACTATGCACCTAAAAGAGTCATGTTTTTAAGATTATGTCTTGACAATAAAATTTATATTGAAAAACAACACAATTTTTTTTTTGGACTACATCTGTTTGTTTGACAATAGCCACTAAAGCATCATGCAGCAAATCTACGAAGGAACCAATAAGGTAATTAGAGAACCAACAAGGCCATCTACATGGTTCGCAATACGTTGGTATGCAATTCTCTCATAACCTATGATTCTCACATGTGGTGATGTGGATGATATATCTTGCAAAATCTCATAGAGAAAAGAAGATTAACTTAGGTATGTCAACAGTTGATATGCATAGTGTGATACCTACATCTGTATTCAAACTTTATAAAAGATAGTTAAAAAAATTCTTAAAGTCCTATAATTACAATCTCGTTTCATTTTAAATATCTCCCACTAAAATTTGCTTTACTTCCTAATTCAAACTTAGTTTAAATTGAAACTGAAAAAAAAATCATTAAACTTATAATGATGTATTCAATATGCATATTTGAATTCACAACTGCAATTCTAATGTTTTCGAAACAAAATAAAATGGAACAAGTGAAACAATTGAGTTTTAGCTTTAGGCATAGAAATTTTTTTTTAAAAAAAAAAAAATAACTTCAAAGTTCATATATAGCTCTTCTGAATCTACGACTCACAATTTAAGTCATGTTCTGATTTATACTTTGAAGCGTATGATTATTCATTTTATGCATGAAAATAGGCATAATATTAACTGCTATCATGATAAATGTCAAATGAATAATTTTTGTATGCGGATACCATCATTCCTGCATTCGTATTTTCCAGATTTCAAGTATTTTTTCTTTTTGTTTTTTGGACACGAATGCAGATATATTTCAAATTTCTAGGTATCCATTAGCAAACATAGTTTTGAATTCGAATTTGGCTCATTTTGAATTACGTGATTTACTAACATACAAACATAAATTTTTGCAAAGAGAAGTTAATGCTTATAATAGTTAAGGTCTTTGTGATTGGGTAAGAAAAAAAGTAGAAATGAAATAACGAAAAATGGTGAGTATTTTTATCATCAAGAAATTTAGTTTTTTTACAAATAAGGACCATATAAAATAAAGTAAAAATATAATTGGCCAACCTTAAATGTGAAACCATGCAGTCAGTTTGATGTAAAATTGTCTCTGCTGGCTTGAGTAATTAAAATGAACGATGTGATGATAATGTTGATGCATAAGCAACATTGCAATCAGTGGTTTACAGCGTAGAGAAGATTAAAAAATAAAGATTGTTAAACAAAGGTAAAGAAAACTATTGTTATAATATTTGGATTACGGTGAGCACAGCGCATAAAACAACTGTTGAAACTTGGAAACCTCTACGCTCTACATCAGCATCGGATTGTGGTGCTTTGAAATGTATAAGCGTGTCTGCATGGGTACATGAACTAAAATGACAAAGCTAATTCTATTCAAACTATGGCTGTTACGGTAACGGTAAATTTACCATTACCATACCATTACCAGTCGATCGGTAACCATTTTTGGTTGAATTCGGTATACCAGTTAAAACGGTATGGTAATGGTAAATTTACCATTTTTAACGGTAAATTATCGGTAACTCTTCTTCAATACCAGCAGTAACGGTAATTTTACCAGTTAGTTCAGAACATAAGTATACTCATCTGATATGTTTTATCACATGCACGTAGAACCAAATAAATGATTATATTTAGTTCAATAATCAGATGAAATAATTATAGATGCACTTATTTTCTTTTTCATTTATGCTTTTTATAAACTAACACCACATATCGTATAATAAAAAAGCACGATGTACAAAAAATATGTTAAGATATAAACTTTGATCGACAAACGGTAATTTACCATTACCAATGTAATAGTTACCAAATTATCGGTATACCAGTCTATCGGTAACGGTAACGGTAAGCAATAATCGCTTACCAGTAAAAATGGTACGGTAACGGTATTTGCCAAACGGTAACGGTAACAATTACCCTAACAGTCCTAATTCAAACACCGCTTTTCACCTTTCATACCCAGCTATTTTATCCATTTTCAGATTTTTCGAAATTACCCCTATCTTCAAACTATGACAGATTACATCTAAAAGAAATAAAAACACATACAAAGTTCAACAGAGCGATGTTTTTGTAAAGACATAATACAATCCAAACGTGGTTTGTGTAACAACGTAGTTTGAACTGAGCAAGGCTTGTGTAATAACCTAGTTTAGGAGGAGCAATGTTTGCGTGATAACCCAGTAAGGACAGATCAAGCTCCGTGAACAAAACAATGTCACAGCTGACAGTGGTTTGGAAAATTTAAAGATATTTTTGGCATGAATGGAGTGTTGAAAGGGAAAGTGGATATAACCTTTTTTTTTTTTTTTTTTTTTTTTTTTTTTTTTGATTAAGTGGAATGTGAAATGAGGAAAGAGGAGTACAAACAGAATTAGCCAAATGACAACCCAGATGCAAATGCTATATGATTTTTGAAGCTGGAAATATTTATGTTTTTGTGAAAAAATGAGATGAAGAAACAGAAAGCGATTATGGGGCAAGTTCAAACCTCTATTTCAGGCTCTGGTGGTTCATCTTCATATCTGCAAAAAGAATAAAGCGATTGCATTAATATACATATGAAGGTACAGCATCAAGTACCAGCCGTTAAAGATTACCACGGTGCTAGAAGTGTGCAAGACATCAAATCCATATAATATAAAATATCTTCCCGCTAATGCAGCTTGTCAATTTCGTTTTTACCTAATCAATCTAAAATAATATTCAATTTTCACAGCTTCATCTTGTTGTAATCCTAAGTACAACCCAGTGACAATTCTTCTTCAAGAAGCTAAATAGCAGCAAAATTAACTTTGAAAAGCACGAAATAGCTAGCCACGCAATCCAATTACGCATAAAACTCATTCTACCAGAAGCATGAAATCGGTCAACACGATAACGAGATATTACCCCATATCCATGTCATTGTAATCGTCGTCTGCCATTGGAAATTAGATTGACGTTTTACAAACCCTAGGAGCTCCGTTCGTTATTTTTCCCTTTAGAACCAGCGAATTAATAAATTACGAAATTCAAGCATGTAAACCGACTCCCTTTTGTCGGGCTGTGGACCCAAAATGTTTTTTTTCCCATTCAGATAATGGCCCTATAGAACTAAAATACGAATTGTGGCCCATGTTTACTGCATTGCCTTAAAAATCATTTTCTAATAAAAGCAACATGAAAATTGAATTTTTGAAACTGGAAAAAGATTGAATGACTTCAATGAAACGAGGTGTGATATCTTATACTTTTAATAACTTCACGGAAACCATGCATGAGTCTAACCGTGTATATTTCCAAAAGGAATTATATTGCTATTGATCCATCACATTTTCTCTTTGCCCACAGGTCAATGGGTGTTAAATCATGCTAAGGAGCGTCATGAGAAGATCAATGCCCAAGGTTGACTATCTTAGGGTTGTTACGGTTGAAACCATCAACTGCTCAACTATGCTTATCGTTCGTGTGATTATCAACTACAATGATAATGATTACGATAGAGGTTGAATAATTAGATTACCTGGATTAATCATACGAACATAAATAATTGTTTTGTATGATATTTAACAATAAAGTTTAGAAATTGGTGTTGACATCAAGAATGCTTCAATACCCAAAATTGTGAGAATAGGGAATAAAACTGAAGAAAGTAAGTGAAAAATGAGTAAAATAGAGATAGCACACAATTTATAGTGGTTCAGCTTAGATTTACTTATATCCACTAAATAGTTTTCACTAATTTATCATTAACTTGATGATTACAAAGGGCGGAAATGAGATAATCTTGAGTTTGTGAAATAAGGCAAATTCAGAGTGTCGAAAATTAAAGAAGATCCTTCACGATGTGCTCTAAGGTGGAACATATGAGTGAAGTTTGAATCTGGTTCGACCAGGTGAGCATGCGAGAAAATAGGAGTGGTAGAGTAAGTGGGTGAAGTGGGTCACATCACCCATGTTCGCCGTTCTAGCACGGCGTTGCTCGTTTCAGCATACGTCATGTCGATCCGGAGTCATGTCGAGCCGGAATGGTAGTGGTGCGGTGCCATTTGGCCGACCTGAGGATGCCGAGCTGAAGGAGTGTCGAGCCCAATGTGCATAAGAATCTTTCCCGAATGGGCCTAAGTCCCGACCCGAAAAAAGGGGTCATAGAAATTCAAAGTCATTCTAAGCAAGTCGTTGGTTTCTATAAAAAAATAAATAACGAAGCCAAATTAAAATGAAATCAGAATCTCATAGCGGATGAGACAGAATATGATAAGTAAAAATAGATATACCACTTCATTAAAAACGATATAGTGTCGATTATATCACAATGTCATAATAACGGTACATCATAAATATATCACAAATATAATCAACAAATTTTCATAACGTCATAATAAATTGAAATAAAAATTTTGTCGCCAAGCTTCTGACTCCATGACATCCTCAATCAAGCATCTCCACATACTAACCTATGTCAGTAAGAGGAGGGGGTCTGAACAACATGTTCTGGTGAATGACAATCATTTAAGTATAAAGGAAATCTATTATCTACACTTGGCAGTATAGATTCATCAAGTTATGTCTAGACAATTTCAACACACAATTAAATATGACATATAAGCGGACTATCCTACTGTCACTTAAGGCCATTATGTAAATGTAAGGATGAATTCTTATGATCACTTAATACCCTACGAGGCGAACAATCATTCGGTCACTAAAGGTCATTTTATATATTTATCTATTGGCAGATTCCTATGATCACTTAATACCATTCGGGTGAATTCTTCCGATCACTTAGTGCCATAGGGCGGACCCTAGTCGCTTAAGACCTCGTTTAACGTTACAAAATTTCATCTCAAATATAATGTGAGAAATATTAATCTGTCATTTAATACTGGGTAAGGGTAGACACTCATTGCCATTTATTTCCCTCTAGTTGACCCTTACGTTACTATTTATTTTGCATTACGAGTGAACTCCTAGTAGCTTAATACTTCCATTAGACGGGCGGTCCTTCTTACATGCTCTTTGGAATCTTATTAGCTCATCCCTAGGTATGTCCTCACATAGACCCTAGATAAGAAGCGGACAACTTTCGAAGAACTACCTCACTCATTCGTCTATTTTTTATTTAAGACCATTTAAAACCTCACAAGTTTTGTAACAGCCCATATTTTTCTGCTATTTAAATTGTTGAATTTAATACGATTTTGACTATTATTATGGTTAGAAATCAAATTTAATGATTTAGTTATGTAATTCTATGATGTAAACTTAATTTAATTGATTAAGTAATGAATTCCAACCAATTATAACAATAATAGCTTACATCGATTGTAAATTTAACTATGATGCAATTTGCATCGTTAAATATTGAAAAGGGATGCTGCTAGAAAGCGCGAAAGATTTTTTGTCAATTTGCCCGAATTTAGGATCCAACGAGTGTTTCATGGGTGTATTATCCCACGTTCTAATCCTATGATCCATATATTTCTGACATACTTTTCGTACTTGTTTTTCGGGCTTCCAAGAATTATCGATTGAAAAAATATTTGAATGAAATTGATTTAAGTAAATTATAATTGTAATTCAAATTGAATTGGGTAAATAATCGAAATTTAATATAAATAAAATTTGATTTATAAAGTTAATTCGAATTCTATTTGATTTGAATAAAGTTAATAAACTTTTTAACTGGAGAAAAAGGTGAACAAACAAAATTTGAAAACATTAATTATTAATTAACTATTAAAATAGCCATTTTGCAAATGATCTCAGAATTCGATGAAACCAGTTTCGTTGGATCTGGATTAGTAAATTATTGTAAGATTTCAAGTTTCGAGTCAATCGAGGTTGTTATGTGATCGCACACTATGTAAACATGTATTGATTAATGATATAATATTTAAAATAACTATTTTTCAAATGACATCGGATTTCGACGAAACCAGTTTCATCGAATCGGGAAGAATGAAATATTGCATGATATAATATTTCGTGGCTAATGGAGCCTTTATGTGGCCGTACGAGTGTGAAATGTTATATGTGAATATAATTGAGTATAAAAAACAAAATCACCTCCTTATAATTATCCCTATTTCTATCTAACCTAATCCATTCATTTCTTCATGTCTCCTGTAACGAAAATAAACAAGCTTCCATGTCTACTTGTCTTCATCAAATTTAATAAAGTTAAATTCTCAACGAAAAATCACGAAACTTGATTCGTTAGGATCATGATGAGAAGATCTCAATATTCATACCATTTTGGTAACATCTAATCGTAACTGGTTGCGCTGATTGTAGGCAGCGAGACTAGGATTCGTTTTTTTTTTGTAAATCATGGTGATTGTTTGGTGTTTTGGAGAATGGTTTCATGTTCATGGTGGGAAGGGGGTTCGAGCTGCAAATTTTGGTCCAATTCGGCATCAAAAGATGTCGCGAGTATTGTATGAGCGGGCGAAGAGTTGCTGGGGGTGGCAATTATGTCGGGGTGATCAAGTTTGGGTTGGTGGTGTCAAGCAAATAGAGTTTGAGGCGAGTGACCCGTTTGGTGAAATTGGTTCGTCAAACAGGGATATCTAGCTTTGTATCAATGAGAAGGATGCACGGTTGGAAATGGGTTGATATGTACAGGCTGGTGTGTTTCAGGGTGGGGAAGGAAGGAGTGGTGACGTGGAAAAACTTGGTTGGGTGAGTATGCTTTTAAATTAATTTATATATTTAAAAATTCCAATGTTTAAACGTTTATAACTTTCTCATACGAACTCGATTGATGCGCGGTCTGATCTGTTGGGTTCATATCAAAATTCCAAACAACATGGAGCTATGTTGGACGAATTTTGAGACTATTAAATTTTAGGCATATTTTGGACTTTAAACACGTTCGAAATCAAAGGTGAGTGATTAAACTCACTCACACTTAACTAAAATATTTGATTATTAGTTAATTTAAAATCAGGTTTGATATGATTGTACTGGTTGTTGTTTAGTTGTTAAATTTCATATTTACGTTGATTTGCATCGATAGTATAATTTAATTTAGCTGTTAATTTAAATTGTACAGTTTGGTTAAATTTGAAATTTGATTGCTAGTTAAATCTGACACATTATAACTAGTAATTTGATGTGATGTTGAATTATTTGGATGGATTGAATTTGGTGGATGCCTTAGATTGATATGTTTGATATATCGATGTTTAATTGTGTGATTCATCCCGTTATTAACCTTATTTATGTATGACTATTGTTTATGTTGATTAATCTCAATCGTTTACCTTAAATGTTATGGACATCAAATAAACTCGAGATTAATCTTTGAAGTGAATTAAGAACATAGGTTGAAATGATAAATACATATGACCCCTGATTTGGATTGAAATGATATAAACCCATTCCTGAATACTAAAAAATTTAATTTTTAAGTATTACTTGGCCTAGGATAGAAAATTATATACAGAAGCCGGTTGGTTAAATAAAATTGGTTTGAAGGATGAATTTTGAAATGTTATTTTAAAGGCAATATAAATGATGTTTATTAATTGAAAATATAAATGATGTTTATAAATTGATTTCTTTTTAACTTTAACTTTGAATTTTGAAATTTAGAAGTTAAATGAAATTAGTTAATGTTGTAAACTGAAGTTAAAACTCAAAATGGAATACGAACTGAATCTATTGAAATTGAATTGTTTAATTATCTTTGAAATTTACTTCATATTAATTTGATTTAAAGTAATATTTGAATTGTGGACTCAAGATTATTATAAATCGAAATAATTAAATGAGAAGTCTAGTTTGGAAACTTGAAATAGTTGAATCCAATGAGTTGAACTGAATTGAATTTGAAATGTAAATCGATTCGAATTGAAATATTGGAATTGAGTTGATTTGATTTGAAATTGGGATATGATTCCCGATTTGTTTAAATTAAGAAGGAAAAAAATCCTAATTCTAATTATTTTCTCTAAATGCTTATATAAACTATTTTACTAAATAACTATTTTACTTTATAACCTATTTTATTTTAACTTATATATATTAACTACTTTTAATAAATTACTTTGAATATCAACTATCTTTTTATAAACTACTTTAATATTTAACTATATATATTTAACTAAATTTGATAAATCTCATCTTTAGATTAAAACTATTTACATGTATAAACTTGTATATAGTAACTATTTACTTTTCAAACTGTTTCAAATACAACTAAACTATTTTGATATATAAATACATTCAACTACTTTAAATATTCAAATTGTTTAAAAAAATTGAATTGTTTCAGATTCTGAGTTTGGTTTTAAATATAGATTTTAAATATGAAGGTATACTCTATTTTGGATGTGAAACGATTTTAAAGTAAAATATGGTATTTTGACATGAAGTATGAACCATTTGAAATGTAAAGGAATCAATCGGTGTGTAATAAGCGTTTAGGTATAGAAGAGACCGAAGCGGATATTGTCACACTCTCTACGAATATCAAAAACCACTTTAACAATTGTGCATGTAGTGAAGAATTCAGAACGAAGTAGGATGGTTTGGCGAACGATTCTGATATGAGGTATTAACGCGATCTTGACTCCCGTGAGTTAGCTTGATGTCACTAAAACTGGAGCTGCGTCAAGACCAAGTGAGGCCATTCGTCATATTGAGCATACTTATTCAGTACCCTTTAATTACTTTTGTGATGTGATTGGTGGCCACCCTTCGATTTTGATTATGGGAGTGTGTCTCGAGGTGGGCTGTAGTAGCTGCTATGCGTTGCCACCAGTTCGGCTCTACAAACAGTGTATCCACCTTGGCATTTTTGCATGTGATGTATCACATACCATATACGAGCCCACTACGAGTTTGATTTATACCATACCTATGGAGTAGTCCTTGAGTATCCCGCTAGTTTGGAGGGAGGGGATTACAGTACTGCATAGACTACAAGAATATATAAACAGTATAAGGGTAATAATTGTAATCTCGCTTACGCTATTTTGGTACTTTACTAATAGACACTGTTGTAATAGCGTATTGTATATCATAGTATCTAGTTTAACGGACCCTTAAGAGATGGAAATTCCCGTAACATCTCTTAAGTTACTGCACTCACGAACACGTTGGATATAAAATGTGAATTACCATAAGCATCTCCAATGTTGTGACACTCATATTATTACATGGTTTGATTTGAATGATATGAGAATATTGTTACATGACTTGATTTGACCACCCATAGACCATAGAATTTTAGGCTCGTAATTTACCCCTTTTTAAATCAATATATTCATGTTAAAGCATACTTTCTCGTAACTTAAGTCAATATTTTCATATTAAATCCTGCTTTCTCGTAACTTGAGTCAACATGTCCATATTAAAGCCGTAAGCTCGTAACTTAACCATTTTAAGTCAATGTGTTAATATTAAAGCCTTATGCTCGTAACCTAATTCTTTAAGTCAATATGTTCACATTAAAGCCTAGCTATCCTTTCAATTATTCTCTAGCATATTATAATTTGAAAATAAACCATACATGTTTATTATGATTTCCAATAATCATATTTATGCAAATACCAATTACAGTCCAATTTCTATCATGATTTGTTTCATAGGCATTTATACAGTCTAAGTCAAATTTAATCCAATTATTCCCTTTTTAGTTACAGTTTTTAGTATGTCCGATTTAACCTTAATTCAATTATTCAAAATCAATTAGATTTACCTTAATCCAAGCACAGAATAAAAGAAAAAGAACAATAATCCATCGTAGGCTATTAGGCATACACATCTATGCCTAATTCAATCGTATGCATACGCCTTTCTGGTATATTTGGGCGTAACCAAATTAAACTGCAAAACTGGAAAAATAAAATAGGGAAAAGAAATCTAAACATAAAAAATTTACAAAAATATGAATATTAACTAAGCAGAAACTGTAAAAATGGTCATAAAGATTTATAGAAAATAAACAGGAACAAACTAAGTCTGTAAGTATATTGTAAACAATCTGAATCTGAAAATAAATTGTAAATAATTCAGATGTAAACAGAAACTGTAAATAATTCAATCTGAAAATATCTACAACTACTATTGTACAAATTTTACTTTCAACTTATCATAAATCTAAATAATCACAGTAATCTCACCAACAATTGCTTCCTATATGGCCCTGGTAGAATGTAACGACTCGGATTTCGCCCGGACCTAATCGATCGCAAAATCAACTAAGACCATTCAAAAACCCGAATACGCTAACTCTGGGTGTAACAACCCGTATTTCGATAACATGTTAAGACGAGAATCAAGGCAGAATTTAATTTTAAATTCTGAATCAAGTAAAACGGGCTATGCCATTGCGTTCGTCTCGGAAAAATACGCGAAATAGAGTCTGAGTTTTCGAGAATCGGAGTCCGTATGACCAAGTTATGGTCCGACGAAGTTTTCAGAAAATTCAAGTTCAAAAACGAGTTCTAATTTCGAAAATTTGGCCTAGAAGGCTAGGCGGGAAAATTCCCGCCAGCCACCCCAAGTCGACAGCCCTGTCGACTTGGGTGTCGACTTATGGTGGCCGGGCAGTTTTGCCTGGTGCACCTGTTTTCTGTTTTGGCTAGGTTTTTGGGCCTGGTTCGAAATCTGATGGTTCAGGTTGATCCTAGGGTTAATCCTAAGGTCCTAATCACTCCTAATCTCTATAAATAAGCCCCTAACCTACCCCTAAATCCTCATTATTCATTCATGCAACTAAACTATGGCAAAATTATTACTCTCATGGCCTCCACTCTCATTCTAAAATTCCTAAGTAAATTCCTATGAGAGATTCATGTTCATTCAAGTGTTTTCAAGCATGAATGGATGTTGTTAGCTTGCATTCAAGTCAAGTTGCAACATTTCTATTTCAAAGCAAGGGTTTTATTGATTTGGAGCTTTCATATTGGGTTTATTTGATTGCATAAGAGCTTCGTCTCAATCTTTGTTTTGCATTTCGATTTGTGCCTTCATAGCAATGTAAGCCCTTTCCCTGCTCTTAGATATTAACTATGAAGTTAAATGTTCATGTTGCAAGTTTGGGTTTGATCATTAAGTATGATACATGCTATCATGTCATGCAAGTTTATGAAGTCATTATCTTGATCTTGTGGGCTAAAAGCTACAACCTTTATGTTGAAATGTTGCATTATGCAACATGAGAACCCTCATAACCTTTATGTCAACTTGCATATGAAGTCATAATCCTTATATGATGATATATGCGAGTTACTAGTCATCATTCCATGTCTTTTGTCACCATGATTCGCTTATGTGCCAAGTTTGGGTTTATGCATGTTTTTGAGGCTTAAGAATGTAACATGCAAGTTAATGAACACATTTGTGCCTCATTTTCCACCATGATTAACTTGTGGCTTAATATCCAATTTTGTCATGTCTTTGCTAAGTCTCTTCTTTTAATCCATTACGTTGTTGCGAACGTATATGCGAGTTTAAAAGCGTTGGGTTATGTTATGGGTAATTTCTAATGACATGAAAATATAACTTAAAAACATGACTTGAAATATAACATGGAAGTTGACATGTAAGTATGCTTGAAAATATGAAATTGGGAATTTACCTATTAAGTTAGGTCTACCCATACTATGGAATTGGGAATTTACCTATTGAGTTAGGTCTACCCATATTCTTAAGAAAACTTGAATATGAACATGACACTAGACTAAACATGAAAGTGACCAACTCGAGGTTGGGTTGAGTTTGCAACATAAAGCTACCCGGAACCGACCGGGCTAACTAGTAGTTGCAAACAATAGGACCCAATGTGAGAAGTCAGTCATGTTGTGCTTGAACCCGAGGTTAGACCAAGTTGTGGTGTAAAGCTACCCGGAACCGACCGGCTTAACTAGTAACCACAACAAAGTCTAATGTGAGAGGTTGAGGTGCATTAAGTAATTAATGCCACATGATAAGGTTAAGTAAGTTTCCTTAATGACACTTAACCGTATAATACAGTTAATGGATGGGGTTAAGTTAACTTAGACTTAACTAATCTAAACAGGGAAATCGGATGGGGTTAAGTTAGCCTAGACTTAATTAATCCAACTTGGTAGTTTAAGGGGGTTAAGTTAAACACTTAACTAATCTAACACGATGATTTGATGTGGTTAAGTGACCTATACTTAACCAATCTAACTCGTTAATTTGATGTGGTTAAGTTAACCAATACTTAACCAATATAACGTATAAACATGATAAGGCTAAGTCACGAATCGCTTGAATACACTTGACCGATTTGACTAAGTAAATTGATAGGGTCAAGTTAATATATACTTAACCAATCTAGAATGATAATTGGACGAGGTTAAGTCGTGAATTGCTTAATATACTTAACCAACTTGACACATGGTTTGTAGGGTTAAGTCTTGAACTTGGATACTTAGCCAATTTTGACATGATTTGTAGACGGATTAAGTCATGAACTTAAGTGACACTTAATCCATTATATAAACCCTAGTTCAGAGAATTAGGTGGATAACCGTAATTAACAAGAATAACGGGAATAAGCTAAGTGGTAAACCTTAGTTGGAGAATAGCTAAGTAATAATTCTTAGTCAAGGAATTTTGGACCAGTTCATAGATTGGATGAGTAACCCGATACGGTAGGTCATCGTTTAAGCACACGAGTAGGAGCAAGTTATCTGATTTAGATAAAAGCTCCAGCGAACTGGGTAACGAAGCAGCGACTTCGGGGAACGTGAGGATATTCTTGGTATCCCTCTGTGAACTGCCAGGTGATCGCACTAGGCTCATGAGAGGTTAAGGTCTGCGTTAGAAGAACCAAGAGTATGCCTTGGTTGCTATACGAGCGACCTAAAGACGGGGATGGATAGGGGATAGTCGACGATACACGGTAGTGCCCTAGATAGCATTTCGTCAGGCTACCTACCATCTTTGGTCAAGCGTGTACGTACGGAAAGGCAGAGAACACCCAAAAAACCATAATTGCTATCTAATTATGGTTGCGGTAAGGCTAGGATGTGGGTTGGCCAGTAGTGTGTTCTCATACAGGATTTATCCTGTCTTGTTTTTCACTAGTTGAGGGAGTGGTCTCGTGGGACCATAGCCACGTATAGGAAAAACAGACCTTAGCATCTGCATCGGTAGATAAATCGAAAGCTCCCGACCGAGTCCTGTATTTCTTGATCTGCCCTGTGACAGGACTCGGATGGCACGATGTGATACATGTGCATACAGTCATGGAAAAACGATTCACGATGAATGCGTGGGAAAAAGGGCACGGTTGACGGTTAGCGTAATTCCTAGTGGCCCTGGGTGGTTGAACCCAAACCGAAATACGAAAACGTGCAATAGGTAAGAATAATCACTAGTGGTCCTAGGTGGCATAAGTCCTAGTTGCGCAAACGATGATTAATGTTGGGAAAGCCTAGCTAGGTTTAGGGTAACAGTCCAAACGAGCTTAAGGATCATGGAATTACATCGGAGTAGTATAGAACCTCATGGGAAGGCCCGTACGGTCTACGGCATGGAACTGAACATTTACATGGAAAGAAACATACGAGTTGAGTAACCTATAAATGCGATATATTAGGTTGACATGAACCATTACACGACTTTTGAGTAAGGGTCATTCATGGTTAACACATGATACGGTGGGGATACTAGTATGGTAGGTGCAGAGCTAAAATACAGGATAGATACCATGGGACGTTATACGTGATAGATATCTTGGGAATATTATACTTGATAGGAACCTGACGATGGGATACCTTGTTTTATCTTGACATCGTAATTTATCATGACACCTTAGTTTATCTGAGTTCAGTAGTTCATCCTGTTATTTTGATTTAGCTTATCTATCTTGTCATCATGCTTATGTTCATCTCAGTTTCTCATGTCAGTTAACTTTACTAGTTTTTATGTTGATAGTAGATAGGGCTTACTCAGTCTTTTTGACTGACCCGTTTTGTTTCGCTTCTTGTCTTCTGTTTCCCCCCAGATTACAGGGAGGAAATACTGTTGTTTAATTCGGACTTCTTCTGCTTGAAGGTCATCATGGATGGCTTGGACTTTTCTTGGCTATGGCTACTTTACTGTTTTACTTGGGGAATAATTTTCGAAAATGTCTTTATGCTTCTTTACTATTGCAAGACAGATTTTGATGTACTCTGATGTAAAAGGCTTTAGACCTTATTTATTCATGTTATGAAAGTTTGATTTTACTTCCGCTATTTTATATGTTCTGTCTTGTGATATTTCTGTGCTTGTTTACCAATAATGCCCCTCTAAAGCTAGTGCATTCCCTTGCGAGTGACCCTAGCGGAGGCGGGGTGTTACACGTGGTATCAGAGCAGAAGGTTACCAAACTGGGCAAAAGTTTTTAAAGACCTTCTGAAAACTATTTGAAAATCGTTTACAAAGAAGCATTTTTCAAGAAAATTTTCTTTTAAAAGAAAAAGGCTATTCCCCAAAGGCCATTAGCACTATCCTTGTTTCCTTAATTGAATCTCTTTTCCTTTCTTTCCTCCATCTACAGTCACAGTGGTTTTAACTGCGACTAGTCTTTTCTATCTACGAAAGTGCTTTCCATACGATGGAGGTGGTTTTGGAGAGACCAGTGGCCGCGTTATAAGAAAGGATAGTGAGAAAGAGGATAAAGGATACGAGCTTAAGGATGAGCAACTTGTTGGTATGGCTTAGTCCTCAAAGGAGGGAGAAAGATGAACAATGAAACCCATGACGAGAGAGTACCTTTGGCATGGTAAAACGGGGCGGATAGTTAAGTATTATGGGACAAGGACAAGATCATCGGGAGGGCAATAGTATGCTCTCAATTCTAGGGTACCTCGAAAGGAGGGTAACGATCTTGTTAAAGGTTTAGCTTTTCTTCTCTATCATCCCGTTAGGACTTCGTTTTTCGTATCATTTAAGTCTGCTTCGATAGTTGAGTCTCTGCACCTTAAGTACTAGCGTAATAGAGAATCCCATTTTTGTCTCAAAGTCCTATTGGAGAATAAGTCCATTTATACATGACTTGTTTGGATTTGAGAATGTCTATGCCAAGTGTTGAGTTTGGAAATAATGCTTATGTTTATAAGCTATGGATGGATTCTAGGGATGAAGTGGTTATCCAGTAGGGGGTGCCACTCTCGGTTTTGATAGGAGGGTAGTTAGACCTTTTGACTAGCCTTGGTAATACCCTCGAAGTATCGTGTAACCTTTTTGAGGTTCTGTCATGACTAGTTACTTAGAATCCCTTGATGCCTTTATTGGAAATTTGAAGCCCGATCGAGTGGTGTTCGCCGATAAGACGGATGGTTTACTTCATTTATGCATGGGTTATAGAGATCACCCTAGTAAGTGCGCTTGTTAACCTGGTTGACATCTGTTTACTTTCAAGATAAAGTTCTTCTACATGGAATACCTTATAGCATATAAACGAGATCCAAGATTCACTAGTGAATTTTGGAAAGCTTGCATGAGATCATGAGTACGCAGTCATGTTTGCGCCAAGTATTCTAGAAAAAGGATAAGTGCAAGTGGAACGAGAGGCGACGAAGAAATGAGTTCCAGCTCATATTATGGAAACAGGAAATAAGAAGCTATGAAATCGCGAAGTTAAAAGACGGTCAAGGAACAATGGAATTAAGCTCAAGGAAATACGACTTTGATGGTCAAAGACTAGATACGCGCATGATATCTCTTTTTGGGAGTATATCCTTGATCCCTATTTTCTGTAGAGCTTACTTGTAGGCTATCTTTTGTGGATATCCTCTTGGTCCTATTTTCTGTTACAAACCCCGTAAGGAGTTTGTCTTGTTTATCTTCTCGACCCTGTTTCAGGGAATCCTAGGTAGAACCCTATGGATGTAAACATGTATTTGAAACATGTTATGATTGATATGGTTGCAAGTGGTTGCAAGTGGTTGCTCGTGGATGCGCGAATACACATTAGATACTAGCTCGACTCGGTCACATTTCATATTGCATATGCACGAGTATTTATACTTGTTTATGGATGAAATCGAATGTATTATCATGCGGTTGTTGCATATGAATGAATGATTGTGCACGCATATAGTATCTATATGACTAGGACTATTTGCATACATGTTGGATTCATGGCACTATACATATTTTGCATTAGAAAGATTATTCAGGCCTGATCATTAGCATTAGCTAAGGAACATGTACACACACGTTTTGCATATATTCATACAGCATTAGAAATCATCTAAGGACAATGGTTGCTTGTGGATGATGTTTTGAGTAGACGAATGATGGATGGTAGGATATGTTCTTCCTAACTTGGAGATTTCGGGGACGAAATCCTAAAAGGTGGGGAGAATGTAACAACCCGTATTTCGATAACATGTTAAGACGAGAATCAAGGCAGAATTTAATTTTAAATTCTGAATCAAGTAAAACGGGCTATGCCATTGCGTTCGACTCGGAAAAATACGTGAAATAGAGTCTGAGTTTTCGAGAATCGGAGTCCGTATGACCAAGTTATGGTACGACGAAGTTTTCAGAAAATTCAAGTTCAAAAACGAGTTCTAATTTCGAAAATTTGGCCTAGAAGGCTAGGCGGGAAAATTCCCGCCAGCCACCCCAAGTCGACAGCCCTGTCGACTTGGGAGTCGACATGGCATGACCCAAGTCGACAGCCCTGTCGACTTGGGTGTCGACTTATGGTGGCCGGGCAGTTTTGCCTGGTGCACCTGTTTTCTGTTTTGGCTAGGTTTTTGGGCCTGGTTCGAAATCTGATGGTTCAGGTTGATCCTAGGGTTAATCCTAAGGTCCTAATCACTCCTAATCTCTATAAATAAGCCCCTAACCTACCCCTAAATCCTCATTATTCATTCATGCAACTAAACTATGGCAAAATTATTACTCTCATGGCCTCCACTCTCATTCTAAAATTCCTAAGTAAATTCCTATGAGAGATTCATGTTCATTCAAGTGTTTTCAAGCATGAATGGATGTTGTTAGCTTGCATTCAAGTCAAGTTGCAACATTTCTATTTCAAAGCAAGGGTTTTATTGATTTGGAGCTTTCATATTGGGTTTATTTGATTGCATAAGAGCTTCGTCTCAATCTTTGTTTTGCATTTCGATTTGTGCCTTCATAGCAATGTAAGCCCTTTCCCTACTCTTAGATATTAACTATGAAGTTAAATGTTCATGTTGCAAGTTTGGGTTTGATCATTAAGTATGATACATGCTATCATGTCATGCAAGTTTATGAAGTCATTATCTTGATCTTGTGGGCTAAAAGCTACAACCTTTATGTTGAAATGTTGCATTATGCAACATGAGAACCCTCATAACCTTTATGTCAACTTGCATATGAAGTCATAATCCTTATATGATGATATATGCGAGTTACTAGTCATCATTCCATGTCTTTTGTCACCATGATTCGCTTATGTGCCAAGTTTGGGTTTATGCATGTTTTTGAGGCTTAAGAATGTAACATGCAAGTTAATGAACACATTTGTGCCTCATTTGCCACCATGATTAACTTGTGGCTTAATATCCATTTTTGTCATGTCTTTGCTAAGTCTCTTCTTTTAATCCATTACGTTGTTGCGAACGTATATGCGAGTTTAAAAGCGTTGGGTTATGTTATGGGTAATTTCTAATGACATGAAAATATAACTTAAAAACATGACTTGAAATATAACATGGAAGTTGACATGTAAGTATGCTTGAAAATATGAAATTGGGAATTTACCTATTAAGTTAGGTCTACCCATACTATGGAATTGGGAATTTACCTATTGAGTTAGGTCTACCCATATTCTTAAGAAAACTTGAATATGAACATGACACTAGACTAAACATGAAAGTGACCAACTCGAGGTTGGGTTGAGTTTGCAACATAAAGCTACCCGGAACCGACCGGGCTAACTAGTAGTTGCAAACAATAGGACCCAATGTGAGAAGTCGGTCATGTTGTGCTTGAACCCGAGGTTAGACCAAGTTGTGGTGTAAAGCTACCCGGAACCGACCGGCTTAACTAGTAACCACAACAAAGTCTAATGTGAGAGGTTGAGGTGCATTAAGTAATTAATGCCACATGATAAGGTTAAGTAAGTTTCCTTAATGACACTTAACCGTATAATACAGTTAATGGATGGGGTTAAGTTAACTTAGACTTAACTAATCTAAACAGGGAAATCGGATGGGGTTAAGTTAGCCTAGACTTAATTAATCCAACTTGGTAGTTTAAGGGGGTTAAGTTAAACACTTAACTAATCTAACACGATGATTTGATGTGGTTAAGTGACCTATACTTAACCAATCTAACTCGTTAATTTGATGTGGTTAAGTTAACCAATACTTAACCAATATAACGTGAAAACATGATAAGGCTAAGTCACGAATCGCTTGAATACACTTGACCGATTTGACTAAGTAAATTGATAGGGTCAAGTTAATATATACTTAACCAATCTAGAATGATAATTGGACGAGGTTAAGTCGTGAATTGCTTAATATACTTAACCAACTTGACACATGGTTTGTAGGGTTAAGTCTTGAACTTGGATACTTAGCCAATTTTGACATGATTTGTAGACGGATTAAGTCATGAACTTAAGTGACACTTAATCCATTATATAAACCCTAGTTCAGAGAATTAGGTGGATAACCGTAATTAACAAGAATAACGGGAATAAGCTAAGTGGTAAACCTTAGTTGGAGAATAGCTAAGTAATAATTCTTAGTCAAGGAATTTTGGACCAGTTCATAGATTGGATGAGTAACCCGATACGGTAGGTCATCGTTTAAGCACACGAGTAGGAGCAAGTTATCTGATTTAGATAAAAGCTCCAGCGAACTGGGTAACGAAGCAGCGGCTTCGGGGAACGTGAGGATATTCTTGGTATCCCTCTGTGAGCTGCCAGGTGATCGCACTAGGCTCATGAGAGGTTAAGGTCTGCGTTAGAAGAACCAAGAGTATGCCTTGGTTGCTATACGAGCGACCTAAAGACGGGGATGGATAGGGGATAGTCGACGATACACGGTAGTGCCCTAGATAGCATTTCGTCAGGCTACCTACCATCTTTGGTCAAGCGTGTACGTACGGAAAGGCAGAGAACACCCAAAAAACCATAATTGCTATCTAATTATGGTTGCGGTAAGGCTAGGATGTGGGTTGGCCAGTAGTGTGTTCTCATACAGGATTTATCCTGTCTTGTCTTTCACTAGTTGAGGGAGTGGTCTCGTGGGACCATAGCCACGTATAGGAAAAACAGACCTTAGCATCTGCATCGGCAGATAAATCGAAAGCTCCCGACCGAGTCCTATATTTCTTGATCTGCCCTGTGACAGGACTCGGATGGCACGATGTGATACATGTGCATACAGTCATGGAAAAACGATTCACGATGAATGCGTGGGAAAAAGGGCGCGGTTGACGGTTAGCGTAATTCCTAGTGGCCCTGGGTGGTTGAACCCAAACCGAAATACGAAAACGTGCAATAGGTAAGCATAATCACTAGTGGTCCTAGGTGGCATAAGTCCTAGTTGCGCAAACGATGATTCATGTTGGGAAAGCCTAGCTAGGTCTAGGGTAACAGTCCAAACGAGCTTAAGGATCATGGAATTACATCGGAGTAGTATAGAACCTCATGGGAAGGCCCGTACGGTCTACGGCAAGGAATTGAACATTTACATGGAAAGAAACATACGAGTTGAGTAACCTATAAATGCGATATATTAGGTTGACATGAACCATTACACGACTTTTGAGTAAGGGTCATTCATGGTTAACACATGATACGGTGGGGATACTAGTATGGTAGGTGCAGAGCTAAAATACAGGATAGATACCATGGGACGTTATACGTGATAGATATCTTGGGAATATTATACTTGATAGGAACCTGACGATGGGATACCTTGTTTTATCTTGACATCGTAATTTATCATGACACCTTAGTTTATCTGAGTTCAGTAGTTCATCCTGTTATTTTGATTTAGCTTATCTATCTTGTCATCATGCTTATGTTCATCTCAGTTTCTCATGTCAGTTAACTTTACTAGTTTTTATGCTGATAGTAGATAGGGCTTACTCAGTCTTTTTGACTGACCCGTTTTGTTTCGCTTCTTGTCTTCCGTTTCCCCCCCAGGTTACAGGAAGGAAATACTGTTGTTTAATTCGGACTTCTTCTGCTTGAAGGTCATCATGGATGGCTTGGACTTTTCTTGGCTATGGCTACTTTACTGTTTTACTTGGGGAATAATTTTCGAAAATGTCTTTATGCTTCTTTACTATTGCAAGACAGGTTTTGATGTACTCTGATGTAAAAGGCTTTAGACCTTATTTATTCATGTTATGAAAGTTTGATTTTACTTCCGCTATTTTATATGTTCTGTCTTGTGATATTTCTGTGCATGTTTACCAATAATGCCCCTCTAAAGCTAGTGCATTCCCTTGCGAGTGACCCTAGCGGAGGCGGGGTGTTACACGTGGTATCAGAGCAGAAGGTTACCAGACTGGGCAAAAGTTTTTAAAGACCTTCTGAAAACTATTTGAAAATCGTTTACAAAGAAGCATTTTTCAAGAAAATTTTCTTTTAAAAGAAAAAGCTATTCCCCAAAGGCCATTAGCACTATCCTTGTTTCCTTAATTGAATCTCTTTTCCTTTCTTTCCTCCATCTGTAGTCACAGTGGTTTTAACTGCGACTAGTCTTTTCTATCTACGAAAGTGCTTTCCATACGATGGAGGTGGTTTTCGAGAGACCAGTGGCCGCGTTATAAGAAAGGATAGTGAGAAAGAGGATAAAGGATACGAGCTTAAGGATGAGCAACTTGTTGGTATGGCTTAGTCCTCAAAGGAGGGAGAAAGATGAACAATGAAACCCATGACGAGAGAGTACCTTTGGCATGGTAAAACGGGGCGGATAGTTAAGTATTATGGGACAAGGACAAGATCATCGGGAGGGCAATAGTATGCTCTCATTTCTAGGGTACCTCGGAAGGAGGGTAACGATCTTGTTAAAGGTTTAGCTTTTCTTCTCTATCATCCCGTTAGGACTTCGTTTTTCGTATCATTTAAGTCTGCTTCGATAGTTGAGTCTCTGCACCTTAAGTACTAGCGTAATAGAGAATCCCATTTTTGTCTCAAAGTCCTATTGGAGAATAAGTCCATTTATACATGACTTGTTTGGATTTGAGAATGTCTATGCCAAGTGTTGAGTTTGGAAATAATGCTTATGTTTATAAGCTATGGATGGATTCTAGGGATGAAGTGGTTATCTAGTAGGGGGTGCCACTCTCGGTTTTGATAGGAGGGTAGTTAGACCTTTTGACTAGCCTTGGTAATACCCTCGAAGTATCGTGTAACCTTTTTGAGGTTCTGTCATGACTAGTTACTTAGAATCCCTTGATGCCTTTATTGGAAATTTGAAGCCCGATCGAGTGGTGTTCGCCGATAAGACGGATGGTTTACTTCATTTATGCATGGGTTATAGAGATCACCCTAGTAAGTGCGCTTGATAACCTGGTTGACATCTGTTTACTTTCAAGAGAAAGTTCTTCTACATGGAATACCTTATAGCATATAAACGAGATCCAAGATTCACTAGTGAATTTTGGAAAGCTTGCATGAGATCATGAGTACGCAGTCATGTTTGCGCCAAGTATTCTAGAAAAAGGATAAGTGCAAGTGGAACGAGAGGCGACGAAGAAATGAGTTCCAGCTCATGTTATGGAAACAGGAAATAAGAAGCTACGAAATCGCGAAGTTAAAAGACGGTCAAGGCACAATGGAATTAAGCTCAAGGAAATACGACTTTGATGGTCAAAGACTAGATACGCGCATGATATATCTTTTTGGGAGTATATCCTTGATCCCTGTTTTCTGTAGAGCTTACTTGTAGGCTATCTTTTGTGGACATCCTCTCGGTCCTATTTTCTGTTACAAACCCCATAAGGAGTTTGTCTTGTTTATCTTCTCGACCCTGTTTCAGGGAATCCTAGGTAGAACCCTATGGATGTAAACATGTATTTGAAACATGTTATGATTGATATGGTTGCAAGTGGTTGCTCGTGGATGCGTGAATACACATTAGATACTAGCTCGACTCGGTCACATTTCATATTGCATATGCACGAGTATTTATACTTGTTTATGGATGAAATTGAATGTATTATCATGCGGTTGTTGCATATGAATGAATGATTGTGCACGCATATAGTATCTATATGACTAGGACTATTTGCATACATGTTGGATTCATGGCACTATACATATTTTGCATTAGAAAGATTATTCAGGCTTGATCATTAGCATTAGCTAAGGAACATGTACACACACGTTTTGCATATATTCATACAGCATTAGAAATCATCTAAGGACAATGGTTGCTTGTGGATGATGTTTTGAGTAGATGAATGATGGATGGTAGGATATGTTCTTCCTAACTTGGAGATTTCGGGGACGAAATCCTAAAAGGTGGGGAGAATGTAACAACCCGTATTTCGATAACATGTTAAGACGAGAATCAAGGCAGAATTTAATTTTAAATTCTGAATCAAGTAAAACGGGCTATGCCATTGCGTTCGTCTCGGAAAAATACGCGAAATAGAGTCTGAGTTTTCGAGAATCGGAGTCCGTATGACCAAGTTATGGTCCGACGAAGTTTTCAGAAAATTCAAGTTCAAAAACGAGTTCTAATTTCGAAAATTTGGCCTAGAAGGCTAGGCGGGAAAATTCCCGCCAGCCACCCCAAGTCGACAGCCCTGTCGACTTGGGTGTCGACTTATGGTGGCCGGGCAGTTTTGCCTGGTGCACCTGTTTTCTGTTTTGGCTAGGTTTTTGGGCCTAGTTCGAAATCTGATGGTTCAGGTTGATCCTAGGGTTAATCCTAAGGTCCTAATCACTCCTAATCTCTATAAATAAGCCCCTAACCTACCCCTAAATCCTCATTATTCATTCATGCAACTAAACTATGGCAAAATTATTACTCTCATGGCCTCCACTCTCATTCTAAAATTCCTAAGTAAATTCCTATGAGAGATTCATGTTCATTCAAGTGTTTTCAAGCATGAATGGATGTTGTTAGCTTGCATTCAAGTCAAGTTGCAACATTTCTATTTCAAAGCAAGGGTTTTATTGATTTGGAGCTTTCATATTGGGTTTATTTGATTGCATAAGAGCTTCGTCTCAATCTTTGTTTTGCATTTCGATTTGTGCCTTCATAGCAATGTAAGCCCTTTCCCTGCTCTTAGATATTAACTATGAAGTTAAATGTTCATGTTGCAAGTTTGGGTTTGATCATTAAGTATGATACATGCTATCATGTCATGCAAGTTTATGAAGTCATTATCTTGATCTTGTGGGCTAAAAGCTACAACCTTTATGTTGAAATGTTGCATTATGCAACATGAGAACCCTCATAACCTTTATGTCAACTTGCATATGAAGTCATAATCCTTATATGATGATATATGCGAGTTACTAGTCATCATTCCATGTCTTTTGTCACCATGATTCGCTTATGTGCCAAGTTTGGGTTTATGCATGTTTTTGAGGCTTAAGAATGTAACATGCAAGTTAATGAACACATTTGTGCCTCATTTGCCACCATGATTAACTTGTGGCTTAATATCCATTTTTGTCATGTCTTTGCTAAGTCTCTTCTTTTAATCCATTACGTTGTTGCGAACGTATATGCGAGTTTAAAAGCGTTGGGTTATGTTATGGGTAATTTCTAATGACATGAAAATATAACTTAAAAACATGACTTGAAATATAACATGGAAGTTGACATGTAAATATGCTTGAAAATATGAAATTGGGAATTTACCTATTAAGTTAGGTCTACCCATACTATGGAATTGGGAATTTACCTATTGAGTTAGGTCTACCCATATTCTTAAGAAAACTTGAATATGAACATGACACTAGACTAAACATGAAAGTGACCAACTCGAGGTTGGGTTGAGTTTGCAACATAAAGCTACCCGGAACTGAACGACCTAACTAGTAGTTGCAAACAATAGGACCCAATGTGAGAAGTCGGTCATGTTGTGCTTGAACCCGAGGTTAGACCAAGTTGTGGTGTAAAGCTACCCGGAACCGACCGGCTTAACTAGTAACCACAACAAAGTCTAATGTGAGAGGTTGAGGTGCATTAAGTAATTAATGCCACATGATAAGGTTAAGTAAGTTTCCTTAATGACACTTAACCGTATAATACAGTTAATGGATGGGGTTAAGTTAACTTAGACTTAACTAATCTAAACAGGGAAATCGGATGGGGTTAAGTTAGCCTAGACTTAATTAATCCAACTTGGTAGTTTAAGGGGGTTAAGTTAAACACTTAACTAATCTAACACGATGATTTGATGTGGTTAAGTGACCTATACTTAACCAATCTAACTCGTTAATTTGATGTGGTTAAGTTAACCAATACTTAACCAATATAACGTGAAAACATGATAAGGCTAAGTCACGAATCGCTTGAATACACTTGACCGATTTGACTAAGTAAATTGATAGGGTCAAGTTAATATATACTTAACCAATCTAGAATGATAATTGGACGAGGTTAAGTCGTGAATTGCTTAATATACTTAACCAACTTGACACATGGTTTGTAGGGTTAAGTCTTGAACTTGGATACTTAGCCAATTTTGACATGATTTGTAGACGGATTAAGTCATGAACTTAAGTGACACTTAATCCATTATATAAACCCTAGTTCAGAGAATTAGGTGGATAACCGTAATTAACAAGAATAACGGGAATAAGCTAAGTGGTAAACCTTAGTTGGAGAATAGCTAAGTAATAATTCTTAGTCAAGGAATTTTGGACCAGTTCATAGATTGGATGAGTAACCCGATACGGTAGGTCATCGTTTAAGCACATGAGTAGGAGCAAGTTATCTGATTTAGATAAAAGCTCCAGCGAACTGGGTAACGAAGCAGCGACTTCGGGGAACGTGAGGATATTCTTGGTATCCCTCTGTGAGCTGCCAGGTGATCGCACTAGGCTCATGAGAGGTTAAGGTCTGCGTTAGAAGAACCAAGAGTATGCCTTGGTTGCTATACGAGCGACCTAAAGACGGGGATGGATAGGGGATAGTCGACGATACACGGTAGTGCCCTAGATAGCATTTCGTCAGGCTACCTACCATCTTTGGTCAAGCGTGTACGTACGGAAAGGCAGAGAACACCCAAAAAACCATAATTGCTATCTAATTATGGTTGCGGTAAGGCTAGGATGTGGGTTGGCCAGTAGTGTGTTCTCATACAGGATTTATCCTGTCTTGTCTTTCACTAGTTGAGGGAGTGGTCTCGTGGGACCATAGCCACGTATAGGAAAAACAGACCTTAGCATCTGCATCGGCAGATAAATCGAAAGCTCCCGACCGAGTCCTGTATTTCTTGATCTTCCCTGTGACAGGACTCGGATGGCACGATGTGATACATGTGCATACAGTCATGGAAAAACGATTCACGATGAATGCGTGGGAAAAAGGGCGCGGTTGACGGTTAGCGTAATTCCTAGTGGCCCTGGGTGGTTGAACCCAAACCGAAATACGAAAACGTGCAATAGGTAAGCATAATCACTAGTGGTCCTAGGTGGCATAAGTCCTAGTTGCGCAAACGATGATTCATGTTGGGAAAGCCTAGCTAGGTCTAGGGTAACAGTCCAAACGAGCTTAAGGATCATGGAATTACATCGGAGTAGTATAGAACCTCATGGGAAGGCCCGTACGGTCTACGGCAAGGAACTGAACATTTACATGGAAAGAAACATACGAGTTGAGTAACCTATAAATGCGATATATTAGGTTGACATGAACCATTACACGACTTTTGAGTAAGGGTCATTCATGGTTAACACATGATACGGTGGGGATACTAGTATGGTAGGTGCAGAGCTAAAATATAGGATAGATACCATGGGACGTTATACGTGATAGATATCTTGGGAATATTATACTTGATAGGAACCTGACGATGGGATACCTTGTTTTATCTTGACATCGTAATTTATCATGACACCTTAGTTTATCTGAGTTCAGTAGTTCATCCTGTTATTTTGATTTAGCTTATCTATCTTGTCATCATGCTTATGTTCATCTCAGTTTCTCATGTCAGTTAACTTTACTAGTTTTTATGCTGATAGTAGATAGGGCTTACTCAGTCTTTTTGACTGACCCGTTTTGTTTCGCTTCTTGTCTTCCGTTTCCCCCCAGGTTACAGGGAGGAAATACTGTTGTTTAATTCGGACTTCTTCTGCTTGAAGGTCATCATGGATGGCTTGGACTTTTCTTGGCTATGGCTACTTTACTGTTTTACTTGGGGAATAATTTTCGAAAATGTCTTTATGCTTCTTTACTATTGCAAGACAGGTTTTGATGTACTCTGATGTAAAAGGCTTTAGACCTTATTTATTCATGTTATGAAAGTTTGATTTTACTTCCGCTATTTTATATGTTCTGTCTTGTGATATTTCTGTGCATGTTTACCAATAATGCCCCTCTAAAGCTAGTGCATTCCCTTGCGAGTGACCCTAGCGGAGGCGGGGTGTTACACTGGGAATACAACACATCAGAACAGATAACAGAAGACTTTTATAAACATTATAATAATGTTACATCCGAGTACAGAATATCAGAGTACATCCAATTATATTACAACATAAGATTAAATTACAATTAATTTAATACAGTGCAACGGAAATAATAAACTGATACAGCGGAAGTCTATCAATGCTCTGGACACAGCTTTAAGCTTCGTGTTGTATATAACAGTGTTGTATACACAATTATATGATTTTTGTTTGATGATAACAACCAAATATATATATACTATAAATGTGTTTGTTACTGTACTGTTCTATATATACATCACAGACATGAATATAATATTTATATTTAAATAGAATACGACTGTACAAACATTCATATATTCATACAGTATTTTATTTAAATATAATATTATATTTTAACATTCAAACAGTACAAACTATATGACTCCACTATTTGTACACACTCACAGATATTACACATGATACTGTACTTGTAAATAAACTGAATATGATAGACAAGGTTGTTTGACAACAATAAAATAATATTTTATTTCAAACAAACTTGTTTATAAACATAAGTACAATTCTGTTGTTAAACAGCTTCTCAATATAACACTGTCTATACATCTCATATTTATATGCAATCACTGTTTTTACATTTTCATATCCATATACAGTCACTGATACATTTACATTCACAGACACTGTCTCTTAGTCTTCTGTCTTCACAACACTTCATTGTCAGTCCAGTCATCTTCTGCTTACCTGTCAAATAAAACAGAAACACACACAGTACACTGCAATAGGAATAAAACAGAATACATGTGAATATAAATTTTATTCTTAAAATTTTATTTGCCTCATATTTCTGGTGTGTTTCTCATCATTTTTCATGACTTGATCTGATTCATCTGTGTCTAGTTTGTATATATATAGTACAGGGACAGGAAAACTCGTCTGATGGCTGCATGTACACACGTGCATATATATACACATGTGCACTGCCTCGCCGATCAGTGTGCAACTGAGGAGTAGCCACGTGGACCTTCTCGACTCAGTGCACAAGCAAGGGACAGCAACATGGACATGGAGCCAAAGTCAACATGAAGCCAAAAATACAAAAAGTCAAATCAGCAAGTCCATGAATCAAGTGCAATACAAGTCAACAACAAACCAAAGTGGTCGAGACAGCTCAACTGGTCGAGCAAAGTTCAAATCAAAATGACCAGTACAAGAACAAAGCAGAGCATGCAAATGAAAGTGATCAACACATGGGTGCAACCATGATTATTCATGCATTGGTGGATATACAATAATCACAGTAATATGAGTGATGGAGCAGCACTGTTTCAAAGGTCCATGGGTTTCAACAAACATGTGTGCAACTAAATGGTAGCTGCATCATTCATACATGGAGATCATGTGGTCACTAACACATGGTGATGGCAGTAGCAATATCTGATGGGATTAGCATGGCCGAGACAACACAAGTCAAAGTCAAGGCCAGGTCAAGGTGCAGACAATAAGAAGATGCAACAGCATGGTACAACTCAGCATGGATAATGAAGGTGATGCAAGTCAGCATGGTACACATCTGTGTGTGTGATACAAGTATGGTTCATGACTCAGCATTGTGGTGCAACAGTGCAAGGGACCGTGCATACATATGTGCACAAATCAAGCATTCAAGTTCAATGACAAGATCAACACAGGTGGAGGGTGTAGCAAGCATGTGAATGTAATGCAAGTGCAAGTGTACAATGGTGCAACTGGAATTGGTGCAACAGCCCATGTTTGGCATGCATACAAATGTTGACAATTGTACACATACACAAGTATAAGTGGTGCTACAAATCAGGGCAACAAATGATTTTCCAGAAATCTTTTGGGAAAGTATTTTATTGTGGCAAGAAATGTTTCTCAGATAGTATGATTCTAGTATTTCAATGCAGCAAAAATTTGTGCATATGATTCCAGGAAAACAAGGAGAGAGCAAAAATTATGCAAGGAACAAACTCAAAGCAACTTTAAGTATTTCCAGAAATCAACAGCAATGGACATCACAATTTTGTTTGGAAATTACAATGCAAAATTGAAAATCCATCTCAATTAACATGTCAACATTTTCGAATGAACAGATATGGCATACCATAACTTCTCAAATATTTTTTGGACAAAAATTTCATTCAAATTAATTTCCAGAAATTTCATTCATGGCAACATTAAGTTTTTTTCAGGAATCACACGCAAGGGCCAAAAGGAAAAGGCTTATTGTTTTCCAGATTTATCAAGTATGGATTTCCAAAGTCACACAAATTCAAGCAAGGGAACAAATCAATTCAGTCTTGAAGACATTTTTATGGCAATAGTTTAATTGGGGCAAATTGAATTGTTTCCTGTTTTTCTTTATCTCAATATTCACGGCTATTTACAAAGTCAAAAATCACGCTTTTATTTCAAATCGGAGAAAATCAAAAAGGGAAACCCACAAATCAGATCGAAATCATATTTTCGAAATCAGAGCTCAATTAAAGGATTTCTAAATCCTATTTTAACACCATCTCATCACAGGCATTAACAATAAAAAAAATCCAACAAATTAATTTTAAAGAATTCAAGAGAGAATCGATTTACTCACAATTTCATAGGGTTTCGATTGCCAGTCAGAAAGATTCAACCGAACGACGCAAGGATTCAATTCCATCATCTGATTCAAAGCCACAAAGGATTCAATCAATTCAAAGAAGCTATCGATTTGCTTTGGGTTTCTTTCAGCAAACCCTAGGTTGTTTGTCGCCGCCATATTTGTTCTCCAGAGAAATAGAAGAGAACGGGACCAAAGAGATGGGTGCAACACAATTTGAAAAGGGTCGGCCATTTGCTAAGGGATTAGTCTTTTAAATAGGGGATGGCCCTCTTTTCTTTAACTCCAAGGGTTTTCTAGTTTTAATTTCTCTTGCTTATTTTATTGTATTTGTTTTAAAAATTGTCGAACAGTTTTTTCTAGAGTCTGTAAAATTCTAGAGGAATCAGTCAGGGTGTTGACTGTCAGTTTCAGAGTCTGTAAAATCTGAGTTACGGATTACAGGGTTGTAATTCAGGGAATCTAATCTAGGGATTTAGATCAGTCTACGGTTTTGAGCGTAGGGTTAGAACAGGAGCAGGGTTTTCAAGTGTACATTGTCTTGTATGCAGGATCTGTTCTATCACCTAGTAGAAACCTTAGAAATGCAACAGTAGGCAGGATTTTGCCGAAGCTGGGTATATCTGTGTGTGATTTATTTTCTGCATTTCTGTTTGTGCTATATTCTGTTATGTGTTTATTACTTTAATATCCTGTTTGTTTTTAATTCAGTTAAAAACTGTGATAAACCCTATTCACCCCCCTCTAGGGTTAATCTGGATCCAACAATTCGTTCCAGAATCCTGCTCAATATATCTGCAAAATAAGCTACTCGACTGCCCGTGTGGAAAAGAGGGCACCTGAGTTTGCAAAGTGAAACAAACTACGGGTCTGTCATGGGACTGATATGAGAAATCTAACTTAACTAATAATATGGCTAATCACAGGACCACACCGCTAACGCGGAACGAGTTTACTCCATTGGATTGCCAGTGCATATGTTTTATAAATTTTAATTCAAAAACAACGCGATGCTCTTTAGAAAATGAAATCATTATAAGACTCAAGTCTGATCGCACAATGCAACGCAAACCGGAGGATAGAGTTTTACCTTATAATGATCAAACATGCTTGATACGTGGAAAATAATATTTTAATATTATTATTAGTGCCTAATCAGTTTTAAAATACTTCAAAGTAAATGTATCAATCCTAGATGGCGTAGTACCCCATCCTACTATGTCACCATATATAGGTTTACAATCAAAACCATAATGTCGTATTGGAATTAGGTTTTCATCACGAGTCAAGGCTAGGAACGATCTCCTTACCAATTCGAGACACTCTAACAATGTCGCAGGGTCCCCCGCAGTGAACCCTTGGATACTGCAGGGCTGGTCCACAAATAACATTAGTAAATTGGCAATTCCTGAACGTACGCTTCCCGGTCCTATTGAACTTATAAAATGGTCACAATCGACCAATAAATCCGAGGTGCCTCATAATCCGTCAACCACATAAGTAAAAATGTCGGGCCTTGTAAAAACCCTAACACCACTTCTAGTTAGAAAGAAACGTGTGCACTCCCTGCGTTCCCTTGTCCCGTTTCTGACACTAACCGGGATGTGAGGCTCGCGAGGTAACGTTATACACAAAGGCTATGCTTTGATCATCAACCACAAGACTCTGCTTTTCAACTAAAGCCTTGATCATTTGCATCTTGGCGTGCCACATTGACAATCCACGCCATGCTATCGATAACTATCAATACATAAAGGGTGTTAAGCAAGAGAATAAAATTTCCGCCACCAACGGTAATATATTGAATAGAAATCAATTTATATAGAATGAAATTCAATGTCAGACACACATCCATTTACAAGTCTATTCTAGGTCTGAACGAAACCGAAGACACCTTATTCCTCGTCCCATATGTCCAATACAGGAGAGAGGTGCTCGCATATCCATCGATCTCCAAGTACGTCTGGACGATCACACTTATTACCTTGTCTTGGGATGCCTCCCAATCAAGACATTAGTAATCGTGCAAACGATGTGAAGACCTCCAGTCTTCAATCACCGTCTTCATCATCGACTCTTAATCGTCGTAGTAATTATTCGGAATGGGTTAAACCCGGTCTTTCTGAATAACTCTTGTATTTTATAATCAATGATAAAGTATTATAAAAACACATCAAACGCCTCATTCTAATTCAGAGTAGTCTTTTAATAAAATATTCACATTATTAGCCAAATGTTCCCATTAATTTTATCAAAGATAAATTCTTTAAATTTAATCCTTAATCTTCTTTTTAAAGATTCATTAAAACACCAATTCGGTTTTTAATATCAAAAATCATAACTTTATGATTATTCAACTTTAAGAAAATAATCTTATCTTTAACTGAGTTAAAGAACCAATGTCATTTTAAAACACTGTTCATGATAAACCCAAAAGTCATCTTCCATAAAATAT
Source organism: Allium sativum (assembly GCA_030737875.1). Classification (NCBI taxonomy): domain Eukaryota; kingdom Viridiplantae; phylum Streptophyta; class Magnoliopsida; order Asparagales; family Amaryllidaceae; genus Allium; species Allium sativum. The sequence goes on along the minus strand of CM060916.1, from coordinate 743,666,005 downwards.
GGAATTTTCACAGAAATCAAATCAATATATAATCAACATAAATTCCCGTATCAGACTGATAATATAAATGGAATAACGGCCAAGCCTTTTAAATTCCATATATAGTAACGGTTTTCTTTTACAGAAGCTCATCTCGATTATTATTAAATCGAATTCTATTCAATTCCAGTTTAATATATTAAACTGGAAAACTTTACTTTGGAAAATTCCCATTTAAATCTTAATAAAAGATTTATAAATTCCAAATTATATTTTCACTGTTAATTGGGTTAAAGAACAAGTGTCGTTTAAAACACAGTTCACAATAAACCCAATTCACATTTTATTTTATTCTAATTTCTACATATAATTGGATAACTCTAATAATCTTAATTAAAAGATTTATTCTTTTCTCAACTGGGTTTAAGAACGGTGTTATTGAAGACACCATTCACGACAAACCCAAAAATCTAATTTATTTATTTAATTCCAAGTAAATATAAATTTATTGGAAAACTTCATTGAATCTTAATTTAAAGATTTATTCTAGTTAATAACTAGTTCATATTGATAAAAATATATTTTTATCTTTACAAAATTGGAATTTTTCATCCAAATTCTTTTCAAATCATTTATTATTATTTTACATAATTTTTCCATATTTTTAATAAATTTTATTAAGGCCTTTATAGTCGATTTCCATAAACGGTCATTGAACTGCACTTATAGCGATCTTTTCTAAAATTGATTTGGACATAATTCCAAATCCAACCGTTAGATTTTAAAACTCTTATATTCATTGGAAAGCTCTTTTCGATACGAACCCAATGGTTTCGGTTTTAGGAGAATCCGACGGTCGGATCTCCCGTTACGCCAATTTGAAGTTAATGGTCGAAATTCGCGAACGGTCGCTGCGCGGCGCGTTCTATTCAGGTCATACATACATACATACATACATATATATATAATATCGTCGCTTTCTATTTAAAACATATTTTACAAAATATTTGTAAATTCTTTTTAAAAATGATTTTAACTTCATTTTTAAATTTTAAAACAAAATTGAATATCCTATATTTTTATCATATTAAAATATTTATATTTTCAAAATATTAGATTTATAAATCACCTTCCTTTTTTTATATTCATTTTAAAATAAAATAAATCGATCGATAAACCCGTTTGTGTTAGAAATGGCGTTTCTACTTAGTTCGGCTTCACATGTTAATATGTTTATTCTTCATTGCATATTATTCTAAAATATTCGTTATTACAAAATATTCTTTATTTATAAGATTCTTTACTTTAAATTATTCTTTATATGAAGATGTTCTTTATCTCAAAATATTATTCTATTAAAGGTATTCTGAATTGGAATGTGACTCCCTCACTTACCATATAAATTTAGTTATCTGAGTTTCATACATCGCATATATATGACAATAATGATAAATAATCAATAAACCATCCGTTCATATCCAGAGTGGAATTAATAATTGTGTAAGCATTAAAATAATAAATAAATAATGCTCATCACAGATTGTCAATCTATCGATTGACTGATAACTAAACAATTGGGACTAGTGTATGACAAATATCATCCAATACCCGTGTGGGGTTTTCAGCCAACAACAGTTCATATAAATAAATCATTGGATAATGAATTTAAATAATTACAGTTCAGTTTGAATTATTTTCTATTTAACGAATTTTCATTTGTTTAAATTATGAATAAATATTTATAATTTAATTTCACCACCATAATAACATTATAATGATAATTTTTAATCTAGCACAAATCATACTTTAACTTATGATAAATTTTCTAATAAAATGACATTTCCAATTAAATGACTTATTTATTTACAAAATATGTTTAAATCTAAATGACAAATTTATTTGACAAATATGTTCTAATCTAAATGACATATTTATTTGACAAATATATGTTCCAATCTACATGACATATAAAAATGTAAATTTTAATATGTATACAAAACTAATGTATACATGACATATAAAAATGTTAATTTTATCTTTGACAATCATAAATAACATTTCTAAATGAACATAATTGAACTTCATTTTCTGACAATTCTAAATGAACATAAATGACATTTCCAAAATGAACATAAATGATACTTCATTTCTGACAATTCAAAATGAACATAAATGATACTTATATTTTGACAATTTTAATACAATAAAAAAAATGACATTTTTATTTTACAAAACATGATCCTAAATAAATGACATGTTTATTTTACAAAACATAGTCCTAATATAATGACATGTTTAGTTCAACATAACATATACTAATAAAATGACAAGTTTTATTTAACACAACAAATACCAACAAAATGACATGTTTTGTTTGTACTAATAGAATGACATGTTTATTTTAACAAACAATATGCTAATAAAATGACATGTTTTATTTAACACATCAAATACTAACAAAATGACATGTTTTGTTTTAACATATACTAATAAAATGACATGTTTATTTTAACAAGCAATATGCTAATAAAATGACATGTTTATTTCAATATAACATATATTAATAAAATGACATGTTTTATTTAACACAACAAATACTAACAAAATGACATGTTTTGTTTTAACATATACTAATAGAATGACATGTTTATTTTAACAAACAATATGCTAATAAAATGACATGTTTTATTTTAACAAACAATATGCTAATAAAATGACATGTTTATTTCAACATAATATATACTAATAAAATGATGTTTATTTAACACAACAAATACTAACAAAATGATATGTTTTGTTTTAACATATACTAATAGATTGACATGTTATTTTAACAAACGATATGCTAATAAAATGGCATATTTTATTTAACACAACAAATACTAACTAAATGACATGTTTTGTTTTAACATATACTAATAGAATGACATGTTTATTTTAACAAACAATATGCTAATAAAATGACATGTTTTATTTTAACAAACAATATGCTAATAAAATGACATGTTTATTACAACATAACATATACTAATAAAATAACGTTTTATTTAACATAACAAATACTAACAAAATGACATGTTTTGTTTTAACATATACTAATAAAATGATGTTTTTATTCTAATGTAACATTTGCTAACAAAATAATGTTTTTATTCTAATGTAACATTCTATAACAAAAATGATATTTTTATCAAACTTAACATTTTATAACAAAAATGCTATTTATTTCTAATGCAACATTTTAAAACAAAAACGGTATGTTTATCTAATGCAACATTTTAAAACAAAATTGTTGTTTTATTTCTATGTAACATTTTATAACAGAAATGTTATTTTATTTCTAATATAAACAATTCTAATAAAAATGACATGTTTGATCTAAATAAACATTTCTGCTTAAATGACATGTTTAATCTAAATAAACATTTCCTAACAAAAATGCTACCTTTAATCTAAATGAACATTTCCTAGCAAAAATGATCTTTTTATACTAATATAACATTCCTAACAAAATGATCTCTTTTATACGACAATTCTAATTCAACATAAAAATGGTTTTTATATATGACAATTCCAACTCAACACAAAAATGGTATTTTTATATCTTTGATAATTCTAACACTTCAAAATGACATTTTATTCAGTCGATTCTAATTTCAACAAAAATGATTATTTTTTATTGTTGACTCTAATTTAACAAAAGCGACAATTTTATTCGTCAGTTCACATTTTATCAAAAGTGACAATTTTATTTGTCAATTCATATTTCAGCGAAAGTGAGAATTTTATTCTAATGCAACATTTTCTAACAAAATGTTCTTTTTATTCTAATGCACATTTTCTAACAAAATGTTCTTTCTATTCTAATGTATATTTTCTGACAAAATGTGCTTTTTATTCTAATGTATATTTTCGAACAAAATGTTCTTTTTAACTTACATTCCTAAATGAATGATATTTTTATATTAACATAATGTTTTTAAACAAATGACATTTATAACATATCATTATTCTAATAAATGACAGTTTAATATTGTCAATCCTAATCCAATAAAAGATGACACATTTATATTGTCAATTCTAATTTAACAAAAGATGACAAATTTATATCGTCAATTCTAATTTAACAAAAGTGATATTCTAATGTTAACATAACTAGATTCTTTTTATTTCTAATCTAACATTAAAATGGCCTTTTTAATGTTATACATGTTTTCAACATGTATTTCCTTTATTAACCTCTTTTATTCAAAACAATGAATATATTGTGTACTCACGTATATAATGAAAAAAAAAAGTGATTTCTAATGTATGAGCATTTTTCAAACAATGAATATTTTATTTACATGTATACGATAGAAATATGGTTTTCATTATATAAACAAATTTTAACAAACACGAACATTTTATTTATATAATAAAAATATGGGTTTTTATTGTATGCACAAATTTGACAAACATGAATGTACACAATTCAGTTCAATTATTCAACGCAGTCACAAACAATCAATTTAAGATTTCATACAGCATCAACGTAAAATTTATATAGTATAAATATAAATTTCGCATTGCGATTAATAATTAATTTTAATTTAAAACAGAGATCCCACCATGATTTTATCTAAATTTCCAACATGCTCCGTTTACACTCTAGTCAGTTCCATTGCGTAGATCTCGTTTTTCTGATTCCAACGCAACTGAAATATCTGAATTCCGACATCATTTGAATAAGTTACAATAATTTAAACATTAACAAATTGATTGATTAATTATTATTTAAACCTTAATTAGGTTTAACCTTAATCACATTTAGAAAATGCGCTACTGTTCTTTATCCTTCTTCATCGTGAACAAATCGAACCCATTGTCACCTTGGTCTTCAATTTCGCAGGCCTCTTAGAGATTATCAGAACAAGATCCAATAGTACCACGCTGAAGCTCCTCGTCCAATGCTCCGATGGTCGCCACCATGTCAGGTGCGACGCACCCATTCTCGCGGAAAATGAACCCAAACGCAGCCACTTCACAGCAGAAATTCGAACAGCTTAGACTATAGAAACCGATCTCGACCGTATGAAATCAAAGAGGGAACTTGGCACTACCATTTTTGATTTATAAGATTTGATTAATACTTTGTAGATTGAAAGGAATTAGGTGATGAAATCTAGAGCGATTTTGGCCACTGAAATGGACCCTGGCAGCTGTAGTTCTAGAATTAGGTTTAGGGTTGGTTTATTCCTATATTTATAATATTTTATTTATTAAATTCTTTAATTTACAAATAAACCCATTACTTCTTAATAACTCCAAATCCAGCCCAAAGAATGTTGCACCCTGCCAAATACCCCTACTCCGGACACAATGGGATATGTTTCGTAACTCAATTCGGCTGTTACGATATGTTTTTCTTTCAATTAAAATATAAATCATTTAATATTAAATTTGATCGTACATTTTAATTTACCGGGGCCACATACTGACTCTAAAAATTACAGAAAAATTATTTCTAGTTATGGTTTGATGATACGGTCCTAACAAAATTATTTTTGTCAAATTTAGTGACCATTTGAAAAATGGCCATTTTCCGGTCGATCCAAATTGACTAAAACTGTTAAAACACGTTTTCTTTTGCCGCGCTCACATATTAATTTCAAAAATTATGAAAATTGAAACCTAGCAATAATTCGACATTCCAGTTCGAACAAAAGTGGTTTCGTCGAAAATGGAGGTCGTTTGTAAAATGGCTATTTTTGATATTAAAATATATATAAAAATTCCATAGCGACTATTCTGAATTTTAAACTGGGTATAACTTTTTATTCCCGCTATGAAATTTCAATTTTTCAGATTCGTTGGAAAGATATTTTTAAATAGTTTCTAATATTTTTGGTTTCACTAAAATCTGATTTATTTTGCATCCGATACATTCGGTCAAAGTTCAAAATTTCAAACTATCGCGCTATTTCTAACTCCTTTTAAAATTAAAATAAATATATTTGTTCTAACTTCAATTTAAATAAAAAATTAGTCGTTATTATTTAAAATCCATCAAATTTTCTAAAATAAAAATTTTAAATTGGTTCAGAAATTCCGGGTTGTTACAATCTCCCCCACTTAAAATATTTTCTTCCTCGAAAATGAACGAAGCTAAAAGTTGTTTAACTAACCAATTTAATTTTCATTCTTTTATTAGTTTTAATAATTTATTAGTTAAACTAACAATCACACAAAAAAGTTTTCTTTACAATGGTCTAATAATGGCGAATAGCATTACAGCTCCTCCGTTATCTTCTCAATCCCAACCTTCACCTCCTCTCAACCAACCGCCAACCGTCCCCACTCCAGATCCACCCGATCCCCTCAAGCAACCTTCTCCTCTCGCTCCCAACCCTCAATTCAGGCAACGTTTTTTTTCTTCACTTTTTCAATTTCTGCCTGGAATGCAGGAAAATATATGCCTATCGATATGATACCGGCCTTTTCTGATGACGCGATGGACCTCACCCCAGCAATTATTGATGTAGGAACTAGGGTTTGAAAAGATTCACTGGTGGGATTTTTCTTAGATTCCCCTCTTTCCTACACTGCTGTCGCTCAGAAATTAGACTCTCTCTGCAATCCCAAAGGTACTTTAACTATAAAATCTGATGGAGTCCTATTTCTGCTGCAACTTTCTTGTCAGGAAGACAAAGAAAAATTCTCATGGGCGATCCAATTATAATGAAGAACAAGCTCTTTATAATTAAACCTTACGATCCGAACATTAGTAATGTTTGCGGTCTCATTAAAGCCGTCCCAATTTGGGTTCAAATCACAAACATTCCTCTATTCTCATGGTCTCACACAAGAATCAACTGGCTGGCCTGTAGGATTGGTAAACTAATTTGTCTAGACGAGATGACCGAAAAACTTGAAAGACTACATTTTGCTAGGTGCCTTATAGAAATAAAGCCAGATAAGGAGTTGGTGGATGACTTTCTGGCTAAACTACCTAATGGTGGAACGCAGAGGGTTAGAGTTACTTATCTTTGGAGACCAATGATTTGTACAACATGCAAAGTCTTTGGGCATTGTGTTGACAACTGTGAAAGTTCTACTCAAGTGGAAGTCAATCATGAAACAACAAAAGGGAAAAACCAAGTGCAAGTAAATGTCCAAATGAATTCTAACCTAGGAAAGGAAAAAGCTATGAATAACGAAGGCAAGAGTGACATGTATAAACCTACAACCAACACCTCTTCTAGAAGAACCGCTCAGTCTTACACTTCGAGCTGGCACAGAGTTCAAAGAAGAAAAGATTTTACCTTTAAAAGTCAGAATTGGAGAGTAAAACCAAAAATCCCGATGGAGAAGCCTATGATGAATAATGCTTGAGTGGCTAATCCAGGGGGTGAACAAGTCGAAACAGTTCCAAAGGCTAACGAAACTATCATGGAAGAAGGAGAATTCATTGAGGCAGTGCATAACGACGAGGATCATAATGTAGAAGCACAAAGAAAACAAGCCAATGCTGAGGTCCATGATGGAAGTGAAACAATTCTTGATGAGGGAGAAAGCCGTGATGCAGCGGAAGTTGAAAAGGAAAAAACCAATGAAACACATAAACAGGAAAACATTGAGGTGGAATATAACAATGGTGCGAGTGCAAATAATAATAGAGAAATAGTAGTGTATGATCGAAACAATAATGAAACTATTGAAAGAGATCGGTCTATGGTTAATTCAACCATAGCAGTACAACTTGACTTTGCCTTGCAAAATGTTCAAGAAGAGCACCATGAAATCTCGGGTGATTCGATGAGCAAAGCCGAAGTAAATAATAAAGAAGTACCTCCTGATTATTCTCTGCCTGGAAACGGACTCAGAGAAATATTAGATGCAAATCAAACTGTTACCAACTGCAACAGTATCATCAATGATCAAGTAACCAATGAATATAAACCAGCTTTACAAGCTTGTCTACCAGCATACTGTGACATACATCTCCTATTTAACCAATTTGACAAGGAAGAAGAAAAGCAGAAGGCCGAGATTTCAACAGACAAAGTTTGCCAGGCAGAAAAGGAAAGTAACACTGCAAACAGATTGAGTATCATGCAAAAGAAGACCATTTGTGAAAACAACAAAGCGCAACCTTACCATAAGATTGCACTACCACCAGGATATAAACCAGCTAATGAATCTCTACTTTATGATACTACCAAAGCCAACACGGCCAAGAAAGATAACAGAGTGCCAATATCCAGTAAATTAAGTAATGAAGCCTCCTCGCCAGCTACTTTGACTCAAACAGGAACGGATTCATCAGGGGTCATCACGCGATCCAAAGCAAATAGCAGAACTCACAACCCAGAGTATACTAATGTTACAAAACATATGTGTCTGGAAGATTAGAGGAGCTCGCTTGGATATCAAGCTCGATCAATGTAAGCAACTTATAAGAAAATACAACCTCTCTGCTCTCGCCATTCTTGAAACCGAATTGGATAAAGTCTTAACTTTGGGAGCCGCCAGGTACATTAATCCTAATTGGAATCTCATTCACAATCTTGATGATGCTGCATACGGTAGAATTATGCATATTTATGATCCATCATGTCATTTTTTTAATGTTATTACCTCTTCCAAGCAGCACATACATTGTCATATCTCTCATTTACCGTCTTCGATCTCTTTCTACATTACTTTTGTGTACGCTTTTAATTCTGCCAACTCTAGGAACTCGTTATTTCATGAAATGCCCCATTTCAGACAGAATACTCACCCCTGGCTAGTTTGTGGTGACTTTAACTCACCCTTGGCTATCTCTGATAGAATTGGTGGTAACCCCGTTAGTCTTAATGAAATTAGTCCTATCAATATTGCCTTAAATAACTCTGACCTCCTTCCTATTACTTCCTTTGGAGCCGATTTTTTTTGGAATAACAGTAAAAGAGAAGGACCCCGTACTTTTTCTAAAATTGATCATGCTTTCTGCAATACCGTTGCTCTAAACAAATGGCCATCCTTATATAATGAACTGCCGCTCCCTTTATTATCTGATCACTCCCCCCAAGTTCTTCATTTTAGTGATGAAGTCATAATGCGGAACCCTAGTTTCAAAATTTTTAATGTTTGGTCAGAGGACCCAGAGTTCCATGCTATTGTTAAGAACCAATGGAAGATCCCTTGCTACGGAAACCCTATGTATGTGCTTCACAAAAAACTCAAATCCCTTAAACTTGTGCTCAAAAATTGGGCTAAAGCCAATTATGGGAATGATAGTATTCAATCAGCACACTGGCATAGTCTCCTGTCACAAACTCAAGCTCTAATGTTAGCTGATACTTCTAATCCCAATCTTGCTAGCGTAGAAGTAGAATATTCTAACAGTTACAGGAAAGCGCTCACTATGGAAGCAAACATGAGGAAGCAAAAGGCCAGACTGAGATGGTTTGAAGAGGGGGATAGGAATTTTGTTTATTTCCATGCGGTGTTAAAAGCTAAGCAGAATAGAGAAAACATTCTTACCATCACTGATCAGCACGGCCAGGTATACAATACCAAATTTGAAATTCAAAATGCTTTTATTTCATATTTTTCTGACCTTTTCGGAAACATCGACAATTTCAACCCCCAAATTGAAGATATTAATCCTATGATTCTCCCCTTACTTAATTCTGACCAAAACTTCTTTTTAGGCACCGCTATTAATGACGCTGAAATAAAAGATGCCATGTTTCCTTTAAATAGGAATTCTTGTGATGGGCCTGATGGTTTCAACACGTTTTTCTATAAAAATTGTTGGCATATTGTTAATGAAAACATTTTTAAGGCTGTTCAGCAGTTTTTCAAGAGAGGTAAATTAATGAAATCTTACAATAACACCATGATCGCACTCATACCCAAAGTTAGTAATGCCACTCATGTCAATGCGTTCAGACCCATATCTTGTTGTAATTCAATTTATAAGTGCATAGCCAAAATCATTGCTACTAAACTTAAGTATGTGCTGCCTTCCATCATTTCTGATAATCAAACTGCTTTTTTACCGGGTAGAAATATTCTAGATAATGTCACTTTAGCACACGAACTCTTGAAAGGCTATAGAACTTCTAACATCTCCCATCGTGTCATGTTAAAGTTAGATATTAGAAAGGCGTTTGATACAATTCAATGGAGTTCTTTAATTAGGATCTTAAGTTACATGAATTTCCCGCCTTGCTTCGCTGCTTGGATTTATGAATGTATTAGCATTGTTAATTTTTTAGTTAATGTTAATGGTAGCTATGTAGGTTATTTTCCCAGTAAGCAAGGGTGAGACAAGGTGACCCTTTATCTGCCTATTTATTTATCATCATCATGGAGTTCTTAACTAGGCTGCTTGACGAACTAGTTGACACCAACCAGTTCGACCTGCATCCTAAGTGTAAGAATCCCAGAATAACATCCCTCGTGTTTGCTGATGATCTCATCATTTTCTGCAAGCCTAATTCTAAAACTCTCACGAGCATCATGAACACCCTGAATAAATTTTATATGATGACTAGTCTTCAAATAAATCATGATAAATCTGAGTTTATGGCAGCAGGTGTCTCCCCTACTGTCATATTTCAGATTCAATCATTCACTGGTCTTAATCGCAATGATAATACGCTTAACTACCTTGGCCTTCCCTTAGCCATTTCTAGAATTACGGCACTGCAATGTCTTCCTCTTTATAACAGAATCACTAACAAGCTTCAATGCTGGTCTGCAAGAAAGCTTAGCCAAGCTGGCAGACTTACCTTAATTAAATCCGTTGTTAGCGCTATGCAAGTTTATTGGGCTCGTGCTTTTATTTTACCGAAAAAATTACTTTCTATGATTAAAACTGCTTTTTGAGGTACTTCTGGAAAGGCAATATACATCAACAATACATAGCTCCTACCTCTTTTGCGAAATTAGAAAAACCCATTAACAAAGGGGGTTTAGGTATCATTAACACTTGTATATGGAATCAAGCTGCCATGGGAAAACTCGTTGATGACATCTTGAATAAGAAACATAGCTTATGGGTGGCTTGGTCTCATAATCATATTATTAAAAGTGAAAGTTACTGGTCTCTTAATTCTCTTCAGTGGCATAGTTGGGTATGGAAATCTCTTATTAAACTGAAGCCTCTGATTCTTCCTCACTTCAAACATGGAGTTAATGCATACAACAACACCAAATTTTGGACTGATCCGTAGCTTGATCATGGAGTTATTCTTGCTAATGAAGCCTCATACTCGGATATTTGTCAATCAGGGATCAACATGCAAAGCTGTGTTTCCGCATACATGCAAGGCACTTCTTTCAATTTGCCTGCATCTTCAAATCAGTCCATACGTGCACTTTGGCTGAGGATTCTTACCAGTAATGTTTACAACAACAACCATAATCAATGCAGCTGGAAGTGGCAAGGTAATAGTTTCTCCATTAAATATTTTTACCATGAACTTCTAGGTGTTTCACAAATGAATGATTGCAGATGGTCCAAAATTGTGTGGAAAAGAGACAGTACAGCTAAAGATAACTTGAGCTTTTGGAATATCCTCAATAATGCTTTGCATACTAAAGACAAGCTGGCGAATTATGGCATGACCATTGATCAATCCTGCACTCTTTGTAATAAGTAGAATGAGACGCTCCAACACCTTTTCTTTAGCTGCGATACTTCCAAGTAGCTGTGGCATGATGCGCAGCAACAGCTCCATGAAGATAACACTGCAGTCGCTCCAAACTATGACTGGGAACAAATGCGCAAGAGAGCTAGAGGAAAGAATAGAAAATCAAGACTTTACAACCACGTCCTTAAGAAAATTACTGCTGCAATATGGAAGGAGAGATGTATGTGTGTTTTTGAACCCACACGCAATCAAAACTATGGCCTATGGAAACTCCGTGTTTGGCATGATATTCGGGAGAGCCTCAAGTATTTGAAATTCACTTACGATCCCGGAATTTTTGGCTTGTAATTAACTTTCTTTTTATTTTTTCCATTTTTCCTGTTTTTAGCTTCGTTAGGCATTGATATTCTGTGTAATCCCTGTCTTCTTTTGTTTTGTTTCTAGCTTTGTTTCTATGTACTCTTCTTTGGAATATCAATAAAGTGGAAGGGGACCACTCAACCCCGTCAGCTTTGCCAAAAAAAAAAACAATCACACAACACAATCATCAACCAAATAGTTGATTAGCTTTTCAAATATATATAACCTTTATATATTTAAAAATCATATTTCCTAAAATCGGATTATATATATAATCACAAATACGTTAATTATGAACTTGGCACTCTCTACTCATTCTTGGGCATTACTAACTGATATACACGTAAATGTGTATATTTTATCCGCATATTTATCTTATTTTATCTTTTAAATAATTGTTATTGTGTATTTATAGCTGTGTTTTCAGATTGTTGACAAGAATCATGGTTTAGAGCATTTGATGAATAAAGCATGAAGAATTTGCTGAAAAAGAGTGAAGTTAAAATTACTAAAGCTTGAAGAGTTTAAAGCTTGAAGAACGGTTGCAAATAAAGTTCAGTTGGGTAGATTTGGCTCACTAAAGACTCATATTGTGTTCACATTGGCTCAATTGCAGACCATTTCACTCATGTAGCGTTCACATTAGCTCCTTTGCAAGGCTTCTCATTCATGCACTGCATGCGTTCACACTGGCTCAATTACAAGGCCTCTTACTCTACAACCCCGTTCACACTAGCTTATGTGTTATTTGGGCTAATTCTTTAGTCCCACATTGTGGAATTTGCCAAGTAGCCTTTGTCATATCAGCTATAAATACACTTTATCTCAGTCATTGTAAAACACACATTCAGTTTTATTCTGTAATCCTTTTCTTGGAATAAAACTCTTCTTTCTCTCTTCTATTTATTTTTTATTGCATTTTATTTATGTCGTTTATTTTCTTTTTATTTTCTTTTCTTTTAGCTATGTCTATCTAATCCTCTTTAATTAGGGGGTGATGACGCTAATAGTTATGATTCAATATGAATCACATAGCCAAAAGATTAGAACTTCATGTATGTAGATCGAGATTTGAACTAAGGGTTAGATATGAACCTTCATACCCTGTGTCGTTTAAGAGCTATGCTCCTTCACAGGGTATATTCGTGTTCGATCTAACAATTATCAGATCTAGATCTAATTTTAGGGTTTTAGAAATTAATTAGTGAATCTGTCCTGATAGTCTATGGTTGTAGAGCTGAGCTCCTGCATAGGCTATGCTTGTCGTTATTTACATATTTGTTTCTAAAAACCTATTATCGTTGATTCATGTTTGTGACAGAAACATGTATTAGATCTGGTTAATCTTTTGGCTATTGATGATTATGAATCTGATCTATGTCATTATCCCCTAATTGCTTTCACTTATTGTTAAAACTCTCTTTTATTTAATTTTGCTATTTTCTTTGTTTTCAACCAATCAAAAGTTAGGGATAACTTGATTGGATTTATTAATAAAATAATTTGGTCCCAGAGTTCGACACCCTCTACAACAATCCTTATTGTTTTGGAAAGCCGAACGGATTTTACAGTTGTTTACAACTGTATAATTTGTTCGTAAACAAATTTTGGCGCCGTTGCCGGGGACCAAAATAATTTTTGTTTTTAAATCCTTCGGGTTATAATTTTCTTTTTCTTAATAAAAAAAAATATTTTTATTTTATTTTGATTCCTTTTGTTTTCTAGCTTAGATAAAAAAAAGTCTTGTTGGTTGATTTGGTATTTGATTTGTGATACCATATATCTACCAAATAAGAGAAAAAAAAAATTCTTGCCTTTTGTTTTGTTTCCTTTCTTTATTGCTTTCCTTCTTTCTTGACATCCCTCCATAAATTCTTTCCTTTTTACAATTTTTATAAATTAAAAAAAATCTTTTGTGATTTTCTTTCCTTCTCTTCTATTTCTCTTCCTCCTTGCAATTGTTTCACAAATCGATTTCTTTCTAATAGTTTTCTTGATCTCTTTCCTTTTTCTTTTAAATCTCTTTCCAATTTCTCATACTTCTTTTATTTTATTTAAAAAAAAAGTTGTCAAATTTTCTCAAATTTCTTTCCAACTTTCTAGATTTCACATCTCTGATTTCTTGCTATTTTCTTTTCATTGCTTTCCCTTACCAAAAAAAAAAAACTTTTCTGAATCTTCCTCCTTTAGCTATAAATCCTTTTCTCCCTCTCACAACATTCTTCTCAGTTCATCCCCCATTCCTTCTTCGCTGCCGACTACCACCTCATCTCCCTTCTGTTAACCAAACAACTTCATCTTTCCCTCAATACCCCCGTACACCAATCCGTCATCTCCTACCATTACCTGACCCTCACTTCGCCCTTTACAAACAAACTCCTTCACACTAGTCTTCAAATCCATCAGCCCTCACGTTCATCACATAACCTACCTCACGTTCATTACATAAATCTCTCCTTTCTCTTTAAAAAAAGGGAATTCTACAATTCTTATTTGCAGTACCTTTCCCCTTCACTTCTTTGTTTCGCATTCACCACACATTCACCAATCCACTACCGTCCTCCATCGTCCACTGATCAGACAACATCTCCTACCAGAGTCCACAATACACCACTAGAACTCCAACCACCTTACACCTTTTCGCCCATAAAAACCAGTCCACGCCTCCCCACCCTCACTACCCAATCAACGTTCCAATTCAATCACCAAATTCCTAGCTTGAAACGTCAAGACTTCACGCACCTCACACATGTTCAGCATACAACAAACGCATCCTCAACCAGAATTGATCCACCAGAAACCGTGTTCTCCCAAAAATCAGTGAATCTCCCTCCGTTCATAAGCTTCAACAATCCGCATATCCAAAATCGAACACAGATTCAAAACAAACTGTTACTCCCCTCCATCACAAACCTAGAACAAGCCATCGCACTCAACAAATCCAATTCGCAATACACCAAACCGAAACCCCTACTTCAGTCGCACTCTTCACCGATTCCACCAATTCCATCGTCCTGCCCCAATAGCAACTTTCACCGATCCATATCGAACCCGGAAACCACACCTGAAAATTGCAGACCACTTGGTTTGATTCCAGTTTGTGGCTTCGAATTTAAGTCACGTTCTTGTTTTAATTTCTTTATCCTTCGCTTTCTATTTCTTTTCGTGAATTTCCTGAATTAAATTTGAAGAAGAACCGAGTGTTGTTTCCTGATAGGGAACGTGATTTCAGCCAACCTCTGTATTTTCAAATAAGTTTGTTTGTGGGCTTCGTAGGCTTATGGTCTTGAATGGGCACGGGCTTGGGCTTGTCGGCCTGATGATATTTTCGTAGGGTCCCTTTTAGTTTCTTTCATCTTTGTTAGTGTTCTCTTCTAAAAAAATAATTGTTTTGAGCTTTCATTTCTGACTGTGTAACTCGGGTTAATTTTAATTTCTTCTTAGTTCTTCTTTTGGTTTAATTTTTCACATTTTACTCTCTTTTAAATTAAAAAAAAGGGCGAAATTAATAGAAGGGGACAACAACAGAAAGCAGCGGACGATTCAGGGTTGGAGCGGTTGCACACCAAGTGGGGTGTGAACGCGCTAGCGCGACTCAATTGCACTGGACGGACCGCCGATCAAGGTGAGTATTTTCTAACTTTACAGGGATCGCTGCTGCAAATAAACAATATAGACATTGCTTGTAAAACTCTTCTGCAGGGCATCGGCTTGCTTGTAAAAAAAAATTTGTTTTTTTATTCATCTCTGCAATTGACTGTTCTGTGACTGTTCATTCTGTGACTAAAAAAAAATATTGCATTCATCTTAGTTTTGTTTTTACTTTCTAGGGACTTCATTATATTTTGACAACTTGGTTTAGTTCTAACGGATTATTTCTCGGTGTCTAGACTAAGGCAGAGTAATAACTGTTTATAAATATTACGGTGATTCGTAAATATTATATCGGTTGTTCCTCTGAAGGTACTTAAACCTTCGGCTGCATTGCTAGGGTGATTCCTGGTGCACCGATAACTCCTGTCCGTTAACTGGCTGAGAAGTCTTTTGTTGAAATAAATCAAACCGTCATTATATAATTCTAGAAATTGTAAATTGCATTAGGTTCATTTAAAAAAAATCTTTTGTGTCTAATTCTTTTTCTCTAAAAAAAAAATTTCGCTTCTCAAATTTGTTTTTTTTCTCATCTTCCCTTATTCTTCTCGCTAGTGCATGCGTCATTGGACTCGTGATCCTTCGGATAATCGTTTTAGTTCGAACAAACATTTCTTTAACCATGGCCGAAGAAAATCCCCCTCGATCTCTTATGGATAGATACTTCCCCGATCGGGTTTCTATTCCTTCTTGCATCATATTGCCCGCCCCAACGGGTAACCACTTTGAAATTCATTCGAATCACATAAATACTCTTCCAAAGTTCGGCAATTTAGAATGTGATGATCCGTATATTTTCTTGACCAAATTTGAACAAGTTTGTGCAACCATGAAATTTCAACAATTAAGTGACGATGGAATCAAACTTAGGTTAATTCCATTTGCACTTACCGATTATGCTGTATAGCTTGCCTTCAAATACGATTGGAACTTGGGGTGAATTTGTAAACATTTTTCTAAAGAAATTTTACCCTCTGGAAAAAACATCCAAAATTCGAAATGAAATCGTCAATTTTCGTCAATTTGGGGGTGAATCCTTTGCAAAATATTTTGAAAGATTTAAAGAGCTTCTAGTCAAATGTCCACATCACAATTTCGAAAAATGGACTCTTTGTCAAATTTTATACGATGGACTTGAAAATAACTCTCGAACTATGCTCGAATCGATGTGCCAAGGAAATTTTCTAGCCCAAGATCACAATGCCGCTTGGCAATTTCTCGAAAATTTGGCCGAAAAATCTGCTCAATGGGAAAGATCTAACGAGAAATCGATTTATTCCCGTTCTAACGCTCATTCGGCAGAATCATCAGTAGCCTTAGAAGCAAAAATAGACGCGATGATATCCAAATTTGATAATGTCCTTTTATCAACGCAAATAAATCAAGCTCAAGCGTCTCAGACCTCATGTTACAAATGTAACGATCCTAACCACATATCTGATCAATGCCCACATTCATTGGAACAACTCAACGCATTTTACAAAGCTAGGAATGACCCATTCTCCCCAACGTACAATCCAGGCTGGAGAAACCATCCTAACTTCTCTTGGACCCAAAACAATGCAAATTCGAATGCGGTTCGACCACCTTTTCAGTCATTTTCGAATAATCCTTCGAAACCTCCTTTTCAACAAACTCAATTCCAACATCCTGCACCACCTTTTCAAAACCAAGCACAACAATCTTTTGTTCCCCAAGACGATAAACGATTGACATCACTGGAGAAAACTCTCAAAGAATTGACTAAAGTGACGACTCAAAATCTCCAATCAAATACCAATCTTCAAAATTTATTGACTTCGCACATGCAAAACACGAGTCAATTGATTGCTAAACTTGAAATGCAAATGAGTCAGTTAGCCACTTCAGTAAGCGAACGGGAAAGAGGCACTTTCCCGAGTCAACCCATTCCAAACCCCAACCGTCAAAATCCTAACTCCAACCAAATTCACATCATTCAAGATTCAAACGTTAGTCACTTGAATGCGGTCACGACTCTTAGATCCGGCAAAAAGATTGACAACCATGTGGTCAACCCAAATGCTTTACCGGACGATCTTCCAAACCCTGTCGAAAATTTGACCAACTCAGATCAAAACATTGAGCCAATTTCTGACAAGGACCATCCTCAAACTCAAGTAGCCCAACCTACTGAGTTGTCTGCTCCATTTCCTCATAGACTCCGACCTAGGAAAAAGATGGACCAACTAGAAAAGATCCTTGAAATATTTAAGCAAGTTAAAGTGAACATTCCTCTTTTAGATATTATACAACAAGTTCCACAGTACGCGAAATTTCTAAAAGATATGTGCACTCAAAAACGTCATACACATGTACCTAAGAAAGTGTTTCTAGCGGCAACTCTAAGCGAAGTCTTGTCCCAATCGATGTTAGTGAAATACAAAGATCCTGGCTACCCCACAATATCATGTACTATTGGGGACAAGAAAATCGATAGATGCCTGCTAGACTTAGGTGCTAGTGTTAACTTGCTTCCATATTCCGTCTATCGCCAATTAGGGCTAGGAGAATTGAAACCCACCAAGGTTACCCTTCAGCTTGCTGACCATTCAATTAAGAAACCTGTGGGCGAAATCGAGGATGTGTTGATCAAAATAGGCGAATTCATCTTTCCAGTTGATTTTATTGTCTTAGAAACTCAACAGGTTAGCAATCCTGCAAACCAAATCCCTTTGATTCTAGGACGACCCTTCTTAGCAACCTCTAATGCTCTCATCAACTGTAGAAATGGGTCTATGAAACTTTCTTTTGGTAACATGACTGTCGAGCTAAACATCTTCAGAACTGAAAACTCTCCTAACTCTTATGTGGACCAGTTTTCTGGAATCCATGCTGTCCACGATAATGAATCTGAGCTCGACCATCTGAATAACGAAATTGAATCAGATTACGAAACTTTGTTTCAAGATACTCCCGAAAATGTTTCTGATTCGATTCCTGTCGAGCCTCTCACAAATGAGTCTATCCCTCAACCAATGTCTTCAGTTGAGTCGCCCCCAAAATCTGACCTCAAAGTGCTGCCCAGTCATCTTAAGTACGCTTACTTAGGAGACAATGAAACTTTTCCTGTCATTATCGCTTCTGACCTTACTTTAGAGCAGGAACAATTGCTCCTTCCCATCCTTAAGAAAAATAAGGAAGCAATTGGTTGGTCCATGGCTGATATTAAGGGGATTAGTCCTTCGATTGTCCAACATCGAATCCACCTTATAGATGATGCCAAACCCACTCGGGATCCCCAGCGTCGACTAAACCCTATCATGAAAGAAGCAGTTCGTGCTGAAATCCTTAAATGCCTTGACAATGGAATAATATACCCGATTTCTGATAGTCAATGGGTTAGTCCGATTCATGTCGTACCTAAGAAATCAGGGATTACCGTGATCCAAAATGAAGCTAACGAGCTTATCCCAACCCGCACCCAGACCGGTTGGCGTGTTTGCATTGACTATAGGAAACTTAACGCTGCAACACGTAAGGATCATTTCCCTCTGCCATTTATCGATCAAATGTTAGAACGACTAGCTGGTCATGAGTACTACTGTTTCCTTGATGGGTACTCGGGCTATAATAAAATCCCTATCGCTCCTGAGGACCAAGAGAAAACCACTTTCACTTGTCCGTTTGGTACATTTGCGTACCGACGTATGCCTTTTGGTCTCTGTAATGCACCTGCAACCTTTCAGAGGTGCATGATTAGCATTTTTTCTGATATGATCGAGCAATTTTTGGAAGTGTTCATGGATAATTTTTCCATATTTGGTGATTCTTACTCTGAGTGTTTACATCATCTCGATCTTGTTCTTAATCGCTGTAAAGAGAAACACTTAACGCTTAATTGGGAAAAGTGTCACTTCATGGTTAAACATGGAATTGTTTTGGGACATGTCATCTCTAACAAAGGAATTGAAGTAGACAAAGCCAAAATCGAAGTTATCTCTAATCTTTCCATTCCCAAATCTGTTAAGGACATCCGATCCTTTTTAGATCATGCTGGTTTTTACCGTCGCTTTATAAAAGATTTTAGCAAAATCACTCGACCTTTGACCAATCTTCTTGGTAAGGATGTTCCTTTCGACTTCAATTCTGAATGCATTTCATCTTTTGAGCATCTTAAAAATGAACTTGTCTCTACTCCGATCATCTGCTCTCCCAACTGGAAGCTGCCTTTTGAAATCATGTGTGACGCCTCGAATTTTGCTGTTGGCGCTGTCTTAGGACAACATATCGATAAGATTCTTCACGTCGTTTACTACGCGAGTAAAACTCTGAATGACGCTCAAATCAATTATACTACCACTGAAAAGGAACTCTTGGCAGTTGTCTTTGCTCTAGAAAAATTCAGGCCTTATCTAGTTGGCTCACACATCACGGTTTATACCGATCATTCCGCACTTAGGTACCTTTTCTCTAAAAAGGATGCTAAGGCTCGTCTCATTCGTTGGATCCTTCTACTTCAAGAATTTGACCTTACCATTAAGGATAAAAAAGGATCCGACAACGTTATTGCGGACCACTTGTCTCGTCTTACAAATGCCCCGTCTTCTTCTCTTCCAATCAACGAGAATTTCCCTGATGAACAGCTGTTTTCTCTATCCACTGATCCTTGGTTTGCTGACATTGTCAACTACTTAGTCACCAAGCAGATCCCTTCTTTTTGGTCTAAGCAGGATAAACACAAATTCTTTTCCCAAGTGAAACATTTTTATTGGGACGACCCCTATCTTTTCAAGTATTGTCCCGACCAAATCATTCGAAGATGTGTTCCTGACACTGAAATTCACAGTGTCCTCTCTTTCTGTCATGACCAAGCATGCGGTGGTCACTTCGGTCCCAAAAAGACAGCCGAAAAGGTTCTCCAATCGGGTTTCTACTGGCCCACCCTTTTCAAAGACGCGTACGAATTTTGCAAAACTTGTGATCGATGTCAATTCTTGGGGAAAATTTCTAAACGGAATATGATGCCCCTAAACCCCATTCTAGAGGTCGAAAATTTTGATGTGTGGGGTATAGACTTCATGGGACCCTTCCCTAATTCTTTTGGGAACCTTTACATTCTCTTAGCTGTTGATTATGTTTCCAAATGGGTCGAAGCTGTACCATGCAAAACAAACGATAACAAGGTTGTTGTGCGCTTCTTGAAAGAAAACATCTTTTCTAGGTTTGGCACACCTCGCACAATAATCAGTGACAATGGTACACACTTCTGTAATCATTCTTTTGAAGCTCTCATGAGAAAGTATTTGATAACCCACAAGTTATCTACTCCTTACCATCCTCAAACTTGTGGGCAAGTTGAAGTATCGAATAGGCAGATTAAACAAATTCTTGAGAAAACTGTGAATCGAAATCGTAAAGATTGGTCCCAAAAGTTAACTGACGCTCTTTGGGCTTACCGCACCGCTTTCAAAACCAACTTGGGTATGTCCCCTTATCGGTTTATTTTTGGTAAGCCATGTCACTTGCCAGTTGAACTAGAACATAGGGCGTTATGGGCAATAAAAACTTTGAATCTTGATTTAGAGCAAGCAGGTGAACATAGGAAGCTTCAACTTAATGAACTTGATGAAATTCGAAATGATGCCTATGAAAATGAACGAATTTACAAGGACAGAACAAAAGTTTTTCATGATAAATCAATTTTACGTAAAACTTTCATGCCAGGTCAAAAAGTTCTGTTGTATGACTCAAAACTGCATCTATTTCCGGGTAAGCTAAAATCTAGATGGGCAGGACCTTACACTGTACGGACTGTTTGTCCGTATGGTGCGGTAGAAATTGAGAATCCAACTGATGGATCATCCTTTAAGGTCAATGGTCAACGCCTTAAACCTTACTTGGAACCAATACCCAACCAAGAGGAAGAGCTCATGGTCCTCCATGAGCCACATTACATTCGGTAAGACGCACTAACCCTCTTTTGTACATATGTAAATATTCTCTTATTTGTTTTTCCCTTTCACTAAGATATGTCTGATTAAAACTGTGAGGACACAGTCACACTCAAGTGTGGGGGGTAATTTACATTACATCAGCAATCAAATTTTATGAACTAGGTCATTCATTGAACAAGGATTAACTTAAACTCATAAATAACACCTTGGTTCTTGTTTGATAAGTTGAATTGTTGGGTGATGAGAATGAACATTATTTATTCATTGAATCGTAATGTGTCTTTTTAAGATGCTAGCTTGAGACTGTGCAGACGTTAGTCGTGTTCTGGAGTAAGCGTGTCAACCTTTGTTATACGTGTTAGAATGTGCAAGTAAAAATAATCAAAAAAAAAAAAATTCATGAAATAAAAGGATTTTGCACCTACATTTGTTGGATTTTCTGAGTTTGTTTTCATGCATAATATTTTCTTTTCCACTCAAATTTTCAAAATCGTAAGTTCTAAAATCCACTTGGCCCAATTAAGGAGAAATGACTCATTGTAGCGTTCTTCTTCGATACCCCACATTATTCAAACCCAAGTTTTAGTCGATTTACATCCATGTGTCGACAAGTTTATCTTATATTGGTATACTCAAGAACCTTTGTTTAAAGGTCAAAAACGTCACTTTTTATACCAATATTACACCACCCACTCCGTACTTGTTTTAAGGTAGGATAACCATATACCACATCTTATTTTATATGGGTTATCTGTCTTACGAAACTTTGCTTATCATTCCTTTCAGCTTTTTGTATAACAACAATCCAGACTTGTGTGTTGAATTAAGGTTATAGAAGTAGAGTAACTAGGGCACAAAACTTTCCTTTCATGAAGTGTTGGTTTAGTAGAGGAGGAACCAAATGAAATAATGTACGGTATCATTCCATTCCATCTCCATTCATCATTCATCATGCAAAAAAAAAGAAGAAGAAGAAGAAAAAAAAGAAGAAAGAGAGAAAAAAAGAGAAAAAAAAATGAAATAAAGAGAGAGTCTCTCAGAATAAAATAGTCATTCATCATTCTTGACTATAAAGCATTCAGTTCCATTCCATCCACATCCATTATACCGTACTTGGAAGTGAGGATTGTAGTAGAGGAGATGAAAGAAAATAAAAATGTTCATTGGTGCCTTAGTATTACTTTATCTTTTGTAGCTTGAAGTTTAACTAATACACTTGCCCTCTTATCTAGAATATTTTTAGAACTTACAAAATTCTCCTTCATCTATGCATAACTCATATCCAATACATTACAGTTACATTGATGCAGAATCATTCAAAAAAAAAAAAGAATAAAGAAATGATTGGGTGCACATTGTCGATGTGTAGAACTCTGGTTGACACCACGCTCTTAACCTTCAAGACAATTACAGTGTTATCAAGGAATTACGATTCAGCTTGAAAGTTTTTATTCATTTTTGCACCAATAATGGGATGGACAATTTGGGACTAAACCGTTATTATTGAAGTTAGGTAAAATCCTTGGAATGTGAAAGACCTTAAGTATATTGTTTGCTTAATCTGCGTACATAAGACGCTTTGGATTTTGTGGGTAGTATCCGCTGAAAACCCTCACGAGACAACACTCGTCCTACTGGGGACACCCAGAGGTTTAACGGCTTGTTGCATACACTAAATGCAATCGTGTTTCCTACGAAAGTGTGACATATCTTAGTTTAGTTTATTCGAGGACAAATAAAAAGATAAGTGTGGGGGTATTTGATATACACGTAAATGTGTATATTTTATCCGCATATTTATCTTATTTTATCTTTTAAATAATTGATATTGTGTATTTATAGCTGTGTTTTCAGATTGTTGACAAGAATCATGGTTTAGAGCATTTGATGAATAAAGCATGAAGAATTTGCTGAAAAAGAGTGAAGTTAAAATTACTAAAGCTTGAAGAACGGTTGCAAATAAAGTTCAGTTGGGTAGATTTAGCTCACTAAAGACTCATATTGTGTTCACATTGGCTCAATTGCAGACCATTTCACTCATGTAGCGTTCACATTAGCTCCTTTGCAAGGCTTCTCATTCATGCACTGCATGCGTTCACACTGGCTCAATTACAAGGCCTCTTACTCTACAACCCCGTTCACACTAGCTTATGTGTTATTTGGGCTAATTCTTTAGTCCCACATTGTGGAATTTGCCAAGTAGCCTTTGTCATATCAGCTATAAATACACTTTATCTCAGTCATTGTAAAACACACATTCAGTTTTATTCTGTAATCCTTTTCTTGGAATAAAACTCTTCTTTCTCTCTTCTATTTATTTTTTATTGCATTTTATTTATGTCGTTTATTTTCTTTTCTTTTAGCTATGTCTAGCTAATCCTCTTTAATTAGGGGGTGATGACGCTAATAGTTATGATTCAATATGAATCACATAGCCAAAAGATTAGAACTTCATGTATGTAGATCGAGATTTGAACTAAGGGTTAGATATGAACCTTCATACCCTGTGTCGTTTAAGAGCTATGCTCCTTCACAGGGTATATTCGTGTTCGATCTAACAATTATCAGATCTAGATCTAATTTTAGGGTTTTAGAAATTAATTAATGAATCTGTCCTGATAGTCTATGGTTGTAGAGCTGAGCTCCTGCATAGGCTATGCTTGTCGTTATTTACATATTTGTTTCTAAAAACCTATTATCGTTGACTCATGTTTGTGATAGAAACATGTATTAGATATGGTTAATCTTTTGGCTATTGATGATTATGAATCTGATCTATGTCATTATCCCCTAATTGCTTTCACTTATTGTTAAAACTCTCTTTTATTTAATTTTGCTATTTTCTTTGTTTTCAACCAATCAAAAGTTAGGGATAACTTGATTGGATTTATTAATAAAATAATTTGGTCCCAGAGTTCGACACCCTCTACAACAATCCTTGTTGTTTAGGAAAGCCGAACGGATTTTACAGTTGTTTACAACTGTATAATTTGTTCGCAAACACTAACCCCATCTCTAATGAGTTTTCTCATTCTAGGATACTACTAGTCCTATCTCTAATGAGTATTCTTATTGCATATTACTAATCCAATTGTTGATGAGTCCTTTGTTCAGTTCGAACGAGTTGTAACCCAAAGATTTGAGCTAACCAGGGCTCTGATACCAACTGTAACGACTCAGATTTCGCCCGGACCTAATCGATCGCAAAATCGACTAAGAACGTTCAAAAACCCGAATATTCTAACTCTGGGAATACAACACATCAGAACAGATAACAAAAGATTTTATAAACATTATAATAATGTTATATCAAAGTATAGAATATCGAAGTACATCAAATTATATTACAATGGAAGAATAAATTACAATTAATTTAATACAGTGCAGTGGAAACAATAAAATGATACAGCGGAAGTCTATCAATGCTCTGGACACAGCTTTAAGCTTCGATCCAGAATCCTGCTCAATATATCTGCATAATAAGCTACTCGACTGCCCGTATGGAAAAGAGGGCACCCGAGTTTGCAAAGTGAAACAAACTACGGGTCAATCATGGGACTGGTATGAGAAATCTAACTTAACTAACAATATGGCTAATCACAGGACCACGCCGCTAACGCGGAACGGGTTTACTCCATTGGATTGCCAGTGCATATGTTTTATAAATTTTAATTCAAAATCAACGCAATGCTCTTTAGAAAATGAAATCATTATAAGACTCAAGTCCCATCACACAATGCAACGCAAACCGGAGGATAGAGTTTTACCATATAATGATCAAACATGCTTGATACGTGGAAAATAATATTATTATTAGTGCCTAATTAGTTTTAAAATACTTCTAAGTAAATGTATCAATCCTAGACGGCATAGTACCCCATCTTACTATGTCGCCATATATAGGTTTACAATCAAAACCGTAATGTCGTATTGGAAATTGGGTTTCCATCATGAGTCAAGGCTAGGAATGATCTCCTTATCGATCGAGACACTCTAGCAATGTCTCAGGGTCCCCCGCAGTGAACCCTTGGATACTGCAAGGCTGGTCAGACACACATCCATTTACAAGTCCGTTCTAGGTCTGAACGAAACCGGAGACACCTTATTCCTCATCCCATATGTCCAATACAGGAGAGAGGTGCTCACATATCCATCGACCTCCAAGTACGTCTGGACGATCACCACTTATTGCCTTATCTTGGGATACCTCCCAATCAAGACATCGGTAATCGTCCAAATGATGTGAAGACCTCCGGTCTTCGATCACCGTCTTCATCTTCGACTCTTAATAGTTGTAGTAATTATTCGGAATGGGTTAAACCCGGTCTTTCCGAATAACTCGCGTATTTAATAATTAATGATAAAGTACTATAAAAACACATCAAATGGCTCATTCCAATTTAGAATATTCTTTTAATAAAATATTCACATTATTAAGGAAAAGATCCCATTAATTTTATCAAAGATAAATTCTTTAAATTTATTCCTTAATCTTCTTTTTAAAGATTCATTAAAACACCAATTCGGTTTTTAATATCAAAAATCATAACTTTATGATTATTCAACTTTAAGAAATTAATCTTGTCTTTAACTGGGTTAAAGAACCAATGTCATTTTAAAACACAGTTCACGATAAACCCAAAAATCATGGTCCATAAAATATGGTATTTTCACAGAAATCAAATCAATATATAATCGACATAAATTCCCGTATCATACAGATAATATAAATGGAATAACGGCCAAGCCTTTTAAATTCCATATATAGTTACGATCTTCTTTTACAGAAGCTCATCTCGATTGTTATTAAATCGAATTCTATTCAATTCCAGTTTAATATATATTAAATTGGAAAACTTTACTTTGGAAAATTCCCATTTAAATCTTAATAAAAGATTTATAAATTCCAAATTATATTTTCATTGTTAATTGGGTTAAAGAACAAGTGTCGTTTAAAACACAGTTCACAATAAACCCAATTCACATTTTATTTTATTCTAATTTCTACATATAATTGGAAAACTCTAATAATCTTAATTAAAAGATTTATTCTTTTCTCAACTGGGTTTAAGAACGGTGTTATTGAAGACACCATTCACGACAAACCAAAAAATCCAATTTATTTATTTAATTCTAAGTAAATATAAATTTATTGGAAAACTTCATTGAATCTTAATTTAAAGATTTATTCTAGTTAATAACTAGTTCATATTGATAAAAATTTATTTTTATCTTTACAAAATTGGAATTTTTCATCCAATTTCTTTTCAAATCATTTATTATGATTTTACATAATTTTTCCATATTTTTAATAATTTTATTAAGGCCTTTGCAGTCGATTTCCATAAACGGTCATCGAACTGCACTTATAGTGACCTTTTCTAAAATTGATTTGGACATAATTTCAAATCCAATCATTAGATTTTAAAACTCTTATATTCTTTGGAAAGCTCTTTTCGATACGAATCCAATCGTTCCGGTTTTAGGAGAATCCGACGGTTGGATCTCCCGTTACGCCAATTTGAAGTTAATGGTCGAAATTCGCGAATAGTCGCTGCGCGGCGCATTCTATTCAGGCCATTTATATATATAATATGTATCGTCGATTTCTATTTAAAACATGTTTTACAAAATATTTATAAATTCTTTTTAAAAATGATTTAAAATTCAGTTTTAAATTTTAAAACAAAATTGAATATCCTATATTTTTATCATATTAATATATTTATATTTTCAAAATAATAGATTTATAAATCATCTTCCTTTTTTTTATATTCATTTTAAAATGAAATAAATCGATCGATAAACCTGTTTGGGTTAAAAATGGCGTTTCTACTTAGTTCAGCTTTACATGTTAATATGTTTATTCTTCATTGCATATTATTCTAAAATATTCATCATTACAAAATATTCTTTATTTATAAGATTCTTTACTTTAAACTATTCTTTATATAAAGATGTTCTTTATCTAAAAATATTATTTTATTAAAGGTATTCTGAATCGGAATGTGACTCCCTCAATTACCATATAAATTTAGTTATACAGTTTCATACATCGCGTATATATGACTAATGATAAATAATCAATAAACAATCCATTCACATTCAGAGTGGAATTAATAATTGTGTGAGAATTAAAATAATAAATAAATAATGCTCATCACAGATTGTCAACCTATTGATTGACAGATAACTAAACAATTGGGACTAGTGTATGACAAATATCATCCTATAACCCGTGTGGGGTTTTCAGCCAACAACAGTTCATATAAATAAATCATTGGATAATGAATTTAACCGATTACAATTCAGTTTGAATTCTTTTCTATTTAACGAATTTTCATTTGGTTAAATTATAAATAAATATTTATAATTTAATTTCACTACCATAATAACATTATAATGATAATGTTTTAATCTAGCACAAATCATATTTTAACTTATGATAAATTTTCTAGTAAAATGACATTTCTAATTAAATGTCATTTCCAATTAAATAACTTATTTATTTACAAAATATGTTTAAATCTAAATGACAAATTTATTTGACAAATATGTTCTAATCTAAATGACATATTTATTTGACAAATATATGTTCTAATCTACATGACATATAAAAATGTAAATTTTAATATGTATACAAAACTAATGTATACATGACATATAAAAATGTTAATTTTATCTTTGACAATCATAAATGACATTTCTAAATGAGCATAATTGAACTTCATTTTCTGACAATTCTAAATGAACATAAATGACATTTCCAAAATGAACATAAATGATACTTCTAAATGGACATAAATGATACTTCATTTCTGACAATTCGAAATGAACATAAATGATACTTATTTTTTTGACAATTTTAATACAATAAAAAATGACATTTTTATTTTACAAAACATGATCCTAAATAAATGACATGTTTATTTTACAAAACATAATCCTAATATAATGACATGTTTATTTCAACATAACATATACTAATAAAATGACATGTTTTATTTAACACAACAAATACTAACAACATGACATGTTTTGTTTTAACATATACTAATAGAATGACATGTTTATTTTAAGAAACAATATGCTAATAAAATGACAAGTTTTATTTAACACAACAAATACTAACAAAATGACATGTATTGTTTTATCAAATACTAATAGAATGACATGTTTATTTTAACAAACAATATGCTAATAAAATGACATGTTTTATTTTAACAAACAATATGCTAATAAAATAACATGTTTATTTCAACATAACATATACTAATAAAATGACATGTTTTATTTAACACAACAAATGCTAACAAAATGACATGTTTTGTTTTAACATATACTAATAGAATGATGTTTTTGTTCTAATGTAACATTTGCTAACAAAATAATGTTTTTATTCTAATGTAACATTCTATAACAAAAATGATATTTTTGTCAAACTTAACATTTTATAACAAAAATGCTATTTATTTCTAATGCAACATTTTTAAACAAAAATATTGTTTTATTTCTATGTAACATTTTATAACAGAAATGTTATTTTATTTCTAATGTAAACAGTTCTAATAAAAATGACATGTTTGATCTAAATAAACATTTCTACTAAAATGACATGTTTAATCTAAATAAACATTTTTAATAAAAATGTTATCTTTAATTTAAATAAACATTTCCTAACAAAAATGTTACCTTTAATCTAAATGAACATTTCCTTACAAAAATGATCTTTTTATACTAACATAACATTCCTAACAAAATGTTCTCTTTTATACGACAATTCTAATTCAACATAAAAATGGTATTTATATATGACAATTCCAACTCGACACAAAATGGTATTTTTGTATCTTTGATAATTCTAACACATCAAAATGACATTTTATTCTGTCGATTCCATTTTCAACAAAAATGGTTATTTTATATTGTTGACTCTAATTTCAACAAAAGTGACAATTTTATTTGTCAGTTCATATTTCATCAAAAGTGACAATTTTATTTGTCAATTCATACTTCAATGAAAGTGACAATTTTATTCTAATGCAACATTTTCTAACAAAATGTTCTTTTTATTCTAATGTACATTTTCTAACAAAATGTTCTTTTTATTGTAATGTATATTTTATAACAAAATGTTCTTTTTATTCTAATGTATATTTTCTAACAAAATGTTCTTTTTAACATGACATTCCTAAATGAATGATATTTTTATATTAACATAATGTTTTTAAACAAATGACATTTATAACATATCATTATTCTAATAAATGACAATTTAATATTGTCAATCCTAATCCAATAAAAGATGACACATTTATATTGTCATTTCTAATTTAACAAAAGACGACAAATTTATATCGTTAATTCTAATTTAACAAAAGTGAAATTCTAACGTTAACATAACAAGATTCTTTTTATTTCTAATCTAACATTAGAATGACCTTTTTAAGGTTATACATGTTTTCAACATGTATTTCCTTTATTAACATCTTTTATTCAAAACAATGAATATATTGTGTACTCACACATAAAATAAAAAAAGTGTGATTTCTAATGTATGAGCATTTTACAAACAATGAATATTTTATCTACATGTATACAATAGAAATATGGTTTTCATTGTATAAACAAATTTTAACAAACACGAACATTTTATTTATATAATAAAAATATGCGTTTTTATTGTATGCACTAATTTGACAAACATGAATGTACACAATTCAGTTCGGTTATTCAACGCAGTCACAAACAATCAATTTAAGATTTCATACAGCATCAACATGAAATTTATATGGTATAAATATAAATTTCGCATCGCGATTAATAATTAAATTTAATTTAAAATAGAGATCTCACCATGATTTTATCTGAATTTCCAACATGCTCCGTTTACACTCTAGTTAGTTCATCGCGTAGATCTCGTTTTTCTGATTCCAACGCAACTGAAATTTCTGAATTCCGACATCAATTGAATAAGTTACAATAATCTAAAATTAACAAATTGATTAATTATTATTTAAACCTTAATTAGGTTTAACCTTAATCATGTTTAGAAAATGCGCTGCTGTTCTTTATCCTTCTTCATCGTGAGTAAATTGAACTTATTGTCACTGTGGTCTTCAATTTCGTAGGCCTCTTAGAGATGATCGGAACAAGATCCAATAGTACCACGCTGAAGCTCCTCGTCCAACGCTCCGATGGCCGCCACCATGTCAGGTGCGACGCCCCCATTCTCGCGGAAAATGAACCCAAATGCAGCCACTTCATAGCAGAAATTCGAACAGCTCAGACTATAGAAATTGATCTCGACCGTATGAAATCAAAGAGGGAACTTGGTGCTACCATTTTTGATTTATAAGATTTGATTGATACTTCGTAGATTGAAAGGAATTAGGTAACGAAATCTAGAGCGATTTTGGCCATTGAAATGGATCCTGGCGGCTGTAGTTCTAGAATTAGGTTTAGGGTTGGTTTATTCCTATATTTATAATATTTTATTTATTAAATTCTTTAATTTACAAATAAACCCGTTACTTCTTAATAACTCCAAATCCAGCCCAAAGAATGTTTCTCCCAGCCAAATACCTCTACTCCGGACATAATGGAATATGTTTCGTAACCCAATTCGGCTGTTACGATATGTTTTTCTTTAAATTAAAATATAAATCATTTAATATTAAATTTGATCGTACATTTTAATTTACCGGGGCCACATACTGACTCTAAAAATTACAAAAAAATATATTTCTCGTTATGTTTTGACGATACGGTCCTAACAAAATTAATATCGTCAATTTTGGAGATTGTTTGAAAAATGGCCATTCTGGTCGATCCAAATTGACTGAAACTGTTAAACACGATTTCTTTTGCCACGCTCACATATTAATTTAAAAAATTATGAAAATTGAAACCTAGCAATAATTTGACATTCCGGTTCCAACAAAAAGTGGTTTCGTCGAAAACGGAGGTCATTTATAAAATGGCTATTTTTAATATTAAAAAATATATAAAAATTCCATAGCGACTATTCTGAATTTTAAACTGGGCATAACTTTTTATTCCCGCTATGAAATTTCAATTTTGCAGATTCGTTGGAAAGATATTTTTAAATAGATTCTAATATTTTTGGTTTCACTAAAATCCGATTTATTTTGCATCCTGTACATTCAGTCAAAGTTCAAATTCAAACTTTCAAACTACTGCGCTATTTTAACTCCTTTTAAAATTAAAATAAATATATTCGTTCTAACTTCAATTTAAATAAAAAATTTAATCGTTATTATTTAAAATAAATTATTTTAAATATTTAAAATCCATTAAAATTTCTAAAATAAAATTTTAAATTGGTTCAGAAATTCCGGGTTGTTACATAGAACTCCATAATATATGTAAACAATTCTCCAAAATATGTGTGTAAACGGTTCTCCAGAATTATATGTATAAATTGTATAAAAGTGTTTCATTTCCAAACTCCATTATTTTTAGAAATAATACTTGCATAGCATAGGGGAGAAGAGAAGAGCTGTGAGGAATAGGGGAGAGGGTGGAGGTGTATTTATAGTTGGAGTAGAAGGCCCCCGGCCATCAAATATTATGTTTTCATTCTAAACCGCAATGTCCTTGGGACAATCCGGGTTGGTCATATTAGCAATTATCAGCCATGTACGTTGCCCTGAAAACAAAAATCCAATCATCCTCCTTTTTGTACTAGGCATGAAATCGTGCCTGGCTTGTTTTACTGGGTCGACACAGGGGTCGACCAATGTATGGTATGGGTCGACATGGAAAGAATCTAGGTTACCCTAGTGAAAATGTAATTAATATTTATATATTTTTGTTTGTTCATTTTAAATCTCGAATCTGTCAAACTTCAATTTGTCATAACTTCTTCATTTTAAATCTGTTTTACAAAAACCAAATATCTATCTAAACCAGAAAATCATAAGGGACACAATGGTGCAATTCCCTAGCCAAATTCCATATAGTTTCATGACTCATATTTTAATCTATTAATTTATTAATTAACCATTTAGTATTAAAATATGGGTTGTTACACGACCATTCCAGACAAATCCACTTCCGCGCCCATTAGAGAAGGCCTTGATTGACTGCATCTGTTTCCACATCTCATTAGCATATGATGGGGTCCCAGTATAGTCGAAAGGAAAAAGACGCCTGTAACACCCCGAAATTTTAAATATTAAAATTAACCAATTTAAGAATACTTAATTGTTAATGTGAGAATTAAGGGAAACAGGTTACGCCATTACGTTTGTCTCGGAATTCTGCTTGAGATAGAGTTCGAGTTTGCATGAATCGGACTTCGTATGAAGAAGTTATGGCCCTCAGAAGTTTCAAAAATTTATATAAAACAATTCAGAAAATTAAATACCAAGGAAGGTCGACCTGGGGGTCGACCTACCCCTGGCCACGTTGACCAGGGGGGCGACCTCCTTATACAGGTCGACCTAGGGGTCGACCTCCCCCTCGGGCCAGATCTAAAACCTGACGTGTTTCTTTGTGTGATGATTTTCTGACTCATTAGGGCTTGTGTGGCAAGTTCTGGTTGGTTCTCTTAGGTTTGAATGCCTTTGATTGGTCCTAGGATAATCTAACGTCTTAGGTTGATTTAAACTTCTATAAAAGAGTGCCTAGAATCAAACCCTAAACCTAAACAAAATTTGTCTCTTGGCCACCATGCTGCTACTAGGATAGTTCTCCTTCCTAAAGGTTAGGGATTAACAAGTCAGAATTCTAATTCAAAAGACGAACAAATCATTCTCTTCGCTAACCTATCTTTGTGAGTACTATTTCTCTCACAATATAATTAATAAATTAATTATGATGGGTTGTAATTGGATTATGAGAACATGTCTGTTGAATTACGTGATGTTGTTTAACTTTGTTTATGTTGGTAGATCTATTTCATATTTAACTTGATTCATTTTATGCAAGTTTGAGATGTTAAATCATATGTTAATTCATATGTGAATCTTATGCAAGTTTGGGATGTTAAATCATATGTTAATTCATATGTGAATCTTATGCAAATTTGGGATGTTAAATCATATGCTAATTCGTATGTGAATCTTATGCAAGTTTGGGATGTTAAAACATATGTTAATTCATATGTGAATCTTATGCAAATTTGGGATGTTAAATCATATGCTAATTCGTATGTGAATCTTATGCAAGTTTGGGATGTTAAATCATATGCTGATTCGTATGTGAATTTTATGCAAGTTTGGGATGTTAAATCGTATGCTAGTTTGAATATGAATCTTATGCAAGTCTATATGTGAATTATACACAAGTTTATATGAAAATCAAGTATATACATATGCTAGTTTATATGCAAAAACATGTGATAAATCCATATGCAAGTTGTAGAAATCCATATGCAAGTTTAGGTGAAAAACTATATTCACATTTTTGGGTGAAAATTATATTCACATATGCAAGTTAGGTCAGACCCATAATCAATATATGCAAGTTCACAATTTCATGTTTAGATCTATATTTAGATCCATGGTAGTTTATGCAAATATACGATTCTATATGCCTATGCTAGTTATTGGCTATGCAAATTTATGTTATAATTCATATTTGCAAGTTAGATCTATTTTATGTGTTATGCAAGTTGTGTGTTTCTTTTCTTTTATAAAGTTAGACTATTTGCGAGTCTAACATATCTCATATTAGAACGTACAAATAGCGTGGGGACAAAAAGGGAAAATATTAATTATGCAAATTGTGAATTGACATAAAAATAACTTTAAAGGCATATAATTAAATTGAGACATTAATTGGTATAATTCATATACCTAAAAAGTCTGGACATAATTTAGGCGACAATTATGGACATAGATTAATTTTGAAGTTATTGACAATTTGAAATAGGGATATTAATTCAAATTGGAGTTGAATAAATTAAGTGCATAATAAATTCCTGAGACACGAGGTTAGACTCGTTTGTGGTATAAGACTGCCCGGAACCACCCGGCACATCCAGCAACCACAAACGGTAGTCTAATGTGAGAGGTCAAAGGCATACATTAAATGAGTAATAAATGCCTAAGACACGAGGTTAGACTCGTTTGTGGCATAAGACTGCCCGGACCCGCCCGGCACATCCAGCAACCGCAAACGGCAGTCTAATGTGAGAGGTCATAGGCGTAATTAAAAGATGCTTAGACAAGAGATTAAGTCTGGCTTGTGGTGGAAGTCTGCCCGAAACCGCCCGGCATATCCAGCGGCCACAAGCAATCGACTTAATTTGAGAGGTCTGTGCATTAATAATTAATTATTGTTGATCATATATGAATATGAATGACAAACAGAAGTTTGGTTGAGTTGAGTAATTCTCTGAGTACCAACCTGATGTTGATTTCGGTCTTCGGGGTTGATACTTAGGGAGTTATTCTCTTAACCAATGTATCTGTGAACTAAGATGTACTTAATCATAAATTAAGTAAAACATGATATATACATAACATGATAAGTGGATA
Source organism: Allium sativum (assembly GCA_030737875.1). NCBI lineage: Eukaryota > Viridiplantae > Streptophyta > Magnoliopsida > Asparagales > Amaryllidaceae > Allium > Allium sativum. The sequence continues at coordinate 743,630,962 of CM060916.1, read as the reverse complement.
GGGTTAAGACCAGCTTAACCAATAATCTGATAAGTGGATAAGGTTAAGACCGGCTTAACCAATAATCTGGTAAGTGGATAAGGTTAAAACTAGCTTAACCAATAATCTGATAAGTAGGTAGGGTTAAGACCGGCTTAACCAATAATATATAAGTGGGTAGCGTTAAGACCAGCTTAACCAATAATCTGATAAGTAGGTAGGGTTAAGACCAGCTTAACCAGTAATATATATTAATTTGATAAGTGGGTAGGGTTAAGTCTAGCTTAACCAATAATATATATTAATCTGATAAGTGGATAAGGTTAAGGCAAACTTAACCAATAATACATATTGATCTGATAAGTGGATGGGGTTAAGACTAACTTAGCCAATAATATATAAGTGGATAGGGTTAAGGCCAGCTTAACCAAATATATATATTGATCTGATAAGCGGATAGGGTTAAGACAAGCTTAACCAATAACACATGTTGATTTGATAGGTGGGTAACATGGGTGACATGTGGGATATAATCATTAACACTTAACTAAGATAAACATGTGGTGGGACATTGGGGTTAAATGGATGACATGAGAGACATGTGAAATACGATTAGAGACAGTTAACCAAATTGAAACATGTAAGAAGACATGAATAAGAAGAGGTTAAGTGGAAAATTCTATTGGGGACCAAGCATAGGTGGAAAGCTTGTGTCAAGCATGGGGGACCCATTTCAAACCAGTTACCCATTAAGTATCTTTGTGAGCTCAAGTTAGATCGAGGACGGGACACACTTACTTGGTCTGATTGTAAGAGATCAAAACGAGTTAATGGTGACAACGCAAGTCCAACGAGGTCATGTGCGTGCGTGGGCCCGGGCTGGTAGGTAAGACGTTGTTGCTTCATGTAGATATAAGCCGTGCATTTTTAGTGATATCGGGCTGCCACTTTGGGGAGTGATACACCCCACTTTGGGACCAGCACGAGTATCTACGAGTTAGGGAGCCGATCGAATAGGGAAGGTAGTGGGTACGACTAGCGGAGATAGGGGCAGGCGGCACGTATGAAGACAACTAGGAGTCCAACTACCATATTATGAATAAATGTTGTAATTAGAATGGGGAGGGTAGTAGGTACAACTAGTGGAGATAGGAGTAGACAACACCTATGAAGACAACTAGGGGTACACGAAACTACCATTATGATTATTATGTTCAGAAGGCAGGATCAACTTTTAGGGGGACTAGTAATGGTGCAGTATAGTAATTATCCTATAGTGATTAGGAGCGAGATTAACGCCAGAATATTCCTCTTGTTTGTTTTGTCTTGCCCACTTGTTTCACAGTCATTCCTTGTTTTACCAGTTTATGCCTTATCCTAATTACTTTAATAATTATATCGTTAAAGTTATGGTACTCGGCAGACTTTATGTATGACCCCCTTTGTTTTCGCCTCTTTTCTTCCTTCCCCCCTAGGTTCTCAAGGTGGGACTAGTGCTAATGGAGCTTGATTCGGATCTTTCTCTCTCTTTGGAAGTGCTTGGATTGCCGAAAGTAAAGTTCAGCTCATCTCTTTTATGGCTACTTATGTTGGGGTTATGCTTTTTACTTTATGTACTCAAAAAAATAATTTGTCAAAATGGATACTAAGTGTACTTGGTTTTACTGTTGGTTTATGATGTTGTTGTAATCAAACTATTTCTCCACTGTAATAAAAGTTGTTTTAAAATTTTCAGGTACCACTATATGTATCTATCTTATTATATTATGTTCTATTCACCAATAATACTCCATGAAAGTTAATGCATTCCCTTTGAGAGTGACATTAATGGACGTGGGGTGTTACAACACCGATACTTGGCATAGAGAAATGATGCACATAGAGAGTCGTTGGATTTAAAACAAGCCCAAAGCTTACAGGTGTAAGCTTTACACACCTATTGAGGCTTCTAAAGGCTGAACCCCCTTCATGCTTGGGGAGACATATGATATCCAAAGAGACCCATTGATGCTCCTATAATCATCTTACTTCCTCATAAAAAAGATGAGGCTAACGTTCGGAATGAACGAAAGAAAGAAGAAGGCATCATGGTTGCAAAGACATGCGACGCAATAGAATCGAGCACCAACTTAATGAGAACTAACCTTCCAGTCAGGGAGACGAGGGTCGAGTTCTAGTTCAAAATATTCCCCTTTTCTTTTTCAGTAAGAGGATCAGAAATCACATTGAGCTTCAACCACGATAAAGGATGATTCTGAGGTAAGAGAGAGGAAGCAAAGCCTCTCGAATAGTAAGTAATCCACAAGACCTTACCCTAGTTCATGGATTTTTTGGGAATGAAGAAGCTCTTCGATGTTTGAGAATGGAGTTTTGATGACAACAACCTTATTTCAATTATCATTATTAATTGATTATAAAATATATACTAACATATCTATCTAGAATATATATATATATGCAGGGTTTGCATACTGGATTTAAATACTGAAGACTACACAGTTTTTAGAGTTTCAAAAGAATTAGGATTCATAAGAGATTCAAGACTCTTGAGTTATCAAGATATCAAGATTTCAGGAGTTCAAGAAAAATATAGTAATAGAGTCTATTTATATGTAAGACTCTGAATAGCACTCCAGGTTCAAATTCTACTTTTCAAATTCTGATTTTAAAATTTCAAATTCTGATTTTCAAAATTCAAATTCTAATTTTAAGAATTCAAATTCAAATTTTCAAAATTCAAATTCTGATATCAAATTATTTTATTTTACTTATGATTTCAAACACATATAATGTTTTAATATATAAGTTTATAATATATAGTTATACAGTTATATAATTATATGGTTTTATGTTTTAAACCTTATAACTTTATAAATATGTTTATATATTATATTATTATGATTTCATATGATTTTACACTTTAGAATATTCATTTATATCACTAAGGTTTAATTCAAAAATTTCTAGATTAATATATATGTTTAAACACTTGAAAAATAGTTTTAAAAAATAAATATAACATGCATATGTCGACATACATAGAAGCCTATGTCGACATACAACTGTTAGAAATTCAATTTTCAAAGGAATTGTCTTTTCACTATTTATAACGTTTCTGAAATGTTGGAATCATTCAAATGCTATAAATAGGAGATGATTTCAAATTTTTAAATAATTCTTCTTCCCATCTTCACCCCTCTTTATACCACCATTAAAATATATTATTTTCTTGATTCCTATATTATACTTTGTCGATTTCTACTCAAATTAAATAAAACTTCATCTTTTCTCAATCACTATCTACTACTCTCTGAATTGAAGTGCTATTAAAGAGTTATAGGGCTGTTGTAATCATTTGGGAAGTGTTTGGGAAAGGGTCTGTTCCCTGTAGTCCTGAAATCAAGGAAAGGGAGCGGTGTTAACCTTGTAACCGTGACATCAAGGGTGTCTGGAGCAGTGTTAACCTTGTAGCCATGAAATCAAGGGGTTGTACTTGGATATCGATAATAATAAACTTGCGCAATTCAGCGTTGCGTGATAGTGGAAGTAGGAATAATCCCAACCAGTATAAAATTTGGTGTGTTCTTTCTTTTTATGCATTTTATATTTATATTTTTCTATGTTTATGATTGATTTTGTGTCTGTGATCATCTCTGTTGTGTGTGATTCATATAGTAGATCAAATAAGTTTAAGATTTTCTTTAATTCCTCGTAAATACTATTCACCCCCCTTAATGTTTTTTTTGCCTTAAGATCTGCATTCTGTATTCCCTAACAATTGGTATCAGAGCACAGGTTGTCAAAAAGTTCATAGTCTGATTTTAGAAAATATTAAATGGAAAATTTCGAAATGATTTATAAACTAGTTTCAATTCATGCACTGCATCAATGTTGGAAGAGTCTGCATTCAATTATGTTGGAAATTCAAGTGATCTACTGAATTGTTGTCTAGTAAAGGAAAATATTTGTTACATGGCTACTGGAAATTCAAATTCTGAAAAGTTGGGATACATGGCTATTGAAAATTTAAATTTTGAAGTGGTGTGTTACATGGCTATTGAAAATTCAAATTCTGGTGAACAAATAGTGGAAATCAAAAAGGACAAATGGATATTGGATAGTGGTTGTTCTAGACATATGACGGGAAAATCCGGAATTACTGAATAATCTAGTATATGAAGATGGTGGAATGGCCAACTTTGGCAATAAATCTAAAGGATATATTGTTGGCATCGGCAATGTCAGTAATTCTAAAACTCCTACTATTTGTAATGTTTTATTAGTTACGAATCTAAAACATAATTTATTAAGTATAAGCCAACTTTGTGATAAAGGCTATAAAATAAACTTTGAAAAGGATAAATGCTTTATAGAAGATAGGAATTCAAAAGTAATATTCAAAGGAGATAGAAAGAAAAATATCTATATATTAAGTATGAAAATCTGCAACGATAATTTATGTCTTATGACCAACACAAGTGACCGTTGGATTTGGCATAAGAGATTTGATCATAAAAATTTCAAACACATCTCTAGGATTTATAAATTAGATTCAATTAGTGGATTACCCAAAATGAAATTTGAAGTAAATAATTTATGTGACGCTTGTCAGTTCGGAAAATTGAAAAGAAGTCCATTTAAATCAAAAAAGGAAATTACTACCTCGAAACCATTAAAATTAATTCACATGGATCTATTCGGTCCATCCCAAACTCAATCATTAAATAACAATAAATATGTTTACGTAATAGTCGACGTTTTTTTAGATTTACTTGGACTTTGTTTCTTAAAAATAAAAGTGATGCTTTTGATAAATTTAAAACTTTTGCTAAAGAATTCAAAATTTATTATCCTTAAAAATCAAAACAATACGTAATGACCATGGTGGAGAATTCAAAAATGAAAATTTCGAAAAAAAATTGTAATAAAAAGTGAATATCCTGTAATAATTCTTTCCCTAGAACCCCTCAACAAAACGGAGTAGTTGAACATAAAATAGATCGATACAAGAGTGTATGGGAACTATGTTATCTGATAGTAATTTACTAAGGATTTTTTGGGTTGAGGCAGTTGCAACAGCTTGTTATATTTTAAATAGAATTTCTATAAGACCCTTAACTCATAAAACACTATATGAACTTTTGTATAATGAGAAACCAAAAGTATCATATTTTAAAATATTTGGAAGTAAATGTTTTATTCTTAACACTAAAGAAAATTTAGATAAATTTGAGTCGAAATCTGATAAAGGAATATTTATTGTTTATTCAAAGAGAAATAAGGCATATAGAGTTTTTAACTTAAGAACTAATACCATCGAAGAAACATTAAAAGTATAGTTTGATGAAAATTATAAAAATATTACAAACCATATTGAAGATGAAAGTGAAATGGAGATAGATGAAACAAATAATGAAATTAATCAGTCAAATAAAAGAATTAGATTACTAAGAGATCACCCTGTAGAAAATATCTTAGGAGATATTGAATCTGTTGTTAGGACTCGAAAACAATTAAATAATATGAGTAATTCAGCATTTATTTGTACTATCGACCCTAAGAATTCAAAGAAAGCATCATCTGACGATTAATGGATCCTTGTTATGCAAGAGGAATTGAATCAATTTCCCCGGAACAATGTATGGGAACTTGTTCCTATACTAGAGTATAAAACCATAACATGAACTAAATGGGTTTATAGAAATAAAATGAATGAACACGGTGAGGGCGTAAGAAATAAAGAACGGTTAGTAACACAAGGTTATACTCAAGAAGAGGAATAGATTATGATGAAATGTTTGCCCCCGTAGCAATATTAGAAGCAATTAAGGTATTATTAGCCTTTGCTAATCATAATAATTTCAAATTATATCAAATGGATGTTAAAAGTGCTATCCTAAACAGATATGTTAAAGAAGACTTATATGTAGAGAAACACCTCATTTTGAAGACGAAAAATATCAAATCATGTATATAAATTAAAGAAAGCGTTATATGGATTAAAACAAGCTCCTAGAGCTTGGTATGATAGATTAAGAAACTATTTATTACAATCTAACTTCGAAATTGGTAAAATAGATAACACACTTTTTATTAAATGAAATAATAACGATATAAAATTAGTACAAATATATGTTGATGATATAATCTTTGGATCAACGAATAATAAAATGAATAAAGAATTTTCAGATATTATGACCCAAGAATTTGAGATGAGTTACGTGGGAGAACCAACATTCTTCTTAGGCTTACAAATTCACCAATTAAAGAATGGAATATTCATTAATCAAGAAACATACACAAGAGATTTAATTAATAAATATAATTTAACGACAACTAATGGAAGACCAACTCCATTAGCAACTAATATAGCCTTAAGAAAAGATGATACATCAAAAGACGTTGATCAAAAATTATATAGAGATATGATAGGATCATTATTATATATAACCGCCTGTAGACCAGATATAATGCATAGTGTATGTCTCTGTGCAAGATATCAATCGCAACCTATGGAAACACATTTGAAAGTCATAAAATGTATTCTCAAATATGTAAAACATACATTAGATTTTGGATTATTTTATCCTAAGGATGATATGTTTGATTTAATTTCTTATTGCAACGTTGATTATGCGGGATGTAAATCCAATCGTAAAAGCACTAGTGGAACATGTCATTTATTAGGACATTCACTAGTTTCGTGGTTTTGTAAAAAGTAAAATATCATATCTTTATCAGCAACTGAAGCAGAATATGTATCTGCTGCTTTGGCTTATTCACAAGTAATATATATGCAACAAATTTTAAAATATTTTGGATTAAATGTAAACAAATAACCAATATACTGCAATAATACAAGCGCTATAAATATATCTAAAAATCCAACTCATCATTCAAGAACTAAACATATTAATATGCGACATCATTTTCTAAGAGATAACGTAAGCAAAGAGAATTTTTCACTCGAATTTATAGAAATAGAAAAACAAATAGCAGATATATTAACAAAACCATTAAATGAAGCAACATTCAGTAAATTTAGAAGAGAATTAGGTATTTGTTCATTAAGTGAATTACAGTAGTTAAATATATTAATATATAATAAAGTATAACAAAAATCAGAAAAATAAAGTTTCAAATACATGTATGTCAACATACAGTTTTTGACATATCGACATATAACTACCAGATTTCAAAAATTAATTCCCACCAAAAGTTAGTTACAACAACTGTTTAAGCTTTCTATTTCAAATTTTCTTCTTCATCCTCTCATTTCATTTCTAGAAAATCTCAAAACTAAATTAAACAATGGCCTCCACTAATTATAGTAATCAAATCAATCCCGAATCGTCCACCTGACCATCCGAAGGTCCGTTTCAACGCTATACTCTGCTCGTGTGATGAAGTTAGAAAAGAAAATGGAGAATGTACTCCAAACGCTCACTGAAATCCAAGTTCTACAAATTAGGATGAATCAAGAGCATGTAAAACAAGGGAAAGTCATGCGAAATCTACAAAAGTTTGTTATGGATAATCAAACAAATCCGATTATCATCAAAGATGATAATTCAATAGTGGAAGAGGAAGAAGAAGAAGAAGAAGAGAAAGAGGAAGAGATGATAGAAGAGGAGGAACAAAAAGAGGCACAAAATGAAGGTATGGTGGAGGACGATTATGTCATATACGTTGGCGAAGTTTATTTCGATCGAGAAGGGAATATGATTGAGCAAAACGGGGAATTTTGTCTCCATTACCCCAAATTTCCCAATTCATAAGTCCCTAATCATGAAGAATCATTAGACGTTTATTTTACGTGTGATGCAATACGCACATAGTATTTCGTGTTCTCGTATTGCATTAGTTTGTATTGTTTGGCTTGTAAAACAATGATTAAATTGTTTGGTTCATACAATGTTTTTTCCATATAGATTTTGGAATTATAATATTAAATATATATAATAAAAAGATAATATAGGCATGAATTTAGGAGGAGTCATGTATATTAAGTACCTTAGTATAGAATCAAAAATTGTAATCCTAAAATATATAGATAGAAATAGGTTAGAGATAATTATGGTACAGATTTAGGGGGAGTATATTTAGAATTTCTTTTTGTTGATGACAAAAGGGGATAAATTATAAAATAAGGAATAATTAGGCTTAGTTTAAGGGGCAGTTTGTAGGATTCATGGTGCAAGGGGGAGTAGTCGAAGGACCGGATCAAAAAGTATCAACAGGTATGAATATTTTATAAATCAAGGTTATCATCATCAAAAGGGGGGAGATTGTTGGAGAATGGAGTTTTGATGACAACAACCTTATTTCAATTATCATTATTAATTGATTATAAAATATATACTAGCATCTCAATCTAGAATATATATATATATATATATATATATATATATATGCAGGGTTTGTATACAGGACTTAAATACTAAAGAATGTCCATTATTTAGAGTTTCAAGAGATTCAAGATTCAGAAGAGATTTAAGACTCATGAGTTATCAAGATTTCAAGAAAAATATATTAATAAAGTCTAGTTTATATGTAAGACTCTGAATAACACTCCAGGTTCAAATTCTGTTTTTCAAATTCCGAGTTTCAAATTTGAAATTCTCATTTCAGATTATTTTATATTACTTATGATTTCAAATATATATAAAGTTTTAATATATAAGTTTATAATATATAGTTATATAATTATATAATTATATAGTTTTATAGTTTTAAACCTTATAACTTTATAAATATGTTTATGTATTATATTATTATGATTTCATATGATTTTACACTTTAAAATATTCATTTATATCACTAAGTTTTGATTCAAGAATTTCTTGAATAATATATATGTTTAAACACTTGAAAAATAGTTTTAAAAATTAAATATAACATACATATGTCGACATACATAGAAGCCTATGTCGACATACAACTGTCAGAAATTCAATTTTCAAAGGAAGTGACTTTTCACTATTTGTAACGTTTCTGAAACGTTGTAGCCGTTCAAATGCTATAAATATGGGCTGATTTCGAATTTTTAAATAATTCTTCTTATCCATCTTCATCACTCTTCATACCACCATTAAAATATATTATTTTCTTGATTCCTGTACTTATACTTTGCCGATTTTTACTCAAATTACATAAAACTTCATCTTTTCTCAATCTTTATTTACTACTCTCTGAATTGAAGTGTTGTTGAAGAATTATAGGGCAGATGTGTTTGGTAAAGGGTGTGTTCCTTGTATCCCTGAAATCAAAGAAAGGGAGCGATGTTAACCTTGTAGTCGTGAAATCAAGGGTGTTTGGAGCGGTGTTAAACCTTGTAGTCGTGAAATCAAGGGGTTGTACTTAGATACTGATAATAATAAAACTCGGTGCAATCCAGCGTTGCGTGGGACTGGACGTAGGAGTAATCCCAAACAGTATAAAATTTGGTATGTTCTTTCCTTTTCTGCATGTTATATTTATCTGTTTCTGTGTTTATGTTTGATTTTATGGCTGTGATCATCTCTGTTGTGTGTGGTTCATATAGTAGATCAAAAAAGTTTAAGATTTTCTTAAATTCCTCGTAAACACTATTCACCCTCCTAGTGTTTGTTTTTCCTTAAGATCCGCATTCCGTAACATTCGAAGCATTGATTCACTCCCTTGAACACTGTTCGTAGATATGAATAGAAGAAAGCAATCGGCAAAAAGGGTGTCGATTATGGTAGGAGAAGATAATGATGTTTTCAGCAAAAAACAAGGAATAGATTATTGGACATCATATGGGGATACCAAACCTATTAACCTACCTAGATATTGTTAGAGAATGCACCCCTTGAACTAGTTCCTTGACGGCGATAACATAGAGCATCGGGGATAGGGATCTCCTTGCCGCAATACCCTTGTGGGAGGGAAAAAACCTTTGGCCGCTCCATTGATGAGAAAAGAAAACCAGCAGTTCGAACTTAATCTCTATATAAGATCAATGATCAACTTTGGAAAACTAAAGGAACAGACATCCCGAATGATGAAAAACCAAGACATCTGATCATAAGCTTTAGCTGTATTAAGTTTGATGACATTGGAACCACGAATCTTGTAATTAGTTTAGGAAATTGGTTCTTAGGCAAAAAGGACATTATCGATAATCATCTACCCTTGATAAATCTGACTTGAGAAGACAAAATAATACGATCCATAATCGGAGCGAGTCGAGGCGATAGAAGCTTGGAGATGACTTTATGGAAAAGTTACAATGACTAATCGATCTGGAATCAGAACAAGAAGTAGAGTTCTTAGTCTTAGGAATGAGCACAAGATTGATAGACATCCTACCCTTATGAAGAGTTCCACTAGGGAAAAAGAACTGGATAGAAAGCGTGAAGTCCTAACATATTTCCTCCCAAGCATAATGGTAAAAAGCCCTATTGAAACCATCAGGGCTACTCGCACTATCCCTGATTAGAGAAAAAACACAAGTGCGGTTCTCCTCCAAAGAAGGAGGGTTGCAAGGAGCAATAGCCTTAGAAGGAAGGACAAGCTTGGTGATATGGGAAATGAGAAAAGGATCAGACTGAATGGTTGAGGGACACTGTAGGAAAGATCAAAAGTGTGAAATAACAGTCTCTTCAACCTCCACTAGAGACGAAGCTAAAGAAAGGTCAGAGCAGTGGATTTGATGGATAATAAGAATTTTATTCTTTTTTTTAATAAAGGAGTGAAAGAATTTCGAGTTAGAATCTTCATCAACGACCCACTTGACTTTAGCTTTCTAGCGAAGAAATGCATCTTAATAGTCAACTTGGAATTGAAAGCGGATTAGGCTTGGACCCGCTCCGCTTTGTTGGAAACCAAAGGATTCACATCAAAAGAAGCTTCCACTAGGAGAACGACCTCTTTTGTGGAATGAACTCTATCAAAGATATTCCTAAACACCTAGGTTTATAAACCATTAGACAAGCTTTGAGATGTTTGAGTTTTTGATTAAAAAACATCAATAGGGTTGCCAAAAGCTGCTTAAGACTAGGAATCCTGAACCTTAGATAACAAAGAGTAGTTTGAAGTCCACATGGATTGGAAGCAGAAAGCAAAAGACCCAAAAGACAAAAAAGGGGTGCACCTGAAAATCATGGGAACATGATCTGAATTAGTACGATAAAGGTGATCAAAAGAGAAAGAGAACGAAAGACCAAACTAGCCATCCAACCTGAGTACCCTGTCCAAGCGAGAAAGGATTCAATTGGGACCATCTTGATTATTACACCAAGTGAAGGCTGAACCAATAAAAGAGACCTCGGATAACCCTGAATGGACGATGAAGGAGTTGAAATCCTCAATGGGTGCATGATTCACAAAAGAGACTCCTTTCTTCTATGGTTGGCAAGAAATGACATTAAATCCCCCCCAATAACAGAAGCAGAAAATCTATGGACTAAATGGGATAGGATTTCTTCCTACGCACTCAAACGCTCCACGTGGTCGCATCTAGTGTACACCATGAAGGATAGGAAAGGGGAAGGGACTGACGGAATAAAGCACTCAACTGACAAAAGCTAAGCCGAGTCAAACATATGTCTGATCATAGAATACAAATCTTGTTGGCAACGTTGACGATGACGCCACCAAAAGTATAGAGAATGACGATTTTAGATAGAACTTTAGACCCCAAAAGGTTCCTGCGCCATCACGAAAACATAATGATTCTTGATGATGCGCTTGAGGCGCGCAAAAGAAGCATCATTCCTAACTCTCCTAATATTCCACAACAAATAGTTTGCCATGGCACAATCAAAGTAAGGAAAAAATTTAGAAAAAAGAGATATCAACAAGAAAAAAAAAACTAAGATTAGATAGAGCGTAAAACGAGTGATCCTAATTATCTACTCAAATGTTGCTAAAGATCGAGCGCGAATGGTGTGAGGGGTACGAGACTGGAGCAAAACTTTCCTACGTGAAGAACAAGATGATGAAAAGATACAGGGATATATAGCAGATCCTGAACAGGCAGCTGCCAAGGCGACCCTTTTCCGACTAGCAAAAGAGGGAATTTCTCGATGACATGCTAAGTGGTTGTCTAAAAGACAAGAAGAGGTATTCCTAGAAATTTACACTAAACGGTCATTAATGACTGAATCTCGTCCACACGTAAAAAATGTAACCAGAGGGAAAGAGAAGGACGAGAGCGATGAGATGTTTAAACAACAATAGAGTTCGACATCACGCCTTGCTGTAAGGTTCCACTAAGGCAAAGGTGTCATCGGATCGACAAATCTGCATAGAAATGGGAGGACTACAAGCGAAAGGACCCTATGATCGAGGGATGCAGAACCCTCCAATGTCATTAGGAAAAAGTGAACTAAACCGATAAAAGCCATGAATGATGTCCGATGTATAATCACCATCAAAGATGTTGGCTATACACCCTTTATAGGCACCCGTAATGGACACCACCCACCACAACAACGAAAAAACCAATCCAAAACCGACAAGCTCCCCAGAAGACAAATGACCACTAACAAATCATCTATTAACTTACAGTGGTCGAAGTAGGAACAATAAACGAAAAATCGCCAAGAACCTAATAAGAAAAATCTACTGTCAAGGCTTAGAAAAAATAGAAAAAACCAGAAAGAGGGCACGTCCTTCAAACCATGAAGGGACTGCCAACCTTCCACAAACTTTAAACACAACCCCAAAAACCAAGGTCACCGCCTAGCGAAATAAAAGACAACACAGCGAGACGACCATGAAAAAACACCCAAACCACTAACATAAAAAATAAACAAGTAAAAAAGACGAAAAAGCAACTAGGATATACAAAACCAGGAACCAAACAATGCATTTCCACAAACAAAAAACCCACAAAAACCTGAATTGGCATAAATGCCATCAAAACCAAAGACAAAGGGAAAATTGAGGACAAACGTTCAAACTCAAACACACCAAAGGTAGGGAAAAAGCAAACCACAAATCACCAGTGACAAGAAATTTTCTTGCCAACAAATCCTGTAATAAAGGGTCTGGAATACTGAAAAACCAAAGGAGAAGATCATATCTGAGGGGGTAAAGAATCCTAAATAGAATGGTGCTGAGCACCCGTACCATTGTACACACTATCAAGCTCCTGGGAAAACAAGGATGCCTCGCCAATCATAGGAACAACTAGCTGCATCCGAAAATTATAGATAACCCTCTTTTACTCGAAACACGATCGTTTTGTGGCCATAAGACACAGGAAGTTATTACCCCTTGACCATACATGACCTAGTCGAGGAAAACTATGTGAAGTAGTATACAAAGTATCCGAAGGAACCGAGTAAGCATTTCTTTACTCAAGAAACTAGGGGTAAAGCTATTGAATGTGTCGAGGGGGTAGTGTTGTGCATGGGCTTGTGCACCACCAATGACTTCTAGTTGATCCGCAATTGAATTAGACCATAGGAGAAAAGAGGAAACTCTAACTGTATCTACGGGAAGAGGTCGGCGAGGACCATGACCCAAGTGAGCATGATGCTGCACTTTAGAAGAGGAACCCATAATAGGCTAATCAACTAAATCAGGGGAATAACCTGAAATAAATCTAGGAAGAAAATGGATCGGTGGCAAAAAAGCCCCATCACCGCCTGAGCAGCAGTTGGGAACAACCACCGCCATATAAGAAACAGACACAAAATATATGCTAAGAACCACACAAGCACAAGTTACCCATGCTTGCAAGCAATTCTTTGATGAGAAGAATTTGCAAGGCCATAGCTCCAAAAAAGCCAGCCCAACAATCAGATACCACTGACGATGGAGCACCTGAAAGTCCAACAAAGAGGCAGTTAGAACCAGCATATAATTCGATCCACTGAGACTGAAATCTTATTAGCGAAGATCAAAGCCTCCAAAATAGATTAAACATCCAGGAAAAATCCCACAAAAGTATCAACCGCACAAAAACCCAAATCAGAACAGAGCAAAGGCATATATAAACCCTAATGGAGCTGATAGGGAAACCAATATGGTAACCAGATCCAGAAGAGTACAAGTAATATGGAGAATCATTGCAATCAAAACGAAAGGAAAAGGATAACTAGCGAAAAATGAAGGAGGACGAAAAGTCACCTAAAAAAGAATGAAGGAGGTCACCATTTCAATTAAAAGGTGACAATTTTACTTCTAATTATCTGTAATAAATACTTAATTAAATTAATTATTATACCATACCTAATTAAATAATAATTAACCAATGACAGGAAAATAATTTCCAAAAATACTTAAGGTAAAAATATTTTTAAACCTTTAAAATGCTGATTTTTTTTGAAACTATATCTTAAAGTTTTTTCCTTCTAAGTTAACTTTCTAGAAACTTTTCGACTAACTTTACTCAACAAAAAATATGAGATTTTTTTAAAAAAAAAAACAAAAGTTAGAACTATGAATTCCTTTGTATATATGGAATTCAAATTAGTAAACATTTTTTCTAAAGGGTCTCAAGTCTCATTTAGCATCACAAGTTTAAATTTCAGAACATACAACCATATATGAATGATTTATAACTATACCATTTTAACACACTATAATATAATCAAAGATCACATATTTTTGGACCAATTTAGACTTTGATTCAAGGCTAAGTTCAATTTGTAATCATGTAGTCATATATATCTAACCATACACATAATAATCGAACCATCATGTATACAATAAATTTGCTAAAATAATAAGCATAAAACTTTTACCAAAAAGCAAGAAGTTTACTTATCAAAAAGATATGAAACGTATTAAACTAAGGCTTTTGAACTTGAGTATATCCTAGATCTTTCACAAAAGACTTGATTTTCCCCTTTAGAAGTGTAATATAGGCTTGGCCAAAGGGTCATAAGACTCGGCATAAGAGCCTTTGAGGAGTGTAAGGGATTATTTTTGGTAAGCATTGGTGTGTATATAGAAGAAGTGTTCAAGTGTTGTTTTAAGCATTATAATTATAAATGACTTTCTAATCATTCAGAGAACTAAAGAAGACATGGAAATATTTAGAAAATTTAAGACAGAGGATGGAGCTTTTAAAAACAAGAAGGGAAAATGAAATGAGAAGGAAAAAGGAGATATTAGTTTTGTTTGAAATGGAATTTGAAAAATTACCTAGTATATGCCCTCCTTCCATTTGATAGCACCCCATCTCCACATCCATGCCTCTCAGTTCCAAATGTCACTTCACTAAAGTTCCGCTTTTAACATGCTATTTACTAGTATGTAACCCGTGTGTTGCACACGATAATATTCTAAAATATAGATTTTAGAATTTTAATGTTAAAATCAGAACTTTATTATATAATATACGATGAATTCATCAAAATAAATATAATATAAATTATTATGGTTATTTATACATGACATGTGTTATGTAACTTATAATTCTTTGAAGTAATACAATAATTTTAAAATTCTTTCTATTATGAGCAAGTATTCTTTTTGAAACTGACATATTATTATAATTTTAGATGAATTAACAAATATTATTTAACTTATTTTTTTACATAATTTAAAATTATGTAATTAGAATAAATAATATGAATAAATTGAGAATGATTGTATAAAAGGATTAATGAGATTTTAATGCGGAGCCATTAAAAGTTAAAAACATAATTTTTTAACGTTGTGTATGATAAATTTATTGTTTATGTATATCAATGATTACAATTAATTTACAAATTAACTTTGTTATTATTATTTATCTACAAAAATACACGTATGTTATCTGTATATTTGCTGTTGTTTCTATAAGCATGTGTGTGTTAAGTGCATATATATATATATATATATATATAACTGTCGTAGATATTGTAACACCCCATAATTTTGACAGCACTAAAGATGATAAAATTAAAGAATACTTAATTAAATATTCAGAATTAAGTAAAATGGGCTGTGCCATTGCACTCATCTCGGAATTCTGCTTAAGATAGACCCCGAGTTTGCGTAAAATTGATACCGTATGAAGAAGATATTAAGGTTCAAAGTTTGTATACATATAAGTCAGTAATATATATATATATATAATAAGCTCAGAATTCAAAATCAGTTCAAATTCGAAGTCGGAAGATCAAGGAGGGAATCAGATCCGTTGGGGGTCGACACACCCTAGGGGTGTCGACCTTTAAGCACCCAAAACTTCCCCGGTCTCCGAAGAGAAGTGGAAGAATGAATTGCTTTGAGAACACGACAAATCAGAACACAAACAGAAGAACATAACATTGCTTATTACAACCATTTACATCAGAGTACAAGAAAATACAGAGTATGAATAAATATTATACATTTGATAAATATCAGAGATTACAATACATTACATAGCAGCGGAAAAATAATACAAAACACAACTGAAGGAGATATACGGATACAGAGATTTCCGAATATCATTCTAGCTGTAAACCAGGATCTTGTGAATATAAATCTCCAAAACTACAAGCTGTCTGTGTGGAAAATAGGGGCACCCAGAGTTTAGGTTAAAACAATAAACTCCAGGTCAGTCATGTAACTAGTGTGAGAACTAAAACAGTTATTTAAAACTTTACTTTAAATCAGATATATCAAGGGACCACGCGGTATAACGTGGAACGGGTTTCCTCCTAAGAATATCAGTGCATATAACAAAACAACGCAATGCTTTTTTGGAAAAATGAAGCTATTATAAGACCCAGGTCCTATCACACAATGCAACGCAAGCCGGGGGATAGGGTTTTACCTTATAATAGCCAAACATGATTGGTGTGTTAAAAAAATCATTTGATACTATTATAACTGCATAGTGTATAAAACAACTTCAAATATAAATGTATCAATCCTAGACGCCATGGGTACCATATATCATGTCGCCAATACTAGGCTCTACAATCAAAACCGCAATATCACGTATTGGAAATTGGATTTCCATCTGTGAACCAAGGCTAGGGATCGTCCTTACCGCTTTGAGACTCTCTAGCCCGAGCCTCAGGAACAGCCGCAACTGCACCTTGGATCGTCAGGGCCGGTCCACACGGAGTGGATTGAAATGTCTGAACAATGCGTTTCCCCACCCTATGGGGCGTAAACTGGTCATATCCTGACCAAACTATCGGCCCCGGAACGACCGATATAACCGAGGCGCCTCGCAATCCATCATCCACATAAGTAAAATGTCAAGGCTAGTAAAACGCTGACACCACTCCTAGCTAGAAGGAAACGCATGCCCGCCCAGATGTCCTCTCCCATTTTTGGTTCACACCGGTGTGTGAGGCTCGCGAATTAACGCTACAAAAGCTACGCTATATTAAAGTCGTGCTTTGATCAACCACAAGACTCTGCTTTTCAATAGAAGCCTTGATCATTTGCATCTCAGCATGCCACATAGGCAATTCACGCTATGCAACTGATGTCTATCAATCACACAGAATGAAATCCGATGTCAGACACACATCCATTAACAAGTTTGTTCTGGGTCTGAACGAAACCTGAGGCACCTTATTCCTCATCCCGTATGTCCAATACAGGAGAGAGGGCCTCGCATATCTGGTCGATCTCCAAGTACGTCTGGACGATCACCACTTATTACCTTGTCTTGGGTGTGCAGCCCAATCAAGACATCAATAATCATCCAAACGATGTGAAGACCTCTGGTCTTCAACTACCGTCTTCATCCTCGACATATTGTCGAATCAGTTATTCAGAATTGGATAAACCCAGTCTTTCTGAATAACTCGCGTATATAATAAACAAGTGCTATAAAACACAACATACGCCTCATTCCAATCCAGAATATTCCTTTATTCAAATATTCTAATACTTTGGGAAAGGTTCCTATTAATTTTATCAAAGATAAATTCTTTAAATTTATTCTTTAATCTTCCTTTGGATATCATTTCAATCTAATTAAAGATGCATTAAAACTCCACTTAGTTTTAATCTTCCCAAAAATCAATATTAACAATTGTTCAACTTGGGAAATCATATCCTGTCTTTAACTGGGTTAAAGAACCAATGTCATTTAAAACACGGTTCACGATAAACCCAAAATCACATTCCATTCCATCAGCCTTTAATCGTAAATTAGCAAGTGAACAATTCCCTAAGTATTATCCCCGAAGGCTGAAACCAACATCAGATCAATACCCAGGAAACCATTTAACTTAACTAATCTCCAATTAGTTTCTGATTTTCTTAACTCCATTGGGTCTAAGAACAGTATTATTAAAGATACCATTCACGACAACCCAAAAAATTATTCCTGTCATTAATAGGGTTAAAGAACCAACGTCCTTTAAAACACGGTTCATGATACACACAAAATCACATTCCATTCCATCAGCCTTTAACTATAAATTAGCAAGTGAACAATTCCCTAAGTATTAACCCCGAAGGCCGAAACCAACATCAGATCAATACCCAAGAAATCATTCAACTTAACTAATCTCGAATTAGTTTCTGATTTTCTTAACTCCATTGGGTCTAAGAACAGTATTATTAAAGATACCATTCAGGACAACCCAAAATCTTATTCCATTGTTAATCGGGTTAAAGAACAAGTGTTATTTAAAACACCGTTCATGATAACCCCCAAGACCAATTTTAATTCCATTCTAATTAAATATCAATTAATTGGTATACTTCATTAAATCTAAACAAAAAGATTTAATCTTTTCTCAACTGGGTTTAAGAACAGTGTTAATGAAGACATCATTCACGGCCAACCCAAAATAACATTTGATATTAATTACAAGGCTCTGAATATAAAATATATAGGCTTATATTCAATATCAAATTCTGGAATCAACAAATAATGTATTGGAATAATGATATATATATATATATATATCTTCCAAATTCCTCCACAATATCCATATAATCACGGAATCCAATATCGAAATATTCCGAAGATAATTTCAATTCAAATCCATTCCAATTCATATATTGGAAACTCTGGTTATTTTTAAAACCATTTCAAATCCAATTTATTTTATTTAAAAATTATTGGATTTGAAATCTAGTTAATAACTAGTTCATTTTGATAAGAATCTATTTTTATCTTTTCAAATATGGAATTTTTCATTCCAAATCATTTTTTATTATTTTACACAAATTATTGATAGTTTTAATAATTTTATCAAGGCCCGTACAGTCGATTTCCATAAACGGTCATCGAACTGCACTTACAGCGATCTTTTCCAAATTTGATTTGGACATAATTCCAAATCCCAACATTAGATTTCAAATCTCTAATATTTTTTAGAAAGCTCTTTTCGATACGAACCCAATGGTTCCGGTTTCAGGAGAATCCGACGGTTGGATCTCCCGTAATATCCATTCAAAGTCAATGGTCGAAATTCGCGAACTGCCGCAGCGCGGCGCATTCTATTCAGGCCATTATATATATATATAATATATATATATATATATATATAATATTTCGTCGATTACTATTTAAAACGTATTTTATAAATCATTTTAAATTTGTTTTCAAAACGATTTCAAATTAATAGTCAATTTCTAATCAAAATTGAGTATTCCATATCATCGATATATAAATAATAGTATTTTCAAAACATTTTATTTTGAAATCAAATCCTTTTCGATATTCGTTATAGAAATGAATAAAATCAATATAAATATCGTTTACGTCAAAATGGCGTCAATCTAATCAACACGGCTTTATATATTGAAAATTGTTATTTTAAAATATTCGTTCCTTCTAAACTGGAATCAGACATAGTCAATTACCATATAATGTGATTTATATGGATTTCATATACACATGTACACAACAACAATCAAATATAGTCAACCATCATCCAGAGTGCATTCTACACTACATAAGCATCAAATATAAATATTTAACGCATACAACAGCCTGTCAATCAATCGATCAACATACACCTAATTATTGGGACTAGTGTACGTCATATATCATCCCAATAATCATGTGGGGTTTTAATCAACAAATAATGAATTTTATTTGTGCAGTTGGGCGATGTGTAAAATTTATCGTCCCAATCAATATCCGTCAAATGTGTGTACGTAAACAATCGTCCGATTTGTTTATGAATATTTATTTTATTCATATACACGTTAAAAATTATATTTTTAACTATAAAATATTTTATTCCATTCCACCTCACAAACAATTTTCACAACACAATCAAACAAACAAACAAGTCGTCCATGGTTTGTGGACGACGGGTGTCGGGTGCTGCTAAGCACCGTCTGCATCCTAGTATATATTTTAACTAGAAAATAAAATAAAAGCGAGAAGTTCTCATCCTTAGGTTCCACTCCGTCATTCTTTAGCGGACGACAGTTCGGATTTGTCTCCGCACGTTCTATTCTTAGCCGTATCTCCAACGAGATCTGTTTCACGCGACTTATGTTAAAAATCGTATTATTAGGAACACTACTATATATATAAAAATTATATTTTTACAAATCCAACTTCATATTAAAAATCATATTTTTATAAATTAAAATCATATTTTCTTATAGCCAAAAATCATATATGTTTAAATCGAAAAATCATATAGTTCATATCAAAGAAAACATGTTTTCATAATCAAAGAAATATAATTTCCTAAATCAAAGAATTCTATTTTTTTTACAATTAAAGTAATCTAATTTTTTTAATGTCTAAAAATTATATCTTTATAAATTTAAAAATCCTTTCTTTTCATTTTCTTAAAAATCTAATCTTTATATTATTAAAAATCCAATCTTTCTATTTATAACAATTGAATCTTTCTTTATATTTTTATATGATAAAAGATTATATTTTTACATAACAAAAGATTATATTTTTATCTAACAAAAGATTTTATTTTTATCTTGCAAAAGATTTTATTTTTATTCTCTAAAAATCTCATCTTTTTCAAATTAAAAATCTAATTTTTATTTTATTATCTATATAATAAAACTGATTTTTTCAAACTCCACTATATAAAAACTAACTTTTATTTAATTACAGAATTTAAATAAACTAAAAAAAAACTCACCTTTAGTCGAATTCAAACTGAAAGGCCGTAGTTGGGGAATCAGGTGGCGGGAGTGTTCGGCGAGGGTAGTCTAATGGCGAAGTGGAGGCCAGTGGGAAGGCGGCGGCTAGGGTTTTGGGGGCTCGTGGTTTGGGGCTCGCGCTGAGGGAGGAGAGGAGATGGAGCTGGGGTCGCGGCGCCATTCAAAGGAGGTGGAGGGGCTCGAAGGCGGCAGTGCTGGTGGGGAGACATGCGCCTCCAACGGCGGCTGGATTTGAGAGCGGGGGCCCGTCGATTTCCCCTTTTTCTTTTTATATTTTTTTTCGATCTGAATAAGTGACGGGTAAGAGGAAATAAGGGGGCCCTATATATAAATATATATAATTTAATTATTTTATTTTCAAAAAGGTTGATTTTCCGTTCGAACTCCGAATCGAACCCAATGACTG
The DNA here is from genome assembly GCA_030737875.1 of Allium sativum. Taxonomy (NCBI): domain Eukaryota; kingdom Viridiplantae; phylum Streptophyta; class Magnoliopsida; order Asparagales; family Amaryllidaceae; genus Allium; species Allium sativum. The sequence goes on along the minus strand of CM060916.1, from coordinate 743,609,559 downwards.
TCGCCCCCAGCTAATTACCCCTATTTCGAACACAATGGGACATGTATTGTAAGCCAGTTCGACTATTTTGATCAGTTTCCACTTAAATCAAAATTTAAATCTATATATTCTATTTTAAACGTACTTATTAATTTACCGAGGCCACATACTGATTCTAAAATTTCTAGAAAAATTATTTCTAGCTTTGTATTAACGATACGGTCTAAAAACTAATTTCGTCAAATTTGGAGACTGTTTGAAAAATGGCCATTTTTCGGTCGATCCAAATTGACTGAAATTGACAAAGCACGTTTTCCTACGCCACGCTCACATATTGATCCCAAAAATTACGAATTTTGGAATCTAGCAATAACTTGACATCCCGGATCCAACAAAAGTGGTTTCATCGAAAAAGGAGGTCGTTTGCAAAATTTCCATTTTTAAGGGCTATATTTTCAATAACAACTATTCTGAATTTTCAATTGGGCATAACTTTTTATTCCCGCTATGAAATTTCAATTTTTCGGATTCATTGGAAAGATATTTTCAAATAGATTCTAGTATTTTTGGTTTTGCTAAAATCCGGTTTATTTTGAATCCTGTGCATTCATTTGAAATTTGAAATCGAAATTTCAAACTACCGCGCCATTTTCAATTCCTTTTATAATTTAAAATAAATATTTATATCTTCTCTTCGATTCAAATAAATATATACGTTCTAATTCTATTCAAAATAAATTTCTAGTTGTTATTATTTAAAATAAATCATTTTAAATATTCAAAATTCATTAAAATTGCCAAAACAGAAATTTAAATTGGTTCTAATTTTCCGGGTTTTTACAATCACCCCCACTTAAAATCTTTTTGTCCCCGAAAAGGAACAGAGCTGCAAGTTGTTTTACTAATCAACTCAACTTTCAGTTTGGCTTAAGTTCTTCAACTTTTCAGTTTCTAAGAACTTTTTAAATTTTCAAAAATTTGGCTAACACCCTAAATTTTCGAAAAATTTCGCCATAACCTCCTTTGTACGGGAGCACCGGGAAAATCCCCAAACCGCCACACAGGCCCTCTCATCTCAAAAAGAAAAAGCCAATCGGCTCAAAAAATCATCCAAACCCAAGAAATTAGTAAACATGTACCTATTTGTCGGGCATACAATTTTATTCCTCTTCTCTAGCCTCCTTGCAATGACCTGTTAATATATGTACATGCATTTCCAAACAATTTTCAATACAGTTCAATGTTTGGTTCAATTTGGCCTAAATTTACCTTTCTTGCACATGTTGATTTAAATAAATAATCACACAACACAATCATCAATCAATTAGTTGATTAGCTTTTCAAATTCATAACTTGGATACATTGTCAAAAAATCACATTTTTGGTGCCAAATCACAACAATAAGCCCTATCTAGTTTTGGTTCTCACACCAGTCAATTGGAAATATATGGAAATCCCACTTTCGAAACTCGAACACAAACTACTGATGCTATATAGTCATCAATAGTTTCATCCCTGTGCGACTAGAGTGTGATTCTATATCTATCTAGTATATTAAAACTTTGAATACACGTTTGCAAGGCGTATATGCAAAATCTTTATATATTGGATTGTCTAGATTCAATACAAATAAATATTCAAATACGTTGAATAAGGTTTAAATTTTCAAAACAAAAATTGTTTTCATTTTGATTTTCAAAACACTACTCTTCACACTCATTCTAGGATACTACTGATCCTATCTCTTAACGAGTCATTCCCATCGGATATTTCTAATCCAATCTCTGATGAATTCTTTTGTTCGGTTCTAAAGTGTTTTGTTCTCGAGCTCTATAAACCAAAGCTATGGTACCACTGTAAGCACCCAAAACTTCCCCGGTCTCTAAAGAGAAGAAGAAGAATGGATTGCTTTGAGAACACGACAAAACAGAACACAAACAGAAGAACATTTCATTGCTTATTACAACCATTTACATCAGAGTACAAGAATATACAGAGTATGAATAAATATTATACATTTGATAAATATCAGAGATTACAATACATTACATAGCAGCGGAAAAACAATACAAAACAGAACTGAAGGAGATATACAGATACCGAGCTTTCCGAATATCATTCCAGCTGTAAACCAGGATCCTGTGAATATAAATCTGCAAAACCAAAACTACAAGCTGCCCGTGTGGAAAATAGGGGCACCCAAAGTTTAGGTTAAAACAATAAACTCCAGGTCAGTCATGTGATTGGTATGAGAACTAAAACAGATATTTAAAACTTTACTTTAAATCAGATATATCAAGGGACCATGCCGTATAACACGGAACGGGTTTCTCCCAAGAATACCTGTGCATATAACAAAACAACGCAATGCTTTTTTGGAAAAATGAAGCTATTATAAGACCCAGGTCCTATCACACAATGCAACGCAAGCCGGGGGATAGGGTTTTACCTTATAATAGCCAAACATGCTTGGTGTGTTAAAAAAAATCATTTGATACTATTATAAGTGCATAGTGTATAAAACAACTTCAAATATAAATGTATCAATCCTAGACGGCATGGGTACCATATATCATGTCACCAATACTAGGCTCTACAATCAAAACCGCAATATCACGTATTGAAAGTTGGATTCCCATCTATGAACCAAGGCAAGGGATCGTCCTTACCGCTTCGAGACTCTCTAGCCCAAGCCTCCGGAACAGCCGCAACTGTACTTGGATCGTCAGGGCCGATCCACACGGAGTGGATTAAAATGCCTGAACAATGCATTTCCCTGCCCTATGGGACGTAAACTGGTCATAACCCGACCAAAATATCGACCCCGGAATGACCGATATAACCGAGGCGCATCGCAATCCATCATCAACATAAGTAAAATGTCAGAGCTAGTAAAACACTGACACCACTCCTAGCTAGAAGGAAACACATGCCCTCCCTTATGTCCTCTCCCGTTTCTAGTTCACACTGGTGTGTTAGGCTCACGAATTAACGCTACACAAAGCTACGCTATATTAAAGCCGTGCATTGATCATCAACTACAAGACTCTGCTTTTCAACAGAAGCCTTGATCATTTGCATCTCGGCATGCCACACGGCAATTCATGCTATGCAACCGATGTCTATCAATCACACAAAATGAAATCCGATGTTAGACACACATCCATTTACAAGTTCATTCTGGGTTTGAACGAAACCGGAGGCACCTTATTCCTCATCCCGTATGTCTAATACGGGAGAGAGGCCCTCGCATATCTGGTCGATCTCCAAGTACGTCTGGACGATCACCACTTATTACCTTGTCATGGGTGTACAGCCCAATCAAGACATCAATAATCATCCAAATGATTTGAAGACCTCCGGTCTTCAACCATCGTCTTCATCGTCGACATATCGTTGAATCAGTTATTCAGAATGGGATAAACCTGGTCTTTCTAAGTAACTCGCGTATATAACAAACAAGTGCTATAAAAACACAACATACACCTCATTCCAATCCAGAATATTCCTTTATTCAAATATTCTTATACTTTGGGAAAGGTTCCCATTAATTTTATCAAAGATAAATTCTTTAAGTTTATTCTTTAATCTTCCTTTGGATGTCATTTCAATCTAATTAATGATGCATTAAAACTCCACTGGGTTTTAATCTTCCCAAAAATCAATATTAACGATTGTTTAACTTGGGAAATCATATCCCATCTTTAACAGTATTAAAGAACCAATGTCATTTAAAACACGGTTCATGATAAACCCAAAATCACATTCCATTCCATCAGCCTTTAACCGTAAATTAGCAAGTGAACAATTTCCTAAGTATTAACCCCGAAGGCCAAAACCAACATCAGATCAATACCCAGAAAACCATTCAACTTAACTAATCTCTAGTTAGTTTCTGATTTTCTTAACTCCATTGGGTCTAAGAACAATATTATTAAAGATACCATTCATGACAACCCAAAATCTTATTCCTGTCTTTAACTGGGTTAAAGAACCAATGTCCTTTAAAACATGGTTCACGATAAATCCAAAATCACATTCCATTCCATCAGCCTTTAACCGTAAATTAACAACTAAGTATTAACCCCAAAGGCCGAAACCAACATCAGAATAATACCCAGGAAACCATTCAACTTAAATAATCTCCAGTAAGTTTATGATTTTCTTAACTCCGTTGGGTCTAAGAACAGTATTATTAAATATACCATTCACGACAACCCAAAATCTTATTCCATTGTTAATCGAATTAAAGAACAAGTGTTATTTAAAACACCGTTCACAATAAATCCCAAGACCAATTTCACTTCCATTCCAGATAAATATCAATTAATTGGTATACTTCATTAAATATAAATAAAAAGATTTAATCTTTTCTCAACTGGGTTCAAGAATAGTGTTAATGAAGACACCATTCATGGCTAACCCAAAATCACATTTGATATTAAATACAAGGCTCTGAATAGAAAATATATCGGCTTATATTCAATATCAAATTCTGGAATCAACAAATACCGTATTGGAATAACGATATATATCTTCTAAATTCCTCCACAATATCTGTATAATCACGGAATCCAATATCGAAATATTCTGAAGATAATTTCGATTCAAATCCATTCCAATTCATATATTGGAAATTCTGGTTATTTTTAAAACCATTTCAAATCCAATTTATTTTATTTAAAAATTATTGGATTTGAAATCTAGTTAATAACTAGTTCATTTTGATAAAAATCTATTTTTATCTTTTCAAATATGGAATTTTTCACCCCAACTCTTTCCAAATCATTTGTTATGATTTTACACAAATTATTAATATTTTTAATAATTTTATCAAGGCCCGTATAGTCGATTTCCATAAACGGTCATCGAACTGCACTTACAGCGACCTTTTCCAAATTTTATTTGGACATAATTCCAAATCCAATCGTTAGATTTCAAATCTCTAATATTTGTTAGAAAGGTATTTTCGATACAAATCCAATGGTTCCGGTTTCAGAGAATCCGATGGTTGGATCTCCCGTAATGTCCATTCGAAGTCAATGGTCGAAATTCGCGAACTGCCGCAGCGCAGCGTGTTCTATTCATGCCATTATATATATAATGTATATCTTATATATATTTCATCGATTTCCATTTAAAACGTATTTTATAAATCATTTTAAATTCGTTTTCAAAACGATTTCAACTTCATATTCAATTTCTAATCAAAATTGAATATTCCATATCATCGATATATAAATAATAGTATTTTCAAAACATTATATTTTGAATCAACTCCTTTTCGATATTCATTATAGAAATGAATAAAATCGATATAAATATCGTTCACGTCAAAATGGCATCAATCTAATCAACACGGCTTTATATATTAAAATATATTCGTGTCCATCCCAAATCGGACATCAAAATCAAATTTTGATCTTTTACTGAATATTATTTTAAAATACTCATTATTTTAAAATATTCATTCCTTTTGAACTGGACTCAGACACAGTCAGTTACCACATAATGTGATTTATATGGATTTCATATACACATGTACACAACAACAATCAAATACAGTCAACCATCATCCAGAGTGTATTATACACTACATAAGCATCAAATATAAATATTTAACGCTTACAACAGCCTGTCAATCAATCGATCGACATATAGATAATTATTGGGACTAGCGTATGTCATATATCATCCCAATACCCGTGTGGGGTTTCAATCAACAAATAATGAATTTTATTTGTGCAGTTGGGCGATGTGTAAAATTTATCGTCCCAATCAATATCCGTCAAATGTGTGTATGTAAATAATCGTCCGATTTGTTTATGAATATTTATTTTATTCATATACCCGTTAAAAATTATATTTTTAACTATAAAATATTTTATTCCATTCCACCTCACAAACAATTTTCACAACACAATCAATCAAACAAACAAGTCGTCCATGGTTTGTGGACGACGGGTGTCGGATGCTGCTAAGCACCGTCTACATCCTAATATATATTTTAACTAGAAAATAAAATAAAAGTGAGAAGTTCTCACCTTTAGGTTCCACTCCGTTATTCTTTAGCGGACGGCGGTTTGGATTTGTCTCCGCACATTCTATTCTTCCCCGTATCTCCAACGAGATCTATTTCACACGACTTATGTTGAAAATCATATTCTTAACAACGCTACTATATATATAAAATTATATTTTTACAAATCCAACTTCATATTAATAATCAGATTTTTTTTCTTTTAAATTAAAATCATATTTTCTTATAGCCAAAGATCATATATGTTCAAATCGAAAAATCATATACTTCATATCAAAGAAAACATATTTTCATAATCAAAGAAATATAATTTCCCTAATCAAAGAATTCTAATTTTTTTTATAATCGAAGTAATCTAAATTTTTTTATGTCTAAAAATTATATCTTTATAAATTTAAAAATCCTTTCTTTTCATTTTCTTAAAAATCTAATCTTTATATTATTAAAAATCCAATCTTTCTATTTATAACAATTGAATCTTTCTTTATATTTTTATATGACAAAAGATTACATTTTTACATAACTAAAGATTATATTTTTATCTCACAAAAGATTTATTTTTATCTTGCAAAAGATTATATTTTTATTCTCTAAAAATCTCATCTTTTTCAAATCAAAAATTTAATTTTATTATATTATCTATACAATAAAACTGATTTTTTTAAATGCCACTATATAAAAACTAACTTTTATTTAATTACAGAATTTAAATAAACTTAAAAAAAAACTCACCTTCAGTCGAACTCGAACTGAAAGGCCGCAGTGGGGGAATCAGGTGGCGGGAGGGTTCGGCGAGGGTGGTCTGATGGCGCGATGGAGGCTAGTGGAAAGGCGGCAGCTAGGGTTTTGGGGTCTCGTGGTTAGGGGCTCGCGCTGAGGGAGGAGAGGCGATGGGGTTGGGGTCGCGGCGCCATTCAGAGGAGGTGAAGGATCTCGAAGGCAACGGTGCTGTTGGGTAGGCGTGCGCCTCCAACGACGGCTCGATTTGAGAGCGAGAGTTCGTCGGTTTCCCCCTTTTCTTTTTATATATATTTTTTCGTTCTGAATAAGTGACGGGTAAGAGAAAATAAGGGGGCCCTATATATAAATATATATAATTTAATTATTTTATTTTCAAAAAGGTTGATTTTCCGTTCAAACTCCGAATCGAACCCAACGACTGTCGCCCCCTAGCTAATTACCCCTATTCCGAACACAATGGGACATGTATCGTAAGCCAGTTCGGCTGTTTCGATCAGTTTCCATTTAAATCAAAATTTAAATCTATATATTCTATTTTAAACGTACTTTTTAATTTACTGGGGCCACATACTGATTCTAAAAATTCCAGAAAAATTATTTCTAGCTTTGTATTGATGACACAGTCCTAACAAAACTTATTTCGTCAAATTTGGAGACCGTTTGAAAAATGGTCATTTCCTGGTCGATCCAAATTGACTGAAATTGACAAAACATGTTTTCCTGCGCCACGCTCACATATTGGTCCCAAAAATTTTAGAATCTAGCAATAACTTGACATCCCGGATCCAAGAAAAGTGGTTTCATCAAAAACGAAGGTCATTTGCAAAATTTCCATTTTTAACGGCTATATTTTCCATAGCGGCTATTCCGAATTTTCAACTGGGCATAACTTTTTATTCCCGCTATGAAATTTCAATTTTTCGGATTCGTTGGAAAGATTTTTTCAAATAGATTCTAATATTTTTGGTTTCGCTAAAATCAGGTTTATTTTGAATCCTGCACATTCATTTTAAATTTGAAATCGAAATTTCAAATTACCACGCCATTTTCAATTCCTTTTATAATTTACATAAATATTTATATCCTTTCTTCGATACAAATAAATACATACATTCTAATTCTATTCAAAATAAATTTCTAGTCATTATTATTTAAAATAAATTATTTTAAATATTCTAAATTCATTAAAATTGCCAAAATAAAAATTTTAAATTGGTTCTGATTTTCTGGGTTGTTACACGACCCATGGGTTGACACCATAAGGGGGGTATCGACACCCCCCAGATCCAAACCAGATCATTTCTGTGTATGTGGACTTGTTTTCTGACCAGATTCGTGACCCCTAGGCTATAAATAAGACCCTATTCTCAGTGTTTTATTCATTCTAAAACAATGGAGAACTAGATGTTGCCTCTGCCTAGAGTGAGAATAGCCTTTTCTTCTTCAACAAATAAGTCATTCAAGTGTAGAGATCTGTGATTCAACATCTGCAATCCCTCTTCTATTTCTTAGATCCAATCACAGTGAGTTTATGTTATTTTTAGATCTAAATACTTAAAAGATAATCTTGACATGACTATAACTTGGATCTAACCCTGTGACTACTTGAATCATATCAGATCTGCTATAACCTGTGTATCTAAGTTATCCAGACATGACTATGAACTAGATCTAAGCATGTACCTATTTATCATGTCAGATCTATTATTGCTTGTAAATCTAATTCACTGTTTAGATCTCATCATGCCTGTTCCTATTTTGTTTATGGCTAAATCAGTTCTCGTGTCACTACAGATCTGTTAATAGTTGGGTATTTAATTCATTGTTTACATTTCATCATGCCTGTTTATGATGTCCCTATTATGTTAGAATCAGTTCTATTATCGCTTGTTCATCAGATCTGTTCCTATATGTTAGTTGCTTTGCCTTTTTTACCGCCATATGCCAACCTTGTTATTATGATTGTTTCCATTCTCTTCCCTTCTTTGTTTCCCTTTTATTTTTATAGCCAGGCGACCTTCAAGCCAAGGCATGCCGTTGAAATATGCGAACGCGTGAAATTGGGAATGAGGGGATAACGTTAAAATTGGGGCATGACATGTAGTGGGAAATTTGGGAATAACTTGAATTAAAATGTGGATTTGGGCATGAACCAAAATTGTGATTAATGACCTTAATTTGGGGCATATGGTTCATTAAGAATAGACTTGGGAAAGGGGCATGAAAACCTATAATGACATAGGAATAATTGGTTAATAATGGAAATGCCTAGAATTACAGTAATTAGAAACTGTAACTGCCCTTAGACACGAGGCTAGATTACACTTGCGGTAGAAGTCTACCCGGAACCGACTGGCATATTCAGTGGCCACGGGTGGTGAATCTAATGTGAGGGGTCTAAGTGCATAAAACACGTGACATGCTAAGACACGAGGTTAAGTCCAACTTATGGAGGAAGTCAGCCCGGAACCGCCCAACATATCCAGCATCCATAAGTTGTAGGCTTAATATGGGACGTTTAGCGCATTATAACCATAAATGAATATGGTAATGAACTGGAATACTTAACCTAGTTGAATCCATAGGGATTGTATGAACTTGTTAACTTGAGCGGGGTTAAGTAAACTTTTATGAATCAGTGGGAGGGTTAAGTATATCTTGGGGTGGTGGGTAATATTCTTATGTACAGGCCCACAAACTTAACCTATGGGGTTATGCAACCTTTTACTCTGGTACGGCACAACCTTTGGAAAACCTAGTAGTGGGGATACAAGCATAGGGGGAAGCTTTTAACATCTTGTGTGTGGGACCCATTTTAGTCAGTAACCCATATATATGTATCAAACGAGTACTCCGAACTAGGTCGGAGTCGGGGCATGCTTACTGGGCTGATTGTAAGGGATCCAAACGTAGGGGACGGTGTGAGCGGTGCATACCGACGGAGTCATGTGCGTGCATGTGTCTGATAGAGGAAGATAAGACACTGTGACATCTGTAGATATGGTTGTGCACATCGTGGAAACGAAGAGTTGCCAATTTGGGAAGTGATACATCCTAATGTGGGCCAGCACAGGATATCTACGGAGTAGGGAGCCGATCGATTGGGATAGTAATTAGGGTACATCTAGACTCTGGTATGTTTAGGAGCCCGTTAATACCCTTAGGGGTAACTCCGTTATGTTTAGTTGGGCTGCCTGTTGATTGTATAGGGTTAAACCTCTCACTAAAAGTACGCCTGAGTCTACCATCTTGTGGTGTTGGGATCATCTCATTCTGATTATATTAGTATTGGTGCAGAGAGACGGAAAAGTGTTAAAGAAGTGCTATTTATTCTATACTGTTTATCCTATGTACCTTGTCAAACCTGCCTTATATGTTGTTATCCTCTTATCCAGTTTATATGCCTGTCATGATGCTTTTACTTATTTATATGCTAAAAGTAATTGGACTTGCCAGACTTATGTCTGACCTATTTTGTTTCCTCTTCTTTCTCTTCCGTTTCTCCCCCATCACTAGGTTCTCAGGGTGGGAATACTCAAGCTTGATCAGGATTTTTCTTAGCTTTTCTTGGAGCTGCTTAGATGTATTGCTTGATTTCTTGTCTTTCAACTATAGCTACGTTTTTGGGGAACTATGCCCTTTTCATTATTATTATGCTCTAATGATTGAAGTACAAGACAACAGTTTTAAGATTGATGTACTGGGCTTTATGTATTTCAGACTTATGATGTACTATGTTTTGAACCACAATGTTTTATGTTTAAACAAAGTTTTAAATTCCGCTGCTATTTTATATCAATCTTATAATATTTCTGTTTACCTATAATGCTTCACAAAACTTAATGCATTCTCTTAATGAGTAACATTAACGGACGTGGGGTGTCACATATATTATTAAAATAATTTAAATTTTGAGATTTTGTAAGCAATTTAATTACATGGATCTAAACATGAAAGATCAGGAAACAGTCGATGAAGTTGCACATAACTATATAAATGTCAAAATATGTATTTTTTAAAGTTAAAAACAAAATCAACATTGCAGATAAATTTATTAAGATAAACGAACAATAAATTAGTTTTGTTAATGTTATTAATATTTATGATATTTGAATTATATATCTCTACATTTAAATGAGTAATCTATTTAACTGTTTTTTTAATATATATATATATGACACACAAATTGAAATCATCACCTTTAAGGTTTTATTAAATGAATTGGTGAATGTTTAATAATTAATTTTATTTTAATAAATTGAAACCGGGAGTACATGCTTAATTTAAAATATATTGATGTAAATGTACAAAATTATGTGATATTGAGGTAAGTTTTGTAAGCAACCATGGAAATTTTAGAATGTAGGCACTTTACTTAAAATAAGAATTTTATAATTTAATAGATCAATGTATCGGTATAGATGAATCATAAATTAAATTTGCAATCATTGCTTATATGTATAATTATGTTATGTGTCTAATGAATTTTTATATCCAAATGTACTTTATATCCTTTTTGTTAATATGATATTGTGCAACTATTGAAATTTTTACATTTTTATGATTTATATTGACATGTCAACAATTGATAGTTTACTAAGTTTAATTATGGTTTTAAGATTCTTGATTAACTCTAATATGAAGTTATATAAAATATTAGAAGTGAACCGAGATAGTTTGGTGAAAGATAGTAAAAATCTTAAAATTAAGGTTTCTTCTGTAAAAAACATAATTTTGTAATGTATGGTGAATTCTTTATATTTTATCTAATTTTTTTGTTGTTATTCTTTATTTTATCTCAAAAGTTAAATTTGTAATTAATCTCATGTCTCTATAAATATTTTTTTTTTGAATTTTCCTTGCTATGCAACTTTTTTTGGCAAACGCGAAAATATTCTCTATTTTATTGTAATTATTTTCAAACTGACCGAAAGTAAAAGTAATAGTGTTTCTTAAACATATTTTTGAGAAAGAAAATCTGTGTATTACGAAATTTAAAGAGTGTATTTTATAAAAGTTCCTTATTGTTTGTGTTATAGTACATGTCATGTGTCTTATGCGTGTTTTAGTTTAATAAAAATGCAATTTTTTCATAGTTTATTGATATAGATATGATGCATATTATTGAAAATTTCATATTATCATTAGTGACCGAACTAATGAATGTCACTTAATTACATTTATCTTATTATTTTAAACATAACACTGCATAATTAATTGATGCGTATAGATTAAATAAATATAACAGGAGAAAGTGATGTAGGTTTCATAAATAATTGGGGTAATTTTAATTATATGTATTTTAAGTTAAATGTAAAAATTTATAATGCAATGCATGATACATATATTTTGCCATTTTAAATTCAAGTATTTATTGTTCAATGATAATCGAATAAAAAATTAATTTTTTATTGTTGTTTTATGTGAATTACAAATAGTAATAAAATAATTTATTTTCATCATTTTTATTAACACAAATAGTCATATACATATTCAATTATGGTTCTTTAATATCTATTAGTAATATTAATATATATATGTATGTATGTATATTAGCTGATTAAATTTGTTTAAATAATTTAAATATGGTATTATGTAATTAATATAAATATATGGACCTGATTATAAACTATTTAAAGTCAATCGATGAATTATTTATAGATTAGTTATGCATAAGTTTAAAATATGTACATATATATAATATTGTAAAAATAATAATATGTTAGTTAAATAATTTAATTAATAATTAAAAGATTCAAATATTAAATACCAAGAGAGAATTTAGCAGAAGAGAGATAACTCCTAAAATTGAGGAGGGAACGAGAAATTCTTTTGCTTTACTATTATTTAATAGATACTTAGGAACATACCTCCTTAATCTAAGGGTACGTATGTACCATAATATATCATTTTGACTTTTCAAAACTTAAATAAAATAAGAACTTACATGCCACCTAAAAATACTATACGTCAAACTGTAAGAAAAATGACGACCTCCTGGGCATTTTCTTGGGTTTAAACCTTTTGGTTGGAGTTGTCCAAGTATGCATCTGTCTCTAGTTTACATCACATTCCCTTTCATATTCGGTTTGCTCGCCCTCTCTATCTCCTCTTTTATTGCCTTATCTTAGCATTGCTATGACACCCCACGTCCGTTAATGTCACTCACTAAGGGAATGCATTAAGTTTCGTGAAGTGTTATAGGTAAATAAGAACATAATCGCACAAGACAGACATGTAAAATAGCAGCGGAATTAAAAACTTTATTTAAATCAAAACATCATGGTCCTAAATACTGAGTTTACATCATAAGAAACTAATTACATTAATAATCTGTCTTGCCAAAAATATCAGAGTACAAAAGCGTAAACCATATTTTCCTTGCAAATCCATAAGAGAGTTGACAAGCAGTCAAAGCGATACATCTATATCCAGAATCCAATCTAAGATGAAAGAATCCAAGTCAACTCTAAGCACTTCCACCCTGAGAACCTGGGGGGGGGGGGGGAGGGAGGGGGAAACGGAAGAGAGAGAAGAGGAAACAAAAAGGGTCAGACATAAAGTCTGGCAAGTCACTTTACTTTTAAATATAAATAAATAAAAGTATCATGGCAGGTATATAAAACTAGAAGAATAAGATAACGGTAACAATAACAAGAGTGAACTGAGCAAGATAAGATGAACATGATATATTGCACTTCTTTAATACATTTCTCTGCACCGCGCAGATACTAGTATATCAAAAATAGAATGATCCCTACTAATACCGTTCCATTACATTTTCTTGGTTATTAGGTTACTTTGGTTAATAGCATTCAAGACTTATACGCGCATCGTACCCGTTTACTTTCCCATGGATTCACCGAATATAATATATATAGCTATCTCTCAGTATTGAGATACACCCCAAGGTACCCCACTCGCACGGTCTCCACCGTAATGAACGCAGTCCCTCATCCTACGCCGGAGTGATGTACAGATCTCTATATAAAATGTTACGTTCTGCATACATCTATCATTACTATGCTACATAAGCGTATGGACTGCCACCATTTATCGAATCAGATTCCGAATAATGCCCTCTAGTCTATGATACACCACCCGGAGCAGATATGCATGTATCTAGACTGTGCCACGTATGTACTGTAATTGTAGCTCGATGCCTCAATTGCACGTCCTCTAATGTGCACCGAGTTCTGTGGGAGGCCTAAACAAGAAACACGGAACTCGGCCGGGAGCTTTTCAATATCTGTACAGGCCGCCTTTAAGTGCATTCAAATACATATATTCCTCGGGTTTGTTTTTCATGGTGGATATGGCCCCACCTCAGCCCCTCCCTCTGCTAGTAAAGATTACAGAGCTAAGCGACCACCCCTAATAACAACCAATTTAAACATTCATGTGGCGTCTACCCTCAACCCCGTACCTCGATAGTGAAAGGTGAAATGATATCGTGGGTTTTGCTCTAGTCTTTTCGCATCCCGCTGTCTGTCGATGACGGATATCCGACGGTCTACTATCCTTGTTGGTCGTGACCCTCTCTATCTCCTCGTGAGGCAACCGTCGAATCACCCTGGTGTCACCTTATCACAGCATTCTGACTACATAGCTACATCTGCAGTCAAGGCCCACCCACCTAGTAGTTACGCGCAGACCCAACCTCTGCGTGTAACACCCTATATTTTCTATGAACATTAAAGTAACAAATTAAGGAATACTTAATTTTAAAAGTGGAAATTAGGGGAAACGGGTTTCTCCATTGCGTTTGTCTCGGAATTCTGCTTGATATAGAGTCTGAGTTTGCGTGAATCGGACTCCGTATGAAGAAGTTATGGAGTTCAGAAGATTTCAAGTTTAAACAGAAATTAAATATAAATAATAATTAAATCAAAAAACAATTCGAATTTTAAAATTCCGAGAATCAGCTGGGCGGGAAAATTCCCGCCTATAGGAGTCGACTCCCCCCAGGGGAGTCGACATAGGTGTCGACCACCCAAGAGGGGTGTCGACTGGGGTGTCGACCCCCCTTAGGGGTCGACCCCCTCAGCCAGATCTGGGCTGTTTTGTCCAGTGACGTTTTTCTGAGTCATTAGGGCATATGTGGCGACTTCCGATTAGCTCTGTTTGGTCTGGATGGCTCTGAATACTCCTAGGTTGATGTAACGGCTCTCATTAATCTAAACTTCTATATAAACAACCCCAACCCTCAACCCTAAAACCACATGACTTTGCTCTCTGGAGCCGTCATGCTATCCATGGCCAAACTAGCATAGCCTCCATTTTTCTTTAAATTAGAAATCAAGTTAGAAAGCTCATAATCAAGTCCAAAACTAGAGAATCAATAGTCTACATCAAAGGATAGCTTTTCAGTTTCAGAAATCAGATCCTAGAAAATAAGATTTGTTCTTTTGTTTGTAAGTTCAGTTATTCTTTAGATTTGAACAAATAAAAGTCATGACTTGTAATGAAGCGAAACTAGAACTGTGCCTAGTTGTAAGATAATCGTATTCTGATTCATATAGCAATTCTGAAATTACCTATGCCTATGTGACTATTGTGATTGATACAACTTATCATGTTGTATATTAATTTGGTGATGAACCTATCATGTTGTATATTAATTTGGTGATTAACCTATCATGTTGAATATTAATTTGGTGATGAACCTATCATGTTGTATATTAATTTGGTGATGAACCTATCATGTTGTATATTAATAACCTATCATGTTGAATATTAATTTGGTGATGAACCTATCATGTTGTATATAAATTTGGTGATGAGTTCCTTTATGTTATGTTATATGCAAAATCATAATTAAGTCATGTTCAATGTATGCTTATATGTCTAGATCTACATGCTTAGATTTTTAGATCTATGTTAATTTGGTCCAACTCAAATGCAAGTTCACATTTACATGCTTAATTAAATTTATGTGGTACTATGCCAAATTTATATCACACATGCTTAGTTGATCTATACTGTTTATGCCATTGGAATGTTACATGTTCATTTGCTTTTCCCTTTTTATTTATTAGTTAGGCTAATTTGCGAGCCTAACGCCCTATGTAATTTATGCGAACGAATAACGGGGGATACATTGGAAAAATATTAAATTACATGCTATTGGCATAAATTGG
Organism: Allium sativum; assembly: GCA_030737875.1. Lineage (NCBI taxonomy): Eukaryota > Viridiplantae > Streptophyta > Magnoliopsida > Asparagales > Amaryllidaceae > Allium > Allium sativum. Next base: position 743,593,659 of record CM060916.1, on the reverse strand, counting down.
CTCATAATCATGTAAATGATTAATGGCATGAAATGGTATAATTTGTATACCTAAGAATTATGGACATAATTTAGAGGGTAAAATGGGACATGACTTGAGTTGACAACATTGGTGGATAATTTACATATTAATATAAATGGTAAATATGTAAATTAATTTAAAAGATGAATATGCCTAACCCGAGGTTAGATTGAGTTACGGAGTAAGACTGCCCGAAACCACCCGGCACATCCAACAACCGTAGCAATACAGATCCAATGTGAGAGGTTAGCACATTAGGCCCAAAAACCCAAGGTTAGATTAAGTTGCGGTGTAAGACTGGACGGAACCACCCGGCACATCCAGCGATCGCAACAATATAGATCTAATGTGAGAGGTTGATGCTTTAATGAATGAATTAAAGCTAAGAAACAGGCAAGCTAAGAATGGTAGGGTTAAGTAAATTTAGGCAACACTTAACTATTACAACATGTTAACTAAACAAATGGGTAGGGGTTAGGTTAATTTGAGAACATTTAACCATTTTAACATGTTGATTAGGAAACCCTAGTAATGAGGACCCATTTCAGCAGTAACCCACATAGATGTATCATGGTACCCTGAACTAGGCAGGGTGTGGGCGTGTTCTTACTCCGGCATGGAAAAATCAGGCATTGGGCATCAGTAGTATACACTGTGCATCTTGAATTTGTGTCGGGTTGCCACACAGGAATTGATACACTGTAACACCCCGTAGTTCTATAACATTAAGTTTCACAAATTAAAGTATAATTAAATTTTAGAAGAAGAATTAAGGGAAACGGGTTACGCCATTGCTTTCGTCTCGAAATTCTGCTTGGGATAGAGTCCGAGTTTGTGTAAATCGGACTCCATACGAAGGAGATATGACCTCCGGAAGTTTAAGAATTTATTTAAAATTCAAACAGCTCGAAAATCGGATTCAAAATTCAAAAATAGGACCAAACCCGGGCTGGGCAGGAAAATTCCACCCCAGGGCCCAGATCGACCACAAGGTCGACCTGGTTGATCCAGGTCGACCTGGTCAGGTCTGGCTGGCCTGGTCTGTTTTCTGGTCGAAATTCTGAAGCCCAGTTTGTCACTAGGGCTGACGTGTCGGCATTTGATTGGTTACTCTTGACATGTATGGCCTGGATTCCTTCTGGCTTCATCGAACGGCTCAAATCAACTTGAAACTCTATAAAAAGGACCAAAGACTCAACCTAATTCACATTAAAAAAAAAACCTATAGCCGCCATGCTGCCGGGAGGGGATTAAGAAATAGCCGTCAAGAGGAAAAGCTTGAGAGGCGAGCCAATTCAAGAAGAAACAAAAGTCTAATCCAACTTCTACGCAACGTTTTCTACTCCAAGGGAAAGCTTTGCAAATTCAGAATAATAGAAACCAGAAAACAAGTTTCAGCGCCCGTCGTAAGTATAGTGGTTTTTTGAATATGAATAGAAATTGCGATGTGATTCGATGTAATTGAAATTGGGGTTTTACTATTGTAAAATATTAATGTAAATTCTGTGTATTGCGCGGATTATGTCATATTTTGTTTTGGGTGTTTGTGGCATAAATTGGTTGATGCGAGCCTATTGACATTTGTACATGAAAATAAATATCACTTGCAAGTTTGTAGTAAAAACTAGAATTGACATCTTTATGTTATGTCGTTAACATGGTTAGCATACATTCTTTTTAGGCCTAAGTGGGGACTCATGTAAACATGTTCCAAGATGAAACCTTTTATGCCTACACGACTCAAAACCTTTGTATACATTATTATGTTTATTTGCAAGTGATAATTGGGTTTATGCAAGTAAATTCTGGTTACACAAATTATACTAGTTTCATGTTGAAATAGGCTACTTGATGTAAAGTTAGTTTACACCTTTGGGTTATGTCAAAAAGTGGACATTTTTATGCTAGTTTGGTGTTTGACATTATGCCTAGTTATATGTGTATAAAACCATGTTTTAAACAAGTCTAAAAGTACGCCATTTCATGTGACACCAATTTAGTTATATCCTTATTGAATGTAAGTTCACATGACCCACAATCTATGTTAGTGAAAACGCTATGTTGCAAGTCCATGCACCACACACTTTTATGTATTCTAGAACAATTCATGATTCTGTGCTTCCCTTTTTTTTATGTTTATGAGTTGGGCTGAAATGTTAAGCCCAACATTTGTTATAATGCTGCGTACGTACAAACGGGGGAAACAAACGTTGGGTTTAAAATAAAATACATGTATTGGCATGTTTGACACATGCCAATGACTAGTGACATTTAAAGCGATATAATTTGTTATACCCAAAATTAATGAATTTGGATAATTGGGCCATAAACTTTTACATATAAAAATGAAAAGTGACAAATATGTAAAGATAGAAAATACGAGCATGCTTAACCCGAGGTTGGATTGAGTTGTGATGTAAACCTGCCCGGACCCGCCCGGCTGTCCAGTAATCACAACAATACCTATCCAATGTGAGAGGTTAAGGCATTGAGCCCAATAAAGACCTGAGGTTAGACTGAGTTGTGGCGTAAGACTGCCCGGAACCGACTGGCATACAGGCAGCCACAACAATACCTGTCTAATGTGAGTGGTTGGTGCTTTAATAAGACAATTAAAGCTAAGTTAGGATTGGTAGGGTTAAGTTAACTAAAACACTTAACCAACTTAACATGTTAACAAGACAAGACCTGTAGGGGTTAAGTAACTAAGAAAACACTTAGCCAATTTAACATGTTAACTAGACTAAAAGGTGAGGTTAAGTAAAGTTAATACACTTAACCAATTTAACATATTAACTAGACTAGAGGGTAGGGTTAAGTAAACTTAGAACACTTAACCATCATAGTGTGATAAATTGAATAGGGTTAAGTTGAAACATGAAGGGACAATACTTAACCATTAGAACATGTTAATTAAACAGATGTTAGGGTTAAGTTAACTAAGGGAACACTTAATCGTTATAACATGTTAGTTAAAACAGATGGGCAAGGTTAGGTTAAAAGGGACACTTAACCAATACAAGATGAATGGGTAGGGTTAAGTAATAAGAAATACTTAACCAATATAACTTGGTTTGTGATAGGGTTAAGTCAACATGAACTACTGATAACACTTAGCCAGTTTAATATGACAAAGGAATGGGTTAAGCTAACTTGAACTGACTAATGACACTTAACCAATCCAACTTGACGAGAAAGAGGGTTAAGTAGTAAACCTTAGTTAAGAAAACAACGATTCAGGAAACTAAGTGGTAAACCTTAGTTAGGAAAATTAAGTAGTAATTCTTAGTATAACACGAGGAGGAGCGAACGTCCATCTGATCTTAAAGAAGGCTCCAACAAATTGGGTTACGAAGCCCGAGGCTTCGAGGGGACGTGAGGGTACTCTTGGTATCCCTCTGTGAGGCTGCAGATGATCCTCCTGGGCTCACAGAGGTTAAGGTCCGCGTTAGGAGAACAAAGGGTATGCCTTGGTTGCAATATAAGGCAACCTAAAGACTAGGATGGACCAGCGTGATTCGGCGAGACCAGTAGCCCTGTGATAGCAACTCGTCGTCTACCTACCATCTTGAGTCAGTCGAGATACGCATGTAGAAAGGCAGAGAACTCCCAATAGACAATATACTTGCTATCTAGTTATGGGTGTGGCTGGCCAATAGGAAAGTGGGGCATAGGTGGTAGGAGTATAGTTCTCATGCTTGATTTTCTTGGATTGCCTTTCATTAGTTGAGGGAGGGGTCAGTTGGGACCATAGCCACTGGAAAAACAGACCTTAGCATTTGCATCGGCAGATATCTGAAAGCTCCCGACCGAGTTTCGTGTTTCTAGAATAGCCCTGCCACGGGACTCGGGTCGCACATTTCAGGACATGTGCATCTAGACAGCGATAAACGATTTGCGACACATACGTGGGGAAAGTCTAGGAACATATACCACTCTAGGTAGTGCATCCTAGACTAGGGGCATCGTTCGACAGGTAGCATAATCCCTAGTTGGACCTAGATGGCATAAATCCTGAATCCGAGAAGTATTAGATAAGTCGCATAAACCCTAATTGAATCTAGGAAGCGCTCGATAAGAAAACCCTAGATTTGATCTAGGTAATAGATAATAGATGTACACCTTAAGACAACCGCAATTACAGGGATTGGGACCATGTTATCATCTTTATACAGATTACTAGTTGGGATACTAGTTAGGTGGTGCAGAGATTAGTATGGGGTACGATAGTAATTTCGATTCTAAACCGCTTTGCCTTAGTTTATGGCATTTTCCCATTTTCAGTTTATGCATGTCATGTCCTTTTCCTTATTCATATACCGAAGCACCACTAGACTTACCAGGCTTTATGTCTGACTTGTGTTTTCTTTCGTCTTCTTTTCTTCCGTTCCCCCCCAAGGTAGTCAGGGAGGGAATAGCTCAGATTTGTATGGACCTGTTACTCTTTCCAAGCTTGAAGACTCTTTGATGTGCTTCTTTGGACTCTCTTTTTGACCGCTATGGCTGGCTAATGTTTTATTGGGGAATATCATTGTATATTTATGCTTCTTTATTTTGTTAAACAAGATAGATACTTTGTTGTTGGAAAACAATCTTTTGTACAAGCTGTTTATAAATGAAATAAAGTTTTATTCACTTTTCTGCTGCTTTATTTATCTGTCTTGTAATTTATCTGCATCTTTTACCTATAATACTTCACAGAACTTAGTGCATTCCCTTTGTGAGTGACACTAACGGATGTGGGGTGTTACATGTGGTATCAGAGCTAAAGGTTACCAGATCAGATAAAAGATTTGTAAAATTATTTTCAACGGTTTTAAAAGAAGCATTTTCAAAAGAAAAGTTTTGTTTTAAAAGCATATTCCTCAAAGCCATATGCACTATCTTCTGATCCTCTGTTTGAATTCTTATCCCCTTCTTTCTTAAGTCTTCGGGGCTCCTGGCTTTCTGGGAGGTAACCTCATCGCGGCACGGTTCCGTAGGCTTGATAAGACTACGATACCTATCGAAGGGCAAAGAAGCGCTCGACTTCCATCTATAGCCATAGTAGTTTCACCTGCGGCTAGTTTTCTTTCAAGCTTTGTAGGGTTTTCTATGCGATGGTGGCTGCTTTCGAGAGACCTGTCAACATATTACACAAGTAAGAGGATGAGGAGTTTGGCTAAGGAGCACAACCCAAGGATGAGAAATTCATGGATATGGACTTGGCTCACGAGGGAGGAAGGAATTGTAAAACCTAAGACGAGAGGAAGTATCTTTACTATGGTATAATAGGGCATATAATTAAGGACAAAGGGCAAGAACGAGGGACAAGATTCTTAGAAGGACTAGTACGTGCTCTCAACACCAGCATACTTGAGAGAGAGAGATAGTAAAAGTCTTTGTTGGAAAAGTTTAGCTTTTCTTTTGATCAACCAGTTAATACTCTTTTGATCTTAGCGCTCCGCGTTTGTTCATATCTTCTTCCATAGTTGAGTCTCTGCACCTTAGCACTTGTATAGTAGAAGATCCCATTAGCATCTCAAAATCCAATTGGTGGTTCGGCCCGTTTATCTTTGGTTTATAAGGATTTGAGAATAACTATATTAAGTGTTGAGTTTAAGAGTAATGCTTATGTTTTTGATTCCATAGGCTATGAGTTGATTCTAGGCATGGGTTGGTTGGCTGGTAATTCTGAAATAAGGGTAGTTAGACTTTTGATTTGCCCTGGAAATACCCTCGAGATTTCATGCGATCCTAAAGGATCAGTTAGGCCTAGCTATCTAGAATCACTTGATATATCTATCGACGGTTTGCAATCCGTTAGAATAGTCCATGAGTGCGCATATGTTTTGATTAGGGGTTTACCCCAAAAACGCGGGATAGACTTCCGCATATATCCAGTTGACAATGAAAAACCAGCTATCTGATCAATGACAGTTTTTGGAGGTCAAGAAACTTCGCAATCGTGAAGATTAATTAGATAAGGTACATAATAGTGAAGCCCAAGAAGATGCGACTTAGGAGACTGAAGACTAGATACACGCATCATACCCTTTTTCCTAAGGGTACATCCTTGATCTCTTTTTCTAAGAATTTTATGCATACTTTCTAGCCTTTAAGGTATATCCTCTAGGACGTATCATCGATCCTTAGATAGAAGCCAATGGATGTAAACATGTATTTGAAACATGTTATGATTGATGATTGCAAGTGGTTGCTCGTGAATGCATATACACACCATAGGCGCTAGAACAACTCAGTCACTTTCATATTGCATTCACATATATGTATTTGCCTAACGGATTTAATTTGATATGTTATCATATGGATGTTGCATATGGATGAATGGCTATGCACACATGTAGTATTTACATAACTAGGGATGCTTTCATACATGATTGGACGCATGGCACTGACATAATTCGCATTAAGGAGGTCAACTGAATCAGTAGACTGCCTGATTTTGCATTAGATAAAGACATATACACACACTATGCATATGAATATGAAAGCATTAGAAATATTTTTAAGGACAATGAATGCCTGTGATTGAATGGTTGAGTAGATGGGTGATTGGATGGTAGGACACATTCTCCCTAACTTGAAGATTTCGGGGACGAAATCCTTTTAAGAGGGGGAGAATGTAACACCCCGTAGTTCTGTAACATTAAGTTTCACAAAGTAAAGTATAATTAAATTTTAGAAGAAGAATTAAGGGAAACGGGTTACACCATTGCATTCGTCTCGAAATTCTACTTGGGATAGAGTCCGAGTTTGCGTAAATCGGACTCCGTACGAAGGAGATATGACCTCCGGAAGTTTAAGAATTTATTTAAAATTCAAACAGCTTGAAAATTGGATTCAAAATTCAAAAATAGGACCGAACCCGGGCTGGGCAGGAAAATTCCTGCCCAGGGCCCAGGTCGACCACAGGGTCGACCATAGGGCGACCTGGTTGACCCAGGTCGACCACAGGGTCGACCTGGTTGACCCAGGTCGACCTCCCCTGTCGACCTGGTCAGGTCTGGCTGGCCTGGTCTGTGTTCTGGTCGAAATTCTGAAGCCCATTGTGTCACTAGGGCTGACATGTCGGCATTTGATTGGTTACTCTTGACATGTATGGCCTGGATTCCTTCTGGCTTCATCGAACGGCTCAAATCAACTTGAAACTCTATAAAAAGGACCTAAGACTCAACCTAGTTCACATAAAAAATATAAAAATAAACCTAGAGCCGCCATGCTGCCGGGAGGGGATTGAGAAATAGCCGTCAAGAGGAAAAGCTTGAGAGGCGAGCCAATTCAAGAAGAAACAAAAGTCTAATCCAACTTCTACGCAACGTTTTCTACTCCAAGGGAAAGCTTTGCAAATTCAGAATAACAGAAACCAGAAAACAAGTTTCAGCGCCCGTCGTAAGTATAGTGGTTTTCTGAATATGAATAGAAATTGCGATGTGATTCGATGTAATTGAAATTGGGGTTTTACTATTGTAAAATATTGATATAAATTCTTTGTATTGCGTTGATTATGTCATATTTGTATTGGGTGTTTGTGGCATAAATTAGTTGATGCGAGCCTATTGACATTTGTATATGAAAATAAATATCACTTGCAAGTTTGTAGTAAAAACTAGAATTGACATCTTTATGTTATGTCGTTAACATGGTTAGCATACATTCTTTTTAGGCCTAAGTGGGAACTCATGTAAACATGTTCCAAGATGAAACTTATTATGCCTACACGACTCAAAACCTTTGTATACATTATTATGTTTATTTGCAAGTGATAATTGGGTTTATGCAAGTAACTTTTGGTTACACAAATTATACTAGTTTCATGTTGAAATAGGCTACTTGATGTTAAGTTAGTTTACACCTTTGGGTTATGTCAAAAAGTGGACATTTTTATGCTAGTTTGGTGTTTGACATTATGCCTAGTTATATGTGTATAAAACCATGTTTTAAACAAGTATAAAAGTACGCCATTTCATGTGACACCAATTTAGTTATATCCTTATTGAATGCAAGTTCACATGACCAACAATCTATGTTAGTGAAAACGCTATGTTGCAAGTCCATGCGCCACACACTTTTATGTATTCTAGAACAATTCATGATTCCATGCTTCCTTTTTTTTATGTTTACGAGTTGGGCTGAAATGTTAATCCCAACATATGTTATAATGCTGCGTACGTACAAACGGGGGAAACAAATGTTGGGTTTAAAATAAAATACATGTATTGGCATGTTTGACACATGCCAATGACTAGTGACATTTAAAGCGGTATAAATTGTTGTACCCAAAATTAGTGAATTAGGATAATTGGGCCATAAACTTTTACATATAAAAATGGAAAGTGACAAATATGTAAATCTAAAAAATACGAGCATGCTTAACCCGAGGTTGGATTGAGTTGTGATGTAGACCTGCCCGGACCCTCCCGACTATCCAGTAATCACAACAATACCTATCCAATGTGAGAGGTTAAGGCATTGAGCCCAATAAAGACCCGAGGTTAGACTGGGTTGTGGCGTAAGACTGCCCGGAACCAACTGGCATACAGACAGCCACAACAATACTTGTCTAATGTGAGCGGTTGGTGCTTTAATAAGACAATTAAAGCTAAGTTAGGATTGGTTGGGTTAATTTAACTAAAACACTTAACCAACTTAACATGTTAACAAGACAAGACCTGTAGGGGTTAAGTAACTAAGAAAACACTTAGCCAATTTAACATGTTAACTAGACTATAAGGTGAGGTTAAGTAAAGTTAATACACTTAACCAATTTAACATATTAACTAGACTAGAGGGTAGGGTTAAGTAAACTTAGAACACTTAACCATCATAGTGTGATAAATTGAACAGGGTTAAGTTGAAACATGAAGGGACAATACTTAACCATTAGAACATGTTAATTAAACAGATGTTAGGGTTAAGTTAACTAAGGGAACACTTAACCGTTATACATGTTAGTTAAAACAGATGGGCAAGGTTAGGTTAAAAGGGACACTTAACCAATACAAGATGAATGGGTAGGGTTAAGTAATAAGAAATACTTAACCAATATAAATTGGTTTGTGATAGGGTTAAGTCAACATGAACTACTAATAACACTTAGCCAGTTTAATATGACAAAGGAGTGGGTTAAGCTAACTTGAACTGACTAATGACACTTAACCAATCCAACTTGACGAGAAAGAGGGCTAAGTAGTAAACCTTAGTTAAGAAAACAACGATTCAGGAAACTAAGTGGTATACCTTAGTTAGGAAAACTAACTAGTAATTCTTAATATAACACGAGGAGGAGCGAACATCCATCTGATCTTAAAGAAGGCTCCAACGAATTGGGTTACGAAGCCTGAGGCTTCGAGGGGACGTGAGGGTACTCTTGGTATCCCTCTGTTAGGCTGCAAATGATCCTCCTGGGCTCACAAAGGTTAAGGTCTGTGTTAGGAGAACCAAGGGTATGCCTTGGTTGCAATATAAGGCAACCTAAAGACTAGGATGGACCAGCGTGATTCGGCGAGACCAGTAGCCCTGTGATAGCAACTCGTCATTGGGCAAATCAGTAGTATACACTGTGCATCTTGAATTTGTGTTGGGTTGCCACACAGGAATTGATACACTGTAACACCCCGTAGTTCTATAACATTAAGTTTCACAAATTAAAGTATAATTAAATTTTAGAAGAAGAATTAAGGGAAACGGGTTACGCCATTGCTTTCGTCTCGAAATTCTGCTTGGGATAGAGTCCGAGTTTGTGTAAATCGGACTCCGTACGAAGGAGATATGACCTCCGGAAGTTTAAGAATTTATTTAAAATTCAAACAGCTCGAAAATCAGATTCAAAATTCAAAAATAGGAACAGACCCGGGCTGGGCAGGAAAATTCCAGCCCAGGGCCTAGATCGACCACAGGGTCGACCTGGTTGATCCAGGTCGACCATAGGGTCGACCTGGTCAGGTCTGGCTGGCCTGGTCTGTTTTCTGGTCGAAATTCTGAAGCCCAGTTTGTCACTAGGGCTGACGTGTCAGCATTTGATTGGTTAATCTTGACATGTATGGCCTGGATTCCTTCTGGCTTCATCGAACGACTCAAATCAACTTGAAACTCTATAAAAAAGGACCAAAGACTCAACCTAATTCACATTAAAAAAAAACCTATAGCCGCCATGCTGCCGGGAGGGGATTGAGAAATAGCCGTCAAGAGGAAAAGCTTGAGAGGCAAGCCAATTCAAGAAGAAACAAAAGTCTAATACAACTTCTACGCAACGTTTTCTACTCCAAGGGAAAGCTTTGCAAATTCAGAATAAAAGAAACCAGAAAACAAGTTTCAGCGCCCGTCGTAAGTATAGTGGTTTTTTGAATATGAATAGAAATTGCGATGTGATTCGATGTAATTGAAATTGGGGTTTTACTATTGTAAAATATTAATGTAAATTCTGTGTATTGCGCGGATTATGTCATATTTTGTTTTGGGTGTTTGTGGCATAAATTGGTTGATGCGAGCCTGTTGACATTTGTATATGAAAATAAATATCACTTGCAAGTTTGTAGTAAAGACTAGAATTGACATCTTTATGTTATGTCGTTAACATGGTTAGCATACATTCTTTTTAGGCCTAAGTGGGGACTCATGTAAACATGTTCCAAGATGAAACCTTTTATGCCTACACGACTCAAAACCTTTGTATACATTATTATGTTTATTTGCAAGTGATAATTGGGTTTATGCAAGTAACTTTTGGTTACACAAATTATACTAGTTTCATGTTGAAATAGGCTACTTGATGTAAAGTTAGTTTACACCTTTGGGTTATGTCAAAAAGTGGACATTTTTATGCTAGTTTGGTGTTTGACATTATGCCTAGTTATATGTGTATAAAACCATGTTTTAAACAAGTCTAAAAGTACGCCATTTCATGTGACACCAATTTAGTTATATCCTTATTGAATGCAAGTTCACATGACCCACAATCTATGTTAGTGAAAACGCTATGTTGCAAGTCCATGCGCCACACACTTTTATGTATTCTAGAACAATTCATGATTCCGTGCTTCCCTTTTTTTTATGTTTACGAGTTGGGCTGAAATGTTAAGCCCAACATTTGTTATAATGCAGCGTACGTACAAACGGGGGAAACAAACGTTGGGTTTAAAATAAAATACATGTATTGGCATGTTTGACACAAGCCAATGACTAGTGACATTTAAAGCGATATAATTTGTTATACCCAAAATTAGTGAATTTGGATAATTGGGCCATAAAATTTTACATATAAAAATGAAAAGTGACAAATATGTAAATCTAGAAAATACGAGCATGCTTAACCCGAGGTTGGATTGAGTTGTGATGTAAACCTGCCCGGACCCACCCGGCTGTCCAGTAATCACAACAATACCTATCCAATGTGAGAGGTTAAGGCATTGAGCCCAATAAAGACCTGAGGTTAGACTGAGTTGTGGCGTAAGACTGCCCGGAACCGACTGGCATAAAGGCAGCCACAACAATACCTGTCTAATGTGAGTGGTTGGTGCTTTATTAAGACAATTAAAGATAAGTTAGGATTGGTAGGGTTAGGTTAACTAAAACACTTAACCAACTTAACATGTTAACAAGACAAGACCTGTAGGGGTTAAGTAACTAAGAAAACACTTAGCCAATTTAACATGTTAACTAGACTAAAAGGTGAGGTTAAGTAAAGTTAATACACTTAACCAATTTAACATATTAACTAGACTAGAGGGTAGGGTTAAGTAAACTTAGAACACTTAACCATAATAGTGTGATAAATTGAATAGGGTTAAGTTGAAACATGAAGGGACAATACTTAACCATTAGAACATGTTAATTAAACAGATGTTAGGGTTAAGTTAACTAAGGGAACACTTAACCGTTATAACATGTTAGTTAAAACAGATGGGCAATGTTAGGTTAAAAGGGACACTTAACCAATACAAGATGAATGGGTAGGGTTAAGTAATAAGAAATACTTAACCAATATAACTTGGTTTGTGATAGGGTTAAGTCAACATGAACTACTAATAACACTTAGCCAGTTTAATATGACAAAGGAATGGGTTAAGCTAACTTGAACTGACTAATGACACTTAACCAATCCAACTTGACGAGAAAGAGGGTTAAGTAGTAAACCTTAGTTAAGAAAACAACGATTCAGGAAACTAAGTGGTAAACCTTAGTTAGGAAAATTAAGTAGTAATTCTTAGTATAACACGAGGAGGAGCGAACGTCCATCTGATCTTAAAGAAGGCTCCAACAAATTGGGTTACAAAGCCCGAGGCTTCGAGGGGACGTGAGGGTACTCTTGGTATCCCTCTATGAGGCTGTAGATGATCCTCCTGGGCTCACAGAGGTTAAGGTCCGCGTTAGGAGAACCAAGGGTATGCCTTGGTTGCAATATAAGGCAACCTAAAGACTAGGATGGACCGGCGTAATTCGGCGAGACCAGTAGCCCTGTGATAGCAACTCGTCGTCTACCTACCATCTTGAGTCAGTCGAGATACACATGCAGAAAGGCAGAGAACTCCCAATAGACCATATACTTGCTATCTAGTTATGGGTGAGGCTGGCCAATAGGAAAGTGGGGCATAGGTGGTAGGAGTATAGTTCTCATGCTTGATTTTCTTGGATTGCCTTTCATTAGTTGAGGGAGGGGTCAGTTGGGACCATAGCCACTGGAAAAACAGACCTTAGCATCTGCATCGGCAGATATCCGAAAGTTCCCGACCAAGTTCCGTGTTTCTAGAATAGCCCTGCCACGGGACTCGGGTCGCACATTTCAGGACATGTGCATCTAGACAGCGATAAACGATTCGCGACACATACGTGGGGAAAGTCTAGGAACATATACCACTCTAGGTAGTGCATCCTAGACTAGGGGCATCGTTCGACAGGTAGCATAATCCCTAGTTGGACCTAGATGGCATAAATCCTGAATCCGAGAAGTCTTAGATAAGTCGCATAAACCCTAATTGAATCTAGGAAGCGCTCGATAAGAAAACCCTAGATTTGATCTAGGTAATAGATAATAGATGTACACCTTAAGACAACCGCAATTACAGGGATTGGGATCATGTTATCATCTTTATACAGATTACTAGTTGGGATACTAGTTAGGTGGTGCAGAGATTAGTATGGGGTGCGATAGTAATTTCGATTCTAAACCGCTTTGCCTTAGTTTATGGCATTTTCCCATTTTCAGTTTATGCATGTCATGTCCTTTTCCTTATTCATATACCGAAGCACCACTAGACTTACCAGGATTTATGTCTGACTCTGTGTTTTCTTTCGTCTTCTTTTCTTCCGTTCCCCCCCAAGGTAGTCAGGGAGGGAATAGCTCAGATTTGTATGGACCTGTTACTCTTTCCAAGCTTGAAGACTCTTTGATGTGCTTCTTTGGACTCTCTTTTTGACCGCTATGGCTGGCTAATGTTTTATTGGGGAATATCATTGTATATTTATGCTTCTTTATTTTGTTAAACAAGATAGATACTTTGTTGTTGGAAAACAATCTTTTGTACAAGCTGTTTATAAATGAAATAAAGTTTTATTCACTTTTCTACTGCTTTATTTATCTGTCTTGTAATTTATCTGCATCTTTTACCTATAATACTTCACAGAACTTAGTGCATTCCCTTTGTGAGTGACACTAACGGATGTGGGGTGTTACATGTGGTATCAGAGCTAAAGGTTACCAGATCAGATAAAAGATTTGTAAAATTATTTTCAACGGTTTTAAAAGAAGCATTTTCAAAAGAAAAGTTTTGTTTTAAAAGCATATTCCTCAAAGCCATATGCACTATCTTCTGATCCTCTGTTTGAATTCTTATCCCCTTCTTTCTTAAGTCTTCGGGGCTCCTGGCTTTCTGGGAGGTAACCTCATCGCGGCACGGTTCCGTAGGCTTGATAAGACTACGATACCTATCGAAGGGCAAAGAAGCGCCCGACTTCCATCTATAGCCATAGTAGTTTCACCTGCGGCTAGTTTTCTTTCAAGCTTTGTAGGGTTTTCTATGCGATAGTGGCTGCTTTCGAGAGACCTGTCAACATATTACACAAGTAAGAGGATGAGGAGTTTGGCTAAGGAGCACAACCCAAGGATGAGAAATTCATGGATATGGACTTGGCTCACGAAGGAGGAAGGAATTGTAAAACCTAAGACGAGAGGAAGTATCTTTACTATGGTATAATAGGGCATATAATTAAGGACAAACGGCAAGAACGAGGGACAAGATTCTTAGAAGGACTAGTACATGCTCTCAACACCAGCATACCTGAGAGAGAGAGATAGTAAAAGTCTTTGTTGGAAAAGTTTAGCTTTTCTTTTGATCAACCAGTTAATACTCTTTTGATCTTAGCGCTCCGCGTTTGTTCATATCTACTTCCATAGTTGAGTCTCTGCACCTTAGCACTTGTATAGTAGAAGATCCCATTAGCGTCTCAAAATCCAATTGGTGGTTCGGCCCGTTTATCTTTGGTTTATAAGGATTTGAGAATAACTATATTAAGTGTTGAGTTTAAGCGTAATGCTTATGTTTTTGATTCCATAGGCTATGAGTTGATTCTAGGCATGGGTTGGTTGGCTGGTAATTCTGAAAGAAGGGTAGTTAGACTTTTGATTTGCCCTGGAAATACCCTTGAGATTTCATGCGATCCTTAAGGATCAGTTAGGCCTAGCTACCTAGAATCACTTGATACATCTATCGACGGTTTGCAATCCGTTAGAATAGTCCATGAGTGCGCATATGTTTTGATTAGGGGTTTACCCCTAAAACGCGGGATAGACTTCCGCATATATCCAGTTGACAATGAAAAACCAGCTATCTGATCAATGACAGTTTTTGGAGGTCAAGAAACTTCGCAATCGTGAAGATTAATTAGATAAGGTACATAATAGTGAAGCCCAAGAAGATGCGACTTAGGAGACTAAAGACTAGATACACGCATCATACCCTTTTTCCTAAGGGTACATCCTTGATCTCTTTTTCTAAGAATTTTATGCATACTTTCTAGTCTTTAAGGTATATCCTCTAGGATGTATCATCGATCCTTAGATAGAAGCCAATGGATGTAAACATGTATTTGAAACATGTTATGATTGATGATTGCAAGTGGTTGCTCGTGAATGCATATACACACCATAGGCGCTAGAACAACTCAGTCACTTTCATATTGCATTCACATATATGTATTTGCTTAACGGATTTAATTTGATATGTTATCATATGGATGTTGCATATGGATGAATGGCTATGCACACATATAGTATTTACATAACTAGGGATGCTTTCATACATGATTGGACGCATGGCACTGACATAATTCGCATTAAGGAGGTCAACTGAATCAGTAGACTGCCTGATTTTGCATTAGATAAAGACATATACACACACTATACATATGAACATGAAAGCATTAGAAATATTTTTAAGGACAATGAATGCCTGTGATTGAATGGTTGAGTAGATGGGTGATTGGATGGTAGGACACATTCTTCCTAACTTGAAGATTTCGGGGACGAAATCCTTTTAAGAGGGGGAGAATGTAACACCCCGTAGTTCTATAACATTAAGTTTCACAAAGTAAAGTATAATTAAATTCTAGAAGAAGAATTAAGGGAAACGGGTTACGCCATTGCGTTCGTCTCGAAATTATGCTTGGGATAGAGTCCGAGTTTGCGTAAATCGGACTCCGTACAAAGGAGATATGACCTCTGGAAGTTTAAGAATTTATATAAAATTCAAACAGCTTGAAAATCGGATTCAAAATTCTAAAATAGGACCAAACCCGGGCTGGGCAGGAAAATTCCTGCCCAGGGCCCAGGTCGACCACAGGGTCGACCTGGTTGACCCAGGTCGACCATAGGGTCGACCTCCCCTGTCGACCTGGTCAGGTCTGGCTGGCCTGGTCTGTGTTCTGGTCGCAATTCTGAAGCCCATTGTGTCACCAGGGCTGACATGTCGGCATTTGATTGGTTACTCTTGACATGTATGGCCTGGATTCCTTCTGGCTTCATCGAACGGCTCAAATCAACTTGAAACTCTATAAAAAGGACCTAAGACTCAACATAGTTCACATTAAAAAAATAAAAATAAACCTAGAGCCGCCATGCTGCCGGGAGGGAATTGAGAAATAGCCGTCAAGAGGAAAAGCTTGAGAGGCGAGCCAATTCAAGAAGAAACAAAAGTCTAATCCAACTTCTACGCAACGTTTTCTACTCCAAGGGAAAGCTTTGCAAATTCAGAATAACAGAAACCAGAAAACAAGTTTCAGCGCCCGTCGTAAGTATAGTGGTTTTCTGAATATGAATAGAAATTGCGATGTGATTCGATGTAATTGAAATTGGGGTTTTACTATTGTAAACTATTGATATAAATTCTTTGTATTGCGTTGATTATGTCATATTTGTATTGGGTGTTTGTGGCACAAATTGGTTGATGCGAGCCTATTGACATTTGTATATGAAAATAAATATCACTTGCAAGTTTGTAGTAAAAACTAGAATTGACATCTTTATGTTATGCCGTTAACATGGTTAGCATACATTCTTTTTAGGCCTAAGTGGGGACTCATGTAAACATGTTCCAAGATGAAACCTATTATGCCTACACGACTCAAAACCTTTGTATACATTATTATGTTTATTTGCAAGTGATAATTGGGTTTATGCAAGTACATTTTGGTTACACAAATTATACTAGTTTCATGTTGAAATAGGCTACTTGATGTAAAGTTAGTTTACACCTTTGGGTTATGTCAAAAAGTGGACATTTTTATGCTAGTTTGGTGTTTGACATTATGCCTAGTTATATGTGTATAAAACCATGTTTTAAACAAGTATAAAAGTACGCCATTTCATGTGACACCAATTTAGTTATATCCTTATTGAATGCAAGTTCACATGACCCACAATCTATGTTAGTGAAAACGCTATGTTGCAAGTCCATGCGCCACACACTTTTATGTATTCTAGAACAATTCATGATTCTATGCTTCCTTTTTTTTATGTTTACGAGTTGGGCTGAAATGTTAATCCCAACATATGTTATAATGCTGCGTACGTACAAACGGGGGAAACAAACGTTGGGTTTAAAATAAAATACATGTATTGGCATGTTTGACACATGCCAATGACTAGTGACATTTAAAGCGGTATAAATCGTTATACCCAAAATTAGTGAATTTGGATAATTGGGCCATAAACTTTTACATATAAAAATGGAAAGTGACAAATATGTAAATCTAAAAAATACGAGCATGCTTAACCCGAGGTTGGATTGAGTTGTGATGTAGACCTGCCCGGACCCTCCCGACTATCCAGTAATCACAACAATACCTATCCAATGTGAGAGGTTAAGGCAGTGAGCCCAATAAAGACCCGAGGTTAGACTGGGTTGTGGCGTAAGACTGCCCGGAACCAACTGGCATACAGACAGCCACAACAATACTTGTCTAATGTGAGCGGTTGGTGCTTTAATAAGACAATTAAAGCTAAGTTAGGATTGGTAGGGTTAATTTAACTAAAACACTTAACCAACTTAACATGTTAACAAGACAAGACCTGTAGGGGTTAAGTAACTAAGAAAACACTTAGCCAATTTAACATGTTAACTAGACTATAAGGTGAGGTTAAGTAAAGTTAATACACTTAACCAATTTAACATATTAACTAGACTAGAGGGTAGGGTTAAGTAAACTTAGAACACTTAACCATCATAGTGTGATAAATTGAACAGGGTTAAGTTGAAACATGAAGGGACAATACTTAACCATTAGAACATGTTAATTAAACAGATGTTAGGGTTAAGTTAACTAAGGGAACACTTAACCGTTATAACATATTAGTTAAAACAGATGGGCAAGGTTAGGTTAAAAGGGACACTTAACCAATACAAGATGAATGGGTAGGGTTAAGTATTAAGAAATACTTAACCAATACAACTTGGTTTGTGATAGGGTTAAGTCAACATGAACTACTGATAACACTTAGCCAGTTTAATATGACAAAGGAGTGGGTTAAGCTAACTTGAACTGACTAATGACACTTTACCAATCCAACTTGACGAGAAAGAGGGCTAAGTAGTAAACCTTAGTTAAGAAAACAACGATTCAGGAAACTAAGTGGTAAACCTTAGTTAGGAAAACTAAGTAGTAATTCTTAGTATAACACGAGGAGGAGCGAACGTCCATCTGATCTTAAAGAAGGCTCCAACGAATTGGGTTACGAAGCCCGAGGCTTCAAGGGGACGTGAGGGTACTCTTGGTATCCCTCTGTGAGGCTGCAAATGATCCTCCTGGGCTCACAAAGGTTAAGGTCTGCGTTAGGAGAACCAAAGGTATGCCTTGGTTGCAATATAAGGCAACCTAAAGACTAGGATGGACCAGCATGATTCGGCGAGACCAGTAGCCCTGTGATAGCAACTCGTCATCTACCTACCATCTTGAGTCAGTCGAGATACGCATGCGGTAAGGCAGAGAACTCCCATTAGACCATATACTTGCTATCTAGTTATGGGTGAGGCTGGCTAATAGGAAAGTGGGGCATAGGTGGCAGGAGTATAGTTCTCATGCTTGATTTTCTTGGATTGCCTTTCATTAGTTGAGGGAGGGGTCAGGTGGGACCATAGCCACTGGAAAAACAGACCTTAGCATCTGCATCGGCAGATATCCGAAAGTTCCCGACCAAGTTCCGTGTTTCTAGAATAGCCCTGCCACGGGACTCGGGTCGCACATTTCAGGACATGTGCATCTAGACATCGATAAACGATTCGCGACACATATGTGGGGAAAGTCTAGGAACATATACCACTCTAGGTAGTGCGTCCTAGACTAGGGGCATCTTTCAACAGGTAGCATAATCCCTAGTTGGACCTAGATGGCATAAATCCTGAATCCGAGAAGTATTAGATAAGTCGCATAAACCCTAGTTGAATCTAGGAAGCGCTCGATAAGAAAACCCTAGATTAGAGCTAGGTAATAAATAATAGATGTACACCTTAAGACGACCACAATTACAGGGATTGGGATCACGTTATCATCTTTATACAGATTACTAGTTGGGATACTAGTTAGGTGGTGCAGAGATTAGTATGGGGTGCGATAGTAATTTCGATTCTAAACCGCTTTGCCTTAGTTTATCGTATTTTCCCATTTTCAGTTTATGCCTGTCATGTCCTTTTCCTTATTCATATACCAAAGCACCACTAGACTTACCAGACTTTATGTCTGACTCTATGTTTTCTTTCGTCTTCTTTTCTTCCGTTCCCCCACCCCCAGGTAGTCAGGGAGGGAATAACTCAGATTTGTATGGACCTATTACTCTTTCCAAGCTTGAAGACTCTTTGATGTGCTGCTTTGGACTCTCTTTTCCACCGCTATGGATGGCTAATGTTTTATTGGGGAATATCATTGTATATTTATGCTTCTTTATTTTGTTAAACAAGATAGATACTTTATTGTTGGAAAACAATCTTTTGTACAAGCTGTTTATAAACGAAATAAAGTTTTATTCACTTTTCTGCTGCTTTATTTATCTGTCTTGTAATTTATCTATAACTTTTACCTATAATACTTCACACAACTTAGTGCATTCCCTTTATGAGTGACACTAACGGATGTGGGGTGTTACATACACCCCATGGTGGGACTAGCACAGGTATCTACAATCAATTGGGGCCGAATGACACAAGTCATAAATGCATGCGAGTAGAAGCCGATCGATAAAGGGGATCATTTTGTCATGAACACATGGTGCTAGTTGAAACACTTGTTAGTAGGTGCAGAGAAGTAGAAATGTGTGTGATAGTATATTCAATTTATCTTGCCTTGTTTATTGTTATCTAATTTCTAGGGTATTGTCCTAGGTTCAGTTCATTCATGTCAAGATCCTTTTTCCTGTTTACATGCTAAATAATCACTGGACTTACCAGACTTATGTCTGACCCGTTTTCTTTTGTCTTCTTTTCTTTCGTTTCCCCCCCCCCCCCAGGTCCGCAGGGAGGGAATACTTTAGCTTACTGCAGACCTTTTCAAGCTTGAAGAGAGTAGATGTATTGCTTGGATTCTCTTTTCTTGGGCTATGGTTACATTTTTATTGGGGATTTATGCTGCTTTACTTCTATTTTATGCTTCTTTATGTACTTGGAGATTTAAATCAAGACAGATGTTTTGTTGTAATAATCTAGAAGTTGGGTTTTGAGACAATGCTTGTAATGTTTTGACTGAACCACGCTATTTAATAAATAATTTCAGTTTTCCGCTGTTTATATGTCTGTCTTGTAAATTATCTGTGTCTTTTACCTAAAATGCTTCATCAAAGTTAATGCATTCTTTCTGTGAGTGACCTTAATGGAGGTGGGGTGTTTACACTGCGAGTATAGCCTAAGACATCTGTCACCGCACAGAGGACTACTAGGAGCACCTTACGTACTTCAGGAAGCCGTGTGCTTCCCCTTCGTATTCCTTTGGAGCCGTCATAACAATCAGATGAATGTGCGCTCCCTTCGTGTCTTATAACACCTCGATGATCTACCCTGTTGGGTTATTCATCCTCAAACGTACGGACTGGTCCAAGCGCCTTTCTTTAATATGTTGTTAGACCCTATGTCTAAACATTCTTTTACGCGCTTGCCTTACCTCAACGGGTTTTCATTTAATTTGGTTATTCCCATTCATATTGAATTCTTATTCAAATTACCAAGTTTCTCTTGCTTATTAATTTCAGTCATATTACTTAATCATTTAAGCTTATTAATAAACCCACAACATGTTATTTTCTAGATTGTGGCCCAAGGTCTGTAATCCACAATATATCTTATATTCTTGCTTGGTTACATCATTACAATAACATGTTCTCCATAATATGTTGTTAAGTATATCTCAATTCACATGTTTCCTAATTAACATGTCACTTACCATTTATCATTAAACATAACTTATTTATTTTATAAGTTTTCCTCATTCTTTCTCATTTAATCATAAATTCAATTTACACCGTCATGACAACTTATCGTTGTTTACTTAGCAGATTATTACGCATATCTAATTCTATCATTTCTACAAGTTATGCTTACCCTACAAGGGTGTCTTTAATTACATAACTTTATTATATTTTACACCGGTTATGTATACCACTATGTGTCTTTAATTACATAACCTTATTGAGTTAAGTACGTGGGCCTATATGTAAATATTACCCACCCCCTCTATTTTACTTAACCCTTCCACTACCCATCCAGTTTTACTTAACACTAACTCAAGTTCATAATCAGACAATCCTTATGGATTAAATTAGGTTAAGTAGTCCAATTCATTACCATGTTATAATTGGCTAGACCTCCCACATTAGGCCTACAACGTGTGGATGCTGAATATGCCGGACGGGTCTGGGCAGTCTTATTCCACAGTTGGGTCTAACCTCGTGTCTTAGCCCGATTCGTATTTGCACACTTAGACCTCTCACATTAGGTTCAACATTAGTGGCTGTTGGATATGCCCGTCGGGTTCGGGAAGACTTCCACTACTAATGCAACCTAACCTCGTTTCATAAGTGCAATTACAATTCCTAATTGTAATTACTAGACATTCCATTTTTATCCAAATCTACCTATGTCATTATAGGTGATTAATTCTCTTTTTTTCCCCATATTCAATTATATGCCAAATTCACAATTCAAACTATAGACTTTTATGTCCCTTTGCAATTAATCTTTTAATTATGCACCATATGCTCTTTTTCCCAAGTTATAAGTCAAGGTATATACATACATATACATACATATATATATATATATATATATGTATATATATATATATGTGTGTGTGTGTGTATGTGTGTGTGTTATGCACAAACCCAAATCTACATATTTTCCAATTTATGTCCCTAGTCCATATTCACCCATTTCAATACAAGTTATACCCAAATCCATATTCGCATATTTTCCAATGTATGCCTAAAATTCATATTCACATACGTCCCAATTTATGTCCCAAATCAGTATTTAGACATGTCCAATTTTATACCCAATTCCATATTTACATTTATTCCAATGCGTGCCTAAATTCATATTATCCAACAAGACATATTTTCCCAAACCCATATTCGTATATTTCCAAATTTATGCCCAAATTTAGATCCATATTTTCCAATATCAATTATGCCCCAAATTATGTCTTTCCCCATTATTCCCACTTTCGCACGTTCGCACTTTTCAGCGTTAGGACTTGGCTCGAAGGTGGCCTGGCTATATAAAAATAAAAAGGGAAAAGGGGGAGAGAAGAGGATCAAGGACAGGCATAATAACGAATCAATAATAAAATGACAGAAATAGGCATAAAATGAATAGGCATATTATGACAAGATTTAACATGGCGGCGGATGAACATATAGAAGTAGATCTGATAGTTATGTCATAATAGAACTGATTAAACACCGATTCAAGATCCAATTTTTATATACATATCACGATTACTATTTAAATATTCAGATCTAAAAATAACATGAACTCACAGTGGATAGATCTAAGGAAATGGATCCAATTTACTGCAAAGAACATGTTGAATAAGTTGTTGTGGCCATCGCTGAATTTGTTGTAGCAATCTTCGAATATGTATAATATTTTTGAATTGATTTAGAAGAAGAAAGGCCATTTTAATTTTCATTGCAGCAGAGCTTCGCCGCCAATATTTAGATAAATAAAACCTAGGTCTAGGGTCCTTTATATAGCCTAAGGTTCATGAATCTAGCTCCAAAATCGTCCAGGTTCAGAAAAGAAGCTTCCAGATCCACTGGTAGGTCGACCCCCTTTCAGGTGGGTCGACCCATAGGTCGACCCCCCTTCATGGGTGTCGACCCCTAAGTCGACCCCCATGAGCCTGAGCTGACCCCTAGGTCGACCCAGCAGGGACTCGGGTCGACTTCAAAATGCCGGCCCTTTCTCGATTTGTGCGCTGGATTTCTGGTTTTGCTGATTTTGAATATTTTTGAATTTATATGCATATATATCTTCCTTATATGCATACAAACTTCAAACCTTATTAACTTCTTTATACGTTGTCCGATTTATGCAAACCAGGTGTCTATCTTGACCTGAATTCCGAGACGGACGCAATAGCGTGATCTGTTTTACTTAATTCTGATTATTAAATTAAGTTTTCCTTAATTCATTGTTAATAGTGTATTTCACTTTGGTTATTCTTTAATTCATCATCTTTAGTATCGTTAAAATTCAGGGGTGTTACATTCTCCCCTACTCAAAGGATTTTGTCCCCAAAATCTCTGATTTAAGAAGAACGTATATCCTAACATCCAACAATCATACATCTATCTAGCAATCACAGGAATCCATTGTCCTTAAGGAATTTCTAATGCTTTGATAAACATACGCAATAGTGTGTGTATATGTCCGTAAACTAATGCGAAAGATCAAACGGTCTACTAATTTAGTTGACCTCCTTAATGCAATGTGTGCCATGCAACCAAAATGTATGCAAATCATCCTAATCCATGTAAGTTCTATATGTGTGCACAATCATCCATCCATATGCAAAATCAATGTAACGATAATCAATAAAAGTTTAAAATGTACACACATCAATATGAAATATGTAAGTGATTGAGCCGATCTAGTGCCTATTATGTGTGTATATGCATCCACGAGCAATCACTAGCAACCATTTGCATCCATCAAACATAACATGTCTCAAACACATGTTTACATCCATTAGTTTTCTACCTAAAGACTCGATCGATAGGAGATATTCAAACGATAGATACAAGTATTAATTCGAAGCTTGGAAAAGAAGTTAAGAAGATATTCTTGAAAAGGAAAGGATATGAAGCGCGAATCTTGTCTTTAGCCTCCCAAGTAGCGTTCTCGCAGCCCTTTCCCCATTACACCCTTACTAGCTTCACTTCCTTGTTGCATAATTTCTTAACCTCCGATCTAAGTATAAAAGTCGGAACTCGTCCTATCATTGCTTCCTTCTATATTTCCACTTCCTCTCGCAAGTTTGGCTCCACTACCTCGAACTCTATACATTTTGTCGCCTCTAGGATGAATATTCATCTTAGAATGATGGGCTTCCTCCCATAGGTTCCTTATCCCAATATGGTTCACCTACTTGCTTATCAGGTTCCCTCTTTTCATTTAGGATTCACATGTCGTAAATCATTGATAGATATATCAAGAGGTTCTAGGAGACTAAGCATGACAGACCCTTTTTGGGTCATAAGAAATCTCGAGAGTCTTTTTATGGCAAGTCAGAAGTCTAACGACCCTCCTCTCACAATCTAGAATGGCTTCATATATGGTTAACCCTTCTCAAGTAGCTCCCCCACTTGCTTATCAAGTTCCCTCTTTTCATTTAGGAGTCACATGTCGCAATTCATCGATAGATATATCAAGAGGTTTTAGGAGACTAAGCATGATAGACCCTTTTTGGGTCATAAGAAATCTCGAGAGTCTTTTTATGGCAAGTTAGAAGTCTAACGATCATCCTCTCACAATCTAGAATGGCTCCATATATGGTTAACCCATCCATCCTAGAATCAAACCGTATCTTATGAAATCAAGAACATATGCGTCGCAATCAAACTCAACACCTAACACAAAGATTCTCAAACCCCGACAAATCATCGATAAATGAGCCGTACTTCCACTGGGGTTTCAGGCAATAATGGGATCCAAACACTAGTATCTAAGTAGAGAGACTCAACTAAAGGATCAGATATAAAAGAATGTGAAGCGCCAGGAAAAGAATCCTAATAGGATGATCAGAAATAGAAATCAATCCTTTGATGGAAACTTCCCTACCCCTATCCTGTCCACCAGCTATGAGAACGATAGCTTACACCCTAGAAGTTCCTGCCCTCTGGCCTTATCTTTGTCTCTCCGGCACTCCTTAATGAGGTGTCCTGCCTAACCAAAGTGGTAACAAACGCCTTCTCTCTTTCTGCAATCCTTCTCCAGATGACCCACCATTTCGAAATTATGGTATTTCCTCTTTTCTTCTTTGGGTTGTGCTCCTTAGTCCCAACTCCTTTATTCTCCTTTTTACCATCCTTGTACAACATGCTAACAAATCTCTTGAAAGCGGCCTCCATCGCACGGAAATCCTTTCGAGGCTTGAGAGAAAATAAGATGCAGGTGAAACCGCTGCGGCTAAAGATGGAGGTTGGGCACTTCTTTTCCCTTCGACATATACCGTAGTTTTAACATGCCTACGGAACCGTGCCAAAATAGGAATACCCTTTCGAGAGGAAGCGGTTTCCTGAACAAAAAGGAAAAGGAATCAAGCAGAGAATCGAGAAGATATTTATGGGTTTGGGAAATTTGCTTTTCAAAAACAGACTTTTTATTTTAAAATACTTTGTTTTTGAGACCTTTTTGAAAATCTTTTTCAAAATACTTTATCCGATCTTATAACCATATGCTTTGATACCAAATGTGACACCCCACATCCGTTAATGTCACTTACTAAGGGAATGCATTAAGTTTCGTGAAGTGTTATAGGTAAATAAGAACATAATAGAACAAGACATACATGTAAAATAGCAGTAGAATTAAAAACTTTATTTAAATCAAAACATCATGGTCTATCATAAGAAACTAATTACATTAATAATCTGTCTTGCCAAAAATATCAGAGTACAAAAGCATAAACCATATTTCCCTTGCAAAGCCATAAGAGAGTTGACAAGTAGTCAAAGCGATACATTTATATCCAAAATCCAAGCTAAGCTAAAAGAATCCAAATCAACTCTAAGCACTTCCATCCTGAGAACCTGGGGGGGGGGGGACGGAAGAGAGAGAAGAGGAAACAAAAAGGGTCAGACATAAAGTCTGGCGAGTCCAGTTACTTTTAAATATAAATAAATAAAAGTATCATTGTAGGTATATAAAACTGGAAGAATAAGATAACAGTAACAATAACAAGTGTGAACTGAGAAAGATAAGATGAACATGATATATTGCGCTTCTTCAACACATTTCTCTGCACCGCGCAGATACTAGTATATCAGAAATAGAATGTACCCTACTAAAACCGTTCCATTACATTTTCTTGGTTATTAGGTTGCTTGGGTTAATAGCACTCAAGACTTATACGTTCATCGTACCCATTTACTTTCCCATGGATTCACCTAATACAATATATATAGCTATCTCTCAGTATTGAGATACACCCCACGATACCCCACTCGCACGGTCTCCACCGTAATGAATGCAGTCCCTCATCCTACGCCGGAGTGATGTACATATCTCTATATAAAATGTTACGTTCCACATACATCCATCATTACTATGCTACGTAAGTGTATGGACTGCCACCATCTATCAAATCAGATTCCTTATCAGAATAATGCCCTCTAGTCTATCATACAACACCCAGAGCAGATATGCATGTATCTAGACTGTGCCACGTATGTACTGTAATTATAGCTCGATGCCTCAATTGCACGTCCTCTAATATGCACCGAGTTCCGTGGCAGGGCTAAACAAGAAACATGGAACTCGACTGGGAACTTTTCCATATCTGTACAGGCCGCCTTTAAGTGCTTTCAATTACAGATATTCCTCGGGTCAGTTTTTCATGGTGGCGATGGCCCCAACTCGGCCCCTCCCTCAACTAGTAAAGACTACAGAGCTAAGCGACCGCCCCTAATAACAACCAATCTAAACGTCAATGTGGCGTCTACCTTCAACCCCGTACCTCATTAGTGAAAGGTGAAATGATATCTTGGGTTTAGCTCTAGTCTTTTCGCATCCCGCTGGCTATCGATGACGGATATCCGACGGTCTACTATCCTTGTTAGTCATGACACTCTCTACCTCCTCGTGAGGCAACCGTCGAATCACCCTGGTGTCACCTCATCGCAACATTCTAACTGCATAGCTACATCCGCAGTCAAGGCCCACCCACCTAGTAGTTACGCACAGACCCAACCTCTGCAAGTACAACTTAAGACATCTATCACTGCATAGAGGACTACTAGGAGCACCTTACGTGCTTCACGAAGCTGCGTGCTTTCCCTTTCTATTCCTTTGGAGCTGGCATAACACTCAGATGACTGTGCGCTCCCCTCATGTCTTATAACACCTCGATGATCTACCCCCTTGGGTTATTCATCCTCAAACGTACGAACTGGTCCAAGCGCCTTTCTTTAATATGTTGTTAGACCCTATGTCTAAACATTCTTTTACGTGCTTGCCTTACCTCACCGGGTTTCCATTTAACTTGGTTATTCCCATTCATATTGAATTCTTTTCAAATTACCAAGTTTCTCTTGCTTATTAATTTCAGTCATATAACTTAATCATTTAAGTTTATTAATAAGCCTACAACATGTTATTTTCTAGATTGTGGCCAAAGGTATGTAATCCACAATCTACCTTATATTCTTGCCTGGTTACATCATTACAATAACATGTTCTCCTTAATACGTATATCTCAATTCACATGTTTCCTAATTAACATGTCACTTTCCATTTTTATTAAATATAACTTATTAATTTTATAAGTTTTCCTCATTCTTTCTTATTTAATCATAAATTCAATTCACATCGTCACTACAACTTATCGTTGTTTACTTAGCAGATTATTACATATATCCAGTTCTATCATTTCTACAAGTTATGCTTACCCTACAAGGGTGTCTTTAATTACATAACTTTATTATATTTTCCACCCGTTATGTATACCACTAGGTGTAATTAATTACGTAACCTTATTCGGTTAAGTTTGTGGGCCTATATGTAAATATTACCCAACCCCTCTATTTTACTCAACCCACCCACTACCCATCCAGTTTTACTTAACCCTAACTCAAGTTCATAATCATACAATCCTTATGGATTAAATTAGGTTAAGTAGTCCAATTCATTACCATGTCCAATTATGGTTATAATGGGCTAGACCTCCCACATTAGGCCTACAACGTGTGGATGCTGGATATGTTGATCGGGTCCGGGCAGTCCTATTCCACAGTTGGGTCTAAGCTCGTGTCTTAGCCCAATTCGTATTTGCACACTTAGACCTCTCATATTAGGTTCAACATTAATGGTTGCTGGATATGCCGGTCGGGTCCGGGAAGACTTCCACCACTAATGCAACCTAACCTCTTATCATAAGTGCAATTACAATTCCTAATTGTAATTACTAGACATTCCATCTTTATCCCAATCTACTTATGTCATTATAGGTGATTATTTCTATTTTTTTCCCCATATTCAATTATATGCCAAATTCACTATTCAAACTATAGACTTTTATGTCCCTTTTCAATCAACCTTTTAATTGTGCAGCATATGCTCTTTTTCCCAAGTTATAAGTCAAGGCGTATACGTATATAGATGTTATGCACAAACCCAAATCTAAATATTTTCCAATTAATGTCCCTAGTCCATATTCACCCATTTCAATACAAGTTATACCCAAATCCATATTCGCATATTTTCCAATGTATGCCTAAAATTCATATCCACATACGTCCCAATATATGTCCCAAATCAATATTTAGACATGTCCCATTTTATACCCAATTCCATATTTACATTTATTCCAATGCATGCCTAAATTCATATTATACAATAAGACATATACCCCTAAACCTATATTCGTATATTTACAAATTTATGCCCAAGTTTAGATCCATATTTTCCAATACCAATTATGCCCCAAATTATGTCTTTCCTCATTATTCCCACTTTCGCACGTTCTCATTTTTCAACGTTAGGCCTAAGCTCGAAGGTAGCCTGGCTATATAAAAATAAAAAGGGAAAAGAGGGAGAGAAGTGGATCGAGAACAAACATAATAATGAATCAATAATAAACCGAAAGAAATATGCATAAACTGAATAGGCATATTATGACAAGATTTAACATGGCGGCGGTATGAACATATAAAAGTAGATCTGATAGTTATGTCATAATAGAACTACTGATTAGGAACCAATTCAAGATCCAATTTTTATATACATATCACGATTACTATTTAAATATTCAGATCTAAAAATAACATGAACTCACAGTGAATAGATCTAAGGAAATGGATCCAATTTACTGTGAAGAACATGTTGAATAAGTTGTTGTAGCCATCGTTGAATTTGTTGTAGCAATCTTCAAACATGTATAATCTTCTTTGAATTGATTTAGAAGAAGAAAGGCCATTTTAATTTTCATTGCAGTAGAGCTTCGCCGTCAGTATTTAGATAAATAAAACCTAGGTCTAAGGTCCTTTATATACCCTATGGTTCATGATTCTAGCTCCAAAATCGTCCAGGTTCAGAAAAGAAGCTTCTAGAGCCACGGGTAGGTTGACCCCCATTCAGGTGGGTCGACCCCTAGGTCGACCCCCTTCATGGGTGTCGACCCCTAGGTCGACCCCGGGGTCGACCCCGGGGTCGACCCCCATGAGCCCGTGTCGACCCCTAGGTCGACCCAATAGGGTCTCAGGTCGACATCAAAATGTCGACCCTTTCTCAATTTGCGCGCTGGATTTCTGGTTTTGCTGTTTTTTGAATATTTTTGAATTTATATGTATATATATCTTCCTTATATGCATACAAACTACAAACTTTAATAACTTCTTCGTACGTTGTCCGATTTACGCAAAACATGTGTCTATCTTGAACAGAATTCCGAGACGGATGCAATGGCACAATATGTTTTACTTAATTTTTATTATTAAATTAAGTTATCCTTAATTCATTGTTAACAGTGTATTTCACATTGGTTATTCTTTAATTCATCATCTTTAGCGTCGTTAAAATTCCGGGGTGTTACAATTGCACCAAAGGTTTTATTCCCTTTCATATTCCATTTCTTCACCCCTCCCCCCAGGTTCTTAGGGTGGGAATACTTAAGATTGATCAGGATTCTGCTTAGCTTTGCTTGGAGCTGCTTAGATGTATTGCTCGATTTCTTGTCTTTTTACTATGGCTATGTTTTTGGGGAACTATGCAAATTTCATTATTATTGTACTTTGATGATTTAAGTACAAGATATAAGTTTTAAGATTGATGTAATAGGCTCTATGTATTTCAGACTTATGATGTACTATGTTTTGAACCACGATGTTTTCTGTTTAAATAAAGTTTTAAATTCCTCTGCAAATTTATATCTATCTTGTAATATTTATGTTTCTGTTTACCTATAACGCTTCACGAAACTT
Source organism: Allium sativum (assembly GCA_030737875.1). Classification (NCBI taxonomy): domain Eukaryota; kingdom Viridiplantae; phylum Streptophyta; class Magnoliopsida; order Asparagales; family Amaryllidaceae; genus Allium; species Allium sativum. The sequence continues at coordinate 743,563,466 of CM060916.1, read as the reverse complement.
AATGTATTCTCTTAACGAGTGACATTAACGGACGTGGGGTGTCACACTTGGTATCAGAGCTGAAGGTTACCAGATTGGATAAAAGATTTCGAAAATTGTTTTCAAAAAGGTTTTGAAAGAAAGCAATATCAAAAGAAAAGTCCGTTTTGAAAATCATATTTCCCCAAACCATATGTAACATCTTTCAATTCTCTGTTTGAATCCCTTTCCTTTTCTTTTCAGCATGTCTTGGGGACCTAATATTCCTGAGGCCGTTACGATACCAGGCTGGTTCTGTAGGTATCTTGAGGCCACGACTCCTGCCGGAGGCCAAGCAGACGTTCCCCCCAACTGAACCTGTTGTTCCTCCTCCTCCTTTGCCGCATGCTGAAAATTTCTCTAAGATATGCAAAGACTTCTGTTCTATGGGAGGAAAGCCATTCCGTGGGATCGAAACATTCGTAGAGGCAAGGAATTGGCTAAAAGAGACGGAGGATCTATTTGGAATTTTTGAAGTGGACAATCTTAGGAAGATTCAGTCAGTCGCCTTGCTACTGAAAGATGAACCTTCGTTCTGGTGGGAAGTGACGCAAGTAGGCATCCAGTACAGACTTAGGATGTTTTCCGATAGAGGTTTGAAATGAAGTTTCTTTCTCAAGATGAGAAAAGTATGCAAATGGAAAGGTTTCTGACGCTCAAGCAAGGAGGCATGACTGTCAAAGATTATGCAAGCAAATTCAATCAACTAGCGAAGTTTAGGTTGGAGCTTATGGATACTTCGCATAAGAATGCTTTGCGGTTTGCTAAAGGACTGAATGGACCCCTTCATGGGTTGGCTATGTCCCATATTCTGATAGGGGCAACTTTTGAGAGGCTTGTTGATATGGCATTGATGCATAAGGAAGATAAAGGTGAAAAGAAAGGAGCTAAGGTTGAGGAAACACAAAACAAGAGGGTATGGCCTAAGAAAGGACAACAACAACAAAAGAAGGGCGGAAAGTACGACAAGGCTATGGACTAGAGGAAGTGTCATAATTGTGGACGCGAGGGTCATTTGATCAAGGACTATAAAATAAAGAAGTATTCTTGTTTCAGTTGTGGAGATGTCAGACACTTTTCTAAGGAGTGCTCGAAGAAGCAAGGACAAGGTCAAAGGGAAGGAGCTTCTGGAGGTCAGGTGTATGCTCTCATGACTAGTGCTCCCGATAGAGGTAGGAAAGTTTATGTGGAAGGTTTGATTTCTCTTTCCAATCATCCAGTTAGAACTCTTTTTGATTCTAGCGCTTCGCATTCTTTTGTATCTGATTCTGTGGTTGAGTCTCTGCACCTTAGTACTAGTATGGTTTTGTATCTCATTGTCGTCTCAAACCCCATTGGTGGTACAACTCATTTGTTCATGATTTGTCAGGATTTGAGAATATCCATGTTAGGCGTTGAATTTGAATGCGACGCATGTGTGCTCGGTTTTATGGGCTATGGTTCGATTCTAGGATGGATTGTCTTGTCATGTATGGTGCCATTCTGGATTGTGAGAGGAGGGTCGTTAGACCTTTGACTTGCCATGGGAGGACCCTCGAGATTTCTTGTGATCCAAAGGGGTCTGTCATGCTTAGTTTATAGAGTCACTTAATGCATCTATCGATGATCTTCGATCTGTACCTATAGTCTGTGAGTATCCTGATGTTTTTGAGAAGGTTCGGGCTTACCTCCGAGGCACGAGATCGATTTTAGTATATACTTGATGGACAATGCAAAGCCAGTTACATTGCATGTGCGCCTATGGCTCCAAGAGAAAGAAGGGAATCTCAGCAAGCAAGTAGGGGAGCTACTTGAGAAAGGGTATATTAGGCGAAGTATATCTGAATGTGGTGCTCTGGTGGTATTCGCAACTAAGGCGGATGGGTCGCTTCGCTTATGTGTGGACTATAGAGAGTTGAATAAACTCACTAAAAAGAATAGGCACCCACTTTCGAGGATAAATGATCTGTTTGACTAGCCTGTTGGTGCATCTGTTTTCTCTCAGTTAGACTTGGCCATGGGGTTTCATTAGTTAAGCGTGGCCGAGGACAGTATAGACAAGACTGCCTTTAGAACTCCAGATGGTTTCTTTGAGTGGCTTGTCATGCCTTTTGGATTGATGAATGCAACTACCTATTTTGTTGATCTGATGAGTAGGGTGTTTCGCGAGTTTCTAAATAATTTCATTGTGGTCTTTGTCGATGATATCTGGATTTTCCCGAAGAGCGAGGAAGATCGTGCCTAACATTTGAGGGAGGTTTTGAAAACTCTTCATGCACATCAGCTTAAGATGAAGTTCTCCAAATGTAATTTTTGGAGAAAAGAGGTGAGGTTTCTAGGGCATGTGGTTTCTAAAGAGGGGATAACAGTAGATCCCGCAGAAGTAGTTGCAGTTCAAGATTGGCAAATCCCAAAGAATGCAATGGAGGTGAGAAGTTTTCTCGGATTGGTAGGATATTATAGGAAGTATGTTATAGAGGTAGACAACTAAGGTTTCATGAGAAGAACTACCCTACCCATGACTTAGAGTTAGCTGCCATAGTGTTTGTGCTTAAGACGTGGCGCCATTATTTACTTGGAGAGAATTTCGAGTTGTACACCGATCATAAATATCTGAAGTACTTGTTCTTGCAGAAGGATCTTAATTTAAGGCAACAAAGGTGGACGGAGTTCGTAGCATTTTATGACTTCGAGATTGCTTATACCCCTGGCAAGGGTAATGTGATAGCAGACGCATAGAGCAGGCAGAGGGTGGCCTTAAGTCCTCTGTTTGTGGAGAGAAAAAGCTTGGAGTTTATATCAACTTTTGACTTTAGACCCTCCACTGAGTTTTTGCCTGGCTTATTTGCATCATTGGAAGTGCGACCTACTCTTAGGGATCAGATAGGTTCTTTGCAGCAAGAGGATCCGCCAATTTTAGACATCTTGGGTAGGCTCAGTAAAGGGGAGACTTCTAGTCACCTTAGTGGATATTCCATAGACAATAAAGGGTGGTTGCAACGAGACGGAAGGCATTGTGTTCCCCAAGTTGGGAGTTTGTTGAAGACAGTCCTAGAAGAAGCCCATCATTCTAAGATGACTATTCATCCAAGCTGCGATAAGATGTATAGAGATATGAAAAGGATTTTCTTTTAGTCTGAGACGAAGATAGATGTAGCAGAGTTTGTTTCTCAATGTTTGTTTTACCAGCAAGTCAAGGTTGAGTAAAAGATGCCCGGTGGTTTACTTCATCCTTTGGAGGTCCCATAGTGGAAGTGGGAGAGCATCTCGATGGATTTCATCGATGGTTTGCCTAGATCAAGGAAGGGCAACACCAGTATTTGGGTTATAGTAGACAGACTTACTAAGAGCGCTCATTTCATTCCAGTTAAGAGTTTAAGGATGACAACATGGTTGGTAGCAGTTTATTTTCACCAGTGAGTTTTGGAGAAGCTTGCAAGAAGCATTAGGTATACAGTTGTGTTTGAGCACCGCTTATCACCCTTAGACAGATGGGCAGATGGAAAGGGTGAATAGATTTCTTAAGGATCTTCTAAGACTGTGTATCCTAGACTTCGGAGGGACTTGGGAAGAGCATCTTCCTTTAGTAGACTTCGCCTAAAACAATACTTTTCAAGCAAGCATTGGCATGGCAACCTTCGAAGCATTATACGGATGACCCAGTAGATCACCGATTTGTTGGTGGGAGTCTACAGAAATACTTCTGCTTGGACCAAATATGGTTAGAGAAACTTTAGAAATGGTTGACCTTATCCGTAGAATGCATGATGACAACTCAGGATAGGTAGAAGTCCTACGCAGATAAGAGAAGGACGGATATTGAGTTTGAGGTAGGAGACATGGTTTTTATCAAAGTATCACCTTTGAGCAATGTGGTACGCTTTGGATCTTTAGGGAAATTGGCACCAAGATTTGTAGGGCCATTTCCCATAACAGAAAGGATTAGCCAAATGGCCTATAGAGTAAAGCTACTAGAGAGACTGTCTGGTGTTCATGATGTTTTTCATGTTTCTCATTTATGGAAGTGCTTGCATAATTCTACAGAAGTAGTTGAGCCGAGTATGCTTAAAGAAGTAGAGGTGGAACGTGAGGCGACGGTTAGATGAGTTCCTACCCGTATTCTTAGATCAGAAGTTAAGAAGCTACGCAAACGAGAGGTCAAGTTGATAAAGTTCAGTTGGGACATAACCAAGAGTATGCAACTTAGGAGACCGAAGATAAGATTCGTGCTTCATACCCTTTTGTGACGGCATGCCCCACACGAGCCGACATTTCCGTTGAAGTGTGTTGTGCCAATGCCCAACTAGCACGGAATGGTCGTCAAAAGAAAATAAGCAAAACGATGAATCATCAAAGAACCTGTAGAATGTCTCACAGCGCATGTAATAAAATATAATAATAACATAACTTGACATAAAACAGGCGAGACAGTGCATAAGATGAAAACTAAACCATCATCATCAAAGTAGCGGAAATCCAAAATACAGCTTATGATCTAGTACCATCATTACAACTTTTAAATTACTGTCTCTAAAGCAAAATAGGAAAGGTACACTACTAATGCCCAAAGCAGTGACCAGCAACAACACAGAGAGAATATATATACATACATATATATCATACGTGGAAGCCTCCTGCTCATCTCCGGTACAAGTACTCGTACAACCACCTAATATATCTCTAGTCTGCTCATGTGAGCACCCAAAGTAATAAGAAGAAACATAAAACTCTGGGCCAGGCAATAGTCTGGTATGAGTGGTTGCAAGTATACATCTCTAAGATGAACAAATAATAGGTATAAGAATCATATCTGGACCTGCAACCAAAGAGTTATCACAATAGGATGTATAGTACTCTAAGGTAACACTAACATAAAGTGTGAAAAATGGGAGAGTGTGCGTGTCAAGGTGTTAGTAGACATCAAACATAGTAATCAACCTCACATCTCTCACTTAGTGCATAAAGCATATGATATCCACCATTTTGATCACCCAATACTTTGATGAGATCATTTTGCCTTTGGGCGTCATAATGACCCTATTGCACTGATCCACAGCCACTAATCCTTTGCTATGTCCACTTTGCCCCTTTGGAGTCATGGCGACTCCACTGCACTGGCTCATAGCCTTGCTACGATCACTTCGGCCCATGAAGTCATGAAAACTCCACTGCACGGATCCATAGCCAAATCCATCTCTCAATGGTGAATCAAAGTTATAGCCATTGATAACTCTTTTGCACACGTCCTGTAGCAAAGCCCAATCATGAAGTTAACTCGTTGGTTCCCATCTAGATCCTGAGCTACTACCTCTCATTTGGACTAACTTTGCATCTCGGGTTTTGGTCATTATCCCGTTCATACTTCAGTTTCCATTCAGTTTGTTCGCTGTCTAGACTCGAAGCCCGGATCGTGATCCCTCTTGGCATCGGTTCGCGACTCGTGATGACTCCGGGTTCATGGTGGCTCGTGACCATCGGGTCGGTTCGTGACTTCTTGCTCCGGCTCATGTGTAACACCCCGCATTTTTAATGAAATTAAAAATGTGGAAATATGTATATATATTGTATGCATAGATATATTTGAGAGAAAAAATAAATAATGACAAAAAATTGCATGTAATAAGTTAACGCAGTGAAATTAAGAAAAAGATAAATAAAAGAAATTACATGCAATACATGAAATGTGAAGAAATGCATGCGAACATTAAAAAAAATAAAAAAAAAGGAGAATTTGAAGAGCCTCCAAAATTTGGTCATGAAATTAGCGTCATTGCATTTGTAGCAATTTTTAAGTCAATTTAGACCTATAGTTTGTAGAAAACTAATTTAAAATGAAGAAGATATCTTTAAATTGAATATTGCAACAAAACATGAAAAAGAGGAATGAGAAAAGAATAATGTTTAGCATTGTTCTAAAGTTTGTAAACAAAAGACTTTGTAGCTCGTTTGGTTAGAACATGTGACTTGTATACAAGAGGTTCTAAGTTCAATCCCCGCCAGCATCATATTTTTGTTTTAGGGGAATGGCTAAAAAGTGGTTTAGTGTAAACGCAGTTCAAAAAGCGATTTAGTGTGAAAAGGGTTAATTGGAAAGATAACTAAAAATAAAAACAAATATATATATATATATATATATATATATATATATATGACATGTGGGTGTCAACACCCCAGCTGCTTCGCATCATCTTGCACACATGGCGCGTTTTCGTTGGTCAATGACGATTTTTGATGGATTAGGGCATATGTGGCATACTATGATTGGCTGGGTGATGTGTCATTGTGAATTGGATGGTTTAGATTGATCCTAAACTAATCTAAGGGCTCTAATTAATCCTACACATCTATATAAGCACACATAAACCTAAACCCTAATCTAAACTAAATTCATTCATGAGCCTATATGCTGCTGCATCCTAAACTAACCTAGCCTCCACCATAACAAATCAAATTCAAGCTAGAAGATAAAAATCAAAGTCTACATCAAGGGTTAAGCTTAACAAATTCAGAAATCAGATCCCAGAATTCAAGATCCGTTCTTTTTCTGTGAGTGCTAGTCACTTTAAGGTTCAAATAGATAAATGTGAATTGTGGTAGACTATGAATTGGGTATATGATGTAAATCATGAACTTATGCAAGCTTACTATGTCATTTTCCCTAGATCTAATACATGGACATTCTACTATGTTTCCTATGTGAATCTTGAATTACAATTATATTGTGGTACATGTGAACTTGTTAATACATATCTAACTTTCTAGATCTGATTGTAGTGATTCAATATGACGTTTATACGAACATTGATTTGTAACCATGTTAGGATGATAGTACATCCATCAATTTGACATTATGTGGATCTATATTTTGGTGTTAATCACCTTTCACTTGCTATATTATGATACCTTTGTATATGTGGTAAACTTAACATGTGGATCTAAACTTGTTATTATGCCACCCTGTCTATGCTAGATTTAGGTAATTGGACACCTAATATTGAATTTAGATCTCATTATGCTTTCCTAAACACAAGTTATTAATTTGATGTCTACGTTATTATGATAATTATCACATGTCCCTTCACTTAGTTACTATGCTAGTTGTGTTAATATTTATGCCAAAACATGTTGAACCGTCACCTTTATCATGTTCCTTTTTATTGTTAATGCTAGGCTACTTTATAGCCTCGATGCCGCCAAAATACGTGTGAATACATTATTAGGAACGGGGATAAAAGGGAATTTGTAATTGGAATAGTTTATATAACATTTATATGAAATGAGCATATAATTAAAATGGGGAAACATAAAATTAATTACCTATAATGACATAGGAAAAGTTGGGTAAAAAGGGCATAATTTGAATATGACCCTTTATAGATATGTAATTCAAATTATTGTTGCAAAATATGTATTGACACCTATAAAAGGAAAGGATTTATTAATTGGTAAATAAATTAGAAAAGGAATGTTAGTAATTAAAATTATGAATTTTAATTGTACTTATGACACGAGGTTAGGTTACATTAGTGGCGGAAGTCTGCCCGGACTCGACCGGCATATCCAGTAGCCACTAATGTTGAACCTAATGTGGGAGGTCTAAGTATGCAAATACGAATCAGGCTAAGACACGAGGTTAGACCCAACTGTGGAATAAGACTGCCCGGACCCGACCGGCATATCCATCATCCACACGTTGTAGGCCTAATGTGGGAGGTCTAGCCCACTATAACCATAATTGGACATGGTAAAGAAATGGATTACTTAACCTAATTTAATATGAATATGGACTTAAGTTACAGTTAAGTAAAATTGGATTGGTAGTGAGGAGGGGTTAAGTAAGTTAGAGGGGATGGATAATATATATATATATATATATATATATATGTATATATGGGCCCACATACTTAACCTAATACACGTTATGTAATTAAAGACACCTAAGTGGTATACATAACGGGTAGATAAAATAATAAAGGCTATGTAATTAAAGATCACCTTTTAGGGTATACATAGTCACTGGAAAACCTAGTGGGGATACAAGACAAAAGGGAGAGCTTGTATCATATTGTGTGGGAGTTATGTAATTAAAGATCACCCTTTTGGGTATACATAACTAGTATAGGGCTATGTAATTAAAGATCACCCTTTTAGGGTATACATAGTCAGTGGAAAACCTAGTAGGGATACAAGACAAAGGGGAGAGCTTGTATCATATTGTGTGGGATCCATTTCAGTCAGTAACCCGTAGTTGGTATCAGAGTAGAGAACTTCGTACTAGGCGGAGAAGAGGCATGCTTACTGATTGATTATAAGAGATCAAAAACGTGACGGGTGGTGTAGACGACGCAAACCGACCGGGGACATGTGCGTGCATGGGCCAGGCAGAGGGGGACAAGACGACCGTGACACCAGTAGGTATCCCTGTGCACATCTTGGGTTGCCACTTTAGGGAAGTGATACCCGTTACTGTAGGGCCAACACAGGATATCTACAGAGTAGGGAGACGATCAATTAGGGTAGTGGTTAGGGTATACTTGGACGTATGACCTAAGCCTACCAGCTTATAGTGGAAGGGATCATTTCAATTCAGTTATACTAGTAATAGTGCAGAGTAGTCATTAGTGAAGCATGTATATACCTCATCTTATCTGCCTTTTCGCACCTCCCATTTGTATAGCGATATCTCTTATCCACTTTATGCCTGTCATGTTCACTTTTATTTATTTACTGGCTAAAAGTCTCTAGACTCGCCAGACTTTATGCCTGACCCCTTTTTGTTTTTCCTTCTCTCTTCCGTTTCCCCCTAGGTTGTCAGGGAGGAAACACCTAGGCTTAGCTAGTATTTGGATATCATCTTGCTAGGAGCTACTGTTGAAGAATGGCTCAAGTCTTTGTCTCTACTATGGCTTACTCTTTTATTGGGGAATAATGTTTTCTTTTAATTCCTTTGTACTCTGATTATGCAAGACAGAAGTAGTTTGTTGTAATAGTTTTATGAATTATGGTATTATAAACCACGGGATTATGATTTATGTCTGAAATAAAAATTTTGAAACTTCCGCTGCTATCTTTATTTATATTTATCTTGTAATTATTCTGTATTTGTTTACCTACAATGCTTCATAGAACTTAATGCATTCCTTTAGTGAGTGACATTAACAGATGTGGGGTGTTACACTTGGTATCAGAGCTGAAGGTTACCAGATTAGATAAAAAGATTTTTGAAAAATACATTTTCAAAAAGGTTTTGAAAGAAAACATTTTCAAAAAGAAAAGCCTGTATTGAAAAATTTATTCCACAAAGCCATATGTAATATCTCTCGATTCTCCACTTGATTCCTTTTTCCCTTTTTGTCTAGGGAACCGATTCTTCTCGAAAGGTTTCCCCATTCCGACATGATGCCGTAGGCATGTTTAGCACATGTCGAAGGGCAACGAAGTGCCTAACCTCCATTCGTAGCCGCAGTGGTTTGACCTGCGGTTAATTTTCTCGAGCTTCGTAAAGATTTCCGTGCGATGGAGGAAACTTTCGAAAGACTTGTTAGCTTATTACACAAACGTGGGTAACAAGGAGTATAAGGTAGTTAGGGCTAAGGAGCACATCCCAAGGATGAGAAAAAGGTACGACCCAAGAAAGGACAACAACAATAACAGAAGAAGGGCGGAAAAAATGACAAGGCTAAGGATAAGGGGAAGTGCCATAGTTGTGGACGAGAGGGTCACTTGGCCAAGGACTGTAGGAAATGGAAGAATGCTTGCTTCGTTTGTGGAGAGGTTGGACACTATTCTGGGGAAGTGCCCAAGGAAGTAAGGGCAATGTCAAAGAACAGGAACCTCTGGAGGGCAAGTGTAACAAATCGAATTTTAATAACATGTTGAAACTAGAAATCAGGGTATAATGAAATTTTGAAGTGAGAATCATGGGAAACGGGTTACGCCATTGTGTTCGTCTCGGAATTATGCATGAAATTGATCCAAGTTTTCGAAAATTGGAGTCCGTATGACCGAGTTATGGCCTCTAGAAGTTTCACGAATTTTCAGAATCAAAAACAGCTCAGAAATTCGAATTCAAATTCGAACTCAAGTCCCAGAGGCGGGCTGGGCGGGAAAATTCCCGCCCAGAGCCCAGGTCAACCTAGGGGTCGACCTGGGGGTCGACCTCCTTGGTTGGCCTGGGTGCGACTGGTTGGGTCTGTTTGCGGGCCTGTGACGTTTTTGATGGCTCAGATCAGTCCTAGGGTTTATCTAAGGGCCTAAACTAGTTGCTACACCTATAAAAACACCCTTAGACCTAGCCTAATTCATAACAAATCATTCTTACACCAAAATGCTGCTGAACTCCCTCTTGAACCATGGCCGCCGCCCCTAAATTAAAGCTTAAGCATTCAAACTCAAATCAAATTCTAAGGACAAAGCATTCATACACAATTTAATTCGAAGATTAAGGATTCTACAATGATGCAAGACAATAAATCAACATTCTACAACAAATTCAGTTCTTAATTCATTAGCCACGATCTGTAAGTTCTAATTACTTTTTAGATTTAAACTTGTTAATTATAATATGGCCATGGAATAAAGTGGAATTGGATTTAAGTATGTTTATTGGTTCAGATCTACTTCTGTTGCTTCTTGAATCTTGAGTTTTGGGACTTTTCTATTTCGTTGTCATGTCAAGCTTATGATCTATTCCGCCTATTGTAAATCAATTTTTCTTGATTCATATTGATACTATTATCAAGATCTATCTTTTATGCCAGAGATAATGTTTTTATGCCAGTTTTCTCTCTTTGCTGATTGTTATACAAATTCTACCTTCCCCTATTTATTTTCTTTCGATAAACCTAGGTCAATTTTGGACCTAGGCCTAAACTGCGATTTGCGTACGATTGAATGCAGGGAAATATGGGAATGTTGTCTATATTGGATATACATGTTTGGAAAAACTGATGGCATAACATGATATTGGGGTTTGGGTATTATCGTTATAATTAAGATTGTAAGTTTGGGTAAAATGGTGTAAATATAGAATACATGTAGTTTGGTATGAAACTCGACCTATGTAAAATGGCAAGAATATTGATATATGTAAAACGACATGAAACTTGGTATATGTGTAAATTGGTATAAAATTGGCATACATGTAAAACGACGCGAATTGAACATATGTAAATTTGGTATGAGTTGGGCATATGTAAAACTGACATATAATCTAGAACTTGGGCATATGTTAATTATGTAAATTTTGGAGTTGGAACATATATAGAATTTTATGGCTTGGTAGAGGTTTAATATGAACGCGCCTAAGTTGGGTTTTGGGTAATCGGCATGTATTGTAAATAATAGGCTATAACTTGGCATAACCTTATAGTGAATTATGATAATAATTTGGGAGTACGTTTTGTGGAAAAAACGTGAATCATGAACATTTTTATATGTTAAACACATGAACTGATATTGGGGTTTTTGGGAAATATGATCATTAATGAACCTTTGACACGAGGTTAGACTCAGTTTGTGGTGTAAATCTGCCCGGAACTGCCAACAAATCCTGTAGCCACAAAGTGTCAGTCTAATGTGAGAGGTCGAAGGTCAAATTGTAGGCGTAACAATTTATGACATGAGGTTAGACTCAGTTTGTGGTGTAAATCTGCCCGGAACCGCCCGACAAATCCAGTGGCCACAAAATTGCACGGTCTAATGTGAGAGGTCATGATTCGTTCGTCATAATAAACAAATTAAGGAATACTAACCATAATAAGACGTGGGTATGGTTAGAGGGTTAGGTGGGATGACATGGAAATTTGACATGTAAATGTGGACCTAACCGGTATGAGTTAAGAACATGTAAAACTTATAAATGAGGGCTTAACCAACATAACTGTTAATCAAACCAATGGGTGGGTTAAGTAATATGACTAGACTAATGACACTTAACCGATATGACACGAATGGGTGGGTTAAGTAATATGACTAGACTAATGACACTTAACTAATATAACATGACACGTGGCAGGGTTAAGTCAACTTGAACATATAGATAATACTTAACCAACTTAGCATGATACGTGGGCGGGTTAAGTCATGAACTACTTGAAAACACTTAACCAATTTGATATGTTAAGATAGCGGGGTTATGTTATGAATCACTAGACAACACTTAACCAACTTGACATGATACGTGGGCGGGTTAAGCCATGAATTACTTGAAATACTTAACCAATGCAATCTGACGAATGGGAGGGTTAAGTTAAATGGGTTGGTTTAGCTTAAATGGGTTGATAACACCCAACCGATATAACCTGATGTGTGGTAGGGTAAGTAAATACACGAGGGTAACACTTAACCATTATAATATGGCTAGTGGATGGGGTTGAGTTAACATACACTTGACAAATCTAACGTGAGGAATGACTAGCCACTCAAAGAAACCATCTTGAGTTTTGAATGCAGTCTTGTCTATACTGTCCTTGGCCACCCTCAAGTGATGAAATCCCATGGACAAGTCTAACTGTGAGAAAATAGACGTGCCAATAAGCTAGTCAAATAGGTCGCCAATCCTCGGAAGTGGGTGCCTGTTAAGAAACCATCTTGAGTTCTGAATGCAGTCTTGTCTATACTGTCCTTGGCCACCCTCAAGTGATGAAATCCCATTGACAAGTCTAACTGTGAGAAAGTAGACGTGCCAACAAGCTAGTCAAACAGGTCGTCAATCCTCGGAAGTGGGTGCCTGTTTTTCTTGGTGAGCTTATTCAATTCCTTGTAATCTACACACAAACAAAGTGAACCATCGCCTTGGTAGCGAAGATGACTGGAGCATCCCATTTTGATATATTTTGCCTAATAAACCTCTTCTCAAGTGGCTTCACTACTTGCTTTCTAAGCTCCCTCCTTTTCCTAGGAGCCATGTGGCGCACAGGCAATGCGACTGGCTTTGCATTATCCACCAGGTATATTTGGAAATCAATATCACACCTCAGAGGTAAGCCCGAACCTCTTTTAAAACATTGGGATACTCATAGACTATGGGTACAGATTCTAAATCATCAATAGAAGCGTCAAGTGATTTTAGGAAGCTAAGCATGGCAGACCCTTTTGGGTCACAGAAAATCTCGATAGTCCTCCATCGGCAAGCCAAAAGTCTAATGACCTTTCTCTCATAGTCTAGAATGGTACCATACATGGCAAGCCAATCCATCCCTAGAATCAAACCATAGCCCATAAAACCAAGCACATATACATCGCACTCAAACTCGATGCCTAACACAGATATCCTCAAACACCGACATATCATAGAATGATAAGTTGTGCCCGTAATGCGGTTTGTGGCAATAAAGGGATCAGAAACAATACTAGTACTAAGGTGCAGGGACTCAACCACAGAATCAGATATAAAAGAGTGAGAAGCGCCAAAATAAAAAAGAGTCCAGACTGGATGATCGAAAAGAGTAATCAAACCTTCAACAAAAACTTTCCTACCTCTGTCTAGTACACTGGCCTCGAGACCATGCATCTTCTCACCAGAAGATCCTTCCCTTTGGCCCTGTTCTTGCATCTTCGGGCACTCCCTAGTATAGTGTACGATTTTACCACAGTTGAAGCAAGCATTCTTCCTTTTTCTGCAATCCTTGACCAAATAAGCCAAGCTCCCACAAGCATGACACTTCTTCTTTCGTTGAGCTTTGTCGTTCTTTCCACCCTTCTTTTGTGGTTCTTTCTTGGGCCACACTTTCTTGTTTTGAGGCTCATTAGTCCTAGCCTCTTTTTTCTCAACCTTACCATCTTCGTGCATTAATGCCATATTAACCAGTCTCTCGAAAGTAGCCCCCATCGGAATGTGAGATAATGCCAATGCTTGAAGAGGTTGATTAATCCTCTTGTAAACCTTAAAGCTTTCTTGTGTGGGGTATTCACTAGCTCCAGACCAAGCCTTGTGTAACAACCCGAAAATCTGGACCAGTTTAAAGTTTTTATTTTGGTAATTTTAGCGAATTTTGATTATTTAAAATGAATTATTTTAAATAAAAACGACGAGAAATTTATTTTGAATATAATTCGAACGTATATATTATATACGTCGTCGTTAGAATATAAATATTTATATATAATTATAAATAGAATGGAAAATGGCGCGGTAGTTCGATAATTCGATTTCAAACTTCAATTGAATGTACCGGGTGCAAAACAATCCGGATTGTAGTGAAACCAAAAAGATTAGGATCTAATCGATAATATCTTTTCAACGAATCCGAATAATAGACATTTTATAGCGGGAATCAAAAGATATGTCCAGTTGAAAATTCTGAATAGTCGCTATGGAATTCAGGCCCTTAAAATAGACTTTTTGCAAACGACCTCGGATTTCGACGAAACCAGTTTTGTTGGGTCCGTGATGTAAAATTATTGCTAGGTTTTAAGTTTCATAATTTTTCGAATCAATATGTGAGCGTGGCAAAAGAAAACGCGTTTGACCAGTTTAAGTAGATTTTAATCGACTGGAAATTGGCCATTTTTCCAACGGTCTCAGAATTCGACGAAACTAGTTTTGTTAGGACCGTATCGTCAATACGAAGCTAGAAAATATTTTTCTGGAATATTTCTAGTTCGTATGTGGCCCCGGTAATTTGAAAGGTACGTTTATCATTCAATATAATGATTTAAATGTAAATGCAACGGAAACTGATCGAAACGGTCGATTCAGCTTATGATACATGTCCCATTGTGTTCGGAATGGGGGTAATTAGCTAGGGACGACAGTCGGTGGGTTTCGTTTCGAGTTCGGAAATAAAAGTTGCTTTTTGGAGAATAAATAAAATAAAACAAAAATTAATAAAACCTTACCCCCCTCACTACTTTCTCTCTCTTCCCCTTAAACGGTCAACCCCCCCTCCTTTTCTATATCGTTCAGAACAGAAAGAAAAAAAAAGAAAAAAAAAGAATCGCGACCACCACGACGTCGGAGGACCACCGCGCCCCGACTCTACTTCGCCGCCCCCTCCAGCAAAGCCCCAATCGCCGCGCCCCTCCCTCCCCTCTCCGATTTGACGTTCTCAAACCCTCCCCAGGCCCAATTCGACAGCCGCCGTTCCTCCGAGCCGCCACCACCTGAGGCAAACCAGACCCCCCTTCGAGCGACTGCGCTCCGCCCTGGCGCCTCAGCAAAACCTGACATCCCCCGCCCCTCCAATGTAAGTCTTAATCATTTTTATCATTTTTATTTATTCATGACATATGGGGTTGGTTGTTTTCATATAAGAAATTTTATATGTAAAAGGATAGTATTTTTCATATGTAAAGATTATACTTTTAGTTAGCTAAAAACTTGATTTTTTTTTTTTCAGTTAGAAGAAGATAGGAATTTTGTCATATTAAAAATATGATTTTTATATATTGAACATCGCAATTAAAAATGTGATTTTTATATGTTAAACTTCGAAATAAAAATGTGATTTTTATATGTTAAACTTCGAATTAAAAATGTGATTTTTATATGTTAAACTTCGAATTAAAAATGTGATTTTTATATGTTAAACTTCGAATTAAAAATGTGATTTTTATATGTTAAACTTCGAAATAAAAATGTGATTTTTATATGTTAAACTTCGAATTAAAAATGTGATTTTTATATGTTAAACTTCGAATTAAAAATGTGATTTTTATATGTTAAACTTCGAATTAAAAATGTGATTTTTATATGTTAAACTTCGAATTAAAAATGTGATTTTTATATGTTAAACTTCGAAATAAAAATGTGATTTTTATATGTTAAACTTCGAATTAAAAATGTGATTTTTATATGTTAAACTTCGAATTAAAAATGTGATTTTTATATGTTAAACTTCGAAATAAAAATGTGATTTTTATATGTTGAACTTCGGATTAAAAATGTGATTTTTATATGTTGAACTTCGAATTAAAAATGTGATTTTTATATGTTAAACTTCGAATTAAAAATGTGATTTTTATATGTTAAACTTCGAATTAAAAATGTGATTTTTATATGTTAAACTTCGAAATAAAAATGTGATTTTTATATGTTGAACTTCGGATTAAAAATGTGATTTTTATATGTTGAACTTCGAATTAAAAATGTGATTTTTATATGTTGAACTTCGAATTAAAAATGTGATTTTTATATATTGAAAAGCGAAGTAAAAATTCGATTTTTACATATGTAGTGAAAGCGGACAACGAAAGCGACAAAGGGCGAGTTGGCGAAGATTTCCTGCATTAGAAGTGCCGTGGAGCTAGGATAGCTATCTGTGAGAATTTCTCACCTTTCAATTTCATTTTCTAGTTATATATATATATATATATATATATATATACTAGGATGCAGACGGTGCTTAGTAGCACCCGACACAATCGTCCACAGACCATGGACTTGTTTGTTTGGTTGCGTAGATTAGTTGGATTATTTGATTGAAATTGAATTGTTTGGTGAAATGAATTGATTTGATTGATGTGTGAATGGCGTGGGCCTTCACTAGACCGGGGATAAGGCTAGGCCTTGTCCCGTTTCTAGTATCGTGCCGTTATGCCGCCGAAATTTTCTAAAATATGTTAGAAAAATAAAAATATCATTTTATTGAATAAATGAATTGAATAGAAATTCATAGGTTGAAATAAAATGTTTTATCGTTAAAAATATAATTTTTAACGTGAATATGAAAATAGGGAAGTGAACAAAATAAAATACCCATTTACAAACCGGACGGTTTGTTTATGTACACCTATTTGAAGGACATTGATTGGGTCGATAAATTTTACACATCGCCCAACTGCACAACTAAATCTGTGTTTGATTGTTTGAAACCCCACACGGGTGTTAGGATGAAATTTGAAGTCCACTCATCCTGATTGATTAAATATGTCGATCGATTGACTGACAGGCTGTTATAAGCGTGGAATATCTATATTTGATGCTTATACAGTGTAGTGCACTTTGGTTGATGGTTGATTATTTCCAATGCTATTATATACATGTGTTGTATGAAAATCCATATAATTAACATTATATGGTGATTGATTGGGCCTCATTCCAATTTGAAAAAAAAAATATTATAAAATAAAAGTTCATGTGTTGACAGTACTCATCCATTGAGATTGGTCATGTGTTGAACGAAATATTTTAGTAATAAAATTTATATCTTTATCAATATAAAATAAAAGTTCATGTGTTGACAGTACTCATCCATTGAGATTGGTCATGTGTTGAACGAAATATTTTAGTAATAAAATTTATATCTTTATCAATATAAAATAAAGGTTCATGTGTTGACAGTACTCATCCATTGAGATTGGTCATGTGTTGAACGAATTTTTTTGATAATAACAACTATTTTTGAAAAAGAAATATTTGAAATAGAATATTTGAAAATAGAAATTTATGAAGCCGTGTTGATTAGATTGACGCTATTTTGACGTGATCGATATTTATATCGATTTTAAAAAACGATTTCGAAATGAAATGAATTGAAAACGATTTCGAAATGAAATGAATTGAAAACGATTTCGAAATGAAATGAATTGAAAACTATTTCGAAATGAAATGAATTGAATTGAAAACGATTTCGAAATGAATTGAATTGAAAACGATTTCGAAATGAAATGAATTGAAAACGATTTCGAAATGAAATGAATTGAAAACGATTTCGAAATGAATTGAATTGAAAACGATTTCGAAATGAATTGAATTGAAAACGATTTCGAAATGAATTGAATTGAATACGATTTCGAAATGAATTGAAATGAATTCAAGTTGAATTGAAGACGAATTGAAATGAATTCAAATTGAATTGAAATTTGAATTGAATAGAAATGAATTTTAAACCGAATTTATAAAAAAGAATTCAATTTTGATTTGAATTGAAAAGGAAGTTGAAATTGCTTTTGAAACGAATTTAAAACTATTTATATAATTCGTTTTAAATAGAAATCGACGAAATATATATTATATATATTATATATAATATAATGGCCTGAATAGAACGCGCCGCGCCGCGGCAGTTCGCGAATTTCGACCATTTATTTCAAACGGACATTACAGGAGATCCGACCGTCGGATTCTCCTAAAACGAGAACCGTTGGGTTCGTATCGAAAAGACCTTTCTAATGATTGTTAGAAATTTGAAATCTAACGGTTGGATTTGGAATTATGTCCAAATCAAATTTGAAAAAGGTCGCTATAAGTGCAGTTCGATGACCGTTGATGGAAATCGACTGTACAGGCCTTGATAAAATTATTAAAAATAGTAATAATTTATGTAAAATCATAAGAAATGATTTAGAAAGAATTGGGATGAAAAACTCCATATTTGAAAAGATAAAAATAGATTTTTATCGAAATGAACTAGTTTTGAACTAGAATTATAATTCTATTTATTTTTAAATAAATAAATTGAATTTAAAAAGGGTTTTAAAAATAACCAGAATATCCAATGATTGCATTGGAGTGGATTTGAATCGAAATTGTCTTCGGAATATTTCGATGTTGGAATTCATGATTATACAGGTGTTGTTATGGAAATTTGAAAGATATATATTTATATCGTTATTTCCAATACGACATTTGTTAGTCGTAGAATTTGATATTGAATATAAGCCGATATATTTTCTATTCAGAGCCTTGTATTGAATATCGAATGTGATTTGGGTTTGTCGTGAATGGTGTCTTCACTAACACTATTCTTGAACCCAATTGAGAAATGATTAAATCTTTTTATTTAGATTTAATGAAAGGTACCAATTAAATAATATTTAATTGGAATTGAATTGATATTGATTTTTGGGTTTATCGTGGACAGTGTTTTAAATAACACTTGTTCTTTAACCCGATAATTAATGGAATGATATTTTGGGTTTATCGTGAACCGTGTTTTAAATGACACTGATTCTTTAACCCAGTTAAAGATTAAAACTAAGTGGAGTTTTAATGAATCTTTAATTAGATTGAAATAATCGAGAATGGAGTATCACCGGTTTTACTCCAGGCGATAGTTAAATCTTTAATTAGATTTGAACGTGAAATGGTAATTGAATTTACCGATAACACTGTGGTGTTAGATATGAAGTATTACCAGTTTTACTTCATGGGATAAATAGGTTGGGATTGGGAAATTAAAACAAATGATTACTTCGGTAAGTTTCGTTAATCCCGACTAGTTTGAATTGATATTCAAAAGTAGATTAAAGAATAAATTAAAGAATTTATCTTTGATAAAATTAATGGGAACCTTTCCCTATGAATGTGAAATTAGAAATTAACTGTCGGTTAGCCAAGCAGAATGGTTTTCTGGATATTGATCTGATGTTGGTTTCGGCCTTCGGGGTTAATATATGGGGAATTATTCTCTTGATTAATTTACGGTTAATGACTGATGAATTGGAATGAGGCGTATGTTGTGTTTGTGTAACACTTATTTAAAATATACGCGAGTTATTCGGAAAGACCGGGTTTATCCCATTCTGAATAACTGATACGACGATAAGTCGAAGATGAAGACGATGGTCGAAGACCGGAAGTCTTCACGTCGTTTGGGTGATTACTGATGATCTTGATTGGGCTGTACACCCAAGAAGATGGAAACAGTTGGTGATCGTCCAGACGTACTTGGAGATGGATGGATATGCGAGGAAAGTGCCTCCGGTTTCGTTCAGACCCAGAACGGACTTGTAAATGGACTGTGTGTCTGACATTGGATTTTAGTCCGTGTGATTGATCTCTATTAAATATATATCTGTTTGGCGGCGGAGAATTTATTCTCTTGCTTAACGCCCTTCTCTGAGACGTACGAGCTCAGGGGTTATATATTGATGGATATCAATCGCATGGAGTGAATTGCCTGTGTGGCATGCTAAGATGCAAATGATCAAGGCTTCTGTTGAAAAGCAAAGTCTTGTGGTTGATGATCGAAGCACGGCCTTGTGTGGCGTAGCTTTGTGTAACGTTGATTCGCGAGTATCACACCCGGTATGAATCAAAAACGGGAGACGGACCTCAGGGAGGACATGCGTTTCTTTCTAGTTAGGAGTGGCGTCAGTGCTTGAACTGGCTGACGAGTTTGACTCATGTGGATATTACTTATTATTACTTGCTGAAAAGCGAGGCGCCTCGTGATATCGGTTTCGGCCGATGCTTCTGGTCGGCTGACGGGCCAGATTTACGCCCCAAAGGGCGGAGAAACGTAGTGTTCAGGCATAATAATCCACATCGGTGGACCGGCCCTGACGATCCAAGGGGCAGTTGCGGCTGTTCCGGAGACATGGGCTAGATTGTCTCGAATCGGTTGAGGATCTTGCCCCTAGCCTCGGTTCATACCATAAATGATAACCCAACTTCCAATACGTCGTCTTGCGGTTTTGATTGTAAACTTATATATGGCGACATAGTGTTATGGGCCATTCATGCCGCCTATGATTGATACTTATGATTTGAAGTTGTTTTATACACTATGCACTTATTACAGTATCAAATGATTTGTTTTAAACGTATCAAGCATTCTTTGGCTGTTATAAGGGAAAACCCTATCCCCCGGCTTGCGTTGCATTGTGTGATAGGACCTGGGTCTTATAACAGCTTCATTTTTCTTTATTTAGCATTGCGCTGTTTGTTTTATGCACTGGTATTCTTGGGAGGAAACCCGTTCCGTGTTATACGGCGTGGTCCCTTGATTTACCTAACTTTAAAATAAAGAATTAACAACTGTTTTAGTTCTCACACCAGTCCCATGACTGACCTGGAGTTTATTGTTTTAACCTAAACTCTGGGTGCCCCTATTTTGACACGGGCAGCTAGTAGTTTTGGGTTTTGCAGATTTATATTCACAGGATCCTGGTTTACAGCTGGAACGATATCCGGAAAGCTTTGTATCCGTATATCTTTTCTAGTTGTGTATTGTATTATTTTCCGCTGCTATGTATTTAAATGTAATTTAAATTTCTGATATTTCTGTGTAGTATTCTTTTATACTCTGTATATTCTTGTAATCTGGTGCATTGTTGTAATATACAATGAAATGTTCTTTTATATGCGTTCTGTTGTGGCTTGTTCTCGAACTATCCGACGCTTTCCTTTACGGGGAAGTTACGGGTTTTCATAGTTGGTATCAGAGCTTTGGTTTACAAAGCTCAGAGAATAAGGCACATTAGAACCATACGAAAGAATTCATCAGATATTGGATTAGTAAAATCCAATGGGAATGACTCGTTAGAGATGGGATCAGTAGTATCCTAGGACGAGTGTGAAGAGTATATTTTTGAAAGTGAAAACAAATTTTTGTTTTGAAAATTTAAATCGCTTTATACGTATTTGATTATTTATTTATTTGAATATGGACAATTCAGTATATAAAGAATTTGCATATACGCCTTGCAAACGTATATTCAAAGTTTTAATATACTGGATAGATATGGAATCACATTCTAGTCGCCCGGAGATGATATTGATGATAGCGATCGCATCATCAACATTTATGTTCGAGTTTCGAAGGTGTGATTTTCTATATATTTCCATTAGACTGGTGTGAGAACCAAAACTAATATAGCTAGAATACATTGTTGTGATTTGGCATAAAAACATGATTTTTGTATATGTATTAAAATTATGAATTTGAAAAGCTAATCAACTAATTGATTGATGTTTGTGTTGTTTGTTTATTTGTTTGCTAATTTTTAGCCATTTAGCCTAACAGAACCAAATATTGAATTATATTGAAAATTGGTTGCATTTGCTTGCATATACATATATATCATTGAACAGGTCATAGCAAGGAGGCTAGAGCAGAGAATAAAATTTGTTTGCCCGACAAATAGGTACATGTTTACTACATAATTTCCTGTTTTGTTTGGGTGATGATGATTTTATGAGCCTATTGGCTAGCCGCTTGGCTTTTTCTTTTTCTTTTTGAGATCTGAAGGACCGGGGAAGCTATTTGAAATTCCCCGATGCTCCCGGTGCAGGGGAGGTTATGGCGAAATTTTTCGAAAATTTAGGGTGTTAGCCAAATTTTTGAAATTTTAGAAAATTCTCAGAAACTGAAAAGTTGGAGAATGGAAGCCAGATCGAGCGTAGAGTTGATTAATCAAACAACTTTCGACTTTGTTCCTTTTCGGGGACGAAAAGTTTTAAGTGGGGGAGATTGTAACAACCCGAAAATCTGGGCCAGTTTAAAATTTTTATTTTGGTAATTTTAGCGAATTTTGATTATTTAAAATGAATTATTTTAAATAAAAACGACGAGAAATTTATTTTGAATATAATTCGAACGTATATATTATATACGTCGTCGTTAGAATATAAATATTTATATATAATTATAAATAGAATGGAAAATGGCGCGGTAGTTCGATAATTCGATTTCAAACTTCAATTGAATGTACCGGGTGCAAAACAATCCGGATTGTAGTGAAACCAAAAACATTAGGATCTAATCGATAATATCTTTTCAATGAATCCGAATAATCGACATTTTATAGCGGGAATCAAAAGATATATCCAGTTGAAAATTCTGAATAGTCGCTATGGAATTCAGGCCCTTAAAAATAGACTTTTTGCAAACGACCTCGGATTTCGACGAAACCAGTTTTGTTGGGTCCGTGATGTAAAATTATTGCTAGGTTTTAAGTTTCATAATTTTTCGAATCAATATGTGAGCGTGGCAAAAGAAAACGCGTTTGACCAATTTAAGTAGATTTTAATCGACTGGAAATTGGCCATTTTTCCAACGGTCTCAGAATTCGACGAAACTAGTTTTGTTAGGACCGTATCGTCAATACGAAGCTAGAAAATATTTTTCTGGAATATTTCTAGTTCGTATGTGGCCCCGGTAATTTGAAAGGTACGTTTAAAATTCAATATAATGATTTAAATGTAAATGCAACGGAAACTGATCGAAACGGTCGATTCAGCTTATGATACATATCCCATTGTGTTCGGAATGGGGGTAATTAGCTAGGGACGACAGTCGGTGGGTTTCGTTTCGAGTTCGGAAATAAAAGTTGCTTTTTGGAGAATAAATAAAATAAAACAAAAATTAATAAAACCTTACCCCCCCTCACTACTTTCTCTCTCTTCCCCTTAAACGGTCAACCCCCCTCCTTTTCTATATCGTTCAGAACAGAAAAAAAAAAAAAAAAAAGAATCGCGACCACCACGACGTCGGAGGACCACCGCGCCCCGACTCTACTTCGCCGCCCCCTCCAGCAAAGCCCCAATCGCCGCGCCCCTCCCTCCCCTCTTCGATTTGACGTTCTCAAACCCTCCCCAGGCCCAATTCGACAGCCGCCGTTCCTCCGAGCCGCCACCACCTGAGGCAAACCAGACCCCCCTTCGAGCGACTGCGCTCCGCCCTGGCGCCTCAGCAAAACCTGACATCCCCCGCCCCTCCAATGTAAGTCTTAATCATTTTTATCATTTTTATTTATTCATGACATATGGGGTTGGTTGTTTTCATATAAGAAATTTTATATGTAAAAGGATAGTATTTTTCATATGTAAAGATTATACTTTTAGTTAGCTAAAAACTTGATTTTTTTTCAGTTAGAAGAAGATAGGAATTTTGTCATATTAAAAATATGATTTTTATATATTGAACATCGCAATTAAAAATGTGATTTTTATATGTTAAACTTCGAAATAAAAATGTGATTTTTATATGTTAAACTTCGAATTAAAAATGTGATTTTTATATGTTAAACTTTGAATTAAAAATGTGATTTTTATATGTTAAACTTCGAATTAAAAATGTGATTTTTATATGTTAAACTTCGAATTAAAAATGTGATTTTTATATGTTAAACTTCGAATTAAAAATGTGATTTTTATATGTTAAACTTCGAATTAAAAATGTGATTTTTATATGTTAAACTTCGAATTAAAAATGTGATTTTTATATGTTAAACTTCGAATTAAAAATGTTATTTTTATATGTTAAACTTCGAAATAAAAATGTGATTTTTATATGTTAAACTTCGAATTAAAAATGTGATTTTTATATGTTAAACTTCGAATTAAAAATGTGATTTTTATATGTTAAACTTCGAAATAAAAATGTGATTTTTATATGTTGAACTTCGGATTAAAAATGTGATTTTTATATGTTGAACTTCGAATTAAAAATGTGATTTTTATATGTTAAACTTCGAATTAAAAATGTGATTTTTATATGTTAAACTTCGAATTAAAAATGTGATTTTTATATGTTAAACTTCGAAATAAAAATGTGATTTTTATATGTTGAACTTCGGATTAAAAATGTGATTTTTATATGTTGAACTTCGAATTAAAAATGTGATTTTTATATGTTGAACTTCGAATTAAAAATGTGATTTTTATATATTGAAAAGCGAAGTAAAAATTCGATTTTTACATATGTAGTGAAAGCGGACAACGAAAGCGACAAAGGGCGAGTTGGCGAAGATTTCCTGCATTAGAAGTGCCGTGGAGCTAGGATAGCTATCTGTGAGAATTTCTCACCTTTCAATTTCATTTTCTAGTTATATATATATATATATATACTAGGATGCAGACGGTGCTTAGTAGCACCCGACACAATCGTCCACAGACCATGGACTTGTTTGTTTGGTTGCATAGATTAGTTGGATTATTTGATTGAAATTGAATTGTTTGGTGAAATGAATTGATTTGATTGATGTGTGAATGGCGTGGGCCTTCACTAGACCGGAGATAAGGCTAGGCCTTGTCCCGTTTCTAGTATCGTGCCGTTATGCCGCCGAAATTTTCTAAAATATGTTAGAAAAATAAAAATATCATTTTATTGAATAAATGAATTGAATAGAAATTCATAGGTTGAAATAAAATATTTTATCGTTAAAAATATAATTTTTAACGTGAATATGAAAATAGGGAAGTGAACAAAATAAAATACCCATTTACAAACCGGACGGTTTGTTTATGTACACCTATTTGAAGGACATTGATTGGGTCGATAAATTTTACACATCGCCCAACTGCACAACTAAATCTGTGTTTGATTGTTTGAAACCCCACACGGGTGTTAGGATGAAATTTGAAGTCCACTCATCCTGATTGATTAAATATGTCGATCGATTGATTGACAGGCTGTTATAAGCGTGGAATATCTATATTTGATGCTTATACAGTGTAGTGCACTTTGGTTGATGGTTGATTATTTCCAATGCTATTATATACATGTGTTGTATGAAAATCCATGTAATTAACATTATATGGTGATTGATTGGGCCTCATTCCAATTTGAAAAATAAAAAAAAAATTATAAAATAAAAGTTCATGTGTTGACAGTACTCATCCATTGAGATTGGTCATGTGTTGAACGAAATATTTTAGTAATAAAATTTATATCTTTATCAATATAAAATAAAAGTTCATGTGTTGACAGTACTCATCCATTGAGATTGGTCATGTGTTGAACGAAATATTTTAGTAATAAAATTTATATCTTTATCAATATAAAATAAAGGTTCATGTGTTGACAGTACTCATCCATTGAGATTGGTCATGTGTTGAACGAATTTTTTTGATAATAACAACTATTTTTGAAAAAGAAATATTTGAAATAGAATATTTGAAAATAGAAATTTATGAAGCCGTGTTGATTAGATTGACGCTATTTTGACGTGATCGATATTTATATCGATTTTAAAAAACGATTTCGAAATGAAATGAATTGAAAACGATTTCGAAGTGAAATGAATTGAAAACGATTTCGAAATGAAATGAATTGAAAACGATTTCGAAATGAAATGAATTGAAAACGATTTCGAAATGAAATGAATTGAAAACGATTTCGAAATGAATTGAATTGAAAACGATTTCGAAATGAAATGAATTGAAAACGATTTCGAAATGAAATGAATTGAAAACGATTTCGAAATGAATTGAATTGAAAACGATTTCGAAATGAATTGAATTGAAAACGATTTCGAAATGAATTGAATTGAAAACGATTTCGAAATGAATTGAAATGAATTCAAGTTGAATTGAAGACGAATTGAAATGAATTCAAATTGAATTGAAATTTGAATTAAATAGAAATGAATTTTAAACCGAATTTATAAAAAAGAATTCAATTTTGATTTGAATTGAAAAGGAAGTTGAAATTACTTTTGAAACGAATTTAAAACTATTTATATAATTCGTTTTAAATAGAAATCGACGAAATATATATTATATATATTATATATAATATAATGGCCTGAATAGAACGCGCCGCGCCGCGGGAGTTCGCGAATTTCGACCATTTATTTCAAACGGACATTACGGGAGATCCGACCGTCGGATTCTCCTAAAACCGGAACCGTTGGGTTCGTATCGAAAAGAGCTTTCTAATGATTGTTAGAAATTTGAAATCTAACGGTTGGATTTGGAATTATGTCCAAATCAAATTTGAAAAAGGTCGCTATAAGTGCAGTTCGATGACCGTTGATGGAAATCGACTGTACAGGCCTTGATAAAATTATTAAAAATAGTAATAATTTATGTAAAATCATAAGAAATGATTTAGAAAGAATTGGGATGAAAAACTCCATATTTGAAAAGATAAAAATAGATTTTTATTGAAATGAACTAGTTTTGAACTAGAATTATAATTCTATTTATTTTTAAATAAATAAATTGAATTTAAAAAGGGTTTTAAAAATAACCAGAATATCCAATGATTGCATTGGAGTGGATTTGAATCGAAATTGTCTTCGGAATATTTCGATGTTGGAATTCATGATTATACAGGTGTTGTTATGGAAATTTGAAAGATATATATTTATATCGTTATTTCCAATACGACATTTGTTAGTCGTAGAATTTGATATTGAATATAAGCCGATATATTTTCTATTCAGAGCCTTGTATTGAATATCGAATGTGATTTGGGTTTGTCGTGAATGGTGTCTTCACTAACACTGTTCTTGAACCCAATTGAGAAATGATTAAATCTTTTTATTTAGATTTAATGAAAGGTACCAACTAAATAATATTTAATTGGAATTGAATTGATATTGATTTTTGGGTTTATCGTGGACAGTGTTTTAAATAACACTTGTTCTTTAACCCGATAATTAATGGAATGATATTTTGGGTTTATCGTGAACCGTGTTTTAAATGACACTGATTCTTTAACCCAGTTAAAGATTAAAACTAAGTGGAGTTTTAATGAATCTTTAATTAGATTGAAATAATCGAGAATGGAGTATCACCGGTTTTACTCCAGGCGATAGTTAAATCTTTAATTAGATTTGAACGTGAAATGGTAATTGAATTTACCGATAACACTGTGGTGTTAGATATGAAGTATTACCAGTTTTACTTCATGGGATAAATAGGTTGGGATTGGGAAATTAAAACAAATGATTACTTCGGTAAGTTTCGTTAATCCCGACTAGTTTGAATTGATATTCAAAAGTAGATTAAAGAATAAATTAAAGAATTTATCTTTGATAAAATTAATGGGAACCTTTCCCTATGAATGTGAAATTAGAAATTAACTGTCGGTTAGCCAAGCAGAATGGTTTTCTGGATATTGATCTGATGTTGGTTTCGGCCTTCGGGGTTAATATTTGGGGAATTATTCTCTTGATTAATTTACGTTTAATGACTGATGAATTGGAATGAGGCGTATGTTGTGTTTGTGTAACACTTATTTAAAATATACGCGAGTTATTCGGAAAGACCGGGTTTATCCCATTCTGAATAACTGATACGACGATAAGTCGAAGATGAAGACGATGGTCGAAGACCGGAAGTCTTCACGTCGTTTGGGTGATTACTGATGATCTTGATTGGGCTGTACACCCAAGAAGATGGAAACAGTTGGTGATCGTCCAGACGTACTTGGAGATGGATGGATATGCGAGGAAAGTGCCTCCGGTTTCGTTCAGACCCAGAACGGACTTGTAAATGGACTGTGTGTCTGACATTGGATTTTAGTCCGTGTGATTGATCTCTATTAAATATATATCTGTTTGGCGGCGGAGAATTTATTCTCTTGCTTAACGCCCTTCTCTGAGACGTACGAGCTCAGGGGTTATATATTGATGGATATCAATCGCATGGAGTGAATTGCCTGTGTGGCATGCTAAGATGCAAATGATCAAGGCTTCTGTTGAAAAGCAAAGTCTTGTGGTTGATGATCAAAGCACGGCCTTGTGTGGCGTAGCTTTGTGTAACGTTGATTCGCGAGTATCACACCCGGTATGAATCAAAAACGGGAGACGGACCTCAGGGAGGACATGCGTTTCTTTCTAGTTAGGAGTGGCGTCAGTGCTTGAACTGGCTGACGAGTTTGACTCATGTGGATATTACTTATTATTACTTGCTGAAAAGCGAGGCGCCTCGTGATATCGGTTTCGGCCGATGCTTCTGGTCGGCTGACGGGCCAGATTTACGCCCCAAAGGGCGGAGAAACGTAGTGTTCAGGCATAATAATCCACATCGGTGGACCGGCCCTGACGATCCAAGGGGCAGTTGCGGCTGTTCCGGAGACATGGGCTAGATTGTCTCGAATCGGTTGAGGATCTTGCCCCTAGCCTCGGTTCATACCATAAATGATAACCCAACTTCCAATACGTCGTCTTGCAGTTTTGATTGTAAACTTATATATGGCGACATAGTGTTATGGGCCATTCATGCCGCCTATGATTGATACTTATGATTTGAAGTTGTTTTATACACTATGCACTTATTACAGTATCAAATGATTTGTTTTAAACGTATCAAGCATTCTTTGGCTGTTATAAGGGAAAACCCTATCCCCCGGCTTGCGTTGCATTGTGTGATAGGACCTGGGTCTTATAACAGCTTCATTTTTCTTTATTTAGCATTGCGCTGTTTGTTTTATGCACTGGTATTCTTGGGAGGAAACCCGTTCCGTGTTATACGGCGTGGTCCCTTGATTTACCTAACTTTAAAATAAAGAATTAATAACTGTTTTAGTTCTCACACCAGTCCCATGACTGACCTGGAGTTTATTGTTTTAACCTAAACTCTGGGTGCCCCTATTTTGACACGGGCAGCTAGTAGTTTTGGGTTTTGCAGATTTATATTCACAGGATCCTGGTTTACAGCTGGAACGATATCCGGAAAGCTTTGTATCCGTATATCTTTTCTAGTTGTGTATTGTATTATTTTCCTCTGCTATGTATTTAAATGTAATTTAAATTTCTGATATTTCTGTGTAGTATTCTTTTATACTCTGTATATTCTTGTAATCTGGTGCATTGTTGTAATATACAATGAAATGTTCTTTTATATGCGTTCTGTTGTGGCTTGTTCTCGAACTATCCGACGCTTTCCTTTACGGGGAAGTTACGGGTTTTCACACCTTGCAAACTGATTGAACTTACTGACATGCTCTTTAACAGATATGCTCCTTTGCTTAAGTGCCAGAAATCTCTCCATTTGCATACTCTCTTCTTCTTGAGAGAGAAACTTCATCTTGAATCTCGATTGAAAATCATCCCAAGTGGTAAGGGTTAAGTTAACACAGAGGGAAATGCTTAACCAATGTAACAAGACATGCGGTAGGGTTAAGTAACACAAGAAAGAACACTTAACCAAGGTAACATGAGGGGGGGGGGTTAAGTTAACTTGAATGGATAACACTTAACCAACCTGTGGGGTATACGAATAGACCCTAGGAAAACCCTAGTAGCGGGACCCGTTTCAGCAGTAACCCACATTAGGTATCAACGGTACCCTGAGCTAGGCAGGGTGGGGCACGATTATTGGGCTGATTGTAAGCGGTCAAAACGACGGCAGGGGATGCAGCAGTGCAGGTTCCGACGGATTACGGGTGTGCACGTATTTCGGAGTGGAAAATTTAGACACTGGGCATCAGTAGATATAAAGTTGTGCATAAAAAAAAGGGTGTCAGGGTTGCCATCCTGGGGATTGATATATCCTAGGGTGGGACCAACACAGGTATCTACAAGTAGGGGCCGCAAGAACTAGGTCGAGTAGGAGCCTATCGATTAGGTTAGTAAGGATACATCTAACACATTCATGGAAATTGGGCTGGTGGAGGTGAAACCCTCATATTAGATGTAGTCCTGAAGGCTACTACAACTTCGGGGTTGGGATAACCTTAGTATATAACATGTGTGAAACATTGTAAGTAAGAACCGATCAAATAGGTACAGTGGGGACATGAAACTGTCAGTATGAGGTGGGACCCTCATCATGGGGTATGTACCTATAAAACTATCATATGGGTTATGGGGGATCACTTATCTCATAATTATAACTAAGTAAACTAATTGGAACGCTAGTTAGGTAGTGCAGAGAATATAGGAAATCAAGGAAAATAGGGTAATGGTGAAACTTATAAATCTTGCGACGTTATAGAAATCTTGCGATGTGATACTTGGTAGGAACCTTGTGGTGCTACCCTTGATAGGAAGTATGGGATGTTATACTTGATTCATCGTGCCTGTAGCTTATCTTGTCATCGTGCTTATGTTTACTTTCAGTTTATTCATGCCATGTTATCTTTACAAGTTTTTATGCTGAAAGTCACTAGGACTTACTCAGTCTTTATGACTGACCCGTTTTGTTTCGCCTCTTTTTCTTCCGTTCCCCCCCAGGTTCGCAGGTTGGGAATACAACTTAGTTCGGATCTTACCAAGCTCCAAGGCTCCTTCATATGCGGCTTGGATCACTCTTGGCTATGGCTTGCTTTGCTTTATTGGGGAATACTACAATTTATTTTCATGCTTCTTTGTTTTTGAGCAAGACATATATTTTAGCTATGTAATTGGGTATTTGAAAGTTGATGGGCTTTTATTGTAAACAATTATATTTAATAAATGATTTGAAGTACTTCTACTTTACCTTCCGCTGTTTTGTATATGTCTATCTTGTAATATTTCTTTTCCAGTGCCATAATGCTCCATTGAAGTTAAGGCATTCCCTTTGTAAGTGACCTTAACAGATGTGGGGTGTTACATTTGGTATCAGAGCAGAAGGTTACCAGACTGGGCAAAAGCTTTTAAAAACCTTCTGAAATTATTTTCAAAACGTTTACAAAGAAGCATCTTTCTAAGAAAAGATTTGTTTTACGAAAGGCGTATTCCCCAAAGCCATATGCACTATCTTTTGATTCACTCTTCGAATCTCTTGTTTCTTTCTCTTTTACCATAATTTTGTAAGTGTACTACACATGTCGGAGGGTAAAGGAGTGCCTAACCTCCATCTGTAGTCGTAGTAGTTCCATCTGCGACTAATCTTGTTTCAAACTTTGTTGGGTTGCCGTGCGATGGAGGTAGCTTTCAAGAGACTTGTCAACAAACTATACAAGGATAGCAAGAACGAGGATAAAAGAACACAAGCCTAAGGATGAGAAGCTTGTTGATATGGCTTAATCTACGAAGAAGGAAAAGGTGAAAGGAAAGAGGCCAAAGTAAAGGAATAATAAAACCCATGACAAGAGAGAGTATCTTTAGTATGGTAAAAAAGGGACATGTAGTTAAGTATTATAAGACAAGGACAAGGGCAAAGGACAAGATTGTCGAGAGGGAAATTGTATGCTCTCACTACTAGCATACCTAAGAAAGGTGGAACGTTTCTATTAAAGGTATAGCTTTCTTTTCTATTATCCCGTTAGAACTTTGTTTTTGTACATCGCATCCTTTTAATTCTGCTTTGATAGTTGAGTCTCTGCACGTTAGTACTAGCGTAGTAGAGGATCCCGTTTTTGTCTCAAATCCTGTTGGGGAATCGGCCCATTTATTCATGACTTGTTTGGATTTGAGAATGTCTATGCTAAGTGTTGAGTTTAGAAGTAATGCTTATGTCTTTAGGCTATGGGTTGATTCTAGGATGGAGTGGTTATCCATAAATGGTACCATTCTCGAGTATGAAAAGAGGGTAGTTAGGCTCTTGACTCGCCTCGGTAATGCCCTCGAAGTCTAGTGTAATCCTTAGGGTTTTGCCATGCTTAGTTACCTAGAATCTCTTGATACATTTATTGATCCGCTCGAGTAGTATTCGCCACTAAGGCGGATGGTTCATCTCGCTTATGTATGAGTTATAGAAAATCACCTTAGTAAGTACACTTGGCAAGATGGTTGGCATTTGTTTATTTTCAAGAGATAATTCATTTATGTGGAATACCCTCTAGTAAGTGAACGAGATCCGAGATTCCCTAGTGAATTTTGGAGAGCTTGCATGAAACCATGAGTACGCAGTTATGTTTGAATCGGGTATACTAGAAAGAGAATAAGTGAAAGTGGAAAGAGAGGCGACAGTGAAATGAGTTCCAACTTATATTTTGGAAATAGGAATTAAGAGGCTACGAAATTATGAAGTTAAAGACGGTCAAAGCACAATGGAGTTAAGCTCAAGGAAATGCGACTTAGAAGATTGAAGATTAGATATGCACATCATATCTATTTTTAAGGATATATCCTTGACCCCTCTTTTTCTATAAAGGTTACTTGCATACTATCTTTTAAGTATGTCCTCTCTGTCCTATTCTTAATCCTGTTTCTGTTGCAAACCCCATAGAGGGTATGACCCGTCTATTGGTAATACATGTTGGGGCTTGAGGGTGTCCGTTAGGTTGACTAAACTTTTTGGGTTCTATAGGATACGGGTTGGTTTTACGAAGGGATTTCCTGTGACCTAAAAGGAGTCCATCATGCTTAGTTCCCTAGAATCATATATATTGGTTGGGTTGAGTAATTCTTTGAGTATCACTCTGATGTTGATTCCGGTATTCGGGGCTGGTGCTTAGGGAGTTCTTCTCCTAATCAGTATATATGTGACACAGATTTCCAGTTTTAACATTGCCTAATGGGCACAAAGTTTTTACTTGCTTCTATCGTTCGACTTTAAGTAGGAACAATTGGGTGTAAACATGTATTTGAGACATGTTATGATTGATGGTTGCAAGTGGTTGCAAGTGATTGCTAATGGTTGCTCGTGGATGCATATACACGCACATTAGACACTAGATCGGCTCCGTCACCTTTCATACTGCATATGCATGAGTGTTTATACTTGTTGATGGATGAAATTGAATGTGTTATCATGTGGATGTTGCATATGGATGGATGTTTGTGCACACATATAGCGTTTATGTGATTAGGGCTATTTGCATACATGTTGGACTCATGGCACTAAACATATTTTGCATTAAGAAGATCAATCAGGCCTGATCATTTGCATTAGATAAGGAACATATACACACACTTTCTGCATATGTTCATACAACATTAGAAATCTCTTAAGGACAATGAATGCCTGTGATTGATGATTGAGTAGATTGATGATTGAATGGTAGGACACATTCTTCTTAACCTGAGGATTTCGGGGACGAAATCCTTTAAGGAGGGGAGAATGTAACAACCCGAATTTTAATAACATTTTAAAACTAGAAATCAGGGTATAATGAACTTTTGAAGTGAGAATCATGGGAAATGGGTTGCGCCATTGCGTTCGTCACAGAATTCTGCATGAAATTGAGTCCGAGTTCTCAAAAATCAGAGTCCGTATGACCGAGTTATGGCCTCTGGAGGTTTCACGAATTTTCATAATAAAAAACAGCTCAGAAATTCGAATTCAAATTCGAATTCAAGACCCAGAGGCGGGCTGGGCGGGAAAATTTCCGCCCAGAGCCCAGGTCGACCTGGGGGTCGACCTGGCCAGACCAGGTCGACCTGGGGGTCGACCTGGCCAGACCAGGTCGACCATAGGGTCGACCTGGGGGTCGACCTCCCTGGTCGGCCTGGGTGCGACTGGTTGGCTGGGTGGGCCTGTTTGCGGCCCTGTGACGTTTTTGATGGCTCAGATCAGTCCTAAGGTTTATCTAAGGGCCTAAACTAGTTGCTACACCTATAAAAACACCCTTAGACCTAACCTAATTAATAACAAATCATTCTTACACCAAAATGCAGCTGAACTCCCTCTTGAACCATGGCCGCCGCCCCCAAATTAAAGCTTAAGCATTCAAACTCAAATCAAATTCTAAGGACAAAGCTTTCATACACAATTTAGTTTGAAGATTAAGGCTTCTACAATGATGCAAGACAATAAATCAGCATTCTACAACAAATTCAGTTCTTAATTCATTAGCCACGATCTGTAAGTTCTAGTTACTTTTTAGATTTAAACTTTTTAATTATAATATGGCCATGGAATAAAGTGGAATTGGATTTAAGTATGTTTATTGGTTCAGATCTATTTCTGTTGCTTCTTGAATCTTGAGTTTTGGGACTTTTCTATGTTCGTTCTCATGTCAAGCTTATGATCTATTCAGCCTATTGTAAATTAGTTTTTCTTGATTCATATTGATACTATTATCAAGATCTATCTTTTATGCCAGAGATGATGTTTTTATGCCAGTTTTTTCTCTATGATGATTGTTATACAAATTCTACCTTCCCCTATTTATTTTCTTTCGATAAACCTAGGTCAATTTCAGACCTAAGCCTAAACCGCGATTTGCATATGATTGAATGCGGGGAAATACGGGAATGTTGTCTATATTGGATATACATGTTTGGAAAAACTGACGGCATAACAGGATATTGGGGTTTGGGTATTATCGTTATGATTAAGATTGTAAGTTTGGGTAAAATGGTGTAGACATGGAATACATGTAGTTTGCTATGAAACTCGACCTATGTAAAATGGCAAGAATATTGATATATGTAAAACGGCATGAAACTTGGTATATGTGTAAATTGGTATAAAATTGGCATACATGTAAAACGACGCGAATTGAACATATGTAAATTTGGTATGAGTTGGGCATATGTAAAACTGACATATAATCTAGAACTTGGGCATATGTTAATTATGTAAATTTTGGAGTTGGAACATATATAGAAATTTATGGCTTGGTAGAGGTTTAATGAACGCGCCTAAGTTGGGTTTTTGGGTAGTTGGCATGTATTGTAAATAAAAGGCTATAACTTGGCATAACCTTATAGTGAATTATGATAATAATTTGGGAGTACGTTTTGGGGAAAAACGTGAATCATGAACATTTTTATATGTTAAACACATGAACTGGTATTGGGGTTTTGGGGAAATACGACCATTAATGAACCTTTGACACGAGGTTAGACTCGGTTTGTGGTGTAAATTTGCCCGGAACCGCCCGACAAATCCAGTAGCCACAAAGTGTCAGTCTAATGTGAGAGGTCGAAGGTCGAATTGTTGGCGTAATGATTTATGACACGAGGTTAGACTCAGTTTGTGGTGTAAATCTTCCCGGAACCGCCCGGCAAATCCAGTGGCCACAAAATGCACGGTCTAATGTGAGAGGTCATGATTCGCTTGTCATAATGAATGAATTAAGGAATACTAACCATAATAAGACGTGGGTATGGTTAGAGGGTTAGGTGGAATGAAATGGAAATTTGACATGTAAATATGGACCTAACTGGTATGAGTTAAGAACATGTAAAACTTATAAATGAGGGCTTAACCAACATAACTGTTAATCAGACCAATGGGTGGGTTAAGTAACAT
The DNA here is from genome assembly GCA_030737875.1 of Allium sativum. Lineage (NCBI taxonomy): Eukaryota > Viridiplantae > Streptophyta > Magnoliopsida > Asparagales > Amaryllidaceae > Allium > Allium sativum. The sequence goes on along the minus strand of CM060916.1, from coordinate 743,527,999 downwards.
GACTAGACTAATGACACTTAACCGATATGGCACGAATGGGTGGGTTAAGTAATATGACTAGATTAATGACACTTAACCAATATAACATGACATGTGGCAGGATTAAGTCAATTTGAATATAAAGATAATACTTAACCAACTTAGCATGATACATGGGCGGGTTAAGTCATGAACTACTTGAAAACACTTAACCAATTTGATATGCTAAGATAGCGGGGTTAAGTTATGAATCACTAGACAACACTTAACCAACTTGACATGATACGTGAGCGGGTTAAGCCATGAATTACTTGAAATACTTAACCAATGCAATCTGACGAATGGGAGGGTTAAGTTAAATGGGTTGGTTTAACTTGAATGGGTTGATAACACCTAACCGATATAACCTGATGTGTGGTAGGGTTAAGTAAATACACGAGGGTAATACTTAACCATTATAATATGGCTAGTGGATGGGGTTGAGTTAACATACACTTGACCAATCTAACGTGAGGTGTGGTAAGGGTTAAGTTAACACAGGGGGAAACGCTTAACCAATGTAACAAGACATGCGGTAGGGTTAAGTAACACAAGAAAGAACACTTAACCAAGGTAACATGATGGGGGGTGGGGTTAAGTTAACTTGAATGGATAACACTTAACCAACCTGTGGGGTATACGAATAGACCCTAGGAAAACCCTAGTAGCGGGACCCATTTCAGCAGTAACCTACATTAGGTATCAACGGTACACTGTGCTAGGCAGGGTCGGGCACGATTACTGGGCTGATTGTAAGCAGTCAAAACGACGGCAGGGGATGCAGCAGTGCAGTTTCCGACGGATTACGGGCGTGCACATATTTCGGAGTGGAAAATTTAGCCACTGGGCATCAGTAGATATAAAGTTGTGCATAAAAAAAAGGGTGTCAGGGTTGCCATCCTAGGGATTGATACACCCTAGGGTGGGATCAGCACAGGTATCTACAAGTAGGGGGCCGTAAGAACTAGGTCGAGTAAGAGCCGATCGATTAGGGTAGTAAGGATACATCTAACACATTCATGGAAATTGGGCTGGTGGAGGTGAAACCCTCATATTAGATGTAGTCTGAAGGCTACCACAACTTCGGGGTTGGGATAACCTTAGTATATAACACATGTGAAACATTGTAAGTAAGAACCGATCAAATAGGTGCAGTGGGGACATGAAACTGTCAGTATGAGGTGGATCCTCATCATGGGGTATGTACCTATAAAACTATCATATGGGTTATGGGGGATCACTTATCTCGTAATTATAACTAAGTAAACTAATTGGAACGCTAGTTAGGTGGTGCAGAGAATATAGGAAATCAAGGAAAATAGGGTAATAGTGAAACTTAGAAATCTTGCGATGTTATAGAAACCTTGCGATGTGATACTTGGTAGGAACCTTGTGATGCTACCCTTGATAGGAAGTATGGGATGTTATACTTGATTCATCGTGCCTGTAGCTTATCTTGTCATCATGCTTATGTTTACTTTCAGTTTATTCATGCCATGTTATCTTTACCTGTTTTTATGCTGAAAGTCACTAGGACTTACTCAGTCTTTATGACTGACCCATTTTGTTTCGCCTCCTTTTCTTCTGTCCCCCCCCGGTTCGCAGGGTGGGAATACAACTTAGTTCGGATCTTACCAAGCTCCAAGGCTCCTTCATGTGCAGCTTGGATCTCTCTTGGCTATGGCTTGCTTTGCTTTATTGGGGAATACTACAATTTATTTTCATGCTTCTATGTTTTTGAGCAAGACAGATATTTTAGCTACGTAATTGGGTATTTGAAAGTTGATGGGCTTTTATTGTAAACAATTATATTTAATAAATTATTTGAAGTACTTCTGTAACACCCCACTCCCGCTATGATCACTCACTAAGGGAATGCCATAGCATCGGTGGAGTATTTTAGTGAATATAGAACAGAAAAATTACAACAAGACAGATATAAATAGTACTTGAAATTTTAAAACATCATCTCATAACAGCGGAAGTAAAACATGTCTGGTTACATCATAAAACCACAATAAAGGTCAAGTACAATATCCATCAAAATAAAGAAGTACATAATCCCACTCTCATACAATAGCCAAACAAAAGAAAAGATAACTGGATAACTGGAGCTTTACATCTATCCAAGCTCCTAAAGACTGGAACAGCAATCCGATCAAGCTCCACTACTGCTAGGATCCACCGTAGGACCTGAGGGTTGGGAAAAAGATAAAAACAACAGGGTCAGACATAAGTCTGAGCGAGTCCTATAACTTTAACAATACAATCGTTAAAGTAACCAGAGAAGACATAAACTGATATACGGTAACATATAGGGATGAATGGCTACCCTAAGCAGTCAACTAAACGAAGATAAAGGATAAAGACGCATCTACCCTCCCTAAGGTAAATTACTAAACTGCACCACACCAGTCGTTCCTAACTTAAAGGTTGATCCCACCCAAGGACTTATAAAATTTACTAATTAGTACCTGCGTACCCCTAGGTGACCAAGTAGGCGCCACGGGGCCCTACAATCCACTAGGTGTACACACTACTTCCCATTCGATCGGCTCCCTAACGTAGATACCCGTGCTGGCCCCACCGTGGGATGTATCATTCCCCAATGTGGCAACCTGATGGAACTAAAGGTGCACGGCTTATATCTACTCGATGCAACAACGGCTTACCTACCAGCCCGGGCCCACTCACGCATATGAAGCCCGTTGGACTTGCGTTGCCACCGCTAACCCGTTTGCCTCTTACAGTCAAGCCCAGTATGCGTGTCCCGTCCTCGACATGGGTCGAGCCCACAAAGATACGTATGGGTTACTGGTTGAAATGGGCCTCCACAAGCTACCCACCTAAGCTTGTCCCTTTTTCTAGTATATCCCACTTAACCCTTTAATCATGTTTTAATTACATGTTCCATTTTGGTTAAGTATTCTAATCGTATTTTCTATTGCCACCCAAGGCAACCACTAGATTTTCTCATGCCACCCGAGGCACCCACTTAACCCCTCATGTCCCTCTACATGCTAATATGGTTAAGTGTTTCTTAATTAATTAATTAAGAACGTAACCTTTGTAAAGACCTCTCACATTAGACTGTCTTTTATGACCGCTGGTTAAGCCGGTTGGGTCCGGGCAGCCTTATGTCATAACAGAGTCTAACCTCGTGTCTTTACATTAATTACGTATTTAGTTTGTGCCTAAGACCTCTCACATTGGGCTAACATTTGTAGCAACTGGTTAAGCCGGTTGGGTCCGGGCAGTTTTACGCTACAACTGAGTCCAACCTCGTGTCTTAGTCAATTAATTACACCTAATTAATCACCCTCATAATTTTATATTAATTATCCCTAATTAATCAAGTTTTCTTAACATGGGTAGACCTAACTTAATAGGTAAATTCCCATGGGGTAGACCTAACTCAATAGGTAAATTCCCAACACATAGTATGGGTACACCTAACCAAATAGGCAAATTCCCATACTATGTTTATTTATTTTGTGTTATGCATAATTATATTAATTTCACACAATCTTATTAACTTATGCATTTAATTACCCCATCGTTCCCACGTAATTTCGTTCATGATATAACACATATAAAAGGTGTCAACTTGCATATGAATGAACATGTTTCAAAGGTGCCATCTTGCATATTAACAAACACATAACTTGCATATGAACTTGCATAACATGTCACATAACTTGCATATAATATGTCACATAACTTACATATTCATTTTGCATAACAAACTTGCATATTAGCTTATAGACTTGCATAATGTGTCATCATGAACTTGCATATTAATAAACATGTAACTTGCATATTTACATACATGTAACTCGCATATTAACAAACATGTAACTTGCATATAAAGAAACATGTAACTTGCATATTTACATACATGTAACTTGCATATTAACAAACATGTAACTTGCATATTAACAAACATGTAACTTGCATATTTACATACATGTAACTTGCATATTAACAAACATGTAACTTGCATATTTACATACATGTAACTTGCATAGCATATTACCATGAACTTGCATAACATGCATATGATTACATAGCCCACAACTTGCATATTTAGCATCATGCAAACATAACATACATCATATTAAACTTGCATAAGCTTACATACTCAACATGCATAAACATAAGATTAATGCTAACATCATATCATATGATTCAAAGCTCATTAACCCACATACAAAACCATAAATCTCATCACATCTCATCTAATTAGTTTACCAAAAGATCATCAAAGTGATAGAAACTCACAACTAGCAACTTTGAACACCAAATGAAGAAGATTAAGATGCTAAGAAGGGATTAGAAGTTGATTAGAGAGTGATTAGTATGCAACCCTCTTCATAAAATTAGTGGAGGCCATGAGAGCTAGCATTTTGCCATAGTTTAGTCACTAGGTTTAATTATGAATGAATTAGGGTAGGTTAGGGTCTTATTTATAGATTAGGCAAGTGTTTTAGGCCATAGGATTAACCCTAGATTCAATCCAAGCCATCAAAGCATGTCTTGGGGAAGAAGTCAAGTGTAGGAACCATCTAGGGCCTTTAGATTAAAGATGGACCATGAGAACCATTCAAATGCAAAATCTGCACTTGAGCGAATCGGCCCACGGGTTGACAACCAAACACCCTGGATTAACCCCTAGTCGACCCAGCGGGCTCGGGTCGACTTCAAAAATCGGCCGGTTCGGTTATTCCCCTCTCCCAATTCGCTGTTTTGAGCATTTTTGCATATTTATTTATTAAATTTTCAATTATATATATATATATATATATATCAATATATATATATATATATATATCTACACAACCCATTTCACTTAATTAAGTATACTTTAATTTGGGAATTTTCGTGAAACTTCGCGAGGCCATATCTTGGTCATACGGACTCCGATTTTCGAAAACTCGGACTCTATTTCGCGTATTTTTCCGAGACGAACGCAATGGCATAGCCCGTTTCCCTTTATTCCCATTTTAGAATTAAATTCTGCCTCGATTTATGTTATTACAGGTTATTGAAAATACGGGTTGTTACATTCTCCCCTCCTTAAAGGATTTCGTCCCCGAAATCTTCAAGTTAGGAAGAACGTATCCTACCATCCAATCATCCATCTACTCAAAGCATCATCCACGAGCAATCATTGTCCTTACAAGATTCTAAATGCTGGATGGATATATGCAAAAGTGTGTGTATATGTACTTACCTAATGCAAAAATCAGGCGGTTACTGATACAGTAAACCTCCTTAATGCAAACCATGATAGTGCCATGCATCCAATATGTATGCGAAACCCTATTGACACATACAAATTTCTACATGCGTGCACAACCATACACAAAAATGCATCATCCATATGATAACACAGCCATGATACATCCATCAATCTAACTACCACATCCATTTATGCAATATGCAACATGAAGTGACTGAGCCGATCTAGTGCCTAATGTGTGTGTATATGCATCCACGAGCAACCACTAGCAAACAATTGCATCCATATGCATCCATCAACCATAACATGTTTCAAACACATGTTTCAACCATAGGTTTTACCCTATCTAAAGGTCATAGGTATTAGCGAGAGGATATACTAAAGATAAGATAAGTACTAGACAAGCAATAAAGGAGAAGTTAAAAGACATACTCTCAAAAAGAAATGGATACAAAGAACGCATCTTTGCTTCCGTCTCCCAAGTAGCATTGCTTTCGTCATCTCCCCATTGCACTTTAACTAGCTGAACTTCTCTGTTCCTCAACTTCCTAGTTTCTGACCCAAGGATGCGAGTAGGAGCTCGTCGAATCGTCGCATCACGCTCTACCTCTACATCTCTAAGCAAGCTCGGCTCTACCACCTCCGCGGTCTCATGTAAGCACTTCCTCAAATGTGATACATGGAATACATCATGAACACCACTAAGTCTGTCGGGCAACTCCACCCTATATGCCATCCGTCCAATCCTTTCCTTAATAGGAAACGGCCCAACAAATCTCGGTGCTAACTTCCCTACGGACCCAAAGCGAACAACATTTCTCAATGGAGATACTTTGACAAAAACCATGTCCCCAACCTCAAACTCAAGATCCGTCCTTCTCCGATCCGCATAAGATTTCTGTCTATCTTGCGCTGCTTTCATCCTTTTTCGAATTAAATCAATCTTCTCTGAAGTCTCTCTAACCATATCCGGCCCAAGCAAGATCTTATCCGTAGATTCCCACCAACATGTAGGAGATCGACAAGGCCTTCCATAAAGAGCTTCGAAAGGAGCCATACCAATACTGGACTGAAAGCTGTTATTATATGCGAACTCCACCAAAGGAAGATGTTCTTCCCATGTACCTCCAAAATCCAAGATACAAAGCCTCAAAAGATCTTCTAAGATACGGTTCACCCTCTCAGTCTGACCGTCCGTCTGAGGATGATATGCGGTGCTCAAACACAACTGAGTCCCTACCGCCTCTTGCAAACTTCTCCAAAACTCACTAGTGAAAATAGGATCTCGATCACTCACAATGCTGGATGGTACGCCATGCAATCTAACAATCTCTCTAACATAGACTGAAGCAAGCCATGGAGCGGTCCTCTTACTCTTTACGGGTATAAAATGGGCACTCTTGGTAAGTCTGTCTACCACAACCCAAATTCCCGTATTGCCCTTCCTCGATCTCGGTAACCCGTCGATGAAATCCATCGAGACACTATCCCACTTCCACTGTGGAACTTCCAATGGGTGTAGCAACCCACCGGGTTTCCTTTGCTCCACTTTAACTTGTTGGCACACTAAGCATCTAGCCACATACTCGGCCACATCTTTCTTCATACCGGCCCAGAAGAAAACTCTCTTCATGTCTTGGTACATTTTGTCTCCACCGGGATGAATAGTCATTCTTGAACGATGTGCATCATCCAAAATAGCCTTCTTCAAACCCTCATCTTGCGGTACACAAAGTCTACCGTCTCTATGCAACCATCCCTTATCATCTATGGTGTATCTACCCAAATGGCTGGACGACTCCCCTCTTATAAGCTTCTCTACCAACACAACCAACTGTGGGTCGTCTCGCTGAGCCTCGCCAATCCGTCTCAAAAGAGTAGGTCTAACCTCCAAGGATGCCAACAAACCAGGTACAAAATCAACAGAAGGTCTGAAGTCAAACAAAGAAAGAAACTCCAAGCTTCGTCGTTCCACGAACAATGGACTCAAAGATAGCCTTTTTCTACTCAAGGCGTCTGCCACCACGTTACCCTTACCAGGGGTATACGCTATCTCGAAATCATAGGATGCTAAGAACTCCATCCACCTTTGCTGTCTTAAGTTTAAATCCTTCTGAGAGAATAAGTACTTCAATGATTTATGGTCGGTGAACAACTCGAATCTCTCACCAAGAAGATAATGGCGCCAAGACTTAAGTGCGAAAACAATCGCGGCCAACTCTAGATCATGGGTAGGGTAATTCTTCTCATGCACTCTCAATTGTCTCCCTCCATAGGCTATTACCCTTCCCTCCTGCATCAAGACTGCGCCTAATCCTGTTCCACAAGCATCGGTATAAACAACAAACGGCTTACTCCCATCCGGGAGCACTAAAACTGGAGCGGTGGTCAAAGCTCTCTTTAACCGTCGGAAAGCATCATCACAATCTACATCCCACGAGAAAACCAGATTCTTTTTCGTCAAGCGGGTTAATGGGGCTGATATCTTCGCGAAGTCTTTGATGAACTTCCTATAATATCCTGCCAACCCCAAGAAACTTCTTACCTCGGTAGCATTTCTAGGAACTTTCCAATCCTGGATAGATACTATCTTTGCGGGATCCACAGCTATCCCTTCCTTAGAGACCACATGCCCTAAGAATCGCACTTCTCTTCTCCAAAAATGGCATTTAGAGAATTTAGCTTTAAGACTATGCGTTCGAAGAGTCTCCAACACTTCCTTGAGATGTAAGGCATGCTCTTCTTCATTCTTGGAAAAGACCAAGATGTCATCCACAAAAACTACTACAAACTTATTCAGATACTCTCTGAACACTCTACTCATGAGATCAACAAAGTATGCGGGGGCGTTTGTCAACCCAAATGGCATCACTAGCCACTCATAAAAACCATCCGGAGTCCGGAAAGCAGTCTTCTCTATACTGTCCTCCGCCACTCTTAACTGATGAAACCCTGTAGCTAAGTCCATCTGCGAAAATACTGACGCGCCAACCAACTGATCAAAGAGATCATCTATCCTCGGTAATGGGTGTCTATTCTTCTTCGTGAGCTTATTAAGTTCTCTATAATCCACACAAAGTCTGAGGGACCCATCCGCCTTCGTGGCAAACACTACTGGAGCTCCCCACTCCGATATACTTCGCCTTATGAACCCCTTCTCAAGCAACTCCCCTACTTGCTTATGAAGTTCTCTTCTCTCACGAGGAGCCATGTGGCGTACTGGCAAAGACACTGGTTTGGCATTATCCACCAAATAAATTCGGAAATCTATCTCCCGCTTCGGAGGCAAACCCTTTACATCTTCAAACACATCCGGATATTCCCGGACTACTCTGACAGAACACAAACTCTCGACCGAAGCATCGAGCGATTCAAGATAACTTAGCAAAACAGATTCCATGGGATTGCAAGAGATCTCGAGAGTGTTACCCAAGCGGGTCATGAGCCTGACAACTCTCCTTTCGTAATCAAGAACGGCACCATTACTGGATAACCAGTCCATGCCCAAGATCAACCCATAGCCCGTGAAGCCCAATACAAAAGCATCACATCTAAACTCAACGCTAAGTATAGAAATCTTCAAACCCAAACATATCATAGACAGATATATGGAGCCCCCAATTGGGTTTGAGACAACCAAGGGATCATCAACTAGACTGGTGTCTAAGTGCAGTGACTCAACTAACGATGATGAGATAAAAGAATGCGATGCGCCAGAGTCAAACAAAGTACGAACTGGATGATCAAACAGAAAAACCAGACTTTCAACGGAAATAGTTCTACCTCTCTGCTGAATCGGTGGAACTGAGAGAACCTGAACTTGCCCCCCTGACTGAGGTGGTGCTATAAGAGCTTGCACCTGGCCTCCTGAGGTAGACCCCGTCTTCTGCCCCTTCTTTGGGCAGTTTTTCACAAGATGCCCTGCTTCACCACAATGAAAGCAACCAGTCTTCTTCTTTTTGCGACAATCCTTACTAAGGTGTCCTGGTGTTCCACAATTGAAGCACTTCTTCTTCGTCTTCTTTTTGTCACCATTGCCTTTTCCGCCCTTGCCTTGTTGTTGCTGTTGCGGTTTCTTCTGATCCCCCTTTTTCTCTGGTGCCTTAGAATTCTTATCATCCTCATGCATAAGTGCCATGTAGACAAGCTTCTCAAAAGTGGCCCCCATAGGAATGTGAGTCATAGCTATTCCTTGCAATGGTTCGTTCAAGCCTCTAACGAACCTCAAAGCCTTCTTCTCCGGTGTATTCACCAACTCTATGCCAAACCTTGCTAATTGATTGAATTTGTTGACATATTCTTTCACCGTGAGATTCCCTTGCTTCAAATTCAAGAACTTCTCCATAAACAGATTCTCTTCCGCCCTTGAGAGAAACTTAGCCCCAAACCTTTGCTTAAAATCTGCCCAAGAGTCAACAGGGCGTTCTCCATTAGTGACCTCCCACCAGAATGAGGCCTCTCCCTTCATTAACCAAGCCGCCAACTTGACTTTCTTTCCCTCTTCCACTTCAAAGATATCTAGCAACTCTTCCACTTCCTTAAGCCAATCTCTAGCCTCTACGAAAGTCTCTGAACCAAGAAAAGGTTTTCCTCCTATAGCCTTGAACTCCTTGCAAACCTTAGCAAAATTATCCACTCTAGGCTGAGGAGGAGGAGCGGTTGTCTCTGGTGTAGTAGCATTGGCCGGACCCGCAGCCGCGGCCCTAGCCTCTTGCAACCTCCTATACCATAGTGGTATAACTAAACCCTCCGGGATGTTAAGATCTTCAGCCATGCTGAAACGAAAGAGGAAAGATTCAAAAAGGAGATTCCGAAAGATAAAGATATGGCTATTGGGGATTATGCTTTTCTTTTTCAAAAACTTTTTCTCTTAGAAGACATGCTTTTAAAAATCCTTTCTTCGAAAATACTCTTAGAAAGTAGTTTTTCTCAAAAAATTTATCTGTTCTGGTAACCTTAAGCTCTGATACCACGTGTAACACCCCACTCCCGCTATGATCACTCACTAAGGGAATGCCATAGCATCGGTGGAGTATTTTAGTGAATATAGAACAGAAAAATTACAACAAGACAGATATAAATAGTACTTGAAATTTTAAAACATCATCTCATAACAGCGGAAGTAAAACATGTCTGGTTACATCATAAAACCACAATAAAGGTCAAGTACAATATCCATCAAAATAAAGAAGTACATAATCCCACTCTCATACAATAGCCAAACAAAAGAAAAGATAACTGGATAACTGGAGCTTTACATCTATCCAAGCTCCTAAAGACTGGAACAGCAATCCGATCAAGCTCCACTACTGCTAGGATCCACCGTAGGACCTGAGGGTTGGGAAAAAGATAAAAACAACAGGGTCAGACATAAGTCTGAGCGAGTCCTATAACTTTAACAATACAATCGTTAAAGTAACCAGAGAAGACATAAACTGATATACGGTAACATATAGGGATGAATGGCTACCCTAAGCAGTCAACTAAACGAAGATAAAGGATAAAGACGCATCTACCCTCCCTAAGGTAAATTACTAAACTGCACCACACCAGTCGTTCCTAACTTAAAGGTTGATCCCACCCAAGGACTTATAAAATTTACTAATTAGTACCTGCGTACCCCTAGGTGACCAAGTAGGCGCCACGGGGCCCTACAATCCACTAGGTGTACACACTACTTCCCATTCGATCGGCTCCCTAACGTAGATACCCGTGCTGGCCCCACCGTGGGATGTATCATTCCCCAATGTGGCAACCTGATGGAACTAAAGGTGCACGGCTTATATCTACTCGATGCAACAACGGCTTACCTACCAGCCCGGGCCCACTCACGCATATGAAGCCCGTTGGACTTGCGTTGCCACCGCTAACCCGTTTGCCTCTTACAGTCAAGCCCAGTATGCGTGTCCCGTCCTCGACATGGGTCGAGCCCACAAAGATACGTATGGGTTACTGGTTGAAATGGGCCTCCACAAGCTACCCACCTAAGCTTGTCCCTTTTTCTAGTATATCCCACTTAACCCTTTAATCATGTTTTAATTACATGTTCCATTTTGGTTAAGTATTCTAATCGTATTTTCTATTGCCACCCAAGGCAACCACTAGATTTTCTCATGCCACCCGAGGCACCCACTTAACCCCTCATGTCCCTCTACATGCTAATATGGTAAAGTGTTTCTTAATTAATTAATTAAGAACGTAACCTTTGTAAAGACCTCTCACATTAGACTGTCTTTTATGACCGCTGGTTAAGCCGGTTGGGTCCGGGCAGCCTTATGTCATAACAGAGTCTAACCTCGTGTCTTTACATTAATTACGTATTTAGTTTGTGCCTAAGACCTCTCACATTGGGCTAACATTTGTAGCAACTGGTTAAGCCGGTTGGGTCCGGGCAGTTTTACGCTACAACTGAGTCCAACCTCGTGTCTTAGTCAATTAATTACACCTAATTAATCACCCTCATAATTTTATATTAATTATCCCTAATTAATCAAGTTTTCTTAACATGGGTAGACCTAACTTAATAGGTAAATTCCCATGGGGTAGACCTAACTCAATAGGTAAATTCCCAACACATAGTATGGGTACACCTAACCAAATAGGCAAATTCCCATACTATGTTTATTTATTTTGTGTTATGCATAATTATATTAATTTCACACAATCTTATTAACTTATGCATTTAATTACCCCATCGTTCCCACGTAATTTCGTTCATGATATAACACATATAAAAGGTGTCAACTTGCATATGAATGAACATGTTTCAAAGGTGCCATCTTGCATATTAACAAACACATAACTTGCATATGAACTTGCATAACATGTCACATAACTTGCATATAATATGTCACATAACTTACATATTCATTTTGCATAACAAACTTGCATATTAGCTTATAGACTTGCATAATGTGTCATCATGAACTTGCATATTAATAAACATGTAACTTGCATATTTACATACATGTAACTCGCATATTAACAAACATGTAACTTGCATATAAAGAAACATGTAACTTGCATATTTACATACATGTAACTTGCATATTAACAAACATGTAACTTGCATATTAACAAACATGTAACTTGCATATTTACATACATGTAACTTGCATATTAACAAACATGTAACTTGCATATTTACATACATGTAACTTGCATAGCATATTACCATGAACTTGCATAACATGCATATGATTACATAGCCCACAACTTGCATATTTAGCATCATGCAAACATAACATACATCATATTAAACTTGCATAAGCTTACATACTCAACATGCATAAACATAAGATTAATGCTAACATCATATCATATGATTCAAAGCTCATTAACCCACATACAAAACCATAAATCTCATCACATCTCATCTAATTAGTTTACCAAAAGATCATCAAAGTGATAGAAACTCACAACTAGCAACTTTGAACACCAAATGAAGAAGATTAAGATGCTAAGAAGGGATTAGAAGTTGATTAGAGAGTGATTAGTATGCAACCCTCTTCATAAAATTAGTGGAGGCCATGAGAGCTAGCATTTTGCCATAGTTTAGTCACTAGGTTTAATTATGAATGAATTAGGGTAGGTTAGGGTCTTATTTATAGATTAGGCAAGTGTTTTAGGCCATAGGATTAACCCTAGATTCAATCCAAGCCATCAAAGCATGTCTTGGGGAAGAAGTCAAGTGTAGGAACCATCTAGGGCCTTTAGATTAAAGATGGACCATGAGAACCATTCAAATGCAAAATCTGCACTTGAGCGAATCGGCCCACGGGTTGACAGCCAAACACCCTGGATTAACCCCTAGTCGACCCAGCGGGCTCGGGTCGACTTCAAAAATCGGCCGGTTCGGTTATTCCCCTCTCCCAATTCGCTGTTTTGAGCATTTTTGCATATTTATTTATTAAATTTTCAATTATATATATATATATATATCAATATATATATATATATATATATCTACACAACCCATTTCACTTAATTAAGTATACTTTAATTTGGGAATTTTCGTGAAACTTCGCGAGGCCATATCTTGGTCATACGGACTCCGATTTTCGAAAACTCGGACTCTATTTCGCGTATTTTTCCGAGACGAACGCAATGGCATAGCCCGTTTCCCTTGATTCCCATTTTAGAATTAAATTCTGCCTCGATTTATGTTATTACAGGTTATTGAAAATACGGGTTGTTACAACTTCTACTTTACCTTCTACTGTTTTATATATGTCTGTCTTGTAATATTTTTGTTCCAGTACCCATAATGCTCCATTGAAGTTATGGCATTCCCTTTGTGAGTGACCTTAACGGATGTGGGGTGTTACAGCAAGCGAATGCTCTCGTGGCTAATGCACCAGATAGAGGTAGGAAAGTTTCCATGGAAGGTTTTGATTTCTCTTTCCAATCAACTGGTTAGAACTCTTTTCGATTCTGGCGCATTCACATTCGTTCATATATAGTTCTGTAGTTGAATTTCTGCACTTAATTACTAGTATAGTAGTGGATCCCGTTGCTGTCTCAAACCCCATTAGTGGTTCGGCTCATTTATCCATGATTTGTCAGGGTTTGAGAATATCTGTGTTAGGCGTCGAGTTTGAGTGCGACACACATCTTATTTCATGGGCTAGGGGTTGATTCTATGGATGTGTTGGCTTACCACATATGGTGCCATTCTGGGCGGTGAGAGGAAGGTCGTTAAGCTTCTAACTTGTCATGGGAGGACCCTCGAAATTTCTTGTGACCCACAAAGGTATGTCATGCTTAGTTTCCTAGAGTCTCTTGATGCATCTATCGATTATTTGCAATTTGTTCCAGTAGTCCGAGGTTATTCTGATGTTTTTGATGAGGTTCGGGGTTTACCCCAAGGCACGAGATTGGTTTTCAAATATACTTGGTGGATAATGCAAAGCTAATTGCATTGCCTGTACGACATGTGACTCCTAAAAGAAAATAGAGAACTTGATAAGTAAGTAGGGGAGCTACTTGAGAGGAGGTTTGATAGGTGAATCATATCAGGATGGGAAACCTATTGAAGATAGTCCTTAAGGAAGCCCATCATTCTAAGAAGACTATTCATCCAAGTGGTGATAAAATGTATAGAGTTCGGAGCAGTGGAGACAAATCTGCGGAAGGAAGTAAAAGTAGAGAAGACAGCGAGGATGCAAATTGGGAGATTGAAAATAAAGATCACGCTTCATACCCTTTCCTTTTAGGACTATGTTCTTAACTTCTTTTTCCAAAGCTTTTTATTCGTACTTGTTTCTATCATTCGTCTGTGTCCTATTGATCGAATCTTCGACCCTTAGATAGGGAACCCCTGGATGTAAACATGTGTTTGACACATGTTATGATTGATGGATGCAAATGTTTGCTAGTGGTTGCCTGTGGATTCATATACACACATATTAGGCACTAGATCGGCTCAATCACTCTCATACTGCATATGGATGTGTGTGCATTTTTCTTTTTCCTCATGGATGAAAATGGATGTATCATCATATGGATGTTGCATTTGGACGAATGAGTGTGCACACATATAGAAGTTACATGTTATAATAGGATTATTTGCATACATGTTGGATTCATGGCACTAATATACATTGCATTAAGGAGGTCAACTGAATAAATAGACCGCCTGATCTTCACATTAGTATTGGGACATATACATACACCTCTACATATATTCATAGGAGCATTAGAAATCTTTTAAGGACAATGGATGCTTATGGTTGATGGATGAGTAAATGGATGATGGATGGTAGGATACATTCTTCTTAACTTGAAGATTTCGGGGACGAAATCCTTTAAGGAGGGGAGAATGTAACACCCCGCATTTTTAATGAAATTAAAAATGTGGAAATATGTATATATTGTATGCATAGATATATTTGAGAGAAAAATTAAATAATGACAATAAAATTGCATATAATAAGTTAACACAGTGAAATGAAGAAAAAGATAAATAAAAGAAATTACATATAATACATGAAATGCGAAGAAATGTGTGCGAACATTAAAAAAAAGAAATAAAAAGGAGAATTTGAAGAGCCTCTAGAATTTGGTCATGAAATTCGCGTCAATGCATTCATAGCGATTTTCTAGTCAATTTAGACCTATAGTTTGTAGAAAACTGATTCAAAATGAAGAAGAAATCTTTAAACTAAATATTGCAACAAAACATGAAAAAAAGGAATGAGAAAAGAATAATGTTCAGCATTGTTCTAAGTTTTGTAAACAAAAGACTTAGTAGCTCATTTGGTTATAACATGTGACTTGTATACAAGAGGTTTTGAGTTTAATCCCCGTCAGCATCATATTTTTGTTTTAGGGGAATGGCTAAAAAGTGGCTTAGTGTGAACGCTGTTCAAAAAGTGATTTAGTGTGAAAAGGGTTAATTGGAAAGATAATTAAAAAGAAAAACAAATATATATATATATATATATATATATGACATGTGGGTGTCAACACCCCTGCTGCTGCGCATCATGTTGCACACATGGCGCGTTTTTGTTGGTCAATGACGATTTTTGATGGATTAGGGCATATGTGGCATACTATGATTGGCTGGGTGATGTGTCATTGTGAGTTGGATGGTTTAGATTGATCCTGAACTAATCTAAGGGCTCTAATTAATCCTACACATCTATATAAGCACACATAAACCTAAAGCCTAATCTAAACTAAATTCATTCATGAGCCTATATGTTGCTGCATCCTAAACTAACCTAGCCTCCACCATAACAAATCAAATTCAAGCTAGAAGATAAAAATCAAAGTCTACATCAAGGGTTAAGCTTAACGAATTCAGAAATCAGATCCCAGAATTCAAGATCCGTTCTTTTTCTGTGAGTGTTAGTCACTTCTAGGTTTAATAGATAAATGTGAAAAATGGTAGACTATGAATTGGGTATATGTTGTAAATCATGAACTTGTGCAAGCATACTATTTCATTTTCCCTAGATCTAATACATGGACATTCTACTATGTTTCCTATGCGAATCTTGAATTACAATTATATCGTGGTACATGTGAACTTGTTAATACAGATCTAACTTTCTAGATCTGATTGTGGTGATTCGATATGACGTTTATATGAACATTGATTTGTAACCATGTTAGGATGATAGTACATCCATTAATTTGATATTACTTGGATCTATATTTTAGTGTTAATCACCTTTCACTTGCTATATTATGATACCTTGGTATATGTGGTAAACTTGACATGTGAATTAAAATTTGTTATTATGCCACCATGTCTATGCTAGATTTAGGTAATTGGACACCTAATATTGAATCTAGATCTCATTATGCTTGCCTAAACACTAGTTATTCATTTGATGTCCACTTTATTATGATAACTATCACTTGTCTGTTCACATAGTTACTATGCCAGTTATGTTAATATTTATGCCAAAACATGTTGAACTGTCACCTTTATCATGTTCCCTTTTTATTGTTATGATGAGGCTAATTTATAGCCTCGATGCCGCCAAAATACATGTGAATACGTTAGTTAGGAACGGGGATAAAAAGGAATTTGTAATTGGCATAGTTTATATAATATTTATATGAAATGAGCATATAATTCAAATGGGGAAACATAGAATTAATTACCTATAATGACATAGAAAAGTTGGGTAAAAATGGCATAATTTGAATATGACCATTTATGGATATGTAATTCAAATTATTGTTGCAAAATAGGTATTG
Organism: Allium sativum; assembly: GCA_030737875.1. Taxonomy (NCBI): domain Eukaryota; kingdom Viridiplantae; phylum Streptophyta; class Magnoliopsida; order Asparagales; family Amaryllidaceae; genus Allium; species Allium sativum. Next base: position 743,511,024 of record CM060916.1, on the reverse strand, counting down.
ACATCTATAAAAGGAAAGGAATTATATTGGTAAATTAATTAAAAATGGAATGTTAGTAATTAAAATTAAGAATTTTAATTGTACTTATGACACGAGGTTAGGTTACATTAGTGGCGGAAGTCTGCCAGACCAGACCGGCATATCCAGCAGCCACTAATGTTGAACCTAATGTGGGAGGTCTAAGTACGCAAATATGAATCAGGCTAAGACACGAGGTTAGGCCCAACTGTGGAATAAGACTACCCGGACCCGACCGACATATCTAGCATCCACACGTTGTATGCCTAATGTTGGAGGTCTAGCCCATTATAATCATAATTGGACATGGTAAAGAAATGGATTACTTAACCTAATTTAATATGAATATGGACTTAAGTTAGGGTTAAGTAAAATTGGATGGGTAGTGAGGAGGGGTTAAGTAAGTTAGAGGGGATGGGTAATATATATATATATATATATATATATATATAGGCCCACATACCTAACCTAATACATGTTATGTAATTAAAGACACCTAAGTGGTATAGATAATGGGTAGATAAAATAATAAAGGCTATGTAATTAAAGATCACCCTTTTAGGGTATACATAGTCAGTGGAAAACCTCATGGGGATACAAGACAAAGGGGAGAGCTTGTATCATATTGTGTGGGAGCTATGTAATTAAAGATCACCCTTCAGGGTATACATAACTAGTATAGGGCTATGTAATTAAAGGTCACCCTTTTAGGGTATACATAGTCAGTGGAAAACCTAGTAGGGATAAATGACAAAGGGGAGAGCTTGTATCATATTGTATGGGACCCATTTCAGTCAGTAACCCGTAGTTGGTATCAGAGCAGAGAATTCCATACTAGGCGGAGAAGGGGCATGCTTACTGATTGATTATAAGAGATCGAAAACGTGACAGGTGGTGTAGATGGCGCAAACCGATCGGGGACATGTGTGTGCATGGGCCGAGCAGAGGGGGACAAGATGACCGTGACACCAGTAGGTATCCCTGTGCACATCTTGGACTGCCACTTTAGGGAAGTGATACCTCCTACTGTGGGGCCAACACATGATATCTACAGAGTAGGGAGCCGATCGATTATGGTAGTGGTTAGGGTATACTTGGACGTATGACCTAAGCCTACAAGCTTATAGTGGAAGGGATCATTTCATTTATACTAGTAATAGTGCAGAGTAGTCATTAGTGAAGCATGTATATACCTCATCTTATCTGCCTTTTCGCACCTCCCATTTGTATAGCGATATCTCTTATCCACTTTATGCCTGTCATGTTCACCTTTATTTATTTACTGGCTAAAAGTCACTAGTCTCGCCAGACTTTATGTCTGGCCCCTTTTTGTTTTTCCTTCTCTCTTCCATTCCCCCCCCCCCGGGTTCTCAGAGAGGAAACACCTAGGCTTAGCCAGGATTTGGATATCATCTTGCTAGGAGCTACTGTTGAAGTATGGCTCGAGTCTTTGTCTCTACTATGGCTTACCCTTTTATTGGGGAATAATGTTTTCTTTTAATTCCTATGTACTCTGATTATGCAAGACAGAAGTATTTTATTGTAATGGTTTTATGAATTATGGTATTATAAACCACGGGATTATGATTTATGTCTGAATAAAATTTTTGAAACTTCCTCTGCTATCTTTATTTATATTTGTCTTGTAATTATTCTGTGTCTGTTTACCTACAATGCTTCACAGAACTTAATGCATTCCCTTAGTGAGTGACATTAACGGACGTGAGGTGTTACATCGTGACCTGTTCGATCGTGGCTCGTGAGTCCTAACCTAGGTCCTAGGGTGCACTCGTGGTGAGTGGCTCGTGATCTCCTGATGGTGGTGATGGAGCGACTCGTGGTTCTCGAAGTGGAGAGGTTCGTGAGTGGGGGTTGCCCAACGAGTGGGTCGGGTCGCCATATGTGCTTCACAAACGGGTCTATGACCAATTCCTGCAACTTTTCCAACAAGTAATTTGCGCCATTTGATGGCGTCTTCAACCATTCTGACTTTACTAAGCAATCACAAAGCATACCATACAGTAATAACAACATGCATAATCAACCATAAGCACCAAAACAACAATATGACATGTTTATATGGATCAAACATACCCAAAAACCCATGTTTTCCCCTTAATCAAGTTTAATCAAATCTAACATTAGGATTAGCAAAACATGTCCAAATTAACCCAAATTTATAACAGAGGCATAAAATAATATTTTGGAATCTCTAAGTATTTTTCTAGATTTTTAACAAGCATAATTTTGCAAATTATTACTAATCACCCCTGATTGGTCGTAATTAGTGAAAAACGATGAAAATCACTCACCTTAGCTACATATACACTATAGATCTAAAAATATCTCTGATAGGTTCGAATCCCAATGCAACATAGCTGCTCTATCTCCAATTTGATGTTTATTTGCCTTGATTTGACGTTGATTAGCTTAATAGGTGATTAAACGGTGTTTTAGGATTGATTTAGAAGATGAAGGCCATTGCTAGGGTTAGAGGAAGGTAGATACGACTGGAAAAATGAAAATAACCATTCTCTAACTCATTTCAGCTCTCACATAACCCTAATCCCGAAATGGGTTATGGGCCCATTCACTAATTACCCTCCTAAGCCCACTTAAGCAGTATTTCACCTTCCAAACCTTGTTTTAGCCATATCTCCCAAATGGTAAGTCCCTTTGGCTAATGTGACCACTCTACAGAAAGATAAACCATCATCTGAATCCAATGAAAGTGGTTTTAGGTCAAAACTCCTCACCAATCAAAAGTTATAGACAAAACAAGATTCTCCAGAGGCAAAACAGTCATTTGAAAATCGGCAAAAATCATGAACATGGGAAATGACCCCAATAGTCGTTCTACAAAGTTACACGACCATACGACTTCGTATGTGGAATAAATAAATATTCTACGATCCTCCGATGCGTAGAATACGGGTCATTACATCTCCCTCCCTTAAGAAATTTATCCCCAGGAATTCTTTAACTAAGAAAACAACAATGGGTCCCGCATGCCTATCAACCATTTACAAACAATCAAACATACACAATAATACTACAAGCTTACCCTAGCATGCAGTTTACTAACAAGAGGATAACTATATTGTTATTAAAATCTTACCAGGCAAAGAGTTCTGGATGCGTCTTCCTTATGTTCTCCTCTGTTTCCCAAGTACAATCGTTCTCATCATCACCCTACTGGACCTTGACTAGTTTCACCGTCTTCCTTCGAAGTTGCTTCGTATCGTACTCGACAATATTAATTGGTCTGCGATTCCCAACCACTTCAGGTTCTACTTCGATATCATCCAACTGATCTGGTGGAATAGTCATATCAGAATCGTGCACAAACTTCCTTAACTGGGAAACGTGAAATATGTTGTGAACTCCTACCATCTTGTTAGACAATTCTACTTTATATGCCAAATTCCCAACTTTCTCGAGAACTGGGAATGAACCAACATATCTTGGTGCTAACTTGCCTCTTTTACCAAATCGAATCACGCTCTTATGTCGAAATCTTGACAAACACCAAGTCACTAATAGAAAATTTCAATTCTCTTCATCTTTTATCAGCATAACTCTTCTGCCTATCTTGGGCAACATTCATTCGCTGTTGAATAACCTTGATCTTATCTGATGTTTCTCTTATCACATCTGGTCCAAGCATAAATTTCTCTCCGGTTTCCAACCAACATGATGGTGTGTTGCACGGTCTTCCATACAAAGCCTCAAATGGAGGCATAGCAATACTGAATTGATAACTATTATTATATGCAAACTCAACCAGATGTAAATGGTCATCCCATGATCCACCAAAATCCAATATACAAGCTCTCAAGAGATCCTCTAATACGCGATTCACCCTCTCCGTCTGACCGTCGGTTTGAGGATGGTATGCGGTATTGAGACGTAATTCTGATCCTAAAGCCTCTTGTAAGCTATTCCAAAACCCACTAGTGAATAATGGATCTCGGTCACTCACAATACCTTTAGGTACTCCATGTAATCTCACTACCCATTTCATATACAGTTCTACTAACTTAGCGGTCGTTCTACTCGACTTGACCGGTATGAACCTTGCACTTTTGGTCAATTAATCTACAATCACCCAGATACTATCCTGGCCTAACCTAGTCCTTGGTAAACCATCAATGAAATCCATGGAGACTTGTTCCCATTTCCATTTGGGAATTTCCAGCGGTTGTAACAAACTACTAGGCTTCTTTTGCTCGGCTTTAACTAGTTGGCAATTCATGCACTTGGATATAAACTTTGCAACGTCTCTCTTCATTCCTTCCCAGTAGTAGGTCTGCTTCATGCCTCAATACATTCCATTACCACCGGGATGTATAGTCAGTTTTGAGTGATGACATTCTCTAAGCACTTCATCTCTCAATCCATTGACATTGGGAACAACTAATCTCCCATTCTTTCGAAGCTGTCCTTCTCGATCAAGCCCATACTTGTTTATCTCCTCATCGATACCCATCTATAACTTGGAGATGATTTCCAATAAGTTATGATCATCCCTCTAGTTGGAACCAGTCCGCTCAATCAAAGTGGGTCTGATCGTTAAACTTGCTAACATTTCAGGATCCAATTCGCACTTAGGTCTGAAATCGTATCTCGTAATATACTCCAGTTGCTTCTATTAAAGAAACATAGCCTCTAAATTGGCATGTCTCCTACTCAATGCATTAGCTACTGCGTTGCCCTTCCTGGGTGTATGTGCAATATCAAAATCATATGAAACCAAAAACTCTAACCATCTCTGCTGACAAAGATTTAAATCTTTCTGGGAGAAAATGTACTTTAACGACTTATGATCAGTAAACAACTCAAATCTTTCTCCAAAAAGATAATGTCTCCACATTTTCAATGCGAACACGATCGCTTCCAATTCCAGATCATGGGTAGGATATCTTCTCTCAAGTGGTTTAAATTTCCGACTAGCATTACCTCCTTGCATCAGTACAACACCTAGTCCGATACCATAGGCATCTGTGTATACCGTCATCTCTTCGTTCCCTTTGGGGATAACTAACACTGGTGCACACGTCAACATTTCCTTTAGACTCTTAAATGCATTTTCACACTTTCCGTCCCAGACGAAAGCTTGATTCTTCTTGGTCAACTGAGTTAACAGTGCTGCTATCTTGGAGAAGTCTTGGATAAACTTACGATAATATCCAGCCAATCCAAGAAACTTCTTACGTCCGTTGCATTCTTGGGTGTAGACCAATTTTGTACTGTAGCCACCTTCGCAGGATCTACTGCAATGCCATTCTATGAAACAACATGGCCCAAGAATCTCACTTCCCTCCTCCAAAAGCGACACTTAGAAAATTTTGCTTTCAACTGGTGTTTTTTTAACACCTCCATCACTATCCTCAAATGTTCCTTGTGTTCCTCTTTTGTCCTCGAATAAACCAAGATATCGTCCACGAACACAAGAACAAACTTATTCGATTGATCCCTGAATACTCTATTCATAAGATCCACAAAATATGTTAGTGCATTGGTAAACCCGAATGGCGTGACCAACCACTCATAGAATCCAGACGGCGTCCGAAATGCCGTTTTAGGAATACTTTCAGCTGCCACTCTACGATGATGAAATCCTGTCGTGAGATCCAACTGGGAGAGCACTCTTGCTCCACTCAACTGATCAAACTAATCATTTATCCGCGGAAGTGGATACTTATTCTTCCTCGTCACCTTGTTCAATTCGCGGTAGTCCACACATAATCGAAGGGAACCGTCTGCTTTAGTAGCAAACACCACTGGTGCGCCCCACTCGGAAACACTCCTTCGGATAAATCCCTTCTTCAAAAGATCACTTACTTACACCCCAATCTCGTTGCTCCCTTGGTGCCATACGATGAAGTGGCATCACTATAGGTCTGGCATCTTTCATAAATCAATACGGAACTCAATCTCTCAGTGTGGTGGAAGTCCGGTCACTTCCCCGAAGATATCCGGATACTGGCCAGCAATGGGAACTTCTGATAACTCGTCCGACAGGATGTCGAGGAATTTAGAAAACTAGCCATCACCCCATCACTAGGTAGGCTGCCAAGCAGTACCCTCTGCCCATCATCCGCCCTAACAGTCATAGAAAACCCCTTACAGTCTGCCACCACCCCATATCTTTGGAGCCAATCGACTCCCAAAATAATGCCAAACCCAGTAAACCCCAAACAAAGCAATCACAAGCAAACATACATCCATGACTCGATAAGACCAAATTTCGACAAATCATACTAAGGCTAGTCGAACTACCGATCAAGTTCGTCACAACTAAAGGTCCATCGACAATCTCAGGTTCCAATCCCAATCTATCTACTAGGTCACTAGGTATTAAGGAATAGGAAACCTCGGTATCAAACAATACTCGAACATGAACATCATAAATAGAGAGCTTACATTGAATGACGATATTCTTTCCCTTCTCCACCGCAGTTAAGGCATTTCAACGAAGAAGGAACAGTGTTGATAGCATATGCTTTTAGAATCTTCTCCTCTTTAGGAGGTTGTGGACATTTATTCTTAAGATGTCCCACTTGTCCATGGTTGAAGAACTTCCTATCCGCTGGTTTGGCTCTACAATCTTTAGCATAGTAGCCCTTCTTGACACAGCTATAGTGCTCTACGTCTTTCCTGTCTTTCTTTTCTGACCATCCTTGATCTGGTTCTGCTTCATCTTATTCTGAGAATTATTCATGCCTCAGGCGCTTGCCTGCGGCTTTGGCCCCTTTGCAGATGTAACAGCAACCTCAGTCTTGGGCTTAGGATAAAGGCTCTCTGATCTCAATGCTTTACTAACAATCGATTCAAAAGTCTCATCAATATGGTCTATAAGCCTTTCCCCCAAGTACTGATCTAAGCCTGTTACAAACTTCTCATTCTTCTTCTTGGGAGTATAGATAAGGGATAGTCCATATTTCGATAAGGTATCGAATTCAGCAACGTACTCCGAGACTGCCCTACCATTCTGGTTAAGCTCCAAAAATCTCCTAAACAATTCCGATTTCTGAGCAATTGGGAGAAACTTGTCACTGAATCGGGCCTTAAACTAATTCCCTGTAACTTGATCCTCAGGAGTAGCTGCCTTAATAGCATCCCACCAATTCATTGCCCATCCTTGCAGCTGACGGGATGTTAGCTTTCTCTTCAGTGCATCCTCGATTCCCAAATCCTCAAAGATGCACTCACAACTATCTAGCCAATCTTGAACTTCCGTAGCTGATTCCGTTCCGTGGAATGACTTCCTACCAAGACTAGTGTAATCCTTGCAAAGCTTGGCGAAATTGGCCCTAGGCGCCTGCGCTACTTCACCACTACCGTTAGCAGCATTAGGAACTGCTCCCTGAACATTCCTAAGCATCTCTCTCATGAAGGTAGTAAACATCGTCCTCATATCAGGGGCATTCCAATTATTGGCCCCTGAACCAGTACTCCTCGTATATCGGCTCATCGTTCAATCTGTAAAGAGAAAACGATTAATCATCTCCTTAGTGGTTCCAGTGCAGTGCGACTTCATCCTTAAATATACTAATAGTATATATATAGCTTTTGAAAACCAAAATATCACAAATACACGCTCTTATATACGTATACGATCTCTCCCTGATATCTTTCCCTAGGTTAACTACGAAACCTAGAGCTCTGATACCAAATGTGACGGCCCGCCCCGCACCAGCCGACTTTCCTATGAAACGTGTTGTGCCAATGCCCGACTAGCACGAAACGATCGTCAAAAGAAAAGAAGCAAGATGATGAATCATCAAAGAACCTGTAGAATGTCTCATAGCGCATCGTATAAAATATAATAATTAAAATAGGCATGATAGTGCATAAGCTGAAAACTAAACCATCATCATCAGAGTAGCGGAAATCCAAAATACAGCTTATGATCCAATACCATCATTACAACTTTGAAAATACTGTCTCTAAAGAAAAATAGGAAAGATACACTAATAATGCCCAAAGCAGTGACCGACAACAACACAGGGAGAGTGTGTGTGTGTATGTATATATATATATATATATATATATATATATATATATATATATATAGACACACACATACCATACGTGGAAGCCTCTTGCTCATCTCCGGTATAGTTGCTTGTGCGACCACCTAACCTGTCTCTAGTCTGCTCGTGTAAGCACCCAGAGTAATAAGAAGAAACATAAACCTTTGGGCCAGACAACAGTCTGGTATGAGTGGTAACAAGTATACATCTCTAAGATGAACACATAGCAGGTATAAGAATCAAACTTGGACTTGAACATGCAACCAAAGAGTTAGCACAACAGGATGTACAATACTCTAACACTGACATAAAGTGTGAAAAATGAAAATGTGCATGTCAAGGTGATAGCAAACATCAAACAAAGCAATCAATCTCACATCTCTCACTCAGTTCATAAAGCATATGATATCCAACACTTTGATCACCCAATACTTTGATGTGATCGCTTTGCCCTTGGGCGTCATAATGAATCCATTGCACTGATCCACAACCACTAATCCTTTGGTATGTCCACTTTGCCCCTTTGGAGTCATAGAGACTCCACAGCACTGGCTCATAGCGTTGCTACGATCACTTTGCCCCATGAAGTCATGACGACTCCACTGCACTGATCCATAGCCAAATCCATCTCTCAGTGGTGAATCAAAGCTATAGACATCGATAACCCTTTTGCACATGTCCCGTAACAAAGACCAATCACGAAGTTAACTCGTTGGTTCCCATTTGGATCCTGAGCTACTACCTCTCATTTGGACTACCTTTGCATCTTGGGTTTTGGTCATTATCCCGCTTGCACTTTAGTTTCCATTTAATTCGTTCGTTGTATAGACTCGAAGACCAGATCGTGATCCCTCTTGGCATCGGTTCGTGACTCGTGATGACTCCGGGTTCGTGGTGGCTCGTGACCACTGGGTCGGTTCGTGACTTCCTGCTTCGGCTCGTAACCTGCTCCGTCGTGGCTCGTGAGTCCTAACCTAGGTCCTAGGGTGCACTTGTGGTGAGTGGCTCGTGATCTCATGATGGTGGTGCTGGAGCGACTCATGGTCCTCTAAGTGGAGCGGTTCGTGAGTGGGGGTTGCCCACGAGTGGGTCGGGTTGCCATATGTGCTTCACGAACAGGTCTATGACCAATTCCTGCAACTTTTCCAGCAAGCAATTTACGCCGTACGACGACGTTTTCGACCATTCTGACTTTACTAAGAAATCATAAAGCATACCATATAGTAATAAAAACATGCATAATCAACCATAAACACCAAAACAACAATATAACATGTTTATATGGATCAAATATACCCAAAAACCCATGTTTTTCCCCTTAATCATGTTTAATCAAATATAACATTAGGATTAGCAAAACATGTCCAAATTTACCCAAATTTCTAAAAGAGGCATAAAATAATATTTCAGAATTTCTAAATATTTTTCCAGATTTTTAACATGCATAATATCGCTAATTATCACTAATCACCCCTAATTAGCTGTAATTAGTGAAAAACGATGCAAATCACTCACCTTAGCCACAAATAAACTATAGATCTAAAAATATCTATGATATGGTTTGAATCCCAATGCAACACAGCTGCTCTATCTCCAATTTGATGTTGATTTGCCTTGATTTGATGTTGATTAGCTTAATATGCGATTAAACAGTGATTTGGGAGTGATTTAGAAGGTGTAGACCATTGATAGGGTTAGAGGAAGGTAGATGACGGCTGAAAAAAAAATGAAAATAACCGTTCTCTAACTCATTTCAGCTCTCCCATTACCCTAATCCCGAAATGGGTTATGGGTCCATTCACTAATTACCCTCCTAAGCCCACTTAAACAGTTTTTCACCTTCCAAACCTTGTTTCTGCCATATCTCCTAAACGGTAAGTCCGTTTGGCTAATGTGACCACTCTATGGAAAGGTAAACCATCATCTGAATCCTATGGAAGTGGTTTTAAGTCAAAAATCATTACCAATCAAAAGTTGTAGACAAAACAAGATTTGCTAGGGGAAAAACAGTCATTTAAAAATTGGCAAAAATCGTGAACATGGGAAATGACCCCAATAGTCGTTCCCTAAAGTTACACGACCATACGGCTTCGTATGTGGAAGAAATATATATTCTACGATCCTACGATGCGTAGAATAGGGTCGTTACACCTTTTCTCTTCGAGGGTACGTTCTTAACTTCCTTTTCCAAAGCTTTTACTCATACTTGTTTCTATCATTTAAGTATATCCTATCGATCGATTCTTCGACGTTTAGGTAGGAAACCTGTGGATGTTAACATGTGTTTGAGACATGTTATGTTTGATGGATGCAAGTGAATGCAAGTGATTGCTAGTGGTTGCACAAGGATGCATATACACATACATTAGGCACTAGATCGGCTCAATCACTCTCATACTACATATGAATGTGTGTGCATATTTTTCTTCTTTTAATAAATGAAAGTGGGTGTATCATCATATGGATGTGTCATATTGGATGAATGATTGTGCACACATATGGAGCTTACAAGTTATAGTAGGATTATTTGCATACATGATGGATTCATGGCACTAACACACATTGCATTAAGGAGGTCGACTGAATCAGTAGACTGCCTAATCTTTCGCATTAGTGTTGGGATATATACACACACCTTTGCATTTGTTCACGTAAGCATTAGAAATCTCTTAAGGATAATGGATGCCTGTGATTGGTGGATGAGTAGATGGATGATGGACGGTTGGATATACATACTTCTTAACTTAGAGATTTCGGGGAAGAAATCCTTTGAGTAGGGGAGAATGTAACACCCCATAATTTTGACAACACTAAAGATGATAAAATTAAAGAATACTTAATTAAATATTCAGAATTAAGTAAAACAGGCTGTACCTTTGCGTTCATCTCGGAATTCTGCTTAAGACAGACTCCGAATTTGGTAAAATAGACACCGTATGAAGAAGATACTAAGGTTTGAAGTTTGTATACATATAAGTCAGTTATATATATATATAATAAGCTCAGAATTCAAAATTAGTTCAAATTCGAAGGTGGAAGATCTGGGAGGGAATCAGACCCGTTGGGGGTCGACACACCCTAGGGGTGTCAACCCATGGGTCGACTCCATAAGGGGGGTGCCGACACCCTCCAAATCCAAACCAGGATCATTTACGTGTATGTGGACTTGTTTTCTGACCAGATTCGTGACCCCTAGGCTATAAATAAGACCCTATTCTTAGTGTTTTATTCATTCTAAAACAATGGATAACTAGATGTTGCCTCTGCCTAGAGTGAGAATAGCCTTTTCTTCTTCAACAAACAAGTCATTCAAGTGTAGAGATCTGTGATTCAACATCATCAGTCCTTCTTCTATTTCTTAGCTCCAATCATAGTGAGTCTACGTTATTTTTAGATCTAAATACTTAAAAGATAATCTTGACATGACTAAAATTTGGATCTAAGCCTGTGACTATTTGAATCATATCAGATCTGCTATAGCCTGTGTGTCTAAGTTATTCTGACATGACTATGAACTAGCACTACAACAAAATGACCCTATTAAAACGGTGCAACACCGTTGTAATATACATTTTACAACGGTGGGCAAACCATCGTGTATTAAGAAGTTGTAAAAGACTAATATCTTTTACAAGTTTTTTGCACTGTTGCAACACCGTTGTAATATGTATATTTTACAACTTTTTCCCACCGTTGTAATAAACTTTATTTCAACAGCTATGCACCGTTGTAATAAAATCTACTACAACTGTTATGCACCGTTGTGATTGACACTTGAATTTAAAAAAAAAACATCTTTTGCAACTGAAAAGAACAATACACTAAATATAACAATACTCCATAAGCAAATCTGATATTACAGTTATTTGCAAACTAATATATTAAAATACTCCAACATTCAGCATTACAAACAATAAGTTTTAGACAACATTTCGTACATTATTACATAATTGACCGTTACAAAGAAACTTAGTACAAGCGCAAATTATCCACAAAAAATTGCATATCCTATGGGAGTACACCATAATCCATAATCTACTACAACTGTTATGAAACACCCCACCTCCGTTAAGGTCACTCACAAAGGGAATGCCTTAACTTTGGTGGACGGTTATGGGTACAAGACAAAGAAAAATTTACAAGAAAAATAAATTTTAAGCAGCGGAAATTCAAATAATTATTTCATACGTAGTTCAATACAAAAGCATTATATCAAATTGTCTCAAAATAACTTCCAAAACATTACAACATGATTTTTGTCTTGATTATTAAAATAAAGAAGCATAAACCAAAAATAAAACTGCACAAATCCCCAAGGATGAATTCCAAGAGCCATAGCCAAGATGAGAGAGAGTCCAAATCGTACATCCACTTTCTTGAAGCTTGCAAAGATTCTGACTAAGCTACAGTATTCCCTCCTTGTGGACCTGGGGGGGGGGGGGGGCAAAAGAAAAGAAGAAGAGAGAAAACGGGTCAGATAATAAGTCTGGTAAGTTCAGTGATTACTAGTATTTAAACAAGGAAAGGGATCATGACAGTGATAACAGAACATAGGACAATACCCTAATATAAGATAAGAGGAACATGTGATCACACCCATTACTATAGTCTCTGCACCTACTTAACCATTTGTTCAACCAGCCCCGTGTGTTTATAACAAACGATCCCCTTAATGATCGGCTCCTACTCGCATGCATTCATATCCTGTGTCATTCGGCCTCGCTTGACTGTAGCTACCTGTGCTGGTCCCATCATGGGGTGTATCAGTACCTCTGGTGGCAACCTGACACGATTCAAGATGCACAGTGTACACTACTGATGCCCAGTGCCTGATTTTTCCACTCCGGAGTACGTGCACACCCATACTCCGTCGGAACCTACACTGGCCCACCAACCGCCGACGTTTTGACCGCTTATAATTCAGCCCAGTAATCGTGCCCCACCCTGCCTAGTTTCAGGGTACCATGATACATCTATGTGGGTTACAGATGAAATGGGTCCCCGTTACTAGGGTTTTCTAATCAACATGTTTATTTGGTTAAGTGTCCAAGTTTTCCTAACCCCATCCCATTCATTTAGTTAACATGTTGAATCAGTTAAGTGTTTCCCTAATTGACTTAACCCTACCAATCCCGACTTAGCTTTAATTTATTAAAGCACTAATAGTCACATTAGACAAGTCTTGTTGTGGTCACCGGATGTGCCGGTCGGTTCCGGGCAGATTTGCACCACAACTCAGTCTAACCTCGTGTTCTTTTTGGGCTTGATGCACTAACCACCCACATTAGACATGTCTTGTTATAGTCACTGGATATGACGATCGGTTCCGGGCAGATTTACACCACAACCCAGTCTAACCTCGGATTAGGCATATTCGTCTTTTCTAAATTCATATTTTTCTATATATGTCAAATTTCTTTATGTAAATTAATTTTAATTTACTCATGCCATGATTATCTTTTCAAATATTGCTCACAATAAATGGTATATCAAATATACCATTTTATGAACAAACCTATGCCATGAATTTTCATGTTTTCCCATCGTTATCCCCGTAGAATGTACGTATGAATCACATAAGATGTTGGGCTAGCAAATTAGCCCATGAAATAAACATAAAATAGCGTACATTTAACATATCACATGTAACTTGGCATAGATATATCATTATCTTAACTAAACAGGTAAAGGTGGACTTGTGACTAAGTTGTATCTAGTTTTCATGTAAACTTGATATGGGTCTAACACGGAGGTTTAACATATAAACAAAAATTTAAACCACAATTTAGCATACTAACTTATGTATGTCAAAACATAAGAAAACCACTATGAACATATTTAAACCACAACTTGGCATGATAACTTATGTGTTAAAACATAAGAGGATTACCATAAACATGTTTAAATCACACTTAACATGATAACTTGTGTTAAAACATAAGAGGACTACAAATCCAATCTTGCAACATAAATAGATTCAACTTGACATAGTTCTAAATATTCATGAATGTTAATCTAACATGTAAGCATGTGATTTAGATCATAAACTTGCAAATAACCACCAATTTATAACATGGCATGTTTTTACCATTTAATTGGCAAAATACATCCATTACCCAATCATAATAGGTTCCAATAACATACAAATATGTTCATCACCACAAGCATGTAGACACGATTAATATATAACATGTTCATCGCCACAAGCATATAGACATGATTAATTACAACGATACTTTAAGATAAACGAGAATCAAATCTTATACATAAGCATCATTCTATATCCCAATTACAACATTCATGATTCAATCGAAAGAGTGTATAAATATGCGTAATAACCAACTTACAAACTAAAAGGAATTCTTGATTTCTGAAATACGAATTCTGAAATTGGAGATGCGCGCCTTTAATGAAGATCGTTGAATTAGACTATTTTTAATTTGATTTTTGATGTAAGCTTTTTAACTCGTCTTTGAATTGAAAATGGTGACGGCTACTCCAAGTCCTTTACTGATGGCATTTCAGTTCTAAGATTATTTTTCTGTGTGTTTTTAGGTTGAGCATTGAGTTGTTTATATAGAATTCCAGTTTAATTATAACCGTCGGATGAACCTAGGGTTAATTACAGCTACTCAAACCAGATCAGGACCATCCAGAAACCCTAGTGACTCAGCAGCAAGTCATCAGTCGTTCAAAATTCAGATCTGGCCTGGGGCCAGGTCGCCCCCAGGTCGACCCTAAGGTCGACCTCCAGGTCGACCTCTAGGGGGGAGGTCGACACTAGGGTCGACCCTCTAGTCGACCTGCCTGGGCGAGAATTTTCCCGCCCATCCTGCTTCTGTCTTCTGTTTGAATTTTGAAATCTGGCTTGAGCTGTTTGAATTTATTTGAATTTCTGAAACTTCTAGAGGCCATAACTTCTTCATACAAAGTCCAATTCACGCAAACTCGGACTCTATCTCAAGCAGAATTCTGAGACGAACGAAATGGCGCAACCTGTTTCCCTTAATTCTCACATTTTAAATTAAGTATTCTTGGATTCATTATTATAACGTTAATAGAAAATACAGGGTGTTACATTCTCCCCTCCTTTTAGGATTTCGTCCCCGAAATCTCTAAGTCGAGAAGAACTTATATCCTACCATCCAATCACCCATCTACTCAACCATAAAACACATGCGTCCATTGTCCTTAAAAGATTTCCAATGCTTCATGATCATATGCATTGTGTGTGTATATGTCCTTATCTAATGCAAAATCAGGCGGTCTAGTGATTCAGTTGACCTTCTAAATGCAAATTATGTCAGTGCCATGAGTCCATTATGAATGCAATTTTTCCTACTCAAAATATCTTACATGAGTGCACAATCATTCATACAAATGCAATGTCCATATGATAACACATCAAGTTTTAATCCATAAACCAGTACATATATGCATATGCAATATGGAAGTGACTGAGCCGATCTAATACCTAATGTATGTGTATATGCATCCACTAGCAACCATTTGCAACCACTTGCAACCATCAATCATAACATGTTTCAATTACATGTTTACATCCAAATGGGTTCCTACCTAAGGATAAAGGATAGGATCGAGGAGATATACCTAAAAAGATAGATACGAGCATAAACTTGAGGTAAAAGAGATTAAAGACGTACCCTCAAAAAGAAAAGGGTAGGTTGCGTGTATTCTGTACTCAGTTTCCTAAGTCACGTCTTCCTCGGTGTCGCTCCATTGAACTTTGACGAGTTTAACTTCTCGGTTGCGTAGCTTTTTGACTTCTGTTCCCAAGAAACGAATTGGGTCTCTTCTCACAGTTGCTTCTCGTTCAACTTCTACTTCTTCTAGCATACTTGGTTCTACCACTTCCGCAGACTCGTGTAAGCACTTATGTAGGTGAGAGACGTGAAAGACATTATGAACCCCGGCCAATCTTTCGAGCGGCTGTACCCTATAAGCCATCTTCCCAATCTTCTCGATGATAAGGAACAACCCTACAAATCTTGGTGCTAACTTTCCTGCGGATCCAAAGAAATCGACGTTCCTCAAAGGAGATACTTTAAGGAACACCTTGTCTCCAACTTCGAACTCAAGGTCAGTTCTTCTTTTGTCTGCGTAGGACTTCTGTCTATCTTGGGCAGTCTTCATTCTTCTTCGTATCAAGTCTACTTTCTATGAAGTCTCCTTAATCATGTCTGGTCCAAGTATGAGCTTGTCTGTGGACTCCCACCAGCAAGTTGGTGACCTGCACGGTCTTCCATATAAAGCTTCGAAAGGTGCCATGCCTATGGTGGCTTGGTAGCTATTGTTAAGCGAATTCCACCAAAGGTAGATGATCCTCCCATGTTCCTCCGAAGTCAATAATGCATAACCTCAAGAGGTCTTCTAATACTCTGTTGACTCTTTCTGTTTGGCCATCGGTTTGAGGATGATAGGCCGTGCTTAAGCATAACTGTGTGCCTACAGCCTCTTATAAACTCTTCCAAAACTCGCTCGCGAAGATAGGGTCTCGATCGCTCACTATGCTGGAGGGTATCCCATGGAGTCGAACTATCTCCTTAAGATAAACGGATGCTAGAGATGAGGCAGTCCTTCTACTCTTGACGGGTATAAAGTGGGTGTTTTTTGTGAGCCTGTCCATTATTACCCAAATGCTAGTATTGCCCCTTCTTGACCTAGGCAACCCATCTATAAAGTCCATCGAGATGCTGTCCCATTTCCACTGTGGAACCTCTAAGGGATGGAGCAAACGACCAGGCTTCTTCTGCTCCGCCTTGACTTGTTGGCATATTAAACACTTAGAAACAAATTCAGCTATGTCTTTCTTCATGCCATTCCAAAAGAAAACTCTTTTGATATCTTTATACATTTTGTCTCCGCCTGGGTGTATGGTCAGCTTGGAATGGTGTGCCTCTTCTAGAACCGCCTTTACCAAGCCCCTTGCTTGTGGGACACATAGTCTTCCATCTCGTCTCAACCAGCCCTTGGCATCAATGGAGTATGTAACACCCCGTGTATTCTATAACAGTGAGATTCACAAATTAAAGATAAGAAAATATTTATTCATATATAAATAAATATTTATATATGGGTAATTAATACGGTAAAGGGGAAAATGTATCTATTAAATACGTATTTACGTTTGAATTGGTGAACATTTAATACGTTGAGTCATTTCTGACTCATCGCTGAGTCAATGCTGAGTCATTTCTGACTCATGGCTGAGTCAATAGGATAACTCTATCCTGACTGAACGGTTGTGGTCATTTCTAGGATTAATCAAACGGCCTAAATTAATCCTAAAATTCTATATATACAACTCAAACCTAACCTAAACTCACACAAATAATAGAATACAATGGCCATCATGCTGCTGAGGAACGACTAGGAGTAGCCACCAATTTGAGAGACAATTAGGAGACAAACTCTAAAGCATAAAGCAAACTTAAACAAATCAAATCAACGCCTACGTCAAGGGAATAGCATCTCCAAATCCAGAATTCAGATTCCTGAATTGAAGAATTCGTCACACGATTGTAAGTAGAGTGCTATTCCGATATGAAATAAATAATTGTGTTGATTTGTGTAACGTAAGAAATGGAATTGTGGCGATAATAATTCATATTTGTGCGTTGCTATAATTCTAATCGATTTGGAATATTGGGATATGACGATTGGATATTCACAAGTATGTAATTCATGTTGATGCTACACGTTTGTGGTTGTTTAATTGAGATTCATGCAAGTATGTGGTTTTGCTACTATGCCAACATAATGTATATTTTTGTACAAAAATCACTTTGTGTGTAATTGGATCAAATTTAGGGTATTATGATTCATATGAAATTATGTTGGAATTGGCATCATGATCTATGTATAAAACCATACTTTTGTATTAAAAACAAAAGTAAGCCTCTTTGTGAACTTATGTTGATTTTATGAATATGACTAGGCTATGTTTGGTATTATGCCTAATTGAGAAACATGTTAGGCCTATGTTGTTAACAAGAAATATATAATATATGTTACACATAGCTAAGATAGATTTACATTCTAATTGCAAGTTTGCATGAATAAAGTAAAAACCATGATTTCATGTTTAGGAATATTTATGCCATGGTTATATGAATAGATCAAAAACCGTCATTTCATGTTTGGGTAAAATTGTGCCATGATTAAAAATCATGATTAAGTTGGAATAATTCTAGTTGAACTATACTTTTGTATTAGTAACAAAAGTAAGCACCTTTGTAAACATATAGTAATTTTATAAACATGATTTGCTTATGTTTGACATTATGCCTAAGTAAAATTATAGGTTTATGTTGTAGTTAAGACTATGTGTCAATAATGATATCTAATTTAGTTAGATTCTTAACTTAACTACAAGTTTACATGGTTTGATTCATGTCACTTATGCTTTATGACCAAAGTATATGTTACCACAATGCAAGTACACCAGTTTCTATTTTGTAGTTCCAACGTTATGTTGCAAGTTCATGCGTTCACATTCCCCTTTTTGTGTATATAATCACGTTTTAAGCCTCCCCTTTTTCACGTGGCTAAGTTGGGCTTAAAAGGCTAAGCCCAACATATATTATAATAAACGAACGTATAAAACGGGGGAAATAGCGTTGGGCCAAATTAATTAATAAATGAAAATATAAAAGTAGATGGGCCCAAATTCAAGAATGGGTTGGGCCCATGATTGGTGTAAACCTTTACACCATTAGCTTAAATTGATTTTTGAATAATGGGCCGCAAATATTTACATATAAAAAGAAGAAAGACAAAATATATAAATGTAGAAAATACGATGTGTTTAACCCGAGGTTGGATTGAGTTGTGATGTAAACCTGCCCGGAACCGCCCGGCTGTCCAGTAGTCACAACAATACATATCCAATGTGGGTGGTTAAACATGGAGCCCAATAAGGACCCGAGGTTAGACTGAGTTGTGGTGTAAGACTGCCCGGACCCAACCGGCAACAGGCAGCCACAACAATACCTGTCTAATGTGAGAGGTCAAGGCTTTAATAAGACAATTAAGGCTGAGTCAGGATTGATAGGATTAAGTAAATTATATTAATACTTAATCAAAATGGAACATGCTAAACTAAACAGACTGATTGGGGGTTAGGTTTATAAAACACTTAACCAACTTAGCATGTTGGCTAGAGATAGAAAACCTAGTAGCGGGGGACCCTTTTCAGCAGTAACCCTATAAGGTGTATCATGATACCCTGAAATTAGGCAGGGTGGGGCACGATTACTGGGCTGATTGTAAGAGGTCAAATCGACGGCGGTGGTGCAGCAGTGTAGGTTCTAACGGGGTGCGGGCGTGCACACACTCCGGCGCAGAAAAATAAGGCACTGGGCACCAGTAGCATACCTGTGCATTCTAGGATTGTGTCGGGCTGCCACCATGGGACTTGATACACCCCATGGTGGGACCAACATAGGTAACTACAACATCGGGGGCCGTAAGACACATGTAACTATGCGAGTAGGAGCCGATCATCGTAAAATGGATCACTTCACCCTGATTATGGGGTGTCTGTTGGGAACTAGTTTATATGGGTACAGAGATTAACATGGGGTACGATAGTATATTCGACCCTAGACGACTTAACTAAGTGTGTGGTGCTTTGCCATTTCTAGTTTATACTTATCATACCCAGTTCTTTATTCATAGACTGAATAGTCCTAGACTTACTCAGGCTTTATGTCTGACTCTACTTTTCTTTCGTCTTCTTTCCTTCCGTTTCCCCCCCAGGTCCACAGGGAGGGAATACCGCAGCTTGACCAGCCTTCATATCTAGCTTGAAGAGAAAGAATGTATTGCTTGGATCTTTTCGTTTTGGACTATGGCTTTGGACAACAACTATGGGACTTTTGCAGTTTATTTATGTTTTCTTTATGCTTCTTTAAAATAATGTAATCAAGACAGTTATGAAGGTGTTATGTTTTTTTGAAAGGATGTAAGACAATCATGGTGATGTTGTTGTACCACGTATTTACTTTTATGAAATAAAAGTTGCTGCTTTTCTGCTGTCCACAAATATGTGTTCTTATATCTGTCTTGTATATCTGTGACTTATACTTATAAACCTCCACCAAAATTAGGGCATTCCCTTTGAGAGTGACCCTAACAGAGGTGGGGTGTTTCACTTGGTATCAGAGCATAGGTTTACCAGATAAGATAAAAAGTTTTGAAAATTTATTTTCAAAAAAAAAAAGAAAAAAATTTAAAGAAGCATTTTTAAAAGAAAATTATTATTTTTTTTTTAAAAAAAAAGGCAAATCCCCCCCAAAGCCATAGGTACTATCTCTTATCCTTCATTTTGAATCTATCCTTTTTGTTTCAGCATGTCCGAAGAACTTAACTTGCCAGAGGGTGTACCAATACCTGGTTGGTTTAGACGGTTCTTAGAAGCAAGGGCCACTCAGCCAGGTCCTACCGTTCCTCCTCCCCCAGCTGCAGGAAATCATCCAGCTGCAGCAGCACCTCTTCCTCCACCTCCTCCACGGGGAAACACGTTTGCTAAGATATGTAAAGATTTTAAAGCTATGGGAGGAAAGGATTTCCATGGAACTGAGTCCTTCGTGGTAGCTAGAAATTGGCTGAAAGAAACTGAGGACTTATTCATCATCTTTGAGGTAGAAGATAGACAGAAAGTGCAACTGGCAGTATGGCTACTAAAGGGTGAGGCTTCCTACTGGTGGGAAGTCACTAATGCAGAAAGACCGGTGGAAACATGGGAGGACTTTAGGGCAAGGTTTGAGGCTAAATTTCTCTCGGAAGCTGAAAGGAGTCTTCAGTTGGAAAAATTCTTATTTCTTAAGCAAGGGAATATGACAGTCAAAGAGTATGTTAATCAATTCGATGAGCTGGCTAGGTTTGGGCTGGACCTAGTCAACACCCCGCATAAGAAGGCTCTCCGCTTTGTCAAAGGGTTGAATGAGCCATTACATAGTTTGGCCATGACCCATGGGAGCTACGTACGAAAGGTTGGTACAGATGGCATTGCTGAACGAGGAAGATAAGGACAAGAAGGAAACAGAGGCAGAAAACTCTCAAGGGAAGAAAGAGGTCAAGCCCAACGATTCTAAGAATAAGAAGGTAGACCCCGAGAAAGGAGGCAAGAACAACAACTCACGTGATAAAAGGAAATGCAATTACTGTGGTACGGAAGGGCACATAGCCAAGGATTGTAGAAAGAGGAAAAGAAAGCAAGGAGAATGTTTTCACTGTGGGGAGACTAGACACATCAGCAAAGACTGCCCTGAGAAGCAGACCGGACCTTCTGGCGGTACATCGTTAACTTATTCTAGATGCTTTGTTTTATCCTATTTCTCTCCTCGATCCTATCTTGAGAACCATAGGTAGAATCTTTTTGGATGTAAACATGTAGTTGAAACATGTTATGGATGATGGTTGCAAGTGGTTGCAAGTGATTGCTAGTGGTTGCTCGTGGTTGCATATACACACACAATCTAGGTTTTAGATCGGCTCAGTCACTTCATATTGCATATGCATATATGTTTGCATTCGTATATGGTTGAACTTTAATGTGTTGCCATATGGATGTTGCATTTGTATGAATGATTGTGCACTCATGTAGAATCATGAATAGGAAAATTTTGCATACATAATGGATTCATGGCACTCACATAATTCGCATTAAGGAGGTCAACTGAATCAGTAGACCGCCTGATTTTGCATTAGATAAGTACATGTACACACACACTTCGCATATGATCATGAAGCATTAGAAGTCTTTTAAGGACAATGGATACTCGTGTTTGATGGATGAGTAGATGGATGTTTGGATGTTAGGATATACATTCCTCCAAACTTGAAGATTTCGGGGACGAAATCCTTTTAAGTGGGGGAGAATGTAACACCCCGTGTATTCTATAACAGTGAGATTCACAAATTAAAGGTAAGAAAATATTTATTCATATATAAATAAATATTTATATATGGGTAATTAATACGGTAAAGGGGAAAATGTATCTATTAAATACGTATTTACGTTTGAATTGGTGAACATTTAATACGCTGAGTCATTTCTGACTCATCGCTGAGTCAATGCTGAGTCATTTCTGACTCATGGCTGAGTCAATAGGATAACTCTATCCTAACTGAACGGTTGTGGTCATTTCTAGGATTAATCAAACGGCCTAAATTAATCCTAAAATTCTATATATACAACTCAAACCTAACCTAAACTCACACAAATAATAGAATACAATGGCCATCATGCTGCTGAGGAACGACTAGGAGTAGCCACCAATTTGAGAGACAATTAGGAGACAAACTCTAAAGCATAAAGCAAACTTAAACAAATCAAATCAATGCCTACGTCAAGGGAATAGCATCTCCAAATCCAGAATTCAGATTCCTGAATTGAAGAATTCGTCACATGATTGTAAGTAGAGTGCTATTCCGATATGAAATAAATAATTGTGTTGATTTGTGTAACGTAAGAAATGGAATTGTGGCGATAATAATTCATATTTGTGCGTTGCTATAATTCTAATCGATTTGGAATATTGTGATATGACGATTGGATATTCACAAGTATGTAATTCATGTTGAAGCTACACGTTTGTGGTTGTTTAATTGAGATTCATGCAAGTATGTGGTTTTGCTACTATGCCAACATAATGTATATTTTTGTACAAAAATCACTTTGTGTGTAATTGGATCAAATTTGGGGTATTACGATTCATATGAAATTATGTTGGAATTGGCATCATGATCTATGTATAAAACCATACTTTTGTATTAAAAACAAAAGTAAGCCTCTTTGTGAACTTATGTTGATTTTATGAATATGACTAGGCTATGTTTGGTATTATGCGTAATTGAGAAACATGTTAGGCCTATGTTGTTAACAAGAAATATATAATATATGTTACACATAGCTAAGATAGATTTACATTCTAATTGCAAGTTTGCATGAATAAAGTAAAAACCATGATTTCATGTTTAGGAATATTTATGCCATGGTTATATGAATAGATCAAAAACCGTCATTTCATGTTTGGGTAAAATTGTGCCATGATTAAAAATCATGATTAAGTTGGAATAATTCTAGTTGAACTATACTTTTGTATTAGTAACAAAAGTAAGCACCTTTGTAAACATATAGTAATTTTATAAACATGATTTGCTTATGTTTGACATTATGCCTAAGTAAAATTATAGGTTTATGTTGTAGTTAAGACTATGTGTCAATAATGATATCTAATTTAGTTAGATTCTTAACTTAACTACAAGTTTACATGGTTTGATTCATGTCACTTATGCTTTATGACCAAAGTATATGTTACCACAATGCAAGTACACCAGTTTATATTTTGTAGTTCCAACGTTATGTTGCAAGTTCATGCGTTCACATTCCCCTTTTTGTGTATATAATCACGTTTTAAGCCTCCCCTTTTTCACGTGGCTAAGTTGGGCTTAAAAGGCTAAGCCCAACATATATTATAATAAATGAACGTATAAAACGGGGGAAATAGCGTTGGGCCAAATTAATTAATAAATGAAAATATAAAAGTAGATGGGCCCAAATTCAAGAATGGGTTGGGCCCATGATTGGTGTAAACCTTTACACCATTAGCTTAAATTGATTTTTGAATAATGGGCCGCAAATATTTACATATAAAAAGAAGAAAGACAAAATATGTAAATGTAGAAAATACGATGTGTTTAACCCGAGGTTGGATTGAGTTGTGATGTAAACCTACCCGGAACCGCCCGGCTGTCCAGTAGTCACAACAATACATATCCAATGTGGGTGGTTAAACATGGAGCCCAATAAGGACCCGAGGTTAGACTGAGTTGTGGCGTAAGACTGCCCGGACCCAACCGGCAACAGGCAGCCACAACAATACCTGTCTAATGTGAGAGGTCAAGGCTTTAATAAGACAATTAAGGCTGAGTCAGGATTGATAGGATTAAGTAAATTATATTAATACTTAATCAAAATGGAACATGCTAAACTAAACAGACTGATTGGGGGTTAGGTTTATAAAACACTTAACCAACTTAGCATGTTGGCTAGAGATAGAAAACCTAGTAGCGGGGGACCCTTTTCAGCAGTAACCCTATAAGGTGTATCATGATACCCTGAAATTAGGCAGGGTGGGGCACGATTACTGGGCTGATTGTAAGAGGTCAAATCGACGGCGGTGGTGCAGCAGTGTAGGTTCTAACGGGGTGCGGGCGTGCACACACTCCGGCGCAGAAAAATAAGGCACTGGGCACCAGTAGCATACCTGTGCATTCTAGGATTGTGTCGGGCTGCCACCATGGGACTTGATACACCCTATGGTGGGACCAGCATAGGTAACTACAACATCGGGGGCCGTAAGACACATGTAACTATGCGAGTAGGAGCCGATCATCGTAAAATGGATCACTTCACCCTGATTATGGGGTGCCTGTTGGGAACTAGTTTATATGGGTATAGAGATTAACATGGGGTACGGTAGTATATTCGACCCTAGACGACTTAACTAAGTGTGTGGTGCTTTCCCATTTCTAGTTTATACTTATCATACCCAGTTCTTTATTCATAGACTGAATAGTCCTAGACTTACTCAGGCTTTATGTCTGACTCTACTTTTCTTTCGTCTTATTTCCTTCCGTTTCCCCCCCCCCCCACCCAGGTCCACAGGGAGGGAATACCGCAGCTTGACCAGCCTTCATATCCAGCTTGAAGAGAAAGAATGTATTGCTTGGATCTTTTCGTTTTGGACTATGGCTTTGGACAACAACTATGGGACTTTTGCAGTTTATTTATGTTTTCTTTATGCTTCTTTAAAATAATGTAATCAAGACAGTTATGAAGGTGTTATGTTTTTTTGAAAGGATGTAAGACAATCATGGTGATGTTGTTGTACCACGTATTTACTTTTATGAAATAAAAGTTGCTGCTTTTCTGCTGTCCACAAATATGTGTTCTTATATCTGTCTTGTATATCTGTGACTTATACTTATAAACCTCCACCAAAATTAGGGCATTCCCTTTGAGAGTGACCCTAACGGAGGTGGGGTGTTTCAGAGTATCTATTGAGGTGACTAGAAGTCTCACCCCTAATTAACTTGTCCACCACATTGGCTAGCTGAGGGTATTCTCTTTGCGCGGCTCCGATTGAGTCTAATAGAGTTGGCTGCATTTCTAACGTTGCTAGCACGGCAGGTACAAAGTCAGTGGAGGGTCTAAAGTTAAAGCTTGCTATGAACTCCAAGCTTTTCCTTTCCACAAAGAGAGGGCTTAAAGTCAGTTTCTTTCTACTCAAGGAGTCGGCTACTGCATTGCCCTTGCCAGGAGTGTAGGAAATCTCAAAGTCATACGAGGCAAGAAACACCATCCATATTTGCTGCCTCAAGTTGAGATCTTTCTACGGGAACATGTATTTCAATGATTTATGGTCAGTATACAGTTCAAATTTCTCACGTAGGAGATAATGGCGCAAAAACTCTAGGTTGTGGTTGGGTAGTTTTTCTCATGTACTTTCAACTGTCTTCCACCATAAGCCACTACCTTCCCTTCTTGCATCAGAACAGCGCCTAGTCCCGTTCCGCATGCATCTGTGTATACTGTAAACATCTTGCTTCCATCAGGCAATGTCAGAACTGGGG
Source organism: Allium sativum (assembly GCA_030737875.1). Classification (NCBI taxonomy): domain Eukaryota; kingdom Viridiplantae; phylum Streptophyta; class Magnoliopsida; order Asparagales; family Amaryllidaceae; genus Allium; species Allium sativum. The sequence continues at coordinate 743,485,303 of CM060916.1, read as the reverse complement.
CTGTTGTTAGAGCCCTTTTCAAACGTTGGAAAGCAATATCACAATCCAAATCCCAATTGAAAGCTAGGTTCTTCTTTGTCAATCTTGTTAGTAGATCTGAGATTTTTGCAAAATCTTTGATGAACTTTCGATAAAAACCTGCTAACCCGAGAAAGCTTCAGACTTCGGTTGCGTTTCGAGGAACCTTCCAATCTTGCACTGCAACCACTTTCGCGGGGTCCACAGCTATCCCCTCTTTGGACACCACATGTCGAAGGAACCTAACTTCTTCTCTCCAGAAATGGCATTTGGAGAATTTCGCCTTCATTGATGTGCACGGAGAGTATCCATGACTTCTTTTAGATGCTGAGCATGCTCTTCCTCATTCTTTGAGAAGATTAAAATATCGTCTATGAAGACCACCACAAACTTATTGAGGAACTCTCGGAACACCCTTCTCATTAAATCAACGAAGTAAGCGGGTGCATTTGTCAAGTCGAAAGGCATGACAAGCCACTCGAAGAAACCATCGGGAGTTCTGAACACGGTCTTATCAATGCTGTCTTCAGCCACTCTTAGCTGATGAAACCCGATAGCTAAATCTAATTGGGAGAGAACTGATGCGCCTACAAGATGATCGAAAAAATCATCTATTCTTGGGAGTGGGTGTCTATTCTTCTTGGCCAGCTTGTTTAGCTCCCTATAATCAACGCACAGGCGAAGCGAACCATCAGCTTTGGTTGCGAACACTACCGGAGCACCCCATTCAGAAATACTCTGTCTTATGAATCCCTTTTCAAGCAGCTCTTTGATTTGCTTACTGAGCTTTTTTCATTCCCTTGGGGCCATGTGCCTAACGGGTAAAGCAACGGGCTTTGCGTTATCAACAAGGTATATGCGGAAGTCTATCTCCTGCTTCGGAGGTAAGCCCTTTACCTCTTCAAACACATCCGAGTATTCACGGACTATCTTTTCAGACTGCAAGTTCTCAATAGACACATCAAGAGATTCTAGATAACTAAGCATGACAAAGTTCATGGGATTACAAGAAATTTCGAGAGTGTTACCGAGGTGAGTCATGAGTCTAACCACTCTCTTTTCACAATCGAGGACGGCCCCATTACTGGATAGCCAGTCCATGCCTAGAATAAACCCATAGCCCGTGAAGCCCAAAACAAAGGCGTTACATCTAAACCCAACACTTAGTATAGATATTTTCAAATCCAAACAAACCATTAACAAATAGGCGGAGCCCCCAATTGGATTTGAAACAACCAAGGGATCCTCTACTATACTGGTGTCTAGGTGCAGAGATTCCACTAAAGCAGTAGATATAAAAGAGTGCGATGCGCCAGAATCAAATAATGTACGAACAGGATGATCAAAAAGATAGACTAAACTTTCGACAGAAATATTTCTACCTCGTTCTTGCGGAGGTGCCGTGAGAGCGTGAACTTGTCCTCTAGAAGAAGGTCCAGCTCCCTGCCCTTGCTTACCTGGGCAGGCCCTAGCCATGTGTCCTGTTTCACCACAGTGGAAACAGCCACCCATCTTCCTTTTCTTCTTCTTGCAGTCTTTGATCAGATGCCCGAGAATGCCATAGAAATTAGACTTTCTCTTTTCATAGGGTTTGTTGTTCTTCCCGCCTTTCTTTGAACCAGCCTTTTTGTTCTGCGACCCTTCCCCCTTCTTATCTTGAGCCACTTCCGCTTTTGCCCCATTCTTGCCCTTGTCTTCCTCATGTAAGAGTGCCATGTCCACTAACCTCTCGTAAGTAGCCCCCATAGGTATATGGGTCATAGCCAAGCTGTGAAGTGGCTCATTCAATCCCTTGACAAAACGGAGAGCCTTCTTATGAGGAGTATTCACTAAGTCCAGTCCAGATCGGGCCAGCTGATTGAATTGATTGACGTACTCCTTGACCGTCATACTTCCTTGCTTAAGAGATATGAACTTTTCCAGCTGTAAGCTTCGTTCAGCCTGTGAGAGGAATTTCATCTCAAACCTTATTCTGAAATCCATCCATGTGTCAACAGGCCTTTCAGTGTTAGTGACTTCCCACCAATAGGAAGCTTCGTCTTTGAGCAACCATACAGCCAACTGTATCTTCTGCCTATCGTCCACCTCGAAGATAACGAATAAATCCTCAGTTTCTTTGAGCCAGTTCCTTGCTTCTACGAATGATTCAGTTCCCTTGAAATCCTTTCCATCCATGGCCCTAAAGTCTCTGCAAGTATTTGAGAAAGCATTTGCACGAGGAGGAGGAAGAGGAGGAACTACTGCAGCTAGAGGAGGAATATCTGCTGGGCCTGCGTCATTGGCCCTAGCCTCTAAGTACCTCCTAAACCAGCCAGGTATCGGTACACCCTCTGGAAGGCTAAGATTCCCAGACATGCTGAAACGAAAAAGAAATGATTCAAAACGAACGATAGAAAGATAGTGCATATGGCTTTGGGGGATTATGCCTTTTTTAAATTCAAAACAACACTTTTTCTTGAAAAATGCTTCTTTATATTTCTTTTTGAAAAACAGTTTTCAAAAATTCTTATCTGATCTGGTAAACCTTTGCTCTGATACCAAGTGAAACACCCCACCTCCGTTAAGGTCACTCACAAAGGGAATGCCTTAACTTTGGTGGAGGTTTATGGGTACAAGACACAGAAAAATTTACAAGACAGATAAATTTTAAGCAGCGAAAATTCAAATATTTATTTCATACATAGTTCAATACAAAAGCATTACATCAAATTGTCTCAAAATAACTTCCAAAACATTACAACATGATTTCTGTCTTGATTATTTAAATAAAGAAGCATAAACCAAAAATAAAACTGCACAAATCCCCAAGCATGATTTCCAAGAGCCATAGCCAAGATGAGAGAGAGTCCAAATCGTACATCCACTTTCTTGAAGCTTGCAAAGAGTCTGACTAAGCTGCAATATTCCCTCTCTGTGGACCGGGGGGGGAGGACAGAAGAAAAGAAGACGAGATAAAACGGGTCAGACAATAAGTCTGGTAAGTTCAGTGATTACTAGTATTTAAACAAGGAAAGGGGTCATGACAGTGATAACAGAACATAGGACAATACCCTAATATAAGATAAGAGGAACATGTGATCGCACCCATTACTATAGTCTATGCACCTACTTAACCATTTGTTCAACCAGCCCTGCGTGTTTATAACAAACGATTCCCTTAATGATCGGCTCCTACTCGCATGCATTCATATCCTGTGTCATTCGGCCCCGCTTGATTGTAGCTACCTGTGCTGGTCCCACCATGGGGTGTATCAATCCCTCTGGTGGCAACCCGACACGATTCAAGATGCACAGTGTACACTACAGATGCCCAGTGCCTGATTTTTCCACTTCAAAGTACGTGCATGCCCATACTCCATCGGAACCTACACTGGCCCACCAAGCGCCGACGTTTTGACGTGCCTGCTTTTTCCACTCCGAAGTACGTGCATGCCCATACTCCATTGGAACCTACACTGGCCCACCAACCACCGATGTTTTGACTGCTTATAATTCATCCCAGTAATCGTGCCCCACCCTGCCTAGTTTCAGGGTACCATGATACATCTATGTGAGTTAAAGATGAAATGGGTCCCCGTTACTAGGGTTTTCTAATCAACATGTTTATTTGGTTAAGTGTCCAAGTTTACCTAACCCCACCCATTCGTTTAGTTAACATGTTGAATTGGTTAAGTGTTTCCCTAATTGACTTAACCCTACCAATCCTGACTTAGCTTTAATTTATTAAAGCACCAACCACTCACATTAGACAGGTCTTGTTGTGGTCACTGGATGTGCCGGTCGGTTCCGGGCATATTTACACCACAACTCAGTCTAACCTCAGGTTATTTTTTGGGCTTGATGCACTAACCACCCACATTAGACAGGTCTTGTTGTGGTCACTGGATATGCCGGTCGGTTTCGGGCAAATTTACACCACAACTCAGTCTAACCTCGGGTTAGGCATATTCGTTTTTTCTAAATTCATATTTTTCTATATATTTCAAATTTCTTTATGTAAATTAATTTTAATTTACTCATGCCATGATTACCTTTTCAAATATTGCTCACAATAAATGGTGTATCAAATTTACCATTTTATGAACAAACCTATGCCATGAATTTTCATGTTTTCCCATCGTTATCCCCGTAGAACATATGTATGAATCACATAAAATGTTGGGCTAGCAAATTAGCCGAAACCTATAAACAAAAAGGGGTAATAAACAAGGAACATGAAATAAACACAAAATAACATACCTTTAACTTATCACATGTAACTTGGCATAGATGTATCATTATCTCAACTAAATAGGTAAAAGTGAACTTGTGACTAAGTTGGATCTAATTTTCATGTAAACTTGATATGGGTCTAACATGGAGGTTTAACATATAAACAAAATTTTAAACCATAATTTAGCATACTAACTTATGTACAAAACATAAGAAAACCACTATGAACATATTTAAACCAAAACTTGGCATGATAACTTATGTGTTAAAACATAAGAGGATTACCATAAACATGTTTAATCCACACTTAGCATGATAACTTGTGTTAAAACATAAGAGGACTACAAATCCAATCTTGCAACATTAATAGATTCAACTTGACATAGTTCTAAATATTCATAAATGTTAATCTAACATGTAAGCATGTGATTTAAATCATAAACTTGCAAATAACCACCAATTTATAACATGACATGTTTTTACCATTTAATTAGCAAAATACATCCATTACCCAATCATAATAGGTTCCAATAACATACAAATATGTTCATCACCACAAGCAGGTAGACACGATTAATATACAACATATTCATCGCCACAAGCATATAGACATGATTAATTACAACGATACTTTAAGATAAACGAGAATCAAATCTTATACATAAGCATCATTCTATATCCCAATTACAACATGTCATGATTCAATCGAAAGAGTGTTTAAATCTGTGTAATAACTAACTTACAAACTAAAAGGAATTCTTGATTTCTGAAATATGAATTCTGAAATTGGAGATGCGCACCTTTGATGAAGATCGTTGAATTAGACTATTTTTAATTTGACTTTTGATGTAAGCCTTTTAACTCGTCTTTGAATTGAAAACGGTGACGGCTACTCCAAGTTCTCTACTGACGGCATTTCAGTTCTAGGATTATTTTTCTGTGTGTTTTTAGGTTGAGCATTGAGTTGTTTATATAGAATTCCAGTTTAATTATAGTCGTCGGATGAACCTAGGGTTAATCACAGCCACTCAGACCAGATCAGGACCTTCCAGAAACCCTAGTGACTCAGCAGCAAGTCATCAGTCATTCAAAATTCAGATCTGGCCGGGGGCCAGGTCGACCCCTAGCCCGCTTCTGTCTTCTGTTTGAATTTTGAAATCTGGCTTGAGCTGTTTGAATTTATTTGAATTTCTGAAACTTCTGGAGGTCATAACTTCTTCATACGAAGTCCAATTCACGCAAACTCGGACTCTATCTCAAGCAGAATTCCGAGATGAACGCAATGGTGCAACCCGTTTCCCTTAATTCTCACATTTTAAATTAAGTATTCTTGGATTCATTATTATAATGTTAATAGAAAATACGGGGTGTTACAGTTATGTACAAGTTATCTGAATCTTTACACCATCATCCATAATGTCCTTGTGTTCCAGTAATACATTTTCACACTCCATAGGTAGCAAATCTGGAGAAATCCCCACATCATGCTTGTTGAGGCAACAATAATATATCCAATCATGGCAACCCACATAGCATTGCATACCGTGTTAAGGCACAAATTATAACATCTCCAAGCCCTAAAATAAACAACATGATTAAGACAACCAATGCAACTTTATCAATGAAAATACAATATACAACAGCTAAAATACTATAAGATATATCATTAATCAGAGGCAGCAATAGTATATTAGTGATGTTAGTAGATGTTTGCCATGGTTGAATTTTATGAAATTTAACCTGTCACGGCGTCTGTTGAGAAATCTCCTAAGGGACACCTTCCTAGCAATTAGAAGATCTGGTGTAAAAAAGAAATCATTATAGACTTCAATATAGCTTTACTGATGTTTTTAATTCAGGTAAGGACAAAATTATAAAGAAGTGAATGTCACTACAAAGCAAATTCATGTTAACAGGTTAAACAAGTACCCATTTTGGGTTTAGTATTATTTCAAAATAATTGTGTTTGTGTACATATGCCTTTGCAAACAAATGGACAACATAAATATACATATGCAACAACACAACAATGCCCATATGATCTAGTTCAACTTGGCAATCAACATATGTGAACAAAACAATACCGCTATAAACATGGCAAACAAAACCAGTACGCCAAGCTTTACAGGTAACTCTTTGGCAGGCAAACATTTACCCAAAATGATCGGCATGGTACAGTGAACATGATACCACATAACCATGCAAATGACCAATAATTCAAGACCAATATGAACTATAATGTCGGTAAATTAAAACTTCAACATGGAAGGATTATTATTATTATTATTATTATTTTGGAAGATAATAAGTCGAAGGCCAGGACAACTTGAATGAACTCAAGCACGATTTTTGGCAACAACGACATCATCGATCAAGGCCAAGCATTCGACATCAAAAAATAAAAAGGGAACCCAAAATCACAAACAATAGAAGGCAACAATTTACGCAAATCAAGGCCAAGTTTTTAGGGCTAAAATCAAAAATCAGATTAGCGGAAAAAGTGGGATTCCTAAGAAGTTAAATTTACTTAAAACTCAGATTAACCGTGAGCTAAATACTCACCCCATGCAGCGAAGGTCTGAGGCAGAAATGGTTGCTTCGATTTGCGATGGGCAAGCTTCGACGCTGGTGGGTTCGGTGAGGATCTTATTCAATGTTGTTGCTGCTGAGTGCAGCTTCGAAACTTGCGATAGAAATTCCAATTTGAGGAAAGCAACGAGGGCTGAGGACACCTCTAAATTTGGGAACAGGCAGTTTTGGTTGACAATTGATGAAAGGATGAAGAAGGGTCACGATTTCAAGGCGGTGGCAGAGGCTTTATTGACCGGCGGCGGCTTCAGGTGGCTATGGCGTCGGTTGGTGGGCGAGGATCGATGAAGAATTGGATGAAGGAGGCGCCGGATTTAGGAGGAACCAAATTCGATTTAGGGGAACGAATTTCAGAGGAAAACGAAAGGGTATGGGATTGGAAATTGTAAAGGACGTTGAAGGGTTCGATATAAAACTAAATATAAAAATAAGTGCTGGAAGCGGTTGGAAGTTTACGGAGGCAATTTTGATTTTGCATTGGAGACAAAAATTTCGTATGGCGGGAAACATTTGAGATTTTGTCCAGTTGCTTTGAAAATTGTTTAGAATGATAACTTAAGTGCTGTGTTGGAGATATATGTAGACAAAAATTACCAATACAAAGGAAAGTGTCTTATTGATCCCATCATATACTATTATTTTGAAAGTTATTTAATATTATAAATTAAATATTGTGCAGTAACTATTTATTAAACTTTTATTATATTTAAAGATATTCACATCATTGAAATTTAAATATTATAAGTTAAATAGCAATTATTGATTAATAGTATTTTATTGGTTATTAATATTTTTGATTAATAATCAAGTATTATTACTGGGTTATAATTATGGATTTCTTGAGAATTTATAAGTAAAAATTTATATCAAATTTAAAGTTATAATTGAATTCCAACTATTAAAAGTTAATTATTATGTAAATGTTATTGATTATATACTATTAAATATTTAATAGTAATTTTTAAAAAGTAACTATTATTTATTAATCATTAATTAAGCGGTTTTTATCTAATCTAATAGTAATTAATAGTAATTGGTATTAATTTGTAAATTTATTATTGAATATGAATTATTCTTTAATGTTAATATTACTAATTATTAAATATAAGTTGTTATTAATATTTAATAGGTCTCTAATACAAGAAATAGAAAAAGAGTTACTAAAAATAAGTTTAAACAACTTTCTAATTTAACTATTAATTATCAGAAATTAATTAATATATTAGTTATTACAATAGACAAAATAGAAAAGTTGTGATACATATGATTATTACAACAATGATTTTTTCACAGTTGTAATTTTTTTTATTACAATGGTGCGTTTTGCACAGTTGTAAAAAAGTATTTATTACAACTGTGCTTTTGGCACTGTTGTAAAATTAAAGTTGTAATATGGTGTTTTTGTTGTAATGTAGATCTAAGCCTGTACCTATTTATCATGTCAGATTTTTCATTGCTTGTAGATCTAATTCATTATTTAGATCTCATCATGCATGTTCCCATTATGTTGTGGCAAAATCAATTCTAATGTCACCATAGATCTGTTAATAGTAGGGTATCTAATTCATTGTTTAGATTTCATCATGCCTGTTTATGACGTCTCTGTTATGTTAGAATCAGTTCTATTATCGCATGTTCATCAGATCTCTTCCTATATGTTAGTTGCTATTTCTATTTTATCGTCATATGCCAACCTTGTTATTATGATCATTTCCATTCTCTTCCTTTCTTCTTTTCCATTGTATTTTTATAGCTAGGCTACCTTCGAGTCTAAGCATGCCGCCGAAATATGCGAACGCGTGAAATTGGGAACGAGGGGAAACGTTAAAATTGGGGCATAACTTGTGTTGGGAAATTTGGGCATAACATGAATTAAAATGTGGATTTGGGCATGAACCAAAATTGTGATTAAAGACCTTAATTTGGGGCATATGGTTCATTATGAACATGACTTGGGAAAGGGGCATGAAAACCTATAATGACATAGGAATAATTGGTTAATAATGGAAATGACTAGAATTACAGTAATAAAAACTGTAACTGTGCTTAGACATGAGGTTAGATTACACTTGTGGTAGAAATCTGCCCAGAACCGACCGACATATCCAGCGGCCACAAGTGGTGAATCTAATGTGAGGGGTCTAAGTTCATAAAACATGTGACGTGCTAAGACATGAGGTTAAGTCCAACTTGTGGAAGAAGTCTGCCCGGAACCGCTCGACATATCCAGCATCCACAAGTTGTAGGCTTAATGTGGGAGGTCTAGCGCATTATAACCATAAATGAATATGGTAATGAACTGGAATACTTAACCTATTTGAATCCACAGGTATTGTATGAACTTGTTAACTTGAGTAGGGGTTAAGTAAACTTGTATGAATCATTGGGAGGGTTAAGTATATCTTGGGGGTGGTGGGTAATATTTTTATATATAGGCCCACAAACTTAACCTATGGGGTTATGCAACCTTTTACTCTGGTATGACATAACCTATGGAAAACCTAGTAGTGGGGATACAAGCGTAGGGGAAGCTTGTAACATCTTGTGTGTGGGACCCATTTTAGTCAGTAACCCATGTATAGGTATCAAACGAGTACTCCAACCTAGGTTGGAGTCGGGGCACGCTTACTGGGCTGATTGTAAGAGATTCAAACGTGGGGGATGGTGTGAGTGGCGCATACCGACGGAGTCATGTGCATGCATGGGTCCGGCAAAGGAAGATAAGACGTCGTGACACCTGTAGATATGGTTGTGCACATCCTAAAAACGAAGGGTTACCACTTTAGGAAGTGATACATCCTACTATGGGCCAACACAGGGTATCTACGGAGTAGGGAGCTGATCGATTGGGGTAGTAATTAGGGTACATCTAGACTCTGGTATGTTTAGGAGCCCGTTAATACCCTTAGGGGTAACTCCGGTATGTTTAGTTGGGCTGCCTGTTGATTGTATGGGGTTAAACCTCTCACAAAAAGTACGCCTAAGTCCACCATCTTGTAGTGTTAGGATCATCTCATTATGGTTATATTACTATTGGTGCAGAGAGAAGGAAAAGTGTTAAATAAGCACTATTTATTCTATACTATTTATCTTGTGTACCTTGTCATGCTTGCCTTATATGCTGTTATCCTCTTATCAAGTTTATATGTCTGTCATGATGCTTTTACTTATTTATATGCTAAAAGTAACTGGACTTGCCAGATTTATGTCTAACTTATTTTGTTTCCTCTTCTTTCTCTTTCGTTTCCCCTCCCCCAGGTTCTCAAGATGGGAATATTCAAGCTTGATCAGGATTTTGCTAAGCTTTGCTTGGAGCTACTTAGATGTATTGCTCGATTTCTTGTCTTTCTACTATGGCTATGTTTTTGGGAAACTATGCTCTTTTCATTATTATTGTACTTTGATGATTCAAATACAAGACAGAAGTTTTAAGATTGATGTACTGGGCTTTATGTATTTCAGACTTATGATGTACTATGTTTTGAACCACGATGTTTCTGTTTAAACAAAGTTTTAAGTTCCGCTGCTATTTTATATCTGCCTAGTAATATTTTTGTTTTTGTTTACCTATAACACTTTACGAAACTTAATGCATTCTCTTAATGAGTGATATTAACGGACGAGGGGTGTCACATATATTATTAAAATAATTTAAATTTGAGATTTTGTAAGCAATTTAAATACATGGATCTAAACATGAAAGATTATGAAACAGTCGATGAAGTTGCACATAACTATAGAAATGTCAAAATATGTATTTTTTGAAGTTAAAAACAAAAATCAACATTGCATATAAATTTATTGAGATAAAGGAAGAATAAATTAGTTTTGTTATTATTATTAATATTTATGATATTTGAATTATATATCTCTATATTTAAATGAAAATCTATTTAACTATTTTTTAATATATATGTGACACACAAATTGAAATTGTCACCTTTAAGGTTTTATTATATGAATTAGTGAATATTTAATAATTATTATTCTAATAAATTGAAACCAGGAGTACATACTTAATTTAAAATATATTGATGTAAATGTACAAAATCATGTGATATTGAAGTAAGTTTTGTAAGCAACCATGAAAATTTTAGAATGTAGGCACATTAGTTAAAATAAGAATTTTATAATGTAATGCATCAATGTATCGATATAATGAATCATAAATTAAATTTGCAATCATTGCTTATATGTATAATTATGTTATATTTCTGATGAATTTGTATATCCAAATGTATTTTATATCCTTTTTGTTAATATGAATATTGTACAACTATTGAAATTTTCACATTTTTGTGATTTATATTGACATATCAACAATTGATAGTTTACTAAGTTTAATTATAGTTTTAAGATTCTTGATTAACTCTAATATGAAGTCATATAAAATATTAGAAGTGAACCGAGATAGTTTGGTAAAAGATTGCAGAAATTTTAAATTTAAGGTTTTTGCCGCAATAAAACATAATTTGTAATGTACGGTGAATTTTTTGATATTTTATCTAATTTTTTTGTTGTTATTCTTTATTTTATCTCAAAAGTTAAATTTGTAATTAATCTAATGTCTCTCTATATAATTTTTTTTTTGAATTTTCCTTGCTATGCAACTTTTTTGGCAAACGCGAAAATATTCTCTGTTTTATTGTAATTATTTTCAAACTGACCGGAAATAAAAGTAATAGTGTTTCTTGAACCTACTTTTGAGAAAGAAAATCTGTGTATTACGAAATTTAAAGAGTGTATTTTATAAAAGTTCCTTATTGTTTGTGTTATAGTACATGTAATGTGTCTTATGTATGTTTTAGTTTAATAAAAATGCAATTTTTTCATAGTTTATTGATATAGGTATGATGCATATTATTGAAATTTTCATATTATCATTAGTGACCGAACTAATGAATATCATTTAATTACATTTATCTTATTATTTTAAACATAACACTGCATAATTAATTTATGCATATATATTGAAACATATATCATAGGAGAAAGTGATGTAGGTTTTGTAAATAATTATGGTAATTTTAATTATATGTATTTTAAGTTAAATGTAAAAATTTATAATGCAATGCATGATACATATATTTTGCCATTTTAAATATAAGTATTTATTGTCCAATGATAATCGAATAAAAAATTATTATTTTTATTGTTGTTTTATGCGAATTACAAATAGTAATTGAATAAAACAATTTATGTTATCATTTTTATTAACATAAATAGTCATATACATATTTAATTATGGTTCTTTTATATCTATTAGTAGTATTGATATATATATATGTATATGTATGTATGTATGTATGTATGTATGTATATTAGCTGATTAAATTTGTTTAAACAATTTAAATTTGGTATTATGTAATTAATATAAATATATGGACCTGATTATAAACTATTAGAAGTCAATCGATGAATTATTTGTAGATTAATTATACATAAGTTTAAAATATGTACATATATATAATACTATAAAATAATAAGATGTTAGTTAAATAATTTAATTAATAATTAAAAGATTCAAATATTAAATACCAAGAGAGAATTAAGCAGAAGAGAGATAACTCCTAAAATTAAGAAGGGAACGAGAAATTCTTTTGGTTTACTATTATTTAATAGATACTTAGGAACATACCTCCTTAATCTAAGGGTACGTATGTACCACAATATTTCATTTTTATTTTTCAAAACTTAAAATAAAATAAGAACTTACATGTCACCTAAAAATACTATATGTCAAACTGTAAGAAAAATGACGACCTCCTGGGCGTTTCCTAGGGTTTAAACCTTTTGGTTGGAGTTGTCCAAGTATGCATCTGTCTCTACTTTACATCACATTCCCTTTCATATTCGGTTAGCTCGCCCTCTCTATCTCCTCTTTTATTGCCTTATCTTAGTATTGCGCCATTAGGTTTTACCCAATTTTGGATTTCATGGATTCACAATTTCCATTTCTACCTAAAGTGGCAGCCCCGACAACTAGATTTAGAAAGCCATTTAAGACTGCCTCACTTTTGGATTATGTAGTTTTTCTATCGTTGGGGATTCCATCCCCTCAATCTACGAGCAAGCAGTAGGTCGCCTTGGATGATAGCTCCTCCAAATGCCTCAACCTGCCTGGTTTTCTGATGCCTTACACAAGTGAACTGTGTTACTTCGTTTGCGTCTTAATCTGTTGCCAAAGCTTGTTATTTGGCTGAATATTCTATTCTTGCTACTGGATCTAGACCATTTCAAAATAACATTGATATTACGACAAATTTATGTGGCACTGTAATTTCTTTCTCTGTCAAACTTGGTAATGAGTAAGTTTTTGCTTGCGAATCACCAGCCATAAGTGATGTGCACGTAAATATGCATATTTATTCACATACTTATTCTTGTTTTAGTTTAAATAAATGACATATATGGGTATTTTATTGCGATTAAACCATTATTCAATTGATTTCAAAATATCATACATTCATCATCATACAAAGGAAAAATGGTCATTTTTTGTGCTTATGTTATTTTGAGAATTTTTTACTTGGACATTTCTCATTGTTTTTGTAGAAATATTGGTGCATATGGAAAAGGGCTTCATGAAGATTTATATGCATACGAAGGAATGAAGAAATAATTCTCATGCATAATCATGGAGAACCCCACTTATTATACTTAAACAAATTAGTGGATGATAAAGCTTAAGGAAAATTTGATGATGGAGTAATTAAAGTGTGATGATTAATTGGTGGCCGCACTTCCTAAAGGGCATTCTTGGTAGCACGCTAAAGTGGATTAGGGTTAGGGTTTTATTACATGTATAAATATCCCCTTATGTTTATGTAGCCTCCTCTCTCTCTTTTCTCCATTCTCTTTTAGTGTAGTTTAGGAGATTAGTTTTTTCTCTCTTTTATTTTCATGGCTACTTAGCCATTTTCTTTATGTAAATTTTTTAGTGTAATTTTAGTATAGCGCTCTTTTCTTTTGTTGTCCATTTGCTTTCATGTCATTAGGGTAGATTTATTTTTATGCAAGTAGAATAGATTTTTTATCTTTATTTTATCTTTTTTTTGTTCTCTTTTATAATGAAATCTCTTTATGTTATCATTGAATCCATTATGAGTAGTTAAAACCCTTTAATTTAGGGGTAGTGAAGCTCTCGTGATTCATGAATAATTAACATAAGAATTAGGACTGGCAATTCTACTCGACCCGACCTGACCCAACCCGGCGGGTCTCGGGTAAGCAGCGGTTCGGGTCAAACGGGTTTACGGTTTATTCGGGTTGGGTAAGTATGGGTAGGAAAAGTGAATTGCTACAGTTTGGAACCGACCCGACCCGTGGCTACTTCGGGTATAATGGGCCTCAGTTCGGTTCAGGTACAGCTTGTACCCGATGGAAATGCACACGCAACGTTAACAAAAAGCAGCAGCCTACCACTCTCTTTTGCGTTTTCCCTCTCTCTATTTATTCATCTCTCCTCTATTTCTTAGATCTGAAACTTTCCAAACAAATTACTTCCTTTGCAAGAGCCCGTGATGTTTGTTAATGCTTGATGCAATGATGTCAAACCTTGTATTTATAATCCTTGTTCATTACCAAAGCAATTTTGTTGCATGCATGTACTTATAAACTTTGCATGTAAATTTGTAATTTTCATGCATGTTGCATGCATGTGACTTTTGCAATTCTTTGATATGGTTATGCGGTACAAATTACAATGATTGTTTATTAATTTAAGATATCAATTGTTAATGCATAAAGATTTTGTTGTTCCTTTTGGACCTTTTCCAATTCCAGGTGAAGCATAATGACTTAGGACTGGCAATTATAACCGAGGCCTGCTCATCCAAACCGACCCGACCAAAAAAATTAAGAACCGCCCTGACCCGTTATCCGATTCAAACCGAGACCCGGCCCGACCCGATGGGTCTCGGGTCGGGTCTAGATGTCGCAATTTAACCATTAAACCCGACCCGAACCCATTGACCGTACCCGAACCATAGACCCGTAAACATACCCAAACCGAATAACGCATTTGAAATGTAAAATAACAGTTGTAGTCATTATGCATCACCTAGAATTGGAAAAGGTCGAAAAGGAACAACAGAATCTTTATGCATTAACAATTGATATCTTAAATTAATAAACCATCATTGTAATTTGTACTGCATAATCATATCAAAGAATTGCAACAGTCACATGCATGCAACATGCATGAAGATTACAAATTTACATACAAAATTACAAAGTTTATAAATACATGCATGCAGCAACATTGCTTTGGTAATGAACAAGGATTATAAATACAAAGTTTGAAATCATTGCATCAAGCATTAACAAACATCAAGGGTACTTGCAAAGGAAGTAATTTGTTTGGAAAGTTTCAGAACTAAGAAACAAAGGAGAGAGGAATAAACGGAGAGAGGCAAAATGCAAAAGAGAGTGAATAAATAAAATACAAATGAAGTAATGAATGGTATACCTGTAGGCAGTAGGCTGTCGCTTTTTGTTAACGTTGCGTGTGCATTTCCATCGGGTACAAGCTATACCCGAACCGAACCGAGGCCCGTTATACACGAAGTAACCACGGGTCGGGTCGGTTCCAAACTGCAACAATTCATGTTTCCTACCCGTACTTACCCAATCCGAATAAATCATAAACCCATTGGACCCGAACCACTTCTTAATCGAGACCCCTCGGGTCGGGTCGGGTAGAATTGCTAGTCCTATAATGACTACAACTGTTATTTTACATTTCAAATGTATTATTCGGTTTGGGTATATTTACGG
This sequence comes from Allium sativum, assembly GCA_030737875.1. Taxonomy (NCBI): domain Eukaryota; kingdom Viridiplantae; phylum Streptophyta; class Magnoliopsida; order Asparagales; family Amaryllidaceae; genus Allium; species Allium sativum. The sequence goes on along the minus strand of CM060916.1, from coordinate 743,469,706 downwards.
GTCTATGGTTCGGGTACGGTCAACGAGTTCGGGTCGGGTTTAACGGTTAAATTGCGACATCCAGACCCGACCTGAGACCCTTCGGGTCGGACCGGGCCTTGGCTTGAATCGGGTAATGGGTCGGAGCGCTTCTTACTTTTCGGGTCGGGTCGGTTCGTGTGAGCGGGCCTCGGTTATAATTGCCAACCCTAATAAGAATTTCATGTTTCTAACTCTCTTATTTGAGCTTAATCTAAAATTGAATATATATAAAGTAAAGATATTATATGGTGAAAATTGATAGCACATGTTGGTTGATTATTCCCAAATGTGTTATACTCATATCATTAATAGAATCATACTTTATCACAATCTAATTCATTTTAGAAAAATTAGTGACATTAAAAGTGAAAACATCCTTGATGTTCTATGTAGTTAGTGAATATTAACATACAGAACATACTCATAACGTTTCATTTTTATTAGAACTATTATTTTCTATGTGATAATTAGGGCTTTAAGTTTGTATTGAAAATTGATGATTTATGTAGCTTGAATTTTCTAGCATATAAATCATGCTTGTATGAATACAACACTTAATGTGCTAGTTATTAAAGAGAGTTAGAACCATTTTTTATGTTAATTAGATTGATGTTGATAATGAATCTACTCCTAAATTGTCTCTTAGTCTCATATTTGTATTCATTTTAACATTGTTAGTTTTCTTTTAGTTTTTAGTTAACAATTTCACTCGCTTTTGGTTTAATTTGATTGAGTAAGATTAGAATAAATTCTTTCCCTGCGGATCGACCCGTATTCGCCTCATACTACGATTGAACGTCGTGCACTTGCGGTTATTATTACGATATTTTGTCAATGGTTTTCTAATTCCATAGAAACGCCGTTTGCAAATAAGTTTTTGGCACTGTTGCCGGGGAAGTTTTAATTTTGATTTTATTCTTCGAGTTAATTTTCATATTTGTTGTTCTTCTTCTTCTTCTTTTTTTTGCGTGTAGCTTTTGTGTGTATTGTTCATTTCTATTTTGTATGATCTTATGTGACTTTGCCTCATCTTACATATAAAAAAAATCTATATACACACACACACACTTGCCTTTTGTTCAATTTCTTTCTTGTTTTCACTATAATTTCCTTTATTTCTTTCCCTTTATCTTTCTCTCACTTATTTCTTTCATTCCCTTTCCTTGCTTATTACTTGCCATTTCTTTTCTAATTTATTTCTCAATCTTCTCTCCAATTGTTTTCCTTTATTTCTTCCTTTTTTTAGGATCTTCTTCCAATTTCTTTCTTTTCTTCTTTTACAGTTCTTAGAAATAAAAAAAACAATTATTTTTTATTTCTTTCTATTTTTTTCCAATCCTTTACATTCCTTTCTTCTATATACAATTTATTTCCAAAAAAAAAAACTTTTGCAATTCTTTCCTTTTTCTACCTTGCTTCCTTTCCCTGTCTCTGTCTCTTCTACGAGATCTTCACGCTAACACCACAAATGTTCAATTTCTTTTCCTTTTACATTTAATTTCTTTCCTTTGTACAATTTCTTTCCAAAAAAAATCTTACCAAATTCTCTTTCATTTCTTCTTCCTGGTTTCCACATAATTTCTTTTTTTCTATCCATTTATTTCTTTCCATAATTCTACAAACTCTTCTTTCTTTTACAAATCTTAAAAAAAAAAAATTGCCATATTTCCTTTGATTTCTTTCCTATTTTTTCCTCCTTATTTTCATTACATAGTTATCCCTTCTTCTTTTACAACTTTTTCTAATAAAAAAACTAGTTTTTTTTAACGATTCCTTTCTTTTCTTTATTCTCTTTCCAGTCTTTTCTACATTTGTTTCCAATTTTTTCTCTCGGCCTCACAAACCCTCTGCTACTACATTCTTCTCCTCCCACTTCCATACATCTCACCAAAACTTCTTTAACACCTCCTGTACATTCTCATACCAGCCATTCAAATTCAACACCACATTAACCACTTCACACTACCACAACAAACTTCTGCCATAATACCATCCTCTTTACAACCAGTATCACACCACACATACACCCCTCCTCCATTTTCAGTCAACTTCAACCACTGGAATCAACTGAGATTTCATGCAAGTACCCAAATTTCAGAATTTTGATTTAGTCCACAAATTCGCCTTTACACTCGAGCAAATTTCCTACGAGAATTTTTAATTTTCATAATTTGAACTTTCAATTACAATTTAATTTTGAGGAAGCCTAATTTCTTTCTATTGCGAAATTTCAGTTCGTGTGATGTTTATGTAAATTGGGAGGAAGGGGGTGCGAACTTGCATAAGCAAGCGGGTGTTGGGCTAGCTGACGCACAGTTTGTTTTATATTGGGAAGGACTTTAATTATATTGGGCTTGTGTTGTTTAGGCTTTACCCAATTGCTTTTGGAGATTGTGGTGTTGTAAAAATCTTGAGTTGGTTAGTTTCTCAAACCAACTTGCTTTGGTTTTCATTATTCAAAAACAAAAACAAAAAAATGAGAAAAAAAGAGACTGCTCGACTTTAGGGTTCGTGTTTGTTTTTGATTCCTTGCTATCTTTCTTTTATGTTGTTAGTCCTACCGTGAATATTTATTTCAAACTCTTTTTCTTCTCTCGTTTTTTTAAAGATCATTGTCGATTTAATTTCATCATTGTATATAAAAAATAATTGTTTTTGTTTTCTTGTGTAAATTCGCATTTTGTTTTTCACAAAAAAACGCTTACCTTCAAATTATGTATATATTGTCTTCATTTTCAGGTTGTAGAAAATATCAAGGAGGATTACTTGCTCAAAAACTACTCTGCTTGCTTTGCTTGGCTCTATGCTCCCTTGCTCAATAAAAAATTGCCGCTAAATTTTTTTTGCTAATCTACACGATTGGTATATGTTTTCTTTCCTTGTTTTTATTTTATTTTAATTGTTGGTTGGTTGCACTTACATAAAAAAAATCATTCATAGTTGCATTGTTAATTCATGTTTAATTTCTATTTTGCACGCATATTATTTTGTTTTTTATTTTTCTAAGGACACTGTTATATTCTGACAACTTGATTTCTTTTTAACGATTTATTTCTTGGTGTCTAGACTACGGCTGAGTAATAACCATTTATAAATATTACGGTGATCCGTAAATATTATATCGGTTGCTCCTCTGAAGGTATTTAAAAGTTGCATTGCTAAGGTGATTCCTGGTGCACCAATAACTCATGTCCGTTAACTGGTTGAGAAATCTTTTGTTGAAATTAATCAAACCATCATTATATAATTTTAGAAAATCTGTAAATAATTAGTTTGCATTCATATAGTTGTATTAGGTTCATGCATATATAAAAAAACAAAAAAAAAGTGAAAATAAGGCTTAGGTCTTTAAAACTTATTAAAATAGACGCCACATCCCTATTATGTTTTATTTGTAAACCTGCCCCCTATTTTTGCTTGCGCATCCTTCTTTTCAGGGACTTTTGCCTCCTGCTAACAAACCTTCCACGTCCTTCATTTTTTGCAAAAAAAAAGCGGCACTTATTAAAAAAAATGCTAAAATATGGAAATATTCTCGGCAGTCCACGCGAAAAAAAAGTTGCATACATGTATGCAACTTTTGCCTATAGCTGCATACATGAATGCAAATATTATATATGTTGTTTTCTTTTAAAAGTCTGGATCAAAAATTGCATACAGGTATGAAACTATTTGAAATTTTTGCATACATATATGCATGTATTTGGATGAAGAAAACTTAAGTGAAATTTTAGCTATGAATTATTGCACACTTTTCTTCAAGAATAATGCAATACGTGCACAGATGTATGCAAGTAAATCAACAAAGATGCACGAAGTGAAAAACTTGCATGGATGTATGTAGGAAATACAGATTTATGCAAACAAAAATGCATTTAACTGCATTTTCTCTTTTTTTGGGGGTTTTTTAGTCTTGTTTGATTGTTTTTTTATCTGAATTTTTCATTGTTTACGTGTTTTAATTAATTATGAATTTACGTATTTTTTTAAATTTTTTTAGTGAATTTTTGAAAAACAGGGACTAAATTTACATTACGTTTATGATCGAATGTGAGCCTAATTTAAAACCTTAACAGAGACCTGTAAAAAACGCACCCAAAAAAATATATACAAAAACCCAAAATCTAAAAAAAAAAAAAACAATTTTCTTTTGTGAATATTTTTTTCCCCTTAAAAAAATTCAAAAAAAAAGCTTTCTTGAAAATGTCCCAATTTCCTTATCCTCATGAATTCTATGATAGTTGTGAAAATCAGTATAATCCATATAATTTTACATCAAATTCATATGTATAATTTAATAGCAACTATTGTACAAACAATTTGGATTTTACATAACCAACTTTTCAGAATTTTCAAGATAATCCTAAATTTGAGCCATAAAAGTTTCAAAATCCCGACCAACCGTCAAATCTTGAAACAAATGTCGAATCTTTACTTGAAATGTGCACACAACAAAACCAAAGAATAAGTGAATGGTGTAATTCATACTACAACAATTCAATTCAAAGTTTTCAAATAATCAAAATTCGAATACTCTTCCAAATTCAAACAATTTTGATTATAACCCTTGTCAATTCAATTTCGAACTCCAAAATGAATATAGATTCAAAATGGAAATGTGACTCGCTTCACAAATGATTTTGGCAATGAGAATAATTTCAATGATGGTGCAATTAACGGTTCTGGTTCTCAACAATTTCAAATTGGAAATTCTTATGTAAATAATTATAAACTTGATTTTGTTGACCAAATGAATGAAATTCATGATAACCACACAAGTTTTCTGTTTCAAGACTACATGAATTTTCGTGAAAAACAAAATAATCAAAACCAAGCATGTGATGAGTCAAATGTTAATCCACCTTTTACCACAATCGACGATCTTCAACTAGCAACTTTTGAAATTGATGAAAGTCTTAATGAAGTTGTTGAAAGCTCTGTAATGGATTTGAATTTAAATTCTCTTGAAAATGAAGATGTCAATCTTCAATTTGATCATCCTCTCTTAGATTTTGAAAATTCAGCAACTTTAGATTGTCAACATGACAAAAATGATGAAGTTTTTAACAACTGTTTAAGTGAGGACGACTTTGATGAACAAAAAATTCTTGAATTGATCGACGATAATGTTGTTATGTCTGAAACTGAAAATGAAACTTTTGAAAACTTTGAAATTCTTGAGATTGAAAAAATGAAACTGCTGAATGTGATCTCAAGCAAAGTAACGATTTTTCTGAAACTGTTGAAACTCCTTGCGACTTGATCGTTTCGACCAAACCTCACTGTGATCACTTGTTTTTCAATGATAAATTTCTGCAGTATATGAACTCTTTTTGGAATAACACTGTTTTTGAGAAAACACGATTTCGAAATTTACTGAAAATTCATTTGTTTGGTTTTGACTTTAGGTTTGTGAATGAACCTTTCGTTAACAAAATTTCAAATCAAAGCAAAACCGAACAATATTTCTTAAAACAAGTGTGGGGGGAGAGTGATGCTTACATCTCTCAATTTATACATCATCTGAACAAATCAAACTTCGTTTTTAAAATTTTTATTAAACCCTGGCTTGATGACCTCTCTTTAGTTGCTACAGAAATTCAATTCGATTTTAGGATCAATTATAAGCTCAAGCTTTTAAGATTAGCAACTCAAACTTTTGAGAAAACAAAATTTGTTTTTCCAAATCTGACATGTAATATACAATCCTTCATGATTTGGTTTTTTCTGCTTAAGTTGTGTCTCATAATCTTAATGAGACTGATTCATTGGTCCATCGTGGACCAGTTCATCTATTTGATGACTGCATATTTTCTGCACACACATTTGGTAAGTCGCACTAACCCTCTTTTGTACATATGTAAATATTTCTCTTCCGTTCACTCATTGTGTCATGCATTGACTGTGGGGACACGGTTGAAATCGAGTGGGGGGGGGGGGTCTCATTTTCATTCTATTTTGCATAGTTTAAGTTTGCAATTTTCTTTTTCTTTTTTTGCAGTTTTTCCTTCTTCTTTTAAAAAAAAGAATTTCGCATTTCTATTTACTTTTAAATAAGACATGATGGAGTTAGCATACAATTTTGGTCGTTCAATTAAAATGTTTGGAGATTTACTTCTCTTAGCGGATAACGAAAGGAAAGTTTGAATTATGAGCAAATTTGGTGTAACTGGTATATTGGGAAATTCGTAGGTGATGAGTATGAAATGTTTTCAGAATTGTAATCCGATTAAATAAATGGTTGATTTAGACTACTTGTGATAATATTTTAGATCTTTTAAGTGAAGTTATGCTAAGATATCCTTGCTTAATTCTCTCTCTTATGTAAAAAAAAGAAGAAGAAAAAAAAAAAGAATGTATATATATAATAATAATAATCCAAGGGTATCCAACATTGCTAGTACATCTCGCGTTGGTGTGCAAACCCGCCAAGCTCTTTCCGATACCTTGTTGACAAAGTCAGCATCGATATATCTTAGTCTCATTTCATGAGATTGGACACCTTAGGATTACTGACCCTCACGTAAGTCGTATTGCAGTGTAGGGTTAGTATACCTAGGTATTTGTAAATACTAATAATGTAAATATTTTGTGATAAAGAGAGAGTTAGCACTTAAAGTCCAAGCACACTCTTCACTTATTCGACCTAACTTGTTTACAAAAAGGAAGTTGAGATGCCGTTATACGACTGTTGATATCGATTACAGAATTCATTTTATATTTGCACTATGTTTCTACCAAAATAACTGGCCAAGCTGGAGGAGTTTGTGACGGTAACATGACTTTTATTTAAAGTTATGATTAGTAACGGACTCAAATTTCATAGTAACGACCCAAATTTGTGTTAACTTATTTGTGTAATATTTAATAGTAGACTATCCATTTGTGAATATTCCTTTAAAAGCTTGCATTCATCTTGTAAATATTTTCTAATATTGCATTCTGTAAATATTTTTTTGCATACAACTTTTGGATTTTTTGGTTAGTATCCGCCGAAAACCCTCACGAGACAACACTCGTCCTACTGGGGACACCCATAGGTTTAACGGCTTGTTGCATACGCTCAGTGCAATCGTTCTCCCTACAAAAACGGATTTATCTTAGTTTTTACTTTATTTAAGGACGAATAAAAGGATAAGTGAGGGGGTATTTGATGTGCATGTAAATATGCATATTTATTCACACATTTATTCTTGTTTTAGTTTAAATAGATGACATATGTGGGTATTTTATCGCGATTAAACCATAATTCAATTGATTTCAAAATATGATACATTCATTGTCATACAAAGGGAAAATGGTCATTTTTTGTGCTTATGTTATTTTGAGAATTTTTTACTTAAACATTTCTCATTGTTTTTGTAGAAATATTGGTGCATATGGAAGAGGGTTTCATGAAAATTTATATGCATATAAAGGAATGCAGAAATAATTCTCATACATAATCATGGAGGACCCCACTTACTACACTTAAAAGCTAATGGAAAAATTAGTGGATGATGAAGCTTCAGACAAATTTGATGATAGAGTAATTAAAGCGTGATGATTAATTGGTGGCCATACTTCCTAAAGGGCATTCTTGGTAGCACGCTAAAGTGGATTAGGGTTAGGGTTTTATTACATGTATAAATATACCCATATGTTTATGTAGCCTCCTCTCTCTCTTTTCTCCATTCTCTTTTAGTGTATTATGAGATTAGCTTTTTCTCTCTTTTATTTTCATGGCTACTTAGCCATTTTCTTTATGTAATTTTTTTTAGTGTACTTTTAATATAGTGCTCTTTTCTTTTGTTGTCCATTTGCTTTCATGTCATTAGTGTAGATTTATTTTTACGCAAGTAGAATAGATTTTTATCTTTATTTTCTCTTTTTTTGTTCTCTTTTATAATGAAATCTCTTTATGTTATCATTGAATCCATGATGAGTAGTTAAACCCCTTCAATTTAGGGGTACTGAAGCTCTCATGATTCATGAATAATTAACATAAGAATTTCATGTTTCTAACTCTCTTATTTGAGCTTAACCTAAAATTGGATATAGATAAAGTAAAGATTTTATATGGTGAAAATTGATAGCATATGTTGGTTGATTATTCCCAAATGTGTTATACTCATATCATTAATAGAATCATACTTTATCACAATCTAGTTCGTTTTAGAAAAAGTGGTGACATCAAAAGTGAAAGCATCCTTGATGTTCTATGTAGTTAGTGAATATTAACATGTAGAGCATACTCATAATGTTTCATTTCTATTAGAACTATTATTTTCTATGTGATAATAGGGCTTTAAGTTTGTATTGAAAATTGATGATTTATGTAGCTTGAATTTTCTAGCATATAAATCATGTTGTATGAATACAACACTTAATGTGCTAGTTATTAAAGAGAGTTAGAACCATTTTTTATGTTAATTAGATTGATGTTGATAATGAATCTACTCCTAAATTGTCTCTTAGTCTCATATTTGTATTCGTTTTAACATTATTAGTTTTCTTTTAGTTTTTAGTTAACAATTTCACTCGCTTTCGGTTTAATTTGATTGAGTAAGATTAGAATAAATTCTTTACCTGCGGATCTACCTGTATTCGCCACGTACTACGATTATACGCCGTGTACTTGCGATTATAATTACGATATTTTGTCAATGGTTTTCTAATTCCATAAAAACGCTGTTTCAAACAATGAGTGATTTTAATGATTCTCATAACATCAATTTCATTGCTAAGCATGTTGTGAGCTCGCTGGGAAATTTTTTTCCATCCTTATCACCTAGTCCAGAGACTTGGAATGCGGACAGGTAATTCATCTAATCATTTAAAAACATCTTTGAAGTTAGATGAAATTTTGACAACTCCACCAATAGTTGGTTTGATCGGTGCTAATTTTTGGAAAAAACCCTTTATTGGTTTCTTTCTGGATGATAGTTTGTCGTATAATATTGTGAGAACTTTATAACCAATCATTGGAAGTTTAAGAGTTATCTAAAAGTTCGATTTGATAAGGACTTGTATTTTGTTGATATTGGAAATGAGAATGAGAAGTGTATGGTTCTTGAATCTGACATATGTGTAGTTTTTGGTAAAATTTTCATTATCACCTATTGGAGCACCTGATTGATGCAACACGTCAGATTACTATGTTCATTCCTGTCTAGGCCAAGTTTACTAATATCCCTTCATCCCTTCAGTCTCTTGTGGGATTATACTATTTTGCTTGTAATATTGGAGATTTATTTTGATGAGAATACAAAGCATCACGTTCGTCTCGAGTATGCTAGAGAATTGATTGAAATCACTCCTGGAAATCCCCTTCTTACCCGCCTTATCGTTGTTAATATTGGAAATAGAACCACCACCGTTGATGCAAAAAAGTGGCATAAACAATCAAATAGACAATAGAAAAGAAATAAATGAAGAAATATAAATGGCAAATAGGGAAAATGCAATCACACACAAGTTTATAGTGGTTCGCGTTAACGAGCCTACATCCACTTTATATTTCTCTTACTATCTTGAGAATAATCAAGCTATAATGGAGGAAATAATGAAAATTTTGAGTACAAGGCAATAACAATGAATAAAGAGATAGAGTAATGGCCAAAAGTCCTTTTTTCGTTGCTTCGGAGTGCTAACTATAGCTAGCGGCAACAGCCGGCCCGACATGACATGTGGAATTCGATCTAGAAGTGTAGAGAGGCGGTGGTAGAGGTATCATATCCGTTAGAGTATATCTTTAGGAGAGGTATCAGGTTCGTTAGACACTGAGACACTCGATGTGGTACACATGTCAGTAGATCCTAGTTTGCAGCATGGTGGATTGACCACGTTAGAGCTGTAGAATAGGTCTTTAACAGTTATCTTTGTTTGAAGGTTGTAGTGGTAACAAAAGTAAAGCACTTCTTCAGGAGAAATGTCTCCCAGGCTCGACAATGCTAGGTTTAGCAAGTTGAGCCGAATGTTCTTCGAGCCGGAGTTGGATGGCGATGCCTGAGTACTGCCATTTTGGAGCTAAAGTACGCCGATCCAGGCTCATTATCTTCTTCAAACCGGATGTCATTGCGCTCTTGCTTCATCAAGCCGAGTTAGGGTGTAATGTCCCGTATTTTATGGTAGAATAATTAATTTATTTAATTATTTAAAATATGGTTTGGTAATTTAAAATGGTTTAAATTAAAATAACTGTTGAATATTTAATAAGTAAGTAATATATTTAATTCTGAAATAATCAGAATTTGTGGAATTCACAATATAATGTGAATTGAACAATTTTTAATATATATAATTCAGTTTAGAGTTGGATTATATTAACGAATATATTATATAAACGACAGTTGAACGTATTAATTTTAATATAATTATAATCGAGCTCGAAATGGCGTTGTAGTTCGTAATTTGGCGATTTGAACTTTAAACGAATATATAGAAGCCGTTTTAACTTGGATTTCTATGAAACAAGAAATGTTCTGAGCTGGTGAAGCACATTTTTCTAGTGGAAGAGAAAAATCAGGATTTCGTTGTGAAGATTTTGATTTATGTCCAAATCAAATTTTCGAATAGTCGTTATGGAATCGTTTATCAACCATAATGATATATTTAATTATAATTAAATATTGGCTTCGAATTTAGACAAGCCCTTTGAGACGTAGTGATAATTTAATTTTTAGAATTTTACTGTAATTTTTAATTAATTAAATAAGCAACTTTTTATTTGGAGTATTTTGCACCCTTAATCAGCGATTTTGGGGTCTCACAATATGAGTTAATCTACCGATATTATTATATTTTTGGGATCGTGGTGGAATACTCGACACGACTGTATTTTCATTTCTGTTCATAATGATCCGAAATTGAACAGAGTTTTATGTATTGGAGTGCATACCTATATTTTTAACGTTAAATGAAAAGAGAAATTACAATACCTTAACTACTAAGTTAGTACCACATCCTTTCTGTTGGCTTAAATCAAGACAACCCCTAAGAATCAATGAATGGCTTAAATTAAGACAACCCCTAAGAATCAATGAATGGTTTAAAATCAAGACAGACCATCTTCGCTCGCACAGCTACCTCGGCTACCTCGTGTGTTGTTGTCATCCACCAAAACAATACCAGCCTATTCCTTATCAAAGAAGATTTCTAAATCTATAAATACATCACAAGCCCCTTCGCTCCTTCCTCTTTGGCTTCAGGGAACCAATGCAAATATCAATGGAAATGAAAATCAAAATACAAAACAAATAATTAACAAAATCATTTTATATTGGATCCTTTGGCTTTGTTTGGGCAGTGCGCTATCGGACTTTAAAGGCTCGAAGGGTTTCAGGTTGCCATAGAATTGAGGGGATCAAGTTGGATAGGACCATGAGGGTCGGGTAGAGGGTGGAGCGCTGAGTAATTTGGTGAAGACAGTGGCATTGTTTGATGGCTGAGGTGGAGAAGGACGTGGGTCAAACAGGTGGTCAAGGGCGGTTTCAGGAGATGGAGGGAGGTCTTATTTTCGAGCATCGAGTGGGGGTTCGAGGTGATAGTAGTAAGGAGGCTGAGGCGCTGGATCGCCTGGTGGTGTTTGCGCCCTGGTTTGGTGGCCAACGTGGTGGTGAAGAGAGGTCAAAGGCATGGTCAACGGGGAAGGGGTGGGATCGAATTATCGGGTTTCAGATATTAAAAAGGAGAAGAAGTAGGTAAAGGGGGGGGTGTAACACCCCACGCCCGCTAAGGTCACTCACAAAGGGAATGCCTTAGTTTTGGTGGAGTATTTTTAGTGAGTATAGAACAGAAAAATTACAACAGGACAGATATAAGTAATACTTGAAAATTTAAAACATCATTTCATTAACAAAACATGTTTGGCTACATCACAAAACCATAACAAGAGTCAAGTACATAATATCCATCCTGATAAAATAGAAGTACATAATCCCATTACATAGACAATAGCCAAAAGATAAACTGAGCTTTACTTCTATCGTCCAAGCCCCAAAAGATAGATATAGCGGTCTGGTCCAAGCCCACTAGTGCTAAGTCCACTCTGGTAACCTGAGGGTGGGGAAAAAGATAAACAACAACGGGGTCAGACATAAGTCTGAGTGAGTCCTATAACCCTAACAATACAACCATTAAAGTAATTAGGGTATGATATAAACAAGATACGGTACCTCTGGGGATAATGACTACAATAAGTAGTCCACAAAACACAGGATGTACTACGATAATCGAAACGACGTATTTATCCACCCAAGGATAATTACTAGCTTACACCACCCCAGACCCTACCCACCCAAGGGTAATTCCTACACTGCACCACACCAGTTCTACCCACCAAGAGTAATTCCTACTTAAAGGTTGATCCCACTAAAGTCTTAGAAAATATAGCTAGTAGTCTCTGGTACTTCTAGCTGACCACGTAGGTGCCGTCTGCCCCTACCTCCACTAGGTGTATAACTGACCACGTAGGTGCCGTCTGCCCCTACATTCACTAGGTGTACCTAGTAATCTTACCCAGTAGTTTCGTGTACCCCTACATAGGTGCCATCTGCTCCTATCTTTACTAGGTGTACCCACTACTCCCCATCGATCGGCTCCCTAACGTAGATACCCGTGCTGGTCCCGCAGTGGGGTGTATCACTCCCCTAAAGTGGCTACCCAATACTATCAACGGTGCACAGCTTTATATCTACACGATGCAACAACGGCTTATCTACCAGCCCGGGCCCACACACGCATATGAAACCCGTTGGACTTGCGTTGCCACCGCTACCCCGTTTTGGCCTCTTATAATCAAGCCCAATATGCGTGTCCCGTCACTCGACATGGGTCGAGCCCACAAAGATACGTTTGGGATATTGGTTGAAATGGGCCCCCACAAGCTACTACTTAAGCTTGTCATTTTATCTAGTGCATTCCCCTTAACCCCTTTTTATAATCACGCCCCCTTACATGTTAAGGTTTGGTTAAGTCATCCAATTATATTACAATTGCCACTTAAGGCACCCACTAGATTTCCGCATGCCACCCAAGGCACTTACTTGATTCCCCCATGCCACCCAAGGCACTTACTTAACCCTTTAATCATGTTTAGTTACATGTTCCACTCTGGTTAAGTATTCTAATCGTATTTTCTATTGCCACCCAAGGCAACCCACTAGTTTTCTCATGCCACCCAAGGCATCCCCACTAGTTACTACATGCCACCCAAGGCACCCACTTAACCCCTCATGTCCCACTACATGCTAATATGGTTAAGTGTTTCTTAATTAATTAAGACCGTGATCTCCCATAAAGACCTCCCACATTAGACTGGCTGTTATGACCGCCTGGTTAAGCCGGTAGAGTCCGGGCAGTCTTACGTCATAACAGAGTCTAACCTCGTGTCTCTATCTTAATCACGTATTTAATTTATGGCTAAGACCTCTCACATTGGGCTGACATTTGTAGCAACTGGTTAAGCCGGTCGGGTCCGGGCAGTTTTACACTACAAATGAGTCCAACCTCGTGTCTTAGTCGATTAATTACACCTAATTAATCACCCCCATATTAATTATCCCTAATTAATATCAAGTTTTCCATAACATGGGTAGACCTAACTCAATAGGTAAATTCCCATGGGGTAGACCTAACTCAATAGGTAAATTCCCACTTATGGTAATTTATTTTTATGGTATGCTTAATCATACCCAATCATTCACTTATTAACATATTTACCAACCCCATCGTTCCCCACGTAAATCGTTCTCATTTCATAACATAAATAAGGGGAAGATCATCACAAATATCATGGGTTTAGCATACAACTTTGTCATGGGTTAAGAGGATGTCAACTTGCATATATGAGCATATATTAACCCAACCACATTTAACCCCAAACTTGCACATTATCATACACATGTCTTACATAACATGTTGAACTTGCATATAAGCATTCTCATAACTTGCATAACACGTTAGACATGCATTTAAGCCTACACATAACTTGCATAAGCATTCACATACTTGTATGGGCATTCATATACTTGCATAAGCATTCACATACTTGCATATCACATTAAGCTCGCATTTAAGCATATACATAACTTGCATAACATCATGCTCATAACTTGCATAATCTCATAAACTTAACTTGCATAACACTATGCACACAACTTGCATACCCTCATACACATAACTTGCATATGCACATAACTTACATAACATGTTGAGCTTGCATGTAAGCATAACTTGCATAATATGTCGAACTTACATATATGACTTGCATCTTAAAGGAGGGTAAACATGCATAGCATATAAGGGTGCCATCTTGCATATGTATATACCATATTTAAAAGGGTAAACTTGCATGTCATGATTTATGCATAATACCAAACACTTAGCATGCATAAAACCACTTACTTATCATGCATAGAATCAAATACTTATTATGCATAAAATCAAATACTTATTATGCATAAACCCACCACTTAACTTGCATAACCCCAAACACTTAACATGCATAAAACCCCATACTTAATATGCATACAATCAAATACTTATCATGCATAACGTCAAATACTTTAGCATGAATAACATCAAATACTTAACATGCATAACACCAACTACTTAGCATGCATAAAATCACATGCATAACTTGCATATCATGTTACATATAACTTGCATATATTCTCACATATAGTTTGCATAACATGTCACATATGCATAAATGTTTAACATGGTGTTTTGCATCATAAAACATGGCCTTAACTTGCATTTAACATAAAACTTGCAAATCACATATCATACAAACTTGCATAAATGCATTTATCCACAAACATAGCCATGTCTTATCACATCCTACCATAATCAATTTAACAATTGATTATTAAAGCCATAGAAACTCACCAAAACCAAGATTAGCAAATCAATGAAGTAAAACTAGTTGCCAAATATGAAGAAGAAGGTGATTAGGGGTTGATTAGCTTGCAACTCTCTTCATTTGATTTGTGGAGGCCATGACCAAGTTTCATTTTGCCATAGTTTAGTTACAAGATCTAATTATGGATGAATTAGGGTAGGGTTGGGGTCTTATTTATAGGATTAGGTAGTGTTTTAGGCCATTAGATTAACCCTAGGATAGATCCCAGCCCTCAAAAATCGTCACAAGCCTCCAAAACAAGACCAAGGGCCAAAACAGGTGCACCAGGCCAGCCAGGGTCAAGCCAGAAGGCTGTGCAGGTTTCTGGCTCGACACGGGCGCACTTCCCAAGTGCGCCAGTGTATTTTTGTGCTGGCGCACTTCACAGGTGCGCCAGTGCATTTCTGGCCTGTTTCCGGTTTTTTCTGCCTAACTTCGTTCGTCCATATCTCCTTCATAAGGACTCCGATTTTCGAAAACTCGGACTCTATTTCGCGTATTTTTCCGAGACGAACGCAATGACGCAGCCCGTTTCCCCTAATTCCCACATCTGGGATTAGTTATTCTTTAATTTGTGAATTTTAACATTAACCGAAATTCGGGGTGTTACATTCTCCCCTCCTTAAAGGATTTCGTCCCCGAAATCTCTAAGCTAAGGAGAATGTATATCCTACCATCCAAACAACCATCTACTCAATCCATCAAACACGGGCATCCATTGTCCTTAAAACAATTTCTAATGATGTATGAGCAGATGCAAAAAGTGTGTGTATATGTTCCCTATCTAATGTATGAACATATGCAAACCATGATAGTGCCATGCATCCATTATGTATGCGAGGGAACCCTATCGACACATACAATATCTACATGAGTGCACAATCATTCACCAAAATGCATCATCCATATGATAACACAATCATTATACATCCATAAATATAGCTTCCTACACACAATTTTATGCAATATGCAATATGAAGTGATTGAGCCGATCTAGTGCCTAGAGTGTGTGTATATGCATCCACGAGCAACCACTAGCAAACACTTGCATCCACTTGCATCCATCATACATAACATGTCTCAAACACATGTTTCAACCATAGGACTATCCTATCTGAAGGTCAAAGGTACTAACGAGAGGACATACTAAGGATAAGATAAGTACCAGTCAAACGATAAAGGAGAAGTTAAAAGACATACTCTCAAAAAGAAATGGATACAAAGAACGCATCTTCGCTTCCGTCTCCCAAGTTGCGTTGCTCTCCTCTTCTACCCATTGCACTTTGACTAGCTGAACCTCTCGATTCCTCAATTTCCTAGTCTCTGACCCAAGGATGCGAGTAGGAGCTCGTCGAATAGTCGCATCACGCTCTGCTTCCACTTCTCTAAGCAAACTTGGCTCTACCACCTCTGCGGTCTTATGTAGGCACTTCCTCCCATGGAATACATCATGTACACCACTAAGTCTGTCGGGCAACTCCACCAATGGAAGATGCTCCTCCCATGTACCTCCAAAATCCAAGATACATAGCCTTAAAAGGTCTTCTAAAATATGATTCACCCTCTCGGTCTGGCCGTCCGTCTGAGGATGATATGCGGTACTCAAACGCAACTGAGTCCCTACCGCCTTTTGCAAACTCTTCCAAAACTCTCTAGTGAAGATAGGATCTCGATCACTCACTATACTGGAGGGTACCCGATGCAATCGAACTATCTCTCGAAGATATACAAAAGCTAGCCATGGAGCAGTCCACTTACTCTTCACAGGTATGAAATGGGTGTTCTTAGTAAGTCTGTCTACCACCACCCAAATTCCTGTATTACTCTTTCTCGATCTGGGTAACCTGTCAATAAAATCCAACGAGACGCTGTCCCACTTTCATTGCGGAACCTCCAATGGGTGAAGCAACCCACCTGGTTTCTTTCGCTCTGTCTTCACTCGTTGGCAAACCAAGCATCGAGCGACATGCTCGGCCACATCTTTCTTTATACCGGCCCAGAAGAAAGCCCTCTTCATGTCTTGGTACATCTTACCCCCACCGGGATGAATGGTCATCCTAAAACGGTGTGCGTCATCAAGAATAGCCTTCCTCAAACCCTCGTCCTGCGGTACACAAAGTCTACTGTCTCTACGCAAGCACCCTCTATCATCTAGGGTGTACCTACTCAAATGGCTAGACGACTCCCCCCTTATGAGCTTCTCTACTAACTCAACCAACTGTGGGTCGCCCCTCTGTGCTTCTCCAATCCGCCCCAAAAGAGTAGGTCTAACTTCCAAAGAAGCTAGCAAACCGGGTACAAAGTCAACGGAAGGTCTAAAGTCAAACTTAGAAATAAACTCTAAGCTCCGTCGTTCAACGAACAATGAACTCAAGGACAACCTTTTTCTACTTAAGGTGTCCGTTACCATGTTACCCTTACTCATAGGATGCTAAGGATCCCATCCACTTTTGCTGTCCTAAGACTATGCGCTCGAAGAGTCTCCAACACTTCCCTAAGATGTAGGGCATGCTCTTCTCCACCAGAATATCATCCAAAATCATCACAACTGTCTCCCACGCAGACCACCCTAGTCGAATTCGGCATCCCCCAAATGCAAGCCCCAAAGGCCTAAACCAATATCAGACAAACACCCAAGGGATACCTCCTTCGAATTCAGACGACCTACGTGAGACGATACTAGTAAAAATGGCTAAATAATTAAGCCCTTGACCAATTCTGGATGTTCTCGCCAGTCTCGCTCCAAAACCGTTGTTTATCCTATACTGGCCCTGCTCAGCCTATTGAGCACATACGAAAACTTATTTCACTCCTAGAAAAGACCCAGATGTCATCTACAAAGACCATCACGAACTTATTTAGGTACTCCCTGAACACCCTTCTCAACAAAGTATGCGGGGGCGTTCGTCAAACCCAATGGCATCACCAGCCACTCATAAAAGAAATCATCCGGAGTCCCAAAGGCAGTCTCCTCTATACTATTCTCAGCCACTCTCAACTGATGAAATCCCGTGGCTAAGTCCTACTACAAAAATACTGAGGCGCCAGCCAACTGATCAAGGAGATCATTAATCCTCGGCAATGGGTATCTATTCTTCTTTGTGAGTTTCTTTAGTTCCCTTTAGCCTACACAAAGTCTGAGGGACCCATCCGCCTTCATAACAAAAACTACTGGAGCGCCCCACTCCGATATACTTCGTCTTATGAACCCCTTCTCAAGCAAATCGCCTACTTACTTATGGAGTTCCCTCCTCTCACTAGGAGCCATGTGGCACACTGGCCAAGATACTGGTTTGGCATTATCCACCAGATATATTCGGAAGTCAATCTCCCGCTTCGGAGGTAAGCCCTTCACCTCCTCAAACACATCCGGGTATTCCCGGACCGCTCTAACAGATCGCAGACTCTAGACCAACGTGTCAGGCGATTCTAGATACCTTAGCATAACAGATTCTATGGGATTACAAGAGATCTCGAGAGTGTTACTTAGGCGGCCCATAAGCCTAACAACTCTCCCTTCAAAATGAAGAACAGCACTCCTACTGGATAACCAGTCCATGCCCAAAATTAACCCATAGCCCGTGAAGCCCAACAAGCATCACATGTAAACTCAACGCTAAGTATAGAAACTTTCAAACCCAAACATATCATGGAGCCCCAACTGGGTTTGAAACAACTAAGGGATCATCTACCAAACTGGTGTCTAAGTGCAGTGACTCAACTAACAATGGTGGGATAAACGAACTCAATATATCAGAATCAAATAAAGCTTGAATCGGATGATAAAGGAATCCAAATTCCAACCTAGACGGTCATATCCCCATCTGGTACCCTAGTCGTGAGGGAATACAACTACCCTCCAGAAGATTCCATACCTTGCCCTTGCTTCTTTGAACAATCCTAATAAGGTGTCCTATTCCTCTTAAAAGGATAACCACTTGCCTTCTTCTTCCCTATTCTCCACTCGTAACCTCCCACCAATGAGGTTTCATCTTTCATTAACCAAACAACTATTTGAGCCTTCCTCCCATCGTTTATCCAATAGATACCTACCAGTCCTCCTCCTTCTTGAACCAACTTCTAATCCGACTAACGTCTAAGTCCCTTGAAGTGGTTTTCCATCCTTATCTATCTTAGGAAGATCATCTATACGCGGAGGGGAAACTCAAAACGAGAGAAAGGAAGAGATTCAAAATGGAGAATTCGAAAGATATAGATATGGCTGTTGGGGATTATGCTTTCCTTTCAAAAACTTTTCTCTTAAAAGACATGTTTTTGAAAATACTCCTTTCCAAAAATATTCTTAGAAAATAGTTTTTCTAAAAATTTTATCTGTTCCGGTAACCTTAAGCTCTGATACCACGTGTAACACCCCACGCCCGCTAAGGTCACTCACAAAGGGAATGCCTTAGTTTTGGTGGAGTATTTTTAGTGAGTATAGAACAGAAAAATTACAACAGGACAGATATAAGTAATACTTGAAAATTTAAAACATCATTTCATTAACAAAACATGTTTGGCTACATCACAAAACCATAACAAGAGTCAAGTACATAATATCCATCCTGATAAAATAGAAGTACATAATCCCATTACATAGACAATAGCCAAAAGATAAACTGAGCTTTACTTCTATCGTCCAAGCCCCAAAAGATAGATATAGCGGTCTGGTCCAAGCCCACTAGTGCTAAGTCCACTCTGGTAACCTGAGGGTGGGGAAAAAGATAAACAACAACGGGGTCAGACATAAGTCTGAGTGAGTCCTATAACCCTAACAATACAACCATTAAAGTAATTAGGGTATGATATAAACAAGATACGGTACCTCTGGGGATAATGACTACAATAAGTAGTCCACAAAACACAGGATGTACTACGATAATCGAAACGACGTATTTATCCACCCAAGGATAATTACTAGCTTACACCACCCCAGACCCTACCCACCCAAGGGTAATTCCTACACTGCACCACACCAGTTCTACCCACCAAGAGTAATTCCTACTTAAAGGTTGATCCCACTAAAGTCTTAGAAAATATAGCTAGTAGTCTCTGGTACTTCTAGCTGACCACGTAGGTGCCGTCTGCCCCTACCTCCACTAGGTGTATAACTGACCACGTAGGTGCCGTCTGCCCCTACATTCACTAGGTGTACCTAGTAATCTTACCCAGTAGTTTCGTGTACCCCTACATAGGTGCCGTCTGCTCCTATCTTTACTAGGTGTACCCACTACTCCCCATCGATCGGCTCCCTAACGTAGATACCCGTGCTGGTCCCGCAGTGGGGTGTATCACTCCCCTAAAGTGGCTACCCAATACTATCAACGGTGCACGGCTTTATATCTACACGATGCAACAACGGCTTATCTACCAGCCCGGGCCCACACACGCATATGAAACCCGTTGGACTTGCGTTGCCACCGCTACCCCGTTTTGGCCTCTTATAATCAAGCCCAATATGCGTGTCCCGTCACTCGACATGGGTCGAGCCCACAAAGATACGTTTGGGATATTGGTTGAAATGGGCCCCCACAAGCTACTACTTAAGCTTGTCATTTTATCTAGTGCATTCCCCTTAACCCCTTTTTATAATCACGCCCCCTTACATGTTAAGGTTTGGTTAAGTCATCCAATTATATTACAATTGCCACTTAAGGCACCCACTAGATTTCCGCATGCCACCCAAGGCACTTACTTGATTCCCCCATGCCACCCAAGGCACTTACTTAACCCTTTAATCATGTTTAGTTACATGTTCCACTCTGGTTAAGTATTCTAATCGTATTTTCTATTGCCACCCAAGGCAACCCACTAGTTTTCTCATGCCACCCAAGGCACCCCCACTAGTTACTACATGCCACCCAAGGCACCCACTTAACCCCTCATGTCCCACTACATGCTAATATGGTTAAGTGTTTCTTAATTAATTAAGACCGTGATCTCCCATAAAGACCTCCCACATTAGACTGGCTGTTATGACCGCCTGGTTAAGCCGGTAGAGTCCGGGCAGTCTTACGTCATAACAGAGTCTAACCTCGTGTCTCTATCTTAATCACGTATTTAATTTATGGCTAAGACCTCTCACATTGGGCTGACATTTGTAGCAACTGGTTAAGCCGGTCGGGTCCGGGCAGTTTTACACTACAAATGAGTCCAACCTCGTGTCTTAGTCGATTAATTACACCTAATTAATCACCCCCATATTAATTATCCCTAATTAATATCAAGTTTTCCATAACATGGGTAGACCTAACTCAATAGGTAAATTCCCATGGGGTAGACCTAACTCAATAGGTAAATTCCCACTTATGGTAATTTATTTTTATGGTATGCTTAATCATACCCAATCATTCACTTATTAACATATTTACCAACCCCATCATTCCCCACGTAAATCGTTCTCATTTCATAACATAAATAAGGGGAAGATCATCACAAATATCATGGGTTTAGCATACAACTTTGTCATGGGTTAAGAGGATGTCAACTTGCATATATGAGCATATATTAACCCAACCACATTTAACCCCAAACTTGCACATTATCATACACATGTCTTACATAACATGTTGAACTTGCATATAAGCATTCTCATAACTTGCATAACACGTTAGACATGCATTTAAGCCTACACATAACTTGCATAAGCATTCACATACTTGTATGGGCATTCATATACTTGCATAAGCATTCACATACTTGCATATCACATTAAGCTCGCATTTAAGCATATACATAACTTGCATAACATCATGCTCATAACTTGCATAATCTCATAAACTTAACTTGCATAACACTATGCACACAACTTGCATACCCTCATACACATAACTTGCATATGCACATAACTTACATAACATGTTGAGCTTGCATGTAAGCATAACTTGCATAATATGTCGAACTTACATATATGACTTGCATCTTAAAGGAGGGTAAACATGCATAGCATATAAGGGTGCCATCTTGCATATGTATATACCATATTTAAAAGGGTAAACTTGCATGTCATGATTTATGCATAATACCAAACACTTAGCATGCATAAAACCACTTACTTATCATGCATAGAATCAAATACTTATTATGCATAAAATCAAATACTTATTATGCATAAACCCACCACTTAACTTGCATAACCCCAAACACTTAACATGCATAAAACCCCATACTTAATATGCATACAATCAAATACTTATCATGCATAACGTCAAATACTTTAGCATGAATAACATCAAATACTTAACATGCATAACACCAACTACTTAGCATGCATAAAATCACATGCATAACTTGCATATCATGTTACATATAACTTGCATATATTCTCACATATAGTTTGCATAACATGTCACATATGCATAAATGTTTAACATGGTGTTTTGCATCATAAAACATGGCCTTAACTTGCATTTAACATAAAACTTGCAAATCACATATCATACAAACTTGCATAAATGCATTTATCCACAAACATAGCCATGTCTTATCACATCCTACCATAATCAATTTAACAATTGATTATTAAAGCCATAGAAACTCACCAAAACCAAGATTAGCAAATCAATGAAGTAAAACTAGTTGCCAAATATGAAGAAGAAGGTGATTAGGGGTTGATTAGCTTGCAACTCTCTTCATTTGATTTGTGGAGGCCATGACCAAGTTTCATTTTGCCATAGTTTAGTTACAAGATCTAATTATGGATGAATTAGGGTAGGGTTGGGGTCTTATTTATAGGATTAGGTAGTGTTTTAGGCCATTAGATTAACCCTAGGATAGATCCCAGCCCTCAAAAATCGTCACAAGCCTCCAAAACAAGACCAAGGGCCAAAACAGGTGCACCAGGCCAGCCAGGGTCAAGCCAGAAGGCTGTGCAGGTTTCTGGCTCGACACGGGCGCACTTCCCAAGTGCGCCAGTGTATTTTTGTGCTGGCGCACTTCACAGGTGCGCCAGTGCATTTCTGGCCTGTTTCCGGCTTTTTCTGCCTAACTTCGTTCGTCCATATCTCCTTCATACGGACTCCGATTTTCGAAAACTCGGACTCTATTTCGCGTATTTTTCCGAGACGAACGCAATGACGCAGCCCGTTTCCCCTAATTCCCACATCTGGGATTAGTTATTCTTTAATTTGTGAATTTTAACATTAACCGAAATTCGGGGTGTTACAGGGGGCGCTGCACGTGTTTGGGTGTGGTGAGCCTAAAGTTAATAGGCTTGAAGAAGGGTAATGCCCAACGAGGTTTAAACTATAATAACTTGTGTATTTAAACTACGTTTAACTTCTAAAATCAATAACTTTTCATATGTGAATGGAATTGGGCAAAACAAGATCCGTTGGGATCGTATGGACGGACACTACAACATGGAACCGACTGGAAGTCCATCGGAGGTCGTTACAATTTATTTCAAAATAAATTTTCCGTCTGAATCAACAGATGCAAATCGTTATTTATCGGTTAACGAGAAATGTGAGTAAAACTCACCAACTCTGAGCAGTTATATTTTTATAACGTATTCTTAGAACTGATAATTATCTGTTGATTGATGTGTGTTAACTATTTGGATTTAACTGTAAATTTATTGGTTGAAAATATAGATAACAATATATATAAATCGTTAATCGAATATTGATTTTGTTTATCAGAATATTTTATATTCGTGTTGTTTAACATCTATGATGCAGGGAAACAGGTTGGAGGGACCCAACTGGGTTCCTCAATATTTATAATACTATTTTGATTCATATATTGTGTTATATGATGTGATGTATAATCTGAGATTGATTATAGTGACAATGGTCTTGTTATTTGGTACTGTCAAATACCAGAAGAAATATTGAAATAAAATATTATATAAAATCGAAAGATTTTATATAGAAGGAAGATTTCAAACTGTGCATTTAAATAGAATATATATATAAGGAAATTTTCAATGTTATATTGAAAAAGGAATATTTATAAAATCAAGAGATTTTATAAAAAGAATATTTATTTAGAAAATAAATAGAAAGAGTTAAAGAAATATTTATTTGGGAAATAAAAAGGATTAACAAGGAAATATTTGTAAACAAATATAAAAGGAAATATTTATAAAACGAAAAGCTTTTATAAAAAGGATATTTACTTAGAAAGTAAATAGTAGGATAAAGAGGATATTTACTTAGAAAGTAAATAGAAGGATAAAAGGGATATTTAC
The DNA here is from genome assembly GCA_030737875.1 of Allium sativum. Taxonomy (NCBI): domain Eukaryota; kingdom Viridiplantae; phylum Streptophyta; class Magnoliopsida; order Asparagales; family Amaryllidaceae; genus Allium; species Allium sativum. Next base: position 743,445,608 of record CM060916.1, on the reverse strand, counting down.
TTAGAAAGTAAATAGAAGTGAAAAGGAATATTTATTTAGAAAATAAATAGAATGTTAAAAGAAATATTTATTTGTTAAATAAATAGAATGATTAAAAGGAATACGAGTTATGGATTTAAAGTAGATAATAAATAGAATCTGTTTAACAGATAAATTGAGACGATTAATTTATAAATAATATTTTATAAATTAAGTAAAATAGTTATCACTGGATAAATGGAATATATAAGTCAAGACTTATATAGAAAAGTAAGAGTCAGTTTCAACATCGATATTTGAAACTGAATATGGACGAAGAGTGAATCGAATATTGCTTATTCGAAAAGGAGTAAATCAAAAGGATTTAATCAATAGAGTTAATTAAATGGAGTTAGTTGATTAGAGTTAGTTGATTAGAGTTAATTGAATAGAGTTAGTCAATTTGAGTTAATCAATAGAGTTGAAGGAGTTAATCGAATATAAGTTATTCGAATAGAGTTAAAGGAGAAAATCGAATCTGGTCATTCGAAGTGAGGTTAAATCGAATATAAGTTAATCGAATATTAGTTATTCGATAGGAGTTAATCAAGTCGAGTTAATTAAGTTAAGTTAGTCAAGAGGCGTTAATCAAACAGAGTTAATCCAAATGAGTTAATCCAAAGGAGTTAATCGAATAGAGTTAAAGGAAAGAGTTAATTGATTTGAGTTAAATCGAAAGGAGTTAATCGATTATGGTTTAATCAAAAGGAGTTAATCGATGTTTGTTTAATCGAAAGGAGTTAATCGATTATAGTTTAATCGAAAGGAGTTAATCGATGTTAGTTTAATCGAAAGGAGTTAATCGATTATAGTTTAATCGAAAGGAGTTAATCGATTATAGTTTAATCGAAAGGAGTTAATCAATTATAGTTTAATCGAAAGGAGTTATCGATGAGAGTTTAATCGAAAGGAGTTAATCGAATTTAGTTATTCGAAAGTGAGATTATCGAATATAAGTTATTCGAAAGGAGGTTATCGAATATAGTGTATTCGAAAGAAAGAAGATTATCGAATATAGCATATTCGAAAGAAAGAGATCGAATATAGTTTATTCGAAAGAGTAGTTAATCGAATATAAGTTATTCGAAGTGAGTTTATCGAATATAAGTTATTCGAAGAGAGATAATCAAATATAAGCTATTCGAAGAGAGATAATCGAATATAGGTTATTCGAAGAAGATTTAATCAAATAGAGATTACTCGAAAGAGAGTTATATGTTGAATTCAATTATATCGAATTTGGGAAAGTATTACTTACTTTCCGGTTTTTAAATCAAGATTTATTTATTTATAAATAAATTAGAGTAGGTTAATTATTCAAAGTAAGAAATAAAAAGTTAGATGTTAAGTTAGATATTTCAGAAGTAGGGTTTATAACGTTAGCGTTATAATCAATGTTTTCAATAAAGAAGTGGATTCGTAAATAGAATCCGAGAGTTACGTAAGGAAGTTTGTTAAAGATTTAAAAGATAAACTTTGACTATTTCGAAGTTAAAACGTTGTTCAGTTAAGGTCTGAGAGGTAATTATACCCCATCTTGATTGACTTCCTTCTTAACTAAGGAACGGTAAGGTTTGATAGTGAAGGTTGGTTAAGTGAATATAGTTAATGAAGGTAATGGTGAATTGGCATAGCTATGTTTTATTTAAACATCTGTTTAAATCCAAGGAATGAGTTTTGGAAACGTTTTCGAAATATAATCAGAGATATTTTCTAATCATAGAAAATGAAATGTGGGATGGTAAAGAATACTGGAATGACAGTGATACGTGGAAAGGAGATGGAAATGTTTTCCAATGATTAATAACATATATTTTCTAAATTTAGAAAATAAGAATTTCTGTATATATATATATATATATATACGGAAACAGGAAATGGAGAATGAATAAATTAATGATAAATTAATTTAAGAGATAAATGATGAATGATGATTGATCGATATAATTTCCATCCGGAAATAATATCGTTGTTTGCACACCTGTTTTTCTTTGATAGTTAACTCACTGACTATCAAAGTTTTTGACCATTTTAACGTTGTTAATATGGAGGGACCGTTGGATTATTATCCGAAGAACCACTCCGTATTGGCATAAGCGTTGCGAATCATATATGCCAAAGAAAATTTAAGACGGAGTAAAGTGCAGGGGTTGTTGTATAAATCTTAGGTAAAGATTGCCTAAGATGGTTGTACTGAATAGTGCCTTCGGTTTGTCTAATCCCAGGACAATTTGTATGGATGAATGTCTGACAGAGTATATCTAAAGGATCTCGTAAGTTGATCTCTTCAAACATATTTACGTTTGGTGGCGGAGGAATTCGTTTCTCTTAGCTGTATACCCGTGGTATTTTTGGGGAAATCAATTTGTGATTTGGAGGGTATGACGATGTGGTATTCCAAGTAAATGAAGATATGATATGTAAAAGATAAGCGTAGCTTCTAGCCTCACAACCAGGAAATGACAAAAATCGGGCAGGTAGCGTGGCTATGTAGGTCGCACCTATTAGGGTGTATAATCACCTGATCTAGAGTTTCTTTTACTTCTAAAAATCTATTGTCGATGCTGTCCCATTCAGGAAACGATTGCTGATCCCAACCGTTGGTGATATACATTCGATACACTCAAGCGAAATGAGTGGTCGGTCATGTGTGGCCGGGTTGCAAGATGTTCTTGTTGAACCCAGCGTATTCCTCTCTAGAGGTACACTAGAGAAAGGTGGTTCCATAACTTGTCATAGTTGGAAATCCATTATCCAATACATGCTTGCGGTTTTGATTGTATACTACATATGTAGAATGTGAAATAAAAGCGTTTCTGCTAGATGATTATTATATTGTGGTTGATAGACATTATTATAATATCAATGAGTTTTGATATAAAGATTATTTGGATTTTCATAAGGGAAAAACCCGTTCCATTAAACGGCGTGGTCTTATGAGATATCGTTTTATTGCTCAAACTATTTTAAAATGTTTTACTCGCACTAGTCACATGATTGATTCGGAGTTTATTTTGTTTTGTTTTCCCTAAACTCTTGGGTGCCCAATTTTGTACGGGCAGTCAAGTAGTCGGGATTTACATATACTTGGAGAGCTTGGAGCAGGAGGCTTCAAGATTTTATAGCTATTGTTTTTCCGCTGTGTTGTAAGTGTTGTACTCTGATAAGTGCTATTGTATACATAACTGTTTTATTTCAAAAGTTATGTTATATTTTATTCGTTCCGCTATGAGATTCGTGTTTACTATGGTGTTGTATGGTCTTCTTCTTCTTCTATTCTAAGTTTTTATCTTATCTATCCTCACCCTCTGTTTTCTTTCTATTAGTTTTCTGGTTTCCAGTGCAACTAGGGTTGGACTTGTGTTATTTGGTCAGCTCAAATTGGACCGGAATTTCGGGACACTACATAGGGTCAAACCGAAAGAGTGTCTTGAGCTTTCCTATCTTGTCCTTGCTAGTGCACAGATGTGCTTCACTGAAGTCTTAAATATTAAGATCGTGAATATTTGTTGTTTGATGGCCTTGCCAAAAGGCAAGTCAACACTTTCCCCACAAAGCATGTTGCGTCGTAGACATAATGTGCATTGAATCTGTTGAGATGCTCCTCCTGGAGATGTCACTTATTCTAGAAAAAGAGATGATGAAAAGTTTAGTTGGATTGTTGGCTCTAGTATGTGAGTTCTCATTGACAAGTCATTACCAAGCGATATTGTCTTTTCTCGCAAGTCGAGCGCAGGGTCGAGTTAGAACATTTTCCATACACAAGTAAACATATGGTTTTATCGTCCAAGGAGATGTAGGATATAATAGCCTTTTCTTTTAGTTTTCCCATTTCAGATTGGATGTCAAACCAAATATAGGTTCGGTAATCCCTCGGGTCGATATTGTCTATCCGGGCCATAGCACCAGTCATCGAACTGGTCAACAAGACTTTTCAGAGAGAACTCGTAGAGTCATTCCCTTTTTTTTTATAAATATGGTGTCCACCACCTCAATTTCTTTTTTGCTTTTACTTTCTACCGGTAATTACTCTGAACCGAAACTTTCATGAAATCTCCAAACCCAAAATTGATTCGATTAACATCTTAAATTCTGACTAAAGTGGGTTTTAATTCACTTTTCCCAATATTCTCGTTCGCGATTTCATACAAATTAAGCCATGAACTCTTTTTTCTTGTTTGATTGATGCCTCAAACCATCGGGTTTGTCTTTATCGTTAGCGATGTCAGAATCACCTTCGATGGTGATGTTGATGTAACCGCGATGCCGTGGGATGGCAAGAAAGTTATCTCGAAGAGAAGTGGTGTTGAGGGGTGAAGTGGTTTTGATGGTTTTGATGTGTCGAAAAAGATGATGCCTGGAGCTCTGGGATGCTTGAAGTGATGTTGGATCCCACAGAGGCAGGAAGAAGAAGGAAGTGAGGACTTGTGTAAAAGGGAATTTTGTAGTCTCGACTCAATAAGGAGGAGGATCGATCCGAAGATGTAGTAGAGTAGTGAGGTTAGGAAAATAAATTAGGAGAAATTGTGGAGTTTTGGGTCGACATGTCTATTTGTCGATCCGGAGGTGATCAGCTTGATGGCAAGGGTCCGAAGATGGATGTGATCGAAGGAGCTGGGTAGCTACTAGAGTGGATGGTGGATGTTCGGATTGAGTAGGAGTCATTCAATCCGGGAGATGTTAGATTTGGTGGTGCTAGCTGATACTTGGAGTTACATAGTCAAAAATGACCCTATGTTGAGCCAAGGATATCAGATCGATATCTGCCGATCCAGAGATATTGATCCGGATTGCATCGAGCCCATTCTGGTTGAGCCAGGATTTTGGGTTTAATTGTGATGTATCAACCTAACTTATCAACTATACTAGCCTTTTACGATATGACAACCGTCAATGAACCGACTCTTAAAATTCGTCTAGACAGTTAGGATAGAGCACATCAAGATTTGACTTGACATTGCATGGCATATGACTTTGTACTATCTGAACACCTAGACATAGCTCCCTTCAATAACATGACGTAAAACCAATGACTATTGAGATTCGGTGAGACGATTAGGAACAATGGTCTTCTACGTCAAACTATCACATACTTTCAATGCTTTGTTCACTTGTTACTTCACTTTATCCACACTATATGCATTGCAGTAGTACACACATGGGGGGGTACAGGTTCTTCACTCTAACCAAGGACATTTCTTGGATATAACACCGAACATGTCTCGACTATACTCTACAATATTTTCCAAATCTGAAGTAAGAAAAGGTACTCAGTTAGATCCTAAAAAGGCATCCAACTCTAGGATAGAATCAGACGGTAACGACGAATAGTATGTCGCTCAGACTTATGAGGGAGAGAGAAGTGTGTCTGCAGGAACTTCAGTGGGTGAAGAGGATGAAGTAGGAAAAGTAGGTGAGGAAGGAGCTCCTGATATGCTACTTGGACTTGCATTTCTAAACAACCCAGTTGATGCAGTTTGCCCATAATCCACCAAAGGGTTTTATGAAAATAAGTCGGTAGATTGCATGGTTGGATGCATAACTCCATTCAGTCCGTTCATTGTTAAATTTCTTCCCTGCATGCATCTAGAGCCGATGCAGTTACACCCAATGGCGTATTCCTATTTATTCTCTCTGTAAAAAGTATATACGTAACATATGGGCCAAGAGCCAACCTTTGATGGCACTTTCTTCTTCTATAACATCAAAGATTGGAAGGATATTACTCCATCTTTCTTTATTTTGAGGTTGCCAAAGATAAGAAAGTCATTCAAGAGGGCTTCAACAAACTGGGAGATATTAGACCTAAGGTTCTATCTTCCTATACAAGCAGGCTAGCCATGAGATGGAATTAAAGCAATAAGTGCCAAGCCTTAGCTTACTCATTTTAACTTTGCAGGGAAGTTGCTAACTTATACCATCTTTTGCATGTGGCACTCCGGCCAAGCCCATTTGCCAACTATAACGTGACAGCATGGCTACTTTGCGGAATGCTTCGGTGGGAAGTCATAGTGTCAGGAGATGCATATCCGACGTGTTCTTGCACCAGTTCCAGTTTCTTGATCCCAACCGGTCTTTGGGAATGTTTGGTGCTCAAGCTAAGGCACAACACCAGCAGTTGATGTTCCCCTAATCGGGGGCTAAGGAGCAGCGGTCGTGCCCCCAGTCGGGAAATAACAGTAGCTCGTCCTTGGGTCTAGAAAGCACGTTATCTAGAGAAAAAGTTCCCCCAAGACTACTTGGAACCCAAAGAAGAGGAATGTAAAAATGGTAATGCCTTGAGAAAGGAGTAAAAGAAACCCATAGTCCTCCTCCGAAAATACTAGTTCCCATTACCCCTATCAGAGGGTCTTGAGATGCCAGTTCGGGTTCAAGGAGATTTGCCTTTTCCTGATACCATATACTCATCTCAAGACTTGGACCCTTCTTCTTTCTGAATCCGAGGAAGAAACAACTCCTTAAGGCCGAGGAGGCAACTGCAACAAGCACGACTTCGGGATCTGGTCCTTCGGGGGACACTTAGGACACACACGACACAAGCACTGCACATCACTGCACCTTTTTTATGTATTCCAAGTGTTAAATTGATTTCCCTTCTTGGATTACAAGTTCAATGATGAAAGGGAGAAAATATCAAAGTCGATTCAGCACCAGTATAGGAAGAAGAAATTCCGATAACCAAGCTTCCTCTAAGGAAAAACGAGACAGGAAAGAAAAATAAAGGGAGCTTTCTAAGGAGAAACAAAATAAGCGTGAGAAAGCGAAGCATTGTCATGACTTTTCTTGCTCCCGCAATAGGTCCTCTCGATGAGAAGATAAAACAGCCAGTAGGCATTCTCAAAGAAAAGGCTCTCAGCATAGACTTCCAACCGATCCACCTTAGTTATCGTAGTCTGTTGTTTCTAAAGGTCGATATCCCACTACCCCCGCCAGGCACAAAGATTAAATACCTCAGTTATCCATTCCTTCTGGGTAGGACTGCAACCTCTGGAAGAAAGGGAGAAGGAGTTAGAAAAGACATTTCCTCAACATTACTTCTCCCGATTGGTGATCTCGCCTAACCTACAACCAGTTCCAAATCATTTGATGATCGAGTTAGGATGGGCATCAACTTCATTCTTGCTCAATATCGAGAAATAATAACTTACTCGAGGCGACTGTCTTAGGTTATTAGAGGCTTGTACATTGAGATTGACAGCATGAACCTAGAGTGGGGCATGGATAAAAACATTCTTGAGCCAACCAAGAACTAGTGGATTGTGAAACTCAGACGGTGGTCTTCAAAAAGGTATATGATAAAACCAAAGCAAAGCTTGACAATGTATAGGTGAGACTCAACACTGAGCTCAGCCAGTGGTCGCTCTTGACCAAGTTGGTCGAGGATGACCTCAAGCTGGTGAGCGAACAAAGCAAGTCCCTCGATGTGGAGATGAATGGATGAGGAAAGAAAAAGGGCAGCTAGAATTAGAGAATGCAGATCTTAAAGCAAAACTGGTCGCCTTTGAAGAAGCTTAGAAAAAGCAGAAGAGAATGTTAAAACCATGCTTGAGTCTGCTTCAAACTTTCAAGTCCAGCATAACATAGAGACCCGAGAGTTGAAGGAGAAGGTGTAAAAGCTAGAGAAGATGCAGGAAGAATTCGGCAACCAAGTGCTTACATTCTATGCCTGAGTTCTTCAATATTGGGACTTATCATGGGTTTTCTATTATCTGCATACATTCACTGACACATAGGAGTTGTTTATGGATGAAGAGAGGAAGGTTTCTTCAGAGGGTGTTGTGAATGAGGAGGATTTGAGGACTCAATTCTTAAGGGTCAATGAGCCAGTGGTTCTAGTTGACCGAAGGCGACTACCGAAAGAGGAGGAGGTGCAGAGCGATTGAAGCTAAAGGAAAAGCAATTATGGAGGGGGAGCCTAGCACGGGTAAAGGAGACGCAATTTCCATGCAATCATCTAGTCAACCTACCCTTCAACAGATCCTTCTATTAAAGAAGCAATTATTCTTCCTCCTCTAACTTAGACCTCATGGAAAGTGGAGAAATATAATCCAAACGAGCCGAGGTTAGCTTGGTGAAATCTTCTAACTCCTATCATAGTAGTCGGGACTCCTTCCATGCCTGGAGATGTTCCAACCGAGGGTATTTCCCTTCTCTCTCCTTAGTTTCAGAAAGTTGTGACATGTCGCCTAGTAGTTGGGCTTCTAGTCGGGAGCCTCATTATCCGACTAGGATTGATCATTACTCTTCCTTCTTTACGTACACCTTTGGAAAAGACTACTTCTGAGGCTGGAGCAAAGGCAGCGGAAGAACATCAAGTACCCTTAGGCGAAGATAAGGGGTAGGAGGATGAAATGATAGATTCTCAAGAACTTAGATGGCAAAGAGACTCCGGCCGAATGAGATGATGTCGTCATATACACCGGCGAGTCTGGGAATACTGTTCTTTGAGCGTAGTAGAGATGAAGGGGCAGGATAAATGAAAGATCCTACACTTCAAATTCAAGTCATCCACATGACCCCTTATGTAACGACCTGTATTTTACATATCGAACGATCGTAAAATAATTATATTTTATTCCCTGGTGCTTGGATCATTCTCATATTTTAATATGTCTCACGGGGATGTGAGACGTGACATGAATTATTTTTTATTGAATCGACTTGTAACCATTTTGCCCTTAATTTTACTTTTGTGGCCATAACTTTTGATAAGGATCGAATCAGGTACTGAAAACGGTCTTATTGGATTACAATGGTGGTTTACAATTCCATAGAGTGGTCACATGAAGAATTTCGTTCAGTGGTTTGGAAGGAATCGTTGTTTTATGTTTCAGCTTCTGTTAGGCACACTGATCAGTAACTAGTGGGCTGATTAGTTAAGCCCATTAGGCTAATGACCTATAGATATAAAAAGGGGGTTTGGAGAGAGAACTAGGGTTACTCTCCTAATTCTAGACTTTAGGTTGGGATCTGTGATTCTCTGGTTCAACCTAAAACCCTAATCCTCCCTTCTTTTCATTCATAATCATCATATATTGCATCTAGAAGACAAATCATAATCAAGGGAAGTTAGACCACCTCAAATTGCATCAAATTCAAAGATTTTGAGTGCTGTCCAGATCTGATCTCGTTGGATTTACATTGAATTGGGATTTAGGTGAGTGATAGATATCTCTCACACGAAAACTACGGATTGTATGGGTAATTTAGGATCAATTTTATATGTTACATGCTAAATTCACCCTAAATCTGATCATGTATGTTTTACCCAGATTTAGATGTCTTAGGAAAACCTAATTTGATCATGTTAACCAGATAATTGTTAGATTAATCTTGGTTATTGATATGTTAGATCCAAATCCTGCTAGATCTCATGTTTATGATATGTTTATGACCTAATTTTGATATATTCTTGTTTGTATGATCATGAATTACCGTACCATTGGTTGTTTCATTGGTATTTGATGAATTTCTTGTGTTGTATGTTAGTCACTTTGCCGTAGAAACATAGGATTGAAGAATAAAGCAAATTGGAGGTTCAGATGATCATATTTAGACGAAACTTAGCAGAGGCACCCTGGATGACGAGGGATGGGAGCACGAAAAGTTTCATGCTGAAACAAGCTAAGTGTGTGGACCGATACTGGTCTATAGATGGGGACAAAATTTTAAGGGATGCATCGTGATGGTAAACCAAGGCTGTCTACAAATTTCCAAGTCTTTCAGAGTTGATTGGAGATGGGTTGAAGATTAATCACTCATGTACATCGGTGGACCGACATGAGTTTTTACTGGATGAACTGATTGCTATGAAAATGGTCCGGCAGGAAGTACATGGGGAGTGTGGTATAGTGGTTAAGAAACTTAGCGAAAAATGGCTAAGTATATGGACTGGTGCCAATTCATATGGACTAGTACCGATCGATCAGGTTGACAAATGGGGAGCCGTTGTTTTGGGGACTTGAAGGCGATGGTTCCTAGGGGTTGCTGGCGAAGTTCGGATGGAAATGGACTTCGGATTATTGATGTGCATTTCAAAGATGGATGATGCTTCAATTGTGAAGTCATGTTAAAGTGGTTGGAGTCGGATTGAAGTGGTATTGGTCGTGATGCGACATACAATCCAGTATGTCAATGGATTGACATGATGGTAGTCAATCATGAATGATAATGGAATGGCTCGAGAAATATATTGAGCCGCTGAGATGAAAGGCTTGACAGATTTGAAGTGCCAAGAAATCATTGGTAACCGAAGTGTTCTAGCACACTCAAAGCAGTGGTATTGTGGGGATGCCTGTTAGGATCAGAATGGATAGATCGCGTACCCTAGGAAGTCATGATGGGCCTAGTTGTCTTCGTCGAGTATGAAAAACATAGTGTAACAACCCGAGATTTTGGCGATATAAATTAATTAGTGTAAATTTGGCACACATCCGTAAAATTAAACTTAATTAACGTCACATCCCCCCGCTCTAAAAACCTCTTTTCTCGTCCCTATTTTTTTCCAGGCTATTATTTTCCCACAAATATCCCCATTCTAATGTTCGATCTAAAAATGGCGTCTTCATTGCGTGGATTAGTTGGAATTTTTTCGATCTGACATTTGATCTACTGATCGATATTATTTTGACAATCTCATATTCAATTTAGTTGGAATTTATTCATGGTTTTTGCTCGACATTCGTTGATAGATTTAATGGATGTTTCTTCTTCAAGGTAATTTATAGTTCTTCTTTATTTTTTTTGCATTCATGACTATTCTAAATATGTGCATAAAAATATGCAACTATTATGATTGTCTTCATAAAAGCATATGCAATTATTTTGAATAGTTGCATACAAGTATGCAAATATTCTGAATATATGCTACAGGTATGCTATTATTTTTAAAATAAACAAATGTATGTGTATCTGTGGTGAATAAATGCATACAAGTATGCAACTATTTTGAACAGTTGCATAAAAAAATGAACCTGTTCTTAATATCCGCAAATATAATTGCAGATTTGTATGCATTTATTTTAAATACTTGCATTTTTATATGCAGTTTTGTTTGATTACTATTTATAAGTTTGATTATTGTTGGTTTTTTTCTTTGTATAACAGTGCTTTTTCTGATGTTGGTGTACTGGTGTTGTTGAGGTTTGGAAACGATAATTTTTCTATATGTCTTTATTTTGATAGTTCTGTTAATACCATGAGAGATGTTGTTTGTGATAAAGGGACTGATTTAAGTCCATTGTCGTTTGGATTATATTGCTTTAGAGATGGTTTAAGAAAGAATATTGAAACTAATTCTGATCTTCTATCTATTTTTTGTTGGATGCACATAATCATGAGGATTAATTAGTTATTTTTGTTGAGGCAATTCATAGTAGTTCTTCATTTAACATTGCAAGGTCAGATAATGTTTCTTGTGGTAATGATTCTTCTTTTGCTAAAACTAGTGATTCTATAAATCAATTCAGGCAATTGTTGAGAAGTGATTTGAATCAACCTATTTTTTTTCTGGTGTTAGTCAGCAATTTCCAGGAGGTGTTACTGAATTTAGGCTATATGTGATGATGTATAGTATGAAGACTGGATACAAGCTTAATTTGGTTAAGAATGACAAGGAAAGAGTTAAGTCTGTTTGTTATAAACAAAATTGTAGTTTCAGGATTCATGCTTCTCTTAAGTTTAATCTTCCTGGATATTTTGTTGTAAAGAGATTTCAACCTGAACATACTTGTGGTACTGGAATTCATGACATAAACAATCTTGTTGTATCCAGTAAATTGATTAAGATGTTGGTTTGTGATCATATTCAAGCTAATCCGTTAATGAAGACTAAGGACATTATTAACTTGTTTTGAATTGAGTATAATGTTATTTTGAAGTATTATTATGCTTACAGTGGGAAGAGCTTGGCATTAATTAGAAGATTTACATTGAAGTGATGTGATGTCCTATCATCATTTGTTGTCGTTTTGTGATGCTGTTGTCACTACTAATCCTAGAAGTAAAGTTGTTTTAGAGTGTAATGATGTTACACGTCAATTTGAGAAGGTTTTCATTGGATTTGAAACTTGTGCATTTGGATTTAAATATAATCGGCCTTTAATTTTTGTTGCTGCTACTTTTATGAAGGGAAGAGATCAAGGCTATTTAATGGCTGCTACTGGTAAAAATAGAAATGAAGGTATGGCATTTTACAGTTTATTTTGCATTGATAACAATTATTCTGATTTTATGCATACAGTATGCAGTTTTTTTAAATATATGCATGTATATATGCAATCATTTTGAATAAGTGCATACTTGTATAATAATCTTTTGAATATATGCATTCAAGTATGCATCTTTTCTTAATACATACGTTCAAGTATGCAAAAATTATGAATAGATGCATACAAGAATTCAGAATATCTGCATACAGGTATGCAAATATTCGAAATATTTGTATAGAAATATGCAATTATTCTGAATATATGCATACATATATGCAATTACTCTGAATGTACATAGTGTATGCAACTTTTCTGATTATGTGCATTCAAGCAATTATTTTTAAAATCTACATGCAAGTGTGCAACTATGCTTAAATATGGAAAAATAATTAAGAATTGCCAGTATGTATGTAGTTTTACTATAAACCTGTACTACAGTGTAGAACTACTGTTTAATTTTTTAGTACTTGTGCATGTTTTACCGCTATTTTTTTTCTAATTGTTGCGGTTGTTTATTCTTTTGTTTAGTTAATTATATGCTTGTTTGTTTTCATAAGTTTTTCCCCTATAGCAATTGATATTGTGTCTAGAGAAGATGAAGACAATTGGATTTGATATTGTGAACAATCTAAAGAGTTTCTTAAAGATGATAGTAGAATATTTGTTTTTAATTGAAATTGTCATCCTCGTATTCTTGTTGCTATTCCAAAGTTGTTTCCAAATTCAGTTCATGGTTCTTATTTTTATCATTTGAACAACAGTTTAAAGGTTGCTCTAAAATCTCAATTTTCCAAATCAAATAAGAAGTTTTTGTTAGATATTTTTGCAAGTTGCCTATGCTTCCAATTTGATTGAATTTAGTGTTGCATTGAAGAATTTTAGAGATGTTGGTGGATCCACTGTGGCAAACTTTTTGAGTGGAATTCCTTTTGAAAAGTTTACTAATGTTTTTTCCCTGGTTGTCGTTATGGTGAAATGTCATCTAATTGTTCGGAGAGTTTTAACTAGTGGATTTTGGAGGAAAGACATTTACCAATTACTGCTTGTTTGAATAAAATTAGATTAAAGTTAGTGTAACTTATGTTTGATCGTCGTGAAGTTGCTTCTACTTGGAATAGCGCTTTATGTCCTGCGAATGAAACTCGGATAAAAAATCTTCATTTGGAAGGAACTTCGTGGTTTGTTATCAAATTAAGTGAACATGTGTTTGAAGTTCATTCTCCAGTACATCAATTTGTTGATTTATATAGTCGAGTTTGTTCTTGTAACATGTGGCGGATTAATGGTTTTCCTTGCGCTTATGCCGTTAGATGTATTTTAAGTTGTGACAAGTTGAATGTACATGAATACATTGAAGATTATTTCAAAGTCGGTTATTTTCAATTAGCTTATTCTCATCCAATCAATCATATCATAAACTTTATGGGTGAATGAAGATGCAATTATAGCTCCTCCAAAACGTTGAAGAATGCCTGGTAGTCCATCGTCTTCAAAAAGGTTGAAATCTACTGGTGAATTTACAAAGACTATTAGATGTGGTTTATGCAAGAAGTTGGGTCATAAAAGAACTTGTTCTTCAAAAGAAAGTGAAGCGACCCGAACTTCCCGGTCTACGAAGAGAAGAGAAAGAACGAATTACTTTGAGGACAAGACGAATCAGAACACAAATAGAAGAACTTTTCATTGTATATTACAACAATATCATCAGAATACAAGAATATACAGAGTATGAATAAATATTACACAGAAAATAAATATCAGAGATTACAATACATTACATAGCAGCGGAAAATAATATAATACACAACTGAAAGAGATATATGGATACAGAGCTTTTCGGATATCGTTCCAGCTGTAAATCTGGATCCTGTGAATATAAATCTGCAAAACCAAAACTACTAGCTTCCCGTGTCAAAATAAGGGTACCCAGAGTTTAGGTTAAAACAATAAACTCTAAGTCAGTCATGGGAATGGTGTGAGAACTAAAACAATTATTAATCTTTATTTTAAAGTTAGGTAAATCAAGGGACCACGCCGTATAACACGGAACGGGTTTCCTCCTAAGAACACCAGTGCATAAAACAACAGCGCAATGCTAAATAAAGAACAATGAAGCTATTTTAAGACCCAGGTCCCGTCACACAATGTAACGCAAGCCGGAGGATAGGGTTTTTACCTTATAATAGCCAAAGAATGCTTGATACGCTAAAAACAAATCATTGGATACTATTATAAGTGCATAGTATATAAAACAATTTCAATCATAAGTATCAATCATAGACGGCATGAGTGCCCCATACCACTATGTCGCCATACTAGGCTCTACAAATAAAACCACAAAGTCACGTATTGGAAATTGGATTTCCATCTATGAACCGAGGCCAGGGATCGTCCTCTACCAATTCGAGATGCTCTAGCCCGTGTCTCAGGACCCATACTCAGGTGGGCCCTTGGAGCGACAGGGCCGGTCCACCGATGTGGATTAAAATGCCTGAACACTACGTTTCCCCACCCTTTGGGGTGTCAATGAGCCAACGAATGACTCCATCGGTCCCGGATCGACCGATATAACCGAGGCGCCTCGCAACAACAACAACCACACAGGTGAAAATAATATAAATGTCAGCCAGTTTAAGCACTGACACCACCTCTAGCTAGAAAGAAACGCATGTCCTCCCTGAGGTCCTCTCCCGTTTCTGGTTCACAACCGGGGTGTGAGTCTCGCGAATCAATGCTACACAAAGCTATGCCACACAGGCCGTGCTTTGATCATCAACCATAAGACTTTGCTTTTCAACAGAAGCCTTGATCATTTGCCACTTAGGCATGCCACACAGGCCATTCACTCCATGCGATTGATATCCATCAATATATAACCCCTGAGCTCGTACGTCTCAGAGAAAGGCGTTAAGCAAGAGAATAAATTCTCCACCGCCAAACAGATAAATATATTTAATAGAAATCAATCACACAAAATAAAATCCAATGTCAGACACACAGTCCATTTACAAGTTCGTTTTGGGTCTGAACGAAACCGGAGGCACCTTGTACCTCACATATCCATCGATCTCCAAGTACGTCCGGACGATCACCGACTGATTCCCTCCTCTTGGGTGTACAGCCCAATTAAGATCATCAGTAATCACCCAAACGATGTGAAGACCTCCGGTCTTTGACCACCGTCTTTATCCTCGACACCACGTCGAATCAGTTATTCAAAATGGGATAAAGCCGGTCTTTCTGAACAACTCGCATATATAATAAACAAGTGTTACACAAACACAACATACACCTCATTCCAATTCAGAATATTCTTTTATTCAAATATTCTTATACTTTGGGAAAGGTTCCCATTAATTTTATCAAATATAAATTTTTTGAATTTATTCTTTAATCTTCCTTGAATATCAATTCAAACTAGTCGGGATTAGCGAACCACACTGTAACACCCCACCTCTGTTAAGGACACTCACAAAGGGAATGCCTTAACTTTGGTGGAGTGTTTTAGTAGGCAGAAAAGAAATTTACAAGACAGATAAGCAATACTTGAGAAATTATAACTTTATTACAACGGAAAAACAGAAATCAGTTTGGTTACATCTTTCCCAAAAACTCAAGTACATAAATATCAGTCTTGTTCAGGAAATCATCAGAGTACAAAACTTTAAAATCATAATCCCCACATAAGCTGCCATAAGGAGTCAAGCCATACTTTAAGCACTCTATGTACTTCAAGCAGAAGAAATCCGGATCAAGCTAAAGTGTTCCCTCCTTGGAAAACCTGGGGGGAAACGTAAGAAAAAGGGGCGAAAACAAGCAAGGTAAGACATAAAGTCTGGCAAGTCCAGTGACTTTCAGCATATGAACAGATAATAATAATCATTGCATGCAAATAAATCTGGATGAGATAACAGTAACAGGAGCAGCAGATGTACTTAGGTTAAACAAAAGGAACAGAATGGTATTACTTTTCATTTCTCTGCACTAATACTAGTATAACAGGATTAGGTGTCACCCTAATGTCTAAACTGAAACAAAACGGGAACAGAATAATTTCCACAGAAGAGAATGCTAGTAATGGGCCTTTGCCACCCCAACAGAAACAAACAGAAACAAAATGCTAATAATGGGCCTTTACCACCCGAACAGAAACAGACAGAAACAGAATGCTAATAATAAGCCTTTACCACTCGAACAGAAACAGACAGAAACAAAATGCTAATAATGGGCCTTTACCACCCGAACAGAAGGTACGGAAAACAGAAACAGATTAATCCCTACAGAAACAGAATGTAGAATTAGGTGTACACTAGTAAATGGGCCTTTACCACCCGAACAGACGGTACCAGGCAGAAACAGACAGGTGTTGCCACCCAACAGAAACAGACGGTACCAATAGAAACAAACAGAACTAAGTGTACCCTAAAACCCTACCCCAAGCGATCGGCTCCCTAATACATAAATACCCTGTGTCGGCTCCACAAAAGGGTGTATCACTCCCTAAAGTGACAACCAATTGGCACAGACCTATTTACAGATGTCACGGCGTCTTACATCCTCAGAGGCAGACCGGGATCCATGCACGCACATGACCCGGTTGGAACGCACCATCAACACCCCTCGCCATTATCATAATGAACCACTTATAATTAGTTCAGTAAGCGTGCCCGGGCCCTACGTACTGTTGGGTCAAAGTTTGATACCAGAAAGGGCTACTGACTAATATGGTCCCAAACAACAGATGACATAAGTAATTTCCCTCCTAACCTTGTGTCCCCAGACTAACAAATTTTCAGATTAACTTGTTTACAAGTTCAGACATACAGAGTTCAGATCAACTAGTTCACAGATCAGACAAGTTTTCAGACTAATGGATCAGATATACGGATTTAACAGATTTACAGATTTGTCTAACTTTGTAGTTGGGCCTACAGATTCACGAAACTGGTTTGTTACATTCATTAGTCCAATTGGTTTAACCCTATCCACCCAACACGTTTTAGACATCATATTTATCCCAGATTTGCATTAATTAAATATTAATGCGCATACCTCTCACATTAGGTCGGTAGCTTGTGGCCGCTGGATATGTCGGGCGGTTCCGGGCAGACTTCTGCCATAAGCCAGACCTAACCTCGTGTCTAAGCATATTTTAGTTATGCCTACGACCTCTCACATTAGACTGACAGTTTGCGGTCGCTGGTTAAGCCGGTTGGTTTCGGGCAGGCTTCTACCGCAAACAGAGTCTAACCTAGTGTCATAGCCAATTCGTTCCAATATAGATTTTTCAGATATCAGACTAAGGTTATTTAACAGATTAAACTTCTGTACAAGTTACAGCAGATTATTCGAGGTTCTATTAACAAGTTTTGCTCAATTTTAAGTCGAGCCTACAGATTTACATACTTCAAATTTCAACATTTCAGTTCCAACAGATTACGTCATTCAACAGATTAAATAGATAACAGATCTTGCAGATTAGGCTATTTAGCAGATTTAGCAGATAAGACAATTTAACATAATTAGCAGATTAGGCCATTAAATCTAATTAGCAGTTTAGGCAATATAACAGAACTAGCAGATTAGGCGATATAACAGATTTAGTAGATTATATATATCTAAAACTCTATTTACATATCTTGCCCAGTCATAAATTTAGCCTAAACTTACATGCCTGAATCAAGGTCATGATTCATAATACAATATATGCCCCAAATCTTAGCCTTAATATTCCCTTTTACAGTTCATGTCAAAACTAGATTTAATATTCTAGTCCACCATTTATGTCCAAGACTAGTACACATGTAAATCATTCACTATTATAACCAATTCAGATTATGCCAACATATTTGCTATGCCAGGTTTACTTAATTAAGCTACGCCCAACCCCCGTATAACATGTTTCCACAAGTTCTCTAAATACTCATGAAATGGCCCTATAGGCTCGATATACATAACAGTGAATGGGAATAAACTAGAAAAGTTACATACTAAATATGAGATCTAACATCATTAAGGGAAAAGGCATAAGAAACCAACTACAATAGTTATAGGCAACTAACCACAATATTCATGGGCGACTAATCACAATAGTTTCTTATTCAATGTTATAGGCAACTAACCACAATAGTCATGGGCGACTAATCACAATAATTTCATAGTCAATGAATAATAGTCATAAGCAATAGTCTCATAGTCAATGAATCATAGTCATAGGCAATAGTCTCATAGGCAACAGTTTCATGTCTAATTATGCATTATTATTTGTCCCAAAATTTAGCGTTCGTGCATTAATCTCTTATGAGATGTGGCGCAGGCTCGTGGTAGCCTGGCTATAGAACAGAAAGAAGAAAGAGGTACAGAATAGTCACAGAAAAACAGATCTGACAGATAAGAATATAACCTCATATTCAGATTTATAATCATGTCACAATTGTAATTACAGTTTATAGCGGAAAATAACTGTACTTGCCATTCATGGTTTTAAGAAAGAATAATAAATTGTTGTTGTAGCTCTAAACTTTGATTTGAGATTTGATTTATCTTTTAATTCTAATCAGGTTGGAAGAAGATGCATCAGTCCAAGTTTTGATTCCAGCGGAGTAGCGGCGCCATTTTTTATTTTTAATTAGAACAGAGGCAGAATATAGGCAGAATGAAATTGTGTAGAGAAAATGAGGCTAGGGGGCTGTTTATATAGGATTAGGCAGACGAATCCGGATAGAAAACGAGTCTAAATACATCAGAATGCATCAGGTTCAGAAAGTGAGTTCGGGAGGCAGGTCGACCCCCAGGTCGACACTATGGTCGACCTGGTCCCCCCAAGTCGACACTATGGTCAACTTGGCCCCTGGGAGGTCGACACTATGGTCGACCCCCAGGTCGACCTGGTCCATGGGCGGGAATTTTCCCGCCCAGCCTGTTCTGGGATTTTGAATTCGAATTTGAATTCGAATTTTCGAGTTGTTTTCGATTCTGAAATTCTATGAAACTTCGGAGGGCCATATCTCCCTCATACGGACTCCGTTTCTCGAAAACTCGGACTCTTTTCCAAGCAAAATTTCGAGACGAACGCAATGGCGCAACCCGTTTCCCTTGATTCTTATTTTGTAAATTAATTATTCTCTGATTTGTTACTTGTACGTTCATAGAAAATACGGGGTGTTACACACACCGAAGTAATCATTTATTTTATTTGCCCAATCCCAACCTATTCATCCCATGAAGTTAAACTAGTAATACTTCATATCTAACACCACGGTGTTATCGGTAAATTCAATTACCATTTCACGTTCAAATATAATTAAAGATTTAACTATCGACTGGAGCAAAACTGGTGGTACTCCATTCTCGATCATTTCAATCTAATTAAAGATTCATTAAAACTCCACTTAGTTTTAATCTTTAACTGGGTTAAAGAATCAATGTCATTTAAAACACGGTTCACTATAAACCCTAAATCACATTCCATTAATTATCGGGTTAAAGAACGAGTGTTATTTAAAACACCATTCATGATAAACCCAAAATTCAATTCAAATTCAATTCCAATTAAATACCATTTAATTGGTACACTTCCTTAAATCTAAATAAGAAGATTTTTTTTTCAACTTGGTTTAAGAACAGTGTTAATGAAGACACCATTCACGACAAACCCAAATCACATTTGATATTTAAATACAAGACTCTGAATAGAAAATATATCGGCTTATATTCAATATCAATTTCTACGACCAACAAATATCATATTGGAAATAACGATATAAATATATCTTTCAAATTCCCATAACAATATCTGTTTCATCACGAAATCCAACATCGAAATATTCCAAAGACAATTTCGATTCAAATCCGGACCAATTCAATTATTGGAAATTCTGGTTACTTTTAAAACCATTTAAAATCCACTTTATTTATTTTTAAAAATAAATAGAATTATAATTCTAGTTCAAAACTAGTTCATTTCGATAAAAATCTATTTTTATCTTTTCAAATATGGATTTTTTCATCCCAATTTTTCCCAAATCATTTCTTATGATTTTACACAAATTATTTCTATTTTTAATAATTTTATCAAGGCCCGTACAGTCGATTTCCATCAATGGCCAACGAACTACGCTTACATATATCTTTTCCAAATTTGATTTGGACATAATTCCAAATCCAACCGTTAGATTTCAAATCTCTAATATTCATTAGAAAGCTCTTTTCGATACGAACCCAACGGTTCCGGTCTTAGGAGAATCCGACGGTCAATCTCCCGCAATATCCATTCGAAGACAATGGTCGAAATTCGCGAACTGTCGCAGCGCGGCGCGTTCTGTTCAGGCCATTATATATATAATATATATATACATATATATTATATATTTCGTCGATTTTCTTTCAAAACGTATTTTATAAATCGTTTAAAATTCGTTTTCAAAACGATTTCAACTTCATATTCAATTTCGAATCAAAATTGAATAATCCACATCATCGATATACAAATGATAATATTTTCAAAACGTTATATTTTGAAATCACTTCGTTTTCTATATTCATTATAAAAATTAATAAAATCGATATAAATATCGTTCACGTCAAAATGGCGTCAATCTAATCAACACGGCTTTTATTCAACGCATGAATGTTTATTCTATTCAACACATGAATATATATTTTATTTCAACACATGAATATATATATTTTCAATTCAACACATGAATATATATATTTTCAATTCAACACATGAATTTATTTTCTAAATTGGAATGAGGTCCAATCAATTACCATATAATGTTAATTATGTGGATTTTTCTACAACACATGTATATAATAGCAACGATAAATAATCAACCATCATCCAGAGTGCACCACACCACTGCATAAGCATTAAATATAAATAATTAACGCTTACACAGTCTGTCAACCCATCGATTGACATACAACTAAACAATCGGGATTAGTGTACGTCAAATATCATCCCAATACCCGTGTAGGGTTTCAAATTAACAAACACAGATTTTTATTTGTGCAGTTGGGCGATGTGTAAATTTATCGTTCCAATCAATATCAGTCAAATCAGTGTATATAAACAAATAGTCCGATTTATTTATTAGTATTTATTTTATATACACATTAAAAATTATATTTTTAACTATAAAATATTTTTCACTATAAAATATTTTATTTCATTTCACATCACACAATTAAATTTCACAACATAGCAACCAAACAAACAAGTCATCCATGGTCTGTGGACGACGAGTATCGGGTGCTGCTAAGCACCGTCTGCATCCTAGTATATATTTCAACTAGAAAATAAATAAAAGTGAGGAGTTCTCACTGACTAGCTAAACCAAACGCCATGACTCTTCATGTGTAGAAAACCTTCGTCGTGCTCGCCTTTCGTCACTTTCGCCGTCCTCATTCGCTACATATATAAAAATCACATTTTATATTGTTGCTAGGTATATAAAAATCACATTTTTATAATCGCTTTATATGGATAAAAATCACATTTTTATACCGCCGCTATAATAAAGATCATATTTTTATCACGCTAACTTCATACTAAAAAATTATATTTTTATCACTTCATTTCAATAAATA
Organism: Allium sativum; assembly: GCA_030737875.1. Lineage (NCBI taxonomy): Eukaryota > Viridiplantae > Streptophyta > Magnoliopsida > Asparagales > Amaryllidaceae > Allium > Allium sativum. The sequence goes on along the minus strand of CM060916.1, from coordinate 743,423,787 downwards.
AAAATCATATTTTTATTTCTACTCCATGTGCATTTACAACGCTTCTTTCTATATAAAGATTATATTTTTATATTTCTACTTCATATATAAAGATCGAATTTTTATTTCGACGCTATAAAAATCACATTTCTATTTCAACGTATATATAATAAAAATTAGATTTTTATTTCGTTACATATATAAAGATCAAAATTTTTACTATCTATATAATATAAAATTGTATTTTTACTATCTCTATAATATAAAAGTCATATTTTTATATCTTCTATAAATTAAAAATTGAATCTTTCAAAGGTAAAAATCGAATCTTTTCAAAAGTAAAAATCGAATCTTTACTTCGTTTCAAGACGATAAAAATCTCGCCTTTAACTAATTAAAAATCTTACTTTTTTATAATCAGACATCTAACTTTCTTATGATTTTAAATCTAAACTTTTTATTACTAAAAATCTGAACTTTTTTATTATTAAAATTCTAAAATTCATGTTAACAAAAATCTAAGCTTTTCTAAATAATAAAGAAAAAACTAATCTTTTCTATAACTAAAAGTCTAAAACCAAAGAAGGTCAAACTTACAGTGGGGCGGGGGTTTTCTGTTCGTCGAGGGTGGTGCTGGGGTTCGTTGGCGGGGGATATGGCGTCGTATGAGGGGCGGGGGGGGGGGGGGAGTGTTCTCGATCGTGGAGGGGGTGCAGGGTCTCGAACGGCGGAGGAGGGGGAAAAATCGCCTGTGGAGGCGGCGTGGGGCCTTCAGGTAGTGGTGCGGCCTGCGAGGTCGGCGGTGGAAGAAGGATGGGAAGAACGAGGGTCAGGGCGGTCGGTTTTAGATCGGGGTTAGGGGGTTTGGGGCTGCGTCGATCAAGGAAAGGGGGTCCTTGCCGGAGCGGCGGTGGCGGCGCCGCCCTGGAGGGGCGCGATGGCGGTTCCTCCGCCTCCGTCCTTCTTCTAATTTTTTTCCCTTGTTTGTATGAAACGGGGGGGGGGGGGGGGTCCTGAGAGATAATAGGAGAAAGGGGTGGGGTGTTTATTTTTTTTATTTAATTATTTTATTTCTAAAAGCAACTTTTTATTTCGATCTCGAAATCGAACCCACCAACTGTCGTCTATAACTAATTACCCCCATTCTGAACACAATGGGATATGTATCGTAAGCTGATTCGATCGTTTCAACCAGTTTCCATCAAAATCAAAATATAACTCTATATATTGAATTTGAATGCGCATTTCAATTTACCCGGGCCACATACGGACTCTAAAAATTCCCGAAAAATATTTTCTAGCTTCGTATTGACGATACGGTCCTAAAAAAATTGATTTCGTCAAATTCTGAGACCATTTGACAAATGGCCATTTTCCAGTCGATTAAATTCAGCTGAAATGGTCAAAACACATTTTCCTTTGCCACGCTGACATATTGATTCGAAAAATTACGAATTTTGAAACCTAGTAATAACTTGACGTCACGGATCCAATAAAAGTGGTTTCGTCGAAAACTGAGGTCTTTTGCAAAATTCCCATTTATTAGGGCCAAATTCCATAGCGACTATTCTGAAATTTCATCTGGGAATAACTTTTGATCCCCCCTATGAAATTCTGGTTTTTTTGATTCGTTAGAAAGATATTCTCAAGTAAATCCTAATATTTTTGGTTTCGCTAAAATCCGGTTTATTTTGCACCCGGTACATTCATTTGAAATTTGAAATCGAATTTTCGAACTACCGCGCCATTTTCAATTCCTTTTATAATTTAAAATAAATTTATATATTCTAACGATGATCAATATAAATATATACGTTCTATTTTATTCAAAATAAATTTCTCGTTGTTATTATTAAAATAATTCATTTTAAATATTCAAAATTCGCTAAAATTGCCAAAATAAAAATTTCAAATTGGCTCAGATTTCCGGGTTATTACTATTTCCCCTACTTAAAACTTTTCGTCCCCGAAAAGGAACGAAGCTGAAAGTTGTTTCACAAACCAACTCAAATTTCACTATTTTCTTTACGGCTTAAGTTCCTCAACTTTTCAGTTTCTAAAAACTTTTCAATTTTTTCAAAACTTTGGCTACCCCCCTAAATTTTCGAAAAATTTCGCCATAACCTCCCCTGCACCGGGGACTTCGGGATATTTCATATAGCCTCCCATGGCCTTCTTTAATCCAAAAGAAAAAGAAAAAAGCCAAGCGGCTAGCCAGTCGGCTCATAAAATCATCATCACCCAAGCAAAGCAGTAAATTATGGTAAACATGTACCTATTTGTCAGGCAAACAATTTTATTCTTCTGCTCTAGCCTCCTTGCTATGACCTGTTCAATGTAAGTACATGTACATGCATGCAAATGCGATAAATTTTCAATACAATTTACTATTTGGTTCAAATTGGCTATATTGTTCAACATTTTAATTAATCAAACAACACAATCAGCAATCAATTAGTTGATTAGCTTTTCAAATTCATAACTTTTATATATAGTCAAAAAATTAAATTTTTGATGCCAAATCATAACAATAAGCCCTATCTAATTTCGGTTCTCACACCAGTCAATTGGAAATATATAGAAATCCCACCTTCGAAACACGAACACAATTTCTGATAATGCTGCAGCATTATCAGAATCATCCCGGGCGACTAGAGTGCGATTCTATATCTATCTTGTATATTAAAACTTCAAGTACACGCGGATCAGACATATACGCAAAATATTTATATACTGGATTGTCCAAATTCAGTATAAAATAAATAATCGAATACAAATAATTGATTTAAATTTTCAAAACAAAAATTGTTTTCACTTTTATTTTAAAAACATCGCTCTTCACACTCGTTCGAGGATACTACTGATCCCATCTCTAATGAGTCATTCTCGTTGGATATTACTAATCCAATCTCTGATGAATTCTTTCGTTTGGTTCTAACGTGTCTTGTTCTCTGAGCTTTGTAAACCAAAGCTTTGATACCAAATGAAGCGACCCGAACTTCCCCGGTCTCCGAAGAGAAGAGAAAGAACGAATTACTTTGACGACAAGACGAATCAGAATGCAAACAGAAGAACTTTTCATTGTATATTACAATAATATCATCAGAATACAAGAATATACAGAGTATGAATAAATACTACACAGAAAATAAATATCAAAGATTACAATACATTACATAGCAGCGGAAAATAATACAATACACAACTGAAAGAGATATACGGATACAGAGCTTTCCGGATATCGTTCCAGCTATAAATCTGGATCCTATGAATATAAATCTGCAAAACCAAAACTACTAGCTGCCCGTGTCAAAATAAGGGCACCCAGAGTTTAGGTTAAAACAATAAACTCCAGGTCAGTCATGGGACTGGTGTGAGAACTAAAACAGTTATTAATCTTTATTTTAAATTTAGGTAAATCAAGGGACCACGTCGTATAACACGGAACGGGTTTCCTCCCAAGAACACCAGTGCATAAAACAACAGCGCAATGCTAAATAAAGAACAATGAAGCTATTATAAGACCCAGATCCCATCATACAATGCAACGCAAGCCGGAGGATAGGGTTTTTACCTTATAATAGCCAAAGAATGCTTGATACGCTAAAAACAAATCATTGGATACTATTATAAATGCATAGTGTATAAAACAATTTTAATTATAAGTATCAATCATAGACGGCATAAGTGCCCCATACCACTATGTCGCCATACTAGGCTCTACAAATAAAACCGCAAAGTCACATATTGGAAATTGGATTTCCATCTATGAACCGAGGCCAGGGATCGTCCTCTACCAATTCGAGACGCTCTTGCCCATGTCTTAGGACCCATACTCAGGTGGGCCCTTGGAGCGACAGGGTCGGTCCACCGATGTGGATTAAAATGCCTGAACACTGCGTTTCCCCACCCTTTGGGGTGTCAATGAGCCAACGAATGACTCCATCGGTCCCGGATCGACCGATGTAACCGAGGCGCCTCGCAACAGCAACAACCACACAGGTGAAAATAATATAAATGTCAGCTAGTTTAAGCACTGACACCAACTCTAGCTAGAAAGAAACGCATGTCCTCCCTGAGGTCCTCTCCCGTTTCTGGTTCACAACCGGGGTGTGAGGCTCGCGAATCAACGCTACACAAAGCTATGCCACACAGGCCGTGCTTTGATTATAATCCACAACACTTTGCTTTTCAACATAATCCTTTATCATTTGCCACTTAGGCATGCCACACAGACCATTCACTCCATGCGATTGATATCCATCAATATATAACCCCTGAGCTCGTACGTCTCAGAGAAGGGCGTTAAGCAAGAGAATAGATTCTCCGCCGCCAAACAGATATATATTTAATAAAAATCAATCACACAAAATAAAATCCAATGTCAGACACATAATCCATTTACAAGTTCGTTCTGGGTCTGAACGAAACCGGAGGCACCTTGTAGCTCGCATATCCATCGATCTCCAAGTACGTTTGGACGATCACCAACTGATTCCCTCCTCTTGGGTGTACAGCCCAATCAAGATCATCAATAATCAGCCAAACGATATGAAGACCTCCATTCTTCGACCACCGTCTTTATCCTCGATACCACGTCGAATCAGTTATTCAGAATGGGATAAACCCGGTCTTTCTGAATAACTCGCGTATATAATAAACAAGTATTACACAAACACAACATACGCCTCATTCCAATTCAGAATGTTCTTTTATTCAAATATTCTTATACTTTGGGAAAGGTTCCCATTAATTTTATCAAAGATAAATTCTTTGAATTTATTCTTTAATCTTCCTTGAATATCAATTCAAACTAGTCGGGATTAGCGAACCACACCGAAGTAATCATTTATTTTATTTGCCCAATCCCAACCTATTCATCCCATGAAGTAAAACTGGTAATACATCATATCTAACACCACGGTGTTATCGGTAAATTCAATTACCATTTCACGTTCAAATCTAATTAAAGATTTAACTAATGACTGGAGCAAAACTGGTGATACTCCATTCTCGATCATTTCAATCTAATTAAAGATTAATTAAACTCCACTTAGTTTTAATCTTTAACTGGGTTAAAGAATCAATGTCATTTAAAAGACGGTTCACTATAAACCCAAAATCACATTCCATTAATTATCGGGTTAAAGAACGAGTGTTATTTAAAACAACGTTCACGATAAACCCAAAAATCAATTCAAATTCAATTCCAATTAAATACCAGTTAATTGATACACTTCCTTAAATCTAAATAAGAAGATTTAATTTTTTTCCTCAACTGGGTTTAAGAACAGTGTTAATAAAGACACCATTCACGACAAACCCAAATCACATTTGATATTTAAATACAAGACTCTGAACAGAAAATATATCGACTTATATTCAATATCAAATTCTACGACCAACAGATATCATATTGGAAATAACGATATAAATATATCTTTCAAATTCCCATAACAGTATCTGTTTCATCACGAAATCCAACATCGAAATATTCCAAAGACAATTTCGATTCAAATCCATTCCAATTCAATTATTGGAAATTCTGGTTACTTTTAAAACCATTTCAATTCCACTTTATTTATTTTTAAAAATAAATAGAATTATAATTCTAGTTCAAAACTAGTTCATTTCAATAAAAATCTATTTTTATCTTTTCAAATATGGAGATTTTCAACCCAATTCTTCCCAAATCATTTCTTATGATTTTACACAAATTATTACTATTTTTAATAATTTTATCAAGGTCCGTACAGTCGACTTCCATCAACGGCCAACGAACTGCACTTACATCGACCTTTTACAAATTTGATTTGGACATAATTCCAAATCCAACCGTTAGATTTCAAATCTCTAATATTCATTAGAAAGCTCTTTTCGATAAGAACCCAAGGTTCTGGTTTTAGGAGAATCCGACGGTCGGATCTCCCGCAATATTTATTCGAAGTCAATGGTCGAAATTCGCGAACTGCCGCAGCGCGGCGCGTTCTATTCAGGCCATTATATATAATATATATATTATATATTTCATCGATTTTCTTTCAAAACATATTTTATAAATCGTTTAAAATTCGTTTTCAAAACGATTTCAGCTTCATATTCAATTTCGAATCAAAATTGAATAATCCACATCATCGATATACAAATGATAATATTTTCAAAACGTTATATTTTGAAATCACTTCGTTTTCTATATTCATTATAAAAATGAATAAAATTGATATAAATATCGTTCACGTCAAAATGGCATCAATCTAATCAACATGGCTTTTATTCAACACATGAATGTTTATTCTATTCAACACATGAATATATATTTTATTTCAACACATGAATATATATATATATATATTTTTTCAATTCAACACATGAATATATATATTTTCAGTTCAACACATGAATTTATTTTCTAAATTGGAATGAGGCCCAATCAATTACCATATAATGTTAATTATATGGATTTTTCTACAACACATGTATGTAATAGCAACGATAAATAATCAACCATCATCCAGAGTGCACCACACCACTACATAAGCATTAAATATAAATAATTAACGCTTACACAGTCTGTCAACCCATCGATTGACATACAGCTAAACAATCGGGATTAGTGTACGTCAAATATCATCCTAATACCCATGTGGGGTTTCAAATTAACAAACACAGATTTTTATTTGTGCAGTTGGGCGATGTGTAAATTTATCGTCCCAATCAATATCAGTCAAATCAATGTATATAAACAAATCGTCCGATTTGTTTATTACTATTTATTTTATATACACATTAAAAATTATATTTTTGACTATAAAATATTTTTCACTATAAAATATTTTATTTCATTTCACATCACACTATCAAATTTCACAACATAGCAACCAAACAAACAAGTCATCCATGGTCTGTGGACGACGAGTGTCGGGTGCTGCTAAGCACCGTCTGCATCCTAGTATATATTTCAACTAGAAAATAAATAAAAGTGAGGAGGTCTCACCGACTAGCTACACCAAACGCCATGACTCTTCATGTGTAGGAAACCTTCGTCGTGCTCGCCTTTCGTCACTTTCGCCATCCGCATTCGCTACATATATAAAAATCACATTTTATATTGTTGCTATATATATAAAAATCACATTTTTATTATCGCTCTATATGGATAAAAATCACATTTTTATACCGCCACTATAATAAAGATCATATTTTTATCACGCTAACTTCATACTAAAAAATTATATTTTTATCCCTTCATTTCAATAAATAAAAATCATATTTTTATTTCTACTACATGTGCATTTACAACACTTCTTTCTATATAAAAATTATATTTTTATATTTCTACTTATATAAAGATTGAATTTTTATTTCGACGCTATAAAAATCAAATTTCTATTTCAACGTATATATAATAAAAATTAGATTTTTCAAATATCAGACTAAGGTTATTTAACAGATTAAACTTCTGTACAAGTTACAGCAGATTATTCGAGGTACTATTAACAAGTTTTGCTCAATTTTAAGTCGAGCCTACAGATTTACATGCTTCAAATTTCAGCATTTCAGTTGCAACAGATTACGTCATTCAACAGATTAAACAGATAACAGATCTTGTAGATTAGGCTATTTAGCAGATTTAGCAGATAAGGCAATTTAACATAATTAGCAGATTAGGCCATTAAATCTAATTAGCAGTTTAGGCAATATAACAGAACTAGCAGATTAGGCGATATAACAGATTTAGCAGATTATATATATATCTAAAACTCTATTTACATATCTTGCCCAGTCATAAATTTAGCCTAAACTTACATGCCTGAATCAAGGTCATGATTCATAATACACTATATGCCTCAAATCTTAGCCTTAATATTCCCTTTTACAGTTCATGTCAAAACTAGATTTAATATTCTAGTCCACCATTTATGTCCAAGACTAGTACACATGTAAATTGTTCACTATTATAGCCAATTCAGATTATGCCAACATATTTTCTATGCCAGGTTTACTTAATTAAGCTACGCCCAACCCCCGTATAACAAATTTCCACAAGTTCTCTAAATACTCATGAAATGGCCCTATAGGCTCGATGTACATAACAGTGAATGGGAATAAACTAACAAAGTTACATACTAAATATGAGATCTAACATCATTAAGGGAAAAGGCATAAGAAACCAACTACAATAGATATAGGCAACTAAACACAATAGTCATGGGCGACTAATCACAATAGTTTCTTATTCAATATTATAGGCAACTAACCACAATAGTTATGGGCGACTAATCACAATAATTTCATAGTCAATGAATCATAGTCATAGGCAATAGTCTCATAGTCAATGAATCATAGTCATAGGTAGTAGTCTCATAGGCAACAGTTTCATGTCCAATTATGCATTATTATTTGTCCCAAAATTTAGCATTCGTGCATTAATCTCTTATGAGATGTGGCGCAGGCTCGTGGTAGCCTGGCTATAGAACAGAAAGAAGAAAGAGGTACAGAATTGTCACAGAAAAACAGATCTGACAGATAAGAATATAACCTTAGATTCAGATTTATAATCATGTCACAATTGTAATTACAGTTTATAGCGGAAAATAACTGTACTTGCCTTTCGTGGTTTTAAGAAAGGATAATAAACTGTTGTTGTAGCTCTAAACTTTGATTTGAGATTTGATTTATCTTTTAATTTTAATCAGGTTGGAAGAAGATGCATCAGTCCAAGTTTTGATTCCAGCGGAGTAGCGACGCCATTTTTTATTTTTAATTAGAACAGAGGCAGAATATAGACAGAACGAAATTGTGTAGTGAAAATGAGGCTAGGGGGCTGTTTATATAGGATTAGGCAGACGAATCCGGACAGAAAACGAGTCTAAATACATCAGAATGTATCAGGTTCAGAAAGTGGGTTCGGGAGGCAGGTCGACCCCCAGGTCGACACAATGGTCGACCTGGTCCCCCCAGGTCGACACTATGGTCGACCTGGTCCCTGGGAGGTCGACACTATGGTCGACTCCCAGGTCGACCTGGTCCATGGGCGGGAATTTTCCCACCCATCATGTTCTGGGATTTTGAATTCGAATTTGAATTCGAATTTTCGAGCTGTTTTCGATTCTGAAATTCTCTGAAACTTAGGAGGGCCATATCTCCCTCATACGGACTCCGTTTCTCGAAAACTCAGACTCGTTTCCAAGCAAAATTTCGAGAAGAACGCAATGGCGCAACCCGTTTCCCTTGATTCTTATTTTATAATTTAATTATTCTCTGATTTGTTACTTATACGTTCACAGAAAATACGGGGTGTTACACACACCGAAGTAATCATTTATTTTATTTGCCCAATCCCAACCTATTCATCCCATGAAGTAAAACCAGTAATACTTCATATCTAACACCACGGTGTTATCGATAAATTTAATTATCATTTCACGTTCAAATATAATTAAAGATTTAAATATCGACTGGAGCAAAACTGGTGATACTCCATTCTCGATCATTTCAATCTAATTAAAGATTCATTAAAAACCCCACTTAGTTTTAATCTTTAACTGGGTTAAAGAATCAATGTCATTTAAAACACAGTTCACTATAAACCCAAAATCACATTCCATTAATTATTGGGTTAAAGAACGAGTGTTATTTAAAACACCGTTCATGATAAACCCAAAAATCAATTCAAATTCAAATCCAATTAAATACCATTTAATTGGTACACTTCCTTAAATCTAAATAAGAAGATTTAATTTTTTTTTTCAACCGGGTTTAAGAACAATGTTAATGAAGACACCATTCAAGACAAACCCAAATCACATTTGATATTTAAATACAAGACTCTGAATAGAAAATATATCGGCTTATATTCAATATCAAATTCTACGACCAACAGATATCATATTGGAAATAACGATATAAATATATCTTTTAAATTCCCATAACAATATCTGTTTGATCACGAAATCCAACATTGAAATATTCCAAAGACAATTTCGATTCAAATCCGGACCAATTCAATTATTGGAAATTCTGGTTACTTTTAAAACCATTTAAAATCCACTTTATTTATTTTTAAAAATAAATAGAATTATAATTCTAGTTCAAAACTAGTTCATTTCGATAAAAATCTATTTTTATCTTTTCAAATATGGAGTTTTTCATCCCAATTCTTCCCAAATCATTTCTTATGATTTTACACAAATTATTACTATTTTTAATAATATTATCAAGGCCCGTACAGTCGATTTCCATCAATGGCCAACGAACTACCCTTACATCGATCTTTTCCAAATTTGATTTGGACAAAATTCCAAATCCAACCTCTAGATTTCAAATCTCTAATATTCGTTAGAAATCTCTTTTCGATACGAACCCAACGGTTCCGGTCTTAGGATAATCCGACGGTCAGATCCCCCGCAATATCCATTCGAAGTCAATGGTCGAAATTCGCGAACTGCCGCAGCGCGGCACGTTCTGTTCAAGCCATTATATAATATATATATATATATATATATATATATTTCGTCGATTTTCTTTCAAAATGTATTTTATAAATCGTTTAAAATTCATTTTCAAAACGATTTCAACTTCATATTCAATTTCAAATCAAAATTGAATAATCCACATCATCGATATACAAATGATAATATTTTCAAAACGTTATATTTTGAAATCACTTCGTTTTCTATATTCATTATAAAAATGAATAAAATCAATATAAATATCATTCACGTCAAAATGGCATCAATCTAATCAACACGGCTTTTATTCAACACATGAATGTTTATTCTATTCAACACATGAATATATATTTTATTTCAACACATGAATATATATTTTTTCAATTCAACACATGAATATATATATTTTCAATTCAACACATGAATATATATATTTTCAATTCAACACATGAATTTATTTTCTAAATTGAAATGAGGCCCAATCTATTACCATATAATGTTAATTATATGGATTTTTCTACAACACATGTATATAATAGCAACGATAAATAATCAACCATCATCCAGAGTGCACCACACCACTGCATAAGCATTAAATATAAATAATTAACGCTTACACAGTCTGTTAACCCATCGATTGACATACAGCTAAACAATCGGGATTAGTGTACGTCAAATATCATCACAATACCCGTGTGGGGTTTCAAATTAACAAACACAGATTTTTATTTGTGCAGTTGGGCGATGTGTAAATTTATCGTCCCAATCTGTAAATTAAAAATGGAATCTTTCAGCGGTAAAAATCGAATCTTTTCAAAAGTAAAAATCGAATCTTTACTTCATTTCAAGATGATAAAAATCTCGCCTTTAACTAATTAAAAATCTTACCTTTTTATAATCAGACATCTAACTTCTTATGATTTTAAATCTAAACTTTTTATTACTAAAAATCTGAACTTTTTTATTATTAAAATTCTAAACTTCATGTTAACAAAAATCTAAGATTTTCTAAATAATAAAGAAAAACTAATCTTTTCTATAACTAAAAGTCTAAAACCAAAGAAGGACAAACTTACAGCGGGGCAGGGGTTTTCTGTTCGTCGAGGGTGGTGCTGGGGTTCGTTGGCGGGGGATACGGCGTCGTATGAAGGGGGGGAGGGTTCTCGATCGTGGAGGGGGTGCAGGGTCTCGAACGGCGGAGGAGGGGGAAAAATCGCCTGTCGCAGCGGCAGGGGCCTTCAGGTGGTGGTGCGGGCTGCGAGGTCGGCGGTGGAAGGAGGAGGGGAAGAACGAGGGTCAGGGCGATCGGTTTCAGATCGGGGTTGGGGGGTTTGGGGCTGCGTTGATCGAGGAAAGGGGAGGGGGTCCTTGCCAGAGTGGCGGTGGCGGCGTCACCCTAGAGGGGCGCGACGGCGGTTCCTCCGCATCCTTCCTTCTTTTAATTCTTTTTTTCCCTTGTTTGTATGAAACGGGGGGGGGGTCCTGAGAGATAATAGGAGAGAGGGGTGAGGTGTTTTTTTTTTAATTTAATTATTTTATTTCCAAAAGCCAATTTTTATTTCGACCTCGAAATCGAACCCACCGACTGTCGTTCATAACTAATTACCCCCATTCCGAACACAATGGGATATGTTTCGTAAGCTGATTTGATCGTTTCGATCAGTTTCCATCAAAATCAAAATATAACTCTATATATTGAATTTGAACGCGCATTTCAATTTACCCGAGCCACATACGGACTCTAAAAATTCCCAAAAAATATTTTCTAGCTTCGTATTGACGATACGGTCCTAAGAAAACTGATTTCGTGAAATTCTGAGACCGTTTGAAAAATGGCCATTTTCCAGTCGATTAAATTCAGCTGAAATGGTCAAAACACGTTTTCCTTTGCCACGCTTACATATTGATTCGAAAAATTATGAATTTTGAAATTTAGCAATAACTTGACATCACAGATCCAACAAAAGTGGGTTCGTCAAAAACCGAGGTCTTTTGCAAAATTCCCATTTTTAAGGGCTAGAATTCCATAACGACTATTCTGAAATTTCATCTGGACATAACTTTTGATTCCCGCTATGAAATTCTGGTTTTTTTTTATTCGTTGGAAAGATATTCTCAAATAAATCCTAATATTTTTGGTTTCGCTAAAATCGGTTTATTTTGCACCCGGTACATTCATTTGAAATTTGAAATCGAATTTTCGAACTACCGCGCCATTTTCAATTCCTTTTATAATTTAAAATAAATATATATATATTCTAATGACGATCAATATAAATATATACGTTCTATTTTATTCAAAATAAATTTCTCGTCATTATTATTAAAATAATTCATTTTAAATATTCAAAATTCGCTAAAATTGCCAAAATAAAATTTTTAAATTGGCTCAGATTTCCGGGTTATTACAGAAAGCTAACTGCAATTAGTTTTAGATTTTTTTATGATACTTGGCTTAGTGTTTTCTGTATGCAATTGTTCTGAATATTTCATTGAAGTTTGCAAATTAGTTTAGTATTTTAATGTGTTTTCTGTGATGATTACAGTATGAAAATATGCATACAAATATGCAACTATTCTGAATACTTGCATACAAGTATGCAACTATTCTGTGTAGATGAGTACAAGTTTGCAACTATTTTATGCATAAGTATGTGCAATTATTCCGAATAAATATGCTAGTATTTAGGAAATTTGCATACAAGTATGCACATATCCATATTATATGAATACAAGTTTGTAAATATTCTGAATTCATGCATACACGTATGCATATGTTCTGTGTATATGCATATTCAACTGTTCTAAATATCTATATACAGGTATGCAATTATTTTTATTATTTGCATACAAGCATGCAAATATTCTCAATATTTGCATGCAAGTATACCAATATTCATAATATTTACAACTGTTCTAAATTTATTTACTTACGTATGACCTTGTTGTGGGCAATTAGCTAATTCAAGTTGCTCGTATTTCTAATAATTCTTCTTCTCTAACTTTTTTAGCAATCCGTTGATATGATTTCTATGTATTAAAAAAACAATATATATATATAACTATATATAACTACTATTAACAGTTTAGATACCAATTTGCATATCAATTATTTTCAATTTACATACCATATCTCTTGCCGATCTTTGATGATGTCCTTCGCGTCGTGGTTTATTTGATTCATAATGAATCCATCATTTACCTTCTTTTATAAATTCTAATAATGAAAAATAGTTTCCATTGTGGATAGGAATGAATATTTTTGTGCAAAATCATAGCCTGTTGGCACTCGTTTATTTACCATATACTTTATATGTTCCATTGAATTTTTCTTTAGTAATGCCTGTAACTGTAATCATTTTAGTGACCAAAAATTATAATGTTATAAGAAAATTTTGCTGCAAAATAAATAAAAACTTACGGAAGCACTATTTTTGATGTATATAATTTCCTGATGGTCTTTGTTGAGCTCATGTGCAACCCAATCAATTATGTATTAAAACTAGTAGATTATAATTGTTATAGAAAGCTGAATTTGTGCTGATATTTCAAAATATTAATGGAATTATTGTAAATATATTTGAATTTGAATGTGGTAATACCTGTCCCTTGAGGAATCTTCCAGCTATTAAATTACCCAATGAAACTCCAAGAATGCATACGTCAGCTCCACCATTGAGGTATGCGCTTCTACTGCTAATTTATGTAATATATTTAGAGAATTTCTAGAATTATATTAGTACTGATCTATGCATCTAATCTAAATAATTGCATATATGTATGCAATTTTAGAGAATATTTGCAGATATGTATGCAACTGTTATTATTAATTGCATAATACGCAGTTATTCAGAATATTTGCATACAAGTATGCAACTAGTTTGAATAAATTCATACATGTATGCAACTATTCTGAGTAGATGCGTACATTTATGCAAATATTTTGAATATTTTCAAAGCAATAATGGAAATATTCTGGTTAAATGCATACATGTATGCAACTATTTTTAATTTATTGCTTCATTTTGGCAATATTTTAATTCAATATAAAATTTACAAAATTTGTTTAAATTTTTCACTAATTTGACCTTAGCTCTGAATTTGTAAAAAATGCTTCTAGTTGCTGGATTTGATCCTCTTCTAGATTTCGAACATTTTTAAACTTTCTGACTTTCAGTTTTGTTCCTATATGCATTTCTATTGATCTTGGTCCCATCTCATATTCGTTAAGATTCACCGTTTCTATTTGTTTCCTTTTTCTTTTGCATGCAGTTGAGAATAATATCACATATATCAGCAATGTATTGATGGAAACTAGATATTTGGAACATTATTACCATCAGAAATTATCATTATTTTTTTACCATTTTGCTTTTTTAAAGTTTGATGTTTCTGCTCCTTCTTCTGGTCCTTGTCATGTTCCTTGTCCTGCTCTTGTTCATTCTCCAGCTCCTGGTCTTTCTCCAACTCTATTTTGTCTTTTGATTTTTCAGCATTATCATAATTGTTCTTATCAGTAGCATTCTTTCCCACCTTATGAACTTTATCTTTATCAACTTTAATAGGCTCATTAATTTTATCATCATCATTCTTCTCCTCGTTATCTATTTACATATTATTAGTCTCATTAATATCTGAACAGATGCACACAAGGATGCAACTGTTCCAAATAGATGCATTCAAGCATGCAACTATTCTGAATAGATGCACATAAACATGCAACTATTCTGAATAGATACACACAACCATGCAACTATTCTGAATAGTTGCACATAAGCATGCAACTATTGTGAATAGTTGCACACAAGCATGCAATAGTCCTGAATATATGCACACAAGCGTGCAACTATTTTGTTATAATGTATTGCTTGAAACTAGATATTGTGCACATTATTACCATAAAAAACTATTATTATTTTTTACCTTTTTTCTTCTCTAAAATTATATGTTCCTGCACCTTTTCCTTCTCCTTTTGTTCCATCTCATGCTCCTTGTTCTTATGATGTTCCTTCTCAAGCTCCTTCTGCTACTGCTCCTTCTGTTCCTTCTCATGCTCCTTGTCCTTCTATTGTTCCTTCTCCAACTCCTCCTTCTGCTCCTTCTTTCCGTCCTCATCAACTTTATTAATGCCTTCCTTTTAAACAATTCATGTACTTTCTTTATTAACTTTAGGAGCTTCATCGACTTTTTCATCATCATTCTTCTCCTCGACATCTATTTCCATGTTATCAATCTTATCATTATCTCTTGTATCATCTTTCCTATCTTTATCCTGCATGTCAACAAGTATGATTTTCTGTTGTTCATCGTTTCCTTCATCTTCCTTTGATCAACCTTATTCCACTCTCCTTTGTTTTCATCTTTATTATGTTCATCACCACCTTTATTTGCAACATGAACTTTATCATCATCCCTTTATTGTTCTTGTCATCATTTTTATCTTCAATATCTTCTTTAGTGTCTTCATTTTCCTCATTATCTTTGTCAACATTCATTTTATCGTGTTCTTTGTCTTCTTCCTCTCTACTTTCATTATTTTCCTCACTGTCTTCATCATACTCACTTTCATCATGTTTTATTTGAAGTTGATCTTCTTCAGTACTTTTTGATGAGGTGTCAGAAGTAAGTTCCTGTATTCTATTTTTTAACCTTGTATTCTCCTCTCTTAGCTGCTTATTCTCTAGTCTGGATTTTGTTATCAATTCCTTAAATCTTTATTCCTTTTTTTTATAAAATGCTTCATATTTTTCAACTCCTTGTTTCAGCAATTTTATTTCCTTCCCTTGTAAATCCTGGAAAAAAAGCCAACAATGCTTGTTTAATTAATATTGCAAATATTTGCCTTTATTATGCAACTATGTAAAAAAACTGCATAAATGTATGGAAGTATACAAAATATATGAATACAAGTATGTACATATTCAGAATATGTTCATATATTTAAGCGACTATTAAGAATACTTGCATATAGGAATGAAATTATTCTGAAAATTTTGTCAACTGAAATATGCAACATTTTTTAATATATGCATTAAGTAAGCAAGTATTCTGAGTAATTGCACAAGTAAGCAACATTTTGTAATATATGCATAAAGCATGCAACTGTTCCTAGTATTGCATATATGTATGCAAATATTCTTAATATTTGCATATAGTTATTCAGCTATTCAGAATATTTAATATGAGAAATTAAAAATGATCTGGATTTATATGACACTTACAGTGTTTTATGTGATATTCATTAGCTTTGAAGGCTTCAACATTTTTATGTCCCATTTTCCTGCCAGTGGATATATATCGTTGTATTCTGGCTTTGATGTTGTTAGTATATGGGTTTTTTCGCAAACCAACCACTACAAAATCAAATATAAAAATAACAACATTTGTGAATATAATGAACAATAATTTAATAAAAAAAACTTACTAATAAGTTTAAAAACAGTACCAAGAATAGTGTCACGCAAGCGCTAATTTTGCGTGGTGTTTCATAGTATTTGTCCACTTGGCTGAAAGATGGTGGTGTATGGTTTTTGGTCAAGATATTTTTTTAATTTCTGGTCACGCACACACTATGGTATCAGAGTCCACGGTAAGGTGTATTTAGGGATGGATACTAGGAAAGTAGCTGCTAAGTAGAGAAGCAAAAGTTTTACATTATCATAATATGCTTCTGCCGACTCTTCTTTAATTTTTGAGAAAAAACTGTTTTTCTATGTTCTTCTTATTCAATGTAGCTTCATCTTTAAAATGTCTTTCTATGAACGATTTATATTCTTCATCATTCTTATCTTCCTTTTTCGAATGATCACTGGTTTTTATCAACTTTCCTGTAATAGAGCACCCAATAACTGTGCATACCTTCTTCTGTAAATGTTAGTATCAAATCACCAAACTAAAAATATTTTAAGTTTTTCTTGTAGATTTTAATGAGATCTAACGTTGTCAAAATTTTAAAGTTCTCTGATGGGGAAATGATGCCATCAACGGTCATGTCGATAAATCCAGTGAGAGGCAAACTTTCAAGATATGATGAATGCTCTGCTGTAAATAGTTCACCAGTCTTTAATTTCTCAACCAAATCTATGAATGCCTAAAGATTATTTCTGTAAACATACTCCTTCTGGGCAATCTTCGGTACATCTTCAACTTTTTTTTTTTTGGTTATTTGTCTAGAGGTTGACTATTGTTCTGTAGTTACCAATGCTTTCTCTTTTCATCGTTTACTGTATCAGCTTCTTCCATCATTGGTCGCTGTAAAAAGGGCTATAAAATGATTAAATAAAATTTTAAATTGTTCTGAATAGATGCACACACTTATGGAACTGTTCTGAATAGATGCACATAAGTGTGCAACAGTTCTGAATAAATGCACATAAGTGTGCAATTGTCCGAAATAGAAGCACACAAGTGTGCAACTGTTCTGAAAAGATGCACACAAATATGGAACTAATTCGATTAGATGCACAAAAGTATGCAACTATTCGGAATAAATGCACACAAGCATGGAACTAATTTGATTAGATGCACAAAAGTGTGCAACTGCTCTGAATAGATGCACACAAGTGTGCAACTGTTCTGAATAGATGCACACAAGTGTGTAACTGTTCTAAAAAGATGCATACAAATATGTAACTAATCTGGTTAGATGCATACAAGTGTGCAACTATTCTGAATAGATGCGCACAAGTGTGCAACTATTCTGATTAGATGGGCACAAGTGTGCAACTGTTCTGAATAAATGCACACAAGTGTGCAACTATCATGAATAAAAGCACAAAAGCATGCAACTATCATAAATAAAAGCATACAAGCATGCAACTATCCTGAATAAAAGCACATAAGCATGCAACTATTCTGAATAAAAGCACACAAGCATGCAACTACCTTGAATAAAAGCACACAAGCGTGCAACTACCAGGAATAAAAGCACACATGTTATAATAACGTACACATTTCGTTAGAATTAGATTTATGTTTTTATGCCTATCAGATATGTTCATCTAAATATTGTGAATATATCGGTAGCCATTAGATCTGATTGTAAATATGGTTAAAACTTGTGAATTATAAGTTGTGCCTATGTATAATCTAAATTGTAGGATTCTTAAACTTATTCACACATGTTCCTACAGTTATGTCATGAAATATGGTGTATATGTTGCATAACACTGTGGATCTGGAAATCGGTCCCATTAAGCACCAAGTAGATGTAGTTACATTCCAGATCTTTAGTTCAGTGTTGAATAACCAAATATGTGAATTTGGGTAGCAAGATGAAATTGGTAAATGATGTCATTGTAATATAAAAGAATATGTCTGTTTGTATTCAATATTGTTGGGTTTTTGTCTTAATCGTTGTAAATATGTCGTTTTTGCATAAAAAGGCATTATTTTGAAATCACAAGAGGTATGATAAAAAGGATTAAAAACGGGAAAAGTGGTGCAAAGGTACGTACAAATATAAATATATATTTGTGCATAATTTGCATCAACTATTCCAAATTATATATTTATATATAATCCTTGTGATTTTGATATATGTACATTCCACTAATAAGGCATAGTTTGCAATGCTTACAACTAATGGTCTTTTTGTAAGATTTAAACCTTTTGACAAGGTTGAATGCAAAAAGGAATGCTTGGTTACAGATTAAACCAAATCACTTAAGTTATAATAAAAAAAAAAATAATAACTATGTAGATCGCACGAAAACATAAATATAAATATGTACATATTATTCGTCCAAATTAGCGTAAAACGGTAAAATATACATTGTATGAAACATTTGGATAAGGTTCAATTATGGAATCATATGTAAATGTAATCCATATTGAATTAATATATTTGTGGTGACCATCTGTAGCAATCAAAATAAGTAATTGCTATAAATATAACCGCAAATCAATAAATAACAAATGAAACCAATGTTGATTGGGGAAAAGTAAATATAATAGAATGATGGTTAATTTAGGATAATTGTTGTACACCCAAATTAGAAAATTTGAATTATAACCGCATTTAGACATGAGGTTAAGCACAACTTGTGGTATAAGTCTGCCCGGAACCGACTAGCAAATCCAGCAACCACAGGTAGTCAGCTTAATGTGAGGGGTCTAATGCATAAATATAATCGTACTAAGGCACGAGGTTAAGTTTAACTTGTGGTAGAAGTCTGCCTGGAACGGACTGACAAATCCAACATCCACAAGTTGTCAACTTAACGTGAGGAGCTAGGTACGTGTGTGTATATATATAACAGTCAACCAATAAATAAATGAATAAGAATTGTAATTGTCTGTTGGGGTATAACAAATAGATACTTTGGGACTGATAAATAGTTGCCTTAGGAAAATATGACTGTTAGGGTCATAAACGACAATAAAAATAGAAATAAAAGAAAATGGGTATCATAAGGGGATTAACGGACATTGATTGTCGTATAAATACCAAGTACAAATTAAGGAATCAATCAAATAAATATCCTAGGGAAATTGGGATATAACATTTCTTATTTATATTAATGAATAAAGAAATTATAATTAAAAATAGAGTTGAACTTGGTAGGTTAATAATGGAAAATATTATTAACCATAATAACCCGTGGCGATAATAAATTGTATGGAAAGAGACTAAATAGAAAAAGCATAATAACATAGCCCACTTTATCCAAATAAGAAAGGTATTAATGGCTAATAGGGGACGAACCTAATAACCTTCGTGTATAGTCCGCTTCCCGGGTCTTGACTGGCTAGGTTGAAGAGTCCATCCGGGGATAGGTATTTCAGTATAAGGGTACTAAACGACATGTGAGTATTGCCTGCCCAAAGATGGAATCTAAAAACCTCAGATATGGCTACCTACCCTATGGGAAGTAGTAAGCGCCGAGGGGTTATATAATAAGATCAGCTAGAGGTATAACGAACGATTAAATACCATCTCTCACCTTGTGTGGGGGAAGGGTACATGCGTGAATGACAGAAGCCTTAACTAGTATGGCCCGTAGCTAGTGCTCTCTAGTTTATAAGAATATGGGATAAGTTATCGAGAGGTATTAAGTGACCAATAAGTCCGCCTAGGTTCTTAAGTGATGGGGGGATCCACCTTATCTACCATGGGTGGTGAGGCGAAAACAATAAAGGGAAAGTGGAAAATAAGGTATATATGTATATGACACTCTGTAGTTAGGGATTCACTTCTTAGTCTAGTAATTAATTGAATTATAATTTAAAAGGGATCCCTAAATACATGAGTAAACGTTTTATCTCGATACTATATCTTAGAATACCACTTTGGGAAGAGTGGTAGAGTCGTTCGTAAATATTTACAAGGTTAGGCTAGAATCACTAACCTTGTCACGCGTACATCTTGGATCGAACCAAACGGGATACATATGTGTATTATAGTCTGTGTTGTATATTTCTTAATCACCAGAACTTGTTGTTCTGACCTCCTTATTATAACCTCCCAGGTTTCCTAGAGAAGGTCGAATTCTCACATATGTTTAAATTTGGCTTTCGGTTCTCGTACTCTCTCGTGCTCGGTATTAGCAAAGTGACTTACTTCGAAGAGGTAGTTACCTAAGTTAATACTAGTTATCCTTACATGTACTAGATATATACACTCCAAGCTTGGATGTGTTCAAGTTTTGTTGAAATTCGGGTGCTAAAAAGTGTGGGGTGTTACACATAGTAGTCACGATGGCGTACGGTAATTTGGCTAGAACCTGGATTTTTCATTAGCCTTTTTCGTTGAAAGCAAGTTCGATTATTGATGGATTCAATACTGTAGTCAGTGATAGCAAGGATGTTGGATGCTATGGTAGATTGTGTGTTTTCTTCTCTATTTTCTCCGGGTATGTTATCACCATAGGTTGTCGAAGAGAAGCGGAATGGGGGTTGTCCTTCCCTATTCTAACAACATGTGATGGATGATTTTCACCTGTTAATATTTTGTTGCTGGGAAGATCGGATGGTTGATCCGCCTACTCATATTATCCTACGTAATTGTTGTTAGTTTTTTACCGCTCACTAAGGCTGTTGTTTGACTCAAGGTTTTATGTTTCCCTCTTATTACCTTGGGTTGTTCAACAATGTTGTTGTTGATGAGCAGACTGGGTAGCAAATAGTAGGTTTGGTACCGTTGATTGTGACGACCGCCCACAATCCCCGCACTAAATAAGGGGAATAATGCGCTGAAAGGTGTGCCAAGCAGTTGTGGACGATCATCATAGGTAGGTAAATACAAACGAAACTTGTCGTAGAACTCACTATGCAAGGATAAAGTACACTAGAAAATGTACAACATGCAATAATGTGAAGCATCACATAACAAAATTTTGAAACTTTCTCAACATCTTGAAAGGTTATCCAACTGATACCAAAGTTTGCACATAAGGCCTTACTATAACCCTCATGGAGCACTCAAACAGCGGAAATAGAAATACTAGATAGTAATAAAACTTGTACGTAAGCCTCTAGCCCGCCTTCGCACAGCAGCATCATCCTCACTAATCATCTGTCACCTGCTACTTAGTCTGCTCATCCACAACCAGATGAACAGCCCAAGGTAATAAGAGGAGACATAAAACCTTGAGTCAGACAGCAGTCTTAGTGAGCGATAAAATAGCTAAAAAACCTCAACAATAAAGTATATGAGAATGGATAGATAAACATACTAATCTACCCACAACACCAGAGAAGAACTCATCCCTATCTTTCCCACATCGGACAGTGATAGCCTTTAAGATAAACAATCCAACCATTCATCCATGGAAACCAGAACATTCATTCAATCATGGTAAATCACTCATAACATCCAGATTATATGTATCTCATGTAAACCATCCTAATCGAATTCAATTTCCCTCAAGCACAAGCCCTAGAGGTCTAAACCAATATCAGACAAGCACCCGAGAGACATCTCCTTTGACATTGGATGACCTACATGAGACGGTACAAACAGAACAACAAATCATCCATGACTTACCCTGGCTATCACTGCCAATCCTGCTTTGAAACGATCGTTAATTGTATGACGACCAACCTTGCCATATGTCAAGGGCTAATGGTAACCCTAGTTCTAGCATAAACTCCATAGCCTTTCAACGATACGTATGTATGTCCAACCTTGACAACTTGGCCTTTCAACGATATCCAGGGTACTCGACCTACAACCGGTCTTTTAGGTGCCCTTATCGTACCCCAGCTTCGAGCCTGCTAACTTATGACAACGATAATCTCTCAACCTTTGCATCTCTAATTATCCAACCCGATGACTCTTCATAGCTCAAGCAACCATTATTCACTAACCCACGACCTTTGAATTGCCACCTTCTTCGTTGTTCTACACCGACCAAAGTACAAATTCAACACTTTGAATATTCGAACTTGAATTTTCCTCAAAGTAATCACCAACCTCGAACCAAAGAAACATCAATCGTAAGGTCCAAAACAATCCATAACACCACATACATTTGCTAGAGCAACAAACCACAGCACTTCTGCCATTCACCGCGACATTTAGAAGCACTGCCAAACTCATTATTTCTCATCGACCAACCGACCCCTGGGAGCATGACCGACCGAACCATCCCTTAACCCATAGCCTCGCTCGACCGACCCTATTATTCAACCTGTAGGCTCGCTTGACTGACCCTATCATTAAACCTGCAGGCTCACTCGACGGACCGTATCATTCAACCTGTAGGCTCGCTTGACCGACCCTATCACTCAACCTGTAGGCTCGCTTGACCGACCCTAAAATTCAACCTGTAGGCTCGCTCGACCGACCCTATCATTCAACCTGTAGGCTCACTCGCTCGAAACCCTTCATCCAGGCTCGCTCGCTCGAAACCTTTCACCCAACTCCTTCTTTGGAATTGCTCAACCTTCTTCAGGCCATCTACTCGACCGAACAAGACTGAGCTGCTCGACCGACCCAGACTATACTCGACCGGCCCAACTACTTCACCTGTCTTGTTTCCTAAGAAATCCGCTGTTGTGCGACCGAACCCCTCATGTGCGACCCGAAACCTCCACCACTCCAATGCCACCCCAATTTCGACCAAACCTTCGCCAATCGATGCAATCGACGAAACTAACTCAACTAATTCACCAAATACAATCATAAACATGTTATGAAACCAGTAACATCACCAATTTGGCAATTTCATCAATAATTATGTGAAATTCACCAAAATCACCATAAATGCAAATATGAACAAAACTATAGATCTAACTTGCATAATCATATGGAATAGCATAGGAATTACCGGTTTAAACTCACTATATTGGATCCTATGGTGATTCACATGAAAATGGACTTATAATGGTTTAGATCTATGGTTAGACATTTGAATATGATGTAAAACATGATCAAACACTCATATACTTCATTGCATCCATGTGAGACATGTAAATCACTCACCAATTCTCCCAAACAAGCAAAAATCAATGCAATAAGATTCCGGACAACAAGCAATTCATACCAAACCCCTTGATCCAATGAACTCCCTCTTCAATTGATGTAAATCTAGCCTCCAATGGCGTAGATCTATGATTTCCCTCCTTAGATTTTGATTTTTAATGGTGGAAAGGTGTTAGAGGAAGGAGGAATATGGGCCACCTTATGAGAGAATAGAGAAACTAAAACATTTCTCGTACCTCCCACCCCTATTTATACCCTTCCAATAGCCCACAAATGGGCCTTCACAAATCATCCCATTGTGGCTTCCCAAACCTGAACATCCAACTAAAAACCTTAAAACAATGATTCCACTCAAACCGCTGAGCCATACCTTTAATGTAACCAATCTACGGAAAAGAAATCGTCAGTTCCTTTCCAATGACATAGGTCTCACCCTCTGATTCGACCTGAGTGAAAAGTTATGCCCTGTATAAGATTGACAGGGGAAATATGGTCATAAATAAAATCGGTAAAATCATGGACATGTCTCACATCCCTATAAGCAACTTATTAAAATACGAGAATGATCCAACCCTCAGGGAATAAAATAAAAATATTTTATGATCTTTCGATATGTAAAAATGCGGGCTGTTACATTTTCCCTCCTTAAGAATTTCGCCCTCGAAATTCCAAGAAAACTTAATCAACCACAACAATTCCGCATATCTATCATCCATGAGAAGCCAACTCTATCACCTAAACTAGCAACCGTCAAACCATGCATCCATAGCCTTATCCTAGCATGCAGAATTCTATCAAACAACAACAAAATACAACGATATAACGATGATACAATATCAAAGGGTCCTACCAAAAAAGTGTTCTGGATAAGTCTCTCTCATACTCTCTTCCATCTCCCACGTACAATCGTCGCCATCTTCACTCCATTGTACCTTGACTAGCTTAACCGTCTTCCTCCTAAGCTATTTCATGTCATTCCCCACAACACGAAGTGGCTTATGAGGTCTCATAAGTGCGGTCTCTACTTCAAGGTCTTCATACTGCTTTGGAGATGCCACTACATTCGAATCATGCACGAACTTCCGTAGGAATGATACATGGAAAACATTATGCTCACTCGACACATTCTCGGGTAACTCGAATGTATATACAAGCTTTCCGATTCGCTCGACTATCGGAAATGGTCCAATGAACCTTGGAGCTAACTTTCCTTTACTTCTGAATCGAACCACATGCTTCAATGGTGAAATATTCACGAAAACCATATCACCTATAACGAATTCCAAATCTTTTCGACGCTTATCAGCATAACTCTTTTGATGATCTTGGGCCTCCTTCATTCATTGTCAAACGATCTCGATACAATCCGAGGTCTCTCTAATCATCTCTAGCCCAAGCACCAACTTATCTCCAGTTTCTAACCAACAAGCTGGAGAATTATATGGCCTCCCATAGAATGCCTCGTATGATGCCATCCCAATGCTAGACTGGTAGCCATTATTATATGCAAACTCAACTAGATGTAGATGGTCTTCCCATGATCCTCCGAAGTCTAACACACAAGCCCTCAGGAGATCTTCCAAAACTCGATTGATTCTCTCGGTCTGACTATCAGTTTGGGGATGGTAAGCCATACTTAAACACAACTCGATCCCTAAAGCTTCTTACAAACTCTTCCAAAATCCACTCGTAAATAATGGATCTCGGTCACTCACTATGCTCTTCGGGATACCATGAAATCGAACTGTCCATTTCACATAAAGTTCAGCCAATTTCGATGCCGTCCTAGTCGACTTGATAGGAATGAACCTTGCACTTTTGGTCAAACAATCCACGATGACCCAAATCCCTTCGTTTCCTGCTATAGTTCTAGATAATCCATCAATAAAATTCATTGATATATGTTCCCACTTTCACGTAGGAACTTCTAATGGATGAAGCAAACCACTCGGCTTCTTCTGTTCAGCTTTCACCAACTGATAGTTCATGCATTTGGAAATGAACTTTCCAATATCTCGCTTCATCACCTCCCAGTAGTAGACTCGCTTCATGTCCTGATACATCTTATTACCACAGGGATGAATCGTCAACTTCGAATGATGACATTCTCTCAGAATCTCATCTCTCAATCAGTCGATATTAACAACTAATCACCCTTGCTTTTGAAGCCAACCTTCTCGATCAACCTCAAACTCTTTATCCTCTGGTTCCAGCTTCTGGACAAACTCGACAAGCTTTGCATCTCGCTTTTTTCTCTCACCAACCCTTTCAATGAGAGTAGGTCTTATTGATAAGCTTGCCAACATTTTAGGTTCCAACTCACACCTTAGTCTTAAATTCGAACCTTGTCAAATACTCGAGGCTCTTCCATTCAGAAAACATTGCTCCAAACTTGCATGTCTTCGACTCAATGCATCTGCAACCGCGTTACCCTTGCAGTAGTATAGGCTATACCAAAATCATATGATGCTAGAAACTCTAGCCACCTTTGTTGCTGAATATTCAAATCCTTTTGGGAGAAACGATACTTCAACGACTTACAACTCGAATCGAACTCCCAACAGGTAATGTCTCCACATCTTCAGAGCAAACACAATCGCTGCCAACTCCAAATCATGAGTTGGGTAATTCTTCTCATGCGGCTTTAGTTGTTGACTTACGTAGGCCACAACCTTATCCTTTTGCATCAGTACCGCTCCAAGTCCAGTACCACGTGCATCAGTATATACCACCATCTCTTCATTCCCATTCGAAATGGTCAACATAGGAGCACTCATTAGTCTCTCCTTCAGGATTCCGAAAGTTTGCTCACACTTTGCATCCCATGTGAACACTTGGTTCTTCTTTGCCAATTCTATTAATGGTGCAGCTACCTTGGAGAAATCCTTGATAAACCATCGGTAATAACCAACCAACCCAAGGAAACTTATCATATCCATCGCATTCTTAGGTCTATCCCAGTGCTGGATTGCTGCCACTTTAGCGGGGTCAACCGCTATCCCATTTCCAGAAACAACATGGCCTAAGAAACTCACTTCACTCTTCCAGAAGTGACACTTCGAAAACCTAGCCTTAAGTTGATGCTTTAGCAAGATTTCCAACACGACTCTCAAGTGCGTCTTGTGTTCTTCCTCATTTCTGGAGTAAACCAGAATATCATCCACAAACACAAGCACGAACTTGTTCAACTGATCTCTGAAAACCCTATTCATAAGATCCACAAAATACGCTAGTGCGTTAGTCAACCTGAATGGCATTACCAACCATTTGAAGAAACCAAATGGTGTCCTAAAAGC
Organism: Allium sativum; assembly: GCA_030737875.1. NCBI lineage: Eukaryota > Viridiplantae > Streptophyta > Magnoliopsida > Asparagales > Amaryllidaceae > Allium > Allium sativum. The sequence continues at coordinate 743,396,635 of CM060916.1, read as the reverse complement.
AGTCTTTGGCACACTATCCTTTGCCACCCTCGGCTGGTGAAATCCTATTGCCAAATCCATCTGACAAAACACGTTGGCCTTGTGAAGATGATCGAACAAGTCATCAATCATTGGCAACAAATACTTGTTCTTTTTAGTCACCTTTTTTAGCTCACAATAGTCCACACACAATCTTAACGAGCCATCTGCCTTGGTTGCAAACACAACCGGTGCGCCCTACTCGGAAACACTCCTTCGAATGAATCCCTTCCCGAGAAGGTCACGAACTTGCACCTCCAACTCTCGCTGTTCTTAGGCGCCATCCGCCTAAGAGCCATAACGATTGGTCTAGCTCCCTCGACCAAATCGAATCTAAACTCGATCTTACGATGCAGCGGCAACCCTTTGACCTCGTCAAAGACATCCTCATACTCATTAGCGATCAACACAAATGACAAGTCTTCTTGTGGAATCCCAAGCGAATATAGATAGCTCACGAAGACACCCACTTCGCACTTACATCTAATCAACACCTTTCGCCCTTCCACGTCCCCGACTTTCACCTCTAGCTTCTCGCGGTTCACCTTCGTCGCATACCTCTTGAGCCAATCCATGCCCAAAATGATTCCAAACCCAGCGAAGCTCAACACAAAGCAATCACACACAAAAGAGCAACCATGACTCGACAACATTAGATCGTGGAAAATCATGCAAAGATTGGATGAACCCCCAACTGGATTAGTCAAGGTCAATGGTCTATCACAAATTTCGGGTTCCAAACTCAAACGACACACAAGCTCATTGCAAATGAAAGAATGCGATGCTCCCGTATCAAACAAAACTCGAACTGAAACACCATTAACAGAAAGAGTACCTTGTACCACGACACCCTTTCCTTTCTCCTCAGCAGTAGGAGCTCTTAAAGAGGTTGGCACAACTTCTAAAGCATATGCCTTCACAACCAACCTACCCTTAGTTGATTTTAGACAATCTTTCTTCTCATGCCCAGGCTTCCCACACTTGAAGCACCTCTTCTCAGCTTCGAGATTCTTGCACTCATTAGAAAAATGGCCTTTCTGCTAGCAGTAAAAGCAAACCACCTCACTCTTAGGCTTCTTTTAGACATCTTTTCTGCTATGTTGTTGCCGCTTCCTCTTCTTATTATTACCACCCCGTTGTGGATTCTGAACCTCTTTGGTTGCAGCGACAACATTTGCTTCCTTAGGAAACAAGCTCTCACAGTGAATAGCTTTTTCCATAATCTTCACAAATGAATTATCACGATGATCCACCAACGACATTCCAATATAGGTAACCAGACCCATAACAAACTTCTCGTTCTTCTGATAAGGTATATCAATGTATGAACGAGCGTATTTAGACAAGGCCTCGAAATCAGAAACATAATCAAGCATAGAACGACCATTATGTTTTAGCTCCACGAATTTTTTGAACAAAGCTGACTTTTGAGCAGTGGAGATAAACTTTTTTTCAAACTTAGCATGGAATTGCTCCCATGAAATTTCTTCCTCTGGAGTCTCAAGCGTAACCGAATTCCACCATTCCATGGCCCCGCCTTGTAGTTTCTTTGATGAAAGCTTTCTCTTAGTTGCACCATCCAAATTCAAGTCTCCAAAGATACGAACACAAAAATCCATCCACCTATGAACCTCTTTAGCTGACTCAGTTCCTTTGAATGGTTTCCCTCCTAGAGATGTATAATCTTTGCATTGCTTCGCAAAATCCACAACTCTAGGCAACTAAACTCCAACGTCTACCATAGCTACCACTGGAGCGGAGACCCTTCGCATGAATGCCTCCATCATGACTTCAAACATGGTAGGGTAGTTTAGTTCACCGCCATTTCCCCTCTAGTATTAGCTCCCTTAGCAGTGTGTCTTGATGGTCGTCTACTCATTCTAGATCTGCAATTTAGAATAATTTGCCACTTTTAAGAAAAATTGGTAAAGGAATACAACCGCTACTATATATGCTAATATATATAGTAAGCATCCAACTGATATCTACAAATACGTCTCTCATACATAATTACATATTCAAACTTTGGCTAAAATCATTAACCAGAGCTCTGATGCCAAATGTAACGACCGCCCACAGCCCCCACACTAAATAAGGGGAGTAATGCGCTGAAATGTGTGCCAAGCAGCTGTGGACGATCATTATAGGTAGGTAAACACAAAAGGAACCTGTCGTAGAACTCACAGCTCAAGGATAAAGTATAGTAGAAAATATACAACAGGTAATAGTAGTGAAGCATCACGTTAAAAACTTTTGAAACTTTCTCAACATCCTGAAAGGTTATCCAGCTGATACCAAAGTTTGTACATAAGGTCTCACTATAACCCTCATGGAGCACTCAAACAGTGAAATCAGAAATACTATATAGTAATAAAACTTGCACGTAAGCATCCATCTCGCCTTCGCATAGCAGCATCGTCCTCACTAATCACCTGTCACCTGCTACTTAGTCTGCCCATCCACAACCGGATGAACAGCCCAAGGTAATAAGAGGAGACATAAAACCTTGAGTCAGACGATAGAATTGGTGAGTGATAAAACAGTTAACAAACCTCAACAGTAATGTACATGGGAATGGATAGATAAACATACTAATCTACCCATAACACCAAAGAAGAACTCATCCCTATCTTCTCCACATCGGACAGTGATAGCTTTTACAATAAACAATCCAATAGTTCATCTATTGAAACCAGAACATCCATTCAATCATGGTAAAGCACTCATAACATCCAGATTATATGTATCTCATGTAAACCATCCTAATCAAATTCAATATCCTTCAAGCACAAGCCCCAGAGGCCTAAACCAATATCAGACAAACACCCAAGAAACATTTCCTTTGACGTTGGACGACCTACATGAGATGGTACAAACAGAACAACAAATCATCCATGACTGACTCTGGCTATCACCGCCAATCCTGCTTTGAAACCATCGTTAATTGTATGATGGCCAACCTTCCCATATGTCAAGGGATAATGGTAACCCCAGCTCTATCATAAACTCCATACGCCTTTCAATGATACGTATGTATGTCCAACCTTGACAACGAGGCCTTTCAACGATACCCAGGGTACTTGACCTACAACTGGTCTTTTAGATGCCCCTATCGTACCCCTGCTTCGAGCCTGCTAGAACTTACGACAACGATAATCTCTCGGCCTTCGCATCTCTAATCATCCAACCCGATGGCTCTTCATAGCTCAAGTAACCTTCTCAAGCAACCATTATTCACCAACTCACGACCATTGAGTTGCCATCTTCTTCGTTGTTCTACACCGATCAACGAACACATTCAACACTTCAAATATTCCTACTTGAATTTTCCTCGAAGTTATCACCAACCTCGAACCAAAGAAACATCAATCATAAGGTCCGAAACAATCCATAGCACCACATCCATTTGCTAGAGCAACAAACCACAGCACTTATGCCATTCACCATGGCATTTAGAAGCGCTGCCAAGCTCAACATTTCTTATCGACCGACCAACCCCTGGGAGCACGAAAGACCGAACAATCTCTCAACCCATAGGCTCGCTCGACCGACCCTATTATTCAACCTGTAGGCTCACTCGACCGATCTTATCATTCAACCCGTAGGCTCGCTTGACTGACCCTATCATTCAACCCGTAGGCTCGCTCGACCGACCTATTCAACCTATAGGCTCGCTCGCTCGAAACCTATCACCAAGCTCCTTCTTTGGAACTGCTCAACCTTCTTCTGGCTAACTACCCAACCGAAGGAGACTGAGCAGCTCAACCGACCCAGACTAAACTCGACCGACCTAACTACTTCGTCCATCTTATTTCCCAAGAAATCCGCTGTTGTGCAACTGATCCCCTCATGTGCGACCCAAAACCTACACTATTCCAGTGCCACTCCAATTTCTACCAAACCTTCGCCGATTGATGCAATCGACGAAACTAACTCAACCAATTCACCAAATACAATCATAAACATGTTGTGAAACCAATAACATCACCAATTTGGCGATTTCATCGATAATTATGTGAAATTAACCAAAATCACCATACATGTAAATATGAACAAAACTATAGATCTAACTTGCATAATCATATGGAATAACATAGAAATTACCGGGTTAAACTTACTAAATTGGATCTTATGGTGATTCATATGAAAATGGACTTATAATGGTTTAGATCTATGGTTAACACTTGAATATGATGTAAAACATGATCAAACACTCATATACTTCATTGAATCAATGTAAGAGATGTAAATCACTCACTGATTCTCTCAAACAAGCAAAAGTCAATGCAATAAGATTCCGGACAGCAAACAATTCAAACCAAACCCCTTGATCCGATGAACTTCCTCTTCAGTTGATTTAGATCTAGCCTCCAATGGTGTAGATCTATGATTTCCCTCCTTAGATTTTGATTTTTAATGGTGGAAAGGTGTTTGAGGAAGGAGGAACATATGCCACCTTATGAAAGAATAGAGAAACTAAAACATTTCTCACACCTCCCACCCCCTATTTATGCCCTTCCAATAGCCCACTAATGGGCTTTCACAATTCAGCCCATTGCGGCTCTCCAAACCTGAACAACCAACTAAAAAAACCTTAAAACAACGATTTCTCCCAAACCGCTGAGCCAAACCTTTAGTGTAACCATTCTACAGAAAGATAATCATCAATTCCTTCCTAATGGCACATGTCTCACCCTCCGATTCGACCTGAGTGAAAAATTATACCCTGTACAAGATTGATAAGGGCAAAATTGTTACAAATAAAATCGGTAAAACTCATGGACATGCCTCACATCTTCATAAGCAACATATTAAAATATGAGAATGATCCAACCCACAGGGAATAAAATAAAAATATTTTACGATATTCCGATATGTAAAATGCGGGCTATTACATTAATGATGTGTGACGGCGAGCAGGAGGCTGGCATACTATTACTAACTATATAGTATTTGTTTTCCATTTCCGATGTATGTTGATGTTTTTTAATGCTTTGAGGGATGCAATGTGGCATATTGTATTCAGATATTCACGTATTGAGATGTATTGTACTTGAGAATCTATGGTTTTATGACGATTTGATTTCATGTTCAGTTATGCTTCACTACTATATCATGTTGTATATTTTATTATTATGTATTTTCCATGCGTTATGAGTTATATGAAGGGATTTATTTTGATCTATTCTTCCTTGATGATCGTCCCATATAGGTTTGGAATGTCATACAACGCACCTTTTTCCTCAGTTTTGTGCAAAAGCTATGGGGGCGGTCGTCACATTTGGTATCAGAGCCTTCGTTAATCGATTTTATCCAAAGTTCACCGGCATAATAACGTATAAGAGATGTACTTGTAATTTTTATCGGATGATTACTATTTTATATATAGTATAGTATATTAGGTTATTAAGCACTCGAACACCATTGCGGCTTTTTCTAACGGGAATTGACTCTTGTTTCAGATAGAGAATGAGTCGACATACTTCTAGACACACTGTTAGGGATGAGCTTGTGACTGGAGCGATATGTGAGGGTAGCCAGTCGTGAACTGCAGCTTTATCCCCGATTATCCTGCTGTGTTTGAGGCCATGATGATAGCGATCATAAGGAGGATGTCCACTCCAAAAGTGGTAGCAGAGTGTGGTGTTCCTGTGCAAACAACTAGGGTTGTTATTATTTCAAAGCTTTGCAAGGACTACGCTTCTCTAGGTGGTAAGCCGTTTGTTGGTATAGAACCTTCTTTTGGGATTCATAGATGGTTGGATACTTGTGTTTGGATTTTCGAATATTCAAGAATTGACGATGCAACTAAGAGAAAGATTACATCGAGAGAGCTGCAAGGTCGAGCGATGGATTGGTGAAACTTTATTACCTTGGAGACTCCATAGGACGGATCACTTGGGATCAGTTTAGGACTAAGTTTGAGGAGAAGTTCATTGGTCCAAAAGTCGATATTGTTTAGCAGTTTGTTAAGTAAAAGCAAGGCAGAAGACCTATCTAAGAATATGTGACTGAGTTCGAAGCCTTATCCAAATATGCTCGTTCATATATTGAGACTCCTTATCAGAAGAACTATAACACCCTGTAAAATTCATAAGTATTAATAATAACAAAATAAGCAATTAAATGATAAGACTGGAAAATGAGATTTTGCAGCTTTAGGAATCTAGCTACGAAATTCTTTTATTTGGATTCATGGCAAAATTCTGAATCGTTTTCATATATAATATGTTGAAAATGGTCAATGTATGAAAAAGTTATGACCAAATGTATTTGGACAGTGTATGTAGAATATATATATAATTGTGTAAATATTATATATATTGTCCAAATAATAATTTAAAATAAAAAGTGGGATATTTAAATTTTGAATTGGAGATAAGGTTTAGGGGACAACGTATACTAAATATATGGAAAACAATAAACCAAATTAAGTATGTATTACTAAAAATCAACAACTCAGCAAATGAGCCAAATTGGGCGATCTAGCCTGAAGGAGGTCAAACACCCCTCCCCCCCAAGGGGGTGTCGACCGACGGTCGACCGCTAGGAATAGACACCCCTAGCGGTTCAGATTAAATTTTATAAATCTGACGACTCTTACTCACACGAACAAGTATAAATAACCCTTCAAACAACACACTAGAAACCCTGATTATTCTAAACCTCTGCCTCCATGCTTCTGAATTCCAGATAAAAATAAATAAAAAAAGGGTGAAGGCTCCTCTACTTCTCTACCTCCATTCTATATATATATATATATATCTCTCTCTCTTTCAATTTATATATGTTTAAGAAATCAAAATTTAGCATAAACAATACTTAGATATATAAGAATCTACTTGTATGTTTCTTATAATTATATTGTTAGGAGATCAATCAGAGCTCGCTTGAACATTGAGAGTCGTCGCAGATCTTGAGATTTCTATCACATACCCATTTAATTGTAAGTGGAATCTAGTTTTGCTTAAGGGCATATTCATATTATTATCAGTTTGCTATACGAATTGTTATGCCTATGAAGATTTGGTTAAGCAAATAATATAACATGAAAAATCCCCAAGTCTTCTACTTTGTAATCACGTAGGAATTGTCATGTTGAATTGATTTTGTAGAATTGTGTTTGTATTGGATTAAAGGTAAAAATGGGTAGTATATTATTATATATGTTTTATGCAATTCACCGCTATTATTGTTTGATTTGACCTAAAAGGTTGGGATTTGAATTATTTCATTACTGAATTGGGTTTGATCCTAATTTGGGTGTAAACGCATACATAAATTGGAATAAGTCAAATGCGAACATTTTTGGGTGTATAACACCACAAAAAGGGTGGATTGGGTGAAATATAAGTTGAATATATGAAATACTATACTTTTAATTTAATATTGAAACATTTTTCTACATGCCTAGGATACAAGTTGTAGTTGTTATGTATGTGTATGTTTTCCATTACTATTATTTGCTATATGTTCATTATGCCATCATGTTATGTTGTAGCGGTAAAATATGGAAAGACCTAAACTTGTATGCCTTAATTTGGATAACTGACAATTGCCATCCAGATTAGAATGTTTCCCAGTTTGTACGAATGTTACGTTAAAAAGGCGCTATTATTATATTATTTATTTAAACGTAATTAACGTAATCAACGTTATATTAGCGTAATAAATGCGATTAGGTTAGAGTTTGAATTTGAAATGTCCCCTTTACAAAAATACGTATATATATATATTTGTTTACTTGTGTGTTCGCATATATAGAATGGCTTATATATATAAATAAATAACACATAGACACGATGTTAGTTGCCATTTGTGGTAGAAGCCTGCCCGGAACCGACCGGCATATCCAATAACCACAAGTAGGCCAAACTAATGTGAGATGTCTAGGTGCCATGGGCCATTCATAAACTTAGTACACTGGACATGAGGTTAAACCGACTTGTAGTAGAAGTCTGCCCGGAACCGACTAGCATATCCAACATCTACAAGTACATGGGTTAATGTGAGAGGTTTAGTGTGTATATATATAACTATATATATAAGTTGATGTGTGAAAATAAATAGGCTTACTACGCCTTAAGAAAGTCTTAAGTGGCTGACTCACCTCTTTATCTAATTCGGGTCTTAAGTGGTTAGGACTAGGATCCCTCCAAATGTTTATTCCTTGGAAAGGAACCCAAGTCATGGGACTCACCCTAATTAGTATTAAGGTAAGTCTTTGGTTCTCCTTCTTTAAAAGTGGTTAGGCATAAAACGGTTAACGGAGTAGGATAGTTCACGGGGAATGTCCACTTCCTCTAGAAGCTTGTAAGGGATCAACTAGGGACATGTTGGTAATTGTGACGGCCCGCCCCGAACCAGTCGGCATTTCTTCGAAACGTGCTGTACCGATGCCCAACTAGCACGGGACGGTCATAAAAAAAAGGGTTGAAATGATGAACTAACAAAGAACCTATAGTATATCTCACAGCGCATGGAACAAAATATAATAACAACATAACTTGACATAAACAGGCGAGACAGTGCATAAGCTAAAAACTAAACCATCAAAGCAGCAGAAAATTTAAAATATAGCTTATGATCCAAACCATCTTTATTACAACTTTTAAAACTGTCTCTAAAGAAAAATAGGAAGGTACACTACTAATGCCCAAAGTAGTGACCAGCAACAACAAGGAAGAATATATGGAAATGATATGTGTAAGCCTCCTGCTCGTCTCCGGACAGCTATTTGTGCATTACCAGCTAACCTATTTCTAGTCTGCTCGTTTAGGAGTACCCAGAGTAAAAAGAAGAGACATAAAACTCTAGGTCAGACAAAACTCTGGCATGAGCGATAAGCAGCAAAAACAGAACAATAACAGGTATACATAACCATACCTGAACCTGCAACCGAAGAGTTAGCACAATAGGGTGTACAATACTCTAAGGTGATACTAGCACATGGTGTGAAAACAATGGGGAGGGGGTGTGCATGTCATGGTGATAGCAAACATCAAACATAGAAATCATCCTCACATCTCTCACTCAATGTGTAAAGTATACGATATCTACCACTTTGATCACCCAATTCTTTTGCTACGATCACTCTGCCCCATGGAGTCATGACGGCTCCACTGCACTGATCCATAGCCACTAATCCTTTGTTATATCCACTCTGCCCCATGGAGTCATGACAACTCCACTGCACTGGCTCATAGCCCTGCTACGTTCAGTGTGCCCATGGAGTCATGACAACTGCACTGATCCATAGGCGCTAACCCGTCTCTCAGTGGTGAGTCAAAGCTATAGACATTGATAAACCCTTTGCACACGTCCCGCAGCAAAGTCTAATTCATGAAGTTATCTCGTTGGTTCCCATCTGGATCATGAGTTCTACTTCCTATTTGGACTACCTTTGCATCTCGGTGTCATCCTCACCCCGGTACGATCTCAATTTGGTTCGTGATCATCATATAGGCTCGGGTCGTCCATCGGTTCATGAGTAGCTCTAGTTCGTGGCTACCAAGTGGTTCGGGTCTTGGTGCCTCACTGGGTTCGGGTTGGCTCGTGGCACCGGTTCTGTTCATGGTCACCGATCCGGTTCGGATCGGGTTGCATTCTTCCACCAGTTCGTGGCTCCTCCAAGCATCAGATCGGAGGGGGACGGTTCATGGTAGCTTCATCCAGGCGGCTTGTGGGTTTGGAGAGGATGCTTCGTGGTGCAAGCTTCGGTACGGATACATGAGGAAGCTCGTAGGTGGGCTACACGACCCGATCCTCTTCCACCAATCCAATCCGGATTCCTGCGCCATTTCCAGCAAGCTATTTACGCCATACGACAGTGTTTTCAACCAATCTAACTTCACTAAGCAACCACAAAACATTCCAAACAGTAATAGCAATAAAGAGAATCGACCATAAACATAAAAACATCAATCTTACATGTTAATATGGATCAAACTTACCCAAAACCCATGATTTTCCCTTTAATCCCCCTTAATCATGTTTAATCATAGGATTAGCAAAACATGTTCAAATTAACCTAAATTTCTAACAAGGGCATAAAATATTATTTAAGAATTTCTACCTATTTTTCCATATTTTTAACATGCATAATTTCGCTAATTAACACTTATCACCCCTAATTAACTGTAATTAGTGTAAAAATGTGCAAATCACTCATCTTAGCCACAAATAAAATCTTAGATCTGAAACTCTACTATTTTGGCATGGTTCCCAATGCAACACAGCAGCTCCAACTCTGATCTGACACTAATCTTCCTTAATTTGGTGTAGATTAAGCTAATACGTGATTAGAGAGCGATTTGGGATGAATTTAGAAGGTGGACGCCATTGTTAGGGTTTCAATGATGTAAATGGCGGCAGAAAAAAATGATAAAACCTGAATTTCCAAACCCTATCATCCCTCCCATAACCATAATTCCGAAATGGGTTATGGGCTTAGCTGCTAATCACCCTATTTGGCCCGGTTAAGATGTTTTTACCTTCCAAACCTTGTTTAAGCCATATCTTCCAAACGATAAGTCCGTTTGGCTAATGTGACCACTCTACGAAAAGGTAAACCATCGTCCGAATCCAATTGAAATAGTTTTAGGTCAAAACTCCTTACCAATCAAAAGTTATATGCAAAACAAGATTCGTTAGGGGTAAAACGGTCATTTAAAAATCGGCAAAAATCGTGAACATGGGAAATGACCCCAATAGTCGTTCCCCAAAGTTACACGACCATATGACCTCATATGAAAATGAAATAAATATTCTACGATACTCCGATGCGTAGAATGCGGGTCGTTACATTCCCCTCCCCCCTTAAGAAATTTTATCCCCGAAATTCCCTAATCAAAACATACAATGGGTCCCGCATGCCTATCAGCCATTTACAAACAATCAAACACACATAATAACGCAACAAGTCTATCCTAGCATGCAGAATAACTAAATTGCAATTAAAATCTTACCAGGCGAAGAGTTCTGGATACGGCTTCCTTATGCTCTCCTCTGTTTCCCAAGTACAGTCATTCTCATTATCACCCCACTTGACCTTGACCAGTCTCACCGTCTTCCTTTGAAGTTGCTTCGTATCGTACTCGACAATACGAATCGACCTGCGGTTTCCAACCGCCTCGGGTTCTACGTCGATATCATCTAACTGATCAGGTGAAATAGTCATATCTGGGTCGTGCACGAACTTCCTTAGCTAGGAAACATAAAATATGTTGTGAACTCCCGCCATCTTGTCAAGTAATCCAATTTTATATGCTAGATTCCCAACTTGCTCAAAGACTGGGAATGGACCAAAAAATCTTGGTGCTAATTTGCCTCTCCTATCAAATCGAATCACGCTCTTTAACGGGGAAATCTTGACAAACACCATGTCGCCAACGGAGAATTTCAAGTCTCTTCTTCTCTTATCAGCATAACTCTTCTACCTATCTTGGGCACCTTCATTCGATGTTGGATAACTTTGATCTTGCCTGAAGTTTCTCTTATTATATCTGGCCCAAGCATAAATTTCTCACCGGTTTCCAACCAACACGATGGTGAGTTGCAAGGTCTTCCGTACAAAGCTTCAAATGGAGTCATACCAATATTGGATTGATAACTATTATTATATGCGAACTCCACTAGATGCAAATGGTCATCCATGACCCTCCAAAATCAAATATACAAGCTCTCAAGAGATCCTTTAATATACGATTCACCCTCTCGGTCTGACCGTCGGTTTGCGGATGGTACGTGTTACTGAGATGTAATTTTGACCCTAAAGCCTCTTGTAAGATCTTCCAAAACCCACTAGCAAAAAACGGATCTCAGTCACTCACAATACTTTCAGGTACTCCATGAAATCTCACTACCCACTTCATATACAGTTCTGCTAACTTAGCTGATGTTCTATTTGACTTGACTGGTATAAACCTTGCATTTTTTGTCAATCGATCCACAATCACCCAAATACTATCATAGCCCGATCTAGTCCTTGGTAAACCATCAATGAAATTCATTGAGACTTGTTCCCATTTCCACCCGGGAATTTCCAGTGGTTGTAACAAACCACTAGGCTTCTTTTGCTCGGCTTTAACAAGCTGGCGATTCATGCATTTGAATAGAAACTTCCCAATGTCTCTTTTCATCCCTTCCTAGTAGTAGGTCTGTTTCATATCCGGATACATTTTGTTACCACTAGGATGTATAGTTAGTTTTGAGTGATGACATTCTCCAAGCACTTACGTCTCTCAACCCATTGACATTGGATACAACTAGTCTCCCATTCTTTCTAAGCCATCCTTCCCGATCAAGCCCATACTTGTTTATCTCCTCACTGTCGATACCCATCTCTAACCTGGACATGATTTCCAATAGGTTAGGATCGTCCCTCTGACTGGAACCAATCCTCTCAATCAAAGTGGGTCTGATCGTCAAACTTGCTAACATTTCTGGATCCAATTCGCACTTTGGTATGAAATTGTATCCTGCGATATACTCTAGTTGCTTCCATTAAAGAAACATAGCCCCTAAACTGGCATGTCTCTTACTTAATGCATCAGCTAGCCTACCGCATTGCCCTTTCCTAGTGTATATACGATATTGAAATCATAGGAAGCCAAGAATTCTAACCATCTCTACTGACAGAGGTTTAGATCCTTCTGAGAGAAACGATTCTTTAACGATTTATGATCGGTAAGCAACTCGAATCTTTCTCCCAAGAGATAATGTCTCCACATTTTCAACACGAACACGATCGCTGCCAATTCCAAATCATGGGTAGGATATCTTTTCTCATGTGGTTTCAGTTGTCGACTAGCATAAGCTACAACCCTACCTCCTTGCATCAATATAGCACCTAGTCCGATACCACAGGCATCCGTGTATACCGTCATCTCTTCATTACCTTTAGGAATAACTAACGCTGGTGCACACGTCAACTTTTCCTTTAGGCTCTTGAATGCATCCTCACACCTTCCGTGGCAAGTAAAAGCTTGGTTCTTCTTGGTCAATTGAGTTAATAGTGCCGCTATCTTGGAGAAGTCTTGGATAAACTTACGGTAATATCCAGCCAACCCCAAGAAACTTCTCACATCTGTTGCATTCTTGAGCGTAGACCAATCTTGCACTGTAGCCACTTTTGTAGGATCCACGGCAATACCATTCTCTGAAACAACATGGCCCAAGAACCTCACTTCCCTCCTCTAGAAGTGACACTTAAAAAACTTCGCTTTCAATTGGTGTTTTCTCAACACCTCCATCACTATCCTCAAATGTTCCTTGTGTTCTTCCTCTGTCCTCGAGTAAACCAAGATATCATCTACAAACACAAGAACAAACCTATTCAATTGATCCCCGAATACCCTATTCATAAGATCCACAAAATATGCTGGTGCATTGGTCAACCCGAATGGCATGACCAACCACTCATAGAATCCAGACGACATCCGAAATCCCGTTTTAGGAAAACTCTCGGCTACTACTCGGAGCTAATGAAATCCTGTCGTGAGGTCCAATTGGGAGCATACTCTTGCTCCTTCCAGTTGATCAAACAAATCATCTATTCGCGGAAGAGAATACTTGTTCTTCCTAATCACCTTATTCAACTCACGATAGTCCACACACAAACGAAGGGAACCATCTGCCTTAGTGGCAAATACAACTGGTGATCCCCACTCGGAAACACTTGTTCTGATAAATCCCTTCTTTAAAAGATCGCTTACTTGCACCCCGAGCTCTCGCTGCTCCCTTGGTGCCATACGACGAAGTGGCATCACTATAGGTTTGGCATCTTTCACCAAATCAATACGGAATTCAGTCTCTCGGTGTGGTGGAAGTCCGGTAACTTCCTTGAAGATATCTGGATACTGGCTAGCAATAGGAACCCCTGATAACTCGTCCTGCGGAATGTCGAGGGAATTTAGAAAACTAGCCATCACCTCATCACTAGGTAGGCCACCAAACACTAACCCCTCGCCCATCATCCACCCTAATAGTCACCAAAAATCCCTCACAGTCTACCACCACCCCGTACCTTTGGAGGCATTCGACTCCCAAAATAATGTCAAACCCGGTAAAGCCAAAAACATAGCAATCAAAAGCAAACATACATCCATGACTCTATAAGACCAAATTTCGACAAATCATGCTAAGGCTAGTCAAACCACCAATCGGGTTCGTCACCACTAAAGGTCTATCGACTATCTTAGGCTCCAATCCCAACCTTCTACCAGGCCACAAGATATGAAGGAATGGGAAGCCCCGGTATCAAACAATACTCAAATAGGAACATCATAAATAGAAAGCATACCTTGAATGACGACTTTCTTTCCTTTCTCCGCCATAGTTGGGGCATTCGACGAAGAAGGAACGACATTAATAGCATATGCTTTCACAATCTGCTTCTCTTTAGGAGGTTGTGGACATTTATCATTGTGATGTCCCACTTAGCCGCTGTTGAAGCACTTATTGTCTGCTAGCTTTTCTTGACATTTTTTAGCATAATGGCCCTTCTTGCCATAGCTATAGCACTCAACGTCTTTCTTTTTCTTTTTCTGACCATCCTTAGCTTGGTTTTGCTTCCTCTTATTATGGGAATTATTCTTGCCTCCACCGCTTGCTTGCGGCTTTGGCTCCCCTGCAGTTGTAATAGCAACCTCGGTCTTCGGCTTAGGGTAAAGACTCTCCGATCTCAATGCCTTTCCCACAATGGATTCAAACGTCACATCGACGTGGTTTATAAGCCTTTCCCCCAAATACCCATCTAAGCCAGTTATGAACTTCTCGTTCTTCTTATTGGCAGTATCGATAAGAGATAATCCATACTTCGATAAAGTATCGAACTCAGCAATATATTCCGAGACCGCTCTACCATTCTGCTTAAGCTTCAAGAATTTTCTAAATAATTCAGATTTTTGAGCGGCTGGGATAAACTTATCACTGAAGCTGGTCTTAAATTGGTTCCAAGTAACTTGATCCTCAGGAGTAGCTGCTTTAATGGCATTCCACTAATTCATCGCCCGTCCTTGAAGCTGACGGATTGCTAGCTTTCTCTTCATCGCATCATTGTTTCCCAAATCCTCGAAGATGCGCTCATAACTATCCATCCAATCTTGAACATCCGTGGCCGATTCCTTTTTCCGTGGAACGGCTTCCCACCAAGACTAGTATAATCCTTATTAAGCTTGGCAAAATCGGCCCTAGGCGCCTGCACCGCTGCACCACCACCGTTAGCAGAATTAGGAACTGCTCCCTGAACATCCCTAAGCATCCCTCTCATGAAGGTAGTAAACATCGTCCTCATATCAGTAGCATTCCTATTATTGGCCCCTGAACCCGTACTCCTCGTATATTGGCTCATCGTTCAATCTGTAAAGAGAAAACGATTAACCATATCCATAGTGGTGCCAGTGCAGTGCGACTTCATCCTTAGATATACTAATAGTGTATACATAGATATAGCTTTTGGAAACCAAAATATCACAAATGCGCGCTCTCGTATACGTATACTATCTCTCCCTAATGTCTTTCCCTAGGTTAACTACGCAACCTAAAGCTCTGATACCAAATGTGACGGCCCGCCCCGAACCAGCCGACATTTCTTCGAAATATGTTGTACTGATGCCCAACTAGCATGGGACGGTCGTCAAAAGAAAGGGTTTAAACGATGAACTAACAAAGAACTTGTAGTATATCTCACAGCGCATGGAACAAAATATAATAATAACACAACTTGACATAAAACAGGCGAGACAGTGCATAAGCTGAAAACTAAACCATCATAGCAGCGGAAAACTTAAAATACAGCTTATGATCCAAACCATCTTTATTACAACTTTTAAAATTGTCTCTAAAGAAAAATAGGAAGGTACACTACTAATGCCCAAAGTAGTGACTAGCAACAACACAGTAAGAATATATGGAAATGATAGGTGTAAGCCTCCTGCTCATCTCCGGACAGCTACTCGTGCATAACCAGCTAACCTGTCCCTAGTCTGCTCATTTAGGAGCACCCAGAGTAATAAGAAGAGACATAAAACTCTGGGTCAGACAAAAGTATGGTATGAGCGATAAGCAGAAAAAACAGAACAATAATAGGCATACATAACCATTCCTGAACATAAATCCGCAACTGAAGAGTTAGCATAACAGGGTGTACAATACTCTAAGGTGATGCTAGCACATAGTGTGAAAACAATGGGGAGGGGGTGTGCATGTCATGGTAATAGCAAACATCAAACATAGCAATCATCCTCACATCTCTCACTCAGTGCGTGAAGTATATGATATCTACCACTTTGATCACCCAATTCTTTTGCTATAATCACTCTGCCCTATGGAGTCATGACGGCTTCACTACACTGATCCATAGCCACTAATCATTTACTATATCCACTCTGCCCCATGGAGTCATGGCAACTCCACTGCACTGGCTCATAGCCCTGCTACAATCAGTGTGCCCATGGAGTTATGACAACTCCACTGCACTGATCCATAGCCGATAATCCATCTCTCAGTGGTGAGTCAAAGCTATAGACATTGATAACCCCTTTGCACACGTCCCGCAGCAAAGTCCAATTCATGAATTTATCTCGTGAGTTCCCATCTGGATCCTGAGTTCTACTTCCTATTTGGACTACCTTTGCATCTCAGATTTTGGTCATCATCACCCCGGTTCGATCTCCATTCGGTTCGTGATCATCATATAGGCTCGGGTCCTCCATCGGTTCGTGAGTAGCTCTGGTTCGTGGCCACCAAGCGGTTCGGGTCAGCTCGTGGCACCGGTTCTGTTCGTGGTCACCAATACGGTTCGGATTGGGTTGCATTCTTCCACTATTTTGTAGCTCCTCCAAGCATCGGATCTGAGGGGGTTTGTGGCAGCTTCATCCAGGCGGCTCGGTGGTACATCAGCTTGTGGGTTTGGAGAGGATGCTCTGTGGTGCAAGCTTCGGTTCAGAGACATGAGGTGGCTCGTGGGTGGGCTACACGACCCGACCTGGCCCTCTTCCACCGATCCGATCCGGATTCCTGCGCCATTTCCAGCAAGCTATTTATGTCATACGACGGTGTTTTCGACCAATCTAACTTCACTAAGCAACCATAAAACATTCCAAATAGTAATAGCAATTAAGAGAATCGACCATAAAAACCAAAACATCAATCTAACATGTTAATATGGATCAAACATACCCAAAACCCATGTTTTTTCCTTTAATCCCCCTTAATCATAGGATTAGCAAAACGTGTCCAAATTAACCCAAATTTCTAATAGAGCAATAAAATATTATTTAAGAATTTCTACATGTTTTTCTAGATTTTTAACATGCATAATCTCGCTAGTTAACACTAATCACCCCTAATTAACCGTAATTAGTGTAAAAATGTACAAATCACTCACCTTATCCACAAATAAAATCTTAGATATGAAACCCTACTGTTTTGGCGTGGTTCCTAATGCAACACAGCAGCTCCAATTCTGATTTGACACTAATCTTCCTTGATTTGGTGTAGATTAAGCTAATACGCGATTAGAGAGCGATTTGGGATGAATTTAGAAGGTGGGGGTCATTGCTAGGGTTTCAAGGATGTAAATGGCGGTTGGAAAAAAGATAAAACCTGAATTTCCAAACCCTACCAACTCTCCTATAACCCTAATCCCGAAATGGGTTATGGGTTTAGCTGTTAATCACCCTATTTGGTCCGGTTAAGCTTTTTTCACCTTCCAAACCTTGTTTCAGCCATATCTCCCAAATGGTAAGTCCGTTTAGCTAATGTGACCACTATACATAAAGGAAAACCATCATTTGAATTCGATGGAAGTGGTTTCAGGTCAAAACTCTTTACCAATCAAAAGTTATAGGCAAAACAATATTCGCCAGGGGTAAAACGACCACTTAAAAATCGGTAGAAAATGTGAACATGGGAAATGACCCCAGTAGTTGTTCCCCAAAGTTACACGATCATACAACCTCATACGAAAATGAAATAAATATTCTACTATCCTCCGATGTGTAGAATGTGGGTCGTTGCAGTAATTGAAGGATATGTGCACATTGCATGCTCACCAACTGTCTAAGGGAAGTCTTAAGTGACATAGGCGTCGTACCAGGTAATATCAGTTAAGTAGTAACGTTCGCAATACCACTTCTCATATTACAAATGAGAGAATAGACTTAAGAATGTTAACGTACTAGGACGGGGTCCTTAAAGGGCTAGGGGTCCGCCTCAGGGTTATAAGAGATTTTAAGAATCCACCTTTAATAGGGCCATAAGTGATCGAGAATGCCACCTCATTGGGTCTTTACCCTAAAACACTATTGGGCGATTGACTTTGATATTTCACTTGCAAACGACATTTCTATGGAATTAGAAAACCATTGACAAAATATCGTAATTATAACTGCAAGTGCACGACGTACAATCGTAGTACGTGGCGAATACAGGTTGATCCGCAGGGAAAGAATTTACTCTAATTTTACTCAATCAAATTAGACCGAAAGCAAGTGAAATTGTTAATTAAAAACTAAAAGAAAACTAACAATGTTAAAATGAATACAAATATGAGACTAAGAGACAATTTAGGAGTAGATTCACTATCAACATCAATCTAATTAACATAAAAAATGGTTCTAACTCTCTTTAATAACTAGCACATTAAGTGTTGTATCCATACAAGCATGATTTATATGCCAGAAAATTCAGGCTACATAAACCATCAACTTTCAATACAAACTTAAAAACCTAATTATCACATAGAAAATAATAGTTCTAATAAAAATGAAACATCATGAGTATGTTCTGAATGTTAATATTCACTAACTACATAGAACATCAAGGATACTTTCACTTTTAATGTCACTACTTTTTCTAAAATGAATTAGATTGTGATAAAGTATGATTCTATTAATGATATGAGTACAAAACATTTGGGAATAATCAACCAACATGTGCTATAAATTTTCACCATATAAAATCTTTACTTTATCTATATCCAATTTTAGATTAAGCTCAAATAAGAGAGTTAGCAACATGAAATCCTTATGTTAATTATTCATGAATCATGAGAGCTTCACTACCCCTAAATTGAAGGGGTTTAACTAAGATTCAATGATAACATAAAGAGATTTCATTATAAAGGAGAACAAAAAAAGATAAAAATCTATTCTACTTGCATAAAAATAAATCTACACTAATGACATGAAAACAAATGGACAACAAAAGAAAAGAGCACTATATTAAAATTACACTAAAAAAATTACATAAAGAAAATGGCTAAGTAGCCATGAAAATAAAAGAGAGAAAAAGCTAATCTCTTAAAGTACACTTAAAGAGAATGGAGAAAAGAGAGAGAGGAGACTACATAAACATAAGGGGATACTTATACATGTAATAAAACTTTAACCCTAATCCACTTTAGCATGCTACCTAGAATGCCCTTTAGGAAGTGCGGCCACCAATTAATTATCACGCTTTAATTACTCCATCATCAAATTTGCCTGAAGCTTTATCATCCACTAATTTATCCATTAGCTTTTAATTGTAGTAAGTGGGATCCTCCATGATTATGTATGAGAATTGTTTCTTCATTCCTTCGTATGCATATAAATCTTCATGAAGCCCTCTTCCATGTGCACCAATATTTCTACAAAAACAATGAGAAAGGTCCAAGTTAAAAATTCTCAAAATAACATAAGCACAAAAAATGACCAGTTTTCCTTTATATGACAATGAATGTATGATATTTTGAAATCAACTGAATTATGGTTTAATCGCGATAAAATACCCACATATGTCATTTATTTAAACTAAAACAAGAATAAATGTGTAAATAAATATGCATATTTACGTGCATATGAAATATCCTCACACTTATCTTTTTATTCGTCCCCGAATAAACTGAAAAACTAAGCTAAATCTGTTTTCTTAGGGAGCACGATTGCATTAAGCGTATGCAACAAGTCGTTACACCTCTGGGTGTCCCCAGTAGGACGAGTGTTGTCTCGTGAGGGTTTTCGGCGAATACTACCCAAAAAATCCAAAAGTTGAACACAAAAAATATTTAAAAAATGCAAGATTAGAAAATATTTACAAGACGAATGCAAGCTTTTAAACGAATATTTACAACTGGATAATTTACTTTTTAATATTACACGAATAAGTTAACACAAATTTTGGTCGTCACTATGAAATTTGAGTCCGTAACTAATCAAAACTTCAAACAAAGTCATGTTATTGTCACAAACTCCTCCAGCTTGGCCAGTTATTTTGGTAGAAACATAGTGCAAATACGAAATGAATTCTACAATCGATATCAACAATCGTAAAATGACATCTTAACTTCCTTTTTGTTAACAAGTTAGGTCGAATAAGTGAAGAGTGTGCTTGGATTTTAAGTGCTAACTCTCTCTTTATTACAAAATATTCACATTATTATTATTTACAAATACCTTGGTATACCACCCCTACACTGCATTACGACTTACGTGAGGGTCAGTAATCCTAAGGTGTCCAACTCATAAAATGAGACCAAGGTATACTGATGCTGATTTTGTCAACAAGATGTCGGAAAGTGCTTGGCGGGTTTTCACATCAACGCGAGATGTACTAGCAATGTTGGATACCATTGGATTATTATTATATATATACATTCTTTATTTTTTATTTTTTTCAAATATAAGAGAGAGAGAGAGAGAGTTAAGCAAGAATATGTTAGCACAACTTCACTTAAACGATTTTGTTATCTCAAGTAGTCTGAATCAACCATTCATTTAATCGGATTACAATTCAGAAAACATTTCATACTCATCACATACAAATCTCCCAATATATCATTTACACCAAATTTTCTCATAATTCAAACTTTCCTTTCGTTATCCACTAAGAGAAGTAAACTTCCAAACATTTTAATCGAACGACCAAAATTATATGCTAACTCCATCATGTCTTAATTAAAAATAAATAGAAGCGGAAACTTTCTTTTTTTTAAGAGAAAGGGATTTTTTTCTAAAACAAAAGAGAAAGGAAAAAAAATGCAAACTAAAACTATGCAAAACAAAATGAAAATGAGACTCCCCCACACTTGATTTCGACCGTGTCCCCGCAGTCAATGCATGACACAATGAGTGAACGGAAGAGAAATATTTAAATATGTACTAGAGAGGGTTAGTGCGGCTTACCAAACGTACGTACAGAAAATATGCAGTCATCGAATAGATGAACCGGTCCATAATGGACCAATGGATCAACCTCATTAAGATTACGAGACACAACTTAAGTACAAAAAACCAAATCATGAAGGATTTTATATTACATGTCAGATTTGGAAAAACAAATCTTGTTTTTTCAAAAGTTTGAGTTGCTAATCTTAAAATTTTGAGCTTACAATTGATCCTAAAATCGAATTGAATTTATGTGGCAACTAAAGAGAGGTCATCAAGCTGGGGTTCAATAAAATTTTCAAAAACAAAGTTTTATTTGTTCAGATGATGTATAAATTGAGAGATGTAAGCATCACTCTCACCCCCACACTTGGTTTGAGAAATATTGTTCAGTTTTGCTTTGGTATTTGAAATTTTGTTAACTAAAGGTTCTTTCGTAAACTTAAAGTCAAAACCAAACAAATGAATTTTAAGTAAATTTCGAAATTGTGTTTTCTCAAAAACAGTGTTATTCCAGAAAGAGTTCATATATTGCAAAAATTTATCATTGAAAAACGAGTGATCACAGTGAGGTTCAATTGAAACGATCAAGTCGCAAGGAGTTTCAACAGTTTCAAAAAAATCGTTATTTGCTTAAGATCACATCCAGCAGTTTCGTTGTTTTCAGTCTCAAGATTTTTAAAGTTTTCAAATGTTTCATTTTCAGTTTCAGACACAACAACATTATCGTCGACCAGTTCAAGAAGTTTTTGCTCATCAAAGTTGTCCTTACTTAAACAGTTGTTAACAACTTCATCATTTTTGTCATGTTGACAATCTAAAGTTGCTAAATTTTCAAAATTTTCAAAATCTAAGAGAGGAAGATCAAATTGAAGTTTGATGTCTTCATTTTCAAGAGAATTTAAATTAAAATCAATTACAGAGCTTTCATCAACTTCAGTAAGACTTTAATTAATTTCAAAAGTTGTTATTTGAAGATCGTCGATTGTGGTAAAAGGTGGATTAACATTTGACTCATCACATGTTCAATTTTGATTATTTTGTTTTTCATGAAAATTTGTGTAGTCTTGAAACAACAAACTCATGTGGTTATTGTGAATTTCATTCATTTGCTCACCAAAATCAAATTTATAATTATTTAAATGAGAATTTTCAATTTGAAATTGATGAGAACCAGAACCGTTAATTGCACCATCATTGAAATTATTCTCATTGCCAAAATCATTTGAAAAGTTATTCATATTTCCATTTTGAATTTGAAATTCATTTTGGAGTTTGGAATTTATTTGGCTGGGGTTATAATCAAAATCATTTGAGTTTGGAAGTGAATTTGAATTTTGATTATTTTGAAAACTTTGACTTGAATTATTGCCCAAGTATGAATTCCACCATTCACTTATTCTTTGATTTTGTTGTGTGCACATTTCAAGTAAATATTCGACATTTGTTTCAAGATTTGAGGGTTGGTTGGGATTTTGAAAATTTTATGGTGCAAAATCAGGATTATTTTGAAAATTTTGTAAAGTTGGTGGTGTAAAATCCAAATTGTTTGTACAATAGTTGTTATTAAAATATCCACATGAATTTGGTGTAAAATTATATGGATTATATGGATTTTCACAACTATCGTAAAATTCATGAGGATAAGGAAATTAAGACATTTTCAAGAAGCTCTTAAAAAAATTTGTTGAAATTAAAAACTTCGTATTATATGAATACATGTGTAGGACTGGTTCGGACAAGGGTTATCAGTGTGTCACGAATCACCGTAGAAACACGACTGAAGGTTTAAGAACCTGTTTGAGTTCGAAACTCTACCGTTCCTTAGACACCTTAGAGAGTATCAATCCTAAATGTCAATTTAACAAGTATTCTATCCTATGAGCTTTGTGGAATCCTCAATTCGATTTCAAAAATAATTTATCTAAAAAATGAACTATCCAATTTATCCCACATTCGTTTTAAAGTTTCCAACCACACATCAACAGGCAGAATAATCAATCACAGAACAAATACAGAATAACAAATTGCAGAAATAGAATTTTTACAAGCAAGCCATGGCACCTGCAGAAAATTTTTACAAGCAATTTCTATATATTTTTCTTTGCAGTAGAGCACCCTGTATAGTTAAAGAAATTTACAGTGGGGGTGTGACTGTCCGTCTAGAAAATTTGAGTAGTTCTCACGTTTCAAATTCCGCTGTATGCAAACTGGTTGACCATTGAATTTCTTATTCGTTTGCTTGACTGTGTTTGCTTTGGCCTTGATATTTATACCCTCATGTTATCCTAACTTCTTTTTTTAGAAAGAGAGGAAAAAGAAACACAATAAATCCTAACTTAAGACTAAATGAAAAGAAAAGAAGCACACAAAATTCACACAACAAAACAAATAAAATAAAATTAGACAATTTTTTTGAGCAAGAAATAAAGTGAAAATAAAACGAAATTAAAAAAATGAGTGAAACACAAAATGAAAACAAAGCTAAAAATGATTTTTTTTTTACCCAAAGTAAACAAAAGAAAGAAGAAAAAAGATGATAAAACTAAACTAGACAAAAGAAAAATAAATAAAAGAAAAACAAAAGCCCATGTCGTTAGGTTATGGAGGCTTGGACTGGTGTTTGTATGTATGAAGTGTGAATATATATGATGGTCGATGTAGGTTGTGTATAGGACAGATTTGTGGATTGTAGTTGTTTGTGTAGGGATAATGACAAAGAAGGTGGTTTTGTAGAGAATGATGGCAGTTTGAATTAATGACTGACAATTGTTAGTTTTGAGGAGTTGTCGGCGGTAGAAGGTGATGGAGGAAAATTGTTGTTGATGAAGGGGTTGATGTGAGCGTTTGAAAGGATGATGAGGTTTTCGGGTTTGAACTGGATGTACTGTGAGAGAGTGGTGAAAAGAAGATGGCTGAAGTGAATTGGTGTATGATTTGGATTAGAAATAAGGCAGAGAATTTATGGATGGTTTTTGTTGCTTTTGTAGAGAGAAAGAAATTGAATAGATTGAATGAAAAAGAAATTGCAAGGCAAGAAAAAGGAAACAAATATAGATTTGCAGAAAGATTAGAAAGAAAAAAGAAAGAAATAGAAAATGTATATGGAAAAGAAATTAACAGAAAAATGGCAAGATTTTAATGTTTGGATATATAGAAATAAGAGAATTTGGGAAAGAAATGAAGAATTTAAAAGAAATAATTATAATTAATTACTCGACAGAAAGAAAGGAAGGCAATCAGGAATGTAAGACAATGAAGGCAAAGAAAATTAAAGAGGGAGGAAAAGGAAAGCAATAATTTTTTTTATTTGTAAGAAAAAAAGGAAAGAAATAAATGAGAAAAAAAGGAAAGAGATAAATGAGAGAAAGGAAAGGAAAGGAATAAATGAGAGAAAGTGAAAGAAATAAAGGATATTGTAGTGAATACAGGAAAGAAATTGAAAACAAAAGGCATATAATTTTTTTTCTTTTTTTTTAAACAAAAATGCAAAATGCAAATATAAGGAGGAAAACAGAGAGATGATTGCGATGAGAGAAGAAATGCACAAATCAAAAGAATTTTTTTAAAAGGAAAACTAACATAAAAGAAAATGAACACACACAAAATGAAAAACAAATGCACATATTTTTTTTAAAAATTTTTTTTTTTTTTTTTAATGAACAAACTTGAAAATTAATTTGAAGAACAAAACTAAAATTAAATTCTTTCCCTGGCAACGGCGCCAAAAACATGTTTGCAAACGGCGTTTCTATGGAATTAGAAAACCATTGACAAAATATTATAATAATAACCGCAAGTGCACGACGTACAATCGTAGTACGTAGAGAATACGGGTCGATCCGCAGGGAAAGAATTTATTCTAATTTTACTCAATCAAATTAAACCGAAAGCAAGTGAAATTATTAACTAAAAACTAAAAGAAAACTAACAATGTTAAAATGAAAACAAATATGAGACTAAGAGACAATTTAGGAGTAGATTCACTATCAACATCAATCTAATTAACATAAAAAATGGTTCTAACTCTCTTTAATAACTAGCACATTAAGTGTTGTATTCATACAAGCATGATTTATATGCTAGAAAATTCAAGCTACATAAACCATCAATTTCAGTACAAACTTAAAGCCCTAATTATCACATAGAAAATAATAGTTCTAATAAAAATGAAACATTATGAGTATGTTATGTATGTTAATATTCACTAACTATATAAAACATTAAGGATGCTTTCACTTTTAATGTCACTACTTTTTCTAAAATGAATCAGATTGTGACAAAGTATGATTCTATTAATGATATGAGTATAACACATTTGGGAATAATCAACCAACACGTGCTATCAATTTTCACCGTATAAAATCTTTACTTTATCTATATCCAATTTTAGATTAAGCTCAAATAAGAGAGTTAGCAGCATGAAATTCTTATGTTAATTATTCATGAATCACGAGAGCTTCACTACCCCTAAATTGAAGGGGTTTAACTAAGATTCAGTGACAACATAAGGAGATTTCATTATAAAAGAGAACAAAAAAAGATAAAAGTCTATTCTACTTGCATAAAAATAAATCTACACCAATGACACGAAAGCAAATGGACAACAAAAGAAAAGAGCACTATATTAAAATTACACTAAAAAAAATTATATAAAGAAAATGGCTAAGTCGCCATGAAAATAAAAGAGAGAAAAAGCTAATCTCTTAAACTACACTGAAATAGAACGGGGAAAAGACAGAGAGGAGACTACATAAACATAAGGGGATATTTATACACGTAATAAAACCCTAACCCTAATCCACTTTAGCGTGCTACCAAGAATGCCCTTTAGGAAGTGTGGCCACCAATTAATCATCACACTTTAATTACTCCATCTTCAAATTTGCCTGAAGCTTTGTCATCCACTAATTTGTCCATTAGCTTTTAAGTGTAGTAAGTGGGATCCTCCATGATTATGTATGAGAATTATTTCTTCATTCCTTTGTATGCATATAAATCTTCATGAATCCCTCTTCCATATGCACCAATATTTCTACAAAAACAATGAGAAATGTCCAAGTAAAAAATTATCAAAATAACAAAAGCACAAAAAATGACCATTTTTCCTTTATATGACGATGAATGTATGATATTTTGAAATCAATTGAATTATGGTTTGATCGTGATAAAATACCCACATATGTCATTTATTTAAACTAAAATAAGAGTAAATGTGTGAATAAATATGCATATTTATGTGCACATCAACATACCTTAACATATGTAACCTGTAAAAATGTAGGGTATGGACATTAACTAATACTATATTTTTAGTCACAAAGAACTTTATGTTCTGACCCCCTCTCCTTAACATCCAAACAAGTCAGTGGATGGGGTAAAGCCGTGGATAAAGTCCTGATTGAAGACGACAGAGAAAATGAAGTTAATATGATATTATTAGTTGTTATTGCTGTGCTTCTGTTGGAATCTAATGAAGATGAACTATTTTGATCTACTTTTGAATAAATGTAACTATAACTGTGTACTTCTGTGATTTTTGAAATAATAGTACATCTTATTTGAATATTATATTTTATCTTCCTGCTGTGAGATTTCCACCCGAAGTACATATTTATCTTTTTTTGTGCAAATGTAATCCTTACAGGAACCAACGACCCATTTAGATTGGCTCTAAGTTTCGATGGGCCTTTTCTAGGTCGAAATTTAGGCCCATTCCGGGTGGGTTGTTACATTTGGAATCAGAGCATTGTTTACCCGATTATAAGGGAAATATACGTATGATAGGCATATTTGTAAATTGAAAAGAATTTTCAGACTGTATATATATATATATGTGTGTGTGTTTACCCCCAGTAAGCATACGCATTAATACTAGGCACCTTTATTGTTTCTTCCTTTTTTGCTTAAATGTTATCTCAGGAGTATCCACTAAGGGATTGTTCCTTTACTTTTCATATAGTGGAATGACTGAAAATCCTAATGAGCAGGGCAACCAGGCAAGACCCCGCTACTTGCCAGAATGGTTCCAGCAGTACCTCCATACTGTGGAAGAGGTCCTTATAGCTAATCGTACCGTGGCGGCTCCCGCAGCTCTTGCCCTTGATGTAGCCTTTGATTTTTCTCGCTTATGTAAGGTCTTTACGAATTTGGGAGGGAAACCGTTTTCTGGAAAGGAAGGTTTAGCTAGTTCCCAATCTTGGGTAATAGACTGTGAAAGAATCTTTGAGGCTACTGCCTAGTCCGATGAAATAAGAAGAAGGACAACAGTCTGACATTTGAAGGATGAATTCTTAGAGTGGTGGAACTTAATATCAATGGAGAACGAGGGTCGGATCTTCACATGGGCCGAATTCAAGACCCATTTTGAAGCGAAATTTCTGCTAAGGGCAGAAATGACTATTCAGCTAGAGAAATTCATCTACCTCAAGCAAGGAAGCTTGAGCCTGCAAGAATACGTATCCAAATTCACTGAGTTATGTAAGTTTAGTAGAGGACTGGTAGACATCCCCATGAACAATGCCCTTAGATTTGTGAGAGGACTGAACTCCCCGTTGAAGGAAACCTTATTAGCCCAAGTCGTATTTGGGGTAAATTTTGAGACTCTAGTTGAGACAGCTACCCTTTGTGTGGCTGAAAGCTCCAAGGAGGATAAGGAGGGTGAAAAAGGAGAAAGCTCCAACAAGAATAAGAAAAAAGAATGCTGGAAAAACAAGAAGAAGAAGAAGAGCTTCAAAAAGGATGCAAAGACTTGCGCGAGGTGCGACCACAAGGTTCATGAGGCCAAGGATTGTAGGGTCTCATTGGCAAAGAAGGAGTTCAAGAGAAAATTTTACAACTGACATGAAGGACACATGTCCAAAAATTGCCTAAAGCCCAAAGCTGCCAAATGTGGCCAGAACTATGCAAATGAAGCAACTCCAATTCAAAGCCGACCCCCAGGAGATCAAGGGCAGCCCGCACTTGAAGGTATAATCTATATTTTAGGAAATTCAGCATACACCTTGTTTGATTCTTGAGCTACCCATTCTTTTATCTCCATGCAGTTAATAAATCTATTGAACCTTTCCATATATATATATATACATATATATATATATATATATCGGATAGTCTGATTGAGGTAGCAAACACTATAGGAGGATCAAAGTGTCTTGATCTATTGTGTAAAGACCTAGTATTGGAGGTTAACAATGTCGAGATCCATTGTGAAGCGTATGCGTTGGATTTTACAGGGTATGACCTTATCATAGGTATGAACTGGCAATCGTTTTATGGGGCCGTCCTGGATTGTGATAAGAGACTCGTTCGTCTTAGGAGCCGAGGAGGATGCAGCATAAATATTCCTTGTAATGTTAGAAATAAGGACAAAGCCTTTTTATATTCCTTGTCTCCTAGTTCTGAAGGACCATCTTCGGTCCCTATAGTTTATGAGTTCTTGGACGTTTTTGAGGAAGTCACAGGACTTCCGCCCCACAGAGAAATCTCCTTTCGCATTGACCTAGAGAAGGATGCTAGACCTGTTGCACTGCCCTTGAGGCATATGGCATCCAAGGAAAGAAGGGAGTTAGATAAGCATACTTCAGAGTTGTTACAAAAAGGTTTTATTCGTCGAAGTACCTTAGAATGGGATGCACCTATTGTATTTGCCATATAAGCAGATGGATCATTGAGGCTTTGTGTGGACTATAGAGAGCTTAATAAATTGGCCAAAAAGAACAGGTACCCTTTACCAAGAATCGATGAACTTTTTGACCACTTGAGAGGAGCCCGAGTATTTTCCTAACAAGACCTTGCTACTGGATTTTACTAGCTAAGAATTGCGGAGGACAGCAAGGACAAAACTGCGTTTAGGACGCCAGACGGATTGTTCCAATGGGATGTTATGCCCTTCGGATTAATGAATGCACCCGCTTTCTTTGTAGACCTTATAAGTAGAGTATTTAGTGGAATTCTAAATAAAATCGTGGTATTCTTCGTAGATGATATCCTTGTATTTTCGAAAGATCGTGAAGAGCATGAAAAACACTTGAGATAAGTGTTAGGGACATTAACAAAGAACCAACTAAAAGCAAAATTCTCGAAGTGCCATTTCTAGAGGGAAGAAGTAAGATTTTTAGGACATATTGTGTCAAGTAAAGGCTTGATCGTAGACCCCGCGAAGATTGAGGCAATCAACGAATGGAGGATACCTCGAAATGCTACAAAGATAAAAAGTTTCCTTGGATTGGCCGGATATTATAGGAAATTCATTAAAGACTTTGCAAAGATTGCTACTCCATTAACCCAATTGACAAGAAAGAATTTGGTATTCACTTGGAGTAATAAAAGTGATATAGCCTTTAAGAAATTAAAGAAGCATTAACTAGCGCGTTAGTCCTAATTATACCTGATGGTTCAAAGTTTTTCACCGTTTACACTAACGCATCTGGGACTGGTTTAGGAGCTGTCCTTATGCAAGAAAGAAGAGTAGTAGCCTATGCCAGTAAACAACTCGAGCATCTAGAGAAAAGATATCCAGTGCACGACCTTGAGTTAGCCGCAGTAGTGTTCGCCTTAAGATGTGGAGGCATTATCTCTTAGGAGAGAAGTTTGAATTGTTTACCGACCATAAATCCCTTAAGTATTTAGTTTCTCAATGTGACTTGAACTTAAGACAACAAAGATGGACGAAATATATTACCTCATTTGACTTTACGATTCAATATACCCCAGGCAAGGGGAACGTTGTGGCGGATTCTTTAAGTAGACAACATGCGACATTGAATGCGATTATAGAATGGAAACAATTAGAGTTCCTCGCCAATTTTTATTTGCCACCCTAACCGACCACTTCCAATTTTTATTTGCCAAAGTGCACAAGACATTCACAAAAGGTTTAGAGGAGTAAAGGAGAAAGTGGTAAAAAGAAAGACCTTTTCCTCGTTCTTTTTGGTATTCGATTAGCGATGACGGGAGTTTATTTTGGGATGGACGAATTTACATCCCTAAGGATAAAGGGTTAAGAAGAGAAATTTTAGAAGAGTGTCATAGGTCGAAACTGACCATACACCCTAGTGGGGATAAGATGTGCAAGGATATGAAAAGGAATCTCCATTGGGAAGGAGTGAAGAGATACGTAGTCGAGTTCGTGGCCAAATTCTTAACATGCCAAAAAGTCACGGTAGAGCAAGGGAAGCCTGAAGGATTGTTATTACCTTTAGAGGTCCCCACATGGAAATGAGAACATATTTCCAAAAATTCACGGCAAAGCAAGGGAAGCCTAGAGGATTGTTATTACCTTTAGAGGTCCCCACGTGGAAATGAGAACATATTCCAAAAAGTCACGGCAGAGCAAGGGAAGCCTGGAGGATTGTTATTACCTTTAGAGGTCCCCACGTGGAAATGAGAACATATTCCAAAAAGTCACGGCAGAGCAAGGGAAGCCTGGAGGATTGTTATTACCTTTAGAGGTCCCCATGAGGAAATGAGAACATATTTCCATGGACTTCATAGATGGACTTCCTAGAAACTAAAAAGGGAATAAATCCATTTAGGTTGTGGTAGACCGTTTAACCAAAAGCGCCCAATTCATACCAGTCAAAAAGATAAGGATTGCAGCCTCATTAGCCCAATTGTATGTCAAAGAGATAGTCAGACTCCATGGTATTCCATTAAGTATCATGGGTGATAGAGTCCCCTTATTCACAAGCGAATTTTGGAGAAGCCTACAAGCAGCATTGGGGATGACCCTTAACTTAAGCACAACTTATCATCAGCAGACCGATGGACAGACAGAGAGAGTAAACAGTATCTTAGAAGACTTGCTTATAGCTTGTATCATCGACTTTGGAGGAGTTTGGGAGCAGCACTACCGCTTGTGGAGTTCAATTATAATAATAGTTTTCAAGTGACGATTGGTATGGCCTCTTTCGAAGCACTATACAAGAGGCTATGCAAATCGCCAACTTGGTGGTGGGAAACCACCAACAAGGTTATACTCGGACCAGACATCGTCCGTGAGTTCGTGGAGAAAATATATTTGATTAAGCAGAGAATGAATGCAGCCCAAGACCCTCAGAAATCATATGCCGATAAGCATAAGAGGGAACTAGAATTTAATATTAAAGACTTGGTGTTCGTAAAAGTATCACCTTTGAAGAAAACTGTTCGGTTTGGAAAGACTGGGAAGTTGGCTTCCAGATTTATTAGGCCTTTTAGTATTATTGAGAAAATAAGATCTTTGGCTTATCGAGTGGATCTCTCAGAGTGTCTATCGGGAATCCATAATCTTTTTCATGTATCTCATCTAAGGAAATGCCTTCAGGATTCTGCTATCAGACTCGAGCTTGAAGAAATTGGGGACATAGAGAAACTCGAGTTAGAGTCTAGGGTACCCCGTGCAACTGCAAGGATTGTCGAGCATAGAATCAATAGAATTCGAAACAAAACTGTTTGCCTTGTCCGAGTCCAATGGGGGAATGACCCTGCGGAAATCACATGGGAGACTGGAGATAAGATGAGACAGACTCACCCAGAGCTTTTCACGGGTAAAATTTTCCTCAAAATTTCCGTTTTTGAATGCATCATGATTGTTAGATTGAATGTTAGGGAATGGATGCAACACCATCGCATCAAGTGCTCATATAGAAATATATGCATATTTAGGTTGTTTGCATACATGTTGCATCACTTATTACACCTACATGCTAGGGTAGAGCTCACCTTCATGGGTCTGTAGTTCATAGTGATGGATGCTTATGGATGAATTATAAATAACAAGGGTGTACACCACTGTTTAGCACGAGTTGTATTTTTCACCCCTTAAACAGATTTTAGGACGAAATGTATTTTATGGGGGGAAGAATGTAACACCCCGCAAAATTTATAAGTATTAATAATAAATTGAATAATTAAAATAAGCAGTTAAATGATATGGCTAGAAAATGAGATTTTGCAGCTATAGGAATTTGGCTATGAAATTCTTTTATTTGGATTCGTGGAGAAATTCAGAATCGTTTTCATATGTAATATGCTGAAAACACTCAACATATGAAAAAGTTATGAACAAATGAATAATAATTGTGTAAATATTATATATATTACCCAAATAATAATTTAAAATAAAAAAGAGGGAAATTTAAATTTTGAACTGGAGATAAGGTTTAGGGGACAACATGTATTAAATATATAGAAAACAATAAACCAAATTAAGAATGTATTAATAAAAATCAACAGCTCAGCAAACGAGCCAAATTAGGCGTTCTAGCCTGAAGGAGGTCGACCCCCCACTAGGGTTGTCGACCGGCGGTCGACCGTAAGGGATCGACATCCCTAACATCTGGAACAACCCAATGAGACTATGTGACTAGGGTTTACTAAGAGGTTATGTTTATATGGGTGGTTCAGATTAAATTTTATAAATCCAACAGCTTCTGCTCACACGAGCAAGTATAGATAACCCCTCAAACAACACATTAGAAACTCTTATTACTCTAAACCTCTGACTCCCTGCTTCTGAATACCATAGAAAAATAAAGAGAAAAACGGTGAAGGTTCTTCTACTTCTCTATCTCCATTCTATATCTCTCTCTTTCAATTTATATATGTTTAGGAGTCGAAATTAGCATAAACAATATATATATATATATCTAATTGTATGTTTCTTATAATTATATTGTTAGGAGATCAATCAAAGCTCGCTTGAACATTGAGAGTCGTCGCAGATCTTGAGATTTCTATCACATCCCCACTTAATTGTGAGTGGAACCTAGTTTTCTTAAGGGCATATTCATATTATAATCAGTTTGTTGTATGAATTGTTATGCCTATGAAGATTTGGTTATGCGATAATATAACATGAAAAATCCTCAAATCTTCTACTTTGTAATCACGTAAGAATTGTCATGTTGAATTGGTTTTGTAGAATTGTGTTTGTATTGGATTAAAGGTAAAAATGGGTAGTATATTTTATTAATATTTTATGCAATTCACCGCTATTATCATTTGATTACCTAAAAAGGTTGGGATTTGAATTGTTTCATAATTGAATTGGTTTTGGATCCTAATTTGGGTGTAAACGTATTCATAAATTGGAATAAGTCAAATGCGAACATTTTTGGGTATATAACACTGCAAAAAGGGTGGATTGGGTGAAATACAGATTAAGTATATGAATACTCTACTTTTAATTTAATATTGAAATCTTTTTCTACATGCCTAGGATACAAGTTGTAGTTGTTATATATGAGTATTTTTTTCATTACTATTATTCGCTATATGTTCATTATGCCATCATGTTATGTTGTAGCGGTAAAAAATGGAAAACCTAAAGTTGTATGCCTTAATTTGGATAACTGACAATTGCCATCCCGATTAGATTGTTTCCCCATTTATATGAATGTTATGTTAAAAAGGCTCTATTATTACATTATTTATTTAAATATAATTAACATAATCAACGGTATATTAGCGTAATAAATGCGATTAGGTTAGAGTTTGAATTTTAAATGTCCCCTTAACAAATATACTTATATATATATATATATTTGTTTTCTTATGTGTTCGTATATATATAATGGCTTACATATATAAATAAATGACACATAGACACAAGGTTAGATGCCATTTGTGGTAGAAGCCTACCCAGAACCGATCGGCATATCCAACTACCACAAGTAGGCCAAACTAATGCGAGATGTCTAGGTTCCATGGACCATTCATAAACCTAGTACACTGGACATGAGGTTAAACCGACTTGTAGTAGAGCCTGGTGGAACCGACCGACATATCCAATATCTACATGTATATGGGTTAATGTGAGAGGTCTGGTGTATATATATATATAACTTGATGTGTGAAAATAAATAGGCTTACTACGCCTTAAGAAGGTCTTAAGTGGCTGACTCACCTCTTTATCTAATTCGGGTCTTAAGTAGTTAGGACTAGGATCCCCCCGAAGGTTTATTCCTTGGAGAGGAACCCAAGTCATGGGACTCACCCTTATTAGTATTAAGGTAAGTCTTTGGGTCCTCCTTCTTTAAAAATGGTTAGGCATAAAACGGTTAACGAAGTAGGTTAGTTCACGGGGGATGTCCACTTCCTCTAGAAGCTTGTAAGGGATAAACTAGGGACAAGTTGGTAATTGAAGGATATGTGGCCATTGCATGCTCACCAACTATCTAAGGGAAGTCTTAAGTGACATAGGTGTCCTACCAGGTAATATCAGTTAAGTAGCAACTTTCGCAATAATGCTTCTCATATTACAAATGAGAAAATAGACTTAAGAACGTCAACGTACAAGGAACCGGTCTGCCTCAGGGGTATAAGATATTGTAAGAATCCACATTTAATAGGGCCATAAGTGACCGAGAATGCCACCTCGTTGTTCTTTACCCTAAAACACTAATGGGCGATTGACTTGGATATCCACCCCATTGGTTAGATACTTATGTCTGTGTATATGTAACCGCTTAAAATATAGGGTATGGACATTAAGTAATACAATATTCCAGCCACACATAACTTTATGTTCTGACCCCCTCTCCTTAACATCCAAATAGGTCAGTGGATAAGGTAATGGCATGGATGAAGTCCTGATTGAAGACGACAGAGAAAATGAAGTTATTATGATATTATTAGTTGTTATTACTGTGCTTCTTTTGGAATCTTATGAAGACGAGCTATTTTGATGTACTTTTGAATAAATGAAACTATGACTGTGTACTTCTGTGATTTTTGAAATAATGGTACATCTTATTTGAATATTATATTTTCTCTTCCCACTGTGTGAGATTTCCATCCGAAGTATATGTTTATCTTTATCTGCGAAAATGTAATCCTTACAGGAACCAACAACCCGTTTAGAATGGCTCTAAGTTTCGATGGGCCTTTTTGGGTCGAAATTTAGGCCCATTTCAGGAAGGGTTGTTACATTAGGTATCAGACCATAGGTTATCCGATTATCAGGGAAATATACGTATGAGAGGCGTATTTGTAAATTGAAAAGATTTTTCAAACTATATATATATATATATATGTTTACCCCAATAAGCATACACATTTATACTAGGCACCTTTATCGTTTCTTCCTTTTTTAGATTAAATGTTATTCAGGAGTATCCACTAAGGGATTCTTCCTTTTCTTTTTAGACAGTAGAATGATTGAAAATCCTAACGAGCAGGGAAACTAGGCAAGAACCCGCTACTTTCCAGAATGGTTCGAGTAGTACCTCCATACTATGGAATATGTCCCTATAGCTAATCCTGCCCTGGCGGCTCCCGCATCTCCTGCCACTGATGTAACCTTTGATTTTTCTCGCTTATGTAAGGTCTTTACGAATTATGGAGTGAAACCGTTTTCTAGAAAGGAAGGTTTTGCTAGTGCCCACTCTTGGGTTATGGACTGTGAAAGAATCTTTGAGTTTACTGCCTGGCCCGATGAAATAAGAAGAAGAATAGCGGTCTGGCATTTGAAGGAAGAATCCTTAGAGCGGTGGAACTTAATATTAATGGAAAAACGACGGTCAGATCTTCACATAGGCCGAATTCAAGACCGTTTTGAAGCGAAATTTCTGCCAAGGCCAAAAATGACTATTCAAACTAGAGAAATTCATCCACCTTAAGTAAGGAAACTTGAACTACAAGAATACATATCCAAATTCATCGAGTTGTGTAAGTTTGGTAGAGGATTGGTAGACACCCCCATGAATAAAGCCCTTAGATTTGTGAAAGGACTGAACTCCCCGTTGAAGGAAACCTTATTAGCCCATGTAGTAGTTGGGGTAAATTTTGAGACTCTAGTTGAGGCAGCTACCCTTTGCATGGCTGAAAGCTACAAGGAGGATAAGGAGGGTGAGAAAGGAGAAAGTTTGAACAAGAATAAGAAGAAAGAATGGTGGAAAAACAAGAAGAAGAACTTCAAAAAGGATGCAAAGACTTGAGCGAGGTGCAACCGCAAAGGTCATGATGCCAAGGATTGTAGGGTCTCGTTTGCAAAGAAGGAGTTCAACGGAAAACGTTACAACTTCCACGAAGGACACATGTCCAAAGACTTCCCAAAGCCCAAAGCTGCCAAAAGTTTCCATAACTACGCAATTGAAGCAACCCCAATTCAAAGCCGACGCCCAAGAGATCAAGGGCAACCCGCACTTGAAGGTATAATCTCCATTTTAGGAAATTCAACATATACCTTGTATGATTCTAGAGCTACCCATTCTTTTATCTCCAAGTGATTAATAAATCTGATGAACCTTTCCATATCTATCTCGGATAGTCTGATTGAGGTAGCCAACCCTATCGGAGGATATAAGTATCTTGATATGTTGTGTAAAGACCTAGTATTGAAGGTCGATAATGTCGAGATCCATTGTGAATTGTATGCGTTGGATTTTATGGGGTATGACCTTATCCTAGGCATAAACTGGCAATCGTTTTATGGGGCTGTTCTAGATTGCGATAAGAGACTCGTTCGTCTTAGGAGTCGAGGAGGATGCAACCTAAATATTCCTTGTAATGTTAGAAATAAGGACAAAGCCTTTTTATATTCCTTTCTCCTAGTTCTGAAGGACCATCTTCATTCCCTATAGTTTGTGAGTTCTTGGACATTTTTGAGGAGGGCACAGGACTTCCGCCCCGTAGAGAAAACCCCTTTCACATTGACCTAGAGAAGGATGTTAGACCTGTAGCACTGCTTTTGAGGCATATGACACCCATGGAAATAAGGGAGTTAGATAAGCATATTTCAGAGTTGTTACAAAAAGGTTTTATTTATCGAAGTACCTTAGAATGGAGTGCACCTGTTGCATTTGCCACCAAAGCAGATGGATCTTTGAGACTTTGTGTGGACTATAAAGAGCTTAATAACTTGACCAAAAAGAACAGGTACCCTTTACCAAGAATCGATGACCATTTTAACCACTTGGGAGGAGCTCGAGCATTTTCCCAACTACACCTTGCTACTGTATTTCACCAGTTAAGAATTGTGGAGGACAACAAGGACAAAACTGCATTTAGGACACCAAACGGATTGTTCCAATCGGAAGTTATGCCCTTCGGATCAACGAATGCACCCGCTTTCTTTGTAGACCTCATAAGTAGAATATTTAGGGGCATTCTAAATAAAATTATGGTAGTCTTCGTAGATGATATCCTTATATTTTTGAAAGATCGTGAAGAGCATGAAAAACACTTGAGACAAGTGTTAGCGGTATTACGAAAGAACCAACTGAAAGAAAAATTCTCGAAGTGCCATTTTTGGAGGGAAGAAGTAAATTTTCTAGGACATATTGTGTTAAGTAAAGGCTTGATCGTAGACCCCGCGACTATCGAGCAATCAAGGAATGGAGGATACTTCGAAATGCTACAGAGGTAAGAAGTTTCCTTGGATTGGCCGGATATTATAGGAAATTCATTAAAGACTTCGCAAAGATTGCTACTCCATTAGCCCAATTAACAAGGAAGAATTTGGTATTCACTGGGAGTAATAAAAGTGATATATCCTTTAAAAAATTAAACGAAGCATTAACTAGCGCACGGGTCCTAATTATACCCGACGCTTCAAAGTTTTTCACCGTTTACACTGACGCATGTGAAACCGATTTAGGAGCAGTCCTTATGCAAGAAGGAAGAGTAGTAGCCTATGCTAGTAGTCTTTCAAGGGTGGCTACTTCTAGGCAAACCTCCTGGCTGTCTCTGCACCCCTACTTCCTTTATCACTGAGTGGTCATTTAGGGGCCTTAGCTGGTGATCAGGCTGTTTCCCTCTCGACGATGAAGCTTATTCTAGATTTAGTGGGCCTTTTAGTATCATCGATAAAATAGGATCTTTGGCTTACCGTGTGGATCTCTCAGAGCGTCTATCGGGAATCCTTAATGTTGTTCATGTATCCCATCTAAGGAAATGCCTTCATGATTCTGCTATCAGACTTGAGCTTGATGAAATTGGGGACATAGAGAAACTCGAGTTGGAGTCCAGAGTAGCCCATGCAACTGCAAGGATTGTGGAGCACGGAATCAATAGATTTCAAAACAAAATCGTTTGCCTCGTCCAAGTCCAGTGGGGGAATGACTCTGCGGAAATCACATGGGAGACCGAGGATGAGATGAGACAGACTCACCCAGAGCTTTTTACTGGTAAAATATCCTCAAAATTTCAGTTTTCGGATGCATTCTGATTGCTAGATTGAATGTTAGGGAATGGATTGAACACCATCGTACCAAGCACTCATACCAAAATATATGCATAAATAGGTTGTTTGCATACCTGGTGCATCACTTATTACACCTACATGCTAGGGTATAGCCCACCTTAGTGGGTCTGCAGTTCATAATCATTACGAGTCATGGATGCTTATGGATGAATTATAAACAACTTGGGTGTACAACATGGATGTTTAGCGCAATTTGTATTTTTCTCCCATTAAACAAATTCTGGGACGAAATGTATTTTAAGGAGGGAAGAATGTAACACCCCGTAAAATTCATAAATATTAATAACAAATTAATTAAATAAAATAAGCAATTAAATGATATGTCTGTAAAATGAGATTTTGCAGCTTTAGGAATTTGGCTACGAAATTCTTTTATTTGGATTAGTGGCGAAATTCAGAATCGTTTCCATATATAATATGCTGAAAACAGTCAACGTGTGAAAAAGTTATGAATAAATGAATATGGACAGTATACACTGAAAAAATATATATAATTGTGTAAATTTTGTATATATTATCCAAATAATAATTTAAAATAAAAAAGAGGGAAATTTAAATTTTGAATTGGTGATAAAGTTTAGGGGACAACATATATTGAATATATGGAAAACAATAAACCAAAATAAGAATGTACTAATAAAAATCAACAACTCAGCAAATGAGCCAAATTGGGCGTTCCAGCCTGAAGGAGGTCGACCCCCCCAAGGGGTGTCGACCGACGGTCGACCTCAAGGGATCGACATCCTTAACGGCTAGAACAGCTGCGACTAGGGTTTTCTGAGAGGTTATGTTTATATGGATGGTTCAAATTAAATTTTATAAATCCGATGGCTCCTGCTCACACGAGCAAGTATAAATAACCCCTCAAAAAACACATTAGAATCCCTAATTATTCTAAACCTATGCCTCCATGCTTCTGAATTCCATAGAAAAATAAAGAGAAAAAGGGTGAAGGTTCTTCTACTTCTCTACCTCCATTCTATTTCTCTCCTTTTCAATTTATATATGTTTAGGAAGTCAGAATTTAGCATAAACAATATATATATATATAAGAATCTAATTATATGTTTCTTATAATTATATTGTTAGGAGATCAATTAGAGCTCGCTTGAACGTTGAGAGCCGTCGCAGATCTTGAGATTTCTATCACATCCCCACTTAATTGTGAGTGGAATCTAGTTTTTCTTAAGGGCATATTCATATTATTATCAGTTTGCTATATGAATAGTTATGTCTATGAAGATTAGGTTATGCTATAATATAACTTGAAAAATCCCCAAATCTTCTACTTTGTAATCACGTAGGAATTCTCATGCTGAATTGATTTTGTAGAATTGTGTTTGTATTGGATTAAAGGTAAAAATGGGTAGTATATTATTATTTATATTTTGTGCAATTCACCGCTATTATCATTTGATTTGACCTAAAAATGTTGGGATTTGAATTTTTCATAATTGAATTGGATTTGGATACTAATTGGGGTGTAAATGCATTCATAAATTGGAATAAGTCAAATGCGAACATTTTTAGGTGTATAACACCACAAAAAGGGTGGATTGGGTGAAATATAGATTGAATATATGAAATACTCTACTTTTAATTTAATATTGAAACCTTTTTATACATGCCTAGGATAAAAGGTATAGTTGTTATGTATGTGTATGTTTTCCATTACTATTATTCAATATATGTTCATTATGCCATTATGTTATATTGTAGCGGTAAAATATGGAAAGACCTAAACTTGTATGCCTTAATTTGGATAACTGACAATTGCCATCCCTATTAGAATGTCTCCCTATTTATACGAATGTTACGTTAAAAAGGCGCTATTATTATATTATTAATTTAAACATAATTAATGTAATCAACGGTATATTAGCCTAATAAATGCGATTAGGTTAGAGTTGAATTTGAAATGTCCCCTTAGCAAACGTGTGTTTATATATATTTGTTTGCTTGTGTGTTCGTATATATAGAATGGCTTATATATATATATATAATGACACATAGACACGAGGTTAGTTGCCATTTGTGGCAGAAGCCTACCCAAAATCGACCGGCATATCGAGCAACCACAAGTAGGCCAAACTAATGTGAGATGTCTAGGTGCCATGGGCCATTCATAAACTTAGTACACTGGACACGAGGTTAAACCGACTTGTAGTAGAAGTCTGACCGGAACCGACCAGCATATCCAACATCTACAAGTATACGGGTTAATGTGAGAGGTCTAGTGTGTATATATATAACACTATATATAACTATATATAAGTGGATGAGTGAAAATAAATAGGTTTACTACGCTTTAGGAGGGTCTTAAGTGGCTGACTCACCTCTTTATCTAATTCAGGCCTTAAGTGGTTAGGAGTAGGATCCCTCCGATGGTTTATTCCTTGGAGAGGAACCCTAGTCATGGGACTCACCCTTATTAGTATTAAGGTAAGTCTATGGGTCCTCCTTTAACAGTGGTTAGGAATAAAATTGTTAATGGAGTAGGGTAGTTCACGGGGGATGTCCACTTCCTCTAGAAGCATGTAAGGACTCAACTAGGGACAGGTTGGTAATTGAAGGATATGTGGCCATTGCATGTTCATCAATTGTCTAAGGGAAGTATTAAGTGACATAGGTATCCTACTAGGTAATATCAGTTAAGTATAAATGTTCGCAATACTACTTCTCATATTACAAATGAGAGAATATACTTAAGAACGTCAACGTCCTCGGACAGGGTCCTTAAAGGGCTAGGGGTCTGCCTCGGGGTTATGAGAGATTGTAAGAATCCACCTTTAATAGGGCCATAAGTGACCGAGAATGCCACCTCGTTGGGTCTTTACCCTAAAACACTAATGAGCGATTGACTTGGATATCCATCCCATTGGTTAGATACTTATGTTTGTGTGAAATCTGGTGTGTTGCGCAAACATGCCATAACATATGCAACCTGCTAAAAATATAGGGTATGGGCATTAAGTAATACTATATTCCAGTCACACAGAACTTTATGTTCTGACCCCCTATCCTTAACATCCAAACGGGTTAGTGGATGGGGTAAAGCCGTGAATGAAGTCCTGATCGAAGACGACGGAAAAAATGAAGTAATTATGATATTATTAGCTATTATTGTTGTGCTCCTTTTGGAATCTTATGAAGATGAACTATTTTGATGTACTTTTGAATAAATGTAACTATGACTATGTTTTTCTGTGATTTTTGAAACAATGGTACATCTTATTCGAATATTATATTTTCTCTTCCCACTGTGTGAGATTTCCGTCCGAAGTATGTATTTATCTTTAAATGTAGTCCTTGCAGGAACCAATGACCCATTTAGAATGGCTCTAAGTCTCAATGGGCCTTTTCTAGGTCGACATTTAGGCCCATTCCAGGCGGGTTGTTACAAGAACGAGAAGTTTATTTTCGGATTGGATGAGAATTTGGGGAAACAATTGATAAATCATATCGACGACCCTTAAGAGAAGTTGGTCGAGAAAGCTTTGAGAAAGGGTAGTTCGTTTCCGTAGAAGGATGAGACTATTGTTGAGTGCAAGGATGAGTCAAAGCCGCAACAGGGCGACAATAATAAGAAAAAGTGGAGTGGTAAACGAAGACAACAAAAACAAGGAAGGAATGGCCAAAAGTAACCAAAGGGCGAAATTACTTGTTATAATTGTCAATAGAAGAGTCGTCTTTCCAAGGATTGTAAGAACGCTAAGGTGGAATGGAAGTGCTATAACTTACATAAGCCTGAGCATATGAAGAAGAATTGTCTAGAACACCGAAGGAAAAGCAGGTTGTGAAGGCGTATGCTTTGGATGTCGTATCGTCTTCCTCAAGGGGTCCGAATGAGGAGGAGAAGGGGAAGAGTGTTATTGTGCAAGGTACGCTTTTTATTAGAGACATTTCATTTTGAATTTTATTTAATACTGGAGCATCACATTCTTTTATTTGTAATGAGCTTGTTGGCAAGTTAGGTTTAGAACTTGAGATTGTCGATAGACCGTTAGTTGTAACTAACCCGGTAGGGGGTTCGTCTAGCTTTATATGCTTTGTCATGGTCTAGTTTTATCGAGTCATGGTTGGTCTTTTGTGTATGATTGTTTTGTTTTGAATTTCACTGGGTTTGAGATTATTTTGGGTATGGACTGGCTCGGGAAGTATGCAGCTATAGTGGATTGTGAGAGCCTTGAGGTGAAAATTGGGAATGTGGAAGGGCAAACGATTGTGATACGTTGTCTATTGAAGGATGGAGTTCTGGTTAGCTTTTTATATTCTCCTGTGATTCCACGTGATGGGTTGTCATCTGTGCCAATTGTTCGAGAGTTTTTTGATGTGTTTTACGAGATCAGAGGATTTTCGCCACAGCGAGAGATTGAATTCCGGATTGATTTACTGAATGAATCCAGACCTATTGTTATGCCTTTCAATAGGATGGCTCCTAAGGAACAACAAGAATTAGAGGTGCAAGTGGACGATCTTCTGAGCAAAGGATT
This sequence comes from Allium sativum, assembly GCA_030737875.1. Lineage (NCBI taxonomy): Eukaryota > Viridiplantae > Streptophyta > Magnoliopsida > Asparagales > Amaryllidaceae > Allium > Allium sativum. The sequence goes on along the minus strand of CM060916.1, from coordinate 743,353,787 downwards.
CATTCGGAGAAGTGTATCCAAATGGGGTGCACCAGTTGTGTTTTCAACCAATGCTAATGGATCATCACGATCAAGTGTGGATTATCATGAGTTGAATAATGTGACCAAGAAGAACAAGTATCCATTGCCAAGAATAGATGACTTGTTTGATCAGCTTCACGAAGCCAAGGCGTTTTCCTAATGAATTTGGCAATGGCAATACACCAACTAAGAGTGTTTGGGGATAGTATGTCGAAGACTTCTTTTAGGACACCATGCAGATTTTATGAGTGGACGGTGATGCCGTTTGGACTAACTAATGCACCAGCATATTTTGTGGATCTTATGAATCTAGTTTTAGAGATCAGTTGAATAAGTTTGTGTTTTTGAATGTAGATGAAATATTGGTTTATTCCATAACAAAGGAGGAACATAAGACACCCTTAAGGATTGTTTTGGAAATTATAAGGAAACATCAGTTTAAGGCTAAGCTTTCGAAATGTCACTTCTGGAAGGAAGAAGTCAAATTTTAAGGTCATGTCGTATCGGGACAAGGAATAGCGGTAGATCCCACTTAGGTGGCAGCAATTCAGCATTGGAATCGACCTAAGAATGTGACGGATGTTAGGATTTTCCTTGGATTTGCTGGACATTATCGACGATTAATGCAGGATTTCTCTAAAATAGATGTACCATTAACAGTATTAACGAAGAAGAATCAATTCTTCATGTGGAATGTGAAGTATGAGCAATCCTTTGGAATTTTAATGGAAAGATTGATAAGTTCTCCTGTATTGACTACTCCCAGTGGAAATGAGGAAATTATAGTATACACCGACGCATGTGGCACTAGACTTAAAGCGGTATTAATGCAAAATGATAGAGTTGTGGCCTATGCGAGTCGACAACTGAAGCCACACGAAAGGAATTACCCTACTCACGATTTGGAGGTAGCGACGATAGTATTTGCTATGAAGATATGGAGGCATTATTTGTTGGGAGTTAGGTTTAAATTGTTTGTGGATCATAAAGTATCTTTTCTCCCAGAAGGATTTGAATCTTCAGCAGCAACGATGGTTGGAGTTTTTGGCATCATATGAGTTTGGAATAGATTATACTCCAGGAAAGGGTAATGCAGTGGTTGATGTGATAAGTCGAAGACATGCGAGTTTGGGAGCTATATTTTCGAAATGGAAGCATCTCGAGTATTTTGTCGAATTTGATTTTAGTCCTCATTGTGAGTTAAAACTCGAGATGTTAGAAAGCCTATCGATTAGACCGACTCTCATAGAAAGGATTGGCGAAAGCCAAAAGTAAGATGATAAACTTATGTAAATCGTTTAAAGATTAGAGATGAGAGCGCCCGAGGAACCAAAGGATTATGAAGTCGATCAAGATGGTTGGCATCGCATAAGTGGACGACTAGTTATTCCTAACATAAATGGATTAAGAGATGAGGTTTCGAGCGAATGTCATCAATCTGGATTGACTATTCATCCTAGTGGCAATAAGATGTATCAAGATATGAAATGATCTTATTAGTGGGAAGGTATAAAAAGAGATGTCGGAAAATTCAACTCAAGGTGTATGTACTATCAGCTAGTTAAAGACGAGCAGAAGAAGCCAAGTGGATTGTTACAACAATCGGAAGTTCCTACATGGAAATGGGAGCAAGTGTCAAAGGATTTTACGGATGGATTACTTAGGACAAGAGCGGTAAATGATAGTATATGGTTCATCGTGGATTGCTTAACCAAAAGCTCAAGGTTCATTCTTGTTAGATCGATTAGAACGACATCGAAGTTGGTTGAGTTATATCTTAAGTGGATAATTCAATTCCATGAGATTCCGAAGAATATTGTTAGCAATCGAGATCCGTTATTCACTAGTGGATTCTAGAAGAGTTTGCAAGAGATGTTTGGAACAGAGCAATGCATGAGTACGACTTATCATCCCCAGACAGATGGTCAGACTGAAAGGGTTAATTGAGTACTGGAAGATCTTCTTAGAGCTTATGTATTGGATTTTGGAGGATCATGGGAAGATCATCTGCATTTAGTTGAGTTTGCTTATAATAATAGTTACCAGTCGAGTATTGGAATGACACCGTATGAGGCATTGTACGGTAGGTCATGTAGTTCTCCATCTTGTTAGTTAGAAACTGGTGAGAAGTTGGTACTTGGGCCTGAGATGATAAGAGAAACATCAGATAACATTGAGATCATTTGACAATGAATAAAGGAAACCCAAGATCGTCAAAAAGTTATGCCGATAAGCGACGAAAGGATTCGGAATTCTCAGTTGGAGATTTAGTATTTGTTAAGGTTTCACCTCTAAGGAATATTTTTCGTTTCGGAAGGACAGGGAAGTTAGCACCAAGGTTTGATTGATCATTTTAGATTGTCGAACATATTGGAAATCTCGCTTATAGATTGGACATACCTGAGAAGATGGCGAGTGTGCATAATGTGTTTCATATATCATTTCTATGGAATTTTATGCACGACTCAAATATTGTGGTATCTCTTGATCATTTTGAAGATTTAGAGGTCGAGCCTGAAGTTCCTAGGCCTCATAAGCCGCTTCGCATCATAGGATATGACACGAAACAACTTAGAAGGAAGGTTGTTAATCTAGTCAAGGTACAATGGAGTGAGGACGATGATGATTATAAGTGGGAAACGGAAGAGAGTATGAGGTCAACCTATCCAGAACTCTTTGAATGGTATGTCCCATATATCATATCTTACTTATTATATTGTGTCTTACACTATTAGAATTGCGCATGCAAGGATAGGATCTTGACTGCAAGAATTGTTGGATGCTAGATTGGATGGTAGACTAGACACTCGTAGATGATAGGCATGCGAGATGTTTTTGGTTTGCTCGTGTTTGCTTTGAATTTCGAGGGTGAAATTCCTAAAGGGGGAAGAATGTAACGACCAATATTTTACGTATTGAGCGATCATAAAATGATTATATTTTATCCCATGGTGGTCGGATCATTCTCATATTTTAATATGTTGCTCATGTGGATGTGAGACATGTCAATAATTATTTTTTATCGAATTGACTTACGACCATTTTTCTCTTAAGTTTACTATTTGGGCCATAACTTTTGATAGGCATCGAACCAGGTGGTGAGATCCATTTCATTGGATTGGAATGGTGATTTACAATTTCGTAGAGTGGTCAATTAAAGGATTTGGTTCAATGGTTTAGGAGGAATCATTGTTATAATTTTCAGTTTCTGTTAGGCAGACTGATTAGTAATTAATGGGCTGATTAGTCAATCCCATCAGGCTAATGACCTATAGATATAAATATGGGGGGTTTGGGGAGAGAACCAGGGTTACTCTCTTCATTATAGACTTTAAGTTGGGTGTCTATGATTCTCCGGTTCAACCTAAAACCACAATCCTTCATTTTTTTCATTCATATTCATCGTAGATTGCATATAGAAAGATAGATCATCATCAAGTGAAATTAGATCACATCAAATTGCATTAAATCCAAAGATTTTTTTAGTGTTGTCCAGATCTGATCTCGTTGGATTTACATTGAATTGGGATTTAGGTGATGATAAATATCTCTCACACGGAAACTTTGGATTGCATTGGTAAATTAGGATCAAATTCATATTTTACATGCTAAATTAACCCTAGATCTGATTATATATGTTTAACCTAGATTTGGATGTCTTAGGAAAACCCAATTTGATCATGTTAACCAGATAATTATTAGAATAATCTTGTTTATTCATATATTAGATCCAAATCATGCTAGATCTCATGTTTAGGACTTGATTTTGATATGTTCGTGTATGTATGGTCATGAATTGTTGTATCATTGGCTATTTTGTCGGAATTGGATGAACTGCTTGTATTGTATGTTAGATTGTTTGTCGTAGAAACATAGGATTGAAGAACAGAGCAAATCGAAAGTTCAGGTAACTGGATTCAAATGAAACTTAGCAGAGGTGCTCTAGAAAACGAGGGATGCCGCATGAAAAGTTTCATGCCAAAATAAGCTAAGTGTGTGGACCAGCATCGGTCCATATGGATTGGTTCTGATCCATCACGTTGTGATGGATGGAAATGAAATTTTGGGGAAGGCATCGTGATGGTAAACCGAGGCAGTCTGCGAAATTCCAAGTCATTTGGAGTAGATTCGAGATGGGTCGAAGATTAATCGCTCAAGTACATGGATGGACCAATTTGGAGTTTTTACTGGATGAACAGAATGCTCTGGAAATGGTCAGGCGGTAAGTACTTAGGGAGTGTGGTATAGTGGTTAAGAAACTTAGCAAAAAATGGCTAAGTATATGGAGCAGTGCCGATCCATATGGATTTGTACCGATCTATTTGGATCATGAATGGAGAGCAGGTGTTTTGAGGACTTGAAGATGATGGATCCTAGGGGTTGCTAGCGAAGCTTGGACGGAAATGAACTTCATATGATTGATGTGCAACTTGAAATGGATGATGCTTCGATAGTTAACTCGCGTTGGAGTGGTCGAAGCCGGATTGATGTGATACTAGTCGTGATGCGACATACGATCCAGTATGATGGTGCACTTACATGATGGGAGTCAATCATGAATGATAATGGAGTGGTTCGAGAAATGGATTGGGTTGCTAAGATGAAAGGCTTGATATATTTGAAGCACCAAGGAATTGTCGATAATTGAAGTGTTCTAGCAGACTCAGTGCAAGGTATTGTGGAGACTTCCATTAGGATCAGAATCGATAGATCGCGTACCCTGTTCAATCATGATGGGCCTAGTTGTCTTCGTCGATTAAGGCAAACATAAAAAGTCACGATGGTGTAAGGTAGTTTGGCTAGAACCGGGGTTTTCGGTTAGCCTTTTTGATTGTTGAAAGCAAGTTTGATTATCGATGGATTCAAGGCTGCAGTCGGTGATAGCTAGAATGTTGGATGTTATGGATTCTATGGTTGATTGTGTGTTTTCTTCTCTATTTTCTCTAGGTAGGCTATCACCATAAGTTTTTGAAGACAAGTGGGATCGGGGTTGTCCTTTCTTATTCTAACAATATGTGATGGATGTTTTTCACGTGTTAACATTTCGGCTGTTGGGAAGATCGAATGGTTTATCCTCTTATACTCATATTATCCAATATAACTGTTGTTGGTTATTTTATCATTCACTAAGATTGTTGTCTTACTCAAGGTTTTATGTTCCCCTCTTATTACCTTGGGTTGTTCATCAATATTGTTTCTAATGAGCAGACTGAGTAGTAGGTAGTGGTTTTTGTGTCGTGTTATGCGATGACGAGCAGGAGGTCGACGTGCTATTACTACCTATATAGTATTCCTTTTCAGTTATGCTTCACTACTATATCTTGTTGTATATTTTATTATTATATATTTTCCATGCATTGTGAGTTACATGAAGGGTTTTATTTCGAGTTATTTTTCCTTGATAAGTGTCCTATATTGGCTTGGCACGCCATACAACACACCTTTTTCCTTAGTTCGATGCAGAAGGTATGGGGCAGTCGTCACACCTTATCCTCAGTCCACTATAAGTTATTCCTCTTTCTAGTATAGGCACGTCAGTTTATCCAGTCAAGTCACCGTCCTCGGGCAAAGGGCCATAAAAAGAAGGATGACAGACCCATGTTAGGTCCCGAGGAGTCTTCTACTAAGAAGCCTCGCAAGAGCATTCTCACTGAGCTGGAGCTGGCTGAGAAGAAGAAGAAGACTGATGATAATCCAGCAAAAGCTTAGTAGTCCTATCTTTTGCTTTTTCTTTAGGCCCTTTTTTTGTTTTTGCGGGTGCAACCCTCGCGTTTTTTCCTTTTACCTATATAAACCTACATTCTGAATGAAACAATAGTTTTGTTAAATAAAACAATGTTACTTATCTACAAGTTTCTCTTGCTTTTCATTCAATGATTTAAATACTACTAAGTCAATTCAAAAGTAATAAATTATTAGAAATGAGTCATAAAAGAGCGTTAAGCATTAAGTTGTTCTCTTAAGAAAGTGTAAATGTTAAGCTATCTTTCTTAGGAACTTAGACTATTAGCTATCTCGCTCATAATTACTAAGTGTCATAGCACTAAGTATAGTAATGCGGAGGTATAGTGTATATGCCCCCAATTAACTTTGAATCACGAGTCGCATCCGAGACATTTTCAAAGTTAATTTATAAATCTACACCCATCCCCCCATCGTTGGTGGGGATCGGGTTAAGCCAATCAGACATTCAGTCCTTAAGTTCTTATACTCCCCACCAGTCGAGGGGTGATGGAGTTAGTGTGGACATCGTAGAATCATCCTTTATACTCTCCCAAAGTTAGTTCGGGTTAGAGTTGCAGGTTTTGCGATCGTACGTCATGGTGCACTATTCACACTAACCCAATTGATTTATACTCTCTCTGAAGTCGTGAGAGTTAAATTTAGTTGCATGAACATTTGTTATCGCATTCGCCTCGGCGTCGTTCCTACACTTTAGTTTCTAAAGCGAGGATCGCCATATCGAGCGTTGATGTCAAGCTCGAGTTTAGTGAACTCACATCTGACTAGTCGTGAAGGTGAGTCAGCTCGTCGAAACATGAGCAAGTGAATCTTGTTAGGGAGTTGGTTATCCCCTTCGTTCGAGTCATGGCATAGGTCGGCCGAATCTCAACACGTAGCCAGACTAATAAACGCAGTCATAGAGCATGGAAAATAGTTTTTATTTATAAAAATTGGCATGTCATGCCTTATTACATAGTTGAAGATAAAGCCGCAAGTGCTCTACATTCCGTGCAATCTGTAGATCATCGCCATCAATAGTCATTAGCGTGAAAATTCCATCATCAAACTTCCATTGAATGGCGTAAGATCCTTCCCAATTTGGGCCCATGTGAACTAGATCCGGAAGACGCACTTTAGTACGAGGTTGCTGGGTTGAAAGGTTCTAGGTCAAAACTTTTTGTTGTAGTATCAGATGACCCGTCATCTATGTGCTGAAGCACACAAGTTAGCCTCCTCTCTCTTGTCATCAATCATGTCAAGTGATTTTAGAAGAAGTGCCTTATTATTCAAAGGATCGTAGTACATCGTTCGATGAGAGGAGACTTCGAGCTCCATGGGTATCACTGCCTCGAAGTCGTAGGACAATGCAAATGGAGTGTGGCTAGTCGCAGACTTATGGGTTGTGTGATATTCCCAAAGGGACAACAGTAGTTCGTCGACCCACTTTCCCTTAGCCCGCTCCAATCGCTTCTTCGGTATGGACCTAATAATCTTATTCAAAGCTTTAACTCGTCCATTGGATTACGGGTGTGGAACTATGGTGTATTTCTTCTCAATGTGATGTCATTGATAGAAATCTCTAATCTTTGTGCTATCGAATTGGGTGCCATTATCAGTAATTATAGTCTTGGGAAGTCCAAATCGACATATGATGTTTATGATGATAAATCTGATCACCTACTTCATCGAGATCGTGGTCATTGACTTAGCTTTGGCCCACTTCGTGAAGTAGTCAACCGTCAGGATTACTTCGCTCCACCCTTCGAAATCGAAAGGCTTCCAATAATGTTGATCTTCATATTGCAAATGGCCAAGGACAAACCATTTGAGTGAGTTGGGTATGTGGAGCTCTGAGAATTTTTGCAAACCTCTAACACTTGTAGAAGCATCTTGGTTCACGGTAGACCAAAAATAGTCATACTAAAGTATCTTCTTTGCCAAAGTTTACCCTGGGTATGACCGACACATTTGCCTTTATGCACTTCTCGCAACACATGCTTGGCGTCATCGTTGGCCACATACTGAAGCAAATGAACTGAGAAGCCTTTGTGATACATAGCGTCTCCCTGGATGATGTATCTCAAAGGTTTGCGCACAAGAGCACGCCTTTCATTCTTTTGCTCAAGAAGAGTACTAGTCATGAGAAAGTCTTTGATTGGAGTCATCCACAATTCTTTTTCAATTTCTACGTCTAGCGTCTTATTAACTTTCATCTAATCGAGGCTCGACATTGCTAATGTCTCTATCGGGATCAACTCCGTCTGCACTGGTTCGTTGGAACTAGCCAGTTTCACTAAGTAGTCAGTTTCCGCATTTTCTTTTCATGGATGTGAGAGATGTTGTAGCGGTCGAACCAACCCAACAGCTCTTCAACCAAATTGAAGTAAGCGGCAAGTCATACTCGGCTTCATTTTTCATGGTTGTAAATTCTATCCTTAACGCATACAACGTCCCTCAGGAGTTTATAAATCAACCCCGACACTAGAACATTGGTTGTTTCGGGCTCCATCGGTGAACTATTTCCATATGTTAGTTGTTGAGCCAACTATCGCATCTTCCACGTCCTCCAGAGCAGTAAATTTAGCTATAAAGTCCACCAATGCTTGCCCTTGAATAGCCCGTCTGGGGATGTATGCAATATAACATTGACTGAGTTTAATATTCCATTCGACTAACCTTGTAGACACCTCGGGTCGCTGAAGGACCTGTCATAGCAGCTAGTCAATGTACACTTTTATAGGATGGGACTGAAAGTAGTGATGGAGCTTCCTAGAGGTTATTAGTAAGATGTAAGCAAGTTTCTCAATTTTTGGATAATTGCATTCTGCCCCCGTTAATTTCATACTTACGTAATACACCGGTCGTTGAACCTGGTCGTCTTCGCGGACTAATGTTGAGCTGATGGCATATGTAGGGACTTCCAATTATACAAACAAGTCTTCGTGATCCACTGGCTTTGACAAGATAGGAGGCTTCTCCAAATGAACCAACAAATTCAAGAATGCTTCGACACCGTTAGTTGTCCAAGCAAAATTGTGCTTCCCCCATTTAATCAACTCAAAGAAGTGGAGGCACTTATCAGTAGCCCTAGATATGAATCTTCCCAAGGATGTCACCTTCCTGGCTAGATTTTGCACATCCTTTATCCTCTGAGGCTTTTGGATACCTCTTATGGCTTCAATCTTCTTAGGATTAACCTCGATTCCTCGCGAGCTGACGATGAAGCCCAAAAAAATTTCCTGATGCAACACTGAAAAAGCATTTCAAAGAGTTGAGCTTCATCCCGTACTATCGGAGAATATCAAACATCTCAGCTATGTCTTCGACATGGTTTTTTTATTGCTTTGAGTTCACAAACATGTCATCCACTTAAACCTCCATTGGTCTCCCGATTTATTTTGGAACATGCGGTTGACCAACCATTGATACGTCGCTCTTTTATTCTTCAGTATGAATGGCATAACAATACAAACCAAGGTCTATTATGAAGCTAGTATGTTCCTGGTCTGGAACACGCATTGCTATTTGGTTATATTCAGAGTAAGCATCCATGAAAGAAAGAAGTTCACGTCCAGTCGTTAAGTCGAAAAGCTGGTCAATCTGAGGAAGCGGGAAGCTGGCCTTAGGTCATGCCTTGTTTAAGTCCGAGAAGTCAATGCATGTCCTCCACTTCCCATTGTCCTTCTTCACAAGAACTAGGTTCAATATCCAATTAGCGTACATCAAATCTCGAATAAACCCGTTATTCTTTAGCCTTTCAACTTCTTCCTTTAAAGTTGCTGATCTTTCCAGGCCAATCATACGTCTTTTCCACTTCACTGAGACGTATTTTGGGTCAATATTGAGCGAGTGGCTCATCATCAATAGAGATATCCCATACATGTCATCATGGGTCCATTCAAACGTGTTGAGGTTAGCACGAAGTAAGTCAGTCAATTCTCTCGACTTAAGGGCGTCCAGGTAGGATTTGATTTTCAAGACCTTAGTCGGGTCGTCATTATTGATCGGGATCTCCACCATATTTCATTGGGAGCCTCCCTTCAACACTCCGGTTCCTCATCCTCTCTCGGATCAATATCCTCGATTTAGTGACTGGACAGTCTCAATCGGGATGTCTCCTTTATTGGCTATACCCCCACCTCCTTGGCAGGAGGAGGGACATCTTCTGTCCCTACCCCTTCTTTGATGTGGACTTCTTTCAATTCCGCTAAGTAGCATGCTCATCCTACCACTTGGTCTCCTCGTACAACTCCGACTCCACCTTCCATCGGAAACTTCAAGAGGAAGCACCAACTAGCTATGCATGATCTAAATTCAGAAATGGTCGGTCGGCCTAAAAAGGTATTGTATGGAGAGTTTATGTCCATGACAAGAAACGGGAATATCTACACTCTCCTACGGTCCTATCTCCTAACTCTACCGGCAATTCAATTATTCCAACTGGTTCATCAATTGAGCCATTGAAACCACATACCTTGCCTATACATGGCTTTAAGTCTCTCTCTCTTTAAGCCTCATCTGATCATAGGCTTTTTTAAACAGGAAGTTTACGGAACTCCCGTTATACACAAGGACCTTTCATGCTGTTGTTGGTCCAATAATGACCGAAATTACTAATGGATCAATACTCGGGGTCTCCACCCCTTAGCCTCTCTATTTCATAAAATGATATAGTTAGTCATCGTTTTCCTCTGTTTCAACGGAACGCTTCTTTGGGATTACTGGACTCCCCAACATCCCAATGTTTTGCAGCATTCACATACTGCTCTATGGCTCGTGCTCTGAACCCTGCCGGATGTGGACCTCCGAAAACTGTGTTGATAACAATTCCTTTACCTTTATCTTTATTTTCGGGATGGACAGTGGCTCTAGGAGCTTCCTGACCTTGTCTAGGAGCAAAAGCCCTATGCCTTCTGTCTCTTGGGGCAATCTTGTACTTATCAAGCTTTCCTTCCCTAAGAAGCTTCTCAATGATGTCTCTGAGATGATGACACTCATTTTTTGTGTGGCCATCAGTCTCATTGAATAAGCAGAATTTACCATTCTGCACCTTCTTCTCAATCGACTCACATGGAGGTGACTTCTTATATTGCATCATACCATAGACACCAAGATAAATATTTTCTAACATGTCATTCAGCGGCATGTAGGTGTCAAAAGTCTAAAATCGGGGTAGCTTCTTAGCATTCCCCATCTTATTATAGCCTCCTTTGTTGTCGTTTCTATGTTGGTTACCATTCTATTTGTTATGGTTTTCAACTTTTACCTTCACTTTCCCGGAATTGTATATGGATTGCTTCACTACCACATTACTCTGAACTCCCTCATTGACTATGTCATCCGCTCTCCTCTTTCAATTACTCATTGCTTCTTCAATTCGCAACTGTACGTGTACGTTATCCTTCTCATAAAGCACATCCACGCTTGAGGGAGGCTTCCCGGTCAAATATTTTCCAAACTCAGTTTCGAAATCGACATCGTCGACCAATTCCGTCAATAATGACTCTGGATTGGGATTGGTGTTGGTGACTTCTCTAATGAACGTATTAAAACGATCAAGATAACTTCTAAGCGACCCCTCGAACTTGAGTTATAAGGGAGAGGGACATCATATTCTTTGACTTTGAGGAATGAAGATGAAATTGATTCTAAAATCCTCTGCCCAAATCTTCAAAGTTGGGTACCGACCTTGAAGGCAGTCGAGTAAACCATATAAATGCAACCCTATTGAGATAGATATGGAAGACCTTACATTTAGTGGCGTCCAGGGATGTCGCTGTGTTCATACATAAGGTATACCTTACCAATTGCTGGCTTGGGTTAGTTATACTAGAGTAATGATTCATCTGTGGCAAGTTAAACCTAGACGGGAATTCAGCTTCTAGGATGTCATCGATGAAGGGAGTATGACTACGCTTTAGTCTTTAGTCTTCGTTGTTGTATCCCTTGCTATCATTCACAATTTGTTGCACCGTTGTTGCAACCTTAGCATTAGTAATCACATGTTCTGGCTCCGAACTCTTAGCCTGTTGAACCCTCTTTGTCCCTACGTGTAATAACCCGCAAATTCTGAACCAGTTTAAAATTTTTATTTTGGCAATTTTAGCGAATTTTGAATATTTAAAATAGATTATTTTAAATAAAAACAGCCAAAAATTTATTTTGAATATAATTCGAACGAATATATTTATATACGTCGTCGTTAGAATATAAATATTTATATATAATTATAAATAGAATTGAAAATGGCGCGGTAGTTCGATAATTCGATTTCAAACTTCAATTGAATGTACCGGGTGCAAAACAATCTGGATTTTAGTGAAACCAAAAATAATAGGATCTATTTGGGAATATATTTCCAACGAATCCGAAAAATCGAAATTTCATAGCGGGAATCAAAAGATATGTCCAGTTGAAAATTCTGAATAGTCGTTATGGAATTCAGGCCCTTAAAAATGGAAATTTTGCAAACGACCTCGGATTTCGACGAAACCAGTTTTGTTGGGTCCGTGATGTCAAATTATTGTTAGATTCCAAATTTCATAATTTTTCGAATCAATATGTGAGCGTGGCGAAGGAAAACGCGTTTGACCAGTTTTAGTTGATTTTAATCGACTGAAAAATGGCCATTTTTCCAACGGTCTCAGAATTCGACGAAGCTAGTTTTGTTAGGACCGTATCGTCAATACGAAGCTAGAAAATATTTTTCGAGAATTTTTAGAGTTAGTATGTGACCCCGGTAATTTGAAATGTACGTTTAAAATTCAATATAGTGATTTAAATGTAAATTTAACGGAAACTGATTGTAACAGCCGAATCAGCCTACGATACATATCCCATTGTGTTCGGAATGGGGGTAAAACGCTATAGACGACAGGCGGTGGGCCTCGTTTAGAGGTCGTATGTGAAAGTCAACTTTTTGCAAAATAAAATAATTAAAAAATTAAAAAAAATCTCCCCTTCTCCTTAACCAGCCCCCCCCCCCCCCCCCCCCGTTGAAATCATTTGAAAAAAAAAAGAGAGCGAATCGAGATCGACAGCCGCCCCCCCTCGTTCACCGCGCCGCCTGCGCACGGCGACCCCACCCCGACGACCGACCCCCTTCCCTCGCGAACCTCCCCTCTGATTCCCTCCTTCCCGTCAGCCTCTCGTTCCCTGCTCCGATGGGAAACCCACCCAGAACCGACGCAACCCACAACCCCCCCCCCCCCCCCCTCATCAGTTCGGACCCCCCCTGCTCCGCCCGCCACCACAACCGCCTGCACCGAGCCACCGCCACCTCCCCGGCACCGCGCAGCAATCCACCACCCTCTCCAAGACCGAAAACGTGAGTTTTTAATTTATCTTTGTTTGGTTATAATATAAATTCGAATTTAATTTTTATTTTCAGTTTTAAATCATGTATAGTATAAATTGAAAAGGATTAGATTTTAAAATTGAAAAGGATTAGATTTTAAAATTGAAAAGGATTAGATTTTAAAATTGAAAAGGATTAGATTTTTAAAATTGAAAAGACGAGATTTTTAAAATTGAAAAGGCGAGATCTTTATATGTAAAGAGGCGAAATCTTTATACGTGATAGCAAAATAAAAATAGGATTTTTATATATTGAATAGAATAATAAAAATTTGATTTTTATATATTGAATAACATAGTAAAAATTCGATTTTTATATAATTGAATAGCGAAGTAAAAATTCGATTTTTGCATATGTAGTGGCTACAGCAACGAAGATGACAAAAATGCGATAACGATGAAGATTTCTATCAAAAGAAAAGTCAAGATGTTTGGATGCTTTCGGTGAGAATTTCTCACCTTTCAATTTCATTTTCTAGTTATATATATATATATACTAGGATGCAGACGGTGCTTAGTAGCACTCGACACAATCGTCCACAGACCATGGACTTGTTTGTTTGGTTGCATAAATTAGTTAGATTATTTGATTGAAATTGAATTGTTGGTGAAATGAATGGATTGATTGATGTGTGAATGGCGTGGGCCTTCATTAGACCGGGGATAAGGCTAGGCCTCGTCCCGTTTCTAGTATCGTGCCGTTATGCCGCCGAAATTTTCTAAAATAAGTTAGGAAAATAAAAATATCATTTTTATTTTGTAAATGAACTGAATAAAAATTCATGTGTAAAAATAAAATGTTTTATCGTTAAAAATATAATTTTTAACGTGAATGTGAATAAATAAATATTCATTTACAAACCAGACGGTTTGTTTATGTACACCTATTTGAAGGACATTGATTGGGACGATAAATTTTACACATCGCCCAACTGCACAAATAAAATCTGTGTTTGATTGTTTGAAACCCCACACGGGTGTTGGGATGAAATTTGAAGTTCACTCATCCTGATTGATTAAATATGTCGATCGATTGATTGACAGGCTGTTATAAGCGTTAGATATCTATATTTGATGCTTATACAGTGTAGTGCACTTTGGTTGATGGTTGATTATTTATCGTTGCTACTATATACATGTGTTGTATGGAATCCATATAATTAACTTTATATGGTGATTGATTGGGCCTCATTCCAATTTAGAAAATAAAGAATATTATAATATAAAGGTTCATGTGTTGACTGTACTCATCCGTTGAGATTAGTCATGTGTTGAACGAAATATTTTAATAATAAAATTTACATCTTTATCAATATAAAATAAAGGTTCATGTGTTGACTGTACTCATCCGTTGAGATTAGTCATGTGTTGAACGAAATAATTTAACAAAAATAGTCACACGTGGACAGTACTCATTCGTTGAGATTAGTCGTGTATTGACAAAAATAAATATTCATTTGTTGAATAAAATAAAGGAATTATTGAAATATATGAAGCCGTGTTGATTAGATTAACGCCATTTTGACGTGAACGATATTTATACCGATTTTATTCATTTCGAAATGAATTGAATATAAAACGATTTCGAAATGAATTGAATATAAAACGATTTCGAAATGAATTGAATATAAAACGATTTCGAAATGAATTGAATATAAAACGATTTCGAAATGAATTGAATATAAAACGATTTCGAAATGAATTGAATATAAAACGATTTCGAAATGAATTGAATATAAAACGATTTCGAAATGAACTGAATATAAAACGATTTCGAAATGAATTGAATATAAACCGATTTCTAAATGAATTAAATATATAACGAATTTGATTTCAATTGAATATATAACGAATTTGATTTCAATTGCATATGTAACGAATTTCAATTGAATAGAAAACGAATTTGATTTCAATTGAATATAAAACGAGTTCGAGTTGAATTTAAAACGAAGTGAAATGAATTCAAATTGAATTGAAACTTGAATTGAATAGAAATGGATTTTAAAACGAATTTATAAGGAAATATTCAATTATGATTTGAATTGAGATGGAAGTTGAAATTGTTTTTGAAACGAATTCAAAACTATTTATAAAATTCGTTTTGAATGGTAATCGATGAAATATATAATATATATATATATATATTATATATAATGGCCTGAATAGAACGCGCCGCGCCGTGGCAGTTCGTAAATTTCGACCATTTATTTCAAACGAACATTACGGGAGATCCGACCGTCGGATTCTCCTAAAACCGGAACCGTTGGGTTCGTATCGAAAAGAGCTTTCTAACGAATATTAGAAATTCAAAATCTAACGGTTGGATTTGGAGATACGTCCAAATCAAATTCGAAAAAGGTCGTTGTAAGTGCAATTCGATGGCTGTTGTTGGAAATCGACTGTACGGGCCTTGATAAAATTATTAAAAATATCAATAATTTGTGTAAAATCATAAGAAATGATTTGGGAAAATATGGGATGAAAAATTCCATATTTGAAGAGATAAAAATAGATTTTTATCGAAATGAACTAGTTTGAACTCAATTTAAAACCCGATATTTTGTTTTTAAATAAATTAGATTTAAAAAGGGGTTTTAAATAATCAGAATTCCTAATATATTTGATTTGAGTTGAACTAGAATTGATTTGTTGGATTTGATTAAACCATAATTCAATTGATTTCAAAATATCATACATTCATCGTCATATAAAGGAAAAATGGTCATTTTTGTGCTTAAGTTATTTTGAGAATTTTCACTTGGATATTTTTCATTGTTTTTGTAGAAATATTGGTTCACATGGAAGAGGGCTTCATGAAGATTTATATGCATACAAAGGAATGAAGAATTAATTCTCATACATAATCATGGAGGACCCCATTTACTATACTTAAAAGCTAATGGACAAGTTAGTGGATGTTAAAGCTTCAAGCTAATTTGATGATGGATTAGAGCTTGATGATTACTTGGTGGCCACACTTCCTAAAGGGCATTCTTAGTATCACGCTAAAAGTAAATTAGGGTTTAGTCATGTTTAAATAACCATGTATGTTGATGTAAAAATCATCTTGGATTTTATTTAGTTTAGAATGAAGGCTCGAATCAAAATCTCTTTTTTTTCCATAGCTTCTTAGCCATTTTCTTTATTGTAATCTATCTTCTAATGCAATTTTAATTAGTTGTTTTTTTATTTACATGTTCTTTTCTTTTACGCAAGTAGCTTAGATTTATTTTACGCAGTTAGAATAGATTTTCCTTTATTTTAGTTCTCTATTTTTGTTGTTCTTTAATGTTGAAATCTATTTATGTTGAATTAATCACACAAATGAGGAGCTAAACCCCTATAATTTAGGGATGATGAAGCTTTTCCTCTCAGTTAATGTAGATTCAACATGAGTTTGTATGAATGATCTCTTTGGGTTTAATAGGAATGGATGTTTTTGTGTATTTTGTTCCATATTGAATTTAATAGCCTCTTTTGTTCATTTCATAACATAGAGGCTATATTTATGACATATACAACAAATTGCTTCTTCATCTAAAATTGCGATTATGGCATTGAAATGAGCTTTATTGAAATTTGATTATCTATATTGCTAACCAATAGTAAATAAATCATACTTAAATTAGATTTTAGTTTCGTTTCAATGGCCTATTTCATAATAGTTAAAAAGTTAAATTAATTGTGTATTATAGTTTGATGGCGTATTTTGTGTTAATTATTAGCACAAATAAGTTATGCTTATGATAATTACATAATTAAACACGGAACTTTATGTTCTGACCCCGTCCTTAACATATCAAACAGGTCAGTTGGTGGGGTAAAATCTATGGAGGAAATCATGATGGGAGCTGAAGACGAAGACTAAGTCGTTATGCTATTATTAGTTATTATTGATGCACTTCTTATGGAAACATTTGAGAATGAATTTATTGGTGTACCTATGGAACAAATGTAATCTTGACTGTTGTGTTGGAATTCTGTGACTTTTAATAAAGTGGTACATCTTATTTCAGTATTATATTTTCTCTTCCAGCTGTGTGAGACTTCCATTCGAAGTGTATATATATTATCTGTGCAAATGTAATTTCTTGCAGGAACCAACGACCCATTCAGAATGGTTCTAAGTTTCGATCACCCTTTTCTGGGTCGAAATTTAGGCCCACTCCGGGCAGTTTGTTACATTTGGTATCAGAGCGAGGTTACCTGATTATATGGGAATTATATGTATGAGGGATGTATTTTTATTTTGAAAAAGGGTTTTTTCAAAAGATATATATATATATATATATATATCATATGTATTTACCTTAATAAGCATACACATTTATACTAGCCAACTTTATCGTTTTCTTCCTTTTTCAGCTTAAATACTATCTCAGGAGTATCCACTAAGGGATTCTTCCTTTTCTTTTTGGATAGTAGATGGATGATCATCCTATTGAGCAGGGTAACCAGGAAAGGCCCCGATACTTGCTAGAATGGTTCCAACAGTATCTCCGTACTATGCAGCAGGTCCATACCGCTAATCCTTGCCCCAGTCGCGCCTGCAGCTCCTACCGCTGAGGTAGCCTTTGACTTTTCTCGTTTTTGCAAGAGTTTCGCGAATCTTGGAGGGAAATCATACTCTGGAAAGGAAGGTTTTACTAATGCCCAATCTTGGATAATGGACTGTGAATTTTTTTCCGAAGCTACAGGTTGGTCCGATGAAGTAAAAAGGAGAATCGCGGCCTAGCACTTGAAAGAGGAGGTCCTTAACAGGTGGAATTTAGTATATAGAGAGAAAGAGGGTCGGATATTTACATGGGATGAATTCAAAACCCGTTTTGAAGGAAAGTTTTGCCAAGAGCAGAAATGGCAATCCAATTAGAAAATTTTATCCATCTCAACCAAGTAAGATTGAACTTGCAAGAGTACGCAGACAAGTTCATTGAGTTGAGTAAGTTTGGAAGAGGTTTGATAGGCACCCCCATGAATAAAACCTTGAGATTTGCTAAACGGCTAAACTCTCCACTAAAGGAATCTTTATTAGCCCAAGTAATGTTTGGGGCAACTTTTGAAACCCTAGTAGAGACAGCTACCCTGTGTATGATTGAAGGATCCAAAAAGGATAAAGAAGGTGAGAAAGGAGAAGGAAGTTCCAACAAGAATAAGAAAAAGGAATGGTGGAAAAACCAGAAGAAAAGAGGCAAATTCAAAAACGAAGCAAAGATTTGTACGAGGTACAACCGCAAGGTCCATGAGGCCAAGGATTGTAGGACCTCGTTTGCGAAAAAGGAATTCAAAGGAAAGTGTTACAACTTCCATCAAGAAGGACACATGTCTATGGATTTCCCAACCCTAAAGTTATCCGAAGTGGTCAGAATTATGCAATAGAGGCAACACCGATTCAAAGACGACCCCCAAAAGACCAAGGGTAATCCATACCCTCGAAGGTATTACTTCTGTTTTAGGAAATTCTGTATACACCTTGTTCAATTCAGGAGAGATTCATTCTTTTATCTCTAAGAGAATAGTTAATCTGTTGAACCTTCCCATTTCTATGTCTAATAGTCCGATAGACAACCCTATCGGAGGATCTAAGTATCTTGAACTGTTGTGCAAAGACCTAGTATTAGAGGTCGACAATGTCAAGTTCCTTTGCGAAGCGTATGCATTAGGTTTTATAGGGTATGACCTTATCCTAGGTATGGTTTGGCTATCATTTTATAGGGTCGTCCTAGATTGCGATAAGAGAATCGGACATCTTAGGAGTCGAGGTGGACGTAGCCTTAGTATTCCTTGTAATGTTAGGAACCTTATTATATTCCTTATCTCCTAGTTCAGAAGGACCATTTTTGGTCCCTATAGTATTTGAGTTCTTGGATGTCTTTGAGTAGGTCATGGGACTTCCACCCCATAGAGAAATCTCTGTTCGTATTGACCTAGAGAAGGACGCTAGACCTGTAGCACTAACCTTGAGGCATATGGTGCCTAAGAAAAGAAGGGAGTTGGATAAGCAGTTTTCAAAATTATTACAAAAAGGTTTCATTTGGCGAAGTACCTCAGAATGGGATGCAGCTGTTGTGTTTTCCACCAAAGCAGACAGATCTTTAAGACTTTGTGTGGATTATAGGGAACTTAATAAGTTGACTAAGAAGAATAGGGACACTTTACCTAGAATCGATGACCTTTTTGACCACTTAGGACAAACCCGAGTATTTTCCCAATTAGACCTTGCTACTGGATTTCACCAGTTAAGGATTGTGGAGGACCGTAAGGACAAAATTGCGTTTAGGACGCCGAATGGACTGTTCCAATGGGAAGTTATGCCCTTCGGACTAATGAATGCACCCGCCTTCTGTGTTGACCTTATGAGTAGAGTATTTAAGGGCATTCTAAATAAGATTGTAGTAGTCTTTATAGATGATATCCTTAAATTTTCAAAAGACCATGAAGAACACGAAAATCACTTAATACAAGTTTTAGGGATATCAAGAAAGAACCAATTGAAAGAAAAATTCTCAAAGTGCCATTTCTAGAGAGAAGTTGGATTTTTAGGGCATATTGTGTTAAGTGAAGGCTTAGCCGTAGACACAACGAAGATCGAGGCAAAATTAGGAATGGAGGATACCTCGGAATGCTACGGAAGTGAGAAGCTTCCTTGGATTGGCCGGATATTATCGGGAATTCATTAAAGATTTTGCAAAGATTTCTACTTATTTAACCCAATTAACAAAGAAGAATTTGGTGTTTTCTTGGAGTAATAAATGTGACATAGCCTTTAAGAAATTAAAGTAAGTATTAACTAGCGCGCCAGTCCTAATTTTACCTGGTGGTTCAAAATTATTTACAATTTACATTGATGCGTGTGGGACCGGTTTATGAGCTGTCCTTATGCAAGAAGGAAGAGTAGTTGCTTATGCTTGTAGACTACTCAAGAATCCGGAGAAGTGATACCCAGTTCATGACCTTGAGTTAGCCGCAATAGTGTTCTCCCTTAAAATGTGAAGGCATTATGTTTTAGGGGAGAAATTTGAACTTTTTACCGATCATAAATTCCTAAAGTATTTATTTTCTCAACATGACCTAAACTTGAAACAACAGCAATGGATGGAATATATTGCCTCCTTTGATTTCAAGATCCAGTATACCTCAGGAAAGGAGAATGTTGTAGTGGATGCGTTAAGTAGGAAACACGCAACCTTGAATGCGATCTTAGAATGAAAACAATTAGAGTTTCTCTCTAATTTTAATTTGCAACCCTCGCCAATAACTTCTAATGGTTTTCTTGGAGCTATGATAATTAGACCTACTTTAAAAAAGAGGATTCGAAGTGCGCAAGACCTTGACGAAGAATTAAGAAGCATAAAGGACAAACTGGGAAAGAAGGAGACCTTTCCCTATTTGGCTAGATATTCGATTGGCGATTATGGAAGTATACTTTGGAATGGACGATTTCACATCCCTAAAGATGAAGGGTTGAAAAAAGAAACTCTAGAGGAGTGCCATAGGTCAAAATGACCATACACCTCGGTGGGGATAAAATGTACAAAGATATGAAGAGGAATCTCCATTAAGAAGGAATGAAGAGAGACGTAGCCAAGTTCATGGCTAAATGTTTGACATGCCAAAAAGTGAAAGAGGAGCAAGGGAAGCTTGGAGGATTGTTACTACGTTTAGAGATTCCTATGTGGAAGTGGGAACATATTTCCATGGACTTTGTACATGGACTTCCTAGAAGCCAAATGGGTAATCGGGCCATCTGGGTTATGGTAGATCGTTTTACCAAAAGCGTTCATTTTGTACCAATCAAGAAGACAAGGACTGTAGCCTCGTTAGCTCAATTATACGTCAAAGAGATGTTCAGATTACATGGTATCTCATTGGTGTTTGTCAGGGATAGAGACCTCATGTTCACAAGCGAATTTTGGAGAAGCCTACAAGCAGCACTGGGAACAACCATGATGGCCAGACGGAAAGAGTAAACAGAATCGTGGAAGATTTTCTCAGAGCTTGCGTCATCGACTTTGGACTAGTTTGGGAGCATCACCTACCAATTATAGAGTTCACTTATAACAATAGTTTTCAAACGACGATTGGTATGGCCCCTTTTGAAGCGCTGTACGGGAAGCCATGCAAATCGCCAACTTGTTGGTCGGAAACTACCGACAAGGTTTTACTCGGACCATACTTCGCTCGTGATTCCACGAAGAAGATATCCTTGATTAGACAAAGGATGAAGGCGGCCCAAGGCCGTTAGAAATCATATGTCGATAAGCGAAGGAGAAAACTTGAGTTTAATGTTGGAGATTTGGTATTCGTAAAAGTATCCCCTCTCAAGAAGACTATTCGGTTTGGGAAGACTGGGAAGTTGGCTCCTAGATTTATTGGACCTTTTTGCATCATCGAGAAGACAGGATCTTTAGCCTATCGAGTGGATCCACCAGAGCATCTATCAGGAATCCATAATGTTTTTCATGTACCTCATCTGCATTCATGATTCTACTATCAGACTCAAGCTTGATGAAATTAGGGACACAGAAAAACTTGAGTTGGAGTCCAGGATGCCCCATGCCACTACAAGGATTATAGAGCACGGAACCAAGAGACTCCACAATAAAACCATTCTCCTCGTCCGAGTACAATGGAAATCACATGGGAGACGGAAGACAAGATGAGACAGACTCATCCAGAGCTTTTCTCTGTAATTTTTCCTCAAAGTAATGTTTATGGATGTGTTATCACTGCTAGATTGGATGTTAGGAAATGGATGCAACACCATTGCGCAACACCATTGCGCAACACACTCATATAGAAATATATGCATAATTAGGTTGTCTGCATACATACTGAATCACTTATTACACCTACATGCTAGGATAGAGCTCACTTTAATGGGTTTGCAATTCATAACCACTGCGAGTCATGAATGTTGATAAATGACTTAAAAATAACATGGATGTGCAACTTGGATGTTTCGAGCGAGTTGTGTTTTTCGCCCCTTCAAACATATTTCGGGACGAAATCTATATTAAGGGGGGAAGAATGTAACACCCCGTAAAAGACATAAATATTAACAATAAATAAAAATAAAACAATTTAATAATAAGGCTGGAAAATGAGATTTTTGCAGCTTTAAGAATTTGGCTACAAAAATCTTTTATTTGGATTCATGGCGAAATTCTGAATCATTTTCATATATAATATGCTGAAAATAGTAAAAGTATGAAGAAGTTACAAGCGAATGTAACTGGACAATACAACGTAGATATATATATATATATAATTAGATGAGTAATATATATATCCGAAATATATTAAAATGAGATATGGGTGAATTTGAAATTCAAACAAAGGATAAGATAGAGGGGACAAAAAATATTGTAAGAAAGGAAAGAGATTAAGCAAATTAAGTAACGTATTATTAATTAAACACCTCAGCATCATATATGTTCACTGAGCGTTTCAACGACCAGGAGGTCGACCACCCCTAGAAGGGGTGTCGACCGCCCAGGTCGACCGCCTGGCGGTTGAAAGGCCCAATGAGTTTACGTCTGGTTAGGTTTTTTTAGGGGAATATATAAATATATGGCCAGGATTACATCTAACTAATCTAACGGCTTAGGCTTACACATGCAACTATATATAATCCCTCAAACCTCACAACTAAACCCTAGCCACTCTCTTATCTCCACCTCCATATTATCCTTCTACCATTTCTGAATTCTAGAAAGGTTAGGAATTCCTCTTCTATTCCTCTAACCTCTATTCTTATCCTTTCTCTAATCTAAATTCATATAGATTTTAATATAAATTCTATAATTTAGTTTTATACATGCATAAGATTCTAAAGATGATTCTTATATATATATATATATATTCAAATATATATATATATATATTAAAAGGATTGGAGCACGTTTATCACGAGGGCCGAATCTAGATCTGAATCTACAACAAAGAAATCTAGTGTTCTTCCTTTTAGATCAGTGAGTGGAATATTGTGTTTCTTAGGCATATTCTATTTTTTTTAATAGATTGACATATTGATTAGTATGCCTAAGGGGATTTGGCAAACGATATCATCAATACAAAAACCCCCAAATCCTCTATTTTATATATGTGTAAGAATTGTCATTTTATTTGGGTTTGTGGATTTGGATCTTAATATTGAATTGAGACTGAAAGGGGTGTTGTTGTTTCTACTTTATGTAATGCATCCTTATTCTAAAATATTTGGTTGTAGCCTAAAAGGGTTTAGATTTGGATTGATTCATGATTTGATTAGGTTTGGGTTCTATGAATCCAAACGTATTCATACTTGTAATCTATCAAATATAAACGTATTTATGTTCAATGCACCAAAAAAGGGTGAGTTAGATAAAGTGGAGCTTATAAATATACATGTATATATTATATGTGTATGTTATACTCTATTCTTGATCCATTATTGAAATCATTCCAGCAAGCCTAGGAAGCAAGTTGAAATTTGTATGTATGTTGCATTTTCCATTCACTACTACGTGTTACTATGCTATTATGCCATCATGCCTAAATTGTAGCAGTCAAGATATGGAAATTAACTTATATACCTTAATTTAGACAAGTTGACAATTTTTGTCTCGATAGAACGTTCTCTCGTTCATATGAACATTAGCGTTAATTATGCGGTATAATTATTACATTAATACAGCGTAATCAACGTAATTAACGTAATAAATGCGATTAGGATAGAATTCGAATTTGAAATGTCCCCATATTTATACTGATTGCATGTGTTGTGTATAGAATGGCTTTACTTGTATTAATAGTGACACATAGACACAAGGTTAGTTACAATTTCTGGTAGTAGCCTGTCCGGAACTGACCGGAAAATCCAGCAACCACAAGTAGGCCCAACTAATATGAGAGATCTAAGAGTCATGGGTCATTCAAACTTAGTACATTATGACGCGAGGTTAAACCTACTTGTAGTAGAAGCCTGCCCGGAACCGCCCGGCATATCCAGCATCTACAGGTATACGGTTTAATGTGAGAGGTCCAGTGTGTGTATTTATGTATAACTATATATATAAGTCTATTGTGTGTGAAAATAGGAAGATTTACTACACCTTGAGAAGGCCTTAAGTGTCTGACTCTCTTCTTGTCTAATTTAGGTCTTAATTGGTTAGGACTAGAATCCCTTCGAAGATTTATTCCTTGGAGAGGAACCAAAATCATGGGACTTACCTTATTCGATTCGAAGTAAGTCTTTGGGTCCTCCTTCTCTAAAAGTGATTAGGCATAAGCGGTAATAGAGTAGGGTAGTTCACGGGGGATGTCCACTTCCTCTAGAAGCTTATAGGAGCTCAACTAGGGATGTGATTGATATATAAAAGATATGTGGCCATTGCATGCTCACCAACTGTTTAAGGGAAGTCTTAAGCGACATAGGTGTCCTACCTAATATCAGTTAAGTATTAACGTACGTAATACTATTTCTCATATTACAATTGAGAGTATAGACTTAAGAACGTTGACGTATTGGGACGGGGTCTTAATGTGCGAGGTCCGCCTCAGGGTTATACGAGATCATAAGAATTCACCTTTAATACGACCATAAGTGACCGAAAATGTCCGCCTCATTGGGTCTTTACCCTGAAAACACTAACGAGTGATTGACTTGGATATCCACCTCATTGGTTAGATACTTGGTGTTTGTGTGAATGTTGTGTGTTGCGTAGACATATCTTGACATATGTAACCTGCTAAAAACTAAGGTATGGACTTTAAGTAAATACGATATTTCAGTCATACAGAACTTTACGTTCTAATCCCTCTCCTTAACATATCCAACAGGTCAGTAGATGGGGTAAACTCTATGAACAAAATCATGATGGGAGCTAAAGACGAAGACGAAGTCATTATGTTATTATAAGTTGTTATTGCTCTACATCTTATGGAAACATTTGAGAATGAATTTATTGATGTACCCATGGAACAAATGTATTTTTGATTGTTGTGTTGGAATTCTGTGATTTTTAATAAAGTGGTACATCTTATTTCAGTTTATATTTTCTCTTTCCGCTGTGTGAGATTTCCATTCGAAGTGTATATATATATATATTATATGTGCAAATGTAATTCCTAACCAACGACTCGTTTAGAATGGTTCTAAGTTTTGATGGGCCTTTTCTGGGAAATTTAGGCTCATTCCAGGTGGGTTGTTGCATGTAATGACTAGATGAATTTGTATGGAGGAAGACATGAATTCCTACAAAAATGTGACCAGATGAATTCGTGCGAGCTGATCATGGATCCCTTTCACCAAAGAGTGATTTGATGGATTCATTTGAATGCACTATGAATTCTTGCATCAAAGATTGACTTGATGAATTCGTATCGATGAATTACGAGTTCCTTTCACCAGCGTGTGGCTGGATGAATCTGTATCGATGAATCGCAAGTTCCCTTCCTTGAAGAGTGAGTGGATGGACTTGTATAAGCTAAATGTGGCTCCCTTTCACCTAAGAGTGAATGGATAGATTCATACAAGTGAACAACAAATTCCTTTATCGAAGAGTGATGTGATGGATTTGTGTAGGATGAACTATAAGTTTCTTTCACTGGAGAGTGATTAGATGAATTTGTATGGCCTATTTGTGAATTCCTTAAACCAACGTATGATTGGATGAATTTTCCTAAATTGAACTGAAGTCCATACGTACCATCGGAGGGTGACTGGATGGATTTACAATAACGAGCTGCGGGTCCTTTCGTCAAATTGCGGTTGAATGGGTTCTTACAAATGAAACGAATAATTATGCAATCAACCGATGAGTCGAGACTGGATTGTAAAAGGTAATGTCACATTGTCGGAGAGCAATGAGATTAGCTTACTTATTGATGAATGTCATTCACCAGAAAGTGATTGATATAGAATCCAAAGAGGTTATAAATTATTGAATTCGGATCGTGCTCTACGTGCCGGATCGTCGGGTAATGCAACATTCGACAAAGGCCCAGTGAGGCTGCAGACAGGATTAACTCAAAGAAAACTATCCTGACTCTTAAACATTCCAGAGAGACCGCAGACGCCAATAGAATTCAAAACACGTCTTCCAGAGAAAGACATGTTTTAGGGACAAGTGTTGATCCTTCTTTTTGCAAGGTTGTCCGCTTCGAACTTACGATACACGAATCACTCGTGACTCGAGCGCAGACTTGCACAAACTCGAACTAAGCATCGGAATCGTCACCCGCTTGGAAATCAGAAATTAACTCAGATTCGGATCGATCACCTCCGAGCATCGCCCGAACACGTAAGAAATACCTATCGACCCGCAAGATCACACAACTTCCACTTGATCGATCACACGGAGGATCAGATCGATCGCTCTAGAAAACGCGTGATCATCCCAGGACGATCACTAGCATGGGTCGACACATGGAGATGGTGTGTGGTATTTTACCGATCTCTAAGGAGCTCAAATCGGTATTTCTTGTACCACCACAGACAGGCATAATAGCATCACTCCGGATCGATATTACTGAAGCATCCCGGGTTGGTGCTACTTCTATAACTTGGATCGACATTAGACCACTCGGCCTTTGGTCGGTATTCTTTGCTCGACCTAGGATCGATATTCTCTGTTTGGCCTCGGCTCGGTATGAAGACTTGGCAAAGACGAAGTGATTGCGCAAAGCATATGCAAGGCCTTAGCGTCTTCTCAGATCGGTCCCCTCGAATTGGTACCGATTCAAGGCGATGTCGGTTGGCCGATCCAGATTCTTCTCCATCGGACTTGACCTTCTCCACTTCATCCACTACACCTACTTTCACGCCCCTGCTCCTGACCGACTTGTATTCCTATGCAGCTATAAAATAGGCTTTCAAATTGTCATTTTGGGGGATTGCTTCTGCTCCCCTATGCCTAGATACTGCTGATTTAGAGATTAACGTATTTTCTCTTTAAATTTCTTAGATCAAACTCAACTATATTTGTAATCGTACAGTATAAACAAGTGATTGCAACAAGTGGACGTAGGTCTTATTGTCCAACTACTATAAATTCATTGTCATTTACTTATCTGCACTTTTTTATGATTTGTGACTGCCGTGATTTTGTGATTATATATAATTCACTTACGATTTGGATTTTAAAGCTTGATCGATCAAATCACACGTCAATAGTATTCAAGACCAATTATCACTGTTTTTATTCATAGTGACTAACAAATTTCTAACCCAAAAAAAAAAAAAAAAAAAAAAAAAAAAAAAAAAGCCTTCAATTAAATTTCAGGACCATTAGAAGAAGATTGAAGGTGGAACAAAATTTAGACCAAGTTATCTGATTTAAATTCACTTGTGGAAGACTGTTCATGAACAGCTATTTAACACAGAATCCAAGATTTTGTTATTCCAACACAAACAGGTCTACGGTGTAAAACTTGCACTGAGAACGTATTGACTTGCGCAGGCACGCTAGATGGAGCTGCCTGAGAAGAGAGAAACCACACAGATAAGAGTTCCGTCACTGACAATCAAGGAGCAACGGAAAAACATTCTTACAATAACGAAGTCACGGCAACAACCATAACAAAGGGTATAACAATGAGTCGCCATGAGAAAATAAATATTATTGCACGATCACACAAATAGGTACAGCTTTGCAAAACACAAAAAAAAAAAAAAAAAAAAATCCAAAACCCAAAGACAGGCTTCTGTTGCACTATTGCTTCGTATTAATTACCCTCCTTGCATTCAATTAATCTGTTTCTATCACATCCACAACCCCATGGCCTCTACTATATTATTGTACACATCGTTTGGTCGAGGACCAAATTTTACACATCATAAAATAATGTAGAATGGAGAAGAAAAAAATATATATGTCGAAAAAAAATAGGGTCCAAAACTAGACTACACGATACTGTTAGCCATCCCATGCTTGTCTCCGCTGTTGCATTCCATGAGTACGAAGCAATGAGAATATAAGTCGAAGGAGAAACCAGTAGAACTGTACAGGGTTTCATCCTTTATTCTTTTCAATGTCCTTTACAGGATTCAATTATTTCCTTGACTGTAGAATGTGTTTCTGGCGATATCATGTTCAATGTCAGATGAAATGCCTGCAAATACAGTAACAAACTTAAAACTCCTGATAAATCGGAAATATTTTGATGCAAAAGGATCTTAGACGTCTTTTTACTAAATTCAAAGTTTCAGACCTAGGAATTGATTTTACAAACTGCATGTTAATTTCTATTCGGTGACATACCACAAATCTTTCCAGCACAGGAACTAAAATTTCGAGGTTATTGTTCGGTAAGCAGCAGGCAATTTCTTCACGAATTTCATCGCTGTAGATCAAATACAAGCATCAACTTAAAGGTACAAGTTTTAATGACAAACAAGGGGAGGAGAACAAAATAGCGAAACCAAAAAACCTTTCAGATGACAAGAATGCAAGCAATAAAGCTGCATAGGCCTCAACAATCATCATTTCAGCCTCTTGTTCTCCTTGCAGTAATGCTTCATCATCCTGTAGTAAGGTAGTTTAAATAGTAAGTAACAATGCATGTTACTTCAGCGATATATCTCACTTCAATGCCTATAAGATAAGAAGTTAGAATAGTGTTGAATGCTTAACTGATATGACTCAACAGAAAAGTAAACTGAACAACATATGATAGGAAAATAATACAAACAGATATCCAATCTGAGCTTTCTGATGCACAAAGATTGTTTTTTTTTTTTTTTTTTTTTTTCCTTCAGATTAAAAAAAGTTTGACTTACGCAAACTAAAATCTTTTCTTCTTCAGCAAGTTCTCCAGCTCCTTGATTTGCCAAAAACACGGAGCACAAAAATGGAATTACTTCACTTTGCTTATCTTCTGTTTCTGATGCACCTGGCCCACCTGCTAAAACACGTATTGATGCAAGGCGCAATCTGCAAAACAATTTTCATTCAAGTCAAACGGCATTATGTGTAATTGATGTATGCTTTAACAGACTCGGTTTAACATATCAATACAACATGCAGCAGTTTAACCTCCTTATATTACCAGTGATAATGGTAATTTCAGATGTATTATTTATGAACCCATGTGCAAACGCACATACTCTCTCTTACTTTTTTAATTACAAAACCAAATTAAATGACATTTAAATTTTCAAGTACAAATGCTTAAAGGAGAGCTCCACAAAATGGCAATCAGGCCTAAGATGATATATGATGTGAAATGTTGGCCTACTAAAAGGCAACACGTCCAGAAAATAAGTACAGCAGAGATGTGTATGTTGCAATGGACTTGTGGTCATACAAGACAGAGCCGAATGAGAAATGATGATATTCCAGATACCAATTGAAGAGAAGTTAGTCCAACACCGTTTAAGATGATTTGGACATATCCAACGGAGACCTCACGATGCACTTGTGCACATTATAATTATAGGCTGCACTGAATGATCAAAGAAAGGTTAGATGTCGCCATAGGATGACATGGTAGGAAGCAGTAAAAGGAACTTCAGAAATTGAAATATATCCGAAGAACTCAACTCGAATAAAGGCGCATAGAAGTTACTTTGTGATTAGTTTAGGGAGATGTTATAAGTTTTAGACTATAGGACTAGTGAATAAGGGTATAACAGATAGTGCTGGTCTTCAGCATCTTTACTACTAGCATCATCATCATAATCATCATCATCATCATCATTAGTTTAACTATAGTACTATATTTCTATTTTTTATTCGGTTTACAGTTTAAATCTCTTGTTATTATCATCATCTTCAAAATGACTTTATAATTTGATCTTGGGCTCCATCTCCAGCCAACCACAACTTGTTTGGAATTAATGGCTTAATAGTAGTTATTGTAATTTTTTAAGTACAAATGGTTAAATTGTTGATGATAAGATATTGGAAGTAGATTCACGTTAGCATCTAGCACAATTTAATTGTTTTTCTTTCCTTTTCAAACTTGTCGTTTTGGCAAACTACGTATTTATTCTTATTTTTCTATTGAGGTGTGAAGATGCTTCGGAGATGCAGGGATAAGATGGCTAACTAAGTTCAATAATATTTTCAAATCAAGCAGAATGCCAGATGAGTGGAGGAGAAGCAATTTAGTTCCAATCTTCAAGAATAAAGGAGATATTCAAAGTTGCACAAACTATAGAGAAATTAAGCTTATGAGTCATACAATGAAGCTTTGGGAGAGAGTTTGCGAGCAGCGTTTGAGGAGGTTGACAAGTGTCTCTAGGAATCAATTTGGTTTTATGCCTGGAAGGTCAACCACTAAGGCGATTTTCTTGGTTAGGCAACTTATGGAGAGATACATGGAGCAGAAGAAAGATATCCACATGGTTTTTATTGATTTGGAGAAAACTTATGACAGAGTGCCGAGGAGGGTTATGTGGTGGGCGCTAGAAAGGAAGAGAGTGCCATCAAAATATATTACCCTTATTAAGGATATGTACAAGGGGGTTGTGACTAGTGTTAAGGCATGCTATGGTGAGACCAAAGACTTTCCAATTAACATAGAGTTACATCAAGGTTCGGCTTTGAGCCCCTATATTTTTGCATTAGTGATGGATGAAATCACAAAAAATATACAAAGGGAGATTCCCTGGTGTATGCTCTTTGCCGATGATGTTGTGCTGATTGATGAAAGTAGAATAGGGGTTAATCGACAACTGGAGTTGTGGAGGGAGACCTTGGAATCAAAGGGTTTCAGGCTTAACAGAACTAAAACAGAGTATATGAAGTGTGAGTTTAGCAGTGTCAGGTCAGATGACGAAGATGTTACCCTGGCCGGTAGAGTAGTACCCAAGAAGGAATCGTTTCGATACTTAGTATCTATGTTGCAGTTTGATGGAGAGATTGATAAGGATGTTAGTTTTAGAATTCAAGCAGGATGAGTGAAATGACGACTAGCATCTGACATTCTCTGTGATCGGAAGATTCCTCAGAAGCTTAAAGGAAAGTTCTATAGGACAACAATCAGGCCTGCAATGTTATACGGTGCAGAATGTTCGTCTACTAAGAGGCAACACATCCAGAAGATAAGCGTAGCAGAGATGCGGATGCTGCGTTGGAGCTGTGGGCATACCAGACGAGATCAGATTAGAAATGAGGATATTCGCGAAAAACTTGGAGTTGCACCTATTGAAGAGAAGTTAGTCTAATACCGCTTGAGATGGTTTGGACATATCCAACGTAGACCATACGATGCACTTGTACGCGTTGGAATTCTAGGCCGCGCCGAAGGCCCAAAGAGAGATAGAGGTCGACCTAAAATGATATGGGAGGAGATAATAAAGAGAGATTTAAGTAACTGGAGTTTATCGGAAGAGCTGGTAGTTGATAGGAGTGCATGAAAATTGGCAATCCATGTACCAGAACCTTAGATTTTTTTTAGATTTTATTTCACGTTTACTGAACCTTTTTACTTTTTATTACTCTTTTAGATTTTATTTCACTTTTATTGAACCTTTTTACTTATTATTATTATTATTTAAAAAAAACCTTTATCGGACGATTTTTTATTTGTTTGATTATTTTAAACCCTTTATATATATATATTATCATTATTAATTTTATTTTATTTTTGGGTTCCATATATAGCCAACCCCAACTTGTTTGAGATATATGGCTTTGTTGTTGTTGTTTCTACGCTCCTTAATAATTAACCCTAATTAATTTGCCACTTTAACAACATCCCCCAAATTTCAAAGAAAATTAGTAGTAGTAACAAAAGAGAAATTCCAACTTAATCGTTTAACCAATCATGAAATGGTCATGTAATTGATATTTTATTACACCCGGCAATAAAGCTGTCAACGGATACTTTCGGATACGGATAATGCTATATCCATATTCGCATCCAAAATCATTTTTGGATATCGGACATTGGTATCCGTGGATACGTGCAGATATCGAATAATTATCCTATTCGCCAACGATCGATAAATCAAGAAATATAAATGGAAATTTTTAGTTTAATGTAAATGTTTTTCAATTCTATTGATTACAAATGTGTTGAAAATAAACAAATGTGATGAAATTAAATAGATTTGAGAAGCTAATATGCATTTAGTGCATATAATATAAACCTTCAACGTAATAAAGCACTAAAAAAATCTCACGTATTGTACTAAAATACATATAATTTAGAGTAGTGTTAAAAAAAAATCGGACGGATAATTTTCGAATGTGGATATATTAGTTTTTTCAGATATCGGATATTTATCTGCTTTTCGGATACGGATGCGGACGGATTTCCGATTTTCAGGTATCAATTGACAGCCCTACCCGGCAATGACAACAATTAACTGAAACAACGATAGCAGTAGCAAAGGTAGGGAAAATGCCAAAAAATACGCAGGACAACACTGCTGAATCAACAAGGAAAGGCTAAAAGAGTGTATCAGGATGTTACTTGCTACTGTCAAAAAGAATAGTCGTTTATTAATAGATGTATCAACCAAAAAAAAAAAAAAAATCACAATTAAACTTTAGGACCCCAAGAAAAGAATTTTTAACTCAAAATAAAAGAAAATGGTAAACACTTCAGGCAGCTACACTATCGTGTTTGAAGTAGAACTCAGGGAAATGAACTGAAGAGCAGAAAAAGAAAAAAAAATCAACCTGTTTCGACTATCCTTCTCCACAATATTTACCAGCAAGCCCAGAATAGCAACTAGAAAATCTAAGGCATGGCCTGTCAGATGTTTAGAATTTAGAGGACTAGTTTTCGTACTTTGGCTGGAAGATGATGAATCCTCTAGTTGGCCGTTTATAGGCGAGCCAGAGTCATATGATGGGAAATGATTAAGCATTAATGAAACCATTGTGTCCAGTCCACCAAAATCGGCAATTTGTTGACACCCAACAGGATTATCATTTGTCAAATTCATAAGTACCTGCAAAATTTTATGTAGATGATTAACTTAATATGAGGACAAACATAATAGTATAGTATCTATTCAGCACTGATAATAAAAAAAGTCAAATGTGCTATCAGTGGTTAAGCGCCATTGCTCCAATGGTTAACTGCTTTGACTTTGGTGCAAAGAGGTCACAGGTTCCAACCTTACACAGCGTGATTCAAAGTTTCAAACATATACAAACAAGCAGCATTGGGGCCTGACACAGTAGTAAACACTTCATAATGGTTATCACATTGCGTCTATCCTTTATTGCATTTGAATATCCAATTATGTATGTGGATCCATGACAAAGCATAGATGAATTATTGCTAAAAAAAGTATCTATAAAAAGTAAAAAAACCAATAAGGATTCAAAACCGAATTACCTTGATTGAAGCCAGCAGACAGTCTTCTAAAAGGTTTGAATCTTCTTCGACAGCTGATGGACAATAATTCTCTGAAGCTTTTTGACTATCTCTGTCGCTTGAACCAATGATTATCAGCTCAGTTTCTTTCCTTAAATCGTCATAATCATTAAAAGGCTCTGCGTTGGTAGCAGTAACTTGACCTGCTTTATCTTTCTTCCTTGCTTTTCCATCATCGTTCTCTAACATTTTTTGACTATCTCTGTCACTTGAGTCAATGATTATCAGGTCAGTATCTTTCCTTAAATCATCATAATCATTAGCAGGCTTGGCATTAGTAGTAATAACTTGAAGAGCATTATCTTTCTTCTTTGAAGACCTATCCCATTTTGTAGGCTTAAATTCGTCTTCATCAAATGCAAATGGGTCATAGCCATCAATCGAGCATTCTCCCTTGACATCTTCTGGTATATGTTTCTTCAACTGTGGACATGGATCTATTTTTATTGGAATCCATCCACCTGAATTTTTAGTTGATTTATCAGATTTTGTCTTCGATCCGTTTGCACCTATATTCATCTTTAAACGACTGGCTTTTTTATCCAATTTTAAACTAGTAGATTTTAGGTAGCTGCCCTCGTCTGAGCAGCTTGCTGTCATTTCCGAAGCAGAATCTGATAATTCAACTAAAGGCGAAAACAATTTTTGACGTTTACGACATAATTTGTTTCTCCCATTTAAATCCTCAATACAATCGGACGACAAAAAACCTGCCAAACAATGATGCCTAAGGAGTTGAGAAAAAGGATGGCAAATTCAAAAACCATAAAAAAAAAATTAATTTAACACTTCCAACCCACAAGTAATGCCCCCCTCCCCCCCCCCCCCCCCCTCTTCTTTTTTTTTTCTTTCCGAAATAACAAAGCTCATACCAAGAACTAGTAATACTAATTTTATCTAAGTTCATTAGCCACCAACTTAACATTGTTAAAAAAGAGAATCTTTTTAGAGGGTTGTGCCATACCTCTTTTGTTTTTTCTACAAGAAGCTTGAGGGTTGTGATTGTCGTTTGATCGATGTTGAAAAAGAGCAAGATCTGATAAATATTTAATGGAACTGATAACTACTCCAACAAATCGTTTGAATTCAGAATTTATTCTTCCCTTCATGCTAAGCAAGTGGTCCTGTGAAAAGAAGAAAGAAACATATTGTTAGCAAGCGAATAACTCTAGGCAAAAGCTCCCTCCATTACACAAGGAACTTGGAGTGTGGGACTACTTTTCTTGAAAGTATCTACTTTCGTATAGGCCGTGACTAGAATTTGATCGAGCGACCACTGGAAACCCATTAGTTTGCCTTGCAAATGGAGAGAAGGATGTTACACCTATATATATAAAATATAGTCTGAAATTTGAAAGAAATGAAGTTGTGCCTGGTTATCTTTACTCAAAAATGTTGCATTCTCCAGGATTTTCAAGCATTTAAGGAGAAGCACGGCACTTTCTAAAGTAGGTTGATCTTTCAATTCTGAAATCGAGAGAGATTTGCATTTTGACCTTCTCTGCAGTTACCCAAAAAAAAAAGGTTGGTATACAGATATTAAACAATGCTAGCTAATAAATGCACTAGATGTCGGTTACTAATTATCCGATACCACACTATGGACTCAAAGTCATTAAGGCATATAATATATGTAATTTCACCTACCTAGGTTAACTTACAAGGCAAATGGAAATGTCAGCTCATTTTAAAGTTAAGTTCAACAGACTGAGTACAGATTGATACATTAATACTACAGGTCTGATACGATCGATTGATATGGTTATTAACTAAAAAATCAATTCAAAAATTATCTGTAAGCAAACAGATCATTTACAACGGAAGAAAAATAGGCTAACCTCCAAGGTTGAATGGCAGCTAAGTACAATATCAAAGATTGCATCAAGTCCTCCAAGCTCTCTCAATCTTTCTTTGAAGTTTTCTCTAGAATTTCTCATCGTTTCAGATGTATCTGATATCATTATTTGTTACACAACTAATTAAATAATTTATAACACAAAGATTGAAGGATGTGCTCCTCTCACCCGCACCGAATCAATGTTAGTGTAGCAAGATAGAGACACACAGAGAAGGGGGGGGGGAGGTAGGGGGGGAGGGTGAAAATAAAAAATGCTTGAGTTATCAGAAAACACAATTACATGAGCATATGGATACCTTCAAAAGAGACAGTAGATAAACAAGCTTTCTCCATGGTCAACAAGGATATCCATTTTGAGCTCAATTCTGGCCTCCTGCACATTTCTTCTTCATCTCCAGTGCTAGATTTTATCTCTTTACAACTTAGGAGAATATCATGAACTTTCGCGATGATTGTCTTAGAACTAGAATCCATACCTAAGTTTGGAACCTTTGGTATTTGTGGCTTACGCATTCCCAAAAAAAGTGAGGCGACAGTGGGTGACTTGCCTGATGCAGTCTCAATTTTTGACGTGCTTAATAATTTAAGAAGAAAATTGATACAAGGTGGGGAATCAAGCAGGTGATCATCTTGAACCTGGGAACAAGGGGTAAAGTTCGATATAAAGGTAAATTTACTCCAATAAATTATCAAAATCAGTAATGCACCTTGTCCAGATAAGAACATTAATGATACGAAATGTTACCCTACAGTTATTACATGATAAATTAAATTTTGAGGCTGATAAATTAACAAGGGTAAATAATAAGTTGATACAACACCAAGGAATAACGTGTGATAACACACATACATACATACATATATGGGAAAGTGGAAATCATGAGGCAATCCAATGGTGGAGATTCATTGTGTCACCAATTGTGTCTATTTTTTGTGTCTAAATCAAGGTTCCAGTTTCCGTCTGGCACGCCGGAATCCCGGTGGTTCCGTTCCGGTTCTGGTTCCGGCGTGGACCGGAACGGAATATGAAGATGTTTCCGTTTCGGATCTAGGGCTTTAAAACAAATATTGGAGCAGCTGGAAGGTGATAGCTGACGGTGAGATCTCAATTTAGCACGTTCGTCGGCGGCTAAAATTGAAGTCGACATCTCAAAGCGAAGGCAGCGTGGTTTCTTCCTCATGTGGCGGTTTGCTGAAGCCATCCAGTGGTATGCGTTAAATAAGTGAAGAGAAAGGTAAAGATTGGCCCAGTGATAGAAATGGGCTGCAAAACTTCTAGATTAGTAATTATAGTTAAATAATGATGGGCCTTTAAGTTTTGTAGCTAGTTAATTAATTATGGACTGTATAAATTTGTAATTATTAGCTGTATATATTTGTTTGCTCTCATGGAGTGTACAAACTATAAATATTGACGGCATAGATTCGTACAAGTATCGTTTATCATATTGATCGGTAATATTATTGCATATTAAAGTGTGTTTACAAAGAAAAGCACCAGAACGGAATTAAAGCGGAATTGCCGGAACGAAACCGAAATTTTAAAATTTTCCGATGACCGGTACGGAACCGGAAAGCGGAATTTTGAACCTTGGTCAGACTTTCCCTAGTTATATATACATATGCATATATACAAACATGCATATGCATGTGCACGCGCACATGCTTGCATGTATATGCGTATATAGAGCCTCAAGGCTTACATCATGCAACTACTATCATAACACACACACATGCATGCATGTATGTGTATAGTCTCAAGGCTTACATCATGCAACTACCTACCATACTTTTGTTGTTCCAGTTATATTGTAACTAAGGAAAAGATGAAACATTTCTGAAGGAAAAAGATAATCTCAAGTTTGGTAAACATTGAAGGCAACAAAATCTTATCAGAAAAAAGTAGATAGTGATGAAAATAGCAAATTTTACAGGAAGTTTCAAAAAATTTGTATATAGCACAACAATATTTTTCTTCCCTATAAGCATGTAATGATGTTTACAGCCAGTAAACATGGGTATTTTCAGAAGAAGAAAAAAAAGCTAGGTACGCTATTTAAAAATGTTTTCACAGCCCTGCACTTGCCAGCTGTTAATAATCCGTATAACAATTTCCAGCGGCGGTATTCTATCAATAGCAATAAATTCAGCAGGCAGTACACAATACGCAGAAAATAACGTCAGCTAAAGTCGATATTAGAAACTGGCAAAGGCCTGCTTTAGTAGTTAAAAATACTCGGCAATGCTCAGTGCTCATCTGCAAAACTAATTGCTTCAGTAAACATTATGCATTGATAACTACCGTTGGAATTAAGAAGTTAAAAAATTCAAAGAGCTCCCAGCTGTCTACTTCAAGTTTCTTTCCCTTAGAGAGCGCAATTGCAATACAAATAGTAAAATTAATCTGTGAGACATATTTACTTACATCACTTGCTAAAATAAAGAAAAGAGTAGCAGCAGCAATGGTGCTTGCAGAGTCATCGAAATTAAGACCTAAAACAGCATCAATTATTTTCTTGGCCATCCTGTGAAAAGAGAGAAGAATGATACAAAGTAATTCAGATGAAATAGATGATTCTTAGTAACGTGCATGCAGGCGCGCGCGCACACACACACGTGTGTGTGCATGTTAGTGCGCGTGTGTATTCAAATTTCACTAATGTGGCAAGTCACACTATAGCATTGATTCTTCAATTTGATGGGTTCATTCTTCTTCCAAATAGATGAAAACCAAAAAATAGAGCTTTTGTGTCATGAACAATGTTTAGCGACCTAATGTCCCAATAGCACTTCATATGGCCATCATGAAGAGCCATGTTGATGAAATGCATTACTTACACTTCATATGTAGCAAGCAATGTTGTCAACTTTGGAAATTTCGCTGTCCTATGGGTCGACAAATAATCATGTTTTCTTTAAAGTAAAACGAGGCATTATGGGTATCTCATATATTTGTACAGTAGCAAACCAGGACTGTATTTAGTAGTAAAATACCAAATTAGAAATCATTTCAATCAATTCATGGTAAAAAGGAATTTCCAAAAGTGGCAAATGAAATAGGGCATAAATATATCATACAATGAAAACATTATGACATAATTCAATAATAACTTGTTACTGTTAAAATTCATCCTACAATATAAGGTATAGGGCTGAGTTATAATTGATGAGGTTGCCTATTTAATTCATGTACATGCAAGGATACAATTCCAAATGCATTAGTTAAAATAAGTCAACAAAAGTCACAAGCTTTAACAAGGTGATATTGCTTTTACATTGCCGCTTAAGTACAAAATCCAAGGAAAATTAGATTCTTTTGTCAAGTATTAATTAAAGAATGGTTTATAATCATCCTTTTCTTTCCCAATTATACAGATAGAAAGGTTTTATACACACATGTATACATACATACACGCACATGCATGCATACATACATATATACATACACACACACACACACACACACACATATATATATATATATGTATATATGTATATATATATATATATAGAGAGAGAGAGAGAGAGAAGAGAAGAGAATTCAATGACGCCCTCGATAGTGCAGCACCCATGTAGCCCCCCAATTTTCCACCACACAATCTGGAAAGCTAGAGAAAGCCATATTATTTGATTCGGATTGTGCGGTGAAATCAGGGGGCATCCGAGCTCATGATACGATATATGATCTTCTATATGCGGATTGAAGATCTACAAAATTTTGTTAGATTTGAATGGTGTAGCTCATGATACGATAGGGGTTTTACTACAAAACAACAGCGTCATAGAGCTAATTATGGGAGCGGCTATTGGAACACAAAATTAGACGCACGAATTGTTAACAGTTGGATTTGTTTGTCTTTATGTGAAAGGTGGAATTCAATGCAAGATTTAACGGTTGAGATTTTTTGTGCCTAATTTTGTATCATCATTTTGTGTCCAAATAGACTTTCCCATTATATACATACACGCATAAAACTATTTATTTAGCATTTAAAGCATTTTTTGTATCAAGCAAGCAACAATAGATGCATTAATACAAGGTATATGAATTATCAAAAATCATCTTCATTGCCTTTATGATTGTCGAACCACTATTATTATTATTACTGTTATTAATTCAAACTATATTTCGCATACATGCTACCATGACATAATGAGTTAAAGAACTGGAAAAGAAAAAGGAAAAAAATCAAGAAAACTCGGTTTTTTGCTGCTAAAATAATCCAAGTTTATCAACCACATAACGAACTTTTGAAATTTCAATTTAGAACAATGAACCCGCTTTGTGCTTCAAATTTTAAACTTTCTTTGTCCAATCGCTAAACATGCAAAGCAGAAATAAAAAACACACTTAAAATTTAATTTTCAAAAACTCATGTCGCAATATATTCCCTTTTTCAACATTTCACTCCAAGTTGCTAATAGGAAAATAAGAGTCATAAGTTGTTACTAACCCTTGCGCCCTAAGAATCCTTCTTTGATGCGCAGTCTCGCAAATATTCATCAGCGAAACCAAACTCGCCCTTCTAATCCTCAGCGGATGCTTATTTCTCAATCCATCGATAGCGAAATTGACTTCATCAACATGCTCCATCATTTCTCCAAACTCCTGTGCCTCCATTAAAGTCGCAGTTGGTCTCAGAGAGCCGACCCTGCCTCTTCTAGGAACCGGATCCGGTTCGAAAGAGGATTCTTGGGAAGAAAAATCCAAATTTGGATTAAAACTGTATCGATCGAGGGCGCTGTCCTGAGACAGCGGATAGTTAGAGAATTCACCCAAGTCTGGCGAATCGGATTCAGGTGAAAGGGTGAGTGGATCCGAGAAGGTTTGGGTCATGTCGCGGCTGCGGCGACTGTAGGTGCGGACAATCATTTTCAAGGCGCAAGACGAAACTTTTTAGCTGGGTGAGCCTGGATTACAGGGAAGGATACGAAGTCTCGGCCGAACGACGAAAACAAAGAAAGGGATGGTTTTGAATTCTAGGGATTTGAATTTTCTTCCTGTTTTGGGATTTTATTACTGATGATTGTTCCGAGATGTTGTTAGCCAAGGCTGAGTGCACGTACATACAGACATAGCATAGGCACATACTTGGTGATAAAATCTATTTAGATATAAAATATAGACACAATCGGTGATACAATGAATCACTACTATTAGATTGTCATCTAATTTTCACCTCTTATGCAAGGACAAATTGATCTGATGGCTCAGATTCAGAACAAGATCTAATCGTAGAGATTGTTTGTGGTTAAATTTATATATATATGCATGTGTGCATGCATATGACATTTTAAAGTTTACATGAAAATTAATAATAGTTGTAATACCTTTGACGTCACAATTTTTTGTATCGGCGTGGACTTTATAAACGTATCTAGTACAAATATTAATATTACTTCAAAATATGATCTATTAATTAAAATTTCTTTTACAAATTCAAAGTTCATCTACAAACATTATTAAATCATAATATCACTTAAAAATAAATTCTAATAAATAAAGATTTTTAATAAATTCAAAATATTTATCTACAAATACTACTAAATTTTAGTTTCACTAAAAGTAAGATCTAATGTATAAATTATAGTGGAAAATAAAAAACAAGGACAAATATTGAAAAAATCAAGCTGATGGACACCAAGTTCCATTTTCAGACTAAAGGAAAAACTTAAAAAAAAAAAAAAAAAAAAAAAAAAAAACTAAAAGATGGTAATAAATATAACTAGCATTCTATACAATGTAAAACTGAATGTTATGCTATTATAACTGGCATATTTTAATGGTGTAAAAACTTAATAAATATAATGCTAGTTATATCTAACATTTCCTTTAGTTTATTTTTTTTGAAGTGCGTCCTTCAAATTCAAAATGAAACTTTGTGTCCTTCAACTTAAATTAAATTCAAAGTTTGTTCGTCTCTCTAACTACCTCTAAGTTATAATTAATAATATAAGTAAAATTCAAACCAAAAATGGTTTTATAAAAATATAGTTTTATAAAGATATGATTTTAAAATTTTAATCTATTTGTGTTTTAGAATTGTTTGGGTTTTGTATTATTTTAATAAATAATCCAGTTGGCAGAAAGAAAGGAATTGGAAATGACAACGAATATACCTCAAAACTCAAAGATAATTAATATCCATTACTTGTGATTTTCAGTATCTCTCTTTTTATATATATTGGACGGTTTATCGAAATTTTTACAATTAATCTTCAAGATTTTTGGGCTTCGACATTTTGGAACGTGAAAAAGTTTTCCAGTTAGTAATATAAACTGGAATATGAATCGTAATAATAGTAATAATAAATTGGATTTCTAATACGAAACCACTAGTTTATAATAATTTCTGTTCTTGAAAAGTTTTAAATTTTCCTTCGAAAAAGCTAAGGGAAAATCCTTCATTTGGATTTTTGGGGTATTTGATTTCGAATCCTTTAACTTTATGTCAGCTAGGTAACGGGAAAATTCGTTTTAATTTTTATTTCGGATTTCTAGCTGATTCTATACTCTAAAAT
The DNA here is from genome assembly GCA_030737875.1 of Allium sativum. Taxonomy (NCBI): domain Eukaryota; kingdom Viridiplantae; phylum Streptophyta; class Magnoliopsida; order Asparagales; family Amaryllidaceae; genus Allium; species Allium sativum. Next base: position 743,311,987 of record CM060916.1, on the reverse strand, counting down.
TCGTTCGTTAGTTTGGTAGTCACAACTGTTTGGAGGCAGGGAAAAAGGCGTTGGAAATTAAATTTCTCGATTCAATAAGCGGTGGAAGTCGATATGAGAATTCGGTTGGGTCCGGAAGTCGTTTTGACGTTATAGGAATTATTATTATAATTTTTATATAATTTATTCGGGTCGTTGGGCCAAAGTTCAGACCACGCCCACTGCGGGAAGCGGTCGACCGCTTCCCCTATGGGGCACGGCCTGTAGCCCAACTGAATTTGATTGGAACAATAAATATATTGTTCCAGCTGATTTTTCCTCCCTTATCCTTATATCCAGCAAAACCCAAAACCCTCAACTCTCCTCAATTCCCAAGCTCCAATCCGAGCAACCTCTACTCCGTTTTGTCCCAAATTATCGCCAAAATCATCTTCGTATAGATCACTGCCCAACTATACTCCAGATCTGTAATTTCGTTTATCTGATTTGTCATTCCCTCCATGTTTCCTCCTCGAAACGTCACCGCTCAGCACCCCGGTCTCACACCTCAGGAAGCTGCATGGCTAGCCCGCGATGAGGAGAAGATTCGGCGCTACTTAACTACGACCAATTATGATTTTCATTTTGGTCGACCGGTGAAGTTCGTTGATTTTGCCGCTTTTGGTTTGGAGGAGCTTTTCGTCGTCGTAGGCCTGACACCGATCATGCACTTTGACACCTTTGAGCATGATTTGTATTTGTGCTGCATCCGTCCATTTAATGCCAGATGTATCCTATCGATGACGAGTCTTGCGTCATCCAGTCTGAGGTCATGGGGACCCACATCGAGTTCCCTGACAAGGATTTGGAAGAGATTTTGGGCATCTCAGTAGTCGGAGCCGAGTTGGATGCTATCGAGATAGATGACCCTCAAATTCTTCAGCGTATCTTCCTTGAGGCCCCCAGAGTTTGGACCACCGCTAATCTGTGACCTATTGCTCGAGCGGCTGTGAATATTATTCAGCACAACATTATCCCGAAGATGGAAAGCTTGGAGCAGATTTATCCTTCAGTGCATTGCATCACTTATATTATTCTAGGCAATATAGCCGTCAGTTGGGCGTGCGTGCTTGTGATCCATCTTCATGAGCCTTTCATTGGTACCCTGAGGTGCCACTTTCCTTATACTCATCTCTCACCCATGTCTTCTGACACTTCCATGTGAGACTTACTGGGGAGACGGCGGTGAAGAAGGCACCAAGCGCCATTAGCCGCACCACTCTCCGTAAGATGGACATTCAGCTGCCCGATGCTCGTGTTCCCGCACCTCCCGCTCCTGTTCAGCCACAGCAGCCTGGCTAGGATAACCCGGAGCTCATCGTCATCCGTCAGATGCAGGCGGAGCTTCGAGAGGTCCATAAGGAGCAGCGTCAGCAGGCGTACGAGATTGGTTGCATCTCAGCCATACTACGTTCCTGGTGTGGACGTGGTAATGGATCAAGTTCCAGTCGTGGGGCTCGACTATCTCGCAGCGCTTAATCGATGTTAGCTTGTGTCTTGTGCATCTTATATCTTGTGTTACCCTTTACAACATTTTTATCTATGTTGTTGCAGTGTTTGTAACTGTTAGTGTTGTTTAAATCGCACGATTTATATTCATGAGATTTCTATGTTTAAAAATATATGTGTCATTTGCGCATGTCCGTTTGAATGAAATCTCATTTTCCTATCTAACTAACAGTTATGATTAATTATACCCGTGACGGAAACAACACAAAACCAGTCTTTTGCTAAAATTTATCACGTTATTTTGTGTGTGATTTCAGTTTTCGCAGTTTTGTGCGACTGGCTTCCTTTTTCGCCAACATGTGACTTGGATCGTTTATGTTTCTACAAAATACATTTTTTTAAACTTTTTGCGAACATTGTTTGAAAAAAAACTTTTATCATTCCTAAAATTTAACTTTTTATTGATTTACTTTCTTTTATTTCGGTTTGCACGAAAACACAGAGTTTGGGTACGATAGTTTATGTGTGCTTAAACGTTGGTTTTACATTAAAATAGATGGTTTGAATGGCGCAGAGCGCACGTTACCGAAATTTTGTTTTTTTATACAAATCTCATATGGAAAGCGAAATGGTATTGAAAGAAAATTTTCAAAATATGTATTTGAAGTCTTAAAGCGGAAATTTATTTTGTGAAAAATTTCGATTTTTGGTCACATGAACAGCGTAAGGAAGATTTTGGATGGTTTGTGTGCGCGTTTTAGCTGTGCAGTAGGACCGACGGTGCGATAAAAACGTTAACGACAACAAGGAAAATGTTGTTTGAGTCATGAAAACGTATTTCCATACATTGCCAATGATGCGCGCGAGTTGTTCATTAACTCGTTTTACGTTTTAAAGCTTGTTTTAAGCCTCCTTTACAATCTACAGATGAAAATATTTGGAGTATTTTTGGGAACTAAGGTAAGATTTCCACTGTATGATGGGAAACGAAATATTCATAAGTTTAGGGAACATTAAAATTCTTCGCTTTGATTTTCTTTTTCCGGTTTAGGAGAAATTAAATAGAAAACGGTTAGATGCATTGACTTTTTGGATGGTAGGATTTGGATGCAGAATTGGTTGTTTCACAATTATATTCGTAGTCGTGTGAGGGTTATGAACGAAAAAGTATTTTCAAATTTTGCATTATATAGAACTGTCAGTAAATTTAGGATGTTTTGCATCATGTTTTCAAAGTGTTCTGAAGATTTAATGCATACATATAGGAGGATCCAATTTATAATCATTGTGCGTACATGTTTTATGGTCGAAATGCATTATGTACACTGTGCAAATGCGCATATGGATGCAAAGTGGATATACACAAATTGGTTGTGTAGGATAGGATAAGTAAGTTTCAGAATTTCTGGATGAAATTCCTTTTAAGGAGGGAAGAATGTAACAACCCGAAAGCTGACAATAAATAAATTAGTTATTTAATTAGATTTCAAAAATAGTAATTTCTACAAACGATGGAATTTGACCATGAAACTTTAACTGTTGCATTTTTCTTGGAATTCTGGTCAACTTTCATGTTAGGAGTTTCGCGAACGAAATCCGTATGAAAAAGTTACGAACGAGATACGGAAAATAGGCAGAAATAATAAAACATAATAAATACAATATTTATTTCCTTTTGTAACCTTCCTTCACTGGGCAAAATGATTGAAGGGCGGTTGACACCTGATAGAGGCGGTCGACCGCTTCGAGCCTGGATAGCCCAGTGACGGCTAGGTTAAAAAGGGGTATCTGTTTATATATATTATCTACACTATACTATAATTACTGAGTGAGCAATCAAGCGCTCACAAGCCTCCTCGCAATCTTAAACTCAACCGTCTCCCCCAATATATCGAAGGCAAAAATGGCATCGCTCCTTCCACTTGAGCAATCTATCTCTCTGTCGTACTTGCGCTGAATTATCAAAATCATCCCTCTTTTCCTTTAGCTTTTGATGTTTTCTTTCTACCGTCTACCCACCGTCTACAACCTAGCCCTATTGTAATAACCCGGAAATCCGAGTCAATTTAAATTTATTTATTTTGGCAATTTCAGTGAAATTTTGATTATTTAAAATGAATTATTTTAAATAATAACGACGAGAAATCTATTTTGAATAGAATTCGAACACATATATTTATATAGCTCGATGTTAGGATATAAATATTTATTTAAATTTATAAAAGGAATTGAAAATGGCGTGGTAGTTCGATAATTCGATTTCAAAATTCAAATGAATGTGCAGGGTGCAAAATAAACCGGATTTTAGCGAAACCAAAAATATTTGAAACTAATTGAGAATATCTTTCCAATGAATCCAAAAATCAAAATTTCATTGTGGGGATAAAAAGTTATGTCCAATTGAAATTTCAGAATAGTCGCTATGGAATTCTGGCCCTTAAAAATTGAAATTTTGCAAACAACCTCGGTTTTCGACGAAACCACTTTTGTTGGATCCGCGATGTCAAGTTATTACTAGATTCCAATATTCGTAATTTTTCGAATAAATATGGGAGCGTGGCAAAGGAAAACGCGTTTGACCAGTTTTAGTTGATTTTAATCGACTGGAAAATGGCCATTTTTCAAACGGTCTCAGAATTTGACGAAATTAGTTTTGTTAGGACCGTATCGTCAATAAGAAGCTAGAAAATATTTTTCTGGAATTTTTCGAGTTTGTATGTGGCTCCGGTAAATTGAAATGTGCGTTCAAATTCAATATATAGAGTTATATTTTGATTTTTGACGGAAACTGATCGAAACAGTCGAATCGGCCTACGATACATATCCCATTGTGTTCGGAATGGGGGTAATTAGCTATGGACGACAGGCGGTGGGTCTCGTTTTGAGGTCGAAATAAAAAATTGCTTTTGAAAATAAATAAATTAAATATATATATATAAATATCTCATCCCCCCCCCTTTTCACTTTCACTTCAGTCAAAAAAAACCCGTTTACCCAAATCGCCCCCGACCCCGTCGATCATCACCGTCGCCTCCCCCCCCCCCCCATCCTGATCTGCCGCGCGCAGCCTCCCCCTCCTCCTTCCTCGATCCACGCACCCTCCATCCTCTTTCCGCGATAAACCGCGCCCCCAACCCATTTCCACCTAAATTTGCCGCCCTGTCATCCGCTCCCCCTTCCACTCCGATCCCCTCCCCTTTCCGCCGCCTCCCCCCCTCTGGAAGCGCGCAGCAGCCTCCCCCAGCCTTTGGCCACCCTCTGACGCTGAGTGACCCCCCTCCTCCTCTACATGACCAAAGTGAGTTGTTTTAATTATTTTGTCATGTGATTAGCTTCTTTAACTAAGCGATTAACAAAAAGGGGTGGTAGAGTGTTAAAAATATAATTTTTATAATATAGAAAGGTTAAAAATATAATTTTTATAATATAGAAAGGTTAAAAATATAATTTTTATACTAGTGGCATAGTAAAAATATGATTTTTATTCATGTAGAGTAGTAGTAAAAATATAATCTTTTTATATAGAATAACATAGTAAAAATATAATCTTTTTATATAGAATGGCGATGTAAAAATATAATCTTTCCTTGTATGAAGTAGCGAAGTAAAAACGTGATTTTTATCATATATATAGCAAAGTAAAAATACGATTTTTATCTTTAGAATGGTAAAAAAATATATATGATTTTTAAATTGAAAGGGAACAAATATAAAAATGTGATTTTTATTTAAAGACAACAATATAAAAATGTGATTTTTATTTTAAAGACAGCAATATAAAAATGTGATTTTTATTTTAAAGACAACAGTATAAAAATGTGATTTTTATTTTAAAGACAGCAGTATAAAAATGTGATTTTCATTTTAAAGACAGTAGTATAAAAATGTGATTTTTATATATGTAGTGAACGAAATTGACGAAGGGCGAGCACGACGAAGATTTCCTACATATGAAGAGTCGTGGCGTTTGGATTAGCTCTTGGTGAGAACTCCTCACTTTTAAATTTATTTCTAGTTAAAATATATACTAGGATGCAGACGGTGTTTAGTAGCACCCGACACCCGTCGTCCACAGACCATGAACGGCTTGTATGCTTGTTTGTTTGATTTTGCTGTGTAGTTGATTGTGTGATGTGAAATGAAATAAAATATTTATATAGTTAAAATATTTTATAGTTGAAAATAGAATTTTTAACGTGTATTTAAAAAGAAATAAAAATAAACAAATCGGATGATTTGTTTATATACACACATTTGACTGATATTGATTGGGACGATAAATTTTACACATCGTCCAACTGCACAAATAAAATATGTGTTTGATTGTTTGAAAACCCCATACGGGTATTGGGGTGATATATGACATACACTAATCCCAATAATTAGTTGTATGTCGATCGATTGATTGACAGACTGTTATAAGCGTTGAATATTTATATTTGATGTTTATACAGTGTAGAATGCACTTTGGATGATGGTTGACTATTCGTCATTGTTGATATATACATGCGTTGTATGGAAATCCATAGAAATAAAATCTATGGAAATTGATTGGGCCTCATTCCAGTTTTGAAAAAGAAATATTTGAAATAGAATATTTGAAAATAGAAATATATGAAGCCGTGTTGATTAGATTGACGCAATTTTGACGCAAACGATATTTATATCGATTATATTCGTTTTTATAATGAATATTGAAAAGTGATTTCAAAATCTAGTATTTTGAAAATGAATTTGAATTGAATGGAAATCAATTTAAAATGAATTCGAATTGAAATTGAATAGAATGAATTCGAATTGAAATTGAATAGAATTGAATTCGAATTGAAATTGAATAGAAATGAATTCGAATTGAAATTGAATTGAATTGAGAACGAACTAAAATGGAATTAAAAATCGATTTAAATTGAAATCAATTTGAGATGAATTTAAAACGAATTTATATTAAAAAAATTCAATTTTGGTTTGAATTTGAAATGAAGTCGAAATCGTTTCGAAAACGAATTTAAAACGATTTATAAAATACGTTTTAAAAGGAAATCGACGAAGTATATATTATATATATAATAAAATGGCCTGAATAGAACGCGCCGCGCTGCGGTAGTTCGTGAATTTCGACCATTGACTTCGAATGGATATTGCGGGAGATCCGACCGTCGGATTCTCCTAAAACCGGAACTGTTGGGTTCGTATTGAAAAGAGCTTTCTAAAGAATATTAGAAATTAGAAATCTAACGGTTGGATTTGGAATTATGTCCAAATCAAATTTGGAAAAGGTCGTTGTAAGTGCAGTTCGATGGTCGTTGATGGAAATCGACTGTACGGGCCTTGATTAAATTATTAAAAATAGCAATAATTTGTGTAGAATCATAAGAAATGATTTGGGAAGAATTGGGATGAAAAACTCCATATTTGAAAAGATAAAAATAGATTTTTATCGAAATGAACTAGTTTTGAACTAGAATTATAATTCTATTTATTTTTAAATAAATAAATTGAATTTGAAAAGGGTTTTAAAAGTAACCAGAATTTCCAATAATTGAATGGGAATGGATTTGAATCGAAATTGTCTTTGGAATATTTCGATGTTGGATTTCGTGATGATACAGGTATTGTTATGGGAATTTGATATATATATATATATATATCGTTATTTCCAATACGATATTTGTTGGTCGTAGAATTTGATATTAAATATAAGTCGATATATTTTCTATTCAGGGCCTTGTATTTAATATCAAATGTGATTTGGGTTTGTCGTGAATGGTGTCTTCATTAACCCTGTTCTTAAGCCCAGTTGAGAAAAAGATTAAATCTTTTTATTTAGATTTAGTGAAGTGTACCAATTAAATAATATTTAATTGGAATTGAATTGGTATTGATTTTTGGGTTTATCGTGAGCAGTGTTTTAAATAACACTTGTTCTTTAATCCGATAATTAATGGAATGTGATTTTAGGTTTATCGTGAACTGTGTTTTAAATGTCACTGATTCTTTAACCCAGTTAAGGATTAAAACTAAGTGGAATTTTAATGAATCTTTAATTAGATTGAAAAGATCGAGAATGGAGTATCACCAGTTTTTCTCCAGGCGATAGTTATTTGAACGTGAAATGGTAATTGAATTTACCAATAACACCGTGGTGTTAGATATGAAGTATTACCAGTTTTACTTCATGGGATGAATAGGTTGGGATTGGGAAATTAAAACCAATGATTACTTCGGTAAGTTTCGTTAATCCCGGCTAGTTTGGATAAACCATAATTTGGTTTGAATTGATATTCAAAGGAAGATTAAAGAATAAATTTAAAGAATTTATCTTTGATAAAATTAATGGGAACCTTTCCCAAAGTATAAGAATATTTGAATAAAAGAATATTCTGAATTGGAATGAGGCGTATGTTATGTTTGTGTAACACTTGTTTATTATATACGCGAGTTATTCAGAAAGACCGGGTTTATCCCATTCTGAATAACTGATTTGACGTGGTGTCGAAGATGAAGACGGTGGTTGAAGACCGGAGGTCTTCACGTCGTTTGGATAATTACTGATGATCTTGATTGGGCCGTACACCCAAGAGGAGAGAATTAGTTGGTGATCGTCCAGACGTACTTGGAGATCGATGGATATGCGGGGTACTAGGTGCCTCCGGCTTCGTTCAGACCCAGAACGAACTTGTAAATGGACTGTGTGTCTGACATTGGATTTCAGTCTGTGTGATTGATTTCTATTAAATATATATCTGTTTGGCGGCGGAGAATTTATTCTCTTGCTTAACGCCCTCCTCTGAGACGTACGAGCTCAGGGGTTATATATTGATGGATATCCATCGCATGGAATGAATTGCCTGTGTGGCATGCCTAAGTGGAAATGGATCAAGGTTTCTGTTGATAAGCAAAGTCTTGTGGTTGATGATCAAAGCATGGCATGTGTGGCGTAGCTTTGTGTAACGTTGATTCGCGAGCCTCACACCCTGGTAGTGAACCAGAAACGAGAGAAGGACCTCAGGGAGGGCATGCGTTTCGTTCTAGCTAGAAGTGGCGTCAGTGGTTTTACACGCCCTGACGAGTTTGACTTATGTGGTTGTTGCTGTTGCGAGGCGCCTCGGATATATCGATCGATCCGGGACCGATGGAGTCATTGGACTCATTGACACCCCATAAGGTGGGGAAACGTAGTGTTCAGGCATTTTAATCCACATCGGTGGACCGACCCTGACGATCCAAAGGCTTGACTGGGTACTTGGCTGAGGGGCTGGCTAGAGCGTCTCGAATTTGGTGGAGGATGATCCCTTGCCTCGGTTCACAGATGGAAATCCAACTTCCAATATGTGACTTTTCGATTTTAGTTGTAATCCTATATATGGCAACATAGTGGGATGGGGCGCTTATGCCATCTATGATTGATACTTATGATTTGAAGTTGTTTTATACACTATGCACTTATTATAGTATTAAATGATTTGTTTTAAACGTATCAAGCATTCTTTGGCTATTATAAGGTAAAAACCCTATCCTCCGGCTTGCGTTGCATTGCGTGATGGGACCTGGGTCTTATAATAGCTTCATTGTTCTTTATTTAGCATTGCGCTGTTTGTTTTATGCACTGGTGTTCTTGGGAGGAAACCCGTTCCGTGTTATACGGCGTGGTCCCTTGATTTACCTAACTTTAAATTAAAGATTAATAATTGTTTTAATTCTGACACCAGTCCCATGACTGACCTGGAGTTTATTGTTTTAACCTAAACTCTGGGTGCCCCTATTTTCTGCACGGGCAGCTAGAAGTTTTGGTTTTGCAGATTTATATTCACAGGATCATGGTTTACAGCTGGAACGATATCCGGAAAGCTTTGTATCTGTATATCTCTTATAGTTGTGTATTGTATTATTTCCCGCTGCTATTTAAATGTAATTCAAATCTCTGATATTTTCTGTGTAATATTTATTCAAACTCTGTATATTCTTGTATTCTGATGGAATTGTTGTAATAAACAATGAAATGTTCTTCTATCTGCGTTCTAATTTGTCGTGTTCTCAAACAATCAGGCATTTCGAACGGTCTTGGTCGGTTTAGCGACTAATTTGGATCGAGCGAAATTTCCGGTCGTTACACCTAAATTGAAGGCAATTAGATTCGCTTCCACTGAAGCCTCGCTCCACTGCCGTGAACTTGCTAGCTCTTTTCCCGAAGTAAGCACCTATTTACCACTTGTTTTCTGCGCCAGGTTTAGATTAGTTAGGTTACTCTTATTTTCGTATTTTCTTCGATAAGGGTTGTGAATTTATGTTCTCCGAAACAAAGTTCACTTCGGTAGGGTTTTTGATTAGGGTTGCCAATAAGGGTTCAAAACATGATATGTTATGCAACAATTAAATTCTGGAATTATTTAGGCATGGAAATTGAGCAACAATACATTATGTATTTCTTGGTTTAAACGAGAAATATGAATCGGATGTAACAGTTATGATTAGCCCTATAAAAAAGTCATTGAATTTTAGCCTTCAATTTTCCTGAAATTTGTTGCATATTCATATTTATTATGACTCTAAACAATATTTAGATCAATTCAGATTATACTTCTATTATTGTAAGTCAGTTTCGGGCAGAACATAGTAGTACAACTTCTTAATAAAGAACTGAGAAATGCCTTGGTTTGTCTCTATTGCCATTGTTAGAGAATATGCTAGAAGATATGTTGCCTTTATTTAATTTCATTGATTTGGGTTTATATTTGGTATAGAATCATTTATTATAATAAACCCAAATATAATCTAGAATATTCTTATCTAGAATGTTCTTTTAGATAAGGACAAACTATGTATAAATAGAGACAAGGAATGGCAATGTAAGAAAATATATTTTGTAAAATAAATCAATAAAGAAATAACAATGTAGTTTTTTATGTTTTACCGTTTAATCTCTCTCTTCTCTCTTAATCAAATTCTAACATGGTATCAGAGCTTGGTTATACAGAGAGATAGAGAGAGGGTTGTTATCAGCATGTTATCGTTTATTTAGTTTCAATTCCGCTTTTCTGAAATCAATACACGCCCCTTGTTTCTTCGGTTTCTCCCAAAAAAATCATCAAAATTATAAACCGGTCTTCGATTTTCGATTTTCAACTTTAGCTTTTAAGCTTCCTTGCTCGGTTCGAATCCGTGATTTTTTTGGATTGTATTGTCTTGTTCGAGTAGCGAATTGGATTTGGTTGTGTGGCTTTCGAACCGTGAGGGGGGTTGATTGTGAATTGGGGGTGCTGTGATTTGTTGATTGTAGTGATTACTTAGGGTTTGGACGATAGCTGGCTATTGTGGCTCTTTGCGTGATGACGAATTCGGTAAGCTAGGTTAATTTTCGGCGCTGATCGCTGGAGATGTTGAGGAGACTTTGTGGTTGGGTAGTAATGAGGTTAGTGGATTTTTTATCTGCATGATTTGATGGTGATTTGTGAAGTGCGGTATGATTTTGATGGTGCATGAGGATGGTTGTGTAATGTTGGTTGAACATGGGAGGATATTTGATTGTTGTAGTTTGAAAAAGGGTATGCTTTGTGAAGTGGTTCTATGAACAGGAATTCGGTTGGTCGAGTAGAAGGGAGGAAGGTTTTGCTAGACTGAGTGGATGCTGCAAGTTGTGTTTGCAGCAAGAAACCTACAATTTAGAGTTGGAGTTGAGCAAAATCAGAGTTGAAGATGTTGGTGCTGTGAGACAATTTAGCAGAAGGCGGCAAAGATTGTGAAGGAGTTGGTCGGCGTTTTGATGTATTGTCATGAGATGGTTGGTTGATTGAGTTGTCAGAGAGTAACATTAGTTTGAAGATGTTTATTGATCATTTGATGCCTGTATCGGTAACCCTGTTTATTAAGAGGGCAATTGACGTTGATTGAAGGTGGTAGATGGTATTGTAAGGTATGTGTGGAGGATGCAAACATATGCTGACTCATCCCTATTGATTTGGTTTTGAATTTTTTTTGATATGTTTGGGGGATGCAAACTTATTTCATTTTAGTTTATTTTGTTTTCTTTGTATGTTTGGGAGATGCAAACATACAAATACATCCGGGATCAGTTTTGTCATTTGGCCGCTCAGATCTTTTTCTTACCGATTAGATTGAATATTTTGAGTTGTTTTGGAGTTGTTGAGTTGTAGTTGAATGTTTGATGCTTGGTGTTATTCTCTAACAATATTGAAATGGTTCCTCGATCTTGCTACTCTTCAATTTGCAACTTCTATTTGGCAAACTCACATTTTTTCACATCGTGAGTTTGAGGGGGGATGTTAGAGAATATGCTAGAAGATATGTTGCCTTTACTTAATATTAGAGAATATGCTAGAAGATATGTTGCCTTTATTTAATTGCATTGATTTGGGTTTATATTTGGTATAGAATTATTTATTGTAATAGACCAAAATATAGTCTAGAATATTCTTAACTAGAATGTTCTATTAGATAAGAACAAACTATGTATAAATAGAGGCAATGATTGATAATGTAAGAAAGTTTCTTTTGTAAAATAAAGCAATAATAACGTTGTCTTTTATGTTTTACCGTTTAATCTCTTTCTTCTCTCTTGATCAAATTCTAACAACCCATAACTTACCCTGTTGCATCATCTTTCTTGAGCTTATTGCAGTTAGTCAATAATTATATTTTCTATTAAATAAAAAACTTATTTATTTTTGTTCCCTCAAAATAAGGGTTAATGGTTCTTCAAACATGTTAAGGCTTAACATTTAAAATCAATTCACTCACCCTATTGATAAAATTAAAGTTTTTGGAGTAATTCTATTTTGTCATATAAGCATTATATTTAACACAAACTTTGATTTTAATCATATAAGCATTATATGAATAAAATAGTGACCCAATAAAATATATGATTTTATTAATTAGAATCATATCAATTATTATTAATGTAACAATAATAAGTTTAAATGCTTATATGATTAAAAATTTCTTAACCATTTGAACAATCATATGAGCATGGCTGAAAAATTGTAGACAATGTGTGGTTTAGAGTAAGTCGAAGAAAATTAACGTTACATATGTTATTTCCATCTCTAGTAGGGGAATGCCTATCACACATAGAACAGGTATTCTCGATTCTAAGTTTTTACATATTCCCAGCAAGTGTATTAAATGCGTGTAGCCATTATGATGAAATATAGCGAGTTTTTTAATTAGATCGTTTTCTTTTCTATGCATTTGAACAATCATATGAGCATGGCTAAAAAATTGTAGACAATGTGTGGTTTAGAGTAATTCGAAAAAAATTAATGTTACATATATTACTTCAACCTGTAATAGGGGAACGCCTATCACACATAGAACAGGTATCTCGATTCCAAGTTTTTACGTATTTCCCAACAAGTGTATTAAATGCATGAAATTTTTTAGCCATTACGATGAAATATAGTGAAATTTTTTAATTAGATCATTTTCTTTTCTATGCATGTAATTTGATCATTTTTTATATTAAATTAGTTGATATATTCAGTAATAAGTTCACCCCATTAACTAAGTGTGTCACTCATGAAATTATGAATCTTAATGAACAATTATTATAATATTAGTTTAGCTATCAAAAGTGTTTGTTACCTAAGCTTAATGAAAATTTAAATCGATGTTAGTCTACTTATTTCTGAATAGAACACATTTTCAAGGATTTGTTTAATATAGAATACAACATTGTAAGCAATGTGCGATTTAGAGTAGTTCGAAGAAAATTAATATTACATATATTATTTCCATCTGTATTATGGGAAGACCTATTACACATAGAATAGGTATTCTCAATTGCAAGTTTTTTACTAGTTCCCAACAAGTATATTAATTGCATGAACATTTTTGGCTATTACGATGAAATATAGTGATAAATTTTAATTAATCAAATTCTAAATATTAGAAACTCTACTTAATAGAAAATATTTAGGTTTCATAATTTTATATACACGTAATTTGAACTTTTTATCACATTAGTGAGTATATTCAGCAGCTAGCTATTATCTTGCAAAATAAACTGCAACGTGTCTTTTATAAAGCTTTGAATTTTGGTTGTTACTCTAAGATTAGTTTAGCTACGACCGAAAATGCCTTTATTACCCTATTGTAATGAGCATTTGAATAAATATTAGTGCTCATATCTATGAGTAGAAATAACTGTTTAGGGTTATTTTAATACGGATTTCAATATTATAAACAAAATAAATTTGTAAACCTTCATTAATCAACATTCACATATGTTTGATGTTTTAGGGATATTGTTACATACATAGCAAATTAAATCCTATTCGCTTTGATTAGCTATAGGTTACCCTTGTGTGACTACAATATGATTTTTTTAATCTTTTGTCTCTTTAAGTTAGATAAATTATTGTCAGCCTCATACCAATTTAGACAAGTGGATAAATAAAAGTATGACTTTATTATTGTTAGATTTGTAATAAGAAGGCAGCTTCTCTTATTTTTTTACACAGTGCATTCATTTTTCACTACAGTTTGTCGTGTTCCCTATTTATTTGGTATATGCCTGCTTTGTGGTAGTTCAATGAAAATGAACATTACATAATATATTTCCATCTGCTTATAGGAAGGCATGTTGCACTTTGAACCCAATTTCTCGGTTATATTCTTTTCATCATCTTTAAATTCCCATTAGCTAAACTGTACCACTATATTTTTTTCATAACGACCAAAAGCTTCCATGTTGTTAATACACTTGCTACGAATATGAACTCTACTAGATGAAAAGATTTAGTTTTCATCATTTTTTTTTGTATATGCAATTTGAACATTTATTGTTAAGCTAGTTACTATATTCAACAATAAGTTGTGATCCTCCCCCTTTAACCACAATGTGTCTTCATTAAGTTTTGAATCTTGGTGAATTATTACTCTAACATTAATTTAAATATCGAATACCTTTGTCATCTAAGCGTAATGTTATTATCCATGATATATATTTAATTTTACAGATTAAATCTGAGAACTATTAATTTGGTTTACTAATTTGCATATGTAGTAACGAACACGTGTTTGATAATTCCAAATTCTTTCATTCGGCCTACGCTAAATGGTAATGTTTGAATTTGATAATGCTTGAGTCTATAACAAGGTTCCATTGCGTATTAATTTACTCAAAATAATATGTGGCTAATTACATTTATAGACTTATAATGCAAAATTTCCCGATCCTAACTTGATGTTGTTTTAGAAGTTTTTTTTTTTGTGTTTATGTTTGAAGCATCTCTTCTGCATACAAATAATTAAAAATCCTGAATGTACATAATGCATTTTCCTCTAAATAATTTATTAAATGAAAATTTTGTTAGATTTTTGTTCAAATATTGTGTAATTTTATAATGAGAGAGGTTAGGCAATCATTTCAAGATTTTCAACAATTTAGTTTTCACCAAGTCAGTTAGGGATTATTTTATGTAATGTATATGTTGTAAACTAATTGGAGCAAGCGAAGATGGTTAAAGGAGGTGATTTGTTTTAGACAATGACTCATTTAAGGCTTGATCATGATATGAAGTATATGAAGAATTATTTCATTAAGCGTATTTTGTTGGGTTATGAATACGTCTGACATAATTTCCATCTTTTTGATGATGTGTCCAATATGCATATGGTGGTAATGTTTTTTTTTTAAAGGCATGATTCTTTCCCCTTTTTACACATTTGTTTGAATAAATACATGTTGACTTAATGTTACTAAATAATGTTTTCTCTATGCTTGGGGAATGCTGCTCTAATGTTTGCTAAAGCAAATTAAAGACATCCAATGAAGCCAAAATGAATAAACTTTACTCATTGGGATTTTGGTTTTCAAAATGAAAGTTGTTAATAAAATACAGAAATACTTTTAACAAATATTAAGAATCCATGGATTTGTTTGTACTTTTTTTTTTTGGTTGCTTGAGACTCAAAATGATAAGAAGTTCCCTAATTTACTGTATTACCATGTTATTTTACTATATTTGTCTAACTTTTGGTTGTTGAACCATGTTTAGCATTTCATTAATATCTGTTGGTATTTTTGAAAAAAATATAAGTATTTTATTTATCTTATCGTCATTTCCTATTAATTGAGCTTACATTTATATTTAGCCTGCATTAAAGAGATGGTAGGAAGCAAGAATTTTGTTTGCAAGGATCAAACCTGATGGTCGTCAAAAGAATGCAGGTGATAACAACTTTTGCTTTGTTATGCAATTTGGCTTTTGCGTTGTTATCATTTGGCATCGTCACAATTTTAATGTGTATTTATATTATTCTTTTCAAGCCTATTGTAACATACCGTCTTTCGTCCACTTCAAGCCGGTAATTAAACTAACTCAAACCATTCGAAATGACAGAATGTTGTTAGCTTCTGAGGTAAATATAATGAATAATAGAATCACAGATCACATACACAAAACTATATAATATCTCGCAGCGGAAAATACATAATATAATAGTAGTTCATGAAGCTACTAAATAAATTTTACAACAGAGTTTATATAAATAATACAGCGGAAGTCTAATACAAGA
Source organism: Allium sativum (assembly GCA_030737875.1). NCBI lineage: Eukaryota > Viridiplantae > Streptophyta > Magnoliopsida > Asparagales > Amaryllidaceae > Allium > Allium sativum. Next base: position 743,295,982 of record CM060916.1, on the reverse strand, counting down.
TCTATGTACATAAATAAAGGATAATAGTCTGAAATAGAAACGTCAAGAAACAACTGAACTGGAACAACTGAATAGGTAGATACAGGTGAGCAGATCCAATATAAACTTCAAGAGTGAACCACGAAAGCTATAATATTCGATCTGACCCAAGCAATAATGCAAAACAAAACAACTCGGATCATGACTAACATTCTCATGGAAGTAAATCAACTCAAATGAAATGTTCAATGAAGTGCATCAGTAACTTAAAGGATGTTTGGGATCACCATCCTCTAAGGATCCGTTAAACTAATATCATATAATACAATACGTAATTATAATAATGTCTATGGTTAAATATAAAATATTAAAATAGCGTAAGCGGGATTACATTTTTACCCTTACACCGTTTATAATATCGTAGTCTATACAGATACCGTAAAGTCCACGGTATCGTAGTGGCTATCAGAGGGCACTCCATAGGTGTAACACCCCGCATTTTTAATGTAATTAAAAATGTTTATATGCATGATAGTGATATACAGTTTAAATTAATACATACGTTGAAAAGAAGAAAATTTATACGATAACAATGTATGTAACAGAAAAAGATAATAAAATAAAGATACTTAATTTAAATATCAGGAATTAAGTAAAAGAGATGTCATCATTGCGTTCGCCTCAAAATTCTGGTTCAGATGGATACCAAGTTTGCGTAAAACGGATAACATATGAAGAAGTTGTAAGCCACAGAAGTTTATATACGCGTAGGACAATATATATATATATATATATATATATATTTTATATGCATTGACATATTTAAGGAAAATAAAAGTAATATACAATAAGGAATGCGCGTTTAAAGAGGAGAATGGAAATACATTCATATGCACGTTCATAAATTTAGTTTAAATTGTAGAGATTATCATGCACTTAAGAGGTTCAATGTATATGAAAAAAAAAGCATTAAGTACTCTTTTTGGAACCGACAGAGGTTGAGATAAATGTGGCACGTTTTTCAATTTAAATGTTTAGAGACTAGATGCATGCACCTGTGATTAAGGAGACTAGATGCATGCACCTATGATTAAGGAGACTAAATGCATGCACCTGTGATTAAGGAGACTAGATGCATGCACCTACGATTATTTATAGCAAACATGTAAATAAAAATAAAAATAAAAAAAGTTAATGCATAATTATGACATTAATAAATTGGCTTGAGGTTGACTAAATGTTAAGTATTTGGTATTATATATATATATATATATTTATTTAAGAGGCAACACTAAATCGAGATTAGGGGATTTGTTCTACTGGTAAGAAATGAAATTGGTAAATTAAAGACATTAATGTTATATTTAGGGATAATATAACGGTTACATTAAATATGGAAAAAAGGGAGTACATGTAGTAAATGCATTTAGGCATTTCAAATATGACATGAATAGAAAAACAATAAATAAATAGCCATCAATAATGGCTATGAGAAGGATAAAATAAAAATAAAAAGATATTGAATTCCCTTTAGTAAAATAGTTAACACATACTATATTTTATACGATTAAAAATAAAACAAAAATAAAGGCATAGTTGGATACCATATTTGATAAGAGCATGAGTGTAAGTAAACGTATGGTATTTATTTACATAAACAAATAATAATTATGTTAAAAAGGTAGAGAAAAATAAATTGTTGCCTTATTTAAATAAAAGAAAAAGGGAAACAAATTTTATACGGTTAAGGTATAAACAAAGGAATGGTTTTGCTTAATAAATCTTCATTAATGTTCTTTAACAAATAAATATGGGCTAGATTCGTAGCTTGGCACCTATATAAACAACCTTAAGCTCATTGTAAACTTCACAACAATTCGTGGCGAAGCCATGGCTCCCTTCTCTCTCATTTTCTTCTTCTCCAAAAGATCTTGGATCTATTCTCCCCTCTTTTCTCTACAACATCTATTCTTTAAAATAAAAAAATAAGATCTAGAACAACAATGAAATTGAAAAGAGATTCAAAGCTAAAGAGAAGATAATGGATTCAGATTTGCGAATTTATGCCGCAAAGAGAAATCAAAGATGATTCAAAAACAGAAATCCAAGCTAAGCAAAAGTGGGAAAACAATACTAGAGTTATCTAGTACTCATTTTGAAGATGACAAGCAATGTGAGTGGTTTATAATAAAACTTTTGTATAAGATTATTATTTATCGTCCAAACATTCCCCATGTAAAACATGCGATGAAATTATTGTGAAAGATTGGACCTGTAATGTTTTCATATGTTAAATTATTATATGGTCACGTTCCTTCTTTTATCCTTCCCTCTTTATTTCTTTATAATTAGGCTATCTCGAGCCTAGATCTATCATGAAATGAATACGATTGAATATTGTGAACGAAAAGGGGAAACACTAGATTTTGGGATATGACATAAATTGGAGAGTTTGGTTATGAATTACAAAGGGGTTTGGGTATAGTATACCATTAGCAAGGTTTGAATGTGTAAACCAAGTTGGGAAGTATAAGTATGAACACGATTTGGGTTTTAGCATAAGATTTTCATCATTGAAAATATTTGAACTTGTTAATTAGCCTATGACACTAGAATAAAACATGGATTTGAATTTGGGGATTTAATATGTTAGTAATATTTTTATAGGACTCGAACTTATTTAAAAATATGAATACCATTGGAAATAAATGATTTGGAATTGGTAAATTTGAATAAAAGTTGGGTAATTGGGTTACATGTAATTTGGTATGAATCAACATTAAATTGGTCTAATTAATGACCACTTGAATAGGCTTAAAAGTAAATTTGAACTGCATAACATGAAATTTAGGGGTTTGGGTGAAATACAAATATTAATAAACCTTTGACACGAGGTTAGACGCAATTGTGGTATAAGACTGCCCGGAACCGCCCGGCAAATCCAGCTGCCACAATTGGACGTCTAATGTGAGAGGTCAAAGGAGGAAATTTGAGCGTAATGGTTTATGACACGAGGTTGGACTCAAGTTGTGGCGTAAGACTGCCCAGAATCGCCCGGCACATCAAGCAGCCACAAAATGTTAGTCCAATGTGGGTGGTCATACATCGTTATGGCATAATGAATGCATTAAGGAATACTAACCATAATAAGACATGTGGGTGACAGGGGTATGGTTAGAGGGTTAAGTGGGTACAGGTAAGTATAGACTTAACTGTAGTAAGACAAGATATGTATAAACATGTAAGTATAAGACTTAACCGTAGTAAGACATGTGTAAAATATGGAAACAATAATAATAAAAAGGTTAATCTGAACTAATGACGGAATATGGGGAATGATAAATAACCTATTACAAATTTGAATAAGAAAAAAAGAAGGATAATAGGTTAGACTTGTCCTAGGGACAAAACGGGAAAATATGACTTATGGGATACGATAAGTTATAAGAACGAAAAAGGGAAGAATAAGATAACTTATATAAGGAGATATACTTAATTATAAATTAAGCGGTTTGAAAAGGAAGAAGAAGTAAATTTTGAATCATATATGTTGGTTGGGTAGAGTAATTCCCGAGTGTTAGTCTGATGTTGACCTCGGTCTTCGGGGCTGGTATTTAGGGGGTTGTTCCCCCAATCAGTATATATGTGGGATAAGGTATACTTAACAATGAATTAAATATAACATGTTGTTGTGACCTAAAAAGGGATTAATTTATGAAATTGAAAGACAACATGTTATAAGGCTTATCAATGGACTTAAGTAAGTTAAGTATAAATTCAGTTGATAACCAACGGTAAACATAAACTAAGTATCAAACCTTGGTTAAGAGAATCAAGTAATAAACCTTAGTTAAAATAACTAAGTAGATAACGAGAAAGAAAACTAAGTAGTAAACCTTAGTTAAAGTTGACTAAGTTGTAAACCTTAGTTAAGAAAAATGAACGATTGATAGAACTAAGTAGTAAACCTTAGTTAAAAGGACTAAGTAGTAAACCTTAGTTAAGAAAACGACAATTCGGGAAACTAAGTAAACCTTAGTTAAAAACTAAGAGGGCTAAGTAGTAAACCTTAGTTAAAGAAACTAAGTAGTAAACCTTAGTAGAACACGAGAAGGAGCGTACGACCGTCTGATTTTAAAGAAGGCTCCAACGAATTGGGTTACAAAGCCCGAGGCTTCGAGGGGACATGAGGGTACTCTTGGTATCCCTCTGTGAGGCTGCAGATGATCCTCCTGGGCTCACAGAGGTTAAGGTCTGCGTTAGAAGAACCAAGAGTATGCCTTGGTTGCAATAAATGGCAACCTAAAGACTAGGATGGACCAACGTGATTCGGCGAGACCAGTAGCCCTGTGATAGCAACTCGTCGTCCACCTACCATCTTGAGTCAGTCGAGATACGCACAGCGGAAAGGCGGAGAACTCCTACGAACCATATACTTTCTATCTAGTTGTAGTTGCGGTTGGCCATAGGTTAGTGGGGCATAGAGGGGCCGACATATAGTTCTCATTTTTCAAGGATGGCCTTTCATTAGTTGAGGGAGGGGTCGAGTGGGACCATAGCCACTAGAAAAACAGACCTTAGCATCTGCATCGACAGACAACTTAAAGCTCCCGACCGAGTTCCGTGTTTCTTGACTTGCCCTGCCACGGGAGTCGGGTAGCACATATAGAGTACATGTGCATCTAGTCATCGAAAAATGGTTCACGATAGTTATGCGGGGAAGGTCTAGGAACATATATCGCTCTGGGTAGTGTGTCCTAGACTAGAGGGCATATTTCGTTAGGTAGCATAATCCCTAGTAGCCCTAGGTGGCATAAACCCTAACCGAATTAAGGAAACGTGGCAGTCCAAACAATTACGGAAATGGTGGCACTACGCTGAGGTAGTATATAGTTACGTAATGAAGTCCGTACGATAAATGGAAAGGGACTGTACACATACATGGAAAAGATAATACGAGTAGGGGGTATCCACATAAACGAGATATTAGGTTAATATACTAGTATGTGAATAAGAATGACATGAGTTTAGCCTTAAGGTGCTAATGACGAGATTAGCCTAATAACTAAGAAAATATACGGAACGGTATATGTAGTGTTACACAGAAGTTTATTATAAGTCCTCTCACACAGAACTTATGTTCTGACCCCCTCCTCATTACATACTTCCAGGTTAGGTTCATGACAGAGATGGTATAGCTTTGGATACTGGTTAGACAGTATGATTTATAAGGTAAAGCTAATTTTGAATATATTATATTTTAATTCCTTCCGCTGTGAGATGCTCTACGAGTTCTGACATGTTTCTTTATCTCTGTCTTTTTCCCAGAGCACCCAACTCGGGTTTTGATAGATCGAATTTGAAAAATTCGGTCTGTCGGAATCCGGGTTGTCACAATAGGTATGATACAAATCAAAATCGTAATAGGCTGGATAATATGACAAGGCACACGAGGAATACCCAGGGTAGGATTCTACCGATGCATGCCCGTGACCGGTGGTAACGCATAGCCGTGACTACCGTCCTTCTCGAAACACACTCCCAAAATCAAAGGTGCACCAATCAAATCACAAAGTAATAGATATGGGTTCGAAGAAGTGTGTCCGATGGGAGGGGCTACCTCACTTAATCACGGTATAGGCCCTGTTTTAGTCATTTTAATTATGACCCAAAAGTCAAGGCTATCCATAATCTTCTCTTTCTTCAATCCAGTAATCGCCTACGAATCATCCTACTTTATTTTGGAACTCCACCTCGTACACAGTTGTTAAAGTAGTTTTAAGTATTGGCAGAGAGTATGACTATATATGATCCCGGTCTCTTTAATAACCAATCGTTTACATTTTTCACACCATGGTCATTATTTTAAAATCACTTTAAAAAAGTCGTATATACGAATCTCAGGTTCAAATTTTGAATTCAAAATTAGATACTTAACTTTGATTTTTATTTATTCTGAAAAGAACTCACTTATATCGTTTTAATCAAATCGATTACAAAACCATATCATAAAGATTTCAAAATATAGTATAAACTAACGCTATATTATTTAACTTTGGTTTTTATATAATTTTCCAAAATTATTTACATAACGATTTTCGATCCGAAAACCACTTATTATTAAATCATATCATAACGATCGCAATTTCCATTTAAATTGATACAAAATATTTACTTCGATAATATTTCAGTTTGGTTTATATTCATCAAAACTCAAGTTCAAACCATTCAATTGTTTCAAATTTACCATTATAAGATATCGTCTAAATCGATTCATAAAATCCAATATTTGGTTCAAATTCAATACATACGCTTTAAATCAAAATCTCATATTTCGCTTATATAATTCAAAACAAATCGTATCATATTTTATAACTTAAATCATAAATTCAAATTCATTACTTAAAATTCAATCAAACTCTTATATTTCAAATTCGACAAATCATATCTTATTTACTCAAGTCGTATAATTCTAATCATACGTTTTAAAACCATCTTATAAATTCAATTTCACAAATTTCATAATTCAACTAAACGATAATAAAAATCAATTCCATATATAAAATTATATATATATCTTAAATCACATTTAGTCACTTTAAGTTCAATTCAATTTGAATTCAAATTCATATCTCATACGAGTTCATTGTTAAAATCAAATATCATTATTACAAATTCAAACGTCGAAATTGGGTTGCGGAATCTTAACTTAAACCAACTTTGAGTTTAAAGTTTGCAAATATATATATATATATATATAATATAATTTTAATTTTTGAATACGTACATACATATATATATAAGAAATTAACCTTTGAAAATAAATAGATATAAATATATATAAGTTTACAAAATTATAATAATAATTAGAAAATAGATTAAAAACATATATAAATTTAAAATAACATAAAATAGGTTTAAAGAAAATATTAATTATAATATAAAAGTCTAAATTACATATATGATTAAATTATACGGTTTAAAATAAATAAAATTATAGGTAAAATCTCAAATAAGTATTTAAAAACCATTTTTACTTAAACAACATTTTAAAACATATAATTTAAAATTTACAAAACTTAAGTTTAAAATTCTTAAAATATAAATATAAAATCTTAAATTATTATTTAAAACTCAAAATTTCCAAATTACTTTACTTCGAAAACATGACCAACTATGTCCGTATTTAAAATTTTACCCTATGGTCAAGTGATACGGATATTTATCATTTCAACTCGTAATTTATATAATTTCTACGGGTCTATCATTTCAACCCGCAATCCCAAATTCAAAAAAAAACATTCAGGTTTATCATTTCAACCCATAACGATTTTTCCCTAATCTAATGTCCGTTCGGGTATGTATCATTTCAACCCATAATGATTTTTCTAAAACTAGAGACATCAACAACATATATAATCAACTAAAGTATCACGTAACATCAATATCAACAAATCATATATCATCAGTGCACCTATATGTCATGTATATAGTCGTGTCATATATGAAATATGCATACATATCAAATAAAACAATTTCTAACAATAATCCTATACATTTCATAACAGTTCATTTATACTGAATTTAACATAAATGAATAATGTAAGTCAGGTGTGAGATAAACTCACCTTTCATGGCACAGAAATGGTGATGACAAACGGATGGACACTGAATGAGACGACGACCTCCAGACACAATTTAGAAGGGATTTAAATCTTGATAACCGCTCGAGATATATTTTATTTTCATAAGAGGAGGCCAGGGAGTTTCAAAGGATTGGTACGGTTGTGGGTTCCGGAATGGTTTTCGACTCAACACCAACTCAATTCAAAATGAAAATAAATATTTTCCCAAAGTAATTTTTATATATATACACACATAATTTTTTTATAACATATATATATTTTTTTAAATTCAACGCACATCCAAAATATATCAAAACCACCTTTATATATTATAACTTATATAATCACTCCAAAACCATTATTATATATAAATTATACATATATAAGTATATAATGGAAACACACACACAAAACATAAATCCGTATATATATATATATATATATATTTAAACCCTCAAACAACTAAACTATGTATATATAAATATACAAACATATATATATTTCTAAAAATATTAATTTTCCAAACCAATACACACACACTCTAACAAAAGGGACACACACAAAATATAACACCAACTCATGCAAATAAGACAACAACACTCACAAACAAATAACACTATACCACGCCTCCACACACATAAACATAACACACGCACTAACTGTTTTCACAACACACACATCATATCACGCAGATGTACCCACACCGCACCACATAGGAACTCACACACCATGCACCCGGGGAGGGAGAGTGGAACGGGGTTCGGGATTTGCTGATGGAAATGGCATGGGTGGTCTTGTGGAGGATAGCAGGGGTTCGGGAGGAGACTAGGTTGGTCTCGGCTGGCAGGTGACAACAGAGCGGAGGAGTTTGTTCGGTTGGCGAGCTTGGGGTTGGAGCTTGGCTCAGGCAGACCTGAAGGCGATTGGGTCGGCAGCGGGTTACGTAGCATTAAAATGAACTCGAGATTAATCATTAAAATGAACTAAGAATGTAGGTTGAAATGATAAATTCCTATGATACTGATTTGGATTGAAATGATATATATCCTTTCCCAAAATACTAAAATTAAATTTTAAGAATTACTTGGCCATAGGATAGAAAATTATATACGGACACCGATTGGTTAAAAAAATGTTATTTTTATCTTGAGTTTTTGAATATTATAAAAAAATGTTTTTTTATCTTGAATTTTTGAATATTGTTTTAAAGGACAAAATAAGTGACATTATTAATCGATTTTCTTTAATTTTGGACTTTGTGCTTTGAAATTAAAAATTTCGATTTGAATAGAATTCATAAATGTGGATAACTGAAATTAAACTAAATTTATCAAAATTGAATTGATTATCCATCTTTGATATTACTTTAAAATTAACTTGATTTATAGTAAAAGTTTGATTTTTGAACTTTAGTTTTTATTGAATAATTTAAAATGAGAATTATAGTTGAAATTTAATTATTAAATCGAATTATTAAATCGAATTGTTTGAAATCGAACTGTTGAATTGAATTGAAATATAAATGGGAAGTCAAACCCTTTTGAATTAGATATCAAAATTTAGTCCATTGATTTGAAACTGATATATGATTTCCTGTTTGGTTGAATTTTGAAGATATGATTCTAATTCCAACTGTAGTATTTTTGAACCATTTTATAAACTATTTTATTATTATAATAATAATTTTCTTTATAAACTATTTACCTTATAACTATTTTACTTTATTATTTATTTTAAAACAACTATTTTAATATTTAACTATTTATTTTATTAACTATTTTAATATTTTGCCTATAGATTTTACTAAATCTGAAATTCTATTTTAAATACAATTTATTTATTTATAAACTATTTCAATTATATATCTAAACTATTTAAATATATATATATATGTAACTATTTTAATAATCAAATTATTTTAAACGTTGGAATTGTTTCAAGATTTAAGTTTGGATTTAAATGGAGATTTTATTTTGAAATATTCTATTTTGACTAATGAAATGATTGTTATAAAAATCTGATATTTTGATATGAAGTACGAACCCCTTTGAAATGTAAAAGAACTAATTAGTGTGAAAAATGTAAACGATTAGTTGTTAAAGAGACCAAGATCGAATATTGTCATACTATCTGCCAATACCGAAAACCACTTTAACAGCTCTAGGCGGTGGAGTTCCAGAATGAAGTAGGTTGATTTGGAGGCGATTATTGGATTTGAAGAAAGAGAATGATGATGGATGTCCTTGACCTTCGGGTCATAATTAAAATGACTAAAATAGGGCTATACTGTGACCAAGTGGGGTTAGCTACCCCCATCGGCAACACTTAGTCCCTCAGTTTGACTGATTTGATTTGATGCGCATCCATGATTTGGGAGTGTTGTTCGGGGTAGGCGGTAGTCGCAGCTATGCGTTACCACCAGTCCGGGCGTGCAACTAGCATATTCATACTCTGGGCATTTCTCATGTGCCTTGTCGTATTATCCTGATCAAGACTCCCACGATTTTGATTTAACATTGTCGTATCACGACACATCCCTATCCGCCGACGTACTGGTGTGTTATATGCAAACTGTACGGCAACGGTATAAACGGTGTAAGGGTAATAATGGTAATCCCGCTTACACTATTTTAATATTTTATATTTAACCAATAACCATAAACACTATTATAATAGCGTATTATATTATATAGTATCTAGTTTAACGGATCCTTAGGAGATGGAAATTCCCATAACATCTCTTAAGTTATTGCACTCATATTATCGCATAAATCTGATTTAACTAATATGAGAATTTTTTAGTTTTGATCCGAGTGTTTTTGTCTTTTCATTTATGCTCGGGTCAGCCTGAGTTTCAGTTATTGAAGATACCATTATGGAGATGAAGATGGAGCTCAACAGACGTATTTACTACTATTTATTCCGCTGCAAATATTGGTATGTTTATGATAATCAACTCTGATAATCGTTGTAGTGTAAAATCTAATGTATGTTTTAACAGCTTCTTGAACTATTATTTAAGTATTATATTTTATCCTTCTGTTTTGAGATTCCATGTTTATTTTTCTTGTTCTCTTTTTTTATATAAATCCCAATAACTATCCGTATTTTTGATTTGTTTAAGTTGACAATTGGGGATCATTGTCAATTTGAACAGTCAAAAATCTCGGATGTTACATTTCGTATCAGAGCTTTAGTTTAGCGAAAACCTTAGCTTTATTAGTAATACTCTAGAATGAGTTTGACTGTATATGAGAGAGCGTACTTGTAATTTTGATATAAAATGGTTTCGTATTGTGTTGATTTGTTCTGTTGAGTATTTATGAATTCTGGTCGGTACTTGGGACGCCAATGTATCGATAGTGATGTCTAAACACTCGAATAGGGCTTATTGACCAATTATTGTTTTGAATTATATTTTATTTATATATATAATTATTGTAAAATGTATGAATTTTGATTTTGTTGATGATAATATTAGATTTTCATCATTTATCATTCGATTGATTAATAAATTAAAACTATTGGTTATTGAATGGTTTAAGAAATAAATATTGAAAATAAATTGAAAATGAAATATTGAAAATTAATTCAGTAATGAAATAAGAAATTAAATACAAATTTGAGAATTTAATTTCAGGTGGTTTTGTAATATTGATTTAAAAATGGTTTTTGAAATAATACATACATATATATATATATATATAAGTTGTTTCATATAGAAATTGTTTTCCAATGAATTTTGAAAAAAGTGTATATTTTCCTGCTTGCCTTTGGAAAATGGTCTCGGTAACGAGTGCACGCATTATCGACATTATTTTCGAGAGACTAAGTGGGGAGAGACCACTTAGAATTTTATACTTTGTTTGGAAATTTGGATTTCATTTATATCTTTTAAATTATGGTTTGATATAAAAAAATAAAATGTATATATTATTTTAAAGTTGATTTGGAAATGAACCCGAAGTTGAAATTTTAAGTTCATGAATAATTAATGAATTTCAAATTATTGAAATAAACTAAAATTGAAATTATAAAAGTTTCTGAATTGTATAAAAAGTTAATAAATCCAAGAGAGTTATAATTAAAATAAAACTCTTTGTAGGTTAGAACAATGAATTCAAAATAAACTGAAACTGTTGAACTTGTATAAAAATCGAACATTTCCATAATATATATATATATATATATATATATATATATAACTTACCACTTAATCAAAAGTTAGCATGTTATTAGAATATAATTGGATAATATACAAGCAATGGTATCAATAATGAATGTTGAAAAATTAACGGTTTATAACTAAGAATGAAATTTAATTTATGAGATGAACGATATATACTTGGTTATGCTTGAAATTGATTTTAACTAGGTGATGAAGATAAACCAAATCAATGAAATAAACTAGTAAAATAAATTGTTTGGTTATGAATTAAATTGTGTAGCTATTAAAGGTTAGATATTCGACGACTTAAGATAATCAATCTTTTCAAGTCGATAATAAATGTTTAACTCGTTTTGTAAATATGAATTAGTTTATAAACTATAAACTTAAAAGAAGATTGAATGAATTAATTAAATTAAATTAAAACGAGCTCGCCGTGAAGCTGCAGTTCATAATTTTCTGAATTGAAGCTTAAATGGATATATAGGATCCAAAATAAGTTCGAATTCCTTGAAACAAGAATCCTTTGGATCTATTTGAATATAGTTTTCTAATGAAAGAGAAAATTTTAGATTTCAACTTGTAGATGTAACGAACCGGGATTTTCGACTCCGAAAATCAACATCAAACTACCATGTTGACCATTCAGACATCGAACATTCCAGATCATTAATAGAAAGAAGTTAGAGGGTGAGAATAGATAAGGTAGAAATATTGAATAGAAGAAGAAGAAGAAGAAACACCACACAGAGTCTCACATCGCAACGGAACCAAATATAATACAGAAATAATCTTTATTGAAAGCTTTAAAATACTTACAGTATCAGAGAACATCATACCATGGGACAGTTATAATAGCCTGTTCCCATATACAACACACAGCGGAATAGTAGTAATATCATACGTCTGGACTCTTCCAGCTCGTCTCTTCATAGCAATTGCTAACCTGAACCTGTACAACCCGGCCTAACCCGAGCATTTACAAAACACCGGGTCAGTCTGGTGAACCAGAGTGAGATAAACTCGCACAGTAATAAGGGTGAACCATCCAATCTTGATTTTAAAGTTCAAAATCTTTTCAAAAGAAAAGGATAATCGTAAGACCAAATCCACACATAAACACGGACGGTTTTTACCTTACGATAATCCAAAACAGTTTTGAAACCAATATCTTGTCTGATATTATAATAATGTCTAAATACAAGTAAATAGCAATCTAGTAGAACGCTTGCATCTCACGCTTCACATATATAGTATACAATCAAAACCCGTAGGCGCTTATTGGAAATTGGATTCCAACTATGACAAGGTATGGGACCACCTGCCGATAGTGTATCTCTAGAGACGAATACACTGGGTTCAACAAGAACTTCTTGCAACCCGGCCCTCACATGACCGACCACTCATTTCGCTTGAGAGTATCGAATGTATATCACCGACGGTTGGGATCAGCAACCGTCTCCCGATAAGGGACAGCATCGAAACATAGATTAAGAAACAAATAGGATTTCCTCTAGATCGGTGATCATACACCCTAATGGGAGCGACCCACATAGCCATGCTGCCTGCCCGATTTTTGTCATTTCCCGGTTGATGAGGCTTGAGGTCTAGATTTCTCTTGATCATCTGGTCATCATTCACTTTGAATGCCACATCGTCAGATCCGTCAGATATCACTAATTGACGTCCACAAAAATACTCTAGCTGAAAGCTAGAGAATGGCAATTCCCTGCCAACAACTATAGCACGTTTGAAGAAATCAACGTACGTGATCCTTTGGAAATACTCTGTCAGACATTCGTCCATACACGTCATCCAGGAACAGGATGAACCGAAGGCACTCTCCTACTGCATCCATATAGGAATCACCCCATGGATCGGTAGCGAGTAGTCCTTGCAACCCGTAGATTCCAACTACGACAGAATCACAGTTTATCTCTGCTTGCCAGGCAGAGAATATTAGTGGTTCCTCCGTGTATGAAGATCCACGGTCTTCAATGCACCATCTTGATCATCTTCTGATAACTTCACGTATTTGTTGGTCGGAATGGTTTTCGAATATAAATTCGATCCCGGTCTTTCCGTACCAACACTCGTATTGGTCAAATTTGATAGTCGGTGTTTTAACTATCAAAATATACAGTGTTTCAAACATGACACTCCAATGAGTTCACTGGTTCAGCATTCAACATCACTTGGCCTTTAACAAACTAATTTCCTTTTTGTTAAATTGAAACTCCCAATTCTTTTAATATTCAACAATACGATATTTGAATAACTCTAATTGATTAATTAACATTCGTCTTCACTCCATTCGCTTGACTCTAGATCACAGCGATCACAATGGTTACGCCTGAATCCCTCAGGAAACATCCGACCGCCGTAGGCTATCTGCAGCCCTGCGAATTTCGCTAGCAGTCGTACGAAATGGCAACTTAGCCGAATAATTATGTTTGGCTAATTCTATCTCGAATAACTATATTCAATTTCCCATTTTGAAATCTCATTTAAAATTCTCCTTTTTACTTGATCTCGTTTTCAAACAACGTTAATGTAAAATTAACGTCTTAACACTTTGAAACTCATTTATATGTTTTGGTTTATCTTAAACCCTTTTTTCGAAATCTCCTTCGACTTAATTCAAATGATTAAGCAATATTTAATTCAAGCTCTCATTCTCGCTTAAAATTCCTTTTATAACTTCGTTATAAAACTTAGGTTTAAAATAAAACCTATTCATGAACTCCTCATTTCGCTTGATCAAATAATTACCCAAGCTAAACCATTCGGCTTATTTCTTATTTTCGTACTTATCAATCTGATTAACTTTCTAAAACCACCTAATAATATATCAAAGTCTTAAATAAGTAAACTATTCATTTATTTCTCTTTATATAACTTTTATTCAAAATATTATATTCCAAAATTCTATTTCTAGTTATAAAATAAATTTTTTAACTGCATCTCTATCGATTCACCTGACGGTGAATCAATATCTGTAACCCGATTGATTTTTAAAGGCCATACTCTGCCAAACACTTAACCAATATCGCCCATTGGTTTAAACCAAACAGATGTTGAATATCCAGTCAATAATCAACCATCAAATCAATCACACAAACAGATCAGTTCATATATGAGCATATGAAAATAAATAATACATTTGAGGAATCCGGTTGGATCCCTCCAACCTGTTCTTCCCTGTATCCAAATGGTTATCTCAAATCAGACGGTTCAGTTTTGTTTAACTGATAAATTAAATAACGACCATTTAACATCAACCATAAGCAATTCGAACAATTCAACCATTTAAACATGTTTATAAATAAACATGACCAACCAAGGTAAATTACCTTTATTGGAACCAATCGTTAAAATAACGATTTGGTATTTCACTGAAATTAAACACGGTTTAATTCCATCGGTTAAATCCACAGATAAATAACTAGCAAAACAGTCAACCATTGGCAAGCAGAGCACACAAAATAAAAACCCAGTTTATAAAAAATATAAATGGGAAAAATACTGAGTGAGTTTAACTCACCTTGATTCCGTTGCCGCTAAAGAGGTTCAGGTTCCAATTAAATTAAACTGAGTTTAATTTGATAAGAAATTACAGCCGTTCCCAGCTCTGTCTAGGCCGGTTCCACAATGTTCGGCTCTTCATGATTCCATTGCTCTTTGTCTCATCTGATTCCGGTGAAATGTGAAACAAGTTATTAACATTTTAATTTCATGATTTAATTAAATTTATTAATTAATTTATTAAATCCAAATTGTACTTTGATTAACTCTGAGTATAATTTAACCTAAACATAAATTATCTGACTCTAAGTAGTAATTAATTAACCCTAAATATTTAAACTAATTAACTTAATTATTATCTAACGTTCTAACATTAATAGGACAGTAAAACTCAACTTTGGTTTGCATCACGATATAAAACATGCCGATTCACTTTTGGGCTGATGGAAACAAATATGAACCGGCATTCCTTATTTAAGCAACTAATCTACTTCACTTGAGTAAATACCGTTGATTATAAAGTTAGTTGCTTACCTTGTTCAGCCACACCAATGTTTGGCGCAATAACGATATATATACTACTGCTTTTGATCTACCTATACCCTTCTACTTTTAATTTTACAGATGATAAGTTACCTCCAACTAACATACAAACTTCATGGTTTTAAACGTAAATAACCGGCACGTTATATACTGTTAAGGTACTATTATCCGTTACTTACTTACGCTACTTTATATAGGCATGTTTCATGCATTTACATCCCAGGTCATGTTAACATTATTAATAACATGCTATACGAAATGGAAGCTTCCGGTCCACTTTGCTCTTATAAACTACCATTTGTATTAACTAAGTCTAAATCTTACGTGTCCAAATTAATATTTAAAATTTAAATTGAACTAAAATTATTAGACGGCCCATACCATTTTCCGTTGAGCCCAAGATCCAATTCGTTGGTGCCGTCTTCTTCTTTGCTACAGTTCTTTTTCTTCTTCTATGTATTCCTTTCCTCACTTACCTGCTACTCCTTTGCTACACAGTCTTAAAACCCTGCTTCGTTCTTCCTAACCGCACGCATCCCACCAACCTCCAACTGCTACGCCAAAACCCTGCTACACCCGATAGCGACCATCCCTCGAGAACCCCATCAACATCACCCTGAACTTGCTTTTCCCTCTCATCACTGCAAATATTGCGGTCCATGGCACATATAAACTCCACACGCCACGCGTACACTTGCCACAAACCCCACCTTTCACGTTGAAACCACTTTAACCCTTCCGCCAAGACTGACTTTATACTCCTTCTACAGTACCTCCAAGACCATATACTCCACTCCCAAAGGAAACCGTTCCCATCCCGTTTGTATTTCCTCTTCTCGTCCCTTTCTCTTTTTTTTTTCTTTTTTCTCTTTTGGTTCGATTACACTCGTGGTAAAAGGGAAGACAAAGCACAGATATATATATAGGAGAAGGATGTGTGGGTAGCACGCTACTGGGGTGTCGCTTTCACTGGGGAAACTTTGTCGCCAAGGTTCTTGTTTCCTAGGTGAAAAGAAAATACGCTGAGACTGAAAAGAAAAGACGTGGGGCGGTTCAAATGACTGCTGAGGTGAAATACAACAGCGGTAATACTTGGGGAGGTTTATACAGGTTGGCTAGGTTAAGTCTTAGGTTGGCAAGGTATTAGTGATTTTCAAATGTTGTTCGTTACAATGGCATCCCTAACGGCAAAATCACCACAAACGATTTCTGTCTACTGATAAAAAGGCTGTTCTTGATGTAAAACGATATTCCGGACTCAATGGGACAAGTTTCGTCGAAATCCGAGGTCGTATGAAAAATTTTCCTTTATGAAACCAGAAATGAACACGCGTTTAATTTTTCCACGGCCACCAGGTAAATCAAATCCCCTTGAAACTGCGAACATCAACAATAACTTTTCGATACGAACCCAACGGCACTAATTTCGTCGCATTCTGAGACTGTTGCCCCGGTAGGCTATTTTTACCTCGAACCGCCCTACCCTTTTTAACGCCAAATTTCTCGAGCTCTAAAAATAACAAACTATATACATATTCTGACTCTAATCGACGATACGAACTCAACGGAACTGGTTTCGTGGCCTAATTCGATCGTCTGTTCAAGTTATGCCCAATTATCTCTCGATTAATTTAATTACGCGCTATAGAAATTCAACGGGCATTTACGGCTACCGTGGTCATATACGACATCGGTTTTCCACGCCACTCACCACCATACAATAATTTAACGATACGGTTCTAATGAAACTGGTTTCGTCGAAATCTGAGTCCGTTTGCAAAATGGCTATTTTAAAGGCCTATAATTAAATAACGATTTTCCATAGCGACTATTTCAAAATTTGATTTGGCCATAACTTACTATCAACAACATGAAATCTGGATTTTTCTCTTTCATATGAAAATTATCGTCAATACGGTTCCAACGTGTCTTGTTTCACAGAAATCCGACTTATATCGAATCCTGTATTCTCAGTTGAAGTTAAAAATTCAAATTTTCGAACTGCACGTCATTTCCAAGCTCGATTTATATTATATATAAATTATAACGTTCAACTTCGTTTTAAATAACGAATTAAATATTAAATTTCATTAATATTCCAATATAATATTTAAAACTAATTTAAATATTCATATTCAAATGGTCGAAAAACACGGGTCGTTACAGTAGATTTAAAGATATATGTAATTTAAATTTTCAGAAAAATCACGATATGACAGTTTCTGATTTAAAACTAAAATATTAATAAAATCAAGTCGAATAAAAATTTATATGGCTAAAAATATATAAATTGACAACTTTCGTACTACACCTTTTCGAGGACGAAAATTTTTAAGTGGGGGAGAGTGTAACATCCAAGATTTTGTGATAATTTAAATTATTAAATTTAATGTGATTTTGGACAATGTTGGTTTAAATATAAATTTTTTATTTTGTTATGTTGATTTACAACGATATTTGAAACTTATATATGGAAATTTTTTGATTTATGTAATTTATAATTGAAATTCAAATATTGAAGTATTTTTATAATTAATATGGAATTCATATAAAAGGAAATTTTATTCACGATTTATTTGAATTTTAGTTTTGATTTAATTAAAGATTTTAAAACTGTTGAATTCAATTTTAAAGTTAAATTTGAATATTTTATTTATAAATATTGGAATTTGATATTATTGTAAATAATCTCAGAATTCGGTGAAATTATTTTTATTGAAATGGTAAATTATTTTATGATCTAAAATTTTGTAGCTATCAGAATTTTAGTTTGATCGTAATAAATTAAAACGGGTAGAAAATCGTGTGTATGATTCAATTAAATAGTCGTGTTTTAAAAGAAATTACTATAGACTTTGTAATTGGGCCTTGAAACCTATCCCAATGTGTTCAGAAGACGTCAACACATATTGTTAAGCAGTAAGCGGGCCTGATTTGGAGTCTTTCCGAATTTTGACCTATATCACACTAAATGATGAAATGATAATATTTTATTTTAGAAAACCCTAATTATTTCATGGCCGCCGCTATATGATTTTGATGGCCAGAAACCTTCGAATCTTCATTCCCCCTTTTCTCCTTCGATTCTTAACGAAATTCAAAAATTTATGAACCAAACTTGAAGATCTTCGCGAGACCTTTCCATCCATACGGTTGTATCAGATTAACAATGTTTAGATTCAGCAGATTTTGGCCTTAAAGGCAGTGTAGTTTCGCGGGTTTTGGGCGTGATGGCGGGCGGTGAGTGGGCCCAGAAGGGGGCATTGGCAGCGCTCGTGGCGGCGCATTGGACGGTGGAGTTTGATTGGGATTCCGATGATCGAAGGGGGCCGGCGGTAGGAGTCTGAATGAGCGGAAATTGGGTTACGGGAAAAGCAGTAACGCGATGAAGAAGAAGGTGCAGGAAAGAGGGATGACATGGCGGATCTTTATAGGATAAGGTAATTATTTAATTATTTTATTTATTTTGAAATTCAAATAGTAAAATGTAAATAACTTCTTCATATGAACTCAGTTTGACACACGGTTAGTTGCATTGTGATCGTATCGAAATTCCGGACAACATGGCGCTGTTCTGAACTAATTCTGAGACTGTTAATTTTCGGGGTAAAAAATGGGGATTTTAATCTCGTTTGAAATCAAGGTGAGTGATTAAACCGACTCACATCTAACTAAAATATCTGATTGTTAGTTAAATTAAATTCATGACATGATATAATTGTATTGTTTGCTGTTTGATTGTTTGAATTGCATATTTATGTTAAATCTGCATAGACTGTATAATTTAATTTAACTATTATATAAATTGTATTGTTATAGATTAATTTCTGGTTTAATAATAAATAAATAAATAAAGAACCTTATACCTGATGATTAGTAATTGATATTATTGAACTGTTTAAATGTGTTGATTTCAATGTATGCCTTGAATTTACATATTTAATGTGTTAATATGTAATCCATCTTGTTATCGACATTGTTTATATATGTTATTGATTTTTGTTGATTAATAACAACCATTACCTTGGATGTTACGGGCATCAAATAAACCCGAGATTAATCATTAAAATGAATTAAGAACATAGGTTGAAATGATAAATACCTATAACACTGATTTGGATTGAAATGATATATATCCTTTCCCAAAATGCTAAAATTAAATTTTAAGTATTACTTGGCCATAGGATAGAAAATTATATACAGACACCAGTTGGTTAAAAAAAATATTTTTTTCTTGAATTTTTGAATATTATTAAAAAAAATATTCTTTTATCTTGAATTTTTAAATATTATTAAAAAATGTGTTTTTTTATCTTGAATTTTTGAATATTATTTTAAAGGACATAATAATTGACATTATTAATCAATTTTCTTTAAATTTGGACTTTGTGCTTTGAAATTAAAATTTTCAATTTGAATAGAATTCGTAATTGTGGATAACTGAAGTTAAACTGAATTGAATATGAACTAAATTTATCAAAATTGAATTGATTATCCATCTTTGATATTACTTCAAAATTAACCCGATTTATAGTAAAAATTTGGTTTTTGAACTCAATTTTTTAGTGAATAATTCAAACTGAGAATTATAATTGAAATTTAATTATTAAATCGAAATGTTTGAAATCGAATTGTTGAATTGAATTGAAATATAAAAGGGAAGTCAAACCCTTTTGAATTAGATATCAAAATTTAGTCGAATGATTTGAAACTGAACTATGATTTCCTATTTGGTTGAATTTTCGAGATATGATTCTAATTCCAACTATAGTATTTTTAAACCATTTTATAAACTATTTTATTTTTATAATAATAATTTTGTTTATAAACTATTTGCCTTATAACTATTTTACTTTATTATTTATTTTAAAATAACTATTTTAATATTTAACTATTTATTTTATTAACTATTTTAATATTTTACCTATAGATTTTACTAAATCTGAAATTCTATTTTAAATACAATTTATTTATTTTCAAACTATTTCAATTATATATCTGAACTATTTAAATATATATATATATAACTATTTTAATAATCAAATTATTTTAAAAGTTGGAATTGTTTCAAGATTTAAGTTTGGGTTTAAATGGAGATTTTATTTTGAAATATTCTATTTTGACTGTTGAAATGATTGTTATAAAAATCTGATATTTTGATATGAAGTACGAATGTAACAGCCTAACTCAAAAATCCCGGTATGTAAAAGTTTCTAGAAATTTTGAATATGTTAGTTCACTCCAATACAGATATTTAAGTATGATAAATACATACATATATATATATATATATATGTATGATATATATATGTATAAATATATACATAATACATAGTTTATAAATGGTATGTGTACAAATTCTAGAATAAGAAAAATGGCTTAAAGTGATAGGGACATGTGTAATCAAATGAAAGGAACACATGTCTCTTAAGTAAATAAGGTTAAGACACATACACACATTAGGTGTCCATGTGTAGAAACCTCTTAAGACACATAAGAGGGCATGTGTCTACATCCTAAAGAATGCATGAAGATGTAGTGGACAAGTGTCCAAAACTAAATTACCAAATTAACCTTGAAAACTACTATATAAAGGGTGTAATGGCTCACTTCGTTTCATACATTTTGAAAACAAAAATAAAATAAGATAAAGAGGAGAAGCTTAGGAGAAGGCAAGAGGATACGTACAAGATCAAGAAACAAGTTTAAGGCGAGAAAAACAATTTAAGTTCATGTATTCATTTCATATTTTGAAGAAAAGTTGAGAATTCTATGAACGAATTTTTGGATGTGAACCCCTGAAAATATCGTTTGGTATTTTGGGCATAATTTTTGCAATTCTTAATGAAATTTCGACTTCTCTATCAATTTAGAAAGCTAATTCAAAGGGCTACAACTTTATCTTCGGCCACCTTTACTAATTCGGTCGTTTTCATACTCGAAAACTGGATGCAAAGTAAAGTAAAAATCAGCCCGAATTAGACATGTTAAAAACGCCTTGTATTGTTGAATTTTATTTATTGAATAGATAAACAATTTTAATGGTTTCTTTTTATGATAATTAAGTAGACAAAGATAGCTTCTTTCTGTAAAAAATTTGGGGTCAAAATCTAAATTTATCATAGAGAAACAGTTTCAAACATTTCACCCAAAAACTGGAAAAAAAAGCTGATTTTCCGAAACTTGAAACACTTTGGAAATTTGAAACGCTTTCTGAATGTTCCTAACGCAGAAGTGTATCAAAACAGAACTTTCTATAGCACTTCTGAAGCGCTAACTTTTCACTGAATTGATTATAAAGCTTTGAACATGACCAGAACTCGTTTTATAGCACGCAGAAACGCTGTAGTGGCTGAATTTAGACTAAAACCATTATAGACTAACCAGAACTTTCCATAGCATGGCCGAAATGCTGTAGATAGCTGTTTTGAGCCTAAACTTGTCCTAACACTTTTAGAACGCTGCAGTTTTTATTTTATGATGCTGAAACCTTTTATAGTACTTTTTAAATGTTACCTTTTCTTTGTTTCAGGTAGTTTCGAGGTTCTTCTTAACATAGATTGGAATAATTTGAGATAGTTTAGTTTTGTCTTAAACCCTTTAAAAGCATGAATTTAAAAGTAGGAGATTTGCCTGTTACCAATATAACACCCTAATTGTTGCGCGAATACACATATATTTATAAAGTATCTTTCAAAATGAATGACTGGAACGTTCTAGGGTGACAGAGAGGATAGTGTCTAGGCTTGAGTTTGGAAAATATAGTTTCCTGCTCTCCCTGGCTATCCCTAACTGATCCGACGAACGGAAAGGTTAATTTAAATTTAATTTGAAATTATTTGAATTTAGAAATAATTTAAAACTTTATTCAATACTAAAGAAAAGTAATTTAAGATTACTTTTGAGAATCACTTTCTTGATTATATTTCTTCGATGGTGTGCGGTATAAGACAATAGATCTTGGGTAGTGCACTATTACTCTATGTTGGTATCGAGCCGAGTAGAGTACATCCTATTTGATGACGGGATGCCGACCGCAATGGGATAATATATTCTAACATCTAACCAAGTTGAGGATGTGATTCAGATTTATAACTATAAATTGGATAAATTATGAGTTTTGATGAAAGGAAGTTTTCATAAATTTGTTTAATTTAGCATTTCAAAGTCTTCCTTGATTTTTGTTTTAAAACTTGGATTGATGAAACCTTTGAAGTAAAGAGTCATGATGAAACTATAATACAACCCAGTAAGAAATGATGTGAAAACTAAGCTTAAATAGCTATCTCACTGGGTCTGTGTTGCTCATGATGCTACACTTAAAACTTTTCAGGTTTAGATGGTTAGTTGGATGCTTTGAAGTGAAGACTTACATTATTTAGATTATCTCGTTATGTACTCCTATGTTTAATTATTAGACTCGTGAACCTTTATAACCATATTTTATGATGGGATGACTGTATAATAGCTCTTCCGTTTAAAATCATGTACTAAGAATGATTTTATGTTCCGACAAGTTTATGTTAAGTTGTGATATTGTTCTATTAGTACCATTTTATATGTAGCATCACCGCTTCTGAATAAATATATCAGAGTGGGTGTGTTACAATGTTGGTATCAGAGCCAAGGTTTATCGGGTGCTTTTGGAAAATTTATAGTATCACAACTTAATTTGTCGGAATAGGAAGTTTATACAATTATTGACATCTTTATGACTATTTGCAGCTATAAGTTATGGCTAGCAACAGAACTTGGTGTACGGGGGTTACATGGGGTGGTGTTAAGTGCACCACCACACCAAACGAATGACTAGTTGCTGCAAATCGAACAATAGAGAAGCATGTGCTTAAGAGGAGAGCAAGGACGATTCTCCTTGATGAGATATATGAAGTTTATAATAGGGCTAATGATTATGAAGACGGTCTAAAAAGAGATTTTGTTATTTACCGTCTGCGCCAGAAGATGAAACCCTTTGCAATGGCGATTAAACTGGCAGAACGGACTGACTTTGGAGATGCTTTAGAATTTCTAAGGCAAGAAGGAGCATTACCTCCACAAGGAGGGAATATAAGACGTAAACGACTTCCAAATAAAATAGTGGAACAATATGATGAAGAGGAGTCTGAGACAGTTGGCTCAAATGATTACTCTCAAGAAGTCGCTGGACCTTCTCGAGCAGTAAAGGAGGAAACTGGCCCTTCTTCATCAAAGGAAATAATGGTGATAGATTAAGAATGAAATAGGAAGTTAAGTATTAGATAGTATATCAAGTAGTATGGATGACTATCTATAGTTTGGGAAGGTTGTGGATAAACACCTAAATTTTGTTTGTAAATAAGGATTATATGTAATATAATATGTTTGTGTGTTCATGACTTGAGTATGTTATTAGATATTCTTTATAAATAAAGGTGTATTTCATCTGTGACCATAACAAGATATTTTTATTGAAGGTCATGGCAAATCAAAATAACTCAACAACTCAAAGTCAAGAGGCTCAGTCCTCCACACAAACAAATGCTATGGAACTGTTTGCATCTTTCATCAAGCAGATGGAGCAAGTTTCTTCAACATCTTCAACAAATCACCTTCTAAGCCGTTTTAAAAGTTTTAAACCAGACAAATTTGTTGGAGGTGCAGATCTAGTTAAAGTAGAGCAATGGATTCAACATCTAGAGGATATATTTGAAGTTTTGGAATGTAACGAAGTTGATAAGAGGAAGTTGGCTGTCTTTCAGTTATCAGAGGAAGCTCGAAATTGGTGGGAGCTAGTTCGAACAACAACTAGTCTGGTCGAGATGGAACATATGACATGGGAAGAATTCAAGGTGAAGTTTTTGGATAAGTATTTCCCAGAGAATGAGAGAGAGAAGATGGAGACAAAATTTCAAAATCTTACTCAAGAAGGTATGTCCGTAGCCCAATATCAAAATAAGTTTGAAACACTATCCCGATTCGGAATTCACTTAATTGATACACCTGAAAAGCGTACTAGATGATTTGCGAAGGGGTTAATTCCTCCTATAAGAAGACATGTTATTGGAGATAGACGTAAAACTTATGAGATGATAGTAGCTGAAGCTTTAAATCTGGAAGAAGACTATCTTCAGTTCCACAAGAAAGGAAGGTTTCAAATAAAAGGAAACCAAACAATCTTTCTGACAATCAAAAGAAACCAGATGAGAAAAAGAACAAACCAAATGAAGGAAGCAAAGGACCAACAGGACATGAAAAGGAGCCTGATAAAGTAAAGAGATGTTTCCGGTGCAATGAGACTGGACACATTTCTCCGAATTGCACAAAGCCGATTGTGTGTTACAATTGCAATGAACTTGGGCACATTAGTCGAAATTACAAGAAGCCAAGGAAGGACAAAAAGGGACAACAAGGACGAGTGTATGCAGTTGTTTCTAAACAAGCTCAACTAGAAGTTACTATGTTTATTTTTGACTTTCAAGCAAGAATTGTATTCGATACTGGTGCCACACATTCTCTAATATCCGAAATATTTGCTACTAAGATAGGATTATTTATTGAACAACTATCAAATCCTTTGATAGTATATAGCGTAGTAGGAGGGAGAACTAAACTTGAGAAAGTATGTAGGAATTGTATCCTTAACTTTAACAGTAAGGATATGGTGGCTAATTTAATTATCTTTCCAATGGAACACTTTGATATCATCCTTGGGATGGATTGGCTTACAGAATATCAAGCTATCTTGAATTGTCACAGCAAAACCATAATTTTGACAAATCGGGAACATGAAACCTTTGTTTAGTCATGTGATAAAGTTGAAGACGCTTTTATATCTGGATATATTGCTCATATCAATATTGAGGATAAGGGTCCAATGGTGGATCAAATCCCGATAGTAAGGGAATTTAAAGAAGTTTTTCAAGAAATACCAGGGTTATCACCAAAAAGAGAAATTGGTTTTTGCATCAACTTAATCCTTGGTACAACTCCTATTGCTAAAGCAGCATATCGTATGTCTTCTACAGAAAATAAAGAATTAAAGAGACAAATTAAGGAGATGGAGGATCAGGGATTTATTAGACCTAGTAAATCCCCTTGGGGAGCACCAGTGTTGTTTGTAAAGAAGCACGATGGGACATTTCGTTTATGCATAGATTATCGAGAGCTTAATAAGGTAACAATTAAGAACAAATATCCATTACCTTGGATCGATGATTTTTTTGATCAACTCCAAGGAGATACTGTATTTTCGAAAATTGACTTAAGGTCTGGGTATCACCAATTAAGAATAAAAGAAGAAGATATTCCAAAGACAACTTTCCAAACACGATACGGACACTACGAATTCTTGGTGATGCCTTTTGGCCTTACCAACGCACCAGCAGTATTCATGGATCTAATGAATCGTGTGTTCCGTCCATATCTTGATCATTTTGTTATTGTATTTATTGATGATATCCTTATCTATTCTAAGACAAAGGAGGAACATGAATGCCATTTGCGTTTATGTCTCCAAACACTAAGAGAGCATCAGCTATATGCAAAATCTAATAAATGTGAATTCTGGTTGGAGGAAGTAAAATTTCTTGGACATGTTATCTCAAAGAACGGAATAGGAGTAGACCCATCAAAGGTTGAGGCGGTGTTGAAATGGAATCCTCCAACAATACCAACAGAAGTTCGAAGTTTTCTAGAATTAGCTGGTTACTACCGAAGATTTATTCAAGATTTCTCAAAGATAGCATCTCCATTAACAAAACTAACTCGTAAGGAAACTAAGTTTATTTGGGATGAAAAATGCAAGATAGCATTTGAAACCTTAAAGAAAAGACTGGCAGAGGCACCAATTCTGTTTTTGCCAAGGAGTGGAGTCCCATATAAAGTATATTCTAATGCATGCGGACAAGGATTAGGATGCGTACTAATGCAGGATGACAAAGTTATTGCTTATGGCTCTCGTCAACTAAAGCCCATGAAGCTAATTTTCCAACTCATGACTTAGAATTGGCCGCAATTGTGTTTGTCTTAAAAATTTGGAGACATTATCTTTATGGAGAACAATTCCATGTTTACTCTGACCATAAGAGTTTAAAATATTTGTTCTCTCAAAAAGAATTAAATATGAGACAAAGAAGGTAGATGGAATTCATAAAAGATTATGATTTTACATTACATTATCATCCAGGTAAGGCAAACATAGTTGCTGATGCATTAAGTCAAAAAAGCTATGGCGTAATAGCTCATTTAATGATAAGAGAATGGAGAGCTCAAGAGACTCTTACTGAGATGAACGCTTGCACAAGGATGGTTAATGGATCCATGATTAACGAAGTAGGACTTCTGTGTAATCTTATTATTCAGCTAACTTTGATAAGCAGAATATTGAGAGCTCAAGAAGATGATGAGGAATTAAAAGAGTTATTTATGAAAATGAAGGATAAGGAACCCATGGATTGGAACACTGATAAAGATAGCGGTTATAGATTCAAGAATCGACTTTGTGTTCCAAATCAAACTGAATTGAAAAATGAAATTCTTAGTGAAGCACATCGTTCAAGGCTAACGGTGCATCCAGGAAGCACAAAAATGTTTAAGGATCTTGAGCGTTAATTTTGGTGGAACGGAATGAAGAAGGACGCTGCTGAATTTGTGGCAAAATGTCTTACGTGCCAACAAATTAAAGCAGAGCTGCAACGACCGGCAGGACTTCTGCAACCACTTCCTATTGCTGAATGGAAATGGGAGCATATAACAATGGATTTTATCACTGGTTTACCAATGACAAAACAAGGTCATGATGCAATAAGGGTAGTGGTGGATCGCTTGACAAAGTCAGCACATTTTATACCTTACAACATGACCTACTCAATGGAGAAATTGAGTAGACTCTATTTGAAAGAAATTATTCGACTACATGGTATACCAGTTACCATAGTTTCAGATAGAGATTCACGATTCACTTCAAGGTTTCGTAAAAGTCTTCAAAAAGCACTAGGAACATCACTAAACCTGAGCACAGCCATTCACCCTCAAACAGATGGACAAACCGAAAAGAGTAAACCGAATCATAGAAGATATGTTAAGATCTTGTATGATGGAATTTGAAATCACATGGGAAACTCACATACCATTAATCGAATTTGCATATAACAACAGTTATCATGCAAGCATTGGTATGGCCCTATATGAAGCTTTGTATGGAAGGCCTTGTCGTTCGCCAGTATGTTGGGCAGAAGTTGGACATCGTGAGCTTCTTGGTCCAGACCTAGTAAAGGAAACAACTAAGAAGATTTCTATTATAAGAGAAAGATTGCAAGCAGCCCAAAGTAGGCAAAAGAGTTATGCAGATCATAGAAGAAAGGATTTGGAATTCAAAGTAGGAGATCAAGTCCTTCTTAAAGTTTCTCCGGTACGAGGGGTAATGCGATTTGGAAAGAAGAAGACAAAACTATCACCAAGATTTATCGAACCATTTCGTATTACCAGGAAAATTGGGAAAGTGGCATACAAACTCGATTTACTTGAAAAATTATCAGATATACACAATGTGTTTCACATATCAATGCTACGAAAGTATATTTCTGACCCATCTCATGTGATTGATTTAAGCGGCATTGAAGTTAAAAAGGGGACCAAGTACTTTGAAATACCCATTCGAATTCTTGACAGAAAAGTTAAGAAACTAAGAACAAAAGAAATTCCCTTAGTAAAAGTTCAATGGAACCATCATAACGAAGACGAAGCATCATGGGATGTGGAGTCAGAAATTCGTAAAGATTATCCAGAATTGTTTGAAGCTTAGATTTCGAGGACGAAATCTTTTTCTAAGGGTGGTAGAGTGTAACAGCCTAACTCAAAAATCTCATTATGTAAAAGTTTCTAGAAATTTTGAATATGTTAGTTCAGTCCAATACAGATATTTAAGTATGATAAATACATACATATATATATATATATATATATGTATGATATATATATGTATAAATATATGCATAATACATAGTTTATAAATGGTATGTGTACAAATTCTAGAATAAGAAAAATGGCTTAAAGTGATAGGGACATGTGTCACCAAATGAAAGGAACACATGTCATATAAGTAAATAAGGTTAAGACACATACACACATTAGGTGTCCGTGTGTAGAAACCTCTTAAGGCACATAAGAGGGTATGTGTCTACATCCTAAATAATGCATGAAGATGTAGTGGACAAGTGTCCAAAACTAAATTACCAAATTAACCTTGAAAACTACGATATAAAGGGTGTAAAGGTTCACTTCATTTCATACATTTTGAAAACAAAAATAAAATAAAATAAGATAAAGAGGAGAAGCTTAGGAGAAGGCAAGAGGATAAGTACAAGATCAAGATACAAGTTTAAGGTGAGAAAAACTATTTAAGTTCATGTATTCATTTCATATTTTGAAGAAAAGTTGAGAATTCTATGAACGAATGTTTGGATGTGAACCCCTGAAAATGACGTTCGGTATTTTGGGCATAACTTTTGCAATTCTTAATGAAATTTCGACTTCTCTATCAATTTCTAAAGCTAATTCAAAGGTCTACAACTTTGTCTTCGGCCACCTTTACTAATTCGGTCGTTTTCATACTCGAAAACTGGATGCGAAGTAAGGTAAAAATCAGCCTGAATTAGACATGTTAAAAACGACGTGTATTGTTGAATTTTATTAATTGAATAGATAAATAATTTTAATGGTTTCTTTTTTTGATAATTAAGTAGACAAAGATAGCTTCTTTCTATAAAAAATTTGGGGTCAAAATCTATTTTTATCATAGAGAAACAGTGTCAAACATTTCACCCAAAAACTGGAAAAAAGCTGATTTTCCGAAACTTGAAACACTTTGGAAGTTTAAAACGCTTTCTGAATGTTCCTAACGCAGAAGTGTATCAAAACAGAACTTTCTATAGCACTTCTGAAGCGCTATCTTTTCACTGAATTGATTATAAAGCCTTGAACACGACCAGAACTCTTTTTATAGCACGCAGAAACGCTGTAGTAGCTGAATTTAGTTTGAAATTATAAACTAACCAGAACTTTCCATAGCATGGCCGAAACGCTGTAGATAGCTGTTTTGAGCCTAAAACCATCTGAAACTTGTCCTAACACTTTTAAAATGCTGCAGTTTTTATTTTATGATGCTTAAACTTTTTATAGTACTTTTTAAATGTTACCTTTTCTTTGTTTCAAGTAGTTTCGAGGTTCTTCTTAACATAGATTGGAATAATTTGAGATAGTTTAGTTTTGTCTTAAACCCTTTAAAAGCATGAATTTAAAAGTAGGAGATTTGCCTATTACCAATATAATACCCTAATTGTTGCGCGAGTACACATATATTTATAAAGTATCTTTCAAAATGAATGACTGGAACGTTCTAGGGTGATAGAGAGGATAGTGTCTAGGCTTGAGTTTGGAAAATATAGTTTCCTGCTCTCCCTGGCTATCCCTAACTGATCTAACGAACGGAAAGGTTAATTCAAATTTAATTTGAAATTATTTGAATTTAGAAATAATTTAGAACTTTGTTCAATACTAAAGAAAAGTAATTTAAGATTACTTTTGAGAATTACTTTCTTGATTATATTTCTTCGATGGGGTGCGGTATAAGACAATAGATCTTGGGTAGTGCACTATTACTCTATGTTGGTATCGAGTCGTGTAGAGTACATCCTATTTGATGACGGGATGCCGACCGCAATTGGATAATATATTCTAACATCTAACCAAGTTGAGGATGTGATTCATATTTATAACTATAAATTGGATAAATTATGAGTTTTGATGAAAGGAAGTTTCATAAATTTGTTTGATTTAGGATTTCGAAGTCTTCCTTGATTTTTGTTTTAAAACTTGGATTGATGAAACCTTCGAAGTAAAGAGTCATAATGAAACTATAATACAACCCATTAAGAAATGATGTGAAAACTAAGCTTAAATAGCTATCTCACTGGGTCTGTGTTGCTCATGATGCTACACTTAAAACTTTTCAGGTTTAGATGGTTAGTTGGATGCTTTGAAGTGAAGACTTACATTATGTAGATTATCTCGTTATGTACTCCTATGTTTAATTATTAGACTCATGAACCTTTGTAACCATATTTTATGATGGGATGATTGTATAATAGTTCTTCCATTTAAAATCATGTACTAAGAATGATTTTATGTTCCGACAAGTTTATGTTAAGTTGTGATATTGTTCTATTAGCACCATTTATATGTAGCATCACTGCTTCTGAATAAATATATCAGAGTGGGGGTGTTACAACGGACCCCTTTGAAATGTAAAAGAACTGATTGGTGTGAAAAATGTAAACGATTAGTTGTTAAAGAGACCAGAATCGGATATTGTCATACTCTCTGCCAATGCCGGAAACCACTTTAACAACTGTGTATGCAGTGGAGTTCCAGAATGAAGTAGGTTGATTTGGAGGCGATTACTGGATTTAAAGAAAGAGAACGATGTTGGATGTCCTTGACCTTCGGGTCATAATTAAAATGACTAAAACAGGGCTATACCGTGACCAAGTGGGGTTGGCTACCCCCATCGGCAACACTTCTTCCTTTATTGCTATAGTCCCTCGGTTTGATTGATTTGATGCACATCCGTGATTTAGGAGTGTTGTCCGAGGTGGGCGGTAGTCGCGACTATGCGTTACCACCAGTCCGGGCGTGCAACTAGTATACTCATACACTGGGCATTCCTTGTGTGCCTTGTCATATTATCCTGATCGAGACCCCTATGATTTTGATTTAATGTTGTCGTATCACGGCGCATCCCTATCCGCCGACGTATTGGTGTGTTATATGCAAATTGTACGGCAACGGTATAAACGGTGTAAGGGTAATAATGGTAATCCTGCTTACACTATTTTAATATTTTATATTTAACCATAGACACTATTATAGTAGCGTGTTATATTATGTAGTATCTAGTTTAACGGATCCTTAAGAGACGGAAATTCCCGTAACATCTCTTAGATTATTGCACTCATATTATCGCATGAATCTGATTTAACTAATATGGGAATATTTTAGTTCTGATCTTAGTGTTTTTGTCTTTTCATTTATGCTCGGATCAACCTGAGTTTTCAGTTATTGAAGATACCATTATGGAGATGAATATGGAGCTCAACAGACGTATTTATTACTATTTATTCTGCTGCAAATATTGGTATGTTTATGACAGTTAACTCTGATAATCGTTGTAGTGTAAAATCAAATGTATGTTTTAACGGCTTCATGAATTGTTATTTAATTATTATATTTTGTCCTTCCACTGTGAGATTCTGCATTTGTTTTTCTTCTTCACTTTTTTTTATATATAAATCCCAATAACTATCCATATTTTTGATTGGGATCATTGTCAATTTGAGCAGTCAAAAATCTCGGATGTTAAAGTAGGTCTGCAGGAAGGAAAAATACCATATTTTTGACTGACATACATCCTTGTTAAGGTTGTTTCATATCTCTTACATGTTGCCTCTGCTATGCAAATAGATGTAGATGTTAAATTCATCGAAGCTTGTATATGTTCTGTTAATTGTTGTTTTAGGAGAGGTTGTGAACAGAAATATAATGACTTGTTGGATTCAGGTAAGAAAATACTTGTTGAAACCACTTAACATGAAGTGTGGCTTTCTAAGCACCTGAACTAAAGGAGCAACAACAAGGAATATTAAGTGGTGACATACTATAGCGGAAATAGAAACCTTGTTTACACACTGCTATTGCAAAAACATTTCACTTAGAGAGCTTAAAACCTGAAGAACAATGAAATATATGTATGAAATGGGCTACGTACTAAGTATTTAAAGTAATCTTGAATCGTTGATTTATTGTAGGACAATGTTTGCATAAATTTTGAAAAGAAATCAACTATTTCTTAAACGTAGCAGCATAGGTAACTACAAATTTGGTGTAATTATTTTAAAGGCAGATGGTTTACTATTTTTCCATTATATATGAAGCACTCGGTACGTTTAATTAGCAGATTAACATATTATGGACCGTATGAAAGTACACATAAAAAGATAAATAGGAGTGAAAACTTATTTAGTGAAATGTTATACTAAGTCATATCATATGCAAATGCGTTACATGCATTCAAGGTGAGGAAGCAAAAGCAGGCTATAGTACTTTGGTAATACATTTTACTTGCATAGTTTTTAAGTCAATTCATTCGTATGTTATAGTAGTCCACAAAACCGACAGAATTTTTAATTTTTTTAAAACATGAAGTCCAAGGATACTACATTCATTTCCTTTTCCATAACGACTATAAAATATATGATAATACATAATAAATTATATTAAAAATATCATTGCCTCTGCTATAACCATGATAAAATGAATTAAAATGCATAATGAATAGCAGTAAAATTCAAACCTTATCGTTCCTTTGTAACAGTTTATGACTTAAATGATGATACGAAATAACGGGTTTAACCATCTATAAAAGCATATATAGTTATGTTGCTTGCCTATAAAGATTCATAAACGACAATTTTGCCAATGAAATACATGTAAAGGAAACGCTGCAATTATTTAATCATCAGTGCATAATCACTGGTAAAAGATGATCTAAGATAGAGATTGCATAAATGGCTCGTGAGGAGCTTTTTAAGCGGGTCTACTTTTAATTTACTGGCAAGATGTATAATTTTAAGTTTTCATAGGTTATGGAGACGGTTGTCAGAATGAAAATTAACATGTCGTATGATTAGATTTATAATATCGAAAACTTCAATAACATTTTTCTACCATCATTCAGGTCCATATTCAATAGAGCAGATTAACGCAAATGTAAACATTTTTCATTGTAAAGGGGAATATAACCATGATGCTTCTCAGCATAATAAAATCAAAGCATCGATAATAGAAGTATGCCATTTTTTAAATTAATGTTGGCTGTATGTAGTACAAATAGTAAGCCTATGTTATCGTTGAAAACAAAGAATCTCATGTTAAAATGGCATCGGTTTCTTGGGTTGTTGAATCACACATTTTTTTTAAAAGGCTTACTCAATTTTTAATTATATTGTATAAGAAACAAATGGGAGAAAAATTCATATTAACAATAGTTTCCTTAAAATTTAATCGTAGATGTAAAAGATAGGGTTATGTCTGATAGACTTTATTGGTAGGACTTATGTTGTATATCGATATAAATTTAAGAAACTTTATTTCATTGATTGGTTAACAAATGTTGCTTAGTATTATTGTGGAAACATGAAACGGCGGCTAAAAAACGTGAATAGAAAATTTGCGAAAGTTTCATAGAAATAAAATCTTTAAAAGTGTTAACAGTTACTAGATCCGAAGTCAAATAAAATGTGAATGGACAGTACTGTTGTTGCACAAATTCTAACTTACATTATCTCGAATAATGGAGAATATAATGGAAAAATGGTTTCAGAAATATGATTGATGAAGCAGACATGTTTTAAAAAAGCTACATCCATCTAAAAATAATAACAAACTTCAAGCACTAGTTGAAGTGATGCTAAGCAAGATGATGATGGTGAGCAAATAGTAATTATCTTGATGTATTTTGAATGAGAGGAAAATATAAGCATTTGACAGAATTAAATTTACCCAAGTGTTATGCCATAATTAATATTTGCTACTTATTTTCGACATAGAATATTAGATATGTGCTACTATATAGCTTAAATATTTTTGGCTAATTAGTCAAATTACCTATATCTTAAAATTTGAACAGTTGTACATGCACAAAAAAAAGGAAAAAAAACTGAAAATTAATATATTGTTTTTAAGATATATAGTATTTAAGCTAAATTATAGTAAGAATATATAAATATGTAGTGGTCATGGACATATCATATTACAATATTTGGGTTTATAAAGTTGCATATTAAATTTATATGTATTCGTCGTGACTTCCATAAGTTCAATTTATTTTTAAAATTTACATTCTATACAAATATGTATCTGCAATATTTAAATTTATAATTTGACTTCAAACTAATAATATTCAAATGGGAGAAAATTCGAAATAACATGTATTATGCAACGTACATGTATGTGTAGGCTGTGGTTTTTGGTAAGTTTGGACAGTTAACCTTTTTTTGCTGAACTTGTGCGTGCGTAAGACAGTGAGCAAGTCTGTGGTTGTAATGCAAACGCCAGACGATCAGTTGTTTAATCGTACAATTACCTGTGTAAAAGTGGAAATTTGCTTAGAGCGACGGTTTGAAAACGTATATGTGGTATGTTAGTTGATTGAGTACTTTGTTGATGTGATTGTGTGATGGAATGACGTGCAATGGAACATATGCTTCAAGTTTGCGATCTACTTTTCCAATTCTTATTTCGAACACATGTACTTGTGAATCTATCAAATAGTTTCATTCAGCGAGGTTGTAGTTTAGTTGGATCTAGGTTAAGTGCAGTATAAGTGGGTTGTTTGTTGGTGCATACCTTTTTTGAGTCTTTAGTCTGGATTAAATGGTGAAGGAATTTTTTTCCTATTCCTGGCTTTGTGTGGAGCAGTTGTTAATTCTCGCGGTGGCTGCATAATAAAAGTTGGTTGAAAAATTAGCAGAAGTAATGACACTATCGCTGTCATTCTATTTGTATATTTGCAAAGTATATGGGCCTACCAAAAGTGGAGATGTATTCACTTGTATTCCCTTGGACTGCAAAATAGATTGAAGTTTTTTGATGTTGTCGTCAACCTAGTAGTGATTTGGTAAATATAATAGTGAGAAACCAAATAATATGAATATAATTAAAGAGAGTATCCACATTAGGTCTATGTAAGTTGATACCTGGCCATGAATGTCAACCTGAGATGAAAAGGGAATAAATTAGTGGAAGCTGGTTTAGTATTATGTTTAGATGCAGAATTTAAAAAAAATCATGAAGATGTTCGTATAGAATTAAATTTAAATTAAAACGATGCCTTCACTGATGAAAAGCATTGTAAGTTGGTCAGTTCACGTTGATGATTATAGGTTGTTTGCTTCAGCAAGTTGTCGGTAATAAATAGCTCGTGTCCCCGATCATGTGTAATTTGGTTGTAGGTGATTCCTATGTACATAGGAGAATGGGCATAAAGTTGATACGTCTTTTAGATTTTCATGGGTAAAAGTAAATGTAAACAACAGTTGCAATTTTGTAATGTAATTGTGTTGTATAATTTGTTCTGTTTTATGAGTCATTGCCTCAAGATGTTGGTCATAGCGGGC
Source organism: Allium sativum (assembly GCA_030737875.1). Taxonomy (NCBI): domain Eukaryota; kingdom Viridiplantae; phylum Streptophyta; class Magnoliopsida; order Asparagales; family Amaryllidaceae; genus Allium; species Allium sativum. The sequence goes on along the minus strand of CM060916.1, from coordinate 743,259,932 downwards.
AACATATGAGGTATGATGTGAAGTAGCCACCGTATTCTTCATGCTTATAGGTTAATAGTCGTGTTTAAGTAGTTATTAAAGTGTATGATAATCAAATATTGATGAAAAAGTATATTTGGACATTGTAAGACCGACTAATTGAGTTGTATAAGGCAGAATGGATTTACTGAGTGCATAACTGATTCGGGTATGGACACTAAATGTATCATTGAGTATGAAGTAAAGTTGTATATACCGAAGTACTATGTTTTCACCTTTTCTGCATTTATCATAAATTGCTTATATTGTTATAGCTAAATCTGTGGGGTAGATGATGTTTGTTAGTTCATGTAAAATTAAGTTGAATAGTAACATGTCTTTTAATGCTCATATGATATATTAATTTGGTAATAAATAAAAAGGGTGGTCGGAAAATGGCTATGGAAATTAAGATTGTAAAATTGTAATGCGATGTGCGGAATTGGTTATACATTGTTAGGTTAACATTAAATATTGTATAAAGTTCATAGGTAGATAGTTAAGTTTGTTAGGTTAACATTAAAAATTGTATAAAGTTCATTGGTAGATAGTTAAGTGTGTTATGCAGTAGCATATAATGATTAGGAGGGCAGTAGTAACAGTAATAAGGTTAGTTTAAAATAAGGAGAGATATCAAACATGATTTAAGTGAACATAGTAGGCTATTTTTTTTGAGACACTTAAATGGAAGGATAAAGTTGTAATGCTTTTATTGGGCACAACACAAAGGGATACACATTAGTAGTGAAGAAGAGCACGCATTACAACACATGACATGCTTAGAAACAGTGTAGAAGAACAAAGAAGCTTGGTGGCGGTTGTACGATGTTTCTTTCTGGCATTTCCCCTGACATGATCGCCTTTTGTTCGGTACCGCGGAATGGATTGTTCAAGAAAAGCAAACACTAGAGGGAGGGGGGTGAATTGTGTTTGTAAGACTATAAAAAAAATTAAAAACTAGAGAGAACTATGGGATGAATCAAACACCACAAACACAATGATAGACACAAATTCAAACACAGATGCAAAATAAACAAAGACAAAAGTGCAGAAAAGGAAAGAACACACCGGATTTTATACTGGTTCAGATCACTCCTATGCCCAGTCCCACACAACGCTTGATTGTGCAGAGTTTTATTACTATTTTCAAATAGCCAAATACAACCTCCTTGATTTCATGGCTCAACAAGGAGACACCAACTCCTATCCCTTGATTTCACGGCTCAACAAGGGCACACCGACTCCTATTCCTTGATTTCATGGCTACAACGATAAACCGATTACTCTTTGACTTAAAAACAGGGTCTTTCAACCAAAGCAATTACAAAACAGCCCTATAACTCTTCAATAACACTTGATTCAGAGAGTAAAGAGTGCAGAGAGAAGAAGTTTGATCAATTCAGAAGTGAATTCGGCAGAGTATATGTGTAAAAACCATAAAAAATGAAGAAGAATAATGATAGGATGAAAGGGGATGAAGATGGAAAAGAAGAGATGTTAGAAAATTCGGTTTTAGCCTCTTTTTATAGAGAATGAAGGGTTGCAACGGTTCTGAAGCATTTCAAATAGTGAAAAGACACTCCCCTTCAAATTTAGAAAAATAGTTGTTATATGTCGACATACATATTTTGCTATGTCGACATACTCATGTATAAATTTCATTTTCAAGAGTTTTGATATAAAATTAATTCTAGAAATTCTTGAGTAAAATTGTAATGTTTTAAATCAATATTATATGATAGAAAAACATATGAAAACATATTTTTAAACTATATAAATATATTTATAAAATTATAAGGTTTTAAACTATATAAAATATAAATAAAGTATATATAAAAACTTAAGTTTGAAAAACAAAGAAGAACAAAAATAGAAACAAGTATAAAAACAAAATAGAGAGGATTGAGAATAAAATAGAAAAACAAAATAGAAGGGATTAAGGAAAGAATTGAAAAATCAGAATTTGAATTTGAACTTGAACCTGGAGTACTATTTAGAGTCTTACAAAATCTAGACTCTATAAATATGTTATTCTTGAACTCTTGAAATCTTGATTACTCATGAGCCTTGAATCTACTATGAATTCTGAATCTCTAAAAGCTCTTAAACTGTACAGTCTTCAATGTAAATTCCTATATACAAATCCTACATATGTGTATATATATATTCTAAATAAAGATGTTAGCATATATTTTATAATCAATGATAATTGAAATAAAGTTGTTGTCATCAAAACTCCATTCTCCAACAATCTCCCCTTTTTTGATGATGACAACCTTAGTTTATAAAATATCATACCTGTATATGCCTATTTGATGATGATCCTCTTATACTCCCCTATCTATGAGAATTCTATAAAACTATGCCTATATTTTATAATTTGTCCCCCATTATAAAAAAGAAAGATAAAATATACTCCCCCTAAGTTAAACAATTGTAGAATCTAAGTAATAATCCTAGAAATACTCCCTCTAAATTATATAATTCTCTGAATACAACATAGATAATTATCCTAAATCTAAAGAATACTACTTAATATGATGATTAAATACACACCAATCCAAGTATTATTACATATGTTTGTTTAATATATACAAACCAATCCAAACTAATTCATACCATATGTATTAATATGTACAAGTTTCAAACAATATAATCTAAATCACACCACACCATATTTAAACAAATCAATCAAATCGTACCAAACAACTAAACATCTCTTGGAACTTCAACCCAACCATCTTCTCCAAAGATAGGATCCTTCTTAATTACTTCCCAATCTTTATCTTCTTTGGTTGGTGGAGCCTTTGCGAGATTATTATCTTCATCTCTGAAAAGAGAAGAGATTAGCCATCGCATTGCATCAAAGTGCTTTCCTTGCTGTTCGAACATCTTTATTTGACTCAATTCAAGATGACGCTGATTTCGTAGAATGATAGAGAGAATGTTTTTGAACGAATTGAGAGTTTTTTCTAGATTTTCACTTAGATTATGGATAGGATTTGCCATGGATTTGATGAGAAATGATTAAGGAAGAAGGAGTAATGGAATAATGAAATTTTCTGGAAGAAATGGACTTAAATAGGGTCTGGAATTCGTTGGATTTTGAATGAACATGAGTAGTTATTTAATTTTAAAATTTGAAATAGTTTGGAAATTTTTCTGTTATATGTCGACATACAGGTTTGGTTATGTCGACATACTATTGTGTGTCTTTTGAAATTTTTTTGAACTCTTGTAATATTATAATATTTTTTATGATTTTTCCAGAAACATAAAGATGATTAAAACATAAATAAAGCTCCATTCATTACTTACTAAAAAGCAAATACATCCAACTAAACAAGACATACTTAAATACGAGATTCGAAAGCAAATACAAGGAAATATATAAAGATAGATTAAACTAGATGGCCTAGTTTTCGGATGATGACGAGGAAGATGAAATTACAAGCTTTCTTCCAATCTTGACCATGAATTTTGATAATTTGGAAAGTTTGTTGTTGAACCTTTTGCTAAGATTCTTTTGATTTTTAACGATTTTCACTTGATTTTGAATAATCGTGTCTTTGAGATTACGACTTGAGGTTGGATACTCAATGCTTTCCATAGAAGTTTCTTCTTCTTCGACTTCCAGTGGATCTTGTTATTGTTGCAACGAGCTTGTTTGGCCTCATATGTCTCATAAGGTTTGAAAGTGAGAGGAATTTGCATGAGATGAATGTTTGATGCGTCAAACACTTTTCTAGGGACAAATTCTTCTCCATGAAGATCGACTCCACAATATTTGAAAATGCGAGTGAAATAAACACCATAGTAGAGAGTGTTTTCTCTTGTAGATACATTTATGGGCTTAATTTCATTAAGGATCATTTCAGCCCAATTGATTTTGTATCCACCAATTATGGCAAAGAGAACCTTTTGGACTTTAAGATTTGGATTGTTAAAATTTCCGGAACGGGGAGTGATGGTGTGTTGAAGGAGAAGGTTGATGAATCTTGTTTTTGGACGAAAGAAACGATTTTTTAGTTCCATTGGAGCACCATCTTCGAAGATATCATGATAGGTTTCCAAATCAGTTTCATTGATGGAGAAAGTTGAGAAATCTGTGCCCTCACTTCTACAATTTAGAATTTCTCCTAAAAGATCGGCGTCGAGAACAATTTGAGCTCCCTTAACACTACTCCAAATTTGATTTTCATTGCCTTGATAAAATCCGCGGTTGAGATTTTCATAGAACATCTTCATGAGTTTGGGATAACACACTTCGTCGTTATCACAAGAGTCAATTAGACTCAAGATTTCGTTGTGTTGAAAAAGAGAAACGAGATCATAAGATGGAAAGTCGCTAAAGACGGCGAAAGCACCTGTGTTAACTTTAGCATTTGCTAAATAGTCACCATAGGTTTTAATGGCCTCTTTATCATTGTAAAGATTACCTTTTATGGTTTTGGTTATCTTCAATTTCTGAGATAAACTTGAGGAAGCCATTGATATGATAGTTTTGAGGAGGATAGATACGAAGAAAGTTGTTTTGAGTTGTGAATGAGAGATAGAAAGGATGAATATATATATAAAAATGAATAGATATGAATTGAATGAATATGAATTGAACAGGCATAACTTTTCAGATTGTAAGGACACCTTTTCTGACCTTGGGAGTTGGTGAAAAGATTGGAGGGAAGTTTGAAAGTTTAAACTTTTGAAATTCAAAATTTTAAATTTCAAAACTGCTGTATATGTCGACATGCATATTTCGGTATGTCGACATACAGTGTTTATTTCAAAAATAATTTTGGATTTCAAGCTTTGAATTAAATTATTGATTTATATTTCAGGTTTAATGATTTCCTGAAATACTTCTAATCCTAATGAACATACAAACAATTTTATTTTATTAATTTATTGGTTATTTAATATTATATTATTATTTCGAATTTCAAATTTCAAAGATTTTATTAAATTTTAAATTCAAACCAAAGCAAACTAATAAAGCAACCATTCAACCAAATAAAATTAAAATGTAATTAATGCGTACCCGATTTTTTGATCCTTTTCTTCATGATTTTCTGAACACTGAATTGCTGTAAAGCATATATTTGTTTTTCCGTTTTCTGTTTCTTAATCACTTGATGACGAATCTGAATCATCTAACGTTGCTGCATATGCTTTCTTTCTTTTCCTTGATGAATTTGAGTTGTCCTGTTGTTGAGTAGATTTGTCTGGATATGGACACATCTTCTTAACATACCCTGGTTGCAGTTACAACATTGTCCATCATTTAAATTTGAATTTTCTTTATTATAACTCTTCCTTCTATATTTTAGAAATCTTCTAAACTGATTTTTCATGAGTGTTGTTTCTTCATCATTTTCACTACTCGAGTCAGAATCATTTGTTGTGGCTATCAGTCCAATAGACTTCTTTTCACTTGATCTATTTTCTTTTCTTTTCTGTAATTGAACTTCATATAACATCAGATTTCCAATTAACTTTCAATCTTCATTTCATTGACATCATTGGCTTCTTCTATAGCCAAAGTCTTCTGATCCCATTCTTGAGTTAATGAATTTAATATTTTTCTAACTTGATCTGCTTCGGAATAAGGTTTTCCAAGTACTGTTAGTGAATGCACTATCTCTTGAAATCTGCAGTACATATCTGAAATAGACTCATTCTCATTCATTTTAAATAATTCAAATTGATTGACTAGCATGCCTATCTTAGTTTGTTTAACTTTACTAGTTCCTTCATGAGTAACCTGTAAAGTGCTCCAGATTTCATAAGCAGTTTAACATACTGATACTCTATTAAACTCATTTCTATCTAATGAATAAAATGACATATTCAGGGCTTTAGAATTGCTTTGTGCAACAGCCTTTTGTTCTTTTGTCCATTGTGCAAATGCAGTTGTGGGTTCAACATAATTATTTTGTGTAATATTCTATGTGTCTAATCCTACATACTGTAAATAAATTGTCATCCTACATGCCTAATATGAGTAATTACTACCATTAAACAGTGGTGGTTTAACAGTGGATTGACCCTTTACAAAAGAACTATTATTGCTACCAGTGCTGGTTGCCATTTTACCAAATTTTCAAAAATCAAATTATGAACTTTTTGAAAGACCTTGCTCTGATACCAATAGTTAGGAACTGCGGAATGGATTGTTCAGGCAAAGCAAACACTAGATGGAGGGGGGGGGGGGAGGGGCGGTGAATAGCGTTTGTAATACTTTAAATAAAACTAAAAACTAGAGAGAACTATGGGATGAATCAAACACCACAAACATAACCACAGACACAGATTCAAACACAGACGCAAAATAAACAAAGATAAAAGTGCAGAAAAGGAAAGAACACACCGGATTTTATACTAGTTCGGATCACTCCTACGTCCAATACCACACAACGTTAGATTGTGCAGAGTTTTATTACTATTTTCAAGTAGCCAAATACAACCTCCTTGGTTTCACGGCTCAACAAGGAGACACTGATTCCTATCCCTTGATTTCATGGCTCAACAAGGGCATACCGACTCATATTCCTTGATTTCACGACTACAAGGTTAAACCGATTACTCTTTTACTTACAAACAGGGTCTTTCAACCCAAGCAATTACAAAACAGCCCTATAACTCTTCAATAGCACTTGATTCAGAGAGCAGAGAGTGTAGAGAGAAGAAGTTTGATCAATTCAGAAGTGAATTCGGCAGAGTACATGTGTAAAAACCATAAAAATGAAGAATAATAATGATAGGATGAAAGAGGATGAATATGGAGAAGAAGAGATGTTAGAAAATTTGGTTTAACCTCTTTTTATAGAGAATGAAGGGTTGCAACGGTTCTGAAGCATTTTAAATAATGAAAAGACACTTCCCTTCAAATTTACAAAAATAGCTGTTATATGTGGACATACAGATTTTGCTATGTCGACATACTCATGTATAAATTTCATTTTCAAGAGTTTTGATATAAAATTGATTCTGGAAATTCTTGAGTAAAATTGTAATGTTGTAAACCAATATTATATGATAGAAAAACATATGAAAACATATTTTTAAACTATACAAATATATATATAATTTTAAGGTTTTAAACTATATAAAATATAAATAAAGTATATATAAAAACTTAAGTTTGAAAAACAAAGGTGGATACCCAGTGCCAAAGGCTCCCGTACTCAAGCGCGAGGACTTCCCAGGTCAGTCTCCCATCTTGGTACTATTCACGGCTTTTAGGGCTCTAGGGGTGGTCAATTAGCGCGTGCAGCCTTTCCCTCACATTATGTGAAGAGGCCGGGACACGAACCTGTGCGCTCCAGATTACCAGTCGGGTAACCTTACCGTTGCGCCAAGCACCACCTTAAGTTTAAAAAACAAAGAAGAATAAAAATAGAAACAAGTATAAAAACAAAATAGAGAGGATTGAGAATAAAATAGAAAAACAAAATAGAAGGGATTGAGGAAAGAATTGAAAAATCGAAATTTGAATTTGAACCTGGAGTGCTATTTAGAGTCTTACAAAATCTAGACTCAATAAATATATTATTCTTGAACTCTTGAAATCTTGATTACTTATGAGTCTTGAATCTACTTTGAATTCTGAATCTCTAAAATCTCTTAAATTGTATAGTCTTCAGTATTAATTCCTATATACAAATCCTGCATATGTATATATATACATATATATACTCTAGATAAAAATGTTAGTACATATTTTATAATCATTGATAATTGAAATTAGGTTGTTGTCATCAAAACTCCATTCTCCAACAGCTTTGGCCTCGGAAGCACTGGTGACCTATACGTACGTAAATAATTAAGTTAGTTGAAGAGACTTGTGTAGAAAATAATTTGTCTAAAAGGTTTTTTTTTTTTGGGGGGGGGGGAGGGGTAGTTATATGTAGTGGCGAAATAGAAGGGATAGAAAGTTGATGGTTGGCATATATGGTTAAGTGTTTTATTTAAAACCGACCTTAGTGTTGATTGGGGCAGTTGGTCTTGTGGCTACATTTTTTGATGGAGCAGAGATTTTTGTTGCAGTAAGTTTTATCCTGCCGGCCATTGTAACGAAGGTATCAATTTTAACTTGAAAATACTGGGTTCTACCAATCAGCTGATTTAGAATGCTGGTAACTTTCTTACTTCCATCAGCCTATAGGTATAATCATGTAGATATGAAAACACAACACTTAACATACAACAAGATGGTAGAATAAATATGTTCTTGTATTCAGTAGTACAATGTATGTAAGATTGAAGAATTCTGATTATCTACCTCAGTTATTTCAATGTAGTAGAGTGAGTCAATACGTTGTCTTAGAAGGTACTCTGCTGACTTGTCAAATAAGATGGTAGGAACAGATGCAGTCCCATCATCAACGGTTATCTCCAGACAGAACCTAACACGTGTGATCATGGTGAAGTTGATGACGGATCAAATGGGATAAATATGTTTAAATGATGATGTCATTACCTGTGCAGTGGAAATTCAATGTCTTTTTCACACTTAATGCAGTAATTGCCTTAAGATGAGTTACCTATACGTTTTTGCATATGTTGCACGATAGGTATTCCCAGCCGTTGTCCAAATTAATGCCTGTTATTTTTGCTTCAAACCCAAATACTTTAATCCTGTAACAAAATATTGTAATCAACATGGACGACAATGTTGTTATGCAAGGTAGGTCTAGTAGGAAGCAGAGGTACTGAACATTGATGGCCAATAAAATTGGTTGCAGGCCATGTGAACTTCGCAGTATTTGCACGTACTGCAATCATTTCAGCATTTTTGACATGCAGGTGTAAAAGTAGTGGCTATTTTTTTGCCTATTTATATAAGGTTATATATGCATTCCAATCGGGTTTCATACAGGTCAAGATAATTGTGCATATAATACGTGTAGGCTGCAGACCTCACACTCAGTTGGCAGCTCAGAAGCGATTATTTCAGAAATGGATTTATCAGTTATTAGTTCAGTTTGTATTCCAGTCGGCATGTCTTCAACGGTGAATGCTGGGAGTTTCTGTTTACAAAAGCTGCAAAGTGGGAAAAACAGCTAGAAAAGCAGGAACAATGTTAGTTGAGTGGAGTTACGTGAATCTCGTAGCATGTTAGTATAGCAGTGAAAGTAATAGGAAAAAAACGTAATTTAATATGAGGCAGGAAGCAGCATGAAAGGTTTAATTTTGTCCAGGGAGGAAGCAGAGTGAAACTAGTGTTAAATAAAAATCGTGTAAAACTATTAAGCATCGGTCCAAAAATGTCAACTGCCAGGTAGGTGAAGACGGGAAGATTGGTCAGGAAGCTGGAAAAGTGAATAATAAGGGTGAAAAAGATTTTACGCACTGGAGTAGAGTGGGGTATATGAAAAAAAAGATACCTGATTTTGTATTTTAGTAAAAATGATAGAAAATAAAAGGAAAATTGATGACCTTCTTAGCAAATCAGATCCGTCAGTTATATCAAGATCAATGTAAATGCATGTTGTTATGGTTGAATATAAGCTTGCCTTACCTGGTAAAAATGGAAAGATTATAGGTAAGAAAGAGGATGTGGTAGTTAAAACGACAGGTATTTATAGTGTAATATACCTTTGTAATTCTTAATAGTCATTGAGGTAAGTACAATTGTCTGAGCATTTTCATCGATAGGTGACTTGTCCAATAAAGAAGCTTTGTTGCCCCACAACAAAGCAGCAATTCGATTACCACTGAAAATGTAATAGTTTGATGTGAGAAATTAACATTAAAAATAACAAAATTGAGGTAGATATTGTGGCAATGGTTAGGCAAAAAATACCAGTGAAGATATAGAATAAGTTCGCGCTTAGGGACGATTGACTCATTTCTAGTGGTCTGGTTCACAACTTCGCCAACATGATGCAAGATACCAATGACATCTGATGTGAAACCATGAATGATAGTGAGAAAAGCAATGTTGGTTAGGCAGACAAACAAAATGGTAGGTAACAGATAAAGAGCAAACACGTGGCAACCTGTTAAATACTTTATTGTATCCGTTCTACTAACAATCGTTTGATAGTTAGCAAGTGATAATTTATGTCTTGGCATGTCGTCATTATGATTTTCACTCTCTGTCACTGTTGTAAGAGTGGTGAACTCAATTTTCATTGGCTGATGGACTGCGAGATACTTGTGGCCATCGAGTTTGATGTTAAAATCACCTATGTCGTAGATAACACCTTCTTGTAGTTTGCCGCTGAACACTGGCAGGTAACGTGGTCCTATCACCGCGCATATTTCTCCACCCTATTGTTAGGTCCAAGTATTTTGATTATTTCAATTACAAATGTAACTTGCCTTCTAATGATACAGTTTTCTATAATAAAGTAAATTTGAGCGATGAAATGCAACTGGAGGGGGGGGGATATTTCAGTTAGCCATAAATATGGTCAACCTGTCCGATAAAAGAAGTTCATTATACAGATGAGGATAGCAAGTGAATTGCTGCATGGAGTAACCAAACATGTCAAAAAAATAAATATTTGTGATTATTTTCCACTAAATCAATTACTTGCTTATGGAACACAACGTTGGAAGGTTCACAAAATATGGTTAAATGTTAATATGTTTTAACTTTATTATCTTGCTAGCCACAAAATCAAGTTTTAATATTCACTACATATAGAAACATGTTTATTGGGAGAGTACAAAGCCACAAACTGTTGGAATCAGTCAATCAGTATGGGCTTCAAGCACAACAAATGTGGAATAAGAAATTAAATTGAAATTGAAGATGAAGGAAAGGATAACTCTGAAGATAATTTGGGAATCGGTCTGTGTGATTCATCAGAATGATTCAATCAGCTCATTTAGAAATAATTTACATGTAATATTCAAACTGAGTATGACTTTTGGTATTTTTGGAATATAAAGAGGTAGGATGTTTTCAATGAAGACAAAGTGAGAAGTTCAAGTAACCATGTACATTTATTTTTTCGGGCATGAGTGGGGATAATAGAACAATAATATCAGGAAAAAGTGAAGGGGGATGAAATAAGGTTTTGTTCGATACTAAAATGAAGTAATTATGATAGAAAACAGTTAAAGATTCGCAAGCAATGACACACAGAGGGGCAAAAAGCATTCTATTGTTAAGTAGATTGTTTTAATGTTAGAGACATGCAAATCCAACAACGACATGCAAGATAAGGTGTCTAATTTGACGTAAGTTAGTCTAAATGTGTTATTTAATTCTCTTGCGTGTGTGAGAAAGCATCATAAAAAGCATAATAGGTAACTACATACAATCATTAAGATAAACATAATAGGAAACTTGTACAGATAAACATCATAGGTAACTTCTCAGTTCTGAATAAGTTTGTAGTTAGCTACAGTATACAAATATTAATCACCTAATTGTGGTAGTTTATAAAATTTCTGCCATAACAATAAGTAAAGCTGGAAGACGGTAATGCATTATTAAAACATGAAGAAAAATTGCAGTATAAAAATTTATTTAAGATCTTATTTTGGAAGTTAGAGTGGGTAGGCAAAAACACATGGTAAATTTTGTTAACGTAAAAACGTATACCCTCATAATTTAAGTCTAAGCATATGAAGCTAGATACTTGGTTGCATTTTATTTATCACATTGATAGTATTCAAAATTAAGTCTCTTATTTCTACCAAAATAAATAAATAAAATTGAAAGAAGAGTGCAACTTTACAAAGTTTCTAAATTTTGATGGTTCCACGAATTATTTGAAAAACTGTACTTTATAGCATAAATTATGTTAATCAAAAATAATAAATTGAAATGCAGTAAACAAAATCTATTTAGAAGCAAAACAAATGAATAGAGATACAGTAACCTTATGTTGCATAAGTATGTGCAGCTAAATTACATATATTCTACAAACATATCTACCAGTGGTTCCAGCATGAGTGCATTAATCGTTGAGTGGGGAAAACATACTGTTTTTCGTTGACCTATCATCAATCATGTCATCTGAGTTATATAATATATTTAACATATGTTAAATAATAAGGTAAAACAACTATTATAGATTATATTCAAGAATTAGATGTGATTTTTTTTAGAAATTGGCTCATGCATGCATGTACAAAATGCAAATTGTATAGTAATGGGGAGAAGGCTAAGCAAAAACAACGGTAGACAGTGTGAAAAAATTGAGTGAAATAAGAAGATCTGGTTATCCAGTAGCTGCATACTGAGTTCAAACACGTCATTGCTTTTTAGATTTATGGAATCCCATACCTTGCCAATATGTACTTGGATTGTTGCTCCAACGGTGTCTACGGTAAGTGAGCTAATAGGTGCATAATTATTATCCATGGCTCGAAACAGAAAAAAGATTAGCACATGAGGTAATGTAGCTGATATTGCAAGGCTGGGTTATTTAAAATGGTAAGTAGTAACTGTTAACTATTGGTATGAAGAAGTAATAAATGATATGTAGAATTAAATGATGACCTTTGGTATGCAGGTTAAATAAATGATAACAAATTTACTATATAGTCTGTCAAGATGATCTTAGTGGGTGAATAAATAATGGCTAGGAAAGACAAAAGGCAGAAGAACAGTACATTAGGACATATGCCCAAAGGCTGTCATGAATAACATAAATGAAAATGCTTTAAATGTTAACGATATTTTTCGTCAACACCCGAAGTATAGTAAGTAATTATGCGTTCATGAAATTTTCTGTGGTTATGACCCAAAGCTCTTAGGATATAATCCAGAATCTGTAATTGGTAGGTCTCTGAGCCATCATAATGACATCGTGTATCCCGCTGAGAAGAAAACAGGCTAACGCTTCCCTTGAGTTCATTGATGAGGATGTCGTAACATTCATTAACTCCGATGATCCTCTCGTGTCAGATCTTCCCAAGAGAGGGGTCTGGATCAAAACAGGGATCGGGTTAGGAATTCGTACATGATTTCGTCATATCAATGTTCAGGAAGCGTTAGGCTCAGCATGAGAATATGGATCAATCATGGTGACCCCCTTTTAGGCGAAGAGAAGGGGACTTTATGTTTCCGCAAAGCCCTCTTCCTCCACTGCCGGAGCGCCCTGGTTGATCTCCTCATCAGAAAGGTTAGTGTTAACTCCCTGTTTCATTATTATGATACTACAAGATTAACAAATCGCAAGATGTATGGGACTCGAAATTCTCCATTCATAGATTGTAGATATATTACAAGAATTGATGATTTGCTCCTCTCAAGAAGGAAGGAACTAAATTGAGAAATGAAAAGATCGTCCCCTTTACAGAGTTTCTAGGGTCCTATTTATAAAGAATTCGGCGTCTTCCTATCAGTAGGATGTTGGGCCGGAACGATTCCTATCGACCTCTATTTCTCTTGATCTCGGGCATCTGCTGTCGATCCTCGTTATGGTGCTGGTTACAGTCTTTGAAGCGATAGTTCCAAGTGAATTGGGGCCTCCCGTTGATGGAATGTGGTTTGTTGGTGAGACGGATTGCGGAGGCGTTTCGAGTTTCTCAGTGGATGCTTCCAAGTGTCGGCCCTTGGTTATAGGCTTTCGGATTTATCACGAGTACTTGGAGGGGCTTGCCCTTATGATGTACGTGTATGTCTGCCGATTTAGAACCGTTGATGATTCATGTACTAGATGGATTAGTACCGGTAGCTTGTTTCCTTGCTTGAGTCTCGATTTAGCCTTCCGGTTTGGCTTTCTGGAAGATAGCTTTCGGTGATACAAAGGTAACCCCTTTTGTTGCTTGATGAGTTGTTCTTCAGAGGTAGGTTTCAGACCACCTTTATGCTCTGATATGATACTTTTACTTTTTTTAATTTGTTGGTGTCCATTAGTTGACTCTTGACGTGTAAACCCTGTCGAACGGACCTTTGCTGATGCCGGTAGGTTTCGGGTCCCTTTTCTCCAAAGAGGGTACCGTCCTGAGTTGCTCTCGAATTCCTCATTCCACATTCAATTGACATCCCTTCACTGTTGTCTTGTGTTAAGATCATTTTGGTAGTAACATTTCCCACCTAGTGAAAGGGTGTCTTCGACTTTCCAAGTCGAGCTTATTTTTCCAGGCTTTCTCCTATTTGTTTGCCAATTACTTTCCAAAGTTAAGTTACGCCATAGGTCCCGCTAAAGAGATTCGCTTTCGACGTCTTATGGAGGAATGAAGTGACTTAGATTAAGAACTTGATGGAAGATTGAAAACTTTTTCCAACAATGATGTTGAGTCGAAAAACATCCAGACTCGGACGGATCAAGATTAAGGAGTCGAATTCATCCAGATTCGGGGACTTAAAGGTCGGAGGCCGGGAACCTTCTCGGTACTAGTGAAGAGCCGAATCCACGCAGATTCTGGTATTTTTAGATTAAGGGCCGGGAACCCTTCCGACATTAATGATGAGTCGAATCCATCCAGATTCGAGTATTTTTTAGATTAAGGATCGAAAACCCTTCTGGCATTAATGAAGAGTCGAATCCACCCAGATTCGGGTATTTTTAGATTAAGGACCGGAAACCCTTCCGGCATTAACGAAGAGCTGAATCCTACCTTGATTCGGGTATTTTTAGATTAAGGACTGAAACCCCTTTCGGCATTAATGAAGAGCTGAATCCACCCATATTTAGGCATTTTTAGATTAAGGACCGGAAACCCTTCCGGTATTAATAAAGCGCCGAATCAACCCAGATTTAGGTATAAATGTAGAGAACTGGAACTCCCTCCGGTATTAGTAAAGTGAGTATCCCCTTCGGATTTGTTTTGGGAAGCAGAGGTTGTACGTGCTTCTTGAGCCTCCCCTCGGGCTTATTGTTGTCAAAGCAGAGGATGTACGTGCTTTGTTGGCCACTCTCTGGGCATGTGCGTCTGGAGTGCTTGGCTAGCTCATCTACAAGCAGGGCCCAAAGACTTACCCGACCTCCCTCCAGGAGGTGACTTATCCTGACCATCGTAGGCGATGATAAGGGCTTAAAAACTTAGACGGGGTCATCGTAGGCATAGAACTAAGGTTTATTCTTTTGACTCTCTACACGGGCCATCATAGGCACCGATAGAGGTTTATACGCCAACCCCTCCAAGGGGTTCCATATCCCGACCATCGTAGGCGATGCTAGGGGTTTGCACTCCCTTCTGCGGGTAAGCGGAACATAAGCAGAGGTAGGACGTGGGTAGGACGTGCTCTTCTACGAGCAGGGGCAGGCGTACTCTTTTATGAGTAGAGGCAGGGCATACTCTTCTATGAGTAGAGGCAGGGTGTGCTAATTTTTAGAGGCACTGCCACGACCATTTGTGGTGTGAAACGACGGCTTACGCTTTCGATGCTTTAACCCTACCCCTTCTGGTTTGGGCAAGGAAAGATACTAACACAATCATCCCCCTCCGGGGGATGCCTCTCCCAGGCCAATTTGGCGATGACGAGGGATTCGATCCTTTTTCAATCTCGACCCCTTTTGGGTTTCTCATGAGCTACTGGGAGGGTTTCCATGCCCTTAGTTGTATGACGATTTCTTAGGGGAAAGGTCTTGTCCTCTATTCTTTTATGGTTGATAAATATGGTCCTAAATGTTCCGAGTTCCATGTCTTTGGAACAAGATCGCCATTGGGTTTGCATATATGTGTCGGGTACGACTTCTTGATGGACAACTAGGGGTCCTTTCCAATTTGGACCGAGAGGGCCATCAGCCGGATTCTTGGTGTTAGCCATTACTCTTCGTAGTACTAATTCACCCTTAGTGAAGGTTCTAGCTTTAACCTTTGAATTGTAATATCTTATGATCCTTCTTTGGTATTCAGCGGTTCTGATTACAGCCTCATCCCTTAGTCCCTGTATCAAGTCTAGTGACTCTTTTCTTAATCCCTGATTGGGGTCAAATGCATATGCTACCCATTATGTGATGGAATTTCGACCTCAACCGGAAGCATAGCTTCGCATCCATATGTCAGGGAAAAAGGGATGTGTCCCGTAGCTGTTTTTGTAGAAGTTCTGTATGCCCATGGTACTAGAGGCAGCTCCTCTGCCCAGTTTCCATTAGCCTGATTTAGGGTTTCTTAAGGATTGTCTTAATAGTCTTATTTGCAGCTTCCACGGCTCCGTTAGCTTTCGGGTGAGCTGCTGAGGAGAAACTTTTGATGATTCCATTTTTCTCACAAAACTGGGTGAACTCTTCACTTTCGAATTGTGTTTTCTCCGATATGATCTTATGTAGGATTCCGTAGCGGGTAATGATGTTCTTTATTACGAATTTTAATACCTTTTTGGATGTGATAACCGGAAGGGGTTCCGCTTCCACCCACTTGATGAAGTAGTTGATAGCTACTACGACATATTTAGCTCCTCCCTTGGCGAGTGCTAATGGCCCGATTAAATCTATTCCCCATATATCGAAAGGCCAGGGGCTCGATATAGTGGTCAGGTCGCTGGGAAGAAGTCGTAGCACCTTAGAGTACTTCTAACAATTATCACATCTTTTGACATATTCAATCGCTTGACTAACCATCTGCGGCCAATAATAACCTTGTCGCATGACCCTTTTGGCCAGCTTAACTCCACTGGAATGGTCCCCGCACCATCCTTCATGAGCTTCCCTTAATAGGCTGAGTCCATCTTCGAAACCTACACACCTTAAATAAGGAAGTGAATATCCCTTTTTATAAAGTACGCTGTCTATGATCACGAATGTGGGTGCTTGATGTTTTATCTTTCTTGCATCTTGCTTACTAAGGGGCAAAATCCCTTTTAGGAGGTAGTCCTCTATGGGAGTCATCCACATAGTTTCTTGTTGATGGCATGTTTCTGTTATAGGATTCCCTCCCGGAGTTCACTTCTTGGTTTTCTCCGTCTCCCATTCTTAAGGCTTGGGCTCTGGTCAAAACTAATAACTCTTTTCCCATTTATGTTTCTTCCTGTTCGATGCTGGACATCTCCTGATATCCCAACGACACTATACGGGTTTCAGGAGCTCCTCGGGAGCTAGCTAATTTGGCTAGTGAATCTGCCTGGGTATTCTCCTCGTGGGGTATTTGATGAATTGAGAAGTCCTCAAATAGGGAAAGCATCTTTACCGCTTGTCCTTTGTTTGATATGTTTGTTTTATTTGATTTACAATTAACTGTGAGTCGTTAAAGATTTCTATCCTTGGTATCTTCAGCTGTAATGCCAGATTCAGACCGGCTATCATGGATTCATATTTAGCCACATTGTTGGTTGCTGGGAATCCTAACTTCATGGCTTAGTGCAAGCGGTGTCCGTTAGGGGTGATTATAACATATCCTGGCCCTGCTCCCTGCTCGTTGGAAGCTCCATCTATGAAGAGTTGTCATTTGGTCTTTGAGTCATTTTCTTTAACCGACTGTTTCGAAATGAAATTTGTGCGCTCGTTCACGAAATCTGCGAGAGCTTTCCCTTTGATTGGTGCTCGAGGATGGAACTCAATTTCGTATTTGCTAAGCTCAATACCCCATTTTACTAGCCTCCCCGAGGTTTCCGGTTTGCTGAACACTTGTTTAAGCGGGAAGTTAGTTAAAACTTTAATAGGGTGCGTTTGGAAATACCCTCTGAGCTTTCGTGCAGTAAGGATCAAACAATACACTAGTTTCTCTATGACGGGGTATTGAGTTTCTGCATCCTTTAGCCTTCAGCTAACATAATAGATAGTGTGCTAAATACCCTTTTCCTCTCTTATCAGGACTGAGCTCACTGCATATGCGGAGACAGCCATGTATAGGTATAGAGTTTCTCTCTTCTCGGGGCTAGACAAAACCGGAGGCATTCCCATATAAACTTTCAATTCTTGGGATGCCTTCCTACACTCCTCGTTCCATTCGAAATTCTTCTTTTTCTTTATGACATCGAAGAAATGGACGCATTTATCTGTAGCCTTAGAAATGAACCTGCTGAGTGCCTCTACCTTCCCGTTTAGGCTCATAACTTCCTTACTGGTTTTAGGTTCCTTCATGTCCTTAATGGCTTGTATTTGGTCAGGGCTAGCTTTAATTCCTTGCTTGCTTACCACATATCCCAAAAACTCCCCTGATTGAACTCGAAAGGAACACTTTTGAGGGTTTAGCTTCATCTGGTAACTTCTCAAGACACCAAACATTTCTTCTAGATCCTTTAGATGATCCTCTGTTTTGGTGGATTTAACTAGCATTTCATCCATATGTACCTCCATATTGCACCCTATCTGCTCTTGGAACATCCGATTTACCAGCCTTTGGTATGTTTCCCCTACATTTCTCAAACCGAAGGGCATTACTTTATAACAAAATGTTTCCCAGTCGATGATGAAGCTTGTGTGTTCCTCGTCGGGTTTGTGCATCAGGATTGGTTACCTCGAATAAGCGTCCATAAGGGATAGTATCTTGTGATCACTCATGGAATCAACGAACTGATCGATCTATGGGAGAGGGTAACAGTCTTTCGGACAAGCTTTGTTTAAATCCGTGTAATCAACACACGTCCTCCACTTTCCGTTGGACTTCTTCACTAGCACGGGATTGGCTAACCATTTCGGGTAATGGACCTCTCGGATAAACCCGTTAGCTTCCAACCTTTTGACTTCCTCCTTCAAGGCCTATATTCGGTCTCGTTTATATTGTCTCTTCTTTTGTCGGATTGGGGTTACCGAAGGGTCTCTAGGCGAAAACATCTTTGTTGAGCTGGAGGAAGTGGATTAAGCCACTTCGGAGAGGTTCCATTAGCCTCCTCCCTATATTGATGACCTTTGATTTATCTTTCGGGTCAACGTTTACTTCTTCTACTTGTTCTATTGGTTTTAACCTTTCGATGTCTCCTATAGAGTCTAAATTCGTGACAATTTCTCCTTCTTCAGTTGAGTTCACCTCAATGGACCTTGTCCTCTTCCTTTTCAAAGAAGCGTACCTACCATTAGTGTGTTTGTCAGTCTTATTTATTTTTATTTTGGCTTCAAATGAGGGATGCAAGAATCCCTTATCCGAAGGCATAAAAACAGTAGAATAATCAAAATATGAAGAATACTCCATTTTGTATTTTTCGATCATTACGAAGTACAACTCTGAAGAGTTAAACTGTTCTCCCCAGAGGGTACCCCATCCCTATTTGGTTGGAGATTTTAACATGAGGTATTTGGAAGAAACGAAGGCATCCATTACCTCTAAAGCTGGTCGTCTGAAGAAGGCATTGTAATAGGACGGCTGATCAATCACCACGAAGAGAGTCTCGAAAGTCATGTGAAGAGGGGATAACCCTACTTGAACTAAGAGGTTGATTTGACCCACTGGGTTTGACCCTTTATTGTTGAGATCCCGAAAATTGGTTCGTTGCTAGGCTTCAGCTTCTTTTCGGAAATTCCCATTTGATCGAAGGCGTGCTTGAAAATGACATTGACAGCGCTTCCGGTATCCACCAATATTTTAAAACGACCGAAAGCCCTATCTGTGTTGTTATCATGAGGGGGTCGTTATGGGGGTTACGAGCCCTTTTCTTCATTTCTTCCAGAGAGATCACGAGGTTATGCATTTTAAGGGCATAACACATGTTCTTCAATGATGGTTCTTCTTGGATGGAGAAGATTCCCTCCAAGGCTTTCTTCATGTATTGGTTCCTGGCCTTCGGACAACTTCCAACAGGGTGTGGTCCTCCGTGGATCACATTGATTCGATTTACGGGAGGCCCTAAATCCAAGCTATTCTCCCCCGTAGCGAATCCTATCGTGTTTACCGAAACCTTCTGCTGTCCTCTTGCACGTTGAGCTGGTGCTGCTTTATCTGAGACAAACTCCTTCAGGTGTCACTCTTGGATTAATTTCTAGATAATCCCATCCAATATCTTGCACTCATCTGTCTTGTGCCTGTTGGTTTTATGGAACTTGTAGTACTTACCGCCGGCATGAGGTTCGGGGCAATTTTTAGCTTTGAACGAGACGGGGAAGTTATGGCCCTTTCTTTTGCGATAGATTACACATACGAGATGGGTTTGTTCAAGGCAACCGAGTTGGTGTTAGAGTCTTCCCACCTCGACCTCCTCTGATTCCCTTCCGGGAGCTTTCGTCTGAAGTTCGGCCTTCCTCCTTCCCTTCGAGACCCGAACTTCCTCTTTGTGAAGTGCACTTCATCCATGCGGATATACTTGTCGGATTCGAAGTGGAAATCCTGCAAGTCTTTGCAGTCGTGGATATATAACTCCTTCCAGAAGGGAGTGTTCTCCATCAACCCTGAGTGTACGGCAATCAGCTTGTTGCGGTCATTTATATCCTTGGCCTTTAAGGCTTCAGTGTTGAACCTTTCTAGATAGTCCTCTAGAGACTCCCCTTGTCTCTGTTTCATGTTGGCGATGACCGTATAGTCTACGGTTGGATCTTTGCAAATGCAGAACTGCACAGAGAATTCGTAGGAGAATTGTTTCCACGAGTAAATAGTGTTTTCCCTATACTGGCGATACCACTTCGCTATATCCCCTTGGAAGGTCACCGGAAAGAGGCGGCATCTGACGGCTCTGGAAGCATTTTAAAGATCCATCTGGCTGTCCAAAGCCATCAGATGATCGTCGGGATCAGTTGTTCCCAGATATTTTATGGTGGGAACTTTGACTCTTGATGGTATTATGATATTCATAATCTCATCGATGAACGGTGCCACTCTTTCGTTGTCGTTAACCTTTTCATCCTGGTTTCTCTTCCCCTTGCTTCCCAGCAAGTCCTTGACGGTCTTTTGAGTGACATCTCCGATATAAGCTTCCGTGTTGTCAGAGTTTTCCATTTTGGGATCATAGCCTTTGAAGGTGGAGATCCTAGACTGTTCCTGCTCGCACCGATTCCCTTGATTATCTACTCCCGTCTGATGGGGCTTCTTTTTCTTGGAAGAAGTTGCCTGAGGCTTCCCTATTGCTTCTGACTTTTGAACGGGAGCTTTCCTTTTTGCAGATTCATTCATCTCTCTCTGACTAGATCTAGTGAGCCTTGAGGAATTTTGTACCTGAACAGCGTTGACTTGAGCCTGCATTTCTTAAAGTTTCTTTTCCAAGACCGAGATTCTTGTGACATTATCTTCCATGGCGTTTGAGTCTGGTGGTTGTTGTGGATTGGGAGCAGCTCCTTTCTCATTGTTATTCGGTTGAGCGTTGGGCCCTCATTTCCTTTAAGGGAGATGTTGGGATCTGGCTCCTTGTTTTGTTCTTTCAGTTTCTTCAACTTCATTGTTTCCTACCATGGAACGATAAATTCACCCAGTTAGCTTAAACAAATTAACCACAGGGTCGGAGGTTCAAGCCCTCCTTCTAGCGCCAAAATTTTAACGATATTTTTCGTCAACACCCGAAGTATAGTATGTAATGTATGAGTTCATGAAATTTTCTATGGTTATGACCCAGATCTCTTAGGTTGTAATCCAGAATCTGGAATTGGTAGATCTCTGAGCCATGATAACAATATCGTGCATCCCATTGAGAAGAAAACAGGCTAACGCTTCCCTTGAGTTCGTGGATGAGGAAGTCGTTACATTCATTAACTCCGATGATCCTCTCATGTTAGATCTTCCTAAGAGAGGGGTCTGGATCACAATAGGGATCGAGTTAGGAATTCATATACGATTTCATAATATCAATGTTCAGGAAGCGTTAGGCTCAGTATGAGAGTATGGATCAATCATGTTGACCCCTTTTTGGGCGAAGAGAAGGGGACTTCATGTTTCCGCAAAGCCCTCTTCTTCCGCTGCCGGAGCGCCCTGGTTGATCTCCTCATCAGAAAGGTTAGTGTTAACTCCCTGTTTCATTATTATTATACTACAAGATTAACAAATCGCAAGATGTACGGGACTCGGAATTCTCCATTCGTAGATTGTAGATATATTACTAGAATTAATGATTTTCTCCTCTCAAGAAGAAAGGAACTAAACTGAGAAGTGAAAAGATCGTCCCCCTTTATGGAATTTCCGGGGTCCTATTTATAGAGAATTCAGGGTCTTCCTATCAGTAGAGTGTTGGGCCGGAACGATTCCTGTCAGCCGCTATTTCTCTTGGTCTCGGGCACCTACTGTCGGTCCTCCTTATAGTGTCGGTTACAGTCTTTGAAGCGAGAGTTCCAAGTGAATTGGGGCCTCCCCTTGATGCAATGAGGTTCGTTGCCAAGACGGATTGCGGAGGCGTTTCGAGTTTCTCAGTGGGTGTTTCCAAGTGTCAGTCCTTGGTCATAGGCTTTCGGATGTAGGCTTTCGGCTTTATCATGGGTACTTAGAGGGGCTTTCCCTTATGATGTACGTGTATGTCTGCTGATTTAGAACCGTTGATGGTTTAGGTACTTGGCGGATTAGTACTGGTAGCCTGTATCCTTGCTTGAGTCTCGATTTAGCCTTCTGGTTTAACTTTCTGGAAGATAGATTTCAGTAATACAAAGGTAACCCCCTTTTGTTGCTTGTGGAGCTGTTCTTCAGAGGTTTTTTTCAGACCACCTTTATGCTCTGATCTGATACTTTTCCTTTTTTAATGTGTTGGTGTCCATTGGTTGACTCTTGACGTGCAGACCCTGTCGGATGGAACTTTGCTGATACCTGGTAGGTTTCATGCCCCTAATCTGCAGAGGGTGTATCGGCTTGAGTTGCTCTCGAATTCTTCATTCCTCATTCATTTGACATCCCTTCACTATCGTCTCGTGCTAAGATCATTTTGGTAGTAACATTAAATATGTTAAAATTTTAGTAACATCAAGTACTGAAGAGGTTTTCGTATGCATTTGTGGGTTTACTTATGTAAATGAGTAAAAAAAATTCCTATCTGCTCATAGATTTTATATTTAAAAAAATACTAAAATTAATTAAATTAGTAGGTAAAGATGGTTCATACCTCCTTTGATGAGTGTATTGCTACTTCACCATATTCTGAAAAATGGTTGGTTGCCAGCAGATAATTTATTTAAAAGATAGAACACGAATCTTTCCATTAATTTGTAAAAGAAGGTCAGAAGTAGTTAGAATTATATAATTGTATGAGAAAACATGTTACTTTAAAATATATGTTTTGAAAAGTATATACTCTACATGAGTATGTTCTCCCTAAGTATGGTGTTACTTTTCTGCGTACTTTTCTCCATAATTGTACCCTTACTTGTCTCCTTACTTTTCTCCTTGACTATAGTCTGATTCAATCCTAGTCGGTTGCAGTACAATATTAAAAAAAAATTACATCTCAGATATTGGTTTTTGTTGCCAGTGCATCTCAGATATGCAAAAGCAAAAAAAATAGCATATGTAAGTTTTTAGTTTATGATATACATGACATAAATAGAACAGTGATTAGTGCCTTCAATGCAATGACTACTTACGGTAAATCTAAAAGGGAATTAATTTTTAGTACGTTTAAGTTACTAGTTCCAGGTCTGGATCATTGAAATATTTGCTTTTACTGTGCAGACACTTGAAATACTGATTACCTGAGCAAAACTGTTAAAAGTTAGTAATTGAATCAGCAATATGTAAACCGTATAGTTAACATCTATGTCCATATGTTAGTTTAAATTGCCTGTGCACCCAACATGTTTTCATCACACTGCTGTATTTCTAGATTGAATTAAATGGATATCAATTTTTTTGTTTATTTGAAGAGTTAATAATTTGATTTTCGTAAGTTTCTTAGTGAAAATATACATGATAATGATAGTGGGTAGTCCCATTTTGTGAAAGTTAGCGACATGAACTTTACACTGAACATTCAACAAAAATGTTCACATAACTAAGTCGAGACATGTATCATGTTTGATAGTGATGAATCAATATCACAATCGGGTTTAATAATCGAATGTTAACGTAACAACATCAGTTTATTTTTTTATATTGTGGTTGTTGGAATTTTGAGTCAAGATTGAGTCCATAATGAAAGTTGAATTAACAACCTACAATATACCAAATTAGTCAAAAAGCCAGTGGATAAAACATACCTTGCACATGATAGCAATTATTTGATTCGATTGACTCAAGTATAAATGTTTGTAGAAAAGTTTATATTGCCGTTCGGTTACATCCTTGACTCAATAACACACATTTGTTGTAAGGATGCATAGTTTTTTTTAGTGATAACATAAAATTTGCTATAGTTCATGCAAAAAAATTATAGATACGTGTACTCGATTTACAAAATTTTCGGGGAAATGTACAACGAATCGATTATTTTTATTCAGATCAAAAACTTGGTTTAAAAAAAAAAAAGAAGAATCAATCTAAGATAAGGAGGTTGGAAGAGAATGAAATCTATGAACAATAACGATATTTTAATTTAAATGAAGCTCCTTGGGCTGACTTACAAAATAAATAAATTAACGAATCTTGCAAATGCAATATTGAAACAAAATCAAAACAAAATAGGGTAAGTGGTTTTAAGCCTCACAATCTGCCTCCACATAGATGTTGCTAACGAATTCAGAAACTGCAAATCTTTAGATTGTTGACCGATGAAGCTCCAGAGTTGCACATGCAACTTTGTTGTAGTACGCAACCAATGTAGTGGTTTACGCATAGGATCTGCAAACAAACTCAGAATATGGTATGCAGCGTTAGTCATTATTATTTATCCTCTATTTCTTCTAGAATGTGATCCACCTGAAATGCTCCACTATTGAAGCACCTAAACAAATGACTCCTTAAGCATTTGATTATACGTTCATTTTTCTTGTCCTTCCAAATTCATTTCTTTTTAACAGCCTTGCATTTTTGCCTAAATTTAGCTAGTACTCTAAATTTGAAAGCATCTATTGCTATAAAGTAATAAGTTTTATATATTCTTCACGCGATATTATGTCATATTCCACCTGCTCCGTACATAATAAACATGCATAAATTTTGAACGGCTGTCCACCAAAATTTAAAAATTAAAAATTTTTGTTGCACCTTCCAAGATCCCAAAATAAAGAGAGTTTGATAGGTCGTTAAACAAAAAGTGGTACAGTCTAAAGTGAAGTCGGAGTACACATCAAATTTGACCAAAAACAGGAACGTACTAAAATCAACTAAAATGCTAATTTGATATATGAGGTAAACCATAGGAGGATAGTCGCACATGTTTGTCTCACATAAGTCTTGATTGATGACCATGCGAGTTATTAGTTGTAATATTTACCTATATTTGAATATCTAGGTTACACAACTCATCTATATTTACGAGCGTCACGGCATGCGCTTCGCGCGTGGATTTTTATTTCTCGTATGTTATGTATTTTACATATGCAACGACTTCGCGCGAGATCACGGCACGCGCTTCGTACGTGGATTTGATTTATTGTCATCCAATTTATTCATTTAAGAAAGCAAATATTTGATTTTCCGCCTCCATCAAGACATAATAAAAAGTATAATATAGTATATTACTTTGAGCTTTAAACGTTTTTCCCGGTTTAACCTACACGCATTTTTTGAATTTTTTGTTTTATATGTTACAACAATAAATTACCTAATGTACATGGAAAGACCATTACTTATATAATTATACATGGAAAACGTGCTTCTCGCATGGATTGTTATTCCTCAAATATCGTTTATTTTACAAGTATTATGTAAAACTAAAAAAACGCAGAAAAGAGTTAACAACATCAACAAATTTGAAAGTATTTCTACATAAAATGTTATTCGAAAGTATTTGCTTTCTACAACTTCTTGTCGAATATTCATACTAACATAACAGAAGGTGGTTTGAAGCTTTCTCTCTTTCATCAAGCTTTTTCCACTCTGATGCTCTGCACCTTTGGTACCTGTGAACATATGAATTTTTGGAGTTAAAATATCACCTGTCAAATATAAATTTTTCTCTATTTGATTTTTCTTTTTTTGGCTGGCATACTGGTTGCAAGTCCCATGCTTTACACATGTACGTCTTGAATGCAACTCCCATGCTTTACATATGTCATATAACACAGTAAATCATATATAATCCACTATAAATAGCCAACATGGTAAACACCAAAGCATTAACATAGTTAATGTCACCTGTAACACGTTAAAAAAAACATACCATGAAATGTTATTTGTTAGACTGAGTTATCTATCGTTTAACAAAATCATGTGAATCAGCCACATGCATAAACATCGTCTCACTTAATTATTAACATTACTTTCAACTTCAATGCTCATATGAAAAACAAACACACACACACATATATACATATATATATATATATATATATATATATATATATATAGTAGAAAATACCTGATTTGATCGTACATGTAGCAACTAAACTTGAATGAGAAAATATTAGTAAATAAAATAGTACATATGTTTATATACAACCACATGCTGGAAAAAAAAATTACAATCCGAACAATTTAATTTCGTTTGAATCAAACTAACGAACATGTATTAAAAAAAAAAATCTAACCTGGAGCTTGAAACTTTTGCAGCAGTGAATAGTGGCGAAGAAAAGTTAACAACAGTAAAGGAAAAAACAAAGAGAGAAGTGGGTATGATAACCAGTATTTAAAGGGGTGATTGGGTAATTCTAGAGTGCTAGATTTGTGGGGATGAGCTTGCTTTGAGTTTGGAGAAGCAGTCAAAAAAACATAATTTATGCTAAGTTAAATAATAAAACTTAATTCCTATAGTACAAACAAGAAAGTAGAGGAATAAAGCATAATTGATTTTGTGTCATCGAATTTATTCATTTAAGGAAGCAAAGATTTGATTTTGTGCCTCCATCAAGACATAATAAAAGGTATAATATATTATATATTTTGAATTTTAAACGTTTTTCTGATTTGACCCACACACATTTTTTGAATTTTTTGTTTTATATGTTACCACCACAAATTACCTAATGTACATGGAAAGACCATTAATAATTACTAATATAATTATACATGGAAAACGTGATGGCATTTAGTAATAATAAAATGTATAATTGAAGTACATACAGTGTTGTATATGGAAAGGGCATCAATATTTCTAACAATAAAAGATATAATATAATATATTATTTTGAGTTTAAATATATTTTTTTGTTTGACCTACACGCATTTTTTGAATTTTTTTTGTTTTATATGTTACCCCCACAAATTACCTAATGTACATGGAAAGACCATTACTAATATAATTATACATGGAAAACGTGCTGGCATTTAGTAATAATAATAATTTAGTAATAATAATAAAATGTATAATAGAAGTACAAACATTGTTGTATATGGAAAGGGCAGCAATATTTGTAATAATAAAAAGTATAATACAATATATTATTTTGATTTTTAAAAGCTTTTCTGGTTTGACCTACACGCAATTTTTGAATATTTTTTTTGTTTTATATGTTACCACCACAAATTACCTTACGTACGCGGAAAGACCATTACTAATGTAATTATACATGGAAAATGTGCTGGCATTTAGTAATAATAAAATGTATAATAGATGTAACACCCCGAATTTTAGTTAATACTAAAATTCACTAATTACAGGATAAATAATCTCAGATGTGGGAATTGGGGGTAACGGGCTGCGTCATTGCGTTCGTCTCGGAAAAATACGCGAAATAGAGTCCGAGTTTTCGAGAATCGGAGTCCGTATGGCCCAGTTAAGGCCCAATGAAGTTTGCAGAAAAATTAAAGCTAAAAACAGATTTAAAGATTTAAAATCAGATTTCAAAATGGAGCCAGCGGGGGTAGGCGGGAAGCTTCCCGCCCTAACCATGTCGACAGGGCTGTCGACAGGCCTATCGACAGGGGGGTCGACTTGCCTGTCGACATGGGCGCGGCGTCCAGAGAACCTGGGTGCACCAGGTTGGGTTTTAGGCTGGCTTGGAGGGCTGGGTTCTAGAGATTTCCTAAATCTAACGGACCTAATCTAATCTAGGGTTAATCTAAGGGCCTAAAACACTCACCTAATCTATAAATACACCCTAAACCTACCCTAATCCATACTAAAAATAGAAATGATGGCCTCATGCCGCCAAATTAAATCCTAGAAGGAGCCTCCGCTAATTTATGAAGGAAGTTGCAAGCTAATCACTCTCTAATCAATCTCTAATCATCACCATCTTCATATTTAGCAACTAATTCCACTTCATAAGTTTGCTAATCTTGGTTTTGGTGAGTTTCTATCACTTTAACATCAATTGTTAAAGTAAGTAGATTGGGTGTAATGAGACTTATGGTCTTAAATGCGGATTAGTGAGTTTGAATCATTTATAATGATATGCTACTCTATGTTTTCCTATGTTTATGCATAATTAATAAGTGGGTTTATGCATGTTTGATAAGTTGGTTTATGCATGTTTAACAAGTTGGTTTATGCATGTTTAAC
Organism: Allium sativum; assembly: GCA_030737875.1. Classification (NCBI taxonomy): domain Eukaryota; kingdom Viridiplantae; phylum Streptophyta; class Magnoliopsida; order Asparagales; family Amaryllidaceae; genus Allium; species Allium sativum. The sequence goes on along the minus strand of CM060916.1, from coordinate 743,231,689 downwards.
AAGTGGGTTTACGCATATTTAATAAGTGGATTTATGCAAAGTGAGTTATGCAAGTTCACATGCAAGTTATGTGTATGATGTTATGTAAGTTATGTAGGTGGTTATGCAAGTTCATATGCAAGTTATGTATATGCTTAAATGCAAGTTTAACATGATTTGCAAGTTATGCATGCTTATGCAAGTATATGAATGCTTATGCAAGATATGTATATGCTTAAATGCAAGTTTAACATGATATGCAAGTTATGCATGCTTATGCAAGTATGTGAATGCTTATGCAAGTATGTGAATGCTTATGCAAGTATGAGAATGCTTATGCAAGTTATGTGTATGCTTAAATGTATGTTTAACATGTTATGCAAGATATGTGTATGATAATATGCAAGTTTGGGTTAAATGTAGTTGGGTTAATATATGCTCATATATGCAAGTTGACATCCTCTTAACCCATGACAAAGTTATATGCTAAACCCATGATATTTGTGTTGGATCTTCCCCTTTATTATGTCATGAAATGAGAACGATTTACGTGGGGAATGATGGGGTTGGTAAATATGTTAATAAAAGTATGATTGGGTATGATTAAGCATACCATAAAAAAATAAATTAACATAAGTGGGAATTTACCTATTGAGTTAGGTCTACCCCATGGGAATTTACCTATTGAGTTAGGTCTACCCATGTTATGAAAAACTTGATATTAATTAGGGATAATTAATATGGGGGTGATTAATTAGGTGTAATTAATCGACTAAGACACGAGGTTGGACTCATTTGTAGTGTAAAACTGCCCGGACCCGACCGGCTTAACCAGTTGCTACAAATGTCAGCCCAATGTGAGAGGTCTTAGCCATAAATTAAATACGTGATTAAAGTAAAGACACGAGGTTAGACTCTGTTATGACGTAAGACTGCCCGGACTCTACCGGCTTAACCAGGCGGTCATAACAGCCAGTCTAATGTGGGAGGTCTTTGTGGGAGATCACGGTCTTAATTAATTAAGAAACACTTAACCATATTAGCATGTAGTGGGACATGAGGGGTTAAGTGGGTGCCTTGGGTGGCATGTGGAATCTAGTGGGTTGCCTTGGGTGGCAATAGAAAATACGATTAGAATACTTAACCAAGTGAAACATGTAATTAAACATGATTAAAGGGTTAAGTGGGATTCACTAGATAAGTGACAAGCTTAGGTGGGTAGCTTGTGGGGGCCCATTTCAACCAATATCCCAAACGTATCTTTGTGGGCTCGACCCATGTCGAGTGACGGGACACGCATATTGGGCTTGATTATAAGAGGCCAAAACGGGTTAGCGGTGGCAACACAAGTCCAACGGGTTTCATATGCGTGTGTGGGCCCGGGCTGGTAGATAAGCCGTTGTTGCATCGTGTAGATATAAAGCCGTGCACCGTTGATATTATCAGGTGGCCACTTTAGGGGAGTGATACACCCCACTGTGGGACCAGCACGGGTATCTACGGTAGGGAGCCGATCGCTTGGGGAGTAGTGGGGTACACCTAGTGGAGATAGGTGCAGACGGAACCTATGTGGTCAGCTAGGGGTACATGAAACTACTAGTTATATCTTTCTTTAAGTCCTTGGGTGGGATCAATCTTTGAGTAGGAATGACTGGTGTGGTGCAGTGTAGTAATTATCCTTGGGTGGGTAGATGCGTCTTTACAGTTATCTTAGTTTATCCTAAGTATACCAAGCTGCTTAGTGTAGCCATTCATCCCCAGACATTACCGTAGGTCAAGTTTATGTCTTCTCTGGTTACTTTAATGATTGTATTGTTAAAGTTATAGGACTCGCTCAGACTTATGTCTGACCCCGTTGTTTTTATCTTTTTCCCAACCCTCAGGTCCTACGGTGGATCCTAGCAGTAGTGGAGCTTGATCGGATTGCTGTTCCAGTCTTTAGGAGCTTGGATAGATGTAAAGTTCCAGTTACTCAGTTATCTTTTCTTTTGTCTTGGCTATTGTATGAGAGAGTGGGATTATGTACTTCTTATTTTGATGGATATTGTACTTGACTTCTATTGTGGTTTTATGATGTAACCAGACATGTTTATTTCCGCTGTTATGAGATGATGTTTTTAAATTTCAAGTACTATTTATATCTGTCTTGTTGTAATTTTTCTGTTCTATATTCACTAAAATATTCCACCGATGTTATGGCATTCCCTTAGAGAGTGACCATAGCGGGCGTGGGGTGTTACACGTGGTATCAGAGCAAAGGTTACCGGAACAGATAATTTTTTTTTTAGAAAAACTATTTTTATAAAAACATTTTTGGAAGAGATATTTTCAAAAACATGTCTTTAAAGAGAAAAGTTTTTGAAAGAAAAGCATAATCCCCAATAGCCATATCTATATCCTTCGAATTCTCCGTTTTGAATCTTTCCTTTTTCGTTTCAGCATGGCTGAGGATCTTAACTTTCCGGAGGGTGTGACGGTACCAGTATGGTATAGGAGATTGATGGAGGCTAGGGCCACCACTGCGGGTCCAGCAAATATCCCTCCACCAACCGTAGCACCCGATCTTCCTCCTCCCCCTCCTCCTCGCACGGATACTTTTGCTAAGACTTGCAAGGAATTTAAAGCTATGGGAGGGAAACCTTTTCAAGGATCTGAAACTTTTGTGGAGGCTAGAGATTGGCTTAAGGAGGTGGAAGAATTGATAGATATCTTTGAGATGGAAGAAGGAAAGAAAGTCAAGTTGGCTGCTTGGTTAATGAAAGGAAATGCCTCATTCTGGTGGGAGGTCACTAATGGAGAACGCCCCGTTGACTCTTGGGCGGATTTTAGGCAAAGGTTTGTGGCAAAGTTTCTCTCAAGGGCGGAGGAAAACTTGTATATGGAAAGATTCTTGACTCTAAAGCAAGGAAATCTCTCGGTGAAGGAATATGTCAACAAGTTTAATCAATTGGCAAGGTTTGGCCTAGACATGGTGAATACACCGGAGAAGAAGGCTTTGAGGTTCGTGAAAGGCTTGAATGAACCGATGCATGGGTTGGCTATGACTCATATCCCTATGGGGGCCACCTTTGAGAAGCTAGTTGACATGGCACTCATGCATGAAGAAGAGAAGGGTCCCAATGCTAATAGGGCACCCGAGAAGAAGGGAGATCAAAAGAGACCTCAGCAACAACAACAAAACAAAGGTGGGAAAGGCAACGGTGGCAAAGGCAAGAAGAAGAAGTGTTTCAACTGTGGGACACCTGGCCACCTAAGCAAGGATTGTCGTAAGAAGAAGAAGACTGGCTGCTTCCACTGTGGCGAAGCAGGGCATTTAGTGAAGGATTGCCCTAAGAAGGGGCAAAGGACGGGGTCTACCTCAGGTGGACAGGTGCAAGCTCTTATGGCACCAGGTCAGGCTAGGGGGCAAGTACAGGCTCTCGCGGTTCCACCAATTCAGGAGAGAGGTAGAACTATTTCCGTTGAAAGTCTGGTTTTACTATTTGATCATCCTGTCCGTACATTGTTTGATTCAGGCGCATCGCATTCGTTTATCTCATCATCATTAGTTGAGTCACTGCACTTAGACACCAGTCTGGTAGATGATCCCTTGGTTGTTTCAAACCCAATTGGGGGCTCCACTTATTTGTCCATGATATGTTTGGGTTTGAAGATTTCTATACTTAGCATTGAGTTTAGATGTGATGCTTTTGTGTTGGGCTTCACGGGCTATGGGTTGATTTTGGGCATGGACTGGTTATCCAGTAATGGTGCCGTTCTTGATTGCGAAAGGAGAGTTGTTAGGCTCATGACCCGCTTGGGTAACACTCTCGAGATTTCTTGTAATCCCATGGACTCTGTTATGCTAAGTTATCTTGAGTCGCTTGACGCTTCGGTCGAGAGTTTGCAATCTGTTAGAGTGGTCCGGGAATATCCGGATGTGTTTGAGGAGGTGAAGGGCTTACCTCCGAAGCGGGAGATTGACTTCCGAATATATCTGGTGGATAATGCTAAACCTGTATCTTTACCAGTGCGCCACATGGCTCCTCGTGAGAGGAGGGAACTCCATAAGCAAGTAGGGGAGTTGCTTGAGAAGGGGTTCATAAGACGAAGTATATCGGAGTGGGGTGCTCCAGTAGTATTTGCTACGAAGGCGGATGGGTCCCTCAGACTTTGTGTAGACTATAGAGAACTCAACAAGCTCACAAAGAAGAATAGACACCCATTGCCGAGGATTGATGATCTTTTCGATCGGTTGGTTGGCGCTTCAGTATTTTCTCAGTTGGACTTAGCCACGGGGTTTCATCAGTTGAGGGTCGCCGAGGATAGCATAGACAAGACTGCCTTTAGAACTCCGGATGGTTTCTATGAGTGGCTTGTGATGCCATTTGGGTTGACGAACGCCCCTGCATACTTTGTTGATTTGATGAGTAGGGTGTTCAGGGAGTTCCTTAATAAATTCGTGGTGGTCTTTGTGGATGATATCTTAGTATTTTCTAAGAGTGAAGAAGAGCATGCCCTACATCTTGGGGAGGTTTTGAAGACTCTTCGAGCACATAGCCTTAAGGCTAAATTCTCTAAATGTCACTTCTGGAGGAAGGAGGTGCGGTTCTTGGGGCACGTGGTCTCCAAGGAAGGGATAGCTGTGGATCCCGCAAAGGTAGTATCAATTCAGGATTGGAAGGTTCCGAAGAATGCTACCGAAGTAAGAAGTTTCTTGGGGTTGGCGGGTTATTATAGGAAGTTTATCAAAGACTTCGCGAAGATATCAGCCCCATTAACCCGCTTAACGAAGAAGAATCTTGTTTTCACATGGGACGTAGATTGTGATGATGCGTTCCGATGGTTAAAGAGAGCTTTAACCACTGCTCCAGTTTTAGTATTACCAGAAGGGAGCAAGCCGTTTGTTGTCTATACCGATGCTTGTTGGACAGGACTTGGCGCAGTCTTAATGCAAGAGGGAAGGGTAATAGCCTATGGTGGAAGGCAGTTGAGGGCACATGAGAAAAATTACCCTACCCATGATTTAGAGTTGGCCGCTATTGTTTTTGCGCTTAAGATTTGGCGCCATTATCTTCTTGGTGAGAGATTCGAATTGTTCACTGACCACAAATCATTGAAGTACTTGTTTTCCCAGAAGGATTTGAATCTGAGACAGCAAAGGTGGATGGAATTCTTAGCATCCTATGATTTCGAGATAGCATATACCCCTGGCAAGGGTAATGTGGTGGCGGACGCCTTGAGCAGGAAGAGGTTGTCCTTGAGTCCATTGTTCGTGGAACAACGAAGCTTGGAATTTATCTCGATGTTTGATTTCAGACCTTCCGTCGATTATGTACCCGGTTTGCTAGCTTCCTTGGAGGTTAGACCTACTCTTTTGGGGCGGATTGGAGAAGCACAGAGAGACGACCCACAGTTGGTTGAGTTGGTGGAGAAGCTCATAAGGGGGGAGTCGTCCAGCCATTTGAGTAGGTATACCCTAGCGATATGGGGTGCTTGCGTAGAGATGGTAGACTTTGTGTACCGCAAGACGAGGGTTTGAGGAAGGTTATTCTTGATGATGCACACCGTTCTAGGATGACCATTCATCCCGGTGGGGACAAGATGTACCAAGACATGAAGAGGGTTTTCTTCTGGGCCGGTATGAAGAAAGATGTGGCCGAGTATGTCGCTCGATGCTTGGTGTGCCAACAAGTGAAGGCGGAGCAAAAGAAACCAGGTGGGTTGCTTCACCCATTGGAAGTTCCGCAATGGAAGTGGGATAGCGTCTCGATGGATTTTATTGACGGGTTACCCAGATCAAGAAAGGGTAATACAGGAATTTGGGTGGTGGTAGACAGACTTACTAAGAGCGCCCATTTCATACCTGTGAAGAGCAAGAGGACCGCTCCATGGCTAGCTTCAGTATATCTTCGAGAGATTGTTCGATTGCATGGGGTACCCTCTAGCATAGTGAGTGATCGAGATCCTATCTTCACTAGCGAGTTCTGGAGGAGTTTACAAGAAGCAGTGGGGACTCAATTGTGTCTAAGCACCGCATATCATCCTCAGACAGACGGCCAGACTGAGAGGGTGAATCGTGTTCTAGAAGACCTTTTGAGGCTTTGTATCTTAGATTTTGGAGGTACATGGGAAGAGCATCTTCCATTGGTGGAGTTCGCATATAATAACAGCTTTCAGTCCAGTATTGGTATGGCTCCTTTCGAAGCTCTCTATGGAAGGCCTTGTCGATCACCTGCATGTTGGTGGGAATCTACGGATAAGATCTTGCTTGGGCCTGATATGATTAGGGAGACTTCTGAGAAGATTGACTTGATTCGAAGAAGGATGAAAGCAGCGCAGGATAGGCAAAAATCTTATGCGGACAGGAGAAGGACGGATCTTGAGTTTGAAGTTGGGGACATGGTCTTTGTCAAAGTGTCTCCGTTACGAAATGTGGTTCGCTTTGGATCTGTTGGGAAGTTAGCACCAAGGTTCGTAGGGCCATTTCCCATCAAGGAAAGGATTGGACGGATGGCATATAGAGTGGAGTTGCCCGACAGACTTAGTGGTGTACATGATGTATTCCATGTGTCCCATTTGAGGAAATGCTTACATGAGACCGCAGAGGTGGTAGAGCCGAGCTTGCTTAGAGATGTAGAGGTAGAGCGTGATGCGACTATTCGACGAGCTCCTACTCGCATCCTTGGGTCAGAGACTAGGAAGTTGAGAAACAGAGAGGTTCAACTAGTCAAAGTGCAATGGGGAGAAGATGAGAGCAACGCAACTTGGGAGACGAAAGCGAAGATGCGTTCATTGTACCCATTTCTTTTTGAGGGTACGTCTTTACTTTCTCCTCTATCGTTGTCTAGTACTTATCTTATCTTTAGTATATCCTCTCGTTAGTACTGATTGACCTTTAGATAGGGTAAACCTATGGTTGAAACATGTTATGGTTGATGGATGCAAGTGGATGCAAGTGTTTGCTAGTGGTTGCTCGTGGATGCATATACACACACTCTAGGCACTAGATCGGCTCAGTCACTTCATATTGCATATTGCATAAAAATTGTGTGTAGGAGGCTATATTTATGGATGTATAATGATTGTGTTATCATATGGATGATGCATTTTGGTGAATGATTGTGCACTCATGTAGATATTGTATGTGTCGATAGGGTTCTCTCGCATACATAATGGATGCATGGCACTATCATGGTTTGCATATGTTCATACATTAGATAGGGAACATATACACACACTTTTTGCATATGCTCATACATCAATAGAAACTGTGTAAGGACAATGGATGCCCATGGTTGATGGATTGAGTAGATGGTTGTTTGGATGGTAGGATATGCATTCTCCTTAGCTTAGAGATTTCGGGGACGAAATCCTTTAAGGAGGGGAGAATGTAACACCCCAAATTTTAGTTAATACTAAAATTCACTAATTACAGGATAAATAATCTCAGATGTGGGAATTGGGGGTAACGGGCTGCGTCATTGCGTTCGTCTCGGAAAAATACGCGAAATAGAGTCCGAGTTTTCGAGAATCGGAGTCCGTATGGCCCAGTTAAGGCCCAATGAAGTTTGCAGAAAAATTAAAGCTAAAAACAGATTTAAAGATTTAAAATCAGATTTCAAAATGGAGCCAGCGGGGGTAGGCGGGAAGCTTCCCGCCCTAACCATGTCGACAGGGCTGTCGACAAGCCTGTCGACAGGGGGGTCGACTTGCCTGTCGACATGGGCGCGGCGTCCAGAGAACCTGGGTGCACCAGGTTGGGTTTTAGGCTGGCTTGGAGGGCTGGGTTCTAGAGATTTCCTAAATCTAACGGACCTAATCTAATCTAGGGTTAATCTAAGGGCCTAAAACACTCACCTAATCTATAAATACACCCTAAACCTACCCTAATCCATACTAAAAATAGAAATGATGGCCTCATGCCGCCAAATTAAATCCTAGAAGGAGCCTCCACTAATTTATGAAGGAAGTTGCAAGCTAATCACTCTCTAATCAATCTCTAATCATCACCATCTTCATATTTAGCAACTAATTCCACTTCATAAGTTTGCTAATCTTGGTTTTGGTGAGTTTCTATCACTTTAACATCAATTGTTAAAGTAAGTAGATTGGGTGTAATGAGACTTATGGTCTTAAATGCGGATTAGTGAGTTTGAATCATTTATAATGATATGCTACTCTATGTTTTCCTATGTTTATGCATAATTAATAAGTGGGTTTATGCATGTTTGATAAGTTGGTTTATGCATGTTTAACAAGTTGGTTTATGCATGTTTAACAAGTGGGTTTACGCATATTTAATAAGTGGATTTATGCAAAGTGAGTTATGCAAGTTCACATGCAAGTTATGTGTATGATGTTATGTAAGTTATGTAGGTGGTTATGCAAGTTCATATGCAAGTTATGTATATGCTTAAATGCAAGTTTAACATGATTTGCAAGTTATGCATGCTTATGCAAGTATATGAATGCTTATGCAAGATATGTATATGCTTAAATGCAAGTTTAACATGATATGCAAGTTATGCATGCTTATGCAAGTATGTGAATGCTTATGCAAGTATGTGAATGCTTATGCAAGTATGAGAATGCTTATGCAAGTTATGTGTATGCTTAAATGTATGTTTAACATGTTATGCAAGATATGTGTATGATAATATGCAAGTTTGGGTTAAATGTAGTTGGGTTAATATATGCTCATATATGCAAGTTGACATCCTCTTAACCCATGACAAAGTTATATGCTAAACCCATGATATTTGTGTTGGATCTTCCCCTTTATTATGTCATGAAATGAGAACGATTTACGTGGGGAATGATGGGGTTGGTAAATATGTTAATAAAAGTATGATTGGGTATGATTAAGCATACCATAAAAAAATAAATTAACATAAGTGGGAATTTACCTATTGAGTTAGGTCTACCCCATGGGAATTTACCTATTGAGTTAGGTCTACCCATGTTATGAAAAACTTGATATTAATTAGGGATAATTAATATGGGGGTGATTAATTAGGTGTAATTAATCGACTAAGACACGAGGTTGGACTCATTTGTAGTGTAAAACTGCCCGGACCCGACCGGCTTAACCAGTTGCTACAAATGTCAGCCCAATGTGAGAGGTCTTAGCCATAAATTAAATACGTGATTAAAGTAAAGACACGAGGTTAGACTCTGTTATGACGTAAGACTGCCCGGACTCTACCGGCTTAACCAGGCGGTCATAACAGCCAGTCTAATGTGGGAGGTCTTTGTGGGAGATCACGGTCTTAATTAATTAAGAAACACTTAACCATATTAGCATGTAGTGGGACATGAGGGGTTAAGTGGGTGCCTTGGGTGGCATGTGGAATCTAGTGGGTTGCCTTGGGTGGCAATAGAAAATACGATTAGAATACTTAACCAAGTGAAACATGTAATTAAACATGATTAAAGGGTTAAGTGGGATTCACTAGATAAGTGACAAGCTTAGGTGGGTAGCTTGTGGGGGCCCATTTCAACCAATATCCCAAACGTATCTTTGTGGGCTCGACCCATGTCGAGTGACGGGACACGCATATTGGGCTTGATTATAAGAGGCCAAAACGGGTTAGCGGTGGCAACGCAAGTCCAACGGGTTTCATATGCGTGTGTGGGCCCGGGCTGGTAGATAAGCCGTTGTTGCATCGTGTAGATATAAAGCCGTGCACCGTTGATATTATCAGGTGGCCACTTTAGGGGAGTGATACACCCCACTGTGGGACCAGCACGGGTATCTACGGTAGGGAGCCGATCGCTTGGGGAGTAGTGGGGTACACCTAGTGGAGATAGGTGCAGACGGAACCTATGTGGTCAGCTAGGGGTACATGAAACTACTAGTTATATCTTTCTTTAAGTCCTTGGGTGGGATCAATCTTTGAGTAGGAATGACTGGTGTGGTGCAGTGTAGTAATTATCCTTGGGTGGGTAGATGCGTCTTTACAGTTATCTTAGTTTATCCTAAGTATACCAAGCTGCTTAGTGTAGCCATTCATCCCCAGACATTACCGTAGGTCAAGTTTATGTCTTCTCTGGTTACTTTAATGATTGTATTGTTAAAGTTATAGGACTCGCTCAGACTTATGTCTGACCCCGTTGTTTTTATCTTTTTCCCAACCCTCAGGTCCTACGGTGGATCCTAGCAGTAGTGGAGCTTGATCGGATTGCTGTTCCAGTCTTTAGGAGCTTGGATAGATGTAAAGCTCCAGTTACTCAGTTATCTTTTCTTTTGTCTTGGCTATTGTATGAGAGAGTGGGATTATGTACTTCTTATTTTGATGGATATTGTACTTGACTTCTATTGTGGTTTTATGATGTAACCAGACATGTTTATTTCCGCTGTTATGAGATGATGTTTTTAAATTTCAAGTACTATTTATATCTGTCTTGTTGTAATTTTTCTGTTCTATATTCACTAAAATATTCCACCGATGTTATGGCATTCCCTTAGAGAGTGACCATAGCGGGCGTGGGGTGTTACAATAGAAGTACGTACAATGTTGTATATGGAAAGGGCATCAATATTTGTAACAATAAAAGGTATAATATAATATTTTATCTGAAAATAAGTATAATATAAATTTTGTTTTCATGTAATATGTTGTTTGAGACATGTTATGGTTGATGGATGCAAGTGGATGCAAGTGTTTGCTAGTGGTTGCTCGTGGATGCATATACACACACTCTAGGCACTAGATCGGCTCAGTCACTTCATATTGCATATTGCATAAAATTGTGTGTAGGAAAATATATTTATGGATGTATAATGGTTGTGTTATCACATGGATGATGCATTTTGGTGAATGATTGTGCACTCATGTAGATATTGTATGTGTCGATAGGGTTTTCTCGCATACATAATGGATGCATGGCACTATCATGGTTTGCATATGTTCATACATTAGATAGGGAACATATACACACACTTTTTGCATATGCTCATACATCATTAGAAATTGTTTTAAGGACAATGGATGCCTGTGTTTGATGGATTGAGTAGATGGTTGTTTGGATGGTAGGATATGCATTCTCCTTAGCCTAGAGATTTCGGGGACGAAATCCTTTAAGGAGGGGAGAATGTAACACCCCGAATTTTGGGATAATACTAAAATTCACTAATTACAGGATAAATAATCTCAGACGTGGGAATTGGGGGAAACGGGCTGCGTCATTACGTTCGTCTCGGAAAAATACGCGAAATAGAGTCCGAGTTTTCGAAAATCGGAGTCCGTATGGCCCAGTTATGGCCCAATGAAGTTTGCAGAAAATTTAAAACTAAAACAGATTTAAAAATTTAAAATATTCAGATTTGGAATGGGCCAGGCGGGGTCAGGCGGGAAGCTTCCCGCCCAGCCCATGTCGACAGGGCTGTCGACAGGCCTGTCGACATGCCTGTCGACTTGCCTGTCGACAGGGTGGCGCCGTTCTGTGAACCTGGGTGCACCAGGTTGCACCAGGTTGGGTTTCAGGCTGGCTAGGAGGGCTGGTTCTAGAGATTTCCTAAATCTAAGGGTCCTAATCTAATCTAGGGTTAATCTAAGGGCCTAAAACACTCACCTAATCCTATAAATAAGACCATAACCCTACCCTAATTCATACATAATTAAGTCTTGTAACTAAACTATGGCAAAATGAAATTTGAGCATGGCCTCCACTAGTTCATGAAGAAAGTTGCAAGCTAATCCCTCTCTAATCAATCTCTAATCATCATTATCTTCATAGTTTGCAACTAATAAGGTTGCTAATCTTGAGTTTGGTGAGTTTCTATCACTTTAACATCAATTGTTAAAGTAAGTAGATTGGGTGTAATAAGACTTATGGTCTTAGATGCGGATTAGTGAGTATGAATCATGTATAATGATATGTTACTCTATGTTGTTCTATGTTTATGCATATTTGATGAGTTGGTTTATGCATGCTTAATAAGTTGATTTATGCATGTTTAACAAGTTGATATATGCATGTTTAATAAGTGGATTTATGCATATTTAATAAGTGGAAGTATGCATGTTTAGTAAAGTGATATGCAAGTTAAGTGTATGTTTAAATGCAAGTTGAAAGTGATATGCAAGTTAAGTGTATGTTTAAATGCAAGTTGAAAGTGATATGCAAGTTATGCATGCTTATGCAAGTGTATGGATGCTTATGCGAGTCATATATATGTTTAAATGCAAGATTTATGTGATATGCAAGTTATGCATGCTTATGCGAGTATATGAATGCTTTTGCAAGATATGTATATGCTTAAATGACATGATATGCAAGTTATGCAAGTATGTGAATGCTTATGCAAGTATGTGAATGCTTATGCAAGTTATGTGTATGCTTAAATGCATATTTAACATGTTATGCAAGTTATGAGAATGCCTATATGCAAGTTCAACATGTTATGCAAGATATGTGTATGATAATATGCAAGCTCATATGCAACATGTTATGCAAATCATATGTATGATAATATGCAAGTTTGGGTTATATGTAGTTGGGTTAATATATGCTCATATATGCAAGTTGACATCCTCTTAACCCATGACAAAGTTTGTAACACCCCACTCCCGCTATGGTCACTCACTAAGGGAATGCCATAACATCGGTGGAGTATTTTAGTGAATATAGAACAGAAAAATTACAACAAGACAGATATAAATAGTACTTGAAATTTTAAAACATCATCTCATAACAGCGGAAGTAAAACATGTCTGGTTACATCATAAAACCATAATAAAGGTCAAGTACAATATCCATCAAAATAAAGGAATACATAATCCCACTCTCATACAATAGCCAAAACAGAAGAAAAGATAACTGGATAACTGGAGCTTTACATCTACCCAAGCTCCTAAAGACTGGAACAGCAATCCGATCAAGCTCCACTACTGCTAGGATCCACCACAGGACCTGAGGGTTGGGAAAAAGATAAAAACAACGGGGTCAGACATAAGTCTGAGCGAGTCCTATAACTTTAACAATACAATCGTTAAAGTAACCAGAGAAGACATGAATTGATATACGGTAACATATAGGGATGAATAGCTACCCTAAGCAATCAACTAAACTAAGATAAAGGATAAAGACGCATCTACCCTTCCTAAGGTAAATTACTAAACTGCACCACACCAGTCGTTCTTAACTTAAAGGTTGATCCCACCTAAGGACTTATAAAATTACTTTAATAGTACTTGCGTACCCCTAGATGACCAAGTAGGCGCCACGGGGCCCTACAATCCACTAGGTGTACACACTACTCCCCATTCGATCGGCTCCCTAACGTAGATACCCGTGCTGGCCCCACCATGGGGTGTACCATTCCCCAACGTGGCAACCCAATATAATTAACGGTGCACGGCTTATATCTACACGATGCAACAACGGCTTATCTACCAACCCGGGCCCACTCACGCATATGAAGCCCGTTGGACTTGCGTTGCCACCGCTAACCCGTTTCGGCCTCTTATAATCAAACCCAATACGCGTGTCCCGTCACTCGACATGGGTCGAGCCCACAAAGATACGTTTGGGATATTGGTTGAAATGGGCCCCCACAAGCTACCCACTTAAGCTTGTCAAATATCTAGTGTATCCCACTTAACCCTTTAATCATGTTTAATTACATGTTTCTCTTGGTTAAGTATACTAATCGTATTTTCCATTGCCACCCAAGGCACCCACTTAACCCCTCATGTCCCACTACATGCTATAATGGTTAAGTGTTTCTTAATTAATTAAGACCGTGATCTCCCGTAAAGACCTCCCACATTAGACTGACTGTTATGACCGCCTGGTTAAGCCGGTAGAATCCGGGCAGTCTTACGTCATAACAGAGTCTAACCTCGTGTCTTTACCTTAATCACGTTTTTAATTTGTGCCTAAGACCTCTCACATTGGGCTGACATTTGTAGCAACTGGTTAAGCCGGTCGGGTCCGGGCAGTTTTACACTACAAATGAGTCCAACCTCGTGTCTTAGTCGATTAATTACACCTAATTAATCACCCCCATATTAATTATCCCTAATTAATGTCAAGCTTTTCATAACATGGGTAGACCTAACTCAATAGGTAAATTCCCATGGGGTAGACCTAACTCAATAGGTAAATTCCCAACACATAGTATGGGTACACCTAACTTAATAGGCAAATTCCCATACTATGTTCCTTTATTTTAGGTTATGCATAATTATATTAATTTCACACAACCTTATTAACTTATGCATTTAATTACCCCATCGTTCCCACGTAATTTCGTTCTCATGATATAACACATATAAAAGGTGTCAACTTGCATATGAATGAACATGTTTCAAAGGTGCCATCTTGCATATTAACAAACACATAACTTGCACATGCACTTGCATAACATGTCACATAACTTGCATATAATATGTCACATAACTTACATATTCACTTGCATAACAAACTTGCATATTAATAAACATGTAACTTGCATATTTTCTTACATGTAACTTGCATATTAACAAACATGTAACTTGCATATTAACAAACATGTAACTTGCATATTTACAAACATGTAACTTGCATATTTACTTACATGTGACTTGCATATCAACAAACATGAATCTTGCATATTAACAAACATGTAACTTGCATATTTTCTTACATGTAACTTGCATATTAACAAACATGTAACTTGCATATTAACAAACATGTAACTTGCATATTTTCAAACATGTAACTTGCATAGCATATCACCATGAACTTGCATAACATGCATATGATTACATAGCCCACAACTTGCATATTTAGCATCATGCAAACATAACATACATCATATTAATCTTGCATAAACTTACATACTCAACATGCATAAACATAAGATTAATGCTAACATCATATCATATGATTCAAAGCTCATTAATCCACATACAAAACCATAAATCTCATCACATCTCATCTAATTAGTTTACCAAAAGATCATCAAAGTGATAGAAACTCACAACTAGCAACTTTGCACACCAAATAAAGAAGATTAAGATGCTAAGAAGAGATTAGAGGTTGATTTGAGAGTGATTAGCATGCAACCCTCTTCATAAAATTAGTGGAGGCCATGAGAGCTAGCATTTTGCCATAGTTTAGTTACTAGGTTTAATTATGAATGAATTAGGGTAGGGTTAGGGTCTTATTTATAGGATTAGAAAGTGTTTTAGGCCCTTAGATTAACCCTAGATTAGATTAGGACCCTTAGATTTAGGAAATCTCTAGAACCAGCCCTCCTAGCCAGCCTGAAACCCAACCTGGTGCAATCTGGTGCACCCAGGTTCACTGGGCGCCTGGACCCTGTCGACAGGCAAGTCGACAGGCATGTCGACACCCCTGTCGACAGGCCTGTCGACAGCCCTGTCGACATGGGCTGGGCGGGAAGCTTCCCGCCTGACCCCGCCTGGCCCAGCCCAAATCTGAATATTTGAATTTTTAAATCTGTTTTAGTTTTAAATTTTCTGCAAACTTCATTGGGCCATAACTGGGCCATACGGACTCCGATTTTCGAAAACTCGGACTCTATTTCGCGTATTTTTCCGAGACGAACGTAATGACGTAGCCCGTTTCCCCTAATTCCCACATCTGAGATTTATTATACTTTAATTTCCAACCATTAGTGTTAATTGAAATTCGGGGTGTTACATTCTCCCCTACTTAAAGGATTTCGCCCTCGAAATCTCTAAGTTAAGAAGAACGTATCCTACCAACCAACAACCATCTACTAAACCATCAACCACAAGCAACCATTGTCCTTAGAAACTTCTAATGATGTATGAACATATGCAGAAAGTGTGTGTATATGTCCGTATACTAATGCAAAATCAGGCGGTCTACTGATTCAGTCGACCTCCTTAATGCAAACCATGATAGTGCCATGCATCCAATATGTATGCGAAACCCTATTGACACATACAAATTTCTACATGCGTGCACAACCATACACAAAAATGCATCATCCATATGATAACACAACCATGATACATCCATCAATTCTATCTAGCACATCCATTTATGCAATATGCAACATGAAGTGTCTGAGCCGATCTAGTGCCTAATGTGTGTGTATATGCGTCCACGAGCAACCACTAGCAATCAATTGCATCCACATGCATCCATCAACCATAACATGTTTCAAACACATGTTTCAACCATAGGTTTTACCCTATCTAAAGGTCCTAGGTACTAGCGAGAGGATATACTAAAGATAAGATAAGTACTAGACAAGCGATAAAGGAGAAGTTAAAAGACATACTCTCAAAAAGAAATGGATACAAAGAACGCATCTTCGCTTCCGTCTCCCAAGTAGCATTGCTTTCGTCATCTCCCCATTGCACTTTCACTAGCTGAACTTCTCTATTCCTCAACTTCCTAGTTTCTGACCCAAGGATGCGAGTAGGAGCTCGTCGAATCGTCGCATCACGCTCTACTTCTACATCTCTAAGCAAGCTCGGCTCTACCACCTCTGCGGTCTCATGTAAGCATTTCCTCAGATGTGATACATGGAATACATCGTGAACACCACTAAGTCTGTCGGGCAACTCTACCCTATATGCCATCCGTCCAATCCTTTCCTTAATAGGAAACGGCCCAACAAACCTTGGTGCTAACTTCCCAACGGACCCGAAGCGAACAACATTTCTCAATGGAGATACTTTGACAAAAACCATGTCCCCAACCTCAAACTCAAGATCCGTTCTTCTCCGATCCGCATAAGATTTCTGTCTATCTTGCGCTGCCTTCATCCTTCTACGAATCAAATCAATCTTCTCTGAAGTCTCTCTAACCATATCTGGCCCAAGCAAGATCTTATCCGTAGATTCCCACCAACATGTAGGAGATCGACAAGGCCTTCCATAAAGAGCTTCGAAAGGTGCCATGCCAATACTGGACTGAAAGCTGTTATTATATGCGAACTCCACCAAAGGAAGATGTTCTTCCCATGTACCTCCAAAATCCAAGATACAAAGCCTCAAGAGATCTTCTAAGATACGGTTCACCCTCTCGGTCTGACCGTCTGTCTGAGGATGATATGCGGTGCTCAAACACAACTGAGTCCCTACCGCCTCTTGCAAACTTCTCCAAAACTCACTAGTGAAGATAGGATCTCGATCACTCACAATGCTGGATGGTACGCCATGCAATCTAACAATCTCTCTAACATAGACTGAAGCAAGCCATGGAGCGGTCCTCTTACTCTTCACGGGTATAAAATGGGCACTCTTGGTAAGTCTGTCCACCACAACCCAAATTCCCGTATTGCCCTTCCTCGATCTCGGTAACCCATCGATGAAATCCATCGAGACACTATCCCACTTCCATTGCGGGACTTCCAATGGGTGTAGCAACCCACCGGGTTTCTTTTGCTCCGCTTTAACTTGTTGGCACACCAAGCATCTAGCCACATACTCGGCCACATCTTTCTTCATACCGGCCCAGAAGAAAACTCTCTTCATGTCTTGGTACATTTTGTCTCCACCGGGATGAATAGTCATTCTCGAACGATGTGCATCATCCAAAATAGCCTTCTTCAAACCCTCATCTTGCGGTACACAAAGTCTACCGTCTCTATGCAACCATCCCTTATCATCTATGGTGTATCTACCCAAATGGCTGGACGACTCCCCTCTTATAAGCTTCTCTACCAACTCAACCAACTGTGGGTCGTCTCGCTGAGCCTCGCCAATCCGTCCCAAAAGGGTAGGTCTAACTTCCAAGGATGCCAACAAACCAGGTACAAAATCAACAGAAGGTCTGAAGTCAAACAAAGAAAGAAACTCCAAGCTTCGCCGTTCCACGAACAATGGACTCAAAGATAGCCTTTTTCTACTCAAGGCGTCTGCCACCACGTTACCCTTGCCAGGGGTATACGCTATCTCAAAATCATAGGATGCTAAGAACTCCATCCACCTTTGCTGTCTTAAATTTAAATCCTTCTGGGAGAATAGGTACTTCAATGATTTATGGTCGGTGTACAACTCGAATCTCTCACCAAGAAGATAATGGCGCCAAGACTTAAGTGCGAAAACAATCGCGGCCAACTCTAGATCATGGGTAGGGTAATTCTTCTCATGCACTCTCAATTGCCTCCCTCCATAGGCTATTACCCTTCCCTCCTGCATCAAGACTGCGCCCAATCCTGTTCCACAAGCATCGGTATAAACAACAAACGGCTTACTCCCATCTGGGAGCACTAAAACTGGTGCGGTGGTCAAAGCTCTCTTTAACCGTCGGAAAGCATCATCACAATCTACGTCCCATAAGAAAACGAGATTCTTCTTCGTCAAGCGGGTTAATGGGGCTGATATCTTCGCGAAGTCTTTGATGAACTTCCTATAATATCCTGCCAACCCCAAGAAACTTCTTACCTCGGTAGCATTTTTAGGAACTTTCCAATCCTGGATAGATACTATCTTTGCGGGATCCACAGCTATCCCTTCCTTAGAGACCACATGCCCTAAGAATCGCACTTCTCTTCTCCAAAAATGACATTTAGAGAATTTAGCTTTTAGACTATGCGCTCGAAGAGTCTCCAACACTTCCTTGAGATGTAAGGCATGCTCTTCTTCACTCTTGGAAAAGACCAAGATGTCATCCACAAAAACTACTACAAACTTATTCAGATACTCTCTGAACACTCTACTCATGAGATCAACAAAGTATGCCGGGGCGTTTGTCAACCCAAATGGCATCACTAGCCACTCATAAAAACCATCCGGAGTTCGGAAAGCAGTCTTCTCTATACTGTCCTCCGCCACTCTCAACTGATGAAACCCTGTAGCTAAGTCCATCTGCGAAAATACTGAGGCGCCAACCAACTGATCAAAGAGATCATCTATCCTTGGTAATGGGTGTCTATTCTTCTTTGTGAGCTTATTAAGTTCTCTATAATCCACACAAAGTCTGAGGGACCCATCCGCCTTCGTGGCAAACACAACTGGAGCTCCCCACTCCGATATACTTCGCCTTATGAACCCCTTCTCAAGCAACTCCCCTACTTGCTTATGAAGTTCTCTTCTCTCACGAGGAGCCATATGGCGCACTGGCAAAGACACTGGTTTGGCATTATCCACCAAATAAATTCGGAAATCTATCTCCCGCTTCGGAGGCAAACCCTTCACTTCTTCAAACACATCCGGATATTCCCGGACCACTCTGACTGAACGCAAACTCTCGACCGAAGCATCGAGCGATTCAAGATAACTTAGCAAAACAGATTCCATGGGATTACAAGAGATCTCGAGAGTATTACCCAAGCGGGTCATAAGCCTGACAACTCTCCTTTCACAATCAAGAACGGCACCATTACTGGATAACCAGTCCATGCCCAAAATCAACCCATAGCCCGTGAAGCCTAATACAAAAGCATCACATCTAAACTCAACGCTAAGTATAGAAATCTTCAAACCCAAACATATCATAGACAGGTATATGGAGCCCCCAATTGGGTTTGAAACAACCAAGGGATCATCAACTAGACTGGTGTCTAAGTGCAGTGACTCAACTAATGATGATGAGATAAAAGAATGCGATGCGCCAGAGTCAAACAAAGTACGAACTGGATGATCAAACAGAAAAACCAGACTTTCAACGGAAATAGTTCTACCTCTCTGCTGAATCGGTGGAACTGAGAGAACCTGAACTTGCCCCCCTGACTGAGGTGGTGCTATAAGAGCTTGCACCTGACCTCCTGAGGTAGACCCCGTCTTCTGCCCCTTCTTTGGGCAGTTTTTCACAAGATGCCCCGCTTCACCACAATGAAAGCAACCGGTCTTCTTCTTTTTGCGACAATCCTTACTGAGATGCCCTGGTGTACCACAATTGAAGCACTTCTTCTTTGTCTTCTTCTTGTCACCATTGCCTTTTCCACCCTTGCCTTGTTGTTGTTGTTGCGGTTTCTTCTGATCCCCCTTTTTTTCTGGTGCCTTAGAATTCTTATCATCCTCATGCATAAGTGCCATATAGACAAGTTTCTCAAAAGTGGCCCCCATAGGAATGTGAGTCATAGCTATTCCTTGCAATGGTTCGTTCAAGCCTCTAACGAACCTCAAAGCCTTCTTCTCCGGTGTATTCACCAACTCTATGCCAAATCTTGCTAATTGATTGAATTTGTTGACATATTCTTTCACCGTGAGATTCCCTTGCTTCAAATTCAAGAACTTCTCCATAAACAGATTCTCTTCCGCCCTTGAGAGAAACTTAGCCCCAAACCTTTGCTTGAAATCCGCCCAAGAGTCAACAGGGCGTTCTCCATTAGTGACCTCCCACCAGAATGAGGCCTCTCCCTTCATTAACCAAGCCGCCAACTTGACTTTCTTTCCCTCTTCCACTTCAAAGATATCCAGCAACTCTTCCACTTCCTTAAGCCAATCTCTAGCCTCTACGAAAGTCTCTGAACCTAGAAAAGGTTTTCCTCCTATAGCCTTGAACTCCTTGCAAACCTTAGCAAAATTATCCACTCTAGGCTGAGGAGGTGGAGCGGTTGTCTCTGGTGTAGTAGCATTGGCTGGGCCCGCAACCGCGGCCCTAGCCTCTTGCAACCTCCTATACCATAGTGGTATAACTAAACCCTCCGGGATGTTAAGATCTTCAGCCATGCTGAAACGAAAGAGGAAAGATTCAAAAAGGAGATTCCGAAAGATAACGATATGGCTATTGGGGATTATGCTTTTCTTTTTCAAAAACTTTTCCTTTTAAAGACATGTTTTTGAAAATACTTTCTTCGAAAATACTCTTAGAAAATAGTTTTTCTAAAAAAAATTATCTGTTCTGGTAACCTTAAGCTCTGATACCACGTGTAACACCCCACTCCCGCTATGGTCACTCACTAAGGGAATGCCATAACATCGGTGGAGTATTTTAGTGAATATAGAACAGAAAAATTACAACAAGACAGATATAAATAGTACTTGAAATTTTAAAACATCATCTCATAACAGCGGAAGTAAAACATGTCTGGTTACATCATAAAACCATAATAAAGGTCAAGTACAATATCCATCAAAATAAAGGAATACATAATCCCACTCTCATACAATAGCCAAAACAGAAGAAAAGATAACTGGATAACTGGAGCTTTACATCTACCCAAGCTCCTAAAGACTGGAACAGCAATCCGATCAAGCTCCACTACTGCTAGGATCCACCACAGGACCTGAGGGTTGGGAAAAAGATAAAAACAACGGGGTCAGACATAAGTCTGAGCGAGTCCTATAACTTTAACAATACAATCGTTAAAGTAACCAGAGAAGACATGAATTGATATACGGTAACATATAGGGATGAATAGCTACCCTAAGCAATCAACTAAACTAAGATAAAGGATAAAGACGCATCTACCCTTCCTAAGGTAAATTACTAAACTGCACCACACCAGTCGTTCTTAACTTAAAGGTTGATCCCACCTAAGGACTTATAAAATTACTTTAATAGTACTTGCGTACCCCTAGATGACCAAGTAGGCGCCACGGGGCCCTACAATCCACTAGGTGTACACACTACTCCCCATTCGATCGGCTCCCTAACGTAGATACCCGTGCTGGCCCCACCATGGGGTGTACCATTCCCCAACGTGGCAACCCAATATAATTAACGGTGCACGGCTTATATCTACACGATGCAACAACGGCTTATCTACCAACCCGGGCCCACTCACGCATATGAAGCCCGTTGGACTTGCGTTGCCACCGCTAACCCGTTTCGGCCTCTTATAATCAAACCCAATACGCGTGTCCCGTCACTCGACATGGGTCGAGCCCACAAAGATACGTTTGGGATATTGGTTGAAATGGGCCCCCACAAGCTACCCACTTAAGCTTGTCAAATATCTAGTGTATCCCACTTAACCCTTTAATCATGTTTAATTACATGTTTCTCTTGGTTAAGTATACTAATCGTATTTTCCATTGCCACCCAAGGCAACCCACTTAAGATTCCACATGCCACCCAAGGCACCCACTTAACCCCTCATGTCCCACTACATGCTATAATGGTTAAGTGTTTCTTAATTAATTAAGACCGTGATCTCCCGTAAAGACCTCCCACATTAGACTGACTGTTATGACCGCCTGGTTAAGCCGGTAGAATCCGGGCAGTCTTACGTCATAACAGAGTCTAACCTCGTGTCTTTACCTTAATCACGTTTTTAATTTGTGCCTAAGACCTCTCACATTGGGCTGACATTTGTAGCAACTGGTTAAGCCGGTCGGGTCCGGGCAGTTTTACACTACAAATGAGTCCAACCTCGTGTCTTAGTCGATTAATTACACCTAATTAATCACCCCCATATTAATTATCCCTAATTAATGTCAAGCTTTTCATAACATGGGTAGACCTAACTCAATAGGTAAATTCCCATGGGGTAGACCTAACTCAATAGGTAAATTCCCAACACATAGTATGGGTACACCTAACTTAATAGGCAAATTCCCATACTATGTTCCTTTATTTTAGGTTATGCATAATTATATTAATTTCACACAACCTTATTAACTTATGCATTTAATTACCCCATCGTTCCCACGTAATTTCGTTCTCATGATATAACACATATAAAAGGTGTCAACTTGCATATGAATGAACATGTTTCAAAGGTGCCATCTTGCATATTAACAAACACATAACTTGCACATGCACTTGCATAACATGTCACATAACTTGCATATAATATGTCACATAACTTACATATTCACTTGCATAACAAACTTGCATATTAATAAACATGTAACTTGCATATTTTCTTACATGTAACTTGCATATTAACAAACATGTAACTTGCATATTAACAAACATGTAACTTGCATATTTACAAACATGTAACTTGCATATTTACTTACATGTGACTTGCATATCAACAAACATGAATCTTGCATATTAACAAACATGTAACTTGCATATTTTCTTACATGTAACTTGCATATTAACAAACATGTAACTTGCATATTAACAAACATGTAACTTGCATATTTTCAAACATGTAACTTGCATAGCATATCACCATGAACTTGCATAACATGCATATGATTACATAGCCCACAACTTGCATATTTAGCATCATGCAAACATAACATACATCATATTAATCTTGCATAAACTTACATACTCAACATGCATAAACATAAGATTAATGCTAACATCATATCATATGATTCAAAGCTCATTAATCCACATACAAAACCATAAATCTCATCACATCTCATCTAATTAGTTTACCAAAAGATCATCAAAGTGATAGAAACTCACAACTAGCAACTTTGCACACCAAATAAAGAAGATTAAGATGCTAAGAAGAGATTAGAGGTTGATTTGAGAGTGATTAGCATGCAACCCTCTTCATAAAATTAGTGGAGGCCATGAGAGCTAGCATTTTGCCATAGTTTAGTTACTAGGTTTAATTATGAATGAATTAGGGTAGGGTTAGGGTCTTATTTATAGGATTAGAAAGTGTTTTAGGCCCTTAGATTAACCCTAGATTAGATTAGGACCCTTAGATTTAGGAAATCTCTAGAACCAGCCCTCCTAGCCAGCCTGAAACCCAACCTGGTGCAATCTGGTGCACCCAGGTTCACTGGGCGCCTAGACCCTGTCGACAGGCAAGTCGACAGGCATGTCGACACCCCTGTCGACAGCCTTGTCGACATGGGCTGGGCGGGAAGCTTCCCGCCTGACCCCGCCTGGCCCAGCCCAAATCTGAATATTTGAATTTTTAAATCTGTTTTAGTTTTAAATTTTCTGCAAAACTTCATTGGGCCATAACTGGGCCATACGGACTCCGATTTTCGAAAACTCGGACTCTATTTCGCGTATTTTTCCGAGACGAACGTAATGACGTAGCCCGTTTCCCCTAATTCCCACATCTGAGATTTATTATACTTTAATTTCCAACCATTAGTGTTAATTGAAATTCGGGGTGTTACAAAGTTGTATGCTAAACCCATGATATTTGTGATGATCTTCCCCTTATTATGTCATGTAACGAGAACGATTTACGTGGGGAACGATGGGGTTGGTAAATATGCTAATAAATGAATGATTGGGTATGATTAAGCATACCATAAAAATAAATTACCATAAGTGGGAATTTACCTATTGAGTTAGGTCTACCCCATGAGAATTTACCTATTGAGTTAGGTCTACCCATGTTATGGAAAACTTGATATTAATTAGGGATAATTAATATGGGGGTGATTAATTAGGTGTAATTAATCGACTAAGACACGAGGTTGGACTCATTTGTAGTGTAAAACTGCCCGGACCCGACCGGCTTAACCAGTTGCTACAAATGTCAGCCCAATGTGAGAGGTCTTAGCCATAAATTAAATACGTGATTAAGGTAAAGACACGAGGTTAGACTCTGTTATGACGTAAGACTGCCCGGACTCTACCGGCTTAACCAGGCGGTCATAACAGCCAGTCTAATGTGGGAGGTCTTTGTGGGAGATCACGGTCTTAATTAATTAAGAAACACTTAACCATAATAGCATGTAGTGGGACATGAGGGGTTAAGTGGGTGCCTTGGGTGGCATGAGGAAATTTGGTGGTTGCCATGGGTGGCATGTGGAATCTAGTGGGTTGCCTTGGGTGGCAATAGAAAATACGATTAGAATGCTTAACCAAGTGGAAACATGTAATTAAACATGATTAAAGGGTTAAGTGGGATACACTAGATATTTGACAAGCTTAAGTGGGTAGCTTGTGGGGGCCCATTTCAACCAATATCCCAAACGTATCTTTGTGGGCTCGACCCATGTCGAGTGACGGGACACGCATATTGGGCTTGATTATAAGAGGCCAAAACGGGTTAGCGGTGGCAACGCAAGTCCAACGGGCTTCATATGCGTGTGTGGGCCCGGGCTGGTAGATAAGCCGTTGTTGCATCGTGTACATATAAAGCCGTGCACCGTTAGTATTGGGTAGCCACTTTAGGGGAGTGATACACCCCACTGTGGGACCAGCACGGGTATCTACGGTAGGGAGCCGATCGCTTGGGGAGTAGTGGGTACACCTAGTGGAAATAGGGGCAGACGGCACCTATGTAGGGGTACACGAAACTACTGGGTAAGAATTACTGGGTACACCTAGTGGAGATAGGGGCAGACGGCACCTATGTAGTGGGCTATGGGTACATGAAACTACTGGGGAAATTTTCTAAGTCCTTGGAAGGGATCAACCTTTAAGTAGGAATGACTGGTGTGGTGCAGTTAGTAATTATCCTTGGGTGGGTAGATGCGTCCTGACGATTATCTTAGTTTATCCTAAGTCTAACAAGCTGCTTAGTGTAGCCATTCATCCCCAGATATTACCGTAGGTCAAGTTTATGTCTTCTCTGGTTACCTTAATGATTGTATTGTTAAAGTTATAGGACTCACTCAGACTTATGTCTGACCCCGTTGTTTTTATCTTTTTCCCAACCCTCAGGTCCTACGGTGGATCCTAGCGGTAGTAGAGCTTGATCGGATTGCTGTTCCAGTCTTTTGGAGCTTGGGTAGATGTAAAGCTCCAGTTATCCAGTTATCTTTTCTTTTGTTATGGCTATTGTATGAGAGAGTGGGATTATGTACTTCTTTATATTTGATGGATATTGTACTTGACTTTTATCGTGGTTTTATGATGTAACCAGACATGTTTATTTCCGCTGTTATGAGATGATGTTTTAAAATTTCAAGTACTAGTTATATCTGTCTTGTTGTAATTTTTCTGTTCTATATTCACTAAAATACTCCACCGATGCTATGGCATTCCCTTAGTGAGTGACCGTAGCGGACGTGGGGTGTTACAGTCCTCCTCAATGTTTGTGTATGCATCAATAATATATTGTTGGAATAGACGACCACCTCGAAGCAAGGTTGCACCTTCATTTTCTCCACTTTATAACCAGAAGGCATAATATTCATGCATAGTTACATAAATTCGTTCACCGTTGGAGGAAAATTGAGTATTACGATATTCAATGCACGACCTATAACCATCTTCAGCGTAAGGGAAAAGTATTGGATACTGCATTACCATAAAAGCCTGATGTTTTTCATTTATATAGCGCAACACACCTACTTTCTCTTGCAGAATAGCATCTCGATGTCCATTTACACGATTCTCATTGCCAACTATTAAAGTAGCAACCTCGGAAGTAGTAGGCAGATTATATTACCTCCCATCCTTGTCCCTTCCACTAAGAATTCAAATCGTAACATCATGCAAATCAACAACTTTAAATCGATCTCTTGCCGTCCTAAACAGTTTTGCAAGTTCATTTGCATCATCAAACATACCTATTAATTTATTTACCAATGCTCTATCAACATCTATATTGTCCTTTTTTCAACATGCATGCAATCTGTTCTCCCTTTCATTTTTTGTATCATATATGTATAATTCACAAATTTGGGAATTCCATCAACAGGGAGGAGTGATCCAATCTTATGATGATTTTGATCGTTCAACCTGAACACATAAACCCCTTTACCAACATTTACGCTATTATCAACATGACCACCCATCGAAGTGAAAGCAAACACGGAGTTATAAGCACGTATCTACTCATGGAAACGTGTAGCTAGCCCACGTTCTGTGTAGTCTAATAGTTTCTTGAGTAGAGGCGGACTTTCTTTTAGTAAAGGTAAGCAAACTTTTTCAGTCTGACAACATATTGATAACTTTGCAGAGTTTGGGATGTCGTTTTTTTGTTCCACTCATCGTACCACACAATGGCCGTGCAATAACGACACACGTGTGTTGGAGGCCCAAAATCACATGAGTTGAAAACGGAACCCGATTTGGATGAAAAACACTACAATGAAGAACATAATCTATACGAATTAACAGAAAATGTAAAGTAAGTTAAACGGAAACATACGTTGATGCATACTATTCTTTGCTAAGTCGGGAATAACATGGGAAATATTAGTTAATGGACTGCAACAACAACGCTCAAATATATATATTTGGTCAGTTGCTATATTTACTAAGTTGTTGTTGACCTGACAATGGTTTGCAGGCTGCAGATGGGAGCACGATGGAAGACTACACACTGTAGAAAAGGAAAAAACAATTTTAAGCAATGTAACATGTATATGAAAACATACACGAACGATATAAATAGAAATATCAATTACCATTGCATAAATTTGTAGAGTTGTACATTTTTTTCGACTGTAATGCACTAACTCAGTGACATCGTCGCTTCCATTTACCTACATGAACATCTCAATTGTTGACAATGCTGTAGAATGTACGAATAAAATTAAACACCACAATTTAGCATTTAGATCAATACCCAAATCCTGAAGGAGGTAAACTGAGCGCAAAGATGTGGATGCATTTGTCAGTGATATGGGCGGAGAATGGACTGCAGGCAATATGTCTCCTTGTACCACCGAAATATTTGCTTTTTGGAGAACATACGACGACGCTTCTTGACAATTGTTTACTGGTGCATTAATATAAGTAGGGACAGTAGGGTTCAGGGCCGAGGATGGAAAGGATATGGAAGATGATGTCAACGTTGATGTGGACAAATGGTTTTGTACACTCCTTTTCCGTAGATGGAGCACAACGATGTATACTATTTCCGGACGTAAATTCCTTTAGAGCGGCTACTAAAGGCCTAGATATAGACTTGTGTCTTTTTCGCTTTTTTGTACCACTAACGGTGGTGTCCGAGTCACTTTTAAGCTGATGGAAGAAACAATTAAAAGGGTGGCATTAAAGACATTGTTTTAATAATACGTTAAAATGAAAATAAACATGTTCTTACATTAGAATCTGGTGAATCGTTGTTAGCAAACAATGATCCATTTGCTTCCATGTTTGAATTCCTCATTCCATTTCTAACACATTGCTCTAGTGGTAATTGAGATTCATCCATTAATATACCTGATCTATTCCCTTAACTTAGCTCGATAAAGAAGAAGGTGCACATGAAGGTAGTAGTGAGCTAAAAAACTTTAGACCTAAATACCAAACATGGGTTCGAAATTTATGAAGTCAAGATGAAGGTTTTATCACTAGCCAGTGATAATCAAGTCCACATGTAGTAAAATTTGATAGAAAATGTTTGCTAGTTAAAACTTGATAGCTGGTCGATGATCTAAATAAGAAGAAGGTTTAAGTTTTCTACTTGGCAATAACATAGATCAAATGGAATCTGCAAATTATGACATGGTAAATTTAACTTATGGAAGATGAGTTGTAATGGTTCAATTAGATTTGAGTTGACAGACATGTTTGTACAATATTTATGTTATATCGTTGGGAGAACAAATATATGATTTTGTTCAATCATGTACTAACACATATACCATGCCTAATCAGCCAATTTTAAACTAATCAATGGGGGTAAAAATAGGAATCTAGAACAAACGTCGAACAAAGAACGTATCCATGTAAATAACAAAGCACTCAATCGATAAACATTATAAACGAAGAAGGCATCAAGATAACATAGCATTAATGTAAATAAGAGAGTATTAGTATACAACATCGTCGTATATATGCACCTTCCAAACTGTGATATTCAATTGAACAAAGAAGGCAGGAACGCACAAATCTGATGAGAAGGGAATCTGAATAAAAAATACCTGGAAAAGAAGCAGGCAACGAAATAGCTTGCCATGGATGACAACCATACTTAATGGAAGAAAAAGATCCGCATTTATGAAAAATAGCATAAACAAAGGTAGCAAACGCTGGTATGCAAATAACATAGGCAATTACTTTATGTAAAATACAACACTGTGTAATCGTGGGAGAGTAGAGCCTCACATATGGTGAATCGTGATATATTAAAATAGTTGGACTAACATACAACCAAAAGCATAAACAACCATCGTAAAGGAGTTCGAAAGCATATATAAAATTATGTAGAAGATAACTCATAAAAAAGATGTATATTGATAAATTGGTCACATGAATACTGACACTAAACATTAGAATGAAGTAAAATATGCAAAATTTATTCCTACCGAGCATAAAAACTGGTGTGAAAACCTAATAATAAGTAATAACAACTGCGTATTTACTTCACCAATATATATTATGGTTAGATGTGTTTAAGTGAGAAAACATTCGTGCATGAAATTAATTTTGTAGCAAAAAAAAACATGCAAGAGAAAAGGAACAAATTTGTGTAGTGATAAAAAACAATGGCCATAAATCTAAAGCATTATTGTTTACGATTGGTTGCAAAATACATTAGTTTGTAACAGTTTCATCACCATCAAAATTCACCTACCGGTGTCATCGACCATGAATAGAGTAAAACAACCATTTTAGTTTACAACCGGATGGGAAAAAGAAAGCTCGGCAACATATTTAATGTGTTGCAACCACCCATTAGAAAAAGGTGCGCCTACTTGCACCCCACTCAGTCATTATCCAGATCATATAGCATGCATTAGAAAATGAAGAAAGTAGTAGAGTTGAAAGGTCCATAAACAACCAAATCATGTCATAACATACATGTATATTGTTGTTGCCACATATATAGAAAAAAATGCAAATGAACCACAAACCGTAATGGAACAGATGGGGAAATAAAAATTGTAACCCTACATAAACTAAAAAAAATAAGGAAAACCCAGAAACAGCAAGGGAAGTACGAACCGTAATTGAGAGGAATTCAGAAGAATTGATTCGTTTTTTTAAATACAGACTAACTATAAGCAAACAGTACTTATGAATAAAAAGACACTAGCTAGCAGAAGCGAATCGATTAACAAGCAATCACATATAATAGCACTGTTTTCAGTAAGCGTATAGCCTAATTAAACATTAAGGAAGAGGGGGTAATCTATATCCTAACCTTAGATAAGCTTTAAAATGTGGCAAACCTAGAAACAACAAATATAAAGAGGAAGGGAACGATGACCCCTAATTGAGAGGCAGCTCGAAGAACTAATTCATTTTTGAAGGGAAATAAGACCGATCCTAAAACATAGATTAACTATAAGTAAAAAGAACGTACGAATTGAGTTGAGTATGAAACCGTTTCTAATTGAAGATATGGAGATCAACATAAACAGGAGGAAGAGGAGGTAAAACACATACCTTAGGTATGGAGAGGGGGAGGAAGGAACACTAAAATTCATGTACGCCTGCGAGCTGCGGAGGGATGGGAAGAGCGATTCATGGATGCTTTCCGGGGGAAATAATCGTTGGACATGCGATGTGGAGAGGGCAGTAAGCGATTGTTGAGGACTAATTTCTTTTTCCTTTTCGCATACGAAAGGGGAAGGGCAAAGTGGGACAAGTCGGTTGAGGAAAGCGAGAGGAAAGGGGATAGTGCGACGTTTTAGGTCAAAAATTCTACGGAGATACTGTAGGTGGCTTGTGCGCCCTTAAAGTAAAACCCTGCTTTAATATAGTAGTATAGATTATTGATTTTTAATCTTGTATTGGATTTAATTTTATTAAAAAGATGCCTGATGAGACAATACAAGATATTGGAGTATTATTGCATTTTGGGTAGTGATATAAGTTAGCAGGTCTGCATTCTCCACCATATAGATGTTGGCAGGTTGTAACGACCTGGATTTTGAGCGGTTTGGTTATCGACATAAGCACGATGTCGATAACCAAAACATCGAAAAATCCCGGTAATTAATGAAAGAAATTAGAGGGTGAGGAAAGATAAGATAGAACTTATAGAATAGAAGAAGAAGAAGAACATCATTATCAGAGTAACACGAATCTCACAGCGGAACGAATAAAATATAACATAACTTTTGAAATACAAACAGTTATATATACAATAGCACTTATCAGAGTACAACACTTACAACAACAACGGAAATAATAATAGCTATAGAATCCTGAAGCCTCCTGCTCCAAGCTCTCCAAGTGTATCTGTAAAATCCCGACTACTTGACTGCCCATACAAATTTAGGCACCCAAGAGTTTAGGGAAAACAACAAAATAAACTCCGGGTCAGTCATGTGACTGGTATGAGTAAAACAGTTTAAACAGGTATATGAACAAGTAAACGATATCTCATAAGACCACGCCGCAGAACGGAACGGGTTTTTCCCTTATGAGAATCCAAAATATATTTATATCAAAAACCTTTTGATATTATAATAATGTCTATGTACAAATAGATATCAACTAGCAGAAACGCTTTCATCTCACGTTCTACATATATAGTATACAATCAAAATCGCAAGCACGTATTGGATAATGGATTTCCAACTATGACAAGGTATGGAACCACCTTTCGATCAGTGTACTCTAGGAACGATACACTGGAGTTCAACAAGAACATCTTGCAACTCAGCCACACGTGTCATTTCGCTTGAGTGTATCGAATGTACATCACCAACGGTTGGGATCAGCAACCGTTCCCGTATATATATATATATATATATATATGGGACAACATTGATAGATTAAAAGAAGCAAATGAATATTCTCTAGATATGTGATTATACACCCTACTTCGGTGCGACCGACTTAGCCATGCTGCCTGCCCGACTTCTGTCATTTACCGGATGTGAGGCTAGAAGCTACGCTTATCTTTTACATGCCACATCTTCATTCACTTTGAATGTCACATCGTCATACCAGCCAAATCACAAATTGATTTCCCCAAAAATACCACGGGTATACAGCTAAGAGAAACGAATTCCTCCGCCACCAAACGTGGATACGTTTGAAGAGATCAACTTACGCGATCTATTAGATATACTCTATCAGACATTCTTCCATACAAGTTGTCCTGGGACTGGACAAACCGAAGGCACTATTATGTAAACAGGATAGCCCTTGCATAACTCCGTCTTCAATTATCTTTGGCATATATGATTCGCAACGCTTATGCCAATACAGAGTGGTTCTTCGGATAATAATCCAACCGGTCTCTCCATATTTACAACGTAAAATGGTCAAAACTTTGATAGTCTGTGATTTAACTATCAAATGAAAACATGTCCGTGTACAAACAACGATCTAAATTCCAAATGGAATTATCGACCCAATCATCAGACATATATATATATTTATATATATTCATATTTCCTTATTTTCTATATTTAGAAAATATTCGTTATCAACGTTGGAAAACATTTCCAATGTTTATTTACGTATCACTATCCTTCCACAACTATCAGACTCTAACTATAAACTAACAAGAGAACAACTTCCTAAGTATAAACCCCGAAGGCCGAAACCAACATCAGATCGATACTCAGGAAACCATTCAACTTATTAATCTCTAGTCAGTTTCTATTTTTTCTTAACTCTATATTTTTTTTAACTCCATTCGCTCAACTCTAGATCGCAGCGGTCACAATGGTTACGCCTGATTTCCTCAGGAAACATCCGACCGCCGTAGGCTATTTACAGCCCTGCGAATTACGCTAGCAGTCATGCTAAATGGCAACTCATCTTGAATAACTATGTTTGTTTTAACTCTAACTGTTTAACTCTAACTGGTTAACTCTAACTGTTTAACTCTAACTGTTTAACTCTAACTGTTTAACTCTAACTGTTTAACTCTAACTGTTTAACTCTATTCATTTATAAAGATTTACTTTTAGTAACGGTTCTTCACTTTACAAATGATTTCCTTTTTATAACGTTTTCCTTTTTATAACATCCTATTCAGTTATAAACAAATTTCATTTTTATAACTCTATTTATTTTCTATATATTTCCTTTTCAAATTTATTTGTAAAAATATTCTACCTCCTTAAATTCTCTGAAAAATTCGCCATAACCTCCTTCGTAACGGGAGCATCGGGAAAATCCCCAAACCTGCCACACCGGCCTTTCCATTCAAAAAGAAAATGGTTTGTAATTATTTCCTTTTTGAATATCTCCTATTTATAAATATTCCAATTTATAAACATTTCTTATTTATAAATATTCCACTTTATAAATACCTCTTATTTTTAAATATCCCATTTTATAAATATTCTATTTTCAATATCGCTTTGAAAATCCCCTTATCAACATTTCAGTATGTTATGGTATTCAATCATATTAAATCACGATGTTCAATATCGTCCAAGCACATATAATCGCCCACAGATTTTATATCACATCATATAACAATATAGGAAAAACAATAAAATAACTGTTGAGGAATCCAGTTGGATTCCTCCAACCTGTTTCCCTGCATCACAGATGTTACACAGTATAATCAACATCACTTCCAGTTAAATATGAAATATTCTGTTAACCAAATCAATATATAACTATTTAACTATATATATATATATAAAATATTCACTAACTGACTAGTAGTTCAATTAAACAATCAACACACAGTCAAACAAACAATATTTAACAGTTCTAAGGATACGTTATAAAAATAGAACTATACAGAGTTGGTGAGTTTTACTCACATTGACGCATTAACCGTTAAATAATCGGTTTGCGTTATTTGACTCAGTTGGACAATTTATTTCGCCATAAATTATAACGAGCTCGGATCCACTTCCAGTCAGCTCCATTGTGTTGCTCCCTTCCATACGATCCCAACGGATCCAACCGTTCGAAATTCTGATCATGCACGAGCGAGATACATCATTTATATGATTTCATATATAATTGAATTAAATAAAACCTTTAAATATAAAAATTGGCCTTAGCTTTCATCTCAGCCCATTTAGACATCGGACCCGACCCACTTAATATGCTTCTTCCCCAAAACCAAATGGTCGTGACCTCCTGTGCTTTACACAACACTTCGATCTTGTTCCTCCCCTCCCAAACACTTATCTTTCCATGAATCCACAAAGAACCATACCATTTCCCTCCTTATCAACATCTCGTTCAACCCATACCCCAAGCTTGAAGCCCGCGCCAACGTTGATAACTGCGACAGCAGCTCCTCGAGCTCGCTACAGGAACCGTGACCAGAAAATCACAACCGAACTTCACCCAAATTTCACCAACGATACCCCTCAACGTCCTAGACTCAAATACAACCACCATTTTTCACATTAATGCTTACATAAAGATCGAAAGGGAACCCTAGGTTCGCCGTAGGTTTTCCAGTGGCAGAAAAATTGGTTTCGCACCTCACAAAAGTATCATCAAATTAAAGAGAAACCTTCCAGCAATTCGACTATATGGATATAAGGATTTATAGGAATTTATTTGTTTTTATTTTGATTTCTTTGATTTAAGAAATTTCCTGGAATGAAATTTGTTGCGGCGGGTTTGGTTGACCAATGAATGAAAATGAATTAGGTCTTAAGGTTTTTCCAAAGGGGGTATTTATAATGTTTTCAAAATATCTAGATATTTTATAGAAGGAATATTCCCGGTATATTCTCCTTTATATATTCATTTTGCTTTTCTAAAAATTCTCGTGATTACATACGATAACCAAAAAATCATGAAAATGGTCGTGTATCTACTGTTTGACACTACGGTCCCAACGAAACTGGTTTCGTCGAATTCCGACTCCGTATGCTCACACAGCGTATTTTTAACTATCAAAATACTGACTGTTTCTCACTCTAAAAATCCGTACGGCCACACAGTGACTCTAAAAATCACGAAACTGGAAATCTAACAACTATTTGACATCGCGGATCCAACAAAATTAGTTTCATCGAATTCCGACTCCGTTGGCAAAAGTGACTATTTTTAAAGCTCTGAATGACCCATTTAAATATATAATTATATTTTAAATTAAATTAAATTAAATATAAATAAATTAATATTATCGTATATCTTCACATTTGATATCGTATAGCTCCAGAATATCATATCAGAATTTACAATTTGATATTTCAGATTTTAGATTTAACGATATTCAGTTTATACTGAAATTCCTTTTTAAAATATAAATAATTCCTTTATAAATTATAAAGGAATTCCACAGCTACTTTTCTGAAATTTGATTTGGACATAAATCAAAATTTACCCGACGAAATCCCGATTTTTCTCTTCCACTAAAAAGATATACTCCACCAGCTCCACACGTTTCTTGTTTCACAGAAATCCGGCTTAAAACGAATCCTGTACA
Source organism: Allium sativum (assembly GCA_030737875.1). Taxonomy (NCBI): domain Eukaryota; kingdom Viridiplantae; phylum Streptophyta; class Magnoliopsida; order Asparagales; family Amaryllidaceae; genus Allium; species Allium sativum. Next base: position 743,196,747 of record CM060916.1, on the reverse strand, counting down.
TTCAGTTGAAGTTCAAATCGCCAAATCACGAACTGCAGCGTCATTTCAAGCTCGATTTTTAATTATAATATAATTATACGTTCAAACTGTCGTCGATTGAATATATTCGTCAATATAATTCAACTCTAAGCTGAATTAAATCTTAGGGATGACCCAGTTCACAAAATATTGTGATTTCCAATAATTCTGATTATTTCTGAATTAAATATATTATTTAATTTATTATTTTAATTAAATATTCCCAGTTATTTAATTCTACGACCATTAAATCCTTTTAATCATCTTTTAAATAATTAAATAAATTAATTATTATATCGCTGAAAATGCGGGTCATTACATTCTTCCCCACTTAAAATAATTTCGTCCTCGAAATTCCTAAGTTAGAGGACAACCCTATCTATTTGGTAAAAGCTTATCGGTTTACCCCTTATCTCTTGTTTCAACTGAACCAACTAATATCGATTTCAATATTAATTTATTCCGGCTAACAAAAATTTTCAGAAATTTTGAAAATTTTCTAACACTTTAAATTCTCTGAAAATTTCGCCAGCACCTCCTTTGTACTGGTCAATAGCTCAAACTCCAACTCGCCTCTCTGGGCCTTCTTCAACCCAATAGAAAATCAAAACGCCAAACGGCTTGCCAATTCGGCTCATAAATTACAAACTCATATAAAATATAAACTTGTACCTTTTTGTTGGGCATATCATTATATCCCTACCATCTGTTATCAATTCGGCATATACAAATGCCATCCCAATCAACTCCAACCAAGTTATTCTTAACACAATCATTCGCTTATTCAAGCCAAATTAAATTTCAAATTCGAGTTTCAAATTCCAAACTCTCAACTTATCATTTCAAATCCAGATTATTCTCTAATCACTTCAGTTTTTCTTAACCTATCATCTCAAGTTAAATTCTGGTTTATTATTTACTTTTACCATCCCATTCGAATTAACTTCACAAGTTAAATTTTAATTTCTAGAACTTAAATTCCCAGTTTTATTTCAAATCAAATTTGAAATCATAATACCAATTCAAAACCTTTGAATTTCAAAACAATTCAAATCAAAATCTCTGGTAGTAATCCACCACTTAGAACTCGAAAATCACATCGATGATACTGCGCAGTCATCATCGGAATTATTTTCCAGCGACCCAAGTGACTTCAATACTATATCATTTCAAAACCCTTACTAAATACATCCATTTTGAAAACATCTCAAAATCTCCCAGGAACTTAAAAATTCCTTATTTTAATTCCAAATCTGATTTAAATTCATATTTAATTCACCTTATTTCATATACTTTACTTATATGATTCTGATTAGTTATTTATAACCATTTCACTTTTATAATCTTACTCGATTATAATACAACCAATATATCAAATATATATATTTTCTCAATATCAGGATATAATTTTGAGTAAATTTATTCTATTTACCCTCTTTTCAAAACATACCGTGTCGACCCATCGTATTCAAGTGTTTATTTACTCCTACCGATACAGTGGATCAAACCAATCGACCAGAACTCATAAACAACTCAGCCAATGAATCTCCACAATATAAAACCATTTTTATATCAAATACAAATACGCACTCGTATATATACACTCAACTCAATCTAGGGTATTACTAACCCTATCTCTACCGAGTCACGCCACAGAGCCAAGGTAATTCTTAACTTAAGCTCTGATACCAACTGTAACGACCCGGATTTTGAGCGGCTTTGGTTATCGACATAAGCACGATGTCGATAACCAAAACATCGAAAAATCCCGGTAATTAATGAAAGAAATTGGAGGTTGAGGAAAGATAAGATAGAACTTATAGAATAGAAGAAGAAGAACATCATCATCAGAGTAACACGAATCTCACAGCGGAACGAAAAAAATAAAACATAACTCTTGAAATACAAACAGTTATATATACAATAGCACTTATCAGAGTACAACACTTACAACAACAACGGAAATAATAATAGCTATAGAATCCTGAAGCCTCCTGCTCCAAGCTCTCCAAGTGTATCGGTAAAATCCCGACTACTTGACTGCCCGTACAAATTTAGGCACCCAAGAGTTTAGGGAAAACAACAAAGTAAACTACGGGTCAGTCATGGGAATGGTATGAGTAAAACAGTTTAAACAGGTATATGAACAAGTAAACGATATCTCATAAGACCATGCCGCAGAACGGAACGGGTTTTTCCCTTATGAGAATCCAAAATATCTTTATATCAAAAACCTTTTGATATTATAATAATGTCTATGTACAAATAGATATCAACTAGCAGAAACGCTTTCATCTCACGTTCTACATATATAGTATACATTCAAAATCGCAAGCACGTATTGGATAATGGATTTCCAACTATGACAAGGTATGGAACCACCTTCCGATCAGTGTACTCTAGGAACGATACACTGGAATTCAACAAGAACATCTTGCAACTCAGCCACACGTGTCATTTCGCTTGAGTGTATCGAATGTACATCACCAATGGTTGGGATCAGCAACCGTTCCCGTATATATATATGGGACATCATTGATAGATTAAAAGAAGCAAATGAATATTCTCTAGATAGGTGATTATACACCCTACTTCGGTGCGACCGACTTAGCCATGCTGCCTGCCCGACTTCTGTCATTTACCGGATGTGAGGCTAGAAGCTACGCTTATCTTTTACATGCCACATCTTCATTCACTTTGAATGTCACATCGTCATACCAGCCAAATCAAAAATTGATTTCCCCAAAAATACCACGGGTATACAGCTATGAGAAACGAATTCCTCCGCCACCAAACATGGATACGTTTGAAGAGATCAACTTACGCGATCTATTAGATATACTCTGTCAAACATTCTTCCATACAATTTGTCCTGGGACTGGACAAACCGAAGGCACTATTATGTAAACAGGATAGCCCTTGCATAACTCCATCTTCAATTATCTTTGGCATATATGATTCGCAATGCTTATGCCAATACAGAGTGGATCTTCGGATAATAATCCAACCGGTCTCTCCATATTTACAACGTAAAATGGTCTAAACTTTGATAGTCTGTGATTTAACTATCAAATGAAAACATGTCCGTGTACAAACAATGATCTAAATTCCAAATGGAATTATCGACCCAATCATCAGACATATATATATATATATATATATATATATATTTATATATATTCATATTTCCTTATTTTCTATATTTAGAAAATATTCGTTATCAACGTTGGAAAACATTTCCATTGTTTATTTACGTATCACTATCCTTCCACAACTATCGGACTCTATTTATAAACTAACAAGAGAACAACTTCCTAAGTATAAACCCCGAAGGCCGAAACCAACATCAAATCGATGCTCAGGAAACCATTCAACTTATTAATCTCTAGCCAGTTTCTAATTTTGCTTAACTCTATATTTTTTTAACTCCATTCGCTCAACTCTAGATCGCAACGATCACAATGGTTATGCCTGATTCCCTCAGGAAACATCCGACCGCCGTAGGCTATTTACAGCCCTGCGAATTACGCTAGCAGTCGTGCTAAATGGCAACTCATCCTGAATAACTATGTTTGTTTTAACTCTAACTGTTTAACTCTAACTGTTTAACTCTAACTGGTTAACTCTAACTGTTTAACTCTAACTGTTTAACTCTAACTGTTTAACTCTATTCATTTATAAAGATTTACTTTAGTAACGGTTCTTCACTTTACAAATGATTTCCTTTTTATAACGTTTTCCTTTTTATAACATCCTATTCAGTTATAAACAAATTTCCTTTTTATAACTCTATTTATTTTCTAAATATTTCCTTTTCAAATTTATTCTTAAAAATATTCTAACTCCTTAAATTCTCTGAAAAATACGCCATAACCTCCTTTGTAACGGGAGCATCAGGAAAATCCCCAAACCTGCCACACCGACCTTTCCATTCAAAAAGAAAATGGTTTGTAATTATTTCCTTCTTGAATATCTCCTATTTATAAATATTCCAATTTATAAACATTTCTTATTTATAAATATTCCACTTTATAAATATCTCTTATTTATAAATATCCCATTTTATAAATATTCTATTTTCAATATCGCTTTGAAAATCCCCTTATCAACATTTTGGTATGTTATGGTATTCAATCATATCAAATCACGATGTTCAATATCGTCCAAGCACATATAATCGCCCACAGATTTTATATCACATCATATAACAATATAGGAAAAACAATAAAATAACTGTTGAGGAATCCAGTTGGACTCCTCCAACCTGTTTCCCTGCATCACAGATGTTACACAGTATAATCAACATCACTTCCAGTTAAATATGAAATATTATGTTAACCAAATCAATATATAACTATTTAAATGTTTATATATATATACATAAAATATTCACTAACTGACTAGCAGTTCAATCAAACAATCAACACACAGTCAAACAAACAATATTTAACAGTTCTAAGGATACATTATAAAAATAGAACTATACAGAGTTGGTGAGTTTTACTCACATTGACGCGTTAACCGTTAAATAATTGGTTTGCGTTATTTGACTTAGTTGGACAATTTATTTCGCCATAAATTGTAACGAGCTCGGATCCACTTCCAGTCAGCTTGCTCCCTTCCATACGATCCCAACGGATCCAACCGTTCGAAATTCTGATCATGCACGAGAGAGATACATCATTTATACGATTTCATATATAATTGAATTAAATAAAACCTTTAAATATAAAAATTGGCCTTAGCTTTCATCTCAGCCCATTTAGACATCGGACCCGACCCACTTAATATGCTTCTTCCCCAAAACCAAATGGTCGTGACCTCCTGTGCTTTACACAGCACTTCGATCTTGTTCCTCCCTTCCCAAACACTTATCTTTCCATGAATCCACAAAGAACCATACCATTTCCCTCCTTATCAACATCTCATTCAACCAATACCCCAAGCTTGAATCCCGCGCCAACGTTGATAACTGCGACAGCAGCTCCTCGAGCTCGCTACAGGAACCGTGACCAGAAAATCACAACCGAACTTCACCCAAATTTCACCAACGATACCCCTCAACGTCCTAGACTCAAATACAACCACCATTTTTCACATTGATGCTTACATAAAGATCGAAAGGGAACCCTAGGTTCGCCGTAGGTTTTCCAATGGCAAAAAAATTGGTTTCGCACCTTACAAAATTATCATCAAATTGAAGAGAAACCTTCCAGCAATCCGACTATATGAATATAAGGATTTATTGGAATTTATTTGTTTTTATTTTGATTTCTTTGATTCAAGAAATTTCCTGGAATGAAATTTGTTGCGGCGGGTTTGGTTGACCAATGAATGAAAATGAATTAGGTCTTAAGGTTTTTCCAAAGGGGGTATTTATAATGTTTTCAAAATATCTAGATATTTTATAGAAGGAATATTCCCGGTATATTCTCCTTTATATATTCATTTTGCTTTTCTAAAAATTCTCGTGATTACATACGATAACCAAAAATCATGAAAATGGCCGTGTAGCTACTGTTTGACACTACGGTCCCAACGAAACTGGTTTTGTCGAATTCCGACTCCGTATGCTCACACAACGTATTTTTAACTGTCAAAATACTGACTGTTTCTCACTCTAAAAATCCGTACGGCCACACAGTGACTCTAAAAATCACGAAACTGGAAATCTAACAACTATTTGACATCGCGGATCCAACAAAATTAGGTTCGTCGAATTCCGACTCCGTTGGAAAAATTGGCTATTTTTAAAGCTCTGAATGACCCATTTAAATATATAATTATATTTAAATAAAATTAAATTAAATATAAATAAATTAATATTATCGTATATCTTCACATATGATATCATACGGCTCCACAATATCATATCAGAATTTAAAGTTTGATATTTCAGATTTTAGATTTAACGATATTCAGTTTATACTGAAATTCCTTTTTAAAATATAAATAATTCCTTTATAAATTATAAAGGAATTCCACAGCGACTTTTCTGAAATTTGATTTGGACATAAATCAAAATCTACCCGACGAAATCCTGATTTTTCTCTTCCACTAAAAAGGTGTACTCCACCAGCTCCACACGTTTCTTGTTTCAAAGAAATCCGGCTTAAAACGAATCCTGTACATTCAGTTGAAGTTCAAATCGCCAAATCACGAACTGCAGCGTCATTTCAAGCTCGATTTTTAATTAAAATATAATTATACGTTCAAACTGTCGTCGATTGAATATATTCGTCAATATAATTCAACTCTAAGCTGAATTAAATCTTAGGGATGACCCAGTTTACAAAATATTGTGATTTCCAATAATTCTGATTATTTCTGAATTAAATATATTATTTAATTTATTATTTTAATTAAATATTCCCAGTTATTTAATTCCACGACCATTAAATCCTTTTAATCACCTTTTAAATAATTAAATAAATTAATTATTATATCGCTGAAAATGCAGGTCATTACACAGGTAGTACAACTTATATGGGCGATGCATAATCTTTAGGTTACATATGCAACTTGGTATTTATAACAACTATCTAGTATGATAGATTTACATAAGCAACTTGATATTTACAACCCTTATCCACTGTGATAGAGTTACATATGTAACTTGGTTTTTTTCAACAGCTATCTACAATGATAGATTCAGGCCGTTTTAATAACTAGCGAAAAGATATATTCATTCGAACCAGTCAGACTGTAAGATTACCTAAAGTATGCACCATGTTCAAAAAAAATGTAACTTTTTAAAGAATTTTTTATGGCTGTTTCTTTTCACAGAGGTTTTGTAATCGGTTAGGTATTTTGTTTCCTCTCTGTTTTATATATTTGTTTTACTGATTTAAGTTATGGGATTTTCTTATGTTAAGGGCTTATTTTTGTACTTATGGCCATGATATAATCCTAAATATAATGGTATGTACATTAGGTTTGTTATCTACTTTGGGTAAAATGAGTTTTAATTTTTACTAAGAAGATAAAAGAATTGAAATTTTAATTCAATTTGAACTTATTACCTATCGGTATAACAAATTCTATAATGGCAATATTGAAATGCTTTTGCAAATGAGGTGGAGCACCAATAGTTTTGTTATAGAAAACAAGAAAACGATAGAAATTTATTTCTTTTGATCAATCTTCAACATGTTTTAGTTAGTGTCTTTAAATGCTTTGTGGAATCTTTGAATAATATGTGTTTTTATCAGTGGAATTTTTTTTCTGTTGATAGTTCTTATTTTGTTTGGAATTCCTGAAAAGAAAAAAAAGGAATTTTTCATGGTATTATTTGATTTACCATTGCTAAAATATTAGGCGGTGTTTGGTTTACGCTTTTTAGTTTTAAATTTCGCCCACAGTAAAATGCGAACGATGCATGTATACCGTCAAAAATGGTCGTTTTAAAAAACAAAGTTAGCAAAAAAAAAATAGAGAGCAACTTTTATTTATTTTCCTTATTTTTAGAATTAACACAAGAAAGAGAGATAATATATCATTCCATCGTTCCTCTCTCCTTTACGTGGTCCCCTCCATCACTCTTTCACTCCCACTGTTGTTCCTTAACTTTTCTCATGTTTTGTTATCAATATTGGAAATTCAAAACTCAAAATATATTTTAAACCAAACACTACCTTAATTTTCTAGAGTTTTACCTATATAAGTGCAGGATCTAAATAGTGGAGCGTTCTTCCTCACCGTTCGAAATTTGTCGAAGATGTTGATGTAGGAAATTTGTTTGAGAATTATTCCAGTTCTAGCATGTATAATTGCACCTTTGGGAAATTGTCCTATGCTTGCTAATGTTAATTTGTTATGCATTCAGTTATATTATTAGTGATATAAGTGAAATCAGGGACATAATTTTTATGCAAGTTGTAAAGCATTTAAGCAATAGTTTTTCTGCTAAAAACCATGTGAAAATTTCATAAATTATGATGAAGTTCAATGCTATTAATGTCTTTATAATCAATGAATATTATTTATGTCAATAGTGGAGAAGTATATTACAAGTGATGACCGGGATGTGAACGTACAACATGCGCGAATATGTCCTTATAACAGTGACGTTTGGGATCTAAGTTTAAACATTTTACAAAAAAATTAGACCAAATAAAAAGGTCCTATTTAATTAGAACCATAATAATAAGTAGCAAGCAAAGAAAGATACATCTACAATAAATAAACAAAAAAATCATTGTTATCCTAATGTTTCTGCTAAAAGTAAATATTCAACAATCATTCTATACAAAAATACAGTGCAGTCTATGCGTGAAGCATGGGTTCACACTTGTTATATAAACGAATGAATATTTATTTAATCAAATATAATGGTTCGTGGCCATTTCAACTCCTATAAATAAAGGGGTAAGGCCTCATTCTTTTCCATACAAATATGTAGGCAGCACCGAACCTCTGTCATTTCTCTTTCACTTTGAACAAATTCTAAATAAAAATAGGTTCATATGCAATTGGACTCAAATATAAACAATACAAATTGAAAGGGATAATCAGATTCAAGTGGAAAAGTATATGGAGTGACATCTAAGTTCTTCTTCATCAGATTCTCCTCTCTTTTCCTATTTTCTTGCAAATCTACAAATCTGAAAGTACTATCTTTTCAAAATAACTATAGATCTGTAAGAATTTGGGAACTATAGGCCTAAAAGATTGTCCAGATTTCAGATTTGGAGGCTTTCAAGTGAGTGGGAAATTTGTATAAAAAGTTACAATAACTTATTATTTCATTTGTATTAGATCTTAAATATATGCCTAACATTTATCAGATCTGGTTATAATATTTTTAAATTTGAATGATGCCTATCAGATCTATTTATGAATGTTGTCAAAATCTGAAAGCATAAATTTGTGGTTTGAATAATATTATAATTTGTAGGTTACTTAATTGTTTATATTACTGCCTACAATTGTGTTTGAAAATATATTATAGTTATTACAAAACACTGTAGATCTGAAAATCAGTCCCATAAAACACCTTAAGATGTAATTTTGTTCTAATTTGTAGTTTCTGTGTTAAACGGCAAATTGTGTAATTTTAACTAAAAATATATAAGCCTATTTGTGTTCAAATTTATTGGGTTTTAACTTAGTAATTGTAATTGTACCTTTTGCCTTTTTAAATTAAAAAAGACGTTATTTGAAACTATCAAGAAGTATGTTAAAAATTTAAAATGGGAAAGTTGTGTAAATTTACGTATAAATATAAATACATATATATTTGAGCGTAGTTTACACCAACTATTCCAAAATATACGTAATATATATTTCTTGTGGTTTGAAATGTGTTTATTTCAATTTTCAGGCATAATTTGTAATAATTATAGCCGGTAATCTTTTGTAAGATTTAGAACCTCATTTCAGAATTGAATGCAAAAAGGAATGTTTGGTTATTAGTTTAAACCAAAACATTTAATTTAATAAAAATGATAATAAAAGAATAATAACTAAGTTAACTACACGAATATATATATATATATATATATATATATATATGTGTGTGTGTGTGTGTGTGTGTCTCTATATATATATATATGTTGGCTAGTTTTGTGACCAAGCCACCAAGAGTACAAATATTCATAGTCAGACAAGAAGGGGAATTACGCATTCAAGTTCAGGATAAATACACCATGACTTGCGAAGTCCGGATCCCGCCAGTGACTGACCTCTTCATCCTGCTCGTGGCCCTGATTCCAACCTCAACTCGTGGACCAACTTCACCCCCAGCTCGTGATTGACCCCTATGATCTGCTCGTACCAATTTGTCATGACCTGTTCGTGGAGGACCATCAAGACCCGATCGTGATAATGTATCACGAAACGACCACAGGCCTAGAAGATGATGGATATGACCAAGTATTCCACGAGCCACGAATTCAGGATCTGGTGACACCTGTCCATAACCGCCATATTGACCATTTCCCATCAACCCACGAACCAGTCCGAGATCCTCGGGATCCGTGCCACATGTCCTCATGAACCTCCTGCAGATATCACCTATAAATAGCCCCACACTTGGTATTTTTTCGGATCTTTTTGGCAATTCTGCGTATTGCTTCCACCATTACTGTTTCTCCATTATTTTTTATCAGAATTATCTCGAAATCACTGATTAAATCATCATTGTAGAAGTGAGATTGAGAGAAATCATCGATTGTACTTGCATTAAAACATATAATCAAAATCATATAAAGTGGACGTAGGCTCATTAACGCCGAACCACTATAAATTTGGTGTGTTTGTTGCATTTTCTTTTATTTCTAGTTATTATACTCTACAATCCTAGACAATTTGGGTGTTAGAGCCATAATTTGGTCTAACATTTTGGTGCTTTCACTGAGGACTGAAGTCTCAGCGTATCGGATTATTCCTCTACTATTTGGATATTCAAGTCCGAAGAAAGTAGTTTGAACTTCCATTGTTTTGGTTTTTGAAGATTTCAACAAAGTCAAGACATTATGGCTGGAAAGAAATCCAAGGATTCACAGATTTCCCAAGCAAATGAAGCTAACGAAGAAAGTAATCAGGAGCAGGTTGAGGTGAGCTCCCCTGCTCGTGGCTCACAGGGGGTCACGACCAGCTCGCAAATGATCTCCACGAGTCGGCCTGTTGAAGTCCTCACGAGCCGCCCTGTAGAGCTCACCACAAACCAATCTTAGTACCCGATCACGAGCCATCTCCAGAGAGCCACCACTAGCCAGGAGCCTGAAGAGGGGATCACGAACCGCCCTGACCATAGGACGACAACTCGACCCAGAAAGGAAATTATGGCTCGTTCAGCTCGTGCTAGTGCTTCTGCTCGACCTGGCTCGAGTTCTTTATGTATAAGAGAGAATGTTGATGATCAGTTACACGCCTCTGCCCCAACAACTGAAGGAGATATTTCTCGCATCCTCGATATGTTGGATATGACGAATGATGAGTTAGTAGCCCAAAGGCAATAGAGTTCCTTGTTACGACATAATATTACTTTAATGGGCAGAAGAATCGATGTTCTCCAAAGGCAGAGGACACCTCCACTAGCCCGTCCTCTTACTCCAGAATACTCATCTTCGTCCGGGGAGCTCCCAAGACCTCCACGACGACCATTGGAAAGGGCTGAAAATGTAGAGCAGCTTCGATTTGGGTCACTTCCTTCTCGAGAAGAGGCGACCCTCAATCTAGGACCTGACAATCGTAACTTGAATGATGTCGCTCCGCTGCCTAGGAATCGAGGCATTGTTGACCCTGTTCAGAATTAACCATTACAAACCCCTCGCCGCATGATAGACCGCGACAACAGGAGACAGGGAAGTTTTGCTCAGGACCCAGATTTCGCGGCAGCAAGTCGGAGAGACATTGGAGGTCCTCGTAGGGCAAGGAGTGCTGATCCCGAACCTACATTGACCCATGATGATGTTGAGGGAATGGTTAAGAAAATCATGGTAGATAGCCGTGGACAGAGGAACAATGATTGGGGTATAGGCCGCAGTCATACGCCCTTTAATGATGACATATTAGACGTCTGGTTCCTAAGGAAATTCAACATGCCATCTATGAACCGTTATACGGGCAGGACGGATCCAGTTCAGCATCTAATGAAGTATTCATGGTACATGAACGCCGCCGCTGCTCCTGACGCAGTAAAATGTAAAGCATTCCCGATATTCCTGGAAGATGTAGAATTAATGTGGTTTACTCACTTGCCAGCACGATCGATCCCCAGTTTTAGGGAATTGAGTGAACAATTCGTAAATCAATTCCGACTTCATGCTCAGAGGTCTAAGAATGTCATCGAACTATCCCTCATTAAACAACGCAATGATGAATCTTTGAGGTCCTATCTAGACTGTTTTAACTTAGCAGTCATGGAGGTTATAAATCCTCATGAACAGACTGTCTTGATGGCCCTAATTGACGGATTGGACAAGGATACTGAGTTTGGAAGATACTTAGCCGGCAAGCCGCCGCTGACTAGAGAAATATTTTATGAAAAAGCTAACATCCGCTTACGTCAGGAAGAGATATATGCCAATCGGAAGAGAAAAGCCACAGATAAAGAAGATATACAGAGTAACGTGGCCATCAAAAAATCCGGTGACAGTTCAGGAAAGGTAGAAGTTAACGTTGGAAATAAGAATCAGGGCAATGGCCGCCAATCTGGGAATAACAGTCGGAAGAAGAATCGAGGAAACGACTAACAAAAGAGGCCCCAATTCAGGCCATTTGAGAGTTTTACGCTATTGAATGATACACTAGAAAATATTTTCCTAGATACCTATAATGTTCTTCAGTATAAGAGGCCTCCACCGAGGGATTCGACGGAGAAAGAACGAGAGACAGGAAAGTATTTCTTTTTCCATCAGACTCATGGTCACTCCACCAATGAGTGCCGTCATTTGAGGGACGTCGTTGATAAGCTACTTCAAGAAGGAAAGTTGGATGAATACAAGGTTGCTCCGAGAGACAGGGGGCAAGCTGGGCAGGCCCCGAATCAAATCCAACCCGCTGCTAGGCCAACTACTCAGCATAAAGGAAAGAACATTTTCATCAACACCATAGTAGGAGGACCTCATCCTGTTGGACACAGCTTTAGGGCAATGGATCGGTATGTGAATGCGGCCAAACACCTCGAAGTAGGGGAATGTAGTAACCTTGAAATTGCAGCCCCGGTGAAGCAACACAAAACAATGTCAGACAATGTCATCTTTCGTGATAGAGATAGTGTTGTAGTTCACGCCCCCACCGAGGACCCTTTAGTGATCACGACAACTATTGGTACTACTTTGGTCCACAAGGTTTTGGTGGACAACAGAAGTTCAGTAAACATTTTGTTTATGAAAGCGTTTGATCAGATGAAGCTTGAAGCGACAAATTTGAATCCCTGCGATGGATGGATACGTGGCTTCAATGGAGCCTCAACATCCCCGAATGGATATGTGGAATTGTCAGTAACTTTGGGAGAAGGAGATTGCCGGAGAGTGAGAATTCTTCAATTTGTGGTATTGGATATCGAGTCACCTTATAATGCTTTCTTGGGCCGACCGGCCCTAGCAGAATTCAAAGCCTGTATAGCACCCTGGTGCCTATTGTTAAAGTTCCTAATAGATGCAGGAGTGGGATTAGTCAGAGCTGATCAAATCGCAGGACGAGACTGCTACATAGCAGAGTTGAAGTTGTTGCTCAAAGGATTAAACATAGAACCAAAGCGCACTCCTCCACTCGCAAAGGGGGATTCAGCATAGAGATTAAAGACGACCCCGAAGGAGCCGCCCAGAGAAATGCCTGAGGATATAGATCCTAGAGAGGACGAGGAACCTGGGGGTAGAATGGAGACTCCAAACGAAACAACTGAAGATATTCCAATATCGATGATGATGACCCGGCAAAGGTCCTGAAGATTGCATCCCAGTTAGACCCTCTTCGTGCAAAAGAATTGACCGACTTCCTAAAGGCCATCCTCGATGTGTTTGCCTGGACCCATGCTAACATGTGTGGGATATCCCCATCAATTATGCGCCACTTGTTGAGCATCAACCCGAAGCATCCACTGTTAAGCAGAAAAGGCGAATGCTTGGCCCAGCGAGGTCAGCTGCCTTAAAGGAAGAAGTTGAAAAGTTGAGGAGCAATGGATTCACTAGAGATTCAACTTACCCGGAATGGATTTCAAATCCGGTTTCGGTAAAGAAGGCCAATGGGAAATGGCGCACTTGCATCGATTTTTCAGATTTGAACAAGGCCTGTCCGAAAGACAGTTTCCCACTTCCTAGTATTAATCAATTGGTGGATTCGACGGCGGGTCACGAACTCCTCTCCTTCATGGATGCATATTCCGGATATAACCAAATTCCCATGGATGTTCCGGACCAGGAGCATACCAGCTTCATCACAGATTTGGGATTATTGTAACGACCCATATTCTACACATCATAGGATTGTAGAATATTTATTTCTTTCCAGTATGGAGTTGTATGGTCATGTAACTTTGGGAAACATCTATTGGAGTCATTTCCCATGTTCATGATTTTTGTCGATTTTTAAATGACCATTTTGCCCTTAGTTAGTACTGTTTTGGCCATAACTTTTGATTGGAGAGGAATTTTGACCTGAAACCACTTCCATTTGATTCGTTTGATGGTTTGCCTTTCCGTAGAGTGGTCATAATAGCCAAACGGACTTACCGTTTGGGAGATATGGCTGAAATAAGGTTTGAAGGGTGAAAAACTGCTTAACCGGGCCAAATCGGGTGATTAGTGAGTAGGCCCATAACCCATTTCGGGATTAGGGTTATGGGGAGGCTGAAATGAGATAGAGGATCATTCCATTTCAGTTCTCTAGCCTCCACTTATCACCAAGGAACCCTAAAAATGGCCTCCAACTCCTAAATCACCTCCAAATCACCTTTTGGTCAAGGATTTGGCTTAGCAACCCCTAATCAAGGAAGATCTACACCAAATCAACATTGGAGCTGCTGGTTAGCATTGAGATTCGCATCAAATCAGAGATTTGTTTCAGATCTTAGTTTATTTTGTGGCTAAGGTGAGTGATTTGCATAGTTTTGCACTAATTATGGCTAATTAGGGTTGATTAGTGTTAATTAGCGAATTTAAACATGATAAAATTCTGGAAAAATGTTTATAAAATTCAGAATGATGTTTTAGACCTCTGATATGAATTTGGGTTAATTTGGTTAAGTTTTGTTAATCCTATCATTAGTTTCACCTAAATATTCTTAAAGGGAAATATGGGATTTTGGGTATGTTTGATCCATTTTAACCTATTATATTGATGTTTTGCTGTTTGTGGTTGACTATATATGTTTCTATGACTGTATGGTATGCTTTTTGACTGATTAGAATAGTTGGAATGGTCGAAAACGCCGTCGAGGGGCGTAAACAACTCGCTGGACAAGATGCAGGGATCGGATCGCATAGGGGATTGAGGGTCGATCGGATCGCCCTATGGGATCGTGGGTCATCACCACGAGCCGAGTCGTCTCCTCCGAACCAAACCATCTGCGCAAGGCCCACGAGCACCACCCGCGAACTGCTACCCGATCCGATCCACTGGTGCTTCGCGTCACGATCCGACTAAAGGAAAGCAGCATCCACGAACCGATTCACTACGAGACGACGATTCGAACCAGGGGGAGCCACGAGCTGGAGGAGCGCGATCCGACCCGTATGGGGTATTCCGATCCGAACTGAGGAGAGGAGCACGATCCGAAGCGGAGAGAAAGAGGACCGCGATACGATCCGAACTGTGGCAATCTGGAGACCCGACCCGATCCACCAGGGGTGACGGCGATGCGACCCGATCCAGTGTAGAAGGAACATTCTGATCCGAACCGAACTGATGAAGACTGATAACCCGAGATGCAAAGGTAGTCCAAATGAAGGGTATTGACTCAGGATCCAGATAGGAACCAATGAGTGGACTTCATGAGTTGGACTTTGCTGCGGGACGTGTGCTAAGAGTTGTCGACGTTCATAACTTTGATTCACCACTGAAAATGGATGATGGGCTACTTATCAGTGCAGTAGGGTCATTATGACCTGAGGGGCAAGGTGATGGTAGCAAGACTACGTTATCAGTGCAGTAGGGTCATTATGACCTGAGGGGCAAGGTGATGCGTAGTAAGACTATGAGCCAGTGCAGTGGGGGTCATTGCGACTCCATGGGGCAGAGTGGACATAGTAAGGATTAGTAAGGCTATGAGCCAGTGCAGTGGGCTTCTTGTGACTCCATGGGGCAAAGTGGACATAGCGAAGAATTTGTGGCTACGTTATCAGTGCAGTGAAGCCATTTATGACTTCACGGGGCAGAGTGATCGTAGCAAGGTATGTTGGGTGATCGAAGTGGTGAATATCGTATGCTTTACGCACTGAGTGAGAGATGTGAGGATGGATGCTATGTTTGATTGGTTGCCATCATTATGACATGCACACCTCCCCCACCTCCGTATCTTTACACCGTTTGATATGATACCTTAGAGTGTTGTACAGTATGTAGTGCTAACTCTTTGGTTGCAGGTCCAGGTTCAGGTATGTTTTAGTCTACCTGTTATTGTTCACTTTAGATGCTTATCGCTCATACCAGGCTTTATGTCTGACCCAGAGTTTTATGTCTCCTCTTATTACTCTCGGTGCTCACACGAGCAGACTAGAGACAGGTTAGCTGGTGATGCGCGAGTAGCTGAGTCGGAGGCGGGCAGGAGGCTTCCTCGTATGATATATATACACATTCTCCCTGTGTCATTGGTGATCGCTACTTGGGCATTAGTAGTGTACCTCCTTTATCTTACTTTTGCTTTGAGACAGTTTGAAAGTTGTAATAAGCTGTATTTTGAATTTCCGCTGCTATGGTGTTTAGTTCTGATTTTCAGCTTATGCACTGTCTCTCCTGTTTTATGTCAAGTATTTTATTATTATATTTTATTCTATGCGCCATAAGACATTCTACAGGTTCTCGTATGTTCATTTCTTTCTTCCTTTTTCCTTCTGACGACCCGTTCCGTGCTAACTGGACATGTGTACAACGCACCTTTGGAGTAAATGTCGGTTGGTGCGGGGCGGGCCGTCACACTTGGTATCAGAGCTCTAGGTTGCGTAGTTAACCTAGGGAAAGACACTAGGGAGAGTTAGTACGTATATGAGAGCGCGTATTTGTGATTACTTTGGTTTTCAAAAGCTATGTATGTATACTATTAGTAGTATAAAGATGAAGTCGCACTGCACTAGCACCACTATGGGGTCGTTAATCGTTTCCCTATTTCAGATTGACGATGAGCCGAGACACGAGGGGTGCTGGTAGAGGGACCAACCAAGGAAATGTCGCTGACATAAGGGAGATATTTACTAACCTCATGAGAGACATGCTTAGAGAAGTGCAAGGGGCAGTTCCCAATCCTGGAGTTGGTGTTGGGCCAGTAGTGCAGGCGCCTTGGGTCGATTTTGCCAAGTTGTGCAAGGATTACACTAATCTTGGTGGAAAGCCGTTCCACGGAACGGAGTCGGCCACAGATGTTCAAGATTGGATGGATAGCTGTGATCGTATCTTTGATGACTTGGGTCTTGAGGATGCGATGAAGAGAAGGCTAGCGTCTCGTCAGCTGCAAGGGCGAGCGATGAATTGGTGGAATGCCATTAGAATGGCTACTCCAGAGGACCAGGTTACCTGGGTTCAGTTTAAGGCTCGCTTTAGCGAGAAGTTCATTCCAGCTGCCCAGAAGCCAGTGTTGTTCAAGAGGTTCTTGGAACTCAAGCAGAACGGCAGGGCGGTTTCTGACTATATTGCTGAGTTCGACACTTTGTCGAAGTATGGACTGTCTCTCATTGATACTCCTGTAAAGAAGAATGAGAAGTTCATTACTGGTTTGGATGGATACTTGGGGGAAAGGCTTATCAACCACATCGATGAGACTTTTGTATCGATCGTGGGGAAAGCTTTGAGATCAGAGAGTCTTTACCCTAAGTCAAAGACTGAGGCTGCATCTGCAGAAGGGCCAAAGCCGCAAGCAGGCGGTGGAGGCAAGAATAACTCTCAGAATAAGAGGAAGCAGGACCAATCTAAAGGTGGCCAGAAAAAGAGCAAGAAGGATGTTGAGTGCTTCAGTTGTGGAAAGAAGGGCCATTATGCTAAAGAATGTCGGGCCAAGCCAGCGGAAAGGAAGTGCTACAACTGTGGTCAAATGGGACATCAGAAGGATAAGTGTCCGCAACCTCTTAAGGAGAAGCAGATTGTGAAAGCATATGCTATTGATGCTGTTCCTTCTTCGTCGAATGCCCCAACTGCGGCGGAGAAAGGAAAGAAT
The DNA here is from genome assembly GCA_030737875.1 of Allium sativum. NCBI lineage: Eukaryota > Viridiplantae > Streptophyta > Magnoliopsida > Asparagales > Amaryllidaceae > Allium > Allium sativum. Next base: position 743,178,920 of record CM060916.1, on the reverse strand, counting down.
GTTGTTATTCAAGGTATGCTTTCTATTTATGATGTACCAGTTCGAGTTTTGTTTGATACTGGGGCTTCCCGTTCCTTCATATCTAGTGACCTGGTAGATAGGTTGGGACTGGAACCCGAGATAGTCGATAGACCATTGGTTGTGATGAACCCGGTTGGTGGTTCGACTAGCCTTGGTATGATTTGCAGGAATTTGGTCTTATCGAGTCATGGATGTATGTTTGTTTGTGATTGCTTTGTTTTGGGCTTTACTGGGTATGGCATTATATTGGGAGTCGATTGGCTCCAAAGATACGGAGTGGTGGTAGACTGTGAGGGCTTTTTGGTGACAGTGAGGGCGGATGATGGGCGGAGGGTAGTGTTTGGTAGTCTACCCAGTGATGGGGTTATGGCTAGTTTTGTAAATTCCCTCGACATCCCGCAGGATGAGTTGTCAGATGTGCCCGTGGTTGGCCAGTATCCGGACGTCTTCGAGGAGGTGACCGGGCTCCCACCACACCGAGAGATTGAGTTCCGTATTGATTTAGTGAAAGATGCCAGACCTATAGTGATGCCACTTCGTCGTATGGCACCAAGAGTGCAGCGAGAGCTCGGGGTGCAAGTCAGTAATCTTTTGAAGAAGGGATTTATTAGAAGGAGTGTCTCCGAGTGGGGAGCACCAGTTGTGTTTGCCACTAAGGCAGATGGTTCCCTTCGTTTGTGTGTGGACTATCGCGAGTTGAATAAGGTGACGAGGAAGAATAAGTATCCTCTACCGCGGATAGATGATTTGTTTGATCAACTGGAAGGAGCAAGAGTGTTCTCCCAGTTGGACCTCGCGACAGGATTTCATCAGCTTCGAGTAGCAGATGAGAGTGTTCCGAAAACGGCATTTAGGACGCCGTCTAGATTTTATGAGTGGTTGGTCATGCCGTTTGGGTTGACCAATGCACCAGCCTACTTTGTGGATCTTATGAATCGAGTATTCAGAGATCAGTTGAATAAGTTTGTTCTTGTGTTCGTGGATGATATCCTTGTTTATTCAAGGACAGAGGAAGAACACAAGGGGCACTTGAGGATAGTGATGGAGGTGTTGAGGAAACACCAATTGAAAGCGAAATTCTCTAAGTGTCATTTTTGGAGAAGGGAAGTGAGATTCTTGGGTCATGTTGTTCCCGAGAATTGTATTGCTGTGGACCCTGCGAAGGTGGCTACGGTACAGGATTGGCCTACACACAAGAATGCAACAGATGTAAGAAGTTTCTTGGGATTAGCTGGATATTATCGTAAGTTTATCCAGGACTTCTCCAAGATAGCAACACCGTTGACTCAGTTGACTAAGAAGAATCAGTCCTTCGTCTGGGACGAAGTGTGTGAGGATGCCTTCAAGAGTCTAAAGGAGAAGTTGACGCGTGCGCCAGTGTTAGTCATTCCTAAAGGGAACGAAGAGATGATGGTATACACGGATGCTTGTGGTACCGGACTGGGTGCAGTATTGATGCAAGAAGGTAGGGTTGTAGCTTATGCTAGCCGACAGCTAAAGCCACATGAGAAGAAGTATCCTACCCATGATTTTGAATTGGCAGCGATTGTATTTGCGCTGAAGATGTGGAGACACTATCTCTTGGGAGAAAGATTTGAGTTGTTTACCGATCATAAATCGTTAAAGTATCTCTTCTCCCAGAAGGATCTGAATCTCCGTCAGCAGAGATGGTTGGAGTTCTTGGCTTCGTATGATTTTGATATCGCATACACACCTGGGAAGGGTAATGCGGTAGCCGATGCCTTGAGTAGGAGACATGCTAGCTTAGGGGCAATGTTTCTTGAATGGAAGCAACTGGAGTATATCGCGGGGTTTGATTTCAGACCAAAGTGCGAATTGGATCCAGTTATGCTAGCTAGTTTGACGATCAGACCCACTTTGATAGAGCGGATTGGTTCTAGTCAGAGGGACGATCCTAACCTATTGGAAATCATCTCCAAGTTAGAGATGAACATCGACGGTGAGGAGATGAATGTGTATGGGCTTGATCGAGATGGATGGCTTAGAAGGAATGGAAGGCTAGTTGTACCCAACGTAAATGGTTTGAGAGATGAAGTGCTTAGAGAATGTCATCACTCAAAACTGACTATACACCCCGGTGGTAATAAGATGTATCGAGACATGAGACAGACTTACTACTGGGAAGGGATGAAAAGAGACGTTGGGAAGTTTATATCCAAATGCATGAATTGCCAGCTAGTTAAAGCTGAGCAAAAGAAGCCTAGTGGGTTGTTGCAACCATTAGAAATTCCCGAATGGAAATGGGAGCAAGTCTCAATGGATTTCATCGATGGTTTACCAAGGACTAGATCGGGATATGATAGCATTTGGGTAATTGTGGATCGATTGACTAAAAGTGCAAGATTTATACCAGTCAAATCGACCAGAACGGCAGCCAAGTTGGCAGAATTGTATATGAAGTGGGTAGTGAGATTTCATGGAGTACCCAAAAGCATTGTGAGTGACGGAGACCCGTTGTTCACTAGTGGGTTTTGGAAGAGTTTACAAAAGGCTCTAGGGTCAGGATTACATCTCAGTACCGCATATCATCCTCAGACCGACGGTCAGACGGAGAGGGTGAATCGTATATTGGAAGATCTCTTGAGAGCGTGTATATTGGATTTTGGTGGATCATGGGATGACCATTTGCATCTAGTAGAGTTTGCATATAATAATAGCTACCAATCCAGTATCGGTATGTCTCCATATGAATCTTTGTACGGAAGACCGTGCAACTCACCATCATGTTGGATAGAGACTGGTGAGAAGTTTGTGCTTGGACCAGAGGTGGTGAGAGAAACTTCCGATAAGATCAAGATCATTCAACAACGAATGAAAGCTGCCCAAGAAAGGCAGAACAGTTATGCTGATAAGAGGAGAAGAGACTTGAAATTCTCCGTTGGTGACTTGGTGTTTGTCAAGATCTCTCCGTTAAAGAGCGTGATACGATTTGGTAGGAGAGGCAAGTTGGCACCAAGATTTGTTGGCATATTCCCTGTTCTTGAACTAGTCGGGAATTTGGCATATAGAGTTGGCTTACAAGAGAAAATGGCGGGAGTTCACAATATATTTCATGTTTCCCAACTAAGGAAGTTCGTTCACGACTCAGATATGACTATTTCACCTGATCAGTTAGAGGACTTCGGAGTAGAACTCGAGGCGGTTGGGAACCGCAAGCCGATTCGTATTGTGGAGCACGATACGAAGCAACTTCGAAGGAAGGCGGTGAAGCTAGTCAAGGTTCAGTGGGGCGAGGACGAAAATGATTGTACTTGGGAGACAGAGGAGAGCAATATGAAGACATATCCAGAACTCTTTGCCTGGTAAGATTTACTTTGCGATTTAGTTATTCCGCATGCTAGGATAGACTTATTTCACTTGTTTTGCATGTTTGATGGTTGTTCTATGGTTGATAGGCATGCGAGACCTTTGTGTGTGTTTGGATTAGGGAATTTCGGGGGCGAAATTTCTTAAGGGGGGAGAGTGTAACGACCCGTATTCTACACATCATAGGATTGTAGAATATTTATTTCTTTCCCGTATGAAGTTGTATGGTCATGTAACTTTGGGAAACATCTATTGCAGTCATTTCCCATGTTCATGATTTTTGTCGATTTTTAAATGACCATTTTGCCCTTAGTTAGTACTGTTTTGGCCATAACTTTTGATTGGAAAGGAATTTTGACCTGAAACCACTTCCATTTGATTTGTTTGATGGTTTACCTTTCCGTAGAGTGGTCATAATAGCCAAACGGACTTACCGTTTGGGAGATATGGCTGAAATAAGGTTTGAAGGGTGAAAAACTGCTTAACCGGGCCAAATCGGGTGATTAGTGAGTAGGCCCATAACCCATTTCGGGATTAGGGTTATGGGGAGGCTGAAATGAGATAGAGGATCATTCCATTTCAGTTCTCTAGCCTCCACTTATCACCAAGGAACCCTAAAAATGGCCTCCAACCCCTAAATCACCTCCAAATCACCTTTTGGTCAAGGATTTGGCTTAGCAACCCCTAATCAAGGAAGATCTACACCAAATCAACATTGGAGCTGCTGGTTAGCATTGAGATTCGCATCAAATCAGAGATTTGTTTCCGATCTTAGTTTATTTTGTGGCTAAGGTGAGTGATTTGCATAGTTTTGCACTAATTATGGCTAATTAGGGTTGATTAGTGTTAATTAGCGAATTTAAACATGATAAAATTCTGGAAAAATGTTTATAAAATTCAGAATGATGTTTTAGACCTCTGATATGAATTTGGGTTAATTTGGTTAAGTTTTGTTAATCCTATCATTAGTTTCACCTAAATATGCTTAAAGGGAAATATGGGATTTTGGGTATGTTTGATCCATTTTAACCTATTATATTGATGTTTTGCTATTTGTGGTTGACTATATATGTTTCTATGACTGTATGGTATGCTTTGTGACTGATTAGAATAGTTGGAATGGTCGAAAACGCCGTCGAGGGGCGTAAACAACTCACTGGACAAGGTGCAGGGATTCGGATCGCATAGGGGATTGAGTGTCGATCGGATCGCCCTATGGGATCGTGGGTCATCACCACGAGCCGAGTCGTCTCCTCCGAACTGAACCATCTGCGCAAGGCCCACGAGCACCGCCCGCGAACTGCTACCCGATTCGATCCACTGGTGCTTCGCGTCACGATCCGACTAAAGGAAAGCAGCATCCACGAACCGATGCACTACGAGACGACGATTCGAACCAGGGGGAGCCACGAGCTGGAGGAGCGCGATCCGACCCGTGTGGGGTATTCCGATCCGAACTGAGGAGAGGAGCACGATCCGAAGCGGAGAGAAAGAGGACCGCGATACGATCCGAACTGTGGCAATCTGGAGACCCGACCCGATCCGCCAGGGGTGACGGCGATGCGACCTGATCCAGCGAAGAAGGAACATTCTGATCCGAACCGAACCAATGAAGACTGATAACCCGAGATGCAAAGGTAGTCCAAATGAAGGGTATTGACTCAGGATCCAGATAGGAACCAATGAGTGGACTTCATGAGTTGGACTTTGCTGCGGGACGTGTGCTAAGGAGTTGTCGACGTTCATAACTTCGATTCACCACTGAAAATGGATGATGGGCTACTTATCAGTGCAGTAGGGTCATTATGACCTGAGGGGCAAGGTGATGGTAGCAAGACTACGTTATCAGTGCAGTAGGGTCATTATGACTTGAGGGGCAAGGTGATGCGTAGTAAGACTATGAGCCAGTGCAGTGGGGTCATTGCGACTCCATGGGGCAGAGTGGACATAGTAAGGATTAGTAAGGCTATGAGCCAGTGCAGTGGGGTTCTTGTGACTTCATGGGGCAAAGTGGACATAGCGAAGAATTTGTGGCTACGTTATCAGTGCAGTGAAGCCATTTATGACTTCACGGGGCAGAGTGATCGTAGCAATGTATGTTGGGTGATCGAAGTGGTGAATATCGTATGCTTTACGCACTGAGTGAGAGATGTGAGGATGGATGCTATGTTTGATTGGTTGCCATCATTATGACATGCACACCTCCCCCACCTCCGTATCTTTACACCGTTTGATATGATACCTTAGAGTGTTGTATAGTATGTAGTGCTAACTCTTTGGTTGCAGGTCCAGGTTCAGGTATGTTTTAGTCTACCTGTTATTGTTCACTTTAGATGCTTATCGCTCATACCAGGCTTTATGTCTGACACAGAGTTTTATGTCTCCTCTTATTACTCTGGGTGCTCACACGAGCAGACTAGAGACAGGTTAGCTGGTGATGCGCGAGTAGTTGAGTCGGAGGCGGGCAGGAGGCTTCAACGTATGATATATATATATATATACACATTCTCCTTGTGTCGTTGGTGGTCGCTACTTGGGCATTAGTAGTGTACCTCCTTTATCTTACTTTTGCTTTGAGACAGTTTGAAAGTTGTAATAAGCTGTATTTTGAATTTCCGCTGCTATGGTGTTTAGTTCTGATTTTCAGCTTATGCACTGTCTCTCCTGTTTTATGTCAAATATGTTATTATTATATTTTATTCTATGCGCTGTGAGACATTCTACAGGTTCTCGTATGTTCATTTCTTTCTTCCTTTTTCCTTCTGACGACCCGTTCCGTGCTAACTGGACATGTGTACAGCGCACCTTTGGAGTAAATGTCGGTTGGTGCGGGGCGGGCCGTCACAATTATACTGCTATGTAGTGATGCCTTTTGGTTTGAAGAATGCCAAAGCTACATACCAACGATTGGTGAATAGAATGTTCTACAATCAAATCGGGAAGACGATGGCGATATATGTTGACGACATGCTAGTAAAATCCATACAATCGTCCGACTATACTACTAACCTAGCAGAGATGTTCGATATCCTCCGAAGGTGCGATATGAAGCTCAACCCTATGAATTGTTCATTTGGAGTTGCCTCTGGAAAGTTCTTGGGATTCATTGTTAGCTCGCCTGGAATTGAAATCAATCCGGATCAAATCGCTGCAATCAGAAACATTCGAGAACTAAGGCAAACCAAAGACGTGCAAAGCCTTGCTGGGAAAGTAGCAGCATTAAGTAGATTCATCTCTAAAGCTACAGATAAGTGTATTCCATTTTTCGATTTGATAAAGTGAGGGAAGCACAATTTCAAATGGACTCCTGACTGTGTAGAAGCATTCCAAAACCTCCTGAATCATCTAGAAAAACCTCCGATATTGTCCAAGATGGTAGATCACGAGGACTTGTTCGTGTACTTGGCAGTATCATCCCACACAATAAGTTCAGCCCTGGTGAGGGAAGAATATAAAGTCCAGAGACCAGTGTACTACGTAAGTAATAAACTAACGGCGGTAGAGAGAGATAGAAAAACTTACATACAGTCTGCTGATCACATCTAGAAAGCTTCGCCACTATTTTCAAGCTCATCCCATCACTGTATACCCTAATCATCCGCTCCGACAAGTATTACAAAGACCAGAAGCATCGGGAAGGCTACTCAAGTGGAATATCGAGTTGAGTCAGTTTGACCTGAACTTTCAGCCCCGAAGATCGATAAGGGGGCAAGTATTGGTGGATTTTATAGCAGAATTTACTATCCCAGAGGATGATGTAGTGAATGAAGAAGCTGATACCTCAAAATCACTAGTTGACCCCAATGCCTGGAAACTGTATACTAACGGAGCCAAGAACGATAGACGATCTGGTGCTGGAGTGGCACTTGTAACCCCCGAAGAACGATCGATCTATTATGCTTTAAGATTAGAGTTCCATGCCACGAACAACGACTCAGAGTATGAAGCCCTGATTGCCGGGCTTAAGCTCGCAAAGGAGCTAGGAATAACAAAGCTAGATATCTTTTGCGATTCGAAGATAGTTGTGAACCAGGTCAGCGAAGAATTTCAGGCCAAAGGGCCCAGACTGGTATCATACTTAAAGGAAGTGATAAAAATGCTAGAGGGCTTCGAGCACTACAACATAACACATATCCCCCGATCAGATAACCAGAGGGCAGATAAGTTGGCCAAGATGGCTAGTTCCGACAACCCTGAGGACACAGAGATGGTCCCACTAGGGGTACTACAGTCTCCAAGTATCGATCAGATGGGAATTGATCCTATACTGGAGACTGAGCCGGAAAGGGAATCATGGATGACACCCTTAAAGAACTTCCTGATAAATGGGATACTTCCCACTAAAAAGAGCGAAAGGTGTGCTGTCATTCGCAAGGCCTCCAGATATGTTATTCAAGGCGAAGTTTTATACCGACAAGGGTTCTTATTGCCGCTCCTCCGGTATATAACCCATGAAGACATAGAAAGAGTGTTGAGAGAAGTTCATGAATGTGAGTGTGGCGGCCACACTGGAGGACAAATACTGGCAAAGAAGATACTGCGATATGGGTATTTCTGGCCTACTGTGAACGACGATGCGGCTAAGTATGAATGACGATGCGATGCATGCTAGAAGTTCTCAAAGATTCCTAGGGCACCTCCTAGCCAGTTGAAGACGATGATGAGTTTGTGGCTCTTCGCTGTATGGGGAATTGACATTATTGGAAGCCTTCCCATAGCGAAGGGCGGAGCAAAATTCACCATTGTAACCGTGGATTACTTTACTAAGTGGGTCAAAACCAAACCATTAACCATGATCACAAACAAGTGAGTGATAAACTTTGTTGTCAGAAACACCATTTGTCGATTTGGAATCCCAAAAGCCATCATAACAGATAATGGGACCCAATTTGATAGTACCGAGTTCCAGGATTTTTGCCAAAGATTTCATATCGAGAAGAGATTCACAGCTGTGGCACATCCGCAATTAAATGGACAGGTAAAAGCGGCAAACAGAGTAATCAAGTCCATTTTGAAGAAGCGATTGAAACGGGCGAAATCCATGTGGGTCGACGAGCTCCCCTTGGAATTGTGGGCATACCGAACAACTTTCAGATCAGCTACGGGGCATACGCCTTTCTCCCTTACTTTCGGGTCTGAGGCAGTCATCCCGGTTGAATTAGAAGTACCATCCCATAGGGTCACTTACTACGACCCAATGACCAATAAGGAGTTACTTCTCGAATCCCTGGATATGGTAGAAGAGAAAAGGGACGAAGCATATCTACGTGCCTTGAGGCACAAGCAGCAGGTCGCTTGGTATTACAACAGGAAAGTCCGAGCTAGAACCTTTGAACCAGGAGACTTGGTTCTGAAGCGTGTCTTGCCACCCCTAGTACATTTGGGCCCGAAATGGGAAGGACCTTATGCCATCCTACGAAGGCTTGATAATGGATCTTTCAAGCTAGCGACCGTGAATGGAAAAGGAATTCCTAGAGTGTGGAATGCCCAACATTTGCGGAACTACTTGACATGAAATTGTCATTTTTACTCTTTTGTTTTTAAGAACATGTAAAAAGGCACGACTTGCCTAGAATAATCTGGTTATATAAGAAAAAGATTATAAAGTGGATGTAGGTCATGATTCGACCATACCATTATAAAATATCGTGTGTCATTTACTTTTACCACACCATTTCTTGTTTACTCTGTCATTCTTTATTCACATGAATCATTATAATCTTTTAAATTTGCTATGAACTTCACGACAATCTCGGAGCACATAACTCAAAATGCCTTCTATTAGATCAGAAGGTCAGTAGCGTGTAGAACATCGAGGGTGCAATAAAGTAAATGACACAACTATCGACACTCTATGTCTCATGACTTGAGAAAGAGTGCAAAGGACAAGGAAATGGGTTTTCCACAAGACGTGAAGGTGCACCATGATTATAAAGACCATCTTGACTACACTCTACCCTTGGCATTCGACGGGAGAGTATAAAGGTGCCAGAGACTGAGCGCCACGAAAGAACTCCTACCCTGCTGAAGGAACATAGAGCAAATTGAAAGCTGAGTTCGAACTCAATCCTGGGCATACGAAAGGAGAGTATAAAGGCATTTTGATTAAATGTCGTGATAGGGCTCCTATACTGCTGTATAATCGGGAACAAGAATGAAAGCTGAGCCCGACCCCCTCATTTACGGATATGGGGGGCAACACATTTATGACTCTAATCAATCCTCAATAAGCCCTGGCCTGACATTATATTAATAATTGATTGAGGGAATTCTCATACACATTTATCCATGATGCAGGAATTTTTTAATTTTTCATTATACATGATTTTAACTTAGTTATAATTTAGATGTTTATGACCGAGAATGATAAACTTGCAGGTACACAATTGTTGAGTCAAAGAATTTTGATTTATGTCAAAGTAATGTGCGATGATCAACAAAAAGGCGGCGCTCATTGATAAGGAGCATCATATGGTATTAATCATTAGAAATTTATTATTTGGTATGATAATAGTGTTCATTATTGTTAAAATCCATCATCAAATAATCAATGTTTATATATATACAATTATGTATATGTATGCACATAAATTGTGCAAACTGGGCTATACCGGTCAACCGCCCAAAACAGACCGGTCGACCGTTTTTACCCAGTTTGCACAATAAACGTACACAAATATACATATAACGTATATATATTTAAATTCCTGTCTACTGGCCCTTTTTGACCTGTTGACCGTTTTTAAACAGAAGCAACTATTTGAGTAGTCACTTCCATTCCTCCAAGGGTTGCTTCTCATTCCTTTCATCAATGATCATATCTATTGATTGTAACTCTTTACTAAAGGTTACAACTAATTATCTCCCATATAAACACTTTGAAATCATCAATTCTAATCACCAATTCTTTCTATCTATTCTCTATATTGTTGATTTCATTCTTGAACTCTCAAGCACTCAAACGCTGATATTATTCAATATCGTTCTTGAATCCTAGTATTTATATATTATTCTTTTGATTCAAACACGATATCATCTTCCAAATCTTCACAAACACAAATTCTATTTAAGGATAAGATTATAGGAAGGTTGTACAAGAATTGACAAATTAGTGTTATTGAGAACACACATTGTCAAATTACAAGTCTACTCGTCTTGTTTGAAGTCCTCCATGTTGTTAGAGGCAAGTATTGAAGTCCTCGGTGTTGTAAGAGGCAAGTTGTGAAGTCCTCGTGTTGATAGAGGCATGAAATCCCGTTCGGCTGCTCGGGTGCTGTGAACCTATTTCCTCCGGGTTAAGTGAGGTTGTTGATTAGTGAAATTTCAGATAGAAGTCTAGGACTGGACGTAGGAAAGTGCTCCAAACCAGTATAAAAATCTCTGGTGTGATTTTTCCTTTACTGCATTTACTCATATGTAATATCTTATTCTATTTATGTTTATTTGAATAACTATTGTATTAGACAAGTAGTTGTGTGTTATTCCATATTACACGATCCGAGTGTACTATATTATACTTGGCAAGTACACGCACACATTTCCATTTGGTATCAGAGCATGGTCATCTTATAACCGTAACACAGTTATTTGATATATTCTTGTAATATGGCAAATAACCCAAGTTCTAGCACTTAAAACACCATCTACACGGAAGGTCAATCAACACAAAGTCCTCCATTCTTCAATGTGCTTAATTGTAGCTATTGGGCAACACGTATCTCATTTTACATGCAATCAAATAGCTATGATGCCTGGAATGCTACACAAAAAGAAATAGTGAATCCAACAACTGATTATTCAGAATGGACACCGGCTGAAAAAACGGCAGCAGCTGTAAATGCAAAAGCAATAAATATGTTGTTTTGTGCATTAAACCAAAATAAATATAACCGTGTTAGTATCTGTACCACTGCATATCAAATTTGGCAAACGCTAAAAACCACACATGAAGGTACTAACAAGGTTAAATAGGCCAAAATAGCCTTGCTGAAAAGTCAGTTTCAAAATTTAAAAATGAAACCAAATGAAATAATCAATGACATGTTTTCACGGTTTCAAACTATTCACCGTGCACTTATTGGTTTAGGACAAAAATATTCATATTTTGATGTTGTCTCGACAGTCCTACATTCTCTGACTAGTGAATGGGAAGGAAAAGTATTAGCGATTGAAGAAGCTAATGACCTTTCTGTCATGAAGCCAGATGAATTGATAGGAAATCTAATGTCCTATGAAGCAAATTTGCAGGCTAGAAAGGAACAGAAAGAAGAAAAGAAAATTGTAGCATTTCATGTCGGAAAAGATGAAGATGAATCAGAAAGATGAATCAGAATCTGAAGATGAAGACTTAGCTTTTATGGAAAAAGGTTTCAAAAAATTCCTGAAACAACGAAAAGCTAGTCGATATAAGAAAAGGAAATCTGGTTCAAATAAACCTTCATCATTAGTTATAGAATGTTTCAACTGCATAAAAAGGGGCACATGCACAAAGATTGTCCAGAACAAAAGAAGAAGTCAGATAATGACAAGTTCAAATACAAGAAGGATAAATCAAAGAAATGATCTTTCTCAGTCATGTGGGATGATTCAGACTCGTCTTCATCAGAAAGTGAAAGTGATCCAGAAGATGAACAAGAAAATGTTTGTTTCATGGCTACAGAAGATGAGGTACAAATTTCTACATTTGATGAAGTTCTTGATATTAATGCTGAATTGATAGTTAAATTTAAAAATATGAAACGTCAATGAAAAGAAGCCAAAGCAGATTTAAGTAGAGCAGAGTTTGAACGAGATATGTTAAAGGATGAAAAGAAAATATTAGCAGAAGAACTTGAAAAAGTTCAAGAATCATCATCTAATATTGATTCTCAATTATCTCTTTTGAGTCAAGAAATTGAAACTCAAAAAGAGAAAAATGATGCTCTCACTACTGAAAATCATGAACTTAAGGCAAAAGTCAAAGTTCTGGACCTAGAAAAAGCTAGTTTACAAACTAAGTTAGATAATATTACTCAAAATGTTTCTAACTTCAATAAAGGTCGAGAAAATTTAACAAAGATCATTGAAAGTTCACAATCTTCTTCAAATAAACATGGCTTGGGATATAAGAAACAAGAAACCCAGAAACACTCGGTTTCAAAAGGAAAAATGAAAAACAAAATAAAGCTAAGAAAAATCTTAGTTTGTTATATTCCAAACCAAAACCAGCTGTGAATTTTCAAAAGAAAATTATCAAAACTATCAAGATATGGGTTCCTAAAACAAATAATAATATTATTAGGAACAAATATATTCAGCATTTTATGAATACTATGCATTATAATTCTAATTATGTATACAAAGGGGGTACCGGACCCATATGGGTTTGGACTCCAAAGACCTAACTCTTAGGACCCTATAAAATGGTGGGTACCATGGACTTAATTTTATTTTTTCAGGCCCCAATTAAGAAAAGAGGAAAGTGGATATTGGACAGTGGTTGCTCGAAGCATATGAATGGAGACAAGAGCTTATTGACAAATATTACTTACTCAGATGGTGGCTCCGTCACTTTTGGAGATAATTTAAAAGGCTATATCATCGACAAAGGAGATGTGAGCAATTGCGGTACATCTAACTTACCTCTTATTAACTAATGTCATGCTAGTTAGAAATTTGAAACACAATCTACTTAGTATTAGTCAGTTATGTGACAAGGGCTTTACCATTTCCTTTTCCGATAACAAGTGTATTATCTTAGATAAAGATCATAAGTTAGTTTTCGAAGGATATAGAGATAGAAATATTTATATTCTGAATATGAATGTCAATCATAATTCAGATATGTGTCTTGTAGCAAATGATAATGATCCATGGCACAAACATTTCTGTCACATAAACTTTAGAACTATCGACAAGCTATCCAAAAACGATCTAGTTAGAGGACTACCCAAAATGAGTTCTACGGTTGATAACATTTGTGATGCATGTCAACTAGGAAAATTGACTAAATCATCATTTAAATCCAAGAAAGTCATATCAACATTACAACCACTTGAGCTTCTACATATGGATTTATTCGGACCAACACAGGTTCAGTCAATAAATCATAGTCAATATGTGTTTGTAATTGTTGATGATTACTCTCGTTATACTTGGGTGATTTTCTTGAAAAACAAAAGTGACACTTTCGAACATTTCAAATCTTTCGTCAAGAGAATTCAAAAATCGAATGGGCTTAAAGTTAAGAATATAAGAAGTGATCTTGGCGGAGAATTCGAAAATAATGAATTTGAACATTTTTGTACAAAGAAAGGTATATATCATAATTTTTCGTTTCTTAGAACTCCACAACAAAATGGAGTTATAGAACGGAAAAACCAGACTTTACAAGAATGTGCAAGAACATTATTAAATAGAACTACTCTACCAAAACATTTTTGGGCATAAGCTGTTGCAACTGCGTGTTATGTTTTTGAATCGTGTATCCATTCGACCTCTCACCAAGAATACATCTTATGAATTATTTAATCAAAAAAAAATCCAAATATCTTATACTTCAAAGTTTTCAGTTCTAAGTGCTTTATTTTAAATACGAAAGACCATCTCAGAAAATTTGATCCAAAATCTGATGAAGGTATATTTGTCGGTTATTCAGAACGAAGCAAGGCCTATCGTATATTTAATAAAAGAACCAAAACTATTGAAGAATCACTTCATGTTTCTTTCGATGATTCTATAAACCATCTCATAACATATTAGATGATGATGATATTATAGTCACTGAAAATCCGATCATCGCAAATGTTGATTCTGATTCAGAAATTATTGAGAATATTCCTCAACTAGTTGTGATACCTTCTCTACTAAGATTACGATCTCCTCTAAGGATACTAAGAGATCATCCGGTTCAAAATGTAATTGGAGAAGTAACATCACAAATTAGAACAAGGAGTCAACTCAACCAAATGGGTCATGTTGCATTTCCTTCAAATATCGAACTTAAGAATCCAAAAGAAGCTGCTACTGATGATTACTGGATCATTGCCATGCAGGAAGAACTAAATCAGTTTGAGCGCAATGATGTCCGGGAACTTGTTCCAAGACCAACTGATCAGTCAGTTATTGGTACAAAATGGGTCTATAAGAATAAGGCGGATGAACATGGAAATATAATCAGAAATAAAGCAAGATTAGTAGCACAAGGATATAATCAGGAAGAAGGTATCGATTACGAAGAAAGTATTGCACCAGTTGTACGACTAGAAGCTACCAGAATCTTATTATCCTTTGCTTGTCACCATAATTTCAAACTTTATCAGATGGATGTCAAAAGTGCTTTTCTAAATGGATTTATCAAAGAGAATGTATATGTCGAACAACCTCCCTTGTTCATACATGAAAAACATCCTGATTTAAACTTAAGAAAGCTTTGTACGGTTTGAAACAAGCACCTCGTGCTTGGTATGAACGATTACACAACTATCTTACTGATTCAGGATTTCAAATTGGTAAAGTCGATCAGACTTTATTCATTAAACATTCTCGAAAAGATATATTGGTTATCTAGATATATGTAGATGATATTATCTTTGGTTCAACCAATAATAAACTCTGCAAAGAATTTGCAGATATCATGACCAAAGAGTTTGAAATGCCTCATATGGGAGAACTATCATATTTTCTTGGTCTTCAAATCAAGCAAATTTCCAATGGTATTTTTATTAATCAAGAAAAATACTGTGGAAATCTTATCAAACGCTTCAGTTTAGAAAATACGTCTGGTAAACCTACTCCTACGAGTACAACTACACATCTTGAAAAAGATGAACATGGTAAGAGTGTTGACCAGAAATTATATCAAAGCATGATTGGTTCTCTTCTTTATCTTACTGCAAGTCGTCCAGATATAATGATGAGTGTTTGTCTATGTGCATGATTTCAAGCAAATCCTAAGGAATCACACTTACGAGCGGTAAAACGTATAATTCGTTATCTTAATAATACCAAAGACTTCGGTCTCTTCTACCCAAAAGATTGTCCATTCGAATTAGTATCTTATAGTGATGTTGATTTCGAAGGCTCTCGTACGGATAGAAAGAGTACAAGTGGTATGTGTCATTTTATTGGAAAATCACTTGTCTCTTGGTTTAGTAAGAAACAAAATTGCGTTTCGCTATCGACATGTGAAGTTGAGTATATATCAGCAGCTCTTGCTTGTACTTAAGTACTATACATGCAACAAACACTTCATGATTTTGATATTCATTTATCAAATTCTATTATATACTATGATAACACCAGCGCGGTAAACTTATCAAAAAATCCAGTAAATCATTCCCGAACTAAGCATATTGATATCCATCATCATTTCTTGAGAGACAACATTGAAAAAGGATACATATGTCTCGAATATGTCCAGACTGATCATCAACTAGCGGACATTTTTACTAAGCCTCTACTTGAATCAAGTTTTATTTCTTTACATAGAGAGCTTGGCTTGATCTCTAGAACTGAACTTGATATGTAAACTCTAAAGTTATATACATATGAATTATTAAGTTCTTTTCTTATCCAGTGCTTTTAATTTTCAAAATTTTAGCTATTATGTAGCTACTTCTATTTTTAGTAAGAGAATATGAGCATTCATCTTTGTACGTTAACTATTCCTTAAATGTTTTCAACCGCTACTCTATATATAGACAATTCTCTCTTTATATATATATATATATATATATATATATATATATATATCATTCATTCTCTTTCTGCATCTCCTCAACTCCGAGTCTATATTTTAAAGTTTTCAATACATCAATATGGCTCATATCTGCGATGAATGTGCATATAGGTCACACATTTCGGTTACAAGTTCTGAACTTGAGGAATACTATTCTCCTGAAACACCGAAAACAGACCAAAATGCACTCATACCTCTGGAAGTACGCCTACGTCTAAACGTGCAAAGAAAGCAATGTTTTGCTCGCCTTGATCTAGAGAAAAGATAAATGAGATTCATCACTATCAGAAGCATCAAATGTATCTTCAGAAACAACTCCGTTACGAGCAAAAACTTACTTCTGATCGATTATCACTCTTAGAACGCATGGCTTCATTTTTCTGTGGCATAAACAAACCTGGAGTTTATGAACCTATGCCGGATGCTCCTTCATCTTCAAGGAGTCCTAACTCCTGGGATCGTAACTACAATCGTAATGAAGGTGCAAAATGGTCGCCATGGACATCTCGAATCAACGAGGTTAAGCAAGAGTCAACCGAGCATAATTCGGCAACATCTCATTTGTTTTGTTTTCAAATATATTATGATTATATTTAAGTTTTTCTATGATTATAACATATATGTACTTCCTTTTTGAATGAGTTCAATAAAGTTCAGACCACTCAAAACCAGAAGAAGAGCAAAAAGTTAGAAAACCAAAAATCTGGAAAAACCAGTCGACCGATAGGAATGGACCAGTCGACCGTTTTGCTCTCTGGACAAAAACGGTCGACCAGTCATTTCTCACTAGTCAATCGATTGAGGCCTCTTCTATTTTTATTTTTCAAACATGACCAGTCGACCGGTCAAATATCACTAGTCAACCGTTTTGGTCTCTGGATGAAAACGGTCGACCGATAGATATTGACCAATCGACCAGTTTCGATCTGAAGGGTTTTTATACTCATTTATACGGTCATTTTTTACCTATCTCTTCATTTTTAACTTTACCTTTTCCCTCTCCAAAAGCTCTAAAACCCTAGGACTTCAAAATTCCAAAACTCTTTCATGGCTCCTCCACAAAAGAAGATGAAGAAAGCTTCCTCCTCTTCTACCGAACTCCAACCAATAGATAGTTCGATTAAGAAATGGTTTGTTGATCCAGTTGTTATCAAGAGATAGAATCAAATGATGGATTTCAACATACACCCTGGTTCGTTTATCAAATTTCCTGATTTCTCAAACTATCGTGCTCAAAGATTAGCTAGAAATGCTCATATTGAATCCCTACTTGATTTTGATCGTAATAATGTTGAAATTAATCACGTTATGATCAAGCTTTTCTATGCTAACCTTAATCTTGACAAATACAAACCGGAAAATCCTTCTCAATGTCTATGGTCAGTTGTATGTGGACAACAAGTTTTTATTTCTTGTGAAAGAATGGAGAATGTTCTTGGTTCGGAATTCAAAAGAGAAAAAATTTCAAGTAATTTTTGTACCGTTCATGTCCGAAATCAAATTAGTCATGAATTTATTGAGGATGATAAGGACATCACAAAATCGATTAATTTACGTCCTATGGCTGGAGTTCTTCACCATACCTTAATGCATTCTCTTTTACCTCGGATTGGAAATTTCAACGCTGTTTACAAAGAAAATTTCAAAGCTTTATATGCAATTTATGGGGGGATTCACATAAACTTGATTGAAATGATCTTTGATGATATCTTACAAGTCAATGAGTAGAATAGGCCGCATCTTTTCTAAAATGAATATATTATGCGACTCTTACTTGTTTGTGGAATCAATCCTCCTCCGTCAACCATTTCAAAGCCAAAATGCATAAATAAAGCTTCAATCAGGCGAACGAAACTTCCTGAACCTTATTTTAATATCATTCCTTTCGAACAATAGAAGGAACAAGGACACCAAGGAACCTCGTCTCAACCTTCTCGTCCAAAACCCAAAGAGGTGAAACTTCAACGCTCGACTTCCTCTACAAAAGAAAGTCTTGAAACCATTGCTTAAAATCAATTTCTACTTGAAGCTCGACTTAAGCGTATGGACACAAAAATGGATAAGCGTTTTAACAAACTTAAGTCGTTCTTCGCATCTATATTGGAGGCAATATCTTGTGGAACATCCTCTTCTTCCATGCAAGCACAGGACCCCAGCAAATGTCCAGCTCCTCCATCCTTTACTTGGACATCTTCGGAGGAGGGCACTAACTCTAACACTAGTCACGGACGAGGTCGAGGTAAATCTCAAATGGTTGAAGTTGAAGAAGAGGAGGAAGAAGAAGGCGAGGAAACGGAATACGAGTAGTTAGCTTATTTGATCGTTTTATGAACTTATGCTTTTATTATTTCCAGACTTAATCTGACACTTTACCTAAATGGTGTCGTTGTTTTTTATTTTAAACTCAGACCTGCGTATGCTTGTACTCTATGCTCTATGTTATGTGTTGTATGTTGCTTTAATCTCTTCTAGTATTGCTTTCAATGTTTATGTGCTTATTTAGTCCTTTTTATCGATGACAAAGGGGGAGAAATATGATACTAACATTATACATATATAAGGAAAAATTGTACTAACATTGTGTATGCAGGAATAACAGCTATTATACATGCACAAATTCAGGGGGAGATTATATATAGGGGGAGATTCAGAGATATATTGTCATCAATCAAAAAGGGGGAAAATATTGAGTCAAGGAATTTTGATTTATGTCAAAGTAATGTGTGATGATCAACAAAAGGCGACGTTCATTGATAAGGAGCTTCATATGGTATTAGTAATTAGAAATTGATTATTTGGTATGATACTAGTGTTCATTATTGTTAAAATCTATCCTCAAATAGTCAATGTTTATATATATATACACTTATGTATATGTATGCACATAAATTGTGCAAACTGGGCTATACCGGTCGACCGCCCAAAACAGACCGGTCGACCGTTTTTACCCAGTTTGCACAACGAACGTGCACACATATACGTATAATGTATATATATTTAAATTCTTGTCTACAGGTCCTTTTTGAACTGTCAACCGTTTTTAAATAGAAGCAACTATTTGAATAGTCACTTCCATTCCTCCAAGGGTTGCTTCTCCTTCCTTTCATCAATGATCATATCTATTGATTGTAACTCTTTACCAAAGGTTACAACTAATTATCTCCTATATAAACACTTTGAAATAATCAATTCTAATCACCAATTCTTTCCATCTATTCTCTATATTGTTGATTTCATTCTTGAACTCTCAAGCACTCAAACGCTCATAATCTTCAATATCGTTCTTGAATCCTAGAATTTATATATTATTCTTTTGATTCAAACATGATATCATCTTCCAAATCTTCACAAACAAAAATTCTATTTGAGGATAAGATTATAGGAAGGTTGTACAAGAATTGACAAATTCGTGTTATTGAGAATACACATTGTCAAATTACAAGTCTACTCGTCTTGTTTAAAGTCCTTCGTGTTGTTAGAGGCAAGTATTGAAGTCCTCCATGTTGTAAGAGGCAAGTTGTGAAGTCCTCGTGTTGATAGAGGCGTGAAATCCCGTTCGGCTGCTCGGGTGTTTTGAATCTGTTTCCTTCGGGTTAAGTGAGGTTTTTGATTAGTGAAATTCCTGATAGAAGTCTGGGACTAGACATAGGGCAGTGCTCCGAACCAGTATAAAAATATCTGGTGTGATTTTTCCTTTACTGCATTTACTCATCTGTGATATCTTATTCTACTTTATATTTATTTGCATGGCTATTGTGTTAGACAAGTAGTTGTGTGTTATTCCATATTGCACGATCCGAGTGTACTATATTATACTTGGCAAGTACACGCACACATTTTCAGCAATGACACAAAAGAAACAGATTTTCATCTACCTAGTGCATATTTACATGACCAGACTAGACAAAATATGAGGGCCATACTCGCGATTTCATTATAAGGTCAGTAGAACAACTAAAAAGAGAAAAAACATAAATAAACTGGCTCTACTTGGGCTTCGGGGTTGACCTTGGCCTCTTATCCTTCTTCTGCTTCTCTGGTTCCTCCTTGTTGGCATCAGATTTATCCTGCTTTTTCCTCTTATTCTTATCTAAAGGAGGATCCTGTGGAGGGTCAGAAGATTGGGATGCAAGCTGCATAGTTATCGATTTACTGGACAACTTTATAATTAACCAGATTTGGGGTCAGCTACAGAGATAGGTGGTACATTTAGAGGCTCCTGCTCCTCTATCTTTAAGGCCAGCTGTTCAACCTTCTTGGCCTTCAAGTCGTCCAGAGTCATGCTGTCTTCATCCTTTGTCTCTCCTGTGATGGTGACATCCTCTTCCTTATCTCTAAGACCACCGTCGGTATCCTGTAAAGCTTCGATGATTTTAGCATCCTTGGGAACATTAGTGCTTGATACCACAATGGCCTTTTCGGTTGTTATGCCCTCGATTTGCCTTGGGACCTCATGAACTTCAGCGCTAGGGGGCATACTGACTTCCTCAATCTCTGCCTGTCTTGCTGCATCCTTCTCTGTCGGCTTGACACCTATATTATGAGAAGCAACTGTTATTAGTTTGGGAGATAATGTAGTCTTCTCAATTGTTTGCTCCACAATGCGGCGACAAGTTACAATAGCTCTGACAAATCATGAAGAGAATATGGAGATACCTTTAGCTGACCCCTCGCTCGAAGCTGCAATAGAAGCCCCAACTGCTGGAGGAACTGGGACCCCAGAGATCAAGGTATCATCCGGATTATACTCCTTAACCTCATAGGCCTTGGAATCCAGTGCTGAGCTTGAACCTTCATCAATTTTGTTCTTACCCTTGAGTTCAAGCCTCTCTTTCTCCATGGCCTCTTGAATTTGACGCCTACCTTCTGCTAAAGCCTCAGGCTCCCCACCTCTGAGAAAAGTCTGCATGAGTTGGTCCTCGTCGATTTCCTCGACCTTCAAGCATCGCTTCTCGCTTTCAATAATCTTCTCTCATACATCAACCAGGGTGGTGGGATAGTTACGGATCCAAGAGATATCTCGAGTCCGAATGACTTGAACAAAAAAGTCCATAAGCATCTCATCGAACTCCTTCATCTCCTTCTCGGCCGCAACAAGTTTGGCATTAGTAATGGAGGCAGACTCGAGAGCCACATTAGAATTGCCTTCGGCAAGAGCTGCCAGTTCCTCAGCATGAGCAAAACTGCCCTTTAAGCTTGCCTTTTCCTTCTCCCAAGTAGCCTTCTCTGCGAAAAAATGATCTCAGTATTAACTGTCTTGAGAACCTCTATCTCTTTCTTTAGAGCCACCCACTCTTGGCTGTTTGAATTGATCTCAAGATGGAAATGTTTCTTGGTTTTTCTAATTCAGTTTTGTAATTTTCAGCATCCCACCGAGCTAAAGCAAGCTGAGCTTGTGCATCCTCAAGTTCTTTCTCTGCCTTATTCCTGGCCTTAGCATCATGATCGGTTTTCACCCTAGCCCAGGCAGCATCTACTTCTAGACGGCGGATAACATCTGACAGATTATTGGCGTGCTTCTTCGTTGCTCTATATTGTTTAGACACGTGACCGATTTGGCCCACAACCTCTACATCCCATTCATCAGGAACTAGGTAAAGATCCGGGACGAAATGCATCCTCTCAAAATAGATATTGGGGAATTCTTTTCGTAAGTTCTCCAACTTTGGCTGATTTTCAGAAGTAAGGGCCACCTCCTGTACGGTGGTATTGTCCAGGTGGTGCTGACAAGAAGGAACCAGAGCCGCTTTCTCTTTTTCCAAACTTTTGCTTGGGTCTTTGTCTTTGTCTTTGGATTCATGATGCTTCTTAAAAGATCTGTCTTGAGATGGTGTACTTTTAGGAGGAGTTAGAGCTTTGGGAAGTTGCATGCCTCCCGCTTGTGGCACTTGGCGACTATGGTACTTCCCAGGATCATGCTTCGAAGGAGAGAAAGACAATGTAGAGTGAGGCTGATAAGAATCATGGTGTTGTTGACTATCTCTTCCCCGACTGTTGACAGCAAAAAATGTTGTAAACACCAAAGATTCTTAATTACTAGGAATTATAAATATGGTCACATAGACAAGAACATATTATAGAATATAAACAGAAAATAACACAAGAGATTTATAGTGGTTCGGCCTCAAGGAGGGCCTACGTCCACTTTGAAAAGTTGTAGGAATTTTATTGATCACTTGAAAGATTACAAGGTTGAGATCCTCTTGTTACATTCATTGACTATGATATATGAAGCTAAAATAGTCATATTTGCAAGAAATAGTAAAATGGACAAGTTTTCCCTTCTTCTTCCTCAAAGAGGAGATGCCATTAATGAAGCTTTATGGAGGTCTCAAAGCCCAAGAATCTCCCCCTTTTGAAGTGTGTGGTAGTGGGGTATTTATAGGAAGTGGTTAAGTGGGGGTTAGGTAGGAGTAGGTAGAAATGGGGACCATCTTCAGGAAATTCGCGCCTCTAGTTGTCGGCCATGGAAAATTCGTACCTGGGTGGAGGTACGAAATTTCGCACCTGCTAGGTGCGAAATTTCGCACCTCCCAGGTACGAAATTTCGTATCTGCTAGGTACAAAATTTCAAACCTGCTAGGTATGAAATTTCGTACCTTCAAGGTAGAAATTTCGCACCTTCAAGGTATGAAATTTCGTACCTAATAGGTACGAAATTTTGCACCTTGGCAGGGTGCAAAGTTTGTTTGGAGGGGACGTGGCCGAGGTTCGTTGGCGCAGTATGTTGGTTCTTTTGGGGCGTCGAAGCTCCTCAGCACGAAGTGAAGGAATCTATCATTTAGTCGGCCCGAAGTGAAGGAATATGAGCTTCCGACATGGAGAAAATCGAATGAATCGGGCGGTGCCCACAGTTTCGACCTAACCGGCTAGATCGATCGCTGCCGGGACTGTGGGGCCCCGGACCCCCACAGGCGCTGCGCCCAGAGCCGCTTGACCGCTCGCCTTTGGCTTGGATGCGGACATATATTGATGGAGGTTGCGTCCATGGGATCCGACACACTGCTAGTGGCCAGACTCGAGTCTTCTGATACTGCCCCCCCAACGATATTGGCGACACCTCCGGGCTGTAATAACACGCGATATGTTGAGTCGAGCGTGTCTTGAGTACTTTTGGTGACCGAACCAAAAGGCCGGTTAACATTTGCTTCCCAAAGTACGTCTTGTCTTGACATGATGTGCTTTGGAATGAAAGTTGAGATGATAGTTGGGTTGCGGATTTATCCTGCAAGTTATAGGAAAGACATGTTAGTTAGCGTGCACGCTCATTGGGGAATCGTGAGCGAGTCGCTGCTGGTTTGGTGTAGCACTCGCATTGCTTAGTAGCCGCATAGTGCCGTCATCGCGCGTTTTAGGCGACTTGACACTTGCGGGGGATGTGCATACGCGGGCGCTTTGATGATTGAGCGTTTGGTGAGTATGCAAGTGGTCGTTGAGTCGTGATTGACTTGATAGTCAGTGCTTCAAAGATAAGTGGATATAGCTTTATTTAGGTGTACGATCTCGAATTCCGACTTTGGAACATTCGTTTGAGGATACCAATCCCGTGATTGTAGTTACTTCCTTTCTCCTCTTCTCCGGATAGAAAATCATTGTAGGGCATGAAGGATGCCAAAATACTTCTTTTGTACTTTGGTTGTTTGAGGTATTGTTAGGTTTTTGGGAGAAGGGAAGAGAGATGTGGAAAGTAAGTGGGCTTTCGGATCTGGTACCCAAGAACGTGGAGCGGCGGATCTTGGGAAACGGGATTAGGAATTTGGATAAAGGTTGCCAAGAATGTGTGAATACGGGATTGGGCTTTGTGTCCCAAATGCTTATTAAATCTTTCACACTCTTTAGGAGTTCGAATCTTGGTTGAGGAGATGACAACTAAGCCGACGCGTGGGAGCATGAGACATAACTTCGCACTCCCATGACTTTGTCGAACCCTGTCTTCGATCTTGACTTTGTAAACTTGAACCTTTGCATGGCGCCATATGAGCGGACAGTGATTAGTGATTTTTGGTCTCGCGACGTGGTCCTCAAGGAATGGACCTGCTTGGATTGTCAGCTTGATGCTTGTGTAAGATATCGACACATAGTTAAGCGGTTAGTCTTGGGATCCACTCAATAACCTAACCATAATGCGATCGCATCTTAACTTAGGCGTTGCACTGGCGGTTGGTGATGGCCGTGGCGTTAGTTGTTGAGGCCAAAGGCTGCCACCATGTTCCGGAGCGTCAGCTTTTTGGAGAGTCCGGGTATTGATGGAAGCCGAGAAGCCTCCAGGGCCTGAACTCTGGCTCCGGATTTCCTTCATTGCAAGGTGAAGGTGCTCTAATGATGGTGGTTCCGTAGGATGCTGTGAAGATGATGCCAGTGTAGAGGCTTTAAGGGATTTGATCTGGTCATGGATTGCCAGGCCGGTGTGACAATCCGTAGAGGGTTGCCCCAGGCCTGGGTACCTGCTAGATTTTTCTCGACGTCAGATACGAGCTAGCAGGCTTGGATCATTGCTCAATGTTTCATGCCTGGTCAATAATTGAAGTTGAACTTAACACAATTGGTTGGCGAATGATTCTGGAAATGAACTTATTCGGACTAATTGCTCGGATACGTGTGCAAGATGCGGGCATATGTTTGAGTTGTTAGTCTCCAACCCAATTATGCCGAGGTCGTTATCCGATTCGGGAAATGGTGCTGACGTTTACTGGTAACTACTTCCATAGTTATCCAAACTAGGTGTTGTCGCCGCGTTTTGATGCACTTGTAGGAATGCATCGAGGGGTGTGAGTTAGCTTCATGTTGCTTTTATGTATGAGTTTGCTGGCAGGGCGCTGGGGCCTTGCAAACCCAATGAACCGGCCATGGAAACCCGAGAACTTGCACTGAAATATGGTTTTTTTAATTTGCGTATTGAGAATTTATCTAAGTTCTCCAGTTCCTCGGGGAACTGCGATCGTATTGCCTCCTCTGTTCTTCGGTTCGGGCCTCTATGCCTGGTCTGCCCAGTACTACCGGGAGGTTAGAAATTTCTGAGACCCAAGGTTTTGGGTTCGGGTCCTTCTCGTGGCAAGGTGTACGTTCCTCCTTAGAATGGTTGCCCCCATGGCTGCGGCGATGGAAATTCCAGCGTGGAAGCTGGTGCAGATACTCCTCAAGTCCTGTGATGAGTAAACCGGTGCAGAGATGGGTAGGAGACTGCCCCCATGCTCGTGTACTTGCCCTTTGAGCGGAGGTGACACTAGGCTTTGCCCCCGTTCTTCCTCAAGCGTTCGGGTCCTAGTTGTAGTCACAGCGGGAACAATCTGGAGAAGTGGGAGAACCCATGGCTTTGGGGTCCCATGTTTATATGATCCTCCTTGGAGGAGGAGAAGTTGTGGCTGGTCGAAGTGCTCATGCAACGGGCGTAGCTGGTGTAAGTGTGCGAACAATGCAAGCTACGGTGGTAGATCAGGAAGCCCGGCCGGTGGCAAATTTGGAGGAGCCGGAGGGGAAGAGGGACAGGATGAGGCTGCCATACAAGATGCACGGGCAAAGGCTAGTCAGGATGCCGAGGAGAAATCTGCCACTGTGGTGGCGAAAAGGTAGGCCGATGTTGAGGCGGAGAGGGCCTCTGAGTAGGCTAGGAATAAGGAGAGCCGCCGGTGATGCCTGCTAGAAGAGGGCGAGAGGTCCCTTAGCACACATGTAGCGGATGCCATTATGTGGCTCCGGGCCAAGCACTTAGCTGATCGGAAGATTGCCGAAGATGCTGAGAAGAGAGCGGAGTAAGGTACCAAGAAGGCTTGGGGAGGCACCTATGCTGGATTGGTTCTTGCTTCTTACATCGTCCCTAAGCTGTTGCCATGTGTTGCTCTCAGGGATGCTATGATGATTACCAGCAGTGAGGATGATGGCGGAAGGCGCGCATCGATGCCTCATGAATCCATTACTCTTGTGTGGAGTAGAGGAGGAAGCGGTTCTAGAAGGAAAGGGCCCGTCATTGGTGGTGACCTGCCGGTGTCGAACCTGTATAGACAAAAGAAAAGAAAAGAAAATGATGAGTAGCATCAGTAATTGTAAAAGGAATTAAAGATGCCTTGGGTTAAGTGAACCAATAGTATATGCGAGTGCGGTCCTCGCTTTTGGTCCTTAAAGACATGGTGTGGTATTCATGAATACCCTGTCATCAGAGAGAAGAGATGTTAGACATGTAGTCTGTTTAATGTGTGCGTGTGTGTGAAATGGAATATGAATTAGTAAAGATCACATTTCGTGTTAAGTGTTCGAACGTTCTTCTCATGTTTTCCGGTGTCCCGTACTTGCATAAGCGTACTTATTGTTACACTTAACAAAAAAGCGATTGTGAGTGTTGTGCCCCAGGCTGGTGATTCCAGGGGGTGTGATTGAGTGTTGCACTCTGGGTTGTAGTTCCAGAGGGGCGGAATTGAGTGTCGCTCTTGGGATCGTTGTTCCAGGGGGGCGTAAGACAGTGCGTAGGCTTCTAGTAAGTCTCCCTCAGCTCAGGAGACCTGTAGTTTGTGAAGCCCGGCTAGAGTGCCTACTGTTTTTTCTTGGGTTGCTCGGGATTAAACTCAAGAGTAGCGGAGGCGTATGACGTCGCATTATGCGGTCCGTCCAGAGGGTGGCTCTCCCGTCGTTCATCGGGTTCGAGCGTGTGACGACGTCGTTTATTCGCCGGAGAGAAGCTCCGATCATCAGCTCGTAAGGTCCGATCGTGGCCATGAGCTGCACCTAAGCCTTTAGGGCTTCGGGGAAACGATTTAACGTCGGTCTCAGTGCTGTGCCGAGATTCGACAGGTACCCGTAGCCAGGGGGAAGTGTACATCGCTCCCAACTATATGTTGGGCGGCCCCAAGTCGCGTGGGACTTGGGCGAACGATTCGAGTTAGAGGTTATTTATACTCGGTCGCGCCGCGGGCTGGCGACTCGAGTGGCGTGGCCGGCTTCCGCGCTGGGGGCGCCGGTCGTTGCCAATGTTATTAGGCCGCGGGGCTGGTTCGCGGTTGAGATGGCGATGCCGGCCCCAATGTTAGGGGCGGGTACGGTGGTCGGAAGATTGAGTGCAAGCTGGTTGTTAGGATTAACCAAACATGCCATTGTAATGCCTTTGTAATGCCTCGAATTGCAGGAAAGCAAAACATTGTTGAAAGGCCTGAATTGATTGTACACTAATTTATGTAGAGTAGAGGTGAAGATGTTCGTTGTTCCATGCCCTTGGGAGTTCGGCTTCGTCCATGGTTGAGGGTTTGAAAGTTCCATCGCCGAGCTTCCGTTGTATGAGTGTAGGCCTTCCTTATCGAGGGGCGAGGCCTGCTGGTGGAGGAAGGACCCGTTGTAAGGCGTGGTTGCCGATGTTGAGGTCCTTATGGCGGACTCTGGAGTTGAAGTATCGGGGTACTCGTTGCTGATTAAAGCTTGATCCAAGGGACCGGTTCCCGGGTCGGAGATGTTCATCCAGTGCAGTGCGCCCGTGTATAGGAATTAGTCGTAATGGTTGACTATAGGTTGGACAAAAGCCATTTGGAAGGCTTACAGCACTTGAGGCCTGATATCAACTAGATCGGCGCAAAAGGCAACCCACGTGAGGCGAGTTGTGAGGCATGGATGCTTATTGTTGCCATAGTCCTGATGATCCCGGAGGATGATCTTGTGGGATTAATTGTTGGTCGAAGTTATGTTTAATGGGAATCTTTGATGAGCGTTGAGTGGCTCGGGGATCCCATGCAGTGCGGATTTCCGATGAGCGTCGAGTGGCTCGAAGGCCCCACGTAGTGGGAACCCTCGATGAGCGTCGAGTGGCTCGGAGATCCTGTGTAGTAGAATCTTCGATGAGCGTTGAGTGGCTCAGAGATCCCATGCGGATGAGTTCCTTGATGTTGTTCCGCAAGCAGCTGAACATGTTCGTGTTGTATCTGCGGATGCTGTAGAACCGACAATATCCTATAGAGTCCCTTGGTGCGCTCATCTGACGTTTAGATTCTGGCCTTTTGCATGGTTGGGGATTGCAGGCTGCGAGATGGATTTTCTCGGGGGTGTCCCTAAAAGCAGTATAGCTGCGGAAAGAAGGAAGTCGAAGGCACTTCCCTTTATTGTTGCGACTACCTTTGACGCTGCCGGTGGGAGCAAGATTGTGCAAAGTGGTGGAATCAGAGTTGTTGGAGTTCTGGGCGTCATCACGAGGTAGGATATTGAGGGTAGGAGCTTGATTCCTTTATGCTATATTTTGGCATAGGAAGTAGTCGGCATTCGTGTGGAAGATCTTCTGAATCCTTGATTGTTTTTGATCGGTCCATGCCCCAAGTTTGGAACCAGGTGGCATGCCCTTTGTAAGCAGGACGAGCGTGACTCGAGGAGTGGGTTCCTTGACTTCAGCAAAGGCGGTGTTGGATTTTGCGAGGTGGCCTTTAAGAGTTCACAGATGCCTTGGTAATCGTTCGAGACTAAGAAGATGTCTCTGGGTATCACGACGTGCAACCTGGATTGCGAGACCATTCTTTTGGCGGTTTAGTCGAGAGTTGAGATAGTTCACGGTGGAAGTCGAGGGAACCATAATAGAGCCGTCTCGGATAAGGATGGGGAACTATTTGAATTTTACGGCGTCGGTGACGCGTAATGAACCCATGTGCCACTTGTGGCGGCTAATAAAACTTCGAGAATCATGGCTTCTTTAAGTATGGGGAAAGCGTCAGCATGTTGGAGTGCTGGCGCCACTGGCGCCATTTGGTATTATGGCTAGCCGAAGTGAATTGGTTACACCTCGTACTACTTTTGCGGACGTCGTGGGCGTGCCCCCGCGATTTCCTTACAATCCTATGGATCGTGTCGGCGACAATCGGAGGTTATTCTCCCACTGCATTATAGAGGTCGTTATCTAGTCCAGGACTTTGGGGCCAAGCGCACCTTCTTGGTGGAAGGTCTTTGGCACTCCGTGGGTCTCTAACTTCGGTTGCATGACGTTGTGGAAGTAGGTTGAAGTGAAATCGAGCCCAGTTGGATGCTAGTAGCATAAGCGACAAGTATGGACTCATAGCAGCCTGAGCCCGCCAGGCGGAGGCTTGAGCGTCAAAGCTGGGGACGACCGGGATGACGCATTCCATTTCTCGTGGTGACCCTGATATTGCCGAGGTTAGAGGTCAGTCATGCCTTCATGGAATGCCACATGTGGTGTGTTGGAGTGTCGGGGCCACTCAGCTTTGCGTGCGATCCTAGTGAATGGATAATTCCAAGAGTGTACCGACGGATGACACCTGCGATCTTTGGCCCATTTTCGATAGCAAGCAATTGATTTCGATTGCCCATAGTGGCACTAGTGCCCCTAGTTCTTACGTCCAAGTTGGGAATCGGCTGATTGAGAGGAAAGTCTTGTTGGATTCCAACTGGAGGGGCCACATCGAGCGTAATTCTGACTCATGAAACAATGGGACGAGTACCATCCAAAGCTGCGCGCGTTGGAGCTTGAGCAACATTTCCAACTGCAAAGCCTGACCAATCGAAGCGCATCGAGCTGGAGCGATATCAGGATTAACAGTGCCCCCGAGTGTAGTGGGACTAGCACCAATCCGAGGAGTGACGTCGGCCAGTCGGTTAGTTTGCAGGGCTGCCCCCAAGTCCTGGGTCGATGGTGGAGGAGCATCGGTACTTGCCTCTGTAATGTATGCTTGGCCAGTCGGATCTGAAGTGCTTCTTATTTGGCGAGGAAGGTATTGAATGCTTCCTCCTACCACTCGAGTCAAGCTTTCAAATCAGTGGCAGGATTCTTGATCATTCTTTTGATGCTCCTCTCGAGTGTCGTAATTTGATGGAGGTCTGGTTTTGGTAAAGCTGTCGAGTTTGGGCGAGCTGGTGTGCACACGGATTCGAAGGTACTTTGGTCTGACGAGTTGCTGGAAGTGCGGGACTTTGGTTGCGAGCGGCGACAGTTGGGCTCTTCCGAGTAGAAGGTTAGTTACACAAACCCGGTTTGTTACCTTGTCCCTAGGCCGTAAGTGATGATTGTTTGAACATCATCTCCTTTCTGTTATTATTTCTGTTGCCATGCGAATGTTGGAGTGGATGGCGATGTTTTTAATGAGGCTGAATCTCCTTCCTCGTAGTGGGCCATTAGCTTGAAAAGAGGAAATTCTGATGCGGTATGCCGCTAGCGGGCGCGGCTCTAAGCAAGCTAATGTAGAACGATGATGCGTTGAATTTTTTTGGAGTTGGCGCATAAGGTTGATGTTGATCTTCAACGCCTACCGCGAAAGCTGCATTCTCATATTTCTTATTAAGCATGTGAATCTGTCCATGAGCCGCAGGAGTTGCGGGGTCCACAAGTGGAAGGAGATCCGTTTCCAGTGGGTCCTCCGCCACTCAGGGCAGGTAAGAGGTACCAGTGCCAATTGCGACTAATATTAGGTTTTGCCAGAATTCCACTTAGTGCCGGCGAGAGTCATGATGCTTTTTGGATGTACTGCTCAAGGCGCTTCTCGCGGACAAGCCTTTCGATTACATCTTTAAATTGATGGCAATTATTGGTATTCTGCTCGTACATGCCATGGTACCGACATTACTTGCCGGTCTTCTTTTCATGATTAGCGGACCCCATGTTGTATGGTTTCTTATATTGATGCGTGTTGCACGTTTGTCGGTAGATTGTTTCCAAGTCTTCATTCTGCGGGGTGTAGATCTTGTATGTCCGGTGAGAGCTGGGCTTTTTGGGTTCCATAAAAACTTGACCATTGTTGCAGTCGCCTTGCCTACTGCTATTCAGTCTTTGTTTGTAGGGGCCTGCCCCCATGTCCTTATCAAAGATCTTTACTATCTGTTTCCCTTTGACGTTGTCATTATGGCACCCGCATGTGGATTGTTGGGAAGACCGTCCCTGGGGAGTCGGTTTCGTCTCGCCTCTTCTTGACATAAGTATTGCCTAACCTTTTCATGGAAAGCGTCGAGGCTTTTTGGCTGCTTCCGATCGATCCATGCCCCGAATTCGGAAGTAGGGAGGACACCTTTGGCTAGTTGATAGAGTACGGTGCAAGGATCTGGATCCTTGACCTCGGCGAGCGCGTCATTGAACCGGGAGAGGTAACTTTTGAGCGACTTGGCGGGTCCTTGGCATAGGTTATACAAGGTAAGGGCATTCTTCGGAGTCGGGATGTGCACTCTGAATTGCTTGACCAATTCTGCTGCTAATTGGCTGAAGTTGTTAATGGAATCAAGTGGGAGGCGAGAGAACCATAACAAAGTGGTTCCTGATAAGAAGACTGGGAAGCACTTGCATTTGACTGGATCGTTGCCCCGGCTCGAGTCCATTTGCCATTCACATTGATTTAAGAAGGTACAGGGGTCGGTTGTGCCATCATAGAGCGGCATCTGTGGCATGCTGAAGCGGCATGGCCATTCAGCTTCGTTTACCCTCCTGGTGAAGGAGTTGCGCCTAATGTGCGCTTCCCATGAATCATGCATGTTTCCTTGCCTCTCACTCATGATCCTTCGGACCATGTCGGGAAGGTATGTTGGATGGGGATCCACCATCAGGACCCATGGGTTTTGGCGAGGTTCCGGGGTCCTATTGCGAGGGCGTTTCCTATGATGGACGTCTGGATTGTCTTCCTCCATGTCCTCGACATCTATAAGCAGACCTTGATGAAGAACGGGTTGATGCGGATCCTGTTCTGGAAGAGCGCGGGCCATTGGAATAGCGGGCCCATCATCCTGATTAGCGGTCATCGAGTTATGTTGAGGAAGAAGTTGGTTTGTAGGATCTGGTCCATCATTGATAATCAAGCGGGAGCAGTCTCGGTGCTGTGCCTCCTCGCTATATGTGACTGTAGTTTGGTCGCCATTGTCATTGTCGAGACCATCGTCGTTTCCGTTATCGAGGGCGTTGGTATGAGCGGCGACGTCGTTACCGAGACTTAACCTCCTTCTTTGATGCAGGCCTCTTAACTCGGAAGAGGAAGTTTCCGAGATCGTTGGTCGAGGTCGAGTGTTGTTCCGAGCTAGTTGAAGTCGATAGACGATGCGCTGACTTTCTTGAAGTTGTCGCATAAGGTCGATGTTATTCCTTAATGCTGGGTTGAGCTCGACATCCGTGTTCTCATATTTTTCATTAAGTGCGCGTATTTGAGCTTGTGTTGCGAGCGCTTTGGGGTCCATAGTAGGAGGGATGATTTCGTTAGTGCCTGAGCCTCCTAGTCCTTGTGATTGATTTCCTTGCTAGGCGAGAGTGGTCGAGGAGTTGCCGATGTTATAGCGTAGCCGAGTGAGGCGAAGTCGAGGCCAAGTGATACGAAGTCAAGGTCAAGTGAGGTGGGATGCAGAGTCGAGGAATCCAAAGTAGTGGAGTGGAGGCTCGAGGCTGAGGCAAGGGACATTCGAACCTCTTGGGGCTCGAGGGTACGAACCCCGTGGAGTTTGAGTTTCGAACCCCATGGGGGTTCGAGTTTTCGAGCCTCGTAGGGTTCGAGTTTCGAACCTGGTGGGGTTCGAGCTTCAAAGCCCGTGAGGTGCGAGTTTCGAACCCCGTTGGAGGCTCGAGGCCGAGGCGAGAGGCTCGAGGTCGAGGCGAGAGGTTCGGGGCTCGAGGTTGAGGTTGTTGGGATGTCCCATCCTCGACTACAGCTGAAGAGCCGATCTTTGCGTTCTTTGGTTGCTTTGCCATCGTAAGCGGACTCGACAACAGGTTTAGCAAGGAACCTTAAGCTCGTCGGGGGTCGAGATGACAAGGTGCGACAAAGGCGCAAAATCCGAGTTTTCTCAGTGAAAGCACCAAATGTTGACAGTAAAAAATGTCGTAAACACCAAAGATTCCTAATTACTAGGAATTATAAATATGGTCCCATAGACAAGAACATATTATAGAACATAAACAGTAAATAACACTAGAGATTTATAGTGGTTCGGCCTCAAGGAGGGCCTACGTCCACTTTGAAGAGTTGTAGGAATTTTATTGATCACTTGAAAGATTACAAGGTTGAGATCCTCTCATTACATTCATTGACTATTATATATGAAGCTACAATAGTCATATTTGCAAGAAAGAGTAAAATGGACAAGTTTGCCCTTCTTCTTCCTCAAAGAGGAGATGCCATTAATGAAGCTTTATGGAGGTCTCAAAGCCCAAGAATCTCCCCCTTTTGAAGTGTGAGGTAGTGGGGTATTTATAGGAAGTGGTTAAGTGGGGGTTAGGTAGGAGTAGGTAGAAATGAGCACCATCTTCAGGAAATTCGCTCCTCCAGCTGTCGGCCATGGAAAATTCGTACCTGGGTGGAGGTGCGAAATTTCGCACCTTGGCAGGGTGCGAAGTTTGTTTGGAGGGGACGTGGCCGAGGTTCGTTGGCGTGGTATGTTCATTCTTTTGGGGAGTCGAAGCTCCTCAGCACGAAGTGAAGGAATCTATCATTTAGCTGGTCCAAAGTGAAGGAATATGAGCTTCCGGCATGGAGAAAATCAGATGAATCTGGTGGTGCCTACAGTTTCGACCTAACCGGCTAGGTTGATCGTCGTCGGGACTGTGGGGCCCCATACCCCCACAGGCGCTACGCCCGGACCCGCTTGAAGGCTCGCCTTCGGCTCGGATGCGGACGGATACTGATGAGGTTGCGTCCCTGGGATGCGACATCCTACTAGTGGACAAACTCGAGTCTTTTGATACTGGCCCCCCGATGATATTGGCGACACCTCTGGGCCGTAATATCACGCGATATGTTGAGTCGAGCGTGTCTTGAGTACTTTTGGTGAACGGACCAAAAGGCCGGTTAACACCGACTATCACTGCAGTCATGTTTAGATATGGGATTGAGTCTGGGAGTGCAGCCACGAAGTTCAAGATGAGAATATGAGTGGCAACGAGGCATCTTTCCTACAAAGAACGACAAATAAGTATAAGACCCATAAATACAAATAGTACATGAGTGATGTGGCAAGTGGTGCATGTGATTTGTGTATCCTGTGTAATCCATACCAACAGACCAGGGCCCGAAGCTAGACGCATCTGTGCAGTATCTTTCTCTTTGGTGGGGATGGTTCCTTCTTCAGAGACAGGGAAGAATGGTTCCCCCCAAAGTCTTTAGGTGTGTAGATGTTATCTGCCAGAGGGATTTTTTCTAACTCCCCAAATATCTGCTTCTCCGTTAATGTATCATGAGTGGTAGGCTCTACTGGTGGTGGAGTCCTTGAGGGAGATTGCCCCTTGGACACTTAAACCTCTTTTGGCTCATCATCTTGGATTTCATCTCCTTTATATATATTTAAATCGTCATCATCTTGGTCAATCATCGGCGAGGGACTCTTAGGAAGCTTAGTCGTCTTCGCAGTTTCTGTGGTCACTTCTCTCTCGACCAGGGGCATGCTACTAGATTCCCCAATTATTTGAGTAAGGGGCACGTATTCATAAGGCTTTCCACCCGAACCGAGACCAAATCTTATATCTAGAAGATGGTGTTTGTGAAGGCTCTCGTCGGTTATACACTTCTTGATTCTGCGGAAGTCTGATTTGCTTGCTAAAAGGCGGGATAATCTATCTTCGTATACAAAACCCTCTTTTTTTTTCAAAGTTGTGAGCTGTACAGAAAAAAGAACACATTAGCACTTTAATTATGCAACTGGAACATGAGCTGAAGGATTTAGAACTCACTTGATTGTAGCCACCTCCTCGCACATCCAGCCTGATGTTTTATATAAAACCAGTCGGACTTATCGTCTCCTAAATTGCTATGATCGTCCAACAATACCTTCCTAGAGGGGATCGATTCAAAGAAAATGAAATTCGGAGTCCTTGTGGTACGGTGCTTGAAATAATAATAGAAGTTTAAATCTTTGAAGGTGAGCTCGGTCTCTAGAATTTCTGCATATGCAATATACAAAGTGTAATGAGCAGCACAAGCATTGGGATGGAGTTGCATAGGGGCAATGCGTAGTCGTCTTAGATGATCAAAAGTAATCAGAGAAAACGGAGGGATATCGCCTACCCAGCACATGATCCTACTGATAGTCATGTAACCTTCCGGAGCAGAATGGGGCCTATCTCCTTCCTCCGGAGTTTTCACATCGTCCCAAGGAATCCCATGCCTTAGACAGATTTTCTCTAATTTTAACTTGTCCAATTTGGAGGCTAGAGAATCACTTAGTTTCTCTTTCTCTACTTCTTTAACACCTGGAATCTCATCTGGGGCTCGATCATCTTCCTCTTCCTCAAGTAATGTGCTTTCGGAGGACACTGATTCTTTATCAAGATCTATTTCATAATCAGATCCAGAATTTTCCCATTCTGGGTCAGATGGAAGTGCCTCAGGATTGTAATAACTTGATGACTTTGGATTTGCGTTCTTATCTGATATTCTTGCTGAGCGTCTACCGGATACGTTTTCTGTGGTGATGAGTAGACATGAAAGATTAGAATACAATTACCCGTGAACCCTATGTGTACGCAAGTGCTGGTGTGTACAAGTGTGTACAGTACTTAGAAGAAAAAGCACGAATTTAATAATGGAAACCTGAAACTGATTGCAGTATGCTGCTAAGTTATGTTGTCATCTAGTCCAGTAGACTCATCTTATAGGCTCTATCCTAACTGTTCTTTGAATTACTTGGGATATAACGAAGTCTTAGTTGAAATGTACGTTAATGTCCTTGGTTGATTGGTGTAACTTAGTCGGGCATAATCATAAAATGAGGATTGGCCTAGAGATGAACTAGTCCATGGATTTCTATAGTTCGGCTCGTGGTGAAGGCACGACTCGTGATCTGGGTTGGGCTCGCGAGTACACGTTGGTTCATGATATGGCTTTCTTGGGTTAGGCATCAGCTCACCCGGATGGCGGCTCGTGATAGGAAGTTGACCCACAAGGAAGGATTCGGTTCGCGATCGCGAACAGGCTCGTGGTTATGTGTTCAGTTGAACACCACATCGCCTCGCCCTATACGGCTCGTGAGGCACTCCCACGACCCGTTCCATTTTCCATCCCCATGAACCAACGCTATCCCATCATCATGATCCGAACCACCATACTATTTTACCACCGATATGACTCGAAGTGTCATTCCTCTCCATCCTTTTCCACGAAATCGAGTCCCTGCTCCTCCCCACGAATCGAAACTCCACCCTTCTCCAGCCACTGTCACGAGCTGATCTCCGACAGTGTCTCCAGGATCCTTAGCCCTTCTTCTTCGATTCTCCATTAACCCAACACATCTCCTCTTTCAGACCCTAACTCCGTAGAGCCACCATCGTCGATCTTAGTAGGCGATGACCTCGAAATCAATAACGAACTTATCATAATTGAAGAAGAGTGAGAGGAAACTAGCACACAAGCCAACGCGAAGGGAGTAGAAACTAAAATTAAAATCATCATGGTGTTATTACCTCTTAAGAACAAGTTTTGGAGTTGTAGGGTTTTAGAAAAACTGCAAATTAGGGTTTCGTACTAGGATGGCAAGGCGGCGACTCTGAAAAATTAAAAAGAGAGAATAAAAGGGAAAGGAGAGATCGGTTTATATAGCCTAGGAAAAGTCTCTTAGTCTTCTGTTTTTCGTCTTATCAGAGTGGATCAACTGGATGGGCCACGAAAGCCTAGAAAGGCCCGCCGTTGGCTGAAAAGAAGCATTCTCTGCCTTCGATCCGTGATTCAAGTCAAGTGGCACTGGCCACATCGCTCCTTAACGACCCGAATTCTAGAATATATATTAAATAGAAGGCTGAGACTTTTTTATCCCCAAATGCGGCGAATTTTTCTAAAACTATTTATGGGAGAATTACTCACGGCGTACTTTGAGATTCAAAGATTGTGGTTATCCAATGAATAGAGAAATGGTTGGAAATCCAATCCTATATTTATACTCATCAGAGAATGCGGTCCTATGGAACAACACGACGATACAGGCAGGCACGACCTTCAGCACCCATCTGTTTGGAGACATGCATCTTGATTAACTTCAAAGCATTCAAGCATTGTGACCAAGCCACCAAGAGTACAAATATTCATGGTCAGACAAGAAGGTGAATTACGCATTCAAGCTCAGGATAAATACACCATGACTTGTGAAGTCCAGAACCCGCCAGTGATTGACCTCTTCATCTTGCTCGTGGCCCTGATTCCAAGCTCAACTCGTAGACCAGCTTCACCCCCAACTCGTGATTGACCCCACGATCCGCTCATACCAATCTGTCATGGCCCGTTCGTGGAGGACCATCACGACCCGATCGTGATAATGTATCACGAACCGACCACGGACCCAGAAGATGATGAACATGACCAAGTCTTCCACGAGCCGCGAATTCAGGATTTGGTGACACCTATCCATAACCGCCGTATTGACCATTTCCCATCAAGCCACAAACCGGTCCGAGATCTTCGGGATCCGTGCCAGTGTCCTCACGAACCGCCTGCAGATATCACCTATAAATAGCCCCACACTTGGTATCTTTGAGGATCTTTTTGGAAATTCTGAGTATTGTTTCCACCGTTACTGTTTCTCCATTATTCCTTATCAGAATTATCTCGAAATCACTGAGTAAATCATCATTGTAGAAGTGAGATTGAGAGAAATCATCGATTGTACTTGCATTCAAACATATAATCAAAATCATATAAAGTGGACGTAGGCTCGTTAATGCCGAACCACTATAAATTTGGTGCGTTTGTTGCATTTTTTTTATTTCTAGTTATTATACTCTACAATCCTAGACAATTTGGGTGTTAGAGCCATAATTTGGTCTATATATATATATACACACACACACACACACACATACATACATACATTGCCCGTCCAAATCTACGTAAACAACGAAATATACATTACAATGAATGTTTGAATGGTTTTTATTTTATGGAATTGTACATGTAAATGTAATCCATATTAAATGAAAATATATGCGGTAACCGTTGTAGCAATTTGTGCAATTGATTGCTATAATATGGTCATAAATAAATAAATAACTATTGTAACCGTCATTGATTAGGGGGAAAACAAATTCAATTAGGTAGTTAAGCCTAATGGTTACAATTTCTAAATTGGCTAGTTAATGTTGTAAACTCCAATTAGAAAATTAAATTATAACCACACTAAGACACGAGGTTTAGCTCAACTTGTGGTAGAAGTATGTCTGGAACCGCCCGGTAAATCCAGCATCCACAAGTGGCCAGCTTAATGTAATGGGTCTGCTGTGTGTATATACACACACATACACACAACAAACAATAAATTTATAAACTAGCAGTGTCTGTTGGGAGTACAACAAGTAGATATTTCAGAACTTATAATTAAGGGTAATTAATGCCTAAGGAAAATATGACCGTTGTAGTAATAATCGGAAACAACCCTATTAAATAGGAATAAATGAAATAAAAGAGGGGTTATTGGGTACTGATTATCGTTTCAAATTCTAAGTCCAATAAGGAAAATAATTAAATAAATATCCTAGGCTAAAAAGTATATAACTTTCCTTATTTTATACTAGTTAATCTAGAACTTATAATTAAAAGTTACAGTTGGACTTAGTAGGTTAATGATGCGAGGTTAGTTACCTTATTCGACAAAAGTTTGCACTTTCGGGGAGTCGAATATAGGTCCAACTGATGTGAGATATTGTTAGTCATAGAAACCCGTGACGATAATTAATTATGTACGTACGGTATTTCCGTAAAGAGAAACTAAACGAGAATAAGTCAGTAACGTAGTCTTCTTTGGGATTAAGGTCTTAAGTGATTAGATTCACCTATAAAAAGGTACTAAGTGATCACGTTTCCCACCTCCCGTAGATGGAAGCATCAAAGGCTAACTGGGTGCGAGCTTCATAGTCTTCGCGAATAGTCTTTTTCCTTGGGTCTTAAGTGACTTGGTTCGAGGAGTCCACTTGGGGATGAGTCCTCTAGTTAGGGGTCTTAAATGGTGTATGAATCCTACCTAAACCTGGAGTTAAATATGTCTGGTATGGTCATTCCATAGATCTATCTATCCTACGAGAAGTATTAAGCATCTAGGAGATTATCCAATAAGGCCAGTTAGATAGTAACGGCTCTCCACCGAGTGGTCTGAAGTGGCTGCTTACTATCTCTTGCCTTATGGGGGGCATGGGTTTATATGCATGAATGATAGAATCCTTAACTAGTAGGACCTGTAGCTAGTGTCCTCTAGTTTATAATAGCATTAGATAAATCATCAAGAGGTATTAAATGACCAACAGGTCCGCCTAGGGTCTTAAATTGTCGAGAGGATCCACCCTTATTTGTCATTTGATGGTGAGTCATTAAATGACTAAGTATACACATATAAGTAGCTAAACTGCATAGTTAAGAGTTCACTTATCGGTTTAATAATTAGTCACATGATGGTTTAAAGGCTTTATAAACGTTCTATCTCAGTATCGATATTAATGGGAATACTACCTTGGGTATGGTAGCTAGAGTCGTGCGTAAATGTTTACTAGGTTAGGTTAGAATTACTAGCCTTGGTAGGCATATATCATTGATTGAACCATAGAATACATCTATATACTGTAAACTGTGTTGTACTCTTCTTGTTCACCAAAACTTGTTTTGACCACCTCCTCATTACAATCTCCTAGGTTTTCTTGAGAAAGTTTGGTTCTCATAGGTGTATATGTTTGGCTTTCGATCCTCGTTCTCTATCATGCTCGGTATTGACTTGGCGACTCACTTTTTTTAAGGTAGTTACTTGAGTTAATACTAGTCTATCATATTTTGTTTTTGCTGTGAGTTATTTTTTCGTACTCTGATTATGCTCGTGCTCATTTATTTGCAGGTACCATATTTACATGCTTTGATGTTTTCGAGTTTCGATTTTTGTCGAAATTTAGGCTCAGAAAAGTGTAGGGTGTTACACACAACCGCGATTTTGTAGAGGCTCCGGCGATGACAAATCTAACATGAGCAGGTTGCATTTTCGATAGGATCGCAGCGGTGGTTTCAAATCTGAATTTCGTTATTGTTTTCTTCGTATCACTTTGGATTTTGCATGCTATTTTTGTGCCTGATATGTACTGGAGTAGTAAAAGAGATGGAGCTTTGGGGGAAGAAAGAATGTAAGGGTATTTTAGTAATTATTTGATTACTTAGTTACATTATCGATTTAATCCGTGAAACTTATATATGTGGTACCTTCTGCGTATGAGGGGGGATTTGGACGCCACTTTTCTATTGAACTCGTATTGACAAGCTCTAGATTTAGAGCTTGTTTGACCTGATTTGGCTAAGGCAAATGATAATATCTCCCACTAAACTGTATTTGTTTAAATAGTATAATATGATGTTTTAAATGATTTCTAATTGTAAAATATAATATTTAAGAAAGTTGAACTTGTTAGATAATAAATCAAAATATTAGATAGTGATTTAATTAGATTTAACATGATTGTCAAATTTTTATCTATTTACATGCTATTACGCTCTATTTATCCGTTTACGTGCTATTACATGCTATTTTGACCATACTACTAGATTTAAATGATTTGGACATTTATTTCACTTTGATTGCTATAAATAGGTTCTATTTGATTTATTGTTGCTATATATATTTGTGTGTTATTTTATGAATTTATATGACTATTGGTTGTGTGGTTGAATTGTTTGATTAGTTTTGCTTAAAACGCCGTTCGTAGGCGATTTAGTATTTGGAAATATTTCATTCGTTAAAATTTGGGGTGCTTATCGATCAAATGCACATGTCAGTGTATATTGATTGAACTCACAAGAATAGTAGACTCAAACTGACGAGGTAAATTTTCGAAGGAGCTTCAGAGTTCATGGATGGATTCGACGATGAAGCATCATCGGAGCTCAGTGACAGATTTAAAGACTGAACGATACTGGAGCTTGATGGCCGATTTAAAGACGAAGGATGGACTGACGGCAAGCTAGACTTCACAACAAATGTCAGATGTTTTCCTTGGAAGAGTATTTAAACAATTTTGGTTAAACACGTGATCCAGGTAGCCGTTATCGATTATTAAGGAGTGGTTGATATCGATTGACATTATTGTTTGCCATTTGATTAATTTGACATGGACGACGATACGATTTCGAGAAGCAAGACATGATGATTCATTCGTTGGTGATCTCGACATGATGGCTCTTCGATTAGTGGCTTCGGAGTGAAGCAAGGATGTAGTGCTTCTATGTAATAATTCTTCATTTGATGATGGTGATCCTATAATGGAGAAAAAAGCTGCTGCGATGGATGGTTTTCCCCGAGATACAAAGTAAGGGATTTTGAGTGTGGATGATTGGATTGTCGAAAAAGAGTTATGGAGACTTTGACATTCTATAATCGAGGACCAGTCTAGAATGATCCCCAACTATAGTGGCTTTGAGAAAGGTTATAAGGACAATCCAGGAAGAACTCCATAGCGGGGAAAGCAAGTGCTAAGGGATTCATAAAATTTGTGGTTTCCAAAACATACTGGCAGAGAAGGCGTAATTTTGTGATGATCATTGGGTAATGACGGTCCTTAGAGCGACAATGACTCTTAGATCTAGATTCCCCTGACTATTGTTAAATAGTTTAGTTCTTGGTTGTCCGAGTGGCATGGATTCGAGTATGAGGAACCGAGACCATAGTCGTCTTTGATCTGATGATGGAATGATACAAACGTTTTGTGTATCCAACACACTAAGTGAGTGAATATGAAGATGGATGATGCTATATTTGCTTAATCATTTATCACCTTAGGGGCATTATGTGAAGTACACATCATCGATTACGATTTATGAACACTCATAGTATTCTGATGTAGGATACACCTATTATTATCCTAGAGTAGTATATATTCTTATAAGTGCCGACTCTTTGGATGTAGGGGCGTGACAGGTATGATTCTCCATACTCACCATGTCGTATATACTACTACGACTTTTACAGTACTATGAGATTTCCTATCGCTCACACCAGACTGTTGTCGGACCCAAGGTTTTATTTCCCTCTTATTACCTAGGGTTCTCATCGATGATGTTAATGAGCAGACGATGCGACAAGGACAAGTATTATCTGGAGTTGCACAGGTGGATTAGCAAGAGGCTATGTTTTACATATTTATACTTGTATCCTTGTTGTTCATTCCGTTGTCTGACACCGTGGAGTCTAGACAGTGTTATGTAATCTTATTAGAGATAATTTGTCAGTTTGAGTTTATTAATCTCATGTATAAACTCTACTGGTATTATGTATAACTGTATGAGCCTATATATTCTGATCATATGGTTTAT
The DNA here is from genome assembly GCA_030737875.1 of Allium sativum. Lineage (NCBI taxonomy): Eukaryota > Viridiplantae > Streptophyta > Magnoliopsida > Asparagales > Amaryllidaceae > Allium > Allium sativum. The sequence continues at coordinate 743,136,665 of CM060916.1, read as the reverse complement.
ATAGTTATTACGGTCTCGCATGTTTTATACATCTGATTGTTACTTTTATATGTTAACTGACGTGTTGTGAGATATACAACATGTTCTGTGACTGTTTTTTATTCTCTTCTCTTATATTTCCTTATTTTCTTTCCCTTTTCTCTTCATATATTCTATTTGTTTTTCTTGACGATCACTTTTCATCAATTAGGCGCTTGTACAATGCAAATTTTGGTTATAAACACTAGTGGTGTATAGCGCATCGTCACATTTAGTATTGGAGTTTAGGTTGCATTGTTTAACCTAAGCAGTACTAAATTTGAGAGCTAATATACACGAGAGAATACGTATTTGTATATATTTTGGTTTTCAAATCCATATATTAATAGTGTATATAGTATAGATTGTTTTGCACACGAGTGTCAATGTAATAGTTTTCTCTATTAGCTATCGATTGTCTTAATCACTTATTTGAAATGATCTAGCAAAATGAGAAATACTTCTAGTTATTCTGCCTTTGAAGTTAAGAGTCGAGTTGTGTCGAGGGTTACCAGCCTTGATTTATAGTTTCCAACAATGATGCGAACCATTATCTAAGTTGCTCTATTATCTCTAATTAACTATGAAGCTCAAGTGCAGTGAGTTAACTATGTCTCGTTGTGTGGATACTTACATGTTCATGTGGCATACCATTTTATAGAGCAAAATCAACTATTCTAGTGCAAGAGCTATTTGGGTTCTCACAGGGATTTCTTCGATGACTTGGATGTTGGATAAATTAGGAGTTTACTCCTGAGAAACTCCAAGATTAAGTCCGAATTGGTCAAGTGTCTTTATTACTTAGGATTTTTAAATTTTTTTGCTCAAGACCAGTTCATGGTTCACTTCAAAGAGGTTTGTATCTACTTCTTATAAGTCGGTGAGAATTTTACCAATTTAGGCGATATGCATACGTATGGGAGGGTAAACGAATTCGATATGTTACCCATGTATGGTCAATTCTCTCTTTTATCACTCTGAAGTTTGAAGTTTGTGGCTGGTTTGAGTGATCGACTCGAAGTGTGATTATTTCATTCCAAGGGAATGGTGGGTTGGAGAAGTCGATCGAGCAAGCTCATGATGTTCGAGTTCGTGCCCAACATCAAAGTTTTTCCTGCTTTGTCCAGACCAATAGTAGAGATGTACTAATCATCGTTTCTGTTCGTCAAGTGCTCCCTCGATGAAAGAGAAATGAAGCGACATCACCACTCGATATATGTTTCCATTAATGGCATTTCCATATGTGTTTTAGTTTGACGTCGAGATTTCATTGTTTCATCTGGTATTACGATTCAATAGATGGAACAGGATTTGGAATCATGATAATTACTTGTTTTTTTAATTTTGACTTACCGTGTTGAGGATTGAGTTAGAATATATATATACGTGTAACATCACATGTTTGATCGCTAGAATTTAATTCTATGGGTGACTACAGCATCCATAGCGATTAGTTTGGAGCCTCGAAGTAGGGGAGCATTATGACATAGCTACTGTATACATGGCAATATACATGGTTGGTCAAAACTTAAATTTCATCGGGTCATGGTTGCATGGGTTGCTAAGTTGTTACATGTTATTGATTTATTGAATTAAAGTGGACTTAATCTTTGAGTGCAATAGTTCATATACCAAGAGATATAGAATATCGATGGTAGTGAGAGGTTGTTCGAGATGATAATGGGCTAGAAAAAGCTCTTCAGTAGTGAGTCTTCTTCGATTTAGCGATAGTGGGTTGAGGCTTAGATCTTCAGTAGGCGAGTCGCTTATGATTGGACGATAACCGACCGAGATAGTTTTCTAGTAGCGATCCGTCAACAGAGTGTGACACCCCACGTCCGTTAATGTCACTCACAAAGGGAATGCATTAAGTTTTTTGAAGCGTTTAGGTAAATAGACATAGAATATTACAAGACAGATATAAAAAATTTGCAGTGGAAATAAACAACTTTATTAATCATCAAAATACCATGGTCTAAAGCATCATTTGTCTAAAATATAAAAACCCATTACAACCTAAAAACCCACTGTATTGTACTTAAGAAATATCAGAGTACATAAAAGAAAGAAAATTTCCCCAACAACAAAATATAGCCATTGCAACGAGAATAGGAGCTCGATCCATAAATATCAGCAGCTCCAGCAATCAAGCAAAATCAGGGCCAAGCCTGAGTGTTTCCTCCCTGAGAACCTGAGGGGAGAGGGGAGGGGGACAAAAGAGAGAAGCAAAAACAAAAGGGGTCAGACATAAAGTATGGCGAGCCTAGTAACATTTAGCCATTAAATAAATAAAAGTAATCATGGCAGGCCTAAAGTGGATAAGAGAGATCACTATACAAATGGTAGGTGTGACAAGGCAGATAAGGTAAGGTGTATACATGCTTCACTAATGACTACCCTGCACTATTACTAGTATAATTTAAAGTGAGATGATCCCTTCCACTATAAGTTGGCAGACTTAGGGCATACATCCCAGTGTACTCTAACCACCACCCTTATTGATCGGCTCCCTACTCTGTAGATACCCTGTGCTGGTCCCACAGTAGGGGGTACCACTTCCCTAAAGTGGCAACCCAAGAGGTGCATAGTCATATCTACTGGTTTCACGGTCGTCTTGTCCCCCTCTGCCCGACCCATGCACGCACATGTCCCCGGTTGGTTTGCGCCGTCTACACCACCCACCACGTTTGGATCTCTTATAATCAATCAGTAAGTGTGCCCCTTCTCCGCCTAGTACGGAGTTCACTACTCTGATACCGAATATGGGTTACGGACTGAAATGGGTCCCACACAATATGATACAAGCTCTCCCCTTTTGTCTTGTAACCCCACTAGATTTTCCACTGACTATGTATACCCTAATGGGCGATCTTTAATTACATAGCCCTATACCAGTTATGCTTACCCTTAAAGGGTGATCTTTAATTACATAACTTTACCGGGTTAAGTTTGTGGGCCTATATATATAAATATTACCCACCCCTTCAATTGTACTTAACCCACCCACCATCCAATCCATTTTACTTAACCCTAACTTATGTTCACAATCATACAGTTCTTATGGATTAAATTAGGTTAAGTAGTCCTTTCTCATTACCATGTCCAATTATGGTTATATCGGGCTAGACCTCCCACATTAGGCCTACAACGTGTGGATGCTGGATATGTGGTTGGGTCTAGGAAGTCTTATTCCACAATTGGGCCTAACCTCATGTCATATCCCGTGTCATATTTACACACTTAGACCTCTCACATTAGGTCCAACATTAGTGGCTGTTGGATATGCCGATCGGGTCCGGGCAGACATCCGCCACTAATGTAACCTAACCTTGTGTCATAAGTGTTAATATAATTCCTAATTATAGTTGCTAAACATTCCATTTATTAATTAATTTACCAATTAATTAATCTTACCTTTTTGGGTGTTATTGCCCATTCTAACAATTTGAATTACCAGTCCAAAGATGTTCATTTCCCAATTATGCCAATATTTACTTTTTCACCTGTTTCTAACTAACGTCCTCACAAAACTGACGGCATGCCTAGGCTAAATAATTAGCCTAACCATAAGTGCTGAAAAGGAAAGCTAATAGGGATGTAACACAAGTGATCATTGAATATGATTTGGCATAACGTATATTAACATAGTCATAAGGTTGTCATATGAACTTGTGATAATTTCTATGATGTCAAAGTGAGCAAAAATGAGATCTAAACTGATCATTTAAATATACAACAGTTCAGATCTAGCATAGCAAGGGTGACACAGTAGCATGTTTAGATCTAAGGATAAATTCACATGTCCAATTTTATAGCATATCCAGATTTATCACAATATGACTGTGAAAGGTGATTTACATAAAGAACCAGATCTAATCAATGTCATAACTTGTCCAAATTAACATATTCACCTTTTCCATAATACAATTACAAGTCAATATATACATAGGCAACATCATAGAATGACCACAATTATTTCAGATCTAGAGAAATAGATCTATTAAGATCTACATAGGCAACATCCTAGAATAACTACAATTGTTTCAGATCTACATAGTTTAAGATTTAATACTAGCATAGATTCATATTTTACAACAGCTCCAATTCATTGTCTTTCATGATTCAATGTCATTTATTTAAACCTAAAAGTGTCTAGAAATCATAGCGTTAGGTTTAGAGAAGAGAGAATAGATCTGAATTCTGAATTTGATTAGCTAAACCGTTGTTGTTGGACTTTGATGCTGTTTCTATTTGCAACCCAATTGCATATCGCTCCCATGATCTCCAATGAAGAAAATAGGAGAATAGGGACCATCTTTATAGCCTAGAACCAATGAATCAGACCCGGAATCAAGTCCAGGTACGTTAAACCAATTCTGCCCAGATCTGCCCAAGGGGGGGAAGGGGGTCGACACCCCTGTCGACACCCCCTAAGGGGGGTCGACACCCATGTCGACACCCCCTAAGGGGGGAGGGGTTTGACACCCACAAGCGGGCATTTTCCCGCACAGCCTGCTTTGGTTGGATTTTGATTTTTGAACTGTTTTGAAGGTTCCGGAATTATTATATATATATATATATATATGTTCTTCCTTATTCGTATACAAACTTCTAAGGTTATAACTTCTCCATACGATATCCGATTTACGTAAACCCGGACTCTATCCCGAGCAGAATTCCGAGACGAACGCAATGGCGCAACCCGTTCCCATAAGTCTTCTTATTAAAATTAAGTATTATTTAATCTGTTAATTTTAACACTTTAAAATCATGGGGTATTACATTCTCCCCTCCTTAAAGGATTTCATCCCCGAAATCTTTAAGTTAAGAAGAACGTATCCTATCATCCATCATCCACAAGCATCCATTGTCCTTAAATGATTTCTAATGCTTATATGTGTATATGCAGAGGTGTGTGTGTTGTTCCAATACTAATGCGAAAACCAGGCGGTCTACTGATCCAGTTGACCTCCTTAATGCGATGTATGATTAGTGCCATGAATCCAATACGTATGCAAATAATCCTATTATAACATGTAAGTTCTATATGTGTGCATGTCCATTCGTCCAAGTGCAACATCTATATGTTAACCCATCCATTTTCATCTATAAAAAAAATGCACATGCATCCATATGCAGTATGAGAGAGTGATTGAGCCGATATAGTACCTAATGTGTGTGTATATGCGTCCACAGGAAACCACTAGCAAACACTTGCATCCACTAGCATCCATCAAACATGACATGTTTCAAACACATGTTTTCATCCATAGGATTCCTATCTAAAGGTCGAAAATACTAGGGAAAAGATATACTCGATTGACAAAAATAGGCACAGATAAAGTTTTGGAAAAAGGAGTTAAGAACATACCCTCAAAAAGGAAAGGGTATGAAGCACGAGTTCTATCTTCGGTTTCCCAAGTTGCGTCTTCTGAGTTGTCTCCCCATTGAACCTTCACCAACTTGATTTCTTTGTTGCGTAGCTTCTTAACTTCCGATTCAAGAATACGGGTAGGGACTCGTATGACTATCGCCTCCCGTTCCACCTCCACTTCTTCCAACATACTCGGCTCAACGACTTCTGTAGTGTCATGCAGGCACTTCCGCAGATGAGAAACATGAAAAACGTTAAGAACACCAGACAAATTCTCTGGGAGTTTTACTTTATAGGCCATTTAGCCAATTCTCTCGGTTATGGGAAAGTGTCCCACAAACCTAGGTGCCAACTTCCCTACTGAACCGAAGCGGACCACATTTCTCAGAGGCGATACTTTGATGAAAAATAAGTCTCCCAATTCAGACTCGATGTCGGTTCTCCTTTTGCCTGCATAGGACTTCTGCCTATCTTGAGTTGTTTTCATTCGCCGTCGAATAAGGTCAAACTTCTCAGACGTCTCCCTAACCATATCAAGCCCAAGTAACAACCTTTTGGTAGATTCCCACCAACAAGTTGGAGACCTACATGGTCGCCTGTACAACGCTTCGAAGGGTGCCATACCGATGCTGGCTTGATAGCTATTATTATAGGCAAACTTTACTAAAGGAAGATGCTCTTCCCAAGTCCCTCCGAAGTCTAGGATGCACAGCCTCAGAAGATCTTCTAGAACTCTGTTCACCCTCTTCGTTTGGCCATCGGTTTGAGGATGATAAGCGGTGCTCAAACACAATTGTGTACCCAATGCTTCTTGAAACTCCTCCAAAATTCGCTGGTAAAGATGGGGTCACGATCGCTCACGATGCTGGAAGAAACTCTGTATAGACGAACTATCTCATGAACATAAATTATTGCCAACCATGGTGCCATCCTTTTACTTTTAACTGGAATAAAGTGAGCACTCTTAGCGAGTCTGCCCATTATCACCCAAATACTGGTATTACCTTTCTTTGATCTAGGCAAACCATCTATGAAATCCATAGAGACACTCTCTCATTTCCACTACGGGACCTCCAACGGATGAAGTAATCCACCGTGCTTCTTTTGCTCAGCCTTGACTTGCTGGCAAACTAAACATTAAGAAATAAATTCGGCCACATCCCTCTTCATCCCAGCCCAAAAGAAAACCCTCTTCTTGTCTCTATACAATTTGTCACCGCCTGGATGTATAGTCATTTTAGAATGGTGGGCTTCTTCTAGGGCTGCCTTTATCAAGCTTCCAGTTTGAGGAACGCAAAGTCTTCCATCTCGTTACAACCACCCCTTTTCATCTATGGCATACCTACTGAGGTGACTAGAAGTCTCCCCTCTTCCAAACTTATCTATGATGTCTAGAATCTGTGGGTCACCTTGTTGTGAAGCTCTTATCTGCTCCACAAGAGTCGGTCGTATCTCCAAGGATGCAAATAAATCAAGAAAAACTTCGATGGAGGGTCTAAAATCAAAAGCTGATATGAACTCCAAGTTCTTTCTTTCCACAAACAGAGGACTCAGGGCCACTCTCTATCTACTTAGTGCATCTGCCACCACATTACCCTTGCCGGGGGTATAAGCAATCTCAAAATAATATGAAGCTAAGAACTCAGTCCACCGCTGTTGCCTTAAGTTGAGATCATTCTATGAGAATGGATACTTGAGGGATTTATAGTCGGTGTACATCTCGAACCTTTCTCCAAGTAAATAATGGCGCCATGTCTTTAACGCGAATACTATGGCAGCTAGCTCTAGATCATGGGTGTGGTAGGTCTTTTCATGAACCCGCAACTTCCTACCCCGATAACATATTACCTTCCCCTCTTGCATTAGAACTGCACCAATCCCTGTACCACACGCCTCAGTGTAAACATTAAATACTTTACTTCCATCAGGCAAGGCCAAGACTGGGGCTGTTGACAGAGCCCTCTTCAGTCGTTGGAAAGCAATATCACAGTCTATATCCCATGAAAACACCAAATTCTTTTTTGTCAGCCTGGTGAGAGGGGCTGATATCTTCGCAAAGTCCTTAATGAACTCCCTATAGTAACCTGCCAACCCAAGGAAGCTTCTTACCTCAGTTGCGTTTTTAGGAACCTGCCAATCTTGCACTGCAACCACCTTTGCAGGTTCTACAACTATCCCTTCTTTGGAGACTACATGCCCCAAGAATCTTACTTCCTTTCTCCAAAAGTGGCATTTGGAGAACTTCGCTTTAAGCTGATGGTCACGAAGAATTTTCAAGACTTCTATCAGATATTGGGCATTCCCTTCTTCATTCTTGTAGAAGATCAAAATATCATCAACGAAGACTACGACAAATTTGTTTAGGAATTCCTGAAACACCCTACTCATTAAATCAACGAAATAGGCGGGTGCAGCCCAAAAGGCATCACTAGCCACTCAATGAAACCGTCCGGAGTTCTAAAAGCAGTTCTATCTGTGTTGTTTTCAGCCACCCTCAGATGATGGAACCCCCTAGCCAAATCTAACTGAGGAAACACCAAGGCACCAACAAGCTGATCAAATAAATCATCAATCCTCGGAAGCGGGTGTCTATTCTTCTTGGTGAGTTTATTCAACTCTCTGTAATCAACACACAAACGAAGCGAACCATCCGCCTTAGTTGCGAATACTACTGGAGCACCCCATTCGGATATGCTTCGTTTGATAAACCCTTTCTCAAGCAACTTCCTTACTTGCTTACTCAGCTCCCTCCTTTCCCTTGGAGCCATGTGGCACACGGGTAATGCAACTGGTTTTTCATTATCCACCAGATATATACGAAAGTCGACCTTGCGCCTCGGAGGTAAACACCGTATCTCATCAAAAACATCAGAAAAATCTCAGACTACTGGGACAGATTGCAAATCCTCTATAGATGCATTAAGAGATTCTAAGAAACTAAGCATAACAGACACTTGTGAGTCACAAGAAACTTCGAGGGTCCTCCCATGACAAGTTAGGAGCCTAACAACCCTCCTCTCACAATCCAGAATGACCCCATACGTAGTAAGCCAGTCCATTCTTAGAATCAATCCATAGCCCATAAACTCAAGCACATAAGCATCACATTCAAATTTGACGCCTAACACAGATAATTTCAAACCCCGACAAATCATTGATAAATGAGCCAAACCACCAATGGGGTTTGAAACAACTATTGGATCTACTACGATACTAGTAATTAAGTGTAGAGATTCAACTATAGAACTAGATATAAACGAGTGTAAAGCACCAGAATCAAAAAGTATTCTAACTGGATGATTTGAAAGAGAAACTAAACTTTCTACAGAAATCTTTCTACGTCTTTCAGGAGAAATGATCGCGAGAGCATGCACCTACCCTCTAGAAGCTCCAGCTTTTTGACCTTATCCCTATGGTCCCTGTTTCTTTGGGCACTCTTTAGAGTAGTGTCCAAGCTCTCCACAATTAAAGCAACTGATCTTTCTTTTGTTACAATCTTTAACCAAGTTACCTTCCTTCCCACAATGGTGACATTTTCTCTTATCCCTTCCTTTATCATTCTTCCATCCTTTCTTCTATTGTTGTTGTTGTTGTTGTTGTTGCTGCTGCTGCCCCTTCTTGGGCCACACTTTCTTATTCTGCGATACTCCTCAGCTTTCACTTCCATCTTTTCCCCCTTGTCCTCCTCGTGCTTTAGGTCCATATCAACAAGCTTTCAAACATGGCCCACATTGGAAGATGGGACATAGCTAAACCATGTAGAGGCTCATTCAGCCCTTTAACAAATCGCAAGGCCTTTTTGTGCAGTGTGTCTGCCAATTCTAGCCCGAACCTTGCTAGCTGGTTGAACTTGTTCACATATTCCTTTATCGTCAAATTTCCTTGTTTGAGTGCTAAGAACCTCTCTATATGTATGATTTGCTTCGCTTGGGAAAGAATTTCACTTCAAACCTCTCTCTAAAGTCTTCCCAAGTCTCTACCGGACGTCTAGCTTGGGTGACTTCCCACCAAAATGAGGCTTCGTCCTTTAACAGCCAACCAGCTAATTGAATTTTCCTTCGGTCCTCCACTTCAAGGATTACCAATAAGTCCTCGGTCTTCTTGAGCTAATTCCGAGCTTCTATGAATGTCCCGTTCCCACGGAATGGCTTCCCTCCCGTAGCACGGAAGTCCTTGCAGATCTTGGCGAAGTTGTCTGCTCTTGGAGGGGGAGGAGGAATGACTGGTGCAGCTAGGGGAGGAACGTCTCTTTGGCCTTTGGCTGGCACCGTGGCCTCCAAATACCTACTGAATCATCGGGGTATAGTGACGCCCTCTGGGATACTAGGGATGTTCTGTTCCCCAGACATGTTGAAAAAAAGGGAAAAGGAAGAAATTTAGATAAAGGACCAGAGGATATTACATATGGCTTTTTGGGGAATGTTTTTTTTTCAAAACAGACTTTTCTTTTTGAAAATACTTTCTTTTAAAACTCATTTTGAAAATATTTTTCAAAAACTCTTATCTAATCTGGTAACCTTCAGCTTTGATACCAAGTGTGACACCCCACATCCGTTAATGTCACTCACAAAGGGAATACATTAAGTTTTGTGAAGCGTTTAGGTAAACAGACACAGAATATTACAAGACAGATATAAAAAAATTGCAGTGGAAATAAACAACTTTATTAATCATCAAAATACCGTAGTCCAACGCATCATTTGTCTGAAATATAAAAACCCATTACAATATAAAAACCCACTGTCTTGTACTTAAGAAATATCAGAGTACATAAAAGAAAGAAAATTTCCCTAATAACAAAATATAGCCATTGCAATGAGAATAGGAGCTTGATCCAAACATATCAGCAGCTCCAGCAATCAAGCAAAATCATGGTCAAGCCTGAGTGTTTCCTCTCTGAGAATCTTGGGAAGTGGGGAACGGAAGAGAGAAGGAAAAACAAAAGGGGTCAGACAAAAAGTCTGGTGAGCCTAGTAACTTTTACCTAGTAAATAAATAAAAGTAATCATGACAGGAATAAAGTGGATAAGAGAGATCACTATACAAATGGCAGGTGTGACAAGGCAGATAAGGTAAGGTGTATACATGCTTCACTAATGACTACTCTGCACTATTACTAGTATAATTTAAAGTGAGATGATCCCTTCCACTATAAGTTGGTAGATTTAAGGCATACATCCCAGTGTACCCTAACCACTACCCTAATTGATCGGCTCCCTACTCTGTAGATACCCTATACTGGTCCCATAACAGGGGGTATCACTTCCCTAAAATGGCAACCCAAGAGGTGCACAGTCATATCTACTGGTGTCACGGTCGTCTTGTCCCCCTCTGCCCGGCCCATGCACGCACATGTCCCCGGTCGGTTTGCGCCGTATACACCACCCACCACGTTTGAATCTCATATAATCAATCAGTAAGTGTGCCCTTTCTCCATCTAGTACGGAGTTCACTACTCTGATACCGAATATGGGTTACTGGCTGAAATGGGTCCCACACAATATGATACAAGCTCTCTCTTTTTGTCTTGTATCCCCACTAGGTTTTCCACTGATTATGTATACCCTAAAGGGTGATCTTTAATTACATAACCCTATACCAGTTATGATTACCCTAAAAGGGTGATTTTTAACTACATAACTTTACCGGGTTAAGTTTGTGGGCCTATATATATAAATAATACTCAACCCCTTCCGTTATACTTAACCCACCCACTATTCAATCCATTTTACTTAACCCTAACTTATGTTAACAATCATAAAGTTCTTATGGATTAAATTTGGTTAAGTAGTCCTTTCTCATTACCATGTCCAATTATGGTTATATTAGGATATACCTCCCACATTAGGCTTACAACGTGTGCATGCTGGATATGCCGGTCGGGTCCGGGCAGTCTTATTCCACAGTTGGACCTAACCTCATGTCTTAGCCCGAGTCGTATTTACACACTTATACGTCTCACATTAGGTTCAACATTTGTGGCTACTGGATATGCCGGTCGGGTCCGGGCAGACTTCCGCCACTAATGTAACCTAACCTCATGTCATAAGTGTTAATATAATTCCTAATTATAGTTGGTAAACATTCCATTTATTAATTAATTTACCAATTAATCAATCTTACCTTTTTGGGTGTTATTGCCCATTCTAACAATTTGAATTACCAGTCCAAAGATGTTTATTTCCCAATTATGCCAATATTTACTTTTTTCCCCATTTCTAACTAACATCCTCACAAAACTGACGGCATGCCTAGGCTAAATAATTAGCCTAACCATAAGCGCTGAAAAGGAAAACTAATATGGATGTAACACAAGTGATCATTAAATATGATTTGGCATAACATAGATTAATATAGTTATAAGGTTGTCATATGAACTTGTGACAATTTCTATGATGCCAAAGTGAACAAAAATGAGATCAAAACTAATCATTTAAATATCCAGCAATTCAGATCTAGCATAGTAAGGGTGACACAGTAGCATGTTTAGATCTAAGGATAAATTCGCATGTCCAATTTTATAGCATATCCAGATTTATCACAATATGATTGGTGAAAGGTGATTTACATAAAGAACTAGATCTAATCAATGTCATAACTTGTCCAAATTAACATATTCACCTTTTCCATAATACCATTACAAGTCAAGATCTACATAGGCAACATCATGGGATGACCACAATTATTTCAGATCTAGAGAAATAGATCTATTAAGATCTACATAGGCAACATCATAGAATAACTACAATTGTTTCAGATCTATATAGTTTAAGATTTAATACTAGCATAGATTCATATTTTACAACAGATCTAATTCTTTGTCTTTCACGATTCACTGTCATTTATTTAAACCTAAAAGTGAATAGAAACTCACAGTGTTAGGTTTAGAGAAGAGAGAATAGATCTGAATTCTGAATTTGATTAGCTAAACCGTTGTTGTGGGACTTTGATTCTATTTCAGTTTGCAATCCGACAGCATATGGCTCGTTTGATCTCCAATGAAGAAAATAAGAGAATAGGGGACCATATTTATACCTTAGAACTAATGAATCAGACCCAGAATCAAGTCCAGGTACATGAAACCAATTCTGCCCAGATCTTCCCAGAGGGTCGACACCCCTATAGGGGGATCGACACCCCTGTCGACAGCCCCTAAGGGGGATCGACACCCCTTGCTTGGGGGAGGGGGTCGACACCCACAAGCGGGAATTTTCCCACTCAGCCTTCTTTGGTTGGATTTTGATTTTTGAACTGTTTTGAAGGTTCCAGAATTATTATATATATATATATATGTGTGTGTGTGTGTTCTTCCTTATGTGTATACATACTTCTAAGGCTTATAACTTCTCCATACGATATCCGATTTACGTAAACCCGGACTCTAGCCCAAGTAGAATTCCGAGATGAACGCAATGGAGCAGCCTGTTTCCCTTAGTTCTTCTTCTAAAAATTAAGTATTCTTTAATCTGTTAATTTTAATATTTTAAAATCACGGGGTGTTACACAGAGCTTGTAGATTAACAGTATCTACACATTCGATGAGGTGACCGGGTTGCCACCATATTTGAGTTATGTTCTGTATCAATATGTTTATAGATGTTCTTTCGGTTAAAAACCCCAAGGGGATTTTACCGATTGTGGGTAATTGGTTGGTGTATTCCGATTACAGAGATCATAAGCTATTTTGATCTTGATTAGTTGGTTGGAACGTTTGAGGCAACCTGTAAGTCAGCATATTGTGTAGTTGATTTGTTGGAGTTCCACTTTTCGTTGAGAAAAGTAGAGTTCATGGGTCACGTCATCTCGAGTAGGGTGTCCTTATGAGTCCTACAAGAGTTTCGATGGTTTGGAAGATGAATTTAACCCATTAATGCGTCAGTTTCTTATTCTGAGTAGAAACGAGAGGCTGATAGTACTCACTTGGGTGTGTAGGTGGTTTAAATGTGGTTTATTTCCAAATGGAAGGTTGTCGTGTTTTAATCTATAACTGAAACCGCACGAGGAGTAGTCGACTCCTTTGATTTAGAGTCAATGGAGGATAAAATTCGCTTTGGTGATTTTTGGAGGCACTATATATTAGCGAGAGGGCTAGGGTCATTGGTGATGTTGCATCACTGAGATTTCTCTTACTCAAGAAGTATATTAACCTTTTCTAGCGGTAATAGCTGGTATACTTGGCCTCCTATATGTATGAATTTTCCTATAGGGACATATAAGGAATGTAGTAGTTTGTGTGCATCGAGTTGGAGATGTACTAGTTCGTAAATGATTAGTAAACGTCACTTGTGTTTATTACTGGTTATGATTCCATAACTCGAGTGAGGTAGTGCGGACTCGACTGTGGTGGTCGGTTCCATGTTGAAGAGGTTGTTATTTCCAACGTCATTAGAAGGGGTTGATTGTGCTACTGAATGTGATGTCAGCTAGCAATACCTAAATGAGATGGATTGAATAGTTTTCTATAACTATTTGAGATACCTAAATGGATATAGGAAATTATTGGTTGTTTTCATCGACAGGTTGCCATACAAATTGGGAATAGTATAATAACACTTGAGTCATACCCGATTTCTTAAAAAGGGATGCTAAATTAATATTCTTTATTTTTAGAATGGCGACCAGGATGTCGAGTCATATATGGATTGAATTTTATATTTGATGTATCTTATTAGTTATGTTAGTGTTGGCCAGCCTTTTGGCAAGGCCGTCAAGAATGCATTAACATCACGGATCCCAGTATAATTAGCATGAAGGGCCATATAGTCTCAACTAAGGTACTGGCCGACGCAGGTAGTTAATACCAAGGCTATTAGGCATTAGGCCATCTTCATTCGGCTTGATAAACGATCAGATTGATTAATGAATGGTTTGATCTGAACCCGGAATCTACTATGTAAGATGAAGCCCAGTATGTAAACCCATGGGATTGAATGACTTTTGGTTCGATCGAGTGGAACCGAACCAACTCATGCGCGAGATATTTTCCTGAAGACTTGCTCCTATTCCTACTTGACCGCTTCCAGCCACCCATGAATATCAGATCAGCTGCCACCTGTCATTTCGTGGATGGATCATGTCTTTCTATACGTAAAGAACATTTCTCTGCACTTTCCTACGGTCCGGGAATGAGTGATATATGTCTTAGCCGATCTGAGTACAGTAGCATTTATATATAGACCTTCTGGGCTCTAAAGAAGGGACTTTTTGGCGAATCTCTTATCACTCTAGTGTAGTGACAAAACTTTGTGATAGAATACTCCATAAATAAGATATTATAAAGTGGGCGTAGGCTCATTAACACCGTACCACTATAAATATGTGTGACTGCATTTTTTCATTTTTAATCTTCATTTTAATTCTCTATAGTTCCATTTCTTGGGTGTTGTACCATTTTTTGGTGTCAACACTTTGATGCCTTCTCTAGAGGTGATATTCTCAGCATTTCAAGGATTTTTGCTCTACTTTTGGATTACCAAGTCCAAGATGGGAACCTAAGTTCCCTTCAATATCATTGAATCATGGTTTCCAAAGCTTTAGCACGTGCTTTCGAAAAGCAACAACAGCAGCATGCTCCAGCACCTACAGAGACAGTCGGCGTTGACCATTCCAGGATCAACTTCGAACCAACCAGCATTGCCACCTCCAAGACAACCACCTGCTCGGACCAAGCTCTTTCCTCGGCATTTGCTACCCATGATGACTTTATGACTGCGTTGACTCAACTTCAAGATACAACGACGACACTGGACACTCAGGCAAGGGAGAATGCTGCAATGAGGCAAGACATGAGTCATATGACGAGACAATGGGAAGAATTCAGAAAGCAACAATCTTCCCCTCATTTTCATAACCATAACTCATAAGGCTCATTGTTTTCTGGAGGGAGAGGGGATCGACCTCAACCACGACGCCCGCTCGAGAGACCGGAAAATATGCAGCAACTACAATTGGAAGGTAGTGCAAACCAACTGGACATTGCTGATCGAAACCAAGTTGAACTAGTTGAACCAGAAGACATCGTTCCCGTGGCTCAGCAGAATCAAAGTACTTCTCCTACCACCCGCCGCAATACCACTCGAACTACCCGAGCTCCTGTTCTACCTCCTGAGCGTCCTGTAAATGTCTGGGATAATCGGGGCCAAGGAAGTTCCGCCTGGACGATGACTCGGGCAACTTCGCCTGAAGTGGGAGTAGGGAGAGCTCTTCAAGTGGAGGATGTTGATCGACACATTTTCAATACTCCAGACCTGACCGCTGTGGTGCGGTAAATCATGAATGACAGTAAAGGTTACAAGAACGAAGATTAGGGAATTGACTGTAGCCACACCCCGTTACAAATGATATCTTACAGGCGGAATTTCCGAGGAGGTTTAACATGCCCCAAATTAGTCATTATACGGGCACGACCAATCCGCTACAACACTTAATGAGATACTTGTGGCATATGGAGGCAGTTGTAGCCCCTGATGCGATTAAGTGTAAAGACCTCCCGATATTCCTAGGAAAAGTGGCACTCATGTGGTTTACACGACTTCCCCTGAGATCAATTTCAATTTTCAAGGATTTTGGTGAGAAATTCCTGAATCAATTCCGCCATCACACCTCTAAATCAAAACATGTTATGGCCCTCTCGGTAATTAAACAAGCAAGAGGTGAGTCTCTAAGGGACTACCTTAGTCGATTCAACATGGTTGTCACCGAAGTAAGCAACCCCAACAATGAGACGGTCTTGGTGGCCATAGTAGATGTAGTCGACAAAAATGACAGAATTTAGGAAATACCTAATCGGAAAACCTCCCACAACGATCGATTGTTTTACAGAAGACTAACATTCGACTAAGGTAGGAAGATGCACAGTTGGATGGGGAAGACGGGCCGAAGGACATTTCTAATAAAGCCATTCAAAGTAAGGTGACAGTTAAAACAATCTGGAGACGACTCCGTAAATGTGGAAGTAAACGTTGGAAATCGTGTAAAGCGAAATGACAGTCAACAAAAAGGCTCTAATGGAAGCCATGGTCAAAAGGGGAATCATAGAAAGCGACCTCGATTCTAAGTATTAGAGAGTTATACCACATTGAATGACACTCTGGAAAATATTTACCTCAATAAGTGTAGTGCAATTCGGTATAAGAAGCCACCCTTGCGGGAATCTACGGAAAAAGAGCGTGCAACTAAGAAGTTTTATTTGTTTCATTAAATTTACGGACATGTGACAATGAGTGCCGATGCCTCAGGGACATCGTTGAGAAGCTGATCAGAGAAGGAAAACTCGATGAGTACAAGGTTACCCCGAGGGACATGGGGCAACGAACTTCAGCCTTAAGCAAAGTCATGCGGCACCCAGAGCTACTACCAAAGAAAAGGCGAAAGGGATAATGATCAATGTTGTTATCGGAGGACCACATATGGCTGGATATAGCATTCAGACAATGGAACGACATGTGAACTCTACAAAACATCTTGATGTGGGGAAACCTAGCATTCCCAAAATTGCTAGTCTCATAAACCAAAGGAGGAGGATGACGGATGGCATTATCTTCCGCGATAGGGAGTCGGTAGGAATAAAGTCCCAAGCATTGACCCATTGGTTATTATAGCCATTATTGGCCCATCACAGTACGAAAGGTTCTAGTTAACAGTGGAAGTTTAGTAAATATTCTATTCAAACAAGCCTACGATTAGATGAAGTTGGAATTGAGAGACCTGAAACCATGCACATGCAAGATATGTGGCTTTAATGGGTCATCCACTGAACCAGTTGGGTTGGTCGATCTATCGGTTGAGTTGGGAGATGAAGACCGCATAATGGTACGAATCATGTCATTCATTGTAATGGAGATAAGCTCTCCGTACAATGCTGTTTGGGACAACCATCCCTAGTAGAGTTTAGTGCTTGTATAGCACTTTGGTGTTTACTCTTGAAATTCCCTACCGACGGAGGGATTGGAACCATAAGCAGGGACCAAATAATCGGGCGAGCATGTAACTCGGCGGAATGGAAAGAACTCGGCGACAAAGATAACATAGAGTCAGAGGATAATCCTCCTCCTATAAAGGAGATGGAAGCATATCAACTAAAGAAAATATCCCGGTCAGGGTCGTCCATTTGTAAACTCGAAGATATTGATCCAAGAGAGGATGAAGAGCCAAGGTATATAAAGTCGGCCCCGAATGAAACCACGGTGGAGATTTCGATTGACAATGACGACCAGACTTGGGTCTTGAGGATCGGATCCTACCTTGACCCTCTGGACGAGGGAGCTAACCGAATTCCTCCGCGCTAGACTTGACGTGTTCGCGTGGACCTATGCTGACAT
Organism: Allium sativum; assembly: GCA_030737875.1. Lineage (NCBI taxonomy): Eukaryota > Viridiplantae > Streptophyta > Magnoliopsida > Asparagales > Amaryllidaceae > Allium > Allium sativum. Next base: position 743,118,953 of record CM060916.1, on the reverse strand, counting down.
ATGTGATATTTCACCCTCCATCATGACTCACACCCTTAAATTTGATCCTAAGTATACTCCTATGAAGCAGAAAAGGCAAATGCTCGGGTTGGAAAGGTCTGTAACTTTGAAAGAGGAGATTGAAAAACTTCAAAATAATGGATTCATACGTGATGCAACCTATCCCAAGTGGATAGCTAGCCCAGTACTTGTAAAGAAAGCTAATGGGAAATGGCGAACTTGTATTGAATTCTCAGATCTAAATAAAGCCTGCCACAAAGACAGCTTCCCACTTCCCAGGATCGATCAGCTGGTCGACTCTACAATTGGGCACGAACTCCTTTCATTTTTGGATGCGTACTTGGGATATAACTAAATTGCAATGCATGTACCAGACCAAGAACATACCAGTTTCATAGCAGATCTCGCGCTATATTGTTATGTGGTTATTCCCTTCGGACTGAAGAATGCGGGAGCAACTTATCTGCGTCTAGTCAATTGCCTGTTCCATGATTAGATCGGGAGAACGATGAAAGTTTATGTGGATGATATGTTGGTATAGTCAAAGCAATCATCTGATCACATTAGGGGTCTATTAGTAATGTTCAACATTCTCCAAAGATATGGGATGAAGCTCAATCCCTTAAAGTGCTTTTTGGCATTGCATCAGGAAAGTTCTTGGGCTTCTTCATCAGCTCCCGAGGAATTGAATTCAATCCTAATCAGATCTTAGCAATCAAGGGAATCCAGGGACCTAAAAGGATCAAGGACATGCAGAGTTTGGCCGGAAAGGTTGCAGCCCTGGAGCGATTTATATCCAAAGCTATCGACAAGTTCCTCCCTATCTTTGAATTGATCAAAAGAGCGAAACACAACTTTGGTTGGACTCCTGGCTGCACTGAAGCTTTTCAAAATTTGCTCGACCATCTGGAAAAGCTCCTATCTTTTCCAAGATGGTCGGTCATGAGTACTTATTTGTATATTTGGCAGTATCCATGCATGCAATCAACCCAGTCCTAGTTCGCAAGGAAGATCGAGTGCAACGTCCAGTTTACTATGTAAGCAAGAAACTAATAGAAGCTGAGCATAACTATCCAAAGATTGAGAAACTTGCTTATAGTCTGTTGATCACATCAAGAAAGCTCCGTCATTACTTCTATGCTCACCCCATCAAGGTGTTCACTGACCAACAACTGCGACAGGTTACCCAGCGGCCCGAGGCGAGCGAGAGGTTACTTAACTAAACATCGAACTAAGTCAATTCGACCTCACTGTTGTTCCATGGAAATCCATCCGAGGGCAAGCACTAGCCGATTTTATAGCCAAATTTACTACTCCTGAAGATTAGAATCTGGATGGTAATCCCAAGCCCCCGCACATCGAATTAAGGCCGGACACTTGGAAGTTATACACGGAGAAGGCTCGCAACGATCGGCGTTCCGACGTTGGGATAGTACTATTAACTTTTGAAGGGCGATCAATTTATTATGCCTTAAGACTAAATTTCTCAGCTACCAACAATCACTTTGAGTATGAAGCCCTGATTGTCAGGCTCAAGCTCGTGAGGGACTTAAGGGTAGCGATGGTAAATAGTTCATGTGATTCATAATTTATTGTGTTTCAGGTTCAGAGTACCAAACTAAAGAGGTATGGCCTGCCACCTATCTCAAGCAGGTTGAAGAGCTGTTGAGTGACTTTGATTAATATAACATCTCTTATAATATTAGGGAAGAGAACCAGAATGTAGACAAATTGGCAAAACTAGCTAGCTCTGATGATCCGAGTGAAGCAGAAATGGTCCCCATGGAGACCTTGAACAGTTCGAGCATAGATTAGATGGAGGTTGATCAATCCGTGGAGACTGAATCTGAGATGGAATCTTGTACGACTCCCATCAGGAATTTTCTCCAACACGGGACCTTCCTAGAAATGAGGAATGAGAGACGAGCCTTCGTACGACAAGCCTCTAGGTATACCATCCAACAAGATAAGAATTACAGGAGAGTATTCTACGTACTGATGCTTCGATGTGTAGCTAATGACGACGTTAAAACGATATTACGAGAAGTGCGAGAGGGTGAATGTGGCGCTCATACGGGAGGGCAAACCCTAGCTAAGAAGGTACTACGGTATAGTTACTTCTGGACTACCGTTAATAAGGATGCGGCCAACTATTCCAAGCGATGTGATAAATGCCAAAAAGTTTCCTAGACTCCACGGGCTTTACCGACTGAACTCACCCAAATGGCCTGCCCTTGGCCATTTTCCATTTGGGGAATATATATTATCAAGAGTATGCTAATCTTAAAGGGTGGCGTGAAATATGCAATCGTGGTTGTAGATTACTTTACAAAGTGGGCCGAAGTTGAACAGCTAACCACGATCGCCACAAAACAAGTCATCAGTTTTGTTGTCAGGAATATCATATGTCGATTTGGAATGCCTCGAACCATCATCACGGACAATGGGACTTAATTCGAAAACTCGAAATTCAGAGATTTCTGCGAACGATATCATATCGAGAAGAAGTATAAGTAGTCGCGCATCCGCAGTCCAACAGACAGGTTGAAGCCATCAACAAAATTATCAAATCTATCTTGAAGAAACGCCTAGAACGAGCCAAAGGCAAATGGGTCGATGAATTATCTTTAGCTTTTTAGGCATATCAAACGACCCATAAGACTTCCATAGGTCAAACTCCTTTTTCTTTGTCCTATGGCTCTGAAGTAGTCATTCCTATAGAACTTGAAGTTCATTCCCATATAACTACATACTATGACCCGCTGTCAAACAAGGCCCTTCTCTTGGAATCATAGACGTGATTGATGAAAAAAGAGAAGAAGCTAACCTTCGTGCTGAGGCGTCGGGTCGCCCAATGCTACAATAAGAAGGTCCGGCCAAAGGCCTTCAACTTTGGTGACCTTATTTTAAAACGGGTTTTCTCGACTCCGTCCATATGGGTCTGAAATGGGAAGGACCTTATGTCATCAGATAAAGACTTGATAATGGAACCTTCAGGCAAGCGACTGTTGATGGTGAACTCATTCAAAGAGCATGGAATGTTGAGCATTTGCAATGCTATCTTTCTTAGAACTTTTATCTATTTAAGTATTGTAATAAGGTTTGTTTTTCCACCCATTATTATCTATGAATAATGGCTCCTTTCCCCGCTCTATCTTAATGCTCTAGTAACTATGACCATATGTTGAGGTTCAACTGACATCGGTCAAAATTTGGACCGAGGGAGTAGTCTACTCCCCAACCCTATTCATCGGTCCATGTCTCAACGAGCTGACTTTGCTCGGAGACCAAAAGAATATGGATCGGCTAACCTCGAGTTTGATGCCGACACTCGAGTATTTAGATCCCACTTTATAGACCAAAGTGTGGAAATGATGCTAGCGCAAACGGCGTGACTGCCCGCTTAAATAACTCTGGTTCTCATGACTTGAGGAGGAGTATAAAATTATAGATGAGTGTGAAAGGTAAACCCAGATTAAAGACTACTCGATCCCTGAAACTTTAACTCCTGGTGACTAAGGGGATAGTATAAAAGAACTTATATGCCTCAACCCATGACCACTCGATCTAGGGAGTCCACAGAGGACCTGACGTTCGAACCAACCCCCCATAACATTAGGGGTATAAAGATGAACAAGTAAGTCGACCATGGGCTTCACTCGAACAATCCTTGGAGTTTGAAATTGACTGGGAGAACTTATGTCGTTCCCCCACAACTTAGTTGCATTCTAATCCTATTACACTATTTTTACTTGACTTAATGATATTCAATTCACTTGAATTAACAATGTAGAGACTTAAAAGCAAATAACATTGTTTACATCGACAGAAGGGTTAAACAAAGGCAAAAACACGAGGGCCGCACTTGCAACGACATCCGACGGGCCTAAAACAACGTTAGAAAAAAGATCATTGAGCTCGAGGTGGCTTGTCATCAGACTTCTTGGTTTCCCCCATTTCCTTTTTCTTGATCATTTCTAAAGCCTTGTCTATGGACAAAAGGTGCCTTTGCTTCTTGGACTTGTTGCCGAGAGAAGCAGAATGACCAGACAATGGTGCATCATATTTCCTCTTACTTCAATCGGTTGGGACTAAGGAAAGAGTTCCTTTAGCGGACACACTTTAATAGGAGGAATGTCCTAGAGAGGTTGAAGGTCGAGGGGATCAGTGGATGGTTCGACTTTGAGAGAGGATACCTTACCCTCATCTCTGGCTTTTATCTCCGTAATGGTTAGGAAACCAGTCTTGTTAGTCTCCCCAATAATCATCACTTCATCATCTTCCAATAGAGCGTCTTTAACATCTAGTCCCTTCAAAGCATCGATCATCTCTTCATCTTTCCCCGGTACAACAGCGGGATCCTTTTCTGGTGTTCTGGTCTTCGATTCAGTAATCATCTTCCCTACTGGTGTACCTATGAAAGGAAGTGCAATAATTAGACCTGAAGGAATGAATACTTTCTGGAATTGAGGAGAAAGTAATGATATACCATCAGTTGAGGAATATTTGGCATGGCAGGGGTCTTTGCTTCAGAGATGGGAGTAAGTGGATTCTGTTGGAATAAAGGAGTATCATCCAGACTATATTCCTCCACCTCTCCTAAAGACTGAATTGGAGGAGGAGGAACGGTGGACGGGTCAACGATAACATCACCAGTAGGATGGGGAAGAGATATCTTCTCTTTGCTTTCACAAGTCTCCCCATCCATGACTGATTTTCCCTTCATCCTAAATTGTTCGGCGTCTCCTACTTCATCTAATATCCTCTTCCCCTTAGCCAATACCTCTGGTTTGGCACCATACAAAAACTGAGTAATCAAAGCTTTTTCATTCACTGGTTTCCCAGCCGCAACCTCATTATCTTCTTTATAAATTCTTCCTAAGCGTTGGCCAAGTTCATAAGTAGTCATTCACCCAAGAATGATCTTTATGTCGAAGGACTCGGGCAAAGAACAACATCACATTATCACCAAATGTATTGCTCATCTCATCTACCATCGCCGCATGTTCGGCCTTAACAGTTTGGACTTCGATATCATGTTGGAGCCGATATTGCTGGAATTTTCAATTACAGCATCGATGTTATCTTCGACCTGTTTTTTGGCCACTTCGGAAAAAACAAGTTGGGATTTGAGGCTCTGTACCTCCAGATCCAAACGCCCCTTATCACTTTTTCGAATCTCATTTTCAGCCTTAAGAGATGCACGCTCCTGCCCCTGTTGACTTCACTTCATCTTAGGTGGTCCGGGTAAGGAAGGACGAACGATCCAGTTAAACACGAAGCCATTCGGTCTTGTCCTCCAAATCCTTTATGGTCTTCTCATACTTCTCCTTAAGCACAACCACTTGAGCCTCACAATCACCTAATCCTTTCTTCACCGTTTCAAGAGCTTTCTTGTCATAGTCCCACGCATCCACATTTCTTCGTTTTCCACCTCCATGTTCCTGGAAACCTCGCTTACACATCTTGCGTATGTGTATATTGCATCATATTGGGATAATGAAAAGTCAATATCTGACTTAACCCGCTCACTGAAGTTCAGTGGTAATGGTTGGAGGTCAGGAACAAACATGATGCAAGCAAAGCGAAGACAAGGGAAGACTTCTTCCAGTTCTTTATTTCATTTGGTAGGTGTCCTTTCTTGGGCAAAGGAGACTGATATTTGGGGGCTTTTCTTGGGACACTTTGTGAGAGTGGTAAGGTCCTAACGATGAAAGCTAACTGGTTGAGACTTATGAAGAGGATTAGTAGGAGGACTAGGATGAGGAGTAGCAATTTTGGAATGTTTATTGGTAGTCTTACCATCACCCTTGGGGCTCCTATCTCAAGAGCGAGAAGAAGATTGTTGCTTGTGCATCTCACACTACTTATCCTTCGCCTTCTCTTGGGGTTTTTATTTCTCCATCTCTTTTTTCTCCTTGTCCCTGTTACGCTTCTCTTGTTCCTCCATATTCTTCCTCTCTTGCTCCTTCCTCTCTCGCTCCTTCCTTTCTCGCTCTTTCCTCTCTTTCTCCTTCCTCTCTCGCTTGTTATCCTTGTGTTCGAGAACCCGCCTGTCACCACTTTCTCTATCCTGCTTCCCTGTAGTTGGGCCGAGCCAGCAGTGCCACCTCTTTGCAAGAGAGAGATGAAATGATCATGGTAAAATTCACCTTTCATGGTACCTGCAGCACAACAAAGAAATTTTAGTCGATATTCGATGTACATGAGAAAAAAAGTGTTGTGATGTGTAGTGCTTGTGCCATGTATGACCTAAGTGATTCCCCAAAATGGACCCGAGCCTGGGACTTGGCTCGTTTGTGCTGCATCTTTTGGTCTAACAAGTACAGTATCTTCCCAAGACTTAGGGAAGAAAGAAGTCGAGTCCAAATTTTGAGAAGAAAGGATGCTCTTCAGGAGTTTTTTAATTAATTATATTATTTATTTCCTTATAATACCAATTGCTTACTTTGTATGATATAATCTTTGTCCATTGGTTCTTATCTATTAGTTTGAAATGCCTAAGGGAATGTTATTATTTTCTAAATTATGTTGTTGTATCCCTTATATGTATATTAATTCAAACACATATATACACACACATTTACCATATAACTTCATTAAAATTTTAATTCTTCAGACGGACTCCATTTTCAACATATTATATATTAAAACGTATCATAATTTCGTCACGAATTCAAATATAATAGTTTCATGACCAATTCATTTTTGTCCAAAATTATCTTCTTTCCATCATTTTATATTTATTGCTTATTTAACTTATTAAATCTCTTAGTTTATTCGGTATATTTTTACAAGGTGTTACATTCTCCCCCCTTAAAATAGATTTCATCCCGAAATCTGTCTGAAGGGGCGAAGAACACAACTCGCTCTAAAAATCCGTGTTATACACCCATGTTGTTTTTAATTCACCTATAAACATCCATGACTAATAGTGATTATGAACCGCAAACTTAATAAAGTGAGCTCAATCCTAACGTGTCTATGGAATAAGTGACGCAGTATGTATGCAAAACATCCTAATATGTATGTATTTCTATATGAGTGCACTATGCAACTGTGTTGCATCCATTTTGCTAACATACAATCTAGCAACCATAATGCATCCATAAACGTAACTTAGAGGGAAAATTACCCTAGAAAAGCTCTAGGTGGGTCTGTCTGATCTTGTCCTTGGTCTCCTAAGCGCTTTCCGAAGGTCATCTCCCCATTGTACGTGGACAAGGCGAACGGTCTTATTGCGGAGTCTTTTGATTCCGTGATCTACAATCTTTGTAGTGGGACTGTAACATACCATCTTTCGTCCACTTCAAGCCAGTAATTTAACCAACTCGAACCGTACGAAATGACATAATGTTATTAGCTTCTGAGGTAAATAGAATAAATCATAGAATCACAGATTACAGACACAGACCAATATAATACCTCGCAGTGGAAAATACATAATACAATAGTAGTTCATGAAGCTACTAAATAAAAGTTTACAACATATTTTACATAAACAATACAACGGAAGTCCAATACAATGATTACTAATACATAAATCAATGATAAATCAGAGAAATAGAAACAACAGGATTAGCTTAATGACCGGAACAACTGGACAAGTAGAAATAGGTGAGGAAGACCCAATATAAGCTTCAAACTCCAAGGCTAAATCTCGAAAGCTGTGATAATCGATCTGACCTGAGTAATAATGCTAAAGCAAAAAAAATCGGATCAGGGCTAACATTCTCATGGAAGTAAATCAACTCAAATGAAATGCATTAGTAACCTAAAGGACGTTTGGGATCACCATCCTCTAAGGATCCATTAAAATAATAGCATATAATATAATACGGTATTATAATAGTGTTACGAGAAATATAAAGTATAAAATAGCGTAAGCGGGATTACCATCATTACCCTAACACCGTTCATAATACCGTAGTCTATACAAATACCGTAAATTCCACAATAACGTAGTGGCTATAAGAGGGCACTCCATAGGTATGATACAAATCAAAATCGTAGGGGCTCGACCAGGATAATATGACAAGGCACACGAGGAATACCCACGGCAGGATTCTACCGATGCATGCCCATGACTGGTGGTAATGCATAGCCACGACTACCGCCCACCTCGAAGTACACTCCGAAAATCAAAGGTGCACCAATCAAATCACAAAGTAATAGATATGGGTTCAAAGAAGTGTGTCTGATAGGACTAACTCACTTAATCACGGTATAACACCTGTTTAAGTCATTTTAATTATGACTTGAAGTTCTAGGACATCCATCATCGTTCTCTTTCTTCAAATCCAGTAAATGCCTCCAAATCATCTTACTTCATTCTAGAACTCCACCGCATACACAGTTGTTAAAGTGGTTTTCGGTATTGGCATAGAGTATGACAATAGCCGATCACGGTCTATTTAATCACAATCGTTTACATTTTTCACACTATAGCCATTATTTTATAACTCACTTCATAAAATCAAATATACGAATCTCAGGTTCAAATTGAATTCAAAATTAAATATTTAACTTCGGTTTTTTTACGTCTGAAATATTCATATAACGATTACAATTCAAAAACGACTTATACTCTAATCAGAACTTAAAGATCTCAAATGTCATTCAAATAAAAATTAAAAATTTAACTTCAAGGATTTTTAGTTTGATTTATTTTTGTCAAACCTTGAGTTCAAACAAATTTCAAGTCGATTCGTTAAGTCTAATATATAAGTTCGAGTACAATATATATAAAATTCAAATCAAAATCTTTATAATTCAATTAAATTAAACCATATCATATTTCATAAGTCAAGTTGTATAATTCAAACTCATTACTTAAAGAATTCAAATCAAAACCTTATATTCAATTCATATAATTTATATAATTAAAAACTTTCTTATAAAAGTCCATTCGTTAAGTCAAATATAGTAATATAAATCAAATATTTAAACTCGAATTTAAATCGCAAAATCAAAACTTATGCACCTTTTGGTTTATTATTAAAGTTTATAAAATATATAAAATTAACTTTGAATATATATATAAGTTTATAAATTTCCAAAAATAATTAGAAAATAGATTATAAACATATATAAGATTAAAATAATATAGAAATAGGTTTAAAGGAAATATTTATTATACAAAAATTTTAATTACTTATATGATTAAATTATATGGTTTAAAGTAAACAAAATTATAAGTAAAATCTTAAATATGTATTTAAATCTATATTTACTCATAAAATCATTTTAAAACCATATAATTTAAAATTTACAAAATTAAGTTTAAAATCTTTAAAATATAAATATAAAATATTAAGTTATTATTTTAAAATCAAATTACAAATCATTTTACTTCGAAAACATGACCAACGGTGTTCGTATATAATTTTCTACCCTATGGTCAAGTGATACGAATATTTATCATTTCAACCCAAAATTTATAAAATTTCTATGGGTCTATCATTTCAGCCCGCAATCCCAAATTAAAATCGCTCAGGTCTATCATTTCAACCCATAATGATTTTTTCCTAGTCTAACGTTTGTTCGGGTATGTATCATTTCAACCCTTAGTGGTTTTCTAAACTAGGAAAAACCAACAAATACAAATCAACAATGACATGGCATTAATCACAACATATATATCATTAGTGCATCTATATGTCATATGAATGCCGTGTCATATATGAAAGGTGTTTACATATCATATAAACAATTTCGACTAGCAACCCTAAACATTTCATAACAATTCATTTATGCTGATCTCTCAACCACGAAACAATGTAGGTCACGTGTGAGATAAACTCACCTTTCGTGGCACAGATTGGAGATGGGAAACGGATTGACACAATTGAAATGACAACTTCCAGGCAGATTCAAAATAGATTCAACCCGATATCACTCAATATATATTATTTGTATAAGAGGAGGCTAGGGAGTTTCTCAACGGATCGGTACAACAATTGAGTTTTGGATGGTACAGTATTGGGCTTTGGAATGGTTCCGGAACTCACCCCAAAATCAATTCGACAAAAATAAAAATAATACTAAACACAAACTCTTTTATAAAATATTATATAGATATTTTCATATATAAACATAGACACCAAGCAAAACAATATAAACATATATATGTATATGCAAGCATTTAAACAAATATATACATACACATTTTTTTTTCCAAAACAAATAAATTTCTTTGTAACTCACACCAAAATATATTTTCAAAACCAATATATTTCAAAGCAATCAACACCAAAATATATTCACACACACAAAACAAGTTTCCACACACAATACATTTACGCCACACATAAAATACACACACAAAGATATATAACATCACACATGCGCACACATACATGGGGAAGAATAAGGCATGAAGGTGGCTTTAAGTTGAGCTGCTCGGAGCGGGTTCGGCACGGTTTCCAGGTGGGGCAAAGCCGGGGTTCGTCTCAGTCTGGGAAGCTAGGGTGCGGTTGGGAGATGGGCTCGGGGTCAGGGTGAAGGGCGAGTTCTGTATGTAGAGCTATGGGTTCGGACGCCGATGGCTAGGCACTGGTTTTATATGAGGAAGTTGGGCAGAGGCTGTTCGGGTTTCATGTGGGACAACATACTAGTTTGGTTAATGGAAGGCCGGAGGTCGTTCTAGGACTGTTCAGTTGAGGCTACCGGCGCAGATATAGGTGCTTTGAAGGTGGAGGGAAACAGACAGGGAAATTTCAGTGATCCCGCATGCAGTGATGATGCGGGTTGCTGACAGGTAGATGAATGGACCTGGCACCGGATGAAGGAAGAACCAGGGTCAGCTTGGGTGGCTCAAGTCTTCGGATGGACTCGGCACAGGCAGTTGGCTTTGCAAATGTGGCTGAGGAGATCATTATTGGTGGTACTCAGCATGGCACAGCAGTTCGGCCACAGACTTCATTAAGAGAGAGAAAAAGGCTTTAGCTACCATTTGGGGAAGGATGATCAGCAAGGGAGGGCACGAGGTCGAGCTGGGATTCGAGAAGAAGGCGTTTCCTTTTGGGTTTTTTATATAGAAGAAGCAGCTTCAATAGAAAGAAGAAGAAGAATATGAAAAATAGATTGTTGTTTCGTGGTTTTGTAAAATGGAGAAACATGCCCAGATATATAAACGAAAAGAAAGTAAAAGGTAGTGTACACATTGCATTCGCATCTTGAACGCTACTTGTGGGAAGAACGGGTAAAATGGAGCATGGAAAGGCAGTAATAGCTCATCGTTTGTTGGTTTGATTTATTCATTATTCACAAGGCAACAGTTTTGAAATTTGGAAAGAAAGAATGGGATGCGGTGAACTCTGCTTTTATCACACTAAGGATAGATGGTCACGTGAATAACAATTGCATAACATTGGAAAAAGAATAACAACACATGAAAATTAATGTATGGAAACAAATGGTTGGGAGGGACTCGAGCATGAATACTACTAACTGGAAAAGAATGCAAAGCTTGAAAATTGGAAAACTAGAAGCAACATGGAAAGAGGAAAAGAAAATTGAAAAAATGGAAGTAATCGTGCATGCATAAACATGGCATTTGGAAGATATGAAATGTCCATACTAAGCTTCCCAAAAAATAAATGTGTGGTTTAATAAAATAAAAGGACAAGTTTTGCATATCCAAAATGACTAGAAAAATATGATGGATCCGAATAGGGACACATCGAACTCAGATGACTGTGTTTCAAAAATGAACTGTGCAAGCCTTTTCACAATTTCAGTACAAACCGAACACTGGAACTGACAAATAAATATATTGCGGAAATCAGTATGACGAGACGAACACAATGGTATATAGTTTGCAGTGTCAGAATGCTCCATTCAAAAAAGCGATACGGACCCTTTTAAACGTAAAATTCGGATAGAAAAACAATTAAACGGAGGTCAAAACGTTCGATTTTCACGAAACGGATTTCGCCGTTCGATTTGTGACAACAAATAGAATATTTTTCATGTTTGTCTGAACTGGTTTCGGAGTGAAAATAAAAAAAATTAACTGTAATGCGCAGCTTTGGACTGAAATTTGCGCGATCGACAAACAGTCAAATTTTTCATCGAAATTATCACAGCTGCTACATCTCAGTGTACGTATTTCATATTTCAAATTCCTGTTACGAAAAACTACATAATATTTTCAAAATTAAAATTCAATTTAAATCGGAATTTAAATCGTTAAAAATAGCGGGTTGTTACAATCTCCCTCACTCAAAAATTTTTGTCCCTAAAAAGGAACAAGGCAGGGAAATAATAGTTAAATAATTATTATATTTATAATCAAATAATTCATATCAATTATAAAACCTATATATATTCCAAAAAATATATATTTAAATCAATATTAAAACATATCAAACATTTCGTAATAATTTTAATTATACTCGACGACTTGATTGGCAATATATATCTATCCCACTTTCGAAACCCAAAAATAAATATCGATGATCTTGTAGTTATCACCATAATCATTTTCAAGCGACTAGAATTTGACTATATATCTATCTGATATGTATAGGATTTAACATATACGTTGATCAGATGTGTATAGCAAATCGCTAGGTATTCGATAGGTCAACTTGACGTCAAGTTAGTACTCAAAACATTTTTCTATATTTTAATAGAATACATGCTAAATTTCCAAATCATGTATTATAAATAATATATTTCAAATCATTAAAATTTAAGTAGGGAAAATTATATTTCTCTCCCACTCATTAATTTATTTAAATTTAAATTCAATCCTTAATAAATATGCAAACAATATTATCATTAAAACAAATACAAAACAATATTATTCTATTTTATACCAAAGTATTCTCAAATCCATGTTATTTATATTCAAACTTATAAAACTTGTTTAATTCCATAAGTTTAACATATATACATATATATCACAAATAACAACTTTATAAACTTATTTAAATAATTATAAATTTCTATATATGTACACATTTATAAACAATACCATTATAGATTTCAACCAAGATAAAATCAAATTTCTACAAAATCTACATCTATATATCTTAGTTAAAATATATAGTTTGTAAAATATAACATCAAATCTTTTGAAAATATTGGTATTACACAACATAATGTTATTTACAATATAAACATCTATCAAAATTTAAATATTGCATCAAGAAAATCTTATATTATAATACCTTTCAAAATAACCATTTCAAACCAGTATTTAATAAGAATGGACATGCTAGAAGACTTATACTCTCCTTCTACTTATTAATTTGTTATGGACATGGATAAGTTATGGAATTTGAGTTAAAAGCCGAACTAACGAAAGGACCTAATCAAAGAGGATCTACTAAGGAAGATGGATTCAAATAGAAAGGAATTCAGGAAAGGATTTAAATATTAAACAATATTTTATATCCGAAAACATTTGTTTAAAAACAATTTAAAATCATTTTAAATACTATTTATGCTTTCATAATACGCTCTCTCTGAAGAAGGATTCTGCGATCGATTCCACTCATTCTAGGGTATCACTACCCTATCTCTAATGAGCTTTTACCCCTGGGCTAAAGCTTTGATAAACCAAAGCTCTGATACCACATGTAACATACCGTCTTTCTTCCACTTCAAGCCGATAATTAAACCAACTTGAACCGTTCGAAATGACAGAATGTTATTAGCTTTTGAGGCAAATAGAATAAATCACAGAATCATAGATTACAAACACAGAGCAATATAATATCTCACAGCGAAAAATACATAATACAATAGTAGTTCATGAAGTTATTAAATAAAATTTTACAACAGAGTTTACATAAACAATACAGCGGATGTCTAATACAATGATTACTAATACATAAATCAATGATAACTCTAAAAAATAGAAATAACAGGATTAGCTTAATGACTGGAACAACTTGATAGGTAGATATTGGTGAGCAAGACCTATTATAAGCTTCAAACTCCAAGGCTAAATCGAAAGCTGTGATAATCGATCTGACCCGAGCAATAATGCAAAAACAAAACAACTCGGATTAGGACTACCATTCTCATGGAAGTTAATCAACTCAAATGAAATGTTTAATGAAATGTATCAGTAACTTAAAAGATGTTTGGGATAACCATCCTCTAAGGATCCATTAAAATAATATAATATAATATAATACGCTATTATAATAGTGTCTACGGGAAATATAAAATATAAAAAACGTAAGCGGGATTACCATTATTACCCTCCGTTTATAATACCGTAGTCAATACAGATACCGTAAAGTCCACAATAACGTTGTGTCTATCAAAGGGCACTCCATAGGTACGGTACAAATCAAAATCATGGGGGCTCGATCAGGATAATATGACAAGGCACACGAGGAATGCCCACAGTAGGATTATATAGATGCACGCCCGTGACCAGTGGTAACGCATAGCCGCGACTACCGCCCACCTCGAAACACACTCCCAAAATCAAAGGTGCACCAATCAAATCACAAAGTTATAGATATACGTTCGAAGAATTGTGTCTGATTGGAAGAGCTGCCTCACTTAATCACGGTATAGCCCCTATTTAAGTAATTTTAATTATGACCCGAAGGTCAAGGATATCCATCATCGTTCTCTTTCTTCAAATCCAGTAAACGCCTCCAAATCATCCTACTTCATTCTGGATCTCCATCACGTAAACAGTTGTTAAATTGATTTTCGGTATTGGCAGAGAGTATGGCAATAGCCGATCCCAGTCTCTTTAACAACCAATCGTTTACATTTTTCACACCATGGCCATTATTGTATAAATAACTTCATAAAATCAAATATACGAATCTCAGGTTCAAATTGAATTCAAAAATAAATATTCAACTTCGCTTTTTTTTACGTCTTAAATATTCATATAACTGTTACAATTCAAAATCAACTTATACTCTAATCAGAACTTAAAGGTCTCAGATGTCATTCAAATCAAAACTAAAATATTTAACTTCAAGGATATTTAGTTTGATTTATTTTAGTCAAAACTCAAGTTCAAACAAATTTCAAGTCGATTTATTAAGTCTAATATATAATTTCGAGTACAATATACATAAAATTCAAATCAAAATCTTTGTAATTCAATTAAATTAAACCATATCATATTTCATAAGTCAAGTTGTGTAACTCAAACTCATTACATAAAGAATTCAAATCAAAATCGTATACTCAATTCATACAATTTATACGACAAAAAACATTCTTATACAAGTCCATTCATTAAGTCAAATATAGTAATATTAATTCAAATCTTTAAACCTCGAATTTAAATCGCAAAATCAAAACTTATGCACTTTTGGTTTATTATTAAAGTTTATAAAGTATATAAAATTAACTTTGAAAATAGATGTGTTTGTATATATATAAGTTTAAAAAATTCTAAAATTAATTAGAAAACAGATTATAAACATATGTAAGATTAAAATAATATAGAAATCAGTTTAAAAGAAATATTTATTATAAAAAGATAAAAATACTTATATGATTAAATTATATGGTTTAAAGTAAATAAAATTGTAAGTAAAATCTTAAATAAGTATTTAAATCTATATTTACTCATAAAATCATTTTAAAACCACATAATTTAAAATGTACAAAATTAAGTTTAAAATCTTTAAAATATAAATATAAAATATTAAGTTGTTATTTTAAAATCAAATTCCAAATCATTAAAACATGACCAATGGTGTCCGTATATAATTTTCTACCTTATGGTCAAGTGATACTAATATTTATCATTTCAACCTGAAATTTATAAAATTTCTACGGGTCTATCATTTCAACCCGCAATTCGAAATAAAAATCTCTCAGGTCAACCATCTCAACCCATAACGATTTTTTTTCTTAATCTAATGTCCATTCAGATACGTATCATTTCAACCCTTAGTGGTTTTCTAAACTAGGAAAAATCAACAAATATAAATCAACAATCACATGGCATCAATCACGACATATATATCATCAGTGCATCTACGTGTTATATGAATGTCGTGTCATATATGAAAGGTGTTTACATATCAGATAAACAATTTCTACTAGCAACCCTATGCATTTCATAACAATTCATTTATGCTGATCTAACAACCAAGAAACAATGTGGGTCAAGTGTGAGATATACTCACCTTTTGTGGAACAGATTGGAGACGACCAACGGATTGACATAGTTGAAACGATGACTTCCAAGCACGATTAAAAATAGATTCAACTCGATATCACTCAATATATATTATTTTTATAAGAGGAGGCTAGGAAATTTTTCAATGGATCGGTACAACAATTGAGTTTTGGTTGGTACGGTATTGGGCTTTGGAATGGTTCCGGAACTCAGCCCTAAATTCAATTAAACAAAAAAACTAAACAAAAAATCTTTTATAAAATATTATATAGATAGTTACATATATAAACACACACACCAAGCAAAACAGTATAAACGTATATATGTATATACAAGCATTTAAACAAATATACACTTATACATTTATTTTTTTCAAAACATATAAATTTCTTTGTCACTCACACCAAAATATATTTTTGAACCAATATATTTTAAAGCAACTCAACACCAAAATATATTCAGACACACAAAACAAGTTTTCACACACACTACATTCACGCCACACATAAAATACACACACACAGAGATATATATAACATCACACATACGCACGCATACACGGGGAAAAATAAGGCACGAAGGTGGCTTTCAGGTGAGCTGCTCGGAGTGGGTTCCGCACGCTTTCCAGGTGGGGCGAAGCCCGGGTTTGACTCGGTCTAGGAAGAAAGGGTGCGGTTAGGAGATGAGCTCGGGGTCAGGGTGAAGGGCGAGTTCAGTATACGAAGCTATGGGTTCAGAACCCGATGGCTAGGCACTGGGTTTTATACGGGGAAGTCGGGCGGAGGTTTTTTGGGTTTCAGGTGGGACAACAGGCTAGTTTGGTTGATGGAAGGCCGGCGGTCCTGCTAGGACTGTTCAGTTGAGGCTACTGGCGTGGATCCTGATGCTGCGAAGGAGGAGGGAAACATACGAGGAAATTTCAGTGATGATGCGGGTTGCTGACAGGCAAATGAACGGACCTGGCACTGGACTAAGGAAGAACCAGGATCAGCTTGGGTGGCTCAGGTCTTCGGATGGACTCGGCACAGGCGGTTGGCTTTGCAAACATGGCCGAGGAGATCATTGTTTGGGTACTCAGCATGGCACAGTAGTTCGTCCACGGACTTCATTGAGAGAGAAAGACTTTAGCTAGCATTTCGGGAAGGATGACCAACACAGGAGGGCACAAGGTTGAGCTGGGTTTTGGGAAGAAGGCGTTTCCTTTTGGGTTTTTTATATAGGAGAAGCAGCTTCAATAGAAAGAAGAAGAAGAGTATGAAAAATTGATTATTGTTTCGTTGCAAAATGGAGAAACATGCCCAGATATATAATCGAAAAGAAAGTAAAAGTTAGTGTACACGTTGCATTCGCATATTGAACGCTTCTTTGTTGAAAGAACGAAAAAATGGAGCAAGGAAAGTCAGTAACAGCTCATCGTTTGTTGGTTTGATTTATTCATTATTCACAAGGCAACGGTTTTGAAATTTGGAAAGAAAGAATGGGATGCGGTGAGCTCTGCTTTTATCACACTAAGGATAGATGATCACGTGAACAACAGTTGCGTGACGTTGGAAAAAGAATAACAACACATGAAAATTAATGCATGGAAACAAGTGGTTGGGAGGGACTCATGCATGAATACTACCAACCAGGAAAGAATGCAAAGCTTGAAAAATGGAAATTTAAAAGCAATGTTGAAAAAGGAAGAGAAAATTGGAAGAATGGAAGTAATTGTGCATGCACGAACATGGTACTTGGAAGATATAATGTGTACATACTAAGCTTCCCAAAAAATAAAAAAATAAATGTGTGGTTTAGTAAAATAAAAGGACAAGTTTTGTAGATCCAAAATGACTAGAAAAATATGCAGGATCCGAATAGAGACACATCGAACTCAAATGACCGTGTTTCAAAAATGAATTGTGCAAGCCTTTTCACAATTTTAGTTCAAACCGAACACAAAAACTGACAAATGAATATATTGCATAGATCAGCGCGATGAGACGGACACAACGATATATAATTTGCAGTGTCAGAATCCTCCATTCAAAAACGCATTATGGGCCCTTTTAAACGTAAAATTCGGATAGGAAAACAATTAAATGGAGGTCAAAATGTTTGATTTTCACGAAATGGATTTTGCTGTTGGATTCGTGACAAGAAATAGAATATTCTTCATGTTTTTCCGAACTGGTTTCAGAGAGATTTTAAAATCGCTAAAATTTGAACTGTTATGCGTAGCTTTGGACTGAAATTTGTACGACCGACAAACAGTCAAATTTTCCAATGAAATTTTCACAGCTGCTACATCTCAGTATACGTATTTCATATTTCAAATTCCCATTATGAAAAACCACATAATATTTTCGAAATAAAATTCAATTTAAACCGGAACTTAAATCATTAAAAATAGTGGGTTGTTACAGGGACGAGGCATGCTAAACACCAACTCGAGTTTACCTATGTCCCCAATCTCGTCAAGCTCGAGTTCAATAGTAGAATCATGAAGGCACTTCCTCAAATGAGATACATGAAAATGTTATGGATTCCCGATAGGCGCTCGGGGAAATCAACACGATAAGCTAAGGATCCAATCCTATCGATGATCGTAAAGGCCCAACAAATCTGGGAGCTAGCTTCCCAGCCTTCCCAAACCGGACAGTCTTCTTGAGATGGGAAACCTTTACGAATATCAAGTCCCTTACACTTAACTCAAGTTTCCTCCTCTTATCAGCATATGATTTCTGACGGTCTTGGGCTGCCCTCATCCTCTGCTTAATAAAAAAATCTTCTCAATGGAACCACAGACAAAGTCTGGTCCAAGTAGAACCTTGTTGGTAGTTTCCCACCAACAAGTTGTCGATTTTCATGGCATTCCGTAAAGTGCTTCAAAAGGGGCCATACCAATCATCGATTGAACACTATTGTTATATGTAAATTCCACATGTGGCAGGTGCTACTCCCAAACTCCTCTAAGGTCGATAATGCAAGCTCTAAGCAAGTCTTCTAGAATCCGATTTATTCTTTTCGTCCGGCCATTGGTTTGTGGGTGATAGGTCGTACTTAAGTTGAGGGTCATCCCTAATCTTACTTGCAAACTTCTCCAAAACTCACTTGTGAATAAGAGGTCTCGATCGCAATCTATATTAGATGAAATACCATGCAACTTGACTATTTCTTTAACATATAACTAGGCCAACAAAGTCGCGGTCCTCTTCTTCTTTACTTGTACAAAGTGAGCACTATTGGTCAAACGGTGCACTATAATCCAAATAGCATAATTTCCCTTTTGACTCCTTAGAAGCCCATCCACAAAATCCATGGAAATATGCTCTCACTTCCACATGGGAACTTCTAAAGGTAACAAAAATCCTCCGGGTCTTCCTTCCTTCGATTTTACTTTTCGGCATGTTAGACACTTGGCCACAAACTCAGCTATCTCCCTTTTCACCCCTTCACAATGGAGATTCCTCTTCATATCCTTATACATTTTTATCTCCACCGGGGTGTACGGTCATCCTCGACCTATGACATTCCTCCAAAATTTCCTTTCTCGACTCCTCAGCTTTAGGGACATAAAGTCGTCCATTCCTAATCAAACTCTCGTCATTGCCCAGCGAATATCTAACTTAATGAGGGAAGATCTCCTTCTTCCCCACTTTCCCCTTCAAGTTTCTTATTTCTTTGTTAAGTGCAAACTATGAATCCTTTCCCTCGTACTGGGTTTAACTAGCATAACTCCAAGAAAATTACTAGAAGCTACCCGCGTGGGTTTCAAGTTAAAGTTGGAGAGAAACTCCAACTGTTTCAATTCCAAAATTGCATTCAAAGATGCATGCTTTCTACTTAACACATCAGTACGACATTCCCTTTCCCTGAGGTATACTGGATCATGAAATCAAAAGAGCCTATGTACTCCATCCATCGTTGTTTCCTCAAATTTAGATCACGTTGAGAGAATAAATACTTTAGGGATTTACGGTCAGTGAAAAGCTCGAACTTCTCCCCTAAAAGATAATGTCTCCACATTTTCAAGGCGAACACTACTACGACTAACTCTAGGTCATGCACTGGATACCTTTTCTCGGGGTTCTTGAGTTGTCTACTAGCATAAGCAACAACCCTTCCTTCTTGCATGAGAACTGATCCTAAACCGGTTCCGCAGGCGTTAGTGTAAACTGTGAACATACTTGAGCCATCAGGTATAATAAGAACTGGCGCACTAGTCAATGCTTCCTTTAATTCTTAAAAGCCACATAGCACTTACTACTCTAAGAAAATACCAAGTTCTTCTTACCTCTGTAGCGTTTTGAGGTACTCTCCATTCCTTAATTGCCTCGATCTTCGTAGGGTCTACTGCCAAAGCTTTGCCTGATACGATATGCCCCTAAAACCTAACTTCTTCTCTACAGAAATGACACTTTGAAAACTTGGCTTTCAACTGGCTCTCTCTTAATATCCCTAGGACATGTCTTAGTTGACTTTCATGCTCTTTACAGTCCTTGGAAAATGTAAGGATGTCGTCCACGAAAACCACCACGATCTTATTCAGAATGCCCCTAAACACTCTACTCATGAGGTCAACGAGAAGGAGAGTGCATCGTTAGTCCAAAGGGCATAACTTCCCACTGGAACAATCCATTTAGCATCCTAAACGTGGTTTTATCCTTACTATCCTATGAAATTCTCAATTGGTGAAATCCAGTTGCAAGGTCTAATTAGCAAAATACTCGAGCTCCTCCCAAGTGCTCAAATAGATCATCAATTCTAGGTAAGGGGTACTATTCTTCTTAGTTAGTTTATTTAGCTCTCTATAGTCCACGCAAAGTCTTAGGGACCCGTTTTCTTTGGTGGCAACCACAATAGGTGCACCTCATTCAGATGTACTTCTTCGAATGAAGCCTTTTTGTAGCAATTCTGAAATCTGTTTATCCAACTCTCTTCTTTCTTTTGGTGCCATATGCCTTATGGGTAAAGCTACTAGTCTAGCGTCCTTTTCTAGGTCAATACAAAAAGAGATTTCCCTAGGGGGTGGAAGTCTCGTTACTTCCTCAAAGATGTCCAAGTACTCACATACTATAGGAACCGAGCATGGTTCTTCTGAACTAGGAGACAAGGTATACAATAGGGCTTTATCCTTGTTTTTAATATCACAAGGGATTTTTAGACTACGTCCTCCTCGGTTCCTAAGATGTACAATTCTCTTATCGCAATCTAGTATGGCTTCATAAAATGGTAGTTAATCCATACCTATGATAAGGTCATACACCATAAAATCCAACGAATACGCTTTGTAGAGGAACTCGACATCGTCGATATCCAATTCTAGGTCTTAATAGATCAACTCAAGATACTTAGCTCTCCGATAGTGTTGGCCACCTCTATCGAATTATTAGTGATGGATAAGGAGAGGTTCAGTGAATCATCTACTCTTAGAAATAAAAGAATGGGTCGCTCTAGAGTCAAACAAGGTATATACCGAAATTCCTAAAATATAATTTATACCTTCAAGTGTGGGTTGACCTTGATCTTTCATGGGTCGACTCTGGATCGGTGCAACTTCCAATGCATAATTCTGACTGTTCTGAACAACTCTAGCCTTTGGGAAATCCCTAGAAAAATGTCCTTCCTCGTGTCAATTGAAGCACTTTCCTTTAAACTCCTTCTTTGCTAAAGCAGTCCTGCAGTCCTTGGCCTCATAGCCCTTACGATTGTACATTGTACAAGTCTTAGCTTATTTCTTAAACTTACCCCCTTTCTTCTTGTTCTTCCATCATTCCTTCTTCTTATTCTTATTAGATCAATATTTACCTTTTCCCTTCTCGCCATTCTTGCTCTCTTTAGATCCTTCAGTTGTGCACAAGATGGTCGTCTCTACTAATGTCTCGAACGTCGCTCTGAATGTTACTTAGGCCATCAGGGTCTCCTTTAATGGGAGTTCAACCCCTTAATAAATCTTAAAGCCTTGTTCGTTGGGGTATCCACTAAACCCTAACCAAACTTACATAACTCGGTGCATTTAGCCACATACTCATGTAGACTTAGATTTCCTTGTTTGAGATGAATAGACTTCTCTAATTGGATTATCATCCCAGCATTCAGTAGAAACATTGCTTCAAAGAGGGTCTTTAATTTAGCCCACGTAAATACTTAGCCCACATTCTCTCCAGATACTAAGTTTCACCATTCAAGTGCTTCCACTCTTAAGTGCCAGGCCGCGACCTTCCTTTTAACTTCGTCTGACCATCCTATGGCCTCAAAAATCCTTTCGCAGTCAATTATCCAAGATTGAGCCCCAACAAAACCCCTTTTCCCTAAGAATGGTTTTCCTCCAAGGTTTGTGAAATTCTTAATGAGTTGAGGAAAATTGAAAGCTACCTCAGCGACAGAAGCTGCAGGCTCCGCTGAGGTGGGATTGGCCATAGGGACATGCTCCGTAGTACGGAGATACTGTTGGAACCATTTTAGCAAATATCGAGGTCTTGCCTGGTTTCCTTGACCGGAAGGATTATCGTCCATTCTACTATTTGAAAAAGTAGGGAAGAATCCTTCAGCAGATACACCTGAGACAGTATTTAAGCTGAAAAGGAAAGAAAACGATAAAGTTGCCTAGTATGGTTGTGTGTGCTTATTAGGGTATATATATACATATATATAGTTTGAAATACCTTTTCAAAATACAAATACGCCTCTCATACGTATATTTTTCCTTTAATCGGGTAATCTAGGCTCTGATACCAAATGTAACAACCTGTAACGATCCAAGATTTTTGAAAACCAAATTTGAATTTAATATGAATTTTAAATAAAGTTTGCAAGGTTTAAAATAATTGTTGAATCAAATTTTAGGCGACAATAGTATTTTTATGATTAAAAATTTAATTTAATTTTTTTTGGGTAATCAGTTATAATAATGCTTGTTTAAAGAAACAGTTCGTCGTAAGTTGAAAATATTGGAAACAAGTTGTGGTTGAATTGCTGCAAACGATCATAATTTGAAATTTAATTATAATTAAATATTCGTTTCAAATTTTGTTCAGTTTCAGTGCGCTTCATCTTAAAATATTTTATAGAATTTTTCTGTATTTTTTTTTATTTCGGAAAATAAGCATATAATTTTCTGACGTATTTTAGGGTAACTACGGTCCCTTTTGACACTTTACAGAACTAATCAACCGGTCTGTTGTATTTGTGTTTTGGAATAATGGCACTTTATTGTGCACGATTATATTGTTAGTTTCCTTTTATTGGTTTTTGATAATTAAAAACAAAAGGAATTGGGAAATTTTGGGTACAAATGTGCAATGTAAGTTGAATATTTTTCCTATTCTTTGTTCCCATCTAAAAACGTTCCATATGTTTTCCCATCGACTCGTATCGCACCATATATATAATAAATAAAAACCAAAACGCATGACACCAAGTCCGTGCATGCACTTCCAAGTTGAATAATGTACATGCGTTGGACATTGTTAACAAAGGCAAGTATCTTCCAACAAGCAAGAAGTATTGAATACCAGTGATTCACACACGCAAATTATATTATACAAAATATATATAATCTAAAACGTGGCACACGCATGGAAGTAAAGGAGGACAAATGTAAAACCAAGTTTACACGTGTTGCCAGAAGGAAAATACATGCATGCAATAAGTTTAGCAAATTCAATTTTCTCCTCCTGGAAATGTATTCCTCACGCAGCTAAGATCCTTCCACCGCTTGCCTGCAAGTCCGCCATTGTTTCTGCCTTCCCCATATCCATTCGTGTCCATCACTCCTCCCCAAAAGCTTTTCTCCATTGTAATACCCCTTCCATCGTTTCATGCATAGCACCTTGTCCACCCATTCAAAGACCCAAGCTTTCATGCGTTGCTTGAGCTCCTCCTTCACGCACATAAATTCCTCACCACACTCTCTTGCACCGATAGTCTTCAGTCCATCACCTTTGCTTCCGTTCCGAACTGCTACCCACCACCAGTTTCCCGTCCACTCACCTCGGCCTTTTCCATTTGTGCCTCACATAAACAAGATTTTTCTTTCCCCTTCATCTTCCGGTTCATCCCTTCCTATAGAAAAATTTAAAACACAAGAAAGATGGCTTGCGCTTGTGCATGCATAAATACTGTCAGCCTCCTCTTTTCACAATCTGCACCCGTTACTTAGTTAGTTTGGCCTTTCCCATTTGGTTACCTCCAAATTCCACCGTTGATACTACATAAAAAAAAAGAGAGGAAGAGAATGAAAATGCTAGGAAGGAATGGAACAGGAAGGCATGCATTTAGGGGTTCTTTCATTTTGGGTACGTTTTCCATCCAAGGGACGTTTGAAGCTGAGGCCATATTTTGGCATTAGTCCTCATGCAATGTAGTGAGTATACCTTTGCGTATACTTAGAGTTTGCATGCATGGCTGTAGAGAGAGGTGCATGTACAAAAGGGGGTTGCTAATGTGGATGAAGGATACGGTGTTGCAAAGAGGTGTATGGGTTTCAATGCTTTCCTGAAGCTCATACATGCATGCTCATATTTTGCAAAAAAAAAAAAAAAAAAAAAAAAAAAAAAAAAAAAACGCAAGAAGAAAAGAGAGGGAATGAAGAAGGAAGAACTAAAAGAAAGAAAGACGTAAGATAGAGAAAGGGAGACAACGCAAGAAAAGGAAACTAGAAAGGCTGGTCTTTTTATTGGAAAGCAATTAAGGTGAGAACACTAAAATTTAAATTTCATTTCTTTTATTTACACTGAGTATTTAGTAGATGTGTTAATGTATGGCAATTGGTTGCACGATTAGTGGAGGATATTTGCATGTGAATATGGCATGTTATATTCTCTTAATTGTCAGTGAATGCATATCGGGGCGCGTTATTGGAATAACGCGCGTTCGAAAAATTGTTTGTTGTGTGCATTTAAGGAATGGATTCATTCATGGTTGTTGGAATACACATATGTATTGATTTTAGCAAAAAAATTTAGAAAATTTAATTAAACAGCAATTTATGGATTAAATAGATCATGTAGTATTTTATTAACTTAATGCCATCGATTGTTAATGTTATTGATGTATTAAGATTCTTGATTCAATGATATTTTGTCAACTAAGCAATATTTGTCTCCTAAAAAAAAAAAAAAAAACTTTCTACTTAGCATTTTTATGACATTAATAAATCTGGTTGTGGTCTTAACCATATGTTATAATTTTATGACAGGTTATTTAAAAAGTTGCATTAAGAATATTTTAAAAATTTATGTATAAATTAAATAATGGGTTGGATAATTAGGGAAATTTGTAAATTTGATTTAAGGATATAAATAATCCAATTTTTGGAAAACAAATTAACATGTTATCATCAATATATAATTCATATTATATTTTATTTGATGTAACTTGAACGGAATTTGTTAAGATGAACTTAATCACCGCCTAAATTAACGAATTGTTGAAAATGGGCAAGTTTGAACTGTTGGGTTTTTAAATCTAATATAATTTTAGATGACAATTTGGAATAATATTAGGTAATTTGTTGCGAGAGATGTTGGAACTTGAATTATTAGGTTATGAAATTTGATGCAAGTCTAGAAGAATATTTATGATAATATATTATGAATTGCTACGAGTAATGATTTGGATTTGATGTTTAAAATAAGGAACATAGCTTAAGTTTCCAACTTAACAAATAAGTTTGTTCCGCTACTAGTTTGAAGAATTGAAGTGAATATCAAATATTGTGAAGTGCTATTTAAATTTGGTTAAATTGGTAGACGGAAGCGATCTTCGGATATGTGATATAATTTCTGTAGATGATGACTAATACTATTTGTGGAATTAAACAGTGGAAATATTGAAATTTTGCTTATAGTATCAGTTTAATATGGGAACATATATTGGATATAAGAAGTCCGATTTCTAACCAATCATATTTTTATATATATACATCTCTAATGTAAATTGGTTAGAATAACTTGAATGATATGATAATGACATTTGAGTTATTCAAATATGATTTGGTCAATTATGGAAGTTATTATCGAGCTAAGTGAACAGAAGGAAAAAAAAAAGTTGGATGTCTTCAAAACGGGTTGATTAACTCAAATTTTATGAATTAGATATACTCTTCAAGTATGAATATGAATGCAAACCATCGGCATGGGAAGGAAACAATTCCAGTTTAAAGTATTTTGTATATTTATATGAGTTTCAACTACTTAAACATTGTATGTTAATTTGAAAGATATTTAAATAAAATCTTATTTGAGTTAAATATATATATGTTTAAAAATATTATATTTGTATACTTCTTCAAAGCTTAATATATGTAAGTATTTTCTCCAACCATTTCTATTTTATAAATTTCTAAACATCTATATATATATATATATATTAATTTAGTTATAACAAATGTATTATTTTCAGATAATTTTATTTAATTTGGAATTGTTTCGGTCCTGAATCCTTTGATTTGAATATAATAAATCCGTTTTGAAGGATTTCAATGAATGGGAATTAAGGAAATATTGAAATAGTGATCCTTGGTTTATATTGATTGTTCGAAAGTAAGGCTTTAAGAAAAAGACCACCTATAAACGATCATCTCTCAAGAATCATTTCTAGATATTGAAAAGAATTGAGAGATGTATGTGTGCATATACATATGACGGGAAGCACTTGTTTTGAAATATGAAGCGCTGGTTATTTGGAAAGACCGGGATCGGAATTTATTTTCCGAAAACCATTCGAAATAACCGTATGACGTAATAAATGAGGACGTAGAAGTGCTGATTGTAGACCGTGGTTCTCCACATCGAACGGACTGATTGCCGATTGGTTTCTTTACTGAATAGCTACAGTAGAGAGATGACCCTATTTCCGGAGTGGCAGGAAGTCCGAACGTATGGGAAGAACTTTCGGATTTCGTTCCGTTCAGACCCAGGACGGACTTATATGGATGGTGTGTCTGACATTGAAATTGACCGCATAGCACTGATCTCCGTTAATATATATCGGATTTGTGGCAAATATTGTATCCTCATCTCTAAGTCATATGAACTTAGAGGGTATGTATTGATTGAGATCAGTGTTATGTCGTGAATTGTCAATGTGGCATACCCGAGTTATGAACGAGCTAGTGATGATCAAGGCATTGCTTTTCTAGGCATGCTTTGTGTATGACGTGACATCGACAAACCTCACACCTCGGATGATGAGAAACTGGCGGTTAGGTTGTGTATATCTATGAATTGATGATGACCGCTGCAGCAGTGGGTAAAACCACTTATGAACTGGAATAGGGTATGTTCGGGGGGCCGCGTCTGGTCGAAAACCGTTGATCTGCCTCGCGATTTGTATTGGTGTCCGCGTCTGGATGAAAAACCCGTGATTACATTTCGCTTGAGTTCCGATTGATCTTTCGTGCCAGGAATCATCAAGTTGGAAATCCAAATCTCCAATACGAGGCAGACGATTTTATTGTATATATATATATGGCGACATATATTATGGGGTATCATGCCGTCTAGGATTAATACATTTATCTGCGAAATGGTTTCCACACTATATTATAGTATTGAAAGAGGATTTTCTCGTATGAAAGCATGTTAGGTTATCATAAGATAAAACTCGCCTATTTGGTGTGCGCTTGCATTGTGTGATGTGGGACGAGCTTATGATAGCTTCATTTTCCAAAGGTCATTGCGAATTTATGTGCACGGGCATTCACATGGAGTAAACCCGTTCCGCATTAGCGGCGTGGTCCGGTGAAATACCCAACTTTAAAATGAACCATAAAAGCAACTATTTTTATGTTCTCACACCAGTCCCATGACTGACCTGGAGTTTATTGTTCTTCCTAAACTCTGGGTGCCCACTAATTTTCACACGGGCAGCTAGTAGTTTAGTTTTGCAGTTATAGTTCGTTGGAGCGAAGTTTGGAGCGCTTTTCTGAATTGGAGTCTACGCTAGAGTCGAAGCTTCCGCTGTATGAATTTGACCTTCCACTGAGAGTGTATTTACTTTCTTCCGCTGTATAGTTTATGCTGTAACTCTGATATTCATGTAATTCTGATGTAAGGTTTTTTCTGAGCAATGAAAAGGTTCTGTTATTTTGTTCGATATATGTATGTACCCATAACAACTCGTCTTTCTGAACGGTTTAAGTTGGTCTAATTACCGACGAGAACCGGGCAAAAAGGCGGGTCGTTACAGTTGGTATCAGAGCGAGGTTTATACAAAGCTATAGGGTACGACATATTTCGAACAAAAGATAGGACTCATCAGAGTTATAACACCTCATTAGAGATAGGGTTAGAAATGCCCTAGAATGAGATTTTGGAATATCCCGTTGAGAGCGTATTTTGAAATCCATATAAATTATTTTGTAAACTTGTAAATCGCTTTGGAAATGTTAATTATTTTGAAATAAAATTTAAGATAAAGGTTTTGAGTATTGTATTCGACGTCATGATTGGACTATTGAGTATGTAAGGATTTCGAATATATGCCTGGCCAGTGTATATACGAAGTCCTGTATATACTGGATAGATATAGAATCACATTCTAGTCGCTCGGGGATGATTCTGTTGATGACCGCGGCATCATCGGTATTCATTTTCGAGTTTCGAAGGTGGGATGACTATATAATTCCGATTTAAACGTCGAGGAATATTTAAAATCATTTAACTAGGTGTTTTAATGAATAAATCATAATAAAATGGTTTGGTAAATTAATATAGAAATTTAATTTAGGAAAACAAACTAGAGGTCTTGAAGGGAAAAACTGAGATTGGCTTAAGAATACTTTAAGACCTTGAAGCCTTAAAACTTTAAATAGGTTAAACAACAAGTACTTGAGAAAGATATATCTTAAGAGTAAAATCTCACTTAAGGATTGGGTAATGTATTGTTGAAAATGCACGTAAGAAGGATAATTTACCATATCTCAGATTTACAAGAATAATGGATCAAAGTATAACTAATGTTTGAGTCTGAATTTTGTAATATAATAAGTTGTAATCAGAAAAGATATCATACTTCTCGACGAATGTTAAATATGTTAATATAAGCAACAGATCTAAATCGATAACTAGCATGCACTGTAAATGATAAGATGCAAGTTAAATTTATTTGCTTAGAAATAAATCTTTGCAATTACGCTCCCCTTAAGGAGTTTGAATATGACATTTTGACTTATGTTAAGAACTTGTATAAAGGATGATTTAAAATATAACTAACGTATTAAGTGGGGGAGAAATCACTCCTCCCTATTGAGACGGTATATGTAGGTAAACTGAAATTATATAGCTAGCAATCATTTATGAGGCAAAGGAAATATTAGAGTAAAGCTTACCTTAATTGGATTTGTCTGTAATCGTATCATTAAGTGCATTCGACTTTTCTATCCTTACTTACGCTAGTTCCTTTTTCGAACCAAATTGTTCTTGAAAAGTATCATTCATACCTTTTGTCCTATGAACTTAGTCAAGTGATTTGATTCGAACCCTCATTTTAATATTGAACTTTTATCTACGACCCGACTTGAGCATATGAAATTTGATTTGTCGAACGAAGCCAAGTTTTAAATTCAAACTAGAAATGGTGATTTATCCAAAATATTAAGTTAATGAAATTCCAATAAATAAAAGTTGTGTAGTAACTGAAAGCATTTGAAATAAAAGTTTTTGACTTAGGTAAGGAATTGGATTTATAAATATTAGCTGATTATGGAAATTTACCTCAAATGCTTGAATAAATGTTTGAAACAACACTAGTTTGAAATATGCTGAATCAGAGTAGCGCAGCGGAAGCGTGTTCTTATTTTAAATGAAAATGAGTTTCCGATTAGTTGAGTAAAGAAAATCTTTCATACAATCTTCAATATTTGAGAAAGAGAGAAAAATCAAATCTTTTGGATTTGAAGTCGATTAAAAGGAAAGGGTTTATTCGACTATGTAAATATGACTTAAAAATAAAGAGATTTCGACGACTTGAATCCCGATATTTTGAAGTGTTTAAGAAAAACAACAAGTATTTGTAAATTATAATTATGAAATGATTTACAACTTCGGGATATGAAATGATTTGGTTATTCGAGTAACCATGACTAAAAGTGGTTATGATAAGGAATTGGATTTTGTGCAACGGGTGATACTCAGTTTCCCTGTCATGAGGATGAACTTCTCGAACTAATAACATATAGATTTTGTCATAGTATATTTGAAATTTTGGAAGCTAATTGGTTTTAGAAATCCCGAAGGGAAGTATAATTTTCTATATGAGAGGAATTAGTTTATTTTAATGTTATGAAATAGAAATTGGGATTCAAAGCCCGAGAGATCATCTTGAGTTTTCAAAATTGAAATTTTTGGTAAGATTTATTTCACTCATGTATATTTTTATGAACTCTCCTTTTCGAGGACGAAAAGTCTTAAGTGGGGGAGAATGTAACGATCCAAGATTTTTGAAAACCAAATTTAATTTAATATGAATTTTAAATAAAGTTTGCAAGGTTTAAAATAATTGTTGAATCAAATTTTAGGCGACAATAGTATTTTTATGATTAAAAATTTAATTTAATTTTTTTTGCGTAATCAGTTATAATAATGTTTGTTTAAAGAAACGGTTCGTCGTAAGTTGAAAATATTGGAAACAAGTTGTGGTTGAATTGCTGCAAACGATCAGAATTTGAAATTTAATTATAATTAAATATTCGTTTCAAATTTTGTTCAGTTTCAGTGCGCGTCATCTTAAAATAGTTTATAGAATTTTTCTGTATTTTTTTTTTTATTTCGGAAAATAAGCATATAATTTTCTGACGTATTTTAGGGTAACTACGGTCCCTTTTGACACTTTACAGAACTAATCAACCGGTCTGTTGTATTTGTGTTTTGGAATAATGGCACTTTATTGTGCACGATTATATTGTTAGTTTCCTCTTATTGGTTTTTGATAATTAAAAACAAAAGGAATTGGGAAATTTTGGGTACAAATGTGCAATGTAAGTTGAATATTTTTCCTATTCTTTGTTCCCATCTAAAAACGTTCCATATGTTTTCCCATCGACTCGTATCGCACCATATATATAATAAAAAAAAAACCAAAACGCATGACACCAAGTCCGTGCATGCACTTCCAAGTTGAATAATGTACATGCGTTGGACATTGTTAACAAAGGCAAGTATCTTCCAACAAGCAAGAAGTATTGAATACCAGTGATTCACACACGCAAATTATATTATACAAAATATATATAATCTAAAACGTGGCACACGCATGGAAGTAAAGGAGGAAAAATGTAAAACCAAGTTTACACGTGTTGCCAGAAGGAAAATACATGCATGCAATAAGTTTAGCAAATTCAATTTTCTCCTCCTGGAAATGTATTCCTCACGCAGCTAAGATCCTTCCACCGCTTGCCTGCAAGTCCGCCATTGTTTCTGCCTTCCCCATATCCATTCGTGTCCATCACTCCTCCCCAAAAGCTTTTCTCCATTGTAATACCCCTTCCATCGTTTCATGCATAGCACCTTGTCCACCCATTCAAAGACCCAAGCTTTCATGCGTTGCTTGAGCTCCTCCTTCACGCACATAAATTCCTCACCACACTCTCTTGCACCGATAGTCTTCAGTCCATCACCTTTGCTTCCGTTCCGAACTACTACCCACCACCAGTTTCCCGTCCACTCACCTCGACCTTTTCCATTTGTGCCTCACATAAACAAGATTTTTCTTTCCCCTTCATCTTCCGGTTCATCCCTTCCTATAGAAAAAATTAAAACACAAGAAAGATGGCTTGCGCCTGTGCATGCATAAATACTGTCAGCCTCCTCTTTTCACAATCTGCACCCGTTACTTAGTTAGTTTGGCCTTTCCCATTTGGTTACCTCCAAATTCCACCGTTGATACTACACAAAAAAAAAGAGAGAGAGAGAAAGAGAATGAAAATGCTAGGAAGGAATGGAACAGGAGGGCATGCATTTAGGGGTTCTTTCATTTTGGGTACGTTTTCCTTCCAAGGGACGTTTGAAGCTGAGGCCATATTTTGGCATTAGTCCTCATGCAATGTAGTGAGTATACCTTTGCATATACTTAGAGTTTGCATGCATGGCTGTAGAGAGAGGTGCATGTACAGAAGGGGGTTGCTAATGTGGATGAAGGATACGGTGTTGCAAAGAGGTGTATGGGTTTCAATGCTTTCCTGAAGCTCATACATGCATGCTCATATTTTGCA
This sequence comes from Allium sativum, assembly GCA_030737875.1. NCBI lineage: Eukaryota > Viridiplantae > Streptophyta > Magnoliopsida > Asparagales > Amaryllidaceae > Allium > Allium sativum. The sequence goes on along the minus strand of CM060916.1, from coordinate 743,086,635 downwards.
AAAAAAAAAAAAAAAAAAAAAAAAGAAAGCGCAAGAAGAAAAGAGAGGGAATGAAGAGGAAAGAACTAAAAGAAAGAAAGACGTAAGATAGAGAAAGGGAGACAACGCAAGAAAAGGAAACTAGAAAGGCTGGTCTTTTTATTGGAAAGCAATTAAGGTGAGAACACTAAAATTTAAATTTTATTTCTTTTATTTACAATGAGTATTTAGTAGATGTGTTAATGTATGGCAATTGGTTGCACGATTAGTGGAGGATATTTGCATGTGAATATGGCATGTTATATTCTCTTAATTGTCAGTGAATGCATATCGGGGCGCGTTATTGGTATAACGCGCGTTCGAAAAATTGTTTGTTGTGTGCATTTAAGGAATGGATTCATTCATGGTTGTTGGAATACACATATGTATTGATTTTAGCAAAAAAATTTAGAAAATTTAATTAAACAGCGATTTATGGATTAAATAGATCATGTAGTATTTTATTAACTTAATGCCATCGATTGTTAATGTTATTGATGTATTAAGATTCTTGATTCAATGATATTTTGTCAACTAAGCAATATTTGTCTCCTAAAAAAAAAAAAACTTTCTACTTAGCATTTTTATGACATTAATAAATCTGGTTGTGGTCTTAACCATATGTTATCATTTTATGACAGGTTATTTACAAAGTTGCATTAAGAATATTTTAAAAATTTATGTATAAATTAAATAATGGGTTGGATAATTAGGGAAATTTGTAAATTTGATTTAAGGATATAAATAATCCAATTTTTGGAAAACAAATTAACATGTTATCATCAATATATAATTCATATTATATTTTATTTGATGTAACTTGAACGTAATTTGTTAAGATGAACTTAATCACCGCCTAAATTAACGAATTGTTGAAAATGGGCAAGTTTGAACTGTTGGGTTTTTAAATCTAATATAATTTTAGATGACAATTTGGAATAATATTAGGTAATTTGTTGCGAGAGATGTTGGAACTTGAATTATTAGGTTATGAAATTTGATGCAAGTTTAGAAGAATATTTATGATAATATATTATGAATTGCTACGAGTAATGATTTGGATTTGATGTTTAAAATAAGGAACATAGCTTAAGTTTCCAACTTAACAAATAAGTTTGTTCCGCTACTAGTTTGAAGAATTGAAGTGAATATCAAATATTGTGAAGTGCTATTTAAATTTGGTTAAATTGGTTAGACGGAAGCGATCTTCGGATATGTGATATAATTTCTGTAGATGATGACTAATACTATTTGTGGAATTAAACAGTGGAAATATTGAAATTTTGCTTATAGTATCAGTTTAATATGGGAACATATATTGGATATAAGAAGTCCGATTTCTAACCAATCATATTTTTATATATATACATCTCTAATGTAAATTGGTTAGAATAAATTGAATGATATGATAATGACATTTGAGTTATTCAAATATGATTTGGTCAATTATGGAAGTTATTATCGAGCTAAGTGAACAGAAGGAAAAAAAAAAGTTGGATGTCTTCAAAACGGGTTGATTAACTCAAATTTTATGAATTAGATATACTCTTCAAGTATGAATATGAATGCAAACCATCGGCATGGGAAGGAAACAATTCCAGTTTAAATTATTTTGTATATTTATATGAGTTTCAACTACTTAAACATTGTATGTTAATTTGAAAGATATTTAAATAAAATCTTATTTGAGTTAAATATATATATGTTTAAAAATATTATATTTGTATACTTCTTCAAAGCTTAATATATGTAAGTATTTTCTCTAACCATTTCTATTTTATAAATTTCTAAATATCTATATATATATATATATATATATATATATATATATATTAATTTAGTTATAACAAATGTATTATTTTCAGATAATTTTATTTAATTTGGAATTGTTTCGGTCCTGAATCCTTTGATTTGAATATAATAAATCCGTTTTGAAGGATTTCAATGAATGGGAATTAAGGAAATATTGAAATCGTGATCCTTGGTTTATATTGATTGTTCGAAAGTAAGGCTTTAAGAAAAAGACCACCTATAAACGATCATCTCTCAAGAATCATTTCTAGATATTGAAAAGAATTGAGAGATGTATGTGTGCATATACATATGACGGGAAGCACTTGTTTTGAAATATGAAGCGCTGGTTATTTGGAAATACCGGGATCGGAATTTATTTTCCGAAAACCATTCGAAATAACCGTACGACGTAATAAATGAGGACGTAGAAGTGCTGATTGTAGACCGTGGTTCTCCACATCGAACGGACTGATTGCCGATTGGTTTCTTTACTGAATAGCTACAGTAGAGAGATGCCCCTATTTCCGGAGTGGCAGGAAGTCCGAACGTATGGGAAGAACTTTCGGATTTCGTTCCGTTTAGACCCAGGACGGACTTGTATGGATGGTGTGTCTGACATTGAAATTGACCGCATAGCACTGATCTCCGTTAATATATATCGGATTTGTGGCAAATATTGTATCCTCATCTCTAAGTCATATGAACTTAGAGGGTATGCATTGATTGAGATCAGTGATATGTCGTGAATTGTCAATGTGGCATACCCGAGTTATGAACGAGCTAGTGATGATCAAGGCATTGCTTTTCTAGGCATGCTTTGTGTATGATGTGACATCGACAAACCTCATACCTCGGATGATGAGAAACTAGCAGTTAGGTTGTGTATATCTATGAATTGATGATGACCGCTGCAGCAGTGGGTAAAACCACTTATGAACTGGAATAGGGTATGTTCGGGGGGCCGCGTCTGGTCGAAAACCGTTGATCTGCCTCGCGATTTGTATTGGTGTCCGCGTCTGGATGAAAAACCCGTGATTACATTTCGCTTGAGTTCCGATTGATCTTTCGTGCCAGGAATCATCAAGTTGGAAATCCAAATCTCCAATACGAGCCAGACGATTTTATTGTATATATATATGGCGACATATATTATGGGGTATCATGCCGTCTAGGATTAATACATTTATCTGCGAAATGGTTTCCATACTATATTATAGTATTGAAAGAGGATTTTCTCGTATGAAAGCATGTTAGGTTATCATAAGATAAAACTCGCCCATTTGGTGTGCGCTTGCATTGTGTGATGTGGGACGAGCTTATGATAGCTTCATTTTCCAAAGGTCATTGCGAATTTATGTGCACGGGCATTCACATGGAGTAAACCCGTTCCGCATTAGCGGCGTGGTCCGGTGAAATACCCAACTTTAAAGTGAACCATAAAAGCAACTATTTTTATGTTCTCACACCAGTCCCATGACTGACCTGGAGTTTATTGTTCTTCCTAAACTCTGGGTGCCCACTAATTTTCACACGGGCAGCTAGTAGTTTAGTTTTGCAGTTATAGTTCGTTGGAGCGAAGTTTGGAGCGCTTTTCTGAATTGGAGTCTACGCTAGAGTCGAAGCTTCCGCTGTATGAATTTGACCTTCCACTGAGAGTGTATTTACTTTCTTCCGCTGTATAGTTTATGCTGTAACTCTGATATTCATGTAATTCTAATGTAAGGTTGTTTCTGAGCAATGAAAAGGTTCTGTTATTTTGTTCGATATATGTATGTACCCATAACAACTCGTCTTTCTGAACGGTTTAAGTTGGTCTAATTACCGACGAGAACCGGGCAAAAAGGCGGGTCGTTACACAACCTGCCCGAAGTGGGCTTAAATTTCGACCTAGAAAAGGCCTATCGAAACTTAAAGCCAATCTAAATGGGTTGTTGGTTCCTATAAGGAGTTTCGTTTGCATAAAATAATAGAATAATATAACGAGGAGTAATCTCACACAACGCGATGAGAAAGTATATAACAATGTAAGATGTACCATTTATTCAAAAACCACTTATCCAAATACAAAATGTCAAATCCACATGTTCATAATGGTACATCATTATTCATCATCAAGAGTTTCTAACAATAAATGTGCAATAATAGCTAGTAGCATAATAATAGTCTCATTTCCTTCTTTAGGCTCCATCATCATCTTGTCTGTCATGTCAACACCCCACCTACTAACCCGTTGGATATGTTAAGGAGAAGGGTCAGAACATAAAGTTCCAATGACTAAAAATAATATGTGTTTAAATACTACACTCAAGATTTGGCACGTTATATATTTCAAAGCATGTCTACAAAAAAAAACACTGGCACATATTCTAAAGGGATATTTTAAATTAATGAGGTTGATATCCGAGTCAATCGCTTAAGACTTTCATTGATGCATTTAGGTTGGATTGGCGATCACTTAAGAACCAACGAGGTGGACATTCTTGGTCAGTAAAAGCCTATTCTAGCATATTTATTAAGGGTGGATTCTCATGATCTCTTATGACCCTAAGGTGGACCCTAGCCACTGAAGACCCCGTCCTAACATGTCATCATCCTAATTAGATGTATATTCTCACAAGTAATATGAGAAGTAGCACCTCGCCTCTTAGTACTTGTTTAGGGTAGGCCCGCATATAGCCATTTAGGACTCCTCCAGTGGACACCTCATGTTATTACTTAACTGATATTACGATAGTAGACCTATGTCGCTTAAGGCTTCCCTTAGACGGTTGGTTAATTAAATTGCATGCTACGTCCCACATATACCAAACTTGTCCCTAGGTTGACCCTCATAAAGCTCCTAAGAGGAAGTAGACATTCCGGTAAACTACCTTATTCCATTATTGCCATGACTAAACCAACTTTTAGAGAAAGAGGACCCACTGACCACTTCAAATCTAATAAGGGAGGGTCCCATGACCTTGGTCCAAATCCAAGGAATAAACCTTCGGAATGGTCCTAGTCCTAAACACTTAAGACCCAAACTGGATAAGAAGAAAGTCAGTCACATAAGGCCTTCTCAAGGTGGTAGTAAGTATACCCACTTACAAACATCATATATGTGTGTATATATATACACACACTATACCTCTCACATTAAACTGACTACCTATAGATGCTAGATATACCAAGCAGTTCTGGGCAGACTTCTACAACAAGTGGGCTTAACCTCGTGACATAGTGTTCCAAATTAAATGGCCCAGGCACCTAGACCTCTCACATAAGCCAAACTCACTTCTGGTTGCTGGATTTGCCGGTTGGTTCCGGGCAAACTTCTATCACAAATGACGGCTAACCTCATGTCTGTGTGTCATTATTTATTATATATAAACAAGCCATTTATACGCACACAAGAAATAATTCATATGGTGAAATTTCAATTTCTAATTCTACCCTAACATATTTATTATGCTATTACATTTAATAACGCTGATTATGCTATATAAATATATAATTTGATACACACTATAAACGCTAATATCCATTCGAATTAAGAAACCTTTAAATGGTATGGCTTGTCAATCTTGTTCACATCAAAGGTATACAAGCCTAATTCCCATACTAAACTACTAAATTCATGGCATAACTAATAATAGCAGCAAATGGGAAAATATCAACATAACCATTCAAATTTGTATCTTATGTTTGTTAGAATTACTTAGAAAATGAAAGAGAAGCAAGGTGTTATGCTCATACATTCAACATATATATATATATATATATATATATATATATATATATATTCTGAAAATTGGTAACTTTATAGCAAAACCAATCATATACTTTGTATATATGCCTCATCAAAACCTCATGTCCCCCCTACTGGGTACTACACAAGGAAAAAGAGTACATATATACTCCATATATTAACGTACAAAGAGAGTTTCAAAAACAAAACAACACTCTCGGTCCCTCATCAAATCACTCAAATTCACTCAGCAAACCACTTATAGCCGCTCACAAAAACTCAGCAACTAACTAGAAATATACAACATACAGCATATTCAAAATTAAACATACTCCAAATTACATTCTGAATTAACAAAGCATGATAAACTCAAATCATATCAGCCAGTATCAACAAGCTCAATCCCCCATCTTCTTAGAAAGTTCATATTATCATCATTTCTTCTGGTTTTCCTTCCATTGCCATTGATCAAGTAAAATACTTCCCTCTCAATCATTTTGACTTTAATCTCCTTTGCCACTGATTTGTTGCTAAACTGTCTTAGGTTCCTTTCCATCCAAAGCTGGTAGATCACACAAGTAAAAGCACCACAAGATACATCGAGTAGTTGATCTTTTATTTTAAATTTCCTCATCAATTTACCAGCCTCCACCTCCAAAGTACCACAAACAATATGATCAAAACCAAGCTTCTGAAGAACATACTCCCAAACAAATTTAGAATAGACACAAGAAAAAAATAAATGACTTACACTTTCATTTTCTGAATTACATAGCAAGCAGGTAGCGTCATCAATAATTTGAAATCTTGTCAGTCTATCCTTTGTGCCAAGTCTCTCATTATAGGTCAGATATGCTATCATCGACATTCTCTTTGCATTGGAATTATGCCAAATTACTTTGTAGATATCATTAGTTTACTGTTTCATCCTTGCAAATTGCCAAGCTTTATGAAAAGAAAATTGACCCCCATCTGTCCACTCATAAAAATCAAGGTTAGAAGTAACAACAGTTTTAATGCTATTAACTTCATTGTGAATTTCCTTGGTGGCTGCATGCAATGATGCATTAATCTTTCCATTCTGAATTATGTCTGAGACCAGCTCCAAATTATGACCCAAAATCTGAATTCTGGACAAACCCACAATATCTACCAAGCATTTACTGTTTATCCATGGTTCATACCATAGCAAAGTATCCATTCCAGTGGCAATTACTTTCTTAAAAAGCTGTTTACCAGGATTTCTAAGTCTAAGTATAGTTTTCCATGTGCTAGAAGCATTATTGTCTATATCCATTTTCCAAAAGAATTTATTAGCACAATATTTCTGCCTCATCCATGAAGACCATAATGAATCAGAGGTTAAAAATTTCCACATTAGCTTAATCCCACAAGCTTTTTTCAAATCAGAAAATGATTTAAACCCAACACCCCCTTCACTTTTGGGTAAACACATTTTAATCCAACTAATCTTATGTGAAGAATCCCCCCAAAAGAAATCAGCACACATCATATGTAATTTGTCAATTAAATGTTCTGGAAGCTGATAAACAAACAACCAATATAATACTGTAGGAGCTAATACAGATTGTATTAATTCAGCCGTACCCGCAAAACTTAAAAAATTGACATCCCATCCTTGAATCTTAGACTTAATTTTATCCAACAGAGCTTGGCAATCATTATAGTGAATGTAATTTGAAGAAATTGGAACACCTAAATACTTGACTGGTAAATTTCCTCTTTGAAAATTCAAAACTGCTAAGATCTCTTCAATATTTCTGGAGTGTTCACTAAAATATACCTTTGTTTTCATATTACTCACTTTAAGGCCACTATACTTTTGAAGTTTATCAAATACTTCCCTTAAAGCCTCGGCACAAACAACCAAACTCTTCCCAAAAACCATTAGGTCATCAGCATATAACAAATGTGATATTATGGGTTCAAACTTATGCACAGGATAAAATCTGTCTTGGCTTACAGCTACATTCATACAATAGGAAAAATACTCTAGAGCAATAGTAAACAAATAAGGAGATAAAGGATCCCCCTGTCTTAATCCCCTATTTGAAGTAATGAAACCAGTGGGAACACCTTGAATTAGTATTGAAAAAGTAGGAGTTGATATGCATTCATATATAACATTTATAAAATGAACAGGAAATCCCATTTTAAACATAATGTTGCAAATGAATTCTCTGTTCAACATATCAAAAGCCTTATGAAGGTCTACCTTTACACAGAACTTATTCACCCCTGATTTTTTGAAGTCTCTTAACATTTCATGTGCTAGAAGAATGTTATCACCAATGTATCTAGAAGGTATGAAAGCACACTGATTTGAAGATATTAGATGAGGTAGATACCATTTTAGCCTATTGCATAAAATTTTACTAAAATTTTTATAATACATATTGCAACATGCTATAGGCCTATATTGTGAGATTTCAGTTGGTCTCTCTACCTTAGGAACCAATGTGATGAAGGTATGATTACTACCCTTGGGAATTATTGCTGAATTAAACATGTCATTCATAGCATCTAGCAAATCATTCTTCAAACCATCCCAATGGAGTTTATAAAATTTAGAGTTCATACCATCAGGGCCTGGACTAGAATCCTCATGCACAGAGAACACTGCAGATTTAACTTCATCCAAAAGAATTGGCTTCAACAATGCCTCTTGACCTTTGGAATTAATGATAAATCTGGATTGAAATGAGGGGATTTCATTGCAAACTTCACCATTATATAACTGAGAAAAATATGTCATAGCTTCCTCAGCTAGCTCCTCCTGCTTGAATAAAAGATCACCATTAGCACTAATTAAAGCCTTAAGATTATTATGATACCTTCTCATAGACATCTTGGAGTGAAAGAATTTTGAGTTTGTATCACCATCTTGTAACCATGAAACTTTAGATTTCTGCTTAAGACTCCAAAATTTCAAGTGCTTTTGTATATACCATGCTTTTTTAGCCTCTAGAAATTCTTCATATTTGATCATATTTGTAGGATCTAAATCAGATTCTAATTCTTTATCCTTAAAATGATTTTCTGCTGCCTGAAGAGCTTCATTATCCTTAACTCTGAATTTGTTCCATCTTTTGAGCTCATCTTTACAAGCATGAAGTTTGTGCAAAAAATTATAGCTTGGGAATCCCATATAAACTGAAGAAAATCCTTTAGAAAAACATTCAGTATAGCCATCTTTATAGCACCAATCATTAACATATCTAAATGGAAACCCCTTATTACAGACAGAAGAGGCAATTTCTAAAAGAAGAGGATTGCGGTCGCTTGACATTTGGGACAAAGATATAGCTTTCAAATTTGAGAATTTTTGTAAAGTACTATGATTTACAAAAATTTTGTCAATGTTAGTAGCAATACCTTTGCGTCTCCAAGTATAATTAAAGCCAGAGGCTTTTATCTCAATCAAACCTGCTTGATCCAAACAATTGTTAAAAGCTCTAATGTATTGAAAAGGAACAGGCAGACCTCCTTTTTTGTCAAGATGAGAAGAAGCATTATTGAAATCTCCCATAAGAATCCAGAAACCATGTATATTTGCTGCTTCAAGAATAAGATGTTGCCACAGGATTTGTCTCTCATAAAAAATATTGCTATCATATATGACAGAAACAAATAAAATCAGTCCACCCTTATTTGTTATCTGAACTGTAACATGCTGATTTGAAGAAGATAAGACAGAAATATCCCAAACATCTGTATTCCAAAGTAACAAAATTCTACCAAAATAATCAGACCTAGTTTTAGGAAGGAAATTCCAAGACTTAGGGATGTATCTTTCAAAAACTTTTAAATTCTCTATAGAAATCTTATTTTCGACTAAACCAACAAAAGTTGGTTTGAATTTTGTTAGAAGAGTTAATACATCACCCATTCTATGTGGTGTATTAATCCCTCTAACATTCCAGGTCATGATAGTCATTTAATAGTAGCCTTACTCCTAGTAGCTCTTTTAGGAGGAGTAACATAAACATGGGTAATCACCTTATCTTTACTCTTCAGGTTTCTTAAATAATCTGCATTTTTCTCTATACCTTCAGAGACATCATTGCTTTCTTCAGTCACTACAGGTTCCTTCATGTTTTCTGCAACATGATTAATAATATCTGGAAGAATTTTATCAGGTAATTCAGAATTTAAGAAATCTAATCCATCAGTTGCATTATTGGTATCATTATCCACTCCTATATTATTATTCTGTCCATTATCAGTTTCACTATTTAAACCAGAATTATCATCTTCATTACAATCCTCAGTTTCTACATTTGAAGGACCCACATCATTACTTTTCTCCTTATTTATCCATGCAGGGTCTGAAGATTTATCATGAACAGATTTCTTGTGGCCAAACCTTTGACAGATTTCACAACTTGGGGGAATGAATTCATACTCAACACGAATAATTTTACTTGAACCATCATGAAGTAAAATAGGCACTTGAGAAATGATTTTATAGTTGATGCCCACACTAATTAGAACCCTAGCAAATCGAGTAACAGTTTTATTTGCTGTTCTAATGTCTAATCGAATAGGGTCACCCAAATAACTAGCTATTCTAGAGAAACCTTCATTAGACCACATTTCCATGTCTAGATTAAACAATTTAATCCAGATTTGCACTCTAGTAGCTCTTACTTTATCAAATTCATATCCAGGGCGCCATTTAAATACCATCAGCAATTTACCAAAATAAGAGTATGTAGAAGATTTAAGTACATGAGAACAATCTTCAGCTTTTTCGAACTTAACTGTGTAAAAAAAAACCTGGCGCAATATGAATGAGAAATTTACCTTTGGGTCTCCAAACCCTAGATATGTAATCTCTTAATTTGATGAGCGATAACCTGAAATCCACAGGATGAAGCACAACCGTACTTTGCCATGAATCAATTGATAGATTAAGGGTTTCAGCAGGAAAAAAGACATGATCCTCTTCTGGTTGAAAATACTTCAGATCCAGATCTACTTCATCCATAAAGCCTAATTACTGCCTCGATTCATAAAAGGAAATGATGAATTTGAATTAGAAAGTGAGAATTTAGAGATTAGCTTAGGCTTTCGGAAAAAGGGAAAAATCCCCTTTCTCGTCCGCCATTTTTGTGCTTATATATATATATATATATATATATATATATATATATATATATATATATATATAAACACACGCATATATATACATATACACACAAACCACTATTTAAATAAAATTCACCCTTTTTCTATGTTGCACATAAAAACATTAACATTTGATTATTCCAATTTGAATACGTTCAAATTCTCCATTTTAGAAATGTAATCTAAACCTATTCAAATTATGAAACAAGAAACAAATATTATTCCTTTTATGCCACAAAAACTTTTAGACAAAAAGGAGTAAATCCAATTAAACAAAAGTAGAATCACCCAATTATTCTTAAAACATAACCCAGATAATTCACAAACCCAATTATTATTGATTGACAACTTTGTGAAAATAGGAGATTTGGGGGGTTTGCATTATGATGTTATCGTGAAAACAAACCTCCTTAGGCATACAAATCAATATGAAATCTAAAAAATATAGAATTTAGCCTAAACAAGTATTATTTCCACTCACTGTGATTTAGGCAAAAGAAATAACACTGATTTGAATGCTATAAACGTCGTTCTTCAATCCTATTGCAAATCTATATAAGAGAATATCATATATAAATTATATAAATTCTAGAATGAAATCCAAACAGAAATAGATTAGAAATGAAATAGATTAGGGATAGAAGAAATATATTTCGCTTTGTTGAAAGAAGAAGAAGAAGAAACCTATTTCAACCTAATTTCTGGAATATCAATAGCAAAATGGAGGCAGGGAGAATGAGTGGGTTTAGAGCATTGTGAGGCAAGTTAGGTGGTATTTATATGTGTGCAAATGAATAGTAACCGTTAGATCAACATAGATTAAATCTAAGCTATTCATTTTATATAAAACCAACCTAAATGCCATTTAAACCACCCTCACTGGGCCTGAGTCGCACTAGGCGGTCGACCCCTTGCGACCGAAAACGGCCAATGGACCTAGTGACGTGTGTTTTTTAATTAATTATATTATTTGATTCCTCATAATACCAATTGCTTACCTTATATGATATATTTTTTATACCCTGGTTCTTATCTGTTAGTTTGAAATTCAAATTTGCCTAAGGGAATGTTGTTATTATCTAAATTATGTCGTTATATCCCTAAGATATACATATATATATATATATTAATTCAAACGCACACACATATATATACATTTACCGTATGACTTCATTAAATTATTATTTCTTCGTATTGACTCCGTTTTCAACATATTATATATGAAAACGTATTAGAATTTCGTCATGAATCCAAATATAATAGTTCATGGCCAAATTCCTTTTTGTCTAAAATTCTCTTCTTTTCACCATTTTATATTTATTGCTTATTTAACCGATTAAATCTCTTAGTTTATTTGGTATATTTTTATGGGGTGTTACACTTTAGGTATAACGCTAGACGGTCAGATGCCAATTGGGCTTTAGGTAAAGGTTGAACCTTAACATTATTAAGCCAAATTAAAGTATTAATCGACCTGCATCATCTTTTAATATTTACGCGATCCCAAAAATAATTTTCATCATCACGGCGGTATAAATGACTGCAGTCAAACTCCGAACCAACCCCATAGATTCAAAGTAGTCCAAACAATGATGTTGCGACCATACAACGAATGAATTCCCAAAACAATTCAGCTATAAATCCATAATTGAATTAAAATGGATTTTCCTCTTACCTAGCCGACATAAAAAAATGATTCGCAAATTAAATACCCAAAAATCAAGACGAAAGATTTTGCTTAGCTTTTTCGAAGGAAAATTTAAAACTTTTCCTAAATTGATTTATTATAAACTTAAGGTTTCGTATTATAAATCCAATTTATTATTATTATTATTATTATTTATGTACTAGTTTATATTACTAACTAAAAAACCTTTTCGCATTCCAATATGTCGGAATCCAAAATCTTTAAAATTAATTGTGATAATTTCGATAAATCATCCATTATATATAAAAAGAGGGATACTAAAAATCATAAGGAATATGTATTAATTATTTTTAAGTTTCGAGGCATATTCCTTGTCATTTCTAATTCCTTTCTTTCTACTAACTGGATTATTTATTAAAATCACACATGGCCAAAACAATTTTGAAACAGGAATAGATTTAAAATTTTAAAATCATATTTTTATAAAACTATTTTCCAAAATGATAATTTGAAAACTTTCGAAATCGATTTTGTTTTTCCATACAGTTTTAACAATGGAAATTCCTTTGAGTATAAGATTAAGGACTCAATTGAATGTTTTCAACAAAAGAATATCCAAAATTTTAATCAAGTATTGAATATACCTCGTAATTATGTTTCTGGATGGATAAGACATATTAACATGAATTTCCCATTTTAGATTAAGAAAAGGTCTTTGACTGGAACTACCAACGAAACCAAAAACCAGAAATCGTAGTTACCTTAGTTGTAGTTAGATTTTCGTCCAGTCTCTAAATTCGAATCAGCAGAATTCACCATATGCCATCCTTATGTCCTCCACAATGAAATCGCCAACATACTACGGGGTAAGACATAATTGGCTAGAAACTCGAACTTAACATATTTCAAATCTTAGTCGCTTAAGACCCATTCTATACAAATAATCCCACGACTATTTCATCATAGAAATAAATTAACGTTGAGTACAAAAGATGAAGAAAATATAAAAGAAAATCAAATACGTACTCTCATAAGTCCTAATTTAACTAATTCCTCTGATCATCTAACCTATGATCCAATACCAAATATAACACCCCACACTTTTCTTAGCCCAAATTTCGACAAAAGTCGAAACTCAAACCCATCCAAGCTTGGAGCGTGTAAATATGGTACCTGTAAATAAAGGAGCATAAGCATAATCATAGTACAATAAAATAACTCATAGCCAAAACAAAATAGGATAGACTAGTATCAACTCGGATAACTACCTTACAAGAGTGAGTCACCATGTCTATATCGAGCTTGAGATAGAACGAGAACCGAAATCCAACCTTAAACACCTGTGAGAACCGGCCCTGCTCGAGAAAACCTAGGAGAGTGTAATTAGGAGGGAGGTCAGAATAATAAGTTCTAGTGAGCAGGAAGATATAACATAGTTTACAATACACAGATGTATCCCATTTGGTTCGACCTAAGACGTACGCCTATCAAGGCAAGTAATTCTAACCAAACCTTGTAAACATTAACGCACGATTCTAACTACCATACCCAAGGTAGCCTTCACAATTATAACGATACTGAGATAGAACGTTTAGCGTATATTCATGAAGCCTTTTAACCATTATTTAACCAATTACCAAGACTAACAGGTGGGCTCTCAACTACTCACTAATCATATGGAGGTTAATTATATTCATAGCCACTTAAGACCTCACTACCAAATGATAGATAAGGGAGGATCCTTTTGATCACTTAGGATATAGGTGGACTAATTGTCACTTATTGCCCTTTCGATGGTTTATTATATGCAAAAATAAATTAGAGGACACTAGCTACAGGTCCTACTAATTTAAGCCTTCCGTTATTCATGCATATAAACCCATGCCTCACGTAAGGCCAAAGATAGTAAGCAGCCACTTAAGACCACTCGTTAGGTTGACGTAATGTGACACACCATCTCCATTAAGGTCACTCACAAAGGGAATGCCTTAATTTTGATGGAGCTTTTGTTGTGTATAGAACAGAAAAGTAAACAAGACAGATAAATATATTGGTACTTGGAAAATAAAAACCACTTTTATTGCAGCGGAGGAATAGTTTGGTTACATCACATCAAAAACCAACTACAAAACCAAATACACTTATTATCCATCTTGACAAATAAGCTCTGAGTACATAAAATAAAAGACATAACCCCAACATAAGATTGCCACAAATAATATAGGCTAAACTTTACTACAGCAATCCAAGCAACTTCCAAAAAAAAGAGATAAAGCTGTCCAAATCAAGCTCCACTAGTGCTAGTCCTACCCTGAGCACCTGGGGGGGAGGGAGGAAGAAAAGAGGTGGAAACAAAGGGGGTCAGACATAAAGTCTGACGAGTGCAATAACTTTAGCAATATAATCATTAAAGTAACTAGGATAAGGCATAAGCTGGAAAATAAGGAAATGACTACGAACAACTGGGGATGATAGAGCAAACAATGGAAATAATATGAACAAAGATAACGTTAAAGGCGCACCTTATCACTATAAGATAATTACTACATTGCACCACACCAAACACCCTAAAAGTTGATCCCGCCTACCAAACTTAATAATGATAATGGTAGTTTCGTGTACCCCTAGCTGCCTTCATAGGTGTTGTCTGCCCTTATCTCCACTAGGTGTACCCACTACCCCCATTCGATCAGCTCCCTAACTCGTAGATACCCGTGCTGGCCCTACAGTGGGGTGTATCAGTCCCCAAAGTGGCAACCCGATACCACAAAAAACGAACGGCTTATACCTACACGATGCAACAACGTCTTACCTACCAGCCCGGGGTCACACACGCACATGACCCTGTTGGACTTGCGTTGCCACCGCTAGCCCGTTTTGACCCCTTACAATCAAACCCAGTACGCATGTCCCATCCTCGACTTGGGTCGAGCCCACAAAGATACTTAATGGGCTACTGGCTTGAAAAGGGCCCCCATGCATGACACAAGCTTTCACCTATGCTTGGTCCCTTCTAAGGTTTTCCCCACTTAACCCCATTCTTATTCATGTCTTCTTACATGTTTCAATATTGGTTAAGTGCATCTAATCGTATTTCACATGCCACCCAAGGCACCCTCTTAATTTCACATGCCACCCAAGGCACCCACTTAACCCCCCCATGTCCCACCACATGTTTATCTGGTTAAGTGTTTCTTAATTCATTAACACCGTCACCTTGTAAAGACCTCCCACATTAGACTGGCATTTGTGGCTGTTGGATTTGCCGGGCGGGTCCGGGCAGTCTTACACCACAAACGAGCCTAACCTCGTGTCTTTACAACTGTTACGCATTTAATTCATGTCTTTGACCTCTCACATTAGACTGGCATTTGTGGCTGCTGGATTTGCCGGAAGAGTCCGGGCAGTCTTACACCACAAAAGAGTCTAACCTCGTGTCTTAGGCCGTTTATTATTACACATCTTTATTTAACCCCAAATTGGATTAATATCCCTATTCAAATTTGTAAATAAATTCCAAATATACTTATGTCCATAATTGTCACCTAAATTATGTCCATTTATTTCAAGTATATAAATTATACCAATTATTGCCTCAAATTAATTGTATGCCTTTTAAGGCCAATACATGCCAATTCTCAATATGTGTATATTCAATATTACCCTCATCGTCCCCACGTTGTTTGTTCGCTTATCATGATATATATATATATATATATATATATATATATATATATATATATATATATATTAGACTAGCAATTAGTCTAACACATAAAAGAGAAGAAACACCACAAATTTGCATAACACACAAATTGGATCTAACTTACAAATAAGAATTACAACATATCTAGAATAAACTTGGTATTGTCACGAATCTAAACATAGGCTAAACGTGTGAACTTGCATATAGTTTTCACCCAAAACTTACATATATGAATATAGTTTTCACCCAAAAACTTGCATAGGCCATAGTCACAAACTTGCATAAAACTGTGTATGTCATAGATCTAAATCTAAAGGTGTAAACTTGCATATATGTGAATCTAATTTCTACCTAAACTTGCATATAGTCACTTGATTTGGTTCACATGTAAACTTGTGTACAATTCACATAGAAACTAGCATATAATCTGCACCCAAACTTGCATATAAAATGATGTCAAACATGAATCAGGTAGAACATAGATGATTGGGCATATACAAAGGGATTCACAACAAAAACTATCATTATGAACAACTAGCATGTATTCACAAAATATCACATTTTCCCAATGTTTCACAAACATAGCCATATAACCCAAATTATAACTCAACCCAATTATCATGTTAATTATATTATTAAAGAAATTGAACTCACAACTCAAAGATGGTCTTGAGTTCTGGGATCTGAGTTCTTAAATTTATTTAGCTCGCCTTTGAAGTAGACAAATTCGTTGTTGTTGTTGTTGTTATAGACTTGAGTTGAATTGAATTGGTTAGCTTTACTTTTCCTCTAGTTGATGACGGCTACTCTAGGTTGTAGGGTGATAGCATGACGGCCATGGCTTTATTTTTTGATTAGGTTTTAGGGTTGAGTCTACATGTGTTTATATAGAATTTAGGATTAATTTAGGCCATCCGATCAACCTAGAATCAATCAAGACCATCCAGTCAAGATAGAGTGACATCTCAGCCCTAATGACTCGTCACTGAGTCACAAAATCGCCATCTTTCAGATCTGCCCCGGGGGGGGGGGGTGCAGGTCGACCCCTAGGTCGACGCCCAGGTCGACCTGTAAGGGAGAGGTCGACACTAGGGTCGACCCCCAGGTCAACCTGGGTCCTAGGCAGGAATTTTCCCACCCAGCCCGCTTCTGACTGCTATTTTAAATTTTGAATCTGGTTTCGAGCTGTTTGAATTTATTTGAATTTTCTGGAAACTTTCGACAGCCATAACTTCTTCATACAAAGTCCAATTTACGCTCAGACTCTATCTCAACCAGAATTCCGAGACGAATACAATGGCGTAACCCATTTCCCTTAATTCTCACATTAAAATTAATTATTATTTAATTCGTTATTATAATGTTAACAGAAAACACGGGGTATTACATTCTCCCCTCCTTAAAGGATTTCGACCCCGAAATCTTCAAGTTACGAAGAATACATATCCTATCATCCAATCGTCCATCTACTCAACCATCAAACACAGGCATCCATTGTCCTTAAAAAACTTCTAATGCTTTCATGTTTATATGCACAGTGTGTGTACATGTCCGTATCTAATGCAAAATCAGGCGGTCTACTAATTCAGTTGACCTCCTTAATGCAAATTATGATAGTGCCATGCGTCCATTATGTATGCAAAAGATCCCTAATGATACATATTATTTCTACATGCGTACGGAACCATTCATCCGAATGCAGCATCCATATGATAACACAACCATTATACGTCCATTAATCTAAATAAGCAAACATTTATATGCAGTATGAAAGTGATTGAGCCGATGTAGTGCCTAATGTGTGTGTATATGCATCCACGAGCAACCACTAGCAAACACTTGCATCCAATAGCATCCATCAATCATAACATGTTTCAAATACATGTTTACATTCATTGGCCTCTACCTAAGGATAAAGAATATGACCGAGGAGGTACACTAAAAAGGTAGATAGAATAAACTTAAGGAAAAAGAGATCAAAGATGTACCCTCAAAAAGAAAAGGGTAGGCGGCATGTATTTTGGACTCAGTTTCCCAAGTCGCGTCTTCCCTGGTGTCGCTCTATTGAACTTTGACAAGCTTAACTTCACGGTTGCGTAGGTTTTTGAATTCCATCCCCAAGATACGAATTGGAACTCTCCTCACAGTCACTTCTCGTTCCACTTCGACTTCCTCTAGTATGCTTGGCTCCATAACTTCTGCCGACTCATGTAAGTACTTTTGTTGCTGGGAGACATGAAAACATTATGAACTCCAGCTAGTCTTTCAGGTAACTCTACTCTGTAGGCCATCGTCCCAATCCTTTCAATGATAGAAAATGGCCCTATAAATCGGGGTGCCAACTTTCCTACGGACCCAAAGAGGATGACATTCCTCAAAGGAGATACTTCAAGGAACACCTTATCCACAACATCAAACTCAAGGTCGGTCCTTCTCTTGTCTGCGTAGGATTTCTGTCTATCTTGGGCAGTCCTCATTCTCCTCCGTATCAAGTCCACTTTCTCTGAAGTCTCTCTAATCATGTCTGGCCCAAGTATAAGTTTATCTGTGGACTCCCACCAACAAGTTGGTGATCGACATGGCCTTCCATATAAAGCTTCGAAGGGTTCCATGCCTATAGTGGCTTGGTAGCTATTGTTATAAGCGAATTCCACCAAAGGAAGATAATCCTCCCAAGATCCTCCAAAGTCAAGAATTCACAGTCTCAAAAGATCTTCCAGTACTTTGTTCACTCTTTCCGTCTGACCATCGTTTTGAGGGTGATAGGCTGTGCTTAAACATAGCTGTGTGCCTACGGCCTCTTGCAAACTCCTCCTGAACTCGCTTGTAAAGATAGGGTCTCGATCACTCACTATGCTGGAGGGTATCCCATGGAGTCGAACTATCTCCTTAAGATAAATGGAGGCTAAAGACGATGCGGTTCTCCTACTCTTGACAGGTATAAAATGAGCGCTTTTCGTGAGCCTGTCCACTATTACCCAAATACCGGTATTTCCCCTTCTTGACCTAGGCAACCCATCAACAAATTCCATCGAGATGTTTTCCCATTTCCATTGCGGAATTCTAGAGGATGAAGAAAACCGCCAGGCTTCTTCTGCTCTGCCTTGACTTGCTGGCATATCATGCATGTCAAAACAAATTCAGCTACATCCCTCTTCATGCCATTCCAAAAGAAAACTCTTTTGATATCTTTATGAATCTTGTCTCTACCGGGGTATATGGTCATCTTGGAATGGTGTGCTTCTTCCAGAACCTTCTTCACCAAATCTCTTTCTTGCAGGACGCATAGTCTTCCATCCTGTCTCAACCAACCCTTATTATCGATGGAGTATCTATTGAGGTGACTGGAAGCCTCTCCCCTAATCAGCTTATCTATCACATCAACTAGCTGAGGGTCTTCATGTTGCGCGGTTCCTATTGAGTCCAACAAAGTAGGTCGTACCTCTGGCATTGCCATCAAGCCAGTCACATAATCAACAGAGGGTCTAAAATCAAAATTTGCTATGTACTCCAAACTTTGCCTTTCTACAAAGAAAGGACTTAAAATCAGCTTCTTTCTACTTAGGGCATCTACTACTACATTTCCCTTGCCAAGAGTATAGGAGATCTCAAAGTCATATGAGGCGAGAAACTCCATCCATCTTTGTTGCCTTGGATTGAGGTCCTTTCACGAGAAAAGGTACTTCAACGATTTGTGGTCAGTATACAACTCAAATTTCTCACCTAAGAGATAGTGGCGCCAAGACTTAAGTGCAAAAACAATGGCTGCTAACTCTAGATTGTGGGTTGGGTAGTTTTTCTCATGCATTTTTAACTGCCTTCCACCATAAGCTACTACCTTCCCCTCTTGCATCAAAACAGCGCCTAGTCCCGTACCGCATGCATCTGTGTATACCGTAAACATCTTGTTCCTATCTGGCAATGCCAAAACTGGGGTTGTTGTCAGGGCCCTCTTCAATCGTTGGAAAGCGACTTCGCAATCCAAATCCCAAGTGAAAGTCAGGCTTTTCTTCGTTAACCTTGTAAGTGGAGCTGAGATTTTCGCAAAGTCTTTAATGAACTTGCGATAAAAGCCTGCTAGTCCAAGAAAACTTCGGACTTCGGTTGCATTCTTTGGAACCTTCCAATCCTGGACCGCAACTACTTTTGTGGGGTCCACAGCTAACCCTTCTTCGGATACCACATGCCCAAGAAATCTTACTTCTTCCCTCCAGAAGTGGCACTTGGAGAATTTTGCTTTTAGCTGATGTACACAGAGAGTATCCATGACTTCCCTTAAATGCAAAGCATGCTCTTCCTCATTCTTCGAGAAAATCAGAATATCATCTACGAAGACCACCACAAATTTATTGAGAAATTCCCGGAACACTCTATTCATCAAATCGACGAAATAAGCACGTGCGTTTGTCAAGCTGAAAGGCATGACGAGCCATTCGAGGAATCTGTCCGGGGTTCTAAACGCGGTCTTATCAATGCTATCTTCAGCCACTCTTAGCTGATGAAATCCGGTAGCCAGATCTAATTGGGAGAAAACTGTTGCACCAACAAGTTGATCGAACAAATCATCTATTCTTGGCAGTGGGTGGCTATTCTTCTTTGTCAGCTTGTTTGGATCCCTATAATCAACGCATAGGCCAAGTGAACCGTCCGCTTTGGTTGCAAACACCACTGGAGCACCCCATTCAGAAATACTCCGTCTTATAAACCTTTTTTCTAGCAGCTCCTTAACTTGCTTGCTAAGCTCCTTTCTCTCCCTTGGAGCCATGTGTCTAACGGGTAAAGCAACGGATTTTGCATTATCAACTAGATATGTGCGGAAGTCTATCTCCCGCTTCGGAGGCAAGCCCTCTACTTCCTCAAAGACATCCGAGTATTCAAGGACCACCCTAACAAACTGCAAATTCTCAACAGACGCGTCAAGCGATTCTAGATAACTTAGCATAACAGAATTCATGGGATTACAAGAGATTTCGAGAGTGTTGCCCAAGCGAGTCATAAGCCGAACCTCTCTCTTTTCACAATCTAGGACGGTTCCATTACTGGATAACCAATCTATGCCCAAAATTAACCCATAGCTCGTGAAGCCCAAAACATAAGCATCACATCTAAACCCAACACTAAGTATAGAAATTTCCAAATCCAAACAAATCATCGACAAATAGGCTGAGCCCCCAATTGGATTTGAAACAACTAAGGGATCCTCTACTATACTGGTGTTTAGGTGTAGTGACTCAACAAAAGCAGTAGATATAAAAGAGTGCGATGCACCACAATCAAAGAGTGTGAGAACAGGATGATCAAAAAGATAAACTAAACTTTCAACGGAAATCGCTCTACCTCGTTCTTATAGCGGTGGGGCCACGAGAGCCTGGACCTGCCCCTTGCCTTCCTTGGTGCCATGAGAGCCTGAATCTGCCCTCCAAAGGTAGGCCCTGCCCACTGCCCTTTCTTTGGGCAGTCCTTAATCAGATGTCCTGCCTCGCCACAGTGGAAACAACCAGTCTTCTTCTTCTTCCTACAGTCTTTGCTCAGATGGCCTGGTGTCCCACAGTTAAAGCATCTTTTCTTTCCCTTGCCATTGTTGTCTTTACCACCCTTCTTGTTCTGTTGTTGTTGTTGTGGTTTCTTTTGATCCCCTTTCTTCTCAGGTGCCTTATTAGCATTGGCGCCTTTCTCCTCTTCATGCATAAGTGCATGTCAACTAGTCTCTCAAAGGTGGCCCCTATAGGGATGTAGGTCATAGCTAACCCATGTAGCGGCTCGTTCAAACCCTTAACAAATCTCAGGGCCTTCTTTTCGGGTGTATTCACCAAGTCCAAGCCAAATCCCGCCAACTGATTGAACTTATTGATGTACTCTTTCACTGATAGATTTCCCTGCCTCAATGCCAAAAACCTTTCCACGTATAGATTCTCTTCGGCCCGTGAGAGAAACTTTGCCTCAAACCTATGCCTGAAATCCGGCCATGTATCAACTGGATGCTCTCCATTAGTGACCTCCCACCAAAATGAGGCCTCATCCTTCATTAACCAGGCAGCTAACTGGACCTTTCTTCCATCTTCTACCTCAAAGATTCCAAATAATTCTTCCACCTCCTTTAGCCAATTTCGAGCTTCAACAAACGTCTCTGACCCGTGAAAAGGTTTCTCGCCCATTGCCCGAAAGTCCTTGCATATCTTTGTGAAAGTATCAACACAGGGAGGAGGAGGAGGAGGAGCATTTGTTGGGCCTGCGACATTGGCCCTAGCTTCCAGATACCTTCTAAACCATCCTGGTATCGGTATCCCCTCGGGTATCTCGGGAATTCCAGACATGCTGAAAAGAAAATGAAGAAATTCAAAATGGAGAATTCGAAAGGAAGATATATGGATCTTGGGGGTTATGTTTTTAAAACAAACCTTTTTCTTGAAAATACTTTCCTTAAAACATACTTTTGAAAGTATTTCTTTATAAAATGCCTTTTGAAAAATAGTTTTTCAAAATATCTTATCTGTTCAGGTAACCTTCAGCTCTGATACCACGTGTGACACCTCATCTCCATTAAGGTCACTCACAAAGGGAATGCCTTAATTTTGATGGAGCGTTTATTGTGTATAGACCAGAAAAGTAAACAAGATAGATAAATATATCGGTACTTGGAAAATAAAAACCACTTTTATTGCAGCGGAGAAATAGTTTGGTTACATCACATCAAAAACCAACTACAAAACCAAATACACTTATTATCCATCTTGACAAATAAGCTCTGAGTACATAAAATAAAAGACATAACCCCAACATAAGATTGCCATAAATAAGATAGGCTGAACTTTACTTCAGCAATCCAAGCAACTTCCAAAAGAAAGAGATAAAGATGTCCAAATCAAGCCGCACTAGTGCTAGTCCTACCCTGAACACCTTGGGGGGAAGGGAGAAAAGAGGTGGAAACAAAGGGGGTCAGACATAAAGTCTGGCTAGTGCAATAACTTTAACAATATAATCATTAAAGTAACTAGGATAAGGCATAAGCTAGAAAATAAGGAAATGACTGCGGACAACTGGGGATGACAGAGCAAACAATGGAAATAAGATGAACAAAGATAACGTTAAAGGCGCACCTTATCACTATAAGATAATTACTACATTGCACCACACCAAACACCCTAAAAGTTGATCCCGCCTACCAAACTTAATAATGATAATGGTAGTTTCGTGTACCCCTAGCTGCCTTCATAGGTGTTGTCTGCCCCTATCTCCACTAGGTGTACCCACTACCCCCATTCGATCAGCTCCCTAACTCGTAGATACCAGTGTTGGCCCCACAGTGGGGTGTATCACTCCTCAAAGTGGCAACCCGATACCACCAAAAATGCACGGCTTATACCTACACGATGCAACAACGTCTTACCTACCAGCCTGGGGCCACACACACACATGACCCCGTTGGACTTGCATTGCAACAGCTAGCCCGTTTTGACCTCTTACAATCAAACCCAGTACACATGTCCCATCCTCGACTTGGGTCGAGCCCACAAAGATACTTAATGGGCTACTGGTTTGAAAAGGCCCCCCATGCAAGACACAAGCTTTCACTTATGCTTGGTCTCCTCTAAGGTTTTCCCCACTTAACCCCGTTCTTATTCATGTCTTCTTACATGTTTCAATCTTGGTTAAGTGCATCTAATCGTATTTCACATGCCACCCAAAGCACCCTCTTAATTTCACATGCCACCCAAGGCACCCACTTAACCCCCCATGTCCCACCACATGTTTATCTGGTTAAGTGTTTCTAAATTCATTAACACGGTAACCTTGTAAAGACCTCCCACATTAGACTGGCATTTGTGGCTGCTGGATTTGCCGGGCGGGTCCGGGCAGTCTTACACAACAAACGAGCCTAACCTCGTGTCTTTACAACTGTTACGCATTTAATTCATGTCTTTGACCTCTCACATTAGACTGGCATTTGTGGCTGCTGGATTTGCCGGGCAGGTTCGGGCAGTCTTACACCACAAATGAGTCTAACCTCGTGTCTTAGGCGGTTTATTATTACACATCTTTATTTAACCCCAAATTGGATTAATATCCCTATTCAAATTTGTAAATAAATTCCAAATATACTTATGTCCATAATTGTCACCTAAATTATGTCCATTTATTTCAGGTATATAAATTATACCAATTATTGCCTCAAATTAATTGTATGCCTTTTAAGGCCAATACATGCCAATTCTCAATATGTGTATATTCAATATTACCCCCATCGTCCCCACGTTTTTTGTTCGCTTATCATGATATATATATATATATATTAGACTAGCAATTAGTCTAACACATAAAAGAGAAGAAACACCGCAAATTTGCATAACACACAAATTGGATCTAACTTACAAATAAGAATTACAACATATCTAGCATAAACTTGGTATTGTCACAAATCTAAACATAGGCTAAAAGGTGTGAACTTGCATATAGTTTTCACCCAAAACTTACATATATGAATATAGTTTTCACCCAAAAACTTGCATAGGCCATAGTCACAAACTTGCATAAAACTATGTATGTCGTAGATCTAAATCTAAAGGTGTAAACTTGCATATATGTGAATCCAATTTCTACTTAAACCTGCATATAGTCACTTTATTTGGTTCACGTGTAAACTTGTGTACAATTCACATAGAAACTAGCATATAATCTGCACCCAAACTTGCATATAAAATGATGTCAAACATGAATCAGGTAGAACATAGATGTTGGGCATATACAAAGGGATTCACAACAAAAACTATCATTATGAACAACTAGCATACATTCACAAAATATCACATTTTCCCAATGTTTCACAAACATAGCCATATAACCCAAATTATAACTCGACCCAATTAACTTGTTAATTATATTATTAAAGAAATTGAACTCACAACTCAAAGATGGTCTTGAGTTCTGGGATCTGAGTTCTTAAATTTATTTAGCTCGCCTTTGAAGTAGACAAATTCGTTGTTGTTGTTGTTGTTATAGACTTGAGTTGAATTGAATTGATTAGCTTTACTTTTCCTCTAGTTGATGACGGCTACTCTAGGTTGTAGGGTGATAGCATGACGACCATGGTTTTATTTTTTGATTAGGTTTTAGGGTTGAGTCTACATGTCTTTATATAGAATTTAGGATTAATTTAGGCCATCCGATCAACCTAGAATCAATCAAGACCATCCAGTCAAGATAGAGTGACACCTCAGCTCTAATGACTCGTCACTGAGTCACAAAATCGTCATCTTTCAGATCTGCCCCGGAGGGGTGCAGGTCGACCCCCAGGTCGACCTGTACGGGGGAGGTCGACACTAGGGTCGACCCCCAGGTCGACCTGGGTCCTAGCCGGGAATTTCCCCGCCTAGCCCGCTTCTGACTTCTGTTTTGAATTTTGAAACCGGTTTCGAGCTGTTTAAATTTATTTGAATTTTCTGGAAACTTCCGACAGCCATAACTTCTTCATACGAAGTCCAATTTACGCAAACTCAGACTCTATCTCAACCAGAATTCTGAGGCGAACACAATGGCATAACCCATTTCCCTTGATTCTCACATTAAAATTAATTATTGTTTAATTCATTATTATAACGTTAACAGAAAACACGGGGTGTTACACGTAATGTAACACCCCACATCCGTTAAGGTCACTCACAAAGGGAATGCCTTAATTTCAGTGGAGCATTATGGGTACCGGAACAGAAATATTACAAGACAGAACATATAAAAAAGCGGAAGATCTTTTTTCATTTCTTTAAAATCTAGTAAGGTCTAAAGCCTTTTACATCAAAATGCCATTAAATCCATTGCATCGAAATCTGTCTTGCAATAGTAAAGAAGCATAAAACTATGGTCATAAATCATTCCCCAAGTAAAACAGTAAAGCAGCCATAGCCAAGAAAGGTCCAAGCCATATATGATGATCTTGAAGCAGAAAGAAGTCTAAACTAAGTAGTAGTGTTTCCTCCTTGAGAACCTGGTGAGGGGGGGCGAGGAAACGGAAGAAAAAGAGGTGAAACAAAACGGGTCAGTCATACAGACTGGTAAGTCCTAGTGACTTTCAGCATAGAAACAAGTAAAGGTAACATGACATGTATAAACTGAAAGTAAACATAAGGATGATGACAAGATAGGTAAGTTAAACTACGATAACAAGATAAACTACGATAACAAGATAAACTACGTATAGCATCGCATGTTCAACATTCTCTGCACCAATACTAGTCTAACAAGATTAGGTGTTATCCTAATGTCTAAACAGAAACAGAAACAGAAATGGGCCTTTACCACCTGTACTAGTAACCCAACCCGTGTCATGTATTAACTATGGAATGATCCCTTGCCCAATATCATGAAATGACCCATTACTTGGTCCCACGAAACAATCTATTAATCGATCGGCTCCCTACAAGTTCTAGCTCGTCATGTATCTGTGTCATACGGCCCTATCACGAATGTAGTCACCTGTGCTAGGTCCACCATAGGGTGCCAACCACCGACATGAATCAAGCACGCACAGTGTAATCCTACCGGTGCCCAATGCCTTCTTTTTCAACTCCGGACTACGTGCACGACCATAGTCCACCTGAACCTACAATGGCGCACCAACTCAGCCGTCGTTCAGGTCGCTTACAATCAGCCCAGTAATCATGCCCCAACCTGCCTAGTTCCAGGGTACCATGATACATCTAGTGGGTTACTGCTGAAAAGGACCGCGTAACTAGGGTTTCCGTCCAACAGGTTAAGTGTTGTCATTTAAATTCGAGACTTAACCCCGTCAGTCTAGCATGTCAAGTTGGTTAAGTGTGGTCGTTCAAGTTCGTGACTTAATCCGTCTATCTGTCATGTCAAATTGGCTAAGTGTTGCCGTTCAAGTTCATGACTTAGCCCTACGAATCATGTGTCAAGTTGGTTAAGTATGTTCAAGCAGTTCATTGCTTAACCCTACCAAATCATCGTGTCAAATTGGTTAAGTATATTCAAGTGGTTCATGACTTAACCCTACCAAATCATCGTGTCAAATTCGTTAAGTATATTCAAGCGGTTCGTGACTTAACCCTATTAAATCATCGTGTCAAATTGGTTAAGTATATTCAAGCGGTTCATGACTTAACCCTACCAAATCATCATTTCAAATTGGTTAAGTATATTCAAGGGGTTCATGACTTAACCCTACCAAATCATTGTGTCAAATTGGTTAAGTACATTCAAGCGGTTCAGGACTTAACCTTATCAAATCATCGTGTCAAATTGGTTTAGTATATTCAAGCGGTTCATGACTTAACCCTATCATGTGGCCTTAAATAAATTAATGCACCCCAACCTCTCACATTAGAATTGTGGTTGTGGTTACTGGATGTGCCGGGCGGTTCCGGGCAGATTTACACCACAACCTAGTCTAACCTCGGGTTTTAAGCGCGATATGACCAACTACCCACATTGGATCTTATTGTTTGCAGTCACTGGATTTGTCGGGTGGTTCCGGGCAGAATTACACTGCAAACTCAACCCAACCTCGAGTTAGCCATTTTCAAATTCATTCTAAGTGTCATGTTCATGTTCAATTTTCATGTCAAGTTTGTGTCAAGTTTATAAGCGAGTTTCATGTCAAGTTTTCATGCCAAGTTTCAGGTTTCAACTTATGCCTATTATCAACTTCATGATTCATATTCATAACCAATTCATGTTTTCCTAATCTACCCAAATCGTATTCCCATCGCATGTAAACATGAATCGATCTAAATTACAAGTAAATCCAAGTCAAAAATAATAGGGAATAACCTCCAAACTATGATAAGCAAAAGGGACGAGCATAAAGCGATAAAAAGGGTTACAAGACTAGCATGATATAACTTGAGATAATTGGTTACAACATCACTGTCATATAGGATTTCAAATCTAGCAGGATAAGGTGATAGTCACGATAAATGTTGACATAAAAGAATAGGCATGCGAAAGCAAGCCAAATACAAGGATAATGGATCCAATGGTTTTGGTGTACATAATAGCGAATAAACTAAGCAAGTCGCACCCTAGGTATGAGATCCAACAAACTGCAAATTCGGTGTACAACATGGGTTTCAACTATGGGCATGAACAATAAACTATAATAGTCTCAGGTAATTAACCCCAATAGTCATAGTCATGGTCATAGGTAGAAATCTCATAATTAAGAACCATAAGCGATTAATCACAATAGTCATGGTTAATTATCCAAAATAGTTCTAGGCAATAGTCATAGGCAATTAACAGTAATAGTTTCAAAGTCATGGTCATAGATAATAACCTTATATCCATAATCATAGGTAAAAATTCTCATAGTCAAGAGTCATAGGTGATTAGCCACAATTGTCCTTGTCATAGTCATAGGCAACAGTCTTACGTTCACCGTCATAGGCATAGGCGTAGTCTTATGTTCACAGTCATAGGCATAGGCATAGTCTTATGTTCACAGTCATAGGCACAGGCATAGTCTTAGGCCATTAACAATAGTTTCAACGTCATAGGCATGTCAAGGTTATAGTCATGAAAGAGTTTGATTTACAACATGAATAGGCCCAAAGCAATATTCACGAAAGCCAAGATCCAAGATGAACAAGGATAGATATGAATCAGTTATCATACATAGATCCAATTCCAATTTACAACATGGATATTAAGTTTACAGTTTTTATCTGAAAGTAACTTGAACTTAAAGATCGTGGTCTAAGAAATTGAGATGCAGAAGTCGAATCTATAAACTAGTCGTCGAATTGCTGAATCGTTGAATCTTGATTTGATTATAGAAGCAAATTCCCAAATATGCAATTCCTAGCCGTAGTCTTCAAGAAATAGTACTCGCGTTTTAATTTAATTTAATTTAGAGGAAGAAGAAGAAGCCATGCCCATCAAGAATTTAAGCAGCATAAGGTTATAGAAGAATGGTGTAAAGAGAATGAGGCTAGGAGGCTGTTTATATAAGATTAGGCTGTAACAACCCGGATTTTTACAACTTGATAAGACGAGAATGAAGGCAGAATTTAATTTTAAAATGTGAATCAAGGGAAATGGGCTGTGCCATTGCGTTCGTCTCGGAAAAATACACGAAATAGAGTCCGAGTTTTCGAGAATCGGAGTCCGTATGACCCAGTTATAACCCGTCAAAGTTTTCAGAAAAATTCAAGTTCAAAAACAGCTCGGAAATTCAAATCTGGAGCCAAACAGATTGGGCGGGAAAAATCCTGCCCAAGCCCCAGGCCGACTGGGGTGTTGACTGGGGAGTCGACACGCCCAGGGGCAGGTCGACTGCCCAGTCGACACGGGTGTCGACCTGGCCCAAAAACCCATTTTGGGTCTGGACGACCTGGTGCACCTGTTGCTCATTTGGGTCTGGTCTATTGGCCTGTGACGGGTTTTGAGGGTTCAGATCTATCCTAGGGTTAATCTAAGGGCCTAAACTACTCCTAATCTCTATAAAAACACCCTAGGACCTAACCTAAATCACTAAAAATCATTCTAGCAACTAAGTGCTGCCAAAATCTATCTTGTTGATGGCCTCCATCTCCAACTCCAAGGGCTTATGCATTCAAATCGGATTCAAACCAAAAGGTTCAAGCTTTCTACACCAAATAGAGGAGGGATCCACGTTGCTACGCAAGTTTCATGAAGATTCTTCAACAAAGGAGCCACCTTTCTTCGTCAAGACGATTCATGCTCCTAGCCCTCTTGCCACGCTATGTAAGTTCTAGCTACTTGTAGATCCTAACGGTGGTTCTAATGTGACATGGAATCAAATGCGATGAAACATAAGTATGCTAGCCTATGTGAACCTAATTTTGCCCCTTTTCTATGATCTATGACCTTGGGCTAAGTTTTAGCGACTTAATCATGCCACTCATGCTATGTTTAACCTAGTTTAACTTGCAAGTTTGAATCTTTATCTATGGAAGGTTAGCATGAACCTTTGGGAACCATTTGACTTGTGAAACATTGGAAAAGGCTTGAATTTGGGGCTTATGCATGTAAATGAACCCAAATTCCCTTATGATACTATCCATGTTTGTGGCCAAATTCCCTTATGATACTATGCATGTTTGTGGCCAAATTCCCTTATGATGCTATGCATATTTTGAGGCCAAACCCCTTATGATACCATGCATGTTGGTGGCCAATCCCTTTTTGACATCGTGCATGTTTTGAGGCCAATATGTAGCGTAGTATCCTTACTATGTTGACTCGCTTTTACTTAGGTTGGAAACACGATTTGGGGTAGGTTAGACGTGCGTGGTTATGACATGATAATTTGACATGGGATTTCATGAAAATATGGCATTTATGATACACCTAAATGTGGGCATGACATGTGGGGGTAAACATGGGACATGGAACTAGACACGTATGGGTTGTAAGTGTAATATGACACTAGACCAAACATGAAAGTGGCCAACTCGAGGTTGGGTTGGGTTTGTAGCATAAATCTACCCGGACCCGCCCGGCTTAACTAGTGGCTACAAACAATAGGACCCAATGTGAGTAGTTGGTCATATAGCACTTAAAACCCAAGGTTAGACTAGGTTGTGGTGTAAATCTACCCGGACCCGCCCGACTTAACTAGTAACCACAACAAAGTCTAATGTGAGAGGTTGGGGTGCATTAATCTAATTAATGCCACATGAAAAGGTTAAGTAATTTTGACTAATGACACTTAACCGATATGACACGAATGGGTAGGTTAAGTTAAACCGGACTTGATTTCTTAATGACACTTAACCATATAAGACAATTAGGGGATGGGATTAAGTAATTTACACTTAACTAATCCGACTTGGTAATTAGATGGGGTTAAGTAATTTAGACTTAAAATCTAAACATGGTAATTAGATGGGGTTAAGTAATTTAGACTTAACTAATCTAAACACGGTAATTAGATGGGGTTAAGTAATTTAGACTTAACTAATCTAAACACGGTAATTAGATGGGGTTAAGTAACCTACACTTAACTAATCTAAACTTGGTAATTCAATGAGGTTAAGTAACCAATACTTAACCAACTTAACATGATAATTTAATGGGTTAAGTAACTTATACTTAATCAATCATACATGGTGATTTGATGAGGTTGAGTAACCTATACTTAACCAATCTAATATACGGATCTGATAGGATTAAGACCTTTTAAATATACTTAACCATTGTAATATGATTAGTGGATGAGGTTAAGTTAACCTATACTTAACCAATCCAACTCGATAATCCGATGAGGTTAAGGTAATCTATGCTTAACCAATCTAACATGATAATCTGATAGGGTTAAGATAAACAAATACTTAACCAATTTGACTTGATGATTGAATAGGGTTAAGTCACGAGCTTCTTCGTATACTTAACCAACTTGTAGGGCTAGGTCTTAGACTTGAATACTTAGCCAAATATTGACATGATTCGTAGGCAGGTTAAGTCATGAACTTAAATGACAATACTTAACCCATTAGACAAAACCCTTGCTCAGGGGACTAGGTGGAAAACCGGGATTAACAAGGATAACGGGATAGGAGACTAAGTGGTAAACCTTAGTTTACGAAACTAAGTAATAATTCTTAGTCAAGAGATTTGGACCAGTTCACATATAGATGAGTAACCCGATACGGTAGGTCATCGCTTAAACACACGAGGAGGAGCAAATTATCCGACTTGGATAAAGGCTCCAACGAACTGGGTGACGAAGCGGTAGCTTCAGGGGACGTGAGGGTACTCTTGGTATCCCTCTGTGAGGTGGCAGATGGTCCATGAAACCTGGCCTCACAGAGGTTAAGGTCTGCGGTAGAAGAGCCAAGAGTATGCCTTGGTTGCTATGCGAGCGACCTAAAGGCTGGGATGGATTAGCGTGGAGTCGACGATACTTGTTTTTGCCCTGGATAGCACGTCGTCGACTACATACCATCTTTAGTCAATCGTGTACGAACGGAAAGGCAGAGAACCCCCAACATACCATGTTCTTGCTATCGAGTCATGGGTGAGGTTGGCCCATAGGAAAGTGGGGCTATAGTGGGGCCGGGATGTGGTTCTCATACATGATTTTTCTTGGATTGCCTTTCAGTAGTTGAGGGAGGGGTCACGTGGGACCATAGCCACGGATACAAAAACAGACCTTGATATCTGCATCAGTAGACGACTTAAAGCTCTCGACCGAGTTTCGTATTTCTTGATTTGCCCTGGCACGGAACTCGGATGGCACATTGAGGAACATGTGCGTTTAGACATGTAAAACGATTCACGATACTTACGCGGGATAGAGGGAGCGGTTGACGGGTGGCATAATCCCTAGTGGCCCTAGGTGGCTTGATCCCAAACCGAGACACGGAAACGTTCATTAGGTAGCATAATCCCTAGCGGCCCTAGGTGGCATAAATCCTAAGTGAACACGCGATAGTTCATGGTAAGAAAACATAACCATATAAAGGGTAGTAGTCCAAAACAACTTCAAGGATAAAATGGTACTACGTTGAGATGGTATAGATTTACATGAGAAAGCCCGTACAGCCTACGGCAAAGGATTGAACTTATACATGGAAAGGAACATACGAGTTGGGAAAAACCTACATATGTTATATATTAGGTTGACATGGACCATTACATGACATTGGGCAAGGGACATTCGTAGTCAACACATGACACGGGTTGGGATACTAGTACGAGGGGTGCAGAGCAAATATACATGATAAACACCTTGGGATGTTATACATGATAGATACCTTGGGATAGTATACTTGATAGAAACCTGACGATGTGATACCTTGATTTATCTTGACACCGTAGTTTATCATGATACCTTAGTTTATCTTGCTACAGTAGTTCATCCAGTTATCTTGGTTTAGCTTATCTATCTTGTCATCATCCTTATGTTTACTTTCAGTTTATGCATGTCATGTTACCTTTACCTGTTTTTATACTGGAAGTAGATAGGACTTACCAGTCTTTATGACTGACCCCGTTTTGTTTCGCCTCTTTGTCTTCCGTCCCCCCCCCCAGGTCTTCAGGGAGGAAATGATGTTGTTTAGTTCGGACCTCTTATGCTTGAAGTTCATCATGAATAGCTTGGTCTTCTCTTGGCTATGGCTGCTTCACCGCTTTATTTTGGGGAATAATTTATGAAAAGGTTTTATGCTTCTTTACTATTGCAAGACAGGTTTTGATGTATTCTGATGTAAAAGGTTTTAGACCTTATTTTATAAGGTAATGAAATTTGTTTTACTTCCGCTGTTTTATATATGTTCTGTCTTGTAATATTT
Source organism: Allium sativum (assembly GCA_030737875.1). Classification (NCBI taxonomy): domain Eukaryota; kingdom Viridiplantae; phylum Streptophyta; class Magnoliopsida; order Asparagales; family Amaryllidaceae; genus Allium; species Allium sativum. The sequence continues at coordinate 743,053,321 of CM060916.1, read as the reverse complement.
CTGTGCATGTTTACCTCGATAATACTTCACTAAACCTAGTGCATTCCCTTTGTGAGTGACCCTAGCGGAAGTGGGGTGTTACAATCTATAAACTAGTCGTCGAATTGCTGAATCGTTGAATCTTGATTTGATTATAGAAGCAAATCCCCAAATATGCAATTCCTAGCCGTAGTCTTCAAGAAATAGTCTTTGCGTTTTAATTTAATTTAATTTAATTTAGAGGAAGAAGAAGAAGAAGCCATGTCCATCAAGAATTTAAGCAGCATAAGGTTATAGAAGAATGGTGTAAAGAGAATGAGGCTAGGAGGCTGTTTACATAGGATTAGGCAGACGAATCTGGACAGAAAACGAGTCTAAATACATCAGAATGCATCTAGTTCAAAAAGTGGGTTCGGGAGGAAGATCGACCCCCAGGTCGACACTATGGTCGATCTGATCCCTAGGAGGTCGACACTATGGTCGACCCCCAGGTCGACCTGGTCCCTGGGCGGGAATTTTCCCACCCAGCCTGTTTTGGGTTTTGAATTCGAATCTGAATCCGAATTTTCGAGCTGTCTTTGATTCTGAAAATTCATGAAACTTCTAGAGGTCAAAACTCCCTCATATGGACTCCGATTTTCGAAAATTCGGACTCGTTTCCAAGCAGAATTTCGAGACGAACGCAATGGCGCAACCCATTTCCCTTGATTCCTATTTTAAAATTTAATTCTGCCTTGATTTATGGTTTTAACATGTTATTAAAATTCGGGTTGTTACATTCTCCTCTCCTTAAAAGATTTCGTCCCCGAAATCTTCAAGCTAAGAAGAATGCATCCTATCATCTAGTCAACCATCTACTCAACCATCATCCACAAGCAACCATTGTCCTTAAACGAATTCTAATGCTATATGAACATATGCAGAAAGTGTGTGTATTTGTTCCTTATTTAATGCAAATGATCAGGCCTGATTGATCTTCTTAATGCAAAATATGTTTAGTGCCATGAATCCAACATGTATGCAAATAGTCCTAGTCACATAAACACTATATGTGTGCACAAACATCCATCCATATGCAACATTCACATGATAACACATTCAATTTCATCCATAAACAAGTATAAACACTCATGCATATGCAATATGAAAATGTGTCTGAGCCGATCTAGTGCCTTAGGTGCATGTATATGCATCCACGAGCAACCACTTGCAACCATCAATCATAACATGTCTCAAACACATGTTTACACCCAGTTGTTCCTACCTAAAGATATAGTCGAACGATAGAAGCAAATAAAAACTTTGTGCCCATTAGGCAATTTCAAAACTAAAAATTTATGTCACATATATACTGATTAGGAGAAGAACTCCCTAAGCACCAGCCCAAAGACCGAAATCAACATCAGGCTGACACCCAAAGGATTACTCAACCCAACGGACACCCTCAAGCACCAACATGTATTACTACAGATGATCCCTATGGGGTTTTGCAACAGAAATAGGATTGAGAATAGGACCGAGAGGTTATACTTAAAAGATAGCATGCAAGTAAGCTCTACAGGAAAAGAGGGATCAAGGATATACTCTCAAAAAGAGATATGATGCGCGTGTCTAGTCTTCAATCTTCTCAGTCGCATTTCCATGAGCTTAACTCCACTGTGCTTTGACCGTCTTTAGCTTCACAATTTCATACCTTCTTAATTCCTACTTCCAAAATATGAGTTGGAACTCATTTCACTGTCGCCTCTCGTTCCATTTTCACTTATTCTCTTTCTAGTATACCCAATTCAAACATAACTGCTCATGGTTTCATGCAAGCTCTCCAAAATTCACTAGTGAATCTCGGATCTTGTTCACTTACTAGAAGGTATTCCACATAAATGAATTATCTCTTGAAAATAAACAAATGCTAACCATGTTGCCAAGTGTACTTACTAAGGTGATTTTCTATAACTCATGCATAAGCAAGATGAACCATCCGCCTTAGTGGCGAACACTACTCGAGCGAATCAATAAATGTATCAAGAGATTCTAGGTAACTAAGCATGGCAGAACCCTAAGGGTTACACTAGACTTCGAGGGTATTACCGAGGCAAGTCAAGAGTCTAACTACCTTCTTTTCATACTCGAGAATGGTTTCATTTCTGGATAACCACTCCATCCCTAGAATCAACCCATAGCCCAAAAACATAAGCATTTCTTCTAAACGCAACGCTTAGCATAGACATTCCCAAATCCAAACAAGTCATGAATAAATGAGCCGATTCCCCAACAAGATTTGAGACAAAAATGGGTCCTCAACTACGCTAGTACTAAGGTGCAAAGACTCAACTATCAAAGCAGAATTAAAAGATGCGATGAACAAAAACAAAGTTCTAATGGGATGATAGAAAAGAAAAGCTAAACCTTTAACAAAAATGTTACCACCACTCTAGGGTATGCTAGTAGTGAGTGATACAATTGTCCTCTCGACAATTTTGTTCTTTGCCCTTGTCCTTGTCCTATAATAATTAACTACATGTCCCTTTTTATCATACTAAAGATACTCTCTCTTGTCATGGGTTTTATTATTCCTTCACTTTGGCCTTTTCCCTTTCACCTTTTCCTCCTTCGTGGATTAAGCCATATCAACAAGCTTCTTATCCTTAGGCTTGTGTTCTTTATCCTCGTTCTTGCTATCCTTGTATAGCTTGCTGACAAGTTTCTCGAAGGCTACCTCCATCGCACGGCAACTCTACAAAGCTTGAAATAAGATTAGACGTGGATGGAATTAGTGCGGCTACAGATGAAAGTTGGGCACTTCTTTGCCCTCCCACATGTGTCGTACACCTACAAAACTATGGTGAAAAAGAAAGAGAGAAGAGACTTAACAAGAGAATCAAAAGATAGTGCATATGGCTTTGGGGAATATGCCTTTCGTAAAACAAAACTTTTCTTAGAAAAATGCTTCTTTGTAAATGTTTTGAAAATAATTTCAGAAGGTTTTTAAAAGCTTTTTCCCAGTCTGGTAACTTTCTGCTCTGATACCAAATGTAACACCCCACATCCGTTAAGGTCACTCACAAAGGGAATGCCTTAACTTCAGTGGAGCATTATGGGTACTGGAACAGAAATATTACAAGACAGAACATAAAAAACAGCGGAAGAAAAACAAAATTTCATCACTTCAAAATCTAGTAAGGTCTAAAGCCTTTTACATCAAAATGCCATTAAATCCATTACATGAAATCTGTCTTGCAATAGTAAAGAAGCATAAAACCATGGTCATAAATCATTCCCCAAGTAAAACAGTAAAGCAGCCATAGCCAAGAAAGGTCCAAGCCATATATGATGATCTTGAAGCAGAAAGAAGTCTAAACTAAGTAGTAGTGTTTCCTCCTGGAGAACCTGGGGAGGGGGGGCGAGGAAACGGAAGAAAAAGAGGCAAAACAAAACGGGTCAGTCATACATATTGGTAAGTCCTAGTGACTTTCAGCATAGAAACAAGTAAAGGTAACATGACATGTATAAACTGAAAGTAAACATAAGGATGATGACAAGATAGGTAAGTTAAACTAAGATAACAAGATAAATTACGTTAACAAGATAAACTACGTATAGCATCGCATGTTCAACATTCTCTGCACCAATACTAGTCTAACAAGATTAGGTGTTATCCTAATGTCTAAACAGAAATGGAAACGGAAACAGAAATGGGCCTTTACCACCTGTACTAGTAACCCAACCCGTGTCATGTATTAACTATGGAATGATCCCTTGCCTAATATCATGAAATGACCCATTACTTGGTCCCACGAAAAAATCTATTAATCGATCGGCTCCCTACAAGTTCTAGCTCGTCATGTGTCTGTGTCATACGGCCCTATCATGAATGTAGTCACCTGTGCTAGGTCCACCATAGGGTGTATCAAGCCCTAGAGTGCCAACCACCAACACAAATCAAGCACGCATAGTGTAAACCTACCAGTGCCCAATGCCTGCTTTTTCAACTCTGGACTACGTACACGACCATAGTCCGCCTGAACCTACAATGGCGCACCAACTCAGTCATCGTTCTGGTCGCTTACAATCTATCCAGTAATCGTGCCCTACCCTGCCTAGTTCCAGGGTACCATGATACATCCAGTGAGTTACTACTGAAAAGGACCGCGTAACTAGGGTTTCCGTCCAGCAGGTTAAGTGTTGTCATTTAAATTCGAGACTTAACCCCATCAGTCTAGCATGTCAAGTTGGTTAAGTGTGGTCATTCAAGTTCGTGACCTAACCTGTCTGCGTGTCATGTCAAATTGGCTAAGTGTTGTCGTTCAAGTTCATAACTTAGCCCTACGAATCATGTGTCAAGTTGGTTAAGTATGTTCAAGCGGTTCATGGCTTAACCCTACCAAATCATCGTGTGAAATTGGTTACGTATATTCAAGCAGTTCATGACTTAACCCTACCAAATCATCATGTCAAATTGGATAAGTATATTCAAGCGGTTCGTGACTTAACCCTATCAAATCATCGTGTCAAATTGGTTAAGTATATTCAAGTGGTTCATGACTTAACCCTACCAAATCATCGTGTCAAATTGGTTAAGTATATTCAAGCGGTTCATGACTTAACCCTACCAAATCATTGTGTTAAATTGGTTAAGTATATTCAAGCGGTTCAGGACTTAACCCTATCAAATCATAGTGTTAAATTGGTTAAGCATATTCAAGTGGTTCAGGACTTAACCCTATCAAATCATCGTGTCAAATTGGTTAAGTATATTCAAGCGGTTCATGACTTAACCCTATCATGTGGCCTTAAATAAATTAATGCACCCCAACCTCTCACATTAGACTTGTGGTTGTGGTTACTGGATGTGTCAGGCGGTTCTGGGCAGATTTACACTACAACCTAGTCTAAGCGCGATATGAGCAACTACCCACATTGGATCTTATTGTTTGTAGTCAGTGGATTTGTCGGGTGGTTCCGGGCAGAATTACACTGCAAACTCAACCCAACCTCGAGTTGGCCATTTTCAAGTTCATTCTAAGTGTCATGTTCATGTTCAATTTTCATGTCAAGTTCGTGTCAAGTTTCTAAGCGAGTTTCATGTCAAGTCTTCATGTCAAATTTTCATGCCAAGTTTTCAGGTTTCAACTTATGCCTATTATCAAGTTCATGATTCATATTCATAACCAATTCATGTTTGCCTAATCTACCCAAATCGTATTCCCATCGCATGTAAACGTGAATCGATCTAAATTATAAGTAAATCCAAGTCCAAAATAAAAGGGAATAACATCTAAACTATGATAGGCAAAAGGGACGAGCATAAAGTGATAAAAAGGGTTACAAGACTAGCATGATATAACTTGAGATAATTGGTTACAACATCACTGTCATATAGGATTTCAAATCTAGCAGGATAAGGTGATAGTCACGATAAAAGTTGACATAAAAGAATAGGCATGCGAAAGCAAGCCAAATACAAGGATAATGGATCCAATGGTTTTGGTGTACATAATAGCGAATAAACTAAGCAAGTCGCACCCTAGGTATGAGATCCAACAAATTGCAAATTCGGTGTACAACATGGGTTTCAACTACAGGCATGAACAATCAACTATAATAGTCTCAGGTAATTAACCCCAATAGTCATAGTCATGGTCATAGGTAGAAATCTCATAATTAAGAACCATAAGGGATTAATCACAATAGTCATGGTTAATTATCAAAAAATAGTTCTATGCAATAGTCAAAGGCAATTAACAGTAATAGTTTCAAAGTCATGGTCATAGATAATAGCCTTATGTTCATAATCATAGGTAATAATTCTCATAGTCAAGAGTCATAGGTGATTAGCCACAATTGTCCTTGTCATAGTCATAGGCAGCAGTCTTACGTTCACCGTCATAGGCATAGGCATAGTCTTATGTTCACAGTCATAGGCATAGGCATAGTCTTATGTTCACAGTCATAGGCACAGGCATAGTCTTAGGCCATTAACAATAGTTTCAACGTCATAGGCATGTCAAGGTTATAGTCATGAAAGAGTTTGATTTACAACATGAATAGGCCCAAAGCAATATTCACGAAAGTCAAGATCCAAGATGAACAAGAATAGATATGAATCAGTTATCATACATAGATCAAATTCCAATTTACAACATGGATATTAAGTTTACAGTTTTTATCTGAAAGTCACTTGAACTTACAAATCGTGGTCTAAGAAATTGAGATGCAGAAGTCGAATCTATAAACTAGTCGTCGAATTGCTGAATCGTTGAATCTTGATTTGATTGTAGAAGCAAATCCCCAAATATGCAATTCCTAGCCGTAGTCTTCAAGAAATAGTCTTCGCGTTTTAATTTAATTTAATTTAATTTAGAGGAAGAAGAAGAAGCCATGTCCATCAAGAATTTAAGCAGCATAAGGTTATAGAAGAATGGTGTAAAGAGAATGAGGCTAGGAGGCTGTTTATATAGGATTAAGAAGACGAATCAGGACAGAAAACGAGTCTAAATACATCAGAATGCATCTGGTTCAAAAAGTGGGTTCAGGAGGCAGGTCGACCCCCATGTCGACACTATGGTCGACCTGGTCCCTGGGAGGTCGACACTATGGTCGACCGCCAGGTCGACCTGGTCCCTGGGCGGCAATTTTCCCGCCCGGTCTGTTTTGGGTTTTGAATTCGAATTTGAATCCGAATTTTCGAGCTGTCTTTGATTCTGAAAATTCTTGAAACTTCTAGAGGTCATAACTCCCTCATACGGACTCCGATTTTCGAAAACTTGGACTTGTTTCCATGCAGAATTTCAAGACGAACGCAATGGCGCAACCCGTTTCCCTTGATTCTTAATTTAAGATTTAATTCTGCCTTGATTTATGGTTTTAACATGTTATTAAAATTCGGGTTGTTGCACGTAATATGCTTTTCAAGACCACCCGGTGGTGGTCCGGCTCATTACTATCTAGCTGGCCATGTTGGATAATCTCCTAGTTACTTAATACTTCTCGTAGGATAGGTTTCCCTATGGCCGTACCATACCAGTCATTTTAAGACTTATTCTCAAGTGGATCCCTCTACCCAAGCCACTTAAGACCCGAGGAAGCGGACTATTCATGAGGATTATTGAACTTGTATCTAATTTGCATGTAATACTTTTATTTATAAGAGGATGGATGCACAATCACTTAATACCTTTTTATAGGTGGATTTGACCACTTAAGACGTTGATTCCCAAAGCAGGCCACATTATCGAGTTATTCCTATTTGGTTTCTCCTTATGAAAATTATTTATGTATGAAACTAACTATCGTCATGGGTTTCTTTAGTCAATGATGTTTCAAATCAGTTGGACATATATTCGACTATTGGAAAGTGCAAACTTCTGTCAAATAAGGCAACTGTCCTCGTATATTAACCTATTAAGTCCATTTCTATCTTTTAATTATTAGTTCTAAATTAACTGGTGTAAAAATAAGGAAAGCTATATCCTTCATATCCTAGGATATTTATTCATTTGTTTCCTTAGTATTTAAATGAAACAAATACCCACTAATCCTCCTTTTTCCATTTATTTCTATTTAATAGGGTTATTGCCATTTATGATCGTAACGATCATATTTTCCTAAGGAACTAATTAACCCCTAAAATACCATTTATTTCTACTGATTATAATTAATGTGGCTTATGAACCTAACGGTCATAATTTTCCTAAGACGTTAATTAAAAATGAATTATCCTTATTATATTTGTCCCTTTGTATTTATAATCTAATTATTGTAAGTCCTAACCATTTGTAGTGGCCCGAAAATCCGTAACAATTTGAGCTGACTAATTTCCTACACATTCAACTCAAAGTGCACGAAAATTCAGATCATTAACAAAAAGAAATTAGAGTATGAGATAGAAAAGATAGAACTAATAGAATAGAAGAAGAAGAAGAACTCAACTGAACCAAATCAGAGTAAGCACGAATCTCACAGCGGAACGAATAAAATATAATATATAACATAACTTTAAAATATAAACTGCATTTGTACTTACATATGTCATCAGAATACATCATATGTAAATCACAACGGAAATAAACTCTATATATAACTAGTGTTGAAGCCTCCTGCTCCAAGCTCCACCAAGTATCTGTAAAATCCTAAACACTTGAATGCCCGTACAAATTTGGGCACCCAAGAGTTTAGGGAAAACAAAATAAATTCTGAGTCAGTCATGGGACTGGTGTGAGTAAACCCCAACCATTTGGTTTAACTTTGAAAAATCCTTTTGAAAGAAAAAGATAATAGTAAAACCGGCCCACACATAAACATGGACGATTTTTACCTTACTATAACCCAAAACATTTTCTAAATCAAAACTTTTCTGATATTATAGTAGTGTCTAATCATAAGTAAATAAATCTAGCAGAACGCTTGCTTCTCAAGCTCCACATATATAATATACAATCAAAACCGCGGGCGCTTATTAGAGATTGGATTCCGACTAACAAGGTGTGGAACCACCTGCTGATAGTGTATCTCTGAGAGGAATACAATGGGTTCAACAAGAACGTCTTGCAACCCGACCACTCATGACCGACCACTCATTTCTTTTGAGTGTATCGAATATATTGTCACCTACGGTTGCTAGCAACATAACCGTTCACGGGAGATACAGAAGCGAAAAGAAGTAAAAAATATGAATATTCTCTAGATGATGAAATACACCCTAATGGGGGCGACCCACATAGCCATGTTGCCTTCCCGATTTTTGTCGTTTCTCGGTTGATGAGGCTTGAGGATATAACGTATCTCTTGACAGATCACACCTTCACTTTCTTTGAATGCCACATTGTCATACACGCCAAATCACAAATTGATTTCCAAAAATATCACGGGTATAAAAAGCTAAGAGGAACGAATTCCTCCGCCACCAGACGTAATACTTTTAAGAGATCAACCGTACGTGATTTATTAGGTATACTCTGTCAGACACTCGTCCATACAATTTGTCCTGGGACTGGACAAACATAAAGCACCATTCTGGAACAGAACGACCCTTGCATTTCACTCCATCTTCAATTGTCTTCAGTATAATCAAATTCGCAGCACTTATGCCTATACGGAGTGGTTTTCGGATAATATATCCAACCGGTCTCATTGTATTGACAATGATGACCAAAATACTTCGATAATCGGTTATTTAACTATCGAAGTAAAAACAAACATCCATTCAAATGTATAACTAAACATAACACAACCACGGGCACTTTTATTTAACACTCAATTTTATTATTCAAATTTTCATATCTTACCAGATATTTCTCAAATCCCGTTTTAGCCTTTTCACACTTCTTGGAAAACATCCCCAGTTGCTATAAATTCTCATTCTCCCATGTTCCAGAAAATATACATTATTAACGTTCGAAACATTTCCATTCTTTTTACATTCTTTATTTTCTACACTTGGATAATATACCCTATCTACATTGGAAAAATATTTCCAATTTCATTATAAATATTTTAATCTGCCAAACGTTCACTTTTAAAACATTATTCACTTTACAATGTGCATATCATTCCTATTATAGAAATCTGAACCCCTTTATCAAGTAACTCTTTATTCGAGTGATAAATACCCTTATCTCGTTTACTGAAATCTCTTCATAATTTTATATTCCCATTCCTTATTATAAACTCTGTTTCTAAGTAACTTCTTGTCAATATCAAGTTTATGACTAAATATTGATTACATATCCTTATTCTAATCTATTGGTTTAAACTAAATATTAACTATCCTATCAGATTATAACTCCTAAAAATAATTTACTTTAATACGTTCGACATCGTCGAATTATAGTTCCAATTTGTAATAGTGCTATATATAAAAATCACACTTAAACTTGGTCAACAACGTAAATTTATCATTACAGTTCAAAAACTTGTCATACGCTATAATATTCCACCTTATAACTAATCTCGACATAACAGTCACGCTTAAGCCTAGTCAACAACGTTATTTTATCGCTGTAGTTCAAAGACTTGCAATACGCTACTATATTCCACTTTATAACTAATCTCGACGTCTCTTTCCGTTACGAGCTAATACCATCCCTCAATAATAGTGAAGTCGTTCAAGTTAGGGTATTTTATTTACCTTTCAGACCTTGATCGACAACGTTCTTATCTTACAATATATATACGTCCGTTACTCTAAACTCCTTATTACTTATAATATACATCAAATCGTATTTCCTTGTTTTATTTTGGAATATGGTTTTATAACACCATATTCATACTTTGAAATATCTGTTGTTTATGATTATATATATTAAACATTAATTCTTCGCTTCAACTTCGTTCCACGGTTCTATTTATAATTTCTTTACCAAGATCCATTAACGTTCTTTGTTTTCTGACGTTTTACTTTTATTTGAATCATTATACTTAATTCAAGTAACATCTTATTATAAACTCAATTCCATCTTAAATGGATTCCATTTAAGAAATGATTATTTAAATTAAAAAATAATTTACTTCATCGTTTCGGAAGTAAAATAGTTTACTACCATATTAATCTAAGATAGATTATTTGCTTACTTTAATAAAACAATACTAGTTATACTAATAATTATTTAAACTTAATTAATTAAAACGGTAATTAATACGAAGCCTTACTAATTCTAAACAATTAATTTCCAAGTTATTATCATTAGATTAATTGAAGGCCCATTTAATCTAATAATCATTTTCTAATAAAAACAGTTGATTTAGTCAACTTCATACCATCAGTTAATTTGTTTACTGATCTTAATTACCCCTTACCAGTAGATTAATATAATTAATCTAATGATATTTCTAAATGGTTTGTCTTAAATTAATTATCCAAATATTTCCTCGTAGGATAATAACGGCTTTATAACCTTTTTAAATTGTCAAACAATCGTTTGTATTTACTTTATAAAAACGAACTATAAATGTAACAACCCGGAATTTGGGGCCAATTTAAAATTTTCATTTTAGAGATTTTAGGGGTGTTTAAATATTTAAAATAAATGATTTCAAATAAAAATGAATGGAAATTTATTTTGAGAAAAGTTAATGCAAATATATTCAAATAAATTGCATAAAGAATTAAAAATAAGATGGTAGGTTGAAAAGTCAAACTTGAACTTTGACTAACTACACAGGATGCAGAATAAACCGGATTTTGATGAAACAAAAAAATATTTAAATCTGTTAACGAATATCTTTCTAACGAATCTGAAAAATTGAAGTTTCATAGCGGGAATCAAAAGTTATGGCCAAATGAATTTTCAGAAAGGTGGCTATAGAAAATATATCGCCCTTGAAAATCAACATTTTGCATACGACCTCGGAATTCGACGAAACCACTTTTGTTGGATCCGGAATGTAAAATTATTACTATGTTTCAAATTTCATGATTTTTGAAGCTAGTATGTGAGCGTGGCAAAAGAAACTGTGTTCTGTCAATTTCGGTCAAAATTAATTGACTGAAAAATAGCCATTTTTTAAACAGTCTCAGAATTCGACGAAATAAATTTTGTTAGGATTGTATCATCATGAGAAAGCCAAAAATGATTTTTCTGGATTTTTCTGACTTCGTTTGTGACCTCAGTAAAATTAGAAAGTACGTTCGAATTAAAAATAAAAGAATTAATTTGAAAATAAAAGAAACATGCTTTTAACTTCCAAATTGGACTTTGATAATAGCGCCATTGCGTTCAGAAGGCGTCAAAACCTATTGTTCGACAGTCGTTGAGCACGAATTGGAGTTTGAACGAGAAAACCCTATTTTCCGGAATTAAATAAATAAATTAATTAAATAGAAAATACGTGGAAATACTAGTATATATACGGGTTGTACAGCGTCTTCTTCCCCGATGCGTGAAACCCATAGCCGCCCCCTTCTTGAAAATTCATCTCCATTTTCCCATCAATCCGTAGAGAATTAGACCACCCCGTAGTTGAGTTTTCCGAAGATCCTTCTCTTCTCTTCCCTCTCCGACAAGAACCAACCTCCCTCGTGCCCCCGTTCGCCTGTACCACCTCACCGAACCCACCGCCGTTCGAGCCCTCCCTCCGCCGCCAGGCACAGCCGCACCTCCCCCCCTTTCAGGAGCAGATCCACCTCTCCAAGCCCGTCGATCTCCCGCAAACCATTCGTAAATCCATTGATCCAATCTCCCGATTTTCTGAAATGAAGTTTTGAACAAAACTGAAATTAAAAGGTATGAACAATTTCAGTTTTGCCACGCTTTTAAGCGTTACAGCTGCAGTTGTTAAAGGTTAATTTTGGTCAAAAATTGATAATTAACGCATACGAAATCCAAACTGAAAAATTTCAGATTGTGCGAGACCGTGACGGCAAATAGAGGTTGCTGAAATCAAGTGCGACCATTTTCTGGATTTTTCTATTCGCTTTAATCAAGGTGAGAATTTATTTTTAAACAAATTTAATTAATTGAATTGTTATTCTTGCGTATGAGAACTTGAGAATCAGAAATAAATGGATCGATGATGGATGTTAATATAAGTTGCAGATCTGAATTGTTGCGATGTTATGATATTAGATCTGAAATTTTAAGTGTTAGATGTGAAATTTCCTCATTGAAATTAATTAATTAAATAATTACTTTGTTGTGATGGAGTAATCCCATGGTTAATCTTCAGATCTATTTTGTTTAGATATGATTGATGATGTTGCTATGTTGCTAGGATAGATAATTATAAATCTATATGTATTCATCACATGAATGTTATCACACAAAGTCGAACCTTATATTTTGTGTTATGTTATGATGTTGAAGTTGAACCGTTATGTTAATGCATTGAAATTGAACCTTGACATTTTTATTAATGTAAATATATAGGAATTTCACCGTATGAAAAGTTTACATTTTTATTAATGTAAATATATAGGAATTTCACCGTATGAAAAGTTTACATTTTTATTAATGTAAATATATAGGAATTTCACCGTATGAAAAGTTTACATTTTTATTAATGTAAATATATAGGAATTTCACCATATGAAAAGTTTACATTTTTATTAATGTAAATATATAGGAATTTCACCGTATGAAAAGTTCACATTTTTATTAATGTAAATATATAGGAATTTCACCGTATGAAAAGTTTACATTTTTATTAATGTAAATATATAGGAATTTCACCGTATGAAAAGTTTACATTATATTAATGTAAATATATAGGAATTTCACCGTATGAAAAGTTTACATTTTTATTAATGTAAATATATAGGAATTTCACCGTACGAAAAGTTTACATTTTTATTAATGTAAATATATAGGAATTTCACCATATGAAAAGTTTACATTTTTATTAATGTAAATATATAGGAATTTCAGCGTATGAAAAGTTAACATTTTTATTAATGTAAATAAATAAGAATTTCACCATATGAAATTTACATTATTTTTAATGTAAATAAAGTAGAAATTTGCATCGTATGAAATTTACATCATTTTTGTATGTTGTTTAGATACGAATTAGGACCGTATGTTAAAAATTACATTTTTCTTTGTAATTAACATGTGAATTCCACTATATGTTAAATTTTACATTTTTATATGTAAACTATAAAGTGAATTAATGTTGTATGTTAAAAATTACATTTTTCTTTGTAATTAACATGGAAATTTCATCGTATGTTAAAATCTACATTTTTATATGTACATTATATATGGAATTACACCGCAGGATAAAATTTACATTTTTATATGTAATTTAAACATGAATTTACATTGTATGTTAAATATTACATTTTTATATGTAATGTCTATAGGAAAGCATACCGTATGACAAAAACTACATTTCTTCAATGAGATTAAAGGATGCATTTCCATCGTATGATAGAATTCACATTTTTATACATATGTAACGTAGAATGAGAATGAACATTAGAAATAAAATTTATTTATTTTATATGTAATTTAGATGAAGAAATGTGACATTGTAATTAAAATCATATTTTTACACTGTGAATTAGATGTAGTGTGTGCATTGTAATAAAAAAAAAATCATATTTTTACAATGTGAATTAGAAGTAGTGTTTGCATTGTAATTAAAAATCATGTTTTTACAATGTGAATTAAGAGTAGAGTTTGCAGTGTCATTAAAAATTATATTTTTATATGTAATTTAAAAGAAGGATCTTGAGTGTATCAAAATTTACATTTTCAAGGTAAGTAAAAGAATGAATTTAGGATGCGGTAATATTATTTTCATTTTTAAATGAATTAAAAATATGGTAAGTATCGGTAGTTGTGTAGAGCCTTGTTTTAATCAAACGACGTTATTTCGATTCAATGATTATATATATATATAATTAAAATTAAACGAATAGGGCGTGGTAGTTCGCATTTCGAAATCGTACTTTTAAACGACTATACAAGAAGATCCGACCGTTGGATTTTCTTGAAACTGAAACCGTTAGGACCATCTTGGAAAAATCTTTCCAACGATATATATTACGTTAAGATCCAACGGTTAGATTATGAGAAATGTGTAAATCAAAATTGTTTGAATGCAGCGCCATAGTCGACCATGGACTTAAGGCGTTGTTTTATTAAAATTTAATTATTTTAAATAATTAATATAGGAATGAATCATTAATAAAAATAATTATTAATGCATAAGAAGGATTTTAAAATATATATACGAGGATTATTTGGAAAGACCAAGTTCTCTCATTCTAGATAATCAAACGACGTTAATCGAAGTATAAAAATGGTGAATGAAGACCGTAAATCTTCCCTCGGATGGACAACGATCGAGGCCTTGATTTGACTTGCTCCCAATTCAAAGGTCATGGTCATTGCTCAAACTACGTGTTGATTTCACGGGTTTGGCTTTCGCTCAGACCCAGAGCATAAGCTATTAAATGGATTGTGTGTCTGACATCATACTCTATCAAATATCATGTTATTGATCTTTTGTCGAATGTATGGATGTTTGGTGGCGGGGAATTTATTCTCTTGCTTAACATCCGTTCATATATTTCGGCAAAAGGTTGATAGTACGATATGGAGTGATGATGTGGCATGCTAAGATGCTTAGAATCAAGGTTTTGTTGAAAAGCAGGCCTTGTGAGATGATCAAAGCATAGCATGTTTAGGCATAGCTTTGTATACCGCGTGACTTCGCGAGCCTCACACACCGGCGGAGTCTAAAACGGGAGAAGGGAACGCAGGGAGAGCAGCATGTTTCTTTCTAGCTAGAAGTGGTGATTGGGTTTTAACACGACCCAACATTTTACTTATGTGGATGATGGAATGAGGCGCCTCAGATGATAGGTCCTATAGGACTGGGAAACGTGTGTTCAGGAATAACTAATCCGCAACTCGTATGGTGGACCGGCCCTGCAGCTTTCCAAGGGTTCACTGCGGGGGATCCTGAGACATTAGTTAGAGTGTCTCGAATCGGTAGGAGCTCCTCCCTAGCGTTGACTCATGATGGAAACCAAAATCCAAATACGACCCTACGAATTTGATTGTATTACTAGTATGGAGGCATAGTAGTATGGGATACTATTCTTCCTAGGATTTCTACATTTACTTTGAAATGTTTTAATATATACTAATAATAATATTAAACTCGTATTTGCCGTATTTAGCATGTTTAATCACTATAAGGTAAAACCCTATCCTCTGGTTTGTGTTGCATTGTGTGATGGGACCTAGGTCTTATGGTGATTCCATTTTTCTAAAAAGCATAACGTTGTTGTACGATTTGTTTATCATTTATTCTGACACTTTTATGCACGACAATCCATTAGAGTAAACCCGTTCCGCATTAGCGGCGTGGTCTTTGGATTTTTCCTATTAATAGTGATTAAGTAGTTAAGAATTCTCACACCAGTCCCACGACTGACCCGTTGTTTGTTTCCACCTTTTTGCAAACTCGGGTGCCCTCCTTTCTACACGGGCAGCCAAGTAAACTGGTTTATTCTACCCTTGGAGTCTTTTCTTTGGAGTTGCTTACTATCTTTCTTGGATTTGCTTGTGGAGAGGTGATGACTAGAAGCTTGAAGACACTTATCATTCGCTGCTTTTGCATTTTTCTCTTTCTTTTTATTTCAGACCTTAAACTTGGTTTATTCCACGTTGTTTAAGTTGGAGTTGGAACTTATTTCTTTTCTGCAAGCTTGATGTAATAATGTGGAATTCTGTGACTGTGGATTTTCTGTGGTTGATGACATTATATTTCCGCTGCTATGATGTTGTTACTCTATGAATTTCCTATGCTATGTTGTATCTGTGATATGTATTATTGTATTTATGTTGTATTCCAAATGATTATTCCTCACTTTCATTCCGTGGAAGTTTGGGGTCATCATAGTTGGTATTAGAGCTTTGGTTAAACTTAGCTTTGGGATATAACATATTTATGATAATTCGTTTACATAGAATCCCAATATTATATGGCGAACATTTCATGAGATACATAATAGCCAGTCACTTTATCATCATCTTTGCATTCATCCTTCGATCTTTTCTATCTCTTAGAATCACCATTACCGTTGTTTTGACTCTTCCCTTGATCGTACATTCAAAGAAGACTAAGAGAAGTGGCGATACTCAAGTGGAACATGTTTACGAAGGAGCGAAAGGACCAACTTCTTCAGTGCCAGCTTCTACTGAGGGAGGAGGAAAGCCTGATGTTTAGACGGTACCATCTCTATTAAAAACATTCCTGTGACTGCTTTTTTTGACACGGACACATCGAGGAGCTTTATTTCTAGCAACACGGTTAAGAAATTAGAAATTAAATTATTTCCCATTCTCTGTGTTGGTTCCTACCCTTTTATTCTTCCCTTTTTCCTTTTCGAGGACGAAAAGTTCTTAAGCGGGGGAGATTGTAACAACCCGGAATTTGGGGCCAATTTAAAATTTTCATTTTAGAGATTTAGGGGTGTTTAAATATTTAAAATAAATGATTTCAAATAAAAATGAATGGAAATTTATTTTGAGAAAAGTTAATGCAAATATATTCAAATAAATTGCATAAAGAATTAAAAATAGGATGGTAGGTTGAAAAGTCAAACTTAAACTTTGACTAACTACACAGGATGCAGAATAAACCGGATTTTGATGAAACAAAAAAATATTTAAATCTGTTAATGAATATCTTTCTAACGAATCTGAAAAATTGAAGTTTCATAGCGGAAATCAAAAGTTATGGCCAAATGAATTTTCAGAAAGGTCGCTATAGAAAATATATCGCCCTTGAAAATCGACATTTTGCATACGACCTCGGAATTCGACGAAACCACTTTTGTTGGATCTGAAATGTAAAATTATTGCTAGGTTTCAAATTTCATGATTTTTGAAGCTAGTATGTGAGCGTGGCAAAAGAAACTGTGTTTTGTCAATTTCGGTCAAAATTAATTGACTGAAAAATAGCCATTTTTCAAACAGTCTCAGAATTCGACGAAATAAATTTTGTTAGGATCGTATCATCATGAGAAAGCCAAAAATGATTTTTCTGGATTTTTCTGACTTCGTTTGTGACCTCAGTAAAATTAGAAAGTACGTTCGAATTAAAAATAAAAGAAACATGCTTTTAACTTCCAAATTGGACTTCGGCAATAGCGCCATCGCGCTCAGAAGGCATCAGAACCTATTGTTCGACAGTCGTTGAGCGCGAAGTGGAGTTCGAACGAGAAAACCCTATTTTCCGAAATTAAATAAATAAATCAATTAAATAGAAAATACGTGGAAATACTAGTATATATACGGGTTGTACAGCGTCTTCTTCCCCGATGCGTGAAACCCATAGCCGCCCCCTTCTTGAAAATTCATCTCCATTTTCCCATCAATCCGTAGAGAATTAGACCACCCCGTAGTTGAGTTTTCCGAAGATCCTTCTCTTCACTTCCCTCTCCGACAAGAACCAACCTCCCTCGTGCCCCCGTTCGCCCGCACTACCTCACCGAACCCACCGCCGTTCGAGCCCTCCCTCCGCCACCAGGCACAGCCGCACCTCCCCCCTTTTCAGGAGCAGATCCACCTCTCCAAGCCCGTCGATCTCCCGCAAACCATTCGTAAATCCATTAATCCAATCTTTCGATTTTCTGAATTGAAGTTTTGAACAAAACTGAAATTATAAGGTATGAACAATTTCAGTTTTGCCACGCTTTTAAGCGTTACAGCTGCAGTTGTTAAAGGTTAATTTTGTTCAAAAATTGATAATTAACGCATACGAAATCCAAACTGAAAAATTTCATATTGTGCGAGACCGTGACGGCAAATAGAGGTTGCTGAAATCAAGTGCGACCATTTTCTGAATTTTTCTATTCGCTTTAATCAAGGTGAAAATTTATTTTTAAACAAATTTAATTAATTGAATTGTTATTCTTGCGAATGAGAAGTTGAGAATCAGAAATAAATGGATCGATGATGGATGTTAATATAAGTTGCAGATCTGAATTGTTGCGATGTTATGATATTAAATCTGAAATTTTAAGTGTTAGATGTGAAATTCCTCATTTAAATTAATTAATTAAATAATTACTTTGTCGTGACGGAGTAATCCCATGGTTAATCTTCAGATCTATTTTGTTTAGATATGATTGATGATGTTGCTATGTTGCTATGATAGATAATTATAAATCTATATGTATTCATCACATGAATGTTATCACACAAAGTCGAACCTTATATTTTGTGTTATGTTATGATGTTGAAGTTGAACCGTTATGTTAATGCATTGAAATTGAACCTTGACATTTTTATTAATGTAAATATATAGGAATTTCACCGTATGAAAAGATTACATTTTTATTAATGTAAATATATAGGAATTTCACCGTATGAAAAGTTTACATTTTTATTAATGTAAATATGTAGGAATTTCACCATATGAAAAGTTTACATTTTTATTAATGTAAATATATAGGAATTTCACCATATAAAAAGTTTACATTTTTATTAATGTAAATATATAGGAATTTCACCGTATGAAAAGTTTACATTTTTATTAATGTAAATATATATATAGGAATTTCACCGTATGAAAAGTTTACATTTTTATTAATGTAAATATATAGGAATTTCACCGTATGAAAAGTTTACATTTTTATTAATGTAAATATATAGGAATTTCACCATATGAAAAGTTTACATTTTTGTTAATGTAAATATATAGGAATTTCACCATATGAAAAGTTTACATTTTTATTAATGTAAATATATAGGAATTTCACCGTATGAAAAGTTTACATTTTTATTAATGTAAATAAATAAGAATTTCACCGTATGAAATTTACATTATTTTTAATGTAAATAAAGTAGAAATTTGTATCGTATGAAATTTACATCATTTTTGTATGTTGTTTAGATACGAATTAGGACCGTATGTTAAAAATTACATTTTTCTTTGTAATTAACATGTGAATTCCGCTGTATGTTAAAATTTACATTTTTATATGTAAATTATATAGTGAATTAATGTTGTATGTTAAAAATTACATTTTTATTTGTAATTAACATGGAAATTTCATCGTCTGTTAAAATCTACATTTTTATATGTACATTATATAGGGAATTACACCGTAGGATAAAATTTACATTTTTATATGTAATTTAAACATGAATTTACATTGTATGTTAAATATTACATTTTTACATGTAATGTCTATAGGAAAGCATACCGTATGACAAAAACTACATTTCTTCAATGAGATTAAAGGATGCATTTCCATCGTATGATAGAATTCACATTTTTATACAGATGTAACGTAGAATGAGAATGAACATTAGAAATAAAATTTATTTATTTATATGTAATTTAGATGAAGAAATGTGACATTGTAATTAAAATCATATTTTTACACTGTGAATTAGATGTAGTGTGTGCATTGTAATAAAAAAATCATATTTTTACAATGTGAATTAGAAGTAGTGTTTGCATTGTAATTAAAAATCATGTTTTTACAATGTGAATTAAGAGTAGAGTTTGCAGTGTCATTAAAAATTATATTTTTATATGTAATTTAAAAGAAGGATCTTGAGTGTATCAAAATTTACATTTTCAAGGTAAGTAAAAGAATGAATTTAGGATGCGGTAATATTATTTTCATTTTTAAATGAATTAAAAATATGGTAAGTATCGGTAGTTGTGTAGAGCCTCATTTTAGTCAAACGATGTTATTTCGATTCAATGATTATATATATATAAATATAATTAAAATTAAATGAATAGGGCGTGGTAGTTCGCATTTTGAAATCGTATTTTTAAACGACTATACAAGAAGATCCGACCGTCAGATTTTCTTGAAACTGAAACCGTTAGGACCGTCTTGGAAAAATCTTTCCAACGATATATATTACGTTAAGATCCAACGGTTAGATTCTGAGAAATGTGTAAACCAAAATTGTTTGAATGCAGCGCCATAGTCGCCCATGGACTTAAGGCTTCGTTATATTAAAATTTAATTATTTTAATTAACTAATATAGGAAATAATCGTTAATAAAAATAATTATTAATGTATAAGAAGGATTTTAAAATATATATATATATATATATATATACGAGGATTATTTGGAAAGACCGAGTTCTCTCATTCTAAATAATCAAACGACGTTAATCGAAGTATAAAAATGGTGAATGAAGACCGTAAATCTTCCCTCGGATGGACAACGATCGAGGCCTTGATTTGACTTGCTCCCAATTTAAAGGTCATTGCTCAAACGTACGTCGGGTTTGGCTTTCGCTCAGACCCAGAGCATAAGCTACTAAATGGATTGTGTGTCTGACATCATACTCTATCAAATATCATGTTATTGATCTTTTGTCGAATGTATGGATGTTTGGTGGCGGAGAATTTATTCTCTTGCTTAACACCCGTTCATATATTTCAGCAAAAGGTTGATAGTACGATATGGAGTGATGATGTGGCATGCTAAGATGCTTAGAATCAAGGTTTTGTTGAAAAGCAGGCCTTGTGAGATGATCAAAGCATAGCCTGTTTAGGCATAGCTTTGTGTACCGCGTGACTTCGCGAGCCTCACACACCGGCGGAGTCTAAAACGGGAGAAGGGAACGAAGGGAGAGCAGCACGTTTCTTTCTAGCTAGAAGTGGTGATTGGGTTTTAACACGGCCCAACATTTTACTTATGTGGATGATGGAATGAGGCGCCTCGGATGATAGGTCCTATAGGACTGGGAAACGTGTGTTCAGCAATAACTAATCCGCAACTCGTATGGTGGACCGGTCCTGCAGCTTTCCAAGGGTTCACTGCAGGGGATCCTGAGACATTAGTTAGAGTGTCTCGAATCGGTAGGAGCTCCTCCCTAGCCTTGACTCATGATGGAAACCAAAATCCAAATACAACCCTACGAATTTGATTGTATTACTAGTATGGAGGCATAGTAGTATGGGATACTATTCTTCCTAGGATTTCTACATTTACTTTGAAATGTTTTAATATATACTAATTATAATATTAAACTCGTATTTGCCGTATTTATCATGTTTAATCACTATAAGGTAAAACCCTATCCTCTGGTTTGTGTTGCATTGTGTGATGGGACCTGGGTCTTATGGTGATTCCATTTTTCTAAAAAGCATAACGTTGTTGTACGATTTATTTATCATTTATTCTGACACTTTTATGCACGACAATCCATTAGAGTAAACCCGTTCCGCATTAGCGGCGTGGTCTTTGGATTTGTCCTATTAATAGTGATTAAGTAGTTAAGAATTCTCACACCAGTCCCACGACTGACCCGTTGTTTGTTTCCACCTTTTTGCAAACTCGGGTGCCCTCCTTTCTACATGGGCAGCCAAGTAAACATGTTTATTCTACGCTTGGAGTCTTTTCTTTGGAGTTGCTTACTATCTTTATTGGATTTGCTTATGGAGAGGTGATGACTAGAAGCTTGAAGACACTTATCATTCGCTGCTTTTGCATTTTTCTCTTTCTTTTTATTTCAGACATTAAACTTGGTTTATTCCAAGTTGTTTAAGTTGGAGTTGGAACTTATTTCTTTTCTGCAAGCTTGATGTAATAATGTAGAATTCTGTGACTGTGGATTTTCTGTGGTTGATGACATTATATTTCCGCTGCTATGATGTTGTTATTCTATGAATTTCCTATGCTATGTTGTATCTGTGATATGTATTATTGTATTTATGTTGTATTCCAAATGATTATTCCTTACTTTCATTCCGTGGAAGTTTGGGGTTATCACAATAAAATACCTGTTTTTAATAGAATTTCTGTTATAGTTTAAAACTTCGCTTTAATTATAATATATTAGCTTCATTGATTTGCCTGACGGCCAATCAATTTCTTAACCAAACAATGGATTTATGGCTAGTTCCTGCCACTTTCTTAATCGATATCGTCTACTTATTTAATCAATATCCATACAGGGTTTAAATGTCATTTGGTTCAAACAGTGCATATATAAAACAAACAGTACATATAAATATTGAGGAATCCAGTTGGATTCCTCCAACCGGTTTCCCGCATCCACGAATGTTAGTCAACACAATTAACACTAATTCCATGCTAGGGAATATTATAATCGATGGAATCAGTATCCAACCAATGATGTGTACATATGCAACGATATATATATTTCAAACAATTTAATTGTAGTCTACCTATACGACAATCACACCGCATTAAATCAATATTAAAATATAATTATAATATTTTAAAATAGATAAGAGTTAGTGAATTTACTCACCTTCGTGCGTTAACCGTTAAATAACGATTTGCGTCAGTTGATTATATCCGACGCGCTAAACTCCAACGAGCGTTTGGTTTTATCATGAAGCTTCTTGTAGCTCCGTCTCAGCTACGTCAGTTCCATGATGTAGATTTCTTCATTACGGTGTCAATGTGATTGGTTTTGTCCGATTGTCTTCTTCCCTGACTAACACAAATACCCTTGCAGTCTTCAATAGCAAATGTCTGCTTGCTCAAACTTCTCTACCACTCCGTTCTCCCTTAAGCATCAGGTACGTCATTTTTTTTGTTGGGTCACTAATTCATTTAACACCAAAGTCTCAGCAACCAAAATTTTCCACTCCATAATACTAGCACAATTAGCCTTAATAATCGCGTCCATTTTCATGTAGAAAGCTAAACCATGTGTCCCATTTTCTTGAGTATATCTCTCTTCTTCCTTCATACAAAACCCGTGCTCCAGATTTCACTATGTTATCACCAGTCACACTTGCTGTAACACCCCACCTCCGTTAAGGTCACTCACAAAGGGAATGCCTTAACTTTGGTGGAGCATTTTAGTAAACAGAACAGAAACTTACAAGACAGATAAAAACAGTACTTGAAAAATTTTAACTTTATTACAGCAGAAACAGAAATTAATATGTTTACATCCTTTCAATTTCAGAATTCAAGTACAAAATATCAGTCTTGTACAAAAGCCTTCAAAACACATAGTTTAAAATCATAATCCCCATGGAACGGAAGCTATACAGAGCCAAGCCATACTTTAAGCACTTCAAGCAAAGAGAAATCCGGATCAAGCTAAAGTATTTCCCTTCTTGGATAACCTGGGGGGGGGGGGGAAACGGAAGAAAGGAGGCGAAACAACAAGGGTCAGACAAAAAGTCTGGCAAGTCCAGTGACTTTCAGCATATGAACAGATAATAATAATATGATATGAACATAAAACTGGATGTGAGATAACTATAACAGGTGTAGCAGATATAACAGAAAAACAGAATGATATAAACTATTGTTTTACACTTCTCTGAACTAACACTAGTATAGCAGAATTAGGTGTCACCCTAATGTCTAAATTGAAGCAGGAACGGGTACAGAATACTTTTAACAGAAACAGAATGCTAATAATGGGCCTTTACTACCCGATCAGAAACAGACAGAAGAAGAAACAGATTTATCCCTATGGAGACAGAATGTGGAATTAGGTGTACACTAGTAATGGGCCTTTACCACCCGGACAGACGGTACCACACAGAAACAGACAGGTGTTACCACCCAACAGAAACAGACGGTACCAACAGAAACAGACAGAACTAAGCGTACCCTAAAACCCTACCCCAAGCGATCGGCTCCCTAATACATAAATATCCTGTGTCGGCCCCACAGTAGGGTGTATCACTCCCTAAAGTGACAACCAATTGGCACAGACCTATTTACAGATGTCACGGCGTCTTACATCCTCAGAGGCAGACCGGGATCCATGCACGCACATGACCCGGTTGGAACGCACCATCAACACCCCTCGCCATTATCAGAATGAACCACTTATAATTAGTTCAGTAAGCGTGCCCGGACCCTACCTACTGTTGGGTCAAAGTTTTGATACCAGAAAGGGTTACTGACTAATATGGGTCCCAAACAACAGATGACACAAGTAATTTCCCCTCCTAACCTTGTGTCCCCAGACTAACAGATTTCAGATTAACTTGTTTACAAGTTCAGACATACAGAATTTGGGTTTACTAATTCACAAATTAAGTTAACAAGTTTTCAGACTAACAGGTCAGATGTACAGATTTTTCAGATTTGTCTAACTTTGTATTGGGCCTACAGATTCATGGACGGGTTTTACTACATTTATTAATCCCTTTGGTTTAACCCTATTTTCCCCAATACGTTTTAGACGTCATTCTTATCTTAGATTTGCATTAATTAATTATTAATGCACAGACCTCTCACATTAGGTCGGTAGCTTGTGGCCGCTGGATATGCCGGGCGGTTCCGGGCAGACTTCTGCCACAAGCCAGACCTAACCTCGTGTCTTACGCATGTTATGACTAACTTCTCACATTAGAACCTATTGTTTGCGGCCACTGGATGTGCCGGGCGGTTCCGGGCAGATTTACGCCGCAAACTCATTCTAACCTCGAGTTAGCCATGTTTATCTTTGCGGCCAATTAATTAATAATTTACCGTTTATGCGCGTGCCCAATATATATATGCCAATTCAGATTATATCAATCACAGGATGATTATATCAACATAGCAAATGACGGATTTTATATGACATAACGGATTTAACAGATTTAGCAGCTTAGCAGATTTTGGCATATAACAGGTTAGGCATTTCAACCGACAAATTTAACAGATTAGGCATTTCAATCTAATTAGCAGTCTAGGCAATATAACAAAACTAGCAGTTTAGGCAACTTGGCAAATTAGCAGATTTAGCAAATTTAATATTTCTAAAGGTTCTATTTACATGCCTTGCCTAAACATAAATTAGGCCTAAGTTCATATGCCTAAATAATGTCATGATTCACAATATGATCATATACTTCCATGTTTGCATACATTTACATAGCGCAGAATATGGACATAATTTACCCTATAACATATGTTCCAATTTTTGTTAAACTAGCATTTTACAGCAGATTCACATATAAATTATACCAAATATAACCATTAATTCCAATGCATGCCATATATCCAAAAATCCCTATTTAGGTGTAATCTCAATAATAGATATCCTAATTAATGCAAATCTTTTACACCTAAGCTTCCATATCTTCTTCTTTTTAAGTCATGAATCATTATGCAAACTATACCCAAAAATCTAAATCTTTAAATCATATCTTCTAAAAATCAAATCTTGACTTTTATATGCATCTTGTCCAAAGTCTCAAATCATATGTAAGGTTCCTCTTCTTCCTTTTATCACAGAATATGCATAGGTCTAAAACTAGTTTATAACATATGCTCATCTTTTCTAATTAATTACAATATCTAAATTACAACATAACTATGCATACAACATGCATAAATTATATGTTCATAGTCAAATTTATGCATATGTCCAATATATTTTATGCCTCAGACCTAAAGTCATATGTTCAATTCAGTCTTGTCATTTCGCGTCATTCATTAATTGTCCCAAAATTTGCGTTCATACGTTAATCTCTTTATGAGATTGGGCACAGGCTCGTGGTAGCCTGGCTATAGAAACAGAAAAGAAGAAAGGAATATAGAACAGTCACAGAAAACAGATCTAACAGAAGAGAATACAACCTCAAACTCAGATTTAAATGCATATCAAAATTATAATTAACGTTTATAGCGGAGAATAACTGTACTTGCCTTAATTAGATTAAAGAAAGAACTTGTTGTCGAATCTTTGCAGAAATTTTAATCTCTAGTTTGAATTGAGTTGCTTAGGCTGATGTTGATTATTTTCTAGTTTTAATTCCAGCAGAGCAGAGACGCCATTTTTAATTTTTTATTAGAAGAAGAGAGCAATGGAGGCTAGAGAATTGTACAAGAAACCTAGGTAGAGTCTAGGGTCCTTTTTATAGGGGTAATGAACTGATTAGAACCATTGATGTTGCTTGGATTGATCGTAGCCATTCATCCTAAGGAGAGACCAATTAGAGCTTGCCACCTAGCCCTAATGACAAAGCAGACCACAGAAAATCGACCAATAGAGAATAGGCCAGCCGGGTTAGACTGGGTTCGACCCGGTCTGGAACAGGTCGACACCCCTGTCGACAGCCCTGTCGACAGGCCTGTCGACCTGGTTAGACCAGGTCGACAGCCCAGTCGACCTGGGTGCGTGAGGCGGGTGTTCTTCCGCCCTGGCCCATTGGGCCCCACTTTTAATTTTTTAAACTGTTTTATTCTGTTTGAAATTTAAATTTAATTCAGAAACTTCCGAAGGCCATATCTTCTTCATACGGACTCCGTTTTTCAAAAACTCGGACTCTATTTCGCGTATTTTTCCGAGACGAACGCAATGGCGTATCCCGTTTCCCTTAGTTCTTTGATTTCAAATTAATTATACTTTAATTTGTTAATTCCACAGTTATAGAATTTGCGGGGTGTTACATTCTCCCCCACTTAAAAGGATTTCGTCCCCGAAATCTTCAAGTTAAGAAGAATGTGTCCTACCATCCAATCATCCATCTACTCAATCATCAACCACAGGCATCCATTGTCCTTATAGACTTCTAATGCTTTCATGTTTAAATGCACAGTGTGTGTTCATGTCCGTATCTAATGCAAAATCAGGCGGCCCACTGATTCAGTCGACCTCCTTAATGCGAATCATGTTAGTGCCATGAGTCCAATATGTATGCAAATTTTCCTACTTGAGACATATCATTTCTATATGAGTGCACAACTGCTCATTCATATGCAACATCCATATGCTGATTCAACCATTTTGCATCCATAAAAATTTAAAAATGCTCACACATCCATATGCAGTATGAGAGTGCTTTCGAGCCGATCTAGTGCCTAGTGTGTGTATATGCATCCACGAGCAACCACTAGCAACCACTTGCATCCACTTGCAACCATCAAACATAACATGTCTCAAACACATGTTTACACCAATAAGTTTCTACCTAAAGTTCAAATATTCGATCGATAGGATACAGTCGAATGATGGAAGCGAGTACAGATAGAACGAAGACTTGGTTCCCATTAGACATTGGTTGAGAAAATAATTCCCCTAAGTATCAACCCCAAAGACCGAAATCAATATCAGATTGACACTCAGAGGATTACCTTCTTTAGACAATGTCAAAACTGGAAATCAGAATTATTCAGATATTTACAGACTACTGATACAAATCAGGTTCCCTAATGATCCTTAGGAAGCTAAGCATGATAAAATCATACCCTACGAAAACTCAGAATGTATGCGTCATACTTGACGCCTAACACAGATATCCCTCAAACCCCAATCTCAAACAGATGATCCATAACCCTTATGGGTCTGAGTCCACAGCGGAATTCAGAAATAATACTAGTATTAAAGTGCAGAGTATCGATTACAAAATCAAAATACCAAAATCAGAAAAAGTCTTAACTCCATAATCAGATAAAGAAATTAAACCTACTATAGAAACTTTCCTATTTCTATCCTAGCCACTAGCCTCAAGAATGTTCGCCTGCCCTCCTTGTCCTCGTCTCTTCGGGCAGTCCCTAGTGAAGTGTCCCATCTCCCCACAGTTGAAGCAAGCGCCCTTCCTTTTTCTGCAGTCCTTGTTCAGATGAGTTGAGCTCCCACAAGTAAAGCACTTTTTCCCCTTCTTATCTTCAGACTTCTCATCCTTCTTTTGTGTTTCCTTTTTGGGCCCCGCCTTCTTATTCTGTGTTTCTTCCTTCTTGGTCTCTTTCGGGCCCTTGTCTTCCTCGTGCAGTAGTGCCATATCCACCAATTTCTCGTAAGTTGCTCCCATGGGTACATGGGTCATGGCAAGGCTGTGCAGTGGCTCATTCAATCCTTTAACAAAGCGGAGAGCCTTTTTATGCTGAGTGTTGACTAAATCCAATCCGAATCTTGCTAGTTGGTTGAACTGGTTGACGTATTCCTTGACCGTCATACTTCCTTGCTTAAGAGACAAGAACTTTTCCAATTGTAAACTTCGTTCAGCTTGCGAGAGGAATTTTGTCTCAAACCTTGTTCTGAAATCCATCCAAGTCTCAATTGGTCTCTCGGCGTTAGTGACTTCCCACCAGTAGGAAGCTTCGTCTTTGAGCAGCCATACTGCCAACTGTACCTTCTGCCTATCGTCCACCTCGAAGATAACGAACAGATCCTCAGTTTCTTTGATCCAATTCCTTGCTTCTACGAATGATTCAGTTCCTTTGAAATCCTTCCCACCCATGGCCCTAAAATCTCTACAGATTTTTGAGAAAGCAATAGCACGAGGAGGAGGTGGAGGAGGGGGATCATTTGCTGGACCTGCAGCGGCGGTCCTAGCCTCAAGATATTGACGAAACCAACCGGGTACATGAACACCCTCTGGTATCTCAGATGCTTCAGACATGCTGGAACGAAGAAGGAAAGGTTCAATACAAAAAGGACTGAAAGAAAGATATATGGCTCTTGGGGATCATGTTTTTCAAAATAAGCTTTATTTTTGAAAATACTTCCTTTCAAAACCCTTTTTTTTTTTTGAAAATAATTTTCAAAACTTTTTATAAAATCTGGTAACCTTCAGCTCTGATACCAAGTGTAACACCCCACCTCCGTTAAGGTCACTCACAAAGGGAATGCCTTAACTTTGGTGGAGCATTTTAGTAAACAGAACAGAAACTTACAAGACAGATAAAAACAGTACTTGAAAAATTTTAACTTTATTACAGCGGAAACAGAAATTAATATGTTTACATCCTTTCAATTTCAGAATTCAAGTACAAAATATCAGTCTTGTACAAAAGCCTTCAAAACACATAGTTTAAAATCATAATCCCCATGGAACGGAAGCTATACAGAGCCAAGCCATACTTTAAGCACTTCAAGCAAAGAGAAATCCGGATCAAGCTAAAGTATTTCCCTTCTTGGATAACCTGGGGGGGGAAACGGAAGAAAGGAGGCGAAACAACAAGGGTCAGACAAAAAGTCTGGCAAGTCCAGTGACTTTCAGCATATGAACAGATAATAATAATATGATATGAACATAAAACTGGATGTGAGATAACTATAACAGGTGTAGCAGATATAACAGAAAAACAGAATGATATAAACTATTGTTTTACACTTCTCTGAACTAACACTAGTATAGCAGAATTAGGTGTCACCCTAATGTCTAAATTGAAGCAGGAACGGGTACAGAATACTTTTAACAGAAACAGAATGCTAATAATGGGCCTTTACTACCCGATCAGAAACAGACAGAAGAAGAAACAGATTTATCCCTATGGAGACAGAATGTGGAATTAGGTGTACACTAGTAATGGGCCTTTACCACCCGGACAGACGGTACCACACAGAAACAGACAGGTGTTACCACCCAACAGAAACAGACGGTACCAACAGAAACAGACAGAACTAAGCGTACCCTAAAACCCTACCCCAAGCGATCGGCTCCCTAATACATAAATATCCTGTGTCGGCCCCACAGTAGGGTGTATCACTCCCTAAAGTGACAACCAATTGGCACAGACCTATTTACAGATGTCACGGCGTCTTACATCCTCAGAGGCAGACCGGGATCCATGCACGCACATGACCCGGTTGGAACGCACCATCAACACCCCTCGCCATTATCAGAATGAACCACTTATAATTAGTTCAGTAAGCGTGCCCGGACCCTACCTACTGTTGGGTCAAAGTTTTGATACCAGAAAGGGTTACTGACTAATATGGGTCCCAAACAACAGATGACACAAGTAATTTCCCCTCCTAACCTTGTGTCCCCAGACTAACAGATTTCAGATTAACTTATTTACAAGTTCAGACATACAGAATTCGGGTTTACTAATTCACAAATTAAGTTAACAAGTTTTCAGACTAACAGGTCAGATGTACAGATTTTTCAGATTTGTCTAACTTTGTATTGGGCCTACAGATTCATGGACGGGTTTTACTACATTTATTAATCCCTTTGGTTTAACCCTATTTTTCCCCAATACGTTTTAGACGTCATTCTTATCTTAGATTTGCATTAATTAATTATTAATGCACAGACCTCTCACATTAGGTCGGTAGCTTGTGGCCACTGGATATGCCGGGCGGTTCCGGGCAGACTTCTGCCACAAGCCAGACCTAACCTCGTGTCTTACGCATGTTATGACTAACTTCTCACATTAGAACCTATTGTTTGCGGCCACTGGATGTGCCGGGCGGTTCCGGGCAGATTTACGCCGCAAACTCATTCTAACCTCGAGTTAGCCATGTTTATCTTTGCGGCCAATTAATTAATAATTTACCGTTTATGCGCGTGCCCAATATATATATGCCAATTCAGATTATATCAATCACAGGATGATTATATCAACATAGCAAATGACGGATTTTATATGACATAACGGATTTAACAGATTTAGCAACTTAGCAGATTTTGGCATATAACAGGTTAGGCATTTCAACCGACAAATTTAACAGATTAGGCATTTCAATCTAATTAGCAGTCTAGGCAATATAACAAAACTAGCAGTTTAGGCAACTTGGCAAATTAGCAGATTTAGCAAATTTAATATTTCTAAAGGTTCTATTTACATGCCTTGCCTAAACATAAATTAGGCCTAAGTTCATATGCCTAAATAATGTCATGATTCACAATATGATCATATACTTCCATGTTTGCATACATTTACATAGCGCAGAATATGGACATAATTTACCCTATAACATATGTTCCAATTTTTGTTAAACTAGCATTTTACAGCAGATTCACATATAAATTATACCAAATATAACCATTAATTCCAATGCATGCCATATATCCAAAAATCCCTATTTAGGTGTAATCTCAATAATAGATATCCTAATTAATGCAAATCTTTTACACCTAAGCTTCCATATCTTCTTCTTTTTAAGTCATGAATCATTATGCAAACTATACCCAAAAATCTAAATCTTTAAATCATATCTTCTAAAAATCAAATCTTGACTTTTATATGCATCTTGTCCAAAGTCTCAAATCATATGTAAGGTTCCTCTTCTTCCTTTTATCACAGAATATGCATAGGTCTAAAACTAGTTTATAACATATGCTCATCTTTTCTAATTAATTACAATATCTAAATTACAACATAACTATGCATACAACATGCATAAATTATATGTTCATAGTCAAATTTATGCATATGTCCAATATATTTTATGCCTCAGACCTAAAGTCATATGTTCAATTCAGTCTTGTCATTTCGCATCATTCATTAATTGTCCCAAAATTTGCGTTCATACGTTAATCTCTTTATGAGATTGGGCACAGGCTCGTGGTAGCCTGGCTATAGAAACAGAAAAGAAGAAAGGAATATAGAACAGTCACAGAAAACAGATCTAACAGAAGAGAATACAACCTCAAACTCAGATTTAAATGCATATCAAAATTATAATTAACGTTTATAGCGGAGAATAACTGTACTTGCCTTGATTGGATTAAAGAAAGAACTTGTTGTCGAATCTTTGCAGAAATTTTAATCTCTAGTTTGAATTGAGTTGCTTAGGCTGATGTTGATTATCTTCTAGTTTTAATTCCAGCAGAGCAGAGACGCCATTTTTATTTTTTTATTAGAAGAAGAGAGCAATGGAGGCTAGAGAATTGTACAAGAAACCTAGGTAGAGTCTAGGGTCCTTTTTATAGGGGTAATGAACTGATTAGAACCATTGATGTTGCTTGGATTGATCGTAGCCATTCATCCTAAGGAGAGACCAATTAGAGCTTGCCACCTAGCCCTAATGACAAAGCAGACCACAGAAAATCGACCAACAGAGAATAGGCCAGCCAGGTTAGACTGGGTTCGACCTGGTCTGGAACAGGTCGACACCCCTGTCGACAGCCCTGTCGACAGGCCTGTCGACCTGGTTAGACCAGGTCGACAGCCCAGTCGACCTGGGTGTGTGAGGCGGGTGTTCTTCCGCCCTGGCCCATTGGGCCCCACTTTTAATTTTTTAAACTGTTTTATTCTGTTTGAAATTTAAATTTAATTCAGAAACTTCCGAAGGCCATATCTTCTTCATACGGACTCCGTTTTTCAAAAACTCGGACTCTATTTCGCGTATTTTTCCGAGACGAACGCAATGGCGAATCCCGTTTCCCTTAGTTCTTTGATTTCAAATTAATTATACTTTAATTTGTTAATTCCACAGTTATAGAATTTGCGGGGTGTTACACTTGCTTCATCACACATGTATACGTCCTCCATGTACACCAGCTCGCGAACCCGTACGTCCCACTAAAGCCCGTGTTCATCAATTGTAGGCAAAATAGAGTATTAGTGCGAACTGTTTCCTCACCAGCTTGAAATGCACTGAACCTCTTGTACTTCTTCAAATGGTTTCCACTTCTAACGCAACACCAAGCCACTCCATTATTTTATCACCGGTTCCCGAACCATCAACACCACTGTCATGAAACATCAACCCCATTCATCTCGTAACCTTCTCCTGTTTCATGCCCAGTTATCTTCCTTCAAAATCCTAGCACCCCACCCTCTCGTAAGTCCGGATTTTAGTTAGCTACAACACGTAGTTGCGTACTGTTTCATCGCCAACATCAATGGAAATCACCCTACACCATAAACTCCTTTCACTTGTCAGCCCATAGCTCGCACCACTTAACTTGTTTCTCAGTAAACGTACACCCAACTCCCAGCTTTCTCCAACCATCTTATTCCAATTGTATTCGCAAACATCCCCTTACGGCTTCATGTTTTTATTCACGGTTTCCCCTTCAATACACCGTTTTGTCCTAAACAAAGCACCGTTAGCTTCCTTGTTGAGAAAACCGCACCCATACTTGCCTTATTCACGAGGGCATCCCATTTTTTACTTCATGCAAATTCAAATGGGACTGACCACGCATTTTTTTCCCTCAAATGCGAACCATCCAAAGTCTACAGAAATACTTACTGCCGAAAGATTCATGTTCATTGCATATGAAAACTTCCTCATGCAAAATTCTTTATGAAATACTTCACATCCTCCCATGCGCCTGTGCTTCCCATCCACCATTTAAAATTTCACTTCACGTCCCCTTCAACACGTCTGTTATCTCTTCTTCCCACCAAACATTTTCGCAACTCCCATAACCCATAACCGATCATCTACTTTGATCACTACTCTTACATTACTCCATGAATCATAAACCATGCACTCCCTCTGTTGCGTGAATATATGTATACTGAAATCTCTTTCTCTCTTGTTTTTCTTTTCTTCTTTGATTTATTAAGTTGGGTTTTTATTCTATCTTCTGGTTTTTCTTGAGAAGGAGATTGAGCTTATATATAATGTTAGACAACTTGGTTACTAAGTATTAGTTTATGGGTAGGAGCGTACTGCATAATATAGTTAGGTTGATATTGATGCTAACCATTCGTGCTATGATTTAATTAGGAGAATAGACTGCATTTTTTTCTTCCATTCTTAAGTGTTAAGTACTAGATAGTAGGGGTATTGTTATAGGGTAGGTCTGTGTCTCTTGCGTGTGAAACTAGGGTAAGTGTCTTGCGAGGTGACAATTCATACACAGTACTTCTATTTATCTTGGATATTAAGTATTAGGGACTAGGCATGTCTTCAGACAGTAGCATGTACAATTTATTGACTTAGAGGCTAAGGTATAATACACATATATTTGGATATCTTAGCAGCGAAGGAACCCGAAAATATGTGGTTTCATACTCGCATACGGTACGAGAAGAATATGATAAGTGTGTTCCTTTACAAAAAGAACGCACCTCCTCTTTTGTTTTTAGACGTGAAATGGAATAGATATAAAATTCAAACTTTTCTTCTTAGTTGTAGTGTACTCCATTAAGTAAAATCACATTCATGTCTAGGCCGCTAGGGACAGAAATAAGAATATAATCGTGTCCAGCGATGATCCATGATCCCAAAAATATAATAATATCGTAGGGTTAACTCATATTGTGAAACCCCAAAATATTGATATAGGGTGCAAAATACTCTAAATAAAAAGTTTCGTATTTAGTCAATTAAATATTACAGTAAAATTATAAAAATTAAATTATCACTATGTCTCAAAGGAACCTTGTCTAAATTCGATTCCAGTATGCAGTTATTTCAAATAAACCGTTACGGTCGATGAACGATTCTATAACGAATATTTGAAAATTTGATTTGGACATATCTTGCAATCTATACGACGAAATCTCCATTTTCCACTTCCGTTAGAAAAATATATTTCAACGGATTCCAACATTTCTTGTTTCGAAGAAATCCAACTAATAATGGATCCTGTACATTCAGTTGAAGTTCCGAACGTTAAATTACAAACTGCCGCGATATTACGTGCTCGATTATGTTTAATATATATTTTTATACGTTCAACTTCATTTTAATTAAAATATAAATCCACTTATATTACGAATTCAATAATTAAACTGATTTAAATATTCAAATACAAACCAAAAAAATGCGGGACGTTACATTTCTTCCCCCTTAAAAGAATTTCATCCCCGAAATTACTAAGGTAGGGAAACGCTACAATCCATATTATAACCAGTTTAAAATCTTGTATTTAGTTTCTTAAATTCAGTTTCAACAGAACCGATTAATTCTAATTAAAATATTAATTCCTTCATATTAACGAATATTTTCAGAAATTCTGAAAATTTTCTAATGTCTTAAATTTTCGATAGATTTTGCTAGCATCTCCTTCGTACGGTTCAACCGGTACTACTAAACCTTGCCACTCTGGGCCTTCTCCAATTTCAAAAGAAAATTAAACAGCCAAGTGGCTTTTCAAAGTAGCTCAAAAATCTCATACCCAACATAATATAAACGTGTACCTTTTTGTTGGCATTTAATTTTATCTCTGCCATTTGCTATCACTTTAACGTATATCCAAGCATCCTTGGTTGAACTCCCATCAATCCATTCTCAAACCAATCTTTCACTTTTACTAAGCCAAATTTCTATTTCAACTCCAAGTCCATTTACTGATTTATTTCTCAAATTAGTTATCTTCATCTCCAAATTCAAAATTCGATTCTTATTCTCCAAGAATCAATTCATTTTAATAACGCGAATCTCCAATATTTCTCTTTTACAATTTTCATTCTGGATCGTTCCAAATTCAGTACAATTTTGTTTATTTTCGTTTAAGTTCCACTTTTACCATTTGAACTCCATAAGTTAAATTTTTATTTCAGAATTCAAATTACTGGGTTTTATTTCAAATCAGTTTGAAATCATATATATCCATAACATAGCAATTCAAAACATTTGAATTTCCGAACAACTTATTTCCTCAAATAAAATCTTTGGTAGTAATTTGTCACTTTAGAAACTCGAAAATTACACTGATGATGCCATGGTTCATCATCAGGGTTATTTTCCAGTAATCGAAGTGAGTTCAATACTCTATCACTATCAAAACTTATTTTCAAACACTTTTATTTTTGAAATTACTTCAAAATATCTTCCACAACACTTGGATAACAATTTCAAATCTCCCAGGATTTTAAAATTCCCATATATTTAATCCAAATATTATTTACAACTCTTTTCCCAGTTTTCAGAGTTTTATTTCAATTCTGGTTTTAAATTTAGATTTAGTTCATTTGATTTTGCATATTATACTTATGTGAATTTCGATTGGTTATTTACATAACCAACTCAATTATGATCTTATTCGATTACAATAATGATCACCGCATCCAATATATTATTATAATATCAAGATATATACTTCTTTTATATCAAAATATATTTTTAGGTAAAATTATTTCATTTACCCACTTTTCAAAACATATTGTGTTGAATTACTCTGTTTAAGAGTTTAGAAACACCTATCGACACAGCTTGCATTACTGTTTCGACCAAAATTCATAAACCACTCGACTGACCAGTCAACACAATATAAAACAATTTTTATATTTATCTACAAATACATGCTCATATATACACACTCAAACCAATCTAGAGTATTGCTAACTCCATCTCTATTGAGTTTCACCACAGAGCCAAGGTAATTACTTAACTTTCAGCTCTGATACCAACTGTAGTGGCCCGAAAATCCATACCAATTTAAGCTGACTAATATCCTACACATTCAACTCAAAGTGCACGAAAATTCAGATCATTAATAGAAAGAAATTAGAGGATGAGATAGAAAAGATAGAACTAATAAAATATAAGAAGAAGAACTCTACTGAACCGATTCAGATTAAGCATGAATCTCCCAACGGAACGAATAAAATATAATATATAACATAAATTTAAAATATAAACTGTATTTGTACTAACATATGTCATCAGAGTACATCATATGTATATCACAACGGAATAAACTCTATACATAACTAGCGTTGAAGCCTCCTGCTCCAAGCTCCTCCAAGTATCTGTAAAATCCTAAATACTTGACGACCCGTACAAATTAGGGCACCCAAGAGTTTAGGGAAAACAAAACAAAATAAACTCTAAGTTAGTCATGGGACTGGTGTGAGTAAACTCCAACCATTCGGTTTAACTTTGAAAAATCCTTTTGAAAGAAAAAGATAATAGTAAGACCAGCCCATACATAAACGTGGATGATTTTTACCTTACTATAATCCAAAACATTTTCAAAATCAATACTTTTCTGATATTACAATAGTGTCTAATCACAAGTAAATAAAATCTAGTAGAACGCTTGCATCTCAGGCTTCACATATATAATATACAATCAAAACCACGGGCAATTATTGGAGATTGGATTCCGACTGGCAAGGTATAAAACCACCTACCGATAGTGTATCTCTAGAGAGGAATACACTGGGTTCAACAAGAACGTCTTGCAACCCGGCCACACATGACCGACCACTCATTTCTCTTAAATGTATCGAATATATTGTCACCTACGGTTGCTAGCAACATAACCATTCCCGGGAGATACAGAAGCGAAAAGAAGTAACAAATATGAATATTTTCAAGATGATGACAATACACCCTAATGGGGGCGACCCACATAGCCATGCTGCCTGTCCGATTTTTGTCATTTCTCGATTGATGAGGCTTGAGGCTATAACATATCTCTTGACAGTTCACACCTTCACTTTCTTTGAATGCCACATCGTCATACCCGCCAAATCACAAATTGATTTCCAAAAATATCACGTGTATAAAAAAGCTAAGAGGAACGAATTCCTCCGCCACCAGACATAATACTTTTAAGAGATCAACCATACGTGATTTATTAGGTATACTCTGTCAAACACTCATCCATACAAGTTGTCCTGGGACTGGACAAACATAAAAGCA
Source organism: Allium sativum (assembly GCA_030737875.1). Taxonomy (NCBI): domain Eukaryota; kingdom Viridiplantae; phylum Streptophyta; class Magnoliopsida; order Asparagales; family Amaryllidaceae; genus Allium; species Allium sativum. The sequence continues at coordinate 743,015,685 of CM060916.1, read as the reverse complement.
CCATTCTGGAACTGAACGACCCTTGCATTTCACTTCGTCTTCAATTGTCTTCAGCATAATCAAATTCGCAGCGCTTATGCCTATACGAGTGGTTTTCAGATAATATATCCAACCGGTCTCACCGTATTGACAACGATGGTCAAAATATTTCGATCGTCGGTTATTTAAATATCGAAGTAGAAACAAACATCCATTCAAATGTATAACTAAACATAACACAACCACGGGCACTTTTATTTAACATTCAATTTTATTATTCAAATTCTCATATCTTAGCAGATATTTCTCAAATCCCGTTTTAGCCTTTTCACACTTCTTGGAAAACATTCCCAGTTATTATAAATTCTCATTCTCCCATGCTCCGGAAAATATACGTTATTAACGTTCGAAACATTTCCATTCTTTTTACATTCCTTATTTTCTACACTTGGATAATATACCCTATCTACATTGGTAAAATATTTCCAATTTCATTAAAAATATTTTAATCTTCCAAACGTTCACTTTTAAAACATTATTCACTTTACAATGTGCATATCATTCCTATTATATAAATCTGAACCCTTTTATCAAGTAACCCTTTATTCGAGTGATAAATACCCTTATCTCGTTTACTGAAATCTCTTCATAATTTTATATTCCCATTCCTTTTTATAAACTCTATTTCTAAGTCACTTCTTATCAGTATCAAGTTTATGACTAAATATTGATTACATATCCTTATTCTAATCTATTGGTTTAAACTAAATAGTAATTATCCTATCAGATTATAACTCCTAAAAATAATTTACTTTAATACATTCGACATCGTCGAATTATAGTTCCAATTTCTAATAGTGTTATATATAAAAATCATGCTTAAACTTGGCCAACAACGTAAATTTATCGTTACTGTTCAAAAACTTGTCATACGCTTAATATTCCCCTTTATAACTAATCTCGACATAACAGTCATGCTTAAGCCTAGTCAACAACGTTATTTTATCGCTATAGTTCAAAGACTTGCAATACGCTACTATATTCCACTTTATAACTAATCTCGACATCTCTTTCCGTTACGAACTAATACCATCCCTCGATAATAGTGAAGTCATTCAATTTGGGGTATTTTATTTACCTCTCAGACCTTGATCGACAACGTTCTTATCTTAGAATAGATATACGTCTATAACTCTAAACTTCTTATTACTTATAATATACATCAAATCGTATTTCCTTGTTTTATTTTGGAATATGGTTTTATAACACCATATTCATACTTTGAAATCTCAGTTGTTTATGATTATTTATATTAAACATTAATTTTTCGCCTCAACTTCGTTCTACAGTTCTATTTATAACTTCTTTACCAAGATCCATTAACGTTCTTTGTTTTTTGACGTTTTACTTTTATTTGAATCATTATACTTAAAACATCTTATTATAAACTCAATTCCATCTTAAATGGATTCCATTTAAGAAACAATTATTTAAATTAAATAATAATTTACTTCATCGTTTCGGAAGTAAAATAGTTTACTACCATATTAATCTAAGATAGTATTTGCTTACTTTAATAAATAATACTAGTTATACTAATAATCATTTAAACTTCATTTATTAAAAGGGTAATTAATACGAAGCCTTATTAATTTTAAACAATTAATTTCCAAGTTATTATCATTTGATTAATTAAAGGCCCATTTAATCTAATAATCATTTTCTAATAAAAATAGCTGATTTAGTCAACTTCATACCATCAGTTAATTTTTTTACTGATCTTAATTACCCCTTACCATTAGAGTAACATAATTAATCTAATGATATTTTTAAATGGTTTGTCTTAAATTAATTATCCAAATATTTCCTCGTAGGATAGTTACAGCTTTATAACCTTATTTAAATGTCAAACAATCGTTTGTATTTACTTTATAAAAATGAACTATAAAATACCAGTTTTTAATAGAATTTCCGTTGCAGTTTAAAACTTTGCTTTAATTATAAAAATATAATTTTTATAATTAACTTCGTTGATTTGCCCGACGGTCGATCAATTTCTTAACCAAACGATGGATTTATGGCCAGTTGCTGCCACTTTCTTAATCGATATCGTCTATTGATTTAATCAATATCCATATAGGGTTTAAATGTCATTTGGTTCAAACAGTGCATATATAAAACAAACAGTACATATAATTATTGAGGAATCCGGTTGGATTCCTCCAACCGGTTTCCCGCATCCAAAAATGTTAGTCAACACAATTAACACTAATTCCATACTATGGAATATTATAATCGATGGAATCAGTATCCAACCCATGATGTGTACATATGCAAGGATATATATATATTTCAATTAATTTAATTGTAATCTACCTAAATGACTATCACACCGCATTCAATCAATATTAAAATATAATTATAATATTTTAAAATAGATAAGAGTTAGTGAATTTACCCACCTTCGTGCGTTAACCGTTAAATAACGATTTGTGTCAGTTGATTACATCTGGAACTCTAAACTCCAACGAGCGTTTGGTTTTATCACGAAGCTTCTTATAGCTCCGTCTTAGCTACGTCAGTTCCATGATGTAAATTTCTTCATTACGGTGTCAATATGATCGGTTTCGTCCGATTGTCTTTTTCCCTGACTAACATAAATACCCTTGAAGTCTTCAATAGCAAATGTCTGCCTGGTCAAACTTCTCTACCACTCTGTTATCCCTTAAGTATCAGGTACTTCATTTTTTGTTGGGTCACTAATTCATTTAACCCCAAAGTGTAACACCCCGTAAATTTAAACTAGGACATAAGAGATAATTAAAAATAATTAATTATAAAAAGAAAAATTAGGTGAAACGTGTTAAGCCAGTGCGTTCATCTCAGAATTCTACTTGAGATAGAGTCCGAGTTTGCGTAAAACGGATGTCGTATGAAGGAGACATGGACGAACGAAGTTAGGCAGAAAAACCGGAAATAGGCCAGAATACACTGGCACACTTGTGAAGTGTGCCAGTACAAAAATGCACTGGCGCACCTGCCAAGTGCATCCATACCGAGGGCAGTCCAACATAGCATTCTGGAGTGTTCTGTGATGACGTGTCTTTTTCTGATTTGCTAGATGACCTGTCTTCAAGCTGTGTGGCTCTGGTTACTCTTAGACTAATCTAAAGGCTAGAATTAATCCTAGACATCTATATATACGTAGTTAAACCTAATCCCTAACCTCATAACCCTAAAACTATGGTGCCGTCACGCTGTTCGTCTACAAGCTAGCCTAGCCTCCTTCATCTTATCCAAACTAGAAAATCAAATCCAAACTAGTAATCAATTAGAAGAACTTCAAATCAAACGTCTACATCAAAGGATAGCTTAACAAATTCAGAAAATCAGATCCCATAATACAAGATCCGTCCTTTTTCTGTGAGTTCTAGTCACTTTCAGGTTTAAATAAATGAATGTGGATTATGAAAGACTGTGATTTGGGTATATGTAGTAGATCTAATCCTTTATGCAAGTATGTTATGTCAGTTTCTCTAAAATCAATGCTATGAGTATAATTATTTTTAGGTTTATAGATTTAAAAGTAATCATGTTATGAATATGAATTTGATATGCTCTTGTAATTAAAAACAACTTGGATTTATCATACTTTGTGGATCTAAAATATTCTACGGCTTAGATTTCAATGTTCATCATAATTAGATCTATTGTAAATCCTTATTCTATGGCATCTTTGGGATCTTAACTTGTATATGTTAGATCTACTTTCTTTAGATCTAATCCTTTTGGGGTTAGTTCATCATGTTACATATGCGGATCTTACCTTTTCCCTAAGTTTGTGGTTGATTTGAGATTACCATTTTCTAGATAATTGAACCTTTGTTTGGATCTAGAACATCATATTTTGATTTATTAAGATCTGTTATTATGGACATAAGAATTATTATTTGGATCTAGACCATTATGTTAATCTAACTTTTGAATCTAAACATGTTGCAGTGTCACCCTTACTATGCTAAATCTAAGTAATTGGGCACCTAATTTAGTATGAATCTGCTATGAACTTGACATGTGAATCCACCTTTATGCCACCTTAGTTATGCTAGATCCAATTAGGAGACTTTTAGACCACATCATGCTTGATTTGACATTGGATTGCATAAGTTATCAGTTTGGAATATGATCACCGTTATGATAATTACATGTCCTTTCACTTGGTTACCATGCCAGCATGTTTATGTCAATATAAGTTGAGATTGTCATGATTATCATATTCCCTTTCTATTGTTATAGCTAGGCTACTTCATAGCCTAGATTCCGTCAAAATGCGTGCGAATACGTTAGATAGGAAACAGGGAAAAGGGGTTTATAATTTGCATGTAAATCTTTATACGAATTGATGTGTAACCCATAGGTATTGACACCTATAAAAGGAAAGGACTAATTAATTAAAATTGATTAATCAAAAGTGGAATGTTTAGCAATTAAAATTCGAAATTAAATTAACACTTATGACACGAGGTTAGGTTACATTAGTGGTGGAAGTCTGCCCGGACCCGACCGTCATATATATCCAGCAGCCACTAATGTTGAACCTAATATGAGAGTTCTAAGTGTGTGAATACGACATGGGCTAAGACACGAGGTTAGACCCAACTGTGGAATAAGACTGCCCGGACCCACTGGCATATCTAGCATCCACACGTTGTAGGCCTAACGTGGGAGGTATAGCCAATATAACCATAAATGGACATGGTAATGAATTGGATTACTTAACCAAATATAATCCATAGGGATCATGAGAACATAGACTTAAGTTGAGGTTAAGTTAACTTGATTTAGTAAAAAGGGAGGGTTAAGTAAATTTCGGTAGGTGGGTAATATTAGTGTATATATATATATATATATATATATGCCCACAAACTTAACCATTAAATAAACATGCTTGAATCAGTGGGAGGGTTAAGTACATCTAGGGTTGGTGGGTAATATTTGTATATATAGGCCCACAAACTTAACCATTAAAGAGTTATGTAATTAAAGATCACCCTTTAGAGTATACATAACTAGTATAGGGCTATGTAATTAAAGATCACCCTGTTTGGGTATACATAGTCAGTAGAAAGCCTAGTGGGGATACAAGACAAAGAGGAGAGCTTGTATCATATTGTGTGGGAGTTATGTAATTAAAGATCACCCTTTAGGGTATACATAACTAGTATAGGGCTATGTAATTAAACATCACCCTTTTTGGGTATACATAGTCAGTTGAAAACCTAGTGGAGATACAAGACAAAGGGACAACTTGTATCATATTGTGTGAGACCCATTTTAGTCAGTAACCCATAGTTGATATCAGAGTAGAGAACTCCGTACTAGGCGGAGAAGGGGAACGCTTACTGATTGATTATAAGCGATCCAAATGAGATAGATGGTGGGAACGGCGCAAACCAACCGGGGACATGTGCGTGCATGGGCCGGGAAGAGGGGGACAAGACGACCATGACACTAGTAGATAGGCATGTGTACCTCTTGGGTTGCCACTTTAGGGAAGTAATACCCCCTACTGTGGGGCCAGCACAGGACATCTACAGAGTAGGGAGTCGATCAATTAGGGTTGTGGTTAGGGTGTACTCGGATGGATGCCCTAAGTCTACCAACTTGAAGTGGAAGGGATCATCTCATCCTGATTATACTAGTAATAGTGCTGAGTAGTTTTCAATGAAGTATATATATACACATTACCTTATCTGCCTTGTCACACTTGCCATCTGTACAGAGAACCCTCTTATCCACTTTATATGCATATCATGTTTAACTTTATTTATTTACTGGCTAAAAGTTACTAGACTCGCCAGACATTATGTCTGCCCCCTTTTTCCTTCTCTCTTTCGTTCCCCCCCAAGGTTCTCAAGGAGGAAACACCCAAACTTAGTCAGGATTCAGATATCAACTTGCTAGGAGCTACTTCTGAAGTATGGCTAGAATCTATGTCTCTGCTATGGCTTACTCTTTTAACTAGGGAGTAATATTTTTTTTAATTCCTATGTACTCTGATTAAGCAAGACAAAAGTATTTTGTTGTAATGGTTTTATGACTCATGGTATTTTGAAACAAGGTACTTTGGTGATTTAATAAAGTTGTTTATTTCCGCTGCAAATTTTTTTATATTTATCTTGTAATATTCTGTGTCTGTTTACCTAAACTCTTCACAAAACTTAATGCATTCCCTTTATGAGTGACATCAACGGACGTGGGGTGTTACACAAAGTCTCAACAACAAAAATTTTCCACTCCATGATACTAGCACAATTAGCCTTAATAATCACGTCCATTTTCCTATAGAAAGCTAAATGTGTGCCCCATTTTCTTGAGTATATCTCTCTTCTTCCTTCATACGAAACCCGTGCTCAAGATTTCACTATGTTATCACCAGTCATGCTTGCTTCATCACACATGTATATGTCCTCCATGTACACCAGCTCGCGAACCCGTACGTCCCTCTAAGACCCGCGTTCATCAATGCTAGGAAAAATAGATAGCATTAGTGTGAACTGTTTCCTCACCAGCTTGAAACGCGCTGAACCTCTTGTACTTCTTCAAATGGTTGCCACTTCCAACGCAACACCAAGACACTCCATTATTTTATCACCGGTTCCCGAACAATCAACACCATTGTCGTGAAACATCAACCCCATTCATCCCACAACCTCCTCCTGTTTCACGCTCAGCTATCTTCCTTCCAAATCTTAGCACCCCACCTTCTCGTAAGTCCGGATTTTAGTTAGCTACAGCACGTAATTTTGTACTGTTTCATCGCCAACATCAATAGAAATCACTCTACACTATAAACTCCTTTCACTTATCAGCTCACAGCTCGCACAACTTAAATTCTTTCTCGATAAACGTACGCCCAACTCCCAGCTTTCTCCAACCATCTTATTCCAACTGTATTCGCAAACCTCCCCTTGCAGCACAATGTTTTTATTCACGGTTTCCCCTTCAATACACCGTTATGTCCCAAACAAAAAGCACCGTTAGCTTCCTTGTTAGGAAAACCGCACCCATACTTGCCTTATTCATGAAGGCATCCCCTTTCTTACTTCATGCAAATTCAAATGGGATAGACCATGCATTTTTTTCGCAAATGCGAACCATCCCAAGTCTGCAGAAATACTTACTGTCGAAAGCTTCATGTTCATTGCATATGAAAACTTCCTCATGCAAACTTCTTTATGAAATACTTCACATCCTCCCATGCGCCTGTGCTTCCCATCCACCATTTACAATTTCACTTCACGTCCCCTTCAACACGTCTGTTATCTCTTCTTCCCACCAAACATTTCCGCAACTCCCATAACCCATAGCTGATCGTCTACTTTGATCACTACTCCAACATTACTCCATGAATCATAAACCATGCACTGCCTCTGTTGCATGAAAATATGTATATTGAACTCTCTTTCTCTCTTGTTTTTCTTTTCTTCTTTGATTTATTAAGTTGAGTTTTTATTCTATCTTCTGGTTTTTTTTGAGAAGGAGATTGAGGGTATATATAATGTTAGACAACTTGGTTACTAAGTATTAGGTTATGGGTAGGAGCGTGCTGCATAACATAGGTAGGTAGCTATTGATGCTAATCATTCATGCTATGATTTAATTAGGCGAGTAGATTGCATTTTTTTTCATTCTTAAGTGTTAAGTATTAGACAGTAGGGGGTATTGTTATAGGGTAGGTCTGTGTCTCTTGCGTGCTAAACTAGGATAAGTGTCTTGCGAGGTGACAGTTCATACACAATACTTTTCTTTGCCTTGGATATTTAGTATTAGGGACTAGGCATGTCATCAGACAATAGCATGTACAATTTCTTGACTTAGAGGCTAAGGTATAATACACATATATTTGGATATATTAGCAACGATGGAACCCGAAAATATGTGGTTTCATACTCGCATACGGTACGAGAAGAATATGATAAGTGTGTTCCTTTATAAAAAGAACGCACCTCCTCTTTTGTTTTCAGACGTGAAATGAAATAGATATAAAAATCAAACTTTTCTTCTTATTTGTAGTGTACTCCATTAAGTAAAATCACATTCATGTCCGGGCCTCTAGGGACAAAAATAAGAATATAATCATGTCCAGCGATGAGCCATGATCCCAAAAATATAATAATATCGGTAAGTTAACTCATATTGTGAAACCCCAAAATATTGATATAGCGTGCAAAATACTCCAAATAAAAAGTTGCGTATTTAGTTAATTAAAAATTACCGTAAAATTCTAAAAGTTAAATTACCACTACGTCTCAACAGAACCTTGTCTAAATTCGAATCCAGTATGCAGTTATTTCAAATAAACCATTACGGTTGATGAACGATTTTATAGCGACTATTTTAAAATTTGATTTGGACATATCTTGCAATCTATACGACAAAATCTCCATTTTTCACTTCTGTTTGAAAAATATATTTCAACGGATTCCAATGTTTCTTGTTTCGAAGAAATCCGACTAATAATGGATCATGTACAATCGGTTGAAGTTCAGAACGTTAAATTACGAACTGCCGCAATATTACGGGCTTGATTATATTTAATATATATTTTTATACGTTTAACTTTGTTTTAATCAATATATAAATCCACTTATATTACGAATTCAATATTTGAACCGATTTAAATATTCAAATACAAACCCAAAAATATGCGGGATGTTATACCATTTCTAATTTTACTTTGATTTGATTCATTTTGTATATGTATATTATATGTTATAAGAAATATTTACTTACTTAATTGGAGTTACAATTCTTATTCCTAATCATCGTTTTCAAATTGTAACCATTTAGGCATAACTTACCCAATTTAATTTGTTTTCCCCAATTAACGATGGTTACAATATTTGTTTATTCCTTTATGACCTTATTTATAGCAAAATAAATTACACTAATTGCTACAACGGTCGTAATATATCTTTCCATTTAATATGGATTACATTTTCATGTGTAATTCTATAAAATGGAAACCATTCAAACACACAAACATTAATTACAATATATATTTCATTGTTTACATAAGTTTCGATGGATAATGTATATATGTATATATATATATATTAGTGTGGCTAACGTAGTTATTGTTCTTTATTATTATTATTATTAAATTCAAATTTTGGTTCAAGCTAATAACCAAACATCCCTTTTGCATTCAATTCTATAATAAAATTCTAAATCTTATTATTGTAATTATACCTAAATATTTAAAGAGGATAATCTTTCTTTTCAATGGCTGCTACCTCTCATTTCCCTGCTAGCCTTACCGTTTCCCCTGCCTATCACTTCTCCTCAGAACCTTCCGCGGCCAGATCCACCTGACCTCTCAGTCCCGCCTCCCAATCTGACCTCCCTCTCAATTCGATCGAAATTTCGAATGCCAAATCTGAAAGATGGTCCTCTTTTTTCTTTGCTAAACTGAAAAACGCTGGATCATTTGCTCCTCCTACAATCGAACTTAAATCCAAAGGCAAAGCTATTGTCCCATCTGAAGAGATTCTGCACGCGATCAAAGATCAATGGAAGGATTATCTAGTGGGCTTTTTTCTCGACCAGTCTATGAATTCGTATGTCATCGCCAACCATCTACAGAGGCTCTGGAAGCCGGAAGGAGGGTTTAAAGTTAAATCGAATGGATTTGTGTTTTTCTTTTTTCTTTCTTACAGTGATGATAGAAATAGAATTGCTAGAGCAGATTCAGTAGTAATTCAAAACAAACTATTCATAGTAATCCCTTGGGATGTTAAAATGGGTAGTGATGATAGTCTAATCAGGAGTGTTCCTGTCAGGATTAGATTAAGGAATATCCCCTTATATGCTTGGTTAAATATAGGGATAAGTTGGTTAACATCATGTGTAGGGAAATTTTTATGCATGGATACTTCTACTGAAGAGATGGAGAGGCTACAATATGCAAAATGTATGATTAAAGTAACCCCAGATGCACAATTGATCTATGAATTCCAGGCTGCCTTGCCTAATGGTGAAGAAAAAATTGTCTTTGTTCATTACCTATGGCAGCCTGAAATATGTGAACTTTGCAAAAGTCTTGGGCACGTGTCTGCGAAGTGTAAGCGTAAGAAAGACGACACTAATCCAGCAGTTGGAAATAACAAGGAAAATAACTGTAACGAAGTAATAGAAATGAATAAGGATGGGAAGGTAGCTTGTAAGTCCAATATGCAAGTTGAGAAGAATAATGGTAAGAGCTCATATAACATAAGAAGAAAGAGGAGTGGAGAAAAGTTACTAGTAGGAAAAAGGCATTTTTAGTGCACCTTTTAGGAGAAGTAGTTTAGGTAAAGAGATTATGCCTAAGGATTGTCACAGTTGCATAGTTTAAATACTATTAACAGGTTTGGAGTTCTTCAAAATATTGGAGAAGGAAGTGAAGAATTAAATGAGGATATAAGCTATGAAAGAGGAACTGAAATAGAAGAAGGAGAGATTCAAGAAGTTGATGTTATGCTCACGCAGCATTCGGGTACACTGGAGGTCATAGTTCCAGTGTAAATATCGCTGAAGTAGCGATGGTTGATGGCATGAATGCAAGTTCTTGTATAGCTGAAGTAGCAATATTTGAAAACCCGAAGGCAAGTTCTGGAACAACTACTAAAGAGGAAACAATCATTGATAATGTAACTGCAGATGCAAATGGTAGAGCAAATGTAAGTGAGGATGGTATCAATAGTAGTGGAAAGGGTAAGGGTATCCTGGAGTCAAACGGAACGAAAGTGGAAAATTGTTGTTTGGATACTCATGTCGAGAACAGAAGCAGCCAAGAGATGCTTGAACAACAGTTAGAGATGAATGCATATCATTGTGAAGGGTTAGATTTAGTTAGAATTGCATAGATTAGTTCTATTTCTGATGATACGCGGATGATAACTGAAAAGCTTCAGGTTGAGTTTGCGAAAAAGGAAATGAATTCAAAGCAGTATCATGGGACATTGAGATAGTTAATGACTTCAATGATTTTAGATCTATGCAAATACTTGATAAAATGGACAAAGCCAAGCTTGAAGAAGTAACTGCATTGCTTAAGTTAATGCATGCAAGTGTCAATCAGAAAACACGCAAATCTCCAACTGTCAAAAACAGATCAGTGAACCCGTACACGCAGTTTGTCGCTCCCCCTGCTTACAAGGAATGACCACCAGACATTGTCACTGACTCTATTGAAGCTAACTCAAATGAAAAGGCAAGATCAAACACTCCGATTACTCGGAGTAAGAAGAAGGAGATGCTCAAGAACTTGCATGAAAATGGATAACCGTCTCTATTGGTAGTAAGCACTTAAGTGAAGATAATGTAAAAACAAATGTAATATGCTTTGTAAAGTTTGATGATGTAACTTGAGTGATTTGGAATGTTGAAATTTGGTATCCCTGTGTGGATGCATATAGTTGATATACATATGTATATCGCTTGTTTTCACTGTAATTTTCCTTTTATTTTTTAATAAAATAGTGTTACGGATCACTATAAAAACCGGCCGGCCTTGCTAAAAAAATAAAAAGAGAATAAACATATTTCAAATCACAAGAAATATATAATATACATGTTTTTGGAATGGTTGATTTAAACTACGCACAAATATATATATATATATATATAAACCTGTAATTGTACGTGAATTACACACCCTTTTCCTTTTTGTTTTGAACATATTTCTTATTGATTTCAAATAATGTCTTTTTATTGAAAAAAGAGCAAGAAGACATATTTACAATAACTAAGTTAAAACACAAATCAAATCAAACCAAACACAAACTGGCTTATATCTTTTTAAGCAAATTTATATAAATTATAGTTCAACACCGAAACTACAGATTTGAAACAAAGCTACATCTTAATAATGATTTATGGTACCGATTTCCAGGTCTACGGTGATTGCAATAATCGCAATATTTTAAACACAATTGTATGCAATTATGTGAATAATCAAGTAAGCCTACAAAATGATAATATTATTCAAATCACTATTTTATTCTTTCATATTTAACAATATTCACAAACGAAGTAATTAGGTTATTGTATACTTTGTATATAAATTTCCCACTCACCTGAAAGTATCCAAATCAGGATCTTTTAGGCTTATAATTCCTAAATTCTTACAGATCTACAGTTATTTCGAAAAGGGGATACTTTCAGATTTGTGGATTTGCAAGAAAATAAGAAAAGAGGGAATGATAAAGAAGAACCTAGACGCCAATCCATATTCTTTTCCACTTGAATCTGATTATCCCATACATATCTATACATTTTCTACTCACCAAGACTTGTTGTTCTGATCCCCTCCTCATAACAACTCTCAGGTTTAGCTTGGGAAAGACAAGTATTAACAAGTGTTCAGTTTGGTTTTTGTTCTCGTGCTCTCATGCTTGATATCGATGTGGTGATATGCTTTAAGTTAGTCGCTTTACTCGGTATTAGTCATCTTATTCTATTTCCACTGTGAGTTAGTTTTATTTTACTCTGATTATGCTCACGCTTAGTATTTGCAGGTACCAGATATCTACTTTCTATGCTTGGATGGGTTTGAATTTTGATTTTTTTTTCGAAATTCGAGCACAGAAAAGCATGAGGTGTTACAAATCCTCTTTGTTGAGTACATGCCTAGGTACAAAGAAGCAAGATTTGATTTGCTTAGATGTTTTTGCTTTTATTTGAATTTAAATGCTAATCTTGCTTGAAAAGAGGTATGTAGTAGATGTAGAGTTGTGGTTTTTTCGATTTGGTGCATTTTTTATGATTTTATGTCCTGATATGGATTACCACTTTTGGGTTTTTATTTTCTTTTGTTGGAATGAGACTTGCATAACGATTTGTTGTTTTTTCGGATTGAGTCGCTCAAAGTAGGTGCAATACCCCGTATTGACAACACTAAAAGAAGATAAATTAAATAATAATTAATTTAATACTCAGGATTAAGGGAAATGGACTACACCATTGCATCCATCCCGAAATTCTGGTCAAGATAGACATTTGGTTTGTGTAAAACGGACACCGTCTGAAGAAGTCATGAGGGTTTGAAGATAGTATACGCACAGGAGAATTATGTATATATATATCAGTTCAAACTTATCCAGAAAATCATGAAACAATTTAAAAATCAAAAATTCCCATGAGCGGCAAAAATCCTGCCTAGGGGGGTCGACCCTTTAAGGGGGAGTCGACCCGTAGGTCGACCCCCCAAGGGGGGTGTCGTGTAACACCCCACGTCCATTAATGTCACTCACAAAGGGAATGCATCAAATTTCATGGAGCATTATAAGTGTATAGAATAGAACATCACAAGTCAGATATATAAAAATGGTACTTCAAAATTTAAAATAACTTCATTGTAGTCAAGACGGAACATAGTTTGGTTACAACATCAAAACCAACTAATAAAACCAAGTACACAAATATCCATCTTGGTCAAATTATTACATGAAAACCAAAAGCATAATCCCGTTACAAATAGCCATAATAAAAAAGAAGATAAAGCTAAACATTACTTTCAGCAACTCCAAGCACTTCCAAAAGAGAGAGAAAGAGATCCAAGTCAAGCTCCACTAGTCCCACCCTAAGAACCTGGATGGGGGAAAAGGAAAGAAAAGTGGCGAAACAAACGAGGTCAGACATAAAGTCTGGCGAGTCCAGTGACTTTAACAATATAATCATTAAAGTAATAGGGTAATGCATAAACTGGATATAAGAAATGACTGTAACATAAACAGGTATGACAAGGTAAGCAAGATGGACAAGATAAATGTTCATTGCGCTTCTAATCACTATAAGATAATTCCTACACCGCACCAATACTAGTTATACAGAAAGTTGATCCCTCTTACTAATCATAACGATAATGGTAGTTTTGTGTGCTCCTATCTGCTGTCATAGGTGCCGCCTGCTCCTATCTCCACTAGTTGTACACATTACGCTCCCCATTCAATCGGCTCCCTAACTCGTAGATACCCATGCTGATCCCACAGTAGGGTGTATCACTCCCTAAAGTGGCAACCCGATACTACTACAGATGCACGACTTATACCTACACAATGCAACAACGTCTTACCTACCAGCTCGGACCCATGCACGCACATGACTCCGTTGGACTAGCGTTGCCACCGCTAACCCGTTTGACCCCTTACAATCAATCCCAGTAAGCGTGTCCCGTCCTCTACCTAGTTCGAGCTCATATAGATACTAAATGGGTTACTGGTTGAAAAGGGTCCCCACACTTGACACAAGCTTTCCCATCTACGCTTGGTCCCCACTAGGATTTCCCACTTAACCTCTTCTTATTCATGTCTCATTACATGTTTCAACTTGGTTAAGTGTTTCTAATATTATTTCACATGTCACCCATGTCACCCACTTAACCCCATGTCCCACTACATGTCTTATCTTGGTTAAGTGTTATTTAATTCATTATAACCGTAATTTTGCAAGACTTCCCATATTAGATTCCGTTTTACGGTTACTGGATTTGTCGGGCAGGTCCGGGCAGGCTATACCGCAATCTGAATCTAACCTCATGTCTTTGCCTTATTACTCGTCCAGTTTATGCCTTTGAACTCTCACATTAGACTCCCGTTTGCGGTTGCTGGATGTGCCGGGCGGGTCCGGGCAGGCTTATACCGCAAACCAAGTCTAACATCGTGTCTTAGGCATTCATTATCTCGTTCTATTTTTCAAAACCTAACTTGAATTAATATCCATATTCCAATTTGTCTGTAATTCCCAATTTAGGCTATGTTCATAAATCTCATTCTAATTATGTCCATAATTCCATGTACATAAATTATACCAATTTATGCCCTAAGTTAATACATGATTACAAACCAATTTATGCCAATTACATAATATTCAATGTTTTTCCCAAACTTTTCCCCAACGTCCTACGTCATTCGTACGTATAATTCACATAATATGTTAGGCTCGTCGTTAGCCTAACTCATAAGAAAAAGGAAAAGAAGAGGGAAATAGACATCATCCACACATAATATAGATCCAATAATCATATGGAATATGAACTTGCATAGAATAGGATAGATCTAATCAACATAAACTTGCATAGATCTAATTAACATAAACTTGCATAGAATATGATAGATCTACTCAACATAAACTTGCATAAATCTAATTAACATAAACTTGCTAGATCTAATTAACATAAACTTGCATAGATCTAATTAACATAAACTTGCATAGAATAGAATAGATCTAATCAACATAAACTTGCATAGATCTAATTAACATAAACTTGCATAGTTTAACATAAACTTGCATAGATCTAATTAACATAAACTTGCATAGAATAGAATGGATCTAATTAACATGAACTTGCGTGGCATAGAATAGAGTAGATTTAATTTCGCATATGAATCTACAAAATAGATCCAATAACATATGATAACAGAACTGACATATCTCAACATAATAGATCTAATAGCATATGATACAGGCATAGTCATACAGTCCAATTCACACTTATCACCATTAATTTTAATTAATTATCTTGTGAAAGTAACTGTACTCACAGTGGTAGAACAGGAAAGAATATAGATCTGAATTAAGCGTTTGTTGTGGTTCTAGAATCGTTTCCCTTTTTCACAATTCCTACGCTTTTATTCGTTGAAGAAGAGAAACTAGTTTAGTTTTGGATGCAGCAGCATGGAGGCTTATGAATGAATTTAGTTTAGATTAGGGCTAGATTAGATGTGCATATATAGATGTATTAGCTTAGTTAGAGCCTTTAGATTAACTAGGAGTTCATCAGAACCACACAGCTCAAAGACACGTCATCCAGCCAATCAGAAGAAGACACATCATCAGAACTCTCCAGAATCTTGTGTAGGTTTATGGCTCAGCATGGATGCACTTCCAAAGTGCGCCAGTGCAATTTTGTTCTGGCACACTTCCCAAGTGCGCCAGTGCATTCTGGTCCATTTCCTGAATTTTCTGCCCAACTTCTATCACCCGTAACTTTTTCATACGACATCCGTTTTACGCAAACTTGGACTCTAATTCAAGTAGAATTCTGAGACAAACACAATGGCGTAACCCGTTTTACTTAATTCTTCTTTTAATAATTAGTTATTCTTTAATTATCTCTTATGTCACGTTTTTAAAATTACGGGGTGTTATATTCTCCCTTCCTTAAAGGATTTCGTCCCCGAAATCTTCAAGTTAAGAAGAATGTATCTTACCATTCAATCATACATCTACTCATCCATCATCCACAAGCATCCATTGTCCTTAAAAGCTTTCTAATGCTATATGAACATATGAAAAAGTGTGTGTATATGTTCCTTATCTAATGCAAAGATCAGGCGGTCTACTTATTCAGTTGACCTCCTTAATGCAAAACATGATAGTGTCATGCGTCCATTATGTATGCAAAAGAATCCTAATGATACATATCATTTCTATATGAGTGCACAGTCATTCATTCAAATGCAACATCCATATGATAATACATTCAATATACATCCATAAATTTAAGTATGCACACTTATTATTATGCAATATGAAAGTGATTGAGCCGATCTAGTGCCTAATATGTGTGTAAATGTATCCACTAGCAACCACTAGCAAACACTTGGATCCACTTGCATGCACCAAACATAACATGTCTCAAACACATGTTTACAACCATAGGATTTTCCTACCTAAAGATCGAATATGTAATCGAGAGGATATACTAAACGATAGAATAAGCACAAACAAAGCGATAGAAAAAGGAGAAGTTAAGAACATACCCTCAAAAAGGAAAGGGTACGATGCACGCATCTTGTCTTCCGTCTCCCAAATCGTGTTCCCTTGATCATCTCCCCATTGGACTTTAACCAACTTGACCTCTCGGTTGCATAACTTCTTGACCTCCGATCCAAGGATGCATGTAGGAGCTCGTCTAATCGTGGCATCTCGCTCCACTTCCACTTCTCTAAGCATGCTCGGCTCCACTACTTCTGCGGTATCATGTAAACACTTCCTCAAATGCGACACGTGAAACACGTCATGAACACCACTAAGCTTCTCGGGCAACTTCACTCTGTAAGCCATCTGCCCAATCCTCTCTGTAATGGGGAACGGCCCTACGAACCTTGGTGCCAACTTCCGTACAGATCCAAAGCGAACTACGTTCCTCAGTGGTGATACTTTGATAAAATCCATGTCTCCAACACTGAACTCAAGATTGGTTCGTCTCTTATCAGCATATGACTTTTGCCAGTCTTGTGTCGTCTTCATGCATCTTTGAATCAAGGCTATCCTCTCCGAAGTTTCTCTAAGCATATCGGGCCCAAGCAATATCTTATCCGTAGATTCCCACCAACAAGTAGGTGATCGGTAAGGTAGTCCATATAAAGCCTCAAAAGGTGCCATTCCAATGCTAGTCTGATAGCTGTTGTTGTAGGGGAACTCTACCAATGGAAGATGTTCCTCCCATGTCCCTCCAAAATCCAAGATGCATAACCTCAAAAGATCTTCTAGAATCCGATCACTCTCTCGGTTTGGCCGTCCGTCTAAGGGTGATAAATGGTACTCAAACACAATTATGTTCCCACCGCCTCTTGCAAGCTCTTCCAAAACTCACTAGTGAAAATGGGATCTCGATTGATTATATACTATAAGGTATGTCGTGTAAATGAACTATCTCTCGAAGATAAACAGATGCTAACCACGTTGTGGTTCTTTTACTTTTAACGGGAATAAAATGGGCGCTCTTAGTAAGTCTATCCACCACTACCCAAATCCCCGTATTACCCTTCCTAGATCTTGGCAACCCATCGATAAAATCCATGGAAACACTTTCCCATTTCCACTGTGGAACCTCTAAAGGGTGAAGCAAACCACCAGGCTTCTTTTGCTCAGCGTTGACTTTCTGGCACACTGAGCATCTAGAAACGAACTCAGCCACGTCCTTCTTCATTCTGGCCCAAAAGAAAACTCGCTTCATGTCCTTATACATCTTGTCACCACCGTGATGTATGGTCATCTTAGAATGGTTTGCGTCTTCAAGGATCGCCTTCCTCAAACTCTCGTCTCGAGATACGCAAAGTCTCCCATCCCTATGCAACCAACCTTTGTCATATATAGTATACCTACTAAGATGGCTTGAAGACTCCCCTCTCGTGAACTTGTCTACTATCTCAACCAACTATGGGTCATCTTTCCGTGCCTCTCCAGCTCGACCTAAAAGCGTAAGTCGCACCTCTAGTGATGCCAAAAAACCGAGTACATAATCTATAGAAGGCCTAAAGTCAAAGGTAGATATGTACTCCAAGCTCTGCTGCTCAACAAACAAAGGACTCAAAGCCAACCTCTTTCGACTCAAGGCGTCAGCTATAACGTTACACTTACCAAGGGTATATGCAATCTCAAAATCATAGGATGCTAAGAAATCCATCCACCTCTGTTGCCTTAAGCTTAGATCTTTTTGAGAGAACAAGTACTTTAGAGACTTATGGTATGTATACAACTCAAACTTCTCACTAAGGAGATAATGGTGCCAAGACTTAAGCGCAAAAACTATAGCGAACAACTCTAAGTCGTGGGTAGGGTAATTCTTCTCATGGACCTTCAACTGTCTTCCACCATAGCATATCACCATTCCCTCTTGCATCAAAACTGCGCCAAGCCCTGTCCCGCAAGCATCGGTATAAACTGTGAATGGCTTACTCCCATTCGGCAAAACTAAAACTGGAGTTGTCGTCAAAGCCCTCTTCAAACGTTGGAAAGCATCGTCACAATCAACATCCCAAGAAAAAGTCAAGTTATTCTTCGTCAACCGTGCAAGTGAGGCTGATATCTTCACTAAGTTCTTAATGAACTTCCTATTGTATCCCGCAAACCCAAGAAAACTTCTTACTTCCGTTGCATTTCTAGGAATCTTCCAATCTTGGATTGCCACCACCTTCGCGGGATCCACTGCTATCCCCTCCTTAGAGATCATGTGCCCTAATAATCTCACTTCCTTCCTCCAAAAATGACATTTGGAGAACTTAGCTTTGAGTTGATGTGCTCGAAGGGTCTCTAAGACTTCCCTAATATGTAAGGCATGCTCTTGCTCGCTTCTAGAGAAAATCAAAATATCATCAACAAAGACTACCACGAACTTGTTTAGAAACTCCCTAAACACTCTACTCATCAAGTCAACAAAATATGCGGGTGCATTCGTCAAACCAAAAGGCATGACGAGCCATTCGAAGAAACTGTTGGGGGTCCTAAATGCAGTCTTATCTATGCTGTCCTCAGCCACCCTTAGCTGATGAAACCCTATAGCTAAATCGAACTGCGAGAAAACCGAAGCTCCAACCAACTGATCGAACAAGTCTATCCTCGGCCATGGGTGTCTGTTCTTCTTCGTGAAATTATTCAGCTCCCTATAGTCCATGCACATTCTGAGCGAACCATCAGCCTTCGTAGCAAAAACAACCGGAGCACCCCACTCTGAGATATTTCTTCTTATGAACCCTTTCTCAAGCAACTCTTTCACTTGTTTACTAAGCTCCCTCCTTTCTCTTAGAGCCATGTGGCGCACTGGTAATGCAACTGGCTTTGCATTATCTAGTAAGTATATACGGAAGTCTATCTCGCGTCCCGGGGGTAAATCCTGAACCTCATCAAAGACGTCACCATGCTCACGGACTACACAAACAGATTCCAAATCATCGATGGACGTATCAAATGATTCTAAGTAGCTAAGCATCACCGGACCTCTAACACAAGAAATATCAAGGGTCCTTCCACAATGAGTCAACAATCTAACTACCCTCCTTTCGCAGTCTAGGATGACACCATGCCTGGCTAGCCAATCCGTCCCCAAAATCAAGCCGTAGCCCATGAAACCAAGAATGTAGGTGTAACATTCAAACTCAACGCCATACACATATATTCTCAAATCCCGACATAACATAGAAAGATGAGCCATACCCTCAATAGTATTTGAGACTACTACGAGATCCATAACTAAACTAGTATTTAGGTGCAGTGTTTCAACTAACGAAGCAGATATGAATGAGTGTGAAGCGCCAGAGTCAAACAAAGTTCGAACAGGATGATCAAAAAGGAAAATCAAACTTTCAACAGAAATGTTTCTACCTCTCTCTTCTCCTGGTGCCATGAGAGCATGAACTTGCCCTCTAGAAGTAGATCCTGTCCTCTGCCCTTGCCCTTGTCCTTGCCTCCTTGGGAAATCTTTAATCAGATGTCCTGACTCACCATATTGGAAGCAACCAGTCTTCTTCTTCTTTCTACAGTCCTTGCTCAGGTGGCCCGATGGTCTACAATTAAAACACCTTTTCTTCCCTTTGCCTTCGTTATCCTTACCACCTTTCTTTTGTTTTTGTTGTGCTTTCTTTGGATCCACCTTCTTATCCTGTGCCTTATTAACATTAGCACCTTTCTCCTCTTCATGCATAACCGCCATGTCAGCAAGTTTCTCGAAAGTAGCCCCCATAGGAATGTGGGACATGGACAATCCGTGTAACGGTTCATTCGAACCCTTAGCAAATCTCAAGACCTTCTTATGCGGTGTATTCACCAACTCTAAGCCGAATCTTGCTAACTGGTTAAACTTATTAACGTACTCCTTCACAGACAAACTCCCTTGTTTTAAAGCTAAGAACCTCTCCATGTATAAACTCTCCTCTGCTCGTGAACGAAATTTCAACTCGAACCTCTGTCTGAAATCCATCCAAGTTTCCACTGCACGTTCTCTATTCGTGACCTTCCGCCAAAACGAGGCATCGTCTTTCATTAACCAAGCAGCTAGTTGAACCTTTCTTCCATCATCTACCTCAAAGATACCAAATAAGTCCTCCACTTCCTTGAGCCAGTTTCTAGCTTCGACGAACGTCTCAGTCCCATGAAAAGGTTTTCCGCCCATTGCCCGAAAGTCCTTGCATATCTTAGAAAAAGCGTCTACTCGGGAAGGACGAGGAGAAGCGGCTGTAGCTGGGGGAGGAGGGACGTCTGTTAGGCCTGCGGCGGCGGCCCTAGCCTCTAGATACCTTCTGAACCAGCCCGGTATTTGTTCACCCTTGGGTATAACGGGTTCCCCAGAGAAGCTGAAAAGGAAAAAGGAAGAGATTCAAAACAGAGAATCAAAAGATAGATATATGGCTTTTGGGGATTATGTTTTTCATAGTAAACATTTCTCTTAAAAGTACTCTCTTTAAAACCTATTTTTGAAAATACTTCTTAAAAAGAATGCTTTTTGAAAACGGGTTTCAAAATCTTTTATCTGTTCTGGTAACCTTCAGCTCTGATACCACGTGTAACACCCCACGTCCATTAATGTCACTCACAAAGGGAATGCATCAACTTTCATGGAGCATTATAAGTGTATTGAACAGAACATCACAAGACAGATATATAAAAATGGTACTTCAAAATTTAAAATAACTTCATTGCAGCGAAAACGGAACATAGTTTGGTTACAACATCAAAATCAACTAATAAAACCAAGTACACAAATATCCATCTTGGTCAAATTATTACATGAAAACCAAAAGCATGATCCCATTACAAATAGCCATAATAAAAAAGAAAATAAAGCTGAACATTATTTTCAGCAACTCCAAGGACTTCCAAAAGAGAGAGAAAGAGATCCAAGTCAAGCTCCACTAGTCCCACCCTGAGAACTTGGAGGGGGAAAAGGAAAGAAAAGAGGCGAAACAAACGAGGTCAGACACAAAGTATGGCGAGTCCAGTGACTTTAACAATATAATCATTAAAGTAACATGATAAGACATAAACTGGATATAAGAAATGACTGTAACATAAACAGGTATGACAAGGTAAGCAAGATGGACAAGATAAACATTGATTGCGCTTCTAATCACTATAAGATAATTCCTACACACACCAATACTAGTTATACAGAAAGTTGATCCCTCTTATTAATCATAATGATAATGATAATGGTAGTTTCGTGTACTCCTAGCTGCTGTCACAGGTGCGGCCTGCTCCTATCTCCACTAGTTGTACCCACTACCCTCCCTATTCGCTTGGTTCCCTGACTCGTAGATACCCGTGTTGGTCCCATAGTAGGGTTTATCACCCCCTAAAGTGGCAACCCAATATTACTAAGGATGCACGGCTTATACCTACACGATGCAACAACGTCTTACTTACATGCCCGGACCCATGCACGCACATGACTCCGTTGGACTTCCGTTGCCACCGCTAACGCATTTGATCTCTTAAAATCAATCCCACTAAGCGTGTCCCGTCCTCGACCTAGTTCAATCTCACATGATACAAAATGGGTTATTGGTTGAAAAGGGTCCCCACACTTGACACAAGATTTCCCATCTACGCTTTGTCCCCACTAGGATTTCCCACTTAACCCCTTCTTATTCATGTCTTCTTACATGTTTCAACTTGGTTAAGTGTTTATAATTATATTTCACATGTCACCCATGTCACCCACTTAACCCCATGTCCAACTACATGTCTTATCTTGGTTAAGTGTTATTTAATTCATTATAACCGTAATCTTGCTAGACCTCCCACATTATATTCCGTTTTGCGGTTGCTGGATTTGTCGGGCGGGTCCGGGCAGGCTTATACCGCAATCTGAATCTAACCTCGTGTCTTTGCCTTATTACGCATCTAGTTTATGCCTTTGACCCCTCACATTAGACTTCCATTTGCGGTTGCTAGATGTGCTGGGCGGGTCCGGGCAGTCTTATACCGCAAACCAAGTCTATCCTCGTGTCTTAGGCATTCATTATCTCATTCTATTATTCAAAACTCAATTTGAATTAATATCCATATTCCAATTTGTCCATAATTCCCAATTTAAGCTATTTTCATAATTCTCATTCTAATTATGTCCATAATTCCATGTACATAAATTATACCAATTTATGCCCCAAGTTAATTACATGATCACAAACCAATTTATGCCAATTACATAATATTCAATGTTTTCCCCAAACTTTCCCCCAACGTTCCTATGTCATTCGTACGTATAGTTCACATAATATGTTAGGCTCGTCGTTAGCCTAACTCATAAGAAAAAGGAAAAGAAGAGGGAAAGAGACATCATCCACACATAATATTGATCCAATAATCATATGGAATATGAACTTGCATAGAATAGGATAGATCTAATCAACATAAACTTGCATAGATCTAATTAACATAAACTTGCATAGATCTAATTAACATAAACTTGCATAGAATAGGATAGATCTACTCAACAGAAACTTGCATAGATCTAATTAACATAAACTTGCATAGATCTACTTAACATAAACTTGCATAGATCTAATTAACATAAACTTGCATATAATAGAATAGATCTAATCAACATAAACTTGCATAGATCTAATTAACATAAACTTACATAGATCTAATTAACATAAACTTGCATAAAATAGAATGGATCTAATTAACATGAACTTGCATAACATAGAATAGAGTAGATTTAATTACGCATATGAATCTACAAAATAGATCCAATAACATATGATAACATAATTGGCATATCTCAACATAATAGATCTAATAGCATATGATATAGGCATAGTCATACAGTCCAATTCACAGTTATCACCATTATTTTTAATTAATTATCTTGTGAAAGTAACTGTACTCATAGTGGTAGAAGAAGAAAGAATATAGATCTGAATTAAGCATTTGTTGTTGTTCTAGAATCGTTCCCCTTTTTGACAATTCCTATGCTTTGATTCGTTGAAGAAGATAAACTAGTTTAGTTTGGATGCAGCATCATGGAGGCTTATGAATGAATTTACTTTAGATTAGGGTTAGATTAGATGTGCTTATATAGATGTATTAGCTTAATTAGAGCCTTTAGATTAACTAGGAGATCATCAGAACCGCAGAGCTCAAAGACATGTCATCCAGCCAATCAGAAGAAGACACGTCATCAGAACTCTCCAGAATCCTGTGCAGGTTTCTGGCTCGGCATGGATGCACTTTCCAAGTGCACCAGTGCATTTTTGTTCTGGCGCGCTTCCTAAGTGTGCCAGTGCATTCTGGTCCATTTCCTAAATTTTCTGCCCAACTTCTATCATCCGTAACTCTTTCATACGACATCCGTTTTACGCAAACTCGGACTCTATTTTAAGTAGAATTCTGAGACGAACACAATGGCGTAACCCATTTTACTTAATTCTTCTTTTAATAATTAATTATTCTTTAATTATATCTTATGTCACGTTTTTAATATTATGGGGTGTTACATGTCGAAACCAGGGTCGACCCCTAAGGGGTGGGTCGACCACCTAGGGCTGAGGTGGTAGTCGATTTCGGGGGCTAGCAGCTATAAATAAAGGTCCATTTCTCTTGTTTTCTTACACTGAAATCAATGGAGGCCAAATGTTGTCGGTGCTTGGACTTAATCGGATCCTTTTCTTCTTCTGCAATCAAAGATTAGAGATTCAAGTGTAGATCCGTGACTCAACAATCTTCTCTTCTAGTTCTATTTTCTAAATCTAAACATTGAGAGTTTTAAGTTACTTTTATATTTAAATGAATAAAAGTAAAAATTATATGACTATAGTTTGGATTTATTCCTGTGGCTGAATTATATCGGATCTATTGTAAATTGTGAATCTATGACATTCTGAATTAGTTATGACTTAGATCTTAATCTTTATAATATCAGATTTATTGTAACTTGTGAATCTATGACATTCTAACATAACTATGATGTAGATCTTAACCTTTATTATGTTAGATCTACTTTTGATTTTAGATCTAGTTTATTATTTAGATTACCTTGTGCCTATCACATTTGATCTGAACTAGTTGGACATCTAAATTATTATTTAGATCTTGCTATGCTTATTATGACATTCCTACCATGTTAGAACTAGTTTAATTATAACAAGTTCACTGGATCTATTCTTATATGTACACCTTGCTATGCTTCACGATATTAAAGTGTAATTAATTCTAAATGAAAGAATTAAGGGAAATGGGTTATGCCATTGTGTTCGTCTCGGAATTCTGCTTGAGATAGAGTCTGAGTTTGCACGAATCGGACTCCGTATGAAGGAGTTATGGCCTTCGGAAGTTTCAGAATAAAATTTAAATTCAAACAGCTCAGTTTAAAATTCAAAATTCGAATTTCAGGTTCAAACTGGACTGGGCGGGAAAATTCCCGCCCAGAGACCAGGTTGACCATAGGGTCGACCATGGTGTCGACCTGGCCTCCCCAGGTTGACCACAGTGTCGACCTGGCCCCCCCAGGTCGACCAAAGTGTCGAACTGCCCCCCCCCCCCCACCCTAGGTCGACCATAGTGTCGACCTGGGTGTCGACTTGCCAGTCGACCTGCCTGGTCGACCTGCCTGGCTAGGTCTGGCTCTGGCTCGAATTTCTGTGGCTCTGTGTGTCACTAGGGCTGACGTGTCACCTCTTGATTGGCTCTTTGAACTTTGGATGGCCTAGATTCCTCTTGTCTTCATCTGACGGCTCAAAAAAATTAAAAATCTATAAATACACCCTAAGTCTCAACTGAAAATTCACACAAAAAAAGGAGTCTTCATGCTGCTAGGGAGGAATTGAACATAGCCGTCAAGAGAGAAAAGCCTAGAGATGAATCAAATTAAGAAGAAGATTAAAGTTTAATCAAATTAATCAACGCAACATTAGTCTACCCAAAGGAGCGCATCTCAATTTCAGAATTCAGAATCCAGAATTCAAGATTCTGCATTCGTTGTAAGTATAGTGACCTTTCAGAATATGAATAAAAACTGTGATGTGATTCAATGTAAATGAAAATAGAATTGTGCTTTCGTATTGTATAAATTCTATGTATTGTGATGGTTCTATCATGACTTGTGTATTGATGTTTATGGCATAAAATTGATTGATGCAAGCCTATTAAACAATTGTATATGAAAACAATGGCACTTGCAAGTTTGTGGCAAAAACTAGAAATTGATCCCTTTATGTATATGTCGATGGCATGGACTATGTATATTCCCTTAGTATAAATTTGAATTTATGTAAACATGTTCTAGATTTGAAACCTTTTATGCCTACATGACCCAAAACCTATGATATCAAGTTCATATTTATTTGCAAAGTATAATTGGATCTATGTTAAGTATCGTTTGGGTTTCATAAACTATGCAAGTTCATGTTTATTTGCAAAATATAATTGGATCTATGCTAAGCATCGTTTGGGTCTCATAAACTATGCAAGTTCATGTTGAAATAGGCTATGTGATTAGATGTTATTGGACATTTTGGTGAATATACAACATGCTAGTTTTGTGGTTGACATTATGCCAAGTTCAACCTGTTTAAACACAAGATTGTATTAGCCTAAACTATGTCATTTCATATGTCAACTACTTAGTTATACTTTGATTTGAATGCAAGTTCACATGACCCATCATTTATGTTAGTATCGCTAAATTGCAAGTTCATGCGCCACACACCCTTATATGTTGTAAAATATTACATGTTCTTGATTTCCCCTTTTCTTACGCTTATAAAGTTGGGCTGAATTGTGTCGAGCCCAACATTTGTTATAACGTAACAAACGTATAAACGGGGGTAATAACGTTGGGTGTAAAACATTGAAAATATATGTTGGCATGTTTGGCACATGCCAACGACAATGACATTTAAAGCGGTATAAATTGCAATACCCAAGAATAATAGACATGACATTTACCTATATAATTGAGAAGTAATAAAATATGTAAATTTAGAAAACACGATATGCTTAACCCGAGGTTGGATTGAGTTGTGATGTAAACCTGCCTGGAACCGCCCGGCTGTCCAGTAGTCACAACAATACCTATCCAATAAGGGTGATTAAGCATTCAGCCCAATAATGACCCGAGGTTAGACTGAGCTACGGAGTAAACCTGCCCGGAACCAACCGGCATATCCAGTAACCGTAGCAATACCTGTCTAATGTGAGTGGTCAGGTGCTCCTAAGAGGCTACGGACAGATGGTAGGGTTAAGTCAACTATAACACTTAACCAAATTCCACATGTTAACAAGAATTGATGGGTGGGGTTAGGTAAATACATACACTTAACCACTTAACATGTTTGACTAGAAAATCCTGGTAACGAGGTACCCGTTTCAGCAGTAACCCAAGTTAGGTATCAACGGTACCCTGAAACTAGGCAAGGTGGGGCACGATTACTGGGCTGATTGTAAGCGGTCAAAACAACGACGGTGGGTGCACAGTGTAGGTCTAATGGGGTGCGGGCATGCACACACTCCGGAGCAGACAACCAGGGCACTGGGGACACCAGTAGTATAACCTATGCCTTCTAGAATTTGTGTCGGGGCCGCCACCATGGGTCTTGATACACCACATGGTGGGACCAGCATAGGTATCTACAATTCTTGGGGGCCGTATGACACATGTTAACGCGAGTAGGAGCCGATCTTTAGGAAATGGGGATCACTTCACCCTCAACATGGGGTATTAGTTGGAATAAACTCAAGTAGGTGCAGAGATATGGTATGGGTGCGATAGTACATTCGACACTTCCTTAGCTTGTGACACTTTCCTATTTTCAGTATATATCTATCATGCCCTTTTCTTATTCACATACTGAAGAGTTGCTAGATTTACTCAGGCTTTATGTCTGACACTATTTTCTTTTCGTCTTCTTTTCTTTCGTTTACCCCCCCGGTCCACAGGGAGGAAACAGCTCATCTCAGTCAGGCTCTTTACAAGCTCCAAGAATGTAGATGTATGATTTGGATCTCTTTTGCTCGGATTATGGCTTTGGATATCACTTTGGGGATTTTTGTCACTTTATTTATGTTTTATGCTTCTTTAATAATCAAGATAGTTATGAGGTTATAATGATGGAAGTATTTTGAGACAAATATGGAAATGTTTTGTTGGAACACATATTGATGAAATAAAAGTCTGTTTGGTTTCCGCTGTTTAAAATATGTGTATTTATATCTGTCTTGAGTTTATCTGTGGCCTTTTACTTATAAACCTCCACTAAAGTTAAGGCATTCCCTTTGTGAGTGACCTTAACGGAGGTGGGGTGTTTCACTTGGTATCAGAGCATAGGTTTACCAGATAAGATAAAAGTTTTTGAAATTGTTTTCAAAAAGAAAGTTTAAAGAAGCATTTTTCAAGAAAAAGCGTTATGTTTATAAAAAGACAAAATCCCCCAATGCCATGTGCCCTATCTATCTCTCTCTATCCTTCGTTTTGAATCTTTCCTTTATGTTTCAGCATGTCTGGGGACCCTACTTCTCAGCTACAGATGCTTTTACTCCTCCTCCTCCTCCTCTACGTGAACCAGCAAACGGGAGAACCACCGAACAAGAAGACGGATGATAGTCAAGGAGGAAAGGACCACAACAATAATAACAAGACACGTGGGAAAAGGAAATGTTATTTCTGTGGCATTGTTGGACACGTGGTGAACGACTGCAGAAAGAAGAAGAGGAAGATTAGTGCTACTTGCTTCTATTGCGGTGAGGCTGGACACATGGCTAAGGAATGCCCTAAGAAGCAAGGGCAAGGCCCGCAAGCAGGACCTTCTGGGGGTACCTCTTTAACCTCTTGTCCTAGATGCTTTGTTTTATCCTGCTTATCTTCTTAATCCTATCTTGAGAACTTTAGGTAGTAATATTTCTGTAGAAAGTGTAGTTTATCTTTATGATCATCCAGTTCGCACACTTTTTGACTCTGGCGCATCACACTCTTTTATTTCATCTGCCTTAGTAGAATCTCTGCATCTAGACACTAGTATGGTAGAAGATCCCTTAGTAGTTTCAAATCCAATTGGGGGCTCCGTTTACTTGTCAATGGTTTGTTTGGGTTTGAAAATCTCTATTCTCAGCGTTGAGTTTAGTTGTAATGCCTTTGTCTTGGGCTTCTCGGGATATGGTTTGATCTTAGGCATGGACTTGTTATCCGGTAATAGTGCCATTCTTGATTGTGAGAAAAGAGTAGTAAGACTCTTGACTCGGCTTGGTAACACTCTAGAAATTTCTTGTAATCCCTTGAATGATGTTATGCTTAGTTATCTAGAGTCGCTTGATGCTTCCGATGAGAATTTGCAATCAGTTAGATTAGTCCGGGAATATCCGGATGTCTTTGAGGAGGTGAAAGGCTTACCTCCGAGGCGGGAAATAGACTTCCGCATATATCTTGTGGATAACGCAAAGCCTGTAGCTTTACCTGTCAGACACATGGCTCCAAGGGAGAGAAAGGAGCTCAGTAAGCAGATTAAAGAACTTCTCGAAAAGGGGTTCATTAGACAGAGCATTTCGGAATGGGGTGCTCCAGTGGTGTTCGCAACCAAAGCGGACGGTTCGCTTCGCCTTTGCGTCGACTATAGGGAGTTAAACAAATTGACCAAGAAAAATAGGCACCCTCTTCCCCGAATTGACGATTTGTTTGATCAGCTTGTAGGTGCTATGGTCTTCTCCCAACTTGATCTGGCAACTGGATTCCATCAGTAACGAGTAGCTGAAGATAGTATTGATAAAACGGCGTTCAGAACCCCAGACGATTTCTTCGAGTGGCTTGTCATGCCTTTCGGCTTGACAAACGCACCCGCTTATTTCGTAGACCTAATGAGCAGGGTGTTCAGAGAATTCCTCAACAAATTTGTGGTTTTCTTCGTAGATGATATCTTAATCTTCTCAAAGAGTGAGGAAGAGCATGCTCAGCATCTGAAAGAAATCATGGAAACTCTTCAAGCCCATCAACTAAAAGCCAAATTCTCCAAGTGTCACTTCTGGAGAAAAGAAGTAAGATTTCTGGGGCATATAGTGTCCAAAGAGGGGTTGGCTGTGGACCCCGCGAAAGTGGTGGCAGTGCAAGATTGGAAAACACCTAGAAATACAACCGAAGTTCGAAGCTTTCTTGGGCTAGCCGGTTTTTACCGAAAGTTTATTAGGGATTTCGCGAAAATCTCAGCCCCACTCACAAGGCTAACAAAGAAGAATCTGGCGTTCACTTGGGATTTGGATTGCGAGTTTGCTTTCCAACGATTAAAAAGGGCTCTCACAACAGCTCAGTTCTGACTTTGCCAGATGGAAGCAAAATGTTCATAGTATACATAGATGCATGTGGAACGGGACTAGGCGTTGTTCTAATGCAAGAAGGAAGGGTAGTAGCTTATGGCGGAAGACAATTGAAAGTTCATGAAAAGAACTACCCAACCCACGATCTTGAGTTAGCCGCCATCGTCTTTGCGCTTAAGTCTTGGCGCCATTTTCTCCTAGGTGAGAAGTTCGAACTATACACTGACCATAAATCGTTGAAATATCTCTTCTCGCAGAAGGATCTTAACTTGAGACAGCAAAGATGGATGGAGTTTCTTGCCTCGTATGACTTTGAAATTTCCTATACTCTCGGCAAAGGCAACGTAGTAGCAGACGCGTTGAGCCAAAAGAAACTGACCTTAAGTCCACTCTTCGTAGAGAGGCAAAGCTTGGAGTATATAGCCAGTTTTAACTTTAGGCCCTCCTCGGATTTTGTATCGCGTTTATTAGCATCTCTCGAAGTACGCCCTACTCTCTTAGACTCAATAGGGGCTGCACAACGTGAAGACCCTCAGCTTGTGGATGTGATTGATAAACTTATTAGGGGTGAGACTTCTAGTCACCTCAGTAGATACGCCATCGATGATAAGGGTTGGCTGAGGCGAGATGGAAGATTATGCATCCCACAAGCAAGGAAGTTGACAAAGAAGGTTCTCGAGGAAGCGCATCATTCCAAGATGACTATACACCCTGGCGGTGATAAGATGTACAAGGATATAAAAAGGACTTTCTTTTGGAGCGGCATGAAGCAAGACGTGGCAGATTTCGTCTCTAAGTGCATGACCTGCAAACGGGTTAAGGCGGAACAAAAGAAACCTAGAGGACTACTTCACCCTTTAGAGGTCCCACAGTGGAAGTGGGATAGCATTTCAATGGACTTCATTGATGGAATACCTAGGTCGAGAAAAGGCAACACTAGCATTTGGGTAATAGTGGATAGGCTTACTAAAAGCGCCCACTTATACCTATCAAGAGTAGAAGGACTGTCGCATCTCTAGCATCTCTTTATCTCAAGTAAATAGTTCGACTCCATGGGATACCCTCCAGCATTGTTAGTGACCGAGACCCTATTTTCACAAGCGAGTTTTGGCGGAGTCTGCAAGAAGCTGTAGGCACACAGTTATGTTTGAGCACGGCCTATCACCCCCAAACCGATGGCCAAACGGAAAGGGTGAATAGAGTTTTAGAGGATCTTTTGAGACTTTGCGTTCTTGACTTTGGAGGGACTTGGGTGGATCACCTTCCTTTAATGGAATTTTCCTATAACAACAACTACCAAGCTACCATCGGTATGGCACCCTTCGAAACCTTATATGGAAGACCGTGCAAATCACCAACTTGTTGGTGGGAGTCTACAGATAGGCTTATACTTGGGCCAGATATGATTCGAGAGACTTCAGAGAAAGTGGACTTGATACGTAGAAGGATGAAGACAGCCCAAGACAGACAAAAATCCTACGCCGACAAAAGAAGGACCGACCTTGAGTTTGAGGTTGGGGATAGGGTTTTCCTTAAGGTATCACCTTTAAGGAACGTCGTTTGTTTTGGATCCGTAGGAAAGCTAGCACCAAGATTTGTAGGACCGTTTCCTATCATCGAGAAGGTTGAGAAGATGGCCTATAGATTAGAGCTACCCGAGAGACTGGCCGGAGTTCACAACGTCTTTCATGTTTCTCACCTCCGGAAGTGTTTGCATGAGTCTGTGGAAGTGGTGGAACCTAACATTATAGAAGAAGCCGAAGTGGAACGTGAAGCAACTGTGAGGAGAGTTCCAACCCGCATCTTAGGAACTGAAGTGAAAAATCTATGCAACCGCGAAGTCAAACTCGTTAAAGTTCAGTGAAGCGATGTCGAGGAAGACGCGACTTGGGAAACTGAGGACAGAATACGCGCCACCTACCCTCTTCTTTTTGAGGGTACATCTTTGATCTCTCTTTTTCCTTAAGTTATGCTTTATCTATCTTTTTAGGTATATCTCCTCGGTCCTTTTCCTAACTCCTTAGGTAGAAAACAAATGGATGCAAACATGTATTTGAAAATATGTTATGGATGATGGCTGCAAATGGTTGCTAGTGGTTGCTCGTGGATGCATATACACACACACCCTAGGTTATAGATCGGCTCAGTCACTTCATATTGCATATGCATATATATATATATGTATTCTCATTTGTATATGGTTGAAACTTGATATGCTGTCATATGGTTGTCGCATTTGTATGAATAAGTTGTGCACTCATGTAGAATTATGAGTAGGAAAATTTGCATACATAATGGATTCATGACACTTACATGATTCGCATTAACGAGGTCAACTGAATCAGTAGACCGCCTGATTTCTGCATTAGATAAGGACATGTATACACACTATGCATATAATCATGAAGCATTAGAAGTCTTTTAAGAACAGTGGATGCATGTGTTTGTTGGTTGAGTAGATGGACTGTTGGATGGTAGGATATACATTCTTCCTAACTTGAAGATTTCGGGACGAAATCCTTTTGGGGGGGGGGGGAGAATGTAACACCCCGTGAATTCTATAACATTAAGCTTCACGATATTAAAGTGTAATTAATTCTAAATGAAAGAATTAAGGGAAATGGGTTACGCCATTGCGTTCGTCCTGGAATTCTGCTTGAGATAGAGTCCGAGTTTGCGCGAATCGGACTCCGTATGAAGGAGTTATGACCTTCGGAAGTTTCAGAATAAAATTTAAATTCAAACAGCTCAGTTTAAAATTCTAAATTCGAATTTCAGGTTCAAACTGGGCTGGGCGGGAAAATTCCCACCCAGAGACCAGGTCGACTATAGGATCGACCATGGTGTCGACCTAGCCTCCCTAGGTCGACCACAGTGTCGACCTGGCCTCCCCAGGTCGACCATAGTGTCGACCTGCCAGTCGACCTACCTGGTCGACCTGGCGGGCTAGGCCTGGCTCGAATTTCTGTGGCTCTGTGTGTCACTAGGGCTGACGTGTCACCTCTTGATTAGCTCTTTGAACTTTGGATGGCCTAGATTCCTCCTGTCTTCATCTGACGGCTCAAAACAAATTAAAAATCTATAAATACACCCTAAGTCTCAACTGAAAATTCACACAAAAAAAATATGAAAGGTGTCGTCATGCTGCTAGGGAGGAATTGAACATAGCCGTCAAGAGAGAAAAGCCTAGAGACGAATCAAATTAAGAAGAAGATTAAAGTTTAATCAAATTAATCAACGCAACGTTAGTCTACCCAAAGGAGCGCATCTCAATTTCAGAATTCAGAATCCAGAATTCAAGATTCTGCATTCGTTGTAAGTATAGTGACCTTTCATAATATGAATAAAAACTGTGATGTGATTCGATGTAAATGAAACTAGAATTGTGTTATTGTATTGTATAAATTCTATGTATTGTGATGGTTCTATCATGACTTGTGTATTGATGTTTGTGGCATAAAATTGATTGATGCAAGCCTATTGAACAATTGTATATGAAAACAATGGAACTTGCAAGTTTGTGGCAAAAACTAGAAATTGATCCCTTTACGTATATGTCGATGGCATGGACTATGTATATTCACTTAGTCTAAATTAGAATTTATGTAAACATGTTCTAGATTTGAAACCTTTTATGCCTACATGACCCAAAACCTATGATATCAAGTTCATATTTATTTGCAAAGTATAATTGGATCTATGTTAAGTATCGTTTGGGTTTCATAAACTATGCAAGTTCATGTTTATTTGCAAAATATAATTGGATCTATGCTAAGCATCGTTTGGGTCTCATAAACTATGCAAGATCATGCTGAAATAGGCTATGTGATTAGATGTTATTGGACATTTTGGTGAATATACAACATGCTAGTTTTGTGGTTGATATTATGCCAAGTTCAACCTGTTTAAACACAAGTTTGTATTAGCCTAAACTATGCCATTTCATCTGTCACCTACTTAGTTATACTTTGATTTGAATGCAAGTTCACGTGACCCATCATTTATGTTAGTATCGCTAAATTGCAAGTTCATGCGCCACACACCCTTATATGTTGTAAAATATTACATGTTCTTGATTTGCCCTTTTCTTATGCTTATAAAGTTGGGCTGAATTGTGTCGATCCCAACATTTGTTATAACGTTGCGAACGTATAAACGGGGTAATAACGTTGGGTGTAAAACATTGAAAATATATGTTGGCAAGTTTGGCACGTGCCAACGACAATGACATTTAAAGCGGTATGAATTGCTATACCCAAGAATAAAAGACATGACATTTACCTATATAATTGAGAAGTAATAAAATATGTAAATTTAGAAAACACGATATGCTTAACCCGAGGTTGGATTGAGTTGTGATGTAAACCTGTCCGGAACCGCCCGGCTGTCCAGTAGTCACAAACATACTATCCAATGTGGGTTGTTAAGCATTGAGCCCAATAATGACCCGAGGTTAGACTGAGCTACGGTGTGAACCTGCCCGGAACCGACCGGCATATCCAGTAACCGTAGCAATACCTGTCTAATGTGAGTGGTCAGGTGCTCCTAAGAGGCTAAGGGAAGATGGTAGGGTTAAGTCAACTATAACACTTAACCAAATTCAACATGTTAACAAGAATTGATGGGTGGGGTTAGGTAAATACAGACACTTAACCACTTAACATGTTTGACTAGAAAATCCTGGTAATGAGGGGTTCGTTTCAGCAGTAACCCAAGTTAGGTATCAACGGTACCCTGAAACTAGGCAGGGTGGGGCACGATTACTGGGCTGATTGTAAGCGGTCAAAACAACGGCGGTGGGTGCACAGTGTAGGTCTAACGGGGTGCGGGCGTGCACACACTCCGGAGCAGACAACCAGGGCGCTGGGGACACCAGTAGTATAACCTATGCCTTCTAGAATTTGTGTCGGGGCCGCCACCATGGGTCTTGATACACCCCATGGTGGGACCAGCATAGGTATCTACAATTCTT
The DNA here is from genome assembly GCA_030737875.1 of Allium sativum. Lineage (NCBI taxonomy): Eukaryota > Viridiplantae > Streptophyta > Magnoliopsida > Asparagales > Amaryllidaceae > Allium > Allium sativum. The sequence goes on along the minus strand of CM060916.1, from coordinate 742,980,668 downwards.
GGGGGCCGTATGACACATGTTAATGCGAGTAGGAGCCGATCTTTAGAAATTGGGGATCACTTCACCCTCAACATGGGGTGCCAGTTGGAATAAACTCAAGTAGGTGCAGAGATATGGTATGGGTGCGATAGTACATTCGACACTTCCTTTGCTTGTGACACTTTCCTATTTTCAGTATATATCTATCATGCCCTTTTCTTATTCACATACTGAAGAGTTACTAGATTTACTCAGGCTTTATGTCTGACTCTATTTTCTTTTCGTCTTCTTTTCTTTCGTTCCCCCCCAGGTCCACAGGGAGGAAACAACTCAGCTCAGTCAGGCTCTTTACAAGCTCCAAGAACGTAGATGTATGATTTGGATCTCTTTTGCTCGGATTATGGCTTTGGATATCACTTTGGGGAATTTTGTCACTTTATTTATGTTTTATGCTTCTTTAATAATCAAGACAGTTACGAGGTTGTAATGATGGAAGTAGTTTGAGACAAATATGGAAATGTTTTGTTGGAACACATATTGATGAAATAAAAGTCTATTTGGTTTCCACTGTTTAAAATATGTGTATTTATATCTGTCTTGAGTTTATCTGTGGCCTTTTACTTATAAACCTCCACCAAAGTTAAGGCATTCCCTTTGTGAGTGACCTTAACGGAGGTGGGGTGTTTCAATTTATGCTAGTTATGTTAGAATAATCACTATTGTCATCTTCCCATCACCTTTCCCTTTCGTTGTTTATGGCCAGGCTACTTTCTAGCCTAGGCATGTCACTAGATATATGTGAATGCGTTATTTAGGGAACATGGGAAAACATTAAAATTTGCATAACTTGAATAAGGTTTATGAGCATGAATTTGGACATATAATTCAATATGAGCATAATGGGGAAAAAGGGGCATGAACACCTATAAAGACATAGGTAATAATTTGATAATAATGAAATGCCTAGGATTACAGTAATTAGAAACTGTAATTGCACTTATGTCACAAGGTTAGATTGCACTTGCGGTGGAAGTCTGCCCAGAACCAACCGACATGTCCAGCGACCGCAAGTGTTGAATCTAATATGAGAGGTCTAAGTGCACAAATACGACCTGTGTTAAGATACGAGGTTAAGCCTTACTTATGGAAGAAATCTGCCTGGAACCAACCGGCATATCCAGCCTCCACAAGTTGTAGGCCTAATCTTGGAGGTCTGGCACACTTGAACCATAGAAGAATATGGTAGTGAATTGGAATACTTAACCTAGTTAAATCCGTAGGGATTGTGTGAACATGATAACTTGATTAGGGGTTAAGTAATGTTTAAATGGAACAGTGGGAAGGTTAAGTACATCTAGGGTTGGTGGGTAATATTTGTATATATAGGCCCACAAACTTAACCTGTTGGGGTTATGTAATTAAGACATTGTTAATTAAAACATAACTAGTGGAAAACCTAGTAGTAGGGATGTAAGAAAAAGGGGAGAGCTTGCATCATCTTGTGTGGGACACGTTTCAGTCAGTAACCCGTAATAGGTATCAAACAGGTACTCCGAACTAGGTTGGAGTGGGGCACGCTTACTGGGCTGAATATAAGAGATCCAAACGTGGGGACGGTGTCCAACGGTGCGTTCCATCAGGGTCATGTGCGTGCATGACTTTGTCTGCCCAGGAAAATAAGACGCTATGACATCAGTAGATATGGTTGTGCACATCCAAAAAATGAAGATTTGCCACTTTAGAGAGTGATACATCCTACATGGGGCCAGCACATGGTATCTACAGAGTAGGGAGCAGATCGATTAGGATAGTGGATAGGGTACATCTAGACTCTGGTAAGTTTAGGAGTCCATTATTGGGGTTGCATGTGGATTATATGGGGTTAAAACCTCTCACCAGAAGTAAACCTAAGTCTACCATCTTGTACATGTTGGGGATCATCTCATTCTGAATATACTAGCATCAGTGAAGAGAATAAACAGGGTATCATTAGGGAATCATATAAACTCTATCATGTCTACCTCGTCATACTTACCTTTTACAATGTTATCTTTCTTGTCCATCGTATATGCCTATTATGATACTTTTACTTGTTTACTTTCTAAAAGTAACTGGACTCTCTAAACTTTATGTTTGGCCCTTTTTGTTTCCTCTTCTTTCTTCCATTCCCCCCAGGTTCGCAGGGTGGGAATTCTTAGGCTTAGTCAGGACTCAGTTATCATCTTGCTTGGAACAACTTTTGAAGTATTACTCAAGTTAACACTTGGTATCAGAGCTAAAGGTTAACAGATTAGATAAAAGTTTTTTAAAATTATTTTCAAAAAGGTTTTAAGAAAGCATTTTTCAAAAAGAAAAGTCTATTTTGAAAAACATATTCCCCAAAGCCATATGTAATATCCTTCGATCCTTTGTCCAAACCTCTTTCCTTTTCGTTTCAGCATGTCTGGGGAACCTAATATCCCAGAGGACGTTACGATACCAGGCTGGTTCCGTAGGTATCTAGAGGCCATGGCGCCTGTCGGAGGTCAAGCTGACGTTCCTCCCCAAGTTGCACCTGTCGTTCCTCCTCCTCCTCCTCCAAGAGCAAATAATTTTGCTAAGATCTGCAAAGACTTTTGTTCCATTGGAAAAAAGCCATTCCACGGTACTGAGACGTTTGTAGAGGCAAGAAACTGGCTGAAAGAGACAGAGGATCTATTTGGAATTTTTGAGGTGGAAGATCGGAGGAAGATTCAGTTAGCTGCTTGGCTGATGAAAGATGAAGCTTCGTTTTGGTGGGAGGTGACGCAAGCTGGGCATCCGGTGGAAACTTGGGATGATTTTAGAATGAGGTTTGAGATGAAGTTTCTTTCCCAAGCATGAGAAAGACATGCAAATGGAAAGGTTCCTGGCGCTCAAGCAAGGGAGCATGACAGTTGAATAATATGTTAACAAATTTAACCAGCTGACAAGATTTGGATTAGAGCTGGTAGACACTCCGCATAAGAAAGCTTTGCGGTTTATCAAAGGACTAAATGAACCCCTTCATGGGTTGGCTATGTCCCATATTCCAATGGGAGCTACTTTTGAAAGGCTTGTTGATATGTCCTTGATGCATGAGGAAGACAAAAGAGAAAAGAAGGAAGTAAAGGCTGAGGAAACAACTCAAAATAAGAAGGCATGGCCCAAGAAAGGACAACAACAACAACCGAAGAAGGGCGGAAAGAATGAAAAGGCTAAAAATAAGAGGACGTGCAATTGTTGTGGGCGAGAGGGTCACTTGGCCAAGGACTGTAGGAAAAGGAAGAATGCTTGCTTCGTTTATGGAGAGGTTAGACACTATTCTAGGGAGTGCCTAAGGAAGCAAGGACAAGGACAAAGGGTAGGAACCTCTGGGGGGCAAGCGAATGCTCTCGTGACTAATGCTCCAGATAGTGGTAGGAAAGCTTCTGTGGAAGGTTTGATTTCTCTTTCCAATCACCCTATTAGAATCCTTTTTGATTCTGGTGCTTCAAATTCGTTTATATCTAGTTCTGTGATTGAATATCCGTACTTAAATACTAGTATGGTAGTAAATCCCATTATTGTCTCAAACCCCATTGATGGTTCAGCTCATTTATCTATGATTTGTCGGGGTTTGAGGATATTTATCTTAGGCGTCGAGTTTGAATGCGATGCGTATGTGCTCGGGTTTACGGGCTATGGGTTGTTTCTAGGGATGGATTGGCTATCCATGTATGGTGTCATTCTGGATTGTGAGAGGAGGGCCATTAGATTGTTGACTTGCCAAGGGAGGACCCTCGAGATTTCTTGTGACCCGCAAGGATATGTTATGCTTAGTTTCCTAGAGTATCTTGATGCACCTATCGATGATCTGCAATCTGTTCAAGTAGTCCGAGATTATTTCGATTGCTTTGATGAGGTTCTGGGTTTACCCCCAAGTCATGAGATAGATTTTCGCAAATATTTGGTAGATAATGCAAAGCCAGTTGCATTGCCCGTGCACCATATGGCTCCACAAGAAAGTAGGGACCTCAGTAAACAAGTAGGGGAGCTACTTGAAAAAGGATTCATTAGGCGAAGCACATCTTAAAGGGGTGCTCTAGTAGTATTCGCAACTAAGGCAGATGGTTTGCTTCGCTTGTGTGTAGACTATAGAGAGTTGAACAGACTCACTAAGAAAAACAGGCACCCGCTCCCAAGGATAGATAATTTGTTTGACTAGCTTGTTGGTGCGTCAGTATTCTCTCAGTTAGACTTGGCCACGGTGTTTCATCAGCTGAGGGTGGCCGAGGACAGTATTGATAAGACTGCTTTTAGGACTCCAGACAATTTCTTTGAGTGGCTCGTTAGGCCTTTTGGGCTGACGAATGCACCCTCCTATTTTGTTGATTTGATGAGTAGGGTGTTTCGGGAGTTTCTAAACAAATTTGTCGTAGTCTTTGTTGATGATGTCTTGATCTTCTCAAAGAATGAGGAAGAGCATGCCTTACATTTAAGGGAAGTTTTGAAAACTATGTGTGTGCATCAGCTTAAGGAAAAGTTCTCCAAATGTCATTTCTGGAGAAAAGAAGTGAGATTCTTAGGGTACGTGGTTTCGATAGAAGGGATAGAAACGGATCCCACGAAGGTTATTGCAGTTCAAGATTGGCAGATCCCAAAGAATGCAACGGAGGTGAGAAGCTTTTTGGGGTTGGCACGATATTACAGGAAGTTCATTAAGGACTTCATAAAGATATCAACCCCACTCACCAGGCCAACGAAGAAGAATCTGACGTTTTCGTGGGATATAGATTGTGATGTTGCTTTCCAACGACTGAAGAGGGCTCTGACAACAGCCCCAGTCCTAACCTTGCTCGATGGGAACAAAGTGTTTACATTACACACTGGCGCATGTGGTACAGGGCTTGGTGCAGTTCTGATGCAAGAGGGAAGGGTAGTATGTTATGGTGGAAGACAGCTAAGGGTTCATGAGAAGAACTACCCAACCCACGACCTAGAGCTAGCTGCCATAGTATTCGCTCTTAAGACGTGGTGCCATTATTTACTTGGAGAGAAGTTCGAATTGTACGCTGATCATAAATCTCTCAAGTACTTATTTTCGCAAAAAGATCTTAATTTCAGGCAGCAAAGGTGGATGGAATTCGTAGCATCTTATAACTTTGAGATTGCTTATACACTTGGCAAGGGTAATGTAGTGGCAGACACACTAAGTAGGCAGAGGATGGTCTTAAGTCCTTTGTTTGTGGAAAGGAAAATCTTGGAGTTTATATCGACTTTTGACTTTAGACCCTCCATCGAACTCTTGCCTGGCTTGTTAGCATCACTGGAGATACAACCTACTCTTATGGATCAGATAGGAGTTTCACAGCGAGTAGATCCACAGATTTTGGACATCTTGGATAGGCTCAGTAAAGGGGAGACTTCTAGTCATCTCAGTAGATATTCAACAGACGATAAAGGGTGGTTGCGACGAGATGGAAGGCTTCGTGTTCCCCGTATTGGAAGCTTGATAAAGACAGTCCTAGAAGAAGCCCATCATTCTAAGATGACGATTCATCCAGGTGGTGATAAAATGTATAGGGATATGAAGAGGGTTTTCTTTTGGGCTGGGATAAAGAGGGATGTGGCGGAGTTTGTTTCTTAGTGTTTGGTTTGCCAATAAGTTAAAGCTGAGCAAAAGAAGCCCAGCGGTTTACTTCATCCGTTAGAGGTCCCGTAGTGGAAGTGGGAGAGCGTCTTTATGGATTTCATAGATGGTTTGCCTAGATCAAAGAAAGGCAACACCAGTATTTGGGTGGTAGTAGATAGGCAGACTAAGAGCGCTAATTTATTTCCGGTTAAGGGCAAGAGGACGACATCATGGTTGGGATCAGTTTATGTTCGTGAGATAGTTCATCTTCATGGAATACCTTCCAGCATCGTAAGTGATCATGACCCCGTCTTCACTAGTGAATTTTGGAAGAGCTTGCAAGAAGCACTAGGAACACAATATGTTTGAGCACCGCTTATCATCCCTAGACCGATGGACAGACGGAGAAGGTGAACAGAGTTTTTGAGGATCTTTTGAGACTGTGCATTCTAGACTTTGGAGGTGCTTGGGAAGAGCATCTTCATTTAGTAGAGTTTTCCTACAACAATAGTTATCAAGCTAGCATTGGCATGGAACCTTTCGAAGCCTTATACGGATGACCTTGTAGATCACCGACTTATTGGTGGGAATCTACATAAAGACTATTGCTTGTTCCAGATATGGTTAGAGAAATGTCTAAGAAGATTGATCTTATTAGACGGCTAATGAAGACTGCTCAAGATAAGCAGAAATCCTATACAGACAAGAGAAGGACTGACATCGAATTTGAAGTAGGAGATATGGTTTTCATAAAGGTATCTCCATTGAGAAATGTGGTTTGGTTTGGATCTGTAGGGAAATTGGCTCCAAGATTTGTAGGGCCATTTCCAATAACAGAAAGAATTGGCCAAATGGCCTATAGGGTAAAGCTACCCGAGATATTATCTGGCGTTCACGATGTTTTCCATGTTTCTCATTTGCGGAAGTGCTTACATGATATTGCAGAAGTTGTTGAGCCACGTATATTGGAGGAAGTGGAAGTGGAGCGGGAAGCGATAGTTAGACGAATTCCTACCCGTATTCTTGGATTGGAAGTTAGGAAGCTACGCAATAAAGAAATCAAGTTGATGAAGGTTCAGTGGAGAGACAGCCCGGAGGATGCGACTTGGGAGACCGAAGATAGGATTCTTTCTTCGTACCCGTTCCTTTTCGAGGGTATGCTTTTAACTCCTTTTCCAAAGTTTTTATCTATACTTGTTTCTATCAGTTAAGTATATCCTATCAGTCAAATCTTCGACCTTTAGGTAGGAGTCCCATGATTATAAATATGTGTCTGAAACATGTTATTTTTAATGGATGCAAGTGGTTTCTCGTGAATGCATATACACACACATTAGGCACTAGATTGGCGATGTGTGTGCATTTTTATTCTTTTAATGTATGGAAATGGATGTACCATCATATGGATGTTGCATTTGGATGGATGATTGTGCACCCATAAAGAACTTACATGTTGAAATAGGATTATTGCATACATGTTGGATTCACGGCACTAACATACATTGCATTGCAATACGGAGATCACATGAATCAGTAGATCGCCTGATTTTTGCATTAGTATTGGGACATATATACAAACCTTTGCATATACTCATATAAGAATTAGAAAGTTTTAAGGACAATGGATGCCTGTGATTGGTGGATGAGTAGATGGATGTGTATGGTAGGATTCATTCTTCTTAACTTGGAGATTCTGGGGACAAGATCCTCTAAGTAGGGGAGAATGTAACACCCCGTATTTTGACAACACTAAAAAAGGATAAATTAAATAATAATTAATTTAATATTCATAATTAAGGGAAATGGACTGCGCCATTGCGTCTGTCCCGAAATTCTGGTCAGGATAGACATTTAGTTTGCATAAAACGGACACCATATGAAGAAGTTACGAGGGTTTGAAGTTCGTATACGTGTAGAAGAATTATATATATATATCAGTTCAAACTTATACAGAAAATCAGAAAATAGTTTAAAAATCAAAAATTCTAGTAAGCAGTAAAAATCCCGCCTAGAGGAGTCGACCACTAGGTCGACCCCCTAAGCGGGGTGTCGACACCAGGGTCGAACCCCTAAGGGGTGGGTCGACCTTCCTAGGGCTGAGGTGGCAGTCGATTTTGGGGGCTGGCAGCTATAAGTAAAGGTCCATTTCTCCTGTTTTCTTACACTGAAATCAATGGAGGCCAAATGCTGTCGATGCCTATACTGAATCGGATCCTTTTCTTCTTCTGCAATCAAAGATTAGAGATTCAAGTGTAGATCTGTGACTCAACAATCTTCTCTTCTAGTTCTATTTTCTAAATCCAAACATTGTGAGTTTTAAGTAACTTTTAAATTTAAATGAATAAAAGGAAAAATGATATGACTATAGTTTGGATTTATTCCTGTGACTTAATTGTACCAGATCTACTGTGAATTGTGAATCTATGACATTCTGAATTAGTTATGACTTGGATCTCAATCTTTATCATATCAGATCTATTGTAACTTGTGAATTAGTTTTTTATTTAGACCACCTTGTGCTTATCATATTGGATCCGAATTAGTTGGACATCTAAATTATTATTTAGATCTTGTTATGCTTATTATGACATTCCTAACATGTTAGAACTAGTTTAACTATCACAAGTTCACTAGATCTATTCTTATATGTCCACCTTGTCACTATGCCAGTATGTATTTATGCCAGTCATGTTAGAATGGTCACTATTGTCATCTTCCCATCACCTTTCCCTTTCGTTGTTTATGGTCAGGCTACTTTCTATCTTAGGCATATTGCTAAATATATGCGAATGCATTAGTTAGGGAACGGGGGAAAACATTAAAATTGGCATAACTTAATAAGGTTTATGAACATGAATTTGGACATATAATTCAATAGAAGCATAATGTGGAAAAAGGGGCATGAAATCCTATAAAGACATAGGTAATAATTTGATAATAATGAAATGCCTAGGATTATAGTAATTAGAAATTGTAATTGCACTTATGACACGAGGTTAGATTACACTTGCGGTGGAAGTCTTCCCCCAACCAACCAGCATATCTAGCGACTGCAAGTGTTGAATCTAATGTGAGAGGTCTAAGTGCACAAATACGAGCTGTGCTAAGACACGAGGTCAAACCCGACTTATGGAAGAAGTCTGCCCGGAACCAACCGTCATATCCAGCGTCCACAAGTTGTAGGCCTAATGTGGGAGGACTAGCACACATGAACCATAGAAGAATATGGTAATGAATTGAAATACTTAACCTAGTTAAATCCATAGGGATTGTGTGAACATGATAACTTGATAAGGGGTTAAGTAATGTTTAAATGGAACAGTGGGAAGGTTAAGTACATTTTGGGTTGGTGGGTAATATTTTTATATATAGGCCCACAAACTAATAAAGTTGGGGTTATGTAATTAAGACACCGTTAGATAAAACATAACTAGTGGAAAACCTAGTAGTGGGGATGTAAGACAAAGGGTAAAGCTTGCATCATTTTGTGTGGGACCCGTTTCAGTCAGCAACCCGTAATAGGTATCAAACGAGTACTCCGAACTAGGACGTGGTAGGGCACGCTTACTGGGCTGAATATAAGAGATCCAAACGTGGGGACGGTGTCCGACGACACGTTCCATCGGGGTCATGTGCTTGCATGACTCTGCCTGCCCGGGAAAATAATACGCTGTGACATTAGTAGATATGGTTGTGCACATCCGAAAAATGAAGGGTTGCCACTTTAGGGAGTGATACATCCTACTATGGGGCCAACACATGGTATCTACAGAGTAGGAAGCAGATCGATTAGGGTAGTGGTTAGGGTACATCTAGACTTTGGTAAGTTTAGGAGTCCGTTATTGGGGCTGCCTGTGGATTGTATGGGGTTAAAACCTCTCACCAGAAGTACGCCTAAGTCTACCATCTTGTACATGTTGGGGATCATCTCATTCCGAATATACTAGTATCAGTGCAGAGAATAAACAAGGTAATCATATAAACTCTATCATGTTTACCTCGGCATACTTACCGTTTATGATGTTATCTTTCTTGTCCATCTTATATGCCTATCATGATACTTTTACTTATTTACTTGCTAAAAGTAACTGGACTCGCTAGACCTTATGTCTGACCCTTTTTGTTTCCTCTTCTTTCTTCAATTCCCCCCCTAGGTTCACAGGTTGGGAATTCTTAGGCTTAGTCAGGACTCGGTTATCATCTTTCTTGGAGCAACTTTTGAAGTATTGCTCAAGTTCTTATCTATACTATGGCTTTGTCACTATTTGGGGAGTTATGCTTTTTATGTACTCTAATGGAACAAGACAAAAAATACTATATTTTTGTAATGGCTTTATGTAGTTTTCGGCTTTTGATATTTTGGACCACGATGTTACGATTTATGTTTGAAATAAAAATTTAAATTCCGCTGCTGCTTTTATACCAGTCTTGTAATATTTTTGTTTCTGTTTACCTATAATGCTTCACGAAACTAAATGCATTCCCTTAGTGAGTGACACTAACAGACATGGTGTGTCACAGTAGGTGCTGTCGAAATTTTTCATGAATTTTGCCAAATTTGGAAAGAAATTTAATATGCGATACTAAGTTGAATTGTCTTCCAATTAGTATGTTGTCATTTTTATTTTCCGTCGTCTACTTGTTTGAAAAATAAGTATACAACTTAGGTGATTGGCTTGGTTACATCGATCCCGAATTTGATTGTGGTTGTACTAAGGAATGGAAATGTTGGCTCCATGCCAAATCCTAAGTCTATTTCCTTTCTTATTGTCATTTTAAGAGTGATAGGGACAATTCGCTTTGTGTTGTCACTTGTTTGAGAGTGTTGGGTTGCGTTGTTTTCTCCTTAAGAATTTCGTGGACGAAATGCTATAAGGAGGGAAGAATGTAACGACCTGTATTTTAACAATTGGATATTTAAATATTAATCATTAATTAATTAATTGATGGTTCCAAAATGAGATTTTTCACAAACGATCGGATTAGGACTTGGGGTCAGTTCCACTGAGTCTAGATTGTTACATGAAGAATAAATATAAGATTGATATATTTCGAGTTCGGACCAAAAAGTGGTCAAAATGATCTCGAAATATGTGTAAATTATCGGTCGATACCATAGCCTCGAATTTCGATGAAAGTTCTACCATTGGAACTGACATCATTGTAGAGATGCACGTCGTTAGGTTCCATAGTGATTGGATGAGCCGTTTGAGCTTGGTGAATTAAAAATGCATTAGATTTCAATTGGGAGCTAAGACAATTGAATATTATATTAGTATAATTAAACCCTCTTTGCTACACTAACCAAAATCGGGTATCGTTCATATTCTCCACACCCGAATTACATTGTTCCTTTACGTGAGAGAAAATCATGGTCGCAACCATTTTCCTCTCTTCAAAATTCCAAATTGAGATAAATATACCTCCTAAAATCGCGAAACGAATTCCTAAAAGCTTTAGAGCTTTGAAATCCATATTCTTTTTATGATTTACGATAACCTTTTTTCAGAACCACGGTAGGAGGCGTGATTGGACTTAGGTGATGATTCAATGAGTGTTATAACAAATTAGGGTCGGATTCGGGTTAGTAATGGGAAGAGGCACCTTTGGCCAAAATTATGTAGGAGTTCAACATAAAAAGTGATACTACAATCCATGGCAGCGAGGTGGGGATACATGCGTAATATTGTAGGCGCCTCCAACGATGACAAATCTGACATGAGCAGGTTGCGTTTTCAATAAGCATCTAGCAATGTTTCCAGATATGGATTTCGTTATTGTTTTCTCCGTATCATATTGGATGTTGCATGCTATTTGGTGCGTGATATGTACGAAAATAGGAAAAGAGATGGAGCTTTGGGGAAGAAAGGATGTAAGGGTATTCCAATAATTATTTGATGACTTAATTATATTATCGATTTAATCCGTGAAACTTATATATGTCGTAACTTTTGCATACGAGGTCGAATTCAGATGTTGTTTCTTTCGTTGAGATCTACGTCTTAGAGTTTGCTTAGGCAGGTTTGGTTGAGGTGAGTGATATCATTTCTCACTGGTCTGTATTTGTTTAAATAGTATAATTTGATGTTTTAAACTGATTTCTAATTGCAAAACGTAATATTTAGGATAGTTGAACCTGTTAGATAATAAATAAAAGATGTTAGATAGTGATTTAAGTAGATTTAACCCGATTGTCACATTTTTATTTATTTATATGCTATTTTGACCAAACTACTAAATCTAGGCTATTTGGACACTTATTTCACTTTGATTCCTATAGATAGGTTCTATTTGATTTATTATTGCTATTATGGATGTTTGTATGCTATATTAGGAATCTATATGACTATTAGTTGCATGATTAAATTGCTTTCTCAGTTTAGCTTAAAACGTCGTTTGTAAATGATATAGTATTAGTAAATATTTTGTTCATTTGAGTTTGGTGTGGTTATCGGTCAAATGCACATGTCAATGCATATTGATTGAATGCATAAGAATGGTAGACCCGAGCGGATGAGATAAATTCTCGAAGGAGATTTAGATCGCATGAATGGATTCGACGACCGAGCAACATTGGAGCTTGGCGACAGATTCAAAGATGGAGTGGGACTGGAGCTTGGTGGCTAATCTAAAGATGATGGATGGAATTGGCGATGAGCTAGACTTCGCAATGAATACCAGACGTTTTCCTTGGATGGGTATTTAACCAATTTTGGTTAAATACCTGATATGGGTAGTCGTTAACAATCACTAAGGAGTGATCGATATCGAATACCATTGTTATTAGCGATTTGGTCAACCTGACATGGACGAAGATGCGATTTCGAGAAGCATGACGCGATGGTCTGTTCGAAGGTGGTTTCAACTTGGGGGTTCTTTGATCAGTGTCATTGGTGTGAAGCAAGGTTGTGGTGTTTCTACATAGTAATTCATCATTCAGTGATGGAGATCCTATAATGGAGATAAGGATGTTGCGATGGATGGTTTTTCCTCGAGATAAGAAATAAGGGATTTTGAGTTAGGATGATTGGATTGTCAAAAGAGACTTTTGGGAAATTTGACATTTAATGATCGACGACGAGTCTAGAATGATCCCCAAACTATGGTGGCTTCGAGGAAGGTTGTAAGGAAAATTCAGAAAGGACTCTGTTGTGGGAAAAGTGTGTGCTAAGGGATTCATAATGTTTGTAGGTTCCGATAAGTACTAGTAGAGAGGGGGTACTCTTGTGATGATCTTTGGAGCAATGGTGTATCTTAGATCTTATGCGTTCCACTATCATTAGGTAGCTTAATTCTTGGCCATTTGAGTGGTACAATTTGAATATGAGGAACTAGGACTGTAGCTGTCCTTATTCTGATGATAGGATCATACAAACATTATTTGTACCCAACGCACTGAGTGAGTGAATGTGAGGACGAATGATGGATGTTATGTTTACTTAATCATTTATCACCTTAGAGGCATCATGTGAAGCATGTATCGTCGATTCAGATATCTGAACATCCCTATTATTCTAATATAGAATACACCTATTATTATTATCATCATCATCATAGAGCAGTATATATTCTTATATGTGCTGACTATGGATGTTAGGGCAGGACATGTATGATTCTACATACCCTCCATGTCGTATGTACTATTATGACTTTTATAGTACTTTGAGATTTATTATCGATCATACCAGACTATTGTCTGATCTAAGGTTTTATTTTCCCTTATTACCTTTGGTGCTCATCGACGATGCTGATAAGCAGAAGAGGTGTCATGTACAGGTATTATCTGGAGCTACGTAGGTGGATTAGGTAGAGGCTACGTTTTACATATTTATACTTGTATACTTATTGTTTATTCCATTGTGTGACGTTGTGGAGCCTTAACAGTGTTATGTATTCTTAGTAGAGGCAGTTTAAGTTTATTTATCTCATGCATAAACTCTATTACTTTTCTGCATAACTATATGAGCTTGCATACCCCAATTATATGGTTTATATAGTTATTACTGTCTCGCATGTTTTATATTTGTGTTGTTATTATATGTTATCTGATGCCCTGTGAAATAATGAAAGGTTCTGTGATTTTTTTTGTATTCTCTTGCATTTCCTTCTTTTCTTTCCCTTTTCTCTTCTTTTTTAATATTTCTTTCTCTTGATGATAGCCTTACAACGATCAAGCACTTGTGCAATGCAGATTTTTGGTTACAGGCACTGATAGTGTATAGCAGATCATTACACGAACTCTAGCCTTTATCAATTCCATACAAATCTTTCAAGCCTGTATCCCTTGTGATTCACTTATCCCTTGTGATTCACTTCTGCCTGGACAACCCAGCGAATTCATACTCAACAATGCCCCTTCTCGCATTGTCTCTCTAACCTCCACCTGTATTTCTCTGGATAATGGCTTGAGTCGTATCACGACCCCAGTTCTATTTCTGGTTATTGTGCTAGTGTCACATCCCTGAGATTTTGGAGCAAATTTAAAATTTATTTTTAATATAATTTTATAGGAAAATACGTCAAAATTTACAAATTTTATTTTTAAGTCATCGCATGTGTCCAAAAAGTCACATTTTGCATACCGATGAATATGGACTCGAAACTACTTCCATTGAGTTCAAAACGTCGTTTAGGAGTTCGAAAAGTATAAACTTCGATATATTCCGTGCTTTGGAATTTTGGCACCTTGGTTAGACAACTAACCCACTTCCTTTAAGTGCCAAATTAGCTCCTCTCCCTCTCATTAACCCCAAACACTTAAAAGAGAATGGAAATGTAGAGTGGAATGGGTAATTAAAATTCCTAAACTAGGGTTCTTGATTCCAAGCATCCATTTTGTTGAAATCAAGTGCAAATCCAAGAAGAAGGGTAAGCAAGTTCCTCTTCATCTTCTCCATCTTGTTTCTTCTTTGATTTCCTAGGACCTAATTCTTAGGGATTTGAATCATATGTGTTTAGATTGGAGATTTACATGCAATATTTGAAGAGAGGTTGTTCTAGCTTGTCATATAATTGATTTCTTGCTTCTAGCAAGCAAAGGTGCGAAACCAGAACTATGAAATGGCTAGTTAGTTAGTTATAGTTAGCTAATAGTTTAGATTGATGTTATTGACTGAACATACAAGTATAATATGATGTTAAATCATGATTAGAATGATAAAAATATGATTTTTATCCACTATAGGTGAGACACTACTCACTAAAGAGGGCTAGATTAAGACTAATTGTTTGCTAGACAATTGTTTGGGTTGATGATATGCTAGTGAATTTGATTAGGCTAGTGTAGATAAGTTGATTTCATGTGTTCATGTTTTCATTGAGTTGAAAATTATGATTAGAATCGTCCATACAATCTAACTCATAAGCTACTAGTTGATTTGCCGATATTGTGAAGCTCCGTTGCCGCCCTAGCAAAGTTCTAAGTCTTCACAAGCCGATTGAATCGTATTTGATTGCTTTGGTTAGAGAATTAGCCGTTTTGGAATTTATAACCAAAATCATTGCAGTCTCATGCATTTATGTTTGTGCATATTTGATTATGATCTTGAGTTGTTTCGACGACCAGTGAGGCCTTATTATCATCAAGATCAAGTGCATAGCCTCCATGATTCGCCGGAAACGATTCACATAAGAAGAGAAAAAAAGAAAGCAAATGAGGCTGATTAACAGCCACCAATCGACTGGTCATTTCTGACCAGTCGACTGGTATCAAACTGGGCAAAAACCCAGTTTCTGACCAGTCGACTGGCCAGAAATGGACCAGTCGACTAGTAAACTGTTGTGGACTGGAGGACCTCGGTCCATAGTCTAGTCTGATCCAGGCTTTTCTTGGTTGGAGCCCGGACCTTTCGGCCTTCGTTTATGGCTTTTCAGTTTCGATAGTTCACAGATTTCAGCAATTAACAGAGATTTCCAACTTAATTAAAGAAAGTGGAATCGAATGGAATTTGATTTAATAATAATCGAGATGAGCTTCTGTGAATGAAGACTGATACTATTTATGGAATTTAAAAGGCTTAGCCGTTATTGCACTTACAGTATTTGTTCGATACGGAAATTTATATTGATTACGAATGATCGGATTTCCATGAAGGTTCCATATTAAATGGAAGATGATTTTGGGTTTATCGTGAACAGTGTTTTAAATAACACCAGTTCTTTAACCCAGTTAATGACAGGATTAATTTTCCTGAAAGTTGAATAATCATTAAGTAATGAATTTCAAAGATTAAAACTAAGAATAGTTTTAATAAATCTTTAATTAGATTTGGAATGAATAGATGGTAATTAAATTTACCAAAACATGAGAAGTGATATAAACCAAATTCACTTGTTCTTTGATATTGTTGATGATTGATTGATTGTTTGGATTGTTCTCGACCAGTTTATGAGCAAAATATGCTTTTACATTTAGCATTGGGTTGGGTAGAAATATTTATATGCTAACATCTTGTGAAACACTTCACGATTTGACTATGAGATGTTCAACGATGTTGTTGAGTTCATTTCAAATTTAATGAATGATTTTGAAATGAGATTTTTTAAGTGAAAAGAAATGTTTTCCCGATTTAGGATAGGGATTATTTTATAAAAATGTTTTATAAAATAAAAAGGATTTCGAGGGCTAAACCCAATGTTTCCGAAATGATTTAAAAAAATATTATGTGTTTGACATTGTGGTTCATCACGTAACCGATTAGTTACTATTGATAATGTATCTGTTTGGTGGCAGAGAACTTATTCTCTTGCTTAAAACCCTTCTTTGAGATGTACAAGCTCAAAGGTTGTGTGATTAATAGCGACTAATCATGTGTATGAATTGCTGATGTGAAGTACCATAAGTATAGTTTGAAAGCACTTGTGATTATTATGTTGTGAAATGATTTTTCCCTACTTCTGGATATAAAAATGATTTAGTATGTGGCTAAAGATTCAAGTAAACTGAAAGACTAAAAGTTCATAGGTATTTTTTGGTGTAGCCTGTTCCATGTGTGGGAGGTGCACGTATATATATCATGTTGGTAAGATGCGAACCCGTCACCTTGTCTGAGGGTTGAATACCTCCCGATATTTGGTTGCATATTATTTGTATGCATTTGTTTTGGAATTCATATTTCCAAATGATTTTGGTTTGAGATCCCGAAGTGAAATCTAATTTGATATGAAAAATAGATATGTATTTCAAATGATTTGAAATAAGAAATCGGGAAATAAAGTCCAAAGGAATAATTTCTGTAAGAGGAATTGGATTTCAAAAATCTATGTTTGGGGTTAAGACTAAATGGTTAGATTGGAAAATTGCATGTTATATGATGCATTGTAGATCCATATATCTAATATTGGTTACTGTTTAGGCACTGGCAATCTAGTGGAGTAAACCCGTTCCGTTTCATACAGCATGGTCCCGTGATTTGCCTTATTTTATAAAGTCAATTATAATTGTAAAGTTTCTCATACCAGTCCCATGACTGACTCGTAGTTTGTTTTCCCTTGCAAACTCGAGTGCCATATTTTCCACACAGGCAGTCGAGTAGTTTGTTTTGCAGATTATTTCAGTGAGCAGGATTCTGAATCGAAGCTTAAAGCTGTGTCCAAAACACTGATAGTCTTCCGTTGTGCTAGTTTATACCTTTCCATTGTGCATTGTATTACATTTATTGTAATTATTCTTCCGCTATATTATTTTCGATGTACTCTGATGTAACATTATTATGATGTTTATGAAAGACTTCTGTTGTTTGTTCTGATGTGTTGTGCGCCTAAAGTCAATAATCCAAGGATTTCCGACCGTTGGATCAAGCCACTCGGTCAATTCGAAGGGCGGGGATATTCAGGTTGTTACAACTAGATTTACTTGAAGTTTACCAAAAGGAAAACCTTCAGGTTGTCGATTGCCAAGGCGACGCATTGGTGAGTTTTTTGTTTTCTTTTAGGTGTTAGAGACTATGTGAACTGGTACTGCTATAGTTGGTTTAGCCATTTCCTATTTGCTTGGTTTGGTATGGTGCTATGTGCATGGGTATCTCGACTTGAGTTGTGTAAGGTTGATGATGTTGTGGCTTTGCTGGTTGTCTACGTAATTGGTGGTTCCTATGAAAATGCTGCTCTTGGTTTTGGTGGTAGTGTCGAGTGAAGGGTATGCTAAAGATTGTTTGGTGAGGCTTTGTATTATGTAATTAACTAGGGTAATTTGCTAGTGCTATTCCAACTTGTCAGTGTCTTGCTCTAGTTCTGAGCAAATGTGATTTGCTTGTAGAATGCAAAGATACTTGGCTTTTTGAAATTGAGAAGAGTTAAATGTTTTGCAGCTGAGCTTTGTGAGCAGTGACTGATTGTTAGTTGCTTTGGCTTTTGGTGTTTTGCCTTGCTGTGATGTGTTTGTTTTCACTTGTTAGTGAACGAGACTGTTTTAGCAACTTGAAGTTAGATCTATTCACGATCTTTTTGCTGCACTTTCTTTTCCTAAGTTTCACACTACATGGTGAATGACTAGTGTATTCTAGGTCATTTCTGTTATGGCTTAGATTTGTAAAATGTAGGGTTGCACACAACCCATATCCAACCCGACCCAAACCACATAAACCCAACCCAATCCATCCTAGTTCGGGTTGGATATGGGTTACAGTTTGTAACCCATATTATATACAGATCAGGTTTGATATTTTGTTCAATCCAACCTTATTTTAACCCAACCCAACCTTATATTAAAAACCTAATTTAATATCAATCCACTTAAATTAAAATAGTATATACCTAGAATTATGTTTATGTATTCTATAGTAAATGTATAAAAAATCATATTTTATGTCAATCCAAACTAGACAGAATTTGGCAAATATACCTTAAAGAGCATTTTAGTGTATTTTAAAATGAAACACTTATTCTACTATATAGTAAATTAACTTCATATGATGTGTTTTACATTGAAATTTTAATAAAATATGTCTTATAAAGAATCAATTATTTTAAACTCATAATGCTAGCGAAAATATGATATATTATGATGAATATTTTAATATTATTTTTTAAAAAATCCCTTCTTATTCTCATTTTATTATATTCAAGCAACCTAACCCAACCTTATTAAACCTGACCCAACCATACTTCAACCCAACCCGTGTCCAACCTCATATAGGGTCGGATACGTGTTGAACTACCTTAAACTGATACCTATGCGGGTCCGATGAAGTATTTTGTCTAACCCGACCCAACCCATACTTTGTGCAGCCCTAATAAAATGCCTTTAAAAGCTAAGCAATTTCCTTACCTCCTGTATATTACTGTACTCATTATTTGTTGTAATGAAAATAGTGTTAAGGATCAATATAAATCGATTGGCCTTACCCAAAAAAAAATGTACATAAACGAGGATGCAAACCATGAAATTAAGGTCTTGAATTTATAGGGACATGTTATAAAGTTCTCCTCGCTGTTCTCAGTTAGAGGACTTCTTAGTATAAAGCAGTAAGTTTCTGAAGTAACATTTCAGAATAATTCGCTTCAAGGATGGAGTATCATAAAAAATCACTTTTGTTTTCCATTTTTCATTTCGATGTACCACTGTGAAATATGATGCTTTATGTTGTCTTTTTTCCTTGAAATTAATTATCTCTCTATACTCTCCTAATACCTAACTACGCCTGGTTGATTAAATCTTTACCTTGTGTGCGTATTCTTATTGGCTAACAACACAAAAGTTTATGGTTTATTATAAGTATTTAACATTTAATATCTGGCATATCCGTGATTAATGAGAGATTGCCTTATCTAATATCTGGCTTATCCATGGGAGTCTTAAATGAAAATTTGTTTCATAAAATTGGGATTAATATTTTATGTGTAATTAACAAATATTTGAAATTACATTCATCACATTAATTACATATCTGAAATCAAGTTTTTCACTAATTTTAAATCCCAATAAATTGATATGCATTAGACACACCAATGTACAATGTAGTGACCCGAAAATCCGGTCCAATTTGAGCTGACCAAATAACACAAGTCCAACCCCAAATTGCACTGGAAATTCAAGAAACTAATAGAAAGCAGATAGAGGGTGAGGATAGATAAGGTAGAACTAATAGAATAGCAGAAGAAGAACATCATCATCAGAGTAAATACAAATCTCACAGAGGAACGAATAAAATATAACATAACTTTTGAAATACAAATAGTTATATATACAATAGCACTTATCAGAGTACAGCACTTACAACAACAACGGAAATAATAATAACTATAGAATCCTGAAGCCTCCTGCTCCAAGCTCGCCAAGTGTATCTGTAAAATCCCGACTACTTGACTGCCCGTACAAAATTAGGCACCCAAGAGTTTAGGGAAACAAAACAAAATAAACTTCGGGTCAGTCATGGGACTGGTGTGAATAAAACTCCTAACACTTGGTTTAATAACGGATATATCATAAGACCACGCCGTGGAAACGGAACGGGTTTTCCCTTATGAAAATCCAGACAACTTCGTAAAGCAATATCATTCTGATATTATAATAATGTCTAAGTACAAATAGATATCAATCTAGTAGAAACGCTTTCACCTCACGTTCTACTATATAGTATACAATCAAAACCGCAAGCACGTATTGGGTAATGGATTTCCAACTATGACAAGGTATGGAATCATCTTCCGATCAGTGTAGTTTAGGAATGATACACTGGAGTTCAACAAGAACATCTTGCAACTCAGCCACACATGACCGACCACTCATTTCGCTTGAGTGTATCGAATGTACATCATCAACGGTTGGGATCAGCAACCATTTCCCGTATATATATATGAGACATCATTGATAGATTAAAGAAGAAAATGAATATTCTCTAGATAGGTGATTATACACCCTACTTCGGTGCGACCGACTTAGCCATGCTGTCTGCCCGATTTCTGTCATTTACCGACTGATGAGGCTTGAGGTTACGCTTTATTAACACCTCAGATTCACTTCGAATGCCACATTGTCAGATCCATCTAAATCACTTATTTGACGTCTACAACCATACATTACGTGTCAGCTAAAAGAAGTTCCCTTCTCCACTTCCACTCTTGGTACGGTTGAAGAAATCAATGTACGTGACCTTTCTGAAAATACTCTGTCAGACATTCATCCATACACGTCATCCAGGAACTGGATGAACTGAAGGCACTATTCAGTACATCCATCTTAGGCACTGTTATCTAAGACTTATACAATAGCCCTTGCACTTTACTCCATCTTCAATTATCTTTGGCATATATTATTCGCAACGCTTATGCCAATACAGAGTGGTTCTTTGGATAATAATCCAACCGGTCTCTCCATATTAACAACGTTAAAATGGTCAAAAACTGCGATAGTCGGTGAGTTAACTATCAAAGAAAAATACGTGTGCAAACAACGATATTATTTCCAGCTGGAAATTATATCAATCAATCATCATTCAACATTTATCTTTTAGTTCATTAATTTTTTTATCTCCTGTTTCCATATATTCAACATTTCCTATTTTCTAAATTTTAGAAAATATACTTTATTAACAATGGAAAACATTTCCATTTCCTGTTTCCTATATTAGAAAACATTTCTGATTCCTTCTTTGGAAAAACATTTCAAAAGTTCCTTCATTGGATTTAAACTGATGTTTTAAATAAACATCGCTTTGTCAACCCAAACCATTTATTAAATTTATTTAACCATCATTCACTATCAACCTTACCATTACTTAGTTAAGAAGGAAGTCAATCAAGTTGGGGTATAATTACCTCTCAGACCTTAACTGAACAACGTTATAACTTCGAAATAGTAACAGTTTATCTTTTAAACCTTTAACAACTTCTTTACGTAACTCTCGGATTCAATTTACGAATCCACTTCTTTATTGAAAACATTGATTATAACGATAATGTTATAATCCCTACTTTCGCAATATCTAACTTCAATTATAACTTTTATTCTTTAATTCGAATAATTAAATCTAACCCTAATTTATTAGTGTATACTCTTGATTTAAGAACCGGAAAGTAAATACTTTCCCAAATTCGATATAATTGAATTCGACGTAAATTCTCTTTCGAGTAATCTATTTTTTTTGATTAACTCTTCTTCGAATAACCTATATTCGATTATCTCTCTTCGAATAACTTATATTCGAAATCTCTCTCTTTCGAATAAACTATATTCGATTTCTTTCTTTCGAATACGATATATTCGAAAATCTCCTTTCGATTAAACTAATCGATAGCTCCTTTCGATTAAACTAAAATCGATAACTCCTTTAACTCTATTCGAATAAACTATATCCGACTAACTCTATTTAACTCCGTTTAACTCTATTCGAATAAACTCTATTCGAATAACTCTATTTAACTCCGTTTAACTCTATTCGAATAAACTATATTCGACTAACTCTATTTAACTCCGTTTAACTCTATTTAACTCTATTCGAATAACTAATATTCGATAACTCTATTTAACTCCATTCGCTTGACTCTAGATCGCAGCGATCGCAATGGTTACGCCTGATTCCCTCAGGAAACATCCGACCGCCTTAGGCTATCTGCAGCCCTGCGAATTACGCTAGCAGTCGTGCTAAATGGCATCTCATTTGGATTAACTCTAATTGATTAATTCTAACTGGTTAACTCTAACTGGTTAATTCTAACTGATTAATTCTAACTGATTAACTCTAACTAGTTAACTCTAACTGATTAACTCGACTCGACTAACCCCTTTCGAATACCATATTCGATTTACTAACTTCGAATACCATATTCGATTAACTAACTTCGAATACCATATTCGATTAACTAACTTCGAATACCATATTCGATTAACTAACTTCGAATACCATATTCGATTAACTAACTTCGAATACCATATTCGATTTCTCCTTTTTGATAACGTTTATCCATTTAAAAAGATTCCTTTTTCACAACGTTTATTCATTTATAAAGATTTACTTTTTCGTAACGGTTCTTCACTTTATAAATGTCCTTTTAATAACGTTTTCCTTTTTATAACGGTTTCCTTTTTATAACATCTTATTCCGTTATAAACCAATTTCCTTTTTATTAACTCTATTTATTTACTAAATATTCCCTTTTCAATTCTATTTGTAAATGGTTTACAAATATTTCTTTTTTCTATTTTATTCTATTTGCAAATGGTTTGCAAATATTTCCTTTTCAATTCTATTTGTAAATGGTTTACAAATATTTCCTTTTTGTATTTTATTCTATTTGCAAATGATTTGCAAATATTTCCTTTTCAAATTTATTCTTAAAAATATTATAACTCCTTAAATTCCCGAGAAAATTCGCCATAACCTACTTTGTATCGGGAGCATCGGGAAAATTCCCAAACCCGCCACACAGGCCTTTCCATTCAAAAAGAAAATATTTTGAATTTATTTCCTTTCTAAAATATCTCCTATTTATAAATATTCCATTTATAAATATTCCTTATTTATAAATATTCAAATTTATCAATATCTCTTATTTATAAATATTCCATTTATAAATATTTTATTTTCAATATCACTTTGAAAATCCCCTTATCAATATTCCGGTATGTTATGGTGTTTAACATATCAAATTATGATGTCCAATATCGTCCATACACACACAATCAACAACAGGTTATAATTCACATCATATATCAAAATATATGAAAAACAATAAAATAACTGTTAAGGAATCCAGTCGGATTCCTCCAACCTGTTTCCCTGCATCCACAGATGTTACACAACATGATTGTCATCACTTTCAGTTCAATATGAATTATTCTGATAACCATAATCAATATATAACTATATAACTGTTTATATATATAATATATATATATATATATATAATATTTCAATAGCTGACTAGTAATTCAATCAAACAGTCAATACACAATCAAACATACAATTTATAACAGTTCTAAGCATACACTGTAAAAATAGAACTGTTCAGAGTTGGTGAGTTTTACTCACATTGACGCGTTAATCGTTAAATAACGGTTTGCGTTATTTGACTGCGACGGGAAATTTATTTCGCCATAAATTGTAACGAGCTCGGATTCACTTCCAGTCAGTTCCACTGTGTAGCCCTCGTCCATACGATCCCAACGGATCTGACCGTTCGTTAATCTGATATCGTATGACCCAATTATCGCGTTAACAAGTTATAAAAGATTAAACGATAATTAAATAAACTAAATTACTTCAAATACCCTCACCCTCTCTCACGTGACCCCTCTATTCCTTTCTTTCCCAATTCAAAACACGGAAACCGATATCCTCTTACACCCCAACGTGTATACAGGCAATCCCACTCCTCCCAAATCCCCGTTGACCGCCAATACCTCCTCCTCCGTCCATCTGTTTCGAGCGCAACCACCTCCAATCCACTCAAGACACAAAACCGCCTCTTCTGGCCACCATCGCTACCCCTTCGGTGACCTCGACTGATTTCCGACCTACATCCCTCGACCACGCACCCTAGTGTCGCACTTCCATATACCCCACCGGTGTAATAACCCGGAAAATCCGAGCCAGTTAAAAATTTTTATTTTGGCAATTTTAACGAATTTTGCATATTTAAAATAGATTATTTTAAATAATATCGACGAGAAATTTATTTTGAATATAAATCGAACATATATATTATATACATCGTCATTAGAATATAAATAATTATATATAATTATAAAAAGGAATTGAAAATGGCGCGGTAGTTCGATAATTCGATTTCAAACTTCAATTGAATGTACCGGGTGCAAAACAATCCGGATTTTAGTGAAACAAAAAATAATAGGATCTTATTGATGATATCTTTCCAACGAATCCGAAAAATCAAAATTTCATAGCGGGAATCAAAAGATATGTCCAGTTGAAAATTCTGAATAGTCGCTATGGAATTCAGGCCCTTAAAAATGGAAATTTTGCAAACGACCTCGGATTTCGACGAAACCACTTTTGTTGGGTCCGTGATGTCAAATTATTGCTAGATTCCAAATTTCATAATTTTCCGAATCAATATGTGAGCGTGGAAAAGGAAAACGCGTTTGACCACCTTAAGTTGATTTTAATCGACTGGAAAATGGCCATTTTTCAAACGGTCACGGAATTCAACGAAACTAGTTTTGTTAGGACTGTATCGTCAATACGAAGCCAGGAAATATTTTTTTGGAATTTTTCTAGTTAGTACGTGACCCCGGTAAATTGAAATGCGTGTTCAAATTCAATATATAGAAGTATATGTTGATTTTGACAAAAACTGATTGTAACAGCCGAATCAGCTTACGATACATATCCCATTGTGTTCGGAATGGGGGTAAAACGCTATGGACGACAGGCGGTGGGCCTCGTTTTGAGGTCGAAAATAAAATTTGCTTTTTGGTGAAAAATAAAATAATAAAATAAAATAAATAATTACTTCGGTGTGGTTCGCTAATCTCGACTAGTTTAGAAAACCATAATTTGGTTTGAAACGACATCCAAAGGAAGATTAAAGGATAAATTTTAAAGAATTTATCTTGGATAAAATTAATGGGAACTTTTTCCCAAAAGATGTGGATATTTAAATAACAGAATATTCAGAATTGGAATGAGGCGTATGTTGTGTTTGTGTAACATTTGTTTTCAATATACGCGGGTTGTTCGGAAAGTCCGGGTTTATACCCATTCTGAATAACCGATTCGACGATATGTCGAAGATGAAGACGGTGGTTGAAGACCGGAAGTCTTCACATCGTTTGGGTGATTACTGATGATCTTGATTGGGCTGTACACCCAAGATAAGGGAATCAGTTGGTGGTCGTCCAGACGTACTTGGAGATCGATGGATATGCGAGGAAAGTGCCTCCGGTTTCGTTCAGACCTAGAACGGACTTGTAAATGGATTGTGTGTCTGACATTGGATTTTATTCTGTGTTGATTGATTTCTATTAAATATACATCTGTTTGGCGGCGGAGAATTTATTCTTTTGCTTAACGCCCTTCTCTGAGACGTACGAGCTCAGAGGTTGTATATCGATGGACATCAGTCGCATGGCATGAATTGCCTGTGTGGCACGCTAAGATGCAATGATCAAGGCTTTTGTTGAAAAGCAGAGTCTTGTGGTTGATGATCAAAGCACGGCCTACGTGGCAGCTTTGTGTATAGCGTGAATTCGCGAGCCTCACACCTCGGTATGAGTTAAAAACGGGATACGGACCGTTGGGAGAACACGACGTTTCTTTCTAGCTTTGGTGGTGTTAGTGACTTACCAGCCCTGACATTTATATACTTTTCACCTTTGTGGTTGTTGGAATGAGGCGCCTCGATTATAGGTCTGTAAGGACCGGGAAACGTGTGTTCAGGCATAAATAATCCTCTAACGTAAGTGAGGACCGGCCCAACCGATCCAGGATTGCCCAGAGTGTGTAGTCCTGAGACATTTGCTAGAGTGTCTCGAACGCGGAGAGGAGCTTGCCCCTTGCCTCGACTCATGACGGAAATCCAATTTCCAATACGTGTATTGCGGTTTTAATTGTAGAACCAGTATGGCGACATGATATATGGTACCCATGCCGTCTATGATTTATATTTATGATTGAAATTGTTTTGACACTATACACTTATTATAGTATCAAATGATTTGTTTTAAACGTACCAAGCATGTTTGGCTATTATAAGGGAAAACCCTATCCTCCGGCTTGCGTTGCATGTTGTGATGGGATCTGGGTCTTATAATAGCTTCATTTTTCGAAAAAGCATTGCGTTGCCTTCTCTATGCACTGGTATTCTTGGGAGGAAACATGTTCCGTGTTATACGGCGTGGTCCCTTGATTTACCTAACTTTAAAACCAATATAAATAACTGTTTTAGTTCTCACACCAGTCACATGACTGACCTGGAGTTTATTGTTTTAACCTAAACTCTGGGTGCCCCTATTTTCGACACGGGTAGCTAGTAGTTTTGGTTTTGCAGATTTATATTCACCGGATCCTGGTTTACAGCTGGAACGATGCTCAGAAAGCTCTGTATTCGTATAGCACTTTCAGTTGTGTTTTGTATATTTTCCACTGCTATGTAATTTATTGTAATCTCTGATATTTATCGAATGTAATTTATTAATTTATACTCTGTATATTCTTGTATCTGATGGAATTGTTGTAATAGTGATGAAATGTTCTTCCGTCTGCGTTCTGATTTGTCGTGTTCTCAAACGATCAGGGGTTTCGAATGGTCTAGATCGATTTAACGATCGATTCAGATCGAGCGAAATTCCTTGTCGTCACATTTGGTATCAGAGCTTTGGTTTACAGAGCTCGAGAACAAGACACATTAGAAACATACGAAAGAATTCATCAGATATTGGATTAGCAATATCCAATTAGAACGACTCGTTAGAGATAGGATCAGTAGTATCCTAGAACGAGTATGAAGAGTATATTTTTCAAATGAAAACAATTTTGTTTTGAAAATTTAAACCATTTTATACGTATTTAAATATTTGTTTATTTTGAATTTGGACAATCCGCTATATAAAGATTTTGCATATACGCGTCATGAACGTATATTCGAAGTTTTAATATACTGGATAGATATAGAATCATACTCTAGTAGCCCGGAGATGTTCTGATGGTGGTTCGAAACATCATCAGAATTTATTTTCGAGTGACGAAAGTGTGATATCTATATATTTCCATTAGACTGGTGTGAGAACCAAAACTTATATAGATAGATTTATTGTTGTGATTTGGCATCAAAAACATGATTTTTGTATGTATCAAAATTATCAATTTGAAACTCTAATTCACTAATTGATTGATGTTTGTATTGTTTGTTTAGTTGTTTGATAATTTTGAACCATTTAGCCTAATTGAATCAAATATTGAACTGTACTGATTGGAAATTAGTTGCATTTGCTTGCATATACATGTACTTACATTGAACAGGTAATAGCAAGGAGGCTAGAGCCGAAGAATAAAATTTGTTTGCCCGACAAATAGGTACATGTTTACTATAATTTACTGTTTTGTTTGGGTGATGATGATTTTATGAGCCGATTGGCTAGCCGCTTGGCTTTTTCTTTTTCTTTTTGAGATCAGAAGGCCTATATGGCAATTTCGGGATTTTCCCGTGGCTCCCGGTGCAGGGAAGGTTATGGCGAAATTTTTCGAAAATTTAGGGTGTTAGCCAAATTTTTGAAAATTTGAAAATTCTCAAAAACTGAAAAGTTGGAGAATGGAAGCCGGATCGAACGTAGAGTTGATTAATCAAACCACTTTCGACTTTGTTCCTTTTCGGGGACGAAAAGTTTTAAGTGGGGGAGACTGTAATAACCCAGAAAATCTGAGCCAGTTTAAAATTTTTATTTTGGCAATTTTAACGAATTTTGCATATTTAAAATAGATTATTTTAAATAATATCGACGAGAAAATTATTTTGAATATAAATCGAACGTATATATTATATACGTCGTCGTTAGAATATAAATAATTATATATAATTATAAAAAGGAATTGAAAATGGCGCGGTAGTTCGATAATTCGATTTCAAACTTCAATTGAATGTACCGGGTGCAAAACAATCCGATTTTAGTGAAACAAAAAATAATAGGATCTTATTGATGATATCTTTCCAACGAATCCGAAAAATCAAAATTTCATAGCGGGAATCAAAAGATATGTCCAGTTGAAAATTCTGAATAGTCGCTATGGAATTCAGGCCCTTAAAAATGGAAATTTTGCAAACGACCTCGGATTTCGACGAAACCACTTTTGTTGGGTCCGTGATGTCAAATTATTGCTAGATTCCAAATTTCATAATTTTCCGAATTAATATGTGAGCGTGGCAAAGGAAAACGCGTTTGACCACTTTCAGTTGATTTTAATCGACTGGAAAATGGCCATTTTTCAAATGGTCACGGAATTCAATGAAACTAATTTTGTTAGGACCGTATCGTCAATACGAAGCTAGGAAATATTTTTTTGGAATTTTTCTAGTTAGTATGTGACCCCGGTAAATTGAAATGCGTGTTCAAATTTAATATATAGAAGTATATGTTGATTTTGACAAAAACTGATTGTAACAGCCGAATCATCTTACGATACATATCCCATTGTGTTCGGAATGGGGGTAAAGCACAATGGACGACAGGCGGTGGGCCTCGTTTTGAGGTCGAAAATAAAAGTTGCTTTTTGGTGAAAAATAAAATAATTAAATAATAAAATAAGATAAATAATTACTTCGGTGTGGTTCTCTAATCTCGACTAGTTTAGAAAACCATAATTTGGTTTGAAACGACATCCAAAGGAAGATTAAAGGATAAATTTTAAAGAATTTATCTTGGATAAAATTAATGGGAACTTTTTCCCAAAAGATGTGGATATTTAAATAACAGAATATTCAGAATTGGAATGAGGCGTATGTTGTGTTTGTGTAACATTTGTTTTCAATATACGCGGGTTGTTCGGAAAGTCCGGGTTTATACCCATTCTGAATAACCGATTCGACGATATGTCGAAGATGAAGACGGTGGTTGAAGACCGGAAGTCTTCACATCGTTTGGGTGATTACTGATGATCTTGATTGGGCTGTACACCCAAGATGAGGGAATCAGTTGGTGGTCGTCCAGACGTACTTAGAGATCGATGGATATGCAAGGAAAGTGCCTCCGGTTTCGTTCAGACCTAGAACGGACTTGTAAATGGATTATGTATCTGACATTGGATTTTATTCTGTGTTGATTGATTTCTATTAAATATACATCTGTTTGGCGGCAGGGAATTTATTCTTTTGCTTAACGCCCTTCTCTGAGACGTACGAGCTCAGAGGTTGTATATCGATGGACATCAGTCGCATGGCATGAATTGCCTGTGTGGCACGCTAAGATGCAATGATCAAGGCTTTTGTTGAAAAGCAGAGTCTTGTGGTTGATGATCAAAGCACGGCCTACGTGGCAGCTTTGTGTATAGCGTGAATTCGCGAGCCTCACACCTCGGTATGAGTTAAAAACGGGATACGGACCGTTGGGAGAACACGACGTTTCTTTCTGGCTTTGGTGGTGTCAGTGACTTACCAGCCCTGACATTTATATACTTTTCACCTTTGTGGTTGTTGGAATGAGGCACCTCGATTATAGGTCTGTAAGGACCGGGAAACGTGTGTTCAGGCATAAATAATCCTCTAACGTAAGTGAGGACCGGCCCAACCGATCCAGGATTGCCCAGAGTGTGTAGTCCTGAGACATTTGCTAGAGTGTCTCGAACTCGGAGAGGAGCTTGCCCCTTGCCTCGAATCATGACGGAAATCCAATTTCCAATACGTGTATTGCGGTTTTAATTGTAGAACTAGTATGGCGACATGATATATAGTACCCATGCCGTCTATGATTTATATTTATGATTGAAATTGTTTTGACACTATACACTTATTATAGTATCAAATGATTTGTTTTAAACGTACCAAGCATGTTTGGCTATTATAAGGGAAACTCCTATCCTCCGGCTTGCGTTGCATTGTGTGATGGGACCTGGGTCTTATAATAGCTTCATTTTTCGAAAAAGCATTGTGTTGCCTTCTCTATGCACTGGTATTCTTGGGAGGAAACCCGTTCCGTGTTATACGGCGTGGTCCCTTGATTTACCTAACTTTAAAACCAATATAAATAACTGTTTTAGTTCTCACACCAGTCACATGACTGACCTGGAGATTATTGTTTTAACCTAAACTATGGGTGCCCCTATTTTCGACACGGGCAGCTAGTAGTTTTGGTTTTGCAGATTTATATTCACCGGATCCTGGTTTACAGCTGGAACGATGCTCGGAAAGCTCTGTATCCATGTATCACTTTCAGTTGTGTTTTGTATATTTTCCGCTGCTATGTAATTTATTATAATCTCTGATATTTATCGAATGTAATTTATTCATTTATACTCTGTATATTCTTTTATCTGATGGAATTGTTGTAATAATGATGAAATGTTCTTCCGTCTGCGTTCTGATTTGTCGTGTTCTCAAACGATCAGAGGTTTCGAACGGTCTAGATCGATTTAACGATCGATTCAGATCGAGCGAAATTCCTTGCCGTCACAACCGGAGTTCCTCTTTCTGACACCATCGAGTACGCCTCCTTACCAAGAACGCCTCGCCACCACCCATTTTACCCAGCTCCGCCCTGATTTCCTCCATGCCGAAGCCCTAGGTTGTCAGTTTCAAAAACCCACTCTAGAATTGTCGTCGTACTCAAAACAAGTGGCATCATCAGAGAGCTCTTGGTTCCACAAGTTCGAAACACCGTGTTTCAACATTTTAGGATTTTCTTTTGATTTTTCATTTGATTTTGAAAGAGGATGTTTACTGTTTGAAATGTTTCTGGGTGGCGGCTTGTTTTCCATTCGATCAGATGAGAAGTAGTTTTAGGGTTTAGAGAAGGGTAGGGGTATATATAGGATTTTTAGATATTTTATTTTTCAATTATTTAATAAATATTTAAGCAAATGCTATGTGTACTTATCCTCTAAAATTTCTGTGACCACATACGATAACCAAAAATCACGAAAATTGACATGTAGCTACAACTCTATATTACGTTCCCAACGAAACTGGTTTCGTCAAATTCCGACTTCGTATGCTCACACAACGTATTTTTAACTGTCAGAATACTGATTGTTTTTCACTCTAAAAATCCGTACGGCCACACAATGACTCTAAAAATCATGGAACTTGGAATCTAACAATAATTTGATGTTGCAGATCCAACAAAAATTAGTTTTGTCGAATTCCGACTTCGTTTGCAAAAGTGGCTATTTTTAACGCTCTGAATAATCTATTTAAATATATAAATATATTTAAATAAATTAAATTAAATATTAATAATTTAATATTATCGTTTATATCCACATAGGATATGCCACAGCTTCAGAATATTCATATATGGATTTATAGCTCGATATTCCAAATCCATATTATATCGATATTCAATTTATATTGAAATTCCTTTTATAAATCGTTATAAATTATAAAGGAATTCCATAGCGACTTTTCTAAAATTTGATTTGGACATACATCAAAATCTACACGTCGAAATCCCGATTTTTCTCTTCCATTAGAAAACTATTATCAAATCGGTCCTGACGGTTCTTGTTTCACAGAAATCCGACTTAAAACGGACCCTGTATATTCAGTTGAAGTTCAAATCGCCAAATAGCGAACTGCAGCGCCATTTCGAGCTCGTTTATAAATATATTATAAACTATACATTCAACTGTCGTTATTTAAATATATTCGTTAATATAATCCAACTCCAAACTGAATTATATATTTTAAATTGTCCAGTTCACACTATATTGCCATTTCAGCTAATTCTGATTATTTCAGAATTATTTATATTATTATATTAATTAAATATTCAATATTATTTAATTAAACGATCATTAACTTCTCTAAATCACCAATTATATAATTAAATAAATTAATTATATATCTCTAAAAATGCGGATCATTACATTCTTCCCCACTTAAAATAATTTCGTCCTCGAAATTGCTAAGGTGGGAAACAACCCTATTGACTGGTTAGAACTTATTTCTTCACTTATCAACTTTAGTTTCAACTGAACCAATTTAATTTCAATTAAATTATTAATTAACTCTTATCAACGAAAATTTTCAAAAATCCTGAAAATTTTCTAACGCCTTAACTTTTCGAAAAATTTCGCCAGAACCTCCTTTGTACTGGTCAATAACTCAAACTCCCACTCACCTCTCTAGGCCTTCTCCAACCCAGAAGAAAATCAAACAGCCAAGCGGCTTACCAATTCGGCTCATCAAAATCTCAAACCCATATATAATATAAACTGGTACATTTTTGTCGGGCATATCAAATCTATCACTTCCATATGCTATCAACTCAGCATATACCAGTGTTATCTCAATCAAATTCCAATCAGTTCATATCCTCAAATCCAAATCGAATTTCATTCGAACCCCAATATCACATTTCAAATCATTAACTCATCAACCCAATTCCATAGCAGATTATTCTCTAATCCAATTCAATTCTATTTAACTCGGTTCCAGTTAAATTTCAATTTATTTTTACCATCTCATTTTATTTAACTTCATTAGTTAAATTTTAATTCCAGAATTTAAATCCCTGGGTTTATTTCAAATCAATTTGAAATCATATTACCAATTCAAAACCTTTTAATTTCTAAACAACTTGTTTTCTCAAAACAATTCAAAAACAAAACCTTTGGTAGTAATCCGTCACTTAGAACTCGAAAATGAACACCGATGATGGTCGACTTCACCATCGGAACTTATTTTCCAGCGATCGAAGCGAGTTCAATACTATATCACTTTCAGTTTGAAAAACGTTTTCAAAATCTCCCAGGAACTTAAAATTTTCTTATTTTAATTCCAAGTCTGATTTAAATTCAGATTTAATTCATCTTATTTCATATATTTTACTTATATGAATTCTGATTAGTTATTTATAATCATTTTACCTTTTATAATCTTATTCGATTAGAATAACAACCAACACAACCAATTATACTATGTTAATTTCAAAACATACTATGTCGGTTCATCGTGTTCAAGTGTTTATAAAACTCCTACCGATATAGTGGATCAAACTGATCGACCAAAATTTATAAGCCACTCAACCAACAAATCTCCACAATATAAAACCACTTTATATTAACTAACAAATACGCACTCGTATATATACACTCAAATTCAGTCTAGGATATTACTAATCCTGCCTCTACTGAATTACGCCACAGAGCCAAGGTAAATCTTAACCTCGCTCTGATACCAACTGTAGTGACCCGAAAATCCGGTCCAATTTGAGCTGACCAAATAACACAAGTCCAACCCCAAATTGCACTGGAAATTCAAGAAACTAATAGAAAGAAGATAGAGGGTGAGGATAGATAACGTAGAACTAATAGAATAGCAGAAGAAGAAGAACATCATCATCAGAGTAAATACGAATCTCACAGCGGAACGAATAAAATATAACATAACTTTTGAAATACAAACAGTTATATATACAATAGCACTTATCAGAGTACAACACTTACAACAACAGCTGAAATAATAATAGCTATAGAATCCTGAAGCCTCCTGCTCCAAGCTCGCCAAGTGTATCTGTAAAATCCCGACTACTTGACTGCTCGTACAAAATTAGGCACCCAAGAGTTTAGGGAAACAAAACAAAATAAACTCCGGGTCAGTCATGGGACTGGTGTGAATAAAACTCCTAACACTTGGTTTAATAACGGATATATCATAAGACCACGCCGTGGAAACGGAACGGGTTTTCCCTTATGAAAATCCAAACAACTTTGTAAAGCAATATCATTCTGATATTATAATAATGTCTAAGTACAAATAGATATCAATCTAGTAGAAACGCTTTCATCTCACGTTCTACTATATAGTATACAATCAAAACCGCAAGCACGTATTGGGTAATGGATTTCCAATTATGACAAGGTATGGAACCAGCTTCCGATCAGTGTACTCTTGGAATGATACACTGGAGTTCAACAAGAACATCTTGCAACTCAACCACACATGACCGACCACTCATTTCGCTTGAGTGTATCGAATGTACATCACCAAAGGTTGGGATCAGCAACTGTTTCCCGTATATATATATGAGACAGAATTGATAGATTAAAGAAGCAAATGAATATTCTCTAGATAGGTGATTATACACCCTACTTCGGTGCGGCCGACTTAGCCATGCTGCCTGCCCGATTTCTGTCATTTACCGACTGATGAGGCTTGAGGTTACGCTTTATCAACACCTCAGATTCACTTCGAATGCCACATTGTCAGATCCATCTAAATCACTTATTTGACGTCTACAACCATACATTACGTGTCAGCTAAAAGAAGTTCCTTTCTCCGCTTCCACTCTTGGTACGGTTGAAGAAATTAATGTACGTGACCTTTATGAAAATACTCTGTCAGACATTCATCCATACATGTCATCCAGGAACTGGATGAATTGAAGGCACTATTCAGTACATCCATCTTAGGCACTGTTATCTAAGACTTATACAATAGCCCTTGCACTTTACTCCATCTTCAATTATCTTTGGCATATATGATTCGCAACGCTTATGCCAATGCAGAGTGGTTCTTTGGATAATAATCCAACCGGTCTCTCCATATTAACAACGTTAAAATGGTCAAAAACTTCGATAGTCGGTGAGTTAACTATCAAAGAAAAATACGTGTGCAAACAACGATATTATTTCCAGCTGGAAATTATATCAATCAATCATCATTCAACATTTATCTTTTAGTTCATTAATTTTTTTTCTCCTGTTTCCATATATTCAACATTTCCTATTTTCTAAATTTTAGAAAATATACTTTATTAACAATGGAAAACATTTCCATTTCCTGTTTCCTATATTAGAAAACATTTCTGATTCCTTCTTTGGAAAAACATTTCCAAAGTTCCTTCATTGGATTTAAACTGAAGTTTTAAATAAACATCGCTTTGCCAACCCAAACCATTTATTAAATTTATTTAACCATCATTCACTATCAACCTTACCATTCCTTAGTTAAGAAGGAAGTCAATCAAGTTGGGGTATAATTTCCTCTCAGACCTTAACTGAACAACGTTATAACTTCGAAATAGTAACAGTTTATCTTTTAAACCTTTAACAACTTCTTTACGTAACTCTCGGATTCAATTTACGAATCCACTTCTTTACTGAAAACATTGATTATAACGATAATGTTATAATCCCTACTTTCGCAATATCTAACTTCAATTATAACTTTTATTCTTTAATTCGAATAATTAAATCTAACCTTAATTTATTAGTGTATACTCTTGATTTAAGAACCGGAAAGTAAATACTTTCCCGAATTCGATATAATTGAATTCGACGTAAATTCTCTTTCGAGTAATCTATTTTTTTGATTAACTCTTCTTCGAATAACCTATATTCGATTATCTCTCTTCGAATAACTTATATTCGAAATCTCTCTCTTTCGAATAAACTATATTTGATTTCTTTCTTTCGAATACGATATATTCGAAAATCTCCTTTCGATTAAACTAATCGATAGCTCCTTTCGATTAAACTAAAATCGATAACTCCTTTAACTCTGTTCGAATAAACTATATCCGACTAACTCTATTTAACTCCATTTAACTCTATTTGAATAAACTATATTCGACTAACTCTATTTAACTCCGTTTGTCTCTATTCGAATAAACTATATTCGACTAACACTATTTAACTCCGTTTAACTCTATTTAACTCCATTCGAATAACTAATATTCGATAACTCTATTTAACTCCATTCGCTGGACTCTAGATCGCAGCGATCACAATGGTTACGCCTGATTCCCTCAGGAAACATCTGACTGCCTTAGGCTATCTGTAGCCCTGCGAATTACGCTAGCAGTCGTGCTAAATGGCATCTCATTTGGACTAACTCTAATTGATTAATTCTAACTGGTTAACTTTAACTGGTTAATTCTAACTGATTAATTCTAACTGATTAACTCTAACTGGTTAACTCTAACTGATTAACTCGACTCGACTAACCCCTTTTAAATACCATATTCGATTAACTAACTTCGAATACCATATTCGATTTACTAACTTCAAATACCATATTCGATTAACTAACTTCGAATACCATATTCGATTAACTAACTTCGAATACCATATTCGATTAACTAACTTCGAATACCATATTCGATTAACTAACTTCGAATACCATATTATATTTCTCCTTTTTGATAACGTTTATCCATTTAAAAAGATTCCCTTTTCACAACGTTTATTAATTTATAAAGATTTACTTTTTCATAACGGTTCTTCACTTTATAAATGTCCTTTTAATAACATTTTCCTTTTTATAACGGTTTCCTTTTTATAACATCTTATTCCGTTATAAACCAATTTCCTTTTTATTAACTCTATTTATTTACTAAATATTCCCTTTTCAATTCTATTTGTAAATGATTTACAAATATTTCTTTTTTCTATTTTATTCTATTTGCAAATGGTTTGCAAATATTTCCTTTTCAATTCTATTTGTAAATGGTTTACAAATATTTCCTTTTTCTATTTTATTCTATTTGCAAATGGTTTGCAAATATTTCCTTTTCAAATTTATTCTTAAAAATATTCTAACGCCTTAAATTCCCGGGAAAATTCGCCATAACCTCCTTTGTATCGGGAGCATCGGGAAAATTCCCAAACCCACCACACAGGCCTTTCCATTCAAAAAGAAAATATTTTGAATTTATTTCCTTTTTAAAATATCTCCTATTTATAAATATTCCATTTATAATTATTCCTTATTTATAAATATTCAAATTTATAAATATCTCTTATTTATAAATATTCCATTTATAAATATTTTATTTTCAATATCACTTTGAAAATCCCCTTATCAATATTCTGGTATGTTATGGTGTTTAACATATCAAATTACGATGTCCAATA
This sequence comes from Allium sativum, assembly GCA_030737875.1. Classification (NCBI taxonomy): domain Eukaryota; kingdom Viridiplantae; phylum Streptophyta; class Magnoliopsida; order Asparagales; family Amaryllidaceae; genus Allium; species Allium sativum. Next base: position 742,943,612 of record CM060916.1, on the reverse strand, counting down.
TCGTCCATACACACACAATCAACAACAGGTTATAATTCACATCATATATCAAAATATATGAAAACAATAAAATAACTATTGAGGAATCCAGTCGGATTCCTCCAACCTGTTTCCCTTCATCCACAGATGTTACACAACATGATTGTCATCACTTTCAGTTCAATATGAATTATTCTGATAACCAGAATCAATATATAACTATATAACTGTTTATATATATATTATATATATATAATATTTCATTAACTGACTAGCAGTTCAATCAAACAGTCAATACATAATCAAACAGACAATTTATAACAGTTCTAAGAATACGCTGTAAAAATAGAACTGTTCAGAGTTGGTGAGTTTTACTCACATTGGCGCGTTAATCGTTAAATAACGATTTGCGTTATTTGACTGCGACGGGCAATTTATTTCGCCACAAATTGTAACGAGCTCGGATTCACTTCCAGTCAGTTCCACTGTGTAGCCCTCGTCCATACGATCCCAACGGATCTGACCGTTCGTTAATCTGATATCGTATGACCCAATTATCGCGTTAAAAAGTTATAAAAGATTAAACGATAATTAAATAGACTAAATTACTTCAAATACCCTCACCCTCTCTCACGTGACCCCTCTATTCCTTTCTTTCCCAATTCAAAACACGGAAACCGATACCCTCTTACACCCCAACGTGTATACAGGCAATCCCACTCCTCCCAAATCCCCGTTGACCGTGCCATTGACCGCCAATACCTCCTCCTCCGTCCATCTGTTTCGAGCGCAACCACCTCCAATCCACTCAGCACACAAAACCGCCTCTTCTGGCCACCATCGCTACCCCTTCGGTGACCTCGACTGATTTTCGACCTGCAGCCCTCGACCACGCACCCTACTGTCGCACTTCCACATACACCACTGGAGTTCCTCTTTCTGACACCATCGGGTACGCCTCCTCACCAAGAACGCCTTGCCACCACCCATTTTACCCAGCTCCGCCCTGACTTCCTCAATGCCGAATCCCTAGGTCGTCAGCTCCAAAAACCCACTCCAGAAATTGTCGTCGTACTCAAAACGAGTGGCATCATCGGAGAGCTCTTGGTTCCACAAGTTCGAAACACCGTGTTTCAACATTTTAGGATTTTCTTTTGATTTTTCATTTGATTTTGAAAGAGGATGTTTACTGTTTGAAATGTTTCTGGGTGGCGGCTTGCTTTCCATTCGATCAGATGAGAAGTAGTTTTAGGGTTTAGAGAAGGGTAGAGGTATATATAGGATTTTTAGATATTTTATTTTTCGATTATTTAATAAATATTTAAGCAAACGCTATGTGTACTTATCCTCTAAAATTTCTGTGACCACATACGATAACCAAAAATCATGAAAATTGACATGTAGCTACAACTCTACATTACGGTCCCAACGAAACTGGTTTCGTCAAATTCCGACTTCGTATGCTCACACAACATATTTTTAACTGTCAGAATACTGACTGTTTTTCACTCTAAAAATCCGTACGGCCACACAGTGACTCTAAAAATCACGGAACTTGGAATCTAACAATAATTTGAAGTTGCGGATCCAACAAAAATTAGTTTCGTCGAATTCCGACTTCGTTTGCAAAAGTGGCTATTTTTAACGCTCTGAATAATCTATTTAAATATATAAATATATTTAAATAAATTAAATTAAATATTAATAATTTAATATTATCGTTTATATCCACATAGGATATGCCACAGCTTCAGAATATTCATATATGGATTTATAGCTCGATATTCAAAATCCATATTATATCGATATTCAATTTATATTGAAATTCCTTTTATAAATCGTTATAAATTATAAAGGAATTCCATAGCAACTTTTCTAAAATTTGATTTGGACATACATCAAAATCTACACGACGAAATCCCGATTTTTCTCTTCCATTAGTAAACTATTATCAAATCGGTCCTGACGGTTCTTGTTTCACAGAAATCCGACTTAAAACGGACCCTGTATATTCAGTTGAAGTTCAAATCGCCAAATAGCGAACTGCAGCGCCATTTCGAGCTCGTTTATAAATATATTATAAACTATACATTCAACTGTCATTATTTAAATATATTCTTTAATATAATCTAACTCCAAACTGAATTATATATTTTAAATTGTCCAGTTCACACTATATTGCCATTTCAGCTAATTCTGATTATTTCAGAATTATTTATATTATTATATTAATTAAATATTCAATATTATTTAATTAAACGATCATTAACTTCTCTAAATCACCAATTATATAATTAAATAAATTAATTATATATCTCTAAAAATGCGGGTCATTACATACAATCATCCAATAGGAGAAAGGAAGAAGAAAATGAACATAAAGTAAACTATATCATTTTGTTCTAAAGTACTTTATGAATAGTTCTTTTGTTATATACATTTTTTTTGAACAAATATGATGACCCACTATGATGTAAATTAAATTGTTCATTGAATAGGGGTATAAAAAATAAATCATACAAAGAGCAAGAGAAAAGTATGGTGAATTGGGTATAAAAGTGAGTTGAATGTCCTTATAGTTGAAACCTTACCATCATATTACTTTACCTTTTCCGATGATTGAATTATGGAGTTTATGTTAAGTTAGAGATCTAAGTGAAAATGAACACAATGATTAGATAATGTATTTTTAGATTAAATATCTTTTTACAATGAGCAGCTATGTGACCCCTATTATGCCCTGCATATTAATTGGATGACACTGAATGAACTAAATATCATATGCACTAGAATTAAATTTAGAGAAATAATCTGTATTTGTAGGAAAACATAGGTAATGGTCAAAATCTTACTTGCATCGAAGTCCATACAATAGCCTAATATAACGCAAGAGTGCTCAAAGGCCACCGACCCGAAAACATAATTTTGTACCAAGCCATTTAACTTGGTGCTACATTATTTTCTTACAATAAAGTTTAACTTTCTCATTTTCACTGCTTTCATCTTCTACTTGATGTGTTCCAAGTTTTTTTCCATCGATTTTGAGTTAATTTTACTGATCCTCCATCAAAACTTGAGTTATCTTGCTTTCCTGGTTTTCTTCTCACAAATCCTTGGAATTGCTTGTTCAAGCTTAGGGAAAACAACTTGATCTATATCACCTTAGGATTCTCACGGGAATAAATAATAAAATATAATTAATTGATAAGACTAAATTTCACAAGCATTCAAACTTGATAAGGGACTTGCACTATTGCATATATAGCATTTTTTTTGGATTACTTTGATGTATAATTTGTTAAAATTTGAGAGAAAATGAAATAGTTACAAAAGGTTTGAATAATTAAAAATAATAATAATAAATATAATACACTAGGCTAGGTCGACCAGAGAAGGATCTAGGTCAACTAGGGGCGGTCGACCCAACCAAATGTCGATTTACAGTGTTGATTCTTAGTTTGTGTTTGTGTAATTGTTTTATGTGAGCAAAATATGAGAGGCTAAGTTGGTTTAGAATTCTGGATTTAACGGTGGTGAGTGGAGGAGTTACCCAATAAATTGATACCTATGTTAGCTTAAATTGTTATTCTCCACACTACAACAAAGTTCTACAAAACTTAAACCTCAAACCCTAATTTTCCAAATCAACTTCTTATATCTTAAATCACAATTCTAAACTAAAATAAAGAGGGATTTCATACTTAAATGAGGGGCCTAAGAGGAATTAGGAGAAGAAGGTTTGTAGTATTTGAGGCAAACCTAAAGTCTAGGACGGAGGCGAATGTGAACAGATTTAACAAGTTAATTAAATCAAATGATTTATTTTTCTACCATTTTTTATTAGACGGTTGATTCTGAGCTTAATTCGTTAAATTATCAAATTGGAAATATAAAATAATCGATCTCTTTATCTAATTATAATTGATGTACATAAGTTGTAAAATCCTAAATCATATGCTAAAATTGGATTTGATGCTAATAATTTGAGGACTAGAGTAATGTGAATGTTGCAATAAATGTAATAAAAATAATACAATGGATTGGTCTCATTGGAAAGAAATTAAATGGATTAAGTCTAAAAATTGAACAAAAATGAGTTAACTTGATTAGAACCAGTAAAATGAAAGATGGTTAGATTGTAGGCAATTGACCTAAGACAATCATAGGTCGAGTATCATAAGTTACTTTGGACTTGGTAGATTATTCGAGGCCTTTAGCTTATACGTAAATCAACCATGTTCTCTCGATTACATTTTGGTGTAAACATTGATGTAGTGGACTTAGTTTGCATTTCCATATCATTAGGTAGGATGTAGGGTGTTATCGAAGTGTGTATATATTGTTACAAAGGTATACTAGAGGTGTTACGATCCTGTGTAGTACCGATCAATATTTTAGGTGTTACAATCGGTTGAGATTGGGATCAAGGGAATTCCTTTTAATCCATATGATCGAGAGAAGTATCGGTCAAGGGTTATAGAATGCTATTGCTAGGTAGCGCTCAGTACCTGTTGGAATACAAGCGTAATGATTGTTGAAGGTACGTAAGTGGTAGTTTTCCACTAGGATTGATGGGTGGGATGCAGGTGCATGTAATGAGTCACTCTACGAGTTTTACATTTGCATTCATCCTCTCGAGGCCTAATCTCATGTAACATCCCTGTATCGATGCTCAAAAATGTAACACCCCACAATTTTAATAACAAAATTATCAAAATAATTATATTAATAAAATGCATTTGAAATTCAAAAACAAACACATGTTATAAAATGAACAATAAACGAAGATTTTACTTTACGAAAATATTACGTGCAATGGTATAAATAGAATTAAATAAAAAGCAATAAAAGAAAGAATGGAAGTTAATACATGGTATGTTATAAAATAATTAGAAAATTTATGCACACATTAATGCTATAAACAATGTACATTTGAATTTGAAAGTAATAGAAGATTATTAACGTTAACATGTTTACAAAATTAACCAATTAATAAAATAGGAAAACATGTGTGTGTGTGTGTGATTGAAAGGGTTAAATTAAGGTAGGGAAAGTAACTAATATTGAAATGTCAATATTTCCTTTTGATTGACAATGCATGTCATAAATGACATTAAAAGAGAAACACTGGAAACAACGTCAAAGATTGGAAATAGACAACTAATTCTATAATGTAAACATACATATAGATATATTTAATATAAATATATTTAGACATAAATTACAAAATTAACTTGAAAATAAACGCGCGTCATCCAAATCCAAGAGCAACAAATTGAAAGGAAAATTTTGGGCTGATGATTTTGATGAGGGTTATGATTATACTATAAAGGATGTACTTCCTATTGGTAGTAAGGTCAAATCTACAAAAAGACATACTAGAGGTAATCCATCCCCACTCTTTAATCCTTTCATTACTTAAGTAGGAGTTACTCTCTCTGTTTTACTAGAATACTTGTTGGTAGTATTCTTGGTGACTAAGTCTGTTTTGGAAACTGGTGGACTTTCTGTTTGTTACGCAGCATTTGTTTGATGCATGATTTTTCTTTGAAGAGGCAAGGTTTCTGGTTTGATGAAGCAACTGGTTTCTTCTTTCAGATTTTATACAACTGTGGTTGGATAAAGGACTTACAACACTTGGAGCTAAAGAATACTTTTTCTTTTTGTTGTAGTTCTGTGAAAAATGTATAATGTAACTCTTTTGAGATAGTCGAATTTGGGAAGTCTGTATTTCATATATGCAGTGGTGTATATAGAGAGTTGGTCATATTGTGTTTATTTTAGAGAGTCTAAATTTTGTATTCCTCTTGTTGTTTAATGAAATTTTAGCGCTTAATGTTCAAAAAATAAACGTGCGTCATAAATGGTATAAAACCACACGATAAAAGGAAGCTTAAATTGCATTATTTAAGTAACATTATAATTTAACTGGGTGTGCATGTATTAATAAAACGCATTTGAAATTATAAATGCATGGGTTCTAAAATGATAGAAATAAAAGTTAAATTAAACATTCATGGAATTAAAAGAATTAAACGCACAAGAATTTAAAAAGAAAGAAATGTTAATGCACACATTGATTTCGCATTTGAATTTGAATGAGAACGCGCACCAAAACATGAAATAATATTAGGAAATCAATTAAGGAATAATAATGTTAAGTTAACATTTAAAACACAACAACAATCATTGATCAAACGACCCGAGTATACGATTTTAAATCATATATGGGTCGGGTCGACACATTTGTCAATCCAGGGGTCGACACATGTTTCAACACAGGGGTCGATACACCCCAGATATGTGTTGACCCAAGGGTCGACCCAACCCAACTAAGTCATGTGTCGACCCATTCAGCCCAAAGATGATGTGGTTTTAATTTTTTTATGGCTCAGATTTAATTTTTTTTGAATCCGACGCATATGGTTCTTTAAGGAAACTATAATAAACCTACAGGGCCTAACTTCTAACTCATTTTCTGAGAGGGCGTCAGAGCTCTACCATTTCTTTTCTCCTCAAAACTCTTCAGAAATAAATTATATTTTTGATTTAGGATTTCTGATTCAAGAGTTGGAGTAAAACATAGTAGATTCAAGGTGTAGATACCTAGACCCTATAGATCTGTAAATCCAAATTGAAAAGTAAATGCAAATCCAAAACTTAGAATGTAAATCCTAGGTGAGTGAATTAAATTATTTTTTCTTATAATAGTATATTATATCGTTTGATTCCTGTGAGAATTTATAATAGGTTCTTTACTTCCTCTTTTCCCCATTTCTGCGTTGGAATATACATAGTGTATGTTGAATTTTGGTTTTGCGTAAAATTTACATAAATCTGAAATGTTGGCAAATATATTTATAAGACTGAATTGCATGCCTAACTTGATGCGACTGATTATAATCTATTTTCTTTGCGCATTGGAAAATATAATTCAATCAGAATTATGAATAAAAATGGGATTTTGGTAATTTGGGGTTAAATGAACTCGTATACCAAAACGATAATAAAAAGGGGACATGGTTTGAAAATAAAACGTGAAAAACAGGAATCTACTATCTATAAATTGAAAGGTTAGGAATAGCTTGTGTTTATTGGCTAGAAAAAGAAATATATTTGCATAATCTGGTAAATAAAGGAAAATAGGAAACATGATTGCAAACATGAAAATAAGAAAAGGCAGGGATTGGTGCGAAATAGGAAATTAACCGTAATGCACACTAATTTCATAACCCAAAAATGAGAAAAAGAGACGTCTTGGAATCATGGTTTCTTATAATAGTAATTGCCCGAAACTATGGAAATATATTTTTATATAGTTTTAATAACCAATCAATTAGGAATAGGCTATTGTTAACACCACTCAATTAATGATTAATATTTAAATAAAAATATTTAAGTATCCAATCACTAAATATAGGTCGTTACATCTCTCCTACTTAAAGGATTTCGTTCTCGAAATCGCTAGGACAAGGCAACACAACCCAACACTCTCGAGTTAGTGATGATACAAGAGAAATCGTTACTTAACGATCTCAAAAATAACCATTGAAGCAATCATATCACAGGAAATAGACTTAGAATTTGGCACGGAGCCAATATTCCCATGAACAACCACAATCAAAATTGTGATCGATGTAGCAAAACCAAACACCTAAGTCATATGCCTATCTTCCAAACAAACGCATAATGAAAAATAAAAATGATAAGTCTCTAGTTAGAAGACAATTCAATATAGCATGACTTATTGATTTTTTTCTCCAATTTTAGCTAAATTCACAAAAAAATTCAGTAGTACTTTTTTTGTGTGGCTCGATCCGAAAAACTACAACTCGCCAAATATGGCTCATCCCAACTAAAGAAAACAAAAGCCCAAAATTAGTTATCTATATCGGGGCATAAAATAACCAGAAATGCACCAATGGCAAAAAACACAGTTCTACATCTACTACATACCTTTTTTAAAGCAAGCATAACATTTATATGCAAATAAATATGAATTAGTATTCAAACAATCAAATCTTTCTTCTACGTACCTGGGCATGCACTAATAAAAGAGAATTCGACATAATAGTAGAAATAGCAACAAGAAAATAATTAGCCTATTAAATAAATAGAATCTATCTAATATAAGCATGTCAAGTCATGTATGAAATTTATATTAAATAAATAGAGTAAGCAAAAATAAGATATTCTGCATGCCTAATAATCATACGGACATATATAGTCAGGTTAAACATCAATAATCAATCATGCAAGGAGAAGCAATAACAATCATAAAAATAATATCCATATTTATCTTTGTATGTAGGTTACTAATCTAGCTAATATAAGACATCTAATATAATATCCAGTCCATTTATTACACGACACTTGGTCTCCATTCCAAAGATAAGGATATAAATTCAGCATCTCTCACCAACGCATCAGGTATGACTTGAGTGCTACCATGCAATTCCTAACTCCATGGTAGCCTATCGATGGAAACCATCGATAATTGTTCCCATATCCACTGAGGAATCTCGAATAGTCATGAAATCATTCGATTCATCCCATTAAGCACTAGCTAGTTGAAGACACATTCATTATGAAATAAATGTACAACCAACCCCTTCTACCGACACATGAAATAGATAACACCTCTTCCATATGAAACTAACCACTCTTATCAGGTTAGCATTACCTCACTTCGAGTAATGGATTCACAACTAGTAATAAAAATAAACGATTTTCACTAGAGGAATATCGCTTCCCAATTGGTACATCTCTAACTCCACACACACACACACAAAAGCAACCGCATTTCCTACATGCATATATGGGAAGCAAAAAATTCGTAGGAGGCCAAGAATTCCAACCATTGCTGGTAGAAAAGGTCAAAATATCTCATGGAGAAGAGAAAATCCAGTAATACAACATCACTAAACAATTCTAACTCCGCTAATAAATAGTACCTCTCATCCTCAAAAGTGAAATATATTGTCATTGTCTCTTTATCGAGAGTCTAGTACTCCATCTCGTGCATCTTTGGTTATCAACTAAAATGTGACAACCTTCCATTTGAAAACACACTGCACCAAACCAAGAAACACAACCAAGTGTTTCTTATCGACTTGTCATTCCATCTTAGGAAAGTAATTGATACACCCATGTGTCAACTTCAAATTCCAAATCGTCTTAGCTCCCGCAAGATCTCTAATGGATCCCTACTCGAGACGACGTGACCCAAGCTCTACACTTTTGTTACCAAAGAGTGAAACTCCAACAATCTATAAGAAAATGGTATTTTCTCAACGCCAACAACACAAATACCAGTTATACCTTGTTCTTTATTTTTATCCATAGAAGAACAAAAAATAATCAGATAGCACAAGCATAACTCATTCAAGTGATATCTCAGAACATAGCCTAAGAAATCAATAAAATGTGCTGACTCGCTGGTTAGCCAGAATGGCTTAACCAACCAATAAAATTCAAAGCAACATATGAAATGCTGTAATCGTTACACATCGCCCAACTACCCCAATTGGTAAATCCTCCTTGGGAGATCCAACCAAAGACCCCTTGCACTCTCAAGACAATCAAATGAGCTACCAATCAATGGGAATGGATCCTCGCTCGCTTCCTTCTTCTAAGGTGCCATATTCCCTAGAGGCATAACTATTGGTTAAATATTTATGACCAGATGGATGTGGAGCTTAACTCAAATATGGTGGTAATCTGGTCATCCTATCGAGTGTGTCTAGAAACGTACAAGCTACAAGCTCAGGTAACGACTCGTTATTAGTCTCGACCCGTTATCATCCAATCATAAGTGACTCGTCTATTGAAGATCTAAGTCTCAGACCACTATCGCTAAATCAAGGATGAATCACTATTGAAAAGAAAAATGTCCTAGCCCACTATCATCACCAGCAACCTTTCAATACCACCAATGTTCTGTATCCTCCCAGTAGGGGAACTACTAGACTCAAATTTTAAGTCTAGTTAAGTTCAATAGTCAACAACAAACAAACAAATTAGCAAACAAAAAACCATGACTCGATGAGATTTAATTTTTGACGAACCATGTATACCACCAGTATATATAATATATGTCGTAACTCCCTCACCTTGAGGTCTAAAACTAAACGCCGTGGATGCTGCAATCATCAATAATGTTTAATTTCTAACGACCAAACATGGGATGTTACACACATATATAGTTTAATCAATCCCTCAACACTGTAAAGTTACAATAAAGAAAGAAAATTAATTATCACGTCTCCCAATCTTGTCCCATCCACTAGACCATAAGGCTACATGGAACGATGAAACCTCAACGTCAAATAAAATATTTATGGAAATGCCATTATGGTAAAACAACATGGAAATTTGAACTGTCACTTTAGGGATTTAAGCTAAGGAAAATCTCGATTTCTTTCAAAAATTTAAGAATAACAGTTAAAAAGGTGATTTAATAAAGTTTTAATCATCTTTTGGTTATTTATAAGCTGTAAGAAAATCGTTCTCAAATTTTGTTTAACTAGGAAATTAGTTTGTCTCAAACCTTAAAATGTGACTGATAACCAAATCCTGGATTCTCAACGGTTTGACTGATAAAAGCTGTACAAAGGTGAATTACACATGTACACACATATAAGATTATGATAATATAGGTACATTAAGTTAATAAGGAGATTAATTAAGCTAAGAAAAGATTAGAAAAAGTAAGTATAAGAAGACACAAATGATTTACTTTAATGAAATAATATCACTGCCTACCATAATTACTCTTACACAACCATCATGAAACCTATCACATCTCTCTTAAACATGATGTGAAAAGTCCAAGGGGGCGTATGGCCTTTTAGAGGTGGGGTGAATAGGGGTATTTTGGAAAATTTCGCATAAGATATTTTATTCTAGGCTTTTCCTGTAAATATCCACCCATTTCACCTCATTTCTTCACACCACTTTTTCTCTTCTTCCTCCTCCTTAAGCTTTCTAATGGATTCTAAATACTAATAGAAAAATATAGAAAAGAGAGAAATTTACTCAAAACTCATCTAGTTATCTTAAGGCATTGAAACTATCGCCAAACCACTTCTTATCTTTATCCAAAAGTCACCACCATTCAACAAAGCTTGGAGATCCAAAATACTACTCTACAAACCCAAGTATGTTAGCAATAAGGAGTGTAGGAGGAAGGCCGAGCTTAGGAAATAGGAAGGAACATGATCAAATTACTTTGTTATGATTATAGCGAAGCTATTGCAAATTTTAGGAACGTCAGAAACCAATCAAAGGTGAAAACTCAACCTTAAACAACCCCAACTAAACACAAGTTAATTTTGTTAGGTGAATGCTAAACTATGGTTATATGAATGATAAATGATTCTTATGAATGCTATGTTGAATGTTTGACAAGTTTGGGCTCTTATATGTTTGATTGTATGGATGTTTAACAAGACACGTTAAGTACACGTCAATAAACACAAAGGAAATCACGTTCCTTTCACTGGATGAAATGGTGAAAAATGAATTATTAAACCTCTCAAAAATGATATGAAATGTTTTAGAAATGAAATATAAACACTTCCAATTGTATAAATGAAGTTTGAAAAGAAAATGAATTTTCAAGCAATTTTGGTGTGTCGCGAATCGATAACTCGCGATTTCGCTATTTAAAAAGTCAATTTTTTTATCTTGAAAAGTATGAATCAAATTTTTTAAAGAAATATTTCCCAAATTATTTTAACCATCGCTTCCTAATAAATCGAAAAAAATCAAGATTTCGTTGAGTTTATTTTGAAATAGGACCAAAACAAGATTTTGAAAACATCACGGTTTCAAAATCCTATAAAAGCGGTTGTTAAATGATGAGATTTTTAATCTTTTAAAAATATGAAATAAATCTTATAAATAATTTAAAATGTTTTAAAAGTGATTTAAGTTGATTTTATGAATCTTACAATGATAGAAAAGTCATTTTAATAAATTATGCTTAAATGACATTTTTGCAAAGCTTCAATAACAATTGAAATTGAAGTTTAAACTTAACAAATCTTCTCCAAATATTTAATGAATGTTTTTAAATGATTAATGAAATAATTTTGAAGACTGTTTTGAAGAACTATAAATTAATTGAAGATATTATATAATTGAATTACATCAAATAAGCAATGATTTGATCTTGGCCTTAATAAGTCGACGGGTAAGCCTAATTTTTCTATTTTTAGGATCCGAATGCGGGATTTTAACCAAGGAGAGGTTCAAGAGCAATCAGTTCCCTGACTCACTTGGCCCTTTCCTGGCGAGAACTATATAAGGTTGAACTGTCGGAAACGAGTTAAGTATAAAAGATCGAATTTTGTAAAGTTAATCGGACCTCTTGGAGATGATCTTATATTTAGTATCAAATTTAGAGGAGATAATCCTTACTGTCCATAAGCATTCAAATGGTGTTTACAGCGTTAATCGATGGATAGTCAGGTTTAAACACGGAAGTTGATATCAAGTAAGATAAGTATGATTTCTTCGGATTTATTAAACTAAAATGGACTTGCCATCCAAATGACTTAATGAATGAGGTTTAATAATTTTGTGAAATCACCCGAAGAGTATTTGACAGTTATACATCCCTAAAAGATGCTTATGAAGTAATGAATAAAAAGTGAAGGACACCCAACATCCAAACTACTTAAACTGTATTTTTGCGCTGATTGATCCGAGGAGTTCGAAATCTAATTTGGGTGATTTCTATCTAAAAACCACTTCGGATCATTTAAATGTTTCAAAGTAACGAAGATTGAAGACTGAAGAATTATGGAGACCGAATGAAAGGTTGTTGTTAAGACCCTCGGGGGATTTATCCCATGTTACAATGATAGTAATTTTACATTTAGGTCTTTGATCGACTCGTCCAAATCTAGGACGACTTGTATGGATGGATGTTGGTGTTATACTTCCAATACACATTTATTGATCTCCACGAATGTACATCTTCTTATTAGCAGAGAAGGCAACTTATGTTTGCTTAACACCCTTCTCTGAGACGTACGAGCTCAGAGGTTGTACATTAGTGGAAATTAGTGGCGTGTTTTGGATGTGGAAACATGGCATTTAAAATGAAGGAAATGATTGAAGGAAAAGTAACCGTAGACCTCTAAGCCTCAATAATTAGTGCTGGTAAAAACAGGGCATGCAATGAGGTCAGTTTGGGTAGCTCCCATGAGAAGATGTCATCACCCTTCTAGATTACTCATTCTATGTTGAGTAAGTGGTGTATGTTATGAGATTTCTTAGGGGTGATAGATCAGTTACAACCGAGGTTATAACGTATTCGGATAGTGAACCACCTGGGGAAAAGATCGATGCAATAGTTCCAGTCTTGCTAGTTGGAAAGATGGAAGTGGTCATCGGTACATCCCTCTAGAGATGTATTATGTGGAAAGGTAGTCCCTTACCTTTCCATCATACGAAAATCCATTTCCCTAAGAGCTTATGAATTATATTATAGATCCCCCATCAGGGTTGTGGAATTTAAATAAAGCAAAAAAATTCTGTTTATATTATTTATTGTAATGGTTTTTGTCTCGCAAATCATTAAAAAATAATATCAAACAACTTCGATATATGATGATTTTGTTATCATAAGGTAAAAACACATGCCATTTGTATGTGTGATCGTGGTCTTATGGGATACACTTTATTTCCAAATGCGAAATTAAGTTTCTCACACCAGTCCCACGAGTCACCCGGAGTTTCCCTTTCTTTCCCTTAAACTCTTGGTTCCCCTTTTTTCATCAGACAGCCTAGAGATTTTAGATGGATAACATCGTACTGGAGAATGAAGCCATGGAGCATTTTGAAGGCTATTGGTGCATGGAGCTTTGGAGTCCTACCCTTTTTTCCTATCATTCTATTACATTTATGTTTTCCACCACCTGTATGAATGAGCTGCATAACCATTTTCGTTAAAGTAGTATGTACCAGACTACTTTCTTGTATTGCCTAATGTAAATTATTAAAGTTTAATATGATGTAAGATTTTTTTCGTTCTATTTTTCTATCTATACTTCCTTTTTTACTCCAAACTATCTAACTCTTCGGCATCACATCTCGGGAATGTGAATATCAAGGATGCACTAGTATCAATTTTTAAGGTCGAGGAGTTAGGTCGTTTCATTTGGTATCAGAGCTTAGGTTAAGTGAACATTTAAGACTTGATGGGGTCAACTCATTAGAGATAGGGTTTGTAATTCCCTAGAAAGAGTTTAGTTCGAGAGAGCGCATATAAACAGTTTTTAATAGGCATGTTGCATACACTTTAAAAGATAAATCATCTCGATTCTAAGGTGTATTTCTTACTATTTGAATCGATAGTAAAGTTGAACAGAAGAAGAGGTTTTAGAGCATGTGGAAGCAACATGGCTAATGGTTAAAATACAGATGCCATAGTAGAGGAATCAATAATTCTAGGCGACCTCAAGCTAACTTTGCCACCTTATGTAAGTATTTCACGAGTTTGGGAGGCAAGGCTTTTAAATGAACTAAATCCATTATAAAAGTATAGGCTCATTCACGCTCGTGCGAATGAATCTTCAAAGGATTAGAAATTCCAAATGGGTAGTAAAGATTTATGACCTCATGGAAACTATGGGTACGAGCCTTGGCTTGGTTGAAAACTGGTGTTCAGAGAACGGAATGACATGGGATCGATTCAAAGAAGTGTTAGAGGAACAATATATGGGGTGGAAGGAAAATCTTGACTATATCGAAGCTTTATAGATCTGAAACAGGAGGTGATGACGATGCAGGAATACTCGAACAAGTTCATTTAGTTATCTTGGTTCAGGCTAGAGTTAATTGACACCATATAGAAAAATAATGAAAGGTTTATACTGGGAATGAAGTAGGATTCCAACGAGAAAATGACTGCACACATAAAGGGATCTTTTGTCGACTTAGAAGATTTTCGATTTCATTATGAAACCTTAGAAAGAAGAACCCGATAATCCCAAACCCTAGTAATAATAATTAGAGGAACAGAAAGTTCAAACAACCAGGGAAGAAGCCGGTACAGAACCAAACTAGGGGAGGAACAACAATGGATGTCACATGTTACAACTATGGACAGAAAAGACATATTTCTTTGCCTTGTCCAAAACCCCAGACCCCTAGGAATTCATGCTACATCTTCCACCAAACCGAACATCTATCTAGGGATTGCCCGATGAAAAAAAGGACAGCAAGTCCGGGTCTTTGCGATTAAGGATGATCCTTTTAGCTCAAGGAATGTTAAGGGAAAGAGAGTTTTCGAAGGTAAATTTACATAAATGATATTCCGGCTAGAGCATTGTTTGATACCAAGGATTCCTATTGTTTAATCATGAAAGAATTAATTAACAACTTAAAACTCATCCTCATGTCATTAGAAAAACCGATACGAATAACAAACCCAATTGGAAATAAAACCAGTTTAGGTATCGTATGTGAAGATGTACCATAAACCATGCCTCTAAGCTTTTCATACAATCTGATTATCTATAACAACCTGCATTTTATGTATCGGAAGATCGTAATATATTTTTATTTTATTCCCTGAGAGTTGGATCATTTTCATATTTTAATATGTTGCTTATAGCGATGTGAGACATGTCCATAAATTTTAACAATTTTGTTTGTGACCATTTTGCCCCTATCAGTCTTGTACAACTTTTGACTCAGGCTGATTCAAGTGGTGAGACTTGTGCCATTGGAAGGAAGTGATGACTGCCTTTCCGTAGAGTGGTTACATTAAACATTTGGCTTAGAGGTTTGGGAAGAATCGTTGTTTTAAGGTTTAACATTTGATTGTTCATGTTTGTGAAGCCTTAATGGGCTGATTTGGAAAGGCCCATTAGTGGGCTAGTGGAAGGGTATAAATAGGGGGTGGGAGGTATTGGAAATGGTTTAGTTTCTCTTTTCTCTCATTTGGTGGCCTATGTTCCTCCTTCCTCTAACACATTTCCACCATTAAAAATAAAAATCTAAGGAAGGAAATCGAAGATCTACACCATTGGAGGCTAGATCTACATCATTTGAAGTGTGAGTTCATCGGATCAAGGGGTTTGGTTCGAATTGCTTACTATCCAGAATCTCAATTCATTGTTTTGCATTAATTTGGAGAATTGGTGAGTGATATGCATGTCTCACATGGATTCAATGAAGTATATCAAACTCAAGTATTTTTACCATAGATCTATCCCTTGGTAAGTCCATTATCATATGAATCACTATGGGATCTAAGTTAGCATGTTTAAACCCTTAATTCTTATGTTATTTCAAAAATTTATGCAAGTTAGATCTGCAATTCAGATCATATGTTCATTTATCATGATTTTTGGTGAAACTTGTATTACTTATTATGAAAATTGTCGTTTTTATGTTGTTAAGGGTTTCATATCATGTTTGTGATCATATTTGATGAGTTGGATGAGTTGCTTTCATCGATTGTGTCGATTGGCGAAGTTTTGGTCGAAATTGGACTTGATTTTGGGATGTACAGGCCACGGGTCCAGCACGTAGTATAGGTGAAGTACAAGTGTAGTACAGGGTCAGTCGCACAAAGCAAGGTCGGTCGAGCTGAAATGAATAAGGTCGGTCGCACCATGTTGGGTCGAGCAGCAGGGTCGGTCGCACCATGTTGGGTTGAGCAAGCAGGGTCAGGGTTTGTGAAGCAATGGGGTCGAACATGGCTTGCGGTCGATCGAGCAGAGTTGTTCGGGTCGTGCATGGTTGAGGGGCACAAAGTGGTCGGTCATGCCTTGAAGCAAGTTGTCAGGTCGGTCAGAAGGATCGGTTCGAGCAGAGTGATTCGGGTCATGCAGGGATTCTTCGAGTCAAGCAGAATGTGGTCGGGTCATGCATGTTGGGATCGTTCATAGCATGATGGGGTCGGTCGATCGAGCAGCATACGGGTTGGTCGCATAGGGCCATTTCTGAAGATTTTTTTTATATATTTTCGGGTATGACCCAGATTTAAACAAAAGGGTCTGGAAAAAAATATTTTCTGGGGGCAATCCCACGAACCCTAGTCGCAGTGCAGTGATGTAATATGGCTCAGTGATGGTGTTACTTCGATGTAAATTCAAGTAGGAAGGTTCGAAGTGTTGAAAGGTTTTTGTTGATCGGTGTAGAGCAGCGAAAGAGGTAACAACTCAAAGGTCGTGAGTTGATGGATAATGGTTGCTCGAGAAGGTTGCTTGAGCTATGAAAGGTCATCGGGTTAGATGATTCAAGACATGAAGGCCGAGAGATTATGGTTATCATAAGTTCTAGCAGGCTCGAAGCAAAGGTACAATAGAGACGTCTAAAAGACCAGTTGTAGGTTGAGTACCCGGGGTATCTTTGAAATGCCTAGTTGCCAAGGTTGGACAAACATACGTATCGTTGAAAGGCGTATGAAGTTTATGCTAGAACTGAGGTTACCATTGGCCTTTGAACATGGCAAGGTAGGCTGTCATACGATTAACGATGGTTTCAAAGCAGGATTGGCGGTGATAGTCAAGGTCTGTTATGGTTGATTGGTTGCCTTGTTTGCACCGTCTCATGTAAATTGTCCAACATCGAAGGAGATGTTTATTGGGTGCTTTTCTGATATTGGTTTAGGCTTCTGGGGCTTGTGCTTGAGAGATGTTGAATTCTATTAGGATGGTTTACGTGAGATACATATAATCTGGATGCTATGAGTGCTAGTGGTGTTTGATTTTGATTTCCATGAGTGAATGATTGTTCTGGTTTCCATAAATGAATGGTTGAAGTGTTTAAGGTAAAGGCTATCACTGTCCAACGTGGGGAAGACGGGGTTGAGTTCTTCTCTGGTGTTGTGGGTAGATTAGTATGTTTATCTATCCATTCTCATATACTTTATTGTTGATGTTTGTTAGCTGTTTTATCACACACTAAGACTGTTGTCTGACTCAAGGTTTTATGTTTCCCTCTTATTACCTTGGGCTGTTCATTCGGTTGTGGATGGGCAAACTAGGTGCCAGGTGATAGCTTAGTGAGGACGATGTTGCAGTTCGGAGACGAGCAGGAGGCTAGCGCATTATTACCTATTACCTAGTATTTGTTTCCGCTGTTTGAGTTGCTCTATGAGTGTTGTAGTGAGGCTTTATCTACAGACTTTGATATTTCCTATGATTCTTGGATAATCTTCCAAGATGTTGTGAAAGTTTCAAAAGTTTGTTATGTGATGCTTCACTATTATTACCAGTTGTATATTTTCTACTATACTTTATTCTTGCGCTGTGAGTTCTACGATAGGATCTGATGTTTTTTACCTACTCTGATGATTGTCCATAGATGCCTAGCACACATTTCAGCGCATTATTCCTCTTGTTTAGTGTAGGGGTTATGGGCGGTCGTCACATTATCATAAATGTTGATCGATTTGAAGTCATACTTGGAATGGATAGGCTTTCCAAATATAAAGATCTTCTGGATTGTGAAAGGAGAATTGTTTGGATAGAAACTAAGGCCGGGAAGGCCGTTAAAATCGAATGTAATGAATCAATCCCCGTGAGAGAGCCTTATATACTCCCTAAAATCCTTCGAAACAAACTTAGATGAAATACCAATTGTGAAAAACTTTTCAGATGCTTTTGAAGAAGTTAAGAGGTTACCTCCACATAAGGAAATCGAGTTTTGTATTGACTTAATTCCTGATGCAAGACCAACATTCCATTCTTCTTGAAGAATGGCCTACAAGGAAGTTTATGAGCTAAGGAACTAAATCGATGGATTGTTGAAAAAGGGATTAATCCGGCTAAGTCACTCAAGCTGGAGCTCGACCATAATATTTGTCACAAAGTCAGATGGCTCCTTAGATTATGTGTGGATTATTGAGACATAAATAAAATGACAATAAAAAACAAGTATCCTCTACCTCGCACAGATGACTTGTTTGATAGGTTACATGCTGTTTGGGTATTTTATAAAATGAACCTCGCCACTATGTTCCATCAATTAATAATTGCAGGGGAATGTATTCCTTATACCACGTTTAAGGGACATAATGGCTCCTTAGATTATGTGGGGATACCTAAGACATAAATAAAATGACAATAAAAAACAAGTATCCTCTACCTCACACAGATGACTTGTTTGATAGGTTACATGCTGTTTGGGTATTTTATAAAATAAACCTCGCCACTATGTTCCATCAATTAATAATTGCAGAGGAATGGATTCCTTATACCACGTTTAAGGGACATAATAACTTTTATGAATGATTAGTTATGCCCTTAGGGCTAACTAACACACCTGCTTATTTTGTGGATCTAATGAACCGAGAGTTCACGGAAATGCTTCACAAAATTATGTTAGTCTTTATTGATGATATTCTCATATACTCCAAAACGGAGGAAGAACACGAGAGACATCTCGAGATAGTATTAAATATACTAAGAAGGAATGTGCTAAAAACCAGGTTTTCAAAATGTCGTTTTTGGGAAGAGAAAGTGAGGTTTCTCAGATATGTTGTGTCAAAAGAAGGGATCTCAGTTGATCCTGGAAAGATTATGACCATCATGAACTGGAAACAACCAAGAACTCTGAAGGGTATTTGCAGTTTCTTGGGATTAGCTTGTTATTATTGAAGATCTATTCAAGACTTTTCTAAAATTGCTCACCATCTAACCAAGTAAACCATGAAAGAAAAAAATTTAAATGGACACCAAAGTGCGAGGAATCCTTTATAGAATTAAGGAAAAGGTTAACCACAACCCTAGTTCAAACTGTCATTGATGAAAGCGGTGGAATAACCGTATATACAAATGATTGTGGAGGAGTAGGAGAAGTAGTCATGCAATACGGGAAGGTCATTGCACACACAAGTAGACAACTAAAAATGTATGAAAGGAATTATGCAACACATGACTTGGAGTTATTAACCACGGCGTTTGGACTAAAAATGTAGCGACATTATCTGCTAGGTTTGAGCTATTTACAAGCCACAAATCTTTGAAATATATTTTTAATCAAAAGGATTTGAATATGAGGCAACAACGCTGGCTAGAATTTCTAGCATCATATGATCTGGATAGTCTATATATGCCCCGAAAAGCTAATGTTGTAGCTAACATGTTAAGCAGGAAGCAATTAGCATGCAATCATCGCATATTCAGTAGTAACACCATAACTTTTATAAGAGATAGCCAATAAGCAGGTGGAATATGCAAAATTGAGGACGATTATCAAGAGTATACAACATGGATATAACTCTAGCTTTACGATGGATAATAAGGGAGCATTAAGACAACAAGGAAGGATTTGTTTTCCAGGTACGGATAGCTTATGGTAGAAGGTGTTAGCCGAATGCCATCAGTCAAAACTGAATATTCATCCCGGTGTTATTAAGATATGTAGGGATGTAAAAGACCTTTTGATAAAGAAGCATGAAATGAGATATCTCTATCCATGTTAGCAAATGCGTAAATTGCCTGCGGGTCAAGAGTGATCAACAGAAGGTGAATGGATTGTATCAACCATTTGAAATTCCAACATATAAGTGGGTATAGATATCGATGTATTTCAGTATTGGATTTCCCCGATCAAGAAAAGGAAATGAAAGCATATGGGTTATAGTTGATAAATTAACCAAGAGTGCACATTTTATTCCAGTAAAATCAAGCAGAACAACTAATAATTTGGCAGAAATATATATATAAGGGAGATAGTATGACTACATGGAATCCCCAGAAATATAGTCAGCGATCAAGATACTATCTTTACCAACAAACTTTGGGATGTATTGCAAATAACCTTGGGAACAAAGTTAAATGTTAGCATAAAGTATCATATCCTCAGACAGATGGACAAACAGAGAGGGTGAGCCAAAATTTTGAAGGTCTTTTGAGAGCTTATATCTTAAATTTTGGAGGATCATGGGAGAATTATGTTCACTTAGTATACTTTTCTTAAAATAATAGTTATCAAGCATCGGCATGACACCATATGTAGCTTTCAATGGTCGGTCTTGTAGATCTCTAATTTGTTGGATAGAGACCGATGGTCGATTAGTATTTGTCCCAGAGATGATTATGGAAGCCTATGAGAAAGTAGAAGAAATAAGGAAGAGAACAAAGGAAGCAAAAAATAGACAAAAAAAAGCTATGCGGATCAAAGGCGAAGAGAACTGGCCGAGTTTTCTAGCGAATGCCGCATGTTCTTAAAAATATCACCCATGAGAGAAGTAGTAAGATTTAGTCGTATGGTAAGTTAGCTCCTCGTTATATCGGGCCTTATCCTACCTTGGAGCGAATTTACCCTCTAGTTTACCGGGTGGAGTCACTAGCAAGACTGGCGGGTGTGCATAATGTCTTCCACATATCTCATCAACGGAAATATGTGCATGACCCTGAGTAAGTAATAGAATCGACCGCCTAAGAAGATTTGGAGTTATAGCCAAATTTAGTTTTCTTTAGACAACCAATTCAGATTGTGGATCACGATGATAAACGAATAAGGAGGACGGTGGTCTGATTAGTTAAGATTCAATAAAGGGGGGATCTAGATGATTGCATTCAGAAACGAAAAGAAGAATTAAATAGGCATATCCCAAGTTTAATTTTGTGTAAACTAAGGTATGTACCTTTTATGGTAAAAGCACATATCATGGAATGACTTTGTTGTTGGAACAAATAATCTTTTGGGTTATATTCCCTTATTAGTAATTTTGAAGACGAAATTCTTTTTAAGGGGGGAGAATGAAACAACTCGGAAATTTGAACTCTCAATTAAAGGATTTAATCTAATGAAGATCCCGATTTCTTTCAAAAATTTAAGAATAATAATTATCAAGGTAATTTAATAAAGTTTAAATCTCTATTGATTGTTTATAAGTTGTAAGAAAATCATTCTCAAATTTTGTTTAACTAAGAAATTAGTTTATCTCAAATTGGAAATTGTCACCGACAACCGAATACGGATTCTCAAAGATTAGATGGATAAATATAGAACAAAGGTGTAATACACATGTACACACATACGAGATTATGATAACATAGCCACAATAAGTTAATAAGGAGATTAATTAAGCTATGAAAAGATTAGAAAAGGTAAGTATAAGAAGAGAAAAATGATTTACGTTAAAAAAATAATACAACCCCCAATCATAATTAATCTTGCACAACCATCATGACACCTATTACATCACTCTTAAACATGATGTGACAACTAAAAAGGGGGTGTTCGATTGTGTTGGGTGTGAAGTAGGGGTATTTTGGTAATTTTCCCTTAAGATATTTTGTTTTAAGTTTTTTCCAACAAATACCCACCCATTTCACCTAATTTCTTCATGCCACTTTATTCTCTTCTTCCTCCTTAAACTTTCTAATGGCTTCTACAACCTAACTAGAAAAACAAAGAAAATAGAGAAATTTACTCACCACTCATCTAAGTACCTTAAGGTGTCGAAACTATCGCTAAACCACATCTTATCTTCATCCAAAAGCCACCACCATTCGACGAAGCTTGGAGATCCAAAATCCCACTCTACAAACCCTTGGCCATGAGAAAAACGGAGGGTAGGAGGGAGGTTGAGCTTAGGAAAGAGGAAGGAACAAGTTCGAGTTGCTTTGTTATGATAGTAGCAAAGCTATAGCAAATTTTAGCAATGTTAGAAATCAATCGAAGGTGAGAAACTCAATCTTAAACAACCCTAACAAAACATAAGTTAATTTTGTTAGGTGGACGCTAAACTATTGTCATATGAATGTTAAATAATGATTACGAAAGTTACAATGAATGTTTGACAAGTTTGGATGCTTACATATTTGATTGTATGGATGTTTAACAAATCATGTTAAATACACATCGATAAACACAAACGAAATCACTTTCCTTTCATTGAATGAAATAGTGAAAAATGGACTATTAATGTAACACCCCACGTCCATTAATGTCACTCACAAAGGGAATGCATTAACTTCCATGGAGGTTATAAGTGAATATAGAACAGAAAAATTTCAACAAGACAGATAATAAGTAGTACTTGAAAACTAAAACTTCATTTTATTGCAGCAGAAACATGTTTATTACATCACAAAACCATTAATCAGAGTCAAGTACATTATCCATCTTCATAAAACAAAATACATAATCCCATTACACAAATAGCCATTAAAAAGATAACAAGCTGGACTTTACTTCAAGGGTCCAAACTTTCCAAAGAGATGAAGCAATCCGATCAAACTCCACTAGAGCTGGGTCCAACCTGAGGATCTGGAGGGGGAAAAGGATAGAAATGGAGGGGGTCAGACATAAAGTCTGGCGAGTATGATAATTCTAACAATACTATTATCAAAATAACTAGACTAAGGCATAAGCTGGAAGACAAGTAAATGTCTATGAACTATTTGGAAGATAAAGATAGCGTTTAAGATAACGTTAAAGATAACAGTAAAGGCACACCTAATTACTAACGAATGATTACTACACTGCACCGCACATTACTACACTGCACCGCACATTACTACACTGCACCGAACCTGTCACCCTAAAGGTTGATCCCACTTGCTTCACACGGAAACATATAAATAGCCTTACGTACCCCTAGCTGACTACATAGGTGCCGTCTGCCCCTATCTCCACTAGGTTTACCCCACTACCCTCTTAGAAATTTTATAAGTAACTTCGTGTACTCCTAGCAGACTACATAGGTGCCGTCTGCCCCTATCTCCACTAGGTGTACCCCACTACCCACTTTCGATCGGCTCCCTACTCGTAGATACCAGTGCTGGCCCCACAGTGGGGTGTATCACTCCCCTAAAGTGGCAACCCGATACAACTGAGAATGCACGGCTTATACCTACACAATGCAACAACGTCTTACCTACCAGCCCGGGTCCACACACGCATATGAAACCCGTTGGACTTGCGTTGCCACCGCTCCCCGTTTTGGCCTCTTGTAGTCAAACTCAGTATGCGTGTCCCGTCCTCGACTTGGGTCGAGCCCACAAAGATACGTTTGGGATACTGGTTGAAACGGGGCCCCACAAGCTACCCACCTAAGCTTGTCATTGATATATCCCACTTAACCCTCTTAGTCATGTTCAATTACATGTGTGTTTGGTTAAGTCTTACTAATCGTATTTCACATGCCACTAAGGGCACCCCGAAGATTCCTCATGCCATCCAAGGCACCTACTTAACCCCCATGTCCCACTTTACATGTTTTATCTAGTTAAGTATTTCTTAATTCATTCAGGCCATAACCTCGTAAAGACCTCTCACATTAGACTGACATTTATGGCAGCTGGATTTGCCGGGCGGGTCCGGGCAGTCTTACACCATAAAAGAGTCTAACCTCGTGTCTTTACAACTGTTATGCTTTAATTTAGGCCTAGGACCTCTCACATTGGGCTGACATTTGTGACCACTGGATTTGCCAGGTGGTTCCGGGAAGGTTTACGTCACAAACGAGTCTAACCTCGTGTCCTAAGCATTGATTGACAACTTTCAATCTTTTACGCCAGTTTTAATAATTCCCTATCAAATTATTAATTAAGTCCACTTTTATTGATGCCCATAATTGACTCAATTATGGCCATCCACTTATGGTATGCAAAATCATATCAATTGCACCCCAACATCTTATTAAATCCTTAATATTACCCCTACCCCACGTTTATACATTCGCTTATTCAACGCATAATATAGGCTAGACTTGAATAGTCTAACGCATAGCACAAAGATTAATTATCACAACATATAGACAATTAAAATAAATCTAATCATAATAGGGGTGAAACTTGCATAAACTACACATCTTAAGGATCAAAAGGTGTCAACTTGTTAAATGTCACAATTTACATGATATGATCATAGCCCAAATCTATACATAAACTTGCATATGGGGTTTTTAGGCAACATAATGATGGTGTGAATTAGCATAGGATATGACATATGTCATAGCATAATTCTAGATGTCATAATATATGTCATGGCATATGTTCATAGCTTTTCTAATCAATCTAACTTGCATATGTAACTTGTCATATAGATCAACATAGCCCAAACATGATGATTTAATTGATATGAACTAACTAGCATAGATGGCTTTCTAACATGTATGATTCATCACAACTTAGCATAGAAACTTTCAACATACATAGCATGGTTTACAACATATAGTATATCATCACCACATAGCATAGGATTAATAACATACATGATAGCATATGACAATTCACATCATCTACTCACAATCCATTCATGACTTAACCTAATTAAAATGATAATAATCTTGTTAAGACTATCATACTCACAATTATAGAAGAAAGAGAGTCGAATTAACATTCTGTTGATGAAGAATCGCTGTTAGGGTTGGGTAGTTCTGATTTGGTTGTTGTTCTCTATCTTTAATTTGATGGCGGCTGCTCTAGGTCTCAAAATAATAGCATGACGGCCATGGTCTTTGTTTATTTTCTGATTTAGGGTTTGTGTACAGGGGTCTTTTTATAGAGTTATAAATTAATTTAAGCCGTCGGATGTTCTTAGGGTTAATCAAAACCATTTAATTATGATAGGGTGATGAGTCAGCCCTAATGACTCAGCAAGGAGTCAGAATGGACTCAACAATACGGGTCAGCCTGAACCAGAAAGCTGTGCAGGCTCCAGCCTCGGCCTGGGCGCACTTGGCAGGTGCGCCAGTGTAAATATGTACTGGCGCACTTCCCAAGTGCGCCAGTGCATTTCTTTCTTTCTTTGCCACCAAACTTCGTTCGTCCATAACTTTTTCATCCGGTACTCGTTTCCTGCAAACTCGGACTCTATCTCCACTAGAATTCCGAGACGAACACAATGGCGCAACCCGTTTCCCACAATTCTCACGTCTGAGATTAGTTATTCTTTAATTTGTAAATATTAATATTAACAGAATTATGGGGTGTTACATTCTCCCCTCCTTAAAGGATTTCGTCCTCGAAATCTTCAAGTTAAGAAGAATGTATATCCTAACATCCAAACAACCATCTACTCAACCATCAAACACAGGCATCCATTGTCCTTATAGACTTCTAATGCTTTCATTTTTAAATGCACAGTGTGTGTATATGTCCCTATCTAATGCAAAATCAAGCGGTCCACTGATCCAGTTGACCTCCTTAATGCAAACCATGATAGTGCCATGCGTCCATTATGTATGCAAAAGTTCCCTAATGCTACATATTATTTCTACATGCGTGCACAACCATTCACCAAAATGCGGTATCCATATGATAGCACAACCATTATACATCCATTTTACTAAATACATCCATTCATATGCAATATGCAGTATGAAGTGACTGAGCCGACCTAGTGCCTAATAGTGTGTGTATATGCGTCCACGAGCAACCACTAGCAAACACTTGCATCCACTTTGCATCCATCATACATAACATGTCTCAAACACATGTTTCAACAATAGGATTATCCTTTCTAAAGGTCAAGAATACTAACGAGGGGATACCCTAAAGGTAAGATAAGTACAAGATAAGCGATAAAGGAGAAATTAAAGGACATACCCTCGAAAAGGAAAGGGTATCGTGAATGCATCTTCTCTTCTGTCTCCCAAGTAGCGTTGCTCTCATCATCTCCCCATTATACTTTGACTAGTCTGACCTCTCGATTCCTCAACCTCTTGATCTCCGACCCAGGAATGCGCGTAGGAGCTCGTCGAATTGTCGCATCACGCTCTATCTCCACCTCTCTAAGCAATCTCGGCTCTACCACTTCCGCGGTCTCGTGCAAGCAATTCCTCAAATATGATACATGGAATACGTCGTGTACACCACTAAGTCTCTCGGGCAACTCCACTCTATACGCCATTTGCCCAATCTTCTCCTTAATAGGAAACGGCCCTACAAACCTTGGTGCTAATTTCCCAAAGGACCCAAAGCGAAAAACGTTCCGTAATGGGGACACTTTGACAAAGACCATGTCCCTAACTTCAAACTCGAGATCTGTACTCCTCTTATCCACATAAGATTTCTACCTATCCTGTGTTGCTTTCATCCTCCTTCGAATCAAGTCGATCTTCTCCGAAGTCTCCCTAATCATATCGGGCCCAAGTAAGATCTTATCCGTAGATTCCCACCAACATGTAGGTGAACGACAAGGTCGTCCATAAAGAGCTTCGAATGGTGCTATACCAATGCTGGACTGAAAGCTGTTATTATATGCCAACTCCACCAATGGAAGATGCTCTTCCCACGTACCCCCAAAGTCTAGGATACATAGCCTCAACAGATCCTCTAGAATGCGATTCACCCTCTCGGTCTGGCCGTCCGTCTAAGGATGATATGCGGTGCTCAAACATAACTGAGTCCCTACCACCTCTTGTAAGCTCTCCAAAATTCTCTAGTGAAAATAGGATCGCGGTCGCTCACTATGCTAGAAGGAACACCGTGCAAACGAACTATTTCTCGGATGTATACAGAAGCTAACCATGGAGCAGCCCTCTTACTCTTCATGGGAATGAAATGGGCGCTCTTAGTAAGTCTATCTACTATAACCCAAATCCCCGTATTACCCTTTCTCGATCTCGGTAATCCGTCAATAAAGTCCATCGAGACGCTTTCCCACTTCCATAGTGGAACCTCCAATGGGTGGAGTAACCCACCGGGTTTCTTTTGCTCCGCTTTTACTTGTTGGCACACCAAGCATCTAGCGACATACTAGGCCACGTCCCTCTTCATACCGGCCCAAAAGAAAACTCGCTTCATGTCTTTGTACATCTTGTCCCCGCCGGGATGAATGGTCATCTTCGAACGATGTGCTTCGTCAAGAATAGTCTTCCTTAGGTCATCGTCTTTTGGTACACAAAGTCTACCGTCCCTACGTAACCAACCCTTATCATCTAGGGTATACCTACGGAGATGGCTTGATGACTCCCCTCCTTTGAGCTTTTCTACTAACTCAACCAACTGTGGGTCGTCTCGCTGTGCCTCGCCAATCCGTCCCAAAAGCGTAGGTCTGACCTCCAAGGATGCTAGCAAACCGGGTACAAAGTCAACGGAAGGTCTAAAGTCAAACATCGAAATAAATTCTAAGCTTCGCCGCTCCACAAACAAAGGACTTAAGGATAACCTTTTTCTACTTAAGGCATCCGCCACCACGTTACTCTTGCCAGGGTTATATGCTATCTCGAAGTCGTAGGATGCTAAGAACTCCATCCACCTTAACATATCTCCCTTCCCTAGAGACCACATGCCCTAAATTCCTCACTTCCTTCCTCCAAAAATGGTATCTTGGAGAACTTAGCTTTAAGCTAGTGCACTTGTAGGGTCCCTAAGCTTTCCCTAAGACATAAGGCATGCTCTTCTCTACTTCTCGAGAAAACTAGGATATTATCCCATGTAAAATCGTCACAACTATCCATCTCTCACGCAGACCATCCTAGTCGAATTCGACATCCCCCAAGTGCAAGCCCCAAAGGCTTAAACCAATATCAGACAAACACCCAAGGGATACCTCCTTCGAATTCAGACGACCTACGTGAGATGATACTAGTAAGATGGTCAATCAATTGAACACTTGACCGACTCTGGCCGTCCTTGCCAGTCTTGCTCCAAAACTACCGCTGATTACATAACGGGCTTTGCTTAATCTATTAAGCACATACGAAAACTTATTCCGCGCCTATGGGTAAACCTTGCACTTTATTAACGACGTCTCCATACTGACGGACCGCACAAACAGGTTCCTAATCATCGTTAGATGCGTCAGAAGATTCTAGGCAGCTAAGCATCACTGAACCCCTAGGGTCGCAAGAAATATGAGGGTTTTTCTACAACGAATCAATAGTCTAACTACCCTCCTTTCACAGTCTAGGATGGCACCCCGCTTGGCTAGCCAATCCACCCCTAGAATCAAACTACAGCCCGTGAAACCAAGGACAAAGGCGTTGCATTCAAACTCAACGCCCAAGATAAACACTCTCAAATCCCGACAAATCATAGAAAGATGAGCCGAACCACCAATAGGATTTGAGACTACTAAGGGATCAGTAACAATACTAGTATCTAGGTGCAGTGTTTCAACTAATGATGTAGAGATAAACGAATGCGATGCGCCCGAATCGAATAAGGTACGGATAGGATGATCAAACAGAAAAACTAAGCTTTCAACAGAAATGGTTCTACCTCGTTCTTGCAGCGGCGGGACCGCGAGAGCCTGAACTTGTCCCCTTGCCTGCCCTGGTGCCAGAAGAGCCTGCACCTGTCCTCCCGAGGTAGTCCCTGTCCTCTGCCCCTTCTTTGGGCAGTCCTTCACTAGATGTCCCGCTTCACCGCAGTGAAAATAGCCAGTCTTCTTTTTCTTTCGGTAGTCCTTGCTGAGATGGCCTAGTGTCCCACAGTTAAAACATTTCTTCTTCCCCTTAGCATTGTTGCCTTTGCCACCTTTATTTTGATCCCCTTTCTTCTCGGGTGCCTTATCATCTTTAGTGCCTTTCTCCTCGTGCATGAGTGCCATGTCTACTAGCTTCTCAAAGGTGGCCCCCATAGGGATGTGGGTCATGGCCAACCCTTGCAACGGTTCATTCAATCCATTAATGAACCTCAGAGCCTTCTTCTCCGGCGTGTTCACTAAGTCTAAGCCAAACCTTGCTAACTGATTAAATTTATTGACATATTCTTTCACTGATGAGCTTCCTTGCTTCAATGCCAAGAACCTTTCCATATATAGATTTTCTTCCGCCCTCGAGAGAAACTTCGCCTCGAACCCATGTCTAAAATCCGCCCAAGAGTCAACAGGACGCTCCCCATTAGTGACCTCCCACCAAAACGAGGCCTCTCCCTTCATCAACCAAGCTGCTAAACGAACTCTCCTCCCTTTTTCTACTTCAAAGATTTCTAGCAATTCTTCCACCTCCTTAAGCCAATCTCTAGCTTCCACAAACGTTTCTGACCCTTGAAAGGGTTTTCCACCCATAGCTTTGAATTCCTTGCACGTCTTTGCAAAAGTATCTACGCGAGGAGGAGGAGGAGGAATTTGTACAACTGGTGGTGGAGGAACATTGGCTGGACCTACAACGGCCCTAGCCTCTAACAACCTCCTATACCATCCTGGTATCGTTACACCGTCAGGTAGGTTAAGATCTTCAGCCATGCTGAATCGAAAAAGGAAGGATTCAAAATGGAGAATTCGAAAGATGAAGATATATGGCTATTTGGGGATTATGTTTTTCTTAAAAACTTCCTCTTTAAATTTCTCATTAAAACATGTTTTTGAAAACATTTTTTTCAAAAATAACTATTTTTCTAATGTATTTTTATCTGTTCTGGTAACCTTAAGCTCGGATACCACGTGTAACACCCCACGTCCATTAATGTCACTCACAAAGGGAATGCATTAACTTCTAAGGAGGTTATAAATGAATATAGAACAGAAAAATTACAACAAGGCAGATAATAAGTAGTACTTGAAAACTAAAACTTTATTTTATTGCAGCGGAAACATGTTTATTACATCACAAAACCATTAATCAGAGTCAAGTACATTATCCATCTTCATAAAACAAAATACATAATCCCATTACACAAATAGCCATTAAAGAAGATAACAAGCTGGACTTTACTTCAAGGGTCCAAACTTTCCAAAGAGATGAAGCAATCCGATCAAACTCCACTAGAGCTGGGTCCAACCTGAGGACCTGGAGGGGGAGAAGGATAGAAATGGAGGGGGTCAGACATAAAGTCTGGCGAGTATGATAATTCTAACAATACTATTATCAAAATAACTAGACTAAGGAATAAGCTGGAAGACAAGTAAATGTCTATGAACTATTTGGAAGATAAAGATAGCGTTTAAGATAACGTTAAAGATAACAGTAAAGGCACACCTAATTACTAACGAATGATTACTACACTGCACCGCACATTACTACACTGCACCACACATTACTACACTGCACCGCACCTGTCACCCTAAAGGTTGATCCCACTTGCTTCACACAGAAACATATAAATAGCCTTACGTACCCCTAACTGACTACATAGGTGTCGTCTTCCCCTATCTCCACTAGGTGTACCCCACTACCCTCTTAGAAATTTTATAAGTAACTTCGTGTACTCCTAGCTGACTACATAGGTGTCGTCTACCCTTATCTCCACTAGGTGTACCCCACTACCCACTTTCGATTGGCTCCCTACTCGTAGATACCCGTGCTGGCCCCATAGTGGGGTGTATCACTCCCCTAAAGTGGCAACCCGATACAACTGAGAATGCACGGCTTATACCTACACGATGCAATAACGTCTTACCTACCAGCCCGGGTCCACACACGCATATGAAACCCGTTGGACTTGCATTGCCACCGCTCCCCGTTTTGGCCTCTTGTAGACAAACTCAGTATGCGTGTCCTTTCCTCGACTTGGGTCGAGCCCACAAAGATACGTTTGGGATACTGGTTGAAACGGGCCCCCACAAGCTACCCACCTAAGCTTGTCATTAATATATCCCACTTAACCCTCTTAGTCATGTTCATTTACATGTGTGTTTGGTTAAGTCTTACTAATCGTATTTCACATGCCACTAACGGCACCCCCTAGATTCCTCATGCCACCCAAGGCACCTACTTAACCCCCATGTCCCACTTTACATGTTTTATCTGGTTAAGTATTTCTTAATTCATTCAGGCCATAACCTCGTAAAGACCTCTCACATTAGGCTGACTTTTATGGAAGCTGGATTTGTCGGGCGGGTCCGGGCAGTCTTACTTCATAAAAGAGTCTAACCTCGTGTCTTTACAACTGTTATGCTTTAGTTTAGGCCTAGGACCTCTCACATTGGGCTGACATTTGTGACCACTGGATTTGCCAGGCGGTTCCGGGCAGGTTTACGTCACAAACCAGTCCAACCTCATGTCCTAAGCATTGATTGACAACTTTCAATCTTTTACGCCAGTTTTAATAATTCCCTATCAAATTATTAATTAAGTCCACTTTTATTGATGCCCATAATTGACTCAATTATGGTCATCCACTTATGGTATGCAAAATCATATCAATTGCACCCCAACATCTTATTAAATCCTTAATATTACCCCTACCCCACGTTTATACGTTCGCTTATTCAACGCATAATATAGGCTAGACTTGAATAGTCTAACGCATAGCACAAAGATAAATTATCACAACATATAGACAATTAAAATAAATCTAATCATAATAGGGGTGAAACTTGCATAAACTACACATGTTAAGGATCAAAAAGTGTCAACTTGTTAAATGTCACAATTTACATGATATGATCATAGCCCAAATCTATACATAAACTTGCATATGGGGTTTTTAGGCAACATAATGATGGTGTGAACTAGCATAGGATATCACATATGTCATAGCATAATTCTAGATGTCATAATAGATGTCATGGCATATGTTCATAGCTTTTCTAATCAATCTAACTTGCATATGCAACTTGTCATATAGATCAACATAGCCCAAACATGATGATTTAATTGATATGAACTAACTAGCATAGATGGCTTTCTAACATGTATGATTCATCACAACTTAGCATAGAAACTTTCAACATACATAGCATGATTTACAACATATAGTATATCATCACCACATAGCATAGGATTAATAACATACATGATAGCATATGACAATTCACATCATCTACTCACAATCCATTCATGACTTAACCTAATTAAAATGATAATAATCTTATTAAGACTATCATACTCACAATTATAGAAGAAAGAGAGTCGAATTAGCGCTCTATTGATGAAGAATCGCTGTTAGGGTTGGATAGTTCTGATTTGGTTGCTGTTCTCTATCTTTAATTTGATGGCGGCTGCTTTAGGTCTCAAAATATTAGCATGACGGCCATGGTCTTTGTTTATTTTATGATTTAGGGTTTGTGTATAGGGGTCTTTTTATAGAGTTATAAATTAATTTAAGTCGTCGGATGTTCTTAGGGTTAATCAAAACCATTTAATTATGATAGGGTGATGAGTCAGCCCTAATGACTCAGCAAGGAGTTAGAATGGACTCAACAACACGGGTCAGCCTGAACCAGAAAGCTGTGCAGGCTCCAGCCTCGGCCTGGGAGCACTTGGCAGGTGCGCCAGTGTAAATATGTACTGGCGCACTTCCCAAGTGCGCCAGTGCATTTATTTTTTATTTATTTTTTCTTTCTTGGCCACCAAACTTCGTTCGTCCATAACTTTTTCATCCGGTACTCGTTTCCCGCAAACTCGGACTCTATCTCCACTAGAATTCCGAGACGAACACAATGGCGCAACCCGTTTCCCACAATTCTCACGTCTGAGATTAGTTATTCTTTAATTTTTAAATATTAATATTAACAGAATTACGGGATGTTACAATTAAACCTCTCAAAAATTATTTGAAATGTTTTGGTATAAATGAAGTTTGAAAAGAATATGAATTTTCAAGCAATTTTGGTGTGCCACGGATCAGTAACTTGCGGCTTCACAATTTAAAAAGTTAATCTTTTGTATCTTGAAAAGTATAAATCCAAATTCTTTAAAGTAAGATTTTTCCGAATCCTTTTGGTTGATATGGGAAATAGGCCTAACCATGCCAAGACCCGATTGTATGCAGGTTATGTAGTAAATTCCAAGAAAACGAGCGAGTAAGTAAATGACACTGAGAGTTTATGGTGGTTCAACACAAACGCCTACATCAACTTTGATGTCACTATTCATCCTTGTCATCCACAGTTACAAGTATAGTCGAAATCCTATACTTTTAGTTTAGAAAGTTATGAAACAAGAATAGAAAAGTCCTTGCTAATTTTCTATCAATCCCGAATTGCCATTGTCATTTTCCTAAGTCCATATGTTGAAAGATATGCTCCGGTGTCCAAATGAGCAAGCCAAGTGCCAAAATGTTGAAGGCGATCTTCTATGTGAAGTTCTCAAGTCCAAATGAGTATCCAAAGTTCGTAGATCCTTGTAGGAAGCCATTAAAGAGCTCCAAGACCAAACGTCTTGTGTGCATAAATGAAACAGTAAAAGGATCCCGAAAATGACCAAGTGCCCGGTATTTATAGGCAAGAGGATACTACACTTCGTATCCCTAAAATTTTGTATACTAGGATCGGTACCAAACCCGGGTGTTAACCTAATCTTCGTACCTTGACTTCTAAGCACTTTAATTCAATCCAAACGTTTCGCATCTTCAGATATGAAATGTAACTTTCACATCCCAAAAGTTTGACAAATTTGAATCATTTCCCTTCGCATGTCGGATACGAAATAACATTTCATACTCTAAATTCCTTATGTAAATCCATGAGTGCCAAAACTCTTTGTACTCCCCATTTCATATCCCAGAGATATGGAATTTGATGAAGACAAAAACCAGGGAACCGAAATAAAGAGAAGAAGAGTACCGGTCTTGTGCAATACAAATGTGATTTCATATCCCAAGACTTAGCATATTTTGAGCCATCTTTTGGGATACGAAATCCCAATGTTGAGTATGGGATACAAAATGCAAACCAAGATCATACTGATTCGGGATGTTATCCATATTTCCAGAATTTTCCTGAGCACTTCGCAACTTCGACCAAATCTCTCCAAACCTTCATTAGTTCGTATTCGAATCCCGAGCACTACGAATACCCAAAAATCGACATGTGACTGCCTTATCAGAATGGTCGATCAACACTTGGCCCGCAAAACATGTCTTTCTATTGGAAGATGTGTTTTGAAGAATCTAGAAATACAAGGATCTAGAAATCGCGAATCGAGCAAAGTCCGAATAAAAATCCAATAGCTGAAAACTAGAAAAACACGATAGCGCCGGATCTATTAATAGGAAACCAAAAATGCAGAAACCAAAGAAAATCAACGATTGCTATGGATTGTATTATGATAAATAGCTCAAATCGGAATATTCGAAATCCGTAAAACCAGAAAAACCAAAGCCGGGAAAACAAAGAGAACCGAATTCCAAAAAACAGATGAGGTAAGGCCCATACCTTAAAAAACCAAATGAGTTTCCTTGCCAAGTCCTAACAGAAAAATCCATAACCAGAGCAAATGATCTTTCCAACCCTGACAAGACCACCCGAGATTAACATAAACGATGAGGTTTCTGCCAAGTCCTAACAATGGAACCCAGTACCAAAAATGAAAAATCCCTACCCGCCACTAGACTGAGGGCCTTACCAAGCCCTGAGAAGACAACCATCCCTTCCCAAGCAATGTCCTTACTTAGGGACCAAACAATTGAGAATCCACAATTCCTCAATATGAGTTCATCCTATCGCTCTCCAGCGATGGAACCCATAGTTTGTTGATATGAGCTATCCTACCGCTCTCCGAACATGGGACCCATAGTTCATAAGTTCATCGTATCACTCTCCAGTGATAGAACTCGACAATACGCACTCATCCTACCACTCTCCAATGATGGATTATGTAGTTTCTTGATACTAGTTCATTCTATCGCTCTCTAGCGACGAAACCCATAACTCATACGTATGGATTCGTTCATTCACGCCTGTGAAAGGAATCCATGATCAGTGTATACCAGTCCATCCAGCCAACATGTGGTGAAATGTACTATTAGACATATCACAGGAACCCATCCAATCACGATCTAGTGATAGGAGTTTGTGGTCAAGGTCTTTAACTCCATATCTCCATTTTGAAGCAAAGACATCAATAGTTTCATTCTCCTCTAAGGGCGATTAGAGCAAATACATAAGAAAATAGCGAACAAAAGGGAATCCTCCGAGCTTCATGGCCCAACATCTGCCCTAAGGGGAAATCGATTTTGCCATCGTCACCTCTATCATGGGATGATGATTTGTCCTATGGACCGAGTCTTTCATCTATGTTGAGCCGCGGATGGTTATCCCCGCTCGGGCGCCGCCGTTTCGGTGTCAACACAGTCTGGGTGATTTCCACTCCCGACTTGCTCCTCAATCAAATATCATAAGTGCCTACACTTTGATGTAGCATGCCTATCCAAATCATGGAATAAGTAGTGTTTTCCGTATCTTCTCTCCCTCTTAGTAGGTTCTTTCAGAGCCAGTTTTCGATATGCCCGCGTATCCAGGTAAATGTTTTCCAGAAATGCATTCAGTTTTGTGTGGGAGGGATACTTCAGCCCCTAATGCCTTTCTTAGAGCCATCCTGCTTGTCTTTTGCTATTCTCATGCTTGACTCCAACTTTAAATGTTTCTTGATCGTTTTAGAACATTAGCTTAAATCCTGCTTTGTGCATGTGCATCTTCCTGGCATAAATACCTATAATATTCAAAATTAAACTCATTGGGATCCCTCTACAAACTAGCTTTATAGTCAGATTTTTCGGCCACTCCGGAGACAAACACCATCAAGACTATTGACGATTCAGGCTTATCTACTGAGGCCACTGCTGTAACACCCCACCTTCGCCAGGGTCACTCACAAAGGAATGCACTAGGTTTGGAGGGGCACTATTGGTAAACATGCACAGAAATATTACAAGACAGAACATATAAAATAGCGGAAGTAAAACAATTTTCATTACTTTATAAAACATCCAGGTCTAAAGCCTTTTTCATCAGAGTACATAGAAGCCTGTCTTGCAAATAGTAAAGAAGCATAAACCTTTTCATAAATTATTTCCCCAAACCAAACTGGTAAAGCAGCCATAGCCAAAAGAAGTCCAAGCCATTTATGATGACCTTCAAGCAAAAGAGGTCCGAACTAAACAACAGTGTTTCCTCCCTGAAAACCTTGGGGGGGGGGGGGGGAAACGGAAGACAAAGTGGTGAAACAAAACGGGGTCAGTCATAAAGACTGGTAAGTCCTATCTACTTCCAGTACAAAAACAGGTAAAGGTAACATGACATGCATAAACTGAAAGTAAACATAAGGATGACTACAAGATAGATAGCTAAACCAAGATAACAGACTGAATTACTGCATCAAGATAAACTAAGGTATCATGATAAACTACGGTGTCAAGATAAATCAAGGTATCACCTCGTCTGGTTTCTATCAAGTATACTATCCCAAGGTATCTATCATGTATAACATCCCAAGGCATTTATCATGTATATTTGCTCTGCGCCTCTCGTACTAGTATCCCGACCCGCGTCACGTATTAACAATGAATGTCCCTTGCCCAATGTCCATGTCAACCTAATTATATAACATATGTAGGTTTTCCCAACTCGTGTGTTTCTTTCCATGTATAAGTTCAGTCCTTTGCCGCAGGCCGTACGGGCTTTCCCATGTAAATTTATACCACCTCAACGTAGTACCATTTAATCCTTGATGTTGTTTTGGACTGCTACCCTTGATCTGGTTATGTTTTCTAACCATGAACTATCACGTGTTCACTTAGGATTTATGCCACCTAGGACAGCTAGGGATTATGCTACCTAATGAACGTTTCCGTAACTTGGTTTGGGTTTTAGCCACCTAGGACCACTAGGGATTATGCCACCCGTCAACCACGCCCCTTATCCCACGTATTTATCGTGAATCGTTTTCCATGTCTAGGCGCACATGTATCCCAATGTGCCATCCGAGTTCCGTGCCAGGGCAAATCAAGAAATACGGAACTCGGTCGGGAGCTTTAAGTCATCTGCCGATGCAGATATCAAGGTCTGTTTTTGTATCCGTGGCTATGGTCACACGTGACCCCTCCCTCAACTACTGAAAGGCAATCCAAGAAAAATCATGTATGAGAACTACATCCCGGCCCCACTATAGCCCCACTTTCCTATGGGCCAACCTCACCCATGACTCGATAGCAAGAGCATGGTCTGTTGTGAGTTCTCTGCCTTTCCGTTCGTACACGATTGACTAAAGATGGTAGGTAGTCGGCGACGTGCTATCCAGGGCAAAAACAAGTATCGTCGACTCCACGCTAATCCATCCTAGTCTTTAGGTCGCTTGCATAGCAACCAAGGCATACTCTTGGCTCTTCTACCACAGACCTTAACCTCTGTGAGGCCAGGTTTCATGGACCATCTGCCACCTCACAAGGGGATACCAAGAGTACCCTCACATCCCTCGAAGCTACCGCTTCGTCACCCAGTTCGCTGGAGCTTTTTATCCAAGTCAGATAAGTTGATCCTCCTCGGATACTAAGCGATGACCTACCGTATCAGATTACTCATCTATTTATGAACTAGTCCCATGTCCTTGGCTAAGAATTATTACTTAGTTTTTCTTAACTAAGGTTTACCACTTAGCTTCTTTTCCCGTTATCCTTGATTAACTACGATTTTCTGCCTAGTTCCTCTAACTAGGGTTTTGTCTATTGGGTTTAGTGTTGTTATTCAAGCCCATGACTTAACCCGCATACCAACCATGTCATAATCGACTAAGTGTTCAAGTTCAAGGCTTAGCCCTACAACCCGTATGTCAAATTGGATAAGTATATCAAACGGTTTACGACTTAACCTTATCCACTTGTTATTTTAGATCGGTTAAGTGTAGGTTACTTAACTTCACCTAAGTACCGTGTTTAGAATAGTTAAGTGTAAATTACTTAACCCCATCTCCTAATCATCTTATATGGTTAAGCGTCATTAAGAAATCAAGTCCGGTTCCACTTAACCTACCCATTCGTGTCATATCGGTTAAGTGTCATTAGTCAAATTTACTTAACCTTTCCATGTGGCATTAATTAGATTAATGCACCCCAACCTCTCACATTAGACTTTGTTGTGGTTACTAGTTAAGCCGGGCGGGTCCGGGTATCTTTACACCACAACCTAGTCTAACCTCGGGTTTTAAGTGCTATATGATGAACTACTCACATTGGGTCCTATTGTTTGTAGCCACTAGTTAAGCCGGGCGGGTCCGGGTAGATTTATGCTACAAACTCAACCCAACCTCGAGTTGGTCACTTTCATGTTTTCTACGTATCATGTTCATGTCAAATTTAGACCCTTTTTTAAGTCCATGTTTCCATGTAGACCCATGTCAAGTTTTCGTGTCATATTCACGTTATTTATCATTTCATGTTACATGTAATTTCACGTCAAGATCATAGCCAATTTTCAAGTTTGCCAAAGCTACCCAAAGCGTGTCCCCAACGTACATGAAAGCGAAACATATTTGGGATAATATGACAAAGATGGGTACAAGATGGCAAAGATGAATCACAAGTTAAACATGGTGAAAATTGAGGCAAAGGTGTTCATAT
The DNA here is from genome assembly GCA_030737875.1 of Allium sativum. Classification (NCBI taxonomy): domain Eukaryota; kingdom Viridiplantae; phylum Streptophyta; class Magnoliopsida; order Asparagales; family Amaryllidaceae; genus Allium; species Allium sativum. The sequence continues at coordinate 742,904,481 of CM060916.1, read as the reverse complement.
AACTAGCATATTGGCCACTAAACATGCACGATGTCATAAAGGGATTGGCCACAAACGTGAATAATGTCATAAAGGATTTGGCCTCAAGCATGCAAAGTATCATAGGGGGGTTTCGGTCCCAAACATGCATATTATCATGAGGGGTTTGGGTTCATTTATATGCATAAGCCCCAAGTCATGTTCATGCACATATTTCACAAGTCAAAGTGGTTCCAAGTGTTCATCCCAACTTTCCACAAGTAAAGGTTCAATCTTGCGTGGCAAACTAAGTCCAATGCAACATGAGTAACTTGATTTAGTCACTAAACATAGCCTAAAGTCATAGGTTCAAGCAAAAGAGACATGACAAGGTTCATATAGGCTAGCATACTTAGTTTAATCTCGTTTTATTCCATGCCATCATTAAGACTACTGTTTAGATCTAGAAGTAGCTAGAACTTACATAGCGTGGCTAAGGGATTAAGAGCATGAATCGTCTTGTCGTAGAACCCATGTTGAGATGATGATCAAAACTCTTGATTTGGTGTAGAAAGCTTGCTTCTTTGCCTTGAACCTAGTTTGCATGCATAAGCTTTTGAAGATGAAGGTAGAGGCCATGATCAAGAGAGATTTGGGCAGCACTTCATGGCAAGAGTGATTTGTGAGGGTTTAAGCTAGGTCTAGGGGTCATTTTATAGGAGTTTAGGTGAGTTTAGGCCATAGGATTAACCCTAGGATAGATCAGAACCGTCAGGATTCGTCACAAGCCCCCAAAATTAGTTCAAACGACAAGTAGGTGCACCCAGGTTGCCTGGGCTCAACCAGGCAGGTCGACACCCGTGTCGACTGGGCAGTCGACACGGGGGTGGTTGTGTCGACTGCACAGTCGACACGCCTGTCGACTCGACCTGGGCGGGAATTCTCTCGCCCTTCCCCCTGTGTGTTTGAATTTTGAATTCTGCCCTAGTTTTAAACTGTTTTGAACTTGAAATTTTCTGAAAACTTCGACGGGCCATAACTTGGTCATACGGACTCCGATTTTTGAAAACTCGGACTCTATTTCGCGTATTTTTCCGAGACGAATGGAATGGTGAAATCCGTTTAACGTAATTCTTAGAATATAAACAGAATATCTCTTATTACCATAGTTCTTTAATTAACCCGCTCACGTATCCCTATTTATAAAAATATATATATATCTCTTATTTTTAAAGGTAAAAGAATGCGGGGCATTACAACTGCTGCATTAAACCTCTACATGAAATTACACAAAGTCTCTCCAGACCTTCGCTTAATCATCGTTAGTGTCATCACATTCTTTGGCTGAGCTATATGAACTCTGAACTGCCCCATGAATCTATACACAAGTTCATTCCAAGGGCTCATCGATTCGTTGTTGAGCTGCCTAAACCAAAGCGCAACCAAATCTGTGAGGAACAGTGAAAACCACTTTTCCATGAGCTCAGGGTATGCCTCGGCTCATCCATGTGCCTGATATAGAGCGTTAGATGTGCGGTAGGATCTGATCTCCCATCATATGGCATCAAAACTGGCAATTTGAAGTTTGGTGGCGCTCTTGCATCTCAGACATCCGAAGTAAAAGGACTCCAAGTTACTGCCTCATACCTTTAGCTAGTCATTCTGCATCAGGTTACACATCGTATGATTTCAGCCAGGCGATCTTAGTTTGAAGAAAGTTGAAAATTTTGCTATCTGTGCCTTAGGGGAATTCAGGAATATACACATTAGGTTGTACTTCAACAATCCTTCCTACTGGAGTCTCGTGCCTCTCCGTAGTGTTCAAATAAAAATTAACCACTGGTTGACTTCCAATAGGAACCTTTGGTTCAACCCTAACCTGAGAAGCCACAACGGGAGTAATCCTAACTCTTGAAACTATGGGAGCACTTCCATCCAAACCTGCACGCACCGGCTCTTAAGCAATAATTGCAATGTTACCAGCTCCAAAATCCAAAACCAAAGCCTCCCCAGCATTACTTCCATCGAGAGTGGAGGTTCTTCCCTCGAGTCTAGCCGATCCAGTAGCGATTTGCAGATTGATGTCAACACAAGGCTGATCCTCGGGAATTTCCCCCAAGTCCTTAGCCAAACCTTGAGAAACACTTGCACATGTTCCCACGATGTTTCCTAGGCTCGACGGCCTACCAAAACCCTCGATCCGATAGAGAAGTGTATTCATAGTCGCTTCAAAAATGCTCTTCTTTCTTTTCCAATTGCGAATTCAAATCCTTAGTCAGATCCTTAACCACTCAGATGATCTCTTCTTGAGTCACATAGTTCGATGGATGTCTAGTGGAGGATAATCCTAGAATTTCCTCTAACCTCGACCCTTTCGAACGAGCCAACGAGATATGTTTCCTATAAACCATCGTTAAATCCGAGAGTAATATGTTTCCTAAGCAAAAGGTCATAGGTTCGACCCCTTCCTGACATGCCAAAATTTTGACATGGGAGAATGGTCTAGCCATGTCAAGACTCGATTGTATGCGGGCTAAAAAATGTTCAAATAAGTAAATGACATTGAAAGTTTATAGTGGTTCGGAGCAGATACCTACATTCACTTTGATGTAACTATTCATCCATGTCATCCACGGTTACAAGTATAATCCAAGTTCTCTACTTTGAGTTTACAAAATTATGAAACAAGAATAGCAAAGTCCTGCTAATTTGCTATTAAGTCCGAATAGTTATTGTCATCTTCCTTAGCCAATATGTTGAAAGATATGCTCTGATATCCAAATGTGTCCAAATGAGCAAGCCAAGTGCCAAAATGTTGAAGGAGATATTCTATGCAATGTTCTTAAATCCAAATGAGTATCCAAAGTTCATAGATCCATGTAGGAATCCATCAAAGAGCTCTAAGACCAAGCTTCTCATCTGCAGAAATAAACAACAAAAGGAGAGTTCATTGAACCAAAGAGTTTGGAGCAAATTCTTCGATGTCCGGATCTAGATTTAAGTGTTTTTGGGTTATTTTGGGGAATTGGTGAGTGATATGCATCTCTCACATGAATTCAATCAAGTATATGAGTTGGATGATCTTAATTTCCTCATTTTCAAGTCATTTTCCTTAGATCTACATCATGTTATGTCCATTTTCATATGAATCGCCATAGGATCTAATTTAGCAACTTAAAACCGGTGATTTCCACATATTTCCATATGTTTATGCAAGTTAGATCCATAATTTAGTTCATATGTTCATTTGTCATGATTTCAGTGTTGTTTGCATAATTTTGATGAAAATCGTCATATTCAAGTTGTTTAATGATTCCATATCATGTTTGTGGTTGAATTAGGTGAATTGGTTGAGTAGATTTCGTTGATCTTGTCGTTTGAAGAAGTTTTGGTGGAATTTGGTGATGGATTGCACCGGAATGAGCCATGGGTCCGTCGTACAGTACAGGTGTTGTACAGGCCCTGGTCGGTCGGTGGGAAGTGGTCGGTCGTGACCAAGAAGGGTCGGGTCGATCATGAAGGTCGGGTCGGTCGGGCTCTATACTGGTCGGTAGGCACATCAAGAAGGGATCGGGTCAGTCAGCAAAAAGGATCAGTCGAGCTCCCAAAGCGGTCAGGACGTTCAAGGCAGGTGTTCGGGTCAGTCATGCACGAGTTGGTCATGGAACCGGGTCGTTCGTGGAACATGGTTTGTTTGTGAAGCATCGATCTCTCGTGATGGGGTCGGTCACGATGAAGGGATCGGTCATGCATAGGTCGGGTCGGTCAGGAATGAATGGATGAGTTTTGGTCGGCCGTTCGAGTTCTGGTCGATTGATCGAGTCCTGGTCGGTCAGTTGAGGCTTGGTCTGTCAGTCAGCGAGATCTGGTCGGTCGGCTCCAAGTACACCATAATGGTCATTTGGCATCTCTTATTTTTTTAACTGCCAACACTTATATGTGTTGTAGACTAGTGACACTAATATGTGTTGCGGTAGCAAAAATGTGTCACCAAAAATGTGCCAACACTTATATGTGTTGTTATGCTTGGTCAACTCTTCTTTTCTAAGGGTAAAAGGGTAAGTTACCAAACATAACCCTAATTGGATGCTCAACGCTTACTCCTCAACACTTGTTCCTTCCTGGCCGCGACATAAGCAAATAAACAGAATGGACTTTGAAGATTGAAATCTGCGATTAGCTAATCGACATCAGAAATCACGGCGGCTAGGATCAAACTCGAAGAATTGAAATCTGCGATTAAAAGAATGGTCTTCGAATTGGGGCTTCTAGGAATTGGGGATTCTCGGAATCACGGCGGCTTCTAGGAATCGCGATAAGAGGTAAAAAATTCGATTTCACTTCTAGGATTTCACTTCTAGCAATCCTATAAAAATCTGCATGCTTAATTCATTCGAAATCATCTATTAATCTATGTTATTATACTAAAAAATCAAACCAATTATGCAAAGTTATGTATTCATTGCAATTCATTACAACCCATCAGTAGCCGATCTCGGAATTAATTTCAGGTAGGGCGGAAGGTAAAACAAAGGCTTAAAATCATATTAGCTTAGTCAAAATTTCAATTTTTGCAAAGGATTTGCTAATAGCCCAGTTTATTGTTACTGAGCAGTACCATTTATTGTTACTGCAGTTTCGAGCAAAACTGAGCAGTTTATTGTTACTCCCAACCACCAATGGAAAAGAATAACAATGAATTTGAGTTTGAGTATATTTGAGCCCTCTATGAAAAAGAATAACAATGAATTATATATTGAATAAAAGTAGTACCTGATGCGTTACTATGGCTATGAATTTATACATTGAATAAAAGAAGTACATTACATTACAGTTTTTTTTTGGGGCTTGCATTAAGTACTATGGCTGTAGGAATTGCGAATATCCATAGTTACAAAATGAATAAGACTGATTCCTAAATGTATATTCCAGAATCTGAGCATTATGTGTATTATTTGGATTCGTACTATTGTGAGTTAATTTCGAGTTTCGATGATGAAATGTTAGTTGATAACATTATTCAATATAAATCATAAAACAACTAACATTATTTGTATTATATGTCAGTTTACTATTGTTCAAAAGGTTTCAAAAGCACCATAGGTTGACGATTAGTCAGGCATATATGTTGTAAACTGCACATACATATTCAACAATCCACATTTTTTAACTGCTTCAAATGCCAATTACTTGATATGTCTATGCAAGTTAGTATACATTAAATACTCTTTGTATAATGTAAAATCTTTGTAGAGTAGTTTGTACGCTTAAAGTTTTCCTATTTGTACTATGTAGTGAAGCTGTTTATTTCAAATGCTTTTGACTCCTTTGCTTAAAATCACATTTAACCATATTTAACCAGATTAAGCCTATTTTTGTGTGTTAAGTTTCCTTATCCGCTCATTTGAAAGAAAATGTTTTAATATGTCAGACAGGAGGCAAATGAAGAGAAGAAGCCCAAACATGAAATATATAATCTGAAATGGCAATGCATGGACACCATTGTACAAGATATATGAAAACGTCCATTGTAATGATTCGGTGTAAGCCTACCACCTAGGTGCTCTACTGATGGTTAATACATTTGCTTCTTTACCCCATGCTCTGACATAGATGGTCAACAATCGGCTAATGCGTTAGCTTTTCAGGCAAAATGATAATGGATTTTCCAATAGGATAAACCGGCATAATAAAATTTATATTATTAAGGACTGCAATTTTTTATAAACAAAATTTGAATTTCTGTCAACGAATCTTTTTAGTTTTTACTTCTACTGAATTTTTATTATGAACGTAACAGGCTTAAATACTTAGAATGTCATGACTGGGATTTTCTGTGAGAGTATTTGGTGGAACCATGCAAGGGTCTCAAATCGATGTCGCCTTGTATCTCAGCCCGCTGGTAGATGCATGGATCCACCCCCAATACCTGATGCTACAACAGGCTTAACACATCCTATTTAATTCAGGTATCATATACTATAATTCTTATGCTTTTTTTAGCAGAAGAAAAAACACACTTCAGATACACTTGCATAATTTTGCAAACTGACAGGTTACAACACACAAAAGCTACGCAATCAAACACCTGAGAAGACAGAGTCAATACCCGAACCACAACCACCATCATAACAGCTTTACAGAACACGTATATTACCTCTTATCTTAAGTGAATCATAAGAACATAAAGATTGGTTCGTTCTTGACTCAACTCTAAGCCTGTACTTCAAAGGAAGAAAAAAAATCAATGTAACAAAATAACCATGTTCTCGGTTTTGAAGACTTATTTTTTACCATTTAATTTTTAACTTAAAAAAAAGGCAATGCGTTAATGCATCTGGGCAGGAGGGCCACGTAGGCGGAATCCCCACCGTTTATCACGAGATGCATGGCGGATATGTCCACTATAATTCTTATGGTTATTTTAGACAACTCGGTTAGCTAAAACTATACTCTACTTAACTTTGGCATGTAAACTACTGAAGTTAATTACATCAGCATACATCCTGTGTGGTATATGCTTATATTATTATGTTGTTACTGTATTCGCTTATAAAGTCAAGGCATATGCTCATACCATGGTCATACAGTAACTGAATTTTATAAAAAAAATACTAGCACTGGAAAAGATGTATTAATATTCTGTATTCCCATAGCTAAACTATTTTAAAAGCAAAGGATGTCCTGTTTCGGGATATGAGTTGGTTTTGTGTTAATTTTCCTATAGAAGAACACATAATTTTGGTTATAATTTTAGCTTCCTTCTTAAACTAATTTGTACTTGCAAGAAAAAATAGGTTGACGATTAGTTATTACTAATTTCAGTTTACATGTGGAAAATGACTTCGGTCAATATTTAACTTCTTTGCTCAGAGTTTATTTGGGATGTCATACCCTTATGCAAAAGTTGATGATGTTAATATCATTCCAATGGCTTTGTCAATAATACACACCTTCACAAATCAAAAACACTGTCGTTTTCTTGGTATAAATAGTTTCTATTTGAGCTGCAATATTGAATAATAAATGGACAGTGAAGTCACAACTTATTACAAGATTAATAATCCTTTCATTGGGTCATTTATGTTTTGTTACAATTTTAATAGTCATGTACCTGTAGATGCTGAGATAAATGATGTGCATGCACAAAGCTATCATATCTCATTGTAGAAGCAAGTCCTCAAACTCTACCAGAGCTGCTCTGTTATAACTCCAAGCTGCCTACGTTTTCCCTAGTCCTGCCTCTTAAGAGCCTGTTGCTCCACCGCCTACTTCACTTCATGCTTGACATATACTTGAAACCGATACTCACGCTCAGCCAATCACAAACTTAAAATATCTAGATATCGAAGTCCTATGACTCTGAATCTATATAATTTTTTATCTCCACTGTCACGTGACTGCGAAATTTAATGGTTGTTTTATTGACTAGGACTCGATGCATTCGCACTCTAGAAAATTCCACCCTAGAACTTGTCAACTCTTCCTTCAGCACTCGATGCATTCGCTGAGGTTGCAGGAACGCCTGAATTTTTGAATAATGCAGTTGGTTTCAATGAAAAGAAGGAAGAGATGAAGGAGCAGGTTTTGTATAGAGGAAAAGGCAGACGAGAAAAGAAGAATTTACCAGCAGGTTATTCCATTTATTTTGCTGGTTAAGTTTGTGATTCACTAAGTATTTTAGTAATTATAACTTGATTACAGTATAATTTTGTTTTGCTTCTAAGTATATTCACTGACATTGAAAATCATAATTTCGCATTGACGCTTCATGTGGACGTTCATATTCCAAATTTATATTTTGAACACGGTGCATCTAATTACACTTAGAATGACTTTGGATCTTTGGTTTTGTTTGAATCTTCAGAACACTGTACAATTGGATATATCTTTTATTTCAAACAAACGTTGAGAAAATAGCTCAAGTTTGAGATGTGCCTGCACCATCAATACTTGCATTTTTTTTTCCTTTTGGTCAAATGCTCAAAGGCAGTAATCATTTTTTTTGTTAATCTGTATATAAAAAGCAATTAATATTTTAGGATGCTTCATCTAAAGGTGGATTGGGCACAAGACATGAATCAAATGAGTGCGTTTATATTTTGTAGGCACTTGTGGAAGAGGAGGAAAAAGACAGAGTTTGGAATGTAATAGCAACGGGAAAACAAATATGTTTGATCTTGACAATAATCCTATCTCCGAAGTTTTTGGTTTTGATAAAAGGAAAAATTATTGTCGTGGAATTAGCTCCTCTTCTTCCGTAAAGCACGTAGAGATGATGCAAGCATCAAAAGCAATTGCCGACAAGAATAAAATGGATGACAAAAGTTTTAGATCCGGAAGCACCAATTTACGATGGTCCTCAAAACGGACATTACAAGCTTTGTGAATTTTCGGATGGAGGCTTTGTGATATGGTTCATGTTTCGCCTTCATAATATCTAAAATTCTATGTATCTTTTGTAAAACTTTGTATTGTTTTTTGTAATTTGAACTTGATATTATGGTATTTTGAAATTGGAAGCATTTGCAAAAGTGACATGATTAAATTTGAAATATGGAAGTGTACCAAATACTTTTATTTGAATTGATATGTTGAATTATACGTGATTGAAAATCATAAAAGCATGTTATATAGGTGTTAGCAATTTATGTATGCCAACATTTATAAGAGTTAGTAGGATTATGGTACTGACATTTATAAGTGTTACCATATCTTATGGTTCCAACATTTATAAGTGTTTGCAATGAATACGTTTGTAGCTCTTATAAGTGTTACCATATCTTATAGTTCCAACATTTATAAGTGTTAGCAATGAATTTCCTATAACACTTATAAGTGTTACCATATCTTATAGTTTCAACATTTATAAGTGTTAGCAATGAATATGTTTGTAACACTTATAAGTGTTAGCAATGAATATGTTTGTAACACTTATAAGTGTTAGCAGTTACTCTGTTTGTAACACTTATAAGTGTTACAGGAAATTCCTCACAGGCCGTTGGTGACACTTAAAAGTGTTACCGAAATTATTTGTAACACATATACTTGTTGGGAATCCACTGTTTTGGTGTAGTGACGATGGGTCGGTCACATAGGGTCATTTCTGAAAAATTATACTTTTCGGATACGACCCAGATTAGAACAAAAGGGCTTGATTTTTTTTCGGTGGCGATGCCCCCGAACACGTGTCGCTGCGCAGTGAGGTGGCAACTCAAAGGTTGTGAGTTGGAGATGGTGGATAATGGTTTCTCGAGAAGTTTGCTCGAGTTATGAAAAAACGTCAAGGTTGGATGACTAGAGATGCGAAGGCCAAGGAGTCATCATTGTCATAAGTTCTTGGAAGCTCAAAGCAGGGGTACAATAGAGGCACTTAAAAGACCGGAAGGTTGCTGGTCGAGTACCCTGGGTATCGTTGAAAGGCCTGGTTGTTAAGGTTGGACAAGCTATGTATTGTTGAAAGGCGTATGGAGTTCATGCTAGAAGTGGGGTTACCATTAGCCCTTGGCATATGGCAAGGTTGACCATCATATGATTAATTATGGTTTCAAGCAGGATTAGCGGTAATATCCAGAGTCTGTTATGGTTTATTAGTTACCTTGTTTGTACCATCTCATGTAAATTGTCCAACGTCGAAGGATATGTTTCTTGAGTGCTTGTCTAATATTTGTTTTGGCCTCTGGGGATTGTGCTTGAGGGATGTTGAATTCGATTAGGATGGTTTATGTGAGATACATATAATCTGGATGCTATGAGTGCTAGTGGTGTTTGCCTCTGATTGCCATGAATGAATGGTTGTTCTGGTTTCCATGAGTGAATGGTTGAAGTGTTTGATGTAAAGGCTATCACTGTCTAATGTGGGGAAGACTAGGTTGAGTTCTTCTCTGGAATTGTGGGTAGATTCGTTTGTTTGTTTACCCATTCTCATATACTTTATTAATGATGTTAGTTAGCTGTTTTATCGCTCACTAAGTTTGACTCAAGGTTTTATGTTTCCTTCTTATTACCTTGGGTTGTCCATCCGGTTGTGGATGGGCAGACAGGTGATAGCTTAGTGAGGACGATGTTGCAGTTCGAAGGCAAGCAGAAGGCTGGCGTAATATCTTACCTACTATATAGTATTTGGATTTCCGCTCTTTGTTATTCTTCTCTGAGTGCTATAGTGATGCAAAGTTGTATAAACACTATTATTGTTATCCATGTATATGGATATTACTTTCTAGTTGTTATGGAAGTTTGGTTTTTTCTACTTCACTATTAATACTTGTTGTGTATGTTCTATTATATTTTATCCATGCGCAGTGAGTTACGACAAGTTCCGATGTTGTTGTTTATCTATGATGATCGTCCATAGCTGCCTGGCACACCTTTCAGCGCATCATTCCTCTTTTTTAAGTGCAAGGGGTTGTGGGCGGTCGTCACAGGATCGGTACCGATCCGAGGAACGGTATCAAACACGGGAGTTAATCAAATCTTCGCGCCTTGAATTCGAAGCACTTCAATCTTATCTAAAAGTTTCATATCTCCGGATATGAAATTTAACTTTCGTATCCCAAAAGTTTGAGAAATCCGAACCATTTCCCTCTGCATGCCAGATACAAAATAGCATTTTATACTCCGAATGCCTTGTGTAAATCTGCAAGTGCCAAACCTCTTTGTACTTCCCATATAATAGCCCAAAGATACAGAATTTCACGAGTACGAAACCCAGGAAACCGAAACTGGAGAAGAAGAGTGTGCCAATCCTACGCAATACGAAATGTGATTTCGTATCATAAGCCTTAGCATATTTTACGCCATCTTCTGGGATACAAAATCCCAATGACGAGTGCAGGATACAAAATACCAACCAAGAACATAACGATCTCGGACGTTATCTATATTTACAGAGTTTCCCTGAGCACTTCGTAACTTTGACCAAATCGCTTCAAACCATCATGAGTTCGTGCTTGAATCCCAAGCACTTTGAATAGCCAAAAATTTACATGTTATTGCCTTGTCAAAAAGGTGGGTCAATACTTATAACTATAGCTTCCCAACGAATTGAAAAAATAAAGATACGGTTGAGTAGATTTTAAAATAAGACCAAAATAAGATTTGGAAAACATCGTGGTTTTTACAGTTTAAAATCCTGTAAACACAATTGTTAATAGATGAAATTTTTAGTCTTTTAAAAATATGAAATAAACCTTAAAAATCATTTAAAACATTTTAAAAGTGAATTAAGTTGATTATACGAATTATACAATGATAGAAAAGTCGTTTTAATAAATTAAGCTTAAATGACACTTTCTACAATGCTTTTACAACACTTTCCAATAACAATTGAAATTGAAGTTTAAACTTAATAAATATTCTCCAAATCATTCATGAATGTTTTTAATGATTAATGAAGTAATTTGGAGATTGTTTTGAAGATTTGTTGATAAAATGAAGATATTAACTGATTGAATTAAATAAAATAAGCAATGATTTAATCTTGGCTCTGATAAGCCGATGAGTAAGCCTGATGTTTCTATTTTTAAGATCTGAATATGTGTGTTGGACCAAGGAGATGTTCAAGACCAACCAGTGTCCTGGCTCACCTGGCCCTTTCCTGGGCGAGGACTAGATAAGATTGAAATGTCGGAAACGAGCTGAGTATAAAAGATCAAATTTTCTATAGTTAATCAAATTTGTTAGAGATGATTTTGTTATATTTAGTATTGAATTCCAGGGAGGGATTCCTTGCTTTCCACAAGATTTTAAAAGGTGTTTATACCATTATTCGACAAATAGTCGGGACTGAACATAGAAATTATCTCGAGTAAGATAAGTATGATTTCTTCGGACCTATTATACTAAAACGGGCTTACCATTCAATTGACCTAATGGATGAGGTTTAATAATTCCGTAAATGCACCCGAAGAGCATTTGAAAGTTATATATCCTTAAAAGATGTTTAGGAAGTAATGAATTAAGAAATAAAGAATTCCCAACACCCAAACTACTTAAATAATATTTTTGCGATGATTGATCCGAGGAGTCTAGGATCAAATTTGGGTGATTCCTATCTGAAAACCATTTCGGATCTATTAAAAGTTTCGAAGTAATGAAGATTGAAGACTAAAGAATTATGGAGATTGAATAAAGGGTTGTTGTCATGACTCTCAGTGGATTTATCCTATAATACAAATAACGGTAATTCTGCATTTAGATCTTTGACTGATTCATCCAAATCCATGATGACTTTTATAGACGGATGTCCGACGTTGTACTTCTAATACCCGTTTATTGATCTTCACGAATGTACATCTATTTGGTGGCGGAGAAGGCAACTTCTTTTAGCTTAACACCCTTCTTTGAGACGTACGATCTTAGAGGTTGTACACACTACAAGAAAATATTTAATTAATACCAACCAAGAATAGCACGAAAACTTGACTTGTTATAGTTAGATAGGCTAGTTTCCGTTCATAGAAAACATAGCTTAGTTAATTACCTTCTTTTTGAACAAATGCAATATTAAGTAGGGTAAAATTTTCGTTTCCTTCCTTGCAAAACATTACTTGTGTTCTTCCTTTCCAAAGTCCAAAAACCACTCTGAATCTCCTCTCCACTCCGAATCTCCTCTTTGAATCTCCTGCAATCATCTGCTATTCTTACCTATGAATCTCCTCTTCACTCCATGCTTGACGTAAATTAGTCCTTGCCTAAACATCTATGAACCATCACAATTCCACCATAAGCGGAAATGCTCGAAGCTGTGAGATGCACAAATCCGTGAATTTGGTATAATTTCCTTTTCTCAAATTTCGAGTTTAATGCTTGTATTAATTCTGAGCTTAGTGATATATGAGAAAATGGTTGTGATACCGGTTATTTCTAAAGAGATCCAGAGTTTACTGATTCTGAATTTCATTGCTAACTGATTAATTTTGACATAATGTTTGTATTGGCTTCATAAATTTGAAAGTATTAATTTACCATAGATTGTACTAAGTTATAACATCTATCATGGATTGTACTAAGTTTGCTTAATAGACTGTTATTTGTGAAGAGATATATATGTCTGTTTGATTACAAGTTGAAAGTATTATATCACATAAACTGCAAGCGATAGTTTTGGGTCAAATAATATGGCGATGATAATCAGATAAAGGAAAACGTAAAATTAAAGGGAAATTTATTGATTGTATTTAATATGTACCTGCATCAATCATACATTTTTCAACTTTGTATGCACACTGATAAATTTCAAATAAATACTCTATAGGATTTCCACCAAAAAAGTTAATTCATGTTAATGTCGTTGGTAAAACTCTTTCAAGCATCCACCTAGGTCCCAGATAAGTGTTAGGTAGGTCTTACCAGCTTACTTTATTTATCATCCCGTCAATTATCTCCTCTGTTCAAAAGGATAGCTATGAAAACTTGGTCATGCTTCATTGATATGTATGAAAACATGTTATATAATATAAATTTAAAAAACAAAACCGCTTTTGTTTTTACTTTGACAAATGGAAATTGAGTTTTAAGTATTGGAGAGAAGAATATTTCATATAAAAACAAGTACATTTTGTATAAAGTATTGAGAAAATATCGTTAAAAATACACGAGTCTATCATAAATACTTGATTTTGACTAAAATTTATTACGAGCAACTACCAAGCCTTCACCCATTGTTTTATGTACCATTATCCATTTGTTGTAACTTAATTATTGGGTTTGATTTTCTTTGCTATGGTTAAAAGAACGTACATCACGGTTTCTTGTAAACTTTCCCTTTATTCCCTACTGATGAGTGTCAACTATAATGATAAAATATCACATGGTTTAAGCATGGTATTGTCCTACTTTGAAAATATAAAAAAACATGAGATATACAATTAAAAATAATGGTGAAATTTTGCTAATTTAGGAAAATACACCTCGGTTTAAAACTAAACTAAGGCAAATATACCTTAATATCAACTAGCCGCGCGCGGTTGATGTTCATATCTAGAAATTTTCCTTTGTTTTTTAGAAACCCGTTTGAATTATATCAATATATGGTTTCTAGCTTCAAGTGGTAACAGATTGTACTTTTTTTCCGAAATTAGCTTGTTTCAACATTATATATGGCGATGGAAAAAGACCGAGCACATTTAAATATGTAGGAATACAATAGTTGGCTTAAAATTAATTGAAATTTGATTATAATATAACTTTGTTTTTTAATTTTACTCTAGAACTGTAAGACCCCGTATTTTTTTGTGAATATCAAAATTAACGAATCTAAGAACACTTAAATTTTACAAGTGGGAATTAAAGGAAATGGGTTACGCATTACGTTCGTCTCGGAATTCTGCTTGAGATAGAGTCCGAGTTCGCGAGAATCGGACTCCGTATGATGAAGTTATGGAGTTTAGAAGATTTCAAGTTTATATAGAAATTAAATATAATAATAAATCAAAATCAGAAAACAGTTCAAATTTCAAATTCTGGTAAGTGCGGCCTGAGTGGAAAACTTCACGCTCAGGGGTGTCGACCCCCCCAAGGGGGAGTCGACATAAGTATCGACCCCCTATAGGGGAGTTGACATAGGTGTCGACCCCTCCCCAGATCCAGCTCCTGTGACGAATTTTTACAACCCCACGCTGATGTGGCCTTCTCTGATTTGCCAATGACTGATTTCTGAGGTATTAGGGTATATGTGTCATGCTACGGTTGGCTGGATGACACATCTATTTGGTTTGATGGCTCTGATTTCTCCTAGACTAATCTAATGGCTAGAATTGAACCTAGACTTCTATATAATCACCCCAAACCTCAACCCTGGAACTCATTCTATGAAGCCATCATGCTGTTTGTCTACAAACTGGCCTAGCCTCCATTCATCTACCCCAAACTAGAGAATCAAATTCAAACTAGGAATCAATTAGAAGAACTAGAGAATCAAACGTTTACATCAAAGGATAGCTTTTCAAATTTAGAAATCAGATCCCAGAAATCAAGATCCGTCCTTTTCCTGTAAGTACAGTTATTGTTTAGATGTGAACACCTAATAATAAATCATGACTGTAATAACTGGATCTAGAACTATGCCTACTTCTACTCGTGCCTATCCATTTGTCAATTCTGAATTGCTTATGCCTATTGGACTGTTGTGACTGACATAGAAAAGCCTATCATGCCTATTGGACTGTTGTGACTGACGTAGTAAAACCTATCATGCCTATTGGACTGTTGTGACTAACATAGAAAAGCCTATCATGCCTATTGGATTGTTGTGACTGACATAGTAAAACCTATCATGACTATTGTGACTGACATAATAAAACCTACCATGCCTATTGGACTGTTGTGAATGACATAGTAAAACCTATCATGCCTATAAGACTATTGGGACAAATACAATTGAACCTATCATATTGTATTAAATTTGTGGTTCTTTTATGTATGTAATTTGCGTGCTAAGTTATGTTCATACATGTTATATGTTTACATCCAAGCTAGTACCCATGTTTAAGATCTATATAAGTTCATGTTTATACAATTAGACTTATGCTAGTTCGCATGTTAATTGGATCTAATTTAAATGAAAGATCACATTTATATGCTTAATTAAGTTTATGTCGTTCTATGCCAATTTTATATTACACATATTGATCTATGTAGTTTTATGCCTGTCGGAATGTTACATGTCCCTTTCTTTTCACTTTTGTGCATAAGTTAGGCTAATTTGCGAGCCTAGCGTTCTACGTGAATTATGCGAACGAATAATGAGGGAGACATTGGGAGAAAAATATTAAACTACATGTTATTAGCATAGATTGGCTCATAATCATGTAAATGATTAGTAGCATGAATTGGTAGAATTTGTATACCTAAAATTATGGACATAATTTAGAGGGTAAATGGGGCATGTCTTGAATTGACAACACTTGTGGATATTTTACATATGAACATAAATTGTAAATATGTAAATTAATTAAAAGATGATTATGCCTAACCCAAGGTTAGATTGAGTTACAGTGTAAGACTGCCCGGAACCGCCCGGCACATCCAGCAACCATAACAATATAAATCTAATGTGAGAGATTAGCGCATTAAGCCCAAAAACCCGAGGTTAGATTGAGTTGCAGTGTAAGACTTCCCGGAACCGCCCGGCACATCCAGCAACCGCAACAATATAAATCTAATGTAAGAGTTTGGTGCTTTAATGAACGAATTAAAGCTAAGAAATAGACAGGCTAAGAATGTTAGGGTTAAGTTAATTAAGGCAACATTTAACCAATACAACATGTTAATTTAACAGATGGGTGGGGTTAGGTTAACTTAAGAACACTTAACCATTATAACATGTTGATTAGGAAATCCTAGTAACGGGGGCCCATTTCAGCAGTAACCCACATATAAATGTTTCACGGTATCCTGAACTAGGTAGGGTGGGGCACGATTACTGGGCTGATTATAAGCGGTCAAAATAGCGGTGGGTGGTGCGGTAGTGTAGGTATCGACGGAGTACGGGCTTGCACGTGCTCCGAAGCGGGAAAAGAAGGCACTGGGCATCAATAGTATACACTGTGCATCTAGAATTTGTGTCGGGTTGCCACCATAGGAATTGATACACCCTATAGTGGGACTAGCACAGGTATCTACAATCGAGCAAGGTCGAATGACACAAGTAATGATCCTTTTACCTGTTTATCTTATCTTATGTTTTCTTATTTCTATGGTATTGTCCTACGTCTAGTTTATTCATGTAATGATCCTTTTACTTGTTTACATGCTGAATAATCACTGGACTTACCAAACTTATATCTGACCCATTTTCTTTCGCCTTGTTTTCTTCCGTTTCCCCCCAGGTCCACAGGGAGGGAATACTTCAGCTTAGTGCAGACCTTTTCAAGCTTGAAGAGAGTAGATGTATTGCTTGGATTCTCTTTTCTTGGGCTATGGCTGTGGTTACACTTTTATTGGGGATTTATGCTGCTTTACTTCTGTTTTATGCTTGTTTATGTACTTGGAGATTTAAATCAAGACAGATGTTTTGTTGTAATAATTTAGAAGTTGGGTTTTGAAACAATGCTTGTAATGTTTTGACTGAACCAGCTATTAAATAACTTATTTCAGTTTTCCGCTGTTCATATGTCTGTCTTGTAAATTATCTGTGTCTTTTTCCTAAAATGCTTCACCAAAGTTAATGCATTCCCTTTGTGAGTGACCTTAACGGAGATGTGGTGTTTCACTTGGTATCAGAGCAATGGTTTACCAGATCAGATAAAAGTTTTGAAAACTATTTTTCAAAAAAAAAAAAAGAATTTTAAAGAAGCATTTTCAAGAAAAGTATTGCTTTTATTTTAAAGGCATAATCCCCAAAGCCATATGCATTATCCTTCTATCCTTTGTTTTGAACCTTTTCATTTTCGTTTCAGCATGTCTGGGGATCTTAATCTTCCTGAGGGCGTACCGGTACCTGGTTAGTTCAGAAGGTACCTGGAGGCTAGGGCTAATGACGCAGGCCCAGCAGACGTTCCTCCTCCCCCAGTTGCAGCTGTTCCTCCTCCTCCTCCTCGTGTGAATGCTTTCTCGAAGATATGTAGAGACTTTCGGGCCATGTGTGGAAAGCACTTTAATGGGACTGAGTCATTTGCGGAAGCAAGAAACTGGCTCAAGGAAACAAAAGATTTGTTTGTTATCTTCGAAGTGGATGATAGGCAGAAGATACAAGTAACTGTATGGTTACTTAAGGACGAGGCCTCTTACTAGTGGGAAGTTACTAATGCTGAGAGACCAATTGAAACTTGGGAGGATTTCAGAATGAGACTTGAAATGAAGTTCCTCTCGCAAGCTGAACGAAGCCTACAGATGGAGAAGTTCTTAGCACTCAAACAAGGAAGCCTATCGGTTAGGGAATACATCAACCAGTTCAACCAGCTGGCTAGATTCGAACTGGGGTTAGTAAACACTCAACATAAAAAGGCTCTCCGATTCGTTAAAGGGTTAAATGAGCCACTGCACAGCCTAGCTATGACCCATATACCTATGGGTGCGACTTTGAGAGAGTGGTGGACATGACATTGTTATAAGAGGAAGACAAGGATGGCAAGAAAAGGGAAAAGGTGGAAGAACCTCTGGACAAGAAAGTGGAGGGATCGCAGAATAAGAAGATGGATTCCAAGAAAGGAGGGAAGAATAACAAACCCCGTGAAAAGAGGAAGTGCAAATTTGGTGGCATACTCGGACATCTAATTAAAGACTGCAGGAAGAAGAAGAGGAAGATGGGTGGCTGCTTCCAATGCGGCAAGACAGGACATATGGCTAAGGATTGCCCAAAAGGCAAGGGCAGAGGACTGGATCCACTTCTGGAGGGCAGGTTCACGCTCTCATTGCACCTCCGTAAGAAAGAGGTAGAGATATTTCTGTTGAGAGTTTAGTTTATCTTTCTGATCATCCAGTTCGTACTCTTTTTTATTCTCGTGCATCGCACTCTTTTATATCTACTGCTTTAGTTGGATCTCTGCACCTAGATACCAGTATAGTAGATGATCCCATGGTTGTTTCAAATCCAATTGAGGGTTCGGCTTACTTGTCAATGATTTGTTTGGATTTGGAAATTTCTATTCTAAGTGTTGGGTTTAGATGTAATGCTTATGTTTTGGGTTTCTTGGGCTATGGGTTGATTCTAGGCATGGATTGGTTATCCAGTAATGGTGCCGTCCTCGATTGTGAAAAGAGAGTGGTTAGACTTATGACTCGCCTCGATAACACTCTCGAAATCTCTTGTAATCCCATGAACTCTATTATGCTTAGCGATCTAGAATCTCTTGATGCGTCTGTTGAAAACTTGCAATCTGTTGGAATAGTCCGTGAATACTCGTATGTCTTCGAAGAGGTGAAAGGTTTGCCTCCAAAACGAGAGATAAACTTCCGCATATACCTTGTTGATAACGCAAAACCTTTTGCTTTACCCGTTAGACACATGGATCCAAGAGAAAGGAAAGAGCTCAGTAAGCAAGTTAAAGAGTTGCTTGAAAAGGGGTTCATAAGGCGGAGTATTTCTGAATGGGGTGCTCCAGTGGTGTTTGAAACCAAAGCAGATGGTTCACTTCGTCTGTGCGTGGACTATAGGGAGCTAAACAAGCTGACCAAGAAGAATAGGCACCCACTTCCTAGAGTAGACGACCTGTTTGGCCAACTCGTATATTCCTCGGTTTTCTCCCAACTAGATCTGGCCACTGGATTTCATCATCTAAGAGTGGCTGGAAACAACATAGATAAGACCGCGTTCCAGACCCCGGATGGTTTCTTCGAATGGCTAGTCATGCCTTTCGGCTTGACAAACGCACCTGCCTACTTCGTAGAATTGATGAGTAGGGTGTTCAGAGAGTTCCTTAATAAATTTGTAGTGTTCTTCGTGGATGACTTTTTGATTTTCTCAAAAAGTGAGGAAGAACATGCTCTGCATTTAAGGGAAGTTATGGATACTCTTCGTGTACAACAACTGAAAGCAAAATTCTCCAAATGCCATTTTTGGAGAGAAGAAGTAAGGTTTCTTGGACATGTGGTGTCCAAAGAGGTGATAGCTGTTGATCCCGCAAAAGTAGTTGAGGTGCAAGATTGGAAGATCCCTCGGAATGCAACAGAAGTACGAAGTTTTCTCGGGCTAGCGGGCTTTTACAGAAAGTTCATTAAGGACTTCGCGAAGATCTCGGCCCCACATACTAGGTTGACGAAGAAGAACCTAACTTTTTCCTGGGATTTGGATTGCGACATTGCTTTCCAACAACTAAAAAGGGCTCTGACAACAGCCCCGGTTCTGATATTGCCTGATGGGAGTAAGATGTTTATCGTATACACGGATGCATGTGGTACAGGATTAGGCGCTGTCTTGATGCAAGAAGGCAAAGTAGTTTGCTATGGAGGAAGGCAGTTGAAGGTACATGAGAAAAACTGCCCAACTCATAGTTTAGAACTAGCTTCCACTGTTTTCGCTCTTAAGTCATGGTGTCATTACCTACTAGGAGAAAGGTTTGAATTGTTTACTGACCATAAATCGTTAAAGTACCTTTTCTCATAAATCGTTAAGACAACAAAGGTGTATGGAATTTCTGGCCTCATACGATTTTGAGATTGCTTATACCCCTGGCAAGGGCAATGTGGTGGCAGACGCCTTAAGTAGAAAAAAACTGAACTTAAGTCCTCTCTTTGTAGAAAGGAAAAGCTTGGAGTACATAGCAAACTTTGACTTTAGACCCTCCTTTGAATTTGTACATGGTTTGTCAGCATCACTGGAGGTGCGGCCTACTCTTTTGGACTTAATAGGAACCGCGCAACGTGAAGACCCTCAGCTAGTTGATGTGATAGATAAGCTAATTAGAGGTGAGACTTCTAATCACCTCAATAGATACTCCATCGATGACAAGGGTTGGTTGAGATGGGATGGAAGACTATGCGTCCCACAAGCAAGGGATTTGGTGAAGAAGGTTCTTGAAGATGCACACCATTCTAAGCTGACTATACATCCAGTGGAGACAAGATGTATAAAGACATAAAAAGGGTTTTCTTTTGGAATGGCATGAAAAAGGATGTAGCTAAGTTTTTATCTAAATGCTTAATATGCCAGTAAGTCAAGGCAGAGCAAAAGAAGCCTGGTGGTCTACTTCATCCTTTAGAGGTCCCACAGTGGAAATGCGATAACATTTCGATGGACTTTATTGATGGGTTGCCTAGGTCAAGAAGGGGCAATACCAGTATTTGGGTAATAGTGGACAGGCTCACTAAAAGCGCTCACTTTATACCTGTTAAAAGTAGGAGGACTGCCTCATCGTTAGCATCCATTTATCTTAAAGAGGTGGTTCGACTGCATTGAATACCCTCTAGCATAGTAAGTGATCGAGATCCTATCTTTACGAGCGAGTTTGGGAAGAGTTTGTAAGAGGCTGTACGCACACAGCTATGCTTAACCACTGCCTATCACCCTCAAACTGATGGTCAGACGGAAAGGGTGAATAGAGTATTGGAAGATCTCTTGAGATTGTGCATTCTTGATTTTGGGGGAACATGGGAGGATCACCTTCCTTTGGTAGAGTTCGCTTACAGCAATAGCTACCAAGCCACCATAGGCATGGCATCCTTTGAGGCCTTATATGGAAGACCGTGTCGATCACCAACTTGTTAGTGGGAGTCTACAAACAAGCTTGTAATTGGGCCTGGCATGATCAGAGAAACTTCAGAGAAGGTGGACTTGATACGAAGATGAATGAGGACCGCACAAGATAGACAGAAGTCCTACGCTGATAAAAGAAGGACCGACCTTGAGTTTGAGGTTGGAGACAGGGTTTTCCTTAAAGTATCTCCTTTGAGGAATATCGTTCGCTTTGGGTCTGCTGGAAAATTGGCACCAAGATTTGTAGGGCCATTTCCTATCATTGAAAGAATTGGGAAAATGGCTTATAAAGTATAACTACCCGAAAGATTGGCTGGAGTTCATTATGTTTTTCATGTCTCTCATCTACGAAAGTGCTTACATGAGTCGGCATAAGTTGTGGAGCCAAGCATACTAGAGGAAATAGAAGTGGAGCGAGAAGCGATGATGAGAAGAGTTCCAACTCGTATCTTGGGTACAGAAGTTAAAAGGCTACGCAATCGTGAAGTCAAACTAGTTAAAGTACAATGGAGTCATGCAGAGGAAGACGCGACTTGGGAGACTGAGGACAAGATACGCGCAGCCTACCCTTATCTTTTTGAGGGTACATCTTTGTTCTCTTGTTTTCCATAAAGTTTATGCATGCTTATATCTATCCTTTTAAGTATATCTCCTCGGTCCTATTCCTTTTCCTTAGGTAGAAACCAATGGATGTAAACATGTATTTGAAAACATGTTATGATTGATGGTTGCACGTGGTTGCTCGTGGATGCATATACACACACACACTAGGTACTAGAACGGCTCAGTCACTTTCATATTGCATATGCATATATGTATTTATATTTGGATTGGAACTTGACGTGCTCTCATGTGGACGTTTCATTTCTATGAATAATTGTGCACTCATGTAGAAGTTACAAAATACGATTAGGAATAATTGCATACATGATGGACTCAAAGCACCGACATGATTTGCATCAAGGAGGTCAACTAAATCAGTGGACTGCCTGATTTTTGCATTAGATAGGGAATATACACACACTATGCATATGATCATGAAAGCATTAGAAATCTTTTCAAGGACAACGGATGCCAGTGATTGATGGTTGAGTAGATGGATGTCGGATGTTAGGATACATTCTTCTTAACTTAGAGATTTCGGGGACGAAATCCTTTAAGGAGAGGAGAATGTAACACCCCGTATTTTCTATGAATATCAAAATTAACGAATCTAAGAACACTTAAATTTTAAAAGTGGAAATTAAGGGAAACGGGTTATGCCATTGCGTTCGTCTCAGAATCTGCTTGAGGTAAGTCCGAGTTTGCGTGAATCAGACTCCGTATGAAGAAGTTATGGAGTTCAGAAGATTTCAAGTTTAAACAGAATTTAAATATAATAAATAATTAAAATCAGAAAACAGTTCATGTTTCAAAATCTGGTAAGAGCGGCCTGAGCGGGAAATTTCCCGCTCAAGGGTGTCGACCCTCTCCAACGGGAGTCGACATAGGTGTCGACCCCCCTATAAGGGAGTCGACATATGTGTCGACCCCCTGTAGGGAGTCGACCCCTCCCCAGATCCAACTCCTATGACGAATTTTTACAACCCCGTGCTGATGTGGCCTTCTCTGATTTGCCAATGACTGATTTCTGAGGTATTAGGGCATATGTGTCATGCTACGGTTGGCTGGATGACACATCTCTTTGGTTTGATGGCTCTGATTTCTCCTATACTAATCTAAAGGCTAGAATTGAACCTAGACTTCTATATAATCACCCCAAACCTCAACCCTAGAACTCATTCTATGAAGTCGTTATGTTGTTCGTCTACAAACTGGCCTAGCCTCCATTCATCTACCCCAAACTAGAGAATCAAATTCAAATTAGGAATCAAGTAGAAGAACTAGAGAATCAAACGTCTACATTAAAGGATAACTTTTCAAATTCAGAATTTAGATCCCAGAAATCAAGATCCGTTCTTTTCCTTTAAATACAGTTATTGTTTAGATGTGAACACCTAATAAGAAATCATGACTATAATAACTGGATCTAGAACTATGCCTACTTCTATTCATACCTATCTTTTTGTCAATTCTGAATTGCTTATGCCTATTGGACTGTTGTGACTGACATAGAAAAGCCTATCTTGCCTATTGGACTGTTGTGACTGACATAGTAAAACCTATCATGCCTATTGGATTGTTTTGACTGACATAGAAAAGACTATCATGCCTATTGGACTATTGTGACTGACATAGTAAAACCTATCATGCCTATTGTACTGTTGTGACTGACATAATAAAACCTATCATGCCTATTGGACTGTTGTGACTGACATAGTAAAACCTATCATGCCTATGAGACTATTGGAACTGATACAATTGAACCTATCATATTGTATTAAATTTGTGGTTCTTTTTTGTTTGTAAGTTGCATGCTAAGTTATGTTCATACATGTTATATGTTTAGATCCAAGCTAGTACCCATGTTTAAGATTTATATAAGTTCATGTTTATACCATTAGACTTATGCTAGTTCGCATGTTTATTGGGTCTAATTTAAATGCAAGATCACGTTTATATGCTTAATTAAGTTTATGTCGTTTTATGCCAATATTATATTACACATATTGATCTATGTTGTTTTATGCCTGTTGGAATGTTACATGTCCCTTTCTTTTCACTTTTGTTTATAAGTTAGGCTAATTTGCGAGCCTAGCGTTCTATGTGAATTATGCGAACGAATAACGGGGGAGACATTAGGGGAAAATATATTAAACTACATGCTACTGGCATAGATTGACTCATAATCATGTAAATGATTAGTAGCATGAAATGGTAGAATTTGTATACCTAGAATTACGGACATAATTTAGAGGGTAAATGGGGGCATCTCATGAATTGACAACACTTGTGGATAATTTACATATGAACATAAATTGTAAATATGTAAATTAATTAAAAGATGATTATGCCTAACCCGAGGTTAGATTGAGTTATGGTGTAAGACTGCCCGGAATCGCCCGGCACATCCAGCAACCGTAACAATATAGATCTAATGTGAGAGGTTAGCGCATTAAGCCCAAAAACCCGAGGTTAGACTGAGTTGTGGTGTAAGACTGCCCGGAACCGACCGGCACATCCGACGACCACAATAGTATAGATCTAATGTGAGAGGTTGGTGCTTTAGTGAATGAATTAAACCTAAGAAACATACATGCTAAGAATGGTATGGTTAAGTTAATTAAGGCAACACTTAACCAATACAACATGTTAATTTAACTGATGGGTGGGGTTAGATTAACTTGAGATCACTTAACCATTATAACATGTTGATTAGGAAACCCTAGTAATGGGGACCCATTTCAGCAGTAACCCACATATAGATGTATCACGGTACCCTGAATTAGGCAGGGTGGGGCATGATTACTGGGCTGATTATAAGCGGTGAAAATAGCGGCGGGTGGTGCGGCAGTGTTGGTCTCGATGGAGTACGGGATTGCACGTGCTCCGGAGCTGGAAAAGCAGGCACTGGGCATCAGTGGTATGTATTGTGCATCTAGAATTTGTGTTGGGTTGCCACCATAGGAATTGATACACCCTATGGTGGGACCAGCACAGGTATCTACAATCGAGCGGGGCCGAATGACACAAGTTATAAATGCATGCGAGTAGAAGTCGATCGAAAAAGGGATCACTTTGTTATGAACACATAATGGTAGTTAAACACTCGTTAGTATGTGCAGAGAAATAGAAATGAGTGCGATAGCATATTCATTTTATCTTATCTTATGTTATCTTATTTCTATGGTATTGTCCTACGTTCAGTTTATTCATGTATGATCCTTTTACCCGTTTACATGCTGAATAATCATTGGACTTAGCAGACTTATGTCTGACCCGTTTTCTTTTGCCTTCTTTTCTTCTGTTTCCCCCCAGGTCCGCATGGAGGAGTACTTCAGCTTAATGCAGACCTTTTCAAGCTTGAAGAGAGTAGATGTATTGCTTGGATTATCTTTTCTTGGGCTATGGCTGTGGTTACACTTTAGTGGAGATTTATACTGCTTTACTTCTGTTTTATGCTTCTTTATGTACTTGGAGATTTAAATCAAGACAAATGTTTTGTTGTAATAATTTAGGAGTTGGTTTTTGAGACAATCCTTGTATTGTTTTGACTAAACCGCGCTATTAAATAAATAATTTCAGTTTTCCGGTGTTCATATGTCTGTCTTGTAAATTATATGTCTCTTTCACCTAAAATGCTTCACCAAAGTTAATGCATTCCCTTTGTGAGTGACCTTAACGGAGGTGTGGTGTTTCAAGAACTAGTAGGGAGTAAGAGTATGGATTTTTTTGCTTAGCACAAAGAGAAATTCAGGAAACTTGGGAAAAAATTATGTTCTTGCTTAGATTGTCGAAATCTTACTCATTAATATGATAACATTGTTCTTGAGCATTTGATTACAAATCCTTTATACAAGCGCAGTATGTTGTATAGTCATGATGAGAAATAAATATAGATAAAAAGGTGAAATTAGATGATATATATGAACTACTTCAATCCATTTACTTTGAAGATGAAAAGTTTGTGAACCATACTTTTTTCACCGATAATAAAAATGGTGATGATGCACAAAAGTGAATGGATGATTTCCTTAAAAATTTGAAATATGTAAAAACTCCACTATACCATGATTGCGCAGATTAAACAAAACAATAAGCTATCACTGCATTACATAATTTGAAAAACTGGATATTTGATACTGGTTTTGATAAGCTTCTAAGTGTACAAAAATTGTTATTACCTAAAAATAATGTACTTCTGAAGACATTATATGAACTAAAAAAGTTCCTCAAAGTGTTCGTCATGGAATTTGAGAAGATTCATGCATGCAAGAATGATGTTGTCTTTTTATGAAAGAACACAAAGATTTGACTAGCTGTCCGAAATGCGGTTTTTCGAGATGGAAGATAAATGAGGAGATGAAAGGGATAATGAAAAGTATTCAAACCGAAGTGTTGATATTTTTTTCCAGTTATTCCAAGATTTAGAAGAATGTTTAGATCCCAATGGAAGGCAGAAGATCTACGGTGGCATTTTAATAATAAAAGCAACAATGATAAAATACGTCATCTTGTGGATTCTTTGACATGAAGCATGGTGGATGATAAATGGAAATCATTTTCAAGTGATCCACGCAACTCTTCAACTTAGTGTTGCTACCTATTTGACATTAAGAGTTTCAAGTATTGTTGCTGGCCAGTGATGCTTGTGACATATAAACTTTCACCTATATTATGTATGGAAAAATGATAATATTATGTTAACACTATTAATTCCCCGTCTAAAGCAACTTGGAAATGATATTAATGTATATTTATCTCCATTGGTAGAAGATTTATACCACTTATGGAGCAACGGAGTGAAGGTTTATGATGCATTTATAAAGACACTTTTTAACTTAAAAGCAATCTTGTTGAGGACTATAAACGATTTTCCGGCTTATATGTGAATCTTGCTGAATGTTGTGTAAAAGGAAAAAAGCTGTCCATTATGCAGTGTTAATACTCATCATTGAAGATTGAATCATAGTTGAAAAAATGTCTATTTGAGGCATAGGAGATTTTTACCATTATAGGATCCATTGAGAAAACAAAAGGCTTGGTTTGATAACACTGTGGAGAACGGTAATAAAACTAGAATTCTTACAAATGAGATATTTCTATTATTTTGAAAGATTTTCCAAATGATTTTGGAAAACTTAAAAATGAAGAAATAAAAATGGATAAGAAGAGAAAGAATAAGATGAAGCTAAGTAAGAAGAAAAATATAATGATTACGAGTAAGAAGATAAAGTGTAGCAGTAAAGAAGGTGAAAATGATCCTATAAAAAAAGAGCTATCACAATCGAAAAAAATCAATTTTCTTTGAATAAATATATTGGGAGGTTAGTATTCAAAAAAAAAATTTCATAAAAATCAAATTATAAAATTATATAATGTTTAACTATGAAATTATTGATGTTTATAGGAACTTCCAATCCGCCATAATTTGGATGCGATTCATGTTAAGAAAAATGCTGGTGAAAGTTTACTCAACACAATGTTGCATGATAGCAAATCAAAAGATGACATTAATTCTAGAAAAGAGTTAGAGGATTGGGGAATTCGACATGCTTTATATGCACAACCTTATGGAAAGAAAACACATCTTCCACCAGCTCCGTATTCTTTGTCTAGTTTTGAAAGATATTTCACAAAAGATTGTATGACTTCAAGGGACATGTTGGTTGTTGCTCAAATTTAAAAAATGTGTGTTAGTGGAGGATCGCAAAGTTAGCGGATTAGAGTCGCATGGTTATCATGTTTTAGTGCAACAGATGCTATCGAATGCAATTAAATAATTTCTCCCAGAGGATAGGGAAAGTAATAACTCGTTAATGCAATTTTTTAATAAAATATGTCAGCGTGTTCTTGATAGAGAAAAGCTACACCAAATGGATGGTGAGATTGTTAGAATTTTATGTGATCTTGAAATATATTTTCCACCTTCATTTTTTGACATAATGATACATCTAACAATTCATCTTGGAAAAGAAGCACAATTACGGGGACCAATTCAGTTTTGTTGAATCTACCTCCATGAAACGTATACGAAAACACTTAAAAATTACGTAAGGAACTATTCAAGACCTGAAGGATGCATTGTTGTCAACTATCTCGCTGAAGAATCTGTGAGATTCTTTGATAATTTTTTGAAGAAATCAACACTATTATAGGAGAAAAAAGGTAGAAACATAGTTTTTGAGGATAATGATGCAATACCGAAGGACGTATGATATTAACATGCAAGACATTTACATTGACTGCTAATGAGAACCAAGTTGCTCATTTGAGCGTGCTAATGAATATGGCTATAACTGGGCTATTTTTAGAGTAAGCACATGTAGTTTCTTTTTATTGCCTTAGTATATGCATATTTATATATGTAACATTGCATCTTTTATATTATAATTGTATGCATCTGGAAGAGTTACAAAGTTCGGACAAGCGTATGGAAAGAAATGCTACATTGCTATGGAAAAATCACACAGAAAACTTTGCTGATTCGGTTAAAAAGAAGGTTGAGCAAATTTTTTAAATTTTGTTTATAAGTTTGAAAATATTTTCTTGACTATATATTGAATGGATTCAATTTTTTTGGATATCTTTTAACTCAAGTGAACATGATGAATTGCTAACATGGATTGCCTATGTTCCAAGTAGTACTGCTTTGTCCTGAAAAGGATATATAATTAACGGGTTACGTTTTCACACAAAAGATGTTGAGAGAGAAACTCAGAATTATGGAGTGACATATTATGCTACAACCATGTGTAGAGCTAGTGCAAAAGATTTCTCACAAGTAGTTGACGTGGTCACTTAATATGGGATTTTAACCGATAAAATCCAATTAGACTATCATAAATTTTATATTCCAATTTTTAAGTGTCATCGAGCAAACATTGGAAACGAGGTAAAGGTTGAAGACGGATTTAATCTTGTTTAATCACATCAAAATAAAGTTTCTTTTTTGAGGTATCCATATATCCTTGCATCTCAAGCAGGGACGGAGGCACCTTATGTCTGGTGAGGTCACGTGACCTCACCAGAAACGCACGCATCATTAAAAAAATGGAAACCGCATAACCCAACGCGGCGACACACAAAAGAGAAGAACGAGAAAGAAATTACAGAAGAAATCATGAAAGAAATCACAGCGGTTGCTCCCATTGTTTCTCTTTAATCTTCGAGAGTGCACTATTTTATTCTCTCTTGGAATCTTCAGTGATGGGTAATCCATAAGCCCTAATTTAATTTCATCGATGTCTGGATTCATGTATGCCTGGATTCATGTATGCTAGTTCATGTAAGCCCTAATTTAATGTCTGAATTGTTTGCCTGGACATGTATGAATAATTTAATGTCCCTCCATTCATTAATTCATGTGAGGAACAATTCATGTATTACTAGTCCCTTAATTCATGTGAGGACATGTATGCCAGTTCTTTTGTCTAATTTAATGCCAGTTCTTTTGTCTAATTTAATGCTAGTTCTTTTGTCTGGATACATGATTTGTTTGCCAGGCATACAAGAATTACCACTTAATTTATTGTCTAAATTGTTTGTCATATTTGTGAAATTTTAACCATTTTCTGATTATAATTAATTTATTTGTTTGTCAGATTTGCGAATTTTTTTCAAAAGATCATTTGAAAACAACTCAAATGAAGTGGGTTCTTCTACGATTTCTACTCCAACGGATAATGTTCCTAAATGTAATAGTCAAGACATTAAATTGTTTGCAATATTTGTGAAATTTTAACCATTTTCTGATTATAATTTATTTATTTGTTTGTCAGATTTGCGAATTTTTTTCAAAAGATCATTTGTAAACAACTCAAATGAAGTGGGTTCTTCTATGATTTCTACTCCAACGGATAATGTTCCTAAATGTAATAGTCAAAACACTGCTCTTCCTAGCTTAGTAAAGCGAAGTCATATTGAAGTTGATTTATCGAATCTTCCTTCTGATCCTAGCTTACGTCATCAAATTTTTGACTATTATCCAAATGATCAAGACATAGTCCAAAGAGCATATTTATTGAAAGGTCCTTGTCAGCCTTCTTTGCAATCCTTTCCCCCAAATAATGATTGGTGTTAAAGCTCGACGTTTTAATCAATCATGGTTTAACAATTATAAAAATTGGATGAAATATAGTGAGAAAGAAGATGCTATATATTGCTTTCTATGTTATTTGTTTCGTCCTCAATCAATGAGTAGAAATACAAGTGACGCATTTATCTGTGGTGGGTTTAAAAACTGGAAAAACTATCAAAGGGTTCAAGTTCATGCTAATGCGGATGCTCATATTGCTGCATACATGAAGGGTGAGAACTTAATGAATCAAAACCAACATATCGAGACGGTAATTGAGAGGCAATCAAGCCAAAGTCAAATTAATTATCGAATTCGTTTAGAATCAAATTTTCTTGCATTCAATATCTTTTACATCAAGATTTGTCATTTCGTGGTAACGATGAATCCAATGAATCATTGAACAAGGGAAATTTTATTGAACTTCTATAGTGGTTAGCTAATGAAAAAGCCACGGTCAATGCGGTTGTGTTAAAAAATGCAGCACAAATTCTTAAAATGACATCACCGGATATTCAGAAGGATATTGTGAATTGTATTGCAGTCGAAGTTGTAGATGTTATTTTAAAGCAACTTTATGAAGGATTATTTGCATTGTTAATTGATGAAGCTCGTGATTCTTCAATTAAAGAGCAAATGGCAATTGTCTTGCGATTTGTGGATGAAACGGGAAGTGTTGTTGAAAGATTTGTAGGCATGGTTCATGTTCCTAATACAACATCAATTTCTCTTAAAACATCACTTGAAGAAATTTTTGGCAAACATAAACTGAGCATGACAAGATTACGTGGTCAAGGTTATGATGGTGCAAGTAATATGCAAGGTATGTTTAATGTTCTTAAAACACTTATTTGAATGAGAACAAGTCCGCATTTTATGTTCACTTCTTTGCACATCAACTCCAGTTAGCACTTGTTCGTGTTTCTAAAGATGTTGGTCACATCTCTGAGTTTTTTTACTTAGTTAATAATTTGGTTAACCTTGCCAGAGCATCATGCAAGCGAGGAGACATTCTTAGATACAAAGAAGCAAGTAGAATATTTAGTCAGCTAGAAAGTGGTGAATTATCTAGTGGGCGGGGGTTAAATCAAGAGCGGAGTTTGAAACAACTGGGTGATACACGTTGGGTATCACATTACGGTACATTACTTAATTTAATTGTTATGTTTCCTTCTGTTATTGATGTCCTTATGGATCTTGTAAAAGATTTGTCTGGTGATAAAAAAGGAGAACCTTTGAATTTGATAAAAACGCTACAATCTTATGACTTCATATTTATTTTGCATTTGATGAAGAATGTACTTGCCAGTACTAATGATCTTTCCAAAGCACTACAACGAAAAGATCAAGATATTGTAAATGCTTTGATGTTCGTGAAAATATCCAAACAACGCTTGCAAAAAAATGAGAGATGATGGATGGGATATTCTTTTGGATGAGGTGGTATATTTTTGCAGAA
Source organism: Allium sativum (assembly GCA_030737875.1). NCBI lineage: Eukaryota > Viridiplantae > Streptophyta > Magnoliopsida > Asparagales > Amaryllidaceae > Allium > Allium sativum. The sequence continues at coordinate 742,873,254 of CM060916.1, read as the reverse complement.
AATATAACATTCCCATTTAAAATATGGATGACAATTATCTTCTTTTGGGTAGATCAAGAAGAGGTTCAATTATCAAAAACTTACATCATTATCGAGTTGATTTGTTTTACCAATGTTTAGATAAGCAAATCATGGAACTTAATAATCATTTCGATGAAATGACTTCTGAGCTTCTTCTTTGTACGTCGGCACTTAGCCTGATTGATTCATTTGCTGCTTTTGATAAAGTAAAGTTGGTTCGTTTAACCGAATTTTATTTAGATGATTTTTCCAAAGCAGAGCACATGGATCTTTCTAATAAGCTGGAAATTTATGAGATTGATATGAAATCCAATGATAGATTTAAAGATGCAAAATGCATTGGTGATTTGGCTAAGATAATGGTATTAATGGAAAAAATGTTGTATACAAATTTGTGTACAAGCTCATAACTTTATCACTTATTATGCCAGTTTCTACCGCAAGTGTGGAGAGAGCATTTTCTATAATTAATATAATGAAAAACGATCTACGTAATCGAATGGGTGATGAATGGTTAAATGATAGTTGTGTTGCATACATTGAGAAAGATATATTTAATCAAGTTAGTAATGATGCAATTATCAATCGTTTTCAAAACATGAGAACTCGACGTTGACAACTTTAAATTGTTAGAACATTTTGTGTAGTTGTTTTATTTGAAAAGACCAATAGTTGTCATTTTTGTAATAGAATATTATTATATGAATATCAAATATTATTTATAGCTTTTAGTATGTTTTTTGTGAGTTTCAATTTGATTCATACTCATTGTAGACGTTCATATCATGATTTTTTGATTTAGGCTCATAAACTAAGTGGTAAGTGCTTTCTTATTAGGTGTTTTTTCATTTATTATTAGCTTTTCATTTAGAGAATTATGCTCCATTTTATTTTGTTTTTCAGGTTTTGAAAAGAAAGCTACAATATTATGCACATCAGAAGAAGAACGGTAAGTGACCTCACCAAGATTTATTTCTAGCTCCGCCACTGATCTCAATCAAAACAATTTTTTTTATTTAAGAGAGAATGACTATTATGATTGGTATGTTGTAATAAATGTACCACCAAGAGGTTTTTATAAATTAGAGATGATCAATTATATTGAGGGCACAAACTATGTTGTACAAGATTGTAAAGAAAATGAGATGGATGTTGATTATGTGTATGATACTAGCTATGTTTAGGAGAATTGTGAAGGCATACTTGAGAAAAGTTTTTCAAACCATGTTCAATAACGTATGTTTTGTAAATCAATTTTGAATATGTAAATTCAATCCAATGATTCTAAGTTTCTTTTGTTAAACACATAAACTACTGTGTTCTCAAGATGTCTTTGGAATTGTAGTAGAAATAAAATAATATTTTCCTTTGAATTGAACTAAATTCAAAAGGAATATTCTACATTACCTATTTCATTTTACTTTGTTATGCTTAATCATAACACAGAGATTATAAGTTATCATTCTATTTTTTTAATAGGTGTTTTTATATATTTATATTTACTTTTTGTATTTCAGCCAAACTTTTTTATTTTATATTTTAGCTTTAATTGCTGTATATTGTTAGCAAATTTATAATGTTAAGTTCTAGTTAACTAGATTGTTGGTTCTTTGCATACATAAAGTAAAGATTATCTTTATTTACCAAATTATTTATCTTTTAAATCAATGTTAGACACAAGATATTATGTTATCTTTGCACCAAACAACTGTTACTGGATGTTGGATGGGCGAATTAATACCTATAAAAAAATGAACAATGATGTTACATGCCTATGGTTTCAAATTATTAAGAGAAAAAAGTATTTCTTGAAGAGGTGTTTTCATTGGTTTGTTATATACATATTATTATGTTCAGTGTGCTCAAAATTAGCAATTTAGGGATGTTCAATTTCTTCTTATCATAAATCTATTTGTTTTTTTCTTTTTCATTACAATCGCTGATTTTTTCTAAGTTTTATATATGCAGTAAATGACTAAAAGGAAGAGGGCTGCTCTAAAATGGCTTAAAGCAATCCGTGAAATCGGCACTAAAGACAACTCACAAAGAAAGTGGAAACCAAGTCATACAAATAGAAGAGAATAACAATGCTGAAATTCAGGAAAATGGTAAAGCATGTAACGAAGATATAATGCAAGAAACTTTTGAAGTTGACATTAATGAGGGAACTACTTGAGACGGCACTGCAATTTCAGTTGTGAAGTGCAAACGTTGAGGTCAAACCAAAGTGAAATGACTTCCAGTGAATCCATAAAGTCATATTGAAGTCGATTTAATGCGAATGGCAAACCAATAGGAGATGGGTCTATCAAGCTATCTTCATATTTAGGTCCGCTAGTAAGGTAACATGTTCCAGTTACACTTGATTTATGGACAAAGCTAAGTGACAAATTACAAGTTCTTTTGTAGGAATGCATTTTAGGTATAGGGATAGATCTATGTCCACACCACCCTGGGCTATAACCCGGGCCGTTAATTTGCAACATAATTATAAATTACTAATCTAACCATTAAAGTTGTTCACTCTTCGACTAAAAACAGGCTAAAATATGTACAATTATAGCTTTGACATTGAAGAAAGTAATAGCTAATTTAACATATATATATATATATACGTGTGTGTGTGTGTGTATGAGTAGCGATCGTGGCACCTCTGTTTGTGAGCACCCCTGTTGCCCTCCTATCTGTTCGTGAGCTATGGCGATCCAAATCCATCGAGAAATTTTGGATGTTCAATCCACATATATATATATATATATATATATATATGATCTATCAAAAATTTGAGCTCGTTCTGACGTTCGTAACATTTTCAAAATCATAGCTTAATTATTCACCGTTCAGACATTTATTCAAACCATTAAATTTATACATCAAATTTATTATTATACGAATGTCAGAACAAGCTCAAATTTTGGATAGATGCTAATATATATGTGGATTGAACATCTACAAATTCTTGTTGAATTTGGATCGCCGTAGCTCACGGTAGGGTAGGGGTGTAACAGGGGTGCCCCCGATCGCTGCTATATATATATATATGTGTGTGTGTGTGTGTGTGTGTGTGTGTGTGTGTGTAATCTATAGTGAAGCTGAGCAAATAAATTATTGCATAGTATTTATTTATTATTTTATACTCATTTTCCCCCTCTTTGTTATCTTATAGTTTGTAAATTTAAATTATTCTATTGTTGATACGTTTAATTCTATCATTTACATATTCACATTTTATTATTAGATTTTTCATTTTTCTATTTATCTTCGAATGTTATAAAACTATATATACTTCTTTAATTTATCAATTTTCTACATTTTGATGAAGCTTCAATTTTGCAATAGCCCGCGTTGACCGCAATTCCTGGCTCCATCTCTATTTAGGTATACACTATTTTTACATCATATATCAGTATTCTCTTTAGAATATCACATGGTTTTATTTGGTCAGATTGGCATATGAATTTATGTATACTCAGTGCAGTTTCACACTTGAAAACATACATATGTGGTATAATCTTAAAAAAGAGATATTATACAAACACTGCTCTGTTAGTACACATACATCTTATTGAAAACGAAATAAGTAGTCTAACACTCACTGGAGTTGCTGTTAATGGAACTAACAGGCTAAAATAATATAGGTTACCCTAAAAACTCTTGCACATCATCGAGTATTATTCCAGTGAAATCTGTTAATTCAACTACATTCTTTTTTATTAATATGACCTTAGCTTTTACTTTTGAATCTCTTTCTCTTATCAAACCTCCTACAATTCCCCTATAACTCCACCGATTGTTCTACTAAGCATTTTTACTTAATGTTTGTTTGAAATATATAGAGTTATAATATGAGTGAACTGAAAATGAAGATGTTGAGATTACCAAAGACTTGGGGGTATTAATTATAATGTACCATGTGCACATGCTCAATGTCTATTTGTATAGAAGTCCCTATAAAAGTTTATCCACTTATAATTGTTTAAGATTTAAGTGGATGTGAACAATGTAGTATGTTCCCACTTTGGCCTCTTAAAATGTTAACCTACTCATATGTGTGATTCTATTTTAGGTAAAACCTAATAAAGTATATAACATATTGAAAATTAGGAGAATAAGAAGACTCGACACTGAACTTTAATTGAAAATGTAATCTTTTCACCTTAATATGATTGTTGATAACTGAATGTAACAGTTTCTATTTTATTTAGTATCTCGATAGGTGATTTGAGTTGATTTTTTAAAGTTGGTTACCAGGAAGTCAATTAATATTACCTGGGGTTAGAATATATTAATTTTGCACTTGCAACAAATTGTCTATTTTTTAAATTACTTTCCTAGCAAACATGTTCATGATTTCGTGCACACACATATAAGTTTCATTTGAATCTAAATATGAACTATGCAATGAAACAGTTTGTGTTTACTCACCCATGCAAGTAAGTTGGACTTCATGATTAGAGAGATTTGTATTGGTGTCCGTAGAGTGTTACTGTTTTCGAGTGGAGATTAAATAAAATAAAGGTAACTGTAATCACAATGGGAAGGTATTTTAAGTTGCTCATAGTAAAAGGAAAAAGGTTAAAAAAAAATATAAGCTGCATAAAATTTTATTTCCAAAAAAAAAAAGCTTATAGCCATGGCTGCCACCAAATCTCACAAAAATCCAATCTTTGATGATAACCCTGATCAGTATAGGGGATCTACTTATCCCCCCATCTCTCTTTGCTACTCTTACTAGCCTTAACTCTGGTATTCCTTAACCTTTTTCTGTATTCATCGCTGATGAGGAAGGATTTACAGTGGTGCAAAATCGCAAGAAAATAGTGAAACCAAATTAGAAACTTGATCTGAAATCAGCTGTGTCAGCTCATATTCAAAAGGGGATGGGAAAATCTAACGAATACCCATTCAAATCTAAACAGAAGAAATTTTCTAGTTCCAATGGTAACCGATTTCAGCCCAAGAATTCAAGCAGAACTGTTCAAGAACATAGGCAATCGACAAAGATTAATTTTCCAAATGCCACAAAGCTATCTTCTTAGGCTGAAATGGTTAAGAATGGTGCGAAGTTCAGACTTCGATATGAAATATATTTCTTCAGTGGAAACCATCAACAATGAGAAGATTATTGTGGTGAGTAAAGATATTAGTAATCGAACTGAAGGTAAATGGGGTTTATCAGTTGTTGCCTATGTTTTTGGCAAAATGCCACCCTATCATCATTTCAGGACGTTTGTTATTCACACTTGGAATCCTATGGGTTCTTTTGTGATTTTCACACGCGGCAATGGGTTTTCTATACTTAGATTCACAAACTCAGAGGATTGTGAGAAGTTGTTATGTGGAGGGCCATATTTCATTAATGGCAAGTTAATCATACTCCAGAAATGGAGCAATAAACTGGTTCTTGATCGAGATCTATTAAGTATAATGCCTGTTTGGATCAGGCTTCGTGAATTAATTTTAAGACTTTGGGACAAGGAAGCATTCAGTGTTACAGCTAGCATAGTGGGCGTTCCTTTGAAATTGGATGAACAAACTGCAAAGGAAACCTGCTTAAGTTATGCTCACATTTTAGTTGAGATCAGTGTAGATGCAGAATTACCCAACTGTAATAACCCAAATTTTTATAATTAAATTATGGATTAATTAAGGAAGAAAATTCGAAAGTGCACAAGAAAATGTGGAAAAGCATTGATGTAAAGAAATGAATGTGACAAATTAAAGGTAAAAAGATTAACATATTAGTACATGCGTTAAATAAGGAGATTTAACGCAATAATGCATACGGCAAAAGTATTAAAGAAATAGATGCATATATGTACATATGTGCAATTATGTTATAAAGATACAAATTTAAAAATGTGTGAGTACAGAAGGAATCAATACATGCAATAAATTGATTTCAACAAAAGAAAGAAAAATATTGATTTGTAGATATGTTTAATATGACATTGATTAGAAGACAAGTAATTTGTCATTTATGTTCGATTGATTGTCGTTTATGTTTATTTGATGATAATTTAGGAAACCATGTAATAAATCTTAATTTGTATGAATATTTATGCTAATTTGTCATTTATGTCAATTAATATTAAAGAGAATATGATAATTTGTCACTTATGTTAATTAACAATAAAAACATATATATATAGAATATATACATACATACATACATATATATATATATATATGACGTGTACGCATCATGTGGCACACGTGGCGCATTTTTGTTGGTCAAGGATTGTTTTTTTTTTAACGTGGCCTTCTCTGATTGGCCTGGTGACGAATTCGGAGGTATTATGGCTTATGTGTCATGCTGTGATTGGCTGAGTGACACATCTCTTTGGTTTGGATGGCTCTGATTACTTCTAGACTGATCTAAAGGCTAGAATTAATCCTACACTCTTATATAATCACATCTAACCTAAACCCTATATCAAAACAAAAATCATTCTCAAGCCGCCATGCTGCTGCAACATAGACTGAGCAAGCTTCTCTTATTCAACGAATTAAAACTTAGAATGGTGGAAAAAGGATTCTACGCTTAATCTTTTCTCTTCTTTAATCTGTTCATAGTGAGTACAACTTCTTTAACAAGATAATCGTTGAATGTAATTGTGATGGGTTTATAAGTTGGACTATATGAATATGACTAATTACATATACTTGATTAAGTCCATTTTATGATGTTAGTTCAAGTGTCTAATTGTGTATGCTCGATTAGATTCATTTTATGATGTTGTTGTATGCAAGTTTGTATGCAAATCATATGCAAGCTTATATGTGAATCATGTGATATTAGTCTACATGTCTAATTACGTATGCAAGTTTGTATCCAAATCATATGCAAGTTTATGTGAAAATCATTTCATACATGCAAGTTCCTATTTATATGTTTAGATCTATGCAAGTCATACTTTATATGATTAGATCCATGTCAGTTTATATGTTTATGCAAATTCATATTTTATATGTCTATTGCATATGCAAGTCATTGATTATACAAATTTATGTCAATGTAAATTATGATCATGCAAGTTTATGATCCATGCTAGTCTATTTTCATATGTTAATTTAGATCTAATTTGTTATGCAAGTCCATATGTTAATTTAGACCTAATTTTTTATGCAAGTCTATATGTTAATTTAGATCTAATTTGTTATGCAAGGCCATATGTTAATTTAGATCTATATTGTTATGCAAGTTCATATGTTAATTTAGATCTAATTTGTTATGCAAGTCCATATGTTAATTTAGATCTAATTTGTTATGCAAGTTCATATGTTAATTTTGGTCTAACTTGTTATGCAAGTTCATATGTTAACTTAGATCTATTGTGTTAAGTAGGTTCATAAATGGGATCTTTGTTATATGCTAGTTATGTTCATAATTGGATCTATATTGTTGTATGCCAGTTTGGATGTCATACGTCTCTTTCTTTCCCTTTTTCTTATGAGTTAGACTAATTGCGAGCCTAACATATTATATGAATCATACGAACGATTGACATTGAGAAACGGTTGGGAAACATTAAATATTGGACATTATGTAATTGGCATAAAATTGGTTGTAATCATATAATTAATTTTGGGCATATCTAGTAAATGTGGCATAACTTGAATTGACCAAACTTATGGATAATTTACGTATAAATCTAGACTTGGACATAAATGATAAATATGTAAATCAGTTAAAATATGAACATGCCTAACCCGAGGTTAGATTGAGTTACGGTGTAAGACTGCCCGGAACCGCCCGGCACATCCAGCGACCGCAACAACACAGATCTAATCTGAGAGGTTAGCATATTAATCCCAAAACCCGAGGTTAGAATGAGTTTGCGGTAGAAGTCTGCCCGGAACCGCCCGGCACATCCAGCAACCGCAAACAATAGTTCTAATGTGAGAGGTTGGTGCATTAATAAATTAATTAATGCCAATGAATAGATATGCTTAGAACGGAAGGGTTAAAGTAACATATGAATAGGCGACACTTAACCAATACAACATGTTAATTAGACAAGTGGGTAGGGATAAGTAAATTGAGAACACTTAACCAATACAACATGTTAATTAGATAAGTGGGTGGGGTTAAGTAAATTGAGAACACTTAACCAATACAACATGTTAATTAGACAACTGGGTGGGGTTAAGTAAATTTAAAACACTTTACCAATATAACATGATGAATGAACATGGTTAAGTTAATAAGAAACACTTATCCAATACAACATGATGTGTGGGTGGGTTAAGTTAACATGAATGGACAGCACTTAACCAATATTACATGAACAAAGGGGATAGGGTTAAGGCAAGCTTAAATAATAATACATACTGACTTGATAAGTAGGAGGGTTAAGTAAACCTTGGGTAGGTGGGTAATATTAGTGTATATAGGCCCACAAACTTAACCGTTAAACAAACATGTTTGAATCAATGGGAGGGTTAGGTACATCTTGTGTATGCGGGTAATATTTGCATATATAGGCCCACAAACTTAACTGTAACAACCCGTATTTTAATAACCTGTTAAAACAAGAAATCAAGGCAGAATTAAATTTTAAAATTAGAATCAGGGGAAAAGGTTACGCCATTGCGTTCGTCTCAAAATTTTACATGAAATAGAGTCTGAGTTTTCGAAAATCGGAGTCCGTATGAGGGAGATAGGACCCTCCGAAGTTTCAGGAATTTTCAGAATAAAAAACAGCTCGAAATTCGAATTCGAAATTCGAATTCAAACCCCAGAACAGGCTGGGCGGTAAAATTCCCGCCCATGGACCAGGTCGACCTGGGGGTCGACTATAGTGTCGACCTTCCAGGGGCCAGGTCGACCATAGTGTCGACCTGGGGGTCGACATGCCTCCGGAACCCCTTTTCTGAACCTGATGCATTCTAATGTATTTAGACTCGTTTTCTGTCCAGATTCGTCTGCCTAATCCTATTTAAATAGCCCCCTAGCCTCGTTCTCTCTACACCATTTCATTTTGTCCTTATGCTACCTTTGGGAAAATCAAAATGATAACAATTAAATTAAAGAGAGAATGGCTACTTCTTCTTCGTCAAGACAACATCTAGGAATTGCGAATTTGGGGTTTTCAACTAGAACAAGATTAAACAAGTAGAGATTCAACAACTGCAACAACCGTTTCTAGAATCAAATCTCTGCACTCTAATTCTCGATCCACGCTCTGTAAGTTCAAGTTACTTTTAGATAAAAGTTGTAAACTTAATATCCATGTTGTAAATTGGAATTGGATCTATGTATGGTAATTGATTCGTATCTATTCTTGTTTGTCTTGTATCTTGACTTTCGTGAATATTGCTTTGGACCTATTCATGTTGTAAATCAAACTCTCTCATGTCTATAACCTTAACATGCCTATGACGTTGAAACTATTGTTAATAAACAAGGACTATGACTGAGAACATAAGACTGCCTATGACTAATATGACTATGCCTATGACTATGACGGTGAACATAAGACTGCCTATGACTAATAAGACTATGCCTATGCCTATGACGGTGAACATAAGACTATTTCCTATGACTATGACAAGGACAATTGTGGCTACTCACCTATGACTCTTGACTATGAGAACTATTACCTATGATTATGAACATAAGGCCATTATCTATGAGCATGACTTTGAAACTATTACTGTTAATTGCCTATGACTATTGCCTAGAACTATTTTGGATAATTAACCATGACTATTGTGATTAATCACTTAGGATTCTTAATTATGAGATTTCTACCTATGACCATGAACCACTCGAATATACTTAACCAATTTAACTCGATGATTTGATAGGGTTAAGTAATGAGCCGCTTGAATATACTTAACCAATTTGACACGATGACCTGATAGGGTTAAGTCATGTACCGCTTGAGTATACTTAACCAATTTGACACGATGACTTGATAGGGTTAAGTCATGAGCCACTTGAATATACCTAACCAATTTGACACGATGATTTGATAGGGTTAAGTCATGAACCGCTTGAATATACTTAACCAACTTGACAGATGATTCGTAGGCCTAAGTCATAAACTTGAACGACAACACTTAGCCAATTTGACATGACACGTAGGCGGGTTAAGTCACGAACTTGAATGACAACACTTAACCAACTTGACATGCTAGACTGATGGGGTTAAGTCTTGAATTTAAATGACAACACTTAACCTATTGGACAGAAACCCTATTTACGCGGTCCTTTTCAGCAGTAACCCACTAGATGTATCATGGTACCCTGGAACTAGGCAGGGTGGGGCACGATTACTGGGTTGATTGTAAGCAACCATAACGACGGCTAAGTTGGTGCACCATTGTAGGTTCAGGCGGACTATGGTCGTGCACGTAGTTCGGAGTTGAAAAAGCAGGCATTGGGCACCCGTAGGTTCACACTGTGCGTGCTTGATTCGTGTCGATGGTTGGCACCATAGGGCTTGATACACCCTATGGTGGACCTAGCACAGGTGACTACATTTCGTGATTGGGCCGTATGGCACAGACACATGAACGAGCCAGGACTTGTAGGGAGCCGATCGATTAATAGATAAATACGTGGAATTCGTTAGGTAGCATAATACCTAGTGGTCCTAGGTGGCATAAACCCTAATCGAATCCAGAAAACGTTCAATAGGTAGCATAATCCCTAGTGGCCCTAGGTGGCATAAATCCTAGTTGAACACGCGATAGCTCATGATAAGGAAACCTAGCCAGAACAAGGGTGGCGGTCCCAACGATTTCAAGAATGGTGGCACTACGTTGAAGTAGTATAGAAATACATGATGAAACCCGTACGATATATGACAAGGGACTGTACATATACATGGAAAGGATGATACGGGTTGGGATAGTAGTACCGTTGGGGCAGAGAATTTAGGAAATCAGAGCAAATAGATATCATTTTAATGGTGAAGCAGAGAAATTTTGCGATGCTTGATAGAAATCTTGCGAAACTATACTTAGTTAATCCTGAATGGGAACCTTGCAATGTTATACATGACAGAAATCCTATGATGTTATTCTTAGTTATCGTGCATGTAGCTTATCTAGTCATCATGCTTATGTTTACTTTCAGTTTATTCATGTCATGTTATCTTTACCTGTTTTTATGCTGAAAGTCATTAGGACTTGCTCAGTCTTTATGACTGACCTAGTTTGTTTCGCCTCTTTTTCTTCCGTTTTCCCCCCAAGTTCACAGGGTGGGAACTCATCTTAGTTCGGATCTTACCAAGCTCCAAGGCTATTTCATGAAGGCTTGGATTGCTCTTGGCTATGGCTTGCTTTGCTGCTTTATTGGGGAATGATTTATAACTATGGTTTTATGCTTATTTACAATTGCAAGACAGATTCCGATGTAATAGATTTAGTAGCATTTTGATGTAAAAGGCTTTAGACCTTTCTAGATTTTTAAAGCAATGAAATTTGGTTCTTCTTCCGCTGTTTTATATGTTCTGTCTTGTAATATTTCTGTGTACGTTTACCTAGATAATGCTCCACCAAAGCTAGTGCATTCCCTTTGTGAGTGACCCTAGCGAAGGTGGGGTGTTACATTTGGTATCAGAGCAGAAGGTTATCAGACTGGGCAAAATTTTCTTAAAACCTTCTGAAATTATTTTCAAAACTATTTACAAAGAAGCATTTTTCAAGAAAGATCTTTTTTTATTTAAAGGCTATTCCCCAAAGCCATATGCACTATCTTTTGATTCTCTCCTTGAGTCTCTTCTCTCTTTCTTTTTCACCGTAGTTTGTAGGCATGCGACACATGTCGGAGGGCAAAGTAGTGTCCAACCTCCACCTGTAGCCGCAGTAGTTTTACTTGCGACTAATCTTATCTCAAGCTTTGTATAGTTGTCGTGCGATGGAAGTAGCTTTTGAGAAACTTTTAAACAAGCTATACAAGGATAGTAAGAACGAGGATAAAGAACACAAGCCTAAGGATGAGAAACTTGTTGATAAGGTGTAATCCACGAAGAAGGAAAAGGTGAAAGGGAAGAGGTCAAAGTAAAAGAATAATAAAACCCATGACAAGAAAGAACATCGTTGGTATGGTAGAAAGGGACATGTAGTTAAGTATCATAGGACAAGGATAGGGGCAAAGAACAAGATCATCGAGAGGGCAATTGTATGCTCTCACTACTAGCATACCTAAGAGAGGTGGTGACGTTTCTGTTAAAAGTTTAGCTTCTCTTTTCTATCATACTGTGGGAACTTTGTTTTTATACATCGCATCCTTTCGAGTCTGCCTCGATATTTGAGTCTCTGACCTTAGTACTAGCGTAGTAGAGGATCCCATTTTTGTCTCAAATCCTGTTGGGGAATCGGCTCATTTATTCATGACTTGTTTGGATTTGAGAATATCTATGCTAAGTGTTGAGTTTAGAAGTAAAGCTTATGTTTTTAGGCTATGGGTTGATTCTAGGGATGGAGTGGTTGTCCAGAAATGGTACCATTCTCGAGTGTGAATAGAGGGTAGTTAGACGCTTCACTTGCCTTGGTACTGCCCTCGAAGTCTAGTGTAACCCTTAGGGTTCTGCCATGTTTAGTTACCTGGAATCTCTTGATACATTTATCGATCCGCTCGAGTAGTGTTCGCCACTAAGGCAGATGGTTCGTCTTGCTTATGCATGAGTTATAGAAAATCACCTTAGTAAGTACACTTGGCAACATGGTTGGCATTTGTTTATTTTCAAGAGAAAAATCATTCATGTGGAATAGTAAGTGAACGAGATCCGAGATTCACTAGTGAATTTTGGAGAGCTTGCACGAAACCATGAGTACGCAGTTATGTTTGAATTGGGTATACTAGAAAGAAGAATAAGTAAAAGTGGAACGAGAGGCAACAGTGGAATGAGTTCCAACTCATATTTTGGAAACAAGAATTAAGAAGCTACGAGAATTGTGAAGTTAAAGACGGTGAAAGCACAATGGAGTTAAGCTCAAGGAAATGCGACTCAGAAGATTGAAGACTAGATACGCGTATCATATCTCTTTTTAAGAGTATACCCTTGATCCCTCTTTTCCTGTAGAGCTTACTTGTAATGACCTGCATTTTCCAGGGGTATAATTAATTTATTTAATTGTTTAAAATAGTGATATAGGGAATTTAATCGTCGTTAATTAAATAATATGGAATATTTAATTAAATTAAATAATATATTTAATTCAGAAAAAATCAAAAATATTGGAAATCACAATATAAGGTGAACAGGGTCATCCCCAAGATTTAATTCAGCTTAGAGTTGAATCATATTGACGAACATATTCAATCAACGACAGTTTGAACGTATAATTAAATATAATTGAAATAGAGATTGAAATGGCGCGGTAGTTCGCTATTTGGCGATTTGAACTTCAACTGAATATACAGTATTCGTTTTAAGCCGGGTTTCTGTGAAACAAGAAACGTGTGGAGCTGGTGGAGTATATCTTTCTAGTGGAAGAGAAAAATCGGGATTTCGTCGTGTAGATTTTGAGATATGTCCAAATCAAATTTTAGAAAAGTCGTTGTGGAATTCCTTTATAATTCGTAACACTTTATTTACGTTATAAATGGATTTTTCAATATAAATTGAATATCGATTCAACCTGGACTTGAAATATCAAGTATATAATTTTTCTGAAGCTGTATGGTATTCCACTGTGAATATATATGACAATATAAATTTATTTATATATAATTTTATTTTATTTAAATATATTTATATATTTAAATGGGTCATTCAAAGCTTTAAAAATAGCCACTTTTGCAAACGAAGTCGGAATTCGACGAAACTAATTTTGTTGGATCCGCAACATCATATTATTGTTAGATTCCAGGTTTCGTGATTTTTAGAGTCAGTATGTGGCTGTATCGATTTTTAATGTGAAAAACAGTCAGTATTCTAGCGGTTAAAAATACGCTGTGTGAGAAAACGGAGTCGGAATTCGACGAAACCAGTTCCGTTGGGACCGTAATGTCGAACTCTAGCTACGTGTCCAGTTTCGTGATTTTTAGGTATCGTATGTGATCACAGGAATTTTTAGATGATAAATACGAACAGCGATGGACTAAAAATCAATATAAAAATTGATTAAAATAATATTAAAAATCTCTATAAATATAAACCTAAGATATTTCCTAACCTAGGTCAATTCACTTCTATCTGGTCAATGGCATCATAGCCGCCAGTCCTCAAATACAATTTGTGAACTTCTTAACTCTTAAACAATTCATACCAAATTCTATAAATCATCAACCAGAGATCATGATGCTCATTTTGGAGAGAGCTTCATTTCTGTATAACAATCTCTAGGTGCGACGCAGTCGTTTACAGTTCGAGACCTTCACAGCTTCTTCTAGGGTTTTGATTTTTGGCGAACTGAGGGATTTTGGGCTAGATCGAAGAGCATTGTTGGATTAATGGGATGATTTCGCACCTTCTACTCAAATTCTGGGTGATTCCGCAAATTTTTGTGTCACTGTTTCTAGGTTCAGCGAGAAAAAAGGGCGATCGACGCATTCTGGTAAGGGAGCTCACGGAGTTCTTGGTGTCGAGACTGGAGGATGGAGTTCGAGCTGCGAGAACTGGGGTGAAGGAGGAAGAGGTTTCAAAGGAGAAGAAATTGGTATTTTCGGTTAGAGGATCGATGAAGAATGAGTGGAGGAGGGATCGGTATTTGGTCCTGAGGTTTAGTCGAAGAACTGGAGTACGGGTTTGAGAGTCCTGGAGGAAGAAGGAAATAAAAGGGGTGTGGTGGTTGGGCTTTGAGGGAGTGTTATTGGGCCGGGAGATTTAAGTTAAGGTCCATAGTTTATATAATTCCATGTTTTATTCTAATATAGTGTATTAACTTTAACTAGTTGTATCTTCTACATACGATATCAGATTGATGAACCGTAAGTAGCGTTGAGACCGTATGGACGAGAGCTTCACAATGAAGCTGACTGGAAGTGGATTCGAGCTCGTAGGAATTTATGGCGAAATAAATTGTTTGATTCAAATCAAATAACAGTTTATCGTTCTTTAACGATGAACTGCCAAAGTGAGTAAATCTTACTACCTCTGAACAGTTTATAATTTCATGTTGTATTTTTAGAACTGTTAGAAATTGTCTGTTTGATTGTGTGTTGACTGTTTGATTGAACTGCTAGTCAGTTAATGAAATATTATATATATATATATATATAATATATAAACAGTTAGATAGTTATATATTGATTCTGTTTATCAGAATAATTCATATTGAACTGAAAGTGATGACAATCATGTTGTGTAACATCTGTGGATGCAGGGAAACAGGTTGGAGGAATCCGATTGGATTCCTCAACAGTTATTTTATTGTTTTTATATATATTTTGGTATATGACGTGAATTATAACCTGTTGTTGATTGTGTGTGTATGGACGATATTGGACATCGAAAATTTGATATATTAAACACCATAACATACCGGAACGTTGATAAGGGAATTTTCAAAGTGATAGTGAAAATAAAATATTTATAAATGGAATATTTATAAATAAGAGATATTTATAAATTTGAATATTTATAAATAAGGAATATTTATAAATTGTAATATTTATAAATATGAGATATTCAGAAAGGAAATAATTACAAAACATTTTCTTTTTGAATGGAAAGGCCTGTGTGGCGGGTTTGGGGATTTTCCCGATGCTCCCGTTACAAAGGAGGTTATGGCGAATTTTTCAGAAAATTTAAGGAGTTAGAATATTTCAAGAATAAATTTGAAAAGGAAATATTTGTAAACCATTTACAAATATAATTGAAAAGGAAACGTTATAAAAAGGAAATCATTTTTAAAGTGTAGAACCGTTATTTAAAAGTAAATCTTTTCAAATGAATAAAACGTTGTTAAAAAAGGAAATCTTTATAAAGTGAATAAAGTAAATCGAATATGGTATTCGAAAGGAGTTAAATTGAATATGGTATTCGAAGGGAGTAAATCGAATATGGTATTCGAAAGTTAGTAAAACGGATATGCTATTCGAAAGGGGTTAGTCGAGTCGAGTTAGTTGAATAGAGTTAACTAGTTCAGTAGAGTTAACTAGTTCAGTAGAGTTAACCAGTTCAGTAGAGTTAACCAGTTCAGTAGAGTTAACCAGTTCAATAGAGTTAACCAGTGAGTTAAGTAAGTCAAGTTAACCAGTGAGTTAAGTAAGTCAAGTTAACCAGTGAGTTAAGTAAGTCAAGTTAATCAGTTGGAGTTAATCGATTCGAGTTAAGATTTTCGAGTTGATAATCGAGTTAAGTAATCGAATACCACTTATTCGAAGTAGAAGTTATCAAATATAGTTATTTGAGATAGAGTTAGTCAAACAAAGTTATTCAGGATAAGTTGCCATCTCGTACGACTGCTAGCGTAACTCGCAGGGCTGTAAATAGCCTACGGTGGTCGGATGTTTCCTAAGGGAGTCAGGCGTAACCATTGTGATCGCTGCGATCTAGAGTCAAGCGAATGAAGTTAAATCGAATATTAGTTATTCGATAGGAGTTAAGTTCTTGAGTTAGATTATCGAGATAAGTTAATCGAGTTAAGTTCTTGAGTTAGATTATCAAGATAAGGGAGTCGAGTTAAGTTCGTCGAGTTAAATTAATCGATGTTAGTTTCATCGAAAGGAGTTAATCGATGTTAGTTTCATCGAAAGGAGTTAATCGATGTTAATTTCATCGAAAGGAGTTAATCGATGTTAGTTTCATCGAAAGGAGTTAATCGATGTTAATTTCATCGAAAGGAGTATCGATGTTAGTTTAATCGAAGGGAGTTATCGATTAGTTAAATCGAAAGGAGTTATCGATTAGTTAAATCGAAAGGAGTTATCGAATTTAGTTATTCTAAAAGGAGTTATCGATTTGTTAAATCGAAAGGGAAGATTATCGAATATCGTTTATTCGAGAGGAGATTTTCGAATGTAGTTTATTCGAAGGAGTTATCGATTATTAGTTAATCGAAGTGAGTTATAGAATATTAGTTAAATCGAAGGAGTTATCGAATATAGTTTATTCGATGGAGTTAATCGATTAGAGTTAAATCAAATGAGTTGATCGAATATAGTTTATTCGAATAGAGAAAAGGAGTTAATCGAATATAGTTTATTCGAATAGAGTAAATGAGTTAATCAAATATAGTTTATTCGAATAGAGTTAGAGGAGTTATCGAATATAGTTTATTCGACAGGAGTTAAGTGAATTAGTTAAGTTAAACTAAGTGAATTAGTTAAGTGAATTGGTTAAGTTAACTAAAGTGAATTTGTCGAGTTAATCAAAGTGATTAGTTCAGTTAATCGAGATAAGTAAATCAAGGTAGGTTAATCGAGTTGAATTAGTCAGTCAAGTTAATAAATTGAGTTAGTCAAACCAAGTAAAACCAGTTAGAGTTAATTAATTAAGGTTGAGCAGTTAGAGTTGATCGGTTAGAATTAACCAGTTAGAGTTAATCAATCAGAGTTAATCAAATAGAGTTAAGTAAAATTAGAACTGACTAGAGATTAGTAAATTGAATGGTTTTCTAAGTGCCTATCTGATGTTGGTTTCGGCCTTCGGGATTTATACTTAGGGGATGGTTCTCATACTAGTTTACAGTCAGGGACTGATAGTTTGGGAAGAGTAGTGATTTGTAATTAAGCAGATGGAAACGTTTTCCAGTGTTAATAACATATATTTTCTAAACATAGAAAATAAGGCAATGTGAATATATATATAGATATATGTTGATGATTGATCGATATAATTTCCATTTGGGAATGATATCGTTGTTTGCACACTTGTTTTCTTTGATAGTTAAATCACAGACTATCGAATTTTTGACCAATTTAACGTTGTTAATATGGAGAGACCGGTTGGATTATTATCCAAAGAACCACTCTGTATTGGCATACACGTTTCGAATCATATATGCCAAAGATAATTGAAGACGGAGTAAAATACAAGGGCTGTTGTATAAGTCTTAGATAACAGTGACTAAGATGGATATACTGAATAGTGCCTTCGGTTTGTCCAGTCCCAGGACAACTTGTATGGACGAAGGTCTGATAGAGTATATCCAATGGATCGCGTAAATTGATCCGTTCAAACGTATTCACGTTTGGTGGCAGAGGAATTCGTTTCTCTAAGCTGTATACCCGTGTTATTTTTGGATAAATCAATTTGTGATTTGGCGGGTATGACGATGTGACATTCTAAGTGAATGAGGATGACTTGTGTTGATGAATGTCTGACAGAGTATTTCCAGAAAGGTCACGTACATTGATTTCTTCAACTATACCAAGAGTGGAAGCGGAGAAGGAAACTTCTTTAGCTAACACGTAATGTACTGTTGTAGATGTCAATTAGTGATTTTCGATGGATCTGACAATGTGGCATTCGAAGTGAATCTGATGTAATGATAAAGCGTAGCTTCTAGCCTCATCAACCGGTAAATGACAGAAATCGGGCAGGCAGCATGGCTAAGTCGGTCGCACCGAAGTAGGGTGTATAATCACCTATCTAGAGAATATTCATTTGTTTCTTAAATCTATCAATGTTGTCCCATATATATACGGGAACGGTTGCTGATCCCAACCGTTGGTGATATACATTCGATACACTCAAGCAAAATGAGTGGTCGGTCATGTGTGGCTGAGTTACAAGATGTTCTTGTTGAACTCCAGTGTATCGTTCCTAGAGTACACTGATCGGAAGGTGGTTCCATACCTTGTCATAGTTGGAAATACATTATCCAATACGTGCTTGCGATTTTGATTGTATACTAGATATGTAGAACGTGAGATGAAAGCGTTTCTGCTAGTTGATATCTATTTGTACATAGACATTATTATAATATCAAATGGTTTTTGATATAAAGATATTTTGGATTCTCATAAGGGAAAAACCCGTTCCGTTCTG
Source organism: Allium sativum (assembly GCA_030737875.1). Taxonomy (NCBI): domain Eukaryota; kingdom Viridiplantae; phylum Streptophyta; class Magnoliopsida; order Asparagales; family Amaryllidaceae; genus Allium; species Allium sativum. The sequence continues at coordinate 742,854,337 of CM060916.1, read as the reverse complement.
CGGCGTGGTCTTATGAGATATCATTTACTTGTTCGTATACCTGTTTAAACTGTTTTACTCACACCAGTCCCATGACTGACCCGGAGTTTACTTTGTTGTTTTCCCTAAACTCTTGGGTGCCTAAATTTGTAAGGGCAGTCAAGTAGTCGGGATTTACAGATACTTGGAGAGCTTGGAGAAGGAGGCTTCTAGATCATATAGCTATAGTTTATTTCTGCTGTGTTGTAAGTGTTGTACTCTGATAAGTGCTATTGTATACATAACTGTTATATTTCAAAGTTATGTTATATATTATATGTTATTCGTTCCGCTGTGAGGTTCGTGTTACTCTGATGTTGTCTTCTTCTTCTTCTTCTATTCTAAGTTTCTATCTTATCTATTCTCACCTTCTAATTTCTTTCATTAATTACCGGGATTTTTCGATGTTTGGTTATCGACATCGAGCTTATGTCGATAACCAAAGTCACTAAAAATCCAGGTCGTTACATTACTTGTATGCTATCTTTTAAGTATAACCTCTCGGTCCTATTCTTAATCCTATTTCTGTTGCAAAACCCCATAGGGATCATCTGTTAGTAATACATGTTGGGGCTTGAGGGTGTCCGTTGCGTTGAGTAATTCTTTGGGTGTTAGCCTGATGTTGATTTCGGTCTTCGGGGCTGGTGCTTAGGGAATTCTTCTCCTATTCAGTATATATGTGACGTAGATTTCCAGCTTTGACATTGCCTAATGGGCACAAAGTTTTTACTTGCTTCTATCATTCGGCTATATCTTTAGGTAGGAACAATTGGGTGAAACATGTGTTTGAGACATGTTATGATTGATGGTTGCAAGTGGTTTCAAGTGGTCGCAAGTGGTTGCTCGTGGTTGCATAACACACATTAGGCACTAGATCGGCTCAGACACATTCTCATATTGCATATGCATGAGTGTTCATACTTGTTTGTGGATGAAATTGGATGTGTTATCATGTGAATGTTGCATATGGACGGATGTTTGAGCACACATATAGTGTTTATGTGATTCAGACTATTTGCATACATAATGGACTCATGGCACTAAACATATTTTGCATTAAGAAGATCAATCAGACCTGATCATTTGCATTAGATAAGGAACATATACACACACTTTCTGCATATGTTCATACAGCATTAGAAATCTCTTAAGAACAATGGATGCCTGTGATTGATGATTGAGTAGATGGATGATTGGATGGTAGGACACATTCTTCTTAACTTGAAGGTTTCGGGGACGAAATCCTTTAAGGAGGGGAGAATGTAACAACCCGTATTTTAATAACCTGTTAAAAAAAGAAATCAAGGCAGAATTAAATTTTAGATTTAGAATTAGGGGAAACAGGTTACGCCATTGCGTTCGTCTCGAAATTTTACATGAAATAGAGTCCGAGTTTTCGAAAATCGAAGTCCGTATGAGGGAGATATGACCCTCCGAAGTTTCAGGAATTTTCAGAATCAAAAACAGCTCGACATTCGAATTCAAACCCCAGAACAGGCTGGGCGGGAAAATTCCAGCCCATGGACCAGGTCGACCTAGGGATCGACTATAGTGTCGACCTCCCAAGGGTCAGGTCGACCATAGTGTCGACCTGGGGGTCGACCTGCCTCCCGAACCCCTTTTCTGAACAAGATGCATTCTGATGTATTTAGACTCGTTTTCTGTCCAGATTCGTCTGCCTAATCCTATTTTAACAGCCCCCTAGCCTTGTTCTCTCTACACCATTTCATTCTGCCCTTATGCTACCTCTGTGAAAATCAAAATGATAACAATTAAATTAAAGAGAGAATGGCTACTTCTTCTTCGTCAAGACAACATCTAGGAATTGCGAATTGGGGGTTTTCAACTAGAACAAGATTAAACAAGTAGAGATTCAACAACTGCAACAACCGTTTCTAGAATCAAATCTCTGCACTCTAATTCTCGATCTCTGTAAGTTCAAGTTACTTTTAGATAAAAGCTGTAAACTTAATATCCATGTTGAAAATTGGAATTGGATCTATGTATGGTAATTGATTCGTATCTATTCTTGTTCGTCTTGGATCTTGACTTTCGTGAATATTGCTTTGGACCTATTCATGTTGTAAATCAAACTCTCTCGTGTCTATAACCTTAACATGCCTATGCCGTTGAAACTATTGTTAATAAACCAGGACTATGACTGAGAACATAAGACTGCCTATGACTAATATGACTATGCCTATGACTATGACGGTGAACATAAGACTGCCTATGACAAATAAGACTATGCCTATGACAGTGAACATAAAACTATTGCCTATGACTATGACAAGGACAATTGTGGCTACTCACCTATGACTCTTGACTATGAGAATTATTACCTATGATTATGAACATAAGGCCATTATCTATGACCATGACTTTGAAACTATTACTGTTAATTGCCTATGACTATTGCCTAGAACTATTTTGGATAATTAACCATGACTATTGTGATCAATCGCTTAGGATTCTTAATTATGAGATTTCTACCTATGACCTTGAACCACTCGAATATACTTAACCAATTTAACTCGATGATTTGATAGGGTTAAGTCATGAGCCGCTTGAATATACTTAACCAATTTGACACGATGACCTGATAGGGTTAAGTCATGTACCGCTTGAGTATACTTAACTAATTTGACACGATGACCTGATAGGGTTAAGTCATGAGCCACTTGAATATACTTAACCAATTTGACATGATGATTTGATAGGGTTTAGTCATGAACCGCTTGAATATACTTAACCAACTTGACAGATGATTCGTAGGGCTAAGTCATAAACTTGAACGACAACACTTAGCCAATTTGACATGACACGTAGGCGGGTTAAGTCACGAACTTAAATGACAACACTTAACCAACTTGACATGCTAGACTGATGGGGTTAAGTCTCGAATTTAAATGACAACACTTAACCTATTGGACGGAAACCCTAGTTACGCGGTCCTTTTCAGCAGTAACCCACTAGATGTATCATGGTACCCTGGAACTAGGCAGGGTGGGGCACGATTACTGGGCTGATTGTAAGCGACCATAACGACGGCTGAGTTGGTGCGCCATTGTAGGTTCAGGCGGACTATGGTCGTGCACCTTGTCCGGAGTTGAAAAAGCAGGCATTGGGCACCCGTAGGTTCACACTGTGCGTGATTGATTCGTGTCGATGGTTGGCACCATAGGGCTTGATACACCTTATGGTGGACCTAGCACAAGTGACTACATTTCGTGATTGGGCCGTATGACACAGACACAAGAACGAGCTAGGACTTGTAGGGAGCCGATCGATTAATAGATCGCTACGTGGAATTCGTTAGGTAGCATAATCCCTAGTGGTCCTAGGTTGCATAAACCCTAATCGAATCCAGAAAACGTTTAATAGGTAGCATAATCCCTAGTGGCCCTAGGTGGCATAAATCCTAGTTGAACACGCGATAGCTCATGATAAGGAAACCTAGCCAGAACAAGGGTGGCGGTCCCAACGATTTCAAGAATGGTGGCACTACGTTGAAGTAGTATAGAAATACGTGATGAAACCGGTACGATATATGGCAAGGGACTGTACATATACATGGAAAGGATGATACGGGTAGGGATACTAGTACCGTTGGTGCAGAGAGTTTAGGAAATCAGAGCAAATAGATATCATTTTAATGGTGAAGTAGAGAAATTTTGCGATGCTTGATAGAAATCTTGTGAAACTATACTTAGTTCATCCTGAATGGGAACCTTGCAATGTTATACATGACAGAAATCCTGTGATGTTATTCTTAGTTATCGTGCCTTTGGCTTATCTTGTCATCATGCTTATGTTTACTTTCAGTTTATTCATGTCTTGTTATCTTTACCTGTTTTTATGCTGAAAGTCATTAGGACTTACTCAGTCTTTATGACTGACCTAGTTTGTTTCGCCTCTTTTTCTTCCGTTCCCCCCCCCCCCAAGGTTCACAGGGTGGAAACACAGCTTAGTTCGGATCTTACCAAGCTCCAAGGCTATTTCATGAAGGCTTGGATTGCTCTTGGCTATGGCTTGCTTTGCTGCTTTATTGGGGAATGATTTATAATTATGGTTTTATGCTTCTTTACAATTGCAAGACAGATTTCGATGTAATGGATTTAGTAGCATTTTGATGTAAAAGGCTTTAGACCTTTCTAGATTTTTAAAGCAATGAAATTTGGTTCTTCTTCCGCTGTTTTATATGTTCTGTCTTGTAATATTTCTGTGTATGTTTACCTAGATAATGCTCCACCAAAGCTAGTGCATTCCCTTTGTGAGTGACCCTAGCGGAGGTGGGGTGCTACATTAACTAGTAGGAAATCCTAGTAACGGGGACCCATTTCAGCAGTAACCCACATAAATGTATCATGGTACCCTGAACTAGGCAGGGTGGGGCACGATTACTGGGTTGATTATAAGTGGTCAAAATAGCGGCGGGTGGTGCGGTAGTGTAGGTTCCGACGGAGTATGGGCGTGCATGTGCTCCGGAGTGAAAAAGCGGGCACTGGGTATCAGTAGTATATACGGTGCATCTTGAATTGTGTCGGGTTGTCATCATAGGGATTGATACACCCTGTGGTGGGACCGGCATAGGTATCTACATACAAGCGGGGCTGAATGACACAAGTAAACAAGCATGACCGAATGACACAAGTAAACAAGCGGGGCTGAATGACACAAGTAATAAATACATGCGAGTTAGGGAGCCGATCAATTAAGCGATAAGGGGGTAGTGTGGGGACATCTAGTATTTTGTATGGGCAAGTAAGGATTGTATAGGGTGAATACCTCTTACTAGATGTTACGCCTGAGGACCACCAATTACAAGATGGGGATCAACTTTCAGTATGGAACCAGTAACGGTGCAGTGAAATTAGCATTGATGCAGTGTAGTAATTATCCTTTAGTGATTAGAAGCGCGATCAACATTTATCTTATTCATCCTACTTACCTTGTCATGCATATTTATGTATAGTCATTTATTACTTTCCAGTTTATGTTCTTATCCTGTTACTTTAATGATTATATTGTTAAATTCACTATACTCACTAGATTTATGTCTGACCTAGTTTGTTTTCGTCTCTTTTCTTCCGTCCCCCCCCCCCCCCCCAAGTTTTTAGGGAGGAAGTACTCAAGCTTAGTTCGGATATCCCTTCTTCCAGCTTGAAGTTGAAAGATGAATTGCTTGGCTCTAATTCAGCTTATCTATGGCATTTTCTATTGGGGATTAGAGTTTTAATATTAAGTACTCTGAAGGTTTTGTACAAGACTAATATTATGTACTTGGTTTTGGTATTTAGAAATGTAATTAAACTTATTTCTGTTTCCGCTGCAATAAAGTTATAAAAAAATTCAAGTACTACTTTCTCTTCCTTATAATATTCTATTCTGTTTACTTATAATACTCCACAAAACTTAATGCATTCCCTTTGCGAGTGACATTAATGAACGTGGGGTGTTACACCAACGAAGAATCAATATACATGCATGATGGGGAAATCATATCACAACAAATAACATATTAATTGATACCAGACCGATGCAAGACTTGCAAATTCTTTGGTCACTCTTTGAAAGATTGTGTAAATAATAATAATCTGAGTCATAAACCAAAACAAGATGCAAATCTTGATATTGATAAAGAAATATTATCCACTGGTATCAATTTAGATGTAATATCAACAAAATCCCCTGAAACTGCAAATATAACTTCATCTTATTATAGGGACACAATGAATGTTGGTACTTCTATTAATGTCAATTCAGATATGGATAATTCTGAACTGAACAATATATCAAAACTTAATCAGGGGTCTGCAAGTGTTCTTGGAACACTGCAGATCAATAATGCTCCTAACATAACTGAGGGTATAATCAATTTTTCGGTAATGAAAGAGCACATCACTTCAAAATGCAACATGCAAACCAGTACAGAGAGGGGCACAAATATATAGGTCATTCAATCCTCCACCCTATTGAAGGACCCAAGTTTTATTACAAATTCAGAGAAAGTAATTTCAAATATTGGAGGAACTGATCATTATGCAACTCTTCTTTCAACTGACCCAATATTTACGGACTCCTCTTTATTGTTGAGAACATGATTTTGATCGATGCCAACAATAAAGTTGCAATGAAGATCATTTCACGGAGATAAGGTTTTTTATTTGTGTATATACATTGAGTTGTGTTAGAAATATGTTAAAATTTATCCTCAAAGTATAACACGAATGCACAAAACAATATCATATCTTCGTTGCTGAAATCTCTATATTTGAGGAATTGAAAAGTCATAGAAAAAGCCCAAACGGTCCAGGCTCCGACCAAGAAAGAGTGCAGAGTGATATAGACTGTGGACCGAGTTCCTCCAGTCCACGGCCATAAAATGGTCGACCGCCCAAAAAGGACCTGTCAACCGGTTATGCTGTTTCTGCCCATAATTTTAAACAGAAGCTAAAACGGTCAACCGCCCAAAAAGGACCAGTCAACCGGTTATATTTTTTTGCACATAACGACTATTTTCTGGAAGTTTTAATTTTTAATTAATTTCAACCAGTCGACCGGTGATTTTTGACCTGTCAACCGTTTTTGAATAGAAGCAACTTTTCGAATAGTCACTTCCATTTCTCCAAGAGTTGCTTCTCTTTCTGTTCACCAACGATCATGACTATCATTTGTAACTTCTCACAAATGGTTACAACTGTTTATTTCTTATATAAACATCATGATTTCATCATTTCAATTAACCGAATCTTCATATATTTTCTGATCTTAAACTCTATACTCTCTTGCATTCTAAAAACTCTCTCAAATATTCAAATTGCTCTTTGAATCATTGAATTTATTTCAAATCCCTCGATTCAATAAGAAATATACTTCTTTCAATCTTCAAATACACGTTATATACTTGAGGATAAGATTATAGGAAGGGTGTACTCAACTGTTGGCTATTCAGTGTTGAATCAAGAACACAAAGCAGAAGTCAAAACCATTGTATTAGTTGAAGTCCTATGTGTGATCAGGCACGTGTTGAAGTCCTCGTGTGATTAGAGGCGTGAAATCCCGTTCGGCTGCTCGGGTGTTGTATACCTGTTCCTCCGGGTGTATTGAGGAGATTGTTAGAGAAATTCTAGAAGGAAGTCTGGGACTGGATATAGGACGGTGCTCCAAACCAATATAAAAATCCTTGGTGTGATTTTTCTATTTTTACTGCATTTACTATCTTATATCTGTGATTAGCTATCATTTCATACTTGAGTGTTATACACCATATTACACGATCCTTGTGTACTGTATTAGCACGTACACGCCCACACTACATTTTCAATTGGTATCAGAGCACGGTCATAACATAACCGTAACACAGTTATTTGATATATTCTAGTAATATGGCAAATAACGCAAGCACTAGCACTAACACTTACACGGAAGGTCAATCAACACAAAGACCTCCATTTTTCAATGGTCTTAACTATAGCTATTGGGCAACAGGTATGGCTTTTTACATGCAATCAACTAGCTATGATGCTTGGAATGCTACTCAGAAGGAAATAGTAAATCCAACAATTGAGTATACAGAATGGACAGCTGGTGAGAAAACTGCAGCAACTGTAAATGCAAAAGTAGTAAATATGTTGTTTTGTGCATTAGATCAAAACGAATATAACCGTGTTAGTATCTGTACCACTGCATATCAAATTTTGGCAAATGCTAAAAACCACTCATGAAGGTACTAAGAAGGTTAAACAAGCCAAAATAGCTATGTTGAAAAGTCAATTTCCAAATTTCAAAATGAAGCCGAATGAAACAATTAATGAGATGTATTCACGGTTTCAAACTATTCATCATGCACTTATAGGATTAGGGCAAAAATATTATGATTTTGATGTTGTTTCAAAAATCCTACATCCTTTGACTAATGAATGGGAAGGAAAAATATTAGCAATAGAAGAAGCTAATGATCTTTCCACCATGAAGCCAAATGAATTTATAGGAAATCTAATGTCCTATGAAGCTACTTTACAGGCTAGAAAAGAACAAAAAGAAGAAAAGAAAAATATAGCTTTTCATGCTGAAAAAGAATAAGACAGCTCAGATTCCGAAGATGAAGATCTAGCGTTCATTACAAAAGGATTCAAGAAATTCTTAAAGCAATGAAAAGCTAGTCGATACAACAGAATGAAGTTCAGAGCAAACAAACCATTATCATCAAATGTAGAATGCTTCAATTGTCACAAAAAGGGGCATATGCAAAAGGATTGTCCAGAGCAAAAGAAGAATTCAGAAAATGGCAAATTCAAATACAAAAAAGACAAATTAAAGAAGTGAGCATTCTCAGTGACATGGGATGATTCAGGCTTATCTTCATATGATAGTGAAAGTGACTCAGACAATGAGGAAGCTAATATGTGTTTCATGACAACAGAAGATGAGGTACAAATTCCGACTTTTGAAGAAGTTCTTGATATTAATGCTGAATTAATAGTTAAATTTAAAGATGTAAAACGTCAATTAAAAGAAGCCAGAGCTGATTTGAATAGATCAGAGTTAGAACAAGATATGCGAAAAGACGAGAAGAAAATATTAGAAGAAGAACTTGAAAAACATCAAGAATCATCATCTAATATTAACTCTCAAGTATCTCTTTTGAGTCAAGAAATTATAACTCAAAAAGAGAAAAATGATGTTCTTACTTCTGAAAATCATGAGCTTAAGGGAAAAGTCAAAATTCTAGACCTAGAGAAATCCAGTTTACAAAGTAAGTTAGATAATATTACTCAAAATATTTCTAACTTTAACAAAGGTCGAGAAAATTTGACAAAAATCATTGAGAATTCACAACCTGCTTCAAATAAGCAAGGGTTGGGATATAAGAAACAAGGAACTCAGAAATGGCTTTCTTACAAAAAGAAGAATATAAAAACTAAGAAGAATTCTAGTTTGTTATATTCCAAGCCAAAACCAGTTATGAATTTTCAAAAGAAAAATGTCAAGACTATCAAAATATCGGTTTCTAAAACAAATAATAATTTGATTAGGAACAAATATATTCAACAGTTCATAAATACTGTGCATCATAATTCTAATTATATATATAAAGGGAATACCGGACCCGTCTGGGTTTGGACTCCTAAGACCTAACTCTTAGAACCCTATAAAAAGGTGGGTACCATGGGCATAATCTTATTTTTTGTAGGTCCCACTTAAGAAAAGAGAAAAATAGTTTTTGGTGCCTTATTCTCGTATTTTTTCATGTACTACTTGAATAAATTCAATTTTATATGGACATTAAAAATCAGAAATAGAGCAAATATCAAGAAAAACAGCCCTCAGATAAACCAGTCGACCGACCATATATGCACCAGTCGACCGTTTTGCACTCTGGTTGTAAACGGTTGACCGGTGAAATCCAGGCGGTCTACCAGTTTTGAGTAGTTCTGTTTTTTTAATGTCTATATACATACTTTATGTAATTTAAAATCCTGCTAATATCATTTTCTATTGTTTATCAACTCCTTTTTGTCGATGATAAAGGGGGAGAAAGTGCTTCTAATAGTGTTTATGCAGGAAAATTCGTTCATATACTCAGAGGGAGATCATATATAGGGGGAGAAAATCACATGATTCAATATCACCTAAAGGTGTTGTAATTATTTGAATTCTCTACCACTCTTGATTACTATGTTTATTATGGTATTTATTCTTTTTAATCGATGAAATGGGGGAGAAATATTTTCTCTCATGATGATACATATCATTCATGTTACATATACTATCATTTAAAATTATGCGCTTAACATGTTAATGGTATATGTATGCTAACATTTGTTAATGCAGGAATCAAAAGGTAAGATTATTTATATTATGAATTAACAAATGTTGCAGAAATTCAGGGGGAGCTTTATATCCAGAGGGAGAAAATCCAAGGTGTTGTCATCAATCAAAAAGTGGGAGAATGTTGAGAACAAGATTTTGATCGATGCCAACAATAAAGTTGCAATGAAGATCATTTCATGGAGATAAGGTTTTTTATATATGTATATACATTGAGTCGTGTTAGAAATATGTTAAAATTTATCCTCGAAGTATAACACGAATGCACAAAACAATATCATATCTTCGTTGCTGAAATCTGTATATTTGAGGAATTGAAAAGTCACAGAAAAACCCCAAATGGTCCAGGCTCCGACCAGGAAAGAGTGCAGAGTGATATAGACTGTGGACCGAGGTCCTCCGGTCCACGGCCATAAAACGGTCGACCGCCCAAAAAGGACCTGTCGACCGGTTATGCTGCTTCTGCCCATAATTTTAAATAGAAGCTAAAATGGTCGACCGCCCAAAAAGGACCAGTCGACCGGTTATCTTTTTTTACACATAACGGCTATATTTTGGAAGTTTTAATTTTTAATTAATTTCAACCAGTTGACTAGTGATTTTTGACCTGTCAACCGTTTTTGAACAGAGGCAACTTTTCGAATAGTCACTTCCATTTCTCCAAGAGTTGCTTCTCTTTCTCTTCACCAACGATCATGACTATTGTTTGTAACTTTTCACAAATGGTTACAACTATTTATTTCTTATATAAACATCACGATTTCATCATTTCAATTAACCGAATCTTCATATATTTTCTGATCTTAAAACCTATACTCTCTTTCATTCTAAAAGCTCTCTCAAATATTCAAATTGCTCTTTGAATCATTGAATTTATTTCAAATCTCTTGATTCAATAAGCAATATACTTCCTTCAATCTTCACATACACATTATATACTTGAGGATAAGACTATAAGAAGGGTGTACTCAACTGTTGGCTATTCACTGTTGAATCAAGAACACAAAGCAGAAGTCAAAACCATTGTATTAGTTGAAGTCATGTGTGTGATCAGGCACGTGTTGAAGTCCTCGTGTGATTAGAGGCATGAAATATCGTTCGGCTGCTCGGGTGTTGTATACCTGTTCCTCCGGGTGAAGTGAGGAGATTGTTAGTGAAATTCCAGAAGGAAGTCTGGGACTGGACGTAGGACTGTGCTCCGAACCAGTATAAAAATCCCTGGTGTGATTTTTCTATTTTTACTGCATTTACTATCTTATATCTGTGATTAGCTATCATTTCATACTTGAGTGTTATACACCATATTACACGATCCTTGCGTATTGTATTAGCACGTAAATGCCCACACTACATTTTCATTTATTAGCTGAAGACTTGCACCAACTAATCAAACTGTTTCTAAAGGGATTATATAGAAAGAAGTTAACAAATCTATGGCTGCATCAAACCTTTAATTCCATTCAAAAAGAAAAAGAAAGCCGGAACTAAAAGCTTATCAGACATTGTATCAGTAGAAGATACAGAAGGTGACAAAGATCGTGAATTCAGAAAGAAATACATAAATAAAAATGCTAATTATTAGAGGCAACTTAAAGCCACTGACAAACAACATTCAAGAAAAGTGGTAAGCAGATGGTGGTTAAGGTGGATGGCAGCAAGCACAGTGCACCACTGTAACTGCTTTGTATCCTTGGATTGTATCCTATTTTTATAATTTTTTATTATATATATACATATATATGGATATCATTGCTTTGAACTTTAGGGGGATTAATTCCCCTGGTACGAAATTTGATCTGATCAATTTCATTAATAAGTATAAGCCTAGTATTATTGGCTTGCTTGAGCATAAGCTGAATGACAATAGTATAGCTGATTTTCAAAATAGAGGGTTAGCTAATTGACATATTGTAAGTAATAATCAAATGGGGGGGAAATGGCAGAATCATGATTCTATATAACCCAAATGTATGGTCTATTGACAATTTCTTTATTGATAATTTTCAATACATTCATTGTAGCTTTAAAAATAAAGGTGATTTTATCATAAAAACCACTTTTATTTATGCCTCTAACTTGGAGGCTGAAAGAATAAAGTTATGGGACTACATCGAACAGTTTAGTAAAAATATTATTTGTCCTTGGATCCTCATTGGTGATTTTAACACTGTTTTTCATGGTTTTGAGAGAAGGGATGGAATTTCAATTCCTTACAATAAACTTGAGAGAGTTGCAAATTTTATTATGAAAACTAGGTTAATTGAAACCCCAATCAGTGGTAATAAATTATTCTGGAAATCATGTGAATTTAGAAATATCCACAATAAATTGGACATGGTTCTACTAAACCAAGTTTTTATTAATACATTCTCTAAAGTTAATTGTTGTAATCTTCCTTATAACTCCAGTGATCACACCCCCATTCAGGTTTCTTTTTACAATAAAAATATCGGGGTTAAAAATTCTCCTTTTAGATTTGTAAATGGTTGGGCGTATGAAGATGGTTATAAAGAGATTGTTCCTAATAGTCTTAAGAATAACCTATATGGAACTGCTTAATATAAGTTTAACATATCATTACAGATTATCAAGGGTAATCTAAAAAGTTGGAACTGTTTTAGAAACAAATCTGACATTAACTCTAATAGGGATGAATGTTAGAGGCTCAAAACAGATCTGGATAATAATAGCTCTGACAATTTAAAGGCATCTTTATTTTTTGATGCCCAAGCTAAGCTGGTTAAATCTCTGCATATCCGTTCAACTGATATTAAGCAGAAAGCCAAAATTGACTGGTTAACTTTAGGAGATGAAGCTAGTAAATTTTCTATACTAGAATGTCAAGTAGAAAGAATAGAAATGATATTGGGAAATTGCTAGATACAGGAGGTAAAATAATTAATGATGCCTCTATATTAGAGAAAGAGGCAATTAGTTATTTCAGCTCTCTATATAATTCAGCTGAATTAGCCAGTAATTTCCCAAATAATGTTTTGAAATATACATTGAATAGCAGTGAGGATATACTTTTAGCTCCTATCAGGGAAGAGGATGTTAAAAATATTATTTTTAATGCCAATATGGTAAAAGTCCTGATAGCTTTGGGGCTAAATTTTATAAAACTCATTGGTCTGAGATTAAAACCCCTCTTTATGATTCTATTAAAGTATTTTTCAAATTTGGGCGGCTTTTGAAAAATTCTAATCATACATTTATTACTTTGGTTCCAAAAGTTGAAGCCCCTTTGAGTTTAGAAGAATATAAGCCTATTTTCTGTTGCAATTTTGTATATAAAATCATTTCTTCTATTCTGTGTAATAGAACAAAAAGGTTTTTGATATTTCTAATAACTGAAAACCAGAGTGCATTTATTCTTGGTACGCTTATCTCTGAAAAATCTCTTTTAGCTCATGAGTTAATTAGGGAATTCAATCAGAAAAAAAAAATTATGTGTATCAAAATTGATTTGCAGAAAGCTTTTGATAAAATCAATAGGCATTTTATTATTTTTGTGATGAGTCAGATGAGTTTTAATAGCAGATTTTTGTGATTTAATAAAAGAATGCATTAATAATGTTACCTTTTCAGTAAGGATTAATGGATCCCCCAAAGGGTTCATACATAGCAATAGAGGAATAAGGCAAGGAGATCCATTATCTCCTATTTATTCTCTATTATTATAGCATTCTTTTCCATTCAAATGGAAGCTGAATTACTGAAAGGTAACATCAAGCCTATCAGCAGAAACCACACATCACCCATCTATTATATGCAAATGATATGCTTGTGTTTGTTAAAGCTGATAAGCCAAGTGCTTCTTCTATTAAAAACATTCTAGATAATATGGAAAAATTTGCTGGGATTAAAGTAAATGAGAGCAAAAGTAAAATATACTTCAGTAAAGATTCTTTACATAAATATGATATCCTTAATCTCCCGAAGTTCAAGGAAGGTAAGCTTCCAATCAAATATCTTGACTTACCTCTTAGTAGCAATCAAATCAAAGAAAGGGACTATTCTACTTTTTGATATCATCCATAGTAAACTAGAAGGATGGTCTAGTAAGCTTTTATCTATGGTTAGTAGAATAGAGCTTACTCACACTGTCATCACTGCTGTTATAATCTATTGGATTCAAGCTCATAACGTCCCTATTAATGTTATCCAGAAAACTGAAAAAATGTGTGCCAATTTTATTTGGAAGGGCAAATAGCATAAGATTTCTTGGGATAAAGTTTGTAAGCCTAAGAAATTTTGGGGATTAGGCCTTAGGAATATTAGGGATTTGAATGATGTTTAAAATTAAAAATGTTTTGGAAGTTTTTATATGGCAAATCACTATGGGCTAGATGGATGAAGGCCAAATATCTTAAATCAAAAAACTTCCGGACTGCTAAAAAAGAGAACCGTCATTCTTTTGTTTTAAAAAATATTTTGGACTATAGAGAAATAGGTAGAAATTTAATTGAGAGAAAACTAAAGGATGGTTGTAAAACCAGTTTATGGTTTGATCCATGGATCTTTGATAATTCTCTAATTAATCTTTTGGGATGGAATAATTTACACATTCTTGGAGGTGTAAAAGATATAGTCCAAAACATTATTCAAAACAACTGCTGGTTTCTTAATAACAGTCAAGCAACCTCTATATATAAATCTGCTATCTAAAATTTTCCATGATTTTAAATGTTTTATAATAGACCAGTGGGTTTGGAATCTTAATTCCAAAGAAAATTTCTCTTTTAAAAAAGCATGGGAATTTTTCATAGGGGAGGAGGTTGAAGTAAATTGGCAGAAGGTTATTTGGTGTAAAGTTAATTGCCCAAAATGGCTCCTTGTGCTTACTTTGCCCTTCAAAATAAACTTCCTACTAGAGACAAATGCTGTAAGTGGAATAAAGATTCAGATTCTACTTGTCTATTATGTAGGATTGAATTGAAAATGAAAATCATTTATTTTTTGAATGTATATATTCTCAGTTCATTTCGTGTAATGCTAAATGTAATTTGAATTTTAATCTGTATATTCCTACTCTGAATATTAGAGATAGTGTAGCATACATAATGAACAACTTTAAGCCTAAATCAAAAAAATTAATGGGCTTGTGTTATGTTAACTACTGTGATCTAACATATATGAAGGGAGAGAAATCAGATATTACATGCATCCAAAGAAATCAATTGCAACCAATTATGGAAAAATATTCTTATTGATAGCCAAATCATCATCAAAAAGCTATCAGGCATAACAGTGACCATAATTTCAATTAGGCAATATTATGTAATGAGGAATTTCAAGTTGAGAATTTTATACTTAATGGGAAGCTTAGTTCGAGCAAATCCAATGATCATCATTCCATATCCAACTTATGCTCGAATAGTATTTATGGAAGTAATGATCAAGTTAGGCACTTTGATTATCCTAGTGATTGCAATACAAATCTCGACATCAAATCATCCTAAAAGGGAAGTAAACATGTTTTATTTAGTAAAAATGAGTTTTTTAACTATAATATGGAAAGTAACTTGCTTTGCTTACCTGATGCAAAGGGACAATACTGCCATCCAACCAGTATAGCTCAAAAAGCTGGAAACAGTCAACATTTTAGAATGATTAAGGGTCACAGTGATATAGCAAAGCACTCTGGCTTCCTTCTTGGAGGTTGCAGCCCTCGCCTTGACATCAATAACCTAATGGGAAGTAAACAGAAACATATTATGAAAAGCGATTTTTTTGATAATAAATTGAATGGTAATTTGTTTACTTTACCTGATGCAGAGATTAGGGGTCGTCATCTTTCCAACAGTGATCTAGAGTGTGTTCCTTCACTGTTAAAGAGAAAAGATGATAAAGTTCGCAACTTTTTTCATAAAGTTGGAAACAGTCAATATAGAAGCATGATTAATAATTAGATCTATCACTTATGTTGCTAGGAAGAGGGTGAAAGCACATGTAGCAAGTTGACAGTTGTAGATGAGAGCTTTAAGAGTAGAAGATAAAGCTGCTCAAACTCGTTGAGTACGAAGAAGAGCAGATCTGATGATTTAGTTGATAAGAGATTCGAAGATAGGGTTTTCTTTCATTCTACAAACCTTAACTCCTCCAGTAGCAAGATGAATAACAATGAAGACTTTGTTTGGAAGCCGCCATGAAGTCTTCGTGTTTGGAGGAAGAAATTGGCAGATCTCTCCTCTCGATCGCCATTTTTATTTTTGAGAGAGATTGTTTTTTGGAGGCGGAGATTATGCCCGCTAGTGTTTGCCCTATGCTTTGTTATGTTGTGAACATGGGTTTGGTTGATCAGTATACAATGGGCCTTGAGACTTATATCTTTTTATCTATTTCAAAAAAAAGTTGCTCATAGTACATTATTTACAATGTTATTCGCCACTTAGAAGACCTTATGAATCCCAACTCTTTATCCACTAAAATATTTTTATGTAATAGTTATATCTTTTAATTAATTGCATTAAACTTTTACAAGGCATGCACTATACATCGTAGCTATCATGTGATACATTTATTTACTGATTTTATATTAGATTTGAAGCTACTTTTGTGAGTAGGTATATGAGTATATGAATGTACATGATTAAGTGAAAAGTCGAGGTCTAACTGCACTTTCTCATTCGTTGTTTTTGGAAAATTTTGTAGAATACCTAGAGGAAGTTTTGTGATCAAGCATGGATCAATCCCTGATCAAAATATCTATATGGCCGAGGGTTGATTGCAATTTTGAATTCAGAGCATCTCCAACTGTTAAGGGGTGTGAGTTTTCGATTTTCGATTTTCCACACCCCGAAAAGCCAGAAATTCCAACAGTTTATGGACATGAGTTTGTTCATCAGACGCCTGCTTCCAGGCGTTTGTTGAACAGACCCCTGGAATTTTTCAAAAACTGGCCCCATAAAAAGAAAAGCGGGAGTTTGTTGAACAAACGCCTGGATTTTGCGCCTATACCAAGCGTCACAAGCCCATTTTTTCATTTATACAAACGAAAATTTTCAAAATTTATATTTTTATTTATTATTACGTCCATATGCTGCCACGTCAAGTTAAAACTGGTAGACACATCATCCATTCTCCAACAGATTCAAATGTCAGACCAACTCATGTCGCACTAGATCCTAGATGACTGAAGACATCCTTCGAATACTGCACGACCTGCCTCAAACTATTACTCATCGAGTGTCTGTTGCTGTTGGGACGCCTCAAATATAAGTTTTTGTTTTTATTACGTAGATTGCCAACCATTTTATAATACACGAATGTTATTTGATAGTCTATGTTTACAATAAATAATCATATGTTTAGGTACGACATGTTGCTATGCGAGGTAGTTGGGCACATTGTATGACACATTTTGATCAATTACCAGAGTCCATATCGGTTAGACTTCGTGCTACACCATTTGGACAGTTTTTAGATTTACCTAGATTTGCTCATGTTGACTGATGCCTTGTAGAGGCTCTTACAGAGCAATGGTGGGCTAGTACACACACCTTTCACTTTCCGGATTTGTTTATGCTCACTGGCATCGAGGTTGGTCGTCTCGATCATGTCCATGTCCCTTGTGATGGATCATTTGAGGAGGTTGAGAGTTTTTCCGATCAGTTACCTGGTTTAGACCCTCAGACCATTGTTTTAGGTGTCGTTACCCTCCTTATTCTGCAAGCCTATATAGTTTCCCATTAGACCACTCAGGATATGCATACTCTAGTTATCAGGGCCTTTTTATTATACCTTTTTGGGTCCATCGTTTTAACAACATCAAGGGGACAATTCGACTGGATTTTCTGGCTAGCCTTGTAGATATTGAAAAGTTGCATATGTTTGATTGGGGAACAACGATATTAGACTACTTGTACGTAGCTTTGGATATCTATGATGTACAACACTCGAAGCAACTGTACAGTTTCTGGTACATTCTGCCCTTTGGTATTATGAGTACATGGCTAACATGCACCCTAAAATTATCCCTGAGGCGATCAGTACACCTTATATATACTTTCCTAGAATACGTCAATGGGGTTCTTCTAAGCACGTCACTCGTTCTGCACAGGGTGTGCATAACGAGCTTATGGAGGTGCGCCATCAGATGGACATGAGGAAACGGGGTAACATTATTGCGCGTCCATGGCAGCAGTACATAGATTTTCTAGCGCCTCGGCATGACCATCCATCTTCCAATATAGTCTTTTGAGGCGGTGGGTAAGCTTTCAGGTACATATGTGCCCTTTCATTTGGTATTTGGGTGAGTGTTGTTGACTATAGTTATACGGTATAGTGCGCATTCCTTCTGATCTGCTCCTATGGTTTGAGATGCTCGGCGACATACAGACAAGATCGCTTATATTGACACTAAGAGGGCTACAGGATGGGTGGACGGTGAGCCTTTTACAGTGGTCGGACACTTTGATTCCTGTTAAGTTCGAGTTGCCCCCCACGCTTATGCTTTACCATATTATATTCGGGGTTTGAACTCCGATTATATTGGACCGTCTACAGTATCAGAAAGAGTCCCGGTGCATCCCCCCACATTTGAGCCTATATCGTCGCAGTACACACAAAGTGGTGTGTTGGACCCCACACTTAACACTTTTAGGGCGTACGATGTACAGAGTCAGATAGTAGAGATTCCATTGCAGTTTCCACCAGTTGACCCTCCTGGTGTACTGTCAGCCGGTCTGTATCATTCACATCAGGTATGTAAGAAATTTAAAATACATTGGTATATGTTGTTATTATATAATTTGCATTATTGTAATACATGTTGTCACAATATCATTACTCGCTTTATATAAACCACGATAGACGGTTGTTGGTTGCTTTTGAGCATATGACACTTGAGTACATAGGTGATGTACCGGAGTATACATATAGCTCTCGCCGAGCAGTAGGCTCATTACAAGGCCCAAATAGCGGCTTTACGGGCTCAGATCTAGCAGCGAGGTATTGGTGTCGGTTCACCTCCACCCGATGATACTGATGACGCCGATGATGATCGTTTCGATGCGTCTGGTAGCGATGCTATGCCTATTAACTGATGTTTATGTTATATGCTCTTTTGTATTTGCTACATCACGTTATGTATGTTTTTGTTATGTCCGGCATGTTGTGTATTATATATTACGGTACTTGTAGTGATGTCAGAATTGTTTCTGTATTGTTCTATATTTTATGTGTTGTTGTTTTATATGTCACTTCTGCTTTCGTTAACAGATTATTGATTCAGTAAACCAAGGACGACCCGCTTTATTAACTCATCGCTAAACGAGTATATTAATTACTCAAATATGGTTCATAACGATATATAAATGAATAAGAAAACGAGCTCGTAACGCCGCAGCAGTTCGTCGTTTTCCAATTTAAACTTCGAATGAACGTATAGGTTTCGTTATGACTCGAATTTATGTTCAAGGAGAAACTTAGGCAACCATTGGATTAAAACTTTGCACAGACACTGAGAAATATATATTTCTTGTTCTAAATTGAAAGTTATGTCCAAATTAGAATCTTCAAAAGTCGCTATGGAATCCATTTTAAAAATACTATGATTTATCACATCAAATAAAGGGAAATGCATACAAAATAAACAAAAAGATTTCTTCTTAATTAACTGCTTTCATATGCTACATATTCAACTAAACTTTTAACCATACATACGCTACATAGTCAACTAGACAATAAACGTAATAGAAGAGACATACAGAAATTTTAACCACATAGATACTACATATTGAAATAAAACGAAAGACCTTTTTCTCTTCTACGCCTCATTATTTCTCTTCTCCTTGACTCCATATACTCGCGTTGTAATTCGTCCATGTGAGAAGTTTACATTAGCATTATTGAATCTTCCTCTTTTCAACACTTTACATCAACCAGTTGATTAAGGGCATAAATCTTTTCCTGATTCTCACTGGCTCCGCTTTCCATTGCATGCACGAACATTTGATCGGACTCCTGCAGCAGTTTTCTGATTTCATCTTGATATCCATCAGCGGTTTTCTTTTTTTCCGCCTTAGCTCTTGTTGGCCTAACATATCGGTCATCAATAGGGGTTAAGTCCTCTTCTGATTTTAAACTGAAATTGTTCTTCGAATCTCTTGGACTTGAACTTTCTCCCACTCGTGTAGCTTTCCCACGATTTCTGCTTGTTTGGACGTCTTGAACAATTTTCTGAAGGGATGATTTCCATTTCATGTGATTAACCAATAGGTCATACACATGCATGAACTGATAGAAATGAGGTGCTTGTTTACTTTTTGGTTTATATATTTGTTTAAATAACTTGTTTGTTGCAACTCTCCGTAATAGTAATAGTCAACTTCATTTATAGCTCTACGACAAACAATATAAAATTCATAAGTAATTAAATCTTACTATATGTGTATCACTTCCGAATCTGCTCGGGTTAGTCTGCTTAATTTGAATATATGAGAATCGTAACATTGGGTTTGATGATTTATTTTACAGTAACGGCCTTTGATTAAGCTAAACTTCTATTTCGATCCATGTTCTTCCTGTTGTACGCATTAGAGATTCTGTCCCAGAAGGTTTCATCACTCTGATTAGCACCACATATAGGATCGAGAAAAAGTGAATAATAGACATAGTAAAGAACGTAGTCTTTCACAACACTCCAACTAGCGGTAGTAATCATTCTTCCAATTGGTTGTGTACCATCATGTAAATCAAAACCTTCGAAGCTGTTTCTTGGTGCATCAACATCAAAATTAGTACTCATTTTTGTTTTGAAGTTTAGATTTTTGGAAGGAGATTAGTGGAGAAGATAGAAGAGAAGTGGTGTACTTATAGGATTGAAGGAAAATGTATCCGTTGTAAAATAGGACCATTGAAAATAATGTCGTTGTGTCTAAGCATCTGTTCAACAGACGACTGGAGAAATAAATCCGTTGGATTCATAGTGTTTGTTGAACAAACGTCGGGATCTAGGGGTTTGTTGAACAAATGCCTAGATCCAGGCGTTTGTGTTCAACAAATGTTTCGAGAGTTTCGAAATTCTGAAATTCTTCCCCCTGAAATCCACATTTTCGGAATAATCCACACTTTACTGGGCGAGATATTGGGTGTGGATTTCGGATATCTTGATATCCACACGCAGTTGGAGAAGCTCTAACAGAATTGCCTGTCAGAAAGTTTATAAAACTAATTGGATTTTACATCAGTTCGCCATGAGCCGTATCTTTTGTCCTCAGTTGGGAAAAACTAAGATACAAACTTTTGTTTGCCAAGGATTTGTTGTATACACAAACTTCAAATTTCTAAACATAGACATATTAGTCTACATGTAATATTTGGTCGGACTATGTAATAGATACATTAATTGGTTGTAAAGGTTCAATTTATAAATGTGATGCAATGAACCTTTTGAAATCAAATTCAAAGTACTATTCTTAATTTGGATTCGAAAAATTCTTGCTGTTTAATAAACAATCGCACCTTTCTTATTATACCTTTTGTTTTACCGCATAGTCAATAATCACAACAGTAAATGACAATTTATCTATATCCCAATGTTGCTAGATGAACCAAATTCAAAATACAGAAATGACCAACTTAACCGTTAAATTTACAATCATTAGGGAAATTGGTAATTTTCTTGTTTATATACATGACCAGTTT
Organism: Allium sativum; assembly: GCA_030737875.1. NCBI lineage: Eukaryota > Viridiplantae > Streptophyta > Magnoliopsida > Asparagales > Amaryllidaceae > Allium > Allium sativum. The sequence goes on along the minus strand of CM060916.1, from coordinate 742,832,836 downwards.
TCGTTTATACTTCGTCGTGACTTTTTTTTAGTGTGAATCAAAATAAACATTAGATGAAAGTATTGCTTCTTTTATGTATTGTGCAGCTGATATTGAAACTGTAAGATACACAGAAAGCAAAGAAGGAAAAGACATTACCAAAAGACTATTAAAGTCCCAAAATAAGTCGAAATTTCCCCACAAATAAAGCCCCGTCTGGCGATAACTATCTTTATCAATCAAATAAAGGCAGGTGTACGTTTTTTTTCTGATTACTCAGTGTTACATGCTAATGTGTTATGTTGCAGGTAAGATTTAAACTCGAGGAGGAATGAATAAAGCAGGCATATTTTAGCAAATAGGGTTTAGAGCTTTAAAATCTAGATGAATACGTGGAATAGCATATGCAAATAAATAGGAAGAAAGAAATTAATTGAAATTCGACATCCTAAGTATGAATGAGTGGAAAAAGATTGTAAAGTTTAAAACAACTTTAGAGTTTAACGTAAAGTATTTAGGTATTGTTGATGGAATCATTACAAGAGAAACAATGTATTACAACGCCCTAGTTCCATCGGCTAAACCAACAACTCTTTGAATTTTAAACAAGCCATTAGAAACTGATAGAATAAAGAGCTTTCACGGCCATTGGAAATTTTCTTGCATATTTTCCAGAAACCGCGACCTACTATTCATTTTCCATTTTCATCATTCCTAATTTGATTTCTCCCCTAATTACACCATTTCATCACCTTCAATTACTGTAACAACCTGGAATTTTGACAATAAACAGTTATTTAATTAGAAGATCAAAAATAGAAATTTCTGCAATGGTGGACCTTGACCACAAAACTTTAACCGTTGCGTTCTTCTCAGAATTATGGTCAACTTTCATGTTTGGAGTTTCACGAATGGAGTCCATATGAAAAAGTTACGGACGAAGTACGAAAACAAACAAAATATAAATAAACCAAAATATTTAATTAATAATTTACCTAATATAACCCAGCCGACCTGAGCAATCCCGTTCCCAGGCAGTCGACATGGGGGTCAACCTACTAGGCATCAGACAGCCCAGTGACGGCTAGGTTTTGGAGGATTGGTTTATTATATAATTAAAATGAATGGATGGATATAACTTAAAACTAAACCGACGGTTCCAGGACATTTACACCCCTATAAATAAAGGGTTAGAACCTCATTCTCTTCCATTCAAATCTATAGAGGCAGCGAAGCTCTGACATTTTTCTTCCTCTTCTAACCTAATTTCTAAATAAAATATATTCATATATATATATATATATATATATCAAATCAAATCAAATTCATATGGAATTAGGGAGATAAATAGATTCAATGGAAGATGATGCTCAATGATAGATTCTTCGCTCTCTTCCCATTTTCTTACATTTCTATAGATCTAGAATTTTCCCCTTTTCTAGATAAAATGTAAATTTATAACAATTTGAGGATTGTAAGCCTAAAAGAGTTCAAAACTCAGAAATTGGAAGCTACAAAGTGAGTGGGAAATTTACTAATACGGATATAATGGCTTATATATTTCATTTGAATTAAGTCGATGTTTTATGCCTATTAGATCTGTTTATTTAAATATTATGAATTCATTTGCAACAATCAGATCTGATTATGAATATGGTCAAAGTTTGTAAATGATAAGTTGTGATTATGTATAACATGAATTGTAGGATCCCTATATATTTTTCCACATATTCCTACAGTTATGTCATGAAATGTGAAATATGTTAGACAAGTTACATAGCACTGTGGATCTGGAAATCAGTCCCATTAACCATAAATTAGTTGTAGTTATGTTCCAGATCTTTAGTTCAGTGCTGAAATATGAAATATGTTAAATTGGATAAAAAGGTGAAATTTGTGTATAATGTGACTATATGAATGAAAGAAATAGTCCTGTTTATATTCAATATTATTGGGTTTTGGCTTAAGCATTGTAAACAAGTCGTTTTCCTCCTTTTGAATAAAGAGGCATTAAATCACAAGAAGTACAATAAAAAGAATTAAGAATGGAAAAGTGGAGCAAAGGTGCACATATATATATATATATATATATATATATATGTGTGTGTGTGTGTGTGTGTGTGTGTGTGTGTGTGTGTAATTTTCATCGACTATTCCAAAACATATATTTACATATATTTCTTGTGATTTGGAAGTATGTCAATTCCACCAAATGGGCATTATTTACTATGATTATGGCTAACAGTCCTTGTGAGACTTAAAACCTTTTGAAAAGTATTGAATGAAAAAAGCGAATGTTTGGTTAATTGATTAAACCAAATCATTAATTTAAAAAGAAGTAAAATAATATAAATAATAATGATAAAAGATAACTACATTGACCGTATGAAAACATAAAATATGAATATATACATATTAATCGCCCAAAATCAGCGTAAAACAGTAAAAGATACATATAGTATTGAATGTTTGAATAATATTCATTTATGGAATCATATAAGTAGATGTTATTCCATATTAAATCAATATATTTGTGGTGACCATTGGTAGCAATCAATATAAATAATTGCTAAAAATATGGCGGCAAAACAATGAATAACAATTGTAACCAAATGTTGATTGGGGGAAAGTGAATATGATAGGATAATGGTTACAATTATTAAAATTTATTTAGGATAAATGTTGTACACCCCAATTAGGAAATTTGAATTATAACCGCATTTAGGCATGAGGTTAAGCTAAACTTGTGCTGTAAGCCTACCCGGAACCGACCGACAAATCCAGCAACCACAAGTAGTCAGACTTCTTTACAAAATGATTAAATACAAATAAATAATCAGTAATATTTTTTCTCTCATTGTATAGGGGGCAGTAGATGTGCAGGACGTTGACCTCGACCAGGTTCAGCTACACTGGAACTCGAAGGTCGCTAAGAATTATAGGGAAAAAATGAATGAGATTAAAAAACTGGGGAAGAAACCTAGGTGGATGAGCGATGAAATATTTAATAAGATGGTTGAGTGGTGGGACACAGAAGAGTTTAAGGTAAATTTATAACGAATCTCATTTATTTTTTGCTGATTATTGAATAATTAGTCAATGTACATTTGCAGGCGGAGTCAGTAAGGAACTCTGCAAACAGGAGCATGAATCCAGTAACTCATCGTGGAAGATCCAAGTTCTTCCAGCATCACCACGACGACTTGGTAAATTTATCAATTATTACATTTAAATGTTGATCAGTTCAGTAATTAACTATATGGAATTGAGTTATCCAAATTATCAATTGCAGGAACGAGCTCGTGGACCCGTGTCCTATATGGACGTATTTACTCACACCCACGCATCCTGGTATGTAGACGAGGCTGGCAATGTCACGTATCAGTGGGGTGATCAGGATAGGGCGACAACTTCATAGGTATGAGTATTTTAAATCCTATTACTCGCTCACATCGAAAAGTTTATTAATTACTAGCTAATGTAAAATAAAACAACATTCTATTATTTTTCAGCTAAAATTGTTTTTTGCATTATAGACAAGGTTTCAAAAGGCACAGGCTTATGTGCTTGAGGAGTCTGGTCGTGATGAGTTGACACCAGAGGAGGAAGACAATGTATTTGCCGCTATTATGGATCCATCATAGCGGAGCAGACGTTATGGTTTCGGTAAACAAACGGTAATTAATTCTTTTGTATACATATAATAAATTAATGTTTAGATATATAGTGTTCTAATATTTTATATGCTGACATAATCTTTTTGCTATTCATTCTATTTGCAATCTCGAAAAGCTAAGAAGGCCCTAAATAAAGAAGAAATCAAAGATCTTAGAACCATGATTGAGCGGCTGCAGGAGCAGAATCGTCTGCAGGCCATGAAGATGGATCAGCTAAATTAGAAGCTTGCGGCGTATGTGCACAATCACGGTACTTTTACTTCGTCATCTGGTGGTTCCGGAGGCGACGAAGATGATTCTTGACGTATGTGTTTTCTATGGCTTGGATATGGTTACATTTTGTTTGAATATTGTATATTTTGGCACGGAGTGGATGAGGATGACACTTTGGATATATTTTGATGGTTTATGGACATGTAACTTTGATGTATTTGGTTTATGGACATGTAACGTTGATGTGTTTGTGGACATGTAATGTTAATGTATTTGGTTCTAGGAATCTTCCAATCTTGGATTGCCACCACCTTCGCGGGATCCACTGCTATCCCCTCCTTAGAGATCACGTGCCCTAATAATCTCACTTCCTTCCTCCAAAAATGACATTTGGAGAACTTAGCTTTGAGTTGATGTGCTCGAAGGGTCTCTAAGACTTCCCTAATATGTAGGGAATGCTCTACCTCGCTTCTAGAGAAAATCAAAATATCATCAACAAAGACTACCACGAACTTGTTTAGAAACTCCCTAAACACCCTACTCATCAAGTCAACAAAATATGCGGGTGCATTCGTCAAACCAAAAGGCATGACGAGCCATTCGAAGAAACTGTCGGGGGTCCTAAATGATGTCTTATCTATGTTGTCCTCAACCACCCTTAGCTGATGAAACCCTATAGCTAAATTGAACTACGAGAAAACCAAAGCGCCAACCAACTGATCGAACAAGTCTATCCTCGGCAATGGGTGTCTGTTCTTCTTCGTGAGATTATTCAGCTCCCTATAGTCCACGCACATTCTGAGCGAACCATCAGCCTTCGTAGCAAAAACAACTGGAGCACCCCACTCTGAGATATTTCTTCTTATGAACCCTTTCTCAAGCAACTCTTTCACTTGTTTACTAAGCTCCCTCCTTTCTCTTAGAGCCAAGCGGCGCACTGGTAATGCAACTGGCTTTGCATTATCTACTAAGTATATACGGAAGTCTATCTCACGTCTCGGGGGTAAACCCCGAACCTCATCAAAGACGTTACCATGCTCACGGACTACACAAACAGATTCCAAATCATCGATGGATGTATCAAATGATTCTAAGTAGCTAAGCATCACCAGACCTCTAACACAAGAAATATCAAGGGTCCTTCCACAACGAGTCAACAATCTAACTACCCTCCTTTCGCAGTCTAGGATGACACCATGCCTGGGTAGCCAATCCATCCCCAGAATCAAGCCATAGCCCATGAAACCAAGAATGTAGGTGTAACATTAAAACTCAATGCCATACACATATATTCTCAAATCCCGACATAACACAGAAGGACGAGCCATACCCTCAATAGGATTTGAGACTACTACGAGATCCATAACTAAACTAGTATTTAGGTGCAGTGTTTCAACTAACGAAGCAGATATGAATGAGTGTGAAGCGCCAGAGTCAAATAAAGTTCGAACAGGATGATCAAAAAGGAAAATCAAACTTTCAACAGAAATGTTTCTACCTCTCTCTTGTCCTGGTGCCATGAGAGCATGAACCTACCCTCTAGAAGTAGATCCTGTCCTCTGCCCTTGCCTCCTTGGGCAATCTTTAATCAGAAGTCCTGCCACACCATATTGGAAGCAACCAATCTTCTTCTTCTTTCTACAGTCCTTGCTCAGGTGGCCCGGTGGTCTACAATTAAAACACCTTTTCTTCCCTTTGCCTTCGTTATCCTTACCACCTTTCTTTTGTTGTTGTTGTGCTTTCTTTGGATCCACCTTCTCATCTTGTGCCTTATTAACATTAGCACCTTTTTCCTCTTCATGCATAAGCGCCATGTCAGCAAGTTTCTCGAAAGTAGCCCCCATAGGAATGTGGGACATAGCCAATCCATGTAACGGTTCATTCGAACCCTTAGCAAATCTCAGGACCTTCTTATGCGGTGTATTCACCAACTCTAAGCCGAATCTTGCTAACTAGTTAAACTTATTAACGTACTCCTTCACAGACAAACTCCCTTGTTTTAAAGCCAAGAACCTCTCCATGTATAAACTCTCCTCTGCTCATGAAAGAAATTTCAACTCGAACCTCTATCTGAAATCCATCCAAGTTTCCACTGCACGTTCTCTATTCGTGACCTCCCGCCAAAACGAGGCCTCGTCTTTCATTAACCAAGCAGCTAGTTGAACCTTTCTTCCATCATCTACCTCAAAGATACCAAATAAGTCCTCCAATTCCTTGAGCCAGTTTCTAGCTTCGACGAACGTCTCAGTCCCATGAAAAGGTTTTCCGCCCATTTCCCGAAAGTCCTTGCATATCTTAGAAAAAGCGTCCACTCAGGAAGGACGAGGAGAAGCGGCTGTTGCTGGGGGAGGAGGGACGTCTGTTGGGCCTGCAGCGGTAGCCCTAGCCTCTAGATACCTTCTGAACCAGCCCGATATTTGTTCACCCTTGGGTATAACGGGTTCCCCAGAGAAGCTGAAAAGGAAAAAGGAAGAGATTCAAAACAGAGAATCAAAAGATAGATATATGGCTTTTGGGGATTATGTTTTTCATAGTAAACATTTCTCTTAAAAGTACTCTCTTTAAAACCTATTTTTGAAAAAACTTCTTAAAAAGAATGCTTTTTGAAAATGGGTTTCAAAATCTTTTATCTGTTCTGGTAACCTTCAGCTCTGATACCACGTGTAACACCCCACGTCCATTAATGTCACTCACAAATGGAATGCATCAACATTCATGGAGCATTATAAGTGTATTGAATAGAACATCACAAGACAGATATATAAAAATGGTACTTAAAAATTTAAAATAACTTCATTGCAGCGAAAACGGAACATAATTTGGTTACAACATCAAAATCAACTAATAAAACCAAGTACACAAATATCCATCTTGGTCAAATTATTACATGAAAACCAAAAGCATAATCCCATTACAAATAGCCATAATAAAAAAGAAGATAAAGCTGAACATTATTTTCAGCAACTCCAAGGACTTCCAAAAGAGAGAGAAAGAGATCCAAGTCAAGCTCCACTAGTCCCACCCTGAGAACTTGGAGGGGGAAAAGGAAAGAAAAGAGGCGAAACAAACGAGGTCAGACATAAAGTCTGGCGAGTCCAGTGACTTTAACAATATAATCATTAAAGTAACAGGATAAGACATAAACTGGATATAAGAAATGACTGTAACATAAACATGTATGACAAGGTAAGCAAGATGGACAAGATAAACATTGATTGCGCTTCTAATCACTATAAGATAATTCGTACACGCACCAATACTAGTTATACAGAAAGTTGATCCCTCTTACTAATCATAATGATAATGATAATGGTAGTTTCGTGTACTCCTAGCTGCTGTCACAGGTGTCGCCTGCTCCTATCTCCACTAGTTGTACCTACTACCCTCCCTATTCGCTCGGTTCCCTAACTCATAGATACCCGTGCTGGTCCCATAGTAGGGTTTATCACCCCCTAAAGTGGGAACCCAATATTACTAAGGATGCACATATTATACCTACACGATGCAACAACGTCTTACCTACCTGCCCGGACCCATGCACGCACATGACTCCGTTGGACTTCCGTTACCACCGCTAACGCGTTTGATCTCTTAAAATCAATCCCACTAAGCGTGTCCCGTCCTCGACCTAGTTCAAGCTCACATGATACAAAATGGGTTATTGATTGAAAAGGGTCCCCACACTTGACACAAGCTTTCCCATCTATGCTTGGTCCCTACTAGGATTTCCCACTTAACCCCTTCTTATTCATGTCTTCTTACATGTTTCAACTTGGTTAAGTGTTTCTAATTATATTTCACATGTCACCCATGTCACCCACTTAACCCCATATCCAACTACATGTCTTATCTTGGTTAAGTGTTATTTAATTCATTATAACCGTAATCTTGCTAGACCACCCACATTATATTCCGTTTTGCGGTTGCTGGATTTGCCGGGTGGGTCCGGGCAAGCTTATACCGCAATCTGAATCTAACCTCGTGTCTTTGCCTTATTACGCATCTAGTTTATGCCTTTGACCCCTCACATTAGACTTCCGTTTGCGGTTGCTAGATGTGCTGGGCAGGTCCGGGCAGTCTTATACCGCAAACCAAGTCTATCCTCGTGTCTTAGGCGTTCATTATCTCATTCTATTATTCAAAACTCAACTTGAATTAATATCCATATTCCAATTTGTCCATAATTCCCAATTTAGGCTATTTTCATAATTCTCATTCTAATTATGTCCATAATTCCATGTACATAAATTATACCAATTTATGCCCCAAGTTAATTACATGATCACAAACCAATTTATGCCAATTACATAATATTCAATGTTTTTCCCAAACTTTCCCCCAACGTTCCTATGTCATTCGTACGTATAGTTCACATAATATGTTAGGCTCGTCATTAGCCTAACTCATAAGAAAAAGGAAAAGAAGAGGGAAAGAGACATCATCCACACATAATATAGATCCAATAATCATATGAAATATGAACTTGCATAGAATAGGATAGATCTAATCAACATAAACTTGCATAGATCTAATTAACATAAACTTGCATAGATCTAATCAACATAAACTTGCATAGAATAGGATAGATCTACTCAACATAAACTTGCATAGATCTAATTAACATAAACTTGCATAGATCTACTTAACATAAACTTGCATATATCTAATTAACATAAACTTGCATATAATAGAATAGATCTAATCAACATAAACTTGCATAGATCTAATTAACATAAACTTGCATAGATCTAATTAACATAAACTTGCATAAAATAGAATGGATCTAACTAACATGAACTTGCGTAACATAGAATAGAGTAGATTTAATTACGCATATGAATCTACAAAATAGATCCAATAACATATGATAACAGAATTGGCATATCTCAACATAATAGATCTAATAGCATATGATATAGGCATAGTCATACAATCCAATTCACAGTTATCACCATTATTTTTAATTAATTATCTTGTGAAAGTAATTGTACTCATAGTGGTAGAAGAAGAAAGAATATAGATCTGAATTAAGCGTTTGTTGTTGTTCTAGAATCGTTCCCCTTTTCACAATTCCTATGCTTTGATTCGCTGAAGAAGATAAACTAGTTTAGTTTGGATGCAGCAGCATGGAGGCTTATGAATGAATTTAGTTTAGATTAGGGTTAGATTAGATGTGCTTATATAGATGTATTAGCTTAATTAGAGCCTTTAGATTAACTAAGAGATCATCAGAACCGCACAGCTCAAAGACACGTCATCCAGCCAATCAGAAGAAGACACGTCATCAGAACTCTCCAGAATCCTGTGTAGGTTTCTGGCTCGGCATGGATGCACTTTCCAAGTGCACCAGTGCATTTTTGTTCTGGCGCGCTTCCTAAGTGTGCCAGTGCATTCTGGTCCATTTCCTGAATTTTCTGCCCAACTTCTATCATCCGTAACTCTTTCATACGACATCCGTTTTACGCAAACTCGGACTCTATTTTAAGTAGAATTCTGAGACGAACACAATGGCGTAACCCGTTTTGCTTAATTCTTCTTTTAATAATTAATTATTCTTTAATTATATCTTATGTCACGTTTTTAATATTATGGGGTGTTACATGTTGAAACTAGGGTTGACCCCTAAGGGGTGGGTCGACCACCTAGGGTTGAGGTGGTAGTCGATTTCGGGGGCTAGCAGCTACAAATAAAGGTCCATTTCTCTTGTTTTCTTACACTGAAATCAATGGAGGCCAAATGTTGTCGGTGCCTGAACTGAATCGGATCCTTTTCTTCTTCTGCAATCAAAGATTAGAGATTCAAGTGTAGATCCGTGACTCAACAATCTTCTCCTCTAGTTCTATTTTTAAATCCAAACATTGAGAGTTTTAAGTTACTTTTATATTTAAATGAATAAAAGTAAAAATTATATGACTATAGTTTGGATTTATTCCTGTGGCTGAATTATATCGGATCTATTGTAAATTGTGAATCTATGACATTCTGAATTAGTTATGACTTAGATCTTAATCTTTAAAATATCGGATCTATTGTAACTTGTGAATCTATGACATTCTAACATAACTATGATGTAGATCTTAACCTTTATTATGACAGATCTACTTTTGATTTAGATCTAGTTTATTATTTAGATCGCCTTGTGCCTGTCACATTTGATCTGAACTAGTTGGACATCTAAATTATTATTTAGATCTTGCTATGCTTATTATGACATTCCTACCATGTTAGAACTAGTTTAATTATCACAAGTTCACTAGATCTATTCTTATATGTCCACCTTGTCACTATGCCAGTATATATTTATGTAACACCCCGTGAATTCTATAACGTTAAGCTTCACGATATTAAAGTGTAATTAATTCTAAATGAAAGAATTAAGGGAAATGGGTTATGCCATTGCGTTCGTCTCGGAATTCTGCTTGAGATAAAGTCCGAGTTTGTGCGAATCGGACTCCTATGAAGGAGTTATGGCCTTCGAAAGTTTTAGAATACAATTTAAATTCAAACAACTCAGTTTAAAATTCAAAATTCGAATTTCAGGTTCAAACTGGGCTGGGTGGGAAAATTCCCGCCCAGAGACCAGGTCGACCATAGGGTCGACCATGGTGTCGACCTGGCCTCCCCAGGTCGACCACAGTGTCGACCTGGCCCCTTCCAGGTCGACCATAGTGTCGACCTGGGTGTCGACCTGCCTGGTCGACCTGGCTGGCTAGGTCTGGCTCTGGCTCGAATTTCTGTGGCTCTGTGTGTCACTAGGGCTGACGTGTCACCTCTTGATTGGCTCTTTGAACTTTGGATGGCCTAGATTCCTCCTGTCTTCATCTGACGGCTCAAAACAAATTAAAAATCTATAAATACACCCTAAGTCTCAACTGAAAATTTACACAAAAAAATATAAGAAAGGAGTCGTCATGCTGCTAGGGAGGAATTGAACATAGTCGTCAAGAGAGAAAAGCCTGGAGACGAATCAAATTAAGAAGAAGATTAAAGTTTAATCAAATTAATCAACGCAACGTTAGTCTACCCAAAGGAGCGCATCTCAATTTCAGAATTCAGAATCCAGAATTCAAGATTCTGCATTCGTTGTAAGTATAGTGACCTTGCAGAATATGAATAAAAACTGTGATGTGATTCGATGTAAATGAAAATAGAATTGTGTTATTGTATTGTATAAACTCTATGTAATGTGATGGTTCTATCATGACTTGTGTATTGATGTTTGTGGCATAAAATTGATTGATGCAAGCCTATTGAACAATTGTATATGAAAATAATGGCACTTGCAAGTTTGTGGCAAAAACTAGAAATTGATCCCTTTATGTATATGTCGATGGCATGGACTATGTATATTCCCTTAGTCTAAATTAGAATTTATGTAAACATGTTCTAGATTTGAAACCTTTTATGCCTACATGACCCAAAACCTATTATATCAAGTTCATATTTATTTGCAAAGTATAATTGGATATATGTTAAGTATCGTTTGGGTTTCATAAACTATGCAAGTTCATGTTTATTTGCAAAATATAATTGGATCTATACTAAGCATCGTTTGGGTCTCATAAACTATGCAAGTTCAAGTTGAAATAGGCTATGTGATTAGATGTTATTGGACATTTTGGTGAATATACAACATGCTAGTTTTGTGGTTGACATTATGTCAAGTTCAACTTGTTTAAACACAAGTTTGTATTAGCCTAAACTATGTCATTTCATATATGTCACCTACTTAGTTATACTTTGATTTGAATGTAAGTTCACATGACCCATCATTTATGTTAGTATCGCTAAATTGCAAGTTCTTGCACCACACACCCTTATATGTTGTAAAATATTACATGTTCTTGATTTCCCCTTTTCTTACGCTTATAAAGTTGGGCTGAATTGTGTCGAGCCCAACATTTGTTATAACGTTGCGAACGTATAAACGGGGGTAATAACGTTGGGTGTAAAACATTGAAAATATATGTTGGCATGTTTGGCACATGCCAACGACAATGACATTTAAAGCGGTATGAATTGCTATACCCAAGAATAATAGACATGACATTTACCTATATAATTGAGAAGTAATAAAATATGTAAATTTAGAAAACACGATATGCTTAACCCGAGGTTGGATTGAGTTGTGATGTAAACCTGCCCGGAACCGCCCGGCTGTCCAGTAGTCACAACAATACCTATCCAATGTGGGTGGTTAAGCATTGAGCCCAATAATGACCCGAGGTTAGACTGAGCTACGGTGTAAACCTGCCCGAAACCGACTGGCATATCCAGTAACCGTAGCAATACCTGTCTAATGTGAGTGGTCAGGTGCTCCTAAGAGGCTAAGGACAGATGGTAGGGTTAAGTCAACTATAACACTTAACCAAATTCAACATGTTAACAAGAATTGATGGGTGGGGTTAGGTAAATACAGACACTTAACCACTTAACATGTTTGACTAGAAAATCTTGGTAACGAGGGACCCGTTTCAGCAGTAACCCAAGTTAGGTATCAACGGTACCCTGAAACTAGGCAGGGTGGGGCACGATTACTGGGCTGATTGTAAGCGGTCAAAATGATGGCGGTGGGTGCACAGTGTAGGTCTAACGGGGTGCGGGCATGCACACACTCCGAAGCAGACAACCAGGGCACTGGGGACACCAGTAGTATAACCTATGCCTTCTAGAATTTGTGTCGGGGCCGCCACCATGGGTCTTGATACACCACATGGTGGGACAAGCATAGGTATCTACAATTGTTGGGGGCCGTATGACACATATAAACGCGAGCAGGAGCCGATCTTTAGAAAATGGGGATCACTTCACCCTCAACATGGGGTGGCAGTTGGAATAAACTCAAGTAGGTGCAGAGATACGGTATGGGTGCGATAGTACATTCGAAACTTCCTTAGCTTGTGACATTTTCCTATTTTCAGTATATATCTATCATGCCCTTTTCTTATTCACATACTGAATAGTTACTAGATTTACTCAGGCTTTATGTCTGACTCTATTTTCTTTTCGTCTTCTTTTCTTTCGTTTACCCCCCCCCCCCCAAGGTCCATAGGGAGGAAACACCTCAGCTCAGTCAAGCTCTTTACAAGCTCCAAGAACGTAGATATATGATTTGGATCTCTTTTGCTCGGATTATGGCTTTGGATATCACTTTGGGGATTTTTGTCACTTTATTTATGTTTTATGCTTCTTTAATAATCAAGACAGTTATGAGGTTGTAATGATGGAAGTATTTTGAGACAAATATGGAAATGTTTTGTTGGAACACATATTGATGAAATAAAAGTTTGTTTGGTTTCCGCTGTTTAAAATATGTGTATTTATATCTGTCTTGAGTTTATCTGTGGCCTTTTACTTATAAACCTCCACCAAAGTTAAGGCATTCCCGTTGTGAGTGACCTTAACGGAGGTGGGGTGTTTCACTTGGTATCAGAGCATAGGTTTACCAGATAAGATAAAAGTTTTTGAAATTGTTTTCAAAAAGAAAGTTTAAAGAAGCATTTTTCAAGAAAAAGCGTTATGTTTATAAAAAGACAAAATCCCCAAATGCCATGTGCCCTATCTATCTCTCTCTATCCTTCTTTTTGAATCTTTCCTTTCTGTTTCAGCATGTCTGAGGACCCTACTTCTCAGCTACAGATGCTTTTACTCCTCCTCCTCCTCCTCTACGTGAACCTGCAAACGGGAGAACCACCGAACAAGAAGATGGATAATAGTCAAGGAGGAAAGGACCACAACAATAATAACAAGACACGTGGGAAAAGGAAATGTTATTTCTGTGGCATTGTTGGACACGTGGTGAACGACTGCAGCAAGAAGAAGAGGAAGATTAGTGCTACTTGCTTCTATTGTGGTGAGGCTGGACACATGGCTAAGGAATGCCCTAAGAAGCAAGGGCAAGGCCTGCAAGCAGGACCTTCTGGGGGTACTTCTTTAACCTCTTCTCCTAGATGCTTTGTTTTATCCTGCTTATCTTCTTAATCCTATCTTGAGAACTTTAGGTAGTAATATTTCTGTAGAAAGTGTAGTTTATCTTTATGATCATCCAGTTCGCACACTTTTTGACTCTGGCGCATCACACTCTTTTATTTCATCTGCCTTAGTAGAATCTCTGCATCTAGACACTAGTATGGTAGAAGATCCCTTAGTAGTTTCAAATCTTATTGGGGGCTCCGCTTACTTGTCAATGGTTTGTTTGGTTTTGAAAATCTCTATCCTCAGCGTTGAGTTTAGTTGTAATGCCTTTGTCTTGGGCTTCTCGGGATATGGTTTGATCTTAGGCATGGACTGGTTATCCAGTAATAGTGCCATTCTTGATTGTGAGAAAAGAGCAGTAAGACTCTGGACTCGGCTTGGTAACACTCTAGAAATTTCTTGTAATCCCTTGAATGCTGTTATGCTTAGTTATCTAGAGTCGCTTGATGCTTCCGATGAGAATTTGCAATCAGTTAGAGTAGTCTAGGAATATCCGGATGTCTTTGAGGAGGTGAAAGGCTTACCTCCGAGGCGGGAAATAGACTTCCGCATATATCTTGTGGATAACGCAAAGCCTGTAGCTTTACCTTTCAGACACATGGCTCCAAGGGAGAGAAAGGAGCTCAGTAAGCAGATTAAAGAACTTCTCGAAAAGGGGTTCATTAGACAGAACATTTCGGAATGGGGTGCTCCAGTGGTGTTCGCAACCAAAGCGGACGGTTCGCTTCGCCTTTGCGTCGACTATAGGGAGTTAAACGAATTGTCCAAGAAAAATAGGCACCCTCTTCCCCGAATCGACGATTTGTTTGATCAGCTTGTAGGTGCGACGGTCTTCTCCCAACTTGATCTGGTAACTGGGTTCCATCAGCTAAGAGTAGCTGAAGATAGTATTGATAAAACGGCGTTCAGAACCCCAGACGGTTTCTTCGAGTGGCTTGTCATGCCTTTCGGCTTGACAAACGCACCCGCTTATTTCGTAGACATAATGAGCAGGGTGTTCAGAGAATTCCTCAACAAATTTGTGGTTGTCTTCGTAGATGATATCTTAATCTTCTCAAAGAGTGAGGAAGAGCATGCTCAGCATATGAAAGAAATCATGGAAACTCTTCGAGCCCATCAACTAAAAGCCAAATTCTCCAAGTGTCACTTCTGGAGAAAAGAAGTAAGATTTCTGGGGCATATAGTGTCCAAAGAGGGGTTAGCCGTGGACCCCGCGAAAGTGGTGGCAATGCAAGATTAGAAAACACCTAGAAATGCAACCGAAGTTCGAAGCTTTCTTGGGCTAGTTGGTTTTTACCGAAAGTTTATTAGGGATTTCGAGAAAATCTCAGCCCACTCACAAGGCTAACAAAGAAGAATCTAGCGTTCACTTGGGATTTGGATTGCGAGTTTGCTTTCCAACGATTAAAAAGGGCTCTCACAACAGCCCCAGTTCTGACTTTGCCAGATGGAAGCAAAATGTTCACAGTATACACGAATGCATGTGGAACGGGACTAGGCGCTGTTCTAATGCAAGAAGGAAGGGTAGTAGCTTATGGCGGAAGACAATTGAAAGTTCATGAAAAGAACTACCCAACCCACGATCTTGAGTTAGCCGCCATCGTCTTTGCTCTTAAGTCTTGGCGCCATTATCTCCTAGGTGAGAAGTTCGAACTATACACTGACCATAAATCGTTGAAATATCTCTTCTCGCAGAAGGATCTTAACTTGAGGCAGCAAAGATGGATGGAGTTTCTTGCCTCGTATGACTTTGAAATTTCCTATACTCCCAGCAAAGGCAACGTAGTTGCAGACGCGTTGAGCCGAAAGAAACTGACCTTAAGCCCACTCTTCGTAGAGAGGCAAAGCTTGGAGTATATAGCCAGTTTTAACTTTAGGCCCTCCTCGGATTTTGTACCGGGTTTATTAGCATCTCTCGAAGTACGCCCTACACTCTTAGACTCAATAAGGGCTGCACAACGTGAAGACCCTCAGCTTGTGGATGTGATTGATAAACTTATTAGGGGTGAGACTTCTAGTTACCTCAGTAGATACGCCATCGATGATAAGGGTTGGCTGAGGCGAGATGGAAGATTATGCGTCCCACAAGCAAGGGAGTTGACAAAGAAGGTTCTCGAGGAAGTGCATCATTCCAAGATGACTATACACCCTGGCGGTGATAAGATGTACAAGGATATAAAAAGGACTTTCTTTTGGAACGGCATGAAGCAAGACGTGGCAGATTTCGTCTCTAAGTGCATAACCTACCAACGGGTCAAGGCAGAACTGAAGAAACCTGGAGGACTACTTCACCCTTTAGAGGTCTCATAGTGGAAGCGGGATAGCATTTCAATGGACTTCATTGATGGACTACCTAGGTCGAGAAAAGGCAACACTAGCATTTGGGTAATAGTGGATAGGCTTAATAAAAGCGCCCACTTTATACCTATCAAGAGTAGAAGGACTGCCGCATCTCTAACATCTCTTTATCTCAAGGAAATAGTTCAACTCCATGGGATACCCTCCAGCATTGTTAGTGACCGAGACCCTATTTTCACAAGCGAGTTTTGGCGGAGTCTGCAAGAAGCTGTAGGCACACAGTTATGTTTGAGCACGGCCTATCACCCCCAAACCGATGGCCAGACGGAAAGGGTGAATAGAGTTTTAGAGGATCTTTTGAGACTTTTCGTTCTTGACTTTGGAGGGACTTGGGAGGATCACCTTCCTTTAGTGGAATTTACCTATAACAACAGCTACCAAGCTACCATCGGTATGGCACCCTTCGAAGCCTTGTACGGAAGACCGTGCAAATCACCAACTTGTTGGTGGGAGTCTACAGATAAGCTTATAATTGGGCCAGATATGATTCGAGAGACTTCAGAGAAAGTGGACTTGATACGTAGAAGGATGAAGACAGCCCAAGAAAGACAAAAATCCTACGCCGACAAAAGAAGGACCGACCTTGAGTTTGAGGTTAGGGACAGGGTTTTCCTTAAGGTATCACCTTTAAGGAACGTCGTTCGTTTTGGATCCGCAGGAAAGCTAGCACCAAGATTTGTAGGACTGTTTCCTATCATCGAGAAGGTTGGGAAGATGGCCTATAGATTAGAGCTACCCGAGAGACTGGCAGGAGTTCACAACGTCTTTCATGTTTCTCACCTCCGGAAGTGTTTGCATGAATCTGCGGAAGTGATGGAACCTAACATTCTAGAAGAAGCCGAAGTGGAACGTGAAGCAACTGTGAGGAGAGTTCCAACCCGCATCTTAGGAACTGAAGTGAAAAATCTACGCAACCGCGAAGTCAAACTCGTTAAAGTTCAGTGGAGCAATGCCGAGGAAGACGCGACTTGGGAAACTAAGGACAGAATACGCGCCGCCTACCCTCTTCTTTTTGAGGGTACATCTTTGATCTCTCTTTTTCCTTAAGTTATGCTTTATCTATCTTTTTAGGTATATCTCCTCGGTCCTTTTCCTAACTCCTTAGGTAGAAAACAAATGGATGAAAACATGTATTTGAAAACATGTTATGGATGATGGCTGCAAATGGTTGCTAGTGGTTGCTCGTGGATGCATATACACACACACTCTAGGTTATAGATCGGCTCAGTCACTTCATATTGCATATGCATATATATGTATTCTCATTTGTATGTGGTTGAAACTTGATATGCTGTCATATGGTTGTCACATTTGTATGAATAAGTTGTGCACTCATGTAGAATTATGAGTAGGAAAATTTGCATACATAATGGATTCATGACACTTACATGATTCGCATTAAGGAGGTCAACTGAATCAGTAGACCGCCTGATTTCTGAATTAGATAAGGACATGTACACACACTATGCATACGATCATGAAGCATTAGAAGTCTTTTAAGGAAAGTGGATGCCTGTGTTTGTTGGTTGAGTAGATGGACTGTTGGATGGTAGGATATACATTCTTCCTAACTTGAAGATTTCGGGACAAAATCCTTTTAAGGGGGAGAATGTAACACCCCGTGAATTCTATAACATTAAGCTTCACGATATTAAAGTGTAATTAATTCTAAATGAAAGAATTAAGGGAAATGGGTTACGCCATTGCGTTTGTCTCGGAATTCTGCTTGAGATAGAGTCCGAGTTTGCGCGAATCTGACTCCGTATGAAGGAGTTATGGCTTTCGGAAGTTTCAGAATAAAATTTAAATTCAAACAACTCAGTTTAAAATTCAAAATTCGAATTTCAGGTTCAAACTAGGCTGGGCGGGAAAATTCCCGCCCAGAGACCAGGTCGACCATAGGATCGACCATGGTGTCGACCTGGCCCCCCCAGGTCGACCACATTGTCTACCTGGCCCCCCCAGGTCGACCACAGTATCGACCTGGCTGTCGACCTGCCAGTTGACCTACCTAGTCGACCTGGCTGGCTAGGTCTGGCTCTGGCTCGAATTTCTGTGGCTCTGTGTGTCACTAGGTCTGACGTGTCACCTCTTGATTGGCTCTTTGAACTTTGGATGACCTAGATTCCTCCTGTCTTCATCTGACGGCTCAAAACAAATTAAAAATCTATAAATACACCCTAAGTCTCAACTGAAAATTCACAAAATAAATAAATAAGAAAGCAGTCGTCATGCTGCTAGGGAGGAATTGAACATATCCGTCAAGAGAGAAAAGCCTAGAGACGAATCAAATTAAGAAGAAGATTAAAGTTTAATCAAATTAATCAACGCAACATTAGTCTACCTAAAGGAGCGCATCTCAATTTCAGAATTCAGAATCCAGAATTCAAGATTCTGCATTTGTTGTAAGTATAGTGACCTTTCAGAATATGAATAAAAACTGTGATGTGATTCGATGTAAATGAAAATAGAATTGTGTTATTGTATTGTATAAATTCTATGTATTGTGATGGTTCTATCATGACTTGTGTATTGATGTTTATGGCATAAAATTGATTGATGCAAGCCTATTGAACAATTGTATATGAAAACAATGGCACTTGCAAGTTTGTGGCAAAAACTAGAAATTGATCCCTTTACGTATATGTCGATGGCATGGACTATGTATATTCCCTTAGTCTAAATTAGAATTTATGTAAACATGTTCTAGATTTGAAACCTTTTATGCCTACATGACCCAAAACCTATTATATCAAGTTCATATTTATTTGCAAAGTATAATTGGATCTTTGTTAAGTATCGTTTGGGTTTCATAAACTATGCAAGTTCAAGTTTATTTGCAAAATATAATTGGATCTATGCTAAGCATCATTTGGGTCTCATAAACTATGCAAGTTCATGTTGAAATAGGCTATGTGATTAGATGTTATTGGACATTTTGGTGAATATACAACATTCTAGTTTTGTGGTTGACATTATGCCAAGTTCAACCTGTTTAAACACAAGTTTGTATTAGCCTAAACTATGTCATTTCATATGTCACCTACTTAGTTATACTTTGATTTGAATGCAAGTTCACATGACCCATCATTTATGTTAGTATCGCTAAATTGCAAGTTCACGCGCCACACACCCTTATGTGTTGTAAAATATTACATGTTCTTGATTTCCCCTTTTCTTACGCTTATAAAGTTGGGCTGAATTGTGTCGAGCTCAACATTTGTTATAACGTTGCGAACGTATAAACGGGGGTAATAACATTGGGTGTAAAACATTGAAAGTATATGTTGGCATGTTTGGCACATGCCAACGACAATGACATTTAAAGCGGTATGAATTACTATACCCAAGAATAAAAGACATGACATTTACCTATATAATTGAGAAGTAATAAAATATGTAAATTTAGAAAACACAATATGCTTAACCCGAGGTTGGATTGAGTTGTGATGTAAACCAGTCCGGAAGCGCCCGACTGTCCAGTAGTCACAACAATACCTATCCAATGTGGGTGGTTAAGCATTGAGCCCAATAATGACCAGAGGTTAGACTGAGCTACGGTGTAAACCTTCCCGGAACCGACCGACATGTCCAGTAACCGTAGCAATACTTGTCTAATGTGAGTGGTCAGGTGCTCCTAAGAGGCTAAGGGCAGATGGTAGGGTTAAGTCAACTATAACACTTAACCAAATTCAACATGTTAACAAGAATTGATGGGTGGGGTTAGGTAAATACAGACACTTAACCACTTAACATGTTTGACTAGAAAATCCTGGTAACGAGGGACTCGTTTCAGCAGTAAACCAAGTTAGCTATCAACGGTACCCTGAAACTAGGCAGGGTGGGGCACGATTACTTGGTTGATTATAAGCGGTCAAAACGACGGCGGTGGGTGCAAAGTGTAGGTCTAACGGGGTGCGGGCGTGCACACACTCCAGAGCAGACAACCAGGGCACTGGGGACACCAGTAGTATAACCTATGCCCTCTAGAATTAGTGTCGGGGCCGCCACCATGGGTCTTGATACACCCCATGGTGGGACCAGCATAGGTATCTACAATTCTTGGGGGCCGTATGACACATGTTAACGCGAGTAGGAGCCGATCTTTAGAAAATGGAGATCACCCTCAACATGGGGTGCCAGTTGGAATAAACTCAAGTAGGTGCAGAGATATGGTATGGGTGCGATAGTACATTCGACACTTCCTTAGCTTGTGACACTTTCCTATTTTCAATATATATCTATCATGCCCTTTTCTTATTCACATACTGAAGAGTTACTAGATTTACTCAGGCTTTATGTCTGACTCTATTTTCTTTTCGTCTTCTTTTCTTTCGTTTAACCCCCCCCCCCCCCAGGTCCACAGGGAGGAAATGGCTCAGCTCAGTCAGGCGCTTTACAGGCTCCAAGAACGTAGATGTATGATTTGGATCTCTTTTGCTCGGATTATGGCTTTGGATATCACTTTGGGGATTTTTGTCACTTTATTTATGTTTTATGCTTCTTTAATAATTAAGACAGTTATGAGGTTGTAATGATGGAAGTATTTTGAGACAAATACGGAAATGTTTTGTTGGAACACATATTGATGAAATAAAAGTCTGTTTGATTTCCGCTGTTTAAAATATGTGTATTTATATCTGTCTTGAGTTTATCTATGGCCTTTTACTTATAAACCTCCACCAAAGTTAAGGCATTCCCGTTGTGAGTGACCTTAACAGAGGTGGGGTGTTTCAATTTATGCCAGTTATGTTAGAATGATCACTATTGTCATCTTCCCATCACCTTTCCCTTTCGTTATTTATGGCCAGGCTACTTTCTAGCCCAGGCATGTCACTAGATATATGTGAATGCGTTAGTTAGGGAACATGGGAAAACATTAAAATTGGCATAACTTGAATAAGGTTTATGAACATGAATTTGGACATATAATTCAATATAAGCATAATGGGGAAAAAGGGGCATGAACACCTATAAAGACATAGGTAATAATTTGATAATAATGAAATGCCTAGGATTACAGTAATTAGAAACTGTAATTCCACTTATGACACGAGGTTAGATTACACTTGCGGTGGAAATCTGCCCAAAACCAACCGACATGTCCAGCGACCGCAAGTGTTGAATCTAATATGAGAGGTCTAAGTGCACAAATACGACCTGTGTTAAGATACGAGGTTAAGCCTGACTTATGGAAGAAATTTTCCTAGAACCAACGGGCATATCCAGCCTCCGCAAGTTGTAGGCCTAATGTTGGAGGTCTATCACACTTGAACCATAGAAGAATATGGTAGTGAATTGGAGTACTTAACCTAGTTAAATCTATAGGGATTGTGTGAACATGATAACTTGATTAGGGGTTAAGTAATGTTAAAATGGAACAGTGGGAAGGTTAAGTACATCTTGGGTTGGTGGGTAATATTTGTATATATAAGCCCACAAATTTAACCTGTTGGGGTTATGTAATTAAGATACCGTTAAGTAAAACATAACTAGTGGAAAACCTTGTAGTGGGGATGTAAGACAAAGGGGAGAGCTTGCATCAACTTGTGTGGGACCCGTTTCAGTCAGTAACCCGTAATAGGTATCAAACAGGTACTCCGAACTAGGTTGGAGTGGGGCACGCTTACTGGGCTGAATATAAGAGATCCAAACATGGGGACGGTGTCCGACGGTGCGTTCCATCAGGGTCATGTGCGTGCATGACTTTGTCTGCCCAGGAAAATAAGACGCTATGACATCAGTAGATATGGTTATGCACATCCAAAAAATGAAGATTTTCCACTTTAGAGAGTGATACATCCTACATGGGGCCAGCACATGGTATCTACGGAGTAGGGAGCAGATCGATTAGGATAGTGGATAGGGTACATCTAGACTCTGGTAAGTTTAGGAGTCCGTTATTGGGGCTGCCTGTGGATTATATGGGGTTAAAACCTCCCACCAAAAGTACGCCTAAGTCTACCATCTTGTACATGTTGGGGATCATCTCATTCTGAATATACTAGTATCAGTGAAGAGAATAAACAGGGTAATCATTAGGGAATAATATAAACTCTATCATGTCTACCTCGTCATACTTACCTTTTTTGATGTTATCTTTCTTGTCCATCGTATATGCCTGTTATGATACTTTTACTTGTTTACTAGCTAAAAGTAACTGGACTCTCTAAACTTTATGTTTGTCCCTTTTTGTTTCTGCTTCTTTCTTCCATTCCCCCCAGGTTCGCAGGGTGGGAATTCTTAGGCTTAGTCAGGACTCAGTTATCATCTTGCTTGGAGCAACTTCTGAAGTATTACTCAAGTTCTTATCTCTACTATGGCTCTGTCTCTTATTGGGGAATTATGCTTTTTATGTACTCTAATGGAACAAGAAAGAAAGTTTTATATTTTTGTAATGGCTTTATGTAGTTTCAAACTTGTGATATTTTGGACCATGATGTTACGATTTACGTTTGAAAGAAAAATTTAAATTCCGTTGTTGCTTTTATATCTGTCTTGTAATATTTCTGTTTCTGTTTACCTATACGCTTCACTAAACTTAATGCATTCCCTTAGTGAGTGACATTAACGGACGTGGGGTGTCACACTTGGTATCAGAGCTAAAGGTTAACAGATTAGATAAAAGTTTTTTAAAATTATTTTCAAAAAGGTTTTAAGAAAGCATTTTTCAAAAGAAAAGTCTATTTTGAAAAACATATTCCCCAAAGCCATATGTAATATCCTTCGATCCTTTGTCCAAACCTCTTTCCTTTTCGTTTCAGCATGTCTGGGGAACCTAATATCCCAGAGGGCGTTACGATACCAGGCTGGTTCTGTAGGTATCTAGAGGCCATGGTGCCTGCCGGAGGTCAAGCTGACGTTCCTCCCCCAATTGCACCTGTCGTTCCTCCTCCTCTAAGAGCAAATAATTTTGCTAAGATCTGCAAATACTTCTGTGCCATGGGAAAAAGCCCTTCTGCGGTACTGAGACGTTCGTAGAGGCAAGAAACTGGCTGAAAGAGACAGAGGATCTATTTGGAATTTTTGAGGTGGAAGATCGGAGGAAGATTCAGTTAGTTGCTCGGCTGATGAAAGATGAAGCTTCGTTTTGGTGGGAGGTGACGCAAGCTGGGCATCCGGTGGAAACTTGGGATGATTTTAAAATGAGGTTTGAGATGAAGTTTCTTTCCCAAGCATGAGAAAGATATGCAAATGGAAAGGTTCCTGGCGCTCAAGCAAGGGAGCATGACAGTTAAATAATATGTTAACAAATTTAACCAGCTTGCGAGATTTGGATTAGAGCTGGTAGACACTCCGCATAAGAAAGCTTTGCGGTTTATCAAAGGACTGAATGAACCCCTTCATGGGTTGGCTATGTCCCATATTCCAATGGGAGCTACTTTTGAAAGGCTTGTTGATATGTCCTTGATGCATGAGGAAGGCAAAGGAGAAAAGAAGGAAGTAAAGGATGAGGAAACGACTCAAAATAAGAAGGCATGGCCCAAGAAAGGACAACAACAACAACAACAACAGAAGAAGGGCGGAAAGAATGAAAAGGCTAAAGATAAGAGGACGTGCAATTGTTGTGGGTGAGAGGGTCACTTGGCCAAGGACTGTAGGAAAAGGAAGAATGCTTGCTTCGTTTATGGAGAGGTTAGACACTATTCTAGGGAGTACCTAAGGAAGCAAGGACAAGGACAAAGGGTAGGAACCTCTGGGGGGCAAGCGAATGCTCTCGTTACCAATGCTCCAGATAGTGGTAGGAAAGCTTCTGTGGAAGGTTTGATTTCTCTTTCCAATCACCCTATTAGAATCCTTTTTGATACTGGTGCTTCAAATTCATTTATATCTAGTTCTGCGATTGAATATCCGCACTTAAATACTAGTATGGTAGTAAATCCCATTATTGTCTCAAACCCCATTGATGGTTCAGCTCATTTATCTATGATTTGTCGGGGTTTGAGGATATTTATCTTAGGCATCGAGTTTGAATGCGACGCGTATGTGCTCGGGTTTACGGGCTATGGGTTGTTTCTAGGGATGGATTGGCTATCCATGTATGGTGCCATTCTGGATTGTGAGAGGAGGGCCGTTAGATTGTTGACTTGCCAAAGGAGGACCCTCGAGATTTCTTGTGACCCGCAAGGATTTGTTATGCTTAGTTTCCTAGAGTATCTTGATGCACCTATCGATGATCTGCAATCTGTTCCAGTAGTCCGAGATTATTTCGATGTCTTTGATGAGGTTCTAGGTTTACCCCCAAGGCACGAGATAGATTTTCGCATATATTTGGTAGATAATTCAAAGCCAGTTGCATTGCCCGTGCACCATATGGCTCCACGAGAAAGTAGGGACCTCAGTAAACTAGGGGAGCTACTTGAAAAAGGATTCATAAGGCAAAGCACATCTTAAAGGGGTGCTCTAGTAGTATTCGCAACTAAGGCGGATGGTTTGCTTCACTTGTGTGTAGACTATAGAGAGTTGAACAGACTCACTAAGAAAAATAGGCACCCGCTCCCAAGGAAAGATAATTTGTTTGACTAGCTTGTTGGTGCGTCAGTATTCTCTCAGTTAGACTTGGCCACGGTGTTTCATCAGCTGAGGATGGCCGAGGACAGTATTGATAAGACTACTTTTAGGACTCCAGACAATTTCTTCGAGTGGCTCATTAGGCCTTTTGGGCTGACGAATGCACCCGCCTATCTTGTTGATTTGATGAGTAGGGTGTTTCGGGAGTTTCTAAACAAATTTGTCGTAGTCTTTGTTAATGATGTCTTGATTTTCTCAAAGAATGAGGAAGAGCATGCCTTACATTTAAGGGAAGTTTTGAAAACTATGTGTGTGCATCAGCTTGAGGAAAAGTTCTCCAAATGTCATTTCTGGAGAAAAGAAGTGAGATTCTTAGGGCACGTGGTTTCTATAGAAGGGATAGCAGTGGATCCCACAAAGGTTATTGCAGTTCAAGATTGGTAGATCCCAAAGAATGCAACGGAGGTGAGAAGCTTTTTGGGGTTAGCACGATATTGCAGGAAGTTCATTAAGGACTTCATAAAGATATCAGCCCCACTCACCAGGCCGACGAAGAAGAATCTGACTTTTTCGTGGGATATAGATTGTGATGTTGCTTTCCAACGACTGAAGAGGTCTCTGACAACAGCCCCAGTCCTAACCTTGCTCGACTGGAACAAAGTGTTTACATTATACACTGACGCATGTGGTACAGGGCTTGGTGCAGTTCTGATGCAAGAGGGAAGGGTAGTATGTTATGGTGGAAGACGACTAAGGGTTCATGAGAAGAACTACCCAACCCACGACCTAGAGATAACTGCCATAATATTCTCTCTTAAGATGTGGTGCCATTATTTACTTGGAGAGAAGTTCGAATTGTACACTGATCATAAATCTCTCAAGTACTTATTTTCGCAAAAAGATCTTAATTTCAGGCAACAAAGGTGGATGGAATTCTTAGCATCTTATAACTTTGAGATTGCTTATACACTTGGCAAGGGTAATGTAGTGGCAGACACACTAAGTAGGCAGAGGATGGTCTTAAGTCCTTTGTTTGTGGAAAGGAAAAGCTTGGAGTTTATATCGACTTTTGACTTTAGACCCTCCATCGAACTCTTGCCTGGCTTGTTAGCATCACTGGAGATACAACCTACTCTTATGGATCAGATAGGAGTTTCGCAGCGAGTAGATCCACAGATTTTGGACATCTTGGATAGGCTCAGTAAAGGGGAGACTTCTAGTCACCTCAGTACATATTCAAAAGACGATAAAGGGTGGTTGCGACGAGATGGAAGGCTTCGTGTTCCCCGTATTGGAAGCTTAATAAAGACAGTCCTAGAAGAAGCCCATCATTCTAAGATGATGATTCATCCAGGTGGTGATAAAATGTATAGGGATATGAAGAGGGTTTTCTTATGGGCTGGGATAAAGAGGGATGTAGCGGAGTTTGTTTCTTAGTGTTTGGTTTGCCAATAAGTTAAAGCTGAGCAAAAGAAGCCCTGTGGTTTACTCCATCCGTTAGAGGTCCCGTAGTGGATGTGGGAGAGCGTCTTTATGGATTTCATAGAAGGTTTGCCTAGATCAAAGAAAGGCAACACCGGTATTTGGGTGGTAGTAGATAGGCTGACTAAGAGCGCTCATTTATTTCCGGTTAAGAGCAAGAGGACGACATCATGGTTGGGATCAGTTTATGTTCGTGAGATAGTTCATCTTCATGGAATACCTTCCAGCATCGTAAGTGATCATGACCCCGTCTTCACTAGTGAATTTTGGAAGAGCTTGCAAGAAGCACTAGGAACACAATATGTTTGAGCACCGCTTATCATCCCCAGACCGATGGAAAGACGGAGAAGGTGAACAGAGTTTTTGAGGATCTTTTGAGACTGTGCATTCTAGACTTTGGAGGTACTTGGGAAGAGCATCTTCATTTAGTAGAGTTTGCCTACAACAATAGTTATCAAGCTAGCATTGGCATGGAACCTTTTGAAGCCTTATACGGATGACCCTGTAGATCACCGACTTATTGGTGGGAATCTACAGAAAGACTATTGCTTGTTCCAGATATGGTTAGAGAAATGTCTAAGAAGATTGATCTTATTATACGGCAAATAAAGACTGCTCAAGATAGGCAAAAATCCTATACAGACAAGAGAAGGACTGGCATCGAATTTGAAGTAGGAGATATGGTTTTCATAAAGGTATCTCCATTAAGAAATGTGGTTTGGTTTGGATCTGTAGGGAAATTGGCTCCAAGATTTGTAGGGCCATTTCCAATAACAAAAAGAATTGGCCAAATGACCTATAGGGTAAAGCTACCCAAGATACTATCCGGCGTTCACGATGTTTTCCATGTTTCTCATTTGCGGAAGTGCTTACATGATATTGCAGAAGTTGTTGAGCCACGTATATTGGAGGAAGTGGAAGTGGAGCGGGAAGCGATAGTTAGACGAGTTCCTACCCGTATTATTGGATTGGAAGTTAGGAAGCTACGCAATAAAGAAATCAAGTTGATGTAGGTTCAGTGGAGAGACAGCCCAGAGGATGCGACTTGGGAGACTGAAGATAGGATTCTTTCTTCGTACCCGTTCCTTTTTGAGGGTATGCTCTTAACTCCTTTTCCAAAGTTTTTATCTATACTTGTTTCTATTAGTTAAGTATATCCTATCAGTCAAATCTTCGACCTTTAGGTAGGAGTCCCATGATTATAAATATGTGTCTGAAACATGTTATTTTTAATGAATGCAAGTGGTCGCTCGTGAATGCATATACACACACATTAGGCACTAGATTGGCGATGTGTGTGCATTTTTATTCTTTTAATGTATGGAAATGGATGTACCATCATATGGATGTTGCATTTGGATGGATGATTGTGCACCCATAAAGAACTTACATGTTGAAATAGGATTATTGCATACATGTTGGATTCACGGCACTAACATACATTGCATTGCAATACGGAGATCAACTGAATCAGTAGATCGCCTGATTTTTGCATTAGTATTGGGACATATATACACACCTTTGCATATACTCATATAAGAATTAGAAAGTTTTAAGGACAATGGATGCCTTTGATTGGTGGATGAGTAGATGGATGTGTATGGTAGGATTCATTCTTCTTAACTTGGAGATTTTGGGGACAAGATCCTCTAAGTAGGGGAGAATGTAACAACCCGTATTTTGACAACACTAAAAGAGGATAAATTAAATAATAATTAATTTAATATTCATAATTAAGGGAAATGGACTGCGCCATTGCGTCCGTCCCGAAATTCCGGTTAGGATAGACATTTGGTTTGCATAAAACGGACACCATATGAAGAAGTTACGAGGCTTTGAAGTTCGTATACGTGCAGAAGAATTATATATATATATATATATATATATATATCAGTTCAAACTTATACAGAAAATCAGAAAATAGTTTAAAAATCAAAAATTCTAGTAAGCAGTAAAAATCCCGCCTAGAGGAGTCGACCACTAGGTCGACCCCCTAAGCGGGGTGTCGACACTAGGGTCGACCCCCTAAGGGGTGGGTCGACCTTCCTAGGGCTGAGGTGGCAGTCGATTTTGGGGGCTGGCAGCTATAAATAAAGGTCCATTTCTCCTGTTTTCTTACACTGAAATCAATGGAGGCCAAATGCTGTCGATGCCTGGACTGAATCGGATCCTTTTCTTCTTCTGCAATCAAAGATTAGAGATTCAAGTGTAGATATGTGACTCAACAATCTTCTCTTCTAGTTCTATTTTCTAAATCCAAACATTGTGAGTTTTAAGTTACTTTTAGATTTAAATGAATAAAAGGAAAAATGATATGACTATAGTTTGGATTTATTCCTGTGATTTAATTGTACCAGATCTATTGTGAATTGTGAATCTATGACATTCTGAATTAGTTATGACTTGGATCTCAATCTTTATCATATCGGATCTATTGTAACTTGTGGATTAGTTTTTTATATAGACCACCTTGTGCTTATCATATTGGATCCGAATTAGTTGGACATCTAAATTATTATTTAGATCTTGTTATGCTTATTATGACATTCCTAACATGTTAGTACTAGTTTAACTATCACAAGTTCACTAGATCTATTCTTATATGTCCACCTTGTCACTATGCCCGTATGTATTTATGCCAGTTATGTTAGAATGGTCACTATTGTCATCTTCCCATCACCTTTCCCTTTCGCTGTTTATGGCCAGGCTAATTTCTAGCTTAGGCATATTGCTAAATATATGTGAATGCATTAGTTTGGGAACGGGGGAAAACATTAAAATTGGCATAACTTAATAAGGTTTATGAACATGAATTTGGACATATAATTCAATAGAAGCATAATGGGGAAAAAGGGGCATGAAAACCTATAAAGACATAGGTAATAATTTGATAATAATGAAATGCCTAGGATTATAGTAATTAGAAATTGTAATTGCACTTATGACACGAGGTTAGATTACACTTGCGGTGGAAGTCTTCCACCAACCAACCAGCATATCCAGCGACCGCAAGTGTTGAATCTAATGTGAGAGGTCTAAGTGCACAAATACGAGCCGTGCTAAGACACGAGGTTAAGCCCGACTTGTGGAAGAAGTCTGCCCGTAACCAACCGTCATATCCAGCGTCCACAAGTTGTAGGCCTAATGTGGGAGCACTAGCACACATGAAGCATAGAAGAATATGGTAATGAATTGGAATACTTAACCTAGTTAAATCCATATGGATTGTGTGAACATGATAACTTGATTAGGGGTTAAGTAATGTTTAAATGGAACAGTGGGAAGGTTAAGTACATTTTGGGTTGGTGGGTAATATTTTTATATATAGGCCCACAAAACTAAAAAAGTTGGGGTTATGTAATTAAGACACAGTTAGGTAAAATATAACTAGTGGAAAATCTAGTAGTGGGGATGTAAGACAAAGGGGAGAGCTTGCATCATTTTGTGTGGGACCCATTTCAGTCAGCAACCCGTAATAGGTATCAAACGAGTACCCCGAACTAGGACGGGGTAGGGCACGCTTACTGGGCTGAATATAAGAGATCCAAACGTGGGGACGGTGTCCGACGACACGTTCCATTGGGGTCATGTGCTTGCATGACTCTGCCTGCCCGGGAAAATAAGACGTTGTGACATTAGTAGATATGGTTGTGCACATCTGGAAAATGAAGGGTTGCCACTTTAGGGAGTGATACATCCTACTATGGGGCCAGCACAGGGTATCTACGGAGTAGGAAGCAGATCGATTAGGGTAGTGGTTAGGGTACATCTAGACTTTGGTAAGTTTAGGAGTCCGTTATTGGGGCTGCCTGTGGATTGTATGGGGTTAAAACCTCTCACCAGAAGTACGCCTAAGTCTACCATCTTGTACATGTTGGGGATCATCTCATTCCGAATATACTAGTATCAGTGCAGAGAATAAACAAGGTAATCATATAAACTCTATCATGTTTACCTCGACATACTTACCTTTTATGATGTTATCTTTCTTGTCCATCTTATATGCCTGTCATGATACTTTTACTTATTTACTTGCTAAAAGTAACTGGACTCGCTAGTCTGACCCTTTTTGTTTCCTCTTCTTTCTTCCATTTCCCCCCTAGGTTCACAGGTCGGGAATTCTCAGGCTTAGTCAAGACTCAGTTATCATCTTTCTTGGAGCAACTTCTGAAGTATTGCTTAGGTTCTTATCTATACTATGGCTTTGTCACTTTTTGGGGAGTTATGCTTTTTATGTACTCTAATGGAACAAGACAAAAAATACTTTATTTTTGTAATGGCTTTATGTAGTTTCAGGCTTTTGATATTTTGGACCACGATGTTACGATTTATGTTTGAAATAAAAATTTAAATTCCGCTGCTGCTTTTATACTAGTCTTGTAATATTTCTGTTTCTGTTTACCTATAATGCTTCACGAAACTAAATGCATTCCCTTAGTGAGTGACACTAACAGACGTGGGGTGTCACAGTAGGTGCTGTCGAAATTTTCCATGAATTTTGCCAAATTTGGAAAGAAATTTAATATGCGATACTAAGTTGAATTGTCTTCCAATTAATATGTTGTCATTTTTATTTTCCGTCGTCTACTTGTTTGAAAAATAAGTATACAACTTAGGTGATTGGCTTGGTTACATCGATCCCAAATTTGATTGTGGTTGTACTAAGGAATGGAAATGTTGGCTCCATGCCAAATCCTGAGTCTATTTCCTTTCTTATTGTCATTTTAAGAGTGATAGGGACAATTCGCTTTGTGTTGCCACTTGTTTGAGAGTGTTGGGTTGCGTTGTTTTCTCCTTAAGAATTTCGTGGACGAAATGCTATAAGGGGGGAAGAATGTAACGACCCGTATTTTAACAATTGGATATTTAAATATTTTATTTAAATATTAATCATTAATTAATAAATTGATGGTTCCAAAATGAGATTTTTCACAAACGATCAGATTAGGACTTGGGGTCAGTTCCACTGAGTCAAGATTGTTACATGAAGAATAAATATAAGATTGATATATTTCGAGTTCGGACCAATAAGTGGTCAAAATGATTTCGAAATATGTGTAAATTATCGATCGAGACCATAGCCTCGAATTTCGATGAAAGTTCTACCATTGGAACTGATATCATTGTAGAGAAGCACGTCGTTAGGTTCCATAGTGATTGGATGAGCCGTTTGAGCTTGGTGAATTAAAAAGTGCATTAGATTTCAATTGGGAACTAAGACAATTGAATATTATATTAGTATAATTAAACCCTCTTTGCTACACTAACCAAAATCGGGTATCGTTCATATTCTCCACACCCGAATTACATTGTTCCTTTACGTGAGAGAAAATCATGGTCGCAACCATTTTCCTCTCTTTAAAATTCCAAATCGAGATAAATAACCTCCTAAAATCGTGAAATGAATTCCTAAAAGCTTTAGAGCTTTGAAATCCATATTCTTTTTATGATTTACGATAACCTTTGTTCAGAACCACGGTAGGATGCGTGATTGGACTTAGGTGATGATTCAATGAGTGTTATAACAAACTAGGGTCAGATTCGGGTTAGTAATGGGAAGAGGCACCTTTGGCCAAAATTATGTAGGAGTTCAACATAAAAAGTGATACTACAATCCATGGCAGCGAGGTGGGAATACATGCGTAATATTGTAGGCGGCTCCAACGATGACAAATATGACATGAGCAGGTTGCGTTTTCAACAAGCATCTAGTGATGTTTCCAGATATGGATTTCGTTATTGTTTTCTCCGTATCATCTTGGATATTGCATGCTATTTGGTGCGTGATATGTACGAAAATAGGAAAAGAGATGGAGCTTTAGGGAAGAAAGGATGTAAGGGTATTCCAGTAATTATTTGATTACTTAACTATATTATCGATTTAATCCGTGAAACTTATATATGTCGTAACTTTTGCATACGAGGTCGAATTCAGATGTTGTTTCTTTCGTTGAGATCTACATCTTAGAGTTTGCTTAGGCAGGTTTGGTTGAGGTGAGTGATATCATTTCTCACTGGTCTGTATTTGTTTAAATAGTATAATTTGATGTTTTAAACTGATTTCTAATTGCAAAACGTAATATTTAGGATAGTTGAACCTGTTAGATAATAAATAAAAGATGTTAGATAGTGATTTAAGTAGATTTAACCCGATTGTCACATTTTTATCTATTTGTATGCTATTTTGACCATACTACTAAATCTAGGCTATTTGGACACTTATTTCACTTTGATTTCTATAGATAGGTTCTATTTGATTTATTATTGCTATTATGGATGTTTGTATGCTATATTAGGAATCTATATGACTATTAGTTGCATGATTAAATTGCTTTCTTGGTTTAGCTTAAAACGTTGTTTGTAAACAATATAATATTAGTAAATATTTTGTTCATTTGAGTTTGGAGTGGTTATCGGTCAAATGCACATGTCAATGCATATTGATTGAATGCATAAGAATGGTAGACCCGAGCGGATGACATAAATTCTCAAAGGAGATTTAGATCGCATGAATGGATTCGACGACCGAGCAACATTGGAGCTTGGCAACGGATTCAAAGATGGAGTGGGACTGGAGCTTGGTGGCTAATCTAAAGATGATGGATGGAATTGGCGATGAGCTAGACTTTGCAATGAATACCAGACGTTTTCCTTAGATGGGTATTTAACCAATTTTAGTTAAATACCTGATATGGGTAGTCGTTAACAATCACTAAGGAGTGATCGATATCGAATGCCATTGTTATTAGCGATTTAGTCAACCTGACATGGACGAAGATGCGATTTCGAGAAGCATGACGCGATGGTCTGTTCGAAGGTGATTTCAACTTGGGGGTTCTTTGATCAGTGTCATTGGTGTGAAGCAAGGTTGTGGTGTTTCTACATAGTAATTCATCATTCAGTGATGGAGATCCTATAATGGAGATAAGGATGTTGCGATGGATGGTTTTTCCTCGAGATAAGAAATAAGGGATTTTGAGTTAGGATGATTGGATTTTCAAAAGAGACTTTTGGGAAATTTGACATTCAATGATCGACGACGAGTCTAGAATGATCCCCAAACTATCGTGGCTTCGAGGAAGGTTTTAAGGAAAATCCAGAAAGGACTCTGTTGTGGGAAAAGTGTGTGCTAAGGGATTCATAATGTTTGTAGGTTCCGATAAGTACTAGTAGAGAGGGGGTACTCTTGTGATGATCTTTGGAGCAATGATGGCTCTTAGATCTTATGCGTTCCACTATCATTTGGTAGCTTAATTCTTGGCCATTTGAGTGGTAAAATTTGAATATGAGGAACTAGGACTGTAGCTGTCCTTATTCTAATGATAGGATCATACAAACATTATTTGTATCCAACGCACCGAGTGAGTGAATGTGAGGACGAATGATGGATGTTATGTTTACTTAATCATTTATCACCTTAGAGGCATCGTGTGAAGCATGTATCATCGATTCAGATATCTGAACATCCCTATTATTATAATATAGAATACACCTATTATTATTATCATCATCATTGAATAGTATATATTCTTATATGTGCTGACTATGGATGTTAGGGCAGGACATGTATGATTCTACATACCCTCCATGTCGTATGTACTATTATGACTTTTATAGTACTTTGAGATTTGTTATCGATCATACTAGACTATTGTCTGACCTAAGGTTTTAGTTTCCCTTATTACCTTTGGTGCTCATCGACGATGCTGATAAGCAGACGAGGTGTCATGTACAGGTATTATCTGGAGTTGCGCAGGTGGATTAGGTAGAGGCTACGTTTTACATATTTATACTTGTATACTTATTGTTTATTCCGTTGTGTGATGCTGTGGAGCCTTAACAGTGTTATGTATTCTTAGTAGAGGAAGTTTAAGTTTATTTATCTCATGCATAAACTCTATTACTTTTCTACATAACTATATGAGCTTGCATACCCCAATTATATGGTTTATATAGTTATTACTGTCTCGCATGTTTTATATTTGTGTTGTTATTATTATATGTTATCTGATGCCCTGTGAAATAATGAAAGGTTCTGTGGTTTTTTTGTATTCTCTTGCATTTCCTTCTTTTCTTTCCCTTTTCTCTTCTTTTTTAATATTTCTTTCTCTTGATGATAGCCTTACAATGATCAAGCACTTGTACAATGCAGATTTTTGGTTACAGGCACCAATAGTGTATAGCACATCATTACACGAACTCTAGCCTTTATCAATTCCATACAAATCTTTCAAGCCTGTATCCCTTGTGATTCACTTATCCCTTGTGATTCACTTCTGCCTGGACAACCCAGCGAATTCATACTCAACAATGCCCCTTCTCGCTTTCTCTCTCCAACCTCCACCTGTATTTCTCTGGATAATGGCTTGAGTCGTATCGCGACCCCAGTTCTATTTCTGGTTATTGTGCTAGTGTCACATCCCTGAGATTTTGGAGCAAATTTAAAATTTATTTTTAATATAATTTCATAGGAAAATACGTCAAAATTTACAAATTTTATTTTTAAGTCATCGCATGTGTTCAAAAAGTCACATTTTGCATACAGATGCATATGGACTCGAAACTACTTCCATTGAGTTCAAAACGTCGTTTAGGAGTTCGAAAAGTATAAACTTCGATATATTACGTGCTTTGGAATATTGGCACCTTGGTTAGACAACTAACCCACTTCCTTTATGTGCCAAATTAGCTCCTCTCCCTCTCATTAATCCCAAACACTTAAAAGAAAATGGAAATGTAGAGTGGAATGGGTAATTAAAATTCCTAAGCTAGGGTTCTTGATTCCAAGCATCCATCTTGTTGAAATCAAGTGCAAATCCAAGAAGAAGGGTAAGCAAGTTCCTCTTCATCTTCTCCATCTTGTTTCTTCTTTGATTTCCTAGGACCTAATTCTTAGGGATTTGAATCATATGTGTTTAGATTGGAGATTTGCATGCAATATTCGAAGAGAGGTTGTTCTAGCTTGTCATACAATTGATTTCTTGCTTCTAGCAAGCATAGGTGAGAAACCGGAACTGTGAAATGGCTAGTTAGTTAGTTATAGTTAGCTAATAGTTTAGATTGATGTTATTGACTGAACATACAAGTATAATATGATGTTAAATCATGATTAGAATGATAAAAATATGATTTTTATCCACCATAGGTGAGACACTACTCACTAAAGAGGGCTAGATTAAGACTAATTGTTTGCTAGACAATTGTTTGGGTTGATGATATGCTAGTGAATTTGATTAGGCTAGTGTAGATAAGTTGATTTCATGTGTTCATGTTTTCATTGAGTTGAAAATTATGATTAGAATTGTCCATATAATCTAACTCATAAGCTACTAGTTGATTTGCCGATATTGCGAAGCTCCGTTGCCGCCCCAGCAAAGTTCTAAGTCTTCACAAGCCGATTGAATCGTATTTGATTGCTTTGGTTAGAGAATTATCCGTTTTGGAATTTATAAACAAAATCATTGCAATCTCATGCATCTATGTTTGTGCATGTTTGATTATGATCTTGAGTTGTTTCGACGACCAGTGAGGCCTTATTATCATCTAGATCAAGTGCATAGCCTCCATGATTCGCCAGAAACGATTCACATAAGAAGAGAAAAAAAGAAAGCAAATGAGGCAGATTAAAAGCCACCAATCGACTGGTCATTTCTGACCAGTCGACTGGTATCAAACTGGGCAGAAACCCAGTTTCTGACCAGTCGACTGGCCAGAAATGGACCAGTCGACTGGTAAACTGTTGTGGACTAGAGGACCTTGGTCCATAGTCAAGTCTGGTCCAGGCTTTTCTTGGTTGGAGCCCGGACCGTTCGGCCTTCGTTTACGGCTCTTCAGTTTCGATAGTTCACAGATTTCAGTAATTAACAGAGATTTCCAACTTAATTAAAGAAAGTGGAATTGAATGGAATTCGATTTAATAATAATCGAGATGAGCTTTTGTGAATGAAGACTGATACTACTTATGGAATTTAAAAGGCCTAGCCGTTATTGCACTTACAGTATTTGTTCGATACGGAAATTTATATCGATTACGAATGATCGGATTTCCATGAAGGTTCCATATTAAATGGAAGATGATTTTGGGTTTATCGTGAACGGTGTTTTAAATAACACCAGTTCTTTAACCCAGTTAATGACAGGATTAATTTTCCTGAAAGTTGAATAATCATTAAGTAATGAATTTCAGAGATTAAAACTAAGAATAGTTTTAATAAATCTTTAATTAGATTTGGAATGAATAGATGGTAATTAAATTTTCCAAAACATGAGAAGTGATATAAACCAAATTCACTTGTTCTTTGATATTGTTGATGATTTATTGATTGATTGTTTGGATTGTGCTCGACCAGTTTATGAGCAAAATATGCTTTTACATTTAGCATTGGGTTGGGTAGAAATATTTATATGCTAACATCTTGTGAAACACTTCACGATTTGACTACGAGATGTTCAACGATGTTGTTGAGTTCATTTCAAATTTAATGAATGATTTTGAAATGAGATTTTCTTAAGTGAAAAAAAATGTTTTCCCGATTTAGGATAGGGATTATTTTATAAAAATGTTTTATAAAACAGAAAGGATTTCGAGGGCTAAACCCAATGTTTCCGAAATGATTTAGAAAAGTATTATGTGTTTGACATTGTGGTTCATCACGTAACCGGTTAGTTACTATTGATAATGTATCTGTTTGGTGGTAGAGAATTTATTCTCTTGCTTAAAACCCTTCTTTGAGATGTACAAGCTCAAAGGTTGTGTGATTAATAGTGACTGATCATGTGTATGAATTGCTGATGTGAAGTACCATAAGTATAGTTTGAAAGCACTTGTGATTATTATGTTGTGAAATGATTTTTCCTACTTCTGGATATAAAAATGATTTAGTATGTGGCTAAAGATTCAGGTAAACTGAAAGACTAAAAGTTCATAGGTATTTTATGGTGTAGCCTGCTCCATGTGTGGGAGGTGCACGTATATATATCATGTTGGTAAGTTGCGAACTCATCGCCTTGTCTGAGGGCTGAATACCTCCCAATATTTGGTTGCATATTATTTGTTTTGGAATTCATATTTCCAAATGATTTTGGTTTGAGATCCCGAAGTGAAATCTAATTTGATACCAAAAATAGATATGTATTTCAAATGACTTGAAATAAGAAATCGGGAAATAAAGTCCAAAGGAATAATTTCTGTAAGGGGAATTGGATTTCAAAAATCTATGTTTGGGGTTAAGCCTAAATGGGTAGATTGGAAAATGGCATGTTGTATGATGCATTGTAGATCCATATATCTAGTATTGGTTATTGTTTAGACACTAGCAATCTAGTGGAGTAAACCCGTTCTGTGTCATACGGTGTGGTCCGATGATTTGCCTTATTTTACGAAGTTAGTTATAATTGTAAAGTTTCTCATACCAGTCCCATGACTGACTCGTAGTTTGTTTTTCCCATGCTAACTTAGGTGCTTATTTTTTCCACACGGGCAATCGAGTAGTTTGTTTTGCATATTATTTAATTGAGCAGGATTCTGGATCGAAGCTTAAAGTTGTATCCAAAGCATTGATAATCTCCCGCTGTGCTAGTTTATACCTTTTCGTTGTGCATTGTATTACATTTATTATAATTATTCTTCCGCTGTATTATTTTTGATGTACTTTGATTTTCTGTACTCTGATGTAACATTAATATGATGTTTATGAAAGTCTTCTGTTGTTTGTTCTGATGTGTTTGTGCACCCAAAGTTAATAATCCGAGGATTTCCGAATTTCAGATAGGGCCTTACGATCGATTCGAAGGGCGGGGAAATTCGAGTTATTACAAAGTGGTATCAGAGCTTTGGTTAACTAAAATCTTTATGGTACAACTCATTAGAACAGAATGAAAAGACTCATCGGAGACAGGATTAGTAACGTCCTATAAAAATACTCATCAGAGATAGGATCTGTAGTATCCTAGAATGAGTAGTTCATTAGAGACGGGGTTAGCAATGCCCTAGAATGAGTTAAGAATATTACTATATGAGAGAGCGTATTCGTAATACGAAATAGATTTTCAAAATTGATTTTAAAAAGTTATATTTGAATAATAAACTTACTTACGTCTTCGTTCCTTTTCGGGGACAAAAAGTTTTTAAGTAGGGGGTGTCACATCCCTAAGATTTTGGAGCAAATTTAAAATTTATTTTTAATATAAGTTTATAGGAAAATACATCAAAATTTAAAAATTCTATTTTAAATCATCGCACGTGTCCATAAAGTCACATTTTGCATACGAATGAATTTGGACTCAAAACCACTTCCATTGAGTTCAAAACGTCGTTTTGGAGTCTGAAAAGTATAAACTTCGATGTATTCCGAGCTTTGAAATTTTGGCACCTTGGTTAGGGCTTGGTTAGCCAACTAGCCCACTTCCATTAAGTGCCTAATCAGCCCCTCTCCCTCTCATTCATCACAAACACTTAAAAGAAAATGGAAATGGAGAGTTGAATGGGAAATTAAAATTCCTAAGATAGGGCTCTTGATTCCAAGCTTCCATCTTGTTGAAATCAAGTGCAAATTCAAGAACAAGGGTAAGCAAGCTCCTCTTCATCTTCTCCATCTTGTTTCCTAATTGATTTCCTATGACCTAATTCTTAGGGATTTGAATCATATGTGCTTAGATTGGAGATTTGCATGCAATATTCAAAGAGAGGTTGTTCTAGCTTGTCATATGATTGATTTCTTGCTTCTAGCAAGCAAAGGTGAGAAATCGGAACTATGAATGGGCTAGCTCATTAATTATAGTTAGGTAATAGTTTGGATTGATGTTCTTGATTGATCATACAAGTATAATACGATGTTGAATCATGATTAGCATGTTAAAAATATGATATTTATCCACTATAGTGAGACACTACTCAATAAAGAGGGCTAGATTAAGATTAACTGTCTGCTAGTCAATTATTTCGGTTGATGATATGCTAGTTAATTTGATTAGGCTAGTGTAGATAAGCTGATTTCATGTGTTCATGTTTTCATTGAGTTGAAAATTATGATTAGAGTTGTCTATGCAATCTAATTCATAAGGTACTAATTGATTTGTCGATATTGTGAAGCTCCATTGCCGCGTCCTGGCAAAGTTCTAACTCTTCACAAGCCGCTTGAATCGTATTTGATTGCTTTGGTTAGAGAATTAGCCATTTTGGAATTTATAACCAATCATTGCAATCTCATGCATGTATGATTGTGCATGTTTGATTATGGTTTTGAGTTGTTTCGACGAGCCAATAGGGCCTTATTATCATCTAGATCAAGTGCATAGCCTCCATGGTTCGCCAGAAACGATTCACATAAGAAGAGAAAAAAAAGCAAATGGGGTTAAGTAACAGCCACCATTCGATTGGTCATTTTTGACCAGTCGACTAGTATCAAACGAGGCAGAAACCCAGTTTCTGACCAGTCGACTGGTCTGAAATGGACCAGTCGACTGGTAAGCTGCTGCAGATCGACAGTCTAGTTTGATCCAGGCTTTTTCCCGGTTGGAGCCTGGACCGTTCGACCTTCGTTTGTGGCTTTTCAGTTTCGACAATTCACAGATTTCAACAACTAACAGAGATTTCCAATTTAATAAATGAAAGTGGAATTGAATGGAATTAGATTTAATAATAATCGAGATGAGCTTCTGTGAATGAAGACCACTACTATTTATGGAATTTAAAAAGACTTGTCGTTATTCCACTTATAGTATTTGTTCAATACAGAAATTTATATCGATTATGAATGATCAGATTTCCGTGAAGGTTTCGTATTAAATAGAAGATGATTTTGGGTTTACCGTGAACGGTGGTTTAAATGGCATTGGTTCTTTAGCCCAGTTAATGACAGGATTAATTTTCCTGAAAGTTGAATAATCATTAAGTAATGAATTTCAGAGATTAAAACTAAGAAAAGTTTTAATAAATCTTTAATTAGATTTGGAATGAATAGATGGTAATTAAATTTATCAAAAAACACGAGAAGTGATATAAACCAAATACACTTGGTTTTTGATATTTGCTATGATTGATTAATTGTTTGGATCGTGCTCGACTATTTTATGAGCAAAATATGCTTTTACATTTAGCATTGGGTTGGGAAGAAATATTTATATGCTAACGTCTTGTGAAACACTTCACGATTTGACTATGATATGTTCAGCGATGTTGTTGAGTTCATTTCAAATTTAATGAATGATTTTGAAATGTGATTTTCTTAAGTGAAAAGAAATGTTTTCCCGATTTTGGATAGGAAATGTTTTATAAAACAGATAGGATTTTGAGGGCTAAACCCGATGTTTCTGAAATGATATAGAAAAGTATTACGTGTTCGACATTGTGGTTCATCACGTAACCAATTAGTTACTATTGGTAATGTATCTGTTTGGTGGTAGAGAATTTATTCTCTTGCTTAAAACCCTTCTTTGAGATGTACAAGCTCAAAGGTTGTGTGATTAATAGTGATTGATAATGTGTATGAATTGCTGATGTGAAGCACCATAAGTATAGTTTGAAAGCACTTGTGATTATTATGTTGTGAAATGATTTTTCCCTACTTCTGGATATAAAAATGATTTAGCATGTAGCTAAAGATTCGGGTAACCCCGATGACTAAAATTTCATGGGTATTGTACGGTGTAGCCTGCTCCATGTGTGGAAGTTGCACGTATATATATCGAGTTGGTAAGGTGCGAACCCATCGCCTTATCTAAGAGTTGAATACCTCCCGATATTTGGTTGCATATCATATGTATGCATTTGTTTTGGAATTCATATTTCAAAATGATTTTGGTTTGAGATCCCGAAGTGAAATCTAATTTGATATGAAAAATAGATATGTATTTCAAATGATTTGAAATAATAAATCGGGAAATAAAGTCCAAAGGAATAATTTCTGTAAGAGGAATTGGATTTCAAAAATCTATGTTTGGGGTTAAGACTAAATGGATAAATTGGAAAATTGCATGTTATATGATGCATTGTAGATACATATATCAAGTATTGGTTACTGTTTAGGCACTGGCAATCAAGTGGAGTAAACCCATTCCGTTTCATACACCATGGTCCCGTGATTTGCCTTATTTTATAAAGTCAATTATAATTGTAAATTTCTCATACTGGTCCCATGACTGACTCGTAGTTTGTTTTTCCCTTGCAAACTCGAGTGCCCATATTTTCCACACGGGCAGTCGAGTAATTTGTTTTGCAGATTATTTCATTGAGCATGATTCTGAATTGAAGCTTAAAGTTGTGTCCAAAACATTGATAGTCTTCCGTTGTGCTAGTTTATACCTTTCCATTGTGCATTGTATTACATTTATTGTAATTATTCTTCCGCTATATTATTTTCGATGTACTCTGATGTAACATTATTATGATGTTTATGAAAGACTTCTGTTGTTTGTTCTGATGTGTTGTGCACCTAAAGTCAATAATCCAAGGATTTCCGACCGTTGGATCAAGCCACTCGGTCGATTCGAAGGGCTGGGATATTCAGGTTGTTACAACTATATTTACTTGAAGTTTACCAAAAGGAAAACCATCAGGTTGTCGATTGCCAAGGCGACGCATTGGTGAGTTTTTTGTTTTCTTTTAGGTGTTAGAGACTATGTGATCTGGTACTGCTATAGTTGGTTTAGCCAATTCCTATTTGCTTGGTTTGGTATGGTGCTGTGTGCATGGGTGTCTCGACTTGAGTTGTGTAAGGTTGATGGTGTTGTGGCTTTGCTGGTTGTCTATGTAATTGGTGGTTCCTGTGAAAATGCTGCTCTTGGTTTTGGTGGTAGTGTCGAGTGAAGGGTATGCTAAAGATTGTTTGGTGAGGCTTTGTATTATGTAATTAACTAGGGTAATTTGCTAGTGCTATTCCAGCTTGTCAGTGTCTTGCTCTAGTTTTGAGCAAATGTGATTTGCTTGTAGAGTGCAAAGATACTTGGCTTTTTGAAATTGAGAAGAGTTAGTTGCTTTGCAGATGAGCTTTGTGAGTAGTGACTGATTGTTAGTTGCTTTGGCTTTTGGTCATTCACCTTGCTGTGATGTGTTTGTTTTCACTTGTTAGTGAACGAGGCTGTTTTAGCAACTTGAAGTTAGATCTATTCACGATCTTTTTGCTGCACTTTCTTTTCCTAAGTTTCACACTACATGGTGAATGACTAGTGTATTCTAGGTCATTTCTGTTATGGCTTAGATTTGTAAAATGTAGGGTTGCACACAACCCATATCCAACCCGACCCAAACCACGTAAACCCAACCCAATCCATCCTAGTTCGGGTTGGATATAGGTTACAGTTTGTAACCCATATTATATATAGATCAGGTTTGATATTTTGTTCAACCCAACCTTATTTTAACCCAACCCAACCTTATATTAAAAATCTAATTTAATATCAATCCACTTAAATTAAAATAGTATAATCCTAGAATAATATTTATGTATTCTATAGTAAATATATAAAAAATCATATTTTATGTCAATCCAAACTAGATAGAATTTGGCAAATATATTTTAAAGAGCATTTTAATGTATTTTAAAATGAAACACTTATTCTACTATGTAGTAAATTAACTTCATATGATGTGTTTTACAATGAAATTTTAATAAAATATGTCTTATAAAGAATCAATTATTTTAAACTCATAATGTTAGCGAAAATATGATATATTATGATGAATATTTTAATATTATTTTTTAAAAAAAATCCCTTCTTATTCTCATTTTATTATAGTCAAGCAACCTAACCCAACCTTATTAAACCTAACCCAACCATACTTCAACCCAACCCGTGTCCAACCTCATATAGTGTAACAACCCGAAAATCTGGGCCAGTTTAAAATTTTTATTTTGGCAATTTTAGCGAATTTTGATTATTTAAAATGAATTATTTTAAATAATATCGACGAGAAAAATGGTTAGAATATAATTCGAACGTATATATTATATACGTCGTCGTTAGAATATAAATAATTATATATAATTATAAATAGAATTGAAAATGGCGCAGTAGTTCAATAATTCGATTTCAAACTTCAATTGAATGTACCGGGTGCAAAACAATCCGGATCTTAGTGAAACCAAAAATAATAGGATCTAATTGATGATATCTTTCCAACGAATCTGAAAAATCAAAATTTCATAGCGGGAATCAAAAGATATGTCCAGTTGAAAAATCTGAATAGTCGC
The DNA here is from genome assembly GCA_030737875.1 of Allium sativum. Lineage (NCBI taxonomy): Eukaryota > Viridiplantae > Streptophyta > Magnoliopsida > Asparagales > Amaryllidaceae > Allium > Allium sativum. The sequence goes on along the minus strand of CM060916.1, from coordinate 742,789,452 downwards.
TATGGAATTCAGGCCCTTAAAAATGGGAATTTTGCAAACGACCTCGGATTTCGACGAAACCACTTTTGTTGGGTCCGTGATGTTAAATTATTGCTAGATTCCAAATTTCATAATTTTTCGAATCAATATGTGAGCGTGGCAAAGGAAAACGCGTTTCACCAGTTTCAGTCAATTTTAATCAACTGGAAATTGGCCATTTTTCCAACGGTCTCGGAATTCGACGAAACTAGTTTTGTTAGGACCGTATCGTCAATACGAAGCTAGAAAATATTTTTCTGGAATTTTTCTAGTTAGTATGTGACCCCGGTAATTTGAAATGTACGTTTAAAATTCAATATAGTGATTTAAATGTAAATTCAACGAAAACTGATTGTAACGACCGAATCAGCTTAAGATACATGTCCCATTATGTTCGGAATGGGGGTAATTAGCTAAGGACGACACTCGTTGGGTTCGATTTGGGGCTCGGATGTAAATTCACTATGTTTGGAATTAAATAAATAATAAAATATAATAAAAATTTCCTATAAAACCCCTCCCTTTTAATTCGAAGCCCTAACTCCTTTTCTCAGCCGCCTCCAAGAAAAATCCGACGTCCAGGATTTTCAAAGTTTCGATTATCAAAATCCTTTAATCCATTTCGAAATTAAACCCGATTTCAAAACCAAAACTGAAGAACACCCTAGGATCTAAGCAATCAAAGGTTGTGATTGATTCTCCTTTGCCGAATCACGAGAATCTCGAGCACGAACGTGCTCCGTTCGAACCGTTATCCAAGTGGGGGAAGGCGTCGAATTGGCACTGGTGGCAGGCGCAGGATGGCGACGTAGTGCTCGACACGGTGGCAGCCTCCGATGATCTTCCGACGGCCTACAAGTGGAGCGGCGGTGAACCCTAGCCGCTCGAAGATGGGTTCAGTGAATCGCGATGCCTGAAGGAATGGGGAGGATGACGGGTTCTCTTGGTTTTTGGTTCAGATGAAAAGCAGTGAGTTTTTTTTGTTGTTGTTGTAATTAAATATATTTTTTAGCAGTAGTTGCATTGTTAAAATTTTGAATAGAACTGATTTTTTTTTCCTAATAGAAATGAACTGATTTTATATATATATATATTTTTATATATAAAGTAACTGATTTTTAAAATAAATAAAAATACTTTGTTTGAAAACTAAAATACTTTGTTTGGAAAAAAAAGGGACATTGTCATAGAAAAATAAATGGTTTTTATATATTAATGTTTGAATTTAAAATATACATGCTTTAAACATAGAAATACACAAAGCTTTAAAAATAGCGAGGATTAAAAATAGAATTTTTACACATATATTATTGTTTTAAAAATAGAATTTTTATGTATAACATTGAAGTAAAACTGAGATGTCTTTGATTTAGAATGATGTTGTAAAATATATATATAACATGGATTTTTTTTTAAAAATATAAAGAGCATGGTTTTAAAAATATAAAAAAATGATTTTTGAATTGAAAGTGAACAAATAAAAATATGATTTTTATTTTAAAGACATCAAAATATAAAAATGTGTGATTTTTATATATGTAGTGGCTACGGGCAACGAAGATGACGAAGATGCGATAGCGATGAAGATTTCTATCAATGAAGTGCCGTGGAGCTAGGATAGCTATCTGTGAGAATTTCTCACCTTTCAATTTCTTTTCTAGTTATATATATACTAGGATGCAGACGGTGTTTAGTAGCACCCGACACCCGTCATCCACAGACCATGGATGGCTTGTTTGTTTAATTGTTTGGTTGTGTAGTTGATTAGATTATTTGGTTTGAATTGAATTGTTTGGTGAAATGAATTGATTTGATTGATGTGTGAATGGCGTGGGCCTTCACTAGACCGGGGATAACGCTAGGCCTTGTCCCGTTTCTAGTATCGTGCCGTTATGCCGCCGAAATTTTCTAAAAAAAAAAAAGTTAGAAAAATAAAAATATCATTTTATTTAAAGAATGAACTGAATAGAAATTCATATGTTGGAATAAAATGTTTTATCGTTAAAAATATAATTTTTAACGTGAATGTGAATAAATAAATATTCATTTACAAACCAGACGGTTTGTTTATGTACACCTATTTGAAGGACATTGATTGGGTCGATAAATTTTACACATCGCCCAACTGCACAAATAAAATCTGTGTTTGATTGTTTGAAACCCCACACGGGTGTTGGGATGAAATTTGAAGTTCACTCATCCTGATTGATTGAATATGTCGATCGATTGATTGACAGGCTGTTATAAGCGTTAGATATCTATATTTGATGCTTATACAGTGTAGTGCACTTTGGTTGATGGTTGATTATTTTTCAATGCTATTATACATGTGTTGTATGAAAATCCATATAATTAACTTTATATGGTAATTGATTGGGCCTCATTCCAATTTGAAAAATAAAGAATAATATAAAATAAAGGTTCATGTGTTGACAGTACTCATCCATTGAGATTGGTCATGTGTTGAACGAAATATTTTGATAATAAAATTTACATCTTTATCAATATAAAATAAAGGTTCATGTGTTGACAGTACTCATCCATTGAGATTGGTCATGTGTTGAACGAAATATTTTGATAATAAAATTTACATCTTTATCAATATAAAATAAAGGTTCATGTGTTGACAGTACTCATCCATTAAGATTGGTCATGTGTTGAATGAAATATTTTGATAATAACAACTATTTTGAAAAAGGAAATATTTGAAATAGAATATTTGAAAATAGAAATTTATGAAGCCGTGTTGATTAGATTGATGCCATTTTGACGTGAACGATATTTATATCGATTTTAAACGATTTCTAAATGAATTGAATTGAAAACGATTTCGAAATGAATTGAATTGAAAACGATTTCGAAATGAATTGAAAACGAATTCAAATTCAATTGAAAACGATTTCAAAATGAATTGAATTGAAAACGATTTCGAAATAAATTGAATTGAAAACGATTTCGAAATGAATTGAATTGAAAACGATTTCGAAATGAATTGAATTGAAAACGATTTCGAAATGAATTGAATTGAAAATGATTTCGAAATGAATTGAATTGAAAACGATTTCGAAATGAACTGAAAACGAATTCAAATTGAATTGAAAACAATTTCAAAATGAATTGAATTGAAAACGATTTCGAAATGAATTGAATTGAAAACGATTTCGAAATGAATTGAAAACGAATTCAAATTGAATTGAAAGCGAATTGAAATGAATTCAAATTGAATTGAAATTTGAATTGAATAGAAATGAATTTTAAAACGAATTTATAAAGGAGAATTCAATTTTGAATTGAATTGAAAAGAAAGTTGAAATTGCTTTTGAAACGATTTTAAAACTATTTATATAATTCGTTTTAAATAGAAATCGACGAAGTATATATTATATATATATATTATATATGTAATATAATGGCCTGAATAGAACGCGCCGCGCCGCGACAGTTCGTGAATTTCGACCATTTATTTCAAACGGACATTACGGGAGATCCGACCGTCGGATTCTCCTAAAACCGGAACCGTTGGGTTCGTATCGAAAAGAGCTTTCTAACGAATATTAGAAATTCAAAATCTAATGGTTGGATTTGGAATTATGTCCAAATCAAATTTGAAAAAGGTCGCTGTAAGTGCAGTTCGATAGCCGTTGATGGAAATCGACTATACGGGCCTTGATAAAATTATTAAAAATAGTAATAATTTGTGTAAAATCACAAGAAATGATTTAGAAAGAATTGGGATGAAAAACTCCATATTTGAAAAGATAAAAATAGATTTTTATCGAAATGAACTAGTTTTGAACTAGAATTATAATTTTATTTATTTTTAAATAAATAAATTGAATTCGAAAAGGGTTTTAAAAATAACCAAAATTTCCAATGATTGCATTGGAGTGGATTTGAATCGAAATTGTCTTCGGAATATTTCGATGTTGGAATTTGGGATTATACAGATGTTGTTATGGAAATTTGAAATATATATATATTTATATCGTTATTTCCAATACGACATTTGTTAATCGTAGAATTTGATATTGAATATAAGCCGGGATATTTTCTATTCAGAGCCTTGTATTTAATATCAAATGTGATTTGGTTTGTCGTGAATGGTGTCTTCACTAACACTGTTCTTGAACCCAGTTGAGAAAACATTAAATCTTTTTATTTAGATTTAATGAAGTGTACCAATTAAATAATATTTAATTGAAATTGAATTGATATTGATTTTTGGGTTTATCGTGAACAGTGTTTTAAATAACACTTGTTCTTTAACCCGATAACTAATGGAATGTGATTTTGGGTTTATCGTGAACCGTGTTTTTAATGACATTGATTCTTTAACCCAGTCGAAGATTAAAACTAAGTGGAGTTTTAATGAATCTTTAATTAGATTGAAATGATCGAAAATGGAGTATCACCAGTTTTGCTCCAGGCGATAGTTAAATCTTTAATTAGATTTGAACGTGAAATGGTAATTGAATTTACCGATAACACTGTGGTGTTAGATATGAAGTATTACCAGTTTTACTTCATGGGATGGATAGGTTGGGATTGGGAAATTAAAACAAATGATTACTTCGGTAAGGTTCGCTAATCCCGACTAGTTTGAATTGATATTCAAAAATAGATTAAAGAATAAATTCAGGAATTTATCTTGGATAAAATTAATGGGAACCTTTCCCTATGAATGTGAAATCAGAAACTAACTGTCAGTTAGCTAAGCAGAATGGTTTTCTGGATATTGATCTGATGTTGGTTTCGGCCTTCGGGGTTAATATTTGGGGAATTATTCTCTTGATTAATTTACGGTTAGTGACTGATGAATTGGAATGAGGCGTATGTTGTGTTTGTGTAACACTTATTTAAAATATACGCGAGTTATTCGGAAAGACCGGGTTTATCCCATTCTTAATAACTGATACGACGATAAGTCGAAGATGAAGACGGTGGTCGAAGACCAGAAGTCTTCACGTCGTTTGGGTGATTACTGATGATCTTGATTGGGCTGTACACCCAAGAAGATGGAAACAGTTGGTGATCGTCCAGACGTACTTGGAGATCGATGGATATGCGGGGTACTAGGTGCCTCCGGTTTCGTTCAGCCCCAGAATGGACTTGTAAATGGACTGTGTGTCTGACATTGGATTTTAGTCCGTGTGATTGATCTCTATTCAATATATATCTGTTTGGCGGCGGAGAATTTATTCTCTTGCTTAACGCCCTTCTCTGAGACGTACGAGCTCAGGAGTTATATATTGATGGATATCAATCGCATGGAGTGAATTGCCTGTGTGGCATGCCTAAGTGGCAATTGATCGAGGCTTCTGTTGAAAAGCAAAGTCTTGTGGTGATGATCAAAGCACGGCCCTTTGTGGCGTAGCTTTGTGTAGCGTTTACTTCGCGAGTTTCACACCCGGTATGAACCAAAAACGGGAGACGGACCTCAGGGAGGGCTTGCGTTTCTTTCTAGCTAAAAAGTGGCGTCAGTGGTTTTACACGCCCTGACGAGTTTGACTTATGTGGTTGTTGCTGTTGCGAGGCGCCTCGGATTGATCGGTCGTTCTCGAACCGATGGAGTCATTTGATGGCTCGTTTGCGCCCCAAAGGGCGGGGAGACGTATTGTTCAGGCATAATAATCCACATCGGTGGACCGGCCCTGATGATCCAGGGGGCAGTTGCGGCTGTTCCTGAGACATGGTAGGCTAGATTGTCTCGAATCGGAAGAGGACGATCCCTGGCCTCGGTTCATAGATGGAAACCCAATTTCCAAATACGTGACTTTGCGGTTTTATTTGTAAACCTATATATGGCGACATAGTGGCATGGGACGCTCATGCCGCCTATGATTGATACTTATGATTTGAAGTTGTTTTATACACTATGCACTTATGGTAGTATCAAATGATTTGTTTTAAACGTATCAAGCATTCTTTGGCTGTTATAAGGGAAAACCCTATCCTCGGCTGCGTTGCATTGTGTGATGGGACCTGGGTCTTATAACAGCTTCATTTTTCTTTATTTAGCATTGCGCTGTTTGTTTTATGCACTGGTATTCTTGGGAGGAAACCCGTTCCGTGTTATACGGCATGGTCCCTTGATTTACCTAATGATTTAAAATAAAGATTAATAACTGTTTTAGTTCTCACACCAGTCACATGACTGACCTGGAGTTTATTGTTTTAACCTAAACTCTGGGTGCCCTTATTTTGACACGGGCAGCTAGTAGTTTTGGTTTTGCAGATTTATATTCACAGGATCCTGGTTTACAGCTGGAACGATATCCGGAAAGCTTTGCATCTGTATATCTCTTCTAGTTGTGCATTGTATTATTTTCCGCTGCGATGTATTTAAATGTAATTTAAATCTCTGATATTTCTGTGTAATATATATTCATTTATACTCTGTATATTCTTGTAATCTGATGCATTGTTGTAATATACAATGAAATGTTCTTCTGTATGCGTTCTATTTTGTCATGTTCTCAAACGATAGGGCGTTTCGAACGGTCTGGGTCGGTTTAGCGACTGGTTCGGACCGAGCGAAATTCCTTCTCGTCACAGTTGGTATCAGAGCTTTGGTTTACAAAGCTCAGAGAACAAGGCACATTAGAACTATACGAAAGAATTCATCAGATATTGGATTAGTAATATCCAATGGGAATGACTCGTTAGAGATAGGATCAGTAGTATCCTAGAACGGGTGTGAAGAGTATATTTTTAAAATGAAAACTAATTTTGTTTTGAAAATTTAAATCAACTATTCGTATTTGATTATTTATTCTATATTGATTAGGACAGTCCAGTATATAAAGATTTTGCATATACGCCTTGCAAACGTGTATTTGAAGTTTTAATATACTGGATAGATATAGAATTATACTCTAGTCGCCCGGGGGTGATTCTGATGATTGATATATCATCATCAGAGTTTATATCCGAGTGACGAACGTGTAATATCTATATATTTCCTATTGACTGGTGTGAGAACCAAAAATTAGATAGGGCTTATTGTTGTGATTTGGCATCAAAAATCTGATTTTTGACTATATATCAAAGTTATGAATTTCAAATGATAATGCACTAATTGATTGATGTTTGTGTTGTTTGTTTAATTGTTTGATAATTTTGAACCATTATGCCTAACTGAATCAAATATTGAATTGTATTGAAAATTGGTCGCATTTGCTTGCATATATATATACTTACATTGAACAGGTCATAGCGAGGAGGCTAGAGCCGAAGAATAATTTTTGTTTGCCCGACAAATAGGTACATGTTTACTACATAATTTACTGTTTTGTTTGGGTGATGATGATTTTATGAGCCTATTGGCTAGCCGATTGGCTTTTTCTTTTTCTTTTTGAGATCTGAAGGACCGGGGAAGCTATTTGAAATTCCCCGATGCTCCCGTTGCAGGGGAGGTTATGGCGAATTTTTTCGAAAAATTAGGGTGTTAGCCAAATTTTTGAAAAGTTCTTAGAAACTGAAAAGTTGAAGAACTTAAGCCGTAATCAAAACAATGGACATGGAGTTGATTAATCAAACCACTTTCGACTTTGTTCCTTTTCGGGGACGAAAAGTTTTAAGTGGGGGAGATTGTAACAACCCGAAAATCTGGGCCAGTTTAAAATTTTTATTTTGGCAATTTTAGCGAATTTTGATTATTTAAAATGAATTATTTTAAATAATATCGACGAGAAAAATGGTTAGAATATAATTCGAACGTATATATTATATACGTCGTCGTTAGAATATAAATAATTATATATAATTATAAATAGAATTGAAAATGGCGCGGTAGTTCAATAATTCGATTTCAAACTTCAATTGAATGTACCGGGTGCAAAACAATCCAGATCTTAGTGAAATCAAAAATAATAGGATCTAATTGATGATATCTTTCCAACGAATCTGAAAAATCAAAATTTCATAGCGGGAATCAAAAGATATGTCCAGTTGAAAAATCTGAATAGTCGCTATGGAATTCAGGCCCTTAAAAATGGGAATTTTGCAAACGACCTCGGATTTCGACGAAACCACTTTTGTTGGGTCCGTGATGTTAAATTATTGCTAGATTCCAAATTTCATAATTTTTCGAATCAATATGTGAGCGTGGCAAAGGAAAACGCGTTTGACCAGTTTCAGTCGATTTTAATCAACTGGAAATTGGCCATTTTTCCAACGGTCTCGGAATTCGACGAAACTAGTTTTGTTAGGACCGTATCGTCAATACGAAGCTAGAAAATATTTTTCTGGAATTTTTCTAGTTAGTATGTGACCCCGGTAATTTGAAATGTACGTTTAAAATTCAATATAGTGATTTAAATGTAAATTCAACGAAAACTGATTGTAACGACCGAATCAGCTTACGATACATGTCCCATTATGTTCGGAATGGGGGTAATTAGCTAGGGACGACACTCGTTGGGTTCGATTTGGGGCTCGGATGTAAATTCACTATGTTTGGAATTAAATAAATAATAAAATATAATAAAAATTTCCTATAAAACCCCTCCCTTTTAATTCGAAGCCCTAACTCCTTTTCTCAGCCGCCTCCAAGAAAAATCCGACGTCCAGGATTTTCAAAGTTTCGATTATCAAAATCCTTTAATCCATTTCGAGATTAAACCCGATTTCAAAACCAAAACTGAAGAACACCCTAGGATCTAAGCAATCAAAGGTTGTGATTGATTCTCCTTTGCCGAATCACGAGAATCTCGAGCACGAACGTGCACCGTTCGAACCGTTATCCAAGTGGGGGAAGGCGTCGAATTGGCACCGGTGGCAGGCGCAGGATGGCGACGTAGTGCTCGACACGGTGGCAGCCTCCGATGATCTTCCGGCGGCCTACAAGTGGAGCGGCGGTGAACCCTAGCCGCTCGAAGATGGGTTCAGTGAATCGCGATGCCTGAAGGAATGGGGAGGATGACGGGTTCTCTTGGTTTTTGGTTCAGATGAAAAGCAGTGAGTTTTTTTTTGTTGTTGTTGTAATTAAATATATTTTTTAACAGTAATTGCATTGTTAAAATTTTGAATAGAACTGATTTTTTTTTCAAATAGAAATGAACTGATTTTATATATATATATATATATATATATTTTTATATATAAAGTAACTGATTTTTAAAATAAATAAAAATACTTTGTTTGAAAACTAAAATACTTTGTCTGGAAAAAAAAGGGACATTGTCATAGAAAAATAAATGGTTTTTATATATTAATGTTTGAATTTAAAATATACATGCTTTAAACATAGAAATACACAAAGCTTTAAAAATAGCGAGGATTAAAAATAGAATTTTTACACATATATTATTGTTTTAAAAATAGAATTTTTATGTATAACATTGAAGTAAAACTGAGATGTCTTTGATTTAGAATGATGTTGTAAAATATATATATATAACATGGATTTTTTTTAAAAAAATATAAAGAGCATGGTTTTAAAAATATAAAAAAATGATTTTTGAATTGAAAGTGAACAAATAAAAATATGATTTTTATTTTAAAGACATCAAAATATAAAAATGTGTGATTTTTATATATGTAGTGGCTACGGGCAACGAAGATGACGAAGATGCGATAGCGATGAAGATTTCTATCAATGAAGTGCCGTGGAGCTAGGATAGCTATCTGTGAGAATTTCTCACCTTTCAATTTCTTTTCTAGTTATATATATACTAGGATGCAGACGGTGTTTAGTAGCACCCGACACCCGTCATCCACAGACCATGGATGGCTTGTTTGTTTAATTGTTTGGTTGTGTAGTTGATTAGATTATTTGGTTTGAATTGAATTGTTTGGTGAAATGAATTGATTTGATTGATGTGTGAATGGCGTGGGCCTTCACTAGACCGGGGATAAGGCTAGGCCTTTTCCCATTTCTAGTATCGTGCCGTTATGCTGCCGAAATTTTCTAAAAAAAAAGTTAGAAAAATAAAAATATCATTTTATTTAAAGAATGAACTGAATAGAAATTCATATGTTGGAATAAAATGTTTTATCGTTAAAAATATAATTTTTAACGTGAATGTGAATAAATAAATATTCATTTACAAACCAGATGGTTTGTTTATGTACACCTATTTGAAGGACATTGATTGGGTCGATAAATTTTACACATCGCCCAACTGCACAAATAAAATCTGTGTTTGATTGTTTGAAACCCCACACGGGTGTTGGGATGAAATTTGAAGTTCACTCATCCTGATTGATTGAATATGTCGATCGATTGATTGACAGGCTGTTATAAGCGTTAGATATCTATATTTGATGCTTATACAGTGTAGTGCACTTTGGTTGATGGTTGATTATTTTTCAATGCTATTATACATGTGTTGTATGAAAATCCATATAATTAACTTTATATGGTAATTGATTGGGCCTCATTCCAATTTGAAAAATAAAGAATAATATAAAATAAAGGTTCATGTGTTGACAGTACTCATCCATTGAGATTGGTCATGTGTTGAACGAAATATTTTGATAATAAAATTTACATCTTTATCAATATAAAATAAAGGTTCATGTGTTGACAGTACTCATCCATTGAGATTGGTCATGTGTTGAACGAAATATTTTGATAATAAAATTTACATCTTTATCAATATAAAATAAAGGTTCATGTATTGACAGTACTCATCCATTGAGATTGGTCATGTGTTGAACGAAATATTTTGATAATAACAACTATTTTGAAAAAGGAAATATTTGAAATAAAATATTTGAAAATAGAAATTTATGAAGCCGTGTTGATTAGATTGACGCCATTTTGACGTGAACGATATTTATATCGATTTTAAACGATTTCAAAATGAATTGAATTGAAAACGATTTCGAAATGAATTGAATTGAAAACGATTTCGAAATGAATTGAAAACGAATTCAAATTGAATTGAAAATGATTTCAAAATGAATTGAATTGAAAACGATTTCGAAATAAATTGAATTGAAAACGATTTCAAAATGAATTGAATTGAAAACGATTTCGAAATGAATTGAATTGAAAACGATTTCGAAATGAATTGAATTGAAAATGATTTCGAAATGAATTGAATTGAAAACGATTTCGAAATGAATTGAAAACGAATTCAAATTGAATTGAAAACGATTTCAAAATGAATTGAATTGAAAACGATTTCGAAATGAATTGAATTGAAAACGATTTCGAAATGAATTGAAAACGAATTCAAATTGAATTGAAAGCGAATTGAAATGAATTCAAATTGAATTGAAATTTGAATTGAATAGAAATGAATTTTAAAACGAATTTATAAAGGAGAATTCAATTTTGAATTGAATTGAAAAGAAAGTTGAAATTGCTTTTGAAACGATTTTAAAACTATTTATATAATTCGTTTTAAATAGAAATCGACGAAGTATATATTATATATATATTATATATATAATATAATGGCCTGAATAGAACGCGCCGCGCCACGGCAGTTCGTGAATTTCGACCATTTATTTCAAACGGACATTACGGGAGATCCGACCGTCGGATTCTCCTAAAACCGGAACCGTTGGGTTCGTATCGAAAAGAGCTTTCTAACGAATATTAGAAATTCAAAATCTAACGGTTGGATTTGGAATTATGTCCAAATCAAATTTGAAAAAGGTCGCTGTAAGTGCAGTTCGATAGCCGTTGATGGAAATCGACTGTACGGGCCTTGATAAAATTATTAAAAATAGTAATAATTTGTGTAAAATCATAAGAAATGATTTAGAAAGAATTGGGATGAAAAACTCCATATTTGAAAAGATAAAAATAGATTTTTATCGAAATGAACTAGTTTTGAACTAGAATTATAATTCTATTTATTTTTAAATAAATAAATTGAATTCGAAAAGGGTTTTAAAAATAACCAAAATTTCCAATGATTGCATTGGAGTGGATTTGAATCGAAATTGTCTTCGGAATATTTCGATGTTGGAATTCGGGATTATACAGATGTTGTTATGGAAATTTGAAAGATATATATATTTATATCGTTGTTTCCAATACGACATTTGTTAATCGTAGAATTTGATATTGAATATAAGCCGGGATATTTTCTATTCAGAGCCTTGTATTTAATATCAAATGTGATTTGAGTTTGTCGTGAATGGTGTCTTCACTAACACTGTTCTTGAACCCAGTTGAGAAAACATTAAATCTTTTTATTTAGATTTAATGAAGTGTACCAATTAAATAATATTTAATTGAAATTGAATTGATATTGATTTTTGGGTTTATCGTGAACAGTGTTTTAAATAACACTTGTTCTTTAACCCGATAATTAATGGAATGTGATTTTGGGTTTATCGTGAACCGTGTTTTAAATGACACTGATTCTTTAACCCAGTCGAAGATTAAAACTAAGTGGAGTTTTAATGAATCTTTAATTAGATTGAAATGATCGAAAATGGAGTATCACCAGTTTTGCTCCAGGCGATAGTTAAATCTTTAATTAGATTTGAACGTGAAATGGTAATTGAATTTACTGATAACACTGTGGTGTTAGATATGAAGTATTACCAGTTTTACTTCATGGGATGAATAGGTTGGGATTGGGAAATTAAAACAAATGATTACTTCGGTAAGGTTCGCTAATCCCGACTAGTTTGAATTGATATTCAAAAATAGATTAAAGAATAAATTCAGGAATTTATCTTGGATAAAATTAATGGGAACCTTTCCCTATGAATGTGAAATCAGAAACTAACTGTCGGTTAGCTAAGCAAAATGGTTTTCTGGATATTGATCTGATGATGGTTTCGGCCTTCGGGGTTAATATTTGGGGAATTATTCTCTTGATTAATTTACGGTTAGTGACTGATGAATTGGAATGAGGCGTATGTTGTGTTTGTGTAACACTTATTTAAAATATACGCGAGTTATTCGGAAAGACCGGGTTTATCCCATTCTGAATAACTGATACGACGATAAGTCGAAGATGAAGACGGTGGTCGAAGACCAGAAGTCTTCACGTCGTTTGGGTGATTACTGATGATCTTGATTGGGCTGTACACCCAAGAAGATGGAAACAGTTGGTGATCGTCCAGACGTACTTGGAGATCGATGGATATGCGGGGTACTAGGTGCCTCCGGTTTCGTTCAGCCCCAGAATGGACTTGTAAATGGACTGTGTGTCTGACATTGGATTTTAGTCCGTGTGATTGATCTCTATTCAATATATATCTGTTTGGCGGCGGAGAATTTATTCTCTTGCTTAACGCCCTTCTCTGAGACGTACGAGCTCAGGGGTTATATATTGATGGATATCAATCGCATGGAGTGAATTGCCTGTGTGGCATGCCTAAGTGGCAATTGATCGAGGCTTCTGTTGAAAAGCAAAGTCTTGTGGTGATGATCAAAGCACGGCCCTTTGTGGCGTAGCTTTGTGTAGCGTTTACTTCGCGAGTTTCACACCCGGTATGAACCAAAAACGGGAGACGGACCTCAGGGAGGGCTTGCGTTTCTTTCTAGCTAAAAAGTGGCGTCAGTGGTTTTACACGCCCTGACGAGTTTGACTTATGTGGTTGTTGCTGTTGCGAGGCGCCTCGGATTGATCGGTCGTTCTCGAACCGATGGAGTCATTTGATGGCTCGTTTGCGCCCCAAAGGGCGGGGAGACGTATTGTTCAGGCATAATAATCCACATCGGTGGACCGGCCCTGATGATCCAGGGGGCAGTTGCGGCTGTTCCTGAGACATGGTAGGCTAGATTGTCTCGAATCGGAAGAGGACGATCCCTGGCCTCGGTTCATAGATGGAAACCCAATTTCCAAATACGTGACTTTGCGGTTTTATTTGTAAACCTATATATGGCGACATAGTGGCATGGGACGCTCATGCCGCCTATGATTGATACTTATGATTTGAAGTTGTTTTATACACTATGCACTTATGGTAGTATCAAATGATTTGTTTTAAACGTATCAAGCATTCTTTGGCTATTATAAGGGAAAACCCTATCCTCGGCTGCGTTGCATTGTGTGATGGGACCTGGGTCTTATAACAGCTTCATTTTTCTTTATTTAGCATTGCGCTGTTTGTTTTATGCACTGGTATTCTTGGGAGGAAACCCGTTCCGTGTTATACGGCATGGTCCCTCGATTTACCTAATGATTTAAAATAAAGATTAATAACTGTTTTAGTTCTCACACCAGTCACATGACTGACCTGGAGTTTATTGTTTTAACCTAAACTCTGGGTGCCCTTATTTTGACACGGGCAGCTAGTAGTTTTGGTTTTGCAGATTTATATTCACAGGATCCTGGTTTACAGCTGGAACGATATCCGGAAAGCTTTGCATCCGTATATCTCTTCTAGTTGTGCATTGTATTATTTTCCGCTGCGATGTATTTAAATGTAATTTAAATCTCTGATATTTCTGTGTAATATATATTCATTTATACTATGTATATTCTTGTAATCTGATGCATTGTTGTAATACACAATGAAATGTTCTTCTGTATGCGTTCTATTTTGTCATGTTCTCAAACAATAGGGCGTTTCGAACGGTCTGGGTCGGTTTAGCGACTGGTTCGGACCGAGCAAAATTCCTTCTCGTCACATATAGGGTCGGATACATGTTGAACTACCTTAAACTGATACCTATGCGGGTCCGATGAAGTATTTTGTCTAACCCGACCCAACCCATACTTTGTGCAGCCCTAGTAAAATGCCTTTAAAAGGTAAGCAATTTCCTTACCTCCTGTATATTACTGTACTCATTATTTGTTGTAATGAAAATAGTGTTAAGGATCAATATAAATCGATTGGCCTTACCCAAAAAAAAATGTACATAAACGAGGATGCAAACCATGAAATTAAGGTCTTGAATTTATAGGGACATGTTATAAAGTTCTCCTCGCCGTTCTCAGTTAGAGGACTTCTTAGTCTAAAGCAGTAAGTTTCTGAAGTAACATTTCAGAATAATTCACTTCAAGGATGGAGTATCATAAAAAATCACTTTTGTTTTCCACTTTTCATTTCGATGTACCACTGTGAAATATGATGCTTTATGTTGTCTTTTTTCCTTGAAATTAATTATCTCTCTATACTCTCCTAATACCTAACTACGCCTGGTTGATTAAATCTTTACCTTGTGTGTGTATTCTTATTGGCTAACAACACAAAAGTTTATGGTTTATTATAAGTATTTAACATTTAATATCGGGCTTATCCGTGATTAATGAGAGATTGCCTTATCTAATATCTGGCTTATCCATGAGAGTCTTAAATGAAAATTTGTTTCATAAAATTGGGATTAATATTTTATGTGTAATTAACAAATATTTGAAATTACATTCATCACATTAATTACATATCTGAAATCAAGTTTTTCACTAATTTTAAATCCCAATAAATTGATATGCATTAGACACACCAATGTACAATCATCCAATAGGAGAAAGGAAGAAGAAAATGAACATAAAGTAAACTATATCATTTTGTTCTAAAGTACTTTATGAATAGTTCTTTTGTTATATACATTTTTTTGAACAAATATGATGACCCACTATGATGTAAATTAAATTATTCATTGAATAGGGGTATAAAAAATAAATCATACAAAGAGTAAGAGAAAAGTATGGTGAATTGGGTATAAAAGTGAGTTGAATGTCCTTATAGTTGAAACCTTACCATCATATTACTTTACCTTTTCCGATGATTGAATTATGGAGTTTATGTTAAGTTAGAGATCTAAGTGAAAATGAACAAAATGATTAGATAATGTATTTTTAGATTAAATATCTTTTTACAACGAGCAGCTATGTGACCCCTATTATGCCCTGCATATTAATTGGATGACACTGAATGAACTAAATTTCATATGCACTAGAATTAAATTTAGAGAAATAATCTGTATTTGTAGGAAAACATAGGTAATGGTCAAAATCTTACTTGCATCGAAGTCCATACAATACCCTAATATAACGCAAGAGTGCTCAAAGGCCACCGACCCGAAAACATAATTTTGTACCAAGCCATTTAACTTGGTGCTACATTATTTTCTTACAATCAAGTTTAACTTTCTCATTTTCACTGCTTTCATCTTCTACTTGATGTGTTCCAAGTTTTTTTCCATCGATTTTGAGTTAATTTTACTGATCCTCCATCAAAACTTGAGTTATCTTGCTTTCCTGGTTTTCTTCTCACAAATCCTTGGAATTGCTTGTTCAAGCTTAGGGAAAACAATTTGATCTATATCACCTTAGGATTTTCACGGGAATAAATAATAAAATATAATTAATAGATAAGACTAAATTTCACAAGCATTCAAACTTGATAAAGGACTTGCACTATTGCATATATAGCAATTTTTTTTGGATTACTCTGATGTATAATTTGTTAAAATCTAAGAGAAAGTGAAATAGTTACAAAAGGTTTGAATAATTAAAAATAATAATAATAAATATAATACACTAGGCTAGGTTGACCAGAGAAGGATCTAGGTCAACTAGGGGCGGTCGACCCAACCAAATGTCGATTTACAGTGTTGATTCTTAGTTTGTGTTTGTGAAATTGTTTTATGTGAGCAAAATATGTGAGGCTAAGATGGTTTAGAATTCTGGATTTAACGGTGGTGAGTGGAGGAGTTACCCAATAAATTGATACCTATGTTAGCTTAAATTGTTATTCTCCACACTACAACAAAGTTCTACAAAACTTAAACCTCAAACCGTAATTTTCCAAATTAACTTCTTATATCTTAAATCACAATTCTAAACTAAAATAAAGAGGGATTTAATAATTAAACAAGGGGCCTAAGAGGAATTAGGAGAAGAAGGTTTGTAGTATTTGAGGCAAACCTAAAGTCTAGGACGGAGGCGAATGTGAACAGATTTATGAAGTTAATTAAATCAATTGATTTATTTTTCTACCATTTTTTATTAGACGGTTGATTCTGAGCTTAATTCGTTAAATTATCAAATTGGAAATATAAAATAATCAATCTCTTTGTCTAATTATAATTGACGTACATAAGTTGTAAAATCCTAAATCATATGCTAAAATTGGATTTGATGCTAATAATTTGAGGACTAGAGTAATGTGAATGTTGCAATAAATGTAATAAAAATAATACAATGGATTGGTCTCATTGGAAAGAAATTAAATGGATTAAGTCTAAAAATTGAACAAAAATGAGTTAACTTGATTAAAACCAGTAAAATGAAAGATGGTTAGATTGTAGGCAATTGACCTAAGACAATCATAGGTCGAGTATCGTAAGTCACTTTGGACTTGGTAGATTGTTCGAGGCCTTAAGCTTATAAGTAAATCAACCATGTTCTCTGGATTACATTTTGGTGTAAACATTGAGGTAGTGGACTTAGTTTGCATTTCCATATCATTAGGTAGGATGTAGGGTGTTATCGAAGTGTGTATATATTGTTACAAAGGTATACTAGAGGTGTTACGATCCTGTGTAGTACCGATCAATATTTTAAGTGTTACAATCGGTTCAGTTTAGAATCAAGGGAATTCCTTTTAATCCATATGATCGAGAGAAGTATCGGTCAAGGGTTATAGAATGCTATTGCTAAGTAGCGCTCAGTACCTGTTGGAATACAAGCGTAATGACTATTGAAGGTACATAAGTGGTAGTTTGCCACTAGGATTGATGGGTGGGATGCAGGTGCATGTAATGAGTCACTCTACGAGTTTTACATTTGCATTCATCCTCTCGAGGCCTAATCTCATGTAACATCCCTGTATCGATGCTCAAAAATGTAACACCCCACAATTTTAATAACAAAATTATCAAAATAATTATATTAATAAAATGCATTTGAAATTCAAAAACAAACGCATGTTATAAAATGAACAATAAACAAAGATTTTACATTACACAAATATAACGTGCAATGGTATAAATAGAATTAAATAAAAAGCAATAAAAGAAAGAATGGAAGTTAATGCATGGTATGTTATAAAATAATTAGAAAATTTATGCACACATTAATGCTATAAACAATGTACATTTGAATTTGAAAGTAACAGAAGATTATTAACGTTAACATGTTTACAAAATTAACTAATTAATAAAATAGGAAAACATGTGCGTGTGTGTGTGATTGAAAGGGTTAAATTAAGGTAGGGAAAGTAACTAATATTGAAATGACAATATTTCCTTTTAATTGACAATGCATGTCATAAATGACATTAAAAGAGAAACATTGGAAACAACGTCAAAGATTGGAAATAGACAACTAATTCTATAATGTAAACATACATATAAATATATTTAATATAAATATATTTAGACATAAATTACAAAATTAACGTGAAAATAAACGCGTGTCATCCAAATCCAAGAGCAACAAATTGAAAGGAAAATTTTGGACTGATGATTTTGATGAGGGTTATGATTATACTATAAAGGATGTACTTCCTATTAGTAGTAAGGTCAAATCTACAAAAAGACATACTAGAGGTAATCCATCCCCACTTTTTAATCCTTTCATTACTTAAGTAGGAGTTACTCTCTCTTTTTTACTAGAATACTTGTTGGTAGTATTCTTGGTGACTTAATCTGTTTTGGAAACTGGTGGACTTTCTATTTGTTACGCAGCATTTGTTTGATGCATGATTTTTCTTTGAAGAGGCAAGGTTTCTGGTTTGATGAAGCAACTGGTTTCTTCTTTCAGATTTTATACAACTGTGGTTGGATAAAGGACTTGCACCACTTGGAGCTAAAGAATACTTTTTCTTTTTGCTGTAGTTTTGTGAAAAATGTATAATGTAACTCTTTTGAGATAGTCGAATTTGGGAAGTCTGTATTTCATATATGCAGTGGTGCATAGAGAGAGTTGGTCATATTGTGTTTATTTTAGAAAGTCTAAATTTTGTAATCCTCTTGTTGTTTAATGAAATTTATTGCTTAATGTTCAAAAAATAAACGTGCGTCATAAATGGTATAAAACCACATGATAAAAGGAAGCTTAAATTGCATTATTTAAGTAACATTATAATTTAACTGGGTGTGCATGTATTAATAAAACGTATTTGAAATTACAAATGCATGTGTTCTAAAATGATAGAAATAAACGTTAAATTAAACATTCATGGAATTAAAAGAATTAAACACACAAGAATTTAAAAAGAAAGATGATGTGGTTTTAATTTTTTTATGGCTCAGATTTAATTCTTTTGAATCCGACGCATATGGTTCTTTAAGGAAACTATAATAAACCTACAGGGCCTAACTTCTAACTCATTTTCTGAGAGGGCGTCAGAGCTCTACCATTTCTTTTCTCCTCAAAACTCTTCAGAAATAAATTATATTTTAGATTTAGGATTTATGATTCAAGAGTTGGAATAAAACATAGTAGATTCAAGGTGTAGATGCCTAGACCCTATAGATCTGTAAATCCAAATTGAAAAGTAAATGCAAATCCAAAACTTAGAATGTAAATCCTAGGTGAGTGAATTAAATTGTTTTTTCTTATAATAGTATATTATATCATTTGATTCCTGTAAGAATTTATAATAGGTTCTTTACTTCCTCTTTTCCCCATTTCTGCGTTGGAATATACGTAGTGTATGTTGAATTTTGGTTTTGCGTAAAATTTACATAAATCTGAAATGTTGGCAAATATATTTATAAGACTGAATTGCATGCCTAACTTAATGCGACTGATTATAATCTATTTTCTTTGCGCGTTGGAAAATATAATTCAATCAGAATTATGAATAAAAATGGGATTTTGGTAATTTGGGGTTAAATGAACTCGTATACCAAAACGATAATAAAAAGGGGACATGGGTTGAAAATAAAACGTGAAAAACAGGAATCTACTATCTATAAATTGAAAGGTTAGGAATAGCTTGTGTTTATTGGTTAGAAAAAGAAATATATTTGCATAATCTGGTAAATAAAGGAAAATAGGAAACATGATTGCAAACATGAAAATAAGAAAAAGCAGGGATTAGTGCGAAATAGGAAATTAACCGTATTGCACACTAGTTTCATAACCCAAAAATGAGAAAAAGAGACGTCTTGGAATCATGGTTTCTTATAATAGTAATTACCCGAAACTATGGAAATATATTTTATATAGTTTTAATAACCAATCAATTAGGAATAGGCTATTGTTAACACCACTCAATTAATGATTAATATTTAAATAAAAATATTTAAGTATCCAATCACTAAATATAGGTCGTTACATCTCTCCTACTTAAAGGATTTCGTTCTCGAAATCCCTAGGACAAGGCAACACAACCCAACACTCTCGAGTTAGTGATGATACAAGAGAAATTTTTACTTAATGATCTCAAAAATAACCATTGAAGCAATCATATCACAGGAAATAGACTTAGAATTTGGCATAGAGCCAATATTCCCATGAACAACCACAATCAAAATTGTGATCGATGTAGCTAAACCAAACACCTAAGTCATATGCCTATCTTCCAAACAAACGCGTAATGAAAAATAAAAGTGATAAGTCTCTAGTTAGAAGACAATTCAATATAGCATGAATTATTGATTTTTTTCCTCCAATTTTAGCTAAATTCACAAAAAAATTCAGTAGTACTTTTTTGTGTGGCTCGATCCGAAAAACTACAAATCGCCAAATATGGCTCATCCCAACTAAAGAAAACAAAAGCCCAAAATTAGTTATCTATATCGGGGCATAAAATAACCAGAAATGCACCAAAGGAAAAAAACACAGTTCTACATCTACTACATACCTTTTTTAAAGCAAGCATAACATTTATATGCAAATAAATATGAATTAGTATTCAAACAATCAAATCTTTCTTCTACGTACCAGGGCATGCACTAATAAAAGAGAATTCGACATAATAGTAGAAATAACAAGAAAATTATTAGCCTATTAAATAAATAGAATCTATCTAATTTAAGCATGTCAAGTCATGTATGAAATTTATATTAAATAAATAGAGTAAGCAAAAATAAGATATTCTGCATGCTTAATAATCATACGGACATATATAGTCAGGTTAAACATCAATAATCAATCATGCAAGGAAAAGCAATAACAATCATAAAAATAATATCCATATTTATCTTTGTATGTAGGATACTAATCTAGCTAATATAAGACATCTAATATAATATCCAGTCCATTTATTACACGACACTTGGTCTCCATTCCAAAGATAAGGATATAAATTTAGCATCTCTCACCAACGGATCAGGTATGACTTGATTGCTACCATGCAATTCCTAACTCCATGGTAACCTATCGATGGAAACCATCGATAATTGTTCCCATATCCACTAAGGAATCTCGAATAGTCATGAAATCATTCGATTCATCCCATTAAGCACTAGCTAGTTGAAGACACATTCATTATGAAATAAATGTACAACCAACCCCTTCTACCGACACATGAAATAGATAACACCTCTTCCATATGAAACTAACCACTCTGATCAGGTTAGCACTACCTCACTTCGAGTAATGGATTCACAACTAGTAATAAACATAAACGATTTTCACTAGAGGAATATCGCTTCCCAATTGGTACATCTCTAACTCCACACACACACAAAAGCAACCGCATTTCCTACATGCATATATGGGAAGAAAAAAAATTGTAGGAGGCCAAGAATTCCAACCATTGCTGGTAGAAAAGGTCAAAATATCTCATGGAGAAGAGAAACTCCAGTAATACAACATCACTAAACAATTCTAACTCCGTTAATAAATAGTGCCTCTCATCCTCAAAAGTGAAATATATTGTCATCGTCTCTTTATCGAGAGTCTAGTACTCCATCTCGTGCATCTTTGGTTATCAACTAAAATGTGACAACCTTCCATTTGAAAACACACTGCACCAAACCAAGAAACACAACCAATTGTTTCTTATCGACTTGTCATTCTATCTCAGGAAAGTAATTGATACATCCATGTGTCAACTTCAAATTCCAAATCGTCTTAGCTCCCGCAAGATCTCTAATGGATCCCTACTCGAGATGACGTGACCCAAGCTCTACACTTTTGTTACCAAAAAGTGAAACTCCAACAATCTATAAGAAAATGGTATTTTCTCAACGCCAACAACACAAATTCCAGTTATACCTTGTGCTTTATTTTTATCCATAGAAGAACAAAAAATAATCAGATAGCACAAGCATAACTCATTCAAGTGATATCTCAGAACATAGCCCAAGAAATCAATAAAATGTGCTGACTCACTGGTTAGCCAGAATGGCTTAACCAACTATAAAATTCAAAGCAACATATGAAATGCTGTAATCGTCAAACATCGCCCAACTACCCCAATTGGTAAATCTCCCTTGGGAGATCCAACCAAAGACCCCTTGCACTCTCAAGACAATCAAATGAGCTACCAATCAATGGGAATGGATCCTCGCTCGCTTCCTTATCCTAAGGTGCCATATTCCCTAGAGGCATAACTATTGGTTAAATATTTATAACCAGATGGATGTGGAGCTTAACTCAAATATGGTGGTAATCTGGTCATCCTATCGAGTGTGTCTAGAAACGTACAAGCTACAAGCTCAGGTAACGACTCGTTATTAGTCTCGACCCATTATCATCCAATCATAAGTGACTCGTCTATTGAAGATCTAAGTCTCAGACCACTATCGCTAAATCAAGGATGAATCACTACTGAAAAGAAAAATGTCCTAGCCCACTATTATCACCAGCAACCTTTCAATACCACCAATGTTATGTATCCTCCAAGTAGGGGAACTACTAGACTCAAATTTTAAGCCTAGTTAAGTTCAATAGTCAACAACAAACAAACAAATTAGCAAACAAAAAACCATGACTCGATGAGATTTAATTTTTGACGAACCATGTATACTACCAGTATATATAATATATGCCGTAACTCTCCCTCACTTTGAGGTCTAAAACTAAACGTCGTGGATGCTGCAATCATCCATAATGTTTAATTTCTAACGACCAAACATGGGATGTTACACACATATATAGTCTAATCAATCCTTCAACACTGTAAAGTTACAATAAAGAAAGAAAATTAATTATCACGACTCCCAATCTTGTCCCATCCACTAGACCATAAGGCTACATGGAACGATGAAACCTCGACGTCAAATAAAATATTTATGGAAATGCCATTGATGGTAAAACAACATGGAAATTTCAACTGTCACTTTAGGGATTTAAGCTAAGGAAAATCTCGATTTCTTTCAAAAATTTAAGAATAACAATTAAAAGGGTGATTTAATAAAGTTTTAATCATCTTTTGGTTATTTATAAGCTGTAAGAAAATCGTTCTTGAATTTTGTTTAACTAGGAAATTAGTTTGTCTCAAACCTGAAAATGTGACTGATAACCAAATCCTGGATTCTCAACGGTTTGACGGATAAAAGCTGTACAAAGGTGAAAAAAAACATGTACACACATATAAGATTATGATAATATAGGTACATTAAGTTAATAAGGAGATTAATTAAGCTAAGAAAAGATTAGAAAAAGTAAGTATAAGAAGACACAAATGATTTACTTTAATAAAATAATATCACTGCCTACCATAATTACTCTTACACAACCATCATGAAACCTATCACATCTCTCTTAAACATGATGTGAAAAGTCCAAGGGGGGCATATGGCCTTTTAGAGGTGGGGTGAATAGGGGTATTTTGGGAAATTTCCCATAAGATATTTTGTTCTAGGCTTTGCCTGTAAATATCCACCCATTTCCCCTCATTTCTTCACACCACTTTTTCTCTTCTTCCTCCTCCTTAAGCTTTCTAATGGATTCTAAATACTAATAGAAAAATATAGAAAAGAGAGAAATTTATTCAAAACTCATCTAATTATCTTAAGGCATTGAAACTATCGCCAAACCACTTCTTATCTTTATCCAAAAGTCACCACCATTCAACAAAGCTTGGAGATCCAAAATACTACTCTACAAACTCAAGTATGTTAGCAATAAGGAGTGTAGGAGGAAGGCCGAGCTTAGGAAATAGGAAGGAACATGATCAAATTACTTTGTTATGATTATAGCGAAGCAATTGCAAATTTTAGGAACGTCTGAAACCAATCGAAGGTGAAAACTCAACCTTAAACAACCCTAACTAAACACAAGTTAATTTTGTTAGGTGAATGCTAAACTATGGTTATATGAATGCTAAATGATTCTTATGAATGCTATGTTGAATGTTTGACAAGTTTGGGCGCTTATATGTTTGATTGTATGGATGTTTAACAAGACACGTTAAATACACGTCAATAAACACAAAGGAAATCACGTTCCTTTCATTGGATGAAATGATGAAAAATGAATTATTAAACCTCTCAAAAATGATATGAAATGTTTTAGAAATTAAATATAAACACTTCCAATTGTATAAATGAAGTTTGAAAAGAATATGAATTTTCAAGCAATTTTGGTGTGTCGCGAATCGATAACTCGCGATTTCGCTATTTAAAAAGTCAATTTTTTATCTTGAAAAGTATGAATCAAATTTTTTAAAGAAATATTTCCCAAATTATTTTAAACATCGCTTCCTAATAAATCGAAAAAAATCAAGATTTCACTGAGTTTATTTTGAAATAGGACCAAAACAAGATTTTGAAAACATCGCGGTTTCAAAATCCTATAAACGCGGTTGTTAAATGATGAGAATTTTTAATCTTTTAAAAATATGAAATAAATCTTATAAATAATTTAAAATGGTTTAAAAGTTATTTTAGTTGATTTTATGAATCTTACAATGATAGAAAAGTCATTTTAATAAATTATGCTTAAATGACATTTTTGCAAAGCTTCAATAACAATTGAAATTGAAGTTTAAACTTAACAAATCTTCTCCAAATATTTAATGAATGTTTTTAAATGATTAATGAAATAATTTTGAAGACTGTTTTGAAGAACTATAAATTAATTGAAGATATTATCTAATTGAATTACATCAAATAAGCAATGATTTGATCTTGGCCCTAATAAGTCGACGGGTAAGCCTAATTTTTCTATTTTTAGGATCCGGATGTGGGATGTTAATCAAGGAGAGGTTCAGGAGCAATCAGTTCCCTGACGCACTTGGCCCTTTCCTGACGAGAACTATATAAGGTTGAACTGTCGGAAACGAGTTAAGTATAAAAGATCAAATTTTGTAAAGTTAATCGGACCTCTTGGAGATGATCTTATATTTAGTATCAAATTTACAGGAGATAATCCTTACTGTCCATAAGCATTCAAATGGTGTTTACAGCGTTATTCGATGGATAGTCAGGTTTAAACACGGAAGTTGATATCAAGTAAGATAAGTATGATTTCTTAGGATCTATTAAACTAAAATGGACTTGCCATCCAAATGACTTAATGAATGAGGTTTAATAATTTTGTGAAATCACCCGAAGAGTATTTGACAGTTATACATCCCTAAAAGACGCTTATGAAGTAATGAATTAAGAAGTGAAGGACACCAAACATCCAAACTACTTAAACTGTATTTTTGCGTTGATTGATCCGAGGAGTTCGAAATCTAATTTGGGTGATTTCTATCTAAAAACCACTTTGGATCATTTAAATGTTTCAAAGTAACGAAGATTGAAGACTGAAGAATTATGGAGACCGAATGAAAGGTTGTTGTTAAGACCCTCGGGGGATTTATCCCATGTTACAATGATAGTAATTTTACATTTAGGTCTTTGATTGGCTCGTCCAAATCTAGGACGACTTGTATGGATGGATGTTGGTGTTATACTTCCAATACACATTTATTGATCTCCACGAATGTACATCTTCTTGTTAGCAGAGAAGGCAACTTATGTTTGCTTAACACCCTTCTCTGAGACGTACGAGCTCAGAGGTTGTACATTAGTGGAAATTAGTGGCGTGTTTTGGATGTGGAAACATGACATTTAAAATGAAGGAAGTGATTGAAGCAAAAGTAACCGTAGACCTCTAAGCCTCAATAACTAGTGCTGGCAAAAACAGGGCATGCAATGAGGTCAGTTTGGGTAGCTCCCATGAGAAGATGTTATCACCCTTCTAGATTACTCATTCTATGTTGAGTAAGTGGTGTATGCTATGAGATTTCTCAGGGGTGATAGGTCAGTTACAACCGAGGTTATAACGTATTCGGTAGTGAACCACCTGGGGAAAAGATCGATGCAATAGTTCTAGTCTTGCTAGTTGGAAAGATGGAAGTGGTCATCGGTACATCCCTTTAGAGATGTATTATATGGGAAGGTAGTCCCTTGCCTTTCCATCACATGGAAATCCATTTCCCTAAGAGCTTATGAATTATATTATAGATCCCCCATCAGGGTTGTGGGATTTAAATAAAGCAAAAAAAATTCTGTTTATATTATTTATTTTAATGGTTTTTGTCTCGCAAATCATTAAAAAATAATATCAAACAACTTCGATATATGATGATTTTGTTATCATAAGGTAAAAACACATGCCATTTGTATGTGTGATCGTGGTCTTATGGGATACACTTTATTTCCAAATGCGAAATTAAGTTTCTCACACCAGTCCCACGAGTGACCCGGAGTTTCCCTTTCTTTCCCTTAAACTCTTGGTTCCCCTTTTTTCGTCAGACAGCCTAGAGATTTTAGATGGATAACATCGTATTGGAGAATGAAGCCATGGAGCATTTTGAAGGCTATTGGTGCATGGAGCTTTGGAGTCCTACCCTTTTTTCCTATCATTCTATTACATTTATGTTTTCCACCACCTGTACGAATGAGCTGCATAACCATTTTCGTTAAAGTAGTACGTACCAGACTACTTTCTTGTATTTCCTAATGTAAATTATTAAAGTTTAATATGATGTAAGATTTTTTTCGTTCTATTTTTCTATCTATACTTCATTTTTTACTCCAAACTATCTAACTCTTCGGCATCACATCTCGGGAATGTGAATATCAAGGATGCACTAGTGACAATTTTTAAGGTCGAGGAGTTGGGTCGTTTCATTTGGTATCAGAGCTTAGGTTAAGTGAACATTTAAGACTTGATGGGGTCAACTCATTAGAGATAGGGTTTGTAATTCCCTAGAAAGAGTTTAGTTCGAGAGAGCGCATGTAAAAAGTTTTTAATAGGCATGTTGCATACACTTTAAAAGATAAATCATCTCGATTCTAAGGTGTATTTTTTACTATTTGAATAGATGGTAAAGTTGAACGGAAGAAGAGGTTTTAGAGCATGTGGAAGCAACATGGCCAATAGTTAAAATACAGATGCCACGGTAGAGGAACCAATGATTCTAGGCGACCTCAAGCTAACTTTCCCACCTTATGTAAGAATTTCACGAGTTTGGGAGGCAAGGTTTTAAATGAACTAAATCCATTATAGAAGTATTGGCTCATTCACGCTCGTGCGAATGAATCTTCAAAGGATTAGAAATTCCAAATGGGTAGTAAAGATTTATGACCTCATGGAAACTATGGGTACGAGCCTTGGCTTGGTTGAAAACTAGTATTCAGAGAATGGAATGACATGGGATCGATTCAAAGAAGTGTTAGAGGAACAATATATGGGGTGGAAGGAAAATCTTGACTGTATCGAAGCTTTATGGATCTGAAACAGGAGGTGATGACGATGTAGGAATACTCGAACAAGTTCATTTAGTTATCTTGGTTCAGGCTAGAGTTAATTGACACCATATAGAAAAAGAATGAAAGGTTTATACTGGGAATGAAGTAGGATTCCGACGAGAAAATGACTGCACACGTAAAGGGATCTTTCGTCGACTTGGTAGATTTTGGATTTCATTATGAAACCTTAAAAGAAGAACCCGATAATCCCAAACCCTAGTAATAATAATTAGAGGAATAGAAAGTTCAAACAACCAGGGAAGAAGCCGGTACAGAACCAAACTAGGGGAGGAACAACAACGGATGTCACATGTTACAACTGTGGACAGAAAAGACATATTTCTTTGCCTTGTCCAAAACCCCAGACCCCTAGGAATTCATGCTACATCTTCCACCAGACCGAACATCTATCTAGGGATTGGCCGATGAAAAAATGATAGCAAGTCCGGGTCTTTGCGATTAAGGATGATCCTTCTACCTCAAGGAATGTTAAGGGAAAGAGAGTTTTCGAAGGTAAATTTACATAAATGATATTCCGACTAGAGCATTGTTTGATACCAAGGATTCCTATTATTTAATCATGAAAGAATTAATTAACAACTTAAAACTCATCCTCATGACATTAGAAAAACCGATACGAATAACTAACCCAATTGGAAATAAAACCAGTTTAGGTATCGTATGTGAAGATGTACTATAAACCATGCCTCTAAGCTTTTCATACAATCTGATTATCTATAACAGCCTGCATTTTATGTATCGGAAGATCGTAATATATTTTTATTTTATTCCCTGAGAGTTGGATCATTTTCATATTTTAATATGTTGCTTATAGCGATGTGAGACATGTCCATAAATTTTAACAATTTTGTTTGTGACCATTTTGCCCCTATCAGTCTTGTACAACTTTTGACTCAGGCTGATTCAGGTGGTGAGACTTGTGCCATTGGAAGGAAATGATGACTGCCTTTCCGTAGAGTGGTTACATTAAACATTTGGCTTAGCGGTTTGGGAAGAATCGTTGTTTTAAGGTTTAACATTTGATTGTTCATGTTTGTGAAGCCTTAATGGGCTGATTTGGAAAGGCCCATTAGTGGGCTAGTGGAAGGGTATAAATAGGGGGTGGGAGGTATAGGAAATGGTTTAGTTTCTCTTTTCTCTCATTTGGTGGCCTATGTTCCTCCTTCCTCTAACACATTTCCACCATTAAAAATCAAAATCTAAGGAAGGAAATCGAAGATCTACACCATTGGAGGCTAGATCTACATCATTTGAAGTGTGAGTTCATCGGATCAAGGGGTTTGGTTCGAATTGCTTACTATCCAGAATCTCAATTCATTGTTTTGCATTAATTTGGAGAATTGGTGAGTGATATACATCTCTCACATGGATTCAATGAAGTATATCAAACTCAAGTGTACCATAGATCTATCCCTTTGTAAGTCCATTATCATATGAATCACTCTGGGATCTAAGTTAGCATATTCAAAACCGTAATTCTTATGTTATTTCAAAAGTTTATGCAAGTTAGATCTGCAATTCAGATCATATGTTCATTTATCATGATTTTTGGTGAAACTTGTATTACTTATGATGAAAAACATCATTTTTATGTTGTTAAGGGTTTCATATCATGTTTGTGACCATATTTGATGAGTTGGATGAGTTGGTTTCGTCGATTATGTCGATTGGCGAAGTTTTGGTCGAAATTGGACTTGATTTTGGGCTATACAGGCCATGGGTCCAGCACGTAGTATAGGTGAAGTACAAGTGTAGTACATGGTCGGTCGCACGAAGCAAGGTCGGTCGAGCTGAAATGAACAAGGTCGGTCGCACCATGTTGGGTCGAGCAGCAGGGTCGGTCGCACCATGTTGGGTTGAGCAAGCAGGGTCAGGGTTTGTGAAGCAATGGGGTCGAACATGGCTTGCGGTCGATCGAGCAGAGTTGTTCGGGTCGTGCATGCTTGAGGGGCACAAAGTGGTCGGTCATGCCTTGAAGCAAGTTGTCAGGTCGGTCAGAAGGATCGGTTCGAGCAGAGTGATTTGGGTCATGCAGGGATGCTTCGATTCAAGCAGAATGTGGTCGGGTCATGCATGTTGGGGTCGTTCGTAGCATGATGGGGTCGGTCGATCGAGCAACATACGGGTCGGTCGCACAGGGCCATTTCTGAAGAATTTTTTTTATATTTTCGGGTATGACCCAGATTTAAACAAAAGGGTCTGGAAAAAATATTTTCTGGGGGCAATCCCATGAACCCTATTCGCAGTGCAGTGATGTAATATGACTCATTGATGGTGTTACTTCGATGTAAATTCAAGTAGGAAGGTTCGAAGTGTTGAAAGATTTTTGTTGATCGGTGTAGAACGGCGAAAGAGGTAACAACTCAAAGGTCGTGAGTTGGTGGATAATGGTTGCTCGAGAAGGTTGCTTGAGCTATGAAAAGTCATCGGGTTAGATGACTCAAGACATGAAGGTGGAGAGATTATCGTTATCATAAGTTCAAGCAGGCTCGAAGCAAGGGAACAATAGAGACGTATAAAAGACCAGTTGTTGGTTGAGTACGCGGGGTATCGTTGAAATGCCTAGTTGTCAAGGTTAGACAAACATACGTATCGTTGAAAGGCGTATGACGTTTATGCTAGAACTGAGGTTACCATTGGCCTTTGAACATGGCAAGGTAGGCCATCATACGATTAACGATGGTTTCAAAGCAGGATTAGCAGTGATAGCCAGGGTCTGTTATGGTTGATTGGTTGCCTTGTTTGCACCGTCTCATGTAAATTGTCCAACGTCGAAGGAGATGATTCTTGGGTGCTTTTCTGATATTGGTTTAGGCCTCTGGGGCTTGTTCTTGAGAGATGTTGAATTCGATTAGGATGGTTTACGTGAGATACATATAATCTGGATGCTATGAGTGCTAGTGGTGTTTGATTTTGATTTCCATGAGTGAATGATTGTTATGGTTTCCATAAATGAATGGTTGAAGTGCTTGAGGTAAAGGCTATCACTGTCCAATGTGGGGAAGACGGGGTTGAGTTCTTCTCTGGTGTTGTGGGTAGATTAGTATGTTTATCTGTCCATTCTCATATACTTTATTGTTGATGTTTGTTAGCTGTTTTATCACACACTAAGACTGTTGTCTGACTCAAGGTTTTATATTTCCCTCTTATTACCTTGGGCTGTTCATCCGGTTATGGATGGGCAAACTAGGTGTCAGGTGATAGCTTATTGAGGACGATGTTGCAGTTCGGAGACGAGCAGGAGGCTAGCGCATTATTACCTATTACCTAGTATTTGTTTTCGCTGTTTGAATTGCTCTATGAGTGTCGTAGTGAGGCTTTATCTACAGACTTTGATATTTCCTATGATTCTTGGATAATCTTCCAGGATGTTGTGAAAGTTTCAAAAGTTTGTTATGTGATGCTTCACTATTATTACCAGTTTTATATTTTCTACTATACTTTATCCTTGCGCTGTGAGTTCTACGATAGGATATGATGTTTTTTACCTACTCTGATGATCGTCCATAGATGCCTAGCACACATTTCAGCGCATTATTCCTCTTGTTTAGTGTAGGGGTTATGGGCGGTCGTCACATTATCATAAATGTTGATCGATTTGAAGTCATACTTGGAATGGATAGGCTTTCCAAATATAAAGATCTTCTGGATTGTGAAAGGAGAATTGTTTGGATAGAAACTAAGGCTGGGAAGGCCGTTAAAATCGAATGTAATGAATCAATCCCCGTGAGAGAGCCTTATGTACTCCCTAAAATCCTTCAAAACAAACTTAGATGAAATACCAATTGTGAAAAACTTTTCAGATGCTTTTGAAGAAGTTAAGAGGTTACCTCCACATAAGGAAATTGAGTTTTGTATTGACTTAATTCCTGATGCAAGACCAACATTCCATTCTTCTTGATGAATGGCCCACAAGGAAGTTTATGAGCTAAGGAACTAAATCGATGGATTGTTGAAAAAGGGATTAATCCGGCTAAGTCACTCAAGCTGGAGCTCGACCATAATATTTGTCACAAAGTCAGATGGCTCCTTAGATTATGTGTGGATTACTGAGACATAAATAAAATGACAATAAAAAACAAGTATCCTCTACCTCACATAGATGACCTGTTTGATAGGTTACATGGTGTTTGGGTATTTTCTAAAATGAACCTCGCC
Organism: Allium sativum; assembly: GCA_030737875.1. Lineage (NCBI taxonomy): Eukaryota > Viridiplantae > Streptophyta > Magnoliopsida > Asparagales > Amaryllidaceae > Allium > Allium sativum. The sequence goes on along the minus strand of CM060916.1, from coordinate 742,757,741 downwards.
ACTATGTTCCATCAATTAATAATTGTATAGGAATGCATTCCTTATACCACGTTTAAGGGACATAATGGCTCCTTAGATTATGTGTGGATTACTAAGACATAAATAAAATGACAATAAAAAACAAGTATCCTCTACCTCGCACAGATGACTTGTTTGATAGGTTACATGCTGTTTGGGTATTTTCTAAAATGAACCTCGCCACTATGTTCCATCAATTAATATTTGCAGAGGAATGCATTCCTTATACCACGTTTAAGGGACATAATGACTTTTATGAATGATTAGTTATGCCCTTAGGACTAACTAACACACCGTCTTATTTTGTGGATCTAATGAACCGAGAGTTCACGGAAGTGCTTCAAAAAATTATGTTAGTCTTTATTGATGATATTCTCATATACTCCAAAACGGAGGAAGAACACGAGAGACATCTCGAGATAGTATTAAAGATACTGAGAAGGAATGTGCTAAAAACCAGGTTTTCAAAATGTCGTTTTTGGGAAGAGAAAGTGAGGTTTCTCAGATATGTTGTGTAAAAAGAAGGGATCTCGGTTGATCCTGGAAAGATTATGACCATCATGAACTGGAAAAAACCAAGAACTCTGAAGGGTATTTGCAGTTTCTTGGGATTAGCTTGTTATTATCGAAGATCTATTCAAGACTTTTCTAAAATTGCTCACCATCTAACCAAGTAAACCATGAAAGAAAAAATTTTAAATGGACACCAAAATGCGAGGAATCCTTTCTAGAATTAAGGAAAAGGTTAACCACAACCCTAGTTCAAACTGTCATTGACGAAAGCGGTGGAATAACCGTATATACAAATGATTGTGGAGGAGTAGGAGCAGTAGTCATGCAATACGGGAAGGTCATTGCACACACAAGTAGACAACTAAAAATGCATGAAAGGAATTATGCAAAACATGACTTGGAGTTATTAACCACGACGTTTGGACTAAAAATGTAGCGACATTATCTGCTAGGTTTGAGCTATTTACAAGCCACAAATCTTTGAAATATATTTTTAATCAAAAGGATTTGAATATGAGGCAATAACGCTGGCTAGAATTTCTAGCATCATATGATCTGGATAGTCTATGTATGCCCGGAAAAGCTAATGTTGTAGCTAACATGTTAAGCAGGAAGCAATTAGCATGCAATCATCGCATTTTCAGTAGTAACACCATAACTTTTATAAGAGATAGCCAATAAGCAGGTGGAATATGCAAAATTGAGGAGGATTATCAAGAGTATACAACATGGATATAACTCTAGCTTTACGATGGATAATAAGGGAGCATTAAGACAACAAGGAAGGATTTGTTTTCCAGGTACGGATAGCTTATGATAGAAGGTGTTAGCCGAATGCCATCAGTCAAAACTGAATATTCATCCCGGTGTTAGTAAGATATGTAGGGATGTAAAAGACCTTTTGGTAAAGAAGCATGAAATGAGATATCTCTATCCATGTTATCAAATGTGTAAATTGTCGGCGGGTCAAGAGTGATCAACAGAAGGTGAATGGATTGTATCAACCATTTGAAATTCCAACATATAAGCGGGTTTAGATATCGATGTATTTCAGTATTGGATTTCCCCGATCGAGAAAAGGAAATGAAAGCATATGGGTTATAGTTGATAAATTAACCAAGAGTGCACATTTTATTCCAGTAAAATCAAGTAGAACAACTAATAATTTGGCAGAAATATAAGGGAGATAGTACGACTACATGGAATCCCCAGAAATATAGTCAGCGATCGAGATACTATCTTTACCAACAAACTTTGGGATGCATTGCAAACAACCTTGGGAACAAAGTTAAATATTAGCATAAAGTATCATATCCTCAGACAGATGGACAAACAGAGAGGGTGAGCCTAATTTTTGAAGGTATTTTGAGAGCTTATATCTTAAATTTTGTAGGATCATGGGAGAATTATGTTCACTTAGTATACTTTTCTTAAAATAATAGTTATCAAGCATTGGCATGACACCATATGTAGCTTTCAATGGTCGGCCTTGTAGATCTCTAATTTGTTGGATTGAGACCGATGGTCGATTTGTATTTGTCCCAGAGATGATTATGGAAGCCTATGAGAAAGTAGAAGAAATAAGGAAGAGAACGAAGGAAGCACAAAATAGACAAAAAAAAGCTATGCGGATAAAAGGCGAAGAGAACTGGCCGAGTTTTCTGGCGAATGCCGCATGTTCTTAAAAATAACACCCATGAGAGAAGTAGTAAGATTTAGTCGTACGGTAAGTTAGCTCTTCGTTATATCGGGCCTTATCCTACCTTGGAGCGAATTTACCCTCTAGTTTATCGGGTGGAGTTACTAGCAAGACTGGCGGGTGTGCATAATGTCTTCCACATATCTCATCAACGGAAATATGTGCATGACCCTGAGTAAGTAATAGAATCGACCGCCTAAGAAGATTTGGAGTTATAGCCAAATTTAGTTTTCTTTAGACAACCAATTCAGATCATGGATCACGATGATAAACGAATAAGGAGGACGGTGGTCTGATTAGTCAAGATTCAATGAAGTGGGGATCCGGATGATTACATTCAGAAACGAAGAGAAGAATTAAATAGGCATATCCCAAGTTTAATTTTGTGTAAACTAAGGTATGTACCTTTTATGGTAAAAGCACATATCATGGAATGACTTTGTTGATGAAACAAATAATCTTTTGGGTTATATTCCCTTATTAGTTATTTCGAGGACGAAATTCTTTTTAAGGGGGGAGAATGAAACAACTCGGAAATTTGAACTCTCAATTAAAGGATTTAAGCTAATGAAGATCCCGATTTCTTTCAAAAATTTAAGAATAATAATTATCAAGGTAATTTAATAAAGTTTAAATCTCTATTGATTGTTTATAAGTTGTAAGAAAATCATTCTCAAATTTTGTTTAACTAGGAAATTAGTTTATCTCAAATTGGAAATTGTCACCGACAACAGAATACGGATTCTCAAAGATTAGATGGATAAATATAGAACAAAGGTGTAATACACATGTACACACATACGAGATTATGATAACATATCCACAATAAGTTAATAAGGAGATTAATTAAGCTAAGAAAAGATTAGAAAAGGTAAGTATAAGAAGAGAAAAATGATTTACGTTAATAAAATAATACCACTCCCAATCATAATTAATCTTGCACAACCATCATGACACCTGTTACATCACTCTTAAACATGATGTGACAACTAAAAAGGGGGTGTTCGATTGTGTTGGGGGTGATGTAGGGGCATTTTGGTAATTTTCCCTTAAGATATTTTGTTTTAAGTTTTTTCCTACAAATACCCACCCATTTCACCTAATTTCTTCACGCCACTTTATTATCTTCTTCCTCCTTAAACTTTCTAATGGCTTCTACAACCTAACTAGAAAAACAAAGAAAATAGAGAAATTTACTCACCACTCATCTAAGTACCTTAAGGTGTCGAAACTATCGCTAAACCACATCTTATCTTCATCCAAAAGCCACCACCATTCGACGAAGCTTGGAGATCCAAAATCCCACTCTATAAACCCTAGGCCATGAGGAAAACGGAGGGTAGGAGGGAGGTTGAGATTAGGAAAGAGGAAGGAACAAGTTCGAGTTGCTTTGTTATGATAGTAGCAAAGCTATAGCAAATTTTAGCAATGTTAGAAATCAATCGAAGGTGAGAAACTCAATCTTAAACAACCCTAACAAAACATAAGTTAATTTTGTTAGGTGAACGCTAAACTATTGTCATATGAATGTTAAATAATGATTACGAATGCTACAATGAATGTTTGACAAGTTTGGATGCTTACATATTTGATTGTATGGATGTTTAACAAATCCTGTTAAATACACATCGATAAACACAAACGAAATCACTTTCCTTTCATTGAATGAAATAGTGAAAAATGGACTATTAAACCTCTAAAAAATTATTTGAAATGTTTTGGTATAAATGAAGTTTGAAAAGAATATGAATTTTCAAGCAATTTTGGTATGTCGCGGATTGGTAACTTGCGGCTTCACAAATTAAAAAGTTAATCTTTTGTATCTTGAAAAGTATAAATCCAAATTCTTTAAAGTAAGATTTTTCCGAATCCTTTTGGTTGATATGGGAAATAGGCCTAACCATGCCAAGACCCGATTGTATGCGGGTTATGTAGTAAATTCCAAGAAAATGAGCGAGTAAGTAAATGACACTGAGAGTTTATAGTGGTTCGGCATAAACGCCTACATCAACTTTGATGTCACTATTCATCCTTGTCATCCACAGTTACAAGTATAGTCGAAATCCTCTACTTTGAGTTTAGAAAGTTATGAAACAAGAATAGCAAAGTCCTTGCTAATTCTCTATCAATCCCGAATTGCCATTGTCATTTTCCTAAGTCTGCATGTTGAAAGATATGCTCCGGTGTCCAAATGAGCAAGCTAAGTGCCAAAATGTTGAAGGCGATCTTTTATGCGAAGATCCCAAGTCCAAAGGAGTATCCAAAGTTCGTAGATCCTTGTAGGAAGCCATTAAAGAGCTCCAAGACCAAACGTCTTGTTTTCATAAATGAAACAGTAAAAGGATCCCGAAAATGACCAAGTGCCTCGTATTTATAGGCAAGAGGATACTACACTTCGTATCCCTAAAATTTCGTATACTAGGATCGGTACCAAACCCGGGTGTTAACCTAATCTTCGTGCCTTGACTTCGAAGCACTTCAATTCAATCCAAACGTTTCGTATCTTCAGATATGAAATGTAACTTTCACATCCCAAAAGTTTGAGAAATTTGAATCATTTCCCTTCGCATGCCGGATACGAAATAACATTTCATACTCTAAATTCCTTATGTAAATCCATGAGTGCCAAAACTCTTTGTACTCCCCATTTCATATCCCAGAGATATGGAATTTGATGAAGACAAAAACCAGGGAACCGAAATAAAGAGAAGAAGAGTACCGGTCTTGTGCAATACAAATGTGATTTCGTATCCCAAGCCTTAGCATATTTTGAGCCATCTTTTGGGATACGAAATCCCAATGTTGAGTGTGGGATACAAAATGCAAACCAAGATCATACTTATTTGGGATGTTATCATATTTCCAGAATTTTCCTGAGCACTTCGCAACTTCGACCAAATCGCTCCAAACCTTCGTTAGTTCGTATTTGAATCCCAAGCACTATGAATAACCAAAAATTGACATGTGACTGCCTTATCAGAAAGGTCGATCAACACTTGGCCCGCAAAACATGTCTTTCTATTGGAAGATGTGTTTTGAAGAATCTAGAAATACAAGGATCTAGAAATCGCGAATCGAGAAAAATCCGAATAAAAATCCAATAGCTGAAAACTAGAAAAACACGATAGCGCCGGATCTATTAATAGAAAACCAAAAATGCAGAAACCAAAGAAAATCAACGATTGCTATGGATTGTATTATGATAAATAGCTCAAATCGGAATATTCGAAATCCGTAAAACCAGAAAAACCAAAGCCGGGAAAACAAAGAGACCCGAATTTCAAAAAACAGATGAGGTAAGGCCCATACCTTCAAAAACCAAATGAGTTTCCTTGCCAAGTCCTAACAGAAAAATCCATAACCAGAGCAAATGATCTTTCCAACCCTGACAAGACCACCCGAGATTAACATAAACGATGAGGTTTCTGCCGAGTCCTAACAATAGAACCCAGTACCAAACATGAAAAGTCCCTACCCGCCACTAGACTGAGGGTCTTACCAAGCCCTGACAAGACAACCGTCCCTTCTCGAGAATTGTCCTTACTTAGGGACCAAACAATTGAGAATCCACAATTCCTCAATATGAGTTCATCCTATCACTCTTCGGCGACGGAACCCATAGTTTGTTGATATGAGCTATCCTACCGCTCTCCGACGATGGGACCCATAGTTCATAAGTTCATCGTATCACTCTCCAGTGATAGAACTCGTCAATACGCACTCATCCTACCACTCTCCAATGACGGATTATGTAGTTTCTTGATACTAGTTCATTCTATCTCTCTCTAGCGACGAAACCCATAACTCATACGTACGGATTCGTTCATTCACGCCTGTGAAAGGAATCCATGATCAGTGTCTATCAGTCCATCCAGCCAACATGCGGTGAAATGTACTATTAGACATATCACAGGAACCCATCCAATCACGATCTAGTGATAGGAGTTTGTGGTCGAGGTCTTTAACTCCATCTCTCCATTTTGAAGCAAAGACATCAATAGTTTCATTCTCCACTAAGGGCAATTAGAGCAAATACATAAGAAAATAGTGAACAAAAGGGAATCCTCTGAGCTTCATGGCCCAACATCTGCTCTGAGGGGAAATCGATTTTGCCATCATCACCTCTATCATGGGATGATGATTTGTCCTATGGACCGAGTCTTTCCTCTGTGTTGAGCCGCGGATGGTTATCCCCGCTCGGGCGCCGCCGCTTCGGTGTCAACACAGTCTGGGAGATTTCCACTCCCAACTTGCTCCTCAATCAAATCTCGTAAGTGCCTACACTTTGATGTAGCATGCCTATCCAAATCATGGAATAAGTAGTGTTTCCATATCTTCTCTCCCTCTTAGTAGGTTCTTTCAGAGCCAGTTTTCGATATGCCCGCGTATCCAGGTAAATCTTTTCCATAAATGCATTCAGTTTTGTGTTGGAGGGATACTTCAGCCCCCTAATGCCTTTCTTAGAGCCAGCCTGCTCGTCTTTTGCTATTCTCATGCTTGACTCCAACTTTAAGTGTTTCTTGATCGTTTTAGAACATTAGCTTAAATCATGCTTTGTGCATGTGCATCTTCCTGACATAAATACCTATCATATTCAAAATTAAACTCATTGGGATCCCTCTACAAACTAGCATTAAAGTCAGATTTTTCGGCCACTCCGAAGACAAACACCATCAAGACTATTGACGATTCAAACTTAACTACTGAGGCCACTGCTACATTAAACCTCTACATGAAATTACGCAAAGTCTCTCCAGACCTTCTCTTAATCATCGTCAGTGTCATCACATTCTTTGGCTGAGCTAGATGAACTCTGAACTGCCCCATGAATCTATACACAAGTTCATTCCTAGGGCTCATCGAATCGTTGTTGAGCTGCCTAAACCAAAGCGCAGCCAAATCTGTGAGGAATAGTGAAAACCACTTTTCCATGAGCTTAGGGTATGCCTCGGCTCATCCATGTGCCTGATATAGAGCGTTAGATGTGCGGTAGGATTTGATCTCCCATCATATGGAATCAAAACTGGCAATTTGAAGTTTGGTGGCGCTCTTGCATCTCGGACATCCGAAGTAAAAGGACTCCAAGTTACTGCCTCATACCTTTAGCTAGTCATTCTGCATCAGGTTACACATCGTATGATTTCAGCCAGGCGATCTTAGTTTGAAGAAAGTTGAAAATTTTGCTATCTATGCCTTAGGGGAATTCAGGAATATACACTTTAGGTTGTACTTCAGCAATCCTTCCTACTGGAGTCTCGCGCCTCTCTGTAGTGTTTAAATAAAAATTAACCACTGGTTGACTTCCAATAAGAACCTTTGGTTCAACCCTAACCTGAGAAGCCACAACGGGAGTAATCCTAACTCTTGAAACTATGGGAGCACTTCCATCCAAACCTGCACGCAACGGCTCTTAAGCAATAATTGCAATGTTACCAGTTCCAAAATCCAAAACCAAAGCCTCCCCAGCATTACTTCCATCGAGAGTGGAGGTTCTTCCCTCGAGTCTAGCCGATCCGGTAGCGATTTGCAGATTGATGTCAACACAAGGCTGATCCTCGGGAATTTCCCCAAGTCCCTAGCCAAACCTTGAGGAACACTTGCACATGTTCCCACGATGTTTCCTAGGCCCGACGGCCTTCCAAGACCCTCGATCCGAGAGAGAAGTGTATTCATAGTCGCTTCCTCCTTCAGAAATGCTCTTCTTTCTTTTCCAATTGCAAATTCAAATCCTTAGTCAGATCCTTAACCACTCAGATGATCTCTTCTTGAGTCACATAGTTCGACGGATGTCCAATGGAGGATAATCATTGAATTTCGTCTAACCTCGACCATTTCGAACGAGCCAACAAGATATGTTTCCTATAAACCATCGTTAAATCCGAGAGTAATATGTTTCCTAAGCAAAAGGTCATAGGTTCGACCCCTTCCTGACATGCCAAAATTTTGACATGGGAGATTGGTCTAGCCATGCCAAGACTCGATTGTATGCGGGCCAAAAAATGTTCAAATAAGTAAATGACACTGAGAGTTTATAGTGGTTCGGAGCAAATGCCTATGTTCACTTTGATGTAACTATTCATCCTTGTCATCCACGGTTACAAGTATATTCCAAGTTCTCTACTTCGAGTTTACAAAATTATGAAACAAGAATAGCAAAGTCCTGCTAATTCGCTATTAAGTCCGAATAGTTATTGTCATCTTCCTTAGCCAATATGTTGAAAGATATGCTCTGATATCCAAATGTGTCCAAATGAGCAAGCCAAGTGCCAAAATGTTGAAGGAGATCTTTTGTGCAATGTTCTTAAATCCAAATGAGTATCCAATGTTCATAGATCCATGTAGGAATCCATCAAAGAGCTCTAAGACCAAGCTTCTCATCTGCAGAAATAAACAACAAAAGGAGAGTTCATTGAACTGAAGAGTTTGGAGCAAATTCTTCGATGTACGGATCTAGATTTAAGTGTTTTTGGGTTATTTTGGAGAATTGGTGAGTGATATGCATCTCTCACGTGAATTCAATCAAGTATATGAGTTGTATGATCTTAATTTCCTCATTTTCAAGTCATTTTCCTTAGATCTACATCATGTTATGTCCATTTTCATATGAATCGCCATAGGATCTAATTTAGCAACTTAAAACCAGTGATTTCCACATATTTCCATATGTTTATGCAAGTTAGATCCATAATTTAGTTCATATGTTCATTTCTCATGATTTCAGTGTAGTTTGCATAATTTTGATGAAAATCGTCATATTCAAGTTGTTTAATGATTCCATATCATGTTTGTGGTTGAATTAGGTGAATTGGTTGAGTAGATTTCGTTGATCTTGTCGTTTGAAGAAGTTTTGGTGGAATTTGGTGATGGATTGCACCGGAATGAGCCATGGGTCCGTCGTACAGTACAGGTGTTGTACATGCCCTGGTCGGTTAGTGGGAAGTGGTCGGTCGTGCACCAAGAAGGGTCGGGTCGATCATGAAGGTCGGGTCGGTCGGGCTCTATACTGGTCGGTAGGCACATCGAGAAGGGATCGGGTCAGTCAGCAAAAAGGATCAGTCGAGCTCCCAAAGCGGTCAGGAAGTTCAAGGCAGGTGTTCGGGTCGGTCATGCACGAGTTGGTCATGGAACCGGGTCGTTCGTGGAACAAGGTTTGTTTGTGAAGCATCGATCTCTCGTGATGGGGTCGGTCATGATGAAGGGATCGGTCATGCATAGGTCGGGTCAGTCAGGAATGAATAGATGAGTTCTGGTCGGTCGTTCGAGTTCTGGTCGGTCGATCAAGTCCTGGTCGGTCGGTTGAGGCTTGGTCTATCAGTCAGCGAGATCTGGTTGGTCGGCTCCAAGACGATGGGTCAGTCGCACAGGGTCATTTCTGAAAAATTATACTTTTCGGATACGACCCAGATTAGAACAAAAGGGCTTGATTTTTTTTGGTGGTGATGCCCCCGAACACGTGCCGCTGCGCAGTGAGGTGGCAACTCAAAGGTTGTGAGTTGGAGATGGTGGATAATGGTTTCTCGAGAAGTTTGCTCGAGTTATGAAAAAACGTCAAGGTTGGATGACTAGAAATGCGAAGGCCGTGGAGTCATCATTGTTGTAAGTTCTTGGAAGCTCAAAGCAGGGGTACAATAGAGGCACTTAAAAGACCGGAAGGTTGCTGGTCAAGTACCCTGGGTATCGTTGAAAGGCCTGGTTGTTAAGGTTGGACAAACTATGTATCGTTGAAAGGCGTATGGAGTTCATGCTAGAAATGGGGTTACCATTAGCCCTTGGCATATGGCAAGGTTGACCGTCATATGATTAATGATGGTTTCGAAGCAGGATTAGCGGTAATATCCAGAGTCTTACATGGTTTATTAGTTACCTTGTTTGTACCATCTCCTGTAAATTGTCCAACGTCGAAGGATATGTTTCTTGAGTGCTTGTCTGATATTTGTTTTGGCCCCTGGGGATTGTGCTTGAGGGATGTTGAATTCGATTAGGATGGTTTATGTGAGATACATATAATCTGGATTCTATGAGTGCTAGTGGTGTTTTCCTCTGATTTCCATGAATGAATGGTTGTTCTGGTTTCCATGAGTGAATAGTTGAAGTGTTTGATGTAAAGGCTATCAATGTCTAATGTGGGGAAGACGAGGTTGAGTTCTTCGGAATTGTGGGTAGATTCGTTTGTTTGTTTACCCATTCTCATATACTTTATTAATGATGTTAGTTAGCTGTTTTATCGCTCACTAAGTTTGACTCAAGGTTTTATGTTTCCCTCTTATTACCTTGGGTTGTCCATCCGGTTGTGGATGGGCAGATAGGGGATAGCTTAGTGAGGACGATGTTGCAGTTCGAAGGCGAGCAGAAGGCTGGTGTAATATCTTACCTACTATATAGTATTTGGATTTCCGCTCTTTGTTATTCTTCTCTGAGTGCTATAGTGATGCAAAGTTGTATAAACACTATTGTTGTTATCCATGTATATGGATATTACTTTCTAGTTGTTATGGAAGTTTGGTTTTTTCTACTTCACTATTAATACGTGTTGTGTATGTTCTATTATATTTTATCCATGCGCAGTGAGTTACGACAAGTTCCGATGTTGTTGTTTATCTATGATGATCGTCCACAGCTGCCTGGCACACCTTTCAGCGCATCATTCCTTTTTTTTAAGTGCAAGGGGTTGTGGGCGGTCGTCACAGGATCAGTACCGATCCGAGGAACGGTATCAAACACGGGAGTTAATCAAATCTTCGCGCCTTGAATTCGAAGCACTTTAATCTTATCTAAATGTTTCATATCTTCGGATACGAAATTTAACTTTCGTATCCCAAAAGTTTGAGAAATCCGAACCATTTCCCTCCACATGCCAGATACAAAATAGCATTTTATACTCCGAATGCCTTGTGTAAATCTGCAAGTGCCAAACCTCAATGTACTTCCTATATAATAGCCCAAAGATACAGAATTTCACGAGTACAAAAACCAGGAAACCGAAACAGGAGAAGAAGAGTGTGCCGATCCTACGCAATACGAAATGTGATTTCGTATCGTAAGCCTTAGCATATTTTACGCCATCTTCTGGGATACAAAATCCCAATGACGAGTGTAGGACACGAAATACCAACCAAGATCATAACGATCTCGGACGTTATCCATATTTATAGAGTTTCCCCGAGCACTTCTAACTTTGACCAAATCGCTTCAAACCATCGTGAGTTCGTGCTTGAATCCCAAGAACTTTGAATAGCTAAAAATTGACATGTTATTGCCTTGTCAAAAAGGTGGGTCAATACTTATAACTATAGCTTCCCAACGAATTGAAAAAATAAAGATACGGTTGAGTAGATTTTGAAATAAGACCAAAATAAGATTTGGAAAACATCGTGGTTTTTACAGTTTAAAATCATGTAAACACAATTGTTAAAAGATGAGATTTTAATCTTTTAAAAATATGAAATAAACCTTAAAAATCATTTAAAACATTTTAAAAGTGAATTAAGTTGATTATACGAATTATACAATGATAGAAAAGTCGTTTTAATAAATTAAGCTTAAATGACACTTTCTACAATGCTTTTATAACACTTTCCAATAACAATTGAAATTGAAATTGAAGTTTAAACTTAATAAATATTCTCCAAGTCATTCATGAATGTTTTTAATGATTAATGAAGTAATTTGGAGAATGTTTTGAAGATTTGTTGATAAAATGAAGATATTAACTGATTGAATTAAATAAAATAAGCAATGATTTAATCTTGGCTCTGATAAGCCGATGAGTAAGCCTGATGTTTCTATTTTTAAGATCTGAATATGTGTGTTTAACCAAGGAGATGTTCAAGACCAACCAGTGTCCTGGCTCACCTGGCCCTTTCCTGGGCGAGGACTAGATAAGATTGAAATGTCGGAAACGAGCTGAGTATAAAAGATCAAATTTTCTATAGTTAATCAAATTTGTTAGAGATGATTTTGTTATATTTAGTATTGAATTCCATGGAGGGAATCCTTGCTTTCCACAAGATTTTAAAAGGTGTTTATACCATTATTCGACAAATAGTCGGGATTGAACATAGAAATTATATCGAGTAAGATAAGTATGATTTCTTCGGAACTATTATACTAAAACGGGCTTACCATTCAAATGACCTAATGGATGAGGTTTAATAATTCCGTAAACGCACCCGAAGAGTATTTGAAAGTTATATATCCTTAAAAGATGTTTAGGAAGTAATGAATTATGAAATAAAGAATTCCCAACACCCAAACTACTTAAACAATATTTTTGCGATGATTGATCCAAGGAGTCTAGGATCAAATTTGGGTGATTCCTATCTGAAAACCATTTCGGATCTATTAAAAGTTTCGAAGTAATGAAGATTGAAGACTAAAGAATTATGGAGATTGAATAAAGGGTTGTTGTCATGACTCTCAGTGGATTTATCCTATATTACAAATGACGGTAATTCTGCATTTAGATCTTTGACTGATTCATCCAAATCCATGATGACTTTTATAGACGGATGTCCGACGTTGTACTTCTAATACCCGTTTATTGATCTTCACGAATGTACATCTATTTGGTGGTGGAGAAGACAACTTCTCTTAGCTTAACACCCTTCTTTGAGACGTACGATCTCAGAGGTTGTACACACTACAAGAAAATGTTTAATTAATACCAACCGAGAATAGCACGAAAACTTGACTTGTTATAGTTAGATAGGCTAGTTTCCGTTCATAGAAAACATAGCTTAGTTAATTACCTTCTTTTTGAACAAATGCAATATTAAGCAGGGTAAAATTTTCGTTTCCTTCCTTGCCAAACATTACTTGTTTTCTTCCTTTCCAAAGTCCAAAAACCACTCTGAATCTCCTCTCCACTCCAAATCTCCTCTTTGAATCTCCTGCAATCATCTGCTATTCTTGCCTATGAATCTCCTCTTCACTCCATGCTTGACGTAAATTAGTTCTTGCCAAAACATCTATGAAACATCACAATTCCACCATAAGCGGAAATGCTCGATGCTGTGAGATGCACAAAGCCGTGAATTTGGTATAATTTCCTTTTCTCAATTTTCGAGTTTAATGCTTGAATTAATTCTGAGCTTAGTGATATATGAGAAAATTGTTGTGTTACCGGTTATTTCTAAAGAGATCCGGAGTTTACTGATTCTGAATTTCATTGCTAAATGTTTAATTTTGAGATAATGTTTGTATTGGCTTCACAAATTTGAAAGTATTAATTTACCATAGATTATACTAAGTTATTATATCTATCATGGATTGTACTAAGTTTGCTTAATAGACTGTTATTTGTGAAGAGATATATATGTCTGTTTGATTACAAGTTGAAAGTATTATATCACATAAACTGCAAGCAATAATTTTGGTCAAATAATATGGCGATGATAATCAGATAAAGGAAAATGTAAAATTAAAGGGAAATTTATTGACTATATTTAATATGTACCTGCATCAATCATACATTTTTCAACTTTATATGCACACTGATAAATTTCAAATAAATACTCTACAGGATTTCCACCAAAAAAGTTAATTCATGATAATGTCGTTGGTAAAACTCTTTGAAGCATCCACCTAGGTCCCAGATAAGTGTTAGGTAGGTCTTACCAGCTTACTTTATTTATTATCCCATCAATTATCTCCTCTGTTCAAAAGGATAACTATGAAAACTTGGTCATGCTTCATTGATATGTATGAAAACATGTTATATAATATAAATTTTAAAAACAAAACCGCCTTTGTTGTTACTTTGACAAATGGAAATTGAGTTTTAAGTATTGGAGAGAAGAATATTTCATATAAAAACAAATACGTTTTGTATAAAGTATTGAGAAAATATCGTTAAAAATACACGAGTCTATCATAAATACTTGATTTTGACTAAAATTTATTACGAGCTACTACCAAGCCTTCACCCATTGTTTTATGTACCATTATCCATTTGTTGTAACTTAATTATTGGGTTTGATTTTCTTTGCTATGGTTAAAAGAACGTATATCACAGTTTCTTGTAAACTTTCCCCTTATTCCCTATTGATGAGTGTCAACTATAATGATAAAATATCACATGGTTTGAGCATGGTATTGTCCTACTTTGAAAATTAAAAAAAAAACATGAGATATACAATAAAAAATAATGGTGAAATTTTTTAATTTGATGCTAATTTAGGAAAATACACCTTGGTTTTAAAACTGAACTAAGGCAAATATACCTTAATATCAACTAGCCGCGGTTGATGTTCATGTCTAGAAATTTTCCTTTGTTTTTTTAGAAACCCTTTTGAATTATATCAATATATGGTTTCTAGCTTTAAGTGGTAACAGATTATACTTTTTTTTTCTGAAGTTAGCTTGTATCAACATTATATATGGCGATGGAAAAATACTGAGTGCATTTAAATATGTAGGAATACAATAGTTGGCTTAAAATTAAGTTGAAAATTAATTGAAATTTGATTATAATATAACTTTGTTTTTTAATTTTACTCGAGAACTGTAAGACCCCGTATTTTTGTGAATATCAAAATTAACGAATCTAAGAACACTTAAATTTTAAAAGTGGGAATTAAGGAAAACGGGTTACGCATTACGTTCGTCTCGGAATTTTGCTTGAGATAGAGTCCGAGTTCGCGAGAATCGGACTCCGTATGAAGAAGTTATGGAGTTTAGAAGATTTCAAGTTTATACAGAAATTAAATATAATAATAAATCAAAATCAGAAAATAGTTCAAATTTCAAATTCTGGTAAGTACGGCTTGAGCGAGAAATTTCCCGCTCAGGGGTGTCGCCCCCCCCCCCCCCCCAAGGGGGAGTCGACATAAGTATCGACCCCGCTATAGGGGAGTCGACATAGGTGTCGACCCCTCCCCAGATCCAGCTTCTGTGATGAATTTTTACAACCCCATGCTGATGTGGCCTTCTCTGATTTGCCAATGACTGATTTCTGAGGTATTAGGGCATATGTGTCATGCTATGGTTGGCTGGATGACACATCTATTTGGGTTGATGGCTCTGATTTCTCCTAGACTAATCTAAAGGCTAGAATTGAACCTAGACTTCTATATAATCACCTCAAACCTCAACCCTAGAACTCATTCAATGAAGCCATCATGATGTTCGTCTACAAACTGGCCTAGCCTCCATTCATCTACCCCAAACTAGAGAATCAAATTCAAACTAGGAATCAATTAGAAGAACTAGAGAATCAAACGTTTACATCAAAGGATAGCTTTTCAAATTTAGAAATCAGATCCCAGAAATCAAGATCCGTCCTTTTCCTGTAAGTACAGTTATTGTTCAGATGTGAACACCTAATAAGAAATCATGACTGTAATAACTGGATCTAGAACTATGCCTACTTCTACTCGTGCCTATCCTTTTGTCAATTCTGAATTTCTTATGCCTATTGGACTGTTATGACTGACATAGAAAAGCCTATTATGCCTATTGGACTGTTGTGACTGACGTAGTAAAACCTATCATGCCTATTGGACTGTTGTGACTAACATAGAAAAGCCTATCATGCCTATTGGATTGTTGTGACTGACATAGTAAAACCTATCATGCCTATTGGACTATTGTGACTGACATAATAAAACCTACCATGCCTATTGGACTGTTGTGAATAACATAGTAAAACCTATCATGCCTATGAGACTATTGGGACTAATACAATTGAACCTATCATATTGTATTAAATTTGTGGTTCTTTTATGTATGTAATTTGCGTGCTAAGTTATGTTCATACATGTTATATGTTTACATCCAAGCTAGTACCCATGTTTAAGATCTATATAAGTTCATGTTTATACAATTAGACTTATGCTAGTTCGCATGTTAATTGGATCTAATTTAAATGAAAGATCACGTTTATATGCTTAATTAAGTTTATGTCGTTATATGCCAATTTTATATTACACATATTGATCTATGTAGTTTTATGCCTGTTGGAATGTTACATGTCCCTTTCTTTTCACTTTTGTTTATAAGTTAGGCTAATTTGCGAGCCTAGCGTTCTACGTGAATTATGCGAATGAATAACGGGGGAGACGTTGGGAGAAAAATATTAAACTACGTGCTATTGGCATAGATTGGCTCATAATCATGTAAATGATTAGTAGCATGAATTGGTAGAATTTGTATACCTAAAATTATGGACATAATTTAGAGGGTAAATGGGGCATGTCTTGAATTGACAACACTTGTGGATAATTTACATATGAACATAAATTGTAAATATGTAAATTAATTAAAAGATGATTATGCCTAACCCGAGGTTAGAATGAGTTACAGTGTAAGACTGCCCGGAACCGCTCGGCACATCCAGCAACCATAACAATATAAATCTAATGTGAGAGATTAGAGCATTAAGCCCATAAACCCGAGGTTAGATTCAGTTGCAGTGTAAGACTTCCCGCAACCGCCCGACACATCTAGCAACCGCAATAATATAAATCTAATGTGAGAGGTTGGTGCTTTAATGAATGAATTAAAGCTAAGAAATAGACAGGCTAAGAATGTTAGGGTTAAGTTAATTAAGGCAACATTTAACCAAGGCAACATGTTAATTTAACAGATGGGTGGGGTTAGGTTAACTTAAGAACACTTAACCATTATAACATGTTGATTAGGAAATCCTAGTAACGGGGGCCCATTTCAGCAGTAACCCACATATAAATGTTTCACGGTATCCTGAACTAGGTAGGGTGGGGCACGATTACTGGGCCGATTATAAGCGGTCAAAATAGCGACGGGTGGTGCGGTAGTGTATGTCTCTACGGAGTACGGGCTTGCACGTGCTCCGAAGCGGGAAAAGCAGGCACTGGGCATCAGTAGTATACACTGTGCATCTAGAATTTGTGTCGGGTTGCCACCATAGGAATTGATACACCCTATGGTGGGACTAGCACAGGTATCTACAATCGAGCAGGGCCGAATGACACAAGTAATAAATGCATGCGAGAAGAAGCCGACTGAAAAAGGGATCACTTTGTTATGAACACATGATGGTAGTTAAACACTCGTTAGAAGGTGCAGAGAAATAGAAATGAGTGCGATAACATATTCAGTTTATCTTATCTTATGTTATCTTATTTCTATGGTATTGTCCTATGTCAAGTTTATTCATGTAATGATCCTTTTACCTGTTTACATGCTAAATAATCACTGGACATACCAAACTTATGTCTGACTCATTTTCTTTCGCCTTCTTTTCTTCCGTTTCCCCCCAGGTCCACAGGGAGGGAATACTTCAGCTTAGTGCAGACCTTTTCAAGCTTGAAGAGAGTAGATGTATTGCTTGGATTCTCTTTTCTTGGGCTATGGCTGTGGTTACACTTTTATTGGGGATTTATGCTGCTTTACTTCTGTTTTATGCTTCTTTATGTACTTGGAGATTTAAATCAAGACAGATGTTTTGTTGTAATAATTTAGAAGTTGGGTTTTGAGACAATGCTTGTAATGTTTTGACTGAACCAGCTATTAAATAACTAATTTCAGTTTTCCGCTGTTCATATGTTTGTCCTATAAATTATTTGTGTCTTTTGCCTAAAATGCTTCACCAAAGTTAATGCATTCCCTTTGTGAGTGACCTTAACGGAGATGTGGTGTTTCACTTGGTATCAGAGCAATGGTTTACCAGATCAGATAAAAGTTTTGAAAACGATTTTTCAAAAAAAAAAAAGAATTTTAAAGAAGCATTTTCAAGAAAAGTTTTGCTTTTATTTTAAAGGCATAATCCCCAAAGCCATATGCATTATCCTTCTATCCTCATTTTTGAACCTTTTCTTTTCGTTTCAGCATGTCTGGGGATCTTAATCTTCCTGAGGGCGTACCGGTACCTGGTTAGTTCAGAAGGTACCTGGAGGCTAAGGCTAATGACGCAGGCCCAGCAGACGTTCCTCCTCCCCCAGTTGCAGCTGTTCCTCCTCCTCCTCGTGTGAATGCTTTCTCGAAGATATGTAGAGACTTTCGGGCCATGGGTGGAAAGAACTTTAATGGGACTGAGTCATTTGTGGAAGCAAGAAAATGGCTCAAGGAAACAAAAGATTTGTTTGTTATCTTCGAAGTAGATGATAGGCAGAAGATACAATTAACTGTATGGTTACTTAAGGACTAGGCCTCTTACTTGTGGGAAGTTACTAATGCTGAGAGACCAATTGAAACTTGGGAGGATTTCAGAATGAGATTTGAAATGAAGTTCCTCTCGCAAGCTGAACGAAACCTACAAAGGAAGCCTATCGGTTAGGGAATACGTCAACCAGTTCAACCAGCTGGCTAGATTCGAACTGGGGTTAGTAAACACTCAACATAAAAATGCTCTCTGATTCGTTAAAGGGTTAAATGAGCCACTGCACAGCCAAGCTATGACCCATATACCTATGGGTGCGACTTTGAGAGAGTGGTGGACATGACATTGTTATAAGAGGAAGACAAGGATGGCAAGAAAGGGGAAAAGGTGGAAGAACCTCTGGATAAGAAAGTGGAGGGATCGCAAAATAAGAAGACGGATTCCAAGAAAGGCGGGAAGAATAACAAACCCCATGAAAAGAGGAAGTGCAAATTTGGTGGCATACCTGGACATCTAATTAAAGACTGCAGGAAGAAGAAGAGGAAGATGGGTGGCTGCTTCCAATCCGGCGAGACAGGACATATGGCTAAGGATTGCCCAAAAAGGCAAGGGCAAGGGCAAGGGCAGAGGACTGGATCCACTTCTGGAGGGCAGGTTCACGCTCTCATTGCTCCCCCATAAGAAAGAGGTAGAAATATTTCTGTTGAGAGTTTATTTTATCTTTCTGATCATCCAGTTCGTACTCTTTTTTATTCTGGTGTATCGCACTCTTTTATATCTACTGCTTTAGTTGAATCTCTGCACCTAGATACCAATATAGTAGATGATCCCATGGTTGTTTCAAATCCAATTGGGGGTTCGGCTTACTTGTCAATGATTTGTTTGGATTTGGAAATTTCTATTCTAAGTGTTGGGTTTAGATGTAATGCTTATGTTTTGGGCTTCATGGGCTATGGGTTGATTCTAGGCTTGGATTGGTTATCCAGTAATGGTGTCGTCCTCGATTGTGAAAAGAGAGTGGTTAGACTTATGACTCGCCTCGATAACACTCTCAAAATCTCTTGTAATCCCATGAACTCTATTATGCTTAGCTATCTAGAATCTCTTGATGCATCTGTTGAAAACTTACAATCTGTTAGAACAGTCCGTGAATACTCGTATGGCTTCGAAGAGGTGAAAGGTTTGCCTCCAAAGCGAGAGATAAACTTCCGCATATACCTTGTTGATAACACAAAACCTTTTGCTTTACCCGTTAGACACATGGCTCTAATAGAAAGGAAAGAGCTCAGTAAGCAAGTTAAAGAGTTGCTTGAAAAGGGGTTCATAAGGTGGAGTATTTCTGAATGGGGTGCTCCAGTGATGTTTGAAACCAAAGCAGATGGTTCACTTCGTCTGTGCGTGGACTATAGGGAGCTAAACAAGCTGACCAAGAAGAATAGGCACCCACTTCCTAGAGTAGACGACTTGTTTGACCAATTCGTATATGCCTCGGTTTTCTCCCAACTAGATCTGGCCACCGGATTTCATCAGCTAAGAGTGGCTGGAGACAACATAGATAAGACCACGTTCAAGACCCCGGATGGTTTCTTCGAATGGCTAGTCATGCCTTTCGGCTTGATAAACGCACCTGCCTACTTCGTAGACTTGATGAGTAGGGTGTTCAGAGAGTTCCTTAATAAATTTGTAGTGTTCTTCGTGGATGACTTTTTGATTTTCTCAAAAAGTGAGGAAGAACATGCTCTGCATTTAAGGGAAGTTATGGATACTCTTCGTGCACACCAGCTGAAAGAAAAATTCTCCAAATGCCATTTTTGGAGAGAAGAAGTAAGGTTTCTTGGACATGTGGTGTCCAAAGAGGGGATAGCTGTTGATCCCTCAAAAGTAGTTGCGGTGCAAGATTGGAAGATCCCTCGGAATGCAACTGAAGTATGAAGTTTTATCGGGCTAGCGGGCTTTTACAGAAATTTCATTAAGGACTTCACGAAGATCTCAGCCCCACATACTAGGTTGACGAAGAAGAACCTAACTTTTGCCTGGGATTTGGATTGCGACATTGCTTTCCAACAACTAAAAAGGGCTCTGACAACAGCCCCGGTTCTGATATTGCCTGATGGGAGTAAGATGTTTATCGTATACACAGACGCATGTGGTACAGGATTAGGCACTGTCTTGATGCAAGAAGGCAAAGTAGTTTGCTATGGAGGAAGGCAGTTGAAGGTACATGAGAAAAACTACCCAACTCATAGTTTAGAACTAGTTGCCACTGTTTTTGCTCTTAAGTCATGGTGTCATTACCTACTAGGAGAAAGGTTTGAATTGTTTACTGACCATAAATCGTTAAAGTACCTTTTCTCATAAATCGTTAAGACAACAAAGGTGTATGGAATTTCTGGCCTCATACGATTTTGAGATTGCTTATACCCTTGGCAAGGGCAATGTGGTGGCGGACGCCTTAAGTAGGAAAAAGCTGAACTTAAGTCCTCTCTTTGTAGAAAGGAAAAGCTTGGAGTACATAGCAAACTTTGACTTTAGACCCTCCTTTGAATTTGTACATGGTTTGTCAGCATCACTAGAGGTGCGGCCTACTCTTTTGGACTTAATAGGAATGGCGCAACGTGAAGACCCTCAGCTAGTTGATGTGATAGATAAGCTAATTAGAGGTGAGACTTATAGTCACCTTAATAGATACTCCATCGATGACAAGGGTTGGTTGAGACGGGATGGAAGACTATGCGTCCCACAAGCAAGGGATTTGGTGAAGAAGGTTCTCGAAGATGCACACCATTCTAAGCTGACTATACATCCAGTGGAGACAAGATGTATAAAGACATAAAAAGGGTTTTCTTTTAGAATGACATGAAGAAGGATGTAGCTGAGTTTGTATCTAAATGCTTAATATGCCAGTAAGTCAAGGCAGAGCAAAATAAGCCTGGTGGTCTACTTCATCCTCTAGAGGTCCCACAGTGGAAATGCGATAACATTTCGATGGACTTTATTGATGGGTTGCCTAGGTCAAGAAGGGGCAATACCAGTATTTGGGTAATAGTGGACAGGCTCACTAAAAGCGCTCACTTTATACCTGTTAAAAGTAGGAGGACTGCCTCATCGTTAGCATCCATTTATCTTAAAGAGGTGGTTCGACTGCATGGAATACCCTCTAGCATAGTAAGCGATCAAGATCCTATCTTTACGACCGAGTTTGGGAAGAGTTTGCAAGAGGCTGTACGCACACAGCTATGCTTAACCACTGCCTATCACCCTCAAACTGATGGTCAGACGGAAAGGGTGAACAGAGTATTAGAAGATCTCTTGAGATTGTGCATTCTTGATTTTGGGGGAACATGGAAGGATCACCTTCCTTTGGTAGAGTTCGCCTACAGCAATAGCTACCAAGCCACCATAGGCATGACACCCTTTGAGGCCTTATATGGAAGACCGTGCCGATCACCAACTTGTTGGTGGGAGTCTACAGACAAGTTTGTACTTGGGCCTGGCATGATCAGAGAAACATCAGAGAAGGTGGACTTGATACGAAGATGAATGAGGACCGCACAAGATAGACAGAAGTCCTACGCTGATAAAAGAAGGACCGACCTTGAGTTTGAGGTTAGAGATAGGGTTTTCCTTAAAGTATCTCCTTTGAGGAATATCGTTCGCTTTGGGTCTGTAGGAAAATTGGCACCAAGATTTGTAGGGCCATTTCCTATCATTGAAAGAATTGGGAAGATGGCTTATAAAGTATAACTGCCCGAAAGATTGGCTGGAGTTCATTATGTTTTTCATGTCTCTCATCTACGAAAGTGCTTACATGAGTCGGCAGAAGTTGTGGAGCCAAGCATACTAGAGGAAATAGAAGTGGAGCGAGAAGCGATGGTGAGAAGAGTTCCAACTCGTATCTTGGGTACAGAAGTTAAAAGGCTACGCAATCGTGAAGTCAAGCTAGTTAAAGTACAATGGAGTCATGCAGAGGAAGACGTGACTTGGGAGACTGAGGACAAGATACGCACAGCCTACCCTTATCTTTTTGAGGGTACATCTTTGTTCTCTTGTTTTCCATAAAGTTTATGCATGCTTATATCTATCCTTTTAAGTATATCTCCTCGGTCCTATTCCTTTTCCTTAGGTAGAAACCAATTGATGTAAACATGTATTTGAAAACATGTTATGATTGATTCTTGCAAGTGGTTGCTCGTGGATGCATATATACACACACACTAGGTACTATAACGGCTCAGTCACTTTCATATTGCATATGCATATATGTATTTATATTTGCATTGGAACTTGATGTGCTCTCATGTGGACGTTGCATTTGTATGAATAATTGTGTACTCATGTAGAAGTTACAAAATACGATTAGGAATAATTGCATACATGATGGACTCAAAGCACCGACATGATTTGCATCAAGGAGGTCAACTAAATCAGTGGACCGCCTGATTTTTGCATTAGATAGGGAATATACACACACTATGCATATGATCATGAAAGCATTAGAAATCTTTTTAAGGACAACGGATGCCAGTGATTGATGATTGAGTAGATGGATGTTGGATGTTAGGATACATTCTTCTTAACTTAGAGATTTCGGGGACGAAATCCTTTAAGGAGAGGAGAATGTAACACCCCGTATTTTCTATGAATATCAAAATTAACGAATCTAAGAACACTTAAATTTTAAAAGTGGGAATTAAGGGAAATGGGTTACGCCATTGCGTTCGTCTCAGAATCTGCTTGAGGTAGAGTCCGAGTTTGCATGAATCAGACTCCGTATGAAGAAGTTATGGAGTTCAGAAGATTTCAAGTTTAAACAGAATTTAAATATAATAATAAATTAAAATCAG
This sequence comes from Allium sativum, assembly GCA_030737875.1. NCBI lineage: Eukaryota > Viridiplantae > Streptophyta > Magnoliopsida > Asparagales > Amaryllidaceae > Allium > Allium sativum. The sequence continues at coordinate 742,734,589 of CM060916.1, read as the reverse complement.
AAAACAGTTCATGTTTCAAAATCTGGTAAGAGCGGCCTGAGCGGGAAATTTCCCTCTCAGGGGTGTCGACCCTCTCCAACGGGAGTCGACATAGGTGTCGACCCCCTTATAGGGGAGTCGACATATGTGTCGACCCCCTGTAGGGAGTCGACCCTTCCCCAGATCTAGCTCCTGTGACGAATTTTTACAACCCCGTGCTGATGTGGCCTTCTCTGATTTGCAAATGACTGATTTCTAAGGTATTAGGGCATATGTGTTATGCTACAGTTGGATGGATGACACATCTCTTTGGTTTGATGGCTCTGATTTCTCCTAGACTAATCTAAAGGCTAGAATTGAACCTAGACTTCTATATAATCACCCCAAACCTCAACCCTAGAACTCATTCTATGAAGTCATCATGTTGTTCGTCTACAAACTAGCCTAGCCTCCATTCATCTACCCCAAACTAGAGAATCAAATTCAAATTAGGAATCAAGTAGAAGAACTAGAGAATCAAACGTCTACATTAATGGATAGCTTTTCAAATTCAGAATTTAGATCCCAAAAATCAAGATCCGTCCTTTTCCTTTAAATACAGTTATTGTTTAGATGTGAACACCTAATAAGAAATCATGACTATAATAACTGGATCTAGAACTATGCCTACTTCTATTCGTGCCTATCCTTTTGTCAATTCTGAATTGCTTATGCCTATTGGACTGTTGTGATTGACATAGAAAAGCCTATCATGCCTATTGGACTGTTGTGACTGACATAGTAAAACCTATCATGCCTATTAGACTGTTGTGACTGACATAGAAAAGACTATCATGCCTATTGGACTGTTTTGACTGACATAGTAAAACCTATCATGCCTATTGTACTGTTGTGACTGACATAATAAAACCTATCATGCCTATTGGACTGTTGTGACTGACATAGTAAAACCTATCATGCCTATGAGACTATTGGAACTGATACAATTGAACCTATCATATTGTATTAAATTTGTGGTTCTTTTATGTTTGTAAGTTGCATGCTAAGTTATGTTCATACATGTTATATGTTTAGATCCAAGCTAGTACCCATGTTTAAGATTTATATAAGTTCATGTTTATACCATTAGACTTATGCTTGTTCGCATGTTTATTGGATCTAATTTAAATGCAAGATCACGTTTATATGCTTAATTAAGTTTATGTCGTTTAATGCCAATATTATATTACACATATTGATCTATGTTGTTTTGTGCCTGTTGGAATGTTACATGTCCCTTTCTTTTCACTTTTGTTTATAAGTTAGGCTAATTTGCGAGCCTAGCATTCAATGTGAATTATGCGAACGAATAACGGGGGAGACATTAGGGGAAAATATATTAAACTACATGCTATTGGCATAGATTGATTCATAATCATGTAAATGATTAGTAACATGAAATGGTAGAATTTGTATACCTAGAATTACGGACATAATTTAGAGGGTAAATGGGGGCATCTCATGAATTGACAACACTTGTGGATAATTTACATATGAACATAAATTGTAAATATGTAAATTAATTAAAAGATGATTATGCCTAACCCGAGGTTAGATTGAGTTATGGCGTAAGACTGCCCGGAATCGTCCGGCACATCCAGCAACCGTAACAATATAGATCTAATGTGAGAGGTTAGCGCATTAAGCCCAAAAACCCGAGGTTAGATTGAGTTGTGGTGTAAGACTGCCCGGAACCGCCCGGCACATCCAGCGACCACAACAGTATAGATCTAATGTGAGAGGTTGGAGCTTTAATGAATGAATTAAAGCTAAGAAACGGTCAGGCTAAGAATGGTAGGGTTAAGTTAATTAAGGGAACACTTAACCAATACAACATGTTAATTTAACTGATGGGTGGGGTTAGATTAACTTGAGAACACTTAACCATTATAACATGTTGATTAGGAAACTCTAGTAATGGGGACCCATTTCAGCAGTAACCCGCATATAGATGTATCACGGTACCCTGAACTAGGCAGGGTGGGGCACGATTACTGGGCTGATTATAAGCGGTGAAAATAGCGGCGGGTTGTGCGGCAGTGTAGGTCTCGACGGAGTACGGGATTGCACGTGCTCCGGAGCGGGAAAAGCAGGCACTGGGCATCAGTAGTATATACTGTGCATCTAGAATTTGTGTCGGGTTGCCACCATAGGAATTGATACACCCTATGGTGGGACCAACATATGTATCTACAATCGAGCGAGGCCGAATGACACAAGTTATAAATGCATGCGAGTAGAAGTCGATCGAAAAAGGGATCACTTTGTTATGAACACATGATGGTAGTTAAACACTCGTTAGTATGTGCAGAGAAATAGAAATGAGTGCGATAGCATATTCATTTTATCTTATCTTATGTTATCTTATTTCTATAATATTGTCCTACGTTCAGTTTATTCATGTCTGGTCCTTTTACCTGTTTACATGCTGAATAATCATTGGACTTACCAGACTTATGTCTGACCCGTTTTCTTTTGCCTTCTTTTCTTCCGTTTCCCCCCAGATCCGCATGGAGGAATACTTCAGCTTAATGCAGACCTTTTCAAGCTTGAAGAGAGTAGATGTATTGCTTGGATTATCTTTTCTTGGGATATGGTTGTGGTTACACTTTATTGGGGATTTATACTGCTTTACTTCTGTTTTATGCTTCTTTATGTACTTGGAGATTTAAATCAAGACATATGTTTTGTTGTAATAATTTAGGAGTTGGTTTTTGAGACAATCCTTGTAATGTTTTGACTGAACCACGCTATTAAATAAATAATTTCAGTTTTCCGGTGTTCATATGTCTGTCTTGTAAATTATCTGTCTCTTTCACCTAAAATGCTTCACCAAAGTTAATGCATTCCCTTTGTGAGTGACCTTAACGGAGGTGTGGTGTTTCAAGAACTAGCAGGGAGTACGAGTATGGATTTTTTTGCTTAGCACAAAGAGAAATTCAGGAAACTTGGGAAAAAAATTATGTTCTTGCTTAGATTGTCGAAATCTTACTCATTAATATGATAACATTGTTCTTGAGCATTTGATTACAAATCCTTTATACAAGCGCAGTATGTGGTATAGTCATAATGAGAAATAAATATAGATAAAAAGGTGAAATTGGATGATATATATGAACTACTTCAATCCATTTACTTTGAAGATGAAAAGTTTGTGAACCATACTTTTTTCACCGATAGTAAAAATGGCGATGATGCACAAAAGTGAATGGATGATTTTCTTAAAAATTTGAAAGATGTAAAAACTCCACTATACCTTGATTGCGCAGATTAAACAAAACTATAAGCTATCGCTGCATTACATAATTTGAAAAACTGGATATTTGATACTGGTTTTGATAAGCTTCTAAGTGTACAACAATTGTTATTACCTAAAAATAATGTACTTCTGAAGACATTATATGAACTAAAAAAGTTCCTCAAAGTGTTCGTCATGGGATTTGAGAAGATTCATGCATGCAAGAATGATGTTGTCTTTTTATGAAAGAACACAAAGATTTGACTAGCTGTCCGAAATGCGGTTTTTCGAGATGGAAGATAAATGAGGAGATGAAAGGGATAATGAAAAGTATTCGAACCGAAGTGTTGATATTTTTTTTCCAGTTATTCCAAGATTTAGAAGAATGTTTAGATCCCAACGGAAGGCAGAAGATCTAAGGTGGCATTTTAATAATAAAAGAAACAATGATAAAATACGTCATCTTGTGGATTCTTTGACATGAAGCATGGTGGATGATAAATGGAAATCATTTTCAAGTGATCCACGCAACTCTTCAACTTAGTGTTGCTACCTATTTGACATTAAGAGTTTCAAGTATTGTTGCTGGCCAGTGATGCTTGTGACATATAAACTTTCACCTATATTATGTATGGAAAAAATGAGAATATTATGTTAACACTATTAATTCCCCGTCTAAAGCAACTTGGAAATGATATTAATGTATATTTATCTCCATTGGTAGAAGATTTATACCACTTATGGAGCAACGGAGTGAAGGTTTATGATGCATTTATAAAGACACTTTTTAACTTAAAAGCAATCTTGTTGGGGACTATAAACGATTTTCCGGCTTATATGTGAATCTTGCTGAATGTTGTGTAAAAGGAAAAAAGCTGTCCATTATGCAGTGTTAATACTCATCATCGAAAGTTGAATCATAGTTGAAAAAATGTCTATTTGAGGCATAGGAGATTTTTACCATTATAGGATCCATTGAGAAAACAAAAGGCTTGGTTTGATAAGACTGTGGAGAACGGTAATAAAACTAGAATTCTTACAAATGAGATATTTCTATTATTTTGAAAGATTTTCCAAATGATTTTGGAAAATTTGAAAATGAAGAAATAAAAATGGATAAGAAGAGAAAGAATAAGATGAAGCTAAGTAAGAAGAAAATTATAATGATTATGAGTAAGAAGATAAAGTGTAGCAGTAAAGAAGGTGAAAATGATCCTATAAAAAAAGTGCTATCACAATGGAAAAAAATCAATTTTCTTTGAATTAATATATTGGGAGGTTAGTATTCAAAAAAAAAGATTATTCATAAAAATCAAAGTATAAAATTATATAATGTTTAACTATGAAATTATTGATGTTTATAGGAACTTCCAATCCGCCATAATTTGGATGCGATTCATGTTAAGAAAAATGCCGGTGAAAGTTTACTCAACACAATGTTGCATGATAGCAAATCAAAAGATGACATTAGTTCTAGAAAAGATTTAGAGGATTGTGGAATTCGACATGCTTTATATGCACAACCTTATGAAAAGAAAACACATCTTCCACCAGCTCCGTATTCTTTGTCTAGTTTTGAAAGATATTTCACAAAAGATTGTATGACTTCAAAGGACATGTTGGTTGTTGCTCAAATTTAAAAGATATGTGTTAGTGGAGGATTGCAAAGTTTGCGGATTAGAGTCACATGGTTATCATGTTTTAATGAAACAGATGCTATCAGATGCAATTAAATAATTTCTCCCAGAGGATAGGAAAAGTAATAACTCGTTAATGCAATTTTTTAATAAAATATGTCAGCTTGTTCTTGAAAGAGAAAAGCTACAACAAATGGATGGTGAGATTGTTAGAATTTTATGTGATCTTGAAATATATTTTCCACCTTCATTTTTTGACATAATGATACATCTAACAATTCATCTTGGAAAAGAAGCACAATTACGGGGACCAATTCAGTTTTGTTGAATCTACCTCTATGAAACGTATACGAAAACACTTAAAAATTACATAAGGAACTATTCAAGACCTGAAGGATGCATTGTAGTGAACTATCTCGCTGAAGAATCTGTGAGATTCTTTGATAATTTTTTGAAGAAATCAACACAATTATAGGAGAGAAAAAAGGTAGAAACATAATTTTTGAGGATAATGATGCAATACCGAAGGACGTATAATATTAACATGCAAGACATTTACATTGACTGCTAATGAGAACCAAGTTGCTCATTTGAGCGTGCTAATGAATATGGCTATAACTGGGCTATTTTTAGAGTAAGCACATATTGTTTCTTTTTATTACCTTAGTATATGCATATTTATATATGTAACATTGCATCTTTTATATTATAATTGTATGCATCTGGAAGAGTTACAAAGTTCGGGCAAGCGTATGGAAAGAAATGCTACATTGCTATGGAAAAATCACACAGAAAACTTTGCTGATTCGGTTAAAAAGAAGGTTGAGCAAATTTTTTAAATTTCGTTTATAAGTTTGAAAATATTTTCTTGACTATATATTGAATGGATTCAATTTTTTTGGATATCTTTTAACTCAAGTGAACATGATGAATTGCTAACATGGATTGCCTATGTTCCAAGCAGTACTGCTTTGTCCTGAAAAGGATATATAATTAACGGGTTACGTTTTCACACAAAAGATGTTGAGAGAGAAACTCAGAATTATGGAGTGACATATTATGCTACAACCATATGTAGAGCTAGTGCAAAAGATTTCTCACAAGTAGTTGACGTGGTCACTTAATATGGGATTTTAACCGATAAAATCCAATTAGACTATCATAAATTTTATATTCCAATTTTTAAGTGTCATCGAGCAAACATTGGAAACGAGGTAAAGGTTGAAGACGGATTTAATCTTATTAAATCACATCAAAATAAAGTTTCTTTTTCGAGGTATCCATATATCCTTACATCTCAAGCAGGGACGGAGGCACCTTATGTTTGGTGAGGTCACGTGACCTCACCAGAAACACACGCATCATTAAAAAAATGGAAACCGCATAACCCAACGCGGCGACACACAAAAGAGAAGAACGAGAAAGAAATTACAGAAGAAATCATGAAAGAAATCACAGCGGCTGCTCCCATTGTTTCTCTTTAATCTTTCAGAGTGCACTATTCTATTCTCTCTCGGAATCTTCAGTGATGGGTAATCCATAAGCCCGAATTTAATTTCATCGATGTATGGATTCATGTATGCCTGGATTCATGTATGCTAGTTCATGTGAGCCCTAATTTAATGTCTGAATTGTTTGCCTGGACATGTATGAATAATTTAATGTCCCTCCGTTCATTAATTCATGTGAGGAACAATTCATGTATTACTAGTCCCTTAATTCATGTGAGGGCATGTATGCCAGTTCTTTTGTCTAATTTAATGCCAGTTCTTTTGTCTGGGTACATGATTTGTTTGCCAGGCATACAACAATTACCACTTAATTTAATGTCTAAATTGTTTGTCATATTTGTGAAATTTTAACCATTTTCTGATTATAATTAATTTATTTGTTTGTCAGATTTGCAATTTTTTTTCATAAGATCATTTGAAAACAAATCAAATGAAGTGGGTTCTTCTACGATTTCTACTCCAACGGATAATGTTCCTAAATGTAATAGTCAAAACACTGCTCTTCCTAGCTTAGTAAAGCGAAGTCATCTTGAAGTTGATTTATCGAATCTTCCTTCTGATCCTAGCTTACGACATCAAATTTTTGACTATTATCCAAATGATCAAGACATAGTCCAAAGAGCATATTTATTGAAAGGTCCTTGTCAGCCTTCTTTGCAATCCTTTCCCCTAAATAATGATTGGTGTTAAAGCTCGACGTTTTAATCAATCATGGTTTAACAATTATAAAAATTGGATGGAATATAGTGAGAAAGAAGATGCTATATATTGCTTTCTATGTTATTTGTTTCGTCCTCAATCAATGAGTAGAAATACAAGTGACGCATTTATCCGTGGTGGGTTTAAAAACCGGAAAAACTATCAAAGGGTTCAAGTTCATGCTAATGCGGATGCTCATATTGCTGCATACATGAAGGGTGAGAACTTAATGAATCAAAACCAACATATCGAGACGGTAATTGAGAGACAATCAAGCCAAAGTCAAATTAATTATCGAATTCGTTTAAAATCAAATTATCTTGCATTCAATATCTTTTACATCAAGATTTGTCATTTCGTGGTAAAGATGAATCCAATGAATCATTGAACAAGGGAAATTTTATTGAACTTCTATAGTGGTTAGCTAATGAAAAAGCCACGGTCAATGCGGTTGTGTCAAAAAATGCAGCACAAATTCTTAAAATGACATCACCGGATATTTAGAAGGATATTGTGAATTGTATTGCAGTTGAAGTTGTAGATGTTATTTTAAAGCAACTTTATGAAGGATTATTTGCATTGTTAATTGATGAAGCTCGTGATTCTTCAATTAAAGAGCAAATGGCAATTGTCTTGCGATTTGTGGATGAAACGGGAAGTGTTGTTGAAAGATTTGTAGGCATGGTTCATGTTCCTAATACAACATCAATTTCTCTTAAAACATCACTTGAAGAAATTTTTGGCAAACATAAACTGCGCATGACAAGATTATGTGGTCAAGGTTATGATGGTGCAAGTAATATGCAAGGTATGTTTAATGGTCTTAAAACACTTATTTGAATGAGAACAAGTCCGCATTTTATGTTCACTTTTTTACACATCAACTCCAGTTAGCACTTGTTCGTGTTTCTAAAGATGTTGGTCACATCTCTGAAATTTTTTACTTAGTTAATAATTTGGTTAACCTTGCCGGAGCATCATGCAAGCGAGGAGACATTCTTAGATACAAAGAAGCAAGTAGAATATTTAGTCAGCTAGAAAGTGGTGAATTATCTAGTGGGCGGGGGTTAAATCAAGAGCGGAGTTTGAAACAAGCGGGTGATACACGTTGGGTATCACATTACGGTACATTACTTAATTTAATTGTTATGTTTCCTTCTGTTATTGATGTCCTTATGGATCTTGTAAAAGATTTGTCTGGTGATATAAAAGGAGAACCTTTGAATTTGATAAAAATGCTACAATCTTATGACTTCATATTTATTTTGCATTTGATGAAGAATGTACTTGCCATTACTAATGATCTTTCCAAAGCACTACAGCGAAAAGATCAAGATATTGTAAATGCTTTGATGTTCGTGAAAATATCCAAACAACGCTTGCAAAAAAATGAGAGATGATGGATGGGATATTCTTTTGGATGAGGTGGTATATTTTTGCAGAAAATATAATATTCCCATTTCAAATATGGATGACAGTTATCTTCTTTTGGGTAGATCAAGAAGAGGTTCAATTATCAAAAATTTACATCATTATCGAGTTGATTTGTTTTACCAATGTTTAGATAAGCAAATCATGGAACTTAATAATCATTTCAATGAAATGACTTCTGAGCTTCTTCTTTGTACGTCGGCACTTAGCCTAATTGATTCATTTGCTGCTTTTGATAAAGTAAAGTTGGTTCGTTTATCCGAATTTTATTTAGATGAATTTTCCAAAGCAGAGCACATGGATCTTTCTAATAAGCTGGAAATTTATGAGATTGATATGAAATCCAATGATAGATTTAAAGATGCAAAATGCATTGGTGATTTGGCTAAGATAACGGTATTAATGGAAAAAATGTTGTATACAAATTTTTGTACAAGCTCATAACTTTATCACTTATTATGCCAGTTTCTACCGCAAGTGTGGAGAGAGCATTTTCTACAATTAATATAATGAAAAACGATCTACGTAATTGAATGGGTGATGAATGGTTAAATGATAGTTGTGTTGCATACATTGAGAAAGATATATTTAATCAAGTTAGTAATGATGCAATTATCAATCGTTTTCAAAACATGAGAACTCGACGTGGACAACTTTAAATTGTTAGAACATTTTGTGTAGTTGTTTTATTTGAAAAGACCAATAGTTGTCGTTTTTGTAATAGAATATTACTATATGAATATCAAATATTATTTATAGCTTTTAGTATGTTTGTTGTGAGTTTCAATTTAATTCATACTCATTGTAGATGTTCATATCATGATATTTTGATTTAGGCTCATAAACTAAGTGGTAAGTGCTTTCTTATTAGGTGTTTTTTCATTTATTATTAGCTTTTCATTCATAGAATTATGCTCCATTTTATTTTGTTTTTCAGGTTTTGAAAAGAAAGCTACAATATTATGCACATCAGAAGAAGAACGGTAAGTGACCTCACCAAGATTTATTTCTGGCTCCGCCACTGATCTCAAGCAAAACAATTTTTTATTTATTTAAGAGAGAATGACTATTATAATTGGTATGTTGTAATAAATGTACCACCAAGGGGTTTTTATAAATTAGAGACGATCGATTATATTGAGGGCACAAACTATGTTGTACAAGATTGTAAAGAAAACGAGATGGATGTTGATTATGTGTATGATGCTAGCTATGTTAGGGAGAATTGTGAAGGCATACTTGAGAAAAGTTTTTCAAACCATGTTCAATAACGTATGTTTTGTAAATCGATTTTGAATATGTAAATTCAATTCAATGATTCTAAGTTTCTTTTGTTAAACACATAAACTACTGTGTTCTCAAGATGTCTTTGGAATTGTAGTAGAAATAAAATAACATTTTCCTTTGAATTGAACTAAATTCAAAAGGAATATTCTACGTTACCTATTTCATTTTACTTTGTTGTGCTTAATCATAATAATAGGTGTTTTTATACATTTATATTTACATTTTGTTTTTCAGCCAAACTTTTTTATTTTATATTTTAGCTTTAATTGCTGTATACTGTTAGCAAATTTATAATGTTAAGTTCTAGTTAACTAGATTGTTGGTTCTTTGCATACATAAAGTAAAGATTATCTTTATTTACCAAATTATTTATCTTTTGAATCAATGTTAGACACAAGATATTATGTTATCTTTGTACCAAACGACTGTTACTGGATGTTGGATGGGCGAATTAATACTTGTAAAAAAATGAACAATGATGTTACATACCTATAGTTTCAAATTATTAAGAGAAAAAAGTATTTCTTGAAGAGGTGTTTTCATTGGTTTGTTATATACATATTGTTATGTTCAATGTGCTCAAAATTAGCAATTTAGGGATGTTCAATTTGTTCTTATCATAATTCTATTTGTTTTTTCTTTTTCATTATAGTCGCTGATTTTTTCTAAGTTTTATATATGCAGTAAATGACTAAAAGGAATAGGGCTGCTCTAAAATGGCTTAAAGCAATCCGTGAAATCGGCACTAAAGACAACTTACAAAGAAAGTGGAAACCAAGTCATACAAATAGAAGAGAATAACAATGCTGAAATTCAAAAAAATGGTAAAGCATGTGACGAAGATATAATGCAAGAAAATTTTGAAGTTGACATTAATGAGGGAACTACTTGAGACGGCACTGCAATTTCAGTTGTGAAGTGCAAATGTTGAGGTCAAACCAAAGTGAAATGACTTCCAGTGAATCCATAAAGTCTTATTGAAGTCGATTTAATGTGAAAGGCAAACCAATAGGAGATGGGTCTATCAAGCTATCTTCATATTTAGGTCCGCTAGTAAGGTAACATGTTCCAGTTACACTTGATTTATGGACAAAGCTAAGTGACAAATTACAAGTTCTTTCATAGGAATGAATTTTAGGTACAGGGACAGATCTATGTCCACACCACCCTGGGCTATAACCCGGGCTGTTAATTTGCAACATAATTATAAATTACTAATCTAACCATTAAAGTTGTTCACTCTTCAACTAAAAATAGGCTAAAATATGTACAATTATAGCTTTGACATTGAAGAAAGTAATAGCTAATCTAATATATATACATATATATATATATATATATATATATATATGTATGTATATATATATATATATATATGTGTGTGTGTGTGTGTGTATGTGTGTGTGTATGTGAGTAGCGATCGGGGGCACCTCTGTTTGTGAGCACCCCTGTTGCCCTCCTATCTGTTCGTGAGCTATGGCGATCCAAATCCATCGAGAAATTCTAGATGTTCAATCCATATATATATATATATATATATATATATATATATGATCTATCAAAAATTTGAGCTCATTCTGACGTTCGTAACATTTTCAAAATCATAGCTTAATTATTCACTGTTCAGACATTTATTCAAACCATTAAATTTATACATCAAATTTATTATTATACGAATGTCGGAACAAGATCAAATTTTGGATAGATGCTAATATATATGTTGATTGAACATCTACAATTCTTGTTGAATTTGGATCGCCGTAGCTCACGGTAGGGTAGGGGTGCCCCCGATCGCTGCTATATATATTTATATATATATATATATATATATATGTGTGTGTGTGTGTGTGTGTGTGTGTAATCTATAGTGAAGCTGAGCAAATAAATTATAGCATAGTATTTATTTATTATTTTATACTCATTTTGCCCCTCTTTGTTATCTTAGAGTTTGTAAATTTAAATTATTCTATGGTTGATACGTTTAATTCTATCATTTACATATTCACATTTTATTATTAGATTTTTCATTTTTCTATTTATCTTCGAATGTTATAAAACTATATATACTTCTTTAATTTATCAATTTTCTACGTTTTGATGAAGCTTCAATTTTGCAATAGCCCGCGTTGACCGCAATTCCTGGCTCCATCTCTATTTAGGTATACACTATTTTTACATCACATATCAGTATTCTCTTTATAATATCACATGGTTTTATTTGGTCAGACTGGCATATGAATTTATGTATACTCAGTGCAGTTTCACACTTGAAAACATACATATGTGGTATAATCTTAAAAAATAGATATTATACAAACACTGCTCTGTTAGTACACATACATCTTATTGAAAACGAAATAAGTAGTCTGGCACTCACTGGAGTTGCTGTTAGTGGAACTAACAGGCAAAAATAATATAGGTTGCCCTAAAAATTCTTGCACATCATCGAGTATTATTCCAGTGAAATCTGTTAATTCAACTACATTCTTTTTTATTAATATGACCTTAGCTTTTACTTTTGAATCTCCTTCTCCTATCAAACCTCCTACAATTCCCCTATAACTCCACCGATTGTTCTACTAAGCATTTTTACTTAATGTTTGTTTGAAATATATAGAATTATAATATGAGTGAACTGAAAATGAAGATGTTGAGATTACCAAAGACTTGGGGGTATTAATTATAATGTACCATGTGCACATGCTCAATGTCTATTTGTATAGAAGTCCTATAAAAGTTTATCCACTTATAATTGTTTAAGAGTTAGGTGGATGTGAACAATGTAGTATGTTCCCACTTTGGCCTCTTAAAATTTTAACCTACTCATATGTGTGATTCTTTTTTAGGTAAAACCTAATAAAGTATATAACATATTGAAAATTAGGAAAATAAGAAGACTCGACACTGAACTTTAATTGAAAATGTAATCTTTTCACCTTAATATGATTGTTGATAACTGAATGTAACAGTTTCTATTTTATTTAGTATCTCGATAGGTGATTTGAGTTGATATTTTAAAGCTGGTTACCAGGAAGTTAATTAATATTACCTGGGGTTAGAATATATTAATTTTGCACTTGCAACAAATTGTCTATTTTTTAAATTACTTTCCTAGCAAACATGTTCATGATTTCGTGCACACACATATAAGTTTCATTTGAATCTAAATATGAACTATGCAATGAAACAGTTTTTGTTTACTCACCCATGCAAGTAAGCTGGACTTCATGATTAGAGAGATTTGTATTGGTGTCCGTAGAGTGTTACTGTTTTCGAGTGGAGATTAAATAAAATAAAGGTAACTGTAATCACAATGGGAAGGTATTTTAAGTTGCTCATAGTAAAAGGAAAAAGGTAAAAAAATTATAAGCTGCATAAAATTTTATTTCCAAAAAAAAAAAAAAAAAAAAAGCTTATAGCCATGGCTACACCAAATCTCACAAAAATCCAATCTTTGATGATAACCCTGATCAGTATGGGGATCTACTTATCCCCCCATCTATCTTTGCTCCTCTTACTAGCCTTAACTCTGGTATTCCATAACCTTTTTCTGTATTCATCGCTGATGAGGAAGGATTTACAGTGGTGCCAAATCGCAAGAAAACAGTGAAACCAAATTAGAAACCCTTATCCGAAATCAGTTGTGCCAGCTCATATTCAAAAGGGGATGGGAAAATCTAGCGAATACCCATTCAAATCTAAACAGAAGACATTTTCTAGTTCCAATAGTAACCAATTTCAGCCCAAGAATTCAAGCAGAAATGTTCAAGAACATAGGGCAATCGACAAAGATTAATTTTCCAAATGCCACAAAGCTATCTTCTTAGGCTGAAATGGTTAAGAATGGTGCAAAGTTCAGACTTCGATATGAAATATATTTCTTCGGTGGAAACCATCAACAATGAGAAGATTATTGTGGTGAGTAAAGATATTAGTAATCGAACTGAAGGTAAATGGGGTTTATCAGTTGTTGCCTATGTTTTTGGCAAAATGCCACCCTATCATCATTTCAGGACGTTTTTTATTCGCACTTGGAATCCTATGGGTTCTTTTGTGATTTTCACACGCGGCAATGGGTTTTCTATACTTAGATTCACAAACTCAGAGGATTGTGAGAAGTTGTTATGTGGAGGGCCATATTTCATTAATGGCAAGTTAATCATACTCAAGAAATGGAGCAATAAACTGGTTCTTGATCGAGATCTATTAAGTATAATGCCTGTTTGGATCAGGCTTCGTGAATTAATTTTAAGACTTTGGGACAAGGAAGCATTCAGTGTTACAACTAGCATAGTGGGTGTTCCTTTGAAATTGGACGAACAAACTGCAAAGGAAACCTGCTTAAGTTATGCTCACATTTTAGTTGAGATCAGTGTAGATGCAGAATTACCCAACTGTAATAACCCAAATTTTTATAATTAAATTATGGATTAATTAAGGAAGAAAATTCGAAAGTGCACACGAAAATGTGGAAAAGCATTAATGTAAAGAAATGAATGTGACAAATTAAAGGTAAAAAGAATAACATATTAGTTCGTGCGTTAAATAAGGAGATTTAACGCAATAATGCATACGGCAAAAGTATTAAAGAAATAGATGCATATATGTACATATGTGCAATTATGTTATAAAGATACAAATTTAAAAATGTGTGAGTACAGAAGGAATCAATACATGCAATAAATTGATTTCAACAAAAGAAAGAAAAATATTGATTTGTAGATATGTTTAATATGACATTGATTAGAAGACAAGTAATTTGTCATTTATGTTCGATTGATTGTCATTTATGTTTATTTGATGATAATTTAGGAAACCATGTAATAAATCTTAATTTGTATGAATACTTATGCTAATTTGTCATTTATGTCAATTAATATTAAAGAGAATATGATAATTTGTCACTTATGTTAATTGACAATAAAAAAAAATATAGAATATATATATACATACATACATATATATATGACGTGTACGCATCATGTGGCACACGTGGCACATTTTTGTTGGTCAAGGATTGTTTTTTTTTAACGTGGCCTTCTCTGATTGGCCTGGTGACGAATTCTGAGGTATTAAGGCTTATGTGTCGTGCTGTGATTGGCTGAGTGACACATCTCTTTGGTTTGGATGGCTCTGATTACTTCTAGACCGATCTAAAGGCTAGAATTAATCCTACACTCTTATATAATCACATCTAACCTAAACCCTAAATCAAAACAAAAATCATTCTCAAGCCCCATGCTGCTGCAACATAGACTGGGCAAGCTTCTCTTATTCAACGAATTAAAACTTAGAATGGTGGAAAAAGGATTCTACGCTTAATCTTTTCTCTTCTTTAATCCGTTCATAGTGAGTACAACTTCTTTAACAAGATAATTGTTGAATGTAATTGTGATGGGTTTATAAGTTGGACTATATGAATATGACTAATTACATATACTTGATTAAGTCCATTTTATGATGTTAATTCAAGTGTCTAATTGTGTATGCTCGATTAGATTCATTTTATGATGTTGTTGTATGCAAGTTTGTATGCAAATCATATGCAAGTTTATATGTAAATCATGTGATATTAGTCTACATGTCTAATTACGTATGCAAGTTTGTATCCAAATCATATGCAAGTTTATGTGAAAATCATATTCATACATGCAAGTTCCTATTTATATGTTTAGATCTATGCAAGTCATACTTTATATGATTAGATCCATGCCAGTTTATATGTTTATGCAAATTCATATTTTATATGTCTATTGCATATGCAAGTCATTGATTATACAAATTTATGTCAATGTAAATTATGATCATGCAAGTTTATGATCCATGCTAGTCTATTTTCATATGTTAATTTAGATCTAATTTGTTATGCAAGTCCATATGTTAATTTAGATCTAATTTTTTATGCAAGTCCATATGTTAATTTAGATCTAATTTGTTATGCAAGGCCATATGTTAATTTAGATCTATATTGTTATGCAAGTTCATATGTTAGTTTAGATCTAATTTGTTATGCAAGTCCATATGTTAATTTAGATCTAATTTGTTACGGAAGTTCATATGTTTACTTTCAGTTTATTCATGTAGGGAGCTGATCGATTAATAGATCGCAACGTGGAATTCGTTAGGTAGCATAATCCCTAGTGGTCCTAGGTGGCATAAACCCTAATCGAATCCATAAAACATTCAATAGGTAGCATAATCCCTAGTGGCCCTAGGTGGCATAAATCCTAGTTGAACACGCGATAGCTCATGATAAGGAAACCTAGCCAGAACAAGGGTAGCGGTCCCAACGATTTCAAGAATGGTGGCACTACGTTGAAGTAGTATAGAAATACGTGATGAAACCCATACGATATACGGCAAGGGACTATACATATACATGGAAAGGATGATATGGGCTGGGATACTAGTACCATTGGTGCAGAGAATTTAGGAAATCAGAGCAAATAGATATCATTTTAATGGTGAAGCAGAGAAATTTTGCGATGCTTGATAGAAATCTTGCGAAACTATACTTAGTTCATCCTGAATGGGAACCTTGCAATGTTATACATGATAGAAATCCTATGATGTTATTCTTAGTTATCGTGCCTGTAGCTTATCTTGTCATCATGCTTATGTTTACTTTCAGTTTATTCATGTCATGTTATCTTTACTTGTTTTTATGCTGAAAGTCACTAGGACTTACTCAGTCTTTATGACTGACATAGTTTGTTTCGCCTCTTTTTATTCCGTTTTCCCCCCAGGTTCACAGGGTGGGAACACAGCTTAGTTCGAATCTTACCAAGCTCCAAGGCTATTTCATGAAGGCTTGGATTGCTCTTGGCTATGGCTTGCTTTACTGCTTTATTGGGGAATGATTTATAACTATGGTTTTATGCTTCTTTACAATTGCAAGACAGATTTCGATGTAATGGATTTAGTAGCATTTTCATGTAAAAAGCTTTAGACCTTTCTAGATTTTTAAAGCAATGAAATTTGGTTCTTCTTCCGCTATTTTATATGTTCTGTTGTAATATTTCTGTGTATGTTTACCTAGATAATGCTCCACCAAAGCTAGTGCATTCCCTTTGTGAGTGACCCTGGCGGAGGTGGGGTGTTACATTTGGTATCAGAGCAGAAGGTTACCAGACTGGGCAAAATTTTCTTAAAACCTTCTGAAATTATTTTCAAAACTGTTTACAAAGAAGCATTTTTCAAGAAAAATCTTGTTTTATTTAAAGGCTATTCCCCAAAGCCATATGCACTATCTTTTGATTCTCTCCTTGAGTCTCTTCTCTCTTTTTTTTTTACCATATTTTGTAGGCATGCGACACATGTTGGAGGGCAAAGTAGTGTCCAACCTCCATCTGTAGCCGCAGAAGTTTTACTTGCGACTAATCTTATCTCAAGCTTTGTATGGTTGTCCTGCGATGGAAGTAGCTTTCGAGAAA
This sequence comes from Allium sativum, assembly GCA_030737875.1. Taxonomy (NCBI): domain Eukaryota; kingdom Viridiplantae; phylum Streptophyta; class Magnoliopsida; order Asparagales; family Amaryllidaceae; genus Allium; species Allium sativum. The sequence continues at coordinate 742,717,335 of CM060916.1, read as the reverse complement.
CTTTTCAACAAGCTATACAAGGATAGTAAGAATGAGGATAAAGAACACAAGCCTAAGGATGAGAAACTTGTTGATAAGGCGTAATCCACGAAGAAGGAAAAGGTGAAAGGGAAGAGGTCAAAGTAAAAGAATAATAAAACCCATGACAAGAAAGAACATCGTTGGTATGGTAGAAAGGGACATGTAGTTAAGTATCATAGGACAAGGACAAGGGCAAAGAACAAGATCGTCGAGAGGGCAATTGTATGCTCTCACTACTAGCATACCTAAGAGAGGTGGTGACGTTTCTGTTAAAAGTTTAGCTTCTCTTTTCTATCATACCGTGGGAACTTTGTTTTTATACATCGCATCCTTTTGAGTCTGCCTCGATAGTTGAGTCTCTGACCCTAGTACTAGCATAGTAGAGGATCCCATTTTTGTCTCAAATCCTGTTGGGGAATCGGCTCATTTATTCATGACTTGTTTGGATTTGAGAATGTCTATGCTAAGTGTTGAGTTTAGAAGTAAAGCTTATGTTTTTAGGCTATGGGTTGATTCTAGGGATGGAGTGTTTGTCCAAAAATGGTACCATTCTCGAGTATGAAAAGAGGGTAGTTAGACGCTTGACTTGCCTTGGTACTGCCCTCGAAGTGTAGTGTAACCCTTAGGGTTCTGCCATGTTTAGTTACCTGGAATCTCTTGATACATTTATCGATCCGCTCGAGTAGTGTTCACCACTAAGGCGGATGGTTCATCTCGCTTATGCATGAGTTATAGAAAATCACCTTAGTAAGTACACTTGGCAACATGGTTGGCATTTTTTTATTTTCAAGAGAAAATTCATTCATGTGGAATAGTAAGTGAACGAGATCCGAAATTCACTAGTGAATTTTGGAGAGCTTGCACGAAACCATGAGTACGCAGTTATGTTTGAATTGGGTATACTAGAAAGAAGAATAAGTAAAAGTGGAACGAGAGGCAACAGTGGAATGAGTTCCAACTCATATTTTGGAAACAAGAATTAAGAAGCTACGTGAATTATGAAGTTAAACACGGTGAAAGCACAATGGAGTTAAGCTCAAGGAAATGCGACTCAGAAGATTGAAGACTGGATACGCGTATCATATCTCTTTTTAAGAGTATACCCTTGATCCCTCTTTTTCTGTAGAGCTTGCTCGTATGCTATCTTTTAAGTATAACCTCTCGGTCCTATTCTCAATCCTATTTCTGTTGCAAAACCCCATAGGGATCATCTGTTAGTAATACATGTTGGGGCTTGATGGTGTCCGTTGGGTTGAGTAATTCTTTGGGTGTCAGCCTGATGTTGATTTCGGTCTTCGGGGTTGGTGCTTAGGGAATTCTTCTCTTATTCAGTATATATGTGACGTAGATTTCTAGCTTTGACATTGCCTAATGGGCACAAAGTTTTTACTTGCTTCTATCATTCGGCTATATCTTTAGGTAGGAACAATTGGGTGAAACATGTGTTTGAGACATGTTATGATTGATGGTTGCAAGTGGTTGCAAGTGGTCGCAAGTGGTTGCTCGTGGTTGCATAACACACATTAGGCACTAGATCGGCTCAAACACATTCTCATATTGCATATGCATGAGTGTTCATACTTGTTTATGGATGAAATTGAATGTGTTATCATGTGAATGTTGCATATGGATGGATGTTTGAGCACACATATAGTGTTTATGTGATTAGGACTATTTGCATACATGATGGACTCATTGCACTAAACATATTTTGCATTAAGAAGATCAATCAGGCCTGATCATTTGCATTAGATAAGGAACATATACACACACTTTCTGCATATGTTCATACAGCATTAGAAATCTCTTAAGGACAATGGATGCCTGTGATTGATGATTGAGTAGATGGATGATTGGATGGTAGGACACATTCTTCTTAACTTGAAGATTTCGGGGACGAAATCCTTTAAGGAGGGGAGAATGTAACAACCCGTATTTTAATAACCTGTTAAAACAAGAAATCAAGGAAGAATTAAATTTTAAAATTAGAATCAGGGGAAACGGGTTACTCCATTGCGTTCGTCTCGAAATTTTACATGAAATAGAGTCCTAATTTTCTAAAATCGGAGTACATATGAGGGAGATATGACCCTCCGAAGTTTCAGGAATTTTCAGAATCAAAAACAGCTCGAAATTCGAATTCGAAATTTGAATTCAAACCCCAGAACAGGCTGGGCGGGAAAATTCCCGCCCATGGACCAGGTCGACCTGGGGGTCGACTATAGTGTCGACCTCCCAGGGGCCAGGTCGACCTGCCTCCCGAACCCCTTTTCTGAACCTGATGCATTCTGATGTATTTAGACTCGTTTTCTGTCCAGATTCGTCTGTCTAATCCTATTTAAACAGCCCCTAGCCTCATTCTCTCTACACCATTTCATTTTGTCCTTATGCTACCTCTGTGAAAATCAAAATGATAACCATTAAATTAAAGAGAGAATGGCTACTTCTTCTTCATCAAGACAACATCTAGGAATTACGAATTGGGGGTTTTCAACTAGAACAAGATTAAACAAGTAGAGATTCAACAACTGCAACAACCGTTTCTAGAATCAAATCTCTGCACTCTAATTCTCGATCTCTGTAAGTTCAAGTTACTTTTAGATAAAAGCTGTAAACTTAATATCCATGTTGTAAATTGGAATTGGATCTATGTATGGTAATTGATTCGTATCTATTCTTGTTCGTCTTGGATCTTGACTTTCATGAATATTGCTTTGGACCTATCCATGTTGTAAATCAAACTCTCTCGTGTCTATAACCTTAACATGCCTATGACGTTGAAACTGTTGTTAATAAACAAGGACTATGACTGAGAACATAAGACTGCCTATGACTAATATGACTATGCCTATGACTATGTCGGTGAACATAAGACTGCCTATGACTAATAAGACTATGCCTATAACCATGAACATAAGACTATTGCCTATGACCATGACAAGGACAATTGTGTCTACTCACCTATGACTCTTGACTATGAGAATTATTACCTATGATTATGAACATAAGGCCGTTATCTATGACCATGACTTTGAAACTATTACTGTTAATTGCCTATGACTATTGCCTAGAACTTTTCTTTATAATTAACCATGACTATTGGGATTAATCACTTAGAATTCTTAATTATGAGATTTCTACCTATGACCATGAACCACTCGAATATACTTAACCAATTTAACTCGATGATTTGATAGGGTTAAGTCATGAGCCGCTTGAATATACTTAACCAATTTGACACGATGACCTGATAGAGTTAAGTCATGTACCGCTTGAGTATACTTAACCAATTTGACACGATGACCTGATAGGGTTAAGTCATGAGCCACTTGAATATACTTAACCAATTTGACACGATGATTTGATAGGGTTAAGTCATGAACTGCTTGAATAAACTAAACAACTTGACAGATGATTCGTAGGGCTAAGTCATAAACTTGAACGACAACACTTAGCCAATTTGACATGACAAGTAGGCGGGTTAAGTCACGAACTTGAATGACAACACTTAACCAACTTGACATGCTAGACTGATGGGGTTAAGTCTCGAATTTAAATGACAACACTTAACCTATTGGACGGAAACCCTAGTTACGCGGTCCTTTTCAGCAGTAACCCACTAGATGTATCATAGTACCCTGGAACTAGGCAGGGTGGGGCACGATTACTGGGCTGATTGTAAGCGACCATAACGACGGCTGAGTTGGTGCGCCATTGTAGTTTCAGGTGGACTATGGTCGTGCACGTAGTCCGGAGTTGAAAAAGCAGGCATTCGGCACCCGTAGGTTCACACTGTGTGTGCTTGATTCGTGTCGATGGTTGGCACCATAGGGCTTGATACACCCTATGGTGGACCTAGCACAGGTGACTACATTTCGTGATTGGGCCGTATGACACAGACACATGAACGAGCTAGGACTTATAGGGAGCCGATCGATTAATAGATCGCTACGTGGAATTCGTTAGGTAGCATAATCCCTAGTGGTCCTAGGTGGCATAAACCCTAATCGAATCCAGAAAACGTTCAATAGGTAGCATAATCCCTAGTGGCCCTAGGTGGCATAAATCCTAGTTGAACACGCGATAGCTCATGATAAGGAAACCTAGCCAGAACAAGGGTGGCGGTCCCAACGATTCCAAGAATGGTGGCACTACGTTGAAGTAGTATAGAAATACGTGATGAAACCCGTACGATATACGGCAAGGGACTGTACATATACATGGAAAGGATGATACGGGTTGGGATACTAGTACTGTTGGTGCAGAGAATTTAGGAAATTAGAGCAAATAGATATCATTTTAATGGTGAAGAAGAGAAATTTTGCGATGCTTGATAGAAATCTTGCGAAACTATACTTAGTTCATCCTGAATGGGAACCTTGCAATGTTATACATGATAGAAATCCTATGATGTTATTCTTAGTTATCGTGACTGTAGCTTATCTTGTCATCATGCTTATGTTTACTTTCAGTTTATTCATGTCATGTTATCTTTACCTGTTTTTATGCTGAAAGTCACTAGGACTTACTCAGTCTTTATGACTGACATAGTTTGTTTCGCCTCTTTTTATTCCGTTTTCCCCCCAGGTTCACAGGGTGGGAACACAGCTTAGTTCGGATCTGAACAAGCTCCAAGGCTATTTCATGAAGGCTTGGATTGCTCTTGGCTATGGCTTGCTTTGCTGCTTTATTGGGGAATGATTTATAACTATGGTTTTATGCTTCTTTACAATTGCAAGACAGATTTCGATGTAATGGATTTAGTAGCATTTTGATGTAAAAGGCTTTAGACCTTTCTAGATTTTTAAAGCAATGAAATTTGGTTCTTCTTCCGCTGTTTTATATGTTTTGTCTTGTAATATTTCTGTGTATGTTTACCTAGATAATGCTCCACTAAAGCTAGTGCATTCCCTTTGTGAGTGACCCTAGCGGAGGTGGGGTGTTACATTAACCAGTAGGAAACCCTAGTAACGGGGACCCATTTCAGCAGTAACCCACACAAATGTATCATGGTACCCTGAACTAGGCAGGGTAGGGCACGATTACTGGGTTGATTATAAGTGGTCAAAATAGCGGCGGGTGGTGCGACAGTGTAGGTTCTGACGGAGTATGGGCGTGCACGTGCTCCGAAGTGGAAAAAGCGGGCACTGGGCATCAGTAGTATACACTGTGCATCTTGAATTGTTTCGGGTTGTCATCATAGGGATTGATACACCCTGTGGTGGGACCGGCACAGGTATCTACATACAAGCGGGGCCGAAAGACACAAGTAAACAAGCGTGACCGAATGACACAAGTAAACAAGCGGGGCTGAATGACACAAGTAATAAGTACATGCGAGTTAGGGAGCCGATCAATTAAGCGATAAGGGGGGTAGTGTGGGGACATCTAGTATTTAGTATGGGCAAGCAAGGATTGTATAGGGTGAATACCTCTTACTAGATGTTACGCCTGAGGACTACCAATTACAAGATGGGGATCAACTTTCAGTATGGAACCAGTAACGGTGCAGTGAAATTAGCATTGGTGCAGTGTAGTAATTATCCTTTAGTGATTAGAAGCGCGATCAACATTTGTCTTATTCATCCTGCTTACCTTGTCATGCATATTTATGTATAGTCATTTATTACTTTCCGGTTTATGTTCTTATCCTGTTACTTTAATGATTATATTGTTAAAGTCACTGGACTCACTAGATTTATGTCTGACCTAGTCTGTTTTCGCCTCTTTTCTTCCGTTCCCCCCCCCCCCTCCAGTTTTTAGGGAGGAAATACTCAAGCTTAGTTCGGATATCCCTTCTTCCAGCTTGAAGTTGAAAGATGAATTGCTTGGCTATGATTCAGCTTATTTATGGCATTTTCTGTTGGGAATTAGAGTTTTAATATTAAGTACTCTGAAGGTTTTGTACAAGACTAATATTATGTACTTGGTTTTGGTATTTAGAAATGTAATCAAACTTATTTCTGTTTCCGCTGCAATAAAGTTATAAAAAATTTCAAGTACTACTTTCTTTGCCTTATAATATTCTATTCTGTTTAGTTATAATACTCCACGAAACTTAATGCATTCCCTTTGCGAGTGACATTAATGAACGTGGGGTGTTACACCAACAAAGAATCAATATACATGCATGATGGGGAAATCATATAACAACAAATAACATACTAATTGATACCAGACCGATGCAAGATTTTCAAATTCTTTGGTCACTCTTCGAAAGATTGTGTAAATAATAATAATCTGAGTCATAAACCAAAACAAGATGCAAATCTTGATATTGATAAAGAAATATTATCCACTGGTATCAATTCAGATGTAATATCAACAAAATCCCCTGAAAATGCAAATATAACTTCATCTTATTATAGGGACACAATGAATGTTGATACTTCTGTTAATGTCAATTCAGATATGGATAATTCTGAACTGAACAATATATCAAAACTTAATCAGGGGTCTGCAAGTGTTCTTGGAACACTGCAGATCAATAATGCTCCTAACATAACTGAGGGTATAATCAATTTTTCGGTAATGAAAGAGCACATCACTTCAAAATGCAACATGCAAACCAGTACAGAGGGGGGCACAAATATATAGGTCATTCAGTCCTCCACCCTATTGAAGGACCCAAGTTTTATTACAAATTCAGAGAAAGTAATTTCAAATATTGGAGGAATTGAGCATTATGCAACTATTCTTTCAACTGACCCAATATTTACGGACTCCTCTTTATCGTTGAGAACAAGATTTTGATCGATGCCAACAATAAAGTTGCAATGAAGATCATTTCACGGAGATAAGGTTTTTTATTTGTGTATATACATTGAGTCGTGTTAGAAATATGTTAAAATTTATCCTCAAAATATAACACTAATGCACAAAACAATACCATATCTTCGTTGCTGAAATCTGTATATTTGAGGAATTGAAAAGTCACAGAAAAAGACCAAACGGTCCAGGCTCCGACCAAGAAAGAGTGCAGAGTGATATAGACTGTGGACCGAGGTCCTCCAGTCCACGGCCATAAAACGGTCGACCGCCCAAAAAGGACCTATCGACCGGTTATGATGTTTCTGCCCATAATTTTAAATAGAAGCTAAAACGGTCAACCGCCCAAAAAGGACCAGTCGATCGGTTATATTTTTTGCACATAACGACTATTTTTTGGAAGTTTTAATTTTTAATTAATTTCAACCAGTCGACCGGTGATTTTTGACCTGTCAACCGTTTTTGAATAGAGGCAACTTTTCGAATAGTCACTTCCATTTCTCCAAGAGTTGATTCTGTTTCTCTTCACCAATGATCATGACTATTGTTTGTAACTTTTCACAAATGGTTACAACTGTTTATTTCTTATATAAACATCATGATTTCATCATTTCAATTAACCGAATCTTCATATATTTTCTGATCTTAAACTCTATACTCTCTTGCATTCTAAAACTCTCTCAAATATTCAAATTGCTCTTTGAATCATTGAATTTATTTCAAATCCCTTGATTCAATAAGCAATATACTTCCTTCAATCTTCAAATACACGTTATATACTTGAGGATAAGATTATAGGAAGGGTGTACTCAACTGTTGGCTATTCAGTGTTGAATCAAGAACACAAAGCAGAAGTCAAAACCATTGTATTAGTTGAAGTCCTATGTGTGATCAGGCACGTGTTGAAGTCCTCGTGTGATTAGAGGCGTGAAATCCCGTTCGGCTGCTCGGGTGTTGTATACATGTTCCTCCGGGTGAATTGAGGAGATTGTTAGTGAAATCCAGAAGGAAGTCTGGGACTGGACGTAGGACGGTGCTCCGAACCAATATAAAAATCCTTGGTGTGATTTTTCTAATTTTACTGCATTTACTATCTTATATCTGTGATTAGCTATCATTTCATACTTGAGTGTTATACACCATATTACACGATCCTTGTGTACTGTATTAGCACGTACACGCCTACACTACATTTTCAATTGGTATCAGAGCACGGTCATCACATAACCGTAACACAGTTATTTGATATATTCTAGTAATATGGAAAATAACGCAAGCACTAGCACTAACACGGAAGGTCAATCAACACAAAGACCTCCATTTTTCAATGGTCTTAACTATAGCTATTGGGAAACACGTATGGCTTTTTACATGCAATCAACTAGCTATGATGCTTGGAATGCTACTTAGAAGGAAATAGTAAATCCAACAATTGAGTATACAGAATGGACAGCTGGTGAGAAAACTGCAGCAGCTGTAAATGCAAAAGTAATAAATATGTTGTTTTGTGCATTAAATCAAAACGAATATAACCGTGTTAGTATCTGTACCACTGCATATCAAATTGGGCAAACGCTAAAAACCACTCATGAAGGTACTAAGAAGGTTAAACAAGCCAAAATAGCTATGTTGAAAAGTCAATTTCCAAATTTCAAAATGAAGCCGAATGAAACAATTAATGAGATGTATTCACGGTTTCAAACTATTCATCATGCACTTATAGGATTAGGACAAAAATATTATGATTTTGATGTTGTTTCAACAATCCTACATCCTTTGACTAATGAATGGGAAGGAAAAATATTAGCAATAGAAGAAGCTAATGATCTTTCCACCATGAAGCCAGATGAATTGATAGGAAATCTAATGTCCTATGAAGCTACTTTACAGGCTAGAAAAGAACAAAAAGAAGAAAAGAAAAATATAGCTTTTCATGTTGAAAAAGAATAAGACGACTCAGATTCCGAAGATGAAGATCTAGCGTTCATTGCAAAAGGATTCAAGAAATTCTTAAAGCAATGAAAAGCTAGTCGATACAACAGAAAGAAGTTCGGATCAAATAAACCATTGTCATCAAATGTAGAATGCTTCAATTGTCACAAAAAGCAGCATATGCAAAAGGATTGTCCGGAGCAAAAGAAGAAGTCAAAAAATGGCAAATTCAAATACAAAAAAGACAAATTAAAGAAGCGAGCATTCTCAGTGACATGGGATGATTCAGACTTATCTTCATATGATAGTGAAAGTGACTCAGACAATGAGGAAGCTAATATGTGTTTCATGACAACAGAAGATGAGGTACAAATTCCGACTTTTGAAGAAGTTCTTGATATTAATGCTGAATTAATAGTTAAATTTAAAGACATAAAACGTCAATTAAAAGAAGCCAGAGCTGATTTGAATAGATCAAAGTTAGAATGAGATATGCGAAAAGATGAGAAGAAAATATTAGAAGAAGAACTTGAAAAACTTCAAGAATCATCATCTAATATTAACTCTCAAGTATCTCTTTTGAGTCAAGAAATTATAACTCAAAAAGAGAAAAATGATGTTATTACTTCTGAAAATCATGAGCTTAAGGGAAAAGTCAAAATTCTAGACCTAGAGAAATCCAGTTTACAAAGTAAGTTAGATAATATTACTCAAAATATTTCTAACTTTAACAAAGGTCGAGAAAATTTGACAAAAATCATTGAGAATTCACAATCTGCTTCAAATAAGAAAGGGTTGGGATATAAGAAACAAGGAACTCAGAAATGTCATTCTTACAAAAAGAAGTATATAAAAGCTAAGAAGAATTCTAGTTTGTTATATTCCAAGCCAAAACCAGTAATGAATTTTCAAAAGAAAAATGTCAAGACTATCAAAATATGGGTTCCTAAAACAAATAATAATTTGATTAGGAACAAATATATTCAACAGTTCATAAATACTGTGCATCATAATTATAATTATATATAAAGGGAATACCGGACCCGTATGGGTTTGGACTCCTAAGACCTAACTCTTAGAACCCTATAAAAAGGTGGGTACCATGGACATAATCTTATTTTTTGTAGCTCCCACATAAGAAAAGAGAAAAATAGATTTTGGTGCCATATTCTCGTATTTTTTCATGTACTACTTGAATAAATTCAATTTTATATGGACATTAAAAATCATAAATAGAGCAAATATCAAGAAAAACAACCCTCAGATAAACCAGTCGACCGGCCAAATATGCACCAGTCGACCGTTTTGCTCTCTGGTTGTAAACGGTCGACCGGTGAAATCCAGGCGGTCCACAGGTTTTGAGCAGTTCTGTTTTTTTAATGTCTATATACATACTTTATGTAATTTAAAATCCAGCTAATATCATTTTCTATTGTTTATCAACTCCTTTTTGTCGATGACAAAGGGGGAGAAAGTGCTTCTAATAGTGTTTATGCAGGAAAATTTGTTTATATACTCAGAGGGAGATCATATACAGGGGGAGAAAATCACATGATTCAATATCTCCTAAAGGTGCTATAATTATTTGAATTCTCTACCACTCTCGATTACTGTGTTTATTATGGTATTTATTCTTTTTAATCGATGAAAAGGGGGAGAAATATTTTCTCTCATGATGATACATATCATTCATGTTACATATACTATCATTTAAAATTATGCGCTTAACATGTTAATGGTATATGTATGCTAACATTTGTTAATGCAGGAATCAAAAGGTAAGATTATTTATATTATGAATTAACAAATGTTGCAGAAATTCACGGGGAGCTTTATATCCAGAGGGAGAAAATCCAAGGTGTTGTCATCAATCAAAAAGTGGGAGAATGTTGAGAACAAGATTTTGATCGATGCCAACAATAAAGTTGCAATGAATATCATTTCACGGAGATAAGGTTTTTTATATATGTATATACAATGAGTCATGTTAGAAATATGTTAAAATTTATCCTCAAAGTATAACACGAATGCACAAAGCAATATCATATCTTCGTTGCTGAAATCTGTATATTTGAGGAATTGAAAAGTCACAGAAAAAGCCTAAACGGTCCAGGCTCTGACCAGGAAAGAGTGCAGAGTGATATAGACTGTGGACCGAGGTCCTCCGGTCCACGGCCATAAAACGGTCGACCGCCCATAAAGGACCTGTCGACCGGTTATGCTGCTTCTGCCCATAATTTTAAACAGAAGCTAAAATGGTCGACCGCCCAAAAAGGACCAGTCGACCGGTCATCTTTTTTTACACATAACGGCTATATTCTGGAAGTTTTAATTTTTAATTAATTTCAACCAGTTGACCAGTGATTTTTGACCTGTCAACCGTTTTTGAACAGAGGCAACTTTTCGAATAGTCACTTCCATTTCTCCAAGAGTTGCTTCTCTTTCTCTTCACCAACGATCATGACTATTGTTTGTAACTTTTCACAAATGGTTACAACTATTTATTTCTTATATAAACATCGTGATTTCATCATTTCAATTGATCGAATCTTCATATATTTTCTGATCTTAAACTCTATACTCTCTTGCATTCTAAAAGCTCTCTCAAATATTCAAATTGCTCTTTGAATCATTGAATTTATTTCAAATCTCTTGATTCAATAAGCAATATACTTCCTTCAATCTTCACATACACGTTATATACTTGAGGCTAAGACTATAGGAAGGGTGTACTCAACTGTTGGTTATTCACTGTTGAATCAAGAACACAAAGCAGAAGTCAAAACCATTGTATTAGTTGAAGTCATGTATGTGATCAGGCACGTGTTGAAGTCCTCGTGTGATTAGAGGCATGAAATCTCGTTCGGCTGCTCGGGTGTTGTATACCTGTTCCTCCGGGTGAAGTGAGGAGATTGTTAGTGAAATTCCAGAAGGAAGTCTGGGACTGGACGTAGGACTGTGCTCCGAACCAGTATAAAAATCCCTGGTGTGATTTTTCTATTTTTACTGCATTTACTATCTTATATCTGTGATTAGCTATCATTTCATACTTGAGTGTTATACACCATATTACACGATCCTTGCGTATTGTATTAGCACGTAAACGCCCACACTAAATTTTCGTTTATTAGCTGAAGACTTGCACCAACTAATCAAACTGTTTCTAAAGGGATTATATAGAAAGAAGTTAACAAATCTATGGCTGCATCAAACCTTTAATTCCATTCAAAAAGAAAAAGAAAGCCAGAACAAAAAGCTTATCAGACATTGTATCAGTAAAAGATACAGAAGATGACAAAGATCGTGAATTCATAAAGAAGTACATAAATAAAAATGCTAATTGGTAGAGGCAACTTAAAGCCAATGACAAAACAACATTCAAGAAAAGTGGTAAGCAGATGGTGGTTAAGGTGGATGGCAGCAAGCACAGTGCACCGCTATAACTGCTTTGTATCCTTGGAATGTATCTTATTTTTATAATTTTTTATTATATATATACATATATATGGATATCATTGCTCTGATCTTTAGGGGGATTAATTCTCGTGGTACGAAATTTGATCTGATCAATTTCATTAATAAGTATAAGCCTTGTATTATTGGCTTGCTTGAGCTTAAGCTGAATGACAATAGTATAGCTAATTTTCAAAATAGAGGGTTAGCTAATTGACATATTGTAAGTAATAATCAAATGGGGGGAAATGGCAGAATCATGATTCTATATAACCCAAATGTATGGTCTATTGACAATTTCTTTATTGATAATTTTCAATACATTCATTGTAGCTTTAAAAATAAAGGTGGTTTTATCATAAAAACCACTTTTATTTATGCCTCTAACTTGGAGGCTGAAAGAACAAAGTAATGGGACTACATCGAACAGTTTAGTAAAAATAGTATTTGTCCTTGGATCCTCATTGGTGATTTTAACACTGTTTTTCATGGTTTTGAGAAAAGGGATGGAATTCCAATTCCTTACAACAAACTTGAGAGAGTTGCAAATTTTATTATGAAAATTGGGTTAATTGATCCCCCAATCAGTGGTAATAAATTCATCTGGAAATCATGTGAATTTTGAAATATCCACAATAAATTGGACATGGTTCTACTAAACCAAGTTTTTATTAATACATTCTCTAAAGTTAATTGTTGTAATCTTCCTTATAACTCCAGTGATCACACCCCCATTAAGGTTTCTTTTTACAATAAAAATATTGGGGTTAAAAGTTCTCCTTTTAGATTTGATAATGGTTTGGCGTATGAAGATGGTTATAAAGAGATTGTTCCTAATAGTCTTAAGAATAACCTATATGGAACTGCCTAATATAAGTTTAACATATCATTACAGATTATCAAGGGTAATCTAAAAAGTTGGAACTGTTCTAGAAACAAATCTGACATTAACTCTAATAGGGATGAATGTTAGAGGCTCAAAAAAGATCTGGATAATAATAGCTCAGACAATTTAAAGGCATCTTTATTTTTTGATGCCCAAGCTAAGCTGGTTAAATCTCTGCATATCCGTTCAACTAATATTAAGCAGAAAGCCAAAATTGACTGGTTAACTTTAGGAGATGAAGCCAGTAAATTTTCTATACCAGAATGTCAAGTAGAAAGAATAGAAATGATATTGGGAAATTGCTAGATACAGGAGGTAAAATAATTAATGATGCCTCAATATTAGAGAAAGAGGTAATTAGTTATTTCAGCTCTCTATACAATTCAACTGAATTAGCCAGTAATTTCCCAAATAATGTTTTGAAATATAAATTGAACAGCAGTGAGGATATACTTTTAGCTCCTATCATGGAAGAGGATGTTAAAAATATTATTTTTAATGCCAATATGGTAAAAGTCCTGGTCCTGATGGCTTTGGGGCTAAATTTTATAAAACTCATTGGTCTGAGATTAAAACCCCTCTTTATGATTCTATTAAAGTATTTTTCAAATTTGGGCAGCTTTTGAAAAATTCTAATCATACATTTATTACTTTGGTTCCAAAAGTTGAAGCCCCTTTGAGTTTAGAAGAATATAAGCCTATTTTCTGTTGCAATTTTGTATATGAAATCATTTCTTCTATTCTGTGTAATAGAACAAAAAGGTTTTTGAAATTTCTAATAACTGAAAACCAGAGTGCATTTATTCTTGGTATGCTTATCTTTGAAAATTCTCTTTTAGCTCATGAGTTAATTAGGGAATTCAATCAGAAAAACAAAAAATTTATGTGTATCAAAATTGATTTGCAGAAAGCTTTTGATAAAATCAATAGGCATTTTATTATTTTTGTGATGAGTCAGATGAGTTTTAATAGCAGATTTTTGCAGATTTTTGAGATTTAATAAAAGAATGCATTAATAATGTTACCTTTTCAGTAATGATTAATGGATCCCCCAAAGGGTTCATACATAGCAATAGAGGAATAAGGCAAGGAGATCCATTATCTCCTATTTATTCTCTATTATTATGGCATTCTTTTCTATTCAAATGGAAGCTGAATTACTGAAAGGTAACAATAAGCCTATCAGCAGAAACAAACCACACATCACCCATCTATTATATGCAAATGATATGCTTGTGTTTGTTAAAGCTGATAAGCCAAGTGCTTCTTCTAGTAAAAACATTCTAGATAATATGGAAAAATTTGTTGGGATTAAAGTAAATGAGAGCAAAAGTAAAATATACTTCAGTAAAGATTCTTTACATAAATATGATATCCTTAATCTCCCGAAGTTCAAGGAAGGTAAGCTTCCAATCAAATATCTTGACTTACCTCTTAGTAGCAATCAAATCGAAGAAAGGGACTATTCTACTTTTTGATATCATCCATAGTAAACTAGAAGGATGGTCTAGTAAGCTTTTATCTATGGTTGGTAGAATGGAGCTTACTCACACTATCATCACTGCTATTATAATCTATTGGATTCAAGCTCATAACGTCCCTATTAATGTTATCTAGAAAACTGAAAAAATGTGTGCCAATTTTATTTGGAAGGGCAAATAGCATAAGATTTCTTGCGATAAAGTTTGTAAGCTTAAGAAATTTGGGGGATTAGGCCTTAGGAATATTAGGGATTTGAATGATGTTTAAAATTAAAAATGTTTTGGAAGTTTTTATATGGCAAATCACTATGGGCTAGATGGATGAACACTAAATATCTTAAATCAAAAAAATTCCGGACTGCTAAAAAAGAGAACCATCATTCTTTTGTTTTAAAAAATATTTTGGACTATAGAGAAATAGGTAGAAATTTAATTGAGAGAAAACTAAAGGATGGTTGTAAAACCAGTTTATGGTTTGATCCATGGATCTTTGATCATTCTCTAATTAATCTTTTGGGATGGAATAATTTACACATTCTTGGAGGTGTAAATGATATAGTCCAAAACATTATTCAAAACAACTGCTGGTTTCTTAATAACAGTCAAGCAACCTCTATATATAAATTTGTTATCCAAAATTTTCCATGATTTTAAATGTTTTATAGACCAGTGGGTTTGGAATCTTAATTCCACAGAAAATTTCTCTTTTGAAAAAGCATGGGATTTTTTCATATGGGAGGAGGTTGAAGTAAATTGGCAGAAGGTTATTTGGTGTAAAGTTAATTGCCCAAAATGGCTCATTGTGCTTACTTTGCCCTTCAAAATAAACTTCCTACTAGAGACAAATGTTGTAAGTGGAATAAAGATTCAGATTCTACTTGTCTATTATGTAGGATTGAATTGAAAATGAAAATCATTTATTTTTTGAATGTATATATTCTCAGTTCATTTCGTGTAATGCTAAATGTAATTTGAATTTTAATTTGTATATTCCTACTTTGAATATTAGAGATAGTGTAGCATACATAATGAACAACTTTAAGCCTAAATCAAAAAAATTAACGGGCTTGTGTTATGTTAACTACTGTGATCTATCATATATGAAGGAAGAGAAATCATATATTACATGCATCCAAAGAAATCAATTGCAACCAATTATGGAAAAATATTGTTATTGATAGCCAAATCATCATCAAAAACTATCAGGCATAACAGTGACCATAATTTCAATCAGGCAATATCATGTAATGAGGAATTTCAAGTTGAGAATTTTATACTTAATGGGAAGCTTAGTTCGAGCAAATCCAAAGATCACCATTCCATATCCAACTTATGCTCGAATAGTATATATGGAAGTAATGATCAAGTTAGGCAATTTGATTATCCTAGTGATTGCAATACAAATCTCGACATCAAATCATCCTAGAAGGGAAGTAAACAGGTTTTATTTAGTAAAAATGAGTTTTTTAACTATAATATGGACAGTAACTTGCTTTGCTTACCTGATGCAAAGGGACAATACTGCCATCCAACCAGTATAGCTCAAAAAGCTGGAAACAGTCAGCATTTTAGAATGATTAAGGATAACAGTGATATAGCAAAGCACTCTGGCTTCCTTCTTGGAGGTTGCAGCCCTCGCCTCGACATCAATAACCTAATGGGAAGTAAACAGAAACATATTATAAAAAGCAAATTTTTTGATAATAAATTGAATGGTAATCTGTTTGCTTTACCTGATGCAGAGATTAAGGGTCGTCATCTTTCCAACAGTGATCTAGAGTGTGTTCCTTCACTGTTAAAGAGAAAAGATGATAAAGTTCACAACTTTTTTCATAAAGTTGGAAACAGTCAATATAGAAGCATGATTAATAATCAGATCTATCACTTATGTTGCTAGGAAGAGGGTGAAAGCACAGGTAGCAAGTTGACAGTTGTAGATGAGAGCTTTAAGAGTAGAAGATAAAGCTGCTCAAACTCGTTAAGTACGAAGAAGAGCAGATCTGATGATTTAGTTAACAAGAGATTCGAAGATAGGGTTTTCTTTCATTCTACAAACCTTAACTCCTCCGGTAGTAAGATGAAGAACAATGAAGACTTTGTTTGGAAGCCGCCATGATTCGTGTTTGGAGGAAGAAATTGGAGGATCTCTCCTCTCGATGGCCATTTTTATTTTTGAGAGAGATTGTTTTTTGGAGGCTGAGATTATGTCGGCTAGGGTTTTCCCTATGCCTTGTTATGTTGTGAACATGGGTTTGGTTGACCAGTATACAATGGGCCTTGAGCCTTATATCTTTTAATCTGTTTCAAAAAAAAAGTTGCTCATAGTACATTATTTACAATGTTATTCGCCACTTAGAAAACCTAATAAATCCTAACTCTTTATCCACTAAAATATTTTTATGTAATAGTTATATCTTTTAATTAACTGCATTAAACTTTTACAAGGCATGCACTATACATCGTAGCTATCATGTGATATATTTATTTACTGATTTTATAGTAGATTTGAAGCTGCTTTTGTGAGTAGGTATATGAGTATATGAATGTAGATGATTAAGTGAAAAGTCGAGGTCTAACTGCACTTTCTCATTCGTTGTTTTTGGAAAATTTTGTAGAATACCTAAAGGAAGTTTTATGATCAAGCATGGATCAATCCCCGATCAAAATATCTATATGGCCGAGGGTTGATTGCAATTTTGAATTCAGAGCATCTCCAACTGTTAAGGGGTGTGAGTTTTCGATTCTCGATTTTCCACACCCCGAAAAGCTAGAAATTCCAACAGTTTGTGGACAGGCGTTTGTTCATCAGACGTCTGCTTCCAGGCGTTTGTTGAACAGACACCTGGAATTTTTTAAAAACTGGCCCCATAAAAAGAAAAGCGGGAGTTTGTTGAACAAACGCCTGGATTTTGCGCCTATACCAGGCGTCACAACCCCATTTTTTCATTTATACAAACAAAAATTTTCAAATTTTATATTTTTATTTATTATTACGTCCATATGCTGCCACGTCAAGTTGAAACTGGTAGATGCATCATCCATTCTCCAATAGATTCAAATGTCAGACCAACTCATGTCGCACTAGATCCTAGATGACTGCAGACATCCTTCGAATACTGCACGACCTGCCTCAAACTATTACTCATCGAGTGTCTGTTGCTGTTGGGACGCCACAAATATAAGTTTTTATTTTTATTATGTAGATTGCCAACCATTTTATAATACACGAATGTTATTTGATAGTCTATGTTTACAATAAATAATCATATGTTTAGGTACGACATGTTGCTATGCGAGGTAGTTGGGCATGTTGTATGACACATTTTGATTAATTACCAGAGTCCATATCGGTTAGACTTCGTGCTACACCATTTGGACAGTTTTTAGATTTACCTAGATTTGCTCATGTTGACTGATGCCTTGTAGAGGCTCTTACAGAGCAATGGTGGGCTAGTACACACACCTTTCACTTTCCGGATTTGTTTATGCTCACTGGCATCGAGGTTGGTTGTCTCGATCATGTCCATGTCCCTTGTGATGGATCATTTGAGGAGGTTGAGAGTTTTTCCGATCAGTTACCTGGTTTAGACCCTCAGACCATTGTTTTAGGTGTCGTTACCTCCCAATTCTGCAAGCCTATATAGTTGCCCATTGGACCACTCAGGATATGCATACTCTAGTTATCAGGGCCTTTTTATTATACCTTTTTGGCTCCATCTTTTTAACAACATCAAGGGGACAATTCGACTGGATTTTCTGGCTAGCATGTAGATATTGAAAAGCTGCATGTGTTTGATTGGGGAACAACGATATTAGGCTACTTGTACATTGCTTTGGATATCTATGATGTACAACACTCGAAGCAACTGTACAGTTTCTGGTACATTCTGCCCTTTGGTATTATGAGTACATGGCGAACATGCACCCTAAAATTATCCCTGAGGCGATCAGTACACCTTATATATACTTTCCTAGACTACGTCAATGGGGTTCTTCTAAGCACGTCACTCGTTCTGCACAGGGTGTGCATAATGAGCTTATGGAGGTGCGCCATCAGATGGACATGAGGAAACGGGGTAACATTATTGCGCGTCCATGGCAGTAATACATAGATTTTCTAGCGCCTCGGCATGACCATCCAATCATCTTCCAATATAGTATTTTGAGGCGGTGGGTAAGCTTTCAGGTACATATGTGCCCTTTCATTTGGTAATTGGTTGAGTGTTGTTGACTATAGTTATACGGTATAGTGTGCATTCCTTCTGATCCGCTCCTATGGGTTGAGATGCTCGGCGACATACAGACAGGATCGCTTATATTGACACTAAGAGGGCTATAGGATGGGTGGATGGTGAGCCTTTTACAGTGGCCGGACACTTTGATTCCTGTTAAGTTCGAGTTGCCCCCAACGCTTATGCTTTACCATATTATATTCGGGGTTTGAACTCCGATTATATTGGACCGTCTACAGTATCAGAAAGAGTCCCGGTGCATCCCCCACATTTGAGCCTATATCGTCGCAGTACACACAAAGTGGTGTGTTGGACCCCACACTTAACACTTTTAGGGCGTACGATGTACAGAGTCAGATAGTAGAGATTCCATTGCAGTATCCACCAGTTCACCCTCCTGGTGTACTGTCAGCCGGTCTGTATCATTCACATCAGGTATGTAAGAAATTTAAAATACATTGGTATATGTTGTTATTATATAATTTGCATTATTGTAATACATGTTGTCACAATATCAGTACTCGCTTTATATAAACCACGATAGACGGTTATTGGCTGCTTTTGAGCATATGACACTTGAGTGCACAGGTGATGTACCAGAGTATACATATAGCTCTCGCCGATCAGCAGGCTCATTACAAGGCCCAAATAGCGGCTTTACGGGCTCAGATCCAGCAGCGAGGTATTGGCGTCGGTTCACCTCCACCCGATGATATTGATGACGCCAATGATGATCGTTTCGATGCGTCTGGTAGCGATGCTATGCATATTGACTGATGTTTATGTTATATGCTCTTTTGTATTTGCTACATCACGTTATGTATGTTTTTGTTATGTCCGGCATGTTGTGTATTACATATTACGGTACTTGTAGTGATGTCAGAATTGTTTCTGTGTTGTTCTATATTTTATGTGTTGTTGTTTTATATGTCACTTCTGCTTTCGTTAACAGTTTATTGATTCAGTAAACCAAGGACGACCTGCTTTATTAACTCATCGCTAAACGAATATATTAATTACTCAAATATGGTTCATAACGATATATAAATGAATAAGAAAACGAGCTCGTAACGCCGCGACAGTTCGTCGTTTTCCAATTTAAACTTCGAATGAACGTACAGGTTTCGTTATGACTCGGATTTATGTTAAGAACTTAGGCAACCATTGGATTAAAACTTTGCACGGACACCGAGAAATATATATTTCTTGTTCTAAATTGAAAGTTATGTCCAAATTAAAATCTTCAAAAGTCGCTATGGAATCCATTTTAAAAATACTATGATTTATCACATCAAATAAAGGGAAATGCATACAAAATAAACAAAAAGATTTCTTCTTAATTAACTGCTTTCATACGCTACATATTCAACTAAACTTTTAACCATACGTACGCTACATAGTCAACTAGACAATAAACGTAATAGAAGAGACATATAGAAATTTTAACCACAAAGATACTACATATTGAACTAAAACTAAAGACCTTTTTCTCTTCTACGCCTCATTATTTCTCTTCTCCTTGACTCCATATACTCGCGTTGTAATTCGTCCATGTGAGAAGTTTACATTAGCATTATTGAATCTTCCTCTTTTCATCGCTTTACATCAACCAATTGATTAAGGGCATAAATTTTTTCCTGATTCTCTGTGGATCCGCTCTCCATTGCACGCGCGAACATTTGATCGGACTCCTGCAGCAGTTTTCTGATTTCATCTTGATTTCCATCAGCGGTTTTCATTTTTTTCCGCCTTATCTCTTGTTGGCCTAACATATCGGTCATCAATAGGGGTTAAGTCCTCTTCTGATTTTAAACTGAAATTGTTCTTCGAATCTCTTGGACTTGAACTTTCTCCCACTCGTGTAGCTTTCCCACGATTGCTACTTGTTTGGACGTCTTGAACAATTTTCTGAAGGGATGATTTCCATTTTATGCGATTAACCAGTAGGTCATACACATGCATGAACTGATAGAAATGAGGTGCTTGTTTACTTTTTGGTTTATATATTTGTTTAAATAACTTGTTTGTGGCAACTCTCCGTAATAGTAATAGTCAACTTCATTTATAGCTCTACGACAAACAATATAAAATTCATAAGTAATTAAATCTTACTATATGTGTATCACTTCCGAATCTGCTCGGGTTAGTCTGCTTGATTTGAAGATCTGAGAATCGTAACATTGGGCTTGATGATTTATTTTACAGTAACGACCTTTTGATTAAGCTAAACTTCTATTTCGATCCATGTTCTTCCTGTTGCACGCATTAGAGATTTTGTCCCAGAAGGTTTCATCACTCTGATTAGCACCGCATATAGGATCGAGAAAAAGTGAATAGTAGATATAGTGAAGAACGTAGTCTTTCGCAGCACTCCAACTAGCAGTAGTAATCATTCTTCCAATTGGTTGTGTACCATCGTGTAAATCAAAACCTTCGAAGCTGTTTCTTGGTGCATCAACATCAAAATTAGTACTCATTTTTGTTTTGAAGTTTAGATTTTTGGAAGGAGATTAGTGGAGAAGATAGAAGAGAAGTGGTGTACTTATAGGATTGAAGGAAAATGTATCCGTTGTAAAATAGGATCATTGAAAATAATGTCTTTGTGTCTAAGCATCTGTTCAACAGACGACTGGAGAAATAAATCCATTGGATTCATAGCGTTTGTTGAACAAACGCCGGGATCTAGGGTTTGTTGGACAAACGCCTAGATCCAGGCGTTTGAGTTCAACAAATGTTTCGAGAGTTTCGAAATTCCAAAATTCTTCCCCCCGAAATCCACATTTTCGGAATAATCCACACTTTACTGGGTGAGATATTGGGTGTGGATTTCGGATATTTTGATATCCACACGCAGTTGGAGAAGCTCTAACAGAGTTGCCTGTCAGAAAGTTTATAAAACTAATTGGATTTTACATCAGTTCGCCATGAGTCGTATCTTTTGTCCTCAGTTGGGGAAAAATAAGATACAAACTTTTGTTTGCCAAGGATTTGTTGTATACACAAACTTCAAATTTCTAAACATAGACGTATTAGTCTACATGTAATATTTGGTCGGACTATGTAATAGATACATTAATTGGTTGTAAAGGTTCAATTTATCAATGTGATGCAATGAACCTTTTGATATCAAATTCAAAGTACTATTTTTAATTTGGATTCGAAAAATTCTTGCTGTTTAATAAACAATCGCACCTTTCTTATTATACCTTTTGTTTTACCGCATAGTCAATAATCACAACAGTAAATGACAATTTATCTATATCCCAATGTTGCTAGATGAACCAAATTCAAAATACAGAAATGACCAACTTAACCGTTAAATTTACAATCATTAGGGAAATTGGTAATTTTCTTGTTCATATACATAACCAGTTTTCGTTTATACTTCGTCGTGACTTTTTTTTAGGGTGAATCAAAATAAACATTAGATGAAAGTATTACTTCTTTTACGTATTGTGCAGCTGATATTGAAACTGTAAGATACACTGAAAGAAAAAAAAAGATATTACCAAAAGACTATCAAAGTCCCAAAATAAGATGAAATTTCCCTACAAATAAAGCCCCATCTGGTGATAACTATCTTTATCAATCAAATAAAGGCAGGTGTACGTTTTTTTTCTGATTACTCAGTGTTACATGCTAATGTGTTATGTTGCAGGTAAGATTTAAACTCGAGGAGGAATGACTAATGCAGGTATATTTTAGCAAATAGGGTTTAGAGCTTTAAAATCTAGATGAATACGTGGAATAGCATATGCAAATAAATAAGAAGAAAGAAATTAATTGAAACTCGACATCCTAAGTATGAATGAGTGGAAAAAGATTGTAAAGTTTAAAACAACTTTAGAGTTTAACTTAAAGTATTTAGGTATTGTTGATGGAATCACTACAAGAGAAACAATGTATTACAACGCCCTAGTTCCAACGGCTCTTTGAATTTTAAACAAGCCATTAGAAACTGATAGAATAAAGACCTTCCACGGCCGTTGGAAATTTTCTTGCATATTTTCCAGAAACCGCGACCTACTATTCATTTTCCATTTTCATCATCCCTAATTCGATTTCTCCGCCAATTACACCATTTCATCACCTTCAATTACTGTAACAACCTAGAATTTTGACAATAAATAGTTATTTAATTAGAAGATCAAAAATAGAAATTTCTGCAATGGTGGAACTTGACCACGAAACTTTAACCGTTGCGTTCTTCTCGGAATTATGGTCAACTTTCATGTTTAGAGGTTCGCGAACGGTGTCCATATGAAAAAGTTACAGACGAAATGCGAAAACAAACCAAAAAAATAAACCAAAATATTTAATTAATAATTTACCTAATATAACCCAACCGACCTGGGCAATCCCGTGCCCAGGCAGTCGGCATGGAGGTCAACCTACTAGGCGTCAGACAGCCCAGTGACGGCTAGGTTTTGGAGGATTGGTTTATTATATAATTAAAATGAATGGATGGATATAACTTAAAACTAAACCTACGGTTCCAGGACATTTACACCCCTATAAATAAAGGGTTAGAACCTCATTCTCTTCCATACAAATCTATAGAGGCAGCGAAGCTCTGACATTTTTCTTCCTCTTCTAACCTAATTTCTAAATAAAATATATCCATATATATATATATATATATATATATATATATAAAATCAAATCAAATTCATATGGAATTAGGGAGATAAATAGATTCAATGGAAGATGATCCTCAACGATAGATTCTTCGCTCTCTTCCCATTTTCTTACATTTCTACAGATCTAGAATTTTCCCCTTTTCTAGATAAATAGTAAATTTATAAGAATTTGAGGATTGTAAGCCTAAAAGAGTTCAAAACTCAGAAATTGGAAGCTACAAAGTGAGTGGGAAATTTACTAATACGGATATAACGGTTTATATATTTCATTTGAATTAAGTCTATGTTTTATGCCTATTAGATCTGTTTATTTAAATATTATGAATTCATTTGCAACAATCAGATCTGATTATGAATATGGTCAAAGTTTGTAAATGATAAGTTGTGATTATGTTAACATGAATTGTAGGATTCCTATATATTTTTCCACATATTCCTACAGTTATGTCATGAAATGTGAAATATGTTAGACAAGTTACATAGCACTGTGGATCTGGAAATCAGTCCCATTAACCATAAATTAGTTGTAGTTATGTTCCAGATCTTTAGTTCAGTGCTGAAATATGAAATATGTTAAATTGGATAAAAAGGTGAAATTTGTGTATAATGTGACTATATGAATGAAAGAAATAGTCCTGTTTATATTCAATATTATTGGGTTTTGGCTTAAGCATTGTAAACAAGTCGTTTTCCTCCTTTTGAATAAAGAGGCATTAAATCACAAGAAGTACAATAAAAAGAATTAAGAATGGAAAAGTGGAGCAAAGGTGCACATATATATATATATATATATATATATATATGTGTGTGTGTGTGTGTGTGTGTGTGTGTGTGTGTGTGTGTGTGTGTAATTTTCATCGACTATTCCAAAACATATATTTACATATATTTCTTGTGATTTGGAAGCATGTCAATTCCACCAAATGGGCATTATTTACCATGATTACGGCTAACGGTCCTTGTGAGACTTGAAACCTTTTGGAAAGTATTGAATGAAAAAAGCGAATGTTTGGTTAATTGATTAAACCAAATCATTAATTTAAAAATAAGTAAAATAATATAAATAATAATAATAAAAGATAACTACATTGACCGTATGAAAACATAAAATATGAATATATACATATTAATCGCCCAAAATCAGCGTAAAACGGTAAAAGATATATATAGTATTGAATGTTTGAATAATATTCATTTATGGAATCATATAAGTAGATCTTATTCCATATTAAATCAATATATTTGTGGTGAACATTGGTAGCAATCAATATAAATAATTGCTAAAAATATGGCGGCAAAACAATGAATAACAATTGTAACCAAATGTTGATTGGGGGAAAGTGAATATGATAGGATAATGGTTACAATTACTAAAATTTATTTAGGATAAATGTTGTACACCCCAATTAGGAAATTTGAATTATAACCGCATTTAGGCATGAGGTTAAGCTAAACTTGTGCTGTAAGCCTACCCGGAACCGACCGACAAATCCAGCAACCACAAGTAGTCAGCCTTCTATACAAAATGATTAAATACAAATAAATAATCAGTAATATTTTTTCTCTCATTGTATAGGGGGCAGTAGATGTGCAGGACGTTGACCTCGACCAGGTTCAGCGACACTGGAACTTGAAGGTCGCTAAGAATTATAGGGAAAAAATGAATGAGATTAAAAAATTAGGGAAGAAACCTAGGTGGATGAGCGATGAAATATTTAATAAATGGTTGAGTGGTGGGACACAGATGAGTTTAAGGTAAATTTATAACGAATCTCATTTATTTTTTGCTGATTATTGAATAATTACTCAATGTACATTTGCAGGCGGAGTCAGTAAGGAACTCTGCAAACAGGAGCATGAATCCAGTAACTCATCGTGGAGGATCTAAGTCCTTCCGGCATCACCGCGAGGACTTGGTAAATTTATCAATTATTACATTTAAATGTTGATCTGTTCAGTAATTAACTATATGGAATTGAATTATCCAAATTATCAATTTCAGGAACGAGCTCGTGGACCCGTGTCCTATATGGACGTATTTACTCACACCCACGCATCCTGGTATGTAGACGAGGCTGGCAATGTCACGTATCAGTGGGGTGATCAGGATAGGGCGACAACTTCATAGGTATGCGTATTTTAAATCCTATTACTCGCTCACATCGAAAAGTTTATTAATTACTAGCTAATGTAAAATAAAACAACATTCTATTATTTTTCAGCTGAAATTGTTTTTTGCATTATAGACAAGGTTTCAAAAGGCACAGGCTTGTGTGCTTGAGGAGTCTGGTCGTGATGAGTTGATGCCAGAGGAGGAAGACAACGTATTTGACGCTATTATGGATCCATCGTAGCGGAGCAGACGTTATGGCTTCGGTAAACAAACGGTAATTAATCCTTTTGTATACATACAATAAATTAATGTTTAAATATATAGTGTTATAATATTTTATATGCTGACATAATCTTTTTGCTATTCATTCTATTTGCAATCTCGAAAAGCTAAGAAGGCCCTAAATAAAGAAGAAATCAAAGATCTTAGAACCATGATTGAGCGGCTGCAGGAGCAGAATCGTCTGCAGGCCATGAAGATGGATCAGCTATATTAGAAGCTTGTGGCGTATGTGCACAATCACGGTACTTTTACTTCATCATCTGGTGGTTCCGGAGGCGACGAAGATGATTCTTGACGTATGTGTTTTCTATGGCTTGGATATGGTTACATATTGTTTGAATATTGTATATTTTGGCACGGAGTGGATGAGGATGACACTTTGGATATATTTTGATGGTTTGTGGACATGTAACTTTGATGTATTTGGTTTATGGACATGTAACATTGATGTGTTTGTTTTTGTGATATTTGGATGGTTTGTTATATATATATATATATATATATATATATATATTGATGTTTCTTTGATTTATTTTGGTTGTTTATATTGTTATTGGTATATATATGTTGTGTATTTGTGGAATTGATTGGAATTGGATTGAAAATGGAATGGAATAGAAATGGGGTGGCTAGAAGGTTATATGCTTGCTGTTATAAAAAAATAACCCAGTTTTTTGATTGGCTTCTGACGGCATATAGTTCCTTGTTTTTAAACGGTTTCCAAAGACAATATACTGTTCAAAGTCATTGGAACAACCATTGGAAATGTTCCATTGGAGCCATTGGAAAAAGTTAACACTATTCTAACAACTTCAAACGGCCGCCAATGGCTATGAGCCGTTGGAACAGCCATGTATTCTTTGTAGTGAATTAAGCAATAGTTCCGCATTTATTGTTAATGAGAATGTATGTTATTAAACAACATATATAATGTATTTTTTTTCCAGCAATTGAGTTGGAAATATAAATCTATAAACAATCAGATACTACAAACATGTAGTCATAAAGGATTGGCTCGAGTGGCTGATCATTTGGCAAGAACGCTAATTTATTAACCATAATATTTTTTAGCTAGTTATTTAATGTGACGCATTGTAATACATATATTTTAAACATAGAGAAAGATGAGTCATCGTCTGTCTTCTATCACACGATCTCACGTTTGGATCAAATCCCACACTCGAAAAAATTGTGAATCGATAAATGTGACTGTAGCAGAGACTATCGTAAGTAATTTTAAAAAATTTAAATAATAATTTGTTTATTACTGTGATAGTTTAATTATGTGTAATATGTATATATGAAAACTTGTGTAGTAAAAAAAATAAACAAATCAACAATGAAACAATTCTAGCTCAACAGTTAATTTACAAAGAAGATGCACTTGAAAAGTGTTGGGATAAGACAAACTAGAATGATTGAGAGGAATAAGAAAGTGTATGACCTACACCAAGGCGATATGGTCACACATAAGGGATAAACAAATCATCTATATGCAAAATAAAATTTCAGAATTAACCGCGATGGTTCAAATGCTTGTGAAAAATCATGTATGCATTAACCGCTGCTGTATAAATTTATGTGCTTTTCTAATTTTATTTGATTCTTTCATTTCAGTTCAAAATTTATGCAGTAAAGCTGAAAGCTTATACAAATTAATCCTTTGACTATATGTTGCTATGAGTCTCTGACCAATGGTTTACATTGTTAAATGATGTCCAACTATACAAGTATGATAACATACGTATTTTCACTCCAATAACAAATTTTTGAGTGAAGCTACTAATTTGGAATTACAGAAGATTGCTCGAACAGATTTGTAGAGGTATATTCTTTGTATTGAATCGCAGAAAAATGACGTTAAAACGTTGCCTGTACAAACTAATATGGGTACGTATAAATACCCATGAAAAGATAAGTGGGTTAATCCCAATACAAGAGTACAACCTGTTTTTACTTATTATAAACGGTAACAAATATCAGTTACTTTGAATACCCCCCTCAAAACATACCATGGGTTCGGGTTTTGCTGAAGTAGCTTAATAATAATAGAAATAGTGGCGGCACCTCGAAAATTCTTTACTTCAATCTTCCAATCCTTGCGTTAATTGACAGTGGATAATGACTGATCTACTCGGGAAGAGTCTTCGAGGCATTGGAATGCAATGGATCTGAAGAATCTCTACTTCTATTCTAGAATGTAGATGAACTTGTCATATTTACGATTTGAGTCTGCTTTATCCATGTTAAATTCAAGCTTTAGGCTAGTAAAATTTACTTTCGACAAAGGCTTAGTAAGTATATCTTCTTTTTGAAAATTTGAAGGTATATACCCTATATGTAGTTTTCTCATCATTACTTGTTCTCCAGTGAAGTATTGATATGTTTCTATATGCTTAGTGTTTAGATGTAAGAAAGGGTTAGCTGAAAGTGAAATGACACTAGTTTTATCACACCAAATTGTGGGTATCTCTGTCGATTCATGTCTTAACTCACTAAGTAGTGATTTTATCTAAAGTATTTATGCAGTAGTGTTTGCCATGCTTTTAAATTCTGCTTCAGTACTGGATCTGGAAACTGAACTTTTCTTTTTACCACACCATGAAATATGGTTACTGCCTAAATACACACGGTACCCCGAGGCTGACTTCCTGTCATCTTGATCACTAGCCCAATCAGCATCAGAGAATGTATTAATGTTAAGATTTTTTTGTCTTGAGTATGAGACCCTGATATATAGTGCCTTTCAAATATCTAAGTATTCTTTTTACTGCCTTCCAATGTTGATCCAAAGGACTTTGCATATACTGATTGACCTTATTGACACTGTAGGCTATATCAGGCCTGGTGTTAGTAATATACTAAAGTCCACCAACTATACTTTTGTAGTGTCTAGCATCCTGTATTGCTTCACCCTTAGTTTTAGATAGTTAAGGGTTTGTGATTATAGGAGTAGACAATGCATTTGCTTTGTCCATCTTAGCTCTTGATAGAACTTCAGCTATGTACTTCCTATGATTTAAATGCAATTCTGTGTTACCATTTCTTTTGACCTCAATTCCTAGAAAATAATTTAGCTCTCCAAGGTCTTTGATTGAGAATTTTTTTATCAAGCATTCTGGTGACTTTATTGATTTCATTTTCACTCCTTCCTATAATTATAAAATCATCAACATAATCAGTATGTAAGTGATTGTGTTATCAGTAAATTTTGTAAAAATTGAATTGTCTATTTTTGTTGAATTGTATCCATGTTTGACAAATGTGGCTTTCAGCTTGTCAAACAAAACCCTTGGGGCTTGTTTTAAACCATAGATTGTCTTGTACAGTCTACACACCATATTTTCTTTCCCCTTTTGAACATATCCTTGAGGCTACTCCATAAATACTTCTTCCTGCAAAATACCATTCATAAATGCATTATTCACATCAAGTTGTCTGATGGTCCAATGTTTGTGTAAGGCAATGGTTAAGTTTATCCTGATTGTAGTGGGTTTCACAACAGGTGATTTTTTTTAAATCAAACCCACTCTATTGTGAATACCCCTTTGCACCATTCTTGCATTATATTTAGATATTGAACCATCAACATTCTTTTTAAGTCTAAAAGTCCACTTGCACCCAATAATATTTTTTTGATTTGGTGGAGTGACAAGTGTCCATGTGTTGTTCTTTATTAGAGCTGTGTACTCCCCTTCCATAGCTGATTTCCAATTTTCCGGTTGCACGGCTTCATAGTATGTTGTAGGCTCTTGCAAGTCCATGTTAACATTGTATATTTTTGGCTTGAAAATACCATGCTTGGATATGGTCATCATATGATGTTGATTCGTATTATTTCTAGCAACATCGTCTTGATTTATATTGCCTTCTATGTTGCTATATGTAATGTCATCTTCACTATGAGTAGATTGATTGCCACTGCTGTTGTGGATAATTCACAGCAGAGTTGGTTAGTGTGCTTTGTTGATCTTGGCCTGGTCTAACCATGGGAATTGTGTGTTGAGACTCAATGCCACTGCTAGTCTACTTGTGCTAAGTTGTCACTACAACCTCCACATCATCAGGTATGCCTAGAGTATGTTGTCTTGGATTTTGTACGTTTGAGTTGTTTTGATTTCTGCTTTTACTGAAGTTAAATTCCCCCTCATTGAACACAACATGTCTAGACACATATATTCTACCTTTGTTATCTAAACACTTATACCCCTTTTGATTGGATGGATAACCTAGAAATGTACTTGAAACAGACCTATATTCTAGCTTATTTGAATTGTACGGTCTTAGATAAGGAAAGCATTGGCATCCAAATACTTTTAAATGATTGTAATTTGGCTTCTTTTCAGTTAAGACTTCATATGGACATTTGAAATTTTGACTTTTGTAGCCAGTAAATTAATTAAATAGATCGCTATTGCAAAAGCTCAAGGAAAGAATTTTAATGACATTGATTTTTGCAAGAAATGTCAAGCCAATTTCAACTATATGCAAATGGTTCCTTTTGATAATACCATTTTTCTTAAAAGTATAGGAGCGAGTGATTCTATGATTGATTCCTTTATTTGAAAAATAAGTTTTGAGAGGTAGAAACTCTCTGCCCCTATTAGTCTTGGAAAATTTTAACTTTATTTCCAGTTTAATTTTCAATAGAAGAAATGAAATGTTGAACTACATTGTAAGTTTCATATTTATTTCTAAGTAAATAGATCAATACAAATCTAGTACATGCATCTATGAATAATATATAAAAACTTGTAACCATAATCAGAACTGATTTGAGCTGGTCACCATAGATCAGTTACAATGAGTTCAAGTGGTTTTGTATAAGTTGTTTTAGAATCTGGAAATGCAAGTTTGTGACTCTTTCCAATTTGACAATATGTACAAACATGTGTTTTAGAAATATTTTCAGCATCAACATTATTGTTATGCATCACATGTTTTACAACTTGCAGACTGGGTTGTCCCAGCTTATTATGCCACATTTCAAAGTCATTATTACACCCATTTTCATTAACAGTAGCTAAAACATAGTTATTTATTCTACATTTAGCCTTTCTAGAATTGATTACATCAAATTTATATAGGTCATCACTCTCACTACCCTGCAAAATTAATTCTAGAGTCGGTATGTCTCTGACTAAGCATGCATTAACAAAGAATTCAAAGTACACACTGTTATCTTTGGCAAATTGGGAAACACCCATTAAGTTTCTTTTAATTGATGGAACCCTTAATAAGTTTTTAAGATATAATTGTTTGGGTCCATCAATTCTTTCATTTCCAGTGTGTGTAATATGCACATTTTTACCATTTCCAACAAAAAGATTTGTGTACCTTTGTACTCATGATTTCCCAGATTTATATTGTTTAGATTATTTGTGACATGATTAGTTGCACCAGAATTAGGATACCAGCTATCATCCTTATATCTTCTATCTTTGCAACTTCAATATTATGTAATTCCAGTTGACTTTTGTTGTCTTTCCGAGTACTTATTGTGTTAGCATTTGAATTCCTGCTTTGTTGAGAGGGTTTGTAGTTAGCATTGAATCTGAAGTAACATTTGTTT
Organism: Allium sativum; assembly: GCA_030737875.1. Lineage (NCBI taxonomy): Eukaryota > Viridiplantae > Streptophyta > Magnoliopsida > Asparagales > Amaryllidaceae > Allium > Allium sativum. The sequence goes on along the minus strand of CM060916.1, from coordinate 742,685,955 downwards.
GCACTATGACCAAATTTCTCACATATTTGACACCTGATTTTACCATTATTGGACCTACCACCTATGCCTCTACCTCTGCCGGTTAAACCACCCCTTTGATTGTTGTTGTATTGTTGTCTTTGACCATAGGACTTTTCTTGTTGCTTGCCTTTAAAATTTACAGTGTAGTTGATAGATAATTCTGGATTGTTTGCTTTCTTTTGTTCTACTCTCCCTTCGTGTGAAAGCAGTGTTGAGTAAACATATTGTAGGGTAGGTGTAGGTTCAATTGATGATATTATGGCTACTACTGCTTCATAATCATCGTCTAACCCACTTATTATTTAGAGAACATGCTCAGATTCAGTAACAGTGTGGCCATAGAATCCATTCAATCACATAAGTTCTTGACTTTGAGAAGGTACTCATTCATTGACATTTCATCTTTCCCGATATTCTGCAACGGTATTCTATAATGTAGAATTCTAGTAGATGATTGATAGTTGAAACTTATTTCAACAGTGGCCCAAACATCATGGGCAGTGACACATCCAATTAGCGGTGGCAGTTATGCTGCACTGATGGATGACATTAACCAAGAACACACCAAGCTATCTTGACTTTGATGTATTATATATTCTTGGTTTGATACAAGATTATTCTCACTATCTCTGATTTTCTTTGTTGGAACTGTTTTACTTCCAAGAATATAATCATATAGGCCATAGCCTCTAAGTGCAGTTTGAATTTGCATTTGCATTTTCCATAGCAGGTAGTTGGTTTCATCGAGTTGCACAGAGATCAGTTGGCTTTATGGCTTTATGATCGATTGACCAGTTCTTGAGATGGATCAGGAAGGCTTTTAGATGTGGATGTGGATGAAAACTGGGGAGTTACATCTCATCCTTGATTTTCCATGATGAAAACATGTAATGTAGATCCTATAGCCTTTAAGAAACAGGTAAAACTTATCTGAACAAAGTTCCTCGATTTGGAGAATCAGAGAAATGCTTTTCAATTGATTGATGAATCAGCCAGAAAGGCCTAAGTGATGATGATTTCTCAGTAAGATTTGTAAATCTTAACTGATCGGCCTTTACTGAGAGGTACGACAATCAATTGTAGTTGTCTCTTTGAATTTTTGATCATATTTATGGATTTTCAGATAAATTTTGCTTCTCGCTTGATTTGGTGAAAACTGATGCATTAAGTGAAATGCTTGACGAAGCACAGTTTTCATTAAACAAGTCACAACCCTTAATGGAAAAAGATACACAATCTTCATTGAGAGGCACCCAAATGATGAAATCTTTCTGATGGGTGATCAAATCAGAGAAAACTCCTAAACAGAATTATCAGAAACTCGCTATTAAACGTTATAATGCTCTGATACCAAGTTTGGAATTACAGAAGATTACTCGAACAAATTTGTAGAGAAATATTCTTTGTATTGAATTACAGAAAAATCATCAAAAACGAAGTCTGTACAAACTAACATGGGTACATATAAATACCTGCGAAAAGTTAAGTGGCATAATCCCAATACCAGAATACAACAAGTTTACTTATTATAACTGATAACAGGTATCAGTTACTTCTAATAGTACTATTCACTAAAGTATTATTTTACATGTTGGTTTAGCATATTCCCTCTACGGTCACAAGCTTGATTTTACGATATTCCAAAAGAGAGAGGGAGAGAGACATAGTGTTATTGAATCATTATTTTCCTATAGTGAAATCCATAAGTTTAATAGCTAAAAAAACGAATTTCAGGGACTATGTTGATCCCTAAAAATCCATATGCACATTGAGTTACAAGATCTGAGTAGGAGCTACAGAACGAACACTTTCAGGGTCGATCGTGCATAGTTTTTTCCAAAGCATTTAAGTGATTCGCAAAGGACAGGAAGCAACTGCACAGAGCAAGGCCAAAGCCCGAAGAAATTCGTGATTCAGGCATAGAAGCAAAGGTCGGTCGTTTATATCGGAACAAAGTCGCTCGAGAATCAAAACAAAGCAAGTCGCCCATTTAATATAGGCGGGAGCGACCATATAACCCAACCATGAAAAAGAATAGCATATTACAAAGACAGCAAAGGGTGAACGCACTTAAGCCAGGAAGATCTTTCGAACGGAATACAAAGAAGAATTGATTCCAGTCCCTGTCTGCCCTTATATAATCGCTCGACCGTAAAAACAATCTTAGCCACCCCCTCATCTCACAATCAAACGAATCAGATAACCACTCGTCAACTACCAGATATAGCCACACCCAAGGAACACCGATTAAAGTCACCCACTTCACTACTCAGAACGATCGCTCCTATAAAGTCGCTCGCACATGACAACTGGATACAACTATGAACAACTGGCTACAGCTAGGCGACAACATGTTATGAACGACCCATAGCCTGCATATACAGACTTCAGTTCATTTCCTGAAGAGTGCTCACCTATAAATACGCCATGGCTGCCAACGTAAAGGAGGGGAATCTTTTAAACCACGAAGTGCTGCTAAATTCTATCCTCAGTGACTCCTTAAGCACTTGGAAGTAATGATCATCTTCTCCACTCAAAGCTCCATCACCCGTTTGGCCATGGCATCAAGTACAACCTTGTAATTAGGGGAAACGACATCCCCTTCTCAATCATTTTCCCATCCTTCTCCTCCTCAAACTCTACCATTCTCTCATAAAATTCCAAGATTGAAATGTATGAATGAGAGTATATTGAGTGGATATAGAGATATATGAAAAAAGAGAGTTTATGTATTTTGTATCCCTATTATAAGAATGCAAGCTATCTTCATAGTGGACGTTGGGCTAATATAAGTGTAACAACCCGTATTTTCAATAACCTGTTATAACGTAAATCGAGGCAGAATTTAATTTATAAATCTGAATCAAAGGAAACGGGCTATGACATTGCGTTCGTCTCGGAAAAATACGCGAAATAGAGTCCGAGTTTTCGAAAATCGGAGTCCGTATGACCCGATTAAGGCCCAATGAAGTTTTCAGAAAATTTCAAGTTCAAAACAGATTTGAATTTCAAGTTTTAAATTTCGAATTCCAGGCCTAGAAGGCTAGGCGGGAAATTTCCCGCCAAGCCAACCAAGTCGACAGGCCTGTCGACTTGGCAGTTGACTTGGTTGGACCCAAGTCGACAGCCCTGTCGACTTGGCTGTCGACTTGGTTCAGCCGGGCAGTTTTGCCTGGTGCACCATTTTGGGGTTTTGTTTAGGTTTTAGGGCCAGATTCGGTTTTAAGGGCTGAGATTGGAATTAGGGTTTAATCCTAAGGTTGAAACTAATCCTAATCTCTATAAATAAGCCCCTAACCTAACCCTAAATCATCATTATTCATTCAACTAACTAAACTATGGCAAAATCATTCCTCTCATGGCCTCCACTCTCTTCATAAAATTCCTAAGTCATTTCTATGAGAGATTTTCCATGCATACAAGTGTTTTCAAGCTTGTATGAGTGTCATTAGCTTGCATTCAAGTCAAGTTTCCATATTTACATCATAAAGCAAGGGTTTTTATTGATTTGGAGCTTTCATATTGGGTTTATTTGATTTCATAAGGGCTTGGCTCAATCTATTAATATATTTGTGTCTTCATAAGAATTTGTAAGCCCTTTTCTACTTTCATATTTAAACTCTAAAGTTAATGAATGATGCAAGTTGTGTTTGATCATTATGATATGCAAGTTTGTCATGATATGCAAGTTTACTATGTTATGTTATGCAAGTTTGATATGTTATGATATGCAAGTTTATCATGTTATGTTATGCAAGTTTGCCATGTTATGATATGCAAGTTTACCATGTTATGCTATGCAAGTTTGCCATGTTATGATATGCAAGTTTATCATGTTATGTTATGCAAGTTTGCTATGTTATGATATGCAAGTTTGCCATATGATATGCAAGTTATGTTATGGTTGATCATTTTGCTCATGTTATCATGTTATGCAAGCTTATCTTGGGTTTATGAGCTTAAAGCTTCAAGCTTTATGCTAAAGGTTGCATTTTGGCAACATGTAAGTTATCATATCCCTTATGATAACTTGCATGTGAGGCTAAATGCGAACTTATGGCAACTTCTACATGTCATTTATCACCATGTATCACTTATATGCTAAGTTTGGTTTTATGCATACTTTTGAGGCCTAAAAATGTAATATGCAAGTATATGAACATATGTACATTTCATATGCCACCATGTTAAACTTGTGGCTTCAACACCTTTATGTCATGATTATGCCAAGTTCCCTCTTTCTATCCTTTATGCGCTATTGCGATATGTAAGCGATGGGATTGCGTTTGGGGTTGGGTAAACTTAAAAGACATAAAAACATAAGATTGGGAATTTACCTATTAAGTTAGGTCTACCCATTGGGAATTTACCTATTAAGTTAGGTCTACCCAAATTCTTGAAAACTTGTAATATGTTTTGGAAACATGATGGACATGACACTTAGAAAATATAAGTGTGACCAACTCGAGGTTGCGTTGAGTTTGTAGCGTAAAACTACCCGGAACTGACCGGCTTAACTAGTTGCTACAAACAATAGGACCCAATGTGAGAAGTTGGTCATGTTGTACCTTGAACCCGAGGTTAGACCAAGTTGTGGTGTAAAGCTACCCGGACCCGCCCAGCTTAACTAGTAACCACAACAAGGTCTAATGTGAGAGGTTAAGGCACATTAAATTAATTAATGCCTCATGATTAGGGTTAAGTCATGGTCCACTTAATACTTAAACAATTTGGGCTTGGTAGATTAATCAGGGTTAAGTCGTGAACTCATCGTTACACTTAACCAAGTTAATCCATGATTAGCAAGAGGGTTAAACCGTACTTAACCCACTAGAAAATCCTAGCAATGGGGATCCACTCCAGCAGTAATCCCTAGTTTGTATCATTAAGACCCTAGGGACTAGGCTAGGGTGGGGGCACGATTACTGGACTTGAGGTAAGTGACCAAAAACGACGGCAGAGTGGTACGCCGATGTAGTTCCGGACGGACTATGGTCGTGCACGTAGTCCGTATTTGGAGAAGTCAAGCATGGGTACCAATAGATCTAGATTGTGCACTTACGTTTATGGTGTCCAGGGGTTGACACCCAAGGGCTTGATACACCCGACGGGAGACCCGGCACAGTCTGACTACAATTATGTTTGGGCCGTATTGACACCAACACGTGACGAGTTAGGCTTATAGGGAGCCGATCGACTAGACCGTTTGGTTGGACCTCGTATTAGGGTCACTTCATATTATTGGACCTCGTATTAGGGTCACTTCATATTATTGGACCTCGTATTAGGGTCATTTCATGTTATTGGGTCAAAGCTTGGGCCAAGGGATCAATACGTGATTATTCAAGTCATGTTAGTTTGCTAGTACACCTGTGGTGCAAAAACCTTAAACCTGATTATGCGATGACACCTTTATCTACCTTGTTAGTTAATCATCATGCTAGTATGTTGTTATCCTTATGTTCATCCCTGCTTCTCATGCCAGTTAACTTTATCAGTTTACATTGATTGTAGTAGGGCTTACTCAGTCTTTTTGACTGACCTGTTTTTCTTTTGCCTCTTTTCTTCCGTTCCCCCCCCCCCCCCCAGGTTCTCAGGGTGGGAATATTGGAGCTTAGCTTGGATTTCTGATCGCTTGCTTGTGGGATTTTAGCTCATGTACGGTCTTGACATGAAGCTAGCTATGGTTATCACTTATTTTGGGGATAGTACTTATGTATTTCAGTTTTTCAGTGATGTTGTTTTTATCTAGACTTGTGTATTTGGAAAGTTGACATTATGTTGTACCAGACTTGTTTTGAAATAGTTTGAAATCTTCCGCTGTTTTACTTATCTTATTTACTCTGTTTACATATATACATATGTTCTTGTTCTGCCTTGATATATCATTATGCATGTTTACCTGATTCAAACACCCCTCCAAAGTCAGAGTGCTTGCAAGAGCCACCCTGGCGGAGGTGGGGTGTTACATTTGGTATAAGAGCATATGGTTTACGAGAAGGAACAAAAAGGTTTTTGAAACTTTTGGAAAACTATTTTCAAAACCAAGTACAAAGTATTTTCCAAAGAAAAGTCTGGTTTATTTTAAAGGCTATTCTCCAAAAAGCCATTAGCAAAATCCCTTCGTTTTACTCCATTCTGAATCTGTCTTTTTCTTCGTTTTCAGTATGGCTGATAACTTTGCTATTACGGAGGGAGTACACGTACCTGTTTGGTATAGGAGACTTTTGGAGGCTAGGGCGACCGAAGCCGGCCCCGCCGATGTTCCTCCTTCTCCTCCGGTAGTTAATGTTCCTCCTCCTCCTGTCGCTGAGGTTCCTCTTCCTCCTCCCCCTCAGCATCCTCAAGCTGACTTCGCAAAGATTTGCAAAGACTTTAAGGCGATGGGTTGCAAGAATTTCATTGGAACCGAGACTTATGTAGAGGCAAGGAATTGGTTGAAAGAAACCGAAGATCTTTTTGCCTTCTTTGATATAGATGACCGTAGGAAGGTTTTATTGGCAGTGTGGTTGCTAAAGGAAGAAGCTGCACGTTGGTGGGTGGTCACCACCGCTACTAGGCCAATTGAGACTTGGGATGACTTTCAGGGAAAGTTTGGACTAAGGTTCCTATCACTGAAGCAAGGGGACATGACTATTAGGGAATACATAGATAAGTTTAATCAACTGGCTCGGGTCGGTTTAGACTTGGTTAACACAGCTCAGAAGAAGGCCCTATACTTTGCTCTAGGATTAAACGAGCCATTACATGGTTTAGCCATGACTCATATACCCTTGGGGGCAACTTTCGAGAGTTTGGTGAATATGGCCCTACTCAATGAAGAGAATAGGAGTGACAAGAAGGAGGAGAAGTCTGAAGATAAGAAGGAAAAGAAGTGCTTTACTTGTGGAAGCTTGACTCATCTAAACAAGGGGAACAATAGCAAGGGCAATAATGACAAGAGGAAGTGCCATTATTGCGGTTCAGTTGGGCATCTTATTAAGGATTGTAGAAAGAGAAAAAGGAAGAGTGGTGAATGCTTTCATTGTGGTGAGTTTGGACATTTCAGCAAAGATTGCCTGAAGAAGCAAGGGCAAGGTCAGACTCAGTGTGCAAGACCATCTGGAGGGCGAATTCATCCCCTCAACATCGTTCTTCCAGCTCATGATCGAGGTAGAGTTTCTGTTAAAAGTCTTGTTTACATTTCTGATTTTCCTGTTTGTACTTTGTTTGATTCTGGCACATCGCATAGTTTATTTCATCTGATTTAGTTGAAAGTTTGCACCTAAGTACTAGTCTAGTTAATGATCCCGTGTGTGTTTCAAATCCAATTGGGGTTTCCGCCCATTTGTCTATTATCTACGTGGATTTGAAAATTTCTATCTTGAGTGTAGAGTTCTCGTGTGATGCTTATATTCTCGGTTTCATGGGGTATGGGTTGATTTTGGGCATGGATGGGTTGTCCAGTTTTGGAGCCATCCTTGATTTTTGAGCATAGGGTTGTGAGGCTCATGACTCGCCTCGGTAATACCCTAAAAATTTCTTGTAACCCTATGGGTTCCGTCATGTTGTGTTATCTTGAATCCCTCAACTCGTCTACCGATAGTTTGCAATCGGTGAGGGTGGTCCGAGAATATCCTGATATCTTGGGTGAAGTGAAGGGGGTTACCCCTAAACGAGAGATAGATTTCCGCATTTATCTGGTTAATAATGCCAAGATAGTTTCGTGGCCGGTTAGGCACATGGCCCCGCAAGATGAGAGTTAAGAAAGCAAGTCAAGGAGTTGCTTGAGAAGAACTTTATGAGACGAAGTATATCTGAATAGGGAGCGCCTGTAGTATTTACTACCAAGGCAGATGGTTCTCTTCGACTTTGTGTTGATTATCGTGAGTTAAACAAAGAAGAATAGACAACCATTACCAAGGATCGATGATATGTTTGATCAGCTTGTAGGAACATCTGTTTTCTCTTGATCTTGCTACTGGATTCCATCAGCTCAGAGTAGCTGAGGATAGTATAGGCAAAACTGCGTTCAGAACTCCAGATGGATTCTTAGAATGGCTGGTCATGCCATTCGGTTTAACTAATGCACCCGCCTACTTCGTGGACTTGATGAGTAGGGTGCCTAGGGAGTTCCTGAACAAGTTTGTGGTAGTCTTTGTAGATGATATCCTGACTTTCTTAAAGAACGAGGAAGAACATGCTAGACATCTCAAGGAGTTGATGGATGCGCTTAGAGCCCATCAGTTGAAAGCCAAGTCCTCCAAATGTCATTTTGGAGAAAAGAAGTTAGATTTCTTGGGCACATAGTTTCTAAGCAAGGCTTAGTGGTGGATCCTGCTAAAGTGGTCGCGGTTCAAAACCGAAAAGCTCCGACGAGGACAATTGAAGTAAGAAGTTCTCTCAGTTTAATTAGTTAGTTAGCGTCCCTTGAGCTTAGACCTACCCTTCTGGATCAAGTAGGGACTTCACAGAAAGAAGACCCGCAGTTAGTCGAGATCATGGACAAGTTGATTCGAGGCGAGATGGTAAGTCACCTCACTATAGATGACAAGGGATGGCTAAGACGCGATGAGAGAAAGAAGGTTCTTGAAGATGCACATCACCCGAGGAGGTGGCCGAGTTTGTCCCAAGGTGCATGTTGTGCCAACAGGTTAAAGGCCGAGTCGAAGAAGCCCGGTGGGCTATTGCATCCTCTAGAAGTTCCACTATGGAAGTGGAAGAGTATTCCCATGGATTTTATCGATGGATTACCAAGGTCAAGGAAAGAGAATACGAGCATGTGGGTCATAGTAGGTAGACTCACGAAGAGTGCTCATTTCACTCTGGTAAAGAGCGAAAGGACTGCATTATAGCTAGCAATGGATTACTTTCAAGAAATAAGGAGGTTGCACGGGGTTCCCTCAAGTATAGTTAGTAACCGTGACTCAATCTTCACTAGCCAGTTTTGAGATAGTCTACGGGAAGTCATGGGCAAACGGCTGAATCTTAGGACGTCCTATCATTCACAGGCAGATGGTTCATTTCGTTCAAGCATGAGTTATAGAAAATTACGTTAGTAAGAGCAATTGGTAAACGTGGATGGGTATTTTCAAGAAAAGTTCTGCTGCGTGGAATACTTTATAGTAAGTAAACGAGATCCAGGATTCACTGGTGAATTTTGGAGAGCTTGCATGAAACCATGAGGTCATAGTTATATTTAAGCCAAGAATGATAGAAGAGTAAGTGAAAGAGGAAGACGAGAGGCGACAATGAAATGGGTTCCAACTCATATTTGGAAATAAGAGTTAAGAAGCTAAGAAATCATGGGGTAAAAGACAGTTAAAGCACAGTGGAGTTAAGCTCAAGGAAACGTGACTTAGAAGACTGAAGGCTAGATACGCGCATCATATCTCTTTTTAAGAGCATATCCTTGATCCTTGTTTTCCCGTGGAACTTACTCGCATGTTATCTTTTACGTATATCCTCTCGGTCCCATTCTCGGTCCTATTTCTGTCGGGAGGTATGACTTATTGGCTAGTAATACATGTCAGGGTTTGAAGGGGTCCGCTAGGTTGACTAAACCTTTTGGGCTTTTATAGAATATGGGTTGGTTTAGGAAGGGATTTCTTGTAATCCGAAAGGAGTATATCCTGCTTATCTTCCCGATCTCTTTGTAGCATATCTTTTGCTATCCATGTTTGTCTTGATTATCTAGTTTATCATGTTAATCTTGTCATGAGAACCTTAGGTAGAAACCCTTTGGATGAAACATGTGTTTGAAACATGTTATGCTTGGTGGTTGCAAGTGGTTGCAAGTGTTTGCAAGTGGTTACTCGTGGATGCATTATACACATTAGGCACCAGATCGGCTCACACACTCCTCATATTGCATATGCATGAGTGTTTACGCTTATTCATGGATGAAAATTTTTGTGTTATCACATGAATGTTGCATATGGATGTATGTTATGTGCACGCATATAGATGTTATACATTATGTTAGGAATTGCATACATATGGATTCATTTCACTAACATAATTTGCATTGATGATATTTGCATTAGATAAGTACATATACACACACCTTTGCATATGTTCATACAACATTTAGGATCTTGTAAGGACAATGATTGCTCGTGGATGATGTTTTGAGTAGATGGATGTTGGATGGTAGGATATGTTCTTCCTAACTTAGAGATTTCGGGGACGAAATCCTTTAAGGAGGGGAGAATGTAACAACCCGTATTTTCAATAACCTGTTATAACGTAAATCGAGGCAGAATTTAATTTATAAATCTGAATCAAGGGAAACGGGCTATGCCATTGCGTTCGTCTCGGAAAAATACGCGAAATAGAGTCCGAGTTTTCAAAAATCGGAGTCCGTATGACCCGATTAAGGCCCAATGAAGTTTTCAGAAAATTTCAAGTTCAAAACAGATTTGAATTTCAAGTTTTAAATTTCGAATTCCGGGCCTAGAAGGCTAGGCGGGAAATTTCCCGCCAAGCCAACCAAGTCGACAGGCCTGTCGACTTGGCAGTCGACTTGGTTGGACCCAAGTCGACAGCCCTGTCGACTTGGCTGTCGACTTGGTTCAGCCGGGCAGTTTTGCCTGGTGCACCATTTTGGGGTTTTGGTTCGGTTTTGGGGCCAGATTCGGTTTTAAGGGCTGAGATTGGAATTAGGGTTTAATCCTAAGGTTGAAACTAATCCTAATCTCTATAAATAAGCCCCTAACCTAACCCTAAATCATCATTATTCATTCAACTAACTAAACTATGGCAAAATCATTCCTCTCATGGCCTCCACTCTCTTCATAAAATTCCTAAGTCATTTCTATGAGAGATTTTCCATGCATACAAGTGTTTTCAAGCTTGTATGAGTGTCATTAGCTTGCATTCAAGTCAAGTTTCCATATTTACATCATAAAGCAAGGGTTTTTATTGATTTGGAGCTTTCATATTGGGTTTATTTGATTTCATAAGGGCTTGGCTCAATCTATTAATATATTTGTGTCTTCATAAGAATTTGTAAGCCCTTTTCTACTTTCATATTTAAACTCTAAAGTTAATGAATGATGCAAGTTGTGTTTGATCATTATGATATGCAAGTTTGTCATGATATGCAAGTTTACTATGTTATGTTATGCAAGTTTGATATGTTATGATATGCAAGTTTATCATGTTATGTTATGCAAGTTTGCCATGTTATGATATGCAAGTTTACCATGTTATGCTATGCAAGTTTGCCATGTTATGATATGCAAGTTTATCATGTTATGTTATGCAATTTTGCTATGTTATGATATGCAAGTTTGCCATATGATATGCAAGTTATGTTATGGTTGATCATTTTGCTCATGTTATCATGTTATGCAAGCTTATCTTGGGTTTATGAGCTTAAAGCTTCAAGCTTTATGCTAAAGGTTGCATTTTGGCAACATGTAAGTTATCATATCCCTTATGATAACTTGCATGTGAGGCTAAATGCGAACTTATGGCAACTTCTACATGTCATTTATCACCATGTATCACTTATATGCTAAGTTTGGTTTTATGCATACTTTTGAGGCCTAAAAATGTAATATGCAAGTATATGAACATATGTACATTTCATATGCCACCATGTTAAACTTGTGGCTTCAACACCTTTATGTCATGATTATGCCAAGTTCCCTCTTTCTATCCTTTATGCGCTATTGCGATATGTAAGCGATGGGATTGCGTTTGGGGTTGGGTAAACTTAAAAGACATAAAAACATAAGATTGGGAATTTACCTATTAAGTTAGGTCTACCCATTGGGAATTTACCTATTAAGTTAGGTCTACCCAAATTCTTGAAAACTTGTAATATGTTTTGGAAACATGATGGACATGACACTTAGAAAATATAAGTGTGACCAACTCGAGGTTGGGTTGAGTTTGTAGCGTAAAACTACCCGGAACCGACCGGCTTAACTAGTTGCTACAAATAATAGGACCCAATGTGAGAAGTTGGCCATGTTGTACCTTGAACCCGAGGTTAGACCAAGTTGTGGTGTAAAGCTACCCGGACCCGCCCGGCTTAACTAGTAACCACAACAAGGTCTAATGTGAGAGGTTAAGGCACATTAAATTAATTAATGCCTCATGATTAGGGTTAAGTCATGGTCCACTTAATACTTAACCAATTTGGGCTTGGTAGATTAATCAGGGTTAAGTCGTGAACTCATCGTTACACTTAACCAAGTTAATCCATGATTAGCAAGAGGGTTAAACCGTACTTAACCCACTAGAAAATCCTAGCAATGGGGGTCCACTCCAGCAGTAATCCCAAGTTTGTATCATTAAGACCCTAGGGACTAGGCTAGGGTGGGCGCACGATTACTGGACTTGAGGTAAGTGACCAAAAACGACGGCAGAGTGGTACGCCGATGTAGTTCCGGACGGACTATGGTCGTGCACGTAGTCCGTATTTGGAGAAGTCAAGCATGGGTACCAATAGATCTAGACTATGCACTTACGTTTATGGTGTCCAGGGGTTGACACCCTAGGGCTTGATACACCCGACGGGAGACCCGGCACAGTCTGACTACAATTATGTTTGGGCCGTATTGACACCAACACGTGACGAGTTAGGCTTATAGGGAACCGATCGACTAGACCGTTTGGTTGGACCTCGTATTAGGGTCACTTCATATTATTGGACCTCGTATTAGGGTCACTTCATATTATTGGACCTCGTATTAGGGTCATTTCATGTTATTGGGTCAAAGCTTGGGCCAAGGGATCAATACGTGTTTATTCAAGTCATGTTAGTTTGCTAGTACACCTGTGGTGCAAAAACCTTAAACCTGATTATGCGATGACACCTTTATCTACCTTGTTAGTTAATCATCATGCTAGTATGTTGTTATCCTTATGTTCATCCCTGCTTCTCATGCCAGTTAACTTTATCAGTTTACATTGATTGTAGTAGGGCTTACTCAGTCTTTTTGACTGACCTGTTTTTCTTTCGCCTCTTTTCTTCCGTTTCACCCCCCCCCCCCAGGTTCTCAGGGTGGGAATATTGGAGCTTAGCTTGGATTTCTGATCGCTTGCTTGTGGGATTTTAGCTCATGTACGGTCTTGACATGAAGCTAGCTATGGTTATCACTTATTTTGGGGATAGTACTTATGTATTTCAGTTTTTCAGTGATGTTGTTTTTATCTAGACTTGTGTATTTGGAAAGTTGACATTATGTTGTACCAGACTTGTTTTGAAATAGTTTGAAATCTTCCGCTGTTTTACTTATCTTATTTACTCTGTTTACATATATACATATGTTCTTGTTCTGCCTTGATATATCATTATGCATGTTTACCTGATTCAAACACCCCTCCAAAGTCAGAGTGCTTGCAAGAGCCACCCTGGCGGAGGTGGGGTGTTACAATAAGACTGAACCACTCTAAATCTTGCCTCTATTTTATCTTCCTCGCATTTTCATTTTCAATTGTTATCAAGCAAGGCTCCATTTATTTCCCTACCGTATTGGTGAAGTACAATTTTAGTACCTTTGGTGTTTAAGCCATTTTTTGGTGAAACATTTTGGCGCCCACCATAGGGCTGTGTTCATAATTCCTTGCCTCGTACTTTCTTTCAGAGCTCAACAACCTAAAAAAAACCAAAATCGCTTTCTCCCTTGAAATCCATGGCCGGATCGAAGCGAAGCAGCTAATCTGCCAAAGCTACCACTATCAGTGAGAATAATTATGAAACTGTACCACAAACTCTGAACCAAGGGGCTGGGGAAACTGCTAGGCCATCCGTAACGCGAGACTAGTTGAATGTGGTTGTAGCCGACTTGAATGAAAAGTTGGACACTACGACGAAGATGATGATGGAAAGGTTTGATGGACGGATTAATGCTCAAACCAATTTACTGCCACCAAATGCTGGCGAAAAAGAGGACTTATCAGCCTCAGACCCTGGTCGATCTCACTATTTAGTGGGAGACAAAGGAGAGGCCAGCGTTGAGCACTCTATGGCCAGATCTCCACGGCGTAAAGAAAAACGTACAACTTAGGCTGTCGGAAGTCCCATCAACATAACATCTCCCAAAAAAGGTGAAAGACGTCAAAGCTCAAATCGTGGTCGCATGAATAAGAACATCGATGCTGATCCCGATGAACAAGCAAGAGTCGAGAGGCGATCACAGACATGATCCACCGAATAATGCAGGAGAAAGCGACCGGAGAGGGTAAAGAGAAAGATTGGGAATTCTCGCCCAGCAAAAATCCGTTCGTAGAGAAAATCCGTCAAGCAAAATTCCCCAAGAAATTCATGCCCCCAACGATAACACCTTATGGCAGAGTTGGAGATCCGAACATTTTTCTGTTCAAGTACGACCAACACATTAATGGAGCTAGGGCTACTGATGAAACCAAGTGCTTATACTTTCCCATGTGCCTAGAAGGTGTAGCTTTGCTATGGTTCACCAGACTTCCACCTAAGTGTATTGATCAATTCGCCGACTTGGCAAGGAGATTTCAAGATCAATTCCGACTACAAACAACCAAGGTAAGGGATGTGATGTCACTATACGAGATGGAACAAAAGCCTGGGGAAACCATCAGAGCTTTCCTTATACGTTTCCATGCGGCAGCAGCAGAAGTCATAGAACCAGAGCCTTGGTACTTATTGGTAGCCCTGAAAGGGGCTATTGATAAGAAGTCAGAATTTGGGAAGTGTCTCAAGATGAAGAAACAAAAACTCTGAAGAAGTTTTATAAGAAAACTAAGGAATACATGAGCGTAGAAGATGAATCTCCAAGCGTCCAGAAAGTTATGGAAAATAACGCCACCAGAGAAGGAAAAAGCAATGAGTCCAGAGTTGAGCAGAAGAATGATGCAGGACAAAAGAGGGGAAGTGATGAGAAAGATAGCAAAGCCTATAAAAAGACGCGGCTGTATAAACTATCTGAATTAACCATCCTAAACGAGGCTCTAGAAAGAATTTACTCCGCTGCAAAGGATTCAGGTATCTTTCCTCAGATGAAGTCGCGGAAGATAACTGAGCAACAAGCAAATTCCGGCAAATTCTGTCAGTTTCATAACCAACCAGGACATAGCACCAACAAATGTCGGCACCTAAAAAGTTTAATTGAAGAGCTCATCAGGAAGAATCAACTCCAGCAGCATGTGAAAAATCTTCAAAGTACTCCAGCTGCACAAGGGCATAATAATATGGTTAGCCAACCCGAGTGAGGAAGCTCAAATATCAGTCGATTTGAGGCCAGTAATCAATATAATATTTGAGGGGCCCCACCCGGTTGGGAACAGTTAGGCGGATATGGAAAATTACGCAAACGAATTGAAGGATGCCTCAAAGGAGGAAAGGTGCATGATCTTGAACAACGAGCTCCCGATGAAAATGCCCAAAACTTTGATCGATGAAGTGATATTCAAAGAAAAAGATGCAAACTGATTAGCGACACCAACTATTGATGCCATGGAGATCACAATTGGTCTCGGTCCTGCAGTTGTAAAAAGGGTCCTAGTTGACATAAGGGCATCTGTTAATGTGATTTTCATAAGCACTTTCCAAAAAATGAATCTCCCTATGGCGGAAGTGCACGCATATCCAAATAAGTTCCACGGTTTTACGGGTCAACCTACACAACCCATCGGAACAATAGACGTACTCATGGAATTGGCAGATGGAGAATGTAGGGTCTCTATGATACAAACTTTTGCCCTGATAGATGAGTTTTTGTCTTACAATGCATTCCTTGGGAGGCCAACTCTTTCGGGTTTTAAGGTTGCACTAGCTCCATGGTGTTTGACTATGAAGTTCCCAACATAAATGGGAATCGGTGTGATTAAAGGCGACCAAATCACTGTAAGAGACTGCTATGTGACAGAGCTGAGGGAGCCTAAGAAAAAAGACTCAGGAAAGGATGCGGAGGCTCTTCCCCGCATCCAAAAACTCCCTTTATAGCAATTAAAGAAGGGTCCATGCACTGGCAAACATAGTGGAGCGCAAAAATAAATCTACCCTAGGAAAGCTGGTGAAGAGGACGAAAGGGCAACATCGGCCGAAATCACAATTCCTATAGCAGTAATTCCAAAAGACCCGAATCGTGTGTTGAATATAGGATCTCGGTTAATCCCTGAACTAAAAAATCAATTGATTGTATTCCTAAGAGCTAATTTAGATGTGTTCGCGTGGAACCATTCCGACATGTGCGGTATATCTCCAGGCATTGCGGTCCATAAGATAAACATTGACCCGCGCCTTCCGGCTGTCAAACAGAAAAGGAGAACCCAGGGGCTGGAGAGGTCCTGCGTCATAAAGGAAAAAGTCAACAGGTTAATGGAAAATGGTTTTATCACGGAATCTACCTATCCAAAATGTGTCTCCAACCCTGCGCTCATAAAGAAATCAAATGGTAAATGGCGAGTCTGTGTAGATTATTCAGACCTTAATAAAGCTTGTCTGAAAGATAGTTTCCCTCTTCCCAGAATCGACCAATTGGTAGATTCTACGGCCGGTCATGAGTTGCTGTCTTTCATGGACGCATATTCCAGCTACAATCAAATCATGATGCACGACCCGAACTAGGAAGATACTAGCTTCGTTACTGATCTCGATCTATATTGCTATAAGGTGATGTCCTTTGGTCTAAAGAACGCAGGGGCGACTGGTAATCACTATGTTCAAAAAGCAAATCGGTAGGACGATGGAAGTCTATATCGATGATATGTTGGTGAAATCAAAAAGAGAAATAAACCATCTGGAGGATCTAGCCTAAATGTTCGATATCTTACGCCAATATGGCATGAAGTTGAATCCCTTGAAATGTTCTTTCATAGTTGGTTCGGGCAAGTTCCTTGGATTCATGGTCAACGCTGGGGGTATAGAAGCTAATCCAGCCAAAATATCAGCTTTAAGAGAAATGCGTGCCCTAGGAACCAAGAAGGAACTTCAGCGTTTGAATGGGAAGATTGCGGCTTTAAATCGCTTCATAGGGCAACGGACAGATGTCTTCCATTCTTCGATGCCCTTAGGAAAGGAAAAAAAGAGATACAATGGACCTCTGAATGTCAGAAAGCCTTTGAGGAGCTGATCCAACACTTGGCAACACCTCATATGCTATCAAAGCCTAGTGACCGAGAAGACTTGTTTCTATACCTGGCGGTCTCTGCCCATGCCCTGAGTGCAACATTGATTAAGGAGGATTTGAAGATACAAAAACCAGTCTATTACACCAGTAAGAGATTATCTGGGGCAAAGCTGAATTATCCAAAACTTGAAAAACTTGCGTATTGTTTGCTTATTGCATCAAAGAAACTTCGGCCCTACTTTCAGGCTCATCCTATCAAAGTTCTCACGAACCAGCCTATGAGGCAAGTTTTGTCCCGACCAGAGACCTTCAGAAGGTTATTAAAATGGAATATAGAGCTTAGTGAATACGACGTTACGTATCACCCTCGAAAAGCGATCAACGGACAAGCGCTTGCTGACTTTATCACAAAATTTACTGACCGACGAAGATAAAAGAGGAAGATGATATTGAAACTGACATCCAATGGAAGTTATTTGTTGATGGAGCCTCGAATGATTACTGTTCTGGGCAGCGGTAGTCTTGGAAACCCCTGAAGAAAGATCTTTATGTCATGCACTAAGGCTAGAATTTTCGTCGACAAATAACGAAGCTGAGTATAATGCCCTCATCGCAGGAATAAAATTAGCAAAAGAATTACAAATAAAAACTATACAAATCTTCAGCGACTCTCATCTCGTAGTATGCCAAGTTCTAGGAGAATTCCAAGCCAAAATGGGCAACTTGCCGGATTATCTTTCCAAAGCCTTGGAACTGTTGGAAGCTTTCGAGCATTACACCATATCTCACATTCCTAGAGGATAAAATACCAAAGCTGATTAATTGGAAAAATATGCAAGCACAGAAGATGCACAACTCATGGGGTTAGTTCCAGTGGAAGTCCTTTCCAGCCCCAGCACGAGGTAGACCGAGATGGATTGGATCATGGAAATGACTGATGAACCAAACTCATGGATGTCCCCAATCAAAGAATACCTCATCACTAGGATGCTCCCGACGGAAGCGAAGCAGCGAAGGAAGATTTTGCGTAAAGCCTCTTTCTACCTCATTCAGGACGGATGACTGTATAGACGCAAATTTTCTACACCCTTAATTCGTTGTGTTACAGAAAAGGAGTCAATGGCGATCATTGCAGAATTACACGAAGGTGAATTCAGAGGTCATACCGGTGGACAAACTTTGGCTAAGAAAATCCTGCGATACGGTTACTTCTGGGAAAATATCAATAAAGATTCCACGACCTACACTAAAAAATGTGACAGATGCCAAAGATTTTCCAAGATTCCAAGGATGCCATCCACAGCTATAACCCACATGGTCAACCCATGGCCATTTTCCATCTGGGGCATCGACCTCATAGGAGTCCTTCCCACCGCAAAATCCGGTTTTAAATATGCAGTTATCATCATTGATTACTTCATAAAATGGGCCGAAGCAAAACCGTTGACCACCATAACTTCGAAGAAAGTTATTAACTTTGTCTTGAAAAATATCATATGCAGGTTTGGGGTACCAAAAAAGATAATCACAGACACGGGACTCAATTTGAAAGTGAAGAGTTTCAAAATTTTTGCGCCGAGTATAAAATCCAGAAAAGCTTTTCAGTAGTCGCTCATGCGCAAGCGAACGGGCAAGTGGAAGCAGTAAATAAAATCATCAAAACGACCATTAAGAAACGGCTAGAGAAGTCTAAAGGTGGTTGGGTAGATGAACTCCCGCTAGCATTGTGGGATTATCACACCACGCATAAAACTGTGAACGAACATACTCCCTTTTCTTTATCTTACGGCTCTGAAGCCATGATACTAGTGGAACTAGAAGTCCTTACCCATAGAAGAATATACTTTGATCACAAAGAAATTGAGAAGTTACAACTCGAAGCCTTCGACCAGCTTGAGGAAAGAAGAAAGGAAGTAGAACTCAGAGTAGCTGCACATCAAAGAAGGGTGGCGAGGCATTTCAATTCAAAAGTCAGACATAGAACTTTCAAAATTGGAGACCTTGTTTTAAAGAAGATAATGACCGGTACTAGGGTTTTTGGACCCAATTTGTAAAGGCCTTATGTTATAAGTCAAAAACTCCAGAATGGTACTTTCAAATTGGCCACCACAGATGGAATCCAGATTCTACGAGCATGGAACAACGAGCATATTCGTCATTATTTTTTATAACACATTGTTCGAATACGTAGGAAAGACTGTAGATATTTACAAAAAATTTTGCATTTGAATGATGTACATAAAATAAATGAATATGGAATTCTATTTACATGTACAAACCACTCACTCACAAGTTCCTACTAAAAGTTGACTTCTTTGTGTAGGCAAACAAGTAACCAGGGGGCGCCAACTCAAGGAGTTCCGATTTTCATCAAGAAATACCGAATCTTTTGGCACACAACTAATAAAAGGCTTGGCACCAGATTAAGGGATCAATGTTGGGGTGAAAGCAACTCAAAATGTCCCACGGTTAAAATTGTTGAGCCCATAAAAGGGGCACCTTCTTAGGTGCCGGACACGGGTTCTCCGACTTGAGAAAAAGCTCGATAACCATCAAATTAAATGTGAATAACCTG
This sequence comes from Allium sativum, assembly GCA_030737875.1. Lineage (NCBI taxonomy): Eukaryota > Viridiplantae > Streptophyta > Magnoliopsida > Asparagales > Amaryllidaceae > Allium > Allium sativum. The sequence goes on along the minus strand of CM060916.1, from coordinate 742,666,317 downwards.
TCCTCCTCTCTTTGAAACAAGGGGCGCTTCCGGTTCTATGCATGCTTCAAACAATTTTGTCTTCTCCATATTACCATAAGGTGAACTAGTGTCTGTTTCCTAGGGTGAAGCATAAAGTCGGAAAAAACCGACATGTCCCAAAAAGGAAAAGGAAAATTGCCAATCCAAAAAACGGGGGACACCTTGTTAGGTGAAGGACACGAGTTTTTTTGAATTGGGTCAAAACTCGATGAGATAAATTAGAGTCCGCTCCCCGGGATGAAGCATAAAAAAGCGGAAGGACCAAACATGCTGGAAGGAACAGTGCAAAACAGAAATCCCAATCGAAAGGGGGTATCCATTCTTATTCTTTATTGTTAACCAAGTCAAACAGAGCCAAGATTGGATTACAACATTGAAACCAAAGTCCTCCCATGGGGGTATGCATCTAAATGCATCCTAAATCTACCATAACATATATACGAACATATGTTTAATTAAAATGCCCGAACGACTTAATTACTAAAATAAAGAACGACGAGAAACTCACTGGTCAAGACAAATACTAAAAAGCTGGACGATCCCAGCTCAGTAAACCCATAATAAAACCAATCATAATGACATATTAGTAACAGTAATAGTAATGCGCCGTAATAGTACGATCGTCAGGAAAATTATAATATAAATTATTGAAATATATATATATATATATATATATATGTGTTGCTAAGCAGGGCAAAGAGACATGGTATGGTAGACAAAGGCACAAAGAGCATCATAAAACCAGCAAAACAACCATTCGTCAAGTCCACAAAAGCATCAAAGGTCAGCGTGAGTCACAAACCAACATAATGTCATGAGCGAGGGCCGGCACCCGCTTACACAACCAGTCTAAAAGTTCGAAGAGGAAACAACCAAAGACAGGAAAAGGAGACTACAGATCCCTGACCTTCATAGGCCTACCTACCTTCCTCTTAGTTTGAGTAGAACAGGATGGAAGTTCATCAGTACATTTAGAAACCACTGACTCGACATCTCCTGGGGTAAAAGAAGCAACTATGCTATCTTTGGATCTAAGGGCACGAATCAACTTTGCCTTGTCATCTTCTGGAATAGAGATACACTCGAGATTGTCCTTGTGAAGCTTTTGGAGATCCCAAGACAATGTATGCCAACCATTCATCCGTTTTGCAGAGTGGTTTTTTAGCAAATCCATTTGTTTTCCAAATTGATGCACATCAGCCTCAAGACGGGCTAACATCTGACCTTTTGCGGCAATCATGTCACAAGATAAGGTCTAAGAGTCAGACGGAGATATATCTACGTTAAAAGGTCCCTATAAGTTCCACCCCCGGAATCGCTTAGCAAGCCTAGGACTACATGGCCCAGGAGCATGACACGGCTTATTGATGATAGTCTGAAGCTCTGTATGAGATGGACTGAAGGGAGAATTCATAGACGGTTGACCAGTTGACTGAATCTCGTCTATCGAAACATCCAAATCAAAGAATCTTGCCAATCGATGTCGTTCAGGAGACGAAACCATCCTGCAGATGAATCAAAGAATGATCATAAGATTCGATAGAAGAACAAGCATAAGTTAAAATCGACAAACCTGTGCTATACAAAATGGCGAAAGAAAGAAACACGAAGATTTTCAGTTGAGAACCCTTGTTGAAGGAAAATATAGAATGAGAAATAAGAAAATAAGGGGGAAGATTAAAGGACATACATCAAGAGAATTTCTCGCCACGTTAGCTCAATACTCGATTGCAGAAATAAGTGTCTAATCAGAATCCAGCTGGCATGATCACTTCCCCATGATTCAGCCATTTGCAATGATGACAAGATAGTTCAAACGTCTTACCCAAAGGAAATAACACCAATCAACCATAATGAAACAATCCTAAGTTTTGCACGAATGACCCTTTGACGAGTCAGGTTAGATCTACCAAGCAATGTTGCGATCAATCATGTCAAAGCCAGTAATTCTATACCAAAGAAAATAACAAGCCTCGAGGGGCAAATGTTGATCCCTAAAAATCCATATGCACATTGAGTTACAAGATCTGAGCAGGAGTTACAGAACGAACACTTTCAGGGTCGATCGTGCATAGTTTTGTCTGAAGCATTTAAGTGATTGGCAAAGGATAGGAAGCAACTACACAGAGCAAGGCCAAAGCCCGAAGAAAGTCGTGATTCGGGTGCAGAAACAAAGGTTGGTCGTTCATATCGGAACAAAGCCGCTTGAGAATCAAAACAAAGCAAGTCGTCCATTAAATATAGGCGGGAGCGACCATATAACACAACCATAAAAAAGAATAGCATAGTACAAAGACAGCAAAGGGCGAACGCTCTTAAGCCAGGAAGATCAGTCGTGCAGGATACAAAGAAGAATTGATTCTAGTCCCGCGGTCTGCCCTTATAGAATCGCTCGACCGTATAAACAATCTTAGCCGCCTGCTTATCTCACACTCAAACGAATCTGATAACCACTCATCGATTGCCAGATAAATCCACACCCGAAGAACATCGATTAAAGTCGCCCACTTCACTACTCAGAACGATCGCACCTATAAAGTCGCTCGCACATGACAACTGGATACAGCTATGAATAGCTGGCTACAGCTATGAATAGCTGGCTACAGCTAGGCGACAACATGTTATGAACGACCCATAGCCTGCATATACAGACTTCAGATCATTTCCTGAAGAAAGCTCACCTATAAATACGACATGGCTGCCAGCGTAAAGGAGGGGAATCTTTTGAACCACGAAGTGCTGCTAAATTTTATCCTCAGTGACTCCTTAAGCACTTGGAAGTAATGATCATCTTCTCCACTCGAAGCTCCATCACCCATTTGGCTATGGCATCAAGTAAAACCTTGTAATTAGGGGAAACAAAGATATCCCCCTTCTCAATCATTCACCCATCCTTCTCATCCTCAAACTCTACCATTCTCTCACAAAATCCCAGGATTGAAATGTATGAATGAGAATATATTGAATGGATATAGAGATGTATGGAAAACGAGATTTTATGTATTTTGTAATCCCTGTTATAAGAATGCAAGCTATCTTCATTCATAGTAGACGTAGGCCTAATATAAGGCTGAACCACTCTAAATCTTGTCTCTATTTTATCTTCCTCGCATTTTCATTTTCAATTGTTATTAAGTACGGCTCCATTTATTTCCCTACCGTATTGGTGAAGTACAATTTTAGTACCTTTGGTGTTTAAGCCCTTTTTTGGTGAAAACAGATTATCACCCATGTACCTCTAAAATTTGTTCACTTGTCACCTTACATGTCCAAGTTTCTTTTCCATTAAACTAATGGTAAGTATGGCCTGAACTGATGAACTTTTCTACTTTGGATGAAGTACTACTTACAAATTTACATTAAATTTTGGTTTGGTTTGGTTTGTGCATGGTCACTTTTTTCCCTTTTGTGGCTTACTTTACAGACTTAACTTGACTAATTCAAAATTCATACATTGTAATAGAAAACATCAAGACATTTTCTTGAAGTGCTTAAAGAGCATTGTCGTATGTTTATTTCTTTTGTTTGTTAAAAGACTAAAGCGGACAATAGGGAGCTCACATGCATGCATTAATTAGATTATTTCAAGGAAATGATATAGTTGTTATAGTATGCTCATTATTCTCTTTTAATTTATTAATTTGATGCTAAATCTTTTTGAGATTATTTTACAAAGCAGAAGGTTTGTTTGTTTGTTTCATTTTTCTTTTCAACTGGCTCCTTGTCGATCTTTATGCTATCTTGTTGAAGGCTCAGTCCTTTATTTAGTAAATACTAGATATGGAAGTTGCTTAGGTTATTTGGAATGAGCTTAAACAAAGTTGTTTTTGTGAGACACATAAACATATTGATATATTGATTAGAAACATTGTTCACGATAAGTTCTCACAAATTAAAAGCTGATTTGAATCCTAAGCGTGATAATTTAGTGAAAGTTATGCAAGATAAATTTAATTCTTCTCTCTTGAGCTGCATAGAAGTTAACATTGCCACAAATGTTGTTTCTTTTATTTATTTGATAGAAAAAAGAAAGTCGGGATGAAGCAAATGTACCTTTAGTGGTAAAATTAATTGCAATATCATTGCATATGACATTTAGTTTATTACTAATTTATTTTTCTTTTGGTTAATTGTCAGTTAATCATGATTAAAAAAAATATGGCACATATGATTTATTGGATTGGAATGGAACAGGCGTAATTATTGTAGAAGTAAGAGTTATGTCAAGTGATCGAAAGGAGCTTGTCAAACAAATCTCTCTAGAGTCTGATACCAAAAAATTAAAATGTTTGACATGAGTTGGAAAAGCCGTTAGTATCAAAGTCGGATGGCCTAAATCAAAAGTAATTTTTCAAAACTATTAATGTTGCATCATCCAATGATTATAAGAGTAATGTTAGAGTTATCGATAAGATAAACTTATTTACAATTGATTCACTTTTTTCATTGTGCAAATTGTTGATGAACATAATAAAATAAAATATTTATTTAATTGGTAGAGTACAAATTCTACGACAAATGGTGAGTGCAAGCTAATTGATTGGTTTGGAAAGAAAAACAATAGTTGCACCAGGATGTGTGTTTTCTAACAATCTAACTATAACGGTTCGCAGTGTTCCTTTAGGGAAAATGCAACAATAGTTTAGGTAGATATTGTAAAATTTCCAAAAGCACGTCAATGGAGAATAATATCTGATTTAGAAGTCCTTGAAGATGCTCTTGGCACTATGATAGCCAGGCCTGCTGTGAACATTATAACGAAATATGTTTCTAGTAAGTACAATTTCTTTAAAAAAAAATATTTGTTCATGTGTTAAAATTTGAAACATCACCACTGAATCACATATAATCACAACTGAATTAGTTTGTTTGCTTGATAATTGTGCTGAAATAAAGGTGATTATGGAGATGATCATGTTGTTATGATAAGAGAATTGAGAAGACATTTCTCCTAATTTACTAATTTACGATGTATACTAATTTTACGAGCGCAGATGATGACCTATCTCCTAAATTTCTATATATTTAAAGTCAACAACTTTAAAAAGCATTGGGTATGAAAAATAAGTTACCATGTAAATGTGTGTTACCTGAAATTATTATATAGAAGATCATGTTCAATTCTAATATTGTTTTGTACTGTCAAAAAATAAAAATAAACTGTACTTTCAAATCGTAAGAAGATGATATAGGCATGACTGGGATGTTCTCATACCCATTTTGATATTGCTGGAAGAAATTTCAAGTTGTTTAGCAGTGGTTTTTTAGATGAACGTGGTTACTACATCATTGACTCTTATTTTTTTACATAGTTTGAAAGAAGTAACTAAGAAATCGGTTGGTTAGTTACAACGCTGTCAATATTTTTCATACAACTTTCTACCTAAAATATTACCTACTTATTTTTAGGTGGAAATTGGTATCACATCCCAATTTCTAGGTTTGATTTAAAGCGGCTCCCTCCCTAAATTTTGTTTTAAAGAGGGTCCCTATTTCTGTAGTCAATGTGTTTTTCAACTTTTTCGCGTTGCTGTATATTTTTTTTCTTCAAAAAAGTGCAAATATTCATAGAAGTATTCTGCAAAAAAATGAAAAATAAGCAATTTTGGTGAATAATTGTTGATATTTCAGCAATTATTCACCCAGAACTTAGTTGAAAGGCAAATGAATAATTGTTGATATATCAGCAATTATTCATATATAGTTGTTGATATATCAACAACTATTTTTAAAATAGATGAGAAGATGATGAATAATTGCTGATAATCAACAACTATTGTATATAATTGCTGATAATCAACAACTATATTTCAGGTGATGGAAGGCTAATGAATAATTGCTGGCATATCAGCAATTGTTGTATATAATTACTGATATATCAACGACTATTTTATACTTGATGTAAAACTGAATGAATAAAAAGCAGATGAAAAATTAAAGCAAAATCTGCAATTATTACTGTAAATTGCTAAATATAGGCAATTGTTTTACAATTGATGTAAATGATTGGAAAAATTGCAGAAATATCAGCAACAATTGCAAATAGTTGCATTATTTGCTGCAATATGCTAAAGCATGCATATTTTTTTGAATCACATTTTTGTATTTTTAATGCATAAATACAATATGATTATGTGTTGAATTTAATTTTGATTTTTTTCATTAAATTTTTCTTTATTTTTGGATGATTTTCGAAAAATAGTGAACTAATTTATAAAATTTTCAAACTGGGAGTTTTTTTGTATTTTGAAAACATAACAGGGATCTAAGTCAAATTGTCCCTATTTTAAAACTAAAGAACCGTCTTGCCTCAATTTTATTCAAACTAAGTACGTCACTGATTCAACACTTTCTTACCTCTATTTAAGATATGATTGGCATACTTGAAAATAGTAACTGCAAAAAATTAAGTGAAAATTGAAACCTGTTTTATTAAGAAAATTACAAAGCGTTACCTATGATTTTTTTGGGTCTTAAAATGAGGCTACGTTATAACTTAGGATTTGAAATTAAATGTTTCTTTAGAATACTTCTTTCTTACAAAAGTCTTTTAGATCAAATGCTTTTACAAAAACACCTTCGTTGGATCCTACGAATTTTGATAGGAGATGAGCATTTCATCTTAACAAAGCAAGACATATTTGAAAAATTAATGTTGCATCATCCGATGATTATAAGAGTAATGTCAGAGTTTTCGATAAGATAAACTTATTTATAATTGATTCACTTTTTTCATTGTGCAAATTGTTGATGAACATAATAAAATAAAATATTTATTTAATTGGTAGAGTACAAATTTTACGACAAATGGTGAGTGCAAGCTAATCGTTTGGTTTGGAAAGAAAAACAGTAGTTGCACCAGGATGTGTGTTTTCTACCAATCTAACTATAACGGTTTGTAGTGTTCCTTTTGGGAAAGTGCAACAATAGTTTGGGTAGATATTGTAAAATTTCCAAAAGCACGTCAATGGAGAATAACATCTGAATTAGAAGTCATCGAAGATGCTCTTGGCACTATGATAGCCAGGCCTTCTGTGAACATTATAACGGAATATATTTCTAGTAAGTACAATTTCTTTAAAAAAAATCATCTGTTCATGTGTTAAAATTTGAAACATCACCACTGAATCACATATAATCACACCTGAATTAGTTTGTTTGCTTGATAATTGTGCTGAAATAAAGGTGATTATGGAGATGATCATGTTGTTATGATAAGAGAATTGAGAAGACATTTCTCCTAATTTACTAATTTACGATGTATACTAATTTTACGAGCGCAGATGATGACCTATCTCCTAAATTTCTATATATTTAAAGTCAACAACTTTAAAAAGCATTGGGTATGAAAAATAAGTTACCATGTAAATGTGTGTTACCTGAAATTATTATATAGAAGATCATGTTCAATTCTAATATTGTTTTGTACTGTCAAAAAATAAAAATAAACTGTACTTTCAAATCGTAAGAAGATGATATAGGCATGACTGGGATGTTCTCATACCCATGTTGATATTGCTGGAAGAAATTTCAAGTTGTTTAGCAGTGGTTTTTTAGATGAACGTGGTTACTACATCATTGATTCTTATTATTTTTTACATAGTTTGAAAGAATAACTAAGAAATCAGTTGGTTAGTTACAACACTGTCAATATTTTTCATACAACTTTCTACCTAAAATATTACCTATTTATTTTTAAGTGGAAATTGGTATCGCATCCCAATTTCCAGGTTTGATTTAAAGCGGCTCCCTTCATAAATTTTGTTTTAAAGAGGGTCCCTATTTCTGTAGTCAATGTGTTTTTCAACTTTTCCGCGCTGCTGTATAATTTTTTTCTTCAAAAAAGTGGAAATATTCATGAAAGTATTCTGCAAAAAAATAAGCAATTTTAGTGAATAATTGCTGATATTTCAGCAATTATTCACCCAGAACTTAGTTGAAAGGAAGATGAATAACTGTTGATATATCAGCAATTATTCATATACAGTTGCTGATATATCAACAACTATTTTTAAAATAGATGAGAAGATGATGAATAATTGCTGATATACCAACAACTATTGTATATAATTGCAGATATATTAGCAAATATATTTCAGGTGATGGAAGGCTAATGAATAATTGCTGATATATCAGCAATTATTGTATATAATTACTGATATGTCAACAACTATTTTATACTTGATGTAAAACTGAATGAATAAAAGGCGGATGAAAAATTAAAGCAAAGTCTGCAATTATTACTATAAATTGCTAATATATTGGCAGTTGTTTTACAATTGATGTAAATGATAGGAAAAATTGCAGAAATATCAACAACAATTGCGAATAGTTGCATTATTTTCTGCAATATACTAAAGCATGCATATTTTTTTTGAATCATATTTTTGTATTTTTAATGCATAAATACAATGATGATTATGTGTTGAATTTAATTTTGATTTTTCATTAAATTTTTCTTTATTTTTTGATGATTTTCGAAAAATAGTGACCTAATTTATAAAGTTTTCAAACTGGGAGTTTTTTGTATTTTGAAACATAACAGGGATCTGAGTTAAATTGTCCATATTTTAAAACTAAAGAAGCGTCTTGCCTCAATTTTATTCAAACTAAGTACACCACTGATTCAACACTTTCTTACCTCTATTTAAGATATGATTGGCATACTTGAAAATAGCAACTATAAAAAATTAAGTGAAAATTGAAACCTGTTTTATTAAGAAAATTACAAAGCGTTACCTATGATTTTTTTTGTCTTAAAATGAGGCTACATTATATCTTAGGATTTGAAATTAAATGTTTCTTTAGAATACTTCTTTCTTACAAAAGTCTTTTGGATCAAATGCTTTTACAAAAACTCCTTCATTGGATCCTACGAATTCTGATAGGAGATAAGCATTTCATCTTAACAAAGCAAGACATATTTTGTTCAGGAACCCTTTTGCTCATCCCATATCAGTAACTTTGTATGCGTGTGAGTCCAAATATATAATCGAATGTACTGAAATATCATATGCATTTTATTTGTCTCTTGTAGTTCATATTATGATTCAAAACTTGTATGGTGATGTTGTTGTGATGATATATATTAATTTTGATTGAATATAAGGGCATGTCATGAGAAGAGTACAGAGAAGGATGCAACAGTAGCATCCCCTGACTCAGCATAAGTGAAGCATAGTCCACTATAATTTTTTAACTACACCTTTTTGAAGTGGGAAATTGGTTATTCGTGCACGCCAGTGCCCGATTGAATGTATTGTAGCAACACAATAATCCAAATCTAAAGACTAGTGAAATGTAAATCGGGTACACAACTTTTATAGTGGTTCAGCACTAACGCCTACGTCCACTTCATAGTAACCATTCAACATATAATTGTCGATTAAAAATGTTGTAGAAATTCAGATAATTTCTGTGTAAAAAGTTGTATATTACAACAGCAATTAGTTTGTTAATTTCAAACTTTGGCAAAAATACCATTCATCTTCTTCGTTGAGCCAAAATGTGCTACGATATCAAGAAATAGCTCGAATGTCCAAAAGCGTGAAAATGTGTCCAAAAGCATGCTAAAAGTCCAATTGAATGTCCAAAAGTTAAAGGAAAACGTTTATGCAATGTTTAGAGGTCCAACCTATGTTCAATAGTCATGGAGAAGAAGATGGCAGTCAATAATGATTCTTGAGAGCTCTAAAAAGTTCAAAATACCAAATGAGAACCAACCTTTTTGAATGCCAAGCTTAGGGGTATTTACAAATGAGATTTGGAGGCATCAACCCAAATTTCATATCTTAAGGGGATGCGAAATTCGCATCCCGATAAAATAGATTAAAATAGAATTTCGATGGAAAATATCGCATTCTGGCAAAATGTGGAAAAAAAATGGTGATTGACACGTGTTGATCACCTAAAAGACAATGATCGCCATAATTCTGGGGTGATCTGCCACTTTTCGAGCCAATTGCCAAATCTCATATTTTGCATCACACAAACCATGATCTAACCAAGTCGCACAAGCAAAAACGATTGATTCGCATGCGTTTTCCAATTCGTCAAATTTTTTGCGATTTTTCATATCTCTGCCATGGCAAGGATTTCGCATCTCGATCCTGTGTGTTGCATACGTGATTTCGCATCGAATCCCAGTGTCGATCAAGGGATTTCGTATCCCAAATCTGTGCCAAATTTCGCATCCCATATTTCGAGTCTCGAACAAATTTGGACCGTTCCTAGCCTGATGCACGCATGCAATATTTGGTGATCGTGCCATGCCGATCAGTGGTTTTGAGTGCCAAATCCAATAATCGATCAAATTTCCAAAGGTGATCAGCCTAACACGAACACACGATTTTCAAAAAAATTCACGTGTCGATCATCTATTTTTTGACGCGTCAGACCAGAAGGCTACCAAGTGTCAGATTTTGATGTCGTGAGTTGCGCAAGACATTTTTGGTGATCGATACGTGTCACATAACAATTTTTGAATGATCGACACATGACTTTGCCAAATGCCAGATTATGAGCGCGTGAGTTGCGCAAGCCATTTTAGGTGATCGACACTTGTTGCGCAACACTTTTTGAGTGATCGATACATGATTTTGCCAAATCCCGATTTTACCAAGTTTGATCGCATCGTGAGACGCGCAAGCCATTTTAAGCGATCACACCATGCCTATCAGCTGATTTTGAGTGCACGAAACACGATTTTGCCAAATCTCGATTTTACTAAGTTTGATCGCGTTGTGAATTGCGCAAGCCATTTTAAGTGACCGTGTCATGCCGATCAGCTGTTTTTGAGTGTGCAAAACATGATTTTGCCAAATTCTGATTTTATCAAGTTTGATCGCGCCGCGAGTTGTGCAAACTATTTTAGGCGATCATGTCATGCCGATCAGAGGTTATTGAGTGTGCAAAACTAGAATTTATCAGAATCCATATATTTTTCCCCGACCGTCGGATTCTCCTAAAACCGGAACTGTTGGGTTTGTATCGAAAAGAGCTTTCCAATGAATATAAGAGATTTGAAATCTAACGGTTGGATTTGGAATTATGTGACAAGTTTTGCTGTGTAATCGGACCGACACGCTAAGGGATTTTGGGTTGATCGAACTGAGTAAATCACGTATTTTTACCATAGTTTTTCCAATTTTATTAACTATGATTTCACGAATCTATGCTATTTCCAACCTTTTACGAATATCTCACGACTTCGACTAAATCACTTTGTATTTTCTAACGATGTTCTCGAGACTTGAGCGCGTCGCTAACCGAAACCTTGACATGTGGCTGCTTTGCCAAAAAGCGCGTCAACACACCTATATCTGCATCTAGTTTGGAACCGTTATATCTGCTTCTGGTTATGGAAATAGTCTCCCAGGTTATGGAACCGATATATCTGCATCAGGTTTGTGGACTGCATGCTACATATATATAAAGGTTCTGCATGGCATCACCATTTCTTGTCCATGCTTTGTACCTTGTTAAAGGATCCATAATTTAACATGATTTGCAATAGTTTTTCATGCTTTCATCATCGTTAGGAACATTTCTTGTCCATACTTGCATCCTTCTACTATAATGATTTGTATGCTTGTTGCTAACCACATTTTGGTGCACTTATATGACAGTTGGTGTATGATGATGCTAGGGTTGATATAAGTTGAAAGGTAGAAAAATATATTTTGTTGCACTCTTCTCCTTCAAATTAGTCATGCTTGCATTAATGTATTTTGTATCAATGTTCATAGATAATTGTTCTTGGTACGCATCATTTTGGTTAGCTACGATTGTGTGCATTGTTACATTTGGTTACAAATATTTATATGTTGGAAACTATATACGAAATATTATGGATATATACATATTGTGGTATGGCATTTGACTCCATTTGATTATGTACATTGTAATGTCATTATTGTGGTTTTTCAAAATTTATAATATGTTAGTAGATTTGTAAATTGTAAGCCTGAATGTTTATGGCATTTACAATGATAAATATTTATAGCATTTTGATCATGCTATGAAAAGACATTTTTTCAAGCTTTCATATATTATAGCATTATGCTAGTGCTATAAAACGTTTTCATAGCAAGCAAACGATGTTATAGAAGGTAATCATGAACTTTTCTATAGCGCTTTTAGACACTATAAAAAATTAGCACATCACCACATTATGGAAATCAAATGACATCATAAACATAAGCAGTCTCGTTCCAAGTATTGCTCTATAGTAAGTTTTGAAACGCTATAGAAGGTAATTGTATTGACACATAGCGTCTAAGATAACAACAGACACACATTAAAAGAAGGTTTTCTATATCGTTTTACAAACTCTATTGTATATATCTGACCTATTATAACATGTTGATATATAATATTTATAAAAATGCTTTAGTTTTATTTTATAATGGATACTAAACACTATTAAATTGCTTGTTTATTGTATTGTAGTGACATTAATGGAAATCAGTAGCATGTGTTGAATTTGGCAATGTGGCATTTGAAGTGAAGGAAGTGCTTAAAGAAAGGTAATCGTAGACCTCTAAGCCTCGACAATCGGTGTTGGAAAAATAGGGCATGCAGTGAGGCCAGTTTGGGTAGCTCCCATGAGAAGAGGTTATAACCTTCTAGACTAATCATTTAAGTTGAGTAAGTGGTGTATGTTGTGAGATGTCTCAGGAGTGATAGGTCGATTATGATTGAGGTGATAATATTTTCAGGCAATGCATTGCGTGGGAAAAAGGTTTGTATAACTATTTCTGCCTTGCTAATTAGGCAAATGAGAGTATTCATCGGTACATCCTTCTACAAATGTACTGTACGAAAAGGTAGTCCCTTACCTTGCCATCCTATCGAAATCCATTTTTCTAAGAGCTTACGAATTCTATTGTAGATACCAATTAGGATGCAAAATTTAAATAGAGAAACAATTTCGCTATTTCTAATATTTATTTTAATGGGTTTTATCCCACAAGTTATTAAAAATAACATCAGACAATTTTGACGTATGATGATTTGGTTACCATAAATTAAAAACCCATGCCAGATTTTTGTGTGGTCGTAGTCTTATGTAATACCCTTTATTTTTAAATGGCGAATTTAAGTTTCTCACACTAGTCCTATGACTGATCCAGAGTTACCCTTTCTCTCCCTTAAACTCTGGGTGCCCCTACTTTTGTCGGGCAGCCTAAAGATTTTAGATGGATAACATCGTTTTGGAGCATGAAATCATAGAGCATGGAGCTTTTGGGTTTATTTACCTATTATTCAATTGCATTTCTATTTTCTAGCACCTACACGAATGGGTTGTATAAGAATTCTCACTAGATTAGCATGTACCATACTACTTGCTTGAATTTCCTGATGTAAATTATCAAAGTTTAATACGATGTAAGATTCTATTCATTTTATTTTTCTATCTATGCTTTCTTTTAAGCCCAACAATATCTAACTTTTTGGCATCAGATCAAGGGCATATGAATATCGGGGATGTATTAGTGTATATTTCTGAGGTCGACAAGTTAGGTCATTTCAGATGGAAACACATATCGGGTGTGATATCGTTTTCCCTTCTCTTTCATCAAGGAAGCACTCGACAAAACATGAATAAATATAGTACATATGCTCCCATGATTTTCCTTGACAAGACAGGATAACTATCATTACTAGACCCAAACTCAAACATCGCAAGCTACCTTGATCGGCTCCTACCAACCATTAGTCACTGATTTAATGAAATCAACCACCTCTTGAGTCAGTCATCCATCCCAATCACAAACACCAGACTTCAAAGTGGTAATGGATAGAATAAACCATATTTTGATAGCACATCAAGTTCGATCACCCCCTCCAGCATAGACATATAGCTTAAATTGGCGAACATCTCACCGACTTATCTCTTCGAAATGAATAATAAACCAGTCTCGAGCGAATCGATTTCAGGAAGCCGAAGCAATAAAAATTCTTGACCAATTCAGCCTCGACCAGGGACTCCCTTAGAATTTAACTCCCATTCCTCCTCAATGTCTAACTCTAAGCCATCCAATAACTCCTTGCGAGAAACCAAATAGCTATCGTTCGCAACTCAATAGAATAGTCGGCTTCTTTCCAAGGAACGGTTTGCCGCATAGACACGTACGTGCCCGTACAGTGCAGCATAGTCGACTCGTTGCACTTGAGCGCCATAACTAATTAAAGATATTAGGACATCCCAAATAACAGTTCCTACCATTGTTGGAAGCATAAAGTGAAAATCGAGGCTAGTAGTCCATGATTTTGCCTGATTCTAAAGTTTATTGTCAGAGTAATTAAATGTATTTCCCTTTCGCTGGATCGTCTCGGATAAGTGGTAAGGACATTCAGTTGCTAATAGAGAAAACTATTTCGAAGTCACTCGCATGAAAAACAAACCACGCTTTATATACTACTGATATATAGATTTGAAAATGAAAATATATACAAATACATACTATCTCATATATAGTAACTCTCGATTTCGATACTACTTAGGTTAAACAATTCAACCTGATTCCAATACCAATGTGGCGACCGCCCTACACCACTAATGCCTGCATAACACAACAATTCGATGTATAAGCGCCTGATTGATGTAAAGCGGTTGTCAAGAGAAAAAATAGCAGAAAAGAAGAGAAAAGAGAGAAAAATAAGGAAATAAAAGAGAATATAAAACTCAATCGCAGAACCTGTCATATATCTCATAGTGTGTCAGGTAACGTATAATAGTAACAATCAAATATGAAACATGCGAGACATTAATAACTATATATGCCATATAATAAGAGTATACATGTTCATACAGTTATACAAAACAGTAACAGTTTATACAAGAGCTAAATAGACCCAAATGATAAACGGTCGTTGAAAAGAATAAATAACATTGTCAAGGCTCCACGGTGTCACACAGCGGAATAAACAATAAGGATACAAGTATAAATATGTAAAACACTGCCTCGTGCTAATCCACCTATGCAGCTCCAAATAATACTCATACTTATCACCTGGTGTTACTACCACAGTTAACAATGAAGCAAGCTGGCGGTGAAGGGGTATTGGATAGCCGAAGGACCACTAAAAGCTCGACTACAAGCGGAACTCATTATTAGGAAGGGTTAAAAGCTGGAAAAAATAACTCGAGACACGACACCAAACGAAACCCTCCGGGAAGAAGGATCGCGAAAGCTACGGGGCATGGCTGGATGGATTTATCCATCAATGCCAATCCGACAGGAATTCTCCAAGCAGCATTGACCCGACAAGGGAGTCCTATAGCAAAAGATCATCCTAACCGAAACCATGTAAGCCAGAAGCAATAGATCCAACAGACAAAACCTAAAGGAATCTTTGATAATGGCCTGCCCAAATACCGATACACCTGAAGATGAAAGCATCAAAGGTACTAGCCCAGAAGAACGCGAAGGCCACTCAGAACCCACCTCTGGAGCATCTACTGCATAGATACCGAAAGGTCCCATCCGCAAATAAATAAGAGTGGCACTAGAAACCATCCTCCAAAAAAACAGGCTACTGCAAAGACCCTACTAGAGGGCTGACCGAAGCTCGGGCAAGGATACAGGTTGCCCGTACTAGTCTACCTAGTATCGAAACCTGTAGCGGTTTCAACCCGGCTGCTATCAACATATGCCACGGGGCCAAGCCCCTCTAAATGTTCACGATAGAGCCGAGCGCCTACATCCAAAAGTTCATGTCTACAAGCCTACATTCAGAAGCTGTCCTTAAAAATTTGAAGTATCATAATCGAACACACCAAAGGCGGCCGATGGTCAAACACCCGAGACCAAGAATAAAACGACCAGCAAAGACCCCTGCGGGTCCGATAGCCCTCCGAAGGAAGGGACCCTGAAACACTATAAATAAGACACTAATGGTCACATTGAAGGGGGCTTTTTTCTTACTTTTGGAGATCCTCAGAAACAACTTAGAAATCAAATCAATGGAGAATTTCTCTCTATGACATCTATGTATTTCCATTAAAAGATTAATGAAAGGAGATCTTCTTATAAGAAAACTACTCTGTAAGTGTGTATTATTATTTCTCTGATTTTAATAATCGCAGTTTATTATTCATTCTACAGGAAGGTCTAAGTTTGCACCCATCAACCCCTCGAATGGCGGTCGAACCCCATTCACTGAGCCTATATTCGACTTGATAGTCCTTAGCGAGCCAGTACATCTGAGTGCTAACATCTCAATTTCCCGCTAAAATCGATTGGAGGAAGAGAGCCAATCCACCTAATTCCCTATAGTTATGTCCCTGTTGATTCACTTCCGTTGCTGATGAAAAATATCATCAACATTTTGGCGCTAGAAGGAGGGCCCGAACCTCCGACCTTGTGGTTAACAGCCACACATTTACCTGTGCTATTCCATCCCGGATCGGATTAGGTTTGAAGAAGCGGAGTTATGAGCAAGAAATCTAGATGAAGGCTTTCAGTATCTCAAGCGGATAAATCAAGAACCACCAGTCATAGGTTAATGGAGGAACAAGAGTTAAGAGCAGAGGCTTTGCAAGTAATAAAGCGGAAGAAGAAAATGGGACTGTGCTTACGAGATGGGGAATAACAACTCCTCCCACATAGGACAAACCATGGCATTCCCACCCAGTGGATCTACATTAGAGGACATTAGCGTGTTCCCCTACTTAAAGGATGCTCTCTACAGGAAAGATAAGGGAATGACGCTCGAACACGAAAAAATGGACGATTTCAACCACTTCGCCGATAAATGGACTAAAGAGATAATAACTCGATTCCAGAATGTTCCGAGAAAGAGAGGATGAAAGTATATGAACCACAACTGGGATGATCCACAGGAGGATTAGACCCCATCAGCGAAAAAGGAAGTGTACGCCGAAGTTACCATAGGAATGCTACCTCGCTACTTCGAGAGAGAATGTTTACTTCCTAACCAAACATGAACTTGACTATTGGACCTCCACGAAGAAGAGGCCTAAATACGAAAGAAAAATAGGAGGACCTTACTGCCATTACCACTTGATGAATGGATACAAGACTAATCACTGCAGAACCCTCGAGGAAGCTATCTTCGGATTCGTCGGTCAAGGTCGATTGCGGGAGTTCACCAAAAAATAGGGATGAGTTTGAGAAAATCCTCAGGAAAAAGGATTAATACAAATGTACCAACGTACGGAAAGCCTGTCTCCCAAAACTTTAAAAGGAAAACCCAAAAGGGGTACCATCACCAATGAATTAAATCCCTCGTCATCGCCAAATTGTCCGGGACGAGGCATCCCCCGGAGGGGGATGGTGTGATAGTCTTTCTCCACGCCCAAATCAGAGGGGGTTGGGTTAAAGTGTCAAAAGCGTAAGCCGTCGTTTAACACCAGAAATGGTTGCGGCAATGCTTCTAAAATTAGCATGCCCTACCTCTACTTGTAGAAGAGTACGCCCTGCCTCTGATAGAACTAAACACGTCCTACCTTTGCTTGCATAAGAGCATGTCCAACATCTACTTATGTTCCGCGTTACCCGAAGAAGGGAACGCAAACCCCTATCATCGCCTATGATGGTCAGGATAGAGCACCACTCGGAGGAGGTGGCATATAAGCCTCTATCAGTGCCTATGATGGCACGTATAGAGGGTCAAAAGATTAAACCTTAGTTCTGTACCTACGATGGCACCGTCTAAGTTTCTAAGCCCTTATCATCGCCTATGATGGTTAGAATAACGCGCCTCCTGGAGGGAGGTCTGGTAAGTCCTTGGGCCCTGCTTGTGGATAAGCTAGCCAAGCGCTCCGGACACACAAGCCCAAAGAGTGGCAACAAAGCATGTACATCCTCTGCTTTGACATCAAAATCCCAAGCGGAGGCTCAATAAGCACGTACAACCTCTGCTTCCCAAATCAAATCCGAAGGGGACACTCACTTCATTAACACTGGAAGGGGTTCCGGTCTTCTATGTTAAATACCCGAACCTGGGTCGATTCGGCGCTTCATTAATACCGGAAGGGGTTCCGGTCTTCTATACAAATACCTGATTCTGGGTCGATTCGGCGCTTTACCAATACTGGAGGGAGTTCCAATCTTCTATACTGATACCCGAATCTAGGTCGATTCGGCGCCTTTACCAATACCGGAAGGGGTTCCGGTCTTCTATACTGATACCTGAATCTGGGTCAATTCGGGGCTTTACCAATACCGGAGGGAATTCTGGTGTTCTATACTAATACCCGAATCAGGGTCGGTTCGACACTTGCCAATACCGGAAGGGGTTTCGGCCTTCTTTGCTAAATTCCCGAGTCTGGGTCGATTCAGTGCTTCATTAATACCCGAAGAGGTTCCGATCACCTACGTATCAATGACCGAATCTGGATCCATGCATCTCTTTATAGAAACTAGAAGGGGTTCCGGTCACCTACGTATCAATGCCCGAATCTGGATCCGTACAGCTCTTTACAGAGGACGAAAGGGATTCTGGTCACCTACATATTAATACCCAAATATGGATCCGTTCGGCTCTTTGCAAAAACTAAAAGCGGTTTCGGTCCCCTACATATTAATGTTCGAATCTAGATTGAATCAATTTCTCAACAAGGTCCTAAAGCAAGCCAGGGGTCTTACATACCATAGACTGAAACAATCCTGCAAAAAAAATCACCACCAGATGTGAAGCCACTAAGGCAACACCAAACTTTTGAATAACCCAATTCTTGATTCAAACAAGAAAAAATCGCTTGCCTTTCTCAAAAATTCAAGTAAGGGTTCAAGGTTTGCCACCAAAAGTAGGTTCATAAACCCCTCAGGGAAGTACTTCTAACTTACACATCCGTTCTTTTTCAACATATAAATCTGTTACGCAACTCTGAAAAACGGCATCATATTGTCACATCGGTTCAAAGAACAATCGGGGGGGGGGGGGGAATTACAAACAGTTTCAACAACATCCTACTGAGTGACTACCTCTTTTTATTTGTTCTAGACGATTTTTCATTAGAAGTATTTCAAGGATAGTTGTTTCGAGAAGAAGTTCCCTTTTAGACACGTAGTACAATTTCGCTAGAAAGCATGATCATTTTCAGTCTAATAAAGCTATAGCAAGCTACTGCAGCATCAAAAATGAATTGGCAATACCGTACACACGTCGCAATCACGTGATCGACAAAGTGAATGGTGATGCAAGTGCAACATGCAAGGTACAAATAAAAGTGCAACAAAACGGGATGAAAGGTTGCAGTATGACAAACAAAACACCGTCCCATACTAACGAAACAAAGAACAGCGACATCATAAAGAAACAAATCAGTCATGGGGACACCAAAACACCAACATAAGCCAAAGTCGCAACACAGACTAGCATAAAGTTAAACGCGAGGATCGACACTCGCTTATACAACTTATCTAAAGCATGGTTCAAAATAAGAGAGAGGAGAAAAGCGATCAGAAGCAAGATAAGAAGACTACAGATCCTTGTTCTTTCTAGGCCTGCCAACCTTCCTTTTAACCTGAGTAGAGCAGGACGGAGGTTCACCAGCCAAGGGCTTTTTGTGCTCTGGACCTGCCAACTCAACGTCTCCTTGAGCGAAAGAGGCAACAATAGTGTCCTGGGATCTAAGAGCCTGGATTAACCTCGCCTTGTCATTCTCTAGGATGGAGATGCGCTCAAGATTATCCCTGTGTAGCCTTTGGAGATCGCAAGATAATGTGTGCCAACCACTCATTTGTTTCGCAGTATGATCCTTGAGCATATCCATTTGTTTCCCAAACTGGTACATGGCAGTCTCAAATCGAGCAAGCGTCTAGGTCTTCACAACGATCATATCACTAGAAATTGTTTGTTGGTCAAATGGAGATATGTCCATATTAGAAGACACTCCCTACGTATTCCAGCCTCTGAACCATTTGGCGAGCTTAGGATTGTAGGGCCTTAGGGCATAACGGGGCCTGATAATAATTGTTTGAAGCTCTGCTTGAGTTGGACTGACGAATGGGGAATTCACGGATGGATGGCCAGTCGTTTGAACTTCGGTCATTTGAATGTTTAAATGAATAAACCTCTCCCGCTCACATCGCTTCTGAGATGTATCCATCCTTTACAAATGATTTAATGAATAGTCATACAATTTAGGGATTTAATGGTCGGTCAAGATAAAAACAAATGGTGCGACCAAAGGTAAAGCCGCGAATGATCAACCCCTCCAACCCTGGCCTTGCATGATGAGCTCATATCACTCTCGCATGCTTGACTCAAAACGATTGCTTATACTTAACCAAAACAGAACCATTCAGGACCGACTTAAGGTTAAACAAAAGCGATTGTCTGGCAAATAAGCTTGAGCGACCATAAGAATCAAACCAAAAGTATATATGATAGGAACAATATCAAACCCAAACAAGGTTGCACGATTTGAACACTCGAGCATTTCATCAAACATTTCGATTAACAAAGGTCAAGAGGGCAGAAACCTAAATCAAACCCAAATGAGGGGACATGGGGAAAATCACACCTTTCATACCTTAACTAACGTACGATTATGCCAAACACGAATGTCCTAAAGACCTAAGCAAAACCGACATAATTACAAAAGGGGACAATCTTGATGACATTTGAGTCCTTTCAGGAGTGACATTAAGAATAACACCTGGACCTATCTTTATAAACAAGCATAACCTTAGCTAGCCATCGTGTCAATTTTGACGCATAATTAGGACTGCAATTTATATGAGATGTGAAAATACTCACCAGTAATCAAGCTTGAGTCATCAAGAAAAAGGAGGATTCGAGCGTTTTCTTTTATAAGAACAGTAATCTTGCCTAAGAATTTGATTTGCAGATGAAAGACATGAACGATGAAGGAGAAAGGTTTATGTTTAAATTCCAAGATAAATCTGCCTGCACGAATAAAAGCCAGTCAACACTTCTGATCGAAGAAGACCAAGAGACTCTGACATGACATTCCGAAGAAAAGACAAAAGTTTGACTTGTAAAGTCGAAAACACCCCTTCACTAGGGGGCAAATGTTACTACCAAAATTAACAATGAAGCGAGTCAGCGGTGAAGGGGTATTGGATAGCCGAAGGCCCACTAAAAGATCGACTGCAAGCGGAACTCATTATTAGGAAGGGTTAAAAGCTAGAAATAATAACTCGAGACACGACACCAAACGAAACCCTCTAAGAAGACGGATCGTGAAAGCTACAGGGTGTGGCTGGCGGGATTTATCCGTCAGGGCCAATCCGACAGGAATTCTCCAAGCAGCATTGACCCGACAACGGAGTCCTATAGCAAAAGATCATCCTAACCCGAAACTAAGTAAGCCGCAAGCAATAGATCCAATGGACAAAACCCAAAGGAATCTTAAATAATAGCCTGCCCAAATACCGATACACCTGAAGATGAAAGCATCGAAGGCACTAGCCCAGAAGAACGCGAAGGCCAATCCGCCTCTGGGGCATCTACTGCATAGATGCCGAAAGGTCCCATCCGCAAATAAATAAGAGTGGCACTGGAAACCATCCTCCAAGAATACAGGCTACCGCAAAGACCCTACCGGAGGGCTGACCGAAGCTCGGGCAAGGATACATGCTGCCGGTACTAGTCTACCTAGTACTGAAACCTATAGCGGTTTCAACCCGGCAGCTATCAACATACGCTGCGGGGCCAAGCCCCTCTAAGTGTTCACGATAGAGCCGAGAGCCTACATCCAAAAGTTCATGTCCGCAAGCCTACATTCAGAAGCTGCCCTCAAAAATTCAAAGTATCGTAACCGAACACACCAAAGGCGACCGAAGGTCAAACACCCGAGACCAAGAATAAAGTGATCGGCAAAGACCCCTGCGGGTCCGATAGCCCTCCGAAGGAAGCGAACCTGAACCACTATAAATAAGACCCTAAAGGTCATATTGAAGGGGGCATTTTTTTACTTTTGGAGATCCTCAGAAACAACTTAGAAAATAAATCAATGGAAAATTCCTCTCTATGACATCTATGTATTTCCATTCAAAGTAATGAAATGAGATCTTCTTATAAAAAAAACTACTCTGTAAGTATGTACTATTATTTCTCTGATTGTAATAGTCAAGTTCATTATTCATTCTACGGAAAGGTCTAAGTTTGCACCCATTAACCCCCTCGAATGGCGGTTGAACCCCATTCACTGAGCTAGATCAGATCTGATAGTCCTCAGCGAGCCTGTACATTTGAGTGCTAGTATCTCAATTTCCCGCTAAAATCGATAGGGAAAGAGAGCCAATCCACCTAATTTCCCTTTAGGTTTGTCCCTGTTGATCCACTTCCAGTGTTGACGAAAAATATCGTCAACACCTAGTTTACTCATCAACATTGTCGATGCGCACCCAAGATAATAATAGGAAAAATAAAACCTTAGGTCAGACAATGGTCTTTTTTGAACGATAAGTAAATCTCAAAATACTGTAAAAGTTGTAAAGTACAAGGCATAGATGGTATTAAAAATCATACTTGATATGTCCTTGCACCCACGGAGTTGGCATAAATAAAATATAAGTTGCTCTATGATAATCATCATAGGTGTATTAAACATTAGAATACTGAGGTGTTCGAATATCTAAACCGATGATATCCACACATGAGGCCCTTAAGGTGATGAATGATCAAGCAAACATAGCATCCATCATTCACCCCTACATTCACTCACTCAGTGCATCAGATATACGATAATGCTTAGTTTCCATGATACTCAAATCCATGCCACTCGTCGGCTAAGACCTAGGTTGTACCGACGTATGCGTCCCAAGGTAAGGACCCAACTTAGTTAAGGTGAATGCCATAAGTCTTCTGATGTGAAGATAAGGAACCCGATGTGGCACTGAATGGACATCACACTCAAACCACCTCTTTACGAGTAACCGCAAAAACTTTGCGCCTCTATAATCCTTATGCACATGTTCTCTTCAGCAGAATTCATCTCTAGACTATCCATAAGACTCCCATCCATAATCATCATGATCTGGGAACTATCCTCGACGGTCATCTTATGTCTAGGATATCATCATGTGTCTCCCATCTCTACCTCTCAGATAGTGTAATGACCCAAAATTTTAAGTTAATTTAAAATATGGTTTTAAATACATATAAAGGGATTTTAAAATGTTTGAATACAAAATTAGGACCTACAAGTTCTTGGAAATGGTTTCTAAATTTTTTATATTATAAAATAGTTAAAATAAGGTTATTGAATTTTTAAAATGATAATTAAAAAGAATTTTTGAAAATTGATAATGTAGTACTATTTTAAAAGCTGAAAATAAGGCCATTTTTCAAATGGTATCATAGTTAAACGAAATTAGTTTCATCAGATTCGTAACTACGAAATATAATAGAATTTCAAATTTTGTAGCAATCGGCGCTAGTAAGTGGTTGTGCGAGTAAAAATAAGTTAGCATAGTGTAATAAAAGAGATAAATAATTTCATGGATTAGCATTAATCCTAAGGCTACAAGAATTAGACAAAACATCACTTAGGCACATGCTTTCCTTTCCATGTGTCACCCTTCCATGCATTGCCCTTTCCTATATATACATGTGTATATAGAAGAAAATCACTCTATTTTCTATTAGTTTTCCTTCTCATTTTCTTCTTTTCTCTCCATTTCTCCGCCTCCTCTCCCTCCCTCTCCCCACACTATCGTTCACCACCGCTTCCTAGCCCTCTCACCATCGGCGAATCCAAAACTATCTCCCACTTGACCCCACAAACACCAAGCTCCAACCTTTCTCTCCAAAAACCATTTTCAAGCTCCTCTTTAATTTATATACTCCATATATCAAGCTCCTACCTTCACCAAACACCACCAATGTAACGACCCGCATTCTACGCATCATAGGATCGTAAAATATTTATTTCTTTCACATATGAAGTCGTATGGTCATGTAACCTTGGGAGATGACTATTGGGTCATTTGCCATGTTCATGATTTTTTCCGATTTTTAAATGACCATTTTACCCCTAGTTGGTACTGTTTTGGCCATAACTTTTGACTGGAAAGGAATATTGACCTGAAACCACTTCCATTGGCTCCGGATGATGGTTTACAATTCCGTAGAGTGGTCACATTAGCCAAACGGACTCACCGTTTGGGAGATACGGCTGAAACAAGTTTTAGATAGTGAAAAACAGCTTAATTGGGCTTAACCGGGTGATTAACAGCTAGGCCCAATGGGGGATTTCAGGATTAGGGTTATGAGGAGGCTGAAATCAGTTAGAGAATGATCTTATCCTCATTTTCCAGCCGCCACTTTCATTCTTGAACCCTAACAATGGCTGCCAACATCTAGAAACATCCCCAAATCACTTTCTAATCAAGTTTTGGCTTAATCTACATCAAATTAAGGAGAGAAAACACGAAAGCAAGGTTAGAGCTGCTGTTAGACACCAGTATTCTCCCAAATCAGCAAGGTTTCAGTTCTGAGAATTTTATTTGTGGCCAAGGTGAGTGATTTGCATAGTTTTTGCACTAATTACGGTTAATTAACGGTAATTAGTGAAGATTAGCGAATTTATACACTAATAAATTCTGGAAAAATATCTATAAATTCGGAAATAATATTTTATGCCTCTGGTAGAAATTTGGTTTAATTTGGTTAAGTTTTGTTAACCCTATGATTAGTTTTGCATAAACATGCTTAAGGGAAAATATGGGGTTTTGGCTATATTTGATCCGTTTTACATGTTATGGTTGATGGTTTGGTGTTTATGGTCACTTCTATTTGTTGCTATGACTGTATGACATGTTTTGTGATTAATTAGAATAGTTAGATTGGTCGAAAATGTCGTCGAATGGCGTAAACAGGTTGCTGGAAAAAGTTGCAGAAAGTTGTGTAGGGTTTCGGATCGGATCGGGTATGGGCTCGGATCGGATAGGAGAGCTGGGCAGGGAAATCCAAACCGGACTGAAATCTGGCACAAAGGAGACTTGGAAAGAAGGAAGGCCATTCGCAGAGAGTTGGTGAAGGGATCAGATCGGAGGGAGCAGAGGGGATCGGATCGGAACGGCAGGAAGGCGTGGGATCGGATGGAAAGACCACATGAGTTAAATAAATGCAGGGGATCAGATCGGAGGTAGGGAGGAGGATCGGACCGGAGCCAGGACATCTCGACCCGAACCGAAGCGAGAGAGCAACTACTGAACCAAATCCAGGCAGAAGGCATCCGAACCGAACTGAGCTAGAAGGGAAGCACCGAACCGAACCGCACTCAGAAGCATACTAGGAAGCATGGCACCCGAACCGAACCGACTGAAGCAAATTGGACCGAACCGAATTAGACTTCCATCTCTTCTACGCGACGACTCTTTTTGAAGACCAACTCCAATTCGATCAAAACCCGAGATGCAAAGGAAGTCCAAATGAGGAGCTTTGACTCAGGATCCAGTTGGGAACCAATGAGTGGGCTTCATGATTGGGCTTTGCTGCGGGACGTGTGCCAAGGGGCTATCGATGTCTATGACTTTGGATCACTATGTATGGGAGGTACGTGAACGGATTCAGGGCCACAGTGGCCTAGGTACGACTAAAGGGCTATAGACCAATGAAGTGGGGTCATTTGTAAAGATTTGGTCATGACTCCATGTGGTAAGCTTGGTAGTAGCAGTAGTTGTACAAGTTGAACTCCGTCACTACTTCGATGGTTCTAGTGATTGACAGTGGTGGACATCGTATGCTTTACGCACCGAGTGAGAGATGTGAGGATGGTTGTTATGCTTGATTTGTTTGCCACCATTATGACATACACACCCCACCCCTGTATTCTTTACACTATCTGTTATGGCACCTTAGAGTATTGTACGGTATGTAGTGCTAACTCTTTGGTTGCAGGTCCAGGTTCAGGTATGGTTTAGTATACCTGTTATTGTTCTGTTTAGATGCTTATCGCTCATACCAGGCTTTATGTCTGACCCAGAGTATTATGTCTCCTCTTATTACTCTGGGTGCTCACACGAGCAGACTAGAGACAGGTTAGCTGGTGATGCACGGGTAGATGATCCGGAGACGAGCAGGAGGCTTCCACGTATGATATATATGGTATTCTCCCTGTTTTGTTGAAGATCACTGCTTGGGCATTAGTAGTGCATCTTCTACTTTAGCTTTCTTTTGTTTTAGAGACAGTAAATTTTGGGAAGTTGTAATAAGTTGTACTTGGATTTCTGCTGCTCTGATGTTGATGTTGATTTTAGTTATCAGCTTATGTACTGTCTCACCTGTTTTATGTCAAGTATATTATTATTAAATTTTGCTCCATGCGCTGTGAGACATTCTACAGGTTCCTCGTTAGTTAATTCCCTTCTTTCTTTTCTTTGACGACCATTCCGTGCTAGTCGGATATGTGTACAGCGCACCTTCGGAGAAAATGCAGGCTGGTACGGGGCGGGCCGTCACACTTGGTATTAGAGCGAGGTTGCGTAGTTAACCTAGGGAAAAACACTAGGGAGAGATAGTATGTATATGAGAGCGCGTATATGTGATTATTTTGGTTTTCAAAAGCTATATATTTCCTCATAGTAGTATAAGAATGAAATCGTACTGCACTAGCACCAATATGGGGTCGTTAATCGTTTCCCTTTTCAGATTGACGATGAGCCGATATGCTAGAGGTGCTGGTAGGGGAGCCAATAATGGGAATGCTGCTGACATGAGGACGATGTTTACTGAACTCATGAGAGAGATGCTTAGAGATATCCAGAGGGCAGCTCCTAATGGTGGTAATGGTGGTGGTCCAATAGTGCAGGCGCCGAGGGCCAACTTCGCCAAGCTGAATAAGGATTATACTAGTCTTGGTGGGAAGCCGTTCCATGGAACGGAGTCGGCTACTGTAACGACCCATATTCAACACATCATAGGATTGTAGAATATTTATTTATTTCCCATGTGAAGTCGTATGGTCATGTAACTTTGGGGAAACATCCATTAGAGTCATTTCCCATGTTCATGATTTTTGTCGATTTTTAAAATGACCATTTTGCCCCTAGTTGGTACTGTTTTGGCCATAACTTTTGATTGGAAAGGAATTTTGATCTGAAACCACTTCCATTAGATTCGTTTGATGGTTTACCTTTCCGTAGAGTGGTCATAATAGCCAAACGGACTTACCGTTTGGGAGATATGACTGAAATAAGGTTTGGAGGGTGAAAAACTGCTTAACCGGGCCAAATCGGGTGATTAATGGATAGGCCCATAACCCATTTCGGAATTAGGGTTATGGGGAGGCTGAAATGAGATAGAGGATCATTCCATTTCAGTTTTCTAACCTCCACTTATCACCAAGGAACCCTAAAAATGGCCTCTAACCTCTAAATCACCTCCAAATCATCTCTTGGTCAAGGATTTGGCTTAGCAACCCCTAATCAAGGAAGATCTTCACCAAAGCAACATTGGAGCTGCTGTTTAGCATAGAGATTCACATCAAATCAGAGATTTATTTCAGATCTTAGTTTATTTGTGGCTAAGGTGAGTGATTTGCATAGTTTTGCACTAATTATGGCTAATTAGGGTTGATTAGTGTTAATTAGCGAATTTAAACATGATAAAATTCGGGAAAAATGTTCATAAATCCCTAAATGATGTTTTAGACCTCTGATATGAATTTGGGTTAATTTGGTTAAGTTTTGCTAATCCTATCATTAGTTTCACCTAAACATGCTTAAGGGGAAATGTGGGATTTTGGGTATGTTTGATCCATTTTAACCTATTATATTGATGTTTTGATGTTTGTGGTTGATTATGCATGTTGCTATGACTATATGAAATGCTTTGTGATTGATTTCAATAGTTAGAATGGTCGAAAACGTCGTCGAATGGCGTAAACACTTGCTGGAACAGTTTCAGAAAACAGTGCAGGGTTCGGATCGGATCGGATATGGGGCTCGGATCGGATATGTTGAACTGAGCAAGGAATTCGATCGGATCGGAACCCAACACTTGGGAAAAGTGGCAAAAAGGAAGGCCACGCTAACTGAACTGGGATCGGATCGGATTAAGGAGGACGGATCGGAGCGGAGGCATGAGGATGGATCAGATAGGAGCATGTGAAGGACGAGGAGACGGATCGGAACGGAGGCACGAGCTGGAGGGGGAGTGACACCCGACCCGAACCGAGGAGGAACGCCCGACCCGAACCGATGGAGTGACACCCGACCCGAACCGCACCAGAAGAAGACCCGACCCGAACAGATGGAGGATACCCGACCCGAACCGATGGCTTGAGAAGGAACCCGACCCGACCCAGTATTGACCAATAACCCGAGATGCAAAGGTAGTCCAATATGGGAAGTTAGAGCTCAGGATCCAATTGGGAACCGATGAGTTCACTTCATGGTTGGACTTTGCTGCGGGACGTGTGCTAAGGAGTTGTCGACGTTCATAACTTCGATTCACCACTAAGATTGAATGATGGGCTACTTATCAGTGCAAGGTCATTATGACCTGAGGGGCAAGGTGATGGTAGCAAGACTACGTTATCAGTGCAGTAGGGTCATTATGACCTGAGGGGCAAGGTGATGCGTAGTAAGACTATGAGCAAGCGCAGATGGGGTGAATAACTCCATGGGGCAAGTGGACATAGTAATGATTGGTAAGGCTATGAGCCAGTGTAGTGGGGTTCTTGTGACTCCATGGGGCAAAGTGGACATAGCAAAGGATTAGTGGCTACGTTATCAGTGCAGTGAAGCCATTTATGACTTCATGGGGCAGAGTGATCGTAGCAAGGTGTGTTGGTGATCGAAGTGGTGAATATCGTATGCTTTACGCACTGAGTGAGAGATGTGAGGATGGATGCTATGTTTGATTGTTTGCCATCCCTATGACATGCACACCTCCCCCACCTCCGTATCTTTACACCGTTTGATATGGTACCTTAGAGTGTTGTACAGTATGTAGTGCTAACTCTTTGGTTGCAGGTCCAGGTTCAGGTATGTTTTAGCCTACCTGTTATTGTTCACTTTAGATGCTTATCGCTCATACCAGGCTTTATGTCTGACCCAGAGTTTTATGTCTACTCTTATTACTCTGGGTGCTCACACAGCAGACTAGAGACAGGTTAGCTGGTGATGCGCGAGTAGCTGATTCGGAGGCGGGCAGGAGGCTTCCACGTATGATATATATATATATATATATATATATATATATACACACACACACATTCTCCCTGTGTCATTGGTGGTCGCTACTTGGGCATTAGTAGTGTACCTCATTTATCTTGCTTTTGCTTGAGACAGTTTGAAAAGTTGTAATAAGCTGTATTTTGGATTTCCGCTGCTATGATGTTTAGTTCTGATTTTCAGCTTATGCACTGTCTCTCCTATTTTATGTCAAGTATGTTAGTATTATATTTTGATCTATGCGTTGTGAGACATTCTACAGGTTCTTTGTATGTTCATTTCCTTCTTCCCTTTCCTTCTCACGGCCCATTCCGTGCTAACTAGACATGTGTACTTTTGGAGTAAATGTCGGTTGGTGCGGGGCGGGCCGTCACACTTGGTATTAGAGCTCTAGGTTGCGTAGTTAACCTAGGGAAAGACACTAGGGAGAGATAGTACGTATATGAGAGCGCGTATTTGTGATTACTTTGGTTTTCAAAAGCTATGTATATATATACTATTAGTAGTATAAGAATGAAGTCGCACTGCACTAGCACCACTATGGGGTCGTTAATCGTTTCCCTTTTCAGATTGACGATGAGCCGAGACACGAGGGGTGCTGGTAGAGGGACCAACCAAGGGAATGCCGCAGACATGAGGGCGATGTTTACTAACCTCATGAGAGACATGCTTAGAGAAGTGCAAGGGGCAGTTCCCAATCCCGGAGTTGGTGTTGGCCCAGTAGTGCAGGCGCCTAGGGTCGATTTCGCCAAGTTGTGCAAGGATTACACTAATCTTGGTGGAAAACCGTTCCACGGAACGGAGTCGGCCACAGATGTTCAAGACTGGATGGATAGCTGTGATCGTATCTTTGATGACTTGGGTCTTGAGGATGCGATGAAGAGAAGGTTAGCGTCTCGTCAGCTGCAAGGGCGAGCGATGAATTGGTGGAATGCCATTAGAACAACTACTCCAGAGGATCAGGTTACTTGGGATCAGTTCAAGGCTCGCTTTAGCGAGAAGTTTATTCCAGCTGCCCAGAAGTCAGTGTTGTTCAAGAGGTTCTTGGAACTCAAGCAGAACGGAAGGGCAGTCTCTGATTATATTGCTGAGTTCGACACTTTGTCGAAGTATGGACTGTCTCTCATCGACACTCCTGAGAAGAAGAATGAGAAGTTCATTACTGGTTTGGATGGATACTTTTGGGGAAAGGCTTATCAACCACATCGATGAGACTTTTGAATCGATCGTGGGGAAAGCTTTGAGATCAGAGAGCCTTTACCCTAAGTCAAAGACTGAGGCTGCATCTGCAGAAGGGCCAAAGCCGCAAGCAGGCGGTTGAGGCAAGAATAACTCTCAGAATAAGAGGAAGCAGGACCAATCTAAGGGTGGCCAGAAAAAGAGTAAGAAGGACGTTGAGTGCTTCAGCTGTGGAAAGAAGGGCCATTATGCTAAAGAATGTCAGGCCAAGCCAGCGGAAAGGAAGTGCTACAACTATGGTCAAGTGGGACATCAGAAGGATAAGTGTCCGCAACCTCTTAAGGAGAAGTAGATTGTGAAAGCATATGCTACTGATGTTGTTCCTTCTTCGTCGAATGCCCCAACTGCGGCGGAGAAAGGAAAGAATGTTGTTATTCAAGGTATGCTTTCTATTTATGATGTACCATTTCGAGTTTTGTTTGATACTGGGGCTTCCCGTTCCTTCATATCTAGTGACCTGGTAGATAGGTTGGGACTGGAACCCGAGATAGTCGATAGACCATTGGTTGTGACGAACCCGATTGGTGGTTCGACTAGCCTTAGTATGATTTGCAGGAATTTGGTCTTATCGAGTCATGGATGTATGTTTGTATGTGATTGCTTTGTTTTGGGCTTTACTGGGTATGGCATTATATTGGGAGTCGATTGGCTCCAAAGATACGGGGTGGTGGTAGACTGTGAGGGCTTTTTGGTGATAGTGAGGGCGGATGATTGGCGGAGGGTAGTGTTTGGTAGTCTACCTAGTGATGGGGTTATGGCTAGTTTTGTAAATTCCCTCGACATCCCGCAGGATGAGTTGTCAGATGTGCCCGTGGTTGGCCAGTATCCGGACGTCTTCGAGGAGGTGACCGGGCTTTCACCACACCGAGAGATTGAGTTCTGTATTGATTTAGTGAAAGATGCCAGACCTGTAGTGATGCCACTTCGTCGTATGGCACCAAGGGAGCAGTGAGAGCTCGGGGTGCAAGTCAGCAATCTTTTGAAGAAGGGATTTATTAGAAGGAGTGTCTCCGAGTGGGGAGCACCAGTTGTGTTTGCCACTAAGGCAGATGGTTCCCTTCGTTTGTGTGTGGACTATCGCGAGTTGAATAAGGTGATGAGAAAGAATAAGTATCCTCTACCACGGATAGATGATTTGTTTGATCAGCTGGAAGGAGCTAGAGTGTTCTCCCAGTTGGACCTCGCGACAGGATTTCATCAGCTTCGAGTAGCGGATGAGAGTGTTCCGAAAACGGCATTTAGGACGCCGTCTGGATTTTATGAGTGGTTGGTCATGCCGTTTGGGTTGACCAATGCACCAACTTACTTTGTGGATCTTATGAATCGAGTATTCAGAGATGAGTTTAATAAGTTTGTTCTTGTGTTCGTGGATGATATCCTTGTTTATTCAAGGACAGAAGAGGAACACAAGGGACACTTGAGGATAGTGATGGAGGTGTTGAGGAAACACCAATTGAAAGCGAAATTCTCTAAGTGTCATTTTTGGAGAAGGGAAGTGAGATTCTTGGGTCATGTTGTTTCAGAGAGTGGTATTGCCGTGGACCCTGCGAAGGTGGCTACGGTACAGGATTGGCCTACGCCCAAGAATGCGACAGACGTAAGAAGTTTCTTGGGATTAGCTGGATATTATCGTAAGTTTGTCCAGGACTTCTCCAAGATAGCAGCATTGTTGACTCAGTTGACTAAGAAGAATCAGTCCTTCGTCTGGGACGGAGTGTGTGAGGATGCCTTCAAGAGTCTAAAGGAGAAGTTGACGCGTGCGCCAGTGTTAGTCATTCCTAAAGAGAATGAAGAGATGATGGTATACACGGATGCTTGTGGTACCGGACTGGGTGCAGTATTGATGCAAGGAGGTAGGGTTGTAGCTTATGCTAGTCGACAGTTAAAGCCGCATGAGAAGAAGTATCCTACCCATGATTTGGAATTGGCAGCGATTTTGTTCGCATTGAAGATGTATCGAGACATGAGACAGACTTACTACTGGGAAGGAATGAAAAGAGACGTTGGGATGTTTATATCCAAATGCATGAATTGCCAGCTAGTTAAAGCCGAGCAAAAGAAGCCTAGTGGGTTGTTGCAGCCATTAGAAATTCCTGAATGGAAATGGGAGCAAGTCTCGATGGATTTCATCGACGGTTTACCAAGGACTAGATCGGGATATGATAGCATTTGGGTAATTGTGGATCGATTGACTAAGAGCGCAAGATTTATATCAGTCAAATCGACCAGAACGGCAGCCAAGTTGGCAGAATTGTATATGAAGTGGGTAGTGAGATTTCATGGAGTACCTAAAAGCATCGTGAGTGACCGAGACCCGTTGTTCACTAGTGGGTTTTGGAAGAGCTTACAAGAGGCTCTAGGGTCAGGATTACATCTCAGTACTGCATATCATCCTCAGACCGACGGTCAGACGGAGAGGGTGAATCATATATTGGAAGATCTCTTGAGAGCTTGTATATTGGATTTTGGTGGATCATGGGATGACCATTTGCATCTAGTAGAGTTTGCATATAATAATAGCTACCAATCCAGTATCGGTATTGCTCCATATGAAGCTTTGTACGGAAGACCGTGCAACTCACCATCATGTTGGATAGAGACTGGCGAGAAGTTTGTGCTTGGACCAGATGTGGTGAGAGAAACTTCCGATAAGATTAAGATCATTCAGCAACGAATGAAAGCTGCCCAAGATAGGCAGAAGAGTTATGCTGATAAGAGGAGAAGAGATTTGAAATTCTCCGTTGGTGACTTGGTGTTTGTCAAGATCTCTCCGTTGAAGAGCGTGATACGATTTGGCAGGAGAGGCAAGTTGGCACCAAGATTTGTTGGCCCATTCCCTGTTCTTGAATAAGTCGAGAATTTGGCGTATAGAGTTGGCTTACCAGAGAAAATGGTGGGAGTTCACAATGTATTTCATGTTTCCCAACTAAGGAAGTTCGTCCACGACTCAGATATGACTATTTCACCTGATCAGTTAGAGGACTTCGAAGTAGGACCCGAGGCGGTTGGGAACCGCAAGCCAATCCGTATTGTGGGGCACGATACGAAGCAACTTCGAAGGAAGGCAGTGAAGCTAGTCAAAGTTCAGTGGGGCGAGGACGAGGATGATTGTACTTGGGAGACAGAGGAGAGCATTAGGAAGGCATATCCAGAACTCCTTGCCTGGTAAGATTTACTTTGCGATTTAGTTATTCCGCATGCTAGGATAGACTTATTTTACTTGTTTTGCATGTTTGATGGTCGTTTTATGATTGATAGGCATGCGGGACCGTTGTGTGTGTTTGGATTAGGGAATTTCGGGGGCGAAATTTCTTAAGGGGGGAGAGTGTAACGACCCGTATTCTACACATCATAGGATTGTAGAATATTTATTTCTTTCCCAAGTGAAGTCGTATGGTCATGTAACTTTGGGGAAACATCCATTAGAGTCATTTCCCATGTTCATGATTTTTGTCGATTTTTAAAATGACCATTTTGCCCCTAGTTGGTACTGTTTTGGCCATAACTTTTGATTGGAAAGGAATTTTGACCTGAAACCACTTCCATTAGATTCGTTTGATGGTTTACCTTTCCGTAGAGTGGTCATAATAGCCAAACGGACTTACCGTTTGGGAGATATGGCTGAAATAAGGTTTGGAGGGTGAAAAACTGCTTAACCGGGCCAAATCGGGTGATTAATGGATAGGCCCATAACTCATTTCGGGATTAGGGTTATGGGGAGGCTGAAATGAGATAGAGGATCATTCCATTTCAGTTTTCTAACCTCCGCTTATCACCAAGGAATCCTAAAAATGGCCTCTAACCTCTAAATCACCTCCAAATCATCTCTTGGTCAAGGATTTGGCTTAGCAACCCCTAATCAAGGAAGATCTTCACCAAAGCAACATTGGAGTTGCTGTTTAGCATAGAGATTCACATCAAATCAGAGATTTATTTCAGATATTAGTTTATTTGTGGCTAAGGTGAGTGATTTGCATAGTTTTGCACTAATTATGGCTAATTAGGGTTGATTAGTGTTAATTAGCGAATTTAAACATGATAAAATTCGGGAAAAATGTTCATAAATCCCTAAATGATGTTTTAGACCTCTGATATGAATTTGGGTTAATTTGGTTAAGTTTTGCTAATCCTATCATTAGTTTCACCTAAACATGCTTAAGGGGAAATGTGGGATTTTGGGTATGTTTGATCCATTTTAACCTATTATATTGATGTTTTGATGTTTGTGGTTGATTATGCATGTTGCTATGACTATATGAAATGCTTTGTGATTGATTTCAATAGTTAGAATGGTCGAAAACGTCGTCGAATGGCGTAAACACTTGCTGGAACAGTTTCAGAAAACAGTGTAGGGTTCGGATCGGATATGGGGCTCGGATCGGATATGTTGAACTGAGGAAGAAATTCGATCGGATCGGAACCCAACACTTGGGAAAAGTGGCAAAAAGGAAGGCCACGCTAACTGAACTGGGATCGGATCGGATTAAGGAGGATGGATCGCAGCGGAGGCATGAGGATGGATCGGATAGGAGCATGTGAAATACGAGGAGACGGATCGGAACGGAGGCACGAGCTGGAGGGGGAGTGACACCCAACCCGAACCGAGGAGGAACGTCCGACCCGAACCGATGGAGTGACACCCGACCCGAACCGCACCAGAAGAAGACCCGACCCGAACAGATGGAGGATACCCGACCCGAACCGATGGCTTGAGAAGGAACCCGACCCGACCCAGTATTGACCAATAACCCGAGATGCAAAGATAGTCCAATATGGGAAGTTAGATCTCAGGATCCAGTTGGGAACCGATGAGTTCACTTCATGGTTGGACTTTGCTGCGGGACGTGTGCTAAGGAGTTGTCGACGTTCATAACTTCGATTCACCACTACGAATGAATGATGGGCTACTTATCAGTGCAGTAGGGTCATTATGACCTGAGGGGCAAGGTGATGGTAGCAAGACTACGTTATCAGTGCAGTAGGGTCATTATGACCTGAGGGGCAAGGTGATGCGTAGTAAGACTATGAGCCAGCGCAGATGGGGTGAATAACTCCATGGGGCAAGTGGACATAGTAAGGATTGGTAAGGCTATGAGCCAGTGACGTGGGGTTCTTGTGACTCCATGGGGCAAAGTGGACATAGCAAAGGATTAGTGGCTACGTTATCAGTGCAGTGAAGCTATTTATGACTTCATGGGGCAGAGTGATCGTAGCAAGGTGTGTTGGGTGATCGAAGTGGTGAATATCGTATGCTTTACGCACTGAGTGAGAGATGTGTGGATGGATGCTATGTTTGATTGTTTGCCATCCCTATGACATGCACACCTCCCCCACCTCTGTATCTTTACACTGTTTGATATGGTGACTTAGAGTGCTGTACAGTATGTAGTGCTAACTCTTTGGTTGCAGGTCCAAGTTCAGGTATGTTTTAGTCTACCTGTTATTGTTCACTTTAGATGCTTATCGCTCATACCAGGCTTTATGTCTGACCCAGAGTTTTATATCTCCTCTTATTACTCTGGGTGCTCACACGAGCATACTAGAGACATGTTAGCTGGTGATGCGCGAGTAGCTGATTCGGAGGCGGGCAGGAGGCTTCCACGTATGATATATATATACACATTCTCCCTGTGTCGTTGGTGGTCGCTAGTTGGGCATTAGTAGTGTACCTCATTTATCTTGCTTTTGCTTGAGACAGTTTGAAAAGTTGTAATAAGCTGTATTTTGGATTTCCTTTGCTATGATGTTTAGTTCTGATTTTCAGCTTATGCACTGTCTCTCCTGTTTTATGTCAAGTATGTTATTATTATATTTTGATCTATGCGCTGTGAGACATTCTACAGGTTCTTTGTATGTTCATTTCCTTCTTCCCTTTCCTTCTCACGACCCATTCCGTGCTAACTAGACATGTGTACTTTTGGAGTAAATGTCGGTGGGTGCGGGGCGGGCCGTCACAGCTACGGATGTTCAGGATTGGTTGGATAGTTGCGAACATATCTTCGAGGATCTGGGTATCGAGGTTGCGATGAAGAGAAAGCTAGCGTCCCGTCAGCTGCAATGGCGGGCAATGAATTGGTGGAATGCTATAAAGGCAGCTACTCCCGATTATCAGATTACTTGGGAGCAGTTTAAGGTTCGCTTTAGCGAGAAGTTCATTCCAGTTGCTCAGAAGTCAGTGTTGTTTAAGAAATTCTTGGAGCTCAAGCAGAATGGCAGAGCTGTCTCGGAGTATATTGCTGAATTCGACACTTTGTCGAAGTATGGGTTATCTCTTATTGATACTGCCGAGAAGAAAAATGAGAAATTCATAACTGGTTTGGATCAGTACTTGGGGGAAAGGCTTATTAACCACATCGATGAGACGTTTGAATCAATTGTGGGGAAAGCATTGAGGTCAGAAAGTCTCTACCCTAAGCCGAAGACTGAGGTTGCATCTGCAGAGGAGCCAAAGCCACAAGCAAGTGGTGGAGGCAAGGGTGGTTCCCAGAATAAGAGAAAGCAGAATCAGACTGAGGATGGTCATAAGAAAAAGAATAAGCAAGATGTTGAGTGCTTCAGCTGTGGTAAGAAGGGCCATTATGCTAGTAATTGTCGGGCCAAGCTAGCGGATAGGAAGTGCTTCAACTGTGGCCAAATGGGACATCACAAGGACAAGTGTCTGCAACACCCTAGAGAGAAGCAAATGGTGAAAGCATATGCCCTTAATGCTATTCCTTCTTCGTCAAATGCCCCAACTGCGGCGGAGAAGGGAAAGAATGTCGTCATTCAAGGTATGCTTTCTGTTTATGATGTTCCTGTTAGAGTTTTGTTTGATACCGGAGCTTCCAGTTCTTTCATATCTAGTGACCTGGTAGATAGGTTGGGATTGGAGCCCGAGATTGTCGATAGACCTTTAGTAGTGACGAACCCGATTGGTGGTTCGACTAGCCTTAGCATGATTTGTCGTAGTGTGGTCTTATCGAGTCATGGATGCATGTTTGTTTGTGATTGCTTTGTTCTGGGCTTTACTGGGTTTGGCATTATTTTGGGAGTAGATTGGCTCCAAAGATACGGGGTGGTGGTAGACTGTGAGGGCTTTTTGGTGACAGCTAGAGCGGATGATGGGCGGAGGATAGTGTTTGGTGGTCTATCCAGTGAGGGGGTATTGGCTAGTTTTCTAAATTCCCTCGACATTCCGCATAGTGAGTTGTCAGGTTTGCCCGTGGTTGGCCAGTATCCGGATGTCTTCGAAGAAGTGACCGGGCTTCCACCACATAGAGAGATTGAGTTCCGTATTGATTTGGTGAAAGATGCCAGACCTATAGTGATGCCACTTCATCGTATGGCACCAAGGGAGCAGCGAGAGATCGGGGTGCAAATCAGCGATCTTTTGAAGAAGGGATTTATCAGAAGGAGTGTTTCTGAATGAGGAGCACCAGTTGTGTTAGCTACCATGGCGGATGGTTCCCTTCGTTTGTGTGTAGACTACCGTGAGTTGAATAAAGTGATAAGGAAGAACAAGTATCCTCTACCGCGGATAGATGATTTGTTCGATCAGTTGTGCGGCGCGAGAGTATTTTCTCAGTTGGATCTCGCGACAGGTTTTCATCAGCT
Organism: Allium sativum; assembly: GCA_030737875.1. Lineage (NCBI taxonomy): Eukaryota > Viridiplantae > Streptophyta > Magnoliopsida > Asparagales > Amaryllidaceae > Allium > Allium sativum. The sequence continues at coordinate 742,628,338 of CM060916.1, read as the reverse complement.
TAGAGTGGAAGCTGAGAGTATAGCTAAAACGGCATTTCGGACGCCGTCTGGATTTTATGAGTGGTTGGTCATGCCATTCGGGCTGACCAATGCCCCAGCATATTTTGTGGATCTTATGAATAGGATATTCAGAGATCAGTTGAATAAGTTTGTCCTTGTGTTCGTTGATGATATTTTGGTCTATTTGAGGACAGAGGAAGAACACATGGAACATTTAAGAATAGTGATGGAGGTGTTGAGAAAACACCAATTGAAAGCAAAGTTTTCTAAGTGTCACTTCTGGAAGAGGGAAGTGAGGTTCTTGGGCCATGTTGTTTCAGAGAATGGTATCGCCGTGGATCCTGCGAAGGTGGCTACGGTAAAAGATTGGTCTACGCCCAAGAATGCAACAGACATAAGAAGTTTCTTGGGATTAGCTGGATATTATCGTAAGTTTATCCAAGGTTTCTCCAAGATAGCAGCACCATTGACCCAGTTGACCAAGAAGAATCAAGCTTTCGTCTGGGATGAAAGGTGCAAGAATGCATTCAAGAGTCTAAAGGACAAGTTGACATGCGCGCCAGTGTTAGTCATTCCTAAGGGTAATGAAGAGATGACGGTATACACGGATGCCTGTGGTACCGGACTAGGTGCTGTATTGATGCAAGGCGGTAGGGTTGTAGCTTATGCAAGTCGGCAATTGAAACCGCACGAGAGAAGATACCCTACCCATGATTTGGAATTGGCAGCGATTGTGTTCGCGTTGAAGATGTGGAGACATTATCTCTTGGGAGAAAGATTCAAGTTGTTTACCGATCATAAATCGTTAAAGTATCTCTTCTCTCAGAAGGATCTAAATCTCCGGCAGCAAAGGTGGTTAGAATTCTTAGCTTCCTATGACTTCGACATCACATATACACCAGGAAAGGACAATTCGGTGGCTGATGCGTTGAGTAGAAGACATGCCAGTTTAGGGGCTATGTTTCTGGAATGGAAGCAACTGGAGTACATCGCTGGGTATGATTTCAGACCAAAGTGCGAGTTGGATCCAGAAATGTTAGCAAGTTTGACGATCAGTCCCACTTTGATTGAGCGGATTGGTTCCAATCAGAGAAGCGATCCTAACTTATTGGAAGTCATCTCCAAGTTAGAGATGGGTATCGACGAGGAGATGAACAAGTATGGGCTTGATCGAGATGGATGGCTTAGAAAGAATGGAAGACTAGTTGTACCCAATGTCAATGGATTGAGAGATGAAGTGCTTAGAGAATGTCATCACTCAAAACTGACTATACACCCCGGTGGTAACAAGATGTATCGAGATATGAAGCAGACCTACTACTGGGAAGGGATGAAAAGAGACATTGGGAAGTTTATATCCAAATGCATGAATTGCCAGCTAGTTAAAGCTGAGCAAAAGAAGCCTAGTGGTTTGATGCAACCATTAGAAATTCCAGAATGGAAATGGGAACAAGTGTCAATGGTTTTAATTGATGGGTTACCAAGGACTAGATCGGGTCATGATAGCATTTGGGTGATTGTGGACCGATTGACTAAGAGTGCGAGGTTTATACCCGTCAAGTCAAACAGGACGACAACTAAGTTAGCGGAACTGTATATAAAGTGGGTAGTGAGGTTTCATGGAATACCCAAGGGCATTATGAGTGACCGAGATCCGTTGTTCACTAGTGGATTTTGGAAGAGCTTACAAGAGGCGTTAGGATCAGAATTACATCTCAGTACCGCGTATCATCCTCAAACCGATGGTCAAACAGAGAGGGTGAATCATATATTGGAAGACCTCTTGAGAGCTTGTGTACTGGATTTTGGTGGATCATGGGATGACCATTTGCATCTAGTAGAGTTTGCATATAATAATAGCTACCAATCCAGTATCGGTATGGCTCCGTTTGAAGCTTTATACGGAAGACCGTGCAACTCACCGTCATGTTGGGTAGAAACTGACAAGAAGTTTGTGCTTGGACCCGATGTGATAAGAGAAACTTCAGCTAAACTTAAGATTATCCAACAGCGAATGATGGCTGCCCAAGATAGACAGAAGAGTTATGCTGATAAGATGAGAAGGGATTTAAAGTTCTCCATTGGCGACTTGGTGTTTGTCAAGATTTCCCCGTTGAAGAGCGTGATACGATTTGGCAGGAAAGGCAAGTTAGCACCAAGATTCGTTGGTCCATTCCCAGTTCTTGAGCAAATTGGGAATTTGGCATATAAAGTTGAATTACCAGAGAAGATGGCAGGAGTTCACAACGTATTTCATGTTTCCCAGTTAAGGAAATTCGTGCACGACCCAGATGTGACTATTTCACCTGATCAGTTGGATGATGTCGAAGTTGAACCGGAGGCGATTGGGAACCACAAGCCTACATGTATTGTTGGGAACGATACGAAGCAACTTCGAAGGAAAGCGGTGAATCTAGTCAAAGTTCAGTGGGGCGAGAATGAAAATGACTGTACTTGGGAGATAGAGGAGAGCATTAGGAAGACGCATCCAGAACTCTTCGCCTGGTAAGATTTTAACTTCGATTTAGTTTTTCCGCATGCTAGGATAGGCTTGTTTGCTTGTTTTGTATGTTTGATTGTTGTATGTGGCTGTTAGGCATGCGAGATCCTTTGTATGTTTTGGGTTAAGGAATTTCAGGGACGAAATTTCTTAAGGGGGGAGAGTGTAACGACCCGCAGTCTACACATCATAGGATCATAGAATATTTCTTTCTTTCACATATGAAGTCGTATGGTCATGTAACCTTGGGAGACGACTATTGGGGTCATTTCCCATGTTCATGATTTTTTTCGATTTTTAAGTGACCATTTTACCCCTAGTTGGTACTGTTTTGGCCATAACTTTTGACTGGAAAGGAATTTTGACCTGAAACCACTTCCATTGGTTCCGGATGATGGTTTACAATTCCGTAGAGTAGTCACATTAGCCAAACGGACTCACCGTTTGGGAGATATGGCTGAAACAAGTTTCAGATAGTGAAAAACAACTTAATTGGGCTTAACCGGGTGATTAACAGCTAGGCCCAATGGGGGATTTCGGGATTAGGGTTATGAGGAGGCTGAAATCAGTTAGAGAACGATCTTATCCTCATTTTCCAGCCGCCACTTTCATTCTTGAACCCTAACAATGACTGCCAACATCTAGAAACGTCCCCAAATCACTTTCTAATCAAGTTTTGGCTTAATCAACATCAAATTAAAGAGAGAAAACACGAAAGCAAGGTTAGAGCTGCTGTTAGACACCAGTATTCACCCAAATCAGCGAGGTTTCAGTTCTGTGAATTTTATTTGTGGCCAAGGTGAGTGATTTGCATAGTTTTTGCACTAATTACGGTTAATTAACGGTAATTAGTGAAGATTAGCGAATTTATACACTAATAAATTCTGGAAAAATATCTATAAATTCGGAAATAATATTTTATGCCTTTGGTAGAAATTTGGTTTAATTTGGTTAAGTTTTGTTAACCCTATGATTAGTTTTTCTTAAACATGCTTAAGGGAAAATATGGGGTTTTGGCTATATTTGATCCATTTTACATGTTATGGTTGATGGTTTGGTGTTTATGGTCACTTCTATTTGTTGCTATGACTGTATGACATGTTTTGTGATTAATTAGAATAGTTAGATTGGTCGAAAATGTCGTCGAATGGCGTAAACAGGTTGCTGGAAAAAGTTGCAGAAAGTTGTGTAGGGTTTCGGATCGGATCGGGTATGGGCTCGGATCGGATAGGAGAGCTGGGCAGGGAAATCCGAACCGGACTGAAATCTGGCACAAAGGAGACTTGGCAAGGAGGAAGGCCATTCGCATAGAGTTGGTGAAGGGATCGGACCGGAGGGAGCAGAAGGGATCGGATCGGAACGGCAGGAAGGCGTGGGATCGGATGGAAAGACCACATGAGTTAAATAAAGGCAGGGGATCGGATCGTAGGTAGGGAGGAGGATCGGACCGGAGCCAGGACATCTTGACCCGAACCGAAGCGAGAGAGCAACTACCGAACCAAATCCAGGCAGAAGGCATCCGAACCGAACTGAGCTAGAAGGGAAGCACCGAACCGAATCGCACTCAGGAGCATACTAGGAAGCATGGCACCCGAACCGAACCGACTGAAGCAAATTGGACCGAACCGAATTAGACTTCCATCTCTTCTACGCAATGACTCTTTTTGAAGACCAACTCCAATTCGATCAAAACCCGAGATGCAAAGGAAGTCCAAATGAGGAGCTTTGACTCAGGATCCAGTTGGGAACCAATGAGTGGGCTTCATGATTGGGCTTTGCTGCGGGACGTGTGCCAAGGGGCTATCGATGTCTATGACTTTGGATCACTATGTATGGGAGGTACGTGAACGGATTCAGGGCCACAATGGCCTAGGTACGACTAAAGGGCAATAGACCAATGAAGTGGGGTCATTTGTAAAGATTTGGTCATGACTCCATGTGGTAAGCTTGGTAGTAGCAGTAGTTGTACAAGTTGAACTCTGTCACTACTTCGATGGGTCTAGTGATTGACAGTGGTAGACATCGTATGCTTTACGCACTGAGTGAGAGATGTGAGGATGGTTGTTATGCTTGATTTGTTTGCCACCATTATGACATACACACCCCACCCCCGTATTCTTTACACTATCTGTTATGACACCTTAGAGTATTGTACGGTATGTAGTGCTAACTCTTTGGTTGCAGGTCCAGGTTCAGGTATGGTTTAGTATACCTATTATTGTTCTGTTTAGATGCTTATCGCTCATACCAGGCTTTATGTCTGACCCAGAGTTTTATGTCTCCTCTTATTACTCTGCGTGCTCACACGAGCAGACTAAAGACAGGTTAGCTGGTGATGCACGGGTAGATGATCCGGAGACGAGCAGGAGGCTTCCACGTATGATATATATAGTATTCTCCCTGTTTTGTTGAAGATCACTGCTTGGGCATTAGTAGTGCATCTTCTACTTTAGCTTTCTTTTGTTTTAGAGACAGTAAATTTTGGGAAGTTGTAATAAGCTGTACTTGGATTTCCACTGCTCTGATGTTGATGTTGATTTTAGTTATCAGCTTATGTACTGTCTCACCTGTTTTATGTCAAGTATATTATTATTAAATTTTGCTCCATGCGCTATGAGATATTCTACAAGTTCCTCGTTAGTTAATTCCCTTCTTTCTTTTCTTTGACGACCGTTCCATGCTAGTCGGGTATGTGTACAGCGCACCTTCGGAGAAAATGCAGGCTGGTACGGGGCGGGCCGTCACAACCAACACCTTCCTTAGTCCCCTCACTCATGTTAGACCCCTTGTCCACATTAGCCCCCGTGGGTCGCACCCATAAGTCGCGATCCCTAGGACCCCAAAAACCCAATTTTTTTTCTTCTTTTTACAACTAAAGATCTAACCATTCTTCATATAACCCAAATTAGAACCTATATAAACATATATATGCTGACTGCATAGAAGTATTTTGGTATATAAGTTGTTCATTTAGTTACTAGCAAGGATGTAGAGAAATAAAAGTCCTTGCTTTAAAATTAGATGGAGAAGAATAGCTACGGTCAGCACTTATAAATCATGTTTAAATTACTATGCTTACATACTTGGTTATTGATTCTATGTGTTGAAGTCGCAAGGAATTATATTCTTATGTGCTTAATGTTGCATGTGGTTAAAGTATGAATGTGAATTGTTGAAGTAGATTAGTAATTTACATGGTAATGTAAGTGATTTGGAAGCCCTAAGCAAATAGGTTGATCAAATTGGATGATAACTTGGTTGACATGTTGAATGTACACTAGGGGGGAAATAAAATATTTGCAGGTTAATTGTTGGGTTGCCATATGATTAAGTAACTAATGATGAGGTTTGGATAACTTAAGTATCCAAAATGACATATACTTAATGAAAAAGTAGTCGAAACATTTACTTGGATATCAAGTACATGGAAAGGGGATGAATATTAACATTTATTTATATTGCCATGACTTTTGTCAATATAAACATGACATGTTCGACAATTTGATGTGTTGTATGTTGGTTGGTTTTGACAAAGATTGGATAGCAAATGATAGCTAATCGATTATTAACGACAGTTAATATTTTGGTTGAAAAGTGGTTCGAAACAAGGTTTAAGTGTTGATAACCTTGACAGTTAGGATGACAAGGCCATATTATGATGGTTGATGGTTGATAAATGTTGACTGAACATTAATGACATGTTAAACTCATATAAGTTGAATTATATAGTAGTTGATTGAGTTTTGTTCCAAATTGGGATTAAATTGGATAATTTATTAATAAAATATTATGTGAAAAATAAAAGTTTGAATTCTAAATCCGAAATGTTTTGGAAAGATAGTTTAAGCAATTACGAATAGTTTACGTAACGATTGGAAATTGATTTGAAGAAGTTTTCAAATAATTCAGGCATGTTTTAAACTTAAATTAAAAATGAATAGCAACTTGGAAAAGTGAAGTTCAGTTTGGATGTCCAAAAAGTTTTTAACTCAATTTTATCATCCAAACTACCTTATTTATTTTTATAACGGACATCAGGAAAGTTTGGGCTTCAAAGGATGAAGTTTGAAATATACTATTATTTTAATGATTTAAATAATAATATAATACTGGAATATTTGAATTTGAAGTTGAATATTGAAAATATAATTTTTGAAAATAATTATATATGTTTAATATAATTAAAAAACTATTTTAGAGGCAATTCGACTTGGTTTTAAATATAATTCGAAGTTTGGTATGAATAGGACTAGTCGCACAGCGGGAGTTTGCGAATTTCGACCATTGACTTCAAATTGATATACCGAGAGATCCGACCGTCGGATTTTCCCAAAATGAAAAATGTTTGGATCAAAATGAAAAGATCTTTCAAATGAAATGTGAAGTTTTTAAAATCCAATGGTTAGATTTTGTAATAATTTCAAATCAAATTTGAATAAAAACAACGCTAGTGTCGTTAGTGAGTTGAAATTGGACTTTAAAGAAATGAGCTATTTTTAAATTATGAAAATAGGAATAAATTATGATAAATCATAATAAATGATTTGAAATAGATTTGGATTGATTATACCAAGTATGGAAAGTTAAAATGCTATTTTCTGATAAATAAGTTGTTTCAACAACATTATTTGCGACTATTTTCTGGAACGATTTAAAATCAAAAGGTTTAAAGATAACCAATGATATCCCAATGGTTTGCAAACATATACAAAGGATTAAAAGGAAGTTTAGGACATATTTGGGTTTTGGAAAATTTAAACCAAACCTAAGTTTTCTAATTTATAAATTAAATTGAAATTGAATGGAAATCGAGTTGGTGATAATCGAGATGGGTCTCCGTGGATGAAGACCTATACTATTTAAGGAATTTAAAAAGATTTGCCATAATAGTATTAGTTCGATACAGGAATTTATATAATAAGCTGATATGATTTTCGTGAAGATTTTCACTTTGAATGAAAGCATGATTTTAGTTTTATCGTGAGCGATGTTTTAAATAACATTTTCCTTTAACCCATTTAAAGGATAAAATGATTTCTCAAGTAAAGTTGAAGTGAAATCTTTATCTAATTTGAATATGAAGTTCTATGATAATGTTTCCTTAGTAAAAGATAATGAGAATAAGTTTACGAATCACTTAAAAGAAGATAATCGTTTTTCGCGTAAGGGCAAGATTGAATTTTAAAAGTAAAAAAGAATATTCTCAAAAGGGAATAAGACTCATGATACCTTGTATATCTTTATTGATTTTAAAGAAGCGCGGTGCTGATGGGCCTTTTGGCCTACCCATCAAGACTCGACAATGCCATGGGCCCGTGCTTTGGATACCCAACATAGGTACCCAAAGTCAAAGAGTGGGCCAACTGATGAGGCCCTTCACTTAAGTTTATCGCCCACACCTGGTGTAGTCCAAGAGAAGCCTGCTATGATCAGGCATACTTAACCATATCGCACCTAGTTGCGAACCCGAGGCCCTACTATAGAATAGCTCATGCCTGACCTTACCTGTTCCAAGCCATCCAAATCGGACGGATTGATTACCACCTATTGCTGGTAATTCGAGGAGTACCAATTCCTTAGGAGGAAAATACTTCTTCAGACTTAACTACTCTTTTGGATCCTACAACACATGTCCAAGCTGGCTCAAGTATTGCATCACCTATAAATACCCTTCCCGACTCAGAAGAGGGGACTTTTTGAAGTTTGAATACTCTAGCTTTCGAATATTTGTCGATGTTTTGTTGTACTGCCATTATAACTATTTTTTCTAATAGTTGAAAGAGTATATAAGAGATTATAAAGTGGACATAGGCTCATTAACTCCAAACCACTGTAAATTTGTGTGTGATCTTCTCTATTTTTAGTTTTTACAATCATTTATCTTCATTTATTCTATTCATACCCCTTTCTTTGGGTGTTGTGCAAATTTTTGGTGTTAACACTTTGGTGCTTTCATTGAGAATTTATATTCTCAGACTGATACAGATTGTTGTTCTACTTTCGGATCACCAAGTTCAAGATGAAAATCTTACCTTCATTCTTACATTGTCGAGTTATGGCTAGAAAAACAGCTCGCAATACCAGAAAACAACCGCGGGTTGGGACATCTGCGGAAGTGGCCGGCAGATCGACCACACTTGAAACTACTTCGGATCAACCTGTATTGCCCCCAGTGGAAAATCCCGCTCCATCATCAGCTTTCTCCACCTTAGATGAGTTTATGATTGTATTAAATCAGCTCCGGGAAACTACGGATGCCTTAAAAGTTCACGCCCGTGAAAATGCTACGATGCGATATGATATGAATCGCATGACAAGGCAATGAGAGGAGTTCAGGAATCAACAAACTCGGGGGGTCAAGGACCATCAACTCCCTCCTCCCCAGTTAGACCATATTTCGGAGATCTTATCATCATCCGAGGGAAGCAGGGATCCACGTCAATCACAACGTCCGTTAGAAAGACTCGAGGATGTCCGCCAGTTGCGTCTCGAGGGATGTCTAGACCAGTCAGGGGTTGGCGACCAAAATCAGGTCGATCAAGTCGAGGTCGAGACTGTCAGTCTCGTGGCCCCACAAAATCGAGAAGCCTCTCCTCCTGCTCATCAGAATGCTACCCAGGGAGATCGGACCCCTATTTACCCCCTCTTGGAATCTTGTGATCGACCGAGATACCCGGGAGGAAGAACGACTTCCTGGACGGCAAGTCAGATGACGTTACCCATTGAAAGAACCAGGAGAGGTAGGTCGGTCGAGGAAGCCGACCAAGACACAATCGTTCCACCAAACCTGACCGCCATGGTACGATAGATCATGAATGACAGTCGAGGACATAGGAATGAGGACTGGGGAATCGATTGAAGCCATAAACCATTCACCGATGACATCTTATGAGCAGAATTCCCCAGGAGATTCAATATGCCCCAGATGAACCAGTACGATGGCACCTCCGACCCACAACAACATCTGATGAGGTATTCGTGGCACATGGAGGTGGCACTAGCTCCCGACACTATCAAATGCAAAGCCTTTCCAATCTTTTTGAGCAGAGTAGCACTTATGTGGTTCGTGAGCCAGCCCACGAGGTCGGTCCCGAGTTTTAAAGATTTGAGTGAAAAATTCTTGAATCAATTCTATCGCCACGCCACAAAATTGAAGCATGTATGGCTCTTTCAACAGCCAAGCAGGGAAGGGGCGAATCCTTGAGAAACTATCTTGATCGATTCAATCGGGCTGCCACCGAAGTAAGCAGCCCTAATCATGAAATCGTCCTGATAGCCATGGTCGATGGCATCGATAAGTGAACAGAGTTCGGAAAGTATTTGATCGGAAAGCCACCCACAACGAGTGAAACATTATATGAAAAGGCCAACATCCGACTAAGGCAGTAGGATGCGCAGTTAGAAGAGGAGGATAGGCCGAAAGATACATCTACCTCATCGATCCAGAACAATGTCGTGGTCAAATAGTCTGGGGATAACTCAGGAAAAGTGGAAGTGAATTTTGGAAACTGCGGAAAACGAAATGGCGAAGGATCGAAGGAAGCCAATGGGAACTCTGGACAAAGAGGGAACGCCAGAAAGCGACCCCAGTTCCAGGTATTCGAAACTTATACAGCCTTGAATGACACAATGGAAAATATTTATCTCAATACTTGTAGCATAGTTCAGTATAAGAAGCCGCCCCTGCGTGAACCTACTATGAAGGAGCGGGCGACTAGGAAGTATTGCCTATTTCATGAAATTTTCGGAAATACGACCAACGAATGTGGACATCTTTAGGAATTGATAAATTGATTCGAGAAGGAAAACTTCATGAATATAAAACAGCCTCATGCGCAAGGGGGCAAGGGACTTCAACACCTAAGCAAAATAAGATCACACCTCACGCTACCTCCAAAGAGAAGGGGAAAGGGAAAATCATCAATGCCATAGTCAGAGGACCACACCCTGCCGGGTTCAGCGTCAAGACTATGGAGCAATATGTAAATTTTGCGAAACACCTTGACGTTGAAGAGACAAGAATCCTTGAAGTTGTAAGCCCCATGAAGCAAAGGAAAACCAAGGCAAAAGATGTTATCTTTCGAGAAAGGGAAGCAATTGGCATAGAAGCTCCAACGGTCGACCCATTGGTAATAAACTCAATCATAGGCCCGACAATAGTGAGGAAGGTGCTATCGACAATGGGAGTTTGGTCAACATATTGTTTATTCCAGCCTATGATCAAATGAAGTTATATCTGAAAGACTTGGAGCCATGCACCGACTAGATACGCGGCTTCAATAGATCCTCCACTGTGCCTATTGGAATGATCAAGCTATCCGTAGAACTGGGAGATAGAGATCGGATGAGGGTATGACTCCTGCCATTTGTTATGATGGACATTGAATCCCGATACAATGCGTTTTTAGGGCGGCCAGCTTTAATGGAATTTAGAGCCTACATATCCCTTTGGTGCCTACTGTTGAAATTCCCGACCAATGAAAGAATTGGAACAGTGCGTGGGGACCAAGTGACGGGGCAAGCTTGCTACTTAACAGAGTGGAAAGATCTCCAGAACAAGAGTGGAAGACATCAAAAGGCAATCCTCCCCCTACGGAGGGGAAGGAGGCATATCAATTACAGAGATCATCCCGATTGGGACTGTCCATTTGTGAAGTTGAGGACATCAACCCCAAAGAGGACGAAGAACCGGGATGTATAAAGGAAGCCCCGGATGAGGCTATCGTGGAGATTTCAATCGATGGAGACGACCCTACCAAGGTTCTAAAGATCGGATCCCATCTTGAACCCCACCGGACAAGGGAATTGACTGAATTTCTCCGTGCAAACCTTGATGTGTTTGCATCGAACCACGCTGACATGTGTGTAATTTCACCCTCCGCTATAACTCGCTCCCTCAGCATTAGTCCGAAGTATACCCACATAAAGAAGAAGAGACAAATGCTCGGCCCCGAAAGGTCAGCGGCCCTGAAAGAGAAAATTGGGAAGCTGCAAGCCAATGGATTCATCCGGGACTCGACTTACCCTGGCTGGATAGCTAACCCGGTACTCGTGAAGAAGACTAATAGAAAGTGGAGGACTTGTATTGATTTCTCTGACTTGAATAAAGCTTGACCTAAGGACAGCTTCCCATTACCTAGATCGACCAGTTGGTTGACTCGACCTCAGGATACGAACTATTATCATTCATGGACGCATATTCGGGATACAACCAGATCACAATGCATGTTCCCGACCAAGAGAACACCAGCTTCATCACTGACCATGGGCTGTATTGTTACGTAGTAATGCCCTTCAGGCTGAAGAATGTGGGGGCAACCTATCAACCATTGGTTAATCAGACGTTTCACAATCAGATAGGGAAGACAATGGAGGTATACATGGACGACATGCTAGTAAAGCAAGAAAATCATCCTACCACGTGAGTGACCTATCAGAAATGTTTGTCATCCTCTGAAGGTATGGAATGAAACTAAATCCTTTAAAGTGTTCTTTTGTAGTATTGTCGGGCAAGTTTCTGGGTTTTATAGTTAGTTCTCGAGGGCTCTAAATCAATCCTGACTAGATTTCGGCCCTTAAGGGAATCCAGGAATCTAGAACAATCAAGGATGTACAAAGCTTGGCAGGTAAGGTAGCAGCAATGGGTCGGTTTATTTCTAAGGTGACAGAAAATGCCAACCCTTCTTTGAATTAATTATAAGAGGGAAACAGAACTTTGTTTGGACACCAAACTGTGTCGAAGCTTCTCCCTATCCTATCTAAACCCATCAATCATGAGGACCTATGTGTGTATTTAGCGGCATATGCACACGCGATCAGCTCGGTTCTAATCCGTGAAGAAGATCGGGTGCAACGACTGGTTTATTATGTGAGCAAAAAATTGACAGGGGCCGAGCGCAACTATCTGAAGATCGAGAAACTCTCCCACAGCTTATTAATTGCATCGACAAAACTTCGGCACTACTTCCAGGCCCATTCAATTAAAAAATTTACCGACCAACCCCTTCGGCATGTGTTGCAGCGACCCGATGCAAGTGAATTGAGTCAATTCGATTTAACTTTTGTTCCACGAAAACCTGTCCAGGTGCAGGCCTTAGCTGATTTCATAGCCGCATTCAACACCCCGGAAGACGAAGACTAGGAGGATAATACCAGGCCCTTAAAGACCGAGTCAAAGTCAGTCGTCTGAAAGCTGTACACGGATGGAGCTCGTAATGACCGACGCTCGGGTGCCGGCGTCGTATTGTTGTCTTCCGAGGGACGGTCGGTCTATTATGCTCTAAGGCTATACATTTTGGTAACATACAACGATTCCGAGTACGAGGCCCTGATTGCAGGGCTCAAACTTGCGAAGGATCTGAAAATAATGTCACTCGAGATTTTTTGTGATTCACAAATTGTGGTATGCCAAGTTCGAAAGGAATATCTTATCAAAGGAGCTCGACTGACTTCGTATCTTAAACAGGTCAAAAATTGTTGTGTGACTTCGACCAGCAAAGCATCTCTCATTTTCCCAGAAAGGGAAATCAAAAAGAGGATAGTTTGGCAAAGTTAGCCAGTTAGACCACCTAGACGAAACGGAGCTAGTTCCTATAGAGACCAAGAGCGTACCGAGCATCGAACAGATGGAAATCGACTAAGCTGATACCGAGCCTGAAGGAGAATCTTGGATGACTTCCATTAAAAACTTCTTCCTCCATGGCACATTACCCGAAAAGAGAAACGAGAGATGAGCTATCGTACGACAGGCTTCCAGGTACGTTATTCAACAAAACCAATTATATAGAAGAGGTTTCTCTGTTCCCATGTTTCAGTATGGTCAATGAAGATATCAAGAGGATATTGAGAGAAATACATGAAGGGGACTACAGAGCACACACCGGCGACAAACCCTTGCTAGGAAAGTGTTGCGATATGGGTACTTCTGGACGATTATCAACAAAAATGCAGATAACTATCCCAAAAGATGCAATAAATGATAGAGGTTCGCACGAATCCCACGAGCTCCTCCGACAAAGACCACCCAAATGGCTAGTCCTTGGTCATTCGCTGTATGGGGGATAGACATCATTGGAACTCTACCCATTTCGAAGGGAGGCGCCCGGTATGCAATCGTGGCAATGGATTATTTCGCAAAATGGGTGGAGGCCGAGCATATGAGATCACAAAAAAGTGAGTAATCAACTTCATCGTGAGAAATATCAATGGGATACCTCGGACCATTATCACAAATAATGGAACTCAATTCAACAACTTGGAATTCAGAGACTGTTGTGAGAAGTATCACATTGGGAAGAAGTACACCACAGTTGCTCATCCCTAATCTAGTGGCCTAGTTGAAGCAGTCAACAAGATTATCAAGACCATCTTGAAAAAGCGACTAGAGCGAGCTAAGGGTAAATGGGTCGACGAATTTCCTCTATCCCTTTGGGCATATCGTACTACTCATAAGACGACCACCGACCATACTCCTTTCGCCCTGTCCTATGGTTCAGAAACTGTCCTTCTGATAGAACTTGATGTCCCTTCTCATCAAACGACTTACTATGACCCATTATCTAATAAAGCTCTTCTCTTAACATCGTTAGACACGATTGACAAGAAAAGAGAAGAAGCAACTCTCTGTGCCGAAGCTCACAGACGAAGGATTGCATGATACTATAACAAAAAGGTCTGACCAAAGACTTTCGATATTGGCGACCTTATTTTGAAGTGGGTCTTCCCAATTCCCATCCACATGGGCCCCAAGTGGGAAGGGGCCTATGTCATTCAATAAAAGCTTGATAACGGAAGATTCAGGCTGTTGACTGTGGATGGTTAGCCTTTTCAAAGAGCATGGAATGTAGTTATGACCTTATCTTTCTTAGGATTTTTTTCCTTTGCTATTTTATTTGTCTTAGTACTGTAATAAACAATCATTTATCGATTGCAATAGTTTATGAATAAAAGGCTCCTTTCCTGCTCTAATTCATTGTTATAATAGCTAAATGTTATTATTCAACCAACTTTAGCTCAAATCTTGACAACCTAGCATGTCGGTCCAGGACAAAGCGGGCCAGCGCCGCTTAAATAAGAATAAAATATCAATCATTTCAGAAATATCGATTTTAAACTCAGACTGTTCAACCAACTTATGGCTCATACTTCGCTAACTAAAAGCAAGGATGACACCTAACCAAACATAATGATTGGTTGTTTGGGTATAACTCGAATCCTTATGACTTGAGGAAGAGTATAAATGACAAATGAGTGTGAAGGGTGCACCAAGACTAAAGACCACCCGATCCCGAAGAGCACAACCTCTTGCCGACTAGAGGGTGAGTATAAAAGACTAAAAGCACTCCTACTTAAGGACGTCTGACCCCCGATCTAGGTTGAGTCCACCTTAAGTATGATTGGAGAGTTCGCTAACCAAGTGAATTACCCCGACACCAGGAGCAAGAGGGTCGATGAATAACCCGGACTAAGGTAATGACTAAGTAACCCTCGAAGGATGGAATAAGATAGGGAACCCGAATGACATTCCCATTCTTGACATACTCAACACATTATTAACACAAGTGTTTAAAGACAAGTAGATTTTCATTTATGTTGATGTGGCATTATTACAAAATATTGTAGCATGACAGGTACGATTAAAATTTCGTCCTTAAAAGTACAAAAACTTGATGATAATAAAAGCGCGAGGGCCGCACTCGCATGAAACTTCCAGACGGCCTAAAAGTAAAATTACAACAAAAGAACTTCTAAAACTGAGCTTGAATTTCTTCTCGCTCGATCATTTCAGCCAACTCTGCCTGTTTAATCATTTCCTGCATTTCTTCATATGGTCACCCTGTGTCTTGATCCCCCAAGCGTGCTTCCGAAGGAACGGGGAACTGGTGATGAGACTTGTGGGTTGGTAGAGTCCATGAAAGGAGTAACTTCGACCAAAGAAAGGATGGTCGGGGGGATAGGTTGGATGGGCTGAACATTCAAAGGGTCTTCGGGTGGCTTAGGATTCATGGAAGAAATGTCCTTCTCACTCTGAGCTCTGATCTTGGCCATGGATGGAAGATCATCACTCTTAGACTCCCCGATAATCTCTATGTCGTCTTCCTCCGATGATCCTCTATCGATTTTCTTCTCCCTTAAGATTTCGGCTGCATCCCCAGCGCTACTCTTATCTATGACAACAGTCTCTACCTTAACACTCTCCTTTGCCAATGAAGAACCTACAACGGAAAACATAATTCAAGGTCGGATAGGTAAACTTAGGACTAGTGCATGAGCTTACCTCCAATATCTGACTTGGTCGACTTCTCTTCCCCGACTCTAACTAGCTCGCAGGGAGGGATAGATGTCGAACCCATCTCCATATTTGCCGAAGGGAAAGAGAGGGATACTTTGGTCTGACTGCTTCCAACTTTTTCATCGGGGACTGACTTCCCCTTCAATTTGCAGCGTTCAGCTTCTGCCGCCCTCTTTTCTTGGATCTTTCCCTCAGCCAATACCGCCCGCTCGCTGTCATTCAAAAACTGGGTCATCAAAGCCTCTTCATCCACTGGTTTCCCTTTGGATGCGGCTCACTCTTCTTTTAGAATGATTTTCCAAGTATTGGTCAACACCATGGAGTATCTCGATAACCAAGACAAGTCCCTATGATGAAGGATCGTCGTAAAAAATGTAAGAGCTTGATGCCCGCGTTCCATGTTTATCTCGGATACCTCTCGAGCATGATCAGCTTTGATGGTCTGAATGTCGATATCATGTTGAAGCTTTAAATTGTTAGCAAACTCGATCTCCGCAGTAGCATTTTCTTCAGCCAGACTTTTAGTCAACTCGGATGAATGAAGAAGAGTCTTAAGATTCTTCACCTCTAGGCCCACCAAGCTTTTTCATCCCTTAAGGATTCAACCTCACCCTTCAAAGAATCACATTCCTAGCTTTTCTGTTAGAATTGGGCATTCAAATCCTCGGCCTCCTTCTCGTATCTCTCCTTATCGGCCACTACCTGAAGCTCATAATCTTTAGTTTTCTTCTCAAAGAGCCCGAAGGTTCTCTTGTCACAAGCTATATCCCTCTTCAGACCAGAAACCTCGGTTAGCTTGTCCTTCAGTACTCCGCTTACTTGCTTGGCATACTTATGCATCACATCATATTGAGAAAGAACATGGTCGAGGTTCTTTCGAATATGATGGCGGAAGCTATGAGATAATGGTCATAACTCGGGGGTAGGTTCACTTCCAGTAAAGGTGAGATTAGGAAAGTATCGCTCTAGCTCTTTAAGTCGATCGGTGGAGGATCGATCGGGAGCCTGAGGCAACTTAACACGGACTGAGAATGTTCGTCTTTATTGCCACCCTTGGGGATTTTGTCTTGAGGATGAGGGGAAAACCGATGCTCGGGGAACTTATGCCCTCTTTTCTTCTTGGATATGCTACTAGTTTCTTCTTTTTCCTCCGGTGCTCGATCATACATTCCCAGACTTCTTTTCTTTTTCTTGTTTTGGTCACGATTCAACTCTTTCTCTTTTTCTTTCTTTGTCTCTTTGTTTTTGTCTTTTTTATCCTTCTTCCTCTCGTCGTTGTCATCTATCATCGTCTCTTTGCCTAACTTCTTGTGAGGCTGACTTGACTGGCCCGGCCTCTGCTGAGATGGAAGCAAAGAGGTTGCCATAAATCTCCTTATTTATTTCCTTCGAGAAAAGAAAATAAATCACAATGGGTCTAGTCGATATTCAATTTACACTAGAAAAATGGTAAAGGCTATGTGGAAAATAATATAGGTTGACCATGTACTGAAGTTAGGATCGTACCTTCGACACCTTCTTGTTCGATTGGAAAATACATCCCCTCGGACTGATTGGCAAAAAAATGGTTTGGTTCTAAGCTCTATGGGGAAATAATGGCCTCTCGCATCTGCAACTTCTCCATATCATGAAGAGGAGATGCAGCATGTTCTCCCTGCAAGCCATGGACCGTAGAAGAATCTTTCTCGACCTCAGATTCTCTCGAGCGATCCTCAACGTGGTTCTCTTTGGCTGGCTCCCCTCGCACTTTCTTTGAAATTTTCTAAGTAGGAACGTTCTCTCTTTTTCGATGCTTGGCCTCTCGAACCCTTCTTTTGAAAGAAGGCTTTTTTGGATTGATTTTTTTCTTCTCCCAAGCGAGGGATGGATGGAGGATTCCTCAACCAAATAGGTCGCTTATGCATCATCTAGTTTTCTTTTTATTGGGGGCACTTCACCTTGACTCAGTGTGGTCGATCCAGACACCTCCTTTTGGGATCCGATTGTTCTGTTCTCATTAAGAAGTGCATACCGATTTAGGTGTTTGTCGAACAAGCACTTCCAAAAATTTCACCGCTCAAACTCCAACTTGACCAACTATCTGTAACGTGTTTTAAACACTTTATCATTGGGCCTAATTGGATCCCCCCTGCGAAAGAAATGGTCAATATAAAAAAAACATAATGGATGTATCAGGCATTAAAGAAACTGCATTGAAGCCAATATTGAGCACGCCTTGGTTGTTATTTTATCCAAATCCATTCCCGCTTTGGTTCGCCCACCTTGCTCGGGACCTTTTCAACAATTTTCCAACCTTGGGTATCTTCGTTGTAAAGAAGGGAGGGAGTTTGTTTCTCATTGTGTCTAAAGTGAAAGAAGAAGGCCAAATCATCAAAGGTTGGAAGGTGGCTCTGGTACCTCATGTATAGGTAGTAAAGAGATAATAGGTTGTCGTATGCGATTGGATGGAACTGCATCGGGGCCAAATTCATCTGCAGCAAGAAGTCGACAATGAATGAAGGAAGAGGGGGGATAGCTCCAACATTGCACATGGGGAGAGATAGTGCCATATAGCTTTTTGGAGGAAGTTGAGGTCGATCATTTTCTTCGTGAAGGAGGACATCTACAAAGGGAATATTATGCTTAGCAATTAGGTTTTGCAATCGTTTGAGAGTTATTTCGGTCGCCGGAGTGTCCAGGGAGTTACTTTGAATCTCTGAACCTAAAAGCACGTCGGGTGCTATTAGAACAGGTGCTGCTTCATTCGACTCAACTGTAACTTCAGGAGGAGGTTGTGAATTCGTCGACTGATCTTGGGAGTTGTTATCTGAATCAGACTCAGAATTAGTCGAAGACTCGAAGGTACCATCTACTCTAACAGAAAAGGGTAATTCCGTACCCGGCCCATACTTATGGTTGCCTCGTGTCTTGACCATTGTTGATTAAAGATTGCCAAGCTAAAATTAAAAGATTGATTCAAAGAGGGTTAGTTCCACTTTACAGTGCTCTCTCGGGAAATGAATAGCCGTAGAAATCACAATTTGTTCTCATATGTTAGACTGTACAAAGATCACTATCTTTATCACCACCCTCTCAAACACGGCCATGTGTCCAAGGGTTTAACAACACCCTAACACATGAGACACTATGGAAAGGTGGGAAATCTCTCCACCTCTATAACATAATCGGGCTAACGGATCCGACACCATCGTATTTTGCTAAAATGGCATTGGAATCACCACAGATGGTCGCATCACCGCTGACTCCGACCATCCGATGCTGATGATCACAAATATGGACCGCGTGGAACCCAAATTACAACAAGAAAGCAAATAAAAGAAAGATTCTACACAAGAGTGACATCAAAGTATTATGAAAAAGTTGAAGAATAGATTTCTACCTGAAAAGGTTGATCTTGATTGAAGATGGTGATCATTCTTCTTCTTCTTCCTATGGAGCAGTAAATTAGTTTTTGCGATAGGAAATGTAAAAAGAAGAAGATAAAAGGGTTTTCCTTTTATAATATGATGGGGTGGCTAATCGCATTCGATTGACATGTCCATCAGATTAGACTCGACTGATGTGTAAAGCCACCATTAGGCCAAGGTCAGCGATGAGATAGATGACAGTAAGGCGTCATTATTACCTGAACTCGTTTAAGTTACCAAAATGGCTGACAGACTTATCTCGGTTTATAAAGCTCACTAAACGCCTGTGGAATGCTTCGATTGATATGAAAAGGTTTGTTCAGTGCACATGTTTACAAAGTATATCCCGTTTCCAATGCAACATACTTTGGGGGCAAAGTGTTGATGGGCCTTTTGGCCTGCCCATTAAGATTCGACTATGCCATTGCCCGTGCCTTGGATATCCGATGTAGGTACTCAAACTCAAGGAGTAGGCCAACCGATGAGGCCCATCACTTAAGTTTATCGCCCAGCCAGGCGTAGTCTAAGAGAAGCCCGCTGTAGTCAGGCATACTTAGCCATATCGCACCCGGCTGCGAACTGTGTCCTTCCTGTAGAATAGCCCACGCCTGACCTTACCCGTTCCAAGCCATCCGAATCGGACGGATCGATTGCCACCTATTGTCGATAATTTGAGGAGTAACAATTCCTTATAAGGAAAATACTTCTTCAGACTTAACTACTCTTTTGGATCCTACAACACGTGTCCAAGCCGACTCAAGTATTTTATCACCTATAAATTCCTCTTCTGGAATCAGAAGTGGGGACCTTTTGAAGTTTGAATACTCTAGCTTTCAAATATTTGTTGACTCTTGTTGTGCTGCCATTGTAACTATTTTGTCTAATAGTTGAAAGAGTATATAAGAGATTGTAAAGTGGATGTAGGCTCATTAACGCCGAACTACTGTAAATTTGTGTGTGATCTTCTCTATTTTCAGTTTTTACAATCATTTATTCTCTTCATAACATTATTTGGGTGTTATGCCAATTTTTGGTGTCAAAACGCAAGTTATTCAAAATGACCGGGTTTCGACCCATTGTGAATAACTATACGACGTAATGAAAATGACGTTGACTGTATTGAAGATCGAAGACCTTCACATCGAAAGGATTGCTCGTTGATGCCTCGGGTGACCACCCAATTATGGGGTTATATTGTGACGGCGATCTGACCGTACTTGAAGAAATTCGGATTGCAAGGGCTTTCACACCTAGGCGGGTCGTGGAATAAAGCGCCTTCGGTTTCGTTCACAACCCAGAACGAACTTGTAAATGGATGTGTGTCTGATGTTGTATTTTAGAACATAACCAGTTGGTTTCTATTGATGTTATGTCGGTTAATGGAGGAGAATCTAATCTCTTAGCTTAACACCCTCCTCTAAGACTTATGTATTTAGAGGGTTATATATTAATAGACACTGATTATATGTTAAGAGTTTACAATGTGGCATGCTAGTGCTGAACCGATCAAAGCTTTTTGTTGAAAAGCGTAGCTTTGTGGATGACGATCAAAGCATGACTGATATAGCATACTTTTGAAACATGACTTTAGAGCCTCATAACCTATGAATGGCCGAAAAAATGATGATGGGCAGTAGAGATAAGAACATGCGATTCCTTTTAGCTAAAATGTTATGTTATGGTATGGAGCCCTGACAAGTTTACTTATGTGGATGATAGATCGGATCAAGGCAACTCGGATAATGGTCGGTCACGACCGGGGGACGTTATGTTCAGGTAAGATTCTAACTAACCTGTTAGTGTTGGCCGGCTCTAGCACTCTGAAGGATCACTTGTTCAGTTGATCCTGGGACATCCCGCTAGTGACGTTCCGAACGGTTAAGGAAGATCATTTACCTTGGCCATTGTTGGAATCCAACTTCAAATACGATGTTTAAGTTTTCATATGTAACCTAATACCCAACGTAATGGGTGAGGGAATTATGCGAGCTAAGATTTATACATTTACTTTAGAAAATGTTATACACACTTAGACATTAATAATAATATCAAAAATATTTGTTTTCGAGTGTCAAGCATGTTTTGTTATTATAAGGTAAAACTCTATCCTCCGGTATGTGTTGCATTGTGTGATAGGACTTCAGTCTTATAATAGCTTCATTTTACAAAAGCATAAATTTGGAAACCTTGTTAATGATTGTATGATATGGGTTATGGTTGTTATCTAGTTCTTAAGATGGTTAATCCATGCCTCACCCGAGTGTTTGTCGCTCGGGTCAGATCTGAGTGTGTTTCAGGTTTAAACAGGTGGATGAGGAGTTTCCAATTGATTCAGAAAGATGGAGTTCTTCGTAAGATGGAAGGGCGTATTCTATTATCTATACTAGGATGTTATGGATGGATGATGTAAGTATAGTGTTTATACCTATCCGTGGTATGTTTAACTCTGATAATATAAATGTTTCCGGTTGTAAACGTTTCCACTGTAAAGATATATATTGAACCTTATATTTTGTTTTGTTTCGTTATGTTTGCTCTAATAAAACCTCTATGAATAGAGCTTGAGATATTTTATTTTGTGATACATGACCACTGTGGATGTGTCAATTATCGACTGTCGAAAATCAGAAATTTGTTTTATCGCAGGCATTTCCGATAATGCTTACTTTTTGGATTGGACTTGTGTGGTCTATAGTTGGTTCAGAAGGTGGGTGGATTTGGGTCATCACACCTGGTATCAGAGCTTTGGTTTAGCGATAAACCATGGCTTTATAGTATAAAAACTAGTCAAAGATAAGATCAATAGTATCCTAAGACAAGTGACTCATTAGAGATAAGATCAATAATACCCTAGATAGAGTTGAGAGAATTAATTATATACACGAGATATGTATTCGTAATTTTGATTGTTAAAGTAATAAGTATTTTATATAAAAAAATAAAGTTAAATTTAAGAAGTTAATCAATTAATTGGTTGTTGGATGTGATGTACGGTAGGTAATTTAACTAATCTAAGTAAACAGAATTTTTGTCGATTTTGGACAGTCTGTAAATTATCACACATATTAGATTGAAATTTATAAAAGAAGTTATATTCAAGGTTTTGGACAGTGAATATACATAAAACTCATTTGACGTTTTATTTAAAAAGGTTTTAAGAAATGTATAGGTTTAAAAAGGGTTAGTTTAAACTTATTTACTAATTAGAAACTCTTTATTTTAAACTGTATAGAGGTAGAGGTAGAAGTAGAGTTAGAGGTAGAGGTAAGTAGTTGTTTGTTCTTTGGAATTTGGGCCCAGTTCGGGAGCCTTCTCCATCCACTAGTTCTTCTGATGGTACACAAGATAGTAGTTCTTCTGATTCGTCCAGTCACGGCAGCACTGATGAGTATCTCTCTAATGTTACGTCAGCATATTGACTCATAAGAGTTATAGATTCCGAATCTGACCCGGCACCTACCCCCATGGAGTCACATTCCGTGCAGCCTGAGGACTCAGGCGATTATGACGGTTGGATGTTTGAGGACGTTGAGGATATTGATTTAGATTCTAGGGGCCATGTTAACATGGATGGTCCAATACCAGCACCACCTGCAGTAGAGATTCAACCTCCTTTATACTAGAGATCACACCCGACTTTATCCCCGAGGTAATCCAAGAGGAGCCCGAGATGACATTACTTGAGATACCACCCCTACAGATGGCCGAGCCTGTAATAGACATAGCATCGGAGTTCGATGACGAGATCGAGCCGGAGATGGTGCTGGAGGTAAGGGAAGATGATTATGATGAAGATGATGAGATAGAGCCAGAAATGGAATTGGAGGTAGACAAGGATGTCTACGACGCCAATAACGAGGAGGAATTTATGGAAGATGACCCGATGACTTTCAAGTGGATCAGATTGTGGTACCCTGATGGGATGGTTGGGATGAGGCCAATTTGCATGAATGGGTAGACATGGAGCTAGAGGAGATCACAGCCTTTGGGACCTCTGTGCATGACTCCAATGACCGTTGGGCAAACGGATGATAGTTAGTTTTAATTTGGGGACATTATATGTGTATGCAGTTAGCTTTATTTTGGTGTAGCATAAGCACTTAGTACTTATTTTGGAGCATGATACCATTTTTTATAGACCACATCAAGTACGTAGTACATGCTCAGGTTGGTTGGTATAGATGCATATACATGACTTACACCTTAAGGGGCGCTTTACACTAGGGTATAAGTTATGTTTGTGATATAACTGATATTTTGGTTATGATACGTTGATATATGATATGATACCTTTTGATTATATATACTGTCTCCGCACTTTATTCTTTGCTTCGTCTTCGATCTTGGGGATGAAATCTTTTTAAATAGAGGAGATTGTAATAATTCGAATTTTTTAGTTAATTTAAAATATGGTTTTAAATACATATAAATGGATTTTTAGAATGTTGGAATATAAAATTAGGACCTAAAAGTTGTTGGAAATGAGTTATAAAATTGTTTTATATTATTAAATAGTTAAAATAAGGTTATTGGAATTTTAAAATGATAATTAAAAAGAATATTTTGAAAATTGATAATTCATTACTATTTTAAAAGCTAAAAATAAGACCATTTTCATACGGTCTCGGAATTCAACGAAACTAGTTTCATTGAATCTGTAACTGTGAAATATAGAAGGATTTCGGCTATCGTAGCAATCAAAGTCAATACGTGGTTGTGCGAGTAAAAATAATTTAGCATAGCGTAATAAAAGAGATAACTAATTACATGGATTAGCACTAATCCTAATGCTACAAGAATTAGACAACCCATCACTTAGGCACATGCCTCCCTTTGCATGTGTCACACTTCCATGCATTGCTTTTTCCTATATATGCATGTGTATATGGAAGATAATGGCTTCATTTTCCATTTGTTTTCCTTCTCTTTTTCTTCTCCATCTCCTTTCCCTCCCTCTCCCCACATCATCGGCCACCTTCCTTCACCACCGATGGACCCCACCTCCCTCTTGGCCACACAAACCCCAAGCTCCAACCTTTCTCTCCAAATACCATTTCCAAGCTCCTCTTTAATTTATATTCTCCATATACCAAGCTCCTACCTTCACCAATCACCACCATTATCTGCCCTAGACTTCCCCTCACTCACATCAGCCCCCTTTGTCCACGTCAGACCCCATGGGTCCCATCCCCAAGTCGTGATCCTTAGGACCCCAAAAACCTCACCTTTTTTTTTACAAATGAAGATCCAACCTTTCTTCATATAACCCAAATTATAACCTATATAAACATATATATACTGACTACATAGAAGCGTTTGGTGTATAAGTTGTTCATTTAGTTTCTAGCAAGGTTTCGGGGACATAAAAATCCTTCCTTTAAAGTTAGATGGAGTGGAATAGTTATGGTGAGCACTTATAGCTCACGTTTGAATTATTATGCTTACATACTTGGTCTGCTTAATGTTGTATGTGGTTAAAGAATGAATGTGAATTGTTGAAGTGGATTAGTAATTTACATGGTAATGTAAGTGATTTGGAAGTTGAAACCTAAGCAAAAAGGTTGGTTCAATTGAATGATAACTTGGTTGACATGTTGCATGTACATTGATGAGGAATAAAATATTTGCAAGTTAATAGTTGGGTTGTCAAGTGATTAAGTAATTAACGATGAGCTTTGGATAATTTAAGTATCCAAAATGACATATACTTAGTGAATAAGTAGTCAAAACATTTACTTGGATAACAAGTACATGGAACGGGGATGAATAGTAACATTTATTTATATTGGCGCAACTTTTGTCAATATGAATTTGACATGGGTAGAAAATTTTATGTGTTGCATGTTGGTGGGTTTTGACAAAGATTGACTAGCAAATGATAGCTAATCAATTATTAACGACGGTTAATATTTTGGCTGAAAAGTGGTTCGGAAAAGGGTTTAAGTGTTGATGACCTTGATAATTAGGATGAAAAGGCCATATTACGATGGTTAATGGTTGTTAAATGTTGATTGAATATTAAGGACATGTTAAACTCATATAAGTTGAATTATACAGTAGTTGATTGAGTTTTGTTCCAAATCGGGATTAAATTGGATATTTTATTATTAAAATGTTAAATGAAAAATAAAAATTTGAATTTTAAATCCGAAGTGATTTGGAAAGATAGTTTAAGCAATTACGAATAGTTTTCGTAAAGATTGGAAATTGATTTGATGAAGTTTTCAAGCAATAAAGGCATGTTTTAAACTTAAATTTAAAAGTGAATAGTAACTTGGAAATCGGTTTGGATATCAAAAAAAGGTTTTAACTCGATTTTATTACCTAAACTAGCTTGTTTATTTTTATAATGGACGTCAGAAAAGTTTGGGCTTCAGAGGACGAGGTTTGAATAATATTATTATTTTAATGATTTAAATAATATTATAATATTTAAATAATGGAATATTTGAATTTGAAGTTGAATACTGAAAATATAATTTTTGAAAATTAGTATATATGGATTATATGATTAATAAACTATATTAGAGGCAATTCGACTAGGTTCTCAAGTAAAGTTGAAGTGAAATCTTTATCTAATTTGAATATAAAGATTTTATGAAAATGTTTCCCTAGTAAACGATAATGAGAACAAGTTCAAGAATCACTTAAAAGAAGATAAGAGTGTTTTGGCGTATACACAATATTGAATTTTAATATAAGATTGAGTAAAAAAAGAATATTCCCAAAGGGAATATGACTCATGATATCTTGTATATCTTTATTGATTTTAAAAATGCGCTAGTTATCCGAAATGATAGGGTTTCGACCCATTGCGAATGATTATACCATGTAATGAAAAAGACGTTGACTGTGCTTGAAGACTGGAGACCTTCACATCAAAAGGATTGCTTGTTGATGCCTCGGGTAGTCGCCCAATTATGTGGTTATATTGTGATGGTGATCTGACTGTACTTCAAGCAATTCAGATTGCAAGGGGCTTTTACACCTAGGCGGGGTCATGGTAGGGCTGGCAATGAATACCCGAAAAATCCGATATCCGTCCACATCCGTATTCGAAAAGCAGATAAATATCCGATATCCAAAAAAAGGGATGCAGATATGGATACATTGATATCCGCATCCGAAAATTATCCGTCCGATTTTTTTAACATTATGCTCAAAATTACATGTATTTTAGTATAATATATCAGATTTATTTATCGCTTTGCTAAGTCAAAGGTTTATATTATATGCATTAAATGCATATTAGCTACTCATATATATTTAATTTCATCATATACACTTATTTTTAACACTTTAGTGATCAAAGAAATTGAAAAATATTTAAGTTAAACTATAAATTTTCATTTATATTTCTTGATTTATCGATCGTTGGAGGGTAGGATAATTATTCGATATCCATCTGTATCTGCGGATACGGATATAGCACTATCTGTATCCGAAAGTATCCGTTGACATTCCTAGGTCATGGAATAAAGCGCCTTCGGTTTTGTTCAAAACCCAGAATGAACTTGTAAATGGATGTATGTCTGACATTGTATTTTACAATAGAACTAATTGGTTTCTATTGATATCATATCAGTTGGTGGCGGAAAATTTATTCTCTTAGCTTAACACACTCCTCTGAGACTTATGCACTTAGAGGGTTATATTTTAATAGACACTAATTATATGTTGTGAATTGACAATATGGCATGCTAAGTGCTGAGGCGATCAAATATTTTTGTTGAAAAGCAGAGCTTTGTGGATGATGATCAAAACATTGCTGATATAGCATAACTTTGTGTTGAAACATGGCTTTAGAACCTCACAACCCGTGAATGGCCGAAAATTGGATGATGGACAATAGAGATAAGACATACGTTTCCTTCTAGCTAAAAGGTGATGCTATGGTATGGAGTCCTGGCAAGTTTACAAATATGGATGATAGATCGAGGCGTCTCAAATAATGGTCAGTCATGACCGAGGGATGTTATGTTCAGGTAAGATTCTAACCAGCATGTTAGTGCTGGCCGGCTCTGGCGCTCCAAAGGATCATTTGTTGAGTTGATCTTGGTACATCCCACTAGAGGTATTCTGAACTGTTAAGGAAGATCCTTTGCCTTGGTCATCGTTGGAATCCAACTTCCAATACGAGCTTTGCATTTTCAGATGTGACCTAATAGCCAACATAATGGGATGGGGGAATTATGCGAGCTAAGATTTATACATTTACTTTCGAAAATGATTTAGATACTTAGACAAGAATAATAATATCAAAAATATTTGTTTTCGAGTATCAAGCATGTTTGGTTATTTTAAGTAAAACTCCATCCTCGGGTATGTGTAGCATTGTGTGATGGGACTTGAGCCTTATAATAGCTTTATTTTACAAAAAGCATGAATTTTGAAACCTTGTTAATGATTGTATGATATGGGTTATGGTTTGTTATCTGGTTCTCAAGCTGGTTAATCCAAGCTTGACCAGACTGTTTATTGCTCGGGTCAGATCCGAGTGTGTTTCAGCTTTAAATAAGTGGAAGAGGAGTTTTTAGTTGATTTAGAAAAGTTGGAGTTCTTCGTCAGATGGAAGGGCGTATTCTACTATCAATACTTTGATGTTATAGATGGATGATGTAAGGATAGTGTTTATACTTATCCAAGGTATGTTTAACTCTGATAATATAAATGTTTTCCGCTGTAAAGATATATATTGAACATTATGTTTTGTTTTGTTCCACTGTGCTTACTCTTATTAAACCTTGATGAGTCGAGTTTGTGATATTTGATTTTTCAATACATGAACACTGTGGATGTATTAAGTATCTACCGTCGAAGATCGAAAATTTGGTTTATCGCAAGACTTTTGGATGACGCTTACTTTTTGGACTGAACTTTGTGGTTTATAGTCGGTTCAGAAGGCGTTGGATTTAGGTCATCACAGATAGTCACCTCAATATGACTTAACATCGTCTTTTTTTCTTTTTAAAGAAAAACCATTCACTGTAGTTTTGGTCCCCATCCTGGAATCATCATCGTTAAATGGAAAATCACTATATAAAAGCACTACATCCTTTCCTACGCCAAAGCCATTGATCGAAGAGCCAACATATCAAAATCACTGTCGAATGAATCATCATGTCCATGCTCATTAAAATCACACCATCGTCCATGTCATGTTGACCATAATGGACAACTACAGTAGTAGTCAATATCGACCATTTAATGTAATCTAGCAACTACTAGGTCACATATTTAACCAAAACTGATTAAACACATCCAAAGAAAACACTCGTACTCCATCGTCGGGATCCAATGTCGCTTCGTTCTCGAATCCATCCATGCGCTTTAAAGCTTCTTCAACAATTTATCTTATTCATTCGAGCCTATCGTCTTCGTGCATTCAATCAACATACACCAATGTGTGTATTTGATCGATAAGCACCCCAAACTCGTACGAACGAGATTTCCTAATATCTAATCACCTATGAACAACATTTTAAGCTAAACTAAGACAACCGTGCAACCATAGTCATACAAATCCCTAAACTAGCATATAAACATCCATCCACTACGCCAGAAATCAAATCAGACAACAGATATATAACGTTATCTGATTGAATACGTATCAATCGTCTTTTTTCGTGCCATCTCATTTTATATCAGACCACAGATATAACCCTTCGTCTGATATGCACTAATACTTCAAAGAAAATAAACAATACGTTGTCTGATGTTATATATAGTATCATTTCTAAAACTTTCTATGAAACAACATATAAATATTGCCTGATATGCATATCAATTACACTTATGTTATATTTGCAAAATGAAATAATGATCAATTTTATTTAAACAAATATTATATTTCAAATCAAATTAAAATGCAATACAACTTTCACTATACTTACATTTTCAAATGCAGCACAAGAATCAGAACGATCAGTCAAGAGAAAAACAGTTCAAGCATCAACAAAGAAAGTTTAGGCAAAATTAAAAGTAAATATATTCTAGACACATCCGATTGCCACTATGGTGAAATAGCTTGCCATGGGAAATCAAAGTCAGGATTTAGACTCAAGAACACATGTGCCAGAACAGTCAAATGCAAATCTAGCCTATTTTATTTAGTATATAATTATGAATATATATATATATGTATAATATGTGTATACTCATACATATATATAAACAGAGAGATGCATTATATACCAAGTTTGCATTGCAAATGCAATCAGAGAAAATCGGTCTGTTTTCGGTATAGAATTCTCTTCAAGCTGTTGCAGTAGTATATGCATATGGCAATATATTTTTTTAATGTAAAGGAAACAAATCTAAATTGCAAACCAAACATCAATCAATATCAGGAAACAAGATCCATAAACATTAACCAACATCAAGTGTAAAGCAAACTAAACATCAACCAATATCAGGCAACAGGATGCAATATCCACAAAGTCACAAAGTAAAATGCAAGCAGAACCAGGTGCAAGCATCCAGAATTTCGAGATCAAAATCACAGGAAATAAAGTATAAAAATAATTCTATTCAAAATCAAAGGCTGAAATCAACAAATCCGGAATTGGTCACAACATATACGGCAACAAATTCATCAATCAAGGCACATAGTTTGAGCAAGTAATCGACAATCAAAATCAGACAGTAAGGGTTTTTAACCCTGTAAATTTCACCAATTCATCATTGGTTGATATCCAAATCGAGGCAACACAAATAAAAAGGTAAAAGTTCGTACCTTTCTTAATTGAGCTCGACAAGGAGGAGAGGCGACTAAAGTTACAAAGAACCAAATCAACAATGAAGTATTCACACAACAAAGTCGCGATTTGATAAGAGACGAGAAGCCCTAAGTTTCCAGCATCCACCCGTTTCCAACATCAAAGTTGCGATTTAGTAAGAGACGTACGATAAATGAGATAAGAGGGAAGAGGGAACGTGGTCGATTTGGTTTTGAGAGTGAGATTAAAGGGTATTGCTAATTTAGTTTTGAGAGGGAGAGAAGAAGGAACACAAAATATTAAGGGGGAAATAATCCGAGGAAGGCGACCACGAAAATATTAGAGGGAAACAAAATAAAAAGAGCGACCTTGAAATAAGTAGGAAGGAAAAGTTAGAGCCAAAACTAAAAAATTTGATAACTTAAATCAGATGACATATAAAATGTTGTCTAAATTCCAAGGTTGTACAAGAGAATTCACATACTTATTCAGACAACAGGGTATTGTTTCCATATGTTGTGTGAAACAATGGAAAATGTTGGGACAACAACAAATCAAACTTATGTTGTGTGATCACCGTTATCTGATCCATTTTTGGCGTAGTGATAATAGAAATAATACACAAAATAAATGTATTTATAGCAATCAAAGTGAAATAAGTTTCAATAATAGTTTAAGTCTAATAGTGTGGTCAAAATGGCATGTAGTAACGCATAAATAGGTAAGATAGGGTAAAATTATTCAAATCACTTTTTATCTTTTTATTTATTAATTGCTAAGTTCCACTATCCTAGATATTCCATTTTATAATTAAAAATCGCACATAATGTCAATTATATACTACATTAAAAACAACAGTACAACGAGAGATAATATCACTCAACCAAATCAGTGCAAAAGATGCTTCATAACACAGAGCTCATCAACACGAGTCCAACGTAAGAGACGACGTCCAAAATGGACCTCGTATAAAAAAGATACAAGTACTAAAACATTTTATATGAATTTGAATAAACAATAATTTACAAAGTCGTTAGCTTAACATTACATACCGAGTTAGCGCATAATCATGCGATTAAAAATCGTGTAACTTTCAGGTTTCAAACCGAAACCCGCTCACCTTGTTCATACACCTGCCGCCATCTCTCTATTACATTGGACTTCCGGCCAATCACCTCGTTGCTTCCCTCGACCCAAGACTGGCCTCCCCGCAAGGAAGCAAGACCCTAGAAGCTTGCTCAAATTGCCAAAAAATTCCCTAAAGTAATTTCCATTCATCCGCATAAATCTCCCTCCTCCGGCCATGAAACGCTACCAAACCACTCTAACAACCTCCATCAGCCTCCTGTACACCTTCGACTCTGGCCAACTCACAACGTGGCGCGAGCTATGAGCAAAAATATGAAACAAGCCCAGACTTTGTTATTTGTGATTTCTGGCTAACTCAATGCCAGATCATGAACGACCAACGCCAATGAGTTCGTATCTTCGATATGGACAACTTTCATGCTGGGGGATTTAGCTAGAAGTTGATGGATCGAATCGGGCATTTTGGGCAACTGAAAGGGAGATGGAGGCTAGAGATTGCAAATGATCTACTTATAGCCTCCATCAAAACACTGTTCACCAAGCCCGAATTTCTTGAACCTCAAACATGTCGAATCTTATACTCAAAACAATTCTAGAAGTCATTTCGAGACTAATGGAAAAGTTTTAGGATCTAATTACATTGCATGCAAAATTTAGCTTTTCGGGTTAATTCATGAATCATCTGAGGCTACCAATCAAAAAAAATTAACAATCGAAACATATCAATGTTTACAATCTAAAAAGTTTTCACCATCGATGCGAACTCAATGGAAGTGATCTCAAGTCTTGATTTGATTGTATGCTATTTTTGAGTCGCCACTCAACTAACGATTATTATTTAAATATCTGATCACTAAAATATGGGTCAATACAGGAAATGGCTTAATTAGTCATCCCTAAAATTATAGAATCATACAACCTCCTATGAGAATAATATTAATATTCTACGTCCTACGATACATAGAATGTAGGTCGTTACATCTTTTGCATCCAGAATGAAGGCGCTTGAGGATGGAAAGAGATATTGAGGAATTTCTCTAAGTTATGACTCGACTACGAGTCATCTCTATGGCTCGGTATAAAGTCATCTCTATGACTCAGGGGGAGGCTTGAGTGCATGTGCGACTCATAGGAATGAATACCCATCATAATAGGTCATGTTGGAGATAGTGCCTCGTTACATAAAGGGTGATATACTAGCATGATGCAGCTACGTTTCTTTGATTGAAGACTCATGTTTGGAGTAAGTATCGAGGATGGCAACACAGGGAGGATGAGGCTGTGGACTATGAATTGGATTGAGTGAGTATGGCCAGTTATCCAGGAGAAAGTTGAAAAGGCTTACATATCATGGAAGTGTCAAGGAATTGTTGATAATTCAGAGTGTTCTTGTTGTACTCAAAGTAGAGGTATGATATAGTGGGGACGCCCAGAGACTGTTAGCGAGGATCTAAATACGATGGATCATTGATTGGGTCCAGTGCCTAGCTTTGGGTTGTAGTGCACATACTAAGTTTCATACTCTAAAGGTACGAGAGTAAAACAAGAATTATGACTTCCATTAGTCTCTGGCATTTGAAGATGATCATATGAGTTATCATATATTCAGAGCAAATAGAGAGTGATAGCAAGGATATTTCTTAACGAACTTGTTTGCGCTCTTGGGTATGTTATCACCCATAAGTACCATAAAGAGAGGGGATGTAGGACAACTGAGCTGATTTGATTTTTTTAATCATATTCCGTGTATATTATCTTATGTTATTTCCTTTTAGTAGCATATTATATTTGTCGACTTTATGGTTAGAGGGACTTGTCTGGTATAATTTATCTCTCTCTCTCTCTATCTCCATATTTTTCTGCATAGCTTTTAAGATTCATTTGCAGCTTAAACCAAACTATTATTCGATTCATGGTTTTATGTTTGGCTTATTTATCATCTTGGGTATTCTTAAATGAGCAGACTAAATGACATGTTTATGTGACAGAGTTATTATTTGGAGGATAAGCTTGAATGAGCTATAACGTATTATATTCTATTATATAGATGTTTTTTGTTTGGTAGTGTCATGAAGCTTAGGCAACGCAGGTTATTCTGTGTTCCTGTGTTTTAAGAGTTGATGTTGTAAAAACTTATTGCATACATACTATATGGAATTTGTACGTAACTAAATGATTCTACTGAGATGATATTTCATTCGGTTATGATGATTGTTATATTGTATACTTGATATTATATTTTGTCTATACGTTGTGAGATATATACACTATAAGTCATGCTACTCTTGTTTCTTAATTGGTGATCGTTTCTTTTGAGCACGGTGTTGTATCATTTCTTAGGACTATTTTGTGCAATTGGCGGGGAATATGGTCACATATTAGGTCGCCTATGCTATATTATATTGTGATGCATGAGCTTTCAACATTATGCGTCATAACATTCATGGATTCACAACATATAACTTCCCCATAAAAGGTATGGTCTAACAAGAGTATTATGAATTTTCAAAAATCAATGCGCAATGAAAACTATGGATTGACAACATGCCCATAAAAGTTATGGTCGAACAAGAGTATTATGAATTTTCAAAAATCAATGTGCAATAAAAACTGAATTATCAAAATTTGAATTTCAATTTTGAGTATAGAAATTTTTATATGAAATTTTAAATTTTGAATATTGAGTTTAAATTTTTATATCTAATTTTTAGTTATGAATTTGAAATTTTTAAAACTTGAAAATTCGATTTTGAAAATTTGCATTAGAAAAATTGAATTTTGAAGCTGAATTTGGCACTCATCAAATTAAACACTTCCAAGATTTTTCCCTTGTTATGAGTGACTTGTGACTCACTGGAGAACTTGCTAAAATAAGTTCAAGCACTTTGTGTATTTTTTTCCCTTTCCTTTTCTCAAGACGAATGCTGCCATTCAAATTGCAAGTTTTAGCAATTGGTTAAATAACGAGTGCTCAGATCCCAATTATCATCCATTATCCAATGAAATCATCTTGGTTTCACCACTACAAGATTCATATTCAATGATTAAAATGCTTAGTAACTAACTTACTTCCTGTCGTCCCTCGTTTCTTTCATTCTCTACCGTATCAATTTCTTGCTTCTTATACATGTATTTTAAAAAAAGAAGAATCATCTCAAAAGAG
The DNA here is from genome assembly GCA_030737875.1 of Allium sativum. Taxonomy (NCBI): domain Eukaryota; kingdom Viridiplantae; phylum Streptophyta; class Magnoliopsida; order Asparagales; family Amaryllidaceae; genus Allium; species Allium sativum. The sequence goes on along the minus strand of CM060916.1, from coordinate 742,594,170 downwards.
GCCGCAACTAAACATCAAAATTTTCATGGCTTTCATTGCCTCAATAAAAAAACAACTATCTATGTTCTTCTTCTTTCTCCCAACATCCATCCTTGCTATTACCCTCACTCTCTTTCTTCTCACTTGCAATGGTTTTAGCCTTGCCATTTTCCGTGTCTCAAATAACATTCCTTCACTAAGCTTAATCCGAGCTATAAATGAAGAAATCCCACTAACTATAAAACCAGACTTTCACAACAACATAGGCTTATCTCATACTCTCCCATTACCTAGTAAAAAAGCAGTGAGAAGAAGAATAAAATCCATGCGAAGGCTCAAATTTTTGCAACCCGGAAACCAGTCTTCGTATTTCGCTGCACGAGCAACACGATTCTTAAACAGTTCCTGCAGTGTGAAATTCTTCATGACATGGATATCTCCTCTAGATTCTTTTGGCAAAAGAGAGCTTTTCTGTATCGAGACACTATTCAAATCACACCATGATGCATGCTTGCTTATTGTTTCACACACTTTAGACTCTCCAAAAGGCCAAAACTTACTATTCAAGTTCAACATACAACACTTTAAAGTGCTTGCATTGTCCCCAAACTACCCTTACATATTTAAGGGCACACCTGCAGACAGTTGGTTTATGAAACTTAGAAATGGCGAAACTGACCCGGGTGAAATACCCATTGGCCAAAATCTGTCTAATTTGCTCCGCCATGCGCTGCTTTATAAGTATGGGGGCGTATACGTCGATACAGACGTTATATTTTTGAAAAGCTTTGTGGGCTTGAGAAATGCTATAGGGGTGCAAGCAGTTGATACTGAGACAGGGAACTGGACTAGACTGAACAATGCTGTTATGGTGTTTGATATGAACCATCCTCTTCTTTACAGTTTTATGGAAGAGTTTGCTCGAACATTTGACGGTAATAGATGGGGGTATAATGGTCCATACCTTGTTTCTAGAGTGGTGTCCAGGGTGATGGAGAAGGTCGGGGTTGAATTTACGATTTTGCCACAGGATGTTTTTTACCCTGTGAACTGGAATCACATTGAGAAGCTGTTTAGAGAGCCTAAAGGTGATGTGGGTTCAAGATGGATGAAAGGGAAGCTGAGGCAGATTGAGAAGAAGAGCTATGCTCTTCATTTGTGGAACAGGCAAAGTAGGATGTTGCAAATTGAGAAAAGTAGTGTGCTTGAGAGAATAATGTTGAAGCATTGTGTATTTTGTAATTCCTCCATGCCTGTTCTGTGAATTAGTACATGCACAAAGAACATTGCTGTTCACACATCAGATTTGAATAAGAGGAGGGGGGGGGGGTGTCAGTGGGTGAAATTCGGCAAGCAAGACTATGCCGCATTTATTCATAGAATTCAACTGATGTGTAGCGCTCAATTTCACTTTTAAATTCGGCAATGGGCCGTCAGAAAAGAAAAAAACAATAGTGGACGTACACCGAATTCTGTTTTTGGACGTGTTCCCATTTAAAATTTTCTGGTGTGTCAATAACAACACTCCTAGGAATAACATGAAATTTTTATTAACTTAATGTCTTTATATACTGGGTTTGATTTTCTCTGTTCTAAGGAAACATGTTCATAAAGAAATATAAAAGAAATAAAAATACTCTATACATCAAGCAAATACTGTTTCGGGTATGCTAATGCTTACTGGGCCTGTATCCAAGCCCGTATACATTAGTATTATAAATAGACCAACTATGTACAAATGAGCACATCAATGACAGAATTCTGTTTTCATCTCTCTCAGTTCAGTCCTGCATATCATATCATCTCAATCAAATACAAAATCAAAATTCATAAAATTCTTTCATGGTATCGAAGCATTACTGCTTGATAAGTTTGTAGCTGAAGAATTTTATTATATTTGAATGAATTATTACAAACAATGTAGTAGCTTATATACAATGATACAAGTGAGCGTTATTGCCAGATGTACATAAGTGGAGAAAATACAAGTACCCTTAAAATCTAATGATATATAAAGCGAAATAATAACAGATTGTTGCTTTATTTCTCCCATTAAATTGAGCTAGGGTTTCCTTTTTCTTTTTTTTTTCTCTTCGTTGATTTCTCAAATCATCAAATCTTTTTTGAACCTCTCAAAAAAATTCTTCGATATGTTTGTCTGTCTTTTGATATGCAAACAACAGATAAGTAACGCGAAGCTTTCTACTGATGACCCTCTCATGCACAAAATACAAGTGTTTGTGTGTTAGACCAAAAATTGGCTCTAACACCCAAATTAGATATGAATTCAATGAAATAGAATCAAAAAACAATAAAGAACACACAATTTATAGTGGTTCGGCGTTAACGAGCCTACGTCCATTTTGTTTTCTTTTAATTGATGATTTGAATACAAGTACAACAATGATTCTCACTCAACTTCACAATTACAATGCATAAACTCACTCAAATCTCTCAAAAATGGACTTTAAGAGATGATTTTGCTCTGAATATGCTTGTAGAATTCGGCTACGGAGGAAGTATGAACTGAGAATTTTCCAAAAGATCCTTTCAAATGCCTCTAGGTGGTGTACTTATAGGTGAAAAATCTCCTCGAAATGGCTCCGGTTCGGAATTGCGTGGCATCCATCCCTTGAGAGTCGGGTTCGGAGGCTCCAAGATGGCTACAGCGCATTGATTTAGTAGGAGATCGTGGGAGAAATAGTCAGATCTTGTCCGAGTCTTCAGGGGATATGCGCAGGAACGGCTATAGATTCAAAGGGAAAAAGGGGTTCGGATCAGGGCCTCTGATCCGATCCGGTGATGCAACTCGATGTCCCTTGATGCTGCTGACGTACTCGTCCTATCCGAAACGATGGGATTGCTTGCTTTCTTCTGATGCCGCTGAAGTGTTCCTCCGATCCGAACCGCCGAAGCCACCTGGTTTATGATGTTGCTGCCATACTCTTCCGATCCGAACCGATAAGGCCACTTGCTATCCTTTGATATTGCTGACATATTTCCGATCCGATCCGACATGACATCTACGTCCCTAATTTACTCATGTCCAGCACTATCTTCCTCCGATCCGATCCGATTGGTGTTTTTCTCACTATTTACTCTTTGTGTAGCCTAGTTCACAAAGTAGGCTAACATTTTGCTCCCTCGAAGTACACTCTTACCTGAGGTAAAGTGTGCTTCGAAGCAGTTCACGAAATATCCTTTGAACTAGAATCATTGAATGATCGCCTCCATTTACTTGTGGTGTTATGTCACTTCATAAAGTTGTGGCTATCGCTGCTTACATATATCCACAATCCATATGAATCACTTACTTCATTTTCGAATAACTTTAAGAGCTTCTTTTTAATGTCGGATGATTCCTCCAGGTAATCTTTTCTTTATTTCTCCTCGAAGTCAGCCTTCATGATAAGTCCATTAGCATAACTTTCTTCGGTTCGGATCCTGATCCGAACGGGTTTCCCTCCTACGCTGCTCAACAATGGGCTAACAGGCCATAGTTCCTTCGTGGGCTTGACTTCCGGTCCGATCGGGTTAGAGGAAATTGAGGAAATCGGGAATACGAGTAGTCACCGCAGCTTTGTATAAATCTTTCCCCTATCTTCCTCTTTCATTATTCTCGTCCAACAGAATTCACACCAAAACCCTGGAATTTCAAAGGCTCCGAAACTTTTCTCGTTCTTCCTTAAATCAAACAAATTGGTAGGTTAAAAGCTCGAATTACTTTACTGTAATCGATTTCGATTTACGTTTGTGGCAAAACTGGATGATTCGATCATGGCGTTGCCTGATTTGAATAACTCGGTCCCCTCTCTTCTCGCCGTCGTCGTTGGTGGCTCTGTCACCACTTCGAAGCATGGAGAGAGAGAATTAAGGTTCTATGGTAGGCTTGAGCACGTAAGTGCATGGCTTCGATTGGATTTTGTGAAATTGAATCGGGTTCAGCGTTGGTTCTGCGAGATGGAGAAGGAAGGAGATGAAGGGGAAGAGAGAAGCTGGGATTGGTTCAGATGAAGAAACGTTAAAGTGAAAGAAAAGGAGAGGTGTTCATATAACCGGATCGGGTTGGGGCAGAAGAAAAAGCAAAAAAGAGGAAACATAACCCACTTAACTGGATCGGATGGTGTTTGCAAGATCGGATCGGGTCGGAGCAGAGAAAGGTAAAAAAGAAGGGGAAAACAAAACTCACCTGTTCGGATCAGATGATAATAAGAGACAAAGAGAAGAAAGATTACTCAAACTGATCCGATCTACTCCGAAAGCCTACATCCGAGCCGATCCGGTTTAACTCACTATCCGATCGAAACACGACTTTGCCCTCCGATCTGATCCCAGTGCAGATGTCCGAACCGGACCGAAATAGCCTAACTTAATGTGCAAGAAATTTTTCAACTATCTTAATAAATGCTTTACATAGCCTTCAACTTGACGAACAGTTAGGACAGCGCCTTTCGAACATGACAAATATCAAGAATCGTTCTGAACATCATGCTTTCATGTATTTGCTCTGCATTTTTGTTACACGTAGCACACGCTTTAATTCACGTACACACACGGGGGACACGGGCAACTTTACTCTAATTCTTGCTATTATTTCTTCGATAGTTTAGCGATCATGGCCGAAAGACGTTCTTCTAGATTGGCAAAGAAGATGGAAGTTGCAGAAACTTCTGAGAAAGTTACCATTGATGATCTATCTTCGTCTTCAGACCCTGAATGGGACGATGAGGGCACAGATTATGAAATAGGAACGCATAACAACGAAACACCTTCAGACAACGAAGTTTCTCTGGGCTATGAGGAGGAAGGAGGGATTGGAGATTACCGAGATCCTGACGAATCCGAGTCTGCCATCATCTTGGAATCACCCACAGACTCTATTGAATCAACGATCGACGATGATAGACTTGCTCACATATGTCTAAAGCACGGTATACTAAGAAGGGATACTCTGGTGCCGTCGAAAACTGACCGTCCTCACAGTCCTCCAGAAGGATATATATGGCAATTTCCCGATTGATGTGCACGGTTGGGGCTATTCCACCGTTTTCTCTTTTTGTTGTCGACTTTCTAAGACAGATGCGGATTTCCCCCATGCAGTTGCATCCCAACTTCTAAGCTTACCTATATACCTTATATGTAGCATACCGCGAGATCTTAGGTACAGAGCTCACATTCGATGACGTTCATTTCTTTTATAACTTCAAGCATCGGACTCGAGAAACTCCTTTCTCTTACTTCGAATCAGTCCCAAAAAGGAAAATAATTTTAGCGTTGTTCAGCAGCAAGGCCGACGATTCCAAGCTGGAATGGCTTTATATAAGGCAACAGCCGGGATGTGCTAGGAGATGGACAAAATCAAGTAAAGCATTGGATTTCTAAATCTCAACTCTGAATGTCCACGCCAACACATTAATCCGTTTTCTTTTTGTTTGTAGTTGATAATCCAAAACAAATATCGGGTCAAGTGTACTTTGATCGGATGCATCATCTCCTTAATGGCAACCAAAAATTTCTAACCATCGATGAAGTCCTTAAGGATGAATACCTTCATCATCACGGGCTACTGTCCATTACCCGTAGCATAGGTCACGGGTTGGGTCCATATGTATACATCCCTCCAGTGGATGTAATTCTAGGAATGGGCGAGAGCTCGAAAAGCCCCACAATACCACTTCAAACTTCACCTTCTCCATCTTCGACTCAAGACGATGAGCTGACCAACGTACCCGAAAAGCACCGAGAAGGGTACATCGTCCCTGGGGATGCTATTTCTCCTGAGAAATCACTATCCCCTAAAGAACTGCCAACAGACACTTCCCAAGGAGATGCCCCTACTACTGATGATCCTACATTTCAGGGCTTAGGAGATCTCCCCCTACCTGAAACTATCTATACTTCCGAGGATTTTGGCACAAATCCTTTAGTTTTTACTTCTTCAGAGGAGACTACTCCTGTTAAGGCCAAAGAGCCCACTCACACTGGCTTGGCTTCGGACTCGGGTTTGTCGGCGGGCACACCACTTAGGATGCACTTAACACAATAGCACCACACTTCACAGCACTTACTTCTCATGAGAATACTGATTCTGAATTCCACTTGCATTATTGCGCAGGTACAATGTCTAGCCCTCATTATGACATCAGGAAAATTCGTCGCAGCATGACTAGGCCCTCTTCTGATGTTGAGCATGATCGCCGCGAAAGCCGGGGTAGAGAGGATAGAAGGCCTTATGACTCTTATCAGTCGCGGACCTCGCGCTCTCGCTCCCCCGTTCGGTCAGATCCAGAACGATACAAAAGCTACCAAGGTCTCGAGGAGATGACACGTCACAGTCAAAAGATCAAACCTCTCCTCAAGAAAAACGCAGTGGGGAACGGAGCCCGCCGGAAGATACCGACTCACGAGGCAAGCATAAGGTTTCTGCTAAGCGGCCTAGGAAGGGTGAGGAGGCCATTGTGCCCGCTCATCATAAGGATACTGAGCTAACATATAGCGCACCTCCACCGTTGGATGCTGAAGCTAAAGTTAAATGGGCATAACTGGAGAAACAATTCCCCGAACACTATTTTGAAAATCTAACCTTCTTACCCGCTCTTGAGCCTATTTCCTCGACGTGGCTAGACGAGGCCAAAGCAAAAATTGACGCAGTCGAAAAACAATATTCGGAGACATTCAAGTATTCGCGTAACCTCTCCAGAATTATCCGAACTCTAATCACGAATACTAACTCGATGAATAAGACTGCAGAAGCCGACGCAAGAGCCTTGAAAAATTTGGGGAAAGATCTTGAGGATACACTGGCCCAACTTGTCATTGCTCAACGGGATGCTTCCAACATCAAGCAGCAATTTGAAGAGCTACAAAAATGTTATCATGACTTGCTCGAGTCTCATAGTCGAGCGCTCGGAGCTGAAGAAGCAAGCAGAAGATGCTAAGTCGGATAACGCCAAAATGCAACTTGCTTATGCTGCTCTTGAGCGAGAAAAGGCCGAGTTAGTGAGGAAGAACGCTGAATTGGAAAAACGCAACACTGACTTGGCTTCCAAGTTGATGGAGGCCGAAAACAAGGCTGCCCTAGCAGAGGGTAATGTTGAAAGTGTCATCAAGTCGGCCGAAGAGACCCGCAAGCAGCTGTCAGAGGCCCAGGAGGATGTGCAGGGTTTCAGCGAATTAATGATCGAATTTTTTGCGCATATAATTCGCCACTGAAACTTCTCTTGGATCGAAGATTATCCGACTACCTTGGTTCACATGTGGAGCCAAATTATTGAATGGGAGAAGGAGGAACTCAAGGTAGATTACGTCGATGAAGACAAGCTCATGGAAAAATATCTAAGAGATGATGAGCCGGCACATCTGGCTGAGGGGCGTCGCCTCATCGCTGCCGCCATGGAGGAGGAAAAGAGGATGGCCAAACAGAAGCATATCTCCGAGGCTGATTCTTCTTCTACTGCCGCTGAAACTCCTGAAGTTGAGGGATACGACCCCGAAAACCCGGAGATCCCTCAGGCATCTCTTTTATCCCCCATTCCCGAGACGGCATCAGAGACGACACTCACTACAGCTGAGAGATCTTCGGAAGGTATTTCTACTTTTTCACCCCAATTCGTCAAAGCTGTCTCCATTTTTCATCACATAATCAGGCAATCAATGAAGGATCCTTTATTTTCTCCTGAGTTGATAACTGTTGCTTCTCATTCTGTAGGTGCTGAACCGTCCAAGAAGACTGACGTGCCTTAGGGGACCACCGCCAGAACAGAATCCGCGGAGAAGGCTGAAGGAGAAAAGGATAATGCTGATGCTCCTCATGATGACGAGATGATAGCCGCCTTGAAAGATGATGGCGGTAGCGAGGGGCATGAGGAAGACCCTGATGTGGCTATAGTCGGGGATCCAAAAAGCGCTGATGGCATCACTTTGGCTGAAATGAAAGCCGAGCAAGATAAACGTATGCAGCTAAAGGTTGAAGACCTGGACCCCGAAAGCCTTAAGCCTCTCACAGTGGTGGACCTTGGATCAAGGTTAGTTGTTAAGATTTCAACTAGATCTATTACAGAAGAGCTTGCTAAAAAGTCTTCTCTTGATTCCAGCATTCCATCTCCTGGGAAAAAACCAACTGATTCTAGCACTTTGGCTACAGGGAAGAAAAAGTTGAAACGCGTTATGACCGAAGCTGAAAAGGAAGCTAAGGCTGCTCAGAAAGCCGCCAAAAAATCCAAGTCTGACCCGAATCCTAAATGATAAAGCGCTTCGTTTTATTTTGGCATTTGATTGGTTTGCAATTGTTGTAGCGAGTGCGGCCCTCGCATCTTCTTTTTTGCTTGTTTTCCCTGTACAAACTCACACGTTTGTGAATAAAAATAATTCATTTCCTGCAATGCCTGTTAGTCGTTAGTTGAGCACTTATGTAAAAATACAAAAGCATGTCATACTAAAGTTATGTAATGGAGTCATGGTGGAGGGGAATATGTGTGTACATGTATGCCCCCAGTCAATCTTGAATAACTGAGGGAGAACTATTCAAGATTAAATTAAAAAGTCCAAATGTCCCCGATTCTCTGACGGGGGTCATATTCCTTTCGTCGTTGATGCCTGTTCTTTCTGGCATCTTTATACTCTCCTGTCTCACATCCAGGTTAGAGTTTTCGCTGAGGCGGTCTCTCATCTAGGTGCACCTTCACGCCTCAGAGGACGTCGTCTTCCCGTCCTATATACTCTCTCTCAATTCTTGAGAGTTAGAGTTAAGAATGCCGTCTTCCTATTCTTCTATGTCTTATTGTACAAACAGTCATTTTGTTTGTCCCCGCATATAAGTTATCTTCAACTTTAGTTTAACATTTCGTGTTTCGCAGTCATAATAGAATAATAGTTGAAGATATAAATAATGCAGGAAAGTAAATGACACACGATATTTTTATAGTGGTTTGGCTAAGTCGTAGCCTACATCCACTTTATAATCTTTTGTTCACATAAACAGACTTTTTAAGGCAAGTCGTGCCTTTTTACATAGCTTATGAAAACAAAAGAAATGACATTTCATATTTAGCTCAGATATCGTCGTAGGTGCAGAGCGTTCCAGGCTCTGGGAATCTCTTCACCGTCCACGGTCGTTAGCTTGAATGCTCCTGTATCAAGCTTCCGTTGGATGGTGTACGGTCCTTCCCATTTTGGACCCAACTGGGTTGAAGGCGGGAAGACTCACTTCAGTACTAGATCTCCTGGTTCAAAGGTTTTGAGGCGAACCTTTTGGTCATAATAACGTGCTACTTGATGTCGATGTCTTGAGGCACGCAAGTCGGCTTCATCTCTTTTTTCTTCAATCATATCAAGAGACTCTAGGAGGAGCGCTTTATTCGTCATCGGGTCATAGTACGCGACTCGATAAGAAGGGACTTCCAATTCTACCGGGATCACCGCTTCAGACCCAAATGAAAGTGAATAGGGAGTATGGCCGGTAGCCGTCTTAAAGGTCGTCCTGTATGCCCATAAGGCTAACGACAACTCATCTACCCATCTGGCTTTGGCCTGTTTCAGCCGCTTCTTTAGAATTGATTTAATGACTTTATTTACGGCTTCCACCTGTCCATTTGACTGCGGATGAGCTACTGCAGCATATCGCTTATCAATTTTGTATTTCTGGCAAAAGTTTCCGAACTCTATGCTGTCAAACTGCGTCCCATTATCAGTTATGATGGTCTTCGGTATCCCAAATCGACAAATAATGTTTCACACCATAAAACTGATCACCTTCCTTGCCGTGATGGTTGTTAGAGGTTCAACTTCCACCCACTTCGTGAAGTAATCCACGGCAACGATCGCATACTTGACTCCTCCTCTGGCAATGGGTAGCACTCCAATAATGTCGATTCCCCACATGGCAAACGGCCACAGACTTACCATTGACTTGAGCTGAGTCGGAGGTGCTCTGGGAATTTTGGCATATCTTTGACATCTGTCGCAGCGTCGTGAATAAGCAGCTGCGTCTTTGTTCACGGTAGGCCAGAAATATCCATACTATAACACTTTCTTTGCTAAGGTTTGGCCCCCAGTGTGATCTCCACACTCACCTTCATGTACCTCTAGCAGTACACGTTTGATGTTGTCGTGTGCGATACACCATAGCAGGGGCATCGAAAACCCTTGACGATAAACGACGTCGTCCTGTAAAACGTATCTTGTGGCCTTACGTCTTACAGCTCGTCTTTCACTCTTTTTCAACGGGAGGGTTCCATTTTTGAGAAAATTCTTAATTGATGTCATCCAGGATTCTCTTTTTGGTTCAAATTCCAAGGCTAGCTATGTTTCCATTAGATCGAAACTTGGTGAATCCAACACCTCTATCGGAACCATTTCGGATTCTTTAAGACTATCTGAACTTGCTAGCTTCGCCAATCGATCTGCTTTCTGATTTTCCGCCCTCAGAATGTGTGTTATGCTGTAATGCTCCAAATCTTCCAACAATTCCTTTACCTTCTTGAGGTAAGTGATGAGTCGAGGTCCTTTAGCAGCAAATTCTTCCCGAACTTGACATACAACTATCTTGGAGTCGCAATATATATCTAGTGTCTTCACTCCCAAATCTTTGGCGAGTTTCAGCCCGGCAATCAGGGCTTCATACTCGGAGTCATTATTGGTAGCAGCAAACTCTAGCCGCAACGCATAGTAGATAGATCTCCTTCAGGAGTTATTAAAACAACTCCGGCGCCGGACTTTCAATCATTCTTGGCTCCGTTCGTATATAATTTCCACGGACTAAGCTCTAATTCTTGATCCAAAGTAACTATCTTGTCACCACCCGTTTCTCCTTCAGGAATTGTAAATTCAGCTATGAAGTCAGCCAAGGCCTCCCCCTTATTGATCTTCGCAGCTGAAAGTTCAAATCAAACTGGCTCAGCTCAATATTCCATTTAAGTAGTCGCCCTGATGCTTCGGGTTTCTGCAACACTTGTCTCAAAGGTTGGTCGGTATACACCACTATTGGGTGTGCCTGAAAATAATGGCGGAACTTGCGGGAAGACATCAGGAGGCTATATGCAAGCTTCTCTATCTTTGGGTAGTTACGTTCTGCAGCAGCTAGTTTTTTGCTTACGTAATACACAGGTTTCTGGACATTATCCTCTTCACGTACTAGTGTTGCACTGATGGCGTGAGATGATACCGCCAAGTAGACGAACAAATCCACATGTTGCATGGGCTTTGATAATATTGGAGGCTTTTCTAAGAAGTCTAACAGATTCTGGAATGCCTCCACACAGTCGAGAGTCCACTCAAAATTTCGCTTTCCCCGTTTTATGAGGTCGAAGAAAGGCACACACTTGTCTGTTGCTTTGGAGATGAACCTGCCCAGTGCTGCAACCTTTCCAGCTAAGCTTTGAGCATCCCTAATCTTTCGCGGCTCCTCTATATTCCGGATTGCTGCTATTTGGTCCGGAGATTGCTTGGATTTCGATTCCTCTAGAACTCACGATAAAGCCAAGAAACGTGCCTGATGCCACGCCAAAAGAACACTTCAAAGGGTTCAACTTCATCCCGTACCTTCGTAGTATGCCGAACATTTCTGCTAAGTCCTTCGTCTGATCGGGAGATTGCTTGGATTTCACTAGCATATCGTCTACATAAACTTCCATGGTCTTCCCAATTTGATTGTAAAACATGCGATTGACCAGGCGTTGATATGTGGCTCCCGCATTTTTTAATCCAAACGGCATCAAGACGTAACAATACAATCCCAAGTCTGTGATAAAGCTTGTATGCTCTTGATCTGGTACGTGCATGGGAATTTGACCCGGCAGTTGAATCTACTAGTTGATCAATTCTGGGAAGAGGAAACCTATCCTTCGGGCAAGAGTTGTTTAAATCAAAAAAGTCGATGCACGTTCTCCGCTTCCCATTTGACTTTTTGACCAACACGGGATTTGATATCCAGTTGGGATATTTCGAATCCTTAATGAATCTGTTACCTTTTAATTTCTCTACTTCTACTTCCAAAGCTGCTGACCGCTCTGGGCCTAACATCCGTCTTTTCTGCTTGACTGGTGGGAGTTTTGGATTGATACACAAAGAGTGGCTCATAATGGCAGGCGAAATCCCACTCATGTCAGCGTGAGTCCAGGTGTAACACCACATGTCATGTCATGTCATATTGGTTAAGTGTACATTGACTTAGCCCACCTACTTATCATGTTGTGACGGTTAAGTGTTACCCTCTATTGTTACTTAACCTTACCACGCATCACATTATATTGGTTAAGTGCATGTTAACTTAACCCCATCCACCAGTCATATTATAATCGTTAAGTGTTATTAGCCTAGCCACGTTACTTAACCCACCCATTCATATCATATTGGTTAAGTGTCATTAGTCTAGTCATATTACTTAACCCACCCATTGGTCTGATTAACAATTATGTTGGTTGAGCCTACATTTATAAGTTTTACATGTTCTTAACTCATACCGGTTAGGTCCACATTTACAAGTCAAATGTCCACGTCATCCCACCTAACCCTCTAACCATACCCACGTTTTATTATGGTTAGTATTCCATAATTCATTCATTATAACGAACGAATCATGACCTCTCACATTAGACTGTACACTTTATGGCCGTTGGATTTGTAGGGCGGTTCCGGGCAGATTTACACCACAAACTGAGTCTAACCTCGTGTCATAAATCGTTATGCCTACAATTCGACCTCTCACATTAGACTGACACTTTGTGGCTACTGGATTTGCCGGGCGGTTCCGGGCAGATTTACACCACAAACTGAGTCTAACCTCGTGTCAAAGGTTCATTAATGCTCGTATTCCACCCAAAACCCCAATATCAGTTCATGTATTTAACATATATAAATGTTCATGATTCACGTTTTCGCCCCAAAACGTATTCCCAAATTATTATCATAATTCACTATAAGGTTATGCCAAGTTATAGCCTTTTATTTACAATACATGCCAATTACCCAAAACCCAACTTAGGCGTGTTCATATTAAACCTTTACCAAGTCATAAATTTTCATATATGTTTCTATTCCAAATTTCACATAATTAACATATGCCCAAGTTTTAGATTACATGTAAATTTTACATATGCCCAATTTGTACCAAATTTACATATGTTCAATTTATGTCGTTTTACATGTATGCCAATTTTATACCAATTTACCATATCAAGTTCTTGCCAAAATTACATGTATCAAGTTTCATACCCAATAAACCCAAATCATGATTCATGATGTAGTTATCCCAAACTATAATCTTTTTATTACAACACACGCCAACAACCCAAGTTCATAATACATATTTATGACAATTATCAAATTTACAATCGCTTTTTTATTCAAATTCCCAATTCTACATAAGCCTAATCATAAGCCCAATCTTTTGATTTAAATTTACATAGTCCCAAACTCGTGATTTAATTTACATGCCAATTCATGTATGCCCAAACTTGCAATTTCAATTATATTGACAATACCCAAATATCCAATTTCATGTTAATGGTAGTAATACCCAAATATCCAATTTCATGTTAATGGTAGTAATACCCAAATATCCAATTTTTATGTTATGCCATCAATTACACCAAACACATATATTCCACTAGGCAATATTCCAATATTTCCCCCGTATACCATCGCACATATATCGTAGTTTAGGCCTAGGTCCGAAATTGACCTAGGTTCATCAAAAGAAAATAAAAAGGGGCAGATAGAATTTTGCATAAAAATAAGATCAGAGAGAAAAACATCATCATAGGCATGAAGATTACAACTTGATAATAATATCAACATGAATTGAGAAAACTGATTTACAATAGGCTGAATAGATCATGAACTTGACATGAGCATAAAGATAGACAAGTCTCAAAAACTCAAGATTCAAGAAGCAACAGAAATAGGTCTGAATAGATAAACATACTTAGATCCAATTCCACTTTATTTCATGACCATATTATAATTAAATGTTTAAATCTAAAAGTAACTAGCGCTTACATAGCACGGATAGTGAATTAGGAACTGAATTTGTCATAGAACGTTGTTGATTTATTGTCTTGAATCATTGTAGAAGCTTAAATCTTCGAATTGTATTGTGTATGAAAGCTTAAGAAACTGATTAGAGACGGCAGTCATGATCAAGAGGTATTTTAGCAGCATAATAGTGTAAGAATGATTTGATATGAATTAGGTTAGGTATAAGGGTGTTTTTATAGGTGTAGCAACTAGTTTAAGCCCTTAGATTAACCCTAGAATCAATCCGGACCGTCAAAACACGTCTCAGGCTTCAAAAATGAGGTCTGGTTCAAACCAGGCCGACCAGGTCGACCTGTAGGGGGGAGGTCGACATATGGTCGACCGGGTGTAGGTCGACCCTATGGTCGGCCTGGGGAGGGGGGGGGTTAGGTCAACCCTATGGTCGACCCCCTGGTCCAGTCCTGCCTGATAACTGCTGAAACTTGTACAGGCCTTAACTTCTTCATTCGGACTCCAATTTTCGAAAACTCGGACTCTATTTCATGTAAAATTTTGAGACGAACGCAATGGCGTAACCCTTTCCCCTGATTCTGATTTTAAAATTTAATTCTGCCTTGATTTCTTGTTTTAATATGTTATAAAAATACGGGTTGTTACACCAGGCAAACACATCCAGATTTGCCTTCAAGAAGTCAGCCAATTCCCTTGCTCTAACTGGATCTAGTTGCGAGTCGATCTTTAGTAATTTTGTCGGATCAGTTTCATCAATAGATATGTCGATTTTTATTTCATTGGGAGTTGCCTTCATGTCCCCTGGTTCTCTATCCTCTCTGGGATCTATATCCTCGAGCACGTCTGAGGGCGACTCTCTCGGGGCAGGACCCCTTAGTTGCTATGCTGACGCCCCCTTTGGAGAGGCGGAATCGTCTTTAGCATCCATATTCAGCCCCTTCATTAGCATCTTTAACTCGGACACGTAACAAGCCCGTCCCGTAGCTTGGTCGCCTCTCATTGTCCCAACTCCCGAGTCAGTCGGGAATTTTAGCAGCAAACACCAAGGCGCAATACATGCCCTAAATTCGGCAAGGGCTGGTCAGCCTAGGAAGGCATTATAAGGCAACTCCAAATCCAGAACTACAAATGGCAGGATCCTTACTCTCTGGCGATCCCCCTGCCCTAGTGTGACCGGTAATTCCACAAAACCCATTGGAGCTGTGGATACTCCGTTAAAACCACGTATCCATCCTTGACATGGCTTTAAGTCTTTTTCTTCAAGCCTCATTTGTTCGAAGGCTTTCTTGGAGAGGATATATACCGAGCTTCCATTGTCCACTAACACCTTATGCACCAGAGCGGGGCCAATTGTCGTGGTTATCACTAGCGGATCGTCGGTTGGAGATTGAACACCAAACTCGTCTCTATTGCGGAATATGACATCATCGGACATCGTTTTTAGTTGTTTTATTGGAGTGACGTCTTCAAGGCTGATGCATTCTCCTACTTCATAATGCTTGGCGGCGTTGACGTACTGGTCCATTGCTTTAAAACTACGACCAATCAAGTGAGGCCTGCCTATAATGGAGTTAATGACGATCCTCTTACCCTTTTGCTGAGCCGTGGGTTTTGAAGCAAGCTGTTCTTGGTTCGGGGCTTGTCCCCCTGTCCCTTGGGGCGGCTTTGTATTCATCCAACTTCCCTTCTCGCAGCAAATTTTCGATGATATCCCCCAAATGACGACACTCATTGGTGGAATGACCGTGTGTTCCATGAAACAAGCAAAACTTTCCTGTTTCAATTTCCTTCTCAGTAGAATCTCTAGGTGGTGGTTTTTTGTACTGCAATATGTTGTATGTGTCTAGATAAATGTTCTCCAACGTATCATTTAACGGCTTGTAATTTTCAAAACTCTGGAATCGGGGTCTTTTATTTGAGCTATTCCCACGGTTTCTGTTCCTTCTATTGCCGTTCCGATTTCTGTTGCTATTACCACCACTCTGGTTGCCAACATTTACTTCCACTTTTCCTGAACTGTCACCAGACTGTTTCACGGCGACATTGCTCTGCACACCTTCCTTCGAGGCCCCTTCGGACTTCCTCTTCCAATTTGCCTTAGCTTCTTCTCGCCTTAAACGTACATTAGCCTTTTCATGGAGTAATTCTCTTGTAGGAGGTGGTTTTCCAGCCAAGTAATCCCCGAACTCTGTGTCGGGACCTACTCCTTCTGTCAAGGCCATCAAGATAGTGGGCTCATGGAGATCAGTGATTTGATTGACGGCCAGGTTAAAGCGATCCAAATATGACTTCAAAGATTCTCCTGGGCCCTGTTTAATTCGTGACAATTCTATGACGGTCTTGGACTTTGGGGCATGGAGTCGAAACTGATTCATGAAACGCTCACTCAATTCTGTGAAATTTGACACCGACTGGGGAGGAAGTCGAGTGAACCACATTAACGTTACATCTTCAAGATAGATGGGAAAAGCTTTGCACTTTACGACATCTGGAGCTGCTGTCGCGTTCATAAACCATGTATATCTCATTAGGTGCTGCCCTGGGTCTGTTCTCCCTGAATATCGATCCATCTGAGGCAAGTTGAATCGTCGGGGGAACTGGAAATTCAGGATGTCATCTGTGAAAGGGGTATGACTTCGCTCAATACCCCAATCTTCATTGGTATATCGCCGGCTTTCAGACATGATCCGTCGCACCATTTCCTGTACACCGACGTTGATTAATGTCTGCGCAGGCTCTCTAGATCTGATGTTCGGATTACCCCCGGTTCCTGATCAGGGGATGACCTTCTGTTTCTGGCGGCAGCCGCTCTACATTGCTCTCTGCACTCCCGGTCGATCTCTAGAGGTAGAAGTTGGAGAAGTTGTTGCTATGTGGGGTTAGTAATATTAGGATCCCTGGGTAAGACATGGGATCCGCGCATTGGTAGCAACATAGGCTGTTGAAGACTCGGGTCATCAGGGCCCAATAGACGGGCAACATCTTCTCGAGATCCTAAAGATCCAAAAGTCAATTGATCGAGATTCTGAGGTTGTTCAAGCGGCCTTCTCTCGCGACGACGTTCCTCCTCCGAAGAAGACGAATCATGCGAAGGAGTGGAGAAGGAGTTCTCTGCCTCCGAAGCTCTTGTAATTCTCTACCCATGGTGATCACGTTTTCCTGCATGCGAAGGTTGTCTCGCCTGTGGGATTCCAATGCTTCTTTAGTGCTCTGAAGCATGTCAAGAAAACGTGTAAAAACTCCCTGAGTAATAGGTGCAGATGGATCAGGCTGAACATTAGTCATCGTGGCTGGAATCGGAGCATTGGAGGGAGCTCGAGTAGAAGTTCCAACTTCATTCTGATTCGGATCGGATCGGCCCACAGCAGCCTGTTCGGGGAGGTTCAGATGGAGAGAGTGAGAGCTCCCGACACCATCATCACCACGGTTCGGATCATTAGGTCGGATCGGTGTTAACACGATCCAGTTCATTTCCTCTCGGTTCGGATCGGCCCCTCCGATCCGGTTGGGATCCTTCTGGTTAGAGTGATCTGCTCCAGAGCTTTGAGCGCGTGACCTTGTTAACACAATAGCTTACTGATTTTCTCTAGCATCATTTCCCCTAGCACCTTGCACTTTCTTTCCTTTGGTCTTAGCCATAATACTTGATTCTTCAACGGTTAGTCAACAAGTACTGAAAGATGGCAGAGAAAGGGGATTAACTTCTTTGAACTTGAAGGTCCAAACAATAGAATGATAACCCCAGAAAGGCTTAGAATTTGAAGATTCTCAGTGAAAGCACCAAAATGTTAGATCAAAAATGGGCTCTAACACCCAAATTAGATATGAATTTGATGAAATAGAATCAAAAAGCAATAAAGAACACGCAATTTACAGTGGTTCGGTGTTAACGAGCCTACGTCCAGTTTGTTTTCTTTTAATTGATGATTTGAATACAAGTACAGCAATGATTCTCACTCAACTTCACAATTACAATGCATAAACTCACTCAAATCTCTCAAAAATGGACTTTAAGAGATGATTTTGCTCTGAATATGCTTGTAGAATTCGGCTATGGAGGAAGTATGGACTGAGAATTTTCCAAAAGATCCTTTCAAATGCCTCTAAGTGGTGTATTTATAGGTGAAAAATCTCCTCGAAGTGGCTTCGGTTCGGAATTGCGTGGCATCCATCCCTTGAGAGTCGGGTTCGGAGGCTCCAAGATGGCTACAGCGCATTGATTTAGTAGGAGATCATGGGAGAAATAGTCAGATCTTGTCCGAGTCTTCAGGGGATATGCGCAGGAACGGCTATAGATTCAAAGGGAAAAGATCGGGGCCTCCGATCCGATCCGGTGATGCAACTCGTTGTCCCTTGATGCTGCTGACGTACTCATCCGATCCAAACCGATGTGTTTGCTTGCTTTCTTCTGATGCTGCTGAAGTGTTCCTCCGATCCGTACCGCCAAAGCCACCTGCTTTATGATGTTGCTGCCATACTCTTCCGATCTGAGCCGATAAGGCCACTTGCTATCCTTTGAGATTGTTGACATATTTCCGATCCGATCCGACGTGACCTCTGTGTCTCTGATTTACTCATGTCCAGCACTATCTTCCTCCAATCTGATCCGATTGGTGTATTTCTCACTATTTATTCTTTGTGTAGCCTAGTTCACAAAGTAGGCTAACATTGTGTATTAGTGTAAAACTAGGTTAGTTGTGAGAGAGACGGAGCTGAGATTGCTACACCAGATTGTTGGAGTGAAGATTTCCTCTAATTTCATAAAGAAGGGATTCAAGTCCAATTGCCACCACATCTAGCTACGCTGCTATACTTCACCTCTGTACTAGAACAAGAAACTGTGGGTTGCTTTCTGGAGTGCACGAAACTGGGTTTTCACTAAGATAATACCCGGTTGATCTCCTATCATTGGGGTCAGAGGCCCAATCAGCATCATTGTTTACCTCTTAACTTAAATCTTTGCAGCCTTTTAGGTATAAACTACGATTTATAGTTCCTTTTAGATAGCATGGTATACGCTTAACAGCTTTCCATTGATCTTCAGTTGGGTTATGCATGAATTGGGAGACTTTGTTTACACTATAGATTATATTTGGCCTTGAGACAGCTGCTATTGCAATGCCCCCACTGTGCTTCTGTATAATGTAGGATTTTGAAATGCTTCACCTCTATTCTTATATAGTTGATGATTACTGACCATAGAGGTGAGATATGGTTTGGCTTTATCCATCTTGGCTTTCACAAGAATTTCTAATATGTATTTTTTCTGCCACAAAGTTAGGCTGGAACAAGAATTTCTCTTTAGTTCAATTCCTAGGAAGTAATTTAGCTCTCTTAGATCCTTTATTGAGAAAGTGTTATTTAGATATTGGGTCATTTCTTGAATTTCCTTGATGTTTCACCTGTTGGTATAAGGTCATCAACATATGCCAACACATATTTTGTATGCTTCCTTTGAATCTTCATATACAGTGAGTTGTTTACTTTTTCATTTTGATAACCATGAATGATAAGAGTTTGCTTTAGCTTTTCATACCACACTCTAGGTTCTTTCTTTGATCCGTAGAGCGCTTTATGTAACTTGCAGACCATGTGTAACCTTGTGGCCGATACATGTACGCATCCTCCTATAGTTCACCATTTATAAAAGCATTTGTTAGCATCTAGTTGCTTTATTGGCCAGTTGTGATGAACTGCAATAGTCAAAATCACTCTGATTGTAGTGGGATTGGTTACCGAAGAGAATATCTCTCTGAAATCAAAGTCATATTGTTGAGTGCACCCCTTGACCACTAATTTTGCTTTATGTTTAGATATTGATCCATCATGTTTTTATTTTTATTTTTTATGTCCACTTACTACCAACAATATTTTGTTGCTTGTTCTTGTTACCAAACTCCAAGTATTGTTTTTCTAGTGCTACATAATCCGCATCAATTGTAATTTTTAGTTTTCATCTTTGATTGCCTCATCATAACTTGTTGGTTCATCAGTATTTATTGACACATAAAAGCTCTTAGGTTTAAATATTCCACTCTTAGCTCTTGTGATCATGTGTTGCGCCTTTCTAACATGAGCATCCTCTTCACTACTGCTAGTGTTGGTGTCTTGGTCAGTGGTAGTCAGGTGTTCTCTTGTGTAATCAAAGTCATCTTGATTATTTGACTTGTGAGGACGGAGTTGGCTTCTTGAAGTGTTGTCATTCTGATCTGGCCCAACAGTGGGTAAAGTGTGTTGAGAGTATTCATCTTGTCCCATTATTAAGTAATTTGTGTTGGGATGATTGCTCTTCTTGATTTGTATATGTGTTTTTGCTTTAGATGCGTTGATAAATCAAAACTGGTGGAATAGAAGCTTTTGAATTATGCACCTTTTGTGTTGTTCTCATTTCAAATGTGACAAAGGGAAAGTTGTGTTCATTGAGGACAACATGTTTGGAGACAATTGTTTTCCCTTTGTTGGTAAGTCACTTATATCCTTTTTTATTTTATGAGTATCCAAGGAAAGTGCAGGTTTCAGATTGAAAGCTTAATTTATGAGTGTTGGGTGCCTTAGATTAGGAAAGAATAAGCATCCAAAATTTCTAAGAACTCATAATTTGATTTTATATTGAATAACTTCTCAAGTGGACTTGTATTTTGCAGGACCCTAATTAGTAGCCTACTAATGAGAAATTAGTCGTGTCGAATGCATTAGTTCAAAACTTTATGGGTAAAGGGACCTGTGCAAGGAGAGTTGGACCAGTTTCAACAATGTGACAATGCTAACTGTCAACAAAACCATTCTACTTTGAAGTGCGAGGACATGTCATACTGTGAGAAATCCCTTTATCCATGAAAAATGTAACACCCCGTAATTTTACAACACATTAAAATATAAGGAATAATTAATTTAATATTCAGAATTAAGTGAAATGGACTGCGCCATTGCGTTCGTCTTGGGATTCTGGTCAAAATAGACGCCAGAAAGGGGAGCGGGAAAAATCCTACCCATGGGAGTCGACCCCATCAAGGGGTGTCAGCCCATGGGTCGACCCACCAAAGGGGGTCGACCCCTACGCAGATCTGGGAAGATTTCTGTTTTTGTATGTGGACTGATTTCTGTGCAAGATTCGTTAGCTGATGGCTATAAATAAGACCCCATTTCTCTTGTTTTTACACACCAAAAACAATAGAGAACTGGATGTTGCATCTGCGCAGATTAAATTAGCCTTCTTCTTCTTCAACAATCAAGTCATTCAAGTTTAGAGATTTGTGATTCAACATCTGCAATTACTCATTTATTTCTTAGATCCAATCACAGTGAGTATACGCTATTTGTTAGATATGAATACTTAAAAGATAATCTTAACATGTATATAAATTGGATCTAAGCCTGTGACTAATTGAATCATATCAGATCTACCATAACCTGTGTATCTAAGTTATTTTGACATAACTATGAATTGGATCCAAGCCTATGCCTATTTGTACTGTCAGATCTTCCATTATTTGTATATATATAATTCACTGATTAGATCTCATCGTGCCTGTTTTTGATCATGAAACTATGCCTATTTAGTTCTATTATCACATGTTCATCAGACCTGTTCCTATATGCCTATCTTGTCACTATTCCCAATTTTTTCACTGTATGCTTATTAGTTGCTATGCCTATTTTTGTCGTCATATGTCAATCTTGTTATTATGATTATTTATGTTCTCTTCCCTTTTTATTTTATAGTCAGGCTATCTTCGAGCCTAGGCATAATGCTGAAATATGCGAACGCGTGAAATTGTGAATGAGGGGAAAACGTTAAAATTGGAGAATAGCTTGTGTTGGGAAATATGGGCATAAATTGAAAGAAATACATGAATATGGATTTGAGGCATAAATCAAATTGTGATTAAGATCTTAAATTTAGGGCATATGGTACATGATAAATATGACTTGGAAAAGGGGCATAAAAACCTATAACGAAATAGGGATAATTGTTAAAGAAGGAAAATGCCTAGAATTACAGTAATTAGAAACTGTAACTGCACTTAGACACGAGGCTAGATTACACTTGTGGTCGAAGTCTTCCCGGACCCGCCCGACATATCCATCGACCACAAGTGGTGAATCTAATGTGAGGGCTCAAAGTGCATAAACGTATAATGTGCTAATACACGAGGTTAATTCTGACTTATGGAAGAAGTCTGCTCGGACCTGACTGACATATCCAACATCCATAAGTTGTAGGCTTAATGTGGGAGGTCTAGCGCATTATAACATAAATGAATAAATGATAATGGATACTTAACCTGGTTGGATCCATAGGGGTTATATGAACATGTTAACTTGAGTAGGGGTTAAGTAAACTTGCTTGAAATAGTGGGAGGGTTAAGTATATCTTGGGGAGGTGGGTAATATTTAAATATAGACCCACAAACTTAACCTGTGGGGTTATGCAATCTTTTTACACTGGTATGGCATGCAATCTTTTTTACTCTGGTATAGCGTGCAATCGTTTTACTCTGGTATGGCATAACCTATGGAAAACCTTGTAGTGCAGATGCAAGCATAGGGGGAAGCTTTTATCTTCTTGTGTGTGGGACCCGTTTCAGTCAGTAACTCATATATAGGTATCAAACGAGTAATCCAAACTAGGTCGGAGTCGGGGCACACTTACTCGACTGATTGTAAGAGATCAAAAATTCGGGCACGGCATGGGGAGCGCATTCCGACAGAGTCATGTACATGTAAGGGTCCGGTAGAGGAGGCTAAGGCGCTATGGCATTAGTAGATATGGTTGTGCATTTCCTGAAAATAAAGGGTTTCCACTTTAGGAAGTAATACATCCTACGGTGGGGCCAGCACAAAGTATCTATGGAGCCGATTGATTCGGGTAGTAATTAGGGTACATTTAGACTCTGGTATGTTTAGGAACCCATTATTATCCTTAGGGTTAACTCTGGTATGTTTAGTTGGGCAACCTGGTATTGTATGGAGTTAAACCTCTCACTAGAAGTATGCCTAAGTCTGTCACCTTGTAATTGTTGGGGATCATCTTGTTCGTATGACACTAGTATTGGTGCACAGAAAGTACTAAAGAAGCGCAATATATTCTATCATGTTTATCATGTTTTCCTTGTCATACCTGCCTTATTATGTTGTTATCTATTTCTCCAGTTCATATGCCTGTCATGATACTTTTACTTATTTATACGCTAAAAGTAACTGGATTTGCCAGACTTATGTCTGACCTATTTTGCTTCCTCTTCTTTCTCTTCCGCCCCCTCCCCACCCCCCGGGGTTCTCAAGGTGGAAATACTCAAGCTTGATTAGGATCCTGCTTGGAGCTGCTTAGACGTACTGCTAGATTTCATATCTCTTTACTATGGATATGTTTTGGGGATTATGCTTCTTTTATTATTGTACTCTGATGATTTTAGTACAAGACAGAAATTTAAAATTGATGTACTAGGTTTTATGCATTTCAGATTTATGATGTAACTATGTTTTGAACCACGATGTTTTCTGCTTAATGAAAGTTTTCAATTCCGCTGCTATTTTATCTCTATCTTGTCATGTTTCTGTTTACATATAACGCTTCACGAAACTTAATGAATTCTCTTAACGAGTGACATTAATGGACGTGGGGTGTCACACTTGGTATCAAAGCTGAAGGTTACCAGATCGGATAAAAGATTTTGAAAATTATTTTCAAAAAGGTTTTAAAAGAAAGCATTTTCAAAAGAAAGGTCTGTTTTGAAGCACATATTCCCCAAAGCCATATGTAATATCTTTCGATTCTCTGTTTGAATCCTTTTTCCCTTTTCTTTTCAGCACGTCTAGAGAACCTAATATTCCTGAGGGCGTTACGATACCAGGCTGGTTCCGTAGATATCTAGAGGCCACGGCGCCTGTCGGTGGTCAAGCAGATGTTCCTCCCCCAGCTGCACCCTTTGTTCCTCATCCTCCTCCTCCGGGAGTAGATAATTTCTCTAAGATCTGCAAAGATTTCTGTGTTATGGGTGGAAAGCCATTCCGATGAACCGAAACTTCCGTAGAGGTAAGGAATTGGCTTAAAGAGACGGAGGATTTGTTTGGAATTTTCGAAGTTGAAGATCGTAGGAAGATTCAGTTAGTCGCTTAGCTGCTGAAAGATGAGGATTCATTCTGGTGGAATGTGACGCAAGCAGGGCGTCTAGTGGAGACTTGGGATGATTTTCGGCAGAGGTTTGAAATGAAGTTTCTTTCTCAAGCTAAGAAAAGTATGCAAATGGAAAGGTTTCTGGCACTCAAGCAAGGAGGCATGACTGTCAAAGAGTATGTTAACAAATTCAATCAACTGGCGAGATTTGGGTAGGAGCGAGTGGATACCCCGCATAAGAAACCTTGTAGTTTGCTAAAAGACTGAATGAACCCCTCCATGGGTTATCTATGTCTCATATTCTGATTGGAGCAACTTTTGAAAGGCTTGTTGATATGGCATTAATGTATGAGGAAGATAAAGCTAAAAAGAAAGAGGCTAAGCTTGAGGAAACACAAGACAAGAAGTATGGCCCAATAAGGGACAACAACAACAACAAAAGAAAGGTGGAAAGAACGACAAGGCTAAAGATAAAAGGAAGTGTCATAATTGCGGACGCGAGGGTCACTTAATTAAGGACTGCAAAAGAAGGAAGAATGCTTGTTTCAATTGTGGAGAGGTCGGACACTTTTCTAAGGAGTGCCCGAAGAAGCAAGGACAAAGTCAAAGGGCAGGATCTTCGGGAGGGTAGTGCATGCTCTCGTGGCCAGTGCACCAGACAGAGGTAGGAAAGTTTCCATTAAAGGTTTAATTTCTCTTTCCAATCATCTTGTTAGAACTCTTTTTGATTCGGGCACATCATATTCTTTTATATCTTATTGTGTGGTTGAGTCTCTACACCTTAGTACTAATATGGTTTTGGATCCCGTTGTTGTCTCAAACCCCATTGGGGGTATGGCTCATATGTCCATGATTTGTCGGAGTTTGAGAATATCTGTGTTAGGCATCGAATTTGAATGCGACACATATGTGCTTGGTTTCGTGGGCTATGGATTGATTCTAGGGATGGATTAGCTAGCCATATATGCTGTCATTTTGATTTGTGAGAGGAGGGTCGTTAGACTTTTGCTTGACATGGGAGAACCCTCGAGATTTCTTGTGACCCAAAGGGGTCTGTCATGCTCTTAGTTTCCTAGAGTCAGCAGATGCATCTATCGATGATATGCGATTTGAACCAGTAGTCTGTGAGTACCCTGATGTTTTTGAGGGGGTTCGGGGTTTACCTCCGAGGCGCGAGATCGATTTTTGTGTATACTTGGTGGACAACGCAAAACTAGTTGCATTGCCTCTGCGCTTTATGGCTCCAAGAGAAATAAGGGAGCTCAGCAAGCAAGTGAGGGAGCTACTTGAGAAAGGGTTTATTAGGCGAAGCATATCTGAATGGGGTGCTCTAGTGGTATTCGCAACTAAGGCGGATAGTTCACTTCGCTTATGTGTAGACTATAGAGAGTTGAATAAACTCACTAAGAAGAACAGGCATCCACTTCCGAGGATAGATGATTTGTTTGACCAGCTTATTCGTGCATCTGTTTTCTCTCAGTTAGACTTGGACACGGGGTTTCATCGGTTGGGGGTAGCTGAAGACTGTATAGACAAGGCCGCTTTTAGAACTCCAGATGGTTTCTTCGAGTGGCTCATTATGCCTTTTGGGTTGACGAATGGACCCGCCTATTTTGTCGATCTGATGAGTAGGCTGTTTCGGGAGTTTCTAAATAAGTTTTTCATGGTCTTTGTTGATGACATTTTGATTTTCTCGAAGAGCGAGGAAGAGCATGCCTTACATATAAGGGAGATTTTGAAAACTCTCTGTGCGCAGCAGCTTAAGGAAAAGTTCTCTAAATGTTATTTTTGGAGAAAAGAAGTGAGATTCCTAGGGCATGTGGTTTCTAAAGATGGGATAGCGGTTGATACCACGAAGGTAGTTGTAGTTCAAGATTGGCAGATTCCAAAGAATGCAATGGAGGCGAGAAGTTTTCTTGGTTTAACGGGCTATTATAGGAAGTTCATTAAGGACTTCACAAAGATATCAACCCTACTCACCAGGTTGACGAAGAAGAATCTGATATTTTCTTGGGATGTAGATTGTGACGATGCTTTCCAGCGATTGGAGAGGGCTCTGATGACAGCTCTAGTCTTAACCTTGCCCGATGGGAACAAAGTTTCCACAGTATACACTGATGCATGTGGTACATGGCTTGGTACGGTTCTGATGTAAGAGGGAAGGGTATTATGTTATGGAGGAAGACATCTAAGGGTTCATGAGAAGAACTACCTTACTCATGACCTAGAGCTAGCTGCCATAGTATTTGCACTTAAGACGTGGCGTCATTATTTACTTGGAGAGAAGTTTGAGCTGTACACCGACCATAAATCTCTCAAGTACTTGTTCTTACAGAAGGATCTTAATTTAAGGCAACAAAGATGGATGGATTTCCTAGCGTCCTATGACTTTAAGACTGCTTACACCCCTGGCAAGGGTAATGTGGTGGCAGACGCATTGAGTAGGCAGAGGGTGGCTTTAAGTCCTCAGTTTATCGAGAGAAAAAGCCTGGAGTTTATATCGACTTTTGATTTTAGACCCTCTACCGAGTTTTTACCTGGTTTATTGGCATCACTGGAGGTGCGACCTACTCTTATGGATCAGATAGGAGCTTCACAGCGAGAGGATCCACAAATTTCAAACATCTTGGACAGGCTCAGTAGAAGGGAGACTTCTAGTCACCTCAGTAGATATTCCATAGACGATAGAGGGTAGTTGCGACGAAATGGAAGGCTTTGTGTTCCCCGAGTTGGAAGTTTGTTAAAGACAGTCCTAGAGGAAGCCCATCATTCAAAGATGACTATACATCCAAGCGGTGATAAGATGTATAAAGATATGAAGAGGCTTTTCTTTTGGGTTGGTATGAAGAAAGATGTGGTGGAGTTTGATTCTCAATGTTTGATTTTCCAACAAGTCAAAGCTAAGAAAAAGAAGCCCAGTGGTTTACTTCATCCTTTGGAGGTCCCACAGTGGAAGTGGGAGAGTGTCTCTATGGATTTCATTGATAGTTTGCCTAGATCTAGGAAAGGCAACACCATTATTTGGGTTATAGTAGACAAACTTACTAAGAGCGCTCACTTCATTCCAGTTAAGTGTAAGAGGACGGTAGCTTGGTTGGCAGCAATTTACGTTCATGAGATAGTCCATCTTCATGGAGTACCTTCCAGTATCATAAGTGATCATGACCCCATTTTCACCAGTGAATTTTGGAGGAGCTTGCAAGAAGCATTAGGTACAAAGTTGTGTTTGAGCACTGCTTATCACCCTCAGACCGATGGACAAACGAAGGGGTGAATAGAGTTCTTGAGGATTTTTTAAGATTGTGTTCCTATACTTCGGAGGGACTTGGGGAGAGCACCTTCCTTTAGTAGAATTCGCCTACAACAACAGTTATCTACCTAGTATTGGCATGGCACCCTACGGACGACCTTGTAGATCACCGACTTGTTGGTGCAAATCTACAGAAAGACTTCTACTTGGACCGCATATGGTTAGAGAAACTACCGAAAAGATTAATCTTATTAGACAACGAATGGAGACAAATCAGGACAGGCAAAAGTCCTACATAGATAAGAGAAAGACTGACATTGAGTCTGAGATGAGAAATATGGTTTTCATTAAGGTATCACCATTAAGGAATGTGGTTCGCTTTGGATCTGTAGGGAAATTGGCACCTAGATTTGTAGGACCATCTCCCATAACAGAAAGGATTGGCCAAATGGCCTATTGAGTAAAGCTACCAGAGAGACTATCTACATGATGTTTTCCACGTTTCTTATTTACGAAAGTGCTTACATGATATTGCAGAAGTAGTGGAGCCGAGCATGCTTGAGGAAGTAGAGGTGGAACGGGAGGCGACAGTTAGATGAGTTCCAACCCGTGTTCTTGGATCAGAAGTTAAAAATCTACACAACTGAGAAGTTATGTTGATGAAAGTTCAGTGGGGAGATAGCCAAGAGGATGCAACTTGGGAGACTGAAGACAAGATTCGTGCTTCATACACTTTTTCTTTTCAAGGGTATGTCCTTAGCTTCTTTTCTAAAGCTTTTATTTATGCTTGTTTCTATCAATTAAGTATATCCTGTTAATCGAATCTTCAACCTTTGGGTAGGAATCCCATGAATGTAAACATGTGTT
Organism: Allium sativum; assembly: GCA_030737875.1. Classification (NCBI taxonomy): domain Eukaryota; kingdom Viridiplantae; phylum Streptophyta; class Magnoliopsida; order Asparagales; family Amaryllidaceae; genus Allium; species Allium sativum. The sequence goes on along the minus strand of CM060916.1, from coordinate 742,565,971 downwards.
TGAGATATGTTATGTTTGATGGATGCAAGTGTTTGCTAGTGATTGCTCGTGGATACATATGCACACACAATAGGCACTAGATCGGCTCAATCACTCTCATACAGCATATGGATGTGTGTGCATTTTTCTTCTTTTTATGGATGAAAGTGGTTGTATCATCATATGGATGTTGCATTTGGACGAATGATTGTGCACACATATAGAACTTACATGTTATATTAGGATTATTTGCATGCATGTTGGATTCATGGCACTAACATACATTGCATTAAGGAGGTCGACTGAATCAGTAAACCGCCTAATCTTTCGCATTAGTGTAGGGGCATATACGCACACCTTTGAATATGTTCATATAAGCATTAGAAATCATTAAGGACAATGCATGCTCGTGATTGGTGGATGAGTAGACGGGTGATGGATGTTAGGACATACATTCTTCTTAACTTGGAGATTTCGGAGACGAAATCCTTTGAGTAGGGGAAAATGTAACACCTCATAATTTTACAACACACTAAAATGATAAACTAAGGAATGATTAATTTAATATTCAGAATTAAGTGAAACGGACTGTGCCATTGCATTTGTCTCGAAATTCTAGTTAAAATAGACACCTGGTTTGCGTAAAACGAACAACGTATGAAGAAGATATTAAGGTTTGAAGTTTGTATACGCATAAGAAGAATATGTATATAATCAATCCAGAATTCAAAACAATTCAAAATCGAACAGCAGAAAGGGGAGCGGGAAAAATCCCATCCATGGGTGTTGACCCATGGGTCGACCCCATCAAGGGGGTGTCGACCCACACCATGGGAGGTCGACCCCCATGTAAATCTGGGCAGATTTCTTGTTTTGTACGTGGACTGATTTCTATGCAAAATTTGTTGGCTGATGGCTATAAATAAGACCCCATCTTCTTCAACAATCAAGTCATTCAAGTTTAGAGATTAGCCTTCATCTTCATCAACAATCAAGTCATTTAAGTTTAGAGATCTGTGATTCAACATCTGCAATTACTCTTTTATTTCTTAGATCCAATCACAGTGAGTCTACGTTATTTTTAAATATGAATACTTAAAAGATAATCTTAACATGGTTATAAATTGGATCTAAGCCTATGACTAATTGAATCATATCATATCTACCATAACCTGTGTATCTAAGTTATTTTGACATAACTATGAATTGGAACTAAGCCTATGCCTATTTAACATGTCAGGTCTGCCATTATTTGTATATCTAATTCACTAATTAGATCTTATCATGCTTGTTTATGATCATGACACCATGCCTAATTATTTCTATTATCACATGTTCATCAGATCTGTTCCTATATGTCTATCTTGTCACTATGCCCAATTTTGTCACTGTAGGCTTATTAGTTATGCTTATTTTTGTCATCATATGTCAATCTCGTTATTATGATTAATTCTGTTCTCTTCCCTTCTTCTCTTCCCTTTTTATTTTATAGCCAAACTACCTTCGAGCCTAGGCATACCGCTGAAATATGCGAATGCGTGAAATTGGGAATGAGGGGAAAACATTAAAATTGGTGCATAATTTCTAATGGGAAATTTGGGCATAAATTGAATGAAATACATGAATATGGATTTGGGGCATAAATCAAATTGTGATTTAGATCTTAAATTTTGGGAATATGGTAAATGATAAGTATGAGTTGGAAAAGAGGCATGAAAACCTATAATGAAATAGGAATAATTGTTAAAGAAGGAAAATGCCTAGAATTACAGTAATTAGAAACTGTAACCGTGCTTTGATACGAGATTAGATTACACTTATGGCAGAAGTCTCCCCGGACCCGCCCGGCATATCCAGCGACCACAAGTGGTGAATCTAATGTGAGGGTTCTAATTGCACAAACGTGTAACGTGTTACGAGGTTAAGTATGACTTGTGGAAGAAGTCAGCCCGGACCCGCCCGCATATCCAACACCCACAAGTTGTAGACTTAATGTGGGAGGTATAGCGCATTATAACCATAAATGAATAAATGGTAATGAATACTTAACCTGGTTGGATCCATAGGGGTTACATGAACATGTTAACTTGAGTTGGGATTAAGTAAACTTGCATGAAATAGTGGGAGGGTTATGTATATCTTCAGGAGGTGGGTAATATTTAAATATAGGCCCACAAACTTAACCTATGGGGTTATGCAATATTTTTACACTGGTATGGCATGCAATCTTTTTTACTCTGGTATGGCGTGCAATCTTTTTACTCCGATATGGCATAACCTATGGAAAACCTAGTAGTGCGGATGTAAGCGTAGGAGGAAGCTTGTATCATCTTGTGTGTGGGAGCCGTTTCTATCAGTAACCCATATATAGGTATCAAACGAGTGCTCTGAACTTGGTCGGAGTCGGGGCACGCTTACTCGGCTGACTGTAAGAGATCCAAAAGTGGGGGATGGTGTGGCGGCGCATTCCGATGGAGTCATGTGCGTGCATGGTCCGGGCAGAGGAGGTTAAGACGTTGTGACATCAGTGTACATCCTGGAAATAAAGGGTTGCCACTTTAGGAAGTGTTCGACAACGGATATTCTATCGATTAGAAAACTATCGTGAAGTTTAATAAACCGCGAGCGCACGGCGTAGATTGTAGTATGCATGCGAGTACGAATCGATCCACGAAGAAAGAATAATTTTAAATTCTATTCAATCAAATTAAACCAAACTTTAAAATGTGTTAACTAAAATTTAACAAAACTAATGAATATGTTGAGAATGAATGGCTAAGAGAAATTTAGAGGCGTTTTCACTCTCTAGATCACATAAATCAACATGATGAAGTTATGATCTCTTTTGTTTGGTCATAAGTGAGATTAGTTATTTGTTTATCATAAGTACGACATATTTATGCTATTAATTAGCATCACATAAGTCATCAAACTGTAGCACAAATCTAATTCACTATTCAATTCTCATGAAAAAGACAACAAGTTGAAAGAAACATCAATTTTAAGCATACTCTATTTAGTAATATACAATATCAAATGTTGATTAACACTTCCACTTTTTGCCAAAATCATATATAGATGAAGAGACAAATTTCGTTGTGTTATTTGATCAAGCATGATCTATCCTCTATTAATTAGAGGCATATATCATCAAAACCAAGCATGATTAACAAAATATACTAAACATCCATTCTTTAATAAGCACAAGTAGAGAGCATGAAAAATAAACTATGTTGAATCTAGCTGTGTGATTAGAGAGATTTATCACTCCTAAATTGTAGGGGTTTCGCTCCTCATTTGTGTGATTATTTCAACACCAATAGATTTCAATGTTGAAGAACAACTTTAATAGAGAGTAGATAATGAAGAAAAGATATTAATTACTTACGTGAAAATAAATCTAAACTACTAACAATAAAAACAGAGAGTATGAATAGACATGAATGTTAAATAGAACATAAACATGACGTAAAAGAAAGAGGCTTAGAAGCCATTTTTTGTTTATTTGATCACTTATACTTTCATTTGCTAAAAAAGATCCTCCAATACATGAAACAAAGGGGTATATATACATGATCAAAAGCCCTAAAACCCTAATCATTTTCCTTGGGAATCCTTAAAATGCTCATTCATGAAGCTTCTAATTGCCATTAGCCACTAATAAGTCATGTAGAATGAATGAGGCCTTTTGTCTCATTCAATTAGTCTTTAATATGAAGCTTAAGAGAAAGTGGGCTAGTTGAAAGGTGTGGGACTCCACTATCCATAAAATGAATTAATTCTTTGCCTCCTTTCGTGTAAATGCATGCTTTCCCTCATCTCTTCATGTGTATATTTCCTTTAAGCTCCAAAATTCCTACAAGAGATAATCACAAGGAACAAGTAAAAGATTTCACAAATTAAAACATGCACGAGTGACCACTTTCTCCCAAAATAAGTGATGATTTTGAAAATGTTTAAAACATGGTTTGATCATATAAAATAAGTAAAAATGTTCATTTATTCAACTAAACAAGAATAAATATGTGAATATAAATGTGCATTTTTACGTGCACATCAGGAAGTGATACATCCTATTGTGTGTGTGTGTGTGTATATATATATATATGGAACATATATATCGTCAATTTTTTTTAGTAGAGCCGACGGGGTTGAGTGGTCACCTACTACTTTTATTAATATACTGAACAGGAAAACATAGTTACAAGAAGAGAAAACAAAAACAAAAAAGAGAACAGAGATGCACACGGCATATTAAAAGCTACAAGAAGCTAAATAAAAAACACAAATCCAAAAACTACAAGCTGCAGTTGCTTCGCATCCACAGCATCAAGAAGCAAAAATGCCCGGATCAAAAGCAAATTTCAAATATCTCGATATATCTTTCAACTCATGCCACAATTTCAATTTGAACTGGCGACTGTCAAGCACTCTAGCAGGATCAAAAACTTTTAAATTTTGCATGTTCCACACATTGTATAAGAATTTCTTGGGCACATTGTTATATATTCTAGCTCTTCTGCTTTTGCCCTTAATCTTAATTCTGATCTCTTCTCAATCGTTTTGACTGCGTTGGTTCATATATGCAACACCAATCTTCTTTGGCGTTTGCTTCTACATCAGGTTGATCACGTTACATTCAAAGAAAATCTGTTCTCTCATTTCCAAATCTGAACTGCAAAAATCACATAAACCATCCAATTTCATGCCACGCTCACGCAACTTATCTTTAGCTAGAATGGAACCATTCTTGATCTTCCACGAGATAAGATTCCCCTTCTCGCTATTGTCCCTCCACAAGATTACCTTTTTCCATCTGCAATTCAAGATAACAGCAGTACCTTGCAATGCATTGTACAAAAATTGAATTTGAAACTGCATACCAAGCTAACTCCACTGTGTATATTATAAAAACTATCATTCACCCAAACATTAGTTATAAGTATCTATAAATTTTTGATTCTATGATTCAAGGTCGGTGGGAAGTTCAGTTGGTTCTCCAGGAAGACAGAAGATACGGTGATGTTGTAGTTGATCCTTGATTGATATATGTCAAGATAGGTGATGATGTTAATAGTGATCATCCCAAAATCACACTAGGGGTCGAGCCAAAACTTCACAGTATTGTATGCTTTCTTACCAAATTTAAAAAACGACACAAAATGTTCTCTGAGTTTAATTAAAATATATCATCAAATTTGATATTGTTATTTTTCAATATTTTTCTTATAACATTTATGTAACACCCCACACTTTTCTAAGCCCAAATTTCGAGACAAATCGAAACTCAAACACATCCAAGCATGGAGCATGTAAATCTAGTACCTGCAAACAAATGAGCATGAGCATAATCAGAGTAATGTTAAATAACTCACAGTGGAAACAAAATAGGATACTAGTATTAACCTAAGTAACTACCTTTTTCAAAGTGAGTCACTATGTCAATACCAAGCATGGGAGAGAATGAGAACCGAAAGCCAAACTTAGATACCTGTGAGAACCCGACCTTCTCTAGAAAACCAGAGAGGTTGTAATGAGGAGGGGGTCAGAACAACAAATTCTTGTGAACTAGAAGAGTACAACACAATTTACAATACACTGATGTATTCTGTTTGGTTCAACCAAAGATATATGCCTACCAAGGCTAGTAATCCTAACCTAACCTTGAAAACATTTACGCACGACTCTAACCACCATACTCGAGGTAGTATTCCCAATGATAACGATACCGAGATAGAACGTTCACGCATACATTTATGATGCCTTTAAACCATAATTTAACCGATTACTAAGCAGAGAGGTGGACTCCTAACTACAGAGTTTAGTTACTTATGTGTGTCTATTTAGCCACACAAAGTCTCACTATCAAATGATAGATAAGGGTGGATCCTCTTGATCACTTAAGACCCTAGGCGGACCTATTGGTCGCTTAATACCTCTCGATGGTTTACTCAACACAATTACAAACTAGAGGACACTAGCTACAGGTCCTAGTAATTAAAGCTTTTGTCATTCACGCATATAAACCCATGCCCCACATAAGGCGAGAGATAGTAAGAAGCCACTTAAGATCACTAGGTTAGGTAGATGTAGCACACCGTTTAAGGCCACCTGGTGGAGGTCCCCTTCATTACTATCTAACATGCCTTATTGGATAATCTCCTAGACGCTTAATACTTTCCGTAGGATAGATAGCCCTATGAAATGACCATACCGGACATTTTTAAATCCACGTTTAGGTGGGATTCGCATACCATTTAAGACCCCTAACTGGAGGACCTAATCCCAAGTGGACTTCTCAACCCAAGTCAATTAAGACCCAAGAAAGCGGACTATTCAAGCTCGTACCCAGTTAGCCTTTAATGCTTCCATTATTTGGAGGTGGGCTACGATATCGCTTAATACATTTTTATAGGTGGATCTAACTTCCTATGACCTTAATCCTAAAGCAGGCAACGTTATTGAGTTATTCCCGTTGGTTTCTCTTTACAAAATACCATACGTACACAAACTAACTATCGTCACGGGTTCCTATGGTTAATGATATTTCATGACAGTTGGACATATATTCAACTGCTGGAAAGTGCAGACTGTTGCCAAATAAGGTAACCGACCTTGCTAACCGACCTCGCATTATTAACCTACTAAGTCAATTTATAACTTTTAATTATAAGTTCTAGATTAACTAGTATAAAATAAGGAAAGTTATATACTTCTTAGCCTAGGATATTTTTTTAAATTATTTTCCTTATTGGACTTAATATTTAAAATAACAATCAATAACCATTAATCCCCTTTTTATTTTATTTATTTTTATTTAATAGGGTTATGGCTATTTATGACCATAACGGTCATATTTTCCTAAGACATTAATTATCCTTAATTATCAGTCCCATATTATCTATTAGTTGCACCCCAAAAAATACAACTAATTTATTAATTTATTGTCTGTTGTATATATGTATGTATATTTTAATGCGTAGGAACCCTCACATTAAGCCGGCCACTTGTGGATGTTGGATTTGTCGGGCGGTTCCGGATAAACTTCTACCACAAGTTAATCTTAACCTTGTATCTTAGTGCGATTATAAATTAAATTCCCTAATTGGGGTTTGTAACATTAATCCTAGACAATTAAGAAACGTAACCATTAGGCTTACTACCTAATTAAACTTGTTTTCCCCAAATCAATGACGGTTACGATATTATTTACTTATTTATGACCTTATTTATAGTAATATATAATACTAATTACTATAATGGTCACATCATGTATTTTCATTTAATATGGATTACATTTACATGTATAATTCCAGAAAAATGAAAACCATTTAAACACACAAACATTCATTATAATAAATTCCGTTGTTTACGTAGATTTGGATGGATAGTGTGTGTATATATGTTTATATTTTTCGCGTCGTTAACGTAGTTATTTGTAACAACCCGTATTTCGATAACATGTTAAGACGAGAATCAAGGCAGAATTTAATTTTAAAATTCTGAATCAAGTAAAATGGGTTATGCCGTTGCGTCCGTCTCGGAAAAATACGCGAAATAGAGTCTGAGTTTTCGAGAATCGGAGTCCGTATGACCAAGTTATGGTCCGACGAAGTTTTCAGAAAATTCAAGTTCAAAAACGAGTTCTAATTTCGAAAATTTGGCCTAGAAGGCTAGGCGGGAAAATTCCCGCCAGCCACCCCAAGTCGACAGCCCTGTCGACTTGGGAGTCGACATGGCATGACCCAAGTCGACAGCCCTGTCGACTTGGGTGTCGACTTATGGTGGCCGGGCAGTTTTGCCTGGTGCACCTGTTTTCTGTTTTGGTTAGGTTTTTGGGCCTGGTTCGAAATCTGATGGTCCAGGTTGATCCTAGGGTTAATCATAAGGTCCTAATCACTCCTAATCTCTATAAATAAGCCCCTAACCTACCCCTAAATCCTCATTATTCATTCATGCAACTAAACTATGGCAAAATTATTACTCTCATGGCCTCCACTCTCATTCTAAAATTCCTAAGTAAATTCCTATGAGAGATTCATGTTCATTCAAGTGTTTTCAAGCATGAATGGATGTTGTTAGCTTGCATTCAAGTCAAGTTGCAACATTTCTATTTCAAAGCAAGGGTTTTATTGATTTGGAGCTTTCATATTGGGTTTATTTGATTGCATAAGAGCTTCGTATCAATCTTTGTCTTGCATTTCGATTTGTGCCTTCATAGCAATGTAAGCCCTTTCCCTACTCTTAGATATTAACTATGAAGTTAAATGTTCATGTTGCAAGTTTGGGTTTGATCATTAAGTATGAAACATGCTATCATGTCATGCAAGTTTATGAAGTCATTATCTTGATCTTGTGGGCTAAAAGCTACAACCTTTATGTTGAAATGTTGCATTATGCAACATGAGAACCCTCATAACCTTTATGTCAACTTGCATATGAAGTCATAACCCTTATATGATGATATATGCGAGTTACTAGTCATCATTCCATGTCTTTTGTCACCATGATTCGCTTATGTGCCAAGTTTGGGTTTATGCATGTTTTTGAGGCTTAAGAATGTAACATGCAAGTTAATGAACACATTTGTGCCTCATTTGCCACCATGATTAACTTGTGGCTTAATATCCATTTTTGTCATGCCTTTGCCAAGTCTCTTCTTTTAATCCATTACGTTGTTGCGAACATATATGCGAGTTTAAAAGCATTGGGTTATGTTATGGGTAATTTCTAATGACATGAAAATATAACTTAAAAACATGACTTGAAATATAACATGGAAGTTGACATGTAAGTATGCTTGAAAATATGAAATTGGGAATTTACCTATTAAGTTAGGTCTACCCATACTATGGAATTGGGAATTTACCTATTGAGTTAGGTCTACCCATATTCTTAAGAAAACTTGAATATGAACATGACACTAGACTAAACATGAAAGTGACCAACTCGAGGTTGGGTTGAGTTTGCAACGTAAAACTACCCGGAACCGACCGGCCTAACTAGTAGTTGCAAACAATAGGACCCAATGTGAGAAGTTGGTCATGTTGTGCTTGAACCCGAGGTTAGACCAAGTTGTGGTGTAAAGCTACCCGGAACCGACCGGCTTAACTAGTAACCACAACAAAGTCTGATGTGAGAGGTTGAGGTGCATTAAGTAATTAATGCCACATGATAGGGTTAAGTTAATTTGATTAATGACTCTTAACCAAATATGACATGGACAAATGGGTTAAGTAATTTGATTAGGCTAACGATACTTAACAAAACATGACAAGGTTGGGTAGGTTAAGTAACTTGATTTGCCTAATGACACTTAACCATTTTTTATACGACTAGTGGACGGGGTTAAGTTAACCAACACTTAACCAAACCAACACGTGAATTTGATACGGTTAATTAAGCTTTCCTAATTACACTTAACCGTATAATACAGTTAGGGGATGTGGTTAAGTTAACCTAGACTTAACCCATCCAATTCGGTGATTTTGAAGTGGTTAAGTTAACCAACACTTAACCAATCTAACTCGGTAATTTTGAAGTGATTAAGTAACCTATACTTAAACACTCCAACTCGGTTATTTGATAAGGTTAAGTTAACCAATACTTAACCAATCTAACGTGATAACATGATAAGGCTAAGTCACGAATCGTTTGAATACACTTGACCGATTTGACTAAGTAAATTGATAGGGTCAAGTTAATATATACTTAACCAATCTAGAATGATAATTGGACGAGGTTAAGTCGTGAATTGCTTAATATACTTAACCAACTTGACACATGGTTTGTAGGGTTAAGTCTTGAACTTGGATACTTAGCCAATTTTGACATGATTTGTAGACGGATTAAGTCATGAACTTAAGTGACACTTAATCCATTATATAAACCCTAGTTCAGAGAATTAGGTGGATAACCGTAATTAACAAGAATAACGGGAATAAGCTAAGTGGTAAACCTTAGTTGGAGAATAGCTAAGTAATAATTCTTAGTCAAGGAATTTTGGACCAGTTCATAGATTGGATGAGTAACCCGATACGGTAGGTCATCGTTTAAGCACACGAGTAGGAGCAAGTTATCTGATTTAGATAAAAGCTCCAGCGAACTGGGTAACGAAGCAGCGGCTTCGGGGAACGTGAGGATATTCTTGGTATCCCTTTGTGAGCTGCCAGGTGATCGCACTAGGCTCACGAGAGGTTAAGGTCTGCGTTAGAAGAACCAAGAGTATGCCTTGGTTGCTATACGAGCGACCTAAAGACGGGGATGGATAGGGGATAGTCGACGATACACGGTAGTGGCCTAGATAGCATTTCGTCAGGCTACCTTCCATCTTTGGTCAAGCGTGTACGTACGGAAAGGCAGAGAACACCCAAAAAACCATAATTGCTATCTAATTATGGTTGCGGTAAGGCTAGGATGTGGGTTGGCCAGTAGTGTGTTCTCATACAGGATTTATCCTGTCTTGTCTTTCACTAGTTGAGGGAGTGGTCTCGTGGGACCATAGCCACGTATAGGAAAAATAGACCTTAGCATCTGCATCGGCAGATAAATCGAAAGCTCCCGACCGAGTCCTGTATTTCTTGATCTTCCCTGTGACAGGACTCGGATGGCACGATGTGATACATGTGCATACAGTCATGGAAAAACGATTCACAATGAATGCGTGGGAAAAAGGGCGCGGTTGACGGTTAGCGTAATTCCTAGTGGCCCTGGGTGGTTGAACCCAAACCGAAATACGAAAACGTGCAATAGGTAAGCATAATCACTAGTGGTCCTAGGTGGCATAAGTCCTAGTTGCACAAACGATGATTCATGTTGGGAAAGCCTAGCTAGGTCTAGGGTAACAGTCCAAACGAGCTTAAGGATCATGGAATTACATCGGAGTAGTATAGAACCTCATGGGAAAGCCCGTACGGTCTACGGCAAGGAACTGAACATTTACATGGAAAGAAACATACGAGTTGAGTAACGTATAAATGCGATATATTAGGTTGACATGAACCATTACGCGACTTTTGAGTAAGGGTCATTCATGGTTAACACATGATACGGTGGGGATACTAGTATGGTAGGTGCAGAGCTAAAATACAGGATAGATACCATGGGACGTTATACGTGATAGATATCTTGGGAATATTATACTTGATAGGAACCTGACGATGGGATACCTTGTTTTATCTTGACATCGTAATTTATCATGACACCTTAGTTTATCTGAGTTCAGTAGTTCATCCTGTTATTTTGATTTAGCTTATCTATCTTATCATCATGCTTATGTTCATCTCAGTTAACTTTACTAGTTTTTATGCTGATAGTAGATAGGGCTTACTCAGTCTTTTTGACTGACCCGTTTTGTTTCGCTTCTTGTCTTCCGTTCCCCCCCCCAGGTTACAGGGAGGAAATACTGTTGTTTAATTCGGACTTCTTCTGCTTGAAGGTCATCATGGATGGCTTGGACTTTTCTTGGCTATGGCTACTTTACTGTTTTACTTGGGGAATAATTTTCGAAAATGTCTTTATGCTTCTTTACTATTGCAAGACAGGTTTTGATGTACTCTGATGTAAAAGGCTTTAGACCTTATTTATTCATGTTATGAAAGTTTGATTTTACTTCCGCTATTTTATATGTTCTGTCTTGTGATATTTCTGTGCATGTTTACCAATAATGCCCCTCTAAAGCTAGTGCATTCCCTTGCGAGTGACCCTAGCGGAGGCGGGGTGTTACATTATTTTTCTTTTTTTTATTATTGTTAGGTTTAATGTTTTGGTTCGAACTAGTAAACAAACATTTCTTTTTTGCATTCACTTCTGAAATAAAGTTCTAGATCTTACAAAAAGACTGTCAACTATAATTATTGTAAATTATGCCTGAATACTGCAATAAACACATTTCAATTCACAAGCTATATATATAATGTATATTTTGGAATAGTTGATGTAAACTACGCACAAATATATATCTTTATATTTGTACGTGAATTTACACAACTTTTCCCTTTTTCAGTTTTTGACATATTTCTTATTAATTTCAAAACAATGCCTTTTTAATAAAAATAGAGGAAAAGGCATTTTACAATAACTTGGTTAAAACCCAACAAAACTGAACACAAACTGGCTTATACATTTTTAATCAAAATTACATAATTTATCATTTTACATCGAAACTATAGGTCTGGAAGAAAACTACGTCTTAACAGTGTTTTGTGGGACTGATTTCCAGAACTACAGTGTTTACAATAACCACAATATATATAAAACATAATTGAAGGAAATAATATAAACAATCAATTAAGCCTACAAATTATAATATTATTCAATCCACAAATTTATACTTTCAGATTTTAACAACATTCATAAACAAATCTGATAGGCATCATTTTAGATTTAACAATAATATAAACAGATCTGATAAATACTAGGCATATATTTAACATCGAATACAAACAAAATAATAAGTTAATATAACTTTGTATGTAAATTTCTGACTCACCTGAAAGCATCTAAATCTGAATTATCTTTTAGGCCTACAGTTCCCAAATTCTTACAGATCTACGGTTATTCTGAAAAGGGATACTTACAAATTTAAATAGGAAAAGAAGGGAGAATTTGATTAAGAAGAGCTTAGACGTCAATCCATATCCTTTTCCACTTGAATCTGAATATCCCTTTCAAATTGTATTGTTTATATTTGGTTTGATTGTATATGAAACTATTTTTTTATTAAAAATTTATTTGAAGAGAAAGGAAAATTACAGAGCTTCACTGCTGCCTACAGATTTGTGTGGAAAAGAATAAGGCCTTAGCCATTTATTTATAGGAGTTGAAACGACCATGAACCATTAGATTAGATTAAATAAACATGGACAAATTTTCAAAAGAGACTAGTTTTTAAAACTAATAGCATAAATAGGCTAGTTCAAAAACTATCTGCAAATATAGGCTGGTTTTGACCAGCTCAGCGATGAGCTGACCAATTTTTTTTAAAATAACATGGGTCATACTTCTAAAATTCCCCCGCATATATTTGTATGGGCGCAACATGCCAAGTGCGCCCGTTATACTTTTGCATCCCGGGTTTATATACAAGCGTACCTCTACCAAACGACCTGTACTAAAGAGGCAAGTGGTAAACACCCATGCGCCAAGTCCTAGGAATATAGCTCATGAAAGCTCGGGCAATCATGCAACATAAGCACATATCTAAGTATTACATTTTTCCGACCTTTTACATTTTTACTCTAAAGTATTACAATTCTTAGACAGACCAAAATGTACTCCATCCAATCCCAACCCAAACAAAGAATAGCCTATTTTATTCTAACAACCTAATTTTAGAGCTGCAAGACTATATCATTTTAGTGCCTCCCCAAAAATTTCACTTTATTTTTCCATAAAACCTCAAGCATTATGATGGTAAGAAACTCACTTCAACTTGTATCAAGCTTTTGATTGCTCATTTGATTTGCATGTATATATTATGTTATAGTAATTTCGCAATAAGCAACTGCCAATCATTCCCTTCTAGATTTTTTGACAAAGTTTCATTTGTATGCCCCAATATGTTTGTATTAGTTATATTTGTACTGGCGCACTTGGCAAATGCGTCCATCCAAATATGTAGGGGCACACTTTAGAAGTGCGCCTCATATTTTTTTTCTAGAAAAGTGGTTAGTTCATTGTTGAGCTGGCTAAAATCATCATATATTTGCAAATAGTTTTTGAACTAGCCTACTTGTGCTATTAGTTTGAAAAACTAGCATCTTTCGTCCGTTTATATAATAATATATAAAAAAAACTACACCTTTTTAACCTAGCCGTCACTGGGATGATCTAGCTTAAAGCGGTCGACTGCTTTTACCAGGGTGTCGACCGCCATTCAGCCACTTCGCTCAGTGAAGGCGGGTTACTAAAGGAAATAAATATTATATTTATTATGTTTTATTATTTCCATCCGTTATTCGTATTTTGTCCGGAACTTTTTCATACAGACTCCGATCACAGAACTCCAATTCACGAAACTCCAAACATAAAAATTGACCAGAATTCCGAGATGAATGCAACGGTTAACTTTTCGTTGTCAAATTCCATCGTTTGCATAAATTCCTATTTTTTGAAATCTAATTATATAACTAATTTATTTATGGGGATTGTTAAAGGGACTCCTTTTTTTGTTAAGGGGGAATATTTTTAAGGGGACTTCCTTTAAAATAAAATTGTTAAGGGAGGGTTTGACTTTTTTATTTTAAAATAAGCATGGACTTTATTGTCCCTCGTAACGACATCTTCTCCCCCTTCATTGTCGTTCTCTTCTATTTTATCGAAACATACCTTGTTATTTATTAGAAAAAACCCAAACCCAAATCACTTGTTGTGTCAAGTTTTTTCCCGATGCTCAACTGTATGATTTATAGTGGTCTCATTAATTTTACATTATGTTTTCATGCAACATGCCACATATCCAGTCCTTACGGTCAAGTTTTGTTCTATGCAGCTTCAGCTTCTGGTTTCTAAATAAAACTATGCATGTTTTTTCAATTTGCATTAACAATTTATATACGCATCATTTCATTTCTTTCTAAATCTTAGTATAAAGCAGTGTGTCAAAGAGAAGTGGGAATTTGTCAAAAAAATAATGAACTCCCTGATTCAAGTGATTTGGCAAAGCATTTGGATGCTGAATTGAAGAAATAAGGTTTCATCGAACTTGATTGTTGATATGGTGAATCGTGGTTTTAATGCGTATCTGCTCAGATAGCTTCAGCCATCTTTGTATTAAACAAAATCAAGGTCCAGTTCTACCGTCCCATTATTGGATTTTCAAGTTTTTTTTGCATAATTTCATGTTTGTATATTAAAATGTTCTTCTGTAATATAAATGACATAAGCATATTAAAACGGTAACAGAGCACCATTGATTTCACAACGAAAACGGCAACGAAGGGACGTATAGTTTCAGGAAGATTTCAAATTTGTTCAGACGGTGAGTGGGTAGGTGGCGTTTATTATTTCATATAGTCATTAATTAAGATTTAGCTTTCTAGGTATAAGAGGATCATATGGGTAGTATTGGAATTTTTAATTATATTGTTAAGGGGAGGCTAACTTATTTTGTCTCCCCCCCCCCTTAACAATTCATCAAAAATTAAAAACTTGTCCCTCCCTTAACAAAAAATGGTGTCCCTTTAACAATCCCCTTATTTATTGTCAAAAATCTGGAGTTGTTACATTGTTCCCTACTTAATAGGAATTTCGTCCCGAAATTCTTACACTTACTTATCCTATCCTACACAGCCAAATTTTTTACATCTACTTTACACCAATGTGCGCATGTGCATAGTGTACATAATGCATTTTAACCATAAAACATGTATGCACAATGATTCTAGATCGGATCCTCCTATATGTATGCATTAAATGTTCAAAACAATTTGAAAACATGACGCAAAACAACCTAAATATACTGGCAGTTCTATATGAATGCAAAATTTGAAGATCCTTTTCACCCTTAAACCTCACATGACTATGAATAGAAGTGTGAAACACCCAATTTTGCATCTAAATCCTACCATCCAAAACGTCAACACATCCAATCGTTTTCTATTTAATTTCTCCAAAATCAGAAAATGAAAATCAAAGCGAAAAAATTTAACGTTCTCTTCGCTAATAAATATTTCATTTCCCATTTTACAGTGAAAATTTTAGCTCATTACCAAAAATACTCCAAAGATTTCCATCTGTGGACTGTAAAAGAGGCTTAAAACAAGCTCTAAGACGTAAAACGAGTTAATTAACAACTCGCGCGCATTGTTAACAAGTATAGAAACAACGTTTTCAAGGCTTAAAGTAGCTTTTCCTTGTCGTCGTTAGCATTTTTATCGCATCGTCATCCTATTGCACTGCTAGAACACGCACACAGACCATCCAAAAATCTTCCTTACACTGCTCATGTGACCAAAAATCGATTTCTTTTACAAAAATAAATTTCCCCTTTAAAGCTTTTTATATAAATCTTGAAAGTTTCTTTTCAACACTACTTCACTTTCCATATGAGATTCGCATAAAAATCAAAATTTTAGTAACGTGCGATTTGTGCCATTCAAACTGTCTATTTTAATGTAAAACAGATGTCTAAACGCACGTGAATTGGTATTTCCAAATTCTTCATTTTCGCGCAAACCGAAATAAAAGAAAGTGAATTAGTAAAAAAAATGATAAAAGTTTTTTTTTCAAACAAAATTTCCCAAAAAATTTAAAAATGTATTTTGCGAAAACTTAAACTAATCAACTATACATAACAAAATGTACTAATGGATTTCCCTCATTACTACTAAATTAAACATTATGACATACTAGTTACTAAATTGATTTTAGAGTTCATAAATGTTAGTCGATATTAATTAACAAACAACTTTTAGTCAAAGTGTGAAACTTAATTCACAAGCTGATCGTTAATCTATCGTTTACCTAAATCGTAAATGATGATAAATCATTTATCAACTAAGGATAGGGCTATTCCTCTCTTATGCATATATAGATTTATTACTACTTCGACTTTATTTAACCTTCAGACATTACCTTACTTCACCCTTAAAACGTGATTATCAATCTTATCTAGTTTCATCAGTATCCTTAATCAACCTAGTGTTATTAGCTGAAGAACTTGAAATCGAACTGTGTGATTCTAATCACAAGCTGTTTAGATTCATATTAAACATTCTTATTTGATTGATTATGTTCTACTAAAGCAATTAAGCATATTAAATCAAACAACGAATGATAGTGTTATCATTCCCTTAATCCCCAACTATACTCTATCTCTTTTGAAAACTTTTCTTTATATCAAAATATAGTCCAAATGGTAAAATTATTTCGTTTACCATAATTTCAAAACAAAAATCATTTATATATATCAAAATAACAAACATGCACTCGTATATGTATATAATACACTCAAACTCATTTTAGAGTATTGCTAACTCTATCTCTAATAAGTTACTCATCCTACAATATTACTAATACTATCTTTGACGAGATATTCACCCAACAAAGCATCGGTGTTCGCTCAACCAAAGCTTTGATACCACGATGTGAGGACTCGAAAATTCAACTCTCGAAAACTTGCACTAATGCACTCAGCCACGAATTCCCCAAGCAGCGAAAAGTCATAAACTCAATGGTGAATTAAAAAGAATAAGAACAGAACATAATATAGTGGAATACAAAAGAATCTCACAACAAATAGAGATCATATAAAAAAGTATTTACAGAGGAAACCTTTTTTATAAAATCAAAATCTAATCCTGGACAGTTAAAAAACCTGTCCTTACAAATGTTAATATCATAGACAAATATAAATACACAGCTGAACAAATAAGTATGCCTATACATAGATGAAGACCTCCAGCTCCTCTGGAAAGCTGCAAATGATCAATATCCAAGAATTCTTGCTTCTATACCTACGAAATGATAATCGACTCAAGAGTCCTCAGCAAAACCTGAAAACCACTCGGAACTTACCCGAGTATTGAAAACACCCTGATCAGGCTTAGGAGAATACCAGCGTGAGAAACACAAACCAGAGTACTATAATGGAGTCATAGATTGGAAAACAAACAATGACTTTTGAAAGTGAGAATATCACATAACAACACCATTTCAAATAAAAACCGACGGCTGGATGAAGGTATGTCAAAGCAAAGTCCTCTCGATAGAATATCGTCTCATAAAACCACACCCGTAAATAAATTAACATATAGTTTTCACCTAATGATAGCAAAACCTTTAATATGCAAAATAATTTGATATTATTATTAATGTCTAACATTTGAAAATACTTTTCAATTAAACTTATTCAAACACACTGAAAGTACACCAATATCTAACATTCGGTTTACACAACAGAACTTTGTAAGGGAACTTATCTGAAAATGAATTTCCAACAATGACTAGGGTAAGGGACTACCCTACCATACAATGCACCTCTGGAAGAGTGCACCCTAGCTACCCTCCCATTCGCTTACAAGGCTGGCTCTGACCAGACTTCGAAAAACATGCCCAGTATGACATTTGCCCATGTCGTCACCGACCTATCCTAGGTCCCAAATCACTTACTCGACATTCGATGTTTAATCTAGATGGGTGATGACCATATCCTTTCTAGGTCGCATTAAACTCCATAACCTTGTCGCACGCCATGTTTCAGCCATTCCGGGCGGTGTGGTCTTGATAAGGTAACGTCTTTATATTTTTCACTTTAACACCCTTCATATCTTAAAATGCCACATTTTCAGATTCGTCCTTCGCGAATTCACTTTCATATAAATACTCCAGGTGTTATGCTAAGGGATAAAATCCCCACCACCAAATAGATGTACATTTGCAGAAGCCAACATTCGTGATCGATGGAAATACTTTGTATGACATTCTTCCATAACAAGTTATCCAGGAACATGTTGAACCGAAGGTACTATCCTATTGCTTGCCTAATTTGCAGTGATCATGGCCCTTGCATCATCGAAGATCCCACAATAAGGGATCGCTGCTATTCATTTTCCTTGGACGCGACCCCAAGGTTATCAAAAAGCAATCCGCTTATCAATATGGTATCTGGGCTTCAATACAACGGAGAGGTCCATGGTCTTCAATAGATTCCACGTTCGAAGTCGTAAATTGATTCGAAGTAGTTTTCGGATAGGTCAAATCCAACCTCGGTTCCCTACAAAACCTACCATCAATAAAAAATCCTTTCGGTGTTTATCATTTGATTAGACCTCCTCTTTTGAAATACTTTTTTATGTCAAATCAAATCTGCAACAACCCGCATTTTACGTATTGGAGGATCGTAAAATATTTTTATTTTATTCTCTCAGGGTTGGATCATTCTCATATTTTAATATGTTGCTTATGGGGATGTGAGACATATCCATGATTTTTACCAATTTTGTTTGTGACAATTTTTCCCTACCAGTCTTGAACAGGGAATAACTTTTGACTCAAATTGAATCAGGTGGTGAGACCTATGTCATTGGAAAGGAAATAATGATTTCCTTTTCGTAGGGTGGTTACATTAAAAATTTGGCTCAGTGGTTTGGGAGGAATCATTGTTTTAAGGTTTAACAGTTGGTAGCTTAGGTTTTTAAGCCATGAAAGGCTGATTTAAAGAGGCCCATTAGTGGGCTGGTGGAAGGCTATAAATAAGGGATGGGAGGTATGGGAAATAGTTTACTTTCCCCATTCTCTCATTTGGAAGAGCTAAGGGATCCTCCATTCCTCCGTTTCTCCATCTTTCCACCATTAAAGCTTAGGAAATCAAAGATATACACCATTTGAGGCTAGATCTACATAATTTGGAGTGAGAATTCATCGGATCAAGGAGTTTAGTTCGAATTGCTTGCTGTCTGGAATCTTAATTCATTATTTTTGATTTGGAGAATTGGTGAGTGGTTCACGCCTCTCACATGGATTCAATGAAGTATATGAATGTTTTATCACGTTTTTCATCAAATTTAAGTGTTTTACCGTAGAACTACACCTTGGTAAGTCCATTTTCATATGAATCACCCTAGGATCTGATTTAGTAAGTTTAAACCGGTAATTTTTATGTTATTTCATATGTTTATGCAAGTTAGATCCGCAATCTAGATTATATGTTAATTTGTTATGATTTTGGTGAAAATTGTAGGATTTTGATTAAATTGTCATATTCATATTGTTAGTGATCTCATAACATGCTTATGGTTGTATTGGATGAATTGGGCGAGTATACTTCATCGATTGTATCGATTGGCAAAGTTTTGGTGGAAATTGGGCTTGCATGGGGCTGTACAGGCCACGGGTCGAGCATGAAGTACAAGATGTAGTACAAGACAATACAATGTAGTACAAGAGGAAGGTTCGGTCGAGCAAGTATTGGTCGGTTGAGCAGGCTAGAGTCAGTTGGGAAAATATTGGACGGTCGAGCAAATATTGGACGGTCAGGTTCATGCCATGGAGAACACGACAAGGGGGTCAGTCGTGCACTCAAGGGGGGTCGGTCAGGCAAATATAGGTCAGTCGAGTAGGAGGTGGTTGGTCGAACAGGCCAGGAGGTCGAGCAAGGTGGTCGATTGGGCAAATATAGGCTTGGCAATTATGGACCGGGGAATTCTGGATCGGATGATGACGTATGTTTTTGGTTCATAACGTTGTAACTTCAAAATGTGTTCAAGTGAGAATGTCGAAGTGTTGAAATGTGTTCATTGTTTGTCGAAATACAACGAACGTGATGACTACTCAAATGTGTTCTGAGTTTGTTGATAATGGTGGGATGGTCGCCATCGATGACAACTAGAGATACAGAAGGCCGAGAGATCATCGTAAGTTCTAGCAGACTCAAAGTACGGGTACTTTGGGAAGTCGTGAAGGGACTAGTTGTCGAGATTTGAGAAGACCAACATACGAGTCATGATGGCGTATGGAGTTTTTGTTAGAACCGGGGTTACCATTAGCCCTTGACATATGGCAGTCTTGATGGGTCATCATATGATTAATGATGGTTTCAAAGCAGGATTGACAGTGACAGTCAGAGTCAGTCATGGATGATTGGTTGCTCTGTTTGTACTGTCTCATGTAGATTGTCCAATGTCAGAGGAGATGTTCCTTGCGTGCTTGTCTGATATCAGTTTAGGCCTCTAGGGCTTGTGCTTGAGGGATGTTGAATTCAATTAGGTTGGTTTACATGAGATATATAATTTGGATGTCATGAGTGCTTTACCATGATTGAATGGATGTTCTGTATTCCACGGATGAATGGTTGAATTGTTTGATGTAAAGGCTATCACTGTCCGATGTGGGGAAGACAGGAGTTGAGTTCTTCTATGGTGTTTGGTAGATTGGTTTGTTAATCTACCTATTCTCATATACTTTATTGATGATGTTTGTTAACTGTTTTATCGCTCACCAAGACCATTGTCTGACTCAAGGTTTTATGTTTCCCTCTTATAACCTTGGGTTGTTCATCCGGTTCTGGATGGGTAGATTAGGTGATAGGTGATTTCTTAGTGAGGACGTTGTAGCTATTTGGAGGCGAGTAGGAGGCTGGCGTACTATCTTTCTACTTTAGAGTATTTGGATTTCCGCTGTTTGTTATTCTCTAAGGGTTATAGTGAGGCAATTTGTACAAACACTATTGTTGTAATTCAAGTCTATGGATATTACTTTCTATTATGAAAGTCTAGTGTTTTCTGCTTCACTATTAATACCTGTTGTATATATTCTATTATATTTTATCCTTGCACTATGATATTTACGATAGGTTCCGACTGTTTTATCATACCATGATGATCGTCCAAGCTGCCAGGCATGTCTTTCAGTGTACTTTTGCTCTTGTTTAGTGCGGGGGCCATGGGAGGTCATCACATTTGGTATCAAAGCTCTGATTAACGATGTAGCCAAAGTTCAAAGACGTAATTACGTATGAGAGACGTATTTGTAGATTTCAGTTAGATGTATAATATATATGATACTATATAGTATAGTAATGTTTGTACTTCTTTAGCAGTTTTCTTGCAAGTGGCTTATCATTTTAATTTGCAGATTTAGAATGAGTCGACAAACTACAAGACACACAGTTGGGGAAGGGTTTTGTTCTTGGAAGGGGTAATGGCGGTATACCGGACTAACCAACCATGTTTATGGCCATGATGGAAGCAATCATGTATAGGGTACTCGCTCTAGTGGCATCCACGGTAGATGTAGGTGTGCTAGTTCCTAGGGTTGTGGATTTTGTGAAGCTATGCAAAGATTATACATCTCTGGGAGGAAAGCCATTCAAAGGAACAGAACTATCTAAAGAGGTTTAGAGGTGGATGGATTCTTATGTTCGTATCTTTGGAGACTTAGGGTTAGATGATGCAACCCAGAGGAAGCTTGCATCAAGGCAGCTGCAAGGTAAGGCCATGGAATGGTGGAATTCAGTTACACTTGAGACTCCAAAGGAAGTGATTATGTGGGAGCAATTCCTGGCTAAGTTTGAAGCAAAGTTTATCTACACAGCTCAGAAATCTTCTCTATTCAAGAAACTTGTGGAATTGAAGCAGAATGGTCGTCCTGTGCTTGACTACATTTTTGACTTTGAAGCTTTGTCAAGATATGCTTGTTCATACATTGATGCACCCTATGAGAAGAATGAGAAGTTCGTCTTGGGTCTGGATGCCTACATAGGAAAACCGTTGGTGGATCACCTTGATGATTCATTTGAGAAGCTTGTGCAAAAAACTGTTTGTCATAAGAGCTTGTTTCCTAAGGAAGCAAATGTTGTCGCTGCAACCAAGAAAGCTCATAAACCAAAGCATGGTGGTAATAATAAGAAGAGGAAGCAACAACAGCAGAAAGGATGGTCCGAAGAAGCCTAAGAGTGAGGTGGTTTGCTTTAACTGCCGATAGAAAGGCCATTTCGCTAATGAGTGCAAGAATCTGAAGGTTGAGAGGAAGTGTCACAATTGTGGCAAGGCAAGGCATCTTAAGAAGGACTGTCCGGAACCGGAAAAAGGGAAGCAACTTGTGAAGCCTTATGCTTTGTAAGCCATCCCAACTTCTTCGAAAGCTCCTATTGCAGAGGAGAAAGGAAAGGGTGTCGTCGTACAATGTACTCTTTCTATCTGAGGTGTTTCAGTTCGAGTTATGTTTGATACTGGAGCATTGCATTCATTCATTTGTAATGATATTGTGTGTCGCTTGAGTTTGTAACCCGAGATTTGTGATAGACCATTGATCGTGACTAATCCAGTTGGAGGTTCGTCTAGTTTGTGCATGTTGTGTCTTGGTTTAGTGTTGTCGAGTTATGGTTGCTCTTTTGTGTGTGATTGCTTTGTTCTTAACTTCACTGGGTTTGCGATCATCTTGGGCATGGATTTGCTTAAGAGGTATGAGGCAAGGGCGAACTGCAAAAAGCTAGAGGTGAGAGCTGGGGATGTGGAAGGGCGAAAGGTGTTGATTAGATGTAAGCGCAAAGAGGGTGTCTTTGTAAGCCATCTATATTTTCTTGTGATTCCAAAGAGAGACTTGTCATTTGTGTTGATCGCTAATGAGTTTGAGGATGTCTTTGACGAGGTCAAAGGGATACCGCCGCATCGGGAGATTGAGTTTAGGATCGATTTGGTCGAGGGTGCTAGACCAATCGTTATGCCTCTTAGGCAAATGGCGCGTAAGGAACAGCGAGAGTTAGAGGTGCAAGTTCATGACCTTTTGGTAAAATAATTCATTCGAAGGAGTGTTTTCGAGTGGGGTGCACCTGTCGTGTTTGCAACCAAGACAGATGGGTCGTTAAGATTGTGTGCGGACTACCGTGAGCTGAACAAGGTGACCACGAAGAACAAGTATTCGTTGTCGTGGATTGATGACTTGTTCGATTAGCTTCACAAAGCCAAAGTGTTTTCTCCAATGGATTTGGCAATGGGATTTCACTAGTTGAGGGTAGCGAAGGATAGTGTGCTGAAGACTGCTTCTAGGACACCATCTGGTTTCTTCGAATGGTTGGTAATGTCATTCGGTTGACTAATGCACCAACATATTTTGTGGATCTTATGAATAGAGTTTTAAGATATCAGTTAAACAAGGTCGTGCTTGTGTTCATGGATGATATTCTGGTTTTCTCATGAAATGAGGAAGAGCACAAGACGCACTTGAGAGTTGTTTTGGAAATCTTGCGAAAGCATCAGCTGAGAGCTTAGTTTTCGATATGTCACTTTTGGAAGAGTGAAGTGAGGTTCTTAGGCCATTTTTTTTTTGGAAATGGGATAGAGTTTGACCCCGCTGAAGTGGTTGCAATCTAGGACTGGGATAGACCTAAGAATGCGACGGATGTGAGAAGTTTCCTTGGGCTAGCAGGTTATTACCAATGGTTTATCAAGGATTTCTCCAAGATAGTTGCACCGTTGATAAGATTGACGAAGAAGAACTAAGTGTTCGCATTGGATGCAAAGTGTGAGCAAGCATTTGGAATCCTGAAGGAGAAGATGATGAGTGCTCCTGCGTTGACCATTCCAAGTGGGAATGAGGAGATGGTTGTGTATACCAATGCATGTGGTACTGGACTTGGAGCAGTGCTGTTGCAGAAGGATAAGCTTGTGGCCTATGCGAGTAGATAGCTAAAGCCGCATGAGAGGAATTATCCAACTCATGATCTAGAGTTGGCGATGATTGTGTTTTCTCTGAAGATGTTGAGACATTACCCGTTGGGAGTTCGATTCGAGTTGTTTACGGATCACAAATCGTTGAAGTATATTATCTCCCAAAAGGATTTGAATCTTCTGCAGCAACGATGGTTAGAGTTTCTGGCATCGTATGATTTTGGTATAGCCTATACTCCTGGGCATGTGGCTGCAGATGCGTTGAGTCGAAGACACGCAAATTTGGGAGCGATGTTTTGGGAGTGGAAGAGCCTCAAGTATTTTTCAAGGTTTGATTTCAGGCCAAGGTGCGAGTTGAAACCTGAAATGTTGATAAGCTTATCGATAAGACCCACTCTTATCGAAAGGATTGGCGAAAGCCAAAAGCGAGATACAAAGCTTGTCGAGCTTATCCAAAAGCTGGAACCAGAGAATAAAGAGTTCGAAGTCGATTGAGAAGGTTGGCTTCGAAAGCAAGGACGGTTGGTTGTTCCTGATATTGATGTATTGAGAGATGAGGTTCTGAGAGAATGTCATCACTCGAAGTTGACGATTCATCTCGATGGTAATAAGATGTATTAGGACATGAAGAGAGTCTACTACTAGAAGGCGATGAAGCGAGATATTGGAAAGTTCATTTCCAAGTGCATGTACTGTCAGTTGGTGAAAGCTGAACAGAAGAAGCCAAGTGATTTGCTTTAGCCATTGGAAGTTCCTACATGGAAGTAGGAACAGATATCGAAGGATTCTATCGATGGACTACCTAGAACCAGGGCAGGAAACGAAGGAATTTGGGTCATCGTGGATCGCTTGACCAAAAGTGCAAGGTTCATTCCTATCAAGTCGACTAGGACGGCATCAAAGTTGGCTGAACTTTATGTGAAATGGATAATCCGATTCCATGGTATCCCAAGGAGCAAAGTGACTGACTGATATCCATTGTTCACGAGTGGGTTTTGGAAGAGTTTGCAAGAAGCTTTGGGAACCGAATTGTGTTTGAGTACGACTTATCATCAACAAATAGATGGTCAAACCGAGAGGGTTAACCGAGTTTTGGAAGATCTCCTAAGGGCTTGTATGTTAAACTTCAGGGGATCGTGGGAAGACCGTCTACATCTAGTTGAGTTTGCGTATAATAATAGCTACCAGTCGAGTATTGGGATGGCATCATACGAGGCATAGTACGGTAGACCTTGTAATTCTCTGGCTCGTTGGTTAGAAACTGGAGATAAGTTGGTACATGGGCCAGAGATGATTAGAGAGACTCGGATAGTGTCGAGATCATTCGGCAATGAATGAAGGCAGCCCAAGATCGTCAGAAGAGTTGTGCTGATAAGCGTCGAAAGGATTTGGAATTCAACGTTGGAAATATGGTTTTTTGAAGATTTCATCGTTGAAGCATGTGGTTCGATTCAGAAACAAATGAAAGTTAGCTCCTAGGTTCGTTGGATCATTTCCAATTGTCAAGCGAATTGGAAAGCTCGCATATAGATTGGAGTTACCTGAGAAGATGTCGAGTGTGCATAATGTTTTCCATGTGTCATTTCTACTGAAGTTCTTGAATGATTCGAGTGTGGTGGTATCTCCAGAGCAGCACGAAGACCCAGAAGTAGAGGCCGCAGTTGCGAAACCTCATAAGCCACTTTGTGTTGTGGGAAATGATATGAAACAGCTTAGAAGGAAGACAGTTAATCTAGTCAAGGTACAATGGAGTGAAGATGGTGACAATTGTACATGGGAGACGGAAGAGAGCATAGGACGACTCATCCATAACTCTTCGCGGGTAGGACCCTTTGATATCGTATCATCGTTGTATCGTTTTATCTTGTTGTTGTTTGATAGAACTTCGCATGCTAGGATAAGGCTATGGATGCATGGCTTGATGGTTGCTAGTTTGGATGATAGAATTGGCTTCTCATGGATGATAGGCATGCAGAATTGTTGTGGTTGCATGTGTTTGCTTGGAATTTCGGGGGCGAAATACCTAAGGGGGCATAATGTAGCAGCCTGCATTTTACGTATCAAAGGATCGTAAAATATTTTTATTTTATTCCCTCAGGGTTGGATCGTTCTCATATTTTAATATGTTGCTTATGGGGATGTGAGACATGTCCATAATTTTTACCAATTTTGTTTGTGATCATTTTGCCTCTATCAGTCTTGAATAGGGAATAACTTTTGACTCAGGTCGAATCAGGTTGTGAGACTTATGTCATTGGAAAGGAAATGATGATTGCCTTTCTATAGAGTGGTTACATTAAAGATTTGGCTTAGTGGATTGAGATGAATTGTTGTTTTAAGGTTTAACATTTGGTTGTTCAGGTTTTTAAGCCATAATGGGCTGATTTGAAGAGGACCGTTAGTGGGCTGGTGGAAGGCTATAAATAGAGGTGGGAGGTATGGTAAATAGTTTACTTTCCCCATTCTTTCATTTGGAAGAGCTAAGGAATCCTCCATTCCTCCATTTCTCTATCTTTCCATAATTAAGGCTTAGGAAATCGAAGATATACACCATTTAAGGCTAGATCAACATTATTTGGAGTGAGAATTCATCGGATCGAGGAGTTTGGTTCGAATTGCTCGCTATTTGGAATCTTAATTCATTGTTTTTTCTTTGATTTGGAGAATTGGTGAGTGATTCATTTCTCTCATATGGATTCAATGAAGTATATGAATGTTTGATCATGTTTTCATCAAATTCAAGTGCTTTACTATAGATCTACACCTTGGTAAGTCCATTTTCATATGAATCACCCTAGGATTTGATTTAACAAGTTTAAACCGGTAATTTCTATGCTATTTCATATGTTTATGCAAGTTAGATCCGCAATCTAGATCATATGTTCATTTGTTATGAATTTGGTGAAAATTGTACGATTTTGATGAAATCGTCATATTCATGATGTTAGTGATCTCATAACATGCTTATAGTTGTATTGGATGAATTGGATAAGTATACTTCGTTGATTTTATCGATTGGTGAAGTTTTGGTTGAAATTGGGCTGGCATTGGGGCTGTACAGGCCACGGGTCGAGCGTGAAGTACAAGACGTTGTACAAGGCAATGTAATGTAGTACAAGAGGAAGGGCTGGTTGGGAAAATATTGGTTAATTGAGCAGGTGAGGATCAGTTAGGCAAATATTGGACGGTCGAGCAGGCTAGGGTTGGCCGAGCAAATATTGGTCGGTCGAGTTCATGCCTTAGGGAACATGACAAGGGGGTCGGTCGTGCACTCAAGAGGGGGTCCGTCGAGCAAATATAGGTCGATCAGTAGGAGGTGGTCGGTCAAGCAGGCCAGGGGTCAAGCATGCCAGGGGGTCGAGTAGGCCAGGGGGTCGAGTAGGCTAGGGGGTCGAGCAAGGGGTCGGTCGGGTAAATATAGGTCGGGCAATTATGGACCAAATTATGGACCGGGAAATTATGGATCGAATGATGACGTTTTTTTGGGTTCATAATGTTGTAACTTAAAAGTGTGTTCAAGTGAGAATGTCAAAGTGTTGAGATGTGTTCGTTGTGTGTCGAAGTAAAATGAATGTGATGACAACTCAAAGGTGTTCTGAGTTCGTTGATAATGGTGGGATGGTCGCTGTCGATGACGACTAGAGATACCAAAGGCCAAGAGATTATCATTATCGTAAGTCCCAGCAGACTCAAAGCAGTGGTAATTTAGGCGGTCGTGAAGGGACTCGTACATTGGGCAGTCGTGAATGGTCTATTTATCGAGATTTGAGAAGACAAACATACATGTCATGATGGCGTATGGTGTTTTTGCTAGAACTGGGATTACCATTAGTCGTTGACATATGGCAGTCATGGTGGGCTGTCATACGATTAACGATGGTTTCAAAGCAGGATTGGTGGTGATAGCCAGAGTCATTCATGGATGACTGGTTGCTTTGTTTGTGCTGTCTCATGTAGATTGTCCAACATCGAAGGAGATGTTCGTTGGGTGCTTGTCTAATATTGGTTTAGGCCTTTGGCGCTTGTGCTTGAGGGATGTTGAATTAAATTAGGATGGTTTACATGAAATATATAATTTGGATGCCATAAGTGTTTTACCATGATTGAATGGATGTTCTGGTTTCCATGGATGAACAGTTTGATGTAAAGGCTATCACTGTCCGATGTGAGGAAGATGGGAGTTGAGTTCTTCTCTGGTGTTTGGTAGATTGGTTTGTTAATCTACCTATTCTCATATACTTTATTGATGATGTTTGTTAGCTGCTTTATCGCTCACTAAGACTGTTGTCTGACTCAAGGTTTTATGTTTCCCTCTTATTACCTTGGGTTGTTCATCCGGTTGTGGATGGGCAGACTAGGTGGCAGGTGACAGGTGGTTTTCTTAGTGAGGACGATATAGCGATTTGGAGGCGAGCAGAAGGCTGGCGTACTATCTTTCTACTATAGAGTATTTGGATTTCCGCGGTTTGTTATTCTTTGAGTGTTATAGTGAGGCAATTTGTACAAACACTATTGTTGTAATTCAAGTCTAAGGATATTACTTTCTAGTCGTTATGAAAGTCTTGTGTTTTCTGCTTCACTATTAATACATGTTGTATATATTCTATTATGTTTTATCCTTGTGCTGTGCGATTTATGACAGGTTTTGATTGTGTTATCATACCATACTTATTATCCATAGCTACCTGGCACGTCTTTCAGCACACTTTTCCTCTTGTTTAGTGCGGGGCCTGTGGGCGGTCGTCACAAAATCTCTGTTGTGACCATAGGTCCAATCAAATCTTATTATTATAATAAGTCGAATCAAATCTTTTTATGATCGTAGATCAAATCTTATTATTATAATAAGTCAAATCAAATCTTTACTTATGACAACATGTCAAATAAAAATCTTTATTAAATCAAATCTTATTTATTATGAAATGTCAAATCAAATCTTTATTATGACAATGAATCAAATCAAAATCTTTTTTAAATCAAACCTTATTTATTATGATATGTCAAATCAGATCTTTATTATGACAACGAGTCGAATCAAAATCTTTACTAAGTCAAATTTTATTTATTATGACATATCAAATCAAATCTTATTTGTTATGACCTCTCAAATCAAATCTTTGTTATGACAACATGTCAAATCAAAATCTTTATTTTAATCTCCCGAAAACTTTATCAGATCTTAGTTAAATATCTGACTTTTCCTTTAGGTTTTTCCCACCCCTCGTCTAACAAGAAAAACTTATGGTTATATCTCACGAGTTATACTAGACTATACTCTTAGGAATTACTGCATATTCCTTTTTGTTATTTACTTTAGTTGCTGCTAATGTGAATTTTAGCTTAATATCTTATGCTTGAATTTTCGACGGATTTTTAAAAGTCCCTGAAAAATTCCCAAATAAATCATGAAAATCGTATTTAGTTATTTTAAAAACATTGCAAGAGGTTTGGGTCAAAAAACTTTGTTTAAGATGTTTTATTTAGAAATCCCGAAATTTGAGTTGCTTTAAAACCCTAATTTTTTGCAAACTTTGGAAATGAAATTTATTACTAAGTGAAAACCCATTTTTATTCCTTGAATTTACTTCATTATATTTATAATTATTTTACCGATTGGTTTTATAACTATCCAACTTAATTCGTGGAGCGTGAATTAGTTTTACGAAAGTTAAATACTCCCCTTAAAAGCGAGTTTTTTCTCTAAAAGTTTATGCAATGATCGCCAATAAATGATATTATTTTCTTATCAAATATTTTTGAAAATTATTTTGACTAATTGTCGAACTATACAAGCAAAAATATATAGAAAATCTCTTTTAGGTGATTCTATACAAATTCCAAAAGTAGGCACTTTTTAGCTTTTTGGAGATTTAATTAAATAATATAAACACCTTTTTTAGATCGAACAGAGAGTGTCTCGTTCTTGTATTGAACGACATGAATTATTTATGGCTTGCATATAAAATATTAATAACATTATATTCATGTCCAAACAATCATCAAACAATATGTGTAGACTTAGAACAAACACTTAGAATTGATGTTCAAGCCTTTTAGCTTTTATATTATTGATTACGTGAATTAGCTTACTAAATTCTTGTAAACTCAATTATCATCATCCAAACCGCACAAAACATCAAACATCAAGCAAACATCCATGTTAACATGTAGTAAATGTAGATATAAACCACAACAATGGTTCCTTACTTATTTGTTTTTCCAAATCAAACTATATTAACTAGCTTTCTTTCTAAATTTATTATTTAACCACCAAAGTTCTCAAACATCAACCAAACTTGTAAATTGACTTAATCAACTTCAAATTAGTATCATAAACAAATATGAACAAGTATTGATCAACCAATAACTTTAAAGTTAACCAAAGCTGTGATTTCTCACCCCAAGTTCTCGCTTATGCTCCAGATCTCATTCGACGGAGCCTCCGGCACAAAATCTAGCCTGCACATTCCTCTTCTAACTACTTTAGTTCGGCCTCCCCCTCCATAACCAATGAGATAGACCCCTATTAATGATTTTTTAATAAAAAAACATTAAAAGAATAATTAGTTCGAATTAAAGGGTATTATGACCAGCCATGAGTGACTCACTAAATCATTAATATGGATAATATCCAAGTACCAAATACGTTCTACCTGTGATAGATGTAAAGTAAAGGGAATTTATTTTGGAAGACCAAAGAAAGAATCAGTTCTTCTTCCGAAAACACGTGGAATCCAATATGAATCAGCAAGGACCACCGTACAAGGCTAAATACTCTTGAATGCTCGATAGCGAAGTAGTACCGTAAGGGAAAGGTGAAATGAACCCCCCCCCATTAGGGAGTGAAATAGAACACGAAACCGTGAGCTACCAAGTAGTAAGAGGAGAATCTGATCTCGGACCGCGTTCCTATTGAAGAATGAGCCGACGACTCAGAAATAGTGGTTTGGTTAAAAGAACTCCAAGCTTTCTCCTTAGTTGTGCAGGTGTCTCTGGTGGAAGGAGAGCCTCCTACCATAACTACTTACTTGTTTTTTAACGCCTCTCCTCTTTATTTTGATCTGATTTCTTTTTCCTAAGACTTCATTAAACAGTTAAGAGAAACTAGGAAGAAAAGGAAGAAGAAATGAAAAGGAAATGAAAATAAGGAAGGAGATGGGGTTTATATTGAAAAGGAGAGGTTGGAGAGTATCTTCAATATTTGTAAAAGACATAATTACACATCACATCTCCCTTACAAGACCACTCCCCTTTGTACTCCTCTCTCTCTCTCTCTCACACCCACACCCCTCCCCATCACGCCACACATGGTACCCCATATGAGTTAAAACAAGCCTATGTGCCACTAAATACCGTAGACTTGGTAGCAGGGTGTCACGAGCTGGTTTCCTGTACTTCGTATGCTTCTGTGTACATGTTTTATTCTATATTTTTGTATACTTCATGATCACAATATCCATATTTTAATCTATAATAATGTTGTAAATAAATTTTATTAACTATATTTCAATTATCTTTTATTTATTAAGACCCGTTGGATTGATTATAAAATTCTTTGAACCGATCATTCAATTGTGTTGCTGATTTATGCTACCCAAAAATTGAATAACGTAACATTTGTTATTACTTCTTTAAACATGATTAAAAGTTCTTATACATCATCATGAATTATTTATAAATCATTATAAATTATTTTTTATCATTTTATAATATATATAAAATGAATTATTAAATCCCCATTAAAGTCAATAATTCAATTATTGCTTATTACGATCTCGCCAAAGATGTCATAATTACTTTTAATTATTTCCAAAAATAAAGATAAATGATTTTATTTCATATTCTTACTTATTTTGATAAATAAGTAAACATCTCCAAAGCCATGCAGGTTTACTAAGAAATTTTAGTTTTACCAAAAACTGATTTCTTATTATTTTTGGCGGAAATCATATTTGCTCCAGTCTTGTTTAAAATTTTTAAAACAAATGTTATTGATATATGAAAATCCATTAATTTGATATTTAAATTAATTAAATATCCTATTTTATTATCATAAGATTTTGGGTCATTACACAGTGAGTGATGATTTCAAGATTCCTACTTTATCAATGGTGGGTCTGGGTGGAAACAACATTGTGCCATTGATGTTCTCTTCAAGGCCATATCCAGTTAGGGAAGTAGTTATCTGAACTTCCCACAGTAAATAATTTTCTTCAGCAAGTTTAATTGAGATTATATATCTAACTCTTTGGATTAACCACTGCTTTTTGTTCAATTTCATAATTTGATGATTGTCCGAGTATTTAAACCCATTGTCATTTATTGGCACTGAATTTTCAGTAGTTGTAGATTTATCTCCAGCATTACGATAAGGAACGATCAACTGAGGAGAAATAAACTCTGATGAACAACACTGTTTGCAAGCAGGATCAGTCAAAAGATTGAGTCAAGGATGGCATTGTGTCAAGAATAGAATTCTTGATCTTTTGATCAAGACTGCACTTAAATTCAGAGAGGGTAATCTCTTCGATGATGATAGAAAACTAAGAAGTGATAATATTCAACACACAAGTTGAAGCAGTAGGTTTACAATTTGGGTTTGTCATTTGGCATTGATAGCTCTGATACTGTGATAAATTTGCAATGGAATAATATTATTACATTTGAATAAATTGTTTCAAACGAAGTAGAAGCCTATTTATAATGATACAAGTGAACATTATTGGCAGATGTACATAAGTGGGGAAAACACATAAGAACCGCTTATAAAGCGAAAGAATAATAGACTATTGCTTTATTTCCTCTTAACAACAAACAAAAGAAGAAGATAATTACTGCGCTTGAAACCTTTCAATTTTGGTCTCATCATCGAGACTAAATTGAGACTATTTTTAATCATCATAGAATTGTTGATTCTCATCTTTTGATTGTTAAAGTTTAGGTATATCTGACCTTGTTTCAACATCGATATTATTTTTTAGCAGTGTGTAGTTTTGTGATTATCATGCCTTGTCTAGAAGCCGCTGTTAGAATTGCCTCATCATCTAATAAACAATTGGTTGCAACTGATCTTTGTTGTTGAGTGTTGAAATTTCCGAACCTCTCATTTTCACTCAAGGAGAAGCTGATAACTCAGTCACAACTCCTACTTCAAGAAACATTGATTTATCAGCCCAATGAACCCCTACTCAATATCTCATCAAAGCACTTAAACTTCAGAGCTAGCTGATCAACATCCAAATTGGATGAAGATAACTATTTATTTGGAAATTTTAATTGTAACTACCATCAGATGTTATGGACTTAAGCACAATGTTCTTGGGACATTTACTACTCCACCTAAAAACATCATTGAAGGTGGAAAATTGTTAATAATCAAAAAAATGTTTTACATCAAAGGAAAGATAGTATAATCAGTTCTTGGTTCCTATCTACCATTAGTGCAAATTTTCTTACACAATTAATTGGATGCAAAAATTCTTATGAAATTTAATCGACTGTTGAACAAAACTTCAGAATATAGTGCGCAACAAGAGTCATGTTTACAAGAAGCAATTTCGTAATATAAAGAAATAATGACAGTTAACAAAAAAAATACCTATTCAAAGTTAAAGTGTTGTGTTTCTAATTAGCTTCAGTGGGTCACAAAGTATAAGACTTATATTTGGTCTTATAGATTCTAAGTGGACTGGATGACGAATATGAAGTCATTGTTGCTAAGATCTGTTAAAACGAAACAATACCCATAGTTTAGTTTGTTCTCTCTATTCTTGTTTCTTATGAAAGAAGAATAAATCAAAAGAAAACTATCATATATGAGTTCTCTACCAACTACATTAGAAACAAGAGGTCAAGAGAAAATAACACAGACAAAAATAATTCAATGGTCAAAGAGGTTGCCCATTAGTTAGAGGCAGAGGAGGAAGTAGAAGATAAATAGCAATAGTCGAATCAGATGTCAAATATGTGAGAACTATATATATGTTAACCCCATTAAAAGGCGGGTCAAAAATAACGCGTCGACTGTTTAATAAGGCAATGTCGTCGAGGTCAAGTCGCTCGCTATGGCTTGGAGTCATGCCGCTGGAGTATTCATGCCGTGAGTCGTTAAGATCACTTCATGCCATTGGAACGATGTCGCGTGAACAACTTCAATCAGGTCATTCAATCTAATTCATTGAATGTCTTTAAGTCGCAAGCAATTCATGCCGCTCTTCAGTATAATCAAAGCCATGACGAGAATAGTAAAGTGGAGCTGCATGGTAATGTCGCATACCGATAGATTCAGTCATGTCGTTCCCATCTTGTTCAAACCACCTGCTCCAATTAACAAGAAAGCAAGTTGTCGGTCATTAAATTCATGTTGTCCATAACACAAACTATACTGTTAAAACTGGTCATATCGTTCACAACATAATATACCAACCAGCATAACGTGTTTGCTTCAATTGTATACTCAATACATGAGGGGATGACTTGGCAAATGGGAAGGAACTTAAAGTGTCCAGCTTCTACATAGGTCAGAGGTTAATTGCATAATCAATGGAATGGAGTAGTGGTGAACTGCTTAACAATTATACATGGTTGTCACGTAAACAACTCAAGTTGTGCCAATGTAGTCATGTCATATGACGTATTCCAATTCTCAAACACCAAGTCGTTTCTTCCCTTTAGTGAATCATGTCTGGGCTTATAAATACCAGCTGTAAAGAAGTGAATCAATATTTGAAGCACATGGCATTTTGTAAGGCAATACAGGGACAACTTTGTAAAGTATGAATTCAAATAACGATCCATGCGTCAAGTCATTATACAGAGCTTAAACCAAGTCGTTAGTTCACAAAATATGATTCAAGTCGTGACTGCGACATGCTCAACCAAGTCGTTGCGGCAGCATAAACGACATGCCATCTACATGGCGGGATAAACTCACAGGGAAAAGCAAATTGCCACGTGACAATTGTTTGGGCTGGCATAGAATGTGGAAGGATGGAACGCTTTATGTGAACACAGGAGATGACATTCTAGAAGAATCATATAGAAGGAACGAGATGAGTCATGTCAGAGCTCCTTCATGTCGTGTTCTTTGTGATCAAATGAATCATGTCGCATCCACGTGAATCTAAATCATGTCGTTCCTCGTGTATTCAGATAATATGTAGTATTGAATTAGGTATGCACTACATGACCACGTGACAAATACTAATGGGGCACTATTTCATATTGTTGCATGTGGTCCTCTCAAGTCGTAGATGGCAAACAACTGGCAAAGGAACCATGATGCGGGATGAAAGCATGTCGTGCCGCATGGTTTGATGCTCAAGTCAAGGCGTAACACATACATGTGCAAGAATTCAAGTCGTTGTTCCAGGTATACATAGAAGTTCAAATCGCGAAAGATTGTACCAGTCCAGAATTCATGTCGCATGATGAGTCATGGCGTTCAGACCATTCATGGCGAAATTAAGTCATGTCGAATTGAGTCATGGCATTTTCAGCATATTTACAGGATTGCCACCCAGGCTAAAATCACCTATAAATACCCCTCATAATTCACTTGTGGAGGGGACCAAAAAATTGATTGCTACAAGGAGACTCCGCCAAATTCAAAGCTCATCTACAACTTCTCTAATGGCTTCCTTGGATTCAACAACACTTTTCTAACTTCATGAAGATCAAATCCAAATCAATGATTATTAAAGCTTTCTACAATTGAGTCTAAACTCCTTTAATCTCATTCAAGATACATAATAAATCTCGCAAGCGGCATTCAAACAATCTCTAGTCCTCTCCAAAGCCTAAATTGAATGCTAATTCACTATGAAATCTATGAAGATCATGGAAAAGGATCAAAGCACACAAGTGGTTGAAGATTCATCACAAAGCTAAAAGATCTCTTCATTTTCTTCACCAAATTCAAGTGAAACTAGATCATAAGGAAGGAAAAAAGAGAGAAATGATTGTAATAAGGGAAAATTCATATGTTGTAAGCTTGAATATCATAATGAAAATGGATTGAAAGTGGACGTAGATTCATAGAGAATCGAACCACTATAAAAATTCCATTGTGTTCTTACTTGCTTTTATCCGTTTATTTCGCGATTCCATATTCTTACCGAATATGTTAAGTATAGCTTTTACACCTTTGGTGTTTGATCCCAAATTTGGAGCAAACATTTGGCGCCCACCATGGGGCCGCGTTCACACTTCTCTCAATCTTAAGAGCCTTGCCATTGAAGTTCTAAGCCTACTTCTACCGTAAATTTCAGAAGTCCTCGATCCAGACTAATCGACCAACTCACTTTCAAATTCAAAAGGTCTCTACCAAAATCCGAAGAGTTGCATGAAGTTGTGCCTCTGCCGAAAAAGTACGATAATAAGTCCGCCGGATGTTTCGGAAGTGTCAATCATGAAGCTATCACCAACCCATGAGCTAATCTTTCAAATATTGATTGATCCTTGGGATGTGGAGTTGGCATAACTCAAGATCAACTGGATACGGTTGTGGGCGACTTAAATCAATAAATGGCTATTTCACACAAAGCCTTAATGGATAAGCTTGATGTGCTTCTGGCCAAACGAATCTCATATCTTTAAAAGTTGACCCGAAAAAATGCGGTAAAGCTGTAAAAAATGTTTCCTCCATACCACAAACCAATAACTCGACTGTCGCTGAAACTGCGGAAGCTAGAGTAACTCATGGCAGGTTTAAAGCTGTTGACACCGATTCCAATAAGAAAAATGAGACATTGATGGATAAGACGGAAACTCTCCTTGTTACTCGAGGCAATCCGGTACCTTGTAAAATTGAAATCGTCCTAAATAGGAATGAACACTCATAACCACGATCACGACATAAAGGAAGTTGATGTTCAGTCGAATATTGGAAATGGAGCCAACATTGAAGATTTCAAAACAAATCTCGAAGTGTTCAAACAAGTCCCGTCAAAGAAAAGACACGAGAACGAGTACGGTTCCCAGAAGGTTGCAAATCCTAATGTAGGGGCATTTCTTCAGATCAAGAGTACAGGCCCTCATCTTGTTAGCCGTCATTGCCTGCCCGAACAAATGGCGAAGAAAAGGGCCGATGTTTATCCTATGGAACAACGCAAAGACAAGGAGCCTATCTCAGGAAATAGCATTAAGCATGTAGGAACTTTTTAACAATGCTATGATGGATACTCCCGTCGATTCCCAAGCCAACAGTCTAACCGCGAATGAAACTCCAAGGGATTATGTAACTCAAAAAGAATTTGTTGCCGTTATGACCAATTTGCACCAGAAAATAGATGCTTCAAATGGGATGTTGCTAAATCAAATAAGGGCTCTCGAAACCACTCAAGCCAGCCTCACAAACCGTGTAGAACAACTTGGTGTAGAAAGGAACACGTACCTCACTGTTTCTGAATTTTACAAAGAGAATTGTGGTCATCATGATAATAAGGAAAACAAGTCCAAGCGACCTTTCTCCCCTACTTTTCCAGTAAGAAACGAGAAGGATGTCGAAGGGTGAAAAAGAACATATGGAGACGAAGAGGAAAAAGCGAACAAAAGATTTCACTTTTTCAAGTCTAAAGAATTAACCCCACTAAATGATATCTCGGAGAACATCTACTTTGCCACTAGGGGTGCAGGGTTCTTTCCTAAGCCACCACCAATGTTAAAAACCTCAAACAAAGCAACAACATCAGGAAGTTTCTGCCATTACCACAACCAACCTGGTAATGATACTAATGATTGCAGACATCTAAAAAGCTCAATCGAGATGTTGGTTAGGAAAAGCAAACTACGAAAATATGTCTGGAAATCGCATATGACAAATCCTCTTTCAACTCCTCAAGGGAGAAGCATATCCGTCAAATGATCAAGCCCAAGTGGAGAGGCTCCAACAAGTAACCGTGCAAAGCCAATGTTCGATATTATGGCAAATAGTTCTCGTTCAACCAATAAAAGTTAGGGGAAGGGGCAAAGTTATGGAAATTCTCAAGAGTATAGCCCGACGAAGGCAATGATCCCAATGGAATTACAAGCTCCTATTCATCCAATGATCGCCCAACATTTCCATACCGAAGCTCAGTAAAAACCGGTGTTGAAATATTTGAATCTAACCGGCAGAGGTCATATGTTGTCAGCCAAGAGCATCTGAATGGCATTTACAAACTGTCGACCTTTGACGAAGTTTCAATATTGGAAAGCCGGAATAACGACCGCTTGTGTCAACATTTTACGTAAAAACACTACTTAGTTCTTATGAAAAATTGTTATGCTTTCCTTTACAAATATTAACATCCTATGGTAAAAAGGGGAATTGTAATTGAGCAATTACTATGTCAATTTTCATACAATAAGAAGTCTGCATTTGATGTACTTCGATTATTCCATTATATCGAAAGTCACTAAAATCGATTTAATACTGCAGTACGCTTACTGGCTCGTGGTCTGATAAATTCTGGCGACCCTTGCTAACATACCCCATTTGGACAGTCCAAGTGTTGGGTACCAAAAGTATCATATGGAGTAAACCCGGTGATATGAAGTGCCACTTTGCAAATCAAATGAAAAATTTATCCAGAGTCAGACGATGAAAAGCATAGCAAATGGGCATTGTGTCATAAAGCTGCATATTCCATTAGAGAGGCACTACTTAAAGTAGGAAGATGGAAACATCAACTCTCCAACTTCAAGTCATTTACCAAGATAAGCACCTTGCGGTTCAAGGAATGTTGATTCCCTTGTGGTTCAACAAGTCTGAGTAATATTTATAACATGCCTCGACAATGATATTCCAAGCGTGAAGTGCAACGATCACCATTCCGCATGTAAAGCGAAGATGTAATGCATCATCCGGAAAATCGAAAGGGGAAGTCATGCAGTGAATTTAACAAGATCGCCAAAGCCGAATCTGCTCGGTCTAATTATGAAAAATAATGCTTGACGAGCGCTTATTCCGTAGAAAATCGACGATGCTTCACGACCCCAAAAAACACCAGTCCAAATGACAAATACACCTAAGTATACAGATAAAAAGCACTACCTTGAAAAGTAGAAGGAAGGGGTTGCGAAGGGTCGAACAGTGAGCAAGTGTCACAATAAACGAACTAAAGGGTTTTAAGTTTCACTCAAAGGACATTTCTCTTAGGAAAAATACCATGGCCAGCATACTACATTAACAAAAGGCTTACCGGGGCGAAGCTAAACCATCCTAAGTTGGAGAAGTTAGCATATAGTCTGCTCATTGCCTCAAGGAAGAAAAGGCCACACTACCAAGCCCATTTTATCAAAGTTCTTATCAATGAACCGCTAAAGCAAGTTCTCTTCTTCTCATAAGCTTCGGAAGGATAATTGAAGTAGGATATTGAGCTTAGCCAATATTACATCACTTACCATCCTCGAAAAACTAAAATGGATAGGCTTTATTCGGTTTCATCGCTAAGTTTACCGATAAAGGAGAAAGGAAGGAGGAACCAGATGAAGCGACCATCTTCTAAAAGAGCGGATGCACACACATAGCCAAATAAAACCTGGTGACCGCTACGGCACATCCTGACAAGGATAGCTCAAGCATTCGTTGCTTAATACTCAAACACCGTCCATAGTAAATATGAAGGTGTTAAGTACAAAGCCGCAGACAGGGGGCATCAGGAATTGAGAAATCAAATGATGTGACACTCCGACTACAAACAAAATTGTAAGTTTCACCGTAGGGGCACCTTCTTAATTGCAAGGTTCAGGGCCGTAGTTCTAACAAACCGCGATGAAAAATCCGACAAATGGACTAGCATCCACCCTGTGAAACAACGCAACTCTAAAAACCAAAGACCTCCCCGAGGGGCACCTGGTCCATCGCCGATGCCATTAATACATGGCCGGATAGCGATATAAACACTAGGCTTTCAAACCAAAGACCTCCCCAAGGGGCACCCAGTTGATCGTCGACGCCATTAGTACATGGCCGGATAGCAATATAAACACAGGGTTTTCAAAGACCTCCTCGGAGGCGTCCGACAAGTTCGACAAGCGTATAAATTATTCAGACTCAACGAACAATGGATCAAAGACCTCTTCGGAGGCGTCCGACAAGTTCGACAAGCATCTGAATTATTCAGACTCAACGAACAATGGATCAAAGACCTCTTTGGAGGCGTCCGACAAGTTTGACAAGCGTCTGAATTATTCAGACTCAACGAACAACGGATCAAAGACCTCTTCGGAGGCGTCCGACAAGTTCGACAAGCGTTTGAATTATTCAGACTCAACGAACAACGGATCAAAGACCTCTTCGGAGGTGTCTGACAAGTTCGACAAGCATCTGAATTATTCAGACT
Organism: Allium sativum; assembly: GCA_030737875.1. Taxonomy (NCBI): domain Eukaryota; kingdom Viridiplantae; phylum Streptophyta; class Magnoliopsida; order Asparagales; family Amaryllidaceae; genus Allium; species Allium sativum. Next base: position 742,525,560 of record CM060916.1, on the reverse strand, counting down.
CAACGAACAACGGATCAAAGACCTCTTCGGAGGCATCCGACAAGTTCGACAAGCGTCTGAATTATTCGAGCTCACCGAACAACGGATCAAAGCTCGTACAATCCACCGAAGGGGCTCCTCCTGAACAAGAAGGTCAACGCCCTGATTCTATAAATGAGACCGCTTGTTAAACCAAGCATCCAGTAAAAGAGTTAGTGTCTGCCTTGTGGAGTGATGCAGCATCCGACCTTAAGCCGGGTCTTCCAAATTCGGTTACTGGCGGATCCAAAGACCCTTACTAGGGCGTCCGACCTTAAGCCGGGTCTTCCAAATTTGGTTATTGGCAGATCCAAAGACCCCTACTGGGGCATCCTACCTTAAGCAGGGTCTTCCAAATTCGGTTATTGGCGGATCCAAAGACCCCTACTAGGGCATCCGATCATAAGCTGAGTCTTCCAAATTCGGTTAGTGACGGACCCAAAGACCTTCTCGGAGGCGCCCTACAAATTCTACAAGTAGCTGAATCATTCAATCATAATGAATAGTGGGTTTACAAATATTTCTTCAGAGGAATGAAAATAAGACCTCTCAAGCAAGGGCACAAAAACAGAATTCGTCTTTATAAAAAAGGCATGAGTAGGGTCGACCAAACTGGAAGCTTTTAATCGTAATCATGTCAAAAATACAATAATGGCAAAAACACACGATCAAGAAATTCCAAATGAAGTCGGGCACACAATGCCACATCTAATCTTCAAATCCTATGACAAATTTTGATATGGGGGCATTACCATCGCATTAACCGCATTAAGGGATTCAGCAATGCTCACTTCTTAACACATACCACAAATTCGTCACAATTTTGAAGTTAAAGATTCAACATTGGTAAGGACCAACTTGACCAATAATGCGAAACTGGTCAAGATCGGCCTAATAAACAATGATTCGTGGCTACAATTGAAAAAAACCAACTTGCCAAAACTACCACGGAATCATTATAATAATCTAAAGCATTACAAAAACAGATGATTTACAGTTTAAAATTTGTGTTGTGAACATGAAAAGGAAACAGGTGCGGAATGCTAAACAAAAAAGCACAACAAGCAGAACATGTTTCCATCGCAACATCACAAAAGCAAGTCTTAACAAAGCTCATAGGCATAGCAGGATCCAAACACTTTTTCAATACAAAATCTCCAATGGAATTTTCCAATGCAGCACTTTTATCAGAGGCCTAGGGCATCCGATGCTTTGGGCATACAACAGAAAGCAGAAAGAATTCCTCGAAAGAGAAAGGGTCGAATTGGTGCAAGTAGTTCGAATTCATGAAGAAACCCTTATGTGATGAGAAACATCTTCATCTTATGTTGCTCATCAACAGCCTTCAAAGACTCAAGAACATAGTTTGCTACTAAATCCGAGTTTCTTAGATACATTGGCCTGCTCAGAAGCTCTAAATGATCCAATAAAAGCAAAATATTTTTGCCAGCAAATTAGAAGCTCCTAGTGCAACAATCCAAATCATGGAAATTCAGCCAAATTGACTACATCCACTTAGCGCAATTCGTAACAACTTATAATAAAGAGGGTAACATGACCATACTAAGAGTTGGACAATGTCCGAAAGATGTATCACGGGCCCACCACGACATTGTAGTAAACAAAAACCCGATTTGTACTCAGCAAAAAGGCAAATACATACTCAGAGATATATAAGCCAAAATGCACAAACAATGGAAGGTCCGTCCTCAAAGGCTCGTCAAAAGGACTTTACCTTCAAAGAAGGGTATTTGAAAATTGTGACAAAGTCAATATGACTTGATACGTCAATGAAAAGTAGCTTTGAAGGTTCGATTAGTTAAACATTAACTGATCCTGAGGAGAAGAAGGAGTACATATATCGGTCAAGATCGATTAAAAGCAATCTCTCGCGAGAATGAATTCCTTGGCTAAGAAAATCTAGGGCGCCCCAACACGAAAGCTTCCTTGACAGCAAAGCTCGATTCGTGTATAACTCAAAGAACCTGACGTGATAGCATTTGCATTTCTCTCAGGAATCGAAGCTAGTATCTATCAACGGTACCAACATGAGCTATACAAGAAAGGTTGAGCAATAACCACGCGCTGGGCCAAGCCAAATTCGGAATTACATCAGACAAATGGTCAGGTGCGCACATTTCACAGGTATTGAACCTAATACAGTGATAATTTGAAAGATAATATTTAGACTTTGCAGTCCAAAACAAGGACTGACAAATCTCGAGTATTGTCGCTGAGCAAATTAAGTGTATTATCAATGTGAACTGTATCTACCAAGTCATAAACTCCTAAATAAAAAGCAGCTTCACATTGATAACACATTTAAGTCTATGAATATTTCTCATGATTTCTCTCCTTTTACTAAACTAACCCGTTGTCGCCTTGAGCAATCGACAATGAATTTGTCGCCGAATGTGCGCAAAAGCTATTCATTACAGGTTCCCTAAAAGGTTGCATATGCTAAGGGAGATCCTCTGATTAAATTGAGCCAGTGTTACACCACCATCCATCGAAATAAGACAAAGACAAAGTGTATCATTATCTTGTTCAGGAGTTATGTACTGAGATTTCTAAGCCCAACCAAATTATTATGGCAAAGCTAAAAGGCAAACAATCACAAATTGCCAAAAGGACAATGGATAACTAAAAATTGGTTCATTAAAAATCCAAAAACTACACCTGTTTTAACCTTGGAAACCCAAGTTAACGTTTCAGTCTAAGCAAAAGCGATCTACTTTCCGGAACGATGACCAAAAACTTCCATCCAGTATCCACTTTGCGCATGGAACTTCATTTTTCAACAAAGTACGGATAGGAAACAAGGCATGAGGTGTTCAATTGTCAAGACATAGATGTGGATTGCTCAAGTTCTAGAGTGCTCAAATATAACGTACTTCAAAACAAGCATCGAGTATCAAATAAATCTCCCAACGGCCTAACAATTAGGTCGCTCCATAGCTTAAAGCCCAAATTTTTCAACAACATAAAAGTCTTAATCCTTTTAAGGCTTAAAAGCTTAGGCCGCTCAAAGGATAGGTCACTCAACTATTCAAAGGTTAAGGGACTTGCAACATTTCAAGCTCATAAGACATTTGGTCATCTCAAGGCCCCATATCGTGAGCTGAGCAAATTGTTCAAATCACTCAAAGGCTTGGGTTGCCCCATAATTGAGGAGTTTGAGTCGTCCCGTGATTTAAAAGGTTATATTGACGAGTGAAAACTTTAGGCCACTAACTGTAACACCCCATATTTCTGTTAACACTAAAGTTGCTAATACAAAAATAAATGTGTAAAGGGGAGATGTATCTAATGTGCATACAAGTATAATAATAAATGTGTAAAGGGGAGATGCATTTAATGTGCATACAAAAATAATAATAAATGTGTAAAGGGGAGATGTATCTAATGCATACGTATTTATATGGATTGACAAATAATAGTAAATGTACATTAAGAAAGAAATGGTGAACATAATTGGCTTCTCTTTACAACGGACGTCTCTGGTTAACCCTAGCTTCATCGACGGCTCAAATTAACTTGCAACTTTATAAAAAGACCCTAGGTCTCAAACTAAAAATTCACAAAAAAAAAGAATAAGAATTGGAGCCACCATGCTGTCTGCTGAGAACTAGAGGGAGCCTCCACTTGGAAGAGACGAACAACATAGCGAATACAAACTAAAAGATTAAAAAGCAACAACAAATTAGAATCAAAGCAACGTCTTCCCAAAGGAAAGCTTTGCAAATTCAGAATTTCAGAACTCAGAAAACAAGACCGTCTATGATAGTAAGTTTAGCTACATTTTCAGAATGCGAATTAATATGAATATCATGTGTTGCGATGAAATGATAATAGTACGATACTCGTTATATTATTAATATACATTTGTGATTTGATTCAATTATCATGTTGAATTGAGAATTATTAAGTATGATGTTTATTATGTTTTATAACATTAATCTATGCCAGTGACTTAATTCTATTATCATGTTAAATTTGGGATTGTTGGATTAGATTATTTGTATAAGCATGGACTTGGATTGTAACATCTTATGAGAATTGTGTAGTTTATTATGCAAGTTTATGTAGTGAAGTTATGCGACCAATTGTCAAATCTATATGTTCATGTTTATGCAAAACTTATGCCATGTTCACACTTATCATATGTTGGGATTAATTTTCAAGTATGTTTAAATCTATGTTACTAATTAACACATGTGTATGTTGATTAGCCTATGTTGCTAACTCACACATATGTATGTTGATTTGCCTATGTTGCAAATTAACATATGTATATGGATTAGTTCATATTGCTAATTCGCATGTATGTTGTTAATATGTCCAATGTTAAAAACACATATATGTTGAGTTAGCCTATAAGTGCAAGTTCATACCTATGACATTATAATGTTTATGTTAGTCTTTTTGCAAGTTTGTACCTATGACATTATAATGTTCATGTTAGTTATTTTGCAAGTTCACCCCTAAAATGTTCATGTTAGTTATTTTGCAAGTACACCCTATTATGTTCATATTGATTATGCCATCAATACCAGAGTTATACCCATGTCATGTTTATGCTAATTTATGCCAATTTGCGTATATTAAATTAGGCTAAGTTTTTAGCCTAATACTTTACACCAAAAATCATGCGAACGTAAATTAGGCTGAGATGGTTAGCCTAATATTGGACGGGGTAACGTTGGGTTAAAATGATAATTTTAGGAAAACTTGCCATAAATTGGTCTTTAATCACATAAGTGATTTATGGCATAAAAAAGGCATTAATTACCTTAATTAATGAGATTAATTGGAAATGAATGTGACAGTAATTTGAATATTTTCTAATTTACATATTGGTCATTAATCACATAAGAGATTTATGGCATAAAAAGGCATTAATTACCTTAATTAATGAGATTAATTGGAAATGAATGTGACAGTAATTTGAATTTGAATAATTTACATAATTAAAATGTAAATTAGAAATTACGAACGCGCTTAACCCGAGGTTGGATTGAGTTGTGACGTAAACCTGCCCGGACCCGCCCGGCTGTCCAGTTGTCACAACAATAGTTATCCAATGTGAGAGGTTAAGGCATGGGGCCCAATAAAGACCTGAGGTTAAACTGAGTTGTGGCGTAAGACTGCGCGGACCCAACCGGCATACAGGCAGCCACAACAATATCTGTCTAATCTTAGAGGTTGGTGCTCTAATAAGACAATTAGAGCTGAGTTAGGACTGATAGGGTTAAGTCAATTTAATAAATACTTAACCAAATTCAACATGTTAAATAATTTGGATGGGTGGGGGTTAGGTTCATTCAGACACTTAACCACTTAACGTGTTTGACAAGAAAACCTAGTAACGGGGACCCGTTTCAGCAGTAACCCAATTAGGTATCATGGTACCCTGAACTAGGCAGGGTGGGGCACGATTACTGGGCTGATTGTAAGCGGTTAAAAGCGACGGCGGTTGGTGCACAGTGTGGGTTCTAACAGAGTGCGGGCGTGCACACACTCTGGAGCAGACAAGTCAGGGAACTGGAGCATCAGTAGTATACCCTATGCATGCTAGAATTGTGTCGGGGCCGCCACTATGGGACTTGATACACCCCATGGTGGGACCAGCATAGGTATCTACCATATAGGGCCGTAGGACACATGTGAATATACGAGTAGGAGCCGATCTTTTAAAGGAAGAGAAAGGGATCACTTCACCCCAATCACGGAGTGCCTATTGGTATAAGAATTAGTAGGTGCAGAGATAGAGATTTAAAATTGGGTGCGCAGGGATGTTCGTTTTAGGACACCTTATCTAGTTCTTGGATAGTCTATTATCCTGATACCATCCTGTTCTCACTTTATGCAGGTCATGATCTTTTTATTTTTAACATTCTAGGAATATAGCTAGACTTACCAGACTTATGTCTGACCCATTTTCCTTTCGTCTTCTTTTCTTCCGTCCCCCCCCCCCCCCCCAGGTCCACAGGGAGGAAACACCGCAGCTTAGTCAGTTTTTCATCCAGCTTGAAGAGAGAGAATGTATTGCTTGGATTTCTTTCATTTGGACCATGGCTTTGGATATCATTTATGGGGATTATGCAGCTTTATTTATGTTTCATGCTTCTTTAACTTTTAAAATCAAGACAGTATTATGGTTGTAATAATTGGAAGTTTGTTTTGAGACAATGTTGGAAATTTTCTGTATGAACACGTATTTATGATAATAAAAGTCTGTTGGTTTTACCGCTGCTTATTTATATGTGTCTATATCTATCTTGTGTTTTATCTATGTCTTTTACTTATAATCCTCCACCAAAATTAAGGCATTCCCTTTGTGAGTGACCTTAACGGAGGTGGGGTGTTTCACTTGGTATCAGAGCATAGGTTTACCAGACCAGATAAAAAGTTTTTGAAACTATATTCAAATTAAAATTTAAAGAAGCATTTTTCAAGAAAAAAGAATTGTTTTATAGTTTTAGAAAGGCATATTCCCCCAAAGCCATGTGAATTATCTATCCTTCGTTTTGAATCTTTCCTTTTTCGTTTCAGCATGTGGGGAGAATTTAACCTTCCAGAAGGTGTGACTGTACCTGGTTGGTTTAGTAGTTACTTGGAAGCTAGGGCCAATGAGGCGGACCCAGCGAATCTTCCTCCCTCAGCTGCAGCAACTCCTCCTCCTCCCCTAGTTGCTGAAATTCCCCCTCCTCCTCCTCCTCGAGAGGAAATGCTTTTGCCAAGACTTGTAGAGATTTTAAAGCTATGGGTGGGAAAGACTTTCATGGAACCGAGTCCTTCGTAGCAGCCAGGAACTGGCTGAAAGAGACCGAAGATGTTTCGTTATCTACGAGGTAAAAGACAGGCAGAAGGTAAGACTGGCAGTGTGGTTGCTCAAAGGAGAGGCTTCCTACTGGTGGGAAGTCACCAATGCAGAAAGACCAGTAGAAACGTGGGAAGATTTCAGATTTAGATTTGAGCTGAAGTTCCTTTCAGAAGCTGAGAGAAGTCTTCAAATGGAGAGGTTCCTATCCTTTAAGCAAGGAAGTATGACCGTCAAAGAGTGCGTCAACAAGTTTGATCAGCTGGCTAGGTTCGGACTAGACCTAGTCAACACCCAACACAAGAAGGCTCTCCGCTTTGTCAAGGGACTGAATGAGCCGCTTCATAGCCTGGCCATGACCCATATACCTATGGGAGCTACATGTGAAAGGCTGGTACTGATGGCGTTACTACATGAGGAGGATAAAGGCAAGAAGGAGACAAAGGCGGAAGGGTCTCAGGGAAAGAAAGAAGCTTTACAGCCTAAGAAAACAGACTTTAAGAAGGGCGGGAAAAACAACAAAGCTCGCGAAACAAGAAAGTGTAATTTCTGTGGTGTGGTTGGACATGTGGTGAAAGACTGCAAGAAGAAGAAGGCAAAGATGAATGGTGGTTTCTTTCATTGTGGAGAAATAGGACACATAGCTAAGGACTGCCCTAAGAGGCGAGGGCAGGCAGAGAAAGCTGCATCCACTTCGGGTGGACAAGTTCATGCACTGGAGGCACCTCCTCTGCAACAGCGAGGTAGAAATACTTCTGTAGAAAGTGTAGTTTATCTTTATGATCACCCAGTTCGCACTTTATTTGATTCTGGTGCATCACACTCCTTTATTTCATCTGCTTTAGTAGAATCTCTGCACCTAGAAACTAGTATGGTAGAGGATCCCTTGATTGTCTCCAATCCAATTGGAGGCCCAGCTTATTTGTCAATGATCTGTATGAATTTGAAAATATCTATTCTAAGTGTAGAATTTAGATGTAGTACCTTTGTTTTGGGCTTCTTGGGGGTATGGATTGATTTTGGGCATGGACTGGCTATCCAGTAATGGTGCCATCCTTGATTGTGAGAAAAGAGTGGTTAGGCTCTTAACCCAACTTGGTAACACTCTGGAAATTACTTGTAATCCCTCGAATGTGGTTATGCTTAGTTATCTTGAATCGCTTGACGCTTCTGTTGAGAATTTGCAGTCAGTTAAGGTGGTCCGAGAATATTCGGATGTCTTTGATGAGGTGAAGGGCTTACCTCCGAAACGGGAAGTAGACTTCCGCATCTATCTTGTTGACAATGCGAAGCCCGTTGTTTTGCCTGTTAGGAACATGGCTCCTAGGGAAAGGAAAGAGCTCAGTAAGTAGATTAAAGAGATTTTAGAAAAGGGGTTCATTAGGCGGAGCATTTCAGAATGGGGCACTCCAGTGGTGTTCGCTACAAAGGCGGATGGTTCACTCCGTCTATGTGTTGACTATAGGGAGCTAAACAAGCTGACTAAAAAGAATATGCACCCTCTCCCTAGAATTGACGATTTGTTTGACCAGCTTGTAGGAGCATCGGTTTTCTCCCAACTTGACTTGGCGACCGGATTTCATCAGCTAAGGGTAGCTGATGATAGCATCGATAAGACAACTTTCAGAATCCCAGACGGATTCTTTGAGTGGCTTGTCATGCCTTTTGGCTTGACAAACGCACCCGCTTACTTCGTGGACCTAATGAGTAGGGTGTTCAGAGATTTCCTCAATAAATTCGTGGTGGTCTTCGTAGACGATATTTTGATCTTCTCAAAATATGAGGAAGAGCATGCTCAGCACCTAAAGGCAATCATGGAGACTCTTAGAACACATCAGTTAAAAGCTAAATTCTCCAAGTGCCACTTTTGGAGAGAAGAAGTGAGATTTCTTGGGCATATAGTGTCCAAAGAGGGGTTAGCTGTAGACCCCGCAAAAGTAGTAGCGGTGCAAGATTGGAAGGCACCAAGGAATGCAACCGAGGTCCGAAGCTTCCTCGGGCTTGCAGGCTTTTATCGGAAGTTCATCAGAGATTTTGCAAAAAATCTCAGCTCCTCTTACAAGTCTAACAAAGAAGAATCTAGTTTTCTCTTGGGATTTGGATTGCGAGTTTGCTTTCCAACGCTTAAAAAATGGCTCTTACAATAGCCCCAGTTCTGACCTTGCCGGATGGAAGCAAAATGTTTACAGTATACAAGGATGCATGCAGGACAGGACTAGGCGCTGTCCTAATGCAAGAAGGAAGGGTAGTCGCTTATGGCGGAAGACAGTTGAAAGTTCATGAAAGGAATTACCCAACCCACGACCTTGAGTTGGCCGCCATCGTCTTTGCGCTTAAGTCTTAGCGCCACTATCTCCTAGGTGAGAAATTTGAACTGTATACTGACCATAAATATTTGAAGTATCTCTTCTCGCAGAAGGACCTTAACTTAAGGCAACAAAGGTGGATGGAGTTTCTTGCCTCGTATGATTTCGAGATTTCCTACACTCATGGCAAGGGCAATGTAGTCGCAGATGCCTTGAGTAGAAAGAAGCTAACGTTGAGCCCGCTATTTGTTGAAAGGCGAAGCCTAGAGTTTATAGCCAGTTTTGACTTTAGGCCCTCCTCTGATTTTGTACCCGGTCTGTTAGCATCGCTAGAAGTGCGGCCCACTCTCTTAGACTCAATAGGGACCGCACAATGAGAAGACCCTCAACTTGTAGAAGTGGTTGATAAGCTCGTTAGGGGTGAGACTTCCAGTCACCTCGATAGATACACCATCGACGACAAAGGGTGGTTAAGACGGGATGGAAGACTATGCGTCCCACAGGCAAAGGAGTTGGTGAAGAAAGTTCTTGAGGAGGCACGTCATTCCAAGATGACAATACATCCTGGCGGGGACAAAATGTACAAGGACTTAAAGAGAGTTTTCTTTTGGAGTGGCATGAAGAAGGACGTGGCAGATTTTGTTTCTAAGTGCATGATTTGCCAACAAGTCAAGGCGGAGCAGAAGAAGCCTGGCGGTCTGCTCCATCCTCTAGAGGTCCCACAATGGAAGTGGGATAGCATTTCAATGGACTTCATTGATGGGCTGCCTAGGTCTAGAAGAGGCAACACTAGAATTTGGGTAATAGTGGATAGGGTTACTAAAAGCGCCCACTTTTTACCTGTCAAGAGTAGAAGGACTGCCTCGTCTCTAGCATCTCTTTATCTTAAGGAGATAGTTTGACTCCATGGAATACCTTCCAGCATTATTAGCGACAGAGATCCTACCTTCACAAGCGAGTTTTGGCGGAGTCTGCAGGAAGCTGTAGGCACACAGTTATGTTTGAGCACGACCTATCACCCCCAAACCAATGGTCAGACGGAAAGGGTGAACATGATTTTGGAAGACCTTTTGAGACTTTGCGTCCTTGACTTTGGAGGGACTTGGGAGGACCATCTTCCTTTGGTGGAATTTGCCTACAACAACAACTACCAAGCCACCATCGGAATGGCGCCCTTCGAAGCATTATATGGAAGACCGTGCCGATCGCCCACTTGTTGGTGGGAGTCTACTGACAAGCTCATACTTGTACCAGATATGATCTGAGAGACTTCAGAGAAAGTAGACTTAATACGGAGAAGAATGAAGACAGCCCAAGACAGACAAAAATCCAACGCAGACAAGAGAAGGACCGACCTTGAATTTGAGGTTGGGGACAGGGTTTTCCTTAAGGTATCTCCTTTAAGGAACGTTGTTCGCTTTGGATCCACAGGGAAGCTAGCACCAAGATTTGTAGGGCCGTTTCCTATCATCGAGAAGATTGGGAAGATGGCCTACATGTTAGAGTTACCCGAGAGACTGGCCGGAGTTCGCAACGTCTTTCATGTTTCTCACCTCCTGAAGTATCTGCATGAGTCAGCGGAAGTGGTAGAGCCAAACATTCTAGAAGAAGCTGAAGTAGAACGCGAAGCAACTGTGAGGAAAGTTCCAACTCGCATCTTAGGAACTGAAGTGAAAAAGCTACGCAACCGCGAAGTCAAACTCGTCAAAGTTCAGTGGAGCGACGCCGAGGAAGACGCGACTTGGGAAACTGAGGATAGAATACGCACAGCCTACCCTTTTCTTTTTTAGGGTACATTTTTTATCTCTCTTTTTCCTTAAAGTCATGTTAGTATCTATCTTTTTAGGTATATCTCCCCGACCTTACCCTTTTATCCTTAGGTGGAAACCCCTTTGGATGTAAACATGTAATTGAAACATGTTATGGATGATGGTTGCAAGTGGTTGCAAATGTTTGCTAGTGGTTGCTCGTGGATGCATATACACACACAATCTAGGGTTTTAGATCGGCTCAGTCACTTCATATTGCATATGCATATATGTGTTTATGTTTGTATATGGTTGAAGCTTAATATGTTGTCATATGGATGTCGCATTTGTTTGAATGATTGCGCACTCATGTAGAATTATGAATAGGAAAAAGTTTGCATACATAATGGATTCATGACACTTACATAATTTTCATTAAGGAGGTCAACTGAATCAGTAGACCGCCCGATTTTTGCATTAGATAAGGACATGTACACACACAATGCATATGATCATGAAGCATTAGAAGTCTTTTAAGGACAATGGACGCTCGTGTTTGATGATTGAGTAGATGGACATTTGGATGGTAGGATATATGTTCACCTAGACTTGGAGATTTCGGGGACGAAATCCTTTAAGGAGGGGAGAATGTAACACCCTGTATTTCTATTAACACTAAAGTTGCTAATACAAAAATAAATGTGTAAAGGGGAGATGTATCTAATGTGCATACAAGTATAATAATAAATGTGTAAAGGGGATATGTATCTAATGTGCATACAAAAATAATAATAAATGTGTAAAGGGGAGATGTATCTAATGCGTACGTATTTATATGGATTGACAAATAATAGTAAATGTAAATTAAGAAAGAAATGGTGAACATAATTGGCTTCTCTTTACAATGGACGGCTCTGGTTAACCCTAGCTTCATCAACGGCTCAAATTAACTTGCAACTCTATAAAAAGACCCTAGGTCTAAAACTAAAAATTCACAAAAAAAAGGAATAAGAATTGGAGCCACCATGCTGTCTGCTGAGAACTAGAGGGAGCCTCCACTTGAAAGAGACGAACAACATAGCGAATACAAACTAAAAGATTAAAAAGCAACAACAAATTAGAATCAAAGCAACGTCTTCCCAAAGGAAAGCTTTGCAAATTCAGAATTTCAAAACTCAGAAAACAAGACCGTCTACGATTGTAAGTTTAGCTACATTTTTAGAATGCGAATTAATATGAATATCATGTGTTGCGATGAAATGATAATAGTACGATACTCGTTATGTTATTAATATACGTTTGTGATTTGATTCTATTATCATGTTGAATTGAGAATTATTAAGTATGATGTTTATTATGTTTTATAACATTAATCTATGCCAGTGACTTAATTCTATTATCATGTTAAATTTGGGATTATTGGATTAGATTATTTGTAAAAGCATGGACTTGGATTGTAACATCTTATGAGAATTGTGTAGTTTATTATGCAAGTTTATGTAGTGAAGTTATGCGACCAATTGTCAAATCTATATGTTCATGTTTATGCAAAACTTATGCCATGTTCACACTTATCATATGTCGGGATTAATTTGCAAGTATGTTTAAATCTATGTTACTAATTAACACATGTGTATGTTGATTAGCCTATGTTGCTAACTCATACATACGTATGTTGATTTGCCTATGTTGCAAATTAACATATATATATATGGATTAGTTCATATTGCTAATTTTCATGTATGTTGTTAATATGGCCTATGTTAAAAACACATATATGTTGAGTTAGCCTATAAGTGCAAGTTCATACCTATGACATTATAATGTTTATGTTAGTCTTTTTGCAAGTTTGTACCTATGACATTATAATGTTCATGTTAGTTATTTTGCAAGTTCACCCCTAAAATGTTCATGTTAGTTATTTTGCAAGTACACCCTATTATGTTCATATTGATTATGCCATCAATACCAAAGTTATACCCTTGTCATGTTTATGCTAATTTATGCCAATTTGCGTATATTAAATTAGGCTAAGTTTTTAGCCTAATACTTTACACCAAAAATCATGCGAACGTAAATTAGGCTGAGATGGTTAGCCTAATATTGGACGGGGTAACGTTGGGTTAAAATGATAATTTTAGGAAAACTTGCCATAAATTGGTCATTAATCACATAAGTGATTTATGGCATAAAAAAGGCATTAATTACCTTAATTAATGAGATTAATTGTAAATGAATGTGACAGTAATTTGAATATTTTCTAATTTGCATATTGGTCATTAATCACATAAGTGATTTATGGCATAAAAAGGCATTAATTACCTTATTTAATGAGATTAATTGGAAATGAATGTGACAGTAATTTGAATTTGAATAATTTACATAATTAAAATGTAAATTAGAAAATACGAATGCGCTCAACCCGAGGTTGGATTGAGTTGTGACGTAAACCTGCCCGGACCCGCCCGGTTGTCCTATTGTCACAACAATAGCTATCCAATGTGAGAGGTTAAGGCATGGGGCCCAATAAAGACCCGAGGTTAAACTGAGTTGTGGCGTAAGACTGCCCGAACCCAACCGGCATACAGGCAGCCACAACAATATCTGTCTAATCTGAGAGGTTGGTGCTCTAATAAGACAATTAGAGCTGAGTTAGGACTGATAGGGTTAAGTCAATTTAATAAATACTTAACCAAATTCAACATGTTAAATAATTTGGATGGGTGGGGGTTAGGTTCATTCATACACTTAACCACTTAACATGTTTGACTAGAAAACCAAGTAACGGGGACCCGTTTCAGCAGTAACCCAATTAGGTATCATGGTACCCTGAACTAGGCAGGGTGGGGCACGATTACTGGGCTGATTGTAAGCGGTCAAAAGCGACGGCGGTTGGTGCACAGTGTGGGTTCTAACAGAGTGCGGGCGTGCACACACTCTGAAGCAGACATGTCAGGGCACTGGAGCATCAGTAGTATACCCTATGCATGCTAGAATTGTGTCGGGGCTGCCACCATGGGACTTGATACACCCCATGGTGGGATCAGCATAGGTATCTACCATATAGGGTCGTAGGACACATGTGAATATACGAGTATGAGCCGATCTTTTAAAGAAAGAGAAAGGGATCACTTCACCCCAATCACGGGGTGCCTGTTGGTATAAGAATTAGTAGGTGTAGAGATAGAGATTTAAAATAGGGTGCGCAGGGATGTTCGTTTTAGGACACCTTATCTAGTTCTAGTATAGTCTATTATCCTGATATCGTCATGTTCTCACTTTATGCAAGTCATGATCTTTTTATTATTAACATTCTAGGAATATAGCTAGACTTACCAGACTTATGTCTGACCCATTTTCCTTTCGTCTTCTTTTCTTCCGTTCCCCCCCTCCCCCCCAGGTCCACAGGGAGGAAACACCGCAGCTTACTCAGTTTTTCATCCAGCTTGAAGAGAGAGAATGTATTGCTTGGATTTCTTTCATTTGGACCATGGCTTTGGATATCATTTATGGGGATTATGCAGCTTTATTTATGTTTCATGCTTCTTTAACTTTTAAAATCAAGACAGTATTATGGTTGTAATAATTGGAAGTCTGTTTTGAGACAATGTTGGAAATGTTCTGTATGAACACGTATTTATGATAATAAAAGTCTGTTGGTTTTTCCGCTGCTTATTTATATGTGTTTTTATCTATCTTGTGTTTTATCTGTGTCTTTTACTTATAAACCTCCACCAAAATTAAGGCATTCCCTTTGTGAGTGACCTTAACGGAGGTGGGGTGTTTCACTAACGACCTAAAGCGTAGGATGCAATGATGACCTTGACTGATTTAACGACCTAAGAGCCCCAAACCTGGTAGCGATCTAAAGCTTAAGATCGCGACATCAACCCAAAGCCTCGAAATGTCTATTAAGCTAAAGCTTGGGTGGTGTGTTGACATGAGGGAGTTCAGGATATATAAAAGCTGCAACTGAATCTCAACACGACAAACATATGATTACCAGATTTAAAGCAACCCAATATCAAAGCATACTGCAAATTCCAAAGTACCTATTAGTATGAAAGGTCATTTTGTGAATCAATCTACAACACTGAATGTCCAAAGCTGATTCCAAGCTCACTTCAGCAAATTAGTAATTCAACAAGGCTTGAGGGCATACAAGCTCGATCATGATCTCCAATTTGGACCTTGCAAGTTATCAAAATATCATCCAACTGCTTCAAATTGGAAGTATGCAACTTTCAAATACAAACTACAGGTGCTGGTTACGATTCGGGCATACCTAGTTTTGAACTATTACGCAATGTTCAGACCATGAAAAATCAAACTCGGTCCTATTATCACAAGTCAACACTTTCCAGCGTTCCAAGCCTCGAGTAGAATCCATGGAGTCGAATCGAACAAAGTTTAGCAATACAGAAAATACAATGACATACAAAAGCCTTAACATAGGAATATCTTCAACTAATGTGCATACTCGAACCAATATATGTTCAAATAATGGGATGAGCATGCTTAAACCAACATGTTGGTCAAGCATGACTACACGATATGGTCAAGCACGAGTGATCATAACAATTCGAGTAGACAAGATGGTAGATTGCCAGACCATGTTAGCAGGCTTCTAGATGATCAAGTTTATGAAGGAAGAAAATATGAATCTCCTAACTTCAAGACTGCTACATGTAATCAATGAAGAAGAAGACAAATCGCCGAATAGTGGCATCCAATGGAATCTCCGATGTTAGAACTGACCAACGAAGCAGGTAAACATTGAACCACAATAATTTATCTTATAATGAAAAGTAGTGATGACCTCCAAAGCCGGGGCACAGATAATCAAAGATTCTCCAAAGAAAAACAGAAAAAAAAATCACAAATACGTATTTCTTGAATGAGAAATATCGTATACTATCATATAAGTTATAAAGCGATAATGTTTGAAATCCACAGTCGGCATAGTCGATTGGTTGATTTCAAGCGTTAACGCGAATTCGAATTAGAATGTCGTGTTTGAACAAGCAATATTTGACGGGTTATAAACCGTTGAATAAAATAATTCTGTGCAGACACTTCATTCAATCCAAAATAAAATTTGCTATAATTCAGTTTTAATAATTAACTAATCTGTTATTGATGTGGACGGTCAATGACAAAGTATAAGTCCAAAATTGTACAAATGCTTGTTTTAATTATAGAACAGGTGGCACAAAGCATACGAATTCAAACAATGATTCATCATAGCAAAACAAAAAGCTACAACAGAATCTCAATGCAGATTATGTTCATTTCGAAGCCCGCATTCCTTATAAGCAAGAAATACAAGCTTCGAGGGGCAAATGTTAACCCCATTAAAAGGCGGGTCAAAAATAACATGTCGACTGTTTAATAAGGCCATGTCGTCGAGGTCAAGTCGCTTGCTATGGTTTGGAGTCATGCCGCTGGAGTATTCATGCCGTGAGTCGTTAAGATCACTTCATGTCGTTGGAACGATGTCGCGTGAACAACTTCAATCAGGTCATTCAATCTAATTCGTTGAATGTCTTCAAGTCGCAAGCAATTCATGCCGCTCTTCAGTATAATCAAAGGCATGACGAGAATAGTAAAGTGGAGCCCTATGGTCATGTCGCATACCGATAGATTCAGTCATGTCGTTCCCATCTTGTTCAAACCACCTGCTCCAATCAGCAAGAAAGCAAGTTGTCGGTCATTAAATTCATGTCGTCCATAACACAAACTATACTGTTAAAACTGGCCATATCGTTCACAGCATAATATACCAACCAGCATAACGTGTTTGCTTCAATTGTATACTCAATACATGAGGGGATGACTTGGCAAATGGGAAGGAACTTAGAGTGTCCAGCTTCTACATAGGTCAGAGGTTAATTGCATAATCAATGGAATGGAGTAGTGGTGAATTGCTTAACAATTATACATGGTTGTCATGTAAACAACTCAAGTTGTGCCAATGCAGTCATGTCATATGACGTATTCCAGTTCTCAAACACCAAGTCATTTCTACCCTTCAGTGAATCATGTCGTGGCTTACAAATACCAGCTGTAAAGAAGTGAATCAATATTTGAAGCACATGGCATTTTGTAAGGCAATACAGGGACAATTTGGAAAGTATGAATTCAAATAACGATCCATGCGTCATGTCGTTATAAAGAGCTTAAAGCTAGTCGTTAGTCCACAAAATATGATTCAAGTCGTGACTGCGACATGCTCAACCAAGTCGTTGCGGCAGCATGAACGACATGCCATCTACATGGCGGGATAAACTCACAGGGAAAAGCAAATTGCCACGTGACAGTTGTTTGGGCTGGCATAAAATGTGGAAGGATGGAACGCTTTATGTGAACACAGGAGATGACATTCTAGAAGAATCATATAGAAGGAACGAGATGAGTCATGTCGGAGCTCCTTCATGTCGTGTTCTTTGTGATAATATGAATCATGTCACGTCCACGTGAAATTTAATCATGTCGTTCCTCGTGTATTCAGATAATCTGTAGTATTGAATTAGGTATGAACTACATGACCACGTGGCAAATACTAATGGGGCACTATTTCATATTGTTGCATGTGGTCCTCTCAAGTCGTAGATGGCAACCAACTGGCAAAGGAACCATGATGCAGGATGAAAGCATGTCATGCCGCATGGTTTGATGCTCAAGTCAAGGCGTAACACATACATGTGCAAGAATTCAAGTCGTTGTTCCAGGTATACATAGAAGTTCAAATCGCGAAAGATTGTACCAGTCCAGAATTCATGTCGCATGATGAGTCATGGTGTTCAGACCATTCATAGCGAAATTAAATCATGTCGAATTGAGTCATGTCGAATTGAGTCATGGCATTTTTAGCATAATTACAGGATTGCCACTCGGGCTGAAATCACCAATAAATACCCCTCATAATTCATTTGTGGAGGGGACCAAGAAATTGACTGCTACAAGGAGACTCCGTCAAATTCAAAGCTCATCTACAACTTATCTAATGACTTCCTTGGATTCAACAACACTTTTCTAACTTCATGAAGATCAAATCCAAATCAATGATCAATAAAGCTTTCTACAATTGAATCTAAACTCCTTCAATCTCATTCAAGCTACATAAAAAAATCTCTCAAGCGACATTCAAACGATCTCTAGTCTTCTCCAAAGCCTAAATTGAATGCTAATTCACTATGAAATCTATGAAGATCATGGAAAAGGATCAAAATACATAAGTGGTTGAAGATTCATCACAAAGCTAAAAGATCTCTTCATTTTCTTCACCAAACTCAAGTGAAATTAGATCATAAGGAAGGAAAAAAGAGAGAAATGATTGTAATAAGGGAAAATTCATATGTTGTAAGCTTGAATATCATAATGAGAATGGATTGAAAGTGGATGTAGACTCATAGAGAATCGAACCACTATAAAATTCCTTTGTGTTCTTACTTGCTTTTATCCGTTTATTTCGCGATTTCGCGGTTCCATATTCTTACCGAAAGGTTAAGTGTAGCTTTTACACCTTTGGTGTTTGATCCCAAATTTGGAGCAAACAATATATATATATATGGCACGCTCTATGGCACCTCAATTTCATAGCACCCCGTTTGCATGCAGATTGTAGTCACTCGTTTATAATTAAATAAGTTAGTGGGAAGAAAGAGAGTTAGTAGAAGGAGAGAGAATGAGGAATATGCGGTGGAAATCAAGGGTCCTGAATTATTTGAGGTGCTCTTGATCCTATCACATATGTGTGTGTGTGTATGCGTGTATGTATGTATATATACATGTATGTATGTATGTATGTATGTATGTATACATACATGGATAATGGTAAATCAACTAAAATTGCACACACAGAAAATGCAAGTTTTATGTGAAAAAGAAAATAGTTCTATCTCAATAATTTGTTAACAGTACCCAAACTAAGAAAAAAACTTACTAAGTATACCTTTTGAATTTCATCCAAATTATTGTTTGATAAAAGATATTTTAATTAAGGAAATCTTACCATAGGGTAAAGAAATTAAAGGATTGTATACCTTCAATGTTTTTAACTTAAATTCAAGAAATTCTGAACATAAAAGAAAATGTTGTAATATTTTTGAAACTAGTCAAGAGAATGATAGTAAGAACTTTGATAACTGGCATTATAAGCTAGGTCATCTAGCTGTGAATATTATAAAGCATACTTTGAGGAATAATGATTTTTTTTATGAACTCTCTTTACCTTATAGATGTACTATTGTCACGTGGGAAAAAAATCGTAAAGTTGAATTTCTTGGATCTCAAACTGTATGTAATAAACCCCTTGAATTGACTGGTGATGGCTTGTAGGGACAAACACCAGTCAATGGTGGCTATGGATATCATAAATATTACAACCAAGTTGTTGATGCCTATTCAAGATATGTTTGGGTATATTTTTTAAAAGCTAAGTCTAAAACTTATAATGATGTTTCACAGTTTATAATTCAAGATGAATAACAAAGTGACTTTAAGATTAAAAAAAATTCAAACTGACTATGGAACAAAATTTAAACCTCTAAAAGAATTATTACAAAAAGGGGAATAATTCATAAAACAACATCACAAGCATCATAATAAAATGGGCTAGATGAATGTAAACATAGAAAAAAAAAATTGAAACTGTACTTACATTAATTGCATTATCAATTTTGCCTCTAAAGTTTTGGCCTGATGCATTCTTTACTACTGTATAATTAAACAGACTTTAACGAAAGTTCCAGTTCCAAAATGTCCAATTAAAGTCGTGTTTATTGTTAAACTAGATCACAAAGCACTAGAAGTGTTTGGATTTTTATGTTTTCTATATTTAAGGCCATACAATTCTCACAGGTTAGAATTTAGATCTACTCCCATGCACTTTTTTGAGATATACTGGTAATAAAAAAGGATACAAATGTCTAGATACAAATGGCAAAATATTTGTATCTAGACATGTAGTGCTCAATGAAAAGGTATTTGCATTTAGCAAAACAGGTATTAAAACATCTCAAAAAATATACAATTCAAGGTTATCCATACCAGACCTGCCAGTCCATCGTGGGGTTACAACTCAAACCAGATCAGAAAACTATGTTGATCATCAACATTATGACTTTGTTACTGAAGAGTCACATCACTCAATGCATAGAAATGAATCAAGTCATGAGCAACCTAAAACTAAAACATCAAATAGAGCATCACAAGATGACATAACTATGCAATCAGAGTTTCAATAGCTACTATACAATGCATCATCATCTAGCAGTGAAGAAGAGATAGTCAGCAATAAGGATCATTAAACTCAAATCTGCAACTAGTCATCATATGATAACAAAAGAAAAAAAGTTGAATATTTATACCTAAAACCTATAATATTTTCATAGAAACCAAAGAACCAAGAAGTTGTCATGAAGCTGCTCCAAATGAAAATTAGAGAAACGCAATAAGAGAAGACTACGGTTCCTATGCCAAAAAACAAAAATATCGTTGGTTGCAAATGAGTTTATTAAGTGAAAGCAAATCCAGATGGCTCAATCTCTAAATATATGGTAAAATTTATGGCAAAGGTTACTCACAACAGAGTGATTCCGATTTAAATGAAACACTCTCACCTATTGTGAAACCATTAACTATAAGAATAATTATGACTATTGCCTTATATAGAAATTGGGATCTCAAACAACTAGATGTGAATAATGCTTTGTTAAATGATGTTTTGCAGGTAGAAGTGTACATGGAGCAGCCAGAAGACTTCAAACAACTGAACAAAGAAAAACTTGCGTGCAAGCTGAACAAAGAAATTTATGGACTAAAAACAACCCCTAGAGTGTAGTTTGAGAAATTAAAGTCAGCCTTGGTCAAGCTAAGCTATGCATCAAACAAAATTAGACAACTCTCTATTTACAAAATTCAACAACTTAGAAATTACATATATAATGATTTACATTCATGACTTCATAACTAAAGGCAACAACAATTCTAAAATCAGCAAACTCACAAAACAATTCGACAAGGAATACTCAATCAATGATTTAAGCTTTTGAATTAATTTTTGGGAATTAAAGTCAAAATTGTGTCCAATACCAAGATTCATCTGAGTCAAAGAAAAGTTTATTTCAGATATACTAGTTTGAGCAAGCAAATGCTCTTCCTACTCCAATGGAAAGCAATTCACCATTATCTAGATGCAAAGGTGAAACAATATCAAATGGTACATAATAATACAGAAGTCTATTTGTAGCTCTACAATATGCAACGGTTACTAGACCAATCATTTGATTCAGTATGAATAAAGTCAGTCATTTTATGCAAAACCATTAGATTAACATAGGCAAGCAATAAAGAGAATATTAAGATATCCTAAGGCACAAAAGCAGGGATTAACCCTAGAATCATTCAAAAGCATCAATATGAATGGATATGTCGATCCTGATTGGGGATCAGACCCTGATAATAGATATACATCAGGTTACTATATATTTTGGGTACAATTCCTATCTCTTGATGCTCAAAGAAGCAAACAACGGTGTCAAGATCAAGTGCAGAGCCTGCGTATCGAAGTGTAGCTAATGTAACTGCCGAAATAGTTTGAATCGAATCAATACCGCATGACCAAAAAATCAAATCCAACAAAAGCTAAGTGTGTGGTGTGACAATCCCAGTACATTATTACCGAGTGTCAATCCAGTTCGACATTTAAAGACTAAATGTATTGAATTAGACTTACACTTCGTAAGCAAAAAATTTGCAAATGACAAATTAAGGAAAAAATCATATATCTGCTACTCACCAAATTGCAGACATCTTAATAAAGTCGTTTTCAAAAAAGAATTTCTTACTATTAAAGTAAAAACTGAAGGTTGTCAAAGAGAATACTCTTCATCAAGCCTGATCAAACAACTTCACAAGCAGCAGTGATCACTCTAAAGCGTCAACCTTCGATCTATCCACAAGCAAAACTACTCACTTAGATCTAACAAACACTCATTCTAATCAAAGTTGCTCTCCTTAGATTTGAATTTCTAGTTTTAAAGGAGTATTTCTCTATTCATATCAGACTTGCTAGTATCTAAATGAGCAGATTAAGGAATGTTTTTGAGCAAAATTGAGTAGAGAAATGAACATTGGACACGAATGCGAAGTTTTTTGTCCTGCCGCCATAACGCTAGAAATCGGATTTGTTTGAAAAAGAGTATTATTAATGTCACTTCAAAAAAGGATAAAGGAGGTTCATATATTATTTTCACTCTATTAAAAATTAAATTGTTAAGAGGGGCCAAACACATTAGAAAAATAAATAAATAAACCCGATTTTGCCCTCCTTCAAATACACAAAACACGGTAAAAATTAACAAGAACATATCGAAACTCAGTACAAAGTTCGGAAATAACATATCGAAAGTAGATTAACTGAAGAAAAATTAAAATCCTACATATTTGGCGATAGACATTGGATAATATGATTTTATTCGGTGGTCTATTGCAGAATTTGTGTTATTATCATGACCTGACGCATTCACCAAATTCGGCAAGTACATGCCGTTATAATTGTTTAACTTCGACTCGCTGTCAACGAATGTAACGTTTATGATCGAAAACGAACCTCCGTTTTTTTATTAAATTGTTATTTTTTCTAGTAAATTGTTATTTTTTCGGTGATTTTTCAAGAAATTAAACATATCATTCGGTTTTTTAAGTAAAAAAAATCATGTTGTCTTCTTTTTCAAAGTCAGAAATTTCATTAGAAATTGGTTTCTCTATGAAAAAAGTGATTGATTGTTTACTTTGAGAAGAAGAAGATTAGGGTTTAAAGACAGTAAAATGTAATTAGGGCAGAATAATAAAAAAACATTAACAATACTCTTCAGAAAAAAGGAAGGTAGGGGCGTAACAAGAGAAATGGAAATACTGTGTATTAAACAAATGTTGTTTCGGGTAAGCCAATGCTTATTGGGCATGTATCCAAGCCAATGTACATTTGTAATTTCATCATAGATAGACCAACCAAGTACAAACGAACGCATCGATGAAAGAACTTTGTTTTCGTTTCCCTCAATTCAAATCCGCATATTCATCGTCTTAATCAAACACAAAATCAAGATTCATAAATTTCTTTCAAGAAAACCGATAATAAGGCGATTCACTTTGTCAGGAAACTGCTCCTGAACGAAATGAGTTCCTCCAGGAATAAACTCTATTTTCGAATCAGGTACGTAATTCTTCATTGCTTCACTCCTAACATATTCTTCCATTCCCGAAAACTTGAGAATGTAGTCATTTTCTCCCATTATGACCATAGCCGGAACCTCGATCTTAGTATCGGCTCTTTCTGGAAAATTATGGAGTGCCCTGTTCCGAGGAGATCAATATGTTTTCACATAATATTACCAAAAAAATGGATCATGCTTACCTATAAGGGATCTGCATAGGAGCTACAAATCCGGACTTTTCATATAGAGAAGTATAAACCTGGAGATCATCATCACTGAACCAACCTGGTAATGGAGTAGCTGGATGAACTATGTCCATAATTTCTTCATCGTCTTTAGCTTTTGGAAGCTCACTTCCTGAAAACATAATGTAAATATTTCTGATTACCGTTCCTGTGTCAAAACGAGCGAAATCTGCTTCAGCTCGTCCTGGTTCCTGCATAATACACAAATCAGCTGCCAGCATTTTCTGTCATTTTCAATGCATATTTTTCTGTAAAAAAAAAATTGTATAGATTACCCGCCATCGGCTTATGTAGAAGCCTTTTGGAGGTTGGGACACTGTGGAGCTTATTATGGGTGAGAAAGGCACACCAATGGTTATGATGCCGAGTACTCGATCAGGGTAGTCTACAGCTAAATCAAATACAGGTTTTACTCCAAAGTCCTTTCCAACTATGAACGCCTTCAGTTTATAGAACATGAATAGAAACATGAAAATTTGTATCAGTATTACCAGGCCTCAATTGAATATGCGGTGAAGCAGTACACTGCATTAATCAAGTTTAGCTAGCTAAAAGATGATCATTAAATTACACATTCATATGGCCAAGCCTGGCTAGTATTTTATGCCAGCATTACATGCTAAATATAACTAGCTGAGATTTTTTATATTGTTTTGAAAACAAGGTTGTACAAAACAAACATAATTTGATATGCTCATTCTTACTAGTTGATCTGATAGCTAAGCTTAGTAAACATTTTAACGTTTGATTCAAATTGATGAAGCTTAACGTGTGTACTACCTTGCCCAATGTAGATGTGAATCTGACTCCATGCTAGCATATGGCACTAGCTTTTGTGAAAAGCACAGTATCCAAGATAAACTGTTTAACATCACTGACTGATAGTGTACCATGTAATATTTAACGTGGAGTATTTTATCCTTTTTTCCCCTCTTTTTCGTGTAAAAAACTTGCTGCTTGTTAAAGAATCTGAAGGGTAACAAATAAAAGTACTTATTATGTTTTCTTTTGAGAATCCAAGTAAGACAAAATTTACAAACACTTGGAGGATATTATCATTTATCTCCAAATTTTGCATAATTAGCAAGATTTTTACTGCATGATTTATCTTTAATAAAAACATATTGCACTTTCTGATGAGTTAGAAAGTGTCAAGATACGTGACAATTGCAGACAAAATCAAACCTTAGGGATGCTCAAGACATCAAGCATGGCAAGAACATCAAAAGTAAGATCCTCCCAAGATTCTTTCTCCAAATCCAGAGGTTTATCAGAAAGTCCGAACCCACGAAAATCGAGAGCAATAGCTTTGAATCCAGCTTCAGCTGTTGCCACCATTTGATGCCTCCATGAATACCAGATCTCTGGAAACCCATGCAGGAACACAACTGCTCCTTTTTCCCCTGCAGATCGGAAATTGATCAAATAACTATTTATGAACTAGAATCAAAGATGCTCATGTAACTACGTTACCTTCCCCGGTATGTGCTATGTGAAGGTTGATTCCTCTTATGAATAGATGAGAATGGGTTATCTTCTTATTCCACTCCATTGCCCTCTCATCTGATTTTACTTTCTGTAGTTCATAGTTGCTTATAATGTTCCAGGCCAATTCAGACTTTGTGTTTACAATATTCAAATATTTATGAAATCCAGAATAAAGTTTGCATACGTAAGAGCCTTGGCTTAGAGTCATTAGTTTATTGTATACTGCTAATCGACAACTTACATTCCACTATTCCAGATTTAACAATTCTGTGGGAAAGAAGCTTTTGGGAGAATTTAGCCAAAAAAAAAAAGTTTAGTCTACCCAAAGTACCTAACTCCAGCCCATCAATATTTGTATTTTTCCACTTTTCTTTGAATGGTATAAGATTATAGAGATAAGAATCAATGATATATTGATATACATGTATATACAAGGATTTGCAGTGATTTATATACAAACATATGTTTTTAAAACATATAACCCATGCTGTTTTGCGCATTATATCTAAAAATCGAGCAAAAATAAGCCCATCATGCAGTGGCTTGCACCTTTCATACATACAAGGCATAATAAATTTTACATACTCATCCATTAAGATCCAAGAAAAAGAATAATAAATTAGTAAGCAAAAAGGTTCAGTCATCTAGGAACAATATCGGTAAAACTAACATTGGCATCAGAACTAAAATGACTTGAAGTATTGGTGAAAGTCGTGGCTTTAAATTTCAAATTTGAAGAGTTTGATTTCCTTCCAAAGTTATCTTTTCCTGAAGAGATATGCACAATGCCCGGAGGAGTAAGCTCCTTTTCATTCAGTCGGATTGGTTTGGACAACATTTCGACTACTTGGGACATTGAGGGTCTTCTTTGAGCTGCTGCTTGTGTGCAAAAGAGTGCAACTTTGGCATATCTTAATACTTCTTCTTCAGGGTACCCTTCTAGACTTGAATCCACTATCTCTTTCAGTCTCCCTTCTTCGCGTAGTTGCCATGCCTTTGTAAAATGTAAAACATAAATACTCAAAGGCAAATCATCAACAAACTCATTCCTTAAAACTACAATGCTTATAGTTTAACTTAAAAACATCTACTGATAACTGAACAAATAGACATTTCAGAACTATTAAACAAAATTAACCTACAGTGCAACAGGATTTTCTGCAAACACCCTTTATACTAGATTAAGGTTTAATATTTCTTTCAAAGTAAAATTTATGAGAACTGCATGGATGTATTAGCGAATTCAAGTAAATTTAGCGAATATGATAGCCTTACCCATTCTAAAAGAAACTTCTCCACTTCCGACCTTGGTATATCTGATACGCTTTTACCACTAACGATTTCAAGTACAACCACCCCAAAGCTGTATATGTCAGCTTTTTTAGTTAGCTGTCCATGCATAGCATACTCAGGAGCCAGATAACCACTGTGAATCGGTAATCAATTATCAGCCTAACAATTTTTCAGAATAGCGTGATTAAGCATGGAACTTTAGTTGATGAATTAAATTCTTATAGCATCACAACTCATTTTAAAATATTCTGCTACTTGAAGTTCTACAGTTGTATTTATTGTGGGAAATACAGACTGGAATTATATTTCTTCCTGCCTAATCTTAACTATTAATGTTCGACACATAATTTAATGGTGATAAGATGATAAGCTTACGTTGTGCCAGCGACTCGTGTGCTGATATGAGTAATATTATCTGGAAAAAGCTTTGCCAATCCAAAATCTCCTATTTTTGGTAAGAAATTTTCGTCAAGGAGGATATTGCTGGATTTTATATCCCTATGGACAATGTATGGCTCATGTTCTTCATGTAGAAATTTGAGACCTTTTGCTGTCAACAAACAAATAGAAGCTCTCTCTCTCCAATTTAGTCTTGCCTTCGTGCCTCTATGACCTACGAAATTAACATAGTTTATAACTTGTGACACCCAACATAATTTGTCCATATATCTGTAATCTTTATCTTTGTCTTTTTAACATAGTTTATTGCGAACAATATCTTGATATAAATAGTAGTATTTACCTTATAACATCAAAACCGGCTAGGAAACAAATCGCACAACATGATTTGGTATAATTTTTATATGGACAGTTGAGTCGAATATAAAATTTCACACCTTACGAAGACCAACCCGATTCAGTTTCAGAAAGTGCTAATCCAAGAATGTCATGAAATTTCTAGCTTTTTAGAATAGTTGTTAAAGATTATGTCATATCAACTTAAGAATGAAGCATCTTGATGTCTCATCGGTTTCAAAGGTTATGGTTTTGGAACCTAGGACTCAGAGTGATACCCTGAGGCCTGAGTGCTCGTTTATTGCCGACTAGTTATACAATCAATGGTAAAAACATGAACTACAATATACCTAGTAATGCTCGATCAAGGCTACTATTCTCCACATATTCATATACTAATATTCGCTCACTTTCATGAAGACAACAACCAATCAACTCAACAAGGTTAGGGTGCTTAATATTAGATATGATATCGATTTCAGTCAAAAACTCCTTCGCTCCTTGTTTTGATTGCGCAGAAAGCTTCTTTATTGCAACTAACGTTCCATCCTTCAGGGTTCCCTAAAACAAAAAACAAATAATAGAATGGAATTGGCATTAAACAATTCCTTGTGACTTTATCAATAGGGACAGATGTCATATCACTATGATATCCTACCTTGTAGACAATTCCAAAACCACCACGACCAATCCTATTTTTTGGGTGAAAGTTATCTGTTGCAGTTTTTATTTCTTTATAGGAGAAAAGCTTAACATCATTGCTGGATGAAGAGCCTGAGCAAGACCATGAAAAATGAAAAGCCATAACAACAAGTAATTAAGTTTACAAGGAATTCCGCTACAGCATTTAGAAGTTCGAAGATCATGGAAAAATAAACAACCAAAATATATGATGCCATAACACTTATCGGTGGGAGGATACAATTATATTTCAAGATCTAAACAGTACAACACAAATTTCATGATTTATTTTTTTGGGTAAAGCCAGCAGGTTTTAAGATTGTTAACTGTCCAAACAAATAATCTTTTCTATCATGTATGTTTAATTTGTGATACTAGCACTGAACATTAATAAAATCAAATTCTCACTTTTGAAATTCTCTAGTGCCTGTGAAATGTCCCTTCTCCTTTTGAATCCGAATTCCAAGCGGCAGCAGCTCATATCAAAGTTTTGAACACTTTTGAGTTTCTTTTCTTTTCCTTCTTTTTCCTTGTTTTGGTATAATTAATGCCAGCCTTAGTCTTTAATTTTCCTTCACCTGTAGATATCAGATTACATTGAAACCATACTCGATAGAATAAATGGTGAGGTTCTTTCTCCCTTTCTTTTTATCGGTGAAAAAAAGACGAGCAATGACATTTATAACTAATAATAAAATGAGCATTCTATTGGGAAGAATGCCAAAACAGATAGTGGAAGTACAAAGGTATAGGCATTAATCTAATTATCATTCCTCTACATGTTTCAGATGTGAAAATTGTAATTAGTTGATGATGCTGTTATCAACTAGTTGGTTGTGATCATGTGATGTCATTCACACACTGACTACACATAGAACAAACTAGATCCAAGACCGCATATAATGCTTATTACAAGAGAAGAGCAATTTTTGGTTAGCCGAAAGCTGTAATAGTCCAATTTATACTAGATAATAATATGATTTTTCTGGGGCAATTTTCATTTTCTAATGCCATCACATGCACACAATCAATAGAAAGAAGTCGGCCAAAACACATCTACCGAAGTACAACAAATGCTCTCATCAAGGAATTAATTCATCATTAACAATTTAGAACATGTTCTTTTCGTAAATAAAACATCTCAGATGATGTGAATCAACCAAGTTTTTTCAACTGTTTGTTACGAAGGAGAGGCTAATGGGTAACAATCCCCCTAAGTGGCAGTGCAAGGGCAAACTCTAGTATAAAAGAAATACCCTATAGACGTACAAACTCACTCCGTATTTTTGAAATTAATTAAAACCAATCATTTGAAATCACTATCTCCTTCCTTGCATTGCTACAGTGTTCTTTTAGCTTGATTCAAGTAGTTACAAATTGGAACCAAACAAACTTCATGGTATGATGAAACAAAATTTCAATTTTATTCATTGTAAGGTAACAGAAACGAAACATCTCTTAAGAAACCGATGTGCTTTGGAATTCTATAATAATTCATCAAAACTGCATTTCTTCCAACACTTTTAGGTCAATAAAACACATCACCAATATATATATATATATATATATATATATATATATATATATATGTGTGTGTGTGTGTGTGTGTGTGTGTGTGTGTGTGTGTATGCACAAGAAAAATCTATTGAAATACAAATTATAAACATAATGGATCTTCACCACTAGATTTCCCCTTGATTTTCACCTCCATATTAGAAACAAGGATCGGCTACACCTATATTTCGCTACATCCCTAATCCCACTTGATTTCCGACACAAGTACCGATTTGAATATACTACTTTCTCTTTCTTGCTAAATTCAGTAATATACAGCAGCGGAAAGAGAGAAATTACTACTACTTAAATCGAAATTTGCAGCTCATATACAGGGGATTAGAGGTGTAGACAGCTCTTGCCCATGCATACATAAATAAATACATACATACATACGCACACATACATATACACCCCCCCCCCCCACACACACACACATCCCCCCCCCCCAATCACTCTCTCTCTCTCTCTCTCTATACGTACATATAAATATATATAAATTATGCATGAGTCAGTCAAGCCTCATTGAACAAAAATAACATTCAATCTTTGCTAATGGATAAATATAGCAGTCTACAATTGCTGCCAATTAAAGGGTAATCAAAGATTGCACTGGCAGTACAGCGCCACACTTCGCATGCAAGAGACTGCACTAATCATTTAACATATATAGCCCTGATATTGAAACGTTAAACATTACCAATAATTTCACATATGCAACATAACGTTTATTATTGACCATATTTACCAAAACACAAAACTTGTTACAAGGATAAATTTTTGGGGAAAAGAGCTTCAAGCATATCAACTTAATTTTTCAGCCTCAGCAACAAAGTTATGCCAGTAATTAATCAAACAACCAGAAACCTATAGCACATTGGTTCGGCTAAGAGGAGACGACACATTTACATAGGCACTGGATAGGATTAGCAGAAGCGGCACACCGATGGTGGTGGTGAACGACAATCAAGTGGCTTGTGGAGGATCAGAAAAAAGAAAGAAAGATTAGGATTTTCGAAAGGATGAAAAGAGGTCGCGTGGGTGGTGACAAATGGCAAATAGCAATCCAGTGTCTGGCGGCGGTTGAGAAAAGGAGGGATGAGTTTTCAATGGGATAAAAAGAAGCAGATGATGCTAGAGGTGGAGTGGTGATGAAATCAAAGTAGGAACTTCGATGTGAGGAGCTGCAATGAGGGCAGGAGCCTGCAAGTCAGACGTGAGCTATGGATAAGCAGCATCAACTAGGGAAAGCAAGATAAGGTACTAACGCTACTATTTAATAGCATTCTGTAAATCGATTTGTGTAGATGTGTTGGTCAAATGACAGCATGTAATTTTATTTTGTAGTAACATTTTACAAACCATTTCCAATGAAGCGAATGTAAATATCAGTCCATCAACCTATTCAGTAGTAGCATTTTCAGATGAATATTTTTATGCTATCTTGTAATAACGATTTATTATTTATTGTATATTGATGTATTTTTCTATGTACCAGTTGAATTTTTAATTTTAAATAGCATTGTAAATTATTGTTATAGCATTTGATGTTTTGATATTAATCTTATTTGTAATATACTCATGAATAGCAAAAAAAAAAAAAAAAAAAAGCCTTACAAAGTTATTGTATTTATTTGACAATGATACTTTGTGCCTTTGTTTTACTTTTTAGTATTACTTATAACATTAAGTGAATTATAATTTAATGTTACAATGCCTCCTTGCAATTAAAAAATTATGCTTTAGTGCATCTTATAACAACATTAAAACAACTAATCCATTAATCCCAAACAATTTTGGGTTGGCTTGAGATGAAACCCAAAACCAAATAACAAAGGCATCTTATAACAACGTTTTGTTGGAAAATAGTATCTAGTAGTTTATGCTATATGCTACCCTGTAGTATCATTTTATTCTTCATTCATTGCGTGTTTATGTATCTTTTTCTTCTTATCACTTAATCTTATTTTTTGCAATTGTTTGATTACATTTTATTATAAGTTGCATCGTTTTATTTAAACACTGCATATCTCTATTTTTTGAAATTTTATAGCGAGTATGTTGTGTTGCGTGTGTGTGGTAAAGGTACTGTAAAGCAGCATTTGTGTGTACTGCTTCTTTATATGCTTTCTATCATAGTGATATCGTATAGTATAACTTGCATACCTGTTAATATTTTTTTACTATCACTGATGATCGACAAGGAAGTGAGGCAATAGGAGGTGAAGAATGGTGTCATGGTGTGCCACTGTCCATGCGGTAGGACATATGGTGAGAAGAGATGCGAGCTATGTTTGCTAGTGCTAGGGTGCGAGGTGGTGTAATGAAATGATGGCTAGGGTAGCAATGTCCACGAATAGCTTGTGGCGATGGAGGGAGAGTGGCAAAAGGACATGCAACCTTAGGGGAGCTGCGGTAGGCATGGGATGTGTGTAAGGATCGATGTTGAAAAAAAAGAGGGATAAGGGAGAAAATATGAATCTGAAGTGGAGAAGAAAGATGAGTTCAATTTTATCCCAAGACTAAATTCCAAACTTGGTAGTCCACAAACTAAATATGTGCTAGTAATCACTAGTTTCAGACATTAATAATGAGTACCCTAATGCTGCACATACATGATATATCATACTTATTGCTACCAAAAAGTCTTGTAAACCTTTCGTTGTTTCTTTCTTTTTCATTTTTGTTTTCTTATTTTTTCCGTTGTGAAAGTGGATGATCAGGTTATAATATGTACGAGTGACATGAAGATAATACACAAGAGCTCACAACATGTTCAAATGCCATAAAGATATCCAGAAAGAATAAGAGAGACAGAAGTAGCAGGAAAGACGTTTTGATTCAATTATGTACAAAAATAATAACCTTTTCCCCCATCAAAAGGAGCAAGTATTGTGCAGTATTCCTAATTCAAGGTCCCCACAAGGCACAAACTAAATCCGTAACACTTCTGTTTATAGAAATGGAGAATATCCTTTTGCCAGTAGACATAATATCAAGTTAAGGAGATATCCAGCAACAAGTTTATCAAAACATTGAAAAAAAAAAAAAAAAAAATGTTACTGCTTCAGAGAAGTCGAGTTTATCAGGAAACAGAAAAAAGTTGCCTCACTTGCATATTTCCATTCAGAATCATCCATAATAGATTCGAAATTCAACAAAAGATTAGTAATAGTAACAACTTAAAAAAAAAGAATCTGAAAAACACTAACAAATAAACCGCAACTAGCTTGTAAATGAATTAAAAACTAGAAGTACAAATTGCAAAAATTCGATGCGAATTAAAAACTAAAAGTGCAAGGAGAGGGAATAGCAAACCTGAAATTTTAGCTCAAATTGTAGATCTCTCAAAAAGTTTGATACAGTGAAAAAGAAATGATTGTATCCACAAGGTACTGTGATGCGTGAAACAAACGGAGAAGCAAATTTTGTTTGCTTTTAAAAGTTTGGTAGGATCATTTATGAGAGGAAAGAGGAAGAGTAAGAGGTACGGACGGCGACTGGCTATAGCAGGTGTGTGTACGACATTCGTGGGGAAGAAACTTCGCCGGTAGAAATGGAGTCGGCGTTTAACAGCAAAATTGGCTCTGCTGCTGGTTTTAATCTGGCCACGACATCAATTCATCTATTGATAATTTTCGTTTCGGTGGACAAGAGGCATCTTCAATATCTGACCTCAAAGTCCTTCCTCAACTCTTTTGTTGGTCCAAAATTACATTTGACAGAGTTACTAGAAAAATGAAACCAAGTCAAAGAGCATCTAGTTATAAATTATAATTTTCGTACACGCTTCTTAGAACATTGTTGTTGGACAGTAGCATGTTGAGTATGTTTGTTAAAACAACCGTGTTTGGTTGACAATAGGGTTGTTATGGTAATGGTAACCGCTACCGATACATGGGAATCATTACGGTATCAATGCTCTGGTAATCAAAAATAACTACTGATAATTTACCGTTACCAATGGTAAAATATTCATTGGTATACCGATAAACTGGTATACCGTTGGCTGATAATGGGAAATTTACCAGTACAACAAACATTCAAACTTTGTTACACTAATTTTTTTTTTAAAAAAAAACAATTATCTTGTTTTTTATTATTACTCTATGATATTTATATTAGTATTACGACATGTTTTAGTTGAGATCTAAGTATTTTTTAATTTATCACAGCTTATTTACAATAATATGAGATAATAACATTTATAATCTCAAACTTTGAGCCTAACAAAACTTAAAAAGAATCACCATCATAAATAATACTACAAAATCTTCTTAAAAACCACGACGTATCGTTAAAAGTGTCTATGGTTAAGGCTTGATCTAATAGTGAAAAATAAATTTAATATGATTGGTAAATTTAATGTTACCACTGATTTTGACTTCTCTTTACCGCTATATTTATCGTTAACATTAATAAATTTACCGTTACCATACCGATAACATTGGTAAACCAAGTGGCTTAATTTTTTTTTTTTACCAATTACTTGGTATGGTATTGGTAAATTTACCATAACAACCCTAGTTGACAGAGTGTTTGTTCAACAATCACATATTACATTTAGCGAAAATTGGATTTAAGGACTTCTTAATTCAGGATAATAAAGTAATAAATTCATTTATCCGTTCTAATTATACAAAAAATGGTAATTTATATATCATTATTCTTGTGCAAGTGTAATAATAAATTCATATATATTTTTTCTATAAATTGTCTTTAAAACTAATTATTTAAAATCATTGTACTAAAAACGTATTGCTTTGAACTAATAAGCGCTTTGAGTTATCATTTTCATACATTTAAGATGTTAATGTTATCATTAGCGCATGTGCAAATGGCAAAGGTTAATGACTTCAATAATCCTTTTGCAGTGGACATTTTATAAATGGTTGTTTCTATTCTCATCCCATCAATTGTTTTTTCCACCCTAGTATTTTAAAAATAAAATTATTACCTCATCTTTTGCTTTTCTCACCCCATTTATTCTATTTTTGTTCTTATCTTTTTTATTTCTACTCATTTTTTTTTTATTTCTCTCTTATTTTACTGCTTCCTTATTCCTTCAAAATTACCAGGACCTCGGTTCTCTCTAGCGATCAACAACGGAGACAGATAAACATGGATAAAGATAAGAATAAAGAAGATTAAAGTAGTGTTATAATTCTCGATCTATAGTTGTCGATTTTTTTTTCTTATCTATTTTCATAAATGAAAATCAGCGCCATAAGGTGGTTGTGGTATTGATTTACAGTTGTAATGGATATTCCTCGTTTGTACAACTTTACTTATCTCACAATTTTATTCGCAAAAGGTAGTAGACGCAAAGACAAATTGGAGAAAATATCTAATATTTAATTAATGGGTTAAGGGTAATTATGGAATTTAAAATTTAATATTATAACTAGGGTGTAAAGTAAAATAGGGTGGCAATAGCCGAAGCCATTATATATATTCTATTATATAGCATAACTACATATAAAGTTAACTGTGTGACTATTTTTATTCTTAGTTTCGTCTTCATTCATTATTTTATTATTTTCATACATCTTAAACTTTATCTTCTTGTTCTTCCACTTTCTTTTTGTTTTCTCATAATTTCATCTCTTCCTCTTATCTAGTTTTGTTGACACGTGATTTGAATCAATCATGTGTCAACACCTGATTCATATGCAACTCGTACAATCCAAATCATGTGTCAACACCTGATTCATATGCAACTCGTATAATAATCACAAAGCAGTCACAGCTCATGGTCACACAATGCAGAAATTAAATGAACACACAAGTTTCTGTAGTGGATCGGTGAATGTTGGTCCATGTCCACTTTAAGTAATTGATTGATTATATTGTTGGTTACAAATACAGTTTATTGTTTTATGATTGAAAATAGAAGAGCATGAAGTTATCTCCAAGGTTTATCAGAGTTTGCACGTGGAGAAGAGAAGATTCCCAAATACATATATCTTATGCTCCAATTTTAAGTTCCATCTGAACCATCATGATGGATCGGTATCGATTCATAGACTATAGCCACCAAAATAGGGTAGTGTTATTGGCACTCCAACTATTGTTAAGGGGTGGCCATTTTTTAAAAACACTCTAACTCTTTGAAAAATTCTTAAGGGGCTACACAAACACATTATTTCACACTACTCAATGTTCCCGGATTGCCCCTTCAAATTAGATTAAAAAAACTTATCCGACAAGAGAAACTGAATTAAAATAAGCAGTTCGTCACCAATGCACTGAATGCAGCACATAATCAATTATATATGTATTCGACAGTGATATGTCGAAAATTAATAATCATTTCGATGCTCCGTAATTATAAAATTTGGCATATTTATGTCGACCAAAAAAAAATCGATGTTATTCCTCTAAAAACGCTTATCCTTTAGGGTTTTAAAAATCGATATATACGAATCGAAAAAAATAATTACTAAGGCCCTTGCAATATTTGTCAAGGTAAAATTACCTTTCTTTATTAAGGGGATAAATGGGTAATAAGGTAAAATTACCTTTATTTGTTAAGGGACTACTTTCCACATTGGTACTCTCATTAACAATTTTTGAAGAAAGAAAAAATTAGCCCCCCTCCCCTTAACAATATTTGGAGTGTTAATAACAATGCTCCCAGAATATGTTACTGGTACACGTACCGATAAGGCACCAATATCGATCCATCATGATGGTTCGGATGGAGCTGAGAATTGGAGCATGGCTTTGTAACCAACAAAATATATTACCGACATGCGACACTAGTGTTACAGATCGGAGGTGTGACTACCGCGATCAGTGTGCTAGGGTGGATATTAGTCAATTTAATTCACCACGCATCAGATAAGAAGTTGGACAGTGATAGACTAGTAATATTAAAGAACAAAATATATAATATAATAGTTGATATATTATTATACATAGATTTCAACAGATGGAACTATGCAAATACCAACCTACTATAAAATACTTATATCGATATGTTATTCGTTATATCACCGTCGCACGACTAAACATAATCATCAACGTACATTTTTTTACAAATCAATAAATGACTACTATATATATTCACCACAGCGAAAATTATACTTTGTATCTCTATATTAAGTGTTATTTATGAGCATCGGATAAATAGATGCATAACATAGCGGTACCCATACCATCGTGTTTTACTAGTATATTTATGTAGTGCTCATATATCACATTTGCCATTCAATACTCTATGTAACAAGTCCAGTGAATAACTACGAAAGCTTTACCAAAAGTCTCATACCAAACGATATCACTGACCTATTTATCCAGATTCTTCATTACATAAAATACAAATATTACAAAACTATTTAAAAGATGTCATAGTCGTCACTGTATCATATTTAAATCATTAATCTAATTAATATTTTTAGTAAATCATCACGATATTGAAATTCATATATGGATAGAAGTTAGAAGATGTAAATGTCACATATATAGATAAAGCACCAATACAGTTTAGAAGTAAAATAACAGCAATAATATATTTCAAAGAGGATTTGTAAATGAATAACTTGAACACTTAAAATATATAAGTATCTATAGCATCCTCTGAAAATCTTAAGTAACCATACTATTTATAAAGCTACACTTAAGACATATAAGATATTAATCAGAAAGTTGTTTCTTTGTTCTCAAAATTTCTCAAATAACCTTTTCAACCATCTACACATTACATTTAATAAATCAGCTATTTTGTAGAAAACTTTCTAAAAAGATTATATTCCGAAGTGATAATTAAACTTGGCGAAATCTTATAGATCGTATAAATTTATCTTGTATATATACACGTAATTACCAAAGTAAAGGTTATAATGTTGATATCTACTTTAAGAATATAATTCGAATTCAAACTATAATTAAATTTCAAAATATTCTCTGATAAATTTTCGAAAATGAACTTGATTATGAATAAAATCAAACCTCTCAAATAATTAATGTTTTGAAATTGAACATTATCTTTAGTTAACATATGAATATAAATTAAACTATATTCACTTTGTTTAAAATATCAAAATATAGATTAAACATAATAATTCTAGAACATTCACAAATAACGTGAAATCATAAAATCAATCAAATGTTCAAAAATAAAAACTACATAATTCAAAATAAATAACATAGTAAAAATAAATCATATGATTCAAATTAAAATGGGCATCCTCTCCTTTGTATTTTTAACATCCAGATAATTAAATTCACCATTATAAGCACCAATTAATATTCAATATAACTGCAACAAAATAATTATCCAATTGGACGATTTTTCTAAACAATTAATTAAATTCTCACAATCGATCTAATTTCAATCAATCTAAACAATGAAATAGCTCAATAATAATTAGGATGATAATATAAATATACGTATGGAATGAATTTAAGTATTATTACAAGTAAGGGATACTCACATATTCATCATTTGAATTTTTTAATAAGCAACCGGTTAGAGTTCGTGCAGCTGTCACCCCATACCTCATGCACTAAACTATGGGAAAGGTGCAATGTATAACGTGTCAGGTCGTTGTGGGACATTCATCAACGAAAGTAAGCAAAATTAGAACTTGTCATATAACTTACAGCACATGGATAATATATAGTAATAAAATATACAATAGGATATTATAGTGAAGCATAGTAAAGTCGAAAATCCCATCACCATAAAAAACTTAAAAGTCAAGTACAATACATCTCAAAATATGAGTACCTGAATACACCACACCTCACTACATCAGTTATCAGAGTCAACAGTAGTCAAAACAGCGGAAATCATCCAAATAGATATATAATAGAAGAATAGTAATACGCCAGCCTCTAACTCGTCTTTGCACAACAACATCGTCACCAAATCTATCAGCTACTACTCAGTCTTCTCACAAAAATCATTGATGAGCATCCCATGGTAACAAAAGCAGACATAAAACCTTGAGTTAGACAACAGTCTGGTGTGGGCAATAATAACTAACAACAATCATAGGCAATAATATGATACTAGACAGTTCAATTCTCACCTGACATATCTCTGCAACCAAAGATTTAACACATAATATCACATAAAATATAATCCCTCCTGTCCAAAATATAGGACGTTTTGTGAAGTTTTTTGTTTTTCAAAATATAAGACATTTTTACCAATAATAAATTTTACCTACTTTATTGATTTGCCATGAAGTACTTCTATTGGCTCATGTGAGTAGGTGGTTGCTTCGGAAACCCCGAAAACCATTTTTTTGTACTTGGAAATAGAGAAAGTAACTTAACTTTGCATGAAAAAAGGAGTCAACCCACCAAAAAGAAGCATTTGTTTTTCTTAATTCCCGTGCAAATCTCTGAAACGACTTATATTTTGGATTGGAGGGAGCATTACTCAAAACAACATAGAAGTAGACACTAGTCAGAACAGGATTCCCAATCCCCGCTTCTCTTCAATGTCCTATGGTAATAGCATACCTAGAGAGATAGAAGAGAATACACAAACAATCATAGCATCCATGGAAAGCAATAACCTAGCTACCATCGACTAGATCCTTGAATATGTTGATATCGAATGACCGGCTGTTGTCATCCGTCATTGGCCAGTGGAAACCTCGGTTCTAGTCTCACGTACGTTTGTCTTCCTAAGATAACTACATCACTTCCCAAATGACGCAAGGTACACAATCTCTTAGATCCTAATAAGCGTCCCTAGAATACCACTACTTCGAGTTCGTTATAGTCTTTCAAACTATCAACGATCCCTTGGCACGTCGAGCCATATGAGCTATCCATGTCTCCATATTTTTGCTCGAGTCACACTCAAGTCAGTCCATTGTCTCGTAGCTTTATTTCACCTTGAGCTGCCTATCACTTTCGCATTTGTCCACTCCCACTTGAGTTCACAATCGAAGAATCAACATCACTTTGACTATAACTTTCATACTGTAGATTCTATCGGTGAACCAAGACCTCCAACAACCTCCCAAAGACCACTTCTCACCATGGCCAAGACCCTCTGTCCCAACTTCCCATTCGATGGATCGGTACTGGTCCTCACACTTAGAAATTTTTTGGCTGTGTGTTGAACCACTTTGTTCTTTGCCATGAGCATTTCCCTCCGATCCAGTTTTATGTCTAAACACCTCCTTGAAGTCCTTCCTACTGGTCCATGACTATGTACTCGAGTTTCCAAACTTTGACCCATCCGATCGCCCCCAATCTTTACATATGATCCGCCCTAGACCCCATAAAGCTACACATCAAGTCTTAACTCTCCATGAGCTACCCATATGGATCAATATAGATTCATATGCTATGTTTTGATACCATTCACATACTTAGATTATTTTCTCTTGAGAACTTTACTATAGCTTTCTTGAAGTCTCTAGATGCCACGTCCAAAATATTTACACTACATGAAAGATTATGATGGTATAGTACCTGTCCATAGGCTATGGATCAATACAGGTTCATGCATTTAGCGAATTTTCATTTGAAATTTTCTTAGTAATCTCCCGTCGAACTCTAGAGCTCCTCCGCCAAGTTTCATTTAATTTGATCATTTAAACCTTTGGCTCGCTCCGTTCTTCGATTAGAAGTCCTAAAACACGCAATTCTAAATGAAAAAAAATCAATTGTTGCATACAATTTAATCATAAAAACGCTAACTCACCAAAATCAAAATAAAAAATCATTCAAACTTATATAAGCATGATTCATATCACAGCAATCATAGATTGAGCATAATTTGACACTAAACATATGTAAAAACGTGATGGACAACCAATGTACATGGCTATGTTATTATTAGGTTATCCTAGAATGTCTAGATCTAAAATAAACATATATGATCTCCTTTTAGGTTAAAATTGACATATGAGGTGTAAAATAACCATATAATTTGTAGTAGTTATGTGAGAGATCCTTATCATTCACCAGAACTTAGATCCAATGAAAAGTAGAAGAAACCAAATCTAGACAGTGAAAAATCCTTCAATTCTAATGCTATATGACGAGATCCAATCCTCTTTGACGTAGATCTGGCCTCTAAGTATGATTTAGGATAATATAATGAAGAAAGAGATTAGGGTTTAGAGATTAGGTTGAACCGGAGATCCTCAAACATCCTACCTAGTGTCTAGAACGAGGAGAAAATCACTAATTCTCTTATTAAAACCTCTATATATAGCTATAGGTCATTAGCCAAATGGGCTCACTAATCAGTCCATTAGTTGCTAATTAATCTTCCATACTGAAAAGAAAACTTAAAATTGTGATTCTCCTAAACCATTGAGCCAAAACATTTATGTGACCACTCTACAGAATGGCCAACCATCATCTCATTCCAATGAAACCAATTAAATCATCAATTTTAGTCCCTAACAAAAATTATAGCTAAACAGTAATTCATAGTGGCAAAATGGTTATAGAATGATTATGTTAAAATCATGGACCTGTCTTGCAACCCCATGAACAACATATTTAAATATGAGAATTATACGACCATTAGAGAACTAAATAGAATTATTTTACGATCCTTCGATATGTAAAATATGGATTGTTACAGTTGGCTATCAACTTCAGAACATAGTAGTCCTAAATCATGATATCAAGTTCTTGCAGTCTATCATGTCATTGAGGATGACACTATTGTTTCATAAACATGCACAGTCTCCTCACTCCTAGCTTGCCCACGGCCAGCTGTGCCTCTAGTTGCCCGTGCGTCGTGCCATGCAACTTCCTTTAAGTAATGCTTCCTCCTTTCTTGCGTGCATCAGCCAATCGTGATTTCTAGGTCGTGACATATAATGCATTTTTTTCATGTGCGTTGATTTTTGCTTCGAGATATTTTGGGATCTGAGCTTGAAAATAAAAAAGGGCACGAGTTTTCGGGTTTTTTTCAGAAGGCAGAGGAAATTTTGAGAGAATTAGGGAAAGGAGAATGAACTGTGACCTTGGTTAGTTTGGCCAGGGTTAAATTCGATTATATTCATTTGTAAAAAAATCCAATTGTACACACTTTAATTTTTTTTCTTTTTAGTCTGTCATTATCATAAATTAATTCACGCCTTATTCTTCAAATTACAACATTTTAATTTATGATAATTCCACTTAACGTTTGCCTATTTTATATGTTGGTCGAATGTTCAATTAAATACTAATATTTTTCACTAATTTTTATCATATAACTTTTATATAACATATTAAAATATTTGTATTTAGCCAAATAATTTATTTAGCTAATAGTTAGTCACAACTCAAGTTTAGATCCTTTTATTTTAATTAAATACGTATATAATTTTGGCATAGAAAGATAGATTCTACTATTTCCTTAAGCTTGAAATGTGAAAAACGGATAGACTTTTGAAAATCTATCTAGTTACTCCATATAGTAAGTGACAAAGTTAAACGTATGCCCTGATGAATTATATAATTAGTTACACATATCTAACTAAATAACCAGCCTTTTCAAAAATAAAATGTTTTTCTTTTTATTATGTACTAGATATAATATGTTATATTAATTAATTGATTTAATTTCAGTTAAAAGCATGTTTAATAGAAAAACAAAAAAATGGTGTTATAGTGTAACGACCCGGAATTTTGGGGCCAATTTAAAATTTTTAATTTAGAAATTTTAATGGATTTTATATATTTAAAATAATTTATTTTAACTAATAACGACTAAAAATTTATTTTAAAACGAATAAATTTAATTTAATTATAAAAGGAATTT
Source organism: Allium sativum (assembly GCA_030737875.1). NCBI lineage: Eukaryota > Viridiplantae > Streptophyta > Magnoliopsida > Asparagales > Amaryllidaceae > Allium > Allium sativum. The sequence continues at coordinate 742,483,709 of CM060916.1, read as the reverse complement.
AAAACAGCGCTGTAGTTTGAAATTTTGAATTTGAACTTTGAATAAGTATACAGGATGCAAATTAAATCAGAATTGAGTAAAACAAGAAATATTTAAATCTGTTCAATCATATCTTTCTAACGAATCTGAAAAACTGAAATTTCGTTTTAAAAATCAAAAGTTATGTCCAGTTTAAAATTTTGAAAAGTCGTTGTAGAATTTATATTTTTTTTTAATATAATATTTTGGCCTTAAAAATAGTCAATTTTCAAATGACCTCCGTTTTCGACGAAACCACTTTTATTGGAACCGGAATGTCAAATTATTGCTAGATTTCAATTTTCATAATTTTTCGAATCAATATGTGAGCGTGGCAAAAGAAAATGTGTTTTGACCATTTCACTCAATTTTAATCGACTTAAAAATGGCCATTTTTCAAATAGTCTCAGAATTCAACGACATTAGTCTTGTTAGGATCGTATCGACATAAGAAAGCTAAAAATAATTTTTCTGGAATTTTTAGAGTCCGTATGTGGCCCCGATAAATTAAAATGTATGGTTAAATTAAATAATTAAATGTTTTATATTTTAAATTAAAGAAAAACATATCGTAACAGCCGAACTGGGTTACGAAACATATTCCATTGTGTCCGGGACGGGGGTTATTAGGTAGGAGCGACATTCGTTGGGCTTGATTCGGAGTTAGTATCAACAAACAACATTTTCTTGAATTAAATAATTAAATAGTATAAAATTCAGTATAAAATACAGAATAAATACAGGGCAAATACGAAACCCTATTTTCCTAATACCCAGGCCACTGTATACCTATATTCAATGGCCATCCTCATCTGATTTTCTTCCCCTTCGATCTCCTCACATACTCAGTGAATTTCAACAACTCCGACACAGAATCGAAGAGCTTCTTGGGCTCTCTGAGATGAACGGTCAAGATCGAATATTATCACTCGTTCTGGCCGGAACTGAAGCAGGACGTGGACGACTTTGGGGGTGTTTTCGAGGCACCACAGGGCACCGAGCTGCGCCTCGTTCTGGGCGTTGATGGAGGATGTGGCGGCGCGCGAGGTGATGGCGTTGGATCGGTCTCTGGTGACCGGATGTAGGCTGCGGCGGTGGATGAAGGCATCGAAGTAAATGGGTTCGATCGGTCTGAAATTCCAGAAGATGAAGAAGGGGTTAATCCCTTGTTTAATTAATTAATTACTAATTAATTATCGATTAATATAATCCAATGTTTAAACAACGATAACTTTTGCAAACAGTGACGGAATTCAACGAAACGAAATGCGTTGGACTCGTAGAGACCAGATCTAGACGATGGTACAAACTAGGACTGAATCAGAACAAGCCAGAATTTGAGGAAAATACAGATTTGAACTATTTAGCCAAAATTCAATGTGAGAAATTCTACCTCTTGTTTTATATAATTAAAATAAATTAATTAATATTGTTGTGTTGTCACTAATACGCTGTTAGATTCTATTGGTTGTGGACGTGATTTGATTTGGGGTTTATGTTGTTATGTAGATCTATTTATTTGTTGATGATTGTGTGAAATTAAATTGTTAAAACAAAATATCATTAATATTGAAAATTTAAAAATGTCATTATTTAATTTCATTAGGATTGGAAAATAAGGATGTCATTTTTATACCATTTATATTGAAAAATAAAAATGCCATTTTTATGGTATTGAAATTGGCAAAATCCAAGATGCCATTTTATTGTATTAATATTGACAATTACAAGATTATTCATTTTGTTGAAATAGATTCAAATGAATAAAAAAAAGATACCACTTTGATGAAATAGGTTTTATGAAAATGTTTCACGATAAATTTTACATTTAATGTAGATGGATAATTAAACAAGATTCTATTTTTATACAATATAAAAGATCTCATTTTTGTGAAAGAACGATTATAAAATAAACAAAATCATCATTTTGGTTTGCATTAAAAGTTTACAAACAAAAATCACATTTTTGTTCGCATTAAAAGTTTACAAACAAAATTTACATTTTGTTCGCATTAAAAGTTTACAGACAAAATTAACATTTTTGTTAATTAGATTATAAAGGACAAAATAACATTTTTGTTATGAAATGTTACATTAGACGTAAAATAACATTTTTGTTATAAAATGTTTATTGGATTCAAATCTGTTACTTTTGTGATGAATTAAGAATGTATATTTTTATACATTAAAAAGAAAGAGTAATTACCATATTTTGTTTACATAAAAAGGATTAGACAAATTACCATATTCTGTTCACACAAAAAGAGTTAGACAAATTTGTCAGTTTGTTTACATTAAAAGAATTAAACAAAAATTATCAGTTTTTGGTTAATTAAAGGAATGAATGTGAAATGCTCAGTTTTTGCAAAGTAATAAGAATGAAATAAAAAGAGACATCTTTGTCACTTTAATAAGAATGGAATAAAAAGAGACATTTTTAAGAATGAAATAAAAAGAGATATTTTTGTTATTTAATAAGAATTATACAAAAATACACATTTTTGTTATTAAATAAGGATTTTACAAAAATCAAATTTTTGGTCATTTAATAAGGATTATATAAAAATATCATTTTGTGTAAAAACATATTAGCGAGATAAAATAACATTTTGTGTTAAAACATAGTTAGTGAAGGAAAGTATCATTTTGTGTAAAAACCTGTTAGTGAAATGGTAATGAACATTTTATATATTTAAAAGAATCAATCAAAAAAATAAACATTTTTGTGCATTTAAAAGAGTTAAACAAGAATAGACATTTTTGTTTACATTAAAAGAATCAGACAAAAATAGACATTTTTGTCATTTAAAAAGAATGAAATAAAAATATACATTTTTGTTATATTAAAAATGATAAGACCAAAATATACATTTTTGGTAATTAAAAATGATAAGACCAAAATATACATGTTTGGTAATTAAAAATGATAAGACCAAATTATACATTTTTGGTAAATTAAAAAGGATTACACCAAGATATACATTTTTGGTCATTTAGAAAGATTGAATAAAAACATACATTTTTGTGTATTTAAAAGATTTAGACAAAGATTTACATTTTTGTTTACTTAAAAGGATTAAACAAAAATGTCAATTTAATGCAAATGTGTACATCATCATTTATATATATAAGAGGAAATATCATTTTAATGCGAATACATACATTAGGATTTGTATGCATAATGAAAATACCTTTTTAATGTAAATATATACATTAGGATTATATTCAAAAGGAACGTATCATTCTAACGTAAATGCATACATTAGAATTTGTATGCAAACAACAATGACATATATGTTGATTGTAAGATGTCATTTATGTTAATTATTAAATGACATGCTTGTTAATTAAGAAGGTGACATTAGGTTAAAATAATACTTTGTTGTAAATTGTGTCATTAGAATAAAATGAAATTTTATTGTCATTTGCCATTAGAATTAAAATTTTAGATTTTTATTATCATTTGTTCACAATAAAAAGAATTTAAATATATGTCTGCGATGTTGCAATGTTTGATGTGTTAAATATATTGGTAGTATATTCAAATGGAATATTACACTTCCATTTACAAGTCATCCGACTTGTTTATGTGATTGGGTAGATAATTTTCACACATCGCCCAAGTGCACAAATAATTTATTATTTGATTGTTGGATGAAACCCCACACGGGTATTGGGATGATACTTGTCAGACACTAATCCCAATATTTAGTTGTAGAATCCACTCTGGTTGTTATTTGGATGTTTGATAATTATTTATCATGATTATTGATTACATGCAATATATGGTTGTTGATTGAGTCACATTCCAATAAAGAATATTCTAGAAAAAGAATATTTTAGAAAATGTCTTAGAAAAAGAATATTTTAGAAAAAATATATTTTTATTTAAATGAACTAGTTATCAACTAGAATAAATCGTTTAATTTAGATTTAATGAAGTTTTCCAATTTGCTAATATTTAATTGAAATTAAATTAAATTAATTGGATTTTGGGTTTGTCGTGAATAGTGTCTTAAATAACACCGTTCTTAAACCCCGTATGAAAAGAATAATCTTTTAATTAAGATTATTAAAAGTTTTCAATTATATTTAATAATTGGAATAAGATGAAATGTGAGTGGGGTTTATTGTGAACTGTGTTTTTAAGCGACATGTGTTCTTTAACCCAACTGACAGTGAAAATATGATTTGAAATTTATAAATCTTTTATTAAGATTTAAATGGGAATTTTCCAAAAGCCAAGTTTTCCAATTTAATATATTAAATTGGAGTTGAATGGAATTTGAATTAATAATAACCGAGATAAGCTTTTGTAAAAGAAGACTGATACTACATATGGAATTTAAGAGGCTTTGCCGTTATTCCATTTATATTATTGGTCGGATACAGAAATTTATAACGATTATATATTGATTTGATTTCTGTGAAGATTCCATATTTTATGGAAGACGATTTTGGGTTTACCGTGAACTATGTTTTAAATGACATTAGTTCTTTAACCCAGTTAAGAATAAGATTAATTTCTTAAATTTGAATAATCACTGAATAATGATTTTTTGATATTTAAAACCAAATTGGGGTTGTAATAAATCTTTAAAAGAAGGATTTAAGAATAATTTAAAGAGTTTATCTTTGATAAAATAATGCGAATATTTTATTAGAAGAATATTCTGAATTGGAATAAGGCGTTGGATGTGTTTTTATAGTACTCGATTTTTAATTATAAATACGTGAGTTGTTCGGGAAGACCGGGTTTAACCCATTCCGAATAATTACTACGACGATGAAGAGTCGAAGACGAAGACGGTGGTTGAAGACTGACGATCTTCACATCGAATGGATGTGTTGCTACAGAGACCCTTGATGGGAGTAGCTACCTTGAAAGGGTTTCAGTGGTGGTCGTCCGGACTATGGTTGATTGTTCGGATTTGGTTTTCGCTCAGACCTAGAACATATGCTAGTAAATGGATGCGTGTCTAGCATTGGATTTCGTTCCATGTGAATTAAATCGATTTTTGTTAATGTATGTCTGTTTGGTGGTGGAGAATTTATTCTCTACTTAACACTCAGGTATATGTTAATGGTGATTGATCGCATGGCGTGGATTGTCAATGTGGCACGCCAAGATGCAAATGATCAAGGCTTTTGTTGAAAAGCAGAGCCTTGTGGGATGATCAAAGTATAGCCTATTATGGCATAACTTTGTGTATATCGTGACTTCGCGAGCCTCACACCCCGGTATGAGTCAAAAACGGGATTAGGACTGCAGGGAGTACACACGTTTCTTTCTAGCTAGGAATGGTGTCAGTGCTTAAACTAGCTGACATTTTACTTATGTGGATGATGGATTTTGAGGCGCCTCGGATTTTTATAGGTCGTTAGTGGTCATACTATAGGTCCAAAGGGACCGGGAAGCGTGTGTTCAGGCATAACCAATCCACTGCCGATAGGCGGGGACCGGCCCTGAAGATCCAAGGGTTCACTGCGGGGGATCCTGAGGCATTTGCTAGAGTGTCTCGAATCGGAGAGGAGCTTGCCCCTAGCCTCGACTCATGATGGAAATCCAATTTCCAATACGACCTTGCGGTTTTGAATGTAGAACTAGTATGGCGACATGATATATGGTACCCATGTTGTCTATGATTGATATATTATGATTGAAATTTTTTTTGGAAACATATATACACTAATGATAATATCAAATCCGTTTTTATCATATCAAGCATTTTTGACCATTATAAGGTAAAACCCTATCCTCCGGTTTGCGTTGCATTGTGTGATGGGACTTGGGTCTTATAATGGTTTCATTTTTCTAAAAAGCATTGCGTTGTTTAACGATTTACTTTATTTTATGCACTGGCAATCCAATGGAGTAAACTCGTTCCGCGTTAGCGGCGTGGTCCTGTGATTAGCCTTATTATTAGATAGTTAAGTTAAGATTTCTCATACCAGTCCCATGACTGACCTATAGTTCGTTTCACTGGCAAACTCGGGTGCCCATATTTTCCACACGGGCAGTCGAGTAGCTTTTTGCAGATATATTTACAGGATCCTGGCTTACAGCTGAAGCGGTATTCGGAAAGCTCTATATCAGTGTATTCCTTCCAGTTGTATATTTGTATTATTTTTCCGCTACTATTTAAATGTAATTTAAAACTCTGATATTATTGCATTTCTATTTTTGTAATAAGTATTCATACTCTGTTACATTCTTGTACTCTGATGTAATTGTTGTAATCAGCAATAAAATGTTCTTCAGTTTGTGTTCTGTTGTGTATTGTTCTCAAAGCAATCCAGTCTTTCCTTTACTGGGAAGTTCGGGTCGTTTCATATAGTATTACCATTGACTCAAAATTTGGTCCTCTTGAGTACAACATCAACAACAATCACAAAAATATAGCAACATAGAGAAAAAAGAGAACAAGCAGATTTATAGTGTTCGGCAATCAGGCCTACGTCCACTTGATGTAATCTTTCATTTATTATATTGTACGGTTATAAATATAGTTTATTTTCAGTAAGAAAGTAGAGAAATAGGAGCTGAGTATGAAAGCAGCAAAGTCCTTAATGTATGTGCTAGAAAACTAGAAGAAGATCCCTTAAGATGTCAAAAATCATGTATTTATAGGAGAGTCCAAATCCGATTCGGCATGGATGGACACATGGAGGCCACTCCAGAGGTAGTGGTAATCGTGGGTTTAGCCAAGTTGCAGAGGGGGAGTAGTGGGAAGAGTGGGACACATCACAGGCACATGCTCCCTTTAAGTTCGACATGGCTGAACCAGACATGTTGATCCAGAGATGAGGATTCCATCCAGAAGGATGAATCTGGAAGTTCGATCTGGGGGGGGGGGTGATCTGAAATGGCCGAATCGAATGCTACCAAGATGAATTCTAACTCTTTGAGACAACCAACGCTTTAACCAAGCATATCCGGATTTTCCTAAGTCCATGCTCAAGTCCTGAGCACTTCCATAGCTGGAAAACCAAAATGTGACTGCCTTGTAAAAAGATGGGTCGGCATTTGCCTTCCAAAACATCTCATTTGGTGGAAAACATATTTTGGACAATCTAGAAATTCATAAACCTATAAGCCAAGATTCGAGAGAAGGCTCGAAAGAAATCGAGTAACTGGATTAAAAAAACCACAATCGCTCGGGATCGTATTAATAGAGAATCAGAAATCCGTGATCGCACCGGATCATATTAGCCGAAAACCACCATCACACTGCATCGTAATATGAAAAATCATACGATCTCTCCGTAGCGCATTATAAGTGAATTTCAATATAATCCAATGATCAATCCATATCGCATTTTGGGAGAAATCCAAAAGCCATGGCCTTGCCATGCCTTGCCACTGCGAGTATAATCCAAACCTACAATAAACAAAGTGAGTTGCTTTTCCAAGTTTTGACAAAACAATTCAAATTCGGTCAAGTATAGCCCATACACAAGTTATGACCAAGCAATCTCGCCAAATCCTGACAAGACATCCTGGCCTCTTCAAGCATAGTCAAACTTGGAAATCCAATCAAGTATAGTCCATACTCGAGGCACGACCAAGTGGTCTAGCAAAATACGGACAAGATAACCATATACTTCAAGCATAGTCTATGCTTGGAAATCCATGATTAAGCGATCTTGCCAAATCCTGACAAGACAGCCCAATCCCTCTAGCATGGTCCATGCTTGGAAATTTGTTTTATCAAAGTTCACAACCATTATAAAATAAAAATAAGACATAACAGTTTACCACTAGATGCAGAGCACACCTAAGGGTACGATCCTAACTTCATATGTGAGTAAGCCTACTTAGTTGTTTCCAATTACAAATAGATTATTTGCGATGGAGGATTGTTAGTTGTTGGGTTAAGAGTATCACTAGGGATTAAGTCTTAATCTTGTATATGGGTGGGCAGACATAGCCATCCAAAACAAAAAACAAAAATCTAAAGAAGCCAAATATCCAAGTGTTGAATATAACAGTATGATTTTTTTGATGATAACAAATATACATTATTCTATAAATGTGTTTATAATTGTACTATTATTTACTTCATCTCATACAGAAATAAATAATAATACTATTGCACATAATTTAAATATTCAAACAGTATTCATTATTCAATAAAATATTATACTTCAAATATTCAGAGTAGTACAACTTTCAAAACTCTCTTTTGTAAATTTTCACTAACCACATTCATATACATTATTTCCTCACTATAGTTCACCCATTTCACTCAGACATACATAGACTATCTTATGTACACTCACACACTAAGTCTTCGCATGCTTAAAATCATGTCGAGTCACCTGCATGCCTTTCACGGAAACTCACACAGTAAACTGGAACAAAATAGAATTAATTATAGACAAATATAAATTTAGTTTAAATTTTTGTTTGACTCAAAATTTTGGTATGTTTCTCATCATCTTTCTAGACTTTTTCTGATATGTATACATTTATTTGAGTCTAGACTTCTTGTGATATTCACAGTGATTCACTCTAAATACCACAAGTTAGACTGATTTTCTAGTGCTCGCAAACCAGCCTTGACTCAGTGATAGTGGTCTACTGATCAAGACCAACCTCGATTCACATACATAGTCTGTTGATATTAACCAGCCTCAACACAACAATAATTGGTTTGTTGAATTAGAAATAATAGATATATGTACATGCACAGAGGCCATTTTTTTAGGTTGACAAGGGCAATATGGTCAAACACAACTCATCATAACACATGTTCAAGTAAACCAAACAGCAAGGCCAAACAGTATGCATGTATACATTGCAACAAACATTTTAGGCCAGAATAGTCATAACCAAGAAGCCCACAACACAAACACATATACATATATACATATATATGGATATATGCATGTGTGTATAGATCATTTTTTTTCTTTCAAACAAGCAGCTCTTAAATGAAACAACAAGTGAACTCAAGTAAAGCGACATAGTAGAGCTATACGTGTGTACAAGCAAATCATGAATACAAAAGTTAATGGTACAACAAGTGCATATATAGAATATGCAAGCTTTTTGGTGCAGCAAGCATGTGTATGGTGGGATGGCATAGGAGTTTTAAGTGTACAAGGGGCAACACAAAGCAGGTCCAGCAATGGGAAGTGCATAGGGGAATGCAACATGCATAAGGAGCTGAGAAAATATGACATGGTAGAGCAGCATAGCAAATGGAATAGAGATGCTCAGGCAAATATATAAGGATATACGTAGCATCATATACAAGACAGATAATGGAGTGGTATGGCAACAGATTCAAGTGCACAAAGGTGTACATAACATAACAATTGTGCTAACAAGCCACAAAGGAATAACACAAGTGAAAACGAACAAGAAACAAGGGTTCAAGTTTAACCAAGGAATAACACAAGCCATAAAGGAATAGCATAGTAGAGTGCAAATAAATGTCACAGCACAAGCAGTATACAAATATACTCTAGAATGCACAAAGAAGTGGTGTACAAGTCCTAGCAAGGTCAAAAGGCAGTGTTGGGTGCACAACATCAAACAAGATCAAAAGAAATATCTATTATTATCATAAGTGTATCCAAGCATCAGTGATAAAGTGAATAATTTGTTCGAGCATGCATGAGCAGTATCAATGGAATGTTTGAAGTGTAGTATTAAATTTCACAAGGTCAAAGGAATAAAGTTTTCTTCCTTAATAATAGTTGGTTTCGAATTCAAAATCAGAAGGAAATTTCTTAAAATAGCATGACACATTTTTTGGCAAGAATTATTTTTCATCTATCACGGACAAGAATAATTTCCCAAATATACAGGTGACAAAATTGGCATAAATTTTAATTCCAGAAAGTTGGAAAGAATTCATCACTGGAAAATCACGCATTAAATTATCAATGTGTTCAAAAGTTCTGTTTTTGGGAAAAAGTGAATTCACGGTTTCAGGACTTCCCAGAAAATCGCAAGAGCATTGTTTGAGCAAAGGAAATCATTCAAAATTTTCAAGAAATCAATTAGGTACTCGGCAAGTCATCAATGAAATTAGAGATATTAGGGTTTTGAAAACATTATATACACCCACTCATTACAGGCAAAGGTATCTGATCCAAGCAAACATTTCAAGTAATCAAAAAAAAACAATTTCAGAGTGCTTACAATTTTTTCTGATCGAGAGAGAATGTTTGTTATCTCAAATCGTGGGAAGACAAGTAGTGTATAATCAACAAAGATCGACTAGCAGACGATTAAAGCAACCCACGAATTGAAGAAGACACAAAAACCCTAATTTTTCATTTGGTCACCATTAAAAGGGAAAGAAGGCGCGACCGTGATTTCAAGAGAAAAAAAAAAGAAAAGGGGTTGTTTTTATTTCTTCCTTTTTAATGTTTATTTTGGGTTATTTACAAGTGTTCGCTTTTTCTGCTTTTCACTTTTTAAAACTTGTTTTTGTTGAGTCTTGTAACTAGAAGTGTAACACTCCACCTCTATACCCATATTATCCAAGAGTATTACTAAGTAATACCGTCCTATAATACGGAGAATGAGGCTGCAGGGGAACACACGTGCAAATTGTCTTGGACTAACACTGGTACGTATTAAAATTTCTGAAATACCACTTACTCTTACGTACTTAATGTCGGTACAAAACAATTACACGTGTTCCTCCAGAACAGAACAATACAAAATATACATGAATACAGAGATCACAGAGTCAGTCACATCAATAAATATAATGTATAATATTTAACATTTTATACACATATATCTATTACACATCAATATATATACATCAATCCATACAATACAGGATAATAAATGATATACTAAGTTGTTATACTCTTCTAAGCCCAATAAATACAAGAGGTCTCAAAGTCCATGCACCTGTAATGTCTCGGTCTGACCACAGTATTATATAGGTCATAAACGGATCAGTCTATGTTTAAATCCATTATAGTTGATATAAAATGTTTGGGTGCTCTAAACTTGAAAAATGATCCAAGACGTAAACCTAATCATTAGGAACTCTTTAACCAAAGTGTTAAGAAAGTGAAACTCTATTGGAATGGAATAGACTACAGTAATAAATCACAAACAAAAGGCACATAATAGACCTACTTACGAGCGCAAGGCTAAGTGGTTCATTATGCACATATTACAAATGTTACCAAGGTCTCCAAAATCATCAAAAATCATCATATAACTCAAACGAGTTAAATATCACGAAAGAAGCATCAAATTTCAGCATACAAAATTCCAAAATGTTTATGTGAACTTAAAATCCAATAATCACCTCAATGTATGATCGTAAAGATCAAGTTTCCAAAATAAATATCATCACAATATGGATCCCACATAAATAAATATGCATGTGCAATCACATGATAATATAACTCAGTTGGATCTAGATAAACCTTAAAGGGGAGGGTGAATAGGGTTTATTACAGTTTTACGGGATATTTAAAAATTATAACAAATCACAAAATGCATCAGAAAATATATACAGAAAGTACATAACACGAGATATACCCAGCTTTGGCAAAATCCTGCCTACTGCTGCATTCCTAAGGTTTCTACTAGGTAATAGAAAAAATTCCGCTTACAAGACCATGTAAACTCGCGAACCCCTCGCTCCTATTCTGATCCTATGCTCAAAACCCTAGGCTGGTCTATATCCCCTAGACTAGATTTTCCCCTAGTTTTACAGACTCTAGCAAACTGCCTAGTTTTACAGACGAAACTAGGAAACCACCTAGATTTTACAGACTCTAGCAACTGTCAGTTAACCCCTAACTAAATGACCTAGATTTTACAGGCTCTAGCAACTGTTTGGACAGTTTACATAACAAATTTAAAACAACAAAAAATAAAATAAAAACCCTAGATTTTAAAGGAAATTAAATCTCCCCTTTTACACTTTAACTAGGCCTACCACAACAAATTGGTTCCACCCTTTGTTTATTTTTATTTCCTGATCACTTTCCTTTGAAAAACATAGCGGCGACTGAGGAAAAGGCTAGGGTTTTTCTCTGATAACCCCAAATCGAATCGATGTCTAATAATTCGAGGTTGTTCTTCAATTTGCCTTCGATTATAGCTGCTCTTTTGTCCAACGATTTGGGATATTCTCTGCTGATCGAAACAGTGAGTAATTTGAAATATATTTCTAAGAATTTCTTTCAAGTTGTTTTATGTTTCAATACTAAACGCCAGTGGTGAATTAGTGCTATTTAGAGGGTAATTCAAAAACCTTATCACTCTGATTTCACGTGTATTGACTTGTCTGATTTGTGTATGTTTTCCACTTTTGGTTACCCTTCATTTGCTCGACTTTGAATGAAAATGGGCCTTGAATTCTTGCGTTATATTCCAGTTAGATTCTTGATTCAAGCTAAATTGAATCATCCCATATATGTATAAAACTTGCTTTCAATCAAATACTATTTTGCATGTTATTCCTCTTTTGATTTCTTGGCTTAAATGATTTGCGTGGTTGTTGGCTTTGAATCCAGACTTGATTTTGTCCATCTATGAATCTGGAAATATAAATTTTCCTCCTTGACTTTCTCGTATATGTTTTCTTGCCAAAATTGAGATGTTGATATCTGGAAACATATAATTCGATTTTTTGGACTTGGTAGAATGCATGCATGACATTTCTGATTTCCTTTGAATGTTGACATTAATGGTAAATTGCCCACATAAAAAATGGAAAATTTTGTCTCTTGTCTCTTTGTAGATTCAGGAAATTCATGGATTAATTTTTTCCGTTCCTGGAAAGATTTAAATTTTTGCCAACTGGATAATTTCCTGATTGCTTGCATGCTCTAATGATTGATTGCGGAAAGGATTTCTTGCCATGACATATTCATTTAAGGAAACTTTTGAAATGCAATATGATTGCTCCCTAATTGGTTTTGCTAGTCCTTGAAATTTGCTTTACACATTACTGGCCTGCTTTGATTCCTTGCATATGTGATCAGACACTAGTGCAATATCTTTACTGTTATGATTGCATTTGCGTGTCAAACATGCTTGACACCTAGAAACAATGCTCATTAAACTTTTACTACTTTTAGCACCAATTATAAAAGAAGTATTTGAGATTTCTTCCCTATTCTGATCTGTGTATTTCTAGAATAAAATTTTCATGCACATCTTTGACTTGCCATTTTGCAAAGAGAAGTTTTAGCACTTGAACTAAAAATCTGATATGCACCACTTATCCATTTGAATTTGCTGTGCACATCCAGTTGCCATTGTTTTGCTGTGTATACAGAACTTTTCATATTGAACTTGTATATGTTGATCCTTCCTGCATGTTCATGTTTGCTCAATCATGTAGCAGCACCATTTGTTCTGTCTCGACTTGGGCTATTCTGACACATTTCCTTCACTGACTATGTATGTAGATATGAGTGTATACACACATGACTTCACTATTGTAGCATCGTTGTATTTCACCTGAGCTGCTCCACTGTGTCAACTTGTGCACACTAGAAATGTTGCACCAACCATGTTTGCATGTGTTGTGAACAATCACATATGTCAATTTGCTTGCGTGCTGCTTAGAATTGTGCTCGACCATGTGTAATGTGTTCACTTCTCCATTTCACTGCTATATTGCTTAGTTGTATGTATACATACATGTATATATACACGTATGTGTGTGTGTGTGTATGTGTGCGTGTATATATATGGCTATTTCAGAAGAATATTTATCAGCAGACCACTGCACTGTGTTGTGGCAGTTCAGAGTCAACTGGTTCTGATCAGCAAACCGGTGTAGTGTGTTGAGGCTGATCAGTGGGTACTAGAAATATATACATATCAGATCAAGTCATGAAAAATAATGAGAAACACATAAAAATTATGAGGCAAATAAATTTTAAAAATAAAATAATATTTGCTAGAATATGAAATTATTTCTGTTCACGATTACTGTGTGTGTTTCTGTTTGTGATAGGTAAGCAGATGACTGGACTGACAGTGAAGATGCTGTGCAGACAGAAGATTGAAGATAAGAACAATATGAAAATGTGTATATGAGTGAATGTCTGTATAACTGAGAGAGAGTGTTGTAGAGAGGAACCATGTACTGAAATTGAATGTATTGAAATGTATATCGGTGATGTATATACAAATAGTGGAGTTGTAAATCTGTACTGTTTAAATATTGAAATAAAATATTCTATTCGAATAAAATACTATATGAATATTTAAATTTCTGTACAGTTGTATTTTATTTAAATAGAAATATTATATTCCTGTCTGTTGTGTAGTATACCAGTACAGTTACAAACACATTTAGTAATAAAATATATTTGGTTGTTATCATCAAATAAAAATTATATAATTGTGTATACAACAACGTTATATACAACAATCTCCCTCTTTTGACGAAGACAAACAAATAAAAGATTTTGAGCATAATAAATGTGTTTGGCAGTGAATATTGAACTCCCCCTATTTGTTAGCTCCCCCACAACAGAGACTACCCCTATAACTGTGCATGAGTGGAAAGAAATGAAAATTGAATAAATTTTTAAAATTGAAAATATTTATAAAATATTCACTCATAAATCAAAATCTCAACCCATTCTCCCTCTTTTGTTATCATCAAAAAGATATAGAATTTAAAATATAGATGAAAAAATGACTAACAAATACAATATCAGCTTAAGAGGAAGATCGATCATTATAAATATCAATCAGTCAAAAAAAATCATAATATTCTGAGAACTAGTGGCATATTTCACATTGTAGATAATGACGGATTTACGATGAAATTTATAAAAATGGGGAGAGTAAAAAAAATGATTTCCGATTATTTTCAGAAGAACTTTTATAAAAAATGAAGCTCAAAAATAGTGATGGATTTGAACTATAATCATCAATTCAATTTAAATGACAAAATTAAATAATCTCAAATCCCAATAGCTATCAATCAATAAATCATAATACTTCATAAGATTTTAACACATTTCACAAATTAGAAAGATGGATTGATAGGCTAGTTTTTAAACACCAAGGAGAATTTCAGATTAATTTCTATTTATAGCACATTATTTTCTTTTCTTTTATTTTTATTTAAGAGCACACTGACCGTGCATAAGCAGAGCTTGGATTTCTAAATGAGGTTAGTCGCAGCTTAAATTATAAGTAATCTCTTAACCATACATGACCAGAGCTTGGATTTTTAAATGAGTTAGAGATACACTTATGCATAATTATATATTTATTATTTTCAGCTTCAAAAGAAAAAGTCCTCGGTATATAAAGCCAAAATGGATGATAGAAATGTGGTAGGTACAGAAATGATTTGTGAAATAAATTTCTAAATTAATCATATTATGAAATATGCTCAACTGTACCGGGATCATGGAAAATTTTCAATTGTCACTAATTCTGAAAACTAACATAGTCCTATTTCTATCACAATTATTACCACTGTTTATTCAAAAAAAAAATATTAACTCTCCACATTAATATAAAATTATCATGGATGGCAGAATGATGATAGATAAAGGAGATGGTCGTGAAATAATTGCCAATTCAAAAATATTATAATAAATATTCAACCATCATGATTTTTTTTAAATAAAATCTCCTCTTGTTGTGAAATATACTGCAATCTCAATTCATCACAGTTTCAAAATCTGAAAATAATTTTGATGAATTATAAATACAATTCGGTTTGGTTATTGATTTCAATTTCTGAATGAATAACCAACAAATAATATTAAAATTGAAAATCAATTACAAGAGGGAAATGAAAGATCTATACAAGACATAAGAGATTAAAAATATATACAGCAAAAACAAATTCAACACTTCTAAACTGACATCACTTGATGTCTCTATTAATTAGGATTGTATCATGACACTGGAGATGAATAAGGATATCTCAGACAACAAAATTTTTATTCACAAAGCCCAAACAAACAAGATTAACCAATCAAGCATATTTATCAGAGCAGCAAACAGTTTTACTCAAAAACAAGAAGTCATCAAAAAATAAACATTTTCAAAAGCAGTATCAGATAGCACAGAAACTAGTTTCAAATCAGACTTGTCAAGATGACGGTCACATAAGATGATTCATGATCCAATGATTAAAAATACCGTTTATTTGAAATCATTTAGGAATATGAAACTCTTAAGATTCAGTGAATCAATCACACCAGAATGTAAATTTTAGATTCAAAATATGTGTGTGATTCAATAATTTTAAATGATTTTAAACAAATAAATATTCAAATAAAAAAAAACATGAAATAAAAGTGAGTTTTAAGACCAGGCTTTCAAAGAATTTTTCACAAGTATCTCCGACAAGTACAAGAGTAATTTCAGATCATTTACATCAGGCTTGAGAGGTACTCATGATCCAGAAAATTAAAAATAATTTATTTGAGATCACTAGAATCAATGTCAAATTTGAAATATAATGAATCATTCACACAAGATTGATACTTTCAGGATTAAGTGGTGTGTGATATTCAAAATATCAAGAATTTCAGATGATTTCGAACAAACAAATTTCAACCATAATGATCATGAATAAAGACGAATTTCAGGATGTATCACTGATTTAAGACAATTAAAAAAAATCAAGCCAATCTGGAAATCAATGAAATTATCACAACTGATAAGTAGTATAGTGCTATAATGAGTATAAATTTTCAAGCCTTTCTAAAATGAATTAGAAGAAACTCAAAACAGCAGAGGTGTGTGAAAGTTCATCAAATATTCAGATCTCAAGAATTTAGAATTCTAATTAACAGTGTTCAAGATATTACATCAACACTGTTAGGAATTTAGAAATCAGAAAATAAACTTAAAAACAATTGCAAATATTTACAAGTTTAAATTCAAGATCTGGAAATAATTAAAATATCAGAGTTCTATTCAAATAAAGCGAATTTCCAGAAGATCATGAGTACTGCAATTGGAAGTTAAGAAATTACAAGAAAAATTACAATGATATGACAGTGACAAATATAATCAGAAAAAAAAGGAAGGGGAAGAAGGAGGAATACACAAAAAGAAATAAATATTTACAAAGATGAGTTTAGAGGTCATTCCTGAAATCGATGTAAACCAAAATCTCTAACTCATCAAACCTTGGCTGGAGGAACTGTGAATGATACAGAAGTATATACCAGCTTGATTTCAAATTTCTTTTTACACAGCAGTTCTTCAGCCTCCTCCGGTACCTAACAGTGTAGGGGATTGAGTGGTCTAACAAAATTAGTAAAACCACTCACAGTTTTGTTAACAACTTTCGGTACCCAAACTTGTAATGTCTCAGTATGACCCGAGTATTATATATATAATAAACGGGTCAACCTATGTATAAATCCTTATAGTTAATATAAAATGTTTGGGTGCTCTAAACTTGAAAGATCACCCAAGACGTAAACCTAATCATTAGGAACTTTTTAACCAAAGTGTTAAGAAGCTGAAACTCTATTGGAATGGAATAGACTACATTCATAGATCACAAACGAAAGGCACATAAAATACCTACTTACACAAGGTTAAGTGATACATTGTGCACATATTACAAATGTTATCAAAGTCTCCAAAATCTTCAAAAATCATCATATAACTCAAAGGAGTCAAATATCACGAAAGGAGCATCAAATTCCAACATAGAAAATTACAAAATGTTTATGTGAACTTAAAACCCAATAATCACCTCAATGCATGATCGTAAAGATTAAGTCTCCAAAATAAATATCATCACAATATGGATCCCGCAGAATCATATGCAACCACATGATAATATAGCTACCCCCGAGCTTAGCTCAGTAATTATACGTATTCAAGTTAGGCGCCCATCACTGCGACCCCTCCGGCCGAGTGTATCTTGACCCCCCCCCCCCCCCCGGTCAAGTGAATACATAGATATGACTCCCCCCGAGTTCCAGCTTCCCCCAGAAGCAAAGTACTAGCTTAGCAAAACATAATATGCGTCATTGACTCATAGTCAACCAAGTAGCAGTAACAGTGTGTCTCATACCATACGTTCTCACTACTGGTTCACTACCTACTTATCAACTCCACAATGGAAAACGCAGAAATACCACAAAATAGCTTCAATTAGACAGGAATGGAATTTAACCAAGCTCGTATAATACACTTACCCTTCAATAGTCTATATAACAAGTCTTGTGAATAACCAGAAAGGTGATACCGAAAGTCCCATACCAGACGGTTTCATTAAACCGTTTATTCAAATTTCTCATTACATAGAATATAAATAATATAAGTCGTATAAAAGATGACATCATTGTATCATATTCAAATCATAATCAAATTAAATCAATAGTGAATCATTCGTGAATAAAAATGTGTACACGAGAAAATGAAAATAAATAAAACAATCAAGGAACTAAAACAAACATTTTCTTTAAATAAAACATAATATAACAAAAGGAGAATTAAGCCATCCTCCAACTGCTCACAAAAACGGTTTCCGCAGATTGCAAAAACCGTGCACACAAATAAACAAAAGAAAAACGACAAAACACTAAAAATGGTCCACTGCCTAGCCCAGGCGAAGTACCAGAGAAGCAGAAGGAGCCTCTACAGAGAAGACCTACAGCCTTGAAAGCCAATGATTGCTCCAAAGCCGCAGACGATGCGTGTAGAAAGATCCAACAACTGGCCTAACCTCTGATGAAGCTACTGGCAATGTCCGGAAGGCCCAAAGAGGCTACCCTGTACGTCCAAAGACATCTGGTCCAGAAACTCTGCTCCGTCAATCTCACAAAGCCTGATGAGACGAGGCCACCAACCCGCACATACTGTACCAACTCCAGCCACCTCTAACGGAGAATCTTCACAACTAGCAAACGACATTAGATCCAAAGGGGGTGGGGGAAGTGGGATAAAAGGATAAAACCCAATAGACCAGAAAACAAAAGACAAAATCAACCAATACCTTCCCTCGGAGTTGCCGCTACTAACGAAGCATCAAAGGAATCAGCCAACCTACTAGAGCGGGAACTCAAGACTCCCCTATAAGGTCTACCACGAAACGCCAGAAACACATTGTTCCTAACTTTCCTGATGATGCTAGAAGGGTCCTTTGGCACTTTGTCAAAAACAACCATGTTCCACGAACACCAGATGTGCCAACAGACCAGACAAGGGATCAGACGAAGAAGACTCGATCGAAGAGATTTACTTGAGATGCCGGGCCACCAGAATCTCAGTGAATCTTCAATCGAGGTGGCATTACTCCAGCAATCCATCAGATTCCTGAAGTAATTCCAAACAGCCCTGGCACCAGCCCCAGAGAACAAAAGATGGAAAGAAGACTCAGAGCAACCAGCTCTGCAGCATCTGCACTTGGAAACAAAAGGAATGCCGATTCTTTGAAGGTTCTCATCTATTGGTAACCTATTGTGTAAGGTTTTCGACATAAAAAGGGAGGCTTACGGGGGAATATGGATATTCCAAATGAAAGAGAAAAGGTATAGGCATGGACCCGGCACACGCACAGAATTTCACGCTTCCTTAAGCGAGAAAGGGCTACCGTCACAAATGGTACCACCCCCATGAGCATCGGAAAGGACCTTCACGGATTGCATCCTTTTCCACGTCTCACTATCATAGGAAGGGACTCCGATGTAATTCGAACTTGAAAGCCTTAGGTACTTGGCGTGGAGGAACATCGTCCAGTGGGAGTTGTTCGCTCCAAATCTCACCCAAAGCTTGCAAGCAAAAGCTGTGCAAACGTCTTGAGGGTTAGGAGGCCTAGGCCTCCCTCACTTTTGGGATGACAAATTGAGTCCCAAGAAGCCCAGTGGTGACGGGAAGTGCTATCCTTGGATCCCTAGAATAAAGAAGAAGCCAAGGACCTATAAGAGCGGAAGAAGGAAGTAGTCGGAGTCATAGCAGCAAAGATATGTGATCCCACAGAATCAAGGATAGAATTAATGAGAATCAGTCTGCCAGCCTGAGAGAGGAGAGTAGCATTCCACCAAAGAATCTTTCCCCTGAGCTTGTCAGTTAGGGGATCGAAAATGGCGTTGAGCTTCCTGCCTCGGTATAGAACAATCCCGAGGTATGAAGTCGGAAGAGAGGCAGCGCTAAAGACTGTAGTTGTCTCGATCCATGTAGATCTGTCTACTGGCAGGTCTTTAGCGGGCACGAAGCAGCTTTTAGAAGAGTTTACGAGTTGGCCCGAGCATCTCTCATACTGCCGAATAATCCCCATGAGGCCACGAAAAGACTGACGCCACCATTAGTAAAAATAATGATGTCGTCAGCGAAGGATAAGGAAGAGACAAGAGGATAACCCCTAGGGGTGCCAACCTTTTAATCTGCCCAGCTATCGTTATAGAATGCAAACCTGAAACGAAAGCCCCGGCAGTAATAACGAACAGATAAGGGGAGAGAGGGTCTCCCTGATGAAGACCTCTTCCAGACCTGAAAAAACTAGTTGCAGATCCGTTGATGAGAACGGAAAACCAGCAGTTGGATATAAGCCTCCACACAACGTCGATAAGAGGTTCCGGGAAACTGAGAGCCCTTAGAACCTTGATGATGAAGAACCATGACATGCGATCGTAAGCCTTAGCCATATCTAGCTTGACGACCACATTAGATCCTCTAACATTCTTATCGATCTACGAGATCAACTCCTGGGCTAAAAGGACGTTGTCTGTGATCAAACATCCTTTTACAAACCCAGCCTGAGAAGAAGATACAATACGCTCAAGAAACGGCGCTAGCCTTGTGGTTAGAACCTTTGAAAGAAACTAGTTAGAGAAATTACACAAGCTGATCGACCGAAAATCCGAGCAAAAACTGGGATGGTAACACTTTGGGATAAGGGCCAAGTTGGTGGAAGTCCACCCCATAGGGTGCTCTCCTCCGACGAAGAAAGACTGAACGGCGCGACAAAAGACTGCCTGAATAACTGGACACACATTCTTGTAGAAAACCCCGTTGAAACTGTCAGGCTCACTCGCACGGTCCTAACTGAGAGCAAATATGTAAGCTCATATTTCTTCCAAGCTTGGAGGTGCGTCAAGGTCCGAGCTGCCCAATGGGAGGATCAGATGAGGAATGAAAGAAAGAAGGGACGGATCAGAAACCCGAAACCGAGGGAAAGCCAAGAAAGGTCCGGAAGTGGGACATAATCGTGTCCTTGATCTCTTCCAGAGAAGAATCCAGAGATTGATCAGGGTGGTGGATCTGACGAATGGTTAAAAGGCGGTTCTTCTTACGAATGGACGAGTAAAAAAACTTGGAGTTCGTATCTCCCTCAACATCCCACTTAATCCTCTCCTTTTGGCGAAGATGGTCTTGTTCAATACGAAGCTCAGAAGAAAAGGCAAGCTAGGCCATTGCCCACTAGGTCATCGCCCAGGCCTCCTTGTTGGCAGGAGATGGATCCTCATCAAAAGACGCTTCTGCTAGCACAAGAGTTTCTTCAGCCACTCGTATGTGGTCGAAGATATTCTTGAAAACAAGCAGATTCCGAGACTAGAGACAAGTCTTAAGACGCTTCAGTTTTCTAGAGAAAAGCAAGCAAGGAGGACCGATAATTGGGTAGCTCCAGAAATCTTCCACAACACTGGAAAGAGTGATGAGATCTCCACATACTCTGAAACCTGAAGGAGGACGGGCCCGAGAGGGATAAAGGGGAATAGGGAAGGAGCATAGGAGCATGGTCGGAGAAGGTACGATGAAGGTGGGTGATAGAGAACGTAAAGGGAAGACCAAACCAACTGTCTGAGGCGAAGACTCTATCTATCCTAAAGAGGATCTGGCTCGGACCTTCTTGGTTGTTACACCAGGAGTAAGCCGAACCGAAAAGGACACTTCAGACAGCCCAAGCTGATGATAAAATCATTGAAATCCGACACCGCCAAGCGATTAACGTCATTGCCTCCACGTTTATTAGCTAGGCCGGCGACAACATTAAAGTCACAACCCAAAACTGAAACCGAGAAGCCCAGAGCGGTTAGAGATAAAATATCAGCCCAATTGGTCAATCTTTCTATCCTATCGCACTTAGCGTAGACCGCGGAGAAAAGAAAAGAAAAGAAGAGCAGATGGACTGACACGGGCAAGCCAACGACAACAACTGATCCGAGTCGAAGATAGGGTGGACAACAACATCTTTGGACCATAGGATCCAAATCTTACCAGAGATGTTAGCTAAGTCACCACCGAACCCAAGGGCTAAGATCAACGCTGGTGACCGTCTCCAGTCTCACTAACAGTTCCAGAAGCGCCACAAGATAGATATAGTGCTTCTTGACAATGCGCTTAAGTCTGGCTAACAACACATCATTGCCTATTCCGCGAATATTCCAGATGAGCATGTTCGCCATCTAGGCAAAGACAGGAAAAGAGATAGGAAAGAAGAGACGCGGAGAGAAAGCATCCGAAGATAAACAAGCTGCGCAGATCAGATAAGATATAGGGTGTGACGAGTAGATCTGACGATTTGCTCGGACGCTGCTATAGAGCGTGTGCGAATGGTACGGGGAGTGCGGGACATCGAGCGAAGCCTACGCCTAGAGGCTCGTGCAGATAACCTACTAGGTGTCTCGGAAGAAACAATAAACTCAAAAGAGTGGCGAGCATCGCTGTTTAAACCAGATCCTGAACCGGCAGACCCCACTGGGTAAGAATTCTTAGTAAGATGAGACAGACGATCATTAATGATTGCTATCTCATCCTTACTAAGAGGGGAGAGGAAACAAGGACAACGAACAAGAAAGACTAGAAGAACCCGAAGCAACCACAGAGACAGACTCAGATGACAAGAAGCGAAATGTGGAGTTTCTCAAAGGAGACAACACCAATCGCTGAAGGAACTTCACCAACGCCGATCTGTCATCAGATTGACAGACCCGCAATGAAGGTAAAGTCTGCAGGAAGGGACCCCCGAAACCTAAAGAGGGCACAGACAGACGAGGGAGACCACCTCTCTGGTACACCGTATAGTGATCCACCATAGTGTACGCTCTATGACTACGGCAGAAAGAGCACCCATTCCCCGAAGAGGAAAAACGTGAAAAAAGGGCACCACCGAACCACAACCACAGAACAACGCGCTTAAACAACCAAGTCTCGGATGGCACAGGAACGACCTCGCCTAGACTGACCAAAACGAAAATGATCCCTCTAGGAGCTAACGAAAAGACATCTGCTTCCCAAGCAATAAACAACACAGTGACATAGCAGTCAATGCCGTTGAGCGCTAGCTTAAAGAAAACGACTAAGAAAAACCATGGAATGGCCCAGATAGAGCCCAGAACAGAACAAAAACCCAAAGAATGAGCCAACCGATCAGAAGCAGATCAGAAGCAAAAAGATAGACGAGGCAATAGGAACGTAGCACATTAACATCTGAACTAAGAACAAAAAGGGCAAAACCGGATAACCCATCGAATAGAAACAGCCTTAGCATGCTAAGGGGTTCCAAAGCAACAAACCACTGAACACAGAAAGGAAGAAAGGCCTAGAACAAAGGCAAATCACACACAGGACCAAGAACGCACGCATGACTCACCATTGCATCGCCCCATGAAGGAGTAGCAAAGGTAGGGAGCTCACGTATACATGTGACATGGCTCAAAAAAACACACTCGGCACCATCCAAAAACCGAACATGACACGCAAGATCTACATAAAAAGAAATAAAACATGACAAAAAGGAAGAAACGCATACCCGACTGCTAAGAAACTCCAACAAAAATCCTGGCAAGACGACGCGAACAAGTCTAAGTGGATCATACCCAACGGCTGCTTGGTGAAATAAACCCTAGTACTACACCACTGAATGAACAAGATCCTCGCCATCACCACAAAGCTGCAGAGGAGCCACTGTTGGAGGAGCAACAAACCAAACTGATCCCACCAAAGAAGCTACCCCAACAAGAAACAGAACTCCAAGGTCATGAGGATCAAGATCTTGTGTAACAAAGGAGCATGGGGACAATAATAAGCCGGGATCAAAGTCAACGTATCTTGACTTTCTCGAGCGACGTGACCTACGTCGACGACGTCAAAATTTAGTTCGCTGAACGCATGACCCAGAACCAACTAACTCATCGGCAACAGCGGAATAATTCCACATGTGAGA
The DNA here is from genome assembly GCA_030737875.1 of Allium sativum. Lineage (NCBI taxonomy): Eukaryota > Viridiplantae > Streptophyta > Magnoliopsida > Asparagales > Amaryllidaceae > Allium > Allium sativum. The sequence continues at coordinate 742,459,575 of CM060916.1, read as the reverse complement.
GGTGATCAAATCCCCTGCTGTAGGCAGTTCTGCCGAGAGAACATTACCAAAGTCCGATCCAAAAACTCATCCTAAAACCAACGATCCCACCAAAAAACCATGGACGACCACAATAGGGGAAGAGCTGGACGACTTGACTGGCAGAAAAAGTTGAAAGGGGGTGATAAAATCCCCCTTTTCTTGACTACCCATAGGTCATTGAGGCAATTCCACCGCCTTGTGCTCCATCGCAAGGTGAGACGCAACGCGACTAGGAAGTTTTGACACCAGGCTCGAAACATAGGATGGAGAAAGCTCAAGAAAAGATCCCTCAATATCTAAATACTTGAAGCACAGAAGCCCAGCAAAAGAATCCAGAGAAAAGAGGCGGATCTCAATCGATGAAAATCCAGTCACTAACAATGAAACCGTGCCCACTGACACAGCCAGGATCGCCTTCGCAATATCATCAAAGGGCGGGCAAGGCCGTAGAAAGGAGCCTGAAATCACGTACTCGCTGAAATCTAGATCAGAAGACATGCCCTAGAAAAAAGGGGAAGCTGCCAGAGAAACTGCGAGCGAAAGTACAAACACAAAACCGAAGAAGAAAGACGCAGAAGAACATATGTGAAGAAGCAGAGAGGAAGAGAAGCGTTGAAGAGAAAGTAAATCAGAAACAAGTCGCCATTTTTGACCGTTGAAGAAAAAAGTTATTTCGATTTTCAATGAACTAAAACAAACATATAATGAATATACAATACAAGTCATATTCAAATCTCCAAAACCATCTTACTGGTAAAACAATTTCCAATATAATTTGCATATGAACAAATTGAAATAACACTCCTCAAAGGATACTTCAAACACTTAAGAAACATAAATATTTATCAGAAATTTGTATAAACCAATAAAACATATCATGTGACAAAATAAGCACAATACATGTCCAATACTATCTAACACCGTTCATATTAACAATAAAGATGAGAACTTCTTAAACGACTTATTTATAATAATTGTAAAATTCATTAAATAGTCAAACAAACCAATTAGGAGTATTTTGTATGAAGATGTTTAATTAAAAGATGTGAAATCGATAAAATACGTTGTTATAATATAAATTAATACGCTATTATTTACTTAAAAGAAAATTATATATGTATACATATTTGTTAAATTAATCTATTTCTAATTAAAAAACAATTAATATTTAAAATTAAATTTTACACAAAATTAATAATTTATAATCTAAAACATCGCATTATTATTGTTTTATATAAATATTTATATTTATAGATGAACTTTTGCAACTTACTTGAAATTCACACAATCAATCGTCAAATTAAGCAATTTATACATGTGTAACTCAAATATAAAACGGACAACATCCCCTCTACAAACAAATATCCAACCAATACTACATCAACCGATCTATACAAACGACCAATAGCTCTACAACTAATTCAAACACACAACCAATTCAATCATCCAAACTCTTCAATCCAAGTAAATAATGATAAGAAAACATACATAACTATTATGGAAGAAGACATAAATGTGAGTGAGGGGAAAACTCACCTAAATTGACACTTTAATTTCTGAACCAATCTTCATCGTTGATTACTAGCATACACCCTATGGGAAAAGCCATTATTGTCGCTCTTTCCCTTCAACATAGCCATCGATTTTCGCTCTCAACTATTGCACATAGCTCCTCCATCATTCTGTTTTGGTGCACATCACCAAAACGACGCCTCGCCATCGAAAAGGCTCGCGTGCCTTAGCGTTGATCACGGTCTCTCCTTCCTTGTAAAGAAATCGAAAGTTGCACAACATTTTTTTTCCTTTCTCTGTATGTCGATTTAGGGTTGGATATGAGGAATCGAGAAGCAACAGGGATCGCCTTCCCTTTTTCCTGAGGAAGAGAGATGTCCTACTTTCTGGATAAGGTAAGGAAGGTGTCAATGTTAAAGGGCTTTGGGCTACATAACTTCAATCTTAATTTTAAATCCATTTGGTACCTTTTTCCATCTTTAAAATGGAAATTTATTTATAAATTTATTTAGTCCTAATTCAAATTAATAAACAACGTTCTTAACTCTTTTACAAGTTACATTTTGTTTATCGACAATTTCATAAAATTTGATGCTCGACTAATTTATTTGTTGCTCTCACATACATTTTTCTTTAACACAATGCTTAGTGTTTATTTGACAATCAAGCGTTTAATATAAAAGAATAGTATTTCCATTTATTTCAACCATATGTAAAATAATATTATTTAATGTCGCAAACAACTTTATAAAATTTAATCCGTTTATTCAATTAACAAATCCTTCTAATTCAAATTTAACATTTCTACTTTAATTAGCACGCGTAAAATTTTGGTTAGGGAACCCAGGTTGTTACAAGAAGATTTTGTACTTAAGAAAATCACAACTTAGGAGTTAAGTTGTAACAACCCTGTTTTTCTTGTCGAAATTGTACAAGTATTTAATTAAAATAAGATTGTTAAATTTGATTTGTGATGATTTTTTAATTGAATAAATGGATTAAACCAAATTAAATTGTTTGTGATATCAAATAATTTTAATATAAAAATATATTGGTGTAAATGAAAATACAATTATTTTATATTGAATATTGGATTAGTAAAAAATACAATACCGAGCGATAAGTTAAATAAATCATTTGTGATCAATAAACAAATTACTGAGCGCGAATAATTTTATAGAAGTAAAATAGTAAAATAATAGGTATTTTAATTTGTTGAACGTAGAATTAACAAATAGAATAGATGAGTGTTGAACATAATAAATTCGCTAATTTGTGGTATAACCGGTAAGAGTTGTAAATAGTTTACATTGAAATGAACATAGATTAACTGAAAATAACTTGAACAGTTATACACGGCACAAACAATTTAAATTAAGCCCACACCCATTGGTTCTTTTCCCTTCTTCTGGAAGCCATCTCCCTCTACTACTTACGCGAAAACTCTAGAAACTGATTCTCGGATTTTCTTTTTATTCTTTCCCAAACCGGATCTCTAACAGGGGGGCAGAGAAAGAAAATCAAATTCGAAATCAAAAAAAAAGGTGCAAACCACGATTAATGTACGGGGTCTCGAGCGATGGCGACTTCGTGTGGGAGGGACTGAATGCATATGCCCTTGGCCACAAGATGGAGCTTCACTGCCTCTAGGATCGGAGAGTGACGACATGACTTCGTGTGGGTTGTGACTGGAAGTGGGGACGACTACTTGGTGACGTCATGCGATTGGGGCTAGCAAAGTTGGAGCTACTGTTGATTTGAGCTTCTCGCGCATAAGTCCAGATATGGATGAGTCAAACAAGGGCGAGAGTGAGTTAGCATTTGAACGACAACTGATGCAGCTACGGTGGTTTTCAACCAAGGGTTTATGCAGTGATTCAGGTGAGTTACTTGTTTACCTCACTATTCTCCCTCTAAATATAATATCCAATTGCATGCTTGGTCTAGAGAACCACTTATAATTTGCATGAAACTTTGGTGATTATTAGATAAAAATGAACTGGATAGTGTGATAACATATACAGTTAGTTGATAACTAAATTAATTAAGGTGAATTATTTGTAACTTGCCCTATTACACTTAAGTAAATTTTTATGGCATGTATATCCTATGACTCGTCTATCTATACATAATGTAGGAAGCGACTGTGTAAAATAAGTAAAGTATATTGCATGCTATGGATTCGCTTTGTTTGATGGATGAATTGGTTGCATATGTACTATTTGACCCTAGTGTGTGAATTTGAATGGATCTTGTTGCATCTTTTCTTGGCTTCAAGTGCAATATTTGTGATTTTGTGTGTCATTTCTGAGTTGTTTCGTATAACTAATTCCTATAAATTGGAAGGGCTAATATTAACACTAATTCGTATCTTGAATTGGTGAGGCTTAGGTGTTTCTTCTTCATGTACAGATTTCGTGAATAATTTCGTGAATTTGTTGACGTTGTACGCAATTTTATAAATCAAGTTTGAAAAGATTTTCTATATATAAATTATTGTTTTGAGATAAATGTTTTCTGTTTGTTTCAAATGTATAATTACCTTAAAGCGATATAACATACAATATTTTCAAAATTTAGAGCTTTCAAGGAAAATAACAAAAATGATTTCTAAACTTGTTATATAAACATGTTTTCTCAAAATCAAATATTTTCCGTATCTAAAACCACTTTTCTACACCAATCGAGAGGGCATCATGGGAATTAAATGGTACTGTAAACCTCATGGTATGGGACACGACGGTATATGAAATCGATTAATCCCAGATTCGTCTAATTGAATCTGTTGAATCGTTGTTTCTGATGATTGTTGTTTACTTTGATTTCAAGTGTGAAGCTGACTAGTTGGCAGTAAACCGACAGTGAGAACGTATGGTATGGGATGCACGGTTACCACTTCTTGGGTTACTGACTAAAAGTCTGTAACACATATTGGGTTTTGTTGTTGATCCAGTACGCGCTTCGGGGGAAAGCTTGGCTCGGAAGTTTTATATACGTGCTCACTTGACCAGGAGGGTCAAGTTACACGCGACCAGGGAGTCCGCAGTGATGGGCGCCTTAATTTGAACACGTATAAAGTACTTGGCTAAGCTCAGGGGAGGGGGACTGTGCTTCTTTGTTGATGCTCATGCAAATTTGTTGTTTTGGATCCTCCTTATGTTGTTGTGTTGACTTTGTTGATTTTGTTTGTTATTCGGTGCTTTGGATTCAATTTATGATGTTATTCCTAGATTTCATTATTTTGATTTCTAGAGTTGTTGAATTTCAAATGTTTACACCTTTATTGTTAACGTTGATTTATATATAGCCTTAGTGCTATCTTGTGGGATAAGAAGGTGATTATACTAATGTTGCTTTGAACCTTTGTAAGAGATTTATATGTTGATGTGGTGCTTGTTTCCATCTTGTTTTATGGTATTTTGGGGTTTTTATTTACATAACTTAGTACTAGGACTTAAGCAGCAAGTTGTTGATGGAGACAATTATATTTTGTTGTTGTAGCCCAACACGTGAAATCATTAAATATTGAATTAGTTGTAATTATCTCTTGTATCTTTGTTGATTTGGAATTTATATTGTTCTTTCTCTTTTGAGAAGAATTATCACTTGTGAATTATTTTTCCTTACCTCTTGGATATTTAGAGTTTGTGTGATCTGTGTATTCTATATACTCGTGTCAAGCCGAGAATTTCCAGATTACAGTCTTACAGGACTCGCGGATTTGGATATAAGCTTGATAGCAAAGATTTAAGTCATTAAACATTTAAATAAGGTTCTCTTGGGATCATGTATGGATTTATTATATGTACACTTAAAGATAATGACTTGTATGTATATCGTGTTGCAGTATAGTGCATATTGTAAACTCTAAATTTGAATAGATAATTATTAATTTCCTGTAATCTATGATGATTATTTTATATGTTATATTGTTCTAATACGAGAAACCGTTGTTTTATTACCTTAGCCCAAGACTGTTCACCTCAAGGATTCACTTTGAGGCTAAACAAAACAGTAAGTACGACGTGTCAGTGCTAGTTTAAAGTTATATTCACAATCGGTCGCCCCTAACAAACCGTATTCTCCGTGTTATTAGACAACATTATTTATAATGTTCTTTAATAGCATGGACATAGAGGCAGGGTTGATACAAAATGGTATCAGAGCAGGTTAAAACATTATAGCGTATAATATCATGGATTTAGACATTGTGAGACTTAGTCATGTCTCTTATTTTGCGTAGAAGATAATTTTATTAATTATCTATATCGGGACAGGAGTATAAATTGATTAGCTAAGTTGGAGTTTGTGATATTAAGCTTAAGGAAAATAATGTGTAAATATCTTTTGGAACATAAGAAATATTGGATTGTAGAGAAATAAAAGAGACAGTTTAGATTGAGTTAAATTAATAAACAATTTTCTTTGATAGTAAACTTGGGAAATTTGAGTATGTAATTTGAAAAGTTAAATAAGTATTAATCAGAGTTGCACAACAGAAGCTATTAAAACGCTTTCGCTGAGCATAGTATCTATGGTTCACATATATAATTATTTGGATGATGTGTTTATGGTTGAATGGCTATTAGAAATTGATTGCTTAGTATCATCTGTTAAAAAAAATATAGTGCAGTGCTAGGCTACTGCTATGGGTCTGCTGCATTAGGAGCAGCAGCAGCAAGGTTATTAGAAAAATAAATAATAATAGTACATTAATTATTGATTTTTGATTTTGCAACTATCAATCCCAAATTGTAATAGACTGATTTGGAAATTAGGGTGGGGTCATCAATACGGTTTCATTCAAATGGTTCATAAGTAAATATGAACCTCTGAACTAAATAATTTTCTACCATGTCAAAGTGTTAACTAATTAATTGGTAATGTTGTTTATAGAAGTCAAAGGTATAGATTTCAAAGTATGGATATGCTAGCAAATATATGGAAGCAAATGGTATAGTGTTATATATTAATAATGAACTTATGCATTAAATTTTCAAACCTAACATATTTTGGTGGCTTGGATTCTACTCGTCGATTTGTTTTATCATTTTTTTTCCTTATTATATTTGCAAATTATGCTTGCAAACAACTCTTTTAGTGATGTACTGGTTTTGCATTGAAAATAAATAAATAAATAAATGCAACCACATCAAGATTATGATTTAAGACTTTATGATATGAATTACAATACTTAGCTATTCTTGATTCAGCTTTACACAGGTCGTAGCGTTCAGTTTGTCAGTAGCAACTTTAAGGAACTTGTTATCATTACCTAACAATACTAAATTTGCATGATGGTCGGAAAATGAACAAAGAAATTAAGTCAATATAATATAAAATATATAATTGTATCATCTATTCCATACATTGAAATGAATCCAAAGATTGAGAATGTGTTCTAATTGTGTTTATGTTTTGCACCTAAGGGAGTATTATGAGAATTGCGGACCTGCATGCTTGTTGTGTTTTTGCATATGGCCTTCTTTTTATTCGCCTAGTCAAGCAACAAAGTCAATTTTTCAGAAATTTAAAAAGTTGGTGTATTGGCGTTACTTGCACAAATAGTGTTTGATATTGTGTTGTGCTCATGAGTGTATGCGAGAGAGTTTTGTACACGTCTGTTGCTTTGACGCTGCATATTTACGTTGAAATTGCTTGGGGTGTGTGTGTGTATATATATTTAGCAAGCTGGGGTTGTTACATTTAATGTATATTGAGATTCTAGAAGATACCTCACTCTAGAGATTTGTTATTTTTATTAGTGTTGAGCATGTGCAACCATTATTCTTATTATTGGTTTCTACATGAAATTCAGTTACCGTGAAAAAGATGAAGTTTATTTCCAACAATAAAATCATGTCCTCGGTTTATTTGATGTGTATTGCAGTTTCTTTTTCTGTTTCATATTTAAAAAAAGAGTTGGTCACTTGGTCTTATTACGTGTGAAAATTCAATTTGTCATTTCAATGTCATTTTCTTTTATACAAAAAAAAGAACAATTTATCACTTAGTGCATCTTTTCACTTTTTATTTTTTTGTTCTTTTATTTGTATTGTTGGAACATGGCTTAATGAGATTGAGCCCAAAACCTCAACATAGAAAATTTGGAAGTATACAACTGTACCATAAGGGGAATCTTGTCATACTGTTTTAGAGCTTTATTGGTTAGAAGAACTGGACTTTTATTAGAAGTTGGTTTCTATGTCCAATCTACTTGGTAAAAATTTAAGTAGGACTCATCATAGACTATTTATCCTCCTTGTTTGTTGTACTGTATATAATAAGAGCTTCTTTCTCCCCATCATAAGTTGGTTTCTATGTGTCCAATATACTTGGTAAATCCAGCGCCCCCCCCCCCCCCTCGGGTGGTCAATGTGAACTATTAAGTTTGTAAGTATGGGCCATTTTGGGGATATAATAAGCTAAATATAGGTACGTAAGTCGAGGCTGCATGGACTGGAGTGCACCATGTATTCGCTTTGTCTTGCTAAAATAGTGCTAACTTGCTTTAAAAATGCTAAAACAAAGGTACCAATTTAGATTAAATACAATATTATTGAAAATATTAATGTGTATTATGTTTCTGGCCAAGTGGTCGATAGATATCATATATATTATAATTGTGAAACTGAAAACGGCTCACCGTACAATGAAGATTGTGTCGAAATCTTTGGAGTTAGAAAATTTCCTAGACTAAAATCGTATATAGAAAATGTAGGATGTTAATTTTAATTCAATTGAAGTATACTGTGCATGCAATTGAATCGAGTGTACAAGCGGCATATTAAACCAATCTATGTAAGAAATAGAGTGCATTAGAATTAGAATATAAGTTGTTTATTTTTCCCCATAAGAAATTGCGAGGAAGCAATTTTGTTAAGAGGTGAAGTCTGTAACAACCCTGTTTTTCTTGTTGGAATTGTACAAGTATTTATTAAAGTAAGATTGTTAAATTTGATTTGTGATGATTTATTAATTGAATAAATGGATTAAATAGATAAAATTGTTTGTGATATCAAATAATTTTAATATATATATATAATTGGTGTAGATGAAAATACAATTATTTTATATTGAATATTGGATTAGTAAACGAATACAATACCGAGCGATAAGTTAAATAAAGTCATTTGTGATCAATAAACAAATTACTGAACGCGAATAATTTTATGGAAGTAAAACAGTAAAATAATAGGTATTTTTATTTGTTGAACGTAGAATTAACAAATAGAATAGATGAGTGTTGAACATAATAAATTTGCTAATTTATGGTATAACCGGTAAGAGTTGTAAATCGTTTAAATTGAAATGCACAACGATTAACTGAAAGTTACTTGAACAATTATACAAGACCCAAACAATTTAAATTAAGCCCACAGCCATTGGTTTTTTTTCCATCTTCTAGAAGCCATCTCCCTCTACTACTTATGCGAAAACTCTAGAAACCGATTCTCGAATTTTCTTTTTATTCTTTCCCAAATCGGATCTCTAACCGGGGGGGGGGGGGGGCAGAGAGAGAAAATCAAATTCAAAATCGAAAAGAAAAGAGAAGTGGGAACCACGATAAATATACGGGGTCTTGAGCGATGGCGACTTCGTGAGGGAAGGATTGAATGTGTATGCCCTTGGCCATAAGTTGGAGCTTCACTGCGTCTGGGATCGGAGAGCAACGACATGACTTCGTGTGGGTTGTGACTGGAAGTGGGGACGACTACTTGGTGACATCGTGCGATTGGGGCTAGCAAAGTTGGAGCTACTGTTGATTTGAGCTTCTTGCACATTAGTCCAGATATGGATGACTCAAACAGGGGCGAGAGTGAGTTAGCATTTTGTACGACTGATGCAGCTAAGGTGGTTTAAATCCAAGGGTTTATGCAGTGATTCAGGTAAGTAATTTGTTTAACTCACTATTCTCCCTCTAAATATAATATCCAATGGCATGCTTGGTCTGGAGAACCACTTATAATTTGCATGAAACTTTGGTGATTATTAGATAAAATTGAACGAGATAGTGTTATAACGTATACAGTTAGTTGATAACTGAATTAATTAAGGTGAATTATTTGTAACTCGCCCTATTACACTTAAGTAAACTTCTGTAGCATGTATATCCTATGACTCGTCTATCTATAAATAATGTAAGAAGCGATTGTGTAAAATAAGTAGAGTATATTGCATGTTATGGATTCTCTTTGTTTGATGGATGAATTGGTTGCATATGTATTGTTCGACCCTAGTGTGTGAATTTGAATTGATCGTGTTGCATCTTTTCTTCGCTTCAAGTGCAATATTTGTGATTTTGTGTGTCATTTCTGAGTTGTTTCGTATAACTAATTCCTATAACTTGGAAGGGCCAATATTAACACTAATTCGTATCTCGAACTGGTGAGGCTTAGGTGTTTCTTCTTCATTTACAGATTTCATGAATAATTTCGTGAATTTGTTGACATTGTACACATTTTTATAAATCAAGTTTGAAAATATTTTCTATATATAAATTATTGTTTTAAGATAAATGTTTTCTGTATGTTTCAAAAGTATAATTACCTTAAAGCGATATAACATACAATATTTTCAAAATATAGAGCTTTCAAGGAAAATAACAAAAATGATTTCTAAACTTGTTTTATAAACATATTTTCTAAAAATCAAATATTTTTCGTATCTAAAACCACTTTTCTACACCATTCAAGAGGGCGTCATGGGAATTAAACGGTATCGTAAACCTCGTGGTATGGGACACGACGGTATATGAAATCAATTAATCCCAGATTCGTCTAATTGAAGCTGTTTGTAATGACCCGCATTGTCAGGGGTATTATAATTAATTTATTTAATTATATAAATAGTGATTTAGGGAATTAAATCGTCGTTAATTAAAATATAGTGAATATTTAATTAAATTAAATAATTAAGTAATATATTTAATTCAGAAATAATAAAAAAATATTGGAAATCACAATATTCTGTGAACGGGGTCGTCCCTTAGATTTAATTCAGCTTAGAGTTGAATTATATTGACGAATATATTCAATCGACGTCAGTTTGAACGTATAATTATAATATAATTAAAATCGAGCTCGAAATGGCGTTGCAGTTCGTGAATTGGCGATTCGAACTTCAAATGAATGTGCAGGATTCGTTTTAAGCCGGATTAGTGTAAAACAAGAAACGTGTGGAGCTGGTGGAGTATATCTTTCTAGTGGAAGAGAAAAATCGGGATTTCGTCGTGTAGATTTTGATGTACGTCCAAATCAAATTTCAGAAAAGTCGCTGTGGAATTCCTTTATAATTTGCGACGCTTTAATTACGTTATAAATGGATTTCCGATATAAACTGAATGTCGGGATAATTTGGAATCTGAAATATCAAACTGTAAATTCTGATATGATATTCTAAAGCTGTACAATATCATATGTGAAGATATACGATAATATAAATTTATTTATATTTAATTTAATTATATTTAAATATATTTATATATTTAAATGGGTCATCCAGAGCTTTAAAAATAGCCGGTTTTGCAAACGAAGTCGGAATTCGACGAAACCTGTTTCGTTGGGACCGTAATGTCGAGTTGTAGCTGCATGTCAATTTTCATGATTTTTGGGTATTGTATGAAATCGTAGGGATTTAAAAACCCGTTCGACCATGAAATGGAAAAGGAATATTCCAGGAATATACCCCGACCTTTCCTATATAATACCCCCCATTCACTAAACCCTCAAACCACTTTTCCCTTCTCCAAATACCGGCCGCCACTCGTGAAACCAGAAACGAGAAAATCAATTCTTCATAAATCCTCTAAAATCATAGAAAAATTCATAAAATCAAGATATATAAACATATGGATTCCTGGTGAGAAAAGCATCGTTCTCGTGTAGGGTTTGTTTGTTGCAGTGAAATTTTCCTAAACCTAAAATGAGGCAGCGTGAAGTAGGGTGGAGGAAATCGAGGAGACGGTTGAACTCGTGGCAAGAGGAGACTTTGGATTGTGGATTTTGGGGAAGCTCGATGCCTTTTTGGGGTGGTGGCGCAGTCACTTCGGTGGAGTCCGTCCTCTTTCTGGTTGCGACTTACACAGGAGGGTCAAAAATCAGTTCGATGTCTGCTGTTCGTTTTCGAATGGAAAAGAGTGGGATTCAGGAAAGTCGAGGGAGTCGAGCTGCTTAATCACGCAGCAGATCTTGGACGAATACCGGAGAAGAGGAAGGTGAGTCAGTTTTGATGGTGTGGGGGTGGAAGAGGATTCGAACCAGAGTGGGAGGTGATTTACAGTTTTAGTTGTTTGTTCAGGTTGATGAAGGAGGAGGTGTTCGAAAGTTGTTTGGAGGAATGAATATGGGCAGAGTGATTTTCTGGTAACAGGAAGTATGGTGGGCGCAAGCTATAGTGAGGAGGAGGACGTCAGTTTTAGGGTGATGTTTGTTGAGTATTTGGCATTTACGGTTAGTGAAGGACTGGGCTTGGACGTGAGATACATGTTGTTGATTCAGGTAGAAGGGGAGAGTAATGAGCAGCAAAGACAAAATGTTGGAGGAGGGACTGTTGGAAATGGCGCGAGGTGTGACGGCCGGGAATTTCGCTCGATCCGAATCAGTCGTTAAACCGATCTAGACCGTTCGAAACCCCTGATCGTTTGAAAACAGGACAAATCAGAACACAAACAGAAGAACATTTCATTGTTATTACAACAATTCCATCAGAATACAAGAATATACAGAGTATGAATGAATAAATTACATTTGATAAATATCAGAGATTACAATAAATTACATAGCAGCGGAAAATAATATAAAGCACAACTGAAGGTGATATACGGATACAGAGCTTTCCGGATATCATTCCAGCTGTAAACCAGGATCCTGCAAATATAAATCTGCAAAACCTAAACTACTAGCTGCCCGTGCGGAAAATAGGGGCACCCAGAGTTTAGGTTAAAACAATAAACTCCAGGTCAGTCATGTGACTGGTGTGAGAACTAAAATAGTTATTTGAAACTTTACTTTAAAAGAGAGTAATCCAAGGGACCACGTCGTATAACACGGAACGGGTTTCCTCCCAAGAATACCAGTGCATATAGAATAAACAACGCAATGCTTTTTCGAAAAATGAAGCTGTTATAAGACCCAGGTCCCATCACACAATTCAACGCAAGCCGGAGGATAGGGTTTTACCTTATGACAGCCAAACATGCTTGGTACGTTTAAAACAAATCATTTGATACTATAATATGTGTATAGTGTCAAAACATTTCAATCATAAATATAAATCATAGACGGCATGAGTGCCCCATCCCACTATGTCGCCATACTAGGCTCTACAAATAAAACCGAAATACACGTATTGGAAATTGGATTTCCGTCATGAGTCGAGGCAAGGGGCAAGCTCCTCTCCGCGTTCGAGACACTCTAGCAAATGCCTCAGGGTTACGCACACTGGGCAACCCCTGGATGCTTCAGGGCCGGTCCTCACTTACGTTAGAGGATTAATTATGCCTGAACACACGTTTCCCGGTCCTTACAGACCTATAATCGAGGCGCCTCATCCAACAACCACAAAGGTGAAAAGTATATATATGTCAGGGCTGGTAAGTCACTGACACCACCAAAGCTAGAAAGAAACGACGTGCTCTCCCTGCAGTCCGTATCCCGTTTTTAACTCATACCGAGGTGTGAGGCTCGCGAATTCACGCTATACACAAAGCTACGCCACAAAGGCCATGCTTTGATCATCAACCACAAGACTTTGCTTTTCAACAGAAGCCTTGATCATTGCATCTTAGCGTGCCACACAGGCAATTCATGCCATGCGACTGATGTCCATCGATATGCAACCTCTGAGCTCGTACGTCTCAGAGAAGGGCGTTAAGCAAAAGAATAAATTCTCCGCCGCCAAACAGATGTATATTTAATAGAAATCAATCAACACAGAATAAAATCCAATGTCAGACACACAATCCATTTACAAGTCCGTTCTGGGTCTGAACGAAACCGGAGGCACTTTCCTCGCATATCCATCCATCTCCAAGTACGTCTGGACGACCACCAACTATTTCCATCCTCTTGGGTGTACAGCCCAATCAGGATCGTCAGTGATTATCCAAACGATGTGAAGACTTCCGGTCTTCAACCACCGTCTTCATCTTCGACTTATCGTCGAATCGGTTATTCAGAATGGGTATAAACCCGGACTTTCCGAACAACCCGCGTATATTGAAAAACCAATGTTACACAAATACAACATACGCCTCATTCCAATTCATTTGTCACTAGCCGCAAATTAGCAAGAGAACAATTTCCCAAACATTAACCCCGAAGGCCGAAACCAACATCAGATCAATACCCAGAAAACCATTCTTCTTAGCCAACCTACAGCTAGTTTCTAAATTCCACATTCTTAGGGAAAGGTTCCCATTAATTTTATCCAAGATAAATTCTTTAAAATTTATCCTGTAATCTTCCTTTGGATGTCATTTAAAACCAAATTATGGTTTTTTCCAACTAGTCGAGATTAGCGAACCGTAACGAAGTAATTATTTATTTTATTTCCCAATCCCAACCTATTCATCCCATGAAGCAAAACTGGTAATACTCCATATCTAACACCGTGGTGTTATCGGTAAAATTAATTATCATTTCACGTTCAAATCTAATTAAAGATTTAACTATCGCTTTGGAGTAAAACTGGTAATACTCCATTCCCGCTTATTTCTAAATTTGATAATTTAGATTACAAATTCACACTTCAATCTAATTGCAGATTCGTTAGAACTCCTTTTACTGGGTTAAAGAACTAGGTGTTATTTAAAACACAGTTCACGACAAACCCAAATCATATTCTATTTGTTATCGGGTTAAAGAGGTAGTGTTATTTAAAACACCGTTCACGATAAACCCATTTCAAATTCAATCAAATATATTAGGAATTCCGATTATTTAAAACCCCTTTTTAAATCTAATTTATTTATTTAAAAATAATTGGGTTTTAAATTTAGTTCAAAACTGGTTCATTTTGATAAAAATCTATTTTTATCATTTCAAATGTGGAGTTTTTTTCATCCCAAATTTTCCCAAATCATTTCTTATGATTTTACACAAATTATTTATATTTTTAATAATTTTATCAAGGCCCGTACAGTCGATTTCCAACAATGGCCATCGAACTGCACTTATAGCGACCTTTTTCGAATTTGATTTGGACGTATCTCCAAATCAACCGTTAGATTTTGAATTTCTAATATTCTTTAGAAAGCTCTTTTCGATACGAACCCAACGGTTCCGGTTTTAGGAGAATCCGACGGTCGGATCTCCCGTAATGTCCGTTTGAAATAAATGGTCGAAATTCACGAACGGCCGCGACGCGGCGCGTTCTATTCAGGCCATTATATTATATATATAATATATATAATATACATCTCGTCGATTTCTATTTAAAACGAATTATATAAATAGTTTTAAATTCGTTTCAAAAGCAATTTCAACTTCCATTTCAATTCGAATCAAAATTGAATTCTTCTTTACAAATTCGTTTTAAAATTCATTTCTATTCAATTCAAATTTCAATTAAATTCGAATTCATTTCAATCCGCTTTCAATTTAAATTGGTTTTATATTCGATTCAAATTCATTTTCTATTCAAATCAAATTCGTTTCGTTTTCTATTTGAATCAAATTCATTATATATTCAATTGAAATCAATTTGGTTTTCTATTCCATTCAATTCGAAATAGTTTTATATTCAACTCAAATCGAAATCGTTATATATTCAATTCATTTCGAAATCGTTTAATATTCAATTCATTTCGAAATCGTTATATATTCAATTCATTTCGAAATCGTTATATATTCAATTCATTTCGAAATCGTTATATATTCAATTCATTTCGAAATCGTTATATATTCAATTCATTTCGAAATCGCTATATATTCAATTCATTTCGAAATCGTTATATATATCGTTCGCGTCAAAATGGCGCATCACTATTCAACACGGCTTTATATATTCTATTTCAAATATTTCTTTTTGTCAACACACGACTAATCTCAACGAATGAGTACCGTCCATGTGTGACTATTTTTGTTAAATTATTTCGTTCAACACATGACTAATCTCAACGGATGAGTACATTCAACACATGAACCTTTATTTTATATTGATAAAGATGTAAATTTTATTATTAAAATATTTCGTTCAACACATGACTAATCTCAACGGATGAGTATAGTCAACACATGAACCTTCATTTTATATTCTTTATTTTTCTAATTGGAATGAGGCCCAATCAATTACCATATAAAGTTAATTATATGGATTTTCATACATCACATGTATATAATAGCATTGAAAAATAATCAACCATCAACCAAAGTGCACTACACTGTATAAGCATCAAATATAGATATCTAACGCTTATAACAGCCTGTCAATCAATCGATCGACATATTTAATCAATCAGGATGAGTGAACTTCAAATTTCATCCCAACACCCGTGTAGGGTTTCAAACAATCAAACACAGATTTTATTCGTGCAGTTGGGCGATGTGTGAAATTTATCGTCCCAATCAATGTCAGTCAAATCAGTGTACATAAACAAACCGTCCGGTTTGTAAATGAATATTTTATTTTATTCACTTCACGTTAAAAATTATATTTTTAACGATAAAACATTTTATTTCAACATATGAATTTCTATTCAGTTCATTTATTCAATAAAAATGATATTTTTATTTTTCTAACATATTTTAGAAAATTTCGGCGGCATAACGGCACTATACTAGAAACGGGACGAGGCCTAGCCTTATCCCCGGTCTAGTGAAGGCCCACGCCATTCACACATCAATCAAATCCATTCATTCTCACTAAACAATTCAATTTCAATCAAATAATCTAATTAATTTTTGAAATCAAACAATTTAACAAACAAGCCATCCATGGTCTGTGGATGACGGGTGTCGGGTGCTACTAAACACCGTCTGCATCCTAGTTTATATTTATAACTATAATAGAAATTGAAGAGTGAGAAGTTCTCACAAATAGCTATCCTAGCTCCACGGCTCTTCCTTTGCAGAAGTCTTTGTCGTTTCGCCTTCTTGTCACCTTCGTTGACCGTAGCCACTACATATGTAAAAATCGAATTTTTACTTCGCTATTCAATATATAAAAATCATATTTTTATTTCGAAGTTCAATATATAAAAATCATATTTTTATTTCGTTATTACCTATAAAGATTTCGCCTTTTTAAATTTAAAGATTTCATCTTTATAAAAATCTCATCTTTATTTTTCTACACATATAAAGATGATATTTTTAATATTCCTATCATTTTATATCGTTCTTTACATTAGAAAAATCCGAGCTTTTCAAAAATAAAATAAAAATTGTATCTTTACCACACAAAAAAAACGAATCTTTATTTTCCTAAAAATCAAATCCTTATACAATTACTTTTAAAAATCCTAATAGGCTGATTTTATTTAAGGATCATTGCATAAAGGATTTAAATAAAATAAATTAACTAAAAAAAACAAAACAAAATAATAATAATAAAAAAACAAGAACTTACAGCCGAGGGGGGGGTTCTTCCTGCGTCGGAGGAGGAGGATGGTAGGGGGGGCGCGAGTCAGCAGGGAGGAGGAAGAAGAAGGTGGAGGGAGGTGCGGTGGCCTAGGGCGTTGGGTTCTAGGGTTTGCGTCGTTCGATTTGGGGTCTGGGTCTTCGAACGGATGGTTATGGGGAGGAGAGAGAGAGGATAGGGGATCGGGAAGAGGCGGCGCGGCCTGGGGAGGTGGCGCGCGGTGGGGCGGGGTCCGGCGGAGGCTTGGGCGGCGAGGCCGAGGGGCCTGAGCGGGTTTTTTTCTTTTTTTTTCTTTTCTGAAATGAGGAGAGAGAAGGGGGAGAGGGAAATATATATTAATATATTATATTATTTAATTTAATAAATTTCAAAAAGCAACTTTTATTCTCGACCTCTAAACGAGGCCCACCGCCTGTCGTCCATAACGTTTTACCCCCGTTCTGAACACAATGGGATACATATCGCAAGCTGATTTGACCGTTTGAATCAGTTTCCGTTTAATTTATATTTAAATCATTATATTGAATTTTAAACGTACATTTCAAATTACCGGGGTCACATACTAACTCTAAAAATTCTCGAAAAATATTTTCTAGCTTCGTATTGACGATACGGTCCTAACAAAACTAGTTTCGTTGAATTCTGAGACCGTTGGAAAAATGGCCAATTTCCAGTCGATTAAAATCAACTGAAACTGGTCAAACGCGTTTTCCTTTACCACGCTCACATATTGAATCGAAAAATTATGAAATTTGGAATCTAGCAATAATTCGACATCACGGACCCAACAAAACTGGTTTCGTCGAAATCCGAAGTCATTTGCAAAATGTCCATTTTTGAGGGCCTGAATTCCATAGCGACTATTCAGAATTTTCAACTGGACATATCTTTTGATTCCCGCTATGAAATCTGGATTTGTCGGATTCGTTGGAAAGATATTCACTATTAGATCCTAATGTTTTTGGTTTCACTAAAATCCGGATTGTTTTGCACCCGGTACATTCAATTGAAGTTTGAAATCGAATTATCGAACTACCGCGCCATTTTCAATTCCTTTTATAATTATATATAATTATTTATATTCTAACGACGACGTATATAATATACACGTTCTATTTATATTCAAAATAAATTCCTCGTTGATTTTATTTAAAATAATCTATTTTAAATGTTCAAAATTCGCTAAAATCGCTAAAATAAATTTTTTAAACTGGCCCAGATTTTCCGGGTTGTTACACGAGGATTGCCTGAATGCTTCAGGTATTTTAAAAAGGGAAGTTGTTGTAAATGTTAAATGGAGCGGTGATGGTGGTAGTTGTTTCCGGCGTATGTATGGAGCAGGATGGTGCAGGTGTTCATGGCTGATTGAGTCTTGAACGTGGATGGGAGAGGGTCACGGGAAGAAGGAGAAATGTTGTTGGATTCCTTTGGCTGAAGTGCGGATTCGTTTTGAAGGGTGGAAGTCCTGTGAGGACGGGTTTGGGTTCACGAACATGACGATGGGCCGAGATATTTACATGAAGCCCGGGTGTAAATAAATGATGAAGCAACAATGAAGTTATAGGAATTTAAAAGCTTTGGAAAAGGAACGGACCTTATGAACGAACATTCCAAAATGCAACTGGTTTGGAATGAATTGGAGCTCATCGCAATTTATAGCGAAATAAATTGTCCGTCTAAATCAAAGACAGTTAATCGTTTTTAACGATAACAGTCCAATGTGAGTAAATCTCACTAACTCTGAACAGTTTATATTTTCATGTTGTATTTTTAGAACTGTTAAATATTGACTGATTGATTGTGTGTTGACTGTTTGATTGAACTGCTAGTCAGTTAGTTGAATTTCTATATTTGATTCTGTTTAACAGAATATATCATATGGAACTGAAAGTGATGTTGATTTTATTGTGTAACATCTGTGGATGCAGGGAAACAGGTTGGAGGAATCCGGCTGGATTCCTCAACAGTTTTTTTGTTGTTTTTCATATATTTTGATATATGATGTGAATTATAACCTGTTGTTGATGGTGTGTGTATGGGAGATATTGAACATCGTGATTTGATGTGATTGAATACCATAGCATACCGAAATGTTGATAAGGGGATTTTCAAAGTGATATTTATAAATAAGAAATATTTATAAATTGGAATATTTATAAATAGGAGATATTCAAAAAGGAAATGATTACAAACCATTTTCTTTTTGAATGGAAAGGCCTGTGTGGCAGGTTTGGGGAATTTCCCGATGCTCCCGTTACAAAGGAGGTTATGGCGAATTTTTCAGAGAATTTAAGGAGTTAGAATATTTCAAGAATAAATTTGAAAAGGAAATATTTGTAAACCATTTACAAATAGAATTGAAAAGGAAACGTTATAAAAGGGAAATCATTTTTAAAGTGTAGAACCGTTATTTAAAAGTAAATCTTTTCAAATGAATAAAACGTTGTTAAAAAGGAAATCCTTTTAAATGGATAAACGTAATTAGAAAGGAGTTAATCGAATATGGTATTCGAAAGTAAGTTAATCGAATCTGGTATTCGAAAGTTAGTCAATCGAATATGTTATTCGAAAGGGGGTTAGTCGAGTTAGAGTAAATCAGTTAGAGTTAACCATTAGTTAGAGTTAACCAGTTAGAGTAAATCAGTTAGAGTTAACCAGTTAGAGTAAATCAGTTAGAGTTAACCATTAGTTAGAGTTAACCAGTTAGAGTAAATCAGTTAGAGTTAACCAGTTAGAGTAAATCAGTTAGAGTTAATCAGTTAGAGTTAACCAGTTAGAGTTAACCATCAGTTAGAGTTAACCAGTTAGAGTTAACCAGTTAGAGTTAACCAATTAGAGCTAATCAGTTAGAGTTAATCAAATAAGTGTTAATCCAAATGAGTTGCCATCTCGTACGACTGCTAGCGTAATTCGCAGGGCTGTAAATAGCCTAAGGCGGTTGGATGTTGCCTAAGGGAATCAGGCGTAACCATTGTGATCGTTGCGATCTAGAGTCAAGCGAATGGAGTTAAATCGAATCTAGTTATTCGATAGGAGTTAATCAAGATGAGTTAAATAAGTTAAGTTAAATCGAATCTAGTTATTCGATAGGAGTTAATCAAGATGAGTTAAATAAGTTAAGTTAATCGAATCTAGTTATTCGATAGGAGTTAATCAAGTTGAGTTAAATAAAACCAAGTTAGTCGAGCCTAGGTTAATCGAATCGAATTGGTCGAACCAAGTAAGTCGAGTTAGTCGAGTCAAGTTAAGTTAGTCGAGTTAAGTTCGGCGAGTTAAATTAATCGATGTTAGTTTCATCGAAAGGAGTTATCGATGTTAGTTTCATCGAAAGGAGTTATCAATGTTAGTTTCATCGAAAGGAGTAATCGATGTTAGTTTCATCGAAAGGAGTTATCGATGTTAGTTTCATCGAAAGGAGTTATCGATGTTAGTTTCATCGAAAGGAGTTATCGATTATAGTTTGATCGAAGTGAGATTTATCGAATAAGAGTTATTCGAGAAGGAGTAATCAAATATAGTTTATTCGAAAGTGAGATTTTCAAATATGAGATATTTGAAAAGAAAGAGTTATCGAATATTTGTTATTCGAAGAGAGATTATCGAATATCGGTTATTCGAGAAGGAGTAATCAAATATAGTATATTCGAAAGGAAGGAGTTAATCGAATATAGGTTATTCGAAGAAGAGTTAATCAAATAGAGATTTCTCGAAGAGAGCTAATCGGTGAATTCGATTATATCGAATTCGGGAAAGTACTTATACTTTCCAGTGTTTAAATAGAGATTTATTTATTTATAAATAAATAAGTGTTAGGTTAATTATTCACTAATAAGAATAGAAGTTATAATTAAAGTTAGATAATTCGGAAGGAGGGATTATAACGTTATCGTTATAACCAATGTTTTAAATATAGAAGTGGATTAGTAAAATTGGATCCGAGAAAGGCGTAAAGAAGTTGTTAAAGATTAAAAGATAAACTTTGACCATTTTGAAGTTATAACGTTGTTCAGTTAAGGTCTGAGAGGTAATTATACCCCAACTTGAGTGACTTCCTTCTTAACTAAGAAATGGTAAGGTTTGATCGTAAAGGAGTTTTGGAAATGTTTTCCAAACGAGAATCAGAAATGTTTTCTGATAAAAGAAAAATAAGAATTTAGAACATAGGGAAACAGGAGATAAGTAAATAAATGAACTAAAGAGATTAATGTTAAATGATGTTTGTTCGATATAATTTCCATCTGGAAATAATATCGTTGTTTGCACACTTGTTTTCTTTGATAGTTAACACACAGACTATCGAAGTTTTGACCATTTTAACGTTGTTAATATGGAGAGACCGGTTGGATTATTATCCGAAGAACCACTCTGTATTGGCATAAGCGTTGCGAATCATATATGCCAAAGATAATTGAAGACGGAGTAAAATGCAAGGGCTGTTATATAAGTCTTAGATAACAGTGACTAAGATGGATATACGGAATAGTGCCTTCGGTTTGTCCAGTCCCAGGACAACTTGTATGGACGAAGGTCTGACAGAGTATATCCAATGGATCGCGTAAGTTGATCTGTTCAAACGTATTCACGTTTGGTGGCGGAGGAATTCGTTTCTCTTAGCTGTATACCCGTGTAATTTTTGGATAAATCAATTTGTGATTTGGCGGGTATGACAATGTGACATTCTAAGTGAATGAAGATGAATGTCCGACAGAATATTTCCAGAAAGGTCACGTACCTTGATTTCTTCGACCGTACCAAGAGTGGAAGCGGAGAAGGAAACTTCTTTTAGCTGACACATAATGTACTGTTGTAGACGTCAATTAGTGATTTTCGATGGATCTGACAATGTGGCATTCGAAGTGAATCTGATGTAATGATAAAGCGTAGCTTCTAGCCTCATCAACCAGTAAATGACAGAAATCGGGCAGGCAGCATGGCTAAGTCGGTCGCACCGAAGTAGGGTGTATAATCACCTATCTAGAGAATATTCATTTGTTTCTTAAATCTATCAATGTTGTCCCATATATATACGGGAAACGGTTGCTGATCCCAACCGTTGGTGATGTACATTCGATACACTCAAGTGAAATGAGTGGTCGGTCATGTGTGGCTGAGTTACAAGATGTTCTTGTTGAACTCCAGTGTATCGTTCCTAGAGTACACTGATCGGAAGGTGGTTCCATACCTTGTCATAGTTGGAAACCCATTATCCAATACGTGCTTGCGATTTTGATTGTATACTATATATGTAGAACGTGAGATGAAAGCGTTTCTGCTAGTTGATATCTATTTGTACATAGACATTATTATAATATCAAAAGGTTTTTGATATTAAGATATTTTGGATTCTCATAAGGGAAAAGCCCGTTCCGTTCTGCGGCGTGGTCTTATGAGATATCGTTTACTTGTTCATATACCTGTTTAAACCGTTTTACTCACACCAGTCCATGTCCCATGACTGACCCGGAGTTTATTTGTTTTGTTTTCCCTAAACTCTTGGATGCCTAATTTTGTACGGGCAGTCAAGTAGTCAGGAATTTACAGATATACTGGAAGAGCGTGGAGCAGGAGGCTTCAAGATCATATAGCTATAGTTATTTCCGCTGTGTTGTAAGTGCTGTACTCTGATAAGTGCTATTGTATACATAACTGTTATATTTCAAAGTTATGTTATTTATTATATGTTATTCGTTCCGCTGTGAGGTTCGTGTTACTCTGATGTTGTGTTCTTATTCTTCTTCTATTCTAAGTTTCTATCTTATCTATTCTCACCCTCTAATTTCTTTCATTAATTACCAGGATTTTTCGATGTTTTGGTTATCGACATCGAGCTTATGTCGATAACCAAAGTCGCCGAAAATCCGGGTCGTTACAGTTGGTATCAGAGCTTAAGTTAAGAATTACTTGGCTCTGTGGCGTGACTCGGTAGAGATAGGGTTAGTAATACCCTAGATTGAGTTGAGTGTATATATACGAGTGCGTATTTGTATTTGATATAAAAATGGTTTTATATTGTGGAGATTCATTGGCTGAGTTGTATATGAGTTCTGGTCGATCAGTTTGATCCACTGTATCGGTAGGATCAAATAAATACTTGAATACGATGGACCGACACAGTATGGATATGTAATATATTATCATATATTAGATGTATTGGGTGTAATTATAATCGAATGAGATTATAAAGTGAAATGGTTATATATAACCAATCAGAATTCATATAAGTAAAGTATATGAAATAAGATGAATTAGATATGAATTCAAATCAGATTTGGAATTGAAATAAGGAAATTTTAAGTTCCTGGGAGATTTTGAGATGTTTTCAAAATGGATGTATTTAGTAAGGGTTTTGAAATGATAGAGTATTGAAATCACTTGTGTCGCTGGAAAATAATTCCGATGATGACTGCGCAGTATCATCGGTGTGATTTTCGAGTTTCTAAGTGGTGGATTACTACCAAAGATTTTGATTTGAATTGTTTTAAGAAAACAAGTTGTTTAGAAATTCAAAGGTTTTGAATAGGTATTATGATTTCAAATTGATTTGAAATTTACCCAGGAATTTAAGTTCTAGAAATTAAAATTTAACTAATGAAGTTAAATAAAATGAGATGGTAAAAATAAAATGAAATTTAACTTGAACATAGTTAAATAGAATTGAATTGGATTAGAGAATAATCTGTTATGGAATTAGGTTGATGAGTTAAGAATTTGAAATTTGATATTGGGGTTCGAATAAAATTCGGTTTGGATTTGAGGATATGAACTGATTGGAATTTGATTGAGATAACACTGGTATATGCTGAGTTGATAGCATATGGAAGTGGTAGGGATATAATGATATGCCCAACAAAAAGGTACAAGTTTATATTTTATATGAGTTTGGAATTTATGAGCCGAATTGGCAAGCCGTTTGGCGTTTTCATTTTCTTTTGGGTTGAAGAAGGCCCAGAGAGGCGAGTTGGAGTTTGAGCTATTGACCAGTACAAAGGAGACGCTGGCGAAATTTTCCGAAAATTTAAAGTGTTAGAAAATTTTCAGAATTTTTGAAAATTTTAGTTAGTCGGAATGAATAAATATTTTAGTCGATATTAATTGGTTCAGTTAAAATCAAAAATAAGGGGTAAACAAATCTTAGGAATTCCAATAGGTAGGGTCGTTCTCTACTTAGCAATTTCGAGGACGAAATTATTTTAAGTGGGGAAGAATGTAATGACCCGCATTGTCAGGGGTATTATAATTAATTTATTTAATTATATAAATAGTGATTTAGGGAATTAAATCGTCGTTAATTAAAATATAGTGAATATTTAATTAAATTAAATAATTAAGTAATATATTTAATTCAGAAATAATAAAAAAATATTGGAAATCACAATATTCTGTGAACGGGGTCGTCCCTTAGATTTAATTCAGCTTAGAGTTGAATTATATTGACGAATATATCCAATCGACGTCAGTTTGAACGTATGATTATAATATAATTAAAATCGAGCTCGAAATGGCGCTGCAGTTCGTGAATTGGTGATTCGAACTTCAAATGAATGTGCAGGATTCGTTTGAAGCCGGATTTCTGTGAAACAAGAAACGTGTGGAGCTGGTGGAGTATATCTTTGTAGTGGAAGAGAAAAATCGGGATTTCGTCGTGTAGATTTTGATGTACGTCCAAATCAAATTTCAGAAAAGTCGCTGTGGAATTCCTTTATAATTTGCGATGCTTTAATTACGTTATAAATGGATTTTCGATATAAACTGAATGTCGGAATAATTTGGAATCTGAAATATCAAACTGTAAATTCTGATATGATATTCTAGAGCTGTATAATATCATATGTGAAGATATACGATAATATAAATTTATTTATATTTAATTTAATTATATTTAAATATATATATATATATATATTTAAATGGGTCATCCAGAGCTTTAAAAATAGCCGGTTTTGCAAACGAAGTCGGAATTCGACGAAACCAGTTTCGTTGGGACCGTAATGTCGAGTTGTAGCTGCATTTCAATTTTCATGATTTTTGGATATTGTATGAAATCGTAGGGATTTAAAAACCCGTTCGACCATGAAATGGAAAAGGAATATTCCAGGAATATACCCCGACCTTTCCTATATAATACCCCCCATTCACTAAACCCTCAAACCACTTTTCCCTTCTCCAAATACCGGCCGCCTCAATTCTTCATAAATCATCTAAAATCATAGAAAATTTCATAAAATCAAGATATATAAATATATGGATTCCTGGTGAGAAAAGCATCGTTCTCGTGTAGGGTTTGTTTGGTGCGGTGAAATTTTCCTGAACCTGAAATGAGGCAGCGCGAAGTAGGGTGGAGGAAATCGAGGAGACGGTTGAACTCAAGGCAAGATGAGACTTTGGATTGTGGATTTTGGGGAAGCTCGATGCCTTTTTGGGGTGGTGGCGCAGTCACTTCGGTGGAGTCCGTCCTCTTTCTGGTTGCGACTTACACAGGAGGGTCAAAAATCAGTTCGATGTCTGTTGTTCGTTTTCGAATGGAAAAGAGTGAGATTCAGGAAAGTTGAGGGAGTCGAGCTGCTTAATCACGCAGCAGATCTTGGACGAATACAGGAGAAGAGGAAGGTGAGTCAGTTTTGATGGTGTGGGGGTGGAAGAGGATTCGAACCAGAGTGGGAGGTGATTTACAGTTTTAGTTGTTTGTTCAGGTTGATGAAGGAGGAGGTGTTCAAAAGTTGTTTGGAGGAATGAATATGGGCAGAGTGATTTTCTGGTAACAGGAAGTATGGTGGGCACAAGCTATAGTGAGGAGGAGGACGTCAGTTTTAGGGTGATGTTTGTTGAGTATTTGGCATTTACGGTTAGTGAAGGACTGGGCTTGGACGTGAGATACTTGTAGTTGATTCAGGTAGAAGGGGAGAGTAATGAGCAGCAAAGACAAAATGTTGGAGGAGGGACTGTTGGAAATGGCGCAAGGATTGCCTGAATGCTTCAGGTATTTTAAAAAGGGAAGTTGTTATAAATGTTAAATGGAGCGGTGATAGTGGTATTTGTTTCCGGCGTATGTATGGAGCATGATGGTGCAGGTGTTCATGGCTGATTGAGTCTTGAACGTGGATGGGAGAGGGTCATGGGAAGAAGGAGAAATGTTGTTGGATTCCTCTGGCTGAAGTGCGGATTCGTTTTGAAGGGTGGAAGTCCTGTGAGGACGGGTTTGGGTTCACGAACATGACGATGGGCCGAGATATTTACATGAAGCCCGGGTGTAAATAAATGATGAAGCAACAATGAAATTATAGGAATTTAAAAGCTTTGGAAAAGGAACGGACCTTATGAACGGACATTTCAAAATGCAACTGGTTTGGAATGAATTGGAGCTCATCACAATTTATAGCGAAATAAATTGTCCGTCTAAATCAAAGACAGTTAATCGTTTTTAACGATAACAGTCCAATGTGAGTAAATCTCACTAACTCTGAACAATTTATATTTTCATGTTGTATTTTTAGAACTGTTAAATATTGACTGATTGATTGTGTGTTGACTGTTTGATTGAACTGCTAGTCAGTTAGTTGAATTTCTATATTTGATTCTGTTTAACAGAATATATCATATGGAACTGAAAGTGATGTTGATTTTATTGTGTAACATCTATGGATGCAGGGAAACAGGTTGGAGGAATCCGACTGGATTCCTCAACAGTTATTTTGTTGTTTTTCATATATTTTGATATATGATGTGAATTATAACCTGTTGTTGATTATGTGTGTATGGACGATATTGAACATCGTGATTTGATGTGATTGAATACCATAACATACCGAAATGTTGATAAGGGGATTTTCAAAGTGATATTTATAAATAAGAAATATTTATAAATTGGAATATTTATAAATAGGAGATATTCAAAAAGGAAATGATTACAAACCATTTTCTTTTTGAATGGAAAGGCCTGTGTGGCGGGTTTGGGGATTTTCCCGATGCTTCCGTTACAAAGGAGGTTATGGCGAATTTTTCAGAGAATTTAAGGAGTTAGAATATTTCAAGAATAAATTTGAAAAGGAAATATTTGTAAACCATTTACAAATAGAATTGAAAAGGAAACGTTATAAAAGGGAAATCATTTTTAAAGTGCAGAACCGTTATTTAAAAGTAAATCTTTTCAAATGAATAAAACGTTGTTAAAAAGGAAAAACTTTTAAATGGATAAACGTAATTAGAAAGGAGTTAATCGAATATGGTATTCGAAAGTAAGTTAATCGAATCTGGTATTCGAAAGTTAGTCAATCGAATAAGTTATTCGAAAGGGGGTTAGTGGAGTTAGAGTAAATCAGTTAGAGTTAACCAGTTGGAGTAAATCAGTTAGAGTTAACCATTAGTTAGAGTTAACCAGTTAGAGTAAATCAGTTAGAGTTAACCAGTTAGAGTAAATCAGTTAGAGTTAACCATTAGTTAGAGTTAACCAGTTAGAGTAAATCAGTTAGAGTTAACCAGTTAGAGTAAATCAGTTAGAGTTAATCAGTTAGAGTTAACCAGTTAGAGTTAACCATCAGTTAGAGTTAACCAGTTAGAGTTAATCAGGTAGAGTTAACCAGTTAGAGTTAATCAGTTAGAGTTAACCAATTAGAGCTAATCAGTTAGAGTTAATCAAATAAGTGTTAATCCAAATGAGTTGCCATCTCGTACGACTGCTAGCGTAATTCGCAGGGCTGTAAATAGCCTAAGGCGGTTGGATGTTGCCTAAGGGAATCAGGCGTAACCATTGTGATCGTTGCGATCTAGAGTCAAGCGAATGGAGTTAAATCGAATCTAGTTATTCGATAGGAGTTAATCAAGATGAGTTAAATAAGTTAAGTTAAATCGAATCTAGTTATTCGATAGGAGTTAATCAAGATGAGTTAAATAAGTTAAGTTAATCGAATCTAGTTATTCGATAGGAGTTAATCAAGTTGAGTTAAATAAAACCAAGCTAGTCGAGCCTAGGTTAATCGAATCGAATTGGTCGAACCAAGTAAGTCGAGTTAGTCGAGTCAAGTTAAGTTAGTCGAGTTAAGTTCGGCGAGTTAAATTAATCAATGTTAGTTTCATCGAAAGGAGTTATCGATGTTAGTTTCATCGAAAGGAGTTATCGATGTTAGTTTCATCGAAAGGAGTTATCGATGTTAGTTTCATCGAAAGGAATTATCGATGTTAGTTTCATCGAAAGGTGTTATCGATGTTAGTTTCATCGAAAGGAGTTATCGATTATAGTTTGATCGAAGTGAGATTTATCGAATAAGAGTTATTCGAGAAGGAGTAATCAAATATAGTTTATTCGAAAGTGAGATTTTCAAATATGAGATATTTGAAAAGAAAGAGTTATCGAATATTTGTTATTCGAAGAGAGATTATCGAATATCGGTTATTCGAGAAGGAGTAATCAAATATAGTATATTCGAAAGGAAGGAGTTAATCGAATATAGGTTATTCGAAGAAGAGTTAATCAAATAGAGATTTCTCGAAGAGAGCTAATCGGTGAATTCGATTATATCGAATTCGGGAAAGTACTTATACTTTCCAGTGTTTAAATAGAGATTTATTTATTTATAAATAAATAAGTGTTAGGTTAATTATTCACTAATAAGAATAGAAGTTATAATTAAAGTTAGATAATTCGGAAGGAGGGATTATAACGTTATCGTTATAACCAATATTTTAAATATAGAAGTGGATTAGTAAAATTGGATCCGAGAAAGGCGTAAAGAAGTTGTTAAAGATTAAAAGATAAACTTTGACCATTTTGAAGTTATAACGTTGTCCAGTTAAGGTCTGAGAGGTAATTATACCCCAACTTGAGTGACTTCCTTCTTAACTAAGAAATGGTAAGGTTTGATCGTAAAGGAGTTTTGGAAATGTTTTCCAAACGAGAATCAGAAATGTTTTCTGATAAAAGAAAAATAAGAATTTAGAACATAGGGAAACAGGAGATAAGTAAATAAATGAACTAAAGAGATTAATGTTAAATGATGTTTATTCGATATAATTTCCATCTGGAAATAATATCGTTGTT
The DNA here is from genome assembly GCA_030737875.1 of Allium sativum. NCBI lineage: Eukaryota > Viridiplantae > Streptophyta > Magnoliopsida > Asparagales > Amaryllidaceae > Allium > Allium sativum. The sequence goes on along the minus strand of CM060916.1, from coordinate 742,430,429 downwards.
TGCACACTTGTTTTCTTTGATAGTTAACACACAGACTATCGAAGTTTTGACCATTTTAACGTTGTTAATATGGAGAGACCGGTTGGATTATTATCCGAAGAACCACTCTGTATTGGCATAAGCGTTGCGAATCATATATGCCAAAGATAATTGAAGACGGAGTAAAATGCAAGGGCTGTTGTATAAGTCTTAGATAACAGTGACTAAGATGGATATACGGAATAGTGCCTTCGGTTTGTCCAGTCCCAGGACAACTTGTATGGACGAAGGTCTGACAGAGTATATCCAATGGATCGCGTAAGTTGATCTGTTCAAACGTATTCACGTTTGGTGGCGGAGGAATTCGTTTCTCTTAGCTGTATACCCGTGTTATTTTTGGATAAATCAATTTGTGATTTGGCGGGTATGACAATGTGACATTCTAAGTGAATGAAGATGAATGTCCGACAGAATATTTCCAGAAAGGTCACGTACCTTGATTTCTTCGACCGTACCAAGAGTGGAAGCGGAGAAGGAAACTTCTTTTAGCTGACACATAATGTACTGTTGTAGACGTCAATTAGTGATTTTCGATGGATCTGACAATGTGGCATTCGAAGTGAATCTGATGTAATGATAAAGCGTAGCTTCTAGCCTCATCAACCAGTAAATGACAGAAATCGGGCAGGCAGCATGGCTAAGTCGGTCGCACCGAAGTAGGGTGTATAATCACCTATCTAGAGAATATTCATTTGTTTCTTAAATCTATCAATGCTGTCCCATATATATACGGGAAACGATTGCTGATCCCAACCGTTGGTGATGTACATTCGATACACTCAAGTGAAATGAGTGGTCGGTCATGTGTGGCTGAGTTACAAGATGTTCTTGTTGAACTCCAGTGTATCGTTCCTAGAGTACACTGATCGGAAGGTGGTTCCATACCTTGTCATAGTTGGAAACCCATTATCCAATACGTGCTTGCGATTTTGATTGTATACTATATATGTAGACGTGAGATGAAAGCGTTTCTGCTAGTTGATATCTATTTGTACATAGACATTATTATAATATCAAAAGGTTTTTGATATAAAGATATTTTGGATTCTCATAAGGGAAAAACCCGTTCCGTTCTGCGGTGTGGTCTTATGAGATATCGTTTACTTGTTCATATACCTATTTAAACTGTTTTACTCACACCAGTCCATGTCCCATGACTGACCCGGAGTTTATTTGTTTTGTTTTCCCTAAACTCTTGGGTGCCTAATTTTGTATGGGCAGTCAAGTAGTCAGGAATTTACAGATATACTGGAAGAGCGTGGAGCAGGAGGCTTCAAGATCATATAGCTATAGTTATTTCCGCTGTGTTGTAAGTGTTGTACTCTGATAAGTGCTATTGTATACATAACTGTTATATTTCAAAGTTATGTTATTTATTATATGTTATTCGTTCCGCTGTGAGGTTCGTGTTACTCTGATGTTGTGTTCTTCTTCTTCTTCTATTCTAAGTTTCTATCTTATCTATTCTCACCCTCTAATTTCTTTCATTAATTACCAGGATTTTTCGATGTTTTGGTTATCGACATCGAGCTTATGTCGATAACCAAAGTCACCGAAAATCCGGGTCGTTACAATTGGTATCAGAGCTTAAGTTAAGAATTACTTGGCTCTGTGGCGTGACTCGGTAGAGATAGGGTTAGTAATTCCCTAGATTGAGTTGAGTGTATATATACGAGTGCGTATTTGTATTTGATATAAAAATGGTTTTATATTGTGGAGATTCATTGGCTGAGTTGTTTATGAGTTCTGGTCGATCAGTTTGATCCACTGTATTGGTAGGAGTAAATAAATACTTGAATACGATGGACCGACACAGTATGGATATGTAATATATTATCATATATTAGATGTATTGGTTGTAATTATAATCGAATGAGATTATAAAGTGAAATGGTTATATATAACCAATCAGAATTCATATAAGTAAAGTATATGAAATAAGATGAATTAGATATGAATTCAAATCAGATTTGGAATTGAAATAAGGAAATTTTAAGTTCCTGGGAGATTTTGAGATGTTTTCAAAATGGATGTATTTAGTAAGGGTTTTGAAATGATATAGTATTGAAATCACTTGTGTCGCTGGAAAATAATTCCGATGATGACTGCGCAGTATCATCGGTGTGATTTTCGAGTTTCTAAGTGGTGGATTACTACCAAAGATTTTGATTTGAATTGTTTTAAGAAAACAAGTTGTTTAGAAATTCAAAGGTTTTGAATAGGTATTATGATTTCAAATTGATTTGAAATTTACCCAGGAATTTAAGTTCTAGAAATTAAAATTTAACTAATGAAGTTAAATAAAATGAGATGGTAAAAATAAAATGAAATTTAACTTGAACATAGTTAAATAGAATTGAATTGGATTAGAGAATAATCTGTTATGGAATTAGGTTGATGAGTTAAGAATTTGAAATTTGATATTGGGGTTCGAATAAAATTCGGTTTGGATTTGAGGATATGAACTGATTGGAATTTGATTGAGATAACACTGGTATATGCTGAGTTGATAGCATATGGAAGTGGTAGGGATATAATGATATGCCCAACAAAAAGGTACAAGTTTATATTTTATATGAGTTTGGAATTTATGAGCTGAATTGGCAAGCCGTTTGGCGTTTTCATTTTCTTTTGGGTTGAAGAAGGCCCAGAGAGGCGAGTTGGAGTTTGAGCTATTGACCAGTACAAAGGAGACGCTGGCGAAATTTTCCGAAAATTTAAAGTGTTAGAAAATTTTCAGAATTTTTGAAAATTTTAGTTAGTCGGAATGAATAAATATTTTAGTCGATATTAATTGGTTCAGTTAAAATCAGAAATAAGGGGTAAACAAATCTTAGGAATTCCAATAGGTAGGGTCGTTCTCTACCTCAGCAATTTCGAGGACGAAATTATTTTAAGTGGGGAAGAATGTAATGACCCGCATTGTCAAGGGTATTATAATTAATTTATTTAATTATATAAATAGTGATTTAGGGAATTAAATCGCCGTTAATTAAAATATAGTGAATATTTAATTAAATTAAATAATTAAGTAATATATTTAATTCAGAAATAATAAAAAAATATTGGAAATCACAATATTCTGTGAACGGGGTCGTCCCTTAGATTTAATTCAGCTTAGAGTTGAATTATATTGACGAATATATTCAATCGACGTCAGTTTGAACGTATAATTATAATATAATTAAAATCAAGCTCGAAATGGCGCTGCAGTTCGTGAATTGGCGATTCGAACTTCAAATGAATGTGCAGGATTCGTTTGAAGCCGGATTTCTGTGAAACAAGAAACGTGTGGAGCTGGTGGAGTATATCTTTGTAGTGGAAGAGAAAAATCGGGATTTCGTCGTGTAGATTTTGATGTACGTCCAAATCAAATTTCAGAAAAGTCGCTGTGGGATTCCTTTATAATTTGCGATGCTTTAATTACGTTATAAATGGATTTTCGATATAAACTGAATGTCGAGATAATTTGGAATCTGAAATATCAAACTGTAAATTCTGATATGATATTCTAGAGCTGTATAATATCATATGTGAAGATATACGATAATATAAATTTATTTATATTTAATTTAATTATATTTAAATATATTTATATATTTAAATGGGTCATCCAGAGCTTTAAAAATAGCCGGTTTTGCAAACGAAGTCGGAATTCGACGAAACCAGTTTCGTTGGGACCGTAATGTCGAGTTGTAGTTGCATGTCAATTTTCATGATTTTTGGGTATTGTATGAAATCGTAGGGATTTAAAAACCCGTTCGACCATGAAATGGAAAAGGAATATTCCAGGAATATACTCCGACCTTTCCTATATAATACCCCCCATTCACTAAACCCTCAAACCACTTTTCCCTTCTCCAAATACCGGCCGCCACTCGTGAAACCAGAAACGAGAAAATCAATTCTTCATAAATCCTCTAAAATCATAGAAATATTCATAAAATCAAGATATATAAATATATGGATTCCTGGTGAGAAAAGCATCGTTCTCGTGTAGGGTTTGTTTGGTGCGGTGAAATATTCCTGAACCTGAAATGAGGCAGCGCGAAGTAGGGTGGAGGAAATCGAGGAGACGGTTGAACTCGTGGCAAGAGGAGACTTTGGATTGTGGATTTTGGGGAAGCTCGATGCCTTTTTGGGGTGGTGGCGCAGTCACTTCGGTGGAGTCCGTCCTCTTTCTGGTTGCGACTTACACAGGAGGGTCAAAAATCAGTTCGATGTCTGCTGTTCGTTTTCGAATGGAAAAGAGTGGGATTCAGGAAAGTTGAGGGAGTCGAACTGCTTAATCACGCAGCAGATCTTGGACGAATACAGGAGAAGAGGAAGGTGAGTCAGTTTTGATGGTGTGGGGGTGGAAGAGGATTCGAACCAGAGTGGGAGGTGATTTACAGTTTTAGTTGTTTGTTCAGGTTGATGAAGGAGGAGGTGTTCAAAAGTTGTTTGGAGGAATGAATATGGGCAGAGTGATTTTCTGGTAATAGGAAGTATGGTGGGCACAAGCTATAGTGAGGAGGAGGACGTCAGTTTTAGGGTGATGTTTGTTGAGTATTTGACATTTACGGTTAGTGAAGGACTGGGCTTGGACGTGAGATACTTGTAGTTGATTCAGGTAGAAGGGGAGAGTAATGAGCAGCAAAGACAAAATGTTGGAGGAGGGACTGTTGGAAATGGCGCGAGGATTGCCTGAATGCTTCAGGTATTTTAAAAAGGGAAGTTGTTGTAAATGTTAAATGGAGCGGTGATGGTGGTATTTGTTTCCGGCGTATGTATGGAGCATGATGGTGCAGGTGTTCATGGCTGATTGAGTCTTGAACGTGGATGGGAGAGGGTCACGGGAAGAAGGAGAAATGTTGTTGGATTCCTCTGGCAGAAGCGCGGATTCGTTTTGAAGGGTGGAAGTCCTGTGAGGACGGGTTTGGGTTCACGAACATGACGATGGGCCGAGATATTTACATGAAGCCCGGGTGTAAATAAATGATGAAGCAACAATGAAGTTATAGGAATTTAAAAGCTTTGGAAAAGGAATGGACCATATGAACGGACATTTCAAAATGCAACTGGTTTGGAATGAATTGGAGCTCATCACAATTTATAGCGAAATAAATTGTCCGTCTAAATCAAAGACAGTTAATCGTTTTAAACGATAACAGTCCAATGTGAGTAAATCTCACTAACTCTGAACAGTTTATATTTTCATGTTGTATTTTTTAGAATTGTTAAATATTGACTGATTGATTGTGTGTTAACTGTTTGATTGAACTGCTAGTCAGTTAGTTGAATTTCTATATTTGATTCTGTTTAACAGAATATATCATATGGAACTGAAAGTGATGTTGATTTTATTGTGTAACATCTGTGGATGCAGGGAAACAGGTTGGAGGAATCCGACTGGATTCCTCAACAGTTATTTTGTTGTTTTTCATATATTTTGATATATGATGTGAATTATAACCTGTTGTTGATTGTGTGTGTATGGACGATATTGAACATCGTGATTTGATGTGATTGAATACCATAACATACCGAAATGTTGATAAGGGGATTTTCAAAGTGATATTTATAAATAAGAAATATTTATAAATTGGAATATTTATAAATAGGAAATATTCAAAAAGGAAATGATTACAAACCATTTTCTTTTTGAATGGAAAGGCCTGTGTGGCGGGTTTGGGGATTTTCCCGATGCTCTCGTTACAAAGGAGGTTATGGAGAATTTTTCAGAGAATTTAAGGAGTTAGAATATTTCAAGAATAAATTTGAAAAGGAAATATTTGTAAACCATTTACAAATAGAATTGAAAAGGAAACGTTATAAAAGGGAAATCATTTTTAAAGTGTAGAACCGTTATTTAAAAGTAAATCTTTTCAAATGAATAAAACGTTGTTAAAAAGGAAATCCTTTTAAATGGATAAACGTAATTAGAAAGGAGTTAACCGAATATGGTATTCGAAAGTAAGTTAATCGAATCTGGTATTCGAAAGTTAGTCAATCGAATATGTTATTCGAAAGGGGGTTAGTGGAGTTAGAGTAAATCAGTTAGAGTTAACCAGTTAGAGTAAATCAGTTAGAGTTAACCATTAGTTAGAGTTAACCAGTTAGAGTAAATCAGTTAGAGTTAACCAGTTAGAGTAAATCAGTTAGAGTTAACCATTAGTTAGAGTTAACCAGTTAGAGTAAATCAGTTAGAGTTAACCAGTTAGAGTAAATCAGTTAGAGTTAATCAGTTAGAGTTAACCATCAGTTAGAGTTAACCAGTTAGAGTTAATCAGTTAGAGCTAACCAGTTAGAGTTAATCGGTTAGAGTTAACCAATTAGAGCTAATCAGTTAGAGTTAATCAAATAAGTGTTAATCCAAATGAGTTGCCATCTCGTACGACTGCTAGCGTAATTCGCAGGGCTGTAAATAGCCTAAGGCGGTTGGATGTTGCCTAAGGGAATCAGGCGTAACCATTGTGATCGTTGCGATCTAGAGTCAAGCGAATGGAGTTAAATCGAATCCAGTTATTCGATAGGAGTTAATCAAGATGAGTTAAATAAGTTAAGTTAAATCGAATCTAGTTATTCGATAGGAGTTAATCAAGATGAGTTAAATAAGTTAAGTTAATCGAATCTAGTTATTCGATAGGAGTTAATCAAGTTGAGTTAAATAAAACCAAGTTAGTCGAGCCTAGGTTAATCGAATCGAATTGGTCGAACCAAGTAAGTCGAGTTAGTCGAGTCAAGTTAAGTTAGTCGAGTTAAGTTCGGTGAGTTAAATTAATCGATGTTAGTTTCAGCGAAAGGAGTTATCGATGTTAGTTTCATCGAAAGGAGTTATCGATGTTAGTTTCATCGAAAGGAGTTATCGATGTTAGTTTCATCGAAAGGAGTTATCGATGTTAGTTTCATCGAAAGGAGTTATCGATTATAGTTTGATCGAAGTGAGATTTATTGAATAAGAGTTATTCGAGAAGGAGTAATCAAATATAGTTTATTCGAAAGTGAGATTTTCAAATATGAGATATTTGAAAAGAAAGAGTTATCGAATATTTGTTATTCGAAGAGAGATTATCGAATATCGGTTATTCGAGAAGGTGTAATCAAATATAGTATATTCGAAAGGAAGGAGTTAATCGAATATAGGTTATTCGAAGAAGAGTTAATCAAATAGAGATTTCTCGAAGAGAGCTAATCGGCGAATTCGATTATATCGAATTCGGGAAAGTACTTATACTTTCCAGTGTTTAAATAGAGATTTATTTATTTATAAATAAATAAGTGTTAGGTTAATTATTCACTAATAAGAATAGAAGTTATAATTAAAGTTAGATAATTCGAAAGGAGGGATTATAACGTTATCGTTATAACCAATGTTTTAAATATAGAAGTGGATTAGTAAAATTGGATCCGAGAAAGGCCTAAAGAAGTTGTTAAAGATTAAAAGATAAACTTTGACCATTTTGAAGTTATAACGTTGTTCAGTTAAGGTCTGAGAGGTAATTATACCCCAACTTGAGTGACTTCCTTCTTAACTAAGAAATGGTAAGGTTTGATCATAAAGGAGTTTTGGAAATGTTTTCTGAACGAGAATCAGAAATGTTTTTTGATAAAATAAAAATAAGAATTTAGAACATAGGGAAACAAGAGATAAGTAAATAAATGAACTAAAGAGATTAATGTTAAATGATGTTTGTTCGATATAATTTCCATCTGGAAATAATATCGTTGTTTGCATACTTGTTTTATTTGATAGTTAACTCACAGACTATCGAAGTTTTTGACCATTTTAACGTTGTTAATATGGAGAGACCGGTTGGATTATTATCCGAAGAACCACTCTGTATTGGCATAAGCGTTGCGAATCATATATGCCAAAGATAATTGAAGACGGAGTAAAATGCAAGGGCTGTTGTATAAGTCTTAGATAACAGTGACTAAGATGGATATACGGAATAGTGCCTTCGGTTTATCCAGTCCCAGGACAACTTGTATGGACGAAGGTCTGACAGAGTATATCCAATGGATCGCATAAGTTGATCTATTCAAATGTATTCACGTTTGGTGGCGGAGGAATTCGTTTCTCTTAGCTGTATACCCGTGTTATTTTTGGATAAATCAATTTGTGATTTGGCGGGTATGACAATGTGACATTCTAAGTGAATGAAGATGAATGTCCGACAGAATATTTCCAGAAAGGTCACGTACCTTGATTTCTTCGACCGTACCAAGAGTGGAAGCGGAGAAGGAAACTTCTTTTAGTTGACACGTAATGTACTGTTGTAGACGTCAATTAGTGATTTTCAATGGATCTGACAATGTGGCATTCGAAGTGAATCTGATGTAATGATAAAGCGTAGCTTCTAGCCTCATCAACCAGTAAATGACAGAAATCGGGCAGGCAACATGGCTAAGTCGGTCGCACCGAAGTAGGGTGTATAATCACCTATCTAGAGAATATTCATTTGTTTCTTAAATCTATCAATGTTGTCCCATATATATACGGGAAACGGTTGCTGATCCCAACCGTTGGTGATGTACATTCGATACACTCAAGCGAAATGAGTGGTCGGTCATGTGTGGCTGAGTTACAAGATGTTCTTGTTGAACTCCAGTGTATCGTTCCTAGAGTACACTGATCGGAAGGTGGTTCCATACCTTGTCATAGTTGGAAACCCATTATCCAATACGTGCTTGCGATTTTGATTGTATACTATATATGTATAACGTGAGATGAAAGCGTTTCTGCTAGTTGATATCTATTTGTACATAGACATTATTATAATATCAAAAGGTTTTTGATATAAAGATATTTTGGATTCTCATAAGGGAAAAACCCGTTCCGTTCTGCGGCGTGGTCTTATGAGATATCGTTTACTTGTTCATATACCTATTTAAACTGTTTTACTCACACCAGTCCATGTCCCATGACTGACCCGGAGTTTATTTGTTTTGTTTTCCCTAAACTCTTGGGTGCCTAATTTTGTATGGGCAGTCAAGTAGTCAGGAATTTACAGATATACTGGAAGAGCGTGGAGCAGGAGGCTTCAATATCATATAGCTATAGTTATTTCCGCTGTGTTGTAAGTGCTGTACTCTGATAAGTGCTATTGTATACATAACTGTTATATTTCAAAGTTATGTTATTTATTATATGTTATTCGTTCCGCTGTGAGGTTCGTGTTACTCTGATGTTGTGTTCTTCTTCTTCTTCTATTCTAAGTTTCTATCTTATCTATTCTCACCCTCAAATTTCTTTCATTAATTACCGGGATTTTTCGATGTTTTGGTTATCGACATCGATCTTATGTCGATAACCAAAGTCGCCGAAAATCCGGGTCGTTACACTGTTGAATCGTTGTTTCTGATGATTGTTGTTTACGTTGATTTCCAGTGTGAAGCTGACTAGTTGGCAGTAAACCGGTAGTGAGAACGTGTGGTATGGGACGCACGGTTACCACTGCTTAGGTTACTGACTCAAAGTCTGTAACACATATTGTGGTTTGTTGTTGAGCCAGTACTCGCTTCGGGGGGGAGCTTGACTCGAAAGTCTTATATACCTGCTCACTTGACCGGGAGGGTCAAGTTACACGCGGTCGGGGGGCCGTAGTGATGGGCGCCTTAATTTGAACACGTATAAAGTACTTGGCTAAGCTCGGGGGAAGCTTCTTTGTTGATGCTCATGCAGTTTTGTTGTTTTGGATCCACCTTATGTTGTTGTGTTGACTTTGTTGATTTTGTTGTTATTCGATACTTTGGATTCAATTTATGATGTTATTCCTAAATTTCATCATTTTGATTTCTAGAGTTGTTGAATTTCAAATGTTTACACCTTTATTGTTGACATTAATTTATATATATAGCCTTAGTGCTATCTTATGGGATAAGAAGGTGATTATACTAATGTTGCTTTGAACTTTTATAAGAGTTTTATATGTTGATGTGGTGCTTGCTTCCATCTTGTTTTATGGTATTTTGTGGTTTTTATTTAGATAACTTAGTTCTAGGACTTAAGAAACACGTTGTTGACGGAGACAATTATATTTTATTGTTGTAGCCCAACACGTAAAATCATTAAATATTGAATTAGTTGTAATTATCTCTTGTATCTTTGTTGATTTGGAATTTATATTGTTCTTTCTCTTTTGAGAAGAATTATCACTTATGAGTTATTTTTCCTTACCTTTTGGATATTTAGAGATTGTCTGATCCGTGTATTCTATATACTCGTGTCAGGCCGAGAATTTCCAGGTTACAGTCTTGCAGGACTCACGGATTTGGATATAAGCTTGATAGCAAGGATTTAAGTCATTAAACGTTTAAATAAGGTTCTCTTGGGATCATGTATGGATTTATAATATGTACACTTAAAGGTAATGTCTTGTATGTATATCGTGTTGGCGTATAGTGCATATTGTAAACTCTAAATTTGTATAGATAATTATTAATTTCCTGTAATCTATGTAATTATTTTATATGTTATATTGTTCTAATACGAGAAACCGTTGTGTTTATTACCTTAGACTAAGACTGTTCACATCAAGTATTCACTTTGAGGCTAAACAAAAAATTAAGTACGACGAGCCAGCGCTGTTTAAAGTTATATTCATAATCGGTCGCCCCTAACAAACTGTATTTTCCGTGTTATTAGACAACATTATTTATAATGTTCTTTAATAGCATGGATATAGCGGCAGGGTTGTTACATAAGTCATGTCAAGATTTTGAGCATAGCGTTAGAGCGATATTAGGGTTTGTGAGTTTACAGGGTTTTGTAAGCGGAAAACGGTTTTAATACCTAGTAAAAGTCTTGGAATGCAACAGTAGGCAAGGTTTGTCGAAGCTGGGTAATTCTTGTATGTGATTTATCTTTTCTGTGGATTCTTTATTATTCTGTGTTAGATTTATTTTGTTTTAATTGCAATAAACCATACTCACCCCCTTAGGGTAAATTTAGATCCTACAAGTGATAGTGTTAGATTTATTTTGTTTTAATTGCAATAAACCATACTCACCCCCTTAGGGTAAATTTAGATCCTACAAGTGATATCAGTGCCAGTGTTTATTAACTCTAGAGTCATAAATTCAACAAACAATGCTTTTTTAAGGGACAATCCATAGCTAGGCTACCTGTGTTAAATGCATTGATTATGCTTACTGGAAAGCTAGGATGAAGATTTATTTAATATCTTTTGATTGCTATGTTTGGGATATTATTGAAACAACATACAAATCTCTCACTGCGATCATTAATAATGTTGAATTTCCTAAACTAAAGGATATGTGGAATGCTTATGACAACAAATTACTTTCGACTAATGCTAGAGCAATGAATGCTTAATTTATGTCTTTGACAAAACTGAATTTAATAGAATTTCTCATTGTATGACTCCCATGAAATTTGGCACACTTTAGGGGGTCACACACGAAGGAACATTTTAAGCGAAAGAATCTCGACTTGCCTAATTCAGCAATGAATACGAAAACTTCATAATGCAAAAGGATGAGAGTATAAAAGACATGTATGGTCAATATTCAGTGTTGGTTTACAATTCTAGAGCTCTTTGTTTGCGAACAAATTAAACAATTGTAAATAATTGTAAAATCCATTCGTCTTTTCTAAACAACAAGGATTGTTGTAGAGGGTGTCGAACTCTGGGACCAAAAAATATCTTAGTTAATAAAACCAATCAAGTTATTCCAGAAATTTGATTGGCTGGAAACATAGAAAATAAACAAAAAGAGAGTTTTAACAATAAGTGAAAGCAATTAGGGGATAATAACATATATTTGATTAATACTCATCAATAAACAAATAAATATAGATCTAATTAATGTTTCTGTCACAAACATGAATCAGCGATAATTAGGTTCTTAGAAACGAATAAGTGAATGACGACAAGCATAGCCTATGTAGGAGCTGAGCTCTTAAACAACCATAGGCTATCAGGACAGATTCGCTAATTAATTCCTTAAAACTTAAAATTAGATCTAAATCTGATAATTTAGATCGAACACGAATATACCCGGTGAAGGAGCATAGCTCTTAAACGACACAGGATATGAAGGTTCAGATCTAACCCTTGATTCAGATCCAGATCAACATGTATAACGTCCTCATCTTTTGGCTATGTGATTCATATTGAATCATATCTACAAGCGTCATCACCCCCTAATCAAAGGGGATTAGCTAGACATAGCTAAAGAAGAAGAGAAACAGAAAATAAACAACATAAATAAAATACAATAAAAAGTAAAGAGAAAGGGAGGAGAATGATTTTATTCCAATAGAAGGATTACAGAATAAAGCCTAATGTAATTACAAGTCAAGGAGGTACAGTGTATTTATAGTTGCATTGGCCAAGACTAAGAGACTAATTACACAATGTGGGACAAAATCCCTTTTCTAAAATAACACATAAACCAGTGTGAACGCAAATGAATGAGAGGCCTTGCAAATGAGCTAATGTAAATGGATTTGCAATTGGCATAGCTTGCAGGCATCAAATGACATCAAATTCAATTGTTTTGAGCATGAATAGGAACTTCATAACATCCGCGACAAGCTATCCTTATGAAAAGGCATTGAATCATTAAAATATGTGGCAGAAGGTGGTTGAACAACAACATTTCTTCAAGCTTTAATCTAGCTCTCAAAATCAACACTCTTCATACACCAATATTTCAAGCTTTTCAACAATTAGTGCATTAATCCATTCATCATAAATAATCTGAAAACACAACTATAAATACACAGTATCAATTATTTTAAATATAAAATAAGATAAATAAGCGGATAAAATATACACATTTACGTGTATATCAAATACCCGCACACTTATCTTTTTATTCGTCCTCGAATAAACTTAACTAAGATATGTCACACTTTCGTAGGAAACACGATTTCATTTAGCGTATGCAACAAGCCGTTAAATCCCTAGGTGTCCCTATTAGGACGAGTGTTGTCTCGTGAGGGTTTTTAGCGGATACTACCCACAAAATCCAAAGCGTCTTATGTACGCGGATTAATCAAACAATATATTTAACGTCTTTCATATTCCAAAGACTTTACCTGACTTCAATAATAACGGTTTATTCCCAAACTGTCCATCCCATAATTGGTGCAAAAATGAATAAAAAATTTCAAGCTGAATCGTAATTCCTTGATTACAATGTAATTGTCTTGAAGGTTAAGAGTGTGGTGTCAACCAAAGTTTTACACATCGACAATGTGCACCTAATCATTTTTTTTGAATAATTTTGCATCAGTGTACCCGTATTGTATTGGATGTGAGTTATGCATAGAGGAAGGGAAATTTTGCAAGTTCTAAAAATGTTATAAATAAGAGGGCGAGTGTATTAGTTGAACTTCAAGCTACAAAAGATAAAGTAATACTAAGGCACTATGAAAAATTTTGTTTCCTTTCATCTCCTCAACTACAATCCTCGCTTCTAAGTACGTATGATGGATGTGGATGGAACGGAAATTCTTTATAGTCAAGAATGATGAATGATTATTTTATTCTCAGATATTTTCTCTTTATTGCAATTTTTTCTTTTTCTTTTTCTTCTTCTTCTTCTTCTTTTTTCTTTTTCTTCTTCTTTTTTCTTTGCATGATGAATGATGAGTAGATATGGAATGGAATGATACCGTACACTATTTCATTTGATTCCTCATCTACCAAGCAAATCATAACCAACTCTTCATGAAAGGAAAGTTTTGTGCCCTAGTTACTCTATTTTTATAACTCTAATTCAACAACAAGTCTGGATTGATGTTATATAAAAAGCTGAAAGGAATGATAAGCAAAGTTTCGTAAGATAGATAACCCATATAAAATCATATGTGGTATATGGTTATCCTACCTTTAAACAAGTACGGAGTGGGTAGTGTAATATTGGTATAAAAGTGACATTTTTAACCTTTGAAAATGAAAGGTTCTTAAGTATACCAATATAAGAAAAACTTGTCGAAACATGGATGTAAATCGATTAAAACTTGGGTTTGAATAATGCGGGGTATCGAAGAAGAACGCTACAATGAGTCATTTCTCCTTAATTGGGCTAAGTGAATTTTAGAACTTACGATTTTGAAAATTTCAGTGAGAAAAAATATTATGCATGAAAACGAACTCAGAAAATCCAACAAATGTAGGTGCAAAATCATTGTTTATTTGATGATTTTTTTTTTTTTTTGATTATTTTTACTTGCACATTCTAACATGTATAACAAGGGTTGACATGCTTACTCCAGAACACGATTGACGTCTGCACAGTCTCAGGCTAGCATGTTAAAAAGACACATTGCGACTAAATGAATAAATAATGTTCATTCCCATCACCCAACAATTCAACTTATCAAACAAGAACCAAAGTGTTATTTATGAATTTAAGTTATCCTTGTTCAATGAATGATCTAGTTCATAAAATTTGATTGCTAATGTAATGTAAATTCCCCCCAAACTTGAGTGTGAGTGTGTCCTCACAGTCGTTAATTAGACATATCTTAGTGAAAGGGAAAAACAAATAAGAGGGTAAGCGTGGCTTACCGGATGCGTGTGCAGAAAATACGTAGTCATCGAATAGAAGTACCGGTCCACAATGGACCAATGGATCAGCCTCATTAATATTATGAGACATGGCTGAAACACAGAAAACCAAATCATAAAGGATTTTATATTACGTGTCAGATTTGGAAAAACAAATTTTGTTTTTTCAAAAGTTTGATTTGCTAGTTATAAAATTTTGAGCTTACAATTGATCCTAAAATCAAATTGAATTTTTGTAGCAACTAAAGATAGGTCATGGAAAACAAAGTTTAATTTTTTCAGATGATGTATACATTGAGAGACGTGTGCATCACTCTCACCGCCACACTTGTTTTGAGAAATATTGTTCAGTTTTGCTTTCATTATGTTGCTAACTAAAGGTTCATTCGTAAACTTAAAGTCAAAACCAAACAAATGAATTTTCAGTCAGTGTTATTCCAAAAAAGTTCATATACAGTAGAAATTTATCATTGAAAAACAAGTGATTATAGCGAGGTTCAGTTGAAACGATCAAGTCGCAAGGAGTTTCAACAGTTTCAGAAAAGTCGTCATTGTGCTTAAGATCACATTCAACGGTCTCATTGTTTTCAACCTCAAGAATTTCAAAGTTTTCAAATGTTTCATTTCCAATTTCAGACCCAACAACATTATCGTTAATCCGTTCAAAAAATTTTCTGTCACAAACATGAATCAACGATAATTAGGTTCTTAGAAACAAATAAGTGAATGACGACAAGCATAGCCTATGTAGGAGCTGAGTTCTTAAACAACCATAGGCTATCAGGACAGATTCACTAATTAATTCCTAAAACCTTAAAATTAGATCTAAATCCGATAATTGTTAGATCGAACACGAATATACCCTGTGAAGGAGAACAACTCTTAAACGACACATGATATAAAGATTCAGATCTAACCCTTGATTCAGATTCAGATCTACATGTATAATGTCCTCATCTTTTGGCTATGAGATTCATATTGAATCATATCTATAAGCGTCATCACCCCCTAATCAAAGGGGATTAGCTAGACATAGCTAAAGAAGAAGAGAAACAGAAAATAAACAACATAAATAAAATACAATAAAAAGTAAAGAGAAAACGGAGAGGAATGATTTTACTCCAATAGAAGGATTACAAAATAAAACCTAATGTAATTACAAGTGAAGGAGATACGGTGTATTTATAGTTGCATTGGCCAAGACTAAGAGGCTAATTGCGCAATGTGGGACAAAATCCCTTTTCTAAAATAACACATAAACCAGTGTGAACGCAACATGAATGATAGGCCTTGCAAATGAGCTAATGTGAACGCAATGTGAATGGATTTGCAATTGGCATAGCCTGTGGGCATCAAATGACATCAAATTCAATTGTTTTGAGCATGAATAGGAACTTCATAACATCCGCGACAAGCTATCCTTATGAAAAGACATTGAATCATTAAAATATGTGGAAGAAGGTGGTTGAACAGCAACATTTCTTCAAGCTTTAATCTAGCTCTCAAAATCAACACTCTTCATACACCAATTCTTCAAGCTTTTCAACAATTAAGTGCATTAATACATTCATCATAAATAATCTGAAAACACAACTATAAATACACAGTATCAATTATTTTAAATATAAAATAAGATAAATAAGCGGATAAAATATACACATTTACGTGTGTATCACTCTTGGAAAAGCGTACACGGAAGTGGATCTAGTAAGGAAATTTTTATGGGTTCTGCCAATGAATTTTGAGGCTAAAGTCACGACGATTCAAGAATCAAAGGATTTGAACAAATTGAGCATGGAAGAGCTGATTGGAAATTTGATGACATATGAAATGGAGTTGAATGCAAGAGAAGAACGCAACAACTCAGATTCAAAGAAGAAATCAATAGCCTTAACTAACACTATTGATAGCGATGACGATACAGAAGATCCTATCGAGAAGCTTACTATGGCTGTCAGAAATCTCAAGAAATGGACCAAATTCAAACCACGTAAGAATAAGCCAATAGCCAACAAATTAAGATATTATGACAATTCAGACGAGGAATTTATCTACTTCAAATGGAAGAAACCCGTACATGTCAAACCAAACTGCCCCCAGCTTCAAACGGCAGAGGAAATAAAAGAAAAGGAAAGCCTTTGCAAAGACATGGGATGAGGAGGAAGGACAAGAAGTTTCTGGCAGTAGCGAAGTAGAGGCTAATCTATGTTTTATGGCACAGTCAGATTCAGAAAATAGTGGAGAAGACTCTTGTGAGGTATACAATTACAAAGATTTACTTTTGATGTGTCATGATATTACCAAAACTATTTATGCTCTAGAATTAAAAGTGAAGAATGTAAAATCTGATGGATTAAAGCAGGTTCATAATAATAATATGTTATAATCTGAACTTGAAAAGTTGCAAATATTTAAAACCTAGAGACTGTGAAAAGTGTAAGCTTTTGAATCTAGATCTATCAAAAGTCAAGTCAAACATAGAAGATCTTGAAAAGGAAATTTTGAATTTGAAAGAGAATAATGGCATTAAAAGGAAAAAATGCTTAAATAAATTTACCTTACTTATGACTGAGAACTCAACACTTAAAACCAAAGTCCAAGATCTTGAGATTACCTTGAATAAATTTGCAATAGGTGAAACATCTTTTAAAATGTTATTAGAAAATCAGTTGTTCACAAACAATAGAAAATGACTAGGGTTTGGAAAGACACAGAATAATGTGAACGATAATGCTAGAGGTAGGAGTGTCTTTCCTAAGTGTGTGAAATGTGAAAAAATTGGACATAGTTTTGAAAATTGCAAGAATAAGAACAAGAACAAGAAATTTATGCAAGTTTTGGGTTCCTAAGAATATATCAAGCAATTATCAAGACTATTGGAACACGAATAAAAGTGAAAAAAAAAATTGGGTTCCAAAAGGTTCTTTTATCCATAATGCTTCAGTTACTGATACTATTGTACCTAATATCTTGTCTAGGTCATTTTCTTCTTTTCTTCTGTAGGTATGTTGGCGGGCTAAGGAGCAACAAAAATAGTATTTGGACTCGGGTTGCTCCAAACATATGACAGTTACAAGTCACTGTTCCTTAGCCTAGAAAAATATAAAGGTGGGAGTGTGAAATGGGCGACAATAGCAAGTGTAAGATTATTGGTAAAGGTAAAATAGATAATAATACTTTTACTTTGACTGATGTTTTATACGTTGACAATTTACATCACAATCTCATCTCTACAAGCCAACTGTGTGATAAAGGTATGAATGTGGTTTTTAATAGTGAGACTTGCAAAATTATTGAAACATCCACTGGTAACATTGTTTACATAGGCAAAAGAAAACAAAATGTTTACACACTTTTATTTGAAGATCTAACTCTTTCTAGATGTCTGGAGTTATAGGAAAATAGGCAGATTTGTGGAATAGGAGACTAGCACATGCTAGTATGGGTCTCTCACAAAAATTTGAAATAAAAGATCTTGTTAGGGATTTACCACCTCGGAAATTTAAAAATAATAAAGTGTGTAAAGCATGTTCCATGGGAAAATTTAGACGTTTATCATTTCGTCCTAAAAACATTGTTAGCACTTCTCGGGCCCTTGAGTTAATCCATATGGACTTGTTTGGACCAAATGATATTGCGAGCTTAAATGGAAAACGTTATTGTTATGTATTGGTTGATGATTATTTTAGATTCACATGGATTTATTTTCTAGCCAAAAAGTCCGAAACTTTTAATTATTTTTCAAAGTTTTCAAAACTTGTTCAAAATGAAAAAGTTGTTTCAATTAAAACTTTGAAAAGTGGTCATGAAGGTAAATTTGAAATTTTAGAGATTGAAACGTTTTGTGAATAAAATGGCTTTATACACGAATTTTCTACCCCTCGAACACCCCAACAAAATGGTGTAGTCGAAAGGAAAAATCGTACATTACAATAATTGGCTGGATCCATGTTGAGTGAGTATAAATTGCATTTAACTTTCTGGATAGAGGTAGTTAATACTTCTTGTTATGTAATGAATAGAGTTATGATTAGACCAATACATAATAAAA
Source organism: Allium sativum (assembly GCA_030737875.1). Classification (NCBI taxonomy): domain Eukaryota; kingdom Viridiplantae; phylum Streptophyta; class Magnoliopsida; order Asparagales; family Amaryllidaceae; genus Allium; species Allium sativum. Next base: position 742,411,811 of record CM060916.1, on the reverse strand, counting down.
TGTCATATGAATTGTTGTTTGATAAAAATCTTAACATCTCATATTTTAGAGTATTTGAATGTTCGTGTTATATTCTTAACACAGGAGATCAACTTGGAAAATTTGAATCAAAAGCTGATGAAGGAATTTTCATTGGTAACTCTTCAAAGAGAAAAGCTTACAAAGTCATCAATAAGCGATCACAGACAATTATTGAAACCATTAACGTGAAGTTTGATGAATTAGAATTGGAGATGGCTTATGGAAAGGATAAAGATGATGGTGTTGTGCACGAAAGCAGAAAAGAAAGTAATGAAAATGTAACTCATAGTGATGAGGTCATAGAGCCGACAATTGAAGTTGAAAAGTTGAAATTTAGACCTAATCATCCTCCAGAATTTGTCATAGGAAGTCCAACGGTAGGTGTTCACACTCGTTCTTCTCTTAATAGAAATGTTTGTGCTTTTTGAATCCACAATGCTTTTATATCTGAAATTGAACCAAGTTCTTATGATGTTGCTCCTAACGATGAATGTTGAATTTTAGCAATGCAAGATTAACTCAACCAATTTGAGAGGAGTAAGGTCCGAAAATTAGTTCCTAAGCCAAATGACTATCCAATTGTCAGAACAAAATTGGGTGTCTAAAAATAAACTTGATGAATTTGGAAATGTAATTAGAAACAAAGATAGGTTGGTCGAAAAAGTATATAATGAAATAAAAGGCATTGATTTTGGTGAAACATTTGCTCCAGTTGCTAGGTTAGAAGCAATTAGAATTTTGCTAAGCTTTGCATGTTTTAAGGGTTTCAAACTTAAGCAAATGGATGTAAAGAGTGCCTTTTTGAATCGAGAGCTAAAAGAAGAAGTTTTTGTTGAACAACCACATGGTTTTTAAAGTCACGAGTTTCCAAATCATGTGTATAAACATGAAAAAGCATTATATGGTCTTAAGCAAGCTCCTAGAACTTGGTATGACTGTCTATGTACATATCTTTTGGAAAATGGTTTTAAAAAGGGGAGTGCTGACACCACTTCGTTTTTATTACATGTTGGAGATGATTTTTTGATTGTTCAGATCTACATTGATGATATCGTTTATGGTGCTACTAATGAAAGTTCGCGTGATAAATTTGAAAAAGTCATGTAGGATAAATTTGAAATAATCTTGGTAGGTGAATTGAAATATTTCCTTAGATTCCAAATCAAACAAAAATGCAAAGGGATTGTCGTCTCTCAAACAAAGTACATGATGGAGTGAAAATATTTGGAGTTAAAATGCAAAGCTACTAAGAACGCCAATGAGCCCGTCAACCAAGCTTGACAAAGATGAATAAGGACTTACTGTTGATCAGAAAAAATATCACAGAATAATCGGTTCACTTTTTTATCTCTCTGCTTATAGACCTGATATTTTGTTTTCTATCTGCTTGTGTACTCGTTTTCAATCTAACCCGAAAGAATCTTATTTAAAACCACAAAAATAATTTTGAGATATTTGTTGCACACATAAAAACTTACCCCTCCTGTGATAACTTTGATTTACTCGGGTATTCAGATGTTGATTATGTTGATTCACTCACTGATAGGAAAAGCACTATTGGAACTTATTTCATGCTAGGACATTCTCTAGTTTCATGGTTAAGTCAGAAAAAAAAATTGTGTTGCATGCTTTAAGAAGCTGTTGTGCATAGATTCCATGGTTGATGCAAACTATCTCCGATTTTGGCATAATCTATAAACAAGTACCATTGAAATGTGATAGTAAAAGTTCAATAGATCTATCAAATAACCATGTTCATCATTCACATACAAAAACATATTGATGGGAGACACCATTTCATTAGAGAACACATTTCTAGATAGGGCATTTGCATTGAATTTATTCAAATGATTTCAACTTGCTGACATTTTTACAAAACCCCTTCCTGAAAACAGATTTCTAGATTATGCTTAGACTTGGGGAATATAGAAATTGATTAATCAATCTACATGTTTGTTTAAAATATTCTTGGATGTTTGTTCTCTTATTCAATTTCTGATAGAACAAACCTTGTTTTGGAAACCATTAAAGAAAGTATAGTTTTTGAAAAATTAGTGATGTAATGTGACTATACTATTTTTCAGAATGAGAGAGAGCTGAATTTTTTTCAAAAATCCTAGTACGGTTGAACATATTTCATAATACGATTAATCTAGAGATTTATTTCACGACCATCACTATCCTTACTATATTTCTATCATTCATTATGGTTTTATATAATGTGGGAATTTTTATATAATAAGTCTTACTCTAATCCCATTTAAAAAACCTCGCGGTCATGCTTGGTTAGAGAACGCTTAAAATTTAAGTTACTACCGATCCTATTTAAAAGTCTTTATGGTTATGGGTGGTTAGTCAGTTCATTAAAAAAAGGGATAAAAGAAAAGTAAAAAGGAAAGAAAAGAAATTTTTACATATATAAATATATATAATTCTCCTCATTATGTAAAAACCGATCTATCTATCCATTTTCTGAAATGTGAAATGTGTTACTATGTTATGAAATATTATGATTTTTTGTTTGATTCTTTTGGGATTTGCGATATTTGATTTTGTCTCTTGATTTGAATTTATAAGTATAGTCCAAATCCATTGCTATTTTCCATTTCTGTCAATTTTGATGATAACAAAAGGGAGAGAAGCGTTAAGATTTTGATAAGCATGCAAACATATATGAATATTTTTATACTTACTAGTTATTTAATAGAATTTTAAATTTCTCAAATCTCATGAAAATTTGTTAGGGGTGTTTTTTATTGTAGTGGTCAAACAGATTTATCGCATTCAAAATCTTATGTGCATGTTTTTCATCATCAAAGGGGGAAATTGTTGTAACAATATGATTTTTTGTTTGATGATAACAAACATATATTATTCTATAAATGTGTTTGTAATTGTACTATTCTTTACTTCATCTCATACAGAAATAAATATTAATATTAACTATACTACTGCACATAATTTAAATATTCAAAGAGTATTTATTATTCAATAAAATATTTTATTTCAAATATTCAGAGTAGTACAGCTTTTAGAACTCTCTTCTATACATTTCACTAACCACATGCATATACATTGTTTTCTCGCTACAGTTCGCTCATTTCAGTCAGACATACATCCAGTCTCTCATTTACACTCACACACTGAGTCTTTACATGCTTTAGATCATGTCTAGTCACTTGCGTACGTGTCATAGAAACTTACATAGTAAATTGGAACAAAATAGAATTAACTGTAGACAAATATAAATTTATTTTAAATTTTTATTTGCCTTGGAATTTTGGTGTGTTTCTCATTATCTTTATAGACTTTGTCTGATATACATACATTTATTTGAGTCTAGACTGCTTGTGATATTCATAGTGATTCACTGTAAATACCACAAGGTAGACTGATTTTCTAGTGCTTGCAAACTAGCCACAACTCAGTTACAATGGTCTATTGATCAAGACCAGGCTCGACTCACATACGTGGTCTGCTAATTTTTACCATCCTCAACACAATCATAGCTGGTTTGTTGGATTAGAAATAATAAATATATGTACATGCAGAGGCAATTTTTTTCCAGGTGAATAGGAGCAATATGGTCAAACAAAACTTAGCATGTCACATGTTCAAATAAACCAGGCAGCAAGGCCAAAGGGTATACATGTATACATTACAACCAACATTTTAGGCAAGAATAGTCATGACCAAAAATCCCATAACACAAACACCCATACATATAAACATATATATATATATATATATATATATATATACACGCACACACATATACATATGTGTATGTGTATATGGATCATTTTTTTTTCAAACAAGAAGCTCTTAAATGAAATAGCAAGTAAACGCAAGTAAAGCAACACAACAAAGCTATAAGTGTGTTCAAGCAAGTCATGAATACACAAGGGGCATGTGCACAAGCAGATCCAACAATGGGAAGTGCTAAGGGAACACAACATGCGTAAGGAGCAGAGACAATATGACATGTTAGAGCAACATAGAAAATGGAATAGGGATGCTCAGGAAAATGTACAAGGATATACCCAGCATCATATACAAGACAGAGAATGGAGTGTTCATGGAAACAGATTCAAGTGCACAAAGGTGTACACAACACAACGGTGGTGCTAACAAGCCACAAAGGAATAACACAAGTGACATTAAATAAGAAACAAGGGTTCAAGCCCAAGCAACGAATAATGCAAGCCACAAAGGAATAGCACTGTAGATTACAAATTAATGTCACAACATAAGGAGTCTACAAATGTACTCCAAAATGCACAAAGCAGTGTACAAGTCAAAGCAAGGTCAAAAGGCAGAGTGTTGTTTGCACAACATCAAACAAGATCAAAAGAAATATCTGTTTTTATCATACGTGTATCCAAGCATCAGTGATAAAGTGAATAATTTGTTGGAGCATGCATGAGCAGTATCAATGGAATGTTTCAAGCGCAGTATTAAATTTTACAAGGTTAAAAGAAGAAAGTTTTCTTCCTTAATAATAGTTGGTTTCGAATTCAAAATCAGAAGGAAATTTCTCAAAATAGCATGACACGTTTTTTGGCAAGGATTATTTTTCATTTATCATATCCAAGAATAATTTCCCAGATATACAAGCTGTAACGATCTAAGATTTTTGAAAATCAAATTTGAATTAAATACGAATCTTAAATAAAGTTTAAAAGGTTTAAATAATTGTTGAATCAAATCTTAAGGCGACAATAATATTTTAATGATTAAAAATTTAATTTTATTGCGTAATCAGTTATAACAATGTTTGTTGGAAGAAAACGGTTCATCGTAAGTTGAAATATTGAAACAAGTTGTAATTGAGTTGTTGCAAATGACCAGAATTTGAAATTAAATTATAATTAAATATTCGTTTCAAATTTATGTTCAGTTTCTGTTTGCGTAGTCTTAAAATATTTTATAGAAATTTATTGATATTTTTATTTCGAAAAATAAGCATATGTTTTTCTAGCGTATTTTGGGGGTAACTGTGGTCCATTGTGACACTTTACAGAATCAATTAATCGGTCTGTTTTATTTCTGTTTTGGGACTGTGGTGCGTCGGTATACACGATTATATTGTTAGATTGGTGTTGTTGTTTATCGATAATTAAAAATAAAAGAAATCGGAAAGGAAAATGTTGGTGTATAATTTAAAAAAAAAAAAAAATTGGGGCTTTCGGCAAATGAATGTACATGTGCAAGATATCAGACTAGAAGAAAATATGTATACATATTTTAAATTGAACACTTGGTGCATGGGTTTATGAGTTTCCTCCACGTGTTGATCCCCTATGACACGCGTTGCCTCCTCCATACTGATTCCACCGTAAGCTTTCCCAATTCCTTTGTTCACTCGCGACCTTCTCCCTCCACTCTACATTTATCTCCTCACTATTCTCCCCACTTCTACTCTTCTCTCTCCCATCCGCCATTAACTGAAAGAAAAAAAATGACGTGAAATCGCATGCATTCACCCTCCCCTCTTCTCCTCACCAATATTTGCTTCAGCTGGCCTTCCTCCACTACAAAACCGTACCCCTTTCCTCTTAAAGCCACGCCACTTCTCTTTCACGCACTGTCTTCGCCATGCAAGCCTCATCCCCTTCTTGTACCAGGACCCATTTCCTCCTTTATCTCTCCTCTCCTTTAAACCGATGGTCCCTTTTAAACAAACCCGCTCTGCCACTATTTCTCTCCTCCACTGACCAATTCGCTCCTCGCGTACCACTCCTTCCTCTCTGCAAAAACAGTCTGCTCCACTCTTCTATATATATATATATAAAGTATACAAGTATAAAGGACACGTGCACATGCATGCCGTAATTAAGAGTTGTAGTTTGATATGGGAAGTGGCGAGTAACGCATACGAAGAGATTTGACTACGGTAGCTAGCAAAGAAGTGGTGCCAGTTGCCAAAAGGAGTAGTGCGCGGCGTCCGTTCGTGAGGTTTGCAAATGATATGGGAGTTCGTCAGCAAAGGAATTAGGAGATCTTTGGAAAACCATCGGATGATAATGGAGGGGGTTGAAAACTATATGAATAGCAGTGTCGGTGTTCGTTGCCTGTTCGTCCTGACAGTAAAGATGTTGGAGCTGTATCGGTGAGAACATTTAAAATTTAATTATTTGTTTAATTAAGTAATTATCGAATAATTATAATTAGATGAGATTTATTATAATTAGTTGTTGGTTGCATATGGATGTTCTTGTGTGAATGGTTGTGCATATAATTAGAATGACACTAAACACTGAAGCATTATCGACCGTAACGCTTGCGCACAGCTAAATTGGTTGTTTATTGACGATGATTATAGTCCATGATCATCCGACTTATATGGTTGATTTATTTTGTTTGCATGATGCACACACAATACCCTGGTTGTGGAATGATACGGATGATCAATTTGAATGTTCCTTCCATATGAATGAAAATTTTGATTTTTCTAAACATTAAAAATATTATTTTTAAGTCGGTTGTTTCAAAATGAAATTTGGAAATGTAAATATAATATTCTAAAATATTATATAACCGACCGTTCTAGGACGACAGAGAGGATGGTGTCTAGGCTTGGGTCTGGAAATCCAGTTTCCTGCTCTCCCTGGCTATCCCTAACTGGTCCGACGGACGGGACGGTTAATTAAAATATAATTTGAAATTTAAATTTAAATTATTTAAACTTAGAAACAAATTTGAATTTTTTACCCTATAATGCCTTACAGCGTCCAATCATGAATATTAAGTGTAAATTTTCAAATAAAAGGGTTTTTTGGAATTTCTATTACAGCCTATTTAAATTTAAATTAAGTTTTACCTGTGAATGACTTTTGATTTAAACTTAACAATCGATTTTGAAATAAGTTATTTGAATTGTAAATTTAAAATTCAATTTGAAAAGATTCGAGCGAGTTTATTTTATATCGATTCATAACGCGCTATCGCGCGACAGTTCGTAAATATCGATTCAAAATTTAAATGGTTATAACTTGATGGTTTGAAATCAGTTTGACTTGAAACAAGGAACGTTGATTTTCAAATATTAACAGTTTTGAATAGAACAGAAATTTTCGAATTTCAACGTAAGATTTTTCAAGTTATGATCAAAACAAATTTGGGAAAAGTCGCTGTAAGTGCTGTTCAGCGACCATAACTAAAATTCAAATAGAACCCGTTTAAATTTAGAGAGAATTTATGAAAATTTTACTTTATTAACTTAAGGTAATTAGAATGGATTATTTGAATTTTTGAATTGATTGGGAATTTACTTGATTTACACGGCTATTGCAGCTCTTTTAGTAACGTTCCAAATGTTATTATCACTTTCCAAAGATAAATAGGGTTTGGAATTTTATATAGGAAGAACCATGATTTCAAATGGTTAAAAGGATCGTAATTAATTTGGAAGGATTTCTAAGCTAGTAAATATTTGTAAATGGAATTACTTGGTAGTTCTAAAAGTTAGAATTGGGAAAGGGAAGTGAGTTGGATGGAGTTTGTATCGGATATTCGATATGAAATTCCGAGGTTGAACAAATACTATCAGAAGCACTAGAAAATGTTTACACCAAGGTTCTGATAGTATTTGTTGAGTTGTGAATTTATATCGAATATAAGTCAAATTAACTCTGTCAAACTTATGTTTGAATATAAATTATTTGGGTTATCGTTAATGAAATTTTAATCCAACAAAGATTCGATAAACTAAAGACTTAAGGAATCGAAGGATTTTGTTTTGAGTATAAGGATCGAAGGGTTTTGTTGGAGATAAGGTTGGAAAATAGGATACTTGACTTCAAAGGAAAGTTAAAAATGATAAAAGAATTTATGACAAATCCAACCCTGACATTGTAAATAATTGGAAGGAGATTGAATTGAAAGGACTGTATGATCCATGACTATCGATTTAAGAATACGCTTATTACTTGGAAAGACCGGGACTGGATTTAAGTCCGAAACCCATTTCAAGTAATAATACGACGCTTGGGGAAAATTCAAGACTTGAAATCGACAAATGAAGACCGTGGTTCTTCACAATCGAACGGACTGTCTGTTGATTGGTTTCTTTACTGCTAGCTACAGTAGAGAGATGCCCCTATTACCGGAGTGGCAGGAAGTCCGAACGTGGTGGGAGAACTTTCGGATTTCATTCCGTTCAGACCCAGGATGGACTTGTATGGATGGTGTGTCTGACATTGAAATTGACCGCATAGCACCGATGTCCGTTAATATATATCGGATTTGTGGCAAATATTTTATCCTCATCTCTAAGTCATATGAACTTAGAGGGTATGCATTGATGGAAATCAGTGATATGTCGTGAATTGTCAATGTGGCATACCCGAGTTATGAACGAACTAGTGATGACCTGGGCATTGTTTTTCTAGGCATGCTTCGTGTATGACGTGACACCGACAAACCTCACAGCCCGGATGATGAGAAACTGGCGGTTAGGTTTTGTATATATATGCGAATTGATGATGACCGTTGCAGCAGTGGGTAAAACCACTTATGAACTGGAATAGGGTATGTTCGGGGGGCCGCGTCTGGTCGAAAACCGTTGATCTGCCTCGTGATTTGTATCGGTGTCCGCGTCTGGATGAAAAACCCGTGATTACATTTCGCTTGAGTTTCGATTGATCTTTCGTGCCAGGAATCATCAAATTGGAAATCCAAATCTCCAATATGAGCCAGACGATTTTTATTGTATATATATGGAGACATATATTATGGGGCATCATGTCGTCTAGGATTAATACATTTATTTGCGAAATTATTTTCCACACTATATATATAGTACGAAAAGAGGATTTTACGTATGAGGGCATTTTTGGTTATCATAAGATAAACCTCGCCCATCTGGTGTGCGCTTGCATTGTGTGATGTGGAACGAGCTTATGATAGCTTCATTTTCCAAAAGTCATTGCGAATTTTTGTGCACGGGCATTCACATGGAGTGAACCCGTTCCGCATTAGCGGCGTGGTCCGGTGAAATTCCCAATTTTAAAATGAATCCTAAAAGCAACTATTTTTATGTTCTCACACCAGTCCCATGACTGACCTGGAGTTTATTGTTCCTTCCTAAACTCTGGGTGCCCATTAATTTTTCACGAGCAGCTAGTAGTTTAGTTTTGCAGCTATGATTCGTTGGAGCAAAGTTCGAAGCGCTTTCTGAGTTGGCGTCCACGCTGGAGTTAAAGTTTCCGCTGTAACATATGTTCTTCCGCTGAGAGTAAATTTCTTTCTTCCGCTGTAAAGTATATATGTATGTGTAACTCTGATATTCATGTAACTCTGATGTAATATTGTTCTTGAGAAATGAAAAGTCTTCTGTTATTTTTGTTCAATGTATGTATGTACCCATAACAATTCGTCTTTATGAACGGCTTAAGTCGGTTTAATTACCGGTGAGAACCGGGCAAAAAGTCGGGTCGTTACAGTTGGTATCAGAGCTTTGGTTTATACAGAGCTTTGGGTATGACATATTTTGAACAAAAGGTAGGACTCATCAGAGTTAAAATATCTCATTAGAGATAGGGTTAGAAATGCCCAAGAGTGAGATTTTGGAATATCCCTTTGAGAGAGCGTATTTTGAAATCTATATAAATTATTTTGAAACTAGGTAATCATCTTGGAAATCACTATTATTTTGAAATATAATTGAAGATAGGATTTTGAGTGTTATATTCGACGTCGTAATTGGACTATCGAGTGTGTATGGATTTTGAATATATGTCTGATCAACGTATATACGAAGCCCAGTATATACTAGATAGATATAGAATCACACTCTAGTCGCTCGGGGATGATTATGTTGATGACTGCAGCACCATCGACATTCATTTTCGAGTTTCGAAAGTGTGATGACTATATAATTCCAGTTTAAACGTCAAGGAATACTTAAAATCATCAGGCTAAGTATTTTAATTGATAAACCTTGATAAAATGGTTTGGTAAATTAATATAGAAATTTAGTTGGGAAAACAAACTAGAGGTCTTGAAGTGAAGAATATAGATTAGCTTAAGAATACTTAAAGATCTTGAAGACTTAAACTTTGAAAAGGTTAAAAGAACAAGTACTTGAGAAAAATTAGAAAGATATATTTGAGGGGTAAATCTCACTTAAGAATTGGAAAATGAATGGTTGAAATACACGTAAGAAAGATAATTTACCCATATCCCAAATCTGGCAAGAATAATGGATAAATTATAACGAACATTTGAATATGAATTTTGTAGTCAAATAAGTCGTAATTAGAAAAGATATTATACTTCTTGATGGATGTTAAATAGGTTAATATAAGCAACAATCGAAATCATGACCTAGCATGTATTGACAATGATAATATGCGAGTTAAACTATTTTACGTGAAAGTATATTTTAACAAAGCCAATCCCCTAAGAAACTGAAAGATAATTTTTAGTTAAGTTGTGAATGTGTGTAAAAAGTTGATTTTTAATATAACTTACATCTTAAGTGGGGGAACTAGTCTTCCCTATTAAGGTGATATAAGTAAGTCAACTTGAAATTTATTTAATAAACAATTGCTTAGGAAGCAAAGGAAATATTAAAGTAAAGATTTACCTTAATTAAATTGCCTATAATCGTATCATTTGGATTACTCGACTTTTCTATCTTCACCTACGCTAGTTTCTTTTTCGAACCATTTGTTCTTGAAGAGTATCATTCATACCTTTTGTCTTATGAACTTAGTCAAGTGATTTGATTCGAACACTCATTTTGATATTGAACTTTTATCTACGACCCGATTCGAGCACCTGTGTAACGACCCGTATTCTACACATCATAGGATTGTAGAATATTTATTTCTTTCCTATGTGAAGTCGTATGGTCATGTAACTTTGGGAAACATCCATTAGAGTCATTTCCCATGTCCATGATTTTTGTCGTTTTTAAATGACCATTTTGCCCCTAGTTGGTACTGTTTTGGCCATAACTTTTGATTGGAAAGGAATTTTGACCTGAAACTACTTCCATTTGATTCGTTTGATGGTTTACCTTTCCGTAGAGTGGTTACATTAGCCAAACGGACTTACCGTTTGGGAAATATGGCTGAAACAAGGTTTGGAGGGTGAAAAACTGCTTATCCGGGCCAAATCGGGTGATTAGTGAGTAGGCCCATAACCCATCTCGGGATTAGGGGTATGGGAGGGCTGAAATGAGATGGAGAATCATTCCATTTCGGTTTTCTAGCCTCCACTTATCACCAAGGATCCCTAAAAATGGCCTCCAACCTCTAACTCACCTCCAAATCACCTTTTTGGCAAGGATTTAACTTAGCAACCCCTAATCAAGGAAGATCTTCACCAAAGCAACATAGGAGCTGCTGTTTGGCATTGAGATTCACATCAAATCAGAGAATTATTTCAGATCTTAGTTTATTTGTGGCTAAGGTGAGTGATTTGCATAGTTTTACACTAATTATGGCTAATTAGGGGTGATTAGTGCTAATTAGCGAATTTAAGCATGATAAAATTCGGGGAAAATGTTCATAAATTCTTAAATGATGTTTTAGATCTCTGATATGAATTTGGGTTAATTTGGTTAAGTTATGCTAATCCTATCATTAGTTTCACCTAAACATGCTTAAGGGGAAATATGGGATTTTGGGTATGTTTGATCCATTTTAACCTATGATATTGATATGAATGATGTTTGTGGTTGATTATGCATGTTGCTATAACTGTATGAAATGCTTTGTGATTGATTCCAATAGTTAGAATGGTCGAAAACGTCGTCGAATGGCATAAACACTTGCTGGAATAGTTTCAGAAAACAGTGCAGGGTTCGGATCGGATCGGATAAGGGGGCTCGGATCGGATATGTTGAACTGAGCAAAGAATCTGATCGGATCGGAACCCAACACTTGGGAAAAGTGGCAAAAAGGAAGGCCACGCTAGCTGAACTGGGATCGGATCGGATAGAGGAAAACGGATCGGATCGAGAAGGACGGATCGGATCGAGGAGGACGGATCGGATCGGAAGCACGAAGACGAATCAGAGCAGGAGCACGGAAGCAGATCGGATAGGAGCATATGAAGGGAGCATGAAGACGGATCGAAAACGCGAACCAAGAAGGGACACCCGACCCGAAGGGAAGCACCCGACCCGACCCGAAGAGAAGCATCTGACTCGAACACAAGGGAGTACCCGACGCGAACCGCACCAGAAGGAGACCCGACCCGAACGGATGAAGGACACCGACCCGAACCGATAACTTGAGGAGGAACCCGACCCATTATTGACCAATAACCCGAGATGCAAAGGTAGTCCAATAGGGGAAGTTAGAGCTCAGGATCCCGGAACCAGTTGGGAACCAAGGAGTTCACTTCATGGTTGGACTTTGCTGCGGAACGTGTGCTTAGGAGTTGTCGACGTTCATAACTTCGATTCACCACTAAGAATGAATGATGGGCTACTTATCAGTGCAGTAGGGTCATTATGACCTGAGGGGCAAGGTGATGGTAGCAAGACTACGTTATCAGTGCAGTAGGGTCATTATGACCTGAGGGGCAAGGTGATGCGTAGTAAGACTATGAGCCAGCGCAGATGGGGTGAATAACTCCATGGGGAAAAGTGGACATAGTAAGGATTAGTAAGGCTATGAGCCAGTACAGTGGGGTTCTTGTGACTCCATGGGGCAAAGTGGACATAGCGAAGGATTTGTGGCTACGTTATCAGTGCGGTGAAGCTATTTATGACTTCATGGGGCAAAGTGATCTTAGCAAGGTATGTTGGGTGATCGAAGTGGTGAATATCGTATGCTTTACGTACTGAGTGAGAGATGTGAGGATGGATGCTATGTTTGATTGTTTGCCATCATTATGACATGCACACCTCCCCCACCTCCGCATCTTATATTGTTTGATATGATACCTTAGAGTGTTGTACAGTATGTAGTGCTAACTCTTTGGTTGCAGGTTCAGGTATGTTTTAGTCTACCTATTATTGTTCACTTTAGATGCTTATCGCTCATACCAGGCTTTATGTCTGACCCAGAGTTTTATGTCTCCTCTTATTACCCTGGGTGCTCACACGAGCAGACTAGAGACAGGTTAGCTGGTGGTGCGCGAGTAGTTGATTCGGAGGCGGGCAGGAGGCTTCCACGTATGATATATATATATATACACATTCTCCCTGTGTCGTTGGTGGTCGCTACTTGGGCATTAGTAGTGTACCTCATTTATCTTGCTTTTGCTTGAGACAGTTTGAAAGTTGTAATAAGCTGTATTTTGGATTTCCGCTGCTATGATGTTTAGTTCTGATTTTCAGCTTATGCACTTTCTCTCCTGTTTTATGTCAAGTATGTTATTATTATATTTTGTTCTATGCGCTGTGAGACATTCTACAGGTTCTTTGTATGTTCATTTCCTTCTTCCCTTTCCTTCCGACGACCCGTTCCGTGCTAACTGGACATGTGTACAGCGCACCTTTGGAGTAAATGTCGGTTGGTGCGGGGCGGGCCGTCACAACCTGTAATTTGATTTCTCGAACAAAGCCAAGTCTTAAATTCAAATTAGAAATGGTGATCTATTCTAATCTTATCTCAATAAATAAACGTTGAGTGGTTATTGAAAGGTTTGAAATAATGGATCAAACTTATGTAAGGAGTTTGGTTTCCTAAATATTAGTTCATTTTGGAAATTTATCTTAAATGCTTGAATAAATGTTGAAACAGTACTAGTTGAAATATGCTGAATCAGAGTAGCGTAGCGGAAGCGTGATGTTATTTTTAAATAAAAATGAAGTTCCGACTGATTGAGTAAAGAGAATTTTTCCCAAATAAGCTTCAATGCTTGAAGGTAGAAGGAAAATCATATACTTTGGATTTCGAACGAATTTGGAAAGAAAAGATTTATTCGATTTTGTGAATATGAACTAAGAGATGAAATCCAACAATAGAAGATATGAAAATTTACCGGAGATCTTGGAAAAATTTGGAACAATTTAGAATTTGGGATAAAAGAAGTTAAAAAGGACTTACATAATAAATGTCCATTTAAAACTATAGAATGTAGGAAGACTTATTTGGGAAGCTGCTAAAGAAATCATATCAATTGAAAGGAAAATTTTATGGTCACATGAACATTAACTTGCGTAAGTAGTTAGATGTCTCGAAATAAATTGGAACTTATAAACAGAAGAGATTTCGACGACTAGAATTCCGATATTTTGAAATGTTAGAAAACAATGAGTATTTGTAAATTTTGATTTCGAAAAGGATTTACAACTTCGGGATATGAAAAGATTTGGTTCGTTCGAGTAACCGTGACTAAAACTGGGTTGTTGGTTTTGAATTTTATGCGATGGGTGATACTCAGTTGCCCTGTCATGAGGATGAACTTCTCGAACTAATAATATATAGATTTGATCATAGTATGTTTGAAACTTTGAAAGCAAATTTGGCCTTGAGAATCCCGAAGTAAAAGTATGATTATGAAATAATATTTCAATGGTTTGAAATGTAATGGGATTCAAAGTCAGAGAATTCATTTTTAAAGTGCTTTGCAAACTATGATTTGTAATAATAGTAAAGCCTCAAACTTAATCATACAAAGGTTTTGGCAAATTTAATCATATGAGAATTTTCTCATAAGTTGCGTTGGTAAATTTAGACTTAATATAAGAATTTGTAAGTTTAACGAATTTATATGTACGATTTATTTTGCTCTCCTTTTCGAGGACGAAAAGCCTTAAGTGGGGGAGAATGTAACGATCTAAGATTTTTGAAAATCAAATTTGAATTAAATATGAATCTTAAATAAAGTTTAAAAGGTTTAAATAATTGTTGAATCAAATCTTAAGGCGACAATAATATTTTAATGATTAAAAATTTAATTTTATTGCGTAATCAGTTATAACAATGTTTGTTGGAAGAAAACGGTTCATCGTAAGTTGAAATATTGAAACAAGTTGTAATTGAGTTGTTGCAAATGACCAGAATTTGAAATTAAATTATAATTAAATATTCGTTTCAAATTTATGTTCAGTTTCTGTTTGCGTAGTCTTAAAATATTTTATAGAAATTTATTGATATTTTTATTTCGAAAAATAAGCATATGTTTTTCTAGCGTATTTTGGGGTAACTGTGGTCCATTGTGACACTTTACAGAATCAATTAATCGGTCTGTTTTATTTCTGTTTTGGGACTGTGGTGCGTCGGTATACACGATTATATTGTTAGATTGGTGTTGCTGTTTATCGATAATTAAAAATAAAAGAAATCGGAAAGGAAAATGTTGGTGTATAATTTAAAAACAAAAAAAAAATTGGGGCTTTCGGCAAATGAATGTACATGTGCAAGATATCAGACTAGAAGAAAATATGTATACATATTTTAAATTGAACACTTGGTGCATGGGTTTATGAGTTTCCTCCACGTGTTGATCCCCTATGACACGCGTTGCCTCCTCCATACTGATTCCACCGTAAGCTTTCCCAATTCCTTTGTTTACTCGCGACCTTCTCCCTCCACTCTACGTTTATCTCCTCACTATTCTCCCCACTTCTACTCTTCTCTCTCCCATCCGCCATTAACTGAAAAAAAAAACAAAAGACGTGAAACAGCATGCATTCACCCTCCCCTCTTCTCCTCACCAATATTTGCTTCAGCTGGCCTTCCTCCACTACAAAACCGTACCCCTTTCCTCTTAAAGCCACGCCACTTCTCTTTCACGCACTGTCTTCGCCATGCAAGCCTCATCCCCTTCTTGTACCAGGACCCATTTCCTCCTTTATCTCTCCTCTCCTTTAAACCGATGGTCCCTTTTAAACAAACCCGCTCTGCCACTATTTCTCTCCTCTACTGACCAATTCGCTCCTCGCGTGCCACTCCTTCCTCTCTGCAAAAACAGTCCGCTCCACTCTTCTATAAAAAAAAAGTATACAAGTATAAAGGACATGTGCACATGCATGCCGTAATTAAGAGTTGTAGTTTGATATGGGAAGTGCCGAGTAACGCATACGAAGATATTTGACTGCGGTAGCTAGCAAAGAAGTGGTGCCAGTTGCCAAAAGGAGTAGTGCGCGGCGTCCGTTCGTGAGGTTTGCAAATGATATGGGAGTTCGTCAGCAAAGGAATTAGGAGAGCTTTGGAAAACCATCGGATGCTAATGGAAGGGGTTGAAAACTATATGAATAGCAGTGTCGGTGTTCGTTGCCTGTTCGTCCTGACAGTAAAGATGTTGGAGCTGTATCAGTGAGAACATTTAAAATTTAATTATTTGTTTAATTAAGTAATTATCGAATAATTATAATTAGATGAGATTTATTATAATTAGTTGTTGGTTGCATATGGATGTTCTTGTGTGAATGGTTGTGCATATAATTAGAATGACACTGAACACTGAAGCGTTATCAACCGTAACGCTTGCGCACAGCTAAATTGGTTGTTTATTGACGATGATTATAGTCCATGATCATCCGACTTATATGGTTGATTTATTTTGTTTGCATGATGCATACACAATACCCCGGTTGTGGAATGATACGGATGATCGATTTGAATGTTCCTTCCATATGAATGAAAATTTTGATTTTTCTAAACGTTAAAAATATTATTTTTAAGTCGGTTGTTTCAAAAATAAATTTGGAAATGTAAATATAATATTCTAAAATATTATATAACCGACCGTTCTAGGACGACAGAGAGGATGGTGTCTAGGCTTGGGTCTGGAAATCCAGTTTCCTGCTCTCCCTGACTATCCCTAACTGGTCCGACGGACGGGACAGTTAATTAAAATATAATTTGAAATTTAAATTTGAATTATTTAAACTTAGAAACAAATTTGAAGTTTTTACCCTATAATGCCGTATAGCGTCCATTCATGAATATTAAGTGTAAATTTTCAAATAAAAGGGTTTTTTGGAATTTCTATTACAGCCTACTTAAATTTAAATTAAGTTTTACCTGTGAATGACTTTTGATTTAAACTTAACAATCGATTTTGAAATAAGTTATTTGAATTGGAAATTTAAAATTCAATTTGAAAAGATTCGAGCGAGTTTATTTTAAATCGATTCATAACGCGCTACCGCGCGACAGTTCGTAAATATCGATTCAAAATTTAAATGGTTATAACTTGATGGTTTGAAATCAGTTTGACTTGAAACAAGGAACGTTGATTTTCAAATATTAACAGTTTTGAATAGAACAGAAATTTTCGAATTTCAACGTAAGATTTTTCAAGTTATGATCAAAACAAATTTGGGAAAAGTCGCTGTAAGTGCTGTTCAGCGACCATAACTAAAATTCAAATAGAACCCGTTTAAATTTAGAGAGAATTTATGAAAAAATTACTTTATTAACTTAAGGTAATTAGAATGGATTATTTGAATTTTTGAATTGATTGGGAATTTACTTGATTTACACGGCTATTGTAGCTCTTTTAGTAACGTTCCAAATGTTATTATCACTTTCCAAAGATAAATAGGGTTTGGAATTTTATATAGGAAGAACCATGATTTCAAATGGTTAAAAGGATCGTAATTAATTTGGAAGGATTTCTAAGCTAGTAAATATTTGTAAATGGAATTACTTGGTAGTTCTAAAAGTTAGAATTGGGAAAGGGAAGTGAGTTGGATGGAGTTTGTATCGGATATTCGATATGAAATTCCGAGGTTGAACAAATACTATCAAAAGCACTAGAAAATGTTTACACCAAGGTTCTGATAGTATTTGTTGAGTTGTGAATTTATATCGAATATAAGTCAAATTAACTCTGTCAAACTTATGTTTGAATATAAATTATTTGGGTTATCGTTAATGAAATTTTAATCCAACAAAGATTCGATAAACTAAAGACTTAAGGAATTAAAGGATTTTGTTTTGAGTATAAGGATCGAAGGGTTTTGTTGGAGATAAGGTTGGAAAATAGGATACTTGATTTCAAAGGAAAGTTAAAAATGATAAAAGAATTTATGACAAATCCAACCCTGACATTGTAAATAATTGGAAGGAGATTGAATTGAAAGGACTGTATGATCCATGACTATCGATTTAAGAATACGCTTATTACTTGGAAAGACCGGGACTGGATTTAAGTCCGAAACCCATTTCAAGTAATAATACGACGCTTGGGGAAAATTCAAGACTTGAAATCGACGAATGAAGACCGTGGTTCTTCACAACCGAACGGACTGTCTGCTGATTGGTTTCTTTACTGCTATCTACAGTAGAGAGATGCCCCTATTACCGGAGTGGCAGGAAGTCCGAACGTGGTGGGAGAACTTTCGGATTTCGTTCCGTTCAGACCCAGGACGGACTTGTATGGATGGTGTGTCTGACATTGAAATTGACCGCATAGCACTGATGTCCGTTAATATATATCGGATTTGTGGCAAATATTTTATCCTCATCTCTAAGTCATATGAACTTAGAGGGTATGCATTGATGGAAATCAGTGATATGTCATGAATTGTCAATGTGGCATACCCGAGTTATGAACGAACTAGTGATGACCAGGGCATTGTTTTTCTAGGCATGCTTCGTGTATGACGTGACACCGACAAACCTCACAGCCCGGATGATGAGAAACTGGCGGTTAGGTTTTGTATATATATGCGAATTGATGATGACCGCTGCAGCAGTGGGTAAAACCACTTATGAACTGGAATAAGGTATGTTCGGGGGGCCGCGTCTGGTTGAAAACCGTTGATCTGCCTCGTGATTTGTATCGGTGTCCGCGTCTGGATGAAAAACCCGTGATTACATTTCGCTTGAGTTCCGATTGATCTTTCGTGCCAGGAATCATCAAATTGGAAATCCAAATCTCCAATACGAGCCAGACGATTTTTATTGTATATATATGGCGACATATATTATGGGGTATCATGTCGTCTAGGATTAATACATTTATTTGCGAAATTGTTTTCCACACTATATATATAGTACGAAAAGAGGATTTTACGTATGAGGGCATTTTTGGTTATCATAAGATAAACCTCGCCCATCTGGTGTGCGCTTGCATTGTGTGATGAGGGACGAGCTTATAATAACTTAATTTTCCAAAAGTCATTGCGAATTTTTGTGCACGGGCATTCACATGGAGTGAACCCGTTCCGCATTAGCGGCGTGGTCCGGTGAAATTCCCAATTTTAAAATGAATCCTAAAAGCAACTATTTTTATGTTCTCACACCAGTCCCATGACTGACCTGGAGTTTATTTTTCCTTCCTAAACTCTGGGTGCCCATTAATTTTTCACGGGCAGCTAGTAGTTTAGTTTTGCAGCTATGATTCGTTGGAGCAAAGTTCGAAGCGCTTTCTGAGTTGGCGTCCACGCTGGAGTTAAGGTTTCCGCTGTAACATATGTTCTTCCGCTGAGAGTAAATTTCTTTCTTCCGCTGTAAAGTATATATGTATGTGTAACTCTGATATTCATGTAACTCTGATGTAATATTGTTCTTGAGAAATGAAAAGTCTTCTGTTATTTTTGTTCAATGTATGTATGTACCCATAACAATTCGTCTTTATGAACGACTTAAGTCGGTTTAATTACCGGC
Source organism: Allium sativum (assembly GCA_030737875.1). Taxonomy (NCBI): domain Eukaryota; kingdom Viridiplantae; phylum Streptophyta; class Magnoliopsida; order Asparagales; family Amaryllidaceae; genus Allium; species Allium sativum. The sequence goes on along the minus strand of CM060916.1, from coordinate 742,392,261 downwards.
GAGAACCGGGCAAAAAGTCGGGTCGTTACACAAGCGACAAACTTGGCACAAATTTTAACTTCCAAAAGGTTTAAAGAATTCATCACTGTAAAATCACACATCAAATTATCAACGTGTTCAAAGGTTCTTTTCTTGGGCAAAAATGATTTCACGGTTTCAAGAATTTCCATAAATTCGCAAGAGAATTGTTTGAGCAAAGGAAATCATTCAAAAGTTTCCAGAAATCAATTGGGTACTCACGGCCAGTCATCAATGAAATCAGAGAGATTAGGTTTTTGAAAACCCTTTATATACACCCACTCGTCACATGTAAAAGTATCCAATCCTAGTAAAAAACAAAGAAATAATTTCAGAGTGCTTACAATTTTTACCGATCGAGTGAGAAAGTTTGCAATCTCAAATCATGGGAAGACAAGCAGCATATAATCAACAAAGATCGACCAGTAATTGATTGAAGCAACCCACAAATTAAAGAAGACACAAAACTCTAGTTTTTCATTCGGTCACCATTAAAAAGGAAAAGAAGGTAGCTGCGATTTCAAGAGACAAAGCAAAGGGGTTGTTTTTATTTCTTCCTTTTTAATGTTTATTTTTTGGTTATTTACAAATGTTTGCTTTTTCTTATTTTCACTTGTTAAAACTTGTTTATGTTGAGTCTTGTAACTACAAAATTTCGTAGTTAAGAAAATCACAACTTAGGAGTAAAGCCGTGTCAAGATTTTGAGTGTAGAATTAGAGTTGTATTAGGGTTTGCGATTTTATAGGGTTTTGTAAGCGGGAAACTATTCAATACCTAGTGGAAGTCTTGGAATGTAGAAGTAGGTAATGTTTGCCAAAGCTTGGTTATTCTTGTGTGTGATTCTTGTTAGAAGGAAATTTGGAGATATATGAAGGTTAGGCTATACATGAGTAAGTACCATTAATATTTTTTAACATATATGTAGGTAATTATTGTTAGAAGGAAATTTGGAGAAAATTTAAGCAAATTGAATAGTAGAATAACTATGTTCCTAGTTTTTAATTGAAGGTGAAAAAATGGTAAATGAATATTACCAAAAGAAAGAAAGCTAAAGCGGTGAAAGAAGGAATCATCCAAGGTTTGATCATGGAGCATTAACAATTTCATACCCAAATTTTAGTATGTAATTTTACATTTAATTATGAATCAGGTAACATTTATTAATTTCGTTAATTAATGCTTTTAACATTGGGAAAAAATTCTATGGTGAAAGATAATCAGTAACATAGATTGAATATGTGAAAAGGGAATGTGATACGAGGAAAATTGGGAAGGTGTTCAAGTAGTGGATATCATTTGATGAATATTCCATGAAATGTGAAATAACACATAGGTGATACTAGGTGATATTTAAAAAGTGAAGGGAATTTTCGGTATTTCAAGGTCGGACCAAAGGTAAGATTAGTGGGAATTATTATATAGATAGATTCAAACATTTTTGGTTTGAAAAAATTAAAAGATTAAAATCAATTGTATGCTTAAAATTAGTAAACAGCAGATGATATCTTAGTAAACAAATCTAATTTCATCACATGACATAATATCGATTTGTCTTTGAACTAGATGTTAACTTTATCATAATTAATGACATCATTAACTATATAGCTTTTCCAAGTCTCTTTATGTTATTTTTATATCTATTTTATCGGTTCCTGGCACCACAAAATCTGAGCAGCTTAGGAATGAAAAGGGAATATAAAGGCAAAAATCCACAGTTGAAAGCATGGTCCTTCCAAGTAGAAAGTACGGAATAGAGGAAATTTCGTTTTCAAAATTGGATAAATAAAGAAGTTACCATAGCTGAAATATCCAATCAAAAAGTTCGTGTCTAACAAGGCATACAACTTCTATTTTCGAATTTTTAATCATATTACATGTAATATATTCCTATTGTGTTCATATAAATTTTTGGTATATTATATAATTTTCTTTCATGATATATAATTGCAAAATCAATATCCTGATAAAATATATTAGTTAATTCACAACCAAATTAGTACACATCTGTACATCAACCAATTTGTCTACAAATATACCATATAATTCATAGCCTACTAACTATACAGTAAATTCAATAAAGGGAAAGTAGTGAAAAAAATACATTCATATCAATGGCATAATAACAAATAAATGCAAATGCAAATTCAATTAGTAAAAATAGCATCAGTGTGCTTATATTACTTTTGTCTGTTATATAATCCACAATTAGGAAAAATAGTAAAAATACATTCATATCAATGGTATAATACCAAAAAAATACTCAGTACTTTTGGATGTGTATAATTATTTCCCTAAACTTTGCAAGCAACTTCTCATAGATAACTTGACCGTAAATACTTTGACTTTATAATTATTCACTACTTTTGGCTGCATATCTTACATATGACGTGCCTTTCAAATAAATATCAGTCAAATATCCTTTATCCTGCAGCCTACGTTAGCTATTTTACAAATATATATGTGTGTAATTACAACTAGACTTCCTCAATATTCTACATTTTCAGGAAATAAATATTCCAAGATTCTTATACTAGATAAACGCATTCTAGAAAAATCAACTGGTCTTATAAATACCACAGAGTTTGTTCAATAACATTCATCACTCTTTCTTCCGAACATTTTCTATTACTCTACTCATTGCCACTACTACTTCCTCGCATCAACTTCAGCTTACCTTTATGTGTGTTTGAAATGGCACATTTTCTAGAACCCACACCACTAGCCTATAAATATTGTTTGTTATATCCACTTACTATTCATGTATCTCCCATACAAGTTCTTTTCCACTATTCTCCCATAGTACTGTATTTAAATCTTTCACCATCGCCGTTTCCTTCCCAGCATTTTTAGGTAACTGAAATTATATACAAGTACATACACTTTCAATTGCTTCTGGCTTACATGTGTGCTTTCGGCAATTTTTTTCTACCTTTACATTATGCTTTGTCATTTGCAGAAATTGTGTAGATCGCAGATGACATTGGAACTAATTCATACAAATACATGACTTCTGTAAGAAAGTATTTGGTAATTCACACAATAGCATAGGTATATGCAGTTTTGATTCTTTTTTCTTTTTTTTTTAAAACGTCTAATTACTGATAAATGTAAGTTTTAACTAACCCTGTGAAGGCATGAAACAAAACCGTAGGAGGGTAGGTGTTTTTAATACCTTTTTTTTATAATATATAAAAGATATCTACTGAAGTGTTATTTCTTATAGAATAACACGAAATGCAAACATAATTATCAAAGATGAAATTTTTAATTTCGGATATTTTGGAAAATATAAACTTTGAGTAAGATAGTGTAACGACCCGGAAAAAATGCGATCTTGGTTATTCGATATACAACACATATCGACCATCCAAGGATCGAAAATAACCGAATAGTTAATGAAAGAAGTTAGAGGGTGAGAATAGATAAGATAGAAACTTAGAATAGAAGAAGAAGAAGAACACAACATCAGAGTAACACGAACCTCACAGCGGAACGGGTAACATATAATATATATAACATAAATTTGAAATATAAATCTGTACTTGAATACACATCATTATCAAAGTACAACACTTACAACACAGCGGAAATAAACTATAGCTATATGATCATGAAGCCTCCTGCTCTAGCTCTTCAAGTATCTGTAAATCCCGACTACTTGACTGCCCGTACAAAATTTGGGCATCCAAGAGTTTAGGGAAAACAAAACAAAATAAACTCCGGGTCAGTCATGGGACTGGTGTGAGTAAAACAGTTTTAAAACTGTTTGAACAAGTAAACGATATCTCATAAGCCCACGCCGTATAACGGAACGGGTTTTTCCCTTATGAGAATCCAAAATATCTATATATCAAAAACCTTTTGATATTATAATAATGTCTATCAACCACAATATAATAATCATCTAGCAGAAACGCTTTCATCTCACATTCTACATATATAGTATACAATCAAAACCGCAAGCACGTATTGGGTAATGGATTTCCAACTATGACAAGGTATGGAACCACCTTTCTCTAGTGTACCTCTAGAGAGGAATACACTGGGTTCAACAAGAACATCTTACAACCCGGCCACACATGACCGACCACTCATTTCGCTTGAGTGTATCGAATGTATATCACCAACGGTTGGGATCAACAACCGTTTCCCGAATGGGACAGCATTAACAATAGATTTTTAGAAGTAAATGAAACTCTAGATCAGGTGATTATACACCCTAATAGGTGCGACCTACATAGCCATGCTACCTGCCCGATTTCTGTCATTTACCGGTTGATGAGGCTTGAGGTTACGCTTTATCATCACATCAGATTCACTTCGAATGCCACATTGTCAGATCCATCGAAAATCACTAATTGACGTATACAACAGTACATTACGTGTTAGCTAAAGAAGTTTCCTTCTCCGCTTCCACTCTTGGTACGGTTGAAGAAATCAATGTACGTGACCTTTCTGGAAATACTCTGTCAGACATTCATCCATACAAGTCATCCAGGAACAAGATGAACCGAAGGCACTATTCAATACATCCATCTTAGGCACTGTTATCTAAGACTTATACAATAACCCTTGCACTTTACTCTGTCTTCAATTATCTTTGGCATATATGATTTGCAACGCTTATGCCAATACAGAGTGGTTCTTTGGATAATAATCCAACCGGTCTCTACATATTAACAACGTTAAAATGGTCAAAAACTTCGATAGTCGGTGAGTTAACTATCAAAGAAAAATACGTGTGCAAACAACGATATTATTTCCAGATGGAAATTTTATCGATCAATCATCATTCAACATTTATCTCTTTAGTTCATTAATTTTCTTATCTCATGTTTCCATATATTCTAAATTCTTATTTTTCTATTATCAGAAGACATTTCTGATTCGTCTTTGGAAAACATTTCCAAAACTTCTTAATTGGGATTTAATCAGATGTTTAAAACTATATTGCGATGACGACTCAAACCACTATGCTAAATTACTAAATCCACTTCACACTCTAACCGTAACCATTTCTTAATTAAAAACGCAGTTAATCAAGTTGGGGTATAGCTACCTCTCAGACCTTAACTGAACCACCTTTCAAATCTCGAAATAGATAAGATTCAACTTTTTAACTCTTTAACATTCCTTACGAACCCTCGAATTCTATTTACGAACCCCCTTCTTTTACAAGTTTACGTGATTATAACAATGGTGTTATAATCTCCTGCATCCAAAATATATTATTCTTAATATGATTTTTATTTCCTAACTCGAATAATATAATGACAACTAATTTATTTACTCCTATTCGGTTTACTCTAATCTATAACTCTTATTTGAATAACTCCAACCTAATAACTCTTACTGGATTAACTCTTATTCGAATAACTTATATTCCATTTGCTTACTTTCTCGATAATCTCTTTCTTCGAATAAATCTTATTCAATTTAACTCCAGTCGAATAACTAGATTCGATCAACACACTTCGAATATTTCTGATTCGATTATCTTACTTCGAATATCTACTATTCGATTATCTCACATCGAATATCTACTATTCGATTCACTTCTTCGAATAACTAAATTCGATCAACTCACTTCGAATATTTCTGATTCGATTATCTTACTTCGAATATCTACTATTCGATTATCTCTACTATTCGATTCACTTCTTCGAATAACTAAATTCGATCAACTCACTTCGAATATTTCTGATTCGATTATCTCACTTCGAATATCTACTATTCGATTATCTCACTTCGAATGTCTACTATTCGATTCACTTCTTCGAATAACTAAATTCGATTAACTCATTTCAACTCTATTCGAATAAACTAAATTCGATTTACTCATTTCAACTCTATTCGAATAAACTAAATTCGATTAACTCCATTTGAATAACTCTGGTTCGATTAAACTCTATCGATTTACTCTAACCGATTTACTCTACGGTTTAACCTAACTGGTTTAACCCTAATGGTTTTACTCTAACTGGTTAACCCTAACTGATTAACTCTAACTGGTTAACCTTAACTGATTAACTCTTTGTCCTTATTCAGTTTCAAACATCGATGTTGAAATCGATTTTTTTTACTTCTTTATATAAGTCCTGGCTTATATATTCTATTTATCCAAATGATAAATATTTAACTTAATTTATAAATATCATTTATAAATCAATCTGCTCCTTTTATCTGTTTACTTCTTCATATATAAGTTCAGACTTATATATATCTATTTATCCAAAGATAAATATTTCCTTTATAATCTATTTGTAAATGTTTTACACATATTTCTCTTTCTATTTTATTTGTAAATGGTTTACAGAAACTTCTTTATTCATTCTCTAAATAAATAATCCCTTTTTATAACTTATTTATTTCCTACTGAATGTCCTTTTAATAACTTATTTATTTTCTAAGTCAATATCTCTTTATCTTATCCTATTTATTTAACAAATAAATAATCCAACTAAATATCTAATTTATTTATTCTAAATAAATAATTCACTTTATAATTATTCCATTTATAAAGATTTCCCTTCATATAAAATTCCACTTTAAAAAGATTTCCTATTTATAAATATTCCAATTTATAAAATCTTATGATTTTATATTCTATTTATGAATATTCTCTTTTTCAATATCCCGGTATGTTATGGTGTTTAACATATCAAGTTACGATGTCCAATATCGTCCATACACATATAATCAACAACAGATTATAAATCACGTCATATATCACAATATATGAAAACAATAAAATAACTGTTGAGGAATCCAGTCGGATTCCTCCAACCTGTTTCCCTGCATCCACAGATGTTACACAATAAAATCGACATCACTTTCAGTTCTGTATGATATATTCTGTTAAACAGAATCAATATAGAAATTCAACTAACTGACTAACAGCTCAATCAAACAGTCAACACACGGTCAATCAACCAATATTTAACAGTTCTAAAAATACAACATGAAATTATAAACTGTTCAGAGTTAGTGAGATTTACTCACTTTGGCAGTTCATCGTTAAAGAATGATAAACTGTTGCTTGATTTGAATCAAATAATTTATTTCATCATAAATTGTAACGAGCTTCGATTCACTCCCCGTCAGTTCCAGCGTGTAGTGCCCGTCCATACGATCCCAACGGATCTTGTTTCGCTGAATTTCGATACCGTATGGAGAAGTTATTATTTATACAAGACAACACATTAATTTAAATTTTAAATAAAACTAAATTCCTACTTCTAATTAGGCTTACCCTTTCTGTAAGGCCCAAACCCATTTCAAAAGAACCAGACCCGCACTTTCCCTTATCTTCCCCAAACACACTCCATCGCGACTTCCTCCTGTTGCATTTGATGGCCATAGCCGTAGGTTCTTCCACCTACATCTCATCCAATATTCATCGAAACTCAACAATGATCCTGCCGACGAACTTCTCTTCCCAAGTTCGCCATCCTCACCACCTTGACGTCCTATCCGCGGGCCCATCGGATTCATGTCGCTTGAAGCCATACAGTGAACATCGACATACTTGGATTCGAACTTCGCGCAAAAACCCACAAGTGAATCTACTTCTCACCACGAGTTCAAATATACACTCGGAAATCCAAATCGACACTTCAAAATCCACCCAACGTTAACCCTAGCTCCGCTGTTCCCAAACTCGAGCGTCGGCAACCTCCATCGCAAACTTCCATACGTATATCAATTTGAAGCACTTGAAACAAGGACCTCATATATATAGGTTTTGGGATTTATTGAATTTTATTTTCATTTCCATGGATTTTCTTTGTTCAACTTTTGGCTGTTGGTTTATACGGGTTTTTATATACCTGTGTTGGGGGTTGGTAAGAATTGTGGCTGAATAAGTTGAAACGTGGCCTCATTTTGATCCTAAGAAATGTTAGGATATTTTTTTCAATTTATATTTTATTTTATTTTCTTGATTTTATATTCGTCTTGGGTCCTTAAAAATTCCTGTGAACACATACAATACCCAAAAATCACGAAACTGCACATGTAGGTAGAGTTCTACATTACGGTCCCAACGAAACTGGTTTTGTCGAATTTCGACTCCGTTTGTTCACACAGCGTATTTTTAACCATCGAAATACTAACTGTTTTTTCACTCTAAAGATCCATACGGCCACACACTGACTCTAAAAATCATGAAAATTGAAATCTAACAATAATTTAACATTGCGGATCCAACGAAACTGGTTTTGTCGAATTCCGACTTCGTTTGCAAAAGTGGCTTATTTTTACAGCTCTGAATAACCCAATTAAATATATAAATATATTTAAATATAATTAAATTAAATATAAATTTATATTATCGTATATATTCACAGTGGAATACCATACAGCTCTAGAATATTCCTATATGAATTTCTAACTCGGTATTCACTTCTGGGTCAACCCGAATTATTTCTATTGAAATTCCTTTTTAAAATATAAATAATTCCTTTATAAATTATAAAGGAATTCCACTGCAACTTTTCTAAAATTTGATTTGGACATAAATAAAAATCTACATGATGAAATCCAGATTTTTCTCTTCCACTAGAAAGATATACTTCACCAGCTCCTAACGTTTCTTATTTCACAGAAATCCGACTTAAAACGAATTATGTATATTCAGTTGAAGTTCAAATCGCCAATTAACGAACTGTCGCGCCATTTCCGGCTCGATTTTAATTATAATATAATTATACGTTCAAACTTCGTTCAAATAATATATTCGTTATTCTAATTCAATTCTAAACTGAATTAAATATCACAGATGATCCATTTCACACCATATCGCCATTTCAGCCAATTCTGATTATTTCAGAATTAAATATATTATTTAATTTATTATTTTAATTAAATATTCACCATTATTTAATTCAAAGACCATGAAATCCTTTTAATCACCTTTTAAATAATTAAATTAGTTAATTATTATATTGCCGAGAATGCGGGTCATTACATATAGCATCTGCAACATGTACCAAACCTGCTCTAGGTTTGATAAAATAGTCGACGTCATCAAGTTTTGAATCCAATGAATGTGATGTATAAGAAAGGACTAAATTATTGCTTATAGAATAACAATCGACGTCCTCCAGTTTTGAATCTTTTAAAACTACTAAATTATATAGTTTTTTTTCATTACTCATCTTTATCACCCATTTTGAACCAAATTTGTGGATGTGTTTGCATTATTGTAGTTAAATGATTTATAGTTATAATATAATATTAATGATCAAACGATATTTATTTTTCAGACGGCAATGCACCAAAGATAGAGTCAAAATAGAAGTTCTAATATTCTAACTGATGAACAAAGAGAAATGTGTCATATGAGGGATAGAGTAAGAAGAAGAGCTATGAGTCAAGAACAACAAGAAAGTTACATAGCTCGGCGTTGTGAAACATATCGACAAGGAAGGGAAAGATCTCAAAGTGCATCTTTAGAAGCATAACCAAATATTATAGCCAATGAATCTCATACTTATCAAAAAGAAAGAAACCCAAGAATAAAGAAACAACCTCTTGGTGATATTACTAACACTCTAGGTATACTACATTTAAGATGTTTCAAACTATTATGGGTGTTATTTTTAAAATATATACCCAATTTACTTATCTTACAGGCAATGTATTAAAAATCATTGGTGATATCAATTCCCAATCTTAATATACTCCAGGTATTATGAGTGTATTATTATTTTTACCATATATTTTTTGTTTTTATTTTGTTATTCTAATAAAATTCTCATGGGATATGTCTTTGTAGGAACTTATTCTTTGGATCAAACCAGAAGATCTAGCATCTCAGAATGGAGTAGTGGTTGTGTTCATAAAAGTGATGTAAACGCAAAAACAAAACAACCTCTTAGTGATATTAGTAGGTATATTAAGAACAAGAGTTTCCAATCTCAATTCCCTACATGTATTATGAGTATGTATTATATTTACCATAATTTCTTTATCCATATGCTTTTGTTAATTAATTTAACAAAGTTCTCATATGATATGTTTCCTAGGAACTTCTTCTTTTCATCACACCAGAAGATCTTACATCTCAAAATGGAGTACTGATTGTGTTGAAAAAGATAATATAAATGCAAAATCAAAACAACCTCTTGGTGATATTACTAACACTCCAGGTATACTAATTTCAAGATGTTTCAAACTATTATAGGTGTTACTTTAAAAATATGCACTAAATCAGTTACCTTACAAGCAATATAGTAAGAACCAATGGTGATACCAATTTCCAATCTCATTTCACTCCAGATTTTAAGATTGTATATTAATTTTATCGTAATCTATTTCAGTGTTTTTTTGTTAGTCTGATAAAGTTTTTATCATAATTTATCATATACTAATTTACTAACACTTCAGGTATATTAAATTTAAGATGTTTCAATTTATTATGGGTGTTATTTTTATCATATACATTAATTTGGTTATCCTACAGCCACTCTATTAAGAATCGTTGGTGCCACAAATTTCCAATCTCAGTTCCCTCACAGTATTATGAGTATTCTTCATATTTTACATTCTTACTTTAAAAAAAACTCATGTAGTATACTTTTTCTAGGAACATCTTCTTATGATCCTTCTAAGAGATTTAATATCTCAAAAAGAAGTATTGATTGTGTCGATAGACACGATATAGATGCAAAATTAAAATGATCTTGCAGTGGTATTACAAATACCACAGGTATATTTTGCGAAATAAGTTAAAATCCTCTGTATTTTAGTTTTTATAACATGCATCCAATTTAGATGTGTTATAGTTAGTGCATAAAATACATTAAAATGCGTTTACTATCTAATATTTTAGTACATTATTATTTGTTTTTTGGTATCATATTGTATGACTTTCATATTTTACAGGTAGTATATTAAGAAATGTAAAGCCGGTAAGAAATGAGAAGCCAGTGAGATTACAAGCTCAATTTGATGGAGGTATTTGGTTTATCTCAAGAAACCAAGTTTTATTTTTATATTTTTTGGAGCGCTTTGTAATTCATTTCCCGCTTTTCTCCAGAAAGTAGTTCTAATGCCTACACCTGCAATGGTTACTTGTCAAATAAGTCTCAGCAGTTAAAGGAGTTCGAGAATACTGGTACTGTATTTAAAATGTTTTTGTTCAAGTAATGTTGTTTCATTTCAACTTTCTTCATTTTTAAAATCTTAACAATATTAATATATTCTACAGAGAGTGTGGGAACTTATATTTCGATCTTAGAAGATGAAATTTATGATTATGATCCAAATGAAAAAAAATGATCTTTGACGATGTGGTTTATGACATGCAAAATATTTCTTCCACTCAAGTTGAGCATGCAGATAAGAAGAATATACCACTTTGTCCTGAGCAAAGATCTCTTGGCTTTCCATCAAAAACATGTAAATATTGTGGAGCAACTATGTGGAATGAAGATAGAGTAAATAAGAATAATATGAAAGAGGAGCCAATATTTTCAATTTGTTGTGCCAAAGGAAAAATCTATCTTGAAAAAAATCCACCTACTCCTGATTATCTACATCGTGTGTATTTTGACAAAGAGAAAGGACCTGCATTTCGCAAATCACATAGATTATATAACTGTGCCTTATCCATGACATCTGCCGGTGGAAAGATTGATCATTCTATCAATAAGTCAAGGGATCTATTTATTTATAAGTTAGGTGGACTTAATCATCATGAGATTGGAAGTTTATTTCCGCTCAAGGGCGAAATGCCAAAATTTTGTCAGTTATACATATATGACACAAAACATGAAATTTCTAACCGTATGAAAGTTAATAGTGCACAAAATTCTAATCAGATTGTTCCGGTGATTTTAGAAGGTCTGGTGAAAATGTTGGATGAAATTAATCCTTTGGTTAAATATTTTCGCAAGGCACGTGATCGTTTTAAGAATGATAATATTGTTGATATGAAGATCATGTTCAAAGAGTCAAGAGCTCAAAATAGTCGTGAGAATCATATCACAAATTTAGATGATCAAGTTGCTGCACTAATTGTGGGATGTAGGGATGTACATGTGGACAACGTGACATCCTCATTACAAGCAAGAGTGGATATCTGCAGGGCATTACATTCATGCATCCAGAACTGATGGCATTGTAATATCCTCTTTTATTCCCAAACGGTGAAGATGGCTTTCATGATGAAATGTACTTTGTCAATTCAGATGGTAGGTAGATTAAATTCATCACATTATGCCACCGGAGAACTATGGTACTTAAGTATGCTACTCACAAGGATAACTAGACCTACATGTTTTGAAGATTTACGTCGTTTGGAGATATCATTTGCAATACCAATCGTGAAACTTGAGATGCAATAGGCTTATTGAATGATGATGATGAGTAGCATGAGGCTTTTGCGGAAAATAATTCGACTGCATTCCCATGGAAATTACACTCATTGTTTGTCCATATTATTACAAACTGTCAGGTAACCGATAATGCACGGCAGATGATATCTTACATAAACTGAAGGTGCTTACTGGAAATCCTAATTCGAAGCCGAGTGATGAACAATTACAAAATTATGCTCTGGCTGGTATGTTATGTTTTATCAGATATATATTATATATATTTCATTATTAAGTTTTAATGTTGTTTACTGAGTTCCAATTACATTCTTACATAATTTAATATATTCAAAATATTGTATCCTGATGTTACAATCTTATCTAAAATATAATGTTTTTTCTATACAGAAATTGAGATAATATTGAACACAATTGGTAAATCATTGAAGGATTTTCCCATTATTCCATTGTCATCTAGCCTCTATTTGGATAAGTCCAATAACAAATTGATTTTAGAAGAAAGGAGTTATGACACAAATCAAATGTATAATGAACACAAGGATTTGTTTTCTAAGTTATATGTTATACAAAAGTGTGTTTACGATGCAGTCATGAATTCTGTTTATAACAATAATAGAGGTATTTTATTTGTGTATGGAAGTGGAGGGTGTGGAAAGACTTTTCTTTGGAGGACTATAATTTCCCGCCTAAGATCAGAGTCTCTAATTGTTCTTGTGACAACCCCAATTTCGACAGACCTATTTCTTTTTTCAAAAACTCCAATCTATCGAAACTCGGGTTAAGTTGCTTTGGTATCCTGCAGAAAAGACAAAGGCATAAAATATGTAAGAGTTTAGAAAATATCTCATAGTAGAATGGATAAAATATAATGTAATCAAAATATAGCCTTACCATATTAATAATACTGCCTAACCAGTATCCAAGGCTATCATGTCCCTGCCATAAATCTAACCTGCGAGTATGTTATGAGGAGGGGGTTAGAACACAAGTTCTAATGACTGGATTTAAACCATACACTTTGGATAATCCTACATATACCGTTCAATCATATTTTCTTATTTAATAGGTTACTTGGGGCTATGCAGTTAAATCCCGGCAAAATCCCCGCTATAGCCCGTAGCGCTCTCCGGCCGCTACGCTATTTCAATTTAGCGCTTATGAACAATACATCTGCTTTAATCCACGCAATTTTCCTCTGCATCCGCTAAATCAATGCTATTTAGCACCCGCTTTAACAATATTAATATATAGAGAATGATTTGACCAGTTCTCCTTTAAAATAAATCAAAAAAGTTAATGTAAATAGATAATTTTAAGTCATAAATGACTTATATAAGATAGAAATATATAGTAATCATCGAATCTAGAGTGCATAACCTTGATATTCTTTGATTTTGTTATATAATATTAATTAATGTTCATTTCTCCTACATACATGATGCAAGAATGATAATTAATCAATTTTAATTATATAGTTTTACACCTAATTAACATTTTTACACATCCGCTATAGCCCCGCTATTTCCCCGTTTTATCCCCGCTACAACTTTTTACACCTCTACCGCAATAGAGACGCTAAGCGCTTTAACTGCGCAGACTTGGGTTAACAGCCCTCAACGATTACACACACGTCGTACCCATTTACTTCCCAATGGATTAACCTAATATAGTATATATGTAGCTACCCTCAATATCGAGGTACACCCCATGATACCCCACTCTCACGGTCTCCACCGTAATGCCACCGAAATGCTCGCAGTCCCTCATCCTACGCCGGAGTGATGTACGGATCTCTATATAACAATGTTACAATTAGCATATATCTGCCATCATTACGCTACGTAAGCGTACGGACTGCCACCCTCGATCAAATCAGATCTCATACCAGAGTAATGCCCTCAAGTCAACGATACACCACAAAGAGCATATATGCATGTATCTAGACTGTCCCTCGTACATACCGTTAATTGTAGCTTGATGCCTCAATCACACGTCCTCTAATGTGCACCGAGTTCCGTAGCAGGGCGATACAAGAAAACACAGAACTCGGTCGGGAGATTTTCCATATCTGTACAGGCCCGTCTTTAAAGAGCCTTTTTATACAGATATACCTAGGGTCTGTTTTCATTGTGGTTATGGCCCCACCTCGGACCCTCCCTCAACTAGTAAAGACTACAATAGCTAAGCGACTTCCCCTACGCAAACAATTTAAACATCCTTGTAGCATCTCCCCTCAACCCCTTACCCTGATAGTGAAGGGTGAAATGGTATCTTGGGTTTAGCTTTAGTATTTTCGCATCCCACTGGCTGTCGATGTTGGGTATCCGACGATCTACTATCCTTGTTGGTCGTGACCCTCCACCTCCCCATGAGGCAACCGCTGAATCACCCTGGTGTCACCGTGTCATAGCATTCTGACTGCATAACTACATCTTCCACAAGTTGTGGATGCTGGATATGCCGGTCAGGCCCGGGCAGACTTCTTCCACAAGTCGGGCCTAACCTCGTGTCATAGCCCGTCTCATATTTGCGTACTTTGACCTCTCACATAAGGTTCAACATTAGTGGTTGCAGGATATGCCGGTCGGGTCCGGGCAGACTTCCACCACTAATGCAACCTAACCTCGTGTCATAAGTGCAATTACATTTTCTAATTGTAATCCTAAGCATTCATTATTAATCAACTAATTATACCTATGTCTTTATAGGTGCTCATTCCCATTTACCCAATTATATTCATGATGGATCATATGTCTAAATTCATATTATTCAAATTATGCCAATTCATATGTTACATATCCCGTTTGCGCCCAAATCATTTTTCTATACTTATGATCCAATTTAAGATCTTTAAATATAATTTGGTCGATGCCCCAAACCCATATTTATTTATTCAATTCTATGTTAACATGAATCCATATAATCATATACTTACTCCAATTATTCCTTGTATATAATTGGGACAAATTTATATGTAAACTTTTTAGCACTCCAAATAATCCAATATATGAATTTTTCCCACATGTTCAAATTAACATTATAACATATGAACATTCCAACATTTCAACTGATTCAATCTATGAATTATTCATATTAACAATTTGACGTTATATTATGCTAATCATTCCCACATATCATTTACACCATTTTAATTATCATTAGCATATGTTCAGGCATCTTAACATGTCATATTCCAATTTTTCATAATGGGGAATGCTAAACGGTGATATACCATTATTGAAAATAATATGGTTTAAATCCACTCACCTCATAAGCTTTCCAAATCCTGGATCTGGTCTAGATTTATTCTTCCATGATTTTCCCCCTAATTGAATTCAAAACCTAACAATCATGGATTTACTATTTTTACTAAAAGAGAAAAAGGAAAAGAAAGAAGAGGAAAAATTGAATGGATCGGATCCGGAATGTTACCTTGCTTCCATGATTCAATAATCTTTTTTATTAATGTTGATTCTCTCTTCCAGATCTGGATTCATAATTCTCCTAGGCTAATATTTTAATTTTCAGAATAGATTTTAGAAGAGAGAGAGAGAAAGTAATGGCAGAGCTCCAGCATAGCTTTAGAATTATGAGTTTTAGGGTTACCTATATGGCCTTATTTGTAGGTGCTCAAGACCTTACTGTACACGCAGCACTGAGTTAGCATTGAACCCAGTTAAGAAAATAATCCAGGTTTGCAGATGAATCTAGCCGGATCTTATCCTACACGCAGTGTTGAGTCAGCATTGGGTCCCGCTAGCTGTTTTGGTGCAGAAATTTGGTTTTTGAATTTATTTAACTTTTACATTCACATGGAATCTTCTATTCGTATACAATTCTTATAACAACCATTTTACGCGTATAAATATACATACAATTTTTGTTTGTTTTCAAAATTCAAACGGTGTTGCACCGTTATTTGATTCTTGCTATATTTCATTGACTGCAGCCTTATCTTGAATTTTATCTCTTGTATACATATATTTCTATATATATATATATATATATATTCTCACATATATATATATACATATATTTTCTTTATTTCCTTATATGTACATTCTTATCCTTTCAAATTTTGAATTTGTATACATACATATATTTGTATGCGTAATTGGCCCTCTCTAAAACAAAATAAAAAATTATGTCACCATCGAGGTTCGAACCCCTGACCACTATGTTGTAAATCCCATGCCTTAATCAACTAAGCTATAATGTCTTTTGTTTATAAGTTTAGAAATAATGGTAGTCAAGTTTCTTCTTCTTTTACCTTATTCTCATGTTTTGCTACAATACTTCATTTAAACGTGTCTCTTTCACCTTAACTCAGTTTTCTGCAATCCATAGGTCTAAATTGACTAGAAAATCGACACGAAAGTAATGACTCCAATCCTATGGCCAAATTCTTGAAGCTTTTCAAATTTTCCTTTTTTTTAAATATGCATTTTAATCGCATTACATTTCTTCGTATTGCATGTAATTTATTAATCTTTTCTTAATTTCAATGCATGAACTTATTACATGCAATTATATTATCATATTTTATTTTATTGTCATAAAATGCGGGGTGTTACATTCTTCCACCCTTAGGAAATTTCATCCCCGAAATTTGATAAGGGAAAAATCAATTTACCCCTCGCATAATATACATCCATCATGTGTGCGTCCAATTTTTGCAAACATTATGCACTTGTGCAAAGTGAAATACAACATAATAATATATGTATGCTTAAGTCGTACCTCCTATGTGTATGCAAATTTTCAAAAATCCTTTTATAATATGATGCTTACATCCTAAATATTCTGGCAGTTCTATATGAATGTAATATTTTGAAAATTAAAAGATATTTTATCCAAATTTTCCCATAGTCTTACTGAGTAAGAGCGTAGTTCATCCAGTTGTTGCATCCATAATCCTACCAACCAACTTTATTTTTCGAAATTCGAAAAAATCTAATTTCCTAAATTCGATTTCTTATGTTACAAAAAGGTGGAAAATGGAAAATTTCACGCCGTCCATTTTTCTTTTATAAACCTTTTTCCAACTGTATTGGGATTTTATGAAACTATTTATAAAGATTTCCTATCCAAGCACAACCCACATAAGAAAATTTTATTTGTTGTACCTTTTCATTTTCATCTTATCTTGGATTTTTTTTTTCTTAAAACATGGTTTGGCCCTTTTTCAGTTAAATTTCCTTCCAAAAATTAAAAGTGACAAAACTTTATTTTCCTCATGGAAACTTTCTTTTGCCAAACCATAAAAACATGTCATCTTTAAAAAAAATGTAAATCATCATTTTTTTCCAAAGACAACTATTTTCTCAATCTGGTTTATGACTTGTTCTTACCTATAAATTGGTTCAGTCTCTTACTATAAGGTGCTAACATCCACTCTATTCTAATTTTCTACAACTTATTTTGTCCACCCAACAATATTCTCTTTTAAACAATTTATCAAAAAATAATAGCCAAAAGAATAGAGACTTCAAAACTTTCTTGATTAAAAATTCTTTTATGAAATATAACAAGAAAAACTAGTGACCTACACATGCTCTATAATATGCAATTTTGCTAAGAGAATTTTACTTTAAAACTCAATGTGTACTTCTTTAGATATTTTAAAATTATAACTTTTAAGATTAAAACTTGAAAACACCATAAACCATTTTTTCCCCAAAACTTTTACAATTTCAAATTCTTAAAAGTTAACAATGGGGATAGACTCAAAATGGGTTTCCAATTTTCTTCTAGGTTTAACTATACACCCCCCAAGGTCAATTCTCTCAACTATATATATTCCTAATCCATTTTTTTCTTTTTAACCTTTTCCAATTTATAAGTTTTTCAAGCCCACTAACCCAAAATACTAATCATATGGGATTTACTTTTCTTCCAAATAAAGTATATTGTACACTCTCTACCCAATTTACCTAAGGGTCTCAGATTTCTATATTCATTTCTTTAGTGTACAAAATAAACATCCCATTTCTTACCATATTATACTCTTTCTATTAAGTGGGTTCCTCTTTGGATCTAGGTATATATAATATATTTATATTTAAAAAAAATACAAATATGTTCACTCACTATTATATAGGAATCCTAAACCTAAGCTCTGATACCAGATGTGACAACCCCAATTTCAATAGACCGATTTTTTTTAAAAGAACAACAATCTATCGAAACTCGGATTAAGTTGCTCTGGTATCCTGTAGAAAAGACAGAGACATAAAATATGTCAGAGTTCAGAAAATATCACACAGCGGAATGGATAAAATATAATGTAATCAAAATATAGCCTTGCCATATTAATAATAATGCCTAACCAGTATCCAAGGCTATCATGTCCCTGACATAAATCTAACCTGCTCGTATGATATGAGGAGGGGGTCAGAACACAAGTTCTGGTGATTGAATTTAAACTATACACTTTGGATTATCCTACATATACCGTTCAACCATATTTTCTTATTTAATAGGTTACTTGGGTTAACAACACGCAAGGTTTACATGCACGTCGTACCCATTTACTTCCCAATGGATTAACCTAATATAGTATATATGTAGCTACCCCCAATATCGAGGTACAACCCATGGTACCCCACTCGCACGGTCTCCACCGTAATGCCACTGAAATGCTCGCAGTCCCTCATCTTAAGCCGGTGTAACGGCTCGGATTTCGCCCGTCCCCAATCGATCGCAAGATCGATCAAGACCGTTCAAAACCCGCGTACGTTAACTTTGGGCATACAACACATCAGAACAACAACACAGACTTTTATAACATCAATAATAAATGTTACATCAGAGTACAGAATATCGATCGATTGGGGACAGGAGAAATTCGGGTCGTTACAGCCGGAGTGACGTACGGATCTCTATATAACAATGTTACAATCAACATATATCTGCCATCACTACGCTACGTAAGCCTATGGACTTCCACCCTCGATCGAATTAGATCTCATACCAGAGTAATGCCCTCAAGTCTACGATACACCACCTAGAGCAGATATGCATGTATCTAGACTGTCCCTCATACATACTGTTAATTGTAGCTCGATGCCTCAATCGCACATCCTCTAATGTGCACCGAGTTCCGTAGCAGGGCGATACAAGAAAACACGGAACTCGATCGGGAGCTTTTCCATATCTGTACATGCTCATCTTTAAAGAGCCTCTATATACAAATATACCTAGGATCTATTTTTATGGTGGCTATGGCCCCACCTCGGCCCCTCCCTCAACTAGTAAAGACTATAAGAGCTAAGCGTCTACTCCTACACAAACAATCTAAACATCCATGTGGCGTTTCCCCTCATTCCCTTACCCAATTAGTGAAGGGTGAAATGGTATCTTGGGTTTAGCTCTAGTATTTTCGCATCCCACTGGCTGTCGATGATGGGTATCCGACGATCTACTATCCTTGTTGGTCGTGACCTTTCGCCTCCCTATGAGGCAACCGCCGAATCACCCTGGTGTCACCACGTCACAGCATTCTAACCGCATAGCTACATCTGCAGTCCAAGCCCACCCACCTAGTAGTTACGTGCAGAACCAACCTCTACGAGCACATCCTAAGACATTTGTCACCACACAGAGGACTACTAGGAGCACCTTACGTACCTCGGGAAGCCGCGTGCTTCCCCTTCCAGTCCTTTGAGCCTTCAGAACAATCAGATGAATGTGCGCTCCCTTCGTGCCTTATAACACCTCGATGATTTACCCCGTTGGGTTATTCACCCTTAACCATACGCACTGGTCTAAGCGCCTTATGTTGTTAGACCCTATGTCTAAACATTCGTTTACACGTTTACCTCACCTCATTAGGTTTCCAGTTAACTTGGTTATTCCCATTCATATTGAATTCTTATTCAAATTACCAAGTTTCTCTTGCTTATTAATTTCAGTCATACAACTTAATCCATTTAAGTTTATTAATAAGCCCACAACATGTTATTCTCTAGATTATGGCCCAAGGTCTGTAATATGTAATTAAGTATATCCAATTCACATGTTTTCTAATTAACATGTCACTTACCATTTATGATTAAATATAACTTATTTCATTTCATAAGTTTTCCTCATCCTTTCTCATTTAATCATAATTCCATTTTACATTGTCAATACAACTTATCGCTGTTTACTTATCAAGTTAGTTCTATTAACTAAGGCCCATTAATAAGTTTCTCTACCCGTTTATTATAACCTATGCTATAATTTCCTCTTGTCCCTAGGACAAGCCTAAACATTCTTAAGAACGAGTTTCATACTTCCAAGCTTACAGATTACTCAATTTATAATTAAGTACAACTTCTTATATTCCGTATATTTCCCCCCTTTATTAACTGGTTTCAGGTTTTCCCCTTTTCGGATTTCTTAATTTATAGTTAAGTGTCACTTATCTCATTTCACCAGTTATCCAATTTATTCATTAGTTTATTATGCATGTCCAAATTCTATCACTTCTACAAGTTATGCTTACTCTAAAAGGTGTCTTTAATAACATAACTTTATTATTTCTACCGGTTATGTATACCACTAGGTATTTTTAATTACATAACCTTATCGGGCTAAGTTTGCGGGCCTATATGTAAATATACACACCCCCTCAAATTTGCTTAGCCCACCCACTGTCCAACCAATTTTACTTAACCCTAACTTTGGTTCATATTCATACAATCCCTATGGATTAGATTACGTTAAGTAGTCCAATTCATTACCATGTCCATTTATGGTTTATAATGGGCTAGACCTCCCACGTAAGGCCTACAACTTGTGGACGCTGGATATGTCGGTCGGATCCGGGCAGACTTCTTCCACAAGTTGGGCCTAACCTCGTGTCATAGCCCGTCTTGTATTTGCGCACTTAGACCTCTCACATTAGGTTCAACATTAGTGGTTGCTGGATATGTCGGTCGGGTCCGGGCAGACTTCCACCACTAATGCAACTTAATTTCGTGTCATAAGTGCAATTACAATTTCTAATTGTAAACCTAGGCATTCATTATTAATCACCTAATTATACCTATGTCTTTATAGGTGCTCATGCCCATTTACCCAATTATATTCATGATGGATCATATGTCTAAATTCATATTATTCAAATTATGCCAATTCATATTTTACATATGATCCCATTTGCGCCCAAATCATTTTTCTATACTTATGATCCAATTTAAGATCTTTAAACATAGTTTGGTCGATGCCCCAAACACATATTTATTTATTCAATTCTATGTTAACATGAATCCATATAATCATATACTTACTCCAATTATTCCCTGTATATAATTGGGACAAATTTACATATAAACTTTTTAGCACTCCAACTAATCCAATATATGAATTTTTCCCACATGTTCAAATTAACATTCTAACATATAAACATTCCAACATTTCAACTGATTCAATATATGAATTATTCATATTAACAATTTGACGTTATACCATGCTAATTATTCCCACATGTCATTTACACCATTTTAATCATCATTAACATATGTTCAGGCATCTTAACATGTCATATTCCAATTTGTCATAATGGGGAATGCTAAACGGTAATATACCATTATCGAAAATAATATGGTTTAAATCCACTCACTTCGTAAGCTTTCCAAATCCTGGATCTGGTCAAGATCTATTCTTCCATGATTTCCCCCAATTGAATTCAAAACCTAATAATCTTGGACTTACTATTTTTACTAAAAGAGAAAAGGGAAAAGAAAGAGGAGAAAATATTGAAGGGATCGGATCTGGAACGTTATCTTGCTTTCATGATTCAATAATCTTTTTTATTAATGTTGATTCTCTCTTCCAGGTCTGGATTCATAATTCTCCTAGGCTAATATTTTAATTTTCAGAATAGATTTGAGAAGAGAGGGAGAAAGTAATGGCAGAGCTCCAGCATAGCTTTAGAATTATGAGTTTTAGGGTTATCTATAGGGTCTTATTTATATGTGCTCAAGACCTTATTGTACACGTGGCGCCGAGTCAGCATTGAACCCAGTTAAGAAAATAGTCCAAGTTCGCAGATGAATCTAGCCGGATCTTATCGTACACGCAGTGCTGAGTCAGCATTGGGTCCCACAATTTGTTTTGGCGCAGAAATTTGATTTTTAAATGTTTGAATTTATTTAACTTTTATATTCGCATGTAATCTTCTTATGCGTATACAATTCTTATAACAACCATTTTACGCGTATATATGTATACGCACAATTTTTGTTTTGTTTTCAAAATTCAAGCGGTGTTGCACCGTTATTTGATTCTTTCTATATTTCATTGATTGCAGCGTTATCTTGAATTTTATCTCTTGTATACATATATTTCTCTATATATATATATATATATTCTCATATATATACATATATTTTTCTTTATTTCCTTACACGTACATTCTTATCCTTTCAAATTTGTATATGTACATATATTTGTATGCGCAGTTGGCCCTCTGAAAAACAAAGATAAAAATTATGTCACCAACGGGGTTCAAACCCCCGACCTCTATGTTGCAAATCCTATGCCTTAACCAAATGAGCTATAATGTCTTTTGTTAATAAGTTTAGAAACAATGGTAGTCATTGTTCTCTTTCTTTTACCTTATTCTCATGTTTTGCTACAATACTTCATTTAAATGTATCTCTTTCACCTTAATTTAGTTTTCTGCCATCTATAGGTCTAAATTGACCAGAAAATCACCGCGAACGCAATGTCGCTAATCCCATGGCCAAATTCTTGAAGCTCTTCGATTTTTTTTTAATAAAATATGCATTTTAATCGCATTGCATTTTCTCTTATCGCATGTAATTTATTAATCTTTTCTTCATCTCAATATATGAACTTATTACATGCAATTATATTATCATATTTTATTTTATTATCATAAAATGCGGGGTGTTACAGTTCTACCAGTTGCTTCATCCGGAATTGCTACGGCTTTGTTGCCGGGAGGAAGAACTGAGCACTTAAGATTCAAAATCCCACTAAAGCTAGATGATTCTTCTACATGTTCAATCTCCATGAATTCTGATATTGCAGAACTCCTTAGGCAAACAAAGCTTATTATTTGGGATGAAGCTCTAATGCAACACAGGCACGCATTTGAAGCTCTAAACTGTCCATTACGCGATATTATAAAGTCAGTTAGTAGTGAAAATTTTGATAAACCTTTTGGTGGGATAACTGTGTTGCTGGTGGGTGACTTCAGACAGATTTTGCCTGTAATTTATAAAGGTAATAGAAGTGTAATTATTAGCGCATGTATTTTTAGATCTCATCTTTGGTCCATATGTCGGGTTTTTAAATTAACACGCAACATGAGGCTAAATAAAGGAAATAATGATGGTGAAAGACGTCATATAGAAGCATTTAGTAAATGGATACTTGATATTGGTGAGGGTAAAGTTCCTATGGTTCAAAATGATTGTTCAAATGATATTCCACCAGAATTTTGTATTCAATCGAAGTCAAATAATATTGACAAATTTATAAATACCGTTTTTCCAAACTTGGAGACATCATATACCAATGATGAGTATTTACGTGAAAGAACTACATTGACTCCCAGAAATAAGGTGGTTGATCATGTTAACAACCTGATTCTGAAAAGTCGGTATGTTCGACTTAAAGGATCTATATGGATAATGTGGAAATATATGTGATATACTAGCTAAAATGTGTAATAGTTTATGCAAATAAAGTCTAAATTATCGAGGTATATATCAAGTAAAAGAGACAATAGGAGTTTTTATGTAATGACCCGGATCCTTAGGGGTTAATTTTTGAATTTTTTTTTTTTTTTAATATTGGGTGGAAAATATAAATGGAATTTTATATTAAGTTATCGATTTAATAATCAATTTCGATTTAATATCGAATATATTAAAATAACAGAATACGAAAATGGAATTAGTTGAATTCAAGTTTTTAATTTAAATTGAAAACAGTTCAAATAATTAATATGAAAATTTAACGGTAATAATATTTAATTATTATCAAGGAGAATAAATAGTTTGAAATTTAAATTATATCAATTTAAATTAATATCTTCAACAGATGGTCGAATCAGACTTCGTGACCTATCCCAGTGTGTCCGGAACAGGGGTATTACCCTAAGATTGACAGTTGTCGGTTTCAGAAAGGAGTTTGCAGTCAAGGGTTATTTAATCTTTTGGATACAGTTTTTATTTAAATTAAATTTAAATAAATTAAAATAGTGGTGGTCAGAAGAAAAACACAAAGGAGAAATAAATAGACTCACTGTCCATTTCAAAACCACAGGAGCAAATTAGACGTGGGTTCTTTTCTTTCCACCCGTTCAGTCTATAATAGTAATCAAAGCCGAGCTCCCTTATATAAATCAAAACTAAAATCGGATTTCCTTCTAAAATCAAAATCTTTAAAAAGGGGTATTTCGAAAGCTTCTAACTTTATTCGATTCAATGGTCTCCAGTACGAGGTGGATGTGGCGCGAGCATCTGATGTTCGAAGTCGAGCCATACCACTTAAGGTGGTTGCAAATCGTCGATACAGGAGGGTGTAAGGACAGAAGAAATGGGGCGTTGAAATCAGGTTAAGGAGGCGCTCGGGTCAGGTAAGTTTGATGGCCATCGATTTACAAATTGATGGCGTGTTTTCTGAGCGATGCACTACAGCTAGAAGGGTTCGCGACTTTCAGAACATAGCTGAGTGGAGTACGGGTTTGTGGATCTCGAGGGAGTCGCGTTACAGGAGCTCGATTTAAACCTGGGAACGCTCGAGTTCGACTCAGTGGATGATGGTTTGAGATGTACTGCTGATGGACGTGGTTCAAATGGGAATCAATGTCGTGGGTTGAGCGAGATTGGCAGAGGGATTTTAAAGTGGTGAGAAGAGAGTGCGAAAGGAGGAGATGGAAACTCGCTAGCAAGATGTTTGTCAGAATGCCGAGTGGATGATCTCCGTGTTGGGCTGATTTCCATCCATTTGGAGCTGTAGGGATTTTACTTCCTAGTTGATCATTTTATTCGCAAGGACAAAAAGGTATATGTTTTTACCGGAAATTTAAATACCTAGGATTTTATTTGATCATTTGTTCAACTAGTTAATCAAATTTAATAATAACAAAAATCGTTATCTTATAAATGTAAATTCCCACTTATACGAGGTCCAAACTCAAGAAATCCGTCATGTAGACTCGTAACAAGGAATGCTGACAACTGAAGAGAATTTGGAAATCTGCTAAAGCTCGATAAATTTAAATTAGAGCGGATTGCAATAAAAGACCCGGTGAGTAATTCTCACTCACCTGTTTGTTTAGAATTATTTTTATATCGTTAAAAATAACTGTTGTTGCTTGTTTGAATGTTGTTAGGTTGATTTAAAATATATATAGTTATTTAGGATTGGTTGACTATTATATATATATATTGGGTTGATGATTGGTTGGATTCCCGCAGTCTCATTAGCGGATGCCCGCAGTACCATAGCGGATGATTACCCTATACGCCCCACGCTATGATTAGTGGATGACCTTCTATACCGCGATATCCTGCCTCGAAGCAGGATAGGTATTATTTATGTGCTAACATCTGTGGATGCAGGAAAACAGGTTGGAGGAATCCAACTGGATTCCTCAACAATATATTATCTGTTGTTGTTTGTTTGATTTCATATGTATTCCTATATGATGTGTTAAAAATCAAGTGATTGAAAATTGGTTGATCTGATTGTTGAAAATACCACTAGAGCTTGAATATTGATTTATAAAAATATCAAAAAGGGTATTTGAAATTTAAAAGGGGAATTCTATTTTTATAAATAGAATTTGAATTTTAAATGAAGTATAGAAACATTAACTTGTTTTGAATATATATAAACAAGTAATTGAATTTATAAACGTTGTTTATAAATGGAAAGATGGGATTTGAATCGAATTTATAAACGTTGTTTATAAATGGAAAGGTGGGATTTGAATTGAAGTTATAAACGTTGTTTATAAATAATGCCGAGAATTCAAATGGACTTTGAATATAAGGAATTGAATTAGAGATTTGAATAATCAAATTCAAATAGACTTTAAACAATAGATTTGAATATAGAAATTCAAATAGACTTTAAACTATAGATTTGAATATAGAAATTCAAATAGACTTTAAACTATAGATTTGAATATAGAATTCAAATGGACTTTATAATAAATAGATTTGAATATAGAATTCAAATGGACTTTAAAACTATAGAAAATATTAACTTGTTTTGAAGGTATATAAAACAAGTGATCGAATTTATAAACTTTGTTTATAAATGAAAGGTGGGTTTTGAATCGAATTTATAAACTTTGTTTATAAATGAAAATATGGGATTTGAATTGAATTTATAAACGTTGTTTATAAATGGAAAGATGAGATTTGAATTGAAGTTATAAACGTTGTTTATAAATAATGCAGAGAATTCAAATGGACTTTGAATATAAGGAATTGAAATAGAATTTGAATAATAGAATTCAAATGGAGTTTAACTATAGAATTTGAACATAGTATTTCAAATGGAATTTGAATATAGAAATTTAAATGGGATTTAAAATAAATAGATTTGGATAAATAGAAGTGGATTAGACTAAGAAGTTAATTAACAGATTTAATTAACAAATTGAGTTAAAACGATTGGTATAGTTAAAATAGATTGGACATGCATAAATATACAGGAGACAGGTTTGGAATAAAGTGTTAGAAGGTATATATATATATTGCCCGACAAAAAGGTACGTAGTTAATTCATATATGAGATTTTATGCGCCGTATCGGCTAGCCGCTTGGCTTTTTCTTTTTCTTTTTCTTTTTGAGATAAGAAGGACCGGGAAAGCTATTTGAAATTTCCCGATGCTCCCGGTATGAAGGAGGTTATGGCGAATTTTTCCGGGAATTTAAGGAGATAGAATATTTTTAAGATAATTTGATAGTTAGAAATCAACGTATCGAAATATATAGAAGTCGATAAGAAAACGAACTTAGAAATAGAATAGTATAATCAAAAAGGAAGTATAAGAATAAAATCTAGTAGGTATAGAAAGAGAAAATGTATATGTGTTTAAAGGTGAATAATCAGTTGTATGGTATTGATTATTCGAGTAAGTAGTCTTGTCTGTTTTGACGTTAAATGTTATTCAGTCAAGGTCTGAGAGGTAATTATACCCCAACTTGGTTGATTTCATGATATACCGATAAGTAGCAAGATTTAGGCTCGAAGATCAATATGGAATAAGAATTAGTTAAATACTGTATTTGGGTTGTCGTAACGATGTTTTACACAACATCTGTTTTAACCCAAATATGTGCAAAGCTTGGAAATAGAATAATGAACGTTTCCTAAGTATAGAAATAAACGAGATTGGAAATGTTTTCCAAAGAACGTTGAAGGCCAATATGGTTATTGAAAATATTTGGTTAACAAATATTGATAAAGAAATAGAAAAGAGATTTAATTAATGGAATATTAATTAAAGGTTCAGTGATTGTTGGATGTTTGGATGAACACTTGTTTTATTCGATAGTTAAATCATCGACTATCGAAACACTTGTTTTTATTCGATAGTTAAATCACAGACTATCGAAGTTTTGACCATCGTTGTCAATATGGAGAGACCGGTTGGATTATTATCAGAAGAACCACTCCATGTCGGCAGTAGCGTGCGAATCAGATTATATAAAGATAATCGAAGACGGAGTAGAGTGCAAGGATTTTTTCTATAAATAGAAATAGTGCCTTCAGTTCATCCTGTTCCTGGGTGACTTGTATGGATGAATGTCTGACAGAGTATTTCCAGAAAGGTCACGTACAATGATTTCTTCAACTATACCAAGAGAGGAAGCGGAGGAGGAAACTTCTTTTTAGCTGACACGTAATGTACTGTTGTAGACGTCAATTAGTGATTTTCGATGGATCTGACGATGTGACATTCGAAGTGAATATGGCGTGATGATAAAGCGTAGCTTCTAGCCTCATCAACCGGTAAATGACAGAAATCGGGCAGGCAACATGGCTATGTAGGTCGCACCTATTAGGGTGTATAATCACCTGATCTAGAGTTTCATTTACTTCTAAAAATCTATTGACGATGCTGTCCCATTCGGGAAACGGTTGCTGATCCCAACCGTTGGTGATATACATTCGATACACTCAAGCGAAATGAGTGGTCGGTCATGTGTGGCTGAGTTGCAAGATGTTCTTGTTGAACTCGGTGTATTCTCCTCTAGAGATATACCAGCGGAAGGTGATTCCATACCTTGTCATAGTTGGAAAAGCAAATACCCAATACGTGCTTGCGGTTTTGATTGTATGTATATGTGGAACGTGAGATGCAAACGTTCCACTAGATTGTTATTTAATTGATTTAGACATTATTATAATATCAAAAGAGTTTGATATAAAGTTGAATCAAGTGTTTGGATTTTCATAAGGGAAAACCCCGTTCCGTGTTATGCGGCGTGGTCTTATGAGATATCATTTAGTTTTCTGAAACTGTTTTAAACTGTTTACTCATACCAGTCCCATGACTGACCCGGAGTTTATTTGTTTTGTTCTACCTAAACTCTTAGGTGCCTAAATTTGTACGGGCAGTCAAGTAGTTCAGGATTTTTCAGATATATCTAAAGGAGCTTGGAGCAGGAGGCTTCAGCGTTATCTAGTTATAGTTTGTTCCGCTATGTTGTAAGTGTTGTACTCTGATAAGTGTATGTTATACAATTAAGATTTTGTATTTCAAAGATGTGATATATTATATTTTGTTCCGCTGCGATGTGAGATTCTGTGTTGTTATTTCTGTTCTTCTTCTACCTCTTTCTTCTATAAAAAAAAATGTCTCGTATTTTCGTGATATTTGGGTTGGACGTATGATGTATATAGTCAACTCTGATGTTATGGAAATCTGGGTCATTACAGTTGGTATCAGAGCTTAGGTTGAGCGAATACCTAGGCTTGTTGGAATGTGCTCATTAGAGATAGGATCAGTAGTATCCTAGAATGAGTTGAGTGTATATATATACGAGAGAGCGTATTTGTTATTTGATATAAAAACTGTTTTATATTGTGTTGACTAGTCTGTTGAGTGGATTATAAATTTTGGTCGAATCGTGGGACGCCACGAAGTCGATAGGAATTTATAAACACTTGAACAGGAGATTGGACATGATATTGTTTTTAAATAGTTAAGTTGATTGTTAGGATTATAATCAAATTAGATTATAAAACTGAAATGGTTATATATAACCAATGAAATTTGTATATGAAGTCAAATACAAATGAGATAAATTGAAATTGAATTCCAACCAGAATTCAAAATTTAAAATCCTGGGAGTTTGGAAAATATTTTTCTAAATGGATCTTTGAAAGAAATATAGCACTGGACTCATTCAGTGGCTGGAAAATAATTCTGATGATGGTCGCAACATCACCAGTGTTCATTTTCGAGTTTCTAAGTGACGAATTGCTGCCTTAGAGAAATTTTGATGAAATTTGTTTGAGGAGAAACAAGTTGTTTTAAAATTCAAATGTTTTGAATTTGGGATAGGTATAAATATATGTATATATTTATATAACTTCAAAGGAATTCAAATAGAAATATATGGCTTTGTTGTTGTTGTTGTTGAATTTGAATTCAAAGGAATTCAAATGAATTTGAATAAAGAAAGTCAAATAGAGATTTGAATATTAGAATTCAAAGAAAATATAAAGTTTGAAATAGAATTTTAGAATAAAAAGGAGTTTAAAATAGAATTTAAATTCAAAGGATTTCAAATGGAATTTGAATAAGGAATTCAAATGGAATTTGAATAAGGAATTCAAATAGAGATTGAAGATAAAGGATTTTCAGATAGAATTTGAATAAGGGATTTGAAGATAAGGATTTCAAATAGGAATTGAAGATAAGAAATTCAAATTGAATTTGAAGATAAGGATTTGAAATAGAATTTGAATAGAAGAAAATTCAAATAGAAATTGAATAAAGAAATTCAAATGGAATTTGAATATTGTAAATATATAGAATTTCACATAGTAGAGAAATAGATCGGGAATATTGTGTTGAAATGGAAAAATGGATTTGATATATATTAAAAATATATCAGATTGGAGTTGAATATATTATAAACAAAGTTAAAACGTTTATATTTATAAATATAATTAAAAAGAGCCCGCCATAGCGCGACAGTTCGTAATTTGGCAATTCGAACTTCAATTTAGTATACAGAACTCAGTTGAAGTCGGAATTCTTTGAAACAAGAATCGTCGGGACAGGTTGAACGATAGTTTTCTAATGAAAGAGAAAAATCTGGATTTCGTCGTATAGATTTTGAGTTATGTCAAAATCAAATTTTTAGAAAAGCAGCGCCAGAACCATTATAAAACCATAACGGTTTAATTAAATGAATAAAAGGATTTTAGGAAATAAAATCTGAATTGGCATTAGAAAAATCCAGACTGGAGATATAAGATAAATAGCAATGAACTCCAGTGAAGTAAGTGAAATGATTTTTAAAAGACAAAAATCATATTTTAAATGGTTAAATAAAATTAACTAAATTGGAGAAAAATTAGTTAATCAAAGTTGAATCGAAATTGGGTTTTTGGATAAGTGAAAGAGATTGAGAATTTATATTCAAAATCGAATATATAACTCGAGTTGAAAATATAATTAGATTAGTTTCTAATTAAGTTGACATATATTTGAACAAGTCATATTCAAATAAAAAGGGTGAAATAGGCAAAATGGTTAATTAGCAACTAGTTAATGGGAATTTGAATGATTGAAATTAGATTTAACTTAAGTAAGTTAAATGGATCGAAACGAATAAATTGAGTAAAATCAATGTGAATGAAATATGAATTGGGAAATATAAAGGAAATATATTTGTAACACAATACAAAGGGAGTTATGTGCAAACAAATAGAAGGAGAAATATTTGTAAAAACATGTACAAATAGAATTTAAAGGGGAAATATTTGTAAAAACATTTACAAATGGATTAAATGGAAGTATTTATTTATAGAAATAAATAGAATGCTATAGATGAGATATTGATTTGTTAAATAAATAGAATTTAATCAAAGGAATATTTAGAGGATGAATAGAAAATGGAAATCTGTTTTAACAGATAAATAGAAAAGATAAATTTATAAATAACAGTTTATAAATTAAATTAAATATTTATCATTCGATAAATGGAATATATAAGTCTGAACTTATATAGAGAAGAGATATTGGGTTTTAACACCGATAGTTTTAAATAGAAAGGGGTACACAACACTAGTATAAGTGAAGTGACGTTATTAAAGAGAACATTTATAAAGTGAAGAACTGTTACTAAAAGTAAATCTTTATAAATGAATAAACGTTATCCAATAGGAGTTATTCGAATAGGAGAAGTCGATTAGAGATAGAAATAATCGATTAGAGTAAGAATTAACCAATTAGAGTTAATCAGTTAGGGTTAATCCGTAGAATTTATCGAATATTTGTTATTCAAATAAAGAGTTAACCAGATAAAGTTATTGAATATTAGTTATTCGAATAGGATTAAAGGAGTTATCGATTATTTGTTAATCGAAATGAGTTATCGATTATTTGTTAATCGAAATGAGTTATCGATTATTGTTTAATCGAAAAGAGTTATCGATTAGTTTAATCGAAGTGAGTTATAGAATATTGGTTATTCGAAGGAGTTATCGAATTTAGTTATTCGATGGAGTTAATCGATAGGAGTTAAATCCAATAGAGTTAATTGATAAGAGTAAATTGAAGAGAGATAATCGAATATAGTTATTCGAAGGGAGGAGTTATCGAATAGGGATTTATTCGAAAAAGAGTTGCGTAAGGAAGTTTGAAATGTTGAGTATCAACATAAATAAGTTTTGAAAGGTTAATGGGTTTGTAGCACTTTTTCTACCTTAGCAATTTCGAGGACGAAATTATTTTAAGTGGGGAAGATTGTAATGACCCGGATCCTAAGGGGTTAATTTTTGAATATTTATTTTTTTTATTTAAATATTGGGTGGAAAATATAAATGGAATTTTATATTAAGTTATCGATTTAATAATCAATTTCGATTTAATATCGAATATATTAAAATAACAGAATACGAAAATGGAATTAGTTGAATTCAAGTTTTTAATTTAAATTGAAAACAGTTCAAATAATTAATATGAAAATTTAACGGTAATAATATTTAATTATTATCAAGGAGAATAAATAGTTTGAAATTTAAATTATATCAATTTAAATTAATATCTTCAACAGATGGCCGAATCCGACTCGTGACCTATCCCAGTGTGTCCGGAACAGGGGTATTACCCTAAGATTGACAGTTGTCGGTTTCAGAAAGGAGTTTGCAGTCAAGGGTTATTTAATCTTTTGGATACAGTTTTTATTTAAATTAAATTTAAATAAATTAAAATAGTGGTGGTCAGAAGAAAAACACAAAGGAGAAATAAATAGACTCACTGTCCATTTCAAAACCACAGGAGCAAATTAGACGTGGGTTCTTTTCTTTCCACCCGTTCAGTCTATAATAGAAATCAAAGCCGAGCTCCCTTATATAAATCAAAACTAAAATCGGATTTCCTTCTAAAATCAAAATCTTTAAAAAGGGGTATTTCGAAAGCTTCTAACTTTATTCGATTCAATGGTCTCCAGTACGAGGTGGATGTGGCGCGAGCATCTGATGTTCGAAGTCGAGCCATACCACTTAAGGTGGTTGCAAATCGTCAATACAGGAGGTTGTAAGGACAGAAGAAATGGGGCGTTGAAATCAGGTTAAGGAGGTGCTCGGGTCAGGTAAGTTTGATGGCCATCGATTTACAAATTGATGGCGTGTTTTCTGAGCGATGCACTACAGCTAGAAGGGTTCGCGACTTTCAGAACATAGCTGAGTGGAGTACGGGTTTGTGGATCTCGAGGGAGTCGCGTTACAGGAGCTCGATTTAAACCTGGGAACGCTCGAGTTCGACTCAGTGGATGATGGTTTGAGATGTACTGCTGATGGACGTGGTTCAAATGGGAGTCAATGTCGTGGGTGGAGCGAGATTGGCAGAGGGATTTTAAAGTGGTGAGAAGAGAGTGCGAAAGGAGGAGATGGAAACTCGCTAGCAAGATGTTTGTCAGAATGCCGAGTGGATGATCTCCGTGTTGGGCTGATTTCCATCCATTTGGAGCTGTAGGGGTTTTACTTCCTAGTTGATCATTTTATTCGCAAGGACAAAAAGGTATATGTTTTTACCGGAAATTTAAATACCTAGGATTTTATTTGATCATTTGTTCAACTAGTTAATCAAATTTAATAATAACAAAAATCGTTATCTTATAAATGTAAATTCCCACTTATACGAGGTCCAAACTCAAGAAATCCGTCATGTAGACTCGTAACAAGGAATGTTGACAACTGAAGAGAATTTGGAAATCTGCTAAAGCTCGATAAATTTAAATTAGAGCGGATTGCAATAAAAGACCCGGTGAGTAAATCTCACTCACCTGTTTGTTTAGAATTATTTTTATATCGTTAAAAATAACTGTTGTTGCTTGTTTGAATGTTGTTAGGTTGATTTAAAATATATATAGTTATTTAGGATTGGTTGACTATTATATATATATATTGGGTTGATGATTGGTTGGATTCCCGCAGTCTCATTAGCGGATGCCTGCAGTACCATAGCGGATGATTACCCTATACGCCCCACGCTATGATTAGTGGATGACCTTCTATACCGCGATATCCTGCCTAGAAGCAGGATAGGTATTATTTATGTGCTAACATCTGTGGATGCAGGAAAACAGGTTGGAGGAATCCAACTGGATTCCTCAACAATATATTATCTGTTGTTGTTTGTTTGATTTCATATGTATTCCTATATGATGTGTTAAAAATCAAGTGATTGAAAATTGGTTGATCTGATTGTTGAAAATACCACTAGAGCTTGAATATTGATTTATAAAAATATCAAAAAGGGTATTTGAAATTTAAAAGGGGAATTCTATTTTTGTAAATAGAATTTGAATTTTAAATGAAGTATAGAAACATTAACTTGTTTTGAATATATATAAACAAGTAATTGAATTTATAAACGTTGTTTATAAATGGAAAGATGGGATTTGAATCGAATTTATAAACGTTGTTTATAAATGGAAAGGTGGGATTTGAATTGAAGTTATAAACGTTGTTTATAAATAATGCCGAGAATTCAAATGGACTTTGAATATAAGGAATTGAATTAGAGATTTGAATAATCAAATTCAAATAGACTTTAAACAATAGATTTGAATATAGAAATTCAAATAGACTTTAAACTATAGATTTGAATATAGAAATTCAAATAGACTTTAAACTATAGATTTGAATATAGAATTCAAATGGACTTTATAATAAATAGATTTGAATATAGAATTCAAATGGACTTTAAAACTATAGAAAATATTAACTTGTTTTGAAGGTATATAAAACAAGTGATCGAATTTATAAACTTTGTTTATAAATGAAAGGTGGGTTTTGAATCGAATTTATAAACTTTGTTTATAAATGAAAATATGGGATTTGAATTGAATTTATAAACGTTGTTTATAAATGGAAAGATGAGATTTGAATTGAAGTTATAAACGTTGTTTATAAATAATGCAGAGAATTCAAATGGACTTTGAATATAAGGAATTGAAATAGAATTTGAATAATAGAATTCAAATGGAGTTTAACTATAGAATTCGAACATAGTATTTCAAATGGAATTTGAATATAGAAATTTAAATGGGATTTAAAATAAATAGATTTGGATAAATAGAAGTGGATTAGACTAAGAAGTTAATTAACAGATTTAATTAACAAATTGAGTTAAAACGATTGGTATAGTTAAAATAGATTGGACATGCATAAATATATAGGAGACAGGTTTGGAATAAAGTGTTAGAAGGTATATATATAGATTGCCCGACAAAAAGGTACGTAGTTAATTCATATATGAGATTTTATGCGCCGTATCGGCTAGCCGCTTGGCTTTTTCTTTTTCTTTTTGAGATAAGAAGGACCGGGAAAGCTATTTGAAATTTCCCGATGCTCCCGGTACGAAGGAGGTTATGGCGAATTTTTCCGGGAATTTAAGGAGATAGAATATTTTTAAGATAATTTGATAGTTAGAAATCAACGTATCGAAATATATAGAAGTCGATAAGAAAACAAACTTAGAAATAGAATAGTATAATCAAAAAGGAAGTATAAGAATAAAATATAGTAGGTATAGAAAGAGAAAATGTATATGTGTTTAAAGGTGAATAATCAGTTGTATGGTATTGATTATTCGAGTAAGTAGTCTTGTCTGTTTTGACGTTAAATGTTATTCAGTCAAGGTCTGAGAGGTAATTATACCCCAACTTGGTTGATTTCATGATATACCGATAAGTAGCAAGATTCAGGCTCGAAGATCAATGTGGAATAAGAATTAGTTAAATACTGTATTTGGGTTGTCGTAACGATGTTTTACACAACATCTGTTTTAACCCAAATATGTGCAAAGCTTGGAAATAGAATAATGAACGTTTCCTAAGTATAGAAATAAACGAGATTGGAAATGTTTTCCAAAGAACGTAAAAGGCCAATATGGTTATTGAAAATATTTGGTTAACAAATATTGATAAAGAAATAGAAAAGAGATTTAATTAATGGAATATTAATTAAAGGTTCAGTGATTGTTGGATGTTTGGATGAACACTTGTTTTATTCGATAGTTAAATCATCGACTATCGAAACACTTGTTTTTATTCGATAGTTAAATCACAGACTATCGAAGTTTTGACCATCGTTGTCAATATGGAGAGACCGGTTGGATTATTATCCGAAGAACCACTCCATGTCGGCAGTAGCGTGCGAATCAGATTATATAAAGATAATCGAAGACGGAGTAGAGTGCAAGGATTTTTTTCTATAAATAGAAATAGTGCCTTCAGTTCATCTTGTTCCTGGGTGACTTGTATGGATGAATGTCTGACAGAGTATTTCCAGAAAGGTCACGTACATTGATTTCTTCAACTTTACCAAGAGTGGAAGCGGAGGAGGAAACTTCTTTTTAGCTGACACGTAATGTACTGTTGTAGACGTCAATTAGTGATTTTCGATGGATCTGACGATGTGACATTCGAAGTGAATATGGCGTGATGATAAAGCGTAGCTTCTAGCCTCATCAACCGGTAAATGACAGAAATCGGGCAGGCAACATGGCTATGTAGGTCGCACCTATTAGGGTGTATAATCACCTGATCTAGAGTTTCATTTACTTCTAAAAATCTATTGTCGATGTTGTCCCATTCGGGAAACGGTTGCTGATCCCAACCGTTGGTGATATACATTCGATACACTCAAGCGAAATGAGTGGTCGGTCATGTGTGGCTGAGTTGCAAGATGTTCTTGTTGAACTCGGTGTATTCTCCTCTAGAGATATACCAGCGGAAGGTGATTCCATACCTTGTCATAGTTGGAAAACCAAATACCCAATACGTGCTTGCGGTTTTGATTGTATATATATGTGGAACGTGAGATGCAAACGTTCCACTAGATTGTTATTTAATTGATTTAGACATTATTATAATATCAAAAGAGTTTGATATAAAGTTGAATCAAGTGTTTGGATTTTCATAAGGGAAAACCCCGTTCCGTGTTATGCGGCGTGGTCTTATGAGATATCATTTAGTTTTCTGAAACTGTTTTAAACTGTTTACTCATACCAGTCCCATGACTGACCCGGAGTTTATTTGTTTTGTTCTACCTATACTCTTGGGTGCCTAAATTTGTACGGGCAGTCAAGTAGTTCAGGATTTTTCAGATATATCTAAAGGAGCTTGGAGCAGGAGGCTTCAGCGTTATCTAGTTATAGTTTGTTCCGCTATGTTGTAAGTGTTGTACTCTGATAATTGTATGTTATACAATTAAGATTTTGTATTTCAAAGATGTGATATATTATATTTTGTTCCGCTGCGATGTGAGATTCTGTGTTGTTATTTCTGTTCTTCTTCTACCTCTTTCTTCTATAAAAAAAAATGTCTCGTATTTTCGTGATATTTGGGTTGGACGTATGATGTATATAGTCAACTCTGATGTTATGGAAATCTGGGTCATTACATTTTATACTGGTTCGGACTTCCCGCCCTACGTCCAATCCCGAAGCTCCTCTTCGGAATTCACTAACAACGCCCTCTCTTAACCCGGAGGAATAGGTCAGTACACCCAAGCCCCAACAAGGATGCCTCTCGCCTGAGTAACTACACAGGTCTTCAACAATTACAAAGAGTTTGACTTCTGGATGTGTTCTTCTTTCAGCACTGATTAGCCAATAGCTTAAGTACAACCTTCCTATAATCTAATCCTCGAGTATATACTTTGAATGCATAGATTTAAGGAAGTAGAATGGCTTGTTGAATCTCTTCATTAATGTAAGCAACTCTTCAGAAAATAAAATCTGGTTCAAATCAGTCGACTGGTTAAAAATCATCAATTCACTGGTAGAATTAAAACGTGTGTGTATATATATATATATATAATTTAAAACTAGCCGTTATGTACCAAAATAGGTCGACCAGTCGACTGGTATATTTCATACCAGTCAACTGGTAGGCCAGTTTTGGTATATTTCTGGCTTTTTAATGATTTTATAAATATATATATATATATATAACTTTGATTAGCACATTCGTGTATACCTGAGGTTAGATTTTAACATAATTCTAACACGACTCAATGTACATATATATATATATATAACCTTATCTTTATGATTCGATTTCATGGTAGCTTTATTCGTTGACATCGATCAAAATCTCTTTATTCACCATTCTCCCCCTTTCTGATTGATGACAACACATTTGGATTTTCTCCCCTTGAATGTATAGCCCCCCCCCCCCCCCCCCCGAATTTATGCACTTTTGGATTTTCTCCCCCTGAATATATAGCTCCCCCTGAATTTCTGCATAAACTTGTTAGTCCATAATTATATATTTTTACCATTTGATTTCTGCATTCACAAAAGTTAGCACAAATTTCCAATAGTATGGAAAATATAATAGCATGGAAACAAAATAATAGCGATATTTCTCCGCCTTTGTCATCGATAAAAAAGGAATGAAGACATTATAAGCACATGATAATCGAAGAGGAACATAAATTCCATATACTAAGAAAAGATAGATTGCATGATGTTTAATACGCATAGAAAGCCCAAACATAAATTGCACAACCAAAATATAGAGTTTAATACATAACCATACTAAGAAAGTCACAAAATAACTTAAACTGGAAGAGTCATAACACATCCAAGCTAAGAGAGTCACAATAAAAATATTATTACACAACCAAAATATGAAATGATACAAAAAACAAACTAAAAGTTCATACACATTTCCTTTTTATTCTTCATCGGATTCAGTTTCTTCGGAAGAAGTCCAATTAATATGTGAAATGGGTTGCTTCTCTGGATTAGTTACATGACCGGTAGCTTCAAGAGAACATTAGATAGCCTTCCACATTCGTCCTAAGAAATCCTGTACTTTATCAAATTTCTTATCCATTTTCTTATCCATCCTCTTGAGTCTTGCTTCTAAAAGAAGTTGATTTTGTGCAACTACATTAATGGCTTGTCTTGATGTTTGATTCGGGTCCGTGAGTCGGACATCTTCCGAATTAGCTCGAATTGTACTCAATGAAGGTTGATCTGAATTCCTATTTCTCCATTCTTCTAAGCTCATGATTCGGACTTGTGGAGGAGGCATGTGCATTTGTTTTAAATTCTTTCTGTCTAGTATTTTAATTTCAGTTAATTTCGAGTCTGATTTTGGAATTTTTGTACTTTCGAAAATTCGCATCAAATATTCACCATAATGAAAGTAAGTTGTTATTCCTTGTGTATAAAGAAGAAGATGTTCCGTGATAGTTTGCATCCAATTGATTTGAGTATTTCCAAAAGTAGCATATAAAGCCCTAAAAGTGTCCGAATACACAAGGTCATGGGTTCCAAATCTTGGAAGAATTGTTCTAGTAAGCACATGATGAAGTACCCTTGCATTAAGTCGTAGTCCCTTAGTTTTACTTCCATTCGAATCATCATCCATGAAAAGATGGCTAACTTCCTCCCATACGCCATAGTCACAAAGTAATTTGTTCAAGGCAATTCCATCTGTTGGTGAATTTATTACTTGACCTAGCCTATCAATAATGTTGAAAATGGGTTGTCCACACACAAGACTCCGTACACAATTATGTGTATTACTAGGATTTTGATGATCTAAATTCATATTTGCTAAGAAAAGCTTGACCATGGTGATATTGATATTGATGTTATTTTGATAATAGTCTATAAGGGATGTAATTCTAACTTGATTTGCCAAGTGTTGTAGTCCATAGGAGTTGAAATCATCAACTTTTGCAAAAGGGCTAGCCATGAACTTCAATTTGGATAAAATCTTCCATCTTTTCTTAGCCAAGTCATTCCTAAGCTATTGATCTACTGAGGCTACTATTGATGTTGTTGGCTTCTTTGAACTTGTCCTTGAGGAAGATCCTAGGTCTAATCGGCATGGGAGGAGCCATGAGGGAATTTTGAAATATTCTAGGGTTTCGAAAGTTTTTAGAAGGCTTAGTAATGAGTAAAAAGAAGGTATAGGGGCATATAACTAACGTTAAAAGCTGAAAACCATTTTTTGGGTTGTCAATTAACCAGTCGACTGGTTGATAAGTTACCAGTCGACTGGTTACTGGAGAAATGCCCAGTAACCTGCTTTTTATATGAAACTCAATAATAAACTTTATATATAGAAAAATGTTTTTATTTATGCAAAAATGATGAACCAAATAACTCTTTTGAGTTAGAAAAAAACCATAAGAATATTTGCATTATCGATCAATGCAAGTGTTATTTTAAAAAAGAAGAAGAAGAAATCCTATTATCCGATAACTACTTTTCGGAGGAGGTCGATTTTCTTGGTGTTCTAGCTCCTTCATTTTGTTGATAATTCTTCTCCCAAGAATTAGGACTATCCTTCTTACTCTTATTTGTTTTCTTCCATGCACTCTATAGTGTAGAAGGTCTCCTTGATGATTTCGGAGTTATAGAATAAGGATAGTGTCTTGGTTCTAAAACCGCTGATCGACCACATATTCGTAGTGCTACTGTTTCGAGAAACATAAGTCTATCTGATGTTTGCTTTTATTCAAAATATAGCTCTCTTTGTAGCTTTAATTGCTCAATTTGGTAGTGTCTTATGTCGTCAATTTTATCCCTTACTGATGGAGATCCTTAACTCTCTCTTCTTTTCTTTCCTTCTGGATTGTATCCGGTGTGATACTCTTGCCAGTGGAGAACTGGTTCTTCGTTTGGAGTTGGAGATGTAAGGATGTTAATAGAATCCGATTGATTTGGTTGGAGTTGAGGGTGTTTTCTTGTTTTGACATGATACTATATAAATTCCTGTCATTGTATTATTATTTGATTTGAGAATAAGAGCTCTTTTTCTCTAGTATTTATATTAACATATTTACTAAACATAGTATACAAGATGAATGGCTATGTGAAACTTAACCATTCTCTTAAAAAATGATTTGTACGATAGAAAACAAAATGCTTAATTATAGGATATCTACGTTAGCACTAATTTTTAACAACCTATATATAGACCAAAACGAAAATACTTATAGAAGAAAGGTCATGAACTGCTAGATATGCAAAAATTATAGTATACTTATTTTATCTAAAAATAGAGCTAAATTAAATTACCTACAGAAAAGAATAAGTGTTTGAGCAATCCTTTTTGGTTGAGCTAGTCATAAATATAAACTTAGTGGTACCTGCACAAAATAAAAGTAAATATGGTACCCACTTCCTCCGTTAGGGTCCTAAAGGTTAAGTCTTAGGAAGCCAAACCTAAGAGGGCTTAGGTTCCTTTTTGAAAAAATAATTACTATTATAATGAACCGAATCTAAGAAATTTTTAATATATTTATTCCTAATAAGAGTATTATTTGTCTTAGGAATCCATACACTAATATTACCTGAATATTTCCTTTTAGCAGAAATTTTACTACTAGAAATTTTTGGTTTAGTATTAAAATTCGATTTCCTTTTTGAAATAGTTTCTTTATTATAACCAAGTACTTTTTTACTAGAAGCTGGTTGATAATTTTCTATAATTCTAGATAAATTCTCTCTTCCCTTGTTAAAATTATTTACATTTTTAAAAATGCTTTCTAACTTAGTTTTTAAACTAGAGTTCTCTAACTCTATAATTTTAACTTTATTATTTAAATCATGATTTTTGGAAACCAATAAATCATTTTTATTCTTTTGAATTTCTAATTCTTGACTTAACAAAGAAATTTGAGAATTTGCATTTGAAAGAGAATCTTGTAATCTTCTAATTTCATCTTCTAAGATTTCATTTTAATCTTTCAAAAGGTCTCTCTCAAATTCGGCTTTGTTTTTGCCTTCGTTAGCTTGTTTAAATTTTTCTTTTAAACATTTTCTAGTTTCTAAAATTTCCAAATTTATTTCTACTAATTCATCAAAAGTAAAATCATTTATATCGTTGTCTTTTGCCACAAAGCACACATTTGCTTGCTCACTATCGTTGTCGCTATCACTTTCAGAAGATGAGCCTGAATTGTCCCAAGTGACTGAGAAAGCTCGTTTCTTTGATTTTTTACTTTTGCGATTTCTTTTTAGCTCTGGACAGTTCTTTTGATAGTGTCTGATCTTGTGACTATTGAAACATTTTACTAAAGCTGGATCAGGTTCTTTTGATGAATTCTTCTTTATATTTTTGATTTGACTCTTTCGATATTTTAGAAATTTTCTAAAATTTTTAGCAATAAATGTTATATCTTTTTCATCTGAATCAGAATCTTCTTTTTCTACATGGAAATCTAAATTCTTCTTATCTTGTACCTGTTCTTTCTTTTCCTGCAAGTTCACTTCATATGACATTAGATTACCGGTCAATTCTTCCGATTTCATGGAAGAGAGATCATTGGCTTCTTTGATCGCTAATACTTTTCTCTCCCATTCATCGGTTAAAGAATTTAAATTTTTTGAAACTATGTCAAAGTCGGAATATTTTCTCCTAGTTCTAATAATGAATGATAAATATTTTGAAAACGTGAATACATATCATTGATGGATTCATTCTCATTCATTTTAATATTTTGAAATTGATTTTTGAGCATAGAAATTTTACTCTGTTTAACTTTGTTAGTGCCTTCATGAGTAATCTTAAGTGTTCTCCATATTTCATATGCAGTGTTGCACATACAAATCCGATTGAACTCATTTCTATCAAGTGCACAATGTAGCATATTCATGGCCTTAGCATTTGCAGTAGCATCATTTTTCTCAGTGTTTGACCATTCAGTGTATGCAATAGTAGGTGATGTATATTCTTTTTGAGAAATATTCCATCTATCATAGCTATTAGCTTGCATACATATTCTCATTCTAGTAGCCCAGTGACTATAATTCATGTCATTAAAGAAAGGTTGTCTAGCAGTGGATAGGCCTTCAACATATCTGGTGTCATTGTTGATGCTAGTGTTACTATCCATAATGTTTATGTATCAAATAACGGTCTTACGGTTATATGATAGCCTTGCTCTGATACCAAATGAAAAGTCGGTATGTTCGACTTAAAGGATCTATATGGATAATGCGGAAATATATGTGATATACTAGCTAAAATGTGTAATAGTTTATGCAAATAAAGTCTAAGTTATCGAGATATATATCAAGTAAATATAAGCGGTAAATAAAGTAAAAGAGACACCAGGAGTTTTTATACTGGTTCGGACTTCCCGCCCTACGTCCAGTCCCGAAGCTCCTCTTCGGAATTCACTAACAACACCCTCTCTTAACCCGGAATAGGTTAGTACACCCGAGCCCCAACAAGGATGCCTCTTGCCTGAGCAACTACAAAGGTCTTTAACAATTACAAAGAGTTTGACTTCTGGATGTGTTCTTCTTTCAACACTGATTATCGAATAGCTTAAGTACAACCTTCCTATAATCTGATCCTCGAGTATATACTTTGAATATGTAGATTTAAGGAAGTGGAATGGCTTGTTGAATCAATTGATATTAAAATCAAATTAAGGATTCAACAAGTATTTGAATTGGAGAGCTTTTTGTTTGCAAAGAATATAGAAATATACTTTCAAAGAGTAGAGAAAATAGAATGAAAATTGGTGATTGTAAAACAAGATTGAAGTTATTTATATAATGGACTAAGAGTAGCAAACATTCAAGAATAGTTTCCATAAAAAGATATGTCCATTTCCTTTAATTAATGAAGAGGAATCTCTTCATGAATGGAAGCAACTCTTCAGAAAATAAAATCCGGGTCGAATCAGTCGACTAGTTAAAAATCATCAGTTGACTGGTAGATTTAAAATGCATATATATCAAATTTAAAACTAGCCGTTATATACCAAAATAGGTTGACCAGTCGACTGGTATATTTCCTACCAGTCGACTGGTAGGCCAATTTTGGTATATTTCTGGCTTTTTAAGGGTTATATATATATATATATATATATAAAACTTTGACTAGCACATTCGTGTATACTTGAGGACAGATTTTAACATAATTCTAACACGACTCAATGTACATATATATATATATATAAAACCTTATCTTTATGATTTGATTCTCATGGTAGCTTTATTCGTTGACATCGATCAAAATCTCGTTGTTCAACAGATTCTTGATAAGATACCTGGTGAGGCATTCACATATTTGAGTTCTGATTCAGTTAAATGTC
Source organism: Allium sativum (assembly GCA_030737875.1). Taxonomy (NCBI): domain Eukaryota; kingdom Viridiplantae; phylum Streptophyta; class Magnoliopsida; order Asparagales; family Amaryllidaceae; genus Allium; species Allium sativum. The sequence goes on along the minus strand of CM060916.1, from coordinate 742,348,095 downwards.
GTGCTGGTGATGATGATCAACTCAATGCCTTTTTTCCTATTGAACATCTAAATTCCATTAAAGTTTCTGGCATTCCTCCCCATAAGATGGTTTTGAAAGAGGGTGTTGTTGTAATGTTGTTGCGCAATTTGAACCAGGCTATTGGATTGTGCAATGGTGCTCACTTGGTTGTTAGGAGGTGTTTAAAACACATAGTGGTTTGTGAAATTATTAGTGGCAGTCACGCACATACAACACACTTTATACCCAGAATTGAAATGTCTCCAAGTGATTCAAATTTACCATTTGACTTGGTCCAAGTTCAGTTCCGATTGCAGCTTTGTTTTGCTATGACAATCAACAAAGCACAAGGTTAATCTCTTGAGCGTGTAGGCAGAGCCAGTATTTTGTCATGGCCAATTGTATGTTGCTCTCAGTCAGGTTACATCCCCTGATGGTTTAGTTATTTTCATTGAGAAAGAAGGAGGAACTACAACAACTACTGATAATGTGGTGTATGAAGAAGTTTTTTATAGTTTGTAAGATATGTGTTAATTTTGTTGTACTTTATTGCCTATAAAGACATCTAAATAATGCGATATCTCAATGTTACGTTCTCCTGGTTCTAAGTATTTTATGTGAATAATAGTTTTGATATTGTCAGGAGATTTTAGATACTTTTACTCATTATTGATTAGTGCATACGTGAATAGAGGTTTTTATAGCTTCATTAACATATTCTAAAATATTAGAGTATTAATATTTGTTGTGTACTTTGTATAGTATACATTGAGTATTAATGGTTTAGATACTTCTACTCATTATTTATTATTGTTGCCGCATAAATTATAATATTTAATATATATATATATAACTATTTAATATTAATTACAATACTTTTTTATATTTAGTCATTACAATATTTTTTTTAATAACATAAATTTTAATGCCTAGCAAAGCGGGAAAAAAATACAAGTCATTAATAATGTTTAATAAAAGAAAACTGTATTAATCACCCTTGTCATCCCTCATTTATTTCTCTTTTTCTCAAGTCCTATGTAATAACCATTCAAGTTGTTTTTGTTTATTTTATGTATATGTATCAATTATCATCAATGATGCTCACTTCTACATGATGCACTTACAAAATAGTTGCTATGAATATACTTACATTTTATGCCATGTTTAAATTAGTCATTAATGTCATAATAAAGAAATGAAAATTTTCTTCCCTAAATTTGTGCCTAATTATCTAGATAAGTTAAAAGAAAGAAAATGAAATGCTTCCTTCTTTAAATAAATTTAATAAGTGGAAATTAGGTTGAAGTGCATTTTATTTTAGGATAATAAGCTTTAAGGAAAGCGATTTTAAATAATTAGTTTCAAGGAAAATTTACAGGAAAAAGATAAATTCTTTTTTCTTGTTAAGTTATACAATAACTTCTTTTATCATTATTTATATATAATTAGAAATGATAAATTCTTTTTATCTTTTCCCATAGAATGTCATTAAAACTAATTTTTCATACTTGTTGTCCTTAAAGCTTATTACTTCGAACAAATAAGCCCTTTTAAGTGAAAATCCCATTTAAAAAGTACTTGTCATACACAAATATGTATATTAGAGTATATGTGGTACACCCTAATTTGTGTACACATTAAATTAAAGTAAAACATTGTTTATGAAATTAAAAAAAAAACAGGAAAATAGTGTGATGGGACAAAAAGAACAAAAAATTTAGCCAAAAGGACAAGAGGTAAAAAATTAGCCATAAGGACAAAGTTTAATGTAAAGTATGAAATTATAGTGGGCTCCTGAATAACACCTTTCACACTAAAAGTTGTCCTTAAGGCTAAAATTTTAGCCTTTTGTCCTTATGGCTAATTTTTTTGTTGACTTTGTCATTGTGCCTCAAAATCCCATTAAATAATATTGATTTTATTTCAAAGAAATTTATAAAAGTTCCAAATGAATATATACTTCAAGGCTTGTTAAAAATACAAAATAACTAAATTTCTCGAATTTCACATATTCTTTCCATTGCGGATCGACCCAATTCCAATAATAATGCCAGTGTAAAATTGCTAATGAAATCAAAATTAGTCATGTTAAGGATGACTAATTAAGCATGTTCACTTAAAAGCGGTGTTTAGAAAGGTATTGTATAGGAATGGAATTATTTAACAAAGTATAAATCATACTGTTTTAAAAAGGTAATGTATAGGAATGGAATTATTTAACAAAGTGTCATATCATACGTGATTACGATCATTGTCTGAAAGATAAGGTGAGCATAGTCCGACGGGGTCATGTGCGTGCATGGGTCCGGCAGAGGAGGTTTGGACACCCTGACATCAGTAAATATGGTTGTGCACATCCTAAAAATGAAGGGTTGCAACTTTAGGAAGTGATACATCCTACTGTGGGGCCAACACAAGGTATTTGCGGAGTAGGGAGCTAATCGATTGGGGTAGTAATTAGGGTATATCTAGACTCCGGTATGTTTAGGAGCCCGTTATTATCCTTAGGGGCAACTCCGGTATGTTAGGCTACCTGTTATTGTATGGGGTAAAACCTCTCACTAGAAGTACGCCTAAGTTTACCATCCTATACTTGTCGGGGATCATCTTGTTCAAACGACACTAGTATTGGTGTAGAGAGAAAAGGGAAAGTACTAGAGAAGCGCAATATACTCCATCATGTTTATCCTATTTACCTTGTCATACCTGCCTTTTATGATGTTATCCCTCGTATCCACTTTATATGCTTGTCATGATACTTTTACTTATTTATATGCTAAAAGTAACCGGACTCGCCAAACTTTATGTCTGACCCATTTTGTTTCCTCTTCTTTCTCTTTTGTTTCCCCCCAGGTTCTCAGGTTGGGAATACTCAAGCTTGATCAGGACTCTACTTTCATCTTGGCTGGAGCTATTTTAGATGTATGGCTTGATTTCATATCTCTCTACTATGGCTATGTTTTGGGGATTATGCTTCTTTTATTATTGTACTCTGATGATTTAAGTACAAGACAGAAGTTTTAAGTTGATGTATTGGGTTTTATGCATTTCAGACATATGATGTAACCATGTTTTGAACTACGATGTTTTTTGTTTAATAAAAAGTTTTAAACTCCGCTGCTATTTTATATCTGTCTTGTAATGTTTCTGATTCAGTTTACCTATAATGCTTCATGAAACTTAATGCATTCTCTTAATCAGTGACATTAACAGACGTGGGGTGTCACACTTGGTATTAGAGCTAGGTTGCCAGATCGGATAAAATATTTTGAAAATTATTTTCAAAAAGGTTTTAAAAGGAAGCATTTCCAAAAGAAAAGTCTGTTTTGAAAAACATATTCCCTAAAGCCATATGTAATATTTTTCGATTATCTGTTTGAATCCTTTTTCCTTTTCTTTTCAACATGTCTGGGGAACCTAATATTCCTGAGGGCGTCACGATACCAAGCTGGTTCCATAGGTATCTTGAGGCCACGGCGCCCGCCGGTGGCCAAGAAGACGTTCCTCCCCCAGCTACACCCACTGTTCCACATCCCCTCCTCCTCCTCCGTGAGCTGATAATTTCTTTAAGATCTGTAAAGCTTTCTGTGCTATGGGTGGAAAGCCATTCCGAGGAACCAAAACTTTCGTAGGGACAAGGAATTGGATCAAAGAGACGGAGGATTTGTTTGGAATTTTCGAAGTGGACGATCATAGGAAGATTCGGTTAGCCGCTTGGCTGTTGAAAGATGAGGCTTCATTCTGGTGGGAAGTGACGCAAGCAGGGCACCCAGTGGAGACTTGGGATAATTTTTGGCAGAGGTTTGAAATGAAGTTTCTTTCTCAAGTTGACAAAAGCATGTAAATGGAAAGGTTTCTGACACTCAAGCAAGGAGGCATGACTATCAAAGAGTATGTTAACAGATTCAACCAACTAGAAAGGCTTGGGTAGGAGCTAGTGGATACCCCTCATAAGAAAGCTTTACGATTTGCTAAAGGACCTAATAAACCCCTCCATAGATTAGCTATGTCCCATATTCCGATGGGAGCAACTTTTGAAATGCTCGTTGATATGGCATTGATGCATGAGGAAGATAAAGCCGAAAAGAGAAAAGATAAGCTGGAGGAAACACAAAGCAAGAAAGTATGGCCCATGAAGGGACAACAATAACAACAAAAGAAGGGCGGAAAGAACGACAAGGCTAAGGATAAGAGAAAGTGCCATAATTGCGTACATGAGGGTCATTTGGTAAAATACTGCAAAAGAAGGAAGAATGTTTGCTTCATTTGAGGAGAGGTTGTACACTTTTCTAAGGGATTCCTAAAGAAGCAAGGACAAGGTCAAAGGGCAGGAGTTTCTAGAGGGCAGGTGCATGCTCTCGTGACAAGTGCTCCAGATAGAGGTAGGAAAGTTTCCGTTGAAGGTTTGATTTCTCTTTCCAATCATCCAGTTTGAACTCTTTTTTATTTTGGCGCTTCGCATTCATTTATATCTGATTCTGTGGTTGAGTCTCTGCACCTTAATACTAGTATGATAATGGATCCCATTGTTGTCTCAAACGCCATTGGTGGTATGGCTCATTTGTCCATGATTTGTCGGGGTTTGAGAATACCTGTGTTAGGCGTCAAGTTTGAGTGTGACGCATATGTGCTCGGTTTTATGGGCTATGGTTTGATTCTAGAGATGGATTGGTTAGCCATGTATGGTGCCATTCTGGATTGTGAAAAGAGGGTCGTTAGACTATTGACTTGCCATGGGAGGACCCTCGAGATCTCTTGTGACCCAAAGGGGTCTGTCATGCTTAGTTTCCTAGAGTCACTTGATGCATCTATCGATGATCTGCGATCTGTACTAGTAGTCCGTGAGTATTTTGATGTTTTTGATGAGGTTCAGGGATTACCTCTAAGGCGCGAAATCGATTTTCGTATATACTTAGTGGACAATGCAAAGCCAGTTGCATTTCTTGTGCGCCATATGGATCCAAGAGAAAGGAGGGAGCTTAGCAAGAAAGTAGGGGAGCTACTTGAGAAAGGGTTTATCGGGCAAAGCATATCTGAATGGGGTGCTCTGGTGGTATTCACAACTAAAGAGAATGGTTCGCTTCGCTTATGTGTGGACTATAGGGAGTTGAATAAACTCACTAAGAAGAACAAGCACCCACTTTTGAGGATTGATGATCTGACTAGCTTGTTGGTGCATCAGTTTTCTCTCAGTTAGACCTGGCCATGAGGTATCATCAGTTGAGGGTGACCAAGGACAGTATAGACAAGACCGCTTTTAGGACTCCAGATGGTTTCTTTGAATGGCTCGTGATGCCTTTTGGGTTGACAAATGCACTTGCCTATTTTGTTGATCTAATGAGTAGGGTGTTTCGAGAGTTCCTAAATAAATTTGTTGTGGTCTTTGTTGATGACATCTTAATTTTCTCGAAGAGCGAGGAAGAGCATGCCTTACATATAAGGGAGGTTTTGAAAACTCCGCGTGCGCATCAGCTTAAGGCGAAATTCTCCAAATGCCATTTTTGGAGAAAATAGGTCAGATTTCAAGGGCATTTTCTTTAAATATGGGATAGCAGTAGATCCCGCAAAGGTAGTTGCAGTTCGAGATTGGCAAATCCCAAAGAATGCAACGGAGGTGAGAAGTTTTCTTGGATTAGCAGGCTATTATAGGAAGTTCATTAAGGACTTCGCGAAGATATCAGCCCCCCTCACCAGGCTGACAAAGAAGAATTTGACGTTTTCGTGGGATATAGATTGTGATGTTGCTTTCCAACGATTGAAGAGGGCTCTGACAATAGCCCTGGTCTTGACCTTTACCGATGGGAACAATTTACAGTATACACTGATGCATGTGGTACAAGACTTGGTGCGGTTCTGATGCAAGAGGGATGGGTAGTATGTTATGTTGGTAGACAGCTAAGAGTTCATGAAAAGAACTACCCTACCCATGACTTAGAGTTAGCCGCCATAGTATTCGCGCTTAAGACTTGGCGCCATTATTTGCTTGGAGAGAAGTTTGAGTTGTACACCGATCACCAATCTCTCAAGTACTTGTTCTCACAAATGGATCTAAATTTAAGGCAACAAAGGTGGATGGAGTTCCTAGCATCTTATGACTTTGAAATTACTTATACCCCTGGCAAGGGTAATGTAGTGGCGGACACACTGAGTAGGTGGAGGATGGCCTTAAGTCCTCTATTTGTGGAGAGGAAGAGTTTGGAGTTTATATCGACTTTTGACTTTAGACCCTCCACCGAGTTTTTTCCTGACTTATTAACATCACTGGAGGTGCGACCTACTCTTATGGATCAGATAGGAGCTTCACAGCGATAGGATCCACAGATTTCAGATATCTTGGATAGGCTCAGTAAAGCGGAGACTTCTGGTCACCTCAGTAGATATTCCACAGACGATAGAGGGTGGTCGCGACGAGATGGAAGGCTTTTTGTTCTCCAAGTATGGAGTTTGTTGAAGACAGTCCTTGAGGAATCCCATCATTCTAAGATGACTATTCATCCAGGTGGTGATAAGATGTATAGAGATATGAAGAGGGGTTTCTTTTGGGCTGGGATGAAGAAAGATGTGGCAGAGTTTGTTTTTCAATGTTTGATTTTCCAGCAGGTCAAAGATGAGCAAAAGAAGCCCGGTGGTTTACTTCATCCTTTGGAGGTCCCACAGTGGAAGTGGGAGAGCGTCTCTATGGATTTCAGAGACGGTTTTCCTAGATCGAAGAAAGGCAACACCAGTATTTGGGTTGTAGCGGAAAGACTTACTATGAGCTCTCATTTCATCCAGGCTAAGAGTAAGAGGACGACACCATGGTTGGCAGCAATTTACGTTCGTGAGATAGTCCGTCTTCATGGAGTACCTTCCAGTATCGTAAGTGATCGTGACCCCATTTTCAATAGTGAATTTTGGAGGAGCTTGCAAGAAGAATTAGGTACACAGATGTGTTTGAGCACCGCTTATCACCCTCATATCAATGGAAAGACGGAAAGGGTGAACATAGTTCTTGAGGATCTTTTAAGACTGTGTATCCTAGACTTCGAAGGGACTTGGTGTAACGACCCGGATTTTCGGCGACTTTGGTTATCGACATAAGCTCGATGTTGATAACCAAAACATCGAAAAATCCTGTTAATTATTGCAAGAAATTAGAGGGAGAGAATAGATAAGATAGAAACTTAGAATAGAAGAAGAAGAAGAACACAACATCAGAGTAACACGAACCTCACAGCGGAACGAATAACATATAATAGATAACATTACTTTGAAATATAACAGTTATGTATACAATAACACTTATCAGAGTACAACACTTACAACACAGCGGAAATAACTATAGCTATATGATCTTGAAGCCTCCTGCTCCAAGCTCTCCAAGTATATCTGTAAAACCCGACTACTTGACTGCCCGTACAAATTAGGCACCCAAGAGTTTAGGGAAAACAACAAAGTAAACTCCGGGTCAGTCATGGGACTGGTGTGAGTAAAACAGTTTAAACAGGTATATGAACAAGTAAACGATATCTCATAAGACCACGCCGCAGAACGGAACGGGTTTTTCCCTTATGAGAATCCAAAATATCTTTATATCAAAAACCTTTTGATATTATAATAATGTCTATGTACAAATAGATATCAACTAGCAGAAACGCTTTCATCTCACGTTTTACATATATAGTATACAATCAAAATCGCAAGCACGTATTGGATAATGGATTTCCAACTACGACAAGGTATGGAACCACCTTCCGATCAGTGTACTCTAGGAACGATACACTGGAGTTCAACAAGAACATCTTGTAACTCATCCACACATGACCGACCACTCATTTTGCTTGAGTGTATCGAATGTATATCACCAACAGTTGGGATCAGCAACCGTTCCCGTATATATATATATATATATATATATATATATATATATATATATATATATATATATATATATATATATATATGGGACAGCATTGATAGATTTAAGAAACAAATGAATATTTTCTAGATAGGTGATTATACACCCTACTTCGGTGCGACCGACTTAGCCATGCTGCCTGCCCGATTTCTGTCATTTACCAGTTGATGAGGCTAGAAGCTACGCTTTATCATTACATCAGATTCACTTCGAATGCCACATTGTCAGATCCATCGAAAATCACTATTTGGCGTCTACAACAGTACGTTACGTGTTAGCTAAAGAAGTTTCCTTCTCCGCTTCCACTCTTGGTATAGTTGAAGAAATCAATGTACGCGACCTTTCTGGAAATACTCTGTCAGACATTCATCAACACAAGTCATCCTCGTTCACTTAGAATGTCACATCGTCATACCCGCCAAATCACAAATTGATTTATCCAAAAATAACACGGGTATACAGCTTAGAGAAACGAATTCCTCTGCCACCAAACGTGAATACGTTTGAACAGATCAACTTACGCGATCCATTGGATATACGCTGTCAGACCTTCGTCCATACAAGTTGTCCTGGGATTGGACAAACCGAAGGCACTATTCAGTATATCCATCTTAGTCACTGTTATCTAAGACTTATACAACAGCCCTTGCATTATACTCCGTCTTCAATTATCTTTGGCATATATGATTCGCAACGCTTATGCCAATACAGAGTGGTTCTTTGGATAATAATCCAACCGGTCTCTCCATATTAACAACGTTAAAGTGGTCAAAACTTCGATAGTCTGTGATTTAACCATCAAAGAAAAACAAGTGAGCAAACAACGATATTATTTCCAGATGGAAATTATATCGGTAAATCATCAACATATATCTATATATATATTCACATTGCCTTATTTTCTATGTTTAGAAAATATATGTTATTAACACTGGAAAACGTTTTCCATTTGCTTATTTACAAATCACTACTCTTCCCCAACTATCAGTCCCTGACTGTGAACTAGTATGAGAACAATTCCCTAAGTATAAATCCCGAAGGTCGAAACCAGCTTCAGATAGACACTTAGAAAACCATTCAATTTACTCATCTCTAGTCAGTTCTGATTTTACTTAACTCTATTTGATTAACTCTGATTGATTAACTCTAACTAGTTAATTCTAACCGATCAACTCTAACTGGTCAACCTTAATTAATTAACTCTAACTGGTTTTACTTGGTTTGACTAACTCAATTTATTATCTCGACTGACTAATTCAACTCGATTAACCTAACTTGATTTACTTATCTCGATTAACGGAACTAATCACTTTGATTAACTCGACTAATTCACTTTGGTTAACTTAACCAATTCACTTAACTCATTTACTCTATTCGATTAACTCATTTACTCTATTCGATTAACTCCTTTTCTCTATTCGAATAAACTATATTCGATTAACTCATTTACTATATTCGAATAAACTATATTCGATTAACTCATTTTCTCTATTCGAATAAACTATATACGACTAACTCCTTTTCTCTATTCGAATAAACTATATTCGATTAATCCTTTTCTCTATTCGAATAAACTATATTCAATTAACTCCTTTTCTCTATTCGAATAAACTATATTCGATTAACTCCTTTGATATAACTCTAATCGATTAACTCCATCGAATAAACTATATTCGATCAACTCATTTGATCTAACTCTAATCGATTAACTCCATCGAATAAACTATATTCGATCAACTCATTTGATCTAACTCTGATCGATTAACTCCATCGAATAAACTATATTCGATCAACTCATTTGATCTAACTCTAATCGATTAACTCCATCGAATAAACTATATTCGATCAACTCATTTGATCTAACTCTAATCGATTAACTCCATCGAATAAACTATATTCGATCAACTCATTTGATCTAACTCTTATCGATTAACTCCATCGAATAAACTATATTCGATCAACTCATTTGATCTAACTCTAATCGATTAACTCCATCGAATTTACTATATTCGATAACTCCTTCGATTTAACTAATATTCTATAACTCACTTCGATTAACTAATAATCGATAACTCCTTCGAATAAACTATATTCGATAATCTCCTCTCGAATAAACGATATTCGATAATCTTCCCTTTCAATTTAACAAATCGATAACTCCTTTTCGAATAACTAAATTCGATAACTCCTTTCGATTTAACTAATCGATAACTCCTTTCGATTTAACTAATCGATAACTCCTTTGTGTTTAACTCTATTCGAATAACTAATTCGAATCACTCTTATTTATTTAACTCTATTCGAATAACTAATCCGATTAACTCTAACTGGTTAACTCTAACTGATTAACTCTAACTCGATCAACTCGACTTGATTAACTCGACTTACTTAACTCAACTGGTTAACTCTATTGAACTGGTTAACTCTATTGAACTGGTTAACTCTACTGAACTGGTTAACTCTACTGAACTAGTTAACTCTATTCAACTAACTCGACTCGACTAACCCCTTTCGAATAGCATATTCGTTTTACTAACTTTCGAATACCATATTCGATTTACTCCCTTCGATACCATATTCGATTTACTTTATTCACTTTATAAAGATTTCCTTTTTAACAACGTTTTATTCATTTGAAAAGATTTACTTTTAAATAACGGTTCTACACTTCAAAAATGATTTCCTTTTTATAACGTTTCCTTTTCAATTCTATTTGTAAATGGTTTACAAATATTTCCTTTTCAAGTTTATTCTTGAAATATTCCAACTCCTTAAATTCTCTGAAAAATTCGCCATAACCTCCTTTGTAACGGGAGCATCGGGAAAATCCCCAAACCCGCCACACAGGCCTTTCCATTCAAAAAGAAAATGGTTTGTAATTATTTCCTTTTTGAATATCTCCTATTTATAAATATTCCAATTTATAAACATTTCTTATTTATAAATATTCCACTTTATAAATATCTCTTATTTATAAATATACCATTTTATAAATATTCTATTTTCAATATCACTTTGAAAATCCCCTAATCAACATTTCGGTATGTTATGGTATTCAATCATATCAAATCATGATGTTCAATATCGTCCAAGCACATATAATCGCTTACAGATTTTATATCACATCATATAACAATATATGAAAAACAATAAAATAACTGTTGAGGAATCCAGTCGGATTCCTCCAACCTGTCTCCCTGCATCCACAGATGTTACACAATACGATTGTCATCACTTTCAGTTCAATATGAATCATTCTGATAAACAGAATCAATATATAACTATATAACTGTTTATATTATATATATATATATATATAATATTTCATTAACTGACTAGCAGTTCAATCAAACAGTCAACACACAATCAAACAAACAATTTCTAACAGTTCTAAAAATACAACATGAAATTATAAACTGTTCAGAGTTGGTGAGATTTACTCACATTGGACTGTTATCGTTAAAAACGATTAACTGTCTTTGATTCAGATTGAACAATTTATTTTGCTATAAATTGTAACGGGCTCGGATTCACTCCCAGTCAGTTCCATGGTGTAGCCACCGTCCATACGATCCCAACGCAACTTACAGTTTGTGATTCTGATTTCATATGAATAAGTTATTGACTTTATAAGTCAATACGAATATTTAAACTTAAATTAAAACTAAATAATTTGATTGGGCTTTAACCCTTATGTTTCTGGCCCGTTACCTTTTAAATCACCAGGCCCATCGCACCCTTACTCCATCTTCCCCAAACCATAAATCACGCCTCCAGGTCCTCAAACATGGCCGATGAATCCTCCTCCCAATCCCCTTCCTTCTTCCACCGATTTCAAATATCCTCTTCACCATTGAACTCTGCTACTCTTCCTCTCCGTCCTCCTACACTTCAAATCGCACTCGCCGGTGTCTAGGGGAACCCGACGTCCACACTTCTCAAAGCAGGCGCGATCGGTTTTTGTGCCGAATCCTCCCAATTTATGCCTCGAGCTGCCCCTCGACCTCCTGAACCCCAAATGACCAACAAAACCAAGCGTCGATGCCTTAAAACCCCAAAAACCTGACCCCTAGATCTACTGTCATTTTTTTCAGCGACGACAACTCACGCCGAGCTCAATAAAAACGATGCCAACGCGAAGAGCAACTCTAGAGGGGATCGAATACATAACGGAATTGATTTATAGATTTTTGGTTGATTTCTATTTGATTTTTCTCTTCACCGAAAGTTTGCTGTGGAAACAAAAAAAACCCAACGGCGGAAATTAATTTACCAGAGAAGTGAATTAGGGTTTAGTGTAAGGTGTGGGTATTTATAGGGTGAACAAATATCTAGATATTTATTTAGAAGGAATATTCCCGGTATATTCTCTTTTATATATATTCATTTTGCTTTCTAAAAATTCTCGTGATTACATACGATAACCAAAAATCACCAAACTAGACATGTAGCTAGAGTTCGACATTACGGTCCCAACGAAACTGGTTTCATCGAATTCCGACTCCGTATGCTCACACAGTGTATTTTTAACCGTCAAAATACTGACTGTTTCTCACTCTAAAAATCTGTACGACCACACAGTGACTCTAAAAATCACGAAACTGGAAATCTAACAATAATTTAACATTACGGATCCAACAAAATTAGTTTCGTCGAATTCCGACTTCGTTTGCAAAAGTGGCTGTTTTTAAAGCTCTGGATGACCCATTTAAATATATAAATATATTTAAATATAATTAAATTAAATATAAATTAATTTATATTATCGTATATCTTCACATATGATATCGTACAGCTCCATTATATCATATCAAAATTTACAGCTTGATATTTCAGATTCCAGATTATCTCGATATTCAGTTTATATCGAAAATCCTTTTTATAACGTATATAAAGCGTCGTAAATTATAAAGGAATTCTACAGCGACTTTTCTGAATTTTGATTTGGACGTAAATCAAAATCTACACGACGAAATCCAGATTTTTCTCTTCCACTAGAAAGATATAGTCCACCAGCTCCACACGTTTCTTGTTTTAGAGAAATCCGGCTTAAAACGAATCATGCACATCCAGTTGAAGTTCAAATCGCCAAATCGCGAACTGCAGCGCCATTTCAAGCTCGATTTTAATTATAATATAATTATACGTTTCAAACTGACGTCGATTGAATATATTCGTCAATATGATTCAACTCTAAGCTGAATTAAATCTTGGGGATGACCCTGTTCCCCTTATATTGTGATTTCCAATATTTTTGATTATTTCTGAATTAAATATATTATTTAATTTAATTAAATATTCCATATTATTTAATTAACGACGATTAAATTCCCTATATCACTATTTTAAACAGTCAAATAAATTAATTATACCCCTGGAAAATGCGGGTCATTACACTTGGGAAGAGCATCTTCCTTTAGTAGAGTTCGCCTACAACAATAGTTATCAAGATAGCATTGGCATGGCACCCTTCGAAGCATTATATGGACGACCTTGTAGATCACCGACTTGTTGGTGGGAGTCGACAGAAAGACTTCTACTTGGACCAGATATGGTTAAATAAACGTCTGAAAAGATTGATCTTATTAGACAGCGAATGAAGACCGCTCAGGATAGGAAAAAAATTTATGTAGATAGGAGAAGGACTAACATTGAGTTTTAGCTGGGAGACATGGTTTTCATTAAGGTATCAACATTAAGGAATGTGGTTCACATTGGATCTGTAGGGAAACTAGCACCAAGATTTGAATGGCCATTTCCCCATAACAGAAAGGATTGGCCAAATGGTCTATAGAGTAAAGCTACTAGAGATACTTTCCGGCGTTCATGATGTTTTCCACGTTTCTCATTTACAGAAGTGCTTGCATGATACCGTAGAAGTAGTGGAGCCGAGTATACTTAAGGAAGTGGAGGTTGAACGAGAGGCGACAATTTGGCGAGTTCCTCCCCATATTCTTGGATCAGAAGTTAAGAATCTACGCAACCGAGAAGTCAAGTTAATGAAAGTTCAGTGGGGAGATAACCCAGAGGATGCAACTTGGGAGACTGAAGACAAGATTCACACTTCGTACCCTTTCCTTTTCAAGGGTGGTTCTTAACTTCCTTTCCAAAGCTTTTATTCATGCTTGTTTCTATCATGTAAGTATATCCTATCGATCGAATATTCGACCTTTAGGCAGAAATCCCATGAATGTAAACATGTGTTTGAGACATGTTATGTTTGATGGATGCAAGTGGATGCAAGTGTTTGCTAGTGGTTGCTCGTGGATGCATATACACACACATAAGGCATTAATTCGGCTCAATCGCTCTCATACTGCATATGGATGTGTGTGCATTTTTCTTCTTTTAATGGATGAAAGTGGGAGTATCATCGTATGGGTGATGCATTTGGATGGATGATTGTGCACGCATATAGAACTTACATGTTATAATAGGATTATTTGCATACATGTTGGATTCATGGCACTAACATACATTGCATTAAGGAGGTCGACTGAATCAGTAGACTACCTGATCTTTCGCATTAGTATAAGGACATATACACACACTTTTTCATATGTTCATAAGCATTAGAAACTTTTAAGGACAATGGATGCCTATGATTGATGGATGAGTAGATGGGTGATGGATGTTAGGATATACATTCTTCTTAACTTAGATATTTCGGGGACGAAATCCTTTGAGTATGGGAGAATGTAACACCCCGTAATTTTAACAACATTAAAGAAAATAAATTAAAGAAAAATTAAATTAATATTCAGAATTAAGTGAAACGGATTGCCCCATTGCGTTCGTCTTGGAATTCTGCTTAAGATAGACTCCGAGTTTGCATAAAACGGACACCGTATGAAGAAGTTTTTAAGCTTTTAAGTTTATACATATATGCCAGTTATATATAAATAAATCATTCTAGAATTTCAAAACAATTTAAAATCACGCGGAAGGAATAGGCGGGAAATTTCCCGCTCTAGGCGTTGATTTAGGGGTCGACACCATTATAGGGGTGTCGACACCCCTTTCGACACATACACAGGGGGGTCGACCCCCATGTCGATACCCCCCAGATCCGGGGCACCCACTTCTTCAACAATCAAGTTATTCAAGTTTAGAGATATGTGATTCAACATCTGCAATCCCTCTTCTATTTCTTAGATCCAATCACAGTGAGTCTACGTTATTTTTAGATCTAAATATAGATGTCCTTTTTTGCCAAGAAACTAAACTTTCTGATCCATCAAATTACCACTTTAAATTTATTGGTGGATTATCTTTGACTGGCTGGGCTTATGTCAATGCAATTGAAACTAGAGGTTGTCTCTTTACTACTTGGAATGAATCTATGTGGTCTTTACATCAAACCTTTTCCACTCAATCTGTTTTGCATGTTGCTCTTAATCACATTGCCTCTAACACCATTTACTTCTTCTCAAACATCTATGGTCCTCAAGATGCTCATGATAGAATGGAACTTTCGGAACAATGTAAACAATTGGTTAATACTTTTCATGGTCCATGGATAATTGGGGGCGATTTCAATACCATTAGAAATATTTATGAGAAAAAATTTGGTAATATTTCAGCAGACACTGATGCTTTCAACACCTTTATTTTTTATTGTTGTCTCATTGATCCACTATTAATAATCGCTCTTTTACTTGGTCAAGCCATAGATCTATCCCTTCATTAGCCAATTTAGACCGTTTTCTCTTCAATTCTGCTTGGGAAGATCTTCATCCTTTATCTTTTATTTCTGGTCTTGCTTCTGTTATCTCTGATCACTGTCCTATTATCTTGGATTCAGGATCACTTACCAATTTCAAGCATCCCTTTAGATTTGAACGTTTGTGGTTACTTGAACCTTCTTTTAAAGACTTTATCAAAACAGTTTGGGATCACCTTGTTCAATCTCAATCAGCAACCCATAAAATTGTTCTCAAGCTTAGATCCTTGAGAAAATTAATTAAACCATGGGATAAATCTATTTGGGGATCAATTCGTACTCGCATTTCAAATATCCAAGATGCTATATTGAATCTCAATATTCTAGAAGAATCTCGTCCCTTAAATGATGAAGAAAGTGCTTCTTTATTGAACCTGGAATCTGAATTAGAAAGACTGTTCAAACAAGAAGAAATTGGTTGGAAACAAAGATCTAAGTCTAAATGGATTGAAGAAGGGGACAAGAATACAGCTTACTTTCATAGAATTGCAAATGGTAGACGTAGAGCAACTTGCATTCCAGAAATCTCTCATGATGGCCAACTGTTTACAAACCAAGATGATATCCTTCTTCTTTTTTCTAATTTTTTCGTTCTATTCTTGGTCATTTATCCTCTGCTATTCCTTTTATAGACTAGAATTTGCTTTATTCTTTTCCCGCTTCTGTTTCTATTGACCATCCTGTTTTGGAAAATGAGATTTGGGCCACTCTAAACGAAATGCATGATGATAAAGCCCTAGGCCCAGATGGGTTTGGGTCGTCATTTTTTAAATCGTTTGGGCTGTAGTAAAAAATGACATTATTGACATGTGTAATGAATTTTATTATAACCCTGGCCTTATATCTCGTCTGTATTATGATTCCATTATCCTCATTCCCAAATTCGCTGGTGCTAATTCTCTATCCTCTTTTCATCCCATCAGTTTGCTTAATACCACTTTCAAAATCATTACCAAAACCCTTGCTAATCTATTATTTTTGATCTTATTGGTGCTGAGTAATCAGCTTTCATTCATGAGCGTTGCATTCACGACTGTATTGCAGCTACTCAAGAGGTAATTTCGTTTTGTCATAATACCTCCACACCTGGTGTCCTCCTAAAATTAGTTTTTTCTAAAGCTTTTGACACTGTAAATTGGGAATTTATTATTCAGATGTTCAGTCATAGAGGATTTTCATAGCATTATGCAATTGGATTGATTGCACTTTAAGGACTAGCCACTCATGAATTTGCATTATTGGAAACAATGGAGGTTTAACTAAATCCAATAGAGGGCTTCGACAGGGAGATCCATTATCACCCCTTATTTTTGTGATGATTGTAGATGTATTTAATCAAATGTTAAAAAGGGTGATTGCAAATAATTATTTTGATGGTATTCATCTTCCTAATTCGTCTATGGCAATCTCCAACCTCCAATTTGCAGATGATACCATCATCTTTTCTTCTCCAGATCTTAACCATATTAAATGCCTTAAAGTTGTCTTATATGTCTTCGAGCTTATATCTGGTCTCTCTATCAATTTTCGAAGAGTTCTATAATCATGTTAGGCAAGGCTGACCATTTGGGGTCGTCAATCTCTTCTATCCTTAATTGTTCCATTCATAACTTCCCCTTAATTTATCTGGGCATTCCCCTTAGGCCCACTAAACTCCATAGAACGTATTGGTTGCCTCTCATTCACAAAATTGAAAAGAGATTATCTTCATGGAAGGCAAATTCACTGTCATCTGCAGGTCGTTTAGTGTTAGTTAAAGTTGTTTCGTCTGCTTTACCAACATATTGGATGTCCTTTCATAAACTACCTAAGTGGGTAATTTCAAAAATATATTCAACTAGAAGTTCTTTCTTATGGAATGGGAATAAAGTCAAAAGATTAGCTAATTGGCACACTGTGTGCTTACATACTAATCAAGGAGGTCTTGGTGTAGTTAATCTCTTTAATTTCAATATGGCTATTCTTTCAAAATGGTTGTAGCATATAGTTTCTCCAGGCTCGTTCATTTGGAAAGACTAGATCCTTTCACTTTATTATTCTGATAATTCTCACTGGGTTTTACATTTCTTCCTTCTGTTAAATCATCCCCATTCTGGTCAGGTGTAATTTCGGTTATTCCTCGTATTAAAAGTTTGTTCCATGTATGTCTGGGTAATAGTGAATCTTGTTTATTCTGGTATGATATTTGGTATGGTCAAATTCCACTTTCTCTTGCTTGCCCTTCTCTCTTTCCTCTGATCTCTGATGGTTGTTCTTCCGTGGCTAACTTAGTTCATAGCGATCCCTCTGATCTTTGTCCTTCATCTTTATTTGATGTTCATGTCCTTGATAATCTCCTTGATGTCTCCAATTTGATTCTTCATACCCAGCTTTCTCAATCTCCTAATAAATTTGTTTGGGCTTTATCACCAGAGAAGGGTTTTACTATTGCTTCTGTGTATCATTATCTTAATTTTTCTGGTAGATCTTTTACATTTTCAAGGATTTGAAAAAAAAAAATCTGCCTCCTAAAGTGCTATTTTTTACTTGGTGTTTAATCCATGGAAAGATTAACAGTAGATCACGGTTGTACAGACTCAATCTTATGGTTGATTCACGCTGTGCTTTTTGTTCAACTTATGAGGAAACTATTCAGCATTTGTTTCTTGAGTATGACTTCTCTTACCCAATTTTAGCTACAACCAGTACTTATTTGCTTGGTTCCATTCCTAACGTTTCATCATTGTTTGACTATTGGCAAAGCAGTCTGTTTAATTCTGCGCTTGATTCCTTCTTTCCTATATATTGCTAGTGTATATGGAAAGAGAGAAATGCAGTTGTATTTAGCAAACCATTGAAGCATTTTCAAGGATTATTCAGACTGATTATTTACTACTTACAATCGTGGACAGGTTAATCATCCTCTGCTCGATTCAGGCTTGCTTTACCTATCAACAATAGTCCAGCTGAATCTGTTGGTTCTAACTTTGGTGATTCGAGTCCTGATCTACATTAAGATGGTTCTTTGTTATGACTGCTTGGTTTGGTTATGTCTTCAGCGGGTACTTGTTTTGGCTTATTTGTGTATATGATATGGTAGTATGACTTTATGTTGTTGTGTTATAGTATTATCTAGCTTAGGATATTTTGTTGTTGTTGAACTATTATCTTGCAAGCTTTAAGCCACCAGTTGGGCTTGTCAACTGGGTTTTATATATATATATATATATATATATATATATATATATATATATATATATATATATATATATTAATGTATGTTTAAGCAGCTGTGTAGTCTCGCGTTACACATCCATCCTACTAAAAAAAACCTTAAAAGTTAATCTTGACATGACTATAACTTGGATCTAAGCCTGTGACTATTTGAATTATATCAGATCTACTATAACCTGTGTCTCTAAGTTATTCTGACATGACTATGAACTAAATCTAGGCCTATACCTATTTATCATGTCAGATCTGCCAATGTTTGTTGATCTAATTCATTATTTAGATCTGATCATGCCTGTTTATGATGTCCTTACTATGTTAGAATCAGTTCTACTATCACATGTTCATCGGATTTGTTCATATATGCCTATCTTGTCACTATGCCCAACTTTGTCACTGTATGCTTATCAGTTGCTATGCCCATTTCTGCCATTATATGTCATTATGTTCATTTCTGTTCCCTTCCCTTTTTTTCCCTTTTTATTTTATAACCAGACTACCTTCAAGCCTAGGCATGCCGCTGAAATATGCGAGCACGTTAAATTGGGAACGAGGGGAAAACGTTAAAATTGGGGCATAACTTGTATTGGGTGGGAATAAATTGAATATAATTCATGAATGTGAATTTGGGGCATAAACCGCAATTGTGATTAAAAACCTTAATTTGGGGCATATGGTTCATTATGAACATGGCTTGGAACAGGGGCATAAAAACCTATAATGACATAGGAATAATTGGTTAATAATTGAAATGCCTAAAATTTCATTAATTAGAAACTGTATCCACGCTTAGACACGAGGTTAGATTACACTTGTGGTGGAAGTCTGCTCGGAACCAATCGACATATCCAGCGACCACAAGTGGTGAATCTAATTGAGGGGTCTAAGTGCATAAACACGTGACGTGCTAAGACACGAGGTTAAGTCCAACTTGTGGAATAAGTCTGCCTGGACCCGCCCGGCTAATCCAGCATGCACAAGTTGTAGGCTTAATGTAGGAGGTCTAGTACATTATAACCATAAATGAATATGGTAATAAACTTGGATACTTAACCTAGTTGAATCCATAGAGATTGGATGAATATGTTAACTTGAGTAGGGGTTAAGTAAAACTGTATGAAACAGTGAGAGGGTTAAGTATATCTTTTGGTGGGTAATATTTATATATAGACCCACAAACTTAACCTGTGAGGTTATGCAATCTTTTTACTCCGGTATGACATAAACGTGGAAAACCTAGTAGTGGGGATGCAAGCGTAGGGGGAAAAGCTTGTATCATCTTGAGTGTGGAATCCGTTTCAGTCAGTAACCCATATATAGGTATCAAGCGAGTACTCCGAACTAGGTCGGAGTTGGGGCACGCTTACTGGGCTGACTGTAAAAGATCCAAATATGGGGGACGGTGTGGGCGCGCATACCAACGGGGTAATGTGCGTGTATGGGTCCGGCAGAGGAGGTTTAGACGCGGTGACATCAGTAGCTATGGTTGTGCACATCTTGAAAACGAAGGGTTGCCACTTTAGGAAGTGATACATCCTATTATGGGGCCAACACATGATATCTACGGAGTAAGGAGCCGATCGATTGGGGTAGTAATTAGGGTACATCTAGACTTTGGTACGTTTAGGAGCCCATTATTATCCTTAGGGGTAACTCCGGTATGTTGGGATGCCCGTCATTGTATGGGGTAAAAGCTCTCACTTGAAGTACGCCTAAGTCAACCATTATATACTTGTTGGGGATCATCTTGTTCATACGACACTAGTATTGGTGTAGAGAGAAAAGGGAAAGTACTAGAGAAGCGCAATATACTCCATCATGTTTATCCTGATTACCTTGTCATACCTGTCTTTTATGATGTTATCCCTCTTATCCACTTTATATGCCTGTCATGATACTTTTACTTATTTATATGCTAAAAGTAACTGGACTCACCAGACTTCATGTCTGACCCATTTTGTTTCTTCTTCTTTCTCTTCCGTCCCCCCTCCCCCCAAAGGTTCTCAGGGTGGGAATACTCAAGCTTGATCAGGACTCTGCTTTTATCTTACTTGGAGCTGTTTTAGATGTACGACTTGATTTCATATCTCTCTACTATGCCTATGTTTTGGGGATTATGCTTCTTTTATTATTGTACTCTGATGATTTAAGTACAAGAGAGAAGTTTTAAGTTGATGTACTGGGTTTTATGCATTTCAGACATATGATGTAACCATGTTTTGAACTACGATGTTTTCTGTTTAATAAAAAGTTTTAAATTCCGCTGTTATTTTATATCTGTCTTGTAACGTTTCTGTTTCTGTTTACCTATAACGCTTCACGAAACTTAATGCATTCTCTTAATGAGTGATATTTAAAGGACGTGGGGTGTCACAGGTTCGATCGATTGTTGTTACATTGTTTGGCTCAATGCCAGGTTAGAATACTTGATATTTGAAATTCTGCTAGTATTGAGATATTAGAATATTTGGAAGAGAGAAGAAAACTTTATTGAATGAAGTATCCTTTGTTACATACTAACTCATGGTTGCAGTACAGCTTATACATACAATTTCGAAATGAAATGTTAATTAATGGGTCAACTTTGTCCATTAACCTATTCCGTCCACGAAGCCTAAAGGAAAGGTAAAGGAAGCGCCCGGTTACATTGCATCCCGTTCACTTTTATCACTTATTGATCAGGCAGGTTGAACCCGTGATCGATCGCTTTGGTCGACCTAGCAATTGTGGGGCTGGGAAGATAAAGTGGTGAAGTTAATTATATTATTTACTTGAATTATTTTCTCTTTCAACAAGGCTACAGGGCTTGAAATACTAGTAGGGTAAACTGTTTGAATATTATATGATGACACATTTTCACTCATGCAAAAAGTGGTTACTAAATCCAACGCACCTCCGTCATTTGCGCTCATTTCCACACAAACCTGGCCACCTTATTTCGGGCCTCCTTGCATCTCTCATCAAATTTTGTTTTTCGTTCATAATTATTTCATATGGCCTCCGTTTACAAAACTCTAAATATGAAATTGAATAGAATTCCGTCACGAGCGCAGAGCGAAAGTTTCGTGATCAAACTCCATCATATGCTAGAAATATAATTTTAAAACTTAATTAAATTACTAATTTAACTGAACTCAAATTTCGGGGTGTTACTATAATATAACAACAAACTGGGCATAGAACATTTGCTGCTGCTACAAAAGCAACCATGTTTTGAACTTTGTTCCTCATCCAATGTTAGCAAATTGATTTAAGCGTTGTATACAGTAAATTTGACCCCACGCACAGATCGAAAATCATAAACCCAGGAAAAACTTGCTAACATTACTGCTTGGCTCTAAGCGCATAAATTTCAATGGCAGTGGCATTTATTTAGCAGAATGGTTGTTGTAAATGAATCGTGATCTTGATGGAAGTACTTAATTCATTATTGCAGCATGGCGAATAAATTCGGAAGCAAGTTCTCAAAAGATACTGTTCTTGAAAGAAATTGAAGTATTGCTAACAACGAACTCATGGCGAAACAAATATTATAGTTTTCAAACAACAAACAATAATTCTGCTCAAAATATTATGGAAAATGGAAAAGTAATGGAATCTTACTTACAACACAAATTATATTAGTTCCAACGTGTATTTTCATACTATCTCGTCACCGTACTGATTCATGTAGAAAAATGGAATACATGCGTCAGGATACTGAAAAAAACTATTGTTTTCTAACATTATATGTGTATTAGTTTTCAAACGATAGTAGTATAATATTTTCATCCCAAAAAACTGGAATGATATATAGAAGGAAACACACAAAACATTCACACAGCCACCCAAAAAAGTCATGTGATAAATGCACACACTTATCTTCAAGTAGGCTATAAATTAGTTAGGATTTATAATCTACACGCTATCATTACTGCTGTCTGTTGTGTTCCATTTACTGTGTATAATTTTGTTATGTTCGGTGACCTTAGGAATCAATTCATCTTTTCACGTTTTTCTTTTGGTTTTCAGGAGAAGTTCATAAAACGGCATGCATGCAAAACGCAGTAGTCATCCTTATATTATGGACGCGTTGAAAGAGTAGTATACAGATATCAGATATGTGCTGCTTTCAGGGTTATGTGTATAGGTGTTCGACCGCATTAAAATGTTAGTGCCAATTATTGAATAAATGTATGCATCCTCTGACAGGCTCAGCAGTTAACAATGCAACATAATCAACCTTACTAAACTTTGGATTTTTCAAGTTTATGTCACCAATGGATCCTGATATACACCTTTGATGTAGGTAATCTTTTACAATCATCAGTATATATTATATACTATACAATTGATCTACAACAAAATATATGCTATAAAAAAAAAGCATACCATATAAGAGTGGGAATTTATAATCCCATGCCTGGACCCTTTTTTCTAGTGGAAGAGGGGACCTGATTTTGAACATTCAAATAATCGATAACTACAAGAAATGAATGTCCACATCTCTACAATTATTTAGTCAGAGAATATTTGTATACTGAAAGATCACACCAGAAACACCAAGAATATATTGTAGAAAGATAATATTCCAAATTTATCACTGCATTTAATGTGATTGTGAATTGTGAAGCATGCGTTCGTGCATCTTACCCATCATCTCTTTGAACTAAATGAATGAGTCGTGGCAAACTACTTTTTTTTTTTTTCTTTCCAAGAAAGGATTAAAAAAATAGTCAGGCTTGCATCATCTCCAACAGAAATCGGCTCACAACTCACAAAGTCTACACTACAAAATTCCAAATTGGATATGTTCATAAAAGATTTCAAGACAGACGTTTATCCAACAAACGCATGAGATTCACACGTTTGGGCTCAAACAAAGTCTCAAATAGGAGTTTTTTGAACAAACTGTCAAATTCATAATTCATAATTTAATAAGGAATCCAAACGCTTATTCAATAGATTTATCAAATGAGGTGCTTGCTGAACAAACACTACAAAATAATAATAATAATAATAATAACTAAATATCGAAATTTTTGGTTTCTACCGTAACCATTTAGTCTTTAGACTATATTCAGAAACTGAACAAAGATTAAAATTTCGGTCTTTAAATGTCAAGTCTTAAATAAAATTATGACCGAAAAGTTCGATCTTAGAAATGTAAAGACCGATGTTTCGATTTTAAAAGTTTTTGAAATTGAACTCTAAAGACTGAAGTTCGGTATGTATTCAGCCTTAAATTTAAATTCAAATAACAACAAATTTTAATATTATTTGCAAATAGGATATAATAAATTAATTAGTTTATATGTATATATGATTTTCTGTATTGATATATCTATTAACATATATGTTAGTTTATGTGTAAATGGCATCTAAATACATACCTTTTCGAAAGAAACTTTCATGATTAAAAACTGAATATACAATCCACTATGACCATTACAAACAAGATACAATTAATACTCAAATACAAGATTTAAGGTCTATCACATAATTAAGTACACAACTGATAAACAGTGGAATATGTGCCAAATGCTCATTCAACGTTGTAAAATAGACAAGTGTCCTCTTACTCCAAAGCGCAAACGCAGATAAATAACCTCTGCATCTGCCTTAGGACAAGCGATTGCAAACTAATCTTGCACGGTCTCCAATGAAGCTTCACCATATCAATCCCCCTTTTTTTAACACGGTAAAACTCCCCTTCCTACGTGCAAAGGTAACATATATAATAGCATCATCAAAGCGATGACCAGTTCAGATAAAGCATATCTGGCATCAGCTCAGACTTATGATGCACTTCAATCAACCAATCTCCCATTATTGGCCCCATCTTCTCACTGATCTCCACTTGAGAGCCCATGTAATTCTGAGGCCTGTTCGAGTTCTCCACCAATTTGTAAACTTGTAGAGTTCTCTAATCCACAACAGCCATCTGATATATTGTCTTCGTCCAAGACATCAATAATGTCCATAATTATATCTTATGGCAGTTTAGGAATCTCACAAGCAGCTTTACTAAGGGCAGCGAGCACTGATCTCATGGTGTGAGTTTTCTTCTTTTGATACTTCTTGCTTGGTGTTCTCTCTTTAAGAGAAGATGATTCATTGGTATCAGGACTGATCTCGATCATGACTATGGGTTTGCTAGGCTTAGGACTTTCTGCTGCTCTGGCTTTTCTTGCTTCTTCTTCCTCATTCATATTTATTACTTGTTTTTTCTTGTTCTCATCAATGGCAGCAGCTTGAGCAATAGCAAGAACTTATGCCCCAAAACTTCTTGTAGTAGGTCTAGTAATTTGGGCAGGAGGTTTAATGTTAACTACATTAGCAGCGCATGCATTAACAGTGTTGCCAATATCTCCCAACAACGAGCAACATTCTTTGCTTTCACTTTGGTACATTCATGTCATTGTTCGTTTGCTGATGAACTGCGATTTGATTGAGAGTAATTTGAGAAAAGTGATGGGTTAATTTTAGTAAAAGAAGGATGTTCATGCGTTAATAGTGAAAGGTAGATAAACTGTCTGGTCATGGGCCTTAAATGAAGGAAATGAACTGATACGTTTTGTTTATCATTTATTTATTTTGAGGCAGGCATTAAAAAGCTGTATCTTACGGATCACTAAACATAGCCATTGGATTTAGGACAAGTATAAAATATTAGCCATTGCTTATGTAGTTACCAACGCTTTGAATCTTAAATATTTTGTACGCTGTAAAGATGGATGTTCAGTCATTAAGTAGTTTGGACTCATGGAAACAGACTAAAGACTTCATTTCAGTTTTTATTCATAGAATCAATGACTGGTTTATTTCAGTTATTGATTGGTATTCAAATAGAAACTGAAAATATTCAGTTTTTAATTTGCAATCCCTAATTGAACATATTTTTGTAGTGAAGCATCTGGATTTCAGGCGTTTATTCAACAAACGTCCAAAACAATTCTGCATCCCCAAACTCTACCTCTCTAAATCCATTATTGAAAAATGTACACGTTGTCGGCTTCACTTTTAAGTGCGGATCTCACGTTATTTTTATTTTCAATTGGTTATTTGGAGATGCTCTAAGGAGCTTTTCGGCTCAAAGTAACAATGCATTGAAAAAGAAAAATCAAGTGTTAACTCGCCTTTTTAGAAGGCCTTATCACTTTGGATTCAGACAAGTGGATGGTTCGGGACTCGAGTATAAATGGATTCATGGAAATTCAAATACGCTTGGATAAAACTCTTGGATTGGATGCAACTTGGAATGTTGGATGACTACAACTCGGATCTGTCATGCACATTGGCCTCAGATCAGGTCGGCTGAATCATAATACTACGGATCGGCTAAGCCTTCACTCATCGTATCAGTCAAGTCTTCGCTCATCGGATCGGTCTAACTAGCTTGCATCAAATCTGTGCATATGAGCACTTAGACTTGACACATTTAGATCACTCGAGTTTGGATTGGGCTTGGATTAGATTTCGAGTTGGACCCACTGTCAAGTATGTGGATTAGTATCGATTTGAACCCCTGGATCTGCACCCATCCGCGGGTAGTGTGGTGGGAGATCTATCCCATTCTTTCCTGACTTGGTAACAATGGTTATGCTATTTTCTTTTTAATTTTTTGGGTCGATTCGAGCCTTTCTTTAACTACAAACATAGGACTTGGTGGCTTATTTTGGGAATCTTTTTTTTATTTTTCTACATGGGGGAACTACAATTATTCAACCTTAAGCTCCTTATCTCTAATTTCTTGTTTCAAATCAAGATTGTACTTGTAATCCTACATTATAAATAATCGATTACGATTACTACAAGTAGATGTATACCTAGATCGTCGAACAATTATAATTCTGTTGTGTCCTTTACTTTTATGCATAATTTTGCGATTTGTGATTGTTGTGATCTATGTTATCTATGAATTGAATCGATTTAGATGTCAGTGATCAAATTTGGAGTTAACATTTTGGCGTGCTAAGAAAGGGAGAATGATTTCATTCAGAACTGAAAGATTTGAGAGATATATTTGTTATTGCTAAGAAGAAAAGAGGTACTTCTCAGGCTAATAGGAATGAAGAAGGCCAATAGGCTTCCTAAAATAGAGATCCCTTTATCTATTTTATGAGGAGGAGATGGATGAAGCAATGCATGGGTTAATTGGAACATCAGGATATAGTAAGGAAAGAAATACTCTTGCGATTTTAAGGGATGGGATGTCAAATGCAAATTATTGGTGAAGATGCATCTGGATCGGAGAGAGAAGCGCATGAAGTGGGGGCAACACCAGATCCGCTGATTTGGCGGTACCCACCCAGATCAAACAAGGGGCACGCCCTCGAGTCCTTAGCAAAGGAATGCTGAGGTTGATGATAATTGCACTGGCTTGGGATATGCTGACAGACTCGTGGCTAGTGCGGTACGGGTAGCAATGGAAAGGAATGTTAGAAAGTAATACAAGAGATATATACCAGAATATTCACTTAGACTTACGGGGTAGACAACACCATTAATGGATGAGAATGAAAGTTTAAATGAGATGATACGTTGCATGACAAGAGGAAGCCTACCAAAGTTAGGGATATGAAGAGGTCAATAGGAACGTATTTACTCCTAAAATAAGGAACGAATGAGACCCACCGAATTTCAAGCTTATGGTGCTGACATCTTTTGATGGAAGATCATACTCTATGGTGCATCTGATATAATACATTAGACAAATGGATGTATTGAGTGCATCTGATAAGCTAATGACAAAGTGCTCTTTGTATTTGAGGATCTAGCTGCACTCTGATTTAGGCAGCTAAATGATAGATCAATTATCACTTGGTGTAAACTTGTTGGTGGGTTAATGGGATAGTTCAGAGTCCATAATACAAGGCCAAAGAATGTGAGGACGCTTATGACAATCAAACCAAGGCCAATGGAAATTTTGAGAAGCTTCTTAAAACAATTCAATGCGGTGGTGGCATCTGTAGATAAACCACAATTGTCAATGGTATTAATGGATACCATATATGGAGTTGCTAAAAAAGAAAATTGGAAGTCAATGATTTGAAGGATGAGGAAGCACATAAAATGAATTTCAAGATGGATATAGGGAAGAGAAAGATTGAAAATGAGCATGAGGGATCAAGGTAGAATAGTAGGGGTTTGAAGTATCCCCCTTGTGTAAAATGAATGAATCAATAGAAATTATTTACCAGAGTACTAGGAGGCGGATCCCTTTTAGGAAACTGGCTCTGAGGAAGCCAATGGATAGATAAAGAAGATCTATAAAATACTGCATGTTCCACAAGTTGGACGAGCATGAAACATATGAGTGCCAGCACCTTAGATATGTGATAATGGAGCATGATAAAAATGGGAAGCTATAACAACACGTTGAGAAGCGATGGATATTGCTAGAACATGGAAAGTTGTCGGCAACCCCAAACCCAAGCGAGCCTCACACGCGAAGCCAAATCATCACATCTTGATAAAGATGGCAAGGCCAAAATAACCAATAATCACCTCTCTACTTAACAACTCGATTGATTAAAAATATATGGGACTAGGGTGTGGTCCTCAAGCATGCTCTATGCCAATATCGAGCCGAGAAGCTCAGGGAGGCTTAACTTAGTTTTCCTTTTCGTTTTGTTTTTTTATTCCACATACTTGCTTTAATTCATAATAAGAGATGAATAAAGACTGGTCATAGTTTGTTTCAAATGAAGAGATAAGTAACAATGACACTATATGAATTCCTCTTATCAAAGAGTGGCCAGATTAAATCATATGAATAAACTAAGAATTTCTTTTATTGGAGAGTGACTGAATGATTTCATACGAATAAACTATGAATTCCTTTTACAAGATAGCTACCAGATGAATTTGGAAACAAGCTAATAATTAAGTTTATGATTTAGGAGTCAGAGCCATCAAGTAATGAAAACAAGCGCGTACGATAATAATAAGTCAGTATTCATTTGGACTGCCAAGTGCAGATGAGGGTTGTCATAAAAGAGATAGATCGCTATATGTCCCTGATTAGAGAGTCGGAATCAATGCATAGGAGTAATGAAGCTTAGTGGGGGTGGGATAGGGTCGTCTTGCTTATCGTTAAACCACTTTCACACGAGAGTGATTAGATTCGGTTCGACAAAGATCCGAACGGCCACATTGGTTCAGAAGAGCCATGGAATTCCTACTTGTTTCAAGATGTGAAATTGTAGTGCAAGAAGAAATTCTACTTCGCTAGAGTGCAATAAGATAGGCTTACTTATTGTTGAGCATCATTCACAAGGAAGCGATCAATACGGAGCCCAACAAGAGCCAGGAGAGGCTATAGGTAATCAAATATGGTTGATACTTGCTATGGACCCAGTGAGATCATGACTTGTTGAACATGGATCTTGTCTGACGTGTGAAAATTGGGTCGTCAAATGTTACAGCATTCTGTAAGAGCCTATCAAGGTTAGGCTTGTTAATTGCAATATGAGCATGGCATGAGAAAGTAATGATGGTTGGGTACGGGATGTGCTCGACACAGGTCGAGAGAGATTGAGAACTAACCTAGAGGTTATTATATTCAATAAATAGCTCAGCAAAGCCATTAACATTGGTTTGATGAAGTCATCAAGTACATGAATGATCCGGCGAAATCGCAGACTTCATTGCCTGTCCAGAACAACCATAGAATTCGTGAATAACTCAGAGAGACCATAAGAATTGAGTGTATTCAAAACATATTCCATAGCAAGATATATTTGGGGGAAAGAAAGTGTTAAATTGCCTTTTTACAAGGCCTTTGCACTTTTGATTCGGATGAGTGAATGGCTCAACACTTGAGTTTTAAATGGATAAATGGATCTACGAAAACTTGGATACACTTGGATAAAGCTCTTGAATTGGATGCAACCTAGAATTTGGGATGGCTACAACTCAGATCGATCTTGTAGATTGGCATCGAGTTAGGTCTGTTGAATCGTTATACTTTGGATCGGTACAAGCATCTTACTTATCGGATTGACCAAGCCTTCACATATCAAATATGTCTAACTATCGTGCATCAAATTACTGCAGGTGCACTTTGACTTGACATATTTGGATCAATTAAGATTGGATTGGAATGGGATTAGAATTATATGGTTAACATGACTAGACACATCTGGATCAATTAAGATCAGTTATCATGCATTAAATTAGTGTATAGGTGCACTTTGACTTGACATGACTTTCCTAGATGCATCACATATTGACACATCTTGAAATCTTATGATTATATGATTGCATTGTGATGGCTAGATTGGATGGTAGGAATTGTTTGCAACCCAAACGCACCAAGCATTAATGTATGAATTATATGCATGTTAAGATGTTTTGTATACGTATAAATTCTCATATTACACTTTCATGCTAGGACTGAGCTCACTTTAGCAAGTATGTAGTGCACAATCACACCGAATAATGGATGTTTTATGGGTATTTATAAATAACTTGGGTGTATAACATGTTTGTTAAAGCGAATTTTGGTTTTCGCCTCTCCAAAAAGATTTCAGGACGAGAACTCTTTTAAGATGGGGAGAATGTAACACCCCGTAAAATATATCCTAAATAGACATAGGCAATTACATAAAACAAAAATAATAATAAATTTATAAAATATTAATGAGCTAAAAATAAGAATTTTGGATAATTGAGAATTGGTCCATGAAAGTACTATCATTGTATTCATGGCGAGATTCCAGTTCATTTTCATATTTTATATGCTGAAAACGGATTACATATGAAGAAATTATTTTAAAAAAAAGCTATATGTAAATTGTATTCACACAAGATTTGAAATTCAAACCGAATGAATGTAAATCTAGAATAAAATATGCATAATGGAATATTCGTTAAAGGTTTGAATTTGTGTGTGTGTGTTTGTATGTGCATATATATATATATATATATATATATATATATATATATATGTATGTATGTATATATAAGAAGGGGACAAGAATAAATAGAAACGGAAAAAATCAATGTAACTAATGACGTAATAAATAAAAATGAACATTTCAGGATAATTAAATTCTCCCTACCTTTTTCTTAAGGTGGGTCGATCGCCTTCCCTTAAGAGGGGTCAACCGCCCTCCTAGGGAGGGTGTCGACCTCCCTTAAGAGAAAAGGGCGGAGATAACATGTTATGTTAAGGGTTTTTATATAGTTTTGCTTAAACGAACTATCCATATTAAATATAACTAATCATACGGTCCTCATACACACTAACAATTATAAAAAGACCCCTGGCCTCTCCTGTAAACCCTAAATTGATTCTCTTCTATGTCTTCATTTTGTCTCTCGGCCATTTTCTTAATTCCAGAAATAGTTTAGGTTTCTTCTCTTTTTCTAACCTATATTCTAACTTTTCTAAATCTAAATTCTTATCTAGATCTGGAATTAAGTATTATATATATACACACACACATATATGAGATTCTAAATTCGATTCTTGTAACGACCCGGTTTTTGTCGACTTTCGTTATCGCCATAAACTCAATGACGACTAACCAAACACAGAAAAATACCGGTAGTTAATGAAAGAAGTTAGAGGGTGAGAATAGATAAGATAGAAACTTAGAATAGAAGAGGAAGAAGAACACAACATCAGAGTAACACGAACCTCACAGCAGAACGAATAACATATAATATATATAACGTAACTTTGAAATATAAATCTGTACTTGAATATACATCATTATCAAATTACAGCACTTACAACACAACGGAATTAAACAATAGCTATATGATTCTGAAGCCTCCTGCTCCAGCTCTTCAAGTATCTGTAAATCCTGACTACTTGACTGCCCGTACAAAATTGGGCACCCAAGAGTTTAGGGAAACAAAACAAAATAAACTCCGGGTCAGTCATGGGACTGGTATGAGTAAAACAGTTTAAAACAGTTTGAACATGTAAACTATATCTCATAAGACCACGTCGTATAACGGAACGGGTTTTTCCCTTATGAGAATCCAAAATATCTTTATATCAAAAACCTTTTGATATTATAATAATGTCTATCAACCACAATATAATAATCATCTAGCAGAAACGCTTTCATCTCACGTTCTACATATATAGTATACAATCAAAACCGCAAGCACGTATTGGGTAATGGATTTCCAACTATGACAAGGTATGGAACCACCTTTCGCTAGTGTACCTCTAGATAGGAATACACTGGGTTCAATAAGAACATCTTGCAACCTGGCCACACATGACCGACCACTCATTTCGCTTGAGTGTATCGAATGTATATCACCAATGGTTGGGATCAGCAACCGTTTCCCGAATGGGACAGCATCGACAATAGATTTTTAGAAATAAATGATACTCTAGATCAGGTGATTACACACCCTAATAGGTGCGACCTACATAGCCATGCTTCCTGCCCGATTTTTGTCATTTCCCAGTTGTGAGGCTAGAAGCTACGCTTATCTCTGACAGATCACACGTTTATTCACTTTGAATGTCACATCATCGTACCCGCCAAATCACAAATTGATTTTCCCAAAAATACCACGGGTATACAGCTAAGAGAAACGAATTCCTCTGCCACCAAACGTAAATACGTTTGAAGAGGTCAACTTACGCGATCTATTAAATATACTCTGTCAGACATTCTTCCATACAGTCGTCCTGGGACTGGGCAAACCGAAGGCATTATTCAGTACATCCATCTTAGGCAATTGTTATCTAAGATTTATACAACATCCCTTGCACTTTACCCCGTCTTCAATATATTCAGCATACTTGATTTGCAACGCTTATACCAATACGGAGTGGTTCTTCAGATAATAATCCAACCGGTCTCTTCGTATTAACAACGTTAAAATGGTCAAAACTTTGATAGTCGGTGATTTAACTATCAAATGAAAACATGTCTGTTTACACACAACGATCTTATTTCCAAATGGAATTATCGATCGAATCATCAAACATATATATATATCCTCATTTTCTATGTTTAGAAAATATATGTTATTAACACTGGAAAACATTTCCATGGCTTAATTACGTATCACTACTCTTCCACGTCTATCAGAATCTAACTATAAAGTAACAAGAGAACAACTTCCTAAGTATAAACCCCGAGGGCCGAAACCAACATCAGATCGATACTTAGGAAACCATTCAACTTATTTATCTCTAGTCAGCTCTACTTTTTGTTTAAATTCATTTTGATTAACTATGTTCGATTAACTCCTTTCGATTAGCTCGACTCGACTAACCATATACGATTAACTCGACTCGATCTAACCATATTCGATTAACTCGACTTAACTCGATTCGATTAACTAACTTGACTTAACTTGATTCGATTAACTAACTTGACTTAACTTGATTCGATTAACTAACTTCCGAATAACTAATTGGATTAACCAACATTCGACTAACTCTACTTTGATTAACTCAAATTCGATTAGCTAATTTGATTAACCCTTATTATATCTCATCAATTTCCTTTTTATACTTCTATTTATTTCCTAAATAAATATTCCTTTATTAATTCTATTTATTTTCTAAATAAATATTCCTTTGTTAATTCTATTTATTTCCTAAATAAATATACCTATATAATTCTATTTATTTTCTAAATAAATATTTCCTTTTTCAACTTTATTTATTTTCTAAATAAATAAATTCTTTTTTTCAATTCCATTTGTATAACAAATAAATATCTCCCTTTTTATTCTATTTATTTCTCAAATAAATATTCCATTTATAATTCAATTCATTTTCTAAATAAATATCCCTTTTATTTATTTATCAAGTGATAAATTTCTTCCTTTTATAAAATCCTTTGATTTTATAAATAAATTTCTTCCTTTTATAAAATCCTTTGATTTTATAAATAAATTTATTTTTAAATATATACTTTGAAAAATTCCTTTTTACATCGTAGTATTTCTTACGGTATTTAAAATACCAAATCACAATGACCGATATCATTTAAACACACATAATCATCAACAGATTATACATCACATCATATATAACAATATATGAAACAAAACAGTATTTAAATATTGAGGAACCCAGCTGGGTCCCTCCAACCTGTTTCCCTGCATCACAGATGTTAATCAACATAATAACATCGATTTCATTTCGATATGAAATATTATGATAAACAGAATCAATATTTGATTAACGATATATATATATATATATATATATATTGTTATCTATAATTTCAACCAATACACGAGCAATTCAACCAAACAGTTAACACACAACAATCAACAGATGATTAACAGTTCTAAAAATATGTTATAAAAATATAACTGTTCAGAGTTGGTGAGTTTTACTCATATTGGACGATCATCGTTAATAACGATAACCATCGCTCGATTTGATTCAGACAGACAATTTATTTTGCTATAAATTGTAACGAGCTTCGATTCACTCCCAGTCAGTTCCATTGTGGAGCTTCCGTCCATACGATCCTAACGAATCTTGTTTCGCTGAATTCTGATACAGTATGGCGAAGTTATGAACTTACGAAGTTAATACATATTATAATTAAATAAACATGGATTTAAATAAAAAGATGGGCCTTAACTTATTACTCCGGCCCGTTGCCCTTTCTAAACATCCAGGCCCGCATCCAAACTCTTCTTCCTCTCCTCCTCTATGTCGCGATTACCTGTAGAACACCATGGCCATTTCCCAATCATTTAAGTCCAAACCGCACCTTCACCACTCCATGAAAAATCAAACGAGATCCACCATCGAGTTCCTCCTTTCGAACTCTCCTCCCCCATACCCTCATTGATAAACTCGCACGCCATCTGACCATTACGTCGTTCTCAGTTTTGACGTCAGTACAGAAAAAGTGTGATTCCTTTTGTCCTCAAATCCACCCAAAAATCCATACGAGGTGCCAAAAAACCTCACTAATCTCAAACCAACATCTGTTTCTTGCATCGACGCCGATTTTCCACAATGATTCAAACCCTAGCTTAACGCCCTCTACGCTGTGATTTTTCCAGTGGAAATTAAAATGATCGAACCCCATAAAACCAGTATAGAATCGAAGAGAATCACGATAGCAACTCAAATAAATTGGTTTGGATATTTATCGTATTTTGGTTGGATTTCTATGAATTTGTGAAGTTTGATTTCTTCACGTTGTGAATAAAAACTGGTGGCGGCTTATAATTTGATTTTATAGGGAGGACGAGATTTTTTGTGTGGTTGAGAAGGAGGATGGGTGGCCTTGTTTAGGTCCACATAATTTAGTCTTTTTTTTTCCTTTTTTTTAATCATTTATGTTTGTTTCTGCACTTTAAAAATCCGTGTGATCCCACACGATACTCAAAAATCACAAAAATGGTCATGTAGCTATAGTTCGACATTACGGTCCTAACTAAACTAGATTCATCGAATTCCAACTCAGTTTGCTCACACAGCGTATTTTTAACTGTCAAAATATCGACTGTTTTTCACATTAAAAATCGGTACGGCCATATACTGATTCTAAAAATCACGAAACTTGACATCTAACAATAATTTGACATTGCGGATCCAAAAAAATTAGTTTCATCGAATTCTGAGTTCGTTTGCAAAACTGGCTATTTTTAAAGCCCTAAATAACCCTTTTAAATATATAAATATGTTTAAAAACAATTAAATTTAATATTTATAAATAAATATTATCGTATATATTCACACAGAATATCATGCAACTCTAGAATATTCCTATATGAATTTCTAATTTGATATTTCAAATCCCGATTAAATCGATATTCGATTTATAATGAAATTCCTTTTATAAATACAAATAAATCATTATAAATTATAAAGGAATTCCACAGCGACTTTTCTAAAATTTTATTTGGGCATAAATCAAAATCTACACCATGAAATCTCGATTTTTCTCTTCCACTAGAAAAATATACTTCACCAGCTCTAAATGTTTCTTGTTTCACAGAAGTCCGACTTAAAACGGCTTCTGTATATCCAGTTGAAGTTCGAATCGCCAATTTACGAACTGCAGCGCCATTTTGAGCTCGATTATAATTATAATATAATTCCACGTCCAACCATCGTTATTGAAATATATTCGTTATCGTAATTCAATTTTAAACTGAATTATATATTTTTAATTTCCCAATTCACACCTTATTGCCATTTCAGCAAATTCTGATTATTTCATAATTAAATATATTATTTAATTATTATTTCAATTAAATATTCAAAGTTTATTTAATTAAACGACCATTTTAATTCTAAATCACTATTTATATAATTAAATAAGTTAATTATATCGCTGAAAAATGCGGGTCGTTACAATTCTTATATATATATATATAGGTGGATTTGGAGTACATTGATTCAAAAGGCTCAATCCAGATTTGTTAGATTCTACGTTGAATTCGTTATTCTTCTCTTACTATCTCTATGAGTGGAAATTACATCAATTTTCTATTTTCTGTATTCAGTAGTAAAGGTTTGAATTGTTATGCCTGAAGGGATTTAGATTTGCATGGAAAAAAAATCCTTAAATCTCTTATGTCTTGCGGAAATGGTTAATCAATTGTTTTAAATTGGGTTTTGGTTATTGATGTAATAAAAGATAGGCTTTTGGGTGTTGTACAACTTCTGGTAGTTTAATTCACTTCCTTGTAAAATTGTAAAAATCATGTATGTGCATGCAAAGGCATAAGATTTGAGTATTGTAGATTTAATAGGTTTAAGCGTCTATTTTCCAAACAGATAGTTTAAACGTATTATATACAAATCACTAAAGTCTTAAGTTTTTCTTGTGCGTGTGTATATATATATATATATATATATATATATATATATATCATATAAAAGATGAAGCAGTACACAAAAGGGAATTTTACATATTATACCTTGTCGTTTTTTTTACAATTGAAATAATCATTTAAACCTTGGTTACAAGTTTTATGTACATGTTGTTATTTCCCTATTATAGATTGAATATGAATATATATGTTATGTCATGTTGATGAAGTTAAGGAAATAAACTTGTAAACCTTATTTTAATGTTGGGATTGACGTTTTAATGGATTAGGACGTTTGTTCATGTGTGTTTGATTTATGTTTTATTCATTACTATTTACAACATAATTAACATATTATAAATTTGTGTTAATCACATACTAATTCGTTTAAAATAGGAAATTATAATTATAATTGTCCCCATCGGAAATTTGTATGTGTGTGAGTATTAATGACTTTCATTAATATTAATGACACATAGGAATGAGGTTAATCCCAACATGTAGTAGAAGCCTGTCCGGAACCGACTGGAACATCTGGCATCTACAAGTTAGTCGGGTTAATGTAAGAGGTCTAAGTGTCATCATACATTATAATTATTACATAAAGACACGTGGTTAAGCCCAACTTGTAGTAGAAGCCTGCGTGTAACCGTTCGGCAAATCCAGCATCTACAAGTGGTTAGTTAATGTGAGATGTCTTTTGTGTGTATATTTGAATATATATATATATATATATATATATATATATATAAGTTAAGTAGGCCTGCCTTTAGAAGGTAATAAGTGGCTGACCTACCTTGTTTGAGTATTAAGTGGTTAGGGCATTATGCCTCTTATTTTGTTTATTCTTTAGAAGGGCTGAAGTCATTAGGCCCGCCCTTATTAGGTCTTAAATGGTCATTGTGTCTGTCTTTCTCTTATAAACTTATAATGTATTAAATGGTCCTTAGAAAAACGATAGATATATGAGTAATTTAGTTCTCTGAAAATTGTCCACTTCTTATCTATGGGTTATGTGAGGGAATACCTAGGGACAGGTAAATAAGAGTTTCTAAGAACATGTTAAAGGGACCGCCTGTCTAAGGGAAGTACTAAGTGGTTAGAAGTTCACATGTAATGACGACTAGCTAGATAGTAACAAAGGGGTCCGCTTGGGGAAGATCATAAATGACTGAGTCATCTATCTAGCCTATACGTAATAAGTGACTTCTTACTATCTCTCGATTTACATAGAGAGTACATTTAATAATGTTGATGATTATAAGACGAGGTTTAAAGTGACTAGGGTCCGCCATATGGTATTAAGTGACAGTGGGAGTTCGCCAATAAATATATATAGAAAATGGCCTTAAGCGATCAAATGGTAGTCTATCTTTGTAGGGTATTAAGTGATAATAGAATTCATCCTTATAAATAAACATGTAGGCTTTAAGTGACTTTAGAGTAGTTCACCTAATTAATGCATATATTTGATTGTTAAATTTGCTTATATATAACTCGATGAATTTACACTACCGTGTATAGGAAATAAGCATTCCTGTAACTTATGTAATTTTCATTCACCAGAACTCGCTGTTCTAACCACCCTACTCATAACAATTAAACAGGTTAGTACGTGTGAACGCTTAAGTGATGGAGTTATAGAAAGTGAAGCCTGGCGAAGGAGATTTTATAGCTTATTATTATGTTTGGAAGTTTACTATATTCGTGGGATATTACTATTATTATGTACCTTTTATGATAGTTGAGACTTGATGTAATCAACATTATTGTGATTTTAATTAGTGGTACATCTATTTTCTATTATTATATTTCATCCCTTCCGCTGTGAGATTCTAATTTCGTTTTTAGTTGGTTCTTTCTATATAATCCTTATAGGAACCAATGATCCATTTAGAATGACTCTATGTTTTGATGGGTCTTTTCTGGGTCAGAATTTAGGCACATTCCGAGTGGGTTGTTACATATCCCTTTCTCCACGGAATCGTCTTCGATCAGCTCCGACAAACTCTCTTCACATGCTCTACCCTTTGCACTCACTCGTTTCGAGCTCGATTTTCCATAGAAAAAAATTGACCTTCTTTATCAACGTCCATATAGTGGATGCATCTTGCAACGTTTGACCATGAGCACCCAAAAAATAACTAATGGCACTTCTCCAATTGCTAATCCCAAAATAAGCTCAATATTCAAAATCGCTAACCAAGCTCGAGGATTTTTTAACCCAAGCTCAGTAGGGCTGTAAATTTTTTATGAATATCTGATGTCCATTCGAGTCCGTGACTGAAATACATCCATTCGAGTCTGTTCGATTTTCATTTAGGACACGAGCTAGGACAACAAAACTTGTACACAAAAAAAAAAAATCACATTTGGTTTGCGTTCATTCGAATACTTTTGAATTCCTCGTACTTTGGTATATGTTGAGAAAAAATCTAATAAAACATATAAAATTTGATATAAACAACCATATTTGACTGGGTTCGTCCGTGTCCAAAAAGCACATATCTGTTTCGATTGATTTCATTTAGAATACGAGCTAAGACAATAAGAATTGAACGAGAAAAAATTTCATTCGTTCTCTGCCTGGTCCGATTTTATTTAAGACAGAAGTTGAATAAACCTCCGTCTAGTCCGATCAATCTGCACCCCTATAGCTCAACAACTGTGACGACCCACATTTTTAGTCAATTTAATATTTGAATTTTTAATCTATTTTAATGAATTTTAAAATGAAAAATGTTAATTTTGGACTCGATAAAAATTTGAAAATAAATTTTTTTTTTGACTTAATAACAGGGTTATTAACTTTTTAAATCAATTTAAAAGTGGAGATTTTGAAAATCAACATTTTAATGTTATTTTGATGACCTATAAAAAGATAATTTTTGAGACAGTCTCGGAATCTGATAAAACCACTTTTATTGGATCTGGAATGTCAAAATATGATAGTATTAAAAAATTTAAGTCAAACGGAGTTAATATGTGAGCGTACGATATATAAAGTGAAAATTAGCCTCACATCCTTAAAATTAAAGTTAATTAGGCTCATATCCTCCCCTTTGTAAACATATAAATTTCATCCCTGTTTTTAAAATAGTGCCTAGTAATTTCCACTTTTGCCCATATTGATATCTGCGTCTTTAATTTTGGATCTTATCCGATATTTCTTATATGTGATTACATTTTTATATCGCGTTTATTTTCCTGCTAATGGCGGCGGCTACTTCTTTCTTATTTGCGATTAAATTTTCATTCGTTTTTTTCCTGCTAATGGCGGCGGCTGCTTCTTACTGGCGTCATCTTCATCAAGGTATTTTTTTGTCTTTGTATTCTTTCGTTCTTACTTTTAAATTATCTGATTCATTTTTTTCTTCCTTGTTAATGGCGACAAATTCTTCAGCGTTTTAATCTGATGGAGCCATCATTTAAAACAAGGACGTTTCTTTTGACAGGTGTTTTATAATTGTTAGTATTTTTTTTGTGCACGGATTTCGTTTTTAAATCTGAGTGTAAACATATGAAATTAGCGTTAGAGCACTTCGGTTGTAAATTTGCTCAGAAAAATTGAGTATAAGTATGCATATATTCTACATATATGCATACAAATATGCATCTATTTGTATATTAGTCTCACATACTATCAAAAATTTGCATACAAATGTTCACATATTCTTAATTTGTTCATATCTGTATGCATCTTTTTATAATTCATGCAGGAAAACAGATTTTTTAAAAATATATTCATATATGTATGCAATATATATAGAAAACTTGCATATAAATCTGCAGAATTATTGATATTTCGCTGAATTGTTTTATCATACGTGCAGGAAAACATATTTTTTTTAAAAATATAATTCATATGTGTATGCATGTATATAGAAAACTTGCATATAAATATGCAGAATTATTGTTATTTTGTTGAATTGTACGTATGTATTTATATTAATCTAAAGTTGTTTATGTAATTTGATTATTGTACAATATGCTTATTAACGGGTTTTTTTTTTTTAATATCAGTTCTCCTCCAAAAGGTAGAAGAATGCCTGGTCCTCCATCTTCGTCCAAAATTTTGAAATCTGCAGTTGATTCTACGGAGACTACTAGCTGATGTTCGTGCAATAAGCTGGGTCTTAACTAAAGAGCTTGTTCTTCAAAAGACCATTAGATCTGCTTTGTTTATTTTATTTTATTTTTAAGACACTTGGTTTTAGTGTTTACTTTTACCATTTGTTGTAAACATTTATGTGATGTAATAAAATTAGTTTAGTATTTTGTTGTAAATTTGTTTATAATTTCCAGTTTTCATTTTGATCTGAAATGTATTGGCAGCAGTTAGTATTAATATTAATATTGGCAGCAGTTTCTTCTCAACCACTTGTGCAAATTTATGTATTAATGTATGCAATTAATCTACATAAATGCATAAATGTATGCAACTATGAAAATTATATGTACGCAATTAGTATTTGTATTGTTTGCATATTTGTATGCAAGTAATAATAATATTTTCATATAAGTATTTTAGTATTTAACTTCTGCAATTAAATTTTCAAATTTTCAAAATATTTGCATACAATGATGCTAGTATTTTTAATAACAACATACCAATTAGTAAAAATTTCAGTTTATCATATAGAAACAAAATAACTTGAAACCCTACATAATTTTTCCCAGTGATTCATTGTTGAAAATAATAATCAACAGCCCGTAGTTTTAAAACAAAATAACAGTACAAATATTCACAAAAATTCTTGTACTAAACGCACATAATCAAGAAACTTTTATTACAAAATTTACTTGTTTATGCAAGAATTAAAACTTTTATGAATAAATAATTGCACACTTTTACACAACATCTCTAATTATCTGCATACAAATATGCAAATATCTGCTGATATTTGCAAATTTTCCATCAACACAACACAGCATTTCATATTTGGTTACAATAATCCGCAATTAATCTGACAAACTAAATTCTAGTCAGGGGCAGCGGCGGTTC
The DNA here is from genome assembly GCA_030737875.1 of Allium sativum. Lineage (NCBI taxonomy): Eukaryota > Viridiplantae > Streptophyta > Magnoliopsida > Asparagales > Amaryllidaceae > Allium > Allium sativum. The sequence goes on along the minus strand of CM060916.1, from coordinate 742,306,500 downwards.
TCACTTTGCGGTTGGATGAAGTCTTGTGGCTGTAGATGTTTGGTGGGGGTCGGATTGGGGAAGGAAGATGAAGAGGAGGGTTTGTCGACGGCGGTGGGTCCATCGGTTGGCGGTGCGGCGTCTGGTGCAGAGGGAGCGGCGACGATGTCAAATCGTAGGAGGTGGACGACTGGAGTGATCGAACGGTTTGCAAAATAGTGGGATTAGGGTTTCAAGCGAGGTATAAGGAAATATTGACTGAGTAAATAATGTGTATCGTTTTGGATACTTTTTTAATTTCATAAGGGTACATCTGGTATTTTTTCAGCGGAAGTTCAAAAACAAGGATGTATTTTATATTCTTTTTATCAGCGGTTTTTTTTTATATTTTGAAACTTAATAGGGACTTGTAAAAAACGCACCCATATATAAACGTGAGTTGAAAATTCAGCCAGTTTTCGATTTAAGTTAGATATAAGGTGATTTTTCAAACGGACTCCGAATTCGACGAGGCTAGGTTCGTCAGAACTGTAATTCTGTGACGTAGCGAGATTTCAAGTTTCGTAAGTTAGTGTCTGATCGTAAGACCGGAACGAAGTATACATAGTATAATTAATGAAGGGATTAATTAAACAATTTTCATAAACTCCTATAACCAATTAGAATTAGAAAACACATTGTCCTCTAAGACAAGTGTCATAAGCTTCCTAAGTGGTCATTCAAGTGTACTTAAGGTTATTTTAATCTTCTTTTATTTTTGTTTTCCATTTTTAAAAATCATTTCTCCTTAACCATTAAAGCTTAAGATTCCATGTCCCTCCTCTCCTTCTTCTAGCTCACGCCGCCACCAAGACACCACAACCAGCCCCTCCACTGCTGTGCACCACCTCCCCACCAACTCTCCATCCCTCGCTCCGTCTATGGGCCTCTCTTCTTGCACCAAACCCCTTTTTCCCTCTTTAATACGGAAAAGAACTTACCTTTAAACCCTAAATTAATAGTTACCACCTTCAACTACCTCTAGTGGCCCTTACCTACCCACGCCAGACCCCGCACTTCCACCATCGTGCACCTCTCCTTCTGATCAGCCCATGCCATGAGTCCTATAGCCTCCTTCAAACCGTAGATGTAACGACCCGTCATTTTCGACCACTTCAAACTGGTAATTAAACCAACTCGAACTGTTCGAAAATGACAGATTGTTATTAGCTTCTGAGGTAAATAGAATAAATCACAGAATTCCAAACACAGATACAGAGATACATGATATCTCGCAGCGGAAAATACATAAAATATTACAATAGAATATACATGAATACTACAATGGAAGTCTAATACAATACATAAATGATAACGGTCTGAAACAGAATGATATAAACAACTGATCAGCAGGTAGATAAGGTGAACAAAAATCCAATATAAGCTCCAAACTTCAAGAGTGGATCTTGAAAGTTGTGATAATCGATTTGACCCAAACCATAATGCAAACAAAATAATTCGGATCAGGAATAACATTCTCATGGAAGTAAATCAACTCAAATGAAGTGTTCGATGAAATGCAATCAACAACTTAAAGGATGTTTGGGTTCACCATCCTTCAAGAATCCGTCCAATTAATACACTAGATGCAATAGTGTCAATCATCTAAGTAAATAGCAAAATAGCATAGGCAGGATTTCCATACTTACACTGTTGGTATATTTCGTAACAAAACTTATATTTCAATTTCAACAAATCATATCATATTTCAATTTCAAAATCATGTCGTGTTTTATAATTCAGACATACAAATCAAAATCATATTTATAAATTTAAATTTAACTTTGAATATATATATATATAAGTTTATTAAATTCTAAAACAAATTAGAAAAATAGATTATAAACATATATAAGATTAAAATAATATAGAAATAGGTTTAAAGAATTTTTTTATTACATAAAAGTTTAAAATCTTTAAAATATAAAATATAAAATCTTAAGTTACTATTTAAAAATCAGGTTCCAAATCATTTTCGTCGAAACATGACCAACGGCGTTCGTATATACTTTCCTACCCTATAGTCATGTGATACAAATATTTATCACTTTAAATCCGCAATCCCAATTCAGTAAAAACCGTTCAGGTCTATCATTTCAACCCATAACGATTTTTCCTTATCTAATGTCAATTCGGGTATGTATCATTTCAACCCTTAGTGATTTTTCCAAACTAGGGTATCAACAATCACAAACAACAGTCACATAGCATTAATTACATCATATACATCATCAGTGCAACTACGTGTCTTATGAGTATATCGTGTCACATATGAAATGTGCATACATATCAAATCAAACAATACCTACCAACAATCATATACATTTCATATAATAGTTCATTGTTGATCTAACATCCATGAAAAATATAAGTCAGGTATGAGATAAACTCACCATTCGTGGCACAGAAATGGAGAAGATAAATTGACGGATTTGGCATTGAATGAGACGACAACTTCCATGCACAACTCGGAATGATTTCAACTCAACGATCACTCAATTTTATAATTAAATTTATAAGAGGGGGCTAGGGGATGTGTCAATGGATCGGTATAGCTATTTGGTTTTGGAGTGGTACGACTGTTGGGTTAAGGAACAGTTTCAAACTCAACACCAAAACTGATTTAAAATAAACACTAACCCAATTTTATTCTGTTTTTTAGATATTATATATACGGATACAAACATTAAATTATAACATATATTTAAATTTAAAATTCAACGCACACCAAACATGCACGCGCACACAATACACCAAAATCAAAAAATATATTTACATATAATTTATTTCCAAAACTAATAACAGTAAAACAACTCACACGATCATACCCACGTACACCCTGGTTCACACAAAACATATACACACAGCCTATTATATAAAATAAATAAGCTTGTATACATATAACTCTCGCACGCTACAACTCAACTCTACACACTTATAAATATATATATAACTCACGCACATATATACACAACTCACACACATACAACACACCACGTACTTCGTGCAAAAGAAGACACCACGCATGCCATGCAGTCAGGCGTAAGGAGCGAGGAGGCCGTGGCTTCGGGTGTGGCAGCAGTGGACGACGTAAATCACGATGGGGAAAAGGAATGGCGCAAGGACAAATGAAAATGGGGAAACTACCGTGATGGGAGAAAAATGGCAAGAGGCAACGTGGGAAAAATAGGGTAGAGAGAAAATGAAATGGCAGAAGAAAACGGTGGGGTGGAAGAATAATGCGGTGGAGCTGATGTGAAGTGTTAGGGGAAAAAGAATAATGGTTGGGAAATAAAAGAGAGAAACCGCATGTACTGGGAACATCAAAGGGTTACTTTGGAAATGGTACAACGCTTGGCAATTGAACGGTTGGTTGGAGTTCGAATAATTTACAAAACAGTAAAAGATAAATGGAAAGGTGGCTACATGCGTGTATAAGAAGATGCTGAACAAGATAGTAAAAAAGAAAAGGAAATGGAAAGGCATGGAACAACGCATGCATGGTTTTGGGAAAGAATGGAATGCATAATGCATTGTTTTGAAATATATGCATCCTTTGGGAAGGAAACCATGTCCAGGACAATTAAAAGGAATAAATGGATACAACGAAGATATGTAGGGTTAGTAAAACAAAGGGACCATATGTGCATGCATTCGAAATGAAAAAGGCAAAAGGCAACCCTGCATGCATGCCTTTGAATAAAAATAAAAATAAACGGATGATTTAGTAATATAAAATGATGGGTTTTGCAGACCCAAAATGACTAGAAAAATATGAGGGATCCGACACTTCGAACTCAAGTGACCATGTTTTAAAAATGGACTGCGCAAGCCATTTTGCAATTCCAGTGCGAACCGAGCACCGAAACGGACAAATGAATATATGTTGGTAATCAGCTCGATGAGACGGTCGCAACGGTATATGGTTTGCGGTGTCAGGACGCTCCGTTCAAAAAGGCATTACGGACCGCTTTTAAAAGGAAAAATGGCACGAGAAAAGTATTAAACGGAAGTCAAAATGTCCAAATTTTGCGAAACAAATTTTACCGTTGGATTCGTGACAACGAATAGAATATTTTTCGTGTTTGTCCGAACTAGTTTCGGAGAGATTACAAAATCGTTAAAATTTGAACTGATATACGTAACTTTGCACTGAAAATTGCGCAATCGACAAACATTCAAATTTTCTGATGAAATTAATTTATATGCTATGTCTGGCTAGACACATCTTAAATATATTTTTTCTGGATTTTTATTTTTTATATTACATTTTCATTTTTATTTGAGATATAACGATTGCCGCTACCGCAAATAATCGTCAAAAACAGATTCAAACGAAGTGATTAAAATTTGACGTTTTCGATATAAAATTATTTAAATCACTTCTAAATGAAAATAAAAAAAATATTAAAGATAAAAATTTCATTATAAATCAATTTCATGTTTTAATTTTCCTAATTAAATTCAAACTCAACTAAATAAACTCGATTTAATTTATATACTAAATAAGATCGAAACTGAAAATATTATTAAAATATATTCATATCAAATCAAATTCATTCGTTATATAAAAATCAAAATAAATTTAGTTTTTAATTCAAAGTCAAAATAGTTATAAAAATACAAACAAATTGAGTTTCAGTTGAATAAAATAAAATAAAACAAAATTTAAATTAAATCATCAAAATAAAAATACACTAAAAATCCTGGTTGTTACATTAGACCACTAAAAATCCTATTTTTACTCCTTTTACTTCAAATTAGAGTATGTATGAGTAAGTACGTTAAATAGCTAAGCTATTGGAAGTGAAAAGACGTGATTTTTAGTCCGTTGAAAGCTAGAAAGGTCCTACCAAGAAGCGTTGAGGTGTAAGGATGCTTAGGATGAGAACTTCTCACTTGAATTACAGCATTTGTTTAATTAAATCATAGTATATAGCTTAATTTCTTGGTTGTTATGTGATTGTGTTAGTATTGATATGTGATTGAATTGATATTGAATGGTGATATGAATTGAAAGTAAAATTATTATAATAGCAATGAAAAGTTCTCTTGTTTTTTGTTCTGATGTGCCGTATTCTCATAACGATATGCCTTATTGTTCGGTTTAAGTTGGTTTAGTGATCGATTTGGATCGATCGTGAAGGGGGGCGTTACAGAGTGGTATCAGAGCTTTGGTTTACAAAGCTTTGAGAATACGACACACTCGAATGAGATAAAAGAAATCATTAGAGATAGGATTAGTAATATCCTGTAGATGAATACTCATTAGAGATAGGATCGGTAGTATCCTAGAATGAGTAACTCCTTAAAGTTGGGTTTAGTAATGCGCTAGAATGAGTTGAGAGTGTTTATATACGAGAAACATATTTGTGATTATTATTATATAAAATCTTATTTTAAATTAAACTTTGAATGTATAAAATTTTGTGTTTTGACAACATACATGATTTGAAAGGTTATTCATTTAATTGGTTGTTGGGTGTGATGTTTGATTTCTAGTTTAACAACTCAAGATGTTTGATCAGGATAAGTAAGCGGAATTTTTGGCAAATTTGGACAGTCGATAAATTTCAACACACATTAGTTCAATTTATAAAGGAAGTTATATCCACGATTTTGGATAGTGAATATACCTGAAACCACTAGTTGTTTTACTTAAAAAGAGTTAGTTTAAACTTATGTTCTAATTTGAAATTCTTTATTTTAAATTATAGAGAGGTCAACACGTGCTAGTTAGGCAGCACATGGCACAATTTGTATAGTATTCTTCTTCTTTATCTAGCAGCTCCGACGGTTCAGATAGCAGCTATTTAGCCTGGTTGCATACTGATAGCACCGATAGTATTTCTCGTCATGAGAGTGACAGTGATAATATGCCAGATGCTACTTCTGCTTATAGACCACTTGAGATCATGGACATAGATTCCGGCTCCGATGATGCCTTCATGGACTTGGACTCTGATGAGTCTGAGGATTCTGGAGCATACGATGACTAGATGTTAGAGAACGATGAAAGATTTATATTAGATGCATATGGTCATGTAGTGATGGGGAATTCAGTCCCTATACCACCCCAATAGTTGAGGATCAACCACCTCCGATCGTGGAGATTATTCCAAACTATGTTCCAGAGGTAGCCCCGGGGATAGTATATTATGATGCTGGTTTTGTTTTGCCGATCTTGCCACAACCTGAGCTAGATGCACTTATACGGAAGGAGATGATGTTGGTACCCGAGGTGGATATTATCATGGATTATTTAGCTCAGTATATGGCACCAAAGGAGCCACCTACTTGGGATGTCGCTCCCGAGTTACACGACGCAGATGAGCCACAGTTAGCTTCAGATTTAACCGATGCAGTCGAGCCACAACTTTCTGTAGAGTTGCCCGAGCCAGAGGATCCGAAAGTAGAGGAGGTAGTCGATCCCCAGATGGAGCAGCCAATTGAGTTAGAGGTTGATAAGACAGGCTATGATGTGGATGTGGAGGACGACCATGGGCTAGATGATTTCAGGATTGAGGAGGAGATAGCCCCTGTCTGGGCTAATGAGCCTCTTAACGGAGATGGTGAGTTTGATCAGGAGTCAGAGGAGTTATCACTTTCAGAACCCTCAGTTCATGGCTCTGGAGATGAGTAGTGGGTGGATAGTTGTCAGTCTGTGTATATGTTGTAAATGTAGCAGGTCATGTTTTGGTGTAGTATATGCATTAGATGTACATTTTGGGTATGACATTTTGGCATTGTATAGGCCGCCTTAAGTACGTAGTTGTACTCGGATTGGCATAGTCAGATGCATATACGTAACTTATATCATAAATGGCACTAGTTATATAGTTGATATTTTGGTTATGACTTGACGATATATGATATGATACTTTTTGTTTTAAAATGTTCCAGAATCGTTTCAGTATTTCTTTTATTTTCTCTTTTTTGCTTCGTTCCTTTTTTGGGGATGAAAAGCTTTTAAGTGGGGGAGATTGTGATGACTCGTATTTTTGGTCAATTTAAAATTTGAATTATTAATCTGTTTTAATGAATTTTAAAATGGAAAATGATAATTTTTGACTCGATAAAAATTTGAAAACAAATTTTAAATTTGGTTTTGTGTTTTATTTGACTTAAAACAGGGTCAGTAAACTTTTTAATTCAATTTAAAAGTGAAGATTTTGAAAATTAATATTTTAATGCTATTTTGATGACCTATAAAAGGGCCATTTTTGAGACAGTCTCGGAATCCGACAAAACCAATTTTATTGGATCCGGAATGTCAAATATAATCGGATTTAAAATTTCAAATCAAATGGAGTTAACATGTGGGCGTACGTTATATAAACATAAGTTGAAAATCCAGTCAGTTTTTTATTTAAGTTAGAAGTAAGGTGATTTTTCAAACGGACTCCGAATTCGACGAGAACGAGACTAGGTTCATTGGAACTGTAATTCCGTAACATAGAGAAATTTCAAGTTTCATAATTTTTAGTGTTATAATGTAATCGTATGACTGGAACGAAGTAAATATTGTATAATTAATTAAGGGATTAATTAAGCCATTTTCACAAATTCCTATAACCAATTAGAATTAGAAAACACATTGTCCTCTAAGACAAGTGTCACAAGCATCCTAAGTGGCCATTCAAGTGTACTTAAGGTTATTTTAATCTTCGTTTTTTTTTTCATTTTTGAAAATCATTTCTCCTTAAGCTTCCATGTCCCTCCTCTCCTCCTTATAGCTCACGCCGCCACCAAGACACTACCGTCATGTGCCGCCTCCCTACCACCTCCTCCAGTCGTGGACCCCTCTCCTTGCACCAAAAACCCTTTTCCCTCTTTAATTTGTAAAATAACTTACCTTTAAACTCTAAGTCAAAAGCTACCACCTCCAACCACCTTTAGTGGTCCCAACCTACCCACGCCAGGTCCCACACCTCCATCACTATGTGCCTCTCCCTTTGACCAACCTATGTCGTGAATCCCCTTGCCCCTTTTACTCCTTATACTTAAAATTAGAGTATGTGTGAGTAATTACGTTAAATAGCAAGGCTATTGGAAGTAAAAACATGTGATTTTTAGTCCGTTAAGAGCTAGAAAGGTCCTACCAAGAAGTGTCAAGGTGCACTACAACAAATTGACCATATTACAATGGTGGAAAACAGTTGTAAAAGACTTTTTACAATGGTGGGGAAACCGTCGTTTATTAAGAAGTTGTAATAGACTAAAATCTTTTACAACTTTTTTGCATCGTTGCGCGACGCCGTTGTGAAATGTATATTTTACAATTGTTTTCCACCATTGTAATAAACTTTATTACAACTATTTATAATTATTGTAATGTATTTTATCAAAAGTATTATTTTACATTTGTAATATATGAACAAATTATATACATATTGCTAATAAAAGAATTCATTTCAGAAAATATTATCTATAAAACTGAAGATGTCAAACAAATTTAAAACATGAATCAAAACAATATACTAGAATTTTAAAACTCTCATCATTTTTTTATAAATCATACAAGTATCTCAAGTACATAAAGCAACTACAAAAGCCATTACCCAAGACTCCAAAATCCAAATGACTTGAAGTCAACTTTCATAAATATACATCACTAGGAGTAATACAAACATAATGAAACTGAGATTAGCTCGCAATGCTGCTGGTCTTGCAATGATCTTCATTCTTGAGTTGACTATCCTTTGTCTCCATGCATGATCCATTAGTAGATTCGGTATAGAGCTACATAACTGGTTCATCCATGTTCATCTAGCTAAAGCTATTTTTTCCATTATTGAACGTTTCTTGCTTATTAGTGCTTCTCCACCTGCAAGTATTACACAGTTCCCCATATCAAAATATCCACATAATATCACCATCGTAATGTTATGTTTTCCATAGTGTGCAAAGTAATTCATAAAAGGTGTACTTTAATTATAGTAACTACAACAACTAAGTTTCAACTAGATGGATGGTGTTTAACAATATGAAGCAATAAGAAAAAGACAAATACCTTATAAAGTAGTCGTGTTCTACAACAACTCCTAGATTTTTAGATCATTAAATTACTTCCCCAAAATTTATGTTCCTCTCCAGGTAATAATGAAAATCACGTTTTTTTTATTCATTACAAAGAGTGCATCTACAAATAAACAAATCACGTGAGTTGTGACCATCTCCTCCAGTCGTTCTACTTGTTCTTCTCAGAATCGCAGGACGGTGCCATGTTATTATAGTATAGATTTGGTGTCGGATCCACGTTTGCATCTACACTTGTATTCGAACAACGATGTACTCTTCTGCCCTTAAATTGCCAGATATATCTCCAAGCTAGGACTAAAATACATAAATGTATTTACGTGCACACTGACTCTGACAACATGGGTACTTACCTCTCTTGGATCAAGGGAACAAATAAATCACCTGTCAATTTAACCAAATAGGAACAAAACGTAACATGGTAGAACAAATAGCTCTAAAAATATTCTATAAATTCACATGGTAATCTCAAATATGTGTTCTTCACTTTAGCAATCACTAGGTTAACTTGCGTAAATAATTCATGGCTTAAATTTTGGATTTTGTATCCAAATCCATTGAAACACAATATATAAAACCATAACCAAAAATCTATCGTGAACAAATGAAGACTCCAAACCCATCTCCAAAACAACCAAAGTATGAGAAATACTAGGCAACAAAGTTTAATTCTAAGGTGTTCCAGCCATGCTGGAAATTATAAAGCATAAAGTAGCGACTTTGTTTAGTTTGAAGAAGGCTGGAAATTCATGCTAGCAAAGAAAAAAACTTTAGCACAAACGGTTGGTTTTAGACGAATGAGCAAGATTCTCCAATCTTAGATGTTGGTCGAGGAAACTAGCAAGCCAGACCAGCAGCAACTGTACAGATGGAGCAAGCTTCAAATCTGAGCATGGCTTCCATTCAGACTCGCCGAAGAGATCGAACAAACATGGCGATTATAGTTCGGTTGGCGCTAGGCGGACGGTGATGCAAATTGGAATTTTTTTTATTTGGGAACAACGTAGGAGGCGGTGTATTTTTTTTAGGTTTGAACATTATAAAAAGGATGGAAAAGTGAAGATAATAATGACGTTTTATTTTTAAAGAAGGAATTAGGGAAGTGGAACAAGCAGATTAAGTGACAGGGACGATAAAAAATAATGGTTGATGGAAGAAAAGTTTGGAGCCAAAATTTTGCAAAAAATTAAGCGGCAAATCTTTCAACTCGCATGGAAATTTTAAACTGACTTATTGCAACTTTTTAAATGTATAAGTTGTATAAAACCTCTACTACAACAGTCAATTTGCGACAGTTGTAAAATTACAGTTGTAGTAGAGTCTTTTTGTTGTAGTGGTGTAAGGATGCTTGGGGTGAAAACTTCTCACTTGAATTACTACATTTGTTTAGTTAAAATTGTAATATATATCTTAATTGTTTGGTTGTTATGTGATTGTGTTAGTATTGATATATGATTGAATTGATGTTGAATGGTGATATGAATTGAAAGTAAAATTGTTGTAATAGCAATGAAAAGTTCTCTTGTGTTCTATTCTGATGTGCCATATTCTCATAACAATACGCCATGTTGTCCAGTTCAAGTCGGTTTAACAACCGATTTGAATCGGCCGGGAAGGGGGTCGTTACAACAACATTCACGCTTTTCACTGCGATTTTCTTTGGTAACCCAAATCATTGCAGTAGCATTGAAAATGGAATGGTTCGAAGATCTATCCAAAACAAACTCAACGCAATTTGTTACATGGTATTAGGTTAAGTAATTCGTTTGATTTTTCAAAAAGGAGAGTTTCTAGGTTTTAAAGTTCTTTTTTTTTTTTTGGCATTTCTTCCATTATGCTATTGGATAGAAAATGAGTAAAAACATGAGGGGGAAGTATGTACAAAGGTGATTTGTCTAATTGTATATAAGTTAGTATGTATTTAGTTTGCATTTAACGGTGTTTTACTGTATGTAATTCCACTCACGTATTGGCTCTAAATTATTCGACAAAAATACCGTTTCACTCAAAATAGTGACACGGTTTCAAATTAATTTTAATATACACTGGTTATTTAATTTCGAGAAATCATAGAAACAAGATAGTATGTTGATAAATCAACAAACAACAATCTGAATATTTTCCAAATAAACAATTATGAAAAAAATCCTATTACAACCCGCATATTTCACGATAATATATTTAAATATTTTGTTTAAATGTATCGTCGTTAATCATTAACCGAAAAGTCACATTTTGCATATAGATGAATTTGGACTTGAGACCACTTCCATTGAGTTCAAAATGTCGTTTATGTGATCGTAAACTATAAACATTGATTTGTTTAGAGTTTGTGGAAATTGGGACTTTGGGAAGGGGATTGGGTTTGTAAACCTAGCCCATTAACCAACCTCCCTATAACTCACCTAGTTCACTCCTCCTTCATTCATTTCCTCTTACTCCACAAAATTAGAAATGGGGAATGAGAAATTAAAATTCCCTAAACCCTAGCCTGTTCTTAGGAATCCAATTCATGTTGAAATCAAGTGGAATATCATAGAGAAGAGTGGTAAGCTCAATTTCTATCTTCTCTAACTCAATTCCTCCTCAATTCTTATGATTTCCTAAACCTAATTCTTAGGAGGTATTGTATATTCATTTGTAGACCGAAGAATTGTGTGCTATATTCGAACAGAGGTTGATTTGGCTAAGTCTCCATTCATCTCTTCACTTGCAACAACTAAAGGTGAATTCCTATGAACTCACATCCATGCCTCATTCATTCATGCTTGTCTAGTGTGCTCTTGGCATGTATATATTGCTTATGAATTGTGTATTTGGTTGTATTGACTGATTTGTGTGTTGACATTTCCAATTTATGAAGTTTGATTTTATTTTCAATGATTTCTATTGTGATTCTTGATGTGCATGTGGATTTGGGTGTTTTAAGTTGTTTCGGTAAGCCTTCAATGCTCCATTTTTGCACATATAATGTTATAAGCCTTCGGGCGTTTGTCATATCATTTTGAGCATGTTATCTAGGCTAAATGATGCTCTGGCCCAGATTTAGACGTCTGAATATTATAGGTTAGACGTCTGATCTGCTAAGAATAATTAAAAAACAGAAGGAACTCAATTCAGATGTCTGAATTTTTCTATTTAGACGTCTGTTTCAATTCAGACATCTGAATTTTCCAATTCAGAAGTCTGAATCTAAGACAGAGACATAAGTCTATGGAAATCCAGTTCAGACGTCTGAATTTTTATTTTAGATGTCCTATTCCTGTTTTCTTGCTGTTAACCGGTGGAGACCACGATCAATAGTTTAGGTCCATCTGAGCTCTTTCCCGACCAAGTATCAGTCCATTTCGCCTTTTTGTGACTTTTTAGTTTCTCTGGTTCACATATTTCTGCGTTTTGATTTCATGAACTTTCGATTTATTCATGGTGAACGAAATTATAATCGATAGTCATGAGATTTTGTTTACGTTATTAAAATGTGAATTCTTAGTTCGGTCGTCATTTCGATCGCTATTTCACGAGATTTTCCACTTTGAAACTATATAAAAGGGTTTTTTAATTATTAGTAGACACCTAATCTTTTTACTAAATAGTTTCTAACTCCACTTCATTATATGAAGTTATTTTCCAAATTCGTTTCTAACCCAACTTCATTGGATGAAGTTATTTTATAAATTGATTTGCAAATCTACTAGTATATATTTTATAAACCTTTTTCTCGTTCGTATGATGAAATCTAATTAAATGCCTTAGTAAAAATAAGGACTATGAACCCTTGCGTTTGCTTCGACGGTTAATTTTTGGACTCATTCGATTGAAAACTGTGGCAATGACCGTCTTTTGTTTTTAATGGACTATATGACTTGTTCGTAAATATTCGGGTAGAGCTAGTGGTTATGGGACATATAGTTAAACTCTTATAGTTGCTAGCTTGGAGTAATTTGCACTACCTAGGATCAATTATGATCATTTCATGATTTTATCCATTTTGATGATCTTCTGGGCCTCTGGCCATCCTAAGGAACTTCGGTTCACTAAGGGACTTTGGTTCACTCCAGCGGGGTCGCGACCCGCAGGCCTTCGGGCCATCTTGGAGCTTTGGCTTAACATATAGGCTAGATACCTAGAGATCACATCTCATCTCGATACATGTGTTGGTTGAGTCTTCGGGCCCTTAGGTTGAGTCTTCGGACTCCCATCTCGAGGCATACCCCCTTGTTTTCTCTTTGATTTCTAGATTTCTGGTTTTTGATTTCTGGAATATGAGATTTATTGATATTAATTTATCAATCTTAGTTTTATTGACATATGAGCTATCAATTTTTCGTATTAGTATTAATTTATCAATCTTAGTTTTATTAACATATGAGCTGTCAGTTTTTCGTATTGGTATTAATTTATCAATCTTAGTTCTATTGATATATGAGCTGTCAATTTTCGTATTGATTTGATATGATTTATCATTCCCATGAGTAGCTATATAACTTTGAATGAGATATTATTTTATAGCTCTGATATAGATTCATGAGATATACTGTAGATATTTTTGAGCTTCACCTTTAAGTGTGACATTGTTATTAAAGTATGTCTATATTTACCTATATCTCCTATTATATCGCAGTTTATAAGATAAGTACAACTAGACTGATCCGTTTATTGTTTACCTTTGTGTAAATAATACTCGAATCAGACCGAGGTATTTCAAGTGATTCTTCTTAACTCCAGCATGGATTATCCTCCACTTTTGGGCAAACTACTTTAGTATTGTACGTTTTGGGTTATATGCATACGAGACTCTTTTGTATACATATTATTTTGAGTAGCCATGTACTTATTCTTTTGTTGTCCGGTGGATCGACTATGACCACTATCTTGTATTTACACTTATGTGTTATATTCATATTTATTTCCGTCTTAGTGATGTGAATGTCTTATCTAACTCTGATTTTTTTATTATATATTTTATATTGCTTTTGAATTGTATATAGCCACTGTATAGTAGGTTTGAACTTGAATTAGATATGTCGGATTTCCACATGAGGATTGAAAAGTAAGACCACATTATTTGATATGTTTAACACTTGTTCAAAGCTAATATACAAATGGTCGCCCCTCAACAGCCTTATTCTTTGGGTTAGTTGACATCATCGCTTGCGATGACCTTGGCTAACACGAGTATAGAGGTGAGGCATTACAATTCCAATAAATTAAATTAATATTACATCTTAAAACTCAAGTCGTATTGTTATCAATTTATTTTATTATTATTTTATATTTTGATTTCAATATCGGTTCAAATCTAGACTATTAACTTATCGAAATAAATATACAAAAATTGACTTATATCGGCGTTAATTAACTAAGAAAAGTCACAGAATGTTTGACTAATTAATATTCAATAACCAATTCAAATATTTTAAACAACCACTAAATTGAAACTGAAATTAATAAATTCCAAAATTTTGTTTCATAAATATTTAAAATTGAGTAAATATTTAAAATCTAATTACCAAAATATTGGATTGTTACAATTGAAGTGAAGAGTCGTGTGTATCGAGTCAAGAGTAGTGTCCACTGAAACAAAGATGCATTTAACTAGAAGGTTGTGTCTACTTACAAGCATATATGTTATATAGTATAACTATTTTGTCACTTTCAGTGTAGTATGAAGAAGATTAAATTTAAAACAGTAATGAAATAAAAGGGTACTTGTCTATCTCTCCTTTAGAATCATACAACTCTCCTTCCTAAAATTTATCTGCGTCAGTTTTTTAGTAATTTGAACCACAAACTAATGATATGCCACTTTTCTTGCTTCAGATAGAAAGTGCTATTAATTTTCTGCGAACGTCAGTCGTCCTTCCGTGTCCATAGTCCAAAAGTTCGCCTGAGTCCATTCAATTTTTGTTTGAGACAACATAATTTGTGCAAATTTCCTATAATTTAGTATATTGTTCTTTAAAAAATTAATGATAGTTGACCAGTTGAGTAAAAATTTGTGAAATGTTTATAATTCAACACTTAATGATTAAAAGAATACAATTAATAGAAACACTGTTAAAAAAAATCTAACGTAAATACAACATCCACCCGTCTTTGTTTGAATTCCAGACTTAAAATCTTCCATTCGTGTCTGTTTGATTCTAGTTAGAACATGAATTAAAATATTGAATTTGTACGTGTTGAGATTTGTGATACGCAAATCACAAAATTGTAGGCAACAAATTTTCTATGTGGATCCATTTTTGGTGGAGATATTTGTTGCTACTTTTGTGGGATATTTGAAAATGAAGGCAAGGATTATTTGGTGCTTATCCAAATAGATATATTTGAGATATATGAGGATATATTTGAGATATATGAGGATAATTTGGGTGACAAGTGTGACGGCCCGCCCCGCACCAGCCTGCATTTCCTCCGAAAGTGCGCTGTACACATGCCCGACTAGCACGGGACGGTCGCCAAAGAAAGGAAGGAAGGGAATGAACTAATCAAGGGACCTGTAGAATGTCTCACAGCGCATGGAATAAAATATAATAATAACATACTTGACATAAAACAGGTGAGACAGTGCATAAGCTGATAACTAAAATCAACATCAACATCAGAGCAGCGGAAATTCAAATACAGCTTATTACAACTTTCCAAATTTACTGTCTCCAAACAAAAGAAAGCTAAAGTAGAAGATACACCACCAATGCCCAAGCAGTGATCTTCAACAATACAGGGAGAATATTATGTATATATTTTACGTGGAAGCCTCCTGCTCGTCTCCGGATCATCTACCCGTGCACCACCAGCTAACCTGTCTCTAGTCTGCTCGTGTGAGCACCCAGAGTAATAAGAGGAGACATAAAACTCTGGGTCAGACATAAAGCCTGGTATGAGCGATAAGCATCTAAGAAGAATAATAACAGGTATACTAAACCATACCTGAACCTGGACCTGCAACCAAAGAGTTAGTACCACATACCGTACAATGCTCTAAGGTGCCATAATAAATAGTGTAAGGATACGGGGTGGGGTGTGCATGTCATAATGATAGCAAACAAATCATCCATGGCAACCATCCTCACATCTCTCACTCAGTGCGTAAAGCATGCGATATCTACCACTTTGGAACACTAGACAAATTGAGGTAACGACGAATCCCGACTTGTAGAAACCTGCTGCGACCAAGCTAAACACATGGAGTCATGACCAAACCTTTCAATGACCCACCACATTGGTCGTAGTCCTTGGTCCTACCAATGCCATAATGGCCCTGAATCCGCCTCCGTACCTCCTACCATAGTAGTCCAAAGCTATAGACATCGATAACCCCTTAACACGCGTCCCGCAGCAAAGCCCAATCATGAAGCGAACTCGTTGATTCCCATCTGGATCTTGAGCTCTAGCTTCTCATTTGGACTTCCTTTGCATCTCGGGTTTTGGTCTTCTCCGGATCGCCGGACTTCATCGGATCACTGGACTCCATCGGATCGCTGGACTTCATCGGATCGTCGGATCGCTGGACTCCGTCGGATCGCTGGACTTCATCGGATCGCTGGACTCCATCGGATCGCTGGACTATATCGGATCGCTGGACTCCATCGGATCGCTGGACTATATCGGATCGCTGGACTCCATCGGATCGCTGGACTCCATCGGATCGTCGGATCGCTGGACTCCATCGGATCGCTGGACTATATCGGATCGCTGGACTCCATCGGATCGCCGGATCGCTGGACTTGGGGCTAACCGTTTTCTGCACAATTTCCTGCGACTGTTTTTACGCCATTCGACGGCGTTTTTGACCAATCTAACACTTCTAGACAATCACAAAGCATACTATACAGTCATAGAAACATGTATAATCATTCACAAACATCAAAACACAATTATGATAGGATAAAACGGATCAAACATAGCCAAAATCCCATGTTTTCCCTTAAGCATGTTTAAGCAAAACTAATCATAGGTTTAACAAAACTTAATCAAATCAACCCAAATTTCTAACAGAGGTCTAAAATAATATTTCGAATTTTTAGAATATTTTTCCAGAATTTTAAAGTGTAAGAATTCACTAATTATCGCTAATCACCCTGATTAACTGTAATTAGTGTCAAAACAATGCTAACCACTTACCTTGGCCACAAAATAAAACACCAAATCTGAAATATTCTTTGTTTGGGTCGAATTCCTATGTATAGCAGCAGCTCCAACCTTGCTTTGTTGCTATTTGGCCTTGTTTTGATGTAGTTTAGGCTTAATCTTCACTAAAAATGTGTTTTGGGATGGTTTTAGAGGATGGAAGCCATTACTAAGGTCTCAAGAAGGTTTGTGGCGGCTCAAAACTGAAATGAAAGTGATAACCTAACCCTAATCAGTCCTCCTATACCTCTAAACCCGAAATTCCCTTCTGGGCCTAGCTGCTAATCACCCGGTTAAGCCCAATTAAGCTGTTTTTCACCATCTGAAACTTGTTTCAGCCATATCTCCCAAACGGTGAGTCCGTTTGGCTAATGTGACCACTCTACGGAAAGAGAAACCATCATCCGAAGCCAATGGAAGTAGTTTTAGGTCAAAATTCCTTTCCAGTCAAAAGTTATGGCCAAAACAGTGCCAACTAGGGGTAAAATGGTCATTTAAAAATCGGGAAAAATCATGAACATGGGAAATGACCCCAATAGTCGTCCCCCAAAGTTACATGACCATACGACTTTGTATGTGAAAGGAATAAATATTCTACGATCTTATGATGCGTAGAATGCGGGTCGTTACACTCTCCCCCCCTTAAGAAATTTCGTCCCCGAAATTCCTTAACCCAAGACATACAAAGGATCCCGCATGCCTAACAACCACATACAACTATCAATCATGCAAAACAAGCAAACAAGCCTATCCTAACATGCGGAAAAACTAAATCGAAGTCAAAATCTTACCAGGCAAAGAGTTCTGGGTGTGACTTCCTAATGTTCTCCTCTGTCTCCCAAGTACAATCATTCTCGTCCTCGCTCCACTGTACCTTGACTAGCTTCACCGCCTTCCTTCGAAGTTGCTTCATGTCGTGCGCGACAATACGGGCCGGCTTGCGGTTCCCAACCGCCTCGGGTTCTACTTCGAAGTCCTCTAACTGATCAGGTGAAATAGTCATATCTGAGTCGTGAACGAACTTCCTTAGTTGGGAAACATGAAATACGTTGTGAACTCCCGCCATCTTCTCCGGTAAGTCAATTCTATATGCCAAATTCCCGACTGGTTCAAGAACAGGGAATGGACCAACAAATCTTGGTGCTAACTTGCCTCTCCTGCCAAATCGTATTACGCTCTTCAACGGAGAAATCTTGACAAAAACCAAGTCACCAATGGAGAATTTTAGGTCTCTTCTTCTCTTATCAGCATAACTCTTCTGCCTATCTTGGGCAGCTTTCATTCGTTGTTGAATGATCTTGATCTTATCTGAGGTTTCCCTCACCACATCTGGTCCAAGCATAAACTTCTCGCCAGTCTCTATCCAACATGATGGTGAGTTGCACGGTCTTCCGTACAAAGCTTCAAACGGAGCCATACCGATACTGGATTGGTAGCTATTATTATATGCAAACTCTACTAGATGCAAATGGTCATCCCATGATCCACCAAAATCCAATATACATGCTCTCAAGAGGTCTTCCAAAATACGGTTCACCCTCTCCGTCTGACCGTCGGTCTGAGGATGATATGCGGTACTGAGATGTAACTCTGACCCTAGAGCCTCTTGTAAGCTCTTCCAAAACCCACTAGTGAACAATGGGTCTCGGTCGCTCACAATGCTTTTAGGTACTCCATGAAATCTCACTACCCACTTCATATACAATTCTGCTAACTTAGCTGCCGTTCTGGTCGATTTGACTGGTATAAACCTTGCACTTTTAGTCAGTCGATCTACAATTACCCAAATGCTGTCATATCCCGATCTAGTCCTTGGTAAACCATCGATGAAATCCATCGAGACTTGCTCCCATTTCCATTCGGGAATTTCTAAGGGTTGTAACAACCCACTAGGCTTCTTTTGCTCTGCTTTAACTAGCTGGCAATTCATGCATTTGGATATAAACTTCCCAACGTCTCGTTTCATCCCTTCCCAGTAGTAGGTCTGCTTCATATCTCGATACATCTTATTACCACCGGGGTGTATAGTCAGCTTTGAGTGATGACATTCTCTAAGCACTTCATCCCTCAATCCATTGACATTGGGTACAACAAGCTTTCCATTCTTTCTAAGCCATCTATCTCGATCAAGCCCATACTTGTTCATCTCCTCATCGATACCCATCTCTAACTTGGAGATGATTTCCAATAGGTTAGGATCGTCCCTCTGACTAGAGCCGATCCGTTCAACCAAAGTGGGTCTGATCGTCAAACTTGCTAACATTTCTGGATCCAATTCGCACTTTGGTCTGAAATCAAACCCCGCGATAAACTCCAGTTGCTTCCATTCAAGGAACATAGCCCCTAAGCTGGCATGTCTTCTATTCAATGCATCAGCCACCGCATTGCCCTTTCCTGGTGTGTATGCGATGTCAAAATCATAGGAAGCTAAGAATTCTAACCACCTTTGTTGCCGGAGATTTAGATCCTTCTGGGAGAAGAGATACTTCAACGAGTTATGATCTGTAAACAGCTCAAATCTTTCTCCCAAGAGATAGTGTCTCCACATCCTCAACGCGAACACGATCGCTTCCAATTCCAAATCATGGGTAGGGTACCTTCTCTCGTGCCGTTTCAATTGCCGACTTGCGTAAGCTATAACCCTACCGCCTTGCATCAATACAACACCCAGTCCGGTACCACAGGCGTCCGTGTATACCGTCATCTCTTCATCCCCTTAGGAATGACTAACACTGGTGCGCTTGTCAACTTGTCCTTTAGACTTTTGAATGCATTCTCGCACTTTTCATCCCAGACAAAAGCTTGATTCTTCTTTGTCAACTGAGTCAACGGTGCTGCTATCTTGGAGAAGCCTTGGATAAACTTACGATAATATCCCGCTAATTACAAGAAACTCCTTACATCTGTTGCGTTCTTGGGCGTAGGCCAATCCTGTACCGTAGCCACCTTTGCCGGGTCCACGGCAATACCATTCTCTGATACAACATGGCCCAAGAACCTCACTTCCCTCTTCCAGAAGTGACACTTAGAAAACTTTGCTTTCAATTGGTGTTTTCTCAACACCTCCATCACTACTCTTAAATGTTCCTTGTGTTCTTCCTCTGTCCTCGAATAGACCAAAATATCATCAACGAACACAAGGACAAACTTATTCAACTGATCTCTGAATACCCTATTCATAAGATCCACAAAATATGCTGGGGCATTGGTCAGCCCGAATGGCATGACCAACCACTCATAAAATCCAGACGGCGTTCGAAATGCCGTTTTAGCTATACTTTCAGCTTCCACTCTAAGCTGATGAAAGCCTGTCGCGAGATCCAACTGAGAAAATACTCTCGCGCCACTCAACTGATCGAATAAATCATCTATCCGCGGTAGAGGATACTTGTTCTTCCTCGTCACTTTATTCAACTCGCGGTAGTCTACACACAAACGAAGGGAACCATCCGCCTTGGTAGCAAACACAACTGGTGCTCCCCATTCAGAAACACTCCTTCTGATAAATCCCTTCTTCAAAAGATCGCTGACTTGCACCTCGAGCTCTCGCTGCTCTCTTGGTGCCATACGACGAAGTGGCATCACTATAGGCCTGACATCCTTTACCAAATCAATACGAAACTCAATCTCTCGGTGTGGTGGAAGTCCAGTCACTTCTTCGAAAACATCCGGATACTGGCCAACCACGGGCAAACCTGACAACTCACTATGCGGAATGTCGAGGGAGTTTAGAAAACTAGCCAATACCCCCTTACTGGGGAGACCACCAAACACTATCCTCCGCCCATCATCCGCTCTAGCTGTCACCAACAAGCCCTCACAGTCTACCACCACTCCGTATCTTTGGAGCCAATCTACTCCCAAAATAATGCCAAACCCAGTAAAGCCCAAAACAAAGCAATCACAAACAAACATGCATCCATGACTCGATAAGACCACATTACGACAAATCATGCTAAGGCTAGTCGAACCACCAATCGGGTTCGTCACTACTAAAGGTCTATCGACAATCTCGGGCTCCAATCCCAACCTATTTACCAGGTCACTAGATATGAAAGAACTGGAAGCTCCGGTATCAAACAAAACTCTAACAGGAACATCATAAACAGAAAGCATACCTTGAATGACGACATTCTTTCCCTTCTCCACCGCTGTTGGGGCATTGTTGGGGCATTCGACGAAGAAGGAATAGCATTAAGAGCGTAGGCTTTCACCATTTGCTTTTCCTTAGGGGGCTGTGGGCACTTGTCCTTGTGATGTCCCATTTGGCCACAGTTGAAGCACTTCCTATCCGCTGGCTTGGCCCGACAATTACTAGCATAATGGCCCTTCTTACCACAGCTGAAGCACTCAACATCTTGCTTATTCTTTTTCTTCTGGCCATCCTTAGCTTGGTTCTGCTTTCTCTTATTCTGGGAACCATCCTTACCTCCACCACTTGCTTGTGGCTTTGGCTCATCTGCAGATGCAACCTCAGTTTTCGACTTAGGGTAGAGACTTTCTATTCTTAATGCTTTCCCCACAATCGACTCAAACGTCTCATCGATGTGGTTAATAAGCTTTTCCCCTAAGTACTGATCCAAACCAGTTATGAATTTCTCATTCTTCTTCTCGGCAGTATCAATAAGAGATAACCCATACTTCGACAAAGTGTCGAATTCAGCAATGTACTCCGAGATAGCTCTGCCATTCTGCTTGAGCTCCAAGAATTTCTTAAACAGCACTGACTTCTGAGCAGCCGGAATGAACTTCTCGCTAAAACGAGCCTTAAACTGCTCCCAAGTAATCTGATCTTCGGGAGTAGCTGCCTTTATAGCATTCCACCAATTCATTGCCCGCCCTTGCAGCTGACGGGACGCTAGCTTTCTCTTCATTGCATCCTCGATACCCAAATCCTCGAAGATACGTTCGCAACTATCCAACCAATCCTGAACATCCGTGGCCGACTCCGTTCCGTGGAACGGCTTCCCACCAAGACTAGTATAATCCTTATTCAGCTTGGCGAAGTCGACTCTTGGCGCCTGCACTATTGGACCACCACCATTTCCACCATTGGGAGCTGCCCTCTGTACATCTCTAAGCATCTCTCTCATGAGGTCAGTAAACATCGTCCTCATGTCAGCAGCATTCCCATTATTGGCTCCCCTACCAACACCTCTAGTATCTCGGCTCATCGTCAATCTGTAAAAGGAAACGATTAACGACTCCATAGTGGTGCTAGTGCAGTATGACTTCATCCTTATACTAGTAATAGTATATATATATATATATATCTTAAAAACCAAAGTAATCACAAATACGCTCTCTCGTATACGTATATTATCTCTCCCTGATAACTTCCCTAGGTTAACTACGCAACCTAGAGCTCTGATACCAAGTGTGACGGCCCGCCCCGCACCAGCCTGCATTTCCTCCGAAAGTGCGCTGTACACATGCCCGACTAGCACGGGACGGTCGCCAAAGAAAGGAAGGAAGGGAATGAACTAATCAAGGGACCTGTAGAATGTCTCACAGCGCATGGAATAAAATATAATAATAACATACTTGACATAAAACAGGTGAGACAGTGCATAAGCTGATAACTAAAATCAACTTCAACATCAGAGCAGCGGAAATTCAAATACAGCTTATTACAACTTTCCAAATTTACTGTCTCCAAACAAAAGAAAGCTAAAGTAGAAGATACACCACCAATGCCCAAGCAGTGATCTTCAACAATACAAGGAGAATATTATGTCTATATTTTACGTGGAAGCCTCCTGCTCGTCTCCGGATCATCTACCCGTGCACCACCAGCTAACCTGTCTCTAGTCTGCTCGTGTGAGCACCCAGAGTAATAAGAGGAGACATAAAACTCTGGGTCAGACATAAAGCCTGGTATGAGCGATAAGCATCTAAGCAGAATAATAACAGGTATACTAAACCATACCTGAACCTGGACCTACAACCAAAGAGTTAGTACCACATACCGTACAATGCTCTAAGGTGCCATAATAAATAGTGTAAGGATACGGGGTGGGGTGTGCATGTCATAATGATAGCAAACAAATCATCCATGGCAACCATCCTCACATCTCTCACTCAGTGCGTAAAGCATACGATATCTACCACTTTGGAACACTAGACAAATTGAGGTAACGACGAATCCCGACTTGTAGAACCCTGCTGCGACCAAGCTAAACACATGGAGTCATGACCAAACCTTTCAATGACCCACCACATTGGTCGTAGTCCTTGGTCCTACCAATGCCATAATGGCCCTGAATCCGCCTCCGTACCTCCTACCATAATAGTCCAAAGCTATAGACATCGATAACCCCTTAACATGCGTCCCGCAGCAAAGCCCAATCATGAAGCGAACTCGTTGATTCCCATCTGGATCTTGAGCTCTAGCTTCTCATTTGGACTTCCTTTGCATCTCGGGTTTTGGTCTTCTCCGGATCGCCGGACTTCATCGGATCACTGGACTCCATCGGATCGCTGGACTTCATCGGATCGCCGGATCGCTGGACTCCGTCGGATCGCTGGACTTCATCGGATCGCTGGACTCCATCGGATCGCTGGACTTCATCGGATCGCTGGACTCCATCGGATCGCTGCACCATGGACTCCATCGGATCGCTGGACTATATCGGATCGCTGGACTCCATCGGATCGCTGGACTCCATCGGATCGCTGGACTATATCGGATCGCAGGACTCCATCGGATCGTCGGATCGCTGGACTCCATCGGATCGCTGGACTATATCGGATCGCTGGACTCCATCGGATCGCCGGATCGCTGGACTTGGGGCTAACCGTTTTCTGCACAATTTCCTACGACTGTTTTTACGCCATTCGACGGCGTTTTTGACCAATCTAACACTTCTAGACAATCACAAAGCATACTATACAGTCATAGAAACATGTATAATCATTCACAAACATCAAAACACAATTATGATAGGATAAAACGGATCAAACATAGCCAAAATCCCATGTTTTCCCTTAAGCATGTTTAAGCAAAACTAATCATAGGTTTAACAAAACTTAATCAAATCAACCCAAATTTCTAACAGAGGTCTAAAATAATATTTCGAATTTTTAGAATATTTTTCCAGAATTTTAAAGTGTAAGAATTCACTAATTATCGCTAATCACCCTGATTAACTGTAATTAGTGTCAAAACAATGCTAACCACTCACCTTGGCCACAAAATAAAACACCAAATCTGAAATATTCTCTGTTTGGGTCGAATTCCTATGTATAGCAGCAGCTCCAACCTTGCTTTGTTGCTATTTGGCCTTGTTTTGATGTAGTTTAGGCTTAATCTTCACTAAAAATGTGTTTTGGGATGGTTTTAGAGGATGGAAGCCATTACTAAGGTCTCAAGAAGGTTTGTGGCGGCTCAAAACTGAAATGAAAGTGATAACCTAACCCTAATCAGTCCTCCTATACCTCTAAACCCGAAATTCCCTTCTGGGCCTAGCTGCTAATCACCCGGTTAAGCCCAATTAAGCTGGTTTTCACCATCTGAAACTTGTTTCAGCCATATCTCCCAAACGGTGAGTCCGTTTGGCTAATGTGACCACTCTACGGAAAGAGAAACCATCATCCGGAGCCAATGGAAGTGGTTTCAGGTCAAAATTCCTTTCCAGTCAAAAGTTATGGCCAAAACAGTGCCAACTAGGGGTAAAATGGTCATTTAAAAATCGGGAAAAATCATGAACATGGGAAATG
Source organism: Allium sativum (assembly GCA_030737875.1). NCBI lineage: Eukaryota > Viridiplantae > Streptophyta > Magnoliopsida > Asparagales > Amaryllidaceae > Allium > Allium sativum. The sequence goes on along the minus strand of CM060916.1, from coordinate 742,281,591 downwards.
ACCCCAATAGTCGTCCCCCAAAGTTACATGACAATACGACTTCGTATGTGAAAGGAATAAATATTCTACGATCTTATGATGCGTAGAATGCGGGTCGTTACAACAAGTTACTCTATAAAAGGCCTACATGATATCTTCATTATGTGGTGGAAAAATTTGCTATTGTTCTTCATTATCTTTCTCCTCAAATTGTTTAGCCATTAGATATTCTCTACCTATTTCTCAATAAGGTTATTGATTCAAGATGTGTTTGTTTAACGATAGTTGAGATCGGTTGTAAACAATATTTTGGTGAATCAATAAAGGGTGGTTGGGTGGAATATCGTGTGTTCATATTTCCGATATTTTTTTTTGTGTTGTCGTTTGTTTTTCAATCACATTCATTTTCAAGTTATTGGGTGAAAAAGATTCATTTTGTTTTTGGGTGTTTTGTCAAAACTTCCGCTGCGCATAAAACCCCAACAGTTGGTATCAGAGCTCAGATCACCGCATAGCTTGGAGCGTTTGTTGGATTGAAAGAAAAAAAAATTTGATTTTTTGTTTGAAAAAAATTGATTTTTTGATGTCGGAGATGATGGCGTTGTCGAAGATGGCTATTTTGAATGGGAGGAATTGGGGTATATGGAAGCCGAAGATGGAGGACGTTCTATATCTCAATGATTTGCATGATCCCATTGATGGAAATGGGGAGAAGCCCTCGAATATGGATGAGGGAAAGTGGAAGAAAATGGACAAAAAAGCGATTGCGTTGATTCGCCAATATTTGGATGATTCTGTGTTCCACCATGTGGCTAGTTGTGAATCCGCAAAGGCGTTGTGGGACAAATTAGTACCGCTGTATGAGTCAAAGAGTGCTACAAGCAAGGCTTTTCTGGTTCGAAAGTTGGTGCAACTTCAATTGGATGAAGAGAAGTCTGTTGCAGAGCATTTGAACGAGTTTCAAGATGTCATCAATCAATTGGCAAACATGAAGGTCAATTTTGATGATGAGTTGCAGGCTCTTTTGTTGATGAGTTCTCTTTCGGAAAGCTGGGAGACTTTGGTTGTTTCATTGAGTAATTCCAATGCTAATGGAACTATCTCTTTGGAAACGGTTCGAAGCAGTCTTTTGAATGAGGAGCTAAGGAGAAAAGGGTCAGAGTTGAAATCGGTTCAAACTGAGGCGATGGTAGCAAGGGACTCGGGTAAAGATACAAGGAAGAAGAAAGGTGCTATCTTTTGTCATTATTGTGGTAAGAAAGGCCACAAGCGCAATGATTGCTATTCATATATACGAGATATGAAGAAGAAGAAGGCGCAAGGTGATAATAATAGTGATGAGGCACAGGCAGGCTTTGCTGAAGGTACCGAAGGCAATTCTTCATGTGATGTCCTATTTAGTGTTGTGGAGCCTTGGAAGATGGATTCAGGAGCCAGTTTTCACATATGTCGAGATGTGAAAAGTTTTTTCTTCGTATGAGAAGAAGGTTGGCATGATAAAGACTGCCAATGGAGTAGAGCTACCAATTTGTGGAGTTGGAGCTGTTAGGTTTCGGATGCATGATGGAGTGGAGAGAGAAGTTGCCGGTGTGAGGCACATACCCACTTGTTCGCATAACCTCATTTCTCTCGGTTAGTTAGATCGCCGCGGTTGCACTTATGAGACTCGAGGTGGAGTTTAGAGAGTGAAGAAGGGTGGTCGTGTGATGATGCGAGGAGTTTTGGAGGAGGGAAACCTATATAGTTTGGTCGGTTCAGTGATCAACAGTGGAAGGCGGGTGACAGTTGAAGAATCTAGTTCACAGCAAGGTGGAGAGGTTAATATGGTCACTGTTGATGGTCCTAAGGTGGAGGATCATGGTATCGACAAGGGTCTAGATGTTGATGATGCTCGAGGGATCCCGGAGATGAAGAGATCATGTCAAGCGGAAGACGGATGTCGAGTTGTGAAATCCACAAAGACAAGATGGAGGTCTTTGTGGTATTACAAACGCTTTTGAAGATCGCTATTGGTGTGGTGCACGAATGAGGGAGGTGCACCATTAGTGGGCGATGATGGAGGTTTGTAATGATGTTAATTGAGAAAAGAAGGTTGAAAGTGAGACCTAAGTTGGCTAGTGTTGAGTGGAGGAGATGTTGTGATTTGGTATCAAGATTGAGTGTTGAGATTTGTGATACGCAAATCACAAAATTGTAGGCAACAAATTTTCTATGTGGATCCATTTTTGGTGGAGATATTTGTTGCTACTTTTGTGGGATATTTGAAAATGAAGGCAAGGATTATTTGGTGCTTATCTAAATAGATATATTTGAGATATATGAGGATAATTTGGGTGATAAGTTACTCTATAAGAGGCCTACATGATATCTTCATTATGTGGTGGAAAAATTTGCCATTGTTCTTCATTATCTTTCTCCTCAAATTGTTTTGCCATTAGATATTCTCTACCTATTTCTCAATAAGGTTATTGATTCAAGATGTGTTTGTTTAACGATAGTTGAGATCGGTTGTAAACAATATTTTGGTGAATCAATAAAGAGGGTGGTTGGGTGGAATATCGTATGTTCATATTTCCGGGGTTTTTTTTTTTTTTTTTTTTTTTGTTTTTTTTTTTTTTCAATCACATTCATCTTCAAGTGATTGGGTGAAAAAGATTCATTTTGCTTTTGGGTGTTTTGTCAAAACTTCCGCTGTGCACAAAACCCCAACAGTACGAACATAAATCTCGTGCGCTTTGTATACCATGCAATTTCATTAAAAAAAAAAAAAAAAAAAAAAAAAAAAAAAAAACAACGACAATCGAATACAGTTTTATTCGGTCCGATCAAACCGAGTTACTGTAGGCTATCAAGTGAAAGTTAAGTATGTAAAAATAGTAATTAATTTTCATACTAGAAGAGTACCTAAGATTTAATTGCATTTCACATTCTTTAGAAAACGGCCAAAAATACTTGTAAACTCGAGTACAGTAAGTAAAACGTATAGGAATACTATGCCACAACAAAAGTATTCTATATTTGTTGAAAAATGATTTGGAGACGAAAGTAAACTGTAGCAGCTGTTAAGCACGTTGGTTTTCCAAGAACGTATTGTTGTCCAGACCATGCTGACCTTAGTGCGCTAGTCACGGAGAATAAAATATCAATGTCGCTTTTAAATGTGAACATTATGAGCTCCACAAATCCAACTATCATAGTTGTCGCTTAGCCTGAATTGCTTTGCCTATGTTTCTTTCTACTGTTCATATTATCATTTTTTGTTCACATTAGATTAGGCAACATTTCGTTTTATGCACACAACCTGAAGTTAGACCGTGATATAGGAAAGAACCGTGTCATATAATACCATCACGCTACTCTAAATTAAATCTTGAAAAAAAATTTAGAATTAAATCTTGTACCGTTTGAAAACTAAAACGGTCGGATGAAAGTTTATTTACAAACCTTCAATTAGGGTTGGCAATTAGACCCGACCCGATGGACCCGAACCTGACCCGATTGGTTTCGATTCTAGACGGATCGGTTTTTGTCGGGTCTAAACTATACATTCAAAAATCTGGACTCGACCTGTCTCGAGCTTTGGTTCGGTTCCGGTCGGATTGGTTCGAGTCCGGTTGAATAATAACTTTAAAAATACATTTATTTCAATGTTTTTTGGTCTGGTTGTTCGGGTCGGGTCTATACGGGTTGAGTTTAATCAGGTCTTGATGGTATTTTTTTATCATCTAGACCTGACCCGAGATCCATTGGATTCGATTTGGGTTCGGTTCTTTTTGGGCCGGGTTTTCCGTTCTAGGTGAGTCCTACCTTCAATGCTACATTAGCACGATCCATTTTTTTCTTTAGCGGGCTAAAAGAAGCCTGTTAAGGGGAAATATATAAATTTTAATCCGTTAACCTTAGTCCACTAAAAGTAATAATGTTATTTTTAGATGGTGCGCACAGATATATCTATTGTTGATAACCTGAGCTTTATTGCGTCACTCGTGGCAGCCAAAATTGACAGTATACCTTGTAATCATTAATTGTTGTTGCAAAAGTCGTTTGATGGAGCCCCGAAAACGACAGAACGTACTAAATCATGGAGATTATAAAACCAAAGTTAACGAGAGTGAACGACAAACGAAAGCAGGTCGGTTACTTCATCCATGTCCATGTCCGTATTAATTAGTGAACGAGAGATGCGTTCGAGGCTACCAACGATGTATCCGAGGGAAGCATTTCAACGTAGGGTTCTTTCTTGACGAACGAAAACAAACATTTGAGCGGGTACTATAGCGAACGAGGAATGTGTTTTTAGCTACGAACAGAGTATTTGAGCAGGGTATTTATTTGTTAAACTATTTATTATGAATCGATTAAATATTAATTTTTAATTTTTAATTGGACCATTAAATCTAATTATTAAATGTGTTGAAACCATTTTAAACAACAATATAATCGATACGAATATATTATAACAGTATTAAGCATTAAAAGTCTATAACCAAAAAAATTATTTTTTTAACATTAAGCATTAACAACTAGTTTACAGTAGGCATTAAACAATAATAAACAGTGTACAACAAAAACACTAAAAAATTTGGTGTAGGTGGAATCTAAACCCCGCTCTCTCTAAAGCGAAGCATGTGCATGTAACAACTGAGCTATATATGTCTTCATTAATCAACTAGTTTAGACATTTTAGTTATGTTGCATATGACACGTCGAATGCCAATGGACCAATTTTTAACGTTGGCAAATCGTGGTATCTAAACCGAAGAAAACTTGTTGGTGTCCGACGCAAACAAAACCCCCAACATGTCAAATATTGACTGCGAGCGCATCCATAATGTCTAATTTAAGAATTTTCATATAATTAATTTATAGTTAATCAACTGCTTTTAGTTGTGTAATATGTTTTTGGAATTGCAAATGATAAAATAGTAAACTACTTTTTTTTTTTTTTTTTTTTTTTTTTTTTTTTTGTCCATTAGACGCTACAAGTACTAGATTTTCACATTAGAAAATAAAAATAAAAAGTGAATTATGATCAAGCATGCATAGATGATAACTCATATATTTTAGTATTTTTTTTTATCAGTTAATGGATCCATCACATTCAAAATAGAGTGATTACGATGAAAAATATTTATAATCTCACACCTCTGAGAACAAATAGCAGCAGACCAAAAAAATAAAGTAACAATAATGTTGTATGGCATCAGTGAAACACAAAACAACCGTCCAGACACATGCAATATGCATCATCGAGCTATCATGTTGGGCCTCCTATGGGTGCGTTCTCGACGAACATAATCGGGGTATTTGAGCGGGGAATGTGAGCGTGGTACTATAGCGAACGGGGAATGTGTTTTAGCTGCGAACGGGGTATTTGAACGTGGTATCTGAGCGGGGTATTTAATTGTTAAATTAATGGTTTTGATTTAATTTATGTACTGATATTTAATTGGACCGTTAAATCTACTTAGCGAATGTGTTTTTATCATGTTAAAAAAAATGACAAATGACATTAAGCATTAACAAATAGTCTACATTAAGCATTAATAATGCAGTGTACAACAAAACACTAAAAATCTAATTGAAGGTGGGACTTGATCTCTGTTCTCTCTCCAACAAGCCATGTGCACTTACCAACTAAGCTATATTTACTTTCAATTTCAAGTGAAAATAGACAGATTAATTACCTTGCGTTGGACGCGTCTGACGCGTCCGGCGCCATAGGTATAATTTCCAACGTTTCGGAAATCGTGGCACTTGAACGGAGTAAAACTCGTTTGCGTCCGACGCGTCGGACGCGACTGAAAACCTCAGCGTGACATTTTTTTGGCTGCGAACGCATCATATGTCTGGATCAAACGAGTTTGGTGTTCTTAGTGATCCAATCACCGTACAATACTGTATTGGTAACAATAAAAAACTGAGTTGATGGAGCTAGTGACATGTTATGCTTGTAGGTGCCTTCTTAAACTTTTTAGATGATTTCTCCTATATTACCTCATACTGACCCATAGAACCAACCGAGCCTTCAAACAAATCATTCTCTACTTCTCACTCCCCACCTTCATTCAACCATTAGTAGTTTTTTCTGGTTAATCCAATTATATTTCAGATTGTCCCGTTTGTTCTTTATTTAGGTCGTCGAGACAGTCCTGACTAAGGCACACATTTAAAATCCATAACTACAGCTGTATATAACGCGTTAACAGAATTGACTTTGTTCGATAGATAAATTTACGAAAACATAAATGAACGTTGCGTGTTCATCTATTTGTAAAACTACGTCTGCAAGGGAGCAAAGGAGTAACAGAGTTAGAAGATTGAGCCATAATGCTAAAAAATAGAATTTCCAAAACGTAAAAAAGTTAAAAAATATATTTTGTAGCTACGGGAAAATAATTAGAGAAACTAAGAAAATCACCTAGATAAAAACTTGAATTAAAAAAAAAAAAAAAAAAAGTTGGAATAGAAATTTTGTGGGTATGTTTGACTGGTTGGACGAAGGAAACAAAGGAGGTTGGATTATATAAGGGATAATGGCTGAGAAATGAGCCGATTGTTTGGTCAAATGGCAGGGACATGCAACGCGTCCGGCACACACGACTCGAAATACTCAAGTGACCAAAATTCTAAGATTGACACGTTTCCACTTCCCGACGTCAGATGCAATGAAAACGAAAACGTGACAATTTAGACTACGAAATGACACCTTATAGAAATACCTACAGCGCTGTCGTACGTTGAAGTCATTAGCGAACTTTTCTTGCAGTGGGGTAAAATTGAAGTTTTATTGAAAGGTACAAATGTGGAAAAAATGAAAGAATTAAATAATGAAACTTGCACCATTAATGCAAGTTCTTACTATCAAGTTTGAATAACTAAAAATAGAAAAATAGTGTTTTGAATAAAATTTATCAATTTTTTAGCCTTAAGAACATGCTTTCAAATTTTTAAGTGAAAAAAACAATCTTTTAAACTAAATATACACAAGAACAAAATTTAGATAAAATAGACAATGTGCGTGGTATCAATTTGCGTAATCTTTTTTTATAATGATACTACATAGTTTCATTTTTATACGTTATCCTTAGTGGAAAATAGAGAGAATGACAAACTTAACAAAAAAATTGGTGAAAAGTATGGAAAGTTTAGAATTTAATGAGAAGGTCAAATGATAGTGTAAATGGAAAAATGTTAGTGGGCCCTATGAATTCCACCTTTAGTATAAATATGCACTTCTCCCTAATTTTGAAACTTTCCATACTTTTCACTAAAAAAATTCTAAAGTTTGTCTTTTAAAAGAAAATCCCATCCTTATATGACTAAATTTTGAAAAACCCGTCTTTAAGGCTAAAAAATTTGAAAGTTCATCCTCTAAGATAAAATTTCATATTAAAGATGAATGCATGGAGGTTACGTTACAAACCGCAAAATAAATTTGACTGAAATGCTCTTATTAGGGTTAATGACCCATTAATGCAAATGAACGTATTTACGGTCCCTTTTAAAACGATCAAGAAATAGTTCATTTTATTGCTTGATCTCTTCCTCTAAACAAAACCTATACCTAAAATCTTAGATTCAAAGTAAAATCAACAATTATTCACCAAAAATAATAAACAATAGTCTAAATAGAAGAGAATGAAGAGAACTTCTCAAATCTATAAACATATCATAGTTTTAGGGAGCTTGAAAAAAACAAGAAGAGCAAGAAGAAAAGATATGTTTTAGCCATTTGGAGTAAATGGTAAGTATGATACTATTTTCTATGTTATAATCATATTTATTTTGTTGATTAATTATTGATAGTCCAAAATAAATAAACTTGAAGTATAATATGAAAAAAAGACTCTATGTCTCTCTCTCTCTCTCTCTCTACACACACACACACACGCTCTATGACACCCATATTTCCATGCACCCCAATTGCTCCTTAATTTGGGTCACTCATTTATATTCAAAAGTATTAATTTAGGGAAAGAAAGTTAGTGGGAAGAGAGAGAAATAAGAATGTATGGTATAAATCAGGTGTTGATCCGTTTTTTTACAAGGTAGTCACATTTTGGATTTCTGACAATGGAAATGCTCAAAACTCGAGCGCGGACTTAGGCGAGTCTGAATAGGTTAAACCCATGGATGTCTAGTAAAACTTGGTTTATATCATCGTGAAGTTCGTTTTAGCCATCTCGGATCATCCATATCCGTGGATCGGCCTTATTGGTTAGGCGTGGGGTCCGCCCAACAAGATGGCTTGGGCTCTGACATGACCCGAAATCCCCGCCCGGCCTAGACCAAACTGGAACGCGGATTGCGTTAGAACACAACGCATCAGAACAAAAACATGAGAATATTTCATTGCTATTACAACAATTTACATCAAAGTACAAGAATATATCAAAGTATGAATAAATATTATACACAACAGAAATACAAATATCAGAGATTAAGATTACATTTAAACACATAAACATAATATGCAGTGGAAAACATCAACTACCACAACTGAAAGAAATACACGGATACAAAGTTTTCCTGATATAGCTTCAGCAGTAATCCAGAATTCTATGAAAAGAAATATCTGCAATTCAAAACTACTAGTTGCCCATGCGGAAAATATGAGCATTCAGAGTTTAGGTAGAAACAATAAACTCCGGGTCAGTCATGGGATTGGTGTAAGAACTCAAAACAGTTATTAAACGTTTACTTTAAAACATGGTACATCACTGTACCACGTCGTATGTCATGGAGCGGGTTTACTCCCATGAATACTCTGAAATAAAACAATTTGTAAACAACGCAATGCTTTTGGAAAAATGAAGTCGTTATAAGACTCAGGTTCCATCACACAATGAAATGCAATGCAAGCCGGAGGATAGAGTTTTACTTATAATGGCCAAACATGCTTGATACGCTTCAAAAACAAATCATTTTGATATTACTATAGGTGCACAGTGTATAAAACAACTTCAAATGTAAATGTATCAATCATAGACGACGTAGGTACCATATATTATGTTGCCATATAGGTTTACAAATAAAACCACACAACGTCGTATTAGAAATTGGATTTTCGTCATGAGTCAAGGCAAGGGATGGTCTCCTGACCGATTCAGATCACCTCTAGCAAGATGACCCAGAATCACACCTATGGGCAACCCTTCGATCCTGCAAGCCCGGTCCTATCTTACTTTTGAGGATTGGTTATTCCCGAACATACATTGCCCGGTCCTATCATACCTATCGCTCGAGCCTTTTAGTCGACTCTATATCTGAGGCGCCTCGCAATCCATCACCACATAAGTAAAAATGTCTGGGCTCTATACCATGACACAACTTCTAGCTAGAAAGAAACGTATGCACTCCTTGCGTCCCTTATCCCATTTTAGACTCATACCGGGGTGTGATGCTCACGAATTAACGCTATGCACAAAGCTATGCTACTTAAAGTTGTGCTTTGATCATCATCCACAAGGCTATGCTTTTCAACAAAAGCCTTGATCATTTGCATCTTAACATGCCACATTGTCAATTCATGCAATAGACCTAATATCTGTTAACATATAACCTCTAAGCTCACACGTCTCAGAGAAGGGTGTTAAGAAAAAGAATAAATTCTTCGCCACTAAATAGATACATATTTAATAGAAATCAATCAATACAGAACAAAATACAATGTCAAACATAGTCCATTTGCAAGTTCGTTTTGGGTCTGAACGAAACCGGATGCACCTTATTCCTCATCACATATGTCCAATACAGTACAGAGGTCCTCGCATATCTGATCGATCTCCAAGTACGTCTGGACGATCACCACTTATTACCTCGTCTTGGGTGTTCAGCCCAATCAAGACATCAGTAATAATCCAAACGATGTAAAGATTTCCGGTCTTCAACCACCGTCTTTAAATCTTCGACTTTTAGTCGTCGTGTCAGTTATTCAGAATGGGTTAGATCCGGACTTTCCGAATGACTTGCGTAACTTATAATCATGTGAAGTACAAACACATCATATGTCTCATTCCAATCCAGAATATTCTTTTATTCAAATCTTCTTGGAAATCATTTCAAAATATTTTTAATATCTTTTCTCAACTTAAACCAAATGAAGGTTTATCAAATTAGTCGGGATTTATGAGCCTTACCGAAGTAATCATTCATTTTATTATCCTAATCTCAACCTAATCATTCGAAGGAGCAAAACTGGTAGTACTCCATATCTAACACCCATGACGTCATCGGTAAATTCAATTACCACATAACGTTCAAATCTAATTAAAGATTTAACTATCGCATGAAGTAAAACTGGTGGTACTCCATCTCGAACCTTTATTGAATCCGGTAAATTTAATTACGTTATTCACATTTCAATCTAATTAAAGATTTATTAAAACTCCACTTAGTTTCAATCTCAAAAATCATGACTTAATGATTATTTGAAGTAAGGAAATAAATCCTGTCTTTACTTGGGTTAAAGAACCAATGTCATTTAAAACACAGTTCACGACAAACCCAAAATCATCTTCCATTAAAATGGAACCTTCACAGAAATCATAACAGTATATAATAGACATAAATTTCCATATTAGGCTAATACTATAGGCGGAATAATGGCGAGGCCTTTTAAATTCCATATATAGTAACGACCTTCCTTCACAGAAGCTTATTTCGATTATCACTAAATCGAGTTCCACTCAATTCCAATTTAATATATTAAATTGGAAAACTTTACTTTAGAAAATTCTATAAAATATTAATTAAAAGAATATAACTTCCAAATCATAATTTCACCGTTAATTGGGTTTAAGAACTAATGTCATTTAAAACATAGTTCACAACGAACCCAAAATCAACTACCATTTAATTCCAATTATATTTATTAGTTAGAAAACTTCATTAAACCTTAGTTAAAAGATTTATTCTTTTCTCAACTGGGTTTAAGAAGAGTGTTATTAAAGACACCATTCACGACAAACCCAAAAACCCATTTGATATTAAATACAAGGCTTTAAATAGAAATCATGTCGACTTATATTCAATATCAAATTTTGAAACCAACAGATATCGTATTGGGAATGATAATATCTATATCTTTCAAATTCCTCAACGATATCCGTATAATCACGGAATCCAATATCAAAATATTCCGGAGATCATTTCCATTCAAACCCTTTCCAGTTCATACATTGGAAAAATTCCGATTATTTAAAACCATATCAATTCCTTATTCTAGTTGTTAACCATTTCATTCAGATAAAAATATCTTTTATCTTTTCAAACTTGAAGTATTTCAATATTTTCGTGTCCATCCAAAATCGGACTTCAAAATCATATTTTGATTCTTCACTGAATATTATTTTAAAATATTCATTATCTCTGAATTGGAATCAAACTCAATCAATTACCATATAATTTTATTTATATGGATTCCATACATCGCATGTATACGAAAATAATGATAAACAACTTTTAAGCATTCAATTCACATTCAAAGTGCAAGTTGCAACTATATAAGCATTAAATAATTAAATAACGCTTATAATGGTCGGTCAATCAATCGGTTGACATACAATTAAATCCAAGGGAGATGTGAATTAATTATCATCCCCTGATTCATGTGGGGTTTTCAACCATCAAATAACGATTATGATTTATACATTTGGGAGATATCTAAAATTATCATCCCAATACCCGTGTGGGGTTTACATCACAATCCATGTTAACTTATCTATTATTCTAACTATGCATATTTTCACAGTTTACTAATGATAACATTAAACTGTAAACATCCATCAATAACCAAACAAATATTGCAATCATAGTAAATCCGTATATATTCAGTTAGGAAAATAAATAACTGTACAAAACATTTGATTGAGAGAGTTCTCACTGTTGGAGAATGGAGTTTTGATGACAAAAAATGTGGAGACCCAGATTTTTAGTGGACATTAGTAATTAATTAAAAATGTTAATAATATATATCAATATATGAAATATAATGTGTCATGAAGGACTGGTAGAGGAGGTTAAGAGTTTTATATGCTTATAAAACAAAGTAACATGTAACCAGAGGAAAGATGATGCACACATTATGTTATGTTATGAGAATATATATACACGCTTAAGTTTTTCCTTACAAATAGCCACGTGAAGAAAGGTCATGCATATAACATGATGCCTGGAAATAATATGAGTAGTGTCCTTTAGAAATTTAAATAGAAAGTGCAGAAGGGCAAAATATAATAGCAGGACCACATGATAGCCGAGGGATTCTCATTTTATGGATGTTAATATTGGGTTTTCCTAAATATAGAAACCCTAGGATGACTGTTATAAAAAGGCTAGGGATCATTATGCCTAGGTTAGGTCATTTACCTCAATATAGTAATCAAAGAATAAGCAGTAAGGCCGGACAAACATTTCTTGGGATAGGAGCTAACCAGAATTAGTAAGGTGAATATTCATCATATTTTAATATGTTAAAGCATTAAGTCCTACTAAAGGTAGTTATTCAATAATGTACATGGGTTTTTAATAATATATGTGAAGTAACTCACTGTTTTAATGTATATTTGATTTGTAGTGGGGGTAAAAACCACTGTAAGATAAGGTACAAAGACCCGAGGAGTTTTATTTCATTTGATAATGTATTTATTGTGAGCTAAACAAGATCTGTGCACATAAACACTGAATGAGTTTACACCCGAGAGTTGTTTAAATGGATGATTCTGACTGTTTTATTGTATTGGTTGATGTATGTGATTTTTATGTGCATGAGTTCAGTTTATTAAGTGTATTTATATCTGTAAAATGATATGAATGCAAGATAATAAAGGGAAAGGGGCTATGCACACATTTAACATATCAATAGAAGGTTTATACACACACAAGGGTGGTGATGTTCCAGGAATGCTTTTGATCAATTTAATCTCTGGATGTGGAGATTAGGTATATGCATGGTACATAGTACCCTGAAGGCCCGGGTGTTTGGGGAATAGATGGAAGGTCCTCAAACAATGCATACTGGTGTTCAAATAGCAAGCAAGAAATAGCCAAATAAAATAATAAAAAGTGGATTTATATCCTGGACGAAAGGGGGGGATAAATGGAAGTAGAAAACACTTAAGGATTGATGTGTTTTCCTGTATTGAATGCCTTGTTTATATCTGAATGATGCTTAAAACTATTATGTATTTTACTTAGAAAATGTAAAGGTTAAGCACTCACATATGTTTTAATCATGTTATTTTATAAAATGGTGAATATTCATATTAGATTTATCTGACTTGGTTTGATTTGCCTTGCAATCAACTGGGTGTCTCATTATTAATGAGGCAGACCAGTGATTGATTTCAGGATGCTTAAGGGTACTTGCTGGAATTAGTGAAGGGGATTTAGAAGCTTCTATGTTTTATGAATTATTCAGAACTGCTAGGATTTTATGAAATAATGTTTCATGAATCAGTTATCAGTTTATGTACTTTAAGTAAGAATTTAGTATGCTTAGTAGTATGTAATGTAGTAAATCAGGGATGTATGAACTTGTTTGAGTGGTCGATTATGCTCAGTTTAACTTTTAAATGTGTTTTGTGTAGCCTGGATATGCAGCTTGCATGTTATATAATCAATATTTAATGGTGCAAGTGTAGTAGGGGCTTTATCTCTTCAGTAATGTGTTAAGTGGATGAAAATGCAATGAGCACAAACACTGATAGTAGGATGTGCATATATCAATAGATAAGTTCGTCATATTGGGCAAAAATGGCTTTAGAAATGTGCATTGATTAGGAATGAATTGTTGAGGAGTAATGCCAATATATATACATAGTATCATGATGATAATGAGAATTAAATGACTTATAATTGCTCACAAATTAACAAACACAGTAATACATATGTTATGTACACTGTTTTATGCTTATGAATAGGATCTTGCCTTAATCATGCCTGATAAGTATGTAGAGAGTAAAATCGATACTTATATATGTCATAAATTGATGCTTGTATATGTCATCTTTATAACCGATACATGTACATGCCTTATATGATACCTATACATGTGTACGGGAATGCTGATACTCACACTTATTATAAACTGATATTGATATACATGTTCAATAAGAACAGGGATCAGATAGACCTGCCTTTTGGGATCAGTTTAGTTTATTCTTACCATATACATGTACACTAATTGATATTCTGTGTCAACCCTGCTTATTTGTGTATGCACAAGAATCTGAAGTTGATTCAATTCATGTTTTTATAAATCAGAGGATGGATCACCTTAGTTAGAACACACCTCACATGTATACCTCAAATATGATGTTTGTGATGGGCACAATCACAAGTATTTCACTGTCTCCTTTACCACTATATATGTGCATTATATGGACTTATAAATGTTTGCATATCTTCATATATGTAAACAGAAGATCATGTAACTATACTAATATGTCTATATTAGTCTCAGGATCTTGGGATAAAGTGAAAAAAAAAACAGTTGCAATTAAAGGGGTAGAAAAATGGGTCACCACAGTTTGGGTACCAAAGCTTTGTTTAAAAACAAACATGGCTACAAAACAGAATAACTAGTATGTTTTATAATATAAATTAGGTATGGATGGGATCATTAACATCTATATATTTAGAAGGATACTGAAACTAACACAATATCAAATTCATATAAGAAAGTTGGGCAGGGGATCAACAAGTGCTCCACCAACAATAGATATGCAAGAATTTGCGCAAGCTTTAAGGACTGGGGTAGGACATAGACCAGAAAACCCTCATGAATAACTCTCCAAGCTACTGAAGATATATTCAAACTTAAGAGGGAAGGAATTTGAAGGCACTGAAGGAGTGATGGGAGTACAAACTTGATTGAGGGCACTGGAAAGAATCTTTGTTGATATGCAAGTGGATGACCAAAGGAAAAGACATATAACTTCCAGAAAATTGAAAGGAGTAGCCTTGGATTAGTGGGAAGTCATTATAGCAGGTAGGCTAGAGCAAAGAGATAACCTGGAATCAATTCAAAGACATGTTGGAGGAAAAATTTGTACCAGCTTCAGCTAAGGAATCACTTTTGGAGGAGTTTATTAAGCTAAAGCAAGGTGTTATGAGTGTTACTGAGTACACTCAGAAGTTTGAAAGCCTTTCAAAATATGGCACCGTGTTGATAGGGGATGAAGTATCTAAAAATGGTAGATAAATAAGGGGATTGAATGTGGATTAATCCAAGCTATGTTACTTTATAAGGATAAAACCTTTGATCAAGTGATAAATTTAACACTTTCTTTTGAGCAGCATGATAAAGAAAGAGAGAAATTCAGGAATTTCAAGAACAATAACAACAAGAAGGGTAAGGATAGGGTTCATCCCTATGAAAAACGGGCATTGATATTAAGAAAAATGAAGGAGGAATGTCCACTGAAGTTAAGAAGAAAATCTTTTGTTTTAAATGTGGCAAGGAAGACACACGAAGAACAAATGCCCAGCTAATGCAGTCTTATGCTACAATTGTGGAAAAGAAGGGTATATCAGGAAGAGCTGCCCAGAACCAAAGAAAGCATCAAAAGTTGGAGCATTAGAAGGGAAAGAATAAGAAGCTAATGTAGTGGGGACTGGACAATTAGAAGGTATACTCTTTGTTAAAACTCAACCCATAAAGGTAATTTATGATACAGGAGCTACTCACTCATTTATTTCCTATGAAATAGCTAAGAAGATGGAACTTGTAGTTGTTATGGTTGATAGGCCTTTTTTTATTCAGAGTCCTATAGGGAGTTCATATAAGCTAGGGACGAAATGTGTGAATGTAGAATTAAATATAGGTGGCCAAATATTTTTATCAGACCTATATGTGTTGAATTATGAGGGTATAGGTATTATACTAGGGGTTGATTGGCTAAATAAATTTAAAGCAGTTTTTAAATTTAGAAAATTTCACAATAACATTGAAAAAACTGAATGTGGAAATGACATAACAGTAATATGTGAAATGGAGAAAAACAATTGTTCAGGGAAAAATTGGAATTCAACTGGAAAAGAAGTAAATTAAGAATTGGGAAAAATTCCCATAGTTAATGAATATCAAAATGTATTTGGGGAAGTGAATGGTGTGTCACACACCAGGCCAGTTGAATTTCAAATCAGGTTGATACCTGGAGCTGCATTCATCATTAAAAAGCCAACAAGAGTGGGGCCAAAAGAGTTGACAGAGTTGAAAACCGAGCTAGAGGAGTTGGAGAAAAAGGGATTTATTAGGCCAAGTAGTTCATGCTGGGGAGCTCCAGTGGTGTTTGTTAAGAAGCAAGATGGTACTTTGAGGATGTGCATTGATTATAGAGAATTAAACAAGGTTACCATCAAGACTAAATACCCATTACTAGGGCTGCACAAAGTATGGGTTGGGTCGGATTGGACCAAATACTACATCCGACCCGCATAGGTATGGGTTTAGGGAAGTTAAACCCGTATCCGACCCTATATGAGGTTGGATATGGGTCGGGTTGAAGTATGAGTTGGGTCGGGTTAAGTAGGGTTGGGTTGCTTGGATATAATAAAAAATGAGAATAGAGGATTTTTTTAAAAGTCGTATTAAAATATTCAGCATAATATATTAGATTTTTGCTAGCATAATGCATTTAAAATAACTGATTTATCAAAAGATATATTTTACTAAAACTCATTGCAATACACATCATATATAATTAATTTACTACATAGTAGAACTAGTGTTTCATTTTAAGATACATTAAAATGCACTTTAAAATATATTTCCCAAATTCTGTCTAGTTTGAATTAACATGAAATATGTTTTTTTTTTGTATATTTACTGTATAATACATAAACATTATTATAGGATTATACAATTCTAATTTTAAGTAGGTTGATATTAAATTTGTTTTTTAATATAGGGTTGGGTTGGGTTAAAATAAGGTTGGGTTGAACAAAATATCAAACCCGACCCATATGTAGTATGGGTTACATATTGTAACCCATACCCAACCCGAACTAGGATGGGTTGGGTTGGGTTAATGTGGGTTGGGTCGGGTTGGTGGGTTGGGTCGGGTTGGATATGGGTTGTGTGCAGCCCTACCCATTACCATGGATAGATGACCTCTTTGATCAACTCAGTGGGGTAAAAGTATTTTCAGGACTGGATTTAGCCTCTTGGTTTCATCAAATGAAGGTGGAGGAGGAGAGTATTAATTATACTGCATTCAATACAAGGTATGGGCTGTATGAATTTCTGGTTATGCCATTTGGTTTGAAAAACGCACCATCTTATTTTGTGGATTTAATGAATAGGACATTCAGAGATTTTATAGATAAATTCTTGTTAGTATTTGTAGATGACATATTAGTTTATTCCAAATCAGAAAAAGAACATGAAAGTCATCTACATGCAGTTTTGTCAAGATTGAGAGGATATGACCTAAAAGCAAAGTTTACAAAGTGTACATTTTTGCAAAGTGAAGTTAAATTTTTATGCTATATAATCTCATCGCAAGGCATAACTGTAGACCCAGCAAAAGTGTTGGTTGTTCAATCATGGAAAAGGCCAAGGAATGTGACTGAAATCAGATCATTCCTAGGGATGGCTAGGTACTATACAAGGTTCATAAAGGATTTTGCAAGAGTAGCAATACCTTTAACAAAGTTAACCAGAAAAGAGCAACCTTATGTCTGGACTGAAAAATGTGAAGAGGCTTTTGAGAAACTGAAAAAGGCATTGGTGGAATCACCCATCTTACAGGTTCCAGAGGGGAATGAGGGATTGGTGGTGTATACTGATGCAAGTGGATCAGGACTAGGAGATGTACTTATGCAACATGGACAAGTGATTGCATATGCATCTAGACAATTGAAAATCAATAAGATAAGGTATGCAACACATGACTTAGAACTTACTGCCATTGTTTATGCTTTGAAAATATGGAGACTTTATTTGTTAGGAGCAAAGTTTGAATTATTCACTAACCATAAATCACTCAAATGTTTGTTTTCTCAAAAAGATCTTAATATGAGACATCATAGATGGATGAAATTCTTGGTTGCTTATGATTTAGACATTTTATATACCCCTGACAAGGCAAAAAAATAGCAGATGCTTTGAGTAGATACTGTGGCACTTTGGCAAGGTTAATGATGGAAGAGTTTAAAGATTTAAAAATTCTGAGTGAAACAGAAATGAAATGTGAAGAAAAAGATTATACAGAAAGGCAGTGTGACATGATAGAATATGGGAAATTAAGTTTAATTTCTCTGAAATCAGGTTTAATTGATAAAGTTAAGGGGATGCAGGATCAGGATAAACAATTGAAGGAGAAGAATGAAAAGCTATTAAATTATGAAGTAATAGATAACTTTGAAATAGATCAACATGGATGTCTCAGGAAAAATTAAGACGCTTTGTGTTCCTGACATTGAAGAGTTAAAAGCAGAAATTTTAGATGAACATCACAAGACCAAATACACAATCCATCCGGGTTCAACAAAGATGTACCATGATTTAAAAAGACTTTATTGGTGGCCAAGAATGAAAGTTGCAGTGACAAATTAAAATATTTAGCAAACAGTTTAACTTGTCTACTAGTTAAAGCAGATTACCAAAAACCCTCAGGCATTTTGCAACCATTAGAAATACCTAAATGGAAATGGGAAAGTATTTCAATGGATTTTATAGATGGATTGCCAAGGACACAAAGAGGCAATGATAGTATATGGGTGACAGTGGATAGATTAACAAAATAAGAGCATTTTATTCTTGTGAAATCTGATAGGAATGCAAGCAAATTGGCCAAGTTGTTCATGAAAGAAATAGTACGACTACATGGAGTACCAAAGACAATCATTAGTGACAGGGATTCCTTGTTTACCTCTAGGTTTTGGGGGAGTTTTCAGGAGCTATGGGTGTGGAATTATGCTTAAGAACAACATATCGCCTACAAACAGATGGGCAAACTGAAATTGCGATCAAAATTTTAGAAGATTTGCTAAGGGCTTGTGTTATTGACTTTGGAGGTAGTTGGGAGGATCACATATGCTTAGCTGAGTTTGCATACAATAACAGCTATCAATCTACAATAGGGATGGAACCTTTTGAAGCTTTGTATGGTAGGCCATGTATGTCACCAGCTTGTTGGTTAGACATAGGAGAAAAAGTTTTATTGGGTCCAGATCAAGTGAAGGACACTTCGGAAAAGATTGAATTAATTAGACAAAGAATAATAAGTGCATAGGAAAGACAAAAAGCCTATGCAGATAGGGGAAGGAGGCCAGTAGAGTACAGTGTAGGGGATCATACATTTCTTAAAGTATCTCCTATGAAAAAGGTATAGAGGTTTGGAAAGGAAGGAAAATTAGCACCTAGTTACATTGGGCCATATGAGAGTATTCAAAGAGTGGGAACATTGGCATATAAATTGAAACTACCAGAAGAGTTGGGAAAAATACATAATGTATTTCATGTATCACAGTTGAGAAGGTGGGTACATGACAAATAAACCATGTTAGAATCTCCAACTCAAGTCAAGATAAAGGAAAATCTGGTTTATTAGAAGGAACCAGAGTGCATAGTTACAAAAGAGGAGAAGAAATTAAGGAATAAAAGCATAAAATTGGTGAAGGTTCAATGGAGTTTGGACACAAATGACTATACCTGGAAAGTTGAGGACAAAATCAAGGCTAAATATCCCAATTTATTCACTGTTTGAGGGAGCTTTGACAAAGAAAAGGTGAGTTTTCTTTTGTGTTTGAATTAATACTAAGGTTTAATTAATTAGTTGCTAATTGTGGGACACAATTCCTTTTAGGAGAGGAGCGTGTGGAGACCCAAATTTTTAGTGGACATCAGTAATTAATTAAAAGTGTTAATAATATATATAAATATATGAAATATAATGTGTCATGAAGGACTGGTAGAGGAGGTTAAGAGTTTTTATATGTTTATAAAACAAAGTAACCTGTAACCAGAGAAAGATAGTGCACACATTATGTTATG
Source organism: Allium sativum (assembly GCA_030737875.1). Classification (NCBI taxonomy): domain Eukaryota; kingdom Viridiplantae; phylum Streptophyta; class Magnoliopsida; order Asparagales; family Amaryllidaceae; genus Allium; species Allium sativum. Next base: position 742,261,607 of record CM060916.1, on the reverse strand, counting down.
AGAATATATAACACACTTAAGTTTTTCCTTACAAATAGCCACGTGAAGAAAGGTCATGCATATAACATGATGCGTGGAAATAGTATGAATAGTGTCCTTTAGAAATTTAAATAGAAAGTGATACTTTCAGAGGGGCAAAATATAATAGCAGGACCACATGATAGCCGAGGGATTCTCATTTCTATGGAGCTTAATATTGGGGTTTCCCAAATATAGAAACCCTAGGATGGCTGTTATAAAAAGGCTAGGGATCATTATGCCTAGGTTAGGTCATTTACCTAAATATAGTAATCAAGGAATAAGCAGTAAGGCCGGAAAACATTTCTTGGGATAGGAGCTAACCAGAATTAGTAAGGTGAATATTCATCCTATTTTAATATGTTAAAGCATTAAGTCCTATTGAAGGCAACTATTCAATAATGCACACGGGTTTTTAATAATATATGTGAAGTAACTCACTGTTTTAATGTATATTTGATTTGTAGCGGGGTAAAAACCACTGTAAGATAAGGTACAAAGACCTGAGGAGTTTTATTTCATTTGATAATGTATTTATTATGAGCTAAACAAGATCTATGCATATAAATACTGAATGAGTTTACACTCCGAGAGTTATTTAAATGGATGATTGTGACTGTTTTATTGTATTGGTTGATGTGTGTAATTTTTATGTGCATGAGTTCAGTTTATTAAGTGTATTTATATCTGTGAAATGATATGAATACAAGGTAATAAAGGGAAAGGGGCTATGCACACATTTAACATATCAATAGAAGGTTTATACACACACAAGGGTGGTAATGTTCTAAGAATACTTTTGATCTATTTAATCTCTAGATGTAGAGATTAGGTATATGCATGGTACATAATACCCTGAAGGCCTGGGTGTTTGGGGAATAGGATGGAAGTTCCTCAAATAATGCATACTGGTGTTCAAATGGCAAGCACGAAATAGCCAAATAAAATAATAAAAAGGGGATAATAAATCCTGGATGAAAGGAGGGGAATAAATGGAAGTAGAAAACACTTAAGGATTGATATGTTTTCCTATATTGAATGCCTTGTTTATATCCGAATGATGCTTAAAACTGTTATGTATTTTACTTAGAAAGTGTGAAGGTTAAGCATTCACATATGTTTTAATCATGTTATTTTATAAAATGGTGAACATTCATACCAGATTTATCTGACCTGGTTTGATTGCCTTGCAATCAACTGGGTGTCTCATTATTAATGAGGCAGACCAGTGATTGATTTCAGGATGCTTAAGGGTGCTTGCTGGATTTAGTGAAGGGGATTTAGAAGCTTCTATGTTTTATGAATTATGCAGAACGGCTAGGATTTTATGAAATAATGTTTCATGAATCAGTTACCAGTTTATGTATTTTAAGAATTCAGTATGCTATGTAATGTAGTAAATCAGGGATGTATGAACTTGTTTGAGTGGTTGATTATGCTTAGTTTAACTTTTAAAAGTGTTTTGTGTAGCCTGAATATGCAACTTGCATGTTATATAATCAATATGTAATGGTGCATTGTAGTAGGGGCTTTATCTCTTTAGTTATGTGTTAAGTGGATGGAAAAGCAATAAGCACAAACACTAATAGTAGGATGTGCATATATCAGTAGATAAGTTCATCATATTGGGCAAAAATGGCTTTACAAATGTGCATTGATTAGGAATGAATTATTGAAGAGTAATGCCAATATATATATATATATATATATATATATATATATATATATATATATATATAACATATACACAATTTCATGATGATAATGAGAATTGAATGACTTATAATTGCTCACAAGTTAACAAACACAGTAATACATATGTTATGTACATTGTTTTATGCTCATGAATAGGATCTTGCCTTAATCATGTCTGATAAGTATGTAGAGAGTAAAAATGATACTCATATATGTCATAAACTGGTGCTTGTATATGTCATCTTTATAAACTGATACCTGTACATGCCTTAATATTATACCTATACCTGTATATGGGAAAGCTGATACTCACACTTATTATAAACTGATACTCATATACATGTTCAAATAAGAACAGGGATCAATTTGACTTGCCTTTAGGGATCATTTTAGTTTATCCTTACCATATACATATACACTAATTGATATTCTGTGTCAACCCTGCTTATTTGTGTATGCACAAGAATCTGAACTTGATTCAATTCATGATTTTATAAATCAGAGGATCGATTACCTTAGTAAGAACACACCTCACATGTACACCTCAAATATGATGTTTGTGATGGGCACAATCACAAGTATTTCACTGTCTCCTTTACCACTATATATGTGCCTTATATGGACTTATAAATGTTTGCATATCTTCATATATGTAAACAGAAGATCATGTAACTATACTAATATGTCTATATTAGTGTCAGGATCTTGGGATAAGGTAGAAAAACAATTGCAATTAAATGGGTAGAAAAATGGGTCACCACAGCAACCTTATTTCAGTTATGATAGATTATAAAATATATACTAACACTTTTTGTATACAATATATATATATATATATATGCGTACATATATATATATATATATGCGTACATATATATATATATACACATATATACATACGTAGGAATTATATACGGGAAATATTACTGAAGACTGTATAGTTTTAAAGATGATAGAGATTCAAAGATCAGAGAAATTTCAAGACTCATGAGTATTCAAGATTTCAAGAGTTCAAGGGTTCTAGATTAATATAGTTATAGGGCCTAGATTGTGTAAGACTCTAAATAGCACTCTAGGTTCAAATTCTAATTCTAATTTTCAAGTTCTAATTTTTAATTCTATCCTCAATTCTGTCTATTTTATTTTCTATTTTTTCTATTTTTTTCTTTCTTATTCTTCTTTATTTTTCAAACTTAAATTTTATATATTTATATTCTTATACTTTACATTTATATAGTTTAAAACCTTATAATTTTGTAAATACGTTTATACAGTTTAAATTTATGTTTTCATATGATTTTCTACTTTATAATATTAATTTACAATACTATATTTTGATTCAAGAATTTCCACAATTATATTTATATCAAAACACTTGAAAAATGTTTTAAAATTCAAAAATACACTAGGGTATGTCGACATAACAAAAATACCATGTCGACATTACTGTCACTTTTTCAATTTTGAAAGGAAGTGTCTTTTCACTATTTGAAACGATCAGAAACGCTGCAGCCTTTCACATACTATAAAAGGGGTTAAAACCGAATTTCTAAACATATCTTCTTCTCCACTTTCATTATATAATCATTCTTAATCATTTTTATGATTTCTACACTTATATGCTACCGAATTCAATTCTGTTTTGATCAAACTTCTTCTCTCTACACTCTCTTGTCATCTCTCTCTGAATCAAGTGCTATTGAAGAGTTCTAGGGCTATTTGTAATTGTTTGGGTTGAGTAAAAGAGGAATCAGTGGTAACCTTGTAGCCGAGAAATCAAGGAAGTAGGAATCGGTGTTTACTTGTAGCCGAGATATCAGAGAAGTTGAAATCGGTGGTATCCCTTGTAGCTGTGGAATCAAGGAGGGTGTACTTGATTATTGATATAGTAATAAAACTCTGTGCAATCTAGCGTTGTGCGGGACTGGACGTAGGAGTAATCCGAACCAGTATAAAATCCGGTGTGTTCTTTCCTTTTATGCGTCTATATTTCTATTTATTTTGCATCTGTTTTTGAATTTGTGTATGTGATTGTGTTTGTGGTGTTTGATTCATCCTGTAGTTCGCATAAGTTTTAGATTTTCTTTAAATTCTCACAAATACTATTCACCCCTTCTAGTGTTTGTTTTGCCTTAACTATCCATTCTGCATTCCCTAACAATTGGTATCAGAGCAAGGTCTTTCAAAAAGTTCCTAATCTAATTTTTGAAAATAGTGATAATGGCAACTAACACTGTTAGACCACCATTATTTAATGGTAGTGATTATTCATATTGGGCATGTAGAGTGAAAATTTATTTATAGTCAGTAGGTTTAGACACACGGAATAGTACACAAAATGAATATGTTGAACCCACAACTGCATTTGCACAATGCACAGAGCGATTCTAAAACCACGAATATGTTATTTGTTCATTAGATAAGACTGAGTTTAATAGAATATCAGTTTGTAAAACTGCTTATGAAACCTAGAGAACTTTACAAGTTACTTATGAAGGAACTAATAAAGTTGTAATGGCCCGAATTTCTGTACCCTTTGAGTCGACTAATAACACGACACTTCCAACCCAAATGACACGGAAATACGAATCATTAGTAGAAAGAAGTTAGAGGATGAGCAATAGAAGGAAAGAAAAATTAGAATAGAAGAAAACGAAGAACACAAGTCACACAGCGGAACGAATAAAGTATATTATATAACATAACCTTTTGAAATACAAATCAGTAACTGTATATATGTACCATTATCAGAGCACAACAGTTATTTTGGAACAGTTGTAGACACCTGTTTCGAGATATAACATAGTACACAGCGGAAAATATGATAGTCGATAACTAACTGGTGAAGCCTCCTGTTTCGAGCTCCTCCAAGTGAATCTGTAAAACCCGACTACTTGACTGCCCATACAAAATTTGCGCACCCAAGAGTTTAAGGAAAACAAATAAAAAATAAACTCTGGGTCAGTCATGGGATTGGTGTGAGTAAACTTCAACCATTTGTTTAACTTTCAAAACCTTCCAAAAGAATGATAATCGTAAGACCAATCAACACATAAACACGAATACGGATGGTTTTTACCTTACGATAACCAAAATATTTTGATATCAAAATCTGGTGATATTATAATAGTGTCTAAATCAAATAAATAGAATCTAGTGGAACGCTTGCATCTCACGCTCCATATATAATATAAAATCAAAAACCGCAGGGTGCTTATTGGAGATTGGATTTCCAACATGACAAGGTATGGAACCACCTTCCGATAGTGTATCTCTAGAGGCGAATACACTGGGTTCAACAAGAACTTCTTGCAACCCGGCCCACACATGACCGACCACTCATTTCGCTTGAGTGTATCGAATGTATATCACCAACGGTTGGGATCAGCATCCATTTCCCGAAAGGGACAACTTCGATTAAAGAAGTAAATGGAATTTCTCTAGATAGGTGATTATACATCCTAATGGGAGCGACCCACATAGCCTTGCTGCCTGCCCGATTTCTGTCGTTTCCCGGTTGATGAGGCTTGAGGTCATTACGTATCTTTTAGAACACCTGACCACCATTCACTTTGAATGCCACATCGTTATACCCGCCAAATCACAAATTGATTTCCCTAAAAGTACCACGGGAATAAAGCTAAGAGAAACGAATTCCTCCGCCACCAAACGTAAGTACGTTTGAACAGATCAACTTATGCGATCCGTTAGATATACTATGTCAGACATTCGTCCATTCACGTTGTCCTGGGACTAGACAAACCGAAGGCACTATTATATAAACAGTATAGCCCTTGCATAACTCCGTTTTCAATTTTCTTCATCATATTTGATCGCAAAGCTAACGTCCATACAGAGTGGTTTTCAGATAATGAATCTGATCCCAGTCTCTCCGTATTGACGACGGAAAAATGGTCAAAAACTTTGATAGTTGGTGATTTAACTATCAAAGAAAAATAAGTGTACAACCAACGATATTATTTCCAAGTAGGAATCCGATCGATCAATCATCAATCAACATTGGCCCCTTTAAATCAATTCCTCATTATATTATCATTTACACTTCTCATTTCCCATCTTTCGTATTCTCTTGAAGCTCGATTTCCCTTCTCAATTCTTTGAAAAAACATTTTCAATATTAAAATTCCTTTATTCAAGAAAATATCTCTTATTCCAGTTAGAAAACATTTCTAAATATTCATGAATCCTTATTTTCTATATTTAGAAAATATACATTATTAATATCGGAAAATATTTCCGAATTCCCTTTCTTAATTCCTCGTTGACCAATTCATTTCATTTTCTACGCGTAGAAAATATCTCTTATTTTATTTGGGGAAAATATTTCAAATTACGCGATGTTATAAAACATCGTTATTATAACTCAAACCATTAATCATTTATTAACTAACCATGTTCACTATCGAACCTTAACCGTTCCTCCATCGATCATGAAGTCAATCAAGTTGGGGTATAATTACCTCTCAGACCTTAATTGAACCACATTCTCAACTTTGAAATAGTCAAAACTCACAACTTCAAACAAACCTCTCTATCGTGACTCTCAGAATCAATCTAAGAATCCGTTTCCTTTACGAAAAAACATTGATTATAACGGTAGCATTATAATCGCTATTTACAAATATTTGGTTTATAAAACATTACTTTTAACAACAGTGTTGCAAGCGCTGTCTAGAATTATAGCACATTTATTATAACAATAGCATTAAGATCGCTGTTTAGATTTACAAACATTTATTATAGCAGTAGCATTATAATCGATGTTTTCCAAATATTTGATTTACAAGACTTTAATTATGATAGCAGCGTTAAAATCGCTGTTAACCATATATTTGATTTAATAGAATTTATCACACTTTATTTCACATTCCAATTTTCGGAATAAAACCCATCGTTTTCATTTTAAACGATCATCCATTTCCTTTTTCATTAAATTTCCAATCTGGATTCATACCTCCAATCTAAATTCCTTTATAGATATTTTATTCGCAAAATATTTACTTTAAAACTATTATTCACTTTATCCATAAATATATTTCTTTTGATCCTATACTTTATATAACATTTCTAATCCAATTTCCATTTATAATGTCCATTTAGAATTTTCCATAGAAAATCTCATTTTTATATTCTATTTCGATATAAATCTCTTTCACAATTTCCTTTGTAACCGATAAGTTCAAATCCAACTAAAGTTAATGGTTTCAAATCCCATTTCCATTTTTCCAAATAAATTCAGATTTTATATTTCAAGTCCATCCAATAAATATTTTACTAAATTTAAAATGTCGTTTATAATAAACTTCTTGTTTTATCCATTTGAAACAAATCCTTTTTTCCTTCTTTCAAGTCCATTTGGAATTTTATTTATATTTTGGAAATAAATTTCCCTTTTAAAAACTCAAGTTCTTCTTCTACATTTAAAATATTTACAGTATTTAAAATACCCAAAATTCTAGGGCTAATGATATTCAAACACAATATGATCAATCACAGGTTATATCACACATCATATAACAAATAAACAAAAACAGTAATATAAATGTTAAGGAATCCAGTTGGATTCCTCCAACCTGTTTTCCTGCATCCACAGATGTTAATAACACCAATAATATTATTTCACATCAATATGAAATGTCAAAACTAATAATCGATCAACGATGTAATCATATCAACCAATTTTATCAACTATTCAACCAAGCAACCATCACACAGTATAAAATTACCATAAATAAAACTTAAAACTCATTTATGTAAAAATATAAACGAAGCAGAGTTAGTGAGTTTACTCACCTCGAATTGCAGTTGTCGGTTCTGCTTTCGTTTGTTTTAAAATCAGACGGACGTTTGATTTTATTACTAAATATTAGTGGCTCCGTTCTGAGCACAATCCATTTCATAATGTAGGTCTCATTGTTTCGCTTCCAACACGACTAATTGGTCCAATTCTGCTTAGGAACGAATAAGTTTCAGTAGCTATAAGTTTAATTAAATTAAACTTCCTTAATTATAATTCAAAATGAATTAATTAAGATTATACCGTTAATTTAGTTTAGCGTAGTCAAATTCCTCCTTGAGTTACGTGTTGGCCCATTACCCAGCCAAATGGTCCCGTCTTTCCTTCCTTCCCTGAAACTTGTTTGAACCACAAATTTCTACCTCGCCTCAAATATCTCACAAGCATCTAAACCCATGCCTGGAAAACCGCCGTTCAACGTCAGAGCCACCCCCATCTTCCTTGTCGCCTTCTCTTCCAGTCCATCCCATAACCCCAACACGAAGTCCAATAACGAACGTTGTTTTTCAGATATAACACTGACCAACCCAAACCCGATAACTTCATTTCACAGTAGCCTCCACCAACGTTTTCTGGACTCCGATCAAGACCTGCCTTGCCACCACCTTCCCTTGCTCCACTGTCGGCTAAAATGTCAATAACCACCGTGGCTCCTGGAAACACCCCACCATAGCTTCATCGTTCTTCACACACACAAAAACACATGCTGACCTCACCATTTACTTCACCTCCCCACAATTTCTCATCACCCTAACCAACTTCGATGATCACATGAATCCTTCCCGTGCTTCTTGCCTCCTTCTAAGCTCAACATGATGCCAACCGCTTCTTCTTCATCAATAACTGACTCTAAATATCACTGTAAAATTATTGTGGAACAAAAAATAAACGGATTTAGGCGAGAGCACCATGGAATAGAAACTCTTGATTATGACAAGCAGAGACCCTTTATTTATTTTCGAACATGACATAAGAATTTAGAAGGAGTAATGCCGTAATGGAGAGTGTTGGTTGGTTCTGCTGTTTGAAGAACTAAGGAAGCTTGCGAGTTTATATAAGGTTTCACACCTTGGCCACCACGTTTATAGGAGGATAGGATAGATAGGCATGTGCTTTGTGAATTCCTTTGTCGGCAAGGAGTCGATAATAGGTTGGGAATTGGGCTAGGCATGTGCGGTATTTAATTTTTATTATTTTCATGTAAAGTCAAGCTGCATGTCCTGACTGAGAATATATATGTTAAGATCAGGTATAAGGGTGCGTTCAGAGATTTTATGTCCGATTGGGTCACTGCTGATTCCAGTATCATGTTGCGTGATAAGCAAAAGATTATGATATGCATACATATATACATTCGGTCAAGATTTCAAGAATCCTAATAGATTTGCTTGCCGACATTTTGACTTGGAAGCACATATTCTGCTGAGCTTTTGAAATGATAGAAATGATTGAAACAACACACAACGACGAATGCGATTATGTTTGTCCCAACATGCATTTGCTAAGATTTTGTTAGATTTACAGTTTCAGACAGGGTAGGAGATTTTGTAACACGTGAAAGATTTTCCAAATATTGATGTTGTCCCATCAGCCGAAATGACTGGCACACGTATAAGGTAATGTGGCAAGGTTTTTTTAAAATGATCTGATATGATTTGGTAACGATTGTGTACGCTCTTTTCCAGAGATTATACAGGATATTTTTACTGTGTTGAGATTATTCACATAAGATTTTCTTATATGTAAGTATGCACCTCAATGAACCCAACTTCGTTTACGTAAGAGCTGCTACAGACAGAAATAAGAACACCATTGTGACGAGCGATGTATCACGTCTCCAAAAATATAACAATTCGGTAGTTTAACTTATATTATGAAACCCCAAAATTTTTGATATAGGGTGCAAAATACTCCAAATAAAAAGTTGTGTATTTAATTAATTAAAAATTACAGTAAAATTCTAAAAATTAAATTATAACTACGCCTCAAAAGAATCTTGCCCAAATCCAAGACCGATATTTAAATATATTTAAATAACCGTTATGGCTTATATACGATTCCACAGCGACTATTTCTAAATTTGATTTGACCATAACTTTCTATCTATAACACGAAATCTGGATTTTTCTCTTCCATATGAAAGTTATAATCAATATGGTTGCAACGTTTCTCGTTTCACAGAAATCCGACTTGTATTGGAACTTGTATATTCAGTTGAAGTTTAGATCGTAAATTACGAACTACCGCGACTATTTCGAGCTCGTTTTAATTTATACATTAAAACATCGTTTTAAATAAATAAATTCATTATAAATTTCCATATATAATTCAAATAAAATATTTAAAACAAATTTAAATATTCAGAATGCAACGGTTGAAAATCTGGGTCGTTACATTCCTTCCCCCTTAAAATAATTTCGTCCTCGAAATTGCTATGGTAGGAAAAGATGCTACATACCCTATTAACTAGGTCCAAAAATCCTTTTTGTTCACTTTTTAACTTCAATTTAACTGGACCAATTTATTTCAATTAAAATATTAATTTATTCTTAATAACGAAAATTTTCAAAAAATTCTGAAAATTTTCTAACACTTTAAATTCTGAAAAATTTCGCCAGCATCTCCTCTGCACCACAACCATAACTCGCATTTCTAGGCCTTCTACAATCCAATAGAAAATCAAAAATCCATGCGGCTTGCGTCATAGGCTCATAAACCATCAAACCCAAGTAATATTGTAAACATGTACCTTTTTGTCGGGCATAATTCTATCTCTTGCATTGCTTCCATTTAATATCTGCTCAGCATACATGTATCCATTTACAGTTGGTTTCAGATCAATCCAACTCCAAACTTTTAACTTTCTTATCTAATCAACTTCTAATTAGTTCACTTTCATTCTATCAATTCAAATCTGGTTTCTATTTAAGTCAATCCACTTATCATACTTGAATCCAAATGGTTCAACCTCAATTAACAACACCCAATATATTTTCAACTTGCTTATTCTTAAGTCGAATTCATATTGATAATTCGAATCTCAACATTCCTCGTTATTTAATTCCATTCGGAATTATTTCAAACTCAATCCAATTTTATATAAATCTTAACCTAAGTTAAATTTCAATTCATTTGATATTTTTTACCATTTCAATTTATTCAACTTATACAAGTTAAATTTTAATTTCAGAATTCAAATTCTCGGGTTTTATTTCAAATTAGTTTGAAATCATATACATCTATATACATATATTTATAATCAACTCAATTCAAAACATTTGAATTTCCAAAATATCTTATCCTTTTCAAACAAATTTTTCATTGCCAAATTACTATGGTAGCAATCCATCACTCAGAAACTCGAAAATGAATATCGATAATGTCGGGACCCATTATCAGAATTATTTTCTCGTCACTGAAGTGATTTCAGTGCTTAATCCCTTTAAAAATTCATTTAAATCCATTCTTATTCAAAAATCTTTCAAAGTAATGTGATATTACTTTATAATATTTTAGAAAATATTTTCTAAACACCCGGAATTTAAATTCCAATTCTGGTTTGAACTTAAATCTTGGTTTATCTCATTTGTATACATTATCCGTATACAAATTATATAACCATTTCAATATTTCATAATTCCATTTGATTGTAATAACAATCAACACAATAATTCAGAAATTATTTCCTTTATATCAAATATATCTTTTTGGGCAAAATTATATAATTTACCCATCTTTAAACAATAATATGTCAAATTGTTTTGTTCGAGAGTTTCGAAACACCTATCGATATAGCTGTACTTCCTGTATCGACCAGAATTCATAAACCACTCAACAAACCAGTCAACACAATATAAAATAAATTTTATATCAAATCTACAAATACGCGCTCATATATAAACACTCAAACTCAATCTAGGGTATTACTAACCCCATCACTGTTGAGTCATGCCACAGAGCCAAGATTACTACTCCACCTTCAGCTCTGATACCAACTGTAATGGCCTGAATTTCCGTACCCTTTGAGTCGGCTAATAACACCACACATCCAACCCAAATGACACAGAAATACGAATCATTAGTAGAAAGAAGTTAGAGGATGAGCAATAGAAGGAAAGAAAAATTAGAATAGAAGAAAACGAAGAACACAAGTCACACAGCGGAACGAATAAAGTATATTATATAACATAACCTTTTGAAATACAAACCAGTAACTGTATATATGTATCATTATTAGAGCACAATAGTTATTCTTGGAACAGTTACAGACACCTGCTTCCAGATACAACATAGTACACAGCGGAAAATATGTTAGTCGATAACTAACTGGTGAAGCCTCCTGTTTCGAGCTCATCCAAGTGAATCTGTAAAACCCGACTACTTGACTGCCCATACAAAATTTGGGCACCCAAGAGTTTAGGGAAAACAAAACAAAATAAACTCTGGGTCAGTCATGGGACTGGTGTGAGTAAACTCCAACCATTTGTTTAACTTTCAAAACCTTCCAAAAGAAATGATAATCGTAAGACCAATCCACACATAAACACGGATGGTTTTTACCTAACGATAACCAAAATATTTTGATATCAAAATCTGGTGATATTATAATAGTGTCTAAATCAAATAAATAGAATCTAGTGGAACACTTGCATCTCACGCTCCATATATAATATAAAATCAAAAACCGCAGGGTGCTTACTGGAGATTGGATTTCCAACATGACAAGGTACTTCCGATAGTGTATCTCTAGAGGCGAATACACTGGGTTCAACAAGAACTTCTTGCGACCCGGCCCACACATGACCGACCACTCATTTCGCTTGAGTGTATCGAATGTATATCACCAACGGTTGGGATCAACAACCGTTTCCCGAAAGGGACATCATCGATAGATTAAAGAAGTAAATGGAATTGCTCTAGATAAGTGATTATACATCCTAATGAGAGCGACCAACATAGCCATGATGCCTGCCCGATTTCTGTCGTTTCCTGGTTGATGAGGCTGGAAGTCATTACGTATCTTTTACAACACCTGACCACCATTCACTTTGATTGCCACATCGTCATACCCGCCAAATCACAAATTGATTTCCCAAAAAATAACACGGGTATAAAGCTAAGAGAAATGAATTCCTCCGCCACCAAACGTAAGTACGTTTGAATAGATCAACTTACGCGTTCCGTTAGATATACTCTGTCATACATTCGTCCATTCACGTTGTCCTGGGACTGGACAAACCGAAGGCACTATTCTATAAACAGGATAGCCCTTGCATAACTCCATTTTCAATTTTCTTCATCATATTCGATCGCAACGCTAATGTCCATACAGAGTGGTTTTCAGATAATGAATCTGACCCCGGTCTCTCCGTTTGACGACGGAAAAATGGTCAAAAACCACGATAGTCGGTGATTTAACTATCAAAGAAAAATAAGTGTACAACCAACGATCTTATTTCCAAGTAGGAATTCGATCGATCAATCATCAATCAACATTGGCCCCTTTAAATCAATTCCTTATTATATTATCATTTACAATTCTCATTTCCCTTCTTTCGTATTCTCTTGAAGCTCGATTTCCCTTCTCAATTCTTTGAAAAAACTTTTTCAATATTAAAATTCCTTTATTCAAGAAAATATCTCTTATTCCAGTTAGAAAACATTTCTAAATATTCACGAATCCTTATTTTCTATATTCAGAAAATATACATTATTAATATCAGAAAATATTTCATAATTCCCTTTCTTAATTCCTCGTTGACCAATTCATTTCATTTTCTATGCGTAGAAAATATCTCTTATTTTATTTGGGGAAAATATTTCAAATTACGCGATGTTATAAAACATCGTTATTATAACTCAAACCATTAATCATTTATTATAATTACCTCTCAGACCTTAATTGAACCACATTCTCAACTTTGAAATAGTCAAAACACACAACTTCAAACAAACCCCTCTTTCGTGACTCTCGGAATCAATCTAAGAATCCATTTCCTTTTCGGAAAAACATTGATTATAACGGTAGCATTATAATCCCTATTTACAAATATTTGGTTTATAAAACATTACTTTTAACAACAGTGTTACAAGCGCTGTCTAGAATTATAGCACATTTATTATAACAATGGCATTAAGATCGCTGTCTAGATTTACAAACATTTATAATAGCAGTAGCATTATAATCGATGTTTTCCAAATATTTGATTTACAAGACATTAATTATGATAGCAACGTTAAAATCGTTGTTTTCCAAATATTTGATTTACAAGACATTATCACACTTTATTTCACATTCCAATTTTTGGAATAAAACCCATTGTTTTCATTTTAAACGATCACCCGTTTCCTTTTTCATTAAATTTCCAATCTGGATTCATACCTCCAATCTAAATTCCTTTATAGATATTTTATTCGCAAAATATATACTTTTAAACTATTATTCACTTTATCCATAAATATATTTCTTTTGATCTTATACTTTATATAACATTTCTAATCCAATTTCCATTTATAATGTCTATTTAGAATTTTCCATAGAAATTCTCATTTTTATATTCTATTCCTGTATAAATCTCTTTCACAATTTCCTTTGTAACCGATAAGTTCAAACCCAACTAAAGTTAAAGGTTTCAAATCCCATTTCCAATTTTCCCAATAAATTCAGACTTTATATTACAAGTCCATCCAATAAATATTTTACTAAATTTAAAATGTCGTTTATAATAAACTTCTTGTTTTATCCATTTGAAACAAATCCATTTTTCCTTCTTTCAAGTCCATTTAGAATTTTATTTATATTTTGGAAATAAATTTCCCTTTTAAAAACTCAAGTTCTTCTTCCACATTTGAAATATTTTACGGTATTTAAAATACCAAAAATTCTAGGGCCAATGATATTCAAACACAACATGATCAATCACATGTTATATCACACATCATATAACAAATAAACAAAAACAGTAATATAAATGTTGAGGAATCCAGTTGGATTCCTCCAAACCTGTTTCCCTGCATCCACAGATGTTAATAACATCAATAAAATTATTTCACATTATTATGAAATATCATAACTAATAATCGATCAATAATGTAATCATATCAACCAATTTTATCAACTATTCAACCAAGCAACCATCACACAGTATAAAATTACCATAAATAAAATTTAAAAACTCATTTATGTAAAAATATAAATGAAGCAAAGTTAGTGAGTTTACTCACCTCGAATTGCAGTTGTCGGTTCTGCTTTCGTTTGTTTTAAAATCAGACGGATGTTTGATTTTATCACTAAATATTAGTGGCTTCATTCTGAGCGCAATCCATTTCAAAATGTAGGTCTCATTGTTACGCTTCCAACACGACTAATTTGGTCCAATTCTGTTCAGGAACGAATATGTTTCAGTAGTTATAAGTTTAATTAAATTAAACTTCCTTAATTATAATTCAAAATGAATTAATTAAGATTATACCGTTTATTTAGTTTAGCGTAGTCAAATTCCTCCTTGAGTTACGTGTTGGCCCATTACCCAGCCAAAAGGTCCCGTCTTTCCTTCCTTCCCTGAAACTTGTTTGAACCACAAATTTCTACCTCGCCTCAAATTTCTCACAAGCATCCAAACCCATGACTGGAAAACTTTCGTTCAACATCAGAGCCACCCCCATCTTCCTCGTCTCCTTCTCTTCCAGTCCATCCCATAACCCCAACACGAAGTCCAATAACGAACGTTGTTTTTCAGATATTACACTGACCAACCCAAACCCGATAACTTCATTTCACAGTAGCCTCCACCAACGTTTTCTGGACTCCGATCAAGACCTGCCTTGCCACCACCTTCCCTTGCTCCACTGTCGGCTAAAATGTCAACAACCACCGTGGCTCCTGGAAACACCCCACCATGGCTTCATCGTTCTTCACACACAAAAAAACACATGCTGACCTCACCATTTACTTCACTTACCCACAATTTATTGTCACCCTAACCAACTTCGATGATCACATGAATCCTTCTCGTGCTTCTTGCCTCCTTCTAAGCTCAACATGATACCAACCGCTTCTTCTTCATCAATAACCGACTCTAAATCTCACTGTAAAATTATTGTGGGACGAAAAAAAACGGATTTAGGCGAGAGCATCATGGGATCGAAACTCTTGAGTATGACAAACAGAGACCCTTAATTTATTTTCGAATATGATATAAGAATTTATAAGGAGTAATGCCGTAATGGTGAGTGTTGGTTGGTTCTGCTGTTTGAAGAACTAAGGAAGCTTGCGAGTTTATATAAGGTTTGGCACCTTGGCCACCACGTTTATAGGAGGATAGGGTAGATAGGCATGTGCTTTGTGAATTCCTTTGTCGGCAAGGAGTCGATAATAGGTTAGGAATTGGGCTAGGCATGTGTGGTATTTAATTTTTATTATTTTCATGTAAAGTCAAGCTGCATGTCCTGACTGAGAATATATATGTTAAGATCATGTATAATGGTGCGTTCAGAGATTTATGTCAGATTGGGTCACTGCTAATTCCAGTAGCATGTTGCGTGATAAGAAAAAGATTATGATATGCATACATATTTACATTCGGTCGATATTTCAAGAATCCACACAGATTTTATTGCCGACATTTTGACTTGGAAGCATATATTTTGCCGAGTTTTTGAAATGATAGAAATGATTGAAGCAGCACACAACAACGAATGCGGTTATGTTTGTCCCAGTATGCATGTGCTGAGATTTTGTTAGATTTACAGTTTCAGACAGGGTAGGAGATTTTGTAACATGCGAAAGATTTTCCAAATATTGATGTTGTTCCATCAGCCGAAATGATTGGCACATGTATAAGGTAATGTGACAAGTTTTTTTTAAATGATCTGATATGATTTGGTAACGATTGTGTACGCTCTTTTCCAGAGATTATACATGATATTTTTACTGTGTTGAGATTATTCACATAAGATTTTCTTATTTGTAAGTACGCACCTCAATGAACCCAACTTCATTTACGTAAGAGCTGCTACAGATAGAAATAAGAACACCATTGTGATGAGCGATGTATCACGTCTCCAAAAATATAATAATATCGGTAGTTTAACTTATATTATGAAACCCCAAAAATATTGATATAGGGTGCAATATACTCCAAATAAAAAGTTGTGTATTTAATTAATTAAAAATTATAGTAAGATTCTAAAAATTAAATTATAACTACGCCTCAAAAGAATCTAGTCCAAATCCAAGACCGATATTTAAATATATTTAAATAACCGTTATGGATTATATATGATTCCACAACAACTATTTCTAAATTTGATTCGACCATAACTTTCTATCTGTAACACGAAATCTGGAATTTTCTCTTCCATATGAAAATTATAATCAATATGGTTCCAACATTTCTCGTTTCACAAAAATCCGACTTGTATTGGATCCTGTATATTCAGTTGAAGTTTAGATCGTAAATTACGAACTACCGCAACTATTTCGAGCTCGTTTTAAATTATACGTTAAAACATCGTTTTAAATAAATAAATTCATTATAAATTTTCATATATAATTCAAATAAAATATTTAAAACAAATTTAAACATTCAGAATGCAACAACTGAAAATCTGGGTCGTTACAAAAGTTAAACAAACTAAGATAGCCATGTCAGTTAATCAATTTGAATTAGTCAAAATGAACGAGAATGAGTCTATTTCAGATATGTATTGCAGATTTCAAGAGATAGTGAATTCGCTAACAACACTTGGAAAAACTTATTTTGAAGCAGATCAAGTGAGAAAAATTCATTAACTTCAGAATGGGATCAGAAGACTTTGGCTATTGAAGAAGCCAATGATGTCAATGAAATGAAGATTGAAGAGTTAATTAGAAATTTGATGTCTTATGAAGTCCAATTACAGAAAAGAAAAGAAAATAGATCAACTGAAAAGAAATCTATTGCACTGAGAGCAACAACAAATGATTCTGACTAGAGTAGTGGAGATGATGAAGAAACAGCGCTTATGACAAATTATTTTATAAAATTTCTAAAATATAGAACGAAGAGTTATATTCAAGGAAATTCAAAAATAAATGATGGTCGATGTTTTAACTGCAACAAACCAGGCCATATAAAGAAAATGTGTCCATATCCAGATAAATCAACTCAATAAACGAACAACAACAATTCGTCAAGGAAAAGAAAGAAAGCATACGCTGCAACATTAGATGATTCAGATTTGTCATCAAGTGATGAAGAACCAGAAACTAAAAATATGAATACATGCTTTACGGCAATTCAGAGTTCAGAAAATCATGAAGAAAAGGATCAAAAAACAGGGTATGCATTAATTAAATTTTAATTTTTTTTGGTTGAATGGTTGCTTTGTTTGTTTGTTTTGGTTTGAATTTAAAACTTGAAAAAAACCTTTGAAAATTAAAATTTGAATTTGAATTTTGAAATTCAAAATAATAACATAATATTAAATAACCAATAAATTAATAAAATAATTGGTTTTGTGTTTATTAGGATTAGAATTATTTCAAGAAATCATTAATCCTGAAATATAAATCGATAATATATTTCAAAACATGAAAATCTAGTTTCCTTTGAAATGAGTCAAGTATGTCGACATACAGAAAAGTATATGTCGACATATTTAACCAATTTTGAAGTCTAAAGTTTGAATTTCAAAAGTTTAAGCTTTCAAACTTCCCTCCAATCTTTTCACCAACTCCAATGATCTGAAACAGTGTCATTTCAATCTGAAAAGTTGTGCCTATTCAATTCATATTCATTCAATTCATATCCATTCAATTTCTATATATATATCTATCCTTTCTACCTTTCATTCATAACTCAAAACTATATTCTTCATATCTATTCTCTTCCAAAATTGTCAATACAATGACTTCCTCAAGTTCATCTCAAAAATTGAAGATGACTAAAACCATCAATGGCTATCTTCATAATGACAAAGAGGCCATCAAAACCTATGGTAACTATTTAGCAAATGCTAAAGTTAACACGGGAGGTTTCGCCATCTTTAGCGACTTTCCCTATTATGATCTCATCTCTCTTTTCGAACACAATGAAGTGTTGAGTCTAATTGACTCTCATGATAATGACGAAGTATGTTATCCGAAACTTATGGAGATGTTCTATGAAAATCTCAATCGCGGATTTTATGAAGGCAATAAAAATCAAATTTGGAGTTGTGTCAACGGCACTCAAATTGTTCTGGATGTCGAACACTTAGGCACTATTCTAAATTGTAGAAGCGTAGGCTCGGATTTTTCAAATTTTGCTATCGAAGAAACCAATTTAGAGACCTATCACGATATTTTCGAAGATGATGCTCCAATGGAATTCAAAAATCGTTTCTTACGTCCAAAAGCAAGAATTGTCAACCTTCTCCTCCAACATACCATCACTCCCCGTTCCAAAAATCTCATTAATCCAACTCCCAAAGTTCAAAAGGCTCTCTTTCCTATTTTGGGTGGATATACTATCAATTGGGCCGAAATGAACCTAAATGAAATTAATCCCATAGATTTATCTACAAGAGAAAATACCCTCTGCTATGGTGTTTATCTCACTTGCATTTTCAAATATTTTAATGTTGATCTTTATGGAGAAGAATTTGTCCTTAGAAAAGTGTTTGACGCATCAAACATTCATCTCATGCACATTCCTCTAACTTTTAAACCATACGAGACATTCGAGGCCAAAAAAGCTTGGATGCAACAACAACAAGAGCCAATGGAAGTCGAAGAAGAAGAAGAGGCTTCTATGGAAAGTATTGAGTATCCAACCTCTAAGTGTATTTACAAAGATATGATTGTTCAAAATCAAGTGAAATTCATCAACAATCAAAAGAAGCTTAACAAGAGACTCTTCAAAATATCCAAATTCATGGTCAAGATAGGAAGAAAACTTGAATTTTCATCTTCCTCATCATCATCGGAAAACTAGGCCATCTAGTCTAATATATCTTTATATATTTTCTTGCATTTTCTTTCGAATCTCGTATTTAAAGTGTGTCTTGATTAGTTGGATGTATTTGTTTTTTTATCAAGTAATGAATGGAGTTTTATTTGTGATATAATCATCTTTACGTTTCTGGAAAAAATATAAAACTAATTATAATATAATAGAGTTTAAAATAATTCAATTTTTTTAATATAACACTATAATATGTCGACATGACAAAAAGAGTATGTTGACATATAACTGACAGATTTTCAAATTGTTTCAAATTTTAAAATTAAAATAACTACCCATGTCCATTCAATATCCAACGAATTCCAGACCTTATTTAAGTACATTTCTTCCATAAAAATTCATTATTCCATTACTCCTTCTTTATTCATTTCTCATCAAATCCATGGCTAATCCTATCCATAATCTTTGTGAAAATCTAGAAGAAACCTTGAATTCTTTCAAAAATATTCTCTCTATTATTCTACAAAATCAACGTCATCTTGAACTAAGTCAAATAAAAATGTTCGAACAAGAAGAGAAGCATTTTGATGCAATGTGATGGCTAATCTCTTCTCTTTTCAGAAATGAAGATAATAATCTCGCAAAGGTTTCGCCAACCAAAGAAGATGAAGATTGGGAAGTTATTAAGAAGGATCCTTTCTTTGGGGAAGATGGATGGGTTGAAGTTCCAAGAAACGTTTAGTTATTTGGTATGATTTGATTGATTTGTTTAAATATTCTAAAAACATATGATGTGGTGTGATTTGGACTCTATTGTCTGAAACTTGTTTATATTAAGACATATGGTGTAATTTGATTTGGTTTGTATATATATTTCAAACAAACATATGTAATGATAACACTTGGATTGGTTTGTACTTAATCATCATATTGCTAGACATTATTATTCTAAGTTTGAATAGATTAAGGGGAGCATTCTACTTAAAAGTAGTTAATAGATTAAGGGGGAGTATTTTTATTGGGATAGTTACTTAAATTCTATTCAGGAAGTTATACAATTTAGGGGCAGTATCTTTAGAATTTCTTTTTGATAATGCCAAAGGGGGGAATTATAAAATATAGGAATAGTTTATAGGATTCTTACAGACATGGGGAGTATTAGAAGGATCATCATCAACAGGTATATACAGGTATGATATTTTATAAACTAAGGTTATCATCATCAAAAGGGGGGGGGGGATTGTTGGAGAATGTAGTTTTGATGACAACAACCTTATTTCAATAATCATTGATTATAAAATATATACTAACACTTTTTGTATAGAATATATATATATACACACACACGCATATGAAGGAATTATATACAGGAAATAATACTGAAGACTGTACAGCTTTAAAGATGATAGAGATTCAAAGATCAGAGAAATTTCAAGACTTATGATTATTCAAAATTTTAAGAGTTCAAGATTAAGATAGTTATAAAGTCTAAATTCTGTAAGACTCTAAATAGCACTCCAGGGTCAAATTCTAATTTTCAGATTCTGGTTTTAATTTTATCCTCATTTCTCTCTATTTTATTTTCTATCTTTTCTATTTTTTCTTTCTTATTCTTCTTTGTTTTTCAAACTTAAATTTTATATATTTATATTCTTATACTTTATATTTATATAGTTTAAAATCTTATAGTTTTGTAAATATGTTTATATAGTTTAAATTTATGATTTCATATGATTTTCTACTTTATAATATTAATTTACAATACTATATTTTGATTCAAGAATTTCCAAAATTATATTTATATCAAAACACTTGGAAAAAATTTTAAAATTCAAAAATACACTAGGGTATGTCGACATAACAAAAACACCGTGTCGACATATAACTGTCACTTTTTCAATTTTGAAAGGAAGCGTCTTTTCACTATTTGAAACGATCTGAAACGTTGCAACCTTTCACACACTATAGAAAAGGGTTAAAACCGAATTTTTAAACATATCTTCTTCTCCACTTTCATTATATAATCATTCTTAATATTTTTTATGATTTCTACACTTATACTCTACCGAATTCAATTCTGTTTTGATCAAACTTCTTCTCTCTACACTCTCTTGTCATCTCTCTCTGAATCAAGTGCTATTGAAGAGTTCTAGAGCTGTTTCTAATTGTTTGGGTTGAGTAAAAGAGGAATCGATAGTATCCTTGTAGCCGAGAAATCAAGGAAGTAGGAATCGGTGTTTCCTTGTAGCTGAGAAATTAGGAAAGTAGAAATCACTGGTATCCCTTGTACCAGTGAAATCAAAGAGGGTGTACTTGACTATTGATATAGAAATAAAACTCTGTACAATCCATCGTTGTGCAGGACTGGACGTAGGAGTAATCCGCTCCAGTATAAAATACAGTGTGTTCTTTCCTTTTCTGCGTCTATATTTCTGTTTATTTTGCATCTGTTTTGAATCTGTGTCTGTGATTGTGTTTGTGGTGTTTGATTCATCCCGTAGTTCACATAAGTTTTAGATTTTCTTTAAATTCTCACAAACACTATTCACCCCCCTTCTAGTGTTTGTTTTGACTTAACGATCCATTCCGCATTCTGTAACACTCGCCTTTGGTTTCCACTTCATTATTCTTTAATTGACGATTTATAAAACGATTTCGTAAAAATCGAGATGTAGAAATCTGCGAATCAGTGAAAATGACAAGTCACAAACAAAGTCGAAATAGGGCGAAAGTCGGCTGAGAAAGAGCCTAGATGGATCTAAACTGTTGATCGTGGTCTCCACTGATCAACAGTCCAAAAATAGGATTCAGACGTCTGACCTAAAAATTTAGATGTCTGAATTTCCAATTTCCTGAAACAGCAACGATTTAGTTCACTTTGGTGCCATTTCAGACGTTTGAATTTTTTGACCAGACATCTGAATTAAAATTCAAACTTCTGAATTAAAAATTTCAGACTTTTGAATTCTGGTACTGTAACAACCCGAAAATCTGGGCCAGTTTGAAAATTTTATTTTGGCAATTTTATCGAATTTTGATTATTTAAAATGAATTATTTTAAATATAATCGACGAGAAATTTATTTTGAATAGAATTCGACATATATATTATATACGCCGTCGTTAGAATATAAATATTTATATATAATTATAAATAGAATTGAAAATGGCGCGGTAGTTCGATAATTCGATTTCAAACTTCAATTGAATGTACCGGGTGCAAAACAATCCGGATTTTAGTGAAACCAAAAATGATAGGATCTAATTGATGATATCTTTCCAGCGAATCCGAATAATCGAAATTTCATAGCGGGAATCAAAAGATATGTCCAGTTGAAAATTCTGAATAGTCGCTATGGAATTCAGGCCCTTAAAAGTGGACATTTTGCAAATGACCTCGGATTTTGACGAAACCACTTTTGTTGGGTCCGTGATGTAAAGTTATTGCTAGATTCCAAATTTCATAATTTTTCGAATCAATATGTGAGCGTGGCAAAGGAAAACGCGTTTGACCAGTTTTAGTTGATTTTAATCGACTGGAAATTAGCCATTTTTCAAACGGTCTCAGAATTCGACGAAACTAGTTTTGTTAGGACCGTATCGTCAATACGAAGGTAGAAAATATTTTTCGGGAATTTTTAGAGTTAGTATGTGGCCCTGGTAAATTGAAATGTACGTTTAAAATTCAATATGATGATTTAAATGTTAATTTAAATGAAAACTGATCGTAACAGCCGAGTTGGGTTACGCAGCATATCCCATTGTGTTCAGAATGGGGGTAATTAGCTATGGGCGCCAATCGTTGGGTTTGATTTCGTGTTAGAATGAAAAGGTCAACCATTTAGAAAATAAAATAATATAAAATAAATATATATATTCTCTCTCCCTTACCATTCTCTCTCTTCCTCAGAAAATAAAACGAAAAAAAAAACCCTCGAATAATGAAACCACGTCGCACTCCTCCCGGCTCCGCACCCCACCAGCGACGGTCGAGCCCTCCTCCCCCACCGGTCCTCCGCCATCTCCAGGCCTCCTCCCTCTCCAATTAAAACCCGACGCCCTAAAACCCTACAACCCGTCGCCGCTGTTTTCCTTTCCCCTGCCGTCGCGTTTCAGGCTGCCTTACCCCCGAGCTCCGCCGCTGACCTTTCCTCCGGCCACCTGGGGCGTCACCGACGACGGGGTGAAAGGGGGGGATTGATTTCCAGGCTAGAACGTGAAGAAAATACAGTGAGCATTCCTTATTTTTTTAATAACAAAGTTGTTGTTTTTATTTTAGTTTCTTTTATAAAATTAAACAGTGATTTCAAACCAGTTTAAAAATATTTATACCAAGTTTAAAATCAGTTTCATTTTATAGAAAGCATAGTATAAAGAACAGATTTTTATATATATGTTAGTAGTATAAAGAACAGATTTTTATATATATGTTAGGAGTATAAAGAACAGATTTTTATATATATGTTAGGAGTATAAAGAACAGATTTTTATATATATGTTAGGAGTATAAAGAACAGATTTTTATATATTGAACTTCGAAATAAAAATATGATTTTTATATATTGAATAGCGAAATAAAAAATTCGATTTTTATATATTGAATAGCGAAGTAAAAAATTCGATTTTTATATATTGAATAGCGAAGTAAAAATTCGATTTTTATATATTGAACTTCGAAATAAAAATATGATTTTTATATATTGAATAGCGAAATAAAAATTCGATTTTTATATATTGAATAGCGAAGTAAAAATGTGATTTTTACATATGTAGAGGATACGGGCAAAGAAAGTGAAAGGAGGCGAAACGACGAAGACTTCTGCAAATGAAGAGTCGTGGAGCTAGGATAGCTATAGGTGAGAATTTCTCACCTTTCAATTTCTTTTCTAGTTATATATATATACTAGGATGCAGACGGTGTTTAGTAGCACCCGACACAACCGTCCACAGACCATGGACTTGTTTGTTTGGCTGTTTGGTGATTGATTGCGATATTGGTTTGAATGTGGTTTGTGGTGTGAAAAATCGAATCGATAAATTGGTTAGGATTAGACGTGCGCCGTTATAAGGCGAAGGAGTAAGGCTAAGTTAGACTCTTACTCCAAATTTTGTGGTCTGCATAACAAATTGATTTGATTGATGTGTGAATGGCGTGGGCCTTCACTAGACCGGGGATAAGGCTAGGCCTCGTCCCGTTTCTAGTATCGTGCCGTTATGCCGCCGAAATTTTCTAAAATATGTTAGAAAAATAAAAATATCATTTTTATTGTGTAAGTGAACTGAATACAAATTCAAGTGTTGAAATAAATATTTTTGACGTTAAAAATATAATTTTTAACGTGAAAGTGAATAAATAAATATTTATAAACAAATCGGCCGATTTGTTTATTTACACTGATTTGACGGATATTGATTGGGTTGATAAATTTTACACATCGCCCAACTGCACAAACAAAAATGTGTGTTTGTTGATTTGAAACCCCACACGGGTGTTGGGATGAAATATGAATTTCACTCATCCTGATTGATTAAATATGTCGATCGATTGATTGACAGGCTGTTATAAGCGTTGAATATCTGTATTTGATGCTTATACAGTGTAGTGCACTTTGGTTGATGGTTGATTATTTTTCAATGCTATTATATACATGTGTTGTATGGAAATCCATATAATTAATTTTATATGGTAATTGATTGGGCCTCATTCCAATTTGAAAAATAAAGAAAATTTGAAAATAGAAATTTATGAAGCCGTGTTGATTAGATTGACGCCATTTTGACGTGAACGATATTTATATCGACTTTATTCATTTTAAAAATGAATATTGAAAAGTGAAATGGAAATCGACGATTTCGAAATGAATTGAATTGAAAACGATTTCGAAATGAATTGAATTGAAAACGATTTCGAAATGAATTGAATTGAAAACGATTTCGAAATGAATTGAATTGAAAACGATTTCGAAATGAATTGAATTGAAAACGATTTCAAAATGAATTGAATTGAAAACGATTTCGAAATGAATTGAATTGAAAACGATTTCGAAATGAAATGAATTGAGAACGATTTCGAAATAAATTGGATTGAAAACGATTTCGAAATGAATTGAAAACGAATTCAAATTGAATTGAAAGCGAATTGAAATGAATTCAAATTGAATTGAAATTTGAATTGAATAGAAATGAATTTTGAAATGAATTTATAAAGAAGAATTCAATTTCGATTTGAATTGAAGTGGAAGTTGAAATTGCTTTTGAAACGAATTTAAAACTATTTATATAATTCGTTTTAAATGGAAATCGACGATATATATATTATATATATTATATATATAATATAATGGCCTGAATAGAACGCGCCGCGCCGCGGCAGTTCGTGAATTTCGACCATTTATTTCAAACGGACATTACGGGAGATCCGACCGTCGGATTCTCCTAAAACCGGAACCGTTGGGTTCGTATCGAAAAGAGCTTTCTAACGAATGTTAGAAATTTGAAATCTAACGGTTGGATTTGGAGATACGTCCAAATCAAATTTGAAAAAGGTCGCTGTAAGTGCAGTTCGATGGCCGTTGTTGGAAATCGACTGTACGGGCCTGGATAAAATTATTAAAAATAGTAATAATTTGTGTAAAATCATAAGAAATGATTTGAGAAGAATTGGGATGAAAAACTCCATATTTGAAAAGATAAAAATAGATTTTTATCGAAATGAACTAGTTTTGAACTAGAATTATAATTCTATTTATTTTTAAATAAATAAATTGAATTTGAAATGGTTTTGAAAATAACCAAAATTTCCAATGATTGCATTGGAGTGGATTTGAATCGAAATTGTCTTCGGAATATTTCGATGTTGGAATTCGTGATTATACAGGTGTGGTTATGGAAATTTGAAAGATATATATTTATATCGTTATTTCCAATACGACATTTATTAGTCGTAGAATTCGATATTGAATATAAGCCGATATATTTTCTATTCAGAGCCTTGTATTGAATATCGAATGTGATTTGGGTTTGTCGTGAATGGTGTCTTCACTAACACTGTTCTTGAACCCAGTTGAGAAAAGATTAAATCTTTTTATTTAGATTTAATGAAGTGTACCAATTAAATAATATTTAATTGGAATTGAATTGATATTGATTTTTGGGTTTATCGTGGACAGTGTTTTAAAATAACACTCGTTCTTTAACCCGATAATTAATGAATGTGATTTTGGGTTTATCGTGAACCGTGTTTTAAATGACACTGATTCTTTAACCCAGTTGAAGATTAAAACTAAGTGGAGTTTTAATGAATCTTTAATTAGATTGAAATGATCGAGAATGGAGTATCACCAGTTTTACTCCAGGCGATAATTAAATCTTTAATTAGATTTGAACGTGAAATGGTAATCGAATTACCGATAACACTGTGGTGTTAGATATGAAGTACTACCAGTTTTACTTCATGGGATGAATAGGTTGGGATTGGGAAAATAAAATAAATGATTACTTCGGTGTGGTTCGCTAATCCCGACTAGTTTGAATTGATATTCAAAGGTGATTCAAGAATAAATTTAAAGAATTTATCTTGGATAAAATTAATGGGAATTTTTCCCAAAGTATAGGAATATTTGAATAAAAGAATATTCTGAATTGGAATGAGGCGTATGTTGTGTTTGTGTAACACTTTTATAATATATACGCGAGTTATTCAGAAAGACCGGGTTTATCCCATTCTGAATAACTGATTCGACGTGGTGTCGAAGATGAAGACGACGGTCGAAGACCGGAGGTCTTCATGTCGTTTGGGTGATTACTGATGATCTTGATTGGGCTGTACACCCAAGAAGATGGAAACAGTTAGGGATCGTCCAGACGTACTTGGAGATCGATGGATATGCGGGGTACTAGGTGCCTCCGGTTTCGTTCAGACCCAGAACGGACTTGTGAATGGACTGTGTGTCTGACATTGGATTTTAGTCCGTGTGATTGATCTCTATTAAATATATATCTGTTTGGCGGCGGAGAATTTATTCTCTTGCTTAACGCCCTTCTCTGAGACGTACGAGCTCAGGGGTTATATATTGATGGATATCAAACGCATGGAGTGAATTGCCTGTGTGGCATGCCTAAGTGGCAATTGATCGAGGCTTCTGTTGAAAAGCAAAGTCTTGTGGTGATGATCAAAGCACGGCCTGTGTGGCATAGCTTTGTGTAACGTTTACTTCGCGAGTTTCACCCCCGGTATGAACCAAAAACGGGAGAGGACATCAGGGAGGACTTGCGTCTCTTTCTAGCTAGAAGTGGCGTCAGTGGTTTTACACGCCCTGACGAGTTTGACTTATGTGGTTGTTGCTGTTGCGAGGCGCCTCGGTTTGATCGGACGATCCGGGTCCGATTGAGTCATTTGTTGGCTCGTTTACGCCCCATAGGGCGGAGAGACGTATTGTTCAGGCATAATAATCCACATCGGTGGACCGGCCCTGACGATCTAAAGGGTTGATGCGTTCTGATCCTGAGACATGGGCTAGATTGTCTCGAATCGGTTGAGGACTATCTTTTGCCTCGGTTCATAGACGGAAATCCAATTTCCAAATACGTGACATTTGCGGTTTTATTTGTAGAGCCTAGTATGGCGACATGATATATGGTACCCATGCCGCCTATGATTGATACTTATGATTTGAAGTTGTTTTATACACTATGCACTTATAATAGTATCAAATGATTTGTTTTAAAACGTATCAAGCATTTTTGGCTGTTATAAGGGAAAACCCTATCCCCCGGCTTGCGTTGCATTGTGTGATAGGACCTGGGTCTTATAACAGCTTCATTGTTCTTTACTTAGCATTGCGCTGTTTGTTTTATGCACTGGTATTCTTGGGAGGAAACCCGTTCCG
This sequence comes from Allium sativum, assembly GCA_030737875.1. Taxonomy (NCBI): domain Eukaryota; kingdom Viridiplantae; phylum Streptophyta; class Magnoliopsida; order Asparagales; family Amaryllidaceae; genus Allium; species Allium sativum. The sequence continues at coordinate 742,233,262 of CM060916.1, read as the reverse complement.
TGTTATACGGCGTGGTCCCTTGATTTACCTAACTTTAAAAATAAAGATTAACTGTTTTAGTTCTCACACAAGTCACATGACTGACCTGGAGTTTATTGTTTTAACCTAAACTCTGGGTGCCCTTATTTTCGACACGGGCAGCTAGTAGTTCTGGTTTTGCAGATTTATATTCACAGGATCCTGGTTTACAGCTGGAATGATATCCGGAAAGCTTTGTATCCGTATATCTCTTCTAGTTGTGTATTGTATTATTTTCCGCTGCGATGTATTTAAATGTAATTTAAATCTCTGATATTTCTGTGTAATATTCATTTATACTCCGTATATTCTTGTAATCTGATGCATTGTTGTAATATACAATGAAATGTTCTTTTATATGCGTTCTGTTGTGGCTTGTTCTCGAACTATCCGACGCTTTCCTTTACGGGGAAGTTGCGGGTTTTCACACGTGGTATCAGAGCTTTGGTTTACAAAGCAGAGAACAAGGCACATTAGAACTATACGAAAGAATTCATCAGATATTGGATTAGTAATATCCAATTAGAATGACTCGTTAGAGATGGGATCAGTAGTATCCTAGAACGAGTGTGAAGAGTATATTTTTGAAAGTGAAAACAAATTTTTGTTTTGAAAATTTAAATCAATTATACGTATTTGATTATTTATTTATATTGATTAGGACAGTCCAATATATAAAGATTTTGCGTATGCGCCTAGCTAGCGTCTATTCGAAGTTTTAATATACTGGATAGATATAGAATCACACTCTAGTCGCCCGAAGATGATTCTGATGATAGTTCGAACATCATCAGAATTGGTATTCGTGTTTCGAAGGTGTGATATCTATATATTTCCTATTGACTGGTGTGAGAACCAAAATTAGATAGGGCCTATTGTTGTGATTTGGCATCAAAAATTTGATTTTTGTATATGTATCAAAATTACGAATTTGAAACTCTAATTCACTAATTGATTGATGTTTGTGTTGTTTGTTTATTTGTTTGCTAATTTTTAGCCATTTAGCCTAATTGAACCGAATATTGAATTATATTGAAAATTGGATGCGTTTGCTTGCATACATGTACTTACATTGAACAGGTCATAGCAAGGAGGCTAGAGCCGAAGAATAAAATTTGTTTGCCCGACAAATAGGTACATGTTTACTACATAATTTACTGTTTTGTTTGGGTGATGATGATTTTGTGAGCCTATTGGCTAGCCGCTTGGCTTTTTTTTTTTTTTTTGAGATCTGAAGGACCGGGGAAGCTATTTGAAATTCCCCGATGCTCCCATAGCAGGGGAGGTTATGGCGAAATTTTTCAAAAATTTAGGGTGTTAGCCAAATTTTTGAAATTTTTGGAAATTCTCAGAAACTGAAAAGTTGGAGGAGGGAAGCCAGATGGAATGTAGAGTTGAATAATCAAACCACTTTCGACTTTGTTCCTTTTCGGGGACGAAAAGTTTTAAGTGGGGGAGATTGTAACAACCCGAAAATCTGGGCCAGTTTGAAATTTTTATTTTGGCAATTTTATCGAATTTTGATTATTTAAAATGAATTATTTTAAATATAATCGACGAGAAATTTATTTTGAATAGAATTCGACGTATATATTATATACGCCGTCGTTAGAATATAAATATTTATATATAATTATAAATAGAATTGAAAATGGCGCGGTAGTTCGATAATTCGATTTCAAACTTCAATTGAATGTACCGGGTGCAAAACAATCCGGATTTTAGTGAAACCAAAAATGATAGGATCTAATTGATGATATCTTTCCAGCGAATCCGAATAATCGAAATTTCATAGCGGGAATCAAAAGATATGTCCAGTTGAAAATTCTGAATAGTCGCTATGGAATTCAGGCCCTTAAAAGTGGACATTTTGCAAATGACCTCGGATTTCGACGAAACCACTTTTGTTGGGTCCGTGATGTAAAGTTATTGCTAGATTCCAAATTTCATAATTTTTCGAATCAATATGTGAGCGTGGCAAAGGAAAACGCGTTTGACCAGTTTTAGTTGATTTTAATCGACTGGAAATTGGCCATTTTTCAAACGGTCTCAGAATTCGACGAAACTAGTTTTGTTAGGATATCGTCAATACGAAGGTAGAAAATATTTTTCGGGAATTTTTAGAGTTAGTATGTGGCCCTGGTAAATTGAAATGTACGTTTAAAATTCAATATGATGATTTAAATGTTAATTTAAATGAAAACTGATCGTAACGGCCGAGTTGGGTTACGCAGCATATCCCATTGTGTTCAGAATGGGGGTAATTAGCTATGGGCGCCAGTCGTTGGGTTTGATTTCGTGTTAGAATGAAAAGGTCAACCATTTAGAAAATAAAATAATATAAAATAAATATATATATATTCTCTCTCCCTTACCATTCTCTCTCTTCCTCAGAAAATAAAACGAAAAAAAAACCCTCGAATAATGAAACCACGTCGCGCTCCTCCCGGCTCCGCACCCCACCAGCGACGGTCGAGCCCTCCTCCCCCACCGGTCCTCCGCCATCTCCAGGCCTCCTCCCTCTCCAATTAAAACCCGACGCCCTAAAACCCTACAACCCGTCGCCGCTGTTTTCCTTTCACCTGCCGTCGCGTTTCAGGCTGCCTTACCCCCGAGCTCCGCCGCTGACCTTTCCTCCGGCCACCTGGGGCGTCACCGACGACGGGGTAAAAGGGGGGGATTGATTTCCAGGCTAGAACGTGAAGAAAATACAGTGAGCATTCCTTATTTTTTTAATAACAAAGTTGTTGTTTTTATTTTAGTTTCTTTTATAAAATTAAACAGTAATTTCAAACCAGTTTAAAAATATTTATACCAAGTTTAAAATCAATTTCATTTTATAGAAAGCATAGTATAAAGAACAGATTTTTATATATATGTTAGGAGTATAAAGAACAGATTTTTATATATATGTTAGGAGTATAAAGAACAGATTTTTATATATATGTTAGGAGTATAAAGAACAGATTTTTATATATATGTTAGGAGTATAAAGAACAGATTTTTATATATTGAACTTCGAAATAAAAATATGATTTTTATATATTGAATAGCGAAATAAAAAATTCGATTTTTATATATTGAATAGCGAAGTAAAAATTCGATTTTTATATATTGAATAGCGAAGTAAAAATTCGATTTTTATATATTGAACTTCGAAATAAAAATATGATTTTTATATATTGAATAGCGAAATAAAAATTCGATTTTTATATATTGAATAGCGAAGTAAAAATGTGATTTTTACATATGTAGAGGATACGGGCAAAGAAAGTGAAAGGAGGCGAAACGACGAAGACTTCTGCAAATGAAGAGCCGTGGAGCTAGGATAACTATAGGTGAGAATTTCTCACCTTTCAATTTCTTTTCTAGTTATATATATATACTAGGATGCAGACGGTGTTTAGTAGCACCCGACACAATCGTCCACAGACCATGGACTTGTTTGTTTGGCTGTTTGGTGATTGATTGCGATATTGGTTTGAATGTGGTTTGTGGTGTGAAAAATCGAATCGATAAATTGGTTAGGATTAGACGTGCGCCGTTATAAGGCGAAGGAGTAAGGCTAGGTTAGACTCTTACTCCAAATTTTGTGGTTTGCATAACGAATTGATTTGATTGATGTGTGAATGGCGTGGGCCTTCACTAGACCGGGGATAAGGCTAGGCCTCGTCCCGTTTCTAGTATCGTGCCGTTATGCCGCCGAAATTTTCTAAAATATGTTAGAAAAATAAAAATATCATTTTTATTGTGTAAGTGAACTGAATACAAATTCAAGTGTTGAAATAAATATTTTTGACGTTAAAAATATAATTTTTAACGTGAAAGTGAATAAATAAATATTTATAAACAAATCGGCCGATTTGTTTATTTACACTGATTTGACGGATATTGATTGGGTTGATAAATTTTACACATTGCCCAACTGCACAAACAAAAATGTGTGTTTGTTGATTTGAAACCCCACACGGGTGTTGGGATGAAATATGAATTTCACTCATCCTGATTGATTAAATATGTCGATCGATTGATTGACAGGCTGTTATAAGCGTTGAATATCTGTATTTGATGCTTATACAGTGTAGTGCACTTTGGTTGATGGTTGATTATTTTTCAATGCTATTATATACATGTGTTGTATGGAAATCCATATAATTAATTTTATATGGTAATTGATTGGGCCTCATTCCAATTTGAAAAATAAAGAAAATTTGAAAATAGAAATTTATGAAGCCGTGTTGATTAGATTGACGCCATTTTGACGTGAACGATATTTATATCGACTTTATTCATTTTAAAAATGAATATTGAAAAGTGAAATGGAAATCGACGATTTCGAAATGAATTGAATTGAAAACGATTTCGAAATGAATTGAATTGAAAACGATTTCGAAATGAATTGAATTGAAAACGATTTCGAAATGAATTGAATTGAAAACGATTTCGAAATGAATTGAATTGAAAACGATTTCGAAATGAATTGAATTGAAAACGATTTCGAAATGAATTGAATTGAAAACGATTTCGAAATGAATTGAATTGAAAACGATTTCGAAATGAATTGAATTGAAAACGATTTCGAAATGAAATGAATTGAGAACGATTTCGAAATAAATTGAATTGAAAACGATTTCGAAATGAATTGAAAAAGAATTCAAATTGAATTGAAAGCGAATTGAAATGAATTCAAATTGAATTGAAATTTGAATTGAATAGAAATGAATTTTGAAACGAATTTATAAAGAAGAATTCAATTTCGATTTGAATTGAAGTGGAAGTTGAAATTGCTTTTGAAACGAATTTAAAACTATTTATATAATTCGTTTTAAATGGAAATCGATGATATATATATTATATATATTATATATATAATATAATGGCCTGAATAGAACGCGCCGCGCCGCGGCAGTTCGTGAATTTCGACCATTTATTTCAAACGGACATTACGGGAGATCCGACCGTCGGATTCTCCTAAAACCGGAACCGTTGGGTTCGTATCGAAAAGAGCTTTCTAACGAATGTTAGAAATTTGAAATCTAACGGTTGGATTTGGAGATACGTCCAAATCAAATTTGAAAAAGGTCGCTGTAAGTGCAGTTCGATGGCCGTTGTTGGAAATCGACTGTACGGGCCTGGATAAAATTATTAAAAATAGTAATAATTTGTGTAAAATCATAAGAAATGATTTGAGAAGAATTGGGATGAAAAACTCTATATTTGAAAAGATAAAAATAGATTTTTATCGAAATGAACTAGTTTTGAACTAGAATTATAATTCTATTTATTTTTAAATAAATAAATTGAATTTGAAATGGTTTTGAAAATAACCAAAATTTCCAATGATTGCATTGGAGTGGATTTGAATCGAAATTGTCTTCGGAATATTTCGATGTTGGAATTCGTGATTATACAGGTGTGGTTATGGAAATTTGAAAGATATATATTTATATCGTTATTTCCAATACGACATTTGTTAGTCGTAGAATTCGATATTGAATATAAGCCGATATATTTTCTATTCAGAGCCTTGTATTGAATATCGAATGTGATTTGGGTTTGTCGTGAATGGTGTCTTCACTAACACTGTTCTTGAACCCAGTTGAGAAAAGATTAAATCTTTTTATTTAGATTTAATGAAGTGTACCAATTAAATAATATTTAATTGGAATTGAATTGATATTGATTTTTGGGTTTATCGTGGACAGTGTTTTAAAATAACACTCGTTCTTTAACCCGATAATTAATGAATGTGATTTTGGGTTTATCGTGAACCGTGTTTTAAATGACACTGATTCTTTAACCCAGTTGAAGATTAAAACTAAGTGGAGTTTTAATGAATCTTTAATTAGATTGAAATGATCGAGAATGGAGTATCACCAGTTTTACTCCAGGCGATAATTAAATCTTTAATTAGATTTGAACGTGAAATGGTAATCGAATTACCGATAACACTGTGGTGTTAGATATGAAGTACTACCAGTTTTACTTCATGGGATGAATAGGTTGGGATTGGGAAAATAAAATAAATGATTACTTCGGTGTGGTTCGCTAATCCCGACTAGTTTGAATTGATATTCAAAGGTGATTAAAGAATAAATTTAAAGAATTTATCTTGGATAAAATTAATGGGAATTTTTCCCAAAGTATAGGAATATTTGAATAAAAGAATATTCTGAATTGGAATGAGGCGTATGTTGTGTTTGTGTAACACTTTTATAATATATACGCGAGTTATTCAGAAAGACCGGGTTTATCCCATTCTGAATAACTGATTCGACGTGGTGTTGAAGACCGGAGGTCTTCATGTCGTTTGGGTGATTACTGATGATCTTGATTGGGCTGTACACCCAAGAAGATGGAAACAGTTAGGGATCGTCCAGACGTACTTGGAGATCGATGGATATGCGGGGTACTAGGTGCCTCCGGTTTCGTTCAGACCCAGAACGGACTTGTGAATGGACTGTGTGTCTGACATTGGATTTTAGTCCGTGTGATTGATCTCTATTAAATATATATCTGTTTGGCGGCGGAGAATTTATTCTCTTGCTTAACGCCCTTCTCTGAGACGTACGAGCTCAGGGGTTATATATTGATGGATATCAAACGCATGGAGTGAATTGCCTGTGTGGCATGCCTAAGTGGCAATTGATCGAGGCTTCTGTTGAAAAGCAAAGTCTTGTGGTGATGATCAAAGCACGGCCTGTGTGGCATAGCTTTGTGTAACGTTTACTTCGCGAGTTTCACCCCCGGTATGAACCAAAAACGGGAGAGGACATCAGGGAGGACTTGCGTCTCTTTCTAGCTAGAAGTGGCGTCAGTGGTTTTACACACCCTGACGAGTTTGACTTATGTGGTTGTTGCTGTTGCGAGGCGCCTCGGTTTGATCGGACGATCCGGGTCCGATGGAGTCATTTGTTGGCTCGTTTACGCCCCATAGGGCGGAGAGACGTATTGTTCAGGCATAATAATCCACATCGGTGGACCGGCCCTGACGATCTAAAGGGTTGATGCGTTCTGATCCTGAGACATGGGCTAGATTGTCTCGAATCGGTTGAGGACTATCTTTTGCCTCGGTTCATAGACGGAAATCCAATTTCCAAATACGTGACATTTGCGGTTTTATTTGTAGAGCCTAGTATGGCGACATGATATATGGTACCCATGCCGCCTATGATTGATACTTATGATTTGAAGTTGTTTTATACACTATGCACTTATAATAGTATCAAATGATTTGTTTTAAAACGTATCAAGCATTTTTGGCTGTTATAAGGGAAAACCCTATCCCCCGGCTTGCGTTGCATTGTGTGATAGGACCTGGGTCTTATAACAGCTTCATTTTTCTTTACTTAGCATTGCGCTGTTTATTTTATGCACTAGTATTCTTGGGAGGAAACCCGTTCCGTGTTATACGGCGTGGTCCCTTGATTTACCTAACTTTAAAAATAAAGATTAACTGTTTTAGTTCTCACACCAGTCACATGACTGACCTGGAGTTTATTGTTTTAACCTAAACTCTGGGTGCCCTTATTTTCGACATGGGCAGCTAGTAGTTCTGGTTTTGCAGATTTATATTCACAGGATCCTGGTTTACAGCTGGAATGATATCCGGAAAGCTTTGTATCCGTATATCTCTTCTAGTTGTGTATTGTATTATTTTCCGCTGCGATGTATTTAAATGTAATTTAAATCTCTGATATTTCTGTGTAATATTCATTTATACTCCGTATATTCTTGTAATCTGATGCATTGTTGTAATATACAATGAAATGTTCTTTTATATGCGTTCTGTTGTGGCTTGTTCTCGAACTATCCGACGCTTTCCTTTACGGGGAAGTTGCGGGTTTTCACAGGTACTTATGTTTTTATAATTATTCGTAGCAGATCATACGTCTGCCCAAAAATATTCAGATGTTTGAACCTGAGCCTGAGCATAATATTGCCTAGATAACAAGCTCAAAGCGATATCGACAAATGCTCGAAGGCCAATGATGTTATATACATGCAAGTGAGGCTTCTAAAGCTCGCCATGTAACTCACAACGCCATACTCACATGCATAAACATACATGCATGGGATTGTAATGATTTTGGTTTTAAGCTCTAAAACGAACATAATATTAAGCCAAAGCAATCAAAAGCAATATAAGCGAATTATGAAGTATTAGAACTTGCCGGTGCGACAACGGAGCTTCACAATATCGCTAAATCAACTGATAGCATATGCATACGATTATGTGAACTATCCTTAACATAAATTTTCAATTCAATGGAACATGAGTACATGAAATGGACTAAGCTACACTATCCTAACCAATTCACTAGCATATGAAAAGTCAGATGAACTCTAAACTACACTCTGACAAGCTATAAGCTTGTGCCATAAATGTGGGTTCATGAACAATTCATAAAACTCTCACCTTTGATGGTTAGAAGCAAGAAATCGATCCAATGACAAGCAAGAACAACCTCTCTTCCAACATTACTCACAAATCTTCAATATAAACATGAATGCATAAATTTCGTAGAAGTTAGGTCATAGGAAATCTTAGAAATCGAAGCGAAAACAAGTAGGAGAAGATGAAGAAGGAGATGGAGAAGTTTACTCATGTTGTCTCTTTGATTTTCCCCTTGATTTGGGCTTGGATTTGCAAAACCCAGCTTAGGAATTTTAATTTCCCTTTCCACTCTCCATTTTCTATTTTTTTTGGTTAAGTGTTGAATGAATGAGAGAGAGGGGTTGGCTTGGGGAACCCAAGTGAAGTTGGCTAACCAAGCCCTAACCAAAGTCCCAATTTTCATGAACTCGAAACATAGCGATCCTTATAGTTTTCGAGCACGGAAATGGCATTTTGAACTCAATGGACATGGTTTCTAGTCCAAATTCGCCCGTATGCAAAAAGTGATATTTTGGTCGTACACCCTGTGAAAGAGGCCAAATTTCTCCAACTCCAAAGGTATTTATGTTTACAGTTTTTGAACATGTAAATGAAATTTTGAACCCAATGGGAGTGGTATCATTGAGAACGGAGGCTATCTGCAAAATGGCTATTTTTAAGAGCATATATATATAATGTTAAAATATATATAAATTCCATAGCGACTCTTTTAAATTTTAATTTAGACATAATTTACAATTTATAAAGTGGAATCTCAATTTTTTACATTCGTTAGAAAATTAAAATTCAAAATATTCCAACGTTTCTTGTTTTATCAAATTCTGATTTATACTAAATTTTATACATTCATTCAAAGTTTAAAATCAAAATTTCAGACTACCGTGCCATTTCAAGCTTGTTTTTATTTAAATTTTAAATTTATACGTTCTAACTTCAATTTATATAATTTTAAATCATTAATTTTCAAGATAAACCATCTTAAATACTCAAAATCCATCAAAATATATTAAAAATAAATTTTAAATTGATCATGAAAATACGGGTTGTTACAATCTCCCCTACTTAAAATCTTTTCATCCTCAAAAAGGAAGAAGGAACTGAAGGTCGTTTAATTGACCAACTCAACCTTCGCTTAGCTCAAGTTCTTCAACTTTTCAGTTTATAAGAACTTTCTAATTTCTCAAAATTTGGCTAGCGCCTTAAATTTTCAAAAAAATTCGCCATAACTTTCTTTGTACGGGTTGATCACTACAACTACAAATGGCCTCTACAGGCTCTCATATGTCAAATTAAAATCCAAAAGCCAAGCGGCTCATAAAACCATCAAACCCAATAAATACAATAAATATGTACCTATTTGTCGGACATACAATTTTATTCTTCTACTTAACTTCCATGTTGTGATCTGCTCATTATATATACATGTACATATATCCAATTCCAAATTGAATTAATTTTTAATTTATTTCTAGATTAGATATGGTTTGTCTTATTTTACCTTTCATTTTCATATTGGTTTTATTATTCCAATATCTTTATTTGTTAAACTAATAATCACACATCACAACCAGCAATCAATTAGTTGATTAGCTTTTCAAACATATAACTTTTATATATACTCAAAAATACAATTTCAATGCCAAATCACAACAATAAACTCTAACTAAGTTTTGGTTCTCACACCAGTCAATTGGAATCATATAGATATCCCACTTTTGAAACAAACATAAATACTGATGATGTCTAGACTATCATCAGAATCATCCCCGGGCGACTAGAGTGTGATTCTATATCTACTCAGTATATTTGAGACTTTGAATACACATGGACTAGACATATATGAAAAATCTTCTTATACTCATTTGTCAAAAATAAAATAAAATAAAATACTCAAATACGTATAATAAGATATAATTTTCAAAATTACAATCGTTTTTAATAAACAACACTCTTCAAACTCATTATAGGATACTATTGATCCTATCTCTAACGAGTTATTCTTATATGTTGTTACTAATCCTATCTCTAATGAATTCCTTTGATTGTTTCTAATGTGTCTTGTTCTCGAGCTTTGTAAACCCAAGCTCTGATACAAAGCTGACACGAGCCGAAATCCCCGCCCGGCCTAGACCGAACTGGAACGCGGATTGAGAACACGACGCATCAAACACAAACATGAGAATATTTCATTTCTTTACAATAATTTACATCAGAGAACAAGAATATATCAGAGTACGAATAAATATTATAGACAGCGGAAATACAAATATCATAAATTTAAATTACATTTAAACACATAAACATAATGTGTAGTGGAAAACATCAACTACCACAACTGAAAGAAATACACAGATACAAAGCTTTCCGAATATAGCTCTAGCTATAACCCAAGATCCTGTGAAAAGAAATATCTGCAATCCAAAACTACTAGTTACCCATGTGAAAAATATGGGCACCCAGAGTTTACGTAGAAATAATAAACTCCAGGCCAGTCATAGGACTGGTGTGAGAACTCAAAACAGTTATTAAACTTTTACTTTAAAATATGGTACATCATGGGACCACGCCGTATGTCACGGAATAGGTTTACTCCCATGAATACTCTAAAATAAAACAATTTGTAAACAACACAATGCTTTTGGAAAAATAAAGTCGTTATAAGATTCAGGTCCCATTGCATAATGCAACGCAAGCTGGAGGATAGAGTTTTACCTTATAATGGCTAAACGTGCCTGATACGCTTTAAAAACAAATCATTTTAATATTACTATAGGTGCATAATGTATAAAACAACTTCGAATGTAAATGTATCAATCATAGACGACATAAGTACCATATATTATGTTGCCACATAGGTTTACAAATAAAACCGCACAATGTTGTATTGGAAATTGGATTTCCATCAGGAGTCAAGGCAAGGGCGGTCTCCTGGTCGATTCGGATAACCTCTAGCAAGATGACCTAGAATCACACCTATGGGAAACCCTTGGATCCTGCAAGGTCGGTCCTCTCTTACTTTTGAGGATTGGTTATTCCTGAATACACATTTTCTGGTCCTATCAGACCTATCACTTGAGCCTTTTAGTAGACTCTATATCCGAAGCGCCTCATAATCCATCATCCACATACGTAAAAATATCTGGGCTCTATACCATGACACAACATCTAGGTAGAAAGAAACGTATGCACTCCTTGCGTCCCTTATCTTGTTTTAGACTCATACCGGGGTGTTAGGCTCGCGAATTAATGTTATACACAAAGCTATGCTACTTAAAGCCATGCTTTGATCATCATCCACAAGGCCTTACTTTTCAACAAAAGCCTTGAACATTTTCATCTTAACATGCCACATTTTCAATCATGCCATACAACTGATATCAAACAAAATATAACCTCTAAGCTCATACGTTTCAGAAAAGGGTGTTAAGCAAAAGAATAAATTTTCCGCCACCAAACAGATACATATTTAATAGAAACCAATCAATACAGAACGAAATACAATGTCACACATAATCCATTTACAAGTTCATTCTGGGTTTGAACAAAACCTGAAGCACCTTATTCCTTATCTCATATGTCCAATACAGGAGAGAGGTCCTCGCATATCTAATCGATTTCCAAGTAAGCCTGGACAATCACCACTTATTACCTCGTCTTGGGTGTACAGCCCAATCAAGACATCAGTAATCATCCAAACGATGTGAAGATCTCTAGTCTTCAACCACCATCTTTAAATTTTTCGACTTTTAGTCGTCGTATTAGTTATTCAGAATGGGTTATACCCGGATTTTTCGAATAACACGTGTAACTTATAATCATGCGAAGTATAAACACATCATACGCCTCATTCCAATCAATAATATTCTTTTATTCAAATCTTCTTGGAAATCATTTCAAAAGGTTTTTAATACCTTTTCTTAACTTAAACCGAATGAAGGTTTATCAAACGTGTCAGGATTTACGAGCCTTACTGAAGTAATCGTTCATTTTATTATCCCAATCCCAACCTAATCATTCCATGGAGCAAAACTGGTAGTAGTCCATAACTAACACCCATGGTGTCATCGGTAAATTCAATTACCACTTAACGTTCAAATCTAATTAAAGATTTAACTATCGCATGAAGTAAAACTGGTGGTACTACATCTTGAACCTTTCTGGAATCTGGTAAATTTAATTACCTTATTCACATTTCAATCTAGTTAAAGATTTATTAAAGCTCCACTTAGTTTCAATCTCAAAAATCATTACTTAATGATTATTCGAAGTTAGGAAATGAATCATGTCTTTACATTGGTTAAAGAACCAATGTCATTTAAAACACAGTTCACAACAAACCCAAAATCATCTTCCATTAAAATGGAACCTTCGCAGAAATCATAACAGTATATAATCGACATAAATTTCCATATCAGGCTAATACCATAGGTGGAATAATGGCGAGGCCTTTTAAATTTCATATATAGTAACGGCCTTCCTTCACATAAGCTCATTCCAATTATAACTAAATCGAGTTCCACTCAATTCCAATTTAATATATTAAATTGGAAAACTTTACTTTGGAAAATTCTATTAAATCTTAATTAAAAGAATATAAATTCCAAATCATAATTTCACCGTTAATTGGGTTTAAGAACTAATGTCATTTAAAACACAGTTCACAACGAACCCAAAATCAACTACCATTTAATTCCAATTATATTTGTTAATTAGAAAACTTCATTAAATCTTAGTTAAAAGATTTATTCTTTTTTTCAACTAGGTTTAAGAAGAGTGTTATTTAAGACACCATTCACGACAAACCCGAAATCCCATTTGATATTAAATACAAGGCTTTGAATAGAAATCATGTCGAGTTAGATTCAATATCAAATCCTGAAACCAATAGACATCGTACTGGGAATAACGATATCTATATCTTACAGATTCCTTAACGATATCCGTATAATCACGGAATCCAATATCGAAATATTCTGGAGATTATTTCCATTTAAATCCTTTCCAATTCACACGTTGGAAAAATTCTGGTTATTTTATATAGGAAATTTGCTCCAAGGGCTCCTAATTACATCTTCATTTGTTTCCAGGACGCGGTTTTCAAATAATTAGTTTGCAGGACAGAAAACATGGTGAGCCATTTTCTTTTTTAAAAACATTGATCTCATCAAATAAATCCGGCGTAGTGATCACGATATCTCCGATTTTCCAATATTCACAAATTCGATCTGCGATCGTTAATTCTTTCAGGTGAGTTTTATTAATTTCGTTTTTCTTCCTATTTTATAAATCGACGTTAAATTTTCAAATTCTAGATATTTAAGAGGCATTTTTTTTTAATTTTTTTAGTTATTTTATTCTTTATCAGGCGATATTTATAATTTTAAATTTAATCATGGATTATAATTTTAACGAGCGATTTTCAATTTTTAATTGAATCTGATATTGAGGAATATGATATAGAAATGTGCTAATTTGTTATTTATTTTTGTAGACTATGTAGTTAAATTAATGGAACAACAAACTCAAAGTTCAAGTACTCCTTTAGTTGAATAGGCTGATGTAAGGTATGGTGTAATTAAATTGAAATTTTCATATGACATGTGATTTTTATGTTTGTTTATTAGTGAATTTAATTGTAGCTTTTGTATAGTTATGATAAATATTTTTTCATTAACAAAACAAAAGTGAAAAAGATAACTTGTTTTATCTTTTTTACAAATTGTCTATAAAATAAAAGGTAAGTGTTTATTTGGGTTTCAATGGCAAATAACAATAATTTGTTGTAGTTAATATTAAAAAAAAATTGGTTATATTGTGCAACAATTATGTTATATATATATATATTTCAAATGATAAATGATTAAGAATTATATGTTAAGATAACACAAAAAATGCATGTAAAGATAATATAACAATTATATGTAAAGATAATTGAAAAATTATAATAAAATTATGTTTTAAAATCATTTATGTTATTTTAAAATTGTTGCATAATTCTATAATTAATTCATTATCATAACAACAATAAAAAAGATAAATGGTTTTATCTTTTTATAAAATGGTTAAATAAAGGTTTAAATTGTATTGTTATTTACTTATTTATGTTCTCAAGTGCAAGTCTGATATATTAGTGATGGTTGTATTTGATTTTAATAAGAATTCATTCAGTATTCGTCTTGGTTTTGATGAATCAATTAGTTATGTAAGAAGTAAGGTTTGCGAGGTGTGGAATACTTTTTCTCCTTTATGCTTAGATGTGTTCTATGTTAGAGAATTTAAGATTATTTACATTGAGACGGATAGTGATTTACAAGCTATATTGTGCTTGACATGGTTTAAAAAGGAGATTTCTTGGTTTTTTTATATGCTTAAAGAATAATTCAAATGATGTTGCTGTTGACAGCGGTAAATCAGTCTCAATTGTTGGTGTTGGAGAATCAAGCAGTAATTTGATTGAATATAATGATGATATAGACTCTGCTTGTTGTCAAGAAAAAATCTTGCATGAATTGTTGAAGAAAAATTCAAATTTAGAATTTTTTACTGGTGTTGGACAAATATTTGATTCGGCTATCGGATTTCGCAGAATGTTTAATGCTTATCGTTTGAAAAATAAATTTAAAGTAAAATATGTTAAGAATTGTAAGGAGTGGGTTATAGTTCAATGTGCTATAAATGGTTGTTCATTTAGATTCATGCTTCTTGCAAATTGAAGCAATTGGATAACTTTATTATTAAAAATATTCAGCTAAGTCATACACGTGGAGGTGGATTTAAATCAGTTAGTAATCCAGTTATTACCAGTGATTTTGTAAAAACATTGATTGCTAATCAAATACGTGATGAGCCAAAAAGGAAGACAAATGATATTATGAAAAGTTTTAGGAGATATTATGATGTGGATTTGAGTTATTATTATGCTTATAAGGGTAGGAAATTGGCTATTAATGATATATATAGTGATGAGAAAAAACATACAATGATTTAGTATGGTATTTGAAGGCAATTGAGAGATATAATCCAAAAAGTTATACAAGTATGGATGTGGATGAAGAGACTAACCAATTTGAGAGAGTTTTTGTTTGCTACGAGGCTTGTATATTTGGATTTAGGTATTGTGGACCTATGATTTTTTTGGATGCAACATTTTTAAAATGTCAAAGTGTTATTTTGATGGCTGCAACTGTTAAAAATGGAAATCAAGGTACGTAATGTTATTAATTATTTTCTTATTTAGTAAATAATTAGATATTGATAATCAAGTTACTGTATTATAGTTTTAAGATTCAATAAATAAGAACTCGTAATTTAATAGAAGAAAAAAAAATATAACAATATATCTTTCTTAGGCAGTTCATTAATTTTATCATGTTATGTAGTATAAATGAAAAATTTATCATGTTCTATAATTTAATAGAAGAAAAAGATATTACAATATATCTTTTTTACGCAGTTCATTAATTTTATCATGTTCTGTAGTATAAATAATTTTTTTATCATGTTCTGTAATTTAATAGAAGAAAAAGATATAATAATATATCTTTTTTATGCAGTTCAATAATTTTATCATGTTCTATAGTATAAATTAAAATTTTATCATGTTGTGTAATATAATAGAGGAAAAAGATATAATAATATTTTTTTTTATGCAGTTCATTAGTTTTATAATGTTATGTAGTATAAATGAAATTTTTTATTTAAATTGTTGGAAAATGTTATTTTGAATAATTGTTGGTGTTGTTGTTTTATGTTTCAGGTTTTTTCTTTCATTGGCTATGGCTCTTGTGCCTAAAGAAAATGAAGAGTGTTAGAGTTGGTTTTTGACCCACTTAAGAGATGCTCTTAGGCTTGCTAAACCATTGACTTTTTTAAGTGATAGACATTGGGGATTGTTGTTGAGTATTCCTAATTTTTTTCCAAATAGCCGTCATTCTTATTGTCTACATCATATGCAAAGCAATATTGCTAGTATTGTTAAAAGTGGGAGGTGTTCTTGGGTAGGTCAGTTACTTGAACAGTGTGCTTTAGCTTCAAATGCCTATGAATTTGAAAAAGCTATGGCTAAATATAAAGAAATTGGGGGTGCAAAAGCTAGTGAATATTTGAATGATAAGCCCGTATGATCATTGGGCTGATTTGTTTTTTCTTGGAAGAAGATATGGTGGAAATAAATATAACGTAGCGGAGAGTTTCAATTCATGGATCTTGGATGAAAGAAGTCTACATGTAACTACATGTCTTGATGGTATTCGGATTAAGCTTATAATGCAAATGTCCAATCAAAGAGAAGAAGCAACTAACTGGAATAGTGTTCTTTGTCCAAAAATGGAATCTTGTTTGTTGAAATTGAAGGAGGAAGGGTTTAGGTGGAGTGTTACTAAATCATCTAGGTATTTTTTTATTACGATGTAAACATTTAACAAAGATTTATTTTTTAGTGCAAACTGTTTATGAAAAAGATATGTGCATTTATCTTTTTAATATTTTGCTCATTTAGTTTATGAAATAGTTGAAAGAGATATATGTGACAATAGGATAATTTTAGTATTATTTAATTTTGTAGTAAAAATTTAAGGATTTATGTGTTTGTAGTGTGATACTATATAATGTCTAAAAAAATGCTTATTATAGAGATATCAAGATATTAGACGCATAATATAGAATTAGCTATTAATGTGGTTTTTTTTAATTTAATAATTTTATTTATTTAAATATAATTTATTTTTAATTTTGCAGATTTATTTATGAAGTTCATTCTACAACATCGCAAAAAGTAGATCTTAAAAATCGCATTTGCAGTTGCAATCAATGGAAAGTGAAGGGTTTTCCTTGTGCCCATGCTTTGAAGTGTATATATTTGTCTAAAATTTTTGTATATGATTACGTTGAGCCATACTTCACTGTTGATTATTATCAAGCTGCTTATTCACATGCAATAAATCCAATTCCAACTTTTGATAAAGAAGCAATTAAAGCTAAAGAATCTTGTACTGTTCTTCCTCCTAAAGTGTTCGTGGAGCTGGTAGGCTTGAGTGAATAGAATTGAAGTTGTTGATTTTCATGCTAAACAAAACCAATGTGGAAAGTGTAAAAAACTAGGGCATAATAGAAGAAGTTGTTCTATGAATGTTTGAATTGTTGTTTAAAATTCATTGTATTTGAATGAATTTTTTAAATTTAGTGTTACAGTTGAATTATATGGTAAAATGAAATTTTGATTATATGTATGTCATGAAGGTTGATTTTTAAGACTGATTAATGTTAAGAAATGATTGAAATTACGTAAGTTTGGTTTACGTTTTGTTATATTATGTGGTTTAAGTTATTTAAAAGATATTCAATTTTATCTTTTTATTTTATATTATTCAACTTGTTCTTTTGTTGAATGATTATTCGCTTATTTGGCTTTGTTAAATTTATGCTGCATAATGTTCAATGATTATTTGTTTTTTTTTCGTTTTTTTTTGGTAGAAAATGTTTTAAAAGATAACTGCATTTATTTTTTCATGTAAAGGCAATAATTTTACTTTGTTGTATGTACTAAAGTTAATAGGTTCATGTTGTCTGAGTATCTGTGTTCTATAATGTATTTTTGTTTAATACAGTACTAAATAATTGCATAATTATTTCACTGTTAAATTATAATTTTATGTGGTTTACAGGTTGAAAAGGATAAATATTTTTATCTTTTTATTTTCTATTAATAGCAGTGAATTAATAATTGAAATAGCTACAATTCAGATATCATTAAATCATACACACTAACAAAATCCACCAATTATCTGTGTTCTATAATGTATTTTTGTTTAATACAGTACTAAATAATT
This sequence comes from Allium sativum, assembly GCA_030737875.1. Classification (NCBI taxonomy): domain Eukaryota; kingdom Viridiplantae; phylum Streptophyta; class Magnoliopsida; order Asparagales; family Amaryllidaceae; genus Allium; species Allium sativum. The sequence continues at coordinate 742,215,019 of CM060916.1, read as the reverse complement.
GCATAATTATTTCACTGTTAAATTATAATTTTATGTGGTTTACAGGTTGAAAAGGATAAATATTTTTATCTTTTTATTTTCTATTAATAGCAGTGAATTAATAATTGAAATAGCTACAATTCAGATATCATTAAATCATACACACTAACAAAATCCACCAATTAATCATACACACTAAAAAAATTCAGCAATTAATCATACAGACTAATATAAAGATGGTTTTTAAAGAAAAGATAAATGTTTTTATCTTTTCTTTAAAAGACGATTGTTATGTGAGTAGTTTTTTTGAAATTTGCATTAAGATCGTATATTAGCATTAAAATTAAAAACAAACATAATCTAAATACATACACAAATATATATGTTTTGGTTTTTTAACCAACAAATAAAAGCAAATGACTTTTCAAACAAAAGATAACAACATTTAGCTTTTGATTGATAACATTGTAAACAGAACAATACATCAACATTTTGTAATTAATCTCCAAACTCAATATAATTCGTAACAACTACGATCAAATCAGTATCAGCTATTACAAATTAAACAACAAATTCAATATCTAGTAGTTAACATCAGCATTTATAATTTAGAAACATCATTCATGATGAATTGCATTTTAAAGGTTCATCCAGAGGTGCATTACTTCTCGAGCTTCCGACAGTATGGTTCGTCAGTAAGTATTTGGGCAGCTATAGTTACTCGGAATGCTTCTACTTGTTCAATACTTATTTTTGCTGAAGTTTGCATTCCTTGAGTTATTTTTTGCAACAAAATTATTACAAGCATTCCACAATCGTACCTGCATTCCTTGTAATTAGTATTAGAATAATGCAAACAAGCACTACTTTATAAAAAAAATCAATTTGTACCTTACTATTAGGAAATTATAAAAACATTTATCTTTTCGAGAAAATCAAGTTACTAGTAACTTTTAATCATTACATAAAATTTTAGACCATTTGTGTAATGTTTGAAAATTAAATAGCTAAAAATTAGAGCACAGTCAACTTTATTTATCACTGATTTTTTTTAATTCTCTATTTATTGTGTTGACGGCTGCTTTCTGGAATAATTGAAAAAAAATTATAATAAATATAAACACATTTATCTTTTTTTTATTTGCATTTACCACATTGATTGCAAATTGTACATGACCGCTTCTTCTAGTTTTTGATCTCGTGGTTAAGTGTAAAGCGTCATAGTGATTCCAGGTGCAATCTCCAACAACTAGTTCTAGCAAGCTCCAATGTTCATTTCCATGTATGGATAACAATATGTTCGAACATAACAGATTTAAAAGAGTCTTTTTCATGAATGGGATGAACATTTGTTTCTTGATTTTTTTTCAAGTTTCCATCAGTTGCACTTTTCTGTTAAAATTATGTTTTAGGATTTTTTTGGTTTACAAAACATTAATTTAATAATACACTCCACCGACTGTCATTGTTGTGTTCACATAGACAAAACTGTTGCTTTCTTCTTGCAGCTTTGTTTTCTGGAACCAATCGATTACCTACATTTGAAATATAATATTAATAAAATGAGAAAATTTATATTTATGGAAAAAATATTTTGATGTACTTACTTGACCATAAATACTATATTGATATAGGAGTTCTTCTGTCATGCATTTTGTAATGGTGATTAAATTTCCATCATCACAACTGAATGCTTCATTGCTATAAAATATTCTTTCCATAAATACAAGGTTTAATTACTTACTTTGTGTGAGCATAAAGTAGTTTAATTACTTACTTGTTTCCCCCTGAAACTTTTAAAAAAGTTTTTATAACTTCTTGCTGTTCTTCACTAAGATGCTTTAGTAGTGGACATTTTTCAACATTTTTTGGTTTCATCTTCTTCTTTTCTTCTTTAGAATTATTTTCATCTTCAATGGTAATTGCTTTTTCAGTAGGAATTTCATCAGTAGCTTGTTTGCTGTTTTCATATGTTAAACTTTCTTCAATTTCTAAAATGAAATTATCAGTATTTATCAAATTAAAGCATAGAAAGTTATTAGACCTATTTTTGTTTGTCATACCAACTGTACTATTTTTATTCTTCCTTATCTTTAGTATCATCAGTCTTTTCTTTCAAATCTTGTTTTTCCATGACCTCTTAGCCATCACGCATTTGAATCTTCATTTCTAGAATTTGGATTCTTCTTTCAGCTGCTGCGTGTAAAACTCTTTCTTCGTTTAATTGTTCACCAAAACTTTTCAACTCATTAGTCAAAAAGTTGAATTTTGTTTCCAGCTCCTTTAAACTTTTGTCAAATTTTTAACCACCATATTGTCATATAATTTCCTTTTGTGGAAAATAGGGAGAAGGACAAAGTTAGCAATTTTTTTTAGACTTCTCATCATCATCTTCAACTGGTTTAATTTTTTTTGGCAAAAGATCCTTGTCCGCTTTTGTAACATCTAAAAAGAAAATTAAAATCTACATGGAAAATATTTAAAAAAATAGTTAGATCAACTACTCATCACTATTACACAAAAGATGTATTGGGCTAGACAATCATTACTATATATGTAATTCTTCTTAGCTTGAATTTGTATTTTAAGAAGCAATTCATAAATTTTTTTCCTTTCTTGAAAGCGTAGTGTATGAAGGAAAGGTACAAATTGCAAAAATATGTTACACAATTTACGCATACAATACCAAGACTTATATTCGAATATGTAAAAGATAAATATATTTATCTTTTCTATATTCTGTTTATATCATTTGTACACCTTAGGTCAGAACTTCAAATCATGATAAAAATGAAAAATATGTTTAATATGCATTCAGAAGTAGGATATATAATTGCAGTACAATATGCTATTTATTTATTATTCTGAAAAAAATAAATGCATTTATATTTTCTATATGATGTTTAAATTATTTATATACTTTATGTATGAACTTCAAATAATGTTAAAAATGATAAACTTGTTTATCATGTAGTAGTAATTGTGATATATAATTACAAATTAATATGTTATTTATTAGTCAATATGAAAAGAGAAAAGCACTTATCATTTTAAATTGCTGTATATAGTAACATGTAGTATAATTTTTTATTGAAACAGTCCTATATTTCATTAGAATAATCAGTTGAACATAATGCAGTATGTACAGAAGAAAATTCAATTGAACAATCGTTTACAAAAAAGTACTATGGTACTGAAAATTATAAGAAGAAAGTAATGCAAAAATTCAACTAAATTAAATACAAAAATAAATATTTATAAATAGGATATACCTTGTTATCATCAACTTTGGTTAAGTCGATGTCCTTTAGTTTGGATAAATTCCATTTCCTCATTCTTAGGATTTTGTCTTCAACACCTTCTTTTTGATCAATGATTTGGGTTCTTTCACAGAACCAGTACTGCAAGAAAAAAGTTAAATGGTTTTATATTTTAATAATAAAGAAAATATTCAGTGTATTTGTGTTAAGTGAATATTATAAATACATACCAACAAAAGCATAGTGCAACCTGGTGTATTCCTTGGATCAACATGGTATTTCTTAACATTTTTTAAAATATTTTGACAAATTGCTCGCGGCCAAGAGATTGAGTTCATTTTTTTTTAAAACTTTAACAATTTACCCAAAAATCCCAATGGTAAATAGCTTTGATTGTTTGGAAAAATGAATGTTATGACAAGTAGTAGTAATAATAACTTTATTAGTTTTTTGTCTTCTTTTTTCTTTTTAATCATTGAATTCAATTTGCTTGTCACTATTTTTCTACTTATTACATTTTCTTCATTGAAATTGTAACTTAGAAAGTCAGAAATACTTTCCGTGGTGGAAGCCTTGCTTGAAGCCGCAATAGGAAATAATTCCTCTTCAGCTAGTGGCATTCCAAATATAAGACTCACTTCTTCGGGAGCTATTTTCAAAATTTTGTCTCCCAGTTTAAAAGCATTTTCAGTAACATCAAAAGAAGTAATTATATCATCTAAATTTGAAGCATATTTTCTTATATCTTGTCTAGATATTAAATTGTTGAGAAAAAATTTAAAAATATTTTCAAAAGGTGTTTTCTCTATGAAATCTTCTGCTTCCTGAGAAAGAATATTTTCCTTTTTAATAATTAACATCACTTTATAGATTGCACCTATGTGTGCCAGTGTACTGTCGCTTTTTTCTTTTTCTCCCTGTTTCCATGACTTCATAATTATCTGCATCATCTAAGTCAGTATTTGTTTCCTCACTTTGGTGATCTGCATTATCCAAGTTAGTATTTGTGTCCTTACTTTGGTTATCTGACTTTGTATTTTCTTCATCAGACTCTGTTTGAATTTTTGTATTAGTTGGTTCATACTGTTCATGGTCAGATTGTTCCTGCATTCATGAAAATCTTATTATTAGTTTAGGATGTTTAAAATATTATTATAGTGTATGAAAACAATAATAAATAGAAATTAAATGATATATCATCCAAACATCTAATTAAATCCAATAGTGATAAAGCTAAATGCATTTATCTTTTTTTCCAGTTTAATATTGAAATGATTTTGCCATTTTTATTTAAGCTTTAAACAACATTTTATATGGTATGTAATAATTTTAAATAATGAATATAAACAGAAAACTTGTTTAAATGTATTGTATTTTGTATTGTTTGTTATTAAGGTAAAGTATTTGCTATTTATCTAATTAAGTGTGTCTTTAGTCATTAAAAACAAAATCAACTTGGTATCAAATATTACAAATTAAAGCAACATAACCCATATCTTGAAAAAAATTAACAAGTTCTGATAGAAATGATGTTATATTAGATTATGAAATTCTCATAATTGAATATGAATTTGTAATTGTTAATGTTTGTAATTCTTTGTTAAAAAGATAAATGCATTTGTCTTTTAATGATAGTATATTGCATTACTTTCTTTTATTGACAGTATGTTGTATAACTTTGTTACTGCTGTGCACAAAAATCAAAACAGATAATTATTGTACACAAAATTTAAAGAAAAAAGGTTACTACTGGTGTTATTGACAATGATTTTCTCTGATTGTGTTCTTTACAGAAAGGAGAAGAAATTGGTCTAATGTTTAAGCATTGAGTTCCGTTGTCGTTGAAGACGCATATAGCTTCTTTAAAAGCAATTTGTTTTTTCTTCGACCTTATGTTCATTTTTATCCTAGATGAATGTACACAATTATTCAATTATTGAAATAAACCAAAACACAAAGCAGAAAAAAAGATATATGAGTTTATATTTTTCACAAAACTAACAACTTTGAGTATCCAATTATTCAAATAACCTGTTCAAAATATTCGAAGGATCAATCAATCAAATAAATTACATTACATAATTAATGACAAATCAATTTTATAGCACTTTTCAAATAAAGAATAAACCGTTTATCTTTTTCAAAAAATAAAATTATTAGTAACCTGTAATATGTGAGTATTATTTCTTAATAAAAGAGTTTGCATGACTGTATTTTTAAACAATAACTAGTAATTATCGTCGTTTTATTCAATCAATATCACCAACAAACACTGACTAGTAATTATCATAGACCTAGTCATAATAAAAGATTTTGCATAAGTAAACACTAATTAGCAATTATGATCGATTGATTAAAGCAATATAATCAACAAAAGGCAAACAATTAAGTAATAACAGATAACACTTACAGGAAAATTATACTAACTATCCATTCATTGTTAATTGAAACTTACTTTTATTGTAGATGCTTGCTCTATGAATATGGCGAAGATCGATTTTGTCAAAATTTTGTATTGGCAACGGTTGAAAGTACTGATTTGACCGATTTAGTAATTAGGTTTTTGTGAACTAGAGGCGGCGAATGATAAATGTCCTGGTAAATAATTATTGGCAACCCGTGTCCTATAAAATAATTGTATAAGGTAAGTAAGCCGTTATAGTAAAATTCCCCTATTTAAAACCATATCAATTCTTATTCTAGTTGTTAACCATTTCATTCAGATAAAATTATCTTTTATCTTTTCAAACTTGAAGTATTTCAATATTTTTGTGTCCATCCAAAATCGGACATCAAAATCATATTTTGATTCTTCACTGAATATTATTTTAAAATATTCGCTATCTCTGAATTGGAATCAGACTCAATCAATTACCATGTAATTTTATTTATATGGATTCCATGCATCGCATGTATACAAAAATATTGATAAACAATTTTTAAGAATTCAATTCACATCCAAATTGCAATTTGCAACTGCATAAGCATTAAATAATTAAATTACGCTTATAACGGTCTGTTAATCAATCGATTGACATACAATTAAATCCAAGGGAGATGTGAATTAATTATTATCCCCTGACCCGCATGGGTTTTTTAACCATCAAACAATAATTATTATTTGTACACTTGGGCGATGTGTAAAATTATCGTCCTAATACCCATGTGGGGTTTACATCACAGTCCATGTGAACTTATCTATTATTTTAACTATGCATATTTTCACAATTTACTAATGATAACATTAAAACAGTAAACATATATCAATCACCAAAAAAATATTGCAATCATAGACAATCCATATATATTCAGTTATGAAAATAAATAACTATACAAAACATTTGAGTGAAAGAGTTCTCACATTTGGTTTCCACTACGTCATTCTTTAATTGACTTTCTATAAAACGATTTCGTAAAAATCGAGCTGTTGAAATCTGTGAATCAGAGAAACTGACAAGTCACAAACGAGGTTGAAATAGGCCAAAACTCGGCCGGGAAAGAGCCTGGATGGATCTAAACCGTTGACCATGGTCTCCATTGGTCAACAGTCCAAAAGGGGGATTCAAACGTCTGACCTAAAAATCCAGATGTCTGAATTTCCAATTTTCTGAACCAGCAAGTATTTAGTTCAATTTGGTGCCATTTCAGAAGTCTGAATTTTTTCGACCAGACGTTTGAATTACAAATTTCAGACTTCTGAATTCTGGTACTCAAGTTTTTTGTAATTACTCGTAGCAGGTCAGACGCCTACCCCAAAATATTCAGACATCTGAACCTGAGCCTGAGCATAATATTGCCTAGATAACGAGCTCAAAGCGATATCGACAAATGCCCGAAGGCCTATGATGTTATATACATGCAAGTGAGGCTTCTAAAGCTCGTCGAAGAAACTCACAACACCATGCTCGCATGCATAAACATGTATGCATGAAATTGCAAGGATTTTGGTTTTAAGATCGAAAACGAACATAATATTAAACCAAAGCAATCAAACGTGATATAAGCGAATTATGAAGTATTAGAACTTGCCATTGCGACAACGAAGCTTCACAATATCGCCAAATCAACCCACGACATATGCATTCGATTGTGTGAACTATCCTTAACATAATTTTTCAATTCACCATGAATACATGAAATCGAATAAGCTACACTATCCTAACCAATTCACTAGCATATGCGAACTCAAATGAACTCTAAACTACACTTCTACACGCTATAAGCATATGGCATAAATGTGGGTTCATGAACAACTCACAAAGCTCACGCCTTTGATAGTTAACAGTAAGAAATCAAATCCAATGACCAGCTAGAACAACCTCTCTTCCAATATTACTCACCAATCTTCAATATAAACATGAATGCACAAATTTCCTAGGAGTTAGGTCATAGGAAATCTTAGAAATCGAAGGGAAAACAAGTAGGACAAGATGGAGAAGCTTACTCATGTTGTCTCTTTGATTTTCCCCTTGATTTGGGCTTGGATTTGCAAAACCTAGCTTAGGAATTTTAATTTCCCTTTCCACTCTCCATTTTCTAATTTTTTTGTTAAGTGTTGAATGAATGAGGGAGAGGGGCTGATTTGGGGCACTTAAGTGAAGTGGATTAAGTTGGCTAACCAAGCCCTAACTAAAGTCCCAAATTTCACGAACTCAAAACATATCGATGCTTATGGTTTTCGAGCATGGAAACAACATTTTGAACTCAATGGAAGTGGTTTCGAGTCCAAATTGATCCGTATGCAAAAAGTGATATTTTGGTCATACACCCTATGAAAAAGGCCAAATTTCTCCTACTCCAAAGGTATTGATGTTTACAATTTTCAAACATGTAAGCGACATTTTGAACCCAATGAGAGTGGTTTCGTTGAAAACAGTGGTCATCTGCAAAATGGCTATGTTTAATAGCTATATATATAATATTAAAATATATACAAATTCCATAGCGACTATTCTAAATTTTATTTTAGACATAATTTATAATTTATAAAGTGGAATCTCAATTTCATACATTCGTTAGAAAATTATAATTTAAAATATTCCAATGTTTATGGTTCTATCATATTCTGATTTATATTGAATTCTATACATTCATTCAAAGTTTAAAATCAAATTTTCAAACTACCATGCCATTTCAAACTCGTTTTAATTTAAATTTAAATTTATACATTCTAACTTCGATTTAAATAAATTTTAAATCGATAATTCTCAAAATAAACCATCTTAAATACTTAAAATCCATTAAAATCTATTAAAAATAAATTTTGAATTGGTCGTGAAAATACGGGTTGTTATAGGCTTAAGAAAATTGGATAGAGAGAAGGATTCTTTTCCAAATCGCCATCCTCGGCTCGGCCATGCCGACCCGACCCGGTTCAGTCACGCCGAACTGGAAGGGGCACGTCCAATGATGTGTCTTTCTCTCCCCACTATTGGACGTGGCCTGCACCAGTATCTCCACTACTCCGAAACTACCTCCGCGACCCTTTGTCGAATTAGATATGTACTTCCTGCAAATATTTCGGTTTTTGGATATTCAAAGGGGATTTCTTCTTGATTTTGACACTTATATACGAGGACTTCGCTGCTGCCATTAACAACTCTCTTTTCTCTACTTTATTATATGAAAATGAACTCTATTTATAATCATACAGTATAATAAACAATAGATTGCATCAAGCGGACGTAGGCATGATTTGCCGAGCAACTATAAATTTGTGTGTTTTTATACTTTTTGCTTTTCTGCGATTTAAAGTTGTTGTGATTTTGTGGTTATTGTTTGGATTTTGGTGTTGAGGGCATCGGGGGAAGTGCAACTACATCTCTTGCTTGAGGGAAACAAGCTACTCAAGGACTTGAAAATGGTTAAACGGAAGAAGGCTGGTGCCAACACACAAGCTGAAGGTACAGAATGGAAGGAAGTCTGGAGGCTTCATCTACTGGAAATCCATCTATCTATCAAACCAAGAAATAGATTCACGGAATGTTGAAGGAATTGGAGTCATGGATGGAGCGATATAACGAGCTCCTTCAAAGGCAAGAGGATATGATGAATACCTGTCTAATGCGAACGGATGGACTTAGAAGCCCAATAAGCCAAGGAATAGTCACTGGGGTCGGACCAAGTAATGTAGCGTCAAATGTGGGAACTCGCTCAGAAACAGTGCCCCGAACCAAACTCAGTTCGGTGACCAATCCGATCCGGTTTAGCATGAATGCCGAACAAACTCAGGCGGGAGGCAACTACCTTAAAAACACTGGTATTACTTGTTACACTTCATCTCGTCATCTAATGGATGATAATGCTGGAAACTTCGTGCACAAGCGCATGTGGTTTTAGAAAGGAATGAAACTACTGATGTGCAGGAGCTTCGATTTGGTGTCGAACTTGATTTCAGGGGCAGTGCCAGTCCGAATGTGGATACCATGGATAGGCACGAGGCTTATGTTGGTTTCAATACCCGGGGCACCTATGTTGGAATGGATGAGGTGTTGGAATGGGTGATTGAAGACATCTCCTTGGCGCTGGAAATTGAATCGCGGACGTGATCCGACTATTTACGAGAGGTGGGACATCTCAAACAGATATGGACTGTGTTAACCACAGTTGCTTCACCCACTATATTAGGAATTCTCTGAATTGCCATATTTTAAGCTGTTGTCTTGAAAGCATATGATGATAGGAGGGATTCTACTATTCGTCTAATGCACTACTTGCGACATGTGGAGGTGTTATTAGCTTCAGACAACATTATGGCTAAGTGCTTCCCGCTCTGCCTCACGGATATTGCTGCCATGTGGTTTAGGCAATTGGAATCAGAATCAACCAATGGCCGAATACTTTGGTCGCAAGGCTTATTGAGCAGTTTAGGGTCCACATCTCCCACCTAAGAACGTTATGACTCTCACATCGATCAAGCCGAGAGCTAGAGAAACTATGCACTCTTTCTGGAAAGGTTCGATGCGACAATGACATCAGTGGACTAACTAGAACCGTCTACGGTGCTTATGGTTGTTATCTTTGGCGTTATGGATAGATTGGATTTTTAGATTTGTTTACTACAGGATCCGCAAAGGGACCTTGGCAAATTCTATTTTGAAGCGGATAGATTTCTACGAGAAGAGGATACGAAAGTCAAGAAGGAAATTCTTAAAGTTAACATGGCTAAGGGTGGAGGACCATTTGGGTCCGATAAAGGAAAAGACAAGGATAAAGGCAAGGAAAAAGACCTGGGTAGAAATGATCGGAATGTTCGACTGCGGAGCGAATCCAAGTTCTGCACTTACACAAAACTCAATTTCTCGTTGGTATGTATCTATTTGGGGATTCATGAATTAGCTTTGTTCAAAAAGCCTCCCAGGAGGGTTTCCCCATACAAAAATAATGAGAGTCTAGAAAGCATTGTCTGTTTCATGATCTGGATGACCATAATACAAACGAATGCAGGCATCTGCGAGATATAATTGAGGAGTATGTCAGTGTGGAGAGGTGGCACAATATGTTAGGAATCAGACTGTACTGGTGGAACAAGTGCAACCCACTACTGTCCCACGGAATAGGAACAAGCCAAGAACTTGCTCACGAGATTAATAACTAATTGATTTGGATTTATCTAAATTTCAAGGATATTCGGCTCTTTGGATTTTGGATCCTCTGGATTTTAACTTTTTGGATCATGGATTTATTGGCTTTTGGTTTTGTATAGCTACATCAGCCTACCTATGTACGGGATTATGATTTAACCCCACGCATGCTCTATACCCAACAACAAACCATCCACTCCTAAAATAATTAATTTGTAATCGGAAACCACTAAGTTGGCTTACTCACATACAAGGTTTGGATTATTTTTCCCTTTTCTTTGTTTTGCGTTTAGTTGAGAAATGAAATACATGAAATTGAAATAATCAAAATTTAAGGCAAAAATCTAAATAAATTTAAAAACTGCAAATTGGAAGGAACAAATGGAATAAGGGAAATTGAACTGAATAAATGCATATTTAATAGAATTGACATAAATAGGCTGTAACTAGGAAAATAACATAATGAAAATTGGAACAATATAAACATATTTACCCAATACTCCTTGTTGTCGGGCTTTAACTCAGTACTCCTTATTATCGGGCTTTGATATAAACATATTAATCTGTAGTATAAACCTAGTTCTCCTTGTTGTCGGGTTTTAGCTTAGTACTCCTTGTTGTCGGGCTTTGATATAAACATGTTAGTTTGTAGTATTAACCCAGTACTCCTTGTTGTCGGGTTTTAGCCTAGTATTCCTTGTTGTCAGGCTTTAATATAAAATTAAATTATATGTCCAATACTCCTTGTTGTCGAGCTCAATAAGTTAAATTATTTTGAGGGCCAAATCAAGGGTTCAGGGATTTAAGCCAAGTTGTTTGAGTTCCATTTCATGTAGCATACCCTAGTTATCATTTCGGCCTCACTTGAGGTAAGGGCCCACATCATGTTACGTTGTGGATGTAAGTTGGTCTAACTAAGAGGGTGTGAGTGCCGTTTCGGCGAGTCAGTGTGCTTGCACTGCCACGATTTGAGGACATAAGACATTTTCACATCTATGGATAATGCTATGTCAAATCACTGATGGGCAAGGCTCTGATAAACCCAAACCCATAGTCGGCATAGGTTACCCATGATTCGCCGTAACCGATCATTTGGGTAGGATTAGGGATTTCTTCCTAATTTGTTGAAGTTGTAGAAGTGCAAAAAAGTCAACATCTCTATTGAATCTTTATATCTTTGTATAACATCTCTTGTTATATCTCTACTTTATTCTGCTCACTTTTAGTTGTGCATAGACACTTAGGGTGCGTTTGTGGGTAATGGAAGTGAGGTATTTTAGCATGATATTTTAGCTGGGTATTTTAGTTAGTGGAGAATGCATTTGCAAATTTTAAGCGGACCATTTTAATTTTGTTTTTAATTTAATTGATATATGGTTAATTAATTTATTATTTGTTTTTATTAAATAAAACATATCAATAATTTACATAAATAAATAAATTACTCTAATTCAGTTCAAACCAACTCCATTACATAGAGCACTTCGATACGATCACAATGCAAAAAATCTCTTCTCAAACGGATCCCATTTGCACAAGTTATTAATTTTTTAAATTTATAAAAGTTTAAATATATTAATTAAAATTCAAACCACAGCAAAACGAGGCAGAATCGAGCCTTTTCAAAATAGGGCAGAATTCCCTACTTTCGTTTTTGACGCGTCCGACGAGTTAAAAACGCAAAAGGGAAATTCTGCCCCGTTTTGAAATCGCAAACACACCCTTACCTCTTATTGACACTAAACTACTATTATTTTTATTTGTCTCCTCTTATCAGTTGTGCTAGAAATTAGTACCGCTTACCAGACTTTCTATCTGACCTATTTTCTTCTTTCCATTTTCTTCCTCTTAGGCTCTCAATAAGGAAGTGCTTAGCTCGGATTGCTTTATTGACTTTTCTTTGAAGACTCTTGTAGAGATGTACTTTTTATCTTATTTTCTTTCCACAATTTGCTTGTACTTTCTATTGGCTATTTGGGGATACTTTTGTTTTGTACTATGATATTTCTTCCATGACTGAGATTGAGACTTGGCACTTTTAAGACACGTTCTTTTATTTGAAATAATTGAGAATGGTTAATGGTTTCGTCACTTTAATATAAATTGTCTTTTCTTCCATTGCTAATTTATACTTTATGTCATGTGAAATCTTCGTCTCAGTGATGATTATTTGTCGTTATACCAACAACACTTAAAATTCCTTAACTTGATTCTATATTTGGATAAAATTAAGGGGTGCAGGGTGTTACATCTTTTCCCCTAAAAATATGGGTTTGGTCCATCTCAAAACGGAGAACCTAGAGTGAAAGAGATTGTGTTGTGAAGAATTAGTTTGGTTTAAGGTTCTATTAATAGAATAGGCTAGGGGTCATAGACACTTGGATTCCTAGATTAAATCAAGGCCAACCACGTCACTCAACCAGTAGAAACTCACTATGTCATCAATTCAAAATTAGCAATAGGAGAAGGCCACATTAGCATTTTAAAAAAACGTTTCGTCATGTTTCATGCCTAGGTGAATTTTTGTCGAAACTTTTGGTCGGGTCTACCTACGAGTCAACCCAAGTGTCGACCCGACCTCTTATATTCATATATATTTTTTAATTTTTTTACGATATCCTTTTCATTTTAACTCCTTTCTTATAAACCAAATATGCAAGTTAACCGGAAAATTACCATGGACCCAATGTTACAACTCCCGTAGCCAAATTCTGATAATTTTACAAACTTATTATTTTATTAATTAGTTCTTTGTTAATTACTATGTATTAAAATTTAGGTTGTTACATTCTCTCCTCCTTATAGGATTTCATCCCTAAAATCATCAAGGATAGGGGAACAAGAAAAGTATTTTGATCCAAACATCTATAACCATCTACTCAAATGTCACTCATTAGCATCCACTGTCCTTAAGTTTTTTAACATGATTTATGTAGTTATGCAATAGTGTATATATCCCTAACTAACACAAAAAAATATGTGGTCTACTAATTCGTTTGACTTACTTTTTATTCATTATGTTTGTTCTATGTATCCAAATATATGTAAAAATCCTAATGATAACAAATAATTCTATATGCATGCTTTAAACATCGTTCATATGCAACATTCATTTGATCATCATCCATTATATAAAGCATGAAAATAAAGTAAAATGCACATACATTTATATGCATATGCCCATCAACCTAATTTGTTAATCACTAATAGTGCCTAACACTGTATATGCTCATCATCCCCGATAAAACCCGACTCGAAAGACCCAACCAAAAATCATTGAAATATATGTATTTTTAGTGTTATTTCCCACCCAAACCCAAACCTACCTGACTCGAACCAAAGCTCGGGTTGGGTCGGGTCCAGATTTTGGAAATGTATAGTTTAGACCCGACAAAACCGACCCACCTAGACCCGAGATCCGTCGGTTCGGGTCCAAGTCTATCGGGTCGGGTCTAATTGCCACCCCTAACTTCTGTATGGAAATGTGATGATATTGTTGTTAGGCTAGGTAATGTTTAATTCACTTATTATGTATTTGTTTTAGTGTCAGTTGTATTGTGAGCTAGTTTTTGTTGTGCTAGCGATGAACCACTGCTTATTCCCATGTGGTATTATGCAAAAATATTATGATGGGTTTTACTAGAATGCTATATTACACTATTGATATGTTGTGCAACCATGATATGTTCATTTGCAGCTATGGTATAGGAAATTTTCACATTTTGCAATGCATGTAAGAAAACACAAAACATAAAACTCAAAATGAAAACAAATAGGCCTTAAGCTTTTAGTTCATACAAATTAATTTCTTTAAATCAGGAAATTGTTTATGGTTCCAAACCCAGACCATTTACTCTTAACCATCATATTTTCTTATGCATGTTGGAGTCAGCATGATACAAAATTTGATTTGAGAGTTAGTGTACATTATTGCTTAAGTAGTTTAAAAGTTTTAATATTAGCACATGGTCAAAGATCATCAGACCACTTGGATCAATTGTTTAAATAATTTCATCGGTGCAACTTAGTGATATTTTTAGTTGGATGCAACTTAAAACTGGTCCTCGAATCAAATGGAAATTATTCCTTTATTTAATTGCAGAGAGTATATATTCTTTATTTCTTTCTTTAGCCAGTTATTGTTTTGCATGGATGTAAAGCATATTCGGTTGACAAACAAAAATTAAGGTGGCCGACTGACAATCTGTCCATAAATAGGTAAAGTTTTTCAATGATAAATGAGTAAAATTTGACTGTGGGCCATATTATATTGTCCACCTATTGTAGAAATTTTTGTCAATTTGATATTCATTTACACTGAATCCAAATTCACGGTCTTTGACTTTCTACCGCAACGAGTGTACTCTTATGATTAGGTTGGGTATGCACAGTGTAGTTATGTTAATATGAAAGCCTAGAATTTCAGTTGTGCAAGGGATACCACTTATAACTATATTTGCTATTTTAGCTTCATCATTTTAGTTAGCCTGCAGATATTTTATATTGTGCATATGACTATCAACATTCATTTATTTTACGGTTTTTCCTGTTTGATCAATATGAGTCTAAGGAATTGCAGGTTGGAAGGAACTACACCAGATTTGAGTGGAGTACCTCAACTTAGCTACATGTAAAACTTTATAATTATCTATTTAAATATTTTGTATTAGTGAAATAAAAAAATTTCAACTAAGTGATAGAATTTGTTGTTCAGAGATCTTAGGACATATCAATTGAAGGGTCATATACCTTTTAAGAAGCTTTTTATAAACATTACTACCATGTAAGTAATTCTCTTGACCCAACCATTTGTAGGCAATCATTATTATTGTTGTTATTATTAAGTAGATCCTTAAGCACTTATGTTTCCTTTGATTTTTAAATTTTAAGGCAACCCGTCTAGCAATTTTCTTAATGGAATCATTCCTTTCACTTTACTGCATTTCCTAAACTCTAGATATTATAAGTCTATTTCCCCAAACAATAATTTATTGTCTTAATGATTATTTGTTTTACATAATTACTTACTAGAAGTGGGTTGTCTTAAAAAATTATTTAGTCAATAAGTCATTCTCTAAAATCAATCATACTTCTTGTGATCTCTTCGAACTTTACAAGTATGTCATTGTGCAAATCTCTTAGAAACAATTTTTAAGTAGTTCAGTTCGTACTATATGGTAGAACATGACTTTTAGTATGAATCAAGCTCTAATCATCTATGATCCCTTCGAGTTGAGTACTCGTATATATTTTATAAGGATTTTAATTTGTCTTGTTATCAAATATTTTCTTCTTTTAACATTATCTTTTTTTTTTATACAAGCAGAGGTTTCCAGAACAACTCATTCACGGACATCTCAATGCTCCTAATCCTCCAGCAAATGCCACATTTTGTTTGCTCTGATCATTGTTTGGATGTAAGTATTTTTTTAAGATGAAACTAGTATTTCCACCGAAGTTTTTTAACACATACCCTCACATTAATTTCTTAGAATTTGTTAGTTTTTTTTTTAAATTTGGGCTAGTTTATCAAACTAACTACACATTAGTTGCCTGCATTTGATATTTCCTTTTTGATTTGATGTTATTTATCATGTTTTCAAAGGCTGGATCTAAATCATAACTACATTGACATTTTAATTCAATTAGTATAACATGGCACTTAGTTGGAAAATGATGATATGGACACTAACTGAAACTTTGAGATAGAAGTGACTAGCAAAGTAGTGGGAAGTGTAAAAACCATTGAAGAATTGTACTTTACAATATGATAATAGATGTATATTGTAATATTTTCAGTGTTCAAATAACCATCTATGGTTACTAAACCAATTTGTAACTACAGATACTGGACTTTACTGCCATTTTAAATGCTTTAGCTGAATCTGAAGCTGATACCAGCTGAGGAGGAAACAATATTCAAAATAAAGCTCCATTAATGAGTTTAATGGGGACAAAGATGAAGATTGCGCCATAGATTGGAATCCAGTTGCTCCTGGAAGGCTTGTCAGTGATATATTTTATATTTGTTGACTGTGTAACACATAATATTGAATAGTTATGTTGTGTGCATTAATGCTCCTCTTTGTGTTGTCTATTCTAAAAAAAATGGTCAGGTGATATTAATTCTCATATTCACCTCATGGTATATCAATTTGAACATGCATGTTTGTATGTGAGATAATGATAATGCATTGTTTGTATTATGATATGTTTGTATGTGAGATAATAATAATGTCATGTTCTTTTTTGATATTAATTTTATTGCTTATGGTACAACTTTGTTCGTATATGTTTGGCAAATTTATCTTTGTTTTTTAGCTATGCTATTTATTTCAGTGTTCACAGTTGAATGATTGTTACTTGTAATGCTGAAAGTGGAAAATAGGGAGAAAGTTTGTTAGTAGATTAGAAAGAGAATAGCGACAGATTATCGTCAAAATGGGTTGACTAATATCTATGATACATCGCTAGTCTCTTGTAATTAGCAAGGAGTTACAAATGTCTTTAATAAATAACAATTTATTATAATTACTTATCCATCGGTAAATTGTCAGTAAGGAAAAAAACAAAAAAAAAAGCTATATTTTTGTTATATATTTATTATAATGACGAAAAATTGTCAGAAAACTCACGCCAATATCGGTCGCAAAATTTTGACATAGTTATTGCCATGGTTTTTACCGACTTCCATGATCTATAGGAAATCTGCTGCTACAACCAATATAGTGACGTATTGGCAGCGGATTTTGCCGCTGTAAAATCAGCTTTTTCTTGTAGTGCAAGCAAAACATATTTTATTGTTTGACATATACAAATCCAGAATACTATAACTATTTAAGTAGTTTTCAAAATTACTGCCAGACACAATTAAAACTAGAATTTAATTAATCTACAGATCAAAATATCATTGCGAATTCAATTTACACTCAATTGCAGCAACAACATGTCCCAAAAGGCCGCTAGAAAGACAACTATTGTCTATATGATTAGCATAGAAATCGAAGATCAGCATGCACTAAGGTACAACTGGAACTCATATCTACTTCCTAATTTAAGTTTTCAAACATATGTGCTTGTGAACATCGAAATAAGTATATGAGATTTGAGATGTAGAAGGGATTGGGAAGAAAGTAAAACAACTCCAATAGAATTACTTTCCAAGTTGCATGCATGAAAGCTATCAAAGGGTAGCCCTGAATTGTAGCATGCATGATATGTCCTTGTGCTATAACTAAATTTGCATATTGGTACATTAGATCACAACCAAAGTTCTACATTAGAATAACCCAAAAAAATGCAATCGTTTGATATAAGAAATATTATGGTTGGGGTAGATGTCTTTTGGAAGAAATATAGCAGCAAACAAAAAATATGAGAAAAATATATATTTATATTTTCAAATCGCTATAGATAACATGAAGCCACTCAATGTGAAAGGCACAATATAGAATTGACATTAAATATGTTAGCATTTTTCATGATATTCACTGATTTAAAATAACATATTCTATCAATGACAATACAGGTTAGGAGAAATCTATGCATGCAAAGTAAAAAAAAACATATTAACTCTATGTGTGTGTGTGTGTGTGTCTATGACAAAGTAAAATAAATTGGAAACTATAGCATAAAACTAGGAATAAAGTAATAAAAAATAGAGATTTGACTGTTCTAAAGTATTTTTTTCATAACTCAGTGGTGGATATCATAACTCTTGCAACAAATGAACCCAGCTCAATACTTAAGCTCAATTTATCAATTGTTTGAGATGATAACTCTATCATTAACTTCAAAAATCAAGGAACAAAAGACCAGGAAAAGAAAGATGTATAAGTTATAAATACTGATAGCACCAACAAAATGTAATTGAACAAAATTTTTTGCCATGGACATAATTCCTTGGAATAAACTGCTACCACCACCTAAAACTGGAAGCAATGCAAACAGTAAACCCACCGCACAATCCTGAAAATAAACCATAACTGAAGAATAAGGGTTTCAATAGTAAGTTAACCATGTAATGCGCATTGGTGCAACTTTCATAGTCGAATTCTGCATTTTTTTTAACAAACTTACTATTTCGTTGATTAATTCTTTATTTAATTACTATGTTTCGAAATTCGGGTTGTTATAATTATACAATCTCGTAAGAAAATAACAATGCGATCGCTTCCTATCGGAAAACCTAGCAATATCAATTTAGTTTGCTAATTCAGATCAGCAAAATGAATGACTAATTCGTTTAGTTCGAAAGCAAATCGAGTGTTGTAAAATGAGTTTTTTTAAACATTAGGTATCTTTGAGAATTCTGGGAAGTGTCGCATTTCTTTGAGTATTCCAACATAATTTGATTCAGTATTGGTGAGATTATGCATAACGAAGCACCTTATTTGCTAGGATTTGCCTCTAGTATGGTTTCCTAGCGAATTACAGTTGTTATCATATTGAAATCCTTAAAGCTAGGGCTATGTAGAATAACAACCCATTTTGATCCCAAGAAAGGCCCAACTTTAACTTTCTGACATTGCATGATCATTTACATCCTATTTCTCTAAGTGGGGAAGTGCTTGATCATGTAATGCTCCATTTATAAGGTTTTAACCTTCTCCAAATAGGAATTTAAGCATTCTTCAAATAAAGATCGGTTTCTACTTATGACGGCTGATATACTTACTTAGCCATTGGGCTTACTTAGCCATTAGGCTGGGCTTTAGCCCACTATGTAAATACTTTGTAAATAAACCGTTGGCAACACTATTGTATAAAGCCAACGTACATGTACACTATCATCATTCAGTTTT
Source organism: Allium sativum (assembly GCA_030737875.1). Taxonomy (NCBI): domain Eukaryota; kingdom Viridiplantae; phylum Streptophyta; class Magnoliopsida; order Asparagales; family Amaryllidaceae; genus Allium; species Allium sativum. The sequence goes on along the minus strand of CM060916.1, from coordinate 742,195,393 downwards.
CAGTTTATCAAATTACATATTTTCTCTTTACATCCTGTTTCCATTATGGTATCAGAGCATACAAGCCTAACGGCATAAAATCAAAATTACAAATACTTTTGATTTCTAAAACATTGTAAGAGAGTGTATTCAAAATTGATACTCCTCAGATAGTTTGTCATCACTGGAGATCAGGACTGCCTCGCCAAGACGCAAAATCAGAGTATCTTCATCATCTTTTACATCTTGACTGCAGTTTTGGCCATCAGACCTTACAGTCTTCCTTTGGCGCGAGTTCTGGTTGCAGAAACCACCTTTTCAGGTGTTCTTGCCATCCAAGAGCCTCGCTTCCGTTGAAACTCTTACCCTCGTCACCTGAAATCCGGTTGCAAAATCACTTAACCGTGATTTCACCATCCTAGATCCCCTCTCTCATTCAAGAAGACACTTCTTGATTCTGAATATGACTGGAACAGATCAAGCAGCACTCAGCTCAGCTAACTCTGGCACCAATCCACCCACTGCACCTCCACCACCAAACTTCCAACTGATAAAACCCAAAAGCCACATAATCACCATCCCATTGGACGAAGATAATTACATGCTTTGGAAATTTCAAGTGGAAGCGGCATTGAAAGGCTATGGACTTCTTGATTTCATCAAAGGGACTGTACTGATCCCACCTGTCATCATATATGATAAAGATGGAAATCTGGTTAGCAATGAAGATTACTTAAACTTTCAGAAGCAAGACAATCTTCTTGTGTCATGGCTAATATCATCTATCAGTGCAAACATATTATCACGTGTGATAGGATGCAATACATCATATGCAATCTGGAATACTATTGAGCAAACATTCAGTGCACAATCAGCAGTAAGAGTCATGCTGTATAGAAGGCAGTTGCAATGCATAAAGAAAGATGAGATGCCCATGAATGAATATCTAACCAAAGTGAAAACTCTCTGTGACAAGCTAAACTCGACTGGACAGATAATAAGTGAAAGTGAACAAGTTCTTTATATCACTGGTGGATTAGATGAAGACTATGAATCTATAGTGACATTTATTGCCTCTCAAAAGAATGTACCTGATCTACAATATGTATATTCATCTCTTCTTGCACATGAAGGAAGAGTTGAACAGAAGAAGTTGTCTCAACCTGAGTATTCTGTCAACTATGCCTCCACGGCAAGAAACAGAGGACAGCAAAAAGGAAATGCTGGTCAAAATAATAAACAAGAAAGTAAGTTCTTTAGAGGAAATACATGCCAAAGAGGCTGAGGCAGAGGAGGAAGGTTCAACAATAACAACAGGCCAAAATGCCAAATCTGTGAGAAATTTGGCCGCATTGCAAGCAGGTGTTACTTCAGATTTAATACAGAATTCAATGTAAATCAACAAAATCAAAGAGCACCAAATGTCAATACAGCACAAGTGGGACAGCAAAGGACTAATGCAGAAAGTTCAAGAATGCAGACACAAGGATCAAACAATGATGATTCTAACAAATCAGATGATATAAACCTTGATGACTGGTACCCTGACTCAGGGGCAACAAATCATGTCACAAACAACTTGCAGAATCTGAACTTGGGAAACAAAAGCTATTCAGGTTTGTGTTCTGTTGCAATGGGTAGTGGTGAAACCATAGGTATATCACATATTGGATGTGGTTACATAAAGGGAAAAAGGGAGCTCTATTTAAATAACTTACTTAGAGTGCCCAAGATTAAGAAAAACTTGATTAGCGTATCACAATTTGCTAATGATAACCAGGTATACTTTGAGTTTCACCCAAACTATTGTCTTGTTAGGGACTTACTAAATAAGAACATATTACTACAGGGTAATTTGGATAAAGGCCTATACAGGTTCAAGAATCTGAAGTCAAGGGATGCCAATGATAATGGAAATCATTGTTATAATGTTGAAACTACTGCTGATAATCATGTTGAATCTATTGCTAATGATAGTAACATGTATAAAACTTTTGATGAATGGCATTGCAGATTAGGACATCCAAATATCAAAACTGTCAAACATATCTTAAATGAAAATAAAATTGATTGCAATGATGTACCTGACCATTTTGTGTGTAGACATTGCCAAATTGGCAAAAGTCATAAACTGCCCTTTCCTATGTCTGATACAAAATATGACAGACCACTAGAACTCATTGCTGCAGACCTATGGGGGCCCTCTCCAGTAAAAACAGATCATGGATACAGGTATTATCTTTCCTTTGTTAATGCTTTTACTAGATATACTTGGATTTATCTACTTAAAAACAAGTCAGATGCTTGTAATGTAACAATACAGTTTGTAACTCTGGTGGAAAACCAAACCAACTGTAAAGTTAAAGTCATGCAAACAGATGGTGGTGGTGAATTTAAATCACTAAAAAAATTCTTTGATAATAAAGGCATATTGCATAGAATGACTTGCCCACATACATCAGAACAGAATGGGTTGGTTGAGAGAAAACATAGGCACATAGTAGAGACAGGACTTACATTGATATCACAATCCTCGGTTCCCTTAAAATTTTGGTCAGAGGCTTTTGTGACATCAGTGTATTTAATAAACAGGATGCCTACTAAGGTCCTGAAATATAAAAGTCCACATGAAATGATGCACAATACAAAACCAGACTATTCTGAATTAAAAACATTTGGTTGCCTATGTTTTCCCTGTCTTAGACCCTATAACAGGCATAAGTTGAACTTGAGATCAAGTCCTTGTACATTCCTTGGTTATAGTGAAAACCAAAAAGGGTACAAATGTCTGAATAATGATGGGAGGTTATACATTTCAAGACATGTTGTGTTTGATGAACATATATTTCCTTTTGCAGAAAAAGATATCAAAACCACTAAAAGAATTATCAACACTGAGCGGTGTACTGTGGCTTCACCAGAGTTAGTAGAGCATATAGTGAACAGAAGCAAACAACATATGCATGATGAGAAAGAGGATGAAGAAAGTGTGCCTAGTACCAGATCTATCTACAGTCCAGCTAATTCTATAATTGGTGGAGATGACACTTACCACAATACTGGGAATAATGAGAGTACAGATACAGAATCAGCTGATAACAATAGCAACACCACCACAAACTCCAGCAGTGAAGATGAGCAACATAATCAAAACAGACATCACATGATAACAAGGGCCAAGCATGGCATATTCAAGCCTAAAGTGTATTCTATAGCTATAGAGGAGAGAGAACCTATCAATTATAATGAAGCAGCAAAGTGTCCAAAGTGGAAAAAGGCCATGGAGGAAGAGTATGCAAGCTTAATTAAAAACAAGACATGGAGTTTAGTGACTGCACCAAAGCACAAAAACATCATAGGATGTAAGTGAACCTACAAACTAAAGAGGGCAGCTGATGGTAGCATACAAAAACACAAAGACATACTGGTGGCCAAAGGATACACACAAGAATATGGGTTTGATTTCAAAGAGACATTTTCCCCAGTGATCAAATACTCTACAATAAGAATTATTATCTGTATAGCCTTACACAAACACTGGTGCATAAGACAACTTGATGTCTGCAATGCATTTCTAAATGTGGAATTGCAAGAGGATGTATATATGGAGCAACCAGATGGGTATAAGGCTGACCACAGTATGAATTATGTGTGTAAGCTGAACTGTAACACCCCACCTCCGTTAAGGTCACTCACAAAGGGAATGCCTTAACTTTGGTGGAGCATTTTAGTAAACAGAACAGAAACTTACAAGACAGATAGAATAGTACTTGAAAAATTTATAACTTTATTTCAATAGAAACCGAAATAAACTTGGTTACATCCTTTCAAATTACATTATCAGAATTCAAGTACAAAATATCGGTCTTGTACAAAAGCCTTCAGAATGCATAGTTTAAAATCATAATCCCCATAGAACGGAAGCTATACAGAGCCAAGTCATACTTTAAGCACTTCACGTAGAGAGAAATCTGGATCAAGCTAAAGTATTCCCTCCTTGGATAACCTGGGGGGGACGGAAGAAAGGAGGCGAAACAACAAGGGTCAGACAAAAAGTCTGGCAAGTCCAGTGATTTTCAGTTATGAACAGGTAATAATAACATGACATGAACATAAAACTGGATGAGAGATAGCTGTAACAGGTGTAGCAGATATAACAGAAGAACAGAATGACATAAGCTATTTCTTTACACTTCTCTGCACTAATACTAGTTTAATAGGATTAGGTGTCACCCTAATGTCTAAACTGAAACAGAAGCGGGTACAGAATAATTTAACAGAAACAGAACGCTAATAATGGGCCTTTACTACCCGATCAGAAACAGACAGAAGCAGAAACAGATTAATCCCTACGAAAACAGAATGTAGAATTAGGTGTACACTAGTAATGGGCCTTTACCACCCGAACAGACGGTACCACGCAGAAACAGACAGGTGTTACCACCCAACAGAAACAGACGGTACCAACAGAAACAGACAGAACTAAGTGTACCCTAAAACCCTACCCCAAGCGATCGACTCCCTAATACATAAATATCCTGTGTCGGCCCCACAGTAGGGTGTATCACTCCCTAAAGTGACAACCAATTGGCACAGACCTATTTACAGATGTCACGGCGTCTTACATCCTCAGAGGCAGACCGGGATCCATGCACGCACATGACCCGGTTGGAACGCACCGTCAACACCCCTCGCCATTATCAGAATGAACCGCTTATAATTAGTTCAGTAAGCGTGCCCGGACCCTACTTACTGTTGGGTCAAAGTTTTGATACCATAAAGGGTTACTGACTAATATGGGTCCCAAACAACAGATGACACAAGTAATTCCCCTCCTAACCTTGTGTCCCCAGACTAACAGATTTCAGCTTAACTTGTCTACAAGTTTCAGACATACAAAATTTAGATTAACTAGTTCACAGATTAGACAATCAAGTTAACAGGTTTTCAGACTAACGGATCAGATGTTCGGATTAACAGGCTTACAGATTAACTGGTTACAGATTATCTAACTTTGTATTGGGCCTACAGATTCACGAAACGGGTTTATCAGATTCATTGGTCCAATTGGTTTAACCTTACCCAACACATTTTAGACATCATATTTATCTCAGATTTTCATTAATTAAATATTAATGTCCAAACCTCTCACATTAGACTGACAGTTTGCGGCTACTGATTAGGCCGGTTGGTTCCGGGCAGGTTTCCGACGCAAACTGAGTCTAACCTCGGGTTTCAAGCACGTTATGACTAACTTCTCACATTAGAACCTATTGTTTGTGGCCACTGGAATATGCCGGGCGGTTCCGGGCAGAATTACGCCGCAAACTCATTCTAACCTCAAGTTAGCCATTTTCATCTTTGCGGCCAATTAATTAATGATTTACCATTTATGCCCACACCTAATATACAGGTCAATTATTCATAACTATAGCCAATTCAGATTATGTCAATAACGGACTAATTTTATCAACTCAACAGATATAGCAGATAACTGATTTTTTTCCAGATTAGGCGACTTGATGGATTTAGCAGATTAAGCAAACTAGCAGATTTAGCATTTTCAACAGACTTAGCAGATGACAGATTTGGCAGATAAACAAATCTAGCAGACTAGGCAGTAGAACAGAACTAGCAGATTAAGCAATATAACAGAACTAGCAGATTAAGCAATATAACAGAACTAGCAGATTAGGCAAATATAACACAATTTATCATTCCTTAAAGTTTCACAAACATATCTTGCCTAATTATAAATCTTGCCTAAGTTCACATGCATAAATAATAGTCTTGATTCACAATATTATCATATACCCTATGTTTGCATTAAATTTACATAGCACAGATTATGGTCATAAATTTACCATATATCATATGTTTCAATTTTTATTAAACTTGCATAGTACAGAAGATCCCTATATAAATTATACCAAATATAGCCATCGATTACTATGCATATCATATATCCCAAAGATCGCTTACTTAGTTGTTTATTTACATTAATAGATACCCTACTCTCATGTAAATCTTTATGCCTAAGCCATATTCTCTTTATCTCAAATCATATGTTCAATATAATTTATATTATAAATATAACATGTCCAGTCATATGTCTCAGATTTTGTTCTAGCTACAGTCCATGTTCTTTCCTCAAATCAGTCACCTATTGGTCATGCCTAATTCATACATCATTCATTTTATTGTCACAAACATTTTAGCGTATGTTAATCTCTTATGAGATTGGCTCAGGCTCGTGGTAGCCTGGCTATAGAACAGAAAGAGGAAAGAGATACAAAATAAGATAGATCCAGAACAGAACAGATACAACCTCAGATTCAGATTTACTATTCATGTCACAATTAGAATTAATGTTTATATCGGAAAATAACTGTACTTGCCTTGGTTGGATTAAAGAAAGAACTTTAGTTGTTGTAGAATCGTTGCAGAAGCTTTAATCTCTAATTTGAATTGAGTTGCTTAGGTTGATGTTGATTAGCTTCTAGTTTTGATTCCAGCAGAGTAGCGACGCCATTTTTATTTTTATTTTTATTTAGAATAGAGGCAGAGAAGAAGAAGAATAGAATTGTGTGTAGAGGAGGCTAGGTCTTAGGGTGTATTTATAGGTGTAGGAACTCATTTCAGCCATCAGATTAACCCTAAAACCAATCCGGACCATCAAAAATCATCCCAGGGCTTCAAAAATGGGTTCTGGGCCACCCCAGGCCGACCAGGTCGACCTGTACAGAGGGGGGGACGACACTATAGTCGACCTAGGGGGGGGGGCAGGTCGACTATAGTGTCGACACTATGGTCGACCTGGGTCAGTCTGCCAGAAAGTTGCTGAAATCTTGTTTTGGCCATATCTTGGTCATACGGACTCCGATTTTCGAAAACTCGGACTCTATTTCGCATATTTTTCCGAGAGGAACGCAACGGCGATGTACATTTTACCTAATTCCTGATTCTTGAATTAGTTATCCTTATTTTACTATCTTTTCCGTTACATACATCGTTATCAAACTAATTTTTCTTCTCTTCCATGTATTAATTAATTCTTCTTATGCATCACCATTATTTACCCATCATAAGCATATTTTTATATATTTTATTTTATTTTTAATTATATTAAAAATACGGGGTGTTACATTCTCTCCCCCTTAAAGGATTTCGTCCCCGAAATCTTCAAGTTAAGAAGAATGTGTCCTACCATCCAATCATCCATCTACTCAATCACCAATCACAGGCATTCATTGTCCTTAAGAGATTTCTAATGTTGTATGAACATATGCAAGAAGTGTGTGTATATGTTCCTTATCTAATGCAAAGATCAGGTGGTCCACTGATTCAGTTGACCTCCTAAATGCGAATTATGCCAGTGCCATGAGTCCAACATGTATGCAATTTTCCTACTCGATACATATCATTTCTATATGAGTGCACAACCATTCAGTCATATGCAACATCCATGTGCTGAGTCAATCATTTTGCATCCACAAAATTTAAAAATGCTCACACATCCATATGCAGTATGAGAGTGTTTTCGAGCCGATCTAGTGCATAGTGTGTGTATATGCATCCACGGGCAACCACTAGCAACCACTTGCATCCACTTGCAACCATCAAACATAACATGTCTCAAACACATGTTTACACCCATTAGTTTCTACCTAAAGTTCGAAGATTTGATCGATAGGATACAGTCGAATGATGGAAGCGAGTACAGATAGAACAAAAACTTGGTTCCCATTAGACATTGGTTGAGAGAATAATTCCCCTAAGTATCAACCCCAAAGACCGAGATCAATATCAGATTGACACTCAGAGGATTACCCTCTTTAGACAATGTCAAAACTGGAAATCTTAACCTTATCAGAGATATTCAGATATTTACAGACTACTAGTATAGATCAGATTACCAAATGATTCTTAGAAAACTAAGCATGATAAAATCCAGAAAGTATGCGTCCTACTTGACGCCTAACACAGATATCTCTCAAATCCCAACCTATCACCAGCAGATGAGTCGTAACCCCTATGGGGTTTGAGACTATAACCAGATCAGAAACAAGACTAGTATTAAAGTGCAGAGACCCAACTGCAGAATCAGAGTGTCAGAATCAGAAAGAGTTCTACTCAATAATCAGATAAAGAAATTAAACCTCATACAGATAGTTTTCCTATTTTTACCCTATCCACTAGCCTCGAGAGTGCTCGCCTGCCTTCCAGAAGTAGGTCCTGTCCTCTGCCCTTACCCTCGTTTCTTCGGGCAGTTCCCAGTGAAGTGTCCCATCTCACCACAGTTGAAGCAAGCGCCCTTCCTCTTTCTGCAATCCTTGTTCAGATAAGTCGAGCTTCCACAAGTAAAACACTTTTCTCCCCCTCATCTTCAGACTTTTCTTTCCTCTTGTGTTTCCTTTTTGCCTTCTTTTTGAACCAAGTTCATATCCATGGGTTTCTTATCTTTGGGTTGTGCTCCTTGGCCAAACTCCCTCATTCTCATCTTTACTATGCTTGTGTAACACGTTGACCAGTCCCTCGAAAGCTGCCTCCATCGCATGGAAAAATCCTACAAAGCTCGAAGGAAAATTAGCCGTAGGTGAAACTACTGCGGCTACAGATGGAAGTCGGGCACTTATTTGCCCTTTGACCGGTGTCGTAGACTTATCAAGCCTACAGAACCATGCCGCGATGAGGTTATCTCCCAGAAAGCCGGGAGCCCCGGAGAAAGAAGGAAACAAAGATTCAAACAGAGGATCAAAAGATAGATATATGGCTTTTGGAGATTATGTTTTTCAAAAATCTACCCGGAACCGATCGGCTTAACTAGTGGCTACAAACAATAGGACCCATGTGAGTAGTTGGTCATATCGCACTTAAAACCCGAGGTTAGACTAGGTTGTGGTGTAAAGCTACCTGGACCCGCCTGGCTTAACTAGTAACCACAACAAAGTCTAATGTGAGAGGTTGGGGTGCATTAAGTTAATTAATGCCACATGGTAGGGTTAAGTCATGGACTACTTGAATACTTAACCAATTAAACACGATGGGTTGGTAGGGTTAAGTCATGGACTACTTGAATACTTAACCAATTAAACACGATGGGTTGGTAGGGTTAAGTCATGGACTACTTGAATACTTAACCAATTAAACACGATGTATAAATAGGGTTAAGTCATTAACTGCTTGGATACACTTGACCGACTCAATACATGGTTAGGATAGGGTTAACCACACTTAACCCGCTTGAAATCCTAGTTACGAGGTCCTTTTCAGCAGTAACCCACTTGGGAGTATCTGGATACCCTGGACTAGGCTAGGGTGGGGCACGATTACTGGACTGATTGTAAGAGACCAAAAGAGACGGCTGAATGGGGCACCGGTTGTTCAGGCGGACCATGGTCGTGCACATTAAGTCCGGAGTTGAACATGGGCACCAGTAGGTTTAGACTGTGCGTGCTTGAATTGTGTCTGTGGTTTACACCTTAGGGCTGGATACACCCTAGGGTGGACCTTGCACAGTTAACTACATTTCATGATTAAGCCGTATGACACCGATACACGACGAGTTAGGCTTATAGGGAGCCGATCGACTAGACCGAGTAGTTGGACCTTGATTTAGGTCACCTCATGATATTGGGCCAGCTTTGGGCCAAGGGATCATTTCTTGTTTATACTTGACATGGATTGGAATACTAGTACACACTTGGTGCAACTTAACCTTGTATATGCGATGCCACACTTGATCTATCTTGTTAACTTTTCACCATGCCAGTTATCATCCTATGTTTCACCTCTGCTTTACATGTCCAGTTAACTTTATTAGTTTTTATACTAATAGTAGGTAGGACTTACCAGTCTTTTTGACTGATCCGTTTTCTTTCGCCTCTTTTCTTCCGTTTCCCCCCTAGGTTTACAAGGTGGGAACACTAGTACTTAGCTTGGATCTTTAGCTGCTTTTCTGGATAGCTCATGTACGGTTTGGACTTGAGCATGCTATGGCTTTATTCTACTTTGGGGATAGTTACTTTATGTTTTTTCCAGTTTTCAGTTTATGTTTCTAGACTTTGTTTTGTGGGAAAATAATGACCAAGTACTTTGATGTAACTTGACTATGGTTTTGAAATGTTAGTTTTTACCCGCTGCTTTATTTACTCTGTTTTTACTTATATGTTCTGTCTTGTGATATCTGCATGCATGTTTACCTCGTTTAACGCCCCTCCAAAACCAGTGCACTTGCAAGAGTGGCATTGGTGGAGGTGGGGTGTTACAGAGTAGATATTCTTTGTTTCTTTCTTTAGCCAGTTATTGTTTTGCATGGATGTAAAACATATTCGGTTGACAAAAAAAAATTAAGGTGGCCTATTGACAATCTGTCCATAAATAGGTAAAGTTTTTCAAAAAGAAATGAGTAAAATATGACTGTGGGACATATTATGTTGTCCACCCATTATAGAAATTCTTGTCAATTTCATATTCATTTACACTGAATCCAAGTTCACGGTCTTTGACTTTCTACCGCAACAAGTGTACTCCTATGATTAGGTTGGGTATGTACAGTGTAGTTAGGTTAATATAAAAGCCTAGAATTTTAGTTGTGCAAGGGATATTACTTATAACTATATTTGCTATTTTAGCTTCATCATTTTAGTTAGCCTGCAGATATTTTAAATTGTGCGTATGACTATCAACATTCATTTATTTTAGGGTTTTTCTTGTTTGATCAACATGAGTCTATGGAATTGCAGCTTGGAAGGAATTATACCAGATTTGAGTGGAGTACCTCAACTTAGCTACATGTAAAACTTTATAATTATCTATTTAAATATTTTGTATTAGTGAAATAAACAATTTTCAACTAAGTGATGGAATTTGTTGTTCATAGATCTTAGGACAGATCAATTGAAGGGTCATATACCTTTTAAGAAGCTTTTTATAAACATTACTACCATGTAAGTACTTCTCTTGACCCAACCATTTGTAGGAAATCATTATTATTGTTGTTATTATTAAGTAGATCCTTAAGCACATATGTTTCTTTTGATTTTTAAATTTTAAGGCAACTTGTCTAACAATTTTCTTAATGGAATCATTCCTTTCACTTTACTGCATTGCCTAAACTCTAGATATTGTAAGTCTATTTTCCCAAACAATATTTTTATTGTCTTAAATGATTATTTGTTTTACATAATTACTTACTAGAAGTAGGCTATCTTAGAAAATTAATTAGTCAATAAGTCATTTTCTAAAATCAATCACACTTCTTGTGATCTCTTTGAACTTTACAACTATGTCATTGTGTAGACCTCTTAGAAACAATTTTTAAGTAGTTCAGTTCGTACTATATGGTAGAACATGACTTTTAGTATGAATCAAACTCTGATCATGTATGATCCCTTCGAGTTGAGTACTCATATATATTTTATAAGGATTTTAGTTTGTCTACTTATCAAATATTTTCTTCTTTTAACATTATCTTTTTTTATACAAGTAGAGGTTTCTAGAATAACTCATTCACGAACATCTCAATGCTCCTAATCCTCTAGCAAATGCCACATTTTGTATGCTCTGTTCATTGTTTGGATGTAAGTATTTTTTTAAGATGAAACTAATATTTCCACCGATTAACACATGCCCTCACATTGATTTCTTAGAATTTATTAGTTTTTTTTTAAATTTAGGCTAGTTTTTCATACTAACTACACATTAGTTGCCTGAATTTGATATTTCCTTTTTGATTTGATGTTATTTATCATGTTTTCAAAGGCTAGATCTAAATCATAACTACATTGACATTTTAACTCAATTAGTATAATATGGCACTTAGTTGGAAAATGATGATATGGACACTGACTGTAACTTTGAGATAGAAGTGACTAGTAAAGTAGTGGAAGTGTAAAAACCATTGAAGAATTTACAATATGATAATAGATGTATATTGTAATATTTTCAGTGTTCAAATAACCATCTATGGTTACCAAACCAATTTGTAACTACAGATACTGTACTTTACCTCCATTTTAAATGCTTTAGCTGAATCTGAAGCTGATACCAGCTAAGGAGGAAACAATATTCAAAATAAAGCTCCATTAATGAGTTTGATGGGGACAAGGATGAAGATTGTGCCACGGATGGGAATCCAGTTGCTCCTGGAAGGCTTGTCACTGATATATTTTATATTTGTTGACTGTGTAACACAAAATAGTGAATAGTTATACCGTGTGCATTAATGCTCCTCTTTGTGTTGTCTATGCTAAAAAAAATGGTCAGGTGATAGTAATTGTCATATTTACCTCATGGTATATCAATTTGAACATGCATGTTTGTATGTGAGATAATGATAATGTACCGTTTGTATTATGATATGTTTGTATGTGAGATAATAATAATGTCGTGTTCTTTTTTGATATTAATTTTATTGCTTATGGTACAACTTTATTCGTATATGTTTGGCAAATTTATCTTTGTTTTTTGGCTATGCTATTTATTTCAGTGTTCACAGTTAAATGATTGTTACTGGTAACGCTGAAAGTGGAAAATAAGGAGAATGTTTGTTAGCAGATTAGAAAGAGAATAGCGACAGATTGCCGTCAAAATGGGTTCAATAATATCTATTATACGTCGCTAATCTCTTATAACTAGCAAGGATTTACAAATATCTTTAATAAATAATTATTTATTACAATTACTTATCCGTCGATAAATTGTCTGTAAAGGAAAAAAACTATATTTTTGTTATATATTTATTATAATGTCGAAAAATTGTCGGAAAACTCACGCCAATATCGGTCGCAAAATTTTGACATAGTTACTGTCATGGTTTTTACTGGCTACCATGATCTATAGGAAATCTGCCGCTACAACCAATATAGTGACATATTGGCAGCGGAATTTACCGCTACAAAATCAGCTTTTTCTAATACTGCAAGCAAAACATATTTTATTATTTGACAAATACAAATCCAGAATACTATAACTATTTAAGTATTTTACAAAAATACCACCAGAGACAATTAAAACTAGAATTTAATTAATCTACAGATCAACATATCACTACGAATTCAATTTAGACTCAATTGCAGCAGCAACATGTCCCAAACGGCCGCTAGAAAGACAACTGTTGTCTATATGATTAGCATAGGAATCGAAGATCAGCATGCACTAAGGTACAACTGGAACTCATATCTACTTCCTAATTTAAGTTTTCAAACATATGTGCCTGTGAACATCGAAATAAGTATATGAGATTTGAGATGTAGAAGGGACTGGGAAAAAAGGGAAGAAAGTAAAACAACTCCAATAGAATTAATATCCAAGTTGCATGCATGAAAGCTATCAAAGGGTAGCCCTGAATTGTAGCATGCATGACATGTCCTTGTACTATAACTAAATTTGCATATTGGTACATTAGATCACAACCAAAGTTCTACATTAGAATAACCTAAAAAAAAAATGCAATCATTTGATATTAGAAATATTATGGTTGGGGTAGATGTCTCTTGGAAGAAATATAACAGCAGACAAAAAATATTAGAAAAATATATATTTATATGTTCAAATCGCTGTAGATAACATGAAGCCACTCAATGTGAAAGACATAATATAGGGTTGGCATTAAATTTGTTAGCATTTTTCATGATATTCACTGATTTAAAATAACATATTCTATCAATGACAATACAGGTTAGGAGAAATCTATGCATGCAAAGTAAAAAAAAAAACGTATTAACTCTATGTGTGTGTGTGTGTTTATGACAAAGTAAAATAAATTGGAAACTACAGCATAAAACTAAGATTAATGTAATAAAAAAAATAGAGATTTTCCTGTTCTAAAGTATGTTGTCATAACTCAGTGGTGGATATCATAACTCTTGCAACAAATGAACCCAGCTCAATACTTAAGCTCAATTTATCACTTGTTTGAGATGATAACTCTATCATTAACTTCAAAAATCAAGGAACAAAAGACCAGGAAAAGAAAGACGTATAAGTTATAAATACTGACAGCACCAACAAATTGTAATTGAACAAAAATATTTGCCATGGACATAATTCCTTGGAATATACTGCTACCACCACCTAAAACTGGAAGCAATGCAAACAGTAAACCCACCGCACAATCCTGAATAAACCATAATTGAAGATTAAGGGTTCCAATAGTAAGTTGACCATGTAGTGCGCATTAGTGCTATTTCTTTCAACCAAAAACTTCGGCACCACTATCGTAGATGACATAAATAGAAAGCAACCAACAAAAACACCTTCAGATAATTTGGCACCATATAACATTGCAGCCACACTACAAAGTAACATAAGAATAAGAATCTGAAGTAAACCACCAAAGACAACAACTGGTCCAATAATTCACAAATCGTATGTGAACATTACCAAAAACTAACATGCTAAGTACATTCAAATTAAAGTTAACCAATGAAATACACCTAAAAATCGATGAATGAAATAGGCCGTAAAAGGGAAATAGGGATACCTGAAGCTTGAGCAAGGAATTAGCTACCATAGGAAACCAGAAGAACGGACGAAATCTGAGGGAAATTGAGAGTAAAGGAGAATTGATTAATGGAACCGCAACATGGACGGAAGAGTAGGGAAAGGGAATTATTTTTGCAAAGTGGCATGAGAGGAGCGGCAAATAGAAAACGTGGAGCCCTAAAAGTATTCAAGGCGTTGATACGTGAACTATATTCTTGTTAAGTATGTTTCACTGCATTTCATGTGTAAACGCTGAGAATTGATGTTGTTGAAACTAAGTTTCCTCGTAGAGTAAGCCTTTCCTTTGTGGGCTCTGTAGTTCCCATCTCCAAAAGGTGTACATAAATATTTGTTTTAATTAAGCTTCTCCTCTAAAAAATTTAGGTCATGTTCATCTCAAAAGGATAGAAACTAGAGAGGAAGAGAATGTTTTGTGTTGAATTAGCTTAGTTTAGATGTCTATTTATAGGTTAGTCCACGGATGTAAGACAACTGGATTTACAAATTAATCTAGGCCATCCACGTCACTCAACCAACACAAATTCGTCACGTCGACTAAAAATTCAAAACCAACGAATAAGATAAGGCCACGTAAGCATTTAAACCTAGAGTGGAAGAGATTGTGTTGTAATGAATTAGCTAGGTTTAGATGTCTATTTATTTATAGGTTGGTCTAGGAATCCAATACAAGTAAATTTATAAATTAATCTAGGCCGGCCATGTCACTAAGCCAACATAAATTCGCCACGTCGGCTAAAGATTCAAAACCAGCGAATAAGATAAGGCCACGTCATCATTTAAAACAAACGTTTCATCACGTTTCGTGCCTGGGTAAATTTTCGCTCAGGCTTTCGGTCAGTCAAACGAACTCCAAACATGGACAACCTATGGGTCTAGCCGACCTCTAATATTATTCTTTAATTTACTTTTTTGCATTATCTTTTTCGCTTTAATTTCATTTCTCATGAACCAAGTACGCAAATTGATCAAAAAGTTGTCATAGTTCCAACGGTGCAACTTTCGTAGTCGAATTCTGCATTTTTTTTTAAAAAACTTACTATTTTGTTGATTAATTCTTTATTTAATTACTGTATTTTGAAATTCGGGTTGTTATAATTATACAATCTCGTAAGAAAATAACAGTGTGATCGCTTCCTATAGGAAAACCTAGCAATATCAATTAAGTTTGCTAATTCAGATCAGCAAAGTGAATGACTAATTCGTTTAATTCGAAAGCAAGTCGAGTGTTGTAAAATGATTTTTTTTAAACATTAGGTATCTTTGAGAATTCTAGGAAGTGTCGCATTTCTTTGAGTATTCCAATATAACTTGATTCAGTATTGGTGAGATTATGCATAACGAAGCACCTTATTTGCTAGGATTTGCCTCTAGTATGGTTTCCTAGCGAATTACAGTTGTTATCATATTGAAATCCTTAAAGCTAGGGCTATGTAGAATAACAGCACATTTTGATCCCAAGAAAGGCCCAACTTTAACTTTCTGACATTGCGTGATCATTTACATCCTATTTCTCTAAGTGGGGAAGTGCTTGATCATGTAATGCTCCATTTATAAGGTTTTAACCTTCTCCAAACAGGAATTTAAGCATTCTTCCCGGGCTTGGAATTCCCCAAGGGGCTAATTCATGAAAAGTTACAAGCGGTTAGGCATGCATAACAACCTGATTCCTGATTTCTTTGTTATTTCCAATCTAGATATTAAAGCTTCATGCTTCACTTAGCTAGTTATCTTCTTGAATCCCAACTATACTATGCAGCTTTTTCTTCGTTCCTATAGTGTGCATTACCACTTTCGTGACTCTGTTAAACATTTGCCATTTAGAGCTTCATCCTTTTGAGACTCTATTTCACAGTCTACCAATGAACTCCTCAATAAGGTTGCTTAGTGCTTGTCCATTGATCATAATCTAAGGCAATATATTATATTATATTGACTCAGCTTGATACTCCACCACTTGTTAAGCCTGCCTAAAGTGTCATGTTTTTGCAGAACCTACATTAGGGGCTGGTCTGTGAGCACCTAGCTGGCGTGCGACTGTAAATAGTGCCTTAATTTCCTAGTTGCAACCATAATAGACAATATGTTAGCTTCTCCAGCATATGGTATCTTAACATCTGTCCAGTGAAATGCTAACTTACGTAATAGGCTGGGGGTTACACAGGATATTTTTCTCTAACCAAAGTTGCAGTCAGCGTATAATATTATATTGCCAAGTACAAATTATGGTCCACTCCTTCGATTGGTAAACAAAGAATTGGCAGTCTCTACAACTATTCCAACAAGTTCAAGAATGCAGTCAGGTACTTGTCCTTCTATATATATTTACCTTTCTCCATCTTGAATGCTTTGAAGAAGATATGCTTGTCTAAATCGGATCAAAGATGTTTCCTTTCCATTTAGGCTCTTTAACTCCTTCCAAGTTTCAAGAATTTTGATACATCTTTCGGTTAGCCTTAATTTCTCCAGAATGCATGATAAATCCCAAGAGTTTTCCTAATGGGACCCTAAAAATAGTTCTGCGGATTCAACTTCGTCTCATATCTTCAAGAAATCTACAAAATTTCTACCAGATGTAGGAAATGGTCTCAGGCTCTTTTGGATTTCATAAGCATGGTGTTTATATAAACATCCATAGTTGTCCCAATCTGTTTGGCGAATATCTTGTTTACTTGTCGCTTGTAGGTCGCCTCCAAATTACAGAGTCCAAACAATGAGACCTTATGATATTAGAGTCCTTGATCACTGATAAATGCTAGGATTGTCTCGCATGTCCTTAAAGAGGAATGACAGCTTAGAATTAATAGTCCCACATCACAGAATATATTGAAGGACAAGTACCTCACAATAAAGTTAGTGTGATCTTGAATAACTTTGTGCATTTGGTTACATGGAGAGTAATCTTCCGTGAAAGATAAAATTACATGCCAAGCAGTCTCATCCACTTGATCAATTGTCACTAAAAATCAAGTTAGAGAGACAAATGCGATTTCACCATTTGTCATTTGGCTTCTTAATGAGAAACGGGTTAGCAATCCATTTCGAGCATCTGATTCTTTGATGAAGACGTTTACCAGAAGGGTAAATTTAGCGCAACCGGCTGCTTTGTGCTTAAATTCCTCTTTTTTTCTATACCGAGGAATTCCAAGGATTAACATTTAGAGTGTGTCAAACTATTAAAGGATATATCCATGACTGTTTACATGTGACCATGCAAAAAATTCTAGTACTTCATATGAAAATAAGCTTAGCTGTATTCTAAGACTATTCCAAGTAGACACGATTTCCATTAATCACATAGGGTCATTGTTGTAGACTTCCATAAATTCCACTGCCTCTTAGGGCTAAGTTATAGCCCTATCTCCTCATCTCTCAGGTTAAGCTCATCGCGAGAGGGGCCCTCCTTTAACTTTCACGCGAGGGAGTTCCTAGAAGATAAAGTGATCACTATGCCCTTCCCTTTTGTCCTTCACTTATTTTCCAAAAGCTTGGATGCATAGTACTCTCTAGCCACATTTTGGTTTCCTTTTGCCAATCTTACCCCCACTCGCCATTGGAAACATCATGGTTAAGCACCTCCGATTCCTTGACTGCATAGAAGCCTGATAAGGTTAGTTTACCATAAAAGCATTGTAAGTTGATAAACCATCAACTAAAATGAAAGTTTGCTTTCATATGGACGATCAATGATAGGTTCTAGTCTAAGCAGACAAATCCAATTTCACTAAAGGTATTGTGTCTTCTCTAGCAAAGCTACGGAACTTTTGGACCTCAGTGCCGGCCCGGGCCATTCTGTTGCCCTAGCCTAGGTTTGCAAAAGTAAGAAGGTGACAGAGGAGAAAATAGACAAAGCTGATGCTCCTAGATTTGAACCCACGTCCTTATATGTATTTTCTTTAGAGTTTATCAAGTTGCGACTATGTCTCACACATAAAAGTTTCAAATATACATATATAATTTCTTCTAACCTGCTGCCCCAAAACACCACCAGCTGCCTCCACATCGTCGGTAGCCCTAGTCGATGGGCTCTTTCGACTACCCTCCGGGTCGGGCCTGCTTTTGGTTACATGGTGCAATTAACGTCCTCATAAACAACCCTATCAAACCTAACCTTAAACAATTACCTAAAATCCATTATCAATTAAAATCTGATGCACCTCCTTTGGGTCGACTTTAGTTGTTATCACTGTAGGGTTAGTGTGTGTGGGTACTCCTTATTCCATAGGTCGGCATCACTAAAGTTGACCTCCTCTTGCTCTTAACACTACAACTTGGTTATTGGATCCTTATCTATGCTTATACGTAAGCATATAAGTTTTTTTAATGACTTTGCATATCTCTCCATCTTCGCCGAACTTCTATTAGCCAATCTCATCCTTCCACTAGGGTATTAATCCTCGATTCCCCATCTTTTCTTTATTTAACATTAGATCCCATACCCTTATCTTTAGTGGGGACTACCACAGAAGATATTGTTCAAGAGAATATAGGAGCGTTTAGGTCACAACATGTCCTTTACCTTCCTCATTCGAATGTGTTCCATAATGGCGTCCCATAGATGGTGACATTCATTAGTGTTCTTCCCATGAGAGTCATCGAATCTGCAATACTTATTTGTTTTAGCTTCAGTGCCTTTCTTCGAAGCAGGTTTGTTGTACTTTACTTATGCCTGCATGACTAAATAGATGCACTATGTCGCATAATTCAGATATGTGTAAGTGCCAAACTTATTGCTAGTTTTAGACCTTGTTTGCTTTAAAATCCCTGGTTATAGTTATTGTTGTATTGTTATTCTTTTGCTCTACAGTATTGCTTTCGTCATATTTGACCACAACATTCACATACTAGAAGATCACAATTATGGTTTGGTAATGAAATCAATTGCCTGCCTCGATGCATCTTCCTCTCTAACCGTATGTAACATCCCTAATTTTCAGTGATGAACATTATTCAAGATATTTAATTGGATAGGTTAAGTAAGAATTATTTAGGGGGTTAACAAGAATTATAAAATGGTTTGGCCTTAGTAGCTGGTTAATTTAAAATAACATAGGTGACGGCTGATGGAAGGCCATAGTGGAAAACATGAATTCCTTTATAAACATAGCCTTTTATTCTTTCATTTCTATTCTTTCACTCATAAAAACAAAACCTAAAACTACAAGCTAGGGAGGTTGGCCATTACAACTTTCATGGAAAAAGAAATCTAAGGGAAATATAGGAAGAATCTGACTTAGGACTCATCTGCAACAAATCTTAACTCAATACTCCATAAACGGCCTAATGCAATGAATTTGCAAGGTGCTGCTAGTCAAAATGTCCCGATACTTATACTATTTTAGTCCTACTACAACGTTTTATATTTAGTGTTACCTTAACCATAAAAATGTATTGCTCTAGATAAACAAGTGTAACACGATGCAACATTTTGTACAGTGTTGTTATAGCAGACATTTCCATGTCCTACGTGGCGATCCACACCACTAATTAAAACAATATCTCAACTATCCATCCACTCCGTCAATCCACATCTCACCTATTTCCATTTCTCCGTTTTATTTTCATTCACTCCCTTTCGTTCTAATCCACAAAATTTCAAAATATTCAATCCCTAATTTTCATTTCGTTAACCCCCAAAATTTCAAAATCTTCAATCCTTAATCTTCGATCTTGGGGGCACACATCTCCAATCGGTCCTTAGCGAAATCAGATATGGGTTTCTAGTGATTCAATCATTGTTTCGAAAATTAAATCAAGATCAAGGCATTAGAGAAATTGAGTTATTCTGCGTATTCAACTTCCAAATTGCTGTAGGATTTGTTATTACCGCATCTTTTGATCATTCTGTATAAGGTAAGAATTTTATTGTTGGATTTAAATAGTTAGATTTAGGGCTTTAATTTCGTTTGTGGGTTTGATGGTACTAACAGTGACAATCCTTAAAATGTTGTTGTAAGGATTGGTATCAGTTCGATGTTGTTGTAAGGATTTAGGGCTTCGGTTTCGTTTGTAATACTGCACATTTCTCTTCACTATTGGCTTTGTGTGCTAAGTCTTCTTTGATTAAACCTGTAAGGAGCATAACATCTACAAGCAGCTCCTTGGTTTCATTCGAAACTTCACCATTTTGCTTTTCAACATGTCTTATACTTTGTGTATTCTCATCTTGGTTGACATTGTGACTTCCATGCCATGCAGTATGATTGAAGTTTTGCTTTAGTAATGTATCAGGTGGTTCAGGTAATACCATTTCCTTTTCATTCATGACTTTGTGCTATATTTTATCTTCTATTATTTGGCAACCAATCAATTCAATCACTATTTGCACATTTCTAAGACCCATAGTCTCAGCACCAATGGTTTCAAATGACCCATTCTCTCTAACTATAGTATAATCATCTGACTTTGTTGGATTAACAATATCACTCCTATTAATCTTTTTATCACTCAACACTTGGTTATTTGCTTCAACAAATAAGTCCTTCATCTTTGCAAAACCATCAACTTCACGCTGTGATAAAAGAATATCTAACCTATATACTATTTCAATCTGATATGTTTCAACTTTGATTTCGTTTGTTCGTTTGTGGATTTGTAAGAAAATGTTAAAATGTGAAAATGGGTCTGGTAGGCCATACATATGGCTATTATTTTACATTTATCAATAGCCCACATCATCATTGCCATAAGGAGATAATTTTATGGAAGCCTACATGCCTTACCTGTCAATTTCTAAGAGCACTTGGAGTACTACTGTGACACCCCACGTCCGTTAATGTCACTCACAAAGAGAATGCATTAAGTTTCGTGAAGCGTTATAGGTAAACATATGCATAATATTACAAGACAAATATAAATAAGATAGCAGCGGAAATTCAAATTTTTATTTCAAACACAAATCATACATCGTGGTCCAAAATACCATAAGTCACAAAAACCATTACAAGAACATAGCTTCTGTCTTGTACCATCAGAGTACATAAATATAAGAAGCATAACATAATTCCCCAAGAAAAAAAGCTAAGCCATAGTAGAGATAAGAACTTGAGCCATACTTCAAAAGCAGATCTAGCAAGATGATAATTGAGTCCTAACTAACCCTGAGTATTCCCGCCCAAAGAACATGGGGGGGGGGGGGGAACGGAAGAAAGAAGAGGAAACAAAAAGGGTTAAACATAAAGTCTGGCAAGTCTAGTTACTTTTAGCAAGTAAATAAATAAAAGTAGCATGACAGACATATAAAGTGGATAAGAGAGAGATCACTACATAAATGGCAGGTGTGACAAGGTAGACAGGAAAAGGTGTACACATGTTCTAAAATTTACTCTGCACTATTACTAGTATAACTAGAATGAGATGATCCCTTCCACTAGGTGGTAGACTTAGGCATACGTCCAAATGTATCCTATCTACTACCTTAATCAATCAGCTCCCTACTCCATAGATACTCTGTGCTGGCCCTACAATAGGATGTATCACGTCCTAAAGTGGCAACCCCTCACTGATATGCATAGCCCCATATCTATAGGTGTCACGGCCGTTTTTATCCCCTTCAGCCCGGCTCACGCACGCACGTGGTCCGGTCGGTTTGCGCCGCCAACACCGCCTCCACGTTTGGATCTCCTGCAATCAGTCAGTAAGCATGCCCCTTCTTTGACCTAGTTCGGAGTTCTCTACTCGATACATACTCCGAGTTACTGACTGAAATGAGTCCCACACAATATGATATAAGCTCTCCCCTTTGTCTTGTATCCCCCACTAGGTTTTCCATAGGTTATATTTACCCTAAAGGTGTCTTTAATTATATAACCCTAATCTTTCTACCGGTTATGCTTACCACTAGGTGTCTTTAATTACATAACCTTATCGGGCTAAGTTTGTGTGCTTATATGTAAATATTACCCACCCCCTCAGAATTACTTAACTAACCCACTGTCCAAACAACTCTACTTAACCCTAACTTTAGTTCATAATCATACAATCCATATGGATTAGATTAGTTTAAGTAGTCCAATTCATTACCATATCTATTTATGGTTTATAACGGGCTAGACCTCCCACATTAGGCCTACAACTTATGGATGCTGGATATGCTGGTCGGGTCCGGGCAGACTTCTTCCACAAGTTAGGCCTAACGTCATGTCATAGCCCGATTCGTATTTATGCACTTAGGCCTCTCACATTAGGTTCAACATTAGTGGCTGCTAGATATGTCAGTCGAGTCCGGGCATACTTCCACCACTAATGCGACCTAACCTCGTGTCATAAGTGAAATTACAATTCCTAATTGTAATTATTAGACATTTCATTCTTATCAAATTCTTACCTATATCTTTATAGGTGATTATCTCCCTAATTTCCCCTTTTTGAATTATATGTCCAATTTCATAAACATTACTTTGATTATGCTAATTCTAACTTTTTTCCCCCGTTCTCTAGCTAATGCATTCGTGTATATTTGGTGGCATTTAGGCTAGAAAGTAGCCTAGTCATAAACAATAAAGGAAAACGATGGGAATATGACAAAGGCGATTGTTTTGGCATAAACATAAACTAGCATGGGGATAAGGTGGACATATGAGCATAAATCTGATGAACTTGTAGCAATTACTAGTTCTAACATAACTATGACGTCATAGTGAGCATAATAAGATCTAAATTAACCATTTAGATGTCCAACTATTTAGATCTAACATAGTAGGCACAAGATGATAAACTGGATCCAATAAACTATTTAAATGTCCACATAATTCAGATCCAATAGTAAAAAGCAGATTGAACACAAATGAGTTTTAGATTCACATAATAACATGTCATAGAAGGTACAATATATCCGACTAGATAGAGCTTTAGATCCAAATCCTAACCAATTTGTAATGTCATTAATCAGAATTTATAATGGATCTGATATAATCTAGGCATATAAATAAATCCAAGTCATAGTCGTGTCATATTTACTTTTAAATATTCAAATCTAAAAGCAACTAGAGACTCACAGTGTTAGGATTAGAAAATAGAAGAAGAATGGATCTTGAATCTCTAAGTTTGATTTGCAAAGATGATAGTTGTAGGAGTTTAACGGATCCAATTCAGTTCAGACACCAGCAGAGTTTGGCCCCCATGAATTCTCAATGAAGAAAACAGGAGGAATGGACACATATTTATAGCTGCACTACCTCTGAAATCGACTGCCACATCAGCCCTAGGGGTGTCGACACCCCTGTGGGTGGGTCGACCCTGGTGTCGACACCCCTTAAGGGAAGGTCGAGCCCCTAGAGCGGGAAAACTGCTACCACTTTTTATTTTTCAAATTCGAACAGTTCTGGATAAGATTCTGACTCCGACTCATGTGTATATATATATAATCTTTCTGCGTGTATACAAACTCAAAACCCTCATAACTTCTACACATGATGTTCGTTTTACACAAACTAAATGTCTATCTTGATCAGAATTTCGAGACGGACGCAATGGCATAGTCCTTTCCCATAATTATGAATATTAAATTAGTTATTATTTAATTTACCCTCTTTTAGTGTCGTTAAAAATTCAGGGAGTTACATTCTCCCCTACTTAAAGGATTTCATCCTAGAAATCTCTAAGTTAAGAAGAATACATATCCTACCATCCATCATCCATCTACTCATCCATTAATCACTGGCATCCATTATCCTTAAAGATTTCTAATGCTTATATGAATATATGCAAAGGTGTGTGTATATGTCCCAACACTAATGCGGAAATCAGGTGGTCTACTGATTCAGTTGACCTCCTTAACGCAAGATATGTTAGTGCCATGAATTGAATATGTATGCAAATAATCCTATTATAACATGTAAGTTCTATATATGTGCACACTCATTCGTCCAAATGCAACATCCATATGCTAATACATCCATTTCCATCCATAAAAAAAAGAAAATGCACACACATCCATATGCAGTATGAGAGTGATTGAGCCAGTCTAGTGCCTAATGTGTGTGTGTATGCATCCATAGGCAACCACTAGCAAACACTGGCATCCACTTGCATCCATCAAACATAACATGTCTCAAACACATGTCAAAAACATACCCTCGAAAATACTATGGAAAGGATATACTCAAATGATAAAAACAAGTATCGGTAAAGCTCTGGAAAAAGGAGTTAAGAACATACCCTTGAAAAGGAAAGGGTACGAAGCATGAATCTTATCTTCGGTCTCCCAAGTCGCATCTTCTGGGTTATATCCCCCATTGAACCTCTATCAACTTGATCTCTTTATTGCGTAGCTCTTAACTTCTGATCCAAGAATACGGGTAAGGACTCGCCTGACTGTCGCCTCCCGTTCCACTTCTACCTCTTCTAATACACTCGGCTCAACAACTTCTGCGGTGTCATGCAGGCACTTCTACAAATGAGAAGCATGGAAAACATCATGAACGCCGGATAGATTTTCTGGCAGCTTTACTCTATAGGCCATTTGGCCAATCCTTTCGGTTATAGGAAACGGTCCCACAAATCTGGGTGCAACTTCCCTATAGATCCGAAGCGAACCACATTCCTTAAAGGTGATACTTTGATAAAAACTAAGTCTCCCACTTCAAATTCGATGTCAGTCCTTCTCTTGTCTGCATATGACTTTTGCCTATCCTGGGCTGTCTTCATCGGCCTTCGAATAAGGTCAATCTTTTCGGACGTTTCCCTAACCATATCTGGTCCAAGTAATAATCTTTCTGTAGATTCCCACCAACAAGTTGGTGATCTATAGGATCGTCCGTACAATGCTTCGAAGGGTGCCATGCCGATGCTGGCTTGAAAATTATTGTTATAGGAGAACTCTACTAAAGGAAGATGCTCTTCCCAAGTGTCTCCGATGTCTAAGATACACATCCTCAAAAGATCTTCAATAATTTTATTCACTCTCTCCGTATGCCCATCGGTTTGAGGATGATAAGTGGTGCTCAAACACAACTGTATACCTAATGCTTCTTGCAGGCTCCTCCAAAATTTACTGGTAAAGATGGGATCATGGTCGCTTACGATGCTGGAAGGTACTCCATGAAGACGAACTATCTCCCGAACATAAATTGTTGCCAACCATGATGTCGTCCTCTTACTCTTAACTAGAAAAAAGTGAGCGCTCTTAGTGAGTCTATCTACCACAACCCAAATATTGGTGTTGCCTTTCTTTGATCTAGGAAAACCATCTATGAAATCCATAAAGACGCTCTCCCATTTCCACTAAGGAACCACTAAAGGATGAAGTAAGCCGCCGGGCTTCTTATGCTCAGGTTTAACTTGCTGGCAAACTAAACACTGAAAAACAAACTCTGCCACATCTTTCTTTATCCCAGCCCAAAAGAAAACCCTCTTCATGTCTCTGTACATTTTATCATCGCCTGGATGAATTGTCATCTTAGAATGGTGGGCTTCTTCTAGGAATGCCTTTATCATGATTCCAGTTTGAGGAACGCAAAGCCTTCCATCTCGTTGCAACCACCCCTTTTCATCTATGGCATATCTACTGAGGTGATTAGAAGTCTCCCTTTTTTTGAGCTTTTCATGATGTCTAAAATCTGTGGGTCACCTTGCTGCGAAGCTCCTATCTGATCCATAAGAGTTGGTCATATTTCTAACGATGCAAACAAATCAGGCAAAATCTCGATGGAAGGTCTAAAATCAAAAGCTGATATGAACTCCAAGCTCTTCCTCTCCCCAAACAGAGGACTCAAGGTCATCTTCTGCCTACTTAGTGTGTCTGCCACCTCATTACCCTTGCCAGGGGTATAAGCAATCTCAAAATCATAAGAAGCTAGGAACTCCATCCACCGTTGCTGCCTTAAATTAAGATCTTACTGCGAGAACATATACTTGAGAGATTTATGATCGGTGTGTAACTCGAATTTCTCTCCAAGTAAATAATGGCGCCATGTCTTAAGCGCGAATACTATGGCAGCTAGCTCTAGATCATTGGTGGGGTAGTTCTTCTCATGAACTCTCAACTTTTTACTCCATAACACACTAATTTCCCATCTTGCATTAGAACCGCTCTAAGCTATGTACCACCAATATCAGTGTAAACCGTAAACATTTTGTTCCCATCGGGCAAGGTCAAGACTGGGGCAGTTGTCAGAGCCCTTTTCAGTCGTTGGAAAGCAACATCATAATCTATATCCCATGGAAATGCCAAATTCTTCTTTGTCGGCCTGGTGAGTGGGGCTGATATCTTTGCGAAGTCCTTAATGAACTTCCCACAATAACCTGCCAACCCAAGAAAGCTGCTCACCTCCGTTGCACTTTTAGGAATCTGCCAATCTTGCACTGCAATCGCCTTTGTGGGATCTACAACTATCCCTTCTTTGGAGACCACATGCCCTAAGAATCTCACCTCTTTTCTCAAAAAATGGCATTTGGAGAACTTTGCCTTAAGCTGATGCGCACAGAGAGTTTTCAAGACTTCTCTCAAGTGTTGGGCATGCTCTTATTCTCTTTTGGAGAAGATCAAGATATTGTCAACAAAGACCACGTCAAATTTGTTTAGAAACTCCTGAAACACCCTACTCATCAAATCAACAAAATAGGAGGGTGCATTCGTCAACCCAAAAGGCATAACTACTCAGCCACCCTCAACTGATGAAACCCAGTGTCCAAGTCTAACTGAGAAAATACCGAGACACCAACAAGCTGATCAAATAAATCATCAATCCTCGGGAGTGGGTGCCTATTCTTCTTAGTGAGTTTATTCAACTCTCTATAGTCCACACACAAACGAAGCGAACCATCCGCCTTAGTTGCAAATACAACTGGTGCACCCCATTCAGATATGCTTCGTCTTATAAATCCTTTCTCAAGTAGCTCTCCTGCTTGCTTACTCAACTCCCTTCTTTCCCTCGGAGCCATACGGCGCACTGGCAATGCAACTGGCTTTGTATTTTCCACCAAATATATACGAAAGTCGATCTCGCGCCTCGGAAGTAAACCCCGTACCTCATCAAAAACATCGGAATAATCTCGGAATACTGGAATAGTTTGCAAGTCATCGATAGATGCATCAAGAGACTCTAGGAAACTAAGCATACCCGACCCTTGTGGGTCACAAGAAATCTCGAGGGTCAGAAGTCTAACGACCCTCCTCTCACAATTCAGAATGGCACCATACGTGGTAAGCCAATCCATTCAAAGAATCAACCCATAGCCCATAAACCCGAGCATGTACGCGTCGCATTCAAACTCGACGCCTAACACAGACATTTTCAAACCCCAACAAATCATAGATAAATGAGCCGAACCACCAATGGGGTTTGAAACAACTATGGGATCCACTACCATACTAGTAATTTAGTGCAAAGATTCAACCACAGAACTAGACATAAATGAATGTGAAGCGCCAGAATAAAAAAGTGTTCTAATAGACTAATTAGAAAGAGAAAATTAAACCTTCCACGTAAATATTTCTACCTCTATCGGGAGCACTGATCGCGAGAGCATGCACCTGTCCTCAAGAAGTCCCTTCCCTTTGACCTTGTCCATGTGATCCCTGTTTCTTCGGGCACTCTCTAGCGAAGTGTCCGACCTCCCGTAATTAACGCAAGTGTCCTTCCTTCTCTTACAGTCTTTGATCAAGTGACCTTCTTTCCCATAATTGTGTCAAATCCTCTAGTCCTTGGCCTTGTCATTCTTCCCACCTTTCTTCTGCTGTTGTTGTTGTTTCCCCTTCTTGGGCCAAACCTATGTTTCATTAGCCTTTACTTCCTTCTTCTCTCCCTTGTCTTCCTCATGGATTAGGGCCATATCGACAAGCTTTTCAAAAGTGGCCCCCATTGGAATATGGGGCATGGCTAACCCATAAAGGGGTTCATTCAGCCCTTTAGCAAACCGCAAAGCCTTTTTGTGCGGCGTATCCACCAATTCTAACCTGAACCTTGCTAGCTGGTTGAATTTGTTCAAATATTCTTTTATCGTCAAGTTCCCTTGCTTGAGTATTAAGGATCTCTCAATTTGCATGCTTTTCTCGGCTTGGGAAAGAATTTTCGTTTCGAATCTCTGTCTAAAATCTTCCCAAGTTTCCACCGGACGTCCAGCTTGGTTGACTTCCCACCAAAATGAGGCTTCATCTTTCAGTAGCCAAGAAGCTAACTGAATCTTCCTTCTATCCTCAACTTCAAAGATTAAGAACAAGTCCTCTGTCTCCTTGAGCCAATCTACGCATCTACGAATGTCTCATTCCCACGGAATGACTTCCCTCCCATAGCATGGAAGTCTTTGCAGGTCTTGGTGAAGTTATCTTCTCTTGGAGGGGGAGGAGGAGGAATGACTGGTGCAGCCGGGGGAGGAACGTTTCTTAGGCCTTCGGCAGGCGCCGTGGCCTCCAGATACCTACGGAACCATCCATGTATCGTAGCGCCCTCTGGGATATTAGGAATGTTTTGTTCCCCAGACATGCTGAAAAGAAAAAGAAAGAGATTTAGACAAAGGACCAATGGATATTACATATGGCTTTAGGGAAATGTGTTCTTTTTCTTTCAAAACAGACTTTTCTTTTTGAAAATGCTTTCTTTTAGAACCTTTTTGAAAATAATGTTCAAAAACTTTATCCAATCTGGTAACCTTCAGCTCTGATACCATGTGTGACACTCCACATTTGTTAATGTCACTCACAAAGGGAATGCATTAAGTTTCATGAAGATTTATAGGTAAACAAATACAGAATATTACAAGATAGATATAAATAAGATAGTAGCGGAAATTCAAATTTTTATTTCAAACATAAATCATACATTGTGGTCCAATTACCATAAGTCACAAATACCATTAAAATAACATAGCTTCTGTCTTGTACCATAAGAGTACATAATTATAAAAAGCATAACATAATTCCCCAAGAAAAAGAGCTTAGCCGTAGTAGAGATAAGAACTTGAGCCATACTTCGAAAGCGGCTCTAGCGAGATGATAACTGAGTCCATACTAAGCCTGAGCATTCCCACCCTAAGAACCTGGAGGAAGGGGGAACGTAAGAAAGGAGAGGAAAAAATGGTCAGACATAAAGTCAGGCGAGTCTAGTTACTTTTAGCAAGTAAATAAATAAAAGTAGCATGACAGGCATATAAAGTGGATAAAAGATGACCACTACATAAATGGAAGGTATGATAAGAAAGCAGCTCTAGCGAGATGATAACTGAGTCCATACTAAGCCTGAGCATTCCCACCCTAAGAACTTGGAGGAAGGGGGAACGTAAGAAAGGAGAGGAAAAAAGGGTCAGACATAAAGTCAGGCGAGTCTAGTTACTTTTAGCAAGTAAATAAATAAAAGTAGCATGACAGGCATATAAAGTGGATAAGAGATAGACCACTACATAAATGGAAGGTGTGATAAGATAGACAGGATAAGGTGTACATGCTTTCCTAATGATTACTCTGCACTATTACTAGTATAACCAAAATGAGATGATCCCTTCCACTAGGTGGTAGACTTAGGCATACATCCAAATGTATCCTAACTACTACCCTAATCGATCAGCTCCCTACTCTGTATATACTATGTGTCGGCCCCACAGTAGGATGTATCACGTCCTAAAGTGGCAACCCCTCGCTGATATGCACCGCACCATATCTACAGGTGTCATGGTCGTCTTATCCCCTTCGGCCCGCGGTCGATTTGTGCCGCCAGCACCGCCTCCACGTTTGGATCTCTTACAATCAATCAGTAAGTATGCCCCTTATCCGACCTGGTTCAGAGTTCTCTACTCGATACATACTCTAGGTTACTGACTGAAATGGGTCCCACACAATATGATACAAGCTCTCCCCTTTGTCTTGTATCCCCCATTAGGTTTTCCACAGGTTATATTTACACAAAAGGTGTCTTTAATTATATAACCCCGATCTTTCTACCGGTTATGCTTACCACTAAATGTCTTTAATTACATAACCTTATCAGGCTAAGTTTGCGGGCCTATATGTAAATATTACCCAACCCCTTAGAATTACTTAACCCACCCACTGTCCAATCAACTCTACTTAACCCTAACTTTAGTTCATAATCATGCAATCCCTACGGATTAGATTAGGTGAAGTAGTCCAATTCATTACCATGTCCATTTATGGTTTATAATGGGCTAGACCTCCCACATTAGGCCTACAACTTATGGATGCTGGATATGCCGGTGGGGTCCGGGCAGACTTCTTCCACAAGTTGGGCCTAACGTCATGTGATAGCCCGATTCGTATTTGCGCACTTAGACCTCTCACATTAGGTTCAACATTAGTGGCTGCTGGATATGCCGGTCGGGTCCGGGAAGACTTCCACCACTAATGCAACATAACCTCGTGTCAAAAGTGAAATTACAATTCCTAATTGTAATTATTAGACATTTCATTCTTATCCAATTCTTACCTATGTCTTTCTAGTTGATTATATCCCTAATTTCCCCTTTTTGAATTATATGTCCAATTCATAAACATTACTTAGATTATGCCATTTCTAACCTTTTCCCCCTGTTCTCTAGCTAACGCGTTCACATATATTTGGCGGCATCTAGGCCAGAAAGTAGCCTAGTCATAAACAGTAAAGGAAAAATGATGGGAATATGACAAAGGTGAATGTTTTGCATAAACATAAACTAGCATGGTGATAAGGTGGATATATGAGCATAAATCTAATGAACTTGTAGCAATTACTAGTTCTAACATAACTATGATGTCATAGTGAGCATAATAAGATCTAAATTAACCATTTAGATGTCCAACTATTCAAATCTAACATAATAGGCACAAGATGAAAAACTAGATCTGATTGACTATTTAAATATGCACATAATTCATATCCAATAGTTAAAAGCAGATCTAACACAAATGTGGTTTAGATTCATATCATAGCATGTCATAGAAAGTACAATAGATCCGACTAGATAGAGGTTTAGATCCAAATTCTAACCAATTTATAATGTCATATAATCAGAATTTACATTGGATCTGATATAATCTAGGCATATGAACAAATCCAAGTCATAGTCGTGTCATATTACTTTTAAATATTCAAATCTAAAAGCAACTAGAGACTCACAGTGTTAGGATTAGAAAATAGAAGAAGAATGGATCTTGAAACTCTAAGTTAGATTTGCAAAGCTGATAGTTGTAGCAGATTAATTGATCCAATTCAATCCAGACACCGGCAGAGTTTGGCCTCCATGAATTCTCCATAAAGAAAACAGGAGGAATGGACACATATTTATAGCTGTAGCACCTCTGAAACCGACTACCACATCAGCCCTAGGGGTATCGACACCCCTGCGGGTGGGTCGACCCTGGTGTCGACACCCCTAAGGAGGGTCGATCCCGGTGTTGACACCCCTCTAGGGGGTCGACCCCTAGAGTGGGAAAACTGCCGCCACTTTTTGTTTTTCAAATTCGAACAGTTCTGTTTAAGATTCTAACTCATGTGTATATATAATCTTTCTACGCGTATTCAAACTTAAAACCCTCATAACTTTTTTATACGGTGTTCGTTTTACGCAAACCAAATGTTTATCTTGACAAGAATTTCGAGATGGACGCAATGTCGCAGTCCGTTTTCCATAATTCTGAATATTAAATTAGTTATTATTTAATTTATCCTCTTTTAGTGTCGTTAAAAATACAACTACCTATTAGCAATGGGCCATCCAAAATCACCCAGTTAGTACCGATAAATGCAATACGATGTTTGTCCATTGCCCTGTTTCTTGTTCGAGTGCTTGTGTAATTGATTTGTCCATCTTCTTGAACATACATAGTTGTTAAAAAATTAATTCATACACACAAGTACATGTGCATGTATTCATATTCACATGTATGTGTATATATATGTAGTATATATGTCCATCTTCGAGTTCAATGACCACTCAATCAATTTATACTTCAATAACAGTAGTAGGAAATAAGCTTTCCCACCGCAAAATCCCAGCGAAGATGAGGACTGTGAAGGGAGGGTCGAATGCGGGGAAGATGTTTTTTGGTTGCTCCATGTGACCTGTAAGTATAAATTAGGCATTTTTGGTTGCTTTGTTGATTATCGTATTTTTCAATCATGTTTTTATCGAGAATTTGACATATGTGCAGAATGGCGATTGCGGGTATTTTATGTGGCATGACAAAGTGTATGAAATCAATAGCAATGCTAAAATGGAAGATACTACTGTTAAATTGATGGAAAAAGAAAATACTATATCACAATTGCTCATGGAAAGGAAGACAATTGAAGACAAGCTGTTGAAGCAAAAGAAAAAGAGGGCAAAAGCCAATGAATTTGTGGTTGATATGAAGGTGGAGTTGGCCTTAAAGCGCATTAAATGTGGAAAGCATGAGAAAGGAGAAAAATTCTTTGCAAGAGCTTTAGCTATGTCATGGATAATGATTGGGATTGTTTTGAGTATACTTATGACAATGTAGTGAAGTGAATTACCATCTAAGTGAAATAGCATGAGTGGACAATTTTTTTTCATTTTTTTCATGTTTTGTCTTTTTGGAGTTTTTGATGACGAATTGTGATGTGTACTGTTGTATGTTTTGAAATGAATCTATGAATGGTGTTTTATGCAAGTGGTGTATGTGATATTATGCAAGTATCTTTTGCATTATTGTATGTGATATTATGCAAGTAGCTCACCGAAACAAATTCATAAATTTAATATTTATAGCAACATTTTTGGATGTTGCTACAGACACCTAAGGATGTTTCTATTGAACTAAATAAGGCTCTACTGTAACAATATTTGTTGTGTTGCCTTGATTGCCTTTAAGGCCTGTAGCAACAGATTTCATCACCCTAAAAACGTTGCCAAAGACCCATGCCAACATTTTTTGGACCTGTGCCAACAATTTTTTGCGTTGTGTTAGGCCATTTATGGCGTAGTGAGTCTTTTATCCAATCTTAGGTGAATAATATGCTCCATCTTTGTTATACTTGGCTATAAGTAATATTTGAATTGTGTTCGTATTTTCATGATTGCTTTCATGTTAATTTTGATGTTACTTCATTGTTTAGATAAAACAATGTTTGCTTATGCTTGTGTATGCATAGATTTGAAAAGGTTTTATGTAAGAACCTACAACGTTTTCATATTTAATCGGCATGAATTTCTTATATGATGTTTAACATGTTTTGGCAGATTGGTTTAAAATTTTCTAATTTTCTCAGCAATTAGGAACTTTCTATGAATTTCCTAGGGAAGAAATTGTTAATTAAGAATTTTAATTATTAGAAATAATTAGATGATGACTTTTGATCTGAAATTTCAACATTGGGTGGAGAGGATTAGCCTCGAATTTCTGTGAAATTTTGGGTTATTTCCCAGTTTTTTATGTTTTATTATGATTTTACTAAGCTAGGTAAGCTTAGGAATTAATATATTAATTAACATGTAATTAACCATTTTAAATGTTTTAACATTTTGAATCCTAAAAAGTTCAAATGGTAATTCAGAAAAGTATTCATTAAGCAATGACATTTTGTCAAATCATGTGGAGTAGGTGAAAAGATTTTCCTTGTTTTTAAAATAACCTCTCCATAAAGCATGTCGTCATTGTACGTGTGCGACAGAGTTGTTTTCCAATGTAAAAGAATATGTATTGTAACCAGCTTAACAAACTACTTTAATAAATAACTATTACACTTTATAAACTATCTTTCTTTATAAACTATTTTATTTTTAACTTATGTATAAATTAACTATTTTAACAATCAACTATTTATTTTATACACTTTTTAATATTTAACTATATATATAATTAACTAAAATTTGATAAATCATATTTTTAATTTCAAGACTATTTATATAAACTTTTATTGTCCTAAGTATTTATTTTCAAACGATTTCAAATATATATCTAAACTATTTTAATATATATTTCAACTATTTTAAATATTCAAATTGTTTTAAATTGGAATTATTTCAAGATTCTAAGTTTAATTTTAAATACTGATTTGAATGTGAAAGTATATTCTATCTTGGATATGTAATGATTTTAAAGCAAACTTAATATTTTGATATGAAGCATGAACCTTTTGAAATGTGAATATACCAACCGGTGTAAAATAAGCATTTGGTTGTTAAAGAGACCGGGATCAGGTATTGCCATACTCCCTGCCAATACCAAAAACCACTTTAATAACTGTGTAAGTGGTGGAGAATGCAGAATGAAGTAGGTTGGTTTGGTGAACGCTAATGGAATAATGTAAGAGAACGATGATGGATAGTCTTGACCTTCGGGCCATAACTATAATAACTAAAACAGGAGCTATACCGTGACCAAATGGGATTAGTTACCCCCATCGTCAACACTTTTTCCTTTATTACTGTAGTTCCTTGGTTCGATTGATTTGATGTGCATCCTTGATTTGGGGATGTTGTCTCGAGCGGGCGGTAGCTGTGGCTGCGCGTTACGACCAATCCGAGTGTGTAACTGATAGATTCTTACCCAGCGTATTGACCTCGTGTGCCTCGTCATATTATCTCGATCGAGCCTCCTACAATTTTGATTTGACATTGTACCTATAGAGTGCTCCTTGATGCCACCAGTTTACGTTGGGTTTACAGTACTTTATAGACTATGACGTTGATAAACAATGTAAGGGTAAAATTGTAATCCCTCTAACGTTACTTTAATATTTTGTATTTAACCATAGACAATATTATAATAGTGTATTGTAGTATATAGTACCTATTTTAATGGATGCTTTGGAGATAGGAACTCCCATAACATCTCTTAAGTTATTGCACTCACGAACACATTGGATATGAGATGTGAATTACTATAAGCATCTTTGATGCCGTGACACTCATATTATTATATGGTTTGATTTGACTGATATGAGAATATTTTAATTTTGATTGGAGTATTTTTTGTCTTTTCATTTGTGCTTTGGTCAAGCTGAGTTTTCTATTATCGAAGACCCTGTTATAAAGATGAAGATGGAGCTTGACAAACGTGTTTTTTAGTATTATTCCGTAGAATTTATTGGTATATTTTCTGAAAGTTTACCTCTAATAATTTTTGTAAAGTATGATTTATAGTATATGTTAAAAGCCTCATGAACTGTTTTTTATTTATTATATTTTGTCCTTCCACTACGAGATTCTATGATTGTTTTTCTTCTTTCTTCGTTTTCTTTTATTAATCGCAATAACTATATGCATTTTAGATTGATTTGAATCGACATTTGTGAATTATTATCGGCTTAAATGGTCAAAAATTCAGATAATTACATTGGTTGTGTTCCGAGGAAGAGGATCTTATATATTCAATGAATTTCGGAGTTGGACAACTTCTCCTCCGTACATACCATTCTGAATTCATGCGGTCCACCCGTGTCCTCAAGTCACGGTTCTCCCTTACTTGTCGGTCTATAGTTTTCCGCGTCTTTCTTAACATCTTCATTATGTTTAACATATCAGCCAAAGTAGCCACTCCCGTCACAGCGGAGGTGGCTACATTTATGTTTATATTTAGATAGGCAGTTTGATGATCCCCCCGTTCCTCCTGCGCCGACTTGAGGAAAAGATGCGCTATATGTGTGCCAAGTCGATATGGGACGATCATCAAGGAAGAATAACTCGAAATGAACCTGTCATATAACTCACATCGCATGGATAATCTATAATAATTAAATATACAATAGGATATAGTAGTGAAGCATAACTGAACAGAAAATCAAATCTCCATAAAATCATAGAATCTCAAATACAATACATCTTACTAAAGGAATCTCTTAATACAATATGCCTCACTACATCCCTCAGAGTATCAATAACATCAACATACAACTGAAATGGAAAAGAAATAATAAATAGTGATTGTACGCCAGCATCCTTCTCATCACTGCACAGTACTAACGATACCAAACCTGCTACTTGCTACTCAGTCTACCTATCAACTACATTGATGAATAACCCAAGGTAATAAGAGGGAAACATAAAACCTTGAGTCAGACAATAGTCTTAGTAAGCGAAAAAATAGCTAACAACAGTAGCACATGATAATATAAGTATAAGAGGATCAAGCATCCGATCTTCCCAGCAACTACCAAGTTAACATGTGAAAACCATCCATCACATGTCATTATAGAATAGGAAAGGAACACCCCCAATCCTGCTTCACTTCAACATTCTACGGCGATGGACTACCTAGAGAAAAATAGAGAATAAAATACACAATCAACCATAGCATCAAATATCCTAGCTATCATCGGCTATAGCCTTGAATCCATCGATAATCGAACTTGTTTTCAATGACCAAAATGGATAGTGGAAAATGTTCTAGCCAACTACCATACGCCATCATGGCATGTATGTTTGCCATATTGACGAAGACAACTAAACCCATCATGACTGCCCAGGGTACACGATTTATCGAATCTGGTCCTAACGGGAGTCCACACAATACCCCTGCTTTGGGTCTGCTAGAACACTTCGATTATCGACAATTCTTTGGCGCTTTAAACTTGTCAAGCCTTTCATCTCGGCGACCCAATTCATTCTCAAACCATTCCATTATCATCCATGATTGACTCCCATCCAGTCAATCCATCGTCATACTGAATCGTATATCGAATCATGACCAGTGTCACATCAACCGGGCTCTGACCACTTCGATGAGAGTTCACAATCGAAGCATCATCCATCATGGAGTTTCACATCAATCATCTGAAGTCCATTCCCAACCAAACTTCATCAGAAACCCCTGGAAGCCTCCACAGTCAAGCTCCCCAAAAACCACATGCAACAGGCGTCCCTTGACGGGTTGGTGATGACCCATACACTTAGCGAATTTTCGTTAAGTGATTAGCTCCAGACCTTTATCACCTTGAGTGCACTCTACCGGTCCATTCTTCAGTCATTTTGAACTTCCTTGGAAACTTCTGTCGGTCCATCCTTGTCTCGAATTATCATCCTTCGACCCATCTCGAATCAACCCCGAATGACTTGAAATATTGCTGACAACCTCGATTTACTATCACATTGAACTCACTTAAACCTCATCGCCATACGACCATCCCCCATGGGTCGGTGTCAACCTATCATGGGTCGGTGCTGACTCATGTAATTAGCTTATTTCAGCACGAAAATTTACATGCTCTAATCCATCCTCTTTCTGAGTGCCTCTGCCGAATTTCGTTTGAATCTGATCATCTAAACTCTGATTTGCTTTATTCTTCAATCATATGTTCCTACGGCAACCCATTCTAACAAACAACTCAAATAACGTAATCAATTCAATCAAACAAACATCAATTCATATAGCGATGAACCTACAAACATGAACAGTTTACAAAGATGGCATAAACATATCATAAACATAAGATCTAGCATGATTTGGATCTAAACATATGTATAAACATGATTAATCTAACATTTATCTGGTTAATATGACAAAATTAGGTTTTTCTAGGGTTTCTAAATTAGAATTAAATATATATGATCAGATCTACGGTGATTACAACATATATAAAGGAAATTAACATAATTTGACCCATTCAACCCTCTGCTTCTGTGTGAGAGACATCTATCACTCACTTAATCCCCAATTAGATGTAAATCCAATGAGATCATATCTAGATAGTGCTAAGAACCTTCGAATTTGATGCAGTTTGATGTGATCTAACTTCCATTGATGATGATCTATCTTCTACATGCAGTCTATTATGAATTTGATTGAATAGAACGGGGAAATAGGGTTTTAGGTTGAACCAAAGAATCACAGATGCCTAACCTAAAGTTTAGAATGAAGAGTATGACCCTAGTTCTCTTCCCGAGTCCCCTTATTTATAACTGGAGGTCACTAGTCTAATGGGCTTTGCTAATCAACCCATTAGTTGCTGACTAGTCTGCGTAACACAAGATGAAACTAAAAATATCGATTCCTCCCAACCCGTTGAACCAAATCTTTAATGTGGCCACTCTACAGAATCTTAAACCACAATGCTGATCCAATAATACTGATTTCAGCACGTTATTCGATCCCTATCAAAAGTTATGACCCAAACACTTATCTCAAGGGCAAAATGGTTATACTTGAATACGACAAAAACTCATGGACATGTCTCATATCCTCATAAACACCATAGCATAATATGAGAATGATTCCACAACTAGGGAATAAATATAATTATTTTACGATGGGTCAAAACATAAAATACGGGTCGTTACATTCTCCTCCTTTAGAAGTTTGGCTCGCGAAATTCTAAGCAAACACGAGCAAACAAGGTATTCCCCATGCCTACTATACACAAGCGACCAATCTACCATGCAATCTAGCATCCAACAATCCATGCATCCTAAAATCCTATCCTAGCATGCAGAACATCTAATAGTGAAAGACACAATGGTACAAGTAAGATACGATATATGGGACATACCACTCAAAGAGTTCTGGATGGGTCGACCTCATACTTTCTTATGTTTCCCACGTATAGTCGTCATTGTTCTCGCTCCGCCGTACCTTGAATAGCTTAACAACCTTACTCCTAAGTTGTTTCATGTCACTCCCCACGACGCGAAGCGGCTTACGTGGACTAAAAACTTTAGGCTCGACTTTCAAATATTCAAGTTGAGCTAGAGATACCACAACATTCGAGTCGTGCATGAACTTCTGTGGAAACGATACACACACTTGTCATCTTCTAGGTCCAATCTTTAAGCGAGCTTCCCAATATGCTCGATAATTGGAAATGGTAGAACAAATCTTGGTGCTAACTTTCCTTTCTTTCTAAAATGAACAATATTCCGTAGAGGCGAAATCTTAACGAATGCTAAATCTCCAACTGAAAACTTAAAATCCTTTTGTCGTTTATCGGTATAAATCTTTTAACGATCTTAGACTGCTTTCATTTGTTGCCGAATGATCTCAATGTTATCCATCGTTTCTCTAATCATCTTGGACCCAAGTACCAACTTTTCTCCAGTCTCTAACTAACAGGATGAGAATTATACGGTACGCCGTACAATGCCTCATATAGTGCCATTTAAATACTCGACCAGTAGTTGTTATTGTAAGCAAACTCGACTAAATGCAGATGGTGTTCCCACGATCCTCTAAAATCCAAGATACAAGCTGTAAGAAGATCTTTCAATCGTCGACTAACTTTCTTTGTCTGAACATCTGTCTGGGGATGATGAGTTGTACTCAAAAATATCTCGGTTCCCAATGTTTCTTACAAATTTTTCCAAAATCCACTGGTGAATAATGGATATCGATCGCTAACAATACTCTTCGGAATTCATGGAATCAAACTATCCACTGAAGATATAACACAAACAACTTTATATAGTCCTAGTTGATATGACAGGAATAAACCTTGCACTTTTGGTCAAACGATCCACAACAACCCAAATACTATCATTCCCTGTCCTTGTCCTAGATAATCCATCAATAAAATTCATCGACATTTGCTTTCATTTCCACATAGGAACTTCCAGTGGCTGTAATAATCCACTCGGTTTCTTTTGCTCGGCCTTTACCAAATGACAATTTATGCATTTTAAGATGAATTTTCGAACATTCCTTTACATACCTTCCTAGTAGTTAACTCGTTTCATATCTTGATACATCTCATTACTACCAGGATGAATAGTCAATCTAGAGTGATGATACTCCCTTAAAACTTCATCCCTTTAACCCATTCAAATAAGGAACAACAAATTGTCTACTCTTGCAAAGCCAATCATCTCGAACGATTTCGTAATCCTTAAACCCCTCGAGTTCCACTCTCATCAGTAACCCTCGAATGATTTTCGAAATCTTATCGCCTCATTTTTGTCCAATCCTTTCGATGGGAGTCGACTTAATCGACAAAATTGCTAACATCACGGGCTCTAACTCACAATGAGGTCTAAAATCAAACCTGGCCAAATACTCGAGATGTTTCCATTCCAAAAACATGGCCCACAATTTAGCATGTCTCCTGCTTAACGCATCAACCACTACGTCATCTTTTCCCGGGGTATAGGCTAAACCAAAGTCATACGACGCCAAAAACTCTAACTATCGCTGCTACCGAAGATTCAAATCCTCCTTGGAGAAAAGATACTTTAACTACTTATGATTTATAAATAACTCAAATCTAACGTCCAAAATATAATGCCTCCAAATCTTCAGAGCAAATAATATCGCCGCTAACTCCAAATCGTGAGTCGGGTAATTACTTACATGCGGCTTCAGTTATCGACTTGCATAAGCCATAATTCTATCCTTTTGCATTAACACTGCTCCAAGTCCGGTGCAACATGCATCAGTATATACTATCATCTCCTCATTACCACTATGAATAGTCAAAACAAGAGCACTTGTCAATCTCTCTTTCAAAATTCCAAAGGCATTTTCACACTTCGCATCCCACGCAAAGACCTGATTCTTTTTTGTCACTCCGGTTAACGGTGCAACTGTCTTAGAGAAATCCTTGATAAATCGTCGATAATATCCTGCTAAAGCAAGGAAACTTCTCACATATGCCGCATTCTTGGGTCGATCCCAATCTTGTATCGCTGCTACAATAGCGAAATCCACCGCTATTCCTTGTCCTGATACGACATGACCTAGAAATCTTACTTCCTCCTTCTAAAAGTGACATTTCAAAAGCTTAGCCCTCAATTGATGCTTTCGCAAGACTTATAAAACAATTCTCAAGTGCGTCTTGTGTTCCTCCTCAATGTTGGAGTAAACCAACATATTGTCCACGAACACAAGTACAAACTTGTTCAACTAATCTCCGAAGTCACGATTCATAAGATCCACAAAATATGTTGGCGCATTAGTTAATCCAAATGGCATCACTGGCCACTAATAAAATCCGGACAAGGTCCTAAAAGCGGTCTTCGACATATTATCCCTAGCCACTCTCAACTGGTGAAATCCTGTTGCCAAATCCGAAAAACATCTTTGATTTGTGAAGATGATCAAACAAGCCATCGATTTTTGGTTATGGATACTTGTTTTTCTTGGTCATCTTATTCAGCTTATGATAATCAACGTATAATTGCATCAATCCATCAACCTTGGTTGCAAACATGAATGGTGCACCCTATTTGGATACGCTTCTCCGAATGAATCGATTACGCAGTAGATCGTTCACTTGCACCTCTAACTCTCGCTGTTCCTTTAGAACCATTTGCCTAAGAGGCATAACAATAGGTTTAGCTCCATCCGCTAAATCGATCTAGAACTCGGTATCTCGATGCGGCGGCAATCCTCTAACCTCATCAAATACATCGGAAAACTCTCATATGATTCGCACAGATGACAACCCATATCATGGTATCACAAGCAAATTTAAAAAGCTAACCAAGACTCCATCCTCTGTTAGACAACGTATCACTATCGTTCGCCCTTCCACATTCGCGATTGTCACATCAAGCCTCTTGCAATCCACAATAGGCGCATACTTCTTAAGATAATCCATACCCAAAATAATCCCAAACACAACGAAGTTCAAAACAAAACAATGACACACAAAAGTGTAACATGAATCGATAAAACTAGACCACGACAATGCATACAAAGACTGGACGAACCCCCTACCGGATTAGTCACGACTAATGGACTTTCAATAATTTTTGGTTCTAGACCTAACTTGCAAACAAACTCATTACAGATAAAACAATGTGATGCTCCAGTATCAAACAAAATTCGAACTGAAACATTTCTGATAGAAAGTGTACCTTGCACAACATCACTCTTCCCCTTCTCCTTAACAGTCGGATCCCTCGAGGAAGAAAGCACATTATACAAAGCATATAATCTCGCAACCTGCTTATCCTTTGGTGGTTTTGGACAATTCTTCTGTATATTCCCCCGCTTATCATAGTTAAAGAACCTCCTTTCCACCTTAGCGTTCTTACACTCCTTGGAAAGATGGCCTTCTGTTGACAATTATAGCATGAAACTTCACCCTTTGGTTTCTTTTGGCCATTCATTCCTTGCCTTTGTTGTTTCCTTTTTCCAT
Organism: Allium sativum; assembly: GCA_030737875.1. NCBI lineage: Eukaryota > Viridiplantae > Streptophyta > Magnoliopsida > Asparagales > Amaryllidaceae > Allium > Allium sativum. The sequence continues at coordinate 742,152,953 of CM060916.1, read as the reverse complement.
TCCAATTTTTCTTATTATAACCACCTTGTTGTGGTTTTGAATCCTCCTTTCTTTCAACAACAGCCTCGACCTTCTATGAAACAAGTTTTCCTTCCTTAAACCCTTTTCAACTAACTACTCAAAAGAGTCATCAATATGGTAGATCAATTGCTTTATAATATTATCATCTAATCCCAAAATAAATATCTCGTTCTTACATCATAGGGAGTCACAATTTATGAACGAGCATACTTAGATAGAGCTTCAAACTCGGCCATATACTCAAACGCTGGTCGACATCCTTGCTTAAGCTCAACAAACTTCTTAAACAACATCGATTTTTGGACTGTAGAATTGAACTTCTCCTCAAACTTAGTCCTAAACTGATCCAAGTGATATGATCATCCGAAGTTTCAAGAGTAATAAAGTTCCACTAATCCACCGCTCGTCCTTGTAGCTGCCTCGATGCAAGCTTCCTCTTAGTTGCATCGTCAATTCCAAAGTCTCTAAAGATTTGGATACATGTATCCAACCAATTCTGAACTTCAACCGCCGATTCTGCCCCAAAAAACGGCTTGCCACCCAGAGAAGTATAATCCTTGCATAACTTAGTGAAATCCACTGCCCTAGGTGCCTGCACAAGAACACCACCATCTACCATCGCTCCTCGAGTAGGCATCCTCCTCATGATCACTGCCATTATGGCCTCGAACATTACAGGATAATCGGGCATAGAAGCTATAGCTCCCAACTGGCTATAGTCGCCTACCTTAGTAGCAGGCTCATCCCTAGCAGCGTGTCTCGAAGTTAGTCGACTCATCCTTACTCTGAAATGAGAATCAGTTCACATTAGAGAAATCCGCATTGGTGTTCAAGTGCTTACTAACCTACTATACTATATATGTATATAATACAGTAATAATCTAAATAAAATTACAAATACGTCTCGCATACGCGTTTACGTTCTCGAACTTTGGGTAAAATCAATTAACCAAAGTTCTAATTCCAAATGTGATGACCGACCCCTACTTTCTGCATCGAACCAAGGAAAAGGTGCACTGTATGACATGCCAAGCCGATATGAGACTATCATAAAGTAAGAATAACTTGAAATGAACCTACCATATAACTCACAATGTATGGATAATGTATAATAATAAAATATACAATAGGATATAGTAGTGAAGAATAACTGGACCGAAAATTAAATCTCCATGAAACCATTGAATCTCAAGTGCTATACATCTCAGTAAATGAATCTTTGAATGCAGCATGCCTCACTATCTCGCTCAGAGTCTCAATTACATCAACATACAGTGGAAACTGAAAAGAAAATACTAAATATATAGTGATAGTACGCCAACCTCCTACTCGTCGCTACACAGCACCAACGACACCGAACCTGCTACTTGCTGCTCAGTCTGCTCATCGAAAACATTGATGAACAACCCAAGTTAATAGGAGGAAACATAAAATCTTGAGTTAGAAAACAGTCTTAGTAAGCGATAAAATAGCTAACAACAGTGGTACATGATAATATAAGTATAGGCGAATCAACCATCTGATATGCCCATCAACTAACAAGTTAACATGTGAAAACCATCCATCACATGCCATTATATAATAGGAAAGGAGCACCCCTAATCCGGCTTCTCTTCAACATCCTACGGTGATAGCCTACCCAGAGAAAAATATAGAAGAAAATATATAATCAACCATAGCATCCAATATCCTAGCCATCACCGGTTACAACCTTTAATCCATCAATAATCGAACTTGCTTTCAATGATCAAAAGGACTAATGGAAAAACCCCGGTTCTAGCCAAACTACCATAAGCCATCGTGACACGTATGTTTGTCTTACTCGATGAAGACAACTAGGCCCATCTTGACTGCCTAGGGTACACGATCTATCAAATCTGATCCTAATGGGCATCCCCACAATACCCCTTTTTAGTTTGATAGAACACTTCGATTACTTATGATTCCTTGGCTCTTCGAACCTGTCAAGCCTTTCATCTCGCCGAATCAATTCATTCTTGAAGCATTCCATTATCATCTATGGTTGACTCCCATCCTGTCAATCCATCATCATACTGAATAGTATATCGAATCAGGACTAGTGTCACATCAATCTGGCTCCAACCACTCCAATGTGAGTTCACAATCGAAGCACCATTCATCATTGAGTTGCATATCAATTATCTGAAGTCCATTCCCATCCAAACTTCATCAGAAACCCATGGAACCCTCCACAGTCAAGCTCCCCAAAAAGAAAATGCACTAGGTCTCCCTGTTGGGTCGGGGCTGACCCATGATGGTCGGTGCCGACCCATACACTTAGCGAATTTTTGTTAAGTGTTGGGTCTCGGTCCTTTATCACCTCAATTACGTTCTGCCAATCAATTCTCTAGTCATTTCGACCTTCTTATGAAAACTTCTATCGGTCCATCCTTGCCTCGAATAATCATCCTTCGACCCATCTCGAATCAACCCCAAATGACTTAAAATCTTGCAGGAAGCATCAATTTACTAACACAATGAACTCTCCAAAACCTTGTCTCCATCCGACCATCCCTCATGAGTCAGTGCCGACTCATGTAATTAGCTTATTTCAGCACAAAAATTTACGTGCATTAATCCCTCATCTTATAGAGTGCCTCTACCAAGTTTCGTATGAATCCGATCATCTAAACCTCTATTTGCTCTGTTCCTCAATTCTATGTTTCTACGGCAACCAATTCTAACGAGCAACTCAAACAATGCAATCAATTCAATTGAAACAAACATCGATTCATATAGCACTAAACTTACAAACATGAACAATTCACAATGATGGCATAAACATATCATAAACGTAAGATCTTGCATGAACATATGTATAAATATGATTAATTTAACATTTATCCAGTTAATATGATCAAATTAGGTTTTTCTAGGGTTTCTAAATCAAAATTAAACATATATGATCAGATCTAAGGTGATTATAAAATATATGAAGGAAATTAACATAGATCTGACATATAAAACCCTATGTTTCTATGTGAGAGACATCTATCACTCCCATAATCCCAAATTCGATGTAAATCCGATGAGATCAGATCTGGACAGCGCTGAAAACATTCGTATTTGATGCAATTTGATGTGATCTAATTTCCCTTGATGATTATCTATCTTCTAGATGCAATCTATTATGAATCTGATTAAAAAGAATGGGGAAATAGGGTTTTAGGTTGGATCATAAAATCACAGATGCCCAACCTAATGTTTGGAATCGAGAGAGTAACCATAGTTCTCCCTCCAAGCCCCCTATATATAAGTCACTAGTCTAATGGGCTTGGCTAATCAGCCCATTTGCCGCTAACTAGTCCGCCTAACACAAGTTGAAACTTAAAACATCGATTCCTTCCAAACAGCTAAACCAAATCCTTCATATGATCACCTTATAGAATTGTAAACCACTATTACAATCTGATAAAACCGAATTGAGCACCCGATTCGATCCCTATCAAAAGTTATGGACCAAACACTAAACTCAATAGAAAAATGGTTATACTTGAATTCAGTAAAAATCATGGACATGTCTCACATCCCCATGAACACCATATCAAAATCTGAGAATGATCCCACCACTAGGGAATAAATATAATTATTTTACGATCAGTCGATACGTACAATACGGCTCGTTACAGGCAGCCGCTTCATTAGTAGGACTTGTCTTTATTTGTTGGATGCTCGTCTCTTCTTCAGCCTGAATGTTAGTGCATGAAGTAGAGGTCTTCTTTTTTGGCGGTCATGTTGAATTATGGTTTCAACTGTATGGTGAGAAGTGAAAGAAAAAGATCTTCCCTCAGTGTATCTGAAATCCTCTAGTATATAAGAAGGTCTTGAAAGCAAGGATTATCGATTTCCCAGTGAATGAACCAAAATGCTTGCGTAAAAAGTAGCGCTAACACACAAAATAAAGTATAAATAGAGGAAAATAGAGTGTAAAATGATGAAAAACTGGAGAACAATCACACATAAAAATTGTAGTGGTTCGTCCATGAATGCCAATGCCCACTTTGAAGAGATTTCACTAGATTCACTTGGATTTTTAAGTATAAGTTCTGGACTGGTATAAAACCAAATAAGGGTTCATTGGGTACTCATACATATTGGTGTAGAGGTCTGTAAATCTTATAACATCAAGTGGTAGATATGGAAGAAGTAGATAATGTGGGTAGGCCACATTTCCGAATGGTTATCCTTGGATCGGTATGTCTGTTATAACGATCTTGATTTGTATGTGTCATACCGATTCGGGTCGGTATGTAATATACAAATCTAGCCCGGTATAGTAATGTAACAATTTGGATTGGTATACAACGTAACATTTTGAATTCCTGATCTCTTCACCTTTTATGCTTTCTCATTTGCCTTTGAAATGTCTTCGAGTCATATGAATAGTATTTTCGAGCTCTTGATATATTCGTTTTGGGAACTTCGTGAATGTCACAAATGAGGGTCGTTGTCATGAGGTGCTGGGCTATTGTTTGTCGGACCAAATTCAAATATGTGTCCATAGGTGGCCTAGCTGAAATGCCAGGCAATATATTCATGTTTCTTAATTTTATCATACTAGTCTTATTTTGGCCCGTGATTTTTATTTTACCTAAATTCCTCAAGTACTCCTTTCCTGTAAGCTGAGAAAAGCAGGTTTGGCTACGGACGCTTGAGGAGATAAGTTGGAGGCTTCCATTTTTCTAACTATTTTTTCCTATTGCACTATTAGTATGTATATAGAAACGTTGTGAGGACATGCAGTTTAACTGACCAAATGACGATGGTACATAGGTTTTGTAATTTTGATATTACTCATCTTCTTGAGGCAGCCCTTGGTACCGTCTTCTCGGATATGTTATTTTATCGTTCTACATGTGAAATTCGAATATTGTATTTTAACTACCCAGATTTTAACCGTTAAGTTTGAATATTTAATTTGGATTTAAATGTTAATTTGGAAATATGAAAGGATTTTTTAATTAAACGAAGTTTGAATGTATATTTTATATTTAATTAAAAACAAGCTCATAACATTGCGGTAGTTCAAAGTATTACGTTTTGAACTTTAATTGAATGTACAAAATCCAATATAATTCGGAATTCTTTGAAACAAGAATCGTTTGAATTTATTTGATTATAATCTTCTATTGTAAGAGAAAAAACAAGATTTCATATTGTAGATTTTGAGTTATGTCAAAATCAATTTTTCAGAAAGTCGTTATGGAATCGTTTATAAATCATAACAATTTATTTAATAAAATAAAAGGATTTATAACAAACTGAATATCATTTTAACCTAGAATTTAATCAAAATGGTTTATGAGTAGTTATATGTGCTATTGAAATATAATGGAAGTTGATAGAATTTTAAAATAATTTAGTTCAATATTTATTTGTCTAAAATATGAAATTATATTAATTTAATCAAGTTAAAAATAGCCAATTCTAAAATAGTCATGAATTACAATGAAATCAGTTTCATTGGATCCGTAATTTAAATCACTATATAAAAATAAATTTCATGGCGATCCGATATCATATGTGACTTTGCTAGCTATAAATGCGCAACTATTTTGCATAGAGATTAATTAAATGAATTTAATTTGACTGGAAGGAATTTGTGTGTAACTTGAGCTGACAATCAAATTAAGATGTGAGGCCTGTTCCATAATATTCGTACTGATGTTTAGAGTTAGGATATGTGTATAGTTTGTTATTATTGGAGATTGGGTATTTTAATGTTCGAAGTAGCGTCGTTTTACGTGTAAAATATCATTCCGGGAGAACAGTCTCGGAATGCGACAACTTGTGTCATTGAATTCGTATTAGTAAATTATTATAAGATTTTGGTTTTTGTATCCATCAGACTTACCGTATGATTATGCGGACGTTAAATGCCTAGATTTTTATTTCATCGTTTTATCGATTTGATATGGAACTTAAGAATATCCAAATTTCTAATAAACTTGGAATTCAACGAAATAAATTTTATTTAATCCATAGTGATTAATTATTGTAAGATTTAAAGTTTCATGTCAATTGGATTTATTTTGTGATCGTGCGCAATTTAAATTCTTATCAATTCACGGTGTAAATTTAAAAAGGAATTTTTATAAACGATCTCGGAATTCGATGAAACCAGTTCCATCATGTCCGGAATATTGAATTATGCTAAGATTGCAATTTTCATTGCAATCATAGGTTGTATGGGATAATTTTTGCATGAAACTTAGGGCGTAAGTTTAGTTAATAATAAAATAATAATAATCTTCATACACACACACACACACATCCCCACGCGTAACCTAATTTTTGATCAAAACGAATTGCATGGTCAACAGCCTACAAGTCGCGATGATTACCATTGAACGACCTGAATTTCGCCATAGTCCTTCTCGATTTTCCTCCAAATCCGTGAACTTGAACGAAAATCATCCAACTACGAACTTCTTGTGCTCGATGAGATCTACGAAGTGGACGGTGGTGATCTGTTTTGGGGCATTGTGGTGACCGGGTCGGGGTCATGAAGTGTCTGCAGTTTTGGGATTGTTGATGGCGAAAGGAGTGACCTGGTGACGTGATAATTGGGGAAGTGGTCGAGCAGGCTAAGGCACCGAGCTAGGTAATGAAGGAGTAGCATGAAGGAGTAACATGAAGGAGTAGCATGATGGATTGATGTCATGCGTGTGTTGTTTCAAGAGGAAGCAATGAAGGAGTAGCATGAAGAAGTATAGTATTGGCCGTTATTTCTTAATGCAAAGTAATTAACAATATTAATTTATAATTAAAGGAATAATTGTTTAAATTAAATCGTATAACTCTAATGATGATAAAGATCACATATGTGATCAGAATTGGACCAAAAAAAGTTGCACTGGAGTCGTGATGACGAACAATACATTTTGGAGCTAATTTAGACAAAGTTTGAAGCAGCTAGCAATTTTAGTTAAATTTAACGCTCGTTTAATTTAAATGAAAACCTGAATCGCTCAAACGATAAATGAAATCAAGTGAGTATAACTCACTCAGTTTGACCCACTTATATTAAATACTAGTCGAGATTTTATTTTAAGTGTTATATTTGATGATTGTTTGGCGTGTGCTAAATTTTTATATATATTGGTTAAATTAAACATTCGTTTAATTTAATCGAAACCGAATCGTTATTTCAATGATTATTTCCAAATAAGATAACTTACCTTCTTTGTCACGTTTATAGTGATATAAACATATTAAATTAAAAGATGGATGCTTGGATTGTTGTTATTGGTTAATTGTTAAAACTTATATTTGTACAATGAAATGGAATGATTTTATTTGAGGTAACATGTTTGTGATGTAGGAAAAAATAGGTTGGAGGGATCCAATTGGATTCCTCACCAAAAGTTGTTAAATTCCATATATTATGATTTATGCTGAAATATTGAATTGTAGTGCATGGAAAGACATGTTTGAGGGATCCAATCGAATTCCTCACTTATGTTGATAATGTTTATCATATATGTTGGATATGCTTGTTTTAATGTGAAATTGGATGAAACAAACCCTTATTTCACATTTTGGTACTTTAGCTATTGTTTGGCTCTTTAGTACCGTCAATATAATCAAAAAAAATATTGAAATCAATTTTTAATTAATTCTGAGACAATTTTTTGAAAAGTCGACCGGTTTTTAAAGTGACCGCAAAACCCATTTATTATAACTAATAATTAAGAGTACAATGTTGTAGAGGTGGCTGTTAGTTGATAATCAACTTTTCGGTTTTTAAGGTGGACCGTCCACCACATGCGGAGTTTATAGTGTTCCGTCCACTCTACCTATTCAGGCTTAAGGCAATGGAGCTAGCCAAGTTACTAGACTACAAATAATTTCAAACTCCATGCCGGGAGTATAACTACATTCACCGTTACAATAAATATAAAACTTTATATCCAAAATGTAACAGCACATTCCATGTAAACAAGTACACAGGACATTAAGGCAAAAAGCCAAAAGTCGTTGTTGCATAGGGACAATCCAAAGTACATGACTTCCTGCGTCACTCAATACAATGACAGCTACAGTTGATTACTATTGTACCTCCCATGTGTTGAGCAGAATTTCCATCGTTGTACCATGACCTACATCTCAAAAATTTCACACGTAGTGGGTGTGCCTAAAAGCTTAGGGAGATATGGAACATTGCTTGTAAATACCATAGCAGCACCATCTTACACATGAGTTCGCTCGACACAAGCTCAAACGGGCATCTCCATTGAATAATGGCCAAGATTTGTGCAATAGCATCTCGTGTATAGCCAAGAATAAAAGAAAAAACCTGCTAAGCGTAAACGAATAAAAATATAGAACTATGGCTGCTACATGGCCACTGAACCTCCAGACACTGACATAAGAAAACGAACACTCCATAACAAAGTAAACCCAAACCAACAAACAATTATCAAGTCGATCAAATAAGACAAACATTGGCAGTCAAAATCAAAAGAGTGCCCAATAGATTCCAACCCAAAACCAGAAATGCATTTACACCAATAGCTCATTAAGTAAGAGACATAACATTCATTCCATTGCATACTTGATAAAAGAAATGCATACCAGAGTTAGGAGAGAAAAGTCGCGAAACAACCATACTGAAAGACAAATCCAGGAACTCCACGAAAATACTAGGCCATCACTAACCACTACAAATCTAAACCAATGTCGATCTGTTGAATTCCACCACTGAACCAAGCTTAGGAGCACCAACAGTACCGAAATACTTGTAACACCCAATATTTTTAAGATAATAAAATAAGAATAACTTAATTAAATAATGAGAATTAAGTAAAATGGACTGCGCCATTGCATCTGCCTTGGAATTCTGGTCAAGATAGACACTTGGTTTGTGTAAAACGGACATCATATTAAGAAGTTATTAAGCCTAGAAGTTTGTATACGCACAAGTGAAATATATATATATACACACAAACAAATTAAAATATAAAATAAAGAATAAAATAAGGATTGCATGTAAAAAATACATGCACTGAAAAAAAATGTAATGCATGCATTGAAAGAAAGAAAGGATTGGTTGCATGCAATGTAAATATGTTGCATGCACTGATTTGCAAACATAATGCATTAACATTAAAAGATAAAGATTCATGCAATGGTTTAATTTAAGTATTGTAACTAACATGAAAAAGAGAAGTAAGGAGAGAACAATAATTGTCATTGCTCTAAGACTTATTTACAAAAGACTTCATAGCTCAGTTGGTTAAGGCATTGGATTTGTAACATGGAGCTCGGGGGTTCGAACTCCGGCGGTGCCATAATTTTTATCTTTGTTTTAGAGAGGGCCAACTAAACATGCAAATATATGTATGTATATAAATTCAAAATTTAAAAGGATAAGAACGTACATATAAGGAAATAAAGAAAATATATGTATATATATGAGAATATATATATATATATATGTATACAAAAGATAAAATTCAAGATAAGGCTACAGTCAATGAAATATGGAAAGAATCAAGTAACGGTGCAACATCGTTTGAATTTTGAAAATAAAACGAAAATTGTGCGTATATATACGCGTAAAATGGTCAGTAGAGGAATTGTATACATATAAGAATAATTCATGTGAATAAAATAGTTAAATAAATTCCAGAAATTCAAAAATCAAATTTCTGCGCCAAAAGAATTCAAACATTCGAAATTCAAATTTCTGCGCCAAAACAGCTTGCGGGACCCAATGCTGACTCAGCACTGCGTGTACGATAAGATTTGGCTAGATTCATTTACGAACCTGGACTATTTTCTTAACTGGGTTCAATGCTGACTCAGCGTTGCGTGTACGATAAGGTCTTGAGCACCTATAAATAAGACCCTAGACCTAACCCTAAACATCATAATTTAGTAGCTACGTTGGAGCTCTGCCATGGCTCCCTCTCTCTCTCTCTTCTCAAATCTGTTCTGAAATTAAAAGGTTAGCCTAGGAGGATTATGAATTCAGATCTGGAAGAGGGAATCAACTTTAATTAAAAGATTATTGAATCATGAAAGCAAGGCAAACCTCTAAGAACCAATCTATTTATATTATTTCTCTTTCCCTTCTCTTTTCATGAAATAATAAATCCACGGTCGTTAGGTCGTGAATCAAATTAAAGGGAAAAGGAAAACCATGGATGATATAACAGATCAGATCCAAAATTTGGTGAAAGCCTAAAGGTGAGTGGGTTTAAGCTATAGCCTTTATATAATGTTATGACTATCGTTTAGCATTCCCTTTTTAATAAATTTTGAAATGGCTAATTTAATTATAAATTGCTATTGTAACGAATTGAAATGTTGATATGAATATGTCAGGAAATTCATATATTGAATTAGCTAAGTTATTGAATGTTTACATGTTGGAGAAAATATACTTGTTAGGATATGAATAGCCAATCCAGTGATTGTAATTACATGCTTTACGTGGGACATATTATTGATTGAACGACAAGTTAAAATAATTACCCGATTGAATGTTTACATGTCCTAGTAGAATTAAACATATGTTGAAAATGACGTGCAACAAATTATAGGAAAAAATTGGATGACATGTAAATTAGATTACTGTAAACTATATTACAGTAAAAAGGATAATATGTCTAAAATTTTCATGTAATGAACATAACAAATATTATGTTTTGAGATTATAATTTGGAAGTGCAATTTGATATGAACATAGTGACTGAATGAAAATGAATATGCCTTGGATTACAATTAGAAATTGTAAATACACTTATTGCACGAGGTTAGGTTGCATTAGTGGCGGAAGTCTGCCCGGACTCTACCTGCATATCCAGCAACCACTAATGTTGAACCTAATGTGAGAGGCCTAAGTGCAAGAATTAACAACATGTGCTAAGACACGAGGTTAAGTCATCTTGTGGTAGAAGTCTGCCCGGACCTGCCCGGCAAATCCAGCGTCCACAAATGTAGGCTTAATGTGAGAGGTCTAGTGCTTATATATACATATATATAAATATATGTATATAACAAGATATGAATAAATGGCAAGGATGGTAATTAAATGTATAACTCAGAAAATAAGAAAGGAAGAGATGTAATGAACTGAGTTAGTGTGATAAGAGGGAAAAGTGATGTATTTCCCGAAATGACTTATTTCTGAAAACGTCGTTGCAAGTAAGCCACAAAAAATATAGAAAAGTAAAGAAATTACTTGCTACCATGGATTCAGATGGGAAAACGTTATGAAAATAAATAATTGATTCCTTCTATCAAACTAATTAGGTGCATGAAGTGTTTTCCTTAATATATAATAAGGAACATATATTACAAAGAATGAAGAATAATGGTTTACAACAGTAAATGGTTTAAAAGGGGAATGATAATAACCTATTATAAATAAATAACATTAATGAAAATGTTGTATAATAAGTGGACTTGTCCTAGGGACAAGTGAATATTATAACTTAGGTTATAATAAACTAGTAAGGGAATGGGATAACTGGTGAATTAAGTTAAGTGACACTTAATTGTAAATTAAGTAATTTAGAAAAGGGGAAAACCTAAAACCAGTTAAGAAAAGGGGTGAAAATATATTGTACTTAATTATAAATTAAGTAGTTTGAGAGTCTGAAACCCATTGGTAAGAATAACATGTTTAGACTTGTCCTAGGGACATGGGGAAATTATAACATAAGTTATAATAAATGGGTAGATAAACTTATTAATGGGCCTTAGTTAATAGAACTAAGTTAATAAGTAAAAAGGGTAACTCGTATTGACGACATAAAGTGGAATTATGATTAAATGAGAAAGGATGAGGAAAACTTATGAAATGAAATAAGTTATATTTAATCATAAATGGTAAGTGATATGTTAATTGGAAACATGTGAATTAGATATACTTAATTATATATTAAGTAAAACATGTTATTGAAATCAAACAAGAATATAAAAGGGATTGTGGATCACAGACCTTGGGTCACAATCTAGATAATAATATGTTGTAAGCTTATTAATAAACTTAAATGAATTAAGTTGTATGACTGAAATTAATAAGCAAGAGAAACTTAGTAATTTTAATAAGAATTCAATATGAATTGGAATAACCAAGTTAACTGGAAACCTTATGAGGTGAGACAAGCACGTAAAATAATGTTTAGACATAGGGTCTAACAACGTGCTAAAGTAAGGAGCTTAGACTAGTCCGTACGGTTGAGGGTGAATAACCCAATAGGGTTGATCATCGAGGTGTTATAAGGCACGAGGGGAGCGCACATTCATCTGATTGTTTGACGACTCCAAAGGACTGAAAGGGGAAGCACGGGCTTCCGGGGACGTAGGGTACTCTTGGTATTCCTCTACGAGTAGCAGATGATCTGCCTGTACTCGCAGAGGGTAGGTTTGCGTAGGTGAACCAATGAGTATGCCTTGATTGCAATAATAAAGGGGAAATCCAAAGACTAAGATGGACCAGCGTGATTCGGCGAGACCAATTAGTGCCCTGTGATAGAAAATCGTTGTCTACCTACTAGCTTCAGTCAGTATGTAAAGCGGAAAGGCGGTGAACTCCAAAAGACCATATACTTTGCTATCTAGTTATGGGTAAGGTTGGCTAATAGGTTTGAAGTGCATTGGGGGTCGGGGTTTAGTTCTCATTCTTGATATTCTTGGGTGCCTTTCATTAGTTGAGGGAGGGTTCTAGTGGGACCATAGCCACTGTAAAAGCAGACCTTAGCATCTGCAATCGGCAGATATCTGAAAGCTCCCGACCGAGTTCCGTGTTTCTTGATTAGCCCTGCCACGGGACTCGGGCGCACATATAGAGAATATATGCAATAGACATCGAGAACGATTGACGATACGTATGTGGGAAAGTCTAGGTACACTCATGTCACTCTGGGTGGTGTATCATAAGACTAGAGGGCATTATTCGAGGATGGACCCTAATTCGATCGAATGGTTCAACGATGGCAGTCCGAACGCTTACGTAATATAGAAATAGTGGTTCTTTGCAGACGTAACGTTGACATATATTTAGAAATTCGTACAACATTCGGGCATAGGATTAGGGACCACTATATTCCTGCAATGATACGTTGGAGATCGTGCGAGTGGGGTACCATGGGGTGTATCTCAATATTGAGAGATAACTACATAAACTGTATTAGGTTAATTCACTGGGAAGTAAATGGGTACAACGTGTGTATAATCCTTGAGTGCTGTTAACCCAAGTAACCTAATAAATAAGAAAATATGATTGAACGGTATATGTAAGATTATCCGAAGTGTATAGTTTAAATCCTGTCACCAAGACTTGTGTTCTGACCCCCTCCTCATAACACAATCGCAGGTTAGATTGTGGCAGAGACATGATAGCTTTGGATACTAGTTAGGCAGTATTAATAATACGGTAAGGCTATGTTTTGATTATACTATATTTTATCCTTTCCGCTGCGAGATATTTTTCTGAGCTCTGACATGTTTTATGTATCTGTCTTTCCTACAGGAAACAAGACCAAACCAATCCGAGTTTCGATAGATTGGAATTTAAAAAAAATAAATCGGTCTATCGAAATTGGGGTTGTCACATCTGGTATCAGAGCTTAGGTTTACAATTCCTATATAAATAGTGAGTGAACGTATTTGTATTTTTTAAAAATATAAATATATTATATTTATACCTAGATCCATAGAGGAACCGTCTAAATAAAAAGAGTATAATATAGTATGAAATGGGATGTTTGTTTTTTACACTAAAGGAATGAATAAGGAAATTTGAGACCCTTAGGAAGTTTGGTTGGGAAGTGTACAATATACTTTGTACGGAAGGAAAATAAATCCAATATGATTAGTATTTTGGAAAAAGTTGAATAGAGAAAAATGGATTAGAAATATATATAGTTGAGAGAATTTACCTTGGGGAGTGTTTAGGAGAGCGTAGAAAAATTGGACACCTGCTTTGAGTCTAACCCCATTATTAACTTTTAAGAACTTGAGATTATAAAAGTTTGGGAAAAAACGGTGTATGGTGTTTTCAAGTTTTAATCTTAAAAGTTATAGTTTTAAAATATGTAAAGAAGTTCATATTGAGTTTTAAAGTAAAGTTCTTTCAGTAAAAGGTGCATATTATAGAGCATGTATAGCTCGCTAGTTTTTCTAGTTATATTTCATACAAGAATTTTTAATCAAGAAAGTTTTGAAGTCTCTATTCGTTTGACAATTATTTTTGATAAATTGTTTAAAAGAGAATTTTGTTGGGTGGACAAAATAAGTTGTAGAAAATGAGAATAGAGTGAATGCTGGCACCTTGTAGTAGGAGACTGAACTGACCTTATAAGTAAGAATAAGTCATAAACCCGATTAAAGAAAATAGTTGTCCGTATCTACTCCAGTTTTGCGATTTGAATTTTTTTTTGCAAGATAAGACAAAAAAGAAAAGCTACAACAAAGAAAATTTTCTTATGTGGGATGTGCTTGGATAGGAAAATAGGAAATCTTTATACATTGTTTCATAAAATCCAAGTACAGTTGAAAAGGGTATATAAAAGAAAAGCGGAAGGTTGAAAATTTCCATTTTCCTCCTTTTGTAACATAAGAAATCGAATTTAGAAAATTAGATTTTTCTGAAATTCGAAAAATAAAGTTGGTTGGTAGGATAATGGATGCAACAATTGGATGAACTGCACTTACTCAGTAAGAGTGTGGAAAAATTTGGAAGAAAAAGCATTTTGATTTTCAAAATATTGCATTCATGTAGAACTACCAGTATATCTAGGATGTGAGCATCATATTTTAAAATGGATTTTGAGAAATTTGCATACACATAGGAGGTACCGCTTAGGCATACATGCATTATTATGTTGTATTTCACTTTGCACAAGTGCACAATGTTTGCTAAAATCGGATGCACACATAATGGATGTATATTATGCGAGGGGTTAATTAATTTTACCCTTATTAAATTTCAGGGACGAAATTTCCTAAGGGTGGGAGAATGTAACACCCCGTATTTTTTAAGATAATAAAATAATAATAACTTAATTAAATAATGAGAATTAAGTAAAACGGACTGTGCCATAGCGTCCGTCTCGGAATTCTGGTCAAGATAGACACCTCGTTTGCGTAAAACGAACATCATATGAAGAAGTTATTAAGCCTAGAAGTTCGTATATGCACAAGTGACATATATATATATATATATATATATATATATATATATATATACAAACAAATTAAAATATAGAATAAAGAATAAAATAAGGATTGCATGTAAAAAATACATGCACTGAAAAAAAATCTAATGCATGCATTGAAAGAAAGAAAGGATTGGTTGCATGTAGTGTAAATATGTTGCATGCACTGATTTGCAAACATAATGCATTAACATTAAAAGAAAAAGATTCATGCAATGGTTTAATTTAAGTATTGTAACTAACATGAAAAAGAGAAACAAGGAGAGATCAATAATTATCACTGTTCTAGGACTTGTTAACAAAAGACTTCATAGCTTAGTTGGTTAAGGCATTAGATTTATAACATGGAGGTCGGGGGTTCGAACCCCAACGGTGGCATAATTTTTATCTTTGTTTTAGAGAGGGCCAACTGAACATGTAAATATATGTACGTATACAAATTCAAATTTTGAAAGGATAAGAACGTACATATAAGGAAATAAAGAAAATATATGTATATATATGAGAATATATATATATATATATATATATATATATGCATAAATATATGTATACAAAGATAAAATTCAAGATAAGGCTACAGTTAATGAAATATGGGAAGAATCAAATAACGGTGCAACAGCATTTGAATTTGAAAAAAAAAAAATTTGTGCATATATATATATATATACGTGTAAAATGGTCGGTAGAGGAATTGTATACATATAAGAATATTTCATGTGAATAAAACAGTTAAATAAATTCCAGAAATTCAAAAGTTCAAAAATCAAATTTCTGCGCCAAAAAAATTCAAACATTCGAAATTCAAATTTTTGCACCAAAATAGCTTGCGGGACCCAATGCTGACTCAGCACTGCGTGTACGATAAGATTTGGCTAGATTCATTTATGAACCTGAACTATTTTCTTAACTGAGTTCAATGCTGACTCAGCGCTGTGTGTACGATAAGGTCTTGAGCACCTAAAAATAAGACCCTAAACCTAACCCTAAACATCATAATTTAGCAGTTACGCTGGAGCTCTACCATGGCTCCCTCTCTCTCTCTCTCTCTTCTCAAATCTATTCTAAAATTAAAATGTTAGCCTAGGAGCATTATGAATTTAGATCTGGAAGAGGGAATCAACGTTAATAAAAAAAATTATTGAATCATGAAAGCAAGGTAAACCTCTAAGAACCAATCTATTTAAATTATTTCTCTTTCGCTTCTCTTTTCATGAAATAATAAATCCATGGTCCTTAGGTCGTGAATCAAATTAAAGGGAAAAGGAAAACCATGGATGATATAACGGATCAGATCCAAAATTTGGGGAAAGCTTAAAGGTGAGTGGGTTTAAGCTATAGCCTTTAGATAATGTTATGACTATCGTTTAGCATTCCCCTTTTTAATAAATTTTGAAATGGCTAGTTTAATTATAAATTGTTGTTGTAACGAATTGAAATGTTGCTACGAATATGTCAGGAAATTCCTATGTTGAATTGGCTAAGTTATCGAATATTTACATGTTGGAGAAAATAAACTTGTTAGGATATGAATAGCCAATTTAGTGATTGTAATTACATGCTTTACTTGGGACATATTATTGATTGAACAACATGTTAAAATAATTACCCGATTGAATGTTTACATGTCCTAGTAGAATTAAACATATGTTGAAAATGACATGCGACAAAATACAGGCAAAAATTGGACGACATGTAAATTAGATTACTGTAAACTATATTACATTAAAAAGGATAATATGTCTAAAATTTTCATGTAATGAACATAACATATATTGTGTTTTGAGACTTTAATTTGGTAGCGCAATTTGATGTGAACATAAGTGCTTGAATGAAAACGAATATGCCGAGGATTACAATTAGAAATTGTAAATACACTTTTGGCATGAGGTTCGGTTGCATTAGTGGCGGAAGTCTGCCCGGACCCGAGCGGCATATCCAGTAGCCACTAATGTTGAACCTAATGTGAGAGGCCTAAATGCAAGAATTAACAACATGTGCTAAGACAAGAGGTTAAGTCAGCTTGTGTACAAGTCTGCCCGGACCCTCCCGCAAATCCAGCGTGCACAAGTGTAGGCTTAATGTGAGAGGTCTAGTGCTTATATATATATAAATAAATAAATGTATATAACAAGATATGAATAAATGGCAAGGATGGTAATTGAATATCTAACTCAGAAAATAAGAAAGGAAGGGATGTAATGAACCGAGTTAGTGTGATAAGCGGGAAAAGTGATGTATTTCCCTAAATGACTTATTTCTGAAAATGTTGTTGCAAGTAAGCCACAATAAATATAGAAAAGTAAAGAAATTACTTGCTACCACGGATTTAGATGGGAAAACATTATGAAAATAAATCATTGATTCCTTCTATCAAACCGATAAGGTGCATGAAGTGTTTTCCTTAATATAATAAGGAACATATATTACAGAGAATGAAGAATAATGGTTTCAAGGTTTTAAATCCCGGATTTTGGTCAATTTCTCGGAAAAATATCTCGATTATCTCGGGCGATTTTTGAAACACTTATAACTAAACTAGCTGCCAAATCTCCAATTTCGGAAAATATCTCGGATTTTCCATCTCGGCGATCTGGGTGACATTTAAAAGCCTGAATGGTTTACAATAGTAAATGGTTTAAAAGGGGAATGATAATAACCTATTATAAATAAATAACATTAATGAAAATGTTGTATAATAGATAGACTTGTCCTAAGGACAAGTGAATATTATAACTTAGGTTATAATAAACTAGTAAGGGAATGGGATAACTGGTGAATTAAGTTAAGTGACACTTAATTGTAAATTAAGTAATTCAGAAAAGGGGATAACCTAAAACCAGTTAAGAAAAGGGGTGAAACTATATTGTACTTAATTATAAATTAAGTAGTCTGGGAGTCTGAAACCTGTTGGTAAGAATAACATGTTTAGACTTGTCCTAGGGACAAGGGGAAATTTTAACATAGGTTATAATAAATGGGTAGAGAAACTTATTAATGGGCCTTAATTAATAGAACTAAGTTAATAAGAAAACAACGATAAGTCGTATTGATGACGTAAAGTGGAATTATGATTAAATGAGAAAGGATGAGGAAAACTTATGAAATGAAATAAGTTATATTTAATCATACATGGTAAGTGACATGTTAGTTGGAAACATGTGAATTAGATATACTTAACTACATATTAAGTAAAACATGTTATTGAAATCAAACAAGATTATAAAAGGGATTGTGGATCACAGACCTTGGGCCACAATCTAGAGAATAACATGTTGTAAGCTTATTAATAAACTTAAATGAATTAATTTGTATGACTGAAATTAATAAGCAAGAGAAACTTGGTAATTTGAATAAGAATTCAATATGAATTGGAATAACCAAGTTAACTGGAAACCTGGTGAGGTGAGACAAGCACGTAAAAGAATGTTTAGACATAGGATCTAACAACATGATAAAGTAAGGCGCTTAGAACAGTCCATACGGTTGAGGGTGAATAACCCAACAGGGTAGATCATCGAGGTGTTATAAGGCACGAGGGGAGCGCACATTCATCTGATTGTGTGACGGCTCCAAAGGACTGAAAGGGGAAGCACACGGCTTTCGGGGACGCAGGGTTCTCTTAGAATTCCTCTGTGAGTGGCAGATGATCCGCCTGTACTCACAGAGTTAGGTCTGCGTAGGTGAACCAATGAGTATGCCTTGATTACAATAATAAGGGGAAATCAAAAGACTAAGATGGACCAGCGTGATTTGGCAAGACCAGTTAGTGCCCTGTGATAGAAACTCATCGTCTACCTACAATCTTCAGTCAGTACGTAAAGCGGAAAAGCAGAGAACTCCAGAAGACAATATACTTTGCTATCTAGTTATTGGTGAGGTTGACCAATAGGTTTGAAGGGCATAGGGGGCTGAGGTTAAGTTCTCATTCTTGATATTCTTGGGTGCCTTTCATTAGTTGAGGGAGGGGTCTAGTAGGACCATAGCTACTGTGAAAGCAGACCTTAGCATTTGCAATCTGCAGATATCTGAAAACTCCCGACCGAGTTCCGTGTTTCTTGATTAGCCCTGCCACGGGACTCGGGCGCACATATAGAGAACATGTGCAATAGACATCGAGAACGATTGACGATACGTACGTGGGAAAGTCTAGATACACTCTTGTCGCTCTAGGTGGTGTATGATAAGACTAGAGGGCATTATTCGAGGATGGAACCTAATTCAATCGAATGGTTCAAAGATGGCAGTCCGAACGCTTACGTAATATAGATGTAGTGGTTCATTGCAGACGTAGCGCTGACATATATACAGAAATCCGTATGACATTCGGGCATAGGATAAGGGACTATTATATTCCTACGATGATACAGTGGAGACCGTGCGAGTAGGGTACCATGGGGTGCATCTCAATATTGAGAGATAGCTACATATATATTAGGTTAATTCACTAAGAAGTAAATAGGTACGACATGTGTGTAAGCCTTGAGTGATGTTAACCTAAGTAACCTAATAAATAAGAAAATATGATTGAACTGTATATGTAAGATTATCCAAAGTGTATAGTTTAAGTCCAGTCACCAGAACTTGTGTTCTGACCCCATCCTCATAACACACTCGCATGTTAGATTGTGGGAGAGACATGATAGCTTTGGATACTGGTTATGCAGTATTAATAATACGGTATGACTATCTTTTGATTATACTATATTTTATCCTTTCCGCTGTGAGATATTTTTCTTAGCTCTGACATGTTTTATATCTCTGTCTTTCCTGCAGGATACCAGAGCAAACCAATCCGAGTTTCAATAGATTGGAATTTTGAAAAAAACTCGGTCTGTCGAAATTGGGGTTGTCACAGTACTCATCACAAGTACTAAGAGGGTTCAGCAGTGTGGTTACCAGATGCAACAAGGTACACCACACTAGGGTAATGAAGATATGACTTGTGTTAGAAGGAGATTAATTGCAAGAGGTTCGCAGCAAAGGAGAACAGGGTGTCGCAGGTTGGTAAATGGTCAGATCTGAAAAAGATAAATGAGGGCTTGGAGTTCGTATATGCAGACGAAAGTAGGCGACTTGAAAGAGGGGATGTATAAGAAGTAGAGGAGGAGAGAAGTAGATTATTTGGGAAGAAATGAATTAAGAAGACGAATTAAAGAAAAAAGAAGAGACGCCGCTTATTGCAATTAACATTCGAACTCCAAAGCAGACCGTTTTTATTTTATTTTATTTGAGACATTTTAATTAATCGTTTAAAGTATATAAAGAAGAATTTATTTTCCTATGAGATAAACTTTGTTTTTGTTTTCAAAATAAATTCCAAAGCTTAATCTATGTTTTCTTTTTATATAATCATTAAATATAACCAATGTTAATTTTCGAAATATAAATTAAAATGATTTTGTAAATGAGAAATGTGAAATTATTTTGTTTTAGAATTATGAACTTTTATCTATCTTAAGACAAGAACTTTGTCGATCAAGGTCTGAGAGGTGAATAAAATACCCCAACTTGAACATTGTGCTATTATCAAGGGATGGTATTAATCTGTAATGGTAGAAAACGTTAAAAATAGTTTACTGTTTCCATAAGAGAAATATTGCAACATATTTGCAAGATTTTGAAATGTAATTGGAAATATTAGATTTTGAAGTAAACAATGTATAATTTAAAATTATTTGGCCCAAATATAAAGTGTGACTATACTTATACCATCGGTTAAGTATATAACACTATTTTCTAAGTAATGAAAATAGTATGTTTTTCCAAAGTAAAGTTATAAATATAATTACATATATTGGTTGAATTATATAGAAAAAGGTTATAAATTGGATTTTTTTAATTAAAGAGATTTTCTAATGGAACTTTAAATACTAGCAAATTGAATATAAATGAATGTTCTAAGAGAAAAGGATTAATTATATTGGAAACAGAATATTAACCTTGTTTTATGAATGTTAAGTTAAACTGCTTTGATTAAAAATGAAATATTTTTATAAAAATGAACTTTGTTCCTAGTTATAGACAATGAGTAATGGCTAACAAACATTTCAAAACGATATTTTTAAATGAAATATTTGATATATGTAAGGGATATTTTTTTAATTATATAAAATGAAATGATTTGTACTCTTGTATCAATATAAGAAGTAAAATGCTCTATTGAAGATTTAGAAGTTTTGATTAACCATTCGTTAATTGGTTTTAATTAAAGAGGCCAAGTGATTCTATCTACTGAATTAGGGAATTCATTTTATTTTCATGGTTGCATGGTTGTTTATTTGATAGTTAAATAACCGACTATCAAATCTGGCCTATTTCGATTGTTGGTATGAAAAGATTGGGATCGAATTTACATTCGATAACCATTCCGACCAGCAAATGCGTAAATGTGGAAGGTATTAGATGATGGCCAAGTTGTAACATTGAAGACCCGTAGATCTTCATAAAACGAAGAACTAATTATAATCTCTTATTAGCGCCCAAAGATAAACCGTGGTTCTGTCGTGGTTGGAATCTACGAATTTGCAAGGGCTTCTGGCTACTGATCCTTGGGGTGATTCCTATATTGGATGCGGTAGGAGGGTGCCCTCAGTTCATCATGTTCCTGGATGACTTATATGGACGAATGTCTAACAGATTATTTCCTAAGAGCCACGTACGTTGATTTGTATAAATATACCAAGTTTGGTGGTGGAGAAAGAAACTTCTTTTAGCTTAACACCCTAAGTATATTTGTGAGCAACAATTAGTGATTTTATGGATTTGAAGAAATGGCATTCAAAGTTATTATGATGTTCTTTGAATGGTAATCGTGACCTCAAGCCTCATCAACTGGGAAATGATAGAAATCGGGCAGGCAGCATGGCTATGTGGGTCATTCCCATTAGGGTGTATTATCGTCATCTAGAGAAAAATCTTTTGTTGCTTCTATCGCTTTTGTATCTCCTGGGAATACGATGGTTGGCCCACCGTAGTGCATTAGTATGTTCAGTACACTCAAGTTAAATGAGTGGTCGGTCATGTGTGGCCCGGTTGCAAGATGTTCTTGTTGAACCCTAGTGTATTCCTCTCTAAGGGTACACTATCGGACGGTGGTCTCATACCTTGTGATAGTTGGAAATCCATTCCAAAATAAGTGCAATGTAGTTTTTGATAGAGCGTGAGATGCAGTATTCTGCTAAATAGTTATTTATTTGATATAGACACTATTATAATATCACCAGATTTGATATCAAAATGTTTTGAGTTATCGTATGGTAAGAACTATCTGTGTTTATGTGTGGACTAGACTTACGACTGTCCTTTTCTTTCAAAAGATTTTAACTTTAAACCAGTTGGTTGTTACCTAAACTAAGTGAGTTTTTCTCACGCTGGTTCACCAGACTGATCCGTGACATTTGCAATGCTCGGATCAGACCAAGTTTTACAGGTTCAAGATAGGTTGCAATGAATCTCAAAAGACACGCTAGAGGAGTCCAAATGTATTTAGTATTTATTCCGCTGCATGTTGAATAAGAAGACGTGTTATTATAACTATCCAGATGTATTGGTTGTCATCTGTACCCTGATGAATGTAAGTATTTATACAAGTTCCTTATAAAGATTTATTTCTATATCTTATCTGATTCTGCTACGATGTGAGACTCTGATTCTATATTGTTATCCTTTTTGTTTAAACCAAAAATGGTTCAAACACCAAAGGTACGTGAACCATACTACACCCTAGAAATTTAAAGGAACCACTATCGCAAAATAAGCGGGAAAAAGTAAGTAAGAACACAAAGATTTTTATAGTGGTTCGATCTATGATAGATCTACATCCACTTTTAAGTGATTTTCATTATCACAGAGAGATTTAAAAGTTCATCATCATCTCATACATCTCATTTTGGCTCATTCTCTCTTTTTACAATGATTTTTCTCTCTTTAATGGCTTGGTTCTCTCTAGACTGTTATGGAAGTGGTTGGTCCTTTGACTGCGATGAGCGTGAGAGTGCTTATTCAATGATCTGAGCACTTAGTGGATCAATGATGAACCCATAGCGGTTGAGATGTGAATTGAAGTTCGGTGGAGGACTAATGGCAGTTGGAGAGAAGTAGAATGGCATATCTCAGCTTAGAGATAGAGGATCTCGACTTGGAGATGTTGGATCTCAGTTTGGAGAGAGTGATGAAGATCGGAGAACTTTGAGTGAGCTTGAACGGATCTCTAATGGATATTTGGGATGATGTGAATCGAGCTAGAGCGATTTTCCATGGATCATGAAGGAGATTTGATTCATTTGATATTAATGAAAGATGAAGTGAGTTTAGGAAGCCATTAATGGAGCTTGGGTTGTTTAAGAATTATGGAGAAGTGATTTGGGCAGCCCTTCGAGGTGGAAGAATCGGTCACTTGAATTATAGTGAAAGGGGGCATTTATAGGAGAAGTTTGGACCGGGTGGCAAAGCTATAATTATGGTGAACTGGGTATGGGTCGTTCGTGCATTTATTTATGGATCTTGCCACCAAACAACTGGTGGAGCGCATTTTACAGCTGGTGCTTGGCTGGTGTTATGCTGGCACTTCATGCACATAAGTAGGAATGAGCGACTCCTGCTTTCAAGGTGCGAGCAACCTCTGCTTTTATGGTACGAGCGACCTGTACATATGAGCAACCTCTAATATGGTGTACGAGCTCATATATAAAACATGACCGTTCTCATTCAGTTACACCTTTGCCATTTGCCACAAAACTATCCACTTGTCGTTGTATTATTCCATGTAGTATTATCATTATAAGGAACCAACTCATGTGTGAATGCTCCACCATTAAAATTTCCACGTGTATATCTCTATGTTTGGTGAACCAACCCACGCGACTTCAAGAAAATGTTACCGACCACTTTATGATTACAATATTTCAATTTTGGCTTCTAGCAGAATGCTTTATACTTTTTGCGGATTAGTCTCATCTAAAGAAAATGGGAATAATATTCACCACTCTGCCACTCTTGGCTTCATGGAATCATTAACTACCATTCTTTCCATTGCATTGTTTAACTTATTAACATGAATCTGCCGATTCTTCAGTTAAGTGAATCGGCTCGATCGGGAACTTGCTGTGGTGAACGTTTATAATCATAGTATTTAAGACATCCATAAGTATGCTTTCATGTGTCGTCTTATACTTACTTCATGCTGATTCATGCATTAATAATGTCTGTCCATATATTTTAGTGGCGCCATATACGAAAACCAACGATGTGTTGATCCAGGAAATACGCTGCACGACCCTAGTCCTCTCTACCAATATTAGTGCTCGACCTCTTGCATGAACAATTCGGGATACACTGCATGACCGTGTCTGCTTGGTTTGGAGAACGTGCTTGACCACTCATTGAGGGGTATTGCTTGGCCCATATACTTAAGCATATTGCATTTCCATGGTGACATGTATTCATATCTGCATTGTTACATGAGTTCTACTTTGCACTAACTGCTAAAGGTTAATGCATCATATACATAAATAATATGATGCACATTTCACTATAACGGACGAGCAAACATAGTGCTCGACCTGGGTGGAATGCACGTGTATGATGCATGCTGTTTGACCGAGACGGAATGCTCGACCAGGCTATCATTCTCGACTGTGCTGCTTGACCATGTGGTGCTCGAGCGACCCGCCGATGTTCTTTGCTTGACCAAGAAGGAAATACATGCACGAACGAGCCGCTGTGTTCGACTAGAAACACGCATGTGCGAACAAGCACGTTATTTCATGATCGATCGAGCTTTTCTGTTTTGCACGATCGAGCTGCAGTGAACAATTGAGACGCAGTGTGCGAACGAGTTGTAACACACGAACGAGTTTGTGGTGCGCGACTACTTGCGATTGAGTGGATAATGTACGACCGAACCATTATGCTGCTTGATCGTCTTGCGCTCCATTAGGTTGGCGTTCGCACGCTCTGAAATGCGTCTGAATCATTGTCAGCGGTCAACGCTTTATTTTCTGAGTCGCGTTTTTACAATAGGTTTAACATTTTCCCCTCGAAGCTTGTATTCTTCATTTATGAGGAATGCGGGTTTCGAATAAACATTGCTGTTGATATATTTTTGTGTTGAGGACCAGTTGCAAATATTTGTTTGCTATAGCGAATCATACTTTGAATTCGTATGCTTCATGTCACCTATTTTGTAATTAAAACAAGAATTTGCACGATTTTGGAATTATGCTTCGTTATTGATCATCCACATCAGTAACAAATTAGTTTAATCATTAAAAGAAATGAATTATAGCGAATTCTATTTTGAATTGATTAAAGTATTTGCACAGTACTGTTTTATTCGACGGTTTATAACTCATCAAATATTATCTGCACAAATACGATATTCTAACTCGAATTCGCGTTAATGCTAAAAATCAACTAATCGACTAAAGTCGATTGTGGATTTCAAGCGTTGTTATATTAATGACTTATATGGTAATACACGACATTTCTCATTTGGGATATGCGTATTTGCGATTCATTTTCTGCTTCCTCTTTGATAATCTTTGACATTCATGCCCCTCGTTCAGGAAGTAGTTATTAGTCTTCTCCACGGGAAATACATTGGATTTCATGCCCCTGCTTTGGCTAAAATCTTACACTTGTTGTATCTGAGATTTTCAGACACTACATAGGTTAACTGATTAATGTCCAACACTTGCCGCACCTGGTATATTCAGACGCTACGCATGTTAATTGATTAAATTTGAACTCCGTCTATAATCCATCTTGGTTAATTCAAGCATTGGAGACTTCCGCCACTCAATCATACTGATTAATCCAAGCGTCGGTAGGTTCAGAAGGAGTGCCCCCAGGGAGGACTTTGGTTAGAACCCAATGTTTGTCGTAATTGGATCAGGTCCTTCTTGATACTGACGATCAATTGGTTGCCCCCTGAGAGGACTTCGGTTAGGACCCCAATGTTTGTCGCTATCGGATCAGGTGCTTCCTGATACTGACGATCAATTGGGTACCCACGGAGAGGTCTTTGGTTAGAACCCCCAATGTTTGTCGTTGTGCTTCCTGATACTAATGATCAATTGGGTCCCCCAGGAGAGGTCTTTGGTTGGAACCCCAATGTTTTTTCTCGTTAATGGATCAGGTGCTATCTAATATTGACGATCAATTGGGTGCCCCCGAAGAGGTCTTTGGTTAGAACCCCAATGTTTTTCGTTATCATATCAGGTGCTTCCTGATACTGACGATCAATTGGATGCCCTCGGAGAGGTCTTTGGTTTCTGTATGTACTGGTCCTTCTAACTCGTTTGCCGGTCCTTTCGGCCTGATGTTGGTATTTCCAATATCAGGTTAGTCCATCCTTCCGACACGATGCTGGTCCTTCCAGCGTGTTTGCCGGTCCTTCCAGCCTGATGCTGGTACTTCCAATATCAGGATTGTCGCTCCTTCCGACATGGTGCTAGTTATTCCAGCTCAGGGTTGGCTCTAATTCCCTTGTCAGCCGCTTGACTTGGAGGGCCATTTAAGATTAGGAATCATGGCTTTGGAACTCTCAATTAGGGGAGCGCCCTTCGATGAGAGTTACAACACTTTTGTTTGTTTGTCATGGTGCTTGTTTATTGGTTGAATCTTTGCGACTCCTCCCATTCACTTTTCAAGGCGATGCTTTTCTATTTTTGCATTTGGGCATGTTGATATTTACATCCTTTGGCACTTGAATTAGTGTTGTTGGGGTCGCTATGTCTTGTCAGATTCTGAAGAAACAAGCACTCGAAAGATGGCCTGCAATATGAAATCATTTTTAATCAAATTTTGATTTAACATAGAGTTTTGCAAGTTAGAAATTCATTCAGACTAATATGCTTTTAGTCATAGAGCTAATGTTCAGTGAATCACTTGTAGATTATTACAGACTGTTTACAAGAAGTTTCGAATATAACAGAAAGTAAAACATGAACTAAAGAAGGAAATAGAGCATGAAGTAAAGCGATGGCGTTGTTGATCGCTTACTTTGAGCCATTGAAATTGAAGCATAATTTATTAGTTGATGATCAGCCTTGGAATGGTTTGAACAAGAGCTTCGTTGCTTGTTGCCCCTTGGCCCTAGGGAATTGGAACAACATTTGACGATTGTTGATTTTTCATATATCGTTGTAGACGGTTTTTCCTGGTCAGCTGTTCGATCAGTGACCTTAGATACCTAAACTCTTGATATTGTGGCCTGGTTGATTATGGAAACTGCAGAACTTTCTAGAATTTTCTTGTTCACCACTTACTTTTTAAGGTTTAGGTATTGGATAATCTTCGGTGTCTTTAGTTGCAGAAAAGATGTTTTCTGAAGTGTCATTTAATGGTGTTAGTTCTGATGGGTTAGAAAAGCAAGGCTTCTTGCCATCTCGATTGTCTTTCCCTTCATTTCCTCTTTTCTAACCTTTGGGATTTTTCTTATTGAACTGGGTAGTACCGTTTTTGGGAGCCTCAAGAGGTTGGTTATCATCAATAATCTGAAGAAGCACAGGGTTATTAACCAATTTCATGTATTCCTTGGCCTTTTTATAGAATTTCTCAAGCGTGCTTCGCTCCTTCATTTTAATCCATTTTCCAAATTTTCTTTTCTCGTCTGTAGCGCTGATTAGAGACATTGAGATCATGTGGGGATCGGGATTCCCTACTTCGGATATAACAACATTGAATCTTTTGAGGAAAGCTTTGATAGATTCTCCTAGATTCTGCTTCATCGATGTAAGATAAATAATGACCTTGGCCTTTGTAGCTTGCACCCTGAAATGCTCTTTGAATTTCAGAATCAAATCATCAAATCGATGGACGGATTTGGGTGGCAGCCTCGTGAACCATAACGATGTGACACATTCTAGATAGTGAGGAAGCATAGGCATTTGATCTCATCTGTTTCTTTGGCTGCATTCATATACCATTCATACCTATATAAGAAGTGATTTGGATTAGAAGTCCCATTGTACGAAGGCAAAGTAGGATGAGTGAACTTCTTAGGGAACTCAGCTTTGCGAATCCTCTTCGTGAATGGATTTGTTTCAAGGGAGAAGTCCCATTCCCTTTCACTATCCTTGCGAGGTATGTTATCTTTCATGATTTGCTTTACCATATCCGCGTTATATTCCTTCAAGTTGTGTCGTTCTGGAGAGCGGACTTCGATCTCTTTTCTGGATGCTCGTCACAGTGAGCGATCACATTTAGAAGATCTAGGCATTTTACTTCCACTATAGGAAGGTGCACCCTTGATGGGACTTGCAGCTCGTCGGTTATTTCGATCGGAATGGTTTTTAGCTTTCAATTTTGATTCTTCGATATTAGCGCTGTTTTTGTCAACAAGTCCTTCCAAGTTGTAATTATGATGATCGGAGGCTGATGAATTTGCATTCTCTTCGAGGTTTGTATGGATTTTCGGAGGAGGAGCAGGATTTGTTTGAATGATTAGGAGAGCACTCATTTTATCCATTAAAGCTTGATTAGCATCCAACAGAGTTTTATTAGCATCGATTAAGGCTTTGTTGGAAGCTTCCATGCATTGGCTCAAGTTAGAGACGACGTCATCTAATTCAGCTCTAGTCACTCCAGCTCCGACCATTGAATTTTCTTTAACTTCAAAGTGATTGGTGAGTGGAGTAGTTTCGTTGTTAACAACATTTTCGTTTTCTTCAACGGTCTTCTTAGATTTAGCCATTATTTTAGATAAGGCTTTTGTTAGATCCAAAATTGTGTCTAAAACCCAAATTGTTCTAATATGCAGAGATTAATATCAGGAAAAATGCAAGAAAAGCAGAAAAGACACAAGATTTATAGTGGTTCGGCGTTAACGAGCCTACGTCCACTTTATATCTATGATTATACTTAAGATTCGAGTACAATCAATGATTTATCTCTCAACCTCACTTTTACAATGCTGATTCACTCCGTAAATTCAAGACAGCTCTCAATAGGAATAATTGAGATATGATAATGGTGGAATCAGAGCTCAGAAATGCCAAAAAGCTCCTGAAAAATGCCAAGTTCTGAGCTATTTATAGGTGATATCTGATGGCGGATCACGGTCATACGTGGCACAAATCCCGAAGATCTCAGACTGGTTCATGGCTTGATGGAGAAATAGTCAATATAGCTGTTGTGGACAGGTGTCATGAGATCCTATATTATCGGATCGTGAATGACTTGGTCATGGCCCCCATCTCTCAGCTTTAGGGATTGGATCGAACTGGCGTGAACGGATCGGATCAGGCAGGTATGGATGGATCTGATCACCCAGGATGATCGCGATCGAGGGGTGTAGCAGCAGCGTCACGATCTGGCAAGGCCTTGGTGACCACGATCGGGGTTTGATAGCTTCTACGAGTAAAACTCAATAGTGAACATATGTGTAAATCTTTGTGGCTTGGTCCAAAAGCTAGCCAACATTTTGTCCCCTCGAAGTATGTTTTATCAAAGATGGAACGTGCTTCGAAATTACAAACCTATCTTTTCATGAAGCGATGTGAATCAGTGGTTGTATCTGTCTAAAATGTAGTATTGCTTCAGGAAGTTGCGTCCTTTGTTTGGTATAAATATCGGGTTATATCATCTATCATTTCTTTGCTCATCGGGTGGTTTCCATCTCTTGAATTCCTGAAGATATTGCTATCAAACCACCAAGTAAGTCATAAAACTTATTATAAAAAGTATCATTTATAACTTTCGTGTTTTTGTGTAAGTATGGAATCCTGCTATTTCCGACCCATTGGTCATGCTAGGGCTTGGATCGCCACTTCAAGCTACGGGCCGTGATGGGTCATCTCGCATCCTCGAGTAGAGCCATCCTTTGGGCTTCAGATCGTGGTCTGAAAGGGGGGACATTTACGAACCCTGGTGGGCTTTCCGCCTGCTCGTGGCCCATGATGGCCTGGCGAACCATATAGGAAAAAGAAAGGAAGACCAACGGTCTTCTCTTTGGTTATATAAATGAGTTTACTCTCCTTTTTTCACTTTTACTTCTTCTTTTACCAACCGCCGCTCTTCTTTCCCCTTACCTTCAAAACCCTAATTTAACTTTCAATGAAGATCGAGACTTTCTTTCAATAAAAAGGTAATAATAATGGTAATTCCGTTTGTATCTCTCCTCTTCTTTTTGAGTATCGGTTTGAGTTCAATTTCCGTGGGGGGTTTTTCTTCAATGGCTCAAGATTATGTGGCGGTTCCATGATCTTTAATGGGTTTGCTGTTGCATAGTGGAGCTAAAAGAATTAAGTTGGAGAGGGGAAACGAGGAAGAAGAGGAGCAGGTCGGGTCGGCTCGTAAGGTTCGGGTTCGGATCGCGATAACAGTGGAATGGAGGAAAGTGAGATGGAGCTGGTGTTTAATGCAACAACGGATAGGATCGTGGGTCCCTTTCATGATCCGTTCGGGTAAGGGAGAGTTGTCACGGATTGGATCGTTTTGCGATTCGTAGCCTACATCACAAGGTGATGCTGCCTTACTAGCATAACTTGCCAGCGATCCGACACCCATGATCCGATCCACTCCATGTATTGGCATTTATACCACGATCCGATCCCCAAGACTTATGCGAACCATCTTTGTTGACGATCCCAGACACATATTAACTTAAGCAATGCATAACAATTACAACATATTGGACAGTTAGATTAGAGCCTTCGAGATAAACTTTCTGAACTGATCAGCAGCATAACTCAACAACACACTACAACCAATATCTCGTTCATTTAACTAATTTCCTATTTTTCTTTAATGTATGCACAAGCACACACTTACACACACGGGGAACGGGTAATTGTGTTCTAATTTTTACCCGCCAACACAGCTATGTCGGATAAACAAATGATTGAGACACAGAATGAAAGTACCGAATCAGAGACATCAATACATCATAGCCCTGATGTGTTTCCCTCAGATTCAAATGAAGAAAAATTCGATCCTGATTACGAGACGGGTACCGATATAGAATCAACGACTACTGAGAGCACATCCCTTGAAGATGAGGATGATCGAGCTCCTGATGAAATTCCGGGTGTTAAGGAAATAACAAAGTTCACTGATTCTTTACCCTCTAAGTTAGACGATATAAAACTGAAGAACATATGTTTAAGACACGGAATTCCCTAGGATGATGTGAAAGCACCAGAAAGTGAAGATAGACCTCATTCTGCCCCAAAGGGGTACATGACTGTTAGCCGACTCATTTGCTGGGTAGGGGCTATTCCTTCTTTTCCCCCACTTGTCGTTGATCTCTTAAGACAGTTACACATTGCCCCCATGAAACTCCATCCGAATGCCTATATGGCTCTGTATACTCTGTATATTGCTTATATGGAGATTCTGCAGACCGAACTTACCCTTAAAGATCTGAAGTTCTATTATCATTTCAAGCATCGTTCCACATGGGCTCCCATTTTTTCTTTCTTCGAATCAGTTGCCAACAGAAAAGTTGTGACCGATGGTTATAGTAACATAGGGGATATCAAATCCGACTGGTTTTATATAAAACACCAAGCTGGATGTGCGAGGAAGTGGCTATAAGCGAGTATGTTTTCAACTTTCCCATGTTTAATTCGAATGCATAATTTCAGTGCTAACGAATCATTTTGTTCCATACAGATCATAACTTTAAGAGAACGAAAGGATCGATATATGAAGACCGACTTCCCGTCTTCTCAAAAGCAAGTCAGAATTCTTAAGGATTAAGAAATGTATCTCCGATGAGAACCTTCACAAACACCGTCTTTTAGATATAAGATTCGGACTTGGAGCGGGCGACAAACCTTACGAGTATATACCTCCGACCGAGGGAGAAGGAACTTCTCAAGCTGTAAAGACAACTAACCTTCGTAAGAGTCCTTCGCCGATGATTAATCAGGATGATGGGGATTTGAATGTTTACAAAGGAGACGAGGGGCAGGCTGACGAATCAAAGGAGGTCCCGACCTCTGAGGGGCAGTCTCCCTTAAGATCTTCATCACCAGTTGAGTCTGTCGCTCAGGATGAGTTAACGGAGTAACAAACACTCGGGGAATTGAATAAGATTCCTTTACTAGATGATATCTATACTCGGGAAGACTTCGGAGGGGAACCAATTTTTCCCATCTCTGAAGAGACGAGTGCCCCAGTTGGAGAAAAAGAAGTCATCCAAACGAGCCTAACTCTGGGCCCTGGTCCGTTAAAAAGGGGATTTCACGGGATGCACAAATCACATGCACTATTTATCATAACACTCTTATATCACTGTCGTTCATAGTTTTAACATGCACCTATTTCTTTTGTAGGGAAAATGTCTCGCAAACGATCTTATTCTTATCATTCCCTTCGCGAGGGCACACCAAGCCTCCTTCCAGATCCCGAGCATGCTCGTAGTGATAGTCGGGAAAGGGATAGTCGTTGGCCTCAGGATTCTCATCAACCTTATTCCACATGATCTCGATCTCCATCAAAGCAAGGTTCTAAAAAGCCTTACAGTCATCCATCGCTGCCGGCTGGGGGCAAGCAACTTCCTAGAGATTTGACCCCTCCGAAGATACGCCTTCTCATGTCCAGTCTTCTAAAAAACACCACGAGCCGGAGGGCAAAAACAAAGATGAGGGCAAGATCGTGGAGAAGAGAAAGACATCTCATGTTTCCTCTAGTGAGCATGACTTGGATACCACCGCTGCACAGAATTTTGTTCCCAATTCTGAAATTCAGGCCAGGCTAGAGCGCTTGCGAAAGCAATTCCCTGATATTTTCTTTGAGAGGATGATGTTCGTCCCAGATCTTGAACTGGTCCCCGAGGATTGGGACACAGAGGTGATAGGGTACGTATGCCATATGGCTAAACAATACGGGGTAATGAAGAAGCATGCCGCCACACTTTCTACTGCCATCTGCCACCTGGAGACGGAAGCAGCTAGAGATAGAGTGAAGATTGATAATGATGCCAGGGCTAGGAGCAAAATGAAAAAAGAACCGGAGGATGCACAGGCCCAACTGGCTTTAGCTCGGCGAGATGCATAGAATTACATGTCCGAGCTGGAGAGTGCTAGGGAGTATTTTCGCAGTGAGCTTGACTCAAACAGCCAGGAACGGGTGGCTCTGAGGAAGGAAGTGGAAGATCTTAGGGCAATTAATACCGAACTGAAGATAGCACAGGAACGCTTTGCTGCTGAGAAAGATGCCTGGGAGAAAGAGAGGGAAAGCTTAAAAGATGACCTCGCTCTCGCCAAAAAGGAAAAAGAGGTTTTAAATGGTCAACTTGCCCAAGCTGAGGAGCGTGCAGCTCTCGCTGAAAGTAACGCCAATAATGCTCTTGAATCGGCCACTACTGTTGCTGATAAGCTCGCTGAAAAAGAGAAAGATATAGCTGGTATTGAGGAACTGTTGTTCGACTACCTTGGTTAAGTCATCAAGACTCGAGACATCTCTTGGATTCCAGACTATCATATTACTTTGGCCAATGTATGGGATGCAATTGTCGAAGGCGAGAAGCGGCGATTGATGGTCGACGAGATCGACGAAAACCAGCTGATGCAGACCTTTCTTAAAGGTGAAGAACCTGAGGCTTTGGAGAAAGGCAGACACTTAATCCAGGAAGAGATTGAGAGGGAGAAGACCGAGCTTAAGGGCAAAAACAAGGTTGACGAAGGCTCGAGCTCGGTGGTGGAGCCCATAACTTCTGAAGTTGAGGAATATAATCTTGATGATCTGTTAATTCCCTTGGCTCCAACCTTTCCAATTGTCGGGACCACCACTACAAATCTGGGAGATGATTCGGCTGAAGGTATCTCCATATTTTCTCCACAGTTCATCAAAGAAATCGTAACTTGTCATCATCTCATAGGACAGACAACTGACATGGCCACATCTTCCTCTGATTCACTAACCTTTGCTTCTCATGGTGTAGGTATCGAACCGGTTGAGAAAGATACAGAGGAGAAGGTAGTGGCGGAGATAGATGACGTCCCCTTGGGTACTGATGTTGAAATTTCTGAGATTCCAAAGCAAACCGAGGGTACAACAAGCGAGAAAGTCACTGTAGCACCCGTGGAATCCGGCATCAGCGCTCCTATGGACGTTGAGGTTATTGCGGCTTTGCAAAACACAGATGGTGGTCACGTGGACGAGGAAGAGGAGACTGTCATCACAGAAGAGGCCAAGGATGATGATAGTGAAACCTTGGCTGACATGCAGGCTAGGAAAGAAAAGCAGTTGGTTCTTAGGAAGGGGAACAGGACCCTGTATTCGTGCCCTCTATTTCCGAAATCGACCCCAAGACTGGGTTGGTTATAAGATTCTCTTCCAAATTAATAACTTCACAACTTGCCTGCCAACCTTCTAATCCTCCTCCGAAGCCTCTTGGTGATAAGACGAAGAGGAAGAAAAGTGATCGCTCTGATGCTGACAAAGAGGGGTTGGAGAAACAGAAGATGGGAAAGAAATCAAAATCGTCTCCCAAGCGTAAATAGAATGCACTTATTAGCTCGTATTTTAGCTTTAGGATTTCCTTTGGCCAAAAAATGTAGCTGTGCGAGTGGCCCTCACTTTTGATTAGCTTCTCGTTCTTGTAAATCTGCTTTCAGTAAACGAAAATCTATTTCTTTTCGCCATTGCGTTCCTGCAAATTCATCATGTTAGCAGAGTTTAAATATTCATAACTGAAACATTCATAATTAAATAATAAAGTCATGAGTAACAATCATTAATCATAACTGAAACAATCATCGAGAAATACGCGTGCTAAGTAAATGTGTAGTAGTGCACGTATATGCCCCCAATCAATCGTCATTATAGTGCCTGGCCAGGGCTTATTGGCGATCGATTAGGATTATATTTGTACTATCCTGATCTTTCAACGGGTTAATGGTTCTTGTGGCGCTAAGTCTCTAGCGCCTTTATACTCTCCCGATCCTTCAGCGGGTTAGAGTTCAAGCTCGATTCTTAGTCTGCTCACCGATCCGTTAGCTGGGCAGAAGTTCTGGGGGCGCTAAGTCTCTAGCGCCTTTATACTCTCCTGATCCTTCAGCGGGTTAGAGTGTTATCAAGGCAGATTTATCATGGTGCACCTTCACGCCTTGGGGACGTTATCTTCGCGTCCTTTATACTCTCTCCCTGATCTCGGGAGTTAGAGTGCAAACAGTAGTGCGATTTAGCTCGCTGCATCATTTATAGCTTTAGTTACCGTTAGTCTTCCAATGGCGTTTTGAATAAGGTATAATGTGATCGCTGCCTGGTTTAAAATAAGTTTGAAAATGGTAATGATCTATTTTAATAAAAATAAAAGAGCAGACAGGAAACAGTGCAGAAAAGGTAAATGACACGCGGTATTTTTATAGTGGTTCGGTCGAATCATGACCTACGTCCACTTTATAATCTTTTGTTCAAGTAACCAGACTCTTCTAGGAAAGTCGAGCCTTCTTACATGGTCCTAAAAACAAAAGAGTAAAACTGACAATTTTATGTCAGATAAGGCCGCAAATGCTGGGCATTCCACACTTTGGGGATTTCATCTCCATTTACGGTTGCTAGCTTGAAGGTACCATTATCAAGCTTTCGTAAAATGGAGTACGGTCCTTCCCATTTCGGGCCCATATGTACTGGGGGCGGAAAGACACGCTTCAGAACCAAGTCTCCGGGTTCAAATGTTCGAGCTCGTTCTCTTTTGTTGTAATACCGAGCGATTTGTTGTTTATGCCTCAGGGCACGTAAGTCGGCTTCATCCCTTTTTTCCTCAACCATGTCCAGGGATTCAAGGAGCAACTCATTGTTGGTCATCGGATCGTAATAAATGGATCGATGAGATGGTACTTCCAACTCGACCGGA
Organism: Allium sativum; assembly: GCA_030737875.1. Lineage (NCBI taxonomy): Eukaryota > Viridiplantae > Streptophyta > Magnoliopsida > Asparagales > Amaryllidaceae > Allium > Allium sativum. Next base: position 742,116,926 of record CM060916.1, on the reverse strand, counting down.
ATGACTGCTTCAGCTCCAAAAGCAAGGGAAAACGGGGTGTGACCCGTCGCCGACTTGTACGTTGTTCTATAGGCCCATAGTGCCAGGGGTTCATCAAACAACATGGCTTTGGCCCTCTTCAATCTTTTCTTTAGAATGGATTTGATCACCTTGTTTGCCGCTTCAACTTGTCCGTTTGACTGCGGATGTGCCACAGAGGTGTATCTTTTCTCGATGTGATACTTCTGACAGAAATCTCAAAACTCGGTGCTGTTGAATTGGGTCCCATTATCGGTTACGATGACTTTTGGAATCCCAAACCCGACATATAATGTTCTTGACGACAAAGGTGATCACTCACTTGGTTATGATCGTGGTCAAAGGCTCTGCTTCTACCCATTTAGTAAAATAATCCACGGCCACAATAGCGATATAGCAAAGAAGATATTGCAATATGGCTATTTCTGGCCTACCATAAACAAGGATGCAGCCAAGTATACACAACGACAAAGGTGATCACTCCAATTTAGTTGTGAAGCAAGCATCACAACGTCGTGTATACTTGGCTACATCCTTGTTTATGGTAGGCCAGAAATAGCCATATCGCAATATCTTCTTTGCCAGCGTTTACCCTCCAGTGTGGTTGCCACACTTACCGTCGTGGACTTCCTTTAGTACACGCTTGATGTTGTCATGGGCGATGCACCAGAGGAGAGGCATCGAGAAACCTTGTCAGTACAGGACTTCGCCTTGCAACACATATCGGGAAGCCTTTAGGATAACTGCACGCCTCTCACTTTTCTTTGTTGGGAGCGTTCCATTCATCAAAAATTCTTTAGAGGGGTCATCCGTGACTCCCTCTCAGGTTCAATCTCTAGTACCGGATCAACTTCCATCTGATCCACGCTAGGGAACTGTAGTACTTCAATCGGGACTAGCTCCGTATGTTCTGGATTATCGGAACTAGCCATCTCCGCAAACTTGTCTGCTCTTTGGTTCTCCGCTCGAGGAATGTGAGATATGCTGTGGTGATCAAAACCATCCAGCAACTTCTTCACTTTTTCCAAATATTATATCAACCTTGGACTCTTAGCCTAAAACTTTTCATTAACTTGGTTCACAACTAAATTGGAGTCGCAAAAGATGTCTAGCTTTATTATCCCTAATTCCTTTGCAAGCTTCAACCCGGTAATTAGAGCTTCATACTCGGAATTGTTATTAGTGGCGTGGAACTCTAATCTAAGAGCGTAATATATTAGCCGTTTCTTTGGAGTTTCAAGAACCACTCCGGCACCAGATCGTCTGTCATTTTTAGCTCCATCAGTATATAGTTTCCAGGCATTAGGGTCAAGGAGTAGCTTTGGCGGATCGTCCTCTTCAGTTACCACATCATCTTATGGGATGGTAAACTCTGCTATAAAGTCTGCAAGTGCCTGCCCTCTTATCGACCTTCGGGGTTGGAAGTTCAGGTCGAATTGACTCAGCTCAATGTTCCATTTAAGCAACCTTCCTGATCCTTCTGGCCTTTGCAGGGCTTGCTTAAGCGGGTGATCAGTGCAAACAGTAATGGGGTGAGCCTGGAAGTAGTGACGAAGCTTCCTAGATGCAATTTGCAAACTGTATGCAAGCTTTTCTATTTTTGGGTAATTCCATTCTACGACTGCCAATTTCTTACTCACATAGTACACTGATTTTTTCACCTTATCCTCCTCTCTTACCAAAGCCGAACTGATTGCGTGGGATGACAATGCCAAGTACACAAATAAATCCTCGTGATCCACAGGCTTAGACAGCATTGGGGGTCTTTCCAGATGATTCAACAGATTTTAGAATGCTTCTATACAATTAGGAGTCCATTTAAAGTTGCGCTTGCCTCGCTTTATCAGCTCAAAAAACGGGATGCATTTATCTGTAGCTTTTGAGATAAATCTGTTGAGCGCTGCCACTTTTCCAGCAAGGCTTTGCACATCTTTAATCTTCTTTAGTTCTTGAATATTTCGGATTGCTGTAATTTGATCTGGATTGATCTCAATTCCGCATGAGCTGACAATGAACCCTAGGATTTTTTTCGGATGCTACTCCAAACGAGCACTTCAAAGGATTTAACTTCATCCTGTATTTTCTGAGAATCTCAAACATTTCTGCTAAATCTGCAATATGGTCTGGCGATTGTCTGGACTTTACCAACATGTCGTCAACGTATACCTCCATCGTTTTCCCGATTTGGTTGTAGAACATCCTATTCACCAATCGCTGATATGTGGCACCGGCATCTTTCAGGCCGAAAGGCATCACCACATAATAGTGCAATCCCAGATCTGTAATGAAGCTGGTATATTCTTGGTCTGGGACATGCATGGGGATTTGGTTGTACCCTGAGTAGGCATCCATAAAAGAAAGGAGCTCATGACCCGCTGTCGAATCTACCAACTGATCGATTCTAGGCAATGGGAAGCTATCCTTCGGATAGGCTTTGTTTAGATATAAGAAGTCGATGCACGTACGCCACTTTCCATTGACCTTCTTTACCAAAATCGGGTTTGAAATCCAGTCAGGCTATGTTGAATCTTTAATGAACCCGTTACTTCATCTTTTCGACTTCTTCCTTCAAGGCAACAGACCACTCTGGGCCAAGCATTCGCCTCTTTTGTTTGACAGGAGGATGTTTCGGGCTGATGCTTAATGAGTGATACATAATCGAGGGAGATATTCCACACATGTCCGCATGGGTCCAGGCGAATACATCCAAGTTAGCTTTTAGGAAATTTGTTAATTCTTTGGCTTGAACATGATCCATCTGGGAACCAATCTTCAGGACCTTCTCTGGGTCACTATCATCGATTGGTACATCCACAGTCGCTTCATTGGGAGTCGCCATTCTGCCCCCAGGCTTTTCATCCTCTCTGGGATCTATGTCCTCGGGCAACTCTCTAGGCGACCCTCCCGGAGGCGTTTTCTTTAGTTGCTATGACGATTCCTCCCTCGGAGGGAAAGAACCACCTTTTGCTTCTACATCTTTCCCTTTACGGAGCAACCTTAACTCTTCAATGTAGCATGAACAACTTGATCTCCTCTGACTATGCCTATGCCGGCATCCGTCAGGAACTTCAACAACAGGCACTAGGGTGCAATGCAGGCCCTGAATTTGGCTAGGGCTGGACGGCCTAAGAAGGCATTATACGACGACTCAATGTCCAGGACTACAAAGGGGAGAATTCTCACTCTCTGGCGTCCTCCTTCCCCAAGGGTTACTGATAATTCCATGTATCCCATTGGAGCAGTCGAGGCCCCATTAAATCCACGTATCCAACCCTCGCATGGTTTCAAATCCTTCGGCTCAAGTTTCATTTGGTCGAATGTTTTCTTGAACATAATGTTGACTAAACTCCTGTTATCTACCAAGACTTTGTGAACTATAGCTGGGCTGATGGTGACGGTGATCACCAATGGGTCTTCAGTTGGGGTGTGTACTCCAATACTCCCTCACTTGCGAAATTTGACGCCATCGGACATCGTCTTTTGTTGCTTAACCGGAGTGTTATCCTCGGGGTTGCTACATTCTCCTACTTCGAGGTGTTGTTTAGCTGCATTCACATACTGAGCGATCGCCTTGAAACTATGCCCAGCCGGATAAAGCCCTCCGATGATAGTGTTGATGAGGAGGTTCTTTCCTTTCTGTTGAGTTGTTGGTTTGGCAACGGGTTGGTTTTGGTTCTGGTTTGGGGCCTGTACAGCCTGCCCTTTGTCCTTGGGAGCCACCTTATACTCATCAAGCTTCCCTTTTCGGTGCAGCCTTTCAATCATGTCTCTCAAATGACAACATTCGTCCGTGGAATGACCACGGATCTGGTGAAAAAGACAGAATTTCCCAGTTTCACACTCCTTTTCTGTAGAATCTATCAGAGGAGGCCTTTTGTATTGGAAGACATTATATGTATCTAGGAAGATGTTCTCCAACGTATCATTTAACAGTGTGAAGCTCTCAAATGGTCTGGGCCGGGATCTTCTCTGAGAGTCATTCCCTCGATTTCTCTTCCGATTATTGTTAGTATTATTCCCTGATTGACGTCCGTTTCCTTGATTCTTGTTCCCAACGTTAACTTCGACCTTTCCTGAGGTATCTCCCGTCTGCTTGATGGCCACGTTGCTTTGGATATCTTCCTTATCAGTAGCCTTCCTTTTTCGATTAGTGTATATCTCCTCCTGACGCAAGCGAACATTAGCTTTTTCATAAAATATTTCTTTGGTCAAGGGTGGCTTGCTGGCCAGATATCTTCCAAACTCGGTATCTTTATCGACGCCATCGATCAGGGCCATCAACACAGTTTACTCATGCGGATCTCTGACTTCTGTGACAGCCAAGTTGAAACGATCCAAATACGACCTCAGGCTTTCATCCGGTCGTTGTTTAATAAGGGATAGCTCAATCACATTCTTAGACCTCTGGGCATAAAGACGGAATTGGTTCATGAATTTCTCACTCAATTCCCTGAAGCTGGATATTGACCGTGCTGGCAAGCAGTAAACCACAATAACGCCACATCTTCCAGGAATATAGGGAATGCTTTACATTTTACCGTGTCTATAGCTGCAGGGACATTCATTGACCAGGAGTATCGCGTTAGATGCTGGATTGGGTCAGTCCTGCCCGTATAGCGATTCATGGCTGGCATATTGAAGCGCCTCGGGAATGTAACATCCAATATGTCGTCAGTAAAAGGCGTATGACTGCGATCTATGCTCCAATCTTCGTTCCTCTATCCACAATTATCTACCATGACTTGCCTAATCATTGCTTCAACCTCTGCATGGGTCAGGGTAGATTCGAGATCAACACTTCTTGTCCGACGGCCCCCTCTAGCATTTCTTTGATGTGCTGCTGCAAAGTCTGGGCCCTGAGCAGAACTCCCTTACCCCCTGTTGTCGCGGTCGATCATGCAACGAGCGGGAGGAACTCCGTTCCTCGGTGGTAGAGCGGGCTCATTTAAGTTGCGGTTACTAGTTCCCTGATTAAGTGCCTCTTCTTCTCGAGATGGAAGTGACCCAAATCGACGCTGCTCTATGTTCTCAGCCCTTTCTAACGGGGGCCATCGTCGGTTCCTTCAGGGTTCTTCAGACGACGACGTGTGTCATGGGGTAGAAGAACGGGATGGAGGTGAGACCCTCTGTCTTAAAAGATCATCAAGTCGCCTATCCATAGCCATCAGATTCTGTCGCAACACTGGACTCTCTTGCCTCTGAGCGGCTAACTCGTCATATAGTTTATCCCACATTTCAATGATATGAGAAAGGTCTCCTTCAGTAGCAGGGGCAGAAGGGTCGAATTAGTCATCAACATTCTCTCTTATACGTAGAGAGCTTGAGCTAGGTCGAGCAGATGTACCAGCACGTGAAGAACGAGCCATAACCTTCTTTCCAGGTCGAGTTGTGGTCTGATTATCACTTCGGATCGTGGTCACCCTAGGTTGATGGCTCGTGGTACCCTCTTGGCATCGGTTCGTGGTGGTCCCCTGGGATCGGATCGTGATGATGGGTGCAGGAGGGATCGCGACGTGGTCCTGCGATTGGGTAGTGACTCCTTCAGCTGCTTGGTTCGTGGTACCTCCTTCGACTCGCGATCGCCCCCTTTCCTCACGATCCGAGGACCGTAGCTCAACTTCGACCCGTTCCTGCGCACTTTCTTCGATTGCTTCATTTGCAGCTTCGTTCGCCTGCGAAGCTCGTACTTCCTTAGACTTCTTTCCAGCCATGGTATCTGAATTTTGCTAAAATCTTCAAAAATCGAAACTGTTAATTTTTGGACTGTCTTCTTCGGACTTGAATATCCAAACAATAGAGCAACAATCCAATATACTGAGACTTCGGTTTCTCGGTGAAAGCACCAAAATATTAGATCCAAAATTGGGTCTAACACCCAAATTGTTCTAATATGCAGAGATTAATATCAGGAAAAATGCAAGAAAAGCAGAAAAGACACAAAATTTATAGTGATTCGGTGTTAACGAGTTTAGCAATTATTTTAGATAAGGCTTTGAATTTGGAAGAGAGTTCGTCGCTTGGCCTAGATCTTAGACTTGTAGAATCTATGGTAGAAGTAGGCTTAGAACTTCAATAATAGGCTCTTAAGATTGAGAGAAGTACGAACATGGCCCCACGGTGTGTGCCAAATGTTTAAACCAAAAATGGTTCAAACACCAAAGGTACGTGAACCATACTTCACCAATATGGTTAGAAATTAAAAGGAGTCACAATCGCAAAATAAGCAGGGAAAAGTAAGTAAAAACACAAAGATTTTTATAGTGGTTCGATCCAGGATAGATCTATATCCACTTTTGAAGTGATTTTCATTATCACGGAGAGATTTACAAAATTCATCATCTCATACATCTCATTTTGGCTCATTCTCTCTTTCTACAATGATTTTCCTCTCTTTAATGGCTTGGTTCTCTCTAGACTGTTATGGAAGTGGATGGATCCTTTGAATGTGATGCGTTCGAGAGTGTTTATTCCACGATTTGAGCTCTTAGTGGATCAACGATGGATCCATAGCGGTTGAGATTTGAATTGAAGCTCAGTGGAGGACTAGTGGCAGTTGGAGAGAAGTAGAATGGCCAATCTTGGCTTTGAGATGATGAATCTTGGTTTGGAGAGAGTGAATGAAGATTGGAGAACTTTAAGTGAGCTTGAACGGATCTCTAATGGAGATTTGGGATGATGCGAATCGAGCTAGAGCGATTTTCCATGGAGCATGAAGTAGATTTGATCCATTTGATGTTGGAGGAAGATGGAGTGAGTTTAGGATGCCATTAATGGAGCTTGGATTGTTTAAGAATGGTAGAGAAGTGATATGGGAAGCCCTTCGGGGTGGAAGAATCGGTCCCTTGAGTTGTAGTGAAAGGGGGTATTTATAGGAGAAGTTTGTACTAGGTGGCAAAGCTATAATTAGGGTGAACTAGGTATGTGTCGTTCGTGCATTTATTTACGAATCTTGCCACTAGACAACTGGTGGAGCGCGCTTTACAGTTGGAGCTAGGATAATGTTATGCTGGCACTTCACGCGCACAAGCAGGAACGAGCGACTCCTGCTTTCAAGGTGCGAGCAACCTCTTCTTTTATGGTACGAGCAACCTGTACATATGAGCGACCTCTAATATAGTGTACGAGCTCATATATAAAACGTGACCGTTCTCATTAAATTACACCTTTGCCATTTTCCATAGAATTATCCACTTGTTGTATTATTCATGCGATATTATCATCATAAGGAACCAATTCGTGTGTGAATGCTCCACTATTTAAATTGCCATGTCTATATCTCTATCTTTGGCGAACCAACCCGCACGACTTCAAGAAAATATGACCGACCACTTTATGATTATAGGATTTCATATTGTATATTTTCTGTTATGTCAAAATCAAATTTTTAAAAATTCGCTATGGAATCGTTTATAAACCATAACGATTTATTTAATAAAATAAAAGGATTTTTAATAAATTGAATATCGTTTTAACCTGGAATTTAATCAAAATGGTTTCTGAATAGTTATATATGATATTGGAATATAATGGTAGTTGATATAATTTTAAAATAATTTAGTTTAATGTTGATTTGGCAAAAATATGAATTTTATATTAATTTAACCAAGTTAAAAATAGCCAATTCTAAAACAGTCACATATTTCAACGAAATCTGTTTCATTACATTCATAATGTTAAATTATTGGATAAAAATAAATTTCGTGGTGATTCGATATCGTATGTGACTTCGATAGATATAAACACGATGTTATTTTTCATAACAATTAATTAAATGAAGTGGCTATTCGGCATGCATCCTTATTTCCAAGTTTTATGTAAAGCTGCTCCCTCCCTAAAGTTTGATATAAAGTGGGTCCTTGTTTTTGTTGGCTTCGTGTTTTTCATCATTTTCAGGCATTGCTGTATAAAAAAATTTACAAATATTCACGGATGTAATCTGCAAAAAACAAAACTGGTTAGCAATTATAGAGAATAATTATTAATATATCAACAATTATACGCACACAATTTTATTTGAAAATTAGATGAATAATTGCTGATATATCAATAATTATTCATATATATTTGCTGATATATCAACAATTATACTTAATATTTTTGCAAAGCTTATGAATTCTTGTTGATATATCAGCAATTATACTCAATTTTTTTGCAAGGCTTATGAATTCTTGCTGATATATCAGGAATTATTGTATATAATTGCTAATGTGTCAGCAATTATGTTTAGGTGATGAAAGGCTTATAAATAATTGCTGATATATCAGCAAATATTGTATATATTTGATGATATATCAATAACTATTTTATACTTCATGGAAAACTGATCGAACATAAGAGAGAATGAAAAATTGAAGCAAAATCTAAAATTATTTATATATATTGCTGATATATCAGCAATTGTTATGTAGTTAATGCAAATATTTGGAAAAGTTGTTGAAATATCAACAACAATCCCAAATAGTTGCATTAATTGCTACAAAATACAGGAGCATGTATATTTTTTTAATCATATCTTTTGTAGTTCTAATGCACGAATATGATGATGATAATGTATTGAATTTAATTTTGAATTTTCGTAAATTTTTTTTGTTGATTTTTTGATAATTTTCGAAAAATAGGGACCAAATGCATAAAGTTTTTAAACATGGTGTTTTTTTCGTATTTTAAAACTTATTAGGGACCTGAGCCAAACTTTCCCTTAAATGAATTTAATTTGATTAGGAATTTGTATGTAACTTGAGCTATTGATCAAATTAAGACGCGGGACCAGTTTTGTTGAATTCGTATTGACGTTTAGAGTTAGGATATGCATATAGTTCATTATTTTTTGAGATTAGGTACTTTGGTGTCCAAAATAGCATCGTTTACATATATAATATCATTCCACGAGAACAGTCTCAAAATGCGAAGAAACATGTGCCATTGGATCTGTATTAGTAAGTTATTATAGAATTTTGATTTTTGTATCGATCAGACTTACCATTTGATCATGCGAATGGTGAAAGCCTTGATTTTTATTTAATCGTTTTATCGATTTAATATGGAATTTAAGAATAAATAATTTTCAAACAAACTCGGAATTCAACGTAACTAATTTTATTAAATCTATAGTGAATTGGACTTATTTTGTGATCGTGCGCAATTTAAACGCGTGTCGGTTCACATTGTAAATTTGAAAAGGAATTTTTATGAACGATCTCGGAATTTGTGACGGCCCGCCCCGCACCAGCCGACATTTCTAATGAAAGTGCGTTGTGCCAATGCCCGACTAGCACGGGACGGTCGCCATAGAAAGGAAAGGAAAGGAATTTGAACTAAGAAGGAAACTGTAGAATGTCTCACAGCACATGGAATAAAATATAATAATAACATACCTTGACATAAAACAGGAAAGATAGTGCATAAGCTGAAAACTAAATCATCATAGCAGCGAAAATCCAAAATACAGCTTATGATCAACATCATTATTACAATTTCAAAATACCGTCTCTAAAGCAAAATAGAAAAGGTACACTACTAATGCCCAAAATAGTGACCAATAACAACACAGTGAGATTGAGACGACCCCAAACCCCGTACTGACGGTGGCAAGGGTAATCCTTGGAATATAACACAGAAACAGATAATAGCAGAACATAATTAAATAAATACACCAGATAATGTAATCATCAGAGTTACACAGTATACAGGATCATACTTAGTACAAATACAGTTCAGCTATACATAAATGTCTACAGCGGAAATAAACAAAATATGTACAATAGGAGCTGAACAGCATAAAAAGAGATAAATAATAGAATCCATCTTCAGCTCCAGCTATCCAGAAAGAACCATCTAAACCTGAATACAAGGCTGCCCATGTAGAAAAAGGGGCACCCGAGTTCGAAAGTGAAACAAACTACGAGTCAGTCATGGGACTGGTATGAGAAATCTACTCAACACATTCATAATACGGCTAATCACAGGACCACGCCACTTTCGTGGAACGGGTTTACTCCATTGGATTGCCAGTGCTTTGAAAACAAATCTTTTCTTTTAAACATCGCAATGCTTTTTATAAAAATGAAGCCATTATAAGACTCAGTTCCCATCACACAATGCAACGCAAACCGGAGGATAGAGTTTTACCTTATAATGGCCAAAATATGGTTGATACGAATAAAATAAAAGCAATTGATATTATTACTAGTGTTTACATGTTTCAAAAACAACTTCGAATCATAACTATCAATCATAGACGGCATGGGTACCATATATCATGTCGCCATATATATATATATATACAATCAAAACCACACGATGTCGTATTTGGAAATTGGATTTCCGTCATGAACCAAGGCAAAAGATAGTCCTTACCGAATTCGAGACTGCCTAGCCCGAGTCTCAGACAAGCGCGCAGGCAAGCCTTGGATCGTCAGGGCCGGTCCACCGAGGTGGATTATTATGCCTGAACACTACGTTTCCCCGCCCTTTGTGGCGTAAACGAGCCAACGAATGACTCCATCGGACCCGGATCGTCCGATCAAACCGAGGCGCCTCGCAACAGCAACAACCACATAAGTCAAACTCGTCAGGGCGTGTAAAACCACTGGCGCCACTTCTAGCTAGGAAGAAATGCAGGCCCTCCCTGATGTCCTCTCTCGTTTCTGGTTTATACCGGGGTGTGAGGCTCGCGAATTTACGTTATACACAAAGCTACGCCACACAGGCGGTGCTTTGATCATCACCATAAGACTTTGCTTTTCAACAGAAGCCCTGATCACTGCATCTTAGCATGCCACACGGGCAATTCACACCGTGCAACTGATAGCTATCAATCACACAGAATAAACTCCAATGTCAGACATACTGTCCATTTGCAAGTCTGTTCTGGGTCTGAACGAAACCGGAGGCACTATATACCTCGCAAACCCATCGATCACCACGTACGTTTGGACGATCACCACTCATTATCCATATTTCGGGATGCCTCCCAATTAGGACCTCGGTTACCATCCAAACGAGGTGAAGATCTCCGGTCTTCGACCACCGTCTTCATCTTCGATTTCTTATCGTCGATTCAGTTATTCAGAATGGGATAAACCCGGTCTTTCTGAGCAACTCGCGTATATAATAAACAAGTGCAACACTAACATATATACGCATCATTTCAATTCATTAGTCACTAACCGTCAATCAGTAAGAGAACGATTTCCCAAATATTAACCCCGAAGGCCGAAACCAACATCAGATCAAAATCCAGGAAACCATTCGACTTAGCTAACCTTCAGTTAATTTCTAAATCACATCCATATCGTTTGTAATATTTTATAACGATTTATCGCTATTTTTATTTATTTTAAAATAGCCAATTTATTCAAAACGACGCTTCGGGCCATAACGCGGCCGTGGCGCTGTTTTTCTTCAGATTTGATTTACACATATATGAAAATCTAACTGTTGGATCTTCACAAAATTTACATCATTAGAAAGATCTTTTCAAAACGAATCCAACGGTTCCAGTTTCGGGAAAATCCGACGGTCGGATCTCCCGGTACAATCGTTTGAAGTTTCGATTTCAAAATACGAACTGCAGCGTCGTTATTCGATTAAATATAATTATATTTATATATATATATATATAATCGATTCTAGCGCTGTTTTTCTTCAGATTTGAATTAAACATTCCAGACAATCCAACCGTTGGATTTTTACAAAGTTGGTGCCGTTGGAAAGATATTTCCAAAGCGAACCCAAAGGTTGCGATTTCGGGAAAATCCGATGGTTGGATCCCCCGGTATAATCGTTTGAAATTACGGTTTCAAAATACGAACTGCAGCTTCGTTATTCGATATATTTTAATTCTATTTATATATATATATATCGATTCTTCGATTTCAAAGCTATATTCTTTTCATACATTTGATAAAAATGATATTTTTATCTAACCGTCTTCTATTTCAACACTTCACTATATTTACCAATTCATGTATATAATAAAAATGTGATTTTTATTATAAAACAATTCATTTCAAAACAAGATTATTTTCTATAGTTCATATAGGTGATAAAATAGGATTTTTATTATAAAACCATTTATTTCAAAACACGACTATTTTATATAGTTCATATAGGTGATAAAATAGGATTTTTATTATAAAACAATTTATTTCAAAATATTAATACCACTCAACACATGAATTTCAATTCAACGAATGAATTTCGACTCAACACATGAAGGTTTTCTATAGTTTGTATATATATAAAAAGGTGATTTTTATATTTGAAACACGAATACCATTCAACACATGAATTTCTATCCAACGAATGAATATCGATTCAACACATGAAGGTTTTCTATAGTGTGATTTTTATATTTGAAACATGAATACCATTCAACACATGAATTTCTATCCAACGAATGAATATCGATTCAATACATGAAGGTTTTCTATAGTTTGTATATATATATATATATATATATATAGGTGATTTTTATATTTGAAACACGAATACCATTCAACACATGAATTTCTATCCAATGAATGAATATCGATTCAACACATGAAGGTTTTCTATAGTTTGTATATATATATATATATATATATATATATATAAAGGTGATTTTTATATTTGAAACACGAATACCATTCAACACATGAATTTCTATCCAACGAATGAATATCGATTAAACACATGAAGGTTTTCTATAGTTTGTATATATATATAAAAAGGTGATTTTTATATTTGAAACACGAATACCATTCAACACATGAATTTCTATCCAACGAATGAATATCGATTCAACACATGAAGGTTTTCTATAGTTTGTATATATATAAAAAAGGTGATTTTTATATTTGAAACACGAATACCATTCAACACATGAATTTCTATCCAACGAATGAATATCGATTCAACACATGAAGGTTTTCTATAGTTTGTATATATATATATATATAAAGGTGATTTTTATTTTTGAAAACACGAATACCATTCAACACATGAATTCTATTCAACGAATGAATTTCAATTCAACACATAAAGGTTTTCTATTCAATGAATAAATATAGTTTCTACAAATGGAAATAATTCAAACACATGAATATTATTCAAAATTTCGGCAGCATAACGGCAGAGTAGTTAAAACCGGGACCGTCCCTAGTACGGCTCCTCGCTCTACCTTAAAACCTCGCGATTTTTGACAATGGGGATTCATTCATCTAGTTCGCACGCAGGCGGCATGTATATTTATTTCATTTTCACAAACTAATCCGATGTGGTTTCAACCAAATATTTCTCAACCACAAACGGGTATTTTTCAACCACAATCAATCAATATCAACCACAAACAATTCCAATCAACCATTCGCTATCAATCAATTTTCACACCAATCACAACCAATAAATATCGTCCATGGTTTGTGGACGAGTGGCGTATTTATATATATATATATATACATTTATATATATATAGCATTTCACTTCTATTTTAACACATATATAATTTTTACAACGCATATACAACTTATACAACGCTTATACATGAGGTGTAAAACGCTTATATAACTCATACATCGATTATATAATTTATACATCGTCGTTTTCCATATTGTTTATAAATTAGAAATCTCATTTTTAACATTTCGTGTATATATATACAATTCATAGTCACAACACAATCAAATAAATCGTCCATGGTCTGTGGACGTATGTGAACAGTTCAGATATGCAGTTATAATATAAATAACTGTACAAGAAAATTTTAAAGTGAGAGAATTCTCACAGTGGGATCCACTTCGTCAGTTTTATCTGAATTTCTGTTCGGTTTCGATTTTTCCTGAAATTCTGATCTGCTCGGTTTCAGTTTTGGTCAGTCCCATAATGTAGAGTTCTTCAACACGATTCCAACGCAATGAACGACAGTCAATTCTGAAGTCATTTGATTAAGATACGGGTATTTAAAATTATAATTACATTAATAATTCCACTTAATTACTTAATGAAGAAAGTTAATTACATCTCCTAATCAAAATTAGGGCCGCTGCTTCCAACTTTTATCTCGTTCCATCTCAAAACACACCGAACCCACTGCCGACTTCCTGAAACCACCACCGCCCGCCTCTTGGAGCCGCTGACCAACGATCCACCGCTGCCCCTCGAACCGCCTTCGAGTGTTCTCCTCGTCACCAGCCATGGCGGTCAACTCGACGCGCCCCCCTCCTCGATAAACGAGCCCAACCGGAAGCCCTTTGAGACGCCAACTCTCCCAGCACACAACGCTAAAACCGATCATATTCATAAGGGAGATAGATCTCACTCCGCTGATGATTTTTGCTTTTGATTCCTTCTTTTAATTCGTTTTAATTTGCGGGCGAGTTGGGGATTTTGTTTGGAAGAAATCAGCTGTTAATCCCTTTGGAGGCGGCTTCAGTTGTTTGACCGTGTTTTGGAGAATGCGTAGGGTTTTGACCCCCTTTGACTAGGATATATAATAATATTTTAATTTTATTTTATTCAATAATTACTTGTTTAACACCACGAACCCCAAATCAAACCCAATGACTGTCATCCCTAGCGTTTTATCCCCATTCCGAACACAATGGGATATGTTTCGAAGGCCCATTCGACTGTTTCAGTCTGTTTCCATTCAAATTAAAATATAAAACATTCAATATTTAATTTGAACGTACATTTCAATTTGCCAGGGCCACAAACTGATTCGAAAAATTCCAGAAAAATAAATCTAGCTATGTTTTGACGATACGGTCCCAACAAAACTAGTTTCGTCGAATTCTGAGACTGTTTGAAAAATGGCCCATTTCTGGTCAATCCAATTTAACTATAATTGACCAAAACACATTTTCCTTTGCCACACTCACATATTAGCTTCAAAAATTATGAAATTTGAAACCTAGCAATAACTTCTCATCCCGGATCCAACAAAAGTGGTTTCTTCGAATTCCGAGGTCGTTTGCAAAATGGCCAATTTCACGGGCTATATAAATTCCATAGCGACCTTTCTGAAAATTCATTTGGCCATAACTTTTTCTTTCCGCTATGAAACTTCGATTTTTCAGATTCGTTAGAAAGGTATTCACTAACAGATTTAAATATTTTTGGTTTCACTCAAATCCGTTTTGTTTTGCACCCGGTACAGTCCGACAAAGTTTGAATTCAATTTTTGAAACTACAGCGCCATTTCAGGCCTTGTTTATAATCATAATTAATTATATTCGTTTTCAAACGTCGATTCAAACTCACTTTTCATTGCTATTATTTAAAATATTTATTTTAAATATTTAAAATCCATTATTTTAGCCAATTTAAAATTTTTAAATTGGTTCAGATTTTCTGGGTCGTTACAATCTCCCCCACTTAAAACTTTTCGTCCCCGAAAAGGAACAAAGTCGAAAGTGGTTTGATTAATCAACTCTACGTTTAATCTGGCTTCAATTCTCCAATTTTTTAGTTTCTGAGAATTTTCAAATTCTTCAAAAATTTGGCTAATACCCAGAATTTTCGAAAAATTTCGCCATAACCTCCTTTGTACGGAGAGAGGTTTGGAAATTTATTGGGCCGTATTAGATACCCAATAAATCCTAATGAGCTTACATATATTTATAGTGATATATTCTGGTGTTTACAGGGGAGCGTGTATTGATAATAACTCCAGAGAATAAATTCTCGTCACCTTGTTAAAGCCTGAGGGAGTGTGTATTTTAAATGCTCCAGAGGATAAATCCTCGTCACCTCGTCCCGTGTGGGAAATAAATAATCCATATGCCGTATCTAATAACTACAGAGACGTGATTATTGTCAACTCCAGACCCGTGTGGGGTTTTTATTATTTTGGCAATTTTATCGTTACAATTTAAATAGTCCATATCAGTCATCAGTTCAACCTGTAAAATATAGTCATCGCCATACAAGCCTCTCGCTCGTAGGGTAAATCTTCCACCTCGTCACACAAGCTCCAAATGCTTATGTGGTATATGATGAAGTATGTCTATCTTCTGAAGTATGCCATGTAATGTAGTTCAAAATTAATTGTTACTATCCTATGGCGATGTTTATTATTTCACACAGAATCACCAGCACTCCGCATCCAATGGCATTCACAGGAGTTGATATAATAATATTTCGCATCCAACTCATTAAGGTTTACCTATTTGTCGGGCACGCAAATAAATTCTTTACTCAACAACTGTCCATTTACCTGTTTAAACATATATAATGCACATGTATATATATTTCTATCTATTTTCTAATCAGTTCAATGTATGATTTAAATGAATAAATTCTACCATTATTCTCTTATTGATTAAATTAACTATCGTTTTAATAATTTTAATTAATCAAATCTACTATCACACAACAATCAAATTGTTTTTAACTTTTCAAAAACATACTAATCAATTCATATATTCCTTTACTTTTCAAATATATATCTTTTATATATTCAAAAATTATATTTCTAAAAACATACTATAAATATAATCACAAATACGTTATTTAAAAACATATTACGCTCGACTCGATCTGAGGCACTTCTGACCCCATCTCTAACGAGTTGTTCTAATTCTGCTGTACCCATACTAGGATATTGTTGATCCTATCTGTAATGAGTTACCCGTCCTAGAACACTTCTGGTTCTATCTCTGACGAGTGCGTTAATATGTTATATCCCAGAATTAAGCTTAACCAAAGCTCTGATACCACGTGAGACGACCCCAAACCCCGTACTGACGGTGGCATGGGTAATCCTTGGAATATAACACAGAAAAAGATAATAGCAGAACAGAATTAATAAAATACACCAGATAATGTAATCATCGGAGTTACACAATATACAGGATCATACTTAGTACAAATACAGTTCAGCTATACATAAATGTCCACAGCGGAAACAAACAAAATATGTACAATAGGAGCTGAACAGCATAAAAAGAGATAAATAATAGAATCCATCTTCAGCTCCAGCTATCCAGAAAGAACCAGCTAAACTTGAATACAAGGCTGCCTGTGTAGAAAAAGGGGCACCCGAGTTTGAAAGTGAAACAAACTACGAGTCAGTCATGGGACTGGTATGAGAAATCTACTGAACACATTCATAATATGGCTAATCACAGGACCACGCCACTTTCGTGGAACGGATTTACTCCATTGGATTGCCAGTGCTTTGAAAACAAATCTTTTCTTTTAAACATCGCAATGCTTTTTATAAAAATGAAGCCATTATAAGACTCAGTTCCCATCACACAATGCAACGCAAACCGGAGGATAGAGTTTTACCTTATAATGGCCAAAATATGGTTGATACGAATAAAACAAAAGCAATTGATATTATTACTAGTGTTTACATGTTTCAAAAACAACTTTGAATCATAACTATCAATCATAGACGGCATGGGTACCATATATCATGTCGCCATATATATATATATATATATATATATATATATATATACACACAATCAAAACCGCACGATGTCGTATTTGGAAATTGGATTTCCGTCATGAACCAAGGAAAAAGATAGTCCTTACCGAATTCAAGACTGCCTAGCCCGAGTCTCAGGCAAGCACGCAGGCAAACCTTGGATCGTCAGGGCCGGTCCACCGAGGTGGATTATTATGCCTGAACACTACGTTTCCCCGCCCTTTGGGGCGTAAACGAGCCAACGAATGACTCCATCGGACCCGGATCGTCCGATCAAACCGAGGCGCCTCGCAACAGCAACAACCACACAAGTCAAACTCGTCAGGGCATGTAAAACCACTGACGCCACTTCTAGCTAGGAAGAAATGCAGGCCCTCCCTGATGTCCTCTCCCGTTTCTGGTTCATACCGGAGTGTGAGGCTCGCGAATTTACGTTATACACAAAGTTACGCCACACAGGCGATGCTTTGATCATCACCACAAGACTTTGCTTTTCAACAGAAGCCCTGATCACTGCATCTTAGTATGCCACACGGGCAATTCACACCGTGCAACTGATAGCTGTCAATCACACAGAATAAACTCCAATGTCAGACACACTGTCCATTTGCAAGTCCGTTCTGGGTCTGAACGAAATTGGAGGCACTATATACCTCGCAAACCCATCGATCACCACGTACGTCTGGACGATCACCACTCATTATCCATATTTCGGGATGCCTCCCAATCAGGACCTCGGTTACCATCCAAACGAGGTGAAGATCTCCGGTCTTCGACCACCGTCTTCATCTTCGATTTCTTATCGTCGATTCAGTTATTCAGAATGGGATAAACCCGGTCTTTCTGAGCAACTCGCGTATATAATAAACTAGTGCAACACTAAAATACATACGCATCATTTCAATTCATTATTCACTAACCGTCAATCAGTAAGAGAACGATTTCCCAAATATTAACCCTGAAGGCCGAAACCAACATCAGATCAAAATCCAGGAAACCATTCGACTTAGCTAACCTTCATTTAATTTCTAAATCACATCCATATCGTTTGTAATATTTTATAATGATTTATCGCTATTTTTATTTATTTTAAAATAGCCAATTTATTCAAAACGACGCTTCGGGCCATAACGCGGCCGTGGCGCTGTTTTTCTTCAGATTTGATTTACACATATCTGAAAATCTAACCGTTGGATCTTCACAAAATTTACATCATCAGAAAGATCTTTTCAAAATGAATCCAACGGTTCCAGTTTCGGGAAAATCCGACGGTCGGATCTCCCGGTACAATCGTTTGAAGTTTCGATTTCAAAATACGAACTGCAGCGTCGTTATTCGATTAAATATAATTATATTTATATATATATATATAATCGATTCTAGCGCTGTTTTTCTTCAGATTTGAATTAAACATTCCAGACAATCCAACCGTTGGATTTTTACAAAGTTGGTGCCGTTGGAAAGATATTTCCAAAGCGAACCCAAAGGTTGCGATTTCGGGAAAATCCGATGGTTGGATCCCCCGGTATAATCGTTTGAAATTACGGTTTCAAAATACGAACTGCAGCTTCGTTATTCGATATATTTTAATTCTATTTATATATATATATATCGATTCTTCGATTTCAAAGCTATATTCTTTTCATACATTTGATAAAAATGATATTTTTATCTAACCGTCTTCTATTTCAACACTTCACTATATTTACCAATTCATGTATATAATAAAAATGTGATTTTTATTATAAAACAATTCATTTCAAAACACGATTATTTTCTATAGTTCATATAGGTGATAAAATAGGATTTTTATTATAAAACCATTTATTTCAAAACACGACTATTTTATATAGTTCATATAGGTGATAAAATAGGATTTTTATTATAAAACAATTTATTTCAAAATATGAATACCACTCAACACATGAATTTCAATTCAACGAATGAATTTCGATTCAACACATGAAGGTTTTCTATAGTTTGTATATATATATAAAAAGGTGATTTTTATATTTGAAACACGAATACCATTCAACACATGAATTTCTATCCAACGAATGAATATCGATTCAACACATGAAGGTTTTCTATAGTTTGTATATATATATAAAAAGGTGATTTTTATATTTGAAACACGAATACCATTCAACACATGAATTTCTGTCCAACGAATGAATATCGATTCAACACATGAAGGTTTTCTATAGTTTGTATATATATAAAAAGGTTATTTTTATATTTGAAACACGAATACCATTCAACACATGAATTTCTATCCAACGAATGAATATCGATTCAACACATGAAGGTATTCTATAGTTTGTATATATATATATATAAAGGTGATTTTTATATTTGAAACACGAATACCATTCAACACATGAATTTCTATCCAACGAATGAATATCGATTCAAGACATGAAGGTTTTCTATAGTTTGTATATATATATATATATAAAGGTGATTTTTATATTTGAAACACGAATACCATTCAACACATGAATTTCTATCCAACGAATGAATATCGATTCAACACATGAAGGTTTTCTATAGTTTGTATATATATAAAAAGGTGATTTTTATATTTGAAACACGAATACCATTCAACACATGAATTTCTATCCAACGAATGAATATCGATTCAACACATGAAGGTTTTCTATAGTTTGTATATATATATATATAAAAAGGTGATTTTTATATTTAAAAACACGAATACCATTCAACACATGAATTCTATTCAACGAATGAATTTCAATTCAACACATTACGGTTTTCTATTCAATGAATAAATATAGTTTCTACAAATGGAAATAATTCGAACACATGAATATTATTCAAAATTTCGGCAGCATAACGGCAGGGTAGTTAAAACCGGGACTGTCCCTAGTACGGCTCCTCGCTCTACCTTAAAACCTCGCCGTTTTTGACAATGGGGATTCATGCATCTAGTTCGCACGCAGGCGGCATGTATATTTATTTCATTTCCACAAACTAATCCTATGTGGTTTCAACCAAATATTTCTCAACCACAAATGGGTATTTTTCAACCACAATCAATCAATATCAACCACAAACAATTCCAATCAACCATTCGCTATCAATCAATTTTCACACCAATCACAACCAATAAATATCGTCCATGGTTTGTGGACGAGGGGCATATATATATATATATATATATATAGCATTTCACTTCTATTTTAACACATATATAATTTTTACAACGCATATATAACTTGTACATCGCAACTTATACAACGCTTATACATGAGGTGTACAACGCTTATATAACTCATACATCGATTATATAATTTATACATCGTCGTTTTCCATATCGTTTATAAATTAGAAATCTCACTTTTCACATTTTGTATATATATACAATTCACAGTCACAAACAATCAAATAAATCGTCCATGGTCTGTGGATGTATGTGAACAGTTCAGATATGCAGTTATAATATAAATAACTGTACATGAAAAGTTTAAAGTGAGAGAATTCTCACAGTGGGATCCACTCCGTCAGTTTTATCTGAATTTTTGTTCTGTTTCGATTTTTCCTGAAATTCTGATTTGCTCAGTTTCAGTTTTGGTCAGTCCCATAATGTAGAGTTCTTCAACACGATTCCAACGCAATGAACGGCAGTCAATTCTGAAGTCATTTGAATAAGATACGGGTATTTAAAATTATAATTACATTAATAATTCCACTTAATTACTTAATGAAGAAAGTTAATTACATCTCCTAATCAAAATTAGGGCCGCTGCTTCCATCTTTTATCTCGTTCCATCTCAAAACACACCGAACCCACTGCCGACTTCCTGAAACCACTACCGCCCGCCTCTTGGTGTCGCTGACCAACGATCCACCGCTGCCCCTCGAACCGCCTTCGAGTGCTCTCCTCGTCACCAGCTATGGCGGTCAACTCGACGCGCCCCCCTCCTCGATAAACGAGCCCAACCGGAAGCCCTTTGAGGCGCCAATTCTCCCAGCACACAACGCTAAAACCGATCATATTCATAAGGGAGATAGATCTCACTACGCTGATGATTTTTGCTTTTGATTCCTTCTTTTAATTCGTTTTAATTTGCGGGCGAGTTGGGGATTTTGTTTGGAAGAAATCAGCCGTTAATCCCTTTGGAGGCGGCTTCAGTTGTTTGACCGCGTTTTGGAGAATGCGTAGGGTTTTGACCCCCTTTGACTAGGATATATAATAATATTTTAATTTTATTTTATTCAATAATTACTTGTTTAACACCACGAACCCCAAATCAAACCCAATGACTGTCGTCCCTAGCGTTTTGTCCCCATTCCGAACACAATGGGATATGTTTCGAAGGCCCATTCGACTGTTTAAGTCTGTTTCCATTCAAATTAAAATATAAAACACTCAATATTTAATTTGAACGTACATTTCAATTTGCCAGGGCCACAAACTGATTCAAAAAATTCCAGAAAAATAAATCTAGCTATGTTTTGACGATACGGTCCCAACAAAACTAGTTTCGTCGAATTCTGAGACTGTTTGAAAAATGGCCCATTTCTGGTCGATCCAATTTAACTGTAATTGACCAAAACACATTTTCCTTTTCCACGCTCACATATTAGCTTCAAAAATTATGAAATTTGAAACCTAGCAATAACTTCTCATCCGGATCCAAGAAAAGTGGTTTCGTCGAATTCCGAGGTCGTTTGCAAAATGGTCAATTTCACAGGCTATATAAATTCCATAGCGACCTTTTTGAAAATTCATTTGGCCATAACTTTTGCTTTCCGCTATGAAATTTCGATTTTTCAGATTCGTTAGAAAGGTATTCACTAACAGATTTAAATATTTTTGGTTTCACTCAAATCCGTTTTGTTTTGCACCCGGTACAGTCCGACAAAGTTTGAATTCAATTTTTGAAACTGCAGCGCCATTTCAGGCCTTGTTTATAATTATAATTAATTATATTCATTTTCAAACGTCGATTCAAACTCACTTTTCATTGCTATTATTTAAAATATTTATTTTAAATATTTAAAATCCACTATTTTAGCCAATTTAAAATTTTTAAATTGGTTCAGATTTTCTGGGTCGTTACAGAGATATATGCGTAAATAGTATGTGTAAGCCTTCTGCTCGTCTTCGGATATCTACTCGTGCATATCCACCTGACCTATCTCTAGTATGCTCGTTTAGGAGCTCCTAGAGTAGTAAGAAGAGAGATTAAACTCTGGGTCAGACAAAAGTCCGGCATGAGCAATAAGCAACAAAACAAAACAATAACAGGTATAATCCAATCATACCTGGATCTATTCCTGCAACCAAAGAATTAGCACAACAAGATGTACAGTACTCTAAGGTAACACTAACATAAAGTTTAAATGGAAGTGTGGGCCATGGTGATAGCAAACATCAAACATAGCAATCATCCTCACATCTCTCACTCAGTGTCTAAAGCATATGATATCCACTACTATGGCCACCTAATCTTTGGGCCATGACGGAGTCCAACCCCGTACAACTATCGCTACAGCTCCTAATCCGACTCTCAGTGGTGAACCAAAGTTATACGTATTGATAACCCCTTTGCACACGTCCCGTAGAGAAGTCCAATCATGAAGTTAACTCGTTGGTTCCCATATGGATCCCGAGTTCTAACTTCCTATTTGGACTACCTTTGCATCTCGGGTTTTGGCCATTATCTTGGTTCGGTCTTCATTCAGTTCAGAGTTCACGTTTTGGTTCAGTGCTCCACTCCAAGTCGGTTCGGTTCGATTCATGGTCCTCATGTGGCATTGGTTCGTGACCACCTTCCAGTTCGGGTCGGCTCATGGGGTGCGCTCGTGATGAGCATCTGGGTTGTGATGCTCCACCTCCGTTCATGGCACTCCAGTTCAGTCCTCCTCTCCAAGCATTGAGTCGGTTCGGATATGCAAGCACAGCTCTTGAATGGCACTCCATCCGGGTCGGTTCGAGCTCCTTCACCAGTTCGGGTCGTGGTGGAGCAACCGGTTCGTGATTCCTCTTCGGTTCGGTTTAGAGCTAGCTTCTTGGTTCGTGGGGAACATCCGAGTCGGGTTCTTCATGTGCGAGCGGTTCAGCTCAATTCGTGATGGTGCTCGATGACTTCATGCAGGCGGTTCGGTTCAGGGAAAATGACTTGGTTCATGATGATGTCCCACGACCCCATAGGGTGATCCGATCCGACCCTCTATTCTCCCATCCGATCCGAATTCCAACACCACTTCCAGCGAGCTATTTACGCCATACGACGACGTTTTCGACCAATATATATCTTCTCTATGCAATCACAAATCACTCCAAACAGTTATAGCAAAATGTGTAATCAACCATAAACACCAAAACAACAATTTAATATGTGAATATGGATTAAACATACTCAAAAAGCATGATTTTCCCCTTAATCCCGTTAATCACGATTTATGTATACAACTAGCAAAACATATCCAAATTAACCCAAATTTCTATCAGAGGCATAAAATAATATTTATGAATTTCTACATATTTTTCCAGAATTTTAGCATGCATAATTTCGCTAATTAATACTAATCACCTCGAATTAGCCATAATTAGTGAAAAACAATGCAAATCACTCACCTTAGCCACAAATAAAACTTTAGATCTGAAACTCTACTATTTTGGGGCGTTTTCCTATGCAACACAGCAGCTCCAACTCTGATTTGGCGTTGATTTGCCTTGATTTGATGTTGATCTTCTTAATTAGTGATTAGAAGGTGATTTGGGATGATTTAAGAAGGTGGAGGCCATTGTTAGGGTTAGAGAAATGAGACGGCTGAGAAAATGAAATAAAACCGTTTTCTAATTGATTTCAGCCTCCGTATAACCTTAACTCGAAATGGGTTATGGACCTAGCTGTTATTCATCCTAGTTAGGCCCGGTTAAGCTGTTTTTCACCTTCCAAACCTTGTTTCAGCCATATCTCTCAAAGGGTAAGTCCGTTTGGCTAAGTGACCACTCTATGGAAAGGTAAACCATCATCTGGATCTAATAAGAGTGGTTTCAGGTCAAAACTCCTTACCAATCAAAAGTTATAGGCGAGACAAGATTCGCCAGGAGTAAAACGGTCATTTAAAATCGGCAAAAATCATGAACTTTGGAAATGACCCCAATAGTTGTTTCCCAAAGTTACACGATCATACGACCTCATATGAAAAAGAAATAAATATTCTCCGATCCTTCGATACGTAGAATGTGGATCGTTACATTCTCCCCCCAAGAAATTTCGCCCCCGAAATTCCTTAACCAAAAATATACAAAGGTGTTCTGCATGCCTATCAGTCATTCACAAACAATCAAACATACACAACAAACACAACAGGCCTACCCTAGCACGCAGTTTACTAACAAGGGAAGAAACAATCACTATTAAAATCTTACCAGGAAAAGAATTCTGGATGTGATTCCCTTATGCTCTCCTCTGTTTCCCAAGTACAGTATCTCTCATTCTCGCCCCACTGAACCTTGACCAGTTTCACCGCCTTCCTTCGAAGTTGCTTCGTATCGCTCTCGACAACACGGATCGACTTGCGGTTCCCAACCGCCTTGGGTTCTACTTCGATGTCATCCAACTGATCCATTGAAATAATCATATCGGGGTCGTGCACGAACTTCCTTAACTGGGAAACATGAAATACGTTATGAACTCCCGCCATCTTGTCTGGAAACTCAACTTTATATGCCAAATTCCCAACTTTCTCGAGAACTGGGAATGGACCAACAAACCTTGGTGTTAACTTGCCTCTCCTACCAAATCGAATCACGCTCTTTAACAAAGAAATCTTGACAAACACCAAGTCGCCAACGGAGAATTTCAATTCTCTTCGTCTCTTGTCAGCATAACTCTTCTGCCTATCTTGGGCAGCCTTCATCCACTGTCGAATAACCTTGACCTTATCTGATGTTTCTCTTATTACATCTGGTCCAAGCATAAATTTCTCACCGATTTCTAACCAACATGATGGTGAGTTGCATGGTCTTCCATATAAAGCATCAAATGGAGCCATACCAATACTGGATTGATAACTATTATTATATGCAAACTTAACCAAATGCAAATGGTTATCCCATGATCCACCGAAATCCAATATGCAAGCTCTCAAGAGATCTTCGAATATACGATTCACCCTCTCTGTCTGACCGTCGGTTTGAGGATGATACGCGGTACTGAAATGTAATTCTGATCCTAAAGCCTACTGTAAGCTCTTCCAAAGTCCACTAGTAAACAACGAATCTCAGTCACTCACAATGCCTTTGTGTACTCCATGAAATCCCACTATCCACTTCATATACAGTTTCGCTAACTTAGCAGCTGTTCTATTCGACTTGACGGGTATAAACCTCGCACTCTTGGTCAATCGGTCCACAATCACCCAAAAGCTATCATGGCCCGATCTAGTCCTTGGTAACCCATCAATGAAATCCATTGAGACTTGTTCCCATTTCCATTCTGGGATTTCTAATGGTTGCAACAAACCATTGGGCTTCTTTTTCTCGGCCTTAACTAGCTGGCAATTCATGCATTTGGATATAAACTTCCCAACATCTCTTTTCATCCCTTCCCAGTAGTAGATCTGCTTCATGTCTCGATACATTTTATTACCACCGGGATGTATAGTCAGTTTTGAGTGATGAAATTCTCTAAGCACTTCATCTCACAATCTATTAACATTGGGCACAACTAGTCTGCCATTCTTTCTGAGCCATCCATCTCTATCAATCCATACTTGTCCATTTTCTCTCCATCGAAATTCATATCTTCCTTAGAGATGATTTCTATCAGGTTAGGATCGTCCCTCTGACTGGAACCAGTTCGCTCAATCAAAATCGGTCTGATCGTCAAACTCGCTAACATTTATGGATCCAATCCAAACTCAGGTCTGAAATCATATCCCGCAATATACTCCATTACTTCCATTCAAGAAACATAACATCTAAATTGGCATGTCTCCTACTCAATGCATCAGTACAACACCTAGTCTAGTACCACATGCATCCGTGTATGCCGTCATCTCTTCGTTCTCTATTACCAGAATCCTACTGGTGACAGTCTACTCAAGGGAGTATAAATAAGAACAAACATATCAACCATATCATCCATCAAACATGTCCTATCGGTCACCTGCTAAAGCCATCCATACATCGATACTTACATAACCGGTCCAACCAATCCCAAGGGACAATGGAAGCCCCGGCCCCAAACGGACTACCGTACGTCCAACGCACGTTTATCCTCCAAGGATAACTAGATCACGTCAAACGGATCCAAGGTAACGGGCGTCCCCAGATACCCCTGCTTCGAGTCTTCCTAGAACACTCCAACTATTGACGATTTCTTGGTACTCTCATCAGAAGAGCTACCCACATACTCAGACCCAGTCTTGAGTATCCATTACCGACATAGTGAAGTCCAACATGAGTCGTCTCCCTATTCGTTGCATCTCCAAGATCAACGAACAACCATTTTTCTTTTACGAGTTCAAGTCCAACTCGAATCATCCTAACCTTCGTTGTATCTCCACGATCAACGAGCACACCTTATCCCTTCGAAGTTCTACCATTCTTGAACCAAAGAGAACATTAACATAGATCCTAAACAAATTTCATTGCTTTGCAGCTTTCTCGAGTCCCACTCGAGTCATCTCATAGGCTTATCTAATCCAACTCAGGGCAGTCCATTCCATTGAACAGTCTTATCATGTCGCGGCTGCACATAACTACTCGAGTAAGCCGAGATATCATTCAATGGAAATCACAACAACTACTTATATCTCACGCAAACCATCCTAGTCGAACTCGACATCCCCCAAGCACAAGCCCCAAAGGCCTAAACTAATATCAGACAAGCACTCAAGGAACATCTCCTCTGAATTCAGACAATCTACGTGAGATGATACTAGCAAAACAACTAAGCAATCACAAGCAAACATACATCCATGACTCGATAAGACTATATTACAACAAATCATGCAAAGGCCAGTCGAGCCACCAATTGGGTTCGTCACAACTAGAGGTCCATCGACAATCTCAAGTTCCAATTCCAACCTATCTACCAGGTCACTAGATACGAAGGAATGGGATGTCTCGGTATCAAACAAAACTCAAACAGAAACATCATATATAGAAAGCATACCTTGAATAATGACACTCTTACCCTTCTGCGCTGCAGTTGGGGCATTCAACGAAGAAGGAACATCGTTGATAGCATATGCTCTCACAATCTGCTTCTATTTAAGGGGTTGTGGACATTTATCCTTATAATGTCCCGCTTGGCCATAATTGAAGCACTTCCTTTCCCCAGGCTTTTCCTGACAATTTTTGGCATAGTGGCCCTTCTTGCCACAGCTAAAGTACTCCGCATCTTTCTTATTCTTCTTTTTCTGACCATCCTTGGTCTGATTATGTTTCCTCTTATTCTGGGAATTATTCTTGCCTCCACCGCTTGCTTGCGACTTTGGCTCCTCTGCAGATATAACAGCAACCTCGACCTTTGACTTAGGGTAAAGGCTCTCAGGTCTCAATGCTTTCCTCACAATAGATTCAAATGTCTCATCAATATGGTTTATGAGTCTTTCCCCCAAGTACTCATCTAAGCCTGTTATGAAATTCTCGTTCTTCTTCTCCGCTGTTTCGATAAGAGATAATCCATATTTCGATAAAGTATCGAACTCAGCAATATATTCCGAGACTGTCCTACCATTCTGTTTAAGTTCCAAGAACTTCCTAAACAGCTCTGACTTCTAGGCAGCTGGGATAAACTTATCGCTAAAGCAGGTCTTAAACTAATCCCAAGTAACTTGATCCCCAGGAGTAACTGCTTTAATAGCATTCCACCAATTCATAGCCCGTTGTTGAAGTTGACGCAATGCTAGCTTCCTCTTCATTGCATCCTCGATCCCCAAATCCACAAATATGCACTTACAACTATCAAGCCAATCTTGAACTTCCGTAGCTGACTCCGTTCAGTGGAACGGCTTCCCACCAAGACTAGTATAATCCTTGTTAAGCTTGGCGAAGTCGGTTCTAGGCGCCTGTACTACTACACCAACCCGTTAGCAGCATTAGGAACTACTCCCCGAGCATCCCTAAGCATCTCTCGCATGAAGGTAGTAAACATCGCCCTTATATCAGGGACATTCCTAATATTGGCCCCAGAACCCGTACTCCTCGTATATCGGCTCATCGTTCAATCTGTAATAGGAAAAATGATTAACCATCTCAATGTGGTGCCCGTGCAGTACGACTTCATCCTTAAATATACTAATAGTATATATATAGTTTTTGAATACCAAAATATCACAAATATGCACTCTCATATATGTATATTATCTCTCCCTGAAGTCTTCCCCTAGGTTAATTACGCAACATAGGCTTTGATACCAAGTGTGACGGCCCGCCCCGCATTAGCCGACATTTCCAATTAAAGTGCGTTGTGCCGATGCCCGACTGGCACGGGACGGTCGCCAAAGAAAGGAAAGGAATTTGAACTAACAAGGAACCTGTAGAATGTCTCACAACGCATGGAATAAAATATAATAATAACATTACTTGACATAAAACAGGCGAGACAGTGCATAAGCTGAAAACTAAATCATCAAAGCAGCGGAAATCCAAAATACAGCTTATGATCAACATCATTATTACAACTTCAACATACTTTCTCTAAAGCAAAATAGAAAAGTTACACTACTAATGCCTAAAGTAGTGACCAATAATAACACAGGGAGACATATGTGTAAATAATACATGTAAACCTCCTGCTCGTCTTCGACATCTACTCGTGCATATCCACCTGACCTGTCTCTTGTTTGCTCGTTTAGGAGCACCCGGAGTAATAAGAAGAGACATAAAACTCTGGTCAGACAAAACTCTGGTATGAACAATAAGAAACAAAACAATAACAGGTATAATCCAATCATACCTGAACCTGTTCCTGCAACCAAAGAATTAGCACAACAAGATGTACAGTACTCTAAGGTAACACTAACATAAAGTGTAAATGGGGGTGTGTGTCATGACGATAGCAAACATCAAACATAGCAATCAGCCTCACATCTCTCACTCAGTGCGTAAAGCATACGATATCCGCTACTTTGGCCACCTAATCTTTGGGCCATGACAGAGTCCAACCCCGTACAACTATCACTACGAGCCCCTAATCCGTCTCTCAGTGGCGAACCAAAGTTATAGGTATCGATAACCCCTTTGCACACGTCCCGCAGCAAAGTCTAATCATGAAGTTAACTCGTTGGTTCCCATATGGATCCTGAGTTCTAACTCCCTATTTGGAATACCTTTGCATCTCGGGTTTTGGCCATCATCTCGATTCGGTCTTCTTCAGTTCAGAGTTCATGTTTTGGTTCAGTGCTCCACTCCAAGTCGGTTCAGTTCGGTTCGATTCGTGGTCCTCATGTGGCACCGGTTCGTGACCATCTTCCGGTTCGGGTCGGCTCATGGGGTCCGCTCGCGATGAGCATCCGGGTTGTGATGCTCTACCTCGGTTCATGACTACTTCGTTCGTGGCACTCCGGTTCGGTCCTCCTCTCCAAGCATCGGGTCGATTCGGATATGCAAACACAGTTCGTGAATGGCACTCCATCCGGGTCGGTTCGAGCTCCTTCACCAGTTCGGGTCGTGGTGGAGCAACTGGTTCATGATTCCTCTTCGGTTTGGTTTGAAGCTGGCTTCTTATTTCGTGGGGAACATCCAGGTCGGGTTCTTCATGTGCGAGTGGTTCAGCTGGATTCGGGATGGTTCTCGATGACTTCATGCAGGCGGTTCGGTTTGGGGGAAATGACTTGGTTCGTGATGATGTCCCACGACCCCATAGGGCGATCCGATCCTCTGTTCTCCCATCCGATCCGAATTCCTGCACCACTTCCAGCGAGCTATTTACGTCATACGACAGCGTTTTCGACCAATCTAACTTTTCTATGCAATCACAAATCATTCGAAACAGTAATAGCAACATGTATAATCAACCATAAACACCAAAACAACAATTTAATATGTAAATATGGATCAAACATACCCAAAAAGCATGATTTTCCCCTTAATCCCCTTAATCATGATTTAAGTATACAATTAGCAAAACATATCCAAATTAACCCAAATTTCTATCAGAGGCATGAAATAATATTTATGAATTTCTACATATTTTTCCGGAATTTTAACATGCATAATTTCGCTGATTAACACTAATCACCCTTAATTAGCCATAATTAGTGAAAAATAATGCAAATCACTCACCTTAGCCAGAAATAAAATTTTAGATATGAAACTCTACTATTTTGGGGCGTTTTCCTATGCAACATAGTAGCTCGAACTCTGATTTGGTGTTGATTTGCCTTGATTTGATGTTGATCTTCTTAATTAGTGATTAGAAGGTGATTTGAGATGATTTTAGAAGGTGGAAGCCATTGTTAGGGTTAGAGAAATGTTTTAGGCGGTTGAGAAAATGAAATAAAATCGTTTCCTAACTAATTTCAGCCTCCTCATAACCCTAATCCCAAAATGGGTTATGGACCTAGCTGTTATTCACCCTAATTAGGCTCGATTAAGCAGTTTTTCACCTTCCAAACCTTGTATCAGTTATATCTCCCAAATGGTAAGTCCTATTGGCTGTTGTGACCACTCTAAGTAAAGGTAAACCATCATCCAAATCTAATAGGAGTGGTTTTAGGTCAAAACTCCTTACCAATCAAAAGTTATAGGCGAGACAAGATTTGCCAGGGGTAAAACGGTCATTCAAAATCAGCAAAAATCGTGAACATTGGAAATGACCCCAATAGTTGTTTCCCAAAGTTACACGACTATACGACCTCATATGAAAATGAAATAAATATTGTACGATCCTTTAATATGTAGAATGCGGGTCGTTACAGAATTCGACGAAACCAGTTCCACTTCCATCACGTCCGGAATATTGAATTATGCTAGGATTACAATTTTCATTGCAATTAGAGCTTGTATGGGTTAGATTTTGCAAGAAACTTTGGACGTAAGTTTCATTAATAATAAAATAATAATAAAATAATAATAAATTTCATATATATATATATATATGGGATTTTCACTTAAAGGGCTTATTTGTTCATGATAATAAGTTTTAAGGACACCACTTCTGGAAAAATAGTTTTAAGGACAATTCTGCACGAAAAAGATAAAAGTTGTTATCTTTTTATGTTATAACTTAAAAAAGATAATCACATTTATCTTTTTCCTATATAACTTAAAAAGATAACCATTTTTATCTTTTTCGTGCAGAATTGCCCTTAACACTAATTTTTCAGAAGTGGTGTCCTTAAAACTTATTACCCTAAACAAATAAGCCCTTTAACCTAATTTCCATATATATATATATATATATATATACATATATCCCTCTATGCATAACGTAATATTCGGCCAACACGAATCATATGGTCAACATGCTATAAGTCGTTGCCATTACCATTGAACGGCCTGAAGTTTGCCTTACTCATCCTCTATTTCCTCCAAATCAGTGAAACTGATCGAAAATCTTCCAACTGCGAACTTCTTGTGCTCGGTGATATCTATGGAGTAGGCGGTGGTGATCTTTTTTGGGGCATCACGGTGGTCAGATCGAGGTCGTAAAGAGTCAAATGGTTTTGGGCTTATTGATGGCGAAAGGCGTGACCTGGTGAAGTGATAATTGGGGGCAGTAGTCGAGCAGGATGAAGCGCAGAGTTGGGTTGTCTCCGATGATGTTCTGGTCGATCCTAGGTAGCGCGGCTCTGTTGGATTAATGTCGTATGTGGATTGTTTTGAAAGGAAGCAACGAAGGAGCAGTGTGAATAAGTACAGTATCAACCGTTATTTTTAATGCAGAGTAATTAAAAATATTAATTTTAAAGGAATAATTTGTTTAAGATAAATAGTATAACTATAATGATGATGACTCTCACATATGTGATTAGAATTGGACCAAACAAATTGTATGATGAAGAATGCTACATTCTGGAGCCAGTTTTGACGAAGTTGGAAGCAACCAAATTTTTTATTAAATTAAACGCTCGTTTAATTTAATTGAAAACCTGAATCGCTCAAAGATAAATGAAATCAAGTGAGTATAACTTACTCGGTTTGACCTACTTGTATTTCATACAAGTCCGGATTTATATTTTGTGTGCTATGTTTGATGATTGTTTGTTGTATGCTAAATATTTATATATGTTGGTTAAATAAAACATTCATTTAATTTAATTGAAACCAAATCCTTATTTCAACAATTATTTCCAAATAAGGAAACTTCCCTTGTTGGTCACATTTATAGTAATATAAACACATTAAATTAAAAGATGGATGTCTGGATTGCTGTTATTGGTTGATTGTTAAAATTTATATATGTATTCTAAAATCGAATGATTTTATTTGAGGTAACGTGTTTGTGATGCAGGGAAAAATAAGTTTGAAGGATCCAACTGGATTCCTCAACAAAAGTTGTTAATTTCCATATATTATGATTTACAATGAAATATTGAATGCGGTGCAGGGAAAGATGGGTTAGAGGGATAATACATAATTCCTCACTTATATTGATAATGTTTACCATATATGTTGGATATGTTTGATTGGATGTGAAAATGGATGAAACAAACCTTTATTCCACAGTTTGGTACTTTAGCTATTGTTTTTCTCTTTAGTACTGTCGATATAATAAGAAATTATTAAAATAAATTTTAATTAATTATGAGACATTTTAATTAATCGTTTAGAGTACATAAAGAAGAATTTATTTTCTTAGTGGTAAATTACTTTTTTGTTTTCAAAATAAATCCCAAAGCTTAATCTATGTTTTTTTTGTATAGTCGTTAAATATATCCAATGATAATTTTGAAATATAAATTAAAAGGAATTTTGTAAATGAGATATGTTAAATAACAAATTTCATATTTTTAATGGAATATTAAAATGTATTTTGATGTGATAATTAGAAATAGTTTTAGAATTATGAACTTTTGTCTATTTAGATAAGAAACGTTGTCGATCTAGGCCTGAGAGGTGAATAGAATACCCCAACTTGAGCGATTTCTCTATTATCAAGGGATGATATTAGTTTGTAATGGTAGAATACATTAAAAATATTTTACTATTTCCATAAGTGAAATATTGCAACATATTTGCAAGATTTTGAAATGTAATTGGAATATTAGATTTTAAAGTAAACAATATATAATTTAACATTGTTTGGACCAAATATAAAGTGTGGCTATACTTAAACCATCCGGTTAAGCATATAGCACTATTATCTAAGTTGTGAAGATAGTACGTTTTTCCAAAGGTAAAGTTATAAATAAAATTACATATATAGGTTGAATTATATAGAAAAAGGTTGTAAATTGGATTTCTTTTAATTAAATAGATCTTCAAATAGAATTTTAAATGCTAGAAAATAAAATATAAATGAATATTCTGAGAGAAATAGGTTAATGTTATTGGAAACAAAATGTATAACCTTCTTTTACGAATGTTAAGTTGCACTGTTTTGGTTAAAAATCAAATACTTTAATAAAAAGGAACTTTGTTCCTAGTTTTAGACAATGAGTAATGGATACAGCAAACGTGTTGCAAACAATTTTTTTGAACTAAATATTTGATATATGTAAGGAATATTTTTCTAAGAATATAAAATAAAATGATTTGCAGTCTTATATCAATATAAGGAGTAAAATATTGTGTTTTGAAGATTTAGAAGTTTTAATTAACCATTAATTAATCAGTTTTAATTAAAGAGAAAAAGTGATGCTATGTACAGAACTAGTGAGTTCATTTTATTTTCACGATTGCATGGTTGTTTATTTGGTAGTTAAATAACCGACTATCAAATCTAGCCTATTTCGATTGTTGGTACAAAAAGACTAGGATTGAATTTATATTTGAAAACCATTCCGACCAGCAAATATGTAAACATGGAAGGAATAAAATGATGGTCGAGATGGAGCATTGAAGACCCGTAGATCTTCATAAAACGGATGAACTACTTATAATTTCTTATTAGCGACCAAGGATAAACTGTGGTCCTATCGTGGTTGGAATATTCAAATTTGAAATGACTTCTCGCTATTGATCCTTATGGGTGATTCCTATATATGATGCGGTAGGAGGGTACTTTCGTTTCATCCTGTTCCTGGATGACTTGTATGAACGAATGTCTAATAGAGTATTTCCTAAGAGTCGGTACGTTGATTTTAACAAATATACCAAGTTTGGTGGCGGAGAAGAAAACTTCTTTATCTTAACACATAGAGCATATTTGTGGACATCGATTAGTGATTTGATGGATCTAACGATGTGGCATTCAAAGTTATTATGTTGTTCTCTAAATTGTAATTGTTGCCTCAAGACTCACCAACCGGGAAATGATAAAAATTGGGAAGGCAACATGGCATATGGGTCATACCCGTTAGGGTGTATTGTCACCATCTAGAGAAAAATTCTTTTGTTTCTTCTATCACTTCTGTATCTCCCAGGAATACGGTGGTTAGACAACCATAGGGTGATACTATATTCAGTACACTTAAGTTAAATGAGTGGTGGGTCATGTGTGGCTGGTTGCAAGATGTTATTGATGAACCCTAGTGTATTGCTCTCTTGAGGTACACTATAAAAAAGGTGGTCTTGTACTTTGTTATAGTTGGAAATCCATTCTCCAATAAGTGCCATGCGATTTTTGTTTATATACTAAGTATATAAAGCGTGAGATGCAAGCGTTTAGCTAGAGGGTTATTTATTTGATATAAACACTATTTTAATATCACTGGATTTGATATCAAAATGTTTTAGATTATTGTAAGGTAAAAATCGTCCGTGTTTATTTGTGTATTGGTCTTACGATTATCCTTTTCATTCAAAAATATTTTAACTTTAAACCAGTGGGATGTTAACTAAACTCAGTGTGTTTTCCTCATGCTGGTTCACCAGGCTAATTTGCGGCGTTTGCAATGCTTGGGTCAGACCTAGTTTTGTAGGTTCTGGATAGGTTGTTATGAATCTCGAAAGACATGCTGGAGGAGTCCAGACGTTTTTAGTACTTATTCGGCTGTGTGTTGTATATGTGAATGGGTTATTATAACTATCCAGATGTATTGGGTTTCCGCTGTACTCTGATGAATGTAAGTATTTATATAAGTTTCTTATAAAGATTTCTTTCTGTATCATATTTCATTCCGTTGTGATGTGAGACTCTGATTCTGTGTTGTTATCCTTCATCCTTTTCTTCTGTTCTAAAATTTCTTTCTTTTCCCACCCTCTAATTTCTTTCTATCAACTATCTGGTGTTTTCGATACTTGGGTTTTGGCAAGTAATACGAGATTAAGTATTATTGTCGAAATACGAGCATCAAATCCCACTGGGTCATTACATGTATTTTTTCTTTCTTGTCCTTTTTTTACTCAAACCTAACAATTGTCTTTCCAAAACGTATCTTTTTAGTACATAAATAACTTAGTTGTATCAATGCCAATATTAAAGGGTCGAAAAGTTGGATTGTTGTAGCAAACAATCACTCATTAAAAACGTTCGTATACAGTCGAATTTTAGGATAACGTTTAACACTTTCCTTGAACATGTTGGAATTTGGATACTCATCTCTTTGATTAGTTATGTATCGGTAGCCTATGACACGACGATGAAGTTGCATTAATGTTTGTCATTGCATAGGTGCTTAAATTAGAGGGAACATTGTTTTTTAATTGATAGAAGAGATACGAAGTTGTGGTACCATTTCTTGACCACAATCAAGTTCAATCAACTTTACAACTCTATTTGTTTGTCAATATTAGTTTTTCAGTTGTCAAATACATTTCAGATCATCTCATTTATTTATACAGGGGGCAGTGAAATGAAAATTTGATTAATTTGACTATAATTTCTTTACATAAATTGAAACTTGTTAATCTTGAGCAGTGAGCATTAAAAAGCAAATGTTGATAAATGAAAGAAACCTTTGTGACTTTCAATTGATGGCAGATCATGATAAAGAATGATAGAGGAGCTTGACATTTGAAAATTTATTAAAAGACGGTACAAAATTGAAAATATTATATGCTGCGTAGATAGTTGAATATGCGCAATTTGATGAAAAAACATTTCTCAAAAAGAGATAAGAGTTTGAAAGAAGCCTCTATGGATTTCCGATTTTGGTGGTGATGTGAGAAGGGACAATGGAAATATATAAAGTAAGTAGGAGAAGAGAAGAAAAATGAACGTTCACATGGGGGATAAGCGGCGATAGCAAATCCTCTGTACCCAAGATCTCCTGTCCCCCTGTACCCAACTAATTAAAACCTTTGATTTCCACCTTATTCCAATTAAGTCAAAGAAAAAAGAGGGTTTAATTGCAAAAAGGTGGAAATCAAAGGGTCTTTATTAGTTGGGTATAGGGGATAGAGGATTTTATGTAACAACCCGCATTCTACGCATAGGAGGATCGTAGAATATATTTTTTCCCATATGAAGTCATATGGTCATGTAACTTTGGGAAACAACCATTAGAGTCATTTCCTATGTTCATGATTTTTGTCGATTTTTAAATGACCATTTTGCCCATAGCTGATCTTGTTTTGGCCATAACTTTTGACTGGAAAGGAATTTTGACCTGAAACCACTTCCATTAGATTCGTTTGATGGTTTATCTTTCCGTAGAGTGGTCATAATAGCCAAACGGATTCACCGTTTGGGAGATATGGCTGAAATAAGGTTTGGAAGGTGAAAAACTGCTTAACAGGGCCAAATAGGGTGATTAGTGAATGGGCCCATAACCCATTTCGGGATTAGGGTTATGGGGAGGCTGAAATGAGTTAGGGTTTCATTTCATTTCAGTTTTCTAGCCTCTACTTACTTCTTAGAAACCCTAAAAATGACCTCCAATCTCTAAATCACCTCCAAATCACTTTCTACTTGAAGATTGAGCTTAGCAACATCAAATCAAGAGAGATTAACACCAAATCAACATTGGAGCTGCTGTTTAGCATTGGGATTCGCACCAAATCAGAGATTTATTTCAGATCTAAAGTTTATTTGTGGCTAAGGTGAGTGATTTGCATAGTTCCTCACTAATTATGGCTAATTAAGGGTAATTAGTGTTAATTAGCGGATTTAAGCATGATAAAATTCTAGAAAAATATTTATAAAATTCGAAATGATGTTTTAGACCTCTGATATGAATTTGGGTTAATTTGGTTAAGTTTTGCTAATCATATCATTAGTTTCACCTAAACATGTTTAAGGGAAAATATGGGATTTTGGCTATGTTTGATCCGTTTTATCCTATCACATTTTTGTTTTGATGTTTGTGAATGATTATACATGTTGCTATGACTGTATGGTATGCTTTGTGATTGTCTAGAAGTGTTAGATTGGTCAAAAACGTCATCGAATGGCGTAAACAATCGCTGGAGGAGTTGCAGGAAATTGTGTAGGAAACGGATAGCCCTCTGTCCAGCGATCCGATGAAGTCCAGCGATCCGATAAAGTCGAGCGATCCGATGAAGTCTAGCGATCCGATGAAGTCCAGCGATCCGATGAAGTCTAGTGATCCAGCGATCCGATGGAGTCCAGCGATCCGATGATGTCCAGCGATCCGATCCAATGGAGGGAGCATGAGCTGAAGATATGGGGCGATCCATGAGTCATGAATCGAACCAGGACTGAATGGAAGCTTGGACGTGAGGCACGGGTTACAAACCAAATGAAGACCGATCCGGAGAAGACCAAAACCCGAGATGCAAAGGTAGTCCGAATGGAAGTTAGAGCTCAGGATCCAGTGGGAACCAATGAGTTCGCTTCATGGTTGGACTTTGCTGCGGGACGTGTGCTAAGGAGTTGTCGACGTTCATAACTTCGATTTACCACTGAAAATGGATGATGGGCTACTTATCAGTGCAGTAGAGTCACTATGACTCGAGGGGAAAGGTGATGGTAGCAAGACTACGTTATCAGTGCAGTAGAGTCATTATGACTCGAGGGGCAAAGTGATGCGTAGTAAGACTATGAGCCAGTGCAGTGGGGTCATTATGATTTCATGGGGCAGAGTGGACATAGTAAAGGATTAGTGAGGCTATGAGCCAGTGCAGTGGGGTCATTGTGACTCCATGGGGGCAAAGTGGACATAGCAAAGGATTAGTGGCTATGTATCAGTGCAGTGAAGCCATTTATGACTTCATGGGGCAAAGTGATCATAGTAAGGTATGTTGGGTGATCGAAGTGGTGAATATCATATGCTTTATGCACTGAGTGAGAGATGTGGGGATGGATGCTATGTTTGATTGTTTGCCATCACTATGACATGTACACCCCCACCCTCGTTATCTTTACACTATTTGAAATGGCACCTTAGAGTGTTGTACAGTATGTAGTGCTAACTCTTTGGTTGCAGGTCCAGGTACGTTTTAGTCTACCTGTTATTATTCTGTTTAGATGCTTATCGCTCATACCAGGCTTTATGTCTGACCCAGAGTTTTATGTCTCTTCTTATTACTCTGGGTGCTCACACGAGCAGACTAGAGACAGGTTAGCTGGTGATGCGCGAGTAGCTGATTCGGAGGCGAGCAGGAGGCTTCCACGTATGATATATAGATATTCTCCCTGTGTCGTTGGGGTCGCTACTTGGGCATTAGTAGCGTACCTCCCTTATCTTATTTTTTTTTTGCTTTTTGAAACAGTTTGAAAAGTTGTAATAATGTTAGCTTTGGATCATAAGCTGTATTTGGATTTTCCGCTGCTATGTTAGTTTGTTTTCAGCTTATGCACTGTCTCACCTGTTTTATGTCAAGTATGTTGTTATTATATTTTGTTCCATGCGCTGTGAGACATTCTACAGGTTCCTTGTTAGTTCATTTCCTTCTTCCCTTTTCTTTGGACGATCCGTCCCGTGCTAATTGGACATGTGTACAGCGCACTTTTGGAGTAAATGTCGGTTGGTGCGGGGCGGGAAGTCACATTTTAGGTACAGGGGATTTGATTTGATAAGCGTAACGCTTATGCACAGTCCAACGGCCGAATAGTAGAGCATCTTTATGTGCCAAGCACACCCAAACCTTCAAAAATTCTATTGCAATATTCACAAGAGCTAACAACATGGATTATTGTTCCTCAAACATTGTTTATTTTGCATATGCAAATGGAAATGATAATTGTACTAGAAATTACGTGATGCGACAAAATCGTCAAAGATGTTATGAATATAAAAGATAGTGTTTTAATGATGAGCTGGATAATCATCTTAAGTTTTCTATGTTCATCTTATTTGTTTTTAAATTTAAAGGTTTCATGCTTGCAGTATGCACCTTGATCGTATTTCTCACACGTTTTTATTAATATATGTACTTAAATATATTAAACCAATGTTTTAAAGACCCAACTTGTAACATCCTGCATTTTCTGAGAATATTAAATTAACAAACTAAAGAATACTTAATTGTAAAAGTGATAATTAAGGGAAACGGGTTCCACCACTGCGTTCGCCTCGGAATTCTGCTTGAGATAGAATCCGAGTTTGCGTGAATCGGACTCCGTATGAAGAAGTTATGGAGTTCAAAATATTTCATTTCTAAACAGAAAATTATATAATTTAATAATTAAATAAACAAAACAGTTCGAATTTTGAAAATCACGTAAATCAGCTGGGTAGGAGAAATCCCGCCCATAGGGGTCGACTCCCCCCAGTGGGGTCGACATAGGTGTCGACCCCCCAAGAGAGGTGTCGACTGGGGTGTCGACCCCCTCTATAGGGGTCAACACCCTCGCCCGGATCCAAACAGTGACGATTTCTGATCTGTTGCTGAGTCACTAGGGCATATGTGGCAATTTCTGGATAGCTCTATCTAGTCTGGATGGTTTTGATTGCCCCTAGGTTGATCTAACGGCTCACATAAGTATAGATCTCTATAAAAGCAACCCCAACGCTCAACCCTAAATCACACAATTTCATTCCAAGGAGCCACCATGCTGTCCATGGTCAACCTAGCATAGCCACCCTTCTT
Organism: Allium sativum; assembly: GCA_030737875.1. NCBI lineage: Eukaryota > Viridiplantae > Streptophyta > Magnoliopsida > Asparagales > Amaryllidaceae > Allium > Allium sativum. Next base: position 742,076,457 of record CM060916.1, on the reverse strand, counting down.
CTCCAACTAGGAAGCAAACTAGAAAGAAAGTTAGAAGCTACAAATCAAATCTAAATTAGAGAATCGATAGTCTACGTCAAGGGATAGCTAATCAAATTCAGAAATCAGATCCCATAATTCAAGACCGTTCTGTAATTTGTAAGTTCATGTTACTTTCAGAAGTAAAATTCAATTATGATTCTGACATTATAATAAATCTGAATATGAGATTATGCCTATTTATTTCTGTCTTTCTATATCCATTGGATCTAGCTCATTTGATATTATTATGTCCATTCTTTGTCTCTACTTTCCTTCTTCCCTTTTTGTTTTTATAGCCAGGCTACTGCGAGCCTGAGCCAAATCTCATAAGAGATGAACGTACGTTGGAAATAAAATTGGGTATAATATATGATTTGAACATGACCAGCACTAAGATTTGGGAATAATATATGATTTGAACATGACCAGCGCTAAAACTGGGCATAATATATGATTTGAACATGACCAGCGCTAAGATTTGGGCATAATGTATGATTTGAACATGACCGACGCTAAGATTTGGGCATAATATATGATTTGGACATGACCAGTGCTAAAATTGGGAAAAGTATTAAATTATGTATAATTGGGCATAACTGATTTGAGGACATAACATACATTGTATTTTGAAACATAAAGTGTATCGAACATATGACTTGAGAGTTGAGTCATAAAGTATATTGGACATATGACTTGGGATTTGGGGCGTAAATTTAGCTGTAAACATGTAAGGCATAGTACATGTTGTGGTTTAAGACCTAAAAATTAGGGCATATTATATATAATAGTTTATGATTTGGAAGAAGGAGATTATGCATGAAAACCTATAGTAAGATAGGGATAACTGTTAAATGTGAACACGCCTAAATTGGGATTTTGGGTAAATTGGCATGCACTGTAATTAAAGGCTATAATTTGGCATAGTTTATACTATGAATCATGATTGGGGGTTCTTGGAGAATATTTTGTACGGTGCAATATGACTAAACCTTAGGGCATGTGTTGTACTGTGGATTATGACAATGATTTTGGGCATGTAAGTTTATAGGCTTAATTTATTAGGCGAGATATGTTAATGGAACTTTAAGTGAGGTTTAATTTGTTAAACTGACTAATATGCTGAAATCTGTTGAAAGTGAATTTGTGGAGCATAACTTGAAATTAGCTTTGTTGAGGTATAACTTGAGAATTGGAACATGACTAATTTTGTGAATTTGGGATAATTAGCATATAAAAATCTAGACTTGGACATGTATGGTAAATATGCTAAAAGATAAACATGCATAACCCGAGGTTAGATTGAGTTGCAGCGTAAAACTGCCCAGAACCACCCGGCACATCCAGTAACTGCAACAACACCTATCTAATGTGAGAGGTTAGTGCATCATCCCCAAGAAAAACCCGAGGTTAGATTGAGTTGTGGTGTAAAACTGCCCGGAACCACCCGACACATCGAGTAACTGCAACAACATAGATCTAATGTGAGAGGCTGGTGCATTAATAAATCATTTAATGCTAATGAACAAGACATGATAAGAATGGTAGGGTTAAGTTAACTAAGGCAACACTTAACTGTTATAACATGCTATTTAAAAAAGTGAGAAGGGTTAAGCTAATAAGAAACACTTAACCAATATGACATGATGAATGGGTAGGGTTAAGTTAAAACCAGAGAGCAACACTTAACTAATATAACATGATGCGTGGAAGGGTTAAGTTAACACAAGAAGGCAACACTTAACCAATGTAACACGACAAGTGGGCGGGTTAAGTTAACTTGAATTGATTGATGACACTTAACCAATACAACATGATGAACGCATGGGGTTAAGATTAATAAGATACACTTAACCAATGTAACCTTATGAACGAATGGGGTTAAGTTAATGGGAAATACTTAACTAATATAACATGATGAATGAGCGGGGTTAAGTTAATAGGAAACACTTAACCAACCCAACATGACGAGTGAGAAGGGTTAATAAGAAACACTTAACCAACCTGGCATGATGAGTGGGTGAGTTAAGTGAACATGAATGGACAACACTTAACCAATATGACATAATGTGTCGGAGAGTTAAGTACATATCGGGTTGGTGGGTAATATTAGTAAATATAGGCCCATAGACTTAACCATTAAGTAAACATGTTTTAATCAGTGGGAGGGTTAAGTACATATCGGGTTGGTGGTTAATATTAGTAAATATAGGCCCACAAACTTACCAGTAAGAAACCGTAGTTACGGGGACCCATTTCAGCAGTAACCCACATAGATGTATCAAGGTACCCTGGAACTAGGCAGGGTGGGGCACGATTACTGGGCTGATTATAAGCGGTCAAAATAGCGGCAGGGGGTACGTCAGTGTAGTTTCCGATGGATTACGGGCGTGAACGTATTCCGGAGTGGGAAAAAGCAGGCATTGAGTACCAGTAGTTATACACTGTGCATCTGGAATCGTGTCGAGTCTCTATCATAGGGATTGATACACCTTATGGTGGGGCCAGCACAAGGTATCTACACACAACAGAGGGCCGAATTGACATAGACACATGGAAAATTAATACGAGTAAGGAACCGATTGATAGGGTAGTAAGGGTACATCTAACATCCTCATGGAAATTAGGCTGATTGAGGCAAGATCCTCATACTAGATGTACACATGGAGGCTATCACAATTGCGGGGATTGGGATCACGTTGTAATATTATCATTTTACACAGATTACTAGTTGGGACATTAGTTAGGCGGTGCAGAGATAAAAATCAGAATAGCAAGGCAGTAGCGAAGCAGAAATCAGAGTAGAAGCGCATTCAGTTTATCTTGCCTTGTCATATCTATGCTAATCGTATGTTATCTTGTTATCCTTGTTATAACGATATTGTCTTATATTCAGTTTATTCATGTCATGATGCTTTTGCCAATTTTCATGCTGAAAGTCACTGGACTTACCCGACTTATGTCTGACCTTGTTTGTTTCGCCTCTCTTCTTCCTTCCCCCTCGCCCCCCCCTCGGGGGTTCACAGGGAGGAAATTTTACCACTTAGCTCAGTTTTCTTTCCGAGCTCGAAGATAGTCGATGTATTGCTTTGGACTCTCTCTTCCACTGCTATGGTTGGTTCATGCTTTATTGGGGAATATCATTGTTATTTTTATGCTTCTTTTACACTTGGAAGTTTTTTAATCAAGACAAAAGTTCTATGTATTAATTTTAAGTATGATTGAGACAAATTGTTGTAAAATCTTGATTGAACCACATTGTTTATAAAATGACTTTATTTTCCGCTGCTTTATTCGTCTGTCTTGTAATTTATCTGCATCTTTTACCTAAAACGCTCCACCGAAGTTAAGGTATTCCCTTGGTGAGTGACCTTAACGGAGGTGGGGTGTTTCACAACTAAACCTCAGTTCGACCATGGTTAACCTTCGACCTTGAAGCGTTAAGGCTCTGAAAATGAAATAACATTGCGCGTGCATGAACCCACGGTCTAACCTCAAAACCCCGAAAGAAACCTCTGAACCGACCTCTTTGAACCCCACAAATCTTCAAATTTAAGGAAAAATATACGTTTCATTCTTCAATTTCAAATAATCAAATTAACAAAGAATCAATGTGCATTATTACTGTACATTTTGCAGATCATTATTGAGTTGAACTTTATTCATATTCACGAATGAGAAAATTTACAATTTTAAGCTAATGAATTATTATAAAATTATTTTAACTAATATTTGTCATTAATTGTTCAAAACTAATTATTTTGAAGTAAAATGTAATAATTATAATTAATTATTTTTAACATTAATTGATATAATTTTACATATAAATTGAAAAAATTAAAAAATAATGATCACCATGTGGTTCTCATGTGTTGAAATTGGTGGTATGCAAATCACAATTTTGGGCAACAAATAATCTTACATATTTTATAAAGAAATTTGTAGTTAGATTTTATGGAGAGATTTGTTGCTAGATTTTATAGAGAGATTTTGATTGCTATATTTGTAGGATAATTAAGGCAAGGATTATTTTGTGCTTATCCAAATAAATTTATGACATATATGAAGATAATTTGGATGCCAAATTTACTTGGGTATGAAGCAATTCACTCTGTAAAAAGCCTAGCTAACACCTTCATTAGGTGTGGAAAATTTGCCATTATTCTTCATTGTCTTTCTCCTCAAATTTTTAGCCATTAGATATTCTCTACATATTTCTCAATAAGGTTATTGTTTCAAATTGTAATTGTTTGTAAAGATAGTTGAGATTGATTGTAAACAATTTTTATTGGTGAATCAATAAAGAGGGTGGTTAGGTGGAATATCATGTGCTCATATTTCCGATATTTTTGTGGTGTTGTTTATTTTTTCAGTCACATTCATCTTCAAGTGATTGAGTGATAAAGATCCTATTTTTCTTGGTGTTTTGTCAAACTTCCACTGCGCACAAAACCCCAACAGTTTGGTACCAAAGACAGATCATCGCATAGCTTGGGGTGTTTGTTGGATTGAAAATTGGAGATGTCGGAGATGGTGACGTTTTCGAAGATGACTATTTTAAATGGGAAGAATTGGGGTATATGGAAGCCAAATATGGAGGACATTCTATATCTCAATGATTTGCATGATCCCATTGATGGAGATGGGGTGAAGCCCTCGAATATTGATGAGGGAAAGTGGAAGAAAGTGGATAAAATGGCGATTGCATTGATTCGCCAATATTTGGATGATTCTGTATTCCACAATGTGGCTAGTTGTGAATCCGCGAAGGCATTGTGGGACAAATTAGTATCTTCGTGTGAGTTGAGGAGTGCTACAAGTAAGGCTTTTCTGGTTCGAAAGTTGGTGCAACTTCGATTGGATGAGGATAAGTCTGTTGTAGAGCATTTGAACGAATTTCAAGGTGTGATCAATCAATTGGCAAACATGAAGGTCAATTTTGATGATGAGTTGCGGGCTCTTTTGTTGATGAGTTCTCTTTCGGAAAGTTGGGAGACTTTGGTTGTTTCATTGAGTAATTCCAATGTGAATGGAACTATTTCTTCGGAAATTGTTTGAAGCAGTTTTTTGAATGAGGAGTTAACGAGAAAAGATCGGAGTTGAAATCGGTTCAAACTGAGGCGATGGTAGCAAGAGACTCGGGGAAAGATACAAGAAGGAAGAAGAAAGGTGCTATCATTTGTCATTATTATGGTAAGAAAGGCCACAAATGCAATGGTTGCTATTCATATATACGAGATATGAAGAAGAAGGCGCAAGGTGATAGTAATATTGATTTGGTACAAGCAAGTTTTTCTGAAGGTACCGAAAGCGATTCTTCATGTGATGTCCTATTTAATGTTGTGGAGCCTTGGAAGATGGATCCAGGACTAGTTTTCACATATGCCGTGATGTGAAAAGTTTTTAATCATATGAGAAGAGTGTTGGCTTGATAAAGATGGCCAATGGAGTAGAGCTACCAATTTGTGGAGTTGGAGCAGTTAGGTTTCAGATGCATGATGAAGTGGTAAGAGAAGAGGCCGGTGTGAGGCACATACCCACTCGTTTGCATAACCTCATATCTCTCGGTCAGTTAGATCGTCACGGTTGCACTTATGAGACTCGAAGTGCAGTTTTAAGAGTGAAGAAGGGTGGTCGTGTGATGATGCAGGAAGTTTTGGAGGAGGGAAACCTATATAGTTTGGTCGGTTCGGTGGTCAACAATGTAAGGCGGGTGACGGTTGAAGAACCTAGTCCACAACAAGGTGGAAAAGTTAATATGGTCACCGCTGATGGTCCTAAGGTGGAGGATCATGGTATCGACAAGGGTCTAGATGTTGATGATGCTCGAAAGATCCCGGAGATGAAGCGATCATGTCAAGCGGAAGACGGATGTCGAGTTGTGAAATCCACAAAGACGAGATGGAGGTCTTTGTGGTATTACAAACTCTTTTGAAGATCGCTATTGACATGATGCACGGATGGAAGAGGTGCATCATTAGTGGGCGATGATGGAGGTTTGTAATGATATTAATTGAGAAAAGAAGGTTGAAAGTGAGAGCTAAGTTGGCTGGTTTTGAGGAGATGTTGTGATTTGGTATCAAGGTGGAGTGTTGAAATTGGTGATACGCAAATCACAATTTTGGGCAACAAATAATCTTACATATTTTGTGGAGAGATTTGTTGCTAGATTTTATGGAGAAATATTGGTTGCTATTTTTATGGGAAAATTAAGGCAAGGATTATTTGGTGCTTATCCAAATAAATTTATGACATATATGAAGATAATTTGGATGCCAACTTTACTTGGGTATGAAGCAATTCACTCTATAAAAAGCCTAGCTAACATCTTCATTAGGTGTGAAATTTTTTCCATTATTCTTCATTATCTTTCTTCTCAAATTTTTAGCCATTAGATATTCTCTACCTATTTCTCAATAAGGTTATTGGTTCAAGTTGTAATTGTTTGTATCGATTGTTGAGATTGATTTTAAACAATTTTTATTGGTGAATCAATAAAGAGGGTGGTTGGGTGGAATATCGTGTGCTCATATTTCCGATATTTCTGTGGTGTTGTTTATATTTTCAATCACATTCATCTTCAAGTGATTGGGTGATAAAGATCCAATTTTTCTTGGCGTTTTGTCAAACTTCCACTGCGTACAAAACCCTAACATCGTGGTCTTATCAGTTCAACCACTAGAAACTTTAACCTTTCACCAACATGATTTAACTAACGGTTCAATCTTCGACTATGTAATAAACCAATAAAATGGACATGCTACTTTAGTTTTTTGATGGCAAAGGTGAAACATCTTATATACATATAACAGTCAAAATTAATAACTATTTTAACAAAATGGTTTAGTCACTAAATAATAAAAAGTTGTCAAATATGTGTTATATAAAATAATAGTATGTTTGAATACATCATGGAATAGAATTTATAAATACAAGTAGGAAAGCAACTTGAACGCATTCATTATTATGATGTTTCAGCCAGCAAGATACAAAAGATGTTCTGCATGTATCATATTAGATATTGAATGGTAAATATGTAAAAAAAACAAAAGGCAATAGCATGGATGAACACGATATAGTCTTACATCACACAAAAAGTTTATACTTCTAAGTAAGCAAGCTAGCCTAAAGCATTGAATAGTGAAGAGAATTGTGAAGTTAACTTGCTGAAGGGAGTGATATTCAAAGGCCTCAATGGATTTGTCTAGAGTGTTATAAGTACGGGAAAAGGCCTCAATGAACATGGTCTTAATTACTGCTTAAATCATCTGCAAATAATATGGTTTAGTGGTTTTACTGGAATTAGAATCTGAGCTTACGGTTATCAAATTTCTTATTGCCACTACACTATCCCTTAAGATGATGGAGACCAAATTTCAAGATATCAAAGATGTTAAGGTCTTGTTTAGCATAGTTGCAGAGCTTCTTCGCTTTCCTCGTGCTTCGCCCAAAGCAGAACTAATCTACTTACTTCTCCCAATGTTTCGGGATCATGATGAATCGCTGTTATTTATAATATTACTTGTTAGCTTTGTGTACTTCTACAACATTTCTGTTATTAGCCATGACTTGTTGCTACAAATTATATAGTTTGAAATGGCAACCGTTGCAATTAAAACCAACCATTACCATACCGGTTTCTGACGGTTAGATTATTTTGTCAACCGCTACCATCAACCGTCGGCAGTGGTTAACCGTTAAATGGTACGGTTACCATTGCACTCATTACGGTATGGTTACGTTCCAACCATAGTAATGTATTGCAATCTATATTTTCTGTCGAAACTAGTAGAAAAATAACCAAGCTTAGTATCAAGTCAAATTTTATAACAGTAAACTAGAACACATAGGTTCAGAGAACATAACCTGCACAATTCATCAAGTAAATACTAATAGACAATCAATGCATTGAGGTTTATGGCAAGCGAATCTTTTCACAACACATCAAACGTTTCTAGTAGAGGTGCAGCATTCATTTTCTTTTTGTGCAGAGTTGTAGTGCAGCAATGTCTTTCATGAGTTTCAACTGACCAAACTTGAAGTGAAGTCCATGAACTTCACTCTCCACTATTATGTAACGGAGCAGGAGTAAAGCAGCAATTTGCATAGCTGCAATATATGTTCATTATGTTAACTTTTCACTGAAAAATAAAACTTGACTAGCTGCAATATAAATCAAAACAACATTTTTTTTCATAGCTGCATTAGGAAATATTATTTAAGGATATAAATATCCAATGAATATAGCAATTAAAGCACCAAAAGTTTATGAATGAATGCGTTATATTCTGAAAACAAAAATCAGTAATTAACGAATATTTCCTTTTGTAATCAAAGAAACATTGCAAATAAAATAGAAAACTGACCAAACTGCTTGATAAATGCAGCAATTAAAACATTTAAATTTCCATAACTGCAACGAGAATTAGTATTCAAGGGAATAACTATTAAAAGGGCTCACCAAATTATCACATCCAAGAATTAAATGGCAACTATGATTCGTTATTTTCCAAATTAGTACCATGAATTAAACAGAGTAATAAAGCCTGCTACTTTATAACAAATCACTAGCTTCAGAATCAAGATTTGCTATATTTTTAAGAAAACCTAACGAACAGACAAAAACACTTACCATTAACTTTAGATTGTACTTGAATGAAAGGATCTTCAAGTGGATTAGAGTACGGTGAAGAGTGATTAAACAAGATCGACAAGAATTCAGCAAGATGGCTGGAGCTTATGAAATAGGATAATGAATTATTTTCTCCTCAATACAGAACTCATATAGAAGACTGTGTGGACGAGATTATCCCCTTTTACATTAAGGGTCCCAAAGCACGCAAGAGAAACCCTAATTTCTGAGCGACGATGGAAATACAGCGGTACGGTAGGCCGTCGGTTGTCAGAATTTCATTCATTTCCGTTGTGAACTACTACGGTGAGAATAACCGTACCGCGTTTGGTTAAACGGAAACCGTTTGACTATGGTTTAAGCGGTTCATAACGGTGATTTTTATGCGGTTAGGTGGTGTAATTTTGAACCGATACAGCCCTAGTAAGAAGTTTTGAAATGTGTAAATTTGGGTATTGTATGAATTGCACTGGCGTTTCCGTTGCATTACTTCTTGTTGGAATTCCCCACATTGATGCCCACAACTGTTAACTTTGTAATTTAGACTATTTATCTGCTTCAATTTCGTAGTTTAAATGATCTTTATTTCCTTAATGTTGTGCAACATAATTAACAACGGATGTTATTCAAAATTTTGACTATTATCAAACTGACCATTATGCAACTTTTCTTAATGTCACTTGGTCAAAATTAACTTTTCCAAAGTCAAAAAAAATGTGAAATATGTCTATAACATGTCTTTTTAAATCTCTTCAATTTAATTTACTTAATTCTCATGGTCTAATTCACTTAATTTTCTCCATTTTTGTCTCCTTAGATCTCTTAAATTTCAAATATTTTCTACGATATTATTTTTTGATGTTAAACTAAGATTAATAAAAAGTAGTTTTCAAAATAATTCAATTTAACAGTCGGTTCCCAACCCTTGTGCGATTATACTAGTAGATCATAAAAAAGGTCCTTTTTCCTATTTTTAATTTTAATGGCAGCTGAGCCAAATCCCGCCCATCCCAACCCAAACACTACTTTTTCACTCTCCTTTAAATACTAATCGCCTTCCCTAATTCCTGAAGCTCCTCCGCCAATATGTCCACTTGACCCTCCCCTATCTTTGTCCACTCCTCTAATTGTTCCACTAGCATCCTCAAGTCAAACCATGAACCCAATTTCCACTGTGAACTTCTCTATACCTCCATCTAACAAACCACCTACCGAACACGCTTAGAATTCCGATTGCCTTTTCTGGTACCTTCCTCGCAATGTTGGCAAGTACACACCTGTTCAGTTCGAGATAACTTACAACGTTGAGAAGATGGTTCCCACTGCCGACATTGTGGGTGCCGGTGAGAAGATATGGAATAACTATGTGGTAGTTTTTTCATTGACAATCCTCTTTCATATACCTTGGTGATGGGAACCCTAAAGCAGAGATGGAAGCTGAGAGGTACTTTTGAAGTGAAATCCAATGGTACTTTGTTCTTGTTCAACTTCACGGATGATTCTGATAGAGAAAGAGTCATAGTGGTGACCCAATAATCATGAGAAATAAACCGTTTATTATTAAACAGTAGGATTCAAATGTAAGCAACGTTTGCGGATCAATTAGATTAGTACCAGTTTGGGTGAGAATGACTAATATCCCTATAAACTTATGGTCCCCGGCTGGAATAAATTGGCTAGCATATCGATCGGGGAGACTGATAAATTGACAAGAATATCGGATGCAAAGTGTCTTACAGAAATAACACATGAGTGTGAACTTGTGAATGAATTCCTAATTGAAAATCCAGATGGATCGACACAAAAAATTCAAGTTACATTCTTGTGGCAACCAGACATCTGCATACATTGTAAAGTCTTTAGACACAAGAGTATGAAATGCAAAATTGGTAATGAAGCAATGGAACCAGATAAGGGTGAGGAAGTGAAACTAAAGAACATAAGAAATGAAAAAGCAGTAGAGCAAAAACAAATCAACCTAGTGCAAATTGAAGCACAAAGGAAAATGTGGACAAAAGTGACGACAAACAGAAGGAAAATGTATCGAGTACGAGCCAGAAATGGTTATGTAAAGAGAAACGACATGGGGAGAAGCAACACTGCAAAAACAGATGATGCTAATGCAAAAACCAAGTTAACAAGAACTGGTTCGAGCATTGCAGTGTATAATAGTTTGTCCATGCTCAATGTTCCTAATGATGAAGTAATAATAGTAGAGGAAAACGATGTTGAAATGGAAACAAATGTGAATGAGGAAAATGATACAAATGACAAAAATAAAGAAAACAACAATGTTAACAGTGAGCAACAAAACTACGGAGCAGAAAAGAAAACGGCAAGTTCAGGCAACTCAACACATGACAAAGTGAAAACGAAAGTTGATGACAAAGGAAATTGCACGATGCAAAAATGCAAAGACAACAGTGGGATCATGTCAACTGATGCGCGTGATGGCACTTGTATGCATGGCACCATGAATGATCTTGCATGCATAAATGCTAGACATGCACAACATGAAGTAATAAAAGAAGGCATCTCAGACGAGACACAACCAGACAACAGTGTACCCCAATCCACGCCCTCCACATCACACTCCACCCCACCATTGTCTGTCAAACCTCTTCCTCCCCTTCCCACCTCTACGGAGCTATCTGGCAAACAAATTTCACCTTCCCCATCTGAGAAAGCAACCGCAGTTTCCAAAAAACAGAATTTCAAAACCATCTAAAAATCCAAAACAACTCCTACCTCCCCTACCATGCCCTCTTCCATTTCAGACCCATTACTTGACCCTCAATCCCTTCCATTAGTTGATCTCTTCTCCAAAAGAAAATCCGGACTTCTCAAGACTCAGATTGAATCAGAGCCGGCAACTAGCCCTATAAAGAAGAAAAAGAAGAAAAAAAAGTCCAAAAGAAACAAAATGGAAACCATGCAAGATGATATGCACTTATCACCAATTGATCCAGAGTACTTCTCTGATGTATCAACCTAGTTTTTCCCATCCAAAACTCCAACATCTTCTCCTAGAAGAACCAGAAGTTCAAGAAAAACCCCCATAGTATAATCATGCAATGCAAAATTGCTGCATGGAATATTAGGGGCGCATAAATCTTCAAAACTAGACCAAATAAAGAACCTCATCAATGATCACCAAATACCCCTTATCTCTATATCAAAAACAAAACTCAATACCTTCCTCTCAACTAAAGCTGAAGCTTACATAAACCCATGTTGGTCCTCTCTAACTAATCATGATCATGCTCCCTATGGTAAATTATCGATTTTGTATGATCCAAACATATTTCACATTACATCCATCCTCTAGACCTTCCAGTTCATCCACACTAAATGTCTACACATCCCCACCCCCACTACCCTCTTTATCACCATCATTTATGCAAGTAATACCCCCTCTGTAAGGAAGCAAATGCTGGATGCCCTACCTAATCTCAATCAGCCTACACACCCTTGGGTTGTCGTCGGAGACTTTAATTGCTCCTTTCAGTCAACTCACAAGCATGGTGGTGCTCCCCTCAGCCTTTCTGAACTTACCCCTCTAAATGTAGCCATGCACCTATCATCCTTGTTTGAAATCCCATCCTCTGGTTCAGATTTTACTTGGTAGAATAAAAGTGTCTCTGATCCTTGAACTTTGACTAAAATAGATCATGGTCTAATGAACTAGAATGCCTTATCCTCCTGGCCATCCATTAACATTAAGATAACCATGCACCTCTTGTCGGACCACTGCCCTCTCATCCTCACTTTTGGCTCAGCTCCACTTTTAAAGCGGTTAAATTTTAAATTGTTTGATGTTTGGACTTCAAATGTAACAATGCTGCAGGTTGTAGACGAAGCATGGAATATATACACACATGGCAACTCAATGTTAATTCTGTAGCAAAAGCTCAAAAATACAAAGGAGGCTTTAAAGAAGTGGTCGAAGGAAATTTACCGAAAAGCCAGCAACAGATCAACGACAATAACAGAAAGACTTGAGCAAATACAATAACAAACTCTACAACCAAATGCTGACGTGGTATATTTCCAAAGAGAAAAAAATGCTAGTAAAGCAACTTGATGAAGCTCCTGAAACTGAAGCGAAGAGGTTAAGCAGAAAAATAAGCAACAATGGTCAGTTCAAGGAGATAGAAATACAAAACTCTATCAAGCTTCCTTGAAGATAAAACAGGTAAAAGAATTCATACATGAAATAGATGATGATCAAGGGACATGTCACTCAAATCCAGACACAGTGGATCAAGCTTTCCTGAAATACTATGTCGATCTGCTACGAGAAAATAATGCTGAACCTAATCACACCTTCTTAGACAATCTTCAGATAAATGCAATGTCAGATGACAAACAAGATTATCTAGCCAGTCCAGTGTCAGATAATGATATCAAAGAAGCCTTTTTTCAATGAGAAAAGCTGCATCTCCAAGTCCGGACGGGTTCACCGTATCCTTTTATATACATTGCTGGAATATTATTTCACTGGTGGTTCTTAAAGCAGTGCGCAGTTTTTTCCTTCACAGCAAACTGCTTACATCGATAAATTCAACTAACTTAGCTTTAATTCCCAAATGCCAAAACCCGATCAACGTCACTCAATTCAGACCGATTACTTGTTGTAATGTTATTTACAAAGCAATATCTAGGATCCTTGTTAAGAGGCTGAAAGATGTGCTACAACCTGTAATCTCCATGAATCAAGCTGCCTTTCTTCCTTCACGTAGCATTCTAGACAATGTGCTGCTGACATATGAACTTTTAAATGCTTACTCTAGAACTAATGCATCCCCCAGAGCTATGCTTAACATAGATATAAAGAAAGCTTTCGACTCGGTGAAATGGTACGCTCTTGTAAGAATTTTGATAAAGATGTGGTTCCCTGACAAATATATATACTAGATATACCATTGTATCTCGTCTGTGAGAAATATCCTTGTATGTAACGCCCATACAGTCAGATACTTCAAAGGCAAAAAGAGGATGAGGCAAGATGATCCGATAACGGTGTACTTATTCATCATGTTAATGGAGACATTGACTAAAGACACTACTAGAAATGAACAGTATAGCAATGCACCCTTCCAACGTCCTCCAATGGTCGTTGACCAACGGCTTCCAACGGAAGCCAAAATACGTATGTTTTTTACGTATGCAAAATATATGCCATTGGAAACCATTTGCGGCCGTTGGTCTTTAATCCGTTGGAAGCCGTTGCCCCCCATTACACGGGATTGAGCACAAACCAGCCGAGAGCTACTGCTTCTTCCTCATTCTCTCCAAATCCACGATTTTTTTTCCAAAACCCCCAATCTTTCCCTCCTTCAATTCTGAAATCACCAATCCTACGCCATCATCCATCTAGGAACTCTCCAAATCAATCAAGGCACTCTCTCCTCCTCTCTAATCTCCGATTTCAAGGTATGTGTTTACCCTAAATTTTGTTTAATACCTTAAGTTTAGTAATTTAAGCATAATTAGAGTATGTTTGTGTGTCTAGTGCTATTAATTAGTTGCTAATGTAGGGTTTAATCATTTAAGTTGCTAATTTAGGGTTTTGATTGATAAAGTACTTAGTTGTTATGATTTAGGGTTGTAATTAGTTTAAGTAGTTGTTGTTAATGAATTTTGTATTTATAAATTTACTTGATTATGTTGCTAATCTAGAGTTTAATTAGTTAAAGTTGAATATATATATATATATATGCATATATATAGCGTTGTATGTATGTATATATATATATAGTTGATAATTAATCTATGCATTTGTTTGTTTGACTGATCCCCAATTCATTGAAAACAATATTTAATTTGTCGAAAATGTGTCGTGCAAGTGGAAATATTTAAGTTTGTGTTTTTTGGGCTAAGGCGCACAAAGGCGCACAAAAACGTACAAAAAACACTTCAATCACGAAAAAATACGTATTCATAATATGTTATATTCATAAAGCCTTAGAGAGTTTTTTTTCCCGTCTGATAAGTATTTTATATAATCATAATGTGAATGTTCGTTTTATTAACGAAACGGACATTTATATCCATTGTATACAATATTTGTTGGATTTGTCCTTTGTATTGGACAAGTTACGAACTAAATAATGAAATTAAATCTCGTAAAATATTTCATTTTAAACAGTTCTCGAAATTTCAAAAGTACTTCCGTTATGTTCCCTGTGTACACGCAATTGTGTACTATTCAGAGAACTAAAGCGAAATGCTGCCGAAATTTTGTTGAATCGTTTAAATTGAAAAGATTTACGCGATTTTATTACGTTATTGTATTTGTAATGGGAGGTAGGATAACCCACTAGTAAATGATCAATTAACAAAACATGCATTCAATACTAAAATAGTTTTAACAAAATATCAATGCAAATTTTATCATCATAATTAATACGTAAAAGAAATGTTTTCAATAAAATACAATCTTAGCGTTTGAGCGATCGGACACAAAAATTTTGAATCTAATTTTATATCATACTTTATAATTTTCCCGCTTTTTAGGAAAAATGGACGATTATTTTAATGATCGAAGCTGGAAGTACAAACAAAGAGAAACTGATATCACAATAAACAAATAATTTATTAATGGTGTCAGCGTGTTTATTGATTTCGCTTTAAGTAACAACGAAAATGACTTCGAAATCCGTTGTCCATGTAGTAGATGCAAGTTATTGAAGCATTTGATACTGCAATTGGTTAGAGTTCATTTACGTCAGTACGGTTTTGTGCCGAACTATTTAGTTTGGGATCGTCATGGAGAACCATTAACATCTACTTTTATACAAGTTGAGGAGGTAGATAATAATGAAATTGCTACGACGAATCTCGTAGAACAAATGGTTGAAGATGTTGCACATTCTATGTTCCCGGTTCAACAATTTAATGATAACGATGGTAATGATGAAGGAGAACCAAATATTGAAGCCAAAAAATTATATGATTTATTAGATGCCGCGAAAAAACACCTTTGGGAAGGCTGTGAAAGTGGAACTCAATTATCAGTAATTGCTGAATACATTGCGATGAAATATAATTACAACCTCATAGAAGCTGGATTTACAGCTTTTGTACATGCTGCGAAGCGGCATATGCCTCCCAATAATCTAATGTGCGAAAACCATTATAAAGCAAAAAAATGATGTCGGCTTTTGGTTTACCGTATCAAAAAATAGATACATGTGTAAAGGGTTGCATGCTATTTCGGAAGGAAGATATCAACCTTAAGAATTGTAGAATATGTAATCAAGAAAGATACAAACCAAGAAAGAAAAAGGGAAAGGAAGTCCCGTATAAACGTATGCATTATTTACCTATTATTCCTAGACTTCAACGGTTATATGCATCTTTTGTAACAGCGCAACATATGAGATTGCACAAGGTGAGAACACAGGAAAAAGGTACGTTAACACACCCATTTGATGGAGAAGCATGGAAGCATTTTGATCAAAAGTGTCCCAATTTTGCTTCTAAGAGTCGCAATGTTAGACTTGGTTTATGTACGGATGAGTTTTCACCATTTTCTCAATTTGGTTCTAAATATTCATCCTGACCAGTAATTGTGACACCTTATAATTTACCTTTGTGGATGTGTATGAAAACTCCTTATATGTTTCTTACAATTGTCGTTCCTGGTCCTGATGATCCGACACAAGGAATCGATGTTTATTTACAACCGTTGATTGAAGCATTAAAAAAATTGTGGTATGAAGGTGTAGAAACATATGATATTTCCCAAAAGAAAAACATTCGTATGCATGCTTCTCTGTTGTGGACAATTAGCGATTTTACGTACGGCTGATCGTCTAGCTTGTTCGTACTGTATGGAAGAAACAAGAGCATTTTCTTTACCTATTAGAAAGAAAATTTCATGGTTTGACTATCATAGATGTTTTCTTCATATTAATCATCCTTTTAGAAGAGATAGGATTTTTTTTACAACTAATAGACATGAAACTTTACGACCACCTAAAGTATGGACAAGTGAGGAAATTTATGAACTTGTACAAGATTTTCCCAAGATTCATGAAATCGGAATACAGACAGAAATTCAAGGTAAATCAACAATTCATAATTGGTGGAAACAACGCATATTTTGGGAGTTGCCTTATTGGAAAGATCTTCTGATTCGTCATACTATTGACGTGATGCATAATGAGAAAAACGTGTTTGATAATGTAATCAATACAATTTTGAATGTCAAAGGGAAGGCGAAAGATGATTTGAAATCAAGATGTGATATTGAAGTAATATGTAATCATTCGGAGCTTCATATAAAGCCAACTAACACCAAAAAAGGGAAAGCATGCTATGAACTGGACAATAATCAAATAAAAATATTTTTAAAATGGATGGAAGGATTAAGATTCCCGGATAGTATATCTTCCAATCTTCGTAGATGTGTTGACTATAAAAGCAGTAAACTTAGCGGGATGAAAAGCCACGACTGCCATGTTATGATGGAAAATTTATTGTCCGTCGCTTTCAAAGAACTATTGCCTGTAAAAGTTTGGACTGTTATAACAGAGCTTAGTTTGTTCTATAAAGAGCTTTGTTCATCTACATTAAAAATTGACCGTCTACGTAAACTAGAGGAAGAATTCCCCGTATTACTCTACAAATTGGGGAAAATATTTCCTCTAGGGTTTTTCGATGTTATAGAGCATTTACCTATTCATCTTACATCAGAAGAACGTCTTCGAGGGCCTATGCAATACGGATAGATGTATCCATTTGAAAGGTATATTAATATTCAGTTAATTAAATTTTGGTTAATGAAATGTATGAAAAAGTAATTTACAATAATTCTAAATAGGTATTTAAATCATCTAAAGAAAAAAAGTGAGGCAGAAAGCTCGAGTTGAAGGTTCTATTTGCAAATCATACATCGAAGAAGAAGCTTCATTTTTTTCTCTCATTATTTTAGTGATCAAGTGAACATCTCATTTTCAAGTACTGCACGTAATGATGAAGGTATTGATCAAGATGACTGTCAAACGACTTTATCTATTTTTAAAAAACATGGTCGGCCTTCTGGTAGATGTGTGGAAGATAATGGCTGAATGATAAAGATTATAATGCAACACACATATATATTCTTCTCAATTGCACAGAAGTTGCACCGTTCGTTAGGTAATGAACTTATGCATCTATGTATACTTATATTGTATCTTTAATCATATATGTAACGTTTGTCCTATAATTGCAACATTTATGAATCACAGTATCCAAATGGCGATATCAGTAAGGAATTCGCTAGTTGGTTTACTAAAAATGTTTTTGATCCAATAAGTTGTATTGTGGCTGAAGGATTGAAACATTTGGCATTGGGACCAAAAAGAAATGTCAAGACATATCCAATATTCTTTGTCAATGGATATAAATTTAGCACTAAAGAATATGGTGTTGAAAAATTAACTGACAATAGCGGTGTATTTGTTAAAGGTAGTGGTGATCCAAACGATGATATATACGATTTTTATGGCATGCTAAACTAGATTCTGCAAGTGACATATTTCACAAGACTCGCGGAAGAAGTATTTTTGTTTAAATGCAACTGGTTCGGCAACGTTCTAGGTTTTGGAATCAACGTGCACCCAAAATATAATCTTATAGAAGTAAGACATACATCCCATTATTATAAGTACGATCCTTTTGTACTTGCCAAACAGGCTCTTCAAGCATATAATGCTCCTTATCCTTCTATGAGAAGAGACAAAATAGATTGGTGGGGTGTTTTCAAAACAAAGGCAAGGTTTATATTTTACGGACTTAATATTCCTGACGGCCAAGCTTATTAAGCAGACGTCGAGGAAAATGCAGAAATAGTAATAACCGATGATCAAACAGATTTTGGACCTCTAAATGATGAATCGAATACATTAATTGATGTATTTGAGACTACAGATGAACCATATATGGAGAAGGAAATAGAGTCGGAA
Source organism: Allium sativum (assembly GCA_030737875.1). Lineage (NCBI taxonomy): Eukaryota > Viridiplantae > Streptophyta > Magnoliopsida > Asparagales > Amaryllidaceae > Allium > Allium sativum. The sequence goes on along the minus strand of CM060916.1, from coordinate 742,057,851 downwards.
TCTGAAAGGAGGATGACTAACTAATACTCCTCATTTTCAAAAGGTAATATTATGTTAACTTTTACATAGTAAGACTCAAATTCATATTTAATAGATATTTCTTATGTTATCTATTAATAAGTAACATATCATAAATAAAAAATATATTATCTATCAAACTTATATTAAGTACAAAACTAAGTTTTTAGTATAAATTTAATTTAAGTACAAGAAATTACTTAAGTATGATAAATTTATATTTATTTTTATGACATTTCTACGAATCAAACTCATATGTTAACTAGACATATCTATGAATCAAACTTATATTTAACACTTCTATGAATCAAACTTGTAGTATTATCTAGATATATGTTATGACATTTCTATTGTCAAGTACTCATGTTATCTAATACCATGTTTTGACATTTCTTTTAAGTAATCATGTTATCTAATACCGTGTTATGACATTTCTATTATCAAGTACTCATGTTATGACATTTCTTTCATGTTATGTTATGTTATGTTGTTGTCAGTAATAGGTATGGCGTCAGGTGGCGATGAGGGTGGTCCATCGTCGTAGTTATCCCGTCCTGTGGTCTGGCTTAAGCCAAAAGAATCCAAAGGGTAAAAACAAAGTTTTTAGTATAAATTTAATTTAAGTACAATAAATTATTTAAATTGTTATTCTAGTAGCCATGTATTTTTTTTCCGTGTAACACAGGGATTTTGAGTTGGAGTCGTCCATTACCATTTTGAGGATATCAAAACGTGCTTATCAGGTCCGCATGACTACATGTTGGCCCACATGGAGCTCGATACCTGACATTGTTAAGGAGACCATATAGCAGGATTTTTTGGTACGTATGTATGATATAACATTTGTTACATTAAGCTGTCATGCTCCTATTTGATAAGTTCACATGTATGTTATTTTAAAAAAAAATGCAGGGTACGGTGGATCTCCAGGAGACAGATTTGGATCTCGTTAGGCGCCCTGGAGCAACAAAATGGCAACAAATTACAGACAGACAATGAACACTTTAAAATCAGGTGGGAAAAGACAGTCTTGGGTGAGCGAAACGGTGTGCAATGATCTACTTACTTATTGGAATAGTAATGAGGACTTTCTGGTAAATTTACTGCATATTTAATTTAAATTATTCTGTTCAATTAATATGTAATTTAGAATAATACATTTTTTTAAATTTAAATGTATAGGCCTTATCTGAGAGAAATGCAGCTAATAGGAGCAAGAATCCGGTTACGCATCGAGGTGGGTCTAAGTCATTTCAGCATCATCGTGAGGATCTGGTATATTTTGTAATTGCACAGTTTAAAATTTTAATTCATAACTTGTTAAAATTAATAGCTGATTTAAGTTTAAGTTTTAATTTACACACACACACACACACACACACACACACACACACACACACATATATATATATATATACACACATGTGTGTGTGTGTGCATGCTTATTTCAGGAGAGAGCGCGTATGGCTCCTGTGTCGTTGGGATGTTTTCGAGCATACACATGCGTTGAGTCAAACTGACGACACATGCTCAGTTTCGTACACTTGGGACCATGATGATAAGGCGCGTGAGAGATATGTAAGTATAAAATAGTTAAGTATAAAATAGTTAAGTTAGACTTATAATTTAATTTAAATAGTGTTATCTAAATTCATTTGTTTTTTTTTTAACAAGAGAAATTTCAGGAACAAAGGGCGTAGGTACTGGAATCTACTGGGAGGACTGAGCTGACCAAGGAAGATGAAGACAGGATATTTAATGCTGTCATGGATCCTGCTACCCGGAACAGATGATATGGTTATGGAAATCTAGAGGTAATACTAAAATTTATAATAAAAACTCAAATGTATTCGAAATGTTATTATGAAATACTGAAAATTTGAAATTATATACAGATTACAACATCTTAGCAGACATATCAGAAGGCTCAGGAAAAGGAAGAAATCGCACAGTTGAAAGCACGGATTGCAGAGCTTCATGAGTGTGATCGTCACCGTGAAGAGCATATGGAGTACATTGCCCAGCACGGTACGCCACCTTCATCTTCTGGTGGAGAGAGTTGATCAGGTTAGCTTGCTTTTGATGACATCCATGTTTTGAGAGTTGGTGAGGCTTGCTAGATGATGATGGTTGTATATATTGATGTTATGATGGTTTGGACATGATGTTTTTATGGTACGGTTTGGACATGGTGTTGATTATGATGTTTGGACATGGATATGTTGTTTTGGCGACGTTTGGTTGTTATGTTATGTAAATATTGGTTAATTTATGTGTTTGATTTTTATTTTATATTGTGCTTGGGTGTATATATGGTTGAGATTGTGAGTTATATGCTCGAAATGGAGCAGTGCAGAATATTATATATGTGGTGTGTGGCTTGAAGTGGAAAATCTGAAATCTGTAAAAAAAACACCCAGATTTTCAACGGCTATAAACGGCCTACGACGGCTTATAGGTCATGTCATACCAACGGCTTATTGATCAGAAATAATGGGCATGTAGCCTTATTTTCAGTTGGAAACCGTTGGAAATCAAGCGTCGTGTGCATTGGAAGTCATCGGAAGTCGTTGATCTATATACTAACGGATTGACCAACGGCTTCCAACGGTTTTTCCAATGGCCGCCAACGACCCTTGGCTGTTGAAAAACCCTATTTCTCTTGTAGTGATAAATTGAGAGACAGGTCCACCTAAAGAATTACACACTTTCATCCCAAATGTAAGTCCCCTATGATAACTTCCTTAACCTTTGCTAACGATCTTTTCATCTTCACCAAACCAACTGCCTCGTCAATAAACAACATTATGTCATCCTTTTCAGCTTTCTATTCCTTCTCTGGTTTACGAATCAAATGTGATAAATCTCAAATACTAATAGCAGGCCTACCCCCTCCCCCAGACTCTCTCAGTTGCTACCTCCACTGGCATGTCAACTATGGCCTCTAACATGTCCTACTTAGGGATTTCTTTAACAAAAAAGAGCATTACTATGACGCAATGTGTTCCTTTACATGAGAAAATAACGTCCGTTATTTCTTGTTAGGAAAATAGTTATCTCTCACATATGGGAAGACTGGTTATCTTAAATGCGATAATATTTTCAATGACGGTATACTGGTGTAGAACTTTTATGCTTCCAAAAAATTGTTAAACATGCTGAAGAAGGCAATGTGGAACTTTCTATGGTCTGGTTCCATTCACACTATCAAGCTTGCTCCTATAGCATATAACAAAATTGAGAAACCCAAGAAATATGGTGGATTGGGTTTGAAGAACATCAAGCAATGGAACATTGTTGCATTGTCCAAGCACTTCCAGTCCCTAGTTTTGAAGAGAGATACATTGTGGGTACAGTTGATTGTTTTTGAACACATGAGGTTTTTTGGGATTGGAGTACTTGTTTTGGTTATTTCTTAGAACATAATACACCATGACATATTACATGCAAAATGAGATCGAAAGACATTCAATGTTTTGGTCATTTACTGGGAACTCATCATGACCTAATACATGCAGGACGTGATGTAAAGACTTTTGTTTTGGTTGTTTTCGAAGATATAACTTTTTCTGTCATTTATATGATGTCGTGGCATTTAACAATAATATAAAAGGAATAACATAAGGGGTTTGTGGTTGTTTCTAGTCTGGCATGATTACTACGATGAAGTTGTGAATATTTTATTGAATAACTAGAAACGAAAGCTTTAGTAAGGGATCTGCATGCGTAAAATGAAATAGTTAGTTGACTTTTATTTGAATTGACCTATTTTACGAAGATGTTTTTTTATTCGGCATATTTAAATTGCCTATTTTTTTGGATCAAATAAAACTTATTTGAATTATTTAAAAGGTATTTTTGAAAGTTTATCTTCAAAAGAAATGAGAAGCCATTAGAGAAAGGAGGAAAAATTGTATTCACATTAGATATTTTATAAATACTTTCCATTACATGTAAATTGCTTATGTTGAATCCTTACGGTTTTTGATAGAATTCATCCCATGATGTAAGATAAACTAAATCCATTAAAGCTCATTATTACTTCAACAACCAGGCCCGGCCCAATGTAATTTTGGGTCCTGGACAAAATAAGCTTCAAAATAAAAATTTGATGCTATGGGGGTTTGAACCCTCGCCAGCTAGATACTTAAGCTTTAAGCTTCCCACTAGGCTACAGTACCCTTTGCACAAATGCACAATGTACACATTATTCTTTTATCAATACTAATAAAGCACTAGTAAATCCCTTCGAGTGAGATGGGCCCTGGGCCGTCTCCCAGCTAGCCCAGGCCCAGGGCCGACCCTATCAACAGCATATTCATTATTTAACAAATATTATAACACTCCCTCTTGACTATGCATCTTCAAAAATGCTCTGGTAATATGAGGTTGTCCCCTTTTACAGCATATGGTAATTTTTCCCCTCATTGTTATCCTCCTTACATGTTCTATTCAGTCCATGTATATATTTTTTATTGCCTCATTAAAATCTTGGTTAGGAAAACCCTATGGAAAAACTCTTTAATGAAGAAAAGAGTGCAACTTTAACAATTATAATATAGTATTAAAATAATATTCCTTCGAACAGCTTGGTACTTCGGGATGAATATAGTGCGTCTTTAAACCTTATCGAGAAAAGACTGGTAGGAAAATCTTAGTGAAGAAAAAAGTACAATAACGTATTTTAATACCTTATTTCATCAAATAAGTTTGATACTTTTGGATCCGGGTTATGCATCGTTTAAATTTTTACTACCCAGTAGGAAAAACCTCGGTGAAGGAAAAAGAAGCTAATTACGTCAAAATATGTTTGATACTTCTGGATCATTATACTGCCACATTAAAACCCTACTAAGAGCAAACCATTAGAAGAAAACTTAATTTTAAAAGAAGCACAATATAGAATGTCATATTTAACTAATTTACTACATTAAATGTATTTTGATACTTTTGAATAATTATAATGTCTCATGAAACCTTAATAAGATAAACCCAATGGGAAAAAGATAATAAAGGAAAAGAATACATTTGGGTAACTAAGGGACTGGAGTTGAGCCAGGCATTGTTCCAACAGGTGATATACTCATGTTTTTCTTGTCCTTGATTTTATATTTTTTTCCTTTAATTTGAATATATGTCTGGATAATTCCAATTGGCTACAAACAATTTCGAACCATGTAGCTTAGAAAAACATTGAGAAAATTAAAATTAGAAGATAATAATTCTATTTTCTCTTCCTGATCATATGCTCATCATTTGTAAATAACTTTCTTTAATAAATCAATTCTCCTAAGGTTTGTTCTTTCAAATATTATCCACATATTATGTAAATTATACCTTACTTTTATGGAAAACATCTCATTGCTTTTATTTTATGTGCTTCATATTAGTTTGACATATTCCGACTACACCTTTGATGGACATTATGAGTTTCATTACAATAAGACTTAAACGCCAGAAATAGTCTATACTCGTTATTATTTTTATTCTTTATGACTAGCAAAGTTAATTATATTCTTTAGAAGCTCAAATATTTTCTTCATTTATTATGATTTACCAATGTTTATATCTCTGAGGCATTTTAAGTAGTGAAACACTTTCATTATCTGAAAACAATTCAATTATTTCTAAAATTATTATGCCTCTGGCATTTAACATATTATTGATACTATATGTGCTTCACTAATCTCATCATGATTTTTCCATTTGATTTATTTTTGATTATATATTTTGGACTATAGGTAGACATTTCTCATTTTGGAGGAAATTTCATGTTGGTCTCATGTTTTTCTCTAATGCATGTTCTTTAGTCCATGTATTAATATAAGCACTTTATTATACATAATTTTATCATTGATTTTTATTTCTAGTCAGTTCTATAAATGATATATTGAGATCTTAATATTTATCAAGTTTTAAATACCTAAAATAATTTTAGGGTTATTTGATAATCATATCATGGATCTCTTCTAGATCACGAGTAGATGTTTCTTCAAGAACACCAAACTCATTTATTTGACATCTTTCTCATCTATTCCTCAAATAATTTGAATTGATTTCTTTACGATAGTTCAAATGGACTCCGTACCTTTTGATCCATCAAGTATTTCAACTTATACTAGAGAAAGTTTATTAGAGATATGATAATAATTCAAATAATTTATTATGCTACATCATTATGCATATTAAGTATTTAATCCTGATAATCAACATGAACTTGTATCCTTTTATCCTCCCCTCAACGTTGAAGAACATTGTCACATTAAATAATAAACCTTTTGTATTTTCATTTTGATTCATTATCAAGTTACTACTAGCAAATATATTATATGTGTTGATGCGCAAAAGTTGGCATCAATCTAACGAGTTCCAAGATAATGAAACTATATGTCCGGAGTGGAATTTATGCAGGAAAAAAGTTAACATGGTATTTTATACTGGTTTGGTTCGTGAGAACCTACGTCCACTTTGAAGGGTTTTCTTTTTTATTCACTTCTCATCAAAGTACATGATAACCATAGTTACAATTGGTTACAATGGCAATGGTGGAAAGTAAGTTATTTTAGGTCCAAAAGGAGAGTCCCAGTCCTTCTTCTTGAAATGCCTATGCAACCCAATAAGTCCTAGTCTTCAAGAAGGAGGTAAGATCTTCCCAAAACTTCAAGGTGGTCTATAGTGTCTAAGAGTCAATATCTCCTTGCAAAAGTTTCAAATAAGCAAAACGCCTTCCCTTTTCCCATAGAAAGTTGGAGGGTATTTATATATATAGGAGCATGGGGAAGTGTGGCCCACGCCAATATTTTTTTTCCCCGGAGTCAGTACCAACCCCCGAGGTTGATACATATCCCGGGGTTATGGATTTTCTCTACTGTTTCGAAGTTTTGAACTCTTCTACTCTTTGTTGCCTTCGTATATGTTGATACGAAGCTCCTCATACTGATCCTACTTCACTTGAAGTACTGAAATTCGAGTATATGAAATGGGAAGTCGGGGATGGGATGTGAAAATGGGAGAAGAGTTTGTACTGACCCCGAGAGTCATGTTTTGGGATATGAATATGTCGGCGATGAGGCTTATCGACCCCCGAACACTTAGGTGATTTGGAGAAGTTTTGATGAGTCGCAATGACTATACTTGTACGACTCCATATGGGCTTGATTCTCAGATGTCCTAGTGACACTTCTGAGCTATTTGGCTATACGATGGGTCGAGTCGTGTATGCCCAGACTACTTCTAGTATCCGGACGAAAAGTCCTGGTAACACTTGCTCCCTAAAATATGGCTTGCGTTAACATGATGCATTTTGAGTTTAGATAAGCATTCTAAAATCTAGAAAGATCTCCATGTCTTGTTGTGTGATTGGTGTTACCATTCTGTTGAGTAGCCATGACTTGGGTTGTCAATGGGTCATCATGTCGCGTTTGGGTCGGGTCAAGTCGGGTTCAGGTTGATTTGTAAACGGGTTGGGCCAACCTGTTTATTAAATAGCTCATTTTTTTCCTAACCATAACCCGACCGTTTATAAACAGGTTGATCCAACTCGACCCGTATATCCCGTCTAACTAAACAGCTCGTATCGTGTCGTGTCATGGCGGGTTTACCCGTTTGACCCATTGGCAAATATTGCCTACTAATATAAAAAACAAAAGAACCAAATCACCAACATACATCACTATTATATAATCATAAATAAGATTCAAAGTACAAAATCACCGATAGGCAACAAGTTACAAAATCATCAACATGCAGCACATATATAAATTATGAAATCACCATGTCCAACAATCATTTTCCATACATAAGAACATATGAGCATACTGCATACATAAAAGACTAACAGAATGGAAGAGATACAGTTGGTATAAGTAAAATATAACAAACAACTTAAAAGAATAAATTAGTAAAATATAATATCTTACACAAGAATATATGAGCATACTGATTACAATCGGGTTTTGCGGGTCAAAATTGGGTTAGAGGATTAAACCTAATCCTGATCGTTTATAAACAGGTCAAATTCTAGTTAACCCGAAAATGACCCACCAACTAAACAGATCGTGTTAACCTGCTAATTTGCACGCGGGTTTCGGGTCGGGTTTCAGGTCCTGTACGAAATTGGCAGCCTTAGCCGTGACTCTGTTTCGTAGTTTATTAGTATACTTAAATGTTTCCAACATTGTTAAGAGTTATAGTTGCTTTGAACTTCGCTGCTCGGACAGGAACCTGTTAGATTACCCAAATAAGTGTTTAATTCCTTTCGATTCAAGAAATTAACCGTTAGTCGTCAACTCCTGCTTATGTCAAAACTTAAACGAGTTGACGTCGGTATACATTCACATATGCACTTACATGTTAGCACGTTGTGTGGTACGATAAGAGTTCATAATAAAACATAATCAGAATCTTATGTTTCAGGCGCGCGATTGCGCAAGTTGATTCTCAAAAAGTTATCAAATCAGGAACTTGATTGGTTGGCACGTACTCTAAACCGTTTAGGTTTGCATGTACATAATTTGTTAATGATTCGAGTCAGATTCGACAGGCGAGATTTCAAAAGTCGTGATCGTAGCCTTGGTTAGGCACACGATTGTATAAGTTGTTTTCGAAACGTTGTTGAACTAGGATTTGATCATTCAGCGTGTTCCACAGAATAGTTTAGATTCATGAGTATATAATCGGCTAATGACTTGAGTAGGTTTCAAAGAATGAAGTTTTAGAAACTCATGTGCCCGTTCGTCCTCATCATTTGACTTTAGAAGTTTTTCACCGATCTCGACTTTTTTGAATTATCTTTTTCTTCCCTTCCTCCACTTCCTATCTCTTTTCCATTTTTTATGCACATAAGATAGGCACGGTCCTGGGATCGGTACCACTCCTGTAACTTAGTATTTTTTTCTAAGAACAAGTTTCCCCCCGGCCAAGTATATATAAGCAAGATACAGTTCCACTCCTCCCTTTTCTATTATGTTGTATTCCCGTATTTAGGTGATTTTTATGACAACACTAAGAGATTCCAGACCCCACCTTTGCAACCACTCAGTGCACCACCTCGCTTTGATCATCTCGAAAACCTCGAGACCCTATAGCATCCCTTCTCCAACTACTTACAGGTGGGTTATTTGAACAATTTGCACGAATTTGTAGTTGAACACAAGGTTTTTTTGTGGTTGGTTGGGGATGAGTAAAGAGGGCGAGGAGATATTAGTGACCAGAGACCAGGCCTGTTGTTGAGTTGACTGGCTATGGTAGTTGAAGTCGGAAGTATCCGTTGGACTTTTGGATGAAAGGGTGCGAAATTCGAAAATGGTGAAGGAGAGGTAGAGAGATTAGACAAGTGTTCGCGAGTCGAAATCAAATTTCGTATCCTGAAAGCTCGTGGGTTTTCGGGGATACAAAATTCGTTTTTGCATCCCAAAAATTTGTGTTCTTTCTGGAGCAGGAGTGGGAGAAGTAGTAATGGGAAGGAGTGTGGGTTTAGTCATAGTGAGAAAAGGATTATAGGCATACGGATTCGTTCTTCATATACGAGAGTTAGTGGTTTAATAGGGATGGTTTGCAATGTGTTCAGAGATACGAAGCAATGGCTTTGTATCCCGGCACTTAGCTGTTATCAGGAGTTGGGTTTTGGGGATATGAAATTTCCTAAGCATGTGAGGGGGATACGAAGTGAAATTTCATATCCTAAAAACTTAGGAAAATTTTTGACTTTGAAAATCAACTTTGTGAATTCAAGTCGTTTCGCGACATCGCGCGATCGTGTTGAGAATTAAACAAACATATCATCGCATAACGCATTGATGCTCGAAAGACAAATCTATTTGGATAGACAATTCAGACATCTACATAAGGTTAGAACATAAACTCGGTCTATGGACATATATAAATAAACTACCAACTCCTGGACTTGATTTTCAAGCCGATCATGGCGTAGTCGTGAATCGTCCCAGACTCGACAACCTCGGCCGGCGACGACGATGGTTCAAGTTTAAGAATTGAAAATCATCACCTCCTCACGACATGTTTTATTCGAATTGTACCATCATGCACAACAATGCATGTTCCACTCTAGTTTACACCAACGCAGGGGGTACAGGTCTTTATGTAGTTACTAACGCCACTATCTTGAGAGTGTAGTTGGCAATGCAACAATGAAGCTCCAAACGACTTCATGGCTTAGAAGCCAAAATCATAGAACTGTCATCGGTTCTTCTCTATCTTCATTCCATCCCTAGAGATAGCGAGCTCGAAAATTTCCGGGTATTCCACCCCTTCACAATAAATGAGACCTTAAGACATGCATGACTAGAAGGTGCAAGCGGAAGGATTACAACATTTGGATGAGCATGTTGATGAGCTGGTCGTCCAAGGAGAGGAAGAACTCATGGGAGTGAAGCTGTGCGAAGAAGAGAATGTTAAGAAGGCGTTATCGTGGCACCGAACATGATGGCAGATGCAGTTATTCTACAGAATCTGTCGGACTCAGTTGTCTCGCGAATCGACGAAGCATCGCTGAGGTGCATCTTTGCAAAGTATCGAATATCCTAAGACGATGTCCGAGTTCCTGGGAAGAACGATAGGGAGCGCACCCCCCCATATTGGTACACTAGATGGTATAGGCATATGTGCTTTGTAGGGTGCGTACCCCCATCGTGCCCGTATGTTTGGGATATTCTGCACTTCTTTCTTATAGCGTCGACACAACTTCGTCAAAACGCTTACACTTTTCTCCTCGACATTTACATCATGTTCATCGAGTGGATGGTCATGGAACCAACCAGGGAATACATTCGACTCCTTTACTCTATGAATAAAAGAAGTACTATGCATTCCCTTGTCTACTTAGAGGCGTAGGCCAACAGTCGCGTCATTCTAGGGGCATGGAAAAAGCTTAGCTACTTCAAGAACGGCTGGTTCTTCGTCTGATGCCATCTAGAATTTGCGAGGAGGAGGCTGGCGGGCCATAAGTGTTTTAAAACTTATGTTGTAATTCAAGTTAATTGTGTCGTAAGCTCTAAATTAACTTGAAATCCTATATGAAAGGTATCCTTCAAATTCCAAGGGATGGTGTTTATTTTGAGTGAGCCTTGGAGATGAGGAATGTGCTAAATGTGTAACGCAATATCCAGACTTTGCTATTGGACCATCTCCTCCACGTTTCAGGCTTACTTATCGAAGTCTGTTAACAGGTCATAAGGATGGCAATGAAGAAGAGGAAGAATAGGCAGAAGCTAAGGAAGGAGTGGCTCCTCCGGGACCGCAAATGGATCTACCTCCTATTATGCATCCCATTGTGCCCCATTCGAAGAGGAGTTTGTAGAAGTTCAGGAGGAAACATGTGGCTATGGCAACGATGATGAGGAGGAATTTTCTAGAGGAGATGAGTTGATGCCTACTCTCATTCCATCACCGGAAGAGGAGACGAGGTTAGGAGATGGTTTCGAACCAACTTCTCCAGTAATGACCTCTGAGACTACCGCATTGATGGAGTTTGAGTATCATTTCTTATGTTGGTACATAGTCACCATTGAGATGACTACTTTCGAGTTTAGTTGACACGACCCGAACTTCCCCGTGAAAGGAAAGCACGGATGGCGTTGAGGACAAGACAAAATAGAACGCAGTCGGAAGAACATTTCATTGCTATTACAACAATTCCATCAGATACAAGAATATACAGAGTATAATTGAATAAATTACATTTGATAAATATCAGAGATTTAAATACAGTACTGCAGCGGAAAATAATACAAAGCACAACTGAAGGTGATATACGGATACAGAGCTTTCCGGATATCATTCCAGCTGTAAACCAGGATCCTGTGAATATAAATCTACAAAACCAAAACTACTAGCTGCCCGTGTCGAAAATAGGGGCACCCAGAGTTTAGGTTAACACAGTAAACTCCAGGTCAGTCATGTGACTGGTGTGAGAACTAAAGCAGTTATTTAAAGACTTTACTTTAAAAGAGAGTAATTCAAGGGACCACGCCGTATAACACGGAACGGGTTTCCTCCCAAGAATACCAGTGCATAGAATAAACAGCGCAATGCTTTTTCGAAAAATGAAGCTATTATAAGACCCAGGTCCCATCACACAATGCAACGCAAGCCGGAGGATAGGGTTTTCCCTTATAATAGCCAAACATGCTTGGTACGTTTAAAACAAATCATTTGATACTATAATAAGTGTATAGTGTCAAAACAATTTCAATCATAAATATCAATCATAGGCGGCATGGGTACTATCTATCATGTCGCCATACTAGTTCTACAATTAAAACCGCAATACACGTATTGGAAATTGGATTTCCGTCATGAGTCGAGGCAAGGGGCAAGCTCCTCTCCGCGTTCGAGACACTCTAGCAAATGTCCCAGGGCTACGCACTCTGGGCAACCCTTGGATGCTTCAGGGCCGGTCCTCACTTACGTTAGAGGATTGGAAATTCCTGAACACACGTTTCCCGGTCCTTACAGACCTAAAATCGAGGCGCCTCATCCAACAACCACATAGGTGAAAAGTATATAAATGTCAGGGCTGGTAAGTCACTGACACCACCAAAGCTAGAAAGAAACGTCGTGCTCTCCCTGCAGTCCGTATCCCGTTATTGACTCATATCGAGGTGTGAGGCTCGCGAATTCACGTTATACACAAAGCTTCCACGTAGGCCGTGCTTTGATCATCAACCACAAGACTCTGCTTTTCAACAAAAGCCTTGATCATTGCATCTTAGCGTGCCACACAGGCAATTCATGCCATGCGACTGATGTCCATCGATATACAACCTCTGAGCTCGTACGTTTCAGAGAAGGGCGTTAAGCAAAAGAATAAATTCTCCGCCGCCAAACAGATGTATATTTAATAGAAATCAATCAACACAGAATAAAATCCAATGTCAGACACACAATCCATTTACAAGTCCGTTCTGGGTCTGAACGAAACCGGAGGCACTTTCCTCGCATATCCATCCATCTCCAAGTACGTCTGGACGACCACCAACTATTTCCATCCTCTTGGGTGTACAGCCCAATCAGGATCGTCAGAAATTATCCAAACGATGTGAAGACTTCCGGTCTTCGACCACCGTCTTCGTCTTCGACATATCGTCGAATCGGTTATTCAGAATGGGTATAAACCCGGACTTTCCGAACAACCCGCGTATATTAAAAACAAATGTTACGCAAACAAAACATACGCCTCATTCCACATTCTTAGGGAAAGGTTCCCATTAATTTTATCCCAGATAAATTCTTTAAAATTTATCCTTTAATCTTCCTTTGGATGTCATTTCAAACCAAATTATGGTTTTCTAAACTAGTCGAGATTAGCGAACCGTAACGAAGTAATTATTTATTTTATTTCCCAATCCCAACCTATTCATCCCATGAAGCAAAACTGGTGATATTTCATATCTAACACTATGGTGTTATCGGTAAAATTAATTACCATTTCACACTCAAATCTAATTAAAGATTTAACTATCGCTTTGGAGCAAAACTGGCGGTACTCCATTCTCGCTCATTTCTAAATTTGATAATTTAGATTATAGAATCACATTTCAACCTAATTGCAGATTCGTTAAAACTCCTTTTACTGGGTTAAAGAACTAGGTGTTATTTAAAACACAGTTCACGACAAACCCAAATCACATTCTATTTATTATCGGGTTAAAGAACTAGTGTTATTTAAAACACCGTTCACGATAAACCCAAATCACATTCTATTTATTATCGGGTTAAAGAACTAGTGTTATTTAAAACACCGTTCACGATAAACCCAAATCACATTCTATTTATTATCGGGTTAAAGAACTAGTGTTATTTAAAATACCGTTCACGATAAACCCATTTCAAATCCAATCAAATATATTAGAAATTCCGATTATTTAAAACCCCTTTTTAAATCTAATTTATTTATTTAAAAATAATTGGGTTTTAAATTTAGTTCAAAACTAGTTCATTTCGATAAAAATCCATTTTTATCTTTTCAAATATGGAGTTTTTCACCACAATTTTTCTCAAATTATTTCTTATGATTTTACACAAGTTATTACTATTTTTAATAATTTTATTAAGGCCCGTACAGTCGATTTCCATCAACGGCCATCGAACTGCACTTACAGCGACCTTTTTCAAATTTGATTTGGATGTATCTCCAAATCCAACCGTTAGATTTCAAATTTCTAATATTCGTTAAAAAGCTCTTTTCGATACGAACCCAATGGTTCCGGTTTTAGGAGAATCCGACGGTCGGATCTCCCGTAATGTCCGTTTGAAATAAATGGTCGAAATCCACGAACTGCCGCGGCGCGGCGCGTTCTATTCAGGCCATTATATATATATAATATATATATATATATATATATATTATATTTCGTCGATTTCTATTTAAAAACGAATTTTATAAATAGTTTTGAATTCGTTTCAAAAACAATTTCAACCTCCATTTCAATTCAAATCAAAATCGAATCTTTCCTTATAAATTCGTTTTAAAATTCATTTCTATTCAATTCAAGTTTCAATTCAATTTGAATTCATTTCACTTCGTTTTAAATTCAATTCGAATTAGTTTTCAATTCGATTCAATTTCAAAGTCGTTTTCTATTCGGTTCAATTCAAATTGGTTTTCTATTTGATTCAAATTCGTTATATATTCAATTGAAATCAAATTCGCTTTCTATTCAATTCCTTTCGAAATCGTTTTCTATTCTATTCATTTCGAAATCGTTTTATATTCTATTCATTTCGAAATCGTTTTATATTCTATTCATTTCAAAATCGTTTTATATTCTATTCATTTCGAAATCGTTTTCAATTCAATTCATTTCGAAATCGTTTTATATTCAATTCATTTCGAAATCGTTTTATATTCTATTCATTTCGAAATCGTTTTATATTCTATTCATTTCGAAATCATTTTATATTCTATTCATTTCGAAATCATTTTATATTCTATTCATTTCGAAATCGTTTTCAATTCAATTCATTTCGAAATCGTTTTATATTTAATTCATTTCGAAATCGTTTTATATTCAATTCATTTCGAAATTGTTTTATATTCTATTCATTTCGAAATCGTTTTATATTCTATTCATTTCGAAATCGTTTTATATTCTACTCATTTCGAAATCGTTTTATATTCTATTCATTTCGAAATCGCTTTCAATTCAATTCATTTCGAAATCGTTTTATATTCAATTCATTTCGAAATCGTTTTATATTCAATTCATTTCGAAATCGTTTTATATTCTATTCATTTCGAAATCGCTTTCAATTCAATTCATTTCGAAATCGTTTTATATTCTATTCATTTCGAAATCGTTTTATATTCTATTCATTTCGAAATCGTTTTATATTCTATTCATTTCGAAATCGTTTTATATTCTATTCATTTCGAAATCGCTTTCAATTCAATTCATTTCGAAATCGTTTTATATTCTATTCATTTCAAAATGAATAAAATCGATATAAATATTGTTCACGTCAAAATGGCGTCAATCTAATCAACACGGCTTCATATATTTCTATTTTCAAATATTCTATTTCAAATATTTCTTTTTCAAATATTTCGATTTCAAATATTTCTACTTCAAATATTTCGTTCAACACATGACTAATCTCAACGGATGAGTACTATCAACACATGAACCTTTATTTTATATTGATAAAGATGTAAATTTTATTATTAAAATATTTCGTTCAACACATGACTAATCTCAACGGATGAGTACTGTCAACACATGAACCTTTATTTTATATTGATAAAGATGTAAATTTTATTATTAAAATATTTCGTTCAACACATGACTAATCTCAACGGATGAGTACTGTCAACACATGAACCTTTATTTTATATTGATAAAGATGTAAATTTTATTATTAAAATATTTCGTTCAACACATGACTAATCTCAACGGGTGAGTACTGTCAACACATGAACCTTTATTTTATATTATTCTTTATTTTCCCGATTGGAATGAGGCCCAATCAATCACCATATAATGTTAATTATATGGATTTTCATACAACACATGTATATAATAGCATTGAAAAATAATCAACCATCAACCAAAGTGCACTACACTGTATAAGCATCAACTATAGATATCTAATGCTTATAACAGCCTGTCAATCAATCGATCGACATATTGAATCAATCAGGATGAGTGAACTTCAAATTTCATCCCAACACCCGTGTGGGGTTTCAAACAATCAAACACATATTTTATTTGTGTAGTTGGGCGATGTTTAAAATTTATCGTCCCAATCAATGTCCTTCAAATAGGTGTACATAAACAAACCGTCCGGTTTGTAAATGAATATTTTATTTATTCACTTCACGTTAAAAATTATATTTTTAACGATAAAACATTTTATTTCAACATATGAATTTCTATTCAGTTCATTCTTTAAATATAATGATATTTTTATTTTTCTAACATATTTTAGAAAATTTCGACGGCATAACGGCACGATACTAGAAACGGGACGAGGCCTAGCCTTATCCCCAGTCTAGTGAAGGCCCACGCCATTCACACATCAATCAAATCAGTTCCATCTCATCAAACAATCAAATTTCAATCAAATACTCTAACTAATTTTTGTAATCAAACAAACAAGTCCATGGTCTGTGGACGATTGTGTCGGGTGCTACTAAGCACCGTCTGCATCCTAGTATATATATATAACTAGAAAAAGAAATTGAAAGGTGAGAAATTCTCACAGATAGCTATCCAACTCTACGGCACTTCAAACGTAGAAGTCTTCGTCATTCTCGCCTTTTGTCGCTTTCGTTGTCCGCTTTCACTACATATGTAAAAATCACATTTTTATATACTGATGTCTTTAAAATAAAAATCACATTTTTATTTATTCACTTTCAATTTAAAAAACATATTTTTATAATCACTTCATATATTTAAAAAAATCGAATTTTTACTTCGCTATTCAATATATAAAAATCAAATTTTTACTTCGCTATTCAATATATAAAAATCAAATTTTTACTCCGCTATTCAATATATAAAAATCTCGCTTTTCCAATTTTAAAAATCTAATCTTTTCTATTTTAAAAATATCATCTTTTCACTTTTAAAGATTTCGCCTCTATAAAAATATCATTATAAAAATCACATCTTTGTTTTCCTATACATATAGAGATGGTATTTCTAATATTCCTAACATGTAAAAATTATATTTTTAATTCTCTACATAAACAAAAATCATATTTTTATCCTTCTACTATATGAAAGATTATATTTTTAATACTTTAAAAATATAGAAATCATATTTTTATTACTTTAAAAATCAAATCTTTTCTGTTTTAAAAATACAAAAAAATTCAGTTTTTAAACTAAATTAAAATCATAAAACTCACCTTTTTATTCTAACCACTCTTCGCAGCTGGGGGGGGGGGGGGGTTTCTTCAGTCGTCATCGGCCTTATGGATGGTTGGGGGGAGTTCGTCGGAGCTTGGGCTCCACCGGCGGCGGAGGGAGGCACGGCAGGGCGTAGGGGGTGGAAGCAGCGGCTGCGGGCTCGGTGGGGCTGCGTCTGGTTACAAGGAGAGGGCGATGGAGGGAGGAAGAGGAGGGGGATCGACGGACGAGGGGGAGGGGGATGCGGTGATGGGCGGCGCCACGCCTGAGGCGGCGGCAGGCGGATGATCGGGGGAGCGGCGGGTCTGGGAAGCTTCTGCGAGGTTTTTTTTTCTTTCTGAAAAATGATTTTGAACGGGTGGGGGCCAGAGTGATTTAAGGAGAGGGAGAGGAGATATTAATTTTTTATTTAATTTAATTTGCAAAAAGTTGACTTTTACATTCGACCTCTAAACGAGGCCCACCGCCTATCGTCCATAGCGTATTACCCCCATTCCAAACACAATGGGATATGTATCGTAGGTTGATTCGATCGTTTGAATCAGTTTCCGTTAAATTTACATTTAAATCACTATATTGAATTTTAAATGTACATTTCAAATTACCGGGGTCACATACTAACTCTAAAAATTCTCGAAAAATATTTTCTAGCTTCGTGTTGACGATACGGTCCTAACAAAACTAGTTTTGTCGAATTCCGAGATCGTTGGAAAAATGGCCAATTTCCAGTCGATTAAAATCAACTGAAACTGGTCAAACGCGTTTTCCTTTGCCACGCTCACATATTGATTCAGAAAATTATGAAATTTGGAATATAGCAATAATTTAACATCACGGATCCAACAAAACTGGTTTCGTGAAAATCCGAGGTCGTTTGCAAAATGTCTATTTTTAAGGGCCTGAATTCCATAGCGACTATTCAGAATTTTCAACTGGACATATCTTTTGAATCCCGCTATGAAATTTCAATTTTTCAGATTCGTTGGAAAGATATTATCAATTAGATCCTAATGTTTTTGGTTTCACTAAAATCCGGATTGTTTTGCACCCGGTACATTCAATTGAAGTTTGAAATCGAATTATCGAACTACCGCGCCATTTTCAATTCTATTTATAATTATATATAAATATTTATATTCTAACGACGACGTATATAATATATACGTCGAATTATATTCAAAATAAATTTCTCGTCGATATTATTTAAAATAATCTATTTTAAATATTCAGAATTCGCTAAAATTGCCAACATAAAATTTTTAAACTGGCTCAGATTTTCCGGGTTATTACATTAGTGACACAAACGTCGAGAGCCTATTGCTGAGTGTTAGAAACGTTACCCCTTCAAGCAAGCCGAAATATGGTCCATGGAGGGAACACTTAGGATACACACGCTAATAAGCGTTGCATGAGACAACACTTATTCATGTGCATGGGATGTCCATTTCTGACTCGAGGTTTGCTTCGTGTTGGTGCAATGTCGCGAAATGGTGATAAGGATCAAGATCGAGGGTCTAGAAGTCACTGATGATCGAATGGTGGAGCCATAAGCAGTTTCATAAAAAGTGTAGACTTACAGTTATAACCCCCATGATCTTATGACCATGGTAGCAGTCAATTACGTCGTGACCATCGCTATTAGTCGGTGATTCCACCACCAAGTACCCAGTTGTTCGAAGTAGAAAGGAGACCAGAAATTACGAGCATAAGGAAGCCAGCAATGATGGTTCCCCCTTATGTCCCACATGCAGCGACATTAGGCAAGATTACAGGAAAATACAAGTCCGAAGGAAGCTCGAGAATTAGGAGATGGGATGTAAGAAGGCATTGGACGACAATGCCCAATATGTCGGAGATCCCCGATATGAGCATCGCGAAGAAGAAAGAGATATTGAAGAAGTCATTTCTAGGCTTCTACTTCAAAGAGCTGATATGGATACCCGACATGAATCAGATCCCACTGATTATCGATGAAGATACATGGTACTGGGTCTACTATGTCTTTCACCAATATCGGGAGTTGTATAAGTATGCTAAGAGAATTTTGGAGCTAATCTTTCAAAATTACACTGAGATCCAAGGCTTGAAGCTTAAGACCAACTTCGAACGAGAGAGTCTTAAGAAATATAGCAAGTTCCCAAGTCATATCTATTTTTGTGTATTCGAGTAACATGTTTATGTGCCAACTCTCTTTTGTTTAAATAGACGGGACGAAGAGGGAACTAGTGGAGGTGAAGGAAGCAATGGTCAGGGCTCGTGAAGAGCATAAGGACATGCTGGCTCTGACTGTAGCTTGCGTAGTCATGCTCGAGAAGGATAATAAACTGGTTTAGAATCGAATGTTCGGATACAGGTGGAGAATAAGAAAGTGCAGTAGCTTCGACAAAATACTAAGCCCCTGGACAAAAAGAATGAAAATCCACAAAAGGAGATTAAGTGGGTGTAATGCCTAATGAAAGAGAACAAAGAGCTCAAACAATTTCTTGAGTCAAATCGCGCTTAGCTCGAACTAGCGAGAAAGGATTAGGGAGGCAGCGGAGGCTTCAAAAAGAGAAGTGTTGGGCCAAGTGGCGGGCATCAAAGCCGAGTTTGAGGCCCAGCTAGAAGAAATGAGAGCTAAACTAGAGAGGCTCAGGCTCAGGCGGAGATGGAGTTGGAGCCAACAATGTAGGGCTTCTACGTCAAGACACTTCAATTTTGTAGAATCTCGTATGTCTAATATTATGCCCGCGCGCTTGATTTAACTTAAGAAAAGTTTGTGGAATATGAAGCTAGGGTCTAGAGGTGGAAACAGTGGATGAGGCAGCATTGATGGGTTAATACTTAATAGACGAAAAGCATGAGGTGTTGGTGAAAGGCAAGACCATGCTGAAAGAAGATGCCGAGGTAGAGGAGGCGGAGCAGCTTGCTGCCAAGAAGGGAAAAACTATTGTTACTGAGAGCATGGTGGTCACTCGTGAATTTGGAGGTGGTAGTTCCAAACATCAGTAAGTCATTACACTTGGTTCCGCTAGTGGTCCATTCATGCCAACTCCCGCTGTTATAGAATATGATCCCAACTGTCTGGGTTTGGAGTACAGATGCTTCCTTCCACCAACCATCAAGATAATGGTGCCCATCAAATCCAAGCAGTCAGCGAAAGATGGTAAATCAACTTCCTTAATGGTACTTAAAATGATGGTAATGCTAAGTTGAAGTAGACTAACTTGTCTTCTTCGCCATCGCACAGGTTCCTCAGTAGTAGGGCTGGCAGCCGGCTATGAACCAACATTGCCTGTGGCTCCCATGTTTGATGTAGAGACTTATAGGAAGCAACTGGGCGAGGATTCCATTCACCTGGATGTTACCGGGACTTATATTGGGAGAGATAACAAAGGAAGTTTTCGACAAACTTTTCACGAAAGAGAAAGGAAAGCAAGAAGAAGACCCTCAGGTGACTGGACTAATGAAGGAAGGAGGGTCAACTGTGCACAAACTGGTTTAACATCAAAAGACCAAATGCTGGTGAAGCCGAAGGAGATGGATGCAAAAAAATAAGCTGATGAGGAAGCCATTCTCAAGGCTTAGGAAGAGGTGCGGGGAAAAGCCAAAGTGGACGCCTGAGCCAAAGTTGAGGAAGCCCGAAAGAAGGCTAAGGGGGTAGCAACTTGGAAGAGGACAGAGGAAGATTTCATGAGGCTAAAGGAGGAGGGGGAGGAAAAACTAAAGCCAGAGGCAGACGCTCGGAAGAAGCCAAGACCAATACTAAGAGGAAACGACAACACTCGTAGAGATGGACAAATCTGTAGTGCTGGCGCTTCCCATGGAGCCTCGGGCTAAAACTCTGAAGGTCGTTCTTTGCCCTAATTTGGAAACTGACGTCACCAAGATTCCAAGTGACTCTGGAGAAGAACTACTGCTCGTAGATTATCCTAAATTTTAGATAAGGTCATTTCCCTAGCCTACTCCACCAAAGGGACAGAAGGGAAGCGAAGGGAGTAGCCTCTAGAGGAAAAGAAAGATGGAGGAGGAGACAGAGGAGCCACCTAAATCTAGATTGGAGAAGAAGTAGAAAGGTGTTCCTCCAAAGTGAGTGTTGTAAGTAAATAGTTTTTGGTTATAGGCCGATAGAGTTTCCAGGGGATGCTTTTCACTTGTGCTTGTGTAAGTACGTCAATGGCATGCTTGCGAAATTCGGAATAACTGGATGCACACGCCATTGGACGTCAATCTGAAACAAAGGCCAGACATTGCATATGCCGTGAGCTTGGTTAGTCAATTCATGTAGGAAGTGATAGCTAGCTTGGGAGAGGAAGTGCTTCGTCGCATAGACTGGTACAGGTACAACCCTCGCTTTTGGAGGCACAATGTGGTTTTGAAGTACGTTGTGTCGTTAGAAAGAAATATTTTGATTTGTGAATGAATGTTAGTTTACTTTGCTTATGTCACAAGTCGTCTTAAGTGTTCAAGGGTTGTTTACATTTTCCAGTATTATACTTACGTAAATTAACTTTTCGTTACCCTTAGTTTCAAGTTTTTCTAAGCTTCACTGTTGAGGAACTCAAGTCGGGTAAAGTTCAAGTGTGTTGACTATACTCTCGAGGCTCCCTTTCGGTTGGTAGTCTCGAGTCATCGTAAAAGTCTAAGTGTATGAACTTCTCTCTCGAGACCTCCCTTCGATCATTGGTCTAGAGTCACGTGGAGTTCAAGTTTAATGACTCCATTCTCAAACCTCCTTGCGGTCCTTGATGTTGAATCGTGAGGAGTCATAGATGGATGTCATTAATTTTCCTTTATACTCTCCCATCGTTTCATTCGTGTTAGAATTGATGGCGTCGTTGGTTCGTCATTTTTGAACCCATATCCAAACCCTACAGATCAGACATAGCCAAGCAAGCAGTCTGTATCTCACGTACTTTCTTGATGGGTGGCCCCAAGTCCGGAGGTTAAGGGAAGAAGTTGGACACTTAAGTTAATAATCGTTGTGAGTTATTTATACTTCGCCTCGTCGTTTTTTCGAGAACTGAGTTGAGTTGTGAAGGGCGGACCGCTCCACAAGATTTGAGCATTAGTAAAGACTCGAGATGGTCAATCGATTCCAGTCTCTGAGGTGTTGATCTAGTGTTGTGCGCTCATGCATGCAAGTCATTCGTAATTTTAGCTTTAACATAGTATGAAGAAAGTAAATACACTAAATCATGGAGGTTTGAAAGTCTTTCCTGATAAAATTTCGGTTGTAATCACCTTTTCTTTACAATGCCTTGAATTAAAAACAAAATATTTGTGGAATGCAACAAGTCCGTACAGTAAGCCAGGTGAAGTAACGCCGAAGGTGCTCGCTGTTCACGCTCTCGGTAGATTGATGTCATCAACGGTCGTTAGCTTGAAAGTATCATCTCCAAGTCTCCGTTGAATGACGCATGGACCTTCCCAGCGAGAATCGAGACCGGTTGATGTGGGAAAGATCTGCTTGAGGACGCGGTCGTTGATGTCAAGATGCTTTGGAGTTGAAATATTGGGCGACCCGTTGGCGGTATGTAGCTGCTTTAAGTTCAGACTCATCCCTTTTCTCTTCGAGTAAATCTAGAGACTCTAAGAGGAGATCTCTATTGGTCTTCGAATCGTAGTAAGTGACCAATGACATTGTACTTCAAGCTCAACAGGAATTACAGCTTCAGATCCATATGAGAGAGAGAATGGAGTGTGATCGGCCATTGACTTATTGGTAGTCTGGTAAGCCTAAAGGGATCGAGGGAGTTCATTTACCCACGTGCCTCCAGCCCTTTTCAGACACTTCTTGATGATGGATTTGATGAGTTTGTTGATGGCTTTGACTAGTCTGTTGGCTTGAGGTTGAGCTACTACCAAGAACCGTTTCTCGATTTTGTGACAGTGGCAAGTCTTTGAACTCAAAACTTTCAAATTAGGTCACATCATCAGAAATTAAAATTTTGAACTCCAAAAACGACTAATGATGTTATGGAAGAAGAAGTTGATTGCTTTCTTGGTAGTGATGTAGCGAGAGCCTCAGCTTCGGCCCATTTCATGAAGTAATCAAATTCGACGATAACATAATGAGCACCACCTTTTGCCTCGAAAGAGTTCCGATGATATCGTTTTCCTATGTTGTGAATGGCCATGGAATGACCATTTATTTTAGTTTTGTCGGCGTAGCTCGAGGAATCTTGGAGAATCTCTGGCACTTGCCACACTTGCGGGTATAGTCTGTTGCAACCTATTCGATTGTTGGCCAAAAGTAGCCATAGCAGAGAATCTTTTTTGCCAGAGATTGCACTCTGGTATGGTCACCGGACTTTCCTTTTTGCACATTCAGCGTACACGTTTTGCAACGTTGTGGGCTATACACCGGTGTAATGGAACAGAGAATCCTTTACGTTAGATCACTCCATCTCGGATGATGTAGCTTGATGCTTTACGAAGGAGAGACTGCTTTTAGAGATTCGAGGAGGATTCCATGTTACAAGTATCATATGATCAGTGTCATACATGACTCGTGTTCAGACTCAGCCTTTGTTGTTGATATCGGATCAATCTCCATCCGACCGATACTCCAAGATTTGAGCACTCCGACAGAAACAAGTCCTAAGAGTTTTTCATCCTCAGAACTTGCTTATATGTCCAAAGAATTGGTATTCTCGTTTTGTTCTCGAGGGATGTAAGTGATGATGTAGTGGTTGAAGTTGGTAAGCAATTCATGAACCCAAGCTAAGTGAGGGGTGGGGCATGTCCCTTTCGCCTGATATTCCCTATGCACTTGTCAAACGATGAGTAGCGAATATGAAAAGATTTGGAGAGCCTTGATGTTGAGTTCAACAACAAATCTAAGTCCAACGATCAAGGCTTCGTATTCTATATCGTTGTTAGTTATGGGGAATTTTAGCTTCAATGCGTAACAAATAAAGCGTTCCTCAGGAGTAACAAGTACAACTCCGATGTCGAGACACTGATTGTTCGATGAACCGTCCACCTACTCCATTATATGTTGGGAGGCTCACTATCTTTCAGAGGATCTTCGAAAGTAGTAAACTCTACGATGAAGTCTTTTAGGGCTTGTCTGAGGATGGCTCTTCAAGGAATGAAGGTGAGCTCGAATCGACTCAGCTCTATATTCCATATTAAAAGTCACCTAGATGCCTCAGGTCGTTGAAGGACATGTCGCAGCGGCTGGTTAGCATAGAATTTGATTGGATGTGATTAAAAGTAAGGGGAAAGCTTTCAGAAGGAAATCAAAAGGGGGTAAGCAATTTTTTCAATCTTTGGGTTGTCCTTTCCAGCTCCTGTCAATCTGTTGCTGATGTAATAGATTGGCCTTTGGACATGATCCTATTTGCACACAAGAGCCGAGCTAATTACCTATGTAGAAACGACCAAATAGATATATAAGTTGTAATGACCCGGTTTTTTAGCGACTTTGGTTATCGATATAAACTCAATGACGACTAATCAAACATCGAAAAATACCGGTAGTTAATGAAAGAAATTAGAGGGTGAGAATAGATAAGATAGAAACTTAGAATAGAAGAAGAAGAACAACACAACATCAGAATAACACGAACCTCACAGCGGAACGAATAACATATAATATATAACATAACTTTAAAATATAAATCTGTACTTGAATATACATATCATTTCCAAAGTACAGCACTTACAACACAGCGGAAAATAAACATAGCTATATAATTCTGAAGCCTCCTCCTCCAGCTCTTCAAGTATTTGTAAATCCCGACTACTTGACTGCCTGTACAAAATTGGGCACCCAAGAAATTAGGGAAAACAAAACAAAATAAACTCTGGGTCAGTCATGGGACTGGTATGAGTAAAACAATTAAAAACAGTTTGAACAAGTAAGAGATATCTCGTAAGGCCACACTGTATAATGGAACGGGTTTTTCCCTTATGATAATCCAAAATAATCTTTATATCAAAACTCATTGATATTATAATAGTGTCTATCAACCACAATATAATAATCATCTAGCAGAAACGCTTTCATCTCACGTTCTACATATATAGTATACAATCAAAACCGCAAGCACGTATTGGGTAATGGATTTCCAACTATGACAAGGTATGGTACCACCTTTCGCTAGTGTACCTCTAAAGAGGAATACACTGGGTTCAACAAGAACACCTTGCAACCCGGCCACACATGACCGACCACTCATTTCGCTTGAGTGTATCGAATGTATATCACCAACGGTTGGAACCACCAACCGTTTCCCGAATGGGACAACATCGACAATAGATTTTTAGAAGTAAATGAAACTCTAGATCAGGTGATTATACACCCTAATAGGTGCGACCTACATTGCCATGTTGTCTGCCCGATTTTTGTCATTTCCCGGTTGTGAGGCTCGAGGCCATGCTTATCTCTGACAGATCACACAATGATTCACTTTGAATGTCACATCGTCATACCCGCCAAATCACAAATTGATTTCCCCAAAAATACAATGGGTATACAGCTAAGAGAATCGAATTCCTCCGCTACCAAACGTACGTACGTTTGAAGAGATCAACTTACGCGATCTACTAAATATACTCTGTCAGACATTCTTCCATACAGGTCATCCTGGGACTGGACATATCAAAGGCACTATTCAGTACAACCATCTTAGGCGATCTTTACCTAAGATTTATACAATAACCTTGCACTTTACTCCGTCTTCAATTATCTTTGGCAAATATGATTCGCAACGCTTATGCCAATATGGAGTGGTTCTTCGGATAATAATCTAACCGGTCTCTCCATATTAACAACGTTAAAATGGTTGAAAACTTCGATAGTCGGTGAGTTAACTATCAAAGAAAAACACGTGTGCAAACAACGATCTTATTTCCAAATGTAAATTATATCGATCAATCATTAATCAACTTTTATCCTTTAAATTAATTTATCATTAATTTATTTCATTTGTCATTTCCTGTTTCCATATATTCAACATTTCTTATTTTCTAAATTTAGAAAATATATGTTATTAACATTGGAAAACATTTCCATTTCTTGTTTTCTATATTAGAAAACATTTCTGATTCTTATTTGGAAAAACATTTCCAGAACTCTTACATTGGACTTATACAGATGTTTAAACAAACCATCGCTATGCCAACTCAAACCATTACACTTATTAACTAAATTTACTTAACCATCCTTTATTATCAAACCTTATCCCTTTCCTTAGTTAAGAAGGAAGTCAATCAAGTTGGGGTATAATTACCTCTCAGAACTTAACTGAACAACGTTTTAACTTTTGAATAGACAAAGTTAATCTTTTAAACCTTTAACAAACTTCCTTACGTAACTCTCTTTCGAATAAATCTTTATTCGATAACTCCTCCCTTCGAATAACTATATTCGATAATCTCTCTTACGAATAACTAGATTCGAAAACCTTTCTTCAAATAAACTATATTTGATTAACTCTATTCAATTAACTCTTATCAATAAACTCTTATTGGATTAACTCTTTTGATTTAACTCTAATCGATTAACTCTATTGAATTAACTCTATTGGATTAACTCTTTTTACTTAACTCCTTTCGAATAAACTATATTCGATAACTCCTTTAATTCTATTCGAATAAATTATATTCAATTAACTCCTTTCGAATAACTAGATTCGATAACTCCTTTCGAATAACCAATATTCGATTACTCCTTTCGAACAACTAGATTCGATAACTCCTTTCGAATGACTAGATTCGATAACTTCTTTCGAATAACCAATATTCGATTAACCCCTTTCGAATAACCAATATTTGATTACTCTTCTCGAATAAACTATATTCGATTACTCTTCTCGAATGAACTATATTCGATTACTCTTCTCGAATAAACTATATTCGATTACTCTTCTTAACTCTATTCGAATAGCTAATATTCGATAATTCTGTTTAACTCTATTCGAATAACTAATATTCGATAACTCCTTTTAACTTTATTCGAATAACTAATATTCGATAACTCCTTTTTTGATTAACTCTATCGATTTAACTCTAAATGGTTAACTCTAACTGATTAACTCTAACTGATTAAATCTAACTGGTTAACTCTAACTGATTAACTCTGACTGGTTAACTCTACTGATTAACTTTAACTCTAAACGAGTAATTCTAACTCTAATCGATTTATTCTAACTCTAATCGATTAATTCTAACTGATTTACTCCTCTAACTCATTTTGATTAACACATTTTGATTAACTCTATTCGAATAATTGATATTCCATTAACTCCTTTAATTCTATTCGAATAAACTATATTCGATTAACTCCTTTCGAATAAACTGTATTCGATTAACTCCTCTGATTTATTCCTTTGAATTAACTCCTTTCATTTATTCCTTTGAATTAACTCCTTCGATTAATCACTTTAAATTAACTCCTTTTCTATTTGTTTACTTAACAAATAACTAGTCCCTTTTCAATTCTATTTATTTAACAAATAATTTTTTTTTATAAAATCCTTTGATTTTATAAATATTTCCTTTTCAATATAACATTGAAAATTTCCTTTTATAATTATTTTATTTATTTTCTAAATAGATATTCCTTTTATAAATCTATTTACTTTGATTTAATCCTATTTATTTAACAAATAAATATTCCTTTAATTTAATACTATTTATTTAACAAATAAATATTCCTTTGATTTAATTCTATTTATTTAACAAATAAATATTCCTTTTTATCTTTATATTTATTTAACAAATAAATATTTTCCATTTCTATTCTGTTCCACAAATATTTTTCCTTTATAAATCTTATTTATTTTCCAAATAAATATTCACTTTATACTTCTATTTATCATCCCAATAAATATTCCTCTTTATAAAATCCGTTGATTTTGTAAATAATTCCCTTTTTATCCTTATCATATTTCTTTCCAATAAATATTTTCTTTTCAAAACCCTTTTGATAATATAACTGTTTCCTTTTATAAAATCCCTTTTTCCTTTTCTATATAAAATCCATTGATTTTATATAACTAATTTATTTTCAAAAAATACTTAGAAAATCCCCTTTCTACATGCCAGTATTTCTTACGGTATTTAAAATACCAAATCACAATGATCGATATCACTTAAACACATGTCATCATCAACATATTTTATACCACATCATATATTACAATATACGAAAACAGTAAAATAAATGTTGAGTGAGCCCTATAACTTTAACAATACAATCATTAAAGTAATTAGGGTACGATATAAACCTGGTACGGTACGACTGGGGATAAATGACTACACTAAGCAGCCAACTAGACTTAGGATGAACTAAGATAACGGTAAAGACGCGCCTATCCACCCAAGGATAAATACTACACTGCACCACCCCAGATCTACCCACTCAAGGGTAATTCCTACACTGCACCACACCAGATCTACCCACCCAAGGGTAATTCCTACTTAAAGGTTGATCCCACTAAGTGTACTTAGTAATTTTTAATAGTAGTTCCGTGTACCCCTAGCTGACTACATAGGTGCCGTCTGCCCCTATCTCCACATGGTGTACCCACAACTTAGTAATTTTTAATAGTAGTCTCTTGTACCCCTAGCTGACTACATAAGTGCCGCCTGCCCCTATCTCCACTAGGTGTACCCACTACTCCCATTCGATCGGCTCCCTAACGTAGATACCCGTGCTGGCCCCACAGTGGGGTGTATCACTCCCCAAAGTGGCAACCCGATACAACAAATGGTGTACGGCTTATACCTACACGATGCAACAACGTCTTACCTACCAGCCCGGGTCCACACACGCATATGAAACCCGTTGGACTTGCGTTGCCACCGCTAACCCGTTTTGGCCTCTTATAGTCAAGCCCAGTACGCGTGTCCCGTCCTCGACATGGGTCGAGCCCACTAAGATACATATGGGTTACTGGTTGAAATGGGCCCCCACAAGCTACCCACCTAAGCTTGTCATTTTATCTAGTGCATCCCACTTAACCCTTTTCTAATAATCATGTCTACTTACATGTTTAAGGTTTGGTTAAGTCATCTAATCATATTTCAATTGCCACTCAAGGCACCCACTAGATTTCCTCATGCCACCCAAGGCACTTACTTGATTTCCACATGCCACCCAAGGCACTTACTTAACCCTTTAATCATGTTTAATTACATGTTCCACTTTGGTTAAGTATTCTAATCTTATCTTCCATTCCCACCCAAGGCAACCATTAGATTTTCCCCATGCCACCCAAGGCACTTACTTAACCCTTTAATCATGTTTAATTACATGTTCCACTTTGGTTAAGTATTCTAATCGTATTCTCTATTGCCACTCAAGGCAACCACTAGATTTTTCCACATGCCACCCAAGGCACCCACTTAACCCTTTAATCATGTTTAATTACATGTTCCACTTTGGTTAAGTATTCTAATCGTATTTTCTATTGCCACCCAAGGCAACCCACTAGATTTCCACATGCCAACCAAGGCACTTACTTGATTTCCACATGCCACCCAAGGCACCCACTTAACCCCTCATGCCCCACGACATGCTTATCTGGTTAAGTGTTTCTTAATTGATTAAGAACGTAACCGTTGTAAAGACCTCTCACATTAGACTATCTTTTATGGCAGCTGGATTTGCCGGTTGGGTCCGGGCAGCCTTACGCCATAACCGAGTCTAACCTCGTGTCTTTACACTTGTCACGTATTCAGTTTGTGCCTAAGACCTCTCACATTGGGCCAATCATTTGTAGCCGCTGGATTTGCCGGTCGGTTCCGGGCAGTCTTACGCTACAAAAGGGTCCAACCTCGTGTCTTAGTCGATTAATTACACCTAATTAATCACCCCCGAATTAATTTTCCCTAATTAATTCCAATTTTAATGATGTACATAATTGACTCAATTATGTCCATCCACTTTATGGTATGCATAATCATACCAACTTCTCACCATTTCATTAACATGTATATTAACCCCATCGTTCCCCACGTAATTCGCTAACATGACATAAAAGGGAAGATTCATCACAAATACAATGGGTTCAACTTGCATAACATTAGCATCAACATGGGTTTAAAGGTGTCAACATGCATATAGCATCAAACCCAACTAGCATAAATAATCAACCCAAACTTGCATGAATCACATATGTCATAAGGAGGTTAACTTGCATAAGTTATTTATGTCATAAAAAGGGGTAAACTTGCATATGTATGTATGACATACAATGGGGTTAACTTGCATATGTATGCATATCATACAAAGGTGTAAACTTGCACATGTTACTTGCATATAATCAAACACCATACTTGCATAACATGTCATATGTGAACTTGCATATAATCATACACCAAACTTGCATACATATCATAGATGAACTTGCATATAATCATACACCAAACTTGCATATCATGGTGTCATAATGGATCAATGTTTCTCATATGACTTGCGTAACATCACAAACACATAGCATATGACTTGCATAACTTGCATAACATCACAAACACATAGCATATGACTTGCATAACTTGCATAACATCACAAACACATAGCATATGACTTGCATAACTTGCATAACATCACAAACACATAGCATATGACTTGCATAACTTGCATAACATCACAAACACATAGCATATGACTTGCATAACTTGCATAACATCATAAACACATAGCATATGACTTGCATAACTTGCATAACATCATCATCACATAGCATATGACTTGCATAACTTGCTTAACATCATGATCACATAGCATATGACTTGCATAACTTGCATAACATCATGAACATATAGGACATAACTTGCATAACATGCATAACATCATTAACACATAGCATATAACTTGCATAACATGCATTGATCCACATTCATAGCCATAACCTCATTATATCCTATCATAATCATTTCAATAATTGGTCATTAAGGCTATAGAAAACTCACAACTTGTTGATTAGCACTCCTAAGAAGAAGATTAAGTTGTTAGAGTTGATAAGAGATTGATTTGAGAAGCTATCTTCCTCTTTAAGTTGATGGAGGCTCCTTCAAGTTGCATTTTGACTGCATAACGGTGTTGTATCTATTTTTAGTATGAATTAGGGTAGTCTTAGGGTGTATTTATAGAGTAGTTAGGTGTTTTAGGCCACTAGATTAACCATAAATCAGATTAGAGCCGTTAGATCTCGTCCTAGCCACCAAAACACAGCCCAAAAGCCAAGCTGATGCACCCAGGTCACCTGGGCTCGACCAGGGAGGTCGACCCCCAGGTCGACACTAGGGTCGACTCCCCAGTCGACCTGGTGGGCAGGTCGACTCCCCAGTCGACCCCCAGGTCGACTCCCTGGGGCTGGCGGGAATTTTCCCGCCACTTCTGAAATGTTTGAATTTTTATATTTAAATCTGTTTTTAAATTTTCTGAAACTTCTTCGGGCCATATCTGGGTCATACGGACTCCAATTTTCGAAAACTCGGACTCTATTTCGCGTATTTTTCCGAGACGAACACAATAGCATAGCCCGTTTCCCCTGATTCAGATTTTAAAATTTAATTCTGTCCTGTTTTATATTATAGCAAGTTATTCAAGATACGGGGTGTTACATTCTCCCCTACTTAAAGGATTTCGTTCCCGAAATCTCTAAGTCAAGAAGAACGTATCCTACCAACCAAACAACCATCTACTCAACCCATCAAACACTGGCATCCATTGTCCTTAAAGTTTCTAATGCTATATGAACATATGCAAAGAGTGTGTGTATATGTTCCCTGTCTAATGCAAAATTAAGCGGTCCACTTATTTAGCTGACCTCCTTAATGCAAACCATGATAGTGTCATGCATCCAATATGTATGCGAAAGTTCCCTATCGACACATACTATTTCTACATGTGTGCACAACCATACACCAAAATGCATCATCCATATGATAACGCAACCATTATACATCCATTAATATAGCTTCCTACACATAATTTTATGCAATATGCAATATGAAGTGATTGAGCCGATCTAGTGCCTAGAGTGCGTGTATATGCATCCACGAGCAACCACTAGCAACCACTTGCATCCACACGCATCCATCAAACATAACATGTCTCAAACACATGTTTCAACCATAGGTTTTCCCTATCTAAAGGTCAAAGGTACTAATGAGAGGACATACTAAAGATAAGATAAGTACTAGACAAACGATAAAGGAGAAGTTAAAAGACATACCCTCAAAAAGGAATGGGTACAATGAACGCATCTTCGCTTCTGTCTCCCAAGTAGCATTACTCTCATCTTCTCCCCTTGGCACTTTGACTAGTCGAACCTCTCTGTTTCTCAACTTCCTAATCTCTGACCCAAGGATGCGGGTAGGAGCTCGTCGAATAGTCGGATCACGCTCTACCTCCACCTCTCTAAGCAAGCTCGGCTCTACCACCTCTACGGTCTCATGTAGGCACTTCCTCAAATGTGACACATGGAATACGCCATGTACCCCACTAAGTCTCTCGGGTAAATCCACTCTATATGCCATGGAGCAGTCCTCTCGCTCTTCACGGGTATGAAATGGGCACTCTTAGTAAGTCTGTCTACCACAACCCAAATTCCCGTATTACCCTTCTTCGACCTAGGTAACCCATCAATAAAATCCATCGAGACGCCCTCCCACTTCCATTGCGGAACTTCCAATGGGTGAAGCAATCCACCAGGTTTCTTTTGCTCCGCTTTCACTTGTTGGCACACCAAGCATCTAGCGACATACTCGGCCACATCTTTCTTCATACCGGCCCAAAAGAAAACTCGCTTCATGTCCTGGTACATCTTGTCCCCACCGGGATAAATGGTCATCCTAGAACGGTGTGCATCATCAAGAATAGCCTTCCTTAAACCCTCGTCTTGCGGTACACAAAGTCTACCGTCTCTACGCAAGCACCCCTTATCGTCTAGGGTGTACCTACTCAAATCGCTGGACGACTCCCCCCTTATGAGCCTCTCTACTAACTCAACCAACTGTGGGTCGTCCCGCTGTGCCTCGCCAATCCGTCTCAAAAGAGTAGGTCTGACCTCCAAGGATGCTAGCAAACCGGGTATAAAGTCAACAGAAGGTCTGAAATCAAACATCGAGATAAATTCCAAGCTTCATCGTTCCACGAACAATGGACTCAAGGACAACCTTTTTCTGCTCAAGGCGTCCGCCACCACGTTACCCTTGCCAGGTGTATACGCTATCTCGAAATCTTAGGATGCTAAGAACTCCATCTACCTTTGCTGTCTCAAGACTATGCGCTCGAAGAGTCTCCAACACTTCCCTAAGATATAGGGCATGCTTTTCTCCTCTTCTGGAGAAAACCAGGATATTCTCCCATACAAAATCGTCACAACTATCCATCTCTCACGCAGACCATCCTAGTCGAACTCGACATCCCCCAAGTGCAAGCCCCAAAGGCCTAAACCAATATCAGACAAACACCCAAGGGACACCTCCTTCGAATTCAGACGACCTACGTGAGATGATACTAGTAAAAACGGCTAAATAATTAAGCCCTTGTCCAACTCTGGATGTCCTTGCCAATCTCGCTCCAAAACCACCGTTGATCAAATGACTGGCTTTGCTTAACCTATTAAGCACACACGAAAACTTATTTCGCTTTTAGAAAAGACCAAGATGTCATCCACAAAGACCACTACGAAGTTATTTAGGTACTTCCTGAACACTCTACTCATCAAATCAACAAAGTATGCGGGGGCGTTTGTCAAACCAAATGGCATCACAAGCCACTCATAGAAACCATCCGGAGTCCTAAAGGCGGTCTTCTCTATACTATCCTCAGTCACTCCCAACTGATGAAATTCCGTGGCTAAGTCCCATTGCGAAAACACTGAGGCGCCAACCAACTGATCAAAAAGATCATCAATCCTCGGCAATGGGTGTCTATTCTTCTTTGTGAGCTTGTTGAGTTCTCTATAGTCTACACAAAGTCTGAGGGACCCATCCGCCTTCGTAGCAAAAACTACTGGAGCACCCCACTCCGATATACTTCGTCTTATGAACCCCTTCTCAAGCAACTCCCCTACTTGCTTATGGAGTTCCCTCCTCTCACGAGGAGCCATGTGGCGCACCGGTAAAGATACAGGTTTAGCATTATCCACCAGATATATTCGGAAGTCTATCTCCCGCTTCGGAGGTAAGCCCTTCATCTCCTCAAACTCATCCGAGTACTCCCGGACCACTCTAACAGATCGCAAACTCTCGACCGAAGCGTCAAGCGATTCAAGATAACTTAGCATAACAAAATCTATGGGATTACAAGAGATCTCAAGAGTGTTACCCAAGCGGGTCATGAGTCTAACAACTCTCCTTTCGCAATCAAGAACGACACCATTACTGGATAACCAGTCCATGCCCAAAATCAACCCATAGCCCGTGAAGCCCAAAACAAAAGCATCACATCTAAACTCAACGCTAAGTATAGAAATCTTCAAACCCAAACATATCATGGACAAATAAGTGGAGCCCCCAATTGGGTTTGAAACAACCACGGGATCATCTACTAAACTGGTGTCTAGGTGCAGTGCCTCAACTAATGATGATGAGATAAACGAATGGGGTGCGCCAGAGTCGAATAAAGTTCGAACAGGATGATCGAGAGAACCAAATTTCAACTTAGACGGTCCTACCCCTATCAGGTATACCCGTCGTGAGGGAATACATCTACCCCCCAGAAGATCCTGTACTTCGTCCTTACCTCTATGGACAACCCCAAGGTGTCCTATTTCTCCAAAACAACTAGCCTTCCCCTTCACATTCTCCTTTCGTGGCCTTCTTACCACGATGAGGTTTCGTCCCTTATTTACCTAATAGCTATTTGAACCTTCCTCTCTCGTCCATCTTAACGGTACCCATAAGCCCTCTACCTCCTTGGACTAACTTCTTAGCCTGGCAAACGACTTAGTCCCTTGAAGTGGTTCTTCCGTCCTTCATACGGAAGTCCTTACTTATATTAAAAAGACATCTATACGCGGAGGGGAAATTCAAAAAGAGAAAGAGGAAGAGATTCAAAACGGAGAATCGAAGGAAGGATATATGGCTCTTAGGGATTATGTTCTTTTCTTTCAAAAACTTTTCTCTTAAAAACATGTTTTTGAAAATACTTCTTCCAAAAATGTTTTTAGAAAAATATTTTTCTAAAAGTTTTATCTGTTCTGGTAACCTTAAGCTCTGATACCACGTGTAACACCCCACACCCGCTAAGGTCACTCACTAAGGGAATGCCTTAGCTTCAGTGGAGTATTTAAGAAAATATAGAACTGAAAAATTACAACAAGACAGATATAAGTAATACTTGATATTTAAAACATCATTTCATTGCAGCAGAAGGTAAACATGTTTGGTTACATATCAAAACCAACAAGAGTCAAATACAAAATACCCATCTCGTTAAAACATAAGTACATAATCCCACTACATACTAATAGCCATAATAGAAAAGATAACCGAGCTTTTCTTCAAGAGTCCAAGCTCCAAAAGATAGATAAAGTAGTCTGATCAAAGCCCACTAGTGCTAGGCCCACACTGATAACCTGAGGGTTGGGGGAAAAAGATAAAAACAACGGGGTCAGACATAAGTCTGAGTGAGCCCTATAACTTTAACAATACAATCATTAAAGTAATTAGGGTACGATATAAACCTTGTACGGTACGACTGGGGATAAATGACTACACTAAGCAGCCAACTAGACTTAGGATGAACTAAGATAACGGTAAAGACGCTCCTATCCACCCAAGGATAAATACTACACTGCACCACCCCAGATCTACCCACTCAAGGGTAATTCCTACACTGCACCACACCAAATCTACCCACCCAAGGGTAATTCCTACTTAAAGGTTGATCCCACTAAGTGTACTTAGTAATTTTTAATAGTAGTTCCGTGTACCCCTAGCTGACTACATAGGTGCCGTCTGCCCCTATCTCCACTAGGTGTACCCACAACTTAGTAATTTTTAATAGTAGTCTCTTGTACCCCTAGCTGACTACATAGGTGCCGTCTGCCCCTATCTCCACTAGGTGTACCCACTACTCCCATTCGATCGGCTCCCTAACGTAGATACCCGTGCTGGCCCCATAGTGGGGTGTATCACTCCCCAAAGTGGCAACCCGATACAACAAATGGTGCACAGCTTATACCTACACGATGCAACAACGTCTTACCTACCAACCCGGGTCCACACACGCATATGAAACCCGTTGGACTTGCGTTGCCACAGCTAACCCGTTTTGGCCTCTTATATTCAAGCCCAGTACGCGTGTCCCGTCCTCGACATGGGTCGAGCCCACTAAGATACATATGGGTTACTGGTTGAAATGGGCCCCCACAAGCTACCCACCTAAGCTTGTCATTTTATCTAGTGCATCCCACTTAACCCTTTTCTAATAATCATGTCTACTTACATGTTTAAGGTTTGGTTAAGTCATCTAATCATATTTCAATTGCCACACAAGTCACCCACTAGATTTCCTCATGCCACCCAAGGCACTTACTTGATTTCCACATGCCACCCAAGGCACTTACTTAACCCTTTAATCATGTTTAATTACATGTTCCACTTTGGTTAAGTATTCTAATCTTATCTTCCATTGCCACCCAAGGCAACCATTAGATTTTCCCCATGTCACCCAAGGCACTTACTTAACCCTTTAATCATGTTTAATTACATGTTCCACTTTGGTTAAGTATTCTAATCGTATTCTCTATTGCCACCCAAGGCAACCACTAGATTTTTCCACATGCCACCCAAGGCACCCACTTAACCCTTTAATCATGTTTAATTACATGTCCCACTTTGGTTAAGTATTCTAATCGTATTTTCTATTGCCACCCAAGGCAACCCACTAGATTTCCACATGCCACCCAAGGCACTTACTTGATTTCCACATGCCACCCAAGGCACCCACTTAACCCCTAATGCCCCACTACATGCTTATCTGGTTAAGTGTTTCTTAATTGATTAAGAACATAACCGTTGTAAAGACCTCTCACATTAGACTATCTTTTATGGCAGCTGGATTTGCCGGTTGGGTCCGGGCAGCCTTACGCCATAACCGACTCTAACCTCGTGTCTTTACACTTGTCACGTATTCAGTTTGTGCCTAAGACCTCTCACATTGGGCCAATCATTTGTAGCCGCTGGATTTGCCGGTCGGTTCCGGGCAGTCTTACGCTACAAAAGGGTCCAACCTCGTGTCTTAGTCGATTAATTACACCTAATTAATCACCCCCGAATTAATTTTCCCTAATTAATTCCAATTTTAATGATGTACATAATTGACTCAATTATGTCCATCCACTTTATGGTATGCATAATCATACCAACTTCTCACCATTTCATTAACATGTATATTAACCCCATCGTTCGCCACGTAATTCGCTAACATGACATAAAAGGGAAGATTCATCACAAATACAATGGGTTCAACTTGCATAACATTAGCATCAACATGGGTTTAAAGGTGTCAACATGCATATAGAATCAAACCCAACTAGCATAAATAATCAACCCAAACTTGCATGAATCACATATGTCATAAGGAGGTTAACTTGCATAAGTTATTTATGTCATACAAAGGGGTAAACTTGCATATGTATGTATGACATACAAAGGGGTTAACTTGCATATGTATGCATATCATACAAAGGTGTAAACTTGCACATGTTACTTGCATATAATCAAACACCATACTTGCATAACATGTCATATGTGAACTTGCATATAATCATACACCAAACTTGCATACATATCATAGATGAACTTGCATATAATCATACACAAAACTTGCATATCATGGTGTCATAATGGATCAATGTTTCTCATATGACTTGCATAACATCATAAACACATAGCATATGACTTGCATAACTTGCATAACATCACAAACACATAGCATATGACTTGCATAACTTGCATAACATCACAAACACATAGCATATGACTTGCATAACTTGCATAACATTATAAACACATAGCATATGACTTGCATAACTTGCATAACATCATAATCAAATAGCATATGACTTGCATAACTTGCATAACATCATGATC
Source organism: Allium sativum (assembly GCA_030737875.1). Lineage (NCBI taxonomy): Eukaryota > Viridiplantae > Streptophyta > Magnoliopsida > Asparagales > Amaryllidaceae > Allium > Allium sativum. The sequence goes on along the minus strand of CM060916.1, from coordinate 742,019,410 downwards.
ACATAGCATATGACTTGCATAACTTGCATAACATCATGAACATATAGAACATAACTTGCATAACATGCATAACATCATTAACACATAGCATATAACTTGCATAACATGCATTGATCCACATTCATAGCCATAACCTCATTATATCCTGTCATAATCATTTCAATAATTGGTCATTAAGGCTATAGAAAACTCACAACTTGTTGATTAGCACTCCTAAGAAGAAGATTAAGTTGCTAGAGTTGATTAGAGATTGATTTTAGAAGCTATCTTCCTCTTTAAGTTGATGGAGGCTCCTTCAAGTTGCATTTTGACTGCATAACGGTGTTGTATCTATTTTTAGTATGAATTAGGGTAGTCTTAGGGTGTATTTATAGAGTAGTTAGGTGTTTTAGGCCACTAGATTAACCCTAAATCAGATTAGAGCCGTCAGATCTCGTCCTAGCCACCAAAACACAGCCCAAAAGCCAAGCTGACGCACCCAGGTCACCTGGGCTCGACCAGGGAGGTCGACCCCCAGGTCGACACTAGGGTCGACTCCCCAGTCGACCTGGTGGGCAGGTCGACTCCCCAGTCGACCCCTAGGTCGACTCCCTGGGTCTGGCGGGAATTTTCCCGCCACTTCTGAAATGTTTGAATTTTTATATTTAAATCTGTTTTTAAATTTTCTGAAACTTCTTCGGGCCATATCTAGGTCATACGGACTCCGATTTTCGAAAACTCGGACTCTGTTTCGCGTATTTTTCCGAGACGAACGCAATGGCATAGCCCGTTTCCCCTGATTCAGATTTTAAAATTTAATTCTGCCCTGTTTTATATTATAGCAAGTTATTCAACATACGGGGTGTTACATTCTCCCCTACTTAAAGGATTTCGTCCCCGAAATCTCTAAGTCAAGAAGAACGTATCCTACCAACCAAACAACCATCTACTCAACCCATCAAACACTAGCATCCATTGTCCTTAAAGTTTCTAATGCTGTATGAACATATGCAAAGAGTGTGTGTATATGTTCCCTGTCTAATGCAAAATTAGGCGGTCCACTTATTTAGTTGACCTCCTTAATGCAAACCATGATATTTGCATGCATCCAATATGTATGCGAAAGATCCCTATCGACACATACTATTTCTACATGTGTGCACAACCATATGATAACGCAACCATTATACATCCATTAATATAGCTTCCTACACACAATTTCATGCAATATGCAATATGAAGTGATTGAGCCGATCTAGTGCCTAGAGTGTGTGTATATGCATCCACGAGCAACCACTAGCAACCACTTGCATCCACACGCATCCATCAAACATAACATGTCTCAAACACATGTTTCAACCATAGGTTTTCCCTATCTAAAGGTCAAAGGTACTAATGAGAGGACATACTAAAGATAAGATAAGTACTAGACAAACGATAAAGGAGAAGTTAAAAGACATACCCTCAAAAAGGAATGGGTACAATGAACGCATCTTCGCTTCTGTCTCCCAAGTAGCATTACTCTCATCTTCTCTCCTTGGCACTTTGACTAGTCGAACCTCTCTGTTTCTCAACTTCCTAATCTCTGACCCAAGGATGCGGGTAGGAGCTCGTCGAATAGTCGGATCACGCTCTACCTCCACCTCTCTAAGCAAGCTCGGCTCTACCACCTCTACGGTCTCATGTAGGCACTTCCTCAAATGTGACACATGGAATACGCCATGTACCCCACTAAGTCTCTCGGGTAAATCCACTCTATATGCCATGGAGCAGTCCTCTTGCTCTTCACGGGTATGAAATGGGCACTCTTAGTAAGTCTGTCTACCACAACCCAAATTCCCGTATTACCCTTCTTCGACCTAGGTAACCCATCAATAAAATCCATCGAGACGCCCTCCCACTTCCATTGCGGAACTTCCAATGGGTGAAGCAATCCACCAGGTTTCTTTTGCTCCGCTTTCACTTGTTGGCACACCAAGCATCTAGCGACATACTCGGCCACATCTTTCTTCATACCGGCCCAAAAGAAAACTCGCTTCATGTCCTGTACATCTTGTCCCCACCGGGATAAATGGTCATCCTAGAACGGTGTGCATCATCAAGAATAGCCTTCCTTAAACCCTCGTCTTGCGGTACACAAAGCCTACCGTCTCTACGCAAGCACCCCTTATCGTCTAGGGTGTACCTACTCAAATCGCTGGACGACTCCCCCCTTATGAGCCTCTCTACCAACTCAACCAACTGTGGGTCGTCCCGTTGTGCCTTGCCAATCCGTCTCAAAAGAGTAGGTCTGACCTCCAAGGATGCTAGCAAACCGGGTATAAAGTCAACAGAAGGTCTGAAATCAAACATCGAGATAAATTCCAAGCTTCGTCATTCCACGAACAATGGACTCAAGGACAACCTTTTTCTACTCAAGGCGTCCGCCACCACGTTACCCTTTCCAGGTGTATACGTTATCTCGAAATTTTAGGATGCTAAGAACTCCATCCACCTTTGCTGTCTCAAGACTATGCGCTCGAAGAGTCTCCAACACTTCCCTAAGATATAGGGCATGCTTTTCTCCTCTTCTGGAGAAAACCAGGATATTCTCCCATACAAAATCGTCACAACTATCTTCTGGTGAAAACCAGTTTTTTATTGTGAGAGAACAAAAATAGAGAACGGCGGAAAAAATATCTCGTTGACCAAAATGGAATGATTTTAGGATTTATGGGATTAGTGGGATATTTATAGAGAAAAAATATATTTTTATATTCGAATTATATATTAATTTTTATACCAATGCTGCTTATATTCATCTTTAAAAATTCCTGTGATCAGATATGATACCCAAAAATCATAAAAATTGGCATGTAGCTACAGTTCAACATTACAGTCCCAACGAAACTGGTTTCGTCGAATTCCGACTCTGTTTGCTCACACAACGTATTTTTAACCTTCAAAATACTGACTGTTTTTCACATTAAAATCCCATACGCCACATACTGACTTCAAAAATCACGAAAACTGAAATCTATCAATAATTTAACATTGCGGATCCAATAAAATTAGTTTCATCAAATTCTAAGATCGTTTGCAAAACTGGCTATTTTTAAAGCTCTAAATAACCCATTTAAATATTAAATATATTTAAAAACAATTAAATTTAATATTTATAAATAAATATTATCGTATATATTCACAACAGAATATCATACAGCTCTAGAATATTCCTATATGAATTTCTAACTTGATATTTCAAATCCCGATTAAATCGATATTTGATTTATAATGAAATTCCTTTTATAAATATAAATAAATCATTATAAATTATAAAGGAATTCCACAGCGACTTTTTCTAAAATTTGATTTGGACATAAATCAAAATCTACACGACGAAATCTCAAATTTTCTCTTTCATTAGAAAAATATACTTCACCAGCTCCGTACGTTTCTTGTTTCATAGAAATCCGATTTAAAACGAACCCTGTACATTCAGTTGAAGTTCAAATCTCCAAATAGCGAACTACCACGCTATTTCGAGCTTGATTTTAATTATAATATAATTATATGTTCAAATGGCGTTTATAAATCTATTCGTTAATATAATTCAAATCTAAACTGAATTATATATTATAAATAATATAATTCACACGATATTGTGAATTCCATCATTTTTTATTATTTCTGAATTAAATATATTATCTAATTATTATATTAATTAAATATTCCTTATTATTTAATTCAATAACCATTAAATTCTCTAAATCACTATTTTAATTAAATAAATTATTATATTGCTGAAAATGCGGGTCATACATAGGTCCTCATGGTCCACATGTTTTAATAGGATAGGTGGTCGTTCTAAGGGATCCAGGAGGCCTTCGAATGCGGCAACGCATTCCAGTGTCCAAGCAAAGTTGTGCTTCCCTTTCCTGACCAATTGAAGAAAGAATGCACTTGTTGGTTGCTTTAGGAATGAATCGACTTAGGGCAGCCACTTTTACATTTAAGCTTTGAATATCCTTGATGTTCTTTGGAGCTTCAATTCCCCGAATATCTTCAATATTTTCTTCATTTGCTTTAATTTCTCATGCATTGAAGATGAAACCCAAGAATTTTCCCGATGTAATGTCAAAAGAGCAATTCAAGGGATTGATTTTTGTAACACCTCGTAATTTTAACAACACTAAAGACGACAAATTAAAGAATAATTAATTTAATATTCAGAACTAAGGGAAACGGACTGCGCTACTGCGTTCGTCTCAAAATTCTGGTCAAAATAGACACCTAGTTTGCATAAAACGGACACCGTATGAAGAAGTTATTAAGACTTGAAGTTTGTATACGCGTATAAAGAATATATATATATATTAAGTCCAGAAATTTAAAATTAGGTCCAGAATTCAAAAATCGACCCATGGGTCGACCCCATAAGGGGGAGTCGACCCCCATGGGTCTACACCCACCTTAAGGGGTCGACCCCCCTACGTCAGATCTGGTAGATTAAGGTTTCGGGGCATCTATAAATATAACCTCATTTCTCATGTTTTGGCACATAAAAAATAATGGAGAACTAGATGCTGCCTCTACGCAGATCAAATTAAGTCTTTTCTTCTGCAATCAAGTTATTCAAGCTTAGAGATTTGTGATTCAACGCCAGAAATTCCTTTTCTATTTTTCTAGATCCAAACACTGTGAGTTTAAGTTACTTTTAGATTTAAATAATTAAAAAGTTAATCTTGACATGACAATAACTTGGATCTATGCTTGTGACTATTTTAATCATATCAAATCTGTTATAACTTGTGTAGCTATGATATTCTGACATGACTATGACTTAGATCTCAATCTTTATCATGTCAGACCTACCACTTTTGTAGATCTAGTCCATTGTTTAGATCACATCGTGCTTGTTACCATTATGTTTATGGCTAAATCGGATCTGTTATAATTAGTATCTAATTCACTAGATCTTATCATGCTTGTTACCATTATGTTTGTGGCTAAATCGGATCTGTTATAATTAGTATCTAATTCACTAGATCTTATCATGCTTGTTATGACATCCCTATTATATTAGAATTAACTCTTTTGTCACATGTTCATCAGATCTGTTCCTATATGCTTATCTTGTCATTATGCCACTATATGTTTATGCCATTACATGTAAACCTTTTTAGTATGATCATTTCTGTCATCTTCCCTTCATCCTTTCCCTTTTTATTTTTATAACCAGGCTAGCTACTTTCGAGCCTAGGCATGCTGCTAAAATATGTGAATGCGTTAAACTGGGAACGAGGGGAAAACGGTATAATTTGGGGCATAACTTGTAATTGAAAATTTGGCATAACTTGAATGAAATATAATAATATGAATTTAGGGCATATAGTTTATTATGAACATGACTTGGGAAAGGGGCATGAAAACCTATAACGACATAGGCTTAATTGGTTGATAATGGAAATGACTAGGATTACAGTAACTAGAAACTGTAACCGCGCTTATACACGATGTTAGATTACACTTGTGGTGGAAGTCTGCCCGAACCGCCCGACATATCCAGCGACCGCAAGTGGTAAATCTAATGTGAGGAGTCTAAGTGCATAAACACGAGACGCGCTAAGACACGAAGTTAAGTCCGACTTGTGAAAGAAGTCTGCCAGGAACCGACCGGCATATCCAGCATCCACAAGTGGTAGGCTTAATGTGGGAGGACTAGCACAATATAACCATAAATGAATATGGTAATAAAGTTGAATACTTAACCTAGTTGAATCCATAGGGATTGTATGAACATGTTAAACTAACTAGGGGTTAAGTAAACTTGCTTGAAACAGTGGGTGGGTTAAGTATATCTTGGGTTGGTGGGTAATATTTACATATATAGGCCCACAAACTTAACCTGTTGGGGTTATGCAATTTTATGACCCCAGCAGGTGGGAATAACTTATGGGAAAACCTAGTAGTGGGGATGCAAGACAAAGGGGAGAGCTTGCATCATCTTGTGTGTGGGCACGTTTCAGTAAGTAACCCATATATAGGTATCAAACGAGTACTTTGAACTAGGTCGAAGTCGGGACATGCTTACTGGGCTGATTGTAAGAGATCCAAAAGTGGGGACGGTGTCTGGCGGCGTGTTCCATCGGGGTCATATGCATGCATGACTTTGCTTTCTCGGGAAAATAAGACGCTGTGACATCAATAGATATGGTTGTGCACATCCGGGAAATGAAGGGTTGCCACTTTAAGGAGTGATACGCCCTACTGTGGAGCCAACACGGGGTATCTACGGAATAGGGAGCCGATCGGTTAGGGTAGTTGTTAGGATACATTTAGACTTTGGTAAGTTTAGGAGCCTGTTATTGATCTGCATGTCGATTGTATGAGGTTAAAACCTCTCCCCAGAAAGTATGCCTAAGTCTACCGTCTTATACATATTGGGGATCATTTCATTCTGGTTATACTAGTATTGATGCAGAGGAATCGTTAGGGAAGCGCAACATACTCTATCATGTTTATCCTGTTTACCTTGTCATACTTGCCTTTTATGTTGTTACCTTTCTTATCCACTTTACATGTCTATCATGATACTTTGACTTATTTATTTGCTAAAAGTAACTAGACTCGCCAGACTTTATGTCTGACCCATTTTGTTTCCACTTCTTTCTCTTCCGTTCCCCCCAGGTTCTCAAGGTGGGAATACTCAAGCTTGATAAGGATTCCGCTGTCGTCTTGCTTGGAGCTACTTAGATGTATTGCTCAAGTTCTTATTTTTGCTACTATGGCTATGTTTCTTTTGGGATTATGCTTATTTTATTATTGCACTCTGATGTTTCAAGTACAAGACAAAAGTTTTAATGATGTACTGGGGTTTTATGTATTTCAGACATACGACGTACCCAAGTTTTGAACTATGATGCTTTATGATTAATAAAGTTTTTAATTCCGCTGCTATTTTATATATGTCTTGTAATATTTATGTTTATGTTTACCTATAACACTTCACGAAACTTAATGCATTCTCTTAATGAGTGACATTAACAGACGTGCGGTGTCACACTTGGTATCAGAGTTGAAGGTTACTAGATTAGATAAAAGTTTTTGAAAATTATTTTCAAAAAGGTTTTAAAAGAAAGCATTTTCAAAAAGAAAAATCCATTTTGAAAAACATATTCCCAAAGCCATATGTAATATCTTTCGATCCTTTGTCTGAATCCCTTTCCTTTTCTTTTCGGCATGTTTGGGGAAGCTAATATTCTAAAGGACGTTACGATACCAGGCTTGTTCCATAGGTATCTAGAGGCCACGGTGCCTGCCAATGGTAAAGCTGATGTTCCTCCCTCAGTTGCACCTGTCGTTCCTCCTCCTCCTCCGCGTACAGGTAACTTATCTAAGATCTGCAAAGATTTATACGCTATGGAAGGGAAGCCGTTCCGTGGAACCGAGACATTCGTAGAGGCTAGGAGTTGGCTCAAAGAAACGGAGGACTTGTTTGGAATTTTCGAAGTGGACGATCGTAGGAAGATTCAGTTAAGCACCTGGCTACTGAAAGATGAAGCTTCGTTCTGGTGGGAAGTAACGCAAGTAGGGTGTCTAGTGGAAACTTAGGATGATTTTAGATAGAGGTTTGGAATGAAGTTTCTTTCACAAGTGGAGAAAAGCATGCAAATGGAAAGGTTCTTGGCGCTTAAGCAAGGAGGGTTGACAGTTAAAGAATATGTGAACAAATTCAACCAGCTAGCGAGGTTTGGATTGGAACTAGTTGATACTTCACATAAGAAAGCTTTGTGGTTTGTTAAAGGACTGAATGAACACCTTCATAGGTTAGTTATGTCCCATATTCCAATGAGTTCAACTTTTGAAAGACTCGTTGATATGTCCTTGATGCATGAGGAAGAGAAAACTGAAAAGAAAAAAGTTAAACTAGAGGAAACATAAAACAAGAAAGTATTGCCTAAGAAGGGACAACAATAATAGCAACAGAAGAAGGGAGGAAAGAATGACATGGCTAAGTATAAGAGGAAGTGCCACAATTATGGGAGAGAGGGTCATTGATCAAGGACTGCAAAAGAAGGAAGAATTCTTGCTTCAGTTGTGGCGAGGTCGGACACTTTTCTAAGGAGTGCCCGAAGAAGCAAGGACAAGGTCAAAGGGCAGGAGCTTATGGAGGGTAAGTGCATGCTCTAGCGATTAGTGCTCCAGATCGAGGTAGGAAAGTTTCCGCGGAAGGTCTGGTTTCTCTTTCCAATCATCCTATTAGAACTTTTTTTGATTCCGACACTTCACATTCATTTATATCTGATTCTTTGGTTGAGTCTCTACACCTTAATAATAGTATGGTAGTGGAACCCATTGTTGTCTCAAACCCCATTGGTGGTTCGGCTCATTTGTCGGGGTTTGAGAATATCTGTTTTAGGCGTCGAGTTTGAGTGCGAAGAACATGTGCTTGGTTTTATGGGCTATGCTTTGATTCTAGGGATGGATTGTCTAGCCACGTATGGTGCCATTCTGGATTGTGAGAGGTGGGTCGTTAGACTTTTGACTTGCCATGGGCGGACCCTCGAGATTTCTTGTGACTTTAAGGGGTCTGTCATGTTTAGTTTCCTAGAGTCACTTGATGCATCTATCAATGATCTGCGATCTATACCAATAGTCTGTGACTATCTAGATGTTTTTGATGAGGTACGGGGTTTACCTCCAAGGCACGAGATCGATTTTCGTATATATTTGGTGGACAATGCAAAACCAGTTGCATTACCTGTGCGCCATATGACTCCAAGAGAAAGGTGGGAGCTGAGTAAGAAAGTAGGGTAGCTACTTGAGAAAGGGTTTATTAGGCGAAGCATATCTCAATGGGGTGCTACGGTAGTATTCACAACCAAGGCGGATGGTTCGCTTCGCTTATGTGTGGACTATAGAGAGTTGAACAAACTCCACTCCCAAGGATAAATGATCTGTTTGACCAGCTTGTTGGTGCATCAGTATTCTCTCAGTTAAAGTTGTCCGTGGGGTTTCATCAGTTGAGGGTGGCCGAGGACAGTATATAGACAATACCACTTTTAGAACTCCAGATGGTTTCTTTGAATGGCTCGTTATGCCTTTTGGGTTGACGAATGCCCCCGCTTATTTTGTTGATCTGATGAGTAGGGTGTTTCAGGAGTTTCTAAATAAGTTCGTCGTGGTCTTTGTTGATGATATCTTGATTTTCTCAATGAGCGAGGAAGATCATGCCCAACATTTGAGAGAAGTTTTGAAAACTCTCTGTGCGCATCAGCTTAAGGCAAAATTCTCCAAATGCCATTTTTGGAGAAAAGAGGTGTGATTTCTAACGCATGTGGTCTCCAAAGATAGGATAGCAGTAGACCCCACAAAGGTAGTTGTAGTTCAAGATTGGCAAATTTTGAAGAATCCAACGGAGGTGAGAAGTCTTCTTGGATTGGCAGGCTATTATAGGAAGTTCATTAAGGACTTCGCAAGGATATCAGCCCCACTCACTAGGCCGACGAAGAAGAATCTGACGTTTTCATAGGATTTAGATTGTGATTTTGGTTTCTAACGATTGAAGAGGGATCTGACAATAGCCCCAGTCTTGACCTTGCCCAATGGGAATAAAGTGTTTACAGTATACACTGTTGCATGTGGTATAGGGCTTGGTGTGGTTCTGAAGCAAGAGGGAAAGGTAGTATGTTATGGGCGTAGACAACTAAAGTTTCATGAGAAGAACTACCCTATCCACGATTTAGAGCTAGCTGCCATCGTATTCGCGCTTAAGATATGGCGCCATTATTTGCTTGGAGATAAATTCGAGTTCTACACTGATCATAAATCTCTCAAATACTTATTCTCGTAGAAAGATCTTAATTTAAGGCAACAAAGGTGGATGGAGTTCCTAGCTTCTTATGATTTCGAGATTGCTTACACCCTGGTAAGTGTAATGTGGTGGCAGACGCACTGAGTAGGCAGAGGATGGGCTTAAGTCGTATGTTTGTGGAGAGGAAAAGCTTGGAGTTCATATCGACTTTTGACTTTAGACCCTCCACCGAGCTTTTGCCTGGTTTGTTTGCATCACTAGAGATACGACCTACTCTTATGGATCAGATAAGAGCTTCGTAGCAAAAGGATCAATAGATTTTAGACATCTTGGACAGGCTCAGTAAAGGGGAGACTTCTAGTCACCTCAATAGATATTCCATAGACGATAAAGGGTAGTTACGACGAGATGGAAGGCTTTGTGTTCCCCAAAGTGGTAGTTTGTTAAAGACAGTCCTAGAAGAAGCCCATCATTCTAAGATGACTATTCATCCAGGTGGCGATAAGATGTATAGGGATATGAAGATGGTTTTCTTTTGGGCGGGAATGAAGAAAGATGTGGCAGAGTTTGTTTCTCAATGTTTGATTTACCAACAAGTCAAGGCTGAGGAGAAGAAGCCCGGTGGTTTACTTCATCCTTTGGAAGTTCCATAGTGGAAGTGGGAGAGCGTCTCTATGGATTTCATAGATGGTTTGCCTAGATCAAAGAAAGACAACACCAGTATTTGGGTTGCAGTAGATAGACTTACAAAGAGCGCTTATTTCATTCCGATTAAGAGCAAGAGGACGACAACATGGTGTGCAACAATTTATGTTCGTGAGATAGTCCGTCTTCATGAAGTACCTTCCAGTATCGTAAGTGATCATCATCCCGTTTTCACCAATGAGTTTTGGAGAAGCTTGGAAGAAGCATTAGGTACACAGTTGTGTTTGAGAACCGCTTATCACCCACAGACAGATAGACAGACGGAAAGGGAACAGAGTTCTTAAGGATCTTTTAAGGCTGTGTATCTTAGACTTCGGAGAGACTTGGGAAGAGCACCTTCCTTTAGTAGAGTTCGCCTACAAAAACAGTTTCCAAGCTAACATTAGCATGGCACCCTTCGAAGCATTGTACGAACGACCCTGTAGATCACCAACTTGTTGGTGGGAATCTACAGAAAGACTGCTACTTGGACCTGATATGGTTAGAGAAACATCCGATAAGATTGATCTTATTAGACGACTAATGAAGACCGCTCAAGATAGGCAGAAATCCTATGCAAACAAGAGAAGGACTGACATCGAGTTTGAGGTGGGAGACATGGTTTTCATTAAGGTGTCACCTTTGAGGAATGTGGTTCGCTTCGGATCTGTAGGGAAATTAGCCCCAAGATTTGTATTGCCATTTCCCATAACAGAAAGGATTGGCCAAATGGATTATAAAGTAAAGCTACCAGAGAGGTTATCCAGCGTTCATAATGTTTTCCACATTTCTCATTTGCAGAAGTGCTTGCAAGATACCGTAGAAGTAGTTGAGCTTAGTATATTGGAGGAAGTAAAGGTGGAACAGGAGGCGACAGTCAGACGAGTTCCTACCCGTATTCTTGGATCAGAAGTTAAGAAGCTACGCAATAAAGAAGTCAAGTTAATGAAAGTTCAATGGGGAGATAAACCAAATGATGCAACTTGGGAGACCGAAGACAAGATTCGTGCTTCGTACCCTTTTCTTTTTGAGGGTATGTTCTTAACTTCCTTTCCAAAGCTTTTATTTATGCTTGTTTCTATCATTTAAAGTATATCCTTTTTGAGGTTTACTGAATCAATAGACCGCCTGATCTTCGCATTAGTATTGGGACATATACACACACCTTTGCATATGTTCATATAAGCATTAGAAGTCTTTAAGGACAATGAATGCCTGTGATTGGTGGATGAGTAGATGGGTGATGGATGATAGGATATACATTCTTCTTAACTTGGAGATTTTAGGGACGAAATCCATTGAGTAGGGGAGAATGTAACACCCCGTAATTTTAATAACACTAAAGAGGTCAAATTAAAGAATAATTAATTTAATATCCATAATTAAGGGAAACGGATTGCGCCATTGCGTTAGTCTTGGAATTCTAGTCAAAATAGACACCTGGTTTGCATAAAACGGACACCGTATGAAGAAGTTATTAAGGTTTGAAGTTTGTATACGTGCAGGAAGAATATATATATATATATATATATATATATATATTAAGTCCAGAAATTCAGAATTAGGTCCAGAATTCAAAAATCGGGCAGAATTAGGGAAGCGGGAAATTTCCTGCTCAAAGGTGTCGACCCATGGGCCGACCCCCCCCCCCCCCCCTCCGGCGTCAGATCTGGCATAGGGTTTCGAGGTTTCTATAAATATGGCCTCATTTATCTTGTTTTTGCACACCAAAAATAATGGAGAACTAAATGCTGCCTATTCCCAGATCAAATCAAGTCTTTTCTTCTTCTGCAATCAAGTTATTCAAGCTTAGAGATATGTGATTCAATGCCAGCAATTCCTTTTCTATTTTTCTAGATCCAAACTCTGTGAGTTTAAGTTACTTTTAGATTTAAATAATTAAAAAGTTAATCTTGACATGACTATAACTTGGATTCATGCCTGTGACTGCTTGAATCATGTCAGATCTGTTATAACTTGTGTATCTATGATATTATGACATGACTATGACTTAGATCTCAACCTTTGTCATGTCAGACCTACCATTTTTGTAGATCTAGTCCATTGTTTAGATCACGTCATGCTTGTAACCATTATATTTGTGGCCAAATCGGACCTGTATTGATTAGTTATCATGCATGTTATGACATCAGGGATATTAGAATTAGCTCTATTAACATATTCATCAGATCTGTTCCTATATGCTTATCTTGTCATTATCCACTATAGGTTTATGCCATTACATGTAAACCTTTTTAGTATGATCATTTCTGTCATCTTCCCTTCATCCTTTCCCTTTTTGTTTTTATGGCCAGGCTACTTTCGAGCCTAGGCATGCCGCTAAAATATGCGAATGCGTTAAATTGGGAACGAGGTGAAAACTGTATAATTTGGGGCATAACTTGTAATTGGAAATTTGGCATAACTTGAATGGAATATAATAATATGAATTTGGGGCATATAGTTTATTATGAACATGAATTGGGAAAGGGGCATGAAAACCTATAACGACATAGGAATAAATGGTTGATAATGGAAATGCCTAGGATTACAGTAATTAGAAAATATAACCGAGCTTAGACACGATGTTAGATTACACTTGTGGGGGAAGTTTGCCTGGAACTTCCCGGCATATCTAGCGACCGCAAGTGGTGAATCTAATGTGAGGGGTCTAAGTGCATAAACACGAGACGTGCTAAGACACGAGGTTAAGTCCGATTTGTGAAAGAAATCTTCCCGGAACCGACCAGCAAATCCAACATCCACAAGTGGTAGGCTTAATGTGGGAGGTCTAGCACATTATAACCATAATTGAATATGACAATAAAGTTGAATACTTAAACTAGTTGAATCCATAGAGATTGTATGAACATGTTAAATTGAATAAGGGTTAAGTAAACTTGTTTGAAACATTGGGTAGGTTAAGTATATCTTGAGTTGGCAGGTAATATTCACATATATAGGCCCACAAACTTAACCTTTTGGGGTTATGCAATTTTATGACACCAATAGGTAGGTATAACCTGTGGGAAAACGTAGTAGTGGGGAAGCAAGACAAAGGGGAGAGCTTGCATCCTCTTGTGTGTGGGACCCGTTTCAGTCAATAACCGATATATAGGTATCAAACGAGTGCTTTGAACTAGGTTGGAGTCGGGGCACGCTTACTGGGCTAATTATAAGAGATCCAAAAGTGGGGACGGTGTCTGACAGCGCGTTCCATCGGGGTCATGTGCGTGCATGACTCCGCTTGCTTGGGAAAATAAGACGCTGTGACATCAGTAGATATGGTTGTGCACATCTGAGAAATGAAGGGTTGCCACTTTAGGGAGTGATGCACCCTACTATTAGCTAGGGTAGTAGTAAGGGTACATCTAGACTCTGGTAAGTTTAGGAGCCTGTTATTGGGCTTCCTGTTGATTGTATGGGGTTAAAACCGCTCACCAGAAAGTACGCCTAAGTCTATCGTCTTATACATATTGGGTATCGTCTCATTCTGGTTATACTAGTATTGGTGCAGAGGGATCGTTAGGGAAGCGCAATATACTCTATCATGTTTATCCTGTTTACCTTGTCATACCTGCCTTTTATGTTGTTACCTTTCTTATGCACTTTATATGCCTGTCATGATACTTTTACTTTTTTATTTGCTAAAAGTAACTGGACTTGCCAGACTTTATGTCTGACCCATTTTGTTTCCTCTTCTTTCTCTTTCATTCCCCCCAAGTTCTCAGGGTGGTAATACTCAAGCTTGGCAAGGATTCTGCTGTCGTCTTGCTTGGAGCTACTTAGACGTATTGCTCAGGTTCTTATCTTTGCTACTATGGATATGTTTCTTTTGGGGATTATGTTTCTTTTATTATTGTACTTTGATGTTTTAAGTACAAGACAGAAGTTTTAAAGATGTACTGGGTTTTATGTATTTCATACATATGATGTAACCAAGTTTTGAACTGCGATGCTTTATGATTAATAAAGTTTTTAATTCCGCTGTTATTTTATATCTGTCTTGTAATGTTTCTGTTTCTGTTTACCTATAACACTTCACGAAACTTAATGCATTCTCTCAATGAGTGACATTAACAGACGTGTGGTGTCACAAGTTTCATGCCATATTTATGGAGAACACTGAACATCTCTGTGAGGTCGTTAACGTGATCGATCGATAGTTTCATTTTCACGAGCATGTGTTCCACGTAAACTTCCATGGAACTTCCAATTTCGTCTTTGAACATTCGGTTGACGAGTCATTGATAGGTGGTTCCAGCATTCTTGAGCCTGAAGGGCATGAAAAAGTAGAAGCAAAACCCAAGGTCGGTGATAAACGAAGTGTGCTTCGGATCTAGAATATACATTGGAATTTTATTGTAGCCCGAGCATGCATTCATGATGGAAAGAAGTCGGTGACCTGAAGTTGAATCAACAAGTCAGTCAATCTTCAAAAGCAGGAAGCTGTCCTTTGGCATGAAAGTGATTTCGGGTCAAATTCACAAAACTATAATGAAATTCACACCAAAATTAAATATGATCCAGTGCAATAATTTGGTAAATAGAAAAAATTATACTTGTCGATGCTTCCATCAACTCATGACTTCAGATCAGATCTAAGGAGCAGCGAACCCAAGCACTTGATTGAGGCGCCTCCATAGTTTAGTCCATACGAACATGTCTCTCTTTGATCGAATTGAAGAGAAGCAAAGATGATGCGGTGCTAGTCGCCAAATTTTTATTTTTCTATTGAAAAGGAAGAACTAGGGTTATCCCTTTTTCAGACCAATCAAGATATTTTTTGGATAAGAGTTAGGTTTTTGTGTCTTAGTTATAAAAGAAACGTGTATCCCCTTTAAAAACAAAACGAATACCATCAAACATGGAACCAACTGTTATACCTTTTCAACACTTAATAAAATGTCAACAAATTGATATTTTATTTATCGAAAGAACGATTTCACCTTTACAACATTCTAATGTGTGACCCTATGGGTTATTACAACGTTGGCAATGATTTTAAATCGTATTTAAAATCATAAACAGTGATTGGCATCTAGCAATAAGTCGCTATTAGCCTATGTTATAATAAGATCAATGATTCAGTACAACCTTTCTGTGAACAGTGTTTCAGTGTAATATAATCCTTTTAACAATTATATCCAGGGTTAAACTCAAGGCATGGAACGTACCACCACCTTTATGATTTAATCTGTTTATCTTGATCGTTGAGTAGACTGTTTAAAACAAATCAATATTTGAGCACGACCATGCATTTCACAGTCTCACTCAATCAAGATGCCCATGAATATCACTACAAATATTGTAGGGTTAAATTCCATCGAGATCATTCATAATTTTCATTCGATTCGGGATGTATCCAATAATCACTGTTATCGTCTACTTTGTTACAAGTTACTTTGGATGATATCAAAACACATATATCCTCGAATAAAATTATAATGATTTCAGGTCTGAGGACCATTACATCACTGTCACTATGAGAATAACTTATGATACTATTAATTATATTCCATGTTGTTTTCTCATGGTGGATCAGCCCAATACGCTATTCTCCAATACATATTTATCTCTTGACATTAATATCAATTATATTAATGATCAATGAGATGTGATCATCAGTCAATCAACATACTAGTCTTAATGTTTTATTGTTTTCCTATATAAACAATAAAACTTGACTAGGGACAATTAAGAATTATAATACTTAATATATATATATATATTATATAATCTCGAGTTCAAGTCTTACTCGAACTATATAATTTTGTATTATTATTCTAAGGACTTCTATTATGTTAGTATTTATATTACGCAGTAAGTATAACATAACAGAATGTATATTTTTATTCCAAATAAAACAATAACATCAATAATGTTATTAATCACATAAAATGGATTGCCTCTAGGGCATAAACTCTAACAATCTCCCACTTGCGCTAGATTCAATCTTTCATGTATCGTACTCATGAAACTAGTGTGACCATTAAACTTCTGTTGCGATAGAGTTTAATTCTGTAGGTTTGCAACATTACAACTTTTGCAACTTTGCAGATATGTTTATTTCCTATGTAAAAAACTTCCCATGAGAATTATATTTCTTAAATATATGTTTGGATTGATAGCGAGTTTAAGGTTTTAAGCCTGAGCAATAGCCACATTGTTTTCTCAATTTAAATCATCGGGTCAACAATGAGTTAAGTTCGATTAAGAACTTCATAATCCAAACATTTTCTTTTAGAATCAGTATTTGTTTCTTGTTTCATAACTAAGATTATTCACAATAACTAATGTGTTATCAATATATAACATTTAGAATTATTGTGTCACTCCTACTCTATTTCTTGTCTATACAAGATTCAATGGTATCTTGTGTTCTCCGAGACATTTCGAATTCTATTTCATTCCCATCGGTATCTTAGAGGCTGGCTCTCTTTTAAAATGATACCAATTCGAGCAATAAACATTTTATCCTCTGAGGATTTATATAAATAATATCCATTTGTTTCTTTTGGATATTCAACAAAATAATTATCTGATTTGGGTCAAATCTTATTAGAGGAAGGACGTTCAATAAACGCCTTACATCCCAAATCTTCACATTAGACACACTAGGACATTTCCTAGTCCATATCTTATATGGCTTCTACAAAATTGTTTAGCGGGATTAAATGCAATTGTTCAAAATTTAATTTATTGGAAGATCTATATGACTTATCATTGATCATGCCATGTCTTATAAGGTGCGACTTCTCCTTTCAGACACACCATTTCAGGATGGTGCTCTAAGTAGAGTGAGTGTGAAACAATTTCATACTCATTAAATAATTGGCTTAAATATTCTCGTTGATCTGTCCGAAGAGAATTTATTTTTATCAAAATTGGTTTTGAACTTCATTTTTGAATTCTTTGAACTTTTCTAAGGATTCTAATATGTGTTTCATGAGATACACATATCTATATCTACTGATATCATCAGTAGATATAACAAAGTAATAAAACTTATCTCTAGCTTATGTATTCATTGCTCCATATACATCATTATGTATGAGACCCATTACTTATCACCTATTCACTTTGTCAAGTGAAAGGTGATTCAATTACTTTGCCTAATAAACAAGATTTGCATTCTCTATATGATTTGAAATCAAATGATTTCGAAATTCCATCATAATGGAGTTTTGATATGCTTTTCTGGTTTATATGGTCTAACTGTCAATGCTAAAGGTATGTTGGATTTAAATTATTAAATTTAATCCACTCAGTTTTTATGTCAAGCACATTATAGTTAACGATTTATAAGGATCATCAACTACTTGTGAAATTCCATAGATATTTCATTTAAATAAAATGAATAACAATTGTTCTTTTATTACAAATGAGATTCAAACTTTCCTAAACAAGATTTGTTATAACATTTATTTTAAATGGAATTTCTTAATAACAATTGTTTTAATTATTTAATTAAGCCTGTACATATAACAAGAAGCAGCTTCCTATGGATAATCAAACAACATTTGCTTCATTTCCAATCGTAAATCCACTAGTTCTTTTGTCAGATTTCTATTTATCTTGCTATTTCTACAAATTTACATACATTTATGTGATTTATATCTGGTATGTAATACTAGAGATATATAAGTAGATTGTTATAACATTTTTTATCTTATTCTATTAAAGTCGTACTTCAACTTTCATTTTGAGATCTTCTGTATTTGTCAAATCAATTATGTTTTTAATTCGTTTGAGGACAGTCCTCAAATTTCGACGTTAGTCAAGAAATTTGATTTCATTCAATTTATCTTTCTCAAGGATTAATTTATATTATCACAGTTATTTATTATTTAATATCTACAGTATATAATAAATAAAAATTGATTCTGTGATATTTATTTAATAAAATTTTGACAATCAAAATTTATATTTAACATAACTATATAATTTACTGTAACGACCCGGAAAATCTGAACCAATTTAAAAATTTTAAATTGGCTAAAATAGTGGATTTTAATTATTTAAAATAAATATTTTAAATAATAGCAATGAAAAGTGAGTTTGAATCGACGTTTGAAAACGAATATAATTAATTCTAATTATAAACAAGGCCTGAAATGGCGCTGCAGTTTCAAAAATTGAATTCAAACTTTGTCGGACTGTACCGGGTGCAAAACAAAACAGATTTGAGTGAAACCAAAAATATTTAAATCTGTTAGTGAATACCTTTCTAACGAATCTGAAAAATCGAAGTTTCATAGTGGAAAGGAAAAGTTATGGCCAAATGAATTTTCATAAAGGTCGCTATGGAATTTATATAGCCCGTGAAATTGGCCATTTTGCAAACGACCTCGGAATTCGACGAAACCACTTTTGTTGGATCCAGGATGAGAAGTTATTGCTAGGTTTCAAATTTCATAATTTTTGAAGCTAGTAAGTGAGCGTGGCAAAGGAAAACGTGTTTTGGTCAATTAAAGTTAAATTGGATCGACCAGAAATGGGCCTTTTTGCAAACGGTCTCAGAATTCGACGAAACTAGTTTTGTTGGGACCGCATCGTCAAAACATAGCTAAATTTATTTTTTTGGAATTTTTCGAATCAGTTTGTGGCCCTGGCAAATTGAAATATACGTTCAAATCAAATATTGAATGTTCTATATTTTAATTTGAAGGAAAACGGACTGAAACAGTCGAATGGGCCTACAGAACATATCCCATTGTGTTCGGAATGGGGGTAAAACGCTAGGGACGATAGTCGTTGGGTTTGGATTAGAGTTCGTGTGCGAAAACCCTATTTTTCGAATTAATATAAATATCGGCCAATCAGATTTTTATAAAATAAAAAAAAAATCCGCTTTCTCTCTCCCCGACGTCGATTAAAGGCGAAAAGCCATTCAAACCTTCCCCCTCATTTTCCGATCAATCCACGCCGAATTAGCTCGTGCCACAGTTGAACTTTTTGAAGATCTTCTCGAGATCTTCAAATCCATATAAAGTTTGGATTTTTTCATTGAGTGGTTTGGGAGAATCGAGCTCGGGAAGTTCGGAGGTTTCCACCGCCGCCGCGCCACCTCTAGGCCACCGAAGAGGGCCCCGCTCCAGGCGCCAGCACGCCTCTCCTCCCTCTTCGTCGCTGCGAAGGCCGATCGTCCAACCACTTCACCGTTTGCACGAAAATTCAAAACCTAGTTTTGAACGAAACAGCTGAGGTACGACCATATATATTTTCAACAGTTTTAACACCTTTAAACCGTTGCAAACTTTGAAAAATCATATCTTTTTCGTTTCTTGACGAAACTCGATGAAACAGGAAACATCATGACCGTGTGGACGTCTTCTACATTTTAGAAGAGACCTCATATTTTTCTGAGCCTTCTGCTATTTTTGGTGGAGTGGAACCCAAGGTGAGATTTCTAGTTTATAAACGATATGGAAAACGACGATGTATAAATTATATATTCGATGTATGAGTTATATAAGCGTTGTACACCTCTTGTATACGTGTTGTATAAGTTGTACGTTCGATGTATAAGTTGTATATGCGTTGTAAAAATTATATATGTGTTGATACAGAAGTGAAATGCTATATATATATATATATATATATATATATATACGCCCCTCGTCCACAAACCATGGACGATATTTATTGGTTGTGATTGGTGTGAAAATTGATTGATAGCGAATGGTTGATTGGAATTGTTTGTGGTTGATATTGATTGATTGTGGTTGAAAAATACCCGTTTGTGGTTGAGAAATATTTGGTTGAAACCACATAGGATTAGTTTGTGGAAATGAAAAAAATATACATGCCACCTGCGTGCGAACTAGATGCATGATTCCCCATTGTCAAAAACCGCGAGGTTTTAAGGTAGAGCGAGGAGCCGTACTAGGGACGGTCCCGGTTTTAACTACCCTACCGTTATGCTGCCGAAATTTTGAATAATATTCATGTGTTAGAATTATTTTCATCTGTTGAAACTATATTTATTCGGTGAATAGAAAACCTTCATCTGTTGAGTCGATATTCATTCGTTGGATAGAAATTCATGTGTTGAATGGTATTCGTGTTTTAAATATAAAAATCACATTTTTATCTATATATACAAACAATAGAAAACCTTCATGTGTTGAATCGATATTCATTCGTTGAATTGAAATTCATGTGTTGAATGGTATTCGTGTTTTAAATATAAAAATCACATTTTTATCTATATATACAAACTATAGAAAACCTTCATGTGTTGAATCGAAATTCATTCGTTGAATTGAAATTCATGTGTTGAATGGTATTCGTGTTTTAAATATAAAAATCACCTTTTTATCTATATATATATATATAAACTATAGAAAACCTTCATGTGTTGAATCGATATTCATTCGTTGAATTGAAATTCATGTGTTGAATGGTATTCGTATTTTGAAAGGAATTGTTTTATAATAAAAATCCTATTTTTATCATTAATATGAACTATATAAAATAATCGTGTTTTGAAATAAATTGTTTTATAATAAAAATCATATTTCTATCATCTATATGAACGACATAAAATAGTCGTGTTTTCAAATAAATTGTTTTACATTCAAAATCACATTTTTATTATATACATGAATTGTTAAAAATAGTGAAGTGTTGAAATAGAAGACAGTTAGATAAAAATATCATTTTTATCAAATGTATAAAAAGAATATAGTTTTGAAATCGAAGAAATGATATATATATATAAATAGAATCGAAATATATCGAATAATGAAGCTGCAGTTCGTATTTTGAAACCGTGATTTCAAACGATTAGTGCGGGAGATCCGACTATCGGATTTTCCCGAAATCGCAACCGTTAGGTTCGCTTTGGAAATATCTTTCCAACGGCACCAACTTTGTAAAAATCCAACGGTTGGATTGTCTGGAATGTTCAATTCAAATCTGAAGAAAAACAGCGCCATAATCGATTATATATATATATATATATAATTATATTAAATCGAATAACGACGCTGCAGTTCGTATTTTGAAATCGAAACTTCAAACGATTATACCGGGAGATCCGACCGTCGGATTTTCCCGAAACTGGAACCGTTGGATTCGTTTTGAAAAGCTCTTCCTAATGATGTAAATTTTGTGAAGATCCAACGGTTAGATTTTCAGATACGTGTAAATCAAATCTGAAGAAAAACAGCGTCACGGTCGCTTTATGGCCCGAAGCGTCGTTTTGAATAAATTGGCTATTTTAAAATAAATAAAAATAGTGATAAATCGTTATAAAATATTATAAACGATGTGGATGTGAAATATAGAAACTAACTGAAGGTTGGCTAAGTCGAATGGTTTCTTGGGTAATGATCTGATGTTGGTTTCGGCCTTCGGGGTCAATATTTGGGAAATCGTTCTCTTACTGATTGACGGTTAGTGACTAATGAATTGAAATGATGCGTATGTATGTTTGTGTAGCACTTGTTCATTATATATGCGAGTTGCTCAGAAAGACCGGGTTTATCGCATTCTGAATAATTGAATCGACGATAAGAAATTGAAGATGAAGACGGTGGTCGAAGACCGGAGATCTTCACCTCGTTTGGATGGTAACCGAGGTCCTGATTGGGAGGCATCCCGAAATATGGATAATGAGTGGTGATCGTCCAGACGTACGTGGTGATCGATGGGTTTGCGAGGTATATAGTGCCTCCGGTTTCGTTCAGACCCAGAACGGACTTGCAAATAGACAGTGTGTCTGACATTGGAATTTATTCTGTGTGATTGATAGCCATCAGTTGCACGGTGTGAATTGCCTGTGTGGCATGCTAAGATGCAGTGATCAGGGCTTCTGTTGAAAAGCAAAGTCCTGTGGTGATGATCAAAGCACCGCCTGTGTGGCGTAGCTTTATGTATAACGTAAATTCGCGAGCCTCACACCCCGGTATGAACCAGAAACGGGGGAGGACCTCAGGGAGGGCCTGCGTTTCTTTCTAGTTAGAAGTGGCGTCAGTGGTTTTACACGCCCTGACGAGTTTGACTTATGTGGTTGTTACTGTTGCGAGGCGCCTCGGTTATATCGGACGATCCGGGTCCGATGGAGTCATTCGTTGGCTCATTTACGCCCCAAAGGGCGGGGAAACGCAGTGTTCAGGAATTTTAATCCACATCGATGGACCGGCCCTGACGATCCAAGGGTCGATGCGTTCTGACCCTGAGGCTCGGGCTAGAGAGTCTCGAATTCGGTAAGGACTATCTTTTGCCTTGGTTCAGGACGGAAATCCAATTTCCAAATACGTCACCGTGCGGTTTTGATTATATATATATATATATATATATATATATATATATATATATATATATATATGGCGACATGATATATGGTACCCATGCCGTCTATGATTGATAGTTATGATTGAAATTGTTTTTGAAACATATAAACACTAGTAATAATATCAAATGCTTTTGTTTTATTCGTATCATGCATATTTTGGCCATTATAAGGTAAAACTCTATCCTCCGGTTTGTGTTGCATTGTGTGATGGGAACTGAGTCTTATAATGGCTTCATTTTTATAAAAAGCATTGCGATGTTTAAAAGAATGATTTGTTTTTAAAGCACTGGCAATCCAATGGAGTAAACCCGTTCTACGAAAGTGGCGTGGTCCTGTGATTAGCCATATTTTCAATGTGTTGAGTAGATTTCTCATACCAGTCCCATGACTGACTCGTAGTTTGTTTCACTTTCAAACTCGGGTGCCCCTTTTTCTACACGGGCAGCCTTGTATTCAGGTTTTAGCTGGCTTTTCTGGATAGCTGGAGCTGAAGGTGGATTCTATCATTTATCTCTTTTTATGCTGTTCAGCTCCTATTGTACATATTTTTTTTGTTTCCGCTATAGACATTTATGTATAGCTGAACTATATTTGTACTAAGTATGATCCTGTATACTGTGTAACTCTGATGTTTACGTTTATCCAGTATATTCTTTTGTTCATTATCTGGTGTATTCATTTATTTCTGTTCTGCTATTATCTATTTCTGTGTTATATTCCAAGGATTACCCTTGCCGCCGTCAGTACGGGGTTTGGGGTCGTCTCATTTGGTATCAGAGCTTTGGTTAAGCTTAGTGCTGGAATATAACATATTAACGAACTCGTCAGAAATAGAACTAGTAATGTTCTTGGACTGGTAACTCTATACAGATAGGATCAGCAATATCCTAGTATGAGTAAAGCAGAATCAGAACAACTCGTTAGAGATGGGGTCAGAAGTGCCTCAGAACGATTCGAGGGTTATATGTTTATAAATAACGTATTTGTGATTATATATAAAGGCTGGTTTTAGAAATATGATATTTGAATATATAAAGGATATATTTTTGAAAATATAAAAATAAATTGAGTGATGTTTGCATTGTGTGATAGTAAATTGGATTAATTAAATTATTGAAACGATAGTTAATTTAATTAATAATAGAATGAATGGTAGAATTTATTCGATTATAGCACACATTGAACTGATTAGAAAATAGATAGAAATATATACATGTGCATTATATATGTTTGAACAGGTAAATGGATAGTTGTTGAGTAAAGAATTTATTTGCGTGCCCGACAAATAGGTAAACCTTAATGAGTTGGATGCGAAATATTATTATATCAACTCCTGTGAATGCCATTGGATGCGGAGTGCTGGTTATTCTGTGTGTAATAATAAACGTCGCCATAGGATAGTAACAATTAATTTTGAACTACACTGCATGGCGTACTTCTGAAGATAGGCATACTTCATCATATACCACATAAGCATTTGGGGCTTGTGTGACGAGGTGGAAGATTTACCATACGAGCGAGAGGCTTGTATGGAGATGACTATATTTTACAGGTTGAACTGATGACTGATATGGACTATTTAAATTGTAACGATAAAATTGCCAGATTAATATAAACCCCACACGGGTCTGGAGTTGAAAATAATCACGTCTCTCTAGTTATTAGATATGACACATGGACTATTTATTTCCCACACGGGACGAGGTGACGAGGATTTATCCTCTGGAGCATTTAAAATACACACTCCCTCAGGCTTTGACAGAGTGACGAGAATTTATTCTCTGGAGTTATTATCTATACACGCTCCCCTGAAAACACCAGAATATATCACTATAAATATGTGTATGCTTATTAGGATTTATTGGGTACCTAATACGGCCCAACAAATTTCCAAACCTCTCCCCGTACAAAGGAGGTTATGGCGAAAATTTTCGAAAATTCCGAATGTTAGCCAAATTTTTGAAGAATTTGAAAATTCTCATAAACTGAAAAGTTGGAGAATGGAAGCCAGATTGAACGTAGAGTTGATTAATCAAACCACTTTTGACTTTGTTCCTTTTCGGGGACGAAAAGTTTTAAGTGGGGGAGATTATAACGACTCGGAAAATCTGAACCAATTTAAAAATTTTAAATTGGCTAAAATAGTGGATTTTAAATATTTAAAATAAATATTTTAAATAATAGCAATGAAAAGTGAGTTTGAATCGACGTTTGAAAACGAATATAATTAATTCTAATTATAAACAAGGCCTGAAATGGCGCTGCAGTTTCAAAAATTGAATTCAAACTTTGTCGGACTGTACCGGGTGCAAAACAAAACAGATTTGAGTGAAACCAAAAATATTTAAATCTGTTAGTGAATACCTTTCTAACGAATCTGAAAAATCAAAGTTTCATAGTGGAAAGCAAAAGTTATGGCCAAATGAATTTTCAGAAAGGTCGCTATGGAATTTATATAGCCCGTGAAATTGGCCATTTTGCAAATGACCTTGGAATTCGACGAAACCACTTTTGTTGGATCCGGGATGAGAAGTAATTGCTAGGTTTCAAATTTCATAATTTTTGAAGCTAGTATGTGAGCGTGGCAAAGGAAAACGTGTTTTGGTCAATTAAAGTTAAACTGGATCGACCAGAAATGGGCCTTTTTGCAAATGGTCTCAGAATTCGACGAAACTAGTTTTGTTGGGACCGTATCGTCAAAACATAGCTAAATTTATTTTTCTGGAATTTTTCGGATCAGTTTGTGGCCCTGGCAAATTGAAATGTACGTTCAAATCAAATATTAAATGTTCTATATTTTAATTTGAAGAAAAACTGACTGAAATAGTCGAATGGGCCTACGGAACATATCCCATTGTGTTCGGAATGGGGGTAAAACGCTAGGGATGATAGTCGTTGGGTTTGGATTGGAGTTCGTGTGCGAAAACCCTATTTTTCGAATTAATATAAATATCGGCCAATCATATTTTTATAAAATAAAATAAAAAAAGAAAATTCCGCTTTCTCTCTCCCCGACGTCGATTAAAGGCGGAAAGCCATTCAAACCTTCCCCCTCATTTTCCGATCAATCCACGCCGAATTAGCTCGTGCCACAGTTGAACTTTTTGAAGATCTTCTCGAGATCTTCAAATCCATATAAAGTTTGGATTTTTTTCATTGAGTGGTTTGGGAGAATCGAGCTCGGGAAGTTCGGAGGTTTCCACCGCCGCCGCGCCGCCTCTAGGCCACCGAAGTGGGCCCCGCTCCAGGCGCTAGCGCGTCTCTCCTCCCTCTTCGTCGCTGCGAAGGTCGATCGTCCAACCACTTCACCGTTTGCACGAAAATTAAAAACCTAGTTTTGAACGAAACAGCTGAGGTATGGCCATATATATTTTCAACAGTTTTAACACCTTTAAACCGTTGCAAACTTTGAAAAATCATATCTTTTTCGTTTCTTGACGAAACTCGATGAAACAGGAAACATCGTGACCGTGTGGACGTCTTCTACATTCTAGAAGAGACCGCATATTTTTCTGAGCCTTCTGTTATTTTTGGTGGAGTGGAACCCAAGGTGAGATTTCTAATTTATAAACGATATGGAAAACGACGATGTATAAATTATATAATTGATGTATGAGTTATATAAGCGTTGTACACCTCTTGTATAAGCGTTGTATAAGTTGTACGTTCGATGTATAAGTTGTATATGCGTTGTAAAAATTATGTATGTGTTGAAATAGAAGTGAAATGCTATATATATATATATATATATATACGCCCCTTGTCCACAAACCATGGACGATATTTATAGGTTGTGATTGGTGTGAAAATTGATTGATAGTGAATGGTTGATTGGAATTGTTGTGGTTGATATTGATTGATTGTGGTTGAAAAATACCCGTTTGTGGTTGAGAAATATTTGGTTGAAACCACATAGGATTAGTTTGTGGAAATGAAAAAAATATACATGCCGCCTGCGTGCGAACTAGATGCATGATTCCCCATTGTCAAAAACCGCGAGATTTTAAGGTAGAGCGAGGAGCCGTACTAGGGACAGTCCCGGTTTTAACTACCCTGCCGTTATGCTACCGAAATTTTGAATAATATTCATGTGTTAGAATTATTTTCATCTGTTGAAACTATATTTATTCGGTGAATAGAAAACCTTCATGTGTTGAGTCGATATTCATTCGTTGGATAGAAATTCATGTGTTGAATGGTATTCGTGTTTTAAATATAAAAATCACATTTTTATCTATATATACAAACTATAGAAAACCTTCATGTGTTGAATCGATATTCATTCGTTGAATTGAAATTCATGTGTTGAATGGTATTCGTGTTTTAAATATAAAAATCACATTTTTATCTATATATACAAACTATAGAAAACCTTCATGTGTTGAATCGAAATTCATTCGTTGAATTGAAATTCATGTGTTGAATGGTATTCGTGTTTTAAATATAAAAATCACCTTTTTATCTATATATATAAACTATAGAAACCTTCATTTGTTGAATCGATATTCATTCGTTGAATTGAAATTCATGTGTTGAATGGTATTTGTATTTTGAAAGGAATTGTTTTATAATAAAAATCCTATTTTTATCATTAATATGAACTATATAAAATAATCGTGTTTTGAAATAAATTGTTTTATAATAAAAATCATATTTCTATCATCTATATAAACTACATAAAATAGTCGTGTTTTGAAATAAATTGTTTTACATTAAAAATCACATTTTTATTATATACATGAATTGTTAAAAATAGTGAAGTGTTGAAATAGAAGACAGTTAGATAAAAATATCATTTTTATCAAATGTATAAAAAGAATATAGTTTTGAAATCGAAGAATCGATATATATATTAATAGAATCGAAATATATCGAATAACGAAGCTGCAGTTCGTATTTTGAAACCGTGATTTCAAACGATTAGTGCGGGAGATCCGACTATCGGATTTTCCTGAAATCGCAACCGTTGGGTTCGCTTTGGAAATATCTTTCCAACGGCACCAACTTTGTAAAAATCCAACGGTTGGATTGTCTGGAATGTTTAATTCAAATCTAAAGAAAAACAACGCCAGAATCAATTATATTTATATATATATATATATATATATATATATATATATAATTATATTTAATCGAATAACGACGCTGCAGTTCGTATTTTGAAATCGAAACTTCAAACGATCGTACCGAGAGATCCGACCGTCGGATTTTCCCGAAACTGGAACCGTTGGATTCGTTTTGAAAAGATCTTCCTAATGATGTAAATTTTGTGAAGATCCAATGGTTAGATTTTCAGATATGTGTAAATCAAATCTGAAGAAAAACAGCGCCACGGCCGCGTTATGGCCCGAAGCGTCGTTTGAATAAATTGGCTATTTTAATATAAATAAAAATAGCGATAAATCGTTATAAAATATTATAAATGATATGGATGTGAAATATAGAAACTAACTGAAGGTTGGCTAAGTCGAATGGTTTCTTGGGTATTGATCTGATGTTGGTTTCGACCTTCGGGGTCAATATTTGGGAAATCGTTCTCTTACTGATTGACGGTTAGTGACTAATGAATTGAAATGATGCGTATGTTTGTTTGTGTAGCACTTGTTCATTATATACGCGAGTTGCTTAGAAAGACCGTGTTTATCCCATTATGAATAACTGAATCGACGATAAGAAATCGAAGATGAAGACGGTGGTCGAAGACCGGAGATCTTCACCTCGTTTGGATGGTAATCGAGGTCCTGATTGGGAGGCATCCCGAAATATGGATAATGAGTGGTGATCGTCCATACATATGTGGTGATCGATGTGTTTGCGAGGTATATAGTGCCTCTGGTTTCGTTCAGACCCAGAACGGACTTGCAAATGGACAGTGTGTCTGACAATGGAATTTATTCTGTGTGATTGATAACCATCAGTTGCATGGTGTGAATTGCCTATGTGGCATGCTAAGATGCAGTGATCAGGGCTTCTGTTGAAAAGCAAAGTCCTGTGGTGATGATCAAAGCACCGCCTGTGTGGTGTAGCTTTGTGTATAACGTAAATTCGCGAGCCTCACACCCCGGTATGAACCAGAAACGGGAGAGGACCTCAGGGAGGGCCTGCGTTTCTTTCTAGTTAGAAGTGGCGTCAGTGGTTTTACACGCCCTGACGAGTTTGACTTATGTGGTTGTTACTGTTGCGAGGCGCCTCGATTATATCGGACGATCCGGGTCCGATGGAGTCATTCATTGGCTCATTTACGCACCAAAGGGCGGGGAAACGCAGTGTTCAGGAATTTTTATCCACATTGGTGGACCGGCCCTGACGGTCCAGGGGTCGATGTGCTCTGACCCTTAGGCTCTGGCTAGAGAGTCTTGAAGTCGGTAAGGACTATCTTTTGCCTTGGTTCATGACGGAAATCCAATTTCCAAATACGACATCGTGCGGTTTTGATTGTATATATATATGGCGACATGATATATGGTACCCATACCGTCTATGATTGATAGTTATGATTTGAAATTGTTTTTGAAACATGTAAACACTATTAATAATATCAATTGCTTTTGTTTTATTCGTATCAAGCATATTTTGGCCATTATAAAGTAAAACTCTATCCTCCGGTTTGCGTTGCATTGTGTGATGGGAACTGAGTCTTATCATGGCTTCATTTTTTTAAAAAGCATTGCGATGTTTAAAAGAATGATTTGTTTTTAAAGCACTGGCAATCCAATGGAGTAAACCCGTTCCACGAAAGTGGCGTGGTCCTGTGATTAGCCATATTTTAAAAGTGTTGAGTAGATTTCTCATACCAGTCCCATGAATGACTCGTAGTTTGTTTCACTTTCAAACTCGGGTGCCCCTTTTTCTACGCGGGCAGCCTTGTATTCAGGTTTTAGCTGGCTTTTCAGGATAGCTGGAGCTGAAGATGGATTCTATCATTTATCTCTTTTTATGCTGTTCAGCTCCTATTGTACATATTTTGTTTGTTTCCGCTGTAGACATATATGTATAGCTGAACTGTATTTGTACTAAGTATGATCATGTATACTGTGTAACTCTGATGATTACGTTTATCCGGTATATTCTATTGTTCATTATCTGGTGTATTTATTTATTTCTGTTCTGCTATTATCTGTTTCTGTGTTATATTCCAAGGATTACCCTTGCCGCCGTCAGTACGGGGTTTGGGGTCGTCTCATTTAGACTAAAATACGCTTCCACTCAAATCAATTTCCCTCTGTTTATATACATATAAATATATCATTATATATATAATGGTGTTCCAAGATCCATATCTAGTCGTGCCTTGACCTAGCTTTGGCTAACACTCCAAAACACAACTTCTTAGGTAGATATCTTATGTTAATTATATCGTGTATATAATTCTTGGATCGCATGATGAACATTTTTTTCGTTGAATCATTCATTTGCTCAAATATAGAATAATTCATGCTATTGTCTCTAAGTCCATAATCCTATTATGCAGCCTTAGCTAAATTAGACCCAATAATATTGTCGAAGCACTACAATTACTCCTACCGCATATAACCAAAATAAAAGAATGGAAATGCTTTGGCATTACCTACATACAATGAGACTAAACATTTATGGGATATTGGAAGACTTTACCATGACTTAACATAACAAAATTTTGCTTTAAAGGGAATTTATAATTCGTAGTGAAAAACTATATCGGAACTATTTACATATATCAAATATATGTATTTATATTCGTAATATTAATTGGATTTAAATATTATATATAAATCATATATATATATATATATATGTTTAAATTTAGCATTATATAGGTATCATGCCTATTATTCTTATGAACATTTCAAATTTATCAGTAACTATAATCTTTATACGAATATGAATGGGTATATCCTTGATATATATACATTTTTCTGTGGCTTTAAACTGTAATGTTAATCCCATTAGTCACACCAACAAAATTAGTATCATTAACGTGAACATGTCCTCTTGGCGAGTAACAAACAAATTCAGCTCACATTATTTATTTGCTGATTTTGCAAATGTAAGGCCTTATAGAATTTTGAACTCGGATGTTAAGGCTCAGTATACCTTTACAGGTTAATTCTTATTCATGTAAATATAACAACACTTACCAAAAGCATTCAAAACAAGATTTCATTACCATATGATTTCACATGGAACAAGCTATATGCATATCATATCAATGACTAATATATAAATATGAATGCCATTTACACAAACATTTCTATGCTATAATTTATATGCAACATCCTATTTATGCATTAACATATATAACCAAAATTCAGTTGTACATTCAACCATGTATAATATACATAAAGCTCAGGCTAGAAACAAAACATATATCGTATATATACAAATCATACAGAGATACAAATTCCACGGAACCTTCTATTGTGACATAAAATAAACAATAATATTCACATATGTTTTCAACATAAGGTGACATTTGTGCGTACACACATGCAGTGCAGCATATCTACAGTGCAGATCAATGCAAATTTTTGTCGCTTCCCCTGCTAAAACGATTTTAGTGGTTAAGCTAATGTTTGTAGGTTCCCCCGTTAAACAAGTTTTAACTCATAGGGTTAGGTTAATACATCAAGTGTTTTGATATATATATATATATATATATATATATATATATTCAAGAAGTTAGATACATCGAATGTATACAATGTGTAAGGCATCAAATTAAATACATCAAATGTATATGAACTTAACTGAGTACTGCTATTTGCAACGTATATCAGATATTCATGTTAATACAATAACTTGTAAATTGAGTTCAGCATCAATCCAGTATCATCATGCGATAGTGTAGAATCAATCATCAAGTTATTGTTGCGGTGGTCAATTATTCATATTTACAATATATGAATATTTATGCACACACACACACACACATATATATATATATATATATATATATTTCAATATATATATATACACTTATTACATACATACATTAGCAGGGCCAGTTGCTATTTTAGTTTGTATGTGTTATTCAGTGGGTTTTGTTTCTAAATCAAACTAATTAAATATTCTTGAGAAAACATACTCAAGTTCCAATATATGCAGTATGACAATGGCATATATTATATGTACATAAATTTGATTCCAAGACAAAAAAAATCTATTAGCTATCATAAATATCCAAGCAGAAATCTATGAGTAATGTTTCAAAATTTTCTCAATGTCAAATTTTATCATAAGAATATGGATAGTTCGAAATGTAAAAAATCATATTTGTTTTCAGCTCCAAAAACTATAGTTCATCAAGTTTATAAATATGAAATCAACATCACACTCAAAATTAATCTGCAAAGAAATTTAACATATTCATAAATATATATCTATATATATACACATACACAATTATCAAAAAAATGTAACACTTGTATTATATATATATATAAATATACATACACACACATAGATATATATATACACACACACATACATACATATATATATATATATGTACGTATTCCAAATTACAGCCCCAAACAGGTTCTATTAATATGTCTAAATAGATGTAACTAATAAAATTCAGCTATGTACCTAATTTTAGTACATCTAAGGAGGGAGAAAAGTTCCGAAAATACGTACATAAGAGTATGTGTATATTGACTTAAAAGAAGGTATCAAAATCATTAATACTGACTTAAATTTGTTAAATGTCGGTATATTATCTACAACATTATATAATGGAATGCACAAATTATTAAGTCAACAATACACATACCAAATAGTTATGTTTCATGTTTTAGAAGGTGAAATATGGTAGCTTGTTTATATCACCTTATTAGAGGATCAAAGTTTTAACACTATTTACTTATATGCATTTTTAACACCAAAAACAAGTTGATATATACAGCAGATTTTAAACAGTAAGATTATCAACCAATTTGATAATTATATAGTATCTTAATACATGCATATACAAATGGTGTTAAAAGGGCAAGTCATTCTTGCCTTGTATAATTTTATATCTATATATAAACATATCTGGTATAGGGGATTATAATGTGAAAGAAAATCTATGTAGAAACATTTGCAACCATCCCATTTATAATAATAAAGTGATCTATAAATTTAGTCTCAGTGATGACGACAGGTTTAGGAGTGAGCAATGTTTATTACTCTGATTAAAAGATCAAATCTTGTTAATGTTTTGTATAAAGCGAGGATACATTATTGTTTCATGACCAATATCAAATCAAATTTGGTCTTTGTCACAAAATTTATAGGATCATAACTGTAAAACACGTAAGTCAAACAAGCTTCGATCATTATTTCAGAATTGTTTACTCATATAGAAAAAACTAAAATTATGCAATGTATAAACATTATAAATGTCAAATATTAAACCGAGTTTAAACAAAATAGTTTTGTTTCAAATATCACTGTTTTATAGCTAGATCAAAGGGTATCATTGTATACTAGATACAAAAGGATTTTCAATTCAATCCAGATCATTAAATAAAATCATGATATCATATTTACTTTGATGAAACATAGATCCAATGATTATTCATCAATTCAAAACTCAATATCTAATATTAAATAAATATTATCTTTATCAGCAAACAGTTTGGAATTAAATATTGAAGTTGTCAATAGGTATATTTCATCCGTTCCAGATAAAATCAAGCCATGAAGTCTGAAAAACTGATCAAGTTAATCTCTTCTATATTTACAAGCAAATATGTTTGTTTTATACTGAAAATAATACTAATATTAAGTCATCAATGCTGACTTTCAGTATTTTGACTTACTAACGGTTATCAGATATATTTTTTATACATATATATACTTTATATATATATATGTGTGTGTGTGTATATATACACACACATATATATAAAACATATAAAGACAACAACTAATCAACCCCTTTTCAGGTTCAACAAACAAAATATATCTAAGGAAATTAATATTTCAAAATCAAAATAAATTTTCCGTACCTATCCTGATCAATCAAAATGAGTTTTTGATTTATATACAGGGTTCTAAAATAAACTAATAGGGTAATGGCAATTTTAAATTTTGGTTGAAAAACAGATATACTAACATGTTTCCATATTTATTTAACATGTAAGAAATGGCAATATAACTTTATTAATATCAAATATTAAGTCTTAGTTTCCAGAATACATTGCAGAACACGATTCTATTAATAATGGAACAGATTCATCTCATAGTCATGCTTTATACCTATTTCTTTCATCCTATTTTGTCCTAATATAAATCGAAACTTATTTAATAAATCTAATCTTCAAATTACCAAATATTACAAACCTCGCTCTAATACCATTACAAGTGATTTTGGGTTAAATTCACATTTGAAATTCACACCAAAATAAAATAGGATCTAATGTTATAATTTGGTAAATCGAAGAAATTATACCTGTTGATGCTTCCATCAACTCATGGCTTCGGATAAGATCTAGGGAGCAGTGAATCCAAGCGCTTGATTGAGGTGCCTCCATAGTTTAGTCCACACGAACATATCTCTCTTCGATCGAATTGAAGTGAAGCAAAGATGATGCGGTGCAAGCCGCCATACTTTTGTTTTTCTACTGAAAAGAAAGAATTAGGGTTATCCCTTTTTCAGACCGATCCAAATATTTTTCAGATAGGAGTTTGGTTTTTGTGTCTTAGTTTTAAAAGAAACGTGTATCCCCTTTGAAAACAAAACAAATACCATCAAACATGGAACCAACTGTTATACCTTTTCAACAATTAATAAAATATCAACAAATTGATATTTTATTTTTCCAAAGAATGATTTCACCTTTACAACTTTCTAAGTGTGTGACCGTATGGCTTATTAAAACTTTGCAATGATTTAAATCATATTTAAAATCGTAAACAGTGGTTGGCATCTAGCAATACGTCACTATTACCCACATTATAATAGGATTAATGATTCGATACAACCTTTCTGTGAACAATGTTTCAATGTAATATAATCCTTTTAACCATTATATCCGGGATTAAACTCAAGGCATAGAACATATCACCCTCTTTATAATTTAATCTGTTTATCTTGATCGATGAGTAGACTGTTTAAAATAAATCAATATTTGAGCACGACCATGCATTTCACAGTCTCACTCTTTTAAGAGGCTAATGGATATCACTAGAAATATTGTAGGGTTAAATTCCATCCAGATCATTCATAATTTGCATTCAATTCGAGATGTATCCAATAATCTCTATTACCATCTACTTTGTTACAAGTACCTTTAGATGATATGAAAAAAGAAATATCCTGGAATAAAATTATAATGATTTCAGGTCTGAGGACCATTACATCACTGTCTCTACGAGAATAACTTATGATACTATTAATTATATTCCATGTAGTTTTTTCACGATGGGTCAGCCCAATATGCTACTCTCCAATACGTATTTATGTCTTGACATTAATATCAATTATATTAATGATCAACGAGATGTAATCATCAGTCAGTGAACATACTAGTCTTAATGTTTTATTGCTGTCCTGTATAAACAATAAAACTTGACTAGGGACAATTAATAATTATAATACTTAATACATATATTATATAATCTCAAGTTAAAGTCTTACTCAAAAAATATAATCCCGTATTATTATTATTTTAAGGACTCCTATTATGTTAATGTTTATATTACGTAGTAAATATAACATAATAGAATATATATTTTTATTCCAAATAAAACAATAACATCAATAATGTTATTAATCACATCAAATGGATTGCCTCTAGGGCATATACTCTAACATGGCATTGCGTTATTCAAGTTAGAATAGTCGACGCATGTTCGCACTTCCCATTTCATTTCTTGACTAGTTCAGGTTGGAAAGCCATTCTAGATTGAGGGAGTCGCTGATAAAACCATCGTCGAGTAGCCTATCCAACTCCTCTTTAAGAGTCGTCGATCTTTCTAATCCTAAGATTCAGCATTTTTGTTTGATATGATGGTACTTTGGATTTTTACCAAGCATGTGATAAGCGTTTCCTAGGTCAATGTCATACATGTCGGAGTGGTCCAAGTGAATACATCTAACTTGGCCCGTAGAAATTCCACAAGTTCTTCCCTGATAGATGGATGGATCTATGATCTAACTTTTAAGATTTGAGATGGGTTGGTAAGGTTGATCGCGCATCAATGGTTGGTTCCAATGGATAAGCCCTTTCGTACTCGGGCTCTTCGTCCTTCCATGGATCGAAATTCTAGGAGAGACGGTTATGACGTCTGATAAAGGATGTTGAAAACAAGGATTTTGATTAATGTCAATAAAGGAAGAGAATGGAAATCATGTCATGAGGTTATATATATGTATGTATGTATGTGTGTGTGTGTGTTGAGTTGTGTTATATTAATGTTAAAGTCTATCCTCAAGTATGACACGAATATACAAAACAAGGTGTGTATATATATAAGGCTTTAAAAGGCCTAACTGTACAAACTCAGCTCTACCAGTCGACCGGTAGAAAAATAACCAGTCGATTGGTCAGCGAGTTTTTGTACATAATAGCTAGTTTTAAAAAAGGTTTTAATCCAAACATTTTAAAGTATGATTTAACCAGTCGGCTGATGGTTTTTTGACCAGTCAACTGATTCGAAACAGAAGCCTTTTTTATGAAGAGTCACCTTATTTCATAAAGAGATTTCTCTTTAATTATTTATGGAAATGGACGCAACTTTTTACTGAAACCTATCTTGAAGGAACGCTACTTTCCACTATTATATAAACACTTCAAACGTGATTTTATCAATTATTATTCTATTCTCTCTATTTTCTGAAATTACACTTCTATATTCTTTGCAATATAAAGCTCTCCCAAATTCAAGTTACTTGTTGAATCTTTGATATCATTTCACATCATTTAATTCAACAAGCAACAAACTTCCTTCAAATCTTCGCATTCACTTGAAATACTTGAGGATAAGATTATAGGAAGGGTGTACTTCATCGTGACTATTCCGTGTTGATTAGTGAACACATTCAACAGTCAAAAACCTTTGTAAAGTGTGAAGTCCTGTGTGGGTGCTCAGGCGGGAACATCCTTGTTGGTGCTCGGGTGTATTGTGACCTATTCCTCCGGAATAATAGAGGGCGTGATAGTGAATTCCGAAGAGGAGCTTCATGACTGGACGTAGGGCAGGAAGTCTGAACCAGTATAAAATTCTTGGTGTTGTTTCTTATCGCATTTACTTCTTATTTGTGATATATTTATCTGGCTTAGCTTTTACATGCATAACTATTGTAGATTACTAGTTAGTTTATTATTTCCGCTTTATCTGTATTAATACCCTGCTTAAGTCGTATACACCGACTCTTTTCATTTGGTATCAGAGCAAGACCATCATTTAACTGTAAAACCGTTATTTGATACATAGTTAATATGGATAACAACACTAGTGCTAACAATAATACTGGATATACTGAAGGCCAGTCAACTACAAGGCCACCCTTCTTTAATGGCATGAACTATAGCTATTGGGCTACATGAATGAGGATATATATGCAAGCAAATAGTTTTGATGCTTGGAACATCACACAAAAAGAGTATACACAACCTACTACTCTATACGCTGAATGGCCCACAAATGAAAAAGCAGAGGCTACCGCCAATGCTAAATCCATGAATATGTTACATTGTGCTTTAGATAGAAACGAGTTTAACCGGGTTTGTATGTGCAACACAACATACGAAATCATGAGAACACTTAAAGTAACTCATGAAGGAACTAGTAATGTCAAACAAAGCAAGATATCTATGCTTAAAAACCAGTTTCAAAATTTTAGAATGAACGAGAATGAGTCAATAAATTACATGTATTCACATTTTCAAAACATTTATCATTCTTTATTAGGATTAGGAGAAAAATATTCTGATTTTGATATAGTTTCAAAAAATTTAAACTCTTTGATAGATGAACGGGAAAGAAAAGTATTAGCTATCGAAGAAGCTAATGATCTTTCTACTATGAAACCAAAAGAGTTAACCGGTAATCTCATGTCCTATGAAGTAAATTTGCAAGCAAATAAAGCACATGTACAAGATAAGAAAAAAAAATAGATTTCCCTGTTGAAAAAGAAGATTCAGATTCAGACGAAGAAGATATTGCTTTTGTAGCAAAGAATTTTAGAAAGTTTCTGAAGTATAGAAAAAGCCAAAGCAAGAATGTAAAAAAAAAATTCATCAAAAGAGCCTGGCCCTGCATTGGTGGAATCCTTTAATTGTCACAAGACCGGACATTATCAAAAGAATTGTCCAGAATTGAGGAAAAATAACAAAAAGGAAAAATCAAAGAGATGAGCTTTTTCAGTCACTTTGGATAACTCGGATTCATCTTCTGAAAGTGACGGTGACAGTGAGCAAGCAAATGTATGCTTCATGGCTAAGGATACTGATGTAAGTGAATTTACTTTTGATGAATTAGTAGAAACTAACACTGAAATTTTAGAATCTAGAAAAATGTTTAAGTGAAAATTTAAACAAGCTAACGAAGATAAAAAGAAAGCCGAATTTGAAAGAGATCCTTTAAAAGATGAAAAAGAGATTTTAGATGACGAAATTAGAAAATTACAAGAATCTCTGCAAATTCTCAAATTTCTATGTTGAGTCCAAAAATCGAGACTCAAAAGAATAAAAATGATTTATTAGCTTTTGAGAATCATGACTTAAATACTAAAGTTACAATTATAGAATTAGAAAGTTCTAGTTGAAAATTGAAATTAGAAAGCATTTCTAAAAATGTTAACAGTTTTAACAAAGGCAGAGAGAATTTATCTAAAATATTGGAAAATTCTCAATCGTTTTTTAGTAAAAAAGGACTCGGATATAATCAAAAAGTTCAATTAAAAAGGAAATCCAGTTTTAAAATTTCTAATATTAAATCGGAAATTTCTAGTAGTAAATTAAATATTTCTACTAAGAAAACCTACTCGAGAAATATTGATATATGGGTTTCGAAACCAATAACATCCTTATTAGAAATAAATATATTAAGAATTTTTTTGATTCTGTTCATAATAATGTTAATTACATTTTCAAAAAGGATCCTGAACCCTCTTGGGTTTGGCTTCGTAAGATTTAACCCTTAGGACCCTGACGGAGGAAGTGGATACCATTTTAAATTCTATTTTTTTTGCAGGTACCACAAATATTTATGTCAGTGACTAGCTCGAACAAAAAGGAGTTTTTTAATACTTACTCATTTCTGTAAGTTATTTTTTTAACATAAACTTCTAAAAATATTCTTCTATATATATATATATATATATATAGTTTACTTAATATAATTCCTCTTTAAGTAAAATAGAAATACTATATTTTAGCACATCAAACCATTCATTAAATATACTATACCTAGTTTTTAGCTAATTTATTTTGGTTTAAAGGAACGGTTAAAACTAGTTTTACCATTCATTTGAGATACTGTATTTAGTATATACTCTTGCATGAATTCTTGAGAAAAGTATTTTTTCTTTAATCAAAACAATAGAAAACGTTATCCAAAAAATGTCTTGTATCATGTCAAAGAAAGAGAGCTCCCCATCAACATCAACTAAATCCTCTGAGAAAACATCATCTGATTTGATTAATATTATCACATCTCCTACTCCAAATAAAGAACCAACACTTTGATGGCAAGATTACCGAACCAGATATACTCCGGATGCCTAGAAAAGAAGAGAAGTTTCAGTATCTCCATCAACAAAAGATAAAATAGATGAAATTCGTCATTATCAATATGAACATATAAGGCTACAAAGAGAATTATTTTTTGAGGAAAAACAGACCTCGGATAGGTTGATGTTTTTAAAAAGAGTTGTACTCCGTATATGTGGTAGATCGGCTGTAGTTGAACCTAGACACCATCCTCTTTCTATGACTCCTGAACACCAAAACCATCTACTTCATGGAATTCTTGGAAAAAATCTCCAAAGAGCAAGAAGGAGAGCCTGAATTCTTGGGAAAAGAACTATCAAGAGAATGAGGTATATGGCTCTAAGACTCCAAGAAAATCAACCTCATCTGAAGAACAATAATACGTTAATCAGAGAAATACTTTTCTTTGCTCAAATAAGACTTGCATTGATGGAAAATGCAAAAGCTCATGTCTTGTTTTTTTCTTTAATTCGTTGTAATAATTATGTATTTCTATTATTTCAATGAAAATACATAATCTCTTATCAAGAAAAGAAACTAAACACAAGGTGGGTAATCAAGAATACAATTCAAAATTATAAATATAAAGGATGTTGTTCATATTAACAGCAACTAGTCGACTGTTAAGATATAAACCAGTCGACTGGTAAAGGGAAACTCGAAAACTGGATTCCTGCTGTATACGGTGCATTTTAACCCCACTACCCCTTTTTTTCTCAGCTTATATAAAATCTTCTAAAAACCCTAAAAACTCCAAATTTCATCATGGCACCTCCTAAACGTCAAAGAGATATTGGATCATCTTCAAGAACAAGATCAAAGAAGCCAGTAGAACCCTCTATTGATCAATGGCTATGGAATGACCTAACCAAGAAAAGATGGAAGCTTTTATCAAATTTGAAATTCATCCCAGGGCCTTTTGCAAAATTTGAAGACTTTTATTCCTATGGGTTACAACAACTAGCTCATCAAGGTAGACTCGAATCACTCTTAGATTATTCTTAAAACAATATCAAAATCAATATCACCATGATAAAGCTATTTTTGGCTGATATGAATTTGGATCATCAAAATCCCACTAATTCACAAAATTGTGTTTGGAGTATTGTTTGAGGGCAACCTATCTTCATTTCTATTGAAAGACTTGGTCAAGTTTTAAATTCACCTACGGATGGGATAGCTTTTGTTGACGGCAAAAAACGTCGTAAACACCAAATATTCCAATTACTAGGAATAACTAATTTGGTCATATCGACAAGAGTGGAAAGCAGTAATTAACACAAGAGATTTATAGTGGTTCAACCTCGTGAGGGCCCTACGTCCACTTTGAAGCATTATTGGAATATTATTGATCATAAAAGGTTACAAGGTTGATACCATCTCATGACATCTCATTACATTTGCTTCTAAGCTATATGATGTCATCATTATCATTTATGATGTCATAATTGACATATATTACAAAATATAGGAAAAAGACACTTTTGCCCTTCTTCTTTCTCAAAGTGGAGATTTCATTAAAGGAGCTCTCATGAAGTCTCAAGTTCTCAAATTCCAACCCCTTTGAAGTGTGATGTTGTGGGGTATTTATAGGAAAGGGTTTAGGTAGGATTAGGTAAAAATATGGGACAACACCCAGAAATTCGCACCTGGCACCTGCACATGCCAAATTTTCGCACCCAGCCCTGGGGTGCGAATTTCGCACCCCGCTCGGTGCGAAATTCATAGCTCGTGGGTATGAAATTCGCACCCCATGGTATAAATTTTGCCCCTTGCTGGGTGCAAATTTTGCACCCTGCTGGATGCAAATTTCGCACCCCAAGGGGGTACGACGGTCGCCTCTTGGGGTGCAAAGTCCATGGGTATAGGTGTTTTGGGGGCCCCGGACCTTGGTTTAGCAATGTTTGGAGGAGCGGCAAGGTTCACGGAAGTTGCTGGTTGAATCCTGACTTTGAGTCAATCTGGTAATTCTGGGCAACACCCTTGTTGGCAGAAATTGGACGAATCGCGCAGTGCCCACTGCCACCGAGATTGTGGGGCCCCGGACCCCCACCAGCGTTGCGCCCGGACCGCTTGACAACTCGCCTTCGGCTCGAAGCATGGCTCTGCTGCGGACGGATACTGCTGGAGGTCGCGTTTAAGGGATGTGGTATTCTGCTAGTAGCCAAACTCGATTCTTCTAGTACTAGACCCCGGATGATATTGGCAATGCCTTTGGGTTGTAATATCATGCAATATGTTGAGTCCAGCGTGTCTTGCGTACTTTGGGGAACCGGACCAAAAGGCCAGTTAATAGCTTTATCTGAATTAAATTGTGAATTTGGGGTAAGAGATTAAGTAAGCCATCTCTTTATTGATGATGACTCGGACGGATCTCGAACCAAAGGGTTACTACCTAATGCAAATATTCTTTACCATGTTCTTGCTCGAACAATACTACCACGATCCGGAACACATGATCTTGTATATTCAGATACTTTTCGAGCATTGTACGCTACTATGGTCACATAAAAATAAACTGGATGCAAACAATTATGGACCATCTCCTTCTCTATACACATGGAATGACTACATATTTTCACTATGGCGAATACTTAATGGGAGTTTTTGAAAGTGCTAAAATTCCTAAACCGGATTCCGAGAAAATTGAAATAAAAATCTTAGATAAAAAGAATTTGAAACAAATGCATATGCCTCCTCCAACTATACGAATCATGAGTATAGAAAGTTGGAAAAGAGAAGTTTGGATCAACCATCATCAAGTACTACTCATGCTAATCCCGAAGATGTCCGACTAACGAAACCTTCTCAAACGTCAAGACAAGCACTTGATGTAGTTGCTCGCAACCAACTCCTTTTAGAAGAATGGCTTAAAATAATGGATAAAAAGTTTGACAAAATCAAGGATTTTCTTGGAAGGATGTGGAAATCAATTTCATGCTCTCTTGTGGCTACTTGCCATGTGACGGATCCAGAAAAACGGCCCATTTCTCCTCTCAATTGGACTTAAATTTATTTTAGTAGTACGATGTGTGTATTGTTTGTTTAAAGCATCTTTTAGTTACTGTACTAAATACATTATGACTCGTTTGCTTTTGGCTGTATAAAAACTTAGGTAGGAAGTTTTATATTTTGGTTATGTTAAACATTCTGCATGTGTGAAACAACTATGTTTTATTCTGGTTCAATGGTTTATATGTTATTCGATTACTTTGTGCTTATTGTGTTTAATTACTTTTTAATCGATGGAAAAGGGGGAGAAATATTTCTCCTATGATGAATCTATTTATATATATTATATGCTCTTAATAATGAATCTATATATTGGGAATATATGTGCTAACATTTTGTTGTAGGAATCAAAATGGTAATTTTATAAATTTTTGAATAAACTAACAAAATGTTGCAAAAATTTAGGGGGAGCAAATACCTAGGGGGAGAAAATCAAATATGTTGTCATCAATCAAAAAGGGGGAGAATGTTGAAAACAAGGATTTTAATTAATGTCGACAAACGAAGAAAATGGAAATCATGTCATGAGGTTATATATATATATATATCTGTGTGTGTGTGTTGAGTCGTGTTAGAATGATGTTAAAGTCTATCCTCAAGTATGACACGAATATTCAAAACAAAGTAAATATATATATATATATAAGGCTTTAAAAGCCTAATTGTACAAACTCAGCTCTACCAGTCGACGGTAGAAAAATAACGACTCGACTGGTCATCGAGTTTTTGTACATAACGACTAGTTTTAAAAAAGGTTTTAATCCAAATATTTTCGTGACTCTTTAGTTTGTCGTTGTTAGGATTGGGCTTGAACTGAGCGATCCCTTTTCCCTTTGTCGAAGCTTTCTCCAACTTGTTTAACTTTAACGGTATCTTATGCAGAATCTTGGTTCGGGTTATTGGGGTGGCCAGCTCAAGCAGCCCTGTTTGTGTGCGCTTCTTCATAGATCAGGAGCTGATTCGTTTTTTGTAGAAAAATTCCAATGACTTCGGTTGTTTCCTGTCGATATAAGCCCCAAACTCAGAATTAGGTAGTACGCCCATGGTAAGTTGAACAAGGAAGGTGTGAGGCTCGGTGACTTTGACTTCATCCGAGGAGTTATTGAAGCATTCAAGGTAGCTCTTAAGAGTTTCCCTAATGCCTTGGTAGAAGTTAGAGAAGGAGAGTTTGTCCTTCGACTTGGTGGGATTCATTCATAACTGCTTCCCCAACTCGGTACCAACTGGTCGAAAGTCGCTATGGTTCTCAGAGGGTGTCGAGAGAACCAAAGCAGAGCCACACCTTCAATAAAGACGGGAAAGCACTTTCACTTCACTACGTCGGTGGTGCAGCTCAAATCCATGTGCCACTCGTAATGGTTAAAGAAGTTCTAAGGACCACTTTTCCCCAAGTAAGACGTTAATTATTGCAAATTGAAGTATCTCGCTCATTCGGCATTGAGGACGACTGGAGTAAAGGGGTACGTCTTGTACTAGTTTCCCAGATGTCGTTGACATACCCCTGTGTTTCTCTTATGATCCTTTAGACCATGTTGGTCAGAATCACATGCTGGGCCTCTATTGGATTCTAGGGGTCGTGGTCCGCTTCGTGAGTTCGCGGCCTTAGATTCCTTCATAGATGAACATCAGCATCATCCTCGGGTTTAACGTCAACCTCGATTCTATGATTTTGCAGAGGTTGGTTTTGGGGAACTTGAGCCTAT
The DNA here is from genome assembly GCA_030737875.1 of Allium sativum. Lineage (NCBI taxonomy): Eukaryota > Viridiplantae > Streptophyta > Magnoliopsida > Asparagales > Amaryllidaceae > Allium > Allium sativum. The sequence continues at coordinate 741,975,250 of CM060916.1, read as the reverse complement.
TGCGTAGCTGGTTGAGTCGGCGATAAGTTCTGAACAGTGGAAGGCAAAGGTTTCCTTAGAGAGGATTGGGCGCTAGTTCCCGGATCAAGACCAGGCCCCAACCGGGAGCGATTAGAACGATGGGCTCTCTCTCAGATTCTGAGCGGAACTATTTCCATTGATTCATCCGCCTTTGGCTACAACTACTGTGATATGTGTCGGAAGAACATATTTTCGAAACATAGTGATTGGGAAGAGGCACCCTATTGGCTTGAAGGCACGTGATATCCCTATGGGTATTCTTGTGCAGCCTTTGCATCAAGTCAATATTTTTCTTAATATGGTCGTTAAGCTGTCGTTGGGTTTCCTCCAACTTATTGGCCATCTCAAAGAATTAAGCTTACATAACCGGAACTTTCGGGTGTGAGGAAGTCTCCATGTCCATAGTAGTCGAACCTTCCGAAGTTTGTCGTTGCAGAGTGGTTTCCAATTTGATGGTCGAAGGCGCAATAAAAGTAGCTTTTCCTTTCTTCACCATATCTCAAACTTGGTCGGTAAGTCTAAGAAGAACTAAGTAGCACTTCCAAATTTCGACTGAAGATGGTAGGAAAGACAAAGTCTCATTTTCTACGTGAAATAACCAGAATGTTGATGCGCAAAAGTTGGCACAACACCCAAAGAGTTCCAAGATAATGAAACCATACGTCTAGTGTGGAATTTTATGTAGGAAGTAAGTTAACATAGTATTTTACAGTGGTTTGGTTTGCGAGAACCTACATCCACTTTGAAAGTTTTGCTCATTTTATTCACTTCTTGTCAAAGTAAAATGATAAGAACCAGAGTTACAATTGGTTACAAAGGAAATGGTGGAAAGTATGTTCTTTTAGGTCCAAAAGAAGAGTCCAAGTCCTTCTTCCCGAAATTTCTATGCAGGCCAACGAGTCCAAGTCTTCAAGAAGGATGTAAGATCTTCTTTCCAAAGCTCCAAGGTGGTCCATGGTGTCCAAGAGTCAATATATCCTTGCAAAATGTCAAATAAGAAAAATTCCAGCCCTTCTCTCAAAGTAGGTTAGAGGGTATGTATAGATAGAGAAGCAGGTAGGAAGTGGGGCCCATACCCATAATTTTTGTACCCCAAGGTTGGTGCTTAACCTGGGGTTCCAGGTTTTCTCTGCTGCTTCGAAGCCTTGAACTCTTCTTCTCTTTATTGATATCATATTTGCTGATACGAAAGCTCCTCCTGCTGATCCCGCTTCACTAGGTCGAATTCTGGAAGGACTCGAACTCGGGAATACAAAATATGGATTCGAGGATGGGATACGAAAACGGGAGAAGAGTTTGTAACGACCTCGGGATTCATATTTTGGGATACAAATTTGTTGACAATGAGGTATACCGACGTGGAACGCTAAGGCGATTTTGAGCAGTTTTGACGAGAGTTGACGACTTTACTTGTATGGCTCCATCTGGGCTTTATTCTCGGATGTCTTGGCCACACTTCTGGGCTATTTGTCCATGCGATGGGCCAAGTTGTGTAGGCTTGGACTGCTTTTGATATCTGAACTGAAAGGCTGGGCAACAATATATATATATATATATATATCGATTGTACAAGGATAATCATATCATTGGTTATTAAGATACATTCATGTAATATTACTTATCCACATTCATTGATCTAGCAACCTTAAAGAACTTTCTTATTAGACAAGTTATTTAATACACACATGACTTCAAGTATTTCGATATTTATGCTGATTGATTTTTAAACCACTGAATAATATCCATGAATAATCTATAATATGAAAACATATCAATTTAATCAAGCAATCTTCAAGATGATAGTTAAATTTTTGTATATATGAAGATATATGTGCATCCACATATTACATGTATAATAGATTTGAATATTCTTTTTCTCTCCAATTAGCATTTTGGCAGGTCCAAACTATTTAATTTTTTGCATATCATTCAATATCAACGTGAATCCTTCAAGATCTGATGATAATGTTCAAAACATTTGGTTTTGAATCATATCGAGCTTCAGGTTCAAATATGTTACAATTTCAAGTTGTTATGTTTTTTCCTTAATTATACCTCGGATATCACTTCCGAACATTAATTATGATTACTTATTAGATGATAATACACAATTATAATTGCATACAGGAGTATCTTCGGGAAAACATTTATTGCTTCCGTGAAAAATATGATATGAAATACACACACACTATCGCCTCAGGAAAATGCCTTATGATATTTCTTCAAGAAATAGTTATGCATATAATATTCCTTCAAAAATAATTAAGAATATGCCCCTTAGGATATAATTAAATACATGAATATTGAATAGTGTGTTCTAGAGATAGTTTGGTTTCTTACATGTTGGGGAGGTTCGACATAATTATAATGAGATATATAATACACATTATATAGCATTCAAATTTTAAGCTTGAATTAAATCTAAACTATGTAGAAACCCATTATAATATAATTTATATAGTTTAATAAATTTACAATTACAAAATATATAGGCATATCTCTTATACAGATATATTTTTCATGACTTCTTCTGAAGTTTCATATTTCTCTATAAGAGATATTCTACATGCACTACTTTTGGAATGTCATATTAATACAAAATATCATTTTCTATAAAACTTACATAATTTCTACTTTTGTGGTAGCATAAAATAACTTTCTTGGAAATTTTTGTCGCAAATACTTTTGAACCCTTATATCAAATTTTAATATAGTAAAAAGATAGATGTGTATATAAGAGTCAGATGCAAGTGGTCAAACCATATTGCTTTCAAAGAATGGTATTGCAATATAACATTTCTTTTACATATATGCACATCTCCCCCATGGAATAAGAATAATATCTTCTAGAGAATACTAAAAAGCATTTCTATAACTAGCTACATATATAAACAAAAAAGTTTAAAAACAATGTTGTTTTACAACATATTGTGATTAGAACAAATCAAAGCTGCTAATTCTTTTTTAAATTTTACAGTACACACTCAAACTTCGAGTTTGAGTTACACTAGATCTATCAATAAGAAAGCAACAAAGAGGATAACTGAACTAACGCTACATATGTTGAAATAAAATTTAACTTTGCATCGCACAAAATATACAACCACTATGTATGCTTTTCTATAATTTGAGATAAACAATGGAGAGAAACAACTTATACATATAAACTAAAATGAAATACAAGAAACATGAATCAAAATGTCATTTGACTTCATACTTAGTACATAACGAAAACCCCTTTCTGAGGATAAATTTTTTTAAAATTAATTAGGATGGTGCTTGAAATGTTATACAACACAATATCTTCTGGATATTTGGTCAATATAATAAGTAAAAGTAACGATGTAAATAAGATTTAACTCATTTGGAGATTTTTGAATCCTCTTGAACGTACCATCATTATCTCATATGGTGATTTGTTTATCTCTTTTAACTTGTTGAATAAGAATTTTTTTAATCATTTCATATAGTTTCAATGAAGCTTCAAACTATTAAGTCATGAAATATTTCAACTTCATATATTAATGAACTACGGGTCACATATTGTGTTTTCTGGCTTGTGTTTTTTAGCGGCCATTTGCATCAAGCTCAAACTTCCTTCTTGCATACGTGCTCCTCCGGAAGCACACACAATAATAACAGGTTCATACGGTATCCGCGATCTCTATTGATTTGTAATCCATGCACATATATGTCTCTTATTAAAAAATTTATGATTAACTTCTGGTTTTCAAACCTTTTGCAATATTCTACTTAGAGGCTTTTATGTTTTGCTTGGCTAAGAAAAAACTTTAAACTTGTGAACTTTATCAATTTTGTTCTTCGTAATTTAAGACTTTATGTCTTAGAATCTGAGTTATGTAACTTCTAGTTAAAAAATTTATTGCATTGCTTCAGATTATTTACCAGACTTATCTCTTCCATTATTCCTAACACTATTGACTCAAGTAATACATCATATGTCTATTTTAGTTCCAAATATGAATGTACGATATCATTTAGCTTGTTATAATCAATGCATTTAGTGTGTTTATAATAAAGTAATTTAATCCATTATTACAATGACCAAAGCATTATGATAAAAATGAATGCAAATAATGGTTATTTAGTCCAAAACATAAATTTCACTAAAATATGATTTCTTTACAAACATAAGAATCAATGAACCTTATCGAAGAAAAAATGTAGATTTTCAAATCAGCACAAATTATTCTATAAATTTAGGAAATTTAGATTATTTACCAAAGAAAAAATTCATAATTCTATTTCCTTATACGGTCAATTTACATATCATTTAGATATTTATTTTCGTATCAAAATTGCTCTTTTGCATTCGTAAATTTTAGGCTCTCCATCCATTTTTTAAATTTAAATGGTAGATATTAAGCCAATCAATAGGCTTTCGTAAATGTTTCCATTCACTTGAAGTGTGCTAAATCAAAATCGATGTTGGATTTAAACTTAATACGATCTTCTAGAGGCGCGTTGTCCTTATATTTGTTTTTTTAAGAAGTTATGCTATTAGAGAATCCCAAATTATCATAAAACCAATTGGCAATGTGACAGGTGAACTCTTAATATTTATACAGAAATTATTTTACAAATCCTCCGATGTGGGACTTGTCTCAACACACTCTCGCACGTGTGACATACCTTGAGCCTAACACGTGGATTTTATTAGGTGACATGTATAAGTGTGACAATTATGTGCACGTGAATTAAACCGCTCTGATACCATGATAGAGAACTCCAAGTTATCACGAAACCAATTGTCAATATGAAGGGTGGACCCTTAATGTTTATAATGACTTTATTCTATGAATTCCTCGGTGTGGGACTTGTTTCAATACGTCCCCGCACGTGTAGCAATCTCACATGTGATCATTAGGTGTTATGTGGGCAAGTGTGGCTTCTGCACACGAATTATTTCATGCTCTGATACCATGTTAGAGAACCCCAAATTATCACATAATTTATTTGTACAGTAAAATTGTCAAGTGGTTATGTAGCGGTGGATGTGCAAAAAGTTATAGCGATGATAGAGCGGGATATATAACAGAGGTGTAAAAAGGTTCATTATATAAAAGAACACATATATAAAGTTAAATTATTATAATTTAAACATCATTTGTGTAGAAGAAAGTAACACTGTTGAATCTTGTATAACAAAACAAAATAATATCACAGTTAAGCATACTAGATTTGGTGGATACAATAGTTTTCTAATTTATATTGAGCTAAAGCACTCTTTACACTAGTATTTAAGATTTAGCTTGAAGAAAAACTAGTCAAATCAACGTCTATATATTAGTATTTCTAAAGCAGGAGCTAAAAAGCCTCGATTTAGCAAGTGTAATGGAAAATAGTAAGGCATAAAGCGGATCTTCTGTTCATTGGTGATAAATTGAAATAGCATGACAGTCGAAGAGTGTTATGTTTTATAGCGGGATTTTGCGAGGCTTTAACTACACAGCTAAAAAATAATAAAATATTTATTTTAGAAATATAAATCATATAGCAAAATCATTTTCAAAGAATTCATTTAAATTAAAATCGAACAAAAAAGTTTCCAAAATGAAAACATCACTTATCACGCATCTTTAGATTACTTAAATCCATATCACAAACAAAAATCTAATCAAATCTTATAAATTTATTTGAATCAACACAAAAATTCATCAAATTTTAAAACTTGCTTTCTACAAATAAAAAACTTAAATGTATACAACAATAATCAATTCAAATCGAAATTTTGAAATCAATACCTTCATATTTTATTTTTAAATCGTGTTCAGGTCTCAAAATATATCATTTTAGCACTATGTTAAGATCTATAATAAATAAGATCAGAAGGATAAATAAAAAACTAACCAGATCTATAGTAAATATGTTTTTTTTTTTTTTTTAAAATGGGTAAACCGCCTCGTTAAAAACCTGAACTAAAACTCAGTGTGAGAACTAGTCAGGGAAAAAGAGTGCGGTGCTTTAGTGATAACACAACAATAAAAATGTACAGCATTGTATTCACTGGCCATCAATTCTCAAAAACTACTGCTGGCAACCCAAAATAAAACATAAAACAACAAACATTACTTCGACTATAATTGAAGCCACCGACACGTGCCATTCATAAAACACAAATATGACAAGCCGAACAAGAATTAAAAGCGAGCCAAAGCTTTAACAAAATGAATAGACATTAAATGCCTAAAAATTATCAAGCCTGAACATCCGAATCACCCGGAAACAAGGAGGTTAACACCCTATCTTTCCCCAATCGCGATGTCTTCTCTCGTACGATTCTTCATCCTGTTCGATTTCTATAGTATGTACCTAACCTTAATCTCAATGAATTCCCATCTGTGATACTTACTCCACGTTTGATTCCTGTGAATTCCTTGGTTCCTCTCGTTCCAGATTTGATATACGGTGATTGAAATAGCACTGCAAGCTGCATCTCGGCAGTAAGAGGCGATGGGAAAGCTGTTCTTCAGTGTCATCAGTTCTTATGCTAGGTTCAACGTGTTCGTATTTGATGGAGTAATCCTAAGCTTGATCCTACATCTATCCCATAAGTATGCAGAGTAAGGACACATCTTCATTACATATGTTAATCCCTAAAAAATCCATATGCACATTGAATAGAAAGTATCAGGGCTGGTCGTGTGAAGGGTTATCCGAAGCGCTTAAATGGCTCACAACGGACGGAGTGCGACTGCACAAAGCAAGATGCAGACGCCAAGCCCAAGACAAGTCAAATTCCGCCATCATAACCGATGATGGTGACATGAAATGATTACAAGACGTTCAACTTAACAAAGGGAAGGATCGAATATCGCACGAAGTCGCTTTGCCCAGCAGGAATGCTCGACCTGGCATTAAAGCTCGGTCACGCATATCAGGACGGAAATCCAGGTCGCATATATGTATATATCTGAACAACCGTCCATAGATGACAACACCTGTCGCTTGATACTCAAACCAAATGCCTACCGATCAGCCATACACCAGTCTTCGAAATAAGCGCCTGTAAATCTTAGAGTCGCAGACCCGGTCAGTCATAACACTATCGCTCGCTCACCAAATCAAACATAACCACACTAAGGTGTCATGGCCGACTTGTTCCCTCGTTTCATCATCAAACAAGTCTCTCGTTCAACATAAGTAAGAGTGACCTCATAACATAGCTGCGAAGCCAAGCAACATCATACAAAGGCAACACAAAGACGAGTGCCCTTGGACTTAGAAGGACGGTCGCACAAGGGGCAGAGGAGGCTCAACTCCAAATCTGCATCCCACTCTTACAGAATCTCTTGAGGCACTCATAGAACGCTTGCTTACATGGATCTTCTCAGCTATTCAAGATACTCGTTCCAACGAGTCGCCCGCACATGATAACTGGATACAGCCACGGACAGCTGGCTACAGCTAGCCAGTGGCATGGTCGTAATTAACAGAATGAACGATCATGGCCCGGATAAAGGAATTCCAAATCATTTACCAAGGGGGTTCACCTATAAATACACGATGGCTACCAACGTGAAAAAGAGGAGGAAAAAGGACCACGATGTACTGCAAAACTTCATCCTGAACCACAAATTCTGCCATGGCGACAAATACAACCCGATGAAGTGGGAAGGCGAAGACATCCTTCTTCTCAATCATTAATTCATCCTCCTTATTAAACTCTGCTATTCTCTTGTATAATTCCTCTGATTGAAATACATAGGGAAGGTATATTGAGTGAATATCGAGATGTATGAAAAGAGAGAGAGAGCTGATGTGTTCTGTAATTCTCGTTATAAGGCAGGAAATCACCTTCATAGTGAACGTAGGCCTCATTAACGGCTTAACCACTCTAAATCTCCTCTCCAATTTACTTTTTTTTCGTATTTTTGATTTTTTATTGCTAATTAAACATCGCTCCATTTATTTCTTACCGAACTGGTGAAGTACAGTTTAGTACCTTGGGTGTTTAGACCATTTTTGGTGTAAACATTTTGGCACCCACCGTGGGGCCGTGTTTTGCCTTTTTTCATTTCAGATACGACGAGATTTTCTGGGAGGCACTGTGCTTACGATCATGAGAACGCTAAGGAGAATCACTGATGAAGCCAACAACTCCAACGACGGCATCAACATTGTCACATCGCTAAATAGTGATTCCGAGGAAGGGGAGCTGCCGGATATTACGGAAACTGTAACTAGGGAAAAACTGGAGGAAGCGGTGACAGGATTAACGAGTCAAATAGCTATTGCAAGCAGCGCAAGGATGAAGAAGCTTGAATCGATACTCGCCATTCAAGCCGCTACCGCAAAAGCCGCTCTAAGCACCACTTGTTCCTCGCTGGCTCGAACGAATCGCGAGTCAAAAACAGAGCTCCCCGCTCCAAACTCAAGACAACAGGGTTCCACCCCGAGAGTTGCGCGTCGCATCAATCCAAACCATGAAAGGGCCAGGGCACCTGTGCACGATTACTCTGATGATGCGATCCCAGGACGGGACGACCGTCCTACTACCAACAGGACGACCCTGCCGAAGAGATGCCCAACTTCCTTATCCCCGGTCCATGAAGACGCATCTAGATCAAGGATTGATGGTAAAAGAAATGATCAGCCCATGGGTCCAACCAATGAATGAAAATACATCTTGGAAATGGCGCAAGCAATTGCGGAAAAAATTCTGAAGAGGAAGGATGATCAGAGAGAATGGGAGTCATTTCCAGCTAAAACCCCACTTACCAAGAGGATTAAGGAAACTGTACATCAACAAAGATTCGAGCCTCCGTCATTGCGGCCCTATGATGGGGCAAGCGACCCTAGTATATTTCTGTATAAATATGACCAGTACATGAATGGGGCATGCGCTACTGATGAAATCAAATGCTTGTATTTCCCAACTTATCTAGAAGAAGTGGCTTATCTTTGGTTCACAAAGCTGCCACCACAGTCTGTGGATGATTTCGTGAACTTGGCTAAGTTATTCAATGAGCAGTTCAGATCTCAGGCGTTCAAAACTCGAGATGCTATGGAGCTAAGCGGACTACGACAAAGACCAGGGGAGCCCCTCAAAGCCTTTATCACTCGCTTTGATATGGCATTGGCTAAAGTCAAGAATCTCGAACCCGGCTTGATCTTAATGGCACTTAAAGGGAGCATATGCAAGAAAACCAAGTTAGGGCGATCGATCAGGAAAAAGAAACCAAGTACACTCGAACGGTTACTTAGTAAAGCTGAAAAATATGCAAATATTGAAGAAAGAAATGCATGGGCAGAAAAGAATGGAAAGATGTAAAGCAACTCAGATAACCAAAAAAGGAGCAACGAAGAGGAGGAGGATCGAGCAAGAAAGAAGCTACGCTTTTTCAAGAACTCTGAATTCATTCCCCTCAACGATTCCGTGGGAAATATCTTCATGGCAACTAAAGGCACTGAGAGATATCCAGTTTTGAAACAAAGGCATGTCAAAAATTCCGCCATGAGGTCAGGAAATTTTTGCCAATTCCACATACAGCCGGGACACAATACCGATGAATGCAGGCACTTGAAGTCAGTGATCGAAGGGTTGATCAGGAAGAACCGGTTGCAACAGTATATACCGAATCATAAGGATCATCCCGAGTCTTCTCGAACAAGGGGCAGTACACCCTAAAAGGGAAGGGGCTCAAACCAATTCAAGGACGCTCATCAGAGGGACCAACCGCTGATATTTCAATAATGGAGCATTGAACTAAAGCTCTTATTACGTTACCTTGTTCCCCTGATTTTATCTTGCAGTTAAAGTTTTTCTTAGCTTGCTTTATTATTCACTGTGTCAATGTTAAGCAATGGTTTAATTAAAAAAAATTGTGTGCATTAGAAATTAATTACATGCCTACTCGAATAACATACTTGTTGGTCCATGCTAAAAGGAAAATAATCTCTTGGAATGTAGGTATAGAAAAAGCAATCCGCCATACACAGCAAGGGGTGTAACGAGAAAACCCAGAGCACACACCAAACGAAATAGTTTGGGAATCGCAGACATCAAGCAAAACCAAACGGGAGCAATTGACTCCTCGCCTCGCTAGGAACAAGCTGTTCTGAGGAAGACAGCAAGACAAAGGAATGCATCTCCCATTATCAAGTATGCTGAATGCTTGGCAAACACTCACTCAAAGGACTGCTATCATACCTCATTGAAGATACAGAAATATCATCAAAAAGTCCCACAGTTAAAATTGCTAAGCCCACTGAAGAAAAACCTTCTTAGGTGACCCTCTTAGGTGACCTTCCTAGGCGTTGGACACAAGTTTTCCAACTTGAAGAAAGAAACTCAATGAGGAAAACCAATGTCCGTGTCCTAAGGTAAGGCAAAAAGTCGGAAAAACTGACATGTCCCGAAATGGAAAATTTGCCAATCACGTGGGGCACCTTGTTAGGTGAAGGGAACGAAGTATATCTCTTTTGAGTTAAGGCTCGATGAGATGAATTAGTGTCCGCTCCTTGGGATGAAGCATAAAATGGAGAAGGATTAAACATGATGGAAGGATCAGCACAAAACAAAAACCCTACCGAAAGGAGGTGGCCATCCTTGTTCTTTGTTGTTAACCAAGTCAAACGGAGCCAAGGATGGACTACAACAGCAGAAATCCTAGCGGAAAGGGGGTATCAGAAATCCTAGCCATTTGGGGGTATCCAACAAGGTCTTTCAATCCTAGAAAAATCAAGACTGACGGGATCAAAATTGGGTCAAAATTGAAACCCAAGACCTCCCATGGGGGCACCCAAAAGAAAACACATAATAACCACACACTGCTTCTAAGAAATCATAAATTAACCAAATTATGATGCGGAATCAACAGAATTTTTGAAAATAAAGAGAGCTTTGGTATGGGGACATAACCATTGTGTAAACAACCACCAATACCCACTCAAAACATACCATAGCCTAGTTATAACTTTGTTGTGAGGATTGTTCGAACGATAAAATTTGCGCGAACAACAAACTAAAAGTACGACAACTCATAAGAATGAAAGTAATAAAATTATGATAGCCCCTAAGCGATATAAATGTAAGACCGCAAATACAGAATATTTAGCGAGGGTCGGTACTCGCACAAACAACCGGTCCAAGTACGTAATGAAGAAAAATAATAAACTGAAGTCAAACCTTAAACGTTACAAATTAAGACGTACGAGAATAAGCGAGGCTGGCTCCAGCATACACAAGCCAGACTAAAGAGAACTACCCAAAATTAAAACCAAAATAACTGAACAAGCGAAGCATTGGCAGGCCACAATACTCAGATGAGGTGAGAAAAGATTCTCTCCCTAGATTTCAGGGCCTCAACAAGTTTGCGTCTATCTTCTTCCAGAGCATAAAGTCGTTCAATATTCTCTTTATTCGACTCCTGGAGATCTTCGACCAAGGAAAGCTAGCCACCCGTTTGCTCCACAATATAGTCTCTGATTGTTGTAATAAGGCCTTCAACCAGATGCAGACGTGGTTCCAACTGATTGAATTTGGCCAATATGTTGTCCTTCATAGCATCCATCTTCCCTATGATAATCCATCTGTCGAATGGATCTATGTATACGCCAGAATGCGAGCTAACTGGACATTGAGACATAAAGTCCTCGGCAAGTGCAGGATGGCAATGGTAGGGAATAGGAAGAGACTCTGGTACGGCTGAAGGATCTAACGTGATAGATGAAGAGACCATACGACTAACAGCGGTCTGAATATCTGAGTCAGAGAATCCATTCAGCGAACAATGACTGTGAGCATCATTCACACTCGAGGCCTCCTTACCCTGGGGCAACTTTTTGCTACTAGCCCTCCTTGTTGATTTCTTCCTGAGCTTCTTGGACATAAGAAATTCCATCCTTGAGTGACCTGCTTCAAATGGACCAGTAAGGGCACAAACGGCAACCATGGAAAGCAGAACAACCTAGTCGAGTTCAAGCATAGACAAAAAATATTTCAACTAAAGAAGCCTGGGGCATTTCACCAAACAATTTATGAACAAATACCAAGCATCGATGTTCCAAAGAAAACCACCAGATGGTTCATGTTCTGCGAAGATAAATACCGAAACGGAGTCCGTGCTGTACCAAAATCTTACCCAGAAAAATCATGGCACCTCAAAGAAAATTGCTCAAGACAGACGGATGCTACTACAAATAAAAGGCAAAGTGATGAAATGAGGAAGCCAGAACCTTTCAACAAAAAAGAGAGAGAGAGAGAAAAAATCAAGGTAGAAATTTTGGACATAAGTTACCTGAGTAAGCTCTCAAGGAAGCGCCGCTGTGTCCAAAGAATTTTTTGGAAAATATGTAAAAACGAAGTGAAGCAAGTTAAAGATGAATAAGGAGGACTAAAAGGCATTCATCCAGAGAATTCTCGCCATGTCAGCCTAGCGCCTGACTACACGAAAGTGTCTCATCAAATCCCAGCTGGCATCTCGAAATTCATCTATTCACATAGTAATCAAAAAGATACATCGGGCCTCTCTCGCACAAGAAAAGACAATACCGCTTAGCAACAATGAAGTAACCTTAATATTTGGCACAACCGACCCCTCAACAAGTCAGAGCAAAACCCATCGGTCAATGTGCGATCCAACATACCGAAGCCAGTGATTCCTTACTAAAAAGAAATCACGGACTTCGAGGGGCAAGTGTTAATCCCTAAAAAATCCATACGCACATTGAATAGAAAGTATCAGGGCCGGTCGTGCGAAAGGTTATTCGAAGCGCTTAAATGGCTCACAATGGATGGAGTGTGACTACACAAAGCAAGATGCTGACGCCATGCCTAAGACAAGTCAAATTCCTCCATCATAACCAATGATGGTGACACGAAATGATTACAAGAAGTACGACATAACAAAGGGAAGGATCGAATATCTCACGAAGTTGCTTCACCCAGCAGGAATGCTCGACCTAGCATCAAAGCTTGGTCACGCATATCAGGACGGAAATCCAGGTCGCATATATGTATATATATCTGAACAACCACCCATAGATGACAACACATGTCGCTCGATACTCAAACCAAAGGCCTACTGATTGGCCATACACCAGTCTTCAAAAGAAGCGCCTGTACATCTTAGAGTCGCAGCCCCGGTCAGTCATAACACTATCACTCGCTTACCAAATCAAACATAACCACGCTAAGGTGTCATGGCCGACTTGTTCCCTCGTTTCGTCAACAAACAAGTCGTCCGTTCAACACAATCAAGTGCGACCTCATAACGTAGCTGCGAAGCCAAACAGCATCATACAAAGGCAGCACGAAGACGAGTGCCCTTGGACTGAGAAGGGCGGTCGCACAAGGGGCAGAGGAGGCTCAACTCCAAATCCACATCCCACTCTTACAGAATCTCTTGAGGCACTCATAGGATACTCGCTTACATGGATACCGCACATGATAACTGGATACAGCCATGGACAGCTGGCTACAGCTATCCAATGGCATGGTCGTAATTAACAGAATGAACGATCATGGCCCGGATAAAGGAATTCCAAATCATTTACCAAGGGGGGTGCACCTATAAATACACAATGGCTACCAACGAGAAAAAGAGGAGGAAAAAAGACCACGAAGTGCTGCCGAACTTCATCCTGAACCACAAATTCTGCCATGGCAACAAATACGATTTGATGAAGAGGGAAGGCGAAGACATCCTTCTTCTCAATCATTAATTCATCCTCCTTCTTCTTAAACTCTGTTATTCTCTTGTATGATTCCTTAGATTGAAATACATAGCCAAGGTATATTGAGTGAATATCGAGATGTATGATAAGAGAGAGAGAGAGCTGATGTGTTCTGTAACTCTCGTTATAAGGCAGGAAATTTAGGCCTCATTAACGGCAGAACCACTCTAAATCTCGTCTCTACTTTACTTTTTTCGTATTTTTCATTTTTTATTGCTATTAAACACGGTTCCATTTATTTCTTATCGAATTGGTGAAGTACAGTTCAGTACCTTGGGTGTTTAGACCATTTTTGGTGTAAACAACATAGAACACATCTAGGATTAATGTCACAACCCTAGTTCGCCATATGATCCTTAGTACTTAAACGATTTAGTGTAGCTTTATACAAACATAGCGACATTTTTGGACTGTTGATATAATGCCACACTATTTTACACCAGTCCGGTTCGTTGTCATGATTTCTAGCAATATCCCATGTTGAGAAAAAGGTGAAACCATTCTTGTGATCATTCTAGGTCCAGTTGTCAGCATCGTCATTCTTATGCAAATTTACATCATTGATTTGATTCGACAATTATCTAACTGCAGGTAAACAATTAGGATTAAACACCTTGTCATTGATTATGTGATTAACAGTGAGATTGTCACCTCCAAAGAGACTAAGATTGTCCTAACCAAGTAGTTTAACCATGATCTGATTATTAATCCACGGATCAAACCAGAACATTGTGTCATTTCCATTGACAATACACTATTTAGTGCATTACAAACCCTTTTGTCTGTGTTTAAGAATAACTTTCCACGTAGCAGAACTGTTGTTATCTATGTCCATCACCCAAAAGAGATTTTACTTGCAACACCTATTCATCATCCAGTTTTTCCATAAGCTATTGCCGTTTACAAAGTGCCAGAGACGTTCAAGGCCTGCAAAAGTATTAATATCTTTAAAATTTCACAGTCCAACCCCACCTTCAAATTTATGCCTGCATAACTTATCCCATTCAATCTTATGACTCTTTCCAGCCCATAAGAAATTAGCACAAATTTTATTTATTTTTCCTATCGTTGCTCCGATAGTTGGTATGTCAACATCCAATACATAACCATAGGAGTAATAACAGTTCGAATCAATTCAATTTTCCCTACCATAGAAAGCAATCTACAGTCCCAACTGTCCATTTTACATCTAATTTTTTCAAATAATTTGCCACAATCTGAAAATTGGAGATAGTTATTAGTGAGTGGGACCCCAAGATATTTAACCGACAGTCTTCCTTATAACATATCAAGTTCCTGAAGCAGCTGAATTTTGTTAGAGACTCCTTTGCTGAAGTAAACTTTGGATTTTAAGTTATTTATTTTAAAGCCAGCAATCTCCTTAATTTCATTTAGCACTGACTTGATCATTTTTATCCCTTTAATCTTAGCTTTCACGAAAATCATCAAATCAACCGCATAAATCAAGTGAGTGACAAAAGGTTCTTGTTTAACTATAGGTTGTATGACCTTAGCATCTGCTAATTTGGACATTAAAATTGAGAAAAATTCCATAGCTACGCAGAATAAATACGGCGATAGAGGGTCTCCCTGTCTATGACACATTTTACTATTTATGAAACCTTTTAGGCTTCCTTGAACAAGAATAGAGAAAGTAGGCATATATATGCAGGTTTTTATAATGCGAATAATCTTTGTCGGAAAACCCATTCTTCTTAACATGTGGCATATGAATTTTCTATTAACCATATCGTACGCTTTCTGAGGGTCTATTTTAATGCATACTCTACCACTTCCATTGATATTAAATTGTCTTATTTGCTCATGTGCTAGTAGTATATTTTAAGCAATATATCTACCCGGAATAAATGCGGACTGATTATCCAAAATCATATATTTGAGGTATGGTTTAATTCTATTGCACACCACTTTAGAAATAATTTTATATATGACGTTGCAACAAGCTATGGGTCTATAATCAGATATAGAAATAGGCTTATCGATTTTGGGAATACGAGTTAAAAAAGTGTGATTGATTCCCTTAGCCAAATTACCAGTGCAAAATACCTCTTGAACCATTTCTTACATAATCTCTTTAAGTTCCTCCCAATGAATTTTAAAGAGTTTAGTTGTAAACCCTGAGCCCGGGACTTTTGTCTTCTAGGATGGAAAAGACAGCACTACGAATTTCCTCCATCCTAATATCCACTGACAAGTGCCTTCTTCCCCTATCATTAATAACATTAATACAATTAATAATGGGAAAAGAGTTAGTTATAAGAGTATCAGAGTTGAAAATTCCAGGAAAATATTGAATTGCCTCCCTTTCAATAATATCTGCATCGTGCACCGGTTCACCATTTCTCATGATAATATTGCTCCAGTTGTTAATATGTTTTCTAAGCGACATTTTAGCATGAAATTTTTTTGAACAAGAATCGCCTTTAGTAAGCCAGCTAACCTTGGCTTTTTGTTTAGCATTGTATGCATTAATAATGCATTGATCTTTCCATTTGTTGTAAGCTTCTCTAAGATTATCAAACTAATACTCATCTATGGGATTTTCATCAATTTTAGCAAGTAAGGTATGTAATTTTCCTCCAGCAATTTCAGTTTGTCTCCATCTTTAAGGCTCACGTAGTTCTAACGTTTATGTAGAATTTACATGTCCTTAGAAAATTTGGAACTTGTGGATCTTAGAACCTTCTATATATGTCATCATCATATTATTTACAGCCCAGTCAAATGTGGCTTTATAGCCCTCTTAGTGTGGCCAAGAATTTATAAATTTGAAAGGCACATTTTTAACCACATTACTTTTTTCCTGAAGTTGATATAAATAGGTATTGTTTATCCATAAAGGATCAAGCATATATTAATAGATTAAATCTAACATAAGGGTCGGTCGTACATTGCAAAAGTGATCCATCATCATTCAAATCATGCGTGGGTCGAGCAAGACAACAAACTGTGAAAGACAATGACTCGAACAACATATGGGTCGAGCCACGGGATGGTTTGAACAAAATTGTTGATCTAGTTAAACAAGTCTCCAAGGTCGAACAGGTACAGTGGTCGAACATGATGACAACGCCATAAAGTCAAAATAGTTATGAGACTCGATCACCATCAGTGGGTCGAGCAGGTTCTAGTTGAGCACAACAAGGCTCACACACCTATGGATTCGGTCGTACACACACATTTATTAGGGTCGGTCGTTCCGTACATGGCTCGGTCGAGCAACATCATGGTCCAGAGTCGATCATACAGCGCTCATAAGACTTAAGCACCTAAGACTCGAGCATTGTCCAGGGTTGAACATCAGCAAGGGTCGGTCAAACATAGTGACTCGTGCAAGGTCGGTCGAACAGGGAATTGAGCAAACAGCCGGATACAGCCGTCAATAGCTGGTAGTGGCATTTCCGTAATTACTTGTATGTTCAACCCATAGCCTGCATAAACACATTTCAACTCACCACTTCACACCAACTTCTCCTATAAATAGGCCATGGCTTCCATACTTTGGGGAATCGATTTCCACCACCCCGAAGGGCTGCCGAATTGCATTCTCTCTTGTTCCGAGTGACCCTAACATCATCTACCATCTCAAAGAAAAGATCAAGCATTGAATTCATCATGAAATCCACCAAAAGTGCTCAAGTATCTTAGAGATTGAAGATCTTTCACTATTTTCCTTGCAGTTAGTGAAATCTGCCTAATTCTTCACTGATTGTATAGATTAGAGTGAAGTCTTTGTGTAAGAGAGAATATGAATGTGCTTTTGAGTGATTATGAGCTTGTAACTTTCAAATTGCTAATGGAAATCCTTGCCAAACTGGACGTAGATCTTTCCTAGATCGAACCATTATAAGATCTTTGTGTCTTTTTCCTTTTATTGCGATTGTGGTCTCGTTTCTTACCGATTGGTGAAGTGCCTTTGTGGCATATTTGGTGTTTAAGAAAATTTCGGTTTAAACATTTGGCTCCCACCATGGGTCCCATTCGCATTTCCTCTTTCTAAGCCATTCGCAAAAGTAAAGGTTGGAGCTCATTCCTCCTATAGATTTTCCAAATCTAGAGTCCGAGCCAATCAACAAGTTTACTCACAAGTTTAAGGCCTTGTCCAAGTTATGGGTAGACCACCAAAGAATAAAGTTAGTAAGACCGTCGAAGAGACTGACAACCTCACCAACAATACCAATAATGATACACATCCCACCAACCGCTTTGAAGTTAGTGAAACTTCTTGAGATGGAGCGGCTATAACAAGGAAGGAGTTGGATGAAGTTGTTGTGGGTCTAACAAGTCAAATGGATATCGCAAACAATGCTATGCTCAAAAAGTTAGAATCCATTTTCGCTATGCAAGATGCAACAACAAAAGTCACTATGAATGCCATTTGTGCTAAATCTGTTCAAACCGCTCATACGGAAAATATGGGTTCTTGCTCTTCAAGTCCAAATCAGGAAAATTCTGTCCAGGAAGTTGCAGATCTTAACGATCCTCGTAAAGAAGCAAAACCTCCTACACGCAACCATTCTGAGAAAGCAACCTCTTGACAATTACATGGATCCACCAAAGGGGCACCTCCCCAAGAGGGAGGCACAGAGCCCCGAAATCCAAACCGTTGCCATTTTCTTAGGCAGACATCCGGTAAGGAGGAAGGCGTCCGACCCGTGGACCAATACAACGAAGAGGAGAGAATATCAGAAATGGTCCGCAAGATCATGGGGAAAATCTCAAAGAAGCAAGATGATGAGAAAGAGTGGGGGTTTACTCCTACTTAAATCCCACTCACAGAGAGGATCAAGATGGCTTCGTACCCAAACAAGTTCAAGCCTCCAATGGAACAAGCTTATAATGGGACCGGTGATCCCAACGTGTTCCTATTCAAGTATGACCAACACATGGATGAGGCACGTGCCATAGACGAGCTAAAATGTCTTTACTTTCCAACTTTTCTTGAAGGGGTGGCCTCTCTCTGGTTAACAAAGTTGCCACCAAAGTCTGTGGATGATTTTGCTACCTTGGCCAAGTTATTTAAACAGCAGTTCAGGCTCCAAGCCACTAAGGTATAGGATGTCATGGAATTAAATGAACTTGAGAAAAGACCTGGAGAATCCATCAAGTCTTTCCTTACTTGTTTCAATGCGGCTGCAGCTAAAGTTGGGAATCATGAACCCCAACTGGTTCTGATGGCTTTGAAGGGAGCTATATGCAAAAAGACCAAGTTTGGGAAATGGATCAAAAAGAAAAAGGCAACTATACTCGAGGAACTATTTGATAAAGCTGAATAATACATGAGTGTTGATGAGGATCCAGCCTATACAGTAGACATTCCAGAAAGTAGTGCACAACCTGAGAAGAAGGATGTTAATGTGCAGAATGGACAAAAGAATTCTGGTGGTCAGAAAAGGGGCAACGACGGAACGGATAATCGATCTAACAAGAAACTCCACTTCTTTAAGAATTCTGAGTTGACTCCTCTCATTGACAATGTGGAAAATATCTTCATGGCAACTAAGGATACCGAGGAATATCCAACGCCCGGAAAGGTAAAAGTCAGTGATGCTGCAATCAAATCAGGCAGGTTCTATAGGTTCCACAACCAGGCCATAATATGAACGAGTGCAGGCATCTAAAGAGCCTAATCGAGGAATTAATAAGGAAGAATAGACTCCAGCAATATACAAAAAACCCACAAAATACTCAAACCGCCCAAGGGCAAGGAACATCTCCTGGACAGCCCAGACAAAGCGAGAGTGCTCCAGTTGCTGTTATTCCTAGACCGATTATCAACACTATCTCGGGAGGACCCCACCCAGCCGGAAGAAGCTAGGGGGACATTGTGAAGTATACTCAAGAGATGAAAAGCCTTCCTAATGAAGAAGGAATTATGGTCATGAACAATGCCTCTCCTACCAAAATGCCAAAGGCTTCATGGGATGATGTTGTGTTCAAGGATAGAGACTCAGACGGATTGCTAACACCAATGGTTGATCCCATGGTTGTTACCAGCAGTCTAGGTCCAGCCATAGTAAGAAGGGTCTTGGTTGACAGTGGGGCATCCATCAATGTTCTTTTTATTAATGCATTCAACAAGATGAATCTTTCTATGGATATTGTGAGAGCTTTCCAGAACAAGATCCATGGTTTTACGGGCCAACCCACTCAACCGATTGGTGTCATCAACTTGCTCGTCGAACTCGGAGAAGGAAAAAAGAAGGTTGCCCTAAAGCAAGATTTTGTCATAGTCGATGTGCTCTCAGCCTACAACGCCTCCCTTAGGAGACCAGCTCTGGCTTCATTTAAAATAGCGATGGCTCCATGGTGTTTGACCATGAAATTCCCTACCTAAAACGGAGTCGGCATAATTAAGGGTGACCAAAAGGCAGCGAGAGAATGCTATATGGCAGAGCTGGTTGAAGCTAGGAAGAAGGAAATCAACAAGAATGTGGAGGCTCCGCTCCACATTCGTGACTCCCACTTATAGCAATTAGCGCGGGGCCCTCATACTGGCGACCATAGCGAAGCTCATAAGGAAATGGATTCAAGGAAAGCCAGTATGGGGGAATAGAGTGACATCATATGAAGCCATAATCTCTATCCCAGTGCATGATAATGATCCCGACAGAGTCTTGAAAATAGGTTCTTAGTTGGGCCTAAAGTTGCAGAAAGAGTTAGTTTTGTTTTCAAAACAAAATTTAGATGTTTTCGCTTGGACACATTCCGACATATGTGGAATTTCATGTGATGTAATAGTGCATAAGTTGAATGTTAATCCAAGTTTAACTCTAATAAAGCAAAAAAGATGAGTTCAAGGAACTGAAAGATCTGTAGCATTAAAAGAAGAAGTGGATAAGTTGTTCAAAAATAACTTCATACGAGAATCCACGTATCCTAATTGGGTTTCTAATCCAGTTCTTGTTAAAAAGTCCAACGACAAATGGAGGGTATGCATAAACGATTCAGACCTCAACAAAGCATGTACTAAAGACAGTTTCCCGTTACCCAGAATTGATCAACTTGTTGATGCAACAGTGGGGCACGAACTGTTATCTTTCATGGACGCGTACTCCGGATACAATAAGATTATGATGCATAAGCCAGATGGGGAAAACACGAGTTTTATAATGGATAGAGGCCTGTATTTCTACAAAGTCATGTCGTTTGGACTGAAAAATGCAGGTGCAATGTACCAGCGTCTTGTGAACTCCATGTTTAAATCCCAAACTGGGAATACAATGGAAGTCTATGTGGATAATATGATGGTGAAATCGAAGAAAGCCGAGGACCATCTTGAGATCTTGATCGAAATGTTTCATATCCTCAGAATGTATGGGATGAAGCTAAATCTACTTAAGTGCTCATTTGGAGTTGCATCAGGAAAGTTTCTCGAATTCATAGTCAACGCTAGGGGCATTGAAGCAAATCCTTCTCAAGTCACAACCTTACGGGAGATGCGTGCTCCAAGACAAAGAAAGAGCTTCAAAGCCTAAATGGGAAAGTAGATGCGCTTAACCGATTCATTTCAAAGGCCATAGATCGGTGCATTCCACTCTTCGATGCTTTGAAGAAAGGAAGGAAGGAAGGATTTCCAGTGGGCTCCTGAATGCCAAACAACCTTCAAAGAGTTGATCAAGCACATGGAATCACCACCGATGTTGTCAAAGCCGAAAGACGGAGAGGAATTGTTCCTATATCTGGCTGTCTCATCTCATGCATTAAGCGCTGCGCTTGTCCGGGAAGATGCCAAGGTTCAATGGCCAGTTTACTATATCAGTAAAAGGCTTGCAGGGGCATAAAAAAACTATCCTAAGTTGGAGAAGCTTGCATATTGTCTTCTTATTGCCTCAAAGAAGTTATGGCCATACTTCCAAGATTATCCTATAAAGGTTCTCACCGACCAACCGCTAAGACAAGTCCTTTTCCGCCCAGAAACTTTGGGGAGACTATTGAAGTGGAACATAGAGCTCGGCCAATATGACATCACTTATCATCCTCGAAAATCTGTTAATGGGCAGGCCTTAGCGGATTTTATCGCCGAGTTCATGGATAGGGGGAAGGAACAGAAGAACCGGCAGAGGTGCTGGCCAGTTGGAAGCTATTAATTGATGGATCTAGGAATGATTACTGCTCAGGGGCAGAAATAGTCCTAGAAACTCCTGAAGGCCATTCCTTATGCTACGCCTTAAGGTTGTAATTCCCATCAACCAATAATGAAGTTGAATATGAAGCATTAATAGCAAGGCTAAAATTGGCAAAAGAATTGAATCTGAAAACCTTGCAAATACTTAGTGACTCGCAGCTGGTAGTATGTAAAGTCCTAAAGGAATTCCAGACTAAACTCGGAAACCTTCCTGCTTATCTTACCAAAGCTTTGGAACTTCTCAATGATCTTGACTACTACACTATATCTTATATTCCTAGGAAAGAAAACTCAAAGGAAGATTCTCTCGCCAAGTATACCAGTTCCTCAGATGCACAGTTTCTAGGTTTGATTCCCATTGAAATCCTTTCAACTCCCGCCATTGAAGAAGCAGATATTGACTGGATTATGGAGACTGTTGAAGAGCCTGTATCCTGGATGACCCCAATCAAGGAATATATCCTCAACAGAACACTTCCAAAGGAACCAAAAAAGCAACGAAAAGTATTGCGCAAAGCTCCATTGTATCTTATCCAGGATAAATGGTTATATAAGTGAGGTTTCTCAATGACACTACTGTGATGTGTAACCAAAGAGGAGTCCAAAGCAATATTGGCAGAATTACACGAAGGAGAAAGCGGAGATCACATAGGCGGTCAAACACTGCCCAAGAAAATTCTACGATATGGCTACTTTTGGCCCGATGTGAACCTGGATGCAATGACCTATGCTAAGAAATGTGATAGATGCCAAAGATTTGCGAAGATTCCGAGAGCACCTCCCACAGAACTGACTCAGATGGTCAGCCCATGGTCATTTGCCGTCTGGGGCATAGATTTGATCCGAGCATTGTTTACAGCTAAGTCAAGTATGAAGTATGCAGTCGTGGCTACTGACTATTTCACTAAATAGGCTAAAGACGAACCATTAACAACTATTACTTCGAAAAAGGTGATCAACTTTGTCTTAAAGAACATTATCTGCCGATTCGGGATACCTCAGAAGATAATCACCGATAACGGAACTCAGTTTGAAAGCAGCGAATTCCTAAATTTCTATGCCAAATACAAGATTAAGAAGAGTTTTGCAGTTGTTGCTCATCCGCAGACCAATGAGCAAGTTGAAACAATGAACAAAATTTTGAAGTCAACCATCAAGAAGCGTCTCGAAAAAGCTAAATTGGTTGGGTGGACGACCTTCATCTTACACTATGGGTATATCGCACAACTCATAAAACTGCGATTGGGCACACTCCATTCTCCCTCACATTTTGATCTGAGGCTATGATCCTGGTGGAGCTGGAAGTTCCCACTCACCGAAGAATCCACTTCAACCGAGAAGAGAATGAGAAACTTCAACTCGAAGCACTCAGTTTGCTCGAAGAAAAAAAAAAGGAAAGAAGCTGATTTCAGAATCGTTGCACATCAAAGAAGGATAGATCGTCATTTTAATGCTAAAGTTAAACGGAGAACCTTCCAAGTTGGGGACCTTGTTCTAGAAGGAATCATGAAGGGAAATGGAGTATTTGGACCCAATTGGGAAGGACCATATATGATAAGCCAAAAATTCTTAGACGACACATTCGAACTAAAAACAATAGACGACATCCCTCTTTCACGAGCTTGGAATAACATGCATCTCTGACATTACTTTGATTAATGTTTCTTTCACATATTTTGAAAAGTTGTTAACGTCATACATTGTAATACCATGCAACATTTTTATAAACTTTGTACATATTGATGAATGAAATTGCTTTACTTTCCTAAATCGTACATTTGCAAATTCTTGTTTACAAGTTGCTAAAATTCGATTTTGATTGCAGGTCCCCTAAAAGAACGTCGATGTATCCATAACCTAGTAAATCCTGGTGACCATTACAGCACGTACCGATTGGGATAGCTGAAACACCCATTGCTTAGTGCTTAAAACATCATTCACAACAAATACGAAGGTGTGAAGCACAACTTTGCAAATGAGGGACACCAGGGACTGAACAGTCAAATGATGCGGCGTTCAAACTACAAGCGAAGATTTAAGTTTCACCGAAGGGGCACCTTCTTGATTGCACGGTCTAGGACCCTAGTTCAAACAAATCATGATAAAACCGATAAATGGACTAGCGTTCTCCCCGTGAAACGATGCAAATCTAAACCAAAGACCTCCCTGACGTGCAACCAACTAATCATCAGTGCCATTATTACATGGCCCGATTATGACAAACTCTAGGCTTCTAAACCAAAAACCTCCCCAAGGGGCACCCAATTGATCGTCAGTGCCATTAATAAATGGCCCGATTACGACAAACCTTGGGCTTCAAAAGACCTCCTCGGAGGCATCCGATCAGATGTTGGGTCTTCCAAACCCAGTTACCAATGTTGGATCTTCCAAATCCAGTTAATAGCGGACTTTAAAGACCCCTTCGGGGACATCCGATCATAAGCCGATTCTTCCAAATTTGGTTAGTGATGGACCCAAAGACCTTTTTGAAGGCGTCCGACAAATTCTACAAGTGGTTGAATTATTCAGTCACAACGAATAACGGATTTACAAAGACCTCTTTGAAGGCACGAAAAACAAGACCTCTCCGGGGGCATATGTTCAAATCTAATCTCCGAAGGGCCTAATTACCATGTTAGCGAGGAACATGATTGAATATGCTAAAATATAAGACCTCATAAAAAGGGGCACAAAAACAAAAATTCATCTTCGAAAAAAGGTATGAGCTGGATCGACAAGACTGGAAACCCTTGGATTATGTGAAAGCCATGAAATTTCAAATGTAATGGAAAAAACACATGACTAGGAGATTCTAAATAAAATCGATCACAAATGTCATGCCCAACCTTTAAAGTTTGTGACAAATTTTGGTATGGGGGCATTACCACCGCATTAAAGAAATTTAGTAATGCTCACTTAGACATACCATACACTTGTCACAACTTTATATTAAAGGTTTAGCATCTACAAGGATTACTCTAACCAACAAAGTTGAATCCCTTGAAATGGCTAAGTCAAAACCAAGGAGATTCAGTAAAATTGGTCAAGTAAATCCAGTTAATAATGATCCATGGCTACAACTTAAAAATCATTATTTATAAAAAATGTACCACGAGTTCATTTTAATATCAAACATTGCAATAACAAATGGCTTGTAATATAAGGGAATTTGTGTTGTGAGCATGAAAAGAAAACAGGTGTGGAATGCAGAACAAGAAGGTACGACAAAGCTAAAAGTAAAAGCTTAAGTACAGTAAGAAGAACACAGTTTCATTTTAGCAACATAGAACCAGACCACATAATCTCAAGTCAAGAACAAAAGTATCAGACATAAATGTGCGTAAAGTAACAAGCATAAAAGTAGTGAGCGAGGGCCGGCACTCGCATATACAACCGATCTCAATACAGTAATTAGAAACTAAAACAAAGTCATGAGTACTATTGCTTCTTGCCACTTGACCTTAGAGAAGACTTAGTGGAAGAAAGAGGAGCACTAACTGGTTGTTTCCCTAGCCCGTTGGGACTTTCCTGAGATGACAAAGTAATAACTTTCTTCTTAGCAGCATGCTTTTTTCCTTTGCGTCCAGAAGTTGACGAGGCTGTGGATTTGTGCTGTTTTAGATCCTCGATCTCCTTGTCCAGGGTCTCGCCAGTATACTCAGAATCCTCCCCACTCGGAATGTAATCCTCATCATCACCTAAGTTAGCAATTGCTGGAATCCGAGTATCCTGAGAACCCGCGGTGTTAAAAGCAAGAAGGAACGGATCACCCAGAGGAGGAGTAGAAAATAGGGCAAGAGGAACTGACATCAGATTTGAATCAGTTATGATGGCTTCATTCGTCATTGTCTTTCCTCCAGCAGGGAAGGGTGATGGTGAGATTAGACCTAAAGCAGATGAACAATGAGGACAAAATGTAGACGTCTCAGGTGATGGGTATAGGCAGTCTAAGTATAGCAAATTTTCGATGATTTCAAGTTTAACTGCGACTATAAGACTGGCATGAAGATTTCTGTGCTCTTTGACCTCGAATCTGTTTGCATAAGTATCATCATCAACGTCATCATCCTTATTCTTCTCCTCTGCAAAGTTTTGTTCGACATTGTGTTCCTCGAATGCTCTATCTTTGCAAGCAGCAGAAGGATTTTCTTGGGTTTATGAACCAGAAGCCTCGTCATTGGCAGGAAGAGTAGGGGAATCAACATTTGTTGCATCCTAGGCTTGTACTCTAGAAGGCCCAGCCTTACCACCTAGCAATTCCCGTTTCCCCCTTAGTATAATCTTTCCCTTAGCTAGGGCTTCACGGGATTCCTCATATAAGAGTTCCTCTATTAGATCCTCCTCACCGCGTTCGCCTCCGTCGATCTTGAGTACTTCTTCCCAGACAAGAGCTAAAGTCTCATCAAAGTCTTTTCCCAAATAGTATAGGCTACCATGGCCCATGATGCTTTAAACATAGAACTGAATAAAGTGTCTTCAATCTTCGCTTTAACTTTCTTATAATAAGCATCCACAGCCTTGGATTTGTCTTCTTCGAGAAACTTAACCTTGATAGTTAGCGCTTCAAGAGCTAGACTTTGAGAAGAAATCTTGCACTGGAGAGCTACATTTTCTTTCTTGAAAGTAGCAGAGGCACTCCTTGCTATGGCCAACTGGGATTCTGCAAGTTGTTGGGCAGATTGAGCTTCTTGGACTTGGGTTACCAGAGTATTCTCCTTCTGCTTTGCAGTCGCAAGCTCGTCCTTAAGCCTGTTAACTTCAGCCTCTAAATTTGCTACTTCCGTGTCCCTTTGAGCAGAGGATGCAGTAGTCTTTTCTTGAGGTTTTATGACTCTAATCAGCTCAGCTTTGTCGTTCTCTAAGGTTGCAATACGGTCAAGAGTGATTTCGTTAACCCTTGAAAGTTCATGGGTAAAGGCATGCCACTCACCCAATTGCTTCTCAACGCGGCCTCTAATTTTATCCAATTTAACTTCAAATTAACTTTTAGCTGTGTCAAGTTGCGTGAACATACTACCCTTTCAGCCATCGAATTCCTCAAGAATATCTCGCTTGTCATTAGAATATATGTCCATATTGATACATGTTCCTCTTAAATTCCAGGCCAGGAATCGGTCGGCGAGACCAAAGTCAGTTGGTCCGGGAATGTAACGAGGCATATTCATAATTGTTTGAAGGTCGGCAGCAGTAGGAGTGACCGATAAGGAAGCCAAAGATATGTTACCACCAATATCTTGAATGTCCGGCATTAAGAGATCTGACACTTGGAGCTTATCCGATTTGTGACGCTTACCAGAGTCATCTTTACCCTTATTGCTCCTTTCTCTCTTCTTTTCGCTCTTCCTCTTTAGGTTTTCTTATTTCCTCCTTAGCATGTCAAAAAGAACATGCCTCCACTTCCTTTGCTGCTCGGATTCAATGAGATCTCCAATCTGTTGAGGCTGGTAAGCGGGTTGTGAGTGTTGTGGATGTTTTGAATATTTGGAAGACCAAGGTTTGAGGAAGTTTTTAGGATCGAATTATTGGGTGCCATGTTCAAAGATATCTTCAAGAGAGCGTCTCATTCCTAAACCTAGGAAAGAGAAAGAGCAAAATTTCAGTGCTTAAGTTAGAAAATACCAAGGCAAAATAGGAAGAGCCTATATAAAGTATTGGGAGCGTAAGACGTAAGTAAAAGTAAAAAGAATTTGCTCGTGAACATCTAATAACAAACCAATCTCAAGGGGATCCTCTAAGAAAAGTCCTATATCAGTAGTTGTTTTTGCAAGATGAGTGTCCCGAGAAGAGTATTCCTTAGCTTTGTCCTTCGCGGCTGATACGGCTGGCACTGATGATGAAATGTCACGTGAAATGATTTCTTTAGCTGAGCTAAGATTACCAAGGTTTCTAAAAGTCTCTGAAATACCATCTCCTTGGCTATCTTGAATAACAAGATCTTCATCACGATTCTCAGTGCTTAGGTTATTCTTAGAACTTACTCCAACCTCTTCAGACTGCTCATTCTTCTCCATCGAATCTGAAACAGTTTTTGAAGCAGTTTCATCCGCATCATCCTGCCTAGTTTCTTTCACAGGATCCAGGACAGGGACCTCCTTCCTAGTTGGATCAGGTAAATCCAAAGGACTCCTATCCTTATGTTGTTTGGGTACCTCCTCCTCAATGGAAGCCAATTTGTATTTGGAAGGAGTTTTGCTGCTTCCCGCAGGATCAGAGCACTTCCTTATTAGGGCTTTCTTGGCTGGGGATTTACTAGAAGTATCGTTCTTATATGTTAGGTATGTCCCTAGAGATCATGAGGGAGGAAGCATGCTGCATCGACGAAGAAACTCCTCTATGAGCAATAATTTCCTACTCCTTTCACTCCCAGGAACAAGCATTAAGGAATTAAAGAGAACTTGATCAAAAGCATTGTCCTTTTCAGAAGGAATCACTGTAATATAACTAAAGATTTGAGCATTGGATTAAGAAGAAAAATGAAATAAAAGACTGTAAAGTGAATTCATTCACCTCCTTCCATCCAGAAACCATAGAAGTTTGAGGGGCACCAAAAAAAGAAATATTGGTTTAGGAACCCTTGGGAAATCTTGACTAAATCAATAATAATCTTAGAGCTCCGGTTCTCGACAAGGATGACTGAGGGACGATCCTTCTTCCTCCTTTTAGAATAATACAAAGAGCAAATATCTTGAAATGTAGGCGCACGCTTTTTGATCCTCATTAACAGTACATAAAGACCCGTTAAGGAAAAATAACCATTCGGGTGTAACTGGTATGGGGCAATGGCGAAGCTCCTAAGAATTAACTCTAGATAAGGATTAAAAGGAGGGATTCCCCCGCTCATCAGCATGTATCGGTTTACTACAACATATCCGGTAGGAGGAATGTCGGCAAATCCATCTTTTCCGAGGAATTTGGCTTCTTCCTTTTTTGAAATCCCATATTGCTTTCACAATTGTTGAAATGAGATAAAGGAAAGTTCTGTTTCATGTCTTTCATGAGGTGTATGGGAATATGGTCGAGGTTTAGGAAAGATTTGACTGGCATTTGCCCTAGAGATAGTATCTGATGTGGTTCCAACAACTTGCGCAGAACTCCCGACTTCATCGGACATGGCTCCTTCTTTGGGATTTTAGTGTAACTGTTGTCGGGTTAACATTTTATATATGAACGGCTATGCTTAAAAACAAATCGTAGGTTTAGCATTGGAAAAACTTGGAAATCAATAAAAAAACACAAAATAAATCGCAACGAGCCAAAGTTACCAACCATACTCGAGCCTGAGCAGGGTCAAGCTCGACCGAACAACATTAGGGCCGAACGTGCCTAAACCCATGGGGGTCGAGCAGGCCAGAATGTAGCAGACTCAAGCATGGTCAAGTATTTCAAATCGGACAAGCGAGAAGTTTGCGGAATTGTGTTCTAAATAATCAGGTTTGCAAGGCAAGAATATGTTATTAAGTTGACATATGAAAGCAACAAATTTCAACACACATTGCAAGTACTAGCTCCAACCAAATAGTGAGATTACGCTAGTTCCCAAGCAACTAAAACATACACAAACAAGGTCGAACAAGTTCGAGCCTTAGCAGGAACGAGCATGCCCGACCCATGAGGGTTGAACGTGTTTGAACCCAAACCGGATCGAACAAGTTCGAGCCTTAGCAGGAACGAGCATGTCCGACCCATGAGGGTCGAACGTGTTCGAACCCAAATAGGATCGTACAAGTTCGAGCCTTAGCAGGAACGAGCATGCCCGACCCATGAGCTCGAATGTGTTCTAACCCAAACAGGGTCAAAAAATTTCGAGCCTTAGCAGGAACGAGCATGACCGACCCATGAGGGTCGAACGTATTCAAACCCAAACAGGATCAAATAAGTTTGAGCCTTAGCAGAAACTAGCATGCCCGACCCATGATTGTCAAATGTGTTCGAATCCAAACAGGGTCAAGCACGCTCAAGACTTAGTTGGGTCGAACATGGCCGACCCCATAGGGTCGACCTTGTTCAAACCTAGATGAGGTCAAGCACGCTCAAGCCAAAATGGGTCGAACAAGACTGACTTCACAAATGTCGAACATGCTCAAAATTGAGCTGGGTCGAGCATGGTAACGTCGGTTCGAGCAAAGGCATTAGAGAAAGCATGGGATTGTGCAACATGAACAAATTATTTCTAGAGTTTTATTTAAGTTCTGTACACTACGAGCGCAACAAAAATGAGTTCAAATAACAGGCGCAAAACATTCAAACACAAGTGTATGAGCAAATCAACAAAGTGAATGGAAATTGCATGTCACAAGCATTTACTCGAACAACTTATGTGCATTGGATTAAAGTCAGAAATTCAAAGGGTTTCAGATTGTTTCAATTCCTCAAACATGTCCAAATACACATTCTCATTCCCAATTAAATTACATCCCAAAAATCCAAATATTCGACTTAAAATTCAAACCATGCTCAAATGCCATATCGGCTCGAGACTCCAGTTATTTTCAGCTCAAAATCAGTAAAAATGGTGCAAAATTAAAAGGAGAAATCAACTGCGATAAGCACAATGTCTAAGATCCGGGGAAATAGCTCAAGCTGGGTTCAAAGTTGATCGAATTTTTTGCTTCAGGGTTCGAGCGAGTCTACGGTGTGCAATGGTTGATATTCAACTGGAAAACAAATCTGAAAAGAGAAATTGAAGCGTGGGGAGTTTTTAAGAAAAGGAGCGGCCACTGTTAAAATCAATTCCTCAAGAAAAGTAAAATGAAGAGTAGAAATGGGGGAGCCGAAAGCAATATAAAGGATGAGAAGATAAACGGCCGCGCTCGACCCAGATAGCGCGCTCGATCCATACAGCTTGCTCGACCCAGATAGCCCGCTAGATCCAGACAGTTTGCTCTACCCAGACAGTTAGCTCGACCCAGACGACTTGCTTGACCAAAATTGTTTGTTCGACTCAGGATATCTGCTCGACTCGATATATCCACAAGTATTCTCCAAACTAATTAAGCTATGTACAATCATCACGTATGGATCCAAGTTTAATCTATCAAGATAGGCCATAATTAATCATTTCAAAGCTTGTAAATTTTAACAAATCAGAAAAATCACAAACTTTGAGGGGAAAGTGTTTATCCATAAAGGATCATGCACATATTAATAGATTAAATCTAACATAAGGGTTGGTCGTACATTGCAAAAGTGGTCGATCATCATTCAGATCATGTGTGGGTCGAGCAAGACTACATACTGTAAAAGATGATGACTCGAACAACATATGGGTCGAGCAAGGGGATAGTTCGAACAGGATTGTAGATCCGGTTAAACAAGTCTCCAGGTTCGAACAGGTACAGGAGTCGAACATGATGACAGTGCCATAAAGTCAAAACAGTTATGAGACTCGATCACCATCAATGGGTCGAGCAGGTTCTGGTCGAACACAACAGGGCTCACACAACTATGGGTTCAGTCGTACACACACATTTGTAAGGGTCGGTCATTCCATACATGGCTCGATCGAGCAACATCATGGTCTAGAGTTGATCATACAACGCTCATAAGACTTAAGCACCTAAGACTCAAACATTGTCCAGGGTCGAATATCAGCAAGGGTCAGTCGGACATAATGACTTGTGCAAGGTCGGTCGAACAGGGAATTGAGCAAACAACTAGCAGTGGCATTTCCATAATTACTTGTATGTTCGACACATAGCCTGCATATACACATTTCAGCTCACCACTTTACTCCAACTTCTCCTATAAACAGGCCATGGCTTCCATACTTTTGGGGATCGACTTCCACCACCCCAAAGGGCTGCCAAC
The DNA here is from genome assembly GCA_030737875.1 of Allium sativum. Taxonomy (NCBI): domain Eukaryota; kingdom Viridiplantae; phylum Streptophyta; class Magnoliopsida; order Asparagales; family Amaryllidaceae; genus Allium; species Allium sativum. The sequence continues at coordinate 741,943,572 of CM060916.1, read as the reverse complement.
TTGCATTCTTTCCCGTTCCAATTGATCCTAACACCATCTATCATCACAAAGCAAAGATCAAGCATTAAATTCATCATGGAATCTGCCAAAAGTGCTCAAGTATCTTAGAGATTGAAGATCTTTCACTATTTTCCTTGCACTAAGTGAAATCCGCCTAATTCTTCGCTGATTTGTATAGATTAGAGTGAGGTCTTTGTGTAAAAGAGAAAATGAATGTACTTTTGAGTGATTCTAAGCTTGTAACTTTCGAATTGCTAATGGAAATCTTTGCCAAAGTGGACATTCCAAGATCGAACCACTATAAGTTCTTTGTGTCTTTTTCCTTTTATTGCGATTGTGGTCTCGTTTATTACCGATTGGTGAAGTGCCTTTGTGGCATCTTTGGTGTTTAAGCAAATTTCGGTTTAAACAGGTATGTGGCCGCTAATAGGATTAGCAAGCCCAAAAGCATAAAGATCCGGGAAAAAGTATAAAAAGTAATGATTACATAGTACATTATCTATTTTAGTGGCAACACTTTTTTCCTCCAAGTGTATTTAAATCTAGCAATCGGGATATCAGTCAGTCCAGCATTGGAAATGCTGTCAAGTAGTCCTGTAAAATGTCTGAATGGAACCGTCGGGCCCCCTTTTTTGTTACCAGGAGATAGTATGTTGTTGAAATCGCTTAATACCAACCAAGGGATGTTAATATCAGTAGATTCATTAACCAGGTCAAAGTTTTTCCCTATCGTAAAGAAAGTTGCTTGCATAAATAAAGGTAATTCTGCATGGGAAACCACCAGTATTATCAACTTTTATGGATATATGTTGATAAGACATTGCTTCAACATTAGTTTTCCAAACATTAGAGTCTAAAGGCACAAGAATTCTGCCTTTCTCCCTGTACAATTATTATCCACAAACTCGCAGTTGCTGTGAAACTTGTTTTGTAATAGAATAGCCATGTTATTATTCAACTTATTCTCCAATAGGCCAATGATTGATGGCCTGATTTTGTTAAGGAACTTAATCGCCTCAAACTGTTTATTTGTGTTGTTAATTCCCCTAACATTCCAAGCGATGATGCTCATTTAATTTTTCTCTGGCTCCTTGTCGAAACTTTAGGCGGAGCGGTTGGAGCATTTTTACAGGGTTTCCTTTTGATATTTTTATTTGTGTTCTCCAATTCATCTAAGAAATTTTTATTTTTCTCAATGTTATCTGACACATCAATTTCTTTCGCAGGTTGTTGTGGCCTCTCCTCTTCAATAGCACAATGAAGATTTCTTCTTCCAAATCATTCCAGTCCTCGGCAAGTCCGTCTACATTTTCATGAGTATTGTCAGTAAATGTTGCTGCATTCAAAATGGACAAAACCTGCTTTTCATTTTCAGCCGTTACATTAGACACTTTATTAATAATGGTATTCTATTGTATATTTGGGTCTTTATTCTGTATTTCGGCTTTTACGTATTAATTTTCACTTTCTTTACCATTACCAGACAGTTCTTGTGGATTTTTATAATTATTTGTAATTTGAACTGTGTCTTCTGCCTGGTTCATGCCCACTGCATCACTATGTATTACTTGTTGTTACTATTTTCTGTTATGTATATGATATCTGCACATTTACATCATTCTTTACATTATGTTCCATGTTTATATTGCTAGATTTCCACATGGTTTTCTGTTCGGAGCTATCTCAGGATTCCTCTCCACTTCATTACTATGATCGTCAGCTTTATCATTGTTTGCATTTATGTCATTTCCTTCTGCATTCACGTTACATGCAGCCTCATTCTCGGTGCTTTCACTTGTGAATTTATCTTTTAGCACCCATTTTTGTGTTAATTTAGTTTTGCACTGCACATGTGTATGTCTGAACACTTCGCACACTTTACAACACAAAGGTTTATTTAAATAATCTACTCTCACTTTCAGTTCTTCACCAGTATGTAAAAGCACATCTGCTTCATTGGGAAATTCACTTCCCACATCAATTTCTATCAGTATATTGGCAAAAGCAACTCTGGATTCATCCGCAGTTATTTTATCCATTTTTATAGGCCTTCCTATAACGCTAGCAATGGCACTCAGATCTTCACTATCTACTAATTCCAATTCAAGTTTAGACAGTTTGACCTATAGAGGCATCGTAGATAGAAGTTCTTTTTTAAATCTCATACCCATGTTTCATTTCTTGAGAATAATGATTTTGTTATCAAAAAGATATGCTCCTCCTTTTAAAATTCTGTCACAGTCTAGAGCGTCATCGAATCAAATAATAAAAAAACCGTTCTCTTTTGATAGTAATTGAAAATCCCCAGACGATTTCCACATTCGTTCTACATACTTTTTAAGATGTAGATGATACGTTTTGGTACTAAATACATAAAAGATAATTGAATTTCTCCATTTACTACTAGATCTGGAGGCTGCAGTTTCAGACACCAATGCCTTCTTCTTCGCGTCAATTACCATAGGAGGTATATAACTTAGATCAACATACTACTCCTGTCGTTGTCCAGTAGATCCCATTGCCGCTTGACTCCAAGATCTAGCCATCCCTGCCGCTAGATCTGCCTGCAAATCCTTCAGGTCTAAACCATTGTTAGCCTTGCGATGACCCTGTCGATAAGTATATGGATCGAGCATTCGCTTCCCCCCACAGACTGGGATCGAGGAGGACGATCTGCCCTTAAGGCAAAACTTCGAGGATTAGAAGGTTCTCCGTCACTCCGCAGGTTTGATCGCAAAACATCATTTCGCGTGAAGGAAACCCTCGCGGCTCTGCCTCCTTTCGCTACCTTTACCCATGCATCCCCTTCCTGATCTCCGATATCATCATCAATTCGCACAACCTCCTTGCTTGGCCTCTGATCGGGAGGCCTCCCTGAATCGGTCGAGATTGCTGTTGCGTTTGTTTCTGTCGGGGTCGCCATTTTAAATTAGGCCTATTTTTTCCTCAGTAGATATGATTTGAAATGTAATGACTAACAAAATAATACTTGTACAATAGAATGAGATCTAAAAATTTAGATCCACAAGAGAACTAATGTTATAAGACTAATGTAATAAAGATAATATACTGAGATCTAAAAATTGAATCTATGATGGAATTTGAAAAGATAAGACTAATACAATGAGATTTAAGAGTAGATTTACCAAAACTCAAATCCAAATCAGAAAAGTCAAAAAATAGATGTAGAATTGTAAATTAATAGTGCTCTATTCTAGATATAAATTAACTGCAAAAATAAATCTAGAAAACTAGATTCAGAAAATTTCAAACCTGAATATTCTAGATCTAAATTAACTCAAGACAAAGTTTGAAATTCATGGAATGATCCAACAGTATAAATCAATTGTGTCACAATTTATTCTAAAATTTTGCGTTTAAATAAACTTTCCATTTCTATAAATATTATAGCATGTGTGTAATTATTCTATACGTCAATATCAGATATTAGTCGCCTCATGTCATGCTAGCCTATAGCGGTAATCACTGTTTATTTGCAGCTTACAACATATAATACAACCATAAGTCAGTAACGCATCTGTAATTTTGCAACTCAATGTTCCTGTCGCCAAAAATTGAACGCATTTCTTTCATGTCTACCGTCGAACAGAGAACTGACGCAACACGCAATCATGTTCATCAGCAATGACATCACTGCTTTTACTGTATCCTTGATCTCCATGCGTTTATATACTTCAACAGAATAGATCGATTATTGCATTGCTAACAGTTACAGGTATCCATGGACACTTCGGTTGAAGACGTGGTGATAGTGGGTGCCGGAATTGCAGGTCTTGCAACTGCACTTGGTCTCCATAGGTAAATATAGATATGCATACTTATCAATGCAGAAACCGAATCAATTATAGTAGTTTCTGTTCAGAAAGGGAATCAAGAGCTTGGTATTAGAATCGTCAAGTGAACTAAGAACCACTGGATTTGCTTTTACTACATGGGCTAATGCATGGAGGGCAATGGATGTGCTTGGAGTAGGAGATTCCCTCAGGAAACACAGCCTACGCCTTCAGTGGTATATGCTCTCTTTTTTCTACTTATTGCTCCTAAGAGTATTTTCACAACCTGCTCTATATAGTTAAATAAGAGGTTAATAAGAAAGTTCAGTCTGTTTATATGACATAGAAGACTAGTGTCGTCTACTTTGGCTGTGAATGTTTTACAGGGGAACTGCTACAGCTGCAACTTCTGGAGCTTTAACCTCTAAATTGGATTTTACAACTCAGGGCAAATGGTTGTTTATATACATGCTAAATAATTATACCGTTTTGAAAATCCATTTCAATTTGATAAAAAGAGATAATTATAGTGCTAAATATGTGCAGTGGAGAGCGTGAAGTCCGATGCTTAAAGAGAAATATGCTGCTAGAAACAATGGAGAAAGAGTTGCCTCAAGGGGCCATAAGGTACTCTTCTAAGATAGTTACTATTGATGAATTAGAAGAAGAAGATGGAATCAAGATCGTGCATCTTGCTGATGGATCTGCAATCAAAGCCAAGGTTTGAAAGTCGAAACACTTCTACTAGAATAGGTTTATATCACCTATGGAAATATAATAACAATTCAACTGAAAATTAGAAAATGAGGACGTGCAGGTTGTAGTAGGCTGCGATGGAGTGAATTCGCTGGTGGCTAAATGGTTGGGCTTTAAGAAACCTTCCTTTTCAGGACGTTTAGCGACTAGAGGTTTCTATTCGTACCCAGATGGACATGATTTTAGGGCTGAATTTGCTCAGTACTTTGGAAAAGGATTCAGATTTGGAGTGTTACCATGTGATCATAACAGTGTTTACTGGTTTTTCACTTGGACTCAAAATGTTCAAGGTAAATAATTGTGCCTTTGTCAAATTCGCGCTTCAACCCTTAAATTACTTCTTGTGTAAATAATGTGAATTTGACTTAGGTTTTATACTGCAATGCAGACCAAGAAGTGGGGAACGATGCCAAGAAGACGAGGCAATTTGTACTGGACACATTAACGTCATCAAAAATACCAAAAAAAATAGTGGAAATGGTGGAGAAGAGTGATATGGGAAGTGTGGTATCATCTCCATTGAAATATAGATGGCCATTGGAACTGATATGGGCAAATATAAGCAAAGGAAATGTATGCATAGCAGGTGATGCACTTCATGCAATGACTCCTGACTTGGGCCAAGGCGGCTGCTTAGCGCTTGAAGATGGTGTAGTTCTTGCTCGATGTTTGGGCAACGCACTATTGAGCGGTGGTGGTAAAGGGGAGATTGAAAGGATTAGCGAAGGACTTGGTCGATATGCAAAAGAAAGAAGGTGGAGGAGTTTCGATTTGGTCGTGTCTTCTTATTGGGCGGGTTATGTACAAGGGAGTTCGAGTTGGGTATTGAATTTTCTGAGAGATGGGTATTTGTCTGGGTTTTTGGCTCAGCAGTATGTAAAGAAGTCAGATTTTGATTGCGGAGGATTGTAAAATGTACATGTTGAAGAATCCAATAAGTTAGATTGGTGATGCAACATGAATCGTGTATTTTAAGCTATGTATAAGGTTGTATTGGGTTGTATATGTATTCAGTGCTTGTTATTGTCTCAAAACCAATAATCATGTTGACTTGTATTGATAAGCATTTCTCGGTCATCCAATACATGGTGGTTAATCAGGAAGTGCAAAGATGATTTTCAAACTTTGTGGCTAAACATATAAATAGGCAAATAGCTATTTGTTGATGGCATTTTCTTCCCTTTCCTTAGTGCAAGGAAAACTCGTATATAAATTGCTATTTGTTGATTGCATGTTATATAGTTCAGCCCTAAAGCTGTCTCAAAGCCAACTTCCCCTACATGGCAACCTCAATGATAATCATAACACCCTTCAATTCTATATCATTGCGATTGCGCTCACGAGTATTAATACAAGGAGTCAGGTATGGCCGCTCCTAACCCAGCTTCTTCCTCTACTGCTGAAGCTGGATACCTTACAGCATTCCTTCTATGTCAATTCATTCTCATACGTAACAAGAATGATTAGTTCGTAAAAAGAAAAGTTGTATATGGTTCTCAAGTGCATGCAACTATACTATATCTGTATGATACATTACTATGGTGCTTTTAAAATCTAAATATTAATAGTACGCTCTGTTTTGCCTAAACCCTTGATTCTGTCTAGGGTGATAACTCCTTCCATATCTCCACTTGATTATAACATCAAAATCAGTTAATTGCATAACCAAACTTCTAATACCAAACGGGGCACCGTCCTGTTCCATTGGCGCCAAAATTGATAAATAGTGCATTGTAACGTGCCCTGTTGATATATAGGATCATCGGAGAGTAAATAAAAAATGCAGCATTACTTGTATATCTCTTTGTGCATAAATAAAAAATAATATCTACACAATTGAAGAGTCGATATTATCAGTGTGAATAGCATTAAACCAATATCCATAGTATATATCAAATGTCATATGGTATATGTACAACAAATCCCCTCAATACAACTATCTCAACCAGCAAAATTAAGTATTAAGTAAGAAGTACTGTGACGACACGAATTTCCCCGCCTTTCGAATCGATCATAAACCACACATGTCCGATCCGAAAAGACAAAAAACGCGGATTGTTATAAGAACACAATGCACCAGAACACAGAACAAGAGAATTTTTCATTGTTGTTACAACAATATTACATCGAAGTACAAGAATATCAGAGTACGAATAAATACACAACGAAAAAATAAAATAAATACATTTATCAGAGAATAAATTACAACAATGTAGCAAAAATAAAATGTATAAATGCAATGCGCAATGGGAATATATCAACTAACACAACTGAAAGAAATACGCAAATACAAAGTTTTATAGAGTATAACTTCAGCCGTAAATCAGAATCCTATTAAAAAAATCTGCAAAACCAAAACTATTAACTGTCCATATGAAAAATATGGACATTCAGAATTTTGGTGAAAACAATAAACTCCTGATCAGTCATGAGATTGATGTGAGAACTTAAAACAATCATTTACATTTTACTTTAAAAGTTGGGAAATCATGAGACCGCGCCGTGTGACACGAAACTGGTTTACTCCGCAAGAATATCATTAAAACAAAAACAACACAATGTATTTTTGAAAAATGAAGCTATTATAAGACTGAGGTCCCATCACACAATGCAACGCAAGCCGGAGGATAGGTTTTTATCTTGTAATAGCCAAAGATGTTTGATATATTTAAAAACAAATATTTTTGATATTATTATAAGTGCATAGTGCAGAAAACAACTTCGAATATAAATGTATCAATCATAAACGACATAGTACTCTATCATATTGTGTCGCCATATAGGTTTACAACTAAAACCGCAAAGTCACATATTGGAATTTAGATTTCCGTCATGAGTCAAGGCTAGGGATCTCTCCTTCCGAATTCGGACAACCTCTAGCAAGATTTCCAGGATTACACTTACGGACAACCCTTGAGAGAGGCAGGGCTGGTCCTCGCTTACTTTTGTGGATTAATTATGCCTGAACAATACGTTTTCCAGTCCTATCGGACCTATAACCTGGTCAGTATGTCGACCAAATGAGCCGTTTATGGCCCTATCCGAGATGTCGCGCTATCCATCATCCACATAAGTAAATATGCTAGGGTTCCATATTATGGTGCTACTTTAGTTAGAAAGAAACACATATTCTCCCTACGGTCCTTCATCCCGTTTTGGACTCATACCGGGGAGTGAAGCTCATGAATTAACGTTGTACACAAAGTTACGCAATATTAAAACCATGCTTTGATCATCATCCACAAAGCTCTGCTTTTCAACAAAACCATTGATTCATACATCTCAGCATGTCATATTCTCAATTCATGCCATACAACTGAGGTCTACCGATATACAACCTTTAAGCTTATATGTCTCAGAGAAGGGTGTCAAGCTAAGAGAATAAAATCTCCGTCATTAAACAAATATATATTTAGTAGAGATCAATTAATATAGCACAAACTACGATGTTAGATACACAATTCATTTGCAAGTTCATTCTAGGTCTAAACGAAACAGAGGCACCTTATTGCTCATCTTATATGTCCAATACAGGAGAGTGGTCTTTTCATATTCGGTCGATCTCCAAGAACAGCTGGACGATCACCACTTATTACCTCGTCTTTGGTGTACCGCTCAATCGAGACATCAGCAATATCCTAAACGATGTGAAGATCTCCGGTCTTCAACTACTGTCATCATCTTCGACTTTTAATTGTCATAACAGTTATTCAGAATGGGTTGAACCCAGTCTTTTCGAATAACTCATGTATCTTTAAAATCAAATGATAAGTAAAGATAATACACATCTCATTCCAATCCAGAATATTATTTTATTCAAATATTCATTACTTTGGGAAAGGTTCTCATTAATTTTATCTAAGATTCATATAATATAAACTTTGTTTAAATCTTTCATTGGATATAATTTCAAAAGATTTTATTATATCTTTTCACAACTTAAACCAAATTAAGGTTTATATAATTAGTTGGGATTACGAGCCTTATCAAAGTAATCATTCATTTTATTATCTCAATCTCAACCTATTAACTCACGGAGGAAAACTGGTAGCACTCCATATCTAACATCCATCGTGTTATCGGTAAATTCAATTACCATTTAATGTTTAAATCTAATTGAAGATTCATCCATCGCATGAAGTAAATCTGGTGGTACTCGATCTCTAACATTTCTCGATTTCGGTAAATATTTTTGAAAGTTAAGCGCAAATTTTATTGATCACCAAAATATTTACATTACATATATCAGCATATACAAGTATGCTATGATATATAATCATCCTTCTCTATACCCTTCAAAAACACTAATACTCACTTGCTAACCACAAGTGATTACAGAAAGAATCTCTAGTAATTAAAATTACATTCCAGTTGCTCTTACTTCTAACACATTCGGTTAAAAAAAACATTCCAAGACAAGCTTGCATGCACCATAATCTCTCGAATCTGACACAAGGCACAAGTCAAAACTGACGTGCAGAATTTATCAAAAAACGGGCCAATATTGCGCCTTGTGTGTCGTTTCTGCGACATCACCTTGCTACTAGCGGGTAGTATGTCTTCAAGTGTGAACTCATGTCCCTCATCAAGGTCATCTTCAGCCCAAAATTTTCCTTTAGGTTTCTTGCCTTTGGATATTGCAGATGGATAGGCACTCATTGAAACTGCAGAGAATAATATGGAAGATTCGATTGCTGGAGGAGGAAGAATTAGATGGTCAGGTGGCTTTAAATTAGCATATGGGGAAGCAGATTGCTTGGCACTGGAAGAAAAAGTTCCACTCAAAGCCGAAGTAAAATTCATACAAGAAGAAGTAGGAGAGCTCTGACTATAAGTTGATGAACATGACATAGAACCAGAAAAAGCTGAACAAGGAGCAACAATAGTGACACTAGAGGATGAAGTAGCTCCCAAGAAATACAAGAAATAGTTCCATTACCCGTAGCCTTATTTGAAGTTTCTAAATGTTCTCTTGTATCATCAAACGGATTGCCAAACAAGGTTTGCATCTCAGCGTTAGCTGTGTAGTTTGAACGTGCATTGGTAACCAGATTAGATTGAACAATGTTAGGCTCATCAAGACCATGACCATCAATATCAACATTCTGCTCAGTAGCATTAATATCAACATTCTGCCCAGTATCATCAGTAGCTAAGCATGCATAAGAGTTACCATTTTCATTGCCTGTAGCAACTGCAGAATCTGCCGTACCCTTATCAGTATCTACCTCATTTCTATTCCAATACTTTTTTTTTGTAAACATTTGTCCATTTCTCCTGATTACCATTTGCAAGAATTTTAATATGTGTCTTTTGTGCTTGCACATTCTCAGCTGGACAATAATCCCTCACATTAGCATTACCCAGATTTTGATTATCCTTATTGTTATTGGCGTGTAATTCACAGTGGGATGAATCATGTCCAAATACCCTACAATTGACACAAATCCTTGGTTTCTAGTCATAGATAACCTTTACAATAGGACGAGAATCTCCCAAACCATCAATCTCAATAGCGTTTGGTAGCTCAAAATCAGGTGATACTTCAACCAATGCCTTCGTATATCTGAACCTATCTAACCTTTCAGTACTAACATCATAACAAATCGATCTACCAACATGGTTCACAAGCCAGTTGATGCCTATTAGAGTCCATAAAACCATGGGTATCATATATAAATGGATCCAAATAGGGACTTTTTATATTTGAGATTGGCCACATCCTATGGTTGGTTCATAAACAGATATGATAAACATCCTACCACGTATGAAGATGGGGTCGGATCTGAGAATTTTTTTTCCCTATCAGAGTCATTGGAGAATTTAAAGTAAAAGAGAGACCCATCGGATTTAACATCAACCTCACCATTAATCTTCCAATGCCTATGCAAATAATTAGATACAGCGTGAAACGATAACGTACCATCGAGAAAAAACCCGATCAGAAAATTACTCTAGTAATTAAGACCTTGCTGCTTGACAAGATCTGGTATCGTATGCTTCTTTCCATTTCTCGGTATATCAAAATGGAGTGGCATGTTTGATCCTGCATTCCTTGGAGAAGATCTAAATAGAAATGTGTAATCATATTACACTGGAAAAGATGGTTGCAATGGAATAGCCAGATATGGATTAGCATCTATCGAAGAAGAGGGATTTCCAGAGGGAGGTGGTGGATCAGGGGGTTTGGGGGGTGGAGGACGAGGTGGAAAGACATCAGTGGCGAAGGAGGAGGAGATAGGAGAAGAAGAATGAGTTGTCGCTGCCGCCATTGCTAGGTCATGATAGTTTTCATGGATTGAATTCGGTAAATTTAATTACCTCGTTTTACATTTTAATCCAATTAAAAATTCGCTTAAACTCCAATTTAGTTTTAATCTTCATAAACCACTATTCAATGATTATCCAACTTTAGGAAATAAATCTTGTCTTTAACCGGGTTAAAGAACAACTGCCATTTAAATGCACTATTCACAATAAACCCAAAATCCTCTTCCATTTAATATGGAATCTTCACGGAAATATGAACAATTTATAATCGATATAAATTTTTGTATCTTATAATACTATAAAAGAAATAACAACAAAGCCTTTTAAATTCGCTAAATAATAAAAGTCTTCCTTCACAAAAGCTCATCTCGATTATTATTAATTGAATTCCATTCAATTCCAATTTAATTTATTAAATTGGAAAACTTCTTTAAATCTTATTTAAAAGATTTATTCCTTTCACAACTGGGTTCAAGAACAATATTATTTAAGATATCATTCACAACAAACCCAATATCCAATTTGATAATAAATGCAAGGCATTGAATAAAAATCATATTGGTGTATATTCAATACCAAATTCTGAAATCAACAGATATCGTATTGGAATAGTGATATCTATATCTTCCAAATTCCCACAACAATATCCGTATAATCATGGAATCCAGTACCAAAATATCCGAAGATAATTCCCATTCAAGGCCATTCCAATTTATTCGTTAGGAAACTCTGGTTATATTAAACCATTTACAAATCCAATTTATTATTTTTAAAATCATTGGATTATTACTCTAGTTGTTAACTAATTCATTCAGATAAAAACATCTTTTTTCTTTTTCTAACTTGGGGTATTTCATCCAAAATCTTTCCAAATCATTTATTATGATTTTACAAAAATTATTTATATTTTTGATAATTTTATTAAGGCTCTTACAGTCAGTTTCCAATATCGGCCACCGAACTAAATCCATAGCAATCTTTTCCAAAATAGATTTAGAAATATTTAAAAATCAAACCGTTGGATTTTAGAACTTTTCATTTTATTGGAAAGTTCATTTCATTACGGTTCCAACGATTCCAATTTCAGGAGAATCCGACGGTTGGATCTCTCGTTACTTTAATTCGAAGTTACGGGTTGACGTCCGCGAACTATCGCTGCAAGACATGTTCTATTCAAGCCCGAATCAATTTATAAATATAAATGAAAATGCTTTTAAACCATTTTTAAAAATTAAAGAAAATATATATAATCATCTTTAGAAACTCGTTTCAGTCAGTTATCTTTAAAATTATGTATTTCACTATATGGTCAATTCTAATATTATTTTAATGTGTAAAATAATATTATTTTTCGAAAGTCATTGTTTTACATTCAAATTTCCCTTACAGTCGTTATAAAATTAAACAAAGAAATTTCGAAAGAAAACTTCTACATAGCCTAACTGAACTTCACTTTGAAAAGGTACTATTCACTTCAAATCAAAAACTTCGATATGTCAAAAATATATTAAATTTACTCCCAAACCATTCATTACAGTTACGAATATTTATCGATATTTTTATATCTGTGTGTCCATCCAAAAATCGGACGTCTAAATCAAACTTCGATTATCATTGAATATTATATTATTAAAATAGGGTTCGTTAGGCACACATCCTATTAGATATTAAACTACAAAATAGTCCAGCTATAGAAAATGTACAAATTATATCCCTGTTTTCAAAACGCGGCATATCAAATTCCTTTTTTATCCTTCAAAACCTAAAAAATCCCTGTTCCACAAATCTGTATCATTTCATTAATCGCATCGCTCATTTATCAGAGACGATTGAAGAAGAAAATTTAAAATTCAAAGCCGACTTTCATCGTTTTAGTCTCGATCGAAGAAAAATAATCAAGATCATGGCGATTTCAACAGAAGATTTGCAAAAAATGGCGAGAACAAATGTATAAATTTTATTTTTGAATTATAATTTCAACAACTGTTAATCTACGCATATTATATAATAAACTATGAATGAACCGGGAATAATTTCAACAACTGTTAATCTACGCGTATATTACCTGACTATTGTATTATTTTGTAAATTGGATTGGAAATGTTGAATGCAAGTGTGCAAATATGCCAAGTGTGACATCCCGCCCCGAACCAGCCGACATTTCCTTCGAAATGCGTTGTACCGATGTCCAACTAGCACGGGATAGTCGTCGAAAGAAAAGAAAAGAAAAGAGAAGAATGGAATTTGAAACTATGAACAAACAAGGAACCCGTAGTATATCTCACAGCGCATGGAACAAAATATAATAATAACATAAATTGATATAGAACAGGCGAGATAGTGCATAAGCTGAAAACTAAATCATCATAGCAGTGGAAAAATTCAAATACAGCTTATGATCCAAACCATCATTATTACACTTTAAAACTATCTCTAAAGCAAAAGAAAGAAAAGGTACACTACTAATGCCCAAAGCAGTGACCGGCTTCAACATAGGGAGTATATATGTATATCATACGTGGAAGCCTCCTGCTCGTCTCCAGACAGCTACTCGTGCATTACCACCTTACCTATCTCTAGTTTGCTCGTTTAGGAGCACCCAGAGTAATAAGAGGAGACATAAATCTCTGGGTCAGACAAAAGTCTAGTATGAGCGATAAGCAACAAAACAGAACAATAACAGGTATAATCTAATCATACCTGAACCTGTAACCAAAGAGTTAGCACAGCAAGATGTATAGTACTCTAAAGTAACACTAACATAAAGTGTAAAAGTAATATGGGGTGTGCATGATATGGTGATAGCAAACATCAAACATAGCAATCATCCTCACATCTCTCACTCAGTGCGTAAAGCATACGATATCCACCACTCGATCACCCCATCCTTTGCTACGATCACTTTGCTCCATGGAGTCACAATAACCCCATAGCACTGATCCACAGCCACTAATCCATCTCTCAGTGGTGAAATAAAGTTATGGATATCGATAACCCCTTTGCACATGTCCCGCAGCAAAGTCCAACTCATGAAGTTAACTCGTTGGTCCCCATTGGGATCCTGAGTAATAACCTCTCATTTGAACTATCTTTGCATCTTGGGTTTTGGTCATCATCCACGTTCGTCCTTCAGTTCAGTTCGTGATCCTCCATATTGACTCGTGGTGCTTCGAAGCTCCGATTCGTGATCAGCTTCCTCGACTCGTGATTCACCCTAAGTACAGCTCGTGGTTCCTTCTTTTGCTCGTGACTCATGACACCAAGGCTCGGTTCGTGGTCTTCTCCAGTTCGTGACACGTGGTCAGATCGTGGACCACCTTCGAGTCATGGGACCCACTCGTGATTCCTATCTTGGTCGTGGTCTTCTGGCTCGCAATCCTAGGGGTCACCCTCCTAGGGTTCGACATATTCCTCACGGTCGGGGTGTGAGGGTGTTTCACGATCCTAAGGGTTGGGTCGTGAGGGTGCTTCATGTTCCTAGGGGTCGGGTCGTGAGGAAACTTCACCATCCTAGGAATCGGGTCGTGAAGATACTTCGCCATCCTAGGAGTCGAGGTGTGATGGTGCTGCACGATCCTAGGGGTTGTGGTCATGATCCTAGGGGGCGTAGTGTGAGGGTGCTGCACGATCCTAGGGGTCGGGTCGTGAGGGACAGGTGCTTCACGAACGGGACTCTGCATTATTTCTTGCAACTTTTCCATCAAGTTGTTTATGCCATACGACGGCATTTTCGACCAATCTAACTTTCCTATGCAATCACAAATCATTCCTGCAACACCCCGCATTTTTAATGAAATTAAAAATGTGGAAATATGTATATATATTATATACATAGATATATTTAAGAGAAAAATTAAATAATGACAATAAAATTGCATGTAATAGGTTCATGCAACGAAATGAAGGAAAAAGGTTAATAAAAGAAATTAAATGCAATACATGAAATGCGAAGAAATACATGCGAACAATTAAATAGAAATAAAAAGGAATTTTGAAGAGCTTCAGGAATTTGGTCACGAAATTAGAGTCATCGCGTTCGTGGCGATTTTATAGTCAATTTAGACCTATAGTTTGTAGAAAACTGATTTAAAATGAAGAAGTTATCTTTAAATTAAATATTGCAGCAAAACATGAAAAAGAGGAATAAGAAAATAATGTATAGCATTGTCCTAAGTCTTGTTAGCAAAAGACTTAGTAGCTCATTTGGTTAGTACATGTGACTTGTACGCAAGAGGTTCTGAGTTCAATCCCCACCATTACCATATTTTTGTTTTAGGGGAATGGCTAAAAAGCGGCCTAGTGTGAACGCAGTTCAATAAAAAAACGGTTTAGTGTGAAAAGGGTTAATTGGAAAGATAGTTAAAAAGAAAAATAAGTATAATATATATTTTTAGAAGATGGGTAAAATTTTATTAAAGACTTCTCAACCCAAATAGATGATTCTGGCCTATCGCCATACACTACACGCTTGAATTAATGCATGGCCCAAGCCCACAAAACAAAAGAGAATACCCACTACGATACAAAATCACCTTTCTCTGAACTATCGATTATTCTCTCGAAAGTTCTGCCACTTTAAACCTAATTTTTATTCATGGCGGCTGATAATCCCTATACACGCATCGGTTTCCTTCATCTCCATTCCTCAGATCCTCTTCTAGCAACTCCGCTACTTCTGCTTCCTGGATATCAATAAGCCCTCCTCTTCTTATTCTTTTTTCCGTAATTCTCACATCAACCCAATTCAAATAACTGACTTTATTTGGGTTTTGTGATGTTTGCTTGAAAATTCTGGCATTTCTCTCCTTCCATATCGCCCATACAGAGTTAGTGACAACAATCTTATAGAATTTGGCTTTGTGGTTTACCAGCTCCCTGCTGATTTTCAGGTAATTGATGCATGTTGCTAGATTATAACTGCCGTTACTTATGTTCAATTTCCTTAAGCATTTACCCTAGATCTTTTTTGAGAACTCACACTCAAAGAATAAATGTTGATGTGTTTCCACCTCTTTGCTGCACAGTACACATATATTCTCCTGTATGATTCCCCACTTTAAAAGCCTATCTTTAGTTGGCAGTCTCTGTTGAATAGCTTTGTAAGTGGTTGCTGCCATCTTTGGACAGTTGACTCGATCCCAGACGAAATCATGCCACTCTTTAATTTGATGTTTAACCCTAATAGCTTCCCATGCCGATCTTGTGGTAAATTCCTTATTGTGTTTCCATGCCCATATATCCTCATTCCTATTGAAAAATAGAGGCATATATTCTATTTTTGCTTTAATGTCTGAATTGCAAGGCAAGTTGTTGCAATTCCATTAGTTGTCTGTTATTATTTCCTCCACTGTTTTGTTTGGGCAACCATATGCAGAAAATGTATCCCATCCCAGTAACTCAACCAATGATTTACCTTCTATCCATGGGTCCATCCATAAATCAGTCTCTCTGCCTTTAGCTATCTCTTTCACTGAATTATTGGCTAGTTTATTTCTGATTTTGAGTATAGCCTTCCAAGTAGGTGATGCATTATTATCAGAGTGTAGATGCCAGAAATTACCCTTCAAGTATCTACTTCTCATCCATTTGGCCCATAGCCCACTTGAGTTAATAATTTTCCATCCCTGTTTCAGTGTAAAAGCATCTCTCATTTCTCTAAGGTAACGCAGGCCCACTCCTCCTTCCTCTTTGGGTCTGCACAAATCAGAATACTTGATATTATGCATACTCCCTTTCCAAATAAACTCTGCACACACTTTCTCTATTTTATCAATAGATGCATCTGGTATTTGAAACGTTTGTAGCCAGAAATTCACTTTGGATTGTATAACAGTGTGTACTAATTCTATTCTGCCTGCAAAAGATAGTAAATTTGAACTCCATCCCTGCAGTTGATCCCTTATCTTCGTAATGAGCTCAGCACATTCTGATCAGTAATTTTGTTTGAAGATAAAGGTACACCAAGATACTTAACTGGTAGGGTTCCTTCTTGTACATTTAGTGCTTAAAGAACCTCAGCTTTCTTCCTATTGAACTTGTTGAAATAGCATTTAGTTTTAAGCTCATTAACCTTTAGTCTAGCATATTTTTCCAGTTCCCCAAAGATTCTCTTGATTGAATTGGCTGCCACATTGTTGGATCGAATACATATTATTAAATCATCTGCATACAACAGATGGCTGAGGTGGGGTTTAAAGTCATAGATAGTTGAAATTTCTTTTCTATAACACGCTATCTCCATTTGTAGAGTGAAAAACTCCATTGCAATGGCAAATAAATAGGGGGATTGTGGATCACCTTGCCTAATTCCACGATTACTGCTAATGTGCCCTTTTGGAATGCCATTAATTAGAATAGAATAGGTAGGAGTGTTGATGCATTCTTCAATGAGATTTGTGATTGTGTTCGGGAACCCCATACATTGAATCATATGTATGATGAATTTACGGTTGATCTTGTCATAAGCTTTATGTAAATCCACCTTTAAACACATTTTGGCTGCTACTTGCTTGTTGAAATAAGTATAATATATATATATATGTATGTATGTATGTATGTATGTATGACATGTGGGTGTCAACACCCCTGCTGCTGCGCATCATGTTGCAAACATGGCGCATTTTTATTGATTAATGACGATTTTTGAGTTTTAGGGCTAACGTGGCCTCTTCTGGTTGGCTGAGTGATGTGTCTTTTTAATCTGAATGGTATAGATGAATCCTAGTCAGATCTAAAAGCCCTAATTCACTCACTATAACTATATAAACATACCTAGACCTAAACCTAATTCACAATACACTAATTCATACGCCTCCATGCTGCCGCAACCTAAGCTAGTCTTTCTTCTACACTAAAGCAAGTCTAAATAGGAGTAATTCATATTGGAAGATAAGAATAGAATTCTACAACAACGGTTTAGGTAATCAAATTCAGAATACAGAATTCAGATCTACTTTCTCTTCGTCCACAGTGATTCCACGTTGCTTTCACAAATAATTAATTAAAAGTAATTGGGATAAGTTTGTGGATTGGATTTTATGAACATGACTGTGAGATGAATCATATGTTTAATTAGATCTATTTTATGATGCCAATTCATATGTTTAATTAGATCTATTTTATGATGTCAGTTCATATGTTTAATTAGATCCGTTTTATGATGCAAGTTCATATGTTTAATTAGATCTATTTTATGATGTCAGTTCATATGTTTAATTAGATCTATTTTATGATGAAAGTTCATATGTTTGATTAGATCTATTTTATGATGTCAGTTCATATGTTTAATTAGATCTGTTTTATGATGCAAGTTCGTATGTTTAATTATGTTAGATCAAAATTTGGACCTAACACCCAAATTGTTCTGAATCTTATAGATTTTCAACTGAAGAATGAGGAAAAAGAAAATAACACACAGAATTTATAGTGGTTCGGCGTTAACGAGCCTACGTCCACTTTATATATTATTGATTATACTTTGAAAGCTAACACAATCAATGATTTCTCTTAATACTCTCGTAGTTTGACAATAATGGCGGATTCAGTACTCAATATTGCCAAAAGATCCCAAAAAATGCCAAGCTCTGGGCTATTTATAGCTGATTTTGTCAGGCGGGTCGTGGTAACACGTGGCACGAATCCCGAGAACATCGGATCGCATCGCCTCCGTTGAAGAAATAGTCAAATTAGCCGTTGCGGACAGGTGTCGCGATCCCCTTGAAAACCGGATCGTGCAGATGGGAAGAATTGGTCAAAATGACAGTTGAGGACACGTGTCGCTAGATCCGTGCGTCTCGGATCGCTGAAGACTAGCTCACGCTTGAACGGGTCAGAGGCTCCGCCACGCATCAGGGGATCGGATCGGTCAATACTGGGAAACAACGTATGCATGGATCGGATCGCATAGAGGTGTCGTTTCGCTGATGAAGTGGGGGCGATCCGTCGAGACGCGATCCGATGGTGGGCGAGTCGATAATGTGCGATCCGTCATCGGGCGAGCTGATGATGCGATCCATTCCTTCATGTGCTTAGAGAACGTGGTTTCATGCTTTCTTCTTATGAATGATCCTGGGTGGCTTGGTCAAAAAGCTAGCCAACATTTTGCCCCCTCGAAGTATGTTTTATCGATGATGGAACATGCTTCGAAGTTATAGAATCATCTTTTCACAGCGAGTCGCGAATCAGTGAACAATTCTCCTTCTGGGATTTTTCAGAGTCTTCATTACTGAATTTATCGATTCGGATCGCGGGCTAGAGTCGCGGTCCGTTAGCAAGACATTCGTTTCGTTCTTTGGTGTGCATTTGGGCCTCGGAATGAAACAGGCTCCTCCTCGAGTCGTGATGGGCTTTTGGTTCGCGGCCCGCCAATTTTCGTGGATCGAATAGGACAAAGAAGGGGAGACAAACGGTCGCCCTTTTGCCTATATAAGCCGATCCCCCCTCTTCACTTTCTTCCTTCTTTTTTCTGTCGTATCGTTTCGCCTGCATTGTTGAGGAACGAACCCTAGTTTTTCAAACCTTCAAAAATCCGATCACTTTCCCAATTTTTAGAAAGGTAATTCCACCGAAAGCACTCTTATTCGTAAACGTTGTTGTTTCATGAACTTTTTCGACTAGTTTGAGGGAGAAACGATGGAATTTTGCGATTTTCTGGGGGAACCATCGTGACGCCATGGCTAATGGGCGTAGAGGTCGAAGTTCGAGGATGGGAAGGAGAGGAGGAAGACGAAGGAGGAAGGAGAAGAGGTAAGGCCGATTCAGATCGTGGGCAAGGAGAGGAAAGGAAGAAGATGAAGGCGAGTGGCGAGACGGAGGGTCGTGGTGACAGCAAAGGCGCGTATCGTGGGGGGCTGCAACGATTCGACGAAGACCCCAATCACTTAATTTCACGATCCGTGAAGGAGCGATCCCTTTGCTCTGCGATCCGAAGGAGGGCGATCCCTCTACCCTGCGATCCGAAGAGGGGCGATCCCTCTACCCTGTGATTCGACTTGTAGTTCACGATCCAAATGAATTTCGAACTTTAAACGATGTCTTGTCGCCATAAAACTCTGAACGGTTAGGCTAGAGCCTTGATTTGGACTTTCCGGACTTAATGACCGCATAACTTAACTGCATATGACGACGAATATTTTGACGATCTTGACAGCTTTTATGCTTTATCTTTAATGTATGCACAAGCACACACACAGGCACTTGCACACACGGGGGACGGGTAGTTTTAATCTCATTTGTCATGTTTTCTCGCCTAACAGCAATGTCGGATAATCAATCTTCTTCGAGATCCGCTACAGAAACAGAGTCTGAGGTTCCTGAGCAATACAATCCTGAGGTTCCTCTAATTAACCCAATAGGTGAAGATTCTGGCTCTGAATACGAGGCAACGGAGTCAGATCCGTCTGGAAGTACCTCATCTGGTGAAGAATCTGAGATAGACAGGCGAGCTCCCGACGAGATTCCTGACGCGCTTGGAATAGATAAATTTTCTGATTCTTTAGCATCTAAGCTCGACGATATAAAGCTTAAAAGAATCTGCTTGAGACACGGGATTCCTTGGGATGATGTCTTGACGCCCGGAAGCGAAGATAGACCCCACCTAGCTCCAGAAGGATATATGGCAATCAGTCGGACTATGCGCTTGGTAGGAGCTATCCCTCCGTTTCCTTCAATCGTCATCGAGACTCTAAAGCAGCTGGGTATTGCTCCGATGCAACTTCATCCTAATGCCTACGCATCTCTATACACCTTATATATAGCATATGCGGAGATCCTACACACCGGACTCACATTCAGAGATTTGACATTCTTCTTTCTTTTCAAGCATCGCTCCTCGGCAACCCCAAATTTCTCCTTTTTTGAATCGGTAGCGAATAGGAAGATTCTGTACGATGGATATAGCAATATAGGGGATCCTAAGTCTGATTGGTTCTACATAAAGAAACAGGCCGGATGCTCAAGAAGATGGCTTAAATCAAGTAAACTTCAAGCTTTTAACTGAATATCTTATTCAAGAAGTCGAAGTATTAACATTCTTCCCCCTTTTCCTTTGTCTTAAACAGGTCACATCTTCCCGAAAACGGAGGGTCCGCTATACAGCAATCGATTGTCCACTCTTCTACAAAGCAGATCCGACTTTCTAAGGGTCAAAAAATGTATTACTGATGAGAATCTTCATAAGCATCACCTTCTGGATATAAGATTTGGACTTGGCACTGGCGGCAGACCTTATAAGTATGTGCCCCCAACGGAGGGAGAGGGAACTTCGCAAGCGGTAGAAACAACTAAGTTTCGTAAAAGTCCTTCTCCGATAGTCATCCAAGACGATGAGGACTTGAACATATACAGAGGGGATGAGGTCCGCGGTGACGTGTCCAAGGAAATCCCGATTTCTACTCCAATCGAAACCGCTGCTCCCGATGATTTGACAGACGGGCAGCTATTCAAAGAACTGAGCAAGATTCCTCTCCCCGATGATGTATATACAGAGAGGGACTTCGAAGGGGAGCCATTCTTCCCTGGTTCTGAGGAGGCCATCGCTCCAACAAGAGAACAAGAAACTAGTCAGATGAGCCTGTCTTCAGGCCCGGGTCCGTTAGGGGGAATTATATGGGATGCACAAATCACACACACTATCTGACCCTGCACTTCTTATAGCGTCAGTATTCAAGGTTTTAATATGCTCTTTTCTTTCTTGCAGGAAAGATGTCCCACAGGCGATCCTATTCTTATCGTTCCTTGCGTGAGGGCACACCCAGTCATTATTCGGGTACTGAGCGTTCCCGCGGCCCTTCTCACAGGCCGACTTCCTCGCAACCCCGGTCTCCACCAAAATCGACCTCTGCCAAGCCTTCCAGCTATCCAGTAGTTCCTGGGGGGAAGAAACTTCCTAAAGAGTTAACTCCTCCAAAGAGTGCGCCTTCCCATAGCAGGTCGTCAAAAAAGCATCATGAATCTAAAGATAGAAGCAAAGATCCGATCAAAGAGACTGAAAAGGAGAAGAGTGACGTCGTCCCTTCCTGCCAGCCAGAGTTAGCTGCCCCCGGGTCACGGGACTACATTCATGGTCCCGAGATCCAAGGTAGGCTGGAAAAGCTGAGGGAACAATTTCCAGACATATTCTTTGATAGGATGACCTTTGTTCCAGCCTTGGAACCGGTCCCTAAGAATTGGGATTATGAAGTCGTCGGGCACATCCGTCACGTTGCCAGGCAATATGAGCTGATGAAAAAGCATGCAGTTAACCTTTCAGAAGTCATCCGATCGATTGAAATAGAAGCACACAGATCAAAGGCGAAACTTGAAAACAACGAAAGAGCCAGGACAAAGATGGAGAAGGACCTAGAAGATGCTCAATCCCAGCTTGCTCTGGCGCGAAGGGACGTCGAGAATTATAAAACCGAATTGGAGAATGCTAAAAAACGCTTTCATACGGAACTCGACTCCAATAGCCAAGAAAAAATGGCTTTAAAGAAGGAGGTTGAAGATCTCAAAATGGCCAATATCGAATTGAAAACAGCACAAGGCCATTTTGAAGCTGAGAGAGCTGCTTGGGAGGCAGAAAAAGCAAGCTTAAAAGAAAGTTTGGCTTTGGCTAAAACAGAAAAAGTGATTTCAAATGATCAGGTCGCGGACGCGGAGAGACGGGCAGCTCTTGCCGAAAAGAATGTTGAAAGTGCCATCGAATTGGCCACTGCTTCTAACAACAAGCTCCTCGAAAGAGAGAAGGATATCGAGGGGTTTGAAGAGATGATTTTCGACTTCCTTGGCCAATTTCTCAAAACTCACAACATCTCGTGGATCCCGGATTACCACGTTACTTTAGCCAATTTATGGGATGCGATTGTTGAGGGTGAAAAGCAGAGGTTGGGAGTCGAAGAAATTGATGAGGATGAGTTGATGAAGAGCATCTTGAGGGATAATGAGCCTGAGGACCTAGCAGAGGGTCATCGTCTGATTTTAGCGGAGATGGAGAAGGAGAGGGCCTTGGCTAAGGGTAAAAGCAAAGCTGACGAAGGTTCAAGCTCTGCCGTAGGGCCCAAAACCTCCGGAGTTGAGGAGTACCATCCCGATGATCCACTAATCCCTTTGGGCCTAACTCCCGTAGTTGTTGGAGCTCCTGCGACTATTCAAGAAGGAGGATCTGCGGAAGGTATCTCACTTTTTTCCCCGCAATTCGCCAAAGCAATTATGAATTGTCGTCGTGTGGTAGAACAACCAGTTGAATTAGTAACATGTGTTCCTCATGATACAGGTGGCGAGCCCGTCGACAAGGGTGCTGAAAAAGAAAAAGAAGTGGAGAAGGAGGTTGTCTCGCCAGGTGCCGATATTGATACATCAAAGCAGGCTGAGGTCACAATAGCAGAAAGAAGCATCCCGGTACCTAGTACTGACGTTCCCAAAGATGCTGAGACCATCGAAGCCTTGAAAGACATGGATGGGCACCATGTAGATGATGAAGAAGACATTATCGGTGCCAAAAAAGCCGACGATGATGACGACGAAACCTTGGCCAGCCGAAAGGCCAGGCAGGAGAAAGAGATAGCTTCGAAGAAAGTGGGAGATGAGGCTTTGGACATATTCCCACTTGCAGAATTCGATCCCAAGACTGGGATGATTGTGAAAATCCAGCCCAAATCCATCAGCCGACAGCTTCATTTTGCAAATCCCGATGACTTCCCGGCTTCCCTTTTTGATAGAAGGAAGAGAAAAGAGGTGGAAGAGGAATCTTCAGAAGTGTCGGATGTTCCTCTCATAGACAAAAGGAAGAGGAAGAAAGGGGATCCGTCTGATGCCGACAAGGCGAAGCTGGAGAGACGGAAGCAAGAGAAGAGGCCAAAGCGTAAATAGGATATTGTTGCTGGTTGATATTTTGTCTTTAGGTTTTCCTCTGGCCAGGAAGTGTAATTGTGAGACTGGCCCTCACTTTTGTTTCTAGGTTTTTTTTCACTTTGTTGGTTCGCAGTATATAAATAAAAGTTTATCTCTTCTTGCATCATTGTGTACCTGTATTCAGATAAACTTTCCATGTTTAGTCATTGGCCAACTAATAATAATTACAAATCAGTCAAACAACAGAAAGAAAAAATTTCATGCTGCGTTGTTGTATTAAAGTTCAGTATATGTATATGAGTATATGTGCCCCCAATCAGATGTTATCATAGCGCCTGACGGGGGTTTACTAAGAATTGGTTAGTATTGTCGGCAGGTTACCCCCTATTTCTGAATATGGGGGACTTAGAAGATTTCATAGGATAATTGTTCTTGTGGCACCGAATTTTTTTGGCACCTTTCTCAGTGCTTAATCGGAGACGCTTTTATACTCTCTCTCTCTGGAGAGTTAGAGTTCGAGCTCAGCGATTCATTCGCTCACCGATCCTTCAGCGGGGAAGAAGCTCTTTCTCAGCGCTCAATCGGAGACGCTTTTATATTCTCTCTCTCTCTGGAGAGTTAGAGTTCGTGCTCAGCGATTCATTCGCTCCCCGATCCTTTAGCGGGGAAGGAACTCTTTCTCAGCGCTCAATCGGAGACGCTTTTATATTCTCTCTCTCTCTGGAGAGTTAGAGTTCGTGCTCAGCGATTCATTCGCTCCCCGATCCTTCAGCGGGGAAGGAGCTCTTTCTCAGCGCTCAATCAGAGACGCTTTTATATTCTCTCTCTCTGGAGAGTTAGAGTTCGTGCTCAGCGATTCATTCGCTCCCCGATCCTTCAGCGGGGAAGGAGCTATTTCTCAGCGCTCAATCGGAGACGCTTTTATATTCTCCTGGCAGTCGCCAAGGTTAGACCTTTGCTCAGGCGGCCCCGATCATGGTACACCGTCATGCCTTGTGGACGTCATCTTCGCATCCTTTATACTCTCTCTCTACTCTGGAGAGTTAGAGTCATGGATCAAGCAGTTTGCAATCATGCACATTCATCAAACTCGTCCTAGGTTTACATTTTAATCCAAGCTCCGAGGATTAAAACCAGTCGGTCAAGCAGTCGGAGCATTTGCCAAGGCTTTGAGTTCCTCCAAACAGTCTATGGGAGGAACAGTTGGCAACAGACTTCGGGTACCTGCATTATTCGCGTCGCTTTCCATAAAAATAAACAGGCAAATGAATAAGGGTGCAATAAAGGTAAACGACACACAATATTTTTATAGTGGTTCGGTCGAATCATGACCTACATCCACTTTATAATTTTTTGGCTTCAAGGAATCAAACTATTCTAGGCTAGTCGTGCCTTATACATGGTTTTCAACAAAGCAAAAGAACAGATTTGAAACTTTTATGCTAAGTATGGCCGCAAATGTTGGGCATTCCACACTCTGGGGATTTCCCTTCCCTCTACGGTTGCCAGCTTGAAGGTTCCATTATCAAGCTTGCTCAGAATGGAGTACGGTCCTTCCCACTTCGCTCCCATATGAGTTGGGGGTGGAAAGACACGTTTCAGAACCAAGTCTCCGGGTTCCCAGGTTCGGGCTCGAACCTTTTTGTTGTAATATCGAGCGATCTGTTGCTTGCATCTCAAGGCGCGCAGGTCCGCCTCATCCCTCTTTTCCTCGGTCATATCTAGGGACTCAAGGAGCAATTCATTATTAGTCATCAGATCATAATAAGTCACCCGGTGACAAGGTACCTTTATCTCAACCGGGATGACTGCTTCCGTTCCAAAGGCAAGGGAGAACGGGGTATGTCCTGTTGTCGATTTATATGTTGTCCTGTAGGCCCATAGTGCCAAGGGTAATTCATCAGCCCACATGGCTCTAGCCCGCTTCATTCTTCTTTTCAGAATAGACTTAATCACTTTATTTGTCGCTTCGACTTGTCCGTTCGATTGCGGGTGCGCCACAGAGGTGTATCGATTCTCAATGTGGTATTTTTGGCAGAAATTCCTGAATTCAGCACTATCGAACTGAGTTCCGTTATCCGTTATTACAATTTTTGGAATCCCAAATCGGCAAATGATGTTTCGAACGATAAAATTGATCACTCGTTTGGTTGTGATCGTAGTTAGTGGCTCAGCCTCGACCCATTTAGTGAAATAATCCACGGCCACAATTGCGAACTTTGCTCCGCCCCTTGCTATGGGGAGACTCCCAATGATATCAATTCCCCACATAGCGAAAGGCCATGGGCTCATCATTGTTTTTAACTGATTAGGATGTGCTCTAGGTATTTTCGAAAATCTCTGGCACGCATCACACCGTCGTGCGTATCTTGCCGCATCCTTGTTTATGGTAGGCCAGAAATAACCATGCCGCAACACCTTTTTTGCCAAAGTTTGCCCTCCAGTGTGGTCGCCGCATTCGCCTTCGTGAACCTCTTGCAGCACACGCTTGATGTCATCGTGGGCTATACACCGGAGGAGGGGCATCGAAAACCCTTGTCTGTAAGGAACTCCGCCTTGCAGAACGTATCGGGCGGCTTTACGAATCACTTTGCGCCTCTCGCTTTTCTTGGTCGGAAGCGCTCCGTTCATCAGAAATTTTTTTAGAGGGGTTATCAAGGACTCCTTTTCTGGTTCCGTCTCTAGCACTGGGTCAATTTCCATCTGATCTATGCTAGGGGACCGAAGTACTTCAACGGGGGCTAGCCCGGTCACTTCAGGATCGTCGGAACTAGCCATCTTTGCCAACTTATCTGCCTGCTGATTCTCCGAACGCGGAATATGAGATATGCTGTAGTGATCAAAATCGTTCAGCAGCTCTTTTACTTTCTTTAAGTATAGAATCAATCTTTTTAGCTTGGAATTTTCCAGTAACTTGGTTTACAACTAACTTGGAGTCGCAGAAGATGTTCAGCTTTGTGACCTCTAATTCCTTTGCGATCTTCAATTCGGCTATCAGAGCTTCATATTCGGAATCGTTGTTAGTGGCATGAAACTCCATCCGAATTGCATAGGTTATCAATCATTTCTCGGGGGTTTCAAGCACTGTTCCAGCGCCGGATCTTTCGTTATTCCTAGCGCCATCAGTATACAATCCCCATGCATTGGGATCGAAAAGTAATTTTGAGGGATTCTCCTCTTCATTGGCCATATCTTCCTCTGGTACGGTAAACTCCGCTATGAAGTCGGCTATCACTTGCCCTCGAATTGACCGTCTGGGCTGAAAGTTCAAATCAAATTGACTTAACTCAATATTCCATTTGAGTAATCTTCCAGATGCCTCTGGTCTCTGTAGGACTTGCTTGAGTGGATGATCGGTGTATATGGTAATAGGATGCGCCTGAAAATAATGTCGAAGCTTTCTAGAGGCGATCAGCAAACTATACGCCAACTTTTCTATCCTTGGATAATTATGCTCTGCTGCCGTCAATTTTTTGCTCACGTAATACACAGGTCTTTGGACCTTATCCTCTTCTCTTACCAACGCTGAGCTGATCGCATGGGATGACACTGCCAAATACACGAATAAGTCCTCGTGATCCATTGGCTTAGATAATATCGGAGGTTTCTCCAGGTGCCTGAGTAAATTCTGAAACGCTTCTACACAGTCGGGTGTCCATTTGAAGTGGCGTTTCCCTCGCTTTATTAATTCGAAGAATGGGATGCACTTATCCGTAGCCCTGGAGATAAATCTGCTTAGTGCGGCCACTTTTCCGGCAAGGCTTTGCACATCCCTAATTTGCCTAGGTTCCTGAATGTTTCTGATTGTCGCGATCTGGTCTGGATTAATCTCAATCCCGCGGGAACTGACGATGAACCCCAAGAATTTTTTGGAGGCAACACCGAATGAACATTTGGTTGGGTTGAGTTTCATTTCGTACTTTCGAAGGATGCTGAACATCTCCGCCAAGTCCGTAGTGTGATGGGAGGATTGCTTGGACTTAACCAACATATCGTCGACGTATACTTCCATCGTTTTCCCGATCTGGTAATAAAACATTCTGTTAACTAAACGTTGATATGTAGCGCCCGCATTCTTCAAGCCAAAGGGCATCACTACATAACAATATAGCCCCAGATCCGTGATAAAACTAGTGTGTTCTTGATCTGGAACATGCATTGGAATCTGGTTATATCCTGAGTAAGCGTCCATGAATGAGAGAAGTTCATGACCCGCCGTCGAGTCTACCAACTGGTCAATCCGGGGCAACGGGAAACTATCTTTTGGACAGGCTTTGTTCAAATCCGAGAAGTCGATACACATTCGCCACTTCCCGTTGGCCTTCTTTACCAGGACTGGATTCGAAATCCAGTCTGGGTAGGTCGAGTCTCTGATAAATCCGTTACTCTTTAGCTTTCCAACTTCTTCTTTCAAGGCAGCGGACCTCTCTGGGCCCAACATTCGCCTTTTTTGCTTTACCGGAGGATGCTTAGGGTCAATGCTTAAGGAATAGCTCATGATTGATGGGGATATCCCACACATGTCCGCGTGGGTCCAAGGAAATACATCCAAGTTGTTTTTTAAGAAATCCGTCAATTCTTTAGCGAGATTCGGATTTAACTGGGATCCAATCTTAAGGACCTTCTCCGGGTCACTATCATCGATCGGTACATCCACAGTTGTCTCGTTGGGAGTCGCCATTCTGCCCCCGGGTTCTTGATCCTCTCTGAGATCTATATCCTCGGGCATCTCTCTGGGCGACTCTCCAACGACTATCTTCTTTGGTTGCTATAAGGTCTCCGCCCCCGTTGGGGGAGAAGCGCCTTTAGTTTCAATATCCCCTCCATTGCGAAGTAACTTTAGTTCGGCAACATAACATGCTCGCATAGCAACCTGATCCCCTCTGACGATTCCAATGCCATCTTCTGTGGGGAATTTCAATAACAAGCACCAGGGGGCTATACAGGCTCTAAACTTTGCGAGGGCCGGTCGGCCCAAGAAAGCATTGTAGGGGGATTCAACATCCAAAACCACGAAGGGAAGGATTCTCACTCTCTGGCGTTCTCCTTCCCCAAGTGTAACTAGTAACTCTACATAACCCATTGGAGCGGTGGATGCTCCGTTAAATCCACGGATCCATCCTTAACAGGGCTTCAAGTCTTTTATTTCGAGGTTCATCTGGTCAAATGTCTTTTTGAAAAGAATATTGACGGAACTCCCGTTGTCCACTAAAACCTTATGAACAGTGGCTGGTCCAATTGGTACTGTAATTACAAATGGATCTTCAGTTGGAGCATGGACTCCAATGCTTTCTCGTTCTCGGAAAACGACATCGTCGGTCATCATCTTTTGTTGCTTCACCGGGATACTGTCCTCGGGGTTGCTACACTCCCCTACCTCGAGGTGTTGTTTGGCTGCATTGACGTATTGATCCAATGCCTTGGAACTATGCCCGGCGAGATAAAGTCCTCCGATTACGGTATTGATAACAATGTTCTTTCCCTTTTGCTGGGCGGTCGGCCTAGCAGCAAGTTGATTCTGGTTCTGATTTGGGGCCTGTATTGCTTGCCCCCTGTCTTTGGGTGTTACTCTGTATTCATCTAATTTTCCTTCTCGAAGAAGCCTCTGGACTACATCTCTCAGGTGACGACATTCATTTGTCGAATGGCCATGAATCTGATGAAAGAGACAAAACTTCCCCGTTTCACGCTCTTTCTCCGTCGACTCTCTGGGAGGTGGCCTCTTATTCTGGAGGACTTCATACGCATCCATGAAGATATTTTCCAGAGTATCATTTATTGGTGTGTAACTTTCAAAGGCCCTGGGACGAGTCCTTCTCTGAGAGTCGTTCCCTCGGTTCCTCTTCCGGTTGTTGCCGTTACCATTATTATCGTTGTTCCCTGACTGACGACCACCCTGATTCCGATTTCCAACATTTACTTCAACCTTCCCCGAGCTGTCTCCTATTTGCTTAATGGCGACATTGCTCTGGATTTCCTCTTTATCGTTCGCTTTTGCTTTTCGGTTAGCATATACTTCTTCCCGTCGTAAGTATACGCTAGCCTTCTCGTAGAATAATTCTCTAGACTGGGGTGGCTTGCCTGCCAGGTATCTCCCGAATTCAGTGTCTTTATCTACTCCATCGATCAATGCTGCGACAACGGTTGGTTCATGGGGATCTTTAACTTCAGTAGCGGCCAGATTGAAACGGTCTAGGTACACCTTCAAACTCTCGCCTGGTCGCTGCTTGACAAGGAACAAGTCAATCACACTTTTTGTTTTTTGTGCGTAGATACGGAATTGTTCTACGAACTTCTCGCTCAACTCCCTGAAGCTAGAAATCGATCTAGCTGGCAAGCGAGTAAACCATAGCAGTGCTACATCCTCCAAGAATATGGGAAACGCTTTACACTTGACAGCGTCAGAAGCTGCAGCAGCGGTCATCGACCAAGAATATCTCATCAGATGCTGGACGGGATCAGACCTGCCTGCGTATCGGTTCATTTGTGGCATGTTGAAACGCCTTGGGAAAGTCGCATCCAAAATATCATTAGTGAAAGGAGTGTGACTGCGGTCGATTCCCCAATCTTCGTTCCGTTGTCCACGGCTATCTGCCAGAATCTGATGGATCATGGCTGCAACGTTTGCACTGGTCAGCGGAGGTTCAGGGTCAGTGCCTCTGGCTCGGCGGGGTTCTCTAATCTCTCTTCCGGGAGCAGTCACGAAATCCGGGGCTCGGATAGGGCTTCGTTGCCCCCTGTTACCATGAGCATGTGCGCGGCGACGGGGCTGAGGTAGTCTGTTATGTACGGGACTGTCCACATCTCGAGCCCTAGGAGCTGCAGCTTGATTATTCACATTATTGTTTGAGTGCCCCGCCTCCAGTGCTTCCTCTTCCCGTGATGGCAGGGTTCTAAACCGAAGCTGCTCTATATTCTCGGCTCTCTCATATGGTCGCCGCAGTGGTCTCGGCGATTCCTCTAACGAAGAAGAATACCCTGGAGTGAGTGAACAGACCGGCGGCGTTCTTTGCCTTGCGAGTTCATCAAGCCTTCTATCCATAGCAGTAAAATTTTGTCGCAGGACGGAGCTTTCCTGCCTTTGGGCAGCCAATTCATCAAACAATCTCCCCCACATTTCGGAGAAGCGAGAGAGATCCCCCTCAGTGACGGGAGCAGCAGGATCATAATGATCATCATCACTTTCTCTTATGCGCAAAGAGCTTGAGCCGGGTCGAGCGGAGGGGCCAGGACGGTAGGAGCGAGCCATAGGCTTCTTTCTAGGTCGAGTTGTAGTCTGATCATCAATTCAGATAGTTGCGGTTCGTGGATGGCGACTCGCAACGCCCCCCTGAGATCGATTCGCGGTCGCGGTGCGCGGAGGATTCGAGGCGTTACCTCGGGATCGAGTAACAACCCCTTCAGCGGTCCGGATCGCCTCGTTCTCGCCGACTCGGAGCATGGTGTCTTCATCGGATCGGTTCGCCCCCTGCGCTCTGCGATCCAGAGTTTCTTCATTGCCCAGCTCGTGCACACTCTCTTCGATTGTTTCATTGGTTTGCGAAGCTCGTGCTTCCTTAGATCTTTTTCCAGCCATGATATCCGAATCGCTGGAATCTTCAAAGAACTGAATAGTGAAACTTTAGGATTGTTTTCTCAGTGAAAGCACCAAAATGTTAGATCAAAATTTGGACCTAACACCCAAATTATTCTGAATCTTATAGATTTTCAACTGAAGAATGAGGAAAAAGAAAATAACACACAGAATTTATAGTGGTTCGGCGTTAACGAGCCTACGTCCACTTTATATATTATTGATTATACTTTGAAAGCTAATACAATCAACGATTTCTCTTAATACTATCGTAGTTTGACAATAGTGGCGGATTCAGTACTCAATATTGCCAAAAGATCCCAAAAAATGCCAAGCTCTGGCCTATTTATAGCTGATTTTGTCAGGCGGGTCGTGGTAACACGTGGCACGAATCCCGAGAACATCGCATCGCATCGCCTCCGTTGAAGAAATAGTCAAATTAGCCGTTGCGGACAGGTGTCGCGATCCCCTTGAAAATCGGATCGTGTAGATGGGGAGAATTGGTCAAAATGACAGTTGAGGACACGTGTCGCTAGATCCGTGCGTCTCGGATCGCTGAAGACTAGCTCACGCTTGAACGGGTCAGAGGCTCCGCCACGCATCAGGGGATCGGATCGGTCAATACTGGGCAACAACGTATGCATGGATCGGATCGCATAGAGGTGTCGTTTCGCTGATGAAGTGGGGGCGATCCGTCGAGACGCGATCCGATGGTGGGCGAGTCGATAGTGTGCGATCCGTCATCGGGTGAGCTGATGATGCGATCCATTCCTTCATGTTCTTAGAGAACGTGGTTTCATGCTTTCTTCTTATGAATGATCCTGGGTGGCTTGGTCAAAAAGCTAGCCAACAAATTAGATCTATTTTATGATGCCAGTTCATATGTTTAATTAGATCTATTTTATGATGCAAGTTCATATGTTTAATTAGATCTATTTTATGATGCTAGTTCATATGCTTAATTAGATCTATTTTATTATGCCAAGATCATATGCTTATTAGATCTATGCCAGTTCATATGCTTATTAGATCTATTTTATTATGTCAGTTCATATATGCTTATTGGATCTATTGTTCTATTCCCGTTCATATATGCTTATTAGATCTATGTTATTATGCTATGCCAGTTCATGATCCATATGCTTATTAGATCAATGTCATTGTTCTATGCCAGTTTATGTTCCATATGCTTGTTGGATCTATGTTATTGTTATATGCTAGTTTATGTTCCATATGCTTATTGGATCTATTTTATTATTCATACCCAAAGTCTATACTCCATATGTTATTGGATCTATTTTATGTGTTATGCTAGTTTTGGTGCTTTAATTCTCTTCCCTTCTTTTCCTTTTTATGAGATTAGGCTAACTGCGAGCCTAACATATTACGTTGAATTATACGTACGAATAACGTGGGAACGTTGTGGGAAAAAATTGGGGACATTATTGAATAATATGTAATTGGCATAAATTGATTTGTAATCATGTAATTGATTTGTGGCATGAATTGGTACAATTTGTATACATGGGTTTGGCATAGATTGTTAATAACAATGAATGCAAAGTAATTTGAGCATAATTTGGCATGACATGTATACGTAAGATTATAGGTCTAATTTAGATTAAAATTATAATAATAATTTTAATGATGGATTTTGGGTAATTGACATAATTAGCCTGAAATAGGCATAAACTGCAAATAAATAAATTGGCTAAGATAAGCATGCTGAGACACGAGGTTAGACTCCATTTGCGGTAGAAGCCTGCCCGGAACCAACCGGCCTAACCAGCAACCGAAAACAGTTAGTCTAATGTGAGAGGTCGTAGGCATAATTAAAAGATGCTTAGACACAAGGTTAAGTCTGGCTTGTGGTAGAAGTCTTCCCGGAACCGCCCGGCATATCCAACGGCCACAAGCAATCGATTTAATGTGAGAGGTCTGCGCGTTAATAACCAATTAATTCTGATCAAAGATGAATATGATATCTAAAACATGTTAGGTGGGTGGGGTTAAGTTAATCTGTGTAAGATGACAACTTAACCAATATTACACGAACAAAGTGCATAGGGTTCAGGCAAGCTTAACTAATAATACATATTGATTTTATAAGTGGATGGCGTTAAATCAACTGGGCGGATAGACAATACTTAACCAAGATAAGACATGTAGTAAGACATGGGAATAGAAAAAGGGTTAAGTGGATGACATGTGTATCATGTATTGCATGGGTATCATGTATAACATAAATAATGAACACTTAACCAAGATAAGGCACGTGGTAAGACATGGGTGACATGTGAAATATAACGAGAAGCACCTAACCAAGGTGAAACATGTAAGAAGACATGGGAATAAGAAGGGGTTAAATAGGAATTCCTAGTGGGGACCATGTTTAGGAGGGAAGCTTGTGTCAAGTGTGTGAACCCTTTTCAACCAGTAACCCATTCTGTATCTATGTGAGCTCGAACTAGGTCGAGGACGGGGCATGCTTACTGGGTTTGATTGTAAAAGGTCAATAAAGAGTTAGTGGTGGCAGTGCAAGTCCAACGGAGTCATGTGCGTGCGTGGGGCCGGGCTGGTAGGTTAGACGTTGTTGCATCGTGTAGGTATAAGCCATGCATTTTTAGTAGTATCGGTTTGCCACTTTAGGGAGTGATACACCCTACTGTGGGACCAGCACGGGTATATACGAGTTAGGGAGACGATCGAATGGGGAGGGTAGTGGGTACAACTAGTGGAGATAGGAGCAACCAGCACTTATGACAGCAGCTAGGAGTACAACTACCATACTATGAATAAATGTTGTAATTAGAATGGGGAGGGTAGTGGGTACAACTAGTGGAGGCAAGAGCAGGCGGCACCTACGATAGCAGCCAGAAGTACACAAAACTACCATTATTATGATTAGTAAGAGGGATCAACTTCCATATGGGACTAGTAATGGTGCGGTGTAATTAGCATTGGTGCAATGTAGGAATTATCTTATAGTGATTAGAAGCGTAATTAATGTTATATCTTGTTCACCTTGTTCATCTTATCATATCTGTTTATGTGACAGTCATTTCTTATATCAGGTTTATGTCTTATCCTGTCAATTTACTAATTATATAGTTAAAGTCACTGGACTCGCCAGACTTTATGTCTGACCTCGTTTTGTTTCCTCTCTTTTCTTTCCTCCCTCCCCCCCCCCCCCACCCCACGGTACTCAGGGTGAGATTAGTGGAGCTTGACTCAGATTTCTTTCTTTCTGCTAGAAATGCTTGGAAGTGCTGAAAGTAATGCTCAGCTTTATCCCTTTTTCATATGGCTATTTGGAGTGGGTTTATGCTTTTGTTTTTATATACTCTGATAATAATTTGTCCAAGATGGATATTTGTGTACTTGACTTTAGTATTGGTTTTTGATGTTGTAACCAAACTATGCTCAGTTTTCGCTGCAATGTAGTTATTTTAAATTTGAAGTACGATTTTATATATCAGTCTTGTGATGTTCTGTTCTATACACTCATAATGCTCCATGAAAGTTACTGCATTCCCTTTGTGAGTGACATTAATGGATGTGGGGTGTTACACGTGGTATCAAAGCTGAAGGTTACCAGAACAGATAAAAGGTTTTGAAAACCATTTTCAAAAGCATCTTTATGAAGAAGTATTTTCAAAAACATGTTTTAAAGAGAGCA
This sequence comes from Allium sativum, assembly GCA_030737875.1. Taxonomy (NCBI): domain Eukaryota; kingdom Viridiplantae; phylum Streptophyta; class Magnoliopsida; order Asparagales; family Amaryllidaceae; genus Allium; species Allium sativum. The sequence goes on along the minus strand of CM060916.1, from coordinate 741,908,672 downwards.
TTTTTCAAGAGAAATGTTTATTATGGAAAAACATAATACCCAAAAGGCATATATCTTTGTTTCGATTCTTTGTTTTGAATCTCTTCCTCTTTCCCTTTTGAATCTCTTCCTCCGCGTATAGATGCTTTTTCTAAGAAATGTAAGAATTTCCATGCGATGGGCGGAAAACCGCTTCGTGGGACTGAGACGTTTGTCGAGGCTAGAAGTTGGCTCAAGGAAGTGGATGACTTGTTGGTATCTTTGAGATAGACGATGGGAGGAAGGTTCAACTAGCTGCTTGGTTAATGAAGGATGAAGCTTCATTTTGGAGGGAGGTCATGAATAGAGAACGTGCAAGTGAGACATGGATAGGACATAGGATAAGAAAGTGGATCCAAAGAAGGCACAACAACAACAAAAGAAAGGCGGAAAGGATAAAAAAGGCCCAAGAGAAAAGGAAGTACCACAATTGTGAAATACCTGGCCACTTAAAGAAAGACATTAGAAAGAAGAAGAAGACTGACTGTTACCATTGCGGTGAGGCAGGACATATGATTTAAGATTGCCCAAGGAGGCAAGAGCAAGGATAGAGGGCAGGATCTTCTGGAGGGCAGGTTGTTTTCTCATGGTCAGTATATCGGAAAGAGATAGGAAGTTTCGGTTGAAGACTTGATTTCTTTTTCCTAGGACTCTTTTCGACACTTGCGCTTCGCATTCGTTTATATATGTTTTGTTAGTTGAAACAATGCACCTAAAATACTAGTCTAGTTACGGATCCCATTGTAGTCTCAAATCCAATTGGTGGTTCAGCTCATTTATCTATGCTTTCTCGGGATTTGAGAGTGTCTATCTTGGGCGTTGGGTTTGAATGCAATGCCTACGTTCTTGGTTTCATGGGCTATGGCTTGATTCTAGCGATGGATTGGCTAGCCAAGTATGGTGCCATCCTAGACTGTGAAAAGAGGGTAGTTAGACTGTTGACTTGTTGGGGAAAGACCCTTGATATTTCTTTTGACCCTAGAGGTTCGGTGATGCTCAGCTACTTAGAATCACTTGACGCATCCATCGATGATTTGAAATCTGTTCGTGTAGTCTGTGAGTATGATTACGCTTTTGATGAGGTTCGGGTTTACCCCTGAGGCGCGAGATAGACTTCCGTATATACTTAGTAGATAATGCAAAGCCAGTTGCATTGCCAGTGCGCCATATGGCTTCGAGAGAGGGGGGGTAACTCATTAAGCAAGTAGGGGAGCTACTTGAGAAAGGGTTCATAAGAAGAGGTATTTCGGAATGGGGTGCTCCAGTTGTTTTTGCTAAAAGGCAGACGGTTCACTTAGAATGTGTGTGGACTATAGGGAGCTAAATAAACTCACAAAGAAAAATAGACACCCATTACCGAGGATAGATGATTTTTTCGATCAGTTGGTTGGCGCTTCGGTTTTCTCGCAGTTGGACTTAGCTATGGGATTTCATCAGCTAAGAGTAGCTAAGAGAGTATAGATAAGACTGCTTTTAGGACTCCCGATGGTTTCTTCGAGTGGCTCTCATGCCTTTTGATTTGACGAATGCACCCGCATATTTCGTAGACTTGATGAGTAGGGTGTTTAGGGAGTTTCTAAACAAGTTCATAGTAGTCTTTGTGGATGACATTTTGATATTCTCTAGAAGCGAGGAAGAACATGCCTTACATCTTAGGGAAGTCTTAGAGACTCTTCGAGCACAACGACTCAAGGCTAAGTTCTCCAAATGCCATTTTTGGAGGAAGGAAGTGAGCTTCTTAGGACACGTGGTCTCTAAGGAGGGGATAACAGTGGATCCCGCGAAGGTGGTGGCAATCCATGAATGGAAAGTTCCTAAAAACGCAACGGAGATAAGAAGTTTTCTAGGGTTGGCGGGCTATTATAGGAAGTTGATTAAAGACTATGCATTTCACGAGACGAGAGATTGAGAAAGACAATTTTGAAGACGGCACGGGGCCGACAAAAGTCATATGCTGATAAGAGAAGGACCAATCTTGAGTTCGGTGTTGGGGACATGGTTTTTATTATCATCGTTGAGGAATGTAGTTCGTTTTGGATCTGTAGGGAAGTTGGCACCAAGATTCATAGGGCCATTCCCCATTACAGAGAGGATTGGACAGATGGCGTACAGAGTGAAGTTGCCGGAGAAGCGTAGTGGTGTTCATGACGTATTTCATGTGTCGCATTTGCGGAAGTGTTTACATGATACCATGGAAGTAGTGGAGCCGAGCATGCTTAGGGAAGTGGAAGTGGAGTGAGATGCCACGATTAGACAAGCTCCTACATGCATCCTTGGATCAAAGGTCAAGAAGTTATGCAACCGTGAGGTCATGTTGGTTGAAGTCCAATGGGGAGATGATCAAGGAGATGCGACTTGGGAAATGGAAGACAAGATACGTGCGTTATACCCTTTCCTTTTTGAGGGCATGATCTTAACTTCTCCTTTTTCTACCGCTTTGTTTCTACTTGTTCTATCGTTTAGTATATCCTCTCGATTACATCTTTGATCTTTAGGTAGGAAAATCCTATGGTTGTAAACATGTGTTTGAGACATTCTATGTTTGGTGGATGTAAGTGGATGCAAGTGTTTGCTAGTGGTTGCTCGTGGATGCATTTACAAACACATTAGGCACTAGATCAGCTCAATCACTTTCATATTGCATATGAATGAATGTGCATATTTAAATTAATGGATGTATATTGAATGCGTTATCATATGGATGTTGCATTTGAATGAATGGTTGTGCATTCAATGATATGTATCATTAGGATTCCTTTGCATACATGTTGGACTCATGGCATTGACATAATTTGCATTGAGGAGGCCAACTGAATCAGTAGACTGCCTGATCTTTGCATTAGATAAGGAACATATACTTACACCTTTGCATATGTTCATATAGCATTAGAAATCTTTTAAGGACAATGGATGCTTGTGGATGATGGATGAGAAGATGGATGATAGATGGTAGGATATATTCTTCTTAACTTGAAGATTTCGGGGACGAAATCCTTTGAGTAGGGGAGAATATAACACCCCGCATTTTTAATGAAATTAAAAGTGTGGAAATATGTATATATATTATATACATAGATATATTTAAGAGAAAATTAAATAATGACAATAAAATTGCATGTAATAGGTTCATGCAGTGAAACGAAGGAAAAAGATTAATAAAAGAAATTAAATGCAATAAATGAAATGCGAAGAAATACATGTGAACAATTAAATAGAAATAAAAAGGACATTTGAAGATCTTCAGGAATTTGGTCACAAAATTAGCGTCATCGCGTTCGTGGTGATTTTCTAGCCAATTTAGACCTATAGTTTGTAGAAAACATATTTAAAATGAAGAAGTTATCTTTAAATTAAATATTGCAGCAAAACATGAAAAAAAGGAATGAGAAAATAATGTGTAGAATTGTCCTAAGTCTTGTTAGCAAAAGACTTAGTAGCTCATTTGGTTAGTACATGTGACTTGTACACAAGAGGTTTTGAGTTCAAACCCCACCATTACCATATTTTTGTTTTAGGGGAATGGCTAAAAAGCGGCCTAGTGTGAACGCAGTTCAATTAAAAAAAGCGGTTTAGTGTGAAAAGTGTTAATTGGAAAGATAGTTAAAAAGAAAAATAAGTATAATATATATATATATATATATATGACATGTGGGTGTCAACACCCCTGCTGTTGCGCATGATGTTGCACACATAGCGCATTTTTATTGGTTAATGACGATTTTTGAGTTTTATGGCTAATGTGGCCTCTTCTGGTTGGCTGAGTGATGTGTCTTTTTAATCTGAATGATTTAGATGAATCCTAGTCAGATCTAAAGGCCCTAATTCACCCACTGCAACTACATAAACATATCTAGACCTAAACCTAATTCATAACACACTAATTCATACGCCTCCATGCTACCGCAACCCAAGCTAGTCTTTCTTCTACACTAAAGCAAGTCTAAATAGGAGTAATTCATATTGGAAGATAAGAATAGAATTCTACAACAACGGTATAGCTAATCAAATTTAGAATACAGAATTCAGATCTACTTTCTCTACTTCCACAGTGAGTCCACGTTGCTTTCACAAATAATTAATTAAAAGTAATTGGGATAAGTTTGTGGATTGGATTTTATGAACATGAGATGAATCATATGTTTAATTAGATCTATTTTATGATGTCAGTTCATATGTTTGATTAGATCTATTTTATGATGTCAGTTCATATGTTTAATTAGATCTGTTTTATGAGGCAAGTTCATATGTTTAATTATATTTATTTTATGATGCCAGTTCATATGTTTAATTAGATATGTTTTATGATGCAAGTTCATATGTTTAATTAGATCTATTTTATGATGCCAGCTTATAAGTTTAGTTAGATCTATTTTATGATGCAAGTTCATACGTTTAATTAGATCTTTTTTATGATGCTAGTTCATATGCTTAATTAGATCTATTTTATTATGCCAAGATCATACGCTTATTAGATCTATGCTAGTTCATATGCTAATTAGATCTATTTTATGAGATCTATTTTATTATGTCATTTCATATATGTTTGTTGGATCTATTGTTCTATGCCAGTTCATATATGTTTATTAGATCTATGTTATTATGTTATGCCAGTTCATGATCCATATGCTTATTAGATCTATGTCATAGTTCTATGCCAGTTTATGTTCCATATGCTTAATGGATCTATGTTATTGTTCTATGCCAGTTTATTTTCCATATGCTTATTGGATCTGTTTTATTATTCATACCCAAAGTCTATATTCCATATGCTATTGGATCTATTTTATGTTTTATGCCAATTTTGGTGCTTTAATTCTCTTCCCTTCTTTTCTTTTCCTTTTTATGAGATTAGGCTAACTGCGAGCCTAACATATTACGTTGAATTATATGTATGAATAACGTGGGAACGTTGTGGGAAAAGATTGGGGAAATTATTGAATAACATGTAATTGGCATAAATTGGTTTGTAATCATGTAATTGATTTTTGGAATGAATTGGTATAATTTGTATACATGGGGTTTGGCATAGATTGTTAATAACAATGAACGCAAAGTAATTTGGGTATAATTTGGCATGATATGTATACGTAAGATTATAGCCCTAATTTGGATTAAAGTTATAATCATACTTTTAATGAGGGATTTTGGGTAATTGACATAATTAGCCTGAAATAGGCATAAACTGCAAATAAATAAATTGGCTAAGATAAGCATGCCGAGACACGAGATTAGACTCAGTTTGCGGTTAGCCTGCCCGGAACCAATCAGCCTAACCCGCAACCGCAAATAGTCAGTCTAATGTGAGAGGTCGTAGGCATAACTAAAAGATGCTTAGACACGAGGTTAAGTCTGGCTTGTGGCAGAAGTCTGTCTGAAACCGCCTAGCATATCCAGCGGCCACAAGCAATCGATTTAATGTGAGAGGTCTGTGCATTAATAACTAATTAATGCTGATCAAAGATGAATATGATATCTAAAACATGTTTGTTGGGTGGGGTTAAGTTAACCTGTGTAAGATGACAACTTAACCAATATTACATGAACAAAGTGGATAGGGTTAAGGCAAGTTTAACCAATAATACATATTGATTTGATAAGTGGATGGGGTTAAGTCAACTGGGCGGATAGACAATACTTAACCAAGATAGGACATGTAGTAAGACCTGGGAACAGAAGAAGGGTTAAGTGGGTGACATGTGTAGTATGTATTGCATGGGTAGCATGTATAGCATAAATAATGAACATTTAACCAAGATAAAGCATGTGGTAAGACATGGGTGACATGTTAAATATAATTAGAAGCACTTAACCAAGGTGAAACATGTACATGGGAATAAGAAGGGGTTAAGTGGAATTCCTAGTAGGGACCAAGCTTAGGAGGGAAGCTTGTGTCAAGTGTGTGGACCCTTTTCAACCAGTAATCCATTCTGTGTCTATGTGAGCTCGAACTAGGTCGAGGACAGGACACGCTTACGGGGTTTGATTGTAAGAGGTCAATAAAGAGTTAGCAGCGGCAGTGCAAGCCCAACAGAGTCATGTGCGTGCATGGGTCTGGGCTGGTAGGTAAGACGTTGTTGCATCATATAGGTATAAGCCGTGCATTTTTAGTAGTATCGAGTTGCCACTTTAGGGAGTGATACACCCTACTGTGGGACCAGCACGGGTATCTACGAGTTAGGGAGCCGATCGAATGGGGAGGGTAGTGGGTACAACTAGTGGAGATAGGAGCAGGCGGCACCTATGACAGCAGCTAGGAGTATAACTACCATACTGTGAATAAATGTAGTAATTAGAATGGGGAGGGTGGTGGGTACAACTAGTGGAGGTAGGAGCAGGCGGCACCTACGATAACAACTAGAAGTAAACGAAACTACCATTATTATGATTAGTAAGAGGGATCAACTTCCAGTATGGGACTAGTAATGGTGCGGTGTAATTAGCATTGGTGCAGCGTAGGAATTATCTTATAGTGATTAGAAGCGTAATCAACGTTATATCTTGTTCGCCTGGTTCACCTTATCATATCTGTTTATGTTACAGTCATTTCTTATATCCAGTTTATGTCTTATCCTGTCACTTTACTAATTATATAGTTAAAGTCACTGGACTCGCCAGACTTTATGTCTGACCTCGTTTTGTTTCGCCTCTTTTCTTTACTTTCCCCCCCCCCCCCCAGGTACTCAGGGTGGGATTAATGGAGCTTGACTCAGATTTCTTTCTTTCTGCTGGAAGTGCTGAAAGTAATGCTCAGCTTTATCCCTTTTTCATATGGCTATTTGGAGTGGGTTTATGCTTTTGTTTTTATATACTCTGATAATAATTTGTCCAAGATGGATATTTGTGTACTTGACTTTAATATTGGGTTTTGATGTTGTAACCAAACTATGTTCAGTTTTCGCTACAATGAAGTTATTTTAAATTTTAAAGTACCATTTTATATATCTATCTTGTGATGTTCTGTTCTATACACTCATAATACTCCATGAAAGTTAATGCATTCCCTTTGTGAGTGACATTAATAGACGTAGGGTGTTACAATTCCAAACAGTAATAGAAACATATATTACTGACCATAAACATCAAAACAACAATTTAACATGCAAATACGGATCAAACATACCCAAAACTATGATTTTCCCCTTAATCCTCTTAATCATGATTTAACCTTATGATTAGCAAAACATGTCCAAATTAACCCAAGTTTCTAACAGAGGCATAAAATAATATTTCGGAATTTCTAAATATTTTTCCAAATTTTCTAAGTTATAATTTTGCTAATTAACACTAATCACCCCTAATTAGCCGTAATTAGTGAAAAACAATGCAAATCACTCGCCTTAGCCACAAATTAATCTTAGAACCAAAAATATCTCTGATTTGGGTCAAATCTCTATGCAGAACAGCAGCTCCAACTCTGATTTGATACTATTTTAACTTGATTTGATGTTGATTAGCTTAATCCTTTATTAGAAGGTGATTAGAGGTGTTTTTAGAAGGTAGAAGCCATTATTAGGGTTTAAGGAATGAAAGTGGGGGCTGCAAAAATGAAAAACAAGGGTTTCCCTAGTCCCTTTCAGTCCTTAAGTACCCCTAATCCCGAAATCCCCCAATGGGCCTAGCTGCTAATCACCTTATTTGGCTCGGTTAAGCTGTTTTTCACCTTCTAAACCTTAATTCAGCCATATCTCCCAAACAGTAAGTCCGTTTGATTTATGTGACCACTCCATGGAAAGGTAAACCATCATTCGAATCTAATGGAAGTGGCTTCAGGTCAAAACTGCTTACCAATCAAAAGTTATAGGCAAAACAAGATTCGCCAGGGGCAAAACAATCATTTAAAAATCGGCAAAAATCGTGAATATGGGAAATGACCCCAATAGTCGTTCCCCAAAGTTACACGACCATACAACTTCGTATGAAAATGAAATAAATATTCTATGATCCTTCGATGTGAAGAATGCGGGTCGTTACATTCTCCCCCCTTTAAGAAATTTCGCCCCTGAAATTCCTTAACCAAAACATACAAAGGATCCCGGATGCCTGTCAATCATTTGCAACCAATCAAACATACATAAAAAACACAACAAGCCTATCCTAGCATGCAGTTTACTAACGAGGGAAGAAATTATCACTATTAAAATATTACCAGGCAAAGAGTTCTAAATACGACTTTCTTATGCTCTCCTCTGTTTCCTAAGTACAGTCTTTCTCATTCCCACCCCACTGGACTTTGACTAGTTTCACCGTCTTCCTTCGAAGTTGTTTTGTATCGTGTGCGACAATACGAATCTTCTTGTGGTTCCCAACTACCTCGGGTTCTACCTTGAGATCGTCCAACTGATTTGGTGAAATTGTCACATTAGGGTCGTGCACAAACTTCTTAATTGGGAAACATGAAATACGTTGTGAACTCCTGCCATCTTATCTGAAGTTTCTCTTATTACTTCTGGTCCAAGCACAAATTTCTCACCGGTTTCCAATTAACATGATGGTGAGTTGCATGGTGTTCCGTACAAAATCTCAAATGGAGTCATACTAATACTGGGCTGATAACTATTATCATATGCAAGCTCAAGTAGATGCAAATGGTCATCCCATGACCCACCAAAATCTAATATACAAGCCCTCAAGAGATCCTCTAATACACGATTCACCCAAATACTATCATGATCCAATCTAGTCCTTGGTAAACCATCAATGAAATCCATTGAGACTTGTTCCCATTTCCATTCGAGAATTTCCAGCGGTTGTAACAAACCACTAGGCTCCTTTTGCTCAGCTTTAATTAGTTGGCAATTCATGCACTTGGATATAAACTTCCCAACATCTCTCTTCATCCCTTCCCAGTAGTAGGTCTGCTTTATGTCTCGATACATTTTGTTACCACCCGAGTGCATAGTCAGTTTTGAGTGATGACATTCTCTAGGAACTTCATCTCTCAATCCGTTAACGTTGGGTACAACTAGTCCCCCATTCTTTCGAAGCCATCTTCCTCAATCAAGTCCATACTTTTTCATCTTCTCACTGTCGATGCCTATCTCTACCTTGGAGATGATTTCCAATAAATTAGGATCGTCCTTCTGACTGGAACCAATCCGCTCAATCAAAGTCGGTCTGATCGCCTAACTTGCTAACATTTCTGGATCCAATCCATACTTACGTCTGAGATCATATCCCATGATATACTCCAGTTTCTTCCATTCAAGAAACATAACATCTAAACTGTCATGTCTCATATTCAATGCATCAGTTATCGTGCCTAGTCTGGTAGCACAGGCATCCGTGTATGCCGTCATCTCTTCATTCTCTATTACCAGAAACCTACGGTGATAGTCTACTCAAAGGAACAAAAATAGGAACAAACATAGCAATCATAGCATCCACCAAACATGTCCTATCTATCAACTGCTAAAGCCATAAATACGTCAATACCTACCTGACTGGTACCTAACTGGTCCAACCAATCCCAAGGCTAATGGAAGCCCCGCCTCCATACATACGTTGATGCCTACTTGACTGGTCCAACCAATCCCAAGGCTAATGAAAGCCCCACCTCCATACGGACTACCGTACGTCCAACGTACGTTTATCATCCAAGGATAACTAGATCATGTCCAACGGATCAAAGGTAACGGGCGTCCCCAGATACCCCTGCTTCGAGTCCACTTAGAACACTCTATGTATCGACGATTTCTTGGTACTCTCATCAGAAGAGCTACCCACATACTCTGACCCAGTCTCGAGTATCCATTACTGACAAATCTCAAGTCCAACATGAGTCGTATCTCTATTCGTTGCATCTCCAAGATCAACGAACAACCATTTTTTTTACGAGTTCAAGTGTAACACCCCGAATTTCAGTTAACACTGATATTCACTAATTACAGAATTAATAATCTCAGATGTGAGAATCAGGGGAAACGGGTTACGTCATTGTGTTCGTCTCGGAAAAATACGCGAAATAGAGTCCGAAATTTTGTAAATCGGAGTCCGTATGACCCGGTTAAGGCCCAAAGAAGTTTTCGGGAAATTTGAATTTCGAAACATGCAGAAATGGGGGCCAGGCGGGAAAACTCCCGCCCAGCCAAGTCGACTTGGCTGTCGACAGGGCTGTCGACTTGCCTGTCGACATGCCTGTCGACTTGGCAGTCGACAGGGCTGTCGACTGGCCCTGTCGGCTGATTCTGGCCTGGGTGCACCTGGTTGAGTTTTGGGCTGGGTTGGAGGGCTTGGGACGAAATCTGACGGACCTAAACTAACCTAGGGTTAATCTAAGGGTCTAAAACACAACCTAATCCTATAAATACACCCTAAGACTACCCTAATCCATACTAAAAATAGAATCTATGCCATCATGCCGCCAAAATGCAACGTAGAAGGAGCCTCCACTAATTTGTGAAGAGGATTGCAAGCTAATCAACTACTAATCCACCTCTACTTCAACTCTAGCAACTATCTAAGGAGCTAATCTTGGAGTTAGTGAGTTTCTATCACTTTAATAACCAATTGCTAAACTAAGTAGATGAGATATGATGAGATCATATGGTTTTGCTTACGGATCAATGGGTTTTAGGTCATATGTTATGATGCTAGTTTGCTAATCACTATGTTTAACACTTATTCATGATGACACTATGTTTATGCAAGTTAAGTGTTTGGGTTTATGCATGTTAAGTGGTGGGTTTTATGCATACTAAGTGTTTGGTTTTATGCATGCTAAGTGTTTGGTTTTATGCATGCTAAGTATGTGGTTTTATGCAAGTTAAATGCTTGGTTTTATGCTAGAATCATGTGTGAAATAAGTGACATGATATGCAAGTTTAACCTATGAGTTTGGATCTATAATATGCATAATCTATCCAAGTTGTTTGGATTAGTGATATGCATAACATATGCGAGTTTACCTTTGTATGTCATACATACATATGCAAGTTCATATGTAACATGTTATGCAAGTTAGGTGTTTGGTTATATGCAAGTTATGTGCATGATTATATGCAAGTTCATATGTAACATGTAATGCAAGTTATGTACATGATTATATGCAAGTTCATATGTAACATGTTATGCAAGTTATGTGTTTGGTTATATGCAAGTTATGTGCATGATTATATGCAAGTTCATATGTAACATGTTATGCAAGTTATGTGTTTGGTTATATGCAAGTTAACATGTGACATGCTATGCAAGTTCACACCTTTGTATGACATAAGAATCATATGCAAGTTACCCCCTTGTGACATATGTGCTTCATGCAAGTTTGGGTTTAATGTATGCTCATATATGCAAGTTGACACCTTTTAAACCCATGATAAAGTTATATGCTATGTTGGTTAAACCCATGACATTTGTGATGAATCTTCCCTTTATTATGTCATGTTATGAGAACGAATTACGTGGGGAACGATGGGGTTAATATGCATGTTAATAAAATGGTGTGAAATGGGTATGCTTAAGCATAACATAAAGTGAATGGACATAATTGGGAATTTACCTATTAAGTTAGGTCTACCGATATTATGGAATTGGGAATTTACCTATTAAGTTAGGTCTACCCATATTATGGAATTGGGAATTTACCTATTGAGTTAGGTCTACCCATATTCTTGAAATTTGTAATTAATTAGGGATAATTAATACAAATTATGGGGGTGATTAATTAGGTGTAATTAATCGACTAAGACACGAGGTTGGACCCTTTTGTAGCATAAGACTGCCCGGAATCGACCGGCAAATCCAGCGGCTACAAATGATTGGACCAATGTGAGAGGTCTTAGTCATAAACTAAATACGTGACAAGTGTAAAGACACTAGGTTAGACTCTGTTATGGTGTAAGGCTGCCCGGAACCAACCGGCATATCCAGCTGTCATAAAAGACAGTCTAATGTGAGAGGTCTTTACAAAGGTTACGATCTTAATTAATTAAGAAACACTTAACCAAATTAGCATGTAGTGAGGCATGAGGGGTTAAGTGGGTGCCTTGGGTGGCATGTAGTAACTAGTGGGGGTGCCTTGGGTGGCATAAGGAAACTAGTGGGTTGCCTTGGGTGGCAATAGAAAATACGATTAGAATACTTAACCAAAGTGGAACATGCAATTAAACATGATTAAAGGGTTAAGTAAGTGCCTTGGGTGGCATGTGGGAATCAAGTAAGTGCCTTGGGTGGCATGTGGAAATCTAGTGGGTGCCTTAAGTGGTAATTGAAATATGATTAAATGACAAGCTTAAGTAGTAGCTTGTGGGGGCCTTAAGTGGCAATTGAAATATGATTAAATGACAAGCTTAAGTAGTAGCTTGTGGGGGCCTTGAGTGGCAATTGAAATATGATTAGATGACTTAACCAAACCTTAACATGTAAGTGGGCATGATTTTAAAAAGGGGTTAAGTGGGATGCACTAGATAAAATGACAAGCTTAAGTAGTAGCTTATGGGGGCCCATTTCAACCAATATCCCAAACGTATCTTTGTGGGCTCGACCCAAGTCGAGGACGGGACACGCATATTGAGCTTGACTATAAGAGGCCAAAACGGGGTAGTGGTGGCAACGCAAGTCCAACGGGTTTGATATGCGTGTGTGGACCCGGGCTGGTAAGTAAGACGTTGTTGCGTCATGTAGGTATAAGCCGTGCACCGTTGATATTATCCGGTTGCCACTTTGGGGAATGATACACCCCACTGTGGGGCCAGCACAGGTATCTACGTTAGGGAGCCGATCGGTTGGGGAGTAGTGGGTACACCTAGTGGAGACAGGGGCAGACGGCACCTATGTAGTCAGCTAGGGGTACACGAAACTACTGGGTAAAATTACTAAGTACACTTAGTGGGATCAACCTTTAAGTAGGAATTACCCTTGGTGGGTAGAACTGGTGTGGTGCAGTGTAGGAATTACCCTTGGGTGGGTAGATCTGGGGTGGTGCAATATAGTAATTATCCTTGGGTGGATAGGCGCGTCTTTACGGTTATCTTGGTTCATCCTAAGTCTAGTTGGCTGCTTAGTGTAGCCATTTATCCCCAGTCGTTACCGTATATCAAGCTCATGTCTTTCTCTGGTTACTTTAATGATTGTATTGTTAAAGTTATAGGACTCGCTCAGACTTATGTCTGACCCCGTTGTTTTTATCTTTTTCCCAACCCTCAGGTTATCAGAGTGGGCCTAGCACTAGTGGGCTTTGATCAGACTGCTTTATCTACCTTTTGGAGCTTGGACCGTGGATGTAAAGCTCAGTTTATCTTTTCTATTATGGCTATTAGTTTATGTAGTGGGATTATGTACTTTTATTTTATCAGGATGGATATTTTGTACTTGACTCTTGTTATGGTTTTGTGATGTAACCAAACATGTTTTAGTTTCCGCTGTAATGAAATGATGTTTTAAATTTTCAAGTATTCTTATATCTGTCTTGTTGTAATTTTTCTGTTCTATATTCACTTAAAATACTCCACCGATGCTATGGCATTCCCTTAGTGAGTGACCGTAGCGGGCGTGGGGTGTTACACGTGGTATCAGAGCTTAAGGTTACCAGAACAGATAAAATTTTTAGAAAAACTATTTTCTAAGAATATTTTTGAAAGGAGTATTTTCAAAAACATGTCTTTTAAGAGAAAAGTTTTTGAAAGAAAAGCATAATCCCCAATAGTCATATCTTTATCTTTCGAATTCTCCGTTTTGAATCTCTTCCTCTCTCATTTTGAGTTTCCCCTCCGTGTATAGATGATCTTTCTAAGATGGATAAGAATGGAAAACCACTTCAAGGGACTTAGACGTTAGTCGGATTAGAAGTTGGTTCAAGAAGGAGGAGGATTGGTAGGTACCTATTGGATAGACGATGGGAAGAAGGCTCAAATAGTTGTTTGGTTAATGAAGGATGAAACCTCATTGGTGGGAGGTTACGAGTGGAGAATGGGAAGAAGAAGGCGAGTAGTTATCCTTTTGGGAAGGAATAGGACACCTTATTAGGATTGTCCAAAGGGGCATGGGCAAGGTATGGAATCTCCTGGAGGGTAGTTGTATTCCCTCACTGCTAGTGTACCGGATGGGGATAGGACCGTCTAGGTTGGAATTTGGATTTCTTTATTATCCGGTTCGAACTTTATTTGATTCTGACGCATCGAGTTCGTTTATCTCATCATTGTTAGTTGAGTCACTGCACTTAGACACCAGTTTAGTAGATGATCCCTTAGTTGTTTCAAACCCAATTGGGGCTCCATGATGTGTTTGGGTTTGAAAGTTTCTATACTTAGCGTTGAGTTTAGATGTGATGCTTTTTGGGCTTCACGGGCTATGGGTTAGTTTTGGGCATGGACTGGTTATCCAGTAGGGGTGCCGTTCTTGATTTTGAAGGGAGAGTTGTTAGGCTTATGACCCGCTTGGGTAACACTCTCGAGATCTCTTGTAATCCCATGGAATCTGTTATGCTAAGTTATCTAGAATCGCTTGACACGTCGGTCGAGAGTTTGCGATCTGTTAGAGTGGTCCAGGAATACTCGGACGTGTTTGAGGGGGTGAAGGGCTTACCTCCGGAGCAGGAGATTGACTTCCGAATATATCTGGTAGACAATGCCAAACCAGTATCTTGGCCAGTGTGCCACATGGCTCCTCGTGAGAGGAGGGAACTCCATAAGCAAGTAGGCGATTTGCTTGAGAAGGGGTTCATAAGACGAAGTATATCGGAGTGGGGTGCTCCAGTAGTTTTTGCAACGAAGGCGGATGGGTCCCTCAGACTTTGTGTAGGCTAAAGAGAACTAAATAAACTCACAAAGAAGAATAGACACCCATTGCCGAGGATTGATGATCTCTTTGATCAGTTAGTTGGCGCCTCAGTATTTTCACAGTTGGACTTAGCCACGGGGTTTCGTCAGTTGAGAGTGGCTGAGGATAGTATAGAGAAGACTGCCTTTAGGACTCCGGATGATTTTTTTTTATGAGTGGCTGGTGATGCCATTTGGTTTGACGAACGCCCCCGCATACTTTATTGATTTGATGAGAAGGGTGTTCAGGGAGTACCAAAATAAGTTCGTGATGGTCTTTGTAAATGACATCTTGGTCTTTTCTAGGAGCGAAATAAGTTTTCGTATGTGCTCAATAGGTTGAGCAAAGCCAGTTATGGGATAAACGGTGGTTTTGGAGCGAGACTAGCGAGGACATCCAGAGTTGGACAAGGGCTTAATTATTTAGCCGTTTTTACTAGTATCATCTCACGTAGGTCGTCTGAATTCGAAGGAGGTATCCCTTGGGTGTTTGTCTGATATTGGTTTAGGCCTTTGGGGCTTGCATTTGGGGGATGTCGAGTTCGACTAGGGTGGTCTGCGTGAGAGATGGACAGTTGTGATGATTTTTGAAGGGGTAATACCCTGGTTTTCTCTAAAAGTGGAGAAGAGCATGCCCTACATCTTAGGGAAGTGTTGGAGACTCTTCGAGCGCATAGTCTTAGGACAGCAAAAGTGGATGGGATTCTTGGCATCCTATGAGTTTGAGATAGCGTATACCCCTGGCAAGGGTAACGGGGTAGCGGACGCCTTAAGTAGAAAAAGGTTGTCCTTGAGTTCATTGTTCGTTGAACGACGGAGCTTAGAGTTTATTTCTATGTTTGACTTTAGACCTTCCGTTGACTTTGTACCCGGTTTGCTAGCCTCCTTGGAGGTTAGGCCTACTCTTTTGGGACGGATTGGCGAGGCACAGCGAGACGACCCACAGTTGGTTGAGTTAGTAGAGAAGCTCATAAGGGGGGGGGGAGTCGTCCAACCATTTGAGTAGGTACAACCTAGATGGTAAGGGGTGGTTGTGTAGAGATGGTAGACTTTGTGTACCGCAAGACGAGGGTTTGAGGAAGGCTATACTTGATGATGCACATTGGTCGAAGATGACCATTCATCCCGGTGGGGACAAGATGTACCAAGACATGAAGCGAGTTTTCTTTTGGGCCGATATGAAGAAAGACGCGGCCGAGTATGTCAACAAGTAAAAGCGGAGCAAAAGAAACCCGGTGGGTTGCTTCACCCATTGGAGGTTCCGCTATGGAAGCGGGATAGTATCTCGATGGATTACCGAGATCGAGGAAGGGTAATACGGGAATTTGGGTTGTGGTAGACAGACTTACTAAGAGCGCCCATTTTATACCCGTGGAGAGTTAGAGAACTGCTCCATGGCTAGCTTCAGTTTACATTCGAGAGATCATTAGATTGCATGGTGTACCTTCCAGTATAGTGAGCGATCGAGATCCTATCTTCACTAGAGAGTTCTGGAAGAGTTTGCAAGAGGCGATAGGGACTCAGTTGTGTTTGAGTACCGCATATCATCCTCAGACGGACGGCCAGACCGAGAGGGTGAATCGTATTTTAGAAGACCTTTTGAGGCTATGTATCTTAGATTTTGGAGGTACATGAGAAGAGCATCTTCCATTGGGGGAGTTGCCCGACAGACTTAGTGGTGTACATGATGTATTCCACGTGAGGAAGTGCCTACATGAGACCGCAGAGGTGGTAGAGCCGAGCTTGCTTAGAGAAGTAGAGATAGAGCGTGATGCGACTATTCGACGAGCTCCTACATGCATCCTTGGGTCAGAGATTAAGAGGTTGAGAAACAGGGAGGTTCAACTAGTCAAAGTGCAATGGGGAGAAGATGAGAGCAACGCTACTTGGGAGACGGAAGCGGAAATGCGTTCATTATACCCATTCCTTTTTGAGGGTATGTCTTTTAACTTCTTCTTTATCGTTTGTCTAGTACTTATCTTATCTTTAGTATGTCCTCTTGTTAGTGCCTTTGACCTTTAGATAGGGTAAACCTATGGTTGAAACATGTGTTTGAGACATGTTATGATTGATGGATGCATGTGGATGCAAGTGTTTGCTAGTGGTTGCTCGTGGATGCATATACACACACTCTAGACACTAGATCGGCTCAGTCACTTCATATTGCATATTGCATATAATTGTGTGTAGGTAGCTATATTTATGGATGTATAATGATTGTGTTATCATATGGATGATGCATTTTGGTGAATGATTGTGCACTCATGTAGATATTGTATGTGTCGATAGGATTCTCTCGCATACATAATGGATGCATGGCACTATCATGGTTTGCATATGTTCATACATTAGATAGGGAACATATACACACACTTTTTGCATATGCTCATACATCAGTAGAAAGTGTTTTAAGGACAATGGATGCCCGTGTTTGATGGATTGAGTAGATGGTTGTTTGGATGGTAGGATATGCATTCTCCTTAACTTGGAGATTTCGGGGACGAAATCCTTTAAGGAGGGGAGAATGTAACACCCCGAATTTCAGTTAACACTGATATTTACTAATTACAGAATTAATAATCTCATATGTGAGAATCAGGGGAAACGGGTTACGTCATTGTGTTCGTCTCGGAAAAATACGCGAAATAGAGTCCGAAATTTTGTAAATCGGAGTCCGTATGACCCGGTTAAGGCCCAAAGAAGTTTTCGGGAAATTTGAATTTCGAAACATGCAGAAATGGGGGCCAGGCGGGAAAACTCCCGCCCAGCCAAGTCGACTTGGCTGTCGACAGGGCTGTCGACTTTCCTGTCGACATGCCTGTCGACTTGGCAGTCGACAGGGCTGTCGACTGGCCCTGGCGGCTGATTCTGGCCTGGGTGCACCTGGTTGAGTTTTGGGCTGGGTTGGAGGGCTTGGGACGAAATCTGACGGACCTAAACTAACCTAGGGTTAATCTAAGGGTCTAAAACACAACCTAATCCTATAAATACACCCTAAGACTACCCTAATCCATACTAAAAATAGAATCTATGCCATCATGCCACCAAAATGCAACGTAGAAGGAGCCTCCACTAATTTGTGAAGAGGATTGCAAGCTAATCAACTACTAATCCACCTCTACTTCAACTCTAGCAACTATCTAAGGAGCTAATCTTGGAGTTAGTGAGTTTCTATCACTTTAATAACCAATTGCTAAACTAAGTAGATGAGATATGATGAGATCATATGGTTTTGCTTGCGGATCAATGGGTTTTAGGTCATATGTTATGATGCTAGTTTGCTAATCACTATGTTTAACACTTATTCATGATGACACTATGTTTATGCAAGTTAAGTGTTTGGGTTTATGCATGTTAAGTGGTGGGTTTTATGCATACTAAGTGTTTGGTTTTATGCATGCTAAGTGTTTGGTTTTATGCATGCTAAGTATGTGGTTTTATGCAAGTTAAATGCTTGGTTTTATGCTAGAATCATGTGTGAAATAAGTGACATGATATGCAAGTTTAACCTATGAGTTTGGATCTATAATATGCATAATCTATCCAAGTTGTTTGGATTAGTGATATGCATAACATATGCGAGTTTATCTTTGTATGTCATACATACATATGCAAGTTCATATGTAACATGTTATGCAAGTTAGGTGTTTGGTTATATGCAAGTTATGTGCATGATTATATGCAAGTTCATATGTAACATGTAATGCAAGTTATGTACATGATTATATGCAAGTTCATATGTAACATGTTATGCAAGTTATGTGTTTGGTTATATGCAAGTTATGTGCATGATTATATGCAAGTTCATATGTAACATGTTATGCAAGTTATGTGTTTGGTTATATGCAAGTTAACATGTGACATGCTATGCAAGTTCACACCTTTGTATGACATAAGAATCATATGCAAGTTACCCCCTTGTGACATATGTGCTTCATGCAAGTTTGGGTTAAATGCTAGTTGGGTTTAATGTATGCTCATATATGCAAGTTGACACCTTTTAAACCCATGATAAAGTTATATGCTATGTTGGTTAAACCCATGACATTTGTGATGAATCTTCCCTTTATTATGTCATGTTATGAGAACGAATTACGTGGGGAACGATGGGGTTAATATGCATGTTAATAAAATAGTGTGAAATGGGTATGCTTAAGCATAACATAAAGTGAATGGACATAATTGGGAATTTACCTATTAAGTTAGGTCTACCCATATTATGGAATTGGGAATTTACCTATTAAGTTAGGTCTACCCATATTATGGAATTGGGAATTTACCTATTGAGTTAGGTCTACCCATATTCTTGAAATTTGTAATTAATTAGGGATAATTAATACAAATTATGGGGGTGATTAATTAGGTGTAATTAATCGACTAAGACACGAGGTTGGACCCTTTTGTAGCATAAGACTGCCCGGAATCGACCGGCAAATCCAGCGGCTACAAATGATTGGACCAATGTGAGAGGTCTTAGTCATAAACTAAATACGTGACAAGTGTAAAGACACGAGGTTAGACTCTGTTATGGTGTAAGGCTGCCCGGAACCAACCGGCATATCCCGCTGCCATAAAAGACAGTCTAATGTGAGAGGTCTTTACAAAGGTTACGATCTTAATCAATTAAGAAACACTTAACCAAATTAGCATGTAGTGAGGCATAAGGGGTTAAGTGGGTGCCTTGGGTGGCATGTAGTAACTAGTGGGGGTGCCTTGGGTGGCATAAGGAAACTAGTGGGTTGCCTTGGGTGGCAATAGAAAATACGATTAGAATACTTAACCAAAGTGGAACATGTAATTAAACATGATTAAAGGGTTAAGTAAGTGCCTTGGGTGGCATGTGGGAATCAAGTAAGTGCCTTGGGTGTCATGTGGAAATCTAGTGGGTGCCTTAAGTGGTAATTGAAATATGATTAAATGACAAGCTTAATTAGTAGCTTGTGGGGGCCTTAAGTGGCTATTGAAATATGATTAAATGACAAGCTTAAGTAGTAGCTTGTGGGGGCCTTGAGTGGCAATTGAAATATGATTAGATGACTTAACCAAACCTTAACATGTAAGTGGGCATGATTTTAAAAAGGGGTTAAGTGGGATGCACTAGATAAAATGACAAGCTTAAGTAGTAGCTTGTGGGGGCCCATTTCAACCAATATCCCAAACGTATCTTTGTGGGCTCGACCCAAGTCGAGGACGGGACACGCATATTGGGCTTGACTATAAGAGGCCAAAACGGGGTAGCGGTGGCAACGCAAGTCCAACGGGTTTGATATGCGTGTGTGGACCCGGGCTGGTAAGTAAGACGTTGTTGCATCGTGTAGGTATAAGCCGTGCACCGTTGATATTATCAGTTGCCACTTTGGGGAATGATACACCCCACTGTGGGGCCAGCACGGGTATCTACGTTAGGGAGCCGATCGCTTGGGGAGTAGTGGGTACACCTAGTGGAGATAGGGGCAGACGGCACCTATGTAGTCAGCTAGGGGTACACGAAACTACTAGGTAAAATTACTAAGTACACTTAGTGGGATCAACCTTTAAGTAGGAATTACCCTTGGTGGGTAGAACTGGTGTGGTGCAGTGTAGGAATTACCCTTGGGTGGGTAGATCTGGGGTGGTGCAATATAGTAATTATCCTTGGGTGGATAGGCGCGTCTTTACGGTTATCTTAGTTCATCCTAAGTCTAGTTGGCTGCTTAGTGTAGCCATTTATCCCCAGTCGTTACCGTATATCAAGCTCATGTCTTTCTCTGGTTACTTTAATGATTGTATTGTTAAAGTTATAGGACTCGCTCAGACTTATGTCTGACCCCGTTGTTTTTATCTTTTTCCCAACCCTCAGGTTATCAGAGTGGGCCTAGCACTAGTGGGCTTTGATCAGACTGCTTTATCTACCTTTTGGAGCTTGGACCGTGGATGTAAAGCTCAGTTTATCTTTTCTATTATGGCTATCAGTTTATGTAGTGGGATTATGTACTTTTATTTTATCAGGATGGATATTTTGTACTTGACTCTTGTTATGGTTTTGTGATGTAACCAAACATGTTTTAGTTTCCGCTGTAATGAAATGATGTTTTAAATTTTCAAGTATTCTTATATCTGTCTTGTTGTAATTTTTCTGTTCTATATTCACTTAAAATACTCCACCGATGCTATGGCATTCCCTTAGTGAGTGACCGTAGCGGGCGTGGGGTGTTACATCAAGTCCAACTTGAATCGTCCTAGCCCTCGTTGCATCTCCATGATCAACGAGCACATCTTATCCCTTCGAAGTTCTACCATTCTTGAACCAAAGAGAACATCAACATAGGGTCCTAAAAAATCCATTACCTTGCAGCTTCCTCAAGTCCCACTCGAGTCATCTCCTAGCCCTATCGAATCCAACTCGGGGCAGTTCATACCATTTAACAGTCTTATCATGCGACGGCTACACATCACTCTTCGAGTAAGCCGAGATATCATTCAAGGGAAATCACAACTATTTATATCTCACGCAAACCATCCTAGTCGAGCTCGACATTCCCTAAGCACAAGCCCCAAAGGCCTAAACAAATATCAGAAAAGCACTCAAGGAACATCTCCTCCGAATTCAGACAATCTACGTGACATGATACTAGCAAAACAACTAAGAAATCACAAGCAAACATACATCCATAACTAGATAAGACCACATTACAACAAATCATGCAAAGACTAGTCGAACCACCTATCGGGTTTATCAAAACTAAAGGTCTATCGACTATATCAGGTTCCAATCCCAACTTATCTACCAGGTCACTAGATATAAAGGAATGGGATGCCTCGCTATCAACAAAACTAGAACCGAAACATCGTAAATAGAAAGCAAAGCTCGAATAATGATGCCCTTTCTCTTCTCCATCGCAGTTGGGGCATTCGACGAAGAAGGAACAGCGTTGATAGCATATGCTTTCACAATCTGCTTCTCTTTAGGAGGTTGTGGACATTTATCCTTGTGATGTCCCACTTGGCCGCAATTGAAGCACTTCCTTTCCCCAGGCTTGTCCGGACAATCTCTAGCATAGTGGCCCTTCTTGCCACAACTAAAACACTCTTTATCTTTCTTGCCCTTCTTTTTCTGACCACCCTTGGTCTGATCCTGTTTTCTCTTATTCTGAGACTTCTTCTTACCTCCACCACTTGCTTATGGTTTTGGTTCTTCTACAGATGCAATAGCAACATCGGCCTTTGACTTAGGGTAAAGACTCTCAGATCTCAATGCTTTCCCCACTATATATTCGAACGTCTCGTCGATGTGATTTATCAGCCTTTCCCCTAAGTACTCATCTAAGCCGGTTATGAACTTCTCGTTCTTCTTCTCGGCAGTGTCGATAAGAGATAATCTATACTTCGATAAAGTATCGAACTCAGCAATATATTTCGAGACTGCCCTACCATTTTGCTTAAGCTCCAAAAATTTCCTAAACAATTCAGATTTGTGAGCAGCTAGAATGAACTTTTCGCTGAAATGAGTCATAAACTGATTCC
Source organism: Allium sativum (assembly GCA_030737875.1). NCBI lineage: Eukaryota > Viridiplantae > Streptophyta > Magnoliopsida > Asparagales > Amaryllidaceae > Allium > Allium sativum. The sequence continues at coordinate 741,886,401 of CM060916.1, read as the reverse complement.
AAGTAACTTGATCTTCAGGAGTAGCTGCTTTAATAGCATTCCACCAATTCATAGCTCGTCCTTGAAGCTGACGCGTTGCTAACTTTCTCTTCATGGCATCATTGATTCCCAAGTCCTCGAATATGCGCTCACAACTATCCAACCAATCTTGAACATCCGTAGCCGACTCCGTTCCGTGGAACGACTTGCCGCCAAGACTAGTATAATCCTTGTTAAGCTTGGCGAAATCGTCCCTAGGCGCCTGCACTACTGCACCACCACCGTTAGTAGCATTAGGAACTGCTCCGCGAGCATCCCAAAACATCTCTATTGTTTGCTCCTGAACCTGTACTCCTCATATATCGGCTCATCGTTCAGTCTGTAAAGAGAAAAGATTAACCATCTCAATGTGGTGCCAGTGCAGTGCGACTTCCTCCTTAGATATACTAATAGTATTTATACATATATGTAGCTTTTCAAAACCAAAATATCACAAGTACGCGCTCTCATATACGTATACTATCTCTTCTTGATGTCTTCCCATAGGTTAACTATGCAAGAGCTCTGATGCCAAGTGTGACAGCCCGCCCCGAACCAGCCGACATTTCCTTCAAAATGCGTTGTACTGATGTCCAACTAGCATGGGACGGTTGTCGAAAGAAAAGAGAAGAAAGGAATTTGAAACTATGAACTAACAAGGAACCTGTAGTATATCTCACAGCGCATGGAACAAAATATAATAATAACATATCTTGATATAAAACAGGCGAGACAGTGCATAAGCTGAAAAATAAATCATCATAGCAACGGAAAAATTCAAATACAGCTTATGATCCAAACCATCATTATTACACTTTAAAACTGTCTCTAAAGCAAAAGAAAGAAAAGGTACACTACTAATGCCCAAAGCAGTGACCAGCTTCAATATAGGGAGTATATATGTATATCATACGTGGAAGCCTCCTGCTCGTCTCCAGACAGCTACTCGCGCATTACCACCTAACCTATCTCTAGTCTTCTCGTTTAGGAGCACCCAAAGTAATAAGAAGAGACATAAATCTCTGGGTCAGACAAAAGTCTAGTATGAGCGATAAGCAACAAAACAAAACAGAACAATAACAGGTATAGTCCAATCATACCTGAACCTGGACCTACAACCAAAGAGTTAGCACAACAAGTTGTACAGTACTCTAAGGTAACACTAACATAAAGTGTAAAAGTAATATGGGTGTGCATGATATGGTAATCGCAAACATCAAACATAGAAATCATCCTCACATCTCTCACTCAGTGCGTAAAGCATATGATTGCTTAGATCACTTTGCTCCATGGAGTCACAATGACCCCATTGCACTGATCCATGGCCGCTAATCCGTCTCTCAGTGGTGAAATAAAGTTATGGATATCGATAACCCCTTTGCACACATCCCGCAACAAAGTCCAACTCATGAAGTTAACTCATTGGTCCCTTTGGGATCCTGAGTAAGAACCTCTCATTTGAACTACCTTTGCATCTCGGGTTTTGGTCATCATCCCCGTCCGTCCTTCAGTTCAGTTCCTGATCCTCCATATCGACTTGTGGTGCTTTGAAGCTCCGGTACGTGATCAGCTTCCTCGGCTCGTGATTCGCCCCAAGTACAGCTCGTGGTTCCTCGTTCCGCTTGTGACTCATGACACCAAGGCTCGGTTCGTGGTCTGCTCCAGTTCGTGACACGTGGTCGGATCGTGGACCACCTTCGGGTCGTGGGACCCACTCGTGATCCTTATCTTGGTCATAGCCTTCTGGCTCGCCATCCTAGGGGTCGCCCTCCTAGGGTTCGCCCTATTCCTCATGGTCAGGGTGTGAGGGTGTTTCACGATCCTAGGGGTTGGGTCTGAAGGTGCTTAACGTTCCTAGGGGCCGGGTTGTGAGGATACTTCACCATCCTTGGAGTCGAGTTATGAAGATACTTCGCCATCCTAGGAGTCGAGGTGTGAGGGTGTTGCACGATCTTAGGAGTTGTGGTGTGAGGGTGTTGCACGATCCTAGGGGTCGTGGTGTGAGGGTGCTGCACGATCCTAGGGGTCGGTTCATAAGGGACAGGTGCTTCACGAACGGGACTCTGCATTATTTCCTACAACTTTTCCAGCGAGCTATTTATGCCATACGACGGCGTTTTTGACCAATCTAACTTTCCTATGCAATCACAAATCATTCTAAACAGTAATTGCAACATATATAATCAACCATAAATACCAAAACAACAATTTAACATGCAAATATGGATCAAACATACCCAAAACTATGATTTTCCCCTTAATCCCCTTAATCATGATTTAACCTTACAATTAGCAAAACATGTCCAAATTAACCCAAATTTCTAACAGAGGAATAAAATAATATTTTAGAATTTCTAAATATTTTTCCAAATTTTTCTGAGCTATAATTTAGCTAATTAACACTAATCACCCATAATTAGCCGTAATTAGTGAAAAACAATGCAAATCACTCACCTTAGCCACAAATTAATCTTAGATCTGAAAATATCTCTGATTTGGGTCAAATCTCTATGCAACAAAGCAGCTCCAACTCTGATTTGATGCTATTTTAACTTGATTTTATGTTGATTAGCTTAATCCTTGACTAAAAGGTGATTAGAGGTGTTTTTAGAAGGTAAAAGCCATTACTAGGGTTGAAGGTATGAAAGTGGCGACTACAAAAATGACAAAGAAGTGTTTCTCTAGTCCCTTTCAGTACTTAAATACCCCTAATCCCGAAATCCCCCAATGGGCCTAGCTGCTAATCACCCTATTTGGCCCGGTTAAGCTGTTTTTCACGTTCTAAACCTTAATTTAGCCATATCTTCCAAACGGTAAGTCCGATTGATTAATGTGACTACTCTATGAAAAGTTAAACCATCATCCGAATCTAATGGAAGTGCTTTTAGGTCAAAACTCCTTACCAATCAAAAGTTATAGGCGAAACAAGATTCGTCAAAGCAAAACGGTCATTTAAAAATCGGCAAAAATCGTGAATATGGGAAATGACACCAATAGTCGTTCCCCAAAGTTACACGACCATACGAATTCGTATGAAAATGAAATAAATATTCTACGATCCTCCAAGGCGAAGAATGTGGGTCGTTACAAGATTGTTGCATGATTATGTGTGTAATTAGAGATGTTGCATGTAATTATACATTTATTAATCAATTTTTCATCATTTAATAGATTTAATAAGAAATATTGTATGAAAGTGTTCAACTATCAAGAGATTATTGCATGATTCAATGCAGTTATTAAAAACTGTTATATACAAGTATGCATATTTTGTCTAAATGTGTCACAAGTCTACATTCATGCATTTGTGTAAACAGTATTTTTTTAATTCTTGTTGGCATTTTTCCAAAATTCCTGCATAGGTGTAAGCATTTATTACCTTACTAGTGTGCAAATTTCAATTTTATAAATTTACTAAGAAATGTTGCTATCAGAAGTTTGTTGCATTATTTTATGAACTTATTTAGAAATATTGCATGCTATTGTACAACTATCGATAGATTGTTGCAATAATATATACACTTAATCATAAATGTTTCATTCAAGAGTGTATATATCAACAGATTGTTGCATTAGTATATGCAGTTAATCATAAATGTTGCATTGAAGTGTGCAATTATCAATAGAATGATCCATTAATCTTTGTGTTTAAGCAGAAATGTTACATTCAAGTGTGCAAGTATCAAACAGATTGTTGCATTACTGTATGCACTTAGTCAGAAATTTTGCATTCAAGTGTACAACTATCAATAGAATGTTCCATTAATATATGCACTTAAACAGAAATGTTACAGTCAAGAGTGTAAATATCATCATGTTGTTGTAGTTTTATGCACATTTAAACAGAATTGTTGCATTGAAGCGTTAAATAATCAACTGTTTGTTCCAAAATAGTATGTAGTTAATCAGAAATGTTGCATGCAATTGTGTATTTTTTAAATTGGTTCTTTCGTAATTTTGTGCATTTAATCAACGTTACTTAAAATTGTTGTATCTCTTATTACAGAGACCAAACGTTGAAGAAGATGAAGATGAAGTAACTGAACAAGAGAAAGCTTTAGTTACTATAGATCAACCAACAACTTCTTTACAAATGACAAAAAAAGGAAAACTGAAGTTGTACCAAAGATTGGAAAAAAAGAGGAAGTGTATAGAAATAGTCTGAAGTCTTTCATTGATCTGGTGGAGAAAATCAAGAATGATGACTTATTTACTGGTCAACATACCTTATTACTTAGAAAAAAAATCTCTTGGGGGATTTATAGATATGATATTTTATGGTATAATTCCCGCAGCAGAGACGACCAAAAATTCTACTACTTTAGATATAATAATCAAAAGCTATAAGAAGAATTTGAAATATTTTCAATTTGGAGACTTGACAGTGACATTTACAAACGAAGATATTGGAAAGTTGTTGGCAGCTCCATTACAAGGCGAAATGATAAAAACGAGTGGACATTTAAAGAAGGAGGATAAGAATGAAGAAGAGTTTATAGTTTTCGTAGAGAGGCACTTTAAAGATAAAGGTACAATAAACAAAAAAATATAGAGAGATAGGTCTTCTCTACGATAAAAGAAGAGTCTGAAGAAGCTTGTTTGAATATCGTAAAGCTTGTACTCCTATACTTAACAGCCGCATTCCTCGTTTCCAGCCCAAACATACCATGGACATGGTACCGTATTGTGTGTGTACCAAGAAATTGATGACAATATCATGGCCGAAAACCATGCATCACCATCTTTTAAGCCAAATGGACAAGTATCATGAGATTCCACGCAAGATTAATGCTTGCATGATACTATTTTTGGTAATTTTTTAAACTTAATATTAAAATTCATATTAAATAATTGTTAAATTTCTTCATAATTCTTTTATTGTTATTTTTTGCAGTGGTGGATATGTGAGAAAACATATGTGTTAACAACATCAAAGCCAGATTACAGTGAAATATACCCATTGGTTAGCAAATGGGACATAACAATGCTTAAGCCGTCAATGCTCTTGAATGCTACATTCAACACTGTAAAACTCGTATAATTTTATATCAGTTTTTATTGTCACGTATAAGTACCAAATTAGTTGCATTGATCTATGCAAGTATAAATAATAATTGCGTGTATATCTGTAGATATTGGGAACTATTGATTGTTTTATAAATTTATTTAAAAATGCTCTGACTTATGTGCAAATACGCAGAATAGTTGATTGGTTATGTGAAAGTAATCTGTAGTGTTGTGCAGATGTTTTTTAGGAAAAAATACCGAATAATAACATTCTTTTTTTTTTTGAAAACAAAAATGTGTGATCTTCTAAAAAGAAGAGAGCACACATATATAATATAAAATAAAAAAATTTACAATATCCGAATACATAATAAAGAGGGTCAAAGCAAAATAGAACACAACTCTAAGAATGTAAAGGATAGTAGATAGATGAGCTTCGGAAAAACCACCGCCCATCATACTTCAATATCAAATTCCGGCAAAGCCACCACCCAATAATGAAGTATATCTACTCCAATACAATAAACCAGTCTCTCCAAACAAAAACAACAAAAATAAAGCAGTACAATCCAAAAACTCTCCGAAATCAAGCACAAAAAGAACTCCAAAACTATTGTCAATCACCAATCCAGTCAGCAATCTATAAAGCTCCTTAGCAATAATCAACAACCTGAAGCCTGAAAGAAACTAGGCAAACCATAAGTACCCATCACATATATATATGAGTATATATGTGTATATAATATATATATATATATCCATACGTATATGTGAAGGAAAAAAGGAAAAGAAAAAGAGATATACAAGTAATAACAAAACAGAAATTAACAACAAATGCATGATCTATCTCCTTTAAAATAACTACTGATTCTAATAAATAAACTCAAATTAAACCTAACCTTAAGCAAAAAACAACCAAAATGCCAATCTCCAAAAAGCTTAAACAACGAGTTGGACATCCAATCCAGACAGTAATTAACTGTCTTAGTGGTTAAATTATCAACAGACACTAAAATAGAATGAAATAATCTTTGATTCCTCTCCAACCATATGAACCAACTGATGATAATCACTAAAGAATCCAACACACACCTCTGACTAGAATTATAAACAAATCTACAATGATCCCAATACTCAACACAGCTACTAAAAGAATTAAAACAACCGAAAACAAAAATCCTTAAAACCATAGTTAAAATATAATTGGTAAAATTGCAAGAGAAAAATAAATGATCAACATCTTCATCCAAAAGACTACAAAAACAACACTTAACATCAAAAATAATATTCTTCTTCTTTAAAAGCTCAACTGTATTAAGCTTGTTATGAAAAATCAACCAGATAAGAAACTTAACTTTAGGAGGAGAATTAGAACTCCAAATAAAATTAAAAGGGAGTAAAGAAACACCAGAAAAATTAATAAAATTATACATAGAATTAACGGAATAAACTACACTCTTACCCAGACCCCAACTAAAAGAATCACCATTCTCATCCAAATGATACAAGGTTAACTTAGCTTTTAGTAAGGCTAATTGCCTTAACAAACCTCCTTCTAAAATATTAACAAAGGAAAACTCCCACGAGGGATCTAAATCCCTTCTATAAACATCTTCAATTAAGGCATTCTTAAAGCCACAATTATTAAAAAGCTCACTACATTCAATTTTAAGCGGCAGACTAGAAATCCAAGCATTATGCCAAAAGAAAGTAGATTACCGGAATGAATAGTCACCTTACAACCTAATTTGAAAAAGTCAAAACAATACAAAATAGTCTTCCAAAAATAAGATAATCTATTTGTTGAGACAAGTCCCACATTGGGGAATTTGTAAAATGAATCCTGTATAAGTATAATGAGTTCACCCTTCACATTGCCAATTGGTTTTGTGATAATCTGGGGTTCTCTAACATGGTATCAGAGCGGGTTTAATTCGTGCGCACAATGCCACACTTATCCACGTCACCCAATATAAAGGTCCACGTGTTAGGCTCATGATATGCCACACGTGCGGGGGCGTGTTGAGACAAGTCCCACATTGGGGAATTTGTAAAATGAATCCTGTATAAGTATAATGAGTTCACCATTCACATTGCCAATTGGTTTTGTGATAATCTGGGGTTCTCTAACACTATTAGTCCAACTAAAACTAGCCTCAACAATAAACTCGCCCCTAGAATAATAAAATTTGGAAACAATAATCTTCCAAGTAGCCAACACATCAGGGCACCTAAATCTCTATAACCATTTGGCTAACAAGGAAGAATTAAAATTATATAGATTAATGATCCCCAGGCCTCCATCCTTCTTGAGTTTACAACAAACCTCCCAATTAACTAAACATTTATAGCCTGTACAAATAGAAACTCCACTCCAAAGATAATTTTGCCTGATTCTGTCAATTTTCTCGATAACCCACTGAGGAAATTGATGAATAGCCATCCAATAAGTAGGGGTAGCAGACAATACCGAATTAACAAGAACTAATCTACCAGCTCTAGACAGAAATCTGTTATTCCAACTCGATAATCTATTATTGATCTTATCGATAATAACTAACCAATCAACCTTCTTAAGTTTCGAAGGCCTAATCTTAAAACCCAAATTATCAAAAGGAAACTTCATGACAGAACGGTTTAATGCGCTAACAACCAGAGACTCGACATTATCATGATCATTAAGAACCTTTTTTTTTAATGAACTTTAGCAGAAATTTTGCTTCGGTATACTTCCATTTTTTATGGATTATTTTTAGATAACTGCACACATATGTACAAATTTTTTGCAATACTGATTTAATGTTTGTTGTTTTTTTGTAGGATGTAGAAGGAAAGGAAATGAAATTGCTTAAACAATCTGTTGAAAAGGACGCAGAATATCAAGCAGTTTAAAGAAAAGAAAGAAAATACAAGGAGTTGATAGCACAGTTAAAATTAGAGAATAGACGGGTAAAAGAGGAGAATGTAAGGAAAAAAAAGAGTTGATGAATTGGAGGCTGACACATCATCTGAAGAAAGTGTTAAAAAAACAAATTCGATTAAAAGATGATGACACTCAGAGTGATGTAGACAGTGAAGAAACTGATGATAGTGAAGAGGATATAGACCAAGAGCATGATGAAATGGATGTTGACGAAGATAGTGAGGATACATAAAGTGGAGAGGAAGAAGGCAACGAGAAGAAGGAAGAACAAAAAGAGAAGCAAAAGGGTCAAAGCAAAGATAAGCAAGTGTGGAAGAAAGATGATCAGGATAAGAAGAAGAAAAAGAACGAGCAGGAGAAATACGTTTTAAGATTAATGTTTGATGGTGAGAAGAAAAAAGATAGTGAACATGGTATTGAAGATTCTGTAGTTACGCAGAGTAGAAAGGTGGCGCACGACAAGGCAAAGCATAACGACATTGAACACGAAAAGGAACAGCTGTTGGAGAAGCAAGACAAGGAGCAGCAACATATTAATAACAAGAAGAAAGAGATCGAACTACAGGAGAAGGAACAGTTGGAGGGAAATCAAAATTTAGAGTACAAAAAAGGTTAAATATAATAATAATTTTTGTTGATTATATCTTACACATTGATTAACTTAAAACATTACATTAAAACAAAATATTAGCATTCTAGTATGCAAATATTATGAATTATAGCATGCTTGTATGCATATATTTAGGCTTGTGTGCCACCTATGTGATTGCATTGATAACTACTGCATGCATGTGTGCATATAATAGTAATTGTTGCATTATTGTCTAGATATATTTAGACTTATTGATGCCATTAATAAAATGTGAATAGATAACGAGGAGAAGACTGACGATGATGTATATGATGAGGATAAAAAAGACGAAGAAGAGAATGTGGAAGACATGGAGTTGCAGAATGAAGTAGAGCAGGACATGGTGCATGAGAAGGTCAAGAATAAGGATGTTGATGATGAACTTAATAACGACAATACACGAGCGGTTGAAAAACAAGATAAACTTAAAAAGGGAGAAGAGGAAAAGTTGATTGACGAGAAGGATCATCCGCTAGAAAAAAAAACATAATAAGCAAATGGAGAAGAATGACGAACAGGAAAACGATCAGGAAATCAGAAGTGTAGAGAAAATAAAAGGTATAAAAAAATAGATAAGTTATGATCGTAATATAAGTTTGTAAAATTTATCACCAAAAGTAGTTACATATCTATTCAACATCACTTTTATTTTCATTTATGTAGGTAATAAAAAATAATAGTTGCTGATGGTAATAACGTTTACATTATCAGGTTTCTAAAAAAAATTATTAAAAAATAGTTGCACACTTTTGTGCATACATTTAGAATTAATGCATGATTGTGTGCAACTAATAATAAATATCGTATGCTTGCTTGTTTTAATTTACTAAGAATATTTGCACACTTGTTTGCAACTATTCAGAATAGTCGCTTGACTGTGTGAATATATTTACGCTTGATTGAATTTGTTCATAATATTTTCAAGCTTTTGTGCAGTTATGTTATATTTATGCATCTTGGTGAACGTCTATTTAGATATTGATGGGACTAAATATGTCAAAATAGACAACGAAGAGAGGACCATTGATGATATAATTCATGAAGATTTTAAAGACCAAAAAGAGCTGGAGACAGACCATCAACAGGAGCAGGAACAAGGGAAAGACGAAAAACATAATATGGATCATAATAAGAGGCAGGGAACGATGCGGGAACTTCGTTTTTAAAAAAAGAAAATAGGTAAAAAAAAAAATCTGACGGTAAAATTGTTTCGAATATGTATTTTACTTTAGTACATTAATGATATATCTGATATTATTTCCAGCTGTAGGCAAAAGAAAAATTAAATAAATTGAAACTGTGGATGAAGAGGACTTTGAGAACGTACCAAGATTTGAAGAAACACGAATCGGTACAAAACTAAAACTTAGAATGTACAAGAATGTGCTGAATTTGGAGGAGCATCAGGTAAATAAAATGGAAGAATTTGTTAAATTGACTGGCCTAAGGTAAAATTAATCTAAAATTTTAATAAATTGTGAATATTTTATATTGAAATATTGTATTGAACAGTACAAAAATTAAGTATAATCGCAGATACTTATGCAAGAAGTAAGAAAACTTGCATACCTGTATACAAGTATGTAGTTTAGTTTGAGATTTTTTTTCGGTACTTAATATTTTGAGTTGTATACATATATGCAAGTTTTATACATACTTGCATACATATATTCAAGTAATCAGGTTACCTACACATACTAGCAGCACATTAATTCTATATGTTATTTTAGTGGATTTTTTAAATTAACAGCAAAAGTGCATACCTGAATGGTAATGATGACATATGCGTCGTTGGAACTGCATGGGCAGATTTAATACTTGGCAGATTTATAGATGCACACGTATAACCAGAATGAAATAATAATATAGTTACAATAATTCCATCATTATTTTAAAATATAAGCATGTATTCATCTATCACTATCAAATATAATTTACTTAATGTAATAGATTATTGACTGATTTGCATATGAGCTGCGAAATGACCACCCAGAAACTCTATGCTTGAAAACTATAGCTTCTGTAAGTATTTACTTAATTTGAACATGAATTTCGTGATTAAAATTTAAATTTTGTCACTAAAATGTACAATTACAGGTAGTGCTTAATTTGAAGTCAATGGAACAAGTAAAAAGGTTGGTGGATAGACCAGTTCCGGAAGGCTATGATTTTTGTACAAAAATACTCGTTCTTGTACACAATGACAAGCATTTTTCGCTTCTAGAATTTGTAAAAGAAGAAAGAAGATGGATACATTATAACTTGAATAAACCAAGACGGGAAGGAAAACAATAGAGAATAGCCAGGAAAATGGTATGTAAATTGAAATCCAAAATAATTGTAGCAGTTTTCTATAAATCAATACGTGTGTTATTTTGTTGAACTGAGAACTTACATCAATGCATTTGTGAACAAAAATGCAAGGCAAGAATTATCTGAAACACAAAGATATGGAAATTTTGAACTGCCCACAGCAAGCCATACGTAAGTAAATAGATTCAGCATACTTACATACTAGAATGCATTTATTTAAAATTATTGCATGCTTATATGTAGATATTAGAAATAGTTCAATTTTAAAGACTAATTGATAATATTTTTCCATTTATGCAGAGTCGATTATGCAATGTTTGTGATGAATATTATGAAACAAAGAAGTGAGAATGTAGAACTACATAAAAAAGATGAAATTTACACGCCACAAGTTATTTATCTACAAAGAGTTGCTCTTGCTTACGATATGCTCAACTGCAAACCACATAGTTGGACTCCAGATGATAACCTGGCACAGAACTTCCTTCTATCAAAATGAAGCGTGATTAATAGTGGTATTAAGTATTCAAACAACGGTGAAAATATTTTGTAGTTTGCAAGCAATTTTATTTTCTGAATCTAGTCATTTTGAATGTTTTATGAAATTAGGAAACGATGCTAACTTGTTGACTGGTAGTCATGCTATTTGCAAACTTATATGAAAGTATTATGAAATTTGCGTACATATATTGCAAAAATATTTTGAATACTTGCATTCATTTATACATTTTCTGCAGAAAATTGCTTAAGTAAATGAAAATATTTACAATATTATTCAGAAAGACAATGAAGCCGTTTTTTTTAAAAGATACATACCTTGTACAAAAAGAAATGTAAAAGATTTAAGAAGTAGAGTATAAAATTAAATAAAAAAATTCAAGATTTTTAACTGGAACAAATATTCAAGGGTAAAGGGAAGCGTAAATGCGGAAAAGTTGCATATTTGAATGCAAAAAATATTGATAGTTGCATATTTCGACACAACTATGAAGATTAGTGTATGGTAATATCCTGATTTACAATGTAGTTGCGTATTTGTTTATAAGTACGTGGGATTTTTCATACATTTTCGTATCTAGGCATATTTGAGTAATACAACCAAATAGAATAATTGCGTAAATGTATGCAAGTAAGCAGAATATTTGCGTAGGTATATGCTGTAAAAAAATTCAACCTTGCCAGATAATAACATTAAAGTAATAAAATTAAATGAAAAGACAGTAACTAACAATTACAAGTACAGCCAAGTTCATTTAAAAAAAAATACAAAAATAACACATCTAATATTATTTAGAAAAACATGTCCTTTTGTTATGCCCCAACTTCTTGCACATACACATCTAGTAGTCTTTGTAAATTTCCCTGTAGATTTCAACCTTTTAGAAGACGATGGACGACCAGGCATTGTTTTACCTTTTGGAGGAGCTATGATTGCATCTTCAACAGAAACGTCTTCACCCATGAAGTTTATAATAGGATAGATTGGGTGAGAATAAGCTAATCGTAAATAACCAACTTTGAAATAATCTTCAATGTAATCATACACATTCAAGTTTCACAACTTAAAATGCATCTAACGGCATGAGCTCATGGAAACCCATTTATTTACCACACGTTACAAGAACAAACTTGAGTGTATAAATCAACGAACTGAGGACAGGAGAATGAATTTTGAAAGCATAATCACTAGATTTGATAACAAATCATGAAGCTCCTTCCAAATGAAGGTTCCTTAACTGAGTTTCATTCATAGGACACAAAACGCTATTCCAAATAGAAGCAACTTCACGACGATCAGACATAAGTTTCTTTAACTTCAATCTAATTTTATCCAAACAAGTAGTAACTGGTAAATGTCATTCCTCCAAAATCCACTTGTTGAAACTTTCCGAACAATTAGATGACATTTCACTGTAACGACAACCAGGAAAAATGACGTTAGTAAACTTCTCGGAAGGAATTCCATTCAAAAAGTTTTCCGCAGTCGATCCACCTACATCTCTAAAATTTTCAATGCAACATTAAAATCTATCAAATTGCATGCATAAGCAACTCTTGCAAATGTATCCAACAATAATCTTTTATTTGACTTGGAAAATTGAGATTTTAAAGCAACCTTTAAGTTGTTGGTCAAATGATAAAGACAAGATCCAACAGAATTTGGAAATACCTTTGGAAAAGCAACAAGAATACCCGCATGACGATCAGAAATGAAAACAAATCTTCTACTATCTTCGTTAAGAAAATTCTTAAGTTGTTCACAACACCAAATCCAATTTTCTTCATCTTCTCCAGACACGATAGCAATAGGGAAAAAAACCTATGCAAAAAAGGAAAAAGTTAACAAAAGAATAAAACAAAAAACACAAACAATTAGAAAAAATTAGCAATTTAACATGCACAAATAATAATTAATTAATTAGGAGTTATACAAAAGTAGTTAGACAATTCTGACTTTTTTTTTCAAATGTAAACAAAGCTACACACGTGCATGCACATGTGCAAAATATTTATATACTTGAATGCATCTAACCAGAACATTAGCATAAACTATGAATAGCCTGTAACAATTGCATCCAAATATGCATATATACAGAAATAGATGCATACCACTATGCAAATATTTCTAATATTTGCATACCTATATGCTGATATTCTGAATAGTAATCTGCAGTTATTTATATTTTTTGCATTCTTACATGCAAGTATTAACCATAAATAGCGTAAATGAATGCATACATTAAAAAGTGTATGCATTGGTTCAGAATAATTGCATGAATACGTGCAAAAATTCATAAAAAATGCATAAAGGTAAGCATAAAATCATAGAAATTGCGGTTATAAATGCAAATTAAAATGTAAAACAACATACCTTCAATTCCATTTTTATCAGTAACAGCCATTAAACAACCTTGAGCTCTTCCCCTCGTAAAAGTTGTAACAACAAAAATTAAAGGTCGACAATATTGAAATCATGTGCACAAGCTTCAAATCCAATAAAAATCTCCCAAATTGATGGGTATCAACATTACACTCCAAAACAACCTTACTTCCAAGATTAATACTAACAACAGCATCACAAAACGACTGCAAATAATGATAGGACATTACATCGCTTCCATGTAAATCTTCTAACGCCGACCTCTTCCCACTGTAAGCATAATAATACTTCAAAATAACATTATACTCAGTTTGAAACAAGTTCATAATGTCATACGTCTTCATTAAAGGATTGGCTTGAATATGATCACAAACCAACAACTTAATCAATTTATTAGATACAACAGGATTGATTATGTCCTGAATTCAGGCACCACAATTATGTTTAGGTTGAAATCTCTTTACAACAAAATATCCAAGAAGATTAAACTTGAGAGAAGCATGAATTTTGAAACTACAATTTTTTTTTTGAACAAATAGCCGTAACTCTTTCCTTATCGTTGTTAACTAAATTGAGCTTGTATCCAGTTTTCATACTATACATCATCAAATAAAGTCTAAATTCAGTCACACCTCCTGGAAGTTGTTGACCAACACCAGGAAAAACAGGTTAATTCAAATCAGTTCTCAACAATTGCCTTAAATTGATTGTTCGAATCACTGGTACTAGCAAAATAGGAATCATTACCAAAAGAAGAATCGCTATCGTAAGCAACTGAAGAACTACTACGATTGACGTAAAAAAAAAAACCAGATAATCCTCACGATTATGTGCAGCCAACAAAAGAATAGATTGAAGATCGGAATTACTTTCGATATTCCTTCTCAAACCATCTCTAAAGTGATATAATTCAAACGACAAAGAACTTAAATCAGTCCATTTAACACAAACAACATCCCTCACGACAGCAACAGAACTATCAAAATAAAGACGAATAGAACAACTATCATTCCCAAACTTCAACAACACTAATACACCAATATCTGTAGGAACACTGTTACACAAAGAATAGAATCAACATTAATAAGCCTAATATGCAGTAATCAAATAAAATGACATAAACATGTTTATATAATTATAAATAGATACATACATGTAACCAATTAGTAGGAGGTAGAGAAGCAGAATATATACCTGGGAATCATCTACCAGTCTATAACTTAGCAGGCCTGGTATCGAATCTTCCTAATAAGCTGATTATCTTAATCCATTTTTCTCAATAATACATATTTGTAGCAAAGTAAGGTCGAACCACATTAGTCTCATATTAACCTATTATCTGGTATCGAATGTTAATCTTAACGCATATAATAGCAATAGCAGCATACTTGAATGCAAATTTCAAAATCTTTGCAAATATTTTTATAAAAAAAAGATGCAAAAACTCTTAATATTAAGAATATAAGCATATTTGTATGCATATAATAATCAGACACGCAAACAGACAGATCTTAAAAAAGAACTATATATTTGTATGCAGATATACATAATATATGCATACTTGTACGCAACTTTTCTGAGTACATGTAACCCGACATGGTCTTACAATAGTTGCAAAATTATATGCTCATATTCACAATATATGCATGATTTTATACACCTATTCACGATAGAATGACAAATATAGTGATTTTTTAAATTACACGGCTATACAATCTAATTTACACAATAAAATTTTAAACATTAATTAAATTATCCATCACTAAAACTAGACAATTAAAGAAATTCAGAATAATCAATCAATATAAATCGATCTAAAAATGAAATCCATAAACAAAAAAGTTATTTTTTTGGAATGTATGGATTACCTTGACAATGAAACATCCATGATATAATTGAAGGATCGATGTAATTAAATCTCCAAAGTTAAATTCGGATAAAAGTGAATTACAGATCGACGTAATCCGAATTTAAAAATTGTTTATAAACAACGACGCCACTATTAAAAATGAAATATACGTCTCTCGGAAAATTAAATCCATACTAAGTAAATCAGACCTAGTTAATTACGGCGTTAATTAAGAAAATGGGCAGTTTTGAAAAAATATTAGCCGTTGTTTAAAATTAGGGATGAAATTAATATCTTTTAAAATAAGAGGATGTGAGCTTAATTAAGTTTTATTTTAAGGATGTGACCCTAATTTTCAGATTAAAATATTCATATTTATTCCGGAATGAAATAAAGTTCAACCAAACATCATAAAATTTATTTATATGGATTTTATACATCCAATTACAGTTTTAAACAAGTATCAAACATCCAAATAACATCCAGTGTGTACTTACACCCGCATAGGCCTTAAATAATTATTTAGCGCTTACATCGCTCAGTCAATCAATTGGTTAACAACCAATCTAAACACTTGAGATTAGTGTAAATCAAATATCATCCCAATTTCCATGTGGGCTTTTCAACCAATAACTAAACAATTAATAAATTATTTATTCAATCCAATCGATATCACTTAAATAGGTGAAAATAAATAAGCCGTTCAACTTGTAAATGGATGTTTTAATCCAATTTCAACTACCACAAATAATTTAACATCGTATTAACATGTTAATTATTTCAAAATCGCATTTGAATCATATCACAATCAATCATCCATTCATCCATCAAGTCTGCAAACAATTTGTTATGTGAGCTACCATATACCATATAACAGTTAATAATAAACTAATCAAATAAAAATCATCATAGGTGATCAATATATATTTAAATATGATTATAAAAAATAACAAAACAGTTGAGTGAGAGAGTTCTCACTTTGATCGATTCTAGAATCGTTTAAAACAATTATTTTAATTAAATCAAATGATGCGTTTAATTTAACTAAAATCTGTAACTAGCTCTAAATTTCTTCCAGTTAGTCCTACAGTGTAGTGCTCGTTGTCACGGTTCCAACATTTCTAAAATCATCGAATTCTATTTTGGTTTTAAAAAGTTATGGCCGTTTAAATATTAGTTACATTAATTAGTTTAACCTAAAATATTAAGAAATTAATTAACCTAAATAATCTCTTCCTCCCTCGTTAACATCTCTAGGTTTGTTCGAACCCATTACCGTTGCCTAGGGTTCACCATCGCGCCGGAGCAGGATCGTCACCCACCACATCGAAGAACTCTGCATGCTCCTCCACCTCCTGGAATTTCGGGCAGCTCGGCCCTACCTACACGCCTGAATCGGCGTTCGAACAGCGTGCCTTTCGAGCGTTGCCTTGGCCACAAGAGATCATCAATGATGATCATAGCTATATGGATTCGAAGAGAAGGAAAATCTCTTCAACCTTCGTTTTAGAACTATGAATTAATATGTAAGGCATTGGGGGAGATTAAAGGGAGAAATCTGATCATTTCGACCATTGATGTTGAGGATGGCGGCGTCCTGAAGATAGATTAGGGTTTGGCGCAAAAATCATATATATCTATATTTATATTAATATTATTTAATTCAAATATTACTTTTTTATCGCTCTGAACTCCAAACGAACCCCAACGACAGACGTTCCTAACCAAATACCCCCATTCCGGACACAATGGAATATGTTTCGTAAGACGATTTGATTGTTTTAATCAGTTTAAATAAAAATTGAAATATAAATCAATATAACGTTTAATATTGAATTTGAACGTACGTTTTAATTTACTACAACCACATACTAACTCCAAAAATTACGAAATTTGAAATTTCGCTATGTTTTGTAAATACGGTTCTAACAAAACTAATTTCATCGAATTTGGATACCGTTTGAAAATGGTCTTATAGCTAACTTTTATTAAAGTGAAAATTAGTCTCAGGTCCCAATTAAGTTTCTAAATTAAGCTCACATCCCTCCCTTATACTTTTATAAATTAGGTCCCTATTTTTCGAAAAATCGTAAAAATATAAAAAATCACATAAATTCATAATTAAATACAACGACTGATCATCGTCAAATTCATGTGTTAAAACCACCAAAAAAACAACTCAAAAACCGAATAACAAAAAAAAACAGCAAATCACCGGTATTATGCATCAAACGATGCACTTATTTGTAATAGTTGCATAGATTTCTGCATATATTTCAGTTATGCATCAAGCTGCAGTATAAATGAAGAAATGTATGCACTAATACTACAATAAATGCATCGTTTGATGCATCAATTCAATCCTGCCCTGTTTTTCAAGCATACACAATTTTTAAACATTGTTGCATACATTTCTGCATTTATAAGTAATAAATGCAAACATTTCTGCATATATTCATAAGTTTTCATCCGTTTTAACTTTGTTGTATACATTTCTGCACTTATACGTAATAAATGCATACATTTCTGCAATAATTCGTAGCTCATGCAGATTTTTTTAACCTTTATATGCATACATCTTTGCAACTATTACCAATAAATGCATATATGTATGCATATATTCATCTAGATTTTCAATACAAACTCTGGATGAATATATGCATGTATTTGTAATAGTTGCATATTTTGACGAACTTTTTTAAGTTTTTTCTGCATGCTTTTGGGAATATTAGCGATTTTTTGAAATTTATTTAAGTCATCAGCGGTTTTTTTTTTTTTGAAAAACACGTAAGGTCCTATAATAGGGACCCACTTTGCATTTGATAGTTGGGGAGGATGATGTTTACATTTTGAACAGTAACTGGGACATGAGCCAAATCTTCCCTTTATTAAATTCAACTGAAATTCTACACGCGTTTATTTTTACTACGCTTACATACTAATTCCATTTGACTTTAAATTTTAAAACCGACATTAATTTGACATTCCAGATCCAACAAAATTGGTTTCATCGAAAACGGAGTCGTTCGCAAAATGACCATTTTTAAGGGCTTGTGTTACATTATTATAATATTATTAAAGGGTGTGTTTTTTACAGGTCCCTATTAAGTTTTAAAATATAAAAAAACCCGCTGATAAAAAATAATAGAATACATCCCTATTTTTGAAATTCCACTGGAAAAATTCCAGTTGTACCCTTACGCGGTTACAAAACCCTCCAACAATGATTCATCATCATTTAATCAGTCAAATCGCTCCTTTAGTCTCTCTCAAAACCGTAATTCCACGATTCTGTAAAAGCCTCGATCATTAAATCGCGTTTTAGAATCAAAAGCCGGTGGTCATCATTTTAATCATGATCGTCCTGTTTTGCTCCAAATTCGCTGTCGTCGTCATCAAATTACACGAAATGGTCGAAAAAAAGGTATAAATCTGATTGCTTTATTTCATATTCGACTATAGATACTATCTTCTTGTTATATACTGTAATAAGATTAAAACAAACATTTTAAATGAGTGTATGCTGTTCATAAGAATTATTGCATGTTTTTTAGATGTTAATAAGAAATCTTACATGATTGTATGATGTTAATAAGAAATCTAGCATAATCGTATGTTGTTATATATTTATCACCTAATTATTACACATCAGTATGATTTTGTAGGGTATTTTTACTTGAGTGAAAGATTTTTATTCAGTAAATCTGTATGATTGTATGCAAATATGCATAATAATTAAATGTTTGAATGCATTTATTCGTAGTAGGTGCACGCTGGAATTTAGATATTCAAAATACTTGCATAGTTGTGTACATAATTACAAAATTGTTGCATTTGTGAATGCATATTTTTAAGAAGTAGTATGTTAATTAATTAAGAATTGTTGCTTGCTAGTATGCAATAATAAACAGATAGTTGCACAATTATACGCAGATATTCAGATATAATGCATGCAAGTTTACATTTAGTACATGTATGTTGCATAATTTTATGCATCCAGTTAAAAATATAGGATTTAATTGTGAAGTTATAGGTTGATTATTGAAGAAATCTCTGAATTCAAATATGAAGTGTTGAAAAGGCAAGTGTGCAATTGTGAACAGAAAGTTGAATGTTTGTATGCAGATAATCAGAAATATTGTGTACAAGTGTGCAATTTTTCCCTGAATGGTGATTGGCTATATGCACGTAATGGTAATTTTTGCATAAAATTGTGCATTTATTATAAGGTTGTTGCATGATTATATGTGTTGAATGTTCCTAGTGTGCAGCTATGACAATAATCAAGTCATATAAAACTAGTAGAATAAACTGTGTAAATTATTGTTGTTGTCAAGTATGCATGTATTTCCACTAAATTTAAAATTATTTGCATATATTCAGAAAATATGCAAACATACATACATATATTTAATTCAATTGCATAAATAGATGACCATATTCAACATAATTTCGTACAAACATTAATATGTACAGAATATTTGCTTAGCTTATTGAATGTAATAATTATTATATCATTCGTGTAGGAATTTTGTTAATAATTCTTTCATGCAACTATATAGTTATTACCTGATTATTAGACAAATAAATTTGGTAGTAAAAGTTGCATGTTAATGTACATTTATTACATGAATTTTTCAGAATTGTATACATTTAATTAGATTTGATAGATGCAATTCTACAACCATCAACAAATAGGTGCATAAATCTTTGCAGTTCATCAGAACTATAGATTGCAACGGTGCAGCTATCACACAATTGTTGCATCATTCTATTGATGAAGTAATAATTGTTGCATTCAAGTGTGCATATATCCACTGGTTATTTCATAAAATGTATGCATTTAAACATGGTTATTTAAAATTGTTCTTTCTTGTTTTATAGAGACCTAATATAGAAAGTGATGATGAAGTTGATAGTGAGCACGAGAAAGCATTAGTTACACGTAAGTAAATATCTTCAGACAATTGTGAATACTGCTATGCATTTCTTAAAAATTATTCCATGCTTTTATTCAGATATTTTAAACATTTTCTTAACAAAGCCTATTATGGAACTAACAATTGGTGATGCTTTATAAATTTTTTCAGTGTCGAATTTGCAATGTTTGTAATGAACATGATGAATCAAAGAAGTGAGGGCAAAGAAACTAGACAAGAAAGATGAAATTTACAATGCTTTGGTTGTTGATTAACAAAGAGTGGTGCTTGTATACAAAATTCCGAACTGCAAACCACACAGCTGGACTCCAAGTCAAAACCTGACACAGAACTGCTTACTATTGAATGCAAACAACATGAAATAAAACTGGAAATTTTGATGTTTAGAGTTTTTTTGTGAATATTTGTACTGGTATTTTGTTTTCAAACTACAGTCTATTGATTATTATTTATGAAAATGAATTACGGGGGAATATCACGTAGGGTTTGAAGTTATTTTGGTTCTGTATGATAATCTGGAATTTTTGCTTATTGATGTGCAGTTATTCAAAATATTAGCATCGTTGTATGCAAATATTATGAAAATTTGCAAATTTGAATTGCAGAAGTAAAATACTAGCATACTTATATGAAATTATTATTATTAGTTGCATACGAATATGCAAACAATACAAATACTAATTGTGTGCATATAATTTCCATACTTGCATATATTTATGCATTTATGTGGAATAATTGCATACATTACTACATAAATTTGCACAAGTAGTCAAGCATAAACTGCTACCAATATTATTATTAATACTAACTACAGAAGCAAAAGTTCAAAATATTTACAGAGCAAATTGCAGAGTTATGACTAATGCATACATTACTACATAATAGCGATAGCAACATAATTATCAAAATAAAGACGAATATAACATCTATCATTCCCAAGCTTCAACAACACCAATACACCAATATCCGCAGGAACACTGTTATATCAAGAAGAAAATCAACATTAATAAGCCTAATGTGAAATAATCAAATTACATAAACAACTTCAGATTAATATAAATACATGCGTACAATTCAGCAAAATAACAATAATATCTGCATATTTATATGCAAGTATTCTAGATATATGCATACAAATATGCATATATTTTAAATATATGTTTTTCTGCATATCTGATAAAAAGTTGCATACAGATATGCATATAATAAGAATAGATGCATATGCATATTTATAGGCAAATTTTTAACAAAAATGCTGAAAAAAGATATTTAAAATATATGCGTATTTGTATGCATATATCTAGAATATATACAAACTTATACTCAACTTTTTTGAGTACATGCAAACCTAAGTGTTCTAACAATAGTTGGATATGTTTATGCTCATATTGACAATAAATGCGTAATTTAATATAAATATTCAGAATAATTGAAAAAATATAATGAAAATTAAATTATACAACTATACAATTAATAATAACCATACAACTTTATAAAAATTACATTATGCCTCAATAAAATTATACAATTAAAGAATTTCAGAATAATCAGTCAACAAAAATTGATTTCAAAATGAAATCCGTATAGAAAAAAAATTAATTAAAAAGTATAAATCACCTTGAAGAAGAAACATCCATGTTTTGAATGAAGGATCGATCAAATTAACTCTCTGAAGAATTTGCTAAGAAATGTGAATTTTAGATGGATAGAATTTTGAAAATTTTAGAACAATGACGGCGTATCCATTAACACAGAAATACATGATGATGAAAAAAATAAATTTTTGAAATGTATAATAGATCACGTTAATTGCGCCGTAATTTGGGTAAATGGGCAATTCACGAAAAGAAAATCCTGATATTTAAAACAAAGGATAAAATTTACATGTAATCAAAGGGGAGGATGTGAGCCTAATTAAGTTTAATTTTAAGAATGTGAGCCTAGTTTTCACATTATTAAATTCCAAAATTATTTAAATTAATAATAAACTAATTATTGTTAGCGTGTATATCTAAATAAAATACCAGAAAATTGTAAAATAGACATACTTGAGTTTATAACTTGATATTTTAATTTTCTAATCAAATAGTATTCAATTTATATGAAATTCCCTTAATTTAATATATCATTATATTTTATAAACGATTTCATAGAGACTATTTGAAATATTAATTTTAAACATAACTTATAATTTATAATATGAAATCTCGATTTTTCATATTCCTTAGAAAATTACTGTTCAAAATATCCTAACAGTTCTTGTTTACATAAATCTGACTTATTTTGAATTCTGTATATTCAGTTAAAGTTCAAAACTAAATTTCTCGAACTACTGTGACGTTACAAGTTCGTTTTAATTAAATTTTAAATTTACACATTCAAACTTCGTTTTAAATCATAAGCCATTTATTCTCAAAATAGATCATTTAAAATATTTAATTTCCATTAATATCAATTAAAAATAAATTTTAAAATTGGTTAAAAAACTTAGGGTCGTTACAGTCTCCTTTACTTAGAACTTTTTGTCCCTGAAAAAGAAGACAGAACTGAAAGTCATTTACTTAACCAACTCATCCTTTGATCTAGCTCATGTTCTTCAACTTTTCAGTTTCTAAGAATTTTTCAATTTCTCAAAATTTGGCTAACGCCTTAAATTTTTGAAAATTTTCGCCATAACCTCCTTTGTACGGGTTGATCGGTACAACTACAAATCACCTCTCTAGGCCTTCGTCAATCAAAAAGAAAAACCAAAAGCCAACCGGCTCGTAAAATCATCAAACCCAATCAATATAGTAAATATGTACCTATTTTCCGGGCATGCAATTATATTCCTCTTCTTGACTTCTAACCAATAGTCTGTTTAATATCTATATGTATCCAATTGCAAATAGTTTTCAAATTAATTAAATATTAAATTTGATTTGGCTCAATATATCTTTTTATTCTCATATTGGTTTTATTATTCTAATTTTTATTTAACTTCTCTTAAGTTAAATTTTAATTCGTTTGATTTACTTTTACCCTTTTAATCTATTTAACTTGTATTAGTTAAATTTAAATGTCAAAGAATTTCCAAATAATTAATTAAATTAGTTTAAGTATATTTCGATGTTTCAATTGGAATTATCTAGTCATCACATTTTCGAAACTCGAAAATAAACACTGATGATGTTGTCCAGTCATCAACAGAATCATCGTCAAGCGACTAGAATGTGATTCTATATCAATCAAGTATATTCAGGACTTTGGATATACGCTAGCTAGGCATATATGCAAAATATTCTTATACTTGATTAAATATGGATTCTAAATGTTTAAAGGGATTTTTAAATGTTTAAATATAAAATCAGTACCTAAAGATTATTGGAAATGATTCCAAATGTATTTTATATTATAATAAGTTAAAATAAGGTTATTGGATTTTTAAAATGATAATTAAAAAAATTGAAAACCGATAGTTCAGTGCTATTTTAAAAGCTGAAAGTAAGGTCATTTTTCAAACGGTCTTGAATTTCGATGAAACCATTTCCATCGGATCTGGAACGTTAAATTATTGTAAGGTTACAAATTTTAAGTCAATCGAAGTTAGTACGTGAGCGTGCGTAACATAAACACAGATAGGAAAAACCAGTTTGAATTAAATAATAACACTAAGAATGACCATTTTGCAAACGATCTCCGAAATCGACGAGACCAGTTTCGTTTTAACTGTATCTGTGAAATATAGCAGGGTTTCAATTTTCGAACCAATCGGAATCAATATGTGGTCAAACGGGTAAACAAGTTAATGTAGCATAATTAAATAAGAGATTAAAGATGGATTAGCATAAATTCCTAAAGCCTTAGGAAATTTAAAAACTCATCACCCTAGCACATTCCCCCATTCATGTGTCACCCTGCATGGTTTGGCCTTTCCTATATGTACATGAAGCCTTAGGAAGAATTCATTCCATTTGCTTTCCTTCCCATTTTCTCTCTTCTCTCCATTTTTCTTTCTTCCTCTCCCCCCATCTCTCCACCGCCAGCCTACCCCCTCCTCCACACACCACCGCCGTGCCTCCCCATCCTCCTGACCGCCAACGTCAACCCCCACCTCCCCGTTTTCTCCTATCCCCCCAATGCTTCCACCTTTCCTCTAAAACTCCTTTAAGCAGGTGGATGAGGAGTTCCCAATTGATTCAGAAAGATGGAGTTCTTCGTCGGATGAGAGGACGTATTCTACTATTTATACTTGGATGTTATGGATTGATGATGTGAGGATAGCATTAATACCTATCCATGGTATGTTTAACTCTGATAATGTAAACATTTTTTCAGTGTAAAAGTTTCTGTTGTAAAGATATGTATTGAATATTATATTTTATTTCTGTTCCACTGTGTTTTCTTTGATAAAAGCCCATGACGAGTTTGCGATATTTGATTTTGCTATACATGAATACCGTGGATGTGTTCAGTATTGACTATCGAAGATCGAAAATTTGGTTTATCGTAGGACCTTTCGATGAAGCTTACCTTTTTAACTGGACTTGTGTGGTTTATAGTCGGTTTAGAAGGCGAGCGGATTTGGGTCATCTCATAATACTTCCTACTGGATGGCAGGCCTTTGGTACCTCAATAGTGGCCATTTAATACCATATCCCAAGACAGACACTAACCCAGCTGCTTACAACCTAGAGGAAGCGGACCCTTCCAGAAATTAATGAACTCGTACCCAATTATCCATTACATACTTCTTATTGGAAAAGAGCGAGTTATTTGATCACTAATACCTAAAGAGGGAGGAACATTTGGTTCTACTCGTACTCCTGAAGACAAATCTTAAGGAAAGGGGTGAATTCAATCGCTTAATACCCCTAAGAGGCATATCCCAAAACCTCTCAATACCTTAATTCTGAAGTAGTCCACGACACGAAATGTAACAACCCGGAAAATCAGAACCAATTTAAAATTTTTAGTTTGGCAATTTTAATGAATTTTGAATATTTAAAATGAATTATTTTAAATCATAACGACTAGAAATTTATTTTGAATAGAATTAGTACGTATATATTTATTTGAATTGATGTTAGAATATAAATATTTATTTTAATTATAAAAGGAATTGAAAATGGCGCGTAGTTTGAAAATTCAATTTCAAATGAATGTACAGGATTCAAAATAAACTAGATTTTAGCAAAACCAAAAATATTTGAATCTATTTGAAAATATCTTTCCAACAAATCCGAAAAATAAAAATTTCATAGCGGGAATAAAAAGTTATGCCCAGTTGAAATTTTGGAATAGTCGCTATGGAAAATATAGCCCTTAAAAATGGAAATTTGGCAAACTACCTCCATTTTCGACGAAACCACTTTTGTTGGATCCGAGATGCCAAATTATTGTTGGATTCCAAAATTCATAATTTTTTGTATCAATATGTAAGCGTGGCACAAGAAAATGTGTTTTGCAGTTTTAGTCAATTTAGATCGACCAGAAAATGGACATTTTTCAAACAGTCTCCAAATTCGACGAAATTAGTTTTGTTAGGACCGTATCGTCAAAACATAGCCAGATTTATTTTTTTGAAATTTTTGGAGTCCGTATGTGGCCCTGGTAAATTGAAATGTGCGTTCAAATTCAATGTATAGATTTATATTTTGATTTTGATGGAAACTGATCGAAATAATCGAATCGGCTTATGAAACATATCTCATTGCATTCGGAATGAGGGTAATTAGTTATGGACGACAGTCGGCGGGTCTCGTTTGGAGGTCGAATAAAAAGTCAACATTTTGGAAATTATTAAATATACTGTAATTTTATATAAAAGCCCTTACCTCCCTTTATTTTTCTTTCTCTCCCAGATTTTTTCAACTCTGAGAAAAAAAAAGAAATAAGGGGTGCGCAGCCTCCTTCACCGCTGCAGCAGCAGCGCCGCCGCCGCCGGCGTGGGCCGCCCCACCCCCTATCTCCTTCTTCCTCGACGTTGAAGACCGCGCCCCCTACTCCCTCCCTTCCTCTAAATCGAGATCCGTCGTCCCCCAAACCGCACCACCTGAACCGCGCCGACCACTAGCTGCCGCCTCGCGCGCCTCCCCAGACCACCTCCAGCGCAGTAGCCCCCTCCTCTCCCAAAATCGCACAATAATTTTTTTCCTTCTATGTTGATTTATAGCTTAGGAAAATTTGTTTTTTAGCTTTCTAAAAATATAATCTTTAGCGTATAAAAATATGGGTTGTATGCATATAAAGCTAGGGTTTTTACATAGATAAAAATACGATTTTTATTTATGAAAAAGGTTAGATTTTTATTTATGAAAAAGGTTAGATTTTTATATAGGTTATAGCGAAATAAAAATTCGATTTTTATGTATAAAGTAGCGTTGTAAAAATATAATTTTTACACAGAAAGTAGTATAATAAAAGTACGATTTTCATATTATAGAGATAATAAAAATATGATTTTTATATTATAGAGATAATAAAAAATGATTTTTTTATAATGCAAACATCAATATAAAATTATGAACTTTATTTTTATCATGAAGTAGTGAGAATAAAGATTCGATTTTTATATGAGTAGCGGATTAAAAATAGAATTTTTATATAATAGAGAATATAAAAATATGATTTTTATTTATGTATCAAAATAAAAAAATGATTTTTATTATATATATAGTGAAATAAAAACGTGATTTTTATAACGTTGAAATAAAAATGTGATTTTTAGTGTGAACAGCGGGAAAAGATCACTTTGGAATTTTGGGCAAATCCGAACCATTCAGAAATAGAGAATGGAGAGTGGAACCCAAAGGTGAGAACTTCTCACTTTAATTTTATTTGCTAGTTAAAATATATACTAGGATGCAGACGGTGCTTAGCAGCACCCGACACCCGTCGTCCATAGACCATGGACGACTTGTTTGTTTGTTTGACTGTGTTGTGAAAATGGATTGTGTGATGTGGAATGGAATAAAATATTTTGTAGTTAAAAATATATTTTTTAAATTGTATATGAATAAAATAAATATTCATAAAAAAATCGGATGATTTGTTTATGTACACACATTTGACTGATATTGATTGCGACGATAAATTTTACACATCGCCCAACTGCACAAATAAAATTCATTGTTTGTTGATTGAAACCCCACACGGGTATTAGGATGATATATGACATACACTAGCCCCAATAATTAGCTGTATGTCGATCGATTGATTGACAGGCTGCTGTAAGCGTTAAATATTTATATGTACTTATGCATTGTAAAATGCACTCTGGATGATGGTTGATTGTGTTTGATTATTATTGTGTACATGTGTTATATGAAATCCATATAATAACTTTATATGGTAATTGACTATGTCTGATTCCAGTTCAGAAAGAATGAATATTTTTAAATAACGATTATTTTAAAATAATGAATATTTTAAAATAATATTCAGTAAAAGATCAAAATTTGATTTTGATGTCCGATTTGGGATGGACACGAAAATATTTAAATATATAAAGCCGTGTTGATTAGATTAACGCCATTTTGACATGAACGATATTTTTATCGATTTTATTCATTTCTATAATGAATATCAAAAAGGAATTGATTTCAAAATATAGTGTTTTGAAAGTACTATCATTTATATACCAATGATACAGAATATTCAATTTTGATTAGAAATTGAATATGAAGTTGAAATTGTTTTGAAAATGAATTTAAAACGATTTATAAAATACATTTTAAATGGAAATCGAAGAAATATATATAATATAATATATATATATATAATGGCCTGAATAGAACGTGCCGCGCTGCGGTAGTTCGTGAATTTCGACTATTGATTTCGAACGGACATTACGGGAGATCCAACCGTCGGATTCTCTTAAAACCAAAACCGTTGGGTTCGTATCGAAAAGAGCTTTCTAACGAATATGAGAGATTTGAAATCTAATTGTTGGATTTGGAATTATGTCCAAATCAAATTTGGAAAAGGTCGCTGTAAGTGCAGTTCGATGACCGTTTATGGAAATCGACTGTACTGGCCTTGATAAAATTATTAAAAATATCAATAATTTGTGTAAAATCATAATAAATGATTTGGAAAGAATTAGGATGAAAAAATCCATATTTTAAAAGATAAAAATATATTTTTATCGAAATGAACTAGTTATGAACTAGAATTATAATCCAATATTTTTAAATAAATAAATTGGATTTGAAATGGTTTTAAAAATAACCGGAATTTCCAATATATGAATTGGAATGGATTTGAATCGAAATTATCTTCGGAATATTTCAATATCGAATTCCGTGATTATACAGATATTGTGGAGGAATTTGGAAGATATATATATATATATATATCGTTATTCCAATACGATATTTGTTGATTTCAGAATTTGATATTGAATATAAGTCGATATATTTTCTATTCACAGCCTTGTATTTAATATCAAATGGGATTTGGGTTTTTCGTGAATGGTGTCTTCATTAACACTGTTCTTAAACCTAGTTGAGAAAAGATTAAATCTTTTTATTTAGATTTAATGAAGTATACCAATTAATCAATATTTAATTGGAATTGATTTTTGGGTTTATCATGAACGGTGTTTTAAATAACACTTGTTCTTTAACCCGATTAACAATGGAAAGCGATTTTGAGCTTGTCGCGAATAGTGTCTTAAATAACACTGTTCTTGAACCCAGTTTGAATAGAATAAATCTTTTAATCAAGATTTGAAGAAGAATTACCAATTAATTAACATTTAATTGGAATTGAAAATGGAATGTGAATTGGGTGTAGTGTGAACTGTGTTTTTAATGACATTCGTTCTTTAACCGATTTACTGTGAAATGTGATTTGGAATATATAAATCTTTTATTAAGATTTAATGGAATTTTCTAAAGTAAAGTTTTCCAATTTAATGTATTAAATTGGAATTGAATGGAATTCGATTTGATAATAATCGAAGTGAACTTCTGTGGAGGAAGACTATTAATACATATGGAATTTAAAAGGCTTTGCCGCTATTCCATTTATATTATTAGTCGGATACAGAAATTGATATCGATCATATATTGACTTGTGTTTCCGTAAAGATTCCATAATTAATGGAATGTGATTTTGGTTTATCGTGAGCTGTGTTTTAAATGACATTAGTTCTTTAACCCAGTTAAAGGCAGAATTACATGTCTGTCATTGTATTTCGAACTGTATGGTTGATCTCTGCTAAATATATATATGTATATCTGTTTGGTGGTAGAGAATTTATTCTCTTGCTTAACACCCTTCTTTGAGACGTACGAGCTCAGAGGTTATATATAGGCAGAAATCAATAGTACGGTGTGGACTGTCGATGCGACATGTTTGTGTTTCCAAAGTTAAATAATCATTAATATTGATTTTTGGAAATATTAAAACTAAGGGGAGTTTTAATGAATCTTTAATTAGATTAAAATGGGAATTGATAATTTAAATTATCAAATTTGGGGAAGGATCGAGAATAGAGTATCACCAGTTTTGCTCCAAGCGATAGTTAAATCTTTAATTAGATTTGGACGTGGAATGGTAATTAAATTTACCAATAATACCGTGGTGTTAGATATGGGGTAATACCAGTTTTTCTCCATGGGATGAATAGGTTGGGATTGGAAAATTAAATAAATGGTTATTTCGGTAAGGTGCGTTAATCCTGACTAGTTTGGAAAACCTTAATATGGTTTGATTGATATCCAAAGGAAGAATAAAGAATAAATTTTAAAGAATTTATCTTTGATAAAATTAATGGGAACAAATCCCCAAAGATGTGAATATTTAAATAAAAGAATATTCAGAATTGGAATGAGGCGTATGTTGTGTTTTTATAGCACTTGTTTATTATATACGCGAGTTATTCGGAAAGGCCGGGTTTATACCCATTTTGAATAACTGATTCGACGATAAGTCGACGATGAAGACGGTGGTTGAAGACCGGATGTCTTCACATCGTTTGGATGATTATTGATGTCTTAATTGGTCTATACACCCAAGACAAGTTAATAAGTGGTGATCGTCCAGATGTACTTGGAGATCGACCGGATATGCGAGGACCTCTCTCCTGTATTGGACATACGGGACGAGGAATAAGGTGCCTCCAGTTTCGTTCAGACCCAGAACGAACTTGTAAATGGATGTTTGCCTGACATTGTATTTTATTCTGTGTTGATTGATTTCTATTAAATATATATCTGTTTGGCGGTGGAGAATTTATTCTCTTACTTAACGCCCTTCTCTGAGACGTACGAGCTCAGAGGTTATATATCGATAGTCATCAGTTGCATGGCGTGAATTGCCAGTGTGGCATGCTGTGATGCAGATGATCAAGGCTTCTGTTGAAAAGCAGAGTCTTGTGGTTGATGATCAAAGCACGGCCTTAAATGGCATAGCTTTGTGTATAGCGTTGATTCGCGAGCCTCACATCTCGGTATGAGTCAAAAACGGGATCAGACCATAAGGAGAACATGACGTTTCTTTCTAGCTGTGGGTGGTGTCAGCGTTTTACAAGCCCTGACATTTATATTATTTTTACCTATGTGGTTGTTTGATTGCGAAGCGCCTCAGATATATCGGTCTCTTCGAAGCCGATGGATATAGGTCCTATAGGACCGAGAAACGGGTGTTCAGGATTCGCCAATCCACTAATGTATGTGTGGACCGGCCAAACCAATCCAGGGTTACCCAGAGTATGTAGTCCGGAGACATTGGCTAGAGTGTCTCGAAGCGGTGAGGAGCCATCCCTGGCCTCGACTCATAGCGGAAATCCAATTTCCAATACGTGATATTTCGGTTTTGTTTGTAGAGCCTAGTATTGGCGACATGATAGATGGTACCCATGCCGCCTACGATTGATACATTTATATTTGAAGTTGTTTTGTACACTTTACACTATAATAGTTTCAAAATGATTTGTTTTTAAACGTACCAAGCATGTTTGGCTATTATAAGCTAAAACCCTATCCTTCGGCTTGCGTTGCATTGTGTGATGGGACCTGGGTCTTATAATAGCTTCATTTCTCTAAAAAAAACATTGCGATGTTTGTTTTATAAACTGGTATTCTTGGGAGGAAACCCGTTCCGTGTTATACGGCATGGTCCCTTTATTTACTTTATTGTTAAGGTAAAGATTAAATAACTGTTTTAGTTCTCACGCCAGTCACATGACTGACCTGGAGTTTATTGTTTTAACCTAGACTCTGGGTGCCTCTATTTTCCACACGGGCAGCTAGTAGTTTTGGTTTTGCAGATTTATATTCACAGGATCCTAGTTTACAGCTGGAACGATATTCAGAAGGCTCTGTATCCGTGTACCTCTTTCAGTTGTGTTTTGTATTGTTTTCCGCTGCATTGTAATTTGTAATCTCTGATATTTTTCTGATGTATAATATTTATTCATACTTTGTATATTCGTGTACTCTGATGTGAATTATTGTAATAAGCAATGAAATATTCTTCTGTTTATATTTTGATTCATCCTGTTCCCAAAGCAATCCGGGCTTTCCTTCACGGGGAAATTCGGGTCGTCACATTTGGTATCAGAGCTTTGGTTTACAGAGCTCGAGAACAAGACACTGTAGAACCAAACGAAAGAATTCATCAGAGATTAGATTAGCAACATCCAGTGAGAATTACTCGTTAGAGATAGGATCAGTAGTATCCTAGAACGAGTCGAAAGAGAGTTACTTTTAAAATAAAAATGAAAACAAAGTTTGTTTTGAAAATTTAAATCGTATTATACGTATTTGAATATTTATTTTATATTGAATTTGTACAATCTAGTATATGAAGATTTTGCATATACGCCTAGCTAGTGTGTATACGAAGTCCCAAATATAATGGATAGATATAGAATTACACTCTAGCCGCCCGTAGATGATTCTGATGATAGTCTAGACATCATCAGCATTTGTGTTCGAGTTTCGAAAGTGGGATGTCTATATAATTCCAATTGACTGGTGTGAGAACCAAAACTAGATAGGGTTTATTGTTGTGAATTGGCATCAGAAACATGATTTTCTGTATATATATCAAAATTATGAATTTGAAATGTTAATTCACTGATTGATTGATGGTTGTGTTATATGATTATTTGTTATCTAATAAAACCGTTATGTGAAAGAACGGTACATATAACCAAACTGTATCAAATATTGAACTGTATTGAAAATTGTTTGGAATTTCATGCATATACGTGCATATATATTGAACAGGTCATTGAAAGGAGGCTAGAGAAGAGGAATAAAATTGTATGCCCGACAAATAGGTACATGTTTACTAATTTATTGGGTTTGGATGATTTTATGAGCCGATTGGCTAGCCGCTTAGCGTTTTCTTTTTGAGATGAGAGAGCCTGTGTGGCGATTTGGGGATTTTCCTGGTGCTCCCCATACAAAGGAGGTTATGGCGAAATTTTTCAAAAATTTAGGGTGTTAGCCAAATTTTTGAAGAATCGGAAATTCTTAGAAACTGAAAAGTTGAAGAATGAAAGCCAAACTGAAAGTAGAGTTGATTAGTTAAACAACTTTCAGCTCTGTTCCTTTTCGAGGAAGAAAAGATTTTAAATAGTGGAGATTGTAACAACCCGGAAAATCAGAACCAATTTAAATTAATTTTTTTGGCAATTTTAATGAATTTTGAATATTTAAAATGAATTATTTTAAATAATAACGACTAGAAATTTATTTTGAATTTAATTAGAACGTATATATTTATTTGAATCGATGTTAGAATATAAATGTTTATTTTAATTATAAAAGGAATTGAAAATGGCGCGGTAGTTTGAAAATTCGATTTCAAATTTCAAATGAATGTACAGGATTCAAAATAAACCGGATTTTAGCGAAACGAAAAATATTTGAATCTATTTGAAAACATCTTTCCAACGAATCCGAAAAATCAAAATTTCATAGCAGGAATAAAAAGTTATGCCCAGTTGAAAATTCGGAATAGTCGCTATGGAAAATATAGCCCTTAAAAATGGAAATTTTGCAAATGACCTCCGTTTCCGACGAAACCACTTTTTGTTGGATCCGGGATGTCAAATTATTGTTGGATTCCAAAATTCATAATTTTTGGAATCAATATGTGAGCGTGGCACAAGAAAACGTGTTTTGGCAGTTTTAGTCAATTTGGATCGACCAGAAAATGACCATTTTTCAAACAGTCTCCAAATTCTACAAAATTAGTTTTGTTAGGACCACATCATAAAAACATAGTCAGATTTATTTTTCTGAAATTTTTGGAGTCGGTATGTGGCCCCGGTAAATTGAAATGTGCGTACAAATTCAATATATAGGTTTATATTTTGATTTTGACGGAAACTGATCGAAACAGTCGAATTGGCTTATGAAACATATCCCATTGCATTCGAAATGAGGGTAATTAGTTATGGACGACAGTCGATGGGTCTCGTTTGGAGGTCGAATAAAAAGTCAACTTTTTGGAAAATTATTAAATATAATTTTATATAAAAGCCCTTACCTCCCTTTATTTATTTTTCTCTCCCCGTTGTTTTCAAATCTGAGAAAATAAAAAAAAAGAAACAAGGGGCACGCGGCCTCCTCCACCGCCACAGCAGCGCCGCCGCCGCCGCCGCCGCCGCACCCCCTTATCTCCTTCCTCCTCGACGCTGAAGACCGCGCCCCCTTCTCCCTCCCTTCCTCTAAATCAAGATCCGCCATCCTCCAAACCACCACTACCTGAACCGCGCCGACCATCAGCTGCCACCGCGCGCGCCTCTCCCGACCACCTCCAGTGCAGTAGCCTCCTCCTCTCCCAAAATCGCACAATAAGTTTTTTTTGCTTCTATGTTGATTTATAGCTTAGGAAAATTTGATTTTTAGCTTTCTAAAAATATAATCTTTAACGTATAAAAATATGGGTTGTATTCATATAAAGCTAGGGTTTTATATAGATAAAAATACGATTTTTATTTATTAAAAAGGTTAGATTTTTATATAGGTTGTAGCGAAATAAAAATTCGATTTTTATGTATAAAGTAGCGTTGTAAAAATATAATTTTTACACAGAAAGTAATAAAAATATGATTTTTATATTATAGAGATAATAAAAATATGATTTTTATATTATAGAGATAATAAAAATATGATATTTTTTATAATGCAAACATCGATATAAAAATATGAACTTTATTTTTATCATGAAGTAGCGAGAATAAAGATTCGATTTTTATATGAGTAGCGGATTAAAAATATAATTTTTATATAATGGAGAATATAAAAATATGATTTTTATTTATGTAGCGAAATAAAAATCTGATTTTTATTATATACATAGTGAAATAAAAACGTGATTTTTGTAACGGTGAAATAAAAATGTGATTTTTAATATGAACAGCAGGAACATATCGCATTGGAATTTTGGGCAAATCCGAACCGTTCAGAAATAGAGAATGGAGGAGTGGAACCCAAAGGTGAGAACTTCTCACTTTAGTTTTATTTGCTAGTTAAAATATATACTAGGATGCAGACGGTGCTTAGCAGCACCCAACACCCGTCGTCCACAGAACATGGACGACTTGTTTGTTTGTTTGACAGTGTTGTGAAAATTGACTGTGTGATGTGGAATGGAATAAAATATTTTGTAGTTAAAAATATACTTTTTAACGTGTATACGAATAAAATAAATATTCATAAACAAATCGGATGATTTTTTTATGTACACACATTTGATTGATATTGATTGGGACGATAAATTTTACACATCACCAACTGCACAAATAAAATTCATTATTTGTTGATTGAAACCCCACACGGGTATTGGGATGGTATATGACATACACTAGTCCTAATAATTAGTTGTATGTAGATCGATTGATTGACAGACTATTGTAAGCGTTAAATATTTATTTTTAATGCTTATGCAGTGTAAAATACACTCTGGATGATGGTTGATTGTGTATGATTATTATTGTGTACATGTGTTTTATGAAATCCATATAATAACATTATATGGTAATTGACTGTGTCTGATTCCAGTTCAGAAAGAATGAATATTTTAAAATAACGATTATTTTAAAATAATGAATATTTTAAAACAATATTCAGTAAAATATCAAAATTTGATTTTGATGTCCGATTTGGGATGGACACGAAAATATTTAAATATATAAAGCCGTGTTGATTAGATTAACGCCATTTTAACGTGAACGATATTTATATCAATTTTATTCATTTCTATAATGAATATCAAAAAGGAATTGATTTCAAAATGTAATGTTTTGAAAATACTATTATTTATATATCGATGATATGGAGTATTCAATTTTGATTAGAAATTGAATATGAAGTTGAAATCATTTTGAAAACGAATTTATAACAATTTATAAAATAAGTTTTAAGTGGAAATCGATGAAATATATATATATATATATATATATATATATAATGGCCTGAATAGAATGTGCCACGCCGTGGTAGTTCGCGAATTTTGACCATTGACTTTGAACGGACATTACGGGAGATCCAACCGTTGGATTCTCCTAAAACCGAAACCATCGGGTTCGTATCAAAAAGAGCTTTCTAACGAATATGAGAGATTTGAAATCTAATGGTTGGATTTGGAATTATGTCCAAATCAAATTTGAAAAAGGTCACTGTAAGTGCAGTTTGATGACCGTTTGTGGAAATCGACTGTACGGGCCTTGATAAAATTATTAAAAATATCAATAATTTGTGTAAAATCATAATAAATGATTTGGAAAGAATTAGGATGAAAAATTCCATATTTGAAAGGATAAAAATATATTTTTATCGAAATGAACTAGTTATGAACTAGAATTATAATCCAATATTTTTAAATAAATAAATTGGATTTAAAATGGTTTTAAAAATAACCGGAATTTCCAATGTTTGAATTGGAATGAATTTGAATCGAAATTATCTTCGGAATATTTCGATATTGGATTCCGTGATTATATGGATATTGTGGAGGAATTCGGAAGATATATATATCATTATTCCAATACGATATTTGTTGATTTCAGAATTTGATATTGAATACAAGCCGATATATTTTCTATTCAGAGCCTTGTATTTAATATCTAATGGGATTTGGTTTTTTCGTGAATGAATTAACACTATTCTTAAACCTAGTTGAGAAAAGATTAAATCTATTCATTTAGATTTAATGAAGTATACCAATTAATTAATATTTAATTGGAATTGAATTGGAATTGATTATTGGATTTATCGTGAACGGTGTTTTAAATAACACTTGTTCTTTAACCCGATTAACAATGGAATGTGATTTTGGGTTTATCGTGAATGGTGTCTTAAATAACACATTTCTTGAACCCCGTTTGAATAGAATAAATATTTTAATCAAGATTTGAAGTAGAATTACCAATTAATTAACATTTAATTGGAATTGAAAATCGAATGTGAATTGGGTTTAGTGTGAACTGTGTTTTTAATGACATTCGTTCTTTAACCCGATTTACAGTGAAACGTGATTTGGAATATAGAATTTTCCAAAGTAAAATTTTCCAATTTAATATATTAAATTGGAATTGAATGGAGTTCGATTTGATAATAATCGAAGTGAACTTCCATGGAGGAAGACTATTAATACATATGGAATTTAAAAGGCTTTGCCGCTATTCCATTTATATTATTAGTCGGATACAGGAATTGATATCGATTATATAATGACTTGTGTTTCCGTGAATCTTCCATAATCAATGGAATGTGATTTGGGTTTATCGTGAACTGTGTTTCAAATGACATTAGTTCTTTAACCCAGTTAAAGGCAGGATTACATGTCTATCATTGTATTTCGAACTGTATGGTTGATCTCTGCTAAATATATATCTGTTTGGTGGCGGAGAATTTATTCTCTTGCTTAACACCCTTCTCTGAGACGTACGAGCTCAAAGGTTATATATCGGCAGAAATCAATAGTACGGTGTGGATTGTCGGTGAGACATGTTTGTGTTTCCAAAGTTAAATAATCATTAATATTGATTGCTGGAAAGATTAAAACTTAGGGGAGTTTTAATGAATCTTTTATTAGATTAAAATGGGAATTGATAATTTAAATTATCAAATTTGGGAAGGGATCGAGAATGGAGTATCACCAGTTTTGCTCCAAGCGATGGTTAAATCTTTAATTAGATTTGAACGTGGAATGGTAATTAAATTTACCAATAATACCATGGTGTTAGATATGGGGTAATACCAGTTTTGCTCTATAGGATGAATAGGTTGGGATTGCAAAATTAAATAAATGGTTACTCTGGTAAGGTGCGTTATTCCCGGCTAGTTTGGAAAACCTTAATATGGTTTGATTGATATCCAAAGGAAGAATAAAGAATAAATTTTAAAGAATTTATCTTTGATAAAATTAATGGGAACAAATCCCCAAAGATGTGAATATTTAAATAAAAGAATATTCAAAATTGGAATGAGGCGTATGTTGTGTTTTTATAGCACTTGTTTATTATATATGCGAGTTATTCGGAAAGGCCGAGTTTATACCCATTCTGAACAACAGATTCAATGATGTAGACGGTGGTTGAAGACCGGAGGTCTTCACATCGTTTGGATGATTACTGATGTCTTGATTGGGCTGTACACCCAAGACGAGGTAATAAGTGGTGATCGTCCAGACGTACTTGGAGATCGACCGAATATGCGAGGACCTCTCTCCTGTATTGGACACACGGGATAAGGAATAAGGTGTCTCCGATTTCGTTCAGACCTAGAAGAACTTGTAAATGGATGTGTGTCTGACATTGGATTTTATTCTGTGTTGATTGATTTCTATTAAATATATATTTGTTTGGCGGTAGAGAATTTATTCTCTTGCTTAACGCCCTTCTCTGAGACGTACGAGCTCAGAGGTTATATATCGATAGACATCAGTTGCATGGTGTGAATTACCAGTGTGGCATGCTGAGATGTAGATGATCAAGGCTTCTGTTGAAAAGAAGAGTCTTGTGGTTGATGATAAAAGCACGGCTTAAATGACATAGCTTTGTGTATAGCGTTGATTCGCGAGCCTCACATCTCGGTATGAGTCAAAAATGGGATCAGACCGTTAGGAGAACATGACGTTTCTTTCTTGCTATGGGTGATGTCAACGTTTTACAAGCCCTGACATTTATATTATTTTTACCTATGTGGTTGTTGGATTGCGAAGCGCCTCGGATATATCGGTCTCTTCGAAGCCAATGGATATAGGTCCTATAGGACCGGGAAACGTGTGTTTAGGAATTGCCAATCCACTAATGTAAGTGTGGACCGGCCCAACCGATCCAGGGTTACCCTGAGTGTGTAGTCCTGAGACATTGGCTAGAGTGTCTCAAAGCGGTGAGGAGCCATCCCTGGCCTCGACTCATGACGGAAATCCAATTTCCAATACGTGACATTTCGGTTTTGATTGTAGAGCCTAGTATTGGCGACATGATAGATGGTACCCATGCCGCCTATGATTGATACATTTATATTTGAAGTTGTTTTGTACACTTTACACTATAATAGTATCAAAATGATTTATTTTTAAACGTACCAAAAATGTTTGGCTATTATAAGGTAAAACCCTATCCTCCGGCTTGCGTTGCATATTGTAATAGGATCTGGGTCTTATAATAGCTTGATTTCTCTAAAAAGTATTGCGCTGTTTGTTTTATGCACTGGTATTCTTGGGAGGAAACCCATTTCGTGTTATACGGCGTGGTCCTCTGATTTACTTTGTTGTTAAGGTAAAGATTAAATAACTGTTTTAGTTCTCATGCCAGTCATATGACTGACCTGGAGTTTATTGTTTTAACCTAAACTCTGGGTGCCCCTATTTTCCATACGGGCAGCTAGTAGTTTTGGTTTTGTAGATTTATATTCACAGGATCCTGGTTTACAGCTAGAACGATATTTGGAAAGCTCTGTATCCATGTACCTCTTTCAGTTGTGTTTTGTATTGTTTTCCGCTGCATTGTAATTTGTAATCTCTGATATTTTTCTGATGTATAATATTTATTCATACTCTGTATATTCGTGTACTCTGATGTGAATTATTGTAATAAGCAATGAAATTTTCTTCTGTTTGTGTTCTGATTCGTCCTGTTCTCAAAGCAATCCGGGCTTTCCTTCACGGGGAAGTTCGGGTCGTCACACGAAATGTCCTTTGGGTTCCTTCTTTCGTAAGTGAAGTGGACCTTACGACCACTTAAGACCTCAATGCATGAAGTAAACCATAAGGAACATTCCACACTATGATATAATAATTGTCATGGGTTCCTATGATCAATGACATCTCACACTAATTACACATATATCTGACTATTGGAAAGTGCAGATTTATGTCGAATAACTCAATTGACCTCGCATCATCAACCTACTAAGTCCATTCTTATATTTAATTAGAGATATCATTCCCAAAATTAAACAAACTGCAAGATAAGGTTGATATTCCTAAGGAAGGTTTATAATTCTAAGATGATTTATTGGGTTCAGTATTAATTATGTTAATTCTATCCAAATCCATATTTAAATAAATTACCATAACTGCCATGTAACAACCCGCCTTTTTGCCCGCTTCAAGTTGGTAATTAAACCAACTCAAACCGTTCAAAAAGATGGATTGTTATTAGGGCAGTAACACATCAGAATGGAAACAAAAGAAATTTTATTCTATTATAATTTCTTATGTCAGAGTTACAATGAGATATCAGAGTACAATAATTACACAACGGAAAAATGTTAAGCTCAACGGAAGAAAGAAAAGCTCCAAATAGTATAGTTCCAGTCCTAATCCAGCACATGCTCTAAACCGACTCCATGACTAGTCTGCAAACCATAATTATAGGCTACCCATGTGAAAATTGTGGGCACCTAGAGTTTAGGTGAAGGAAACAATAAACTCCAGGTCAATCATAGGACCGGTGTGAGAAACTTCAAACGGTTATATTTTTAAAGTGAGGTAACGCATCAGACCACATCGTTTAAACACGGAACGAGATTTCCCCTTATGAATATCAGTGCAGAAAAATTTGCATTGCTTTTTAGAAAATGAAGCTATCATAAGGCTCATCCCAAATCACACAATGCAAGCGCACACCAATGGGCGAGTTTTGTCCTTATGATAACCAAAAATGCTTGAAAAACCATTTGATATTATTATTAGTGCATATTATGGAAAATCATTTCATAAGTAAATTTATCAATCTTAGCCAACATATTACCCCCATCCTATTATTTTGACATATAGGCATACAACTAAAAATGTATGGGGACATAGTGGAAAATTGGATGCCAACAATAACCAAGGCAAAAGATCTTCCTTACCGAAGGAAACACCTCTAGAGGGATGCTTCCAAAGAAACAAATGATGAATCTCCTGCCAACACAAGGTCGGACCATCTCTATATGCTAACTGTGCTAGATGGCACCAGATAAGACATTCCCTGGTCATAACCAACCTTTATCCGAGCACTCATTTCGATCATCCACGTAAAGTAGATTTCCACATAAGTAATTATCTGGGATCCATACCATAGTACAACTTTTTATTTAGAGGGAATGGCCATACCCTAATGGGAAGACCCACATAACCTTGCCGCATTCATCCTGTTTTTGGCCAGGTTGTGGGGCTTGAAGAAGCCTCGTTACATAAAGTTGCGCTTTATCCTAAAGCCATATTTTGATCACCTACACCTCAATCACTTGGTATTCCACACTTTCATAACATATAATTGATAATTACTAATCATATAACCTTTGAGCTCATACGTCTCAAAGAAGGATGTTAAGCTAAGAGAACAAATTCTCCGCCACCAAACAGAAATATGTTCAGTAAAGATCAATCAATATATTACAAAATACAATGTCAGTCACACATCCATACAAGTCCATATGAAACCGAAGGCACTTTATTTCTCATCCAATAAAGGAGTGAAGACCTTGCAAATCCAGAAAATTTCCAAGTACGGCCGTATCACTGCTATAATATAATCTCATAATGAGAGCAACTCGAGACATCAACAAGCAGTCCCAATATGAAGATTTCTGGTTTTCAACCACCGTCTTCAATATCTTTATTTGCTCCAATTCATCGTATTAATATTCGAAATGGTTTTTGAATAGAAATCTAATCCCGGTCTTTTCGAATAATGAGCGTTATTTTAAAAATCATATGGAAATACAGGATTACTAAGTCTCATTACCCATTGATTATCACTTCCATTAACTTGATAAAACGTAAATTGTTATCAAATCGCTTCCTTAACCTTTTAACAAGGACTTATTAAATCTTAACAAAGGTTTATTCTTTACTTAACTATATGTTAATCAAATATTTAAACCTTTAACGTTCCATTCAGATTATTTCTTTTAAAAGATTCTCGAATAAAATTAAGAGATTTATTCCAAAAATAAATTTCAAAATCATTTTCCATTATGATTTAACCCTTAGTACTTAAACCGATTCTTTAATCTTTCTTTAGAAATTATCCCAAAACCATTCATTAATCTTTAACCCAAAATTCTTAGCTTCCCTTTTTAAAACCATTTCTTAATCGAAGATCATTAAACATCATTTTATGTAACAACTCATCCGGAATGGGCCTAAATTTTGACCCAAAAAAGCAAATCAAAACTTAGAGCCATTCTAAATGGATCGTCGATTCCTATAAGGAAATGGTATAACAAGATATACTAAACTGAAATCAGAATCTCACACAGCAAAATAGATAAAAATATAATAACTTAGAATAGATGTACCTTTAGTTTAAACGCATCATAAATATTAATTGCAACGAGTCTCATGCAATAATAGATACATCAACATAAATTATCCCAACATAAAAATACTGCCATAATTCCTAATAGCTATGGATCCTCCCTCTTTAGGCTCCATCTCCAAGGTACCATTGATCCAAACATTCGCAACTACCGTCCTGTTTATATGTTAAGAGAAGGGAGGTCTAAACATAAAGTTATGGTGATTGAAAATAATACGTATTTAAAAACTATACTCTAAATTTGGCAAGTTATAT
This sequence comes from Allium sativum, assembly GCA_030737875.1. NCBI lineage: Eukaryota > Viridiplantae > Streptophyta > Magnoliopsida > Asparagales > Amaryllidaceae > Allium > Allium sativum. The sequence goes on along the minus strand of CM060916.1, from coordinate 741,843,818 downwards.
AATTTAAAGTATGTTTACGTAAATCTACAAGCATGCACACACAAAGGGTATATTTTATTAATGAGGTGGACATCCGAATCATTCACTTAAGACCTTCATTAATGCGTTTAGAGTGGATCAGTGACCACTTAAGACCCAATGAGGTGGACATTCTCGGTCACTTAAGGTCCATTCTAGCATATTTATTAAGGGTGGATTCTTATGATCTCTTATGACCCAAAGGTGGACTATAGGCACTTATGACCCCGTCCTAACACGTCAATGTTATACATATATATTCTCACAAGTAATATGAGAAGTAGTATCTCGCTGCTTAGTATCGGTTTAAAGTAGGCCCGCATATATCCATTTAAGACCCATCTAGCGGATACCTCATTTTATTACTTACTGATACTACGGTAGTAGACTTATGATGCTTAAGACTTCCCTTAGATGGTTGGTTAATTAAATTGCATGTTGCGTCCCACGTATACCAAACATGTCCCTGGGTTGGCCCTCATAAAGCTCCCAGAGGAAGTGGACATTCCAGTAAACTACCTACTGCGTTATTGCCATGACTAAACCGCTTTTAGAGAAGGAGGACCCATAGACCACTTCAAATATAATAAGGGAGGGTCCATGACTTTAGTCCAAATCATAGGAATAACCTTCAGAACGGTCCTAATCCTAACCACTTAAGACCCAAAGTCGATAAGCAGAAAGTCAACCACTTAAGACCTTCTCAAGGCAATAGTAAGCCTACCTATTTACAAACATAATAGATATACATATATATACACTAGACCTCTCACATTGAGCCGACTACTTGTAGATGTTGTATATGCTGGATAGTTCCGGGCAAAATTCTACTACAAACAGTCTTAACCTCATGTCATATTGCACTGAGTTTAATGGCCCATGGCACCCAGACCTTTCACATTAGCCAAACTCACTTGTGGTTGCTTGATTTGCTTGTTGGTTCCGGGTAGACTTCTGCCACAAATGACGACTAACCTCATGTATGTGTGTCATTATTTAATATATAAATAAGCCATTTATGCATACAGACAAGCAACAATTCATAAGGGAACATTTCGAATTTTTAACCTTATTCTAACGTATTTATCACATTTAATTACGTTGATTATGCTATATAAATATATAATTTAATACGTGCCATAAACGCTAATTTCTACTCGAATTAATAAACGTTTTAACAGTGTAAATTGTCAATCATGTTCACATAAAAGGTATACAAACCTAATTCCCATATTAAATAGCTTAGTTCATGGTATAATTAATAACAAGCAGCAAATGTGAAAATAACACATAACTATTCAAACTTGTACCCTAGGCTTGTTAGAATAATTTGGATAGTGGAAGAGAAACAAGGTGTTAAATACATACATACATATTCAACATATATGTATGTATATATATATATATATATATATATATATATACATACATATACATAAACCTCTGTTTGAATTGAATTCACCCTTTTTCTATGTTGTACATAAAAACATTTACATTTACATTTGATTATTTCAAATCTGGATATGTTCAAATTCTCCAATTTAGAATGGGAATCAAAACTTATCCAAATAATGAAACCAAACCAAATCTTAATCTTCTTACATCACAAACACTTTTAAAATAAAAAGAGGAAAATCCAATTAAACAAAAGTAAAATCACCAAATTATTCCTCAAACATAACCCAAATAATTCACAAACCCAATTATTGTTGATTGACAACTTTACGATAAATAAAAATAGGAGAATTTGGGGTTTGCGTTATGATGTTGTCATGAAACCAAACCACCTTAGGCATACGAATCAATATGAAATCTATAAAATATTGAGTTTAGCTTAAACAAGCATTATTTCCACTCATAATGATTTAACTATATGGAAATATCATAGATTTGATGATATTTTCCTATTAGATCTGGAAACCTTCAAGAACAAACATGAATGCGAAATCCAACCCCTTCGAAATATATATATATATATATATATGTATATATATATATATATATGAATTTAACACTCGGAATTCTTCACTACAACAAATATGCCCAGTGGCAGCGTTGAAAAACATTCCTTTTATAGCATTTTGACGAACGCTATTTACCAACACGTTGTTTTAGATCATGGAAATATCACAACACATTTAAAACGCTGTAGAAAAATGACATACTACAGCATTTTGATGAACGTTGTCTACCAGCAAGTTGTTATACGCCATGGAAATATCAGAATACATACCAAAAAGCTGTAGAAAATTGACATACTATAGCGTTTCAAATGGTGTTATTTTTATGTTTATACATCGTTTTATATTGTTTCAGAAAGGTTGTCATCTTCCCTTTTCTACAACGTTTTTTTACATCAGTCACAACATTTATATATATTGTAGTATTAAAATATTCATGCACATACATATCAGCAACATGTAAATATATATCAACCAACTAATTATATAACACAATATTCATACACAAAGACATCATCAATAAACCAACTTTACATAATTTCCATAAAAAAACACCATAAACTAAATTTACACAATATCCATCGAACAAAGTCACGATATCTATAAATAAAACAAAATGTCCATAAAACATGTTTGTGCTGAATACCAACAAAATGAACATCTAAAAGTTACTGCTTTCTCCGTAATTAGTTGCCATAAGTGGTCTTATTTTTGAGGGATCTTCAGAAGCCTCTAACGATATTCCGATTATAGCCGAATGCAAAACGATGCCCATCTCCAATACCTATACACATGTGTTCATGTTTGCATTTGGTCATGCTTACACACTAACAATAAAGCAATGCTCGACAACAAGAAAATAGAATACAAGGAGCAAGCCGAAGAATACTTAGTTAATTTCTTTTCTGAAATTTTACCTAGTTAATTTTTAATTTTTGCTATTATTATTATAGAATACTTGGTAATATTTTATATGTTTATATACTTAGTAAACTTTTATAAACTAAACTTATTAAATTTTATAAAATTAGTAAACTTAGTTAATTTTTATAATACTTAGTTAATTTTTAATTATTGCTATTATTATTATAAAGTACTTGGTAATATTTTATATTTTTATATACTTAGTTAACCTTTATAAACTAAACTTCTTAATTTTTATAAAATTAGTAAACTTAGTTAATTTTTTATAATAGTTAGTTAATTTTTATAATACTTAATTAATTTTGCTTAATTAATTTTTATTTATTACTATTATAGCTATAAAATATTTGGTAATATTTTATATTTTCATTTACATAGCTAACTTTTATAAATTAAACTTCTTAATTTTTATAAAATTAGTAAACTTAGTTAATTTTTTATAATAGTTAGTTAATTTTTATAATACTTAGTTAACTTTTAATTATTGCTATTATTATTATAAAATACTTGGTAATATTTTATATTTTTATATACTAAGTTCTATTAATATTATAGAATACTTGGTAATATTTTATATTTTTATATACTTAATTAACTTTTATAAACTAAACTTCTTAATTTTAATAAAATTAGTAAACTTAATTAATTTCTTATAATAGTTTAGTTAATTTTTATAATACTTAGTCAATTTTTAATTACTTCTATTATTATGATAGAATACTTGCTAATATTTTACATTTTTATATATTAGTTAACTTTTATAAACTAAACTTCTTAATTTTTATAAAATCAGTAAACTTATTTAATTTTTTATAATAATTAGTTCATTTTTATAATACTTAGTTAACTTTTAATTATTTCTATTATTATTATAGAATACTTGGTAATATTTATATTTTTATATACTTAGTTAACCTTTATAAACTAAACTTCTTAATTTTTATAAAATTAGTAAACTTAGTTAATTTTTAATAATAGTTAGTTAATTTTTATAATACTTAGTCAATTTTCATAATTTTATTAATCTTAGTTAATTTATTACTATTATAAATCTTATTGTTATTATTATTATAGAAGATTAGTTATGTTTTGTATTTTTATGTACTTCGTTAATTTTTATAAACAAAACTTGTTGATTTTTATAAAAATTAATTAACCTACTTGATTTGGTTATTTTACAAACATATTTCTTATTACCCTAAATATTCATCATATAACGTGTCAAAATTAGCATCTAAGCAGATATACCACCATTATAGTACAAGAATGTCATGAACATGTAGTGTGATGAATATAATTACTTACAGAAAAATATGCAGAAACATCGTCATCATCGTCGTCATTGGAAAGGCTCAAGGCTTGTCTCATCAACAAAAGGGCCATAAGATACACAAGAAAATCAAGTAAGAAGTTGACATCACATAAAATCAACCGGTCGATATATGGAAAACTAGAAATAGCAACAAATTTCAGACGTCTGGGCCTATTTTAAGACGTGTGCCCAGGATCAAACGTCTAAAAGTAGGTTTCAGACGTCTGAAATGGATTTCAGCCAACACCCTAAGACCAATTCAGACATATGAAAATTATCTCAGACGTTTGAAAATGTTCTCAGGCAATTCCTAGTCATGTGTGCGATTCCAATCTGTAGCAAAAGATGAACAACTATGGCCAGCACAAAGGAACCTAACACAAGGTTTTGTTTCTCAATAAACCATGGCCAGCAAATCTAAAGTTTAATCAACTCATGTTCAAAAAAAAAAAAAAATCATAAACAAAATTTTGTTTTCTTATCATAAGATTTGCACTGCAAATCTAACCATGCTTCAACAATTTGTTTCACAAATTGATTTCACAATCCATGTTCAACACATCAACTTAATACTCAACACAGCAAAAAGAAAGGAAGAACATAATAAAAAAAGTTAGGCGAACTACAAGGCCAACCTACAACAAAAGGAAACTAACCCAAATATTATCTTCTAACAAACTAAGGCAAAGCAATAGCAACTAACACAACTAATCCACTCTGCACTTTATATGTGTGTATATATATATATATATATATATATATATATAGACACACACACACACACACATGGGAAGAAAGCCAATGCAAACTGCACCTAACCTATGCTTCTACAAGTCACACACATATGGTCAGAGGGTTCAGGTTCATCACCTCTTCGGGAAGGAGACAATAAGCCTGACCAGTTTGGGTGAGCATGGTTTGATGGCGATGGCGTAACCCAACATATTAGCAATGGATTCATCATACCTAAAAGGAAAAAAATGGAAACTGCAGTGAGCCATTTAGTTACCTGTAGGGGTATCAATAATGACACGCCCACCTTTATATGCACATACCTGAAAGAAAACAACAAACATAAATTTATGCAATAATAATTTTAACACACACAAAAACCAAACATTTTATGTGATGCAAATAAAAGGTAAACAGTTTGAAGATCTCAAGTTAAAGAATTATAAAAGAAACAGCCGTATATCTCAAATACAGCTAATATATAGATCTAATATATCTCAAACAAGCTCCAACCTGGCAATGCTTTTCAGATTTAGTGATCTAATATATAAATCTTAACGGCCACAATAGCCTTATCCCACTCCATCCACTTAACTGTATATCTCAAATACAACAATACGTTTTTACTTCCAAATTTGAATATACATAGAAATATTTAAAACAAAATAGGCTTATAATTTAACTCCATTGATGGATCAGAACAGGAAAAACAAAGTTTTAAAAAACATTATTTTTCAAAATAGTGAACATTAACCTTCTCCTAAACTATATATGGCAGATTCTAAAATGAAATTAGAGCATGAATTTCATCAAGAATCTTCTTATTGTTAATATCAAACCAAGAATTGGTAAACAAGGTTAGTGAAAGAATAGTTAATCCATCACCATGTTCCGGGTGAGCTACAACACAGGAAGAAGAACCTGCATTGCAACCATGTGATTTTGATGGCAAATGCGTGAATATTTCGCTAGAAGTAAATAAAATGAGAAAGAAACTAAAGCAAAGACATAATAAGCCATTGGTCTTGTACCTTTGCTTGCATTATCAGACCAAACTATTTTGTCCAATTATCAAGTATTGTCCTTTATAATCAACTCTTATTTTGAAACCACATAGCAACAGTGCAATATCTTCGAGTACAAATCATTAGAATTATCTGCACAATAACACAATATTGTTTTTTCTGAACCCAAATTCTTTAGAGCATACAAATTTGAAATAAACCAGTTCATTGCACTGCACCTCAGGTCTAACACATGTGTCCAATAAGCAACATTGCATTCAACTAAGGCCATGTACGGAAATTTCCATGAGTTATATGATATCCCTCGACCATTATGTCGCTATAGCCTATCAAGGAAATTTCCATTTACCCTACTCTAACAAAAATACATGGTGTACAAATCAACACCAATGGTTCCAGTAAAACCGACCTTATTCAACAAAAATTAGAAACAACCCCAATAGTTTATGGCAAGTTGAACGCTAAATACATAGCATGTAAGCACCACTACCACTTTAGTACTTCAGGTTAATCCTGCACCAAAAACAAATAAAGATAATATAATCGATCTAGTAAATGAAATTAGTGGAACATTTACACGTCAGATGAACATATTTAAGTAAGTGTGAATATAGCAGAAGATAGCTCAAAAAACCACCATCTGAGCTCCACAGCTAGTCGTTTCTTTGGATTTTCCATATAAATAATCTCTCTTCAGATAAATCCTTGAGTCCTGATATTATTGATAAGAAAAATAAAATGTGTTTCTTTAATTGTAGTAGAAGAAAGGCAATATGATGTATAAGCAAATAAGTTATGTATGCAATAGGTTATATGGTATATTAAAATATAACTTATTAGTTTTGTGTACATGTTCCCTTTTGTATTCAGTTTACTGAAATGCTGTTGTTATGGCCTCAAATTCGTCTACAAAAACTGTGAGTATGATACTTTCGGAACATTGACGATTCATGCTTGATTACACTGTTCTCTTCTGCTTATTTGCTGCGGTGTCTACAATTTTTTGTGGGCGTGAAGTTTGCATTTAATGCCAGTTAATTAAAACGTCCTACAAGCCTAATTTTGATATAGGAGAGGAATGGCTTATGTTTGTTTTATTGGTCATTCTTGATTCTGTTTGTGTTAGTTTAAAAGTCTCTACAAAATATTCATACATGCATCGTCACCTTTCTTGATCATAAACCTAATCATTGCGATGGATATTGAGATTCATGAAGTACATATAAACAATTCAAAAGGAAGCAGTGGATTTTCTTAGCATCTACCCAGAACATAATATGGTTAGTCAAAGCTAAAATAAAAAATGCTATACATGACATGGTACGGCCATCTTTATTTATTAATATTCACCTTGTGTAAGCAACAAACATGCACATGCGTAAGTTTACATCATTTAAGGCATGCAATTCTAATCAACTTCTACATTAAATTATAGTATACATGTTAAATAAACACAAGCATAACTCGTATAAATATCTGCGAAATTTGTATCAATATGTATTAATACGCATAGAAAACTATATTATAAACAGATCTACGTATTGAAAACCAAGTAATATTTGGCGAACTGCAAATAGCTAACTGAAAGGGCTCGACCATTAAAATAAATGATATAACTTATATATAAGAGCAATATAAACTATAAAAACACTAATTTTGACATTCAAGAAAGACATCGTTATACATTATAAAAGTAGTTACCCTTGCTGATAGTAAATATTCATGTTAACAATATATTTAATACACAAGTCAATGCAAGGAGTTGTGAAAACCCGCAACTTCCCCGTAAAGGAAAGCGTCGGATAGTTCGAGAACAAGCCACAACAGAACGCATATAAAAGAACGTTTCACTGTATTTTACAACAATGAATCAGATTACAAGAATATACAGAGTATAAACAAATAAATATTACACAGAAATATCAGAGATTTAAATTACATTTAAATACATAGCAGCGGAAAATAATATAATACACAACTAGAAGAGATATACGGATACAAAGCTTTCCGGATATCATTCCAGCTGTAAACCAGGATCCTGTGAATATAAATCTGCAAAACCAAAACTACTAGCTGCCCGTGTCGAAAATAGGGGCACCCAGAGTTTAGGTTAAAACAATAAACTCCAGGTCAGTCATGTGACTGGCGTGAGAACTAAAACAGTTAATCTTTATTTTTAAAGTTAGGTAAATCAAGGGACCACGCCGTATAACACGGAACGGGTTTCCTCCCAAGAATACCAGTGCATAAAACAAACAGCGCAATGCTAAATAAAGAAAAATGAAGCTGTTATAAGACCCAGGTCCCATCACACAATGCAACGCAGCCGAGGATAGGGTTTTCCCTTATAACAGCCAAAGAATACTTGATACGTTTAAAACAAATCATTTGATACTATAATAAGTGCATAGTGTGTAAAACAACTTCAAATCATAAGTATCAATCATAGGCGGCATGGGTACCATATATCATGTCGCCATATATAGGTTTACAAATAAAACCGCAAATGTCACGTATTTGGAGATTGGATTTCCATCTATGAACCGAGGCCAGGGATCGTCCTCACCGTCTTCGAGACAATCTAGCCCATGTCTCCGAAACAGCCGCAACTGCCCCTTGGAGCGACAGGGCCGGTCCACCGATGTGGATTATAGTGCCTGAACAATACGTTCCTCCGCCCTTTGGGGCGTAAATGAGCCAACTAAATGACTCCATCGGTTCGAGAACGACCGATCAATCCGAGGCGCCTCGCAACAGCAACAACCACATAAGTCAAACTCGTCAGGGCGTGTAAAACCACTGACGCCACTTCTAGCTAGAAAGAAACGCATGTCCTCCCTGAGGTCCTCTCCCGTTTTTGGTTCATACCGGGTGTGAAGCTCGCGAAGTAAACGTTACACAAAGCTACGCCACAAAGGCCGTGCTTCGATCATCACCACAAGACTTTGCTTTTCAACAGAAGCCTCGATCAATTGCCACTTAGGCATGCCACACAGGCAATTCACTCCATGCGTTTGATATCCATCAGTATATAACCCCTGAGCTCGTACGTCTCAGAGAAGGGCGTTAAGCAAGAGAATAAATTCTCCGCCGCCAAACAGATATATATTTAATAGAGATCAATCACACGGACTAAAATCCAATGTCAGACACACAGTCCATTTACAAGTCCGTTCTGGGTCTGAACGAAACCGGAGGCACCTAGTACCCCACATATCCATCGATCTCCAAGCACGTCTGGACGATCACTAACTGTTTCCATCTTCTTGGGTGTACAACCCAATCAAGATCATCAGTAATTACCCAAACGACGTGAACACTTATGGTCTTCGACCACCGTCTTCATCTTCGACTTATCGTCGTATCAGTTATTCAGAATGGGATAAACCCGGTCTTTCCGAATAACTCGCGTATATTTTAAATAAGTGTTGCACAAACACAACATACGCCTCATTCCAATTCATTAGTCACTAACCGTAAATTAATCAAGAGAACAATTCCCCAAATATTAACCCCGAAGGCCGAAACCAACATCAGATCAATATTTAAAAAAAAAACCATTCTGCTTGGCTAACCGACAGTTAGTTTCTAAATTTCACATTCATAGGGAAAGGTTCCCATTAATTTTACCCAAGACAAATTCATTGAATTTATTCTTTATTCTATTTTTGAATCTCAATTCAAACTAGTCGGGATTAGCGAACCTTACCGAAGTAATTATTTATTTTAATTTCCCCATCCCAGCCTATTCATCCCATGAAGTAAAACTGGTAATACTTCATATCTAACACCACAGTGTTATCGGTAAATTCAATTACCATTTCACGTTCAAATCTAATTAAAGATTTAACTATCGCCTGGAGCAAAACTGGTGATACTCCATTTTCGATCATTTCAATCTAATTAAAGATTCATTAAAACTCCACTTAGTTTTAATCTTCGACTGGGTTAAAGAATCAGTGTCATTTAAAACACGGTTCACGATAAACCCAAAATCTCATTCATTAATTATCGGGTTAAAGAACGAGTGTTATTTAAAACACTGTTCACGATAAACCCAAAAATCATTCCATTAATTATCGGGTTAAAGAACAAGTGTTATTTAAAACACTGTTCACGATAAACCCAAAAATCATTCCATTAATTATCGGGTTAAAGAACAAGTGTTATTTAAAACACTGTTCACGATAAACCCAAAAATCATTCCATTAATTATCGGGTTAAAGAACAAGTGTTATTTAAAACACTGTTCACGATAAACCCAAAATCAATATCAATTCCAATTAAATATTATTGAATTGGTACACTTCATTAAATCTAAATAAAAAGATTTAATCTTTTCTCAACTGGGTTCAAGAACAGTGTTAGTGAAGACACCATTCACGACAAACCCAAATCACATTTGATATTCAATATAAGGCTCTGAATAGAAAATATACCGGCTTATATTCAATATCAAATTCTACGACTAACAAATATCGCATTGGAAATAACGATATATATATATATATATATCTTTCAAATTCCCATAATAATATCTGTATCATCACGAAATCCAACATCGAAAGATTCCGAAGACAATTTCGATTCAAATCCATTCCAATGCAATCATTGGAAATTCTGGTTATTTTCAAAACCATTTCTAATCCAGTTTATTTATTTAAAAATAAATAGAATTATACTTCTAGTTCAAAACTAGTTCATTTCAATAAAAATCTATTTTTATCTTTTCAAATATGGAGTTTTTCATCCCAAATCTTCACAAATCATTTCTTATGATTTTACACAAATTATTACTATTTTTAATAATTTTATCAAGGCCCGTACAGTCGATTTCCATCAATGGCCATCGAACTGCACTTACAACGACCTTTTTCAAATTTGATTTGGACGTAACTCCAAATCCAACCGTTAGATTTTGAATTTCTAATATTCGTTAGAAAGCTCTTTTCGATACGAACCCAACGGTTCCGGTTTTAGGAGAATCCGACGGTCGGATCTCCCGTAATGTCCGTTTGAAATAAATGGTCGAAATTCGCGAACTGCCGCGGCGCGGCGCGTTCTATTCAGGCCATTATATTATATATGTAATATATAATATATATTTCGTCGATTACTATTTAAAAACGAATTATATAAATAGTTTTAAAATTCGTTTCAAAAGCAATTTCAACTTCCATTTCAATTCAAATCAAAATTGAATTCTTCTTTATAAATTCGTTTTAAAATTCATTTCTATTCAATTCAAATTTCAATTCAATTTGAATTCATTTCAATTCGCTTTCAATTCAATTTGAATTCGTTTTCAATTCAATTCATTTCGAAATCGTTTTCAATTCAATTCATTTCGAAATCGTTTTCAATTCAATTCATTTCGAAATCGTTTTCAATTCAATTCATTTCGAAATCGTTTTCAATTCAATTCATTTCGAAATCGTTTTCAATTCAATTCATTTCGAAATCGTTTTCAATTCAATTCATTTCGAAATCGTTTTCAATTCAATTCATTTCGAAATCGTTTTCAATTCAATTCATTTCGAAATCGTTTTATATTCAATTCATTTCGAAATCGTTTTCAATTCAATTCATTTCGAAATCGTTTTCAATTCAATTCAATTCATTTCGAAATCGTTTTCAATTCAATTCATTTCGAAATCGTTTTATATTCAATTCATTTCGAAATCGTTTTCAATTCAATTCATTTCGAAATTGTTTTCAATTCAATTCATTTCGAAATCGTTTTCAATTCAATTCATTTCGAAATCGTTTTATTTTCAATTCATTTCGAAATCGTTTTATATTCAATTCATTTCAAAATGAATAGAATCGATATAAATCGTTTACGTCAAAATGGCGTCAATCTAATCAACACGGCTTCATAAATTTCTATTTTCAAATATTCTATTTCAAATATTTCTTTTTCAAAATAGTTGTTATTATCAAAATATTTCGTTCAACACATGACCAATCTCAATGGATGAGTACTGTCAACACATGAACCTTTATTTTATATTGATAAAGATGTAAATTTTATTACTAAAATATTTCGTTCAACACATGACCAATCTCAATGGATGAGTACTGTCAACACATGAACCTTTATTTTATATCGATAAAGATGTAAATTTTATTACTAAAATATTTCGTTCAACACATGACCAATCTCAATGGATGAGTACTGTCAACACATGAACCTTTATTTTATATTATTCTTTATTTTCTAAATTGGAATGAGGCTCAATCAATCACCATATAATGTTAATTATATGGATTTTCATACATTACACACATATAATAGCATTGAAAAATAATCAACCATCAACCAAAGTGCACTACACTGTATAAGCATCAAATATAGATATCTAACGCTTATAACAGCCTGTCAATCAATCGATCGACATATTTAATCAATCAGGATGAGTGAACTTCAAATTTCATCCCAACACCCGTGTGGGGTTTCAAACAATCAAACGCATATTTTATTTGTGCAGTTGGGCGATGTGTAAAATTTATCGACCCAATCAATGTCCTTCAAATAGGTGTACATAAACAAACCGTCTGGTTTTTAAATGAATATTTATTTATTCACATTCACGTTAAAAATTATATTTTTAACGACAAAACATTTTATTCCAACATATGAATTTCTATTCAGTTCATTCTTTAAATAAAATTATATTTTTATTTTTCTAACTTATTTTAGAAAATTTCGGCGGCATAACGGCACGATACTAGAAACGGGACAAGGCCTAGCCTTATCCCCGGTCTAGTGAAGGCCCACGCCATTCACACATCAATCAAAATCACCAAACAACCAAATTCAAATCACATCATATAACTAATCTATGCAACCAAGCAAACAAGTCCATGGTCTGTGGACGATTGTGTCGGGTGCTACTAAGCACCGTCTGCATCCTAGTATATATATATAAATAGAAATGAAATTGAAAGGTGAGAAATTCTCACTGATAGCTATCCAATCATCTTGACTCTTCTTTGATAGAAATCTTCATCGTTTTCGCATCTTCGTCAGCTTCGTCGCCCGTAGCCACTACATATATAAAAATCGAATTTTTACTTCGCTATTCAATATATAAAAATCGAATTTTTACTTCGCTATTCAATATATAAAAATCGAATTTTTACTACTATGTTATATAGATAAAAATTATATTTTTATCACGCTATTTTCCACCTAAAGATTTCGCCTTTTCTAAAATAAAGATTTCGCCTTTATAAACACATAGACTTCGCCTTTTCAAAAAGAAAGATTTCACCCTTTCAAAATGAAAGATTTCACCCTTTCAAATATGTCATTATAAAAATCATATTTTATTTCAACGTATATAAAATAAAAATCAGATTTTTATTTTGCTACATATACAAAGATGATATTTTTAATATTACTATCATGTAAAAATTATATTTTTAATTCTCTACATAAAAAAAAAATCATATTTTTACGCCTTCTATATAGTAAAGATTATATTTTTAATACTTTAAAAATATAAAAATCACATTTTTAATTCTTTAAAAATAAATTTTTTTTTCTCAAAGTAAAAACCATATTTTTACTTCGATGTTCAATATATAAAAATCACATCTAAATACTATACTCTATAAATTAAAACTGAGTCTAAACACTAATTACCATTCTTCTTTCTCTCTACCGTTGATCATGTGAATCCTAAGGTCGCTGCATTCTCCTTGGTCTTCTTCCTGTTTCTGCTGATAGGAACCTGAACCTCCTTTGCGCCTTGTCCTCCTCGAACCGCACGCACCAGAAGCCGGCAGCCCTAGATCGCGGGACCCCACCTGAAACGCCTTGGTGCTCGCTTCCACCTCCGGCGGTGAGGGTAAACTCGGCGCTTCCTGCCAGAGGAGCCACCTTCGATGGTCAGGGCGAACAGGTCCGAGCTTTGACAGGCGGAGGGATCTGGAAGAACGAGGAGGGGCATCGGAGTTGTCGGGCTTGCTGCTGAGCGGCCGACGGAGGCGAGGTCGACGCGATGTACGACGTCGGCGGAGGAGCTCGTGCTTGAGGAAGTCGGCTTTTTTTTTATTATTTGGGGGAAAACGACTGATAGGAGGAAAAGGATTTAGGTTTAAAAAGGGTTTGGAAAATATATATTTATATAATTTAATATTATTTTATTCTCTAAAAAGTAACTTTTTATTTCGACCTCGAAACAAGGCCCACCGCCTGTCACCCATAGCGTATTACCCCCATTCCGAACACAATGGGATATGTATCGTAAGCTGATTTGATCGTTTCGATCAGTTTCCGTTTAAATTTACATTTAAATCACTATATTGAATTTTAAACGTACATTTCAAATTACCGGGGTCACATACTAACTCTAAAAATTCTCAAAAAATATTTTCTAGCTTCGTATTGACGATACGGTCCTAACAAAACTAGTTTCGTCGAATTCTAAGACCGTTTGAAAAATGGCCAATTTCCAGTCGATTAAAATCAACTGAAACTGGTCAAACGCGTTTTCCTTTACCACACTCACATATTGATTCGAAAAATTATGAAATTTGGAATCTAGCAATAACTTTACATCACGGACCCAACAAAAGTGGTTTCGTCGAAATCCAAGGTCGTTTGCAAAATTCCCATTTTTAAGGGCCTGAATTCTATAGCGACTATTCAGAATTTTCAACTGGACATATCTTTTGATTCCCACTATGAAATTTTGATTTTCCGGATTCGCTGGAAAGATATTATCAAATAGATCCTAATGTTTTTGGTTTCACTAAAATCCGGATTGTTTTGCATCTGGTACATTCAATTGAAGTTTGAAATCGAATTATCGAATTATCGAACTACCGCGTCATTTTCAATTCCTTTTATAAATATAAATAATTATTTATATTCTAACGACGACGTATATAATATATACGTTCGAATTATATTGAAAATAAATTTCACGTCGATATTATTTAAAATTATCTATTTTAAATATTCAAAATTCGCTAAAATTGCCAAAATAAAAATTTTAAACTGGCCCAGATTTTCGGGTTGTTACAATCTCCCCCACGTAAAACTTTTCGTCCCCGAAAAGGAACAAAGTCGAAAGTGGTTTGATTAATCAACACTACGTTCGATCTGGCTTTCATTCTCCAACTTTTCAGTTTCTGAGAATTTTCAAATTTTCAAAATTTTGGCTAACACCCTAAATTTTCGAAAAATTTCGCCCTAACCTCCCCTGCACCGGGAGCATCGGGGAATTTCAAATAGCTTCCCCGGTCCTTCAGATCTCAAAAAGAAAAAGAAAAAGCCAAGCGGCTAGCCAATAGGCTCATAAAATCATCATCACCCAAACAAAACAGTAAATTATGTAGTAAACATGTACCTATTTGTCGGGCAAACAAATTTTATTCTCTGCTCTAGCCTCCTTGCTATGACCTGTTCAATGTAAGTACATGTATATGCAAGCAAATGCGACCAAATTTCAATACAATTCATTATCCGATCAAATTAGGCATAATGGTTCAAAATTATCAACCAAATAAACAAACAACACAAACATCAATCAATTAGTGAATTAGAGTCTCAAATTCATAATTTGATATATATACAAAAAATCATGTTTTTGATGCCAAATCACAACAATGTATTCTAGCTATATTAGTTTTGGTTCTCACACCAGTCTAATGGAAATATATAGAAAATCACACCTTCGAAACTCGAACATAAATGTTGATGATGCGATCGCTATCATCAATATCATCTTCGGGCGACTAGAGGGTGATGCTATATCTATCCAATATATTAAAACTTTGAATATACGTTTGCAAGGCGTATATGAAAATTATTTATATACTGGACTGTCCAAAATCAATATAAAATAAATAATCAAATACGAATAGTTGATTTAAATTTTCAAAACAAAATTTGTTTTCACTTAACAAATATACTCTTCACACTCGTTCTAGGATACTACTGATCCTATCTCTAACGAGTCATTCTAATTGGAGATTACTAATCCAATATCTGATGAATTCTTTCATATGGTTCTAATGTGTCTTGTTCTCTGAGCTTTGTAAACCAAAGCTCTGATACCAACTGTGAAAACCCGCAACTTCCCCGTAAAGGAAAGCGTCGGATAGTTCGAGAACAAGCCACAACAGAACGCATATAAAAGAACGTTTCACTGTATTTTACAACAATGCATCAGATTACAAGAATATACAGAGTATAAACAAATAAATATTACACAGAAATATCAGAGATTTAAATTACATTTAAATACATAGCAGCGGAAAATAATATAATACACAACTAGAAGAGATATACGGATACAAAGCTTTCCGGATATCATTCCAGCTGTAAACCAGGATCCTGTGAATATAAATCTGCAAAACCAAAACTACTAGCTGCCCGTGTCGAAAATAGGGGCACCCAGAGTTTAGGTTAAAACAATAAACTCCAGGTCAGTCATGTGACTGGTGTGAGAACTAAAACAGTTAATCTTTATTTTTAAAGTTAGGTAAATCAAGGGACCACGCCGTATAACACGGAACGGGTTTCCTCCCAAGAATACCAGTGCATAAAACAAACAGCGCAATGCTAAATAAAGAAAAATGAAGCTGTTATAAGACCCAGGTCCCATCACACAATGCAACGCAGCCGAGGATAGGGTTTTCCCTTATAACAGCCAAAGAATGCTTGATACGTTTAAAACAAATCATTTGATACTATAATAAGTGCATAGTGTGTAAAACAACTTCAAATCATAAGTATCAATCATAGGCGGCATGGGTACCATATATCATGTCGCCATATATAGGTTTACAAATAAAACCGCAAATGTCACGTATTTGGAGATTGGATTTCCATCTATGAACCGAGGCCAGGGATCGTCCTCACCGTCTTCGAGACAATCTAGCCCATGTCTCCGGAACAGCCGCAACTGCCCCTTGGAGCGACAGGGCCGGTCCACCGATGTGGATTATAGTGCCTGAACAATACGTTCCTCCGCTCTTTGGGGCGTAAATGAGCCAACTAAATGACTCCATCGGTTCGAGAACGACCGATCAATCCGAGGCGCCTCGCAACAGCAACAACCACATAAGTCAAACTCGTCAGGGCGTGTAAAACCACTGACGCCACTTCTAGCTAGAAAGAAACGCATGTCCTCCCTGAGGTCCTCTCCCGTTTTTGGTTCATACCGGGTGTGAAGCTCGCGAAGTAAACGTTACACAAAGCTACGCCACAAAGGCTGTAACACCCCACACCCGCTATAGTCACTCACTAAGGGAATGCCATAGCATCGGTGGAGTATTTTTAGTGAGTATAGAACAGTAAAATTACAACAAGACCGATATAATGTAATACTTGAAAATTTAAAACATCATCTCATAGCAGCGGAAAGTAAAACATGTTTGGTTACATCATAAAACCATAACAAGAGTCAAGTACAAAATATCCATCCTGAATAAAATAAGTACATAATCCCACTACTCATAACAAATAGCCATAACAGAAAAGATAAGATAAGCTGAGCTCTACATCTACGGTCCAAGCTCCAAGAGATAGATAAAGCAAACTGATCAAAGCCCACTAACACTAGGCCCAACCTGAGGACCTGAAGGAAAAAGATAAAAACAACGGGGGTCAGACATAAGCCTGAGTGAACCCTATCTCCTTAATAATACAATTATTAAAGTAATTAGGGTATGATATGAACTCGGTATGGTATCTTTGGGGATAATGACTACACTAAGTTGCCCACGAACACAGGACGAACTAAGATAACCGTAAAGGCACATCTACCCACCCAAGGATAATTACTAACTGCACCACACCAGTCACTCCTACTCAAAGGTTGATCCCACCCAAGGATATCAAAGATAGATATAACCAGTAGTTTCCTGTACCCTAGTTGACTACATAGGTGCCGTCTGCCCCTATCTCTACTAGGTGTACCCCACTACCCCAAGCGATCGGCTCCCTAACGTAGATACCCGTGCTGGTCCCACAGTGGGGTGTATCACTCCCCTAAAGTGGCTACCCAATACTATCAACGGTGCACGGCTTTATATCTACACGATGCAACAACGGCTTATCTACCAGCCCGGGCCCACACACGCATATGAAACCCGTTGGACTTGCGTTGCCACCGCTACCCCGTTTTGGCCTCTTATAATCAAGCCCAATATGCGTGTCCCGTCACTCGACATGGGTCGAGCCCACAAAGATACGTTTGGGATATTGGTTGAAATGGGCCCCCCACAAGCTACTACTTAAGCTTGTCATTTTATCTAGTGCATCCCACTTAACCCCTTTTTATAATCATGCCCCCTTACATGTTAAGGTTTGGTTAAGTCATCCAATTATATTACAATTGCCCCTTAAGGCACCCACTAGATTTTCGCATGCCACCCAAGGCACTTACTTGATTTCCCCATGCCACCCAAGGCACTTACTTAACCCTTTAATCATGTTTAGTTACATGTTCCACTTTGGTTAAGTATTCTTATCGTATTTTCTATTGCCACCCAAGGCAACCCACTAGTTTCCTCATGCCACCCAAGGCACCCCCACTAGTTACTATATGCCACCCAAGGCACCCACTTAACCCCTCATGTCCCACTACATGCTAATATGGTTAAGTGTTTCTTAATTAATTAAGACCGTGATCTCCCATAAAGACCTCCCACATTAGACTGGCTGTTATGACCGCCTGGTTAAGCCGGTAGAGTCCGGGCAGTCTTACGTCATAACAGAGTCTAACCTCGTGTCTTTACCTTAATCACGTATTTAATTTATGGCTAAGACCTCTCACATTGGGCTGACATTTGTAGCAACTGGTTAAGCCGGTCGGGTCCGGGCAGTTTTACACTACAAATGAGTCCAACCTCGTGTCTTAGTCGATTAATTACACCTAATTAATCACCCCCATATTAATTATTCCTAATTAATATCAAGTTTTCCATAACATGGGTAGACCTAACTCAATAGGTAAATTCCCATGGGGTAGACCTAACTCAATAGGTAAATTCCCACTTATGGTAATTTATTTTTATGGTATGCTTAATCATACCCAACCATGCTTTAATTAACATATTTACCAACCCCATCGTTTCCCCACGTAAATCGTTCTCATTTCATGACATAATAAAGGGGAAGATCCATCACAACTATCATGGGTTTAGCATACAACTTTGTCATGGGTTAAGAGGATGTCAACTTGCATATATGAGCATATATTAACCCAACTATATTCAACCCAAACTTGCATATTATCAAACATGTGTCTTACATAACATGTTGCATATGAACTTACATATCATCAAACATGTGATTTGCATAACATGTTGCATATGAACTTACATATCATCATACATGTGATTTGCATAACATGTAGAACTTGCATTTTAGCATATACTTAACTTGCATAAGCACTCACATACTTGCATAAGCATTCATATACTTGCATAAGCTTGCATATCATGTTAAACTTGCATTTCAACATATACATAACTTGCGTAAACATTCACATACTTGCATAGGCTTGCATATTATGTTAAACTTGCATTTCAACATATACATAACTTGCATAAACATTCACATACTTGCATAGGCTTGCATATTATGTTAAACTTGCATTTCAACATATACATAACTTGCATAAACATTCACATACTTGCATAGGCTTGCATATTATGTTAAACTTGCATTTCAACATATACATAACTTGCATAAACATTCACGTACTTGCATAGGCTTGCATATTATGTTAAACTTGCATTTCAACATATACATAACTTGCATAAACATTCACATACTTGCATAGGCTTGCATATTATGTTAAACTTGCATTTCAACATATACATAACTTGCATAAACATTCACATACTTGCATAGGCTTGCATATTATGTTAAACTTGCATTTCAACATATACATAACTTGCATAAACATTCATATACTTGCATAAGATGTTAAACATGCATATAAGCATATACATGACTTGCATAAGTACTCACATACTTGCATAACATGTTTGCATAATGGATCCATATTCACTTAGTGTTTTGCATCATAAACATCATGAAACAACTTGCATAAAAATATCATGATTACATATTATGAAACTTGCATGACATAAGGCATATAACTTGCAAAACACATAATATTCACTACATCAAGCTTGCATAAATATATGGATCCACAAACATAGCCATACTTTATCACATCTTATCATAATCAATTCAATAATTGATTATTAAGGGGATAGAAGCTCACCAAAACAAGATTAGCAAGTTAAATGAAGCAAATCCCAATGATTAAGTAGAAGAAGATGTAGATTAGCTTGCAAACCCTCTTAGGATTTTTAGTGGAGGCTCTCCAATTTTCTAAGTGGTGGCATAATGGCCTTAGATCTATTTTTGGTAAGGATAAGGG
This sequence comes from Allium sativum, assembly GCA_030737875.1. Taxonomy (NCBI): domain Eukaryota; kingdom Viridiplantae; phylum Streptophyta; class Magnoliopsida; order Asparagales; family Amaryllidaceae; genus Allium; species Allium sativum. Next base: position 741,823,429 of record CM060916.1, on the reverse strand, counting down.
GGGTATTAGGGTGTATATATAGATTAGTTAGATGTTTTAGGACCATAGGATATACCCTAGAACCAATCCTAGCCTTTAAAGCATGTCTTGGGGAAGAAGTCAAGTGTAGGAACCATTTAGGGCCCAAAAAAAACAGCCCAAAACTCATCCCGGGCCTCAAAACATGAGCAGTTTTCGTTTTTGATTTTTCGTGAAACTTTGACGGGCCATAACTTGGTCATACGGACTCCGATTTACGAAAACTCGGACTCTATTTCGCGTATTTTTCCGAGACGAACGCAATGGCACAGCCCGTTTCCCCTGATTCAGAATATTAAATTTAATTCTTCTCTGATTTATGTTATAACAAGTTATTTAACATACGGGGTGTTACATTCTCCCCTACTTAAAGGATTTCGTCCCCGAAATCTCTAAGTCAAGAAGAACGTATCCTACCAACCAAACAACCATCTACTCAACCATCAAACACTGGCATCCATTGTCCTTAAATTTCTAATGTTGTATGAACATATGCAAAAAGTGTGTGTATATGTTCCCTATCTAATGCAAAATCAGGCGGTCTACTGATTCAGTTGACCTCCTTAATGCAAACCATGATAGTGCCATGCATCCAATATGTATGCGAAAGAACCCTATCGACACATACTATTTCTACATGCGTGCACAATCGTTCACCGAATAAATGCATCATCCATATGATAGCACAACCATCATACATCCATTAATATAGCTACCTACACACATTTATATGCAATATGCAATATGAAGTGATTGAGCCGATCTAGTGCCTAAAGTGTGTGTATATGCATCCACGAGCAACCACTAGCAAACACTTGCATCCACTTGCATCCATCAATCATAACATGTCTCAAACACATGTTTCAACCATAGGTTTACCCTATCTAAAAGGTCAAAGGTGCTAACGAGAGGACATACTAAGGACAAGATAAGTACAAGATAGGCAATAAAGGAGAAGTTAAAGAACATACTCTCGAAAAGAAAAGGGTACAAAGAACGCATCTTCGCTTCCGTCTCCCAAGTAGCATTGCTCTCGTCATCTCCCCATTGCACTTTGACTAGCTGAACCTCTCTGTTTCTCAACTTCTTAATCTCTGACCCAAGGATGCGAGTAGGAGCTCGTCGAATCGTCGCATCACGCTCTACTTCCACTTCTCTAAGCAAGCTCGGCTCTACCACCTCTGCGGTCTCATGTAGGCACTTCCTCAAATGTGACACATGGAAAACATCATGTATACCACTAAGTCTGTCTGGCAACTCCACCCCATATGCCATCCGTCCAATTCTTTCCTTGACAGGAAACGGTCCTACAAACCTCGGTGCTAACTTCCCAGCGGATCCAAAGCGAACAACATTCCGTAATGGAGACACTTTGACAAAAACCATGTCCCCAACTTCAAACTCAAGATCAGTCCTCCTCTTATCTGCATAAGATTTCTGTCTGTCTTGCGCTGCTTTCATCCTTCTTCGAATCAAATCAACCTTCTCTGAAGTCTCTCTAACCATATCGGGCCCTAGCAAGATCTTATCCGTAGATTCCCACCAACATGTAGGTGATCGACAAGGCCTTCCATAAAGAGCTTCAAAAGGTGCCATGCCAATACTAGACTGGAAGCTGTTGTTATATGCAAACTCCACCAAAGGAAGATGCTTTTCCCATGTACCTCCAAAATCCAAGATACAAAGCCTCAAAAGGTCTTCCAAAACACGGTTCACCCTCTCGGTCTGGCCGTCTGTCTGAGGATGATATGCGGTGCTCAAACACAACTGAGTCCCCACCGCCTCCTGTAAACTCTTCCAAAACTCACTAGTGAAGATAGGATCTCGATCACTCACTATGCTGGAAGGTACCCCATGCAATCGAACTATCTCTCGAACATAGACTGAAGCAAGCCATGGAGCAGTCCTCTTACTCTTTACGGGTATGAAATGGGCGCTCTTAGTAAGTCTATCAACCACGACCCAAATTCCTGTATTGCCCTTCCTCGATCTCGGTAAACCATCAACGAAGTCCATCGAGACACTATCCCACTTCCATATCGGAACTTCCAAAGGATGAAGCAACCCACCTGGCTTCTTTTGCTCTGCTTTTACTTGTTGGCACACCAAGCATCTAGCAACATACTCGGCCACATCTTTCTTCATACCGGCCCAGAAGAAAGTCCTTTTCATGTCTTGGTACATCTCGTCCCCACCGGGATGAATGGTCATCCTAAAACGGTGTGCATTATCAGGAATAACCTTCCTCAAACCCTCATCTTGCGGTACACAAAGTCTACCGTCTCTACACAAGCACCCCATATCATCTAGGGTGTACCTACTCAAATGGCTGGACGACTCCCCCCCTTATGAGCTTTTCTACTAACTCAACCAACTGTGGGTCGTCCCTCTGTGCTTCTACAATTTGCCCCAAAAGAGTAGGTCTAACTTCCAAGGAAGCTAGCAAACCGGGTACACAATTAACGGAAGGTCTGAAATCCATCATAGAAATAAACTCTAGGCTCCTTCGTTCAACGAACCACAAACTCGAGGACAATCCCTTTTTCTACTTAAGGTGTCCGCTACCATGTTACCCTTGCCAGGGGTATACGCTATCTCAAACCCATAGGATGCTAAAAATCCCATCCACTTTTACTGTCCTAAGATTATGCGCTTGAAGAGCCTCCAGCACTTCCCTAAGATGTAGGGCATGCTCTTCTCCACCAGGATATCATCCAAAATCATCACAGCTATCCATCCCTCACGCAGACCACCCTAATCGAACTCGGCATTCCCCCAAATGCAAGCCCCAAAGGCCTAAACCAATATCAGACAAACACCCAAGGGATACCTCCTTCGAATTCAGACGACCTTCGTGAGATGATACTAGTAAAAACGGCTAAATAATTAAGCCCCTTGTCCAACCCTGGATGTCCCCGCCAGTCTTACTCCAAAACCACCGTTTTTCCCTAACTGGCTTTGCTCCTAGAAAAGACCAAGATGTCATCCACAAAGACCATCACAACTTATTTAGGTACTCCTTGAACACCCTTCTTATCAAATCATCAAAGTATACGGGGGCGTTCGTCAAACCCAATGGCATCACCAGCCACTCATAAAAAAAATCATCCGGAGTCCTAAAGGTAGTCTTCTCTGTACTATCCTCAGCCACTCTCAACTGATGAAATCCCGTGGCTAAGTCCAACTGCGAAAATACTGAGGCGCCCACTAACTGATCAAAGAGATCATCAATCCTCGACAATGGGTGTCTATTCTTCTTTGTGAGTTTATTTAGCTCTCTTTAGCCTACACAAAGTCTGAGGGACCCATCCGCCTTCGTGGCAAAAACTACTGGAGCGCCCCACTCCGATATACTTCGTCTTATGAACCCCTTCTCAAGCAAATCGCCTACTTACTTATGGAGTTCCCTCCTCTCACGAGGAGCCACGTGGCACACTGGCCAAGACACTGGTTTAGCCTTACCCACCAGATATATTTGGGAGTCAATTTCCAGCTCCGGAGGTAAGCCCTTCACCTCCTTATACACATCCGGGTATTCCCGGACCGCTCTAACAGATCACAAATTCTAGACCAACATGTCAAGCGATTCTAGATAACTTAGCATAACAGATTCTATGGGATTACAAGAGATCTCGAGAGTGTTACCCAAGCGGCCCATAAGCCTAACAACTCTCCCTCCAAAATCAAAAACGGCACCCCTACTGGATAACCAGTCCATGCCCAGAACTAACCCATAGCCCGTGAAGCCCAACAAGCATCACATCTAAACTCAATGCTAAGTATAAAAACTTTCAAACCCAACCACACCATGGAGCCCAATTGGGTTTGAAACAACTAAGGGATCATCAACCAAACTGGTGTCTAAGTGCAGTGACTCAACTATCAATGGTGAGATAAACGAACTCGATATATCAGGATCAAATAAAGTTTGAATCGGATAATAAAGAAATCCAAATTCCAACCTAGACGGTCTTATCCCCATCTGGTACCTTAGTCGTGAGGGAATACAATTACCCCCCAGAAGATCCCATACCTTGCCCTTGCTTCTTTGGACAATCCTAATAACGTGTCCTATTCCTCTCAAAAGGATAACTACTAGCCTTCCTCTTCCCTATTCTCCACTCACAACCTCCCACCAATGAGGTTTCACCCTTCATTAACCAAACAACTATTTGAGCCTTCCTCTCTTCTTGAACCAACTTCTAACCAGATTTACGTCTGAGTCCCTTGAAGTGGTTTTCCATCCTTATCCATCTTAGAAAGATCATCTATACGCGGAGGGGAAACTCAAAATGAGAGAGAGGAAGAGATTCAAAATGGAGAATTCGAAAGATATAGATATGGCTATTGGGGATTATGCTTTTCTTTCAAAAACTTTTCTCTTAAAAGACATGTTTTCGAAAATACTCTTTTCAAAAATATTCTTAGAAAATAGTTTTTCTAAAAATTTTATCTGTTCTGGTAACCTTAAGCTCTGATACCACGTGTAACACCCCACACCCGCTATAGTCACTCACTAAGGGAATGCCATAGCATCGGTGGAGTATTTTTAGTGAGTATAGAACAGTAAAATTACAACAAGACCGATATAATGTAATACTTGAAAATTTAAAACATCATCTCATAGCAGCGGAAAGTAAAACATGTTTGGTTACATCATAAAACCATAACAAGAGTCAAGTACAAAATATCCATCCTGAATAAAATAAGTACATAATCCCACTACTCATAACAAATAGCCATAACAGAAAAGATAAGATAAGCTGAGCTCTACATCTACGGTCCAAGCTCCAAGAGATAGATAAAGCAAACTGATCAAAGCCCACTAACACTAGGCCCAACCTGAGGACCTGAAGGAAAAAGATAAAATCAACGGGGGTCAGACATAAGCCTGAGTGAACCCTATCTCCTTAATAATACAATTATTAAAGTAATTAGGGTATGATATGAACTCGGTATGGTATCTTTGGGGATAATGACTACACTAAGTTGCCCACGAACACAGGACGAACTAAGATAACCGTAAAGGCACATCTACCCACCCAAGGATAATTACTAACTGCACCACACCAGTCACTCCTACTCAAAGGTTGATCCCACCCAAGGATATCAAAGATAGATATAACCAGTAGTTTCCTGTACCCTAGTTGACTACATAGGTGCCGTCTGCCCCTATCTCTACTAGGTGTACCCCACTACCCCAAGCGATCGGCTCCCTAACGTAGATACCCGTGCTGGTCCCACAGTGGGGTGTATCACCCCCCTAAAGTGGCTACCCAATACTATCAACGGTGCACGGCTTTATATCTACACGATGCAACAACGGCTTATCTACCAGCCCGGGCCCACACACGCATATGAAACCCGTTGGACTTGCGTTGCCACCGCTACCCCGTTTTGGCCTCTTATAATCAAGCCCAATATGCGTGTCCCGTCACTCGACATGGGTCGAGCCCACAAAGATACGTTTGGGATATTGGTTGAAATGGGCCCCCCACAAGCTACTACTTAAGCTTGTCATTTTATCTAGTGCATCCCACTTAACCCCTTTTTATAATCATGCCCCCTTACATGTTAAGGTTTGGTTAAGTCATCCAATTATATTACAATTGCCCCTTAAGGCACCCACTAGATTTTCGCATGCCACCCAAGGCACTTACTTGATTTCCCCATGCCACCCAAGGCACTTACTTAACCCTTTAATCATGTTTAGTTACATGTTCCACTTTGGTTAAGTATTCTTATCGTATTTTCTATTGCCACCCAAGGCAACCCACTAGTTTCCTCATGCCACCCAAGGCACCCCCACTAGTTACTATATGCCACCCAAGGCACCCACTTAACCCCTCATGTCCCACTACATGCTAATATGGTTAAGTGTTTCTTAATTAATTAAGACCGTGATCTCCCATAAAGACCTCCCACATTAGACTGGCTGTTATGACCGCCTGGTTAAGCCGGTAGAGTCCGGGCAGTCTTACGTCATAACAGAGTCTAACCTCGTGTCTTTACCTTAATCACGTATTTAATTTATGGCTAAGACCTCTCACATTGGGCTGACATTTGTAGCAACTGGTTAAGCCGGTCGGGTCCGGGCAGTTTTACACTACAAATGAGTCCAACCTCGTGTCTTAGTCGATTAATTACACCTAATTAATCACCCCCATATTAATTATTCCTAATTAATATCAAGTTTTCCATAACATGGGTAGACCTAACTCAATAGGTAAATTCCCATGGGGTAGACCTAACTCAATATGTAAATTCCCACTTATGGTAATTTATTTTTATGGTATGCTTAATCATACCCAACCATGCTTTAATTAACATATTTACCAACCCCATCGTTTCCCCACGTAAATCGTTCTCATTTCATGACATAATAAAGGGGAAGATCCATCACAACTATCATGGGTTTAGCATACAACTTTGTCATGGGTTAAGAGGATGTCAACTTGCATATATGAGCATATATTAACCCAACTATATTCAACCCAAACTTGCATATTATCAAACATGTGTCTTACATAACATGTTGCATATGAACTTACATATCATCAAACATGTGATTTGCATAACATGTTGCATATGAACTTACATATCATCATACATGTGATTTGCATAACATGTAGAACTTGCATTTTAGCATATACTTAACTTGCATAAGCACTCACATACTTGCATAAGCATTCATATACTTGCATAAGCTTGCATATCATGTTAAACTTGCATTTCAACATATACATAACTTGCGTAAACATTCACATACTTGCATAGGCTTGCATATTATGTTAAACTTGCATTTCAACATATACATAACTTGCATAAACATTCACATACTTGCATAGGCTTGCATATTATGTTAAACTTGCATTTCAACATATACATAACTTGCATAAACATTCACATACTTGCATAGGCTTGCATATTATGTTAAACTTGCATTTCAACATATACATAACTTGCATAAACATTCACATACTTGCATAGGCTTGCATATTATGTTAAACTTGCATTTCAACATATACATAACTTGCATAAACATTCACATACTTGCATAGGCTTGCATATTATGTTAAACTTGCATTTCAACATATACATAACTTGCATAAACATTCACATACTTGCATAGGCTTGCATATTATGTTAAACTTGCATTTCAACATATACATAACTTGCATAAACATTCATATACTTGCATAAGATGTTAAACATGCATATAAGCATATACATGACTTGCATAAGTACTCACATACTTGCATAACATGTTTGCATAATGGATCCATATTCACTTAGTGTTTTGCATCATAAACATCATGAAACAACTTGCATAAAAATATCATGATTACATATTATGAAACTTGCATGACATAAGGCATATAACTTGCAAAACACATAATATTCACTACATCAAGCTTGCATAAATATATGGATCCACAAACATAGCCATACTTTATCACATCTTATCATAATCAATTCAATAATTGATTATTAAGGGGATAGAAGCTCACCAAAACAAGATTAGCAAGTTAAATGAAGCAAATCCCAATGATTAAGTAGAAGAAGATGTAGATTAGCTTGCAAACCCTCTTAGGATTTTTAGTGGAGGCTCTCCAATTTTCTAAGTGGTGGCATAATGGCCTTAGATCTATTTTTGGTAAGGATAAGGGGGGTATTAGGGTGTATATATAGATTAGTTAGATGTTTTAGGACCATAGGATATACCCTAGAACCAATCCTAGCCTTTAAAGCATGTCTTGGGGAAGAAGTCAAGTGTAGGAACCATTTAGGGCCCAAAAAAAACAGCCCAAAACTCATCCCGGGCCTCAAAACATGAGCAGTTTTCGTTTTTGATTTTTCGTGAAACTTTGACGGGCCATAACTTGGTCATACGGACTCCGATTTACGAAAACTCGGACTCTATTTCGCGTATTTTTCCGAGACGAACGCAATGGCACAGCCCGTTTCCCCTGATTCAGAATATTAAATTTAATTCTTCTCTGATTTATGTTATAACAAGTTATTTAACATACGGGGTGTTACAAAGGCCGTGCTTCGATCATCACCACAAGACTTTGCTTTTCAACAGAAGCCTCGATCAATTGCCACTTAGGCATGCCACACAGGCAATTCACTCCATGCGTTTGATATCCATCAGTATATAACCCCTGAGCTCGTACGTCTCAGAGAAGGGCGTTAAGCAAGAGAATAAATTCTCCGCCGCCAAACAGATATATATTTAATAGAGATCAATCACACGGACTAAAATCCAATGTCAGACACACAGTCCATTTACAAGTCCGTTCTGGGTCTGAACGAAACCGGAGGCACCTAGTACCCCGCATATCCATCGATCTCCAAGCACGTCTGGACGATCACTAACTGTTTCCATCTTCTTGGGTGTACAGCCCAATCAAGATCATCAGTAATTACCCAAACGACGTGAAGACTTCTGGTCTTCGACCACCGTCTTCATCTTCGACTTATCGTCGTATCAGTTATTCAGAATGGGATAAACCCGGTCTTTCCGAATAACTCGCGTATATTTTAAATAAGTGTTGCACAAACACAACATACGCCTCATTCCAATTCATTAGTCACTAACCGTAAATTAATCAAGAGAACAATTCCCCAAATATTAACCCCGAAGGCCGAAACCAACATCAGATCAATATTTAAAAAAAACCATTCTGCTTGGCTAACCGACAGTTAGTTTCTAAATTTCACATTCATAGGGAAAGGTTCCCATTAATTTTACCCAAGACAAATTCCTTGAATTTATTCTTTATTCTATTTTTGAATCTCAATTCAAACTAGTCGGGATTAGCGAACCTTACCGAAGTAATTATTTATTTTAATTTCCCCATCCCAGCCTATTCATCCCATGAAGTAAAACTGGTAATACTTCATATCTAACACCACAGTGTTATCGGTAAATTCAATTACCATTTCACGTTCAAATCTAATTAAAGATTTAACTATCGCCTGGAGCAAAACTGGTGATACTCCATTTTCGATCATTTCAATCTAATTAAAGATTCATTAAAACTCCACTTAGTTTTAATCTTCGACTGGGTTAAAGAATCAGTGTCATTTAAAACACGGTTCACGATAAACCCAAAATCTCATTCATTAATTATCGGGTTAAAGAACGAGTGTTATTTAAAACACTGTTCACGATAAACCCAAAAATCATTCCATTAATTATCGGGTTAAAGAACAAGTGTTATTTAAAACACTGTTCACGATAAACCCAAAAATCATTCCATTAATTATCGGGTTAAAGAACAAGTGTTATTTAAAACACTGTTCACGATAAACCCAAAAATCATTCCATTAATTATCGGGTTAAAGAACAAGTGTTATTTAAAACACTGTTCACGATAAACCCAAAATCAATATCAATTCAATTCCAATTAAATATTATTGAATTGGTACACTTCATTAAATCTAAATAAAAAGATTTAATCTTTTCTCAACTGGGTTCAAGAACAGTGTTAGTGAAGACACCATTCACGACAAACCCAAATCACATTTGATATTCAATATAAGGCTCTGAATAGAAAATATACCGGCTTATATTCAATATCAAATTCTACGACTAACAAATATCGCATTGGAAATAACGATATATATATATATATCTTTCAAATTCCCATAACAATATCTGTATCATCACGAAATCCAACATCGAAAGATTCCGAAGACAATTTCGATTCAAATCCATTCCAATGCAATCATTGGAAATTCTGGTTATTTTCAAAACCATTTCTAATCCAGTTTATTTATTTAAAAATAAATAGAATTATACTTCTAGTTCAAAACTAGTTCATTTCGATAAAAATCTATTTTTATCTTTTCAAATATGGAGTTTTTCATCCCAAATCTTCACAAATCATTTCTTATGATTTTACACAAATTATTACTATTTTTAATAATTTTATCAAGGCCCGTACAGTCGATTTCCATCAATGGCCATCGAACTGCACTTACAACGACCTTTTTCAAATTTGATTTGGACGTAACTCCAAATCCAACCGTTAGATTTTGAATTTCTAATATTCGTTAGAAAGCTCTTTTCGATACGAACCCAACGGTTCCGGTTTTAGGAGAATCCGACGGTCGGATCTCCCGTAATGTCCGTTTGAAATAAATGGTCGAAATTCGCGAACTGCCGCGGCGCGGCGCGTTCTATTCAGGCCATTATATTATATATGTAATATATAATATATATTTCGTCGATTACTATTTAAAAATGAATTATATAAATAGTTTTAAAATTCGTTTCAAAAGCAATTTCAACTTCCATTTCAATTCAAATCAAAATTGAATTCTTCTTTATAAATTCGTTTTAAAATTCATTTCTATTCAATTCAACTTTCAATTCAATTTGAATTCATTTCAATTCGCTTTCAATTCAATTTGAATTCGTTTTCAATTCAATTCATTTCGAAATCGTTTTCAATTCAATTCATTTCGAAATCGTTTTCAATTCAATTCATTTCGAAATCGTTTTCAATTCAATTCATTTCGAAATCGTTTTCAATTCAATTCATTTCGAAATCGTTTTCAATTCAATTCATTTCGAAATCGTTTTCAATTCAATTCATTTCGAAATCGATTTCAATTCAATTCATTTCGAAATCGATTTCAATTCAATTCATTTCGAAATCGTTTTATATTCAATTCATTTCGAAATCGTTTTCAATTCAATTCATTTCGAAATCGTTTTCAATTCAATTCATTTCGAAATCGTTTTCAATTCAATTCATTTCGAAATCGTTTTATATTCAATTCATTTCGAAATCGTTTTCAATTCAATTCATTTCGAAATCGTTTTCAATTCAATTCATTTCGAAATCGTTTTCAATTCAATTCATTTCGAAATCGTTTTATTTTCAATTCATTTCGAAATCGTTTTATATTCAATTCATTTCAAAATGAATAGAATCGATATAAATCGTTTACGTCAAAATGGCGTCAATCTAATCAACACGGCTTCATAAATTTCTATTTTCAAATATTCTATTTCAAATATTTCTTTTTCAAAATAGTTGTTATTATCAAAATATTTCGTTCAACACATGACCAATCTCAATGGATGAGTACTGTCAACACATGAACCTTTATTTTATATTGATAAAGATGTAAATTTTATTACTAAAATATTTCGTTCAACACATGACCAATCTCAATGGATGAGTACTGTCAACACATGAACCTTTATTTTATATCGATAAAGATGTAAATTTTATTACTAAAATATTTCGTTCAACACATGACCAATCTCAATGGATGAGTACTGTCAACACATGAACCTTTATTTTATATTATTCTTTATTTTCTAAATTGGAATGAGGCCCAATCAATCACCATATAATGTTAATTATATGGATTTTCATACATTACACACATATAATAGCATTGAAAAATAATCAACCATCAACCAAAGTGCACTACACTGTATAAGCATCAAATATAGATATCTAACGCTTATAACAGCCTGTCAATCAATCGATCGACATATTTAATCAATCAGGATGAGTGAACTTCAAATTTCATCCCAACACCCGTGTGGGGTTTCAAACAATCAAACGCATATTTTATTTGTGCAGTTGGGCGATGTGTAAAATTTATCGACCCAATCAATGTCCTTCAAATAGGTGTACATAAACAAACCGTCTGGTTTTTAAATGAATATTTATTTATTCACATTCACGTTAAAAATTATATTTTTAACGACAAAACATTTTATTCCAACATATGAATTTCTATTCAGTTCATTCTTTAAATAAAATTATATTTTTATTTTTCTAACTTATTTTAGAAAATTTCGGCGGCATAACGGCACGATACTAGAAACGGGACAAGGCCTAGCCTTATCCCCGGTCTAGTGAAGGCCCACGCCATTCACACATCAATCAAAATCACCAAACAACCAAATTCAAATCACATCATATAACTAATCTATGCAACCAAGCAAACAAGTCCATGGTCTGTGGACGATTGTGTCGGGTGCTACTAAGCACCGTCTGCATCCTAGTATATATATATAAATAGAAATGAAATTGAAAGGTGAGAAATTCTCACTGATAGCTATCCAATCATCTTGACTCTTCTTTGATAGAAATCTTCATCGTTTTCGCATCTTCGTCAGCTTCGTCGCCCGTAGCCACTACATATATAAAAATCGAATTTTTACTTCGCTATTCAATATATAAAAATCGAATTTTTACTTCGCTATTCAATATATAAAAATCGAATTTTTACTACTATGTTATATAGATAAAAATTATATTTTTATCACGCTATTTTCCACCTAAAGATTTCGCCTTTTCTAAAATAAAGATTTCGCCTTTATAAACACATAGACTTCGCCTTTTCAAAAAGAAAGATTTCACCCTTTCAAAAAGAAAGATTTCACCCTTTCAAATATGTCATTATAAAAATCATATTTTATTTCAACGTATATAAAATAAAAATCAGATTTTTATTTTGCTACATATACAAAGATGATATTTTTAATATTACTATCATGTAAAAATTATATTTTTAATTCTCTACATAAAAAAAAATCATATTTTTACGCCTTCTATATAGTAAAGATTATATTTTTAATACTTTAAAAATATAAAAATCATATTTTTAATTCTTTAAAAATAATTTTTTTTTCTCGAAGTAAAAACCATATTTTTACTTCGATGTTCAATATATAAAAATCACATCTAAATACTATACTCTATAAATTAAAACTGAGTCTAAACACTAATTACCATTCTTCTTTCTCTCTACCGTTGATCATGTGAATCCTAAGGTCGCTGCATTCTCCTTGGTCTTCTTCCTGTTTCTGCTGATAGGAACCTGAACCTCCTTTGCGCCTTGTCCTCCTCGAACCGCACGCACCAGAAGCCGGCAGCCCTAGATCGCGGGACCCCACCTGAAACGCCTTGGTGCTCGCTTCCACCTCCGGCGGTGAGGGTAAACTCGGCGCTTCCTGCCAGAGGAGCCACCTTCGATGGTCAGGGCGAACAGGTCCGAGCTTTGACAGGCGGAGGGATCTGGCAGAACGAGGAGGGGCATCGGAGTTGTCGGGCTTGCTGCTGAGCGGCCGACGGAGGCGAGGTCGACGCGATGTACGACGTCGGCGGAGGAGCTCGTGCTTGAGGAAGTCGGCTTTTTTTTTATTATTTGGGGGAAAACGACTGATAGGAGGAAAAGGATTTAGGTTTAAAAAGGGTTTGGAAAATATATATTTATATAATTTAATATTATTTTATTCTCTAAAAAGTAACTTTTTATTTCAACCTCGAAACAAGGCCCACCGCCTGTCACCCATAGCGTATTACCCCCATTCCGAACACAATGGGATATGTATCGTAAGCTGATTTGATCGTTTCGATCAGTTTCCGTTTAAATTTACATTTAAATCACTATATTGAATTTTAAACGTACATTTCAAATTACCGGGGTCACATACTAACTCTAAAAATTCTCAAAAAATATTTTCTAGCTTCGTATTGACGATACGGTCCTAACAAAACTAGTTTTGTCGAATTCTAAGACCGTTTGAAAAATGGCCAATTTCCAGTCGATTAAAATCAACTGAAACTGGTCAAACGCGTTTTCCTTTACCACACTCACATATTGATTCGAAAAATTATGAAATTTGGAATCTAGCAATAACTTTACATCACGGACCCAACAAAAGTGGTTTCGTCGAAATCCAAGGTTGTTTGCAAAATTCCCATTTTTAAGGGCCTGAATTCTATAGCGACTATTCAGAATTTTCAACTGGACATATCTTTTGATTCCCACTATAAAATTTTGATTTTCCGGATTCGCTGGAAAGATATTATCAAATAGATCCTAATGTTTTTGGTTTCACTAAAATCCGGATTGTTTTGCATCCGGTACATTCAATTGAAGTTTGAAATCGAATTATCGAATTATCGAACTACCGCGTCATTTTCAATTCCTTTTATAAATATAAATAATTATTTATATTCTAACGACGACGTATATAATATATACGTTCGAATTATATTGAAAATAAATTTCACATCGATATTATTTAAAATTATCTATTTTAAATATTCAAAATTCGCTAAAATTGCCAAAATAAAAATTTTAAACTGGCCCAGATTTTCGGGTTGTTACAGGAGTAGGTCTGGAAGTGTTGGAAACTGAAAGACTCACATGAGCACAAGAGCACGAAGCGGTGCTTATAATATATTTAAACATCTTACTAATATAGTTGGGCCTGAAAACTGAAACTCACTTAAGTCTATGATTATGTGTCCCAGTTTATAGCTGAATTTTTCCCTTATAATGGATTCAGTTTCAATATACCAAAAGCATTATTTATTGTGGTAAATGCCCTATATATAACAAAATTATGTCCACTCACATACTTTGATTCATCATTGACAAAAAAGACAGCAGCATGTACAGTGTCTTCACGATTCAAAATCAAGCCTTTCAAATTAACAATTTTAGCCATACCTACCCTCAATATTCTGAACTTTTAACCCACAAAATCCAATAGCCATAGGCAAAATAAAAAGATATATAATTGCAATCAGATCCAGAAATGGAATAAAGCAATATTGTATCGCTGAATAAATGGTCACTGGACTGATCAGTTAGCGTTAATTGAAAGGAAGAAACAAATTTTCTTCCATCTTCTTAACGCTGAATATTTTCATTTTCAAAAGATTATTCTGTGCGTCTTAATGGAAACAAACAGTACCTTACTGAACATATTCTACGTATTATTTGTAAATCGGAGACTGACAATTACAGAAAATACACGAGTTCCTCCATTTCTCCGATGCGAGTTGATTGTTACTTTCGGGAATGAGAAATCGTGTACATCAGCATCGTCTTCCTCTTACAAAATAAGCATCAACACCAAAACCGACTAATCAATTAAATCTGAACATGTTAAACTAGGGTTATTCAATAAAAAGGACGTACCTGAGGTATTAACGACAAATTAGGAAAGTGAAGATTAATATATTTGAAGAACACGCAAAATATATAAGAAAAAATAAAATATGGGAAAAGGAAATAAAAGAGAATGCATGGAGGGAAAGTTAAGAATAGAGGGAAAATGAAATTTTCGAATGAGGAAGATAACAGGGAAAGAGCGCGACCTCTAAAATTAATTGAAAGACCACCAATTATTTTTAGACTGCCTTAATTATACAACGTTTTGCTATGTTGTTTTAAGATCTTTCTACTTAAAAAAAGGTTCAACAACAACAGTCGGCGTAAAATGTTGTCTTTTAGTATTGTTGATAGTTACTTTTCTCGTAGTGCTTATATATATAAATCTTATGATTCCAGATTTAGATCCTACTCGATTCCTATAAAAAAAAGGGAATAGAAAAGTAAATAGATTTAAGAGAGGAAAAAGAAAAGCTAAAATATATTTTCTCTTGAATCAATGGTAGAGTGGAGGAAAGGAAGGAGGAGAAGACTAGGTTTGGGTTTGCGGTTGAGGGTGTTATTTATAGGTGTGCGAGTGAACAATAGCCGTAGGATTATTTAGATTAAATCTCGGCTATTAATCTATATACAAACACTAAAAACCCAACCAAAACCCAGCCTAATTGGGCACTGCCTGCCCTAAGCTGTCGACACCCTCCCTAGGAAGGCGGTCGTCTGGCATGCGTTCGACCGACGGTCGACACCCCTTCTAGGGAAGTGGTCGACCTCCTGGTCTCTAATACAGCCAGTGGCCTGCATTGATTACTGAAAAGATTTTATTATTAAACGTTGCTTATTTTATTAAATCCTTTCCATTTAATTAATATTCTTGTCCCCTTTTATATATGTGTGTGTGTATGTGTGTATATATATATACATGCACACAAAAAATAGAATATTCTAACCAACCATTAATTCTATTCCATATTTATATTTTCAATTAAAATTTCAAACATTTGCGTGTGTATATATATATTTATGCACAGTATTTTTAAATGTGAATTCTTCATATGGACTCCGTTTTGGACATATTATATTTGAAAACGGATCAGAATCTCACAAAGAATACAACTATGATATTTTTATGGTCAAATTCCTAATTTTTCAAAATTCTATTTTTCAATCGATTAGTATATTATTATTTATTTTTAAATTAGATTATATTAAGTCCACTTAGGTATATTTTTACGGGGTATTACATTCTCCTCCTTAAAATAGTTTTTGTCTCGAAATTTGTTTGAAGGCGCGAAAACACAACTCTCTCTAGACAACCATATTATACACCCATGTTATCTTAAATATATCCATAAAACATCCATAAATCACAGTGATTATGCACTGTAGACTTGCTAATAATGAGCTTAGTCCTAGCGTGTATGTGTAATAAGTGATGCAATATGTATGCAAAACATCCCAATATGCATATAATTTTATATAAGTGCACAGTGCATTTGTGTTGCAACCATCTTCTACCATCCAATTTTGCAAGCACAATGCAACCAAAAATCATAAGTTTTCAAGAAAGTTTACAAAATTTAATATTTTCATGCCTTCTCTCGAATTTTCTCCTTACTGTACCCAAACCAATCTATCAAAATTATGCAGAGTCTCGAAATTCCATGCTCCAAAATATCTATAGTGGCGCAAAATTTCCAAGGTTCCGTCTTTGTCATCGTTTCTTGATTAGTCCCTACCTAAAATTCATTGTATTGTGAAGGTATCTTATCAAACATAAAACTTTTATCGGTTCTTATTCATAATATCATATAGCTCTCTAATTTAGGGAAATCCCAAAATACAATATTGACTCACTATACTCTACAGTCTTCCCAATCAAATTAGACTTTTTCTAAAGCCTAACCACAAATTTGGTTCGAGTAGAAATTTATCAATGTGTTATTCCATTAACACTTTGGTATTTTAGGTGACCTCCTTGTAATTCGAGTGCCCACTAATTTCCAAAGAAAAAGGTAATTATGTTACACCTAAAAAATAAATATTACTCTTATCATCTAAGAGATCTGAGATGCAACTTTATTTCCAAAGCTCTGGTTGGCTTCAATTTGTCCCTTGATCTTCAAATGAGATGTAACACCAAAATGTCCTAAATCAAGTTTATAAATCCATTTATTTGACTTCTAGTCTACCCTACTAAATAGAATATTTTTCTATGCCCCAATCTACTGGAAATTAAATTCTAGTAAGGTCTTTTGTTATAATTTTCATAAATTTGCCCAAATGATAATATTGACATATTTAAGATTATAAGGAATGGGTATTGTTTTATTTTGAATGGATAGTGTAATCCACTTGCAAATACATAAAATTACAGATCACATCTGTGACGGCCCGCCCCGCACCAACCGACATTTACTCCAAAGGTGCGCTGTACACATGTCCAATTGGCACGGAACGGGTCGTCAGAAGGAAAAGGAAGAAGGAAATGGACATACAAAGAACCTGTAGAATGTCTCACAGCGCATAGAACAAAATATAATAATAACATACTTGACATAAAACAGGAGAGACAGTGCATAAGCTAAAAATCAGAACTAAATATCATAGCAGCAGAAATCCAAAATACAGCTTATTACAACTTTCAAACTGTCTCAAAGCAAAAGTAAGATAAAGGAGGTACACTACTAATGCCCAAGTAGCGACCACCAACGACACAGGGAGAATGTGTGTATATATATATATATATATATATATATCATACGTGGAAGCCTCCTGCCCGCCTCCGAATCAGCTACTCGCGCATCACCAGCTAACCTGTCTCTAGTCTGCTCGTGTGAGCACCCAGAGTAATAAGAAGAGACATAAAACTCTGGGTCAGACATAAAGCCTGGTATGAGCGATAAGCATCTAAAGTGAACAATAACAGGTAGACTAAAACATACCTGAACCTGGACCTGCAACCAAAGAGTTAGAACTACATACTGTACAACACTCTAAGGTACCATATCAAACGGTGTAAAGATACGGAGGTGGGGGAGGTGTGCATGTCATAATGATGGCAAACAATCAAACATAGCATCCATCCTCACATCTCTCACTCAGTGCGTAAAGCATACGATATTCACCACTTCGATCACCCA
Organism: Allium sativum; assembly: GCA_030737875.1. Classification (NCBI taxonomy): domain Eukaryota; kingdom Viridiplantae; phylum Streptophyta; class Magnoliopsida; order Asparagales; family Amaryllidaceae; genus Allium; species Allium sativum. The sequence goes on along the minus strand of CM060916.1, from coordinate 741,805,322 downwards.
ACATACCTTGCTACGATCACTCTGCCCCATGAAGTCATAAATGGCTTCACTGCACTGATAACGTAGCCATAAATTCTTCGCTATGTCCACTTTGCCCCATGGAGTCACAAGAACCCCACTGCACTGGCTCATATCCTTACTAATCCTTACTATGTCCACTCTGTCCCCATGGAGTCGCAATGACCCCACTGCACTGGCTCATAGTCTTACTACGCATAACCTTGCCCCTCAGGTCATAATGACCCTACTGCACTGATAACGTAGTCTTGCTACCATCACTTTGCCCCTCAGGTCGTAAGGACCCTACTGCACTGATAAGTAGCCATCATTCATTTTTAGTGGTGAATCGAAGTTATGAACATCGATAACTCCTTAGCACACGTCCCGCAGCAAAGTCCAACCATGAAGTGAACTCATTGGTTCCCAACTGAATCTTGAGCTCTAACTTCCCATATCGGACTATCTTTGCATCTCGGGTTATTGGTCAATACTGGGTCGGGTCGGGTTCCTCCTCAAGTTATCGGTTCGGATCGGGTATCCTGCGTTGCGTCAGTTCAGATCTTCTTCTATAACGGTTCGGGTCAGGTGTCCTCCATCAGGTCGGGTCAGGTCTCCTTCTGGTATGGTTCGGGTCGGGTGTCTCTCCTCGAGTCGGGTCGGGTGTCATTCCCCTCTAGTTCGTGCTTCTGTTCCGATCCGTGGCCATGCTTCCTTTGCATGCTTCCGCTCCGATCCGCCTTCATACTTCCACTCCGATCCCTACTCCCTAATCCGATCCGATCTCAGTTCAGCTAGCGTGGCCTTCCTTTTTGCCAATTTTCCTAAGTGTTGGGTTCCGACCCGATCGGATTCCTTGCTCAGTTCAATATATCCGATCCGAGCCCCCCTATCCGATCCGAACCCTGCACTGTTTTCTGAAACTGTTCCAGCAAGTGTTTACGCCATTCGACGACGTTTTCGACCATTCTAACTATTGAAACCAATCACAAAGCATTTCATACAGTCATAGCAATATGCATAATCAACCATAAACTACAAAACATCAATATGATAGATTAAAATGGATCAAACATACCCAAAAATCCCATATTTCCCCTTAAGCATGTTTAGGTGAAACTAATGATAGGATTAACAAAACTTAACCAAATTAACCCAAATTCATATCAGAGGTCTAAAACATCATTTAAGAATTTCTAAACATTTTTCCAGAATTTATTAGTGTATAAATTCGCTAATCTTCACTAATTACCCTTAACTAACCATAATTAGTGTAAAACTATGCAAATCACTCACCTTAGCCATAAATAAACTAAGATCTGGAATAATTCTCTGATTTGATGTGAATCTCAATGCCAAACAGCAGCTCCAATGTTGATTTGGTGTAGATCTTCCTTGATTAGGGGTTGCTAAGCTTAATCCTTGACAAAAAGATGATTTGGAGGTGATTTAGAGGTTGGAGGCCATTTTCAGGGATCTTTGGTGATAAGTGGAGGCTAGAAAACTGAAATGGAATGATCCTCTATCTCATTTCAGCCTTCCCATAACCCTAATCCCGAAATGGGTTATGGGCCTATCCACTAATCACCCGATTTGGCCCGGTTAAGCAGTTTTTTTCACCCTCCAAACCTTATTTCAGCCATATCTCCCAAACGGTAAGTCCGTTTGACTATTATGACCACTCTACGGAAAGACAAACCATCAAACGAATTTAATAGAAGTGGTTTCAGGTCAAAATTCCTTTCCAATCAAAAGTTATGGCCAAAATAGTACCAACTAAGCGCAAAATGGTCATTTAAAAATCGACAAAAATTATAAGCATGGGAAATGACTCTAATGGATGTTTCCCAAAGTTACATGACCATAAGACTTCACATGGGAAAGAAATAAATATTCTACAATCCTATGATGTGTAGAATACGGGTCATTACACTCTCCCCCTTAAGAAATTTCGCCCCTGAAATTCCCTAATCAAAACATACACAAAGGTCCCGCATGCCTATCAACCATAAAACAACAATCAAACATGCAAACAAGCAAAATAAGTCTATCCTAGCAAGCGAAATAACTAAATTACAAAGTAAATCTTACCAGGCAAAGAGTTCTGGATATGCCTTCCTAATGCCCTCCTCTGTCTCCCAAGTTCAATCATTCTCGTCCTCGCCCCACTGAACCTTGACTAGCTTCACCGCCTTCCTTCGAAGTTGCTTCGTATCGTGCCCCACAATACGAATCGGCTTGCGGTTCCCAACCGCCTCGGGTTCTACTTCGAAGTCCTCTAACTGATCAGGTGAAATAGTCATATTTGAGTCGTGGACGAACTTCCTTAGTTGGGAAACATGAAATACATTGTGAACTCCCGCCATTTTCTCTGGTAAGCCAACTCTATATGCCAAATTCCCGACTAGTTCAAGAACAGGGAATGGGCCAACAAATCTTGGTGCCAACTTGCCTCCTGCCAAATTGAATCACGCTCTTTAACGGAGAGATCTTGACGAACACCAAGTCACCAACGGAGAATTTCAAGTCTCTTCTCCTCTTATCGGCATAACTCTTCTGCCTATCCTGAGCAGCTTTCATTCGTTGTTGAATGACCTTAATCTTATCTGAAGATTCCCTCACCACATCTGGTTCAAGCACAAACTTCTCGCCAGTCTCTATCCAACATGATGGTGAGTTGCACGGTCTTCCGTACAAAGCTTCATATGGAGCCATACCGATACTGGATTGGTAGCTATTATTATATGCAAACTCTATGTTAGACCCAAAAGTGGTTCTAACACCCAAATTGATTTGAAACAAGATAAAATGAGATAAAGATAAAAATGAACACGCAAGATTTATAGTGGTTCGGCGAACAAATGCCTACGTCCACTTATTTTTCACTATATTCAATAATTCAGTTGCAAATACAATGAAAGATTCACTCACAACTCACTTTTGTTCACTCAATTGACTAAAACAAGAAATAAAAGATGATTTGGATTCTCTGGGAGTTATGGAGTTCGAATGATGGAGGTGATTGAATTCTTTAAGTGCTGAAAAAAGATCCTTCTCTTTGTCTCCAGATGGGGTATTTATAGGTGTGAATTTGCTTGAGACTTGATCCGGGTCGGGCCACGTGTCATCCATCGCACTCTCTTCGGGTTCGGATGAACTATCAGGTTGACAACGCATCAAAGGGAAGGACGTTAGGGGTAGGAATTAGTCATAGCCGGTCCGGTTCTCCAGGCGATTTTACAGGAGATTAACATGGATCATGGGTGCGGGTCGGAGATATGCAGGTAAAGGGTTCGGATCGGGATAACCGATCCGAACCGGATTGGTTTGGGTGTCTCTCCTTCTCTAACCTATTCCGCTCCGCTCCAGTGTTGTGGCAAGCAGATGGCTTTCCGATCCATTCGAGATTTAAGTGCCTTCCGATCCGATTGGATATGCCTTACCAATCTATCCAGTAAGAGATCACCGATCCGAACAAAGAACTCTATCCGATCCGAACCAATATGCTGCTCTAACCCGATCCGAACAGAGGACCCTATCCTATCCGAACAACTGCAGCTATCAATCTGAATTGTAGTGTTTTCCTTCAATCCGAACCGAAGCCTTATAATTAAAAATACCCTTCAATGTTTGGTTTCTCGACTTTGTGTTGCCTAGTTCACAAAGTAGGCTAACATTTTGCCCCCTCAAAGGATGCTTCTGTTGTATACGAAGCGTGCTTTGATGTCGTTCGAAATGCTAGTCCTTGAATCGGAACGGTCAGGAGGAATGCACAGATTTCTATTCGGTTCGGTGTCTGACTCGAGCACATTTTCTTCATTTCTGAACAAGTTTGGGAATTTTTCTTGACACATAGTGCTTCTCTCGGGTATGCCCTTCTTTTATCTCTCGTTTGAACTCAATTCGAGTCGGGTGCTAAATTAATATGTGAAGTTTATTCGGTTCGGATTCCGATCCGATGCGTTTTCGTGGATTTGGTTCTTGGACGTTGGGCCTTCAGGCAGAGTCGTGCTACTGGGCCTTCACTCCGGTCCGAGCGGGTGAGAAAGAATAGGAATACGAGGAGTCAACATCACCCCTTATATAAATCCGCCACTGTCTTCCTTCTTTCCTTCTTCTTTTCTGCTGCCGCTCCCAACCCTAGTATTGAAAACGTCAGAAACTCCAATATTCTGAAACTATTCCTTGCAGATTTCTCAAATCGAACATATAGGTAGCTTTTTTAATCTCGAATAACTTCGTGTAACTGTTCTTGATTTCAATTCATGGTTGATTGGGATGGTTTAGCCACGGGGCTTCGCTCGAGCTCCACGTCGTTACTGGTGGATCCGCCATCACTTCGAGGCATTGCGAGGCTGGAGAAGGCAAATATTTGTCCTTAACGGTAGTTTTGGTGACAGAACGGATTTGTTTGTGAGTAGGGGGGAAAGTGGAAGAAGATGAAGAAAAGAGTGTGATGACAAATTGGTTCGGGTAGAAGACGAAGGAGCAAAAAGGAAGGAGAAGGAAAGGGGATCGGTTCAGGTTGCATACTTTAGAAAGACGGGAAGGGAGGAAAATGTCGGTTCGGGTCGGAAAAGAGAATGGGATAAGAGGTTGAAATAAATGGACCGGTTAAGTGGTGCTGGTTCGGTTCGGATCAGGTCACCCGATCCGATCAGATCAGTCCTGCTTCCGAACCCATTGTTTCCCTTGTCTTGAACTGACCTTGCTTTAATGAAGCACCCGAATCGACTGTTATCTGTATTTGTATTGAGCCAATTATCATATGCATATCCGAACCGAACCGAACGCATCAAACTTGGCACACAAAGATTACCCAACTAATTCAACTAACATTCACTCTAGAAAATAACTTCGTGGACAGTTAGGATAGTGCCTTGTTAACAGAAACGAGAATTTAGAACAACTCTGACTATCACTTTCTCTTCAAAGCTTCGTCTTACATTGCTGTACTTTTATTTTGCATTTCCCATATTTGCTGCACACACTTTAGTTCACACACATACACAAAGGGAGGCACGGGATAATTCACTCTAATCCGTGCTATTGCTTCTTCAATAGTTCCATGACAATGAGGCCCAGACGCTCTTCCTGTCTAGCTGAGAGGAAAGAAGCCCCGGAGACTTCCAACAAAACCACTCTTGAGGATATATCTTCTTCGTCTGATCCAGAATGGGACAGTGAGGGTCCGGATTACGGAGTTGGTCATCGGGAAAGCGACGAAATGTCTTCAGAAAATGAAGTTTCCCTAGGCTTTGAGGAGGAAGGAGGGATTGGTGACAATCGAGCACCCGATGAATTTGACTCAGCCATTATATTGGAGTCACCTCCAGATTCCGTAGAATCGACAATCGACAACGACCGACTTGTTCGAATTTGCTTGAAGTATGGGATAATGAAAAGGGACACCCTAGTGCCCTCACGCTCTGACCGTCCCCATAACCCTCCGGAAGGATATATGACGGTCACTCGACTGATGTGCATGGTCGGCGCCATTCCTCCATTCTCGCCTTTCATCGTTGATTTCTTAAGACAAATGCGGATTGCCTCCATGCAGTTGCATCCCAATTCATACGCCTATTTGCATACCTTATTCATAGCATATCGTGAAATTCTAGGCTTAGAGCTCACGTTCGATGATGTTCATTTCTTCTATAATTTCAAACATCGGACTAGAGAAACTCCATCTTTCTGTTACTTTGAATCAGTCCCAAAAAGGAAGATAATCTCTACACCGTTTAGCAGTAAAGCTGGAGATTCCAGACTAGAGTGGTTCTATATAAAGCAACAGTCCGGATGCGCCAGGAGATGGACAAAATCAAGTAAAGCATTGATTTTCTGAACCCAGACTCTATACATTTGAATCATCACTCTGACCTGTTTTCCTTTTTGTTTGCAGTCGACAATCCCAAACAGATATCAGATCAGGTGTTCTTTGATCGGATGCACCGTCTTCTTAATGGCGATCAAAAATTCCTGACTATCGACGAGGTCCTTAAAGATGAATACCTTCATTTTCACGGGCTGCTATCCGTTTTCCGTAGCATCGGTCATGGGACGGTCCCTTATGCATACATTCCTCCAGTGGAAACAGTTCCAGAGATAGGAGAGGGCTCGGGAATTCCTACAGCTCCTCTTCAAACTTCTCCTTCTCCCTCTTCCACACAAGATGATGAACTGGCTAATCTGGCCGCAAAACATCGTGAAGGGTATATTGCCCCCGAGGAAACTACTTCTCCAGACAAGTCAAAATCTTCCCAAGAATCGCCACTTCACGCTTCCGAAGGGGATGTTCCTAGCACTGACGAACACATATTCCAGGGTTTGGGGGATCTCCCCTTACCTGAGACTATATATACTTCAGAAGATTTCAGGAAGGACCCTTTAGTCTTCACCTCTTCTGAAGAAACCACTCCCGCCAAGGCCAAAGAGCCTGCCCGCACCAGTCTAGCTTCAGACTCGGGTTGGTTGGGGGGACACACACCACTTAGGATGCACTTTACACCACAGCATTAGCATTCATTGCACTTCTTTCTCCATGAATCCATTGATTCTAAACTTCGTTTATTTTATCGTGCAGGTACAATGTCTCGGTCCTATTATGATATAAGAAAGCTTCGTCGCAGCATGTCCAATCCTCCTCAGGATGCCGAGTATGATCGCCGAGATGACCTTGGTAGGGAGGAAAGAAGACCTTATGATCCCTATCGATCTCGGCCCTCACGCTCCCGCTCACCAGTTCGACCGGAACAAGAAAAATACAAGAGCTATCAAGGTCGTAGGGAGGAGGATAGACCACCATCTAAGGATTCCACTTCCTCCCATGAAAAGCGGAGTAGAGAGAAAACTCCTCCAAAGGAAACTGGGTCTCGAAGTAAGCAAAAAGTCCCTGCTACTAAACGACCTAGGACAGACAAGGGTTCTACAGAATCTTCTTCAGGAAGGGACACCGAATTAACAATCCTCGCTCCTCCTCCACCAGATGCGGGAACCGCAGTAAAGCTGGCATATTTAAAGGAGCAATTTCCCGAGCACTACTTCGAGACTCTGACCTTTCTACCTACCCTTGAACCTATTTCCTCTAATTGGGCAGATGAGGCCAAGGCAAAAATTGATTTGGTAGAAAAACAATATTCCGAGATGTTCAAGTATTCTCGCAATCTTTCTAGAATCATCCGCACTCTAATGACAAATGCTAACTCAATGCAAAAGACCGCGGAGGAGGATGCTAAGGCCTTAAAAACCTTAGGAAAAGACTTAGAAGACACTCAAGCTCAACTAGCTGTCGCTCAAAAGAACGCTTCTAACTTCAAACAACAGTTTGAGGACATGCAAAAGCGCTATCATGACCTGCTTGAATCCCACACTCAGGAGCGTTCTGAGTTGAAGAAGCAAGCTGACGAGGCCAAATCAGAGGCTGCTAAGACACGCCTTGCTTATGCTGAGCTTGAGCAAAAGAACGCCGAGTTAGCGAAGAGGAGTGCTGAATTAGAAAAGAAGAACGCGGACTTGGCTTCGAAGCTGTTGGAGGCAGAGAACAGGGCTGCTCTGCCTGAGGGCAATGTGGAATGCGCTATTAAATCTGCGGAGGAAACCCGCAAACAACTATCAGAGGCGGAGGCTGATATTCAGGGCTTCGGCGAGCTAATGATTGAATTCTTCGCGCACATTATTCGTCGTCGAAACATCTCTTGGATCGAGGACTATCCATCCACTCTGGTTCAAGTGTGGAATCAAATCGTTGAGTGGGAAAAAGAAGAACTTAAGGTCGATTCCCTTGATGAAGATAAGCTGATGGAGAAATACTTGAGAGACGACGAACCGGAGCGCCTAGCTGAAGGGCGCCGCCTAATTGCTGAGGCCATGGAAGAAGAGAGGCGGAAGTCTAAACAGAAAACCATTCCCGAAGCTGGCTCCTCTTCTTCTGCTCCTGCAACTTCCGAAGTAGAAGGGTATGATCCCGAAAACCCGGGAATTCCCCGGACAACTTTGCTATCTCCCATTCCTGAAATAACTCCAGAGGTAGTAGTCACCCCCGCTGAAAAGTCTTCAGAAGGTATTCCTATCTTTTCTCCTCAATTTGCCAAGGCTACTACTACCTTTGGCTACATGATTGAACGTTCGATAAGAAATCCTTTGCTTTCGCCTGAGTTGATAACCGATGTTTCTCATTCTGTAGGCGTTGAATCATCCGCAAAGACAGATGTAGCTCAAGGAGCTGTTGCTGGGACGAAGCCCGCTGATAGGGTCAAAGAAGGGGAAGACAAGGCTGCTTCTGCAGACCTGGGGGAAAGAAGTGAGCCAACTAAGGTCACTACTCCCCAGGATGAAGAAATGATTGCAGCTTTAAAAGACGACGGAGGAGACGAGGGGCATGATGAGGAACCGGAGGTTGCAATAACTGGGGAATCGAAAAGCGCTGATGACGTTACCTTGGCTGCCATGAAGGCTGATCAAGACAAGCGCTTGCAATTAAAGGCCGAAGAACTAGACCCTGAGGTCCTCAAGCCCCTCGCAGTTGTGGATGCAGGTTCAAGGTTAGTTGTTAAGCTCTCAACTAGATCTATTACCGAAGAACTTGCTAAAAAATCTTCTCTTGATTCCAGTGTCCCGCCCTCCGGGAAGAAGTCTGCTGGCTCCAGTACCACATCTTCAGGGAAAAAGAAATCAAAACGAATCTTGACTGAAGCCGAGAAGGAGGCAAAGGATACAGAGAAAGCTGCCAAGAAATCGAAGGCTCATTCCAAACCCAAATAGTGGGTTCCCCTGTATTTTTTTAGCATCTTTGTGAACCAATAAGTGCTGCTACAAAAGCAGCTTCCGCACTTTCTTTTTTGGTTATTTCCATGTGTCCCCAGTCAATTTCCATAAGTTATTCAATGCTTAACCATGCAATCTGAATGCTCCCAATCCTCTAACGGGATAGCATTTCCTGTATCATCAATACCTGTTGTTTTTCCTGGCATTTCTTTTATACTCTCTCTCATTCTCTTGAGAGTTAGAGTTCGAGCTTAGTCATCTATTCATTCCCCGGTCTCTCAACGGGAAAAGATTTCTTTCTCGGCGCTCGGTCGGAGACGCCTTTATACTCTCTTTCTCTCTGGAAAGTTAGAGTTCGAAGTAGAATCTCTTTTTCAGCGCTCAGTCGGAGACGCTTTTATACTCTCTCTCTTTCTCTGGAGAGTTAGAGTTAAGAATAGAATTTCCTTTTCAGCGCTCAGTCTGAGACGCTTTTATACTCTCTCTCTCTTTCTCTGGAGAGTTAGAGTTAAGAATAGAATTTCTTTTTCAGCGCTCAGTCTGAGACGCTTTTATACTCTCTCTCTTTCTCTGGAGAGTTAGAGTTAGAATGTCGTTTTCTCATTCTTTTACGTCTTATTGCACAAATAATCATTGTGCTTCTTTTTATGTCCAGACTGTTTTCAACCTTTTTTAGGCTCTGAGTTATCCTGTATTTTATAATCACAACAGAACAACTAATGAATGTAAATGCATAAAAGTAAATAACACACAATATTTTTATAGTGGTTCAGCTAAGTCGTAGCCTACGTCCACTTTATAGTCCTTTATTCATATCATCAGATTTTCCCAAGGCAAGGCATGTCTTGTTACAGAATTCACAGTAAAAATAACAAAAAATATAGCATTTCTAATCCAAATATCGCATTAAGTGTTGGGCATTCCATGCTCGAGGAACTTCTTCGCCATCTACGGTCGTTAACTTGAAGGTTCCTTTTTCAAGTTTCCGTTGGATGACAAAGGGTCCTTCCCATTTTGGGTCGAGGTGAGGAAGGGATGGAAAAACTCTCTTTAGCACCAAATCTCCTGGTTCAAAAGTTCTGAGGTGAACTTTTTTGTCATAATAGCGTGCCATCTGACGCCGATGTCTTGCTGCACGCAAGTCTGCTTCGTCCCTTTTCTCTTCGACTTCATCAAGAGACTCAAGTAAAAGTGCCCGATTCGTCATCGGGTCATAATACGTCACCCTGTGGGAAGGAACTTCCAGTTCAACTGGAATTACTGCTTCTGAACCAAAGGAGAGAGAGAAAGGGGTATGACCGGTAGCCGTTTTAAATGTTGTTCGATATGCCCACAAAGCTAGGGGCAATTCGTCAACCCATCTTGCCTTTGCACGCTCCAACCGTTTCTTGAGGATGGATTTTATAACCTTGTTTACTGCCTCTACTTGCCCATTCGATTGTGGATAGGCAACTGCAGTATATCGTTTGTCTATCTTATATTTCTGGCAAAAATTTCTGAATTCAGTGCTATCAAATTGGGTCCCGTTGTCAGTAACAATCGTCCTTGGGATCCCGAATCGGCATATAATATTTCTGACCACAAAACTTATCACCTTTCTTGTGGTGATCTTAGTCAAGGGCTCAGCTTCCACCCACTTTGTGAAATAATCCACGGCTACTATTGCATACTTAGCTCCTCCTTTAGCAATCGGTAAAACTCCAATGATATCAATTCCCCATGTGGCAAATGGCCAAGGACTCACCATCGATTTAAGCTGGGTTGACGGTGCCCTGGGGATTTTGGCGAATCTCTGGCACTTATCGCAGCGTCGTGAATAATCAGCTGCATCTTTATTGATCGTAGGCCAGAAGTATCCGTACCGCAATATTTTCTTTGCTAAAGTTTGACCTCCTGTATGATCTCCACACTCACCTTCGTGTACTTCTCTTAGTACACGCTTGATGTCGTCGTGTGCGATACATCGTAACAGGGGCATAGAAAATCCTTGTCTATAGAGAGTATTGTCTTGTACAACATATCTGGTAGCTTTGCGCACTACAGCTCTCTTTTCACTCTTCTTTGATGGGAGTGTCCCATTCTTAAGAAAATTCTTAATTGGAGTCATCCATGACTCCTTCTCTGGTTCCGCTTCAAAAGAGAATTCAATTTCCATTGACTCAAAGCTTGGCAACTCCAACGTTTCAATTGGAATTACCTCAGTCTCTTCTGGATTGTCGGAACTAGCCAACTTTGCCAGTCTATCAGCTTTCTGGTTTTCAACTCTGGGAATATGTGTTATGTTGTACCGCTCTAAGCTATTTAATAGCTCTTTCACTTTCTTGAGGTAGGCGATAAGCCGAGGTCCTCGAGCCGCAAATTCCTCTCGCACTTGGCAAACAACAATTTTAGAGTCACAAAATATGTCCATCATTTTTACCCCGAGGTCTTTAGCAAGTTTCAGCCCGGCAATCAGGGCTTCATACTCAGAGTCATTGTTAGTTGCCGAAAACTCTAATCGCAGGGCGTAATATAACGATCGTCCCTCGGGAGTAACTAAGACAATTCCAGCTCCGGACCTTCGGTCATTCTTGGCTCCATCTGTATATAATTTCCACGGATTCATCTCTATCTCATCCTCGGATTTAACCACTTGGTCATTGATTGTTTCCTCCTCTGGAATGGTGAACTCCGCAATAAAGTCTGCTAGAGCTTGCCCCCTGATTGACTTTCGTGGTTGAAAATTCAAATCAAACTGGCTTAGTTCTATGTTCCATTTGATCAACCTTCCCGATGCTTCGGGTCTCTGCAACACCTGTCTTAACGGCTGATCGGTGTATATGGTTATTGGATGGGCTTGGAAGTAGGGATGAATTTTTCGGGATGCAATCAGGAGGCTGTAAGCAAGCTTCTCAATCTTTGGGTAGTTGCGCTCTGCCGCTGCTAACTTCTTACTCACATAGTACACTGGCCTTTGTACTTTGTCTTCTTCTCGAACCAGGGCTGTGCTGACAGCGTGAGCCGAGACTGCTAGATAAACAAATAATTCTTCGTGATCTACGGGCTTTGATAAAATTGGCGGTTTCTCTAACAGCTCTAACAGATTTTGAAAGGCCTCAACACAATCGGGAGTCCACTGGAAGTTCTTCTTTCCCCTTTTTATCAAATCAAAAAACGGAACACACTTATCTGTGGCTTTGGAGATGAATCTACTCAACGCCGCTACCTTCCCTGCCAGACTTTGGACGTCTTTAATTCTCCTCGGTTCTTCGATATTTCTAATCGTTGCTATCTGGCTAGGGTTGATTTCAATTCCTCGGGAACTCACAATAAAGCCAAGAAATTTTCCCGACGCCACTCCAAATGAACATTTTAAAGGATTCAATTTCATACGGTATTTTCGCAAGATACCAAACATTTCCGCTAAGTCTTGCGTATGGCTGGAAGACTGCTTTGATTTAACAAGCATATCATCCACATAAACTTCCATAGTTTTTCCTATTTGATTATAAAACATTCTATTTACCAAGCGCTGATAAGTGGCTCCAGCGTTTTTTTAACCCGAATGGCATTACAACATAACAATATAGCCCCAAATTCGTAATGAAACTCGTATGCTCTTGGTCTGGTACATGCATAGGAATTTGGTTGTATCCAGAGTATGCGTCCATGAAAGAAAGAAGTTCATGACCTGCTGTCGAGTCTACAAGCTGGTCAATCCTGGGAAGTGGGAAACTATCTTTTGGGCAAACTTTATTTAAATCTGAAAAGTCAATACAAGTCCGCCACTTTCCGTTTGGCTTCTTTACCAAGACGGGATTCGATATCCAGTCGGGATAAGTCGAATCTCGAATAAATCCATTTTGCTTCAATTTCTCTACTTCCTCTTTGAGAGCAGCCGACCTCTCTGGGCCCAGCATGCGTCTCTTTTGCTTCACAGGCGGATGCTTCGGATTTACATTCAATTTGTGACTGATAATGGAAGGTGATATCCCACACATGTCAGCATGGGTCCAGGCGAACACATCTAAGTTTGCCTTCAAGAAGTCCGTCAGTTCTTCAGCGCGGCGTGGATCCAATTGAGAACCAATCTTCAAAACTTTCGTCGGATCAGCTTTATCAATGGGAATTTCCACTGTCGCTTCATTAGGAGTTGCATTCCTAGCCTCTGGTTCCTCGTCTTTTCTAGGATCCAGGTCTTCAGGCGTTCCTTTGGGCAACTCCCTCGGGTTCAATCTCTCTAATTGCTATGCCGAGTCCCCCTTTGAGGGAGACGAGGCATCCTTACTCTCAGCATTAACTCCTTTCATCAACATCTTCAGTTCGGCCACATAGCAGGCCCGTCCAGAAACCTGATCCCCTCTCATTACTCCAGTCCCGGCTTCGGTTGGGAACTTTAGTAACAAGCACCAAGGGGCGATACAAACTCTAAATTCGGCTAGGGCAGGTCTCCCTAAAAACGCGTTATATGGCGAATCTACGTCCAATACTACGAACTGCAGCATTCGCACTCTTCTACGTTCTCCTTGCCCTAGGGTCACGGGCAACTCTGTATATCCCATGGGAGCTGTCGTCGCTCCGTTGAAGCCTCTAATCCATCCTTCACAAGGTTTCAGATCTTCGGGCTCAAGCTTCATCTGATCAAATGACTTCTTGAACAAAATATTAAGGGAACTTCCGTTGTCTACTAATACCTTATGGACCAAGGCCGGCCCAATGGTGGTAGTAATAACCAACGGATCATTGGTGGGAGATTGTATCCCTGTGTTGTCTCGGCTGCGAAATACCACGTCGTCGAACATGGTTTTCTGTTGTTTTATGGGGGTGACATCTTCCAAATCGTCACCTTCATTCACATCTAGATGCTTGGCAGCATTCACATATTGGTCCATTGACCTGAAACTTCGGATTGCCGGGTGAGGTCCGCCTACTATGGAGTTGATGACGATCCCTTTACCTTTCTGCTGCGCGGTAGGCTTAGGAGCAGGTAGGATCTGTTTTGGAGCCTGCTCTCCTTGCCCCCTGTCCCTCGGGGCAACCTTGTACTCATCCAACTTTCCTTCACGCAGCAGCTTTTCAATTACATCCCTCAAATGCCGACATTCATTGGTCGAATGTCCATGTGTTCCGTGAAACAAGCAAAATTTCCCTGTCGCCATTTCTTTCTCGGTCGAATCACGAGGTGGCGGTCTTTTGTACTGCAACACATTGTACGTATCCAGGTAAATATTTTCCAGGGTGTCATTCAATGGTGTATAGTTCTCGTAGTTCTGGAATCGGGGCCTTTTGTTAGGGTCGCTTCCCCTATTTCTGTTTCTCCTATTACCGTTCGAATTACGGTTGTTGTTGTTTCCCCCATTTCCAGTATTGCTGTTTCCACCCTTGTTTCCTACATTTACTTCAACCTTGCCAGAACTTTCCCCAGACTGCTTCACGGCAATATTACTCTGCACATTCTCCTTTGAAGCTGTCTCAGACTTTCTCTTTCGGTTTGCCCTGGCCTCCTCTCGTCTTAAATAAATATCGGCTTTTTCGTAGAATATCGCCCTTGTGGGGGGTGTCTTCCCAGAAAGGTAGTCTCCAAACTCAGATTCAGGATCAACTCCTTCCTTCAATGCCATCAGAATAGTGGGCTCATGCGGGTCACTGACCTCAGTTACAGCTTGGTTAAAACGATCTAGATATGCCCTTAAAGACTCTCCCGGTGCCTGTTTGATTCTCGACAATTCAATAACACTCTTGGACTTTCGGGCATGTAGTCGGAACTGGTTCATGAAACGCTCGCTTAGTTCTTTGTAATTAGAAATTGAACGAGGAGGAAGTCGGGTAAACTAGAATAATGCCACATCTTCTAGGTAGATTGGGAATGCTTTGCACTTCACTTCATCAGGGGCAGCAGCGGCATTCATGAGCCACGAATACCGCATCAAATGCTGTCCTGGATCAGTCCTTCCGTTATATTTGTCCATCTGTGGCAAGTTAAAGCGTCGGGGAAACTGGAAGTCGAGGATATCGTCAGTGAACGGAGTATGGCTTCGCTCAATGCCATAGTCTTCATTTGTATAATTCCGGCTCTCGGACATAATTCGGCGAACCATTGCCTGTACATCAGCACTAGTTAGGGGCTGCTCAGGTTCCCTGGCCCTAGTATCCGAGTTCCTTCTGGGCTCTTGCTCAGGAGATGCCCTTCTTCTTCGAGCTGCCTCTGCTCGATTCCTTTCCCTGCGCTCCCGGTCGATCTCGGGAAGAGGGGACTGGAGTCTTTGCCCTCGAGTGGGGTCATCGTTTCCTAATGCTCGTGCGATATCCTCGCGAGATCCCAAAGATCCAAATGTTAGCTGCTCCACATTCTGAGGTCGTTCGAGTGGCCTCCGTTCACGGGGCCTCTCTTCCTCGGAAGATGAAGATTGATCTACTGGTGTGTGAAGAACCGGTGATGGAGTCCTTTGCCGACGGAGTTCACTAATCTCCCGACTCATGAGCCTCATATTTTCCTGCATCATGAGATTAGTGCGCTCGTGAACTCTCATAGCTTCCCTCGTGCTCTCAAGCATATCAAGCAAGCGCGAGAAATCTCCTTGAGTGATGGGCGCAGATGGATTGACCTGATCACCAACCCTGGCAGCTGGAATTGGAGCATTCGTGGGGACTCGAGTAGAGGTTCCAGCTTCACCAAGCATCGGGTCGGATCGGAGGTAGGAAGTCGGGTCGGATCGGAGCTGGGGTGCCTGGTCGGATCGGTGTGCAGCGAGCAACTCGGGTCGGTTCAGATTGGGGGAGTGCACTGCTTCAGAGTCTCCTACCCGGATCGGATCGGAGCTCTCCCCTTGCTGTCGGTTCGGATTTCCTGCATTGATTCTTCCTGCTGCTGAACTCTGTCCCCGAGACCTTGTTACAACATCATGTTGCTGATCTTCGCCAGCTCCATTTCCTTGAACAGACTGAACTTCCTTGCCTTTTCCTTTGGCCATGAGTCTTTGACAATTACTTCAACGAATGTAAGAAAGCGGAGAAACTTAAGGATTCACTTCTTTGAACTCAACGGTCCAAAAAGTAGAAAGAGATCCCGGAAAATAAAGAATTTAGATGAGGATTCTCAGTGAAAGCACCAAAATGTTAGACCCAAAAGTGGTTCTAACACCCAAATTGATTTGAAACAAGATAAAATGAGATAAAGATAAAAATGAACACGCAAGATTTATAGTGGTTCGGCGAACAAATGCCTACGTCCACTTATTTTTCACTATATTCAATAATTCAGTTGCAAATACAATGAAAGATTCACTCACAACTCACTTTTGTTCACTCAATTGACTAAAACAAGAAATAAAAGATGATTTGGATTCTCTGGGAGTTATGGAGTTCGAATGATGGAGGTGATTGAATTCTTTAAGTGCTGAAAAAAGATCCTTCTCTTTGTCTCCAGATGGGGTATTTATAGGTGTGAATTTGCTTGAGACTTGATCCGGGTCGGGCCACGTGTCATCCATCGCACTCTCTTCGGGTTCGGATGAACTATCAGGTTGACAACACATCAAAGGGAAGGACGTTAGGGGTAGGAATTAGTCATAGCCGGTCCGGTTCTCCAGGCGATTTTACAGGAGATTAACATGGATCATGGGTGCGGGTCGGAGATATGCAGGTAAGGGGTTCAGATAGGGATAACCGATCCGAACCGGATTGGTTTGGGTGTCTCTCCTTCTCTAAGCTATTCCGCTCCGCTCCAGTGCTGTGGCAAGCAGATGGCTTTCCGATCCATTCGAGATTTAAGTGCCTTCCGATCCGATTGGATATGCCTTACCAATCTATCCAGTAAGAGATCACCGATCCGAACAAAGAACTCTATCCGATCCGAACCAATATGCTGCTCTAACCCGATCCGAACAGAGGACCCTATCCTATCCGAACAACTGCAGCTATCAATCTGAATTGTAGTGTTTTCCTTCAATCCGAACCGAAGCCTTATAATTAAAAATACCCTTCAATGTTTGGTTTCTCGACTTTGTGTTGCCTAGTTCACAAAGTAGGCTAACACTCTACTAGATGCAAATGGTCATCCCATGATCCACCAAAATCCAATATACACGCTCTCAGTAGATCTTCCAATATACGATTCACCCTCTCCGTCTGACCGTCGGTCTGAGGATGATATGCGGTACTGAGATGTAATCTTGACCCTAGAGCCTCTTTCAAGCTCTTCCAAAACCCACTAGTGAACAACGGGTCTCGGTCACTCACAATGCTTTTGGGTACTCTATGAAATCTCACTACCCACTTCATATACAATTCTGCCAACTTGGCTGCCGTTCTGGTCGATTTGACTAGTATAAATCTTGCACTTTTAGTCAATCGATCCACAATTACCCAAATGCTATCTTATCCCGATCTAGTCCTTGGTAGGCCATCGATGAAATCCATCGAGACTTGCTCCCATTTCCATTCGGGAATTTCTAATGGTTGCAACAACCCACTAGGCTTATTTTGCTCGGCTTTAACTAGCTGGCAATTCATGCATTTGGATATAAACTCCCCAACGTCTCTTTTCATCCCTTCCCAGTAGTAAGTCTGTCTCATGTCTCGATACATCTTATTACCACCGTGATGTATAGTTAGTTTTGAGTGATGACATTCTCTAAGCACTTCATCTCTCAAACCATTCACGTTGGGCACAACTAATTTTCCATTCTTCCGAAGCCATCCATCTCGATCAAGCTCATACACATTCATCTCCTCATCGATACCCATCTCTAACTTGGAGATGATTTCCAATAGGTTAGGATCATCCCTCTGTCTAGAGCCGATCCGCTTAATCAAAGTGGGTCTGATCGTCAAACTAGCTAGCATAACTGAATCCAATTCGCACTTTGGTCTGAAATCAAACCCCGCGATATACTCCAATTGCTTCCATTCAAGAAACATTGCCCCTAAGCTGATATGTCTCCTACTCAAGGCATCGGCTACCGCATTACCCTTCCCAGGTGTGTATGCGATATCAAAATCATATGAAGCCAAGAACTCTAACCATCTCTGCTGATGGAGATTCAAATCTTTCTGGGAGAAGAGATACTTTAACGATTTATGATCGGTAAACAACTCGAATCTTTCTCCCAAGAGATAGTGTCTCCACATCTTCAGCGCAAACACAATCGCTGCTAATTCCAAATCATGGGTAGGATACTTCTTCTCATGCGGCTTTAGTTGTCGACTAGCATAAGCTACAACCCTACCTCCTTGCATCAATACTGCACCCAGTCCGGTACCACAAGCATCCATGTATACCGTCATCTCTTCATTCCCTTTAGGAATGACTAACACTGGCGCACGCGTCAACCTCTCTTTTAGACTCTTGAAGGCATCCTCACACACTCCGTCCCAGACGAAGGACTGGTTCTTCTTAGTCAATTGAGTCAACGGTGCTGCTATCTTGGAGAAGTCTTGGATAAACTTACGATAATATCCAGCTAATCCCAAGAAACTTCTTACATCTGTTGCATTCTTGGGCGTAGGCCAATCCTGTACCGTAGCCACCTTCGCAGGGTCCACGGCAATACCATTCTCTGAAACAACATGACCCAAGAATCTTACTTCCCTTCTCCAAAAATGACACTTAGAGAATTTTGTTTTCAATTGGTGTTTCCTCAACACCTCCATCACTATCCTCAAGTGTCCCTTGTGTTCCTCCTCTGTCCTTGAGTAAACAAGGATATCATCCACGAACACAAGAACAAACTTATTCAACTAATCCCTAAATACTCGATTCATAAGATCCACAAAATAGGCTGGTGCATTGGTCAACCTAAATGGCATGACCAACCACTCATAAAATCCAGACGGCGTCCTAAATGCCGTTTTCGGAACACTCTCATCCGCTACTCGTAGCTGGTGAAATCCTGTCGCGAGGTCCAACTGGGAGAACACTCTAGCTCCTTCCAGCCGATCAAACAAATCATCTATCCGTGGTAGAGGATACTTATTCTTCCTCGTTACCTTATTCAACTCGCGATAGTCCACACACAAACGAAGGGAACCACCTGCCTTAGTGGCAAACACAACTGGTGCTCCCCACTCGGAGACACTCCTTCTAATAAATCCCTTCTTCAAAAGATTGCTGACTTGCACCCCGAGCTCTCGCTGCTCCCTTGGTGCCATACGACGAAGTGGCATCACTTTAGTTCTGGCATCTTTCACTAAATCAATACGGAACTCAATCTCTCGGTGTGGTGGAAGCCCGGTCACCTCCTCGAAGACGTCCGGATACTGGCTAACCACGGGCACATCTGACAACTCATCCTGCGGGATGTCGAGGGAATTTACAAAACTAGCCATAACCCCATCACTAGGTAGACTACCAAACACTACCCTCCGCCCATCATCCGTCCTCACTGTCACCAAAAAGCCCTCACAGTCTACCACCACCCCGTATCTTTGG
The DNA here is from genome assembly GCA_030737875.1 of Allium sativum. NCBI lineage: Eukaryota > Viridiplantae > Streptophyta > Magnoliopsida > Asparagales > Amaryllidaceae > Allium > Allium sativum. The sequence goes on along the minus strand of CM060916.1, from coordinate 741,786,154 downwards.
AGCCAATCGACTCCCAATATAATGCCATACCCAATAAAGCCCAAAACAAAGCAATCACGTACAAACATACATTCATGACTCGATAAGACCAAATTCCTGCAAATCATACTAAGGCTAGTCGAACCACCAATCGGGTTCGTCACAACCAATGGTCTATCGACTATCTCGGGTTCCAGTCCCAACCTATCTACCAGGTCACTAGATATGAAGGAACGGGAAGCCCCAGTATCAAACAAAACTCGAACTGGTACATCATAAATAGAAAGCATACCTTGAATAACAACATTCTTTCCTTTCTCCGCCGCAGTTGGGGCATTCGACGAAGAAGGAACAACATCAATAGCATATGCTTTCACAATCTGCTTCTCCTTAAGAGGTTGCGGACACTTATCCTTATGATGTCCCATTTGACCACAGTTGTAGCACTTCCTTTCCGCTGGCTTGGCCCGACATTCTTTAGCATAATGGCCCTTCTTTCCACAGCTGAAGCACTCAACATGCTTCTTGCTCTTTTTCTGGCCACCTTTAGATTGGTCCTGCTTCCTCTTATTCTGAGAGTTATTCTTGCCTCCACCGCCTGCTTGCGGCTTTGGCCCTTCTGCAGATGCAGCCTCAGTCTTTGATTTAGGGTAAAGACTCTCTGATCTCAAAGCTTTTCCCACAATCGATTCAAAAGTCTCATCGATGTGGTTGATAAGCCTTTCCCCCAAGTGCCCATCCAAACCAGTAATGAACTTCTCATTCTTCTTCTCAGGAGTATCAATAAGAGACAGTCCATAATTCGACAAATTGTCGAACTCAGCAATATAATCAGAAATTGCCCTTCCGTTCTGCTTGAGTTCCAAGAACCTCTTAAACAACACTGACTTCTGGGCAGCTGGAATGAACTTCTCGCTAAAGCGAGCCTTGAACTGATCCCAAGTAACCTGATCCTCTGGAGTAGCTGTTCTAATGGCATTCCACCAATTCATCGCTCGCCCTTGCAGCTGACGAGACGCTAGCCTTCTCTTCATCGCATCCTCAAGACCCAAGTCATCGAAGATACGGTCACAGCTATCCATCCAATCTTGAACATCTGTGGCCGACTCCGTTCCGTGGAACGGCTTTCCACCAAGATTAGTGTAATCCTTGCACAACTTGGCAAATCGACCCTAGGCGCCTACACTACTGGGCCGACACCAACTCCGGGATTGGGAACTGCCCCTTGCACTTCTCTAAGCATGTCTCTCATGAGGTTAGTAAACATCGCCCTCATGTCAGCGGCATTCCCTTGGTTGGTCCCTCTACCAGCACCCCTCGTGTCTCGGCTCATCGTCAATCTGGAAAAGGGAAACGATTAACGACCCCATAGTGGTGCTAGTGCAGTGCGACTTCATTCTTATACTACTAATAGTATATATATACATAGCTTTTAAAAACCAAAATAATTACAAATACGCACTCTCATATACGTACTAACTCTCCCTAGTGTCTTTCCCTAGGTTAACTACGCAACCTAGAGCTCTGATACCAAGTGTGACGGCCCGCCCCGCACCAACCGACATTTACTCCAAAGGTGCGCTGTACACATATCCAATTGGCACAGAACAGGTCGTCAGAAGGAAAAGGAAGAAGGAAATGGACATACAAAGAACCTGTAGAATGTCTCACAGCGCATAGAACAAAATATAATAATAACATACTTGACATAAAACAGGAGAGACAGTGCTTAAGCTGAAAATCAGAACTAAATATCATAGCAGCGGAAATCCAAAATATAGCTTATTACAACTTTCAAACTGTCTCAAAGCAAAAGTAAGATAAAGGAGGTACACTACTAATGCCCAAGTAGCGACCACCAACGACACTGGGAGAATGTGTGTGTATATATATATATATCATACGTGGAAGCCTCCTGCCCGCCTCCGAATCAGCTATTCGCGCATCACCAGCTAACCTGTCTCTAGTCTGCTCGTGTGAGCACCCAGAGTAATAAGAGGAGACATAAAACTATGGGTCAGACATAAAGCCTGGTACGAGCGATAAGCATCTAAAGTGAACAATAACAGGTAGACTAAAACATACCTGAACCTGGACCTGCAACCAAAGAGTTAGCACTACATACTGTACAACACTCTAAGGTACCATATCAAACGGTGTAAAGATACGGAGGTGGGGGAGGTGTGCATGTCATAATGATGGAAAACAATCAAACATAGCATCCATCCTCACATCTCTCACTCAGTGCATAAAGCATACGATATTCACCACTTCGATCACCCAACATACCTTGCTACGATCACTCTGCCCCATGAAGTCATAAATGGCTTCACTGCACTGATAACGTAGCCACAAATTCTTCACTATATCCACTTTGCCCCATGGAGTCACAAGAACCCCACTGCACTGGCTCATAGCCTTACTAATCCTTACTATGTCCACTCTGCCCCATGGAGTCGCAATGACCCCACTGCACTGGCTCATAGTCTTACTACGCATCACCTTGCCCCTCAGGTCATAATGACCCTACTGCACTGATAACGTAGTCTTGCTACCATCACTTTGCCCCTCATGTCGTAAGGACCCTACTGCACTGATAAGTAGCCATCATTCATTTTTAGTGGTGAATCGAAGTTATGAACATCGATAACTCCTTAGCACACGTCCCGCAGCAAAGTCCAACCATGAAGTGAACTCATTGGTTCCCAACTGGATCCTGAGCTCTAACTTCCCATATCGGACTACCTTTACATCTCGGGTTATTGGTCAATACTGGGTCGGGTCGGTTTCCTCCTCAAGTTATCGGTTCGGATCGGGTATCCTGCGTTGCGTCAGTTCAGATCTTCTTCTATAACGGTTCGGGTCGGGTGTCCTCCATCAGGTCGGGTCGGGTCTCCTTCTGGTATGGTTCGGGTCGGGTGTCTCTCCTCGAGTCGGGTCGGGTGTCATTCCCCTCTAGTTCGTGCTTCTGTTCCGATCCGTGGCCATGCTTCCTTTGCATGCTTCCGCTCCGATCCGCCTTCATACTTCCACTCCGATCCCTACTCCCTAATCCGATCCGATCCCAGTTCAGCTAGCGTGGCCTTCCTTTTTGCCAATTTTCCTAAGTGTTGGGTTCCGACCCAATCGGATTCCTTGCTCAGTTCAACATATCCGATCCGAGCCCCCTATCCGATCCGATCCGAACCCTGCATTGTTTTCTGAAACTGTTCCAGCAAGTGTTTACGCCATTCGACGACGTTTTCGACCATTCTAACTATTGAAACCAATCACAAAGCATTTCATACAGTCATAGCAACATGCATAATCAACCATAAACAACAAAACATCAATATGATAGATTAAAATGGATCAAACATACCCAAAAATCCCATATTTTCCCTTAAGCATGTTTAGGTGAAACTAATGATAGGATTAACAAAACTTAACCAAATTAACCCAAATTCATATCAGAGGTCTAAAACATCATTTAAGAATTTCTAAACATTTTTCCAGAATTTATTAGTGTATAAATTCGCTAATCTTCACTAATTACCCTTAACTAGCCATAATTAGTGTAAAACTATGCAAATCACTCACCTTAGCCACAAATAAACTAAGATCTGAAATAATTCTCTGATTTGATGTGAATCTCAATGCCAAACAGCAGCTCCAATGTTGATTTGGTGTAGATCTTCCTTGATTAGGGGTTGTTAAGCTTAATCCTTGACAAAAAGATGATTTGGAGGTGATTTAGAGGTTGGAGGCCATTTTTAGGGATCTTTGGTGATAGGTGGAGGCTAGAAAACTGAAATGGAATGATCCTCTATCTCATTTCAGCCTTCCCATAACCCTAATCCCGAAATGGGTTATGGGCCTATCCACTAATCACCCGATTTGGTCCGGTTAAGCAGTTTTTTTCACCCTCCAAACCTTATTTCAGCCATATCTCCCAAACGGTAAGTCCATTTGACTATTATGACCACTCTACGGAAAGGCAAACCATCAAACGAATCTAATAGAAGTGGTTTCAGGTCAAAATTCCTTTCCAATCAAAAGTTATGGCCAAAATAATACCAACTAAGGGCAAAATGGTCATTTAAAAATCGACAAAAATCATAAGCACGGGAAATGACTCTAATGGATGTTTCCCAAAGTCACATGACCATAAGACTTCACATGGGAAAGAAATAAATATTCTACAATCCTATGATGTGTAGAATACGGGTCATTACACTCTCCCCCCCTTAAGAAATTTCGCCCCCGAAATTCCCTAATCAAAACATACACAAAGGTCCCGCATGCCTATCAACCATAAAACAACAATCAAACATGCAAACAAGCAAAATAAGTCTATCCTAGCATACGGAATAACTAAATTACAAAGTAAATCTTACCAGGCAAAGAGTTCTGGATATGCCTTCCTAATGCCCTCCTCTGTCTCCCAAGTACAATCATTCTTGTCCTCGCCCCACTGAACCTTGACTAGCTTCACCGCCTTCCATCGAAGTTGCTTCGTATCGTGCCCAACAATACGAATCGGCTTGCGATTCCCAACCGCCTCGGGTTCTACTTCGAAGTCCTCTAACTGATCAGGTGAAATAGTCATATCTGAGTCGTGGACGAACTTCCTTAGTTGGGAAACATGAAATACATTGTGAACTCCCGCCATTTTCTCTGGTAAGCCAACTCTATATGCCAAATTCCCGACTAGTTCAAGAACAGGGAATGGGCCAACAAATCTTGGTGCCAACATGCCTCTCCTGCCAAATCGAATCACGCTCTTTAACGGAGAGATCTTGACGAACACAAAGTCACCAACGGAGAATTTCAAGTCTCTTCTCCTCTTATCGGCATAACTCTTCTGCCTATCCTGAGCAGCTTTCATTCGTTGTTGAATGACCTTAATCTTATCTGAAGTTTCCCTCACAACATCTGGTCCAAGCACAAACTTCTCGCCAGTCTCTATCCAACATGATGGTGAGTTGCACGGTCTTCCATACAAAGCTTCATATGGAGCCATACCGATACTGGATTGGTAGCTATTATTATATGCAAACTCTATTAGATGCAAATGGTCATCCCATGATCCACAAAAATCCAATATACACGCTCTCAATAGATCTTCCAATATACGATTCACCCTCTCCGTCTGACCGTCGGTCCGAGGATGATATGCGGTACTGAGATGTAATCTTGACCCTAGAGCCTCTTGTAAGCTCTTCCAAAACCCACTAGTGAACAACGGGTCTCGGTCACTCACAATGCTTTTGGGTACTCCATGAAATCTCACTACCCACTTCATATACAATTATGCCAACTTGGCTGTCGTTCTGGTCGATTTGACTGGTATAAATCTTGCACTTTTAGTCAATCGATCCACAATTACCCAAATGCTATCATATCCCGATCTAGTCCTTGGTAGGCCATCGATGAAATCCATCGAGACTTGCTCCCATTTCCATTCGGGAATTTCTAATGGTTGCAACAACCCACTAGGCTTCTTTTGCTCGGCTTTAACTAGCTGGCAATTCATGCATTTGGATATAAACTTCCCAACGTCTCTTTTCATCCCTTCTCAGTAGTAAGTCTGTCTCATGTCTCGATACATCTTATTACCACCGGGATGTATAGTCAGTTTTGAGTGATGACATTCTCTAAGCACTTCATCTCTCAAACCATTCACGTTGGGCACAACTAGTTTTCCATTCTTCCGAAGCCATCCATCTCGATCAAGCTCATACACATTCATCTCCTCATCGATACCCATCTCTAACTTGGAGATGATTTCCAATAGGTTAGGATCGTCCCTCTGTCTAGAGCCGATCCGCTTAATTAAAGTGGGTCTGATCGTCAAACTAGCTAGCATAACTGAATCCAATTCGCACTTTTGTCTGAAATCAAACCCCGCGATATACTCCAATTGCTTCCATTCAAGAAACATTGCCCCTAAGCTGGCATGTCTCCTACTCAAGGCATCGGCTACCGCATTACCCTTCCCAGGTGTGTATGCGATATCAAAATCATATGAAGCCAAGAACTCTAACCATCTCTGCTGATGGAGATTCAAATCTTTCTGGGAGAAGAGATACTTTAACGATTTATGATCGGTAAACAACTCGAATCTTTCTCCCAAGAGATAGTGTCTCCACATCTTCAGCGCAAACACAATCGCTGCTAATTCCAAATCATGGGTAGGATACTTCTTCTCATGCGGCTTTAGTTGTCGACTAGCATAAGCTACAACCCTACCTCCTTGCATCAATACTGCACCCAGTCCGGTACCACAAGCATCCGTGTATACCGTCATCTCTTCATTCCCTTTAGGAATGACTAACACTGGCGCACGCGTCAACCTCTCTTTTAGACTCTTGAAGGCATCCTCACACACTCCGTCCCAGACGAAGGACTGATTCTTCTTAGTCAACTGAGTCAACGGTGTTGCTATCTTGGAGAAGTCCTGGATAAACTTACGATAATATCCAGCTAATCCCATGAAACTTCTTACATCTGTTGCATTCTTGGGCGTAGGCCAATCCTGTACCGTAGCCACCTTCGCAGGGTCCACGGCAATACCATTCTCTGAAACAACATGACCCAAGAATCTTACTTCCCTTCTCCAAAAATGACACTTAGAGAATTTTGTTTTTAATTGGTGTTTCCTCAACACCTCCATCACTATCCTCAAGTGTCCCTTGTGTTCCTCCTTTGTCCTTGAGTAAACAAGGATATCATCCCCGAACACAAGAACAAACTTATTCAACTGATCCCTAAATACTCGATTCATAAGATCCACAAAATAGGCTGGTGCATTGGTCAACCAAAATGGCATGACCAACCACTCATAAAATCCAAACGGCGTCCTAAATGCCGTTTTCGGAACACTCTCATCCGCTACTCGTAGCTGATGAAATCCTGTCGCGAGGTCCAACTGGGAGAACACTCTAGCTCCTTCCAGCTGATCAAACAAATCATCTGTCCGTGGTAGAGGATACTTATTCTTCCTCGTTACCTTATTCAACTCGCGATAGTCCACACACAAACAAAGGGAACCATCTGCCTTAGTGGCAAACACAACTGGTGCTCCCCACTCGGAGACACTCCTTCGAATAAATCCCTTCTTCAAAAGATTGCTGACTTGCACCCCGAGCTCTCGCTGCTCCCTTGGTGCCATACGACGAAGTGGCATCACTATAGGTCTGGCATCTTTCACTAAATCAATACGGAACTCAATCTCTCGGTGTGGTGGAAGCCCGGTCACCTCCTCGAAGACGTTCGGATACTGGCTAACCACGGGCACATCTGACAACTCATCCTGCGGGATGTCGAGGGAGTTTACAAAACTAGCCATAACCCCATCACTAGGTAGACTACCAAACACTACCCTCCGCCCATCATCCGCCCTCACTGTCACCAAAAAGCCCTCACTGTCTACCACCACCCCGTATCTTTGGAGCCAATCGACTCCCAATATAATGCCATACCCAGTAAAGCCCAAAACAAAGCAATCACATACAAACATACATCCATGACTCGATAAACCAAATTCCTGCAAATCATACTAAGGCTAGTCGAACCACCAATCGGGTTCGTCACAACCAATGGTCTATCGACTATCTCGGGTTCCAGTCCCAACCTATCTACCAGGTCACTAGAAATGAAGGAACGGGAAGCCCCGGTATCAAACAAAACTCGAACTGGTACATCATAAATAGAAAGCATACCTTGAATAACAACATTCTTTCCTTTCTCCGCCGCAGTTGGGGCATTCGACGAAGAAGGAACAGCATCAATAGCATATGCTTTCACAATCTGCTTATCCTTAAGAGGTTGCGGACACTTATCCTTATGATGTCCCATTTGACCACAGTTGTAGCACTTCCTTTCCGTTGGCTTGGCCCGACATTCTTTAGCATAATGGCCCTTCTTTCCACAGCTGAAGCACTCAACATCCTTCTTGCTCTTTTTCTGGCCACCTTTAGATTGGTCCTGCTTCCTCTTATTCTGAGAGTTATTCTTGCCTCCACCGCCTGCTTGCGGCTTTAGCCCTTCTGCAGATGCAGCCTCAGTCTTTGATTTAGGGTAAAGACTCTCTGATCTCAAAGCTTTTCCCACAATCGATTCAAAAGTCTCATCGTTGTGGTTGATAAGCCTTTTCCCCAAGTACCCATCCAAACCAGTAATGAACTTCCCATTCTTCTTCTCAGGAGTATCAATAAGAGACAGTCCATAATTCGATAAAGTGTCGAACTCAGCAATATAATCAGAAACTTCCCTTCCGTTCTGCTTGAGTTCCAAGAACCTCTTAAACAACACTGACTTCTGGGCAGCTGGAATGAACTTCTCGCTAAAGCGAGCCTTGAACTGATCCCAAGTAACCTGATCCTCTGAAGTAGCTGTTCTAATGGCATTCCACCAATTCGTCGCTCTCCCTTGCAGCTGACGAGACGCTAGCCTTCTCTTCATCGCATCCTCAAGACCCAAGTCATCGAAGATACGGTCACAGCTATCCATCCAATCTTGAACATCTGTGGCCGACTCCGTTCCGTGGAACGGCTTTCCACCAAGATTAGTGTAATCCTTGCACAACTTGGCGAAATCGACCCTAGGCGCCTACACTACTGGGCCGACACCAACTCCGGGATTGGGAACTGCCCCTTGCACTTCTCTAAGCATGTCTCTCATGAGGTTAGTAAACATCACGCTCATGTCAGCGACATTCCCTTGGTTGGTCCCTCTACCAGCACCCCTCGTGTCTCGGCTCATCGTCAATCTGGAAAAGGGAAACGATTAACGACCCCATAGTGGTGCTAGTGCAGTGCGACTTCATTCTTATACTACTAATAGTATATATATACATAGCTTTTAAAAACCAAAATAATTACAAATACGCACTCTCATATACGTACTAACTCTCCCTAGTGTCTTTCCCTAGGTTAACTACGCAACCTAGAGCTCTGATACCAAGTGTGACGGCCCGCCCCGCACCAACCGACATTTACTCCAAAGGTGCGCTGTACACATGTCCAATTGGCACGGAACGGGTCGTCATAAGGAAAAGGAAGATGGAAATGGACATACAAAGAACCTGTAGAATGTCTCACAGCGCATAGAACAAAATATAATAATAACATACTTGACATAAAACAGGAGAGACAGTGCTTAAGCTGAAAATCAGAATTAAATATCGTAGCAGCGGAAATCCAAAATACAGCTTATTACAACTTTCAAACTGTCTCAAAGCAAAAGTAAGATAAAGGAGGTACACTACTAATGCCCAAGTAGTGACCACCAACGACACAGGGAGAATGTGTGTGTGTGTATATATATATATATATATATATATATATCATACGTGGAAGCCTCCTGCCCGCCTCCGAATCAGCTATTCGCGCATCACCAGCTAACCTGTCTCTAGTCTGCTCGTGTGAGCACCCAGAGTAATAAGAGGAGACATAAAACTCTGGGTCAGACATAAAGCCTGGTATGAGCGATAAGCATCTAAAGTGAACAATAACAGGTAGACTAAAACATACCTGAACCTGGACCTGCAACCAAAGAGTTAGCACTACATACTGTACAACACTCTAAGGTACCATATCAAACGGTGTAAATATACGGAAGTGGGGGAGGTGTGCATGTCATAATGATGGAAAACAATCAAACATAGCATCCATCCTCACATCTCTCACTCAGTGCGTAAAGCATACGATATTCACCACTTCGATCACCCAACATACCTTGCTACGATCACTCTGCCCCATGAAGTCATAAATGGCTTCACTGCACTGATAACGTAGCCACAAATTCTTCGCTATGTCCACTTTGCCCCATGGAGTCACAAGAACCCCACTGCACTGGCTCATAGCCTTACTATTCCTTACTATGTCCACTCTGCCCCATGGAGTCGCAATGACCCCACTGCACTGGCTCATAGTCTTACTACGCATCACCTTGCCCCTCAGGTCATAATGACACTACTGCACTGATAACGTATTCCTACTACCATCACTTTGCCCCTCAGGTCGTAAGGACCCTACTGCACTGATAAGTAGTCATCATTCATTTTTAGTGGTGAATCGAAGTTATGAACATCGATAACTCCTTAGCACACGTCCCGCAGCAAAGTCCAACCATGAAGTGAACTAATTGGTTCCCAACTGGATCCTGAGCTCTAACTTCCCATATCGGACTACCTTTGCATCTCGGGTTATTGGTCAATACTGGGTCGGGTCGGGTTCCTCCTCAAGTTATCGGTTCGGATCGGGTATCCTGCGTTGCGTCAGTTCAGATCTTCTTCTATAACGGTTCGGGTCGGGTGTCCTCCATCAGGTCGGGTCGGGTCTCCTTCTGGTATGGTTCGGGTCGGGTGTCTCTCCTCGAGTCGGGTCGGGTGTCATTCACCTCTAGTTCGTGCTTCTGTTCCGATCCGTGGCCATGCTTCCTTTGCATGCTTCCGCTCCGATCCGCCTTCATACTTCCGCTCCGATCCCTACTCCCTAATCCGATCCGATCCCAGTTCAGCTAGCGTGGCCTTCCTTTTTGCCAATTTTCCTAAGTGTTGGGTTCCGACCCGATCGGATTCCTTGCTCAGTTCAACATATCCGATCCGAGCCCCCCTATCCGATCCGAACCCTGCACTGTTTTCTGAAACTGTTCCAGCAAGTGTTTACGCCATTCGACGACGTTTTCGACCATTCTAACTATTGAAACCAATCACAAAGCATTTCATACAGTCATAGCAACATGCATAATCAACCATAAACAGCAAAACATCAATATGATAGATTAAAATGGATCAAACATACCCAAAAATCCCATATTTCCCCTTAAGCATGTTTAGGTGAAACTAATGATTGGATTAACAAAACTTAACCAAATTAACCCAAATTCATATCAGAGGTCTAAAACATCATTTAAGAATTTCAAAACATTTTTCCAGAATTTATTAGTGTATAAATTCGCTAATCTTCACTAATTACCCTTAACTAGCCATAATTAGTGTAAAACTATGCAAATCACTCACCTTAGCCACAAATAAACTAAGATCTGAAATAATTCTCTGATTTGATGTGAATCTCAATGCCAAACAGCAGCTCCAATGTTGATTTGGTGTAGATCTTCCTTGATTAGGGGTTGCTAAGCTTAATCCTTGACCAAAAGATGATTTGGAGGTGATTTAGAGGTTGGAGGCCATTTTTAGGGATCCTTGGTGATAAGTGGAGGCTAGAAAACTAAAATGGAATGATCCTCTATCTCATTTCAGCCTTCCCATAACCCTAATCCCGAAATGGGTTATGGGCCTATCCACTAATCACCCGATTTGGCCCGGTTAAGCAGTTTTTTTCACCCTCCAAACCTTATTTCAGCCATATCTCCCAAACGGTAAGTCCGTTTGACTATTATGACCACTCTACGGAAAGGTAAACCATCAAACGAATCTAACAGAAGTGGTTTCAGATCAAAATTCCTTTCCAATCAAAAGTTATGGCCAAAACAGTACCAACTAAGGGCAAAATGGTCATTTAAAAATCGACAAAAATCATAAGCATGGGAAATGACTCTAATGGATGTTTCCCAAAGTTACATGACCATACGACTTCACATGGGAAAGAAATAAATATTCTACAATCCTATGATGTGTAGAATACGGGTCATTACAACATCCTTTATATTTTAAGAATGTTCCTTATAATTTCAAATATAGTTTTTTTTAAGAAAACGACAAAATGGCTAATTTATAAAAATTAAACAAATATCCTTAAGCAAACCAAAACACAATTATATTCAAACTAAAAGTCTAATACAAACTAATTAACTAAGCCTATTCCTTAATCTCATACCTTTTGTTCTTATTCTTGAGGGTGGCATTCTATAAGGCAAAATTTCCAAAAATCACATGTGACACCCCGTATTTTTCGGGAAATACGTTAAGTAAAAAATCAGAGAATAATTAAATTATAACAAAAAATTTAAGGGAAACAGGTTACTCCATTACGTTCATCTTGAAATTCTGCTTGGAATAGAGTCCAAGTTTGCGCAAATCGGACTCCGTATGAAGAAGATACGGCCTTCGGAAGTTTCAATAAAACCAACCCGAAATTCAAAAATTCAGATTTCGAAATTCAAAACAGACACCCGGGCTGGGCGGGAAAATTCCCACCCAAGACCCAGGTCGACACTAAGGTCGACCTTAGGGTCGACCTCCCACTCCCCCTCCCCCTTTCCAGATCCGGAGACAGATCCATTTTTCTGTACCTGGACGCCTTTCTGACCGGATTCGTGAGCTCTAACCTATTTAAACAGCCCCCAAAACCTAGCTTTCTCTCCACACAATTTCATTCTGCCTGTACTCTTCCTCTATTCTAATTAAAAATAAGAATGGGTCGCTACTCTGCTGAAATCTAAGCTAGAACTAGTGCATCTTCTTCCAATCTGAATAGAATTAAAAGAACGACTAATCTACATCAAAGGAAAGCTATTCAGCTTCAGAAAACAGATTTCAGAAAAACAAGACTTGCCTATATTTTGTAAGTACAGTTATATTTCCGAATTAAACATTAATTGGAAGTCATGTCTTGTAAGAAACTGATATTAGAACGGTGCCTATTAGTTTATCTATGTGGATTCTTGTTTATTCATGCGATTTTCCTATGTTATATTCTTGCGATGAAACTATTGCCTATGACTATGAGACCTTTGCCTAAGACTATGACCATGAAACTGTTGCCTATGAAATTATTGCCTATGACTATGATTCGTGAATATGAGACCGTTGCCTACGACTATGATTCATAACTATGAGACTATTGCCTATGACATTGATTATGAAATTATTGTGATTAGTCGCCCATGACTATTGTGGTTAATTGCCTATAACTATTGTACTTAGTTGCTTATGCCTATTCCCACTGTTATAATTAAACAATCATGTTGTACCTTGAACTGACATTATGTTGGACCAAATCACCTATGCCTATTCCCTTAATTATATTGGATCTCATATTTAGTGTGTAACTTGGCTAGTTTATTCCTATTCACTATTATGTACATCGAACCTATTGGAGCCATTATTTTTGTATGCCTATTCTTTTATATCAATTCTTGTGTTTATCCCCTATTCCTTTTGTTAGTGTCATTTCATGAGTACTTAGAAAACTTGTGAAATCATGTTACACATACGATTATGATGCGGGGATTGGGCGTAGCTTAATTAAGTTAATTTGGCATAATAAATATGTTGGCATAATCTAAATTGGCTATAATAGTGGATAATTTACATGCATATTAGACTTGGGCATAAATTGATAAATTTTAATTGGCCGCAAAGTATGTAATTGGCATGTAAACCAAGTTTTGGACATAAACGGTAAACTAGAATATTAAATCTAGTTTTGACATGAACTGTAAATTGGAATATTAATCTAGATTGGACATGAACTGAAAAAGGGGAATATTAAATCTAAATTTGTATAAACTGCAGGTTGGGCTAATTGATAGGTAAATCAAGTTTTGGGCATAGAATATAAGTATGTTAATTGGTATGACAAATGAATATGATCTAGGCTAAATTGATTTATGGAAAATTTACATATTAGAGAAGAGGAAAATGCCTAACCCGAGGTTAGATTGAGTTGTGGTGTAAAACTGCACGGAACTGCCCGGCACATCTAGTAACCACAACAATACATGTCTAATGTGCGAGGTTAGTGCATCAAGCCCAGAAAGACCCAAGGTTAGACTGAGTTGTGGTGTAAAACTGCCCGGAACCGACCGGCACATCCAGTAACCACAACAATACCTGTCTAATGTGAGTGGTTGGTGCTTTAATTAACTAATTAAAGCTCATGAACAATCAAGCTAGAAATGATGAGGTTAAGTAAACACTTAACCAACTTAACAAGTTAACACGGCAAGATTTGTGGGGGATTAAGTAACTAAGGAAACACTTAACCATTATAACATGTAAACTAGACAAGTGGGTAAGGTTAAGTAAATGTTTAACCGTTATAACATGCAACTAGACGAGATGGTAGGGTTAAGTAAACTTAGAACACTTAGCCGTTATAGCATGATAAATAAACAGGGTTAAGTTAATGAGAGACACTTAACTAGTATAACCTGACAAACGAGTAAGGCTAAGGAACACTTAACCAATTTGACATGATGTAGGGGTGGGTTAAGTCAACATGAACCGCTAGATAACGCTTAACCAATTTGACATGATATATGGGTAGGTTAAGTCAACGTAAACTACGGGATAACACTTAACCAATTTAACATAACAAGTGAATGGATTAAGTTAACTTGAATTGACTGATGACACTTAACCAATCCAATATGACGAGATAGAGAACTAAGTAGTAAACCTTAGTTAAAAGGGCTAAGTTGCAAACCTTAGTTAAGAAAACGAACGATTCAGGAAACTAAGTAGTAAACCTTAGTTAAGAGAACTAAGTAGTAAACCTTAGTCAAGAAAACCAAGTAGAATACGAGGAGGAGAAAACGTCCATCTGATCATGAAGAAGGCTCCAATGAACTGGGTTACGAAGCATGCGGCTTTGAGGGGACGTGAGGGTACTCTTGGTATCCCTCTGTGAGGCTGCAGATGATCCTCCTGCGCTCACAGAGGTTAAGGTCTGCGGTAGAAGAGCCAAGGGTATGCCTTGTGTAACGACCCGTATTCTACGCACCATAAGACCGTAGGATATTTGTTTCTTTCACATACGAAGTTGTATGGTCATGTAACTTTGGGAGACAACTATTGGGGTCATTTCCCATGTTCATGATTTTCCTCCGATTTTTAAATGACCATTTTACCCCTAGTTATCACTGTTTTGGCCATAACTTTTGACTGGAAAGGAATTTTGACCTGAAACCACTTCCATTGGCTCCGGATGATGGTTTACAATTCCGTTGAGTGGTCACATTAGCCAAACGGACTCACCGTTTGGGAGATATGGCTGAAACAAGTTTCAGATAGTGAAAAACAGCTTAATTGGGCTTAACCGGGTGATTAGCAGCTAGGCCCAGAGGGGAATTTCGGGTTTAGAGGTATAGGAGGACTGATTAGGGTTAGGAAATCACTTTCATTTCAGTTGTGAGCCGCCACAAACCTTCTTGAGACCTTAGTAATGGCTTCCATCCTCTAAAACCACTCCAAAACACATTTTTAGTGAAGATTAAGCCTAAACTACGTCAAAGCAAGGCCAAATAGCATCAGAGCAAGGTTGGAGCTGCTGCTATACATAGGAATTCGACCCAAACAGAGAGTATTTCAGATTTGGTGTTTTATTTTGTGGCAAAGGTGAGTGATTTGCATAGTTTTTACACTAATTACGGTAATTAAGGGTAATCAGTGAGGATTAGCAGATTTATACACCAATAAATTCTGGAAAAATGTTTAGAAATTCTTAAATAATACTTTATGCCTCTGGTAGAAATTTGGTTTAATTTGATTGAGTTTTGTTAACCCTATGATTAGATTTACTTAAACATGCTTAAGGGAAAATAAGTGGTTTTGGGCACATTTGATCCATTTTGACATATAAATTCATTGTTTTGGTGTTTGTGGTTAGTTTGCTATGTTGTTATGACTATTTGACATGATTTTTGATTGATTAGAATAGTTAGATTTGTCAAAAACGTCGTCGAACGGCGTAAACAAGTTGCTGGAAAAAGTTGCAGAAAGTTGTGCAGGGCTTCGGATCGGATCAGATGAGGGCTCGGATCGGATATGTGAACTGGGCAAGAAAACCCGACCCGAACTGGAGTTTGGCACATAAGAGACTTGGCAAAAAGGAAGGCCGTTTACTTAGAGTTGGAGTGGACAAGGGGATCGGATCGGAAGAATAATGGAGGCCAGATCGGATCGACTCAAGAATGGAAGGCTACGACTGGAGTAAGGCGAAGGGAGCAGATCGGATCGGAGTAGATGGAAAACGAGGGAGCTGATTGGAGAAAACTGGAAGGAAGACAACAAACCGACCCGACCCGGAGGAGGACACCGACCCGACCCGAAGTGGAGTACCCGACCCGAACCGAATGGAAAGATGACAAGGAAGGAGGACCGAACTGAACCGACAAGGGTAATGACTACCGAACCGAACCGAATTCTAGGGCTGCTACTGCACGACAACTCTTCTGAAGACCCACTCCAATTCGACCAAACCCGAGATGCAAAGGAAGTCCAAATGAGAAGCTAGAGCTCAAGATCCAGATGGTAATCAACGAGTTCGCTTCATGATTGCGCTTTGCTGTGGGACGCGTGTTAAGGGGTTATCGATGTCTATAGCTTTGGACCACTATGGTAGGTACAAAGGCGGATTCAGGGCCATTATGGCATTGGTAGGACCAAGGGCTACGACCAATGTGGTGGGTCATTGAAATGTTTGGTCATGACTCCATGTGTTTAGCTTGGTCACAGCAGGGTTTCTACAAGTCGGGATTCGTCGTTACCTCAAGTTGTCTAGTGTTCCAAAGTGGTAGATATCGTATGCTTTACGCACTGAGTGAGAGATGTGAGGATGGTTGCTATGGATGATTTGTTTGCTATCATTATGACATGCACACCCCACCCCCGTATTCTTTACACTATTTATTATGGCACCTTAGAGTATTGTACGGTATGTGGTACTAACTCTTTGGTTGCAGGTTCAAGTCCAGGTATGGTTTAGTATACCTGTTATTGTTCTATTTAGATGCTTATCGCTCATACCAGGCTTTATGTCTGACCCAGAGTTTTATGTCTCCTCTTATTACTCTGGGTGCTCACACGAGCAGACTAGAGGCAGGTTAGTTGGTGATGCACGGGTAGAGGATCCGGAGATGAGCAGGAGGCTTCCATGTAATATATATAGTATTCTCCCTGTGTTGTTGAAGATCACTGCTTGGGCATTGGTGGTACATCTTCTACTTTAGTTTTGTTTTGTTTAGAGACAGTAAATTTGGAAAGTTGTAATAAGCTGTATTTGGATTTCCGCTGCTCTGATGTTGATGTTGATTTTAGTTATCAGCTTATGCACTGTCTCACCTATTTTATGCCAAGTATGTTATT
Source organism: Allium sativum (assembly GCA_030737875.1). NCBI lineage: Eukaryota > Viridiplantae > Streptophyta > Magnoliopsida > Asparagales > Amaryllidaceae > Allium > Allium sativum. The sequence continues at coordinate 741,769,140 of CM060916.1, read as the reverse complement.
ATTATATTTTATTCCATGCGCTGTGAGACATTCTACAGGTTTCTTGTTAGTCCATTCTCTTCTTTCCTTTCTTTGGCGACCGTCCCGTGTTAGTTGGGCATGTGTACAACGCACTTTTGGAGGAAATACCGGCTGGTGCGGGGCGGGCCGTCACACTTGGTATCAGAGCTCTAGGTTGCGTAGTTAACCTAGGGAAGTTATCAGGGAGAGATAATATACATATACGAGAGAGCGTATTTGTGATTACTTTGGTTTTTAAAAGCTACATATATATATACTATTACTAGTATAAGGATGAAGTCGTACTGCACTAGCACCACTATGGGGTCGTTAATCGTTTCCTTTTTCAGATTGACGATGAGCCGATATGTTAGAGGTACCGGTAGAGGGGCCAATAATGGGAATGCTGCTGACATGAGGACGATGTTTACTGACCTCATGAGAGAGATGTACAGAAGGCAGCTCCCAATGGTGGAAATGGTTGTGGTCCAATAGTGCAGGCGCCAAGAGTCGACTTCGCCAAGCTGAATAAGGATTATACTAGCCTTGGTGGGAAGCCGTTTCACGGAACGGAGTCGGCCACGGATGTTCAAGATTGGTTGGATAGTTGCGAACGTATCTTCGAGGATTTGGGTATCGAGGATGCGATGAAGAGAAAGATAGCGTCCCGTCAGCTGCAAGGGCGGGCAATGAATTGGTGGAATGCTATAAAGGCAGCTACTCCCGAAGATCAGATTACTTGGGAGCAGTTTAAGGCTCGCTTTAGCGAGAAGTTCATTCCAGCTGCTCAGAAGTCAGTGCTGTTTAAGAGATTCTTGGAGCTCAAGCAGAATGGCAAGCTGTCTCGGAGTACATTGCTGAATTCGACACTTTGTCGAAGTATGGGTTATCTCTTATTGATACTGCCGAGAAGAAGAATGAGAAATTCATAACTGGTTTAGATCAGTACTTAGGGGAAAGGCTTATTAACCACATCGATGAGACGTTTGAGTCGATTGTGGGGAAAACATTAAGATCAGAAAGTCTCTACCCTAAACCGAAGACTGAGGTTGCATCCGCAGATGAGCCAAAGCCACAAGCAAGTGGTGGAGGCAAGGGTGGTTCCCAGAATAAAAGAAAACAAAATCAGACTAAGGATGGCCAGAAGAAAAAGAATAAGCAAGATGTGGAGTGCTTCAGCTGTGGCAAGAAGGGCCATTATGCTAGTAATTGTCGGGCCAAGCCAACGGATAGGAAGTGCTTCAATTGTGGCCAAATGGGACATCACAAGGACAAGTGTCCGCAACCCCCTAAAGAAAAGCAAATGGTGAAAGCATATGCCCTTAATGCTATTCCTTCTTCGTCGAATTCCCCAACTGCGGCGGAGAAGGGAAAGAATGTCGGCATTCAAGGTATGCTTTCTGTTTATGATGTTCGTGTTAGAATTTTGTTTGATACCGGAGCTTCCAGTTCTTTCATATCTAGTGACCTGGTAGATAGATTGGGATTGGAGCCCGAGATTGTCGATAGACCTTTAGTAGCGACGAACCCGATTGGTGGCTCGACTAGCCTTAGCATGATTTGTCGTAATGTGGTCTTATCGAGTCATGGATGCATGTTTGTTTGTGATTGCTTTGTTTTGGGCTTTACTGGGTTTGGCATTATTTTGGGAGTAGATTGGCTCCAAAGATATGGGGTGGTGGTAGACTGTGAGGGCTTTTTGGTGACAGCTAGAGCGGATAATGGGCGGAGGATAGTGTTAGGTGGTCTACCCAGTGAGGGGGTATTGGCTAGTTTTCTAAACTCCCTCGACATTCCGCATAGTGAGTTGTCAGGTTTGCCCGTGGTTGGCCAGTATCCGGATGTTTTCGAAGAAGTGACCGGACTTCCACCACACCGAGAGATTGAGTTCCGTATTGATTTGGTAAAAGATGCCAGGCCTATAGTGATGCCACTTCGTCGTATGGCACCAAGGGAGCAGCGAGAGCTCGAGGTGCAAGTCAGTGATCTTTTGAAGAAGGGATTTATTAGAAGGAGTGTTTCTGAATGGGGAGCACCAGTTGTGTTTGCTACCAAGGTGGATGGTTCCCTTCGTTTGTGTGTAGACTACCGCGAGTTGAATAAAGTGACGAGGAAGAATAAGTATCATCTACCGCGGATAGATGATTTGTTCGATCAGTTGAGTGGCGCGAGAGTATTTTCTCAGTTGGATCTCACGACAGGTTTTCATCAGTTTAGAGTGGAAGCTGAGAGTATAGCTAAAACGGCATTTTGGACGCCGTCTGGATTTTATGAGTAGTTGGTCATGCCATTCGGGCTGACCAATGCCCCAACATATTTTGTGGATCTTATGAATAGGGTATTCAGAGATCAATTGAATAAGTTTGTCCTTGTGTTCGTTGATGATATTTTGGTCTATTCGAGAACGGAGGAAGAACACAAGGAACATTTAAAAATAGTGATGGAGGTGTTGAGAAAACACCAATTGAAAGCAAAGTTTTCTAAGTGTCACTTCTGGAGGAGGGAAGTGAGGTTCTTGGGCCATGTTGTATCAGAGAATGGTATTGCCGTGGACCCGGCGAAGGTGGCTACGGTACAGGATTGGCCTACGCCCAAGAATGCAACAGATGTAAGAAGTTTCTTGGGGTTAGCTGGATATTATCGTAAGTTTATCCAAGGTTTCTCCAAGATAGCAGCACCATTGACTCAGTTGACCAAGAAGAATCAAGCTTTTGTCTGGGATGAAAGGTGCGAAAATGCATTCAAGAGTCTAAAGGACAAGTTGACAAGCGCACCAGTGTTAGTCATTCCTAAGGGGAATGAAGAGATGATGGTATACACGGATGCCTGTGGTACCGGACTGGGTGCTGTATTGATGCAAGGCGGTAGGGTTGTAGCCTATGCAAGTCGGCAATTGAAACCGCACGAGAGAAGATACCCTACTCATGATTTAGAATTGGCAGCGATCGTGTTCGCGTTGAAGATGTGGAGACACTATCTCTTGGGAGAAAGATTTGAGCTGTTTACAGATCATAAGTCGTTGAAGTATCTCTTCTCTCAGAAAGATCTGAATCTCCATCAGCAGAGATGGTTAGAGTTCTTAGCTTCCTATGATTTTGACATCGCATATACACCGGGAAAGTGCAATGCGGTAGCTGATGCATTGAGTAGGAGACATGCCAGTTTAGGGGCTATGTTTCTAGAATGGAAGCAACTGGAGTACATCGCTGGGTATGATTTCAGACCAAAGTGCGAATTGGATCCAGAAATGTTAGCAAGTTTGACGATCAGACCCACTTTGATTGAGCGGATCGGCTCTAGTCAGAGGGACAATCCTAACCTATTGGAAATCATCTCCAAGTTAGAGATGGGTATCAAATAGGAGATGAACAAGTATGAGCTTGATCAAGATGGATGGCTTAGAAAGAATGGAAAGCTCGTTGTACCCAATGTCAATGGATTGAGAGATGAAGTGCTTAGAGAATGTCATCACTCAAAACTGACTATACACCCCGGTGGTAATAAGATGTATCGAGACATGAGACAGACGTACTACTGGGAAGGGATGAAAAGAGACGTTAGGGAGTTTATATCCAAATGCATGAATTGCCAGCTAGTTAAAACCGAGCAAAAGAAGCCTAGTGGGTTGTTACAGCCATTAGAAATTCCCGAATGGAAATGGGAGCAAGTCTCGATGGATTTCATCGATGGTTTACTAAGGACTAGATCGGGACATGATAGCATTTGGGTGATTGTGGACCAATTGACCAAAAGTGCAAGATTTATACCAGTCAGATCGACCAGAACGGCAGCTAAGTTAGCAGAATTGTATATGAAGTGGGTAGTGAGATTCCATGGAGTACCTAAAAGCATTGTGAGTGACCGAGACCCGTTGTTCACTAGTGGGTTTTGGAAGAGCTTACAAGAGGCTCTAGGGTCAGAGTTACATCTCAGTACCGCATATCATCCTCAGACCGACGGTCAGACGGAGAGGGTGAATCGTATTTTGGAAGATCTCTTGAGAGCATGTATATTGGATTTTGGTGGATCATGGGATGACCATTTGCATCTAGTAGAGTTTGCATATAATAATAGCTACCAATCCAGTATCGGTATGGCTCCGTTTGAAGCTTTGTACGGAAGACCATGCAACTCACCATCATGTTGGATAGAGACTGGCGAGAAGTTTATGCTTGGACCAGATGTGGTGAGGGAAACTTCAGATAAAATCAAGACCATTCAACAACGAATGAAAGCTGCCCAAGATAGGCAGAAGAGCTATGCTGATAAGAGGAGAAGAGACTTAAAATTCTCCGTTGGCGACTTGGTGTTTGTCAAGATTTCTCCGTTGAAGAGCGTAATACGATTTGGCAGGAGAGGCAAGTTGGCACCAAGATTCGTTGGCCCATTCCCTGTTCTCGAACTAGTCGGGAATTTGGCATATAGAATTGACTTAACAGAGAAAATGGCGGGAGTTCACAATGTATTTCATATTTCCCAACTAAGGAAGTTCGTTCACGACCCAGATATAACTATTTCACCTGATCAGTTAGAGGACTTCGAAGTAGAACCCGAGGCGGTTGGGAACCGCAAGCCGGCCCGTATTGTCGAGCACGACATGAAACAACTTCGAAGGAAGGCGGTGAAGCTAGTCAAGGTTCAGTGGGGCGAGGACGAGAATGATTGTACTTGGGAGACAGAGGAGAACATTAGGAAGACTTATCCAGAATTCTTTGCCAGGTAAGATTTTGACTTCGATTTAGTTTTCCGCATGCTAGGGTAGGCTTGTTTGTTTGTTTTGCATGTTTGATTGTTGTATATGGCTGTTAGGCATGCGGAATCTTTTGTATGTTTTGGGTTAAGGAATTTCGGGGACGAAATTTCTTAAGGGGGGGAGAGTGTAACGACCCGTATTCTACGCACCATAGGACCGTAGGATATTTGTTTCTTTCACATACAAATTCGTATGGTCATGTAACTTTGGGAGACAACTATTGGGGTCATTTCCCATGTTCATGATTTTCCCCCGATTTATAAATGACCATTTTACCCCTGGTTATCACTGTTTTGGCCATAACTTTTGACTGGAAAGGAATTTTGACCTGAAACCACTTCCATTGGCTCCGGATGATGGTTTACAATTCCGTTGAGTGGTCACATTAGCCAAACGGACTCACCGTTTGGGAGATATGGCTGAAACAAGTTTCAGATAGTGAAAAACAGCTTAATTGGGCTTAACCGAGTGATTAGCAGCTAGGCCCAGAGGGGAATTTCGGGTTTAGAGGTATAGGAGGACTGATTAGGGTTAGGAAATCACTTTCATTTCAGTTTTGAGCCGCCACAAACCTTCTTGAGACCTTAGTAATGGCTTCCATCCTCTAAAACCACTCCAAAACACATTTTTAGTGAAGATTAAGCCTAAACTACGTCAAAACAAGGCCAAATAGCATCAGAGCAAGGTTGGAGCTGCTGCTATACATAGGAATTCGACCCAAACAGAGAGTATTTCAGATTTGGTGTTTTATTTTGTGGCAAAGGTGAGTGATTTGCATAGTTTTTACACTAATTACGGTAATTAAGGGTAATCAGTGAGGATTAGTGGATTTATACACCAATAAATTCTGGAAAAATGTTTAGAAATTCTTAAATAATACTTTATGCCTCAGGTAGAAATTTGGTTTAATTTGATTGAGTTTTGTTAACCCTATGATTAGATTTACTTAAACATGCTTAAGGGAAAATAAGTGGTTTTGGGCACATTTGATCCATTTTGACATATAAATTCATTGTTTTGGTGTTTGTGGTTAGTTTGCTATGTTGTTATGACTATTTGACATGATTTGTAATTGATTAGAATAGTTAGATTTGTCAAAAACGTCGTCGAACGGCGTAAACAAGTTGCTGGAAAAAGTTGCAGAAAGTTGTGCAGGGCTTCGGATCGGATCGGATGAGGGCTCGGATCGGATATGTGAACTGGGCAAGAAAACCCGACCCGAACTGGAGTTTGGCACATAAGAGACTTGGCAAAAAGGAAGTTCGTTTACTTAGAGTTGGAGTGGACAAGGGGATCAGATCGGAAGAATAATGGAGGCCAGATCGGATCGAATCAAGAATGGAAGGCTACGACTGGAGTAAGGCGAAGGGAGCGGATCGGATCGGAGTAGATGGAAAACGAGGGAGCTGATCGGAGAAAAATGGAAGGAAGACAGCAACCCGACCCGACCCGGAGGAGGACACCGACCCGACCCGAAGTGGAGTACCCGACCCGAACCGAATGGAAAGATGACAAGGAAGGAGGACCGAACTGAACCGACGAGGGTAATGACTACCGAACCGAATTCTAGGGCTGCTACTGCACGACAACTCTTCTGAAGACCCACTCCAATTCGATCAAACCCGAGATGCAAAGGAAGTCCAAATGAGAAGCGAGAGCTCAAGATTCAGATGGGAATCAACGAGTTCGCTTCATGATTGGGCTTTGCTGCGGGACGCGTGTTAAGGGGTTATCGATGTCTATAGCTTTGGACCACTATGGTAGGAGGTACAAAGGCGGATTCAGGGCCATTATGGCATTGGTAGGACCAAGGGCTACGACCAATGTGGTGGGTCATTGAAATGTTTGGTCATGACTCCATGTGTTTAGCTTGGTCACAGCAGGGTTTCTACAAGTCGGGATTCGTCGTTACCTCAAGTTGTCCAGTTTTCCAAAGTGGTAGATATCGTATGCTTTACGCACTGAGTGAGAGATGTGAGGATGGTTGCTATGGATGATTTGTTTGCTATCATTATGACATGCACACCCCACCCCCGTATTCTTTACACTATTTATTATGGCACCTTAGAGTATTGTACGGTATGTGGTACTAACTCTTTGGTTGTAGGTCCAGGTCCAGGTTTGGTTTAGTATACCTGCTATTGTTCTATTTAGATGCTTATCGCTCATACCAGGATTTATGTCTGACCCAGAGTTTTATGTCTCCTCTTATTACTCTGGGTGCTCACACGAGCAGACTAGAGGCAGGTTAGCTGGTGATGCACGGGTAGAGGATCCGGAGACGAGCAGGAGGCTTCCACGTAATATATATATATATATATATATATATATATAGTATTCTACCTGTGTTGTTGAAGATCACTGCTTGGGCATTGGTGGTGCATCTTCTACTTTAGGTTTCTTTTGTTTAGAGACAGTAAAATTGGAAAGTTGTAATAAGCTGTATTTGGATTTCCGCTGCTCTGATGTTGATGTTGATTTTAGTTATCAGCTTATGCACTGTCTCACCTGTTTTATGCCAAGTATGTTATTATTATATTTTATTCCATGCGCTATGAGACATTCTACAGGTTTCTTGTTAGTCCATTCTCTTCTTTCCTTTCTTTGGCGACCGTCCCGTGTTAGTTGGGCATGTGTACAACGCACTTTTGGAGGAAATACCGGCTGGTGCGGGGCGGGCCGTCACACCTTGGTTGCAATAATAAGGCAACCTAAAGACTAGGATGGACCAGCATGATTCGGCGAGACCAGTTTTTTCCCTGTGATAGTAACTCGTCGTCTACCTACCATCTTGAGTCAGTTGAGATACGTGAAGCGGAAAGGCGGAGAACTCCAACAGACCATATACTTGCTATCTAATTACGGGTGAGGTTGGCCGATAGGTTTGTGGGGGCATAGAGGGGCCTACATACAGTTCTCATTCTTGATTTTCTTGGATGCATTTCATTTGTTAGTTGAGGGAGGGGTCTAGTGGGACCACAGCCACTGTAAAAGCAGACCTTAGCATCTGCAATCGGCAGATATCTGAAAGCTCCCGATCGAGTTCTGTGTTTCTTGATTAGCCCTGCCACGGGACTCGGGTCGCACATATAGAGGACATGTGCATCTAGACATTGATAACGATTCACGACACATACGTGGGGAAGGTCTAGGAACATATACCGCTCTGGTTATTTTTTTTTAGGAAGACGGGTGTGTAGCGTGAAACTACACAGCCGATTACGTGTTAATATAGTAGTAGAAGATATAAGCTGGTCAACAAAGCCTGACCAGTAGCCAAAAGAGACATAAGTTCAGACTAAGCAGGTCTATAGATAAGTACCAAAGCATACACAACTACATATACAATAGCTAGCCAAATATAAAACAGTACAGAACCAAAATACTACAGTCAAGATAGAACTAATATAGAGCAGGAGTGAACACCATCGAGCTTAACGTGGGAAGAGGGTGTTGCTACCTTGGGACCTTGGAGATTGCGGCATTGGGAGAGAAAGTCTGAAACGAGCACGCCTCGCCAATCCTGTCCATGAATCCAAAAGATGGAGAATATGATAACAAGTTCCCATCAATCGCTTAGCCGGTCTGCCAAAGATAATAGCGTTGCGTTCTAACCAAACACACCATGAAAAAATAGCCAACATGGAGTCTTAAAGAGGGTCAGGTGGATTATATTGCCAGTAATCAAAGAAAGAGCTGATGGAGGGGATTGAGCCCAGGATAAAGGAACAGATTGCAGCCCAAACTGCATAAGAGAAATCACATTCGAAAAATAAATGAGAAATTGTTTCATTACATTGATTACAGAGCACACAACAGGGATCGGCATTGATATTGAAGCGATGCAGTCTGACTTTGGTGTTAATGCGATTATGAATAAGGAGCAATTGAATGAAGATAACTCTCGGAGGCAAGCGGCATTTCCAAATACGAGGGAATGAGAAGCATCTCCCAGGATGAACAAGGAATCTATAACATGATGCAACAGAGAAGGATTTGGATGGACCTAAAGCCCAATAAATTGTATCTTGCACGTTAGAAAGATGTGTGGAGTTAAGAATTTGATCAATAGAAAAAATCTCATGAAGAGACTCAAGGCCCAAGAACGATGTTGGAAATAAGCCCAATGGGCCTAGCTCATGGGCCATAGCAATAGTTAGAGGACTAAGGTGATTGATTGATGTCAGGTTAGGGTAACGAGAGCAGAAGGGGATCTGGCCATTCCAAATATCGAGCCAAAAGAGGTAGGATTCACCATTACCTACCTCCGCATGGAAAAGCGTTTTGATTCTTGTTATTGAGGAGAGTACTCCTTTCCAAAATGGCGAGGGCTTATCATCTGGTCTGAAATGAAGGATGAGAGAGGGATTAGAATTGTATACTGCTCTGGGTATTGTGTCCTAAACTAGGGGGCATCGTTCAATAGGTAGCATAATTCCTAGTTGGACCTAGGTCGCGTAAACCCTGAATCCGAGAAGCGTTCAATAAGTAGCATAAACCCCAGTGGCCCTGGGTAGCGTAAACCCTGGTTGAATCTAGGAAGCATTCGATAAGTAAACCCTAGTTGGATCTAGGTAACACTCGATGGATAAGGGACTGCATACACAATAAAAAGGGGAACATTTTATCATGAACACACGATGCTAATTGAAACAGTCCTTAGTGGGTGCAGAGAAATACAAGTGGATGCGATAGCCAATTCCGTTAATCTTACCTTGTCTTGTTTTAGGATTATCTTATCACTATGGTATGGTTCTAAGTTCAGTTTGTTCATGTCATAGTCCTTTTCTTGTTTACATGCTGAAGTATAACTGGGCTTACCGGACTTATGTCTGACCTAGTTTGTTTTCGTCTCTTTTCTTCCGTTCCCCTCCCCCGCAAGTAGACAGGGAGGGAATAGCTCAGCTCATTTTGGACCGTTACTCTTTCCGAGCTTGAAAATTCTTTGACGCATTGCTTTGAACTCCATTTTCTACTGCTATGGATGGCTCATGCTTTATTGGGGAATATCATTGTCGGTTTATGCTTCTTTATTTTAAACAAGACAGATGCTTTGTTGTAATAAGTACTGGTGTTGTAAAACAATATTTGTACAAGCTGTGTTTTAATCAATAAAGGTTATTTATTTTCCGCTGCTTTGTTTTTCTTTCTTGTAATTTTTCTGCATCTTGTACCAAAAATGCTCCACCGAAGTTAAGGCATTCCCTTTGTGAGTGACCTTAACGGAGGTGGGGTGTTACATCACAAGACCAATACACTTCATCTTTGTAGTCTACAAGTCCAGTTCCGCTATTAACCTCCAGATTCCATAAATAGTAAGTCGCTAGGTTGAATGTCCCCGTGAGGTTCTTCCTCTTACTACACATTTATCTTAAGAATTTAATAGGGGTTTTAAATCTCAATATCTCATGCGTAACAGGGATTTATTATTATAACACATTTATACCTTATCCAATCAATACGGCGGAACCACTAATGATCACAACCTAAAAATTATTTGAAAGTTTTCTCTTACAAGTAAATGGTCTAAATAGCGCTGAGGTCCTAATACTTTTAATCCAAATACTTAAGATGCCAAATCCATACCTTCAAATCTTCCATCTTTGTCCTCTTTATAAATGTAGTTCATTCAAATATATATACCACTAGACCGTTCCCTGAATACTTATTTAATTCCCTTAAGATCCTTTAAGTTTGAAATATATCCATTTTTTTTCAAACCAATTTGTCTTTTAAACCAGTCCCCAAAATTTTATTTCGATTTTATTAATTACAAATTCATTGCCCACTACATTCGCAATTAATAGTCATGAATTTTATTTTCGGAAATCACAAATTATGTTGCCTACATTATACCTATATCTTTATATTTATATACATTGCCAAACGTTAGATTATTAATGTATTAATTCCTGACTAAACTATCTTAGGCAAATTAGTTTACAATAAGCCAAAACTTCTTGTGATTCAAAGCATGTCATGTCCACCACAATAAATACTATAAAGGGAAAATGTCACCTATCCTTTGTACTCGGCCACTTTCGACCATCCAGATTGACGTGGCTTAGCGATTATCAAGGCGAACCGCCCAAAGAGGTGGGCTGAAGGTCCAGACATCAAATACAAATAAACACCATGAGACGATGGTCGAATAGGCTTAGCAGAACACCACTTGAAAGCTCACTAAGTGAGGGTTTGTTATGAATCCATGCTTCGGATCAGTACGACTGTGTGACGAATTGGCGGAAAGTTTATGTTCAACCAATATCACTCTTCATCTCTCAAACAACAAGGAAACTACCTAAATCAATACCAGATCCAAGCGACACACATCACGTAGAGGCCCCAAGGGAATACAACACGAAATCTTCCACATTAAGCCCTTTCATATAGGTCGGTATCGATCTTTGTATTAATAGAATTATAGGGTAGGATCCCTACTGCGACTCCTTTAATAACCTCAGACTCTCCCATTGATATTTTTGGTGATCAACATCTATAAAAAGCAGGTGCCTAGGAGGAAAATAAGTCTTTGTGGCTCATTGTTTATTTTATTACTCGGTATGCTTCGAATCCCTATCGATCCGAGACATTAGAATCACAACTTCAAGAACAAAGTAACCAACACCTTCAAGTGGAAGTAGATCATACAACGCCAAACCATTACAAATATCTCTGTTCTCGTTTTTACTGCATTTCCGTCATTTCAATCCTCTTTATATCTTTATTTTCTTCATTTTAGTTCTCTTGAGAACTCTGGGATGTTTATCTCGATTTTTGATGTAAACAGAAGTGATACAAAGTTATGCTACCGTTTGTCGAGCAAATCAAGTTATATCAACTTTACAACTCTGTTGATTATCCATATTAATTTTTTGATATTCATTTATCTCATATAAGCTGGTAGTTAAATCAAAATTTGATTTTTCCCTAGTAGCCTAGAGTTGTTGTCTAGCTCCTATTTTTTATTATTTATTGCTCTAGCACTTCAAACCAGAGTTGGGGTTTCCGTGCCGTGCAAAAAAATCATTTTCTCTCTTCCCTTTTCTAATAAAAAAGTGGTACGTCCACTATAGAAACGGCTTGCTTTGCCAAAACAGAAAGAAATTATATTTTGACTATAACTTCTTCACACAAGTTGGAACTTGTTCATCTCGATCAATGAACATTAAAAAGGAAATGTTAATAAATGGAAGAATTATTTATTGATTGCAACTGAGGTAGATCGTGTTGAAGAACTAGTGGAGGAGCTCGACATTTGAAAAGTTGTTAGAAGACAATACAAAACTGAAAATAACATAGGTTGCACAGATTATTGAATAAACGTAAATCGATGAAAAAATACGTATCAGAAAGAGATTGAAAGAAGCCTTTGTGGATTTAGTTTTCGGTTTTAATGTGAGAAAACATACCCAAGTATATAGGTATCGTTTGCCATTAAAATTTTTAGTTTGACCGCGTTGGAATCCAGCGTGTCAGACGCTTTAGCGGATAAAATCGAAAGTTTGACCGCTTCGGGTGACGTTTCGAGAATGTGTTGACGTTCGACGCGTCGGACACCAATATTACATCCGTTTGCTGCATATAAATCCCACCCCTCACGTCTCTTACTTTCCACCTACATTTAGCTCCAACACTAGAACAACCCCCAAAATCGCAAGTTCAATTTCTTTACGTTCAAACAATCTCTGATTTAGGCAGTTTTTTGTTTCTAATACTAATATTTCTTTCATTCTCTACAACATATATCTTTTCGAATTTTTCTGACACTTATTATTTTCACCATTTTTTCAGATATGTCGCATGATTCATCTTCCTCTTCTCAATCTATTGTCCTATGAAACGATGAGAGGACGTCCTTATTTATAGACCTTTGCTGCATTCACAGGGACATCCGCATCTCTACATACTCATTTTACCAGTTATTGTTGCGGACTTCAACGTACGGACTAAGCTGGATTATATAGACAATTCGATGAAGAACAAGTGGAACGATCTGAAGAGAGCTTGGATAGAACGGGATGTCCTTATTCAGTTGTCAGGCAGAGATTGGAATGTTAAGAAAGATTATACGAAATGCCCCGATGAGTGGTGGAATACCACATGAGATGCTATAAAAAATGCAAGCGCAAGTCTCTAATCAAGTTCCGTCAACTGTATATATTGCACGAGAATGCCATCATGAAGGACACGTCTGTTTACCCCTTGCTCTGGTCGCTCCATTTACCGTCGATGGCACAACTTTTTGGGGATTATTTTTGCAGATGAATGGCTGGATATGCTCAAGTTGGAGCTTCTTACGGGCTCTACATATAAAGAGCGTGTACAGGGTCACATGTAGCAATCCAGTGGGCCATCTTTATCTGCCAAACGCACCCAATCCTTTCAAATTTCTATTTGTAATATTCACACGTGAATACCATATCATTGGTCTAGTAGCTTGCAGTGGTAATCCTACATTGTTTATTGCGACTTACAACACATAATAATAATACAACCATAAGTCAACAACGCATGTGTGATTTTGCATCTAAACTACATATGCAGGCCAATGTTCCTTCCCACAATAATGAACGCATCTCTTTCAGGCCTGTTGTCAAGCAGAAAACAGACGCAATCATGTTCATCAGCAATGACATCACTGCTTTTACATGTTCCTATATCCTTGACCTCCATGCGCCTATCTGTTTTGACAGAATAGATCGATTATTGCTTAGCTAACATTCACAAGTATCCAAAGCTACCAGTGTTAGATCAATGGACACTTCGGTTGAAGACGTGGTGATAGTTGGTGCCGGAATTGCTGGTCTTGCAACCGCACTTGGTCTCCATAGGTAAGGCATCCTTCAGTCCTTCTATATAAATCATACGTAAATATAGGTGTATGTACTTAATTATTGCAGAAAACGAAATCAGTAATAGTAATTTCTGTTCAGAAAGGGAATCAAGAGCTTGGTATTAGAATCATCAAGTGAACTAAGAACCACTGGATTTGCTTTTACTACATGGGCTAATGCATGGAGGGCAATGGATGTGCTTGGAGTAGGAGATTCCCTCAGGAAACACAGCCTACGCCTTCAGTGGTATGCTTCTAAGAATATTTTCACTGCCTGATCTTTACAGTTAAATAATAAGTTTACAAGAAAGTACTTATTTGACATGGATGTTTACTGTCATCTGCTTTGACTGTGGATGTTTTACAGGGGAACTGCTACAGCTGCAACTTCTGGAACTTTAACCTCTAAACTGGATTTTACAACTCAGGGCAAATGGTTGTTTATAGTTTTTACATGCTAGATAATCGTACTGTCTTGAAAATCCGTTTCACTTCGATAAATAGAGTGCTAAATATGTGCAGCGGAGAGCATGAAATCCGATGCTTAAAGAGAAATATGCTGCTAGAAGCAATGGAAAAAGAGTTGCCTCATGGAGCCATAAGGTACTCTTCTAAGATAGTTGCTATCTATGAATTAAAAGAAGAAAATGGAATCAAGATCGTGCATCTAGCTGATGGATCTGTGATCAAAACCAAGGTTTGAAAGTTGAAACACTTCTACTAGAATAGGTATATGTCACCTATTTGCATCTAGTAACAAATTAACCGAAAAGAAAATGAGAACGTGCAGGTTGTAGTAGGCTGCGATGGAGTGAAATCGCTGGTGGCTAAATGGTTGGGCTTTAAGAAACCTTCCTTTTCAGGACGTTTAGCGGCAAGAGGTTTCTATTCGTACCCAGATGGACATGGCTTTAAGGCTGAATTTGCTCAGTACTTTGGAAAAGGATTCAGATTTGGAGTGTTACCATGTGATCATAACAGTGTTTACTGGTTTTTCACTTGGACTCAAAATGTTCATGGTATATAAATGTGCCCTTGTCAAATTCGCTCTTCAACCCTTAAATTACTCCTTGTGTAAATAATGTGAATTTGACTTAGGTTTTATATACTGCAATGCAGACCAAGAAGTGGGGAACGATGCCAAGAAGACGAGGCAATTTGTACTGGACACATTAACGTCATCAAAAATACCAAAAAAAATAGTGGAAATGGTGGAGAAGAGTGATATGGGAAGTGTGGTATCATCTCCATTGAAATATAGATGGCCATTGGAACTGATATGGGCAAATATAAACAAAGGAAATGTATGCATAGCAGGTGATGCACTTCATGCAATGACTCCTGACTTGGGCCAAGGCGGCTGCTTAGCGCTTGAAGATGGTGTAGTTCTTGCTCGATGTTTGGGCAACGCACTATTGAGCGGTGGAGATAAAGGGGAGATTGAAAGGATTAGCGAAGGACTTGGTCGATATGCAAAAGAAAGAAGGTGGAGGAGTTTCGATTTGGTCGTGTCTTCTTATTGGGCGGGTTATGTACAAGGGAGTTCGAGTTGGGTATTGAATTTTCTGAGAGATGGGTATTTGTCTGGGTTTTTGGCTCAGCAGTATCTAAAGAAGTCAGATTTTGATTGCGGAGGATTGTAAAATGTACATGTTGAAGAATCCAATAAGTTAGATTGGTGATGCAACATGATGTGTATTTTAAGCTATGTATAAGGTTGAATTGGATTGTATATGTATTCAATGCTTGTTATTTTCTCAAAAGCAGACTTGTATTGATAAGCATTTCCGTTTCATTTAATACACGATGGTTAGTCGGGAAGTGCATAGATGATTTTCAAACTTTGTGGCTTAATATGTAAATAGCTATTTGTTGGTGGCATGTTCTTCCCTTTCAATTTCGAGCACAGAAAGCTCCACATATATGGAGTTTTTTTTTTCCCTTTGTTATCATCCCAATCTTCTAAGGAATAGAACGCATGTTCCTCTCTTATCCAAATTAAACCGAAATTGTGACGATATGTGACAGTGGTTGATTTGATTACATCATATCACTCAGCTCACCAACCATAATTCTCTACTATAAGAACCAGATAGAAAAAAAAAAAAAAAAAAAAAAAAAAAAAAAAAATTAGACCAAAGAAATATGAAGGCAACGTGCATTACATCCTTTCTTGTGTATCTCATTTTTTCTATCAAGTGGTAGGCAAGAAGAAAAACTATACCCCTATTATTTACATCTTTTTAATAAGATGGAACCGACTTACATTAATTGAATTTAAAAATAAAATAATTGAGTCCAACCAATCAACAGGCCAATTATAATTTTCTACTATAAGAACTAGAAACAAAGAAAAAGATTTTAAAGCAAAGAATCATGGCAAAGTGCATTACATCTTTTCTTGTGTTTCTCGTTCTTTTCTCAAATGGTACGCAAGAGGAAAAACTATACTCATGTTAGTTACTTTTTTTATTAACGCAGAAAAACACTTTTTTATTTTTGTTCTAATGGATGTTGCTGTTAAATATTATTTACAGTTTTGAATAAAGAAGTGAAAGGACAACACTGTCCTCTTCCATACGAAACCTGCGAATTTCGCTATAAAGGGCCTAACTGTGTGGTACAAAATTATAGAGACTTTTGTGCTCAGTGTTACTTCTCCATGCACTGAGGGTGTTTATCTCTCTGACGTTAATACTTGCATCTGCAAATGGAACTTCCCCGAGTGTCGGCCCAACTGCCTTTGTTGCCCACGAAATATATAACTAAACTATTATGTCAAAATTTTGTTGAAATAAAGTTAGTTTTGTTTTCTATTGCGTATATTTTCTTATCTTGATATCAGTAGTATTAAAATACGTTAAATGTAAAAAAGATTTTCTCCAAGAACAGCTTGCAGCCATGACTGCTCCCAAATCATCTCTTAATTCTATATTCGACGACAACCCCAATCTGAAAAGGGGTGCTTCTCCTTCTAATCCCTCTTCGAGTATCCCTCAATCTACTCCTATTTCTTAGTGGATGAGGATGGCTTCACTAGGGTTATTAATCGCAAGAAAGGGGTTAAATCCTTCTTGAATCCAAATACTTCTAACCGATCAGATAGAGGAGCGGGAAAATCTGTGGATCTTTCATTAAAGCCAAAGCAAAAGTTATTTCCTGCTTCTAATGGGGTTAGGTTTCCATCAAGAAACCCTAGCAGGAAAACCCAAGAATCTAATCAATCTGCAATTATTAATCATGACAAAGAATTAAAGATTTCATCATGGGCAGATATGGTTAAAAGTGGAGGGCAGGATTCAAACTATGATCTAAGTTACATTTCTCCAGTGGAAACAATAGAAGAGAAAATAGTAGTTGTTTCTGAAGAAGCAACCATTCGTACAGAGGGAAAATAGGGACTGTCTATAATAGCTTATGTATTTGGAAAACGACCTCCATACCACCACTTCAGAGCTTTCGTTGCACGTACGTGGAATCCGGTAGGATCATTTGAAATCTTTACGCGAGAAAACAGATTTTTTGTAATTCGTTTTTACCAATTCTGAAGACACAGAAAAACTTCTACGAGGAGGGCCTTATTTCATTAACGGGAAATTGATTATACTCAAGAGGTGGACCAAGAAATTAGTTCTTGACAGGGATCTGCTGAGCACTATGTCAATATGGATAAGATTACCTGAATTGAACCTGCGATTATGGGACAAGGAAATCTTTAGTGCGATAGCGAGTTTAGTGGGGGTTCCAATTAAGATGGACGAACAAACAACTAAAGAGATGCGACTTAGTTACGCTCGGATTCTAGTAGAGATAAGTGCTGACGCGGATCTCCCTAATGAAGCTATGGTTTATTTGCACGATGGAGAGAGAATCTCTCAGCAGATTACTTATGAACTGATCCCGGATCGCTGCAAAATCTGCAAATGCTTTGGACATTCCTTAGAGGACTGCGTTCACAATAAAGAAAGGAATGAAAACCCCAAAGAAGATGTAGATTTTGATTCAGTTAACGATCATACTGATTATGAGATCAATCCAAAGGTAATCCCCCTAAATTCCCCCAATCCTGTACAAGATTCTCAAGATACAATGCAGTTGGACATTCAAGAAATCAATGCAGAAGAAGGGGGAAATACTGATAAGGACTACTCTACTAAACAGTTGGAAACTGCTGTTCTTTACAAGAATTTACAGCCCAATAAGACTCAAATCATAACCAAAGATCCTTCTTCATCATCGGTTATGGTAGAGTCAAGAACTTCTAATTACAATAAAGATGATTACATGGGATCTACAGAGCAGGTCATTAAATCCCCCTCCCACAAGAAGGATTCAAGTTTAATTACAATTACAAAGAACTTAAATTCATTTAAAGAGCAAATAGCAGATTGCGCGACTCTTCTTGCTGCTGATCCCATATACACAAACAGTTCTCTCGTTTCTGAAAGGCTTGCACCCAGAAGAGCTTCTTCTATTTCTAAAGTTGATATTCAAAGGGCTGTGAATCACTCCATTTCGACTTCAAAACCTGCTACAGCCTCCAAATCTGCAGTTTCAATTAAAAAGAAGAAGAAAACCAGAACAAAAAGTCTATCCGATATCACAGCTATTGATGATTCGGAAGACACAAAAGATCATGAGTTCAGAGAAAAATACATTGGAAAGAATGCCAATTGGGGAAAACAGCTAAAAGCTACTGAACAAACAAATTTTAAGAAAAGTGGCAAACAGCTAGGAGTAAAGGTGGACAACAATAAGCTTAATACTCCACCGTAGGCGAAGAGTATCCTTGGGATGTATCCTTATATTTTATTTGCATTTTATTAATATATTTTTATATGGATATTATAGCTTGGAATGTTAGGGGCCTTAACTCCCCTGAAAGGCAGTTAGACCTTTCTGAGTTTTTAGTTAAGTATAAACCTAGTATTATAGGTTTACTTGAGCACAAGCTTAATGACCAAAAAATTGCTGACTTACATAATAGAAGGTTTTCTAATTGGAATTGCATCAATAATAATGTAATGGGGGGTAATGGTAGGATTTTGGTTATGCATGATCCCACTATTTGGTCCCTTACTAATTACTTTATTGATTTGCAATATATTCACTGTTACTTTAAAAACAAAGGTGGTCTTACTTTAAAGATTACCTTTGTGTATGCTTCTAACTTTGAGGATGACAGACTTAAGTTATGGAATTGTCTTGAGCAATTTAGTGTTGCTAATAATAGCCCTTGGATTTTAATTGGGGATTTCAACACTATATTTCATAGTTTTGAAAAAAGAGGAGGCAACCCAGTACCATTTAATAAATTGGAAAAGGTTGCTAACTTTATAATAAAATCTGGTTTAATTGAGCCCCCCATCTATGGTAATAATTTACTTAGAAGTCAGGTGAATATAGAATTATTCAATGCAAATTGGATAGGGTTCTGTTTAATCAGATGTTTATAAACCTTTTTTCATATGTTAAATGTAGTACTCTTCCTCAAAACTCGAGTGACTATACCCCTATTCAGATTTCTTTTAATGATAATAAGGGTGGTGTTGTCAGCACTCCTTTCAGATTTAAGAATGGTTGGGTTTTTGAGGATAATTACAAGGAAATTGTGCACAACAGTTTGTCTAATAATATATTTGGTACTGCTCAGTTTAAGTTTAATAAAACTTTGCAGATTGTTAAAAAGAATCTTAAAAGTTGGAACTGTAATAAGAATAAAAGGGATATTACTTCAATTAGGAATGAATGTGCTGAGCTCCAAAACAAACTAGATGATAACTGCTCAGACAAGGTCATTGCTGACTCATTTTTTAATGCTCAAGCCAACCTAGCTAATGCTTTACATATAAAATCTGTTAATCTTAAGCAGAAGGCCAAGGTTGACTGGCTAACTCATGGTGATGAGGCTAGTAAATTTTTCTACACTAGGATGTCAAATAGGAGGAATAGAAATGATATTGGGAAAATTATCAATAATAATGGCAAAATAATTAATGAGGCCTCTTCCATTGAGAAAGAGGCCATTAATTATTTTTACTCACTTTATAACTCTACTAGTTATTGTTACTCATTTCCTCATATTGAGTTCAAATATATTGTCAACACTAATTGTGCTGATATATTGATAGCTCCTATTAAAAATGAGGACGTTAAAAACATCATTTTTAATGCAAAAGATGATAAAAGCCCTGGACCTGATGGGTTTGGGGCAAAATTTTACAAAACCCATTGGTCTGAAATTCAATCGCCTTTGTGTGATTCTATAAATGAATTTTTTTAATTATGGGAAGTTATTAAAAAATACTAATCATACTTTTTTAACTTTGATTCCAAAAGTGGATACACCTTTAGATCTAAATGATTATAGACCTATTGCGTGTTGCAACTTTATTTATAAGATTATGTCTTCTATTCTATGTAATAGATTGAAGTATTTTCTTAAATTCATGATTTCTGAGAATCAGAGTGCTTTTATTCTTGGGAGATTAATTTTTGAAAATACATTATTAGCCCATGAGCTTATTAGAGATTTTAATAAAAAAAGCAGAAATCTCATGTGCATTAAAATAGACTTGCACAAAGCCTTTGACAAGATTAACAAAAAATTTATTATTTTCTGTATGACCAAAATGGGTTTTAATGATAAATTCTGTGGTTTAATTAAAGAATGCATAACCAATGTGACTTATTCTATTATGATTAATGGTTCCCCAAAAGGTTTTATTCATAGCAGTAGAGGAATTAGACAGGGAGACCCTTTGTCCCCATATTTATTCTCTATTGTCATGGAATACTTTTCAACTCAGATGGAAATTGAAATGGCAAAGGGAAACATTAAGCCAATAAATAGAAATAAGCCACATATTACTCATTTATTATATGCAGATGACATGCTGTTATTTTTGAAAGTTGATAGGATTAATGCTATATCTATTAGCAAAATTTTAGAGAACATGGAAAATTTTGTCGGCCTTACTGTTAACCCTGATAAAAGCAAAATTTACTTCAGTAAAGATGCTAAGCATAAAGATGATACTTTGAATATTTTAAATTTCAAAGAGCTGAAGTTACCAGTCAAATACCTTGGCTTACCACTTAGCATTAATCAGATTAAAGATAAAACTGTTCTAGGTTACTTGATATAATTCAAGGTAAGCTAGAAGGATGGTCTAGCAAACTATTATCCATGGTGGGTAGAATGGAATTAATTCACACTGTCATTACAGCAGTCATCATCTATTGGACTCAAACTCATAACATCCCCTCTAGTACCATTATTAAAATAAAGAAACTGTGTGCCAATTTTATTTGGAGGGGTAAACATCATAAAATTGCTTGGGAGAAAGTTTGCAAACCAAAGAGAAATGGTGGTCTAGGTCTTAGGAATATTAAGGATATTTCTGAAGTTTGCAAATTTAAGTTATTTTGGAAGTTTGTGGATGGTAAGTCTTTATGGGCTAGGTGGATGAGGGCCAAATATTTGAAAAATAAGAATTTTTGGACTGTTAGAAAGGAAAATCACCATTCATATGTTTGGAAAAACATTCTTGATTGTAGAGACATAGGTAGAAATTTTTTGATTAGGAAGATTAAAAATGGTAATCAAACCAGTTTATGGTTTGATCCTTGGATCTATGGTAATTCCCTTATTAATTTACTTGGGTGGAACAATTTATATTTATTAGGGGGTATTAATGATTATGCTAATAACATCATTGAAAATAATTGTTGGAGCCTTCATAATTGTACTGCTGCTCTTATTTATAAAGAGGCAATTAGTAGTATATCCATTGATCAAAGTTTATATAAAGATGACTGGTGGTGGAGGTTATGCTCTAAGGATAACAAATTTTCTTTCAAAAAAATGTGGGAATTTATTAAGGGGGATGATGTTGAAGTTGATTGGTACAAAGTTATTTGGTGCAAATCTAACTGCCCTAAGATGGCACATTGTACCTTCTTTGCTATTTTGAATAAACTTCCCACTAGGGATAGAAGTTGTAAGTGGGGTAAGGATCAGGATAATAAGTGTTTGTTATGTAAAAAAGATTGTGAAAGCTCCAAACATTTATTTTTTGATTGTGAATATTCCCAGTACATTTGATACAATGCCAAAAGTACTTTGGGATTCAATCATACTTATCCTTCTTTAGACATTAGAAGCAACATTGATTATATTTTGAAATTTTTCAAACCCAAGTCGAAATCATTTATTAAGGCTTGTGTCTTACTCACTGCTGTGGTTTATTACATTTGGAAGGAGAGAAATCTTAGAGTTCATACTGACAAAGTTATGACTTGTAATCAACTTTGGAGAGTTATTCAGTCTGATAGCCAAATTATTATGAAAAAGGCTAACAGACACAAGATTGATAGAAATACTAATCAAGTTATTCTAAGAAGGGATGCTGGTTATAATAAGCATGTAGAAGATTTCTTACTAAATGGCAAGCAGAGCTCCTACAAGTTCATGTACTCTGACTTCCTTCCTGGAGAAAGGCATCTCAATCCTGATAACAGCTACCAATTCTGCAAAGGGAGTGATCTTTTAATTAATGAAAAACATAGGAAAAATTATAATTTATTGAAGAATAATGGGAGTTTCCCACCTGTCATAGGGAATAGAGATAACCTTTCTTCCAGTAGTGATCCAGAATGGATTCAAGGGTTTAAGGATAACTCTAACTTCCTAACTGAAGTGAGATCCAATTCTGCTTACAGAAACTCTTTCTGTAAGGGAAGTAAACATCTTTCAGTTTCAGGTCATCCTTTTTTTATTATTAATCCTGATAATAATTTAGATTTCATACCTGAAACAGAAAGAAATCACTTCAGGAGTGATTTAAAGTGCATGAAAACCCAGGAGAAAAGGAAAGCTCGTAGTTTTTTTCATGGATCTGAAAACAACAAGTTGAAGATTAGAAAAGATAGAAGTTTTTTACACAAGGTTGGCGCACATCACTATAGAAGCAAGATTAATAACCTAATCTACCACTTATCTTGCTGGGAAGATGGAGAGAGTAGCACAAGCAAGCAACTTGAATCGGGTTCTAGCTTCAATAGTCATGGAGATCAGCATATGAGCTCGTTGAGCAAGGGAATCGATGGATCTGAAGGTTCAGATAGTAGATTTAAAGACAGGGTTATTCTCGAACTTGATAACCCTAAATCCCATAAAAGGAAAATCAGAGACATCGATGACTCTGTCTGGAAGCCACCATGAAGAAGTCACTGGGATGAAGAAATTGGTGGAATCTCCTTTCTGTCCACCATTATTGTGTTTTATTTGAGAGGGTTAGATAGCAGACAATATTGTCGGCTAGGGTTTTGTGTTTGGGGTTATATACCTAGTATTGTAATCGGGTTTGTTTTCCCTGAACAGTTGGGCTTTGGGCCTTTATTTTTTACCGCTTTCAAAAAAAATACGTTAAATGTACGCAAGTAAAAAAATCGTGAGAAAAAGGCACTTAATCAATTACACTTGCAAATGTTTTCATACCCGGACATTGAATGGAATAAAACAAATATTTGTCCTCAAGTATTCTTAGCGAAGGCGCATCAAGAATCAAATATCAATATCTCCTTTAAATCGGTATATGTAACGCTCTCCATATGATGAACAGTAAATTACTAATGATCATTGTGGACATTAAAGGGTTACACACTTGTAGTTGTTTGGAGCAACTGTAAAAATGATTCATTGTAATTCTTGTAAAAATTAAAAGTCGAAGAGAATATCTCATGGGGGTTAAAGTGGAATAGTATTTTGACAATCAATGAACAACTGAACTCGTATCAACCATAGTTTTCATAACCATGCCGTGCCGTGAACCGTGATATCTAAAGGTTCAAGGTTTTGATGATTGAACCAGTCGAACCGTTAAAACCGTGGAATTTAAAAAAAAAATACACATTTAAATAAAAGATGTGTAAAATATATTAAAATAAAACTGCTAATTAGACATCTCATAACTGCAAATTATGTTTCAAACTTACTAAGGAAACCACATATATCAATTATAAATCATAAAAAATCAACAATACGATTACATCCACACTTGCACAACAATAACGCACCCCACCTTAAAATTTCAGCTTCACACAACATTTTAACCTTCACCACAAACATCTACCATCCTATTTTTGATGTTCACAGGATTACATTACTTTACAATCCACTTCATAAACATATAAAATAAAGGTATTGTTATCTACACTCCAAATATTGTTAAGGGGTGACCCAATCTTTTGTTTTTGTTTTTTTAATAAGAGGGAGACTTTCAAAAGTTGTCACCCCTTAACACATAATTATATTTTGACCAAATTACCCCTTATGCACTTTTAATCCTAAATTTAACTACCGTTGTAACAAATGCTTATCTCTCTAATCAGATTTTTTTTTTTTTTTTACAGAAAACACTTATTCAAATCAACAAAGGAAATAATCCATAATTCTTCAACTAAGAAAATAGACAACTTGAACAAGTAACAATTGCTAAGGTACTTTTTATTTTTTTATTTTTTTTTTCCTTTCAGATTTATAGATTCGTACCGTTGAATATGGAAGTTTGCATGATGGGCTGGAAAAACGATAAGGTGTACTCGAAATTGTGTTATATTTTCGGCGCCGATTGTAAGAATGATTTTGTTTCCATAAACATCGTCTTCATCTATGTGTATATTTGGTGGCATTGCACTGTTTTATATTAATAAAAACGATGTTGATTGATCTTTTTTTGGTTTGTCGTTCGGTGTGTCTGTGTTAATATTTTCCATATATTATAAGTTAATGTATTGGTAATTTTTGATGTGAGGGCATTTTGGTACCTAATTTTTCATTTCGAAACCTCCCCTTAACAATTAAAATTGTGTATGGAGTCCCCTTAAAATTGATCACCCCTTAACAATATTTGGAGTGTCAATAACAATACACTAAAATAATACATATTTTTAATCAGATCAGCACTATAATTTATAAAGGAAAAAACAATCGATTCCTGTAGGTGAGCTTGTTTACTGAATTAATTATATTATTTTTTCATGCTCCTTTGGTTTTCCTGCAACATGTCTTTTCTATTATTATGTAAGCAAATTGAAGCGAAAGCTTTCAACGCTTGAACCTATTTCATCATATAACTGTATTAATAAAGCTTGCAACTCAAAATATACTGAAATGCTTAAACAAATGTACCCGAGGAGAACAATAGGAAGGTCGATGCAGCACTCTGAAGTGACAGTTGTGGGAGGAGGTTGCGATGACGGCCATTGCAGAAGTTAGGGTTTCTTAATTTGGGGGGAAATTACAACGCACGGTTTGGAAAACCGATTTTAGGGCACGGTTCAACCACGGATTCAAGGTTCAACCACGGCTTGCAGCCGAAGGTGGCCCAATTCATCTCCGGGTCGACGGCGCTCATGGTCGACGGTTTCTCACGGTCGAACCTCGGTTCGGTCCGGTTCTCAAAACACTGGTATCAATTTCTATGCTTCAGCAAGGTCAGCATAGACTTTGATATTTATATTAGTAAAATATTACTATGGGGTGAGTTCATGCATGGGAATCACAAAACCGTAACTTTCAATTTTTGATTGAAAACAACTTACTGAAATAAATTGTAAATTATTATTATAGAGAAAGCGATATAATGGATATGATAATTAATTTATTATTACTATTAATTATTAGTGGGTTTAGCGTAATTAATAAAATGTGTCATACCACGATAAAACTTAGAGAAAATAAAGAAAAGATTAGTGAAAGCATGGCCGAAAGGTAAAGCACCTAAGTTGTCATGTTATTATTAACTGATATGAGGAAGCTCTCATACACAGGCCCGATCCAAGGGCAAGACAGCCGAGACAAACGGCTAGGGCAACGTCGTCGGAGATGGTGGAGGGGGACAACAACAGATAGCTGGTGCTGTAAAAAAAACTGTTACTTCTTAAACTAGCAGGGCAGCAAGGTGTGAAAGTTTGTTTAGTCCAGTGGTGTGATACCTACTTGCCTTGCGGCTTCTTTCTTCCATTTTTTCCTTTTTTTAGCCAGATTTTCATAAGCCTTGCCTAGGGCAATAGCTATTCACGGGCCGACACTACTCGTACAGTGGCTCTAATAGTCATTCTGAGTTGATATGAAGAAGCCATCATGTAAGAGTCATCGTGGTTTGCTATCAAGGTTCTAAAAATTGTTAGATGGATGTTAGGCGATGAACATGGACTAGGGATTAATCACCAGCGTAGGGATTAATCGAAGCTATTTTTTTAATAAATTAATGCATTTTGGATAAAAAAATTAGTATATAGCCTGGTATTAACCGGCTCAAAATGGGAATCATGAATTTGGTTGAATTTGGAAGTAACCATGGGAAGACAAAATTGCTTAAAACAAACAATCTGATACTTATAAGAGAAGTGAATGAATAATGCATATAAATTTCTTTATGTCTAGGTAATGTAGTAAGTATCATCTAGGCAGATAATAGGAGGCCTAGGCAGATATTTAGGCAATAACACTAGCTTAACGTTGCCTAAGCAAAAGATTAAAAAGATTTTCACAATATTTGTTGGTAGACATGAAATAACGTAAAAAATAACCTAAAAATATTGAGAGATAAAGAAACTAAGCTACCGTGAAACAAAATATGAAAACCATATTAAAGATATTTCTAAAGCAATCCTAAAATGAATAGTGTATAAAAGTCATCATGAAATAAAACTTGAAGCTATCATGGTCTATGTATAGCAACTTTCATAATCATCATGAAAAAAAATTCTAAAGAATACCTTAAACGGATCCTTCAAGCCATCATGAGAGTATACAACTATCATGTGGTTATGAAATAACATGCAATGCCTATTAAACGATGAGAAAATAGTCTATCATGAGTTAACCAACCGAGGTGACTAAAAGATAGCATTATCAAAGCCATATTGAATTATACATCAAAGTCATCATCAATCATTCATAAAATCTTCCATGGGATATACCATGGTGCCATCATGAAATGAGGCATTAGGGCCATCATGAAGAAAGATATGTATTATGTCCTCTGGTTGAGGCCCGAAAATAAGCTTTACCAGTGCTACAATTATCGATAGTATTATTTTCTAGTGACCAAATGAGATCAGTTAATGAGACCATAATATTAGATTTGGTAAATTTTATTTATATCCACCTTATTATGCTCTTTATCCACCATAGTTTTTTATTTAGCATTAATTTAATGTTTACTTAAAAATCAATTAGTTAATCCACATTTATTGTTTTTGAGTACCATTCATTTTACAAATTTTATTCTCTCTCTTCGAACATTTCATTATCAAGTTATGCTCAGTTATAGTTTCACTATGGCTGAAGTTACCTAATGGTGAATCAATCAACCTCCACTACTCTAATAAACTAGAAGTACTAGCAGCCATAGTTTGCATGTTCAATTTATTATTTTTTGTTGCATTACAAACACGTATAGTAACACATGTACATTCTACTATCCAATTTTTGAACTCGGAATAAGACACAGTTATGAATGTAATTTAATACATATAGAAGCTAATAACGCAAACATTTGTGCTTCATTATTGATGGACCATTTTTTGATAAGAAACATAAGAGTGGGTATACATAGGTTTAAGAATAAACTTACAAGAAAGAGTTTAACAACAGTGAATTTGTTGTTGGTGAAGAAGGTGATGAAAAGACCATGCAGAAGGTAAGAGTCTCATATCAATGCTAAAATTCTCTGCTCTTGATGTCAATTTGAATGACAATGTATAAAAATTATGCAAGAGTATAGTTAAAAATACATTTAAGTATATTAAATGACTTTATCATTGTATTTTGCAGTCATATATTGGATTCTCTATTGTTGTTGATGAAAAGAACAAAAAGAAAGATTTTGTAGAGAGATAATAAAAAATATATGATTTTGTAGAGAGCTAATGTTATATTTGAACTTACGTTATAGCTTATAACTATAAATAAATATTAATAGTCAACAAATTATTTAGCTTTTAGATTCATTTTTCTCATTCATGTTTTATACAACAATATTATATCTCTTGACTCACAAAAGTATGCATTAATCAAAGAAAACAAAAAAAAAACTAAAACATAACCTTTCGTATATTGATCAGTTAATCCACATCTGGATTAACTAATCATAATTCTGTGGATTAACTTAGATGTGGATTAACTGATCGAAACTATGGATAGATATAAAAATTATCATTAGACATACAGCAATGTTCAAAATTTTAAAGCACATTTCATTAATTAATTAGTCATTCATCACATATTCCCATTCGAGAGATGACATATTCAAAAAATATATAATTTATTATAAAATATACTAAGAGCGACATATGATGATGCCTCATTAGTTAATCAGTGCTACTACTTTGCATTTATATCTGTTACAAGCAAAATAAAGCAACATGGTGGAAAAGCTCCTAAAAAGTTATAGCCTCCTACATGACTCCTGAAGCTTATTCGTCAATTAAGAAAACTTGAAAACGCTATTCTCAATTTATCAAGTGAGAACCTAAGAGTTTAAGGGGAAATTAAAAAACTTCATGTTATACATAAAGTCTGATGTGCATAGTAATCTATCATCTAGAACCAAAACTAATATTTACTAAGTGTAACAACCTCAAATTTTTAGTATATTTTATTTAATGATTTAATTTAAATTTTGTTATATTTATTTTATTTGTTTGGATTTTATTAAAATAATATTTATTTTTGATTAAAACCAAATTTATTTTATATTTTATAAAACAAATGAATGTGTTTTGATATAGATATAATTTAATAGTACAAATAAATATTGGGTATTTTAGTATCTTATTTATGGTAAATTTTAATTAAGTTATTTATGTGGATTCATTCTTGAATTTTTATTTAATTATTTAAAACTCGTACAATTATACAATTCGTTTTCAATATTAATGGAATTGTATCTTTGATTTAGTTTCAATTGGTATTGATTATTGTTACGCAAACATTACCAAATTTTATTTGTCACATATATTTTTCTTTTAGTATCATCTATTATATATTTGATTTGCAAATTCGGTTGTTAATATATATTGCCAAAACCGTTTGTCATTTGAATTTAAAAATTTGTACTGTTTTCCATTTATTTGCAAACATGTTTTTATTGGTTCCTTTTATTTGCCAACACTGTTTACATTATAAAGTTTAACGTCCATTTATTTCTATTATTCCTTTCCTTAACTAGTTGTTATTTTCAAAATTAAAACATTCATCTTCTTCCATATATTTTCCTACATTCATTCCTTTTCGGTTCCTCATGACATTTATTTTTCCTTCCCATTTCAATGCACCGTTCGAATTAACATCTCATCCATTCATTTCCCAAAACAGTCATTGTGCGTTTTGAATTTCAAAATGTTTGTTTTTATTATTATTTATTTATTGCCTAAAGTTCACCTCTTTAATCCCCAACCCATCCCATTTATATTTATTTCTAAGCCATCGTTTTCATTTGCAAATCCGTTTTATTCTCCATCTGCCTCATTAGTCATTTTAATTGTTGCCAAAAACCATGGGTTCCTTCGAATTTAATATCTATTTTTTTCTTTTATTTGCAATTAATGTTTGTTATTTAAAGTTCAATGTTCATTCATTAATATTATTTCTTTCCTTGAACGTTCCTCATTTTCAAAAAATTAAACCGTTCATACGCATTCATTTATTAGTGTAATTTCTTTCCTTGCACGTTCATTATTTTCAAAAATTAAAACCATTCATCTCCTGTTTTTCTTTTATTTGTGAAAATATATTTAATTTCATTGTGAAATCATCCGTTGAGATTTTTTTACTTATAATTCTTTTGGTTTCCTTTCCTAACCATTTGGTTTTGAAATTTTATACCAAACGTTCAGCATTAAATGGTGCATTCTCTGATTGAGTCGTGCCTTTCCATTCATACACGCAATTGCTTGAGAATCGCTCCATTCATTTCTCTCTCTTCTGAATAAATGCTGCTACTATTTTAATGCCTCATGCCCATTTTCTTCTGCCTATTTATTTTTCTCTATCATTTCCATTGCCTTCTCCTAATGCATACGTTACTCTTCTTCATGCAAACAAAAAGGCTGCTTCCATTATTATCTTCCCACCGCCTTCTTTCCTTTTTCCATCAAGCATCTCACATTTCTTCAAAATGGAAAAGCAAAAATAGTTTTTCTCATGCGAACCTTTGCATTGCCTCCTGCTCTCACGCAAGGATGCCACCGAGCCTTCCCACAGCGCCGACTCTTCCCTCCGACCATGCTTCTCCCTTGCATCACTCCTAGCCATCAGCCCACGCCCAACAACAGCCTCCACTCCGCCTTGCTCCCTCCTCCTGTGTTTTCTTATGTGTGTGAGCCGTTTTCTTTTCTTTGCATGAGTTGGTGAGCTATGAAAGTTTATGGGGTATGATTTTACATGTGCGTTCATGTGTCGAGGTATGAGTTTTAACATGTCTATGTGTTATTTTGTTTGTGTGGTGTGTTGACAGTGTGTGTTTGTGTTACTGTGTGGTGTGAGTGATCTTGTTTGTGCGTGAGATTGATTTTGTATGTGTCCCCTTTTGTTGAGTGTGTATATTTTTGTTTAAAAAAATTATTATTTTAAAAATATATATGTATAGACATATAGATATATATATATAGTTTGGTTGTGTGCATCAATTTGTATAAAATATTTATATGTGGTTTTGTGTGATAAATGTTTGTATGCGTTTATAAATTTATGATTATATATAAAAGAAACATATATTTCGATGTTGAATGCGTGGCGTTGAGTCGCTTCGGAAATTTAATTATTTTGAAAAAATAAATATGTTTATATATATATATATATATATATATATATATATATATATTCATTTTAAATAAATATATATATATCATTTTTACGATTTTATTTAGGTGTGTTTGCGTTGTATGTAATTTAAAAACAAATATGGTTTGGTGCTATATAATTTAATATATATATTTATATAAGTGATTTGGAATGTGTCGAATTTTAAATATATAAGTATATATTAATTTTACTGTGTATACGTTATATTAAATAAATATATTTATATATATATAATACTATTTTGAAAAAGGATATGTTGTGTGTTTATGTATAATTTATAATATATACTGTTATAATTTGTGTTGTGTGTATGGGGGTGGGGGTGTGTATGAGTTTATGTGTGTGTTTCAAATTATATATTATATATAAGGGTATATGATTTAGTATGCATTAGCGTTGTGTTTTATTTAAATGTATAATTTATAAAATATATTTTTGTGCATCGAATTTTAAATATATATATATTTGTTAATTAAAAAGTTATATATATATATAAAGCTTTGGGTGTGTTTTATATAATTTATAATATATACGTTACAATTTACGTTGTGTGTTTGTGGTGTGCGTTGAATTTTAAATATATACATATATATGTTATGATTTTTTTTATATGTACATATATATATAAATATTTTTTTTTGTGTAAAGAATTATTGTGTTTTTATTTTGGTTTAATTGGGCTAGTGTTGTGTTTATTTTTGAGTCGAATGTAGTGTTGAGTTCCAAAACCCATTCCTAAACCCAACAACTGTACCAATCCTTTGAAACTCCCTAGTATCCTCTTATGAGAATAAAATATATCACCAGCGGTTATCAAGATATAAATATGTTCTGAATCGTGCCTACAAGTCGTCATTTCATTTTGGGCCGCGAAAGGTGAGTTTATCTCACACCTGACTCACATTACTTCATAGATGTTAGATCAACTAAATGAACTGTTATGAAATGTATAGGATTGTCAGTAGAAATTGTTTGTTTAAATATACACTTTTATATGTGACACGATATTCATATGACATGTATGTACACTGAATATATATGACTATGATGTGATTGACTATATGTGATGGTTTGTTATGTTGTATATACCCCTACTTTAGGAAAATCACTAAGGGTTGAAATGATATATACCCGAACTGACATTAGATTAGGGAAAAATCGTTATGGGTTGAAATGATAGACCTGAACGATTTTTACTGAATTTGGGATTGCGGGTTGAAATGATAAACCCGTATAAATTTTATAAATTGCGGGTTGAAATGATAAATATCCGTACCACTTGACCATAGGGTAGAAAACTATATATGGACACTGTTGGTCATGTTTTCGAATTAAAATGATTTGGAAAGTTTGATTGTAATAATATTAATTTAAGATCCATAAAATTTTATCATATATGTACTTTTAACTTTAAATTAATATATTATAATAAATTATTCTTTTTAAACCTATTTCTGAATTAATTTAAACCTATATATGTTTATAAAGTTATTTTCTATATAAATTTATAAATCATAAACAATATTTTCAATGCTTATTTTATATATATTTTATAAACTTTAATAATAAACTCAAAAGGTGGATAAGTTTTGATTTTGTGATTTAAAAGCGAGGTTTAAAGAATTAAATTTATATAACGATACTTGATTCAATGAATTTGAATTTTAATCAACTAAATGCGAATTTTGAATTGACATAAATATTGAACTGTATAGGAAATGTATGTGAACTACGTAGTTAATTGGAATTTGAATTTATAATTGATATGAATATATGAATTCGATTATAAATTGACTGAATATGAATTGAAATAATTTTATATAAGGAATTGATTCATAAACTGTTTGGTTTGAATTAAAGAAATTTCTTAAATCAATTTATTACAAGGTATGATTTTATAATGGCCACGGTGTGAAAAATGTAAACGTTTGGTTGTTAAAGAGACCGGGATCGGATATTGTCATACTCTCTGCCAATACCGAAAACCACTTTAACAACTGTGTACGCGGTGGAGTTCCAGAATGAAGTAGGATGGTTTGGTGGCGATTACTGGATTGAAGAAAGAGAACGTTGATGGATAGCCTTGACCTTTGGGTCATAATTAAAATGACTAAAACAGGTGCTATACCGTGATTAAGTGAGGTCGCACCTCCATCGGACACACTTCTTCGAACTATATCTATTACTTTGTGATTTGATTAGTGGCCACCCTTGATTATGGGAGTGTTGTTCGAGGTGGGCGGTAGTTGCGGCTATGCGTTACCACCGGTCCGGGCATGCATCGGTAGAATCCTACCGTGGGTATTCCTCGTGTGCCTTGTCATATTATCCTGATCGAGCCCCCTACGATTTTGATTTAGTGTTGTCGTATCACGGCGCATCCCTATCCGCCGACGTACTGGTGTGTTATATGCAAACTGTACGATAACAGTATAAACGGTGTAAGGGTAATAATGGTAATCCCGCTTACACTATTTTCAATAGTATATTTAAACATAGACACTATTATAATAGCGTATTATATTATATGATATTAGTTTAACGGATCCTTAGAGGATGGTGATCCCAAACATCTTTTAAGTTACAAATGCATTTTATTGAACATTTCATTTGAGTTGATTTACTTCCATGAGAATGTTAGTCCTGATCCGAGTTGTTTTGTTTTGCATTATTGCTCGGGTCAGATTGAGTATTGCAGTGTTGAGATTTCACCTTTTGAAGCTGGAGACTATTGAAGATATCATCTCTACTTGTTGATTCTGGCTATTTCTCCTTTGTATTAGAAATTCTTGTATTTAGACTTCCGCTGTATTTAATTTTGTAACTCTGATAGTATGTATAAATTTTGATTTTTATTTAGTAGCTTCATGAACTACTATTGTATAATTTATTTATTCCGCTGCGAGATATTCTGTTTTCTATGTCTGTGATTCTGTGATTTATTCTATTTACCTCAGAAGCTAATAACATTCTGTCATTCGAACGGTTTGAGTTGGTTTAATTACCATCTTGAAGTGGACGAAAGACGGTATGTTATAGTTGGTATCAGAGCTTTGGTTTATCAAAGCTTTAGCCTATGAGGTAAAAGCTCATTAGAGATAGGGTAGTGATACCCTAGAATGAGTGGAATCAGTCGCTGAATCCTTCTTGCGAGTGAGCGTATTTTTAAAAGTATAAATGGTTTTTAAAATAGTTTTAAAAGTTTTAAACAAATATTTTCGGATACAATTTTTTTTATATATTTAAATTCTTTTCCTGAAATTTCCTTTCCTTTGAATCTATCTTCCTTCGTAGTTCCTCTTTGATTAGGTTCTTTCGTTCGTTCAGCTTTTCCTTAAATTCTATAACTTATCCTTGTCTATAACAAGGTAAGAAGTAGAAGAAGAGGATTCTTATTTAATATTGATGTGAAATTTTGATATATATATATATATATATATATATATATATATATATATATTCGTAAATAATATTATGTTTTGGTAATACCAATATTTTGAAAGGATTTGATGTTTATACTTTAAGACTTTATATTTTATAAACTATACATTTTGAATAAGAGGTAAAGATGTAGATTTTGTAAGAAAATGATATTATCTTAGTTGAAATCTATAACGATATAGTTTGTAAAGTTATGCATATATCGGAATATATAAATTTAAATGGATTATAAAGATTTTAATTTGTGATACGTATATGTATAGGTATGAATATAAATATGAACCTTTGGTTTGAATATATTAATTATTTAATTACTATTTCCCTACTTCGTTCCTTTTCGGGGACGAAAAGGTTTGAGTAGGGGAGATTGTAACAACCTCAAATTTTTAGTATATTTTATTTAATGATTTAATTTAAATTTTGTTATATTTATTTTATTTGTTTGGATTTTTTTTAAAATAATATTTATTTTTGATTAAAACCAAATTTATTTTATATTTTATAAAACAAATGAATGTGTTTTGATATAGATATAATTTAATAGTACAAATAAATATTGGGTATTTTAGTATCTTATTTATGGTAAATTTTAATTAAGTTATTTATGTGGATTCATTCTTGAATTTTTATTTAATTATTTAAAACTCGTACAATTATACAATTCGTTTTCAATATTAATGGAATTGTATCTTTGATTTAGTTTCAATTGGTATTGATTATTGTTACGCAAACATTACCAAATTTTATTTGTCACATATATTTTTCTTTTAATATCATCTATTATATATTTGATTTGCAAAATCGGTTGTTAATATATATTGCCAAAACCGCTTGTCCTTTGAATTTAAAAATTTGTACTGTTTTCCATTTATTTGCAAACACGTTTATATTGGTTCCTTTTATTTGCCAACACTGTTTACATTATAAAGTTTAACGTCCATTTATTTCTATTATTCCTTTCCTTAACTAGTTGTTATTTTCAAAATTAAAACATTCATCTTCTTCCATATATTTTCCTACATTCATTCCTTTTCGGTTCCTCATGACATTTATTTTTCCTTCCCATTTCAATGCACCGTTCGAATTAACATCTCATCCATTCATTTCCCAAAACAGTCATTGTGCGTTTTGAATTTCAAAATGTTTGTTTTTATTATTATTTATTTATTGCCTAAAGTTCACCTCTTTAATCCCCAACCCATCCCATTTATATTTATTTCTAAGCCATCGTTTTCATTTGCAAATCCGTTTTATTCTCCATCTGCCTCATTAGTCATTTTAATTGTTGCCAAAAACCATGGGTTCCTTCGAATTTAATATCTATTTTTTTTCTTTTATTTGCAATTAATGTTTGTTATTTAAAGTTCAATGTTCATTCATTAATATTATTTCTTTCCTTGAACGTTCCTCATTTTCAAAAAATTAAACCGTTCATACGCATTCATTTATTAGTGTAATTTCTTTCCTTGCACGTTCATTATTTTCAAAAATTAAAACCATTCATCTCCTGTTTTCTTTTATTTGTGAAAATATATTTAATTTCATTGTGAAATCATCCGTTGAGATTTTTTTACTTATAATTCTTTTGGTTTCCTTTCCTAACCATTTGGTTTTGAAATTTTATACCAAACGTTCAGCATTAAATGGTGCATTCTCTGATTGAGTTGTGCCTTTCCATTCATACACGCAATTGCTTGAGAATCGCTCCATTCATTTCTCTCTCTTCTGAATAAATGCTGCTACTATTTTAATGCCTCATGCCCATTTTCTTCTGCCTATTTATTTTTCTCTATCATTTCCATTGCCTTCTCCTAATGCATACGTTACTCTTCTTCATGCAAACAAAAAGGCTGCTTCCATTATTATCTTCCCACCGCCTTCTTTCCTTTTTCCATCAAGCATCTCACATTTCTTCAAAATGGAAAAGCAAAAATAGTTTTTCTCATGCGAACCTTTGCATTGCCTCCTGCTCTCACGCAAGGATGCCACCGAGCCTTCCCACAGCGCCGACTCTTCCCTCCGACCATGCTTCTCCCTTGCATCACTCCTAGCCATCAGCCCACGCCCAACAACAGCCTCCACTCCGCCTTGCTCCCTCCTCCTGTGTTTTCTTATGTGTGTGAGCCGTTTTCTTTTCTTTGCATGAGTTGGTGAGCTATGAAAGTTTATGGGGTATGATTTTACATGTGCGTTCATGTGTCGAGGTATGAGTTTTAACATGTCTATGTGTTATTTTGTTTGTGTGGTGTGTTGACAGTGTGTGTTTGTGTTACTGTGTGGTGTGAGTGATCTTGTTTGTGCGTGAGATTGATTTTGTATGTGTCCCCTTTTGTTGAGTGTGTATATTTTTGTTTAAAAAAAATTATTATTTTAAAAATATATATGTATAGACATATATATATATATATATAGTTTGGTTGTGTGCATCAATTTGTATAAAATATTTATATGTGGTTTTGTGTGATAAATGTTTGTATGCGTTTATAAATCTATGATTATATATAAAAGAAACATATATTTCGATGTTGAATGCGTGGCGTTGAGTCGCTTCGGAAATTTAATTATTTTGAAAAAATAAATATGTTTATATATATATATATTCATTTTAAATAAATATATATATATATATCATTTTTACGATTTTATTTAGGTGTGTTTGCGTTGTATTTAATTTAAAAACAAATATGGTTTGGTGCTATATAATTTAATATATATATTTATATAAGTGATTTGGAATGTGTCGAATTTTAAATATATAAGTATATATTAATTTTACTGTGTATACGTTATATTAAATAAATATATTTTTATATATATAATACTATTTTGAAAAAGGATATGTTGTGTGTTTATGTATAATTTATAATATATACTGTTATAATTTGTGTTGTGTGTATGGGGGGGGGGGGTGTGTGTGTGTATGAGTTTATGTGTGTGTTTCAAATTATATATTATATATAAGGGTATATGATTTAGTATGCGTTAGCGTTGTGTTTTATTTAAATGTATAATTTATAAAATATATTTTTGTGCATCGAATTTTAAATATATATATATTTGTTAATTAAAAAGTTATATATATATATATATAAAGCTTTGGGTGTGTTTTATATAATTTATAATATATACGTTACAATTTACGTTGTGTGTTTGCGGTGTGCGTTGAATTTTAAATATATACATATATATGTTATGATTTTTTTTATATGTACATATATATATAAATATTTTTTTTGTGTAAAGAATTATTGTGTTTTTATTTTGGTTTAATTGGGCTAGTGTTGTGTTTATTTTTGAGTCGAATGTAGTGTTGAGTTCCAAAACCCATTCCTAAACCCAACAACTGTACCAATCCTTTGAAACTCCCTAGTATCCTCTTATGAGAATAAAATATATCACCAGCGGTTATCAAGATATAAATATGTTCTGAATCGTGCCTACAAGTCGTCATTTCATTTTGGGCCGCGAAAGGTGAGTTTATCTCACACCTGACTCACATTACTTCATAGATGTTAGATCAACTAAATGAACTGTTATGAAATGTATAGGATTGTCAGTAGAAATTGTTTGTTTAAATATACACTTTTATATGTGACACGATATTCATATGACATGTATGTACACTGAATATATATGACTATGATGTGATTGACTATATGTGATGGTTTGTTATGTTGTATATACCCCTACTTTAGGAAAATCACTAAGGGTTGAAATGATATATACCCGAACTGACATTAGATTAGGGAAAAATCGTTATGGGTTGAAATGATAGACCTGAACGATTTTTACTGAATTTGGGATTGCGGGTTGAAATGATAAACCCGTATAAATTTTATAAATTGCGGGTTGAAATGATAAATATCCGTACCACTTGACCATAGGGTAGAAAACTATATATGGACACTGTTGGTCATGTTTTCGAATTAAAATGATTTGGAAAGTTTGATTGTAATAATATTAATTTAAGATCCATAAAATTTTATCATATATGTACTTTTAACTTTAAATTAATATATTATAATAAATTATTCTTTTTAAACCTATTTCTGAATTAATTTAAACCTATATATGTTTATAAAGTTATTTTCTATATAAATTTATAAATCATAAACAATATTTTCAATGCTTATTTTATATATATTTTATAAACTTTAATAATAAACTCAAAAGGTGGATAAGTTTTGATTTTGTGATTTAAAAGCGAGGATTAAAGAATTAAATTTATATAACGATACTTGATTCAATGAATTTGAATTTTAATCAACTAAATGCGAATTTTGAATTGACATAAATATTGAACTGTATAGGAAATGTATGTGAACTACGTAGTTAATTGGAATTTGAATTTATAATTGATATGAATATATGAATTCGATTATAAATTGACTGAATATGAATTGAAATAATTTTATATAAGGAATTGATTCATAAACTGTTTGGTTTGAATTAAAGAAATTTCTTAAATCAATTTATTACAAGGTATGATTTTATAATGGCCACGGTGTGAAAAATGTAAACGTTTGGTTGTTAAAGAGACCGGGATCGGATATTGTCATACTCTCTGCCAATACCGAAAACCACTTTAACAACTGTGTACGCGGTGGAGTTCCAGAATGAAGTAGGATGGTTTGGTGGCGATTACTGGATTGAAGAAAGAGAACGTTGATGGATAGCCTTGACCTTTGGGTCATAATTAAAATGACTAAAACAGGTGCTATACCGTGATTAAGTGAGGTCGCACCTCCATCGGACACACTTCTTCGAACTATATCTATTACTTTGTGATTTGATTGGTGGCCACCCTTGATTATGAGAGTGTTGTTCGAGGTGGGCGGTAGTTGCGGCTATGCGTTACCACCGGTCCGGGCATGCATCGGTAGAATCCTACCGTGGGTATTCCTCGTGTGCCTTGTCATATTATCCTGATCGAGCCCCCTACGATTTTGATTTAGTGTTGTCGTATCACGGCGCATCCCTATCCGCCGACGTACTGGTGTGTTATATGCAAACTGTACGATAACGGTATAAACGGTGTAAGGGTAATAATGGTAATCCCGCTTACACTATTTTCAATAGTATATTTAAACATAGACACTATTATAATAGCGTATTATATTATATGATATTAGTTTAACGGATCCTTAGAGGATGGTGATCCCAAACATCTTTTAAGTTACAAATGCATTTTATTGAACATTTCATTTGAGTTGATTTACTTCCATGAGAATGTTAGTCCTGATCCGAGTTGTTTTGTTTTGCATTATTGCTCGGGTCAGATTGAGTATTGCAGTGTTGAGATTTCACCTTTTGAAGCTGGAGACTATTGAAGATATCATCTCTACTTGTTGATTCTGGCTATTTCTCCTTTGTATTAGAAATTCTTGTATTTAGACTTCCGCTGTATTTAATTTTGTAACTCTGATAGTATGTATAAATTTTGATTTTTATTTAGTAGCTTCATGAACTACTATTGTATAATTTATTTATTCCGCTGCGAGATATTCTGTTTTCTATGTCTGTGATTCTGTGATTTATTCTATTTACCTCAGAAGCTAATAACATTCTGTCATTCGAACGGTTTGAGTTGGTTTAATTACCATCTTGAAGTGGACGAAAGACGGTATGTTACACTAAGACTACACCACTGAGCGAAACAGGTTCTCCCCCCGACCCCACTAGCATTCTCTGATAACCAATCATATATTATGCTCCTACATCCACAGTGGTTAACATAATAACACGTGCATGCAATCATGGGTAATATGACTACTATGCCACTCAAGGGTTATTCATGCCTAGTGTTTACCCGAATCCCCGTAGCTTTCCTAGGATTACAATGAGCCTTGTAGTTTTCTAAGGCCAACTAATGACCTATTCTTCAAATTTATTTAGGTGATAATGGGATAGTTTGTCCTAGGTTACTTAGGAAATTTCTATCAATCACGTATGAGCATATTTAGCTACAAGTTCCTTCATATGCATAAACCACATTTTTTTTCACTAAGCCCTACACATTAGAATCACAAACCTTTACCAACAAATGTCTAATGGTTGAAGTATAGGGTATGACCCTACACCACTTTGCCTCTAAGTAATAATGTCAATACCACTTTATAAATATGGGCGGAGGGACAACTTCTTAACACTTATAAAGTTGATGTTATTGGAGTTGGCTCTTTTTTAAACTATTTCAAATATATGGATTTACCTATATCAATGCTACTGGGGTCGATACACACGATGTTCGACAGCATGTATGTTGCTGCTCTTTATATCGAGCTCCAATCCTAATAGAATCATTACATGTCAACCATGTTGGTATCGTATGCTTCTAAATAGGGTTGCAGCGGCATGTAGGAATACTTGGATAGTAATACCCCATATTGACTATGGTAGAATTGTAATTAATGTTCAAATGATTTCTTGCTATATAAGCTTATACTTTTTTTTTACCAACCTCAATTGTTTGTCAAAGTCTTATTGATTAATAAACCTCCTTATCAAAAACTTTTTGAAAACTTATCACATACTTAGAGAACTATATTCTCAAACTATCTACAAACCCATATTTATATTATTGTTTTAATATGTTTATTAAGTGTTTCTGGCGTTAGTAGTTCATAACAAGTTCAATATAATTACGAAAATCTCAAATTTTCACCAAAAATCAGAAATATTATGTTCTTTATCGTATAAAATTTCAGAGGCCAAAGTCATTGTTTAATTACTTTGAGTAATTAAAACCCAAAATAAATGTCTATGTCTCCTTAGAAAATTCATAAAGTACTCCTCGTCACTTAAAGAATTAAGAAATTAAAAAAACCAGCTTCAAAATTATGTTTAAAGTAACATATCAAGAAATTAAATCATTTGGTGATCATTAATTAAGTTTTTCACTCATAAACCTATCATTTTAATTTCATAAATCCATATACATTAATCAATAATTCAATATATGACATATTCAAGCATGGCATGACATCTATTCATCGAAACATTTCGATTTCACATCATATACGAATGAAGTAAATAAAAAAAATGAGATGTTCTTCCTATTATTCACCTTGATTGGATAAGTAAACTTGAG
The DNA here is from genome assembly GCA_030737875.1 of Allium sativum. Classification (NCBI taxonomy): domain Eukaryota; kingdom Viridiplantae; phylum Streptophyta; class Magnoliopsida; order Asparagales; family Amaryllidaceae; genus Allium; species Allium sativum. Next base: position 741,728,144 of record CM060916.1, on the reverse strand, counting down.
ATCTGAAAGTTGATAATGATTCTCTAACTTATCTCATATTTCCTAAGCTTTTTCTTCTTTCTCTTCTTAGTTTTGACGCGCTGCCATTATTTCTTATGTTTTGAGAGTTTAACTTGTAAATGAAAGTGAATGAGAATGTTATAGAAGGTAAGGGTATAAGGTAGCAGATATTCCTATTTTTACCGCTCTCATGTGTTCGCTTATTTTATGTTACAAAACACTCTTAATAACTAATCTATTAGTTAACTATGACATGACCATATAAGTTATCAAACATTTGTTCTCTTATCTCACTACATTACATTATTCTATTAAGTTAATCAATTAAATCTCCTAAATAATGTTACTAAAATCAGGTGTATTACATTATTAATGCATCATGGAGTCTTCCCCAAAGTTATCATGAAAAAGACATGAAACTCATCACAAAAATTTATTAAAACAACTATTATGAGAAGATAGATAAAACCTTCATGTACTGATTCTTATAGTCATCATGAGGTGATTCCAAGAGATAAGTTATAATGAAACAAAGAATTTGAGCTATTGTGGTATGAATCTTGATACCACCATGAAAATGTTGTCTAGAAATCTTGGTGTATAAAGCCTTCATGTAATAACTTTGTATTCATGGTGGAAACCTATTATGAAATGATTTTATAGACCAATTAAAAGGAAAACTAGAGCCATTGTGAGACAATTCACTAAAATGATTGAAAGACAACATAACCAAGCAGCCGTCGAAATTTAGATGACACTTTCCATCATGTTGTAAACACTAAAGTCCTTGAGCGAAGATAAATCTCTACCACTTATCCATACTAGATAACAAGTGGCACAAATCCAATGGTTGAAGTTATCTAAATTGACATGTACCCCATTTAGGTAAGGGACACATTTTTCAGATGTACCTTCTTCTTCATTTTCATTTTATTTTAACATAAATAAGAAACTTGTTAGGGACCATTAATGGTCAAATGAACAAATTTGGTTTTCGTCTCTATAAATAAAAGGACTTAAAAATAATAACTTGCATATTAACTTCCCATGAATTAATAAGTACCGCACTTGACTAAGAGCATCATCTTACTCAAGAGTCTTTTTAAAGAAAATATAGTTGAATCAAATTTAGTACCAACATTAAATGGTGCTTTCACTAAGAATTGAATTCATGGACTATTCGTTGACTTTCCAATTGAGAGATTTAGCTAATAAGATGGAAAAAGATATGGTCGAACTAAAGGAAAAAAGGACGATGCATCTTAAGGGTAACCGTAAATTCATAGGAGCACTGTTGTTCAAGTAGATTATGGCTATACCCTTAACATCCTATATTAATATTATTAAGATGATAATTTAATGATATTTGAAATCCAAATGAACCTATAGGATGCTCCATAAAAAATGTGATGCAGGTTATTCCCAACCACCTTCTTTGAAGCTGTAGTGAAATGGTATCGATACTATATGGAAAAAGTGATCGATTTATAGGAGAAATTTGACATGAATTTTTGATACAACTTTGCACATCAAAAGACTGACAGTTATGAAAATGCGTTTCTTAATATCAAACAAAACCTAGGTAACTGTTAAGGGATTACCAGAAGTAGTTTAATGTGGAAGCTAGTAAGCCTGAGAAAGTAATTATAAAGAAAAGCTGATGAAGTTGAAATCACAGTTAATTGAAAACATGCTTTCTAAAAAGAGGTGTATATCCATGGATGTAATGATCTACATATTTTCATTTTCATATTGATAAGTTTGTGTAGAAGGATGAGGTATTTCATAACAAAAATAATCATAGGAAAAAAAGCAAACCTTATAATTCCAAATAAGAAAGGTGTTGACGTCCAAAATGGTCGCCAACGCCCAAGATTTCCAAAAATTTGAAACTAAATGTCCAGAGCGGAAAAGTGTGCGAGATGTAGTAATAGTATGCGGGAAAGTAAAGAACAAAGTTGTTTATAGTGGTTCGGCTCGGATTAAACCTACGTCCACTTTGAAGGCTTTGCTGATTTTATTCATTATCAAGAAAGTACAGTGGTAGACATCATTATAAGAGAATACAATGATAATGAAGTTCCATTGATCCTCATTGTCAAAATTCTCCACTGTCTCGGGGCGGTTGGGAATTTCCGAGGTCTAGAATGTGTCGGGAAGTTCCGGGATCCGGGCAGTGTCAGAGTTTTCGAGGTCCTGGATGTGTCAGGAAGTTCCGAGGTTCGGGCAATGTCGGGAGTTTTCGAGGTCCAAATGTGTCTGGAAGTTCCAAGGTCCGAGGGATATCGGGAGTTTTCGAGGTCCAGGATGTGTCGGGAAGTTCCGAGATCCGAGGGGTGTCAGGAGTTTTCGAGGTCTGATGTGTCGGGAAGTTCCGAGGTTCGGGCGGTGTTGGGAGTTTCTGAGGTCCGGAATGTGTCAGGAAGTTCTATGGCCCTGGCAGAGTCGAGACGTTCCGGAATTCGAGCGGAGTTGGGAGGTTCCGGGGTCCGGCCGGAGTCGGGAGGTTCCGGGGTCCGGGTGGAGTCGGGAGGTTCTGAGGTCTAGGCGGATCGGGAGGTTCCACGGTCCAAAAGTAGTCGGAGGTTTTGAGGTCCGGGCGGATTCGGAAGGTTCCGAGGTCCGGGCGGAGTTGGGAGGCTCCAGGGTCCGGGCGGTGTACCAGGAAAATAGGGGTCCGGTGTGTACCGGGAAAATTGGAGGTTGGGGTGTACCGGGAAAATCGGAGGTCCGTGGTGTACTGGGAAAATCAAAGTCCCGGGGTGCACCAGAAATTCTGTAGGTCTAGGTGTGCCGGGAATTTCGGAGGTTCTCGGTGTTCTTCTTCCACGAAAGTTATGCTGCCATTAATGGTGTCCAAGGTGCTCTCAAGGCCTAATGCTAAGCAAATGCCAACCCTAGTTACGAATGAGGTAGGCGGTATCTATCGGACGTGGAGTAGGTGGGAGTTGGTGAGATATGGAAGTAAGAAAAAAAAGGAGTGGGAAAAGGGAAAAAGGGAGTGGGAAAAGCAGAAATTCGCTTCCCGTAAACATGTCCCTGGAAATCTCGTATCCCCCTTGGGATGCGAAATTTGCATCCATTGGGATGCGAGATACCACATCTCGAGGGATGCGAAATCGCATCTGATGGATGATAGAGGATGTGATATCGTAACCCACAAAGGGATATGAATTCGTATTCCGTGAGCGATACGAGTTCGCATCTCGGGTGGTTATGCGTGATCGCATCTCGGGTGGGGATGCCAGTTCGCATCTAGTGGACGCGAGGGGATGAGATATCGCATCCTACGAAGGGATACAAATACATATCCTGCGAAGGATACGAATTTGCATCCTAGGTGGGGATGCGATATTGCATCCCACGAAGGGATACGAATTTATATCTCGTGAGGAATACAAATTCACATCTCGGGTGGAGATGCAAGATCACATCTGGTGGATGCGAGGGAATGTGATATCGCATTCCACAAAGGTATACAAATTTGTATCTCGTGGCGGATACGAAATCGCGTCCCAGGCTGGGATGCGAGATCCCATCCGATGGATGCAAGGGGACACGAGATGGAGGAGCATAGGCAATATTTGGAGCTACGCGATACGTGATGCGAAGAGTTTTAAGGGATGCAAAGTCAAGATTGGGGATGCGAGGCTAGAGTATGGGGTGTGGTGATGCGAGCACAGGATCAGAAGCATGGTGATGTGGAGCACAGTGTTGTGAAGCATGGTGATGCGAGGCATAGGATACGAAGCATGGTGATGCGAGCCACGAGATGCGAAGCATGGTGATGTGGAGCATGGTGATGCGATTCACGGGATGCGAAGCACGGTGGTGCAGAGCATGGTGATGTGGAGCATGTTGGCGCAGAGCATGGTGATGCGAAGTGTGGGATCCGATGCATAGGAGGGTATCGAGCATGGGATGCGAGGCATGGTGATGCAAGGCATATGATGCGAAGCTAGGTGAGGCCATGGCTAGATTATGGAACCGACAATGCGTGTTGCACAAGCTTTTGGAGGTGATTAAAGTGTGTCGGGCGAGCTATCCTCAATGTTGATGAATTTCACATCCGAGGGATACGAAATTCTGCCAATGGCCCGACTCGTGTCTTCTGATGTCAGAACCATGATTTGCCCGATACGATCACAAAGTTCTGAGTGCGTTCACTTTATTTGTGACTTGTATTGTTCGAGAGCAGTTTGATGAGCCATGACGATCGTTCTTGCACGACCCTGGCTTAACTTGATTCCTGAAGATGTTGGCAATGCTTCTGAGCCATTGAACCATGCAATGGGACGAGTCGTGTGGGCTTGGACTGCTTCTGGTAACTGGACCAAAATACTAGTTAGCATTTTCCCCCAAAGTATGTCTTGTGTGAACGGGACATGCTTTGAAGTGAGACAAGTCTGGCGATGGACGGAACGATCTCTATACTATGACTAGCGAATTGTCGTGACCTTTCCTTGAGTTGTATGCAGGGAGTATGATGCTTCGGAGCGATTGAGACACATTGTTGAAGAATATTGGTATGAGTTTGGGATTCCGGCGTTATTGTAACACCCCGCGTCCATTAATGTCACTCTCAAAGGGAATGCATTAACTTTCATGGAGTATTATTGATGTATAGAACAGAATATAACAAGACAGATACATATATTGATACTTGAAAATTTTAAAACAACTTTTATTGTAGCGGAGAAATAGTTTGATTACAACAACATCATAAACCAACAACAAAACCAAGTACACTTAATATCCATCTTGACAAATTGTTTTCTGAGTACATAAAGTAAAAAGCATAATCCCAACATAAGTAGCCATAAAAGAGATGAGTTGAACTTTACTTATAGCAATCCAAGCACTTCCAAAGAGAGAGAAAGATCCAAATCAAGCTCCACTAGCACTAGTCCCACCTTGAGAACCTTGGGGGGGGGGAGGAAGAAAAGACGCGAAAACAAAGGGGGTTAGACATAAAGTCTGGCGAGTACAATAACTTTAACAATATAATTATTAAAGTAATTAGGATAAGGCATAAACTGGTAAAACAAGGAATGACTGCGAAACAAGTGGGCAAGACAAAACGAACAAGAGGAATATTCTGGCGTTAATCTCGCTCCTAATCACTATAGGATAATTACTATACTGCACCATTACTAGTCACCCCAAAAGATGATCCCGCCTACTGAACATAATAATCATAATGGTAGTTTCGTGTACCCCTAGCTGTCTCCATAGGTGCCGCCTGCCCCTATCTCCACTAGTTGTACCCACTACCCTCATGCGATCGGCTCCCTAACTCGTAGATACCCGTGCTGGTCCCACAGTGGGGTGTACCACTCCCCAAAGTGGCAACCCGATACCACTAAAGATGCACGACTTATATCTACATGATGCAACAACGTCTTACCTACCAGCCCGGGCCCACGCATGCACATGACCCCGTTGGACTTGCGTTGCCATCGTTAACCCGTTTTGACCTCTTACAATCAAACCCAGTAAGCGTGTCCCGTCCTCAATCTTACTTGAGCTCACAAAGATACTTAATGGGTTACTGGTTTGAAAAGGGTCCACCATGCTTGTCACAAGCTTTCCACCTATGCTTGGCCCCCACTAGAATTTTCCACTTAACCCCGTCTTATTCATGTCTTCTTACATGTTTCAATTTGGTTAAGTGTTTCTAATCGTATTTCACATGTCACCTATGTCACTCACTTAACCCCCATGTCCCACCACATGTTTATCTTGGTTAAGTGTTACTTAGTTCATTATAACCGTAACCTTGTAAGACCTCCCACAATAGACTCCCGTTTGCGGTTGCTGGATTTGCCGGGCGGGTCCGGGCAGTCTTATACCGCAAACGTGTCTAACCTTGTGTCTTTACAATTGTTACGCATTTAATTTATGCCTTCGACCTCACACATTAGACTATCGTTTGTGGTTGCTGGATTTGCCGGGCGGGTCCGGGCAGTCTTACACCACAAACATGTCTAACCTCGTGTCTTAGGATTTATTATTACACATAATTATTTCACCCCAATATGAATTAATTATCCACATTCAAATTGTCAATAATTTCCAAATTAACCATGTCCATAATTGTCACCTAAATTATGTCCATACTTTTTAGGTATATAAATTACACCAATTAATGTCTCCATTTAATTACATGCTTTTAAAGCCATTTTTATGCGAATTCACAATTTTACATAATTAATGTTTTCCCATTGTCCCCACGCTATTCATACGTTTTTATATGAAATATGTTAGACTCGCAAATAGTCTAACTCATAAAAAGGAAAGAAACATCACAACTTGCATAACACATAAAATAGATGTAACTTGCAAATAAGAATTATAACATAAGTTTGCATAGCCAATAACTTGCATAGGCAATGAACATATATAACATAATTTTGCATAAACTACGTACTGTCATGGATCTAAATATAGATCTAAACATGAAATTGTGAACTTGCATATGTGAATATGGTTTTTCACCTAAACTTGCAAATGAATTCATAATTTTTCACCTAAAAATGTGAATATAGTTTTCACCTAAACTTGCATATGGATTTTCTATAAACTTGCATATGAATTTATCACATGTTTGCATATAAACTAGCATATGTATATACTTGATTTACATATAAACTTGTGTATAATCCGCATACAGACTTGCATAAGATTCACATACAAATTAGCATATGATATAACATCCCAAACTTGCATAAGGTTTCACATACGAACTAACATATGTAAACACAGACTTGCATAGATTCACATACAAACTAGCATATGATTTAACATCCCAAACTTGCATAAGGTTTCATATACGAACTAGCGTATGATTTACATCCCAAACTTGCATAAAATGAATCAAGTTAAACATGTATAATTAGACATATGAAATAGATCTACCAACATAAGATAAAAAAGTTAAATAACATCACATGATTCAACAGTCATGTTCTCATAATCCATATTATAACTTATCACAATTAATTTATTAAATTATTTTGTGAAAGAAATTGTACTCACAAAGATAGGTTAGAGAAGAGAATGATTCGTTCGTCTTTTGAATTAGAATTCTGACTTGCTAATCCCTAAGCTTTAGGAAGAAGAACTATCCTAGCAGCAGCATGGTGGCCAAGAGACAAATTTAGTTTAGGTTTAGGGTTTGAGTCTAGGCACTCTTTTATAGAAGTTTAAATCAGCCTAAGCCGTTAGATTATCACAGGAGCCATCACAACCGTTCAGACTAGATAGAGTTATCTAGAATTGCCACCTCTGCCCTAGTGACTCAGCAACAGGTCAGGTAAGGCTCAGCAACAAGTCAGGATCGTCTGATTTCAGATCTGCCCCAGGGGGTCGGTCGACCCCCTGGTCGACCTGTATAGGGGAGGTCGACCCCCTGGTCGACCTGGCCCTTGGACGGGATAATTCCCACCCAGCCTCTTCCCTATTTGAATTTGAATTTCGAATTTATTATTCTGAACTGTTTTAATTTATATAAAATTGTTGAAACTTCCGAAGGCCATAACTTCCTCATACGAAGTCCGATTTACGAAAACTTGGACTCTATCCCAAGCAGAATTTCGAGACAAACGCAATGGCGTAACCCGTTTTTCTTAATTCTCACTTTACAAATTAAGTATTCTTAAGATTGTTAATTTTAGTTTTCACAGAAAATTCAGGGTGTTATAGTTATTGATAGTCTTAACTTGCTCGAATCTTGTAGCTCGTGCTGGAACCTGTCTAAGGCATTTAGTCTCTGTCGATTCAAGAATTTAAACATTAATTGCCGACTTCCGGCTACATCGAAGTGTAAACGGTTCGTTGTCGGGTTGGGGTCGCGTATGCACTCACACGCTTACATGTAGTTTTATGCAATACGATCGGAGTTAGAATAAGTAACATGACATTAAACAACATGTTGTAGGCGTATGATTATACAAGTTAGCTTCTGTAAAATTGCTAAATTAGGACTTGATCATTTGATGTGCACTCTTGGGTCATTTGAGCCTGTGAGCACACAATTAGTTAACGGATGGAGTCGGTTTGATCATTCGAGAATCTGAAAACGTATATGCATCGTTGTAGCTATAGCTTGGGAACGCGATCGTGTAAGGTGGTTATCGAAACATCTATGAACTAGAGCTTGATTGGTGTGTTCCGCTGAATCACTTGGATTTATAATTACACAATCATTCAATGGTCCAATTGGGTTCCAACGGTCGAAGTTTCGAGAATTCGTATATGCAAACGTCGTTGTAAGGACAATACTTAGCGTATATCGTGGCATGTTCTCACATAGATTTTCTTTCGAAGCGAGGTCGAACCCAAATTCTAAGTGCGTGTACTCGAATCGTTAGGCATTTGGTGAGTACATGAGTGGTCGTTGAGTCGAGATTGATTTGGTAGTCGGGGCTTCGTAGACAGATGAATATGACCATAGCCTGGTTGTGGATTCAAGAGACATGACAACTTAGAGAGTGTGTGGGAATACGAAATAGACTTTTGTATTTCGAAGACTTAGCCGAATTCTCATGTCTTCCGAATTTTGAGCTTGAGATAACAAAATTGAATCGTTTCACGATTTCGCGCGACTGAATTGGAAGTGTTATGGTCGTGCAGCGTGACACTCGAAGGATGTACTTGTTTGAATTGGTAACTCGAATGTGCACATGAGATGTGGATATATGGTTGAGCTGTCAGATCTCAGATTCAGGATTTGATCCATTACCCAATCACAACGTAGTTGTATCTTGACCCAAGCATTACACTGGTGGTCGGAGGTCGACATAGCGTTAGTTTTTGTGGCTAAAGGTTGCCATTGCGTTCTGAAGTGTTCGCTTATATGGAGTCTCGACGTTGATGGAATATTGGTAATTTCCAAGGCTTAAGCTTTGGTTCTGAATCACCTTCCCCGTGAGGTGGACGTGCTTTCAAGATGGTTACTCCAAGGGCCATGGTGAAGATGATGCCAGTACGGAAACTGGTGGAATCCTGCCTCAGGTCCTATAATGGCCATGCCGGTGCAGGAATCGGTAGAGGGCGTCCCTTGGGCCCACGTGCTTGCTGAATTCTCTTCGACCTCGAGACTGGGTTAGCTAGTTTGAAAAGTCGCACGACGTCGCATGATTGGATCATAATTGAAGTCGAACGTAATGCAGTTGATTGGCGTAACATTCGAGAAGTGAACTTATCTGGACTAATTGCTCGGATATGCACATAAGATGTGGATATATGGTTGAGTTGTCAATTCTGGGGTTCGATTCTTAATCCAATCATGTCATAATCGCTGTCCGACCCAAGAGTTGCGCCAATGGTCGATGATGTCTATGGTTTTAGTCGCTAAGACCAAAAGCTGTCATCGCATTCCAGTATGCTTTCATATAGGAAGCCTTAACATCGGGGATGTCGCAGACGACTTTCGTATTGCCAAGACTTCAATTCTAAACATCTTCTCCATGCGGTGGATTTTCTCCCAAAAGGTCGCTTCGCGGTAGCGAAGAGGAATGCAGTGGTGAGAATGCAGGAACTAGTGAAGGGCTGGTGCCTTAGGGCCTGCCTTCAGTGGTAGTGCCTCCCAGCGTGCCCCCAACTAATTGGAGGGTGACTGGAGCATCAGGTGGAGGAAAATGGCAATGACACAGCGAAGAGAAGTTGTCTTTTGGAGAAGAGGGCTTGCCTTTTGTTTTCTTTTTGCTTCTGACGAGGGAGGCAAAGGGGAATGAGTCGCGTGATGATATCTCTGATGATGACCTCATAGACCATTGCATCATAGAGATCGATTGCAGGGCTAGTGGAGGACTGGTGCCTCCGGGCCACCTTCCGAATGTGCCTCCGGTAGTACTTCCCCGCATTCCCCCAACTAGTTGGAGGATGGCCAGAGCATCAGATGGAGGAGAATGGCCATGGCACAACGAAGAGGAGGCATTCTTTGGAGAAGAAGGCTTACTTTCCATTCCCGTTTTCCCTCCGATGAGGGAGTAAAAGGTGGGAATGAGTTGCAAACTGGTATCTCCGATGACACTCTGAGGGTCCACTGTGCAATGGAAGCTGTGGTCCCAAGTGCTCGAGTAGCATGACTCGACATTGCACTAAGGGTTGAGTTAGTCGAAACTCCACTCTCGAGATACTCGAGTCAGGTAGAGTTCGAGGGCATCGTTGGTTCGCCAAGTGTTGCCCGGATCCATACCCTTCAGGTCGGACAGAGCCAAATAACTGGTCGATGTCACACTTATTCGGCTGATGGGGTGCCTCCAAGTCCGAAGACTTAGGAACGAGGTTATTTATACTCAGTTTCATTGTTGGTTCGAGAATCGAGTCGAGTTATTTATATTCGGCCTCGTCGTTGATTCGAGACTCGAGTCGATTTATTTATACTCGGCTTCGTCATTGATTCGAGACTCGAGTCGGTTTATTTATACTCAGCCTCATCGTTGATTCGAGGCTCGAGTCGATTTATTTATACTCAGCCTTGTCATTGATTCGAGACTCGAGTCGAATAATTTATACTCGACCTCATCATTGGTTCGAGACTCGAGTCAGGGACAGTTTCCCAGCTTCGAGGTATCGTTCTAGGGTTGTATGCTCGTGTATACAAGTTGGTCATTGTTGCTGCAGTCTTGCTGAGTCGAGGAGACGATCTCGAGGAGTTTAGTTGTCGGACAGAGTCCTGATTGGTTAAAACTCTTGATGAGCGTTGAGTGGCTCGGAAATTCCATGCGGTGGACCCTTCCAGTACTGCTCAAGGTTGCCCTTGCGGATGAGTTTCTCGGTGTTGTCCTGTAAGTGGCGACAGTTGTTTGTGTCATGTCTATGGATGTTTTTGAACTAGCAATATTCAGTAGAGTCCCTTGGTGCGCTTGTTGGGCCCTTAGGCCTTGTCCCTTTGTAGTGCAGGGCATTGCAAGTTGCAAGGTAGATGTTTTTCGAGGTGTCATTGAGAGGTGTGTAGTTGTAGAACGACAGAAGTCAAGACGCTTCCTCTTATTATAGCGACTACCTCTGACATTTCCGGTGTGAGCAAGATTGCACAGAGCAATGGGGTTAGAGTCGTTGGAGCTCTGGGCTTCGTCTCGAGGCAAGCTGTTGAGGTGAGAAGCTCGATTCCTTTGTGCTAGCTCTTAGTGTAGGAGGTAATTGGCTTTCTCATAGAAGATTTCTAGATCCTTAGGTTGTGCGTGGTTGACCCATGCTCTGAATTAGAAATCGGGGAATATTCCCTTGACGAGTTGATCCAGGATAGCCCGAGGGCTTAAGTCTTCGACACCATCCAAGGTGTTGTCGAACCTCTCGATGTAGCTTATTATAGATTCATCGAGGCCGTGATGGATGTGTGTATCGAACTGATTGATTAAACCTTTGGCCAGCTGAGAAAAGGTCGATATTGTTCTTGGCGGCGAGTGAATCACAAGAGGGGTACACCTTCAAGAAAGACGAAGAAACACTTGCAATTTATGGTGTCTGTTGCATGAGTAGAACCCATACGATACTTGTAGCGGTGTATGAATTCTCGAGTGTCTGAATCCCCTGAATAAGGTTTATTTGAGGCATATTGAAATGCTGGGGCCATCCGGCGATGAGAACATCTTAAGTGAATGGGTTACGTCTCACATTGGTTTCCCCATCGTCGGTGACGTGACCATGAGATTCTTTCAGGATGCTACAAAGTAGGCTAGCAGGAACGGGAGTTCGAATCTCCGTCGGTATGCGGTGGTCGTGATTCGACTCAATAGTGGGTAGCCTTGGTTGTCTCCTATGATGAACATTGTCTTGGTCTAAAGAATCTTCGACCTCGATTATTTGACTCTCATATGGCCAAGGATCTAGATCTTGGGCCTGACTTGCAATGCATAGCATAGGCGACAAGTTCTGAGATGAAATGGGTCGACCTTGCATGGCAATGGGTTGAGCTTTGATCTTCTTACTAAAGTTAGGCCCAAGTTGGAAGTGACTGAAGTGGGAGGTATCCTGAACAGAAACAGGGATGGAGCTCGGTGAGAGGTAGTTTGGCGGCGGCTGAATGCCCAAGTCTTCCTGAAGGAGGAGGTTGTCTCATTGATCATATTGTAGAAGCGGTTGTGTTAATCCGATATAATGGTGGATTTTGTCAACAAGGCATCATTGAGTCTCGCCTAACTTTCTTGACATTTATCGAGTTGGGGTCGATCGACGAATGCGTCGAGGTTGGGAGCACTGAGGTTGGTCGGAGCTTCAGTGAGTCGAGGTTGAGGAGGAAATTCTGAATCAGGTTCGATAGTGGACAATCCGACCATTGGGTTCTTTCCTTTGTTCACCATTGTCAATAGGCTTGGTCGGTAAGTCTGAGAAAACTTAAGCAGCGTCCCAAGTCTAGGTGAATGAATAGAGGGAAAGGCGAGGTTTTGATTCCTCGAAGGAAGTGACATAAAATCGATCGAAGGTGCGTGCTTTACTCTCCCATTCCTGGCGCTCCAAAATGTTGACGCCCAAAATGGTTGCCAACACCCGAGAGTTCCAAAAATTTGAAACTAAATGTCCAAAGTGGAAAATTGTGCGATATGCAGTAATAGTATGCGAGAAGTAAAGAACAAAGTTGTTTATAGTGGTTCAGTTCGGATTGAACCTATATCCACTTTGAAGGCTTTGCTGATTTTATTCATTATCAAGAGAGTATACTGGTAGAAATCATTACAAGAGAACAATGATAATGAAGTTCCATTGATCCTTGTTGTTGAGATTCTCCATTGTCCGGCGGCGGTCGGAAATTTCCGAGGTCCGGAATGTGTCGGGAGTTTCCGAGGTCGGGATGTGTTGGGAAATTACGAGGTCCGGGTGGTGTAGGGAGTTTCAGATGTTCGGGATGTGTTGGGAAGTTCCGAGGTCCAGCGGTGTCGGGAGTTTTAGAGGTCCGAGATGTGTCAGGAAGTTTCGAGGTCCAAGCGGTGTTGGGAGTTTCCGAGACCCGGATGTGTCGGGAATTTCCATGGTTAGGGGAGTGTCGGGAGTTTCCGAGATCTAGGATGTGTCGGGAAGTTCCGAGCGGTGCTGGGAGTTTCCGAAGTCCGGGATGTGTCGGGAAGTTCCGCGGTCCGAGGGAGTCTGGAGGTTCCGAGGTCCGCATATAGTAAGGAGGTTTCGAGGTTCGGGCGGAGTCGTGAGAATCCGAGGTCAGGCGAAGTCGGGAGGTTCTGGGGTTCGGGCGGAATGGGGAAGTCTCGGGGTCTGGGCAGAGTCGGGAGTTTACGAGGTCCGGGCGGAGTCGGGAGGTTCCAGGTTTCGGTCGGCGTTCCGGGAAAATAGAGGGTTCGGGGTGTACCGAAAAAAAAATCAGAGGTCCGGGATGTACGGGAAAATCAGAGGTCTAGGTGTATTGGGAAACTCGAAGGCCCGGGGCATGCCGGGAATTCTGTAGGTCCGGGGTATGTTAGGAATTTCAGAGGTTCTTGGTCTTCTTCTTCCCCGAAGGCTATGCTGCAATTAATGGTGTCCAAGGTGCTCTCAAGGTCTCAAGCCAAGAAAATTCCAACCCTTGTGAAGAATGAGGCAGGGGGTATTTATAAGAAGCGGAGTAGGTGAGATATGGGAGTAGGGAAAAAAGGAGCGAGAAAAGAGAAAAAGGGAGTGGGAAAAGAAAAAATTCACATCCTGCAAACATGTTCCCCGAAAATCTCGTATCCCCCTTGGAGTGCAAAATTCACATCCATTGGGATGCGAGATATCGCATCAAGAGGGATGCGAAATCGCATCCTAGGTGGGGATGCGATATTGCATCAAATGGATGCTAGGGGATGCGATATCGCATCCCACGAAGGGATACAAATTTGTATTCCGTGAGGGATATGAGTTTGCATCTCGGGTGGGGATGTGAGATCGCATCTGGTGGAAGCAAGGGGATGAGATATCGCATACCACGAAGGGATACGAATTCGTATCCTATGAGGGATACAAATTCGCATCCCGGGTGGGGATGCGAGAGGATGCGATATCGCATCCCACGAAGGAATACAAATTCATATCCCGTGAGGGATACGAATCCAGATCTCGAGTGGGGATGCGCGGGAATGTGATATCACATCCCACAAAGGGATATAAATTTGTATCCCGTAAGGGATACGAATTCGCGTCCCGGGTTGGGATGCGAGATCGCATCTGATAGATGCGAGGGGATGCAAGACGGAGGAGCCGGGGCAATGTTTTGGAGCTACGCGATACGTGGTGCATAGGGTTTTGAGGGATGTGAGACTGGAGTGCAGAGCATGGTGATGCGAGGCACGGGATGCGAAGCATGGTGATGTGGAGTATAGTGGTGCGGAGCATGGTGATGCAAGGCACGGGATGCGAAGCATGGTAATGCAAGCCATGGGATGCGAAGCATGGTGATGTGGAACATGGGATGCAAAGCATAGTGATGCAGAGCATGGTGATATGGAGCAAAGGATGCGAAGCATGGTGATGTGGAGCATGTTGGTGCAGAGCATGGTGATGTGGAGCACGGGATGCAATGCATAGGAGGGTGCCGAGCATGGCATGCGCGGCACATGATGCGAAGCTAGCTGAGGCCAAGGAAAGATTCTGGAACCGATAAATGCATGTTGCACAAGCTTTTGGAGGGGATCAGCATGTGTCGGGCGAGCAATATTCAATGTTGATGAATTTCACATCTGAGGGATACAAAATTCTTCCAATGGCCCGACTCGTGTCTTCTAGTGCCAAAATCATGATTTTCCCGATACGACCACACTGTTCTGTGTGCGTTCACTTGATTTGTGATTTGTATTGTTCGAGAGTAGTTTGACAAGCCTGAACGACCGTTCTTGCACGAACCTAGCTTAGCATGATTCTTGAAGATGTTGGCAACACTTCTGTGCCGTTGAACCACGCGATGGTCCTAGTAGTGTGGGCCTGGACTGCTTCTGGTAACCGGACCAAAATGCCATTTGGCAAAAGGGAAGTGGGATGAATTTACCAAAGTGCAATCCATTTAATTAAGTTAGACTATTTCTTATGTATATGTTGTAACTAAGGATGAAATTAATTATTTAATATCCTTTAAGTCAAGGGCAATGTGCTTTCTATAAAATAAATGGGCAAAAACCGATGAGTCTCAGTATTTAGCTGGGATTATTCAGAACATGACTAGGAAAGGAGTTCTTAAAGATTTTTTTCAAGACTAACCCTAAACCCTATGAAGCAAGAAGCCACAAACTAATAATTCCAGTTTCTTAGAAATGAAATTCCTCTTGATCTACTACATCCAATCAATCATACTGATGTTATTCATGGAGATCCATACATTACAAGCTTCAGTAAATTGTTACAGAAGGGGTATGTTAAAGTGGCTAGAACACACATATACTCAATAAGTGAAGAGCCCACTTTCAACCTTTTAAGGGATACACTCTGATGGATGGCTTATTGAAAAATCCAAAAGAGCTAAGAGGAGTCAAACACCCTATAATGATCTCTCGTGCTGACTGCTCAAAATAGGATTTTGCTTGTGCCATTATTATAATAGACAATGAAAACACGATAAATGTCATTTGGATAATGCCTTCTAATGGATGTGGGTTTCAAAAGGGAATCTCAAGCTAAGCGTGGAACTAATCTTCAGGTTAAATAATAATGGATCAACTTCCTTCAGCCAAATTAAAGTTCTCATTGAAATTGGCACTCAATATACTCAAGGATGTTTGAAATACTGCCCATAATAATAGGACAATCCTCATACTATAATGCATTATTCAGGGGTCAAGCACTGGATCAAACTGATGATTTTTGAAACCAAAACATCTATTGATTAAATTTCTTTATAAATCTGAATGGGGAGCCGTTCATGTCAAGAAATTTATCCCTCGTCAAATGTATTTTGAAAAATTGGAATAATATAATAAAGTGTGGAAACCTTGTTATGAACCTGAGTCAGATTACGATAACCAAAATAAATAGCACTTGCATATTAGTTCCTAGGAACCAATATCCAAGGCAAATAATCCACCACTTCAACCTAAGACAAATCATATGACCAACATAGGGACCAAATTCAGTAAAAAATAAAGAAAGAAACTAATTAACCTTTGAAGAACGTGAAAACTCAAATGGAATAGTAAAAACATGGATTTTAAGGAAAAACGAGAATATACATAGTTTACAGAGGTCATAGAAGAGATAAAGTTGGACTCTCATGATTCCACCAGAACCATGAAATCATGCAAGATAATAAAGAAGATGATTTCAATTTCACAATCAAGCATATATATATATACATATATATATATATATACATATACATATACATACATACATACATATATATATACATGGACTCGCATTGCCATGTAGGAAACTTAACTAACTATAATATGTCATGCACTCAATACTAGTCCTAATTTTTTTGTCAAACAGAAGAAGAGGCTATTTGTTACCACAAAAATTCGACACCGAAACCATAACGATGTGAAGGGGCATCATAATAGGGTCGACACCAAAGTTGAAGCTGGGGACAATGTTTGATCGATACCAAAGCACGAAGAGGAGCTGGAACCATTAACATAAGGCACAAGAAAAACAAAGCCAACACCAAAACGAGAAGGATAGGAGAAGAGCCTGCACCAAGAAGTGAAGTCATAGTAAGCGAGGCAGATACTAAGAGCTTGGAACAATAGCAACAGAACCGATATCGAAATAGCAAGTCGATACCGAGGATATAAAGGAAGATAACACCAAAACAAGGACTTTGTGAATATGCTATTGGCACCAACATAGAGGAACAAGCAGCTTAGTGCCGATACCAAGAAAAAAAATCAATAAAGGCACGTTATCGGCACCCACATGTAGTAAGCAGTTAGCTTGGTGTCGACATCAGAAAATGAGGATGAATGCATAAATCCATACCAGGACAAGGAAAGTAGCAGATGTACAAGCTGATACTGAAATCATGAAGATAGAGACACAAAACCGAAGCCCCAAAGGCAGAAGCATGGATTCGGTATTCATAGTGAAAGCAGCAAAGATGGGACCAAATACTGAAGATTAGTGTCGTGGGAGGCGATATCAAACAAATGAAAAGGGTCAATTAAATCATCACCAAATGCATAAGCTTCTGATGCGAGACCGAAACCAAATGCATAAAAGGGAAGTGCAGGGACAATAACAAACACATAGGAGAAAATGAACGCTATTAACACCAACAAGCTCGGTGTCGGTACTCCTGTACAAAGGCGACACCAAAATTATGAAGGGAAAAGCATAGAGGCGACACCCATAGGTGCAAGCAGCAAAGGACTAAGATCGATACCGAAGCCAAAAGGCACTAACATGGGCCAATACTAAGCGATTACTACAAAAAGGGTCCAAATCCTTTATAAATAAGACCCTAGGGGGTCACATTTTGGGGTAATTTTCTCATTTCAAAATCTTGTACTCAATTCTAAGATTCAAAAACCTAATTTAAAAATCAAATTGGGGGTCACAATGAGATGTCTTGCTCCACAGCTGAAGCTCAAACCATTTTTATGACCTTTGATTAATCACATCATGATAGAAAAATGCTCAATCTCACATTACAAAAGCTGTTGGTGTTGTTAGAGGTTCCTACATCATCATTCCTCATAAAAGAGAATTAGAGATGACAAAAGAAACCTACCACAATGCTTCTCTTCACTGCGATTCATTTAACATTATTTAACGATAACATGGATAAGTGAAGATATAAAAATAACTTCGTGAAACAACATAAAAGGACAACAGGCTGAATCAAATATTATGTAGAACTAAGTGATGGTTACGTCATCGATCAAGCAAAAGATTAATTTCCGCATCACGAAACAAATCTAGTCATAACTTCCCATCTATGTAATAATGTGCTGAATTAGTCACACATCTATACAAGTAGTTTCGACATAGTTCTCCAAACATAAAAACCAACATTAAGGAAAAGGAAATCTGCTGCAAAATCTCCAAAGTCAGTCAAAACAAAAGACTATTCAAGTTTACGTACAACATGGATGCCTCTAAAATCTCATCGAGATCCTCCTCAGAAAAACCATTCAAAGATAGCTTAATCTTCATCTTCGAAACAGCCCTTCATAAAAATCTATTCCAACAAGATATAGCAAGAGCGAATATAGCACAAACAACAATCCTATGCAAAAATCTCAAAATAATGGACCGGTACAAGTCCAACTACCACAAAAAAAATTCTTGGCCCTAAAGCAGCGAGACCTTTTGCTCATTCTGATCCAACCAAATGATCTATCCCTAAGGATAAGACTTGGTACTAGAAAGATCAGGTAGTTCAAGTAGGTATTATGGGCTAAGATCGGTGAGAAGAAATTGAATTAGATCTTGGAGTATTAATGAGGCGAGATCTAATGAGCAAACAAGAGCGGAAAGTGTAACGAACCAAGGATTTTCGACCCCGAAAATCGACACAATAAAACTTTGTCGAACATTCAAGCATCAAAAACATTGGAACATTAATAGAAAGAAATTAGAGAGTGAGATAAGGAAGAAAGAAATATTAGAATAGAAGAAGAAGAAGAACCAACATAACACAGAATCAGAGTCTCACATCGTAGTAGAACAAAATATAATATAGAAATAAATCTTTGTTGAGAGCTTTAAATAAAACTTACAATCATCAGAGTACATCAACACATCTGGGCATTTATAATATCCTGTCCTTGTATATAACACATAGCGGAATAACAACCATATATCATACGCCTGGACTTCTCCAGCTCGTCTCTTCACAACATCCTATAACCTAGACCTGTATAACCTGGTCTAACCCGAGCATTACAAACGCCTGATCATTCTGGTGAACCAGAGTGAGAAAAACACACTAAGTTTGAAGGTAGCACACAACTTGATTTTAACGCTAAATCGTTTCGAAAGAAAAGGATAGTCGTAAAACCAAATCCATACATAAATATAGATGGTTTCTACCTTACAATAACCTAAAACGTTTTTGAAATCAACATCTTTTCTGATATTGTAATAGCAACGCTTGCATCTCACGCTCTACATACACAGTATACAATCACAACCGTGGGCTCTTATCGAAGAATGGATTTCCATGGCAATGTACGAGCAACCACCTTTCCGACAATGTACCTTGGGAGATGAATATATTGGGGTTCAACAAGAACAACTTGCAACCCAGGCTAAACATGACCCGCCCCTCACCTTGCTTGAGAGTACCGAATATATCATCACCATGGTTAGGGGCCAGCCAACCGAACCGATAGCATATATACAATTAAAATAAAAGGGACAACCGAAGGCATTTGATTTTTCCAGATCGGGTAATGATACACCCTTTTGATGGGTGCAACCCACATAGCCATGCGACCTACCCGATTTTAAGCATTTCCCGGTTGATGAGGCTTAAGGTCGTACTTACTTTTTAGAACATCTGGCCACCATTTACTTTGAATGCCACATCGTCAAATCCATTAGAAAATCACTAATTGACATCCATAAAAATACTCTAGTTGTAAACCTAAGAGAAGTGCGCTCTTCTCCGCCGTCAACTTGGTACGTTTGAAGAAATCAACGTATACACGTGACCCCTTTGGAAATACTCTGTCAGACACTCGTCCATACAAGTCATCCAGGAACACGATGAACCGAACTCACCCTCCTACCACATCCTATATAGGTATCACCCCATGGATCAGTAGCGGTTCCTCCTCGCAATCCGAAGATTTCGCTCACGACAGAATCATTGTCGAAATATCTCTGGCCGCTAAACCAAAAAAATTCAACAAGTGGTTCTTCCTCTTATGAATATCTATGGTCTTCAATGCTCCATCTTAAATCTGCATCTTCACGTATTTGTTGGTTTGTAATGGTTTTCGAATATAATTTTGATCTCGGTCTTTCCGTACCAACAATCGTATTGGCCAGATTTGATACTCGGTTATTTAACTATCGAATACATAATCATGAGAATAAAATGAGCTCACTAATTCAGTATTCGACATTACTTAGCCTTTTTAATTAAACATTTGTTATTTATATTCTTTAAATCTTCCAATATTTGGAATTTATTTTTTTCTTCTCATTATAAATAAGAATATTCATAAAATCATTTTATCCACTTATAAACTTTTCGAATATAGTTTTTAATATTCTTTGCGGAAATCATAACTTATGTTTCCATCAATTTCTCTCGTTTATAAACTAACACCATTCTTGGATAATCGTGAAGTCGTTCAAGTTTGGGTATTTTATTTATCTCCCAGACCTTGACCAACAACATTCATATCTTCATAATAGATAGAAGTTTATTAACCACGCGTTTTCCTTTGGAAACCAACTTTAAATCTCAACACCGTTTACTTAATAAATTACTAAGTAACTATTATTATAATAATAATTCTATATTAATCTTTAATGATCCTTTGTAATATTATACCCGAGCTTCGATTCCATTTAAAATAGAATCCTTTATAAAATTCCTCAAAATTTGTTTACAACACTATATTTGTTTTAAATCATATATAATTGTCTTTAACAATCTAATATAAATATCCTTTCAAATCTTATATACATATCTTTATAAATCTTATACCTATCTTTTACAATTCTTATATTGACATCTATAACAAATGCTTATATATATTTTATCAAAACAGTTCAGCTTATCATCTGTAACAAACATTACAGATTTCACTTCAATTTTTTTAAATTTCTTTTAAATCATTCCAACAACTTATGCATTGTCTAAAATCACATAGCGATCTTTCTAAAGTTCTCCAGTTTATAAATCAAATAGTTCAATTCATTATTTGTAACAATTGTTACAAAAATCCATTTTTCAAACCCTTACTTCATTTACAAATCTCATTTGTAAATTATTATTGACACTAATATTTCGATTACATTTCTATACTCCTTAACTTCCATTTACAAAAAAATTTGTAAATCATTTACTACAATTTATATTCGTTGCCATTTCCAAGACCTTTTACTCACCTTATACCCTCGCCTTGATTAATATTCTAAACTTCGGAACATAACATTCTGATTCTCGGAATAAATCTCACTTTGTTAACCATTCCGAACTTCAGAATATCACATTCCAAACCTTGGAATAATTTCACTCCTATTTTATACCATTTTCCAGTTTTCCAATTTCCTTTTTCCAACGTCAAGTATTAAGTAAATATTTAATTTAAGTTATCACATTCGCTTAAATCCTTTTATAACTTCGTTATAAAAACTCGGTTTTAATATAAAACCTTCATAAATTCCTTCCATAATTCAATTCGATTTCATTTCAACTTCAATTACTTTTTAAGTGAATTCCAGTTAAAAAGTAATCTCTTAAATTATTTTAATTAAAATAATAATTTACTTCATCATTAACTACTGTAGTAGTAGTTAATTTCTTTGTTAACCAATATAAATAGTAAATTCCTCTTTAAAATCTTATTAAAATTAAAACAATTATTCATTAAACTATTTTATTAAATTAATTCAAACAAATTAATTTAATAATTATTTTCAGTTAAAAACGGTTGATTTAGTCAACTCAATACACAGTTAATTCATTAACCAATTTCAATTTGTCCTTCCTTTAAATTAATTAATAATATAGTTAATTTAAATAATTCTAGTTAATTGTTCATGAAATGGTTAATGAAACGGTGAAGGAGGTTTGATTCGCAGAAAGCATTAAAGAAACTAAAACAACATTGCCTGTCATGACTGCTTTTAAGCCTAACGGCAGTGAAGTTATAATGCAAAAAGTTCGCATAGTTGTTCATGTGGGTGGAGTTAATTTTAATGATGCCGGGATAGCTAACACTCAAGCACACCCCATTCATAACCCAAACCCTCTTGAATCCCTCCCCATGCAAAATCCCACGTGCACCTCAAAAGTCCTTCATCCTAATATACCACCAAAGCCAAATGAACCCCAAACCCTTGTTCCAGACGTTTCAAGCAAAAACCTATACTCCAAGATCATTCACCCACTTTCTTTCAAATCACCCCCTACCGACTCCTTTACCCCAATTACCTACACGAGAAATAATGCCAAAAAGAAGAGAACTTCTGCCTCAGTACCATGCAAGTTTGGGCTAAGAAGTAAGAGAGGAGATGTCCCCATCCCCGATCAGTTTAATCAATGTTAAAAAGTCTTGGTGTTTAGAACATTCATGGAAGCCATGATAATACCAAATTGAACCAATGTAAAGCTCTAATAACCAAAAATAGACTCTTCTTCTAGGCATTGCTTGAAACCAAGATCAATCTGGTTTTAACACAAAGAGCCGCAAAGTACATCAACTCATCTTGGTCACTTTTACATAACCTCGACAAAACCCCTTACGGTAGAATTCTCATGGTTTTCAACCCCACCATAATCCATTTAACCCTTGTCCTTTCTACTGCTCAAATGGTGCATTGTAATGCACATTTCATTGACGATCTCTGCCCTTTCGACCTAACAATTATATATGCTGCAAATTCCTTCAATGTTAGAAAACTACTCCTTGATGAAATTCCGACGCTAAATCAATCCTCCTTTCCTTGGACTATTCTAGGAGATTTTAACTGCTGTTATGACTTCTCTTACAGGTCTGGTAGTAATCCCTTATCTCACTCCGAGATCCTCCCTTTGATTCAAACTATTGACAAGAGTAACCCTGTTTCAATCAAAAGAATTGGCCTGCCTTATTCATGGAACAACAAGTCTACATCCAGACCAAGAACTTACTCCCTCATAGACTACGTGTTTTGTACTTCTTCTACCCTCAGCTTTTGTCCGACAATGTCCTACAACCCCCCCCCCCTTTGCTCTCCGACCATTCCCCGATTATCCTCCTCCTCAGTGGGATCAAAATGAAAAACTCCTCTTATTTTAATTTTTTAACACATGGTTCAGTGAGCCTGATTTCCTGGATACTATGCTAGGATCTTAGGGGAGAACTACTCACGGTAACCCGTTTTACATTTTGTAGGCAAAACTTAAGGCCGTCAAAGCTTCCTAAAGACATGGGCTAAGGAAAATATGGAAACGGGAATAAACAAATGACTTACTGGAGAAGGAGGCTAGAGGAGATACAGACGGTAATGATGAATGACACAAACAATCCGGTGCATTCTAGTGTGGAAAGTTATATAACAAACTAGTATCAAGTGGCGTTGGATACATAAGATGCAATGACAAAGTAGAAGGCGAGGTTGAAGTGGAAATTAGAAGGAGATAATAATAGCACATTTTTCATGCAACCTTAAAATACAAACAGTATAGGGAGAACTTGGTGACTATAGTTGATAACCACAAAAACATTACAAACAACCAAACTGAAGTTGAGGAAGCTTTCCTAAATCACTTTTCAGAATTGCTAGGTAATAAGGATGGTTTCATCCCTGAAATTGATTCAAAAGATCCATATATATTACCTAAAATATCTAGTGTAGATTATCAGTTATTGAGTGAAGAAGTGATGAATGAGGAAATCAAAAATGCAATGTTCTCTCTTAATTGCAACTCATCCTGTGGTCCTGACGGCTTTAAAGCGTACTTCTATCAGAAAATTTGTAATCATACTCATGTGGAGGTGTGTAACGCAGTTAGGCATTTTTCAAAACTGTCAAAATGAATCAAGCTTTTAACTGCACAAATATCACCCTTATTCCAAAGATGAAAAATTCTACTTAAGTATGCGACTATCATCCTATCTCATGCTGCAATACCATCTACAAAATGCATCTCCAAAGTCATCACAATCAGGCTTAAGAACATCCTTCCTACGATAATTTCATCAAACCAGGCGGCTTTCCTAGCCGGGTGGAGTATTCTTGATAACGTTATGTTGTCCCATGAACTACTAAATGGATATAATAACAGCAACAATAGTCCTAGAGCAATGTTCAAGCTTGATATCATGAAGGCATTTGACATGCTACAGTGGGACTCCATAGTCAGCATTAGACCAAAAAGTGGTTCTAACACCCAAATTATACCGATTCACAAAAAATTAAAACTAGAACTGAAAGAAAATGCAACAAACACACCAAATTTATAGTGGTTCGGTGTTAAAGAGCCCATGTCCACTTTATATG
Source organism: Allium sativum (assembly GCA_030737875.1). NCBI lineage: Eukaryota > Viridiplantae > Streptophyta > Magnoliopsida > Asparagales > Amaryllidaceae > Allium > Allium sativum. Next base: position 741,704,075 of record CM060916.1, on the reverse strand, counting down.
ACTTTGATTATACGTTTGAATGCAAGTACAATCACAATTTCTTCTCATTCTCACTTTTACAATGATAATTCACTCAACAAATTCGAGATATTTCTGATTAGAAATGGAGAAGTTATGTTAATAGTGGAATCAGAACTCTCAATTGCCAAAAAGATTCTGAAAAATGCCAAGTATTGGGCTATTTATAGGTGATTTATACAGGCGGTTCGTGAAGACACATGGCACCAATCCCGAGAATCTCAGACCCGTTCGTGAGGGAGTGGAGAAGTGCTCAATGTGGCGATTATAGACACGTGTCACTGGATCCTTGATCTACGATTCGTGGGTGACCAAATCTTGGCCTTTCTTTCCTGGAGGTGAAGTCGGGTCATGAATCGATGTCACAAGTAGATCGTGACTTGACATCACAAGCGGTTGTGACTTCACACCACGAGCGGGTCTGGGTCCTGCGTCATGAGTCGATGGTGAACCAAAAAAAGGGGGTTTCACGAGCCGGTTCGAGCACACGAGCAGCGAACCACTTTTGCGAGCCATGATGCTTGTCTTTGGCTTGTGAATGGACGTGCCTTCTCCCCTCTAATTGCAAATGTTTAAATCCCTGGTGGCTTGGTCGAAAAGCTAGCCAACATTCTGCCCCCTCGAAGTATGTTTCATCGGAGATGGAATGTGCTTCAAAATTGTACATTTGTCTGTTCCCAAAGCGGCGAACACCAACAGTCGTGTCTGCTTGTAAGGTCGCGATGTCTCAAAAGACTGTATCCTTCGAAAGTATAAATACGCCTCTGGGTTTCCAACTATTCCTCTACATTTATCGATTTTTCAACTTTGAGCTCAATTGCAAACAGTCTCTCAAGAAAATCCATCGAGGTCTCACAAAGGTTCGATTATTTGACTCATTACTTCATCAATTTTATTCACGCTAGTTGATTTCAAACTATGAATAGCGTCCCACACCATTTGTCAAATAGGCCCCTTGACTATTATCATGAAAACTCCAATCATTAGGCTGGTGTCCTCATTTTAGATGCATTTGCTTTGCGTCGGGTCAAATGGTTCGGATCGAACAGCGTGTAGTTGAGGTGATGGACCACTTGGCCCCCTACATTGACTTAGCTGCTGGACTGCTGTGCCCACTCGAGCCAACCAATTGCCAGGAATGCGAGGGGTCCATTTACCACCGTATAAAAGTCATTTCCATCGTCCTCCTTCATTTACTTTTATAGCCGTAGCTCTTTTACTCCCAACCTGAAACCCTAACTCCGGGTTTTCACCCAATTTCTCCAGATCAAAGAAGTTTATTTGAAGAGGTAATCAGAAATCGTAATCTTTCTTATTTTAATTCGGGTTGCAAGTTGATTGGGAAATCAATTGGAAGTAGTTCTTGCGTTAATGTCCACTGTGTCTCGCTGGCGGTTAAAGCTTAGTTCATCTCGAAACTTACAACGTTGGGGATGACGGTGCTCATTCTCGAGCTTTGGCCTGAAACCTAACCACACTTTTGTGTATGAACAAAATAGTTGATGAGAGGAGGAAATTGAGCTTTAGGAAGCGCGATGAAGAGAGTTAGGCCATGGACCTGTGAGGCGAAACTATGGGGGAGAGGTATAACGTTTTAGCGAGGAAGAAAGGGAAGTTGGTGAACGTGGGGTTTATAGCGCTTCGTGGAATTGGTATAAGAGGCATTAGGATTCGTATCGTGATATGGTAATCCTGTTCGTGGAGGGATAAAGGGTAACAGGTTGGGTCATGGTTCAGCAATCCGACCACATACTTGCCTTAATGCCTCGAGTTATTCATGACCACGAGCCAAGCCTTACTCACGAGCCACACTGCATAAATACACGAATTAACTTATCTCCAAGCCCATCCATGCCCTACTACTACACTTAAGTAACGTAAGTTAATCAAGCAGTCCAACATGCATTTCAACTGAGAATCAATTAAAACCGGAGTGGATCAATGAACAGTTAGGTCAGAGCCTATGAAAGGAATATTTTGAACTGAATGAATGCACATTTTAGCAACATATCAGCTGAATGCTTGTTGACTTTACTTTATGCTCTTCCTTTCAGTACTACACACACTGGCACACAATAGCACTTGCACACATGGGGTTCAAGGGTATCTATGCCCTAATTCTTTCCTGTATTTGTCTATTAACATAACAGATATGTCTGATAGACGCTCAGCAAAATTATCAGAGAAGAGTGCAGATCCAGAACCGTCAAGCTATTATAATCCTGACGTACTTCCGTCGGACCCAAATTGGAATAATTTTGGATCTGATTATGAAACGGATATTGATGCAGAGTCAACACCTTCTGAAATCACATCACTTGAGGAAGAAGAAGAGGACGTGATTGGAGATATCCGTGCCCCAAGTGAACTTGAGGTTGTCAAAAAGTTAGACGATCCGAGTGATTCCAAGACTTCCAAACTAGATGACTTAAAATTAAATAAACTCTGCTTAAGGCACAGGATCCTATGGGATTACGTTAAAACCAAAGAGAAAGGGGATAGACCCCATTCTTCTCCGGAGGGGTATATGGCCATCAGTAAGGTCATGTGCTCAATAGGCTCCATTCCTCCGTTTCCTCCGATTGTAGTTGGTCTCTTGAGACGACTGTGTATGGCTCCTATGCAGCTTCACCCCAATGATTACGCTGCTTTATATACCTTATATATTGCGTACGCAGAAATTCTGGGAACCAAACTTGTTTATAAGAACTTGAACTTTTACTACCATTTTAAACATCGTTCGACGGGGACCCCGAATTTTGTTTTCTTTAATTCTACCCCTGCTAGGAAAGTCCCGAGTGAGGGATATAGCAACCTGGGGATGCTAAATCTGAGTGGTTCTATATAAAGCATCAGGCTGGTTGTTCGAGGAGATGGTTGCAGTCAAGTAGGTTTTAGATTCTTCGGTATCTGCTTTGATTGCACAAAGCAATGCACTGATACTTAATTTCTTTTCATAGTTCCCAACCCCAAGAAGCAAGAGGGTAAAATGTACGAAGATCGCTTGTCTCGCCTTGTAAAAAGCAACTCGGATTTTTACAAAATCAAGAAGTGCATAACCAATGAGAACCTTCATAAACATCATCTTCTTGATGTAATATTTGGGCTTGGTTCGGGTGGTAAACCTTACGAGTATGTGCCCCCTACTCAGATGATTGGGGAATCTAGCAGCATGCCCCAGGCCGACAGGGAAGTGACCACGGAAGCTACAAAGACAAGCGAGTTTCCTAAAAGTCCTTCACCTATGGATGTTCAAGATGACGAAGAGATGAACATATACATAGGAGGTGAAGTTCGAGCCGATGAACCAAAGGATGTTTCCATCCTTGAAAGGGAGACTTCCCCCAAGACACCGCCACCAACTCATGATTCTTAAACAGAGGAACAAATGTATGGGGATTTAGACAAACTCCCCTTACCGGACATTTACACATCGAAGGATTTTGGAGCGGAACCGTTCTTCCCTATCTCCAAGGAAGAATCCACTCCTATCAAAGAAAAGGAAACTGTATATACGAGCCTAGCTCCGGGCCCTGGTCTATTAGGGGAGATCACACGGGACACACATCACATGCACCACATTTCACAACAGTCATACACTATATGTACTCATGGCTCTTACTTTTGCTTGTTACTTTTTCAGAAAAAATGCCTCATCGCCGCTCCTATCCTCATCGTGAACTTCGTGAGTGCATGCCCAGATTCAATCCTGCAACTGAGCATGATCGCAATGATAGTCGGGGAAGAGATAGTAAGAAACATTATAATTCTTATCAGCCTAATTCTTCGCGCTCTCGCTCTCCTTCAAGGCAAGATCCCGAAAAGCTCCACGGTCGTTAAGTGCCACATACAGGAGGTAAACAACTTCCCAAAGCTCTGATTCCCCCGAAGGGTATCCCTCCTCAGAATAAGTCCTCCAAGAAGCATCATGAATCCAAGGACAAACGTAAAGACTTGAGCAAAGGCTTGGAAAAGGGAGAGAAAGCTCTTGCCCCATCCGGATAGGGCAACATTGATATTACCACTGCATAGGAGGTGACCCTTACCCCTGAAAATCAGGCACTGCTGGAGAGTCTACCGGAGCAGTTCCCCGACATCTATTTTGGCAGGATTCTCTTCATTTTGGATCTCGAGCCAGTTTCCGATGATTGGGACACAGAAGTTGTTAACCGAGTGGGCCATGTGGCTACTCAATATAAGGCAATGAAGAAGCATGCCAAGAAACTTTCAGAGGTTATCCACCATTAGGAAATGGACGTGGCGAGAGTTAAACAAAAGGTTGAACACGATATCAAGGCCAGGGATAAGGACGAGAAGCAACTTGAGGATACTTAAGCTCTTCTTGCCTTAGCTCAGAGGGATGCCGAAAGTTATAAGATGCAATTAGAGGATGTGAAGAAACGTTTCCACCTCGAGCTTGATTCGAACGGCCAAGAGTAACAGCTATGAAAAAGGAGATAGAAGATCTCAAGTTGGTTAATACTGAGTTGAAAACATCATAGGACCGCTTTGCCATGGAAAAGACTGCTTGGGAGAAGGAAATGGAAGCTTAAAGGATAAACTTGCTCATGTTGAGGAGAGAGCAGCTCTCGTTGAAGGGCATGCTAATAAATCTCTTTAGTCCGCCTCGAATTCTACCGCTAAACTTGCCACGGTTGAATAAGAGATAGAAGGGTTTGATGGACTTTTTCGCTCAAGTCATTCGAACCCAAGACATCTCTTAGATCAAGGACTATCCCACCACCTTAGCTGACGTATGGGACCAGATTGTCGAAAGCGAGAAGCAGCGTTTAAAGGTTGAGGTTGTCGACGAGAATGAGCTTATGCGGACTTTTCTTAAAGGTAACAAACCTGAGAGACTGGAAGAGGGCATACGTCTGATTAAAGAATCTATGTAGGAAGAAAGGCTTAAGCTCAAGGGCAAGAATAAGGTTGATGAAGGTTCAAGCTCGGCCATGGAGCTCAAGATTTCTGGGGTCGACGAATATAACCCTGATGACCCGTTAATCTATGAAATTCCTGTTCCCCAACCTGCTAGGGTTTCTACTGTAACTCCAGACGTGCAGTTGAAGGAAGGTATTTCCATATTCTCTCCATAATTTGTTAAAGCTATCATAACTTGTCATCGCATTACGGAGCGAACAATTGAGATGACCACATTTTCTTCCAAATTAATAACAATTACTTCTTATAATGTAGGTGCCAAGTCAACCGAGGAGACTGTAGCAAAGAAAGTAGAGGTCGAGAAGGTCACCATACCATCAACCTATAAGGCCCCTGAAGTCCCTAAACAGATTGAGGTCGAAGCGACCGAGAAGGCCATTGTGCTATCGAGTACTGATGCTCCTAAGGATGCCGAAATTGTTGGAACCGTGAAGGACACTGACAGTGATGACGGGGATAAAGAAGAGGATGTCACTATCACAGGGGATACAAAGGATGATGATAATCTAACCTTGGCCGATATGAAGGCCAAAAAGGATGAGCTGCTGAGAGTTAAGGTCGAGGAAGGGCCTTTAAATGTTCCACCTCTATCTGCAGCTGCTTCTGGATCTGGACTGATTATAAAGCTCTCCTCCAAGTCGATAACTACACAACTTGTGTCCCAGTCCTCTGATGCTCCACAGGATCCTCCTTCAGATAAGAAGAAGAGGAAAAAGCACGATAAATCTGATGTTAACAAGGAGGAGCCAAAGGAATAGAAGAATGAGAAAAAACCGAAGCCATCTCCGAAATCCGAGTTGAGCTAGTTTACTTTTTCTTGCTTTAAGTTTCTTGCCTTACGATGTAACTGTGAGGGTGGCCCTTGCATTTTTACTAGCTTGTAGCTCTGAACTTTGTAAATGGAATCTTGTTTCTTTTGCACTATTGTGTACCTGCGAGTTTATCATACTTAGTCATACATGAACATTCAGATCATAACTAAGTTAAAATCACATCATAAACCATTCTGGAAATGAAAAATTAAAACTGCACTATGTGTATGGTGTGTATGCCCTCAATCAATCATTGACATGATGCCTGGCCAGGGCTTGTTGAGGATTGATTAGGATCGTATAAATGTTGCCCCCCATGCCCGGGAATGAGGCGTTCGGGCTCAGGTTTCATTCTTGTTCCCGGTCTTGCAGTGGGATAGAAGCCCTTTCATGGCATTTAATCAAAACGCCTTTATACTCTCCTGTCGTATATCCAGGATAGAGTTCGAACTCAGCTTTCAGTTTGCCCTCCAATCCTTCAGTGGGGTAGGAGTTCATTTGTGGCGCTCAGTCCCTAGCGCCTTTATACTCTCCCGTCGGATGCCAAAGGTAGAGTGGAGTCGAAGCGGTCTTTTGATCATGGTGCACTGTCACGCCTCATGGACAATTCATTTCCTTGTCCTTTATACTCTTTCTTAGGTCACGAGAGTTAGAGTGTCTGAGGTTGTGTCGTTTTCTTTATTGCATCCCCAGTGGACTGTATGCTATTGACCTTCTGGTTTGATAGAAGACTCTTTTAATTATGTGTTTCAGGATGGTCATAAGGTTTATGACAAATATCACAATTGTAATAGCTCATATGAATAAAAAATGAAAGAATGAATAAGAAATGGTGTGATAAAAGTAAATGACACACGGTATTTTATAGTGGTTCGGTCGAATCATGACCTACATCCACTTTACAATCTTTTGCTTGTGTAACCAAACTGTTCTAGGCAAGTCGTGCCTTTTTACATGGTCCTAAAAACAAAAGTGTAAAAGTGAAAATTTCATGTAAAGTAATGCAGCAAATGCTGGGCGTTCCACACTCTGGGGGTTTCATCTCCGTCCACGGTCGCTAGCATGAAGGATCCATTATCAAGCCTTCGTAGGATGGCATATGGTCCTTCCCGTTTTAGACCCAAATGGACTGGGGGTGGAAAGACATGCTTTAGAACCAAGTCTCCAGGTTCAAAGGTTCGAGCTCGAACCTTCTTATTGTAATATCAGGCGACCTGCTGCTTGTGTCTCAAGGCACGCAGGTTCGCTTCATCCCTTTTTTCTTCAACCATATCCAGGGACTCGAGGAGCAGTTTATTATTATTCATCGAGACATAGTAAGTGGTTCTATGGGATGGTACTTCTAGTTTGACCGGGATGACCACTTCTGACCCGAAAGCGAGGAAGAAGGGGGTGTTCCCCATGGCTGATTTATAAGTTGTTCTATAGGCCCATAATGCCAAACGTAACTTGTCGACCCACATGGCTCTGGCCCGCTTCAGTCGCTTCTTCAAAATGGACTTAATTGCTTTGTTTGCCGCTTCTACTTGTCCATTTGACTACGGATGCGCTATAGCAGTGTACCTTTTCTCTATATGGTATCTCTGGCAGAATTCTCGGAACTCGGTACTATCAAACTGGGTCCCGTTATCTGTTATGATAATCTTTGGGATCCCGAATCGACATATAATATTTCTGATGATGAAGTTTATCACTCGCTTAGTTGTGATCTTGGTGAGCATTTTTGCTTCGACCCATTTTGTAAAGTAATCGATGGCTATGATGGCGAATTTTCTCTGCCCTTTGCAATGGGAAGGCTTCTAATAATGTTAATTCCCCATACAACAAAAGGCCACGGGCTCATCATCGTTTTTGATTGGCTAGGAGGTGCCCTGGGGATCTTAGAATTTTTTTGGCATCTATCGCAACTCCGAGCATATTTAGCCGCATCTTTATTCATGGTAGGCCAGAAATAGCCATACAATAAAATCTTCTTAGCCAATGTTTGAATTCCGGTGTGGTTGCCGCATTCAGCTTCGTGTGCTTCCCTCAATACCCGCCTAATGTCGGTCATGGGCTATACACCGGAGAAGCGGCATTGAGAATCCCTGTCTATAGAGGACCTCGTCATGCATGACGTATCTAGAGGCCTTTCAGATAATAACACGCCTCTCGCTATTCTTGGTTGGAAGCGTTCCATTCATCAAGAAGTTCTTTAGGGGTGTCATCCACGACTCCCTTTCCAACTCAGTTTCCAGTACAGGATCAATTTACATCTGATCGATACTTGGAAGCTCCAATATTTCAATCGGGACCATCTTTGTGTCCTCAGGACTATCAGAACTAGCCAGCTTAGCCAACTTATTTGCCTTCTGATTCTCTGATCGGGGAATATGGGTTATAGCGTAGTGCTCAAAACCGCCCAACAACTTTCTTCCTTCTTTTAAATATGATACAAGCCTTAGCCCCTTGGCCTGAAACCCCTCATTAACCTGGTTCACGACTATCTTGGAATCGCAGAAAATATCCAACCTCGGTATCCCCAACTCTTTTTCGAGCTTTAGCCTAGCAATCAGGACTTCTTATTCTGAGTCGTTATTCGTGGCACGGAATTCCAACCTTAGAGCATAGTATATTGACCGTTTCTCAGGGGTGACCAGGATGACTTTGGTGCCAGACCGCCTATCATTCTTGGCACCGTCGGTATACAGCTTCCAAGTGTTAGGATCTAATAGGCATTCTGAGGGGCTTGCCTCTTCGCTTGTTACATCTTCTTCAGGAATAGTAAACTCCACTATGAAATATGCTAATACTTGCCCCCTTATCGATCTTCGAGGTTGGAAGTTTAAATCAAACTAGCTTAACTCCATATTCCATTTGAGTAGCCTTCCAGATTCTTCTGGTCTCTACAATACCTGTCGGAGAGGGTGGTCAGTGTATATAGTGATAGGGTGACCTTGAAAATAGTGACAAAGTTTTTTGGATGCGATCAGTAGGCTATATGCGAGTTTTTCTATCCTTTGGTACACTCTGCTGCTGCCAGTTTTTTACTCACGTAATACACCAGCCTTTAGACCTTATCTTCTTCTCTTACCAAGGCTGATCTTATTACATGAGATGATACCGCCAAGTATACAAACAGATCTTCATGCTCAACTGGTTTGGACAGTATCAGAGGTCTTTCCAAATGAGTAAGAAGGTTCTGAAATGCTTCAACACAATCAGGAGTCCATTGAAAGTTGCGTTTGCCTCGCTTTATCAGATCAAAGAATGGAATGCACTTATCCGTAGCTTTAGAAATAAATCTATTTAATGCAGTCACTTTTCCAGTGAGGCTCTGTACATCCTTAATCTGCCTAGGCTCCTGAATATTTCTGATTACTGTGATCTGATCTAGATTGATTTCGATCCTTTGAGATCTGACAATAAAGCCCAAGAATTTCCCGAAGGTGACTCCAAAAGAACATTTCAGGGGGTTGAGCTTCATTCCATATTGTTGAATGATATCGAACATTTCAGCTAGGTCAGTAGTATGGTCAGATGACTGCCGGGATTTCACAAGCATATCGTCGACATACACCTCCATCGTTTTCCCAATCTGATTATAGAACATTCTATTCACCAAGCATTCGTATGTTGCTCCGGCATTCTTCAAACCAAAAGGCACCACCACATAACAATATAGTCCTAAAACCGTAATGAAGCCGGTATGTTCCTTATTTGGAACATGCGTAGGAATTTGGTTATATCCTGAGTATGCATCCATGAAGGAGAGAAGCTCATGACCCGCTATTGAATCGACCAATTGGTCAATTCTAGGAAGCAGGAAACTGTCCTTCGGGGGAGGTTTGTTTAAATCTGAGAAATCAATGCATGTGCACCATTTTCCGTTGGCCTTCTTTACCAAAATGGGATTTGAGATCCATTCTGGGTAAGTCAAATCTCTAATGAATCCGTTGCTTCTCAACTTTTCAACTTCTTCCTTCAAGGCGGCTAACCTCTCTGGGCCGAGCATTTGCCTCTTCTTCTTAACGGATGGATGTTTTGGGTTGATACTCAGCGAGTGGTTCATAATTAAGGGTGATATCCCATACATATCAGCATGGGTCCAAGCAAACACATCCAAGTTTGCCTTTAAAAAGTCAGTCAATTCCTTTGCTCGAAGTGGGTCTAGCTGGGATCCAATCTTTAAAACCTTCATTGAATCATCATCGTCAATCGGGATATCCGCAGTTGTTTCATTGGGCATTGCCATTTTGCCCCCAGGCTCCTCATCCTCTCTGGGATCTATGTCCTCGGGCAGTTCTCTGGGCGACTCCCTCGGGGTCGTCCCCCTTAACTGCTATGTTGAATCCTCCTTCACGGGGGAGGAAACACCTTTAGTTTTTATGTTTAATCCCTTTATTAACATCTTCAATTCCACCAGATAGCAGGCTCATCCAATAGCCTGATCACCTCTAATTACTCCCACTCCCACTTCGGTTGGGAATTTCAACAATAAGCACCAGGGTGTGATGCATGCCCTGAATTCTGCAAGGGCCGGTCGTCCCAAGAAGGTATTATAGGGTGAGTCAACGTCCAAAACTGCAAACGATAGAATTTTCACCCTTTGACGGTCTCCTTATCCCAGTGTCACTGACAATTCTACATATCCCATTGGAGCTGTCGAGGCCTTATTGAAGCTGCGTATCCATCCCTCGTAAGGCTTCAAATCTTTTGCTTTGAGTTTCATCTGATCGAATGCTTTCTTAAAGAGAATATTAACTGAACTCCCATTGCCCACTAATACCTTGTGAACTAGAGCAGGACCTATAATGGTGCCAATGGGTCCTTGGTAGGCGATTGAACTCCAGTATTATCTTTATCATGAAATATGACATCGTTTTCCATTGCTTCACCGGGGTGGTATCTTCAGGATTTCTGCACTCCACTATCTCAAGGTGCTTAGCTGCATTTACATATTGATCCATTACCCTATAGCTATGTCCAGTCGGATGGGGTCCTCCTACTATAGTGTTGATAACAATATTCTTTCCCTTCTGCTGAGCAGTGGGCCTAGAAGCTGGTTGGTTTTTATTCAGGGCTTGTGTGACTTGCCCTTTATCTCTGGGAGCAAACTTATATTCATCCAAATTTCCTTCCCAAAGTAGTTTTTCAACCACGTCTCTTAAATGGTGACATTCGTTTGTGGAGTGACCATAAGTTTGATGGAAAAAGGCAGAACTTTCCTGTTTCACGCTCCTTCTCCATCGAGTCCCTTGGAGGAGGCCTCTTATATTGAAGAACATTTTAGGTGTCCAAGTAAATATTTTCTAATGTGTCATTTAGAGGTGTGAGGTTCTCGAATGTTCTAAACCGAGGTCTCTTCTGTGCATCATTCCTTCGAGTCCTTTTCTTGTTATCATTTCCTGTTTGGCGACCATTCCCTGGTACTTATTACTGACATTAACTTCCACTTTCCTAGAACTACCGGCAGACTATTTGATGGCCACATTACTCTGTATATCCTCCTTATCAGCGGCTTTCCTCTTTCGATTAGCATACAATTCCTCCTGACGTAGACAGATATTGGCTTTCTCATAGAAAATTTCCCGGGTCAATGGCGGTTTTCTGGCTAAGTATTTGCTGAACTCCGTACCCTTATCTACTTCGTCAATGAAGGCCATTAGGACAGATTGCTCGTGAGGGTCTCTAACCTCCATGACTGCTAAATTAAAGCGGTCTAAGTACGACCTTAATGTTTCATCAGGATGCTACTTAATGAGTGATAACTCAACGACATTTTTGGACCTCTGAGTATGGAGTCGAAATTGATTTATGAACCTTTCGCTCAATTATTTGAAGCTAGAGATCGATCAAGCAGGCAAGCATGTAAACCACATTAAAGCCACATCCTCTAAGAAGATCGGGAATGCTTTGCATTTCACTGCGTTGGGAGTGACAACAACATTCATATACCATGAATATCTCATTAAATGCTGAACCGGGTCCGTCCTGCCCGAATAATGGTTCATAGTCGGCATGTTGAATCGCCTTGGGAATCGGACCTCCAATACGTCATAGGTGAAGGGCGTATGACTGCGGTCTGTACCCCAATCCCCACTTCTTTGTCCATGGCTGTCTATCATGATCTGCCTCACCATTGTCTCAACCTCAGCATTAGTCAAGGTGGATTCTGGATCAGCACCCCTTACCCTGCGAGGACCCCCGATATCTCTTCGATGTACTGCTCCTAAGTCTGGGGTCTGAGCAGAGCTTCCTTGTCCTCTATGGCTATGGTCAATCACGCAGAGAGGGGGTAGTAATGGTTGATTCTGAATAGGTTCATCACCAACCTGACCCTTAGGTAGTACTGTGGGTCCCCCTATAGGAAAAAGAGAGGGATTATTCGAGTTACGGTTATCAAGTCCCAGGTTAAGTGCTATTTCTTCTCGAGAAGGAAGGGATCCAAACTGAAGTCGCTCCACGTTCTCAGGCCTTTCTAATTGCCGTTGTGGGGGTCTAGGAGGCTCTTCTCAGGAGGAGGAATGGTCGGGAGTAAAGCAATGAGTCGGTGAAGGTGTCCTCTGCCTTCGGAGTTCGTCAATTTGCTTGCTCATCGCAGTCATATTCTGTCGTAGTAAAGAACTCTTGTGCCTTTGAGCTGCCAACTCATCATTTGTCCATTCCGACATATCAAGTACACGAGAAAAACCTCTTTCTATTACGGGAGCAGAGGCAGGAAACTAGTCATCAATATTCACCGTTGGATGTGGAGCACTGGAGCCAGGTCGAGCTGAAGCATCTCCATGAGTGGAAAAAGCCAAAGTTTCCTTTCCTGGTCGAGTTGTGGTCCCTTGGTGAGGGCGGTCCGTGACCCCCACTTGTGAGATGCTCGTGACCAAGTCTTTGGAGCAACTCGTGTTTAGCTCGTGGAAGCGGTTCGTGGCCAGGTCTTGGGGGCGGCTCGTGGTCCCCTCCTGGGGTCGGTTCGCCCCCTGCGAGCCGCGAGTCGGGGAGTTCACTTCAGCATGCTCCAGAATACTCTCTTTGTTAGCTTCGTTTGCTCGAGAAGCTCATGAATCCTTGGATTTCTTTACGGCCATAACGTCTTGACTTTGCTGGAGTCTTCAAAAATGAAACAGTGGGAATGCAGACTATTTTCTTCGGACTTGAAAATCCAAATAGTCGAGAAATAATCTAATAGTCTAAGAATGAGTTCTCAGTGAAAGCACCAAAATGTTAGACCAAAAAGTGGTTCTAATACCCAAATTATATCGACTCATAGAGAATTAAAACTAGAACTGAAAGAAAATGCAGCAAACACACCAAATTTATAGTGGTTCGGTGTTAAAGAGCCTACATCCACTTTATATGACTTTGATTATACATTTGAATGCTAGTACAATCACAATTTCCTCTCAATCTCACTTTTACAATGATAATTCACTCAACAAATTCGAGATATTTCTGATTAGAAATGGAGGCGGTATGGTAATGGTGGAATCAGAACTCTCAACTGCCAAAAAGATCCTGAAAAATGCTAAGTATTGGGCTATTTATAGGTGATTTCTATAGGCGGTTCGTGAAGACATGTGGAACCAATCCCGAGAATCTCGGACCCGTTCGTGAGAGAGTGGAGAATTGGTCAATGTGGTGATTATGGACATATGTCACTTGATCCTTGATATGCGATTTGTGGGTGACCAAGTCTTAGCCTTTCTTTCCTAAAGGTGAAGTCGGGTCATGACTCGATGTCATGAGCGGGTCGTGACTTTACATCACGACAAGGTCGTGACATCACATCACGAGTGGGTCTAGGTCCTGCGTCATGAATCGATGGTGAACCAGTAAAAAGGGGGGTTCACGAGCCGGTTCGAGCACACGAGCAGCAGACCACTTTTGCGAGCCATGATGCTTGTCTTTGGCATGTGAATGGACATGCCTTCTCCCCTCAAATTGCAGATGTTTAAATCCCTGGTGGCTTGGTTGAAAAGCTAGCCAACAGTCAAGGTGATGGGGTATATGAATTTCCCAGCTCATTTCGTTAGTTGGATTTATACATGCATATCAAAGTCAACGTTTTCTATTATGCTCAATGGTTCTACAGTGAGATTCTTTGAAAGTAGACAGAGGGTAAGACAAGGCGACCCCTTATCAGCATATATTTTTATTTTGATAATCGAAATGCTGACGCAGATGTTGAACAAGAAGATTTAGCAAGGCTGATTCAAGCTGCATCCGCATTATGAAGAACCAAGGATTTCGTCGCTAATGTTTGCCGAAGACCTTGTGGTTTTCTGCACTCCTAACCTCGGCACAATCGAAACAATATTTGAGATGCTTAACGAGTTTTACAAGATGACTAGGCTAAGAATTAATCAACACAAATCCGATATGATGACAAGTGGTTTATCCGGCCTTCAGGTGACCGACTTATGTGTTAAAATTGGTTTGAGATGTAGTAATGATACTATCACATATCTGGGGCTTCCTCTATCTACAAAAAAGATAACTTCTACACAATGTATGCCTCTGTTCGCAGAGATTACTGTTTGGATGTCCTTTTGGACGAGTAGATTGCCGAGCCAAGCGGGGCGTCTAACGTTAATCAAATTTGTGGTATTTTCTATGCAAGTTTACTGGGCATGGACCTTTATTTTGCCTAACAAGCTAATTAACATGATCCGTTCAACAATTATGAGGTTCTTCTGGAAGGGTAGAAATGAAGGGAGATACCACACCCCTGTTTCCTGTAGAACGATTGAGAAGCCAGTTTGTAACGGTGAACTTGGCATCGTTAACATGGTTTTATGGAATAAAGTTGCTTTCGTCAAACACATCGATAACTTTCTTAACAACAGTGATAACTTATGGGTTTAATGGTTGAGAGTTAATGTCGTCAAGAACCGGAACTTTTGGTTAATGGAGCAACCCCAGAAGATTAGTTGGACTTGGAGGAGCATATTTAAACTGAGAAGTCTCATACTACAATTTTTCTCTTATAAAGTGAACCGCGTAGCTGATGTCAAGCTGTGGTATGATCCGTGGTTAAAGAATGGCACAATTATCCGTAATGAACTTACTAATCTTGAAATGGAGGTTATAGGCCTATGCAGGAATGCCAACGCGAAACAATATAATATCAACAACGTGATTACCATACCTGAATCGACTATGCCTGGTATTAACCAATGCTGGAAGGATGACGGAAACTCAAAATTGGCGATAACGATGAACTTATTACGCAATGGTGTACAAACAGTAAGCCTTTTCAAATTAAAATCTTGCATGATGGGTTATCAAGATATGACAGCATGCCGAAATGTAAATGGAATAAGAAGATTTGGTGTCGTTATAATAGCGCCAAAGAAAACCTACAATTATGGAAGGTGTTACATAAGGCTCTCTTAACTAAGGATAAACTATGTGAACGTGGGATGAATGTACAACAACAATGTGTGATGTGTGAAACTCAGCTTGAAATTATTGAGCATCTTTACTTTGAGTGCAATATAATGTATGAAATGTGGAATGAGGTGAAGAAAATAGTTGTATTAAGTGCTGCAGATCAAACTAGTGATGTCGAATGGACAAGCCTGGAAGCAATGACAAGTAATAAGAGGTCCAGCGGTAGGATTTTATGCTACACATTAAAGAAATACGTGAGTTCAATTTTAAGGGAGAGATATAGGGAACTTTCAATACATCTGATGCAAATTCTAACGAGCAAGTGAAGAGAAATCTTAAAACTGATGTGCGCAATGGTCTTAAGCTATTGAACTTCACATTCGACCCGGGTATATCAGAAAGGCTCCTCTGATGCTATGTAGCTAAGGTAAATATGTGTTTTTGTTGTCTTCTTATGTTAATGTACCGTGTTGCTTTCGCTTCTTGTGTGTGTCGTAATTTTTCTTTATTTTCTCCGGTGCGTTAATAGAGTGGTAAGGGTCCACTCAACCCCGTCGACTTTGCCAAAAAAAAAAAATTCAAATCTTTACCGTTAGGTAAATTTTCAACTCATTTGCTTATAAATCTTCTTAACCCAAAAATTTGCATTATAAAATCAATTAATAATTTATTATAAGCTTAATTAATAAATAATAAACATTTATTTCCTTTTAACAAACTTTTATTCAAAATAATAGATTTAAAAAATAATCTATTTTCAATTATAAAATAAAAATAAATTCTATAACTTCATTTCCGTCGATTAACCTAATGATAAATCAATATTTAAATTACGATTGATTTATAGGCCATATATTGCCAATTACTCAACCAATATCACCCATTGGTTTAAACAAAATAAATGTTGAATTTCAGATCAACGGTCAACAAATCAAATCAATCATTCAATCAGAACAGTTCATGTAATGATAATATGAAAATAAACAACATTAAATATATTTGAGAAATCCAGTTGGATCCCTCCAACCTGTACTTCCCTGCATCCCAATATGTTATCTCAAATAAAATTATTCAATTCAATATAACTGATTACTTCTATAAATAGTAAATAACGATTATTTAACAACATCCAATTTATTTAACTAAGACAATTCATCAAATTAAACACGTTTATTTTATAAACGTGACCAACAAGGTAGGTTACCGTAATTGGGACCAATCGTTAAAATAATGATTTGGTTTTTCATTGAAATTAAACATCGTTTAATTTCTTCGGTTCAAACAATATATGAATATATATTTAACAAACAATCAACCATCAAAAACCATAGCACACAATTATAAAAGCCAACTTATATAAAACATAAGTGGGAAATACTGAGTGAGTTTAACTCACCATGATTTTTGTTTCACTGAAACGGTTCAGTTATAGTTAAATTAAAACATCGTTTAATTTAACCATAAATTCCAGCTATCTCTATTTCTGTCCAGATATATTCCAAGATGTAGTGCTTGTCACCACAATCGTAACACAATTTATTTGGTCCAATTCTGAGCATAGATGCAAAAGTTATAGTCATTATAATTTCTACGATTTAATTAAAATAACTAATTCAGAATTATAACGTTTTAACTACTTTTATTTATAACCTAACATGTTGATTAACTTTGTTTGACTGTAGTAGCTTTCAGCCGCCTAATTTCCTTGTTTCTAACTCAGTAGTCAGTACGCCTTTGTTCAGACCGCACACAGCTTGCAGACCAAAACCTATGCACAAATTAAAATTATATGATTTAAATTAGAGAAATACATCCTTAATTAATTTTAATTATAAAACTAATTACTTTTTAATTAACAGTTAATACGGTCGATACTGTTCTTTGATAACGTTCCTCAGGCGTCAGTTCCTTCTAACACCCTTGGTATTGTTCCCATTTCAACACGTAACAAAATTAAATTTCTTAATTATAAATTTATAAGGTTAAATCACATGATTAATTATTCTACTTAAAATCAATTACTTCTACAACAAAAGTTAAGCCAACGCTTGCTTCTGCCGTTCACGTCGCCAAATCTTGTACCCAGATTCCATTCCCTTCACTGCCTTTCACGTTGAAACCATTCTGACATCCTTCCCTTCAGTATTTGGTTCTAGAAAATATTTCAAGATCATGCAGCCTTATATGAATCATTGCTTCATTCTATTCGAACCCCACCGCTGCCATCGAACTCAAGACCACCCTGCTTTGCCCTGAATGCCAGTCCATCATTCACCATCACTGTAACGTTCGCCAAAGCTCCCTTCACCTTTGCCAGCAGCCGCGTCCAGCTCGACCCCCCCCCCCAAAAACCAACAATATGCCCTTAACAACAACGCCTTGTCACCCTGATTCCGGCCACTGTGGCAGGTCAGTAGCGATCACCACCACTGATTTCAGAGAGCTCAACGAGCTCTATGTTTTTAGTGTTAAACGATTTGTGCATGGATTTATCGATTTACATGAGTTTGAGGAGGAAGTTTCCTAATTTCTGTTCATTGGTTTTTGTAGAGCGGCGACCATATAAGGCGTTGACCACACACCTCCCAGATTGAAGAAATAGTTAGTTTATATAGGAAGTGGCTAAATTTAATAATATTATATTATATTGAATCTTCATCGTGAAGTATCACCTCAAAACACTCACATATGACCTCTGTTTTTGACAAACAAAGGTAATCTTAACATAAGAAAATATTCCGGACCTGATGGGACAGGTTACGTCGAATTCCGAGGTCGTTTGTGAAAAGTCCTTTCTAATTATGGATGAAAAATCAAGCATTTAAAATTCCTATAATTACAAAAAAATCAAAAAAAATTGAAACCTTGACTTTCTACTAGACCTTTTCCTAACGGATCCAATAAAATTTTGTTTCATTAAATTTGGATTATATTTGGTTAGTCGTTTATTCCTCCAAAGTTACCCCTGTCTAAATTGACCAAAATAATATAAATGATTAAGACGTTTATCCTTGCCACGATCAAACAGTAAGTCCGATTGACACGAAAATTGAAATCTTATAATAATTAATCAATACGAATCCAATAACACCTGTTTCATCGCATTTCGAGACTATTTCCCGGTACGTTATTTTTATATGCACCACAATGCTATTTTGAATACCAAATTACCCGATATTCGAAAATAACAAACTATGTATCTATCTTGACTCTAAACGTTGATATGAACTCAATGGAATTGGTTTCGTGGCTTAATTTGATCGTCTGCTCAAGTTATACACAAATACCCCTCTATTAAATAAAATAAATTAAATTATGCGCTATAGAAAATGATTGGGCGTTTACGGCTGCCGTTATCACATATGACATTGGTTTGCCACGAAATTTAATACCAAATAATAATTTAACATTACGGTCCCAATGAAACTAATTTCATCAAAAACTGTCTCTATTTGCAAAATGGCCACTTTTAAGGCTTATAGTATTTTCAATTAAAATATTATTAAAAATCCAAAATAATCAAATAAAAATGATAAATAATTATTATTATCATATTTATCCAAATAAAATTATTATATAGTTGTACAACTCGATATCAACATTATGAGTTAAAATGGTATCCAAATTATATTAAAAAAATCCTTTTTAAATAAGTTAATAAACGTTATATTTAATAACGATTTCCATAGCGACTATTTTAAAATTTGATTTGGACATAACTAACAATCTATAACACGAATCCTGGATTTTTCTCTTCCATATGAAAACTATACTCAACAAGATTCCAACGTTCTTTGTTCCACAGATGTAAGAACCCGTAACTTCCCCGTGAAGGAAAGAGCGGATACTTTGAGAACAACACACAAAAGAACGCAGACGGAAGAACATTTCATTGTTTATTACAACAATTACATCAGAATACAAGAATATACAGAGTATGAATAAATATTACACAGAAAATATCAGAGATTACAATACATTACATAGCAGCGGAAAATAATAAAATACACAACTAGAAGAGATATACGGATACAGAGCTTTTCGGATATTGTTCCAGCTGTAAGTCAGGATCCTGTGAGTATAAATCTGCAAAACCAAAACTACTAGCTGCCTGTGTCAAAATAAGGGCACCCAGAGTTTAGGTTAAAACAATAAACTCCAGGTCAGTCATGGGACTGGTGTGAGAACTAAAACAGTTATAAATCTTTATTTTAAAATTAGGTAAATCAAGGGACCACGCCGTATAACACGGAACGGGTTTCCTCCCAAGAACACCAGTGCATAAAACAAACAGCGCAATGCTAAATAAAGAAAAATGAAGCTGTTATAAGACCCAGGTCCCATCATACAATGCAACGCAAGCCGGAGGATAGGGATTTTACCTTATAATGGCCAAAGAATGCTTGATACGCTAAATTTCATCTTTTGATTCTTAATCAGACTCCAACTGTAAATTAGTAAGAGAACGATTCCATAAGTATTAACCCCGAAGGCCGAAACCAACATCAGACCAATACCCAGGAAACCACCCATCTTAGCTCATTTCCAGTTAGTTTCTGATTTTATATACAATCATAAATATCAATCATAGGTGGCATGAATGTCCCATACCACTATGTCGCCATATATAGGTATACAATTAAAACCGCAAAATGTCGTATTGGAAGTTGGGTTATCATTTATGGTATGAACCGAGGCTAGGGATCGTCCTCACCGATTCGAGACTCTCTAGCCCGAGCCTCAGGCAAGCGCGCAGACAAGCCTTGGATCGTCAGGGCCGGTCCACACGGAGTGGATTATTATGCCTGAACAATGCGTCTCCCCGCCCTATGGGGCGTAAATGAGCCAACGAATGACTCCATCGGCTTCACATAGTCACCGATATATATCCGAGGCGCCTCGCAAACCAACAACCACATAAGTCAAACTCGTCAGGGCGTGTAAAACCACTGACGCCACTTCTAACTAGAAGGAAACGCATGCCCTCCCTGATGTCCTCTCCCGTTTCTGGATCATACCGGGTGTGAAACTCGCGAAGTAAACGTTACACAAAGCTATGCCACAAAGGCCTTGCTTTGATCATCAACCACAAGACTTTGCTTCTCAACAGAATCCTTGATCAATTGCCACTTAGGCATGCCACACAGGCAATTCACTCCATGCGATGGATATCCATCAATATATAACCCCTGAGCTCGTACGTCTCAGAGAAGGGCGTTAAGAAAGAGAATAAATTCTCCGCCGCCAAACAGATATATATTTAATAGAAATCAATCACATAGACTGAAATCCAATGTCAGACAAACAGTCCATTTACAAGTTCATTCTGGGTCTGAATGAAACCGAAGGCACCTAGTACCCCGCATATCCATCGATCTCCAAGTACGTCTGGACGATCACCAACTGATTCCCTCCTCTTGGGTGTACGGCCCAATCAAGATCATCAGCAATTATCCAAACGACGTGAAGACCTCCGGTCTTCAACCGTCGTCTTCATCTTCGACTAATCGTCGAATCAGTTATTTAGAATGGGATAAACCCGGCCTTTCTGAATAACTCGCGTATATAATAAACAAGTGTTACACAAACACAACATACGCCTCATTCCAATTCATCGGTCACTAGCCGTAAATTAGTAAGAGAACAATTCCCCAAATATTAACCCCGAAGGCCGAAACCAACATCAGATCAATACATAGGAAACCATTCTACTTAACTAATCTCCAGTTAGTTTCTAAATTTCACATTCTTAGGGAAAGGTTCCCATTAATTTTATCAAAGATAAATTCTTCTAAATTTATTCTTTAATCTTCTTTTGAATATCAACTCAAACTAGTCGGGATTAGCGAACCACACCGAAGTAATCATTTATTCTTTCCCAATCCCAACCTATTTATCCCATGAAGTAAAAATGGTAATACTTCATATCTAACACCACGGTGTTATCGGTAAATTCAATTACCATTTCACGCTCAAATCTAATTAAAGATTTAACTATCGCCTGGAGCAAAACTGGTGATACTCCATTCTCGATCTTTTCAATCTAATTAAAGATTCATTGTAACTCCACTTAGTTTTAATCTTTGACTGGGTTAAAGAATCCGTGTCATTTAAAATACGGTTCACGATAAACCCCAAAATCACATCACATTTGAATCAGTCTCTAACCGTAAATTAGTAAGTGAGCAATTCCCTTTGTATTAACCCCGAAGGCCAAACCAACATCAGATCAATACACAAGAAAACATTCAACTTAACTAATCTCCAGTTAGTTTCTGATTTTCTTAACTCCTTTGGGTCTAAGAACAGTGTTATTGAAGATACCGTTCATGACAACCCAAAATCACATTTCATTATTTATCGGGTTGAAGAACAAGTGTTATTTAAAACAACGTTCACGATAAACCCAAAAATCAATACCAATTCAATTCCAATTAAATACTATTTAATTGGTACACTTCATCAAATCTAAATAAAAAGATTTAACCTTTTTCTCAACTGGGTTTAAGAACAGTGTTAATGAAGACACCATTCACGTCAAACCCAAATCACATTTGATATCAAATACAAGGCTCTGAATAGAAAATATATCGGCTTATATTCAATATCAAATTCTATGACCAACAAATATCGTATTGGAAATAACGATATATATATATATATATATATATATATATATCTTTCAAAATTCCATAACAACATCTGTATAATCACGAAATCCAACATCGAAATATTCCAAAGACAATTTCGATTCAAATCTATTCCAATTCAATTATTGGAAATTCTGGTTACTTTTAAAACCCTTTTCAAATCCAATTTATTTATTTAAAAATAAATAGAATTATAATTCTAGTTCAAAACTATTTCATTTCGATAAAAATCTATTTTTATCTTTTCAAATATGGAGTTTTTCATCCCGATTCTTCCCAAATCATTTCTTATGATTTTACACAAATTATTGATATTTTTAATAATTTTATCAAGGCCCGTACAGTCGATTTCCACCAACGGCCATCGAACTGCACTTACAGCGACCTTTTCCAAATTTGATTTGGACATAATTCCAAATCCAACCGTTAGATTTCTAATTTCTAATATTCGTTAGAAAGCTCTTTTCGATACGAACCCAACGGTTCTGGTTTTAGGAGAATCCGACGTTCGGATCTCCCGTAATATCCGTTCGAAGTCAATGGTCGAAATTCACGAACTACCGCGGCGCGGCGCGTTCTATTCAGGCCATTATATATATATATATATATATATATATATATATAATATACTTCGTCGATTTCCTTTTTAAAATGTATTTTATAAATCGTTTTAAATTCGTTTTCAAAACGATTTCAACTTCATTTTCAAATTCAAATCAAAATTGAATTTTTCCTTATAAATTCGTTTTAAATTCATTTCAAATTGATTTCAATTCAAATCGATTTTCAGTTCAATTTCAGTTTGTTTTCAATTCAATTCAATTTCAATTCGAATTCATTTCTATTTGAATTTCAATTCGAATTCATTTCTATTCAATTTCAATTCGAATTCATTTCTATTTAATTTCAATTCGAATTCATTTCTATTCAATTTCAATTCGATTTCATTTCTATTCAATTTCAATTCGAATTCATTTCTATTCAATTTCAATTCGAATTCAATTCTATTCAAATTCAATTCGAATTCATTTCTATTCAGTTTCAATTCGAATTCAATTCTATTCAATTTCAATTCGAATTCATTTCTATTCAATTTCAATTCGAATTCAATTCTATTCAATTTCAATTCGAATTCATTTCTATTCAATTTCAATTCGAATTCAATTCTATTCAATTTCAATTTCAATTTCAATTTGAATTCATTTCTATTAAATTTCAATTCGAATTCAATTCATTTCAAAATATTTCAATTCGAATTCATTTCAAAATATTCGATTTTGAAATTACTTTCAATATTCATTATAAAATCGACAAAATTTCCATTCGTGTTAAAATGGCGTGTAACTACTTAACACGGCTTCACATTTCAATATTCACATAATCTATTTCAAATATTTCTTTTTCAAATATTTCTATTCAAATATTCTATTTCAAAACTGGAATGAGGCCCAATCAATTACCATATAATGTTAATTATATGGATTTTTCTACAACACATGTATATAATAACAACGATAAATAATCAACCATCATCCAGAGTGCACCACACAACTGCATAAGCATTAAATATAAATAATTAACGCTTACACAGTCTGTCAATCCATCGATTGACATACAACTAAACAATCGGGAATAGTGTACGTCAAATCTCATCCCAATACCCGTGTGGGGTTTCAAACAATCAAATATAGATTTTATTTGTGTAGTTGGGCGATGTGTAAAATTTATCGTCCCAATCAATATCAGTCAAATCAGTGTATATAAACAAATCTCCGATTTGTTTATTACTATTTATTTTATATACACGTTAAAAATTCTATTTTCAACTATAAAATATTTTTAACTATCTAAATATTTTATTTCATTTCACATCACACAATCAACTACACATCAAAATCAAACAAACAAGCATACAAGCCGTCCATGGTCTTTGGACGACGGGTGTCGGGTGATACTAAACACCGTTTGCATCCTAGTATATATTTTAACTAGAAAATTAAATTAAAAGTGAGAAGTTCTCACAGAGGATTCCACTCCGCCGTGCTTTGCTGTCTGAACTGCTGAGCCGTCTGGATCTGTCTGAAATTCCAATGCAGTTCTTTTCACGCTGTTCATAATATTTTTTTTTATTACTTCTTTTCAATAAATAAAAATCGTATTTTTATATTCTCTACCTTATAGAAATCATATTTTTATTATCTATACTATATAAAAATCATATTTTTATTATCTATACTATATAAAAATCATATTTTTATTATCTATACTATATAAAAATCATATTTTTTATTTGCTAAAGATTATATTTTTATGGTGTTAAAAATCATATCTTTCTATAGGCAAAAATTATAACTTTTTGTAAATAAAAATCTTAACTATCCATATGTAAAAAACCTAATTTTTATATGTTAAAAATACTAACTTTCATATGTTAAAAATACTAACTTTCATATGTTAACAATACTAACTTTGGCATGTTAACAATTCTAACTTTCATATGTTAACAATTCTAACTTTCATATGTTAACAATTTCAGGTCTTAACAATGATGTTCTACTCAAGAACTGATTTTTCTATGTATTATATTTAAACAAAACTGATTTTACTTACATAAGGGGGAAAAAAACTTGTCTCTGTAAAAACGTTCGAACTCCCTCTTCACGAACTAGGGCTTCAGCCCATCCCCGTTTGGCTCGACCGGAGCTTCACCAATCGGTGGCGGTTCTGTGACTGGATGGAGTTGGGCTTTGAAGGGGGTTCATCGCGGTTCTCGATTTGGGCAGGGGCATCGGGTTCGCGCGGAGCGCTGAGGGGAGAGGAGAGAGAACGGGGAGGAGGAGAGGCGTCGGAGGCGGCAGCTTCACTGGGGCGCGACGGCGGTGCTTCGCCAGGAGGTGGGGCTCGACGGTCTTCCCCCTTTCCTTTTTTTTTATTTCTTTCTCAAGTTCGATCTGATTATAACAGGGGGGCTCGTGTTGACTAGGAGGGAGGAGAGAGTGAGAGTATTTTATAATTTATTTAATTAATTCTCCAAAAGGTGACTTTCTAATTCGAACTCCAACTGAGACCCAACGACTGTCGTCCCTAGCGTATTACCCCCATTCCGAACACAATGGGATATGTTTCGTAGGCCATTTCGGCCGTTACGATCAGTTTTCGTCAAAATCAAAATATAACTCTATATATTGAATTTGAACGCACATTTTAAATTACCGGGGCCACATACGACCTCTAAAAATTCCAAAAAAATATATTTCTAGATTCGTATTGATGATACAGTCCCAACAAAACTAGTTTCATCAAATTCTGAGACCGTTTGAAAAATGGCCATTTTCCAGTTGATTAAAATCAACTAAAACCGGTCAAACGCGTTTTCCTTTGCCACGGTCACATATTGAGTCGAAAAATTACGATTTTTGGAATCTAGCAATAACTTGACATCACAGATCCAACAAAAGTGGTTTCGTCGAAATCCGAGGTCGTTTGCAAAATTTCCATTTTTAAGGGCCAGAATTCCATAGCGACTATTCTGAATATTCATTTGGCCATAACTTTTTATTCCCGCTATGAAATTTTGATTTTTCGGGTTCGTTGGAAAGATATTCTCAATTAGATTCTAATATTTTTGGTTTCACTAAAATCCGGTTTATTTTGCACCCGGTACATTCATTTGAACTTTGAAATCGAATTATCGAACTACCGCGCCATTTTCAATTCCTTTTATAATTAAAATAAATATTTATATTCTAACGACGATGTATATAAATATACGTTCGAATTATATTCAAAATAAATTTCTCGTTATTTCAAATATTCAAAATTCGCTAAAATTGCCAAAATAAAAAAATTAAATTGGCTCGGATTTCCGGGTCGTTACAATCTCCCCCACTTAAAACTTTTCGTCCCCGAAAAGGAACGAAGCCGAAAGTTGTTTCACAAACCAACTCAACTTCCATTATTTTCATTACGGCTTAAGTTCTTTAACTTTTCAGTTTCTAAGGACTTTTCAAAATTTTCAAAAAATTTGGCTAACACCCTAAATTTTCGAAATTTTTTGCCATAACCTCCCCTGCAGCGGGGACTTCGGGATATTTCATATAGCCTCTCATGGCCTTCTTCAATCAAAGAAAAAGAAAAAAGCCAATCGGCTCATAAAATCACCCAAAACTCAAGAAATACAATAAACATGTACCTATTTGTCGGGCAAACAATTTTATTCCTCTTCTCTAGCCTCCTTGCTATGACCTGTTCAATGTATACACATGTATATGCATGCAATTCCAAACAATTTTCAATACAGTTCAATATTTGGTTCAATTTGGCTAATGGTTCCAATTTTTAATTAATCAAACAACACAACCAACAATCAATTTGTGAATTATCATTTCAAACACATAATTTTGATATATAGTCAAAAATCACATTTTTGGTGCCAAATCATAACAATAGGCCCTATCTAATTTTGGTTCTCACACCAGTCAATTGGAAATATATAGACATCACACCTTCGAAACTCGAATATAAATGCTGATGATGCCGCGGCATCATCATAATCATCTCCGGGCGACTAGAATGTAATTCTATATCTATCAAATATATTTGAGGCTTCAATACACGTGGATCAGACGTATATTAAATTCTCTATATACTTGATTGTCCAAATCAATATAAATAAATAATCAAATACGTATAATTGATTTAAATTTTCAAAACAAAATTCGTTTTCATTTTAAAAATATACTCTTCACACTCGTTCTAGGATACTACTGATCCCATCTCTAACGAGTCATTCTTTTTGGATATTACTAATCCAATCTCTGATGAATTCTTTCGTTTGGTTCTAATGTGTCTTATTCTCCGAGCTTTGTAAACCAAAACTCTGATACCACTGTAAGAACCCGTAACTTCCCCGTGAAGGAAAGAGCGGATACTTTGAGAACAACACACAAAAGAACGCAGACGGAAGAACATTTCATTGTTTATTACAACAATTACATCAGAATACAAGAATATACAGAGTATGAATAAATATTACACAGAAAATATCAGAGATTACAATTCATTACATAGCAGCGGAAAATAATAAAATACACAACTAAAAGAGATATACGGATACAGAGCTTTCCGGATATCGTTCCAGCTGTAAGTCATGATCCTATGAATATAAATTTGCAAAACCAAAACTACTAGCTGCCCATGTCAAAATAAGGGCACCCAAAGTTTAGGTTAAAACAATAAACTCCAGGTCAGTCATGGGACTGGTGTGAGAACTAAAACAATTATAAATCTTTATTTTAAAGTTAGATAAATCAAGGGACCACGCCGTATAACACGGAACGGGTTTCCTCCCAAGAACACCAGTGCATAAAACAAACAGCGCAATGCTAAATAAAGAAAAATGAAGCTGTTATAAGACCCAGGTCCCATCATACAATGCAACGCAAGCTGGAGGATAGGGTTTTTACCTTATAATAGCCAAAGAATGCTTGATACGCTAAATTTCATCTTTTGATTCTTAATCAGACTCCAACTGTAAATTAGTAAGAGAACGATTCCCTAAGTATTAACCCCGAAGGCCGAAACCAACATCAGACCAATACCCAGGAAACCACCCATCTTAGCTCGTTTCCAGTTAGTTTCTGATTTTATATACAATCATAAATATCAATCATAGGCGGCATGAATGTCCCATACCACTATGTCGCCATATATAGGTATACAATTAAAACCGCAAAATGTCGTATTGGAAGTTGGGTTATCATTTATGGTATGAACCGAGGCTAGGGATCGTCCTCACTGATTCAAGACTCTCTAGCCTGAGCCTCAGGCAAGCGCGCAGACAAGCCTTGGATCGTCAGGGTCGGTCCACACGGAGTGGATTATTATGCCTGAACAATACGTCTCCCCGCCCTATGGGGCGTAAATGAGCCAACGAATGACTCCATCGGCTTCACATAGTCACCGATATATATCCGAGGCGCCTCGCAAACCAACAACCACATAAGTCAAACTCGTCAGGGCGTGTAAAACCACTGACGCCACTTCTAACTAGAAGGAAACGCATGCCCTCCCTGATGTCCTCTCCCATTTCTGGTTCATACCGGGTGTGAAACTCGCGAAGTAAACGTTACACAAAGCTATGCCACAAAGGCCTTGTTTTGATCATCAACCACAAGACTTTGCTTTTCCACAGAAGCCTTGATCAATTGCCACTTAGGCATGCCACACAGGCAATTCACTCCATGCAATGGATATCCATCAATATATAACCCCTGAGCTCGTACGTCTCAGAGAAGGGCGTTAAGCAAGAGAATAAATTCTCCACCGCCAAACAGATATATATTTAATAGAAATCAATCACACAGACTGAAATCCAATGTCAGACACACGGTCCATTTACAAGTTCGTTCTGGGTCTGAACGAAACCGGAGGCACCTAGTACCCCGCATATCCATTGATCTCCAAGTACGTCTGGACGATCACCAACTGTTTCCCTCCTCTTGGGTGTACGACCCAGTCAAGATCATCAGTAATTATCCAAACGACGTGTAGACCTCCGGTCTTCAACCGTCGTCTTCATCTTCGACTAATCGTCGAATCAGTTATTCAGAATGGGATAAACCCGACCTTACTGAATAACTCACGTATATAATAAACAAGTGTTACACA
The DNA here is from genome assembly GCA_030737875.1 of Allium sativum. NCBI lineage: Eukaryota > Viridiplantae > Streptophyta > Magnoliopsida > Asparagales > Amaryllidaceae > Allium > Allium sativum. The sequence goes on along the minus strand of CM060916.1, from coordinate 741,675,613 downwards.
AACACAACATACGCCTCATTCCAATTCATCGGTCACTAACCGTAAATTAGTAAGAGAACAATTCCCCAAATATTAACCGCGAAGGCCGAAACCAACATCAGATCAATACACAGGAAACCATTCTACTTAACTAGTCTCCAGTTAGTTTCTAAATTTCACATTCTTAGGGAAAGGTTCCCATTAATTTTATCAAAGATAAATTATTCTAAATTTATTCTTTAATCTTCTTTTGAATATCAATTCAAACTAGTCGGGATTAGCGAACCACACCGAAGTAATCATTTATTCTATTTCCCAATCCCAACCTATTTATCCCATGAAGTAAAACTAGTAATACTTCATATCTAACACCACGGTGTTATCGGTAAATTCAATTACCATTTCACGCTCAAATCTAATTAAAGATTTAACTATCGCCTGGAGAAAAACTGGTGATACTCCATTCTCGATCTTTTTAATCTAATTAAAGATTCATTAAAACTCCACTTAGTTTTAATCTTTGACTGGGTTAAAGAATCCGTGTCATTTAAAACACGGTTCACGATAAACCCCCAAATCACATCACATTTCAATCAGTCCCTAACCGTAAATAAGCAAGTGAGCAATTCCCTTTGTATTAACCCCGAAGGCCGAAACCAACATCAGATCAATACACAAGAAACCATTCAACTTAACTAATCTCCAGTTAGTTTCTGATTTTATTAACTCCTTTGGGTCTAAGAACAGTATTATTGAAGATACCGTTCACGACAACCCAAAATCACATTTCATTAATTATCGGGTTAAAGAACAAGTGTTATTTAAAACACCATTCACGATAAACCCAAAAATCAATACCAATTCAATTCCAATTATATACTATTTAATTGGTACACTTCATCAAATCCAAATAAAAAGATTTAACCTTTTTCTCAACTGGGTTTAAGAACAGTGTTAATGAAGACACCATTCACGACAAACCCAAATCACATTTGATATCAAATACAAGGCTCTGAATAGAAAATATATCGGCTTATATTCAATATCAAATTCTATGACCAACAAACATCGTATTGGAAATAACGATATATATATATATATATATATTTCAAATTTCCATAACAACATCTGTATAATCACGAAATCCAACATCGAAATATTCCAAAGACAATTTCGATTCAAATCCATTCCAATTCAATTATTGGAAATTTTGGTTACTTTTAAAACCCTTTTCAAATCCAATTTATTTATTTAAAAATAAATAGAATTATAATTCTAGTTCAAGACTAGTTCATTTCGATAAAAATCTATTTTTATCTTTTCAAATATGGAGTTTTTCATCCCGATTCTTCCCAAATCATTTCTTATGATTTTACACAAATCATTGATATTTTTAATAATTTTATCAAGGCCCGTACAGTCGATTTCCACCAACGGCCATCGAACTGCACTTACAATGACCTTTTCCAAATTTGATTTGGACATAATTCCAAATCCAACCGTTAGATTTCTAATTTCTAATATTCGTTAGAAAGCTCTTTTTGATATGAACCCAATGGTTCCGGTTTTAGGAGAATCCGACGGTCGGATCTCCCGTAATATCCGTTCGAAGTCAATGGTCGAAATTCGCGAACTGCCTCGGCGTGGCGCGTTCTATTCAGGCCATTATATTATATATATAATATTTATAATATATACTTCGTCGATTTCCTTTTTAAAACGTATTTTATAAATCGTTTTAAATTCGTTTTCAAAACGATTCAACTTCATTTTCAAATTCAAATCAAAATTGAATTTTTCCTTATAAATTCATTTTAAATTCATTTCAAATTGATTTCAATTCAAATCGATTTTCAGTTCAATTTCAGTTTGTTTTCAATTCAATTCAATTTCAATTCGAATTCATTTCTATTTGAATTTCAATTCGAATTCATTTCTATTCAATTTCAATTCGAATTCATTTCTATTCAATTTCAATTCAAATTCAATTCTATTCAATTTCAATTCGAATTCATTTCTATTCAATTTCAATTCGAATTCAATTCTATTCAATTTCAATTCGAATTCAATTCTATTAATTTTCAATTCGAATTCATTTCTATTCAATTTCAATTCGAATTCAATTCTATTCAATTTCAATTCGAATTCATTTATATTCAGTTTCAATTCGAATTCAATTCCATTCAATTTCAATTCGAATTCATTTCTATTAAATTTCAATTCAAATTCAATTCTATTCAATTTCAATTCGAATTCATTTCTATTAAATTTCAATTCGAATTCAATTCATTTCAAAATATTTCAATTCGAATTCATTTCAAAATATTCGATTTTGAAATTACTTTCAATATTCATTATAAAATCGACAAAATTTCCGTTCGTGTTAAAATGGCGTGTAACTACTTAACACGGCTTCACATTTCAATATTCACATATTCTATTTCAAATATTTCTTTTTCAAATATTTCTATTCAAATATTCTATTTCGAAACTGGAATGAGGCCCAATCAATTACCATATAATGTTAATTATATGGATTTTTCTGCAACACATGTAAATAATAACAACGATAAATAATCAACCATCATCCAGAGTGCACCACACAACCGCATAAGCATTAAATATAAATAATTAACGCTTACACAGTCTGTCAATCCATCGATTGACATACAACTAAACAATCGGGATTAGTGTACGTCAAATCTCATCCCAATACCCGTGTGGGGTTTCAAAAATTCAAACACAGATTTTATTTGTGTAGTTGGGCGATGTGTAAAATTTATCGTCCCAATCAATATCAGTCAAATCAGTGTATATAAACAAATCTCCGATTTGTTTATTACTATTTATTTTATATACACGTTAAAAATTCTATTTTCAACTATAAAATATTTTTAACTATCTAAATATTTTATTTCATTTCACATCACATCACACAATCAACTACACATCAAAATCAAACAAACAAGCGTACAAGCCGTCCATGGTCTGTGGACGACGGGTATCGGGTGCTACTAAACACCGTCTGCATCCTAGTATATATTTTAACTAGAAAATTAAATTATAAGTGAGAAGTTCTCACAGAGGGTTCCACTCCGTCGTGCTTTGTTGTCTGAACTACTGAACCGTCTGGATCTGTCTGAAATTCCAATGCAGTTCTTTTCACGCTGTTCATAATAAAAAAATTATTTTTATTACTTCTTTTCAATAAATAAAAATCGTATTTTTATATTCTCTACCTTATAAAAATCATATTTTTATTATCTATACTATATAAAATCATATTTTTATTATCTATACTATATAAAAATCATATTTTTATTATCTATACTATATAAAAATCATATTTTTAATTTGCTAAAGATTATATTTTTATGGTGTTAAAAATCATATCTTTCTATAGGAAAAAATTATAACTTTTTGTAAATAAAAATCTTAACTATCCATATGTTAAAAACCAAATTTTTATATGTTAAAAATACTAACTTTCATATGTTAAAAATACTAACTTTCATATGTTAACAATACTAACTTTCGCATGTTAACAATTCTAACTTTCATATGTTAACAATTCTAACTTTCATATGTTAACAATTTCAGGTCTTAACTATGATGTTCTACTCAAGAACTGATTTTTCTATGTATTATATTTAAACAAAACTGATTTTAATTACATAAGGGAAAAAAATATAAAACCTGTCTCTGTAAAAACGTTCGAACTCCCTCTTCACGAACTAGGGCTTCAGCCCATCCCCATTTGGCTCGACCGGAGCTTCACCAATCGGCGACGGTTCTGTGACTGGATGGAGTTGGGCTTTGAGGGGGGGTTCATCGCGGTTCTCGATTTGGGCAGGGGTGTCGGGTTCGCGCGAAGCGCTAAGGGGTGAGGAGAGAGAACGAGGAGGAGGAGGGGCGTCGGAGGCGGCAGCTTCACTAGGGCGCGACGGCGGTGCTCCGCCTGGAGGTGGGGCTCGACGGTCTTCCTTCTTTCCTTTTTCTTTTCTTTTTTTTATTTCTTTCTCGAGTTCGATCTGATTATAATAGGGGGGCTCGTGTTGACTAGGAGGGAGGAGAGAGTGAGAGTATTTTATAATTTAATTAATTAATTAATTCTCCAAAAGGCGACTTTCTAATTCGAACTCCAAACGAGACCCAACGACTGTCGTCCCTAGCGTATTACCCCCATTCCTAACACAATGGGACATGTTTCATAGGACAGTTCGGTCGTTTCGATCAGTTTTCGTCAAAATCAAAATATAACTCTATATATTGAATTTGAACGCACATTTTAAATTACCGGGGCCTCATACGACCTCTAAAAATTCCAGGAAAATTATTTCTAGATTCGTATTGATGATATGGTCCTAACAAAACTAGTTTCGTCAAATTCTGAGACCGTTTGAAAAATGGCCATTTTCCAGTCGATTAAAATCAACTGAAACTGGTCAAACGCGTTTTCCTTTGCCACGGTCACATATTGAGTCGAAAAATTATGAATTTTGGAATCTCGCAATAACTTGACATCACGGATCCAACAAAAGTGGTTTCGTCGAAATCCGAGGTCGTTTGCAAAATTTCCATTTTTAAGGGCCAAAATTCCATAGCGACTATTCTGAATATTCATTTGGCCATAACTTTTGATTCCCGCTATGAAATTTTGATTTTTCGGGTTCGTTGAAAAGATATTCTCAATTAGATTCTAATATTTTTGGTTTCACTAAAATCCGGTTTATTTTGCACCTGGTACATTCATTTGAACTTTGAAATCGAATTATCGAACTACCGCGCCATTTTCAATTCCTTTTATAATTAAAATAAATATTTATATTCTAATGACAACGTATATAAATATACGTTCAAATTATATTCAAAATAAATTTCTTGTCGATATTATTTAAAATAATCTAATTTAAATATTCAAAATTCGCTAAAATTGCCAAAATAAAAATTTTAAATTGGCTCGGATTTCCGGGTCGTTACAACAGAAATCCGACTTACATCGGATCCTGTACATTCAATTAAAGTTCAAAACTCAATATTATGAACTATCGCACCATTACAAGCTCGATTTAAATTGTATATAAATTATAATATTTAAATTTCGTTTTTAACAACGAATTCAATATTAAAATCCATTATTATTCCAAATATAATATTTAAAATAATAAATTAAATTAAATGTTTGACTACCAAACACACGGGACATTACATTCTTCCCTCCTTAAAAGAATTTCATCCACGAAATCACTTTACAAACCCATTAATTTCTCTGAAATCCAACTTATTATAAATCAAAAACCAATTCAATATCGTAATTAAAAAAAATCAAAAATATCGAAAATTTTCTAACACCTTAAATTCCCAAAAAAATCGGTAGAGTCACCCCTGTACAGAGTGACATCTACGATATCGTAGGAACAAATAATATATATACATCGACCCACACGGTCGGAAAACAAAATTTAAACCCAAAAATTTATATTTTAGCGTAGGTGTACCTTTTGAGAGCGCTATTGAGTATACTACTCAATTTACGTGCAATCTATGCAACTAAAATCGATCCTCAAGCCATCTGGCACCTGTACTTAATTCAGTTTCACATATGAGTAACATACATGAAATTCTTAAATGATAATTCATTTATCAATAAGTGACTACACTAATTTCAAAAATCAATAGGTAGTATCAATTTATTTCAAATACAGGGTTAAATCAGAAATTTCAATTCATATGCATTCCCATTCCAATTTAATTATGCTGGAATTTATTCTTTAACTTATAATTCATTCAGCTTCATTAAATTGTTTTCTATTCAAACAATCTACCATCCAATAACAAACAATTCATAATCAACAACCAATACACAATCAAATCAATCGAATTTACATTCAATATTAAGATTTATGTAACAACCCTGATTTTTGGGGCCAATTTAAAATTTATTTTAAGTGATTTTAATGAGTTTTGATATTTAAAATATTCTATTTTAAATAATAATTATCACAAATTGATTTAAATCGAAGTTAGAATGAATAATTTAATTTTAATTATAAAAAGAGTTAGAAATAGCGCGGTAGTTTGAAAAGTCAAACTTGAACTTTGACTGACCATACAGGACGCAAAATTTAAGGGATTTTAGGGTAACCAAAAATATTAGAATCTATTTAAAAATATCTTTCCAACAAATCCGAAAAATTGAAATTTCATAACGGAAATCAAAAGTTATGCCCAAATTAAAATTTAGAAAGGTCGCTAGGTAATTTGCAAAGGACAGAAATGCTACTTTTTGCATATAAAGGAATTTCGACTCGAAACCACTTCCATTGAGTTCAGAATGATGTTTCTACATTGAAAAACAGTAAACACTTATATATTTCGAGTTTCGAAAATTATTTGTTTAAAAATGTATTTTTAATATTAAATATACTGGCCTTAAAAATAGTCATTTTTCAAACGACCTCTGTTTTCGACGAAACCACTTTTGTTGGAACCGGAATATCAAATTATTTCTAGATTTCAATTTTCATAATTTTCCGAATTAATATGTGAGCGTGGGAAAAGAAAATGTGTTTTGACTATTTTAGTTAAATTTAAACGCCTTGAAAATAGCCATTTTTCAAACAGTCCCAGAATTCGACAAAAATAATTTTGTTGGGTTCGTATCGTCAAAACAAAGCTAAAAATGATTTTTCGGTAATTTTTAGAATTAATATATAATTATAATTGATTTTTTTAGTGTAAACGGACAATTTTTGACTTTAAAAATTCATTAAAAATTCATACGAGCTCAGAATTGAACGAAATTAATTTTTCTAGGCCCGCAGCGTCAAAACATAGCTAAATATATTTTTCGGGAATTTTTGAAGTTAATTTGTGGCCTCGGTGAATTTTCAGGTACGGTCAATATTTAATTAATTTTTAATAGGATTTTAAATTAAAAAACGCTACAGGCATCAGAATTTGGGCCCGAGACATATTCCATCACGTTCAGAAGGCGTCAAAACCTTAAGAACGACAGTGAGCAGGCCAAATTTCGAGTTAGTGGGTAAACGGACCTTTATTGGATAATAACCTAATTAAATAATAATATAAATAAGAGAGAGTACGGCCTCCTTTTCTTCCCCGTCGTACTACCCGTCCATAGCCGCTCAAAAACAACCCATCATGGCCGAAACTTCTCTCCTCCTTCTCTCCCAATCCACAAAGAATTAGCTTAGGCCGTAGTTAAACTTTTTGAAGCTCTTCTCACTCTCTTTAATCTCCAACAAGTTTCATCCCTTTTCATTGACCGTAGGCGAAGAACGAGCACCGCAAACCCGCGGCCTTTACACCCAAACCGTGCCTCCTCCTTGCAGCCGCACCCTCCCATCTTCCCGGTGAAGATAGCCCTCTCGTAGCTCTCCAATCTCCCGCAAACCGTTCGTAAAACCGTCGACTACAGCTCCCGAAATCCGCATTTGAAGATTTGAACAATTCTGAAAATTAAGGTATAATTATTTCAGATTTTGTCAGGCTTATTTCCGTTATAGTGTCAGTTGTTAAAGGCTGAGTTTTGATTTTTCATATGAATTTGAATTGGAATCATTTCAGATCCGAAATCGTTTTGAATTCAAACACAAGATCTGATCAAAGTTGACAATTCATTTCAGATCCGGCCTAGGTGAGAATTTATTTTTTATTTAATTTAATTTATTTAATTATTATTTGCATGATTGTTAATAGTAGATCAAATAAGACATGCGGTTTAGAACATGGATCTGAACTATTCACCCCGTATGATGTTAAATCTGAATTGCATGAGATTAAATCTGAAATTTCAGGTTTAAATCTGAATTAATAATTAATTAAAATTAATTATGTGTTATTTATTTAATCACGCCATGTTGATTTTACATATGTCAAGTTAAAACATCACCTTGTAATTACCTTGATGCTAGTTATTGGATTTGGACTTGTTGTTATGTTTGGATGTTGTGGTTACGCGATGTGATGAGCATTTACATTCGTATTTGCTGCAAATTAAATAAGAATGCGACTTGTGGTGGAATTTGCATTTTATTATGTAAAATTAAAATAAGAAATTTACATCGTATGAGAAAATTAACATTATTCTTAGTGTAATAATAAGTAATTACATCGTATGTGTAAATTAACATTTTTAATGTTAATATGATAGAAATTCAACCGTAGGATGTAAATTAACATTTTTAATGTTAATATGATAGAAATTCAACCGTAGGATGTAAATTAACATTTTTAATGTTAATATGGTAGAAATTCAACCGTAGGAGGTAAATTAACATTTTTAATGTTAATATGATAGAAATTCAACCGTAGGATGTAAATTAACATTTTTAATGTTAATATGATATAAATTCAACCGTAGGATGTAAAATTAAAAATCAGAATTTGCGATGACTTGAAATTTACCTTTTATTATGTAAATAAAGTATTTTCACCGCATGTATAAATTTACATTATTTTTAATGTAAATTAAATAGTAAATTTAACCGTAGGATGTCATTAACATTTTTAATGTCAAATTTAAAAAGAAGTTTAACCGTAGGATTAGTTGACATTATTTTTAATATTAATATATATGAATTTCACCGTAGGAAGATTTACATTTTTTTTATGTAATAAAAAGAATGGGCTTTACATTGTAATTAAAGAGTAAATTTTACATTGTAAAGAATGGACTTTATATTGAGAATTTGGCGATGTAAATAAAAAGACAATCTTTTTATGTTAAAAAAAAACAATCTTTTTATGTTCAAAATAAAAAGACATTATTTTTACATTTGAAAATAGAAAAGATTATATTTTTACGTTGTAAAATAGAGAAGTTAATATTTTTACATTGCAATATATAAAAGTTGATGTCTTTACATTGTAAAACATAAAAGTTGATATTTTTACATTGAAAATATAAAAGCTGATACTTTTACATTGCAAGTTAAAGAATGAAATTTTATGTTGTAAAATGAATTTACATTGCATGAACTATATAACATTTTATTTTGATATTTATGAATGAATTTACATTGCATGAACTATATAACATTTTATTTTGATATTTATGAATGAATTCACATTGCATGAATTATATAACATTTTATTTTGATATTTATGAATGAATTTACGTTGCATGAATTATATAACATTTTATTTTGATATTTATGAATGAATTTACACCGCATGAACAAAAGTTACATTTTTATATGTAATTTATATATAAATTTGCACCGTATGTTGAAAATTACATTTTTCTATGTAATTAAAATGTAAATTTACATTGCATGACGAAAATTTCATTTTTCTATGTAATTAAAATGTAAATTTACATTGCATGACGAAAATTACATTTTTATATGTAAATTAAGTGAATTTATGTCATATGTTAAAAATTACATTTTTCTTTGTAATTAACATGGAAATTTCATCGTATGTTAAAATCTACATTTTTATATGTACATTATATAGGGAATTACACCGTAGGGCAAAATTTACATTTTTATATGAAATTAAAACATGAATTTACATTGTGTGTTAGATATTACATTTTTATACGTAATGTCTATAGGAAAGTATACCGTATGACAAAAACTACATGTTTCAATGTAATTAAAGGATGCAATTTCATTGTATGATAGAATTTACATTTTTCTTATATATATATGTAACATAGAATGGGAATGAACATTAGGAATAAAATTGATTTATTTTATATGTAATTTAGATGTGGAAATGTGCATTGTAACTAAAAATTATATTTTTACAATGTGAATTAGAAGTAGTGTTTGCATTGTAATTAAAAATTATATTTTTACAATGTGAATTAGACGTAGTGTTTGCATTGTAATTAAAAATGATATTTTCACAATGTAAATTAGATGTAGTGTTTGCATTGTAAATAAAACTGACATTTTGATATGTAAATTTAAAATAGGATTCACTGCAGATATAAGTTACATTTTTATAATGTAACTAAGATGAGAATGTACATTGAAGTTGAAATCTACGTTTTTATATGCAATTTAAAAGTAGGATTTTAAATGTATCAAAATTTACATTTGTTATACATGTAAATAAAGAATATAGGAATTTGTATGGGAATCAAACTCACATTTTCATGTAAATAAAAAAGATGGAATTTACATTTTCAATGTAAGTAAAAGAATGAATTTGGATGCGGTAATATTATCTTCATTTTCAAATGAATTAAAATTTAGTAAGTATCGGTAATTGTGTGGAGTGTTATTTTAATCAAATGACGTTATTACGATTCAATGATTATATATATAAAAAATTAAAATTAAACGAATAGGGCGTGGTAGTTCGCGTTTTGAAATCGTACTTTTAAACGACTATACAAGAAGATCCGACCGTCGGATTTTCTTGAAACTGAAACCGTTAGGACCGTCTTGGAAAAGTCTTTCCGATGATATATATTACGTTAAGATCCAATGGTTAGATTCTGAGAAATGTAAAAATCAAAATTGGTTGAATGCAGCGCCATAGTCGCCCATGGACTTAAGGCGTCGTTATATAAAAATTTAATTATTTTAAATAATTAAAATAGGAATGAATAGTTAATAAAAATAATTGTTAATGTGTAAGAAGGATTTTCAATATACATATATATACGAGGATTATTTGGAAAGTCCGAGTTTATCTCATTCCAAATAATTAAACGACGTTCAAAAATCCAAGATTGGAAGACGACGATTGAAGACCGTCAAATCTCCACATCGAATGGACAATGATGACTGTTGCATTAGAATGGCTCGCTACCATGATAAGATAATAGTAGGAGTTGCCCAGACGTAGTGTTGATTTGTACGGATTTGGCTTTCGCTCAGACCCAGAGCATAAGCTTATAAATGGATGGTGTGTCTGACATCGTACTCCATTATATATCATGTTATTAATCTTCTGTCGAATATATGGATGTTTGGTGGCGGAGAATTTATTCTCTTGCTTAACACCCGTCCATATATTTCGGCAAAGGATTGGTAGTGTGATATGGAGTGATGATGTGGCATGCTAAGATGCATATGATCAAGGCTTTGTTGAAAAGCAGGCCTTGTGGGACGATCAAAGCATAGTCTGTTTAGGCATAGCTTTGTGTATAGCGTGACTTCGCGAGCCTCACACACCGGCGGAGTCTAAAACGGGAGAAGGGAACGCAGGGAGAGCAGCACGTTTCTTTCTAGCTAGAGTGGTGTCAGTGACCTACCAGCCCTGACATTTTACTTATGTGGATGATGGAATGAGGCGCCTCGGATGATAGGTCCTACAGGACCGGGAAACGTGTGTTCAGGTATAACTAATCCGCTAAGCTGTATTTGCGGACCGGCCCTGCAGCTATCCAAGGGTTCTCCGCGGGGAATCCTGAGACATTAGCTAGAGTGTCTCGAATCGGTAGGAGCTCCTCCCTAGCCTTGACTCATGATGGAAACTCAATTTTCAATACGCCCCATGCGGTTTTGATTGTATTACTAGTACGGAGGCATAATATATGGGTACCTATGCTTCCTAGGATTGATACATTATGATTGAAATTGTTTTTAAAACATATACACACTAATAATAATATCAAATTCGTTTTTAACGTATCAAGCATGTTTAATCACCATAAGGTAAAACTCTATCCTCTGGTGTGCGTTGCATTGTGTGATGGGACCTGAGTCTTATGGTGATTTCATTTTTCTAAAAAGCATTGCGTTGTTTTACGATTTACTTTAAGTTATGCATGGCAATCCATGAGAGCAAACCCGTTCCGCGTTAGCGGCGTGGTCTTTGGATTTGTCCTATTAATAGTGATTAATTAGTTAAGAATTCTCACACCAGTCCCACGACTGACCCGTTGTTTGTTTCCACCTTTTTGCAAACTCGGGTGCCCTCTTTCCACACGAGCAGTCGAGCAGTTGTCTACAGGTTTATCTCTTTAGCAGGATCCTGGATTGAAGCTTAAAGCTGTATCCAGAACATTGGAAGTCTTCCGCTGCCTTAGTTATTTTATTTCCGCTGCAATGTATTGTAATATTGTAATTTACCTTCTGTTGTATTATTAATCAATATACTCTGATATTCTGTACTCTGATGTAACATTTATTATTGATGTTATAAAAGTCTGCTGTTGTTGTTCTGATGTATTGTATTCCCAAAGTTAACGTATGCGGATTTTGAACGGTCTTGGTCGATTTTGCGATCGATTAAGGTCGGGCGAAATGCGTGTCGTTACAGTTGGTATCAGAGCTTTGGTTAGCTCAAATTTTTGGGGTACAACTCATTAGAACTGAACAAAAGGCTCATCAGAGATTGGATTAGTAATATCCAATAAGAATACTCATTAGAGATAGGATCAGCAGTATCCTAGAATGAGAAAACTCATTAGAGATAGGGTTAGTAATGCCCTAGAATGAGTTGAGAGTAGCAAGCCTATAATATACGTATTTGTGATTAATTATACTCTATTTTGGAAAATATGATTTGAATATATAAAAAGTTATATATTTTAAAGTTAATCAACTAATGAAATTATTTAAACCAATGGATAAAAAATATATAAATATATATACAAATTAGTTAGTAAATTAATCAACTTTTAGCTTCGTTTCTTTTCGAGGACGAAAAGTTTTTAAGTGGGGGAGACTGTAACAACCCTGATTTTTGGGGCCAATTTAAAATTTATTTTAAGTGATTTTAATGATTTTTGATATTTAAAATAATCTATTTTAAATAATAATGATCACAAATTGATTTAAATCGAAGTTAGAATGAATAATTTAATTTTAATTACAAAAAGAGTTAGAAATAGCGCGGTAGTTTGAAAAGTCAAACTTGAACTTTGACTGACCATACAGGACGCAAAATTTAAGGGAATTTAGGGAAACAAAAAATATTAGAATCTATTTAAAAATATATTTCCAACGAATCCGAAAAATTGAAATTTCATAACGGAAATCAAAAGTTATGCCCAAATTAAAATTTAGAAAGGTCGCTAGGTAATTTGCAAAGGACAAAAATGCTACTTTTTGCGTATAAAGGAATTTCGACTCGAAACCACTTCCATTGAGTTCAGAATGATGTTTCTACATTGAAAAACAGTAAACACTTATATATTTCGAGTTTCGAAAATTATTTGTTTAAAAATGTATTTTTAATATTAAATATACTGACCTTAAAAATAGTCATTTTTCAAACGACATCTGTTTTCGACAAAACCACTTTTGTTGGAACCGGAATGTCAAATTATTGCTAGATTTCAATTTTCAGAATTTTTCGAATTAATATGTGAATGTGGGAAAAGAAAATGTGTTTTGACTATTTTAGTTAAATTTAAACGCCTTGAAAATAGCCATTTTTCAAACAGTCTCAGAATTCGACGAAAATAATTTTTTTGGGTTCGTATCGTCAAAACAAAGCTAAAAATGATTTTATGGTAATTTTTAGAATTAATATATAATTATAATTGATTTTTTTAGTGTAAACGCACAATTTTTGACTTTAAAAATTCATTAAAAATTCATACGAGCTCAGAATTGAACGAAATTAATTTTTCTAGGCCCGCAGCGTCAAAACATAGCTAAACATATATTTCGGGAATTTTTGAAGTTAATTTGTGGCCTCGGTGAATTTTCAGGTACGGTCAATATTTAATTAATTAATTTTTAATAGGATTTTAAATAAAAAAAATGCTACAGGCATCAGAATTTGGGCCCGAGACATAGCCCATCGCGTTCAGAAGGCGTCAAAACCTTAAGAACGACAGTGAGCAGGCCAAATTTCGAGTTAGTGGGTAAACGGACCTTTATTGGATAATAACCTAATTAAATAATAATATAAATAAGAGAGAGTACGGCCTCCTTTTCTTCCCCGTCGTTTTACCCGTCCATAGCCGCTCAAAAACAATCCATCATGGCCGAAACTTCTCTCCTCCTTCTCTCCCAATCCACAAAGAATTAGCTTAGGCCGTAGTTAGACTTTTTGAAGCTCTTCTCACTCTCTTTAATCTCCAACAAGTTTAATCCCTTTTCATCGACCGTAGGCGAAGAACGAGCACCGCAAACCCGCGGCCTTTACACCCAAACCGCGCCTCCTCCATGCAGCCGCACCCTCCCATCTTCCCGGTGAAGATAGCCCTCTCGTAGCTCTCCAATCTCCCGCAAACCGTTCGTAAAACCGTCGACTACAGCTCCCGAAATCCGCATTTGAAGATTTGAACAATTCTGAAAATTAAGGTATAATTATTTCAGATTTTGTCACGCTTATTTTTGTTACTGTGTCAGTTGTTAAAGGCTGAGTTTTGATTTTTCATATGAATTTGAATTGGAATCATTTCAGATCCGAAATCGTTTTGAATTCAAACACAAGATCTGATCAAAGTTGACAATTCATTTCAGATCCGGCCTAGGTGAGAATTTATTTTTTATTTAATTTAATTTATTTAATTATTATTTGCATGATTGTTAATAGTAGATCAAATAAGACATGCGGTTTAGAACATGGATCTGAACTATTCACCCCGTATGATGTTAAATCTGAATTGCATGAGATTAAATCTGAAATTTCAGGTTTAAATCTGAATTAATAATTAATTAAAATTAATTATGTGTTATTTATTTAATCACGCCATGTTGATTTTACATATGTCAAGTTAAAACATCACCTTGTAATTACCTTGATGCTAGTTATTGGATTTGGACTTGTTGTTATGTTTGGATGTTGCGGTTATGCGATGTGATGAACATTTACATTCGTATTTGCTGCAAATTAAATAAGAATGCGACTTGTGGTCGAATTTGCATTTTATTATGTAAAATTAAAATAAGAAATTTACATCGTATGAGAAAATTAACATTATTCTTAGTGTAATAATAAGTAATTACATCGTATGTGTAAATTAACATTTTTAATGTTAATATGATAAAAATTCAACCGTAGGATGTAAATTAACATTTTTAATGTAAATATGATAGAAATTCAACCATAGGATGTAAATTAACATTTTTAATGTTAATATGGTAGAAATTCAACCGTAGGATGTAAATTAACATTTTTAATGTTAATATGATAGAAATTCAACCGTAGGATGTAAATTAACATTTTTAATGTTAATATGATATAAATTCAACCGTAGGATGTAAAATTAAAAATCAGAATTTGCGATGACATGAAATTTACCTTTTATTATGTAAATAAAATATTTTCACCGCATGTATAAATTTACATTATTTTTAATGTAAATTAAATAGTAAATTTAACCGTAGGTTGTCATTAACATTCTTAATGTCAAATTTAAAAAGAAGTTTAACCGTAGGATTAGTTGACATTATTTTTAATATTAATATATATGAATTTCACCGTAGGAAGATTTACATTTTTTTTTTATGTAATAAAAAGAATGGGCTTTACATTGTAATTAAAGAGTAAATTTTACATTGTAAAGAATGGACTTTATATTGAGAATTTGGCGATGTAAATAAAAAGACAATCTTTTTATGTTTAAAAAAAAAAACCATCTTTTTATGTTCAAAATAAAAGGACATTATTTTTACATTTGTAAATAGAAAAGATTATATTTTTACGTTGTAAAGTAGAGAAGTTAATATTTTTACATTGCAAAATATAAAAGTTGATGTCTTTACATTGTAAAACATAAAAGTTGATATTTTTACATTGAAAATATAAAAGCTGATAATTTTACATTGCAAGTTAAAGAATGAAATTTTATGTTGTAAAATGAATTTACATTGCATGAACTATATAACATTTTATTTTGATATTTATGAATGAATTTACATTGCATGAACTATATAACATTTTATTTTGATATTTATGAATGAATTTACATTGCATGAATTATATAACATTTTATTTTGATATTTATGAATGAATTTACATTGCATGAATTATATAACATTTTATTTTGATATTTATGAATGAATTTACACCGCATGAACAAAAGTTACATTTTTATATGTAATTTATATATAAATTTGCACCGTATGTTGAAAATTACATTTTTCTATGTAATTAAAATGTAAATTTCCATTGCATGACGAAAATTTCATTTTTCTATGTAATTAAAATGTAAATTTACATTGCATGACGAAAATTACATTTTTATTGTAAATTATAAAGTGAATTTATGTCGTATGTTAAAAATTATATTTTTCTTTGTAATTAACATGGAAATTTCATCGTATGTTAAAATCTACATTTTTATATGTACATTATATAGGGAATTATACCGTAGGGCAAAATTTACATTTTTATATGAAATTAAAACATGAATTTACATTGTGTGTTAGATATTACATTTTTATATGTAATGTCTATAGGAAAGTATACCGTATGACAAAAACTACATGTTTCAATGTAATTAAAGGATGCAATTTCATTGTATGATAGAATTTACATTTTTGTTATATATATATGTAACATAGAATGGGAATGAACATTAGGAATAAAATTGATTTATTTTATATGTAATTTAGATGTGGAAATGTGCATTGTAACTAAAAGTTATATTTTTACAATGTGAATTAGAAGTAGTGTTTGCATTGTAATTAAAAATTATATTTTTACAATGTGAATTAGACGTAGTGTTTGCATTGTAATTAAAAATGATATTTTCACAATGTAAATTAGATGTAGTGTTTGCATTGTAAATAAAACTTACATTTTGATATGTAAATTTAAAATAGGATTCACTGCAGATATAAGTTACATTTTTATAATGTAACTAAGATGAGAATGGACATTGAAGTTGAAATCTACGTTTTTATATGCAATTTAAAAGTAGGATTTTGAATGTATCAAAATTTACATTTGTTTTACATGTAAATAAAGAATATAGGAATTTGCATAGGAATTAAACTCACATTTTCATGTAAATAAAAAGAATGGAATTTACATTTTCAATGTAAGTAAAAGAATGAATTTGGATGTGGTAATATTATCTTCATTTTCAAATGAATTAAAATTTAGTAAGTATCGGTAATTGTGTGGAGTTTTATTTTAATCAAATGACGTTATTACGATTCAATGATTATATATATATATAATTAAAATTAAACGAATAGGGCGTGGTAGTACGCGTTTTGAAATTGTACTTTTAAACGACTATACAAGAAGATCCGACCGTCGGATTTTCTTGAAACTGAAACCGTTAGGACCGTCTTGGAAAAGTTTTTCCAATGATATATATTACGTTAAGATCCAACGATTAGATTCTGAGAAATGTAAAAATCAAAATTGGTTGAATGCAGCGCCATAGTCGCCCATGGACTTAAGGCGTCGTTATATAAAAATTTAATTATTTTAAATAATTAAAATAGGAATGAATAGTTAATAAAAATAATTGTTAATGTGTAAGAAGGATTTTCAATATACATATATATATACGAGGATTATTTGGAAAGTCCGAGTTTATCTCATTCCAAATAATTAAACGACGTTCAAAAATCCATGATTGGAAGACGACGATTGAAGACCGTCAAATCTCCACATCGAATGGACGATGATGACTGTTGCATTAGAATGACTCGCTACCATGATAAGGTGATAGTAGGAGTTGCCCAGACGTAGTGTTGATTTGTACAGATTTGGCTTTCGCTCAGACCCAGAGCATAAGCTTATAAATGGATGGTGTGTCTGACATCGTACTCCATTATATATCATGTAATTAATCTTCTGTCGAATGTATGGATGTTTGGTGGCGGAGAATTCATTCTCTTGCTTAACACCCGTCCATATATTTCGGCAAAGGATTGGTAGTGTGAAATGGAGTGATGATGTGGTATGCTAAGATGCATATGATCAAGGCTTTGTTGAAAAGCAGGCCTTGTGGAACGATCAAAGCATAGTCTGTTTAGGCATAGCTTTGTGTATAGCGTGACTTCGCGAGCCTCACACACCGGCGGAGTCTAAAACAGGAGAAGGGAACGCAGGGAGAGCAGCACGTTTCTTTCTAGCTAGAGTGGTGTCAGTGACCTACCAGCCCTGACATTTTACTTATGTGGATGATGGAATGAGGCGCCTTGGATGATAGGTCCTACAGGACCGGGAAACGTGTGTTCAGGTATAACTAATCCGCTAAGCTGTATTTGCGGACCGGCCCTGCAGCTATCCAAGGGTTCTCCGCGGGGAATCCTGAGACATTAGCTAGATTGTCTCGAATCGGTAGGAGCTCCTCCCTAGCCTTGACTCATGATGGAAACTCAATTTCCAATACGCCCCATGCGGTTTTGATTGTATTACTAGTACGGAGGCATAATATATGGGTACCTATGCTTCCTAGGATTGATACATTATGATTGAAATTGTTTTTAAAACATATACATACTAATAATAATATCAAATTTGTTTTTAACGTATCAAGCATGTTTAATCACCATAAGGTAAAACTCTATCCTCTGGTGTGCGTTGCATTGTGTGATGGGACCTGAGTCTTATGGTGATTTTATTTTTCTAAAAAGCATTGCGTTGTTTTACGATTTACTTTAAGTTATGCACGGCAATCCATGAGAGCAAACCCGTTCCGTGTTAGCGGCGTGGTCTTTGGATTTGTCCTATTAATAGTGATTAATTAGTTAAGAATTCTCACACCAGTCCCACGACTGACCCGTTGTTTGTTTCCACCTTTTTGCAAACTCGGGTGCCCTCTTTCCACACGGGCAGTCGAGCAGTTGTCTACAGGTTTATCTCTTTAGCAGGATCCTGGATTGAAGCTTAAAGCTGTGTCCAGAACATTGGAAGTCTTCCGCTGCCTTAGTTATTTTATTTCCGCTGCAATGTATTGTAATATTATAATTTACCTTCCGTTGTATTATTAATCAATATACTCTGATATTCTGTACTCTGATGTAACATTTGTTATTGATGTTATAAAAGTCTGCTGTTGTTGTTCTGATGTATTGTATTCCCAAAGTTAACGTATGCGGATTTTGAACGATCTTGGTCGATTTTGCGATCGATTAAGGTCGGGCGAAATGCGTGTCGTTACAGTTGGTATCAGAGCTTTGGTTAGCTCAAATCTTTGGGGTACAACTCATTAGAACTGAACAAAAGGCTCATCGGAGATTGGATTAGTAATATCCAATAAGAATACTCATTAGAGATAGGATCAGCAGTATCCTAGAATGAGAAAACTCATTAGAGATAGGGTTAGTAATGCCCTAGAATGAGTTGAGAGTAGCAAGCCTATAATATACGTATTTGTGATTAATTATACTCTATTTTGGAAAATATGATTTTGAATATATAAAAAGTTATATATTTTAAAGATAATCAACTAATGAAATTATTTAAACCAATGGAGAAAATATATATAAATATATATATAAATTAGTTAGTAAATTAATCAACTTTTAGCTTCGTTTCTTTTCGAGGACGAAAAGTTTTTAAGTGGGGGAGACTGTAACAACCCTGATTTTTGGGGCCAATTTAAAATTTATTTTAAGTGATTTTAATGAGTTTTGATATTTAAAATATTCTATTTTAAATAATAATGATCACAAATTGATTTAAATCGAAGTTAGAATGAATAATTTAATTTTAATTATAAAAAGAGTTAGAAATAGCGCGGTAGTTTGAAAAGTCAAACTTGAACTTTGACTGACCATACAGGACGCAAAATTTAAGGGATTTTAGGAAAACCAAAAATATTAGAATCTATTTAAAAATATCTTTCCAACGAATCCGAAAAATTGAAATTTCATAACGGAAATCAAAAGTTATGCCCAAATTAAAATTTAGAAAGGTCGCTAGGTAATTTGCAAAGGACAAAAATGCTACTTTTTGCATATAAAGGAATTTCGACTCGAAACCACTTCCATTGAGTTCAGAATGATGTTTCTACATTAAAAAACAGTAAACACTTATATATTTCGAGTTTCGAAAATTATTTATTTAAAAACGTATTTTTAATATTAAATATACTGGCCTTAAAAATAGTCATTTTTCAAACGACCTCTGTTTTCGACGAAACCACTTTTTTTGGAACCGGAATGTCAAATTATTGCTAGATTTCAATTTTTATAATTTTTCGAATTAATATGTGAGCGTGGGAAAAGAAAATGTATTTTGACTATTTTAGTTAAATTTAAACGCCTTGAAAATAGCCATTTTCAAACAGTCTCAGAATTCGATGAAAATAATTTTGTTGGGTTCGTATCGTCAAAACAAAGCTAAAAATGATTTTTCAGTAATTTTTAGAATTAATATATAATTATAATTGATTTTTTTAGTGTAAACGGACAATTTTTGACTTTAAAAATTCATTAAAAATTCATACGAGCTCAGAATTGAACGAAATTAATTTTTCTAGGCCCGCAGCATCAAAACAGAGCTAAATATATTTTTCGGGAATTTTTGAAGTTAATTTGTGGCCTCGGTGAATTTTCAGGTAAGGTCAATATTTAATTAATTAATTTTTAATAGAATTTTAAATAAAAAAACACTACAGGCATCAGAATTTGGGCCCGAGACATAGCCCATCGCGTTCAGAAGGCATCAAAACCTTAAGAACAACAGTGAGCTGGCCAAATTTCGAGTTTGTGGGTAAACAGACCTTTATTGGATAATAACCTAATTAAATAATAATATAAATAAGAGATAGTACGGCCCCCTTTTCTTCCCCGTCGTTCTACCCGTCCATAGCCGCTCAAAAACAACCCATCATGGCTGAAACTTCTCTCCTCCTTCTCTCTCAATCCACAAAGAAATAGCTTAGGCCGTAGTTAAACTTTTTGAAGCTCTTCTCACTCTCTTTAATCTCCAACAAGTTTCATCCCTTTTCATCGACCGTAGGCGAAGAACGAGCACCGCAAACCCACGGCCTTTACACCCAAACCGCGCCTCCTCCTTGCAGCCGCACCCTCCCATCTTCCCGGTGAAGATAGCCCTCTCGTAGCTCTCCAATCTCCCGCAAACCGTTCGTAAAACCGTCGACTACAGCTCCCGAAATCCGCATTTGAAGATTTGAACAATTCTGAAAATTAAGGTATAGTTATTTCAGATTTTGTCAGGCTTATTTCCGTTACTGTGTCAGTTGTTAAAGGCTGAGTTTTGATTTTTCATATGAATTTGAATTGGAATCATTTCAGATCCGAAATCGTTTTGAATTCAAACACAAGATCTGATCAAAGTTGACAATTCATTTCAGATCCGGCCTAGGTGAGAATTTATTTTTTATTTAATTTAATTTATTTAATTATTATTTGCATGATTGTTAATAGTAGATCAAATAAGACACGCGGTTTAGAACATGGATCTGAACTATTCACCCCGTATGATATTAAATCTGAATTGCATGAGATTAAATCTGAAATTTCAGGTTTAAATCTGAATTAATAATTAATTAAAATTAATTATGTGTTATTTATTTAATCACGCCATGTTGATTTTACATATGTCAAGTTAAAACATCACCTTGTAATTACCTTGATGCTAGTTATTGGATTTGGACTTGTTGTTATGTTTGGATGTTGTGGTTATGCGATGTGATGAACATTTACATTCGTATTTGCTGCAAATTAAATAAGAATGCGACTTGTGGTGGAATTTGCATTTTATTATGTAAAATTAAAATAAGAAATTTACATCGTATGAGAAAATTAACATTATTCTTAGTGTAATAATAAGTAATTACATCGTATGTGTAAATTTAACATTTTTAATGTTAATATGATAGAAATTCAACCGTAGGATGTATATTAACATTTTTAATGTTAATATGATAGAAATTCAACCGTAGGATGTAAATTAACATTTTTAATGTTAATATGGTAGAAATTCAACCGTAGGATGTAAATTAACATTTTTAATGTTAATATGATAGAAATTCAACCGTAGGATGCAAATTAACATTTTTAATGTTAATATGATATAAATTCAACCGTAGGATGTAAAATTAAAAATCAGAATTTGCGATGACATGAAATTTACCTTTTATTATGTAAATAAAGTATTTTCACCGCATGTATAAATTTACATTATTTTTAATGTAAATTAAATAGTAAATTTAACCGTAGGATGTCATTAACATTTTTAATGTCAAATTTAAAAAGAAGTTTAACCGTAGGATTAGTTGACATTATTTTTAATATTAATATATATGAATTTCACCGTAGGAAGATTTACATTTTTTTTTCATGTAATAAAAAGAATGGGCTTTACATTGTAATTAAAGAGTAAATTTTACATTGTAAAGAATGGACTTTATATTGAGAATTTGGCGATGTAAATAAAAAGACAATCTTTTTATGTTAAAAAAAAAAACCATCTTTTTATGTTCAAAATAAAAAGACATTATTTTTACATTTGTAAATAGAAAAGATTATATTTTTACGTTGTAAAATAGAGAAGTTAATATTTTTACATTGCAAAATATAAAAGTTGATGTCTTTACATTGTAAAACATAAAAGTTGATATTTTTACATTGAAAATATAAAAGCTGATACTTTTACATTGCAAGTTAAAGAATGAAATTTTATGTTGTAAAATGAATTTACATTGCATGAACTATATAACATTTTATTTTGATATTTATGAATGAATTTACATTGCATGAACTATGTAACATTTTATTTTGATATTTATGAATGAATTTACATTGCATGAATTATATAACATTTTATTTTGATATTTATGAATGAATTTACATTGCATGAATTATATAACATTTTATTTTGATATTTATGAATGAATTTACACCGCATGAACAAAAGTTACATTTTTATATGTATTTTATATATAAATTTGCACCGTATGTTGAAAATTACATTTTTCTATGTAATTAAAATGTAAATTTACATTGCATGATGAAAATTTCATTTTTCTATGTAATTAAAATGTAAATTTACATTGCATGACGAAAATTACATTTTTATATGTAAATTATAAAGTGAATTTATGTCGTATGTTAAAAATTACATTTTTCTTTGTAATTAACATGGAAATTTCATCGTATGTTAAAATCTACATTTTTATATGTACATTATATAGGGAATTACACCGTAGGGCAAAATTTACATTTTTATATGAAATTAAAACATGAATTTACATTGTGTGTTAGATATTACATTTTTATATGTAATGTCTATAGGAAAGTATACCGTATGACAAAAACTACATGTTTCAATGTAATTAAAGGATGCAATTTCATTGTATGATAGAATTTACATTTTTCTTATATATATACGTAACATAGAATGGGAATGAACATTAGGAATAAAATTGATTTATTTTATATGTAATTTAGATGTGGAAATGTGCATTGTAACTAAAAATTATATTTTTACAATGTGAATTAGAAGTAGTGTTTGCATTGTAATTAAAAATTATATTTTTACAATGTGAATTAGACGTAGTGTTTGCATTGTAATTAAAAATGATATTTTCACAATGTAAATTAGATGTAGTGTTTGCATTGTAAATAAAACTTACATTTTGATATGTAAATTTAAAATAGGATTCACTGCAGATATAAGTTACATTTTTATAATGTAACTAAGATGAGAATGTACATTGAAGTTGAAATCTAAGTTTTTATATGCAATTTAAAAGTAGGATTTTGAATGTATCAAAATTTACATTTGTTTTACATATAAATAAAGAATATAGGAATTTGCATAGGAATTAAACTCACATTATCATATAAATAAAAAGGATGGAATTTACATTTTCAATGTAAGTAAAAGAATGAATTTGGATGCGGTAATATTATCTTCATTTTCAAATGAATTAAAATTTAGTAAGTATCGGTAATTGTGTGGAGTGTTATTTTAATCAAACGACGTTATTACAATTCAATGATTATATATATATAAAATTAAAATTAAACGAATAGGGCGTGGTAGTTCGCGTTTTGAAATCGTACTTTTAAACGACTATACAAGAAGATCCGACCGTCGGATTTTCTTGAAACTGAAACCGTTAGGACCGTCTTGGAAAAGTCTTTCCAATGATATATATTACGTTAAGATCCAACGGTTAGATTCTGAGAAATGTAAAAATCAAATTAGTTGAATGCAGCGCCATAGTCGCCCATGGACTTAAGGCGTCGTTATATAAAAATTTAATTATTTTAAATAATTAAAATAGGAATGAATAGTTAATAAAAATAATTGTTAATGTGTAAGAAGGATTTTCAATATACATATATATACGAGGATTATTTGGAAAGTCCAAGTTTATCTCATTCTAAATAATTAAACGACGTTCAAAAATCCAAGATTGGAAGACGACGATTGAAGACCGTCAAATCTCCACATCGAATGGACGATGATGACTGTTGCATTAGAATGGCTCGCTACCATGATAAGGTAATAGTAGGAGTTGCCCAGACGTAGTGTTGATTTGTAAGGATTTGGCTTTCGCTCAGACCCAGAGCATAAGCTTATAAATGGATGGTGTGTCTGACATCGTACTCCATTATATATCATGTTATTAATCTTCTGTCGAATGTATGGATGTTTGGTGGCGGAGAATTTATTCTCTTGCTTAACACCCGTCCATATATTTCGGCAAAGGATTGGTAGTGTGATATGGAGTGATGATGTGGCATGCTAAGATGCATATGATCAAGGCTTTCTTGAAAAGCAGGCCTTGTGGGACGATCAAAGCATAGTCTGTTTAGGCATAGCTTTGTGTATAGCGTGACTTCGCGAGCCTCACACACCGGCGGAGTCTAAAACGGGAGAAGGGAACGCAGGGAGAGCAGCACGTTTCTTCTAGCTAGAGTGGTGTCAGTGACCTACCAGCCCTGTCATTTAACTTATGTGGATGATGGAATGAGGCGCCTCGGATGATAGGTCCTATAGGACCGGGAAACGTGTGTTCGTGTATAACTAATCCGCTAAGCTGTATTTGCGGACCGGCCCTGCAACTATCCAAGGGTTCTCCGCGGGGAATCCTGAGACATTAGCTAGAGTGTCTCGAATCGGTAGGAG
The DNA here is from genome assembly GCA_030737875.1 of Allium sativum. NCBI lineage: Eukaryota > Viridiplantae > Streptophyta > Magnoliopsida > Asparagales > Amaryllidaceae > Allium > Allium sativum. The sequence continues at coordinate 741,650,671 of CM060916.1, read as the reverse complement.
CTCCTCCCTAGACTTGTCTCATGATGGAAACTCAATTTCCAATATGCCTCATGCGGTTTTGATTGTATTACTAGTACGGAGGCATAATATATGGGTACCTATGCTTCCTAGGATTGATACATTATGATTGAAATTGTTTTTAAAACATATACACACTAATAATAATATCAAATTCGTTTTTAACGTATCAAGCATGTTTAATCACCATAAGGTAAAACTCTATCCTCTGGTGTGCGTTGCATTGTGTGATGGGATCTGAGTCTTATGGTGATTTCATTTTTCTAAAAAGCATTGCGTTGTTTTATGATTTACTTTAAGTTATGCACGGCAATCCATGAGAGCAAACCCGTTCCGCGTTAGCGGCGTGGTCTTTGGATTTGTCCTATTAATAGTGATTAATTAGTTAAGAATTCTCACACCAGTCCCACGACTGACCCGTTGTTTGTTTCCACCTTTTTGCAAACTCGGGTGCCCTCTTTCCACACGGGCAATCGAGCAGTTGTCTACAGGTTTATCTCTTTAGCAGGATCCTGGATTGAAGCTTAAAGCTGTGTCCAGAACATTGGAAGTCTTCCGCTGCCTTAGTTATTTTATTTCCGCTGCAATGTATTATAATATTGTAATTTACCTTCCGTTGTATTATTAATCAATATACTCTGATATTCTGTACTCTGATGTAACATTTATTATTGATGTTATAAAAGTCTGCTGTTGTTGTTCTGATGTATTGTATTCCCAAAGTTAACGTATGTGGATTTTGAACGGTCTTGGTCGATTTTGCGATCGATTAAGGTCGGGCGAAATGCGTGTCGTTACAATTTATTTTTGTTTAACATTCATTTGGGTTTAACATATTTAATTATCAATCTACTAATATCTAATTGAATTTTTTATTCGATTATTATTCATTACATTTCCAAATCCCAAATATATTTTATTTAATTTCAACATCATTCATAATTTAATTTCACTTAACCAGTTAAGTTTCAATTCAAAATTTTAATCCAAATTTGAATATCATTCAAATCACACAAACCAATATCTCAATAATTTGATAAAATTATTTCTTTTCTATTCAAAAATATAATTTGGGTAAAATTATTTCATTTACCCTCTTTTCAAAACAATATAGTATCCATTACCAGTTCAATGCCTCTAAACACTTGAACCGATCGACCAACACAATTACAAAACATTTGTATATAAAATTTACAAATACACTCTCATATGTATACACTCAACGCAATCTAGGGTATTACTAATCCTATCTCTATCGAGTTACACCACAGATGTAACGACCCGAAAAGTTCTGATCCTGATTATCGATACTAATACATATTCTGTATCACATATCGACTAATCAAACATCAGAAATTTATAGATCGTTAATAGAAAGAGTTTAGAGGATGAGAAATAGAAAGAAAGAAAGTTAGAATAGAAGAAAAAGAAGAACTGAACATAACAGAATCAGAGTATAACGAATCTCACAACAGAACTAAATAAAATATATTATATAACATCTTTAAATACGAAACTGTATTTATTTACATACATCATCAGAGTACAACTCATACACATCACAGCGGAAATAAACTCGTTATATCTGATGTTGAAGACCCTGTTCTAAGCTCCTTCAAGTGAATCTGTAAAATCCTGAAACCACTTGACTGCGCGTACAAATTTGGGCACCCAAGAGTTTAGGGAAAACACAGAAAAATAAACTCTGGGTCAGTCATGGGACTAGTGTGAGTAAACAATTTTAAACAGCTTGATTTTAAAGTTCAAAAATCATTTTGAAAGAAAGGATAATCGTAAGACCAAATCCACACATAAATACGGACGGTTTTTACCTTATGATAACCCAAAACATTTTTGAAATCATAGGTATCATCTGATATTATAATAGTGTCTAAATACAAATAAATATCAATCTAGCGGAACACTTGCATCTCACGCTCCACATATATAGTATACAATCAAAACCATCAGCGCTTACTGGAGATTGGAATCCAACTATGACAAGGTATGGAACCATCTACCGATAGTGTATCTCTAGAGGCGAATACACTGGGTTCAACAAGAACGTCTTGCAACCCGGCCACACATGACCGACCACTCATTTCGCTTGAGTGTATCGAATGTATATCACCAACGGTTGGGATTAACAATCGTTCCCGAAAGGGACAGTATCAATAAATTAAAGAAGCAAAAAGGAATTTCTCTAGATAGGTGATTATACACCCTAATGGGAGCAACCCACATAGCCATGTTGCCTGCCCGATTTTTGTCATTTCCCGGTTGATGAGGCTTGAGGCAAGAATTTAACTTTAGAACATCTGGCCATCATTCACTTTGAATGCCACATCGTCAGATCCGCCAAATCACTAATTGACGTCCACAAGTATACTCTGGATGTAAAAGAAGGGTCATTATTTGCCATCAACTTGGTATATTTGTACAAATCAACGTACGTGGTTTTTGGGAAATATTGTATCATACATTCGTGCATACAAGTCATCCAGGAACAGGATGAACCGAAGGCACCCTCCTACTGCATCCAATATTGGAATCACCCATGGATCAGTAGCGAATAGTCCTTGCAAATCCGAAGATTTCAATCACGATAGAATCACAAGTCAAAATAACTCAGGTGGACCAGACTGGAGAAATTTAACAAGTAGTTCTCCCGATCTTGAAAATCTTTGGTCTTTGAATTCTTTAAATCGTATAATCGTCCCTGCAAGTTAGTTTAAGAATCGTAAAGTTAGTTCGAAGTGGTTTTGAGTCCAGTTCCCATCCCGGTCTCTTCGAACTAACACATGGGAAATATTTCTTTGATAGTCGGTGTTTTAACTATCAAATTTGAACAATGTAGATAATTTAAACGGTTTATACAAATCATTTTTATAATCAATATAATTTCCATTGCATGTTTATTCACATTCGTTCAAGTTTCAATTCTATTTTTAGAACAGTAATTAATATAATGAAACATGTAATCATTTTATTTCAATAAGATTTATTACTTCATAGCATAACAAATAATTCACAACAATCATTCATTACAACGATAACATCCAACGATGATTCAATGTTTAGATTCCAGACTAATAACAGTTCGGAATATGGGATCTTAAATAACAACTAATTTACATCATATTTATTCTAAATCCTTTGGATATACATATACTAGTTTTTATTTAAAACCTTCCTTCTGTTTCTGGAAAATCCAAATATTAAATATTTGAGGCCTTGAACTTCAGTTCACACGAAGACGTCCATTTCCATAATTACGGAAGAGCTTCCTAATCCTTTTGTTTTATTTTTCTTTGTGTTTATATTTCCCTTTTATCAGTTTAATTTAAAACTTGATAAATTTATTTAAATTCAGATTTCAAATTAGTAATCAGACAAGATGATTAGAGTCCAATAAAACATGTCAAGGTTTTGTTTTACTAATTTACATTCAAATTTATTACTATAAGACATAACAGATAATTTCCACCCTTCATTTATTACAAACATAATAACCATTAAGGATTCGATGTTTAACTTCAAACTAAATAACAGTTTGAAATGTATAACTTTAGATAACGACTAATTTCATGTCATATTTATTCCCATTTCTTTGTAAATAAATCCATTTATTTTATTTATGTATTTATTTCGTTTCAATAGAATATATATTTGTTGGGATTTAAACTTAAGTTACACGATAATGTCTATTTCTGCAATAACTTCCCGATCCTCTCGTTTATTTATTTATATAGATTTCCTCCTTATTTCTATTAAAATCAACCTATTAAAAAGGGATTTAAATTAAAAAAAGTGAATTTTTCTGGTCCATTATAGTCAGATTTATATGTACATATCCACATTCATTGTGCCAGTCATTGCAAACAATTCAATTAAATTTCCACTTCTTAAATTATAAAAAAATTTAAATTTACAAAGAAGACTTAACTTCTAAACAAACATTAATTCATATTTTTTTTATTAGATGTAGGCCCAAGCCCAACTACATGAAATCAGCCAACCGATTCAAACCCTTTTTTTATATTTAGAAACTGGGCCGAGCCCAAGCCCTAAAATTCACGTTCACCCGCACATCGGCCTACTAGTGCTGCTCTTTACTTCTTTTTGCCGTGCCAGGAATTAAATCCACCTAATTTTCATGCCTGGTAACATAATTCAATGGATACATCCTTCTTCTCTTGTGCACCACCAACGCCGTGCACATGCATATCAACTCTTCCACCAAATCCGACGATCTGGATACTGCCGCAGGTCATGAACACTTACCTTAATTCAATACCATCACCAAACTCCAAGATGCTCCACTATTCCCAATTTACAAGTTTCATTGAAGCTTTAAACTTCACCACCCCTAGGACATTTGCCTCGCATCACCACAAGACACCTCCGTTCATCTTGAGACTCCACTACTAGCTCGCCGTCGAACTCCTCTTCCCCCTCCCTTGGGTGCGCAACCCTAACTCACCTTGATCGAGTGCAGTTCATCATTTAACTCGGCCTCCCAAAACAGAAATCCACCCAGAAAAATATCAAAATCCTTAAAATTACATGATTAAAAATTTAAGTTGTATTTTCCCTATAATCCCTGACACCCCACGCCTCTCTAGTTCCACCGCCATCAGCCCCGATCAACCCCATCACCTGAATTCGACCAAAGTTCCTCTTTTGATCATCCCAAAAATTCTCACTACATAGGTTACTAAAAATCCAATTTTTTATATTAAAATTCATCAAATTTCAAGTCAAACTATCCATATACGTGAATTGTATAATAGTCATGGTTGAAATTTCGAGAGTTAATACCCTTCTTCCTGTATTTAAATGATTTCTAATGACATATTTAATTCTTTGATTTGAAACCACTTTTAGATCATTTCTGAGGCATAAACAAGCAACTCTAATTTTAATCTCAACTCCTATAACAAACTATAATCCGAGTGACTGATTTTTAAATTAACAGTAGTAGTATTTTGTGGATAGTTTCACACATACAAGTGGTTTTCATAAGCTACTGTGCTTACGTCCAGGTGATGATCAGCGTATCCAATACATACGAGATGAAAGCATAAATCAAGTGTATATGCATACATATATATGTTTGAATTCCAAGAGAAGAATTTTTATCTTAGGATTAGAAAGAAAAATTAAGGGGAGTTTTATTTACAGTATATATTACTGTGTTTAGTTTTCCTCTTTCTCAGGTTTTATTGCTCTCTGGTCATTTTCTAGCTACCTTAAACCACATAAGTATTTGAATCAACATTGTAGGAACATTTTTACACAAGCATAGTTTTGAATCTTCTAGCATTACATATCAAACAGTAAGGAATTTAAGTGTTTACTCACTTACGTTGGTTACTATTTTTGCTTCCAGGTAGTTTGCACGATACCCAGTTATACGAGATGAGAACACAATTACATACATACATGTATATGTTGAATTATAACTGAAAAATTCATGTATTAAGGTAGGAAAGGTATTTTGAGGATTTTACTCACTATTTTAGTTCACCGCTGATTTGCGTCCCTGTTTCTCAGGTTTATTCAAACATTCAAGGCTTAATCTAACAACTTTCCAGAGATTTGAACATCAATATTTAAATCAAAGAGAATGGGTACATAACATCACACCAATAGTATGAATCCATTTAAAATTATAGGCAAACAGTAGAAAGATGAAGTGTTCATCCGCATAATTTTAATACTACTGCTATATAGTTATCACTCGGATTGTTCAACTATGAAATCATAGTTTAACTATCATTCAACAACTTCAAATATTGAATCAAAAAGTGAGGGATACATATTACATACCTATAGTTTGGATCCATTCAAGATTTGTATAAACAATAAAAGGGTTCAAAGTGTTTACTCACCTAATATAGCTCATGTCTTTCCATTTTCTATCCAGTTTTTGTTCTAGATTGTGTGCTCTGTTTTCAAGCATTTTTACTTCAGGTTTTTGCTCTTGTTTTACATTGTATTGTTCCAGTGAAGTGTGTGCGTATTCATCTGGGTTTCTATGGGCACTTATACAAGGAATATACAGGGTTTAAGTAAGGTAGGCGTTTACTGAAAACAGGGTACGTATGCAGTAGTATATTCGAGTGATGAGTGACGTTTTGATCAGAAATGAGAGGTTTTGTTAAGGCCATTCACCATCACTTCTTTCAGGCTAGGTATGCACAACTAGGCCAATTTTACAATGTAGACATATGCGCACAACCGTATGCTAATGATCTCAGAACTAGGCATACACATGTAGGTAATAGGATGTAGTTTAGGCTAGAATCTTTAGGGTGACTATCTCGGTTGGCCTTAAGAAATATGATATGCTGCAATCCTGATGTGAATGATATGACTTGCTGTATAATTGGCTTCAAACTTTGCCTTTAAGTATACAGCTATACCATGCTCCTACTGCGCATACATGTGCATATGCATGTCCTATATGTATTTTCAAATCAACCTTGGTATGTAAGGAAAATGTTAACCCATTAGATGTCTTGAGTTCTATCCCGTACAACATGTACTCAATGTTTCTGAATGACTTCAAACATAGCGTTAAAGACAATCAGCCGGGTTAAATCTCATATATGCAAGTCTTTTTATTTCCTTTCATTTATAGCTATCACATATATCCTTACATTTGAAGTAAGAATGATGTTTACTTTATGTAGCTTCACATTTACATGAGTTTATGAGTCTAAAGCAAGTTTTAATGTGAACGACACTGTTAAAACATCTAGCACTTGTCAATGTACGCAACAAATTAATATATATAAATAGGTTAATTCAATGACTTTGATCTTATTAACATTATCAAAGAAATGTATATGTTGCCTTTAATTTATGTCTTCCTATATGTACTTATAGAACATGTCAAATTTAGTACAAAACAAAGTATTACCATTGCATGATTTAATCTTGTTATTACAATGAAGTAATCAAAATTTACTTATGTAAATTCTATTTTAACTTTAAGTCAAAAATCCAAATTCATCCTGTCCCTTTATGTGAAAAAAATATACACAGAATTTTATTCAAGTGATTATATATATTCATATGAGTTGATCAAATGATAAAACATAATTTACTTGTTTTATATGCAAATATACATTGATTACAGAATTTTAAACCATCAACAAATATATTTAATTGGAATTTTCTTGATATTTTCCCAATATATAAATCTTATTTATTTAATTAAAACAAATTACAAATATAATCTATACATTATAGATTATAAAATCAGTCCAAAACCGGGTCGTTGCAACATAGACAAGGTTATTACTAAACCATTACTCTGATACCACTGTAACGAACCAAGGATTTTCGACCTCAAAAATCAACACAATAACACTATGTCGAACATTCAAGCATCGAAAACACAGGAACGTTAATAGAAAGAAATCAGAGGGTGAGATAAAGAAGAAAAAAATATTGGAATAGAAGAACAACCAACACAACACAAAATCAGAGTCTTACATCATAGCAGAACAAAATATAATATAGAAATAAATCTTTATTGAGAGCTTTAAATAAAACTTACAATCATCAGAGTAGATCAAAACATATGGACAATTATAATATCATGTCCTTATATACAACACATAGCGGAATAACAAACATATATTATATGTCTGGACTTCTCCAGTTCGTCTCTTCACATCATCTTAAAACCTGGACCTGTATAACCCGGTCTAACCCGAGCATTACAAACGCTGGATCAGTCTGGTGAACCAGTGTGATAAAAACACACCAAGTTTAAAGGTTGCACACAACTTGATTTTAACATTAAAATCCTTTCAAAAGAAAAGGTAATCATAAGACCAAATCCACACATAAATACATACTGTTTTTACCTTACGATAACCCAAAATGTTTTTTAAATTAATACCTTTTCTGATATTACAATAGTGATGTAAATCAAGTAAATATCAATCTAGCAGAATGCTTGCATCCCACGCTCTACATACATGGTATACAATCAAAACCGCGGGCTCTTATTGGAGAACGGATTTCCATGGCAAGGTATGGGCAACCTCCTTCCCAACAATGTACCTTCGAAGATGAATACATTAGGGTTCAACAAGAACATCTTGCAACCCAGGGTAAACATGACCGGCCCCTCACTTCGCTTGAGAGTATCGAATATATCATCACCACAATTGGGAGCCAGCCGACCGAATCAATAGCATATATACAATTTAAATAAAAGGGACAACCGAAGGCATTTGATTTCCCTAGATCAGGTAATGATATACCCTTTTGATGGGTGCGACCCATATAGCCATGCGACCTACCCGATTTTTAACCGTTTCCCGGTTGATGAGGCTTGAGGTCATACTTACTTTTTAGAACATCTGGCCACCATTCACTTTGAATGCCAAATTGTTAGATCCATCAGAAAATCACTAATTGACGTCCACAAAAATAATTTAGTTGTTAAGCTAAGAGAAGTGAGCTCTTCTCCGCCATTATGGTACGTTTGAAGAAATCAACGTACATGACCCCTTTGGAAATACTCCGTCAGACACTTGTCCATACAAGTCATCCAGGAACACGATGTACCGAAGGCACCGTCCTACCACATCCTATATAGGTATCACTCCAAGGATCAGTAGCGATTACTCCTCGCAATCCGAAGATTTCACTCATGACAGAATCACTGTCGAAATATCTTTGGCCGCTAAACCAAAGAAATTCAACAAGTGGTTCTTCCGCTTATGAATATCTAACGTCCTCAATGCTCCATCTTAAATCTTCATCTTCACATATTTGTTGGTTCGTAATGGTTTTCGAATATAATTTCGATCTCGATCTTTTCGTACCAACGATCGTATTGGCCAGATTTGATAGTTGGTTATTCAACTGTCAAATACATAATCATGAGAATAAAATGAGCTCACTGATTTAGTACTCGTCATTACTTGGCCTTTTTAATTAAACATCCGTTATTTATATTTTTTAAATCTTCCAATATTTGGAATTTATCTTTTTCTTCTTATTATAAATAAGAATATTCTTAAAATCATTTTATTCACTTATAAACTTTTCGAATATATTTTTTAATATTCTTTACGGAAATCATAATTTATGTTTCCCTCAATTTCTCTCGTTTATAAACTAACACCATTCTTGGATAATCGTGAAGTCGTTCAAGTTGGGGTATTTTATTTACCTCTCAGGCCTTGAACAACAACATTCATATCATCAGAATAGATAGAAGTTTATTAACCACGTGTGTTCCCTTAGAAACCATCTTTAAATCTCAACATTGTTTACTTAATAAATTATTAAGTAACTATTATAATAATAATAATTCTCTATTAATCTTTAATGATCCTTTGTAATATTATACCCGAGCTTCGATTCCATTTAAAATATAATCCTTTATAAAATTCCTCAAAACTTGTTTGCAACACTATATTTGTTTTAAGTTATATATAACTGTCTTTATAAATCTTATATCTACTTTTTACAATTCTTATATTGACATCTTTTACAAATCCTTATATTTATTTTATCAAAATAAATCAGCTTATCATCTGTAGCAAACATTACAGATTTCACTTCAAAACTTTTTAATTTCTTTTATTATAACTTTTCAAATCATTCCGACAACTTATGCATTGTCTAAAATCATATAGCGGTCGTTCTAAAGTTCTTCAGTTTATAAATCAACTAGTTCAATTCATTATTTGTAACAATTGTTACAAAAAACCATTTTTTAAACCCTTACTTCATTTACAAATCTCATTTGTAAATTATTATTGACACTAATATTTCGATTTCATTTCTAAACTCTTTAACTTCGATTTACAAAATTTTCTGTAAATCATTTACTACAACTTATATTCGTTGCCATTTCCAAGACCTTTTACTCAGCTTATGCCCTCTCTTTGATTAATATTCCGAACTTCGGAACATAACATTCTGATTCTCGAAATAAATCTCACTTTGTTAACCATTCCGAACTTCGGAATATCACATTCCGAACCTCAAAATAACTTCACTCCCATTTTATACCATTTTCCAGTTTTCCAATTTCCTTTTTCCAACTTCAACTATTAAGTAAATATATAATCTAAGCTATCATATTCGCTTAAATCCTTTTATAACTTCGTTATAAAAATTCGGTTTTAATATAAAACCGTTCATAAATTCCTTTCACAATTCAATTCAATTTCATTTCAACTTCAATTACTTTTTAAATGAATTCCAATTAAAAAGTAATCTCTTAAATTATTTTAATTAAAATAATATTTTACTTTATCATTAACTACTGTAGTAGTTAACTTCTTTATTAACCAAAATAAATAGTAAATTCCTCTTTAAAATCTTATTAAAATTAAAACAATTATTCATTGAACTATTTTACTAAATTAATTCAAACAAATTAATTTAATAATTATTCTCAGTTAAAAATGGTTGATTTAGTCAACTCAATACACAATTAATTCGTTAACCAATTTCAATTTTTCCTTCCTTTAAATTAATTAATAGTATAATTAATTTAAATAATTCCATTTAATTGTTCCTGAAAACAATTATTCAAATCTTGACCATTAGGTAAATTTTCTGCTCTTTTGCTTATAATTCTTCTTAACGTATAAATCTTCTTAACGCAAAAATTTTCTTTATAAAATCAATTAATAATTTATCATAAACTTAATTAATAAATAATAAACATTTATTTCCTTTGAATAAACTTTTATTCAAAATAATAGATTTAAAAAATATATTTTTAGTTATAAAGTAAAAATAAAATTTATAACTTCATTTCCGTCGATTCACCTAACGGTAATTCCATATTTAGAGAACGATTGATTTCTAGGCCATATATTACTAATTACTCAACCAGTATCACCTATTGGTTTCAACAAAACAAATGTTGAATTTCAGATCAACGGTCAACAAATCAAATCAATTATTCAATCAGAACAGTTAATGTAATGATAATATGAAAATAAACAACATTAAATATATTTGAGGAATCTCGTTGGATCCCTCCAACCTGTACTTCCCTGCATCCCAATACGTTATCTCAAATAAAATTATTCAATTCAATATAACTGATTATTTCTATAAACAGTAAATAACGATTATTTAACAACAACCATTTTATTTAACCAAGGCAATTCAAAGAATTCCTCAAATTAAACACGTTTATTTTATAAACGTGACCAATAAGGTAGGTTACCTTAATTGGGACCAATCGTTAAAATAATGATTTAGTTTTTCACTGAAATTAAACAACGTTTAATTTCGTTGGTTCAAGCAATATATGAATATATATTTAACAAACAATCAACCATTAGCAACCATAGCACACAATTATAAAACCCAACTTATATAAAATATAAGTGGGAAATACCGAGTGAGTTTAACTCACCTTGATTTTTGTTTCACTAAAACGGTTCGGTTATAGTTAAATTAAACCGTCATTTAATTTAACCATAAATTCCAGGTGTCTTTATTTCTATCCAGATATATTTCAAGATGTAGTGCTTGTCACCACAATCGTAACGCAAATTATTTGGTCCAATTCTGAGCACAGATGCAAAAGTTACAATCATTATATTTTCTATGATTTAATTAAAATAAATAATTCGGAATTATAAAGTTTTAATTACTTTTATTTATAACCAAACATGTAGATTAACTTTGTTTGACTGTAGCTTTCAACCGCCTAATTTCCTTGTTCCGAACTCAGTAGTCAATACGCCTTTGTTCAAACCGCACACAGCTTGCAGACCAAAACCTATGCACAAATTAAAATTATATGACTTAAATTAGAGAAATACATCCTTAATTAATTTTAATTATAAAACTAATTAGTTTTTATTTAACAGTTAGTATGGCTAATACTGTTCTTTGATAACGTTCCTCAGGCGTTAGTTCCTTCTGCCACCCGTTGGTCTTGTTCCCATTTCAGCACCTAACAAAATTAAATTTCTTAATTATAAATTTATAAGGTTAAATCACATGATTAATTATTCTAGTTAAAACCAATTACTTTTACCCTAAAAGTTAAGCCAACGTTTGCTTCCTCCATTCAAGTCGCCAAATCTTGTACCCAGATTCCATTCCCTTCACTGCCTTACACGCTGAAACCATTCTAACGTCCTTCCCTTCAGTATTTGGTTCCAGAAAATATTCCAAGGCTATGCAGCCTTATATCCATCGTTGCTTAATTCTATTCGAACCCCACCGCTTCCATCGAACTCAAGACCACCATGCTTTGCCCTGAACGCCTGTCCGTCATCCACCATCATCGTAACGTTCACCAAAGCTCCATCCACCTTTGCCAGCAGCTGCGTCTGGCTCGACACCCCCAAACGCCAGCAATATGCCCTTAACAGCGATGTCTTATCACCCCGATTTCGGCCACCGTGGCATGTCAGTAGCGATCGCCACTGTTGATTTCAGAGAGCTCGATGAGCTCTATGTTTTTAGTGTTGAACTATTTGTGCAAGGATTTACCGATTTACATGAGTTTGAGGTGGAATTTTCCTAATTTCTATTTGTTGGTTTGTGGGGAGCGGCGACCATATAAGGCGTTGACCACACACCTCCCAAATTGAAGAAAATTAGGTTATGCGTTTGTTAGTTTATATAGGAAGTGGCTAAATTTAATTATATTATAGTATATCGAAACTTCATCATGAAGTATCACCTCAAAACACTAACATACGACCTCTGTTTTTGACAAATAAAGGTAATCTTAGCATAAAAAAAATATTCTGGACCCGATAGGACAGATTTCGTCGAATTCCGAGGTCGTTTGTGAAAAGTACTTTCTAATTATCGATGAAAAATTAAGCGTTTGAAATTCCTATAATTAAAAAAATAAAAATAAAAGTGAAACTTTGACATTCTACTAGACCATTTCCTAACGAATCCAATAAAATTTGTTTCATTAAATTTGGAGTTTATTTTGCCAGTCGTTTATTCCTCCATAGTTACCCCTGTCTAAATTGACCAAAATAATATAAATGATTAAGGCGTTTATCATTGCCACCATCAAACAGTAAGCTCGATTGACACGAAAATTGAAATCTTATAATAATTAATTAATACGAATCCAATGGCAACAGTTTCGTAGCATTATGAGACTGTTTCCCGCTACGCTATTTTTATACACACCACAATGTTATTTTAGACACCAAATTACCTGATCTTCAAAAATAATAAACTATACATCTATCTTGACTCTACACGTCGATACGAACTCAAAAGAATTGGTTTCATGGATTAATTTGATCGTCTGCTCAAGTTATACATAAATACCCCTCTTTAAATTAAATAAATTTAATTACGTGCTATAGAAAATGATTGGGCGTTTACGGTTGTCGTGGTCACATACGACATTGGTTTTCCACGAAATTTAATACCGTATAATAGTTTAACATTATGGTCCCAAAGAAACTAATTTCATCAAAAACTGACTCTGTTTGCAAAATGGTCACTTTTAAGGCTTATAATATTATCGACTAAAATATTATTGAAAATCCAAAATAATCAAATAAAATTAATAATAAATTATTATTATCATATTTATCCAAATAAAATTATCATATAGTTCTACAACTCGATATCAACATTCTGAGTTAAAACGGAATCCAAATTATATAAAAAAAATCCTTTTTAAATAAATTTATAAACATTATATTTAATAACGATTTCCATAGTGACTATTTTACTTTGATTTGGACATAACTAACAATCTATAACACAAAAAATTTGGATTTTTCTCTTCCATATGAAAACTATACTCAACAAGATTCCAACGTTTCTTATTTCATAGAAATCCAACTTATATCAAATCCTGTATGTTCAATTAAAGTTCAAAATTCAATATTACGAACTGTCGCACCATTACGAGCTCGATTTAAATTATATATAAATTATAATGTTTGATTTTCGTTTTTAATAACGAATTCAATATCAAAATCCATTAATATTCCAAATATTATATTTAAAATAATAAATTAAATTAAATATTTGACTACCAAAAATACGGGACATTACAGAAAGGGAGGGGATGAGGCGACAACCAAGAAAGAGAAGAAGAATGAAGGTATGGTTCGGCTGGATGAGGAAGGATGGATGACAAGAAAAGAGCTAAGGAGGAGACTTAGAAGTTACTTTTTTGGTTGAGTCCTATGTCCAAGTTGTACTAAAATTCATCAGTTAGTTGACCATCCTAGTATAACACTAAGCAGTCAACTGTTAAATAGGCTTTAGATAAAGGTTGAACATTGACCTTATTAGGTCGGATTAAAATATTAATTGTCCTGCGTCATCTTTTAAGATTTGATGTGATCTAGAAAACTTGTCCTCATCACGATGGTGTCATAAATCACTTCCAAACTCCGAACCGTCTCCAAAAATTCAACGCCTAAAATTCATCAGTTAGTTGACCATCCTAGTATAACAGTAAACAGTCAACTGTTAAATAGGCTTTAGATAAAGGTTGAACATTGACCTTATTAGGTCGGATTAAAATATTAATTGTCCTGCTTCATCTTTTAAGATTTGATGTGATCTAGAAAACTTGTCCTCATCATGATGGTGTCATAAACCACATCCAAACTCCGAACCGTCTCCAAAAATTCAACGCAATCTCAACAAAATGCTGCGACCACACCACGAACGAATTTCCAAAATAATTTAGCTAAAAATCCATATTTCATGTCCCCTTACCTAGCTGACAACAAATAATTGATTCGGAAATCAAATACCCCAAAGTCCAAACGAAAGATTTTCCTTAGCCTTTGCGAAGGAAAATTTAAAACTTTTTCGAAATTGATTTATTTAATTTAAAATTAAGGTTTCGTATTATACATCCATTTTATTATTTTTTATATTCCAATTTATATAACTAGCTGGAAAAACCTTTTTGCATTCCAAAGCATCGGGATTTTAAAATCTCGCAAAAATTAATCGTGATAATTTCAATAAATCATCCGGCATATATATAAAAAAAGGCACTAAAAATAATGAGAAATGAGTGTTAATTATTTTTAAGTTCTGAGGCATATTCCTTGTCATTTCTAATTCCCTTCTTTTTACCAACTGTATTATTTATTAAGTTCACACAAAACCAGACAATTCTGAAATGCGTATAGGTTTGAAATCCAAAATTATATTTTTAACAAAACTATTTTCCGAAACCATAGTTTTAAAACTTTCGAGATAATTTATTTCCCAAAATATTTTAAAAATAAAAATTCCCTTGAATACAAGACCAAGAACTCAAATGAATATTTTCAACAAAAGAATATCCGCAATTTCAATGAAGTATTTAATAGATATTCTTCGTAATTATATTTCCGGATGGATACAACATATTAACTTAAATCGTCCGTTCCAGACCAAGGAAAGGTCATTGACTGCAACTACCAACAAAACCAAAATCAAAAGTCACAACTATCTTAGTTGTAGCTAGATTTTCATCCAGTCTCCAAACTCAAATCCACAGGATCCACCATATGTCGTCCTCGTGCTCTTTTCAACAAAATTTTCAACATACTACAGGGTAAGACAAAATTGTCTAGAAACTCGAGCTCAACATATTTCAACTCTTTGTCGCTTAAGGACCATCTAAAATAAATAGGCCCATGACTATTTCATCATCGAAATAATTTAAAGTCGAGTAAGAAAGATGAATAAAAATGAAAAGAAAATCAAATACTTTCTCTCATGAGTCCTAGTTTAACCAATTCCTTTGATCGTCTAACCTTTCTATGATACCAAATGTAACATCCCACACTTCTCCGAGCCCAAATGTCGACAAAAATTGAAACTCACATCCATCCAATCATGGAGCGTGTATATCTGGAACATTCAAATAAATGAGCATGAGCATAATTAGAGTACGATAAAATAACTCACGGTGGAAACAAAATAGGATATACTAGTATCAACTCGGGTAACTACCATATTAGAGTGAGTCACCATGTCAATACCAAGCATGAGAGAGAACAATAAGTGCAGATCTCTATCAAATAAGCCAACTAACCTCACATCATTAACCTACTATGCCCAATTCTAACATTTAATTATCAATTCTAGATTAACTAGTATAAATAAGCAAAGTAATGTCCTTGCTGCCCTAGGGTATTTATTAATTGTTTGCTTATTGGACATAGTATTTAAAACAACAACAAATACCCATTAATCCCCGTTTTCCATTTATTTATATTTAATAGGGTTATTGTCATTTATGACCGTAACGATCATATTTTCCTAAGGCACTAATTAACTCCTTAACTGTTATTTACTACCATTGATTATAATTAATGTCATTTATGAACCTAACGTTCATAATTTTCCTAAGACATTAATTAACAATGAAATGTCCTTAATATATCAGTCCCTTTTTATTTCTAGTCTAATTATTGTAACTCCTTAAACATTTCCGATTTACTTTGATTTTCTATATTTTTTTACATATGTTTATATATATATTATATGTTATAACAAATATTTACTTACTTAATTTGGATTACAATCCCTATTCCCATCCATTATTTAAATTGTAACCATTAGAACTACCTAATTTGATTTGTTTTCCCCTAAACAACGATGGTTACAACGGTTATTATTTCTTTATGACCTTATTTATAACAAATCAACTACATTAAATTTGCAACCATGGCCATAATATATATATATATATATATATATATATATATATTTCCATTTAATACGGATTACATTTTCATGTATAATACTATAAAATGAAAACCATTCAAATACATAAATGTTAATTATAATATATAATTTGTTGTTTACATAGTTTTGGATGGACAATGTGTGTGTGTATATATATATTTATATTTATATTTATATTATTGCACAGTTAACGTAGATATTATTCTTTTACTTTTATTATTATTTAATTCAATGTTTTGGTTTAAGCTAACAACCAAACATTCCTTTTTTGAGTTTTTTTTCTCTAGTGCAATAATAAAGTGGTAGGGGTCCACTCAACCCCGTCGGCTTTGCCAAAAAAAAAGATTCTAAATTTTACAAAAAGGCTATTAACTGTGATTATTGTAAATTATACCTAAATATTTAAAAGTGGAATAAACATAATTCAAATCATAAGAAATGTATAACAAGTATGTTTTTGGAGTGGTTGATGTAAGCTATACACAAACATATTAAAATCTATCCTTGTACATGAATTTGCGCAACTCTTTCCTTTTTGTTTTTGGTACATATTTCTTATGGATTTCAAATAATTTCTTTTTTTAAAAAAAAAATAGCCAAAAGGCATTTTTACAATAACTAAGTTAAAACTCAAACAAAACTGAACACCAACACGCCTATATCTTTTTAACAAAATTTACATAAATTACAAATCAACAACAAAACTATAGATCTGGTATAAAACTACAAATGATGATTTATAGGATTGATTTCCAGATCCATGGTGTTTAGAATAACCATAATATTTTTAAATACAATTGTAGAAAATGGTATGAACAATCTAATAAGTCTACAAAATAATAATATTAGTGAAACCCATAATTATTCTTCAGATCTAACGAAAGTTACAAAAGATCTATTGAACACATAGGCATATATTTCAGATTTAACACAAATGAAATAATCATATTATTGTATACTTTGTATATAAATTTCCCACTCACCTGAAAGCATCCAAATCTGAGTAATCTTTTAGGCCTACAATTCCCAAATTCTTAGAGATCTATAGTTATTATGTGAAGGAGATACTTTCAAGTAGATTTGCAAGAAAATAAGAAAAGTGGGGAAAAATATGATGAAGAAGAACCTAAATGTCAATCCGTATTCTTTTCCACTTGAATCTGATTAACCCTTTCAAATCTATATTGTTTATGTCTGATTTTGATTGTATATGAACATTTTTTTTTAGAACTTGTTTGAGGAGAAAGGGAAATGGCAGAGCTTTGCTACTGCTCTCAGAAATATATGGAAAAGAATCAAGGCCTAACCCTTTATTTATAGGTGTTAGAAAGACCCCAGACCGTTAGATTTAGTTTAATTAACATCCGTCCGTTTATATAACAATTTATATATTAAAAACCTATATGACTCTAGCCGTCACTGGGTTGAAAACGCCTGAAGCGGTCAACCACTCCACCAAGGGTGTCGACTACCCTTAGGATAAATCTCCCAGTGAAGGAAGGTTATAAATGGAATTAAATATTATATATATATATTCTATTTTATTATTTCCGTCCATTTTTCGTATTTCGTCTGTAACTTTCTCATACAGGCTCCCTTCGCGAAACTCCAAACATGAAAGTTTACCAGAATTCCGTGATGAACGCAACGATGAAAGTTTTATGATAAAATTCCATCATTTGCAGAAATTCCATTTTATTAAGAATCTAACTAATTTCGTGATAAATAACTAATTTACTTATTGCCAAAATTCGCGGTTGTTATAGGTTATGATTTCTCAACACTTCACACAAGGAGGTTTTATAAACTTATATATGCAAAATTTCTATTCATTATTCTAGAAAATATAAAATACAAATGATCATATTATTCTATCGCGAGTTTCATCTATTACTTGGTTTCAATCCAGACGGTGTCTCACATAAGATGAGCAAATTATTGTATGCATCCTACTCTAAGCAAAAGACTAACACAAAAATGTTATGTGTTTAGTTTCATGCAGAATAATGCAAACAAAATCCTAGATAAGGATGTTCGAAACACAAGCAAAGGTTATAAATAAGGTGATATCTACACAATTTACAAATTTATTTTACAAATTTTAGAAAGTCATTTCACATATTGTCGAGTATAAAATTTTGATCTTGATATTACCTTCACATTATATATCTTACACCTCCTCATCTAGATCATAAGTTATAGGAGGATTAGCAGAACGACGGATTACGATACATAGGAGCTCTTTAAGCTTTTTCTCCATTTTTCTAATCTCGTTAGAACTGTTTACGGATCTAATTGGAACTTTATAAATCTATTGAAAGCTCTACCCTTAGCTCTTAAAGTTTTGTTTTCTTTCTCTAACTCAAAGGCATGCTTCTGCAAAATATATTTCTCCTTCTGTAATTGACTAATCCAGGAGATGTAATTGTTGATACGATGAAGCATGTCATCCTTATATTAAGTCCCATAATACCTATTAACTTTAGCTTTAACCTCCTGCACCACTCAGTAGTGACTGCTTCATCTAATCCTAGAAACAGATTTTCCAGGTGAGGAAACTTTTCAATAGCTAAGGTTTTGACCTAGTCACGGTCCTAGAGAACATAGGGGAAGCAACAACCACATTGGGGATAGTACTCCCCAAGGCAAATTCCCATGCCTTATAACTTGATTTTGCATCATCCAACTCAATTTCCAAGTCAGTAATCTGTTGAAACAATCTACTCATCTCTTCATCAAAGTCGATTTAGGGATTGGCCTTTACCTATACCGGGTATTCAAGGATAATTTTTTTCCTTTCCTTTTTACTGGCCTTATTCAGTAGCTACTTGCTCTTTCAAATTCTTAATGGCCAATTTCTGAACTAAAAATGTTCTTTCTCGAGTCGGGGTAAAGTCCTCTTTGGGAGCATTCCCTTGGTCTACGACTACTAATGATTCATTTATTCTCCCCATGGCATGGGAGGGTATCATTTCAGATCGATCTTCCTATTCATGAAAAAACAAAATATGATTATTCACAGGCGCTATTACACAAAATACTATTGATAAAATTGTACTTGTCATTATCATAAAAGCTTATTATAGACAGAATCTATTCAATCAAGCATTGAACTGTTTTGGGGTTACACACATTGAAAATTATAAAGTGCGAACCTATTTGTCAGAATACCTTCTGTTTATGCTACATATCAATTCAACATGATGGGTTCTAAGTTTTTTTAAAATTATTTCCTGGTTATCACCCAAGAAGTCGAAGAGAAGTTGTGGGTATTTCATCTAAATACGCCGAAGGTCTCCTAGGAATTGATCCCTTCCAAATTTAGATGTTGTTTGAGAAATGATTTTTGTTGAGTATTCTCTCCTAAATCTAAAAAGTGAGTGTAAGGCATGTTTGGGAATTACATCTTTGTGGAGAATATGATTCTACCATATTATGAAATGAAATTAGAAATCATGGATATAAGAAACCATCACCAGAAAATATACGTTTATAATTCTACAATTTTATAGATGATCATCTTGTTCATACAAAATCATCTTTTTGAATTGTTCAAAAATAAATTAGTTCTTGTTATATTTGAGCTTTTCTAGGGTAAGTCTCTGGGGATTGAATGAACCCTTGGTAGATTCCAACAAGCCCTAAGATGGAGATCAACTGCACGGTTATCTAAGTGCCATCTGTGAAGACGTTGAAGTAAACCACCACTAAACTCCCAAAAGAAGGAAAATCTACATCTTCAAATCTATTGTAAATACTGTTCAAGAAATATATCAAAATTCCCTATCCTCTATCAACATCCAGAATAGAGCCATCAATTCTGCATTCTCCTTAAGAATTCTTTCGTACCGAAGTCGAGATGCCTTTAATCTGAGTCTGGCTTCATGTTCTTTAAAGCACATAAGCTACTAGGCACTTTTATGAAGATGATAGTATTTTTGGGATAAAGCATTATAGTTTTTCATCATCTTGACTTGCTCTATACGAGACCAAATTATTTCTCATTATTTCTTATCTTACTCTGCCTTATAAATTGAGGCAATAGTTTTCGTTGTCTATGAATTATAGGGAATTAGTTACCATTAATTCGAAAGGGAGGAAAGCACTTCAAAAGTGAAAGCCATACCTGAGAAAAATGGACTTCAGTGTTAGCAGGTTATTCCTTTTATTTTGGCCCTTTATTGGAAGGACCACTGTCCTTTATGGAATTTTCCACTGGATCCTGAATGATATAAGCACCTGAAGGATCGAGGTATGCCCCTTCGGAATCATGAGTGCCACCAACAGAAGAAGGAGGATTGCTGTCTCCACTTCAAAGTCATCATGATTGTAACAACCCGGAATTTCGCAACCAATTAAAAAAAATTGTAATATAATTTTATAAGAAAATGCATCAGAATTTAAAATTTCGATTATTAAATCATTGCATAGCCCTTACAAAGTGAAATTTTGATAGCGACCTCATAATCCACCGAGAAAAATTTTGTTGGATTCAGAATAATCAATCATTGCCAGATTTCAAATTTCATGTTAAACGGAGTTAGCACGTGGTCGTGCAAGACAAATACAGTTGCTAAGAAACTGACGCTCAGTTTACAAAGGAACATTATTGAGACAAACTCGGAATTCGATTTTACTTTTTTTTTCCAGATTCGTATCATCCAATAATGGAAGAATCCAAAGTTTAAAGATTTTTGGAATTAGTGTGTGGGTGTGTACGGCAAAAAGGTACGCCAAAATCTCATTTTTGGAGCTAAATTGAGCTAGAGAGAAAATTAAAACGGAAGGTCGAACGAACTCAGAATTTGACGAAACTTGGTTCATTGGATTCATATTGACGTGTATTCTCTCATGCCGAAATCTCGAAGCAAATGAAGGTAGTTTGTAGTCGGGCAATTGGAGAGGAAGAAAGATAAATTCCTACTTAAATCCCTTTTCTCTCCTTTCCTCCTTCACTTATCATTCATTTCCCTTTCCTCATTCTTTCTAAAATAAATGTCCTCCTCCATTCACCTAACCCTAGCTCCTCCTCCCCTTCCTTCCCCTAACCGCTACCCCCTCCTCTCCCTTACCCCACATCGGCTACTACCCCCTCCCCCACCCCCCACGCACAAGACAACCCCCCTTCCCTCTTCTTCCTTTGAGCTCTAGCACCCCTCTTTCACCCAAAAGCTTCAATTTCCTTCCTCCTAAACCTTGCTACACCTTCCTACTACCTTTTCATAGCCTCATATATCATCTCTAAGCTCTCCAATACCTCCTAGATTTGCAGCAATAAATTCCGGACAGTAGATATTTTAGAGTTTGATCACCCCATTTATGCTTAATTTCATCTCCATCGAGCGTTCGATAGCATTGAAGCAAAGCTAGAGCACCGCGGACCTTCGGATAGCCGCACTAGAGCTTGGAGTAGTCACATTACTCTGCATTTAAAGATTTGGTGGAGTGGAACTCGCGGTGATAAATCTAAACTTGATTTAGAACGGGGTTAAATTAGTTAGTGAATCGTTAGAAAATTATTCATAAGTTAAAAATATGATTTTTTTTTAACTAGTACATAACATGAAATAATTTTTAGTAAGTTAAAAATATGATTTTTAACTAGTGCATGACATGAAATGATTTTTAGTTAGTTAAAAATGTGATTTTTAACTAATGCGTGCTATGTAGCTTACATGCATGAGATGTAAGTAAAAATATATTGGTATCATGATATTGTAACTAGAATGGAATAAATAAAATCAACTACGAAGTAATAAGATAATAAAATTTATTAAGACATTAGTAAGCGAGTAACGATGTAAAAATATTATTTTTAATCGTTATGTAAATAAATTTTTTTTGATTGAGTAGTTGGTGATTAAAAATATTTAATCATGTTTGTTGATGTCCATTACTGTATAGATGCATGCATATATATATTCTTGTTAGTTCAACACTCAAACTATTCACAAATCATTTGCATTAGAAACGTTGTATGAATATGTGACACTCGCATGACATACGACGTGGATGGACACTTATGGCGCCTTAAATGGCATTGATGTTGAGTATTTACTTATTTATGATTTTTGTGCGTGCATTGGATGCGAGTGCTGGACTCTAGATTAATTACACATCACTATAAAATAGAAAGCAGGTATTGAACTACACTACATAAGCATAGCTGGACATACCCGTATAAGCATGTAACTGCTTGATGCTTATATGATGTGAATCGTATTGTATTCATTTATTTGATGCCATATGACTAGAACAATGATTGGAGGCCAGGTATACTGCATATTGATCAGATATGGCAGAAGACATGATTTGGACTAAACTGAACCTATAAATAAATTTGCAAGATTTAATAATAAAGCCTATACAGGTTAGGAGGTGAAAAAATATACATGTCACTCTTGCGTAGTTACGGTATATGGGAATTGGGGTAATTAAATTGTACACATCGCATGGAGGCGATGTGTAAGGCACAATGGTTGTTCACATAATTTTTAATTCCTACACGGGCATTGAGAAGATTTATTTTTATACATCTCTCAGTATACACATGTTGTATTGATATAATGGTTTATTGGGGCCTTTTTAGGCCATTTCCGATTTTTTCGAAGCCCTCTGTACAAAGGAGGTTATGGAGAAATTTTCTGAAATTTAAAGGAATTAGCCAAATAAATTGTTTGGAAGCCATCAAACGATTTATATTTTTATACAAAAAATATAAATTAAACTAACGAACCGCGCAGTGGCAGTTCGCGTTTTCGACTCATAATTTTAAACGAGTACACCAGGAGATCCGACCATCTGATTTTTCGAAGCTTTGAACCGTTTGGTTCGTTTCGAAAGGATCTTTCCAATGATTATAAATATGTTAAAATCTGATGGTTAGATCATTAGAAATGTTCCATTCAAAATTTAGTGAAAACAACGCCAGAGCAGTCGAATGACCTGAAACGTCGTGCGACTGAATTGAGCTATTTTATATATATATAAAAATAGCGAAAAATCATTATAAGTTAAAACGAACAATTTTGAACGTGTGTAAACCAATTATGATTGGTTTATAAAAATAAAATGGTTAAGTGTGATTTGGCAAGAAAACTTGTTAAATGAATTTTGGGTATATTGTGACGGAGTATTTAATTCGATGACCGAATTATATTCTCGGATAAACCTTTCAAATAAGGTAGTGAAATGAATTGTGAAACCCAACAACTTAACCAAAAGGAAGATTTGATTTGATTTATGTAAGCGAGAATTATTTGAAAAGACCGAGTTAATTCTCATTTCATATATTAAAAAGATGACTAAAAGTCAAAGAAATGAAGACGGTGCAAGGCCGACAATATTCACATCGAATGGATTACTACCGATGCCTTTGATTTGGGTAGCTCCATTGAAAAGGTTATAGTGTTAGTTGTTTGGACATACTTGTTGATTGTTCGGATATGCAAGGACCTCTCTCCTGTATTGGACATATGGGATGAGAAATAAGGTGCCTCCAGTTTAATTCAGACCCAGAAGGGACGTATGATGGATTATATGTTTGACATTGTATTGTGTGCGATGTTCGTTGATATCTGCTAAATATATATCCATTTGGTGGCAGAGAATTTATTCTCTTGTTTAACACCCTTCTCTGAGACGTATGAGCTTAGAGGTCATATATTAGTGGAAATCAATGACATAGTATGGATTGACGGTGTGGCATGCTAAGATGCAAATGATCAAGGCTTTTGTTGAAAAGCAGAGTCTTATGGTTGATGATCAAAGCGCAACTTTAATTAGCATAGCTTTGTGTATAAAGTTAATTCGCGAGCCTCACACCCCGGTATGAACCAAAAACGGGATGAAGGACAGCAGGGAGTGCATGCGTTTCTTTCTAGTTAGAAGTGGTATCATGGTATGGAGCCCAAACATTTTTACTTATGTGGATGATGGATAGCGAGGTACCTCGGATATAGAGCCGACGAAAAGGAACAAGTGATCGGTCTGATAGGACTAGGAAAGGTATTGTTCAGGAATAACTAATCCACAAATGTTAGGTGTGGACCATCTCTGCCGCTCCAAGGGCTCGACTGAGTACGAATTCTGGACATCTTCCTAGAGGTGCTCCGAATCGGCAGGAAGATCCCTTGCCTTGGTTCATGATGGAATCCAATTTCCAATAAGAAACTTTATGGTTTTAGTTGTAAACCTATTTGGCAACATAATATATGGTCCCTATGTCGTTTATGATTGATACATTTATGTTGAAATTGTTTTTGAGATATCTAGACACTAATGATAATATCAAATGATTTTTGTTTTCTCGTATCAAGCATGTTTGGTAATTATAAGGTAAAACTCGATCCTGTGGTTTGTGTTTGCATTGTGTGATGGGACCTGAGTCTTACAATGGCTTTATTTTTCTAAAAAGCATTATGTTGTTTCATGTATCTATGCATGACGTTCGTGTGGGGAAAACCCGTTCCGTGTTATACAGCGTGGTCCTATGATATGCCTTACTTTAAATAAGTTAAGTAACTGTAGGATTTCTCATACCAGTCCCATGACTGACTCGTAGTTTGTTTTTCCCTTGCAAACTCAGGTGCCCATATTTTCTACACAGGCAACCTTGTATTCAGGTTTAGCTTCTCTTTTGGATATGTGATGGAGCTATGGATGCTATTTTGGCGTGGAGATGAAGTTAGACCTTTATCATTCCTTTTGACTGCTCCAAACTATATTATGTTGATTATTTTTGACTCGGATGTGCAGACATTTGTTATCTACAACATTGCCATGTACTAAGTATGATCCTGTTATGCTGTTGTAACTCTGATGATGATGTTATTTCCGCTGTAATCTGATGTACACAATATTTTGTATTGCAATATTTTTGTTCTGCTGTTATGTTCATGTGTTATATTCCACTGATTACCCTTGCTCCCGCGGAGCATGGGTTTGGGTTGTATCAATGACTATCCTTATTTCCTGCACCAGAATCTTCATCATTGTCATCTTAATCATCATCGGCAGCAACATTATCGCCTTTCTCCACTCCCTCCCGCAAGTACAATTCATCAGGAAAATCTTCAATGAAAAGAAGCTACTTATGGTCTATTATTTCTCTTTTTGGAACTGGAATTCCCTTCATAATTAACTTAGTTTTGTTTATAACTTTGCTCGCAATGGAAGGGACGACTGAAGGAAATTCAGTTCCAGGACATTTCGAATAATTATCAGAATACGCCAAGAATAAGACATCTTCATAAGAATTTAAAATTGCGTCTAGGAAATGGGATTCTAAGAAGGAAGAAATTCTTTGCTTAGCCTCAAAATTTTCCACTTGGAATTAGAGATTGCAGCTTAAGATTCGGAAAGACGATTATCTATCTCTTTTAACTTTTTAGCGTACCTAGCTATCATTCTTGCCTTTTCGTCCTCAAGTTCTTGTAGAGATAGTTTACGTGCCATAACTTCATCAGATCGAAGATTTTTTCTCTCTTTTAGAAGTTCTGACTCAACCTTCTCAAGAGAGGCTTTTCGCTTCGAACACTCTATCTTATATTCCTACTTTTTCGCATTCAGAACATTGACTTCGAGTTCTAAGTTGGATTTCTCCTCTTTAAGATTTGCAATTTCGGAGGAAGATTAAGTAGTAGCCTCCTGAAGCGAGAACCATCTTTTAGTTATCTAAAAGCAAGAAGGCAAAATCAACATTTATATAAGAACAAAAGACAAAAGCGGCTGAGAGAAACAATTTATACCGAAGTTGTTGCTTGACAAGAGATTATCGCAAGTTCATCAAGTATGAGGATAAAGAAGGCAGCAAAATATTGGTAATATTTTCAAAAGAAAGGGAAAGCCTTACAATCTCATCAGAATTTTGAGTTTCTCAATTAAGTCCATAGTCCTTGAAGAGTTAAACACTTAAAGATTGGCGACAGGATCACTCTCTATGGTGATGTCTGCGTAGAGCCGATGGTAGGAGTAACACCAGCAGAAGGAGCAATAGGATCAAGGGTATGCTTCTTAGAGGATGTAGAAACTTCTTTGTGGAGGGAGGAAGGAGTAAAAACTTCACCCTTTTCCTTTTTGGAGGGTGGCTCATCAATAGATTTTGTTCAGCACTTTATCTTAGCTGCTTCTTTAGATTGGGCTATAGCAGCTAGAACAGATTTACCCGCTTTCAGGGCTGGCGAAGGTTCGATAGCAAATTAAAGTTATGACATCAGAAAAACAGTGTCATATAGATAAAATAAGAAATAACATTTTTCAAATGGTTTAGAAGAACTATTTTACCTGAAGTTCCTGGAAACAGAGGAGTTAGTTAAGTAAAAACATAGGTACCCAAAGATAAATGTCGTGCACTAAGTGAATGGTAAGGTGGTTGCCCCAAAAAAATTTGTCGCGAAGGGAGAAGGGCATGCTTTAGGATATTATTCCTAGTCAACAAAAAGGATCATTTTCCCAGTTTTTCAGAAGCCTTTTGAATTATCTAAATGATCTTTCCTTCCTCATCATTCAAGATTTTCTTTTTAGGAGCAGGAGCTGAAAAGAAACAAAGATTAGGCATAACATGGAGATAACATAATAGATCAAGAAAAGT
The DNA here is from genome assembly GCA_030737875.1 of Allium sativum. Taxonomy (NCBI): domain Eukaryota; kingdom Viridiplantae; phylum Streptophyta; class Magnoliopsida; order Asparagales; family Amaryllidaceae; genus Allium; species Allium sativum. The sequence goes on along the minus strand of CM060916.1, from coordinate 741,623,358 downwards.
GTAAAGCTCACCAGAAGTCGAAAAGTGCCCGTGATACCCTAGGGAAATCTGATATAGAAAACTATGTTTCCCAATACTTAGATTTATTAATGCCATCTTTGATCATATTTTTCATAGGGTTCGCACGAAAGATAGGCGAATATGCTTCTTTAACTGTAGACAGTCTTAGCAAATGATGAAGAATGTGGGCATTGAGAGGGGACTGTCCTGACTCAAGTGATAGCAGCTCAAGGCATAAAGAATAAGCATACGTTTTCGAAGTCAATTGAACTACAACAAGCCAAAGATGTTGTAGAAGCCTAGAAATAAATCCTGGGAAAAGGAAGAAGCCACTATATTAAATATGGATAGCCGAATGTGCAAAGAATCCTTTTAGTGAATTCTGAATAGTGTCATTTTCATATAAGAGATGGCTTCTACACCGACCATCCCAAAATCTTTGAGAATTGCATCCACCTCATCTTATGATCAGATGAGAGAATGCTGTTGAACAATTTCTGGCTCCTGTTGAATGATAGAGGAGCAACCTAGGTTTGATTCTTCCATGATTTGTTTCTTGCTTATAGTTCTGCCAGGTGACATTGTTCCATAAAAGCACAATACATAAACATTAGTATAATGATTGGGAAAAAATTGGGAAATAAGAACAAACAATTTACTTAAAGAAAATATGAACCGTTTACGAGCTTAGGACAATAGTGAAAGCTCATCATAGTTAGTTTTTTAACATGCTTATAAAAAGTTGGAAAATGTCACTTGGCACTTGATTCCGATTTTCAACAAAGTTCACACAATATCATACGTTGTGCTTATTTTTAAATATGGTTAAGTTTTTAGTATCGGTCGCATTGTTGATGGCGAAACCGAAACCATAACCAACCCAATTTTTCGGTATCGGTGATGTCGAAACCAAATAGCTTACTATCAATAGTAGAAACTTAGCCATACCAAAGGAACTTCGAGCTTGGTACCAGTGAAATCGAAACCTAAAATATCCCAATATCGGTACTGGACTGATCGACATCAAAATTTCGAACTTAGTCAATACCGAAACAAAAAAAAAATGATTTTCAGTTTCAACTAATTATTGTTTTAGTGTCAACTAAATCGAAAACCAAGAGAACATGGGTTTCGATGTCGGTAAAGCCGTAACCGAAAAGAGTTGATAACAGCTGATTCCAATTTCACCGATGTCAAAGGACATTCCATCTTTATGACAGTAATTAGGATTCCTCATCTCCAACATAATGAATTTTTCATTTTAACCTAGAAATATATAACATCAAATTGTCGGAAATTAGGGGTGATAGATTTTCACAATTTGCAATTAATACCAATTTACACTAACATTAATACAATAGCTTTTGTCCAAATGGGAGATTAGATTTTAATTAATCTCAAGTAATTTAGTAATCAATATTAAGAATGGAAGATCTTCGGATTCTTACCTAAATTTGATTTGCATAAATGAAAAAATTAACACAAAGAGGATCGAATCTTTAGTTACGGGAGTTTGTAAATTTTCGAAGGATTATGATTCTTACTTGAATGAAATTACTTGCAGGTGAAGAATAGAAAGGAAGAAGACTTATACTGAACTGCATTTAATCATAGGCATACAAACAAATACAAATCAACTGTCCAGATCATCCGTAGAAAAGGATAATTTTTTTGGCTATCTTTTTTCGAGAACCACCTAAGGTCCAAAAGGTGGGAAAATCTGTGACTACTTCCCACAACCCCTGCACTAAACAAGAGGAATAATGTGCTGAAAGGTGTGCCAGGCAGATGTGGACGATCATCATAGGTAGGTAAGCACAATCGATACCTGTTGTAAAACTCACAGCGCAAGGATAAAATATAATAGAACATATACAATAGGTAGAAATAATGGAGCATCATATAACAAAATTTTGAAAACTTTCACAACATCCTGAAAGGAAATATCAAAGTTTGTACATAAAGCCTCACTACAACACTCATAGAGTGACTCAAACAGCGGAAACAAATACTAAATAGTAGGTAAGATAATACGTCAGCCTCCGACTTGCCTTCGAACTGCAACATCATCCTCACTAAGCTATCACCTATCACCTACCACTTAGTCTGCCTATCCACAACCGGATGAACAGCCCAAGGTAATAAGAGGAAAATATAAAACCTTGCGTTAGACAACAGCCTTATTGAGCGATAAAACAACTAACAAACTTCATCAATAAAGTATATGAGAATAGGTAGATTAACAACCCAATCTACCAAACACCAGAAAAAAACTCAACCTAATCTTCCCCACATCAGACAGTGATATCCTTTACATCAAACATCTCAACCATTCATTCATGATAATTAGAACAACAATTCATTCATGGCAATCAGAAAACAACCATCAATAGCACTCATAGCATCCAGATTATAGATCTCACGTAAACCATCCTAATCGAATTCAACATCCTTCAAGCACAAGCCCCAGAGGCCTAAACCAATATCAGACAAGCACCCAAGGAACATCTCCTTCGACATTGAATAGTCTACGTGAGATGATACAAACAGAACACCCAGCATGCATGACAGACTCTGGCTATCACAGCCAATCCTGCTTCGAAACCATCGTTAATCACATGACAGCCAACCATGTCATATGTCAAAGGCTAATGGTAACCCCAGTTCAAGCATAAACTCCATACGCCTTTCAGCGATATGTATGTATGTCTAACCTGGACAACTAGGCCTTCCAACGATATCCAAGGTACTCGACTTACAACTAGTCTTTTAGCTGCCCCTATCGTACCCCTGCTTTGAGCCTGCTAGAACTTATGACAATGATAATCTCGCAACCTTTCAACGATATCTCTAGTCATTCAACCCGACGACTTTTCATAGCTCAAGCCACCTTGTCAAGAAACCATTATCCACCAACTCACGACCTTTGAGTTGTCACCTCATTCATTGTTCTACACCGATCAACGATCACCTTTCAACACTTCAAACCTTCCTACTTGAATTTACTTCGAAATCACAACCTCACTGAGCCAAATTACATCACTACGCTGCGGTTAGGGTTCTTATCGAATTCTTATCGAATTCTTCATTATGGAGTAAATGGGTTTCTTATCGAATTCTTCATTATGGAGTAAATGGGTTCAAAAATAGATACTGTAAACAAATATATTTTTTTGGTCTATGACAATGGATTTAAATGCATCAAGCACCTGGAAATCTATTCTTAGACTTAGATCTAGATCTAAACAGTTTTTTAACAAGATAATTGTCAGAGGTCAAAATACTTATCTTTGGATGGAGCCTTGGATAAACTGCAAATGCATGGTTGATTTGCTTGGATTTGATAAACTGCACCTCATTGGCCATTCTGAACAAAGAGTAGCTGAAATTATCAGAAATGAAGCTTTTCATCCAGAATTTCATCCTGCAATAAGAGAATTACTTGATGAAATCAGCTTAATTAAAACTTATCCTAAGCTAAATCAAGATAGATATGAATGGTGTGAAGGGAAAGCTTTTTCTTTTAATAAAGTTTGGGAGTTCATTCGAGCTCATGAAGTTCCAGATCCTACTTATTCAGTTATATGGCATAAAAAAGAATAGTAGAAGGATGTCTTTTATATCGTACCTTACTGTTTTGGGGAGGTTGAACACTAAAGATAGAATTTTGCGCTATAATACTGAAGTAAATCCTCTTTGTCCACTATGTGAGAATCATCCGGAAACCATAGAGCATCTCTTGTTTCAGTGTGACTTTTCTTCCTTCATCTGGCTATCTCTGAAACAAAAATTGGAACTTTCATTAATGATCTCCTCTAATTTGAAGGAAGAAGCGAGATTGTTTCATACGAACTTCTCAGCAAAAGATCAATTGAGGGATTTAGCTTTTGGATCCTTCACAACAGCCATATAATTATTTGGAGAGAGAGGAATTTGACGGTTTTTCAGAGTAAGAAAAATCATTCAACAATTACTCTCCTCAAAATTGAATGAGAAATTGCTTCTCTAGTTCAAAATAATGCATCTAGATCGGCTAGTACTTTGAGGAATGAACGTTTACTTCAGAGATGAGGTATTGAGTTAAATGATACAGGATAAAGTGAAGCTTCGTGTTTGAATTGGAAGTGGTGGATGGGCCTGTTCTATAGGCCGTGAAGTTTGGACCTGTTTTCTTTAGTGTTTTTCTGAAGTTTTTGTTGTATTTTCTTTTGTTTATGACTTTGGTCATTTATATGATGTATACCAATTTTATAAGTACTCTTTTTCCCTATAAGGTACCCACTAAGGGGGATTACAGGGTTTTAACGAGGCTTATAAAGGCGGTTTTTATTTGGTTTAAGCAATAAAGCGAACCAAATTTCAAAAAAAAAAGACTATCTAGAGAGGTATCAACACTTTGAGGTCCTATGAAAGCAGAAAACTTATTTTTTGTATATGGTTGTCTTAGAACTGGCATTTTGCATAGTATTGATGAATGAAGAAAACAAAATTCAGTTGCCAAAAAGTTTCCGAAGTCAAATACCCAATTATAGAGAAATTGGCATATTACCTATTTTGTCAATATGAAAGATAAGTTCATATTTCCAAGCACGTCTGATAAAGGTTATGACCAAGCATCCATTAACACAGGTCCTTAACAACCTTTTCTAGGAACTGAGCAAGCCCGCAACATAAATTATGGTGATTCCCAAATAAAAAAATCCCTTGTCAATATTTATTAGGCCAATGAAACTAAATTTATTTAGAACATTTTTAGATATTATTCAAAGAAAATATTTTTTCTTATTTAGATATATAAATTATGTAGTTTTATTTAATTTTTATATATTGATATATATATATATATCATATATATATATATATATATATATATATATATATGGATCGGTGGCGGAGACTGAATCCGATCCCAGAAACAAGCACGAGTTATTACGCCTTTCAGCCGCCATAGATTGTGAAGCTTGAAGAAAGAGACGAGGGTTTGAAGAGAATTAAACTTTAGATTTGACCAACCATCCGCTTTTGTTTAATATTCTCGTATGTACTGATGTAAAGGCGGTTTTGTTGGTATGTACAACTGTACCGAATGTACTAAACGCAACAAGGTCCTGGGCCTTGTTTCTCCTTTGGGCTGCAATGCCCAGTAATAAAGCTAAACCCATTTCCAATATATATATATATATATATATATATATATATATATATATATATATGGGTGCGTGCATGTGTAATATATCAAAACATGCATAGTATAACTTGCCACTATATAAATGCTAGGAATTTACAACGCAAAGGATACATCGGATCATTTAATGTGCAAGTATATATTGTCCCAAGTTATGTACATACATATATATATATATTATTAATTTACATAAACATTGTAGATATACAAATATATGTGTGCATATATGTTTTAAGTTCATATAAATAATTATATAATATTTCGTACATACAAATATATATATATAAGAATATTAATCTATTTTATATATACATATTGTTATAAGTGAAAATTAAGCTCACATCCTTATTTTCAAAGTTTGTTAGCCTAAACTCATCCCGTTAAAATAGTTTCGTTTCCGGTCCTTATTTTTTATTTGCGGCGAATTTATTCCCAAAATAAGCCTTATTTGAACTCATTGTTTTTTTAATGGAAACTTGATTCGTGGTCGATTTTGATTGAACATTCTTTTATTCTGATACATCATCTGCAATTTTTGAAGATACGATTCATGGATTTGCCTTCATCGAGGTTAGTTTTTCCGATTAGTTCAAGCAGTTGTGTTTTTTTAAGTGATTGGTAATGTTTTATATTCTTTTTTTGTTGGAAAAATTAAGCATCAATATAGGTTGATGTTAGTTTTGATTGTGAATTTAGATTGAATAGTTGATGAAGTGAATATAGATTGAAAACTTAAAGATAATTGCAATGTTTGAAGATTATTGCCGATATATCAACAAACATCTGCAAGCATTGCGCATATATCAACACATATTTGCAATCTGCAGAATATCGCTGATATATCAGCAATGTTTGCATAATATTGCTAATATATTAGCAAAAATCATCAATATTTGCAGAATTTTCTTGAGAAATCATCACATTTCATATATATTTTTTTATTGAAATTTTGCTAATATTGCTAACATTTCTGAGCATTTCTTCCCTCTTTTTGTACAAGGCTGCATACCCTTCATCTTTTTGAATGGATTCATTTAACATCTTCAATTCTTTTTCTTGAATATCCTGAAATTAATAATAGACAAAATTGTGCATTAAAATCATAAAAAAATGATATGAAAATTTCAAATTGATGCAATTATTTATGCAATATTCTAAAATTGTTGTTGTTATATCAGCAACAACTCATAAGTATTGCTGACATATCGGCAATATTCCACCAACACTAACAGTGAATTAATAGGTCATTTAACTATTGTTGCAGAAATGTTAGCAACAATTAACAATTATTGCTGATATGTCACCATTATTCTATAATTATTACTGATATATCAGAAATATTTTACCAGCATTAATTATAAATAAAAAGGTCATTCAACCATTGATGCTTATATGTCAGTAATAACTATAACAATTACAACTGATATCTAAGCAAAATTTCAAAACATGCATTTTCTTGAATATCCTCCACTACACAATGGAAAATTACTATCAGAATGTGTTATTAAATAGTAGATATAAATGGGAACTTTTGGCATAAGTCCTTATTAAGGTTTAAAATACACGAAAAGTCCTTCACTAAATTTGATTGTAAATTAGGCCCTTGATTGTAGTTGTTGATATGTTAAACGAACAGCACATACAACAATTGTTGCTGATATATCATCAACATATAATTTTACATATAACCGAATAAAAAGCACATTCAACTATATTTGCTGACATATCAGCAATTTTTTACAATTATTGCTGATATATCAGTAATTTTTTTCCAACATTTTGAGTAAACACATTTTTTCAGTTTTTGCTAACGTATCAGGTAGAATTTGAAATAATTGTTGATATATCAGCAACATTTTGACAGTAATACGAGTGAAGAGAGCTTTCAATTGTTGCTGATATATAATTAAGATCTCATAATAGTTGCCGATATATCAGCAACAATTCGGAAGCATAGTTATCAAGTGCGTTTAAAACAATTATTGCTGATATATCATCAAGATTTCACAATTATTACTGACATATCAGCAACATTTTGGTGGTTATATCAAAACATGTTATGTCATTATGAATTTGTAATTAATAGTCAAAAACGATGTTATGAAATGCAATTGAAAGCGAGAAATCAATTTGTCAAGCACTTTTCAACCAAAACTACAGTAATTACCCAAACAAATTTATTTTAAGTTTGTATAACGTAAAAAAAACCTAAAGACATGCAGCAAACCCTAAATCGTACGCATGAATCCTTAAATTGTATTCACGAAACACTAAATCTAATGCACAAAACCTTAAAAGTGATCGATAAAAAATTGTGATATATTACGTTCGAGGTTTCCGTTTTATGCTGTTTCATGTTGAAAATATTAGTGTTGAAGTTGATTTTTGCTGAATCAGCGTTCAATTTGCTGTGAATCACAAATTTTGGAAGAAAAATTGGTGGTTTCGATGTAGTATAAATAAAGTGTAGAACTAAGGAGGAAAACGACAGGTTTTTGTTTGCCGATTGAAAATAGGGACAATTTCAAAAAAAAAAACATTTTCCGCTTGAAAATAGAGGCGTATTTTACAATTACTTTATGGCAGGGATGTTTCGTTTATTGCGAAATCTAAAATGTACTTCGCGCAAACGTTCCCTTATTATAGTGTATCCATTTAAATAGTATGGTGCTAAGGGCACCGCAATATGTTCTTCCTAATACTGCAAGTAAAAAAATAAAACTTATTAAATTTTATATGCTTCCTAATACCAAGTTATCTCTCCATTCTGATCTCTCACTCAATCATTATTTGCCGAACTAATCATGTACTAAGCTAATTAAAAAACCCTCATATTTCGTAATCACTGTCTTCTTCGCATCTCTCGCGGAAAATCCAAATTCGTACGGTAATCACTCAATTATTTGGTGATCTGAAAAACCTAATCTCTCACTTCCTCTTCTAGTTTGCTTAATTCAAACTTTATTCATGATTTTTGTATATTGCAGCGTCAAATTCGTTGATCAGTTATAGATCTAGGGTTTAGCTCGTTGATCGGTTTTACAAATGAGGACGAACAAATATCGAGCGAAATAGAAATAGGGTAAAACGGTGCGGTAGCCCCTATTTTTTAAGTGTGGTATTAAAAAGAGTGTAATACTAATTCTTGTGGTATTTTTTAGTCGTGGTAATAGGAAGAACATATCGTGGTGCCCTTAGCATCACACTTTAAATATAAACAAGTTATTAAAAGTATTAATATATATTTATGTAATTTTGTCAATCCGTGAATAATATATATATATATATATGATGATAAATTAGTTTTTTATTTAATATATTCACACACAAATATATTTATATTTATATTATATATATAAATTAATAAAGAAACTTCAATATAAAATTTTATATTAAATCATATGTCATGTGCACAGCTCAAAAATTATTTTCAATATTAAAAATTATTTTTATTAAATATTCATTCAAAAATTAATAAAAATTTATTTCAAGATCTAAATTTCCTACGATTCATAAATTATATTTTGTGGTTTATTTAATTTCCCATATTTTTTGGCTTAAATTAATTCTATAATAATTTATTTATTTTTGACCAAATTAAACAATTAATTTTCAAAAATATTGAAGTTATATTTTATTTTTTATTTTTCAAGGGATTATTCAATGTTAATACAATTTTATAAAGTTTTAAAAATAACTATCACAACATATTAGAATTAATATAATTTATGAAGTAAAATGATTAAAATAATTTGAAAAATAAAAAATTACTAATGAAAATTAGTATTAATATAATAAATTATACATAAAATTATATGAATAATTTTAATAATTGTATGATGTTGAAATTAATTGTAACTACATATAATTAAATAATAAAAATTAAATTAATAAAAAATAAAAAATATATTATTTTTACATATTGCTGCAATTACTTGATTTATATGATAAAATAATTCATTTCTATTAAGCATTAACTAAATTACTTTGTGACAACATTGTTGGCATATTAAAATCGTCACCTAACTAATAGTACACACACACACACACACACACACACACACACACATATATATATATATATAAGTGTTTGTGTGTACGCGCGCGTGTGTTTGTGTGTGTGTATATGATAAGAAAATATACCGAAAATTATCAATTGTAATTTGATAAAATCATACCTATTCTAAAAAACGTGAAGTACATTTTGAAAAATGAAATCTTCCCATTAAAACTCCTTCAAATTCAATGGGTGATAATCCTTGAACTATTGACGTTTAACAATCAGTCGGTGATTGAATCTAATTTTGATTTATGTTGTTTCAATGTTGGGGCCAAAGTTTATTTTCAACCAGCAACAATAGGAAGAGGGGCCACAGAAAGATTAGATCTGATTATGTTAGAGATGCTTATACAAAGAGAAAATTGTTTTAGATATCATACTCATTCTTTTTTAATCCAAGATGTCCAAAACCAATATTTTTTAGGGACAGTTTGGCTAAGGTCTCTGTTAAGTTTCAAAATACACAAAACTTCCTGTCTTAAACTTGGTAAATTGGATCCTTGTTCATCAAAAATAATTAAAAAAAAAATCAAAAATCAACGTTAAAAAATTACCGAACTCCAAATTTTAATTATAATCATCTTCGTATTCATGTAAGAAAAGTACGGAAAATTCTTTAAAACAATTCATATTTCTGCAAAAATTCAGGATAACCTACAATTTTCAAAAAATTGTCGATATCACCACACTTATATTCAAATGTTGCATGTATTTATAAATGTTTTGCTAATTTCTTCAAACTTTCAAATTCAATCCTACACTTATTCAAACATGACATTATTGCAGAAAAATCATCAAAAAATGATGAACACTGCATATAAATGAAAAAAGTATTACTTTTAATAAAATTGCAAAAACAACAGTAACTATACAATAAAATTATAGATATGTCTACAGTTTTTGATATACTGAGATATGTCCGTAATACATTTGGGGATTTTTGCAGATATGAGCACTTATTCATAATAAGTGCGGATATTTCAGCAACTTGCTTTCCTTTACACAATACAGTATGGAATAGTTGCAGATACGTTTGCACTTGTTATTAATAAGTGCAGACATTTCAGTAACTTATTTTCCTATAACATCTCGTATTTTAAATTAAACAATAAAATTAAATCCATAAAATTTTCAAAATTTGGTCACGGAACTAGCGTCATTGTGTCCGTAACAATTTTCTGATCAATTTAGACCTATGACTTGCAGAAAACAGATTTGGAATGAAGAAGATATTATTAAATGAAGCTTCAAAACAAACATAAAAAGCGAACACACATAAAACAAATAGTTTTCAATGTTTTAATTTTGTGAATAAAAACGCAATGTGGTTTAGTGCTTGAGCACTTGCCTCCCAAGTTGTAACATGCGAGTTCGAATCCCACCAACGTCATGTTTTTCAATTATAGAGGACCAACCAAAAAGATGCATGTTCTAAGAGAAAAGTGTATGTTTATGTACATATAAGGAAAAATTATATATATAGGTGTATATGTATATGCATATATGTGTGTGTATATATATCTTATGATTTTTGTGCGCAGTGGAAGCTTGACAAAATGCCAAGAAAAATTGGTTCTTTATCACCCAATCACTTGAAGATGAATTTGATTGAAAAAAACACATAAATAATATCGGAAATATGAGCACACGATATTCCACCCAACCACCCTCTTTATTGATTAACTAATAAAAATTGTTTACAAACGATCTCAACTATCGTTACAAACAATTACAACTTGAACCAATAACCTTATTGAGAAATACGTAGAGAATATCTAATGGCTAAAAATTTGAGGAGAAAGACAATGAAGAATAATGGCAAATTTTCCACACCAAATGAAGAGATTAGCTAGCTCTTTTTATAGTGAGAATTGCTTCATGCCCAAGAAAAAATTGGCTTCATGCCCAATAAAACTTGGCTCCCAAAATATCTCCATATATGTTATAAAACTATTTGGTTAAGCACCAAATATCCTTGCAATAAATGTCCATAAATATAGCAACCAATATCTCTCCATAAAATCTAGCACCAAATCTCTTCATAAAATATAGCACCAAATCTCTCCATAAAATCTAACAACAAATCTCTCCACAAGATATGTAAGATTATTTGTTGCCCAAAATTGTGATTTGCGTATCACCAATTTCAACACTCCACCTCCATACCAAATCACAACATCTCCTCCACTCAAACAATAGTCCCTTAGCTCTCACTTTCAACCTTTCTTTCCCAATTAACACCATTACAAACCTCCACCATCGCCCACTAATGATGCACCTCCCTTATCCGTGCACCACGCCACTAGCGATCTTCAAAAGCATTTGTAATACCACAAAGACCTCCATCTCGTCTTTGTGGATATCACAACTCGACATCCGTCTTTCGCTTGACATGATCTCTTCATCTCCGGGATCCCTCGAGCATCATCAACATCTAGACAATTGTCGATACCATGATCCTCCACCTTAGGACCATCAGCGGTGACCATATTAACCTCTCCACCTTGCTGTGGACTAGGTTCTTCAACTGTCACCCGCCTTTCATTATTGACCACCGAACCGACCAAACTATATAGGTTTCCCTCCTCCAAAACTCCTCGCATCATCACACGACCACCCTTATTCACTCTCAAAACTCCACCTCGAGTCTCATAAGTGCAACCACGACGATCTAACTGACCGAGAGATATGAGGTTATGCGAACAAGTGGGTATGTGCCTCACACCGGCCATTTCTCTCACCACTCCATCATGCATCCGAAACCTAACAACTCCAACTCCATAAATTGGTAGTTCTACTCCATTGGCCGTCTTTATCATGCCAACACTCTTCTCATATGAAGAGAAACTTTTCACATCACGGCATATGTGAAAACTGGCTCCTGAATCCATCTTCCAAGGCTGCACAACACTAAATAGCACATCACATGAAGAATCGCTTTCGGTATCTTAAGCAAAACCTGCTTGTGCTAAATCATTATTATTATCACCTTGCGCCTTCTTCTTCTTCATATCTCGTATATATGAATAGCAATCATTGCGCTTGTGACCTTCCTTACCACAATAATAACAAGCACCTTTACCATTAGCCCCTTTCTTCTTTCTTCTTGTATCTTTCCCCGAGTCCCTTACTACCATCGCCTCAGTTTGAAACGATTTCAACTCCGACCCTTTTCTCCTTAGCTCCTCATTCAAAAGACTGCTTCGAACCGTTTCTAAAGAGATAGTTCCATTAGCATTGGAATTACTCAATGAAACAACCAAAGTCTCCCAACTTTCCGAAAGAGAACTCATCAACAAAAGAGCCTGCAACTCATCATCAAAATCGACCTTCATATTTGCCAATTGATTGATGACATCCCGAAACTCGTTCAAATGCTCTACAACAGACTTCTCCTCATCCAATCGAAGTTGCACCAACTTTCGAACCAGAAAAGCCTTACTTGTAGCACTCCTCGACTCATACAAAGATACTAATTTGTCCCACAATGCCTTCGCGGATTCACAACTAGCCACATGGTGGAATACAGAATCATCCAAATATTGGTGAATCAACGCAATCGCCTTTTTGTCCATTTTCTTTCACTTTCGCTCATCCATATTCGAGGGCTTCACCCCATCTCCATCAATGGGATTATGCAAATCATTGAGATATAGAATGTCCTCCTTCTTCTGCTTCCATATACCCCAGTTCTTCCCATTTAAAATAGCCATCTTTGAAAACGTCATCATCTCCGATATCTCCAATTTTCAATCCAAAAAACACTCCAAGCTATGCGATGATCTGGCTCTGATACCAAACTGTTATGATTTTTGTGCGCAACGGAAGCTTGAAAAAATGCCAAGAAAAATTGGATCTTTATCACCCAATCACTTGAAGATGAATTTGATTGAAAAAAAAACAACACAAATAATATCGGAAATATGTGCACACAATATTCCACCCAACCACCCTCTTTATTGATTCACTAATAAAAATTGTTTACAAACGAACTCAACTATCGTTACAAACAATTACAACTTGAACCAATAACCTTATTGAGAAATAGGTAGTGAATATCTAATGGCTAAAAATTTGAGGAGAAAGACAATGAAGAATAATGGCAAATTTTCCACACCTAATGAAGAGATTAGTTAGCCCTTTTTATAGTGAGAATTGCTTCATGCCCAAGAAAAACTTGGCTTCATGCCCAAGAAAAATTGGCTCCCAAAATATCTCCATATATGTTATAAAACTATTTGGTTAAGCACCAAATATCCTTGCAATAAATGTCCATAAATATAGCAACCAATATCTCTCCATAAAATCTAGCACCAAATATCTTCATAAAATCTAGCACCAAATCTCTCCATAAAATCTAACAACAAATCTCTCCACAAGATATGTAAGATTATTTGTTGCCCAAAATTGTGATTTGCGTATCACTAATTTCAACAATATATATATATATATATATATATATATATATATATGTGTGTGTGTGTGTGTGTGTGTGCATGTATATATAGTTAATTAATATATAAGTGTGTTTGTGTGCATGTATATATAGTTAATTAATATATAAGAGTGTGTGTGTGTATATACATGAAATTCAAAAGTAACACGCAATTAATCAAAACAAGTAAGAAATAAATTTGCGCTATTTGAATCTTGAAATAAATGGAGTTGTACATAAATATATACATGTAGATTTAAATTCAAAATTTGAACGTACATTAATACAAAAAATAATAATAGTAGAATGAATGAAAATGGGAAAGAAGATAACTTTAAGAGCATGTTTTAATTGCAACATTAATCGCGTAGAAATGACCCATGTTTGGGCCAGGCAGCGTAATCCATTTTGTGTGAATGGTTCATATTTTATTTGTTTTTATCAAATGAACAATGTTCTTCTGGGCCACTATAAATAAACTACCAGAGCTTAGCCTCCTACTCATTTTTTCGGAGAGGGCATCAAAGATCTTCCATTTCCTTTCTCCTCCGAATTCTTCAGAAATAAAAATATATATTAGCTTTAGGATTTTTGATTCAAGATTTAGAAGTGAAGATTGTAGCCTTAAGCTATTGATGCCTAGATCCTCAGTCAAAATAGATCTATAAACCCGAATTGAAAAGAAAGCAATGCAGACCCAAATCAGATCCAAAATATTAGAGTGCAAATCTCATGTGAGTGGATTTAAATTATATTTCCCAATAATGGTATATTGTACCATTTGATTCCTACTGGAATTTACAATATGTTCATCTTCTTCATCTTTTATCCCCTTTTGCATCAAAATATAGTTTATGTTAAATTTTGGTTATGCGCAAAATAAATAAAATTTTAGTTATGCGCAAAATGAATAAAATTGTAGTTATGCGCAAAATAAATAAAATTTTAGTTATGCGCAAAATGAATAAAGTTGTTATGCGCAAAATAAATAAAGATTGTGGTTGTGCGTAAAATAAACAAAATTGTGGTTGTAGGCAAAAAATTAAATTGTGATTAGGCGCAAATTCATTTGAATTGTGGTTACGCGCAAAGTAATTGAATTGTGGTTAAGCGCAAATTTAGTTAATTGTGGTTATGAACGTATTATGCCAAAAGTGTAATGAAAGGGAAATTTGAAAGTAGACAAACTTAGTAAGGCTTACTAAATTAAAATGATTGATACGGAATAAACAAGGTTTTATACAGTAAAATTTGTAGCAAAAAGGATAAGTTTGAGAATTTTCATGTTATTGGTAAAAAATCACTTTTCATACTTGAAATGGAAATAATGCAGAAAATTGTAGGGATTAAAGAAAAAGGGTATAATTCCAATTGTGTCCAATTTTACTGTAGTTATGCAAACAAAAGGGGAAAATTAAGTTAGAGACAGGAATTAATGTATATCAATTAAATTAGGAAGTTAGTAGTTGACTAGATTGATTGGTTAGGAAAAACAAAATATATTTCCATGGTTTGGTTTTAAAAAGAAGTGCAATACATAATTACAAGTTTAAAAATAAATAAAGATATGTATTAGTGTGAAGTAAGCATATTTGCTGTATTGCGCACTATAGCCTAAAGTAATTGAAAAAATATCTTGTAATTATGGGTTTCCAATACGATAATTACCGTAAGCTATGGAAATAGATTTTGTATAATTTTAATAACCAATCAATTAGGAATAAGTCTAATTTCCTAAAGAAGAAATTGTAAAGACCTAAATAAGAAGGGTAACATTGATGAATGGTATTATATAGGGAAAAAGGAATAAGAAACTTGTGAATTATGTAATGGGTTGGGAATGTAACCTTAATAAATCATATAATACGAGAATGTAATATAATAGGTAGGTTTGTCTTAGGGATGGGTTGGATTATAACATACAGGTTATAATTAAAAGATGAAATGGGAAGTTAGAGGCATACTATAATCGAATCTAGTCTACGTGAAATAAGTTTAATAAGCAAATCCTCGAATATATTTGTGGTAATATTATAACACGAGGTTATAACTAAAATGAAAAAGAGTAGAGTAGGCTTATTATTAATAAACTTATAACTGAGGAATTAAGTTTAATCAATATAATAATAAGCAGTGGTCTGTTCTGGCAGTGAAAGTTGATTAGGAAAAATAAGCGACCAACTAAAGCTAATAAACAAATAACTTGAATGTAGAATAAACAAGTAAATGTTTAAAGTAATTAGCAAGGTGTAAGTAAAACAAGTGCGTAATTGAAGATTAGGCATAAGTTCTAATAATGTAATGATGAGATGTGCTTGGACCAAGCCATACGTATTTGAGGATGAAGAGCCCAACGGGGTAGATTATCATTGGTGTCTGGAGGCACGAGAGGAGCACGTCCAATTTATTACTCGACTGGACTAGAAGGGAGAGTGAGACATCTATAGATCGTGAGGATACTTCGAGATGGCCCTCTATGGTAGGCCTAATGAAGTTATACCCACAGGGGCATTGTCAGTTCGGTTCCATCAAGTGAGTTTTCCTTGGCTGCATCTTTGACGGTGGGCAACCTAAAGACTAATTGGAATGATATTAGGATGATTCAGGGGTTGTCTTAAGAGGGGAGGCTTCGTGGTCAGGACACAACAAAGGATAGTAGGTCGTCGAATACCGGCCGTCAGTCGGAGCATGTGCAAGAAAGACTGGAGAGCCAAGAGGCCAATCTTCGTGGTCAGGACCCAACAAAGGATAGTAGGTCGTCGAATACCTGTCGTTAGTGAATGGAGGTAAGCCAAGAGGCCAATGATCTTTTACCATCGGTCATTGGATGATGGACCACATTTTTTTTAGATTGGATGGTAGGGCACTGTTTAGCTCTTTGAATAATCTTTAATTAGTTGGGTTAGGCTGGGTGGGGCCTTAGAGAGCCACAGAAAGAGATAGATCTATCTTTAGATATATGTATTGTACGCCTAATGAGGTTGTCCCTTACAAATATGCAAAAAGCCCCCGACTGAGTTCCTTGGCGGAACTCAGGGAATAGGGTGCCCATATGGCACAACAGTAAAGGCTTATTCGCTATTGCAATGTAGCCTGGTATGCTTTCGTGATGTAGCATCGGAGCTCCAGTATGTTTTCGTAGTACGATAATGAGGACCACTCGAGGAGGGTCCTACGGGGATTACCTCAATATATTGTACATATGGCTAAATATATATTATTTATTAGGTTAATCTACTGGGGAGTAGATGGGTACGAGTTATGTGAAAAAATCGAAAGTATATTGTGAGATAGACTTGAATAATTTAATAAATGTGAGCCAATGATAGAATGGTATATGTAGTGTTATTTGTAGAAAGTATAATTTTTTTCATTTACCAGAACTTTTCTTCTGACCCCCTCCTCATAACAAACCCGCAGGTTAGACTGGTGGTTGAGATCTGCAGCTTAGAGATACTTGTTAGATAGTGTCATTATATTGGTAAGTCTTTACCTACGGTTATATTTTATTCTCTTCCACTGTGAAATTTCTATTTTGAGCTCTGATATATTTATCTTTGAATTTCTACCGGTTACCAAACAAACCAACTCTAATTTCGATAGATTTGGGTTTTTGTAAAAAAAAAAACGGGTCTATTGAAATTTGGTTTGTTACTTTCCTTTTCCAATATTAGTAATACGCTATGGAATAGTTATTAATATGTATACACATTTTTACAATAAGCGCATACATTTTAGCAACTTTTTTCCTTTTCCAGTAATATTCCATTATTAGTCAAACCAAAAGGCATGACTGACCACTCAAAGAAACTGTCTGGAGTTCTGAAAGCAGTCTTATCAATATTATCCTCTTCCACTCTCAACTGATGAAATCTCGTGGTCAAATCTAATTGCAAGAAAACTGATGTGCCTTCTAGCTGATCAAACAAGTCATCGGTCCTTGAAAGTGGGTGCCTATTCTTCTTGGTGGGCTTATTCAACTCCCTATAGTCGACGCATAGACGAAGTGAGCCATCTGCCTTGGTCGCAAAAACGATTGGAGCTCCCCACTCAGATATGCTCCTTCTAATGAATCCCTTCTCCAATAGCTCCCCTATTTGCTTGTTGAGCGCCCTCCTCTCCCTAGAATCCATGTGGCATACTGGTACAGCGACTGGCTTCACATTCTCTACCAATTAAATCCGGAAGTCTATCTCATGCCTTAGAGGTAATTCCCTAACCTCTTCAATCATGTCCGGATAATCTCTGACTACGGATACTGATCAAAGATCGTCTACAGAAGCATTAAAAAAAATTGGCAGTAGTTCAAAAATTCACGAAAATACGTTACTACAGTAAAATAGGGACCCGGTTTACATTGAAACTTAGGAAGGGATCTGTTTTGCACTAAGTTTCATTATAAGGATGTGTCCCTTATTTTTAAATCTTAACCCGGGTTTCCTGTACCATCTCATTTCAACCAAAAGTTTGACCCTATGGTGGGCTTTAGATCCTTTTAAGCCAAGAATAAAATATTATGTAATTAACTAAAATTTTATTGCTTACAGATGCCATATATCGACCGATATACCTATAATTCTTGTAATTATATTAGATAATTTTTTTTCATCAAATCATAGTCAAATTTTACAATAAATATTTCATAAGTATTAGCTAATTTAATTATTTTGTAATAATTTTTTTTGAAAGCAAAAATGTGGGATCCTCTAAAAGGAAGAGAGAGAGAGAGAGAGCGCGCGCGCGCACACGCACACACACACACACACACACAGATATATATATATATATATATGTATGTATGTAGCAGACAACAATAACTGCCAACATGCCTGACAGGTAACTAATAGTACATACCCAACTCAGACTATGACCATAGGTATAGGAGGTAGATGGATGAGCTCCGGATAAACCACCGCCCATCATACTTCAAAATCGAGTTCCGGTAAGGCCACCACCCGATTATGAAGTATATCTACTCCTAGATAATACAATAGTCACTCCAAAAAAATACAACCAAAAATACATATGAACAGTACAGCATAATCAAAAAAAGGACTCTCCAGAATTGCTCTCCAGCAAGATCCACAACGAAAATCAACCGGCCTGTAACCTGAAAAAGACTAAACAAAAAGTAAGCTAACAACACACACACACACACACACACATATATATACATATATACACACACATACATATATGTATGTATGTATATAATATATATCCATATATATGTGGATAAAATAACACCATAAGATCGTAAGAAACAACTATAACAATCATTAAAATTAGATATCAATAACAAATGCAGATTCTATTATAATTAAAATACTTATTAATCCTAATAAACAAATTCAAACTATTTCTAACTTTAACTAGAAATCTTACAAACATAGGATCCCTAATTATTTTATAATGAGGGTTAGTCATCCAATCTAAACAAAAAGTTATGATCTTAATAATTAATTTATCTATAGAATTAGAATGAAACATTCTTTGATTTTTATCAAACCAAATAAACCAACTTATAATAGTTACTAAAGAATCTAGCACATATCTACATTTAATATTAAAATCAAATCTAAAACAATTCCAATAACAATCAAAATTCCTAAAATGATTAGAACAGTAAAAAGTTCTTAAAACCATATTTAAAAAATTATTTTGTAATAATTATAAACTGATCAATTCATTTGATCAATGAAGAATTTATTGTCTTGGTTATATGACACCATTGATGTAAATTTAGGTAGTGATTAATATCATATTAATTGAATATTAATGTTCGCATGTCATTAGCAGATGATGCAACGTTTTGGTCGAATTTATAATTTACTTAGTTTTAGTAAAATCTAATTTAACCTTTTTAAGCATATTTGATTGTCACTGTTACTTGTACTAATTCTCTTTGTTGTAACTATATCACTTTGTACTTAGGAATTTGATGATGGTCATATCACAGTTTAACTCATATTCTACTCTATAATCCAAACACAAAGTCCTTGGCTATTATTAACCAAAATGCTCTAGATTGAGATTTGACTTTGATTAACTTTAGGTGACTGTAACACTAACCATATATAATTGAGTAGACGAACTATCTCTTGAATAGAACTTCACTTCCAATACATCTGCTCACGATGGACATCATTCCATGATTTGACTAAAATCATATTAGAGCTTTCATATTGATGATTAACGGTATTCTTAAGTCGAGATAACTATGTGAACCAAGCACAATGATATTTTCTGATTGACCTTAGTTATATTAACCAACATAAATTGTCGAGTGAGTCATTCCACAGTTATCTAATAACTATTAATATGTAACATTTTGGTTCCCTCGACATTTAAGAGTAATGCAATTCATAATATTTAGATAGCGTTACGTACTCTAAACTGAACGATACATCGGTATGTTATCTTGATGCGTCTTAACTAGGAACATTAAAATGGTATTTTTTTTATTGTGATAAATTACTCACTTAAGTACTTTTTAACTAATTGCAAAAAAATACCATTTAAGGGTTTTCTATTAAAACTTTTCACAAAATTAATTAATCAATATAAGATTTATATCAAATATATCATAAAAAGAAAACACCTTTTATTTCGAATAATATTGGTTGTCGATTTATATATATGTAACAATTACATTATTACCATGGAGCATAGATTTATATAAGTCTCTCATTGCACATAGGGTCCGTTATGGAATCTTATTCCAACTTCTCAAATCATTTTCCCGAAAATTGATCTAGTTAGTCCCTCTACAAATCGGTATGTTGTTATATTTAACTATTTACTCTGTCAATCAACTCCTCCTGACATTGATAAGCTTCCTTTGCATGTAAAGAAATTTGAAGTAATTCTCTCAATTTTTGGTGATCTCTAAGTTCTTTTATAAACTAAATTGTAACATCGTTATCATAAAACAACGTTCTGGGATTCTCAAATTTTGAATTACCTTTAGCTTGGTTATAAATTTGAACGTTATATCTATAAACATAGTTTTTATTTTGATGATATCTATGGCAATATACTTAGCCGGTTTTCATTAAATCAATTCTTTCACTTGGATTATTTCCAATTTGAAGATTTTTAGCTTGAATTTATCATCAAGGCATTATACTCAATATCACTTACAAAATTTTTATTTTGAACACTTCTTCGTAAGAAGTTCATGGTTTGTATAAAAAATTCTCTGTAATTTCATAAAATGCGAGAATACTTCAAATAACCATCTAATGATATCAATTTGAATTTGATATTTTCTTCATGTATCAAACACATGAACAAATCAAAGTATTATGGACAAAATATCCATGATAACTCCTTTGCTATTGCGTAAGGAATCCTTCTTACTTGTTTGGTATTAAACATTCCTATAAGGCGTCCTTGCATATCGATTTGGGACATTTCCAATATCTTTCATACTTGCTTTGAAAGATATATTCTGTAAACCCAACATTAAATATTAAAGCAACTAAGACTAATTTTAACAAATACACCATTTAAAATAAGTAACGTGTTGTTTAATTTTAGTTTAGAAATATAAATGTAGTTTTATGTTCTTTCTTATGAGCACATGCTTCATCTGCATTTTAATTGATTACCAGACTATTTGATATTTCTATCAAAATAATTATTTAATTCCAATACAACAACAACAATAACAACAACAAAGCAATATATCCCAAAAAAGTTGGGGTTGGCTAGATATGGAACCCAAAATTAAAATAAAATAAAATTAATAATGATGGTAATAATATATTTATAAAGGGTTTAAAATAACCAAACAAATAAAAAGTTGTCCGATAAAGGTTTTTTTTTAAAATAATAATAATAATAAGTAAAAAGGTTCAATAAAAGTGAAATAAAATCTAAAATAGTAATAAAAAGTAAAAAGGTCCAGTAAACGTGAAATAAAGTCTAACAAAAAAAAAACCTAAGGTTCTGGTACATGGATTGCCAATTTCCATGCACTCCTATCAACTACCATCTCTTCCGATAAACTCCAGTTACTTAAATATCTCTTTATTATCTCCTCCCATGTCATTTTAGGTCGACCTCTACCTCTCTTTGGGCCTTCGGCGCGGCCTAGAATTCCAACGCGTACAGGTGCATCGTATGGTCTACGTTGGATATGTCCAAACCATCTCAAGCGGTATTGGACTAACTTCTCTTCAATAGGTGCAACTCCAAGCTTTTCCCGAATATCCTCATTTCTAATCCGATCTCGTTTGGTATGCCCACATCTCCAACACAACATTTGCATCTCTGCTACGCTTATCTTCTGGACGTGTTGCCTCTTAGTAGGCCAACATTCTACACCATATAACATTGCAGGCCTGATTGCTATCCTATAGAACTTTCCTTTAAGCTTCCGAGGAATCTTCCGATCACAGAGAATGCCAGATGCTAGTCGCCATTTCACCCATCCCGCTTGACTTCTAAAACTAACATCCTTATCAATCTCTCCATCAAACTGCAACATAGATCCTAAGTATCGAAATGATTCCTTCTTGGGTACTACTCTACCAGCCAGGGTAACATCTCCGTCATCTGACCTGACATTGCTAAACTCACACTTCATATACTCTGTTTTAGTTCTGCAAAGCCTGAAACCCTTTGATTCCAAGGTCTCCCTCCACAACTCCAGTTGTCGATTAACCCATATTCTACTTTCATCAATCAGCACAACATCATCGGCAAAGAGCATTGTAATAACCCGGAAATGCGAGCCAGTTTAAAAATTTTATTTTGGCAATTTTAACGAATTTTGAATATTTAAAGTAGATTATTTTAAATAATATCGACGAAAAATTTATTTTGAATAGGAATAGAACGAATATATATATATATATATATATCGTCGATAGAATATAAATATTTATTTTAAATTATAAAAGGAATTGAAAATGGTGCGGTAGTTCGATAATTCGATTTCAGACTTCAAATGAACATACCGGGTGCAAAATAAACCGGATTTTGGCGAAACCAAAAATAATAGGATCTATTTGAGAATATCTTTCCAACGAATCCGAAAAATCAAAATTTCATAGCGGGAATCAAAAGTTATGGTTAAATGAATTTTCAGAATAGTAACTATGGAATTTCGGCCCTTAAAAATAGCCATTTTGCAAACGACCTCGGATTTCGACGAAACCACTTTTGTTGGATCTGTGATGTCAAATTATTGTTAGATTCCAATTTTCATAATTTTTCGAATCAATATGTGAGAGTGGCAAAGGAAAACGCGTTTGACCAGTTTCAGTTGATTTTAATCGACTGGAAAATGACCAGAAAAACGGTCTCAGAATTTGACAAAACTAGTTTTGTTAGGACCGTATCGTCAATACGAAGCTAGAAAATATATTTTTTGGAATTTTTCGAGTTAGTATGTGGCCCTTGTAAATTGAAATGTGCGTTCAAATTGAATATATATAGATTTATATTTTAAATTCAACGGAAACTGATCGTAACGATCGAATTGGCCTACGTGACATATCCCATTGTGTTCAGAATGAGGGTAATTAGCTAGGGACAACAGCCGTTGGGCCTCGATTGGAGTTCGAATTAAAAAGTCAACTTTTTGAATTTAAAAATAAATAAATATATAAATTATTATATAATTCCCTCTTACCCCTAGCTTTCTCTCCCGACCTTAAGATTGAAAAAAAAAGAAGAAGAGAGAAACGGGATCTCCACCTCGTCGTTCTACCCATCTCCGTCGCCATCGGAGGCGCGCCTCACCCCAGCGCCGCTGACGAACCTCCTTCCTCCTCTACCGCCTGCTTCCTCTCTCTTCTCTCCCATTTCCGATCACCCCAACCCCAAATCGAACAGCACCCTACCTCGCACCGCCACCGAACTCCCCTTCCTCTCCTCCTCCGGCCTGCAGCAACACCGACTGTCCAGCTCCTCTCTCCGCCTCGTTGAAGCCCCCACAGCCGGAGAACCCATCGCGTAATACCCCCGACGAACCCTAGCTCCTCCTCCCTCTTTGAATAGTGAGTTTTCAGTTTTTTTGTTTATATAAAATTCTGATTTTTGTTTATTTAAAATTCTGATTTTTAATTTATATGAAGGTAGGATTATTATAACGATAAGTTTAGTTATTTTTATCATATAAAGAATTGATTTTTAATATGAAATCTTCATATATGTAGCAAATAGGAGAGGAGATGTTTTTGTTTGTATAAAAATATGATCTTTTCTTAGTAAAAATATAATTTTTATTATACAGAAAGGTTAAAAATATAATTTTTATTATACAGGAAGGTTAAAAATATAATTTTTATATTATAGAAAGGCTAAAAATATTACCTTTATATAGTAGAGATTATAAAAATACGATTTTTATATTATATAGATAATAAAAATTCGATCTTTATATAAGAAGTAGAAATATAAAAATATAATTTTTATATAGAATGAAGCGTTATAAATATATGAAGTTAAATAAAAATGTGAACTTTTATATATGCAGCGAATAAAAATATGACCTTTATATAGTAGAAGATATAAAAATACTATTTTTATATAAGTAGTGTATTGAAAATATAATTTCTATATAATAGAGAATATAAAAATATAATCTTTATATTTGAAAAGGCAAAATCTTTATATATAATAGCGGTGTAAAAATAGAATTTTTATCTATGTAGTAGTAGTATAAAAATATATTTTTTATATACATAGCAACAATATAAAAATGTGATTTTTATATATGTAGTGGCTACGGGCAACGAAAGTGACAAAAGACGAAAAGATGAAGACTTCCTACATAAGAAGAGTCGTGGCGTTTGTGATAGCTTTGGTGAGAACTTCTCACCTTTTAAATTTTCTTTTTCTAGTTATATTATAATATATACTAGGATGCAGACGGTGTTTAGTAGCACCCGAGACCACTGTCCACAGACCATGGACTTGTTTGTTTGGTTGCATAGATTAGTTAGATTATTTGATTTGAAGTTAGTTGTTTGGTGAATTGAAATTGATTATATTGATATGTGTATGGCGTGGGCCATCACTAGACCAGGGATAAGGCTAGGCCTTGTCCCGTTTCTAGTATCGTGTCGTTATGCCGCCGAAATTTTCTAAAATAAGTTAGAAAAATAAAGATATCATTTTATTTAATAAATGAACCGAATAGAATATTCATAGGTTGAATAAAATAATTTGGTCGTTAAAAATATAATTTTTAACGTGAACGTGAATAAATAAATATTCATTTACAAACCGGACGGTTTGTTTATGCACACCTATTTGAAGGACATTGATTGGGACGATAAATTTTACACATCGCCCAACTGCACAAATAAAAATCTGTGTTTGTTGATTTGAAACCCCACATGGGTATTGGGATAAAATACGGCATACACAAATCCCAGTAATTAGTTATATGTCGATCGATTGATTGACAGGCTGTTATAAGCGTTAGATATCTATATTTGATGCTTATACAGAGTAGTGCACTTTGGATGATGGTTGATTATTTATCGTTGCTATTATATACATGTGGTATGGAATCCATATAGTTAACACTATATGGTGATTGATTGGGCCTCATTCCAATTTAGAAGATAAAAAATAATATAAAATAAAGGTTCATGTGTTGACCGTACTCATCCGTTGAGATTAGTCATGTGTTGAACGAAATATTTTAACAATAAAATTTACATCTTTATATTATAAAATAATGGTTCATGTGTTGACCGTACTCATCCGTTGAGATTAGTCATATGTTGAATGAAATATTTTAACAATAAAATTTACATCTTTATCATGTATAAAATTAAAAACTAACTGGGAAATAGATAAGATGAGTGGTCTCCGGGATATTGATCTGATGTTAGTTTCGGCCTTCGGGGTTAATATTTAGGGAATCGTTCTCTTACTAATTTACGGTTGGAGTCTGATTTGAAATCAAACGATAGATACCATAATTTTTATAAAATATATTAAATAACAAAAATAGTCACACGTGGACAGTACTCATTCATTGAGATTAGTCATGTGTTGACAAAAATATAGAGTCATGTATTGAATAGAATAAATATTCATTTGTTGAATAGAATAACGGAATTATTGAAATATATAAAGCCGTGTTGATTAGAGATGCGCTATTTTGACGCGAACGATATTTATATCGATTATATTCGTTTTATAATGAATATTGAAAAGAGATTTAAAAATCGAATATATAAAAAACGAATTTGATTTGAATTGAATAGAAAACTAATTCGAATTGAATTGAATAGAAAACTAATTCGAATTGAATTGAATAGAAAACGAATTCGAATTGAATTGAATAGAAAATGAATTCGAATTGAATTGAATAAAAAATAAATTCGAATTTAATTGAATATAAACCAATTTCGAATTGAATTGAATATGAACAAATTTCGAATTGAATTGAATATAAACCACATTCGAATTGAATTGAATATAGAATGAATCGAGATTTGAATTGAATTGGAAATGGAAGTTGAAATGTTTTTGAAACGAATTTAAAATTATTTATAAAATTCGTTTTAAATAGAAATCGACGAAATATATATTATATATATAATATAATGGCCTGAATAGAACGCGCCACGCCGCGGCAGTTCGTGAATTTCGACCATTGACTTCGAACGGACATTACGGGAGATCCGACCGTCAGATTCTCCTAAAACTGGAACCGTTGGGTTCGTATCGAAAAGAGCTTTCTAACGAATATTAGAAATTTGAAATCTAACGGTTGAATTTGGAGATACGTCCAAATAAAATTTGGAAAAGGTCGTTGTAAGTGCAGTTCGATGGCCGTTGATGGAAATCGACTATACGGGCCTTGATAAAATTATTAAAAATAGTAATAATTTGTGTAAAATCATAAGAAATGATTTGGGAAAAATTGGGATGAAAAACTCCATATTTGAAAAGATAAAAATAGTTTTTTATCGAAATGAACTAGTTTTGAACTAAAATTAAACCTGTTTATTTTTAAATAAATAAATTGGATTTGAAACGGGTTTTAAATAGAATTGATTTGTGGGTTTATCGTGAACGGTGTTTTAAATAACACTAGTTCTTTAACCCGATAATAAATAGAATGTGATTTGGGTTTATCGTGAACTGTGTTTTAAATGACATTAGTTCTTTAACCCACTAAAAGGAGTTTTAATGAATCTGCAATTAGATTGAAATGTGAATTGATAATGAAAATTATCAAATTCGGAAAGTGAGCGAGAATGGAGTATCACCAGTTTTGCTCCAAAGCGATACTTAAATCTTTAATTAGATTTGAACGTGAAATGGTAATTAATTTTACCGATAACACTGTGTTATTAGATATGGAGTATTACCAGTTTTGCTTCATGGGATGAATAGGTTGGGATTGGGAAATAAAATAAATAATTACTTCGGTGTGGTTCGCTAATCTCGACTAGTTTGGAGAACCGTAATCTGGTTTGAAATGACATCCAAAGGAAGATTAAAGAATAAATTTAAAGAATTTATCTTTGATAAAATTAATGGGAACCTTTCCCTAAGAATATGAAATTTAGAAACTAGCTATAGGTTAGCTAAGAAGAATGGTTTCCTGGGTATTGATCTGATGTTGGTTTCGGCCTTCGGGGTTAATATTTGGCAAATTGTTTTCTTGTTGATTTACGGTTAGTGGCTGCTAAATTGGAATGAGGCGTATGTTGTGTTTGTGTAACATTTGTTTACTATATACGCGGGTTATTCAGAAAGGCCGGGTTATACCCATTCTGAATAACCGATTCGACGATAAGTCGAAGATGAAGACGGTGGTCGAAGACCGGAAGTCTTCACATCGTTTGGGTGATTACTGATGATCTTGATTGGGTTGTACACCCAAGATGAGGGAACCAGTTGGTGATCGTCCAGACGTACTTGGAGATCGATGGATATGCGAGGAAAGTCCCTTCGGTTTCATTCAGACCCAGAACGAACTTGTAAATGGATTGTGTGTCTGACATTGGATTTTATTCTATGTTGATTGATTTCTGTTAGATATATATCTGTTTGGCGGCGGAGAATTTATTCTTTTGCTTAACGCCCTTCTTTGAGACGTACGAGCTTAGAGGTTATATATCGATAGATATCAATCACATGGCATGAATTGCCTGTGTGGCACGCCTAAGTGGCAATTGATCAAGGCTTCTGTTGAAAAGCAAAGTCTTGTGGTTGATGATCAAAGCACGGCCTACGTGGCATAGCTTTGTGTATAGCGTGGATTCGCGAGCCTCACACCTCGATATGAGTCAAAAAGGGGATACGGACCATTGGGAGAACACGACGTTTCTTTCTAGCTTTGGTGGTGTCAGTGACTTACCAGCCCTGACATTTATATACTTTTCACCTATGTGGTTTTTGGAATGAGGCGCCTCGATTTTAGGTCTATAAGGACCGGGAAACGTGTGTTCAGGAATAACTAATCCTCAAACGTAAGAGAGGACCGGCCCAACCGATCCAAGTGGCTGCCCAGAGTGTGTAGCCCTGGGACATTTGCTAGAGTGTCTCGAAGCGGAGAGGATCTTGCCCCTTGCCTCGACTCATGACGGAAATCCAATTTCCAATACGTGTATTTCGGTTTTATTTGTAGAGCCTAGTATGGCGACATAGTGGGATGGGGCACTTATGCCGTCTATGATTGATACTTATGATTTGAAGTTGTTTTATACACTATACACTTACAATAGTATCAAATGATTAGTTTTAAACGTATCAAGCATTCTTGGCTATTATAAGGTAAAAACCCTATCCTCCGGCTTGCGTTGCATTGGGTGATGGGACCTGAGTCTTATAATAGCTTCATTTTTCGTAAAAGCATTGCGTTGTCTTTTCTATGCACTGGTATTCTTGGGAGGAAACCCGTTCCGTGTTATACGGTGTGGTCCCTTGAATTACTCTCTTTTAAAGTAAAGTTTTAAGTAACTGTTTTAGTTCTCACACCAGTCACATGACTGGCCTGGAGTTTATTGTTTTAACCTAAACTCTGGTTGCCCTTATTTTCGACACGGGCAGCTAGTAGTTTTGGCTTTGCAGATTTATATCCACAGGATCCTGATTTACAGCTGGAACGATGCTCAGAAAGCTCTGTATCCGTGCATTACTTTCAGTTGTGTTTTATATTATTTTTCCGCTGCTATGTAATTTATTGTAATCTCTGATATTTATCGAATGTAATTTATTTAATTATAATCTGTATATTCTTGTGTCTGATGGAATTATTGTAATAACAATGAAATGTTGTTCCGTCTGCGTTCATTTGTGTGTTGTTCTCAAAGTATCCGCTCTTTCCTTCACAGGGAAGTAACGGGTTCTTACAGTGGTATCAGAGCTTTGGTTTACAGAGCTTGAGAACAAGATACATTAGAACCATACGAAAGAATTCATCAGATATTGGATTAGTAATATCCAATTAGAATGACTCATTAGAGATTGGATCAGTAGTATCCTAGAACGAGTGTGAAGAGTATATTTTTCAATTAAAACAATTTTGTTTTGAAAATTTAAATCGTTTTATACGTATTTGAATATTTATTTATATTGAATTTGGACAATCCAATATATAAAGATTTTGCATATACGCGTCATGAACGTATATTCGAAGTTTTAATATATTAGATAGATATAGAATCACACTTTAGACACCCGGAGATGATTCTGATGATTGATATATCATCATCAGAATTTGTGTTCGTGTTTCGAAAGTGAGATATCTATATATTTCCATCAGGCTGGTGTGAGAACCAAAACTTATATAGATAGATTTATTGTTGTGATTTGGCATCAAAAACATGATTTTCTGTATATATATCAAAGTTATGAATTTGAAAGGTTAATTCACTAATTGATTGATGGTTGTGTTGTTTGTTTGATAATTTTTAACCATTATGCCAAATTGAACCGAATATTGAATTATATTGAAAATTTGTCGCATTTGCTTGCATATACATGTACTTACATTGAACAGGTCATAGCAAGGAGGCTAGAGCAGAGAATAAAATTTGTTTGCCCGACAAATAGGTACATGTTTATCATAATTTACTGTTTTATTTGGGTGATGATGATTTTATGAGCCGATTGGCTAGCCGCTTGGCTTTTTCTTTTTATTTTTGAGATCAGAAGGCCTATATGGCAATTTCGGGATTTTCCCGGTGCTCCTGGTGCAGGGGAGGTTATGGTAAAATAATTCGAAAATTTAGGGTGTTAGCTAAATTTTTGAAAATTTTGAAAAGTTATTAGAAACTTAAAAGTTGAAGAACTTAAGCCGTAATCAAAATACTGAAAGTTGAGTTGGTTTGTAAAACAACTTTCGACTTCGTTCCTTTTCGAGGATGAAAAGTTTTAAGTGGGGGAGATTGTAATAACCCGGAAATGCGAGCCAGTTTAAAATTTTTATTTTAGCAATATTAACGAATTTTGAATATTTAAAATAGATTATTTTAAATAATATCGACGAAAAATTTATTTTGAATAGGAATAGAACGAATATATATATATAGATCGTCGATAGAATATAAATATTTATTTTAAATTATAAAAGGAATTGAAAATGGTGCGGTAGTTCGATAATTCGATTTCAAACTTCAAATGAACGTACCGGGTGCAAAATAAACCGGATTTTGGCGAAACCAAAAATAATAGGATCTATTTGAGAATATCTTTCCAACAAATCCGAAAAATCAAAATTTCATAGCGGGAATCAAAAGTTATGGTTAAATGAATTTTCAGAATAGTCG
Source organism: Allium sativum (assembly GCA_030737875.1). Classification (NCBI taxonomy): domain Eukaryota; kingdom Viridiplantae; phylum Streptophyta; class Magnoliopsida; order Asparagales; family Amaryllidaceae; genus Allium; species Allium sativum. The sequence continues at coordinate 741,592,921 of CM060916.1, read as the reverse complement.
CTATGGAATTTCGGCCCTTAAAAATAGCCATTTTGCAAACGACCTCGGATTTCGATGAAACCACTTTTGTTGGATCTGTGATGTCAAATTATTGTTAGATTCCAATTTTCATAATTTTTCGAATCAATATGTGAGAGTGGCAAAGGAAAACGCATTTGACCAGTTTCAGTTGATTTTAATCGACTGGAAAATGGTCATTTTTCAAACGGTCTCAGAATTTGATGAAACTAGTTTTGTTACGACCGTATCGTCAATACGAAGCTAGAAAATATTTTTCTGGAATTTTTCGAGTTAGTATGTGGCCCTGGAAAATTGAAATGTGCGTTCAAATTGAATATATATAGATTTATATTTTAAATCCAACGGAAACTGATCGTAACGATCGAATTGGCCTACATGGCATATCCCGTTGTGTTCGGAATGAGGCTAATTAGCTAGGGACGACAGCCGTTGGGCCTCGATTGGAGTTCGAATTAAAAAGTCAACTTTTTGAATTTAAAAATAAATAAATATATAAATTATTATATAATTCCCTCTTACCCCTAGCTTTCTCTCCTGACCTTCAGATTGAAAAAAGAAAAGAAAAGAAGAGAGAAACAGGATCTCCACCTCGTTGTTCTACCCACCTCCGTCGCCACCGGAGGCGCGCCTCACCCCAGCGCCGCTGACGAACCTCCTTCCCCTTCTATCGCCTGCTTCCCTTCTCTTCTCTCCCATTTCCGATCACCCCAACCCCGAATCGAACAGCACCCTACCTCGCACCCCTCCTTGCGCCGCCACCAATCTCCCCTTCCTCTCCTCCTCCGGCCTGCAGCAACACCGACTGTCCAGCTCCTCTCTCCGCCTCGTTGAAGCCCCCACAGCCGGAGAACCCATCGCGTAATACCCCCGACGAACCCTAGCGCCTCCTCCCTCTTTGAACAGTGAGTTTTCAGTTTTTTTGTTTATATAAAATTCTGATTTTTGTTTATTTAAAATTCTGATTTTTAATTTATATGAAGGTAGGATTATTATAATGATAAGTTTAGTTATTTTTATCATATAAAGAATTGATTTTTAATATGAAATCTTCATATATGTAGCAAATAGGAGAGGATATGTTTTTGTTTGTATAAAAAAATGATCTTTGCTTAGTAAAAATATAATTTTTATTATACAGAAAGGTTAAAAATATAATTTTTATTATACAGGAAGGTTAAAAATATAATTTTTATATTATAAAAAGGCTAAAAATATTATCTTTATATAGTAGAGATTATAAAAATACGATTTTTATATTATATAGATAATAAAAATTCGATCTTTATATAAGAAGTAGAAATATAAAAATATAATTTTTATATAGAATTGTAACACCCCGTAATTCTATTAATATTAATATTCACAAATTAAAGAATAACTAATCTCAGACGTGAGAATTGTGGGAAACGATTGCGCCATTGTGTTCGTCTCGGAATTCTGGTTGAAATAGAGTCCGAGTTTGCGTGATTTGGACTTCGTATGAAGAAGTTATGGCCATCGGAAGTTTCAAAAAATTCAAAACAGCTCGCAGGAATTTTAAAATTCAAAACAGAAAATGCAGAGGCGGGCTGGGCGGGAATTTTCCCGCCCAGGCAGGTCGACTTGGGGGTCGACCTCCCCCCCCCCCAGTTCGACTACCATGTCGACCTCCCCCCCCCCCCAGGTCGACTATAGTGTCGACCTGGGTGTCGACCTGGTTTTGGCGGCTAGGGTTTTGGCTGAGTCTGTTTTTGACTGAGTGATGACCCATTAGGGTTTTGACCTAATCTGGTTGGCTGGGATTAGTTCTGTGTTGATCTGACGGTCTAAAATAAATCCTAACTCTATAAATACCTAGGTAGTCTCTCACCCTAATTCATAAGAAAAATAGAATAGCTACTGTCATACCGCCGCCATGGAACTCAGTGGAGCCGCCGCCGACTAAGAAGGAAGAAAAGCTAATTCAATTCTAATTCTCTCAACCCTAAAGCAAAGCAAAACTCTCTTTTCTTCTCTAAATTGTGAGTATGATGATCTTAACAAGATTATTATCATTTTAATTAGGTTAAGTCATGAATGGATTATGAGTAGATGATGTGAATTGTCATATATGTTGTTGTAAACCTTATGCTATCATGTATGTTATTAATCCTATGCTATGTGGTGATGATATCCTATATGTTGTAAATCATGCTATGATGATGTTATGTATGTTGAAAGTTTCTATGCTAAGTTGTGATAAATCATACATGTTAAAAAGCCATGATGGTACTATTTATGCTAGTTAGTTCATATTAATTAAATCATCATGTTTGGGCTATGTTGATCTATATGACAAGTCACATATGCAAGTTAGATTGATTAGAAAAATTATGAATATATGCCATGACATCTGTTATGACATCTAGAATTATGCTATGACATATGTGATATCCTATGCTAGTTCACACCATCATTATGTTGCCTGAAAACCCCATATGCATGTTTATGTATAGATTTGGGCTATGATCATATCATGTAAATTGAGGCATTTAACAAGTTGACACCTTTTGATCCTTAACATGTGTAGTTTATGCAAGTTTCACCCCTATTATGATTAAATTTATTTTAATTGTCTATATGTTGTGATAATTTATCTTTGTGCTATGTGTTAGACTATTCAAGTCTAGCCTATAGTATGCATTGAATAAGCGAACGTATAAACGTGGGGTAGGGGTAATATTAAGGATCTAATATTAAAAAGTTGGGGTGCAATTGATATGATTTTGCATGCCATAAGTGGACGGCCATAATTGAGTCAATTATGGACACCATTAAAATTGGAAGTAATTAATAATTTGAATAGGGAATTACTAAAACTCGGGTAAAAGATTATAAGTGTTAATCAATGCTTAGGACACGAGGTTGGAATCGTTTGTGAAGTAAACCTGCCCGGACCCGCCCGACAAATCTAGTGGTCACAAATGTCAGCCTAATGTGAGAGGTCCTAGGCCTAAACTAAAGCATAACAGTTGTAAAGACACGAGGTTAGACTCTTTTATGGTGTAAGACTGCCCGGACCCGCCCGGCAAATCCAGCTGCCATAAATGCCAGTCTAATGTGAGAGGTCTTTATGAGGTTATGGCCTGAATGAATTAAGAAATACTTAACCAGATAAACATGTAAAGTGGGACATGGGGGTTAAGTAGGTGCCTTGGGTGGCATGAGGAATCTAGTGGGTGCTCTTAGTGGCATGTGAAATACGATTAGTAAGACTTAACCAAACACACATGTAAATGAACATGACTAAGAGGGTTAAGTGGGATATACTAGTGGTGACAAGCTTAGGTGGGTAGCTTGTGGGGGGCCATTTCAACCAGTATCCCAAACGTATCTTTGTGGGCTCGACCCAAGTCGAGGACGGGACACGCATACTGGGTTTGACTATAAGAGGCCAAAACGGGGAGCGGTGGCAACGCAAGTCCAACGGGTTTCATATGCGTGTGTGGGCACGGGCTGGTAGGTAAGACGTTGTTGCATCGTGTAGGTATAAGCCGTGCATTCTCAAGTTGTATCGGGTTTCCACTTTAGGGGAGTGATACACCCCACTGTGGGGCCAGCATGGGTATCTACGAGTAGGGAGCCGATCGAAAGTGGGTAGTGGGGTACACCTAGTGGAGATAGGGGCAGACGACACCTATGTAGTCAGCTAGGGGTACGTAAGGCTATTTATATTATTTCCGTGTGAAGCAAGTGGGATCAACCTTTAGGGTGACTGGTGCGGTGCAGTGTAGTAATGTGCGGTGCAGTGAAGTAATTATTCGTTGGTAATTAGGTGTGCCTTTAAAGTTATCTTTCACGTTATCATTATCTGCTCTTCCATGCCCAATAGTTCATAGACATTTCCTTGTTTTCCAGCTTATGCCTTAGTCTAGTTATTTTGATAATAGTATTGTTAGAATTATCATACTCGCCAGACTTTATGTCTGACCCCCTCCATTTCTATCCTTTTTCCCCCTCCAGGTCCTCAGATTGGACCCAGCTCTAGTGGAGTTTGATTGGATTGCTTTATCTCTCTTGGAATGCTTGGACCGTTGAAGTAAAGTCCAGCTTGTTATTTCTTTAATGGCTATTTATGTAATGGGGTTATGTATTTTGTTTTATGAAGATGGATATTGTACTTGACTCTGATTTATGGTTTTATGATGTAACAAACATGTTTAATTTCCGCTGCAATAAAATGAAGTTTTGGATTTCCAAGTACTACTTATTATCTGTCTTGTTGTAATTTTTCTGTTCTATATTCACTTAAAACCTCCATGGAAATTAATGCATTCCCTTTGTGAGTGACATTAATGAACGTGGGGTGTTACACGTGGTACCAGAGCTTAAGGTTACCAGAACAGATAAAAATACTTTAGAAAAATAGTTATTTTTGGAAGAAGTGCTTTCAGAAACATGTTTTAATGAGTAATTTAAAGAGGAAAGTTTTTTTTAGAAAAACATAATCCCTAAATAGCCATATATCTTTATCTTTCGAATTCTCCATTTTGAATCTTTCCTTTTTCATTTCAGCATGGCTGAAGATCTTAATCTACCCGACGGTGTAACGATACCAGGATGGTATAGGAGGTTATTAGAGGCTAGGGCCGCTGCAGGTCCAGCTAATGTTCCTCCACCACCAGTTGCACCCGTTCCTCCTCCTCCTCGCGTAGATACTTTTGCAAAGACGTGCAAGGAATTCAAGGCTATGGGTGGAAAACCATTTCAAGGGTCAGAAACGTTTGTGGAAGCTAGAGATTGGCTTAAGGAGGTGGAAGAATTGCTAGAAATTTTTGAAGTAGAAGAAGGGAGGAAAGTTCGTTTAGCAGCTTGGTTGATGAAGGGAGAGGCCTCGTTTTGGTGGGAGGTCACTAATGGGGAGCGTCCTGTTGACTCTTGGGCGGATTTTAGACGTAGGTTCGAGGCGAAGTTTCTCTCAAGGGCAGAAGAAAATCTATATATGGAAAGGTTCTTGACATTGAAGCAAGGAAGCTCATCAGTGAAAGAGTATGTTAGCAAATTTAATCAGTTAGCAAGGTTTGGCTTGGACTTAGTATACACGCCGGAGAAGAAGGCGCTGAGGTTCGTTAATGGGTTGAATGAACCGTTGCAAGGGTTGGCTATGACCCACATCCCTATGGGGGCCACCTTTGAGAAGTTAGTAGAAATGGCGCTCATGCATGAGGAGAAAAGCGCTAAAGTTGATAAGGCACCTGAGAAGAAAGGGGATCAGAAGAAACCACAACAGCAAAACAAGAAGGGTGGTAAAGACAATAATGGCAAGGGAAAGAAGAAATGCTTTAACTGTGGGACACCAGGCCATCTCAGCAAGGATTGCCGAAAGAAAAAGAAGACTGGCTGTTTCCACTGTGGCGAAGCGGGACATCTAGTAAAGGACTGCCCAAAGAAGGGGCAGAGGGCAGGAGCTACCTCGGGAGGACAGGTGCAGGCTCTTATGGCACCAGGGCAGGTAAGGGGACAAGTTCAGGCTCTCGCGGTCCCACCGCTGCAAGAACGAGGTAGAACCATTTCTGTTGAAAGCTTAGTTTTTCTGTTTGATCATCCTGTTTGTACCTTATTCGATTCGGGCGCATCGCATTCGTTTATCTCTACATCATTAGTTGAATCACTGCACTTAAACACCAGTTTAGTAGAGGATCCCTTAGTTGTTTCGAATCCAATTGGGGGCTCAGCTCATTTGTCCATGATGTGTTTGGATTTGAAAATTTCTATACTTAGCGTTGAATTTAGATGTGATGCTTATGTGTTGGGCTTCACGGGCTATGGGGTAATTTTAGGAATGGATTGGTTATCCAGAAATGGGTCCGTACTTGATTGTGAAAGGAGAGTAGTTAGGCTCATGACTCACCTTGGCAACACTCTCGAGATCTTTTGTAATCCCATAAATTCCGTTATGCTAAGTTATTTAGAATCGCTTGACGCGTCTGAGGAAAATCTACAATCTGTTAGAGTTGTCCGAGAATATTCGGATGTGTTTGAGGAGGTGAAGGGCTTGCCTCCGAAGCGGGAGATAGATTTTCGAATATATCTTGTGGATAATGCGAAACCAGTATCTTTGCCAGTACGCCACATGGCTCCACGTGAAAGGAGGGAACTCGATAAGCAAGTGAAGGAGTTGCTTGAGAAGAGGTTCATAAGACGAAGTATATCACAGATAATAGCATAAACAGAAAATAGAATAATTTACACACATATGACAGCGGAATCATATAGATATCATCACATCAGAGAAGCACAGTACATGATACAACTTAGTGCATAATGATACATAATCAGTCACCATCGCCTGAGGCGGAATCATACATAAAGAGTACACAAAAGGAATATCAGTCTACATCGCCAGAGGCGGAATCATAATATAGATACAATAATGGCGGAGAAAATCCGAGTCAGCACGGTGTAGTCAAGCCTCGCCATGTGCCAAAAGGTGCATCAGAAACCTGTAACTAAGCTGCCCGTGTGAAAATGAGGGCACCCGAGTTTGCAAGGTGAAACAAACTACGAGTCAGTCATGGGACTGGTATGAGAAATCTATTCAACTTATTAACAACAATAATAAGGCAAATCAAAGGACCACGCCACTTTCGCGGAACGGGTTTACTCCAATGAGTGCTAGTGCATGAAATAAAGTAAATGATTAAATCATCGCAATGCTTTTTATAAAATGAAGCCATTATAAGACTCAGGTCCCATCACACAATGCAACGCAAGCCGGAGGATAGAGTTTTCCCTTATAGTGGCCAAAAATGCTTCATACGTATAAAACAAAAGTGTTTGATATTATTACTAATGCATATATGTTTCAAAAGAAAATTCAATCATAAATATCAATCCTAGACGGCATGGGTACCATATATCATGTCGCCATACTAGTAATACAATCACATCCGCATATTTCGTATTGGAAATTGGATTCCTTCATGAGTCGAGGCAAGGGGCAAGCTCCTCTCCGATTCGAGACACTCTAGCAAATGTCCCAGGACCCCACTATGATCCTTGGATCTTCAGGGCCGGTCCTCTCTTACTTTTGAGGATTAGTTATTCCTGAACACACGTTTCTCGGTCCTTACAGACCTATATCGAGGCACCTCGCATTCCAACAACCACACAGGTGAAAAGTATATATAATGTCAGGGCTGGTAGGTCACTGACACCACCTTAGCTAGAAAGAAACGTCGTGCTCTCCCTGCAGTCACTCTCCTGTTTTTGACTCATACCGAGGTGTGAGGCTCGCGAATTCACGTTATACACAAAGCTACGTCACACAGACCATGCTTTGATCATCAACCACAAGACTTTGCTTTGCAACAGAAGCCTTGATCATATGCCACTTAGGCGTGCCACACAGGCAATCCACTCCATGCGACTGATTTCTGTCAATACATAACCTCTGAGCTCGTACGTCTCAGAGAAGGGCGTTAAGCAAGAGATTAAATTCTCCGCCGCCAAACAGATATATATATTTAACAGAGATCAATCAACACATAACAAAATCCAATGTCAGACACACAGTCCATTTACAAGTCCGTTCTGGGTCTGAACGAAACCGGAGGCACCAATTCCTCGCATATCCGTACAATCAACAGTATGTTTGGATGGCTACTACTTCAATTCCTTCAAGGTAGCTACTCCAATCACGAGCATCAGTAGCGCCCATCCATCCAATGTGGAGATCGTCGGTCTTCAGCCGTCTTCGACTCTTCGACTTCTCAACGTCAATCGATTATTTGAAATGAGATAAACTCGGCCTTTTCAAATAACCCACGTATATTTAGATTTTCAAATCAATTAATCACATGGTTGGACTATTCAACATCCATATTTCAGTTATTTAGGTATAATTTTCATGTCAAATACATTCAACCATCACATATCAAGCAAACACAACAAAATTGGTTTATTTCCACTCTATATCGTCTATAGTACTTTATAACGATATATCGCCATTTTTATTTAATTTAAAACGGCCATATTTAATTAAATGACGTTTCGGGTCGTGTCGATGCACTGGCGCTACTTTTCACTAATTTTGTTTTACACATATTTGAAAATCTAACCGTTGGATCTTCACAAATTTTACATCATTAGGAAGGTCATTTCAAAACGAATCCAACGGTTTCAGTTTTGGGAAAATCCGACGGTCGGATCTTCCACACTAGCCATTTGAAGTTACGATTTCAATTTACGAACTGCAGCGTCGATATTCGATTAAATTTAATTATATATATAAATATAATCGTTTCTGGCGCTGTTTTTCTTCAATTTTGAATTAAACATTCCAGACAATGCAACCGTCGGATCTTCACAAAATTGGTGCTGTTGGAAAGATATTTCCAAGGCGAACCCAACGGTTGCGGTTTCAGGAAAATCCAATGGTCGGATTTCCCGCACTAGTCGTTTGAAATCACGGTTTCAAAACACGAACTGCACGGCCACGTTTCGTTTTAATTCTATATATATATATATTTATATAAATATAGTTCGTTCAAAAATTCCTATATCGTTTCCACTTCAATTATTTCACTAACGCCTTTAAATTTCGGAAAATTTCGCCATAACCTCCTTTGTACGGGAGGGTTTGGGAAAATTCCCAAATCGCCACACGGGCGTCTCATATCAAAAAGAAAATGAAAAGGCCAAGCGGCTAACCAACAGGCTCATAAAATCATCACCCAAACAAAGCGGTAAATGTGTACCTATTTGTCGGGCACAAAAATTTATTTCTCTTCTCTAGCCCCTTTTTGCTTTAACCTGTTCAATAGATATGCATATACATATATACAATTTCTATCACTTATCATTTTCCATTCAATTTCATATTTGATTTGCTTTGGTTTAAAAACACCATTCATTCTAATGTTGCATGCATAGGCTAAAATCATATCATTAGCTAGTTAATGTATATTTCAACTCATGCACGTTTATTTGAACAAGTGGCTATTTTTAACACTTCACATTTCAAAGATGATAATTTTGGCGAACTAAGACAGATTTCAACACATGACTATTTTATTTGGTTCCTATGCATGTTAAAAAGAATATTTCTTTCACAAGTATTTATTTCAACGTCCGCATATCTCTAGCATATCACACATATGATAAAAATGATATTTTTATCATTTAAAATATTTATTCGACAAATAGATGTTTCAACACTTCATAGTTTCAATAAAAATGTAATTTTTATTGTTCGATCTTTTTATTCAACACATGAACTTTTCCACTACACACATTTCTCAACAAATGAGCATTTCCATACATGGACATTTTATTTATGTTGTTCATATTAGAAAGATGGGATTTTTATTGTTGAAATTATTTATATAAGGCGAATATTTTTCATACTTCATATACATATAAAAATGTGATTTTTATTGTTTAAACGCTTTATTCATTCACAAATGAATCTAATTTTCACACAACACTTTTCAACACACAAACATTTCCACACATGGATATAGTTTCAATATATGGCTTTAATTTATATGCATGAAAATAATTCTAACACACAAAGATTATTCAAAATTTCGGCAGCATAACGGCAGGGTAGTTAAAACCGGCACCGTCCCTAGTACGGCTCCTCGCTCTGCCTTAAAACCTCGCGGTTTTTGACAATGGGGATTCATGCATCTAATTCGCACGCAGGCGGCATGTTTATTTTTATTTCCACAAATATTTCCAATTCATTTCAATCACCAATGGGTATTTTTCAACCACAACCAAACAATATCAACCACAAACAATTATTCAACCATTCGTATTTTCCATCCAATATTTCACACCAAATCACAACAATAAATATCGTCCATGGTTTGTGGACGAGAGGAGTATATATATATATATAAATATATATTTGCTATATTTCACTTGCATTTCAACACATATCTCAATTATTCAATGCATGTAAAATTCATACTTCGCTTATATATCTTACACTACGCATGTACATGAGGTATACGACACGTATGTAATTTATATTTCGCTAATATAAATTATACACGACATTTTCCACCCTGCACAGTCAGTCAAAGCTTGAATTCAAATTTTCAAACCGACTCACTATTCCTAATTCACTAATTTATTGAAATATTCTATTTCAATTGTTCAAATCCTTTTGAAATTACCAATTTAAAAATTTTAAATTGGCTCATATTTTCCGGGTTATTACAATCTCCCCCACTTAGAACTTTTCATCCTCGAAAAGGAAACAACAGTAAAGTAGGAAATAAAATGTAAATGCAAAGTATTGTAAAGGTACCTTGCACCAGAGTTAGTCAGAGATATCCATTCTGCATTTGGGGTAAGCTTGCTTAATGCTTTCCTCAGTCTCCCAAGTATAGTCTCTAGGATCACTGCTCCATTGCACTTTAACTAAATGAACCTTTTTGCTTCTGAGTTCCCTAGTTTCTTTGCCAACAATTTTTAATGGCTCTCTTCTGAGTGATAATTCTGGAGTTATCTCCACATCCCGTTGCGCTGCTTCTTCTACAACAAGATCTGGATCATGCACATGTCTTCTAAGTTGAGATACGTGAAATACATTGTGCACTCCAGGCAACCGATCTGGCAATTGAACCCTATAAGCAAGAGTTCCAATACGTTCAAGTATAGGAAAGGGACCAATAAATCTCGGTGCCAACTTCCCAGTCTTGCCAAATCTGATTACTCCTCTCATCGGAGAAACCTTCAAATAAACATGATCACCAACAGCAAATGTCAAATCTCTCCTTCTAGAGTCTGCATAACTTTTCTGTCGGCTTTGGGCGGTTTTCAAACGCTTCTTGATGAAGTCGACTTTATCGGATGCTTCCCTAATCATATCGGGTCCTAGTACAAGTCTGTTGCCAGGTTCTACCCAACATGCTGGAGATCTACAGGGTCTGCCATATAACGCTTCAAATGGCGACATTCTCAAACTTGCTTGGTAGCTATTGTTATATGAGAACTCTGCCAAATGCAAATGATCTTCCCATGACCCACCAAAATCAATTATACAAGCCCGCAATAAATCTTCCAGAATTCTATTCACCCGCTCAGTTTGGCCATCTGTTTGTGGGTGATAAGCGGTGCTCATATTCAGTTTTGTTCCCAATTCTGTCTGGAAAGCCTCCCAGAATTTGCTAGTAAATAGGGGATCTCTATCACTGACTATGCTGATGGGGATTCCATGCAGCTTAACAATTTCTCTGAAATATATCTGTGCTAGACTTTGAGCGGTTCTATTGGATCGGACAGGTATAAAATGGGCAGTCTTCGTGAAGCGATCTACGATTACCCAAATGCTGTCATTACCTTTCTTGGTTCGCGGCAAACCATCTATGAAATCCATGGAAATCTGTTCCCATTTCCAGCCTGGGACTTCCAACGGTTGCAACAGTCCAGCTAGCTTCTGTTGGTCACTCTTGACCAATTGACAAGTAGGGCATCTGCTAACATACAAAGAAATATCTCTTTTCATTGCCTTCCACCAAAAAGTGCATTTGATATCGTTGTACATTTTACTCACACCTAGATGGATGCAAAATTTGGATTTATGGCATTCGTCCAGCACTTCTCTTTTGAGCTCAGGAAGGTTGGGAACACAAATTCTCCCGTTCAGCCTCAGAACTCCTTCTTTATCTACTTGAAAGCTTGAGGGTTCTCCCTTCTGGATTCTTTCTTTGATCTTTTGAATGAAATAATCATTCTTCTGGAGAGCACATATCTTATCGATCAAGCTAGGTGTAATTATAAGATGGGCAACTATTGCGGTTTTTCTACTAAGCGCATCCGCCACAACATTAGCTTTCCCCGGCGTGTACATGATATCCAGATCATACGCTGCAAGAAATTCTAGCCAACGCTGCTGTCTCAGGTTCAGATCTTTCTGGGTATATAAATACTTCAACGATTGATGATCTGTGTACAGTATAAATTTCTCGCCCAATAAATAATGCCTCCAGATTTTCAATGCAAAAACGATGGCTAGCAACTCAAGATCATGAGTCACATAATTCTTCTCATGCGGCTTCAGTTGGCGGCTTGCATAAGCGACTACTTGGCCTCCCTGCATTAACACTGCACCAAGACCTCTAATAGAAGCATCTGTCCAAACCGTTAAATCCTGATTGCCATCAATAATAGTTAACACTGGAGCGGTGGTCAGCTTCGATTTCAATTCGTGGAAAGCTTCTTCAAAGTCGGAAGTCCACTTAAACTTCTCATGTTTCTTTGTGAGCTTCGTTAACGGACCGGATATCTTCGAAAAATCCTTAACGAACTTTCGATAATAACTAGCCAACCCCATAAAACTTCTAACTTCTGTGGAAGTAGTGGGTTGTTTCTAGTCTTGAATCGCTGTTATTTTGCTTGGGTCAACAGAAATTCCTTTCTCTGACACGACATGGCCAAGAAATTTGACTTCTTCTTGCCAGAAGACACATTTAGAGAATTTGGCTTTGAAGACGTTCTTCCTTAGAATCTCCAATACTTGTTCTAAGTGTTTTTCATGCTCGGGTTTTGATTTGGAGTAGATTAAAATATCATCGATGAATACGAGGACAAATTTATTCAGAACTCCCCTGAACACTCTATTCATTAGATCGACAAAGTATGCTGGAGCGTTACACAGGCCAAACGGCATTACTAACCATTCATAAAATATGTCTGGACCTCTGAAAGCGGTCAAAGGAACACACTCCTCTGCTATTCTCAATTGATGAAAACCTGTAGCTAGGTCCATTCGGGAAAATACTTTTGCCCCATTCAATTGGTCTAGCAAATCATCAATGCAGGGTAATGGATATTTGTTTTTAAGCGTCTGTTTGTTGAGGTCTCGGTAATCAACACATAATCTAAGAGTACCGTCTGATTTTGGGACAAACACAACAGCTGCACCCCAATTAGAAAAACTAGGTCTGATTAGGCCCTTCCATAATAGTTGACGAGTTTGATCGCCCAATTCTTCTTTTTCTTTCGGAGTCACTCTGCGAATTGGATGCACCACTGGTCTGGCATTGGGAATTAGATCGATTCGGAATTCTATTTCTCTTTGTGGAGGTAAGTTTTCAACTTCTTCAAACACATCCGCATAGTTTCTAACAATCGGAATCTTTTCAATGGAAGTGGGGATAAGTTCTAATGCTGACCAAAATTCTTCTCTATTCGGATTCGAACCATGACAGGGTATATATATATGTCCAAGCTCTGTTCGGATTTTAACAATTCTTTCCGCACAATTCACTTCGGCTTCGTATTTCGTTAACCAATCTAGTCCGAGAATGATATCGAATTCGGGAAAATCCATAACGATCAAATTGAAAGGAAACTTGTAGGAAGAATAAGAGACTGGCACTCTACAATATGAACCGAGAGTAATAGGACCCCCTATCGGGTTATGAACTTCAACCGATTCTTTGAACTTTCTCTGTTTTAACTTTAATTTGTGCACTGTGTTATTAGCAATGAAACTACGTGATGCACCTGTGTCAAACAATACAGAAACAGGAATATTTTTAATGGTAAGGGTACCTCCCAAAACATCAGGTTTACCTGCTCCATCGGAAGCAGCTGGCGGGCTAGACCCGTCATAGACATGAGCTACTATAGCTTTCTTCAGCAAAGGACAGTCTTTGACCAGATGATCGGTCTTGCGACAGTTGAAGCACGAGCGAGGGTTCTGAGAGCCTTGGCTTGAGCCTTGAGAATTTGTCTTCTGTCTCTTCGGAGCTGTGCAGACGTTTGAGTAGTGCCCCGACTTACCACAGTTAAAGCAATTTCCTCTTGGCGACTTGCCAGTCTGAGGTTTTGAAGATGCTGCTTGGCTTGACTCGCCTTGATTTACAGCAGGCTTGCGCTTGTTTCCGGCTTGGCTTCTAGCGCGATCCTGATCCAGATGCCTTTGATCAAGGTCTTCATAGTTGCATGTCATTTCTACCAGTTCGTTGAATTCCAGCTTGACATGGGCCATGGCTCTATCATGATATTGTCGTCTCAGTCCAAGGATAAACCTCTTATTTTTGGATTTCGCAGTGGCGACGAGCTCTGGAGCATAGGGCGACAACATGGTAAATTTATTCAGATAATCCTGCACGGAAAGATCCCCTTGCTGGAGATTGGCGAAGTCATCGTGCATTCTTTCTAGAGCTTGTTCGGGGACATATTTCTCTTTGAAGAGTTCTTTAAATCCATCCCATGTTCTTCCAGCTTCTCTATTCCCGACGGTAAGAGATTCCCACCACAATTCAGCTTGTTCCTGCATAAGCCAGGCGCCCATAATAGCTTTGTCTTCGTCTCAAGCCTTAGGCCTTCAAGAATTTTCTCGCATGTTTTGAGCCATGCAAGGGCCTCTATTACGGTGCCAGTTCCCGAGAAGGTCTTGCCTCCTAAGTTCTTATATCTCTTAGCTACACGGTCAAGCTCGAAGTATTGAGCTGCCGGAGGTTGTATCAAAGGTCCTTCTTGAGCTGGGACTTCTCCCCTTCCTCGGCCTCGGCCGGCACGACCTCCTCTAGCAGCGGCTGCTCTGGTAGCCATTTTTCAAATTCTGTATAAGCAACGAAAAAGTCAGCTAACAGAAATGATAGTCTATTGCATAGTTAAGCAGAAAATTTTACGGAAAGATAACGATGGACTGATCAATTGTTTTTGCTATTCTGCTCGGCTCATTCTAGGACTTTACTAGTCCTATCTCTAATGAGCGACTCGCCTAAGAATACTAATGATTCTATTTTGACGAAGTGTTTAATGTGTTAGACTCCAGAACTAAGGTTAACCAAAGCTCTGATACCAGTTGAGACGATCCCAAAACCCCGTGACACGGTGTTAAGGATAATCATTGGAATATAACACATTAATCATCATTAGCAGATCACAGATAATAGCATAAACAGAAAATAGAATAATTTACACACATATGACAGCGGAATCATATAGATATCATCACATCAGAGAAGCACAGTACAGGATACAACTTAGTGCATAATGATACATAATCAGTCACCATCGCCTGAGGCGGAATCATACATAAAGAGTACACAAAAGGAATATCAGTCTACATCGCCAGAGGCGGAATCATAATATAGATACAATAATGGCGGAGAAAATCCGAGTCAGCACGGTGTAGTCAAGCCTCGCCATGAGCCAAAAGGTGCATCAGAAACCTGTAACTAGGCTGCCCGTGTGAAAATGAGGGCACCCGAGTTTGCAAGGTGAAACAAACTACGAGTCAGTCATGGGACTGGTATGAGAAATCTATTCAACTTATTAACAACAATAATAAGGCAAATCAAAGGACCACGTCACTTTCGCGGAACGGGTTTACTCCAATGAGTGCTAGTGCATGAAATAAAGTAAATGATTAAATCATCGCAATGCTTTTTATAAAATGAAGCCATTATAAGACTCAGGTCCCATCACACAATGCAACGCAAGCCGGAGGAAAGAGTTTTCCCTTATAGTGGCCAAAAATGCTTCATACGTATAAAACAAAAGTGTTTGATATTATTACTAGTGCATATATGTTTCAAAAGCAAATTCAATCATAAATATCAATCCTAGACGACATGGGTACCATATATCATGTCGCCATACTAGTAATACAATCACATCCGCATATTTCGTATTGGAAATTGGATTCCTTCATGAGTCGAGGCAAGGGGCAAGCTCCTCTCAGATTCGAGACACTCTAGCAAATGTCCCAGGACCCCACTATGATCCTTGGATCTTCAGGGCCGGTCCTCTCTTACTTTTGAGGATTAGTTATTCCTGAACACACGTTTCCCGGTCCTTACAGACCTATATCGAGGTGCCTCGCATTCCAACAACCACACAGGTGAAAAGTATATATAATGTCAGGGCTGGTAGGTCACTGACACCACCTTAGCTAGAAAGAAACGTCGTGCTCTCCCTGCAGTCACTCTCCCGTTTTTGACTCATACCGAGGTGTGAGGCTCGTGAATTCACGTTATACACAAAGCTACGTCACACAGACCATGCTTTGATCATCAACCACAAGACTTTGCTTTGCAACAGAAGCCTTGATCATATGCCACTTAGGCGTGCTACACAGGCAATCCACTCCATGCGACTGATTTCTGTCAATACATAACCTCTGAGCTCGTACGTCTCAGAGAAGGGCGTTAAGCAAGAGAATAAATTCTCCGCCGCCAAACAGATATATATTTAACAGAGATCAATCAACACAGAACAAAATCCAATGTCAGACACACAGTCCATTTACAAGTCCGTTCTGGGTCTGAATGAAACCAGAGGTACCAATTCCTCGCATATCCGTACAATCAACAGTATGTTTGGACGACTACTACTTCAATTTCTTCATGGTAGCTACTCCAATCACGAGCATCAGTAGCGCCCATCCATCCAATGTGGAGATCGTCGGTCTTCAGCCGTCTTCGACTTCTCAACGTCGATCGATTATTTGAAATGAGATAAACTCGGCCTTTTCAAATAACCCACGTATATTTAGATTTTCAAATCAACTAATCACATGGTTGGACTATTCAACATCCACATTTCAGTTATTTAGGTATAATTTTCATGTCAAATACATTCAACCATCACATATCAAGCAAACACAACAAAATTGGTTTATTTCCACTCTATATCGTCTATAGTACCTTATAACGATATATCGCTATTTTTATTTAATTTAAAACGGCCATATTTAATTAAACGACGTTTCGTGTCGATGCACTGGCGCTGCTTTTCACTAATTTTGTTTTACACATATCTGAAAATCTAACCGTTGGATCTTCACAAATTTTACATCATTAGGAAGGTCATTTCAAAACGAATCCAACGGTTTCAGTTTTGGGAAAATCCGACGGTCGGATCTTCCACTCTAGCCATTTGAAGTTACGATTTCAATTTACGAACTGCAGCGTCGATATTCGATTAAATTTAATTATATTTATATATATATATATATAAATATAATCGTTTCTGGCGCTGTTTTTCTTCAATTTTGAATTAAACATTCCAGACAATCCAACCGTCGGATCTTCACAAAATTGGTGCTGTTGGAAAGTTATTTCCAAGGCGAACCCAACGGTTGCGGTTTCAGGAATATCCAATGGTCGGATTTCCCACACTAGTCGTTTGAAATCACGGTTTCAAAACACGAACTGCACGGCCACGTTTCGTTTTAATTCTATTTATATATATATATTTATATAAATATAGTTCGTTCAAAAATTCCTATATCGTTTCCACTACAATTATTTCACTAACGCCTTTAAATTTCGGAAAATTTCGCCATAACCTCCTTTGTACGGGAGGGTCTGGGAAAATTCCCAAATCGCCACACGGGCGTCTCATATCAAAAAGACAAAGAAAAAGCCAAGCGGCTAGCCAACAGGCTCATAAAATCATCACCCAAACAAAGCGGTAAATGTGTACCTATTTGTCGGGCACAAAATTTTATTTCTCTTCTCTAGCCCCTTTTTGCTTTAACCTGTTCAATAGATATGCATATACATATATACAATTTCTATCACTTATCATTTTCCATTCAATTTCATATTTGATTTGCTTTGGTTTAAAAACACCATTCATTCTAATGTTGCATGCATAGGCTAAAATCATATCATTAGCTAGTTAATGTATATTTCAACTCATGCACGTTTATTTGAACAAGTGGCTATTTTTAACACTTCACATTTCAAAGATGATAATTTTGGCGAACTAAGATAGATTTCAACACATGACTATTTTATTTGGTTCCTATGCATGTTAAAAAGAATATTTCTTTCACAAGTATTTATTTCAACGTCCGCATATCTCTAGCATATCACACATATGATAAAAATGATATTTTTATCATTTAAAATATTTATTCGACAAATAGATGTTTCAACACTTCATAGTTTCAATAAAAATGTAATTTTTATTGTTCGATCTTTTTATTCAACACATGAACTTTTCCACTACACACATTTCTCAACAAATGAGCATTTCCACACATGGGCATTTTATTTATGTTGTTCATATTAGAAAGATGGGATTTTTATTGTTGAAATTATTTATATAAGGCGAATATTTTTCATACTTCATATACATATAAAAATGTGATTTTTATTGTTTAAACACTTTATTCATTCACAAATGAATCTAATTTTCACACAACACTTTTCAACACACAAACATTTCCACACATGGATATAGTTTCAATATATGGCTTTAATTTGTATGCATGAAAATAATTTCAACATATGAAAATAATTCTAACACACAAAGATTATTCAAAATTTCGGCAGCATAACGGCAGGGTAGTTAAAACCGGCACCGTCCCTAGTACGGCTCCTCGCTCTACCTTAAAACCTCGCGGTTTTTGACAATGGGGATTCATGCATCTAATTCGCACGCAGGCGGCATGTTTATTTTTATTTCCACAAATATTTCCAATTCATTTCAATCACCAATGGGTATTTTTCAACCACAACCAAACAATATCAACCACAAACAATTATTCAACCATTCGTATTTTCCATCCAATATTTCACACCAAATCACAACAATAAATATCGTCCATGGTTTGTGGACGAGGGGAGTATATATATAGATATATATTTGCTATATTTCACTTGCATTTCAACACATATCTCAATTATTCAATGCATGTAAAATTCATACTTCGCTTATATATCTTACACTACGCATGTACATGAGGTATACGACACGTATGTAATTTATATTTCGCTAATATAAATTATACACGACATTTTCCACCCTGCACAGTCAGTCAAAGTTTGAATTCAAATTTTCAAACCGACTCACTATTCCTAATTCACTAATTTATTGAAATATTCTATTTCAATTGTTCAAATCCTTTTGAAATTACCAATTTAAAAATTTTAAATTGGCTCGTATTTTCCGGGTTATTACACTTTAGGACTCCGGACGGTTTCTATGAATGGCTAGTGATGCCCTTCGGTTTGGCAAACGCCCCAGCATATTTTGTTGATTTGATGAGTAGGGTGTTTAGGGAGTACCTTAATAAATTCATGGTAGTTTTTGTAGACGACATCCTGATCTTTTCTAAGGATGAAGAAGAGCATGCCCTACATCTTAGGGAAGTGTTGGAGACCCTACGAGCGCATAACCTTAAAGCTAAATTTTCCAAATGTCATTTCTGGAGGAAGGAAGTACGATTCTTAGGGCACGTGGTTTCCAAAGAAGGGATAGCTGTAGATCCCGCGAAGGTGGTGGCCATCCAAGATTGGAAGGTCCCTAAAAATGCTACCGAAGTGAGAAGTTTCTTGGGGTTGGCTGGCTACTATAGGAAGTTAATCAAAGACTTCGCAAAGATATCAGCTCCATTGACACGCCCGACGAAGAAGAACCTAGTTTTCACATTGGACGTAGATTGTGATGATGCGTTCCAACGTTTGAAGGGAGCTTTGACTTCAGCCCCAGTCTTAGTATTGCCAGACGGGAGTAAGCCATTTACTGTTTATACTGATGCTTGTGGGACAGGACTAGGCGCAGTCTTAATGCAAGAGGGTAGGGTAATAGCCTATGGTGGAAGGCAGTTGAGAGCGCATGAGAAGAATTACCCCACACATGACCTAGAGTTGGCCGCCATTGTTTTCGCGCTTAAGTCTTGGCGTCATTATCTTCTTTGCGAGAAATTCGAATTATTCACTGACCACAAATCTTTAAAATACTTATTCTCTCAGAAGGACTTGAACTTAAGGCAGCAAAGGTGGATGGAGTTCTTAGCGTCCTACAACTTCGAGATAGCATATACCCCTGGCAAGGGTAACGTGGTGGCGGATGCCTTGAGTAGAAAAAGATTATCCTTAAGTCCTTTGTTTGTTGAGCGGAGAAGTTTAGATTTCATCTCTATGTTTGATTTTAGACCTTCCGTTGACTTTGTACCCGGTTTGCTAGCATCCTTGGAGGTCAGACCTACGCTTTTGGGACGGATTGGCGAGGCACAGCGAGACAACCCGCAGTTGGTTGAGTTAGTAGAAAAGCTCAAAGGAGGGGAGTCATCAAGCCATCTCCGTAGGTATACCCTAAATGATAAGGGTTGATTACGTAGGGACGGTAGACTTTGTGTACCAAAAGACGATGACCTAAGGAAGACTATTCTTGACTAAGCACATCGTTCGAAGAAGACCATTCATCCCGGCGGAGACAAGATGTACATGGACATGAGACGAGTTTACTTTTGGGCCGGCATGAAGAAAGATGTGGCCGAGTATGTCGCTAGATACTTGGTGTGCCAACAAGTAAAAGCGGAGCAAAAGAAACCCGGTGGGTTGCTTCACCCATTGGAGGTTCCACTATGGAAGTGGGAAAGTGTCTCGATGGATTTTGTGGATGGATTACCAAGATCGAGGAAGGGTAATATGGGTATTTGGATTATAGTAGATAGACTTACTAAAAACGCCCATTTTATTCCCGTGAAAAGTAAGAGGACTGCTCCATGGTTAGCTTCTGTATACGTTCGAGAGATAGTTCGTTTGCACGGTGTTCCTTCTAGCATAGTGAGCGACCGCGATCCTATTTTCACTAGCGAATTTTGGAGAAGCTTACAAGAGGCGGTAGGGACTCAGTTATGTTTGAGCACCGCATATCATCCTCAGATAGACGGCCAGACCGAGAGGGTGAATCACATTCTAGAGGATCTTTTGAGGCTATGTATCCTAGACTTTGGGGGTACGTGGGAAGAGCATCTTCCATTGGTGGAGTTCGCATATAATAACAACTTTCAGTCTAGCATTGGCATGGCACCTTTCGAAGCTCTTTATGGACGACCTTGTCGTTCGCCTACATTTTGGTGGGAATCTACGGATAAGATCTTACTTGGGCCCGATACGATTCGGGAGACTTCGGAGAAGATTGACTTGATTCGAAGGAGGATGAAAGCAGCACAGGATAGGCAGAAATCTTATGCGGATAAGAGGAGGACAGATCTCGAGTTTGAAGTTGGGGACATGGTCTTTGTCAAAGTGTCTCCATTATGAAACGTTGTTCGCTTTGGGTCCATTGGGAAATTAACACCAAGGTTCGTAGGGTCGTTTCCTATTAAGGAGAAGATTGGACAGATGGCGTATAGAGTGGAGTTGCCTGAGAGACTTAGTGGTGTACACGACGTATTCCATGTGTCACATTTGAGGAAGTGCTTGCACGAGACCGCGAAAGTGGTAGAGCCGAGCTTGCTTAGAGAGTTGGAGATAGAGCGTGATGCGACGATTCGACGAGCTCCTACGCGCATTCTTGGGTCGGAGATCAAGAAGTTGAGGAATTGAGAGGTCAGGCTAGTCAAAGTGCAATGGGGAGATGATGAGAGCAACGCTACTTGGGAGACAGAAGAGAAGATGCGTTCACGATACCCTTTTCTTTTTGAGGGTATGTCTTTTAATTTCTTCTTTATCGCTTAGCTTGTACTTATCTTATCTTTAGTATATCCTCTCGCTAGTATCTTTGACCTTTAGTTAGGATAATCATATAGTTGAAACATGTGTTTGAGACATGTTATGTATGATGGATGCAAAGTGGATGCAAGTGTTTGCTAGTGGTTGCTCGTGGACGCATATACACACACTATTAGGCACTAGATCGGCTCAATCACTTCATATTGCATATTGCATATAAATGGATGTATTTAGTAAAATGGATGTATGACGATTGTATTTTCATGTGGATGCTGCATTCAGATGATTATTGTGCATGCATGTAGAGATAATATGTAGCAATAGGGAACTTTTGCATACATAATGGATGCATGGCACTATCATGGTTTGCATTAAGGAGGTCAACTGAATCAGTGGACCGCCTTATTTTGCATTAGATACGGTCGTATACACACACTGTGCATTTAAACATGAAAGCATTAGAAGTCTATAAGGACAATGGACGCCTGCGTTTGATGGTTGAGTAGATGGACGGTTGGATGTTAGGATATACATTCTTCTTGACTTAAAGATTTCGGGGACGAAATCCTTTAAGGAGGGGAGAATGTAACACCCCGTAATTCTATTAATATTAATATTCACAAATTAAAGAATAACTAATCTCAGACGTGAGAATTGTGGGAAACGGTTGAGCCATTGTGTTCGTCTCGAAATTCTGGTTGAAATAGAGTTCGAGTTTGCGTGATTTGGACTTCGTATGAAGAAGTTATGGCCATCGGAAGTTTCAGAAAATTCAAAACAGCTCGCAGGAATTTTAAAATTCAAAACAGAAAGTGCAGAAGCGGGCTGGGCGGGAATTTTCCCGCCCAGGCAGGTCGACTAGGGGGTCGACACTAGTGTCGACCTCCCCCCTCCCAGGTCGACTACCATGTCGACCTCCCCCCCCCCCCCCCCGCAGGTCGACTATAGTGTCGACCTGGGTGTCGACCTGGTTCTGGCGGCTAGGGTTTTGGCTGAGTCTGTTTTTGACTGAGTGATGACCCATTAGGGTTTTGACCTAATCTGGTTAGCTGGGATTAGTTCTGTGTTGATCTGACGGTCTAAAATAAATCCTAACTCTATAAATACCTAGGTAGTCTCTCACCCTAATTCATAAGAAAAATAGAATAGCTACCGTCATACCGCCGCCATGGAACTCAGTGGAGCCGCCGCCAACTAAGAAGGAAGAAAAGCTAATTCAATTCTAATTCTCTCAACCCTAAAGCAAAGCAAAACTCTCTTTTCTTCTCTAAATTGTGAGTATGATGATCTTAACAAGATTATTATCATTTTAATTAGGTTAAGTCATGAATGGATTATGAGTATATGATGTGAATTGTCATATATGTTGTTGTAAACCTTATGCTATCATGTATGTTATTAATCCTATGATATGTGGTGATGATATCCTATATGTTGTAAATCATGCTATGATGATGTTATGTATGTTGAAAGTTTCTATGCTAAGTTGTGATAAATCATACATGTTAAAAAGCCATGATGTTACTATTTATGCTAGTTAGTTCATATTAATTAAATCATCATGTTTGGGCCATGTTGATCTACATGACAAGTCACATATGCAAGTTAGATTGATTAGAAAAATTATGAACATATGCCATGACATCTATTATGACATCTAGAACTATGCTATGACATATGTGATATCCTATGCTAGTTCACACCATCATTATGTTGCCTAAAAACCCCATATGCAAGTTTATGTATAGATTTGGGCTATGATCATATCATGTAAATTGAGACATTTAACAAGTTGACACCTTTTGATCCTTAACATGTGTAGTTTATGCAAGTTTCACCCCTATTATGATTAAATTTATTTTAATTGTCTATATGTTGTGATAATTTATCTTTGTGCTATGTGTTAGACTATTCAAGTCTATCCAATATTATGCGTTGAATAAGCGAATGTATAAACGTGGGGTAGGGGTAATATTAAGGATCTAATATTAAAAAGTTGGGGTGCAATTGATATGATTTTGCATGCCATAAGTGGATGGCCATAATTGAGTCAATTATGGACATCATTAAAATTGGAAGTAATTAATAATTTGAATAGGGAATTATTAAAACTAGGGTAAAAGATTATAAGTGTTAATTAATGCTTAGGACACGAGGTTGGACTCGTTTGTGACGTAAACCTGCTCGGACCCGCCCGGCAAATCCAGTGGTCACAAATGTCAGCCCAATGTGAGAGGTCCTAGGCCTAAACTAAAGCATAATAGTTGTAAAGACACGAGGTTAGACTCTTTTATGGTGTAAGACTGCCCGGACCCGCCCGGCAAATCCAGCTGCCATAAATGCCAGTCTAATGTGAGAGGTCTTTATGAGGTTATGGCCTGAATGAATTAAGAAATACTTAACCAGATAAACATGTAAAGTGGGACATGGGGGTTAAGTAGGTGCCTTGGGTGGCATGAGGAATCTAGTGGGTGCCCTTAGTGGCATGTGAAATACGATTAGTAAGGCTTAACCAAACACACATGTAAATGAACATGACTAAGAGGGTTAAGTGGGATATACTAGTGGTGACAAGCTTAGGTGGGTAGCTTGTGGAGGCCCATTTCAACCAGTATCCCAAACGTATCTTTGTGGGCTCGACCCAAGTCGAGGACGGGACACGCATACTGGGTTTGACTATAAGAGGCCAAAACGGGGAGCGGTGGCAACGCAAGTCCAACGGGTTTCATATGCGTGTGTGGGCTCGGGCTGGTAGGTAAGACGTTGTTGCATCATGTAGGTATAAGCCGTGCATTCTCAAGTTGTATCGGGTTGCCACTTTAGGGGAGTGATACACCCCACTGTGGGGCCAGCACGGGTATCTACGAGTAGGGAGTCGATCGTTAGTGGGTAGTGGGGTACACCTAGTGGAGATAGGGGCAGACGGCACCTATGTAGTCAGCTAGGGGTACGTAAGGCTATTTATATTGTTTCTGTGTGAAGCAAGTGGGATCAACCTTTAGGGTGACTGGTGCAGTGCAGTGTAGTAATGTGCGGTGCAGTGAAGTAATTATTCGTTAGTAATTAGGTGTGCCTTTAACATTATCTTTCACGTTATCATTATCTGCTCTTCCATGCCCAATAGTTCATAGACATTTTCTTGTTTTCCAGCTTATGCCTTAGTCTAGTTATTTTGATAACAGTATTGTTAGAATTATCATACTCGCTAGACTTTATGTCGGACCCCCTCCATTTCTATCCTTTTTCCCCCTCCAGGTCCTCAGGTTGGACCCAACTCTAGTGGAGTTTGATTGAATTGCTTTATCTCTCTTGGAAAGCTTGGACCGTTGAAGTAAAGTCCAGCTTGTTATTTCTTTAATGGCTATTTATGTAATGGGGTTATGTATTTTGTTTTATGAAGATGGATATTGTACTTGACTCTGATTTATGGTTTTATGATGTAACAAACATGTTTAATTTCCGCTGCAATAAAATGAAGTTTTGGATTTCCAAGTACTACTTATTATCTGTCTTGTTGTAATTTTTCTGTTCTATATTCACTTAAAACCTCCATGGAAATTAATGCATTCCCTTTGTGAGTGACATTAATGGACGTGGGGTGTTACAAGAATGAAGCGTTATAAATATATGAAGTTAAATAAAAATGTGAACTTTTATATATGCAGCGAATAAAAATATGACCTTTATATAGTAGAAGATATAAAAATACTATTTTTATATAAGTAATGTATTGAAAATATAATTTCTATATAATAGAGAATATAAAAATATAATCTTTATATTTGAAAAGGCGAAATCTTTATATATAATAGCGGTGTAAAAATAGAATTTTTATCTATGTAGTAGTAGTATAAAAATATAATTTTTATATACATAGCAACAATATAAAAATGTGATTTTTATATATGTAGTGGCTACGGGCAACGAAAGTGACAAAAGGCGAAAAGATGAAGACTTCCTACATAAGAAGAGTCGTGGCGTTTGGGATAGCTTTGGTGAGAACTTCTCACCTTTTAAATTTTCTTTTTCTAGTTATATTATAATATATACTAGGATGCAGACGGTGTTTAGTAGCACTCGAGACCACTGTCCACAGACCATGGACTTGTTTGTTTGGTTGCATAGATTAGTTAGATTATTTGATTTGAAGTTGGTTGTTTGATGAATTGAAATTGATTTGATTGATATGTGTATGGCGTGGGCCATCACTAGACCGGGGATAAGGCTAGGCCTTGTCCCGTTTCTAGTATCGTGCCGTTATGCCGCCGAAATTTTCTAAAATAAGTTAGAAAAATAAAGATATCATTTTATTTAATAAATGAACCGAATAGAATATTCATAGGTTGAATAAAATAATTTGGTCGTTAAAAATATAATTTTTAACGTGAACGTGAATAAATAAATATTCATTTACAAACCGGACGGTTTGTTTATGCACACCTATTTGAAGGACATTAATTGGGACGATAAATTTTACACATCGCCCAACTGCACAAATAAAAATATGTGTTTGTTGATTTGAAACTCCACATGGGTATCGGGATAAAATACGGCATACACTAATCCCAGTAATTAGTTATATGTCGATCGATTGATTGACAAGCTGTTATAAGCGTTAGATATCTATATGCTTATACAGAGTAGTGCACTTTGGATGATGGTTGATTATTTATCGTTGCTATTATATACATGTGGTATGGAATCCATATAGTTAACACTATATGGTGATTGATTGGGCCTCATTCCAATTTAGAAGATAAAGAATAATATAAAATAAAGGTTCATGTGTTGACCGTACTCATCCGTTGAGATTAGTCATGTGTTGAACGAAATATTTTAACAATAAAATTTACATCTTTATATTATAAAATAAAGGTTCATGTGTTGACCGTACTCATCCGTTGAGATTAGTCATATGTTGAACGAAATATTTTAACAATAAAATTTACATCTTTATCATGTATAAAATTAGAAACTAACTGGGAAATAGATAAGATGAGTGGTCTCCTGGATATTGATCTGATGTTGGTTTCGGCCTTCGGGGTTAATATTTAGGGAATCGTTCTCTTACTAATTTACGGTTGGAGTCTGATTTGAAATAAAATTATAGATACCATAATTTTTATAAAATATATTAAATAACAAAAATAGTCACACGTGGACAGTACTCATTCGTTGAGATTAGTCATGTGTTGACAAAAATATAAAGTCATGTATTGAATAGAATAAATATTCATTTGTTGAATAGAATAACGGAATTATTGAAATATATAAAGCCGTGTTGATTAGAGATGCGCTATTTTGACGCGAACGATATTTATATCGATTATATTCGTTTTATAATGAATATTGAAAAGAGATTTAAAAATCGAATATATAGAAAACGAATTTGATTTGAATTGAATAGAAAACTAATTCGAATTGAATTGAATAGAAAACTAATTCGAATTGAATTGAATAGAAAATGAATTCGAATTGAATTGAATAGAAAACGAATTTGAATTGAATTGAATAAAAAATAAATTCGAATTGAATTGAATATAAACCAATTTCGAATTGAATTGAATATAAACAAATTTCGAATTGAATTGAATATAAACCACATTCGAATTGAATTGAATATAGAATGAATCGAGATTTGAATTGAATTGGAAATGGAAGTTGAAATGTTTTTGAAACGAATTTAAAATTATTTATAAAATTCGTTTTAAATAGAAATCGATGAAATATATATTATATATATAATATAATGGCCTGAATAGAACGCGCCACGCCGTGGCAGTTCGTGAATTTCGACCATTGACTTCGAACGGACATTACGGGAGATCCGACCGTTGGATTCTCCTAAAACCAGAACCGTTAGGTTCGTATCGAAAAGAGCTTTCTAACGAATATTAGAAATTTGAAATCTAACGGTTGGATTTGGAGATACGTCCAAATCAAATTTGGAAAAGGTCGCTGTAAGTGCAGTTCGATGGCCGTTGATGGAAATCGACTGTACGGGCCTTGATAAAATTATTAAAAATAGTAATAATTTGTGTAAAATCATAAGAAATGATTTGGGAAAAATTGGGATGAAAAACTCCATATTTGAAATGATAAAAATAGATTTTTATCGAAATGAACTAGTTTTGAACTAAAATTAAACCCGTTTATATTTAAATAAATAAATTGGATTTGAAACGGGTTTTAAATAGAATTGATTTGTGGGTTTATCGTGAACGGTGTTTTAAATAACACTAGTTCTTTAACCCGATAATAAATAGAATGTGATTTGGGTTTACCGTGAACTGTTTTTTAAATGACATTAGTTCTTTAACCCAGTAAAAGGAGTTTTAATGAATCTGCAATTAGATTGAAATGTGAATTGATAATGAAAATTATCAAATTTGGAAAGTGAGCGAGAATGGAGTATTACCAGTTTTGCTCCAAAGCGATAGTTAAATCTTTAATTAGATTTGAACGTGAAATGGTAATTAATTTTACCGATAACACTATGGTATTAGATATGGAGTATTACCAGTTTTGCTTCATGGGATGAATAGGTTGGGATTGGGAAATAAAATAAATAATTACTTCGGTGTAGTTCGCTAATCTCGACTAGTTTGGAGAACCGTAATCTGGTTTGAAATGATATCCAAAGGAAGATTAAAGAATAAGTTTAAAGAATTTATCTTTGATAAAATTAATGGGAACCTTTCCCTAAGAATATGAAATTTAGAAACTAGCTATAGGTTAGCTAAGAAGAATGGTTTCCTGGGTATTGATCTGATGTTGGTTTCGGCCTTCGGGGTTAATATTTGGGAAATTTTTCTCTTGTTGATTTACGGTTAGTGGCTGCTAAATTGGAATGAGGCGTATGTTGTGTTTGTGTAACATTTGTTTACTATATACGCGGGTTATTCAAAAAGGCCGGGTTATACCCATTCTGAATAACCGATTCGACGATAAGTCGAAGATGAAGATGGTGGTCGAAGACCAGAAGTCTTCACATCGTTTGGGTGATTACTGATGATCTTGATTGGGTTGTACACCCAAGATGAGGGAATCAGTTGGTGATCGTCCAGACGTACTTGGAGATCGATGGATATGCGAGGAAAGTGCCTCCGGTTTCGTTCAGACCCAGAACGAACTTGTAAATGGATTGTGTGTCTGACATTGGATCTTATTCTGTGTTGATTGATTTCTGTTAGATATATATCTTTTTGGCGGCGGAGAATTTATTCTCTTGCTTAACGCCCTTCTCTAAGACGTACGAGCTTAGAGGTTATATATCGATAGATATCAATCGCATGGCATGAATTGCCTGTGTGGCACGCCTAAGTGGCAATTGATCAAGGCTTCTGTTGAAAAGCAAAGTCTTGTGGTTGATGATCAAAGCACGGCCTACGTGGCATAGCTTTGTGTATAGCGTGGATTCGCGAGCCTCACACCTCGATATGAGTCAAAAACGGGATACGGACCATTGGGAGAACACGACGTTTCTTTCTAGCTTTGGTGGTGTCAGTGACTTACCAGCCCTGACATTTATATACTTTTCACCTATGTGGTTGTTGGAATGAGGCGCCTCGATTTTAGGTCTGTAAGGATCGGGAAACGTGTGTTCAGGAATAACTAATATTCAAACGTAAGAGAGGGCCGGCCCAACCGATCCAAGTGGCTGCCCAGAGTGTGTAGTCCTGGGACATTTGCTAGAGTGTCTCGAAGCGGAGAGGAGCTTGCCCCTTGCCTCGACTCATGACGGAAATCCAATTTCCAATACGTGTATTTCGGTTTTATTTGTAGAGCCTAGTATGGCGACATAGTGGGATGGGGGCACTTATGCCGTCTATGATTGATAATTATGATTTGAAGTTGTTTTATACACTATACACTTACAATAGTATCAAATGATTTGTTTTAAACGTATCAAGCATTCTTGGCTATTATAAAGTAAAGTTTTACAATACACTATACGGCATGGTCCCTTGAATTACTCTCTTTTAAAGTAAAGTTTTAAATAACTGTTTTAGTTATCACACCAGTCACATGACTGACCTGGAGTTTATTGTTTTAACCTAAACTCTGGGTGCCTTTATTTTCGACACGGGCAGCTAGTAGTTTTGGTTTTGCAGATTTATATCCACAGGATCCTGATTTACGGCTGGAACGATGCTCGGAAAGCTCTGTATCCGTGCATTACTTTCAGTTGTGTTTTATATTATTTTTCCGCTGCTATGTAATTTATTGTAATCTCTGATATTTATCGAATGTAATTTATTTAATTATACTCTGTATATTCTTGTATCTGATGGAATTGTTGTAATAACAATGAAATGTTCTTCCGTCTGCGTTCATTTGTGTGTTGTTCTCAAAGTATCCGCTCTTTCCTTCACGGGGAAGTAACGGGTTCTTACAAGCATACACCAGGGAATCTCCCTTTGTATATCTCTTGTGATTTCATCAATCACTAATGCAAAAATATAGGGGCTCAAAGCCGAACCTTGATGTAACCCTATGTTAATTGGAAAGTCTCTGATCTCACCATCGCATGCCCTAACACTAGTCATAACCCCTCGTACATATCCTTAATAAGGGTAATATATTTTGATGGCACTCTCTTCCTTTCTAGCGCCCACCACATAACCCTCCTCGGCACTTTGTCATAAGCTTTCTCCAGGTCAATAAAAACCATGTGGAGACCTTTCTTCTGCTCCCTGTATCTCTCCATAAGTTGCCTAACCAAGAAAATAACCTCGGTGGTTGACCTTTCAGGCATATAATTATTTGATTCCAATGCTACAAAAAAATAGTTATTCTCATTTGTTAAATCATATTCAAAAACACATAAACTAAATATTACTCCCACTATTTTTGAGACATTTTGGTTGTGATGTGCAAATGACCTATTCAATTGTTGTTTAGAATTTTCTCTTTTGGCACAAATGTAATACTAAGCCAAAAACTTGTAAGTAAATCTGAATTGCTTAAGCATGTTGAATAACAAATCTATTACGTTTATTTCAATGATTGAAATTCACTATATTATTTATACCAATATGGCTCGTTATATTCCAATTGCATTTGTCTTTCTCTTAAAGCCATGTACATAGCCAATGGATTACATCCCTTATGGTACAATTATGAAAAAGAATTATATTTTGGTAAAGTACTTGGAATCCATTTTGGATTTGCGTATCACACAATATCACAGAATAAAAAATATATGATGGTTTAGAAAAATTATTGAGGATAATCTATTCTCGACGTTAGTGAGAAATTCATTGTTTCTATGTGCATGTGAGAATTCCTATTAGACACTCCAACATGGTGTGTTCATATAGGTTAATTTAATTTCATTTCATCCAACATCATTAGTTTTATATTTAGATCGTACCCAAATTTGTTTCAATGATAATAATTTGCAAATGAAAATTTATTCACTTCAAAGTTGGCATTTGTCGGAAAAAAAGATTATTTCTCGGTGCAATGGAATAGGAATTTTCAAACACTTTATGAATGTCCATACATACAAAACTAATTCTGTTGTAGTCTACGAAACTAATGTTTAGAACATAAATATTTCATCCAATGATAGTCTTTCCCAAACTCCTTTCGGAAAGATTTATACAAGAATTTTCACAAACAACTATTACGCGAGGACTTTCGATTAGCATAACTTGTCAACTCCCTAACCTAGGATATGTAGTTTGGTTAGATAGATTACCCTCAAAACCAACAGGCGCCACCAAATGCTCATTATTATGGTGTTATGCGAGTTTCATAATTTTGGCTTCTTTCATGTAGCGGCTGCTTATGAGGACTGCCCCATGCCACTTGAACGGAAGCATGAATAATGCGCTAAAAGCATGCCAGAACGATATGGGCCGATCATCAAGGGTGGAAACAAAATAAAACCTATGATATATCTCAAAGTGCATGGATAAAGCATAATAAGAAATATAGACAATATTGTAGTGAGCCATAATAGGGTGAACAAAACCACAGAAACACCATCATCATATCATTGAGTTATGTATATGGAATCAAAATATCTGATTACATCCCATACTCGCTACAACACTAAGAGTATCGCGTAATAATGGCAGAATGCTAATATATGCAAGTATAGCATACGCCAAAGAACCACCAAGCTAATCCTTGCTCATCATCATAATTACCTGATGTTGACCATCTTTTTGGCAAAAGCCGTCACAACTCAAAACTGAAACTCGTTATCAAATACCGATCTAACCTTCTGACTTTGCAATCGACTTTCAAAGTCGGTCGATCGATTACACATCGAATCGAGCCACGTTAATAGCAGGCAAAGATATCATCCTCCCGAACTAACGAACACTTCTGAAGACAACCAACCGATTGATCGAATCATCGCTGGAAGGTCGGATCCACCCTGATAGATCAGATCAAGCCTGGAATATCGGATCGGAAATATCAAGCCAAATTATTTGCAACAAGACGAAGTTCTACTCCCAAGGCTATAGAACCGGTCAACTTTGACTCGCACAAATTTTTATACACTGAAATTCAAGTTCCACGTATGACACAATCTTCGAGGAGAACTATTCATCAGCAGGAGATCAGGTCCCTCCGCCTACAACTACTTTATTGAATCGAGTTACACGTGGCCAACCCCGAGAAAGATGCACACCACGTTGCATTCAAACTCAATCCGTATTCTCGCCTATAAATACATCAGTTTCTAGAAATGTATAGGTAGCTTGAGAAACCTGAAACAATCTTGAATCCACCACGAAGAAGCTCCTATTCAGCATCCCGAAAATAGCATGTTGTGTACTCCAGATTTAACACAAGGATTTTGTGTATAAACCACTTCTATCTCTACTCTCTTTCAACCGAAAACAACTGTAACCTGTAATCGACAACATAAATAGAGATTATAAAGTGGACGTATGCTTAGTTTAAGCCGAGTAAGAACATTGTGTCTCCTGTGTCCATTTACTTTTTCTCGCATTCTGTGAATATTTTTGTGTGTGGATAACACACTTTGGGGTTGATCGTCATTAGACTAACTTTTGGCGTCAACACTTTGGTGCACTAGGATGAGGATCGAACATCCAATCTTCGGCAACTCTCAAAGAAGCATTGGAAAAACAGAAGAAGGATGCATCACCTTCTCACGCTCAGTCTCAACCTGCTGGTGCAACAGATGCAACAACAATGGAGGTAAGCCAGAAGGCTTCCTCCAGCAAAGACCCGTCCTAATACTTAACTAGGGACGAGATGGATAAAGTTTTGGCTGAACTCTGAGCTTAGATGGCACACCTGGATGGACTCCTCGCAAAGCAGCAGGAAATGATGAAGGATTTCTTTGCTTGAAAGAGAAGCGGGTGGCAACAGCTAATCTTCAATCTGATGAAATCCATGCCCCAAATAGGTCTCCAGGTATGCTCCCATCTAGATCAACGTCACTTTCTGATCGTTGAATTCTAAGATAATCACTTGTGGCATCCAACAAAGCTGGAGTAGCTGTAGACTCTTAGGTCGGCCAAGCCCAACTGTGATGACCGCCCATAGCCTCCGCACTAAACAAGAGGAATAATGCACTAAAAGGTGTGCCGGGCAGCTATGGACGATCATCAAAGTAGGTAAGCACTATCGAAACCTGTCGTAAATCTCACAGTGCAAGGATAAGATATAATTGAACATATACGACAGGTAACAATAGTGAAATCCAATTGCACAGTGAAAACTCTTAACAGAACCTGTAGAAAGATCCATACAACTTAGGATAATATTTCTGTACAAAGGTCCTCACTACATCCCTCAGAGTATATAGTATCAGCGAGAATAGAAAATACTTGATAGTAATAAAACTGGTACATGAGCCTCCTGCTCGCCATCGATTAGCATCATCGTCCTCACTAAAGCATCACTTATCACCTGCTACTCAGTCTTCCCATCCACAAGATGAACAGCCCAAGGTAATAAGAGGGAATCATAAAACCTTGAGTCAAACAACAGTCTTAGTAAGCGATAAAACAGCTAACAAACTTCATCAATAAAGTATATGAGAATGGGTAGATTTACCAACCACTACCCAACACTAGAGAAGAACTCACACCCATCTTCCCCACATCCGACAGTGTTAGACTTTACAATCCATAACATCCAAGGTAACAACAATTCGTCCATGGCAATCAGAACAACCATCAATAACATTCGTAACATCCAGATTACATAGGTCTCACGTACCTAATTGAGTTTAACATCCCTCAAGCACTCTCCCCAGAGGCCTAAACCAATATCAGTCAAGCACTCAAGAAACATCTCCCTTGACATTGGATAATCCACGTGAGATGGTATAACAAAACATCCAGACATTCAAACATCCATGATAGACTCTGGCTACCACCGCTAATCCTGCTTTGAAACCAACGTTAATCGTATGATGGCCCATCATGACTACCATATGTCAAGGGCTAATGGTAACCTCAGTTCCACCACAACTCCATATGCCATCATGAATCGTATGCTTGTCCTCGACAACTAGGCCCTTCATGACTGCCCAAGGTACGAGACCCTTCACGACTGCCCAAAGTACCTCTGCTTCAAGTCTGCTAGAACTTACGACAAAGATAATCTCTCGGCCTTCGCATCTCTAGTCGTCATCACCAGCGACTAATCACAAACTCGAGTCCCACCCGAGTAACCATTATCCACAACCCAACACCTTTTGAGCTGTCTGCACATTCGTTGCTTTTCACCGATCAATGAACACATCACATTACTTCGAACATCCTCATCTGGACTATCGTTGAAGTTACAACATCATCATAGAACCAAACAACATCAATATAAGGTTCAATATTGTCCATAACATTCATCAACATTTGCTAAAGAACCAACCACAACACTTAGGCCATCAACCACAGCGTTATAAAGCACTTCCAAAACTCGACCGACCCACTACCATGGACCGACCGACCCACCTGATCGACCCCTCCTCGGACCGACCACCTTTCCTCCAATCCAGATTGGAGCGACCGACCAGAAACTGAACGACCGACCAGCTCTTCTGGAATCACCTTAATAATCTGACCGACCGACCTTGTTGGCACAAGTCCACCATGACCGACTGACCCTTACTGGAGTAAAAACAAACTCTGCTTGCATATCCATCTTGTCGACAAGCCGCCTTCTCGACCGACCAGAGCTAGGGGCGATTGGAGTGTACAACCGACCCCCTGCTTCACCATTCTAAACTTTACAACAAATCTTTTACACAAGCATGACCGACCCTACTTCCCTGGGCTTGCTCGCTTGACCCTTCGTGTCATGTTCCCCAAGAAATTCCCACCGTGATGCATGACCGACCCATACGTGCGACCCAAAACCTGCATCCCTCAATGCAACTCCAATTTCGACCAAAACTGCGCCAAAACGATATGTTCGACGCAACCAACTCATCCAATTCATCTAATACGACCACAAACATGATATGAAATCAACAACATTACCAATGTGGAAATTCCATCAATAATTATGTAAAATTCACCAATGTCACCGTAAATGTGCATATGAACAAAACTATAGATCTAACTTGCATAATCATATGGAGTAGCATGGAAATTACCTATCTAAACTTGCTAAACCAGATCATAGGGTGACTTATATGAAAATGGACTTACCAATGCATAGATCTATGGAAAAACACTTGAAATTGATGAAAAACATGAACAAACACTCATATACTTCATTGAATCCACGTGAGAGATGCATATCACTCACCGATTCTCCAAAACAAGCTAAAACGGTAAAAATATGAATCCAGGCAGCAAGCACCTCGCACCAAACCCCTTCATCCGATGAATCCTTGCTTCAGTTGATGTAGATCTAGCCTCCAATGGTGTAGATCTATGACTTCCCTCCTTGGATTTTGATTTTTAATGGTGGAAAAGTGTTAGAGGAAGGAGGAGCACAAGGCCACCAAATGAGAGAATGGGGAAGTAAACTATTTCCCGTACCTCTCACCCTCTATTTATACATCCCACTAACGGGCCTCTCCCAAATCAGCCCATTAGGCTCCCAAAACCTGTACAACCAACTGAAAAACCTTAAAACAACGATTTCTCCCAAGCCGCTGAGTCAAATCTTTAATGTAACCACTCTACGGAAAGGCAAACATCAATTCCTTTCCAATGACACAGGTCTCACTCTATGATTCGACCTGAGTCAAAAGTTATTCCCTATACAAAACTGACAGGGGCAAAATGGTCATAAACAAAATCGGTAAAAATTATGAACATGTCTCACATCCCCATTAGCAACATATTAAAAGATGAGAATGATCCAACCCTCAGGGAGTAAAATAAAAATATTTTAAATATTTCGATATGAAAAATGTGGGCTGTTACATTCTCTCCTCCTCCCCCCTTTTCCTCCAAAAGAAATTTCGCCCCCGAATTTCCAAGCAAACATAAGCAACCACAACAATTCCGCATGCCTATCATCCATGAGAAGCCAATTCTATCATCCAAACTAGCAACCATTAAGCCATGCATCCATAACCTTATCCTAGCGCACGGAATTCAATCAAACAATAACAAGATACAACAATATAATGATGATACGATATCAAAAGTTCCTACCGACGAAGAGTTCTAGATGAGTCGCCTTCATGCTCTCTTCCGTTTCCCATGTACAATCGTCACCATCTTCACTTCATTGTACCTTGATTAGCTTAACTTTCTTCCTCCTAAGTTGTTTCGTGTCATTTCCCATAAC
This sequence comes from Allium sativum, assembly GCA_030737875.1. NCBI lineage: Eukaryota > Viridiplantae > Streptophyta > Magnoliopsida > Asparagales > Amaryllidaceae > Allium > Allium sativum. The sequence continues at coordinate 741,556,748 of CM060916.1, read as the reverse complement.
ATGAAGTGGCTTACGAGGTTTCACAACTGCATTTTCTACTTCTATGTCTTCATACTGCTTTGGAGATACCACTACATTCGAATCATGCATGAACTTCCGCAAAAACGACACATGGAACACATTATGCACACTCTACATCTTCTCAGGTAACTCCAATCTATATATGAGCTCTCCATTTCGCTCGACTATCGGAAATGATCCAACAAACCTTGGAGCTAATTTCCCTTTATTTCTGAATCGAACCGCATGCTTTAATGGCGAAATCTTCACGAAGACCATATCGCCAACGCCGAATTCCAAATCTTTTCGACGTTTATCCGCATAACTCTTCTGATGATCTTAGGTTGCCTTCATTCGTTACCGAACGATCTCGATACAATCCGAGGATTCTCTAACCATTTCAGGCCCAAGTGTTCGACGATGGATATTCTATCGATTAGAAAACCTCCGCGAAGTGTAATAAACCGCAAGCACACGGCGTACACTTGTACTACGTTAGCGAGCACGAGTCGATCCACGGAGAAAGAAATAATTTTAATTATATTCAATCAAATTAAACCAAATTAGAGTGATGATTTAACGACAACTAAATTAGTAAACTAAAATTAATTAAAACTATTAGATAAATGGCAACTTAGGAATAAATCCACTTTCTAGATCATGTAGTACAACAGTTGTGAAATTACGATCTCTCTTCTTTTTTTGGTAATTTGTGAATTTAGTTGATATGATTATTATAAGTATAGCTTATTCATGCTATTAACTAGCACAACAAAAACTATCAAACTATATCATACCCACTAAATCACCTTACTAGTTCTAATGAAAAATGAACAAGTTGAAATTGAAATATACTTTAAGCATGGCCTATGAACTATTAGTTATAACTATAGACCATCAAATTTTTGATTTCAACCTCCACTTAATCACCATGACATCAACATGACATGAAGCACAAAAAGAGAGAATGAATAGATAAATTATGTCGCAACTACATAATTAAGAGAGCTTCATTACCCCTAAGTTGAAAGGGATTAGCCTATCATGTTTATTATTCTAACAACGAACGTAAATTGCAACATAGAACAAAAAACAAGAAAAGAAGAAAACAAAATAAAGGACAATCTATTCTACTTGTAGAAAAGAAAATAACATGTAAATAAAAAACTAAAACTAAAGAGAACAGGGAAGAAAATTTTTATTCCAAGCAAAGTATTGCAGAATAAAACCTAAGATTGAATGAATTCTAAATGAACAAGACACAAGTGTATTTATAGCTGATATAACAATGACTAATTGACTAATTACACAATGTGGGACTAAAGATTTAGCCCAAACAACACATAAGCCAGTGTGAATGCAGCTGTAGAGTGAGAGGCCTTGCAAATGAGCCAATGTGAACGCAGCATGAGTCTTTAGTGAGCCAAATCTACCTAACTGAACTCTATTTGCAACCGTTCTTCAACCTTTAAACTCTTCAAGCTTTAGTAATTTCCATCAAATGCTTTAAACCATGCTTTTTATCAACAATCTGATAACACAACTATAAATACATAATATCAATTATTTTAAAGGGAAAACAAGATAAATAAGCGGATAAAATATACACATTTACGTGTATATCACCAAGTACCAACTTATCTCCAGTTTCTAACTAACAAGCCAGAGAACTGCACGGCCTCCCATTCAATGCCTCGTATGGTGCCATCCTAATGCTAGACTGATAGCTATTGTTATAAACAAAATCAACTAGATGTAGATGTTCTTCCCATGATCCACCAAAGTCTAAAACACAAGCCCTCAGGAGATCTTCCAAAACTCGATTGACCCTCACGTTCTGACCATCAGTTTGGGGATGATAAGCCATACTCAAACATAACTCGGTTCCTAAAACATCTTGCAAACTTTTCCAAAATCCACTCGTGAACAATGGATCTCGGTCACTCACTATACTCTTTGGGACACCATGGAATTGAACTATCCATTTCACATAAAGTTCAGCCAACTTTGACGCCGTCCTAGTCGACTTGACATGAACAAATCTTGCACTTTCGATCAAGCGATCCATGATGATCCATATCCCTTCATTTACGACGCTGGTTCTAGGTAGTCCATCGATGAAATCCATCGATACTTTCTCCCACTTCCACGTAGGGACTTCAAAAGGCTGAAGCAAACCACTCGGCTTCTTCTGTTCAGCTTTCACCAAATGATAGCTCATACATTTGGAAATGAACTTTCTAATATCTCAATTCATCCCCTCCCAATAGTAGACTCGCTTCATGTCCTGATACATCTTACAACCACCGGGATGAATTGTCAACTTCGAGCGATGACATTCTCTTAGAACCTCATCTCTCAATCCATCGATATTAGGAACAACTAGTCGCCCTTGCTTTCGAAGCCAACCATCTCGATCGACTTCGAACTCTTTATCTCCTAGTTATAGTCTCTTGATAAACTCGACAAGCTTTGCATCTCGCTTTTGGCTCTCGCCAATCCTTTCAATGAGAGTAGGTATTATCGATAATCTTGCCAACATTTCAGGTTCTAATTCACATTTTGGCCTGGAATCAAACCTTGCCAAATACACGAGGCTCTTCCATTCTGAAAACATTTCTCCCAAACTTGCGTGTCTTCGACTTAACGCATTTGCAACTGCGTTTCCTTTGTCAGGAGTATAGGCTATACCAAAATCATATGACGTCGGAAATTCTAACCATCGTTGCTGCCGAAGATTCAAATCCTTTTGGGAGAAAAGATACTTTAACGACTTGTTATCCGTAAACAACTCGAATCGTACTCCTAATAGGTGATGCCTCCACATCTTCAGAGCAAACACAAACATTGCCAACTCCAAATCATTAGTTGGATGATTCCTTTCATGCGGCTTTAGCTATCGACTCACGTAGGCTACAACCTTATCCTTCTGCATTAGCACCGCTCCAAGTCCAATACCACATGCATCAATGTACACTACCATCTCTTAATTCCCACTTGGAATGGTCAACACAGGTGCACTCATCAATCTCTCCTGTAGGATTCTGAATGCTTGTTCACACTTCACATTCCATGTGAACACTTGGTTCTTCTTTGTCAATCCTATCAATGGTGCAGCTATCTTGGAGAAATCCTTGATAAACCGTCGATAATAACCAGCCAACCCAAGGAAACTCTGAACATCCGTCGCATTCTAAGGTATATCCCAGTCCTGCATTGCTGCAACTTTAGCGGGGTCGACTGCTATTCCATTTCTAGAAACAATATGACCTAAGAAACTCACTTCATTCTTCCAGAAGTGACACTTCGAAAACTTATCTCTCAGCTGATGCTTTCACAAGACTCCCAACATAACTCTCAAGTGCGTCTTACGTTCTTCCTCATTCCTGGAGTAAACCAGAATATCATCTACGAACACAAGCATGAACTTGTTCAACTGATCTATGAATACCCTATTCATAAGATCCACGAAATACGCTGGCGCGTTAGTCATTCCAAATGGCATCACTAACCATTCAAAAACCCAGATGGTGTCCTAAAAGCAGTCTTTGGCACACTATCCGTTGCCACCCTCAACTGGTGAAATCCCATTGCCAAATCCATATGAGGAAACACTTTAGCTTCGTGAAGCTGATCGAACAAGTCATCAATCCTTGGCAATAGATACTTGTTCTTCTTAGTTACCTTGTTCAGCTCATGATAGTCCACACACAATCTTAACGAGCCATCTGTCTTGATTACCGGTGCACCCCATTTGGAAACGCTCCTTCGCATGAAATCTTTTCCCAAAAGGTCTTGAACTTGCACCTCCAACTCTCGTTGTTTCTTAGGCATCATCCACCTAAGAAGCATAACAATTGGTCTAGCACCCTCGACCAAATCGATCCTAAACTCGATCTCACGATGCGGCGAAAACCCTTTGACCTCATCAAATATATCTACATACTCATTAGCGATCAGCACTGATGACAGGTCTTCTTATGGAATCCCAAGCGAATATAGATAACTCACAAAGACCCCGTCTTCGCGCTTACATCTAATCAACACCTTTCGCGCTTCCACATCCCCAACCCTTACGTCTAGCTTCTCGCAATTCACCCTTGTCGCATACCTCTTGAGCCAATCCATGCCCAAGATGATCCCAAATACAGCGAAGTTAAGAACAAAGCAATCGCACACAAAAGAGCAATCATGACTCGACAACACTAAGCCACGACACAACATGCACAAAATGGACGAACCCCAATTGGATTAGTCACGATCAATAGTCTATCACAAATCTCAGGTTCTAAACCTAGGCGACAAACAAGCTCATTGCAGCTGAATGAATGTGATGCTCCAGTATCAAATAACACACGAACTGAAACACCTTGAATAGAAAGAGTACTTTGCACCGTGACACCCTTTCCCTTTTCCTCTGTAGTAGGAGATCTTGAGGAAGTTGGCACAGCTTCCAAAGCATATGCCTTCACAATCTGCTTCCCTTTTGCTGGTTCCGAACAGTCCTTCTTGAGATGTCTAGTCCTGCCACAATTGTAACAGTTCCTCTCAACCTTCGGATTCTTGCACTCATTAGAAAAATGGCCTTTTTGTTAGCAATTGAAGCAAACATACTCACACTTAGGCTTCTTCTGGACATTCTTCCCTTTTTGTTGTTGTTGCTTCCTCTTCTTATTAATACCACCCTACTACGGCTTATGTTCTTCCTTAGTTGCAACAACAGACATATTCTTAGGAAACAGACATTCATGCCTCAAAGCTTTCTCGACGATCTTCTCAAAGCTATCATCAAGGTGATCCACAAGCTAGTTCCCAAGATATTCATCCAACCCCAAGACAAACTTCTCGTTCTTTTGATAAGGAGTATCCACATATGAACGAGCATACTTCGAAAAAGCCTCGAAGTCAGAAATATAGTCAAACACTGGGCAACCATTTTGTTTAAGCTCCACGAATCTCTTAAATAGAATAGACTTTTGCACGGTGGAGATAAACTTTGCTTCAAACTTAACTTGGAACTGCTCCCATGAGATCTCTTCTTCTGGAGTCTCAAGTGTGACAGAGTTCCACCAATCCATTGCTCTGCTCTCTAAATGCCTTAATGCAAGCTTCATCTTTGTTGCATCATCAATGCCCAAGTCCTTGAAGATCCTAACACAAATATCCAACCATCTTTGAACCTCTTCAACTGGTTCAGTACCCTTGATTTTTTCCTCCCAATGAAGAAAAGTCATTGCATAGCTTTGCAAATTCTACAGCTCTAGGCACTGGAACTCCAACATCAACTATAGCCGCAACTGGAGCGGGAACTCTATTCTTGATCGCTGCCGCCATGGCCTCGAACATGGCCGGATAGTTTGGTTCACCACCATTTACCTCTCCGGTATTAGCTCCTCTAGCAGCGCATCTTGATGGTCGTCTACTCAATCTAAATCTACAATTTAGAATAATTAGCCACTTCCAAGAAAAAGTGCTAAAGGAATAAAACTGCTACTACTATATATGCTAATATATATAGTAAGCATCCAACTAAAATCTACAAGTACGTCTCTCATATGTAATTACTTCTTTGAACTTTGGCTAAAATCGTTAACCAGAGCTCTGATACCAAATGTGACGACCGCTCACAGCCCCTGCACTAAACAAGAGGAATAATGCGTTAAAAGGTGTGTCAGGCATCTATGGACGATCATCAAAGTAGGTAAGCACCATCAGAACCTATCGTAAATCTCACAGCGCAATGATAAGATATAATAGAACATATACAATAGGTAACAATAGTGAAATACAATTGCATAGAAACTGAAAACTCTTAACAGAACCCGTAGAAAGATCCATACGACTTAGGATAATATTTCTGTATGAAGGTCCTCACTACATCCCACACAATATATAGTATCAACGGAAACAGAAAATACTAGATAGTAATAAAACTGTTACATGAGTCTCCTGCTCATCGTCGATCAACATCATCGTCCTCACTAAAGAATCACCAGCTACTCAGTCTGCGCATCCACAACCGGATGAACAACCCAAGGTAATAAGAGGGAAACATAAAAACATGAGTCAGACAACAGTTTTAGTAAGCGATAAAACAACTAACAAACCTCATCAATAAAGTATATGGGAATGGGTAGATTTACCAACCACTACCCAACCCTAGAGAAGAACTCACACCCGTCTTCCCCACATCCGACAATGATAGCCTTTACAATTCATAACATCCAAGGTAACAACAATTTGTCCATGGCAATAAGAACAACCATCAATAACATTCATAGCATCCAGATTACATAGGTCTCATGTAGACAATCCTAATTGAGTTTAACTTCCCTTAAGAACTCTACACAGAGGCCTAAACCAATATCAGTCGAGCACTCAAGAAACATCTCCCTCAACATTGGATAATCCACGTGAGATGGTATAACAAAACATCCATACATTCAAAAATCCATGAAAGACTGGCTATCACCGTCAAATCTGCTTTGAAACCATCGTTAATCGTATGACGACCCATCATGACTGCCATATATCAAGGGCTAATGGTTACCCCAGTTCTAGCACAACTCTATACGCCATCATGACTCATATGTTTGTCCTCGACAACTAGGCCCTTCACGAATGCCCAAGGGACGAGACCCTTCACGACTGCCCAAAGTACCTCTGCTTTGAGTCTGCTAGAACTTATGACAAATATAATCTCTCGGCCTTCACATCTCTAGTCGTTATCACCGGCGACTAATCACAAACTCGAGTTCCCACCCAAGTAACCATTATCCACAACCCAACAACTTTTGAGTTGTCTGCACATTCGTTGCTTTTCACCGATCAAAGAACACATCACCTTACTTCGAACATCCTCATTTGGACTATCATTGAAGTTACAACATCATCATCGAACCAAACAACATCAATATAAGGTTCAATATAGTCCATAGCATACGTCAACATTTGCTAAAGAACAAACCACAGCACTTAGGCCATCAACCACAACATTTAAAAGCGCTGTCAAAACTCGACCGACCCACTACCTTGGACCGACCGACCCACCCGACCAACCCCTCCTTGGACCGACCACCTTTCCTCCAATCCAGGTTGGAGCGACCGACCAGAAACTGAATGACCGATCAGATCCTCTTGAATCACCTTAATAATTTGACCGACCGGCCCTATTGGCACAAGTCCACCACGACCGACCGACTGACCCTTGCTGGAGTAAAACCAAACCCTCCTTGCACATCCACCTGTTCGACAAGCCACCTGCTCGACCGACCAGAGCTAGGGAAGATCGGAGTGTACGACCAACCTCCTGCTTCACCATTCTAAACTTTACAACAAATCTTTTACTCATGAAATACCACCCCTGCTTCCCTAGGCTCGCTCGACACTTCCTTTCTTGTTCCCCAAGAAATTCCCACTGTGATGCACGACCGACCCATACGTGCGACCCAAAACCTACGTCCTTCAATGCAACTCCAATTTCGACCAAAACTTCGCCAAAATGATATGTTCGACGAAACCAATTCATCCAATATGACCACAAACATGATATGTAATCAACAACATCACCAATATGGCAATTCCATCAATAATTATATGAAATTCACCAATATCACTGTAAATGTGCATATGAACAAAACTATAGATCTAACTTGCATAATCATATGGAGTAGCATAGAAATTACCTGTCTAAACTTGCTAAATTATATCATAAGGTGACTTATATGAAAAAAGACTTACCACTGCATAGATCTATTATCTTTCTAAAAATAAATCGTTACAACAAAATTCGACATAGTCGAATTCAAGTTATAAATTCCTTAGATTTATCTCTATTTATTTATATTCTGACCTTTGGAATAAAACTCATCGGTTTCTTTTGGAATAGATTCTCTATTTCCCTTTCTCATTCAAATTCCAATTTGGACTCATATTAAAAATCTAAAATTCCTTTATAGATATTTCATTTGCAAAATATTTGCTTTAAACCATTATTCACTTTAATCGTGAATATATTTTCTTTTATATAATCAAATCAGTTTTATTCCGTACTTATAAATAATATCTTAAACCCAAAATTCTATTTATACTTCTATTCAGCATTTTCATACAACTCTCAATCTTTATTTCAATCATTTCAAATCTCGCTTATAATTTCCTTTAAAATTTTGCTAGGTTCAAATCTCTTTTTCAAACATTGGTTTCAAAACCAATTTCCACCTTTACATATAAATTCAAATTTGAATTTATATTTCAGTTTATCCAACGATAAATAATTCACTTAATTTATATATTCATTTATAAACAACTTCTTGATTCATCCATTTGAACAGATTTCTATTTTCAATTCTATTCGAAATTTTATTTCTATTCTGGAAATAATTTCATTTTTAAATCCCAATTTCCTTCTCCACATTCGAAAATATTTTACGGTTTTTAAAATACCGAATTTCTAAGGCTAGGGTAATTCACACACAACATATCCAATCACAGATTTTATAACACATCACATATCACAATTAAATAAAACAGTAGTATAATTGTTGAGGAATCCAGTTGGATCCCTCCAACCAATTTCCCTGCATCCACAGATGTTAATCAACATCAATGATATTATTTCACATCAATATAAAATATCAGAACTAATAATCTATCAACGATGTACTTATATCAACCATTTCAACAAATTTTATCATCTATTCATCCAAACAACCATCACAGTATAAAATAACTATAAATTTAAAACTCGTTTATATAAAATATAAACGAGACAGAGTTAGTGAGTTTACTCACATTGTTTCGCAGTTGACGAATCTGCTTTTTATTTCATCTACAACCAAACAAGCGTTTGATTTTACCATGAGATTCCAATAGCTTTGTTTTCAGCCAGGATAGTGCCACAATGATGATCTCGCCATTACGATTCCAACATGGTTGACTTCATACGGCTCTAATAAAATACGAGTAAGTTATAAATTTTACCATTTTTAACGAATTAAATTATCCTTAACAAGTTTAATTAATTAATTTGCTATCCTTAGTCTATTTTAATCCTTTTCGATCCCGTTTTCTTCACATAACTCATTTCCCATCAGAATACACTAGCCTTCGTTCTAGTTTTATTTAAGTAACTTCCTTCAATTTGATTCTTCACATCGAACTTTCAACTCTCCATAAACCCGTCTTTTATGAAAGCACAAATCTCCTTTAAACATGACCGAACATCAGTCTCCTTGGCCACCATAACAGACAACACAAAATTGTTCAACTTAATCCCTTCTTCCTAGAAAACACACGCAGGCCAGTAACTTCGACCCCCTCACCGATCGTTCACTCCCACATCCAAAAAAGTCACACCCCATGTTTTTATTTCTTCTTGTCCATTCTTGACCAGGTTAAAGTAAATAACTCAAATAATTTCCTACAGTAGCAACCGAGTTCTTGAATCAATCTATCCAAATATATTCACTGCCACTTCAATACTGTAATCCGGTTTTCTACAAATCAACTTCTACCGATATGTATTTAGTCTGCATACCCAGAAACATTCATGATTTTCAGTTCAGCACACAGCTTACGGTGAACATCACCAGACTTTTTCAATCCCAAATCAAAAAAAACAAATATACGCATGCTCTAAACTCTTCCCAAGACCCAAAAACAATCTCACGCCAACAATAAACCCATACCTGCTGTATACAGTTTCATGGCGCCATCTTTCTTTGCCCATTTCAATTTCCACGCACCTCTGTTCATCTGTTCAACCTCACCGTCGTTCAGCCCTTTCCTTCCTCATCCAGATCATAACCACTCTGAAACATCCGAGCGCCTCTTCTAAAAAGTGACTTCGAATTATTTCCATTTTCTACTGTAGAAAGCTGGCACAACCCGACTTCGACTGACACCAATCTCCACCCAAATCGTGCGCCCTACCCTCTTGATCCCTGCGGCACCCTCAAAGCGTCTTCCGATGCGGTCAACTCTGGCAGTAGACATCCTAAGCCTGACGCCGTTCTCTAGAGCTCGAGAAAAAGAAATGAATCGCACCACATAAATGTCGTATGAAGTTAAAGCTTTCTAGAAAAGAAATTGGTAGACCTGGATCCATTAATTTTCTTAAGTAGATTTATTTCTTATCTTCCGTGGAGATTTTGAATGACTGAAAGAAAAACGAACGGAATGATTTTTGGGGAATTAGGATTTAAAAGTAGGTGAAAGTCACGGTTTATATAATTAGAAAAAGTCAGGCTTCTTATAGAAGATTCGGAGTAGCTTCATTCGGAAGGAACGGACTAGCTTTCCATAGGATTTTCAGATTATTAATAATGTATATATATAATGTCAGATATTGTCAGACCAGTTATGTGCAAAGATTTCTGAATAAAAAGAAGTTGGCAAGCTTTCGTAGTTGAAATGTTTTGAACGATTCTGCATTCAATAATTTATACATAATTTATATGAACACATAAATTTTTTTAGATTTATATGATGTGTACAGTCAAGATTTTCAAGCCAAAATGTTTGAAACAAGCTGAGATTCGGATAAGGACTTTCAAGGATTTCTAAGTGTTTTTAATACGTACGTCCAAACGATAACTCCAAATGTTACAAAATTGGAAATCCGACAATAGTACACCACTACAAATCAAATGAAATTAATTTCATCATGAACGAGATCGTTTGGAAAAATGCTATTTTTAAGGCTTAAATAAATTGATAAATGAAATATAAATAAATTCAAAAATAATTCAATTGAATAAAAATAAATTATTTTTATTATCGTCTATATCTGCATAGAACACCATATAGCTCCAGAATAAACATATTTGGATTTTGAACTCGATATTTCAAATTAAAACAATGTTTGGGTTATTATAAAATCAATAATAAATCGTTATAATTTATAAACAATTCCATAGCGACTATTTGAAAATTTGATTTGGACATAACTCCCAATCTACAAGACGAAATCTCGATTTTTCTCTTCTACTAGAAAAATATAATCAAACAGATCCGAATATTTCTTATTTCAAAGAAATCTGACTTATATTGGATCTGGTATATCCAATTGAAGTTCAAAATGTTAAATTACGAACTGCCACGACATTACGGGCTCGTTTTAAATTATATCACAAATTATATGTTCGATGTCGTTTAATTAAAGAAATTCCTTATAAAAATCATTTTATATTAGCAAAACAACATTTAAACCAAATTAAAATGTTTTAAATTTACGGCTAAAAATCCGGGTCGTTACATTCCTTCCCCCCTAAAATAAATTCATCCTCGAAATTGCTAAAACATAAAGATGCTATAACTCTAACTCCTCATTGCATGCTTAGTTGAAATCTTATATTCTGTATCTTCATAACCTAGTTCCTACCCAACTTTCGAATTCTCATACCAATACTTGACCATTCATATTCTTTCCAAGTGATCTATCCACCATTTTCGGTCAATCCATCATCACATTCTTGTCTTTAGTCCATATGCTCTTCTACATATCCACACCCATTCCAATTGATTTTAAATCCATTTATCAATTTCATTATTCCACTTGAAATTTTATTAACCAATTCTGGTTTTCTTATTTCAATTACAATTAACACTCGATTTTAAATTATCAGAAATTTCTTGAAATTTTTCTAACTCTTTAAATTTTTGAAATATTTTGCCAGTATCTCCTTTGCACGGTTCAATTGGTACAACCATAACTCGCCTTTCTAGGCCTTCTCCAATTCAAAAGAAAATCAAAAAGCCAAGAGGCTTGCCTCATAGGCTCATAAAACCATCAAACCCAAGTAATATTGTAAACATGTACTTTTTTGTTGGACATAATTCTATCTATTGCATTTGCTTCCATTCGATATCTGCTCATCATACATATATCCATTTCCAGTTGATTTCAAATCAATCCAACTTCCATTTTATCAGTTCAGGTCTGATTTCTATTTAAGTCAATCCACCTACTATACTTGAGTCCAAATTAATCACAATTCAATTTCAATTAACAACATCCAATATATATTCAACTTTCTTATTCATAAGTCGAATTCATATTAATAATTCGAATCTCAACATTTTTATTTATTTACTTTTCATTTGAAATTATTTCTAATTCAATCCAATTTTATTTAACTTAACGTAAGTTAAATTTCTGTTCATTTGATACATTTTTACCATTTCAATCTATTCAACTTATACAAGTTAAATTTTAATTTTAGAATTCAAATTCCTGGGTTTTATTTCAAATTAGTTTGAAATCATATATATTTATATACATATATTTATAATAAACTAAATTCGAAACATTTGAATTTTTAAAACATCTTGTCCTTTTCAAACAAATTTTTCATTGCCAAATTACTATGGTAGCAATCCGTCACTCAGAAACTTGAAAACGAATACGGATAATGTCGCGATCCATTATCAGAATTTTTTTCCCGCCACTGAAGTGAATTCAGTGCTTAATCACTTTCGAAATCCATTTGAAAGCATTTTTTTCTTCAAAACTCCTTCAAAACAATGTTATATTCTTTATAATATTTTAGTAAATATTTTCTAACATTCGGGATTTAAATTCAAATTCTGGTTTGAACCCAGTCTTGGTTTATCTCATTTGTGCAAATTATCCAAATATAACTTATATTTAGTTATATATATAACAATTTCAATATTTCATAGTTTCATTTGATTGTAATAACAATCAACACATCCATATATTATAATATCCCAGAAATTATTCTTTTTATATTAAAATAAATTTTGGGCAAAATTATTTCATTTACCCATTTTAAAAAAATATTGTATCGAATTGCTTTGTTCGAGAGTTTAGAAATGCCTATCGATACAGTTGTACATCTTGTATTGACCAGAATTCATAAACCACTCAACGAACCAACCAACACAATATAAAACATTTTTATGTTAGCTAACAAATACGCTCTCTCATCGATATATATACACTCAACTCATTCTAGGGTACTACTAACCCTATCCCTAATAAGTTACACCAGAGTCAAGGTTATTACTCAACCTTCAGCTCTAATACGAAATGTAACGGTCCAAATTTCCACACCATCTAGGTCGACTGATAACACCATATGTCCAACCCATATTTCAAAGAAATACAAATCATTAGTAGAAGAAGTTAGAGGATGAGAAATAGAAAGAAAGAAAAAATAGAAGAGAGGAAAACAAAGAACATAAGTCATACAGTGGAACGAATAAAATATATTATATAACATAACTTTTGAAATACAAATCAATAACTATATATACATACCATTATCAGAGCACAACAGTTATTCCTGGAATAGTTATAAACACCTGTTTCTAGATACAACATAGTACACAGTGGAAAAATATGATAGTCTATAGCTGACTAGTGAAGCCTCCTACTTCAAAGTCCTCTAAGTGAATCTGTAAAATCCCGACTACTTGACTGCCCGTACAAATTTGGGCACCCAAGAGTTTAGGGGAAACAAACAAAATAAACTCTGGGTCAGTCATGGGACTGGTGTGAGTAAATTCCAACCATTTGTTTAACTTTCAAATATCCTTTCGAAATAATTAATAATCGTAAGACCAATCCACACATAAACACGGATGGTTATTACCTTACGATAACCCAAAATATTTTTGATATCAAATCCAATGATATTATAATAGTGTCTAAATCAAATAAATAGTCATCTAGTGGAATGCTTGCATCTCACGCTCCATATATAATATTAAATCAAAAACCGCATGGCACTTATTGGAGATTGGATTCAGACTATGACAAGGTATGGAACCACCTTCCGATTAGTGTACTCTAGAGGGGATGCACTGGGGTTCAACAAGAACATCTTGCAACCTAGCCACACATGGCTGACCACTCGTTTAACTTGATTGCATCGAGCATAATATCACCAACGATTGTGATCAGCAACCATTACCGAAAGCATACGGCGGTGAATAAAATAAGAAGCAAAATGAAATTTCTCTAGATCAAGTGATAATACACTTAATGGGAATGACACATTTGGTCATGCTGCCTGCCCGATTTCTGTCATTTCCCGGGTGATGGGGCTTGAGGTCACGATTATCCTTTATAACTTCTTGCCACCATTTACTTTGAATTCCACATCGTCAGTCATTCGTCCATATACGTTGTCCTGGGACTGGACAAACCGAAGGCACCATTTTATTAATCCATCTTGGGCAATTTCTATATAGGATTAACAAAACAACCATTGCATTTTATTCCGTCTACAATTATCTTCAGCAATTTAACTATCAAAGGAAACATCGATACAATCAACGATCCTATTTCCAAATGGAAATTTCTATAGATCAACCATCAACCAACATTGGGCCCTTTTAAATTAATTTCTTATTAAATTATCAATTTCCATTTTCTTTTCTTTTCTCAGATATTTTTTTCAAGGCTTGCTCATCTCCACGATCATCGGAAAACATTTCCATATATCACAAATTATCCATTTTCCAGACAATATCTCTTATTACAGTTGGAAAACATTTCTAAATATCCACGAACCTTACTTTCTATACTCAGAAAATATCCCTTATTAATGTCGGAAATTATTTCCATATTTGATTTATAAATTCCTCGTTGACCAATTCATTTCACTTTCTATTAACTAAGCATATTGCTAACCAATCTTCACTACCAAACCTTAACCATTCCTTCATCAATCATGAAGCCAACCAAGTTCAGGTATAATTACCTCTCAGACCTTAATTGAACAACATTCTCAACTTTGAAATAGTCAAAGCTCACAACTTCAAACAAAACATCGTTTACGCGACTCTCAGATTCAAACTAAGAATCCATATCTTTTACGGAAAAAAACATTCATTATAATGGTAGCGTTATAATGGCCGTTTCCAAATATTTGATTTATAAGACATTTATTACAACGACAACATTAAAATCGCTGTTTAGATTTACAAAACATTTATTATAACGACAGCGCTAAAATCGCAATTTAAATTTACAAAACATTTATTATAACAGCAGCGTTATAAATTCCTGTTTCTAAAATATAAGTTTTAATATATCACTTTTATTCATTAAATTAAATATATAAATAACAAAACAATTAATTAAGTAAATCTTTATTAATATGGAAAGTGAAAAATATTTCCCTAAATTCGAATATTTAATAAATAATTCTCTTTCGAATAATCCACATTCGATCAATATTCTGAACTTAAGAATAATCTACCATTTCAGTTTAACTCAAATTGGCCTTACAATTATCCCCATACGCAAAATAACCGCTTTCAAATCATTATTCACTTCAAATACGAATATCACTCCTAAATAGGAATCAAGATTCATTTAACAATCCACTTGATTTTTATTTATAAATACTATTTTAGATTCAAATTAAGTCACTTGTAAATCCATATTATATTTATATATCTCATTTTATAAAACTACTATTAACACCATTTTATTTATGTAATAATTCAAATTCCCTTTCAAGTATAATTACACACTATACATTCCATAACTTCAAAAATCGACTTCATTTGATTTATAAAAATACAACTCATTTAACCATAATAACAGTATATCATTTCAAAGCATTGAACTCCATTTAAAGTATGTTTTCATATTAAGTAGAATTTCAATTATCTTTCTAAAGATAAATCATTACAATAAAATTCAACATAGTCAAATTCGAGTTATAAATTCCTTTGATTTATCTCAATTTATTTGTATTCTGACCTTTGGAATAAAAATCATCGGTTTCTTTTGGAATTGATTCTCCATTTCCGTTTCTCATTCAATTTCCAATTTGGACTCATATTAAAAATCTAAATTTCCTTTATAGATATTTCATTTGTAAAATATTTGCTTTAAACCATTATTTACTTTAATCGTTAATATATTTTCTTCTATATAATCAAATCAGTTTGATTCCATACTTATAAATAATATCTTAAACCCAAAATTCTATTTATACTTCTATTCAGCATTTTCATACAACTCCTATTCTTTATTTCAATCATTTCAAATCTCGCTTATAATTTCCTTTAAAATTTTGCTAGGTTCAAATCTCTTTTTCAAATATTGGTTTCAAAACCAATTTCCACCTTTCCATATAAATTCAAATTTGAATTTATATTTCAGTTTATCCAATGATAAATAATTCACTTAATTTATATTTTCATTTATAAACAACTTCTTGATTCATCCATTTGAACAGATTTCTATTTTCAATTCTATTCGTAATTTTATTTCTATTCTGGAAATAATTCCATTTTTAAATCCCAATTTCCTTCTACACATTCAAAAATATTTTACGGTATTTAAAATACCGAGTTTCTAAGGCTAGGGTAATTCACACACAACATATCCAATCACAGATTTTATAACACATCATATATCACAATTAAATAAAACTGTAACAACCCGTATTTCTATTAACCTGTTATAACATAAATCGAGGCAGAATTTAATTCTAAAATCAGAATCAAGGGAAACGGGGTATGCCATTGCGTTCGTCTCGGAAAAATACGCGAAATAGAGTCCGAGTTTTCGAAAATCGGAGTTCGTATGACCCGATTAAGGCCCAACGAAGTTTTCAGAAAATTTCAAAGTAAAAACAGATTTCAAATTCAAGTTCGAATTTGGAAATTAGGTCAGATTGGGCCAGGCGGGAAAATTCCCGCCAGAGCACCCAAGTCGACAGCCCTGTCGACTTGGGAGTCGACTTGGTTGGACCCAAGTCGACAGCCCTGTCGACTTGGCTGTCGACTTGGTCCAGCCGGGCAGTTTTGCCTGGTGCACCATTTTGGGGTCTTGGTTAGGTTTTAGGGCCAGATTCGGTTTTGAGGGCTGAGATTGGAACTAGGGTTTAATCCTAAGGTTGAAACTAATCCTAATCTCTATAAATAAGCTCCTAACCTAACCCTAAATCATCATTATTCATTCAAGTAACTAAACTATGGCAAAATCATTCCTCTCATGGCCTCCACTCTCTTCATAAAATTCCTAAGTTATTTCTATGAGAGATTTTCCATGCATACAAGTGTTTTCAAGCTTGTATGAGTGTCATTAGCTTGCATTCAAGTCAAGTTTCCATATTTACATCATAAAGCAAGGGTTTTGATCATTTTGGCTCAAGGGTTTTTCTATTAGAGCTTGCATTTTGGGTCTATTTGATTGCATAAGGGCTTTGTCATATTTTTGTGTCTTCATAAGCATTGTAAGCCCTATTCTACTTTCATATTTAAACTCTAAAGTTAAATGAATGATGCAAGTTTGGTTGATCATTACGATATGCAAGTTTGCCATATGCAAGTTTACCATGTCATGTTATGCAAGTTTGATATGTTATGATATGCAAGTTTGCCATGTTATGCTATGCAAGTTTGATATGTTATGTTATGCAAGTATGCCATGTTATGATATGCAAGTTTACCATGTTATGCTATGCAAGTTTGCCATGTTATGATATGCAAGTTTACCATGTTATGCTATGCAAGTTTGCCATGTTGTGATATGCAAGTTTATCATGTTATGTTATGCAAGTTTGATATGCAAGTTGGTCATATGATATCCAAGTTGTGTTATGCAAGTTTGGGTTGATCATTTTGTTCATGTTACCATGTTATGC
The DNA here is from genome assembly GCA_030737875.1 of Allium sativum. Taxonomy (NCBI): domain Eukaryota; kingdom Viridiplantae; phylum Streptophyta; class Magnoliopsida; order Asparagales; family Amaryllidaceae; genus Allium; species Allium sativum. Next base: position 741,539,112 of record CM060916.1, on the reverse strand, counting down.
AAGCTTATCTTGGGCTTATGAGCTTAAAGCTTCAAGCTTTATGCTAAAGGTTGTATTTTGGCAACATGTAAGTTATCATATCCCTTATGATAACTTGAATGTGAGGCTAAATGCGAACTTATGGCAACTTCTACATGTCATTTATCACCATGTATCACTTATATGCTAAGTTTGGTTTTATGCATGCTTTTGAGGCCTAATGATGCAATATGCAGGTATATGAACACATGTACATTTCATATGCCACCATGTTGAACTTGTGGCTTCAACACCTTTATGTCATGATTATGCCAAGTTCCCTCTTTCTATCCTTTATGCGCTATTGCGATATGTAAGCGATGGGATTGCGTTTGGGGTTGGGTAAACTTAAAAGACATAAAAACATAAGCTTGGGAATTTACCTATTAAGTTAGGTCTACCATTTGGGAATTTACCTATTAAGTTAGGTCTACCCAAATGCTTGAAAATTTGTAACATGTTTTGTAAACATGATGGACGTGACACTTAGAAAATATAAGTGTGACCAACTCGAGGTTGGGTTGAGTTTGTAGCGTAAACCTACCCGGAACCGACCGGCTTAACTAGTTGCTACAAACAATAGGACCCAATGTGAGAAGTTGGTCATGTTGTACCTTGAACCCGAGGTTAGACCAAGTCGTGGTGTAAAGCTACCCGGACCCGCCCGGCTTAACTAGTAACCACAACAAGGTCTAATGTGAGAGGTTAAGGCGCATTAAATTAATTAATGCCTCATGATTAGGGTTAAGTCATGGTCCACTTAATACTTAACCAATTTGGGCTTGGTAGATTAGTCAGAGTTAAGTCGTGAACTCATCGTTACACTTAACCAAGTTAATCCATGATTAGTAAAAGGGTTAAACCGTACTTAACCCACTAGAAAATCCTAGCAATGGGGGTCCACTCCAGCAGTAATCCCAAGTTCGTATCATTAAGACCCCAGGGACTAGGCTAGGGTGGGGGGCACAATTACTGGACTGGAGGTAAGTGACCAAAAGCGACGGCAGAGTGGTACGCCGGTGTAGTTCCGGGCGGACCATGGTCGTGCACATAGTCCGAAGCCGGGGAAAACATGCACGGGTACTAGTAGATCGAGACTGTGCACTTATATTTATGGTGTCCAGGGGTTGCCACCCTAGGGCTTGATACACCCGACGGGAGACCCTGCACAGTCTGACTACAATTATGTTTGGGCCGCATTGACACCAACACGTGACGAGTTAGGCTTATAGGGAGCCGATCGACTAGACCGTTTGGTTGGACCGCGTATTAGGGTCACTTCATGTTATTGGGCCAAAGCTTGGGCCAAGGGATCAATACTTGTTTATTCAAGTCATGTTAGTTTGCTAGTACACCTGTGGTGCAAACCCTTAATCCTGATTATGCGATGACACCTTTATCTACCTTGTTAGTTAATCATCATGCTAGTATGTTGTTATCCTTATGTCCATCCCTGCTTCTCAATTCAGTTAACTTTATCAGTTTACATTGATTGTAGTAGGGCTTACTCAGTCTTTTTGACTGACCTGTTTTCTTTCGCCTCTTTTCTTCCGTTCCCCCCCCCCAAGGTTCTCAGGGTGGGAATATTGGACCTTAGCTTGGATTTCTGATCGCTTGCTTGTGGGATTTTAGCTCATGTACGGTCTTGACATGAAGCTAGCTATGGTTATCACTTATTTTGGGGATAGTACTTATGTATTTCAGTTTTTCCGTAATGTTGTTTTTATCTAGACTTGTGTATTTGGAAAGTTGACATTATGTTGTACCAGACTTGTTTTGAAATGGTTTGAAATCTTCCGTTGTTTTATCTATGTTATTTACTCTGTTTACATATATACATATGTTCTTGTTCTGCCTTGATATATCATTATGCATGTTTACCTGATTCAAACGCCCCTCCAAAGTCAGAGTGCTTGCAAGAGCCACCCTGGCGGAGGTGGGGTGTTACAAAAACAGTAGTATAATTGTTGAGGAATCCAGTTGGATCCCTCCAACCTATTTCCCTGCATCCACAGATGTTAATCAACATCAATGAAATTATTTCACATCAATATAAAATATCAGAACTAATAATCTATCAACGATGTACTTATATCAACCATTTCAACAAATTTTGTCAACTATTCATCCAAACAACCATCACAATATAAAATAACTATAAATTTAAAACTCATTTATATAAGATATGAACGAGACAGAGTTAGTGAGTTTACTTACATTGTTTCGCAGTTGACGAAGCTTCTTTTTATTTCGTCTACAATCAAACAAGCGTTTGATTTTACCATGAGATTCCAATAGCTTTGTTTTCAGCCAGGATAGTGCCATTAGTCTATTTTAATCTTTTTCGATCCCGTTTTCTTCACATACCTCATTTCCCATCAGAATACACTAGCCTTCATTCTAGTTTTATTTAAGTAACTTCCTTCAATTTGATTCTTCACATCGAACTTTCTGCTCTCTATAAACCCGTCTTCTGTGAAAGCACCAATCTCCTTTAAACGTGACCGAACATCAGTCTCCTTGGCCACCATAACAGACGACACAAAACTGTTCAACTTAATCCCTTCTTCCTTGAAAACACACACAGGCCAGTAACTTCGACCCCCTCACCGATCGTTCACTCCCACATCCAAAAAAGTCATACCCCATGTTTTTATTTCTTCTTGTCCGTTCTTGACCAGGTTAAAGTAAATAACTCAAATAATTTCCTACAGTGGCAACCAAGTTCTTGAATCAATCTATCCAAATATATTCACTGCCACTTCAATACTGTAATCCAATTTTCTACAAATCAACTTCTACCGATATGTATTTAGTCTGCATATCCAGAAACGTTCTTGATTTTCATTTCAGCACACAGCTTACAGTGAACATCACCGAACTTTTTCAACCCCAAATCACAAAAACAAATATATGCAAGCTCTAAACTCTTCCCAAGACCCAAAAACAATCTCACGCCAACAGTAAACCCATACCTGCTGTATACAGTTTCATGGCGCCATCTTTCTCCACCCATTTCAATTTCCACGCACCTCCGTTCATCTGTTCAACCTCACCGTCGTTCAGCCCTTTCCCTCCTCATCCAGATCATAACCACTCCGAAACATCCGAGCGCCTCTTCTAAAAAGCGACTTCGAATTATTTCCATTTGCTACAGTAGAAAGCCGGCACAACCCGACCTCGACTCACACTAATCTCCACCCAAATCGTGCACCCTACCCTCTTGAGCCCTGCGACACCCTCAAAGCGTCTTCCGATGCAGTCAACTATGGCAGTAGACATCCCAAGCCTGACGCTGTTCTCTTTAGCTCGAGAAAAAGAAATGAATCGCACCACATAAATGTTATATGAAGTTAAAGCTTTCCAAAAAAGAAATTGGTGGACCTGAATCCATTAATTTTCTTTAGTAGATTTATTTCTTATCTTCCGTGGAGATTTTGAATGACTGAAAGAAAAAGGAACGGAATGATTTTTTGGGGAATTAGGATTTAAAAGTAGGTGAAAGTCACGGTTTATATAATTAGAAAAGGTCAGGCTTCTTATAGAAGATTCGGAGTAGCTTCATTCGGAAGGAACGGACTAGCTTTCCATTGAATTTTTAGATTATTAATAATGTATATATATAATGTCAGACCAGTTACGTGCAAAAATTTCTGAATAAAAAGAATTTGGCAAGCTTTCGTAGTTGAAATGTTTTGAACGATTCTGCATTCAATAATTTATACATAATTTATATGAACACATAATTTTTTTAGGTTTATATGATGTGTACATTCAAGATTTTCAAGCCAAAATGTTTGAAACAAGCTGAGATTCGGATAAGGCCTTTCAAGGATTTCTAAGTGTTTTTAATACGTACGTCCAAACAATAACTCCAAATGTTACAAAATTGGAAATCCGACAATAGTACACCGTTACAGATCAAATGAAATTAATTTCATCATGAACGAGATTGTTTGGAAAAATGCTTTTTTTAAGGCTTAAATAAATTGATAAATGAAATATAAATAAATTCAAAAATAATTCTATTGAATAAAAATAAATTATTTTTATTATCGCATATATCTGCATAGAACACCGCATAGCTCCAGAATAAACATATTTGGATTTTAAACTCGATATTTCAAGTTAAAACATTGTTTGGGTTATTATAAAATCAATAACAAATCGTTATAATTTATAAACAATTCCATAGCGACTATTTGAAAATTTGATTTGGATATAACTCCCAATCTATAAGACAAAATCTAGATTTTTCTCTTCTACTAGAAAAATATAATCAAACAGATCCGAATATTTCTTGTTTCAAAGAAATCTGACTTATATTGGATCTGGTATATCCAATTGAAGTTCAAAATGTTAAATTACGAACTGCCACAACATTACGGGCTCGTTTTAAATTATATCACAAATTATATGTTTGATGTCATTTAATTAAAGAAATTCCTTATAAAAATCATTTTATATTACCAAAACAACATTTAAACCAAATTAAAATGTTTTAAATTTACGGCTAAAAATCCGGGTCGTTACGTTCCTTCCCCCTAAAACAATTTCGTCCTCAAAATTGCTAAACCGTAAAGATGCTATAACTTTAACTCCTCATTGCCTGCTTAGTTGAAATCTTATATTCCATATCTTCATAACCCAGTTCCTACCCGACTTTCGAATTATCATACCAATACTCGACCATTCATGATTCTTTCCAAGTGATCTATCCACCATTTTTGGTCAATCCATCATCACATTCTTGTCTTTAGTCCATATGCTCTTCTGCATATCCACACCCATTCCAATTGATTTTAAATCCATTTATCAATTTCATTATTCCACTTGAAATTTTATTAACCAATTCTGGTTTTCTTATTTCAATTACAATTAACACTCAATTTTAAATTATCAGAAATTTCTTGAAAATTTTCTAACTCTTTAAAATTTTGAAATTTTTTGCCCGCATCTCCTTTGCACGGTTCAGTTGGTACAACCACAACTCGCCTTTCTAGGCCTTCTCCAATTCAAAAGAAAATCAAAAAGCCAAGCGGCTTGCCCCATAGGCTCATAAAACCATCAAACCCAAGTAATATTGTAAACATGTACTTTTTGTTGGACATAATTCTATCTATTGCATTTGCTTCCATTCGATATCTGCTCATCATACATATATCCATTTCCAGTTGATTTCAAATCAATCCAACTTCCATTTTATCAGTTCAGGTCTGATTTCTATTTAAGTCAATCCACCTACTATACTTGAGTCCAAATTAATCACAATTCAATTTCAATTAACAACATCCGATATATATTCTACTTGCTTATTCATAAGTCGAATTCATATTAATAATTCGAATCTCAACATTTTTATTTAATTAATTTTCATTTGGAATTATTTCTAATTCAATCCAATTTTATTTAACTTAACGTAAGTTAAATTTCAGTTCATTGATACATTTTTACTATTTCAATCTATTCAACTTATACAAGTTAAATTTTAATTTCAGAATTCAAATTCCCGGGTTTTATTTCAAATTAGTTTGAAATCATATATATTTATATACATATATTTATAATCAACTAAATTCGAAACATTTGAATTTTCAAAACATCTTGTCCTTTTCAAACGATTTTTTCATTGCCAAATTACTATGGTAGCAATCCGTCACTCAGAAACTTGAAAACGAATAAGGATAATGTCGCGATCCATTATCGAAATTATTTTCCCACCACTGAAGTGAATTCAGTGCTTAATCACTTTCGAAATCCATTTGAAACCATTTTTTTCTTCAAAAATCCTTCAAAACAATGTTATATTCTTTATAATATTTTAGAAAATATTTTCTAACATTCGGGATTTAAATTCAAATTCTGGTTTGAACCCAGTCTTGGTTTATCTCATTCGTGCACATTATCAAAATATAACTTATATTTAGTTATATATATAACAATTTCAATATTTCATAGTTTCATTTGATTGTAATAATAATAAACACGTCCACATATTTAATATCCCAGAAATTATTCTTTTTATATTAAAATAAATTTTGGGCAAAATTATTTCATTTACCTATTTTAAAAAAATATTGTATCGAATTGCTTTGTTCGAGAGTTTAGAAATGCCTATCGATACAGTTGTACATCCTGTATCGACCAGAATTCATAAACCACTCAACGAACCAACCAACACAATATAAAACATTTTTATGTTAGCTAACAAATAAGCTCTCTCATCGATATATATACACTCAACTCATTCTAGGGTACTACTAACCCTATCCCTAATAAGTTACGCCAGAGTCAAGGTTATTACTCAACCTTCAGCTCTAATACGAAATGTAATGGCCCGAATTTCCATACCCTCTAGGTCGACTGATAACACCATACGTCCAACCCATATTTCAAAGAAATACAAATCATTAGTAGAAAGAAGTTAGAGGATGAGAAATAGAAAGAAAGAAAAACTAGAATAGAAGAAAATGAAGAACATAAGTCATACAACGGAATGAATAAAATATATTATATAACATAACTTTTGAAATACAAATCAATAACTGTATATACATACCATTATCAGAGCACAACAGTTATTCCTGGAATAGTTATAAACACCTGTTTCCAGATACAACATAGTACATAGTGGAAAAATATGATAGTCTATAGCTCACTGGTGAAGCCTCCTGCTTCAAAGTCCTCTAAGTGAATCTGTAAAATCCCGACTACTTGACTGCCCGTACAAATTTGGGCACCTAAGAGTTTAGGGAAACAAACAAAATAAACTCTGGGTCATTCATGGGACTGGTGTGAGTAAACTTCAACCATTTGTTTAACTTTCAAAAATCCTTTCAAAATAATTAACAATCGTAAGACCGATCTACACATAAACACGGATGGTTTTTACGATAACCTAAAATTTTTTTGATATCAAATCCAATGATATTATAATAGTGTCTAAATCAAACAAATAGTCATCTAGCGGAATGCTTGCATTTCACGCTCCATATATAATATTAAATCTAAAACCGTATGGCACTTATTGGAGATTGGATTCAGACTATGACAAGGTATGGAACCACCTTCCGATTAGTGTACTCTAGAGGGGATGCACTGGGGTTCAACAAGAACATCTTGCAACCCGGCCACACATGGCTAACCACTCGTCTAACTTGATTGCATCGAGCATATTCTCACCAACGGTTGTGATCAGCAACCCATTACCGAAAGCATACATCGGTGAATAGAATAAGAAGCAAAATGAAATTTCTCTAGATCAGGTGATAATACCCCTAATGGGAATGACACATTTGGTCATGCTGCCTGCCTGATTTCTTTCGTTTCCCGTTTGCTGAGGCTTGAGGTCATGATTATCCTTTATAACATCTTGCCACCATTTACTTTGAATTCCACATCGTCATTCATTCGTCCATATACGTTGTCTTGGGACTGGACAAACCGAAGGCACCATTTTATTAATCCATCTTGGGCAATTTCTACATATGATTAACAAAACAACCATTGCATTTTACTCCGTCTTCAATTATCTTTAGCATAAGTTAATTTGTAACGCTTATGTCAATACGGAGTGGTTTTCAGGTATTAAACGTGATCCGTCTCTCCGTATTAACCACGGAGGCATAAAATAAAACAAACTTCAATAGCCGGTGATTTAACTAGCAAAGGAAACGTCGATACAATCAATGATCCTATTTCCAAATGGAAATTTCTATAGATCAACCATCAACCAACATTGGGACCTTTTAAATTAATTTCTTATTAAATTATCAATTTCCATTTACTTATATTTTCTCAGATATTTTTCTCAAGGCTTGCTCATCTCCACGATCATCGGAAAACATTTCCATATATCACAAATTATCCATTTTCCAGACAATATCTCTTATTACAGTTAGAAAACATTTCTAAATATCCACGAACCTTACTTTCTATACTCAGAAAATATCCCTTATTAATATCGGAAATTATTTCCATATTTCATTTATAAATTCTTCGTTGACCAATTCATTTCACTTTCTATTAACTAACCATATTGCTAACCAATCTTCACTACCAAACCTTAACCATTCCTTCATCAATTATGAAGCCAATCAAGTTCGGGTATAATTACCTCTCAGACCTTAATTGAACAACATTCTCAACTTTGAAATAGTCAAAGCTCACAACTTCAAACAAAACATCGTTTATGCGACTCTCAGATTCAAACTAAGAATCCATATCTTTTACGAAAAATATATTAATTATAACGGTAGCGTTATAATGGATGTTTCCAAATATTTGATTTATAAGACATTTACTACAACGACAACGTTAAAATCGTTGTTTAGATTTATAAAACATTTATTATAACGACAGCGCTAAAATCGCAATTTAGATTTACAAAACATTTATTATAATGACAGCATTATAAATTCCTGTTTCTAAAATATAAGTTTTAATATATCACTTTTATTCATTAAATTAAATATATAAATAACTAAACAATTAATTAATTAAATCTTTATTAATATGGAAAGTGAAAAATATTTCCCTAAATTCGAATTTTTAATAAATAATTCTCTTTCGAATAATCCACATTTGATTAATATTCTGAACTTCAGAATAATCTACCATTTCAGTTTAACTCAAATTGGCCTCATAATTATCCCCATACTTAAAATAACCGCTTTCAAATCATTATTCGCTTCAAATATGAATATCACTCCTAAATAGGAATCAAGATTCATTTAACAATCCACTTGATTTTTATTTATAAATACTATTTTAGATTCAAATTAAGTCACTTGTAAACCCATATTATATTTATATATCTCATTTTATAAAACTACTATTAACACCATTTTATTTATGTAACAATTCAAATTCCCTTTCAAGTATAATTACACACTATAAATTCCATAACTTCGAAAATCGACTTCGTTAGATTTATAAAAATACAAATCATTTAACCATAACAACAGTATATCATTTCAAAGCATAGAACTCCATTTAAATTATGTTTTCATATTAAGTAGAATTTCAATTATCTTTCTAAAGATAAATCGTTACAATAAAATTCGATATAGTCAAATTCGAGTTATAAATTCCTTTGATTTATCACAATTTATTTATATTCTGACCTTTGGAATAAAAATCATCGGTTTCTTTTGGAATTGATACTCCACTTCCCTTTCTCATTCAAGTTCCAATTTGGACTCATATTAAAAATCTAAATTTCCTTTATAGATATTTCATTTGTAAAATATTTGCTTTAAACCATTATTCACTTTAATCGTTAATATATTTTCTTTTATATAATCAAATCAGTTTGATTCCGTACTTATAAATAATATCTTAAACCCAAAATTCTATTTATACTTCTATTCAGCATTTTCATACAACTCTCATTCTTTATTTCAATTATTTCAAATCTTACTTATAATTTCCTTTAAAATTTTGCTAGGTTCAAATCTCTTTTTCAAATATTGGTTTCAAAACCAATTTCCACCTTTCCATATAAATTCAAATTTGAATTTATATTTCAGTTTATCCAATGATAAATAATTCACTTAATTTATATTTTCATTTATAAACAACTTCTTGATTCATCCATTTGAACAGATTTCTATTTTCAATTCTATTCGAAATTTTATTTCTATTTTGTAAATAATTCCATTTTGAAATCCCAATTTCCTTCTCCACATTCGAAAATATTTTACGGTATTTAAAATACCGAGTTTCATAGGCTATGGTAATTCACACACAACATATCCAATCACAGATTTTATAACACATCACATATCACAATTAAATAAAACAGTAGTATAATTGTTGAGGAATCCAGTTGGATCTCTCCAACCTATTTCCCTGCATCCACAGATGTTAATCAACATCAATGATATTATTTCACATCAATATAAAATATCAGAACTAATAATCTATCCAACTATGTACTTATATCAACCATTTCAACAAATTTTATCAACTATTCATCCAAACAACCATCACAGTATAAAATAACTATAAATTTAAAACTCGTTTATATAAAATATAAACGAGACAGAGTTAGTGAGTTTACTCACATTGTTTCGCAGTTGACGAATCTGCTTTTTATTTCGTCTACAATCAAACAAGAGTTTGATTTTACCATGAGATTCCAATAGCTTTGTTTTCAGCCAGGATAGTGCCACAATGATGATCTCGCCATTACGATTCCAACATGGTTGACTTCATCCGGCTCTAATAAAATACGAGTAAGTTATAAATTTTACCATTTTTAATGAATTAAATTATCATTAACAAGTTTGATTAACGGATTTGCTATTCTTAGTCTATTTTAATCCTTTTCGAACCCCTTTTTCTTCAATACCTCATTTCCCATCAGAATACACTAGCCTTCGTTCTAGTATTATTTAAGTAACTTCCTTCGATTTGATCCTTCACATCGGACTTTCTACTCTCTATAAACCCGTCTTCTGTGAAAGCACCAAGCTCATTTAAACATCACAGAACATCAGTCTCCTTGGCCACAATAACAGACAACACAAACTGTTAAACTTAATCCCTTCTTCTTTGAAAACACATGATGGCCAATAATTTCGACCCCCTCACCGATCGTTCACTCCCACATCCAAGAAAGTCACACCCCATGTTTTAATTTCTTCTTGTCCATTCTTGACTAGGTTAAAGTAAATAACTCAAATAATTTCCTACAGTAGCAATCGAATTCTTGAATCAATCTATCCAAATATATTCATTACTACTTTAATACTGTAATCCGGTTTTCTACAAATCAACTTCTACCCATATGTGTTTAGTCCGCATACCCAGAAACGTTCATGATTTTCAGTTCAGCACACAGCTTACAGTGAACATCACCAAACTTTTTCAACCCCAAATTACAAAAACAAATATACGCAAGCTCTAAACTCTTCCCAAGACCCAAAAACAATCTCACGCCAATAGTAAACCCATACCTGCTGTATACAGTTTCATGGCGCCATCTTTCTCCTCCCATTTCAACTTCCATGCACCTCCGTTCATCTGTTCAACCTCACCATCGTTCAGCCCTTTCCCTCCCCATCCAGATCAGAACCACTCCTAAACACCCGAGCGCCTCTCCTAAAAAGCGACTTCGAATCATTTCCATTTGCTACAGTAGAACATTGGCACAACCTAACCCCGACTCACAATAATCTCCACCCAAATCGTGTGCCCTACCCTCTTGGGCCCAAGGCACCCTCATAGCGTCTTCCGATGCGGTCAACTCTGGCAGTAGACATCCCAAGCCTGACACCGTTCTCTTAAGCTTGAGAAAAAGAAATGAATCGCACCACATAAATGTTGTATCAAGTTAAAGCTTTCCAGAAAAGAAATTGGTGGACCTGGATCTATTAATTTTCATTATGTAGATTTATTTCTTATCTTTTGTGGAGATTTTGAATGACTGCAAGAAAAAGGAACGAAATGATTTTTGGGGAATTAGGGATTTAAAAGTAGGTGAAAGTCAGGGTTTATATAAATAAAAAATGTCGGGCTTCTTATAGAAGATTCAGAGTAGCTTCATTTGGAAGGAACGAACTATCTTTCCACAGAAGTTTCAGATTATTAATAATGTATACATATAATATTAGATATTGTCAGACCAACCATGCGCAAAGATTTCTGAATAAAAAGAATTTGGCAAGCTTTCGTAGTTGAAATGTTTTAAACGATTCTACATTCAATAATTTATACATAATTTATACGAATGCATAAGTTTGTTTAGGTTTATATGATGTATACAGTCAAGATTTTCAAGCCAAAATGTTTGAAACAAGCTGAGATTCGGATAAGGCCGTTCAAGGATTTCTAAGTGTATTTAATACATACGTCCTAACGATAACTCCAAATGTTACAAAATTGGAAATCCGACAATAGTACACCATTACAAATCAAATGAAATTAATTTCATCATGAACGGATATTGTTTGGAAAAATGATATTTTTAAGACTTAAATAAATTGATAAATGAAATATAAATAAATTCAAAAATAATTCAACTGAATAAAAATAAATTATTATTATCGCATGTATCTGCATAGAACACCATATAGCTCCAAAATAAACATATTCGGATTTTAAACTCGATATTTCAAATTAAAACTATGTTCGAGTTATTATAAAATCGATAGTAAATCTCTATAATTTATAAACAATTCCATGGCGACTATTTGAAAATTTGATTTGGACATAACTCCCAATCTATAAGATAAAATCTCGATTTTTCTCTTCTACTAGAAAAACATAATTAAATAGATCCGAATATTTCTTGTTTCAAAGAAATCCGACTTATATTGGATCTGGTATATCCAATTGAAGTTCAAAACGTTAAATTACGAACTGCCGCGACATTACGGGCTCATTTTAAATTATATTACAAATTATATGTTCGACGTCAATTAATTAAAGTAATTCCTATAAAAATAATTTTATATTTCCAAAACAACATTTAATCCAAATTAAAATGTTTTAAATTTACGGCTAAAAATCTGGGTCGTTGCAGGTGAGTACACTAACAAGATGTTGCAGAAAAATATATAGCCATATACTCAAGTGGAAAAAAATACGACATACATTCATGGGGAGAAATAAATTTTCTACAAGAGGATGTCATCAATTAAAAAAAGGGAGAATGTTGATTTATGAGTTTTTTGAATCACGACAACGAAGAAATGAAGATCAAACAAAGAGTTATTTGTTTGTTTCTTAGATATGTTAGAAATTGTCAAAATCTACACACATATATCATAACACAAACACAAATACATAAGCATACGTATACATATATATTAATGGCACACAAGTGCATATACTGGAAGCTTTTACACCAATGAGTCAACTGGTTAAAAAAGCACCAATCAACTAGTAGGGAATAAAACCCCCAGTCCCGGCTCTTGTGTGCATATATATATATATATATATATATATATATATATGTGTGTGTGTGTGTGTGTGTGTACATTTTTATTTTTTACCAGTTGATTGGTGATTTTTTGACATGTCGAATGATCCGACTATAACGGCCATTTTTATGAAAAGACATGTTCTTTCATGTAAGGTTTCTATCCATTTCTAAATAGAAATGGTTGCTTCTTTTCATCAGAATTTCTCATGAAAGGTTGCCACTCTTCAACTACTATTTATACATTAAAAACTTCATTTCCAAATTGCTTATTCTTCTTCTAATTTCTGATCTTATTTTCTGTGTACTCTTGCATTCTAAAAGCGTTCAAAGAAATTCAAATTGCTTTTGAATCATTGAATTTATTTCATATCTCTTGATTCAATAAGCAATCTACTTCCTTCAAATATTCACAAACACATTCAATATCTGAGGATAATATTATTGGAAGGGTGTACTCAAATAGTTGGCTAATCAGTGTTAGTTAGAATACATTCAGAGGTCAAAACTGTTGTTGTATTGTCGAAGTCATTCGGCTACTCAGGCTTGGTGTTGAAGTTCTGTTCGGTTTGCTTTGGCGTGAAATCCCATTGTGGTTGCACGGGTATGTTGTTAACCTGTTCCTCCGGGTGAAGTGAGGGTGTTGCTAGTGAAAATCCAGAAGAAGTCTGGGACTGGACGTAGGACGATGCTCTGAACAAATATAAAAATTCCTAGTGTCATTTACTTTACTACATTTGCATATTGCTCACCTGTGATATCGTTATATTTAGTTTGTTAAATTTTTACATGCATAAGTTTAATATATATATCACATTATCTAAGCTTCCACATATTAATATCAATCCATGTTACTCGATCCTACTCTAGCACCTTTTTCATTTGGTATTAGAGCCCAGGACTCTAGAGATCGTAACAACAACCTAGAATAAATGGCTATTAAGAAATCTAGTCAAGGAATTAGAAAGCGTAAGAGCAACAAAGCAGAATCAGAGGAGCAAGCAAGCAAATGCCTCTTGGCTAAAGTCAGATCACAATTGGTATGTGTAGATTCATTATATAAAGATCTTTTGTTAGACCACGAAAAATTATTGAAAGATTTTAAAACTTTGAATAAACTTAATACAGTTATTTTAGCTAAGTCAAAAGATCGTGAGCAAGAAATTTCCAAATTAAAAGAGGAAAATAAATTTTTGGTGAAACAAACTAAACGTTTTGAAAGTACCTTAGAAGTGCTTGTTTTTCAAAAGGATTTCCTTCTAAAAGAAAATGAGCAGTTAATAGATAAAAACAATAATATTTTATAGGAAACTAATGGTTTACAAAATAAAAACCATCTTTAGAAGATACTTTAAATAATTCAAGTTCTTTAATTTTGTCTCTTAAAGAAGAGAATGAAACTTTAACTAAAAATAATTTAGAATTATCTAAATAGTATGAGGTTTTAAAAGTTAATAGTAATTTGCAAAATGCAAGTTTTGAATCAAAAGAAAATTTTGAAAAATTACAATCTTCTTTAGATAATTCATAATCTCAAATTCTTCATCAAGAAAATTAGAATAGTACTTTAAAAAGTAAGAATTCCGAATTAAATAAGGAAATTGAAGATTTAAAACAATTTCTATTGAAAATGTCAATCGCGATTTTGGAATCAAATTTGAAAAATAGAAAAGCAAGTTCGCGAAATTTAATAAAGTTCAAAATGATTTAAATATGATTTTATCTAGTTTTAGACCTTTACACGACAAAAGTAGTTTAGGATATAATAAAACTAATTATAGAAATAGTACTAGATATGCTTTTAAGTACAATAAAAATATCACTTCTAGTACCAAAGCATAAGTAAATCCAAGATTCAATTTTTAAAGAAATTTGAATACTTCTATGACTAAAGATTTTTATATAATAAATATAGAAGCACAAAAGGAAACACCAATAGAAAATAACTAAGTATTTGAGTTTCAGTAAATTGGAAAAATAGAGAAAAATATATCGATAATTATTTTGATTCAGTAGTTAATAATGAAAAATTTATTTTTAATAGTTCCATTAAACCCTCTTGGGTATAGTTACCTTCCATCTAACCCCTAGACCATAACTAAGGAAGTTGGTACCAAAGTATATATATCATATTTTTATAGGTACACCACAAAAAGGAGAAGGTTATTTTGGTATCTCATAATTATTATGAGACTTGTAATAGATAGTCTCGTATACTCTTTGAACACTATTTGATATTTTGGCTTGTATGAACTCTTGTTTGTGCTATTTTTCATGTTATTTGTTTTTTTTTAATCGATGACAAAGTGGGAGAGGTAACTACACAAACAAGATGTCGCAAGAAAAAAAATAGTCATATACACGGGGAAAAAAAATTCAAATACAAAATACATTCAGGGGAGAAATCAATTTTCTACATGAGATTACAAGTGATTGTCATCAATCAAAAAAGGGGGGAGTGACGATTCATGATATTTTTGATTCATGACAACGAAGAAATGAAGATCAAACGAAGTGTTATTTGTTTGTGTCTTAGTTATGTTAGAAATTGTCAAAATCTATCCTCATATATCATAACATAAACACTAATACATAAGCGCACACACACACACAAACATACATACATATTTACATACATACATACATACATACACACATACATATATTAATGGCACACAAGTTCCTTGACTAGAGGTTTTAAACCAACCAGTCAACTGGTTAAAAAAGCACCTGTCGACTAGTAGGGAATAAAATCCCCAGTCTTGACTCTTGTGTGCACATATATATATATATATATATATATTTTTATTTTTTTTACTAGATGACTGGTTATTTTTTGACCAGTCGACTGATCCAACTATACTGGTCATTTTTATGAAAAGACACCTTCTTTCAAGAAAGGTTTTATCCATTTCTGAATAGAATTGATTGCTTCTTTTCATCAGAATTTTTCTTGAAAGGTTACCACTCTTCAACTACTATTTATACATCAAAAACTTCATTTCCAAATCGTTGTTTCTTCTTCTAATTTCTGATCTTATTTTCTGTATACTCTTGCATTCTAAAAGCATTAAAAGATATTCAATTTGCTTTTGAATCATTTAACTTATTTCATGTCTCTTGATTCAAAAAGCAATCTACTTCCTTCAAATCTTCACAAACACACTTGATTTCTTAGGATTATATTATAGGAAGGGTGTACTTAAATCGTTGGCTAATCAGTGTTATTTAGGACACATTCAGAAGTCCAAACTCTTGTTGTACTATTTGAAAAGTCGGTGTGGCTTAAGAAGGATCTTTACATGGATATAGCAGAAAGGTAAATGGTAAGCTAACTGGTTAATTTACAATAGTTATGTAAATAAAACTAAACTATAGAAATATATCACAAATAAATAAAATGTAGTAAGTAAAGACACCAGGAATTTTATACTGGTTCAGACATCCCGCCCTACGTCCAATCCCAAAGCTCCTCTTCGGAATTCACTATCACGCCCTCTCTTAACCCAGAGGAATAGGTTACAATACACCCGAGCATCGACAAGGATGTCCATGCCTGAGCACCCACACAGGACTTCACAATTTACAAGTGTTTTGACTCTTGAATGTGTTCTCTAATCAACACAGAATAGTCACAATGAAGTACACCCTTCCAATAATCTTATCCTCAAGTAATTGAAATGTTTGTCAAGATTGAAGGAAGTTTGTTGCTTGTCTAATCAAGAGATGTGAAATATTATCAAGGATTCAACAAGTAACGTGAATTTAAGAGAGCTTTAGAATGCAATGAATATAGAAGTGCAAATCAAAAAATAGATAGAATAGAACGAGAATTGGTGATTTGGAAAACATGTTTGTAGTACTTATATAATAGCAGAAGAGTAGCATTCCTTCATGAAAGGTTTAAGCAAAATATTGCGTCCATTTCCATTTGTAATTGAAGAGAAATCTCTTCATGAAAGAAGGTGACTCTTCATGAAAAATGCTTATGTTTCGAATCAGTCAACTGGTCTAAAAATCTTCAGTCGACTGATTAAATCGTACTGCAAAACGTTTGGATTTAAAATCTTCTAAAACTAGTCGTTATTATACAGAAACATGCTGACCAGTCGACTGGTCATATTTCTACCAATCGACCGGTATAGCTGAGTCTGTACAGTCATGGCTTTTTAAAGCCTTATAATATATATATATATCTATGTACACCTTTTTTTTATATTCGTGTTATACTCGAGCATAGATTTTAACATAATTCTAACACGACTCAATACATACACACATATATATATAACACCTTATCTCCATGACTTGATTTCCACTACTCTTCTCTTTGTTGACATTAATCAAAATTCTTGTTTTCAAAATTCTCCCCTTTTTTGATTGATGACAACATATTGCATTATTGCTGCAAAAGTTATGAATTTCTCCCCCTGAATATTTGGCTCCCATTGAATTTCTACAACATTTTGTTAGTTCATAAATTTATAAACTTACCGTTTTGGTTCCTGCAACAAAATGTTAGCGTATATATTTTCAATAAAGAAATAGATTCATCATTGTGATCATAGAAAATATAACTCTCCCCTTTTATCATCGATTAAAAAGCATTTAAACACTATGAGCACAAAGTAGTTGAATAATCTTTCAGAGATCTTTGAAGGACACAATTCCTAATTCTCGTCGAAATCTTATGAAAGAATTCTCTAAAAGGGGTTTAGTAAATATGTCAGCAATTTTATTTTCTGAGTTTACAAACTCTAAATTGATGATGTTTTTCAATATTATCTCTCAAGAAATGGTGTCTTATATCAATGTGTTTAGTTCTAGAATGGTTTACCGAATTTTTAGATAAATTTATTGTGCTTGTATTATCGCAATAAATTGTGGAATTAGATAAATTAACGTTAAAATATTTTAGTGTTTGCTGCATATATATTACTTGAGCACAAGCTGGTGCAGCAGATATATATTTAGCTTCACATGTTGACAGTGAAACGCAATTTTATTTTTTGCTGAACCAGGATATTAGTGATTTACCGATAAAGTGATATGTTCCACTTGTACTTTTACGATCCGTCCGTGATCCTCCAAAATCTGCATCACTATATGAAACTAATTCGAAGGAACAATCTTTTGGATAGAAAAGTCCAAAATCTTTGGTACTGCTAAGATAATGTAATATACAATTTACTACTCTCAAATGTGATTCTTTTGGATTAGCTTGAAAACGAGCACATAAGCAAAAACGCATCATAATATTCGGTCTACTAGCAGTTAAATATAGAAGTGAACCTATCATGCTTCGATATAGTTTTTGATCGACACTTTACCATTTTCATCTTTATCTTAGTGTGTTGTCGTACTCATTGGTGTATGTTTACTTGAAGTGTTTTCCATTCCAAAATGCTTTATTAGATTAGTTGTAACAACCTACCTTTTTGACCGCTTCAAGTCGGAAATTAAACCAACTTAAACCGCTCAAAATGACAAATTGTTATTGCCTATGAGGTTTAACAGAACCAATACACAGAAAATCATAGAACAGAAATGTTTGCAGCGGAATAATTTTTATATAAATATCAGAGTTTTACAAAACATTTTGCATAGCGGAATAAAAATATATACATGAATTTTTAAAATAAAGTTTTACTTTTTCAATCGGTCCTTGCGCGCACTAATGCGTCTTCACATTCCTCTCCAGTTTGCTAGTTGAAATCTTTAAATCTGAACACTTAGGACCCGACCCGAGCGTTCCATGAAAAATACACAAAACAACCCGAGTTAGGATTACACTTATTTCAAGTTAGCAAACTTCGATAATCACAAAAATATAATTTGTTTAATCCCGACAAATTATTAAATAATACAAGTATCTAAAGCAAAGAACCACCGAAATAAACATTACAAAAAACTCATCAAGTGTGTGTGGTTTCATGTGTGGGCCGTGAACTTGGTATTAGCGAGATAGTAGCCATGTACATGTTAACATAAATAGTGTGGAACAGGCCAAAATATGTAATATTTTCTAACAAGGCATGAAAGTGGCAGAAGATACTAATTTTAAACCAATGCAAACGGACAAAATAACAGTCATATATATATATGGTGCATGCATAGGGAAAAGGTACTATAAACATACTTGGAAAACTAAAATGCAGTGCACAAATAAACGGTCCATATATGAGTGAATGTCAGTAACGCATGGACTGTTTTTAATGCAAATAGAAAGGACCAATGTTCCAAAGCATGATACTATCTTATTAATTCAGTTGCAATCTTCAAGGGAACCAGTCATAATTTAATTAAGAGAGTAGTGGGTTCAAAAGAAACAACATCAAACCATACCTAGGTAAGTATGTTATATTTTACTTCTGGTAACTATATATATTTTCATATTTCAAACAGTTATAGTAAATAATAGTATGCAC
Source organism: Allium sativum (assembly GCA_030737875.1). Taxonomy (NCBI): domain Eukaryota; kingdom Viridiplantae; phylum Streptophyta; class Magnoliopsida; order Asparagales; family Amaryllidaceae; genus Allium; species Allium sativum. The sequence goes on along the minus strand of CM060916.1, from coordinate 741,519,738 downwards.
ATGGAAATCTAGCCAATATATTGTGCCCACATATTCAGATAACAAGCGTAACTGAAAGTCAGACTTCAACAACTAGTACTACACAACAAGTAGTGATCATGGCCGAAAAATCAAGTGGGAGAAAAAAAATGAACAGACTGGAAGATTCTTAGCTAAATCATGGCAACCAACGGTGGCTCAATTTAAATAGTTTTAACAGTCCATTTACTTTTTATGAGTTCACAACATAATGTATATTTTTATATCATTACATGGTTCCTTGAATGAACTAATGCATGCAGAAAAATAAGAAATGGTTCCTTTATTCAAAACATGCATTTTTTTCCTTTCAGGTCACAATGATATAGGACATGCAACTAACGAACAAAAATTTGATATCAAATTAGTATAGGAAAATCATGACTTAAACAAATTCCTTGTACCCGTTGGGAAAATCACATAGCAAGGATAGTGGCACTTTATAAAACCATGCATGTAAATAAATGGTATTCCTAACATACTAAAGTGATTGTGTAGCATCAACATAACTAGCAACTTTTAAAACTTTAAGACAAGAGCAAAAAAAAAAAAAAATTGATTGTCAAGCGGGAAAGCAAGGCAGTCGACGGAAAATACAGTATCAAACAACAAGCCTTAACCAATTATACTTGGAGGAATCCGAAATCGCGAACTTTCCAAAAGTTTAATCATAAGAAAAACTTACTATTGGTAATGGCGTAGCGATGGTTGCAGGTTCGATTTTGAGGCGGTGTGGCTATCGGACTGTGATTTAATGACAACTTCATTGATGCAGGCGAATGGATCCAGCTGCAGGTGGACAACTTTCGCGTTTGGGAAAGAGGTGGAGGGTTTTTTTTGAAGGCAAAAGGGAGAACCGGGCCTCCGCTGCAGCTACTACTGCGGCGTGGGTTTCAGGTGAAACGAGAGTGGAGCAAATTCATTCTTTGTAGTTTGAACATGGGGGAGGTGAAGGCTCGGCTTGAGGAGCGAAAGGCTAGGGGAGCAGTGCAGTGAAACTTGGCGAAGGCGGAACCTTGGAAGAGGCCATACTTTCGATTTGGGGATTTTCATCTTTTTTTTGGGAGAAGAATTTATTTGTCGGCTGAAATGAAAAATGTGGAAAGGATGGAGTTGCTCTTGTATATATATATATATATATATATATATATATATATATATATATATTCATACACGTAGATAAGCATCAGGTTAGTGACCAAAAGAATAGGTAGGAGAAAGTGGAACAATTAAAAGAAAGCGAATTACAAGGAGTAAATAACGGTAGTTATAAAAGAATTTGAATTTTAAATTGAACGTCTCATTCATGGTGCACGTATTCCATTAATTCCAGGAGAACGGTTCCAAAAACATGGGCGATGCAGATTTTTATTCATTTACTATTTACAATCACATATTTGCTTAAATATGGTAGAGCCAAATAGTTGGGTTACTAGAAAATAAAATCCATCCTTTTCTAAAGTTTCAAATCAAATATCAAAACATACAACATAAAAATGGCCTTTGTTCAAATCTGTTGATACTTAAAGAAAGAGCGTCCTTAGTTTAACAGGAAACAAGAAGAAGAGAAATAAAAAAGGATATTTGAAATGGTAGAACTCAAAAGACAGTTAACGCCATGCATTCTTCATGAGACAAGTGATGACAAATGTGAACATATATATGCATGCAAAAGGTTAGTTCTTTTTTTTATTGGAATGATTCAAATTTAAGGAGAAGTGGAAGGGTGAAAAAATGAAGTAACAAGTTGGAAGAGATAAAGGTTTTGGAAATGTAATAATATAGACATGGGAAATTTATGGTACTAAATAAATGAATGCATGTATGGTTTAAATTTAAAAAGGGAACTTGAAAATGAATGGCCACTGCATGTATATTACTGTATGAAACGTTGTCCGTTTAGAAAAAAAATGCATATGTTGAAAATATAACAAATTATGGCAATTCAAAATTTACAGTGCATCCATGCATTTAAAAAGGGTAGGCAATGCATGGCCTTTTTGGTTTATGCATAATAAAGGGCCTACAGACTAAATAACCCTTTTTGACTTCAATATTAAAATAAATACACCAATACGTTAGAGATACATGGAAAGATTGGACAACAAATATGTTTTATGTTTTGTTTGTCTTCTTTTATATTTATTTATTATTATAAATGTTAACATTAATTTTCATTAACTGCGATAGTTAAAACGTACATTATACATCGTTGCCACTCTGTTTTGTTATAATTCTTCCTATACAAAATTAACTGGACATAATTACAAATTTATTTTCAATTATCGCATTAATTCCTATATTGAACCTTTAAATAAAATCAAGGATTCAACTATTAAATTTTATCGATTATAACTTAAAATTGGTTATTCTTAATGCACATACAAATTGATAATTTTCATCATTATAAATCACAATTTAACAAATTAATTAATGAACGTTTGAACATGTAATACCCATTTCAAATTTCTATACGTTATATTTTGAAAAGGCAAGGAAATAATTAAAGACAACGGCCAATGATATATATATATATATATTGTAATAACCCGGAAATGCGAGCCAATTTAAAAATTTTATTTTGGCAATTTTAGTAAAGTTTGAACATTTAAAATGAATTATTTTAAATAATATCGACGAGAAATTTATTTCGAATATAATTCGAACGTATATATTTATATACATCGTCGTTAGAATATAAATATTTATTTTAAATTATTAAAGGAATTGAAAATGGCGCGGTAGTTCGATAATTCGATTTCAAACTTCAATTGAACATACCGGGTGCAAAATAAACCGGATTTTAGTGAAGCCAAAAATAATAGAACCTATTTGACGATATCTTTCGAGCGGGAATCAAAAGATATGTTCAGTTGAAAATCCTGAATAGTCGCTATGGAATTCAGGCCTTTAAAAATAGACATTTTGCAAACGACCTCGGATTTCGACGAAACCACTTTTGTTGGATCCGCGATGTCAAATTATTGCTAGATTCCAAATTTCATAATTTTTTGAATCAATATGTGAGCGTGGCAAAGGAAAACATGTTTGAACAGTTTCAGTTGATTTTAATCGACTGGAAAATGGCCATTTTTCAAACGGTCTCAGAATTTGATGAAACTAGTTTTGTTAAGACCGTATCATTAATACGAAGCTAGAAAATATTTTTCGGGAATTTTTCAAGTTAGTGTGTGGCCCCGGTTAATTGAAATGTGCGTTCAAATTCAATATATATAGTTATATGTTGATTTTGACGGAAACTGATCGAAACGATCAAATTAGTTTACGATACAAATCCCATTGTGTTCGGGATGGGGGTAATTAGCTAGGGACGATAGTCGTTGGGCCTTATTTGGTGTTCGAATGAAAAGTCAACTCTTAGGAGAATTAAATAAAAATAATATAAAAAAAATTAAAATATCTCCTTCCCTCCCCCTTTATTCTCTCTCTCCTTCGTTATTCTCTCAGAACGAAATAAATTAAAAAAGAAAAAAAAAACCTATCGCGCTCCAGACCTGGCCGTCGATCATCGGCGTCGCACCCCCTCCCCATCAGCGCCGCCACCCGCCGCCGCATCTCCTTCCCCCTCCGCCCCCCTCCCCCCCCCCCCCCCCGTTCTCTATTCCCTTTGGAAATCGACGAGCCCCAAATAAACCCAACCCGATGCCTGAAAACCCTAGCGCCCCCTCTCCTTGAAGCCGTGGCCCCCTTTTTCAGACTGCCACCGTGCTGGCACTGGTGCCACCACCAAGCTCCGCCTCCATTTCCGGCTATGGACCCCTTTTTCTTTGCCGGTGAGTTTTAATTCGATTTTAATTCATTTACAGGTATGTTAATTTCAGTTTTATTATATACAAGAGCATAGAAAAATTAGATTTTGAATTATAAAAAGGTTGGATTTTGATTTAGGAAAAGTTTGATTTTTTATTTAATATAGAAGTTCGATTTTTATCATGAAGTTAGATTAGAAAGAAAAAGAAATATAAAGATAGGATTTTTAATGTATGAAGAACACGATAAAAATATGATCTTTGTGATGTTTTCAACACGATAAAAATATGATCTTTGTGATGTTTTCAACACGATAAAAAATATGATTGTTAGCTAAGGAAAGTTATGATTCTCAAATATGAAAAGGTTATATTTTTACTTAGAAAAATATAGATTTTTATATATGGAATGTTTAGATTTTTCATAATATAAAAATTCAATTTTTATACAAAGGAAGTTAACAAGGTAAAAATTCAATTTTTATATAGAAGTTAACAAGGTAAAAATTCAATTTTTATATAGAAGTTAACAAGGTAAAAATTCGATTTTTATATTTGTAGCGAAGTAAAAATAGAATTTTTACATACTGATTAGCGATATAAAAATATAATTTTTATCCATGGAGTGATAATATAAAAATGTGATTTTTATAGGTGATGCTGAAAGTACGGGCAAAATCCAGATATTCAGAGATTCAGAAATAACGTTGGAGGAGTGGATCCCTCAGTGAGAACTTCTCACCTTTTAATTTTTTTTCTAGTTAATAATATATACTAGGATGCAGACGGTGTTTAGTAGCACCCGACACCCGTCATCCACAGACCATGGACAGCTTGTATGCTTGTTTGATTTTGATGTGTAGTTGATTGTGTGATGTGATGTGAAAAGAAATAAAATATTTATATAGTTAAAAATATTTTATAGTTGAAAATAGAATTTTTAACGTGTATATAAAATAAATATAAACAGATCGGACGATTTGTTTATATACACTGATTTGATTGATATTAATTGGGACGATAAATTTTACACATCGCCCAACTGCACAAATAAAATCTGTGTTTGATTGTTCGAAACCCCACACGGGTATTGGGATGATATATAACATACACTAGTCCCAATAATTAGATGTATGTCGATCGATTGATGGATAGACTGTTATGAGCGTTAAATATTTATATTTGTTGCTTATACAGTGTAGAATGCACTTTGGATGATGGTTGATTATTCATCGTTGTTATTGTTTACATGTGTTGTAGAAAATCCATATAATTAACAATATATGGTAATTGATTGGGCTTCATTCCAGTTTTGAATAGAAATATTTGAGATAGAAATATTTGAAATAAAAATATTTGAATAGAAATTTTTGAAATAGAAATATTTGAAATAGAATATTTGAAAATAGAAATATATGAAGCCGTGTTGATTAAATTGACGCCATTTTGACGCGAACGATATTTATATCGATTTTATTCATTTTTCAATGAATATCGAAAGTGATTTCAAAATCTGAGAAATTGAATAAAAATGAATTCGAATTGAATTGAAATGAATTGAAATTCGAATTAAATTGAAATTGAATTGAAATCGTTTTGAAATGAAATTAAAACGAATTTATATTGGAATATTCGATTTTGATTAGAAATTGAATATGAAGTTGAAATCGTTTCGAAAACGAATTTAAAACGATTTAAAAAATTCGTTTTGAAAGGAAAACGACGAAGTATATATTATATATATTATATATATAATATAATGGCCTGAATAGAACGCGCCGCGCCGCGGCAGTTCGCGAATTTCGACCATTGACTTCGAATGGACATTGCGGGAGATCCGACCGTCGGATTCTCCTAAAACCGGAACCGTTGGGTTCGTGTCGAAAAGAGCTTTCTAACGAATATTAGAAATTTGAAATCTAACAGTTGGATTTGGAATTATGTCCAAATCAAATTTGAAAAAGGTCGCTGTATGTGCAGTTCGATGGCCGTTCATGGAAATCGACTGTACGTGCCTTGATAAAATTATTAAAAATAGAGATAATTTGTGTAAAATCATAAGAAATGATTTGGGAAAAATTGGGATGAAAAACTCCATATTTGAAAAGATAAAAATAGATTTTTATCGAAATGAACTAGTTTTGAACTAGAATTAAAATTCTATTTTGTTTTAAAATAAATAGATTGAAATTGAAATGGTTTTGAAATATAACCAAAATTTCCAATAATTGAATTGGAATGGATTTGAATTGAAATTGTCTTCAGAATATTTTGATGTTGGATTTCGTGATTATACAGATATTGTTATGGAAATTTGAAAGATATATATATATCGTTATTTCCAATATGATATTTGTTGGTCGTAGAATTTGATATTGAATATAAGCCGATATATTTTCTATTCAGAGACTTGTATTTAATCTCAAATGTGATTTGGGTTTGTCGTGAATGGTGTCTTCATTAACACTATTCTTAAACCCAGTTGAGAAAAAGGTTAAATCTTTCTATTTAGATCTAATGAAGTGTACCAATTAAATAATATTTAATTGGAATTGAATTGGTATTGATTTTTGGGTTTATCGTGAACAGTGTTTTAAATAACACTTGTTCTTTAACCCGATAATTAATGGAATGTGATTTTGGGTTTATCGTGAACCGTGTTTTAAAAGACACTGATTCTTTAACCCAGTTAAAGATTAAAACTAAGTGGAGTTTTAATGAATCTTTAATTAGATTGAAAAGATCGAGAATGGAGTATCACCAGTTTTACTCCAGGCGATAGTTAAATCTTTAATTAGATTTGAACGTGAAATGGTAATTGAATTTACCGATAACACCGTGGTGTTAGATATGAAGTATTACTAGTTTTACTTCTGGGGATGAATAGGTGGGGATTGGGAAATAAAATAAATGATTACTCCGGTGTGGTTCGCTAATCCCGACTAGTTTGAATTGATATTCAAAGAAGATTAAAGAATAAATTTAAAGAATTTATCTTTGATAAAATTAATGGGAACCTTTCCCAAAGTATAAGAATATTTGAATAAAAGAATATTCTGAATTGGATTAAGGCGTATGTTGTGTTTGTGTCACACGTGTTTATTATATATGCGTGCTGTTCAGAAAGACCGGGTTTATCCCATTCTGAATAACTGATTCGACGTGGTGTCGAAGATGAAGACGGTGGTTGAAGACCGGAGGTCTTCACGTCATCTGGATAATTACTGATGATCTTGATTGGGCTGTACACCCAAGAAGATGGAAACAGTTGGTGATCGTCCAGACGTACTTGGAGATCGATGGATATACGGGGTACTAGGTGCCTTCGGTTTCGTTCAGACCCAGAACGAACTTGTAAATGGACTGTGTGTCTGACATTGGATTTTAGTCTGTGTGATTAATTTATATTAAATATAAATCTGTTTGGCGGCGGAGAATTTATTCTCTTGCTTAACGCCCTTCTATGAGACGTACGAGCTCAGGGGTTATATATTGATGGATATCAAATGCATGGAGTGAATTGCCTGTGTGGCATGCCAAAGTGGCAATTGATCAAGGCTTCCGTTGAAAAGCAGAGTCTCGTGGTTGATGATCAAAGCACGGCCTTTGTGGCGAAGCTTTGTGTAGTGTTGATTCGCGAGCCTCACACCCCGGTTGTGAACCAAAAACGGGAGAGGACCTCAGGGAGGGCATGCATTTCCTACTACCTAGAAGTGGCATCAGTGGTTTTACATGCCCTGACGAGTTTGACTTATGTGGTTGTTGCTGTTGCGAGGCGCCTCGGTTATATCGGTCGATCCGGGACCAATGGAGTCATTCGTTGGCTCATTTACGCGCCATAGGGCAGGGAAACGCAGTGTTCAGGAATTTTAATCCACATCGGTGGACCGGCCCTGTCGCCCTAGGGGCTCACCTATGTCGGGGTCCTGAGGCTCGGTCTAGACAGTCTCGAATCGGTAGAGGACGATCCCTGGCCTCGGTCATAGATGGAAATCCAATTTCCAAATACGTGACTTTGCGGTTTTGATTGTAGAGCCTAGTATGGCGACATGATATATGGTACCCATGCCGTCTATGATTGATACTTATGATTTGAACTTGTTTTGACACTATACACTTATAGTAACAGTAAAAGATGAAATTTAGCGTATCAAGCATTCTTTGGCTATTATAAGGTAAAACCCTATCCTCCGGCTTGCGTTGCATTGTGTGATGGGACCTGGGTCTTATAATAGCTTCATTGTTCTTTATTTAGCATTGCGCGGTTGTTTTATGCACTGGTATTCTTGGGAGGACCCGTTCCGTGTTATACGGCGTGGTCCCTTGATTTACCTAACTTTAAAATAAAGATTAATAACTGTTTTAGTTCTCACACCAGTCCCATGACTGACCTGGAGTTTATTGTTTTAACCTAAACTCTGGGTGCCCTTATTTTGACACGGGCAGCTAGTAGTTTTGGTTTTGCAGATTTATATTCACAGGAACCTAGTTACAGCTGGAACGATATCCGGAAAGCTTTGTATCCGTGTATCTTCTTCAGTTGTATTTTGTATTATTTTCCGCTGCTATGTAATGTAATTTAAATCTCTGATATTTTCTGTGTAATATTTATTCATTTATGCTCTGTATATTCTTGTATCTGATGGAATTGTTTTAATATACAATGAAATGTTCTTCCGTTTGCGTTCTATTTTGTCGTGTTCTCAAAACAATCAGGCGTTTCGAACGGTCTTAATCGGTTTAGCGACTGATTCGAATCGAGCGAAATTCCTTTTTGTTACAGTTGGTATCAGAGCTTTGGTTTACAAAGCTCAGAGAACAAGACACATTAGAACCATACGAAAGAATTCATCAGAAAAAGGATTAGTAATATCCAACGAGGATGACTCGTTAGTGATGGGATCAGTAGTATCCTAGAACGAGTGTGAAGAGTATATTTATAAAATGAAAACAAGTTTTGTTTTGAAATTTAAATCAATTATACGTATTTGAATATTTATTTGTATTGATTTGGACAGTCCAGTATATATAGACTTTGCGTATACGTCTGATCCACGTGTATTTGAAGTTTTAATATACTGGATAGATATAGAATTACACTCTAGTCGCCCGGAGATGGTGCTGATGATTGTCATGACATCATCAGTATTTATGTTCGAGTGACGAAGGTGGGACGTCTATATATTTCCTATTGTCTGGTGTGAGAACCAAAATTAGATAGGGCCTATTGTAGTGATTTGGCATCAAAAATCTGATTTTTGACTATGTATCAAAGTTATGAATTTGAAAAGCTAATCAACTAATTGATTGTTGATTGTGTTGTTTGATTAATTAAAATTTGAACCATTTAGTCCATTTGAACCAAAAGTTGAATTGTATTGAAATTTGGTCGCATTTGCTTGCATATGCATGTACTTACATTGAATAGGTCATAGCAAAGAGGCTAGAGGAGAAGAATAAAATTGTTTGCCTGACAAATAGGTACATGTTTACCATAATTTACTGTTTTGTTTGGGTGATGATGATTTTATGAGCCGATTGGCTAGCCGCTTGGCTTTTTCTTTTTCTTTTTGAGATCAAAGGGCCTGTATGGCAATTTCGGGATTTTCCCGGTGCAGGGGAGGTTATGGCGAAATTTTTCAAAAATTTAGGGTATTAGCCAAATTTTTGAAAAATTTGAAAAGTTTTTAGAAGCAGAAAAGTTGAAGAACTTAAGCCGTAGTCAAAATAATGGAAGTTGAGTTGATTATTTAAACAACTTTCGGCTTCGTTCCTTTTCGGGGACGAAAAGTTTTAAGTGGGGGAGATTGTAATAACCCGGAAATGCGAGCCAATTTAAAAATTTTATTTTGGCAATTTTAGCGAAGTTTGAACATTTAAAATGAATTATTTTAAATAATATCGACGAGAAATTTATTTCGAATATAATTCGAATGTATATATTTTTATACATCGTCGTCAGAATATAAATATTTATTTTAGATTATAAAAGGAATTGAAAATGGCGCGGTAGTTCGTAATTCGATTTCAAACTTCAATTGAACATACCGGGTGCAAAATAAACCGGATTTTAGTGAAACCAAAAATAATAGAACCTATTTGACGATATCTTTCCAACGAATCCGAAAAATCAAAATTTCATAGCGGGAATCAAAAGATATGTCCAGTTGAAAATCCTGATTAGTCGCTATGGAATTCAGGCCCTTAAAAATAGACATTTTGCAAACGACGTCGGATTTCGACGAAACCACTTTTGTTGGATCCGCAATGTCAAATTATTGCTAGATTCCAAATTTCATAATTTTTCGAATCAATATTTGAGCGTGGCAAAGGAAAACGTGTATGACCAGTTTTAGTTGATTTTAATCGACTGGAAAATGGCCATTTTTCAAACGGTCTCAGAATTTGACGAAACTAGTTTTGTTAGGACCGTATCGTCAATACGAAGCTTGAAATTATTTTTCGTGAATTTTTCGAGTTAGTGTGTGGCCCCGGTAAATTGAAATGCGCATTCAAATTCAATATATAGAATTATATGTTGATTTTGACGGAAACTGATCGAAACGATCAAATCAGTTTACGATACATATCCCATTGTTTTTGGGATGGGGGTAATTAGCTAGGGACGACAGTCGTTGGGCCTCGTTTGGTGTTCGAATGAAAAGTCAACTCTTAGGAGAATTAAATAAAAATAAAATAATATTAAAAAATTAAAATATCTCCTTCCCTCCCCCTTTATTCTCTCCCTCCTTCGTTATTCTCTCATAATGAAATAAATTAAAAAAGAAAAAGAAAAAACCCTATCGCGCTCCAGACCTGGCCGTCGATCATCGGCGTCGCACCCCCTCCCCATCCGCGCCGCCACCCGCCGCCGCATCTCCTTCCCCCTCCGTTCCCCCCCATTCTCTCTTCCCTCTGGAAACCGACGAGCCCCAAATAAACCCAACCCGATGCCTGAAAACCCTAGCGCGCCCTCTCCTTGAAGCCGTGCCCCCCTTTTTCAGACCGCCACCGTGCTGGCACTGGTGCCACCGCCAAGCTCCGCCTCCATTTCCGGCTATGGACCCCTTTTTCTTTGCCGGTGAGTTTTAATTCGATTTTAATTCATTTACAGGTATGTTAATTTCAGTTTTATTATATACAAGAGCATAGAAAAATTAGATTTTGAATTATAAAAAGGTTGGATTTTGATTTAGGAAAAGTTTGATTTTTTATTTAATATAGAAGTTCGATTTTTATCATGAAGTTAGATTAGAAAGAAAAAGAAATATAAAGATAGGATTTTTAATGTATGAAGAACACGATAAAAATATGATCTTTGTGATGTTTTCAACACGATAAAAATATGATCTTTGTGATGTTTTCAACACGATAAAAAATATGATTTTTAGCTAAGGAAAGTTATGATTCTCAAATATGAAAAGGTTATATTTTTACTTAGAAAAATATAGATTTTTATATATGGAATGTTTAGATCTTTCATAATATAAAAATTCAATTTTTATACAAAGGAAGTTAACAAGGTAAAAATTCAATATTTATATAGAAGTTAACAAGGTAAAAATTCAATTTTTATATAGAAGTTAACAAGGTAAAAATTCGATTTTTATAAAGGAAGTTAAGAAAGGAAAAATTCAATTTTTATATTTGTAGCGAAGTAAAAATAGAATTTTTACATACGGATTAGCGATATAAAAATATAATTTTTATCCATGGAATGATAATATAAAAATGTGATTTTTATAGGTGAACAGCGTGACAAAGAGTATGCTGAAAGTACGGGCAAAATCCAGATATTCAGAGATTCAGAAATAACACTGGATGAGTGGATCCCTCAGTGAGAACTTCTCACCTTTTAATTTTGTTTTCTAGTTAATAATATATACTAGGATGCAGACGGTGTTTAGTTGCACCCGACACCTGTCGTCCACAGACCATGGACGGCTTGTATGCTTGTTTGTTTGATTTTGATGTGTAGTTACTTGTGTGATGTGATGTGAAAAGAAATAAAATATTTATATAGTTAAAAATATTTTATAGTTGAAAATAGAATTTTTAACGTGTATATAAAATAAATATAAACAGATCGGACAATTTGTTTATATACACTGATTTGATTGATATTAATTGGGACGATAAATTTTACACATCGCCCAACTGCACAAATAAAATCTGTGTTTGATTGTTTGAAACCCCACACGGGTATTGGGACGATATATAACATACACTAGTCCCAATAATTAGCTGTATGTCGATCGATTGATGGACAGACTGTTATGAGCGTTAAATATTTATATTTGATGCTTATACAGTGTAGAATGCACTTTGGATGATGGTTGATTATTCATCGTTGTTATTGTATACATGTGTTGTAGAAAATCCATATAATTAACATTATATGGTAATTGATTGGGCCTCATTCCAGTTTTGAATAGAAATATTTGAGATAGAAATATTTGAAATAAAAATATTTGAATAGAAATATTTGAAATAGAATATTTGAAAATAGAAATATATGAAGCCGTGTTGATTAAATTGACGCCATTTTGACGCGAACGATATTTATATCGATTTTATTCATTTTTCAATGAATATCGAAAGTGATTTCAAAATCTGAGAAATTGAATAAAAATGAATTCGAATTAAATTGAAATGAATTGAAATTCGAATTAAATTGAAATTGAATTGAAATCGTTTTGAAATGAAATTAAAACGAATTTATATTGGAATATTCGATATTGATCAGAAATTGAATATGAAGTTGAAATCGTTTCGAAAACGAATTTAAAACGATTTATAAAATTTGTTTCGAAAGGAAAACGATGAAGTATATATTATTTATATATATATATATATATATAATATAATGGCCTGAATAGAACGCGCTGCGCCGCGGCAGTTCGCGAATTTCGACCATTGACTTCGAATGGACATTGCGTGAGATCCGACCGTCGGATTCTCCTAAAACCGGAACCGTTGGGTTCGTGTCGAAAAGAGATTTCTAAGAATATTAGAAATTTGAAATCTAACGGTTGGATTTGGAATTATGTCCAAATCAAATTTGAAAAAGGTCGCTGTAAGTGCAGTTCGATGGCCGTTGATGGAAATCGACTGTACGGGCCTTGATGAAATTATTAAAAATAGAGATAATTTGTGTAAAATCATAAGAAATGATTTGGAAAAAATTGGGATGAAAAACTCCATATTTGAAAAGATAAAAATAGATTTTTATCGAAATGAACTAGTTTTGAACTAGAATTTAAATTCTATTTAGTTTTAAAATAAATAGATTGAATTTGAAATGGTTTTGAAATATAACCAGAATTTCCAATAATTGAATTGGAATGGATTTGAATCGAAATTGTCTTCGGAATATTTCGATGTTGGATTTCGTGATTATACAGATATTGTTATGGAAATTTGAAAGATATATATATATATATATATATATATATCGTTATTTCCAATACGATATTTGTTGGTCGTAGAATTTGATATTGAATATAAGCCGATATATTTTCTATTCAGAGCCTTGTATTTAATATCAAATGTGATTTGGGTTTGTCGTGAATGGTGTCTTCATTAACACTATTCTTAAACCCAGTTTAGAAAAAGCTTAAATCTTTCTATTTAGATCTAATGAAGTGTACCAATTAAATAATATTTAATTGGAATTGAATTGGTATTGATTTTTGGGTTTATCGTGAACAGTGTTTTAAATAACACTTGTTCTTTAACCCGATAATTAATGGAATGTGATTTTGGGTTTATCATGAACCGTGTTTTAAAAGACACTGATTCTTTAAACCAGTTAAATATTAAAACTAAGTGGAGTTTTAATGAATCTTTAATTAGATTGAAAAGATCGAGAATGGAGTATCACCAGTTTTACGCCAGACGATAGTTAAATCTTTAATAAGATTTGAACGTGAAATGGTAATTGAATTTACCGATAACACCGTGGTGATAGATATGAAGTATTACCAGTTTTACTTCAAGGGATGAATAGGTGGGGATTGGGAAATAAAATAAATGATTACTCCGGCGTGGTTCGCTAATCCTGACTAGTTTGAATTGATATTCAAAGAAGATTAAAGAATAAATTTAAAGAATTTATCTTTGATAAAATTAATGGGAACCTTTCCCAAAGTATAAGAATATTTGAATAAAAGAATATTCTGAATTGGATTGAGGCATATGTTGTGTTTTTGTCACACGTGTTTATTATATACGCGAGTTGTTCAGAAAGACCGGGTTTATCCCATTCTGAATAACTGATTCGACGTGGTGTCGAAGATGAAGACGGTAGTTGAAGACCGGAGGTCTTCACGTCGTCTGGATAATTACTGATGATCTTGATTGGGCTGTACACCCAAGAAGATGGAAATAGTTGGTGATCGTCTAGACATACTTGGAGATCGATGGATATACGGGGTACTAGGTGCCTCCGGTTTCGTTCAGACCCAGATCGAACTTGTAAATGGACTGTGTGTCTGACATTGGATTTTAGTCTGTGTGATTGATTTCTATTAAATATATCTGTTTGGCGGCGGAGAAATTATTCTCTTGCTTAACGCCCTTCTCCGAGACATACGAGCTCAGGGGTTATATATTGATGGATATCAAACGCATGGAGTGAATTGCCTGTGTGGCATGCCAAAGTGGCAATTGATCAAGGCTTCTGTTGAAAAGAAGAGTCTCGTGGTTGATGATCAAAGCACGACCTTTGTGGCGTAGCTTTGTGTAGCGTTGATTCGCGAGCCTCACACCCCGGTTGTGAACCAAAAACGGGAGAGGACCTCAGGGAGGGCATGCGTTTCCTTCTAGCTAGAAGTGGCGTCAGTGGTTTTACACGCCCTGACGAGTTTGACTTATGTGGTTGTTGCTGTTGCGAGGCGCCTCGGTTATATCGGTCGATCCGGGACCGGTGGAGTCATTCGTTGGCTCATTTACGCCCCATAGGGCAGGGAAACGCAGTGTTCAGGAATTTTAATCCACATCGGTGGACCGGCCCTGTCGCCCCAAGGGCTCACCTGTGTCGGGGTCCTGAGGCTCGAACTAGACAGTCTCGAATCGGTAGAGGACGATCCCTGGCCTCGGTTCATAGATGGAAATCCAATTTCCAAATACGTGACTTTGCGGTTTTGATTGTAGAGCCTAGTATGGCGACATGATATATGGTACCCATGCCGTCTATAATTGATACTTATGATTTGAACTTGTTTTGACACTATACACTTAAGTAATAGTAAAAGATGAAATTTAGCGTATCAAGCATTCTTTGGCTATTATAAGGTAAAACCCTATCCTCCGGCTTGCGTTGCATTGTGTGATGGGACCTGGGTCTTATAATACCTTCATTGTTCTTTATTTAGCATTGCGCGGTTGTTTTATTCACTGATATTCTTAGGAAACCCGTTCCGTGTTATACGGCGTGGTCCCTTGATTTACCTAACTTTAAAATAAAGATTAATAACTATTTTAGTTCTCACACCAGTCCCATGACTGACCTGGAGTTTATTGTTTTAACCTAAACTCTGGGCGCCCTTATTTTGACACGGGCAGCTAGTAGTTTTGGTTTTGCAGATTTATATTCATAGGAACCCGGTTTACAGCTGGAACGATATCCGGAAAGCTTTGTATCCGTGTATCTTCTTCAGTTGTATTTTGTATTATTTTCCGCTGCTGTGTAATGTAATTTAAATCTCTGATATTTTCTGTGTAATATTTATTCATTTATGCTCTGTATGTTCTTGTATCTTATGGAATTGTTGTAATATACAATGAAATGTTCTTCCATTTGCATTCTATTTTGTTGTGTTCTCAAAACAATCAGGCGTTTCGAACGGTCTTAATCGGTTTAGCGACTGATTCGAATCGAGCAAAAATCCTTTTCGTTACATATATATATATATTGGTAGAATTTATTTTATCTACAAGCCATATATTATTTTCAATCAAACATTCAGCAGAAATTAATTAATTTCATTAATAACAAAAAAACTTTATTTAAAAACCATTTTTATATTCAATAATTATATTAAATTCGATAACTTAAATGGTTGAAATATATGGGATGTTACAATCTCCCCTACTCAGAACTTTTCGTCCTCGAAAAGGAGAGGTTAAAAAAATATGCATATATATACAACAAAATACATACTAATGCAAAATTTAGTTTAAACAAAATAAAAATAGGCTTTTAAACAAACTTAAAATATTTGTAACAAAACTTAAAATTTGAAAATATGATTCCCGTGTTTGAAAATAACTTTTGAAATCAGTGTTAAGTATTTTATTAAAATGTCAAAGCTGTTGTATTTCTTAAGACATTTAAAACTTTTCTTTCTTAGTCTATTACGTTGAATTTATATAAATTTAATTGCAGGTTGTTGATTAGTTATTTAACGTTTGAAAATACTTGATAACTCGAAGTTTAACAAGTTTACGGTCGTTCTTACAGACGTTAGGCATACGCTGGCCAGGCGCATGACTAAAATCTCTAAGTACTTAATATACTTGTTTCAAATCCTAGTGAAAATACTTTAAAAAATTAAATAAATATGGAAAATACGTTACCTGATGGATCGCGGTTACTCGGTGCGCTACTATCCCAGTAGAATCGCTTGTAATCATAGGTATCACACCCCTCGAATTTCACCATGGTTGTTGCCATAGATCGCAGTTACACAGCGATTACGATCACCATCTCAGCGGAACCGCTCGTACTATAGGCATCGCGCCCCTCGAATTTCGCTATGGCATCTAGATCGCAGTTACATGACGATTACGACCACTATCTCAATGGAACCGCTTGTAGCTATAGGCTTCACACCCCTCGAAGTACGCTAGAACATATAAGTAATGATAATCAATGTGATCCCACTAAGTGGCATTCCGATATCGATGGATACTTCGATCAACGGAGCATCAACGTAGCTACGATTTTCAATTTTCAATTTTCAGTGGAAGGCACTTTCCATATCTTCATTTGGAAAACATACATACTAAATATATATAGTACTTCATTTCACGTTTCACATATATCGCACTTACATAACTATCAATTTACATAAGGTTTCCTTTACAAATCACGTTTTCCAGCATATCATTCTCATATAAATTATATAATATAAGACTATTATTTCAGTTAGTTATCTTCCAAATCATCTTTTTTTGAATTAATCTCATAAATATATAAGTAATATAGGTTTCAAACATTTTAAATCACAATATTCATAAGTCGATAAATCTTCAAAATTTTCATTACAATATCAATTTAGTTTTGATTTCACAATTGATTTGGATATTCAATATCATTTTAAATCTAGTTCATATTGACAATCAACTCGGTATTTTAAAAAAAAAAATTGATTTGGGTTAAATATCATTAATCAATCGAATACTTACATTCAATCACTTATCTAAACGGTTTCAAGTATTTTCGACGTTTAAATCGGAACCATATAGTCATCCCACTTTCGAAACTCGAAAATAAATATCTGATAATTATGCATCAATCATCAGAATCATCCTCGGGAGACTAGAGTGTGATTCTATATCTGCCTAGTACGCATAAGACTTTGTACATACGCTGGCCAGGCGTATATTCGAAATCTTCTCATACCGACAGTCCAATCTCGACTTCGAATAAAATACTCAAAACACTTATCATAATTTATATTTAAAAATAACTTGTCTTTTCAAAACTATTAATTTAATTTCAAAATAATTCATATTTTCAAAATACGTTCTCTCAACAGTGATTCTTGTGATAATTCCACTCATTCTAGAGAATTGCTACTCTATCTCTAATGAGTTTTTAAACCCGATAAGCTAAGCTTTGTCAAAGCAAAACTCTGATACCAACTGTAACAACCTACCTTTTCGACCGCTTTGAGTCGGAAATTAAATCAACTTAAACCGCTCGAAATGACAAATTATTATTGCTTATGAGGTTTAATAGAACCAATACACAGAAAATCACAGAACATAAATGTTTGCAGCGGAATAATTTTTATACAAATATCAGAGTTTTACAAAACATTTTGCACAGCGGAATAAAAATATATACATGAATTTTTAAAATAAAGCTTTACTTTTTCAGTCGGTCCTTGCGGGCACAAATGCATCTTCACATTCCTCTCCAGTTTGCTAGTTGAAATCTTTAAATCTGGAACACTTAGGACCTGACCCGAGCGTTCCATGCAAAATACACAAAACACCCGAGTCAGGATTAAACTTATTTCAAGTATGCAAACTTCGATAATCATATAAATATAATTTTTTTAATCCTGATAAATTATTAAATAATACAAGTATCTAAAGCAAAGAACCGCCGAAATAAACATTACAAAACAACTCAACAAGTGTGTGCAGTTTCATGCGTGGGCCATGAACTTTGTATTAGCGAGATAGTAGCCATGTACATGTTAACATAAATACTGTGGAAAAAGCCAAAATAAGTAATATTTCCTAACAAGGCATGAAAGTGGCAGAAGATACTAATTTTGAACCAATGCAAACGGACAAAATAACAGTCATATATATATATATATATATATATATGTATGTATATATATATGGTGCATGAATAGGGAAAAGGTACTATAAATATACTTAGAAAACTAAAATGCAATGCACAAATAAATGGTCCATGTTTGAGTGAATGTTAGTAACGCACGGACAATTTTTAATGCAAATGGAAATGACCTATGTTCCAAAGCATGATACTATCTTACTAATTCGGTTGCAAGCTTCAAGGGAACCAGTCATAATTTTATTAAGAGAGTAGTGGGTTCAAAGGAAACAACATCAAACCATACATAGGTACATACGCATGTAAGTATGTTATACTGTACTTCAGGTAACTATATATATTTTCATATTTTAAACAGTTATAGTAAATAATGTATGCACATGGAAATCTAGCCAATATATTGTGTCCACATATTCATGTAACAAGCATAACTGAAAGTCAGACTTCAACAACTAGTACTACACAACAAGTAGTGATCATGGACGAAAAATCAAGTGGGAGAAAAAAAATGAACAGGCATGAAAATTCTTAGCTAAATCATGGCAACCAACAGTGGCTCAATTTAAATAGTTTTAACAGTCCATTTTTTTCATGAGTTCACAACATAAGGTATATTTTTGAACCATTACATGGGTCCTTGAATGAACTAATGCAAGTAGAAAAATAAGAAATGGTTCTTTTAGTCAAAACATACATTGTTTTTTTTCTAGGTCACAATGATATAGGACACGCAACCAACAAACAAAAATTTGATATCAAATTCGTATAGGAAAATCAAGACTTAAACAAATTCCGTGTACCCATTGGGAAAATCACACAGCAAGGGTTGTGGCACTTTATATAACCATGCATGTAAATAAATGGTATTCCTAACATACTAAAGTGATTATGTGGCATCAACATAACTAGCAGCTTTTAAAACTTTAAGACAAGAGGAAAAAAAAATGATTGTCAAGCGGGAAAGCAAGGCAGTGGACGAAAAATACTCTATCAAACAACGGGACTTAATCAATTATACTTGGAGGAATCCGAAGTCGCGAACTTGCCAAAGTTTAATCGTAAGAAAAACTTACTGTTGGTCATGGGGTAGGCGATGGTTGCGGGTTTGATTTTGAGGCGGTGCGGCTATTGGACTACGATTTAATGACAACTTCATTGATGTGGGCGAATGGATCCAGCTATAGGTGGAAAACTTGCGCGTTTGGGAAAGAGGCGGAGGAAGTTTTTTTAAGGAAAAAGGGAGAAGCGGACCTCCGCTGCGGCTACTACTGCAGCGCAGGTTTCAGGTGAAACGAGAGTGGAGCAAATTCAGTCTTTCTAGTTTGGACTTGGCGGAGGTGAAGGCTCGGCATGAGGAGCG
Source organism: Allium sativum (assembly GCA_030737875.1). NCBI lineage: Eukaryota > Viridiplantae > Streptophyta > Magnoliopsida > Asparagales > Amaryllidaceae > Allium > Allium sativum. The sequence goes on along the minus strand of CM060916.1, from coordinate 741,500,051 downwards.
AAGGCTAGGGGAGCAGTGCGGTGAAATTTGGCAAAGGCAGAACCTTGGAAGAGGCCATACTTCCGACTTGGGGATTTTTAGTTTTTTTTTTGTGAGAAGAATTTATTTATCAACTGAAAATAAAAAATGAGGAGAGGATGGAGTTTCTCTTATATATATACATATATATATATATATATATATATATACACACACATATATATATACGCGGATAAGCATCAGGTTAGTGACCAAAAGAATAGGTAGAAGAGAGTGGAATAATTAAAAGAAAGCGAATTGCAAGGAGTAAATGACGGCAGTTATAAAAGAATTTGAATTTTAAATTGAACGTCTCATCATGAAGCACGTATTCCATTAGTTCCAAGAGAACGGTTCCAAATATGGGCAATGCAGATTTTTATTCATTTACTATTTATAGTCACATATTTGCTTAAATATGGTAGGGCCAAATAGTTGAGTTTACCAGAAAATAAAATCCAACCTTTTCGACAGTTTCAAATTAAATATCAAAACATACAACATAAAAATGGCCTTTGTTCAAATGCGTTGATATTTAAAGAAAGAGCGTCCTTAGTTTAACAGGAAATAAGAAGAAGAGAAAAAAAAAGATATTTGAATTGGTAGAACTCAAAAGACAGTTAACGCCATGCATGCTTCATGAGACAAGTGATGACAAATGTGAATATATATATATGCATGCAAAAGGTTAATTCTTTTTTTATTGGAATGATTCAAATTTAAATAGAAGTGGAAGGGAGAAAAAAATGAAGTAACGGATTGGAAGAGATGAAGGTTTTGGAAATGTATTAATATAGACATGGGTAATTTATGGTACTAAATAAATGAATGCATGTATGGTTTAAAGTTAAAAAGGGAACTTGAAAATGAATGGCCACCGCATGTATATTACTGTATGAAACGTTGTTCATTTAGAAAAAAATTCATATGCTGAAAATATAACAAATTGTGGTAGTTCAAAATTTACAGTGCATGCATGCATTTAAAAAGGGTAAACAATGCATGACCTTTTTGTTTTATGCAAAATAAAGGGCCTACAGACTAAATAACCCTTTTTAACTTCAATACTAAAATAAATACACAAATACATTGGAGATACATGGAAAGGTTGGACAATAAATATGTTTTATGTTTTATTTGTTTTCTTTTAAATTTATTTATTATTAAAAAATTTAACATTATTTTTCATTGAATGCGATAGTTAAAACATACGTTATACATCGTTGCCACTCTGTTTTGTTATAATTCTTCCTATAAAAAATTAAACTGGAAACAATCACAAATTTATTTTCAATTATCACATTAATTCCTATATTGAACCTTTAAATAAAATCAAGGATTCAACTATTAAATTTTATCGATAATAACTTAAAGTTGGTTATTCCAAATGCACATACAAATTGATAATTTTCATCATTATAAATCACAATTTAACAAATTAATTAATGAAGGTTTGAACATGTAATCCCTATTTCAAATTTCTACATGTTATATTTTGAAAAGACAAGGAAATAATTAAAGACAATGGCCAAAGATATATATATATTGTTAGAATTTATTTCATCTACAAGCCACATATTATTTTCAATCAAACATTCAGTAGAAGTTAATAAATTTCATTAATAACAAAAAAAACTTTATTTAAAAACTATTATTACATTCAATAATTAAATTAAATTCGATAACTTAAATGGTTGAAATATATGGAATGTTACATTAGTGCAACATTTTTCTTGATTAATGAAAATTCCATCTGATAATTGTTTAATTTGCAAACCCAGAAAGTAAGATAGTTCACCTATGTGTGAAATTTCAAATTCACTTGTCATTATTTTTGAAAATTCTTGACATAATTGAACATTTGTTGAACCAAAAATAATATTGTTGGCATATATTTGCACTACTAAAATACCTTTATTAGCTTTCTTAGTAAAAAGTGTTTGATAAACCTTTCCAATTTGAAATCCCGATTCTAATAAATAATTTTTGAGACGTTCATACCAAGCACGAGGTGTTTGTTTCAAATCATATAATGCCTTTTTCAATTTGAAAACATGGTCAAGAAAATTTTCATGAGCAAATAATGGAGGTTGTTCAACATATACTCCTTCTTTAACATAACCATTTAAGAAAGCGCTTTTAACATCCATCTGATATAATTTAAAGTTATAATGACATGCGTATGCTAATAGAATTCGGATTGCTTCTAATAGTGCGACTAAAGCAAAAATTTCTTCGTAATATGTGCCTTCTTCTTGATTGTAACCTTGTGCAACAAGTCTAGCTTTATTTCTAGTAATATTACCCAATTTGTAATGTCCCGTATTTTCCGAAGTCAGATATTTAATATATTTTATTAAATTAAATATTGATTTGGAATTTTGAATGGATTTAAAATATATAATTCATTTATGTAATGAAGTTTAAATGTATAATTTATATTTAAATTATAAAACGAACTCGTAATGGCGCAGTAGTTCATAATATTGAGTTTTGAACTTCAATTTAATATACAAGATCCGATATAAGTTGGATTTCTGTGAAACAAGAAACGTCCAGGTCAATTTGATTATAATTTTCTAATAAAAGAGAAAAATCAGGATTTCATGTTATATATTGTTAGTTATGTCCAATTCAAATTTCTGAATAGTCGCTATGGAATTATTTATAAAATAATAACGATTAATTTAATAATTTAATTTGATTTAAAAGGGTTTTTGATCATAACTCGAGATAACGATCGAATTAAGCTACGAAACAAAATTTATAGGAATACGTATGGTTAGTTATTGCTAGATTTGCAGTTTGGAGCCAAACAGAGTGGTTTGTCGGTAGACAAAATTTAAAGGTGAACCGATAAACTGAATTAAGACCGTTATTCCAAATGGAGTCCGTTTTCAACGAAATTAGTTTTGTTGGGATCGAAATGCCTAGACATAGTGGCGTATGTACTTCATTTTGTTTAGAATTCATCTGTGATGGTGCATAGGTATAGCATACCATGTGAATAACGGTTAAATGGTAGACAAACGATAATTAATGGTAGAAGCAAGTAACCATATATATATATATATATATATATATATATATATATATATATAAATAAAACATGGCAATCAGAATATAAAAAAAATATAACCGTACCAGATCAATATATATATATATTTAAAACTTTGCTTTGAAGCTAAGGAAAACATTGGCTTAGATCCTAAGCATTAGCCTATTTCATCCTGTACAACCTGATGTATTGTCACGCTCAACACATGCTACCCTATTTTCCCTGTTACAAATCGAATCACATGGTTAGTGAATTCAAAACACGGTGCAGGCCTAGCAACCCTATTTTCCTTGTTGCATGCGCAAACTCCAAACAATAAAATAAAGAAAAACATAACCGAACGTACAGACTTAAGCATTAAGGAACCCAGCTAGTAAACAGCTACCCTAAAACAAACACTACAAGTCTACAAACCTAAAAAATGAATAAAAATATATTCATAGAAGCGTGAGGGCCACGTAGTGATCTTCTATAAATATAGGTGCTACTCCTTTTTCATTTTTGGTTCCAGAATTTGCAAGGAACGATGGTCTCCCTGTAATGCATACACCCACCTCATTTTTTTTATTTAAAACCAACGATTTCAAAACTCCCCCAACAACTCCTCCAAATTCATTCGAATCTGTCCATCTTCTCACAAGGATTTCAACTATAAAAAAATGATGAGCTAGGAGAGAACTCTGCACTGACCGACGACAATTAGTTTCGGGAAGCGATGGTGACCAAGAAGTGGGCTGGGATGCTCGGCGGTTGAGGCAACATCGACAGCTGCATCGGTTTGGGAAGATTTGCATGGAGAAGTGGCGGTCTTGGCTGCAGTTGCATGGAGGGTGTTCTGAAGTGGGACGGGCGGAAGCTTCTACTTTGGTGAGGGAAGTTCGAAAAGACATGAATGGCCAGAACAGTTGGTTTTGGAACATGGAGTATACTGGAAAACACGAAGTGGTGACTTGATTACAGCAATGCGTGAAGTACTAGGGACGAAGCAAGCCTGTTTTCACGTGAAGAAAAGTAGGAGTGTCGGCCAAACCAAAACAGTTCACGAAAAATTCAAATGGCAAATACACGTAGGTACTATTGATGAAAATGTGGTAGCAGCATGGTGCGTGGTATAGGTGCCACTGTTTCAAGCAATGCTGAAGGGGACGTGAAGATGGATACCAGTTAGGCTAAATAAACGGGTATAGTAAATATTTAAACAAGGAAGAGTTTTTCACAAATCTTGGATGGAGCAGAGATACGTTGGCTTGAGTACGTGAAGTGATAAATCTTACTATCGGGTTTGATATTTGGGTAGAAGAATTAAAAGAAGAAGAACTATGTGGCGATGGGAATCTGGAGTTTTAATGCGGTGAAATGAAGAAACCAAAGTTGGTACTGAAACAAACAAATAGAAACAAAAGAAGTGGGATTCACATAACCAAAAACGAAGAGCAGGATGTAAAGTCATGTGTACAAGGAGCAGTTTGTATGATGGAATAAAGTCGTGTGTACAAGGAGCAGTTTGTATGATGGAACAAAGGAGTTGGGTTTTTGGCGGCTGGTGTAATGTTGGGAACTGGTACCTAGAAGCAGTGAGTACTTAGTGGTAGGAAGAATTAAATTGGTCAATGTTTTAAACACGGAAGGTTCAACGTGATGTTGAAAAGAGTGTTTGTGAAGAAGCAAACAAATGATGATGGTTATGAAGAGCAACTGTTTGTAAAGACATGAATGGCATATTATTTTCAAACCAGTGGGAGACGAAGCAAGTTATGAAAATACATTGGGCAAACTAATGACGTGGATATGGTATGTTTGAGCACAGCAGTTTTAACGTGAAGTATGGGTTTGCTTGAATCATGGTCTACACGTTTCGAAGAAATAAAATGTTGGCTTTTTTTAAACGGTGAGAAAAAAGTATTTATGTTATTACTTTGAAAGAAATTTTTTAGTTAATCTATGAAAAAGCATATTTATACTAAAATTAAATTTGTGCAGGAGTCTAGGTTAATTATGCAAAATAAAGGAAGGCGGTCTTCGGATGATGGAATAGAATGAACCGGCAGTAATCAAAGTTACTTAAGAATAAGCAAACAAATGTAATTAAACTAAACTAGTTTATTCGTTAATTAATAATAGTTAATAATAAAATAGTAGTTGCTTATATGATTTTATCTTGTGCAATTATTATCAAAACTGGACCAAACCAGTTACGCTGGAATAATGGTAACCGGCAGAATATTATGGAACTGGTTTGGATAGAGACGGTGATAACTGGAGTTTACAGTTATACTAAACGCCATTTTAATTTAACTGTAACCAAACCGCTTTAATGAAACGAATCAAAGTGAGTTTATCTCACTCAGTTTTTAGCCCACTCGTATTTTATATAAGTCGGGTTTTAATTTGTGTGCTGTGGTTGATAATTGTTTGCTGTGTGCTGAATAATATTTATATATTAAATGAATTGGTTGAATTAAACATTCATTTATTTCAAACAAAAATCAAATCGTTATTTTAAACGATTATTTCCAAACAACGTAATTTACCTTGTTGGTTACATTTATAATAATATAAACGTATTGAATTTAAATATGGATGCTCCAACTACCTTTATTGATTGTTTTTTAATATTACATCTGTTGTAATATTATTTGAGATAACATATTTGGATGCAGGGAAAATAGGTTGGAGGGATCCAACTGGATTCCTCAAATTTATTGTTATTTTCATATTACAATTATATGAACTGTTTCACCAATATGGATTGGACAATTGATTGAGTTGTTGACTGCTGAACTGAAATTCAACAGTTGTTTGTGCTTAACCAATTGATAGTATTGGTTGGGTAATTGGCATCAGGTGGCTTAAAATCAATCGTTCTATAGATATGGATTTACCATTAGGTAAATCGACGGTAATGAATTTATAAAATTTATTTCTGGAAAGGAAAATTATTAAAAAGGAAATAAATATTTATTTAAGTATAGGTAATTATTAAAGGGTTTTATAACGCAACTTCTTATGTTCATAAGATTTTATAAGTAGAAATTAACCGAACGGTTAAGGGTTGGATTAAGGAACAATTAAATGAAGTTATTTAAATTAAGTATATTATTAATTAATTTAAAAGGAGCATTAATTGGAATTGATTAACAAGATAATCATGGGTTGAGTTTGACTCATTCAAATAATTTATTTGAAATTAGTTATTTGATTAATTTACTTTTAATTAATCAAATGGAATAGTAACGAAGAGTTGTTAAATTTTTATAAGGCTTTTAAAGGAAATTTATTATTTATTTTAGTTAGTAAAACAGTTTACTAAATTTACAATATTTAACGTTGAAATAAATTATTATTTAAAATTTAGAGATTACTTTTATTAAATGGAAAATGATTTAAGTAATCCAAAATATAATAGAATATAGTTAAATTGTTAAAAGAGTTTATAATCGGGTATATATTTAAACCCAAGTTTTGGAAATGAAGTTGTAAAGAGATTTAAGCAGAAATGATAACTTAAATGAAATGTTTATTAACATTTGGATTAAGTGAAAAGGAATCGAGGTATAAAAAGGATTTATGTTAAAACTGTTAAATAAGATATAAAGGAGATGTTGAGTTAAAAATGTCGATTTTTAATTAGGCAATACTTAATAAAGAGATTAAGTGGAACGAATTGGATTGAAATGAGATTTTCAAAGTGGAAAATGATCGAATGAATTATAAGTGAAATAAAATGGGTTGATGAGGAGTTAAGATAAGAATTAGAACCTAACTAGAGGGTGGTTGAGTTAAGTGATTTGCTGAGTGTTAATTTGATGTTGAATTCGGTCTTCGGGGTTGATACTTAGTGAATTATTATCTTATCAATTTACGGTCAAGGACTAATGAATGTTGAAGAATTTTCTTACGTCAAATAAGAAGTAAAATGCGATGTTCGAAATAGTGAAAAAATGTATAAGTTTTAAATTTATTTTTAATTAAATAAGCCAAATGATGCTGAGTACTGAAATAGGAGATATATTTTTATTTTATGATTGAACGGTTGTTTATTTGATAGTTAAATAACCGACTATCAAATCTGGCCAATACGATTGTTGGTACGGAAAGACCGGGATTGAATTTATATTCGAATACCTTTCTGATCAGCAAATACGAAGATATCAGACGCTGATCAAGACAGAGAAATCTAAGACCCTAGATCTTCAGTAAATGGAAGAACTACTTAAAATCTCTGTTCGACCCTAGATATATTGGGGTTCTATCGTGGTTGAAATCTACGGACTGCAAGGACAACTCACTACTGATCTCTAGGGTGATACTTAGGATGTAGTAGGAGGGTACCTTCGGTTCATCCTGTTCCTGGATGACTTATGTAGACGAATGTCTGATAGAATATTACTTAAGAATCACATACGTTGATTTTTACAAACGTATTTCTTTTAGTGGCAGAGAATGGCCCTTATCTTAGCTTAACGACCAGAGTATTTTTGGGAACGTCAATTAGTGATTTGGCGGATCTGACAATGTGACATTCAAAGTGAATGGTGATGTGATTTGCTAAAGGTAGTCTTAAGCCTCAAGCCTCTTTAACTGGGAAATGACAAAAATCGGGTAGGTAGCACGGTTAAGTGGGTAGCTCCCATATAGGGTGTATAATCACCTATCTAGAGAAATTTCATTTCATTCTTTAATCTATTTCGATGCAGTCCCTTTATCGGGAAACGGTGGGTCGCACCCAACCGTTGGTGATATACATTCGATGCACTCAAGCGAATGAGTGGTCGGTCATGTGTGGCAGGGTTGCAAGATGTTCTTGTTGAACCAGTGTATTCGCCTCTAAAGATACATGATTGGAAGGTGGTTCCATACCTTATCATAGTTGGAAATGCAATCTCCAATAAAAGCCCACGGTTTTGATTGTATATGATATATGTGGAGCGTGAGATGAAAGCGTTCCGCTAGATTGATATTTATTTGTGTTTATACACTATTATAATATCAGAATAAGATATGATTTCAAAAAGAAATGGTTTGACTTTAAAATCAAGTTGGGTGATGTTTTTAAACTTAGCAAGTTTTCTCACTTTGGTTCACCAGACTGATCCGGCATTTGTAAATGCTCGAGTTAGACTGGGTTGTGTAGGTTCAGGTTATGGACGCTGTGGATTTCAGAAGACGTGTTGGAGGAGTTCAGACGTATGATATCTATTATTTATTCTGCTGTGTGTTATATATGTGGACAGAGTATTATAATTGTCCAGTTGTTGTCTGGGTCAAAAATGACTCAAACACCAATGGTGTGAAATGACGCTTCACCAATTATGGTTAGAAATTAAAAGGGCCACAATCGCAAAATAAATGGAGAAAAACAAGTAAAGGACATGGGATTTTTATAGTGGTTCGATTCAATGTGAATCTACGTCCAATTTTCAATCACTTTTCATCATTATGGAGAGAATTACAAATTTTATCATCTCATACATCATATTAATTGCACTTGACCACTATTTTGATAATTCTCCACGTTTTGCTCTCTTTCCGCTTTAGATCACACTTAAATTCGAGAAGGAACGGATTGGATTGGATTGTGTAATTATATACTTTTCCTTGGTTCCATCATGAAAATGATTTTAGATCCGTGCATTGAAGAGGAGCTATGGCGGTTGGAGATCACCCAGAGTAGATCGGAGTGTGAATTAATGGTGCTCGGAGAAGATGAGATCCATTCCATGTAGGAGGAAGAAGGAGAGAAGTTTGGCGGCCATTAATGAAGTTTTTAGAAGCTTTAGAATAGTCGAGGAATGATTTTTGCAGCCCTTCAGGGTAGTCGAATCGGTCCCTTGAATTGTGGAGCAAGGGGGAATTTATAGGCGAAGTTTGAAGGTAGTGGCAGTCTCGTAATTACGGGCTGTAGAGTTTGGATCGGGCGTAAATTTGGATCGGGCTAAACTTATTTACAGAAATGCCACCGGTTCACTTTACAGTGGTATACAGCTGTCGGGGTCCATATTTACAGTTCTTCCACCGCTTTTTGTACATGACCGATCCAAAATAAATGAATGCACCGATCCACTTTTGTTCACTGTACCGATCCAAATTATTTAATAATATACCGATCCAGTCTTCTGTCTGATCCAGTTTGGAAATAAAGCACCGATCCACTTTTCCTTCTATAGGACCAATCCATTTCTAATTTCAATTATGCCACCGCGTATATAACATGCTCGACCCAGTTTAGCTCTTCATTGAACTGTCCAGGAATTACAACGTGCTGACATGACTTCTTCCTTTGTACCGATCCACTCTATCTAATTAAATTTACCCACATATTCTACTGGCATATGTATTAGTACATATAAATGAGACATATTCATCTTACAATTGCCACGTGCCTCCAAATATGGTCTATGCTACATCTTTTCTCTAACAAGTTAACTCATGACAACACGCATGTTGTTCTTATGTATACAGTTGCACCATTATAATCATTGACTGATCCTTATTTATTGTTGAAGTCATTCCTTGTATTTGAGACAATGCAAACTGTTTTATGATACGATCATCCCAAGCTTACAAAGTATGCCATCTCATGTTTTAATACTTCTGCTACAAATGTAATACATGATTTGTGAACCAAATACATTCAAACTACCCTGCGAGATATCAGCCAAACCTTGTATTTGCACGAACATTGTTTTTGTTCAACGGTCTTAGGCACTTATACGAGTAGTATATTCTCTTTTCCATGAAATAATGTAACCGACCCGATCTGCTTAAAGATGGATGAACCACATTTATTCATACTAACCTGAGCTGCTCATCGCATTTTAACTTCCCACATGGCACCTTACGTTTAGAATCTTTGAACACCTTATGCATGGCATACCATGCATATATAAAGCCCCAACCCAATATCATCTTCCACGTGCCATCATGAAGCCGTTTTACTTTGTTTTTTATCAAACCAGGTTGTTACCATGCATGGAAAAGAGCTCTGGGCTTGTCCATTTTGAGCGTTAAGAACATAAGGTGTTTACCTTGCTGAGCTTCATATTTAATACATGCTTTGCATGATTTCTTGTTCACGCTTCTTTGTATGGATCATTACATCATAGCGCACCAACTATAACAACTATATATATTATTTTATACAAGAAAGAACGTTTTTACACCTTCTTTTTCATGTGTATGGCTTGGGATGCTCGCATGTTATTGTCAGTCTCATGCATATGTTGCATTTCTTGTTCACAAATAAGGGTAGCTGCTCATGTCATGGGTGTATGTACTGCATTGTGATGATATTGCTCATGCAAGACACATTTGCGCCATATATGTTTTAGTATAAATAATTTTATGCACACACATTCCTTGTATTGAACCATGAAACCATGAACTTGCCACTAAACATGAATTCTTGCTTGTGAATTAACACGGTGAAACAACCATTCAATGTTGAAAATCATTTGAGGCCGACCCGATGTAGCTGACCGACCCAACCCGTTCTTCAAGGGATCAGGACCGTCCCGCTCTGAATGAAATGGACCGACCCAATGTTGTGTAAACATGACCAATCCGGTGCTTTGCAACTGACCGACCTGGTCCGTTTTGAATGAACCGATCCAATAATCCAAGACTAGGCCAATCTGATACTTGGCTGACCCGTTGCTGAATGGTCTGATCTGCTTTGTTGAGGCCGAACCGTATTTGCGACCGACCCGGTGTTCTGCAGCTGACTGACCCGATCCGTTGGTATTGTCCGACCCATATGATTGAAGCTGATCCAGTGCTCTAGCTGGGTTAACAGATGTGCTTATGTAGTCTGATGATTGTAAGTTTTATTTTAAAGCTCTTAATAAACTTTTATTTCTATATTATATTTTGTTCCGCTGCGATGTGAGACTCTGATGTTGTTGTGTTCTTTTCCTTCTTCTGTTTTAATATTTCTTTCTTTCTTATCTCACCCTCTATTTTCTTTCATTACTATATGGTGTTTTTGATACTTGAGTTCCAGTAAGTAATACGAGTTTATGTATTATTATTGGAATTCGGGCATCGAATCACCCGAGTCGTTATGGTGGTATCAAAGCATAAGGTTAGGTAACAACCTTGGCTCTGTGGCATAGCTTGATAGAGATGGGGTTAGTAATACCCTAGATTGAGTTGGAGTGTATTTATATGAGAGCGTATTTGTAAATTTTATATAAACATGATTTGTATTGTGTTATTTGGTCGGTTCAGGTGTTGAGAAGCATTTGAACTAGCTATTGACACGATATTGTTTTGTAAAGTGGGTAAATGAAATAGTTTTACTCGAAATACATTTTTGTATAGAAAAGAAATAATTTTATCAAATTATTTAGATATTGATTTATTTGATTGATTTGAATGGAATTCAAATTGGATTAAGAGTCTGAATGGTTTAATATAACCCGAAGAGATTTCACGTAGGAATGTGTAAATGAGAAGTTTAATTTGGAATCAAAATGAATTAGAATTTAAATTATAAATAAGTTAAATAAAACTTGAAGAGGAATTTGATGATATTTGAAATAAAAAATCAGGATTTGGATTTTGATATGGAAGTAAACTAATTTTGAAATAAATTAGTTAATTGAATGTGAAGTTGAAACTTGACATGGTTAAGTTAAGAATGTATCTGGGAATTAAATAAGATAAATTTGGATTTGGGAATTGAATTAATAATGATTGAATGGGAACCAATCAGATATTAATCGATTGATAATTATAGTCTGTAAAACCCAAGTAAATATTAATATTGAATATTAGTTAAAATTAATCAAAGTTGAATGATTGGCTTATGTGGATTGTGTGTCATTTGTTGATTGTGTGTTAGATTTGTTGAATATAATTCAGCTATGATTTAATAAAGAGTTAAATGAATTGAAATCTAAAGAGAATAAATTCCAGTATACTAAATTGGAATGGAATCATATTGTTTACACCAAAAATGGTCTAAACACCCAAGGTACTAAAACTATACTTCACCAATTTGGTAAGAAATAAATGGAACTGTGTTTAGTCAGTAATTGAAAACGAAAAATGCGAGAAAAGGTAAAGTAGAGACGAGATTTATAGTGGTTCAACCATTAACTAGGCCTACGTCCACTGTGAAGGTGTTTTTCAATCTTGTAATGAGAGTTACAAAATACATCAATTCTCTCTTTCCATGCATCTCTATATTCACTCAATATACCCTCATTTATATATTTCAATCTTGGAATTATACAAGAGAATGGTAAAATTTGAAGAGAAGAAGGATGGATGAATGATTGAGAAGGAGGATGTCTTCGTTTTCCTTGATCACAAGATTGTTCTTGATGCCATGGCCAAATCAGTGGTTGAGGATAGAATTTAGCAGCACTTTGTGGTTTCAAAGATTGGATCCCCTTTATGTTGGCAGCCATGGTGAATTTATAGGTGAGCTTCCCGTGGGAAATGATCTGAAATCCATTTATGCAGGCTACGAATTGCTCAATCTATTAATTACAATCATGCCATTGGCTAGCTGTAGCCAGCTGTCCGTGGCTGTATCCAATTATCATGTGTGAGCGACTTTATGGAGCGAATGTCTTGAGCAGCTAAGTGAGTGACTTCGGTCAGTGCTCTTCGGTCGTGCCTATTTCTAGCATTCGATGGGTAGATATCTGATTTGCTTTATGGCAAGATGAAGGAATGACCAATCATAGTTCCTTGATGTGGTTATGTCTGATTTGAGTGGGCGGGCGACGATCTTCTTTAGCCTAGAAGTGACCGACTGAGGCTTGTGACTCTGAGATGTAAATGTGCTCTTTTTAAGGACTGGTGTATGACGGACCATTGGGTTTCTGATTCGAGTATCGAGCAATAGGAGTTGCAATTCATGAGCAGTAGTTAAATATACATGCGCCCTTGACTCCTGTCTTAATGCGTGCGACCGAACTTTGATATTAAATCAAACGTGCTTCCGTTGTTGTGAGCGGCTTTACAGAGCGCACTATACTTTTTGCTATTGAGCCGCATTTTTCATAGCATGTTGTACCATCCTTTTCGGTCGTACTGATCGATTTGAATTGTCTTGGGTTTGATACTTGGGTCTTGCTCTATGTGGTTGCGTCCTATCCATTGTAAGCCATTTAAGTGCCTCGAATAACATTGCGCACGACCATCCCTGATGATGTTTGTTCCGTAACCTTTACTCAATGTGCATATGGATTTTTTAGGGATTAACACTTGCCCCTCGAAGTCCGTGATTCCCATTAGTAAGGAATTACTGGCTTTGACATGTTTGATCGCACATTGTTTAGTAGACTTATCGATAGGTCGGTCGTACAAAAATTTGGGATTTTTTCATTGTAGTGGACTGGTATTGTCTCTTTCTGTGAGTGAGAGGCTCAATGTATCTTTTGTTATTATGCGAACAGTTGAATTTCGGGATGCCAGCTGGAGCTTGATGGGACACTTATTTGTGTATTCGAGTACTAAGCTGATGTGGTGAGAATACTCTAGATATATGCCTTTTAATCTCCCTTTCTGTTTTCTTATCTATGTACATTTAATTGGTTTTTCACGTATACCTATGTGTGCTTGTTTCGAGTGATTTCCCCAATTGCCCGAATGCTAAGCCCACTAATCTGAACATAGGGCTGTCTTTTGTACGAGCGACCAAATGGAAATACTATTTCGGTTAGCCAATCCTTTCATCTGTCTCTTTTATATATTATTTTGCTATCTTCCTTTTTTCAGAAGGAAGCTTTATTGGCGGCTCTAGTCTGAACAGTCCTCTTTACCACTTGGATCTCTTTCATAACTCCTGACTACGCTAGTTCTTTCATCGTTCTAATTTGGATTCGTGCATGACACCGTTGTCGAAGCCTCCGCAATCTCGAGATCGATTTGGCTGGATTGTTCGCCCAGATTCGAGACTGTTCGCTCGCTTATAGGTAAATTTCTTCTTTGATTTTATCTTGACCCAATTTTGAAGCATGAATTTTGACCATGCGGCTTTGGGGTTTCTAAGTAGGATTTCCCCTTTTTCTACAATCCCATAATTTAAGGAAGCAATCTATGTCGGACCAGGTCGAAAGGTCTGATCGAGAAGAAAGTTCTTATCAAGTTGTGTCTACGCCTAATGTTGTCTCTTCAATAGGCGCTGCGCATGATTTCCCACTACCTCGTGTACTTTCTAAAGTACCTAGTGAGAGGCACCCGACGGAGCTTTCTCCCAGCTTGTTCCATCAACTGTGCAAACAATTCGGTATTTCGAAGAAAGAAGAGGCCAAGCTGCCTGGGGGAAAAGAGTGTGCGGATATCCCTCCCAAAGGATATGTTGCCGTTACTCGTGACATGTTGATAAAAGGAGCGGTTCCTCCCTTTAACCCTTATATAGAAATGATTCTCTGGAGCTTGGCTATTGCCCCGTATCAGTTACATCCTAATGGTTATGCAATTTTTGATAAGCTTTTATATCCTTTTTATGAGGGAAAAACATTGGGCTCCTTCATTTAAGGATATATGCTCATCATATGCTTTCAGGACAAGAAGCCAGCGTCCCTCGTTTATCTTTGTGGAAATCCGGGGTTCGAAAATAATTACTGGCTTAGTGGACAGTGTGCGAGGATTCCCCAATCAGTACTTCTTTGTCCGATGTCCCGATAATTTCAGTGGCTTTTGGATGGAAGGCAGTAAGTATTTTTATTCTTTAAATTTCATCTTGCCCCTCTTCCTTTTTCTTAAAATCTTTTGGATATACTGCAGCGCTTCCCGATTAAAGCATACCCTTCGACTAAGATTTATGCAACTTATTATTAGCCGTTGATGAGGGCGAGAGAAATAGGAAATTCTTGATCACTAAAGGGTTCTTAAGGCAATATAATTTGCTTTCCTCTTTGTGCACCTTCGCAGTGGATACTTCTGATAAAAAAGAAGCTACTGGAAAATCCCCTGTCAAGAAATCTTCGAAAAAGGAATGTTCTAGCACCGTGGGGAGCAGCGAGGCATCTTTCAAAAGCAAAGCGACCTCTGCCAAAAAGGTAGTATCCAAGCTTCCAAAGCACCAAGGCCCTAAGACTTTAGTGGTCTTGTGCGGAAAAGGTGGGCCTCACTTAGAGGAAGCTGTCTAGGGAGATGTGAATGTGACTCCTTTGGAGATCACCTTGGATCAAGTGCAGGAAGTGAAGCAGTCTGACGGAATTGTAGTGACTTCTAAAGAAAACTCGAGAGGCGGAGAGAATTCTTCTGAAGACAACCAAGAAGAAAATGGTTTAAAAGCTTTTAAAGGTCTTAATCCCCTTGATTTAGTTGAATACCTTGTTCAAGGTAAGACCGTTATTTGGACATTTTGTATTTCAAAACCTTTTAATTGTAAGAATTTCACGAAAAACCCTCGTTTTTAGGTCAATGTGATATCTCACAGGGTCTGGAACTGTTTTAGTCTTGTTGTTTTTATATATTCCACGTATTTCCTCTCCTGGCCTTCTTTCTCGCCTTTCAATGATTAAGGTACTTAGATCTTCCTTTTTCTCTTAGATCCAGGGATGGGATCATCTTTATCGGACAGTTTCTCCCGCCAATTTTCTCTCGTCGATCCGTGGAATGTCTTACAGTCCAGCCTTTCTCGCTGCCTCAAGCGTTCCCGTCCATCTTCAGATCCTCTATCTCAAGATACTCTTTAGGCACCACTGGCGAGTTTTCTAAAGGAGAAGAAGCATGAGCAATCTCGGGTATCTGGAGGAGAAAACCAGGATGCCGATGGGAGAGAAGGTAATGATAAACAAGATAAGGATAGGCATGGTGGGTCTTCTGAACCGGCTGAACTTTTATGCCCCAGTTCTTCGGTCCCTTTGGAACCGTTTCTCAAACCCTCTATGCCTAATGCACCAGCTCTCTGTCAGATTCAAGCGATTCTTGACAGATCTCCCTATAGAGTTTCCCCTGGTAATCCTAAATTGAAGGATAAGTTCGGAGATTAGGACTTAAGGGGAATGGACCTCAACTTAGACTTGTCTCCTCATGATGACCAGAGTACCGTCAGGGAGTTGAGCGCCATAAAAAATTACGTGACCTCCCAGCTTGCCACTGTCATGGGTCAGCATGAAGTTCAGTTAAATGAGGCCAAAAATACTTCCAGAGAGCAATTCGAGTCTTGGAACAGGTTCTGCTTCGAATTTCAGAAGCTGAATACTCGACATCTTGAGCGTATCGAGCTTCTGGAGAGCGATAAGACTGAATTGATCCATGTGATCGAAAGTCAGGCGGCCGAAATTGCATTCTTTAAGGATGGGAACAGTAGGATGAGCAGCTTGGAGGCCGACAATAGAAAACTTCAAGAGGAGATTGAAGCCGTCAAAAAACAACTTGATGAGGCTCAAGCTAAACGTGAGTTTGTTGAATCACAATTAACTTCTGTACAATAGGCTGTGGTTTCTTGTTGGCAGGAGAAGGTAATGCTCGCAGGTAAACTCGCTTCCCAAAGTAAGGTTCTTGAAACCTTAGAAAAAGATAAAGCAAGGCTAACCTGCGATCTTAAGCAAGCTAGAATTAGAACCGAAGAGACCCTGTTTCGATTTTACACCCTTAATGTTATGACCCGCGGAAGCTTGAGCTATTAGAACAAGGACTTCCCACGTAGCTCTTGTCTGGGAGCAAGTGCTTAGCTACTCCAAAGATAAGGAAGATAGTGTTTTGTAAGAGGCCCTCCTTGAGGCAAGCGATGACGATGCTTTAGAAAAAGGAAGGAGAATGCTGGCTGATGAATGAGCTCAATCCCTTGGAAAAGAAGTCCAGAATGTTGTTCCTGTTCATGCCCCCAGTCCTGCAGAAGATGGAACTTCGGGATCCCAAGTTTTCCTGATGGAACCTTCCTTTGCTAATGAAGGTACTTCTAAGGTTCATATGGTTGATAACCACGCTGTACCTGAAAACGTTGCCAAATGTTGTACTATTGTTTTACATTCTACAGTACCAACTTTACAACCATGTATCTTTGTGATGAATTTGTGTTTTGTTATTACTCGCTAGCATTGATATGCCATAACTTATCGCAATTTTTATTTATTTGCATCGTGTTATGCTTTTATGGGTTGTGCGATGGTTACGTTTTACGCCGCTCATCGTCAATATCGCTGGTTTGCTTTGATTTTAGGACATCGTATTTCCTCTTTTGCCCCTTCTTTGAGGGGTTTAGTTTTTATTATGCATATATTCGCATTCTTTAACGGTCTGGTAATTCAAACCTTCAGAGTTTACTTTTTGGATATGCAATTTTATAAGGCGCAGGTATCTTGTTATACATTTATTCCTGTTCCTCATTGATTTGGTGTCCCAAACCCTTCGGAAACTCGATTAAATGCATTTCCGTATGTACAATTTGTTTTTTTATGTACCCAATCCCATATCCCCTAACTCAGTGACCCGAGCCCTTCGGAGACTGGTTTTGAATATGTTCCCCCATGGGAGGACTTAGGTTACAAGTTTTCGACCCAATTTCGATCTTATTTGACCCGGCTATTATGATCAAATAGAGACCTAAATTGGATACCCCCATACGGCCAGGATTTCTGATACCCCATTTCGGCTAGGATTTCTGATACCTCCTTTCGGCTAGGATTTCTGATACCCACTTTCGGCTAGGATTTCTGATACCCCTTTTGGCTAGGATTTCTGTTTTTGCGCTGGTCTTTCCAGCATGTTTATGAGACCTTCCGATCCTAGGACTGGTGTTATCCAGCCTAGGTTTTTTTATATAAAAAAAAAGTGCAGCCTCTGGATTTTGGCATGCTCTCCATGAATTGCTTTGGAATGATTCTTTCCCTTTGAGTTTTGCAAGATGGTGAGCTTGGCTATCCTGCCTGGTTTGACCAATGCTCTCAATGGGTGATGCACGACATTGGCCTATATTAGAGACCAATTTTCGGCATCAGTTTGCAAATAATTTTTGTTTTCCCTGAGATTATAATCTGTGAGTGGACATCTTTTATCATGTAGAGTTTGTACTTAACACAATAAAGGTGGATCACAGATTATTTCATGGAAATACAGCTGGAAAAGACAGACTATAGAAACAGTAAAATAAAAAGAATGGGGGTCGTGCATTTCCAGTTCTGGATATTGGATTGCGCCCAGTGGTCATTAGTCAATGATTGGTCGTAAGTCTTCGGGCGCTTGGGTTATCTCGTGCGACCCGGCCTGATTGGAAATCTTACCTTGCCTTTGACTTTCTGATGCGTTTTGAGGACTCTTAACATACTGCTGCAATTGATTTTTTTGGATGAGCTCCTCAATCAAATGTCGACATTCATTCATGTTGTGCCCAGCTTGATTATAAAACCGGCAGAACTTTCTGGAATGTGCCTGCTGTTCTGTGATTCTTTGTGGTTTTACTGAGGAAACATGCCTGAGTCCTTCGTGGCAGAGTAGATTTTGTCTGGGGTTTCATTCAAGGGAGTCAATTCCGTTTGCTTAAATAATTTTTACTTCTTATGTATTTTACTGTCTCTCCCATTAAACCCTCTCTTATGCCCAGAGTCATCCTTTTGGATTATCTGAGAAGATTCGTTGCTCTTTCCTTCCTTAATAGTGCTATTCTTCGTGTCCTTCTGGATATCTAGGGTATCGGCTTCCACGCTTA
This sequence comes from Allium sativum, assembly GCA_030737875.1. Taxonomy (NCBI): domain Eukaryota; kingdom Viridiplantae; phylum Streptophyta; class Magnoliopsida; order Asparagales; family Amaryllidaceae; genus Allium; species Allium sativum. Next base: position 741,481,359 of record CM060916.1, on the reverse strand, counting down.
TGTATTCGTCAGCTTTCTTCCAGAACTTCTTTAGAGTCTTTGGTTTTTTCATCTTGAGCCACTTCCCGAATTCTGATTTCTTATCGATAGCCCCTTTCAAGGCTTCCAATAAATACCAAGGCTCCAGTTCTATAACCTCTGTTGTTGCAGCATGGAAGCATGTAAGGAAAACTTTGATGGTTTCTCTTGGCATTTGTTCCATCTCACTGAGTGACGTCACGTCCCTTGCCTTGATGGTTTGTAATCGGAATTGATCTTGAAATCTCCTCGCCAAATCAGCGAACTGATCAATACATTTAGGTGGAAGTCTGGTAAACCATAGCGAGGCCACACCTTCTAGGCGCATGGGAAAGTATAAGCACTTGATTTCATCAGTGGCCCTGGCTCTATTCATGTGTTGGTCGTACTTGAACAGAAAAATGATTGGATCTCCAACTCCACTATAAGGTGATATTGTTGGGGGTATGAATTTCTTCGGGATTTTCGCTTGACGGATTTCCTCTGTGAACGGATTTTTGCTGGGGGAAACTCCCATTCTTTCTCCTCATCATCTCAGGTCTCCTTCTCCTTCATTATTCGCTGGATCATGTCTGTGATGCGCCTCTCATCACCTGTTCGTTCATCGGGATCGGCACTGAAGCCCTCATCAGCACGACCACGGTTTGAGCTTCGGCGCCTTGCATCCTTCTTGAGGGATGTTACATTGGTGGGACCTGCAACAGCCCGAGCTGTACGTTCTTCTTTGCGCTATGGAGATATGGCATTAGGATCCTCAACGCTGGCCTCTCCCATGTCTCCCACTAGGTTGTGAGGTCATCCAAGGCCTGAGGCTGATTAGTCCTCTTTTTCGCTAGGATTAACCACAGTATTTGGTGGTAACAAGTTGGCTTGAACATTAGTCAGGACATCAAATCTTTCCATTATCATCTTCGTTGTATTATCCATTTTTTCAATCAGGCTGGTTACAACCACATTCAATTCATCTCGCGTTATAGATGGCCCAGGGGTGTCCCCTGCCCCTTGATTCAAGATTTGAGGTGTAGCTTCATTAGCATTATCATCCTCACTGATCGTAGCAACTTTAGCAGATTTTCCGCTTTTCTTTGACCCGACCATGGTTACAAAGGAGAAAGCGTTTTTGGATATATTTATTTTCTTTACTGAACTACGAAAAGGAATTATGAACACGACCCCATGGTGGGCGCCAAAATGTTTACACCAAAAATGGTCTAAACACCCAAGGTACTAAAACTGTACTTCACCAATTTGGTAAGAAGTAAATGGAACCGTGTTTAATCAGCAATTGAAAATGAAATATGCGAGAAAAGGTAAAGTAGAGACGAGATTTATAGTGGTTCAGCCGTTAACTAGGCCTACGTTCACTGTGAAGGTGTTTTTCAATCGTGTAATGAGGGTTACAGAATACATCAATTCTCTCTTTCCATACATCTCTATATTCACTTAATATACTCTCATTTATATATTTCAATCCTGGAATTATACAAGAGAATGGTAAAATTTGAGGAGAAGAAGGATGGATGAATGATTGAGAAGGAGGATGCCTTCGTTTTCCTTGATCACAAGATTGTTCTTGACACCATGGCCAAATCAGTGGTTGAGGATAGAATTTAGCACCACTTTGTGGTTTCAAAGATTGGATCCCCTTTATGTTGGCAGCCATGGTGTATTTATAGGTGAGCTTCCCCTGGGGAATGATCTGAAATCCATTTATGCAGGCTACAGATTGCTCAATCTATTAATTACAATCATGCCATCGGCTAGCTGTAGCTAGTTGTCCGTGGCTGTATCCAATTATCATGTGCAAGCGACTCTATAGAGAGAATGTCTTGAGCAACTAAGTGAGTGACTTCGGTCGGTGCTCTTCGGTCGCGCCTATTTCTAGCATTCAATGGGTAGGTATCTGATTTGCTTGATGGTGAGATGAAGGAACGACCGATCATAGTTCCTTGATGTGGTTATGTCTGATTTGAGTGGACGGGCGACGATCTTCTTTAGCCTAGAAGTGACCAACTGAGGCTTGTGACTCTGAGATGTAAATGTGCTCTTTTTAAGGACTGGTGTATGACCGACCAGTGGGTTTCTGATTCGAGTATCGAGCGATAGGAGTTGCAATTCATGAGCAGTAGTTAAATATACGTGTGACCTTGACTCCCGTCTTGATGCGTGCAACCGAACTTTGATATTAAATCAAACATGCTTGCATTGTTGTGGGCGGCTTTACAGAGCGTACTATACTTTTCGCTATTGATCCGCATTTTTCATAGCATATTGTACCATCCTTTTCGGTCGTACTGATCGATTTGATTTTTCTTGGGTTTGATACTTGGGGTCTTGCTCTGTGTGGTTGCGTCCTATCCATTGTGAGCCGTTTAAGTGTCTCGGATAACATTGCGCACGACCGTCCCTGATGATGTTCGTTCCGTAACCTTTATTCAATATGCGTATGTATTTTTTAGGGATTAACACATATGTGAATTAAAACTAGATTATTTAACCTTGTATTTACATATGAATGATGCCATATGTTTATTTTGAGAATTTGGTTAGTTACACTGTTGATTAATGAAATATTATCTAGAATTTCATGTATTGGTTACTTACATGATGGATTTAGTTGAGTACAAGTGCCAGAAAGCTTTGAGGTTGATTTTGGTTGAGTATATCGTAATAAATTGGGCAAGTATGCTCAACAAAGCTTGCATAAGGTACGCTTACAAGAAAATATAATTTTTGGGTTTAGAATTTTGTTTTCCGACCGTGTGGGTTGATGTATATATATTATTTGTTCCTGCAATATCGCAGAAGTCACTCCGTCCAGTAGAGACTCTACCGAATTTTTCCGAGAATTTAATGTGTTAGAAAATTTACAATATTTTTGAAAAGTTTTTATTTACAATAATGGATTAGTCTTCGATTTAAAATAAATTGGATTATTGAAAAGTTAATGGGTTGTAACATTTCTTCTACCTCAGTAATTTCGGAGATAAAATTCTTTTAAGGGGGGAAGAATGTAATGTCCCGTATTTTCCGTAGTCAGATATTTAATATATTTTATTAAATTAAATATTGATTTGGAATTTTTAATGGATTTAAAATATATAATTCCTTTATATAATGAAGTTTAAACGCATAATTTATATTTAAATTATAAAACGAACTCGTAATGGTGCGGTAGTTCGTAATATTGAGTTTTGAACTACAATTGAATATACAAGATCCGATATAAGTCGGATTTCTGTGAAACAAGAACCGTCTGGATCAATTTGATTATAATTTTCTAACAAAAGAGAAAAATCGAGATTTCATGTTATATATTGCTAGTTATGTCTAATTCAAATTACCAAATAGTCGCTATGGAATTATTTATAAATTATAACGATTAATTTAATAATTTAATTCGATTTAAAAGGGTTTTTGATCATAATCGAGATATCGATCGAAATAAGCTACGAAACAAGATTTATTGGATTACGTATGGCCAGTTATTGCTAGATTTCCAGTTTGGAGCCAAACGGAGTGGTTTTGTCGGTAGACGAAATTTAAAGGTGAACCGATTAATTGAATAAAAATCGTTATTCCAAATGGAGTCCGTTTTCAATGAAATTAGTTTCATTGGGATCGAAATGTCTAGACATAGTGGTGTATGTACTTCGTTGTGTTTAGAATTCATCTGTGACGGTGCGTGGGTATAGCATACCATGTGAATAACGGTTAAACGGAAAACAAACGAAAATTAACAATAGAAGCAAGTAACCATATATATATATAAAACATGGCAATCAAATTATGAAATAAAATATATAACCGTACCAGATCAAAATAAATATAAATATATATATTCAAATCTCTGCTTTGAAGCTAAGGAAAACATTGGCTTAGGTCCTAAGCATTAGCTTATTTCAGCCTGTACAACCTGATGTATTGTCACGCTCATCACGTACTACCCTATTTTCCTGGTTACAAATCGAATCACATGGTTAGTGAATTGAAAACACGGTGCAGGCCTAGTAACCCTATTTTCCATGTTGCATGCACAAACTCCAAACAAGAAAACAAAGAAAAACATAACCGAACGTACGAACTTAAGCATTAAGGAACCCATCTAGTAAACAACTACCCTAAAAAAACACTGCAAGTCTACAAACCTAAAAATGAATTAAAATATATACATAAAAGCATATGGGCTACATAGAGTTCTTCTATAAATACAGGTACTACTCCTTTTCATTTTTGGTTCCAGAATTTGCAAGGAACGATGGTCTCCTCATAATGCATACACCCACCTCATTTTTCAAAACCAACGATTTAAAAACTCCCCCAACTACTCCTCCAAATTCATTTGAATTTGTCCATCTTCTCACAAGGATTTCAACTTTAAAAAAACGACGAACTAGGAGAGAACTTTGCATTGACTGACGGTAATCAGTTTCGGGGAGCGATGGTGACCAGGAAGTGGGCTGGGATGCTCGGCGGTTGAGGCAATGTCGACAGCTGCAGTGGTTTGGGAAGATTTGCATGGCTGCAGTTGCGTGGAGGGTGTTCTGAAGTGGGACGGGCGGAAGCTTTTACTTTGGTGAGGGAAGTTCGAAAAGACATGAATGGCCAGAATAGTTGGTTTCGGAACAGGGAGTATACTGGAAAACAGGAAGTGGTGTGTAACACCCCAAATTTTTAACGACATTAAAGAGGATAAATTAAAGAATAATTAATTTAATATTTAGAATTAAGTGAAACAGGTTACGCCATTACGTTTTTCTCGGAATTCTTTTTGAGATAGAGTCCGAGTTTGCGTAAAACGGATGACGTATGAAGAAGTTATGGACGGTTAAAGTTTTACGATGAAAGCAGAATGCAGTGGCGCACTTAACAAGTGCGCCAATGTATTTTTGCACTGGCGCACCTGTCAAGCGCACCCAGAACAGTTTCTGGGTGTTTGGGCCCTTTTCGAGTGAGCGACGACCCATGACCTGACCCAATTTCATTAGGGCTGAGGTGGCATCCAAATTCTATAACCCAGCAGTTATAAATATATCTAATATCCTTTGTTTTCTTCAAAGAAAACAATGGTGGACGGACTCTGCTGGATTCTGGACTGAATTAGGATCTCTCATCATCTTCTAAAGCTTATCAAATTCTGAGATTCAAACATAGACTCAGCATATTTTCTATCATTTTAGCAATCCAATCACAGTGAGTTCTAGTTGCTTTTAGGTTTAGATAAATAATAGTGAAACTGTGAAAGACTATAATGTGGATGCGATTGTATACTTTAAATCTATGTTATTGGTATATCTCATGCTATATTATGATAGATCTATTTCTTTGGATCCAATTCAATTGTTCTACTATGTTATCATTATGGATCTTGGGTTGTAACTTTTATAATATGATATAATGCGGATGTATGTAGATCTATTCTATGTGATCTAAAATTTTCATGTTAGATCTATCATATGTGATTTAAAATTGTCACCTTATGATTCATGTTAGATCTATCCGTGTGATTTAAAATTGTCACTTTATGATCATGTTTTATGCTAGATCCACTTTATGATCATGTTTTATGCTAGATCCACTTTATGATCATGTTTTATGCTAGATCCACTTTATGATCATGTTTTATGCTAGATCTATTTTATGATTATATCTTATGCTATGATAGATCTATCTCTCGAGATCCAATTCAATTGTGATTGTCCTAGTATGTTATTTTTGTTTCATTTGGATAGATCAAATCATTTATGTGAACCATGAACATATGCCACCTTGAATTGATTAGGATTGAGTCCACAACTTTATCTTAATTGTAACCTCTATGATGTAGATTTGCGTAGATCTATTTATAAACCTGTATATCTAAACCTTTATTTATGATTAGATCTAATTTAATCTATTAGATCTAGAGTGTGTGGAAATCTTTATGTAGATCTAAAGCAATATTTATGTTAGATCCCGTTATGATGATGATTACATGTTCATGACAATATGTATGTTCACCTTGATATGATGTTAATTACATGTCCATTCACTTTGTTATCATACTAATATATTTATGCCAATATATGTTGATACTATCACCTCTATCATATTCCCTTTTTCATTGTTATGGCTAGACTACTTATTAGCCTAGATGCCGCCAAAATACGTGCGAATATGTTGGTGAAGGAAACGGGGAAAAAGGGATTTATAATTGACATGTAATCTTTAAATAAATTGATATCTAATTCAAATTATTGGGTAAAATAGGTATTGACGCCTATAAAAGGAAAGGATTAATTAATTGGTAAATTAATTAAAAATGGCATAATCTGAATATGAACATTTATGGACATGTGATTCAAATTATTGGGCAAAATATGTATTGATACCCAAAATGGGAAAGGTTTAATTAATTGATTAATTAATTAAAAATGGAATGTTTAGTAATTACAATTAGGAATTGTAATTGTACTTATGACACGATGTTAGGTTACATTAGTGGTGGAAGTCTGCCCGGACCCGACCGACATATCCAGTAGCCACTATTGTTGAACCTAATGTGGGAGGTTTAAGTACGCGAATATGAATCGGGCTAAGACACGAGGTTAGGCCCAACTGTGGAATAAGACTGCCCGGACCCGACCGGCATATCCAGCATCCACATGTTGTAGGCCTAATGTGAGAGGACTAGCCCATTATAAACCATAAATGCACATTGTAATGAATCAGACTACTTAACCTAATCTAATCCATAAGGGATTGTATGAATATGAACTAAATATAGGGTTAAGTAAAACATGCTTGGATCAGTTGGAGGGTTAAGTACATCTTAGGTAGGTGGGTAATATTAATATATATAGGCCCACAAACTTAATCGTTAAATAAACATGCTTGAATCAGTAGGAGGGTTAAGTACGTCTTGGGTTGGTGGGTAATATTTGTATATATAGGCCCACAAACTTAACCTGTCAGGGTTATGTAATTAAAAACATCGTTAGGTAAATATAACCAGTGGAAAACCTAGTAGTGGAGATGCAAGACAAAGGGGAGAGCTTGCATCATCTTGTGTGGGACCCATTTCAGTCAGTAACCCTTAAATAGGTATCAAACAGGTACTCTGAACTAGGTCGGAGTGGGGCACGCTTACTAAGCTGATTATAAGAGATCCAAATGTGGAGGCGGTGTTGACGGCGCATTCCAACGGGGTCATGTGCGTGCATGACTCCGCCTGCTGGGGAAGATAAGACGCTGTGACATCAGTAGATATGGTTGTACACATCTGGAAAATGAAGGGTTGCCACTTTAGTGAGTGATACACCCTACTGTAGGGCCAGCACAGGGTATCTACGAAATAGGGAGCCGATCGATTGGGGCTAGTAAATAGGGTACATCTAGTCCTGTCTGTTTCTGTGGGGTACCTGTGTTTCTGTCTAGGCTAACATCCGTTATTTCTGTTTAGGTACCAGTTCTGTTTGGGTTAAAACCCGTTACTACAGTACACCTAAAACTACCATTATGTTTCAGTTGGGATCATCTTGTTTTTGTTAAGCAATTGGGGAATATATAATCCTATTACATATCTGTTATACTAGTATTGGTGCAGATCAAGGAAAGTATTAAGAAGCTCTATCTATTCTATCATGTTGTCCTGTTTACCTTGTTATGCCTGCCATTTATGTATTGATCTCTCTTATCCACTTTATATTCCTATCATGTTACTTTTTTTATCTACTGCCTAAAAGTAACTAGACTTGCCAGACTATCTGACCCTTTTTGTTTCTCCTTGTTTCTTCTGTCCCCCCCAAGGTTCTCAAGGGAGGGAATTCTCAGGCTTAGTCAGGATTCTGCTACCATCTTGCTTGGAGCTTCTAGATGTATTGCTCAAGGTTCTATCTTTGCTACTATGGCTTATGATTTGGGGATTATGCTTTCTTTATTATTGTACTCTGATATTTAAAGTACAGGACATAAGTTTTAATGATGAACAGAGTTTATGTATTTTCAGACATATGGTGTAAGCATACTTTATGAATAAAAGTTGTTTTTATTCCGCTGCAAAAAATTTATATCTATCTTGTAATGTTTCTGTTCTGTTTACTAAAACGCTTCACGAAACTTAATGCATTCCCTTTGTGAGTGACATTAACAGACGTGGGGTGTCACATGTTGATTTGAACATAACAATGCGTGAAGTATTAGGGATGAAGCTAGCCGGTTTTTATGTGAAGAACAGTAGGAGTGTCGGCCAAACCAAAAAAGTTCACGAGAAATTGAAATGGCAAATACACGTAGGTACTATTGGTGGAAATGTGGTAGCAACATGGTGCATGGTATAGGTGCCACTGTTTCAAGAAATGCCGAAGGGGACGTGAAGATGGATACCAGTTGGGCTAAATAAACGTGTGTAGTAAATATTTAAACGAAGAAGAGTTTGTCACAAATCTTGGATGGAGCAGAAATACGTTGGCCTGGGTATGTGAAGTGGGAAATCTTACTACCAAGTTTGATATTTGGGTAGCAGACTTAAAAGAAGAAGAACTACATGGCGATGCGAATCTGGAGTTTTAATGCGGCGAAATGAAGAAACCAAAGTTGGTACTGAAACAAACAAATAGAAACAAAAGAAGTGGGACTCACGTAAACAAAAACGAAGAGCAGGATGTAAAGTCATGTGTACGAGGAGCAATTTGTATGGTGGAATAAAGTCGTGTGTACAAGGATCAGTTTGTATGATGGAACAAAAGAGTTGGGTTTTTGGCGGCTGGTGTAATGTTGGGCACTGGGACCTAGAAGCAGTGAGTACTTATGTAACGGCCTAGAAAATCTGAACCAATTTAAAAATTTTAAATTGGCTAAAATAATGGATTTTAAATATTTAAAATAAATATTTTAAATAATGGCAATGGAAAGAGAGTTTGAATCGACAATTGAAAACGAATATAATTAATTATAATTATAAACAAGGCCTGAAATGGCGCTGTAGTTTCAAAAATTGAATTCAAACTTTGTCGGACTGTACCGGGTGCAAAACAAAACGGATTTTAGTGAAACCAAAATTATTTAAATCTGTTAGTGAATACCTTTCTAACGAATCTGAAAAATCAAATTTTCATAACGGAAAGCAAAAGTTATGGCCGAATGAATTTTCAGAAAGGTCGCTATGGAATTTATATAGCCCGTGAAATTGGCCATTTTGCATACGACCTCGGAATTCGACGAAACCACTTTTGTTGGATCCGGGATGTGAAGTTATTGCTAGGTTTCAAATTTCATAATTTTTGAAGCTAGTATGTGAGCGTGGCAAAGGAAAACGTGTTTTGGTCAATTATAGTTAAATTGGATCGACCAGAAATGGGCCTTTTTACAAACGTTCTCAGAATTCGACGAAACTAGTTTTGTTGGGACCGTATCGTCAAAACATAGCTAGATTTATTTTTCTGGAATTTTTCGAATCAGTTTGTGACCCTGACAAATTGAAATGTTCGTTCAAATTAAATATTGAATATTTTATATTTTAATTTGAAGGAAAACTGACTGAAACAGTCGAATGGGCTTTCGAGATATATCCCATTGTGTTCGGAATGGGGGTAAAATGCTAGGAACGACAGTCGTTGGGTTTGATTTCGAGTCCGTTTAAGAAAACCCCAATTTTTGAATAAATATATATATCGACCAATAGGAAAATTCTTTCATAAAAAAATAAAAAAAACGAACCCCCCCCCCCCCCCCGTTAAACGCGATCGACGGCGAAGGAAGTTTCCTTCTTCCTAGCCAAAATCCAGCCGATCCATTCATCGGTGACCCCTACCCCAGTTCAACTTTTCGAAGCTCTCTCTTCCCTTTACAAATCCGTGCCACCCTCGACCTCCACCTTCCAGCCGTCGTCGATATCTGGGCCTGGGAACCTCCGCCGCGTCGTACCTCCTATCGCCCCCCCACCGTGGTTCGAGTTCGACGAAACCCCCTCCCCTTGGAGCGCCTCTCCAAGGCGGACAACGTGGTCAACCCCGATCAGCCTCTAACGCAACGGATTTCGGGAATTTGCAAGACCTAGTTTTGAACGTGAAGGAAGGTATAGGGCTTGGGTTTTAAAAATAGAATATAATGTTTTTAAGCGTTGCTAATAATGATTTTAGTATAATAATCGTATCCTTAACATATGTTAACGAAATTCGATGAAACAGGAGACAGTGGACTCGTGTGCACGTCTTCTGCATTCTGGAAGAGACCGCATATTTTTCTGAGCCTTCTGCTATTTTTGGTGGAGTGGAACCCAATGTGAGATTTCTAATTCATAAACAATATGGAAAACGACGATGTATAAATTATATAGTCGATGTATGAGTTATATAAGCGTTGTACACCTCATGTATAAGCGTTTTATAAATTGTACGTTCGATGTATAAGTTATATATGCGTTGTAAAAATTATATATGTGTTGAAATAGAAGTGAATTACTATATATATATATATATATATATATATATATATATATATATATATATGCCCCTCGTCCACAAACCATGGACGATATTTATTGGTTGTGATTGGTGTGAAAATTGATTGATAGCGAATGGTTGTTTGGGATTGTTTGTGGTTGATATTGATTGATTGTGGTTGAAAAATACCCGTTTGTGGTTGAGAAATATTTGGTTGAAACCACATAGGATTAGTTTGTAGAATGAAATAAATATATACATGCCGCCTGCGTGCGAACTAGATGCATGATCCCCATTGTCAAAAACCGCGAGGTTTTAAGGTAGAGTGAGGAGCCGTACTAGGGACGGTCCCGGTTTTAACTACCCTGCCGTTATGCTGCCGAAATTTTGAATAATATTCATGTGTTTGAATTATTTTCAATTATCGAAACTATATTTATTCGTTGAATAGAAAACCTTCATGTGTTGAATTGATATTCATTCGTTGATTTGAAATTCATGTGTTGAATGGTATTCGTGTTTTAAATATAAAAATCACATTTTTATCTATATATAGAAACTATAGAAAACCTTCATGTGTTGAATCGATATTCATTCGTTGAATTGAAATTCATGTGTTGAATGGTATTCATATTTTGAAATAAATTGTTTCATAACAAAATTCACCTTTTATCAACTATATGGACTATGTAAAATAATCTGGTTTTAAAAGAAATTGTTTTATAATAAAATCCTATTTTTATCACCTATATAAACTATATAAAATAATAGTGTTTTGAAAAGAATTGTTTTACAATAAAAATCACATTTTTATTATATACATGAATTGTTGAAATGTGAAGTGTTAAAAATAGCAACTCGTTCAAATAAATATGCATGAGTCGAAATATTCATTAATTAGCTAATGATGTGATTTTTACCTGTGCATGCAACATTAGAATGAATGGTGTTTTAAACCAAATGGAATCAAATATGAAGTTGAATGGAAAATGATAAATGATAAGAACTGTACATATGTACATGCATATTTATTGAACAGGTTATAGCAAAGGTGCTAGAGAAGAGGAATAAAATTTTGTGCCCGATAAATAGGTACACATTTACTGTTTTGTTTGGGTGATGATTTTATGAGCCTGTTGGATAGCCGCTTGGCTTTTTCTTTTTGACATGAGACGCCCGTGTGGCTATTTGGGAATTTTCCCAGCCCCTCCCGTACAAAGGAGGTTATGGCGAAATTTTCCAAAATTTAAAGGCGTTAGTGAAATATTTGAAGTGAAAACGATATTGAAATTGTTGAATGAACTATATTTATATAAATATATAAATATGAATAAAATTAAAATGAAACGTGGCCGTGCAGTTCGTGTTTTGAAACTGTGATTTCAAACAACCAGTGCGGGAAATCCGACCATTGGATTTTCCCGAAACCGCAACCGTTGGGTCCGCTTTGGAAAAATCTTTCCAACGGCACCAACTTTGTAAAAATCCAATGTTTGGATTGTCTGGAATGTTTAATTCAAATCTGAAGAAAAACAGCGCCAGAAACGATTATATTCATATATATATATATAAATATAATTATATTTAATCGAATAACGACGCTGCAGTTCGTATTTTGAAATCGAAACTTCAAACGATTGTACCGGGAGATCCGACCGTCGGATTTTCCCAAAATTGGAACCGTTGGGTTCGTTTTGAAAAGATCTTTCTAATGATGTAAATTTTATGAAAATCCAACGCTTAGATTTTCAGATATGTGAAAATCGAATCTGAAGAAAAACAGCGCCACGGCCGCGTTATGGCCTGAAGCGTCGTTTTGAATAAATTGGCTATTTTAAAATAAATAAAAATAGAGATAAATCATTATAAAATATCATAAACGATATGGAATAGAAATAAATTGAATTTGCTCGATTTATGTAGTATTTGATGGTTGAATGTGTTTGGTGTGAAAATTACATTAAAGAACAAAATTGGTGTTGTCGAATGATTTAACCATTGAAATAAATTGATTTGAAATTCTAAATATACGTGAATTATTTGAAAAGACCGAGTTAATTCTCATTTCAAATAATCGACCGATGATTGAAAGTCGAAGATGATGACGATGGTCGAAGACCGGAGATCTTCACCTCGTTTGGATGGTAACCGAGGTCCTGATTGGGAGGCATCCCGAAATATGGATAATGAGTGGTGATCGTCCAGGCGTACGTGGTGATCGATGGGTTTGCGAGGTATTTAGTGCCTCCGGTTTCATTCAGACCCAGAACGGACTTGTAAATGGACTGTGTGTCTGACATTGGAGTTTATTCTGTGTTGATTGATCTCTATTAAATATACATCTGTTTGGCGGCAAAGAATTTATTCTTTTGCTTAGCGCCCTTCTCTAAAACGCACGAGCTCAGAGGTTGTATATCGACGGACATCAGTCACATGGCATGAATTGCCTGTGTGGCATGCTAAGATGCAGTGATCAGGGCTTCTGTTGAAAAGCAAAGTCTTGTGGTGATGATCAAAGCACCGCCGGTGTGGCGTGGCTTTGTGTATAACGTGAAATCGCGAGCCTCACACCCAGGTATGAACCAAAAACGGGAGACGGACCTCAGGGAGGGCATGCGTTTCTTCCTAGATAAGGTGGTGTCAGTGATATACCAGCCCTGACATTTATATACTTTTCACCTGTGTGGTTGTTGCTGTTGCGAGGCGCCTCGGTTTGATCGGACAATCCGTATCCGATGGAGTCATTCGTTGGCTCGTTTACGCCCCAAAGGGCGGGGAAACGTATTGTTCAGACATAATAATCCACATCGGTGGACCGGCCCTGTCGCTCCAAGGGGCAGTTGCGGCTATTCCTGAGGCTCGGGTTAGGCAGTCTCGAATTCGGTAAGGACTATCTTTTGCCTTGGTTCAGGGCGGAAATCGAATTTCCAAATACGTGGCTGTGCGATTTTGATTATATACCTATATATGGCGACATAGTGGTATGGGGCATTAATGCCGTCTATGATTGATAGTTATGATTTGAAATTGTTTTCAAAACATATAAACACTAGCAATAATATCAAATGCCTTTGTTTTATTCGTATCAAGCATATTTTGGCCGTTATAAGGTAAAAACTCTATCCTCCGGTTTGCGTTGCATTGTGTGATGGGAACTGAGTCTTATAATGGCTTCATTTTTATAAAAAGCATAGCGATGTTTAAAAGAATGATTTGTTTATAGCACTGGCAATCCAATGGAGTAAACCCGTTCCACGAAAGTGGCGTGGTCCTGTGATTAGCCAATTATATATGTGTTGAGTGGATTTCTCATACTAGTCCCATGACTGACTCGTAGTTTGTTTCGCTTTCAAACTCGGGTGCCCCTTTTTCCACACGGGCAGCCTTGTATTCAGGTTTAGCTGGTTCTTTCTGGATAGCTGGAGCTGAAGATGGATTCTATCATTTATCTCTTTTTATGCTGTTCAGCTCCTATTGTACATATTATGTTTGTTTTCCACTGTAGACATTTATGTATAGTTGAACTGTATTTTTACTATGTAAGATCCTGTATACTGTGTAACTCTGATGATTATTTTTATCCAGTATATTCTATTGTTCATTATCTGGTGTATTTATTTATTTCTGTTCTGCTATTATCTGTTTCTGTGTTATATTCCACGGATTACCCTTGCCACCGTCAGTACGGGGTTTGGGGTCGTCTCAATTTGGTATCAGAGCTTTGGTTAAGCTTAGTTCTGGAATATAACATTTGAACGAACTCGTCAGAAATAGAACCAGTAGTGTTCTAGGATGGGTAACTCTATACAGATAGGATCAGTAATATCCTAGTATGAGTAAAGCAGAATGAAATTACACCTCGATAGACCCATTTACATTTGAAGTATATGTTTCTATGTTTTAAAATACCCTTTCTGTGACCTGACACTTGATCTTCTATTTGCAGAGGTACTAGAAAAAAATGAGTGTCAAAAACAGGAGAAATGCAGAACCTGATCTAGAGGCTCTATTTAAGAGATATCGGAATCTGGGTGGAGCACAATTCTCGGGCAATGAATCTATTATTCAAACTCAAGCTTGGGTGAGCTCTGCAGAAAGAATTTTTGAGCGTATCCAGTTGAGAGATGATCAGAAAAGATTAGTAGCATCTTGGGCGCTCAAAGAAGAAGCTTTAATCTGGTGGGAAACAATCATCAAAGATAATCCAGAAGGTGATATCACCTGGGACAGATTCAAAGTGATTTTCCTAGAAAGATTTACTCCTCCTGAAGCGACGAAGCGATTATGTGATGAATTTTCTTATCTGATACAAGGTGATATGACCATCCCAGAATATCATAAGAAATTCAACGAACTTGCTCACTTTGCTCCTCATCTGATTCAAGATCCAAAGAGGAAAAATCTGAGATTTATTCATGGCCTGCAAAGGAGATATCAGAATAGTGTACTAAGGAATGTGAAGCTTCCTTTCTCTGAAATGATTTATATGGCTTATCAGTATGAAGATCTCCATAAGAAAGGAATGTTACGCGATGACGAAGAAGTCAGTTCTAGTGACAAAGCAGAGTCAGAAACTGATATTCCTGAAGCCAGTACGAGGTCTGAGGTCAGTAAAGAGCCTAAAGTAAATCGAAAAAGGGCTAGATCTGAAAAAGAACCTGCCACGACTGCCATATGCAAGAACTGCAATCAGAAGGGGCATTTGTCCAGAAAATGTAAATCTTTAAAGAAACCAATAAAGGATGGACATAGAACCAATCGAAAGCAAAAGAAGAAAAGGTTGGGAAAAGATGGGGAGTTTCAAGAGAATAGGGAGTGTAAACAGTGCCACGAGGCCGGTCATCTTGTAAAGGATTGCCCGCTCTTAAACAAGCCCGAAGCAGTACATGTAAATGAATTGGCAGAAACTTCTGAGCCCTCAGCTAGTCAAGAAAGGGTTGATGTCTTAGAAGGCACGCTCAATGTCAAGAACATTCCAGTTAAAGTACTGTTTGATACTGGCGCGTCACGAAGCTTTATAGCAAAGAGTGTAGTCAAGAAGTTGAATTTAAATGTGAAGAAGCTCAAAGAACCAATGACTGTCCAGAATCCGGTCGGGGGTTCCATCGGTCTCAGTTGGGCTTTTGCAGTACCTGTCTCTTTTTCCTGCTATAAATTCCCTACTATCTCTATGGTCATGAATTTTAATGAATTCGATCTTATTCTGGGATTGAATTGGCTAACCAAATATGAGGCAGAGGTTAGATGCGCCGAGAGAGTTGTTAGGGCAAAGATAAAATCGGGTGGTTATATAACCATTCCCTGTGAAGGACAGAATGCTAATAGAAAAGACTTCTGGGCAGCTCTAAATGTTTCTCCAGCCCAAATAGAAAATGTCCCTAAAGTCACAGAGAATATTCCCGATCTAGTGAAAGATATTCCTGTCGTCAAGAACTATGCGGATGTGTTTGAGGAAGTTGTTCGCTTACCTCCGCAGAGAGAAATAGATTTCAAAATTGCTTTAATTCCGAATGCAAGGCCGGTAGTTCACGCTATTTGAAGAATGTCCTTGAAAGAGAAAGAGGAATTATACAATCAAACACGACAGCTAGTACGGAAGGGTCTGATAAGGTCCAGTTTCTCTGATTGGGGTGCAGCAGTGGTGTTTGTCCCAAAATCTGACGGTACTCTACGTCTATGTGTGGGTTATCGTGATCTGAACAAACAGACAATAAAGAACAAATATCCATTGCCGCGGATTGATGATTTGTTGGATCGGCTAAATGGCACACAAGTATTCTCAAGGATGGACCTAGCTACAGGCTTCCAACAACTTCGAATTGCCGAAGAGTGTGTTCCAATGACAGCATTCAGAGGTCCCGACTTATTCTACGAGTGGTTAGTAATGCCGTTCGGCTTATGTAACGCTCCCGCTTACTTCGTCGATCTAATGAACAGAGTATTCAGAGGAGTATTGAATAAATTTGTGCTGGTTTTCATTGACGATATTCTAATCTTCTCTAAATCAAAGGCCGAACATGAAAAACATTTGGAACAAGTGTTAGAAATTCTCAGACGGAATGTATTAAAAGCCAAATTTTCCAAATGTATATTCTGGCAAGATGAAGTGAAATTTCTGGGCCACGTCGTATCGAAAGAAGGAATCGCTGTGGATCCAAGTAAAATCACAGCTATTCAGAACTGGAAACAGCCCAGCACCCCAACTGAAGTCCGCAGTTTTCTCGGATTGGCTAGCTATTACCGGAAGTTCGTTAAAAACTTTTCGAAGATATTTGGTCATTTAACAAAGCTTACGAAGAAGCACTCTAAGTTCAAATGGACTCCAGAAAGTGAGGAGGCTTTCGAAGAGCTAAAGTTAAGACTAACGACAGCTCCAGTGTTAACCATCATCGATGGCAACCAGGATTTGAAAGTCTGGACTGATGCTTCTAGAGAAGGCCTTCGCGTAGTGTTAATGCAAAGAGGCCAAGTGATCGCTTATGCTAGCCATCAACTAAAGCCGCACGAGAAAAACTACGTCACTCATGATCTTGAGTTATTGGCGATAGTATTCGCTTTGAAAATCTGGAGGCACTATCTTCTGGGTGAGAGATTTGAACTGTTTACAGATCACCAGTCGTTAAAGTATCTGTTCACCCAGAAAGACCTGAATCTGAGGCAGCAACGTTGGCTGGAGTTTCTGGCAGCATATGACTTTGAGATTATATACACCCCAGGGAAAGCAAATGTCGTGGCCGATGCGCTGAGCCGAAAGAATGTAATGATCGCCAGCTTTATTATCACGACTTCCTTGATTGACAAAATATATATTCTTCAGAAGGAGGATAACTTTATTAAGGATATGATCAAAAGGATTCAGAAAGGCGAACCCTCGTGTTTTCAAATAGATAATGTGACAGCCCGCCCCGCACCAGCCTGCATTTCCTCCGAAAGTGCGCTGTACACATGCCCGACTAGCACAGGATGGACGTCAAGAGAAAGGAAAGAAGAGAATGAACAAATCAAGAAACCTGTAGAATGTCTCACAGCGCATGGAATAAAATATAATAATAACATACTTGACACAAAACAGGCGAGACAGTGCATAAGCTGATAACTAAAACCAACATCAATCTCAAAGCAGCGGAAATCCAAATACAGCTTATTACAACTTTCCAAATTTTCTGTCTCAAAACAAAAGAAAGCTAAAATAGAAGATACACCAACAATGCCCAAGCAGTGATCTTCAACAACACAGGGAGAATACTATATATATTACGTGGAAGCCTCCTGCTCGTCTCCGGATCATCTACCCGTGCATCACCAGCTAACCTGTCTCTAGTCTGCTCGTGTGAGCACCCAGAGTAATAAGAGGAGACATAAAACTCTGGGTCAGACATAAAGCCTGGTATGAGCGATAAGCATCTAAACAGAGTAATAGCAGGTATACTAAACCATACCTGAACCTGGACCTGCAACCAAAGAGTTAGTACCACATACCGTACAATGCTCTAAGGTGCCATAATAAATAGTGTAAGAATACGGGGGTGGGGTGTGCATGTCACAATGATAGCAAGCAAAATCATCCATAGCAACCATCCTCACATCTCTCATTCAGTGCGTAAAGCATACGACATCTACCACTTTGGAACACTAGACAAAACTGAGGCAGCGACGAATCCCGACTTGTAGAAACCCTGCTATGACCAAGCCAAACACTTGGAGTCATGACCAAACATTTCAATGACCCACTTCATTGGTCGTAGCCCTTGGTTCTACCGATGCCATAATGGCCCTGAATCCGCCTTCGTACCTCCTACCATAGTGGTCCAAAGCTATAGACGTCGATAACTCCTTTGCACGCGTCCCGCAGCAAAGCCCAACCATGAAGCGAACTCGTTGATTCCCATCTGAATCCTGAGCTCTAACTTCTCATTTGGACTTCCTTTGCATCTCGGGTTTGGTCGAATTGGAGTGGATCTTCAGAAGAGTTGTCACGCAGTAACAGTCCTGGAATTCGGTTCGGTTCGGTAATCATTGCCCTCGTCTGTTCGGTTCGGGTTTCTTCACTCCGGGTCGGGTCGGTGTCCTCCTCCGGGTCGGGTCGGTGTCCTCCTCCGGGTCGGGTCGGGTTGCTATCCTCCTCCCAGCTCATGCTCCTTCTTCGATCAGCTCCCTCGTTTCCTTCTACTCCGATCCGATCACTTCGCTTTACTTCAGTCCTATCCGCTCCGCTCCCTAGCCTACTCCGATCCGATCCCCTTGTCCACTCCAACTCTAAGTAAACGGCCTTCCTTTTTGCCAAGCCCTTCATGTGCCAAACTCCAGTTTGGGTCGGGTTTCTTGCCCAGTTCACATTTCCAATCCGAGCCCCATCCGATCCGATCCGAAGCCCTGCACAACTTTCTGCAACTTTTCCAGCAACTTGTTTACGCCGTTCGACGACGTTTTTGACAAATCTAACTATTCTAATCAATCACAATTCATGTCAAATAGTCATAACAACATAGCAAACTAACCACAAACACCAAAACAATGAATTCATATGTCAAAATGGATCAAACGTGCCCAAAACCTCACATTTTCCTATAATCCCTCTTAATCATGTTTAAGCATACGATTAGCAAAACACATCGGAATTAATCCAAATTTCTAACAGAGCCTTAAAACATTATTTTAGAATTTTAAGAATTTTTCCAGAATTTATTTACGTATAAATTCGCTAATCTTCACTAATTACCCTTAATTAACTGTAATTAGTGTCAAAATGATGCTATCACTCACCTTGACCACAAAATGAAACACCAAATCTGAAATATCCTCTGTTTGGGTCGAATTCCTATGTATGGCAGCAGCTCCAACCTTGCTTTGTTGCTATTTGGCCCTGTTTTGATGTAGTTTAGGCTTAATCTTCACTAAAAATGTGTTTTGGAGTGGTTTTAGAGGATGAAAGCCATTACTAAGGTGTCAAGGAGGTTTGTGGCGGCTCAAAACTGAAATGAAAGTGATAACCTAACCCTAATCAGTCCTCCTATACCTCTAAACCCGAAATTCCCCTTGGGCCTAGCTGCTAATCACCTGGTTAAGCCCAATTAAGCTGTTTTTCACCATCTGAAACTTGTTTCAGCCATATCTCCCAAACGGTGAGTCCGTTTGGCTAATGTGACCACTCTACGGAAAGAGAAACCATCATCCGGAGCCAATGGAGGTGGTTTCAGGTCAAAATTCCTTTCCAGTCAAAAGTTATGGCCAAAACAGTGCCAACTAAGGGTAAAATGGTCATTTAAAAATCGGGAAAAATCGTGAACATGGGAAATCACCCCAATAGTCGTCTCCCAAAGTTACACGACCATACGACTTCGTATGTGACAGAAATAAATATTCTACGATCCTATGATGCGTAGAATGCGGGTCGTTACACTCTCCCCCCCTTAAGAAATTTCGTCCCCGAAATTCCTCAACCCAAAACATACAAAGGATCCCGCATGCCTAACAACCACATACAACAATCAAACATGCAAAACAAGTAAACAAGCCTATCCTAGCATGCGGAAAACTAAATCGAGGTCAAAATCTTACCAGGCAAAGAGTTCTGGGTGCGACTTCCTAATGTTCTCCTCTGTCTCCCAAGTACAATCATTCTCGTCCTCGCTCCACTGTACCTTGACTAGCTTCACCGCCTTCCTTCGAAGTTGCTTCATGTCGTGCTCGACAATACGGGCCAGCTTGCGGTTCCCAACCGCCTCGGGTTCTACTTCGAAGTCCTCTAACTGATCAGGTGAAATAGTCATATCTGAGTCGTGAACGAACTTCCTTAGTTGGGAAACATGAAATACGTTATGAACTCCCGCCATCTTCTCTGGTAAGTCAATTCTATATGCCAAATTCCCGACTAGTTCAAGAACAGGGAATGGGCCAACAAACCTTGGTGCCAACTTGCCTCTCCTGCCAAATCGTATTACGCTCTTCAACGGAGAAATCTTGACAAACACCAAGTCGCCAAAGGAGAATTTTAAGTCTCTTCTCCTTTTATCGGCATAACTCTTCTGCCTATCTTGGGCAGCCTTCATTCGTTGTTGAATGGTCTTGATCTTATCTGAAGTTTCCCTCACCACATCTGGTCCAAGCATAAACTTCTCGCCAGTCTCTATCCAACATGATGGTGAGTTGCATGGTCTTCCGTACAAAGCTTCAAACGGAGCCATACCGATACTGGATTGGTAGCTATTATTATATGCAAACTCTACTAGATGCAAATGGTCATCCCATGATCCACCAAAATCCAATATACATGCTCTCAAGAGATCCTCCAAAATACGGTTCACCCTCTCCGTCTGACCGTCGGTCTGAGGATGATATGCGGTACTGAGATGTAACTCTGACCCTAGAGCCTCTTGTAAGCTCTTCCAAAACCCACTAGTGAACAACGGGTCTCGGTCACTCACAATGCTTTTAGGTACTCCATGAAATCTCACTACCCACTTCATATACAATTCTGCTAACTTAGCTGCCGTTCTGGTCGATTTGACTGGTATAAACCTTGCACTTTTAGTCAGTCGATCTACAATTACCCAAATGCTGTCATATCCCGATCTAGTCCTTGGTAATCCATCGATGAAATCCATCGAGACTTGCTCCCATTTCCATTCGAGAATTTCTAATGGTTGCAACAAACCACTAGGCTTCTTTTGCTCGGCTTTAACTAGCTGGCAATTCATGCATTTGGATATAAACTTCCCAACGTCTCTTTTCATCCCTTCCCAGTAGTAAGTCTGTTTCATGTCTTTATACATCTTATTACCACCGGGGTGTATAGTCAGCTTTGAGTGATGACATTCTCTAAGCACTTCATCCCTCAATCCATTGACATTGGGTACAACAAGCTTTCCATTCTTTCTAAGCCATCTATCTCGGTCAAGCCCATACTTGTTCATCTCCTCATCGATACCCATCTCTAACTTGGAGATGATTTCCAATAGGTTAGGATCGTCCCTCTGACTAGAGCCGATCCGCTCAATCAAAGTGGGTCTGATCGTCAAACTTGCTAACATTTCTGGATCCAATTCGCCCTTTGGTCTGAAATCAAACCTCGCGATAAACTCCAGTTGCTTCCATTCAAGGAACATAGCCCCTAAGCTGGCATGTCTTCTACTCAATGCATCAGCCACCGCATTTCCCTTTCCTG
Source organism: Allium sativum (assembly GCA_030737875.1). Lineage (NCBI taxonomy): Eukaryota > Viridiplantae > Streptophyta > Magnoliopsida > Asparagales > Amaryllidaceae > Allium > Allium sativum. The sequence continues at coordinate 741,459,756 of CM060916.1, read as the reverse complement.
GTGTGTATACGATGTCAAAATCATAGGAAGCTAAGAACTCCAACCATCTCTGCTGACGGAGATTCAGATCTTTCTGAGAGAAGAGATACTTTAACGACTTATGATCTGTAAACAACTCAAATCTTTCTCCCAAGAGATAGTGTTTCCACATCTTTAACGCGAACACAATTGCTGCCAATTCTAAATCATGGGTAGGGTATCTTCTCTCGTGCGGTTTCAATTGCCGACTTGCATAAGCTATAACCCTACCGCCTTGCATCAATACAGCACCCAGTCCGGTACCACAGGCATCCGTGTATACCGTCATCTCTTCATCCCCCTTAGGAATGACTAATACTGGTGCGCTTGTCAAATTGTCCTTTAGACTCTTGAATGCATTCTCGCACCTTTCATCCCAGACAAAAGCTTGATTCTTCTTGGTCAACTGGGTCAATGGTGCTGCTATCTTGGAGAAACTTTGGATAAACTTACGATAATACCCCGCTAACCCCAAGAAACTTCTTACATCTGTTGCATTCTTGGGCGTAGGCCAATCCTGTACCGTAGCTACCTTCGCCGGGTCCACGGCAATCCCATTTTCTGATACAACATGGCCCAAGAACCTCACTTCCCTCTTCCAGAAGTGGCACTTAGAAAACTTTGCTTTCAATTGGTGTTTTCTCAACACTTCCATCACTATTCTTAAATGTCCCTTGTGTTCTTCCTCTGTCCTCGAGTAGACCAAAATATCATCAACGAACACAAGGACAAACTTATTCAACTGATCTCTGAATACCCTATTCATAAGATCCACAAAATATGCTGGGGCATTGGTCAACCCGAATGGCATGACCAACCACTCATAAAACCCAGACGGCGTCCGAAATGCCGTTTTAGCTATACTCTCAGCTTCCACTCTAAGCTGATGAAAACCTGTCGCGAGATCCAACTGAGAAAATATTCTCGCGCCACTCAACTGATCAAACAAATCATCTATCCGCGGTAGAGGATACTTGTTCTTCCTCGTCACTTTATTCAACTCGCGGTAGTCTACACACAAACGAAGGGAACCATCCGCCTTGGTAGCAAACACAACCGGTGCTCCCCATTCAGAAACACTCCTTCTGATAAATCCCTTCTTCAAAAGATCGCTGACTTGCACCTCGAGCTCACGCTGCTCTCTTGGTGCCATACGACGAAGTGGCATCACTATAGGCCTGGCATCCTTTACCAAATCAATACGAAACTCAATCTTCGGTGTGGTGGAAGTCCGGTCACTTCTTCGAAAACATCCAGATACTGGCCAACCACGGGCAAACCTGACAACTCACTATGCGGAATGTCGAGGGAGTTTAGAAAACTAGCCAATACCCCCTTACTGGGTAGACCACCAAACACTATCCTCCGCCCATCATCCGCTCTAGCTGTCACCAACAAGCCCTCACAGTCTACCACCACCCCGTATCTTTGGAGCCAATCTACTGCCAAAATAATGCCAAACCCGGTAAAGCCCAAAACAAAGCAATCACAAACAAACATGCATCCATGACTCGATAAGACCACATTACGACAAATCATGCTAAGGCTAGTCGAACCGCCAATCGGGTTCGTCACTACTAAAGGTCTATCGACAATCTCGGGCTCCAATCCCAACCTATCTACCAGGTCACTAGATATGAAAGAACTGGAAGCTCCGGTATCGAACAAAACTCTAACAGGAACATCATAAACAGAAAGCATACCTTGAATGACGACATTCTTTCCCTTCTCCGCCGCTGTTGGGGCATTCGACGAAGAAGGAATAGCATTAAGAGCGTATGCTTTCACCATTTGCTTTTCCTTAGGGGGCTGTGGACACTTGTCCTTGAGATGTCCCACTTGGCCGCAATTGAAGCACTTCCTATCCGCTGGCTTGGCCCGACAATTACTAGCATAATGGCCCTTCTTACCACAGCTGAAGCACTCAACATCTTGCTTATTCTTTTTCTTCTGGCCATCCTTAGTCTGATTCTGCTTTCTCTTATTCTGGTAACCACCCTTGCCTCCACCACTTGCTTGTGGCTTTGGCTCATCTGCGGATGCAACCTCAGTCTTCGGCTTAGGGTAGAGACTTTCTGATCTTAATGCTTTCCCCACAACCGATTCAAACGTTTCATCGATGTGGTTAATGAGTCTTTCACCTAAGTACTGATCCAAACCAGTTATGAATTTCTCATTCTTTTTCTCGGCAGTATCAATAAGAGATAACCCATATTTTGACAAAGTGTCAAATTCAGCAATATACTCCGAGACAGCTCTGCCATTCTGCTTGAGCTCCAAGAATTTCTTAAACAGCACTGACTTCTGAGCAGCTGGAATGAACTTCTCGCTAAAGCGAGCTTTAAACTGCTCCCAAGTAATCTGATCTTCGGGAGTAGCTGCCTTTATAGCATTCCACCAATTCATTGCCCGCCCTTGCAGCTGACGGGACGCGAGCTTTCTCTTCATCGCATCCTCGATACCCAAATCCTCGAAGATACGTTCGCAACTATCCAACCAATCCTGAACATCTGTGGCCGACTCCGTTCCGTGGAACGGCTTCCCACCAAGGCTAGTATAATCCTTATTCAGCTTGGCGAAGTCGACTCTTGGCGCCTGCACTATTGGACCACCACCATTTCCACCATTGGGAGCTGCCCTCCGTACATCTCTAAGCATCTCTCTCATGAGGTCAGTAAACATCGTCCTCATGTCAGCAGCATTCCCATTATTGGCTCCCCTACCAGCACCTCTAGTATCTCGGCTCATCGTCAATCTGAAAAAGGAAACGATTAACGATTCCATAGTGGTGCTAGTGCAGTACGACTTCATTCTTATAATACTAATAGTATATATATAGCTTTTGAAAACCAAAATAACCACAAATACGCTCTCTCGTATACGTATATTATCTCTCCCTGATAACTTCCCTAGGTTAACTACGCAACCTAGAGCTCTGATACCAAGTGTGACAGCCCGCCCCGCACCAGCCTGCATTTCCTCCGAAAGTGCGTTGTACACATGCCCGACTAGCACAGGATGGACGTCAAGAGAAAGGAAAGAAGAGAATGAACAAATCAAGAAACCTGTAGAATGTCTCACAGCGCATGGAATAAAATATAATAATAACATACTTGACACAAAACAGGCGAGACAGTGCATAAGCTGATAACTAAAACCAACATCAATCTCAAAGCAGCGGAAATCCAAATACAGCTTATTACAACTTTCCAAATTTTCTGTCTCAAAACAAAAGAAAGCTAAAATAGAAGATACACCAACAATGCCCAAGCAGTGATCTTCAACAACACAGGGAGAATACTATATATATTACGTGGAAGCCTCCTGCTCGTCTCCGGATCATCTACCCGTGCATCACCAGCTAACCTGTCTCTAGTCTGCTCGTGTGAGCACCCAGAGTAATAAGAGGAGACATAAAACTCTGGGTCAGACATAAAGCCTGGTATGAGCGATAAGCATCTAAACAGAGTAATAGCAGGTATACTAAACCATACCTGAACCTGGACCTGCAACCAAAGAGTTAGTACCACATACCGTACAATGCTCTAAGGTGCCATAATAAATAGTGTAAGAATACGGGGGTGGGGTGTGCATGTCACAATGATAGCAAGCAAAATCATCCATAGCAACCATCCTCACATCTCTCATTCAGTGCGTAAAGCATACGACATCTACCACTTTGGAACACTAGACAAAACTGAGGCAGCGACGAATCCCGACTTGTAGAAACCCTGCTATGACCAAGCCAAACACTTGGAGTCATGACCAAACATTTCAATGACCCACTTCATTGGTCGTAGCCCTTGGTTCTACCGATGCCATAATGGCCCTGAATCCGCCTTCGTACCTCCTACCATAGTGGTCCAAAGCTATAGACGTCGATAACTCCTTTGCACGCGTCCCGCAGCAAAGCCCAACCATGAAGCGAACTCGTTGATTCCCATCTGAATCCTGAGCTCTAACTTCTCATTTGGACTTCCTTTGCATCTCGGGTTTGGTCGAATTGGAGTGGATCTTCAGAAGAGTTGTCACGCAGTAACAGTCCTGGAATTCGGTTCGGTTCGGTAATCATTGCCCTCGTCTGTTCGGTTCGGGTTTCTTCACTCCGGGTCGGGTCGGTGTCCTCCTCCGGGTCGGGTCGGGTTGCTATCCTCCTCCCAGCTCATGCTCCTTCTTCGATCAGCTCCCTCGTTTCCTTCTACTCCGATCCGATCACTTCGCTTTACTTCAGTCCTATCCGCTCCGCTCCCTAGCCTACTCCGATCCGATCCCCTTGTCCACTCCAACTCTAAGTAAACGGCCTTCCTTTTTGCCAAGCCCTTCATGTGCCAAACTCCAGTTTGGGTCGGGTTTCTTTCCCAGTTCACATTTCCGATCCGAGCCCCATCCGATCCGATCCGAAGCCCTGCACAACTTTCTGCAACTTTTCCAGCAACTTGTTTACGCCGTTCGACGACGTTTTTGACAAATCTAACTATTCTAATCAATCACAATTCATGTCAAATAGTCATAACAACATAGCAAACTAACCACAAACACCAAAACAATGAATTCATATGTCAAAATGGATCAAACGTGCCCAAAACCTCACATTTTCCTATAATCCCTCTTAATCATGTTTAAGCATACGATTAGAAAAACACATCGGAATTAACCCAAATTTCTAACAGAGCCTTAAAACATTATTTTAGAATTTTAAGAATTTTTCCAGAATTTATTTACGTATAAATTCGCTAATCTTCACTAATTACCCTTAATTAACTGTAATTAGTGTCAAAATGATGCTATCACTCACCTTGACCACAAAATGAAACACCAAATCTGAAATATCCTCTGTTTGGGTCGAATTCCTATGTATGGCAGCAGCTCCAACCTTGCTTTGTTGCTATTTGGCCCTGTTTTGATGTAGTTTAGGCTTAATCTTCACTAAAAATGTGTTTTGGAGTGGTTTTAGAGGATGAAAGCCATTACTAAGGTGTCAAGGAGGTTTGTGGCGGCTCAAAACTGAAATGAAAGTGATAACCTAACCCTAATCAGTCCTCCTATACCTCTAAACCCGAAATTCCCCTTGGGCCTAGCTGCTAATCACCTGGTTAAGCCCAATTAAGCTGTTTTTCACCATCTGAAACTTGTTTCAGCCATATCTCCCAAACGGTGAGTCCGTTTGGCTAATGTGACCACTCTACGGAAAGAGAAACCATCATCCGGAGCCAATGGAGGTGGTTTCAGGTCAAAATTCCTTTCCAGTCAAAAGTTATGGCCAAAACAGTGCCAACTAAGGGTAAAATGGTCATTTAAAAATCGGGAAAAATCGTGAACATGGGAAATCACCCCAATAGTCGTCTCCCAAAGTTACACGACCATACGACTTCGTATGTGACAGAAATAAATATTCTACGATCCTATGATGCGTAGAATGCGGGTCGTTACAGATAACGACGAGACCTTGAGGTTGAAAGGAAGGATTTGTGTTCCTGATATCCCAGAGTTAAAAAGGGAAGTGTTAGACGAGTGTCACAAGTCCAAGCTGAGTATCCATCCTGGCGTGGCCAAAATGTATAACGATCTCAAACGAACATTCTGGTGGAAGGCTATGAAAAGAGACGTTTCAATATATGTTAGCCAATGCCCTACTTGCCAACTAGTCAAGAGCGACCAACATAAGTTGGCTGGATTGTTACAACCACTAGAAGTTCCTGGTTGGAAGTGGGAGCATATTTCTATGGATTTCATTGATGGTCTGCCCAGAACCAGAAAAGGGAATGACAGTATTTGGGTGATCGTAGATCGCTTCACGAAGACCGCCCATTTCATACCTGTCAGATCGAACAGAACTGCTCAGAGTCTGGCGCAGATTTACTTCAAGGAAATAGTTAGACTACATGGAGTGCCGCTCAGTATAGTCAGTGATAGAGATACAATATTTACTAGCAAATTCTGGGAAGCATTTCAAGTCGAGCTAGGAACGAAGTTGAACTTAAGTACCGCTTATCATCCTCAGACAGACGGTCAGACTGAGAGGGTGAATCGTATTTTAGAAGATCTATTGCGGGCTTGTGTTATAGATTTCGGTGGTTCATGGGAAGACCATCTGCATTTGGCTGAATTCTCTTATAACAACAGCTACCAGGCGAGTCTGACAATGTCGCCATTCGAAGCGTTGTATGGTAGACCGTGCCGATCTCCTGCTTGTTGGGTCGAACCAGGTAATAGACTTGTGTTGGGTCCTGATATGATTCGAGAAGCTGCCGACAAAGTCGATTTTATCAAAAAGCGATTACTCGCATCTCAAAGCCGACAAAAGAGCTATGCCGATAGAAGAAGAAGAGATATATCCTTTGCTGTTGGCGACTATGTATATTTGAAAGTATCGACGATGAGAGGAGTAATCCGGTTCGGTAAAACTGGAAAGTTAGCGCCCAAATTCATTGGTCCGTTTCCTATTCTGGAACGGATCGAAACTCTCGCTTATAGGGTCAAATTGCCTGATTGGTTGCCTGGAGTTCATGATGTATTTCACATATCTCAACTTCGAAAGCACGTTCATGATCCAGACTTGATCGTGGAAGAAGCAGCTCAACAGGATATTGAAATTACTCCAGAATTAGCCGTGAGAAGAGAGCCGCTAAAGATCATAGGCAAAGAAACCAAAGAGCTGAGGAACAAGAAGGTTCACTAAGTCAAAGTGCAATGCAGTGGAGATCCGCGAGATTGTACTTGGGAAACTTAGGAGAGCATTCAGAAAGCTTATCCTAGATGCTGAGTGGATAACTCTGATTGACTCTGGTGCAAGGTACATTTATCCTACTTTGCATTACCATTTGATTCTCTACTCTGTTGTTATTTTCTTTCCATGGATGTGAACTTTTAAATTCTATAGTCTGAATGATTTTAAAAGAGAATAGGAGTTGATTAGTATATTTTTGAAAAGTAGAAAACAATTGGATTGGTTGTTGTGTTGTGTGATTGTAGATTTATCAAACCACTTTCGACTTTGTTCCTTTTCGGGGACGAAAAGATTTAAGTGGGGGAGATTGTAACGACCCAGAAAATCTGAACCAATTTAAAGTTTTTAAATTGGCTAAAATAATGGATTTTAAATATTTAAAATAAATATTTTAAATAATGGCAATGGAAAGTGAGTTTGAATCGACAATTGAAAACGAATATAATTAATTGTAATTATAAACAAGGCCTGAAATGGTGCTGCAGTTTCAAAAATTGAATTCAAACTTTGTCGGACTGTACCGGGTGCAAAACAAAACGGATTTTAGTGAAACCAAAATTATTTAAATCTGTTAGTGAATACCTTTCTAACGAATCTGAAAAATTGAATTTTCATAACGGAAAGCAAAATATGGCCGAATGAATTTTCAGAAAGGTCGCTATGGAATTTATATAGCCCGTGAAATTGGCCATTTTACATACGACCTCGGAATTCAACGAAACCACTTTTGTTGGATCCAGGATGTGAAGTTATTGCTAGGTTTCAAATTTCATAATTTTTGAAGCTAGTATGTGAGCGTGGCAAAGGAAAACGTGTTTTGGTCAATTATAGTTAAATTGGATCGACCAGAAATGGGACTTTTTACAAACGGTCTCAGAATTCGACGAAACTAGTTTTGTTGGGACCGTATCGTCAAAACATAGCTAGATTTATTTTTCTGGAATTTTTCGAATCAGTTTGTGACCCTGGCAAATTGAAATGTTCGTTCAAATTAAATATTGAATATTTTATATTTTAATTTGAAGGAAAACTGACTGAAACAGTATAATGGGCCTTCGAGACATATCCCATTGTGTTCGTAATGGGGGTAAAACGCTAGGAACGACAGGCGTTGGGTTTGATTTCGAGTCCGTTTATGAAAACCCCAATTTTTGAATAAATATATATATCGACCAATAGGAAAATTCTTTCATAAAAAAAAAACGAATCCCCCCCCCGTTAAACGCGATCGACGGCAAAGGAAGCTTCCTTCTTCCTGGCCAAAATCCGGCCGATCCATTCATCGGTGACCCCTACCCCAGTTCAACTTTTCGAAGCTCTCTCTCCCCTCTACAAATCTGTGCCACCCTCGACCTCCACCTTCCAGCCATCATCGAGATCTGGGCCTGGGAACCTCCACCGCGTCGCACCTCCTATCGCCCCCCCACCGTGGTTCGAGTTCGACGAAACCCCCTCCCCCTGGAGCGCCTCTCCAAGGCGGACAACGTGGTCAACCCCGATCAGCCTCTAACGCAACGGATTTCAGGAATTTGCAAGACCTAGTTTTGAACGTGAAGGAAGGTATAGGGCTTGGGTTTTAAAAATAGAATATAATGTTTTTAAGCGTTGCTAATAATGATTTTAGTATAATAATCGTATCTTTAACATATGTTAACGAAATTCGATGAAACATGAGACAGTGGACTCGTGTGCACGTCTTCTGCATTCTGGAAGAGACCGCATATTTTTCTGAGCCTTCTGCTATTTTTGGTGGAGTGGAACCCAATTTGAGATTTCTAATTTATAAACAATATGGAAAACGACGATGTATAAATTATATAGTCGATGTATGAGTTATATATGCGTTGTACACCTCATGTATAAACGTTTTATAAGTTGTACGTTCGATGTATAAGTTATATATGTGTTGTAAAAATTATATATGTGTTGAAATAGAAGTGAATTGCTATATATATATATATATATATATATATATATATATATATATATATATATACGCCCCTCGTCCACAAACCATGGACGGTATTTATTGGTTGTGATTGGTGTGAAAATTGATTGATAGCGAATGGTTGTTTGGGATTGTTTGTGGTTGATATTGATTGATTGTGGTTGAAAAATACCCGTTTGTGGTTGAGAAATATTTGGTTGAAACCACATAGGATTAGTTTTTGGAAATGAAATAAATATATACATGCCGCCTGCGTGCGAACTAGATGCATGATCCCCATTGTCAAAAACCGCGAGGTTTTAAGATAGAGCGAGGAGCCGTACTAGGGACGGTCCCGGTTTTAACTACCCTACCGTTATGCTGCCGAAATTTTGAATAATATTCATGTGTTTGAATTATTTTCATTTGCCGAAACTATATTTATTCGTTGAATAGAAAACCTTCATGTGTTGAATTGATATTCATTCGTTGATTTGAAATTCATGTATTGAATGGTATTCATGTTTTAAATATAAAAATCACATTTTTATCTATATATAGAAACTATAGAAAACCTTCATGTGTTGAATCGATATTCATTCGTTGAATTGAAATTCATGTGTTGAATGGTATTCATATTTTGAAATAAATTGTTTCATAATAAAAATCACCTTTTATCAACTATATGGACTATGTAAAATAATCTCGTTTTAAAAGAAATTGTTTTATAATAAAAATCCTATTTTTATCACCTATATAAACTATATAAAATAATAGTGTTTTGAAAAGAATTGTTTTACAATAAAAATCACATTTTTATTATATTCATGAATTGTTGAAATGTGAAGTGTTAAAAATAGCAACTCGTTCAAATAAATATGCATGAGTCGAAATATTCATTAATTAGCTAATGATGTGATTTTTACCTGTGCATGCAACATTAGAATGAATGGTGTTTTAAACCAAATGAAATCAAATATGAAGTTGAACGGAAAATGATAAATGATAAGAACTGTATATATGTACATGCATATTTATTGAACAGGTTATAGCAAAGGGGCTAGAGAAGAGGAATAAAATTTTGTGCCCGACAAATAGGTACACATTTACTATTTTGTTTGGGTGATGATTTTATGAGCCTGTTGGCTAGCCGCTTGGCTTTTTCTTTTTCTTTTTGACGTGAGATGCCCGTGTGGCTATTTGGGAATTTTCCCAGCCCCTCCCGTAAAAAGGAGGTTATGGCGAAATTTTCCAAAATTTAAAGGCGTTAGTGAAATATTTGAAGTGAAAACGATATTGAAATTGTTGAATGAACTATATTTATATAAATATATAAATATGAATAAAATTAAAACGAAACGTGGCCGTGCAGTTCGTGTTTTGAAACCGTGATTTCAAACAACCAGTGCGAGAAATCCGACCATTGGATTTTCCCGAAACCGCAACCGTTGGGTCCGCTTTGGAAAAATCTTTCCAACGGCACTAACTTTGTAAAAATCCAACGATTGGATTGTCTGGAATGTTTAATTCAAATCTGAAGAAAAACAGCGCCAGAAACGATTATATTTATATATATATAAATATAATTATATTTAATCGAATAACGACGCTGCAGTTCGTATTTTGAAATCGAAACTTCAAACGATTGTACCGGGAGATCCGACCGTCGGATTTTCCCGAAACTGGAACTGTTGGGTTCGTTTTGAAAAGATCTTTCTAATGATGTAAATTTTATGAAAATCCAATGGTTAGATTTTCAGATCTGTGTAAATCATATCCGAAGAAAAACAGCGCCATGGCCGCGTTATGGCCCGAAGCATCGTTTTGAATAAATTGGCTATTTTAAAATAAATAAAAATAGCGATAAATCGTTATAAAATATCATAAACGATATTTAATAGAAATAAACTGAATTTGCTCAATTTATGTAGTATTTGATGGTTGAATATGTTTGGTGTGAAAATTACATTAAAGAACAAAATTGGTGTTGTCGAATGATTTAACCATTGAAATAAATTGATTTGAAATTCTAAATATACGTGAATTATTTGAAAAGGCCGAGTTAATTCTCATTTCAAATAACTGACCGACGATTGAAAGTCAAAGATGAAGACGATGGTCGAAGACCGGAGATCTTCACCTCGTTTGGATGGTAACCGAGGTCCTGATTGGGAGGCATCCCGAAATATAAATAATGAGTGGTGATCGTCCAGGCGTACGTGGTGATCGATGGGTTTGCGAGGTATTTAGTGCCTCCGGTTTCGTTCAGACCCAGAACGGACTTGTAAATGGACTGTGTGTCTGACATTGGAGTTTATTCTGTGTTGATTGATCTCTATTAAATATACATCTGTTTGGCGGCGAAGAATTTATTCTTTTGCTTAACGCCCTTGTCTGAAACGCACGAGCTCAGAGGTTGTATATCGACGGACATCAGTCGCATGGCATGAAGTGCCTGTGTGGCATGCTAAGATGCAGTGATCAGGGCTTCTGTTGAAAAACAAAGTCTTGTGGTGATGATCAAAGCACCGCCGGTGTGGCGTGGCTTTGTGTATAACGTGAAATCGCGAGCCTCACACCCCGGTATGAACCAAAAATGGGAGAAGGACCTCAGGGAGGGCATGCGTTTCTTCCTAGCTAAGGTGGTGTCAGTGACCTACCAGCCCTGACATTTATATACTTTTCACCTGTGTGGTTGTTGCTGTTGCGAGCTGCCTCGGTTTGATCGGACGATCCGGGTCCGATGGAGTCATTCGTTGGCTCGTTTACGCCTCAAAGGGCGGGGAAACGTATTGTTCAGGCATAATAATCCACATCGGTGGACCGGCCCTGTCGCTCCAAGGGGCAGTTGCGGTTGTTCCTGAGGCTCGGGTTAGGCAGTCTCGAATTCGGTAAGGACTATCTTTTGCCTTGGTTCAGGGCGGAAATCCAATTTCCAAATACGTGGCTGTGTGATTTTGATTGTATACCTATATATGGCGACATAGTGGTATGGGGCATTAATGCCGTCTATGATTGATAGTTATGATTTGAAATTGTTTTCAAAACATATAAACACTAGCAATAATATCAAATGCCTTTGTTTTATTCGTATCAAGCATATTTTGGCCGTTATAAGGTAAAAACTCTATCCTCCGGTTTGCGTTGCATTGTGTGATGGGAACTGAGTCTTATAATGGCTTCATTTTTATAAAAAGCATAGCGATGTTTAAAAGAATGATTTGTTTATAGCACTGGAAATCCAATGGAGTAAACCCGTTCCACGAAAGTGGCGTGGTCCTGTGATTAGCCAATTATATATGTGTTGAGTGGATTTCTCATACTAGTCCCATGACTGACTCGTAGTTTGTTTCACTTTCAAACTCGGGTGCCCCTTTTTCCACACGGGCAGCCTTGTATTCAGGTTTAGCTGGTTCTTTCTGGATAGCTGGAGCTGAAGATGGATTCTATCATTTATCTCTTTTTATGCTGTTAAGCTCCTATTGTACATATTATGTTTGTTTTCCACTGTAGACATTTATGTATAGCTGAACTGTATTTTTACTAAGTAAGATCCTGTATACTGTGTAACTCTAATGATTATTTTTATCCAGTATATTCTATTGTTCATTATCTGGTGTATTTATTTATTTCTGTTCTGCTATTATCTGTTTTTGTGTTATATTCCACGGATTACCCTTGCCACCGTCAGTACGGGGTTTGGGGTCGTCTCAACTTAGTGGTAGGAAGAACTAAATTGGTCAAGGTTTTAAACACAGAAGGTTCAACGTGATTTTGGAAGGAGTGTTTGTGAAGAAGCAAATAAATGATGATGGTTATGAAGAGCAACTATTTGTAAAGACATGAATGGCATATTATTTTCAAACCAGTGGGAGACGAAGCAAGTTATGAAAATAGTTTGGGCAAACTAATGACGTGGATATGGTATGTTTGAGCACAACAGTTTTAACGTGAAGTATGGGTTTGCTTGAGTCATGGTCTACACGTGTCAAGGAAATAAAAGGTTGGCCTCATGTGTTTTAAACCATGAGAAAATAAAGTATTTATGTTATAACTTTAAAAGAAAAATTTTAGCTAATCTATGAGAAACTAAATTTATACTGAAATTAAATTTGTGCAGGAGTCCGGGTTAATTGTGCCGAATAAAGGAAGCCGATCTTTGGATGATGGAATAAAATGAACCAAGAGTAATCAGGGCCGCTTAAGAATAAGCAAACAAACGTAATTAAGCTAAACTAGTTTATTCGTTAATTAAGAATAGTAAATAATAAAATAGTAGTTGCTTATATGATTTTATCTTGTGTAATTATTATCAGAACTGGACCAAACCAGTTATGCTGGAATCATGGCAACAAGTAGAATATTATGGAACTGGTTTGGATAGAGACGGTGATAGCTGGAGTTTACATTTAAACTAAACAATTTTTTAATTTAACTGTAATAAACCGCTTCAAAGAATCAAATTAAAGCATGTTTAACTCACTAAGTTTTTATCCCACTTATATTTTATATAAGCTGGGTTTTAATTTGTGTGTTATGGTTGATAATTGTTTGATATGTGCTGAATAATATTTATATATTAAATGAATTGATTGAATTAAACGTTCGTTTATTTCAAACAAAAATCCAATCGTTATTTTAAATGATTATTTTCAAACAAGGTAACTTACCTTGTTAGTTACGTTTATAATAATATAAACATATTGAATTTAAATATGGATGCTCGAACTATCGTTGTTGATTGTTTATTTAATATTACATCTATTGAATAATATTATTTGAGATAACGTATTTGGATGTAGGGAAAATAGGTTGGAGGGATCCAATTGGATTCCTCAAATTTATTGTTATTTTCATATTAAATTATATGAACTGTTTCACCAATATGGATTGGACAATTGATTGAGTTGTTAACTGTTGAACTGAAATTCAACAGTTGTTAGCCTTAACCAATAGACAGTACCGGTTAGGTAATTGGCATCAGGTGGCTTAAAATCAATCGTTTTATAGATATGAATTTACCGTTAGGTAAATCGACGGTAATGAAGTTATAAAATTTATTTTATGACTGGAAATAGATTTTTAAATCTATTATTTTGGAATGGAATTTTATTAAAAAGGAAATAAATATTTATTAATTATTATTTAAGTGTAGGTAATTATTAAAGGGTTTTATAATGCAACTTCTTATATTCATAAGATTTTATAAGTAGATAAGTACAAACGGTTAAGGGTTGGATTAAGGAACAATTAAATGAAGTTATATAAATTAAGTATATTATTAATGAATTTAAAAGGAGTATTAATTGGAATTGATTAATGAGATAATCATGGGTTGATTTTGACTAATTCAAATATTTTAATAAAATTAGTTATTTGATTAATTTACTTTTAATTAATCAAATGGAATAGTAATGAAGAGTTGTTAAATTTTTATAAAGCTTTTAAAGGAAATTTATTATTTATTCTAGTTAATAAAATAGTTAACTAAATTTACAATAGTTAATGTTGAAATAAATTATTATTTAAAATTTAGAGATTACTTATATTAAATGGAAAATAATTTAAGTAATCGAGAGTATAACGGAATATAGTTAGATTGTTAAAAGAGTTTATAATCGGGTATATATTTAAACCCGAGTTTTGGAAATGAAGTTGTAAAGAGATTTAAGATGAAATGATAACTTAAATGAAAAGTTTATGTAACATTTGGATTAAGTGAAAAGGAATCGAGATATAAAAAGAATTTATATTAAAACTGTTAAATAAGATTATAAAGGAGTTGTGGAGTTAAAAATGTCAATTTTTAATTGGGCAATACTTAATAAAGAGATTAAGTGGAACGAATAGAATCGAAATGAGATTTTCGAAGTGGAAAATGGTCAAATGGATTGTAAGTTAAATAAAATGGGTTGATGAGGAGTTAAGATAAGAATTAGAACCTAACTGGAGAGTGGTTTGGTGATTTGTTGAGTGTTAATCTGATGTTGATTTTGATCTTCGAGGTTAATACTTAGTGAATTATTATCTTACCAATTTACGGTCAACGACTAATGAATGTTGAAGAAAAATAAGAAGTGAAAGGCGATGTTCGAAATAGTGAAAAGATGTATAAGTTTTATATTTATTTTTAATTAAATAATCCAAATGATGCTGAGTACTGAACCAATAAATATATTTTTATTTTATGATTGAATGGTTGTTTATTTGATAGTTAAATAACCGACTATCAAATTTGGCCAATACGATTGTTGGTACGGAAAGACCAGGATCGAATTTATATTCGAATACCATTCTGACCAGCAAATACAAAAATGTGAAAGATATCGGATGCTGATCAAGATGGAGAAATCGAAGACCGTAGATCTTCATGAAATGGAAGAACCACTTAAAAACTCTGATTCGACTCGGAGATATGTTGGGATTCTGTCGTGGTTGAAATCTACGGACTGCAAGGACTACTCGCTACTGATCTCTAGGGTGATACTTAGGATGCAGTAGGAGGGTACCTTCGGTTCATCCTGTTCCTGGATTACTTGTATGGACGAATGTCTGATAGAATATTTCTTAAGAATCATGTACGTTAATCTTTACAAACGTATTTCTGTTAGTGGTGGAGAATGGCCCTTCTCTTAGCTAATGACCAGTGTATTTTTTGGAACGACAATTAGTGATTTGGTGGATCTGACAATGTGACATTCAAAGTGAATGGTGTTGTGATTTGCTAAAGGTAGTGTTAAACCTCAAACCTCTTCAACTGGGAAATGAAAAAAATCAGGTAGGTAGCATGGCTAAGTAGGTAGCTCCCATGTAGGGTGTATAATCACCTGTCTAGAGAAATTTCATTTCATTCTTTAATCTATTTCGATGTTGTCCCTTATCGGGATACAGTGGGTCGCACCCAACCTTTGGTGATATACATTCGATACACTCAACTGAATGAGTGGTCGGTCATGTGTGGCCGGGTTGCAAGATGTTCTTGTTGAACCCAGTGTATTTGCCTCTGGAGATACACTATCGAAAGGTGGTTCCATACATTGTCATAGTTGGAAATCCAATCTCCAATAAGAGCCCGCGATTTTGATTGTATACGATATATGCGGAGCATGAGTTGGAAGCGTTCCTCTAGATTGATAATTATTTGTGTTTAGACACTATTATAATATCAGAATAAGATATGATTTCAAAAGGAAATGGTTTGACTTTAAAATCAAGTTGGGTGATGTTTTTAAACTTAGTGAGTTTTCTCACTCTGGTTCACCAGACTGATCCGGTGTTTGTAAATGCTCGGGTTAGACTGGGTTATGTACGTTTAGGTTTTGGATGCTGTGAATTTCATAAGACGTGGTGGAGGAGTTCAGATATATGATATCTAGTATTTATTCCGATGTGTTGTATATGAGGAGAGAGTATTATAACTGTCCAGATGTGTTGATGTAGTCTGATGATTGTAAGTTTTATTTTAAAGCTCTCAATAAAGTTTTATTTTTATATTATATTTCGTTCTGCAGCGATGTGAGACTCTGATGTTGTTGTTATCTTTTCCTTCTTCTATTCTAATGTTTCTTTCTTTCTTATCTCACCCTCTATTTTCTTTCATTAACTATCTGGTGTTTCCGATACTTGAGTTCTAGTAAGTAATACGGGTTTATGTATTATTATTGGAATTTGGGCGTCGAATCACCCGGGTCGTTACACAATTCATCTGCTTTATTTTTTGTAAACCCATTTTGTTCCAATTATAGTTTGATCATTCGGTCTTGGAACTAGTTCCTAGACTTCATTATGTTCAAACTGGTTTAATTCTTCTTGCATTGCAATTATCCAACTTTCATCTGTATATGCTTCTTAAAGGTTTTTGGGTCCGATATTTGATAAGAAAGCTACATTACTAACTCAATTAAGTTGACTTCTTGTTCTTATGTTTGAAGTTATTTCTCCAGTCATATTTTGGGTTGGATAGTCTCGTAATATCCTTGGTGGAAATCTAACTTCACTAACAGGAATATTTTGATTATTGATATTTTCTTGAATTTCTATATAATTATTTTCTATGTTATTATGAACAATGTTTTCATCTTCTCTATACATATCAATATCATCACCATGAGAAGAATTATTTTTCACAGTATCTTTATTAAAAGAATATTGAATAAAGTTTTCATCAACTGGAACATGAAGTGATTCTTCTATTTTACTGGTTCTCTTATTAAAAATACGACAAGGTTTGCTTCGCTCATAATATCCGAAGAATATTCCTTCGTCGAATTTTGAATCAATTTTTCCAAGCTAATCTTTTGTATTTAAAATAAAAACATTTTGAACCAATTACTTTAAAACATGAACTATTCGGTTTTCTTCCAGTAAAGAGTTCGTATGTAGTGTTTTCAGTAAGAGATCGAATGGAGACGTAATTCAAAACATAACATGCTATAGCATCTGCTTCAGACCAAAAATGTTTAGGCCGTGTGCTTCCATTTAATAACGTTCTGGCATATTCTTGCAAAGTTCTATTTTTATGTTCTATAACTCGATTTTGTTGTAGAATTCTAGGAAAAGAAAAACTATGAAAGATTCCTTTGTTTTGACATAATAAATCAAAATTTGCATTCTCAAATTCTCCTCCATGATCACTTCGTATATTCTTTATTTTTAAACCAGTTAAATTCTGAATTTGTTTAACAAAATTTCTAAAGATATCAAAAGTGTCACTTTTATTCTTTAAAAACATAGTCCAAGTATATCTTGAAAAGTCATCAACAATTACAAATACATATCTACTATGATTTATGGACCGTGGTCCGAATAAATCCATGTGTAGTAATTCAAGTGGTTATAATTTTGATATAACCTTTTTTGATTCAAAAGAAGATTTAGTTAATTTTCCAAGTCGACACGCATTGCACAAATTTCCAGTTTTGAATTTTATTTTGGGTAATCCTCTTACAAGATTATTTTTAGAAATCTTGTTTATTGTTTTAAAATTAATATGACAAAATCGTTTATGCCATAACCAAGGATCATTGTCTTTGGCTAATAAACATATACTTGGATTATTATTAACAGCCATATTCAAAATATAAATATTTTTATCTTGATATCCTTTAAAAATAAGATTTTGATTTGAATCTAATATACTACGTTTATTTTTAGAAAAAGATATTTTAAAACCTTTATCGCATAATTGGCTAATACTTAATAAATTATGTTTTATGTTCTTAACTAATAAAACATCAGAAATGAGAGGTGAATTAGATACACCGTAATTGCTCACATCGCCTTTGCCAATGATATATCCTTTGAAATTATCTGCAAACGTAACAGTTCATCCTTTTGAATAAATGATATTTGTTAGCATCTCTTTATCTCCTGTCATATGTTTTGAGGAATCACTGTCGTGTATTCATTTTCGTCTATTTTTGTTGAGTGGGACCTTCAAAAAATAAATTAGAATTTTATTGCTACCCTCTTCCTCCGCTAGGGTCCTAAGGGTTAAATCTTATGAAGCCAAACCCAAGAGGGTTCGGGATCCTTTTTGAAATTATAATTAATATTGTTGTGAACATAATCTAAAAAAATTCTTAATATATTTATTTCTAATAAGGACATTATTGGTTTTGGGATCCCATATACTAATATTTCTCGATTTATTTTTCTTATTAGAAATATTTAATTTACTACTATGAATTATCGGTTTAATATTAGATTTCTTAGAACTAATTTCTTTTTTTTTTAGCATTTTGATCATATCCTAGTCCCTTTTTACTAGAAACTGATTGATATTTTTCTAATATTTTAGATAAATTCTCTCTACCTTTATTAAAATTGTTAACATTTTTTAGAAATACTATCTAACTTAACTTTTAAACTAGAATTTTCTGATTCTATAATTTTAATTTTAGTATTCAAATTATGATTTTCAGAAGCTAGTATATCATTTTTATTCTTTTAAGTCTCGATTTCTTGACTCAGTATAGAAATCTGAGAATTTGCTACTGAAAGAGATTCTTGTAATTTTCTAATCTCGTCTTCTAAAATCTCTTTCATCTTTTAATAAGTCTCGTTCAAATTCTAATCTTTTTTTATCTTCATTAGCTTATTTATATTATTTTTTATAATTATTTCTAGACTCTAAAACTTATGTATTAATTTCAATTAATTCATCATAAGTAATTTCACTAACCTCGGTATCCTTTGCCATGAAGCATACATTCGCTTGCTCGTTGTCACTATCGCTGTCACTGTCGGAAGATGATGAATTAGAATTATCCCAAGTGACCGAGAATGCGCGTCTTTTTAATTTTTCCTTTTTATGGCGATTCTTATTCAATTTTGGATAATTCTTTGATAATGTCCGGTTTTGTGATAAGTAAAGCATTCCACTATTGTAGGGTTAGGTTCTTTTGATGAATTCTTTTTCACATTCTTGCTTTAGCCTTTTCTATATTTTAGAAACTTTCTGAAATTTTTTGCTACAAAAGCAATATCCTCTTCGTCTGAATCTGAATCTTCTTTCTCAGCATGGGAAGCTAAATTTACTTCATAGGACATGATATTACCAATTAACTATTCGGGTTTCATGGCAGAGAGATCGTTAGCTTCTTCAATAGCTAACACCTTTCTTTCCCATTCACCCGTTAAAGAGTTTAAATTTTTAGAGACTATATCAAAATCAGAGTACTTTTCTCCTAATCCTAAGAAAGAATGATAAATGTTTTGAAAACATGAATAAATGTCATTCATGGGCCCATTTTCGTTCATCTTAAAATTTTGAAAGTGGTTTTTAAGCATGGATATCTTGCTTTGTTTGACCTTGTTAGTTCCTTCATGAGTAAATTTGAGTGTTCTCCAAATTTCATATGCCGTGTTGCACATACAAACCTGGTTAAACTCGTTTCTATCCAAGGCACAATGCAACTTATTCATGGCTTTAGCATTGGCGGTATCCTCTGCTTTTTCATTTGTAGACCATTCAGTATGTAGAGTAGTAGGTTGTGTATACTCTTTTTGTGTAATGTTCCAAGCATCAAAACTATTTGCTTGTACATATATTCTCATTCATGTAGCCCAATAGCTATAGTTCATGCCACTAAAAAAGGGTGGTCTTATAGTGGATTGGCCTTCAGTATATCCAGTATTATTTCTAGTGCTAGCGTTGTTATCCATATTAACTACGTATCAAATAATGGTTTTACAGTTAAATGATGACCTTGCTCTGATACCAATTGAAAAGTCGGTGTGACTTAAGTAGGATCTTTATATAGATATAGCAGAAACGTAAATGATAAGCTGACTGGTTAATTTACAATAGTTATGTAAACAAAACTAACTATAGAAATATATCACAAATAAATAAAATGCAGTAAGTAAAGACACCAGGAATTTTATACTGGTTAGGACTTCCCACCCTACGTCCAGTCCCGAAGCTCCTCTTCGGAATTCACTATCACGCCCTCTCTTAACCCAGAGGAATAGGTCACAATACACCCGAGCACCGACAAGGATGTCCACGTCTGAGCACCCACATAGGACTTCACAATTTACAAGTGTTTTGACTCTTGAATATGTTCTCTAATCAACACAGAATAGTCACGATGAAGTTCACCCTTCCTTTAATCTTATCCTCAAGTAATTGAAATGTTTGTGAAGATTGAAGGAAGTTTTTTGCTTGTCAAATCAAGAGATGTGAAATATTATCGAAGATTCAACAAGTAACTTGAATTTAAGAGAGCTTTAGAGTGCAATGATTATAGAAGTGCAAATCAGAAAATAGATAGAAGAATGAGAATTGGTGATTTGGAAAAAATGTTTATAGTACTTATACAATAATAGAAAAGTAGCATTCCTTCATGAAAGGTTTCAGCGAAAGATTATGTCCATTTCCATTCATAATTGAAGAGAAATCTCTTCATGAAAGATGGTGACTCTTCATGAAAAAGGCTTCTGTTTCAAATCAGCCAACTGGTCTAATAATCGTCAGTTGACTGATTGAATCATACTACAAAATGTTTGGATTTAAAACCTTTTAAAACTAGCTGTTATTATACAGAAACATGTTGGCCAATCGACTGGTCATATTTCTACCAATCGACTAGTATAGCTAAGTCTGTATAGTCATTGTTTTTTAAAGCCTTATAATATATATAAATTTATAACTTGTTCTGTATATTCGTGTTATACTCGAGGATAGATTTTAACATAATTCTAACATGACTCATTACGTGTGTGTGTGTATATATATATATATATATGTGTGTGTGTGTGTGTGTATATATAACCATATCTCCATGACATGATTTCCATTGCTCTTCTCTTTGTTGACATTAATCAAAATTCTTGTTTTAAACACCGTTGAGGTCCTCTTCAGGTACTCAAGCACGGTGTTGAAGTCTTGTTCGGTTTGCTCTAGCGTAAAATCCCATTGTGGTTGCGTGGGTGTGTTGTTAACCTGTTCCTCCAGGTGAAGTGAGGTTGTTGCTAGTGATAAGCCAGAGAAATCTGGGACTGGACGTAGGACAGTGCTCCAAACCAGTACAAAAATTTCTGGTGTCATTTTGCTTTACTTTACTACATTTACGTATTGCTTATCTATGATATCGTTATATTTAGTTTATTAAATTTTTGCTTACATAACAATTGCACAAGTTTAATATATATCACATTATCTAAGCTTTCGCATATTAATATCAATCCATATTACCCAATCCAATTTTAACATTCTGTTCAGTGAGAACGTGTGGTATGGCACTATAGTTACCACCGCTGAGTTACTATTCCTAAGTCTATGACACATCTAATGTTAATGCCGGTACAAAGGGCTAGTAGGTCCCGTACGTATAAAGTATGCGTACAAAGTTGTCTGGTGTTTGTTGTTGGTGAAGGATCATGGGCCAGAATAAAGGATGATGGATCATTTCTTCAATTGATCAAGTTGGTGGGATTCGATCCAGAATATGGACTGATGGGTAACTTATTCAACTATCGAGCTAGTGGGTTCGATATATTAAGCTGGTTAGTTTGATAGTTGGGGAAGGTGGGTCACGGCTTGAGGCTAACAAGATTCCTAATATATGGTACTTGGAAAAAGTTTATGTACCAACAATATTGGTGTTTTGGATCTGTAACATTATTTTTGGTGAATTTGTTCTTTAGGTGCGAATTCAGACTTTTGGGTAGATCCGAATATTGATGTTTTGATGATATTGATCTTATGATCATATATTTTACTTTGTGTTTTGGTAATATTGGAACCTTATCTATATACCATGATTGTGGATCTAATTTGCTTTTGATGATTTGATTATAAGATCATACATTGGTTTTTGATGATTTTGGTTCTTGAATCCAATCTTTTGATGATTTGATGCTTGTTGTTGTTGGCTATTTATATAAACCCATTTGAGCTCACTTACATTGCTAAGTTGAGTTTGATTATATTTAGCTCTTAAATTTATTTGGGTTTAGGCGTGTCGACTTTTGATAAAATAAATACCTTTAGTTATTTGAGCACTCAGTGTTGATATTGAGTATCTTGAGCATCATTAGGGTACACTTTGGTGTAACCTCCTCTTTAGCGCTTTGTTGACTGTGTTCGTATATGCCTCTATGGTTCCATCTCAGATAAGAAGGAAGCTATATTTGCGTTATTTCTATTCACCCCGTTTTTATAATGATTTGTAAGCAGGAATGACCTGTGTGTGTGTATTCCTCGAGTCAGACTGAGATCTTTCAGGTTTATTTGTTGTGGTTGGGGTTTAGCTATGTCTCTGTTGGACCATCTCTTTGGTTGTTGCTTCCTAGTTATGTATCCTTGAGATTGGTATGTATTAGTTCTTTTGTATCATGTTGTATAAGTAATAGTTCATCTATAACCATTTATTTATAACACATGTATTTGTTGTATTCTATTGTTGTAATATTATATAATATGTTCTGTTAGTTGTGATTGTGTATGTAATGTATTTTGTTCTTAGCTGGTCTTGTAACCATCATAGAGTTGTATTATACTTGTATTAAGCATGTCGACCCACTTGAAAAAAATACAAAGAGCACATCATTGACACAATAAAGACTTGTTAATGAAAATCAACGAATGATCGCTCCTAACAAGCCTTATTCTATGCTCTAGTAGATGTAGTTACTGGTTAATGCTATTTATTACGCTGAGTATCGAGGTGGAACGTTACAACAATAAAGTAAACGATAGAACACACTAGATTTTATACTAGTTTAAATTTACCCTACATCCTATCTCGCACCAATGCTTATGCGAATATATGTTACCTTTAATATCTTTTACACTCCTTGATTCAAGTCTACAAGGAGACACCCTTTATAATTTCTGCCTATAGACATAGTAACCCTGTATTTTCGGGCCAATTAGACACACCTAATTGCTTTTAGGATGCAATCAAACCCGATTTGATTTACAAGCTAACAAATTACACTCTTTAGAGTACATTTGAGAGGATTTTACAATGGAATGTTGACTTAATCTTGTGATCTGATTATAACAACCCTATAACTCTAATATGCACTTTGATCTTGACAGAGTATGGAGAGGATAATAGAGAATTGAATAGAAATAGTTTGATTTACTTGAGAATTTGGCAGAGTATAAGTAGAGTTTTGTTAAGAAATGATGTAGAAGGAAAGAGGGAAGAAGATGATAAAAAATGGATTAAAATTCATGTGAAAACTACTTCTATTTATAAAGAAACAACGGACATATCCATTTGCGAAAGGATGTGACTAATAGACACTTTTGTGAAAATTGAAATTCGAAAATAACGGGTACTATATCAACATGCGCAATATGCCTATGTCGACATACTCTTGTTTTTGAAAGTTGAAAAACTTGTTTTGTAAATTGTTTTGAAAATATAAACTATATAATTTAACCTGAAACTTTTGGAAAGTACTATACATAGTAAAAGATTGTTTAAATCATAAAAATATTTAAGGAAATTTATCAAGGTAATTTTAAACAAATTAAACCTAAATATATATTATATAATCAAAACCAATATATAAAGTAAATTTAAATTCAAAACTAAACACTTAAAACAAAAATGATTGTACGAAACTTCCCACATCCCTTAAATGTTACCCGAAGATGGACCATGCTAAGGAATATTAAGCGTTATAAGTTTAAAGACAGAAATATATCACACAGACTAAAGATCCACAACACATAAATAAAATAAAAGCACATCGGAAGAAGAAGACAATCTAAAAATAGTGACATAACCATTTATTTCAAAAATACCAATTATCAAAAAATACCATGTCTCATGAAGATAAAATCTCAATCATGAATAACATTAAAGTACATAAATAATATCCCTCATATAGTCAATAAATACAACCAAACCATGGAAAAGAGAAAATAACAAAGAGCAATACATCTGCTACAAAAAAAAACTCCAAAACAAAACCAGCTGAATAATCGGAACTAAGCACTTCTTGCAATCCTGGAGGGAAGAAAAGGAGGAAGGAAAAATGGGATAGACATAAATTCTAGCGAGCAGTTATGATTATTGGAACGATTAATAAGCAAAGGAAATAGATAAACCAGTAGTTCTAGTGTCAGATAAGGTAAGTGTCTATGCATACCTAAAGTTAACATATAGGATAACATAAAAGGTTACAAATAGGGTTGACTATTCTCATTCGTTTTGACTGTTTGCATATACCAATTTCAGAACATAACAATGAGGAATATTTTTCTAATATTACCCAACGATCGACTACCATAGAGTGATAACCTATGCTTACTACGGACCTTGGGCTTATCAGGCCGGACCCATCAACAAAAGACATAGCATTATTCATAGTTGCTACAGTGTCTTATTTTCCCTTATCGGCTCAATGCACTCCCATTGACCCGTCAGAACGCACCCGTACCCACCCCAAATTTGGACCAAATTACTACTTAGCACAGCATGGTGTATGCCTTTGCCTCCTAGTGAGACTGTTTGTGATAAAAGGGTATGTTATCTGGTATGGATCCCCACAAATAAATAATACACGACCTAAATCCCCATTGATCTTCACTCATAGAAACCATAAAATTAGGCTTTTAACTTAATGTCATTTTAAGTTCAATATTTATTATGCCTAATAGTTCATTTATTTATCATAGAATAACGCCTAATCACAAGGGCCTCATAGAGTATCACCTAATCCCAAGACCACCATAGAATATTATTTGTTATCATTGAATGCCTATTTAATAGGTCTCCATAGAAATATCAACGAACGCCAAGGCCATCTTAGAATATTATTTATTTAGTGTCATTGGATGCCTTTTTAATAGCCCCCATAGAAATATCAACGAATGCCAAGGCCACTATAGAATGACATAGTTTTAGGCTTATAACTTAATACCATTTAAGTTAATTTTCATGTTAATACTGATTGTCTCATTTATATTTTCATGTCATATTCATATTTGAAAGTAAACCATGTTTGTTTATTATGATTTCTCAATTTATCATATTTATGCAAATATATGTTACAGTTCATTTTTCTATCACAACTTGTATCATAGCCATTTTACAAACTTAATCAAGTTGATCTAATATCAATCCAACGTTCTATTTTTATTACAGTTTACATTACATGTCAAATTAGCCCCAAATTATCAATTCTTTCCTTTCAACCATTCCAATTAATCAGATTTCCCAACGTGCGCAGAATAAAAAAATTATAACTAGTTGTAGGAATGCATATAAATTTATGCCTAAATCAGTTGTATATGTATGCCTTTTAGGCATATTTTGGCATAATCAAAATAAACTTAAAAAAATACAACGGAGAAGGGGAAAGAGGGTTGAGAATATAAATTATAGTAATTTGAATATTAATTAAATTAAAATTTTAAGAAAAGACAGAAAATCACAGAAACTACTTATAGAAAGAAATTACAGAAAATAGGAACGAACATAAAATGTAAACAAGCTATTAGTAAAAGTACTGTAAACAAAACCATAACTATTGTTATTCGTATTTACCCAAACTAAATCAAAAATCTAGAAAATAAGAAAATTCACGATAAATGCTTTCCCTGTGTCCCTGACAGAACCTCCAAAATAAAATAAAATAGAAAATATTTTAATTTAATCTTAGTCCCTTAAAATTTAATTTTAGGTTGGTAATGTCTCTAAAAAAGGAGACTAGCCTAGGCGGAGAAGAGATGTGTTGTGATAAAACGAGGAAGGGTTGAAGGTTTATTTATAGGTAGAGCAAAAGACCCTCCGCTGTTTGATTTTGGTTTCAAATCTGAATCGACCATATCCTTGAATTAATTCAAAGCGACCACATTAGTGAATCAAAACAAAACACATCAGCCCTAAATAGCCAAAAAAAATATCATTCGTTCAAATATTTTCATGCTTGGCAAGTGTACGTGCCAGAGACGTATGGGTCAACCCAGACCCCAGCTGGGTCGGCCTAAATGCAACCTGAGTTTATCCATGGGTTGAACCAGTTGTTGCTAGGTCGTCCCATGCAACGTCCTTTTTTGTCTATTTAAATTCTGATTTTTAGTTCAAACTTTGAACCTCCCTAACTCCTTCGTTTTATGTACATTTTACACAAACCAAATATATATATATGAACCAGAAAATCATAACAGACCTAATGATGTGATCCCGGTTGCCAGATTTCCACAATTTTACAACCCCTTAATTAATTTTTTAATTAACCACTATGTATTTAAAATTTGGGTTGTTACATTTTACTCTCCTTAAAGGATTTTTTCCTCAAAATCTCTAAGGAAGAATAGTAAGATAAGTGTTTTCAGACATATTTCTGCATCCATCTACTCAAAAATAATTCATTAGCAACCATTGTCCTTAGTTTCCATGCAATTTATGTACTTATGCAATAGAGTGGTGCGTATGACTATAACTAATACAAAAGATTAGTCGGTTAATTGATTCATTTGACCTCCTCTTATGCAATTATGTTTGTGCAATGCATCCCAATGTATGCAAAAATCCTAATAATAACATATAGTTCTATATGTGTGCTTCAACCATCATTTATATGTACTACCATATGATAACATCTATATTTTACATCCATAGAAATAGATTAAAATGTGCATACATCCATATGCATATGTAAGTGTCTTATCGGTTGATCCTCAATAGTGCCAATGCATCTACTACTTCCACTTGCAAACACTTACATCCATTTCATCCATCAAGCATAACATGTTCTATTAGCAAGTTTCAACCACGTCCTACTATCCATTGATTTCTCCTAAGATCATATTCAAAGGAACAAAAGGGTAAAACCTATTCAAGGACTATAGGTGGTAAAAGATCAAAGCATACTCTGGTTCCTAAGAAAATGACAAATTATTCTTAGTAAGTCGGGTAAGAAGTGCCGTAATCCACATAAAGTCCCTAGACCAAGAAAGCTCCACACCTTTGTTGTGTTCTTTGGGGTCTTCCAATCTTGCACCGCCACCACCTTGGCGGGGTCTATAATTAATCCAACCTTAGAGACTATATTCCCCAAGAAACGCACCTCCCTTTGTGAAAAACGACACATAAAGAATTTTCCCTTATGCTGGTATGCTCGGAGAGTACGAAGAACCTCTCCAAAATGTATGGCTTGCTCACCCTCGATACTCGAGAATACAAGAATATCATCCAAAAAGAAAACTACAAACTTATTTAGAACATCAATGAATACTTTGCTCATCAAGTCCATGAAATAAGCTGGTGCGTTGATCAACCCAAAAGGTATAACTAACCACTCAAAGAAACCATCGAGAGTTCGAAATGTTGTCTTATTTATGCCATTATCTTCCATATGAAGATGATGAAAACCAGTAGCCAAATCTAACAAAGAAAATACAGACGCGCCCACCAACTGGTCAAATAGATCATATACCCGAGGGAGTGGATAATGATTCTTCTTCGCATGATTAATTGCTTCCGTATAATCCACACATAGCTGAAGGGAACCATCCGTGTTGGTAGAAAAGAAGACTGGTGCTCCCCACTCAAAGATACTCCTCTTAATGAATCCATTTTAAAATAGCTCACCCACTTGCTTACTAATCTCCTTCGGTTCCCTCGAAGCCGTATGACAAACATGAAATGATGTCGACTTTGCATTCTTACTAAGGTAAATCCGGAAGTCAATTTATCACTTAGGTGGCAACCCTCTCACCACATCAACTACATTTGGATACTCGTAAATAATGGGTACATAATCGATATAATCAATAGAAGATTCTAGGGAATAAAGTAAACCCAACATGATTGACCCTTATGGGTCGTAAGAAAACTCAAGGGTCCCGCAATTACAAGTCATCAAACGAGCCCTCCTTTCACAGTCAAGTATATCCCCTTACATGGCTAACTAGTCCATCCCTATGATCATGACATGAACCAAGAATCCCAAAACGTAGGCATCTTAATCAAACTCAACACCAAAAATAGAAATTTTCATACACCTACAACTCATAGATTATTGTGCTGGATCACCTATGGGGTTTGAAACTACTGTGGGATTGGTAACAATGAGGTATCTAAGTGAAGACAGTCAACCAAAGTGCTAGAAATAAATGGATGAGAAGCTCCAGAATAAAAAAGAGTGCATATAGAAATGTCAGAAATAGGGATCAAACCTTCTACTATTACTTTCTAACTCTATCTGGACTACTGCTAGTCGAAGCTGCCTCCAACACGTGAACCTGAGCTACCGATGTACTAGTCCCTTATCCAACCTTTTGTGGACATGCCCTACTAAAATTCCCATGCTCCTCATAATTAAAGCACTTGCCTTTCATCATTGACTTTCTACAATCCCTCATGAAATGCCCTATCATCGCACAACCATATTTCTATCTTGATCTTTCCTTTCCGAGAACTATCAGCTTGCTTCTTTTTGCCTTCCTTGTTTTCCGGCCATTTCCTTTTAAAATGAGAAAACTTAGAAGCTCCACTCTTAATATCCTTGACCTTTTCCTTTATCTTCGTGCATTAAAGCCATTTCTACCAAAGTCTCCGAAGTAGCCCCGTTTGGAATATGAGTCCTTGCTAAGACTTGGAGAGGTTGACTCAACGCTCTCGCAAATCTAGCAACTTTTTTGCTAGCTGTGTTAACCAACTCCATTCCAAACCTCGATAACTCATTAAACTGGTAGATGGACTCCATAACCGAAAGCTCTCTTTGCTTCAAAATTGAGAAGCTTCTCCAACAACATACCCTTTTCTGCTTATGAAAGAAATTTACTTTCGAATCTAATTCGGAATCCAACCTAATCTATATGTCATCCTTTGGCCTCCACAATCTCCCACTAAAATGAAGCCTCCTTCTTAAACTTCTTAGTAGCTAATCGAACTCTCTGTCTACTGTTAAGCTTCAATAAATCAAAAATCCACTATGTATCTCTATGCCAAGTGCAAGCCTCCACAAATGTCCCTGATCCCCTGAAAGACTTGTCGCCTAAATTCGAGAAATCCTTACACAACTTAGAAAATTAGCGACTGTTGGTGGATTAGGAGGAATCACAATAGTGGGTGTTGGAGCCTGCGCATGATCTTATCCTTCGGCGGGTGCAATATCATCTGAGTATCTATGAAACCAACAAGGAATTAGGACACCCTGAGCAAAAGGGGGAGCCTTAGACATGCTGCGCAAAAGAGAGAAGATAGAGATTTTTGAATTTGAAAGAGTCAAAGGAAGGTTATAACTGATTTGAGGGGATGTTCTTTTATTTTAAAATAACTTATTGTTTCTGACAATATGTTTTATTTTAAAAAGTGTTTTCATTTAAAACAGAGTTTTAGTGATCCTATAACCTTAGGCTCTGATACCAAACGAAACACCCCAAATCCCTTAAACCTTAACCAAAGAGGGTACCCGCTAAGGAATATGAAGCGTTATAGGTATAAAGATAGACATATATCATAGAGACCAAGATCAACAAGACATAAATAAAATAAAACCATAGCATAAGAATAAGACAATTTAAAAAGAGTGACGTAACCATTTATTTTGGAAAAACCAAATGTCACAAAATACCATATCTTCAGAAGATAAAATCTCAATCACGAATAATATCAGGGTACATAATAATATCCCTCAAATAGTCAATAGATACAACCAAATCGTGGAAAGGAGAAAATAACAAAGAGCGATGTATCAAATGCAAAGAAATTTCTCGATGATAAAATTAGTTGAACTAAGCACTTACTCCCTGCTAGCCTAGGGTGGAGGGGAAAGAAAAAGGAAAGAAGGAAGGAAAAATGGGTCAGATATAAAGTTTGATGAGCTGTTATGACTATGAACATGATTGATAAGAAAAGAAAAGGATAAAATAGTATTTCTAGTGCCAAATAGGGTAAGTGTATGTGCATACCTAAACTGAATATATAGGATGACATAAAAGTTTACATATAAGGTTGACTATTCTCATTCAGTTTTGACTGCTTGCACTTCTACTAATTTCAGACTATAATATTTAGGAATATTTTCCTAATACTACCCGTCGAATGGTTGTCAATACCATAGAGTGATAACCTATGCCTATTATGGGCCTTGGGCATACCCAGCCCGACTCATCAGCAAAAGACATAGCATTAATCACAAGTGCAACAGTGTATTATTTTCTCTCATCGGCTCAATGCATGAACACTTACCCATCGAAACGCACCTGTACCCACCTCAAATTTGGACCAACTTACTATCTAGCACGACATAGTGCATTCCCTTGCCTTCTAGTGAGATCATATGTGATAAAAAGGTATGATGTCTTTTATGGATCCTGACAAACAAATAATACTTAACTCAAATCCCCATTGATTTGGCCCCCATAGAAACCATATATTAACCATAGAATTTGGATTTTAACTTAATGTCATTTTAAGTTAAATTTTTATTAAGCCTAACAGTACACTCTTTTATCATAGTGGGGGAGGGCATTTTATCTGGTTAACCACTGAGTTGGAGGGGTCCTAAAGTTTAGGTAGGCAGCATTTAAAAGTTATAAATTTGGTTGATTTGTATATATACCACTAAACTAGATGCTCCACAGCATACTAAATGCAATTGTATATACATATGTTTCATGCATACACTAACCGCAAGTTTTAACATGTTTGGTTTTTGCCGTCAACGATAGATGGATTTGAAGGCTTCAAGCTTGATCTTAGCATTTCTAGAAGAGCTTATTCAAGTTGTTTTTTATTATATAATTATTAATTGTTTGATGTTTATGAACTACTGGTGCTACTATTGTAAACTATAGTGTTGTGTTTATGAAATGTTGGTGGACTGTGAACTATAACTGCTATGAACTGTGTAATTATATTGTACTATTGACTATTATGTTGTGTATGTGTCAACATTTGGATTTTTGTGAACTGTCTAATGTTATGAACTCACTATATCCAACATTTTGTTTTTGGTGAACTCACTGTCTATTGCTATGAAATCATTGTATTTTAGTGAACTGTCTGTTAAATATATGGCTAACCGAAATGGTTAAATTTAACTGGCTTATCGTGGTTAGGTTTTACTGGTTCAGTCGGTATTGATATGTCAAATTAACCGATGAACGGTTAAGCGAACCGTGAATTTTGTGTGGTTAACCGGTAAAATTAACCAATCGGTTCAGTTAACCGACTGCGCCCACCACTATACCATAGAGTAACGCCAGTCATAAGGCCCCATAGAATATCGCCTAATCATAAGGCCATCATAGAATAGTATGTATTATCGTTGAACGCCTATTTAAATAAGTCGCTATAGAAATATCAATGAGCACCAACGACACCATAAAATATTATTTATTATCGCTGAACGCCTATTTTAATACGCTCTCATGGAAATATCAAAGTACGCCGAAGCCACCGTAGAATAATATAGTTTTAGGCTTATAACTTAATACCATTTAAGTTAATTTTCATTTTAAGCCTAGTTGTCTCATTTATAGTTTCATATTATATTCATATTTGCAAATAAACCATTTTTTTTATTATGACTCCTCGATTCATCATATTTGTCCACACATATATATATATATATGTAACACCCCACCTCCGCTAGGGTCACTAACAAAGGGAATGCACTAGCTTTGGTGGAGTATTATCTAGGTAAACATGCACAGAAATATTACAAGACAGAACATATAAAAACAGCGGAAGAAAACATGATTTCATTACTTTATAACATCAATAAGGTCTAAAACCTTTTACATCAAAGTGCCATTAAATTACTTACATCGAAACCTATCTTGCAATAATAAAGAAGCATAAAATCCATAGTCATAAGTTATTCCCCAAGTAAAACAGTAAAATAGCCATAGCCAAGAAAAGTCCAAGCCATAGATAATGGTCTTGCAGCAGAAAATCCGCACTAAGTAGCAACATTTCCTCCCTGTAAACCTGGGGGGGAATGGAAGAAAAAGAGGCAAAACTAAACGGGTCAGTCATAAAGACTGAGTAAGTCCTAGTGACTTTCAGCCTAAAAACAGGTAAGTGTAACATGACATGTATAAACCGAAAGTAAATATAAGCATGATGACAAGATAAACAGATCAAACTAAGATAACATGATAAACTCAAGTAACAAGATAACCAAGGTATCAGGATAACAAAGGTAAACTCGGAATAGCATCGCATGTCTAACGTCCTCTGCACCAACCGTACTAGCATCCTAACTCGTATCATCCCTTCCATGTATATGTATAGTCCCTTGCCGTATATCGTACGGGTTCCATCACGTTATTCTGTACCACTACAACGTAGTGTCACCATCCTTGAAATCGCTCGGATGGCCATCCTTGTTTTGGCCAGATTCTCTTATCATGAATTATCGCATGTTCATCTAGGATTTACGCCACCTAGGACCACTAGGGATTATGCTACCTATTAGACAACGCCCTTTTTCCATGTAACGATCTAATCGATCGGCTCCTTAAAAATCCTAGCTCGTCGTGTGTCGGGTGTCATACGGCCCAATCACGAATGTAGCTACTCCGTGCTAGGTCCACCCTAGGGTGTATCAAGCCCTAGGGTGTCAACCACTGACACCATTTCAAGCACGCACAGTGTACAACTACTGGTGCCCACGCCTGCTTTTTCAACTCCGGACTACGTGCACGACCATAGTCCGCCTGAACCTACAATGGCGCACCAAACTCAGCCGTCATTTTGGTCGCTTACAATCAGCCCAGTAATCGTGCCCCACCCTAGCCTAGTCACTAGGGTATCGTGATACATCCAAGAGGGTTACTGCTGAAAAGGACCGCGTAACTAGGGTTTCCATCCAGCAGGATAAGTGTTGTCATCTAAATTCAAGACTTAACCCCTATCAGTCTAGCATGTCCAGTTGGTCAAGTGTGGTCATTCAAGTTCGTGACTTAACCCGTCTACATGTCATGTCAAGATTGGCTAAGTGTTGTCATTCACGCTCATGGCTTAGCCCTACGAATCACGTGTCAAGTTGGTTAAGCGTATTCCAGCGGTTCATGACTTAACCATATCCAAATCATCGTGTCAAGTTGGTAAAGTATATTTAGGCTTAACCCCATCAAATTACCGTGTTAGATTGGTTAAGTATATTCAAGCGATTCATGGCTTAACCCCATCAAGTTATCATGTTAGATTGGTTAAGTATATTCAAGCAATTCATGACTTAACCCCATCAAGTTATCATGTTAGATTGGTAAAGTATATTCAAGCGATTCATGACTTAACCCCATCAAGTTATCATGTTAGATTGGTTAAGTATATTCAAGCGATTCATGACTTAACCCCATCAAATTACCGTGTTAGATTGGTTAAGTATATTCAAACGATTCATGACTTAACCCCATAAGGTTATCATGTTAGATTGGTTAAGTATATTCAAGCAATTCATTACTTAACCCCATCAAATTACCGTATTAGATTGGTTAAGTATATTCAAGCAATTCATGACTTAACCCCATCAAGTTATCATGTTAGATTGGTTAAGTATATGTTAACTTAACCCAATCCACTAGTCAGATTATAACAGTTAAGTATTACCCTCATGAGTTTACTTAACCTTACCATGCCTCGCGTTATACTAGTCGGGTGTTATTGACCCATTCAGGTTAAACTAACCCATCCTCTAATCGTGTCATCTAGAAATCAAGTCCGGTTTTACTTAACCCGCCCATCCACGTTATATTGGTTAAGTGTCATTAGTCAAATCAAGTTACTTAACCCACCCGTCCATGTCATATTGGTTAAGTGTTATTAGTCTAATCAAGTTACTTAACCCACCCGTCCATGTCATATTGGTTAAGTGTTATTAGTCTAATCGAGTTACTTAACCCACCCGTCCATGTCATATTGGTTAAGTGTCATTAATCAAATCATGTTACTTAACCCACCCGTCCATGTCATATTTATTTATTATTTACTAATGCATCAACCTCTCACACTGGACTTATTTGCGGTCACTGGATATGCCGGGCGGTTCCGGGCAGAATTACACCGCAAGTCCATTCCAACCTCGGGTTCATGCATTACCACAATCTAATCTTTGCCTACGACCTCTCACATTAGACTATTATTGTTGTGGTCACTGGATATGCCGGGCGGTTCCGGGCAGAATTACACCACAACTCAAGTCTAACCTCGTGTCGAAGACATCCGTTAGATTGTTAGTTACATATGTGTCATCTAAGTCAAAATCCCCACTTTACATATTACTATACATATGCTCAAGTTCCACCTTACATGCCCATGAAAATATGTACCAAATTCTAGCCACTTTACATATGTCCAATTCTCGCCTATTTGCATGTATGTCAAGTTTATGCCAATTTGCCCAAATCAAGTTCTAGCCAAAATTACATTTTGTCACATTCATGCCCAAATAACCCACATCATGGTTCATGTTCCCAATTCCCCTTATGCCTAATTTACATAAGCCCAATCCCTTGATTTAACTTACATAGTCCCAGAAACTCATGATTTAATTCATATGCCAATTCATGTATACCCAAACTTGCAATTTACATTGGCACTACCCCAAATTTCCCCGTATACAAATCGCACGTAAACCGTAGTTTAGGCCTAGGTCCGAAATCGACCAAGGTTCATCAAAAGAAAATAAATAGGGGAAGGTAGAAACTTTGCATAAAACAAGATCCGAGAGAAAAACAACATTACATGCATGATAAGGACATGAAAGAGTGATTTGCAACATGCATAGGCCCAAATTAATGTCATAGCAACATCCCCAAAGGTCAAGATCAAAAATGAACAAGAATGAGCATAGATCGATTATCATGCATAGATCAAATTTCAACTTTATCACATGTCATATTCACGTTATCGTTTCAATCTAAAAGCATATAGAACTTACAAAGCGTGGCTAGTGAATTAGGAGCAAGAATCGTCATAGAATCATTGTAGAAGCCCTAGGAATGATGTAGCAACACTAGAGGCCTTGAGAAATAAGTAGCTCCTTTGATTTGATGAAGAAAGATTGCTCCTTTGACTTGAATCAAGTTTTCATGCTTAGGCCTTTGAAGATGAAGATGGAGGCCATGATCAAGAGACATTTGGGCAGCACTTTGTTGTTAGGATGATTTTTAGTGATTTAGGTTAGGTCTTAGGGTGTTTTTATAGAGGTTAGGACTAGTTTAGGCCATAGGATTAACCCTAGTTTAGATCTGAACCACTGAAAATCGTCATAGGCCAGCCAACCAGACCACACAAGCAAGCAGGTGCACCAGGCTAACCTGGCTCGACCGGGGAGGTCGACCCCCAGGTCGACTAGGCAGTCGACCTGGTCCCTGGGGGGTCGACTACCCAGTCGACCTGGGGTAGGGCGAGAAATTTTCCCGTCCAATCTGCTAGGAGCTGAATTTTGAATTTCGAATTCGAATTTGAGCTGTTTTCGTTTTCTTATTTTTCGTGAAACTTCTAGAGGCCATATCTCAGTCATACGGACTCCGATTTACGAAATTTCGGACTCGTTCCCAACCAGAATTCCGAGATGAACGCAACGGCGCAACCCGTTTCACTTGATTCTTATTTTAAAATTTAATTCTGCCTTGATTCTTGTCTTAACGCGTTATTAAAAATTCGGGTTGTTACATTCTCCCCTCCTTTAAGGATTTCGTCCCCGAAATCTCCAAGTTAGGGAGGATGTGTCCTACCATCTAATCATCCATCTACTCAAAGCATCATCCACAGGCAGCCATTGTGCTTAAAATATTTCTAATGTTGTATGAACATATGCAGAAAGTGTGTGTATATGTTCCTTCTCTAATGCAAATGATCAGGCCTGATTGATCTTCTAAATGCAAAATATGCTTAGTGCCATGAATCCCCATGTATGCAAATAGTCCTAGTCACATAAACACTATATGTGTGCACAAACATTCATCCATATCCAATATCCACATGCTAACACATTCAATTTCATCCATAAACAAGTATAAACACTCATGCATATGCAACATGAAAATGTGTCTGAGCCGATCTAGTGCCTAATGTGTATTCATGCATCCACGAGCAACCACTTGCAAACACTTGCAACCAATTCGCAAACATCAATCATAACATGTTTCAAATACATGTTTCCATCCATAGGGTTTTACCTAAGGTCCACAAGATAGGATCGAGAAGATAAGCA
The DNA here is from genome assembly GCA_030737875.1 of Allium sativum. Taxonomy (NCBI): domain Eukaryota; kingdom Viridiplantae; phylum Streptophyta; class Magnoliopsida; order Asparagales; family Amaryllidaceae; genus Allium; species Allium sativum. The sequence goes on along the minus strand of CM060916.1, from coordinate 741,423,436 downwards.
AGATAAACTCCTTTTTGGATTACAAGAAATCCCTTTCAAAGGTCAACCCATATCCTATAAAGCCCAAAAAGGTTTAGTCAACCTAACGGACACCTTCAAACCCTGACATGTATTACTAACCGATGAGTCATACCCCCTATGGAGTTTGCAACAGAAATAAGATCGAAAATAGGACCGAGAGGATATGCATAAAAGATAGCATGCGAGTAAGCTCTACAGAAAAACAGGGATCAAGGATATACTCTTAAAAAGAGATATGATGCGCGTATCTAGTCTTCAGTCTTCTAAGTCGCATTTCCTTGAGCTTAATTCCATTGTCCTTTGACCATCTTTAACCTCATGATTTCGTGGCCTCTTAACTCCTATTTCCAAATATGAGCTGGAACTCATTTCATTGTCGCCTCTCATTCCACTTTTACTTATTCTCCCTATGGTATATTTGGCTCAACCATAGCTGTGTACTCTTGGTTTTCATGCAAGCTCTCCAAAATTCACTAGTGAATCATGGATCTCGTTTACTTGCTCTACGGCATTCCACGCAGAAGAACTTATCTTGAAAACAAACATATGCCAACCATGTTACCAAGTGTACTTGCTAGAGTGATTTCCATATCTCATGCACAAGCGAAATGAACCATCCGCCTTAGTGGCGAACTCTACTTGAACGGATTACCAACAAATGCATCAAGAGATTCTAGGTAACCAATCATAACAGAACCCTAAAGGTTACACGAGACTTCAAGGGTATTACCGAGGCAAGTCAAGAGTCTAACTACCCTCCTTTCCGACCCGAGAATGGCTCCATTGCGGGACGACCACTTTATTCCTAGAATCAACCCATAGCTCAAAAACATAATCATTATTCCCAAAAGTCATAGATGTCCTCAAATCCAACCAAGTCATGAGTAAATGGGATGATCCCCCAACAGGATTTGAGACAAAAACGGGACCCTCTATTGTGCTAGTACTAAGGTGCAGGGACCAATCTATCGAAGAAGGATTTAAAAAGGATGCGATGTACAAAACAAAGTCCTAACGGGATGATAGAAAGGAAAAGCTAAACTTTTACCAGAAACGTTACCACCCCTCTTAGGCCCGCTAGTAGTGAGAGCATACAATTGACCTCTCGACGATCTTGTTCTTTGCCCATGTCCTTTTCCTATAGTACTTAACTACCTTCTTGTTCTGAGCCTCATTCGCCCTAACCACTCCTATCCTTTCTTTATAACGCGGTAACAGGTCTCTTGAGAACTTCCTCCATCGCATGGTAAACATTTACGTAGCTAGAAAAGGATTAGTCACAGTTAAAACTACTATGACTACTGGCGGAGGAAAGAAAGGAAGAGAGATTCAACCAGGGGAACGAAGGGTAATGCTAATGGCTTTTTGGGGAATAGCCTTTTTCTTTAAAACTTTTCTTGAAAAATGCTTCTTTGTAAAATGGCTTTGAAAATAGTTTCAGAAGGTTTTTAAAACTTTTGCCCAGTCTGGTAACCAACCTGGCTCTGATACCAAATGTAACACCCCACCTCCGCTAGGGTCACTCACAAAGGGAATGCACTAGCTTTTGTGGAGTATTATCTAGGTAAACATGCACAGAAATATTACAGGACAGAACATATAAAAACAGCGGAAGAAAACATGATTTCATTACTTTATAACATCAGTAAGGTCTAAAACCTTTTACATCAAAGTGCCATTAAATTACTTACATCGAAACCTGTCTTGCAATAATAAAGAAGCATAAAATCCATAGTCATAAGTTATTCCCCAAGTAAAACAGTAAAATAGCCATAGCCAAGAAAAGTCCAAGCCATAGATGATGGTCTTGCAGCAGAAAATCCGCACTAAGTAGCAACATTTCCTCCCTGTAAACCTGGGGGGGAACGGAAGAAAAAGAGGCGAAACTAAACGGGTCAGTCATAAAGACTGAGTAAGTCCTAGTGACTTTCAGCCTAAAAACAGGTAAGTGTAACATGACATGTATAAACCGAAAGTAAATATAAGCATGATGACAAGATAAACAGATCAAACTAAGATAACATGATAAACTCAAGTAACAAGATAACCAAGGTATCAGGATAACAAAGGTAAACTCGGAATAGCATCGCATGTCTAACGTCCTCTGCACCAACCGTACTAGCATCCTAACTCGTATCATCCCTTCCATGTATATGTATAGTCCCTTGCCGTATATCGTACGGGTTCCATCACGTTATTCTATACCACTACAACGTAGTGTCACCATCCTTGAAATCGCTCGGATGGCCATCCTTGTTCTGGCCAGATTCTCTTATCATGAATTATCGCGTGTTCATCTAGGATTTACGCCACCTAGGACCGCTACAGATTATGCTACCTATTGGACAACGCCCTTTTTCCACGTAACGATCTAATCGATCGGCTCCCTACAAATCCTAGCTCATTGTGTGTCGGGTGTCATACAGCCCAATCACGAATGTTGCTACTCTGTGCTAGGTCCACCCTAGGGTGTATCAAGCCCTAGGGTGTCAACCACTGACACCATTTCAAGCACGCACAGTGTACAATTACTGGTGCCCACGCCTGCTTTTTCAACTCCGGACTACGTGCACGACCATAGTCCGCCTGAACCTACAATGGCGCACCAAACTCAGCCGTCATTTTGGTCGCTTACAATCAGCCCAGTAATCATGCCCCACCCTAGCCTAGTCCCTAGGGTATCGTGATACATCCAAGAGGGTTACTGCTGAAAGGACCGCATAACTAGGGTTTCCATCCAGCAGGATAAGTGTTGTCATCTAAATTCAAGACTTAACCCCTATCAGTCTAGCATGTCCAGTTGGTTAAGTGTGGTCATTCAAGTTCGTGACTTAACCCGTCTACATGTCATGTCAAGATTGGCTAAGTGTTGTCATTCACGCTCATGGCTTAGCCCTACGAATCACGTGTCAAGTTGGTTAAGCGTATTCCAGCGGTTCATGACTTAACCATATCCAAATCATCGTGTCAAGTTGGTTAAGTATATTTAGGCTTAACCCCATCAAATTACCGTGTTAGATTGGTTAAGTATATTCAAGCGATTCATGGCTTAACCCCACCAAGTTATCATGTTAGATTGGTTAAGTATATTCAAGCGATTCATGACTTAACCCCATCAAGTTATCATGTTATATTGGTTAAGTATATACAAGTGATTCATGACTTAAACCCATCAAGTTATCATGTTAGATTGGTTAAGTATATTCAAGCGATTCATGACTTAACCCCATCAAATTACCGTGTTAGATTGGTTAAGTATATTCAAGCGATTCATGACTTAACCCCATCAAGTTATCTTGTTAGATTGGTTAAGTATATTCAAGCGATTCATGACTTAACCCCATCAACTTACCGTGTTAGATTGGTTAAGTATATTCAAGCGATTCATGACTTAACCCCATCAAGTTATCATGTTAGATTGGTTAAGTATATGTTAACCTAACCCGATCCACTAGTCAAATTATAACGGTTAAGTGTTACCCTCATGAGTTTACTTAACCTTACCATGCCTCGCGTTATACTAGTCGGGTGTTATTGACCCATTCAGGTTAAACTAACCCATCCTCTAATCGTGTTATATGGTTAAGTGTCATCTAGAAATCAAGTCCGGTTTTACTTAACCCGCCCATCCACGTTATATTGGTTAAGTGTCATTAGTCAAATCAAGTTACTTAACCCACCTGTCCATGTCATATTGGTTAAGTGTTATTAGTCTAATCAAGTTACTCAACCCACCCGTCCATGTCATATTGGTTAAGTGTTATTAGTCTAATCGAGTTACTTAACCCACCCGTCCATGTCATATTGGTTAAGTGTCATTATTCTAATCAAGTTACTTAACCCACCCGTCCATGTCATATTGGTTAAGTGTCATTAATCAAATCAAGTTACTTAACCCACCCTCCATGTCATATTTATTTATTATTTACTAATGCATCAACCTCTCACATTGGAATTATTTGTGGTCACTGGATATGCCGGGCGGTTCCGGGCAGAATTACACCGCAAATCCATTCCAACCTCGGGTTCATGCATTACCACAATCTAATCTTTGCCTACGACCTCTCACATTAGACTATTATTGTTGTGGTCACTGGATATGCCGGGCGGTTCCGGGCAGAATTACACCAAAACTCAAGTCTAACCTCGTGTCGAAGACATCCTTTAGATTGTTAGTTACATATGTGTCATCTAAGTAAAAATCCCCACTTTACATATTACTATACATATGCCCAAGTTCCACCTTACATGCCCATGAAAATATGTACCCAATACTAGCCACTTTACATATGTCCAATTCTCGCCTATTTGCATGTATGTCAAGTTTATGCCAATTTTCCCAAATCAAGTTCTAGCAATAATTACATTTTGTCACATTCATGCCCAAATAACCCACATCATGGTTCATGTTCCCAATTCCCCTTATGCCTAATTTACATAAGCCCAATCCCTTGATTTAACTTACATAGTCCCCGAAACTCGCGATTTAATTCATATGCCAATTCATGTATGCCCAAACTTGCAAATTACATTGGCACTACCCCAAATTTCCCCGTATACAAATCGCACGTAAACCATAGTTTAGGCCTAGGTCCGAAATCGACCAAGGTTCATCAAAAGAAAATAAATAGGGGAAGGTAGAAACTTTGCATAAAACAAGATCCGAGAGAAAAACAACATTACATGCATGATAAGGACATGAAAGAGTGATTTGCAACATGCATAGGCCCAAATTAATGTCATAGCAACATCCCCAAAGGTCAAGATCAAAAATGAACAAGAATGAGCATAGATCGATTATCATGCATAGATCAAATTTCAACTTTATCACATGTCATATTCACGTTATCGTTTCAATCTAAAAGCATCTAGAACTTACAAAGCATGGCTAGTGAATTAGGAGCTAGAATCGTCATAGAATCGTTGTAGAAGCTCTAGGAATGATGTAGCAACACTAGAGGCCTTGAGAAATAAGTAGTTCCTTTGATTTGATGAAGAAAGATTGCTCCTTTGACTTGAATCAAGTTTGCATGCTTAGGCCTTTGAAGATGAAGATGGAGGCCATGATCAAGAGACATTTGGGCAGCACTTTGTTATTAGGATGATTTTTAGTGATTTAGGTTAGGTCTTAGGGTGTTTTTATAGAGGTTAGGACTAGTTTAGTCCATAGGATTATCCCTAGTTTAGATCTGAACCACTGAAAATCGTCACAGGCCAGCCAACCAGACCACACAAGCAAGCAGGTGCACCAGGCTAACCTGGCTCGACCAGGGAGGTCGACCCCCAGGTCGACACCCAGGTCGACTGGGCAGTCGACCTGGTCCCTGGGGGGTCGACTACCCAGTCGACCTGGGGTAAGGCGGGAAATTTTCCCGCCCAATCTGCTTGGAGCTGAATTTTGAATTTTGAGTTCGAATTTGAGCTGTTTTCGTTTTCTGATTTTTCATGAAACTTCTAGAGGCCATATCTCGGTCATATGGACTCCGATTTACGAAATTTCGGACTCGTTTCCAACCAGAATTCTGAGACGAACGCAACGGCGCAATCCGTTTCGCTTGATTCTTTTTTTAAAATTTAATTCTGCCTTGATTCTTGTCTTAACGCATTATTAAAAATTCGGGTTGTTACAATATATGTATGTACGAATATATATTATAGTTTGTTTTTCTATCACAACCTATACCATAGGCATTTTACAAACTTAACCAAGTTTGCCTAATATCAATAAAATGTTCTCTTTTTATTACAGTTTACATTACATGTAAAATTAGCATAAAATTATCGATTTTTCTCTTTTAACCATTCCAATTAATACAATTTCCCAACGTGCATAGTCTAAAAGAATTATAATTAGTTATAGAGCCACTCTAATTAGGTCGTTGGTTCCTGTAAGGAATTACATTTGCACATAATAACAAAATAATATAACGAGATGGAATCTCACGCAGCGCAACAATAAAATATAATAATCAAAATAAGATGTACCATTTAAAAAAAATCACATGTTCAATATACAAAATACCAAATCCACGTGTTTACAATGGCATATAATCATTATTTACCATCATGTGCTTCCTACAATAAAAGAACAATAATAGCTAATAACATAATAATAGTCTCGTTGCCTCCTTCATCGTCTCTTCCATGATGCCTACGCCTTGCCTACTGACCTGTTGCGTATGTTTAGGAGAGGGGTTAACAGATAAAGTTTTACGGAATGAAAATAACATGTTTTTAAAGACTATACTCTAAATTTGGAAGGTTATATACTTCAACATATGTCTACGACATGCACACACAAAGGTGTATTTTAATTAATGAGATGGACATCAGAATCAATCACTTAAGACCTTCATTAATGTATTTAGGGTGGATCAACGATCACTTAAGACCCAACGAGGTGGACATCCCTTGTCACTTAAGACCTATTCTAGCATATTTATTAAGGGTGGATTCTTATTATATCTTATGACCCTAAGGCGGACCCTCACCACTTAAGACCCCATTCTAACACGTCAATATCATAAGTGTATATATATATATATATATTCTCACAAGTAATAGGGGAAGTAGTACCTCGCCACTTAGTACCGGTTTAGGGTAGGCCCACATATAGTCATTTAAGACCCCTCCGGCGGACGCCACATGTTAATACTTAACTGATATTACGGTAGTAGACCTATGCTGGTAAAGATTTCCCTTTGAAGGTTGTTGATTAACTTGCATGTTATGTCCCACGAGCACCAAACCCGTCCCTAGGTTGGCACTCACATAGCTCCTCGAGGAAGCAGACATTTCAGTAAACTACCCTACTCCGTTGTAGCCATGACTAGACCACTCTAGAGAAGGACTACCCATAGACCACTTTGAATCTAATAAGGGAGGTTCCTCATGACTTTGGCCTAAATCGATGGAATAAACCTTCAGAACAGGCCTAGTCCTAACCACTTAAGACCCAAAAATAGACAAGAAGAAAGTCAGCCACTTAAGACCTTATCCAGGCAGGTAGTAAGCTTACCTATTCACACATATAATATATATACATATATACACACTAGACCTCTCACATTAAAAAAACTACTTGTAGATGCTGGATATGCCAGGTGGTTTCGGCAGACTTCTATTACAAGGAGACATAACCTCTTGTCATAATGTACTAAGTGTAATGGCCTATCTCTCACATTAGCCAAACTCACTTGTGGTTGCTGGATTTGCCAGTTGGTTCCAGGTAGACTTTTACCACAAATGAAGACTAACCACATGTCTGTGTGTCATTTTTTAATATTTATTTATTTATTTAAGCCATTCACACGAGTAACAATTTGTAACAACCCAAATTCCGACAGACCGATTTTTTTTCCAAAAACCCAATCCATCGAAACCCGAGTTGGTTTGCTCTGGTATCCTACAGAAAAGACAGAGGCATAAAACATGTCAACGTTTGGAAAACATCTCACGGCGGAAGGAATAAAATAAAATGTAGTTGGAACATAGCTTTACCTTAATAATAATACTGCTAAACCAATATCCAAAGCTATACAATCTCTGTCATGAACCTAACCTGCGAATGTTATGAGGAGGGGGTCAGAACATAAGTTCTGTGTGAATGAATTTAAACTACACTTCATGGATAATCCTACACATACCGTTCAATTATATTTTCTTATTTGTGTTATTAGCACTCAAGGCTTACACACACGTCACACCCATCTACTCTCTAGTAGATTAACCTAATATAGTGTATATGTAGCTTCCCCCAATTAAGGTATACTCCACTCGCATAGTCTCTACCGTATGTATGTAGTAAATTATCCAATGGTGCATGTCGTATGTATATCAACGCTACGTTTGCATGAAACTATCATCACTGTGTTACGTAAGCGTTTGGACTGCCATTCTAGATCCTACTAGATTGTGTCATCGAATAATGCCCTCTAGTCTATGTTACACCACCCAAAGCGACATGAGCGCACCTAGACTTTCCCCACGTACGTATCGTCAATCGTACTCGATGTCTATTTGCACATGTTCTCTATATGTGCGCCCGAGTCCCGTGGCAGGGCTAATCAAGAAACACGGAACTCGGTCGGGAGCTTTCCGATATCTGCCGATTTCAGATGCTAAGGTATGCTTTTACAGTGGCTATGGTCCCACTAGACCCCTCCCTCAACTAATAAATGAAAGGCACCCAAGAAAATAAAGAAAGAGAACAGTAACCCCGGCCCCCTTTGCCCTTCAATCCTATTGGTCAACCTCACCCATAACTAGATAGCAAAGTATATGGTCTTTTGGAGTTCTCCTCCTTTCCGCTTCACGTACTGACTGAAGATGGTAGGTAGATGACGAGTTGCTATCACAGGGCACTAAATGGACTCGCCGAATCACGCTGGTCCATCTTAGTCTTTTGATTGCCCCTTTTTATTGCAATCAAGGCATACTCATTGGTTCACCCACGCAGACCTAACCTCTGTGAACACAGGAGGATCATCTGCCACTCACAGAGGAATACCAAGAGTACCCTACGTCCTTGGAAGTCGCGTGCTTCTTAACCCAGTCCGTTGGAGCCTACAAGAATATCTTGATGGTCATGCGCTCCTCTTTGTGTCTTTTGACATCCCGATGATCTACCCCTCATGGTAAATCATCCTTTAACGTATGGACTGGTCCAAGCGCCTCAGTTTTATATGTCATTAGATCCAATGTCTAACCATTAATTACGCGCTTGCGCCACCTCGTGAGTTTTCACATTTAACTTGGTTATTCTCCTTCTCATTGATTTCCTTTTCAAGTTTACCAAGTTACCCTCGCTTATTAATGTTTCACATATGACTCGTTGCTTGTAAGTTTCATTAATAAGCTTTGTACCCCATTATCCATCCTAACTTATTTTTTATATAAGTTTTTCCTCATATCTATCTTCTTATTCAGTAATACTTCCATCTATTGATGTCGCCACAATACATCGTTGTTTGCTTAGTTTTCTTAACTAAGTCTTATTACTTAGTTTTCTTAACTAAGGCTTATTACTTATTTCTCTTAACTAAGGTTTATTACTTAGTTCTCTTAACTAAGGTTTACTACTTAGTTATCTTTATCGTTATTTACTTAGTTCTCTTAACAAAGGTTTTCATATCATAACTCATGTTATGTTTATCAGCAGATTACTCATTATCGCTTTGTAGTTTGTATTCAACTTATTTTATAATATAAGTTGTCCCATTCTTTAGTCTTATTATCATCTTCCCTTGTCCCTAGGACAAGTCTACCTATTATCTGACTTTCATATTTCCCCTATATGTTCATAATAGGTTGCTATCATTCCCCATTATGGCATTAATTAAGATTAACTTAACCTTTCCCATTTCTTTAACACGTTTACTTAACCCCTACCCAATCCGAATGGTTCGCAACACCACTACAGATTTAATTGGGTTAAGTATTCTAATTCATTACCATGTCCGATTATGGTTATAATGGGCTAGACCTCCCACATTAGGCCTACAACGTATGGATGCTGGATAAGCCAATCGGGTCCGGACAGTCTTATTCCATAGTTGGGTCTAACCTCATGTTTTAGCCCGATTCGTACTTACATACTCAGACCTGCCACATTAGGTTCAACGTAAGTGGCTGTTGGATATGCCGGTTGGGTCCGGGCAGACTTCCACCACTAATGTAACCTAACTTCGTGTCATAAGTATTCCTAACTGTAATAACTAAACATTCCATTATTAATTAATTAATTAGTTAATCAATTAAACCTTTCCCTATTTGAATTGCGCCTAATTCACTATTCAAATTATAGACTTTATGCCTCTTTTTAATTCACTTTTAATTTTGCCTATATCATAAATTAAGGCATATATATATATATATATATATATATATATATATATATTTATGTATAAATATATGTTGCCCCAACCCAAACCCACATATATTTTCCATATTATGCCTAAAATTCATATTCACATATGTTCTAATTTATATACCAAATCACTATTTAGACATGTCCCATTTCATACCCAAATTATCAAATTTCAGATCTTTAAACTTAATTTGGTCAATATAGTCATACAGTTACTCAAGTCATTCCTTGTACATAAATATGACAGTTTTTCATGTGAACTGTATAATACTATGACTAATCCGATTACATGTTCAATGTTATTCTATAAATCATGTAAACGTTCAACTGTTTAAATAAACACATTATTGATGTCATGACATGCTAACCATTCCCATAATTTACTATATTCAAGACATGAGTTCGCAGATCTATTTACGTTTCAACTTGTTATAATCGCAGTTTATAGTTAAACTTGCAATTTCACAATTTACATATATATATATATATATATATATATATATATATATATATATGGGAATATAGAGGGGGCTTATTAATGGCGACAGGCATTTTCATCTGTTTTCGTCATGCATGAGCTTCCCCAAATTTTTAATTCATCTTCCACCTAATATCAATTTCCTCACGCTAAATCAGGATCTAATTATGTCTTCAACCTTCAACGAAATTCTCTATTTCGTTGATAAGCCTTTAGTATTTCATATTTTTTTCCAAAAAATAAAAATCAGATCTAGGTTATTTACAACCGCGAATCTTGGTTAGATCTGATCTTCATCACCAACGTGGATGCGGTTTCAATTCCAGATATATGTGGTGCCTTCATAGATCATCCCAAATCAAGTCGCCCCGTATATTTAACTACAAATCTATTTTAGATATCAGTTACAAATTTGTTTGAGAATAGGAGATCAAGCCATTGGGGGAGTTGGGTTCTGGCATCGCCAACACAATAGTGGAGCGCTTGGCTCAAGAGTGATGAGGTGGGTTTGGGATGCAGACCTCATCACGGGCCGAATATTTAAATTATCTAGTATTCCCTTTTTTTTTTGTTTTTTTGCATTTGTTTTATATTTTTTGTTTTAGTTTGCAAAGGTTAGTATGCTAACCTATTCTTTGTAATGTTTTTTTATTAGATAATAAAAGTTAACCAATTTTCAGTATATATATATATATATATATATATATGGGAATGCTAAACGATAGCAATAACATTATCAAAAATGGTCATAGTTTAATTCCACTCACAATGATTTGCTTCCCGAATTCTGGATCTGGTTTAACATGCCATTATTCTCTTCTAATTGGATTTAGAATCTCACTTAGATTGGATCTAAGAGAAGAGTAGTTGCAGATGTTGAATTATAGATCTTTAATCTCCTTTTATTTTAGTTGAAGAAGAAGAAGAATAGGTTGGAGTAGCTTCATGGCATCGCCATAGTTTTAGGTGAAGAAATGAATGAAAATAGGGTCTTATTTATAGATGTAGTAGAAGGGTCTGAACCATCAGATTTAATTAAATCAAATCGAAACGGCACACATTAGTAAAGAAACGTCATACGCACACGCACTGAACCATGCTAGGTCCAAGCGCACATTTTTGACTGCGTTGATTGTTTTGCTAATGTTTACTAATTAAAGGTTTATTACTTGCATGTTATACCTCCTTTAATTAGTTGTGTGTGTTATACATCTCAATCAGGTTTGAATTGCATGCTCATATATGCATGCCTTTTAATGCAATTAACTCATTTATTATGAATTTCAATTTGTCATATGTATAAGTACATACACGTGTACTTCTGATTATTTGAATTGCATTGTTTCTACGCTTTTTTTTCTTGCATGCATATTTGATTTAATAGCATTAACCTTCCTCCAAGTGTGGCTTGCTGATTTATACTCTCTCTTTTTGAATTGCATGTATATATATACATACATGTCTTATATTGGCTATTAATTCATTGTTGCATTTTAATGTCTATTACATTTTTTTCTTAATGCATCACACACATGCACTATCTTTCTCTTCAATGCACTAATTTTAGTGCGCTTATTATTCACATATTTTCTTTTGGTTGCACTAATTGCTCACTACTCTAATGCATACATTTTTAATGTTCTCTTTTTAAATGCATTAATGTTTTCTCTACCACATATGTCCACTTTATTGAAATTATGTATCACCATTACCTTATATATATATATATATATATATATATAGTACGGCATACTTTCTTCCTTTAACTATTTCATCGTAGCAATCCTCTAATTGCTTTGCTTTGATTGCACGTAATCAATCAATTTACTTTTAATGCATTTATTAATTATTTATTTACATGCATTTTTGTATTAATTGTGTGTATTTTCTTAGCACATTAATCTCTCTTTCTCTTACATGCTTTTATTATCTTCATTGCACGATGCTCCCTATTTAAACACTACTGCATGCATTAATTTATTCTTGCATATGTCTATATGTACATAATTAACTACATGTGCCAATCCACTTCTTTCTCTTTTCATGCATTTTCCATGGCGTTTCTTTATTAATTGCTTTGCCACATATGCCATAAACTACATTAATGCTTTTTATTGCAATTTACTACGTTTGCATTGTACCTTCTTTCTAATATATATATATATATATATATATATATATATATATATTGCATGCAATTCATTTTCCTTCGTTTCAATGCACTTATATATTATTATTATTTTAGACTTCCTTTAAATTATATATATATATATATATATGTACATAATATATATATACATATTTGCATACGTTTAATTGTCTTTAAAATGCGGGGTGTTACATTCTCCCATCCTTAAGGAATTTCTTCCTTGAAATTCGATGAGGGTAAAATAAATAATCCCTCGCATAATATACGTCCATCGTGTGTGCATCCAATTTTTGCAAACATTGTGCACGTGTGCAAAGTGAAATACATCATAATAATGCATGTATGCCTAATTTGGTACCACCTATGTGTATGCAAATTTCTCAAAAACATTTCCAAATCATGATGCTCACATCCTAAATATACTTGCAGTTCTATATGAATGCAATATTTTTGAAAATCAAAACACTTTTCACCCAAATTTTCCCACACTCTTATTGAATAAGAGCGTAGTTCATCCAATTGTTGCATCCAAAATCCTACCAACCATCATTAAATTTTGAAATTTAGAAAAATCTAATTTTCTAAATTTGATTTCTTATGTTACAAAAAGGTATAAAACAGAAAAAATTTCGTCTTCCGCTTTTCTTTTATGTAACTTTTCTAGTTGTACTTGGATTTTATGTAACTATTCTATAAAAAGTTTCCTATTTTCCTATCCAAGCGCAACTTCATAAGAAAATTTTATTTTCTTTTTCAACTTATCTTGGAAAATTTTCATTTTTATTCATCTTCTCTTAAGATTTCCATTTTCTTTTCCCATCATGTTTGTTGCTGTACTGAATTCATTGTTTTCTTCTTAGTTAGGCTATTCTCTTTCTTAGCTTATCTTTCCATTAAGCCTCTCCATCTTTCTACATCCTACACAGCTACTACCAAGGGCCAAGAACCATAAGACTATTTCACTAAAGAAAAGTCCAAACCCAACCCTCAACACTTACTTGCCCTTCCACTATCTAGTAGTCACTACTAATCCTTGCTGTGTATTACTAACCTACATTTTTTTTCAAGCAACAACTCTCGGTCTCACAATGCTTGTGCATTCTACGGGAATTTTCCACTATTCCAAGATGGTCCTTGCTATTTACTTAAAGCCTCGAACTTCTTCTCGCTCTTTCTAGGCACTAATCCTTACCTAATCCATTCTTTTTTTTAAAACATGGTTTGGCTTTTCTTTTATTTTTTCTTTTTTTTCATTACATTTTCCTTCCAAAAATTAAAAATGCTAAAACTTTTACTTTCTTCGCCAAAACTTACTTTTGCCAAATCATAAAAACATGTTACAACATTAAAAAAAATGCAAAACATTTTTTTTAAATCACACAACTGGAGTAGACAATGACAACTATTTTCTTAATTGGGTTTCCAAATTACCTAGGCCTTCCTAGATACATCCACGAAATCGTTTCTCCCAACGATATATATTCCTAATCCATTTTCCATAATTGAACCTTTTTCAAATTTTTAAGGCTTCCCTACTAAACCCACTAATCTCAGTTACTATCGTATGGGATACATCTTTTTCTAATACCAATCATTTTGTACACTTTCCACCCAACATATCTAAGGGTCTCAAATTTCCATGTTCATTCTTTTAGTGTACAAAACAGAAATCCCATTTCTTTCCATATTCTACTCTTTTTACCTAGTGGGTTCCCTTATGGATCTAGGTTTATATATATAATATATTTATATTTTAAAAATACAAATACGCTCTCTCATTATCTATATAGGAATCCTAAACCGAAGCTCTGATACCAGATGTAACAACCCGAATTCCGACGGACCGAATTTTTTTCCAAAAACCCAATCCATCGAAACCCGAGTTGGTTTGCTCTGGTATCCTGCAGAAATGACAAAGGCATAAAACATGTCAGAGTTCGGAAAACATCTCATAGCGGAAGGAATAAAATAAAATGTAGTTGGAACATAGCTTTACCTTAATAATATTACTGCTAAACCAGTATCCAAAGCTATACAGTCTCTGTCATGAACCTAATCTGCGAATGTTATGAGGAGGGGGTCAGAACATAAGTTATGTGTGAATGAATTTAAACTACACTTCTTGGATAATCCTACATATACTGTTCAATTATATTTTCTTATTTATTAGGTTATTTGTGTTATTAGCACTCAAGGCTTACACACACGTCGCACCCATCTACTCTCTAGTAGATTAACCTAATATAGTGTATATGTAGCTTTCCCTTATTAAGGTATACTCTACTCGCATGGTCTCCACCGTATGTATGCAGTCCGTTATCCAATGTCGCATGTCGTATGTATATCAACGCTACGTTTGCATGAAACTATCATCATTTTGTTACATAAGCGTTTGGACTGCCATTCTAGATCCTACTAAATTATGTCATCGAATAATGCCCTCTAGTCTATGGTACACCACCCAGAGCGACATGAGTGTACCTAGACTTTCCCCACGTACGTATCGTCAATCATACTCGATGTTTATTTGCACATGTTCTCTATATGTGCGCCCGAGTCCCGTGGCAGGGCTAATCAAGAAACACGGAACTCGGTCGGGAGCTTTTCGATATCTGTTGATTTCAGACGCTAAGGTCTGCTTTTACAGTTTCTATGGTCCAACTATACCCCTCCCTCAACTAATAAATGAAAGGCACCCAAGAAAATCAAGAATGAGAACTGTAACCCCGACCCCCTATGCCCTTCAATCCTATTGGCCAACCTCACCCATAACTAGATATCAAAGTATATGGTCTTTTGGAGTTCTCCGCATTTCCGCTTCACGTACTGACTGAAGATGGTAGGTAGACGACGAGTTGCTATCACAGGGCACTAACTGGACTCGCCGAATCACGCTGGTCAATCTTAGTCTTTTGATTGCCCCTTTTTATTGCAATCAACGCATACTCATTAGTTCACCCACGCAGACCTAACCTCTTTGAGCACAGGCGGATCATCTGCCACTCACAGAGGAATACCAAGAGTACCCTACGTCCCCGGAAGCCGTGTGCTTCTTAACCTAGTCCGTTGGAGCCTACGAGAATATCATGATGGTCATGCGCTCCTCTTTGTATCGTTTGACATCCTGATGATCTACCCCTCATGGTTATTCATCCTTTAACGTATGGACTGGTCCAAACACCTCAGTTTTATATGTCATTAGACCCTATGTCTAACCATTAATTACGCGCTTGCGCCACCTCGTGAGTTTTCACATTTAACTTGGTTATTTTCCTTCTCATTGATTTCCTTTTCAAGTTTACCAAGTTACCCTCGCTTATTAATGTTTCATATATGACTCATTGCTTGTAAGTTTCATTAATAAGCTTTGTACCCCATTATCCATCCAAACTTATTTCTTATATAAGTTTTTCCTCATATCTATCTTCTTATTCAATTATACTTCCATCTGTTGATGTCGCCACAATCCATCGTTGTTTGCTTAGTTTTCTTAACTAAGGCTTATTACTTAGTTTTCTTAACTAAGGCTTATTACTTATTTCTCTTAACTAAGGTTTATTACTTAGTTCTCTTTAATAAGGTTTACTACTTAGTTATCTTTATCGTTATTTGCTTAGTTCTCTTAACAAATGTTTTCAAATCATAACTCATGTTATGTTTATCAGCAGATTACTCATTATCGCTTTGTAGTTTGTATTCAACTTATTTTATAACATAGGTTGTCCCATTCTTTCGTCTTATTATCATCTTCCCTTGTCCCTAGGACAAGTCTACCTATTATATGACTTTCATAGTTCCCCTATATGTTCATAATAGGTTGCTATCATTCCCCATTATGGCATTAATTAAGATTAACTTAACATTTCCCATTTCTTTAACACATTTACTTAACCCCTACCCAATTCAGTTGGTTCATAACACCACTACAGATTTAATTGGGTTAAGTATTCTAATTAATTACCATGTCCAATTATGTTTATAATGGGCTAGACCTCCCACATTAGGCCTACAACGTGTGGATACTGGATATGCCGGTCGGGTCCGAGCAGTCTTATTCCACAGTTGGGTATAGTCTCGTGTCTTAGCCCGATTCGTATTTACGTACTCAGGCCTCCCACATTAGGTTCAACGTTAGTGGTTGTTGGATATGCCGGTCGGGTCCAGGCAGACTTCTACCACTAATGTAACATAACCTCGTGTCATAAAGACAATTACAATTCCTAATTGTAATTACTAAACATTCCATTATTAATTAATTAGTTAATCAATTAAACCTTTCCCTATTTGAATTGTGCCTAATTCACTATTCAAATTATAGACTTTTATGCCTCTTTTTAATTCACTTTTAATTATGCCCATATCATAAATTAAGGCATATATATATATATATATGTGTGTATAAATATATATTGCACCAACCCAAACCCGCATATATTTTCCAATTTATTCCTAAAATTCATATTCACATATGATCTAATTTATATCCCAAATCACTATGTCCCATTTCATACCTAAATTATCAAATTTCAGATCTTTAAACATAATTTGGTCAATATAGTCATACACTTACTCAAGCTATTCCTTGTACATAAATTTGACAGTTTTTCATGTGAACTATATAATACTCTGACTAATCCGATTACATGTTCAATGTATTCTATAAATCATGTAAATGTTCAACTGGTTAAATAAACAAATTATTGATGTCATGACAGGCTAACCATTCCCATAATTTACTATATTCAAGAAATGAATTCGCAGATTTATTTACGTTTCAACTTGTTATTATCACAATTTATAGTTAAACTTGCAATTTCACAATTTACATACATACATACATACATACATACATACATACATACATATATATATATGGGAATGCTAAACGATAGCTATAACATTATCAAAAAATGTCATAGTTTAATTCCACTCACAATGATTTGCTTTCCGAATTCTGGATCTGGTTTATCATGCCATTATTCTCTTCTAATTGGATTTAGAATCTCGCTTTGATTGGATCTAAGAGAAGAGTATTTGCAGATATTGAATTATAGATCTTTAATCTCCTTTTATTTTAGTTGAAGAAGAAGAGGAAGAAGAAGAAGAATAGGTTGGAGTAGCTTCATGGCATCGCCATAGTTTTAGGTGAAAAAATGAATGAGAATAGGGTCTTATTTATAGATGTAGTAGAAAGGTCTGAACCATCAGATTTAATTAAATCAAATCCAAACGGAACACATCAGTAAAGAAATGTCACACACACACGCACTGAACCATGCTAGGTCCAAGCGCACATTTTTGACTGCGTTGATTGTTCTGCTAATGTTTACTAATTAAAGGTTTATTACTTACATGTTATACCTCCTTTAATTAATTGTGTGTGTTATACATCTCAATCAGGTTTGAATTGCATGTTCATATATGCATGCCTTTTAATGCAATTAATTCATTTATTATGAATTTCAATTTTTCATATGTATAAATACATACACTTCTGATTATTTGAATTACATTGTTTCTATGCTTTTTTTTTCTTGCAAGCATTTTTGATTTAATAACATTAATCTTCCTCCAATTATGGCTTGCTAATTTATACTCTTTGAATTGCATGTGTCTGTGTGTATGTGTGTATATATATATATATATATATATATATATATATATACATACATACATACATACATACATGCCTTATATTGGCTATTAATTCATTGCTACATTTTAATGTCTATAACATTTTTTTCTTAATGCATCGCACACATGCACTATCCTTAATGCAATACTATCTTTCTCTTTAATGCACTATTTTTAGCGTGCTTATTATTCACATATTTTCTTTTGGTTGCACTAATTGCTCACTTCTCTAATGCATACATTTTTAATGTTCTCTTTTTAAATGCATTAGTGTTTTCTTTACCACATGTGTCCACTTTATTAAAATTATGTATCGCCATTACCTTATATATATATATATATATATATATATGTATATATATATATAATACGGCCTACTTTCTTCCTTTAGCTATTTCATCATAGCAATCCTTTAATTGCTTTGCTTTGATTGCACGTAATCAATCAATTCACTTTTAATGCATTTATTAATTTATTTAGATGCATTTTTGTATTAATTGTGTGCATTTTCTTAGCACATTAATCTCTATTTCTCTTACATGCTTTTATTATCTTCATTGCACGATGCTCCCTATTTAAATGCTATTGCATGCATTAATTTATTAATTTATTCTTTCATATGTCTATATATACATAATTAATTACATGTGCCAATTCACTTCTTTCTCTTTTCATGCATTTTCCTTGGTGTTTCTTTATTAATTGCTTTGCCACAAATGCCATAAACTACATTAATGCTTTTTATTGCAATTCACTACATTTGCATTCTACCTTCTTTCTAATTTTATATATATATGTATATATATATATATATTGCATGCAATTCATTTTCCTTCATTTCAATGCACTTATATATTATTATTATTTTAGTCTTCCTTTAAATATATCTATGTACATAATATATATACATATTTGCATACTTTTAATTGTCTTTAAAATGCGGGGTGTTGCACAATTCATATGGAGCATTTTCAAATTTCTAATCTTATCCTAACGTATTTATTACGCCACTATTACGTTTGATTACGCTGATTATGCTATATAAAGATATAATTTATTACTCGTAGTAAACACTAATTTATGTTCGAATTAAGAAACGTTCTGGTGGTGAATTTTGTCAATCTTTTTCACTTACAAGGTATACAAGCCCAATTCCCATACTAAACTGCTCAATTCATGACATAATTAATGACAGGCAGCAAATGGGAAAATATCAACATAAATCATTCAAACTTGTATCCTAGGTTTGTTAGAAATATTTAGATAGTGAAAGAGAAACAAGGTGTTACATACATACATAATCAACATATATAAAATATATGTATATACACACACATAGATTTTTGTTTGAATCAAATTTACCCTTTTTCTCTATTGCACATATAAACATTAATATTTGATTATTTCAAATATGATAACGTTCAAATTCTCCAATAAGAATGAAGATATAAACCTATCCGAATTCGAAAATCAAACTAATTCTTAACCCTTTTATACCACAAACATTTTTAATTGATTTTTCATTGAAACGGGCAACCTAACCAAACAAAAGAAAAATCACCAAATCATTCCTTAAACATAACCAAATAATTCATAAACCGACAATATTGAATGACAAAATTTACGGCAAATAAAGATTGGAGAATTGTGGGGTTTTATCATGATATTATCATGAAAAAACAAACTTCCTTAGGCATACAAATCAATATGAAATCTACAAAACATAAAGTTTAGTTTAAGCGAATATTGTTTCCACTCACAGTGATTGAGGCAAAGGAAATAAAATTGATTTCTGTTAACGTGAAATCAACGTCGTTCTCTAACCTTACTACAAATCTATATAAGTGAATACTAGAAATTGGAGTCTAACATATAGATTATAGAAATTTCGTAATAAAAATCTAAATAGAAATAGAACAGATATAAATTAAGGATAGAAGAAGAAACCTATTTTAAACCTAATTTTTAGAATATCAGCAGCATAATGGAGCAACAAGAGAATGAGAGGGTTTAGGGAATTGTGAGGTGAATGAGGTGGTATTTATAGGAGTGTAAGTTAATGACAACCATTAGATTAATATAAATTAATCTTAAATGTCCATTTCCTATAAAACCAGCCTAAGCACTAGCCTATCCCACCCTCATCATGCCTATGTCGCACTAGGCGGTCCACACCCACCCACGAAGGGAGGTCGACCGATGATCGACCCTCTAGTATCGACCGCTCTAGGACGAAAATGCCCAATGAGCTCGGTGGTGTGTGTTTTTAATTAATTAATTTATAAATTACCTTTTATTATTAATTCCATTCTTTTGTAATTAATTCTTTGTCCTCTTGATCTTATCTATTTGTTTGAATTTCAAATTCACCTAAGGGAATGTTTTATTATTCTAATTATGCCATTATATCCCTTTGAAATATATATATATTATTAATTCAAACACTTATCTGTATACAATTACCCTATGATTTCATTAAATTATTATTTCTTCATACTGACTCCGTTTTAACATATATACATGAAAATGTATCACACTTTCGTCACGAATCCAAATATAATAATTTTGTCACCAAATTCTTATTTGTCCAAAATTTCCATTTTCCCACCATTTTATATTTATTGCTTATTTAATCCATTAAATTTCTTAGTCCATTTAGTATATTTTTACGCAGTGCTACATTCTCCTCCCTTTAAAATAGATTTCATCCTGAAATCTGTATGAAGGGAAGAAAAATAAGAGTTGAACATCCATGTTGTACACCAATGTTATTTTTAATTCATCCATAAACATCCATGACTCATAGTGATTATGTACTACAGACTTACTAAAGTGAGCACTATCCTAGCGTGTCTGTGTAATAAGTGATGTAGTATGTATGCAAAACACACTAATATGCATGTATTTCTATATGAGGGCGTTGTACAATTGTGTTGCATCCACTTCCCTGACATCCAATTTAGCAACCGCAATGCATCCATAAATGTAACTTAGAGGAAAAATTACTCGAGAAAAGCTCTAGGTGGGTCTGTATCATCTTATCCCTATACTCCCAAGTTCTTTCCATATGGTCATCTTCTCATCGTACTCGGACAAGGCGAATGGTCTTATTGCGGAGTCTTATGATTCCATGCTTTACAATCTTTGAAGTGGCATGAGGCACCCAAGACTCCAATTCGACGCTTCCTTTGTCCCCAATCTTGTTAAGATCAAGTCTAATAGCAGAATCATGAAGGCACTTCCTTAGATAAGATACGTGAAAAATGTAATGAATTCCCGATAGTCGCTCTAGAAGATTCACATGATAATCCAAAGATCCAATCCTCTTGATGATCCGAAAAGGCCAAATAAATCTAGAAGCCAACTTCCCAGTCTTCCCAAACTGGAAAGTCTTCTTGAGAGGGGAAACCTTTACAAATACCAAGTCTCCTACACTGAACTCAAGTTCCCTCCTCCTCTTATCTACATATGAATTCTAACAGTCTTGGGCTACCTTCATCCTCTTTCCAATCAAAGAAATCTTCTCCGTGGAATCATGGAGAAGTCTAGTCCGAGTAGATATCAATGGTTTCCAACCAACAAGTTTTTGATTTGCATGGCCACCATAAAGTGCTTCAAAAGGGGCCATACCAATCATCGGTTGAAAATTGTTGTTATACGCAAACTCCACAAGCGACAGGTGCTGCTTCAAAACTCCTCCAAGGTCGATAATGTAGGATCTAAGCAAATGTTATAGGATCCAATTGATTCTTTCTATTTAGCCATCGATCTGTGGGTGATAGGTTTTACTTAAGTTGAGCATTGTCCCTAATCCTGCTTATAAAATTCTCAAAAACCCACTTGTTAATAAAGGGTCTCGATGTTAATAAAGGGTCTCGATCGCAACCTAACTATTTATCTGACATACAATTGGGTCAATGAAGCCGCAGTCTTATTCATCTTGATTGGTATAAAGTGAGAACTCTAGGTCAGATAGTCCACTATGACCCAAATAGCTTCATTTCCTCTCTGACTCCTTGGAAGCCCATCAACAAAATCCATGGAAATATGCTTCCCTTTCCATATAAGAACTTCTGAAGGTAGAAGTATTCCTTTGGTCCTTCCTTGCTCTGCTTTAACTTTTTGGCACGTTAGACACCTTGCCATAAACTCAGCTATCTCTCTTTTCATCCCTTCCCAATGGAAATTTCTCTTCATCCTTATACATTTTATCTCCACCAGGATGTATGGTCATCCTCGACCTATGGCACTCTCCTAAAATTGCCTTCCTCAACTCCTCATCCTTAGGTACACAAAGTCGCCCATCCCTAAGCAAACTCCCATCGTCATTGAGCGAATGTCTAACTGAATGAGGAAAGATCTCCCTCTTCCCCACTTTCTCTTTCAAGTTTATTTTCTCCTTGTCAATATCTTGCATACTCAATATCCTTTCCATTAAAGAAGGTCTAACTAACATAACTCCAAGAAAACTACTAGAAGCTGCAGTTAGCGGTTGCAAGTTAAAGTTGGAGATTTTTCTCCAACTGTTTCCATTCCAAGATGCATGCCTTCTACTTGACGCATCCGCTATGACGTTCCCTTTCCTTTGGGTATACTGGATCATGAAATCAAAAGAGGCAATGTATACCATCCATAGTCGTTGTCTTTAATTCAAATCACTCTGAGATAATAAATACTTTAAGGACTTATGGTTAGTGAAAAGCTTGAATTTATCCCCTAAAAGATAGTGCCTCTACATCTTCAAGGTGAATACTACCGTAACCAACTCTAGGTCATGAACTGGGTATCTTTCTTGTGGTCCTTGAGTTGTCTACTAGCATAAGCAACTACCCTTCTTTCTTGCATGAGAACTGCTCCTAAACCAGTTCTGCATGCATCAATGTAAACTGTAAACATTTTTGAACCATCGAGGACAATGAAAAGTAGTGCACTAGTCAATGCTTCCTTCGATTTCCTAAAAGCCACATCGCACTTATCACTCCAAGAAAATACTAATTTCTTCTTCGTCAGTTGGGTTAAAGGGGTAGCGATCGTTGCGAAGTCCTTAATAAACTTTCGGTAATATCCTTCTATTCCAAGAAAGCTTCTCATTTTTGTAGCATTTCAAGGTATTTTCCATTCCTTAATTGCCTCGATCTTTACAAGGTTAACTGCCAAACCTTTCCCGACACAATATACCCCAAAAATCTAACTTCTTTACTCCAGAAAGGACACTTTGAAAACATAGCCTTCAACTAATTTCCTCTCAAAATTCCTAGGACCTGTCTTAAGTGACTTTCATTCTCTTTATGGTCCTCAGAAAATAAAAGGATATCATCTACGAAAACCCCTGCGATCTTATTCAGAATGCCCCTAAACACTCTACTCATAAGGTCAACCAAAAAGGCGAGTGCATTCGATAGTCCAAAGGGAATAGCTTCCCATTGGAATATTCCATCTGGCATCCTAAATGCAGTTTTATCCTTATTTCTTCTACAATCCTCAATTGGTGAAATCCAGTTGTAAGGTCTAATTGGGAAAATACTCGAGCTCCTCCCAAGTGGTCAAATAGATCATCAATTCTAGGTAAGTGGTACCTATTCTTCTTAGTTGGTTTGTTTAGCTCCCTATAATCCACACAAAGTCTTAAGGATCCATCATCTTTGGTAACAAACACAATAGGTACACCTCACCCAAACATACTTCGTCGGATGAAGCCTTTCTGTAGCAACTCCAAAATCTGTTTATCCAACTCTCTTCTTTCTATAGGCACCATATGCCTCAAGGGTAAAGCTACTAGTCTGACATCCTTTTCTAAGTCAACACGAAAAGTGATCTCCCTATGTGGTGGAAGACCCATGACTTCCTCAAAGACATCCAAAAACTCACATACTATATGGACCGAAGATGGTCCTTCTGAACTAGGAGACAAGGCACAAAATAGTCCTTTATCCTTGTTTCTAATATTACAAGGGATTCTCAAACTATGTCCTCCTCGGGTCTAAAGATGAACAACTCTCTTGTCGCAATATAGAATTGCTCCATAAAATGATAGCCAATCCATACCTAGAATAAGGTCATACCCCACAAAATCCAATGCATGTGCATCGCAAAGGAACTCGACATCGTTGATATCCTATATTAGGTCTTTACAGTTCAACTCAAGATACTTATTTCCTCCGATAGGGTTGGCAACCTCCATCAGATTACTAGTGATGGATAAATAAAGGTTCAGCGAATCAAATAATTTCTTTAAAATAGAAGAATGGGTCGTTCCAGAGTCAAACAAGGTACATACGAAAATTCCTAAAATAGAAGTTATACCTTCAAGTGCGGGTTGTCCTTGATCTTTTGTGGGTTGGCTCTGTATTGGTACTGCTTCCAGTGTGTAATTCTGACTATGTTGAACAACAATGGGCTTTGGGCAATCCCTAGATAAGTGTCCTTCTTCATGGAAATTGAAACATCTCCCCTTAAACTCCTTTTTTGCCAAACTAGTCCTGTAGTCTTTAGCCTCATGGCCCTTATGATTGCACCTTGTACAAGTATTAGATTCATTCTTGGACTTGCCCCATTTCTTCTTGTTTTTCCACCATCCTTTCTTCTTATTTTTCTTAGAACTAGAATCTCCTTTCCCTTCTTACCACTCTTGTTCTCTTTATATCCCTCAACCGCGCATAAGATGGCAGTCTCTACAAATGTCTCGAATGTTGCTTTGAATGTTACTTGGGCCATCAAAGTCTCTTTTAATGGGGAATTCAATCCCTTGACAAATCTTAAAGACTTTTTCATTAGGGTATCCATCAAACCCTACAAAACTTGCATATGCCGATAAATTTAGCTTTGTAATCCTACAGACCCAGATGTCCTTGTTTGAGATGGATAATCTTCTCTACTTTGATCGTCATCTCAACATTAGGTAGAAACTTCACATCAAAACGGGTCTTGAATTCAGCCTATGTAAATACTCAGCCCACGTTCTCTTTGAATACCAATTCTCTTCCCTTTAAGTTCCAGGCTGCAACTCTCATCTTAATCTATTCCGACCATTCCGTGGCCTCAAAGATCCTTTAACAGTCCATTATCCCAGACTGAGCCCCAACAAAGCCCTCTGTCCCTAAGAATGGCTTCCTGCCAAGGTTCGATAAGTCCTTATAAAGTCTGGGAAAATTAAATGCTACCTCATGGCTTGAGATGCAAGCTCCGCTAGAGCAGGATTGGAGATAGGGACTTGTTCCATAGTCTGGAGATACTGTTGGAACCATTCTGGAAAACACCGAGGTCTTTCCTGATTTCCACGACCGAAAGGATTATCAGCCATTCTACTATCTGAAAAAGAAAGGAATCGCCCTTCAGGGGATACTCCATAGATAGTATTCAAGCCATAAAGGAAAGAAAACAATAAAGATGCAAAGTATAGTTGCGTATGCCTATTGGGGTGTAATAATATATAAGTGCATATAGAGTTGAAAACCTTTTTCAAAATACAAATACGCCTCTCATACGTATATTTTCCCTATAATCGAGTAACATATGCTCTAATACCAAATGTAACAACCCGCCCGGAGTGGGCACAAGTTTCAACTGAGAAAAGGCCCATCGAAATTTTGAGCCACTCTAAATAGGTCGTTCGTTCCTTACAGAAACAACATTTGCATAAAATAATAGAATAATATAACGAGATGGAATCTCATGCAACGGAACAAGAAAATAAAATAATCAAAATAAGGTGTACCATTTATTAAAAAGAACATGTTCAATACAAAAAAATACCAAATCCATGTTGGATCTAGATTAACCCTAGAGGGTGGGGGGTGAATAGGGTTTATCACAGTTTATCGTTGAGTTAAAAATCTGACGGGATATTAAAATAATAAACAGATCACAGAATGTAGTAGAAATAAAAGTGCAGAAAATAAATCACACACATATATACCCAGCTTTGGCGAAACCCTGCCTACTGTTGCATTCCTAAGGTTTCTACTAGGTAAAAGAACAGATCCCACATACAAGACCATGTACACTCGCGAACCCCTCGCTCCTATTCTGATCCTACGCTCAAAACCCTAGACTGACAGATATTCCCTCGACCAGATTTTCCCATATTACAAACCCATAACATGTAACCCTAGATTTTACAGAATCTAGAAACTATCAGTTAAAGCCCTAACTGAATCCTAGAATTTTACAGACTCTAGTAACTGTTGGACTGATTTTCAAATACAAAACAAAATACAAAATCGTAAACAAAAATTAAAACCCTAGGAGATAAGAATAAAGGGTTATCCCCTTTTCACTTCAAAGATGGCTTGGCTGACCACTTTAGATTTGTGTCCACCCATATTTTCATTTATCTCCTGATCATTCGTCTTACAAAACATGGCGGCGACACTAGGGTTTTCCCAAATCGATTTGACTCTTGATGCTTCCTCAAATCTGGATGAAACTTTTGATGCTCGAATCCTTGTCGATTTCTGATGCTTTGATTTTGGGCTTTGTTCTCTCTCGAGATCGAAACAGTGAGTAATTTTAATTTTATTGCTTTGAAAAGCTTGCAAGCTATTTTTTGGTTTCGATGTCCCTTTGCCAATGATGTAGATGGTGTTAAAATAGTTATAAAATCCCAATTCCTATGATTTCAACTTTAATGACTTGCTCTGATTGCTTCGAATTGATGCCGTGTATATTCGATTGATGAGTGATATTGGGAATCAATTATTGCCGAGAGTTTTGGAAATATTGCTGAATTGCCAGGTTGCAAATTTGTCCAAATTAAAACCTCTTGCCATATATAAAAACTCTGGTTCAATTCTTGTATTGAAACTAGTCGGTTTTGAAATATTTGCAGGATTGATTGTGAGAAATCTAGTCTTGATTTTTTGTCTTCAATGAATCTACCAAATTGATTGATTTACAAAAAAAAATGTGCCCTTAGAATTTCTAATTTGCTTGACAATTCCCAATATAAAATCCATGATGTGATTTTGGTCTTCAAAAATATTCCTTGCTATATGTATGCCCTGATTTTGTCTCTGAATATATATTTGATCTTTGCAATTTATTGTACTTCTGCAGTTTGAAAATGTCCCATGCAAATCACAAGGTCTACTGATTTATTTAAAACTGGAACACCATAAAAGTTGCCATAGGAAGAAATCCATTAAAAATTGATCACCAATCATGTTGGTAGATTCCTTGGGAATTTCTAGAAACAAATTAATGTATTCCCTTGCACTTTAAACATGTGATATCTGGAAATTTATGCTTGGCCCAAAATTTAAACTGTTGCCAAATTGACGATTGCCCCCAAGGATAATCATTGATAAACAATTCCATATATTTCTGTAGTTGCCAATGAAGAATTAATTTGGCACATTTGATTTCAATGTGTGAACACGCTTGCGCTTGTCTCTTATTACATGTCATACAAGTTCATGTGAAATCATTTGAGAGCACCACTTTTGTACCATGTATATGCTAATGGCTCTCTTGCATTTGTGCACTAAACTGTCATGCTTCACCAAGTCTTGATCATTGAATTTTTAGCTTGTGTAGTTGCTGCACCACCACTATACTCTGAAATGCTTCATGTAGCTTATGATATGCACCATGACCATTGTTGTGTGTCTCTACATTCATGCTTGTGCATGCTTGAGCACATCACTTTGATTTGCCCATTTTCCATAGCAGTTGCGCTGTCATTTGTATACATGCTTGTTGATTAGTGTCGTGCACTTGTGTTGGTCTGAAAGTGAATTACTTGTTGTGCCACTATTTGTGAAAGTTTACCATGTTTGCATGTCCATTGGCTCAAGTAAACTACTGCACCATCCATGCTGAATTCCTATATACTCATGTGTGCTGGTCTTTCACTTACATGTCTTTGTTGCCATATGTGTTAAGCTGACCTAAACTTGTGTTCTTGTATGGCTATTGTTTGTATAAACTGAAACTTGTGTGCATTTGTGCTTTGTTCCTGTCATGATGCTTGCCATGTCGAGCTCCATACATATAAGTTTGTTGTTTTATGAACCATCCATGAGCTCGACCATTTATTAGCCATTTCATTTTGCATGTATGCTATGTGCTCGACCATGTTTGTACATGAGTTGACCATGCTGCACTGAGTCGAGATGGTCCATGTGGCTACTCCTCAGTTGCACACTGGATTGGCGAGGTAGTGCACACGCGTATGCATATACACGTGTGTATATGCAGCCGTCAGATAAAATTTCCTATCCCTTTGCTATACATATACAAACTGACTAGACACAGATGAATAAGATCAAGTCATGCAAAATGATGAGAAACACACAAGAAATCTGAGGCAAATAAATTTTTAAAAAATAAAATTTATATTCACATGTATTTTGAAAATTATTTTTGTTCCATATACTATATGTGTGTGTTTCTGTATATGACAGGTATGGAGATGATGATTGGACTGATAGTGAAGATGCTGTGAAAACAGATTTCTGGACAGTGAATGAAGCAGTGTCAGTAAATGTGTCTGTGTATATATGACTTGTATAGACAAAGTGATTGTATGAGTGTTGTAGAGAGAATTGTACTGATATTTGTAACAAACAAGTTTGAATGAAATAAAATATTATTTTATTGTGTTCAAACAAACTTGTCTATCGTATTTAATTTATTTACAAGTACAATATCATGTGTAACATCTGTGAATGTGTACAAATAGTGGAGTCAAATAATATGTACTGTTCGAATGTTGAAATATAACAATTATATTTAAATAAAATACTGTGTGAATGTATGAAATTCTGTACAATCGTATTCTATTTAAATATAAATATTATATTCCTGTCTGTCATGTTATATAACAGAACAATAACAAACACATTTATATTAATATATAGTTGGTTGTTATCATCAAACAAAAATCATATAATTGTGTATACAACACCGTTATATACAACAATCTCCCCCTTTTGATGATGACAAACAAATATGAAGATTTTGAATATAATTAATGTGTTTGAGAGTGAAGAACTGAACTCCCCCTATTTGAAAGCTCCCCCTACAACAGAAACTCCCCCTATAACTGTGCATGAGTGAAGAAACATAAAAATTGAATAAATTTTCAGAATTAAAAATATTTAAAAAATATTCACCTATAAATCAAAATCTCAATCCATTCTCCCCCTTTTGTTATCATCAAAAGAATATAGAATTTAAAATATAGTTGAAAAATGACTAATAACTATAATTTCAGCTGAAAAGGAAGAGCGACCACCATAAATCTCAATCAGTCAAACAAAAATCATAATAAACTGAGAATAGGTGGCATATTTTGCATTTTAGAGAATGACGGATTTACGATGAATTTATAAAAATGGAGAGAGTTTAAAAAAATATGAATATTTTCTAATTATTTCCAAAAGAATAATATACAATTGAGCACAGAAACAGTGATGGATTTGGACTATAATTATTAATTCAATTTAAGTGAAAAAATCGAATATTCTCAAATCCCAAAGCTATCAATCAATAAATCATAATACGTCATAAGATTTCAACACATTTCACAGATTAGAATATGGATTAATAGGCTGGTTTTTAAACACCAAGGAGAATTTCATATAAAATTTTATTTATTCAAATTATTTTCTTTTCTTTTTCTTTTAATTTAAGAGCACCCTGACCACACATAACCAGAGCTTGGATTTTTAAATGAGGTCAGTTGCAGCTTAAATATAAGTAATCTCATAACTATGCATAACCAGAGCTTGGATTTTTAAATGAGGTTAGAGAAACACTTATGAACATTGTATATTTATCGCTTTCAACTTCAAAAGAAAAACTCCTCGATATATAAAACTAATATGAATGATAGAAATGTGGTAGGTACCGAAATGGACTGTGAAATAAATTTCTAAATTAATTATATTATGAAATATGACCAACTGTACTAGGATCATTTAAAATTTTCAATTGTCACTAATTTTGAAAAAATAACATAGTCCCATCTCTATCATAATTTTTTCCACTGTTTATTCAAAAAGATTTCAAAACATATTAACCCTCCGTATTTATATAAAATTATCGTGGATGACAGAATGATGATAGATAAAGGAGATGGTCGTGAAATAATTGTCAAATCAAAGATATTATAATAAACATTCAACCATCATGAAAATCCAAATAAAATCTCCTCTTGTTGTGAAATATACTGCAGTCACAATTCATCACAATTTCAAAATCTGATAGTAATTTTGATGAATTATAAATATAGTTCAATATGGATATTGATTTCAATTTATGAATGAATAATCAATAAATAACTTTAAAATTGAAAATCAATTAAAAAAGGAAATTAAAATGATTTATACAAGACAAGAGGGATTAACAACATATACAAAAAAAAATCAGCACTTCTGATACTAATTGGTGTCCCTATTAATGAGGATTGTAACAAGACACTGGAGACAAACTAGGATATCACGGATAAACAGAAAGTTATTCACAAAGCCCAAGCAGACAAAAAATGACAATTCAAGCATATCAGAATCAGTAATCAGAGCAGCACACAGTTTTTCATCAAAAGCAAGCAGTTAACAAACAAATTTAAAAAAGCAATATCAGAGCAGCGCAATAAAAAAAATATATGAATCAGACTTGTCAGAAAATGTTTCACAGAAGTTCTAGATGGTCACAAAAGATGATTCATGATCCATTGATTAAAAATACCGTTTATTTGAAATCATTTGAGGAATATGGACTCTCAAGATTCAGTGAATCAATCACACCAGGTTATTAATTTCAGATTCAAGATATGTGTGAGATTCAATAAACCAATAATTTCAAACGATTTTAAACAAATAGATATTCAAATCAAATAATCATGAAAAAACAGTAAGTTTCAAATTTTTCAAAGATTTTTTCACGAAATTTTCTAACAGGCACACATGAATAATTTCAGATTATTTACATCAAGATTGAGAGATAATTCATGATCCAAATATAATGGTTTATTCGAAATCACTTGAACAAATGTAAAACGTGAGATACAATGAATCAATCACACAAGATAAATAATTTCAGATCTGAGAGGTGTGTGAGATTCAAAATGTAACACCCCGCAATTTTTCTAAGTAGCAAATAGGTAATAGTGCATATGTATATTTTAATATAAAAGTTAATAATATGTAAATAAAAAGAGTAAAAAGAGAATTAGCGCATGTAATTAATTATGTGCATATGCAAGAATAAATCAATAAATAAACAAAAAGAAGAATTTGTAAATTGATTGTAAAATAAGGACGTGCAATCAAAATAGAAAGAAAACAAATGTCAAAAGAGTTAAATGCATGAAGGAAAAAGATTAATATGCAATGCATTAAAAATAGTACAATATAATGTACTAATTAGAAGTAAGAAGAAAGGAAATTGAATGAGTTAATGAGCGTACAATTCAAATTTTGTATACATAATGTAATGAGCAATTAATAAATAAATTTAATTGCGTGAAAATAAGAAAGATGTATATATACATACACATAATGGCTAAGAATTTAATGCATGCAATTAAAAATGTGTAGATGCATGAACCAAAATAAACATAAATTTAATGCATGGAAAAATATAAGAGCATTAGAAAAATGCAACAAAGAATTAATACAATTCATATTGTATATAAAATAATGGAAGGATGCATTAATGGAAAAGAAACCGCATGTAGGAAAAAGGAAAGGGTTATATATGAATAAAGAATGATGCATTAAATAAATTTAGTTGTATGAAGAAAATGTATGTGACAATTAAGTTGCTGCAATAAATAAATTAAAAGGAAAATTTATTGAATATGAAATATGGGCGTGCATTTAGAATAGAGGGAAAGCAATAACTGTAAAGATAAATTAATTAAAGAAAGGAAGATATGCAATATATCTAATTGCACAAAAGAAACGTCATAAGTGTATGAAAGGAAAAAAAATGAGCAATCAATTAACCTACTCTAGAACATTCTTTTCTTTAGCGCGGTGTAAGGTTTAGATGAATTCTATTTTAATCCTAAGACCCTAGTTGTTTTAGCCTACCTATAAATAAAACTAAAAACCTAACCCTAAAATTTACAATCCCAAAGCTACGCTAAAGTTGTGCTTCTTCTTCCCCAAATCTTAAATCTACTCTCTTCCCTTTCTTTTCAAAATCTATTCTTAAATTAAAAGAATTAGATTTAGAATTTCTTCTATTTCAAAATAAAGAGAAAAAGGGATTTTAGATCTACAAATCTACGCCGCAAAAAGGGAAGAACTTTGGATGCTAATCTAAATCAGACCTAGGAAAGCAAAAATCACTATGAGTGGAATTAAACTATGACTTTTTGATAATGTTATAGTTATCGTTTAGCATTCCCATATATATGTAAATTGTGAAATTGCAAGTTTAACTATAAATTGCGATTATAACAAGATGAAACGTAAAAAATGAATGGATATGCGAATTCATGTCTTGAATACAGTAAACTATGGGAATGGTTAGCATGTCATGACATCAATAATTTGTTTATTTAGCCAGTTGAACGTTTACATGATTTATAGAATAACATTGAACATGTAATCTTCTTAGTCGGAGTATTATAAAGTTCACATGAAAAATTGTCATATTTATGTACAAGGAATGGCTTAAGTAAGTATATGACTATATTGACCAAATTATGATTAAAGATCTGAAATTTGATTATAAGTATAAAAATAGTTTGGGTATGAGATGGGACATGTCTAAATAGTGATTTGCGACATAAATTAGAACGTATGTGAATTTGAATTTTAGGCATAAATTGGAAAATATATGTGGGTTTGGGTTGGTGCAATATATATATATATATGCCCTAATTTATGACATGGGGCATAATTAAAAGTGAATTAAAAACAGGCATAAAAGTCTATAATTTGAATGGTGAATTAGGATAATTCAAATGGGGAAGGTTTAATTGGTTAATTAATTAATTAATAATGGAATGTTTAGTAATTACAATTAGGAATTGTAATTGTACTTATGACATGAGGTTAGGTTACATTAGTGGTGGAAGTCTGCCCAGACAGGACCGGCATACCCAGCAGCTACTAATGTTGAACCTAATGTGGGAGGTTTGAGTACGTTAATACGAATCAGGCTAAGACACAAGGTTAGACACAACTGTGGAATATGACTGCCCGGACCCGACCGGCATATCCAGCATCCACACGTTGTAGGCCTAATATGGGAGGTCTAGCCCATTATAACCATAATTGGACATGGTAGTGAATTAGAATACTTAACCCAATTAAATCTGTAGTGGTGTTACAAACCCGTTGAATTGGGTAGGGGTTAAGTAAACGTGTTAAAGAAATGGGAAAGGTTAAGTTAATCTTAATTAATGTCATAATGAGGAATGATAGCAAACGATTATGAACATATAGGGGAAATATGAAAGTCATATAATAGGTAGACTTTTCCTAGGGACAAGGGAAGATGATAATAAGACTAGAGAATGGGACAACTTATATTATAAAATAAGTTGAATACAAACTACAAAGCGATAATGAGTAATCTGTGGATAAACATAACATGAGTTATCATTATAAAACCTTAGTTAAGAGAACTAAGTAAATAACGATAAAGATAACTAAGTAGTAAATCTTTGTTAAGAGAACTAAGTAATAAACCTTAGTTAAGAGAAATAAGTAATAAGCCTTAGTTAAGAAAAATAAGTAATAAGCCTTAGTTATGAAAACTAAGAAATAAGCCTTAGTTAAGAAAACTAAGCAAATAACAATGGATTGTGGGACATCAATAGATGGAAGTATAAATGAATAAGAAGATATATATGAGGAAAAAATTATATAAGAAATAAGTTAGGATTATATAAGAAATAAGTTAGGGTGGATAATGGGGTACAAATCTTATTAATAAAACTTACAAGTAATGAGTCGTATATGAAACATTAATAAGCGAGGCTAACTTGGTAAACTTGGAAAGGAAATCAATGTGAAGGAGAATAACCAAGTTAAATGTAAAAACTCACGAGGTGGCGCAAGCGTGTAAATAAATGGTTAGACATAGGGTCTAATGACATATAAAACTGAGGCGCTTGGACTAATCCATACGTTAGAGGATGAATAACCATAAGGGGTAGATCATCGGGATGTCAAAAGACATAAGGAGGAGCGCATGACCATCTAAATATTCTTGTAGGCTCCAACGGACTGGGTTAAGAATCACGCGGCTTCCAGGAACGTATGGTACTCTTGGTATTCATCTGTGAGTGGCAGATGATCCACCTGTGCTCACAGAGGTTAGGTCTGCGTAGGTGAACCAATGAGTGTGCCTTGATTGCAATACTTAAGGGGCAATCAAAAGACTAAGAAGGACCAGCGTGATTCGATGAGACCAGTTAGTGCCATGTGATAGCATCTCGTCGTCTACCTACCATCTTCAGTCAGTACGTGAAGCGGAAAGGCGGAGGACTCCCAAAGACCATACACTTTGCTATCTAGTTATGGGTGAGGTTGGCCAATAGGATCAAAGGGCATGGGGGGGCGGGATTACAGTTATCATTCTTGATTTTCTTGGGTGCCTTTCATTTTTTAGTTGAGGGAGGGGTCTAGTGGGACCATAGCCACTGTAATAGCAGACCTTAGCATCTGCAATCGGCAGATATCCGAAATCTCCAAACCGAGTTCCATGTTTCTTGATTAGCCCTGCCACGGGACTCGGGCACACATATAGAAAACATGTGCAAATAGGCATCGAGTACGATTGAAGATACGTACGTGGGGAAAGTCTAGGTACACTCATGTCGCACTGGGTGTGTAACACCCCATAATTCTGTAACACTAGGATTCACAAATCAAGGCAGAATTAAATTTTAAAATCAAAATCAAGGGAAATGGGCTGCGTCATTGCGTTTGTCTCGGAATTCTACATGAAAATGAGTCTGAGTTTGTGTAAATCGGAGTCCGTATGAGGAAGATATGCCCTCCGGAAGTTTCAGCGAAGTTCAAATTTCAAAACAGACTCAGAAGCGGGCTGGGCGGGAAATTTCCCGCCCAGGACCCAGGTCGACCTGGGTACCCAGGTCAACCAGGGGGTCGACCTCCCCCCCCATAGGTCGACCTGGGGGTCGACCTCCCCGCTTTTTCCAGATCTGCAGCCTGGTTCGTTTTTCTGTATTCGGACGCCATTCTGACCAGATTCATTGACTTCGACACTATGAAAACACCCCTAGGCCTCAAATTTTCTCCTCACAACTTCTCTATGCCTATACTCTGCTCTAATTCTAATTAAAATAAAATAATACGAAAATCCAAGACAAGGTTATGCTGCTCAAGTTTGTCAAAAAGAGATTCGAATCAAGATTAAAGCTTCAAGATAAGAATCAAAGGCTAACTCAAACGGTTTCGAGCAACGTCGCACGAATCATAGCAACGCCATCTTTCTATTCTAAAAACCGATCAATGTAAGTCAGCTACTTTTTAGATTTGAACGTTTTCTCTATTCGTGACATGAAATTAAAGGAATAAAAGAATATGCCAAATCTTTCTATTCGAATCAGTGCTTATATCTTTGGACTTAATTAAGAACTGTTATGATTCGATGACCAATGAGACTGTGACTATGAAACTACGGACCTTAGAACCTTATGCCTCTTTGACTATGAACATTGCCTATGACTATGAACACTGCCTATGACTGTGACTCATGACTATGAGAATTATTTCCTTGACTATGAACACAAGCCTATGCCTTTGATTAGGAAACATAAACTATTGCCTATGACATAACCACTGTGATTAAACACCTATGATTCATGACTAGGAAAGTGTTGCTTAAGTTTTGTGACTATGAAATTGGGTCTAAACCTGATTATCTATTCTGTCTGTTCTTGGTTTTCTTTGGTTTTAGATCTTGGTAATTTACCTATTCAGTTAGGTCTACCCATGTTCTTGAACCTACGTCGTTATTCAACCCTTTTTATGTCATAAGATTTTTAGACCTGTAGGCTTTCGATGTTTTAGATCAATTTCAGTGTAATTCGTTAGGTATGTAATTAGTAAATTATCATTTTATGCCAGTTATTATGTCTATCTTTTTCGGAGCATCTTTGGTTCATTCCCTATTTTCTACGAATCTAGATTTATCTATAATCTAGATTGTATCACGATTATACGAACGGTGGGAATACGATTTGGGCAAAATATGAAATTTACTAAAAACGTAGTTTTTAACTTGGAAATTGGCATAAATTGGGAACATGTATTATGGCATGTTTATAAAAATGCAAATTGGATAAATTTGACATGAATTATAGGATGTGTAATTTGAATCTAGTATTGACTTGTAAATCTAGCATTTACATGAATTGTGAACTAGAATAATAGGTCTAGTTTAACATGAACTGGAATTAGAATGTTAAATCAGAATTGGATTAGCTAATTTGGCATGATAAGTATATTGGCATAAATTTGAAATTGGCCATAATTGGGAGTACTTGTCAGGTTTAGCAAAATCATGGTTAGTGACACTTAATTTGGTATAGTTTACATACCAAAAAGGCATAAATATGATATAGAGGGGAAAATGGGCCATAATAATAAATGTTGACAATTTACATTAAAAGAGTAATTAGGTAATAAGTAAATTAGGAATAATTTACTTATATAATTTGTTCTAAATGAGAAAATGAAAATTTAGACAAATTAAAGGTTTTATTAATGACATCTCTTTAATTAATACACCAGAAAGTTCTAGGGTGACAGAGAGGATAGTGTCTAGGCTTGGGTTTGGAAAATACAAGTTTCCTGCTCTCCCTGGCTATCCCTAACTGATCTGACGGACAGGATGGTTAGTTTCAAAACCTGATTTGAAAATTAATCAAAACCCTTTTGAACTTAGAAAACACGAATATGCCTAACCCGAGGTTAGACTGGGTTGCGATGTAAACCTGCCCGGAACCAACCGCACATCCAGTAATCGCAACAATATCTGTCTAATGTGAGTTGCAGCGGCTTTAATTTATTTAGTTAAAGCTAAAACAAGAATGGTAGGGTTAAGTTAACTAAGACACTTAACCAATTCAACATGATAACCAGACCGGTGGGTGGGGTTAGGTTCATACAGACACTTAACACATTTAAGCTATAATGGGAGGGCTAAGTCCATAGGGACACTTAACCAACTTAACATGGTAACAAGACAAGATTTGTAGGGGTTAAGTAACTAAGAAAACACTTAGCCAAATTAACATGTTAACTAGACTAGAAGGTGGGGTTAAGTAAAGTTAATACACTTAGCCAAATTAACATGTTAACTAGACTAGAGGTTGGCGTTAAGTAAAATTTAATACACTTAGCCAATTTGATATGTTAGCTGGGCTAGACCGTAGGGTTAAGTAAACTTGAACACTTAACCATCAGATTGTGATAAAGGAATAGGGTTAAGTCTAAAACATGAAGGGATAATACTTAACCATTAATAACATGTTAGTTAAAACAGACGGGCAAGGTTAAGTTAAAAAGGAACACTTAACCAATACAGGATGAACGGGTAGGGTTAAGTAATAAGAAATACTTAACCAATATAACTTGGTTTGTGGTAGGGTTAAGTCAACATGAATTACTGATAACACTTAACCAGTTTAACAGGATAAATGAAGAGGGTTAAGTTAGCTTGAATTGACTAATGACACTTAACCAATCCAAATTGACGGGAAAGAGAACTAAGTAGTAAACCTTAGTTAAAAAGAGCTAAGTAGTAAACCTTAGTTAAGAAAACAACGATTCTGGAAACTAAGTGGTAAACCTTAGTTAGCAAAACTAAGTAGTAATTCTTAGTATAACACGGGAAGGAGCGAATGTCCGTCTGAGTAAAAAGAAGGCTCCAATGAATTGGGTTACGAAGCCCGAGGCTTCGAGGGGATGTGAGGGTACTCTTGGTATCCCTCTGTGAGGCTGCAGATGATCCTCCTGGGTTCACAGAGGTTAAGGTCTGCGGTAGAAGAACCAAGGGTATGCCTTGGTTGCAAAATATGGCAACCTAAAGACTAGGATGGACCAGCGTGATTCGGCGAGAAACCGGTAGCCCTGTGATAGCAACTCGTCGTCTACCATCCATCTTGAGTCAGTCGAGATACGTGAAGCGGAAAGGCGGAGAACTCCAAAAGACCATATACTTGCTATCTAGTTATGGGTGAGGATGGCCATAAGTTAGTGGGGCATAGGGGGCCTGCGTATAGTTCTCATTTTTCAAGGTGTGCCTTTCATTAGTTGAGGGAGGGGTCGAGTGGGACCATAGCCACTGGAATAAAAACAGACCTTAGCATCTGCATCGGCAGATATCTGAAAGCTCCCGACCGAGTTCTGTGTTTCTTGATTTGCCCTGCCACAGGACTCGGGCCGCACATTACAGGACATGTGCATCTAGACAAGCGATAACGATTCGCGATACATGCGTGGGGAAGTATAGGAACATATACCACTCTAGGTAGTGTGTCCTAGACTTGGGGGCATCGTTCGACAGGTAGCATAATCCCTAGTTGGACTAGGTGGCAT
The DNA here is from genome assembly GCA_030737875.1 of Allium sativum. Lineage (NCBI taxonomy): Eukaryota > Viridiplantae > Streptophyta > Magnoliopsida > Asparagales > Amaryllidaceae > Allium > Allium sativum. The sequence continues at coordinate 741,384,752 of CM060916.1, read as the reverse complement.
AAACCCTGAATCCGAGAAGCGTTCAGCAGATAACGTAAACTCTAGTTGAATCTAGAAAGCACTTGATAGAAAACCCTAGATTAGATCTAGGTGATAAATAATAAATGTATGCCTGAAGGCAATGGAAAATACAGGAATTGGGATCACGTTATCGTTACTAGTTGGGACACTAGTTAGGTGGTGCAGAGATATAGAAACCAGTATAACAAGGAAATAGCGAAGTGGCGAAAGTATTAGAGCATATCCAGTTTATCTTATCTTAGCATATCTTGTGATTATCTTGTCTAAATTTGCTGACCCTATCGTCATGGTGTTATCTTGTATTCAGTTAATTCATGTCGTTTTGTTTTTCCATGTTCACATGCTAGAAGTTACTGAACATACTCAGGCTTTATGTCTGACTCTGTTTTTCTTTCGTCTTCTTTTCTTCCGTCCCCCCCCCCCCCAGGTCGTAAAGAAGGGAATAGTATAGCTCAGGTTAAGTTGGATTGTCACTCTTTCCCAGCTTGAAGATTTGTCGAAGTTTTGCTTGGATTCTCTTTTCAGATGCTATGGCTGGCTCTTGCTACATTGGGGAATATAAATGTTGTTTTATGCTTCTTTATTTTGTAAGACAGATGATACTCTGATATTATAAAGAAATCGTTGTACAAACTATTTTATCAATAAAGCAAAGTTTTATTTTCCGCTGTTGTAATTTTTGTCTGTCTTGTAATTTATCTGCATCTTTTACCCTAAATGCTCCACAGAACTTAGTGCATTCCCCTTGTGAGTGACACTAACGGATGTTGGGTGTTACAGGGTGGTCTACCATAGACTAGAGGGCATTATTCGATGACAGAATCTAGAAAAATCTAAAATGGCAGTCCAAACGCTTACATAACACAGTGATGATAGTTTTAGGCAAAAGTAGCGTTGATATACATACGACATGCGACATTGGATAAGGGACTATGTACATATGGTGGAGGCCATGCGAGTAGAGTATACCTTAATTGGGGGTAGCTACATATACACTATATTAGGTTAATCTACTAGAGAGTAGATGGGTGCAACGTGTGTGAAAGCCTTGAGTGCTAATAACATAAATAACCTAATAAATAAGAAAATATAATTGAACGGTATATGTAGGATTATCAAAGGAGTGTAGTTTAAATTCATTCACACAGAACTTATGTTCTTACCCCCTCCTCATAACATTCGCTGGTTTGGTTCATGACAGAGACTGTATAACTTTGGATACTGGTTTAGTAGTACTATTATTAAGGTAAAGCTATGTTTCAACTACATTATATTTTATTCCTTCCGCTATGAGATGTTTTCCGAACTATGACAGGTTTTATGTCTCTGTCTTTTCTGCAGGATACCAGAGCAAACCGACTCGGGTTTCGAGGGATTGGGTTTTTGAAAAAAATTCGGTCCGTTGGAAGGCGGGTTGTTACATCTGGTATCATATCTTCGGTTTAGTGTTCCTAGGGAAATAATGAGTGAGCGTATTTGTATTTTCAAAAATATAAATATAAAAATAATATATATATATATATAGGCCTAAGTCCATAAAAGAACTCACTAGGTAGAAAGAGTAAAATATGGAAAGAGTTGGGATATTGGTTTGTACACTAAAGGAATGAACATAGAAATTTTAAGACCCTTAGGTGGTTTGGTTGGAAAATGTACAATATGATTTGGTATTGGAGAAAGTATCCCATAGAATGGAAACTGAAATGTTAGTATTTCATAATAGTGGGTTTAGAAGTGAAACCTTATAAGTTAGAAAAAAAAAGGTTAGAATGTGGAAAATGGATTAGGAACATATATAGTTGAGAAGTGTCTAGGAAAGCCTAGTTGAGTTAAAGACCCACTTTGAGTCTAACCCAATGATTAACTTTTAAGAACTTGAATTTGTAAAAGTTTTGGCAAAGGAGCTTGTGGTGTTTTCAAGTTTTAATCTTAAAAGTGTTTTTGATGTTTGAGGAAAATATGTAAAAACACATATTTAGTGCATGTTGGGTTTTAAAGCAAAGTGGGGTATATATTTTGTAAAACAATGATTACTTGTTTTAAAAAGAATTCTCTCATGAAAAAGTTGCATTTTGAAAAGGAAGTTTTAAAATATCTATTATGTTAACAATAAATTATGATTATTGATCTATAAAGAAATTTTGTTGGGAGGACAAAATAAGCTGTAGAGAGTAAGAAATGAGTAGATTTTTACACCTTGTAGAAAGCGGCCAAAATTAACATAGGTAGAAATAATGTGAACCCGATTAAGAAGTAGTTGACCTTGTCTACTCCAGTTTTGTGATTTGAAAAAAAAAACTGTGTTTTGCAATTTTATTTTGAGACATGTTTTTATGGTATGGAAAAAGCAAGTTTTGGAGAAGAAAATAGAGTATTAACACTTCTAACTTTCGGAAAAAAAATGTAATGAAAAGAAAGGAAGCCAAACCATGTTTTTTTTTTAAAATAGAGTAGGTACGGATTAGTGCCTAGAAAGAACGAGAGAAATAAATAGCAAAGATCATCTTGGAATGGTATAAAATTCCCATAAAATGCATAAGCATTATGAAACTTAGGTTTGTTGCTTGAGAAAAAGAAAAGTATAGGCTAGTAATACACAGCATGGACTAGTAGTGATTACTAGGTAGTGAAGGGCAAGTAAGTGTGTAGATTCCATTGTTTGGACTTGTGACCTAGTCCTAAGATTCTTGGCCCGTAATAGTAGCTGTGTAGAAAAATGGAAAGGCTTATTTGAAAAATAATAAACTTAAGTAATCAGACTAATTCAAATAAGCTAAGGAAGAGAATAGCCTAACTAAAAAGAAAACAACAAATTCAGTAAAGCAACAAACGTGACGGGAAAAGAAAATGAAAATCTTAAGAAAAAGATGAATAAAAATGAAATATTTTGTATGTGGTTGTCCTTGGATAGAAAAGTAGGAAATCTTTATAGAATAGTTATGTAGAAATCCAAGTACAATTAGAAAATGTACATAAAAGAAAAACGGAAGATGTGAATTTTCCGTTTTATACCTTTTGGTAAAATAAGAAATCGAATTTAGAGAATTAGATTTTTCTAAATTTCGAAATTTAATGATGGTTGGTAGGGTTTTGGATGCAACAACTGGATGAACTATGATCTTACTCTGTAAGAGTGTGGGAAAATTTGGATGAAAAACTATTTTGGTTTTCAAAATATTGCATTCATATAGAACTGCAAGTATATTTAGGATGTGAGCATCATGTTTTAAAAAGAGATTTTAAAAGTTTGCATACATATAGGTGGTACAAATTACACATACATGCATTACTATGATGTATTTCACTTTGCACATGCGCACAATGTTTAGAAAAAAAATTGTATGCACACATGATGGATGTATGATTGCGAGGGATTATCCATTTTACCCTAAACAAATTTTGAGGACGAAATTCCTTAAGGGTGGGAGAAGGTAACACCCAGCAATTTTTCTAAGTAGCAAATAGGTAATAGTGCATATGTATATTTTAATGTAAAATTTAATAATATGTAAACAAAAAGAGTAAGAAGAGAATTAGCGCATATAATTAATTATGTGCATATGCAAGAATAAATCAATAAATAAATAAAAAGAAGAATTAGTAAATTGATTGTAAAATAAGGATGTGCAATCAAAATAGAAAGAAAACAAATGTCAAAAGAGTTAGATGCATGAAGGAAAGAGATTAATATGCAATGCATTAAAAATAGTACAATATAATGTACTAATTAGAAGTAAGAAGAAAAGAAATTGAATGAGTTAATGAGCGTACAATTCAAATTTTGTATACATAATGTAATGAGCAATTAATAAATAATATTAGTTGTGTGAAAATAAGAAAGATGTATATATACATACACATAACGGCTAAGAATTTAATGCATGCAATTAAAAATATGTAGATGCATGAACCAAAATAAACATAAATTTAATGCATGGAAAAATATAAGAACATTAGAAAAATGCAACAAAGAATTAATACAATTCATATTGTATATAAAATAATGGAAGGATGCATTAATGGAAAAGAAACCGCATGTGGGAAAAGGAAAGGGTTATATATAAATAAAGAATGATGCATTAAATAAATTAAGTTGTATGAAAAAAATGTATGTGACAATTAAGTTGCTGCAATAAATAAATTAAAGGGAAAATTTATTGGATATGAAATATGGTCGTGCAATTAGAATAGAGGGAAAGAAATAATTGTAAAGATAAATTAATTAAAGAAAGGAAGATATGCAATATATCTAATTGCACAAAAGAAACGTCATAAGTATATGAAAGGAAAAAATGAGCAATCAATTAGCCTACTCTAGAACATTGTTTTCTTTAGCGCGGTGTAAGGTTTAGATGAATTCTATTTTAATCCTAAGGCCCTAGTTGTTCTAGTCTACCTATAAATAAAACTCAAAACCTAACCTTAAAATTCACACTCCCAAAGCTACGCTAAAATTGTGCTTCTTCTTCCCCAAATCTTTAATCTACTTTCTTCCCTTTCTCTTCAAAATCTATTCTTAAATTAAAAGAATTAGATTTAGAATTTCTTCTATTTTGAAATAAAGAGAAAAAGGGATTTTGGATCTACAAACTACGCCGCAAGAAAGGGAAGAACTTTGGATGCTAATCTAAATCAGACCTAGGAAAGCAAAAATCACTGTGAGTGGAATTAAACTACGACTTTTTGATAATGTTATAGTTATCGTTTAGCATTCCTATATATATGTAAATTGTGAAATTGCAAGTTTAACTATAAATTGCGATTATAACAAGATGAAATGTAAAAAAATGAATAGATCTGCGAATTCTTGTCTTGAATATATTAAACTATGGGAATTGTTAGCATGTCATGACATCAATAATTTGTTTATTTAACCAGTTGAACATTTACATGATTTATAGAATAACATTGAACATGTAATCGGATTAGTCGGAGTATTATACAGCTCATATGAAAAATTGTCATATTTATGTACAAGGAATGGTTTGAGTAAGTATATGACAATATTGACCAAATTATGTTTAAAGATATGAAATTTGATTATAAGTATTAAAAATAATTTGGGTATGAAATGGGACATGTCTAAATAGTGATTTGGGACATAAATTAGAACGTATGTGAATATGAATTTTAGGCATAAATTGGAATAAATATGTGGGTTTGGGTTGGTGCAATATATAATTATACATATATATATATGCCTTAATTTATGAGCTGGGGCATAATTAAAACTGAATTAAAAAGAGGCATAAAAGTCTATAATTTGAATAGTAAATTAGGATAATTCAAATGGGGAAGGTTTAATTTATTGATTAATTAATTAATTAATAATGGAATGTTTAATAATTACAATTAGGAATTGTAGTTATACTTACGACACAAGGTTAGGTTTCATTAGTGGTGGAAGTCTGCCCGGACCCATCCGGCAAATCCAGCAACCACTAATGTTGAACCTAATGTGGGAGGTCTGAGTACGTAAATACAAATCGGGCTAAGACACAAGGTTAGACCCAACAGTGGAATAAGACTGCCCGGACATGACCGACATATCCAGCATCCACACGTTGTTGGCCTAATGTGGGAGGTCTAGCCCATTATAACCATAATTGGATATGGTAGTGAATTAGAATACTTAACCCAATTAAGTCTGTATTGGTGTTACAAACCAGTTGAATTGGGTAGGGGTAAAGTAAACGTGTTAAAGAAATGGGAAAGGTTAAGTTAATCTTAATTAATGCCATAATGGAGAATGATAGCAACCTATTATGAACATATAGGGGAAATATGAAAGTCATATAATAGGTAGACTTGTCCTAGGGACAAGGGAAGATGATAATAAGATTAGAGAATGGGACAACTTATATTATAAAATAAGTTGAATACAAACTACAAAGCGATAATGAGTAATCTATGGATAAACAAAACATGAGTTATGGTTAGAAAACCTTAGTTAAGAGAACTAAGTAAATAACGATAAAGATAACTAAGTAACAAATCTTAGTTAAGAGAACTAAGTAATTAACCTTAGTTAAGAGAAATAAGTAATAAGCCTTAGTTAAGAAAACTAAGCAATAAACCTTAGTTAAGAAAACTAAACAAATAACAATGGATTGTGGGACATCAATAGGTGGAAGTATAAATGAATAAGAAGATAGATATGAGGAAAAAATTATATAAGAAATAAGTTAGGATTATATAAGAAATAAGTTAGGATGGATAATGGGGTACAAAGCTTATTAATGAAACTTACAAGTAATGAGTCATATATGAAACATTAATAAGCGAGGCTAACTTGGAAAACTTGGAAAGGAAATCAATGTGAAGGAGAATAACCAAGTTAAATGTGAAAACTCACGAGGTGGCACAAGCGTGTAAATAAATGGTTATACATAGGGTCTAATGACATATAAAACTGAGGCGCTTGGACCAGTCCATACGTTAGAGGACGAATAACCATAAGGGGTAGATCATCGGGATGTCAAAAGACACAAAGAGGAGCGCATGACCATCTAAATATTCTTGTAGGCTCCAACGGACTGGGTTAAGAAGCACGCGGCTTCCGGGAACGTATTGTACTCTTGGTATTCCTCTGTGAGTGGCAGATGATCCGCCTGTGCTCACAGAGGTTAGGTCTGCGTAGGTAAACCAATGAATGTGCCTTGATTGCAATAATTAAGGGGCAATCAAAAGACTAAGATGGACCAGTGTAATTCGACGAGACCAGTTAGTGCCCTGTGATAGCAACTCGTCGTCTACCTACCATCTTCAGTCAGTACGTGAAGCGGGAAGGCAGATAACACCAAAAGACCATAAACTTTGCTATCTAGTTATGGGTGAGGTTGGCCAATAGGATCGTAGGGCATAGGGGGCCGGGATTACAGTTCTCATTCTTGATTTTCTTGGGTGCCTTTCATTTGTTAGTTAAGGGAGGGGTCTAGTGGGACCACAACCATTGTAAAAACAGACCTTAGCATCTGCAATCGGCAGATATCAGAAAGCTGTCGACCGAGTTCCGTGTTTCTTGATTAGCCCTACCACGGGACTCTGGCGCACATATAGAAAACATGTGCAAATAGACATTGAGTACGATTGACAATACGTACATGGGGAAAGTCTAGGTACACTCATGTCGCTCTGGGTGGTGTACCATAGACTAGAGGCATTATTCGATGACCGAATCTAGTAGAATCTAGAATGGCAGTCCAAATGCTTACATAATACAGTGATGATAGTTTTAGGCAAATATAGCGTTGATATACATACGACATGCGACATTGGATAAGGGACTGCGTACATACGGTGGAGACCATGCGAGTAGAGTATACCTTAATTGGGGATAGCTACATATACACTATATTAGGTTAATCTACTAGAGTGTAGATGGGTGCGACGTGTGTGTAAGCCTTGAGTGCTAATAACATAAATAACCAAATAAATAAGAAAATATAATTGAACGATATATGTAGGATTATCTAAGAAGTGTAGTTTATATTCATTCACAAAGAACTTATGTTCTGACCCCCTCCTCGTAACATTCACAGGTTAGGTTCATGTCAGAGACTGTATAGCTTTGGATACGTGTTTAGCAATATTATTATTAAGATAAAGCTATGTTTCAACTACATTATATTTTATTCCTTCCGCTGTTAGACGTTTTCCGAATTCTGACAGGTTTTATGTCTCTGTCTTTTCTGCAGGATACCAGAGCAAACCGACTCAGGTTTCGATGGATTGGGTTCTTGAAAAAAATTCCGTCCGTTTGAACGCGGGTTGTTACATCTGGTATCATAGCTTCGGTTTAGTGTTCCTAGGGAAATAATGAGTGAGCGTATTTGTATTTTCAAAAATATAAATATAAAAATAATATATATAGGCCTAAGTCCATAAAAGAGCCCACTAGGTAGAAAGAGTAAAATATGGAAAGAGTTGGGATATTGGTTTGTACACTAAAGGAATGAACATAGAAATTTTAAGACCCTTAGGTGGTTTGGTTGGAAAGTGTACAATATGATTTGGTATTGGAGAAAGCATCCCATAGGATGGAAACTGAAATGTTAGTATTTCAGAATAGTGGGTTTAGAAGTGAAACCTTATAAGTTAGAAAAAAAAGGTTAGAATGTGGAAAATGGATTAGGCACATATATATAGTTGAGAAGTGTCTAGGAAAGCCTAGTTGAGTTAAAGACCCACTTTGAGTCTAACCCAATGATTAACTTTTAAGAACTTGAATTTGTAAAAGTTTTGACAAAGGAGTTTGTGGTGTTTTCTAGTTTTGATCTTAAAAGTGTTTTTGATGTTTGAGGAAAATATGTCAAGAACATATTTAGTGCATGTTGGGTTTTAAAGCAAAGTGGGGTATATATTTTGGAAAACAATGATTACTTGTTTTAAAAAGAATTCTCTCATGAAAAAGTTGCATTTTGAAAAGGAAGTTTTAAAATCTCTATTCTGTTAACAATAAATTATGATTATTGATCTATAAAGAAATTTTGTTGGGAGGACAAAATAAGCTGTAGAGAGTAAGAACTGAGTAGATTTTTCCACCTTGTAGAAAGCAGCCAAAATTAACGTAGGTAGAAACAATGTGAACCCGATTAAGAAGTAGTTGACCTTGTCTACTCCGGTTTTGTGATTTGAAAAAAAAATGTGTTTTGCAATTTTATTTTGAGACATGTTTTTATGGTTTGGCAAAAGCAAGTTTTGGAGAAGAAAATAGAGTTTTAACACTTTTAATTTTTGAAAAAAAAATGTAATGAAAAGAAAGGAAGCCAAACCATGTTTTAAAAAAAAAATGGAATAGGTAAGGATTAGTGCCTAGAAAGAATGAAGATCATCTTGGAATGGTATAAAATTCCCGTAGAATGCATAAGCATTAAGAAACTTAGGTTTGTTGCTTGAGAAAAAGAAAAGTATAGGCTAGTAATACACAGCATGGACTAGTAGTGATTACTAGGTAGTGAAGGGCAAGTAAGTGTGTAGATTCCGTTGTTTGGACTTGTGACCTAGTCCTAAGATTCTTGACCCATAATAATAGCTGTGTAGAAAAATGGAAAGGCTTATTTGAAAAATAATAAACTTAAGTAATTAGACTAAGTCAAATAAGCTAAGGAAGAGAATAGCCTAACTAAAAAGAAAATAACAAATTCAATAGAGCAACAAATGTGACGGGAAAAGAAAATGAAAATCTTAAGAAAAAGATGAATAAAGATGAAAATTTTCTTATGTGGTTCTACTTGGATTGGAAAATAGGAAATATTTATAGAATAGTTATACTGAAATCCAAGTATGATTAGAAAAGGTACATAAAAGAAAAATGGAAGATGTGAATTTTTCTGTTTTATACCTTTTGGTAAAATAAGAAATCGAATTTAGAGAATTAGATTTTTCTAAATTTCGAAATTTAATGATGGTTGGTAGGGTTTTGAATGCAACAATTTGATGAACTATGCTTTTACTCTTAAGAGTGTGGGAAAATTTGGATGAAAAACTATTTTGGTTTTCAAAATATTGCATTTATATAGAACTGTAAGTATATTTAGGATGTGAGCATCATGTTTTAAAAAGAGATTTTAAAAGTTTGCGTACATATAGGTGGTACCAATTAGGCATACATGCATTACTACGATGTATTTCATTTTGCACATGCGCACCATGTTTATAAAAAAAATTGGATGCACACATGATGGATGTATGATTGCGAGGGATTATCCATTTTACCCTAAACGAATTTCGAGGACGAAATTCCTTAAGGGTGGGAGAATGTAACACCCCGCAATTTTTCTAAGTAGCAAATAGGTAATAGTGCATATGTATAATTTAATGTAAAAGATAATAATATGTAAACAAAAAGAGTAAGAAGAGAATTAGCACATGTAATTAGTTATGTGCATATGCAAGAATAAATCAATAAATAAATAAAAATAAGAATTAGTAAATTGATTGTAAAATAAGGATGTGCAATCAAAATAGAAAGAAAACAAATGTCAAAAGAGTTAAATGCATGAAGGAAAGAGATTAATATGCAATGCATTAAAAATAGTACAATATAATGTACTAATTAAAAGTAAGAAGAAAAGAAATTGAATGAGTTAATGAGCGTACAATTCAAATTTTGTATACATAATGTAATGAGCAATTAATAAATAATATTAATTGCGTGAAAATAAGAAAGATGTATATATACATACACATAACGGCTAAGAATTTAATGCATGCAATTAAAAATATGTAGATGCATGAACCAAAATAAACATAAATTTAATGCATGGAAAAATATAAGAACATTAGAAAAATGCAACAAAGAATTAATACAATTCGTATTGTATATAAAATAATGGAAGGATGCATTAATGGGAAAGAAACCACATGTGGGAAAAGGAAAGGGTTATATATAAATAAAGAATGATGCATTAAATAAATTTAGTTGTATGAAAAAATTGTATGTGACAATTAAGTTGCTGCAATAAATAAATTAAAGGGAAAATTTATTGGATATGAAATATGGTCGTGCAATTAGAATAGAGGGGAAGAAATAATTGTAAAGATAAATTAATTAATGAAAGGAAGATATGCAATATATCTAATTGCACAAAAGAAACGTCATAAGTATATGAAAGGAAAAAATGAGCAATCAATTAGCCTACTCTAGAACATTCTTTTCTTTAGCGCGGTGTAAGGTTTAGATGAATTCTATTTTAATCCTAAGGCCCTAGTTGTTCTAGTCTACCTATGAATAAAACTCAAAACCTAACCTTAAAATTCACACTCCCAAAGCTATGCTAAAATTGTGCTTCTTCTTCCCCAAATCTTAAATCTACTTTCTTCCCTTTCTCTTCAAAATCTATTCTTAAATTAAAAGAATTAGATTTAGAATTTCTTCTATTTCAAAATAAAGAGAGAAAGGGATTTTGGATCTACAAATCTACGCCGCAAGAAAGGGAAGAACTTTGGATGGTAATCTAAATCAGACCTAGGAAAGCAAAAATCACTGTGAGTGAAATTAAACTATGACTTTTTGATAATGTTATAGTTATCGTTTAGCATTCCCATATATATGTAAATTGTGAAATTGCAAGTTTAACTATAAATTGCGATTATAACAAGATGAAACGTAAAAAATGAATAGATCTGCGAATTCATGTCATGAATATAGTAAACTATGGGAATGGTTAGCATGTCATGACATCAATAGTTTGTTTATTTAACCAGTTGAACGTTTACATGATTTATAGAATAACATTGAACATGTAATCGGATTAGTCGGAGTATTATACAGTTCACATGAAAATTTGTCATATTTACGTACAAGGAATGGCTTGAGTAAGTATATGACTATATTGACCAAATTATGTTTAAAGATCTGAAATTTGATTATAGTATAAAAATAATTTGTGTATGAAATGGGACATGTCAAAATAGTGATTTGGGACATAAATTAGAATGTATGTGAATATGAATTTTAGGCATAAATTGGAAAATATATGTGGGTTTGGGTTGGTGCAATATATATTTATACATATATATATATGCCTTAATTTATGATATGGGGCATAATTAAAAGTGAATTAAAAAGAGGCATAAAAGTCTATAATTTGAATAGTGAATTAGCATAATTCAAATGGGGAAGGTTTAATCGATTGATTAATTAATTAATAAATAATGGAATGTTTAGTAATTACAATTAGGAATTGTAATTGTACTTATGACACGAGGTTAGGTTACATTAGTGGTGGAAGTCTGCCCGGACCCGACCGGCATATCCAGCAGCTACTATTGTTGAACCTAATGTGGGAGGTCTGAGTACGTAAATATGAATCAGGCTAAGACACAAGGTTAGACCCAACTGTGGAAAAAGACTACCTGGACCAGACCAGCATATCCATCATCCACACGTTGTAGGCCTAATGTGGGAGGTCTAGCCCATTATAACCGTAATTGAACATGGTAGTGAATTTGAATACTTAACCCAATTAAATCAGTAGTGGTGTTACAAACCAGTTGAATTGGGTAGGGGTTATGTAAACGTGTTAAAGAAATGGGAAAGGTTAAGTTAATCTTAATTAATGTCATAATGGGGAATGATAGCAAACGATTATGAACATATAGGGGAAATATGAAAGTCATATAATAGGTAGACTTGTCCTAGGGACAAAGGAAGATGATAATAAGACTAGAGAATGAGATAACTTATATTATAAAATAAGTTGAATACAAACTACAAAGCGATAATGAGTAATCTGTGGATAAACATAACATGAGTTATCATTATAAAACCTTAGTTAAGAGAACTAAGTAAATAACGATAAAGATAACTAAGTAGTAAATCTTTGTTAAGAGAACTAAGTAATAAACCTTAGTTAAGAGAAATAAGTAATAAGCCTTAGTTAAGAAAAATAAGTAATAAGCCTTTGTTAAGAAAACTAAGCAATAAGCCTTAGTTAAGAAAACTAAGCAAATGATAATGGATTGTGGGACATCAATAGATCGAAGTATAAATGAATAAGAAGATAGATATGAGGAAAAAATTATATAAGAAATAAGTTAGGATTATATAAGAAATAAGTTAGGATGGATAATGGGGTACAAAGCTTATTAATGAAACTTACAAGTAATGAGTCATATATGAAACATTAATAAGCGAGGCTAACTTGGAAAACTTGGAAAGGAAATCAATGTGAAGGAGAATAACCAAGTTAAATGTGGAAACTCACGAGGTGGCGCAAGCGTGTAAATAAATGGTTAGACATAGGGTCTAATGACATATAAAACTGAGATGCATGGACCAGTCCATACGTTAGAGGATTAATAACCATAAGGGGTAGATCATCGGGATGTCAAAAGACACAAAAAGGAGTGCATGACCATCTAAATATTCTTGTAGGCTCCAACGGACTGGGTTAAGAAGCACGCGGCTTCCGGGAACATATGGTACTCTTGGTGTTCCTCTGTGAGTGGCAAATGATCTGCCTGTGCTCACAGAGGTTAGGTCTGCGTAGGTGAACCAATGAGTGTGCCTTGATTGCAATAATTAAGGGGCAATCAAAAGACTAAGATGGACTAGCGTGATTCGACGAGACCTGTTAGTGCCCTATGATAGCAACTCATAGTCTACCTACCATCTTCAGTCAGTACGTGAAGCGGAAAGGCGGAGAACTCCAAAAGACAATATACTTTGCTATCTAGTTATGGGTGAGGTTGGCCAATAGGATCTAAGGGTGTAGGGGGTCGAGATTATAGTTCTCATTCTTGATTTTCTTGGGTGCCTTTCATTTGTTAGTTGAGGGAGGGGTCTAGTGGGACCATAGCTACTGTAAAAGCAGACCTTAGCGTCTGCCATCGGCAGATATCCGAAAGCTCCCGACCGAGTTCTGTGTTTCTTGATTAGCCCTGCCACGGGACTCGGGCGCACATATAGAAAACATGTGCAAATAGACATCGAGTACGATTGACGATATGTACGTTTGGAAAGTCTAGGTACACTCATGTCGCTCTGGGTGGTGTACCATAGACTAGAGGGCATTATTCGATGACAGAATCTAGTAGAATCTAGAGTGGCAGTCCAAACGCTTACGTAACACAGTGATGATAGTTTTAGGCAAACGTAGCATTGACATACATACGACATGCGACATTGGATAAGGGACTGCGTACATACGGTGAAGACCATGCGAGTAGAGTATACCTTAATTGGGGGTAGCAATATATACACTATATTGGGTTAATCTACTAGAGAGTAGATAGGTGCGACGTGTGTGTAAGCCTTGAGTGCTAATAACATAAATAACCTAATAAATAAGAAAATATAATTGAACGGTATATGTAGGATTATCCAAGAAGTGTAGTTTAAATTCATTCACACAGAACTTATGTTCTGACCCCCTCCTCATAACATTCGCAGGTTAGGTTCATGACAGAGACTGTATAGCTTTGGATACTGGTTTAGCTGTATTATTATTAAGGTAAAGCTATGTTTCAACTGCATTATATTTTATTCCTCCCGCTGTGAAATGTTTTCCGAACTCTGACAGGTTTTATGTCTCCATCTTTTCTGTAGGATACCAGAGCAAACCAACTCGGGTTTCAATGGATTGGGTTTTTGTAAAAAATTCGGTCCGTCGGAACGCGGGTTGTTACACAAAATATTAGATATTTCAAATGATCTCAAAACATCTAAACCACATGGTCAGGAATAACAGTAAATATCAAGGTGTAAGCAATGATTCAAGATAGATCCAAATATCCAAGCCAATCTAAAAATCAATGAAATTATCATGACTATGAAGTAGTAATGTGCTGTAATGAGTATAATATTTCAATCTTTTCTAAACTGAATTAGAAGAAACTCAAAATAGGAGAAGTGTGTGAAATTCCGTTAAACTTTCAGATCTTCAAAAATTTAGAATTCAAATCAACATTGTTCAAGATATGACAAGAATACATCAACACTATTATGAATTCAGATAATCAGAAAACTTCAAACAATTACAGACATTTACAAGGTTAAATTCAAGATCTGGAAATGATTAAAAACATCAGAGTTTTATTCAAATAAAGCAAATTTCTAGAAAATCAAGAGTTCTGCAACTGGAAGTTAAGGAAGCCCAGAATAGAAGAAGAATAATATGGCAGTGACAAATCAAAAACAAAAACAAAAATAGAAATGATAGAAAGAGGAATAAGCAAAGAAAATAAAAATAGAAAATATTTACAAAGGTGAGTTTAGAGATCATAGCAGAATCCAATGTAAATCAGAATCTTTAACTCAACAGACTTGGCTAAGGAACCGTGAATAATCTGATGATATGAAGCAGTTTGAATTCAGTTTCTCTTTCTGCATTATATTTCCTCAGCCTCCTCCGGTACCTAACAGTTTAGGGGATTGAGTGGTCTAACAAATTAGTAAAACTACTCACAATTTTGTTAACATCTTTTGGTACCCAAATCTGTTTGTATAACAATTCATCCGAATATATCTTCGTACTCTTTGGAACCCAAACTTGTTTGAATTTAAACGAATTTACTTTATTTCCTTCCGGGGTCCAAAATGAATTAAATGGCTTGTTATCAAACCAATTCTTATCTCGATTGTGATTCAAAAAACTTTTGGAATTTTCAAAATTCAAATTTTTTGAATGGCCCTTCTTGAAGCAGTTTGAATGATTTTTGAAATCACAAGAGTTCAAATTTTCAAAATCATTTCTTTTCCCAAAACCAAGACCATTTTTATTTTTCAAATAAAATTGGTTTTTTAACAACATACTCAAAGATTTTTCACCATTAGAAAATTTAGCCAATGTTGTTTCAAGTTGTTGAATTTTAAAATTAAGATCACCATTTTCTTTCTTTAGATCTGAACAATGGTTTTCAATGATCTTATTCTTTTCAAAATCAGTTTTCAAAACTATATTTTCATCACTAAGCAATTTAATTTTGGTTTGGGACTCAGAAATTTCAAAATCAAAACATTTTCCACTCTCAGATTCAAATTTCTTGAGTTTTTCAATCTCACTTTCTAACGCATTCAGAATAGACTCGGTTTTCAACAAGCTTTGTTTTTCAGCAAAAATATATTTGGAATTTTCAATCGTCTTAAAATTTTCAAATTATTTTTGCAAATAATTGTTTGTGCTTTCAAGCTCTATCTTGTTCTCTTCTAAAATCAGAATTTCATTCTCAAGTTTTTGAATATATTTTTTTTGATGAACAAGATTATTTTTCAAATTTAAACAATTTTTGCAATTAGAATTTAAAGACTTCTTAACGTTTTTGAGTTTTGATTCCAAAAGATTAATTTTGCAGATCAACTCAAGCTTCTCAGATTTCAGAAGTTTATTTTTAGATTTTAGATTCTCAACAGATTCAGCTAAACCATTTAAACGATGAATTAAATCTTTATAAGAAAAATTTCTAGTTGAGTCTCCATCTGAATTTCCATCTATACAACCTGTTAAGCACAAATATGAAGTTCAGTTGACTTTCTGGGGTTTTGAGCAGTTGTCAGTTTTTCCATACAGCACATGGTGAATCAGCCATATTTCCTGCGCAGTTAAACAATGGGAAATAAGGCTATATTGTACATCATCAATATAAGAATATAAAATATGAATAGCACATAAATTAAATTCAATATCAACCCTATTTACAATATCATACCCATTTATAATACTAGTCCAACATTTAATATCAATAGACTTCAAATAGGATTTCATTTCAAATTTCCAATTTAAAAAATCTGTACCATTAAAAATAGATGGAATACGACTGGACTGACTCTCTGTGGACTGACAACCAGGGATCACCATCACTCTTGAGTTAAAAAAATACCTGCACTGATACAAATTATTGGATCTAGATTAACCCTAGAGGGGGTGAATAGGGTTTATCACATTTTATCGCTGAGTTAAAAATCTGATGGGATATTAAAATAATAAACAGATCACAGAATGCAGTAGAAAAAAGTGCAGAAAATAAATCACACATAGATATACCCAGCTTCGGCAAAACCCTGCCTACTGCTGCATTCCTAAGGTTTCTACTAGGTAAAAGAACAGATCCCACATACAAGACCACGTCACTCGCGAACCCCTCGCTCCTATTCTAATCCTACGCTCAAAACCCTAGACTAACCGATTTTCCCTCGACCAGATTTTCCTGTATTACAAACCCGTAACACGTAACCCTAGATTTTACAGACTCTAGAAACTGTCAGTTAAACCCCTAACTGAATCCTAGAATTTTACAGACTCTAGTAACTGTTGGACTGATTTTCAAATACAAAACAAAATACAAATTCGTAAACAAAAATTAAAGCCCTAGGAGATAAGAATAAAGGGTTATCCCCTTTTCACTTTAAAGATGGCTTGGCCGACCTCTTTAGATTTGTGTCCACCCATATTTTTATTTATCTCCCGATCATTCTTCTTTCAAAACATGGCGGTGGCACTAGGGTTTTCCCAAATTGATTTGACTCTTGATGCTTCCTCAAATCTGGATGAAACTTCTAATACTCGAATCCTTGTCGATTTCTGATGCTTTGATTTTGGGCTTTGCTCTCTCTTGAGATCGAAACAGTGAGTATTTTATTGCTTTGAAAAGCTTGCGAGTTGTTTTTTGGTTTCGATGTCCCTTTGCTAATGATGTAGATGGGGTTAAAATAGGATTATAAAATCCCAATTCCTCTGATTTCAACTTTAATGACTTGCTCTAATTGCTTCGAATTGATGCCGTGTATATTTGATTGATGCGTGATATTGAGAATCAATTGTTGCCGTGAGTTTTGGAATAGCCGAATTGCCAGGTTGCAAATTTGTCCAAATTAAAACCTCTTGCCATATATAAAAAATCTGGTTCAAATCTTGAATTGAAAATGGTCGGTTTTGAAATATTTGCAGGATTGATTGTGAGAAATCTAGTCTTGATTTTGTGTCTTCAATGAATCTGCCAAATTGATTGATTCCCCAAAAAA
Organism: Allium sativum; assembly: GCA_030737875.1. Taxonomy (NCBI): domain Eukaryota; kingdom Viridiplantae; phylum Streptophyta; class Magnoliopsida; order Asparagales; family Amaryllidaceae; genus Allium; species Allium sativum. Next base: position 741,367,267 of record CM060916.1, on the reverse strand, counting down.
AATGTGCTCTTCGAATTTCAAATTTGCTTGACAATTCCCATTATAAAAGCCCTAATGTGATTTTGGTCTTCAAAAAGATTCCTTGCTATATGTATGCACTGATTTTGGCCCTGAATATATATTTGATCTTTGCAATTTATTGTACTTCTGCAGTTTGAAAATGTCCCATTCAAATAACTAGGTCTCACTTGATTTCTTACCAAGAATTGTTACTGATTTATTTAAAACTGGAACACCATAAAAATTGCCATAGGAAGAAATCCATTAAAAATTGATCACCAATCATGTTGGTAGATTCCTTGGGAATTTCTGGAAAAAAAATAATATATTCCCTTGCACTTTAAACATGTGATATCTGGAAATTTATGCTTGGCCCAAAATTTAAACTGTTGCTGAATTGATGATTGCCCCCAAGCATATTCATTGATAAACAATTCCATATATTTGCTGGAATTTCTGTAGTTGCCAAAGAAGAATTAATTTGGCACATTTGATTTCAATGTGTGAACACGCTTGCGCTTGTCTCTTATTAAATGTCATACAAGTTCATTTGAAATCATTTGAGAGCACCACTTTTGTACCATGTATATGATGATGGCTCTCTTGCATTTGTGCACTAAACTGTCATACTTCACCAAGTCTTGATCATTGAATTTTTAGCTTGTTTAGTTGCTGCACCACCACTATACTCTGAAATGCTTCTTAGAGCTTATGATTTGCACCACGACCATTGCTGTGTGTTTCTACATTCATGCTTGTGCATGCTTGAGCACATCACTTTGATTTGTCCATTTTCCATAGCTGTTGCACTGTCATTTGTGTACATGCTTGTTGATTAGTGCCATGCACTTGTGTTGGTCTGAAAGTGAATTACTTGTTGTGTCACTATTTGTAAAAGTTTGACATGTTTGCATGTCCTTTGCTCGAGTAAACTGCAGCACCATCCATGCTGAATTCCTGTATATTCATGTGTGCTGGTCTTTCATTTTCATGTCTTTGTTGCCATATGTGTTAAGCTGACGTGAACTTGTGCTCTTGTATGGCTATTGTTTGTATAAACTGAAGCTTGTGTGCATTTGTGCTTTGTTCCTATCATGATGCTTGCCATGTCGAGCTCCATACATATAAGTTTGCTGCATTATGAACCATCCATGAGCTCGACCATTTGTGAGCCATTTCATTTTGCATGTATGATGTGTGCTCGACCATGTTTGAACATGAGTTGACTATGTTGACGATGCTGCACTGAGTCGAGATGGTCTATGTGGCTACTCCTCAGTTGCACACTGGATTGGCGAGGCAGTGCACAGGTGTATGCATATACACGTGTGTATATGCAGCCATCAGATAAAATTTCCTGTCCCTATGCTATACATATACAAACTGACTAGACACAGATGAATCAGATCAAGTCATGAAAAATGATGAGAAACACACCAGAAATCTGAGGCAAATAAAATTTTAAAAAAAAAAAATCCATATTCACTTGTATTTTGAAAATTATTTCTGTTCCATATACTGTGTGTGTGTTTCTGTATATGACATGTATGAAGATGATGACTGGACTGATAGTGAAGATGCTGTGAAAACAGATTTCTGGACAGTGAATGAAGCAGTGTCAGTAAATGTGTCTGTATATATATGATTTGTATAGACAAAGTGACTGTATGAGCGTTATAAAGAGAATTGATTTGTAACAAACAAGTTTGAATGAAATAAAATATTATTTTATTGTGTTCAAACAAACTTGTCTATCGTATTTAATTTATTTACAAGTACAATATTACGTGTACAAATAGTGGAGTCATATAATTTGTACTGTTTGAATGTTGAAATATAATATTTATATTTAAATAAAATACTGTGTGAATGTATGAAATTCTGTACAGTCGTATTCTATTTAAATATAAATATTATATTCATGTCTATTATGTTATATAAGAGTACCATAACAAACACATTTATATTAATATATATTTGGTTGTTATCATCAAACAAAAATCATATAATTGTGTATAAAACACCGTTATATACAACAATCCACACGTTTACAACCGTACATCATCATTATTCACCACCAAGTGAATCGAACTGTTAGCCTGCTTTGTGATCAAACTATCCAAAGCCCAAGAACTCTATCAGGAAGGCCACTCAGGGCTTGAGTATGAACTGGCAGAGATCAGCATCTGCTTGGACGCAGTAACAAAGGATGGGAAAACTCGTATTTCTGCGCATATAAGCTTTGGGTTGGATTCCACCATTTTGGATCAAGCTAAAGCGAATATTTCCAACCGACCAAATTGGATCGGGTAAACCGGATCGGGTCATCCGGATCGGGTCATCCGGATAGGGCCATCTGGATCGGGTCACTCATCCTAACCGAATTTTGGGCAGTTAAAGACCATTTCCCCATGCTCTCCACTACTTTCGGGATTTACTCTAAAGCTGCCACGTGGCCACTCAACCCTAACCGAATTTCTACCTATAAATACATATACAGTGCATCATTTTGGGGGGACTTTTTGGCACTTCATTTATTCATGGCAGCATGGCTGAACTCCTCCATAAATAACCACCTTATTCTCAATGAAAATAATGAATTCGGGGAGAATGATTCATTGAATTTGAGTGTTTGAATGTAAATATTCAGTGTAATTGTAATTCCGGAATGAAATGAGGAACTATAAAGTGGATGTAGGCTCATTAACACCGAACCACTATAAATCTTGTGTGTTGATTGATTTCTCTTGCTTTTTCGTACAGGATTTCTTATTATTCTCTGCAAAACATGATTAATTGGGTGTTAGTGCCATTTTTTGGTCTAACATTTTGGTGCTTTCACTGAGAAATGAAGATTCTTGGCTTTTCGGATTATTTATCTACTGTTTGGATCTCCAAGTCCGAAGAGATAATCCGTATTCTCATCACTTTCGAAGCTTTCGATGATTTCAGCAATTCTGTATATTGCGGCTCCAAGAGGAGATGGTAACCGTCTCGTTTCTTGAAGAAGCAAAGCCGATGGAGAGCATCCTGGTGACAAACAGCTCACTACAGCAGATCGGGCTCTGGATTGAGTGTGTTCGGGTCGTATCCGATCCAATCCGACAACCAAAGACGCATTTCTACCCAAAGCATGGATGTCTCTGGAACGAAGCAATGGGTTCGAAACGATCCGTCCGGCACAGTAGCAACGTTCCTGCGTGGCCCTCAACTTCGGATCAGATATGTTTCTAGCTCGAATGAGCTCCGGATCGGATGCATATGAAAGGACCAGGTCAGATGCAGATTGAGCCCTCAGATCGGATGTAGATGAAGTGTAGGCCAATATCCCTGTGGGGCCGGATCAGGTCCTATCCGACCCGAACAAGAACCTCCGACCCGAATCAGAGGAGAGATCCGAACCGGCCACCTGCTGAAGACGTTCCCCCGACCCGATTCGATGACATACCTGAACCGCAATCCTGACACATGACTCGAACCGCAGCTTGAAGGTAAGTTCCGACCCGATCCGAAATTGCTGTTTTTGGGGGGAAATGCATTTTTCAGATCATTTCAGAAAAGGCTCCATCTACCAAAATCGAAAAAATCGTGTAGTGCCCACATTTTCGACCTAATCGGCTAGGTCGATCGCCACCGGGACTGTGGGGCCCCGGACCCCCACCGGCGTTGCGCCCGGACCCGCCGACAGCCTCGCCTTCGGCTCGGAGCACGGCTCGCCTTCGGCTCGATGTATATTTTGGCTAATAGTACTCATCAAAGCTTGTCAATGAAGATTAGACGGATAGTCAAAGAATATGACAACTAAATGGCAACGACTGGGATTCCTCCAGAAGCCATGACCTCTATTTGCCGATGTTATTCAATGTGAGGAGATCAGATTCAGCTTGCTATCAATGACTGTGTATGAGAAAATTATTGTCTAATAGTAGCCTCCTCTTTTGGAACTCTGATAGTGTATAGATTTCAGCAATGCAACCGATGTTGTTCCCTAATGAGTAGTGACCACCTCATTTATGTGACTTAAACCTGTCCAATCAGCGGAGCACCGAATGACGGTTATATAGAACAGTCTGAGCACTGCTTCAAAGATGATTCATATGATCTTAGTGACCATGATTGTCAATAATGGGATACCAGAAAGCAGCTAAGGATCCCAACATCCCAAAGCGACACTTCAGTTGTAAGATGTGATGAATGACATATGTCCTGCAGTTCACCTCCCGAAAAACTCGGCTAACCTTTGCAATGGCTATTTGCTATCAACTGCATCGAAAAAGACTGATTTCCATCGAATAAGGGGTCAACATACTTTGGTGCCCAGAGTTAGGTACTATTTGAACCACCACACGCTATGATTGGACCTATGGATCCATTCCCGGATTATAACAACTTGACTGCTCACTAGCCACCATACGACCTTGGTCAAGTAATCAGAGCTCGAGATGAAAGCAAATATGAATCAACCATCAGCTCTCTACTTCTTATTTCCGTTGTGACATAACGCATGAATATTACTAAAGTCTTGCAAATTATGCTGTCGTATTCAATCTTATCTGATCAAGGTCTAGACCGACCAGCTCCAATAGAATTCAGAACTTAAACTGTAGCCTAATGTCTATTGCTCAAAATTCCCAACCGAAATTGGAGTGGGAACGAGATGGAATATGCTACACATCAGAGACGGAACCCAAATACACTTCCCCTCCTGATGAGATGGAGTGTAAAGGAGGCATTGGCTTAGCAAGCAAAGGAAACATCACACAAAGAGTTACCCGATGATCTGCCCGAAGACATGGATCTTAGATAAGATGAAGATTCAGGATATAGGAGGGCGACATATAACGAAGAAACTGCCCAAAGATCGAAAAGCTTTCTTACAGTTTGATGATTGCTTCGAGGAAACTCCACAACTATTTCCAAGTTCATCTAATTGTGATACACACTGATTGGCCAATACGACAGGTCCTACAACGACCCAAGGCATCTGGATGATTTCTCAAACGAAACATCAAACTGAGCCAGTTTGATCATAATTCCCTTATATAGAAGTCAATATGGGGGAAAGTATTAACCGACTTCATCATTAAGTTTACCATTCCCGAAGAGGGCATAATAGATGAAGAAGATGGCCCCTCAAAATGAAAGATGAAAACCAAGCACATGGATGTTGTATACAAACGGTGCAAAGAATAATTGACAGTCCAGCATTGGAGTTGTATTGATTCGAAGGACGTTCCAAATGAAGGGACTATGACTCGCAGCTTACATAGAATAGGCAGAAGAGCTGTTAGATGGATGGGAACATTACGACATGTCTCGAATTCCGCACACAGAAAATTAGAAAGCAAATTACCTGGCCAAGTTAGAAAGTTCCGACAATCCAGAAGAGATGAAGATAATCCCAATCAAGACATTACAAACTTCGACCATTGATCTGATGGAAGTTGATCCAGTGTTGGAGACCGAACCCGAAAGAGATTCATGGATAACCCCCATAAAGAATTTCTTGCAGCATGGACTGCATCCAGCAAGGCGACATTGCTTATTTCCCTTGGAAGGTTGTCCTAAGATTGACAGCAACGAGTCCTATTGCTAAATAAACCAACCTGAATGATTAGACAAAAGCACTCATCAACTTCCCACTAGATGGGAGATGTACACGAATGAAGCTTCTGACGAAAGACGTCTTGGAGTTAGAAAATAAAGATTCAAAATTCCACCCCATTGATCGATTATCTGCCAAGTAACCCGTGCTCCAAATGCCGGGGGCAATAGGAGATTCAAGTGTGGATTGCTTATGATTACATCATCTAATTCAATACTGATACATTATAAGCCTGCATGACCAATTGCCTTGGTCTTTCTGGAAGAGTGGTAAGTTGAGGGTTTGGAACACTTAAACCTGGATGCTGATTGATTGTTCGTGCATAAGCTTTTATCTTCGGCATGGGATCGAAAGCATATCTACAGACGGATGAGACATATTTATCCTTATGGCTCCCGAACCAACTTCCTGACATGGCCGGGGCAAAAATCCTTTAAGCATGGACCCATTTTCAGCCATGTCCTACTTTATATCATGGAGAGTGCAAAGTTCCTCTAACCATAGATCTATTGTTCTCCTGCCAACCACCGTCCTAGAACCAATATGATGATGTGCTACTATTAGCGGTACAGACGTGACTCCCTGACACTCAATCCTTGCCTTTGGCATGGGGGCAAGAAGGCGATTCAAAGGAGATGCAACCTCGTCATTCGCTTACAGTGTTTACCTAATTGCCTTTGTCAGTCCAAGACCCCAATCAAGCCATCCCCTGGCAGAGATTAGGTACCTCGGTTTTGACATCGATCAGACTTCTAGCACCCGCATATGGAGTTATGGAATAAACCCATAATGGGCTCGACTGAACGGCTCGTATACAAAGCCACGCCCTCCGCCTGAAAGAGGTTGTATAGCTTAAGGTGGATCTGAGATGACCATTCACTCCTAGGCTTATACGTGGCAGAGCTAAAGATAATTATGCATTGACTTTTGCATTTCAAAGTTGGAATCCGATTTCAGATGGATGCAGTTCGACCGTCTACATGGCTCGATCCTATATTTGACGCCACCAAATTACATGAATCCAAATAAAGGAGGCATCACTGCCCCTTGATATGCTTACTTTTCAATCATGCAATTTACTCTTACATGCTTCCCAAGTTATTGACATAACTAACTCATGCAATATGAATGATGCAGGTACCTAAAGTTCGGTGCCAATCACTCCTCACATGTATTGATCGGAGGAACGCAGAGCCTTGGCAAGCACTTTCTGACTATTTTCCCAACTAACTCTAATCCTCAGAGCTTGGATAGATGTATGAACCTGGGACGGGTGTGAGGGGCACCCCAGGATTAAAGACCAATCGATACATGACACTAACTCTCATGATTTAAGAGAGCGTTTAAAGGACGATACTGCAATGTCCGACCAAACTCCATCCCACGAGTCGATATGACAAGAGAGACTTGATTATTGCAAATGGCCACTTTTACCCATGAATCAGGGATTATGAGGTAGCGCCCTGGCGAGAGTGGTCCGACCGCTTGCCCGAAAAAACTCCATCCGCCAGAGTGAAGCACGGAGTAAAGACTAAAACCGAGTTTGAGAACGACACTCGACACGGTGGACTCCCACTCTTGGAAATAGAGTGTGGAAGGAGCGCCGGGGTGAATCGACTATTCGCCTAATTAATTCTAACTCTCATGATTCGAGAGAGAGTATAAAGGACGGGAAGACGACGTCCTCAAGGCGTGATGGTGCACCACGATTAAAGACTGCCTTGATTACACTCTAACCAGGGCATACGTCAGGAGAGTATAAAGGTGCTAAGATTAAGTACCGAAGACAACAGGCTCCTACCCCACTGAAGGATTGGGGATAAGATTGAAAGTTGAGTCGATGTCCCCTGCGGAAGGATTGGGGGCAACACAATGTCGAACAAGCCCTGACTGGGCACTTTGTCCATTATTGATTGGGGGCACAGATATATCACCACCCCTTAGATAAATTCTATATGATTTGTTAGATACTATTTGATTGTAGGGATTCTGAATTGAAACCCTTATTTGATTGTTATATGTTTTATTACCTACTACTTAGAGATTCGCTTTGTTTACAGAGTACAGGCTTGTGCAAGATAACATGACAAGAATGTGAGGGCCGCACTCGCGATAACCATAGCAGGCCAGTGGAAAACAAACAAAGGGCCACGTCCAGAAGGCTGACACTGATGCCCAATACTAAACTTCCCATGCGAATCAAGACGACGACCGAAAGGAGGCCTTGAGAGTGAATTGTTTAATGACGTATCACATGACTTAAGGCAACAACTGAAAGGAGGCCCTAAGAGTGATGTATCAAATCAACATACACGCCTACGTGTGACTGACCATAGGACAAGTGCAATGACGAGTGCCACCTCGCAAATACAATGAGTGGAAAACGCGTCGACTCGAGCACTTGGATAACTCAATCACTTGATCTTTGAAAGCAATGCTCTCTTCTATGCGTCCATGTCTAAATTTTAAAGGGATGTGATACAACTGCCGATCCTTCACCATTACCCCTGGACTGGGATCATACTGTTGAAAATATTTACAAATGGTATAGTTTATATGTTTGTGTCTAATTTGTACCTCAATCTTGACAGGCCACTCGAGGACCATGGAATGGATGCTGAATGAACATCCATTTGCTAGTCTTAACCAACTTCCTGATTGAAAGACCCTGGATAAGGGGGGCACGCCATTACTTTGACTTCTACCTTGCAAGGAAGCGATCTACTTGATACTTCGACTCAAAGGCTAAGAAGAAGGAAGATATAAATTTCTTTTGTGTTGAGGATATTGGAGCAGAAGGCGCTAGGAACAAATGAAGTCAGCTGATTTCTTCTTACGATGATCCCTCAACATGTCAAGCTAGATATGAAATGGATGGTACCCTTGATGATTTGAGAACTCGAATGGTTCAGCAAGATGAACTTCTCCGGAAACGATAGAAAATGATGGATAACTTCTTTACTTGGATAGATGGAAGGCCGAGTAACTACGACTTACTCGCCGGAGCGAGCACTGTGGAAATTCAAGTGACAATGAACTTGGCTCAAACACTCCCTGCTCCATGGTCCAGATCATATGAGGCCCTAGGGCAAGTTGGCATAGTCGTCTTTAATGAAACAAGATGCAACCAACCTCCTCCCAGGCATTTGTAGCATGCAACTTCTGACCATAACATTTTGGATGAAAATGATGGATATGCAAGAGTCACTGAGAACTTAAACGGAGCTCGACCAACCTTTGCACCAGTTCAGATGAATGTTTAAAATGCAGCTCAACCTCAACATGAGGCTCCCTATTTAGGGGCAAACGAGCGCATTTGAGAGAACTATAATTTGACTTTATCGCTACCCGACTCCAAACCTCAGAGATTGGATGGGAGATCGAAGACTAACATGAGATGGACACGAACAAATCATTTTGTATCAAACTCTAACTCATAGCTTAATGAGGGAGTATGAATTTAGAGAATACGTGGATTTGATGATTATCGTTTAGTAAAATCCCCGTGGATGGGGAGTGTGGTATACAAGCTTCGAGCAACATAATTTGACTATCTGCCAACTTTAGGCACATTTTCTATTATCGGAGTTCCGCAAGATCCTAGACTATAACCAAAAGAATGGCTCCTTAAGGACTACCTGCATACATCCGAGTAGCGGATCACCATCCATAATTAAAAGACAGAAGCCTGATTGACGGCTATTACATATGCGCAACCAAGAAGCCAGAGACTGGCTTCCACCCACTTCAAGACTTCATACCGGGGCCACCAGCGCTAAATTGGACAATTGGAGACAACTTCTCAAAGACGAGGGCCAGTATGCCAACATTAATTGATGCTTCAATAGAGCTCCGACGAGACCCTGCATGCATTCCTTGAAAGATTCAATGCCGCAGTGGCATCGGTAAATTGACATGGACCATATATGGTGTTGATCGCAGCAGTATCCGACATTTTGGATATCTCAAACTTCAAAATCTCTATACAACGAGACCCACCAAGAGGACTTGGCAGATTCACCTCTGAAACAAACCTCGATATATCTCTACCATGAGATTTTCATAGAAACGTTTGAAAATCCTATCCTGAGACAGACATATTCATGCAACAAGAGGGTGCTAATGTTGAAATGGATGATCTCAATGTCTTCACGACAAAATGGAGCACCATCCGACTCTTGAAATGATAAAGGAAAAAGAAAAGCCCAGGAATGACTGACAAGAATTTACAATTCCGGAAAAGGCCAATTTCGTTAATCGGGCCCACGATTTTGATTGTCGAGCTTAATGGAACCAAGCATAGGAGATAGACTCAACAAGACTATGATGGCTATTTCGGATCATGCCAAAGTATGAACGAAAGAGCTTGAATAACTCACTAACGACATTGCTTGCTTCCAAGATTGACGAGCTTACTCAACTTTGTGGCTGATGCAAGGAGAGTATCTAAGTTCGCTGATACTCAATAAGGCGTTCACTGCTTTCTGACTAAACAGATGGGATGACCCCGACACGAACGTAATTCGACCATTCGCATATATAACTCCAACCCTTGATGACTTGGGAAAGTGCACAAAATGGCACAGGGTGACTGAGATTGCTGAACCTGCATCTCTAACCCGATGCAGCAGAAAAAAGTATAAAGGCTAAAAGACTGGATGTCCGATTGACTTTGCATAACCCCCACCGATGCTGAGGGCATAAGCACTAACATCGCTCGTCCTCCACTGATGCTGGGAGCATCACCTTCAACCAACAGATTGACTTTAAACATAACACTGACTCATTGCATGATTCAGAACGTATAGATTATATCTTTAGAATATGACGTGATTCATCTCGACCATCTAAGTGAGCCAACTGACGAATCAAGCATAAATCCAAAGACTTGATCCGTAACTGCATCAAATGGAGAGTATGATGAACTCCTCTACTGCCTTACGATTGTGATAATCCTACCAGCTATTGGCTTGCATGTTTTCAACAACATCTCGTATTGACTCGTATGTGATCACGGGATTATAAAACGATCCGGAGTGATCATGGCTTTCGGATACCCTATTGTTACGATTAGACGCAATCATGGAGTACTAGATTAATATCCTGATATTGAGATAATCCAAATCCAAGAAAAAATGACAGATTCATATGTCAACTCTGATGCGCTTTGTCCCAACGGTCCAGATGCTAGCTCAAAACACGAAGATTCTGACACCACCCTATGACTTGGATGGCTATTTTATACATTGACTTATACATAAAAGAAATACTAGCTTAGTAATGCACTTGACTTGTTTAGGAAGACGGTGTCGTATGGCATTAACTTATGCATGTACGATCTCACTCGGAAGCCAACGATATTGCATGACCTATGATGAAGGAATTCGACGAGGTCTAAACGATTACTTGATCATCTTGACCACTCTAGCCATGAAATTTGGCCTGATAAACATCAATGTAAGCTGTGTGGTATATGACAAGCCATTTATACAGGAAAAGATCCATACAACGGAACTACTCAGTACTCAATAGGACACAACAGTCTGATAAAGTCTCCTCAAGGGTGGATGACGTTCCAAAAAGATTTAGCTCGACTTATTCAAAGCATATCTCATTTGCAATAAGATGTACTTTGAGGGGAAAAATGTTAGCCTGCTTTGTGATCAAACTATCCAAAGCCCAAGAACTCTATCAGGAAGGCCACTCAGGGCTTGAGTATGAACTGGCAGAGATCAGCATCTGCTTGGACGAAGTAACAAAGGATGGGAAAACTCGTATTTCTGCGCATATAAGCTTTGGGTTGGATTCCACCATTTTGGATCAAGCTAAAGCAAATATTTCTGACCGACCAAACCGGATCGGGTAAACCAGATCGAGTCATCCGGATCGGGCCATCCGGATCGGGTCACTCATCCTAACCGAATTTTAGGCAGTTAAAGACCATTTCCCCATGTTCTCCACTACTTTCGGGATTTACTCTAAAGTTGCTACGTGGCCACTCAACCCTAACCGAATTTCTACCTATAAATACATATACAACGCATCATTTTGGGGGGACTTTTTGGCACTTCATTTATTCATGGCAGCATGGCTGAATTCCTCCATAAATAACCACCTTATTCTCAATGAAAATAATGAATTCGGGGAGAATGATTCATTGAATTTGAGTGTTTGAATGTACATATTCAGTGTAATTATAATTCCGGAATGAAATGAGGAACTATAAAGTGGATGTAGGCTCATTAACGCCGAACCACTATAAATCTTGTGTGTTGATTGATTTCTCTTGCTTTTTCATACAGGATTTCTTATTATTCTCTGCAAAACATGATCAATTGGGTGTTAGTGCCATTTTTTGGTCTAACACCAACAATAAAAGAGCAATAATAGCCAATAACTTAATAATAGTCTCATTGCCTTCTTCAGTTTCCATCATCGTCTCGTCCACGATGCCTATGCCTCACCTACTGATTTATTGGGTTTGTTTAGGAGAGGGGTCAGAATATAAAGTTCTGATGAATGAAATAACATGTGTTTAAAGACTATACTCTAAATTTGGTAGGTAATATACTTAAAAGTATAGCTACGAAATTCACAGGCATGAACACACTAAGGCATATTTTAATTAATGAGGTGGACATCCGAATCAATCACTTAATACCTTCATTAATGCATTTAGGGTGGATTAGCGATTACTTAAGACCCAACGAAGTGGACATCCTTGGTAACTTAAGTCCCATTCTAGCATATTTATTAAGGGTGGATTCTTATGATCTCTTGACCCTAAGGAGGACCCTAGCCACTTAGGCATACAAATCAATATGAAATCTACAAAACATAGAATTTAGTTTAAGAAAAATATTATTTCCATTCACAGTGATTGAGGCAAAAGAAATAGCAATGATTTGAATGTTGTAAATGAGAAATTAATGTCGTTCTCCAACCTTACTGCAAATCTATATAAGAGAATCCTAGAAATTCTAGTATCACATATAGATTATAGAAATTCTAGAATAAAAATCTAAATAGAAACAGAATAGAAAATAAATAGATTAAGATAGAAGAAGAAACCTATTTCAAACCTAATTTCTGGAATATCAGCAGTAGAATGGAAGCACAAGAGAATGAGAGATTTTAGGCAATTATGAGGTGAATGAGCTGATATTTATAGGAGTGTATGTGAATGCCAATCGTTAAATTAATATAAATTAATCTTAACTTTCTGTTCCTATAAAACTAGCCTAAACACTAACCTAACCCACCATTACCATGCCTGGGCCACACGAGGCGGTCGACACCCACCAATGAAGGTGGTCGATCGGCTGTCGACCCACTGATGTCAACTGCTCTAGGGAGAAAACACACAATGAGCCTAGCAGCATGCATTTTAATTAATTTATTTATAAATTACCTTATGTTACTACTTCCTTTCCATATGTAATATATTCTTTGTCTCCTTAATCTTATCTATTAGTTTGAATTTCAAATTCACCTAAGGGAATATTTTATTATTCTAGTTATGTCGTTATATCCCTTAGATATTTATATAATAATGAAATCAAACACTTACATGAACATATTTACTGTACTATTTCATTAAATTATTAACGGGCTTCGTTTTCAATATATTATATATGAAAATGTATCACAATTTCATCGTGAATCAAAATATAATAGTTTTGTGACCAAATTCCTGTTTGTCCAAATTTCCCATTTTTTCGTCATTTTATATTTATTGTTTATTTTCTCTGTTAAATTTCTTAGCCTATTTAGTATATTTTTACGGGTATTACATGCTTTTTGACTAAAGCATCTTTAATTGGGCTTAGAAAGTTCAAACAAGATTTAATTGACTTGAAACTTGATAGAAGCACTTAAAAAGTGCTAAGGAACAACATGGAAAAAGTTACACTTCTTTTGGCGCTAAGGTGAAGAGTTGGCTTCGAGTCATGGGATGATTCGGCCTCAAGCTTTCATGACTCGTCTGCTGACTACTTTGATTTTATGCAATATGATCATTCTACTCTAATAGAGTAATCAAGAGATGGAGTAAGGATTGGACAAGAATTTGGTGATCTATTATATAAGTTGGCTAAACTAGAGAAGCTAATAAGATAGATACTGAATTCAACTCAAAATTACTAGAGATTGTATTAAATGACTTAATTGAACAAAGGAAGAGGCAATCATAGGGAAAAAAACAAAAAAATTACCTAAGCCCATGAGTCGGACCTAAGCAATGCCTATGACTTGGTTTGGCTAGTACTTCATGTTGCAGACGCAACATTTGTTCTACACTCCGCTGTTGCTGGCCTTTTGACTTGATATTTACTCAATTCTCCTATAAATTGATGACTACCTACAACTAGAAAAAAGAATTGAGGTCTTGTCAAAGACTCTATCATTACTCTATAGAACCACCTTCACTTATTCATTTCTTTTCTTCTATATATTTATTTCAAATCATTATGACTTAGATCTAAGGACAATTTAGTTGAAAACCAGAGAGATTCAACTAGTAACTCATGATAAAACCTGACTGAAATTAAGCCAAAGCACTGCAAAATTCTTGTGTCTTTTTTTACTACTTTATGCTTTTTATTCATGATTTCTTATATGGATTTGGCCGTTAAACCAATTTTCCCATTATCATTCTATTCTTTAATTAAGAAAGAGGAAAATCTTAGATTTGGAGAAGAACGAAAGAGATCAGAAATCTACTCGGTTATATTTAATAGAGTTGTTTCTATAATTGATAGGCCGGAACCGTCAATCATCACAGTGGAGATGGTTTCGGGAGTGGCTAGCAAAACTGGTCTTAAAGTTGCTTTGGAGAGAAATCTGGCAATGTATCTCGTTGAATCTACTATGAGGTCCAAAGGTACTTCGCTATGTGGACATGGAAAATAAGACGAATGTTCTTAATAAAGTCCACATTGTGGAAGAAGGAGAAACTCCCGAATTTGAATTTAGAAAGGATAAATTGAAAAGAAGAGTTGATGATGATGTTATGGAATTAAAGAAACTAAGGAAGAGACCTGAAATTAACCTCTTTCTGGATTGAAAATGTCCACACAGAGGACCAACTAGGAAACTATGGGCACACCCTCTACGTAAAATCGTGCACATCGGAACCCCATTTATCGAGAGAAGAGATCTGAGAAATATTTCTAATTTCATGAGGTGGATGGGAACAACGCCAATGGTTTTTAGCATCCACATGACCTGATCGATTAAATGGTTAAAAATAACCAACTACAGCAATAAGTTAGAAACCTAGCTATGTTGGTGTAGATATAGCAACCACCATCTATAACAATCTGGTTCGCAACCCATAATACTATGAACTAGATGGACTAGAGGTAGGTTTGTCTCTTGCTCTTTTTTTTCTTACTTTCCATAATTAGGATAATAAACGTAGACGACTTAGACATGTGTTAAACCTAGATTTGTTATTATCTATTGTAACACCCCGTAATTTTAAAGGACATTATAACAATAAACTAAGGAATACTTAATTAAATATTGGGAATTAAGTAAAACGGCCCATTCCATTGTGTTCGTCTTGGAATTCTGCTTAGGATAGACTTCGAGTTTGCGTAAAACGGATATTGTATGAGAAAGATATGAAGCTTAGAATTTTGTATACGTATAAGAGGATTATATATATATATATATAAATCAACTCAGAAAATTCAAATATAATCAAATAAATTGAGAGGGAGAATCAAGCAGGAACAGGATCCGTTGGGCCTGACCAACACCTGGGTTGGGTCGATCAATGGGTCGACCCAAGGCCACTTGGTTCGACCCATGGGTCGATCCAGGTGAGGATGGGTCGACCCAATAGGGATCCAGCGCAGTGCATTACTCTGAACGTAGACTGAATTATGACCGGCTCGTTGGATTTAGGCTATATATAGGACATCATTTCTATTGTTTTTATACATCAAAAACAATGGAAACAACGAGATACTACCTCAGCATGGATTGATTTAGCATATTTTATTCAAACAACAGCTTATATGCATACAAGAATTTCTTCTGTGACTTCAGCATATTATTCTTTGGTCTTTAGATCCAATCTCTCTGTGAGTTCATGTTACTTTTAGATATAAACATTTAACAAGTAATCCTAGCATGTTTAAAAATCTATATCTAAATCTATGCTTGTTAAGAATTTGATTCTTACCTAATCAGTCCTGCTATTACATGTACACCTGATCTGATGTTCAGTTCTTATATGCCTATTCCTAATTATGCCTATTTCTGATATGCCTATTTCTGCTATCATATGCACATCTCTGTTATTATATGCTTATTTTATTTTATGCCTATTTTGGTCCTCTCTCTCTCATTCCATTTTTATTTTTATAGCCTAGGCTACCTTCAAGCCTAGGCCGACATCGTTGAAATATGCATATGAATGAAATGGGGTTAAATTGGGAATGATAATTTAGGGGCATAACTTGTACTATGAATCATGACTGTAATTTGGGGGGATAACCTATGTTGTAAAGTATAACTAAATTTGGGACATATCTTATGCTGTGAATTATGACTTGGGGTTTGGGGGCATATAAATTAGTAGGCTTAATTTAAGATTAAGCGAAACATGTTAATAGAACTTTAAAGAACCTGTGAAATCTGTTTGATTTCTTAGGGTTATATAAACCAATTTGATCTGTCAGGGTTATGTTAACCTATTTAATCTGTGGGCGTTAAGTAAACATGTTGAATCTGTAGGTTTAAGTAAATTTGTTAAATCTGTGGGGGGTTATAAGAACCCGTTAAACTTAACGTAATTTATCTGGTGGGGTTATGCGGGCTTGTTAATCTGTTAGGCATAACCTGTCAAAATCCAAGTTAGTTAGGGATACAAGCCTAAGTGGTGGCTTGTGTCATCTGTTGTGTGAGACCCATATCAGTCAGTAACCTATTATGGTATTAAAGGGGGGACCCCGCACTAGGTAGGGGTCAGGGGCATGCTTACTGAATTGATTATAAGAGGTTCATTTGGGGAGAGGTGTTTTGATGGCGCGTTCCAACGAAGTCATATGCATGCACGGGTCCCGCTTGCTTGGGATGATAAGCCGCCGTAACACCTGCATATAGGTCTTTGTGCTTCTAGTGGTCACTTTAGGAAGTAATACACCCTACTGTGGGGCTGACGTAGGGTATTTACGTTGTAGGGAGCCGATAGCTAGGGGTGGTAATTAGGGTACATCTAGTCATGTTTAGGTACCTGTTATTTCTATTTGGAGTAACACCTGTAACGACCCAGATTTTTGGTCAATTTATTTTAAATATTTAATATTGTTTTAAATATTGAGTTGATAATATAAATGAATTTTTGTATTAAGTTATCGATTTAATAATCGATTTCGATTTATTTCGAATATAAGTAAATATCGTAATACGAGAACTTGAAATGATTCAATTTGAAATTTAAAAGGAGTCAAATTAATTCAAACGATTAATCAAAATTCTATTTAAATAAAAACGATGATAATAATAATTTATTACCAAGGAATTAATCATTTTGAATCAAATTTATATCGATCTAAATTGGTGTTTCCCCATATGAGCGAACTGGACTTTGGAACCTGTCTCAGTGTGTTCAGAATATATTATAACGTTAGGGATGCCGGTTATTGAGCTCGAATAGGAGTTTAGAACTGCGAATTATATTGCTTTAAATTTTGATGGATAAGCACTCAATCAAATCACATTAAATTAGCCTACCCTAATTTACATCAACTATCTGTACCCGTCCTCAGGCCTATTCCTTCATGCCAAAGTATTTTTCCTTTATATAAACGCAACTATTCCCTTTTCTCGTTTATTTCCTCATAATGTTCATTTCTTTAGAAGGAAAAATAAAAATCAAAGCTTCAATAAAAAAAATGTTGTTCCTTCTATAAACCGTGAGTTCCCTCTTTCCTCAAATCAAAGCCGTTATTTTCCTTCTTGCTTACAACCGAATCGAAACGTCGAATTCCATTTGTATCTCGGTTCCGTGTAGATGAATATCGAAATCAAATCCTGCTAAAATCAAATTATCGTGTAACCTAATCAAGTGGGGGTGCAGGCGAGATTCCTGAATTAGGGCAGTGGAAGTCGCGAACCATGGATTTGGAAATGGCGACAATTTTTGATATCGAGTTCGAGGCTGAGGTAAAGGTTGGAAGGGCTCTGGTCGACCATCATGAAGCGTGAGATCTGCTACAGCAATTTTAAATACAAGTCGCGAGTTTGGGGGATGTGAAGCTCGGTTGTTATGAGATTGGGGAAGGAGTGTCAATATTGCTGTGAGGTAGTCGATTTAGGGTTTAGTTTCAGAAATGATTGCCTGATTTTTTTGGTGCACAATACTGTGTTGAGTGTCGAGAATGTTAGGGTCCGTTGAGCTAATGGAAGTAGTGGCAGTGAGAGTTTTAAGGAGATTCGAGCATACTAATGTTGCTCGATTTACTGATGCAACAAATATGAGGGCTTGCGATGGAGTACGAGCCTTTAGGTTTCAGTTAATGATGATGTGTAGGATGAACTAGGAAGAGAGAGGGGTCCGGTGCTTTGGTTTGTTTACTGGAAGGAGATGCGTGTGTTTAATAGGGAAATAAAGGCGATAACCAACAATTAAGTTATAGATTTAAACCTTGAACAGTAGTTAGTTTATTTTAATAATAATTAAGTTTAAGGTTAATTATATTATAAATTGAAACTTACATAATTTATATGGAAATTTGTATAGTTTCACATGTCGATTAAATAAAATTGTATAAACCCATATATTTAGCTACCAAATAAAATCTGTAGACTAATCAGTTAAGGTTTAAATTGGAATTTTGTTTACACATGAGCAATTAATTAAATTAAATTCGTACGAATTCAATAACTGAAATTTTATTTATTTTTGTTTTACATTGGAAAACAGACGTATGAAGGGGTCACTATGAAATTTATATAATATGCTTCAATGGGTGTTCCGCTTAAATAAAAATCACGGTGAGTAAATCTCACTCAGATTTTATTTAGAATTTTTTTATTAATTAAAAAAATAATTGTTGTTGCTTGTTTGGATGCATTTAAATATTTTTATGGCTGTATTAAATATATATTAGTTATTTATGCTAGGTGTTTGTGGCTGTATATATATATATATATATATATATATATATATATATATATATATTGGTGGTTGGATATTTCCCTAGTACCATTAGCGGATGACAGCAATATCATTATTGGATGAGACTACGTGCCCCACAATATAATAGTGGATGACCTTCTATACCGTGATATCCTACCTCGAAGCAGGATGGGTATTATTTATGTTGGTTAATGTCTTTGGATGCAGGAAAACAAGTTGGAGGGATCCAACTGGATTCCTCAAAAATTTACTATTGTTTGTTCTCATATATATATATATATATATATATATATATATATATATTATCATATATGATGTGTTAGAAAACATGTGATTGATAATTGGGTGTGTTTAAATATTACTGGGCCTAAAAGTTGATTTATAAAAATATTATGAAAAGGGATTTTGAAATTTTAAAAGGGAAAATCTATTTTTGTAAAAATAGAACTTGAAATTCGAATGCACTAGAAGTGTTAACTTGTTTTGAATAATAAAAACAAGTAGTTCATTTATAAATGAAGTTTATAAATGAAGTGAAATGAATTATCATTGGATAATTTGGGAATAGTAAATACAATTGTAGATTTGAAAAGGGAAATTTATTGTCCTAAAATAAAAATTATAATTTCAAATGGATTTGAAATCAAGACTTATTTAAATATGTAAACAAGTAATATAAACGACGTTTATAAATAAAGGTGAAAAATTATTATTTGGATAATTTAATTATTTAAATTCAATTATGAATTTAAAATGAGAATTGGAAATCGAGTTAAAAAGAGAAACAATGGAATTTATTCCGATGTTCAAAATATAAATTGAATTGAAATAAATCCATGTGGATTTATGATATGAATTCGACTATGTCGGATTTATTAGAAATACATTATTTCCAGAAAAGATATTTTAATTGTATTAGGTAGAAACTGAAATTAAATACGAAAATAGATTCTATATTATATGTATAAGTTATAATAAAATATTCCAAGATAGGAAATAAGGTTTAAATAGATTTTGAAATGAAAACTTGTTTTAATATATATAAAACAAGGAAGTTAAACTTATAAACGACGTTTACAAATAAGGTAGGATAATTATCATGGGATAAATTGGGAATATAAATTCAAGTAAGAATTCAAAAGTGAATTGGAAATTGTTTCAAAATGGGAACGATAGATTTTATTCCGAAATTCGGAATATAAACTGAATTAAGATAATCCAAATTATTTATAATTATAATTCGATTATATCGAATTTTTTAAGTAAACTTATTTTCAAAGAATGTGGAATTTAAATATAGTAAATTGAGTTGTAAATAAATTTGTAACCGAGTTACGTAATAATCGACAATTTTGGAAAATCGGAATGTTTAAGTTAGATTCGTAAAACTGGATAAAATATATAGAATTGGAATTAGAATTTATATAATAAATGAAGCTTAAAGATTTATAGTTAATATAATTAAGATGAACTCGCCACGGCAGGTAGTTCGTAATTTGGCGTTTCGAACTTCAATCGAGTATACAACACTCAATTTAAGTTGGAATTCTTTGAAACAAGAATCGTCGGGACCGATTTGATAACCGTTTTCTAATGGAAGAGAAAAATCTAGATTTCATCTTATAGATTTGGGGTTATGAAAAAAACAAATTTCCAGAAAAACAGTGCCATAACCATTTAAAAACCATAATGGTTTATTTAAAATTAATATAAGGACTTTAAGTAAATAAAATCCAAATTTCCATTAGAAAAATCCAGATTTGAATTATAAAATAAATATGAACTCAAGTGAAGTAAATGAATTGATTTTTGAAATAAAAATCAGATTTTTAATAATTGAATGGAATTAACTGGATTGAAAAGAAATAAGCTAATGAGATTTTGGATTGGACTTTACTACGTTTAAGTGAATTAAATTTGTGAATTGAATTTTCAATTTAATATGAAACTCAAGTTAGAAATGAAATTCGACTTGTTTATAAGCGAATTAAAATATATTTGAATAAGATATGTTCAAAATAAAGGGATTTGGCAAAAGAGCTAATTAAAGAATAAATTAGTGAATTGAGTTAGGAATGACTGGATTTAGTTGGAATAAATTGGAAACAGGTGAACATGTGTTAAATAGGTATGGAATGAAATGTATGGAGATTATAATTCAAGTGCCCGACATAAGGGTACATGTTTAAATTCCATATGAGTTTTTATGCGCTGAATCAGCAAGCTGCTTGGCTTTTTGATTTTCTTTTTGAATGGAAAGGGCCTAGAGAGGCGAGTTGAGAAATGAGCTATTGACCGGTACAAAGGAGGTGCTGGCGAATTTTTCGAAAATTTAAGGAGTTAGATTATTTTTAAGAAAAACTGACAACTAGAAATCAATATATCAATATATATATATATATATATAATCTGATAAGGAAACGAACGTAAATTAGAATATTGTAAACATAAAGGAAATCTATGTATTTAAATCTGGTAAGAATATAAAGAGAGACGTATACACATTTAAACAAATGAATAATTGGTTTTTATTGTGTTGATTATTTGAGATAAGTGGTCTTGTCTTTTTTGAAGTTAAGGATGTTATTCATTCAAGTTTTGAGAGGTAGTTATACCCTAAATTGATTGATATCATTATTAACCAATAAATAGGGAGATCTAGTCTCGAAGATAAATATTAAAATAAGAGTTAGTTGAAGTATTTTGGGTTGTTTGTAAACGATGTTTACACAACATACGTTTTAACCCAAATAAGTGGAATTTTGGAAATATAATAATAAATATTCCCTAAGTATAGAAACAAACGAGTTGGGAAAAGAGATAAGAAATTGGAATGTTTTCCAATTATAATTACAAGATATTTTCTAAGTATAGAAAATAAAAAGAAGGCGATATATGGAAATGTTTTCCAAATAGCGTAAAGAGGCCAAGATGATTATTGAAAATATTTGGTTAACAAATATTGGTAAGGAAATAAAGAAGTGATTTAATTAATGAAATATTAATTAAGAGGCCCAGTGATTTGTTTGATGCTTTGAATGAGTGTTTGTTTTTCTTCGATAGTTAAATGACCGACTATCGAAGTATTGGCCACTATCGTTGTCAATATGGAGAGACCGGTTGGATTATTATCCGAGAACCACTCCGTATTGGCAGTAGCATTGCAAATCAGATTATATGAAGACAATCGAAGATGGAGTAAAGTGCAAGAGCTTTTTATGTTAATCCTAGGTAGAAATTGCCTAAGATGGATTAATGGAAATTGTGCCTTTTTTTTCGTTTAGTCCCAAAACGAAATTGTATGGACGAATGTCTGATTGAGTATTTCCAATAATCACATATGTTGGTATGTATAAATATATATGGTGGCAGAGAATTTATTCTCTTAGCATAATCCAAAACATATTTGTGCAAATCAACTAATGATTAAAGGATCTGACCGTGTGGCATTCAAAGTGATTCTTCTACAAAATGAATGGTAAGTAAGCGTAGCTTCAGGCCTCAAAAACCGGGAAATGACAAAAATTAGGCAGGCAGCATGGCTAAGTTGTTAGCTCCCAGTTAGGGTGTATTATCACATATCTAGATAAATTCATTTCATTCTTTATTCTATTCGATGCTGTCCCATTCGTAAAAACGGTTGTTGATCTGAACCGTTGGTGATATACATTCGATACACTCAAGCGAAATTAGTAGTCGATCATGTATGGCCGGGCTACGAGATGTTCTTGTTGAACCTAGTGTATTCCTCTCTAGAGATACACTATCGGAAGGTGGTTCCATACCTTGTTATAGTTGGAAATCCATCCCTAATAAGTGCTCGCGGTTTTGATTGTATATTATATATGTGGAGCGTGAGATGCAAACGTTCCACTAGATTGTTATTTATTTGATTTATACGCTATTGTAATATCAAAAGAGTTTTGATATAAAGATTATCGTTTCTTTCGAAAGGATTGAAAGTTAAATCAAGTGTTTTGGATTCTCATTAGGGAAAAACCCATTCCGTGTTATACGGCGTGGTCTTATGAGATATCGTTTATTTTCTCAAATTGTTTTAAATTGTTTACTCATACTAGTCCCATGACTGACCCAGAGTTTATTTTTTTTGTTTTACATATTTATCTGAAGGAGCTTGGAGCAGTTGGCTTCAGTGTTAGATATTTAGTTATTGTTTTTCCGTTGTGTTGTAAGTGTTGTACTCTGATAATGACATGTATATACAGAAAAAATTGTACTCCAAAAGCTGATATATATATATATATATATATATATATATATATATATATATATATATATATATATATATATTATATTCCACTGCGATGTCTGTAACGACCCACATTCTACGTATCGGGGGATCGTGGAATATTTATTTCTTTTTTGAATGAAGTCGTATGGTCGTGTAACTTTGGGAAACGACTATTGGGGTCATTTCTCATGTTCACGATTTTCGCCGAATTTTAAATGACCGCTTTACCCCTGGCGAATCTTGGTTTGCCCATAAATTTTGATTGGTAAGGAGTTTTGATCTGAAACCACTTCCATTGGATTCAGATGATGGTTTACCTTTCTGTAGAGTGGTCACATTGATCAAACGGACTTACCGTTTGGAAGAAGTGGCTGAAATAAGGTTTGAAGATGGAAAAACTGCTTAAATGGGCTTAATAGGTTAATTAGTAGCTAGGCCCGTTTGGTATTTCGAGGTTAGGGTAATATAAGGGTTGATAGGTGCTAGAGAAACCCTCCTTTCTCATTTTTCAGCCACTACAAACTTTCTCTTCTTCCCTAACAATGGTTTCCACCGTCTAAACCACCTCTAATCATTTTCTAATCAAGGATTAAGCTAATCAACATCAAATCAAGTCAAAATAGCATCAAATCAGAGTTGGAGCTGCTGTGTTGCATAGGTGTAACACCCCACCTCCGTTAAGGTCACTCACAAAGAGAACGCATTAACTTCAGTGGAGCGTCATAAGTGTATAGAACAGATAAATTACAAAATAGACAAAAATTTTAAACAGCAGAAAATATATAAAACTTCACTTCATTGATAAAACAACTTGTACAAAGATTGTTTTCCAACACCAAAACACCCTTACCCATTACAACAAAGCATCTGTCTTGTTTAACAAAATAAAGAAGCATAAAACGACAATGATATTCCCCAATAAAGCATGAGTCAGCCATAACAATGGAAAAGAGAGTCCAAATCAATACACCGTCTATCTTCGAGCTTGGAAAGAAAACTGAGCTAAGTGGTAATATTCCCTCCCTATGAACCGGGGGGTGGGGGAACGGAAGAAAAGAGAGCAAAACAAAACATAGTCATACATAAAGCCTGGTAAGTCCAGTGATTATTCAACATGTAAACAGGTAAAAGCATCATGACATGAATAAATTGGATACCAGACCATAACCATGATAATAAGCATAGCAAGACAACAAATGATGATCGTTAGATATGACAAGTTAAGATACACTGAATGCGCTTCGGTTCTTTCTCTGATTTCCTATTTTCTCTGCACCACCTAATTAGCATCCTAACTAGTGTCTTTTATAGAACGATTCGTATTCCCTACCAGTGTCCCAACTAGTATCCTATGAAAAAGGATCCATATCCCCTACTAGTGTCCCAACTAGTATCCTGTGTTATAAAATAAGGTGATCCCAACCCCGCAATTGTGGTGGCCTTCAGGTGTACCTCTAGTATGAGGATCTTACCTCACCCAGCCTAATTGTCATGAAGATGTTAGATGTACCCATACTACCCTATCGATCGGCTCCCTACTTGTATTAACTTTCCTTGTGTCTGTGTCAATCGGCCCTCTCTCGCATGTAGATACCCTGTGTTGGTCCCACCATAAGGTGTATCAATCCCTATGATAGCAACCCAACACAAATTATAGATGCACAATGTATATTACTGATGCCCAGTGCCTGCTTTTCCACTTCGGAGCATGTGCACGCCCATACTCCGTCAGAACTACACTGTTGCACCCCCTGCCGCTATTTTGACCGCTTATAATCAGCCCAGTAATCGTGCCCCACCTTACCTAGTTTCAGGGTACCGTGATACATCTATGTGGGTTACTGCTGAAATTGGTCCCCGTTACTAGGGTTTTCTAGGGTCTATTCGTATACCTCCCGAATTGGCTAAGTGTTATTCATCCATTCAAGTTAACTTAACCCATCCACACGTCATGTCATGTTGGTTAAGTGCTTCTTATTAACTTAACCCTTCTCATTCATCATGTTGTAATTGTTTAAGTATTTTCTATTAACTTAACCCTGTTCATTTATCATATTATATTGGTTAAGTGTTTCCCCTTAGCTTAACCCCATTCGTTCATCGTGTTATATTGGTTAAGTGTTTCCCTTTAACTTAACCCCACTCGTTCATTGGTTAAGTGTTAACTTAACCCTACCACTTGTCATGTTACATTGGTTAAGTTTTGCCCTCTGGTGTTACTTAAACCTACCACTTGTTATGTTACGTTGGTTAAGTGTTAACTTAACCCTACCACTTGTCATGTTACATTGGTTAAGTTTTGCCCTCTGGTGTTACTTAAACCTACCACTTGTTATGTTACGTTGGTTAAGTGCTACCCTCTTGTGTTACTTAACCCTATCATACATCATGTTATATTGGTTTAGTGTTGTTAACTTAAACCTACCACTTGTCATGTTATATTGGTTAAGTATTGCCTTCTTGTGTTAACTTAACCCTACCACTTGTCATGTTATATTGCTTAAGTGTTACCCTCTTGTGTTACTTAACCCTATCACACATCATGTTATATTGGTTAAGTGTTGCCCTCTTGTGTTAACTTAACCCTACCACTTGTCATGTTACATTGGCTAAGTGTTGCCTTCTTGTGTTAACTTAACCTTACCATTCTTAGCCTGTCTGTTTCTTAGCTTTAATATATTCATTAAAGCACCAACCTCTCACATTAGATCTATATTGTTACAGTCGCTGGATGTGCCGGGCGGTTCCGGGCAGCCTTACACCGCAACTCAATCTAACCTTGGTTTTTGGGCTTAAATGCGCTAACCTCTCACATTAGATCTATATTGTTGCGGTCGCTGGATATGTCGGGCGGTTCCGGGCAGTCTTACACCGCAACTCAATCTAACCTCGGGTTAGGCATGTTCAACTTTAGCCAATTTACATATTTGTCATATGTTTCCAAATCTATGTGTCAAATTTTCCACAAGTCTAGCCAATACAAGTTTATGCCATATTCCCATGCTATGCCTAAAATTTACTCAATTGAATTATAAACAATTTTGCCCGCGTTATAATCGCGCGTACAACGAGATTCAATCTAAGTTCCGAATGAACTTAGTATTCACAAAAGCAAGTAAAAAGGGGGAAAATATAGAAGGGGCATAAGAATTGACATAAGGAAAAATAGGCATGTAAAGATGTACCCAATTCAAGAATCATGTTTCAATGTTGTACATTAAGAATATGTGTAGATTAGCTAAGCAATTTACACCATATGTATAAAGATTAGATAGAATTGGACTTTAGAGAATCACTAATTTTTATGTACAACATGATAAGTCCCATTATTTTAATCACGACAGTCTCATAGGCATAGGATGTACAACATGATAGGTTCCATCATATCAATCACAACAGTCTCATAGTCATGATAGGTTCTAGGATGTCAATCCAATAGTCTCATAGGCATGATAGGTTTTATTATGTCAGTCACAACAGTCTCATAGGCATGATAGGTGTCATTACATCAATCCTAATAGTCTCATAGGCATAAGCAATTCAGATTTGACAAAAGGATGGGCACGTATCAGAATTAGGCATCGTTCTAGATCTGATTATTACAGTCATGATTTCTATTAGATGTTTAAATCTAAATAATAACTGAACTTACAGAAAAAGGACGGATCTTGTGTTTTGGGATCTGATTTCTGAACTTGTTAAGCTATCCTTTGATGTAGACGTTTGATTTGAAGTTCTTCTAATCGATTACTAGTTTGGATTTAATTTTCTAATTTGGAGAAGATGAAGGAGGCTAGGCTAGCTTGTAGACGAACAACATGACGACACCATAGTTTTAGGGTTATGAGGTTAGGGTTTAGGTTTTGCTAGGTATATATAGATGTCTTGAATTAATTCTAGCCTTTAGATTAGTCTAGGAGTAACCAGAACCACACAGCTCGAAGACAGGTCATCCAGCAAATCGGAAAAAGACACGTAATCACAGAACAATCCAGAATGTTGTGCTGGACTGCCCTCGGTATGGGCTCACTTGGAAGGTGTGCCAGTGCATTTTTGTACTGGCGCACTTCACAAGTGCGCCAGTGTATTCTGGCATGTTTCCGGTTTTTCTGCCTAACTTCGTTCGTCCATATCTCCTTCATGCGATATCCTTTTTACGCAAACTCGGACTCTATCTCAAGCAAAATTCTGAGACAAACGAAATGGTGTAACCTGTTTCACCCAATTCTTCTTTTAATAATTAATTATTCTTTAATTATCTCTTATGTCCCATTTCAAAATTACGGGGTGTTACATTCCCCCCTACTTAAAGGATTTCGTCCCCGAAATCTCCAAGTTAGGAAGAATGTATATCCTACCATCCAACACCCATCTACTCAACCATTCAATCACAGGCATCCATTGTCATTAAAAAAGGTTCCTAATGTTTTCATGAACATACGCATAGTGTGTGTATATGTCCTTACCCAAATGCAAAATCAGGCAGTCTACTGATTCAGTTGACCTCCTTAATGGAATTCATTATAGTGTCGTGCGTCCGTTATGTATGCAAAAAAACCTATTGATACATATCATTTCTATATGAGTGCACAACCATACATTCAAATGCAATATCCATATGATAACACATCAAGTTTCAATATATATATATATATATATATATATATATATATAAAATCCACTCATGCGTGTGCAATATGGAAGTGACAGAGCCGATCTAGTGCCTAACGTGTGTTTGTATGCATCCCCGAGCAATCACTAGCAAGTACTTACATCCACTTGCATCCACCAAACATAACATGTCTCAAATACATGTTTACATCCATTGGCTTCTACCTAAGGATCGAGGATAGGACCGAGAGGATATACTTAAAAGATAAAGAGTTTCATGCAAATAAACTTTACAGAAAAAAAGAGAGATCAAGGATATACCCTCAAAAAGGATATGATGCGCGTATCTAATTTTCAGCCATCTAAGTTGCATCTTCTTGATCTTCACCCCATTGTGCTCTAATTGTCTTAACTTCACGATTTCATACCTTCTTAATTTCTTTTTCCAAAGTATGAGTTGGAACTCATTACACTGTCGCCACTCGTTCCACCTCTTCTCCTTCTAGTATACTCGGGACTACAACTTCTGCTGTGTCATGCTAACCATGTTACCAAGTGTATTTATTAAGGTGATTAGAGGTCTCTTCTCTACTTAACTTATCCATTGCGTCAACTGTCTAAGAGTCTTTTCTTTGTGAAGTCCCTATTTGATCCAAAAGCGTAGGTCTTACTCCTAGCGATGCCAACTACTAACATAACCGAAGTTTTTAAAATCAAGGGTTAGTATGTTTTCTGAACTTTTCCTTTTCACATAAAGAGGACATAAAGTCAACTTTTTTCTTCTTCAGGCATCCGTTACAACCTTACCCTTCCTTTTCACATCAAAATAATGCCTAGTCTCGTGCTGCATGCATCCGTGTATACCGTAAACCTTTTACTACCGTAAGGTAAGAGTCAAAACTGGGGCCGTTGTAAGAGCCATCTTCGATCGTTGGAAAGCGACATCACAATCAATATCCCGAGCAAAGGTTAGATTCTTCTTCGTTAATCCAGTAAGTGGGGCTAATACCTTCGCAAAGTCCTTAATGAACTTCCTATATTAGCCTGCTAGTCCAAGAAAGCTTCGTACTTCTGTTGCATTCCTTGGGACCTTTCAGTCTTGCACCGTAATTACTTTTGCGGGATCTATTATTATCCCTTCTTTGGACACTACATGTCTTAGAAACCTTACTTCCTCCCTCCAAAAAAATGACATCTTGGAGAACTTCGCCTTAAGTTGATGTGCTCGAAGTGTATCCATGACTTCTCTTAAATGCAAACCATGTTCTCCCCCGTTCTTTGAGAAAATCAAGATATCGTCCACGAAGTCTACTACAAACTTATTAAGGAACTCCCTAAAAACCCTGCTCATCAAGTCAACAAAATAAGTGGGTGCATTCGTCAATCGAAAGGCATGATGAGCTACTCAAAGAAACCATCAGGGGTCCTAAAAGCAATCTTGTCTATATTGTCCTTGGCTTCTCTTAGCTGATGAAACCCTGTAGCCAAAACAGACGCACCTACAAGCTGGTCAAACAAATCATCTATTCTTGGAAGTAAATGCCTATTTTTCTTTAGTCAGCTTGTTTAATTCCCTATAATCCACGCATAAGCGAAGTGAACCATCCGCCTTAGTAGCAGACACTACTGGAGCACCCCATTCAGAAATACTTCGCCTAATAAACCCCTTCTTAAGCAACTCTTTAACTTGCTTGCTGAGCTCCTTCCTCTCCCTAGGAGCCATGTGTTGTACGGGTAATGCAACTAGGTTGGCATTATCAACCAAGTATATGCGGAAATCTATTTCACATTTAGGGGATAAAACCTTCACTTCATCAAAGACATCGGGATACTCAGGACTACTTAAACAGATTGCAAATTATCAACAAATGTATCAAGAGGTTCTAGGTAACTAAGCATGATAGAACCCTTAGGGTTACACGAGATTTTGAGGGTATTACCGAGGCGAGCCAAAAGTCTAACTACCCTCCTTTCACAATTGAGAATGGCACCATTACAGGATATCCAATCCATCCCTAGAATCAACCCATAGCCCATGAAACCAAAAAGGTAAGCATTACATCTAAACTCAACGCTTAGTATAGATATTCCCAAATCCAAACAAATCATAGGTAAATGAGCTGAACCACCAATTAGATTTGAGACAATAATGGGATCCTCTACCCTACTAGTACTAAGGTGCAGAGACTCAACTATGGAAGAAGATAGAAAAGAATGTGAAGCGCCAGAATCAAACAAAGTTCTAACAGGATGATTGAAAAGAAAAATTAAACTCTCAACAGAAACGTTCCTACCTCTTTTAGGTACACTAGCAGTGAGAGCATGCAATTGCCCGCTAGAAGATTATGTCCTTTTCCCTTGTCCTTGTCCTTCGGCGATCCTTGATAGGATGCCCTGCTTCACCATACTGAAAACAACCACCTGTCTTCTTCTTCCTACAATTAAATGATCCACTATACCATTGAAAAGACACTTCCTCTTATCGCTGGATCTATTATTTCTTCCACCCTTCTTATATTCCAATCCCTTGTTTGTGATTCATCCACTTTGGCCTCTTTCTTTTCACCTTTTCCCTTCTGCATGGATTAAGCCATATCAACAAGCTTCTTATCCTTGGCCTTGTGCTCCTTAGTCCAAACACCCTTATTCTTATCCTTACTATCCTTGTGTAGCTTGTTGACAAGTTTCTCGAAACTACCTC
The DNA here is from genome assembly GCA_030737875.1 of Allium sativum. Lineage (NCBI taxonomy): Eukaryota > Viridiplantae > Streptophyta > Magnoliopsida > Asparagales > Amaryllidaceae > Allium > Allium sativum. The sequence goes on along the minus strand of CM060916.1, from coordinate 741,336,945 downwards.
CATCGCACGACAACCTACAAAGCTTGAAAAGACGATTAGCCGCGGGTAAAACTACTACGGCTACAGATGGAGGTTGGGCACTACTTCGCCCTCGACATGTGCCGTATGCCTTCGAAACTATGACGAAAAGAAAGGAACAAGATATTCAAACAGAGAATCGGAAGATAGTGCATATATCTTTAGGGAATATTTCTTTTTAAAAACAATACTTTTCTCTTGAAAAACACTTCTTTAAAACATGTTTTTGAAAATACTTCTTTATAAAAATGCTTTTTAAAACGGGTTTCAAAATCCTTTATCTGTTCTAGTAACCTACAGCTCTAATACCACGTGTAACACCCCACCTCCATTAAGGTCACTCAAAAAGGGAATGCATTAACTTCAGTGGAGCGTCATAAGTGTATAGAACAGATAAGTTACAAAACAAACAAAATTTTTAAACAGTGGAAAATATATAAAACTTTACTTCATTGATTAAACAACAGCTTGTACAAAGATTGTTTTCCAACACCAAAACACCCTTACCCATTACAACAAAGCATCTGTCTTGTTTAACAAAACAAAGAAGCATAAGACGACAATTATATTCCCTAATAAAGCATGAGCTAGCCATAGCAGTGGAAAAGAGAGTCCAAAGCAATACATCGTCTATCTTCGAGCTTGGAAAGAAAACTGAGCTAAGTGGTAATATTCCCTCCCTTTGAACTGGGGGGGGGGAGGGAATGGAAGAAAGGAGAGCAAAACAAAACAGAGTCAAACATAAAGCCTGGTAAGTCCAGTGGTTATTCAGCATGTAAATAGGTAAAAGCATTATGACATGAATAAACTGGATACCAGACTATAACCATGATAATAAGCATAGCAAGACAACAAACAATGATCGTTAGATATGACAAGGTAAAATACACTGAATGTGCTTCAGTTCTTTTTCTGATTTCCTAATTTCTCTGCACCACCCAACTAGCATCCTAACTAGTGTCATTTATAGAACAATTCGTATTCCCTACTAGTGTCCCAACTATTGTCCTATGAAAAAGGATCTGTATCCCCTACTAGTGTCGCAACTAGTATCCTGTGTTATAAAATAAGGTGATCCCAACCCCGCAATTGTGGTAGCCTTCAGGTGTACATCTAGTATGAGGATCTTACCTCACCCATCCTAATTGCCATGAAGATGTTAGATGTACCCTTACTACCCTATCTATCGGCTCCCTACTTGTATTAACTTTCCTTGTGTCTGTGTCAATCGGCCCTCTGTTTCGTGTAGATACCCTATGCTAGTCCCACCATAAGGTGTATCAATTTCTATGATAGCAACCCAACACAAATTCTAGATGCACAATGTATAATACTGATGCCCAGTGCCTGCTTTTTCACTCCGGAGCACGTGCACACTCATACTCTGTCGGAACTACACTGTTGCACCCCCTGCCGCTATTTTGACCGCTTATAATCAGCCCAGTAATCATGCCCCACCCTGCCTAGTTTTAGGTTACCGTGATACATCTATGTGGGTTACTGCTGAAATGGGTCCCCGTTACTAGGGTTTCTAGGGTCTATTCATATACCCCCCAAATTGGCTAAGTGTTATTCATCCATTCAAGTTAACTTAACCCATCCACACGTCATGTCATGCTGGTTATGTGTTTCTTATTGACTTAACCCTTCTCATTCATCATGTTGTAATTGGTTAAGTGTTTTCTATTAACTTAACCCTGTTCATTCATCATATTATATTGGTTAAGTGTTTCCCCTTAGCTTAACCCCATTCGTTCAACGTGTTATATTGGTTAGGTGTTTCCCTTTAACTTAACCCCACTCATTCATTGGTTAAGTGTTAACTTAACCCTACCACTTGTCATGTTACATTGGTTAAGTGTTACCCTCTTGTGTTACTTAACCCTACCACTTGTCATGTTACATTGGTTAAGTGATACCCTCTTGTTTTACTTAACCCTATCACACATCATGTTATATTGGTTAAGTGTTTCCCTCTTGTGTTAATTTAACCCTACCACTTGTCATGTTACATTGGTTAAGTGTTGTCTTCTTGTGTTAACTTAACCCTACCACTTGTCATGTTACATTGGTTAAGTGTTACCCTCTTGTGTTACTTAACCCTATCACACATCATGTTATATTGGTTAAGTGTTGCCCTCTTGTGTTAACTTAACCCTACCCCTTGTCATGTTACAATGGTTAAGTGTTGCCTTCTTGTGTTAACTTAACCCGACCACTTGTCATGTTACATTGGTTAAGAGTTACTCTCTTGTGTTACTTAACCCTATCACACATCATGTTATATTGGTTAAGTGTTGCCCTCTTGTGTTAACTTAACCCTACCACTTGTCATGTTACATTGGTTAAGTGTTGCCTTCTTGTGTTAACTTAACCCTACCATTCTTAGCCTGTCTGTTTCTTAGATTTAATTTATTCATTAAAGCACCAACCTCTCACATTAGATCTATATTGTTGCGGTCGCTGGATGTGCCGGGCAGTCCCGGGCAGCCTTACACCGCAACACAATCTAACCTCGGGTTTTTGGGCTTAAATACGCTAACCTCTCACATTAGATGATCTATATTGTTGCAGTCGCTGGATATGCCGGGCGGTTCCGGGCAGTCTTACACCGCAACTCAATCTAACCTCGGGTTAGGCATGTTCAACTTTAGCCAATTTACATATTTGTCATATGTGTCCAAATCTATGTGTCAAATTTTCCACAAGTCTAGCCAATACAAGTTTATGCCAGATTCCCATGCAATGCCTAAAATTTACTCAATTAAATTATACCCAATTTTCCCCGTGTTATAATCTCACGTACAACGAGATTCAATCTAAGTTCTGAATGAACTTAGTATTCACAAAAGCAAGTAAAAAGGGGAAAAATAGAGAAGGGGCATAAGAATTGACATAAGGAAAAATAGGCATGTAAAGATGTACCCAATTCAAGAATCATGTTTCAATGTTGTACATTAACATTATGTGTAGATTAGCTAAGCAATTTACACCATAGGTATAAAGATTGGATAGAATTGGACTTAAGAGAATCACTAATTTTTATGTACAACATGATAAGTCCCATTATTTTAATCGTGATAGTCTCATAGCCATAGGATGTACAACATGATAGGTTCCATCATATCAATCACAACAGTCTCATAGGCATGATAGGTTCTATTATGTCAATCCAACAGTCTCATAGGCATGATAGGTTTTATTATGTCAGTCACAACAGTCTCATAGGCATGATAGGTGTCATTACATCAATACCAATAGTCTCATAGTCATAAGCAATTCAGATTTGACAAAAGGATAGGCACGAATCAGAATTAGGCATCGTTCTAGATCTGATTCTATTAGATGTTTAAATCTAAATAATAACTGAACTTACAGAAAAAGGACGGATCTTGTATTCTGGGATCTGATTTCTGAATTTGTTAAGCTATCCTTTGATGTAGACGTTTGATTTGAAGTTCTTCTAATCTTTAACTAGTTTGGATTTGATTTTCTAGTTTGGAGAAGATGAAGGAGGCTAGGCTAGCTTGTAAACGAACAGCATGACGACACCATAATTTTAGGGTTATGAGGTTAGGGTTTAGGTTTAGCTATGTATATATAGATGTCTAGGATTAATTCTAGCCTTTAGATTAGTCTAGGAGTAACCAGAACCACACAGCTCGAAGACAGGTTATCCAGCAAATCAGAAAAAGACACATCATCACAGAGCACTCCAGAATGCTGTGATGGACTACCCTAGGTATGGGCGCACTTGGCAGGTGCGCCAGTGCATTTTTGTACTGGCGCACTTCACAAGTGCACCAGTGTATTCTGGCATGTTTCCGGTTTTTCAGCCTAACTTTGTTCATCCATATCTCCTTCATACGCTATCCTTTTTATGCTAACTCGGACTCTATCTCAATCAGAATTCCGAGACGAACGAAATAGCGTAACCCGTTTCACCCAATTCTTATTTTAATAATTAATTATTCTTTAATTATCTCTTATGTCCCACTTCAAAATTACGGGGTGATACAATAGGAATTCGACCCAAATTAGTGGAGACTTCAGATCTATAAATTATTTGTGGCTACAGTGAGTGATTAGCATGTTTCTTCACTAATTACGGCTAATTGGGGGTGATTAGTGACAATAGCGAAATTATGCATGATAAAAATCTAGAAAAATATGTAGAAATTCTTAAATATTATTTTATGCCTCTGTTAGAAATTTGGTTTAATTTGGACATGTTTTGCTAATCATATTGTTAAATCATGATTAAGGGGATTAAGGGGAAAACATGGGTTTTGAGTATGTTTGATCCATATTAACATGTTATATTATTGTTTTGGTGTTTATGGTTGATTATTCATGTTTCTATTACTGTTTGGAATGATTTATAATTGCTAGTAAAATTAGAGTGGTCGAAAACGCCGTCGTATGGTGTAAAATTGCTTGTTGGGAAGTTGTAGGAAATTGTGCAGGACCCCGATCGTGACTCTACCCCCACGAGCCGACCCGACCGGATCGTGATACCCCTTTTCATGAGTGGACTAGGCTCCATGAACGGCCGCTGCTCCACATGTTAGTCACGAACCCACTCATGCTCGAGCCCCACGAACTGCAAAGCACCAGAGACCGATGCCACAAGCCAAATGAAGCACCATGACCCTGAGCATCTTCACGAGTGAGCCAAGGTCCACGAACCGCTTGCGTTAGTCATGAAGCAAATCCACACGAGGACCACGAGCCGTCCGTGGATCACGAACCGAGGAGGACGCAAGACTACGAACCGGAACTCCATGGATGGGACCCACGAGTCGACCATGATCACGAACCGATGTCAGGGGGCGAGTCGAGAGCCAATGCAAGGTGCACCACGAACCGGTGCAAGGACCCACGAACCGATCTGGATGGAGGAAGGGCACGAACTGCGAACCATTGCTTCATACGAATCGAATGATGACTAGAGCACTAAGCACACCCGAACCAAGATGATGACTAAAACCTAAGATGCAAAGGTAGTCCAAATGAGAAGTTATGGCTCAGGATCCAAATGGGGATCAATGAGTTCTACTTCATGATTGGGTTTTTGCTGTAATACGTGTGCAAAGGGGTTATCGATATCCATAATTTTGGTTCACCACTGAGAGAAGGATTAGCTGCTATGGATCAGTGCAATGGGGTCATTGTGACGCCTAAGGGCAAAGTGATCATAACAAAGAATTGGGTGATCGAAGTGGTGTATATCGTATGCTTTACGCACTGAGTGAGAGATGTGAGGATGATTGCTATGTTTGATGTATGATATCACCATGTCATGCACTCTCCCATATTATCTTTATACTTTTTGTTAGTGTTACCTTAGGGTACTGTACATCCTGTTGTGCTAACTCTTTGGATGCAGGTCCAGGTTTAGGTATGATTTCTTATACCTATTATTTTTTCATCTTAGAGATGTATACTTGCTACCACTCATACCAGACTATTGTTTGACCCAGAGTTTTATGTTTCTTCTTATTACTCTGGGTGCTTAGATGAGTATACTAAAGACAGGTTAGATGGTTGCACGAGTAGTTGTACCGGAGACGAGCAAGAGGCTTCCACGTATGATATATATATATATATATATATTCTCCCTGTTTGTAGCTGGTCACTAATTTGGGCATTAGTAGTGTACCTTTTCTATTTTGCTTTAGAGACAATATTTTGAAGTTGTAATAATGGTATTGGACCATAAGCTGTATTTTAGATTTGGCTGCTATAATAGTTTAGTTTTCAGCTTATACACCGTCTCGCCTGTTTTATGTCAAGTTATGTTATTATTATATTTTATTCCATGCGCTGTGAGATATACTACAGGTTCTTTGATAATACTTCATCTTGCTTCTTTTCTTTTGACAATCGTCCCGTGCTGGTCAGGCATCGGCACAGTGCATTTCGGAGAAATGTCGGCTGGTCCCAGGACGGGCTGTCACATTTGGTATCAGAGCGAGGTTGCGTAGTTAACCTAGGGGAAGACATCAGGGAGAGATAGTATACGTGTATGAGAGCGTGTATTTTTGATATTTTGGTTTTCAAAAGCTATATATATATACTATTAGTATATCTAAGGAAGAAGTCGCACTGCACGGGCACCACTAAGGAGATGGTTAATCGTTTTCTCTTTACAGATTGAACGATGAGCCGATATACGAGGAGTACGGGCTCAGGAGCAAACCATAGGGATGTTCCTGATATGAGGACGATGTTTACCACCTTCATGAGGGAGATGCTTAGGGAGGTTCAGGGAGCAGTTCCTAATGCTGCTAATGGTGGTGGTGCAGTAGTGCAAGCGCTTAGAGCCGATTTCGCCAAGCTTAACAAGGATTATACTGGTCTTGGTGGGAAGTCTTTCCACGGAATGGAATCGGCTACGGAAGTTCAGGATTGGCTTGATAGCTGTGAACGCATCTTCGAGGATTTGGGGATCGAGGATGCGATGAAGAGAAAGCTAGCATCCCGTCAACTTCAAGGATGAGCAATGAATTGGTGGAATGCTATTAAAAAAGCTACACCCGAGGATCAAGTTACTTGGAATCAATTTAGGACTCGCTTCAGTGATAAATTTATCCCAGCTGCTCAGAAATCAGAACTGTTTGGAAAGTTTTTGGAAATTAAGCAGAGTGGAACGGTAGTCTTGGAATATATTACTAAGCTCGATGTTATATCGAAATTTGGATTATCTCTTATTGATACTGTCGAGAAGAAGAACGAGAAGTTCATAACGTGCTTAGATGGGTACTTGGGAGAAAGACTTATAAACCACATCGATGAGACTTTCGAATCTATAGTGGGAAAAGCATCGAGATCAGAGAGCCTTTACCCTAAGTCAAAGGCCGATGTTGTTATTGCATCTACAGAGGAGCCAAAGCCGCAAGCAAGATGTAGAGGCAAGAATAATTCTCAGAATAAGAGGACGTAGACCCAGACCAAGGATGGTCAGAGAAAGAAAGACAAGAAAGATGGTGAGTGCTTTAGCTGTGGCAAGAAGGGCCGCTATGCCAGAGATTGTCAGGAAAGGCCTGGGGGACAGAAAGTGCTTCAATTGTGGCCAAGCGGGACATTACAAGGATAAATGTCCACACCTCCTTAAGAGAAGCAGGTCGTGAAAGCATATGCTATCAATGTTGTTACTTCTTCGTCGAATTCCCCAACTGCGGCACAAAAGGGAAAAGGTGTCGTTATTCAAGGTATGCTTTCAATTTATGAAGTTTCTTTTCGATTTTTGTTGACAGCGGGGCATCCCATTCCTTCATATCTAGTGACCTGGTGGATAGGTTGGGATTGGAACCTGAGATTATCGATAGACCTTTGGTTGTGACAAACCCGATTAGTGGTTTGACTAGCCTTTACATGATTTGTCGTAATTTGGTCGTATGGGTCATGTATGTATGTTTGATTGTGATTACTTTGTTTTGGGCTTTACTGGGTTTGGCATTATTTTGGAAGTCGATTGGCTCCAAAGGTATAGAGTGGTACTGGGTACCTACCTAGTGATGGTGATGATAGCTGGAGTTAGGGAGGCTGAGAGATACAAGTAGTTGTTATGACTTCCATTGAATGATATCTTAGTTTACTCGAGGAGTGATGTGCAGCCGTGACAGGATAAGACTGCTCGATGATATGAATTGCCCCAAGTGGGACTTGGTAGGGATATGAGATGACTCGAGTTGGAATCGAGAAGGATGCAAGAAAATGGATTGACTTGGGTGGGACTCGAGTTGAAGATGGAATTTTGGATAGCTCTTCTGAAGGAGTGCCAAGGAATCGTCAATAGTTTGGAGTGTTCTAGGCGGACTCGGAGAAGAGGTATCTGGGGACGCCTGTTTACCTTGGAACCGTTGGACGTGATCTAGTTGTCCTTGGAGGATAAATGTACGTTGGACGTACGGTGGTACGTTTGGAGGCGGGGCTTCCATTAGCCCTTGAGATTGGTTGGACTAGTCATATGGGTATCAACGTATTCATGGTTTTAGCAGGTGATAGATAGGACTTATTCGATGAATGTTATGGATTGTTTAGGACCTTATGTTGATGTTCTCTTTGATTCAAAAATGGTAATAACTTCGGAGGGAATTCAGTGGGGAAATCTCGAAGTGATAAGGGGGGTTCGTTGGTCGTGGAGATGCAACGAATGTTAGGACGATTCACGTTGGACTTGAATTCGTAAATAATTGTTGTTCGTTGATCTTGGAGATGCAACGAGTAGGAAGACGACCCATATTGGACTTAAATTGGTGAGTAATGGATACTCGAGACTGGGTCTGAGTTTATGGATAGTCGTCGATGACGCCGACAAGAATGATGAAGGGATATCGTTGTCTTAATTTCTAACGGACACAAGGCAAGGGTACAGTAGAGACACCTAAAAGGCAAGTTGGACTAATTGAATACCTTGGATCTATTAGATGGGCCTAGTTGTCTCTGGGAGGAAAATGTACGTTGGATGTGCAGTAGCCTGGTTAGAACTAGGGCTATCATTAGCCCTTGACGGATGGTATAGTGACATAGTCAGTCATAAGATTAACGATGGTTTCAAAGCAAGATTCATAGTGATGGCCAAAGTCAGTTATGAGTGATTGGTTTCTTTGTTTAACCATCTCACGTGGATTGTCCAATGTCGAAGGAGACGTTTCTTAGGTGCTTGTCTGATATTGGTTTAGGCCTCTGGGGCTTGTACTTGAGAGATGTTGAATTCGATTAGGATGGTTCACGTGAGATGTATAAACTAGATGTTATGAGTGTTGTTGTCTGATTGCTTTTGATTACTAGGATTGAATGGGTCATTCTGGTTTTGTCCTGATGTAAGGTTGAATTTTTTTGTTATAAAGGTTGTCACTGTCGAATGTGGGGAGTTGGGCTTGGAGTTCTTCTCTAGTAATGTGATTGGTAGATTGATGGTTAATCTGCCTATTCTCATATATTTAATTAATGATTGTTAGTTAGTTGTTTTATCTCACACTAAGACTGGTTGTAACCAATGTTAATGGATTGAGAGGGTGAGTCGTGTATTAGCGGATCTCTAGAGAGCTTGTATGTTGGATTTTGGAGGGTCAAGGGATGACCATTTGCATCTAGTTGAGTTCGTATATAATAACAGGTATCAGTCCAGTATTGGTATGACTCCATATGAAGCTTTGTACGGAAGACCATACAACTCGCCATCATGTTAATTGGAAAACGGTGAGAAAATTTGTGTTTGGATCAGAAGTAGTAAGAGAAACTTCAGATAAGATTAAGGTTATTCAACAACGAATAAAGACTGCCCAAGATAGGCAAAAGAATTATGCTGATAAAAGACGAAGAGAGTTGGAATTCTCCGTTAACGACTTAGTATTTATCAAGACCTCTTTGTTGAAGAATGTGATTCGTTTTGGTAGGGGAGGTAAGTTAGTACCAAAGTTTGTAGGTCCATTTCCTGTTCTCGAGTGAGTCGGGGATTTGGCATACGAGGTTGGATTGCCTGACAAGATGGCGAGAGTTCACAACGTATTTTGTGTTTCCCAATTAAGGAAGTTTGTGCACGACCTGATGTGACTATTTCACCAGATCAGTTGGATGAGATCGAGGTAGAACCCAAGATGGTTGGGAACCACAGACCGATTCGTATTGTAAGGTATGATATGAAGCAACCTCGAAGGGAGACAGTGAAACTAGTTAAAGTCTAGTGGGGTTATAACGAGAATGACTGTACTTGGGAAACATAGGAGAACATGAGGAAGTCGTATCCAAAACTCTTTGCCTGGTAAGACTTTAAAAGCGATAGGTATTTCCCTTGTTAGTAAACCGCATGCTAGGATAGGCTTTTTGTGTTGTTATGTATGTTTGATTGTTTGTAAATGATTGATAGGCACGCGAGAACCTTTGTATGTTTTGGTTAAGGAATTTCGGGGACGAAACTTTTTAAGAGGGGGAGAATGTAACGACCCGCATTCTACGTATCGGGAGATCGAAGAATGTTTATTTCTTTTTCGAATGAAGTTGTATGGTTGTGTAACTTTGGGGAACGACTATTGGGGTCATTTCCCATGTTCACGATTTTTGCCGAATTTTAAATGACCATTTTACCCCTAGAGAATCTTGTTTTGCCAATAACTTTTGATTGATAAGGAGTTTTGACCTGAAACCACTTTCATTGGATTCAGATGATGGTTTACCTTTCCGTAGAGTGGTCACATTGATCAAATGGGCTTACCGTTTGGGAGAAGTGGCTGAAATAATGTTTGAAGATGGAAAAACTGCTTAAACGGGCTTAATAGGGTAATTAACAGCTAGGCGCGTTAGGTATTTCGGGATTAGGGTTATATAAGGGCTGATAGGGGCTAGAGAAACCCTCCTTTGTCATTTTTCTGCCACCACAAACTTTCTCTTCAACCCTAACAATTGTTTCCATGTTCTAAACCACCTCTAATCAAGTACTAAGCTAATCAACATCAAATCAAGTCAAAATAGCATCAAATTAGAGTTAGAGCTGCTGTGTTGCATAGGAATTCGACCCAAATCAGTAGAGACTTCAAATCTATAAATTATTTGTGGCTAAGTTGAGTGACTAGCATGTTTCTTCACTAATTACGGCTAATATGGGATGATTAGTGATAATTAGCGAAATTATGCATGATAAAAATCTGGAAAAATATGCAGAAATTCTTAAATATTATTTTATGCCTCTATTAGAAATTTGGGTTAATTTGTACATGTTTTTCTAATCGTATTGTTAAATCATGATTAAGGGGATTAAGGTGAAAACATGGGTTTTGAGTATGTTTGATCCATATTAACATGTTATATTGTTGTTTTGGTGTTTATGGTTGATAAGACATGTTGCTATTACTGTTTGGAATGATTTATGATTGCTTAGTAAAATTAGAATGGTTGAAAATACCGTCGTACGGCGTAAAATTGCTTGTTGGGAAGTTGTAGGAAATTGTACAGGACCCCGATCGTGACCCTACCCCCACGAGCCGACCTGACCGGATCGTGATACCCCTTTTCACGAGTAGACTAGGCTCCATGAACGGCCGCTGCTCCACATGTTGGTCACGAACCCACTCATGCTCGAGCCTCACGAACCGTGAAGCAGCAGTGACCGGTGCCACGAGCCAAATGTAGCACCACGACCCGGAGCATCTTCACGAGTGAACCAAGGTCCACGAACCGCTTGCGTTAGTTACGAACCAGATTCACTCGAGGACGATGAGCCGACCATGGATCACAAACCGAGGAGGACGCAGGACTACCACTAGTACAAAACAAGCATGTTGCTTCATCTAATTTGCTTCAATTTAGCTTACAACTGAAGCAAATGGTATCATTTGCTTCAGTTGTATTAAAAACAGAAGAAAATGTGTTGAAGCAAATGATACCATACTTGTTGCTTCTTCTCATTTGCTTCGGTTGTGCTCACAACTGAGGCAAATAGTGTCATTTGCTTTAGTTTTGTTAACAAATGAAGCAAGTGCACTGAAGCAAATAATGTTATTTGCTTCCGATTGGAGCAAATAATATTATTTGCATCAGTTCCTTAGGAACTGAAGCAAATGCACCGAAGCATATATTATTACTTGCATTGGTTCTTTCAGAACTGAAGCAAATGTACTGAAGCAACAATAAGTTATATTACTCTAAGAAAATGGCATTTATTAATAATCATAAACAATAGCTTACGAATGTTATTATTCACAACTAAGTATGTGTAATGATTGTTAGTAAATAGCTTATAATTTCTAGCTATTATAAATAATCAAAAATTATTATTTATATTTAATAATTTATTATTTAATAACTAACAGTTAGTAAATTATAGCTAATACTTACTAATTACATTTAATAATTAATAATCCAATAAATAATTAACATTAAATAACTAGTAATCAACAATTATTAGTCAAGACTTGATAAATAATTGTTAAGTATTATTTGATAATTAAGATGTAATATTTAGTAACTATAATTAATAACTAATTATTAATAATTATATATAATTAAGAGTATGTGATAAATAAAAATTAATAATATAATCTAATACTTATGAAGTAATATTTAATATTCGATAATTAGATTTAAATAATAATAATAATTAAAATGACTATTAAACAAATAATTAATAAATAACCGATAATTAAGAAAAATATTTAATAATTTATAAATGCTTAGAAATATTAATGATTGAAAATTAACATTAAGCATTTATTGTTTTACGATTATAATTAATAGCTATATTCAACATTTAAACAAATTTAAAATTAAAAAAGAGTAGTTTTTATTTAATAATATTTTTTTAGCGAATACTACTGACCATTTAATAATTAAAATGATTGTTTAATTATAAATAGTAATTGTTATTACCTAATTATATTTTAGATAAGTAGTAAGTAACAAATAGTAATTTATACTCACAATTTAATATTGATTATTTAATAATTAATAAAAATTGTTAAACAAGTAACTTTTAAATAATATTGATTAATATTCAACAATCAATTTTTAGTAATCATTAATTAATAATTATTGTTAAATAGCGTATCTGAACTACATTTTAACAAACGGTCAAAGAAGATTCATTTAAGAAATAATTAATATTTAATAATAACGAAGTATTATTTAATAATAATAATTAATAATTATTAATTAAATATCTCTATTAGATAATTAATTATTAATAGTTATGCAACAATTAAGGCTAATACTTAATAATAAAATTTTAGCCAATTGTAAAAGAGATCTATAACAACTAATTTGGTTTTGCCATTGTAATTTTAATAACAAAGGAATAATTGATAATTAAATTTTAATAATTATTTAATAATTGTATAATAATTAAATATTTATGAATGCATAATAAGTAACATGAAATAATTAATGTTAAATTATAATTAAGAAGCAGTGAATAATAATTGATAAGTAAAAAGTAAAATTATAATAATAAATGATTATTATTAACTAATTAGTAATTAATATTTGATTGAAGATAATTAAACAAATATTTAATATGTTTGATGGTTTGGATTATTCCTGTAACACCCCACATCCGTTAGTGTCACTCACAAAGGGAATGCACTAAGTTCTATGCAACATTTAGGGTAAAAGATGCAGATAAATTACAAGACAGACAAAAACAGCGGAAAATAAAGCTTTGCTTTATTGATAAATAGTTTGTACAATGATTTCTTTACAATATCAGAGTATCATCTATCTTACAAAATAAAGAAGCATGAAAATACATTTATATTCCCCAAATTTAGCAAGAGCCAGCCATAGCATCCGAAAAGAGAATCCAAGCAAACTACGACAAATCTTCAAGCTGGGAAAGGGTGACATTCCAACTTAATCTGAGCTATACTATTCCCTCCTCTACTACCTGGGGGGGAACGGAATAAAAGAAGACGAAAGAAAAACAGAGTCAGACATAAAGCCTGAGTAAGTTCAGTAACTTCTAGCATGTGAACAGGGAAAAACAAAACGACATGAATTAACTGAATACAAGACAATACCATGATGATAGGGTCAACAAGATAAGATTAACACAAGATATGCTAAGACAAGATAAACTGGATATGCTTTAATACTTTCTCCGCTTCGCTATTAACTTGTTATTATGGTTTCTATGTCTCTGCACCACCTAACTAGTGTCCCGACTAGTAATGTTAACGTGATCCCAATCCTGGTTGTTTCGGTTGCCTTCAGGCATACATTTATTGTTTATTACCTAGATTTAATCTAGGGTTCATGCTATCTACTGAACGTTGCCCTTTAGTCTAGGATACACTACCTAGAGTGGTATATGTTCCTAAACCTTCCCCACGCATGTATCGTGAATCGTTATCGCTTGTCTAGATGCACATGTCCTGTAATGTGCTGCCTGAGTTCCGTGTCAGGGCTACTCTAGAAATACGGAACTCGGTCGGGAGCTTTCAGATATCTTCCGATGCAGATGCTAAGGTCTGTTTTTATTCCAGTGGCTATGGTCCCACTTGACCCCTCCCTCAACTAATGAAAGGCGCACCTTGAAAAATGAGAACTATACGCAGGCCCCTTATGCCCCACTAACCTATGGCCATCCGCAACCATAACTAGATAGCAAGTATATGGTCTGTAGGAGTTCTCTGCCTTCCTGCTTCACGTATCTCGATTGACTTAAGATGGATAGTAGACGACGAGTTGCTATCACAGGGCTACCGTTTTCTCGTCGAATCACGCTGGTCCATCCTAGTCTTTAGGTTGCCATATATTGCAACCAAGGCATACCCTCGGTTCTTCTAACGTAGACCTTAACCTCTGTGAGCCCAGGAGAAACTTCTGCAGCCTCACAGAGGGATACCAAGAGTACCCTCACGTCCCCTCGAAGCCTCGGGCTTCGTAACCCAATTCGTTGGAGCCTTCTTTAAAATTAGATGGACGTTCGCTCCTTCTCGTGTTATACTAAGAATTACTACTTAGTTCTCTTTTTCGTCAAGTTGGATTGGTTCAGTGTCATTAGTCAAGCTAACTTAACCCTCTTTATTTATCCTGTTAAATTGATTAAGTGTTATCAGTAATTCATGTTGACTTAACCCCACCACAAACCAAGTTATATTGGTTAAATAATTCTTATTACTTAACCCTACTCATTCATCATGTATTGGTTAAGTGTTCCTTTTTAACTTAACCTTGCCCATCTGTTTTAACTAACATGATATTAATGGTTAAGTATTATCCCTTCATGTTTTAAACTTAACCTTATTCATTTATCACACTCTGATGGTTAAGTGTTCAAGTTTACTTAACCCTACGGTCTAGTTCAGCTAACACATCAAATTGGCTAGGTGTATTAAATTTACATAACCCCAACCTCTAGTCTAGTTAACATGTTAAATTGGCTAAGTGTATTAACTTTACTTAACCCCAACCTCTAGTCTAGTTAACATGTTAAATTTGGTTAAGTGTTCCTATGGACTTAACCCTCCCATTCTATCTTAACTGTGTTAAGTTGGTTAAGTGTTCCTATGGACTTAACCCTCCCATTCTAGCTTAACTGTGTTAAGTATTTTTATGAACCTAACCCCACCCATCAGTTTAGTTGTCATGTTGAACTGGTTAAGTGTCTTAGTTAACTTAACCCTACCATTCTTGTTCTAGCTTTAATTAAGTAGATTAAAGCCAAGACCACTCACATTAGACAGATATTGTTGCGAATACTGGATGTGCCGGTTGGTTCCGGGCAGGTTTACATCGCAACTCAGTCTATCCTCGGGTTAGGCATATTCGTGCTTTCTAAATTCAAAGGGTTTTGATTAGTTTCAATTCAGGTTTTGAAAGTAACCATCCCGTCCGTCGGATCAGTTATGGATAGCCAGGGAGGGCAGGAAACTTGTATTTTCCAAACCCAAGCCTAGACACTATCCTCTCTGTCACCCTAGAACTTTCTGGTGTTTCATTAAAAGAGATGTCGTTAATAAATCTTTAATTTGTCTAAATTTACATTTCTCACTTAGGACAAATTCTATAAGTAAATTAATCCTAATTTACTTATTTCCCAATTACTCTTTTAATGTAAATTGTCAATATTTATTCTTACGGCCTATTTTCCCTTCTATATCATGTTTATGCTTTTTGGTATGTAAACAATACCAAATGAAGTGTCACTAACCATGATTTTGCTAATCCTGACAATTACTCCCAATTATGGCCAATTTCAAGTTTATGCCAATCTACTTTTCGAGCCAAATTAGCTAATCCAATTCTGATTTAACATTCTAATTCATGTCAAACTAGACTTATTACTCTAGTTCACAATTCATGTAAATGCTAGATTTACATGTCAATACTAGATTCAAATTACACAATCCTATAATTCCTGTCAAATTTATCCCATTTGCATTTCTATGAACATGCCATAATACATGTTCCCAATTTATGCCAATTTCCAAGTTTATAACTATGTTTTAGTAAATTTCATATTTTGCCCCAAATCGCATTCCCACCGTTCGTATAATCGTGTTTCAATCTAGATTATAGATAAATCTGGATTCGTAGCAAATAGGGAATGAACCAAAGATGCTACGCAAAAGATAGACATAATAACCGGCATAAAAAGGGTTGAATAACGACGTCGGTTCAAGAACATGGGTAGACCTAACTAAATAGGTAAATTCCCAAGGTCTAAATCCAAGAATAGACAGAATAGAGACAGAGGTTCAAGAACATGGGTAGACCTAACTTAATAGGTAAATTCCCAAGGTCTAAAACCAAAGATAACCAAGAATAAACTGAATAGAAAGTCAGGCCTAGATCCAAAATAATGTCAGTTTGTTAAACAACATGGTTTTGTAACTATAATGTCATGGGCATAAATAATAATCTTATATCCATAGTCATAGGCAATAATCCTCACAGTTCAATGAATCACAGTCATAGGCGATGTTCATAGTCATAGGCAACGTTCATAGTCATAGAAAATGTTCTTAGTCATAGGCAATAATCCTCACAGTTCAATGAATCACAGTCTTAGGCGATGTTCATAGTCATAGGCAACGTTCATAGTCATAGGAAATATTCATAGTCATAGGCAATGTTTTATGTCCCAAAATCAAAGGCTTATGTTCATAGTTCCAAGGCATATGGTTCCAAAGTCCATAGTTTCACAGTCACAGTCTAATTGGTCATCAAATCACAACAGTTCTTAATTTGGTCCAAAGGTACAAGCACTGATTCAAGTAGAAAGATTAGGCATAGTCTTTTATCCCTTTAATTTCATGTCACGAATAAAAACAAAACGTTCAAATCTAAAAATAACTGACTTACACAGATTAGATTAGAACAGAAAGACGACGTTGCTAAGATTCGTAGAAAAACAGTCGTTGAAGACGTTTGGACCTCCTCTTGAATCCTAGCTTGACTTGAACCTCTTCTTGAAAATCTTTTTAGCAGCATTTCTTCATCTTGGTTTATTTTATATATTATTTTATTTATTTAATTTAGAGGAGGAGAAGAAGCCATGTCCACCAAGAATTTATGCATCATAAGGTTAGAGAAGAATGGTATAAAGAGAATGAGGCTAGGGGCTGTTTATATAGAGTTGCAAGTAAATGAGAGCCGTCGATGAAGCCAAGATTAATTCTAGCCATTCGTTCTAAAGAGAAACCAATTATGTTCACCATTTCTTTCTTAATGTACATTTACTATTATTTGTCAATCCATATAAATACGTACACATTAGATACATTCCCCCTTTTCACACTTATTATTATTTTTATATGCACATTAGATACATCCCCCCTTTACACACTTATTATTATTTTTGTATGCACATTAGATACATCCCCCCTTTACACACTTATTTTTATTTTTATATGCACATTAGATACATCCCCCCTTTACACACTTATTATTATTTTTGCAACTTTAGTGTTAACAGAAAATTCGGGGTGTTACAATTCCTCTATACTACCGTTATATACTGTGCGTCAACTGAAAGCTATTTTCAATAATGTGTTTGTTAATGTACAGTGGCATTGAGCTATTTCCCTCCTTTTTCCCTCGGAATTTTCATTTCCTGCCTCGCCTTCTACGATGTTTACATTAAATCCCAAACAAATTCACCAAATTTTTATTTGCCGCTTTACCCTTCCACCAAATCCCAGAATAAATTATAACAAATCCCATTCGCCGCCTCCTTATTTCATCTCTAACATATTGAATTTATTGATAAACAATCGCAATGCCTCAATTAGACTCGTGCTACTTCCCTCGAGTTCACAAATACCACCGCCGCAATCACTAGTGAGAAGTCAATCACTTTTTACTAGCTTCGACCCCTACAACCTGAATCGCAAATCAAGATATCAAATGAACCACTTCCACCCCTGGATCGAAGTCGCGACTAGAACCTCACTCATATGAATTCAATTGTGTCTGAATCCAAACTGCTCTTCAAAATTGTAGTGCTCGTGCTGATTTTTATTCTTTTATTTTTGGGTTTCGATTACGCCCTTCTCTTTATTTGATGTGTTTTCGTTCATAATTTTTTGGCTATAAACTGCATCGGCTGATTTGCAGTTTTGTTTAGCAGGCCTAAGTGTTGTGGGCAGTCATGATTTGTTGATTTCATTTTAGTTTTGAAGTGTTTGATATGGTTTAGTTTTGATAATTACTTACAGGTGGACATTATAGTGATTATACCCCTACTGCAGATCGGTATATAACAGATGTTCGGTGTATTTCAATTGATATGGAGGCTAGTTTATATTTTCTTTGACAAACCGTTTATGCATTTTGACGTTTTGAACAATATCGATTTATTTGATCATAATCATATTTCACAAAAGTTTGATTTTTCTTGTTCTCCACGAATGCCTTCTCCTTTAAATTCTAAGGAACATGGTTTTCATCTCAGTTTAAGTTTTTTTAAAGCTAAAAAGTACCTTTTTGGACAATATTTCTTTGGGAAAAAACTGAAGGCCTTGAACTGTTTGAGGAAATGCTTTGCCATTTTGATGTTTTAAATGCCGCTGTTAACATTAGATTGGGATTCATCTCTATATCAGACTCTAAGAAATAAAATATTGCTACATCTTTTGATGATTTGACTCAGGTAGAATCTATATTATTTTTGGATTAGCTGGGATCTTTCTGTTGATTCTAGGTTTGAAGTTGCTTTAAATTTAAGTTGTTTGGTAGCAAGTTATTGGATCCTTAACTTATTGTTGATGATTATTGTGATTTTTTGTTAATCTCATGTTGGTCAAGTTGAGGATTTCTCTCTCATAAAGTTGTTTGTCATGGAAAGAAGCCAGCTAAGTCTAGCGGGTTGGTTCCTTTCATAACATGGTTTGATGTCATTTCTCTGGTAGATAGTAATGAGATAATGAGTTGTGATCCTTTACCTGATAAATATGGGCATGAGGTGGTTTGTACGAGACGATGAGTTGTGATCTTTTCATAATACGGTTCGATGTCATTTATCTTCATATATTTTATGTTACATAATTCATAAGATTAACGATTTGAAATAATCTCTTAATTACAGGACTTTGTATGAGACGATTCATATAGCCCACAAAAGATAGATGAGGTTCGGGATAATTTAGTTGGTTATGTCATGCATAATTAGATGTAGTGCATAATTGGATGTAGTGCTCTTTTGTTATGTACGTTGATCGTTTGTTATGTACATTGATGTGAGTGATGAAAATTTAACTGTTTCTTCTTCTTTTCTGGTCTATAAACATTTATTAAGAGATGATGAGATGTACACATGAATTATGTTGATTGATAATACAATTATATTTTTTGTTTCATCAGATTGGTGGTGTTAATGCATTTGTAGAATTTTAAATTCTATTAATTAATATTGCTTTAGGTCTAAAATTTTGAAATAGTGGAATTTTTATTTTTTTGTTACTTCACTTAATTTGCATCAGTTGTAATGGCATAGGCAACTGATGCAATACACTAAAGTTCATAACAAAAGTCATTTTTGCATCTGTTCATTAGCATCAGTTGTTTAAAAACTTTGATGCAATAGACTAAGGCTTCAAAAGAAAATGTATACATTTGCATCTGCTTTATAGCATCAGTTGTATTAAACAACAGATGCAAGTGGTCCTCATTTGCATCAGTTCTTTAACTGATGCAACAGAAATTTATCTGTTGCATCGTCTTCACTTGTATCAATTCAACAACTGATGCAACAGGGGTTTAACAACTGATGCAAATGACCTGTTTTGTAGTAGTGTACGAGTCAAAACTCCATGGATGGGACCCAAGAGTCGACAATGATCACGAACCGATGTCAGGGGCCGAGTCACGAGCCGATGCAAGGTGCACCACGAACCGATGCAAGGACCCACGAACCGATGTGGATGGAGGAAGAGCACAAACTGCAAAACATTGCTTCATACAAATCGAACCCTTGTGGTGATCGGAGTCTAAGCACACCCGAACCAAGATGATGACTAAAACCCGAGATGCAAAGGTAGTCCAAATGAGAAGTTATGGCTCAGGATCCAAATGAGAATCAATGAGTTCTACTTCGTGATTGGGTTTTGCTGCAGAACGTGTGCAAAGGGGTTATCGATATCCGTAATTTTGGTTCACCACTGAGAGAAGGATTAATAGCTATGGATCAGTGCAATAGGGTCATTGTGACACCTAAGGGCAAAGTGATCGTAGCAAAGAATTGGGTGATCGAAGTGGTGGATATCGTATGCTTTACGCACTCAGTGAGAGATGTGAGGATGATTGCTATGTTTGATGTTTGCTATCACCATGTCATGCACACTCCCATATTATATTTACACTTTATGTTAGTGTTACCTTAGAGTACTGTACATCCTGTTGTGCTAACTCTTTGGTTGCAGGTCCAGGTATGATTTCTTATACCTACTATTTGTTCATCTTAGAGATGTATACTTGCTACCACTCATACCAAATTGTTGTTTGACCCATAGTTTTGTGTTTCTTCTTATTACTCTGGGTGCTCACATGAGTAGATTAGAGACAGGTTAGGTGGTTGCACGAGTAACTGTACCGGAGACGAGCAGAAGACTTCCACGTATGATATATATATTCTTCATGTGATGTAGCTGGTCACTACTTTGGGCATTTGTAGTGTACCTTTTCTATTTTGATTTAGAGACAGTATTTTGAAGTTGTAATAATGGTATTAGATCATAAGCTGTATTTTAGATTCCGTTGTTATAATAGTTTAGTTTTCAGCTTATGCACTGTCTCCCCTATTTTATGTCAAGATATGTTATTATTATATTTTATTCCATGCGTTGTGAGATATACTACAGGTTCTTTGATAGTTCTTCATCTTGCTTCTTTTCTTTTGACGACTGTCTCGTGCTGGTCGGGCATCGGCACAGCGCATTTCGGAGAAATGTCGTCTGGTCCGGGGTGGGCCGTCACAATGTGATATTCTGTATTGTTATTTTTGTTCTTCTTTTACCTTTTTCTTCTTCATTAATAATGGTTCATATTTCTGTGCAATTTGGGTTGGATGTGTAGTGCATTTAGTCAACTCTAATAGTACGAAAATTTGGGTCGTTACAACACCCGTTATTTCTATTTATGTACCTGTTATTTCTAATTGGGATAAACCCGTTACTAGAAGTGTACCTAAGTCTACCATTCGTGTTTCTATTGGGATCATTCTGCAATGGGAAAACCCTTAATCCGGTATACTAGTATTGGTGCAGAGAAAAGAATTTGAGAAGCATAATCTACTCTGTTTATCCTGCTTATTTTGTTCAGCCTATTCATACCTGTTATATGATATTATTATCTCTCATCCAGTTTATTTGCCTGTCATGATACTTTTACTTATTTATATGCTAAAAGTCACTGGACTTGCTAAATATTATGTATGACCCATTATATTTCCCTTTCTCTCTCTTCATTTCCCCTTAGTGGGAACGCTCAGGCTTGATTAGGACTCTCTCTTCTGTTTCTAATTGGATTTGGATTTACTTCTATGTATCGCTTTGACTACTTGTCTACTTGTTTATGGCTACTTATGAGAATTATGGCTTTTTACTTCTATACTCTGATGGCTTTTAGCGCAAGACAGATGTTTTTATTTGATGTATTTTTTTCCAATATTTTAGTCTGATGTTGTAACTGGATTTTTAGACCATGATGTTTTATGTTGGAAAATAAAGTTTTAAATTTCCGTTGCTATTTTATATGTATGTCTTGTGAGATTCTATTCTGTTACCTATATCGCGTCACTAAACTTAATGCATTCTGTTAAAGAGTGACATTAATGGACGTGAGGTGCTACATTTGGTATCAAAGCTAAAGGTTACAAGATCGGATACAAAGTTTTAAAAATTACTTTCAAAAGGTTTCAAAAAGAATGTATTTTCAAAAGAAAAATATGTATTTGGAAAACATATTTCCCAAGCCATATAAAATATCTTTCGGTTCTCTGTTTGAATCCCTTCCTTTTCTATTAGCATGTCTGGGGAACCGATTATTCCCGAGGGCGTTCAGATACCGGTTTGGTTTCGTAGATATCTTAAGGTTATGAAGCCTGCCGGAAGCCAAGCAAACTCCCCCTCCCCTAGCTACAGCCGCTGTTCCTTCTTCGCTAGCGGATAATTTCTCCAAGGATTTGTGTGCCATGGGAGGAAATCCATTCTGAGGAATTGAGAACTTTGTGGAATCATGGAATTGGCTGAAATAGATGGAGAACTTATTTGGGATTTTCGAGGTTGTTGATCGTAGAAAGATACAGTTGGCTGCATGGAAGCTTAAGGACGAGGCTTCATTCTAGTGGGAAGTGACACAAGCAGTGCATCCAATGGAAACTTAGGATGATTTCCGACAAAGGTTCGAGACGAAGTTTCTTTCTTAGGCAGAAGAGAGTATGCAGATGGAAGGTTTCTGGCACTTAAGCAAGGAAGCATGTCTGTTAAATAGTATGTCAATAAGTTCAATCAGTTGGCAAGGTTTGGTCTAGAGCTAGTGAATACCCCACACAAGAAAGATTTAAGGTTTGCAAGAGGATTGAACCAGCCCCTTCAAGCATTAGAATTATCTCACATTCCAATGGGGGCTACTTTTGAGAGACTGGTTGATATGGCATTGATGCACGAAGATGGAAAAGATGAGAAAAAGGAGGCTAAGACTAATGAGACACCAAACAAGAAAGTGTGGCCCAAGAAAGAACAACAAAAGATGGGCGGAGAGAACGACAAAACTCAAGGCAAGAAGAAATGTCATGGCTGTGGAAGCTTGGGTCATTTGGTCAAAGATTGTAGAAAATGAAAGAATGCTTTCTTCCACTGTGGTGAGGTCAGACACTATTCTTGGGAGTGCCCGAAGAAACAAGGATAAGGCCAAATGGAAAGATCTTTTGAAGTGCATGGGCATGCTCTCAAGGCCAGTGTACCGGACAGAGGTAGGAAAGTTTCTGTTTAAGGTTTGATTTCTCTTACCGATTATCCTTTTAGGACTCTTATCGATTCTGACGCTTCTCACTCTTTTATGTCTGATTATGTGGTTGACTCTCTGCACCTTAGTACTAGTATTGTTTCTGATCCCGTTATTGTCTCAAACCCCATTGGGGGCACAACTCATCTGTCTATGATTTGTAGGGGTTTGAGGATATATGTGTTGGGCATCGATTTTGAGTGCGACACATATATGCTTGGTTTTATGAGATATGGTCTGATTCTAGGGATAGATTGACTAGCCATGAATAGTGCCATTCTGGACTATGAGAGGAGGGTCGTTAGACTTTTGACTTGCCGAGGGAGGACTCTCGTGATTTCCTAACCCAAAGTGGTCAGTTATGCTTAGTTTCCTAGAATCACTCGATGCTTCTGTTGATAATTTGCGATATGTACCTGTTGTTTGTGAGTATCCAAATGTTTTTGAGGAGGTTAGGGGCTTACCTCCGAGGCGCGATATTGATTTCCAGATATACTTGGTGGATAATGCGAAGCCAGTCGCATTTTCTAGTGGCTATATGGCTCCTAGGGAAAGGAGGGAGCTTAGCAAGCAAGTAGGGGAGCTACTTGAGAAAGGGTTTATTAAGCGAAGCATATCAGAATGGGGTGCTCCATTCGTCTTTGCAACTAAGACGGATGGCTCGCTTCGCTTATGTGTGGATTACAGGGAGTTGAATAAGCTCACTGAGAAGAATAGGTACCCACTTCCGAGGATTGTTGATCTGTTTGACCAGCTTGTTGGCGCATCTGTTTTCTCTCAGTTAGAGTTGGCCATGGGGTTTCATCAGTTGAGGGAGGCCGACAACAGTATAGACAAGACCGCTTTTAGGACTCAAGACGGTTTCTTTGAGTGCCTCATTATTCCTTTCGGGTTGACGAATTCACCCGCCTATTTTGTCGATCTGATGAGTAGGGTGTTTTCGGGAACTTCTAAATAAGTTTGTCGTGGTCTTTGTGGATGACATCCTAATTTTCTCGAAGAGTGAGGAAGAGCATGCCCTACATTTAGGGGAGGCTTTGAGGTCTCTCCGAGCGACTAGCTTAAAGATAAATTCTCCAAGTGTCACTTTTGGAGAGAGGAAGTAAGATTTCTAAGGCATGTGGCCTCCAAGGAAGGGATAGCGGTGGATCCCATGAAAGTAGTTGCAGTTCAAGATTGGAGGGTTCCAATGAATGCAACAGAGGTGAGGAGTTTTCTCGGTTTAGTGGGCTATTATAGAAAGTTTATCAAGGACTTCACAAAGATATAAGCCCCACTCACCAGACTGATGAAGAAGAATCTGACCTTTTCTTGGATCATTGACTATGGGGTTGCTTTTCAGCGATTAAAGAGGGCTCTGACAATAGCCCCAATCTTGACTTTGCCTGACAGTAATAAAGTGTTCACAGTGTACACTGATGCATGTGGTATAGGACTTGGTGCCATCTTGATGCAATAGGGAAGGGTAGTGTGCTATGGTAGTAGATAGTTGAGAGTTCATGAGAAGAACTACCCAACCCATGATTTTGAGTTGGCTGCTATAATATTTATGCTTAAGACTTGGCGACATTATCTACTTGGAGAGAGGTTCGAGTTGTACACGGATCATAAAGCTCACAAGTATCTGTTCTCGTAGAGGGTCTCAACTTAAGACAGCTTAGATGGATGGAGTTCCTAGCGTCCTATCATTTTGAGATTGCTTATACCCCTAGCAAGGGTAATTTGGTGGCGGACACATTGAGTAGGCAGAGGATGATTTGAGTCCTCTATTCGTAGAGAGGCGGAGCTTGGAGTACATATCAACCTTCAATTTTTGGCCATCTACGGATCTTACACCTAGTTTGTTGGCATCCTTAGAGGTGCGAATTACTCTTATGGATCAGATAGGATCTTCATAATGAGAGGACCCAAAGACATCAGACATCTTGGATAAGCTCAGTAGAGGGGAGACTTCTGGTCACCTCAACAGATATTCCACGGATGATAGACGGTGGTTGTGATGGGATGGAAGGCTTTGTGTTCCCCGAGTTGGGAGTCTGTTGAAGGCACTCCTTGGGGAAGCCCATCATTCTAGGGTGACTATCCATCTGGGAGGTGATAAGATGTATAAAGATACAGAGAGGGTTTTCTTTTGGGTTGGGATGAAGAAAGATGTAGCGGAGTTTGTCTCTCGATGTTTAGTTTGCCAGCAAGTTAAAGCTGAGCAGAGGAAGCTTAGTGGTTTGCTTCATCCTTTGGAGGTCCCATTGTGGAAGTGGGAGAGCGTCTTTATGGATTTCATCGTTGGTTTTCCTAGATCGAGGAAGGGCAACATCAGTATTTGGGTTATAGTAGACATGCTTACTAAGATCACTCATTTCATTCCTGTTAAGAGTAAGAGAACTGCAGCAAGGTTGGCATCAGTTTTTCTTCGTGAGATAGTCTATCTACATGGAGTACCTTCTAGTATTGTGAGTGATCATGACCCCATCTTCACTAGTGAGTTCTAGAAGAGCCTGCAAGAGGCATTAGGTACATAGTTATTTTTGAACACCATGTATCACCCTCAGACTGATGGGAAAAACTGAGGTGGTGAATAGAGTTCTTGAGGATCTTTTGAGATTGTGTATCCTAGACTTTGGAGGGTCTTGGGAAGAGCATCTTCCGTTGGTTGAATTAGCCTACAACAATAGTTATTAGGCAAGTATAAATATAGAACCCTTCGAGGCATTGTATGGAAGGCCACGTAGGTCACCGACTTTTTGGTGGGAGTCTACAGATAGGCTTCTACTTGGACTTGAGATGATTAGAGAAACTTCAGAAAAGACTGATCATATCCGCAGATGCATGAGGACAGCTTAGGACAGGCAGAAGTCCAACGTAGATAAGAGAAGGACTGATATTGAATTTGAGGTGGGAGACATAGTTTTCATCAAAGTATCACTTTTGAGGAATGTGGTTCGCTATGGATCTATAGAGAAGTTGGAACCAAAGTTCGTAGGGCCATTTCCCATAGTGGAAAGGTTAGGTCAAATGGCCTATAGAGTAAAGCTACCAGAGCGATTGGAGGGTGTTCGTGATGTTTTCCACATTTTTCATTTGCAGAAGTGTCTACACAATACAACAGAGGTAGTCGAGCTGAGCATGCTTGAGTTAGTAGAGGTAGAACGGAAGGCAACAGTTAGACGAGTTCCTACCCGTATACTTGGATTAGAGGTTAAGAAGCTTCGCATCCGAGAAGTCAAGTTGATGAAAGTTCAATAGGGAGAAAACAACGAGAATGAAACTTGGGAGACAAAAGACAAGATTCGCGCTTCGTATCCTTTTCTTTTCAAGGGTATGTTCTTAACTTCTTTTTTCCAAGCTTTTATTCATACTTGCTTCTATCATTTGAGTATATCCTATCGATCGAATCTTCGACCTTTAAGTAAGGAAACCAATGGATGTTTGATAGATGCAGGTGGATGCAAGTGCTTGCTAGTAGTTCCCCGTGGATGCTTACACACACACAGTAGGCACTAGATTGGCTCAATCACTTACGTATTGCATATGAATGTGTGTGCATTGTAAATTTTTATGGATGGAAATGGTTGTATCATCATATGGGTGTTGCATTCGGATGGATGGTTGTGCATACATATAGTGTTTACATGATATAATAGGATTATTTGCAACATATTGGATTCATGGCACTAACATACATTGCATTAGGGAGGTCAACTGAATCAGCAGACTGCCTGTTTTTTCGCATTAGTATAGGAATATATACACACACCTTTGCATATGTTCATACAAGCATTAACATTCTTTTAAGGACAATGGATGCATGTGATTGATGGATGTGTAACGTCCTGGATTTTTAGCTAAAAAAAATAAAATATTTCAATTTGGTTTAAATGTGGTATTTGAAATATAAAACAATTTTTATAACGAATTTATTTGTTAAAAATGACGATGGAACGTATAATTTATAATATAATTTAAAACGAGTTAGTGACGTCGTGGTAGTTCGTAATATTACATTTTGAACTTCAATTGAATATACAGGATTCATTATAAGTCAGATTTCTTTGAAACAAGAAACGTTTGAATCTATTAAACTGTATCTTTCTAATGGAAGTGAAAAATCGAGATTTCGTCTTATAGATTATAAGTTATGTCCAAATCAAATTTTCAGAAAATAGCTTTGGAGTCGTGTATAAGCCATAACAGTTTATTTAATATAATTAAACATTGGTTTCAAATTTGGGCAAGATTTTTGAGACGTAATTATAATCTAATTTATAGAAATTTTCTATAATTTTTATTTTAGAAAATAAGCAACTTTTTATTTCAAGTACTTAAAACTATATGTCAGCATTTTTGGGACTTCAAAGAAAAGGTTATCTTGTCTATTTAATTATACTTTTGGGATCGTAGCACATTGCTGGGTACAATGGTATTTTTACTTTTGTCATTGTGGTTCGTATATAAATGAAGTAGTATGTAATAGAGGAACCATATTTTTTCTAACTTAAATATACACTAATAAATAACCTGTGTTTCACACACAGATGAGGATCAGAGATGTAGTTACATAAAATATTGACTGGCTTATGTGATATTACTTTTATTTTCTACCTTCCTTAGATAAGCGTCTACAGCACGGAAATTTTATTGTAGATAGAAGGCATGCATAGGAAACAAAAACAGCAATACAGAACATCAAGTTAAATAAAGAAATTTCGGAAATATGTGTATAGGATAGATATAGTTCAAGTACACATGGTCTGGGAAGGGAGTAGACACGAATTTTAAGTCCTTGTCAAAATTAAATGAGTGTATGAAAATGTATAGACAAAGAAAAATAAATATTAAAAACCTACCTTACCTAGAAACTCCCCACGTTTTCTAAACCGTGGAAGCCAAGCAGTTCAAACCTTGCATAACACGCTTCTAAAAAACCGTGCGTAGCACGCTTCAAATCCCTATAAATAAAATAAGACTACAGTCCTCCTTTGCTTTTTCCTTCAGCAAACCAAAATGAGAGTTCTTCCCTCAAAATAGAAGTTCGATCCTTTCCACCGCAGATCTCTCCGTCCAACCATGATATCATGATAAAGACTGAAGCAATGTTGTTCGCATAGGTGAGCTTTGTCCTCGGCCGGAAGGGCTTGGATTCCGATGGCTTCATCAGATGACGGCAGCAGTTAAAAGAGCGTGTGGCTATGGGTTAAATCGAGGAGATATAGGCGACACGGGAGGCTTATACCAGAGGGGTTCTGGAGTTATTGGAATGACGGAGGACATGGCCGGTCTCGATCGGAGTCCGGTGATCGAAGCCAACGCAGGCGGTGAGTCAAAGAGCTGAAGTACAACACACGTTTTGATCAATTTTGGTGGTTCCATACCACTGGAGAAGGAGATGCTGGCATCTATGGCAAGAGATTGGTGTGGGCTGTCGTTAGTGTCAAAGGGTGGTTTTTCGGTCGACTGTGACTTTGCCGGCGAGGAGCAGGAATGGTCAAAGTAGGAAATTGTGTGGTGTCTGCGAGTTGAGATGTATGGTGATAGACCGAGGTAAGGGTTGCTTACTGAGTTCGATCATGGTCTTGAATTTAAAAATCATAGTGTAATGAAGAAGTGGTGGAAGGGTAAGGACTGGTAATGGCTTGCGTGTACATGGGGAATAGGAATTCGAAAATATAGGGGAGACGAGGAGCACATTTTTAAATGTAATGAAGGATAATTCTAATCCTAATTTTAAGGAGTAGTGAGGAATGATAGGCATGGTGGAGTTATGGATTAAGCATGTTTGGTAATTTAAATGTTGAGGCGTTGTGTTCTTATTTCGTTTGTGAACTTGAAGTATACAGTAAAGGAGGATGGTTTGTACTGGTGATGTAGTGGAGACAGTTTTTGTTTGGGGAGTAGTTGGAACTGTATATGTATATATATATATACATATACATATATATTGAAATGATGATGGAGGGTGCAAATGTATAATTGTTCAAAGGTGAAGGGTGCGTTTGTTGTGTTGAAGGCGGTTGTTTATTGTTTGAAGACAAACAGTGAGAGATCAAATTTACAAATGACAGCAGCGGATTCCAATTTTTGTTCGGGAAAGGAGAAACCATCAAGGAGCTGACTTATTTAAATAAATGGTAATTAGTTTGGATAATGATGAACTCCATTGGTCATAAACTAGGGGATTTTAAAATCAAAACAGTGCGTGCCTGGTGAATACAATGAAGAAGAATTGGACGTAAGTGTCAGATAGTGTTTTCACGTAAGAACAAAGAAGAACAGGGTGGAGGACATTTCGAAAATGTCTAGATGGTTACAGGGTGCGCGTGGATGGAAATACGAAGAAGAAGATGTTTATAAATAGTATTAACATATATAATTGGTTATTAATTTAATTAGTTTAAATATTTTTATTTTAAATCAATGCTTAATGTTGTAATCATTATAACTCGATCATTCGTTATCAAAATTGGACGCGACGAGGTCCGATGGATTCGTGATGGCAAAATGTACATTACGGAACTATTTCCACTGAGAACCGAGCTATAGGAATTTTTGTGATAAAAATCAAACAATCATTTGATTTTAAAACGAAACAAAAGCAGAATCATCAACTGTGAAATGATGTGAGTAAAACTCACTAATTCTGGTTTGTTTATATTTTTATATAAATGAATTTTTATTTTATATATAATAATTTTATACTGTGTGATGATTGTTTGGTCGAATGGATGATAAATTGGTTGAAATGACTGATTAGACATATATATTTAAATTATTGATTGAATATTGATGGTATTTACCATGATATTGTTATTTACATTGATTAACGTTTTTGGATGCAGTGAAACAGGTTAGAGGAATCCAACTGGATTCCTCAACATTTATATTATTGTTTGTTATTTATTGTGATATTTGATGTGATATAAAATGAGTGATTGATTATGTTTGAATTAAACTGTCCCTAGAAATTTGGTATTTTAATGCCGTAAAATATTTCCGAATAATAAAAGGGATTTGAAATTTAAAAAGGGAAATTTATTTCCTAAGTAGAAAATTGAATTTCGAATGGACTTGAAAGAAGGAACTTGTCTTAATAAATAAAAAAAGAAGTTGATTATAAACATCTGCTATAAATTTAGTAAATATTGTCACTGGATTAAATTGAATATACATGGAAAAGTGGAAATCGGTTTTGAAATCAATATTTGAAAAGAGATTTGAACTTAGCAAATTATAAAGGAATTATAAACAGGATTTTAAACGATTGGAATAAAAATGAGATTTGTATGAAAAATTCTAAATAGAAGTGATAAATAGAATTTGGGTTTAAGATATTATTTATAAGTACGAAATCAAACTGATTTGATTGTATATAAAAGAAATATGTTCACCATTAATGTGAATAATGGTTTAGAGTAAATTCTCATGTTCATTAACTTTTTATAAGTTAGTGAAGTTATGAACTTACATATGCGTAATAAATTAAAATAATAAAATAATTGTTCGTATGGAACAATTAAGTGGTTTTATTGAATTAATTATACTATTAATTAATTCAAGGAAAAAATAAATTGGAATCAGTTAACAAGATTAACTGATGATTTCTAGTTGACCGAGTCAACTGAATTAAATTGAAATTGATGATTAGATTAGTTTGTTTAAAAGTAGTCCGACAGAAGTGTTGACAAATAATTATTCAAAATTAGATAAATGTTTTTAAAAGTTGATTAATCTTTTAATTAGTTGTATTTAAAATAATTATTGAATTATAACTAATTAAGTTAATTATAATTTTGATAATCTTTTAAAGTGATTAGCTACTCTATTGTTAGTTAAATCAAGAAGTTAATTACTTTATTGTAGTTAAGATTTAAGTTAATTATTATTTTAATGAATAATAATTAAAATGATTACTTTTAGGAAGTAAGCAAGATGTAATGATAATATAAATAAATAAATATTTTAAAAAGGGCTCAGAATTGCTTGATCTTTGATTGGTAGATTTTCCATTTGGAAATAGAACCGTTGGTTGTATGGATGTTTTCTTTGATAGTTAAACCACTTACTATCAAAATCTTAATTTATTTTATACATCCGTTGACAATACGGAGAGAACAGGATCAGATTTAATATCTGAAAACCACTCTATATTGGCATAAGCGTTACGAATCAACTTATGTTGAAGAAAATTGAAGGCGGAGTAAAGTGCAAGGACCGTTCTGTTAACCCTAGGTAGAAATTGCCTAAGATGGATTAATAGAATGGTGCCTTCGGTTTGTCCAATCCTAGGACAACGTATGTGGATGAATGTCTGACAACATGACATTCAAAGTAAATGATGGCAAGATATGCTAAAAGATAATCGTGACCTTAAGCCTCATCACCCCGGAAATGATAGAAATCGGGTAGGCAGTATGGCTAGGTGGGTCATTCCCATTACGGGTATTATCACCTGATCTAGAGAAATTTCATTTTTCTTATTATTCTATTCGCTGTTGTATGCTTTCGGTAACGGTTGTTGATCACAACCGTTGGCGATAATATGCTCGGTACACTCAAATTAAATGAGTGGCCAGCCATGTGTGGCCGGGTTGCAAGATGTTCTTGTTGAACCCCCAGTGTATCCCCTCTAGAGTACACTGATCGGAAGGTGGTTCCATACCTTGCCATAGTCAGAATCCAATCTCTAATAAATACCCTGCGGTTTTTTATTTTATATTATATATGGAGCGTGAGATGCAAGCGTTCCGCTAGATTCTATTTATTTGATGTAGATACTATTATAATATCACTGAGTTTTGATATCAAAAATATTTTTTATTTATCTTAAGGTAAAAACCATCCGTGTTAATGTGTGGATCGGTCTTACGATTATCATTTCTTTCAAAAAGATTTTTGAAACTTAAATCAAATGGTTGGAGTTTACTCACACCAGTCCCCTGACTGACCCAGAGTTTATTTTGTTTATTTTACCCTAAACTCTTGGGTGCCCAAATTTGTATGGGCAGTTCAAGTAGTCAGGATCTTACAAGTTCGCTTGGTGGAGCTTGAAGCAGGAGGCTTCATAAGTCGTTAGCCATAGACTATCAGATTCTCCGATGTATACTACGTTGTATCTGGAAATAGGTGTTTATAACTGTTCCAAGAATAACTGTTGTGCTCTGATGATGGTATGTATATACAGTTACTGACTGTATTTCAAGAATTATGTTATTTAATATATTTTATCCGTTCCGTTGTGAGATATGTGTTCTTCATTTTCTTCTATTCTAATTTTTCTTTCTTTCTATTTCTCATCCTCCAACTTCTTTCTTCCAATGATTTGTATTTCTGTGCGACTTGGGTTGGACATGTGGTTTTATTAGTCGAATCAAAGGGTACGGAAATTCGGGCCATTACAGGATGAGTAGATGGTTGATGGATGTTAGGGTAAACATTCTTCTTAACTTTGAGATTTCGGGAATGAAATCCTTTAAGTAGGGGAGAATGTAAAATCCCATAATTTTAAAGGGCATTATAGAAATAAACTTAGGAATACTTATTGAATATTTGGAACTAAAAATAAGGGATTGCACCATTGGGTTTTTCTCGGAATTCTGCTTAGGATAGACTCTGAGTTTGCATATAACGGGCATCGTACGAGAAGGATATGAAGCTTATAAGTTTTTATACGTATAAGAAGATTTTATATATTTATCAACTCAAAAAATTCAAATATAATCAAATAAATTGAGCGGGAGAACCAAGCGGGAACAGGACCCATTGGGTCTGACCCACACCTGGGCTGTGTCGACCCAAGGCTACGTGGGTTGACCTATGGGTCGACCCTGGTGAGGGTGGGTTGACCCAATAGGAATCTGGCGCACTGCATTATTCTGAACGTTGACTGAACTTTGACCGGGTTCGTTAGCTTTAGGCTATATATAGGACATCATTTCTATTGTTTTTATACATAAAAAACAATGGAGACAACGATATTCAGCCCCATCTTGGATTGAATTAGCCTATTTTCTTCAAATAACAACTTATACGCATACAAGAATTTCTTCTGTGATTTCAGCATATTATTCTCTGTTCTTTAGATCCAATATTTGTGAGTTCATGTAACTTTTAGATATAAACATTTAACAAGTAATCCTGGCATGTTTATAAATCTATATCTAAATCTATGCTTGTTAAGAATATATTCATACATAATCAGTCCTGCTATTACATGTACACCTTATCTGCTGTTTAGTTCTTATATGCCTATTCCTCATATGCCTATTTCTTCTATCATATGCCCATCTCCATTATTATATACTTATTTTGTTTTATGCCTATTTCGTTCCTCTCTCTCTCATTCCCTTTTTATTTTTATAGTCTAGGCCACCTTTGAGCCTTTGCTGATATCGTTGAAATATGCGTACGAACGAAATGGGGTTAAATTGGAAATGATAATTTAGGGACATAACTTGTACTATGAATCATGACCAGAATATGGGGGTATAACCTATATTGTAAAGTATGACTAAAATTTGGGGCATATCTTATACTGTGAATTATGACTTCGGGTTTTGGGGCATATAAATCTACAGGCTTAATTTAGGATTAAGCAAAACATAGAACTTTAAAGAACCTATGAAACCCGTTTGATCTGTTAGGGTTCTATAAACCTGTTTGATCTGTTAGGGTTATATTAACCTGTTTAATCTGTGGGGTTTAAGCAAACATGTTGAATCTGTAGGGTTAAGTAAATCTGTTAAATCTATGGGGGGTTATAAGAACTCGTTAAACTTAACCTGTTTTATCTGTTGGGGTTATGCGGGCTTGTTAATCTATTAGGCATAACCTGTCAAAAGACAAGTTAGTTGGGGATACAAGCCTAAGGGGTGGTTTGTGTCATCTGTTTTGTGGGACCCATATCAGTCAGTAAACCATTATGGTATTAAAGGGGGGGTTCCCGCAAAAGGTAGGAGTTAGGGACACGCTTACTAAAATGATTAGAAGAGGTTCGTTTGAGGAAAGGTGTTCTGATGACGCGTTCCAACAAAGTCATGTGCGTGCATGGATCCAGCTTGCTTGGGAAAATAAGTCGCTGTAACACTTGCAAATAAGTCTGTGTCCTTCTGGTGGTTGCCACTTTAGGAAGTAATATGCCCTACTATGGGGCCAACACAGGGTATTTACGAGCTGATCACTGGGGGTAGTAATTAGGGTACATCTAGTCCTGTTTGGGTTCATGTTATTTCTGTTTAGGTACATGTTATTTCTGTTTGGGGTAAAACTCGTTACTAGAGTACACCTAAGTCTACCATTTATGTTTCTGTTGGGATCATTTTGTAATGGGAAAACACTTAATCTGGTATACTAGTATTGGTGTAGAGAAAAGAATTTGAGAAGCGTAATCTACTCTGTTTATCCTGCTTATTCTGTTCAGCCCGTTCATACCTACTATATGATACTGTTATCTCTCATCCAGTATATATGTCTGTCATGATACTTTTTCTTATTTATATGCTAAAAGTCACTGAACTCGCCAGACTTTATGTCTGACCTGTTTTGTTCCCTTTTCTTTCTCTTCCTCCCCCTTGGTTCTTAGGGTGGTAACAGTCAGGCTTGATTAGGCCTCTCTCTTCTATTTCTACTTGGATTTGGATTTGCTTCGATGTATCGCATTGACTACTTGTCTACTTGTGTTAACCGGCTTTTTGGTCCGGTTCCCAAAAGTACATAAGACATGCTCGACTCAATGCATCGCGTGGAGCTAAGGGGGAGAAGGACACACAAGAATGAGGGAAACAAGATGATGCGGGATCGCACCGACGGAAACCTCACAATCCCCTTAACCTATCACCAAAAATGGCCTCAAACCTTTGGAAATCGCAAGCCCAAGTCTCGAACCCCCCGGCACGCGCTAGCACGACCTTCGTACCCCTCGGGGGATGAATTTCATGCCCCAAGGGGTATGAAATTCGAACCCCAATTCATACCCCTCGGGGTACGAAATTCGAACCCCCCGGGGGAACGATTTTTGAACCCCAAGGGGTTCGAGATTCGTACCCATGGGGTACGAAATTCGAACCCCCAGGGTATGAATTTCGAACCCCGAGGGGTTCAAGATTCGTGCCCACGGGGTACGAAATTTGTACCCTACTGGGGTACGAATTTTGCACCACCCTGGGGTATGAATCTCGCACCTCCCTGGGGTACGAATCTCAAACCCCTGAGGTTTGAAATTCATACCCCAAGGAGGGGTTTGAAATACTGACCGCGCACCGGAGGAGGGACCCGAAATTCTGGAGGCCGATAGGAGGGACTCAAATTCTGGTTGTGGTCCACTATTTTCACCTACTCCTACCTACTTCTACCTAACCACTTCTCTATAAATGCCCCTTGGCCTCACACTTCAAAGGGGTTGGAATTCATGAACTTGAGACCTCTTGAGAGCTCCTTTAATGGCATCTCCACTTTGAGGAAGAAGAAGGGAAAAACTGTCTTTTTCCTAATATATGCAGTATATGATAATTATGGCATCATATAACTTAGAGACGAATGTAATGAGATGTCATGAGATGTTCTTGACCTTGTAACATTGTGTTACAATAATATTCCAACAACTCTTCAAAGTGAACGTAGGCCTCTCTCAAGGTCGAACCACTATAAATCTCTTATGTTATTTACCTCTTTCCTCTCTTGTCTACACGACCAAATTAATAATTCCTAGTAATTGGAATCTTGGGTGTTTACGACATTTTTTACCATCAACATTTGGTGCTTTCAATGAGAATTGAACTCGAATTTGCGCCTTTGTCGCACCTTGTCATCTCGACTTCGACGAGTTTAAGGTTCCTTTGCTAAACCTGCCGCCGAGTCCGCTCACGATGGCATAGCGACCAAAGAACGCAATGATCGGCTCTTCAGCCGCAGCCGAAGCCGGAACATCTCAATAGCCACAACCGATGGATATCCTTGCCACTAATGAAAACGTCCCTCCTACTATGGACCCTGAAGCGCCCGCAACACAAGCTCAGATCCGCACGCTTAGTGAAAAATACAAGACCACAGTGGTCAAGCTCAATCAAGCATTAAGGAATAACATCGACCTTATGTCTTCCTCTAAAAAACATCGACCTTATGCGACAACTTCAAGAAAGTCAGCGCATCGTCACTCGACTCCAGCTAGCTTGGAACAATGCTCGACCACAGCCAGCTATCTTAAAAACTTCCTCTTCCGAGTCGAGGGGCCCGCATCAAAGAAGGAGGTTTAGTCTCATCAACAACATCGTCGTTCGCACCAATGCCTTCGACAACGGTAACGGCAATGGCTTTGCCAACAACAATGGAAACGACAATGGTGACCAAACTATAGTCACATATAGTGAGGGGCACAATACCAAGATCGCTCTCACTTGATCATCAATGACAGAAAGGGTCCGACCAACCAACCCCTTCCTCGACAAAACCCAAAGGCCGCCCATCGAGATGATGGACCTACTATTCCAGCGAACCGCGCTCTTCCAGAACAGGATCTGCATCAACCCGCTCCGCCTCATCATCCATACTAGGATCCGATTATAGATGTCGAGGACATGGAAGAAGATGACCCGGACATCCATCATAGAAGACACCCTCACAACAGAACTCCGGAACCTCGCCAAAATCCATGGTCCCGATGGCAGTTCCCATCCAACTTATCTTCCCGACATGGTCTGAAGGATCATGAGGGAAATGCGAGGGAATGTGCACGATTCATGGGAGGTGCACATTAGGCGTAACCTCTTCACAAGAAGGGTAAACAAAGATGAGTGGCCGCTACGCTTCAGCATGCCACAGATGCCGCTCTACGACGGCACCACCGATCCCTGTACCTTCCTAAACTGATATGAATGGCAAATGGACTCGAGCCGGGACAACAACCCGGTCAAATGCAAGTGCTTCCCAGTCTTCTTATCAGGAACCGCTTTGTAATGGTTCTGTCGCCTCACACTCGATTCCATTAACAACTTCAGCTAGTTAGTGACAGGGTTGGTCAAGAAATTCAGGGTGCATATCCCGACTCCAAAGAACGCCCTCACTCTGTCCAATCTATACCAATGGCCCGCTGAGTCGCTAAAAAGCTACCTCTCCCGATTCAACATCGCCCTCGCCGAGGTTGAGGATCTGGGCCCTCGCATCATACTCTTTCAGTTAGCAAAAGTGTGTCCTTCCTACTTCTGAATTTGGGGCATGGATCGATCGAAAGCAGCAAAAAAGACTCGACGCTTTCTACGAAAAGGCAGGGCAATACTTATGCCAAGAGGAAGCGAGATGGAACCGACTGTCCAAAACAAGTTTCCCCAACGACTCTCAAGAGGGCGCTGCAAATAACAACCTCAGAGGAAAACAAGTGGGAGTGCCTTATGATCAAAACAAGGGGGCGGGTCCCTACAGGCAAAGACCAAATAATGGCAGGCAAGGTGGCCGGAATAACGGTCAGGCCCTGACCGAACCAAGGAAACCCGACCCTTATCGAGCCTTCGTGACGTACACCCCACTGAATGAGGACTTATAAACAATTTACTTGGAGACATGAAACACATTTCCATACAAGAAGCCACGTGCCAGGGAATCAACCGACCTTGAGAAAAATACTGGAAGATACTACCGATACAACGACCTGTATGGACATAACACCAATGAATGTCTCCAGCTCAAGGATGCAATTGGGAAGCTTATCCACGAGAAATGACTTGAGCAATACATCCAAGAACCCATTCCTCCCAAAGCAAATTCAAAACCTCTGGCGCCAGCACCTCCGGCGCCAGCACCTCAGGCGGCCGCCAAGATGGCTCCGGGTCCATCTAACCCAAGGCGAGGGATCGTAATCAACATTATATATGGCGGACCTTACCCTACACAGACAGCTTTTGGAAAATGGAAGAGTATGCGAGTTTCATAAAGCATGCTACTTGTGAGGCTTACTCCGTCCAGATGAATCCGTTCCGTGCAAGCTCCAAAAAATCATGCGGGACGACATTGTTTTCCGTGAAAGAGATTCTATGGGAGTTGAAATTCCGAAAACTGATCCTCTGGTCATCACTGCCCAAATTGGTGCCACATCCGTCCGAAGAATATTGGTTGACTCAGAAAGCTCGGTCAACATCATTTTCAAAGCTGCCTACAACCAGATGAAATTAGAAGCAAAGGAACTCAAACCATGTCATGCCACGATCCACGGCTTCAACGGAGCTTCCAGTTGTCCGGTAGGAATCATTAGCCTACCCGTCAAACTCGGGACTAGGAACCGAAGTCGAGTCAGAATCCCTACCTTTGTGGTTATTGACATTGTCTCTCCATCCATTCCTCATAGAATTTCAGGTCTGCATGTCACTATGGTCCCTCCTGATGAAATTCCCGACAGAAAATGGGATTGGAACAGTTAGAGGTGACCAAGCTAATGCAAGAGAATGTTACGCAATAGAATGGAAGAATGCGTGCAATAAGGACAAGGGCAAAGCCATGCCTGCGCCTTTTTGTGGCAAGACCGCCTCCGCATAGCAATTAGCAGCATCTGGGCCTTGGCTTAGTCACCACTGCCGTCTTTCTAATGACCTCGATCCCCGAAAGGACGAAGAGCCCGAATATGAGAGGGCTAACTCGGTTGAACCTACAGTGGATGTTCCTGTCAATCCCGACGATCCATCAAGGGTGTTAAAGACATGATAACACCCCATCCAGCAATCAAAGAGGATCTTGTGGATTTCTTGAAGGCTAACCTACACATGTTCGCATGGACTCACTCAGACATAAGAGGAATCGACCCTGCGGCTGCTTGCTATTTTCTATGTATAGATCCTACGATGCCACCAGTAAAGCAGAAATGCCGCTTCTTAGGACCTGAGAGGTCCAAAGCACTCGAGGAAGAGGTATACCGTCTGCTCAACAATAACTTCAGCTACGAAGCTGACTACCCCGAATGGGTCTCCAATCCAGTTCTAGTCAAAAAAGCCAACGGTAAATGGCGAACGTACGTCGACTTCTCTGACTTAAACAAGGCATGTCCCAAGGACAGCTTCCCACTCCTGTAGATCGACCGACTTGTTGACTCAACCGTTGGATACCAGCTACTATTTTTCATGGACGCCTATTCAGGCTACAATCAGATACCGATGAATCTTCACGAGTAGGATCATACCTCTTTCATAACCGATATTGGCCTTTACTGCTATCGCGCCATGCCCTTCGGCCTCTAGAATACCGGTGCCACTTGTCAGCGAATGGTTAATCGACTCTTTAAAAACTAAATTGGGAATCCATGGAGGTGTACGTGGATGACATGTTGGTAAAATCCAAAGTGTCCAGTGACCACGTCCACAACCTCTTTGAAATGTTCGATATCCTTCGCCAGTACGACATGACACTCAATCCCATGAAGTGCTCCTTCGGTGTCGCTTTCTAGGGTTTCATCGTCAACTCCCGGGGAATCAAAGCCAATCCAGAAAAATCTAAGCTATCCGGGACATCCAAATCCCCCAAAACATCAAGGATGTCCAAAGTTTAAACGGAAAGGTCGCCGCTTTAAGTCGGTTCATCTCTAAGGCCACCGATAAGTGAATTACTTTTTCGATTTACTTCGAAAGGGGAAACGCAATTTCGAGTGGGCCCCAGAATGTGTTTTGCGTTCAAGGACCTTCTGAATCACTTAGAGTGACCACCTATCTTATCTAAGCCAATAAACCATGAGGACTTATACATTTATTTTGTTGTTTCTACGCAGGCAATCAACTCATCATTATTACATATTGAAGACCGCAACCAACGACCCTCCTACTGCATAAGAAAATGATTGACAGGGGCAGAGAAGAATTATCCAAAGCTGGAAAAGTTGGCATTTTGCTTATTGGTTTCCTCTCAGAAGCTTCGACCATACTTCTAGTCTCATCCTGTAAAGGTTTTCTTCGACTAGCCGCTACGTCCATTCCTACAGTGACTCGAGGCGTTTGGCCAATTATTAAAATGGAGTATAGAGCTAAGCCAGTTTGAGATAACATTCATCCCTCGTTGAGCCATCCTCGGACAAGCCTTGCAGATTTCATATTAGAATTCACTACACCCGAGGAGACTCCTACAGAGAACACTAAGGCTCCCGACACTCAATGGAAACTATTCGTGGACGGGTCCTGCAACAGCAAGTACTCTGGGGCTGGATTCGTGTTCGTCACACCCGAAGAACACCCAATATGTTACGCACTCAAACTAAATTTCCCTGCTACCAACAACGACGTGGAATATGAGGCCTTGATAGCCGAACTTAGAATCGCGATCGAACTTGAACTAAAGGCCATCCAAATTTTCTCTGATTCACAATTCATCGTGCGCCAAGTGCAAGGGGAATATCAAGCTAAGGGGGAACGACAAGCCCTGTACTTAACCCAGGTTCAGGAATTACTCACCTACTTCGACCACTTCGTCATTACACACAATCCCCGAGAGCAAAACAAAAAAGCAGATTCACTAGCCAAACTAGCAAGCTCCGAGGATTCACAACTACTGGGGTTAGCCCCCGTCGAAATGCTCAACTCCCCAAGTATCAAGCAAACACAAACTGAGGTGGCTATGAATGCCGAGTCCGGACCTGAGTCTTGGATGACACCAATCAAGCATTTCTTGCAACACGGGACCCTCTCGGGACGCTATAACGAAAGACGAGTGCCCACCTGCCAGTCAGCTCGCTACCTTCTTATGGATGGGGTGCTCTACCATAGAGGTTTCTCTGTCCCATTGCTCAGATGCGTAGCCCGAGACGATGCCATTCGGGTGCTCACTACTATACACAAGGGTGAGTGCGGCGACCATACTAGGGAACAAACCCTGGCTAGAAAAATACTTAGACATGGTTATTATTGGCCCACGCTCGATCAAGACGCCGCAGACTACGCTCGCAAGTGTGACAAGTGCCTGTGCTTCTCAAATATCCCAAGAGCCCCACCTATAGAAATGACACAAATGATCAGCCCATGGCCATTCACCATGTGGGGAATCAACATCATTGGAACTCTTCCAATGGCCAGAGGCGGGGCACAGTACACTGTCGTCGCAGTTGATTATTTTACCAAATGGGCAGAGGCCGAAGCTCTCGCCACAATCACCACCAAAAAGATAATCAACTTCATTGTATGCAACATTATTACTCGATATAGGGTCCCTCAAGCTATCATTTCCGATAGTGACACTCAGTTCGAGAGCGTCGAGTTAAAAGCCTTTTGTCAGCGGCACAACTACGAAAAAAGGTTATCGGCGGTAGCTCATCCCCAAGCCAATGGGCAAGTCAAGGCGGTTAGCAAGGTCACTAAATCCATCATCAAGAAGCGCCTGGAAAAGGCTAGGGGCACATGGGCGGATGAGCTTCCTCTAGTCCTATGGGCTTACTGAACCACCCACAAGACAGTGACCAAACACATTACTTTCGCCCTTGCCTACGGATCTGAAGCCGTCATTCCCATTGAGCTCAAGCTTCCATCTCATCGAGTTACCTATTTCGACCCGAAGACAAACCAAGACTTACTTTTGGGGTCACTCGACTTGCTAGAGAAAAAAGGAACGAAGCTGATCTCCGAACCACCGCCCAACGGCAACGAGTCGCCTGATACTTCAATTCCAGGGTCCGCCGTAAGGGCCTCAACATCGGCGACCTCATCTTAAAACGGGTGTTTCTTGCACTAGCAGGCCTCACTCCTCATTGGGAAGGCCCATACTCCATACCACGAAGCCTCAACGATGGAACTTTCAAACTCACAACCGTGGACGGGGCTGAACTTCCAAGGGCATGGAACAGCGAGCATCTCCGCCGCTACTTTACATAACTTAGCAAACAGTCGTTTATGCTTTCCAATAATGTTTTGTTTTCAAATAACGCAAGGCATTGTAAAGGCTATTACCGCCAAAGTTATTAGTAGAAATGATGTTCAACTTCCTATCTCTTTTTTGTTTACTCCACGCATGATGCGTTGGATTAGTCTGGACAGTTGGCTTACGCATAAACATTCAATCGTCGTACCGACCCCCGAGCACAGGGGCTGGTATCGCCATCCAAACCTCGAGCCAACATCAAGGCCAAACAACACTGGCTACGCCCGATACCCCGAGCATGGGAGCCAGCAACGCTACTTGAGTCACCGGCCCATGCCGCGACCGAGTATAAATAACCACTAACTCGAACCTCGGCCCCGTGTCGAGACCGAGGATAAATCGTTCTGTGCCCAAGTCCCAAGCGACTTGGGGCCACCCAACACCCAACTAAGAGTAATGAAAATTTCTCCCCGGCTACGGGTGCCGATCGATTCTTGGAACAACGCTGAGACCGATCTTAAATCGTTTCTTCCCCGAAGCTCTCAAGGCTAAAGGGTAGCCCATGGCCACGATCGGACCCTACAGGCTGTTGATCCGGGCTTCTCTTCTCAGGCGAATAAATGATGTCGGCTGCTCGCCACAACCCGATGGACGACGGGAGAGCCACCCACCGGATGGACCGCGAATCGCGACGTCCTAATGCAATCATTATACTTGGGATTAACCCCGGGCAACCAAAACAGCAGGTGCTCAGCCTGGCTCCGGAAACTACGGGTTTCCTAAGCTGAGGGAAACTTACTAGGACCAGTGCTCTATCTCGCCCCTCTGCAATTATCGACCCAAAGCGTGGCCTTCCGATTGCTTTTGTGTTAAGTATAACGATAATTACGCTTATGCAAGTACAGGACACTGGAAAACATGAGAAGAACATCCGATCACTTGACATAAATCGCGATCTTTTCTAATTCATATTCCATTTCCACACGCACACATTAAATAAACTACATGTCTAACATCTTTCTTTTCTAATGACATGGTGTATATGAAAACCACACCATGTCTTGAAAAACCAAAATCAAGGGCCATACTCGCGTAAACTATCGGCCTACACTACTAAAATAACAGTAACCACTACTTAAGTCCCTAACACTAATCGTATCTTTTCTTCTTGTGCTTGCGCTCTTTCTTTGCAGATTCGACACTCGATGGTTCTTCCCCCATGCCAGTCCTCTTCTTACCTAACATGCTCCTTCTTCCTCATCCCTTCTGAGGAGCGATCGACTCATGAGAAACCGAGAGGCATCCCTCGTACGCACCA
Source organism: Allium sativum (assembly GCA_030737875.1). Lineage (NCBI taxonomy): Eukaryota > Viridiplantae > Streptophyta > Magnoliopsida > Asparagales > Amaryllidaceae > Allium > Allium sativum. The sequence continues at coordinate 741,293,867 of CM060916.1, read as the reverse complement.
TCGCCGCTCGAGATCCACGTAAAATCAGTGGGGGCGGCATGCGGCATCGGTATGGGGACATTCCCAGCAGCAAGGCCTAGTACATCGTCGCTTTTCCCCATGACCTCCTTGGTTGCCCGCTCTGCCTGCTTCTCAGCCTATCTGGCAGCCCGTCGCTCAACCAGCTTATGAGACTTATGCGTCGTAACATCGCCAACCTTGGGTTTCTCAGAGGTTTCGATGGTCCTCCGCTGGGCTTCGTCATCCTCCCTCTTCTTCTGGGCTTCATTAGCAGCCCTTTTCTTTTCTTCCTCCTCATCGTCCTTTCTCCGCTCAACCGTCTCAGCGGCGCTCCCCTCAGCATCTTGTCTGTTCTTCATTAGAACCTCCTTCCTGCCAGACACTTCTTGCCTCTGTTTCTCCTTCACCTCCTCACATTTAGCCACAATCTGGCCCTTCAAATTCTCCACCAGGTCATGCATCGAAGGCACATCAGCCTCCATTAGGCCCCGGGCAGCGACACTTCGCCTGTCAACCACCTTTCCATCCTCGATAAAGCTTTCATAAAGGTTGGGCGTTATCCTTATATCCGAGTAGGTGTCCAACTAATCTCCATCTTCTCCAAAGCGTACACCCGCGAGTCTTGGCCTGGATTCAGTCACTTGTGTGATCACGGAGGCAGGGCCCGACGTCATGGTCAATCCAGGAGTGGCTGCACAGTATAAACACAACCTTTTAGTCCGCAAATTTGGTAATCACATCATCCTCGGTGATACATGGTAAAAGGAATTTACCTCCGGCCAGGGATGGTGTAGAAAGGGTATAAGGGGCACTTGTCATGGCAGATAATGAGAATCCATTCTCTCCTATCTCCAGATGTTCAGGGTCATACTCAGTTGAAACCCTAACCAAAGCGGCAGGACCACTCACCATAGGAGATTTAGGGACCAATGGTCGATAAGAGCTTCCTTCTCCAAATGTCTCTGCTACTACCACGTTCTCGGTCATGGCAAACTTCCACTTTTCAGCGGCGAGCTTCGCCAGCCTACCACTCTCAGTGTCCTTTAGCAGCAACCTCCTCCCTTCCTCTAATTTTTCATGCTCCTCATCAGTTAGGAGAACAATCATGAGTTGATGATCATTTAAAGTGCTCACATTTACTTGGCGCAGATAGTCTTCTTATGGGACTAACCTCTCCCAAGCCCGAGCTAGCTCACGGGAATAATAGTCAACCCACGAGATTCTACAGAATCTCAAAACCTTAACCTACATATTTTTGATATCTTCCACCATGGAGGTTCTACCCGGAACTCTGTATCCTCCAGCTACTCTCTCAGTTGTTCCACCTGCCTTAGGTGCTCTGCTTTCAACTCATCCACCGTGCTCAGCACGTCTCGATTGCTGGCCTATGCGTCTTCCTTCGCCTTCCTCATCTCCTCGAGCTTCCTCTTCAAGCTGCCATTCTCTGCTCTCAAAGCATTATTATCACTCTGGAGCTGGATGACCCTCGTATTATCCCTTTCCAGATTGGCACAAGCCCTATCCACTTTGGCCTTTTCCCCTTTTAGGGTCGTGTTCTCGACGGTTAGATCAGCTACAGTTTCCATGAAAGAAGAGCGGGAATGATCAGCCTCCTTCTTGAGTGTCTCATACCCTTGCCTCATCTCCGCTGCAAACAACGAGATCCACGAGTTAGTATTCAAAGGCATGGGAGTGCGCAACAATACGCCTATGGTACAAAAAGCAAACTCACCTATTTCTGCATTCAAATGGTCGACGGTGGTCTGCTCGGCATCAATAGTCAACTTCTGATTAGTAAGTTCCATATTTTTCCTCATGATCAGCTCCGAGAGATGGAAGGAATACTTGGTAAGTTCGTTGGCTTGATGATACGCAACCTTTACATGCATTCATACCTCCCCGAACTCCCCAGTAGAAGCTGGACGGAGATCAGCAAGAAACAACAACTCAGCAAAGTAATGCTGAGGGAAATGGTGTTTCAAGAACGCTCTCCGCTCCTCTATGGAAATATCTTCTATCTAAGACTCTGCCAGGTCTGGCATCCCCATTGTAGTCACCCTATCTGGCCTCCGTTGGTCAAGCGATGGCTCCTTCCCCTTAGTAGTATGAATGTGAGCAACAAGAACGATAAGGGAAGAAGTTGTCGACGATGGACGCCTCGACACCCCCAAGTCGAGTCGAGAATCTCCCCCGGACCCTTGGATTAGAGGAGGGGGAGGAGTCGAAGATTATCGAGGCCTATCCTAGTGACGGCTCTCGCTACCACGATCTTGTGAATATGGAGCATCACCATACAAGCTAGCCCCTCCCCTAAAGACATTGAGGAAGGCATTCCGAGAGTGTCGGCGGCCTCCATGCCCATGGCCTCATCCTTCGTGCCCTCTTTCCATAACACCTGTCAAAGAAGCAATTGGGGGTCAAATGATTATGCATCCTGATGAATCCTTATGCTATGTAGTGTTTATGAGTGTATGCCCTAAATGTTCTATCAACAAACCAGATTGTGGTCCGCTCGAAGGAATTAACCCTCCACAGCAAGAGCAAGTTCTTTTATGCTTGTCATGTCCAGCCACAGAGACAAGTCAATAGCAACTTTATTCAGACCAGCAAACTGGTCCACTTCTTAGTAGCCTCCAAAGAAGTCATAGGGGACTGTGGATCGACCGACGCTTCCCTCCGTGCCTCTTCCATTGGGGAAGGGACGGAAGCGTCCAACAAACCCTCGTCCCGGGTAACTGTCTCCTTGCCACCAGCCTCATCTCCACACGCATCCCCTTGGAACTTGACAGCCTTTTTTGGCTTGGGCCCAAAAGAAGGCAGCTTTATTTTCAAACCAAGAGTCGCGGGACCTTTCACCGCCTTCTCTTTTGGCACACTACTCGCAACGGCAGGCCTGATTATAGCCCGATTATCTGGGAGCAATCCCGAGCGATGAAGGCGATCCTCTATGGTTAATGTGGTGGTTTGCGAGACTCTACTGGGATTGCCCGTAGGGCTTCAAGGCGTTGCTGATACTCGGCACCGGTGGATGCCTCGGGATTCCCTGTCGTGATTAAAAACAAAATCAAATAATAGGGCATGACATCCAAAAGCTTCATAACAAGGAATGAAGTTCGGGAACACTTACTCCCTTCTATCCATCTCCTTGCAAATCCGGGAAGGCAGCACATGAAAACCCACTCGTGCTTGAACACTGACAACCTAAGCCACTCCCCGATAATGGGAGATGCCTCCAGGAACCATTAGGAAGGTGATATTGGCCCTCCTCTTAAGCTAAAAAAGGTACCGAATGTCCTCTTCGGTCGGCTCCAAATGCAAATACTCACGGTAGAGAACATAAGTGCCTAAGAGTGAAGCATAAGCGTTCAGATGCAGTTGCGACGGTGCAAGGCGTAATAGCGAAACATGTCCCAAATAAAATCATTGGCCAGGGGCATGCACCCAGAAAAACAAGCCTGTCTGTTCCAAGCAGTAAAACCCTCGGGTGGTAAGTGAGCCCTGCCACCCTCTCCCTAGGCACTGACATCACCCTCCGGAATATTGAACCACAACGCCATTTTCCTAACTGTTGTAGCATCCATGCGCGACAGTACCGAGTCTACCGGGTTTTCCAAGATAACTGCGTCGAGCAACATATCTGGGGCTACCGAAGCTGTCAGTTCATCTTTACTAATAATATCCACATTCTCTACCTCCTCATGTCTGACCGGAGAGTGTTGTCTCTTAGTTTGTTCCCCGTGCTCGGAAAATTTGGGTGAACTGGCAACTTGTGAAGGAACAGATCCTTCAGTAGTTTCAAGCTCGCGGCCAGCTGAGCTACCACTATTGGTAGAATCAGATGTATGTGACGATGGCGATGAAGCCTCAGCTTCCAGGGTTTTTCCAGTCTTTGATCTTGTCTGCATGTTGGCTATACTTTAACACACTAACATTAGACATCGCAGTGGAATAACCTGTCCCCCTCGTGTTAGTGAAAACTAACGGGTGTGTGCGGTGTCATGCAAAATTAAGATGAATAGAGGAAATTTAAACAGTCCAACAGTTCAGTTACGATTGGAGTATATGTGTTATCCTATATGAAAGATTCGAATCCTTGTCCGCGCAATTATCTGCATATGCATTGGCATAATCGTGTAAGTGTACAGGTGATATATAAATCCAAAGGCGGGCAGTTAGGAGATCGAAGTTCGGTACTAAAGAAATCATACCCCGCCTAAGCGCTGCGCGGGGCAGCCATCCGAAGCAATTCTGGAAAAAGGCTCAAGCCTATCCTAGGGCTCGAAAAATTTGAACCCCATTCAGGGTTCGGAAATTTGAACCCCTAGAGGTTCGAAAATTCGAAGCCATAGAGGTTCGAAAACTTGAACCCATCTCAGGGTTCGAAAATTCGAACCCTTCACAGGGTTAGAAAATTCAAACCCCCAGAGGTTCGAAAATTCAAACCCCCTTCAGGGTTCGAAAGTTCGAACCCCTCGCAGAGTTCGAAAGTTCGAACCCCTTTTAGGATTCGAAAGTTCGAGCCCCTCTCAGGGTTCGAGAATTCGAACCCCTCACAGGGTTCGAAAGTTTGAAACCCTCTCTGGGTTCGAAAATTCAAAGCCCTTCCAGGGTTTGAAGCTCCCTCCCCGACCAGGCCTCGACGTTTCGACCTCTCTTCTCCTCTTTTTTCGACCCCGAGCATTACCTAAGTACAATTCGAAATGCTGGAATTTGGAGCTTTTGAATCAATAGCGGTCAAGGCAAGAAATAATGGAAGAAAGAAAATGAAGGGGGCTATTTATAAAGAAAAGGGAAATGTTCCTTGGCATTCTTGAGGATTTGAACCCCTCGGGTTCAAAATTTCGAACCCATCGGGTTCGATATTTCGAACCCATCGGGTTCGATATTTCGAACCTCAAGGATTTGAAATTTTGAACCTCCAGGTTTCGAAATTTCAAACCTCCAGGACTCGAAATTTCGCACCCCCAGGGCACGAAATTTTGAACCGCTGGGTGCGAAATTTTATACCCCCACCTAGGCTCGAAATGTCATGTCAAAAAAAGAGAAAGAGAAAGAATATTTTTGGAATTATGACGATGACCGTATGCTCAGGTACACGTATTCCATACGCATGCATACCGACCACCGCGAACACACGGAAGCGATGCACAATGGATACTTAGCGACATGAGCACATTGCCACACCAACAATAGCTCGCTTGCAATTCCATAGAAAACGGGCCAGATAACTAACATCCATTTTCCTTTAACTTACAGGACATGTCAACAACTTTACTACTACCTTAACCAACACAAAGCACATCATGTCAAGACAAGATGTACTCTAGGGGGCAAATGTTAACCGACTTTTTGGTATGGTTCCCAAAAGTACATAAGACACGCTTGACTAAACGCATCACGTGGAGCTAAGGGGGACAAGGATGCACAGGAATGAGGGAAACAAGTTGAAGTGGGATTGCACCGACGGAAACCTCACCATTCCCCTAACCTATCTCTGAACAAAGGCCTCAAACCTTTGGAATCGCAAGCTCAAGTCTCAAAACCCCTGGCACGCGCTAGCATGACCTTTGTACCCCTCGGGGGACGAAATTCGTACCCCTCGTGGTATGAAATTCAAACCCCAGGGGTACGAAATTCAAACCCCCGGGGTATGAATTTCGAACCCCGAGGGGTTTGAAATTCATACCAACGGGGTACTGAATTCGCACCCCACCGGGGTACAAATTTCACACGTCCCTGGGGAATGAATCTCGAACCCCTAAGGTTCGAAATTAGTACCCCATGAAGGGGTTTAAAATACCGATCGCACGCCGGAGGAGGGGCATGAAATTCTAGAGGCCGATAGGAGGGACTCGAAATTCTGGTTGTGGTCCCCTATTTTCACCTACTCCTACCTAACTACTTCCCTATAAATACCCCTTGGCCTCAAACTTCAAAGGGGTTGGAATTTGTGAACTTGAGACCTCTTGAGAACTCCTTTAATGGCATCTCCACTTTGAGGAAGAAGAAGGGCAAAACTGTCTTTTTCCTAGTAAATGCAATATATGATAATTATGGCATCATATAACTTAGAGACGAATGTAATGAGATGTCATGAGATGGTCTTGACCTTATAACATTGTGTTATCAATAATATTCCAACAACTCTTCAAAGTGGATGTAGGCCTCTATCGAGGCTAAACCACTAAAAATCTCTCGTGTTATTTACCGCTTTCCACTCTTGTCTACACGACCAAATTAATAATTCCTAGTAGCTTGGGTGTTTACGATATTTTTTGTCGTCAACAACTTGTTTATGGCTACTTATGGGGATTATGGCTTTTTTACTTCTATACTCTGATGATTTTTAGTGCAAGACAGATGTTTTTATTTGATGTATTTTTTCCAGTGTTTTAGCTTGATGTTGTAACTAGATTTTGAAACCACGACATTTTCTGTTGGAAAATAAAGTTTTACATTTCCGCTGCTATTTTATATGTCTGTCTTGTGAGTATCTATTCTGTTTACCTATAACATTTCACGAAACTTAATGCATTCTATAAAAAAATGACATTAATGGACGTGGGGTGTCACACCTATGCTATAAGTTAGATTTCTGGGATGACTGTTTAGTATATAATAACTCATACCACTTACATAAGTATGTAAACTAAAATAAACACTATACAAATTCTAAGTTGGATGTTTAGGATGACTATCTAGGATTTATGTTTAATTTTTGAATTTGAACTCCTAAATTTTAAATATCTACCGAAAAGTGATGACTAGTTACATTGACTTAGCACTCCCATCTGGAAAGATAAGGTTGGATTACAACGTACAAGTTTTCTCACAAAAAAATGGTTGTATGATCTTATATATAAGGTCGTCAAAGTGCAAGGTTCGAGTCCCCTCGCTGGAGCGTGAATAGATGAGCTTGTATGGATTTACATCGCCTTTGAGCCACATCTGAAGAGATGGGAGTGAAATGCAAGGAGGAAGTCATGTCACAGAGGAGCGAATGAATGGGATTTCTAGGTTTCTTTCAAGCAAGAAGTGAGTCCTATCACCAAAAAATGGAAAGGATAAACTTCATCGATTGTCGTAGAGCCACTATTCAGAGAGATAGGGTAGCAGTGCATGTAAAAGTTCACTTTAGGGCGGCTTATTTCGCTTATTGTCGTTAGATATTCTCATTGTAAAGCGAGTGTCCTTAGCTGAGCGTAAACTGATTTGATTCACAAAGAACCCGTAAAGGTTAAGAGTGGGTCCCCATGTTGGAGAGTAAGTGAATGAGCTTAGTCGGACATGCAGTCCCTCTTACCAAGGAGTAAGCTCCTTTACCGAAAAGCCAATGGGTTGGACTCAGCATTTGAGCACAAAGGATGGAAACTTATGGCAGATGGATGATCTACAAAGATGAGGACTCAGATCAAAGTTTGGATGGTCCAGTATGACCATTCCCCACAGCCAGTGCAAAGTACGTGATGATTTGAAAGACTTATGACCTAATAGGGAAAGATAATTCCAAACGAACACAAGATGACTTGATTTAAGAGATATAATTGCTGAAGGATTTATGTGAACTCGAATCGTCAAAGAGCTTGATTAGCGTGGTCGAGAAGCTTAATTTTTACTAGAATTCGCCAGAGAGCTTTGCTTGATTTGGATGGACTGAAGTGTTAGCCTTTAACAAAGATTGTATGAATCTACGCAACCTAATCAAGGAATTGATTGGAAAAACCAGCAGTAAGTTAGAAACTCAACTGTTATGGTACAAATAGAGCAACCACCATCCATAGTAAGGAACATCTAGGGAACTAGTTTGCAACCCATAATACCATAATCAGGATTGACTGAAGGCAGATTTTTCTCTTGCTCCCTGTTTTCTTACTTTTGATAACTAGTATAAGAAACCCGGACCATTATGACGTGTGTTAAACCTAGACTAGTCCTTATCGATGCTCTATGTTTGGGATGGTTTCGTAGAGCAACTCCAATAAATCCGAAGTGTGGAAATTCGATTTTCCACACTCCAGGATTTGGGGAATCGCAACAGTTTTTGGTCCAGGCGCTTTTTCAACAGACGCCTGGAACTAAGCGTTTGTTGTACAAACGCCTGGATTTTTTTAAAACTAGCTCCAAAAAAAACGTGCATTTGTTGAACAAATGCCTACAGCCTAGGCATTTGTTCAATAACCACCTAGATAATTATGCCTATATCAAGCGCAATCACCTACATTTTCGTTTATAAACGTCATAAAATTCCTTTTCAATTTTGTTTTAATTTATTTCTAGGACGAAATGCCGCCACGTCAAGTTAAGTCTGGTAGACGAGTCATCTGTCCTCCGATAGATCCTAATGTCGGGCTAGCACATCTCCCACCAGATGCCACCGTGACTGCAGAGAGCCTTCTAGTATTGCACGATCTGCCTACGACATTTACACATCGAGTGTATGTTGCTGTTGCGATGCCTCAGGTATAATTTTACAACTTTATTACGTATATCGACAATTGTTTTACTATACACGAATGTTGTTTAATATTATATGTTTATAACAAATAATCATATGTTTAGGTTCGACATATTGCTATGCGAGGTAGTTGGGCACGTTATATGACACATTTTGAGCAATTACCTCAGCCTATATTAGTTAGACTCCGTGATACACCATTTTGCGACTTTTTAGATTTACCTAGGTTTGCTCATGTTGATTGATGCCTTGTAGAGGCTATTAGTGAGCAATGGTGGCCCACTACACACACATTTCACTTCGTTGATTTTGAGTTTGGGCTTACTTCTTTAGATTTTAACGTGCTCACAGGCATCGAGGTTGGTCGTCCAGATCGTGTCCCCATCCCCTTTGATGTATTATTGGAGGAGTTTACACCCATATTTCAGAACAGCGCGCAAATCCTATATGTCGTTGGAGGCTGTTTTGGGTATGGATTTCACATTTTTGGAATTCGAGGTAATTGTTGGATTTGCCCTTAGGATATCAATAACCTTTGACTACTTACACCTGTACGGAAACTAAAGCGAACACCGGGAACACACTGAATTGGATGCATAGATGACTACTTCGATTTTTGTTATTTTCTTAAACTGGAACACCTAAGTTTTAAACATCCACCATAAAACGATGACCAATTGGATTGCCTTAGAGCTCCCGTCTGAAGAAATGTCGTCGGTGTGCAAAGTGCAAGTGGTCTCACAGTAAAGTGGGTGAATATACTCAATATCAAAGACCTTACCAGTTCAAGATGTGAGTCCACTTGATGAGGCATGAGCGGATGGGCTAGTGCGAATTTGCATTGCCTTAGAGCCAGCGACGAAACCAGGATTCTTTTTAGCGTTGGGCAGAGTTGTATAAATAGTCAAATATATGATAGAAAAAAATTTAGATTCAACCAAACTTCAAAGCTTAATTCAATGCATAATGATGTTAATGTTCACGTAAAAAAAACAAATAATTATGCATAAAAAAAATTTCACTATTCAGCGAAATCCTGCAATTTTTCAAAAAGTTGCACACAACAATTTTATTAAGATATTTTATTTCCAGTAAAATTACAGAGAAAGAAGCAATTATTTGCAAATATTGCAGACATATTTACAATACACTATAAAATAGTTGTAGATATGTCCGCAATTATTTGCAATAAATGTAGACGTTGTTGCACCTTATTTTTTCTTTTTCAATACCTGCAATACACAATGTAAATAGTTGCAGAAATATCTGCATCTATTCACAAAAGTGTTTACATTTCTACCATTTTTTTCTCGTAAACCATTCAGCTTCAAGCAATATCTTCAAGGTCAGCAAAATTACATTTAAAAAATTACATACTTCAAATAAGGTCAGCAAAAAAATTTCAAACCATTCACATACTTCAACCAAGTCAACAATTCACATACTTCAAGCAAAAGTCAGGAAAGCATTATCAAAAAATTGATATACTTCAGTCATCGATCCAATTTCCAAATGATTTCAGATCCAATTTCAAACAATTATTGACTAAGGATGCTATTACAAACTGATTTCGGATTCAATTTACGCAAAATAAAATATGTAGAAAAAACGTCAAAAGTTCTAGCTAGTAGCAACAATCGAAATAGGAAGCAAGAAGGCGCAAATGACAGAGGTGCTAAGGACCTGCGGTGAGGATTCGTAGAAGGGTTGAGAAGGCGGTGCGGATGGTGGAGCTTTTTGTTTTTGTTCGCTTGAGAGCAGCGATGAAGATAGTTAGGGTTTTTCTTTTATTTTCTTGCGTTGTTTACTTCTTTTTTCCGCACTGATTATATGTCGTACAATTCTTGGGTAGGGAAATTTCCCACCGGGCCCATATCATTAGTTTCTTTACTTCTTAGAGCTACATTCGTAAAGATGGGACCCGGGTGCAAGGAATTAGTCACGTTACCAAAGAGTGAATAGAGGGGCCTTTTTGGTTGCCTTCTGTTAACCAGCCTTTTGGCCTGGTTCCCAAAAGTAGTTGAAGCCCACATGACTTGGCCCATTATGTGGATCAACATCTTAGAAGCATTACCGAAGCGTCCAGGACATGAGACCAGATGGAATCGTACATGAATGGCCGTCACGGCTCGCCACATTTGCTTTCGAACAACATAAGTACGGGGATTAACATAGGCCTCAACAGCTCCTCAAAACTCCGCTAAGGCAAAGTATGTATTCCAACCCATGTTCCTAATTTCGTATCCATTCAATCTCTGTTTCGTATCCAACTATGTGCGACATTACTTCGTATCCTCAATCTAGCAAAGTTCGAGGATCAATGTAAGCCTGATACCCTCAGATACGTAGTGACCTAGCACTCGTGATATGAAGCAATGAGGTGAAAGAACATAACAAGATACAAAAAACATTGGGAGAAGACAAGTACTGGATTGGTACTGATCACCGGATCGGTATCGATCCTGGGATATGAACTATGGTTGTGGACCCCGCAGCCTCACCTGCTCTACTTGTTTGTCTTCTCCTATAATTACCCATTACCTATAGTGAAAAGGGGTTGATTCTAGCTTGTATTTAAGCTTTCCAAGGAAGAAGATAACTTTCCTACTTCCTCCACAACACCATCCATCACTCCGGGAAGAAGAAGAACCATCTTCTTAGACACTTGACCATTTTTGGATTGCCTTGGCATTTAGGAAGAAGATAAAGAACCTATCTTTGGACCTCCTTACCACTATTGTTGTGGTACCTTCATGAGCGCATCCTACTCTCTCGATCCCCTAGGCTAAGCTTGGTTTCACGGACACTTCGAGGCTCCTCCTTCCACTTCCAAGAATTTCGATTATGTAGAAGAGACTTCAACCTCTTTCAAGCACAGGACTCGGGAATTACATACATTTGTACTTGGAATCATCAAAACTCATGTACATTCGTAAATCTTCCAATTCCATGTTGTAAACTTGTACAAAGAGCATAATAAAGAACGAAACTTCCAGAGGAGATGTAGGCTTCAACGAGCCGAACCACTATAAATTTATGTAACCGTTACTTAGCATTTTCCCTGTGCACATTACATTGGAAATTACATATTTTTCGTCGTTGGACGTAAATTTCCGCTCATGTGGAAGTCACAAGTGTTGATGACCACTTTTCTCCAACAACATTTTGGCATGCCAAGAAGGGAGGATAGAAACGCATCTACGGCCGATTTCCCATTTCTTCCTCTAAGGAATCGATGCCTCGCCTTTTCCTTCTATTCAATAACCGAGACCTCGAACGCTACTTAAGTTTTTGAAAACTTACCGACCAGGCCTACCGATAATGGTGAACAAAAGAAAGAGCGCTAGGGTTGGGCCTTCCGCAATCGATCCCGACTCGAAAAATCCTTCTCAACCTCGACTTGTTGGAATTTCGGCTAATTGGAATACTACTAATACTTCCAACCTCGATGCTCTTATCGATCGAGCACAATTCAACAAAACTTCAAGGAAATTGGGAAAAACCCATAAAACCCTTATCGAGAAAATTGACCAAAACATTGGGTTGACACAACAACTTTAATAGTACGCTCAATAAGACATCCTTCACCTTCAAGCAAATTTGGGCATTCATCCCCCGTCGAATTATGTCTCGAGTTCTACCCCCGCTCCTTTACATGATAACTGTCACTTTAACCGTTCCCACTTTGGGCCTATCCACGACCAACTACTTAGCGCCCAACCCCTCACCATGCAGGATCGACTTTTCTCAACTCATAACTTGTTGCTTATGCTTCATGTAATAGCCCAGGCTCAAGTTGCCGCATAGCAGCCTCCGCAAAGTCAAACAACTGAAGTCGAAGATTCTCGGGATGAAGACGAAATCCATTCGAGAAGGCGTCCAAGATTGCGCACTCCCGAATCGTTTTACGACTGCTGGAATCCAACAGGGATCATCACTCCCGTTCTCGCCAATCTAGTTAATAGGATCATGAAAGAATCTAGGGGTCATGTCAACGACGACTGGGAAACCAATGCGAGATGTAACCCCTTCACTGAAGATGCACTCAATGATGAATCGCCTACGCACTTCAATATGCCATATATCGAAGGTTGCTATGGGGAATGTGTCCCTATAGACTTCATAAACCGATATGAATCCTCCATGGATTTCGTTTATGCCACCGACGCTATGAAGTTTAAGTGATTCCTCATATTTCTTGAAAGCATGACTCTTTTACTGTTCACTCAACTTCCCCAAGTACTATCTCAACCTTTTTCTATGTTGCCATGGGTTTAATCGATCAACTCAACACGCACATCCACTAGGTCTCCGACAAATCTCTGACTAGTTACCTTAAGAGATTCAACAATGCTTTGGAGGGTGTCAAAGACCTAATCCCATGGGCAATCCTGGCCCAACTCATTGATGGCGTATTCCCCGATTCTGACTTCGGAGCATGGGTTAACCGAACACAACTTAAGATTCTGGAGACCTTCTACGAGAAAGAAAACTATTTCCTATGCTAAGAACTAGCATAAGGGAATCAGGCTTCTCACTTCAACAACAATTTCGAAATAGAGCCCAGAGCTCCAACGACTCCTGTCATAATCTTCTGCGCAATCCCACTCAAACCAGCAATATCAGATGTGGTCGTAACAAGAAGAGCAAGCGTCTTTGACTTCCATCTTTCCGCAACTACACTCCCCTCAAAGACTCCCTCGAGGACATCTACCTTGAGACTTGCAATACTCTGTCGTACAAGAGCCTAAAACTTAAAGGTACATTGGATAAACCAAGGGAATCCACAAAGTGTTGTTGGTTCCACAACATCCATAGGCATGACACAAACACATGTTGTCACTTGCGGGACAATATCAAAATCTCATCCGCAAGAGAAAGCTTGAGAAGTACTGACAGGGTCCATCTCATGAAATTTCCGAGCCATTCAACGCTTATGAATAATCTCAACCATATAAGGCCTCTCCTGACAACTAGATCCTTCTGGGTCATCCTTTCGACTCAACAAGACTGCAGAAACAATAAGCATCTCGGGCATCGATGCCACATCTTACGACTCGTCTTGCTTGAGTTACACCTAGTATGAGCATGGTTGTTTTCATTCGCCTAGGTATTCCGATTTCGTGTTGTTATTTCAAAAAGTAGTTTGAGTTGGCTTGTAACCAACTTGGTTGTAATCATTGTATGAAGTATAAAAACATTAGCCTCAACTTATGAGATTCATCCATGAATTGCTGAAGCACCTCTACTACAGATATACTAAGTCCAAGAGATTTCGCCCGACCTACCTATGCTTCGGCATACTAAGGCTCTGTCCGTTGATATAATCTTAGCTTCACACACCGCGATCCAATCAAGAGTGAATCGACCGAGAACTTCGCAAACCTCGAGTTGATCGAGGGTGAAGTTCACCCACCTTAGTTTCACATGCCTTGAGCCAATTGAGAGTGAAGCGACCAAGAACTTCGCACGCCTCAAGCCGACCGAGAGAGAAGTTTACTCGTCTTAGCTTCTCACGCCTCGAGCCAATTGAGAGTGAAGCGATGAGAACTTTGCACACCTCGAGCTGATCGAGGGAGAAATTCACCCACCTTAGCTTCACATGCCTCGAGCCAATCGAGAGTGAAGCGACCGAGAACTTCATACGCCTTGAGCCGATCGAGAGTGAAGTTCTCCCAACTTAGTTTTCCTGCCTTGAATTAATTGAGAGTGAAGCAGCCAAGAACTTTGCATGCCTCGAGCTGATTAGGAGAGAAGTTCATCCAATTAAGCTTCACACGCCTCAAGTCGATCGATAGTGTAGCAATGATGAACTTCGCACGACTTGAGCTTCTCAAGAGTAAAGTTCCGACCAACCCTAACCTAATTGCAACACCGAGTCCCATTGCACGAGTAAGAATTCTGGAAGGTGCAAAGAGTACGCGAGCTCTAAGAATGACGACTCCCATGACAAAGTGGTCTCTGAGCTTACCACCGGAGATACCAACTTGCGACTCATTCCCACCTTTGCCCCTTTATCGGAGGAGAAACGAGAATGGAAAGCAAGCCCTCTTCTTTAAAGGACACCTCCTCTTCACTGTGTCGTGGTCCTTCTGCTCCATCTGAGCTTCGACAATGTCTCGGTTAGCTGGGGTCACATCGAGAATCCCTACCGGAGGCACCTCCATGGTAGCAGGTCAGGGGCATCAACCCTTCTCCAGTTCCTACAACCGTCTGAATCGAAGTAGTGGTCTCTGAGTTTGTCATCACAGAAACTGATTTATGACTCGCTCCTGCCTTTGTCTCCCTTGTCGAAAGCGAAACGGGAGCGACAGGCGAACCCTTATTCTCCAACTAACACCTCCTCTTCGATGTCGTCTCTACATCTTACCTCCACCTGAGCTCCAACCACCTCTTAACTAGCAGGGGGCGTGTTGAGAAGCACTAACGAAGGAACCTATAACAAAGGACAGGCCCAGGGGCATGCCACCTCCACCAGTCCTGCATTCTAAGAACGACTGTCTTCTCCGTGAGCCGCAGAGAAGCCTTTCAGGCGCAAGCCCACCACGTGAGGAAGATGGCCCAATGAGTCTTGGTGCCACGAAAGTCATTTTCGACTTCCTTCGAGACCAAGGCTCCCCATAAACCAAAATTCCAGAATAGGTGACCACCTTTAGTTTAAAAACTAGAACCAATGTCATTGTAGATCGAAAATGCAATACTTGGAGCGAATCGCTACCGTGACGTGATTGGACAAAGGAATCAGATCAAAGAATTTACAACTTAACTATATTTCCACATATAATGGGCACATCTGAGTGGTCAATCCGGCAAGCTCAATTATCAAGCATCGTGCGAATCGGATGTGTTACCTTCAACTTCAATCCCAATCCAATGGCGGACGTAGTCTGACAACCCAAGCTTAGAAGTTCGAACTTGGGATCGAAGAAAATAATACAACTTCCAATTCTTGGAAAACATGAAGAATTGTCAAAGCTCTCGAGATATGAAGCCAAGAATTCGTATCCCCATGCACTTGCTGAAAATTCTCGTGTTCTCCTATCCTATCTTCGAGTTCCCGAAGTCTCAAGACTCCTCGAACAAACTCGAGCCTAAGTGTAACGCCAAGTTAATTTACATAAGTACAGTATTGGAAAATGTAAAGAGTGCTTAAACACTTAGAATGATATATGATGAAAGAAAATTATTTTTATTCATATGTCAAAAATTATAGCATTTTATCAATGACATGACGTACATTATAGCCACATCGTGCATCTAGAAAGAGAGGGTCGTGCTTGCACACTTTATCAGCCTACAAAAACAAGACCTATACAGCTACTTGGAAGAGCCACCCTTATTCCCTTTCTTCTTCTCAGATTCGGTCTCGGGAAGCTTATCCTTCTCCTTCTTCTTTCGCTTCGACTCCTCTCTCCCCCCCAATCCTTCATCTTTTTCAGAGTTGGTGGGGGTCGAGGCCTGAAATCATATCCACCGGTTAAGGATAGGGGAAGGACTTGCGTTTGCCCCTCTTTGCTTGGAATATCCATGGTCTTTGCATCAAGAAGAATCTCCTTCAACAGAATAGGGAAAGCTACGACAAGGGCCCTCATAGCTATGGGTTGCCCCGCCTCTTCCTGAGTTTTTTTTGGCTTCACTCTCATCTTTCTTCATCGCCTGGTGGCCCGCTTTCAGCTTCGCTGCCTCCAAGACCTTCAACTTGTTGAACTCCGCCTCGGCTCTCTTTTGGGAGGCCTTGGGTTATGCCTTCTTCCGAGCCTCCTCCTGCACCTTAGCCTGGGCTTCCTACTTTGCCTTTATCCTTGCCTCGTCCTGAGCTTTGACCCTGGCCTCCTCGTTCAAATTCTTCTTTGCCTCAAGTTCCTCAGACTTCATAAGCTGTTGAGCTTTCTATTCTTCGACTAGCTCGTGCATGCACTGTGCCATAGATGGCCTTCTACAACACATTTGCAAGGTGTTGCTAGCTAAAATGTAGTGATATTTTAAAATTTTGGCCCAACTGCAACATTGTATTTTTTGTGTTATCTTATACATAAACATGTGTTGCTCTAGCTAAACATGTGTAACACGATGCAACATTTTGATATAGTGTTGCTATAACAGACCTTTCCTATCTTACGTGGCGATCCACACCATTTGTTAAAACAAAATCTCAACCGTCCATCCACTGTCTACTACGCTTCCTCTATTGCCGCTAACATTTTCATTCACATGCTCCATTTTCATTTTATTCTCCCCCCAAATCCTAACTCTTCTCTACTTCTCTAGAGGAAAATAATGATAGCGGCTTGCTTACGGTTTTCCATTTCCTTTGATTCCTGAAATTCCACGCTTTCGCTCCTTCTCTACAGCTCTTAGATCTCCATTTTGCAGAGTTCCTTCGATTCAATCGAGTTGAAGTTCTCCAATTTGATTCACAGTTCAATCTCGTTCTCGGGTATGATTTTTTCATTTTAATTTCCTTCGCGTTTTAACTCGAACTTTGATGTTATTAAGCTGAAGATGATTGTGGTGAATATAAAGGGTTTTTAACCCTTAAAATGCAACTGGTTTTCTATTAGACTTCAACTCTTTAGCTGCCAGGACTTTGAAAT
Organism: Allium sativum; assembly: GCA_030737875.1. Taxonomy (NCBI): domain Eukaryota; kingdom Viridiplantae; phylum Streptophyta; class Magnoliopsida; order Asparagales; family Amaryllidaceae; genus Allium; species Allium sativum. The sequence goes on along the minus strand of CM060916.1, from coordinate 741,276,818 downwards.
TCCATATATTTTGAATACATTTGTATATAGGTTGTTAATTCATGAATTTTGAAATTACGGTTACTTTTAACTATATATTTGGTTTCTAGATTTCTGAAAACTTTATTACACTATCTGCATTCTCGATTTTTGATAATTTTCAACCTTCCTATTCACTTTAATTCGCTTTAGTAAATTTCCATGATTAATATTTTTCCATTGTCCTGTCACTTGTTCGATTTCTTCTATAGTTGATCTGTCCATCTTCTTGAACATGTATAGTTGTTAAAAAAATGATTCATACACACAAATATAATGCATATATTCATATTCACATATATGTGTATATGTATGTATGTGTATGTTCTTTTAACCCTTTTTATGTTGATTTGTACACACAAGTGCACTTGAACCTGACATGTTCATGCACCTGATGTTGTGCACTAAAACCTGGCATTGTTCCCATTGTGCATGCTCATGCAATGTATATGGTATCTTTCATACCTATAATTATCCTCAAAAGTCTGATTATTATCATTTGGTTTAATTTTCTTAAAATATGATATTAGTTCTTCTCATATGAAATTATTTCAGGAATCGGTTCCAAGACCAGTATCTAGGAATTCTGTAGCTGTAGTTACGTTCAATTATTTACTTCAATTCTTTCTTTAATTTGAGTTCAATGACCACTCAATCAATTTCTACTTCAAGTTCATCAACAACAACAGCAAGTAAGATATGCCACCACAAAATCCTAGTGAAGATAAGGACTGTGAAGGTAGGGTCGAATGCGGGGAAGAATTTTTTTTGTTGTTCCTTGTGGCCTATAAATATAAATTAGGTTTTTTTGGTTGCTTTGTCGATTATCATATCTTTCAGTGATGTTTTAGTCGAGAATTTAAGATATGTGCAGAATGACGACCATGGGTATTTTATGTGGCATGATTGTAACACCCCATGAAATTCATAAGTATTACTAAATAAATAAATAAATAAATAAAAATAAGCACTTAAATAGTAAGGCTGGAAAATGAGATTTTTTGCAGCTTTTGGAATTTGACTATGAAATTCTTGTATTTGGATTCATGGCAAAATTCTGAATCGTTTTCATATATAATATGCTAAAAATGGTCAACGTATATAGAAGTTATGAACAAATGAATTTGGATAATAAATATAGAAAATATATATAATTAAATGGATAATATATATGTAAGTCCAAAATATATTCAAAATAAAGAGGGAGAATTTGAATTTTGAAATGAGGATAAGATCAAAGGGACAAAGTATATTGTATATAAGGAATAAGACTAAGAGATTAAAGAATGTAATAATTAAAATAAACAACTAAGTAATGCTTCTTTATTGGGTGTTCCAGCCTTCAAGGGTTCGACCGCTTCCCCTTAAGGGGTGTCGACCGCCTAGCGGTTGGCCAACCCAATAAATTTATGTGGTTAGGTTTTTTAAGGGATATTTATGAATAAAAGGCTTAAATTATTTCTAAGTAATCCAACAGTCTATTCTCACATGGACAACCATATATAGCCCCTCATATTGAAACCCTAATCATTCTTTAACCCTGCCTCCACGCTGCCTCTCTGCAATTACTAAATTCCATAGGAAAATAAAAGAAAAGGTTAAGGATTTCTGTCATTCCTCCAACTGTATTCTTAATCCCTCTCTATTCTAATTCATATAGGATTAGTATTCTAGAATTTGGTATATATGTATGTATATAAGATTATAATACATGTTTCTTGTATATATGTATTAGGAGAATTGTTGGAGCATGTTTGACTGCAAAGATTAAAGCGGAAGGTAGGAAAAGATGCTCAATCCAGTCACACTTGGCAAAAACCACAAAAAATGAAAGGCGGAAGGTAGGAAAAAAAAGCATGTAACAAATAGGAGTTGAGATGTAACACCCTGCATTTTTAAATTAAATAGTAAAATAAAATTTGAAAAGTTTTCAGAATTTGGTCACGGAATTGGCATCATCACATCCATGGCAATTTTCGGATCAATTTAGACCTATGATTTGCAGAAAACGGATTTAAAATGAAAAAAATATATCTATAAATGAAGTACTGCAACAAAGGTGAAAATAAGTTACAAGAAGAACACTAAGAAGAACAATAGCCACCATTGTTTTTAGTCTTGTGAACAAAAGTTTATGCATTCCAGATGGTAGGAGCACGTATCTCCTAGGTGAGTGGTGAAGTCCGAGTCCTGCTGGTGGCATGTTTTTATTTTAGGGGGATGGCTAAATTAATGCATATTCTAAGAGAAAAATATGTACAAATGCACATACAGGGAAAATTATACATAGAGGTGAGAATAAAAATATATGTATACATGCATATGTAAATATATGTACATGTGTGTACAAAATATATATAAAAGAGAAATCCAAAATAAATCTGCAATCAACGAAAATAGGTAAGAATTAAATGACGGCATAACGCCATTTTAATTTCAAAAAAGAAAGACAAGTTGCGCATATATATATATATATATATATACGTATAAATTCAAATGTTGAGATAAAAATTGCAAGTCAAGAGAAGAAAGTAATGAATGCATAATAAATGAAAAATGAACAAGAAAATAGCTGCCTTTGAAATTAGAATGCATTAAAGGGAATAAAACAACCAATCGATAACATTATTAATTGCATTAATTGTGCAGCTATTAACAGACAAGAATCTGGAAGGTTATACAAGTATATATACACATAAATTCGAAATTTGAGATTAGATATGTGTTATAAACGGAAAAATTTAATTTAGATAGTTATATTATGAAATAAGTAAAATGTTATTAATAAATGATAGTTAATTTTTTTTTAAATGGCAGAAACTCATGTGCAAACCCAAGATGGGTTGACCCAGGTTCACGTGGATTGACCCATGTGTCAAGCATGGGGTCAACCTGCCTCTAAGGTGGGTCAACACGGAGGTTGACCCACTCAAGGTTAGACCTGCGGGCCGGTGACATGTTTTTCTGATTTGAATAGATCAGATTTTATGTTATCAAATCCAATGGATGTGACGACCCCAAACCCCGCACTGACGGAGACAAGGGTTATCCTTGGAATATAACACAGAAACAGATAATAGCAGAACAGAATTAAATAAATACACCAGATAATGAACGACAGAATATACTGGATAAAAGTAATCATCAGAGTTACACAGTATACAGGATCTTACTTAGTACAAATACAGTTCAGCTATACATAAATGTCTACAGCGGAAAATAAACAAAATATGTACAATAGGAGCTGAACAGCATAAAAAGAGATAAATGATAGAATCCATCTTCAACTCCAGCTATCCAGAAAGAACCAGCTAAACCTGAATACAAGGCTGCCCGTGTAGAAAAAGGGGCACCCGAGTTTGAAAGTGAAACAAACTACGAGTCAGTCACGGGACTGGTATGAGAAATCTACTCAACACTTATATAATATGGCTAATCCCAGGACCATGCCACTTTCGTGGAACGGGTTTACTCCATTGGATTGCCAGTGCTTTAAAACAAATCTTTCTTTTAAACATCGCTATGCTTTTTATAAAAATGAAGCCATTATAAGACTCAGTTCCCATCACACAATGCAACGCAAACCGGAGGATAGAGTTTTACCTTATAACGGCCAAAATATGCTTGATACGAATAAAACAAAGGCAATTGATATTATTGCTAGTGTTTATATGTTTTGAAAACCATTTCAAATCATAACTATCAATCATAGACGGCATGGGTACCATATATCATGTCGCCATATATATGTACAATCAAAACTGCACGATGTCATATTTGGAAATTTGATTTCCGTCATGAACCAAGGCAAAAGATAGTCCTTACCGAATTCGAGACTGCCTAGCCCGAGCCTCAGGCAAGTACTCTGTCAAGCCTTATGATCGTCAGGGTCGGTCCATCGATGTGGATTAAAATGCCTGAACCATGCGTTTCCCCGCCCTTTGGGGCGTAAGTGAGCCAACGAATGACTCCATCGGACCCGGATCGTCCGATCTAACCGAGGCGCCTCGCAACAGCAACAACCACACAGGTGAAAAGTATATAAATGTCAGGGCTGGTAGGTCACTGACACCACCCTAGCTAGGAGGAAACGCAGGCCCTCCCTGAAGTCCTTTCTCCCGTTTCTAGTTCATACCGGGGTGTGAGGCTCACGATTTCATGTTATACACAAAGCTACGCCACACAGGCGGTGCTTTGATCATCACCACAAGACTTTGCTTTTCAACAGAAGCCCTAATCACTGCATCTTAGCATGCCACACAGGCAATTCATGCCATGCGACTGATGTCCATCGATATACCACCTCTGAGCTCGTATGTCTCAGAGAAGGGCGTTAAGCAAAAGAATAAATTCTCCGCCACCAAACAGATGTATATTTAATAGAGATCAATCAACACATAATAAAATCCAATGTCAGACACACAGTCCATTTACAAGTCCGTTCTGGGTCTGAACGAAACCGGGGGCACTAAATACCTCGCAAACCCATCGACCACCACGTACGTCTGGACGATCACCACTCATTATCCATATTTCGGGATGCCTCCCAATCAGGACCTCGGTTACCATCCAAACGAGGTGAAGATCTCCGGTCTTCGACAACCGTCTTCATCTTCGACTTTCAATCGTCGGTCAATTATTTGAAATGAGAATTAACTCGGCCTTTTCAAATAATTCACGTATATTTAGAATTTTAAATCAATTTATTTCAATGGTTAAATCATTCGACAACACCAATTTTGTTCTTTAATGTAATTTTCACACCAAACACATTCAACCATCAAATACCACATAAATCGAGCAAATTCAGTTTATTTCCATTCCATATCGTTTATGATATTTTATAACGATTTATTGCTATTTTTATTTATTTTAAAATAGCTAATTTATTCAAAACGACGCTTCGGGCCATAACACGGCCGTGGCGCTATTTTTCTTCAAGTTTGACTTACACATATCTGAAAATCTAACCGTTGGATCTTCACAAAATTTACATCATTAGAAAGGTCTTTTCAAAACGAATCCAACGGTTCCAGTTTCGGGAAAATCCGACGGTCGGATCTCCCGGTACAATCGTTTGAAGTTTCGATTTCAAAATACGAACTACAGCGTCGTTATTCGATTAAATATAATTATATATATATATATAATCGTTTCTGGCGCTGTTTTTCTTCAGATTTGAATTAAACATTCCATACAATCCAACCGTTGGATTTTTACAAAGTTGGTGCCGTTGGAAAGATATTTCCAAGGCGAACCCAACGGTTGCGGTTTCAGGAAAATCCGAGAGTCGGATCTCCCGGTACAATCGTTTGAAATCACGGTTTCAAAATACGAACTGCACGGCCATGTTTCGTTTAATTTTATTTATATTTATATATTTATATAAATATAGTTCATTCAAAAATTCCTATATCGTTTTCACTTCAAATATTTCACTAACGCCTTTAAATTTTGGAAAATTTCGCCATAACCTCCTTTGTACGGGAGGGGCTGGGAAAATTCCCAAATAGCCACACGGGCGTCTCATGTCGAAAAGAAAAAGAAAAAGCCAAGCGGCTAGCCAACAGGCTCATAAAATCATCACCCAAACAAAACAGTAAATGTGTACCTATTTGTCGAGCACAAAATTTTATTCCTCTTCTCTAGCCCCTTTGCTATAACCTGTTCAATAAATTTGCATGTACATATAAACAGTTCTTATCACTTATCATTTTCCACTCAACTTCATATTCGATTTCATTTGGTTTACAAACACCATTCATTCTAATGTTGCATGCATAGGCAAAAATCATATCATTAGCTAATTAATGAATATTCCGACTCATGCATATTTATTTGAACGAGTTGCTATTTTTAACACTTCACATTTCAACAATTCATGTATATAATAAAAATGTGATTTTTATTGTAAAACAATTCATTTCAAAACGCTATTATTTTATATAGTTTATATCGGGGATAAAAATAGGATTTTTATTGTAAAGCAATTTATTTTAAAACAAGGTCAATTTATATAGTTCATATAGATGACAAAAAGGTGATTTTTATTGTAAAACAATTTATTTTAAAATATGAATACCATTCAACACATGAATTTCGAATCAATGAATGAATATCGATTCAACACATGAAGGTTTTCTATAGTTTCTATATATAGATAAAAATGTGATTTTTATATTTAAAACACGAAGACCATTCAACACATGAATTTCTAATCAACGAATGAATATCGATTCAACACATGAAGGTTTTCTACAGTTTCTATATATAGATAAAAATGTGATTTTTATATTTAAAACACGAAGACCATTCAACACATGAATTTCTAATCAACGAATGAATATCGATTCAACACATGAAGGTTTTCTATTCAACGAATAAATATAGTTTCAGCAAATGAAAATAATTCAAACACATGAATATTATTCAAAATTTCGGCAGCATAACGGCAGGGTAGTAAAAACCGGGACCGTCCCTAGTACGGCTCCTCGCTCTACCTTAAAACCTCGCGGTTTTTGACAATGAGGATCATGCATCTAGTTCGCACGCAGGCGGCATGTATATATTTATTTCATTTCCACAAACTAATCCTATGTGGTTTCAACCAAATATTTCTCAACCACAAATGGGTATTTTTCAACCACAATCAATCAATATCAACCACAAACAATCCCAAACAACCATTCGCTATCAATCAATTTTCACACCAATCACAATCAATAAATATCGTCCATGGTTTGTGGACGAGGGGCGTGTATATATATATATATATATATATATATATATATATATAGCAGTTCGCATTTATTTCAACACATATATATTTTTTACAACGCATATACAACTTATACATCGAACGTACGACTTATACAACGCTTATACATGAGGTGTACAACGCTTATATAACTCATACATCGACTATATAATTTATACATCGTCGTTTTCCATATTGTTTATAAATTAGAAATCTCACATTGGGTTCCACTCCACCAAAAATAGCAGAAGGCTCAGAAAAATATGCGGTTTCTTCTAAAATGTAGAAGGCGTCCACACGGTCACGATGTTTCCTGTTTCATCGAATTTCGTTAACATAGCAAAAAGATATGATTTTTCGAAGTTTGCAACGGTTTTAAACTGTCGAAATCAGTTAAATAATTAACAGACGTACCTCCACTGTTTTGTTCGAAACTAGGTTTCGATTTCTCGCGAAATCCGTGAAGCTAGAGGACGATCGGCCTTCGCAGCGTCGAAGGGCTAGGAGAGGGCTTCGCGCGCGTGGAGGAGTTGGCCAGCTCGGTGGCCCCTGGCGTTCGTGGCGGCGGCCTGAAACGCGCTACTTTGAGCCGTTGGTTCTCGCTGACGGCTGCACGAGGAGGAGCGAGACCAGGTCGGATTTGAAGAGGAGGGAGAGCTTGACAAAAACCTTAACTGGCGGAGGGGCTGAAAGTGGATGAGGCGGTCGGAAAATGGCTGGGAAGATGGGAGCAGTGGCCGTTGTCGATCGCAGGTCGGGGAGAGAGAAATTCCGCGTTTCTTTTTTTTTTAATTCAGATTGGCCGGTGGGTTTTAAAGGGGGTTTTCTGACGCGACCACCAATCGAAACCCAACGACTGTCGTCCCTAGCGTTTTACCCCCATTCCGAACACAATGGGATATGTTTCGAAGGCCCATTCTACTATTTCAGTCAGTTTTCCTTCAGATTGAAGTATAAAACATTCAATATTTAATTTGAACGTACATTTCAATTTGCCAGGGCCACAAACTGATTCGAAAAATTCCAGAAAAATAAATCTAGCTATGTTTTGACAATACGGTCCCAGCAAAACTAGTTTCGTCGAATTCTGAGACCGTTTGCAAAAAGGCCCATTTTTGGTCGATCCAATTTAACTATAATTGACCAAAACACATTTTCCTTTGCCACGATCACATACTAGCTTCAAAAATTATGAAATTTGAAACCTAGCAATAACTTCACATCCCGGATCCAACAAAAGTGGTTTCATCGAATTCCGAGGTCGTATGCAAAATGGCCAATTTCACGGGCTATATAAATTCCATAGCGACCTTTCTGAAAATTCATTTGGCCATAACTTTTGCTTTCCGTTATGAAAATTCGATTTTTCAGATTCGTTAGAAAGGTATTCACTAACAGATTTAAATATTTTTGGTTTCACTAAAATCCGTTTTGTTTTGCACCCGGCACAGTCCGACAAAGTTTGAATTCAATTTTTGAAACTGCAGCGCCTTTTCAAGCCTTGTTTATACTTATAATTAATTATATTCGTTTCAATTGTTGATTCCAACTCACCTTTCATCGTTATTATTTAAAATATTTATTTTAAATATTTGAAATCCATTACTTTAGCTAATTTAAAAATTTTAAATTGGTTCAGAATTTCTGGGTCGTTACAATGGACCAGGATTTCCAATACACCTATAAGTAGACTAGCAGTGCCTAGCTTTAAACTCATATTTTCTAAGACAATAGCGGGAATAAAAAGTTATGGCCAGTTGAATATTCAGAATAGTCGTTATGGAATAAAGTACAATTTATAGCCTGTATAAATGGCCATTATACAAATGATCTTTGTTTTCGATGAAACCATCTTTGTCGAATCCGGAATGTCAAATTATGGCTAAGTTTAATTTTCCATAATTTTTGGAATTAATATGTGAGCGTAGTAAATTAGATTGTGTTCGATAATTTCTATTGAATTTAATCGACCGTTAAAAAGGCCATTTTTTAAACGGCCTGCAAATTCGACGAAATTAATTTTGTTAGGAACGTATCGTCAAAACACAGCTAGATTTATTTTTTGGGAATTTTCGGAGTTCGTATGTAGCCCCGATAAATTTAAATGTATGATCGAATTAAACAAATAAATGATTTAAATTTTTAAATTAAAGAAAACAGGCTGAAAACGATCGTTGTAGCTGACGAGACCTAGCCCATTGTGTCTGAAACGAGGGCAATTGGGTAGGAACAACTTTTGTTGGGCTGAAATTGGAACTGTTAAGAATTTATGGGCTAAAACCAATAACTAAGAGAAATTAATATTATAATATTATAAATAGGATAATCCAAACCCTAATTACATTATCATAGCCGCCAACCCCTTTCGTTCATGGCCAGTATTGCTCAACTCTTCCTCCTCTAATAAATCTAAATCCTCGCACCGAAATTTCTCACTACAGTTGAAGTTATTGTAGAGATTCCTCTCCTCTCCATATCCATAAGGATAACAGCACCCACCGTTGGGAAACCGACGAGTTCCAGACCCGTGAAGGCCAGTCGTTTGAACCGCCGCCACCCACCATACTCGCCATCGCACCTGACGGCGTGGGTTCCTCTGGTGCGCGCCGCTCCCCTCTCCGGCGTGGTGGTCTCCGATCGTCTTGAAACTCGGTGGATTGGGTCGAAACTTTAACTTTAGAATCGAACAAGTGGAAATCAACGTCGGCCGTGATTTGTTAAGGTAGAAGAAAGGTATTTTTCTAATTTAATTAATTAATTTATTTAAAATATTAACAATCTAAGTTAATTCATAACTGATGCATACGAACTCGGAATTGAATAATTTCAGTTCCGTTACGATCGTGAGTCCGAGATTTACACTTCTGGACTGATTAGAACTGATTCGAAGAAGATAAAATTTTGGACAAAAATTCGATTTTGAATTATTCAGAATTAAAACCGACTGTGAGATTTCTATTTTTAAAATTAAAAATTTAATTATTTCTCGTTATTTGGAATCCATGTTGTTATGTTAATAAAATCAGATCTGTGATTCTTGGAATTTGAATTTGTTGAATGTTGATTGTTGATTGTGATGCTCTTGTTTGTTAGATCTTGTTCTAAAATAGGAATTCTTTCTTTTATTTGAATCTATAGTTACTGCTAGATCTCGATTTGAAATAAAAAAATTATTTTTATTTCAGATCTATGTATATGGATTTGATTCTATAATATAAGTTTCATCTTTTATTTAGAAACATGAAACATTGTTTTGCCTAAATTTAGAATAACAATAAAATATTCATTTTTATTGTTAACATGAAACATTGTCTTATCAAATTTAGATTAACAATAAAAATCTCATTTTTATTGTTAACATGAAACATTGTTTTACCAATATTTAGATTAATAATAAAATATTCATTTTTATTGTTAACATGAAACATTGTTTGTCAAATTTAGATTAACAATAAAATCTCATTTTTATTATTAACATGAAACATTGTTTTGCCAAAATTTAGATTAACAATAAAATATTCATTTGTATTGTTACCATGAAACATTGTCTTGTCAAATTTAGATCAACAATAAAAATCTCATTTTTATAGTTAACATGAAACATTGTTTTGCCAAAATTTAGATTAACAATAAAATATTCATTTTTATTGTTAACATGAAACATTGTTTTGTCAAATTTCGATTAACAACAAAATTTCATTAAACATTGTTTTATCAAATTTAGATTTACAATAAAAATTTCATTTTTATTGTTAACATGAAACATTGTTTTGTCAAATTTAGATTTACAATAAAACATTCATTTTTATTGTTAACATGAAACACGGTTTTGTCAAATTTAGATTTAAACTAAAAATCTCATTTTTATTGTTTACGTGAAACATGGTTTTTGTCGAAAATTTGTTTCCATTAAAATAAAAAGATTAAAAGAAAAAGATTATAATAAAAAGATTATGATTAAAAGATTATAATAAAAAGATTAAAATAAAAAGATTCCATTTTATTGTCACTTTTTTTAATGGTTTAGTTAAAGCCAAAATTGTCACTTTTGTTTCATAGTTTAGTTGAAACAAAATTGTCACCTTTGTTTCATAGTTTAGTTTAAACAAAATTATCACCTTTGTTCCATAGTTTAGTTTAAACAAAATTTTAGACTTTGTTTCATAGTTTAGTTTAAACAAAAATTATCACTTTTGTTTAATGGTTTAGTTGAAAGAAAAATGAAAAGAACAACTTTTATCATTTTGTTGAATTAGAATTTTCAACAAAAATGAAATGAACAATTTTTATCATTTTGTTGAATTAGAATCTTCAACAAAAATGAAAGGAACAATTTTTATCATTTTGTTGAATTAGAATTTTCAACAAAAATGAAAATAAAATTTTTTATCATTTTGTTGAATTAGAATTTTCAACAAAAATGAAAAGAATAATTTTTATCATTTTTTTAAATTAAAATTTTCAACAAAAATGAAACGAACAATTTTTATCATTTTGTTGAATTAGAATTTTCAACAAAAATGAAAGGAACAATTTTTATCATTTTATTGAATTAGAATTTTCAACAAAAATGAAAAGAATAATTTTTATCATTTTGTTGAATTAGAATTTTCAACAAAAATGAAAGAACATTTTTATCATTTTGTTGAATTAGAATTCTCAACAAAAATGAAAAGAAAATTTTGATGAATTAAAATAAGAAACTAGAATAATGTTCATGTTTTAAAATAAAAACATGTCTACATTAAAAATTCACATTTTTAATGTATTGAAAGGAAATAGAGACATGTTCATGTTTTAAGTAAAAACATGTCTACATTAAAAATTCACATTTTTAATGTAATATAAGAAAACAGAATGATGTTCATGTTTTAAAATAAAAACATGTTTACATTAAAAATTCACATTTTTAATGTAATGTAGGAAACTAGGAAAAAGGTAATTTTCAATAAAAAAAAATTAAAATAACATTTTTATTGACAATGCATATATTAGAATTTATATGTAAAGTTGAAATGACATTTTATTTACAGTGCATATATTAGAATTTATATGCAAAGTTAAAATAACATTTTTACTGATAATGCATATATTAGAATTTGTATGCAAAGTTGAAATGACATTTTATTTACAATGCATATATAAGAATTTATATGCAAAGTTAAAATATCATTTTTATTTACAATACATACATCAGAATTTGTATGAATTATTTTTATTGTAAAAACATTCTTTTATTTAGTGCTTAAATACGTTTGTGGAATCGCCAAATGGTTTATATTTATATATAATTTTATATATAAATTAAAATTAAAATTAAAATTAAACGAATCGCGCGTAGTAGTTCGCGTTTCGGAATCGTAACTTTAAACGATTATATGAAAGATTCGACTGTCGGATTTTCCCCAAACTAGAATCGTTAGGATCGCTTTGGGAAGATCTTTCCAACGATGTAAATTTTGTTAAAATCCAACGGTTAGATTTCGAGAAAAGTGTAAATCAAATTATGATTAAAACAGCGCCAGGGTCGCCTATTGACCCGAAGCATCGTTAAGTTAAATTGGGCTATTTTTATAAATAAAAATAGTAAAAATCATTATTAAATAATATTAACGATATGAAATGGTTTTGAATTATATATATGCGAGAATTATTTGAAAAGGCCGAGTTCAATCTCAATTCAAATAATTATACGACGATTTAAATCGAAGATATTGAAGACGGTGATTAAGACTAGCGATCATCACATCGAATGGATAACTACTGATGCCCGACATTGGTTAGCTCTCAGTAAAGGGTTAAAGTGGTAGTTGTCCAGACGTACTTGTTGATTGTCCGGATAAGCGAGCACCTCTCTTCCGTATTGGACATATGGGATGAGGAATAAGGTGTCTCCGGTTTCGTTCAGACCTAGAACGGACTTGTAAATGGATGTATGTTTGACATTGGATTTCATTCCATGTAAATTGATTTCTATTTAATATAAATCTGATTGGTGACGGAGAATTTATTCTCTTGTTTAACACACTTCTCTGAGACGCACGAGCTCAGAGGTTATATATTGGTAGTTATCGATCGCATGGCGTGGATTGTAAATGTGGCATGCCAAGATGCAGATGATCAAGGATTTTGTTGAAAAGTAGAGCCTTGTGGTTAATGATCAAAGCATAGCCTATTTCGGTATAGTTTTGTGTATAACGTTGCATTGCGAGCCTCACACCCTGGTAAGATTCAGAAACGGGACAAGGGAACGCAAGGAGTGCACACGTTTCTTTCTAGCTAGAAGTGGTATTAGGGTTTTGCAAGCCCTGGCATTTTACTTATGTGGTTGATGGGTTTTGAGGTACCTCGGTTACATTGGTCGATAGTGACCAAATTATAGGCTCAATAGGACCGAGAAACGTGTGTTCAGGCATAACTAATCCACTAAAGTATTTGTGGACCGGCCCTGCAGGATCCAAGGGTTCGCCAGCGTCCGAATCCTGAGACATTGCTAGAGTATCTCAAATCGGTAAGGAGATCGTCCCTAGCCTTGACTCATGATGGAAACCCAATTTCCAATACGACATTGCGGTTTTGATTGTAAACCTATATTTGGCGACATAGTATATGGTAGGTATGCCATCTAGGATTGATACATTTACTTTGAAGTATTTTAAAACTGATTAGACACTAATAATAATATTAAAATATTATTTTCTACATATCAAGCATGTTTGATCATTATAAGGAAAAACTCTATCCTCCGGTTTGCGTTGCATTGTGTGATGGGACTTGAGTCTTATAATGATTTCATTTTTCTAAAGAGCATTGTGTTGTTTTGATTAAAAATCTATTTAATTTATGCACTAGCAATCCAATGGAGTAAACCCGTTCCGCATTAACGGCGTGGTCCTGTGATTAGCCATAATGTTAGATAAGTTAGGAAGGATTTCTCATACCAGTCCCATGACTGACTCGTAGTTTGTTTCACTTTGCAAACTCGGGTGCCCTCTTTTTCACACGGGCAGCCAAGTGACATGTTCAGGTATTTATGCACATATGCTGGATGGGAGCATGCTTATGGGATGAAGATGAAGATCATTTTTTTATCTTTTATTTTTGCTTTGAAACATTTAGACATACTGTATATATGATGTACTTGATGAAGTTTTAGACATATTCCTTTTTGCTGAGACTTTCTGTTTGCTAAGATGTATCCTGTAATTGTGCTACTCTGATGTTCTGATGTTGATGACATTCCTATTTCCGCTGCAATGATTTAAGTGTTATGCTATTATCTGAGATCTGCTATGGTTGTAATTATGTTATATTCCTATGATTATCCTTGCTTTCGTATTATGGAAGTTTGGGGTTATCACAGTTGGTATCAAAGCTAAAGGTTAACCTTAGCTTCGGAATATAACATATTTAAAACAATTCGTCTAGTTAGAATCAGCAGTATTCTAAGGCGAGTAGCTCATTAGAGATAGGATTAGTAATGTCCTATAGTGAGCACAGCAGAATAGCACATATTAATCAGTCATTACATCATTATCATCTTTCGATATGTCTCTGTTTTTACCTTCCTTTTAAAATTATCATTTCTGTTAGTCTGACTCTTTCCTTGATGGTACAGAACTAACCGAAAATGAGCACTAGAACGAGAGCAAGAGCCCGAGGCAGAGGGGGGCCAGAGGACCAGTAAGAGATGAGACCCCCAATGCTCAGAGGTAGCCCACTTCCGAGACTGTAACACCACCACCTCCACCCCCACAGCCTTTTGACTTGGACAAGGCGGCCAAGAAGTTCAGGAATTTAGGGGGCGTATCATTCACCGGGCAAGAGACAGTAATAGAAGCGCAGGCATGGCTCAAAAATTGCGAGAAGATATTTGGAGGCCTGGGCTCAGAAGAGCACCGCAAGCGCTTTTTAGCATCATGGCTATTGAAAAATGAGGCTGAAAATTGGTGGGATACTGTCATAATTGGAAATATGAGGTCGACATGTCTTGGGCCAAATTCAAGGAACTCTTCAACGAGAATTTTATTCCTCCGCAGGAAGTAGAGCGTCTCCACGATCAATTTGCCAACTCGCAGCAAGGAGATATGATTGTTTCAGAATATGTGCGGAAGTATGAAGAGCTCTCACGCTATGCTCCAGAATTAATTTGGGACCCAGTCCAGAAGAACAAAAGATTCATTAATGGCCTCTTAAGGAAATATTCAAAAAGAGTCACAACACACATTAAGCTCCCATTTAATGAGGTGATCGAGATGGCTTTTCGATATGAGGACAATGATAGAAGTTCACAGCAAGATCGGGAGAAGAATCAGAATAATAAAAAAAGGAAGCAAGCTGACAAGAAAATAGAGGCGAGCAATTCTTCTACCGCCAAGCTTAAAGGAAGTAAAAGGAACAAATCCAAGGTGGGATGCTTTAATTGCCAGAAGATGGGGCACATTGACTATGAATGCCGAGCTCCAAAGAAACCAAGGAGAAATGAGTCTGGACCCAGTCAGAATCGCAACCAAAATTCTCACGACAACTGGGAATGCTTTAATTGCCGCAAGACAGGGCATCTTATCAAGAATTGTCCTCTGTTGAAGAAATCTGAGGTGGCTCATGTATATGATGAAGCGGCTGCACCAGCTTCTTCCGAGGGAGCAGGTAAACCCGATGTTATAGGAGGTACTCTTACTATTAAGAACATTCCTATTACAGTATTGTTTGACACTGGTGCATCGTGAAGTTTCATATCTAGTGACTCATTTAAAAGTTATAACTGAAACCAAGAAAACTTAAAAAATTGATTAGAGCCCATAGTCCGATAGGAGGTTCGCTTATTCTCGATCGGTATTGTAGAGTGCCTGTTTCTTATTCCTATTTCAAGTTCCCTTTTAATTTGATCATCATGAATTTCTCCAGGTATGATATCATACTTGGAATGGATTGGCTAACAAAGTATAAGGCTGAAGTACTATGCGTTGAAAGAATAGTCAGAATTAAAACCAAATTCGGAGATGTTATTGCTATACCATGCCACGACTCAGCTACGGATTGGAAAGAATTCTGGTCTTCTCTAGAAGTCACTCCTGCTTCTATTGAGGATATTCCTGTCTTCAGAGATTATGCGGACATGTTTGAAGAAGTTGATAGCTTACCGCCGCGCAGAGAAATCGACTTCAGGATTGACTTTGTTTCGAATGCAAGGCCCGTTGTGCATCCTATTCAGAGAATGACACTGAAATAAAAAGAGGAGCCAAGCACTCAAACTAAACAGCTTTTGTGGAAGGTTCTTATCAGACCTAGCTTCTCAAATTGGGGTGCACCATTGGTGTCTCTCCCAAAGTCAGACGGTACTCTCAGACTATGTGCAGATTACCGTGACCTCAATAAG
This sequence comes from Allium sativum, assembly GCA_030737875.1. Taxonomy (NCBI): domain Eukaryota; kingdom Viridiplantae; phylum Streptophyta; class Magnoliopsida; order Asparagales; family Amaryllidaceae; genus Allium; species Allium sativum. The sequence goes on along the minus strand of CM060916.1, from coordinate 741,260,664 downwards.
CAAACGCTGAAAAATAAATATCCATTGCCGCGTATTGATGATCTATTGGACCGCTTGTATGGAGCGCAAGTATTCTCTAGGATGGACCTAGCTACAGGTTTCCACCAATTGCGCATTGTTGAAGAATGTGTTCCTTTGACAGTTTTCAGAGTTCCAGACTTATTCTGTGAATGGCTTGTAATGTCATTCGGCTTATGTAACGCTCTAGCTTACTTTGTTAATCTGATGAACAGAGTATTTCGGGATGTCTTGAATAAATTTGTGCTGGTTTTCATCAATGACATCCTAATCTTTTCTAAATCCACTACTGAGCACAAAAAGATCTGAAAGAAGTTTTGGATATTTTAAGAAAAATGTGTTGAAAGCCAAATTCTCAAAATGCATATTCTGGCAAGAAGAAGTGAAATTCCTAGGCCATGTTTTATCAAAGAAAGGCATTTCAGTAGACCTAGGAAAAATCTCAGCCATCCAAGATTGGAAGTAGCCTAGCACTCCTACAGAAGCCAGAAGTTTCTTAGGATGGGCTAGCTATTATCGGAAATTCGTCAAAGATTTTTCGAAGTTATCTTGTCCATTGACGAAGCTGACTAAGAAGCTACAAAGTTTATTTGGACACCCGAATGTGAGGCAGCTTTCCCAGAGCTGAAATTGAGGCTGACCACTGCTCCCGTGTTGACCATTATTGATGGCAATCAAGATTTGAAAGTCTGGACAGATGCTTCTATAGAAGGTATCAGTGCAGTGCTAATGCAAAGGGACAAAGTAGTTGCATATGCTAGCCATCAGTTGAAACCGCATGAGAAAAGATACCCCACTCATGATCTTGAGTTGATGGCCATCGTATTTGCTTTAAAGATATGGCGGCACTATCTTTTGGGTGAGAAGTTCGAATTGTATATTGATCACAAATCCTTGAAGTATCTGTTCACCCAAAGAGACTTGAATTTGAGGCAGCAACGCTGGTTAGAATTTCTTGCGGCCTTTGATCTGGACATCCTATATGCTCCAGGGAAAGCCAATGTTGTAGCTGATGCGCTCAACAGGAAGAATGCGGCCAACACCAATCTTATCATCGCCAATCTCATTATTACACCTTCCTTGATTGATAAGATCTTTGCCCTTCTGAAGAATGATGAATTTATCCAGATAATTAGCAAAAGAGCTAGGGAAGGCGAACCCAAGAGTTTCCAGATTGACGACAAAGGGGTTCTGAGGCTGTTAGGCCGAATTTGTGTTTCGAACCTTCCTAAGCTCAAAAAGGAAGTAATGGATGAATGTCAAAAATCTAAGCTTAGTATTCATCCAGGGGTGAGCAAGATGTATCATGACCTCAAACGTACATTTTGGTGGAGATCTATGAAGAGGGACATTTCCATATATGTTGCTAGATGTTCCACCTGTCAACAAGTTAAAAGTGATCAACAGAAGCTCGCAAGATTGTTGCAACCGCTAGAGGTTCCAAGTTGGAAGTAGGACCAAATTTCTATAGACTTCACTGATGGCTTGCCCCGAACTAGAAAAGGGAATGATAGTATATGGGTGATTGTAGATCATTTCACGAAGACCGCCCATTTTATTCCTGTCAGATCTAATAGAACAACTCGAAGTCTGGCGCAGCTTTATTTCAGAGAGATTGTCAGACTACATGGAGTTCCCAATAGCATCGTTAGTGATCACAATCTTATATTTGCTAGTAAATTCTGGGAAGCATTCCAAGAGGAGATAGGGACAAAATTGAATCTGAGCACCGCTTATCATCCTCCAATAGATGGCCAGACTGGAAGGGTGAACCGCATATTAGAAGACCTATTGCGAGCATGCATTCTTGATTTTGGAAGGTCATGGGAAGATCACTTGCACTTGGTTGAGTTCTCTTATAACAACAGTTAACAAGAAAGCTTGTAGATGTCGCCATTTGGAGCATTATATGATAGGTCGTGCAGATCTCCCGCGTGTTGGGTGGAACCAGGCAATCGGTTAGTATTGGGTCCCGACATGATTCGTGAAACATCAGATAAAGTTGATTTTATCATGAAGCGACTACTGACTTCTCAGAGCCGACAGAAGAGCTATGAAGACGCACGAAGAAGGGATTTAAATTTCTCTGTTGGCGATTATGTATACTTTAGGGTTTCCCCACTGAGAGGAGTAATTCGTTTTGGGAAGACAGGAAGTTGGCGCCGAGATTCATTGGTCCATTTCCTATTCTCGAAAGGATTGGAACTCTCGCTTATATGGTGCAGTTGCCTGACTAGTTGCCAGGAGTGCATGATGTATTCCATGTGTCTTAACTCCGGAAGCATGTACATGATCCAAACTTGGTTGTGGAGGAAGCAGCACAGCAAGATTTGGAGATTACCCCAAGCTTAGCAGTAAGAAGGGAGCAAGTGAAAATTGTTGGCAAAGAGACCCGAGTTTTGATGAACAAGAGGATCCACTTAGTAAAAGTGTAGTGGAGCGGGGATCCTAGAGACTGTACATGGGAGACTGAGGATAGCATCAAACAGGCTTATCCCAAGTGCAGAGTGGACATCTCTGAGTAACTCTTGTGTTGAGTTACATTTACGATATGTTTCAATTTCCGTTTTATTTCCTACTTTACTATTGTTTCCTTTTCGGGGACGAAAAGCTTTTAAGTGGGGGAGATTGTAACAACCCGGAAAATCAGGACCAATTTAAATTTTTATTTTGGCTATTTAAATGAATTTTGAATAGTTAAAATAATTTATTTTAAATAATAGTGATTTAAAATTTATTTAAATCGAAGTTAGAACGAATATATTTATTTTAATTTTAAAAGGAGTTAGAAATAGCACGACAGTTTGAAATTTTGAATCTGAACTTTGACTGAAGGTACAGGATTCAAAACAAATCGGATTTTAGTGAAACCAAAAATATTTAAATCTTTTTAAAAATATCTTTCCAGTGAATCCGAAAAATAAAAATTTCAACACGGGAATAAAAAGTTATGGTCAGTTGAATATTCAGAATAGTCGCTATGGAATATAGTACAATTTATAGCCCGTATAAATGGCCATTATACAAACGATCTCTGTTTGCGACGAAACCATCTTTGTCGAATCCGAAATGTCAAATTATGGCTAAGTTTAATTTTCCATAATTTTTGGAATTAATATGTGAGCGTAGTAAATTAAATTGTGTTCGATAATTTCTATTGAATTTAATCGACCGTTAAAAAGACCATTTTTCAAACGGTCTCCGAATTCAACGAAATTGATTTTGATTGGACCGTATCGTCAAAACATAGCTAGATTTATTTTTTGGGAATTTTCAAAGTCCGTATGTGGCCCCGGCAAATTTAAGTACGATCAAATTAAATAAATAAGTGATTTAAATTTTAAATTAAAGAAAACAGGCTGAAATCGATCGTTGGAGCTGATGAGACCTAGCCCATTGTGTTCGGAACGGGGGCAATTAGGTAGGAACAACTTTTGTTGGGCTGAAATTGGAACTGTTAAGGATTTATGGGCTAAAACCAATAACTAAGAGAAATTAAATATTATAATATTATAAATAGGATAATCCAAACCATAATTACATTATCACAGCCGCCATCTCCTTTCGTTCATGGCCAGTATTGCTCAACTCTTCCTCCTCTAATTAATCTAAATCCTCTCACCGAAATCTCTCACTACAGTTGAAGTTATTGCAGAGATTCCTCTCCTCTCCACATCCATATGGATAACAGCACCCACCATTGGGAAACCGACGAGTTCTAGACCCGAGAAGGCTGGTCGTTTGAACCGCCGCCACCTACCATACCCGCCATCGCGACTGATGGCGTGGGTCCCCCTTGGTGCGCGCCGCTCCCCTCTCTGGCGTGGTGGTCTCTGATCGTCGCGAAACTCGGTGGATTGGATCAAAACTTTAACCCTAGAATCAAACATGTGGAAATCAATGTCGGTTGTGATCTGTTAAGGTAGAAGAAAGGTATTTTCTAATTTAATTAATTAATTAATTCAAAATATTATCAATCTAAATTAATTCATAACTGATGCATATGAACTCGGAATTGAATAATTTCAGATCCGTTACGATCGTGAGTCCGAGATCTACACTTCTAGACTGAATAGAACTGATTCGGAGAAGGTAAAATTTTGGACAAAAATTCGATTCTGAATTATTCAGAGTTAAAACCGACTATTTCTCATTATTTGGAATCCACGTAGTTATGTTAATAAAATCAGATCTGTGATGCTTGGAATTTGAATTTGAATTTGTTGAATGTTGATTGTGATGCTCATGTTTGTTAGATCTTGTTCTAAAATAGGAATTCTTTCTTTTATTTGAATCTATAGTTATTGCTAGATCTCGATTTGAAATAAAAAATTTATTTTTATTTTAGATCTATGTATATGGATTTGATTTTATAATATAAGTTTCATCTTTTGTTTAGAAACATGAAACATTTTTTTGCTAAAATTTAGATTAATAATAAAATATTCATTTTTATTGTTAACATGAAACATTGTCTTGTCAAATTTAGATTAACAATAAAAATCTCATTTTTATTGTTAACATGAAACATTGTTTTGCCAAAATTTAGATCAACAATAAAAATCTCATTTTTATTATTAACATGAAACATTGTTTTGCCAAAATTTAGATTAACAATAAAATATTCATTTTTATTGTTAACATGAAACATTGTTTTGTCAAATTTAGATTAACAATAAAAGTCTCATTTTTATTGTTAACATGAAACATTGTTTTGCCAAAATTTAGATTAACAATAAAATACTCATTTTTATTGTTAACACGAAACATTGTCTTGTGAAATTTAGAGTAACAATAAAAATCTCATTTTTATTGTTAACATGAAACATTGTTTTGCCAAAATTTAGATTAATAATAAAATATTCATTTTTATTGTGAACATGAAACATTGTTTTGTCAAATTTAGATTAACAACAAAATTTCATTTTTATTGTTAACATGAAACATTATTTTGCCAAATTTAGATTTACAATAAAAATTTCCTTTTTATTGTTAACATGAAACATTGTTTTGTCAAATTTAGATTTGCAATAAAATATTCATTTTTATTGTTAACATGGTTTTGTCAAATTTTGATTTACAATAAAAATCTCATTTTTATTGTTTACGTGAAACATGGTTTTTGTCGAAAATTTGTTTCCATTAAAAAAAATTATAATAAAAAGATTATAATAAAAAGATTATATTAAAAAGATTATAATAAAAAGATTATGATTAAAAGATTATGATTAAAAGATTATAATAAAAATATTAAAATAAAAAGATTCCAATTTTATTGTCACTTTTGTTTAATGGTTTATTTAAAGCCAAAATCGTCACCTTTGTTTCATAGTTTAGTTGCAACAAAATTATCACCTTTGTTTCATAGGTTAGTTTAAACAAAATTATCACCTTTGTTCCATAGTTTAGTTTAAACAAAATTATCACCTTTGTTCCATAGTTTAGTTTAAACAAAATTATCGCCTTTGTTTCATAGTTTAGTTTAAACAAAAATTGTCACTTTTATTTAATGGTTTAGTTGAAAAAAAAAATGAAAAGAACACTTTTTATCATTTTATTGAATTAGAATTTTCAACAAAAATGAAAAGAACAATTTTATCATTTTTTTGAACTAGAATTTTCAACAAAAATGAAAAGAACAATTTTTATCATTTTGTTGAATTAGAATTTTCATTTTTTTTATCATTTTGTTGAATTAGAATTTTCAACAAAAATGAAAGGAACAATTTTTATCATTTTGTTGAATTAGAATTTTCAACAAAAATGAAAAGAACAATTTTTATCATTTTGTTGAATTAGAATTTTCAGTAAAAATGAAAAAAACATTTTTATCATTTTGTTTGATTAGAATTCTCAACAAAAATGAAAAGAAAGATTTTTATCATTTTGTTGAATTGAAATAAGAAACTGGAAAAAAATTCATGTTTTAAAATAGAAACATGTCTACACATTCACATTTTTAATGTAATGAAAGGAAATAGAGAAATGTTCATGTTTTAAAGTAAAAACATTTCTATATTAAAAATTCACATTTTTAATGTAATGAAAGGAAATAGAGAAATGTTCATATTTTAAAGTAAAAACATGTCTACATTAAAAATTCACATTTTTAATGTAATATAAGAAAATAGAAAGATATTCATGTTTTAAAATAAAAACATGTTTACATTAAAATTCACATTTTTAATGTAATGTAGGAAACTAGGAAAAAGGGAATTTTCAATAAAAAAGTTAAAATAACATTTTTACTGACAATGCATATATTAGAATTTATATGCAAAGTTGAAATGACATTTTATTTACAATGCATATATTAGAATTTATATGCAAAGTTAAAATAACATTTTTACTGACAATGCATATATTATAATTTATATGCAAAGTTGAAATAACATTTCATTTACAATGCATATATTAGAATTTATATGCAAAGTTAAAATAACATTTTATTGGCGATGCATATATTAGAATTTATATGCAAAGTTAAAATATCGTTTTTATTTACAATACATACATTAGAATTTGTATGAATTATTTTTATTGTAAAAACATTCTTTTATTTGGCGCTTAAATACGTTTGTGGAATCGCCAAATGGTTTATATTTATATATAATTTTATATATAAATTAAAATTAAAATTAAATGAATCGCGCGCAGTAGTTCGCGTTTCGGAATCGTAACTTTAAACGATTATATGAAAGATCCGACAGTCGGATTTTCCCAAAACTAGAACCGTTAGGATTGCTTTGTGAAGATCTTTCCAACGATATAAATTTTGTTAAAATCCAACGGTTAGATTTCAAGAAAAGTGTAAATCAAATTATGATTAAAACAGCGCCAAGGTCGCCTATTGACTCGAAGCATCGTTAAATTAAATTGGGCTATTTTTATATAAATAAAAATAGTGATAAATCGTTATTAAATAATATTAACAATATGAAATGGTTTTGAATTATATATATGCGAGAATTATTTGAAAAGACCGAGTTCAATCTCATTTCAAATAATTATACAATGATTTATATCGAAGATATTGAAGACGGTGATTGAAGACCGGCGATCTTTACATCGAATGGATAACTACTGATGCCCGGCATTGGTTAGCTCCCAGTAAAGGATTAAAGTGGTAGTTGTTCGGACATGCTTGTTGATTGTCCGGATAAGCGAGCACCTCTCTTCCGTATTGGACATACGGGACGAGGAATAAGGTGTCCCCGGTTTCGTTCAGACCCACAACGGATTTGTAAATGGATGTATGTTTGACATTGGATTTCATTCCATGTAAATTGATTTCTATTTAATATATATCTGATTGGTGGCGGAGAATTTAGTCTCTTGCTTAACACCCTTCTTTGAGACGCACGAGCTCAGAGGTTATATATTGGTAGTTATCGATCACATGGCGTGGATTGTAAATATGGCATGCCATGATGCAGATGATCAAGGCTTTTGTTGAAAAGAAGAGCCTTGTGGTTGATGATCAAAGCACAGCCTATTTCGGCATAGCTTTGTGTATAACGTTACATCGCGAGCCTCACACCCCGGTAAGAGTCAGAAACGGGACATGGGAACGAAGGGAGTGCACACGTTTCTTTCTCGCTAGAAGTGGTATCAGGGTTTTGCAAGCCCTGACATTTTACTTATGTGGTTGATGGATTATGAGGTACCTCGGTTACATTGGTCGATAGTGACCAAATTATAGGTTCAATAGGACCGGGAAATGTGTGTTCAGGCATAACTAATTCACTAAAGTATTTGTGGACCGGCCCTGCAGGATCCAAGGGTTCGCCAGTGTCCGAATCCTGAGAAATTGGTAGAGTGTCTCGAATCGGTAAGAAAATTGTCCCTAGCCTTGACTCATGATGGAAACCCAATTTCCAATACGACATTACGGTTTTGATTTTAAACCTATATTTGGCAACATAGTATATGGTAGCTATGCCGTCTAGGATTGATACATTTACTTTGAAGTATTTTAAAACTGATTAGACACTAATGATAATATTAAAATATTATTTTCTATGTATCAAGTATGTTTGATCACTATAAGGAAAAACTCTAACCTCCGGTTTGCGTTGCATTGTGTGATAGGACTTGAGTCTTATAATGATTTTATTTTTCAAAAGAACATTGCATTGTTTTGATTAAAAATCTATTTGATTTATGCACTGGCAATCCAATGGAGCAAACCCGTTCCGCGTTAGCGGCGTGGTCTTGTGATTAGCCATATTGTTAGATAAATTAGGAAGGATTTCTCATACCAGTCCTATGACTGACTCGTAGTTTGTTTCACTTTGCAAACTCGGGTGCCCTCTTTTTCACACGGGCAGCCAAGTGACAAGTTTAGGTATTTATGCACATATGCTAGATGGGAGCATGCTTATGGGCTGAAGACGAAGATCATTTTTTTATCTTTTACTTCTGCTTTGAAACATTTAGACATACTGTATCTATGATGTACTTGATGAAGTTTTAGACATATTCCTTTTTGCTGAGACTTTCTATTTGCTAAGATGTATCCTATAACTGTGCTACTCTGATGTTGTGGTGTTGATGACATTCCTATTTCCGCTGCAATGATTTATGTGTTATGTTATTATCTGAGATCTGCTATTGTTGTAATTATGTTATATTCCTATGATTATCCTTGCTTTCATACTACGGAAGTTTGGGGTCATCACATATACCATTTGGATAACAGTATATTTACCGTTTACATTCCCCATTATTCTTAACATGTTAAATAAGTGTAAAATGTGGTAATTGGAAAATGATATTTTTTCTAAGAATGTTAAGAATATACCATTGCACAAATGTATTATGTTAATCTTCTGTTTAGATTATAATTACTGCAGTACTGAAATTGTGGGATTTGCAATAAACACGAATATGTTACTGAAATTATTGTTTAATGACAAATTGGATATATTGTAATCAAATTACACTGAAATTGAGAATATTTGGAAAAAGAATAAAGATGCATAATTTATATTGAAAGTTTACAGTAATTGGAAATTGCAAATGACATCTAACTCAGAAAAAAAGGAAGATTAGTAGTGGACTGAGTTAAATGGATTTGGGGAAAATGATACATTTCCAAAATGGTAAAAATACTAAGAACATAGTTGCAAGAAAATGGTATTAGTGTAAAATATTGATTCTTTTACTGTATTTCACACTAATAAAATAAAAGATATATGTATGTCCACGGTGAAAATAAAGGACATAACTTGCAACACAGATCGTGATTGATGTGTGTTATGGAACTGGATCTTTATATCTTTCCACTAATCAATCTAATGAAGTTTGTGAAGATGTATTCCTAAAATAATAATGGATGTTACAATAGTAAAAGTGTGGTTAATGTTAAAGAACTAAGGGAAAATGTGATGAACGGGGAATATAACCTATTATAATTAATTATATTAATGAGAATATAATACAATAGGTAGGCTTATCATAGGGACAAGTGGAATTATAACATGGGTTATAGTTAATGAAAAGAGAATTTATTAATAATCCATAGGTAGGAGGACTAAGTTAATAAGTACAACAACAGGTTGTGATAACAATGTAAGACAAGGTTACGATTAAAGAAGAAAGAACAGAGTTGACTTATGAAATGAAATAAGTTGTACTTAATTGTTAAGTATGCATGCCATATGAAAACATGAGAATTGGGGAAGGGTATAATTAATTATGCAATAAGTAAAACATGTTATTGAACTTGTAAATATGCAACTGGATAGTAAATGACTTGGTAATAAAAGGGGTTATAGATTGTTTTCTTCAATTAAAATCAGGGGTAAAAGGTTGTAGATTACTTCCGTTAAAGTAAGCATGCAATTAAAAGATTAGATATATGGTCTAATAACATGTTTGCTTGATGCGCATGGGCCAGTCTGCACGTACGAATGTGAAGAACCCAATGGGTAGATCATCGTGGTGTATAGAGGCACGAAAGGGACATGTCCATCTGATTATTTTACTTGATTGCTTAGTGGTACTAGGGGGAAGCATGCGGCTTTCGAGGGACGTTATAGGGTACTCCGTGGTGGTCCTCTATTGCAGTACACGCTCAGGATATACTCGCAGAGGTAGGGGTCTGCGTGCTACCACCCAGTGGGTATACCTTTACTGCAACGGTAGAGTTGGTAGTCAGAAGTTTGTGGTGGATGGCGCTTGGTGATTCGGCGGTTGGCTTCAGGAGAGGTTGGTAAGGACCGAATTAAGGATAGTAATTGTCAGGTACCAGTCATCGACTGTCAGTGGGATGCGGAAAGACTATAGCTAAACCAAGAGACCCATCGATCTTTCATTATCGAGGCAATGGTTGAGGGACGCGCCAAATTGGATGATAGATTGTTTGTTAGGGGCACATCACTTAGCTATTGATGCAGTCTTTCACTAGTTTAAGGAGGGACCTGGGTGGGGTATTGTCACTATGAAAAAGAAGACCATACTTGGATATAAGTACTATAGTTCCTTTGAGCAGACCTATGGCAATATGAAAAGCTCTCGACCGAGTTTCGTGCATTGGATGCAGCTCTATTACATGACTCGGGGTACAGTAGACAATACGTATATGTGAGGGTCTAGGTACACACACTTGGTGGTGTATCATAGATGAGAGGACATTACTCCGTGTTGAGGTTTGATTCCACCGAGGAGTTTGGATATGACAATCCGTTTGCTTATGTCGCATAGCGATGATGGTTCTGCGCGGTAACGTGGTATAATGATTTGGATTTTCATACGTCGTTCGGCGTAAGATACGCTTCCATGCCATGACGTGGAGACCATGCGATGAGGGTACTATGGGGAGTACCTTGATATGAATGGGGTAGCAACATATATACTATATTAGGTTAACCTACCAGGAAGTAGATGGGTACGACGTGAGTACAGAGCCTTGAGTGTTGTTAACCCAAATAACCTAATAAATAAGAAAACATAACTGAATGGTATATGTAGGTTTATTTCAGAATGTATAATTTGTCCAGTCACCAGAACTTTGTGCTCTAACCTCCTCCTTATAACATACTCGCAGGTTAGGTTTGTGGTAGAGATATGACAGCTTTGGGTATTGGTTAGGCAGTATTATTACCTTGGTAAGGCTATATTTGATTATATATTATTTTATCCATTCCGATGTGAGATGTTTACTAAGATCAGATATATTTGTTATCTCTGTATTTTCTGCAGATACTAGACAAGCCGACTCGAGCTTAGATTGATTGGGTTTTTTGGAGAAAAAAATTCAGTCTGTCGAAATTTGGGTTGATACATGAGAAGAGTCGAAGACATGATGACAGAAGCTTCCTAAACCCAAAGAATCCAAATCTTGTTAGAGGCATTATGTAAATCACCTTAAAAAATAAGTAGAAGGATGAGAGCGGATTAGACATCGGGTCCCTTAAGAGGTTCCAGGAGCACGACTTTCTAATAGAGTGCTTCTTAACAATACGCTTGAGATGCGAGACAGAGGTCTCGTTCCCAACCCCATGGATATTCCAGAACAAGCAATTATCCATAAAAATAATCATTGAAAAGCAAGAACAAAAAACTTAAAATAAGGAAAATTAGAAAAGATAAATATGAAAATAGGTGGTCCTAAATATTCACTTTTTAGCAGCTAAAGATCGAGTTCTAATGATCAATAGAGATGAAAGGGGAATCTTCACTTTCCAACTCACCGACGGGGGAGAAAATAAGTTCTCAGACAGGCAAAAAGAGATCTTCTTAGTGAGCTGACCATTAATAAGCCTTATCTTATCCGCACTGAGAAGCGCCGTAGAATGAGGGAACAAAGGGGGAGGTGAATGTTGGGATGTCAAAAACCGACATCTCTAATTACTGTAAGGTCTTTTCCTTTGTAGTACTATTATCATATTGACAAATATACGAAGAGGAAAGGTACCTAAACGGGAAAAAAGAGCAGGAAAACGAGAGGCCGATTGGACCAAACCCCAAAAGATGTCGACCAACCACAGAATAAATCCATCGAACATAAGAACCCTACAACAAAGTCGCGTAAAGGTCAACGGGATGGGATACAGTACGTTGCAACATAGATCCCAGGTCCTGCTCAAGGGACGCAACGATTTCGATGGAGGGATAAAATAATAAACGTCGCAAGCAGACTATTAGGAGAACTCAAGTGATCGGAATGATTCTCGTTAATCGACGAGCACCACAATCTAGAGAAGGAACAACCAGCAACAGAGACAACAGACTGCAAAATAGGATGCCAAGCCTGTGCCGAGAAATGGGAGGCAAAACAATGACCAGAACCCCCAAAAATCTGCAAAAGGAAGAGGGATATAAAAATTAATCCCCACTAGACATTGAATGTAACACCCCGTAATTTTAGCAACACATTAAAATGATAAACTGAGGAATACTTAGTTAAATATTTAGAATTAAGTGGAACGTACTGCGCCATTGCATTCATCTCGGAATTCTGTTCAAAATAGACACCTGGTTTGTGTAAAACAGACATTGTATGAAGAAGTTATTAAGGTTAGAAGTTTGTATACACATAAGAGAAATATACATATACAAATAAAATCCGAAATTCAAAATAATTCGAAATCAGAAGACGTGGCCATGGGCAGAAAATTTCCTGCTATGGGGGTCGACCCATGGGTCGACCCCATCAAGGGGGTGTCGACCCCTTGGTCGAAACACCAAGGGGGGTCGACCCCCATACGGATCTGGGCAGATCCCTATTTTTGAACCTGGACTGAATTCTTGGCTGATGGCTATAAGTCAGACCCTATACCCATTATTTTATTAATCTAAATCAATGGCAATGGTAAGATGTTGCCCCAACTCAGATTAAATTAGCCTTTTCTTCATCAACAACGATTCATACATATTCAAAGATCGCTGATTCAACATCAACATGCTTTCCTCGATTTTCTTAGATCCAATCATAGTGAGTCTACGTTATATTTAGATATGAATACTTAAACGATAATCTTAACATGTTTATAAATTGGATCTAAGCCTGTGAAAAATTGAATTATATTAGATCTGCCATAACCTGTGTATCTAAGTTATTTTGACATGACCACGAATTGGATCTATGCCTATGCCTATTTATCATGTTAGATCTGCCATTATTTGTGTATCTAGTTCACTGATTAGATCTCATCATGCCTATTTATGATCATGACACTATGCCTAATCAGTTCTATTATCACATGTTCATCAGATCTGTTCCTATATGCCTATCTTGCCACTATGCCCAATTTTGTCACTGTATCTTATTAGTTGTTATGCCTATTTTTCCGATCATATGTCAATTTTCTTATTATGATTATTACTATTCTCTTCCCTTCTTCTTTTCTCTTTTTATTTTATAGCCAGGCTACCTTCGATCCTAGGCATACCGCTGAAATATGCGAATGCGTGAAATCGGGAACTAGGGGAAAACGTTAAAATTGGGACGTAACTTATATTGGGAAATTTGGGCATAAATTGAATAAAATACATGAATATGGATTTGGGGGCATAAATCAAATTGTGATTTAGAATCTTAATTTGGGGCATATGGTACATGACAAATATGACTTGGAAAAGGGGCATGAAAACCTATAATGAAATAGGGATAATTCTTAAAGAAGCAAAATTCCTAGAACTATAGTAATTAGAAACTATAACGGCGCTTAGACATGAGGTTAGATTACATTCGTGGTAGAAGTCTTCCCGGACCCGCCCGACATATCCAGCGGCCACAAGTTGTGAATCTAATGTGAGGGGTCTAAGTGCATAAACGCGTAATGGGCTAAGACACGAGGTTAAGTCCGACTTGTGGAAGAAGTCTTCCTGGACCCGCCCGGCATATCCGGCATCCACAAGTTGTAGTCTTAATATGGGAGGTCTAGCGCATTATAACCATAAATGAATAAATGGTAATAAATACTTAACTTGGTTGAATCCATAGGGATTACATGAACATGTTAAGTAAACTTGCTTGAAATAGTGGGAGGGTTAAGTATATCTTGGGGTAGTGGGTAATATTCATATATAGGCCCACAAACTTTACCTATTGGGATTATACAATTTTATTACACTGTTATGGCATAGCCTATGGAAATCCTAGTAATGGGGATGCAAGCGTAGGAGGAAGCTTGTATCATCTTGTGTATGGGACCCATTTTAGTCAGTAACCCATATTTAGGTATCAAACGAGTACTTCGAACTAGGTCGGAGTCGAGGTACGCTTAATGGGCTGATTGTAAGAGATCCAAACAAAGAGGCGGCGTGCGCAGCGCATTCTGACGGGGTCATGTGCATGCATGGGTCCGGACAGGGGAGGATTAAGACATCGTGACACCTGTAGATATGGTTGTGCACATCTTGAAAAGGAAGGATTGCCACTTTAGGAAGTGATACATCCTACTATGGGGCCAACACAGGGTATTCACGGAGTAGGGAGCCGATCTATTTGGGTAGTAATTAGGGTACATCTAGACTCTGGTATGTTTTGGAGCCCGTTATTATCCTTAGAGTTAACTCCGGTATGTTTAGTTGGGCTGCCTATTATTGTATAGGGTAAAACCTATCACTAGAAGTACGCCTAAGTCTACCATCTTATACTTGTTGGGGATCATCTTGTTCATACGACACTAGTATTCGTGTAGAGAAAGTACTAGAGAAGTGTAATATATTATATCATGTTTACCCTGTTTACCTTGTCATACGTGCCTTATTGTGCGGTTATCTATCTCTCCAGTTTATATGCATGTCATGCTACTTTCAATCATTTATATGCCAAAATAACTGGACATGCCAGACTTTATGTCTGACCTATTTTGTTTCCTCTTCTTTCTCTTCCGTTCCCTCCACCCCCCTCCCCCTAGGTTCTCAGGGTGGGAATGCTCAAGCTTGATCATGATTCTGCTTTCATCATGCTTGGAGCTTCTTAGATGTACTACTTGATTTCATATATCTCTACTATGACTACCTTTTGGGGATTATGCTTCTTTTATTATTGTACTCTGAAGACTTAAGTACAAGACATAAGTTTTAAATTGATGTACTGGGTTTTATGCATTTCATACTTGTGATGAAACTATGTTTTGAACCATGATATTTTTTGCTTAATAGAATTTTTTTAAATTCAGCTGCTATTTTATATCTGTCTTGTAATGTTTTTATTTCTTTTCACTTATAACGCTTAATGAAACTTAATGCATTCTCTTAACGAGTGACATTAACGGACGTGGGGTGTCACACTTGGTATCAGAGCTGAAGGTTACCAGATTAGATAAAAGATTTTTGAAAATTATTTTCAAAAAGGTTTTAAAAGAAAGCATTTTCAGAAGAAAAGTCTATTTTGAAAAACGTATTCTCCAAAGCCATATGTAATATCTTTCGATTCTCTGTTTGAATCCCTTTTTCCTCTCTTTTCAATATGTCTGGGGAACCTAATATTCCAAAGGGCGTCACGGTACCAGGCTGGTTTCGTAGGTATCTAGAGGCCACGGTTCCTGTTGGTGGTCAAGCAGATGTTCCTCCCCCAGCTGCACCCACTGTTCCTCATACTCCTCCTATGCAAGCAGATAATTTCCCTAAGATCTGCAAAGATTTCTGTGCTATGGGTGGAAAGCCATTTCGAGTAACCGAAACTTTTGTAGAGGTAAGGAATTGGCTTAAAGAGACGGAGGATTTGTTTGGAATTTTTGAAGTTGACGATCGTAGGAAGATTCAGTTGGCCGCTTGGCTGCTGAAAGATGAGGCTTTATTCTAGTGGTAAGTGACGCAAGTAAGGCATCCAGTGGAGACTTGGGATGATTTTCGGCAGAGGATTGAAATGAAGTTTCTTTCTCAAGCTGAGAAAAGTATGGAAATGGAAAGGTTTCTGGCACTCAAGCAAGGAGGCATGACAGTCAAAGAGTATGTTAACAAATTCAATCAACTAGCGAGGTTTGGGTTGGAGCTAGTGGATACCCCGCATAAGAAAGCTTTGGGGTTTGCTAAAGGACTGAATGAACCCCTCTATGGGTTAGCTAGGTCTCATATTTCGATGGGGGCAACTTTTGAAAGGCTCGTTGGTATGGCATTAATGCATGAGGAAGATAAAAGGGAAAAGAAAGAATCTAAGGTTGAGGAAACACAAAACAAGAAAGTATGGCCCAAGAAAGAACAACAACAACAACAAAAGAAGGGCGGAAAGAACGATAAGGCTAAACATAAGAGGAAGTGTCATAATTGCGGATGCGAGGGTCACTTGATTAAGGACTGCAAACAAAGGAAGATGCTTGTTTCAATTGTGGGGAGGTCAGACACTTTTCTAAGGAGTGCCCAAAGAAGCAAGGACAAGGTCAAAGGGCAGGATCTTCGGGAGGGCAGATGCATGCTCTCGTGGCCAGTGCACCACACAGAGGTAGGAAAGTATCCGTTGAAGGTTTGATTTTTCTTTCCAATCATTCTACTAGAACACTTTTTGATTTGGGCCTTCACATTCTTTTATATTTGATTGTGGTTGAGTCTCTGCACCCTAGTACTAGTATGGTTTTGGATCCCGTTGCTGTCTCAAACCCCATTGGGGATACGGCTCATTTGTCTATGATTTGTCGGGGTTTGAGAATATCTGTGTCAGTGTCAAATTTGAATGCGATGCATATGTGCTTGGTTTCATGGGTTATGGTTTGATTCTAGGGATGGATTGGCTAGTCATGTATGGTGCCATTATGGATTGTGAGAGGAGGTTCGTTAGACTTTCGACTTTTCATGGGAGGACCCTTGAAATTTCTTATAATCCAAAAGGGTCTGTCATGCTTAGTTTCCTAGAGTCACTTAATGCATCTATCAATGATCTGCGATCTGTACCAGTAGTTTGTGAGTATCCTGATGTTTTTGAGGAGGTTTGGGGCTTACCTCCTAGGCGCGAGATCGATTTCCATATATACTTGGTAGAAAATTCAAAGCCAATTGCATTGCCTGTGCGCCACATGGCTCCACAAGAAAGGAGGGAACTTAGCAAACAAGTTGGGGAGCTACTTGAGAAAGGATTTATTAGGCAAAGCATATCTAAATGGGGTGCTCCGGTAGTATTCGAAACTAAGGCAGATGGTTCGCTTCGCTTATGTGTAGACTATAGAGAGTTGAATAAACTCATTAAGATGAATAGGCACCCACTTCCGAGGATAGATGATCTGTTTAACCAACTTGCTGGTGCATCTGTTTTCTCTCACTTAGACTTGGCCACGGGATTTCATCAGTTGAGGGTGGCTGAAGACAGTATAGACAAGACTGCTTTTAAGACTCTAGATGGTTTCTTCGAGTGGCTCGTTATTCCTTTTGGGTTGATGAATGCACCCGCCTATTTTGTCAATCTGTTGAGTAGGGTGTTTCGGGAATTTCTAAATAAGTTTGTCATGGTCTTTGTTGATGACATCCTAATTTTCTCGTAGAGCGAGGAAGAGCATACCCAACATTTGAGAGAGGTTTTGAAAACTCTTTGTGCGCACCAGCTTAAGGCGAAGTTCTCCAAATGTCATTTTTAGAGAAAAGAGGTGATACTTCTAGGGCATGTGGTCTCTGAAGATGGGATAGCAGTAGATACCGCAAAGGTAGTTGCAGTGCAAGATTGGAAGATCCCAAAGAATGCAACGGAGGTGAGAAGTTTTCTTGGATTGGCAGACTACTATAGGAAGTTCATTAAGGACTTCGCAAAGATATCAACCCCACTCACCAGGCTGACGAAGAAGAATCTGACATTTTCTTGGGATGTAGATTATGATGATGCTTTCCAGCAATTAAAGAGGGCTCTGACAATAGCCCCAGTCTTGACCTTGCTCGATGGGAATAAAGTGTTCAAGGTATACACCGATTCATGTGGTACAGGGCTTGGTGCGGTTCTGATGCAAGAAGGAAGGGTAGTATGTTATGGAGGTAGACAACTAAGAGTTCATGAGAAGAACTACCTAACCCATGACTTAAAGCTAACTGCCATAGTATTTGCACTTAAGATTTGGCACCTTTATCTACTTGGAGAGAAGTTCAAGTTGTACACTGACCCTAAATCTCTCAAGTACTTGTTCTCATAGAAGGATCTCAATTTGAGGCAACAAAGGTGAATGGAGTTCCTAGCACCCTATGACTTTGAGATTTCTTATACTCCTGGAAAAGGTAATGTGGTGGCAGACGCACTGAGTAGGAAGAGGATGGCCTTAAACCCTCTCTTTGTGGAGAGGAAAAGCTTGGAGTTTATATCGACTTTTGACTTTAGACCCTCCACCAAGTTTATACCTGGTTTATTGACATTACTGGAGGTGTGACCGACTCTTTTGGATCAGATAGGAACTTCACAACGAGATGATCCACATGTTTTAGACATCTTGGATAGGCTCGGTAGAGGGGAGACTTCCAGTCACCTCAGTAGATATTCCACAGATGATAGAGGGTGGTTGCGACGAGAAGGAAGGCTTTGTGTTCCCCAAGTTGGAAGTTTGTTAAAGACGGTCCTAGAAGAAGCCCATCATTCTAAGATGACTATACATCCAGGTAGTGATAAGATGTATAGAGATATGAGGAGGGTTTTCTTTTGGGCTGGGATGAAGAAAGATGTAGCAGATTTTGTTTCTTAAAGTCTGATTTTCCAACAAGTCAAAGCCGAGCAAAATAAGCCCGTTGGTTTATTTCATCCTTTGGAGATCCCATAGTGGAAGTGGGAGAGTGTCTCTATGAATTTCATCGATGGTTTGTCTAGGTTAAGGAAGGGCAACACCAACATTTGGGTTGTAGTAGACAGGCTTACTAAGAGCGCTCATTTCATTCTGGTTAAGAGTAAGAGGACGGCGGCGTGGTTGACAGCAGTTTACGTTTGTGAAATAGTCCATCTTCATGGTGTACCTTCCATTATCATAAGTGATCGTGACCCCATTTTCACCAGTGTATTTTGGAGGAGCCTGCAAGAAGCATTAGGTACACAGTTGTGTTTGAGCACCGCTTATCACCCTCAGACCGATGTACAGACGGAAAGGGTGAATAGAGTCCTTGAGGATCTTTTAAGATTGTGTATCCTAGACTTCGGAGGGACTTGGGAAGAGCATCTTCCTTTTGTAGAGTTCTCCTACGACAACAATTATCAAGTTAGTATTGGCATGGCACCCTTCGAAGCATTGTATGGACGACCTTGTAGATCACCGACTTATTGGTGGGACTCTACAGAAAGACTTCTACTTGGACCGAATATGGTTACAGACACTTCCAAAAAGATTGATCTTATTAGACGACGAATGAAGATAACTTAGGATAAGCAGAAGTCCTACGCAGATAAGAGAAGGACTAAAATTGAGTTTAAGGTGGGAGACATGGTTTTCATTAAGGTATCACCATTAAGGAATGTGGTTCATTTTGGATCTATAGGGAAATTGGCACCAAGATTTGTAGGACCATTTCCCATCATAAAGGATTGGCCAAATGGCCTATAGAGTAAAGCTACCAGAGAGACTATCCGGCGTTCATGATGTTTTCCATGTTTCTCATTTACGGAAGTGCTTGCATGATACTGCAGAAGTAGTTGAGTCGAGTATGCTTGAGGAAGTAGATGTGGAATGGGAGGCGACAGTTAGGCGAGCTCCTACACGTATTCTTGGATCAGAGGTTAAGAAGCTTCGCAATCGAGAGGTCAAGTTGGTGAAAATTCATTGGGGAGATAACCAAAAGGATGCAACTTGGGAGACCGAAGACAAGATTCGCGCTTCGTACCCTTTCCTTTTCATGTGTATGTTCTTAACTTCTTTCCAAAGCTTTTATACATGCTTGTTCCTATTTTAAAGTATATTCTATCGATCGAATCTTCGACCTTTAGGTAGGAATCCCATAGATGTAAACATGTGTTTTGATACATGTTATGTTTGATGGATGCAAGTGTTTGCTGGTGGTTGCTCCTGGATGCATGTAAACACACATTAGGCACTAGATTGGCTCAATCACTCTCATACTGCATATGGATATGTGTGCATTTTTCTTCTTTTATGGATGAAAGTGGGTGTATCATTATATGGATGTTTCATTTGGATGAATGATTGTGCACACATATAGAACTTACATGATATAATAGGAATATTTGCATAGACGTTGGATTCATGGCACTAACATATATTGCATTAAGGAGGTCGACTGAATCAGTAGACCGCCTGACCTTCCGCATTAGTATAGTGACATATACACACCTTTGCATATGTTCATATAAGCATTATAATTCTTTAAGGATAATGGATACCTGTGATTGATGGATGAGTAGAGGGTTGATGAATGTTAGGATTTACATTCTTCTTAACTTGAAGATTTCGAAGACGAAATCCTTTAAGTAGGGGAGAAAGTAACACCCCGTAATTTTAGCAACACTTGAAATGATAAACTGAGGAATACTTAGTTAAACATTCAGAATTAAGTGAAACGGACTGCGCCATTACGTTCATCTTGGAATTCTGGTCAAAATAGACAGCTGATTTGCATAAAACGGACATCGTATGAAGAAGTTATTAAGGTTAGAAGTTTGTATACGCATAAGAGAAATATACATATACAAATAAAATCTGAAATTCAAAATAATTCAAAATCAGAAGACATGACCCTGGGCGGGAAATTTACCGCTATGGGGGCCGACCCATGGGTCGAACCTATCAAGGGGGTGTCGACCCCTGTGTCGACCCGTGGGTCGACACACCAAGGGGGGTCGACCCCCATATGGATTGGGCAGATCCCTATTTCTGAACCTAGACTGAATTCTTGGCTTTGTTCGTTGGCTGATGGCTATAAATAAGACCCTATACCCATTGTTTTATTCATCTAAACAATGGAGATGGTGAGATGCTGCTCTAGCCCAGATTAAATTAGCCTTTTCTTCATCTACAACGATTCATTCGTATTCAAAGATCACTGATTCAACATCAACACGCTTTCCTCAGTTTTCTTAGATCCAACCAGTCTACGTTATTTTTAGATATGAATACTTAAAAGATAATCTTAACATATTTTTAAATTGGATCTAAGCTTGTGACTTATTGAATCATATCAGATCTGCCGTAACCTGCGTATCTAAGTTATTTTGACATGACTACGAATTGGATCTAACCCTGTACCTATTTATCATGTCAGATCTGCCATTATTTGTATATCTAATTCACTGATTAGATCTCATCATGCCTGTTTATGATCATGACACTATGCCTAATCAGCTCCATTATCACATGTTCATCAGATCTGTTCCTATATGCCTATCTTGCCACTATGCCCAATTTTGTCACTGTATGCTTATTAGTTACTATGCCTATTTTTTTGTCATATGTCAGTCTTGTTATTATGATTATTTCTGTTCTCTTCCCTTCTTCTTTTCCCTTTTATTTTATAACCAGTCTACCTTTGAGCCTAGGCATACCGCTGAAATATGTGAATGTGTGAATTTGGGAATGAGGGGAAAACGTTAAAATTAGGGCATAACTTGTATTGGGAAATTTGGGCATAAATTGAATAAAATACATGAATATAACTTGGAAAAGGGGCATGAAAACCTATAATGAAATAGAGATAATTGCTAAAGAAGGAAAATGCCTAGAACTACAGTAATTAGAAATTATAACCGCGCTTAGACACGAGGTTAGATTACATTCATTGTAGAAGCCTTCCCGGACCCGTTCGGCATATCCATTGACCACATGTGGTGAATCTAATGTGATTGGTCTAAGTGCATAAACGCGTAATGGGCTAAGACACGAGGTTAAGTCCGACTTGTGGATGAAGTCTGCTCGGACCCGCCCGACATATCCAGCATCCACAAGTTGTAGGCTTAATGTGGGAGGTCTAGCGCATTATAACCATAAATGAATAAATGGTAATGAATACTTAACCTGGTTGAATCCATAGGGATTACATGAACATTTTAACTTGAATAGGGGTTAAGTAAACTTGCTTGAAATAGTGGGAGGGTTAAGTATATCTTGGGGTGGTGGGTAATATTCATATATAGGCCCACAAACTTAACCTGTTGGGATTATGCAATTTTATTACACTGGTATGGCATAGCCTGTGGAAATCCTAGTAATGGGGATGCAAGCGTAGGAGGAATCTTGTATCATCTTGTGTATGGGACCCGTTTTAGTCAGTAACCCATATTTAGGTATCAAACGAGTACTTCGAACTAGGTCGGAGTCGGGGTACGCTTAATGGGCTGATTGTAAGAGATCCAAACGAAGAGGCGGGGTGTGTAGCGCATTCTGACGGGGTCATGTGCATGCATAGGTCCGGACATGGGAGGATTAAGATATCGTGGCACCTATAGATATGGTTGTGCACATCTTGAAAACGAAGAGTTGCCACTTTAGGAAGTGATACATCCTACTGTGGGGCAAGCACATGGTATTCACAGAGTAGGGAGCCGATTTATTGGCGTAGTAGGGTACATCTAGACTCTGGTATGTTTAGGAGCCCGTTATTATCCTTAGGGGTAACTCCGGTATGTTTAGTTGGATTGCCTGTTATTGTATGGGGTAAAACCTCTCACTAAAAGTACGCCTAAGTCTACCATCTTATACTTGTTGGGGATCATCTTGTTCATACGACACTAGTATTCGTGCAGAGAAAGTACTAGAGAAGTGCAATATATTCTATCATGTTTACCTTATTATACCTGCCTTATTGTGTTATTATCTATCTCTCCAGTTTATATGCTTGTCATGCTACGTTTACTTATTTATATGCCAAAAGTAATTAGACGCGCCAGACCTTATGTCTGACCTATTTTTTTTCCTCTTCTTTCTCTTCTGCCCCCCCCCCTCCCCTAAGGTTCTCAGGGTGGGAATACTCAAGCTTGATCAGGATTCTACTTTCATCCTACTTGGAGCTGCTCAGATGTACTGCTTGATTTCATATCTCTCTACTATGGCTACCTTTAGGGGATTATGCTTCTTTTATTATTGTACTCTGATGATTTAAATTCAAGAGAGAATTTTTAAATTGATGTACTGGGTTTTATGAATTTCAGACTTGTGATGTAACTATGTTTTGAACCATGATATTTTCTGGTTAATAAAAGTATTAAATTCCGCTGCTATTTTATATCTGTCTTGTAATATTTCTGTTTCTTTTTTACCTATAACGCTTCATGAAACTTAATGCATTCTCTTAACGAGTGACAATAACGGACGTGGGGTGTCACATCGAAGGCCCACAAAAAAGCCGAATAAGGCTTACAAGAACCCAGTAAACAAGACAAAAGACCTAATTAATGGAAACAAAACACAGCCCCTCAGAGAGAAGAAGAGATAAAGCTACACTCCAAACCCAAAAGTCAAGCCACCAAACGACACCACTGAATGGGCCCCACGATTTCCTCGCCAAGCAATAATGTGCCCAACTGCATCCTAAGGATCCACACAAACCAACAGGGAAATCCAATGGTGAAACAAATCAAAACCAATGACTAAAAACACATCCCATCCACAAAACAACCCGAAGAAAAGAACATAAGGAAATTGCGCGAAAGAGACAAACCAACAAGAGGATGTAGGCCATTAGCCACCATAGACCAACAACACACACACCCAACAACAAGAAAAAAGAGGATGCCTGAAAAACGAGGACATGACACAAGAACAAAAGTGCTTAAAATTACACCACCAACCACCAAAATAGAAGCACAAACACGTTATAAAATGAGCACTGCCTATGGGGGAGAAAATTGAAACATCCATTGGCAAATCAACCAATCTAACATGGCAATGAATGAAAAAAAGGAAAAGCCCCATCAATATAGGAAATCCCACAAAAAACAACAAGCAATCATAGTAGGTAAGGATCAAAACAAAATGAAACAACTAAGCATACTGGGATACCACAAACAACAGATTCAACCAACAAGCAACCCAATGGAAAAGAAAGGCAGGGAAAAGCCTCTAACTACAATATAGATGCCCCACTAGGTGCTAGAGGCACCGGCTACATCTTAGAGTCCAACGACTACATTTCCTCATAGTGGACTAGCCGCCTCAAAGCAAGGTAATGCCTGTAATCACAGCCTCGGAGCCCATTTGCGACCACCCAGAGATGGTAGCGTAGCATCTGCTAATGGCACAACTGAGGACTCCAAACCTATTAAAAGTGGGTAGTAGGGGAGTAACCTGAGCATAAGCCACGCCACCAGCGGGGTCTCAAAATTGGCTGGAAAGAGAAAACATTCACGAGTGACTGAAGTACCTAAGATTTGCATGGATGAAAGAAGCCACCACCAAATCTACAAGTTGCAACATCCACTGAATCATGGCAATGGAAAGGTGGCCAATCCAAACATTAAGGAAGAAGAAAAGAAATCATTATAGGCAAGGGAACATGATCAACCTGTTCAAAAACAACCTGCTGATGGCTTTTAAGGGAAGAAGCAATCGAACGGTCATTGAACCACTTACTACTCTAGGATAAGCGATCTCCGATCGTCCGAGAATCGGGACAAAATAAGAAAAGTTACAAGCATCGACAATATGATTTGATTACCTATCAACAAGAAACGGTGGCGAAGCAAACGAGCCAGATTAGCGGGCGAATCGGTTTTAACACCACCGAAGAGTTTGAAGAGGCAGTAACAAACACAAAAACACCCGTACAAAAAAAATACAGCCTCGCAAATCAAAGCCAGGGGCAGACGCAAGCCATGGAAATTGCTAGAGGCAAGAGATCCTAGAAAAAGATCCTTCTCCATCAAAAATAGTCACCAACAAGGGTACCAAATATCACAGAATCAGGAGAGCACAGAAAGGAAGAGAAACCTCAGAAGAGAAAGAGGGGGAAAACTCGCAGAAGAAGTAGAAATCATAAAAAGAGGAATCGCCGATTTAGGTAAGAGTATGTCTCCATTTTTGTGACCGTTTAGATTAGAAAAAAAATAGGATGCAAAATATATTTATATATGAAAGCCTTATACAAAATTGAAAATCAAAGTATAAGTATCAAGGTAAGTATAAAATCAAATTTACTTTAAAAGTATAAGTAGTCAAATCAAAGTATAATAGTAAATTATTCAAACCAAAGTACAAATTTTAAATATTAAAATCAACTAAGTAGAAAGTATTTCAAAGTGACATTACTATAAAAGTTTCTTTTTGAAAACCTTTGAAAGGGTTATTCTGAAATCAAAGGCTATTTAAAAAAATTATAATGAAAATTTAAATAGTTGAATTTGATTTAAAAATAGATTTGGAAATTTGAAACAATTTTGACATCATTTTGTAAAAACTGGATGTAGATCAGATAAGTGCAACCTGAGATTTGACATAATTTCTAAGACTCTATAATATCTTAAATCCTCGAACTCTTGAGTCCTCATATTCTTAAATCAACATTTTGAATCTTCAATCTTGATAATGTATAGTCTTGATTATCAATTATTTGCAGTACATCCTACATTATATGCTATATGTATAGGATAGTGATTAGTACATGTTAAATAAAAAAATAGTCATTACCATCGTTTGTTATCATCAAAACTAACATGCACAATACTAATAGTCTCCCCTTCTTATAATGACAATCATTTTATAAATATCTCTTTATCTCCTTCATAACTCCCCCAAAATTCAATAACACCCCCTTAATCTATACTTCCCATCAGTCTGTACATATTTTATATTTTCTCTCCATTTGTCACTAACAGGAATGAATCAAGATAAAGTAAAATAAAAAGAGTTAAGGAGTTACAATAATTAGATCAGAATAATAAGGGACTAATACAATAAAGACATTTAATTGTTATTTATGTCTTAGGAAATTAAGACCGTTAGGTTCATAAATGACATTAATTATAATTAAGGGTAATAAATGGAATTTTAAGGGGTTAATTATTGCCTTAGGAAATGTGACGACCCCAAACCCTGTTCTGATGGTGGCAAGGGTAATCTTTGGAGTATAACACAGAAACAGATAATAGCAGAACAGAAATAAATAAATACACCAGATAATGAATAAATGATACACTGGATAAACATAATCATCAGAGTTACACAGTATACAGGATCAAACTTAGTACAAATACAGTTCAGCTATACATAAATGTCAACAGCGGAAAACAACATAATATGTATAATAGGAGCTGAACAATATAAAAAGAGATAAATGATAGAATCCATCTTCAGCTCCAGCTATCCAGAAAGAGCCTACTAAAACCTGAATACAAGGCTGCCCGTGTAGAAAAAGGGGCACCCGAGTTTGCAAGTGAAACAAACTACGAGTCAGTCATGGGACTGATATGAGAAATCTACTTAACACATTTATAATATGGCTAATCACAGGACCACGCCACTTTCATGGAACGGGTTTACTCCATTTGATTGCTAGTGCTTTAAAATAAGTAAATCTTTTAAACATCGCAATGCTTTTTATAAAAATGAAGCCGATATAAGACTCAGTTCCCATCACACAATGCAATGCAAACCGGAGGATAGAGTTTTACCTTATAATGGCCAAAATATGCTTGATACGAACAAAACAAAAGCATTTGATAATACTACTAGAGTTTATATGTTTCAAAAACAATTTCAAATCATAAGTATCAATCATAGACGGCATGGGTACCATATATCATGTCGCCATATATATATATATATATATATATATATATATATATATATACAATCAAAACCGCACAATCACGTATTTGGAAATTGGATTTCCGTCATGAACCAAGGCAAAAGATAGTCCTTACCGACTTCGATACAATCTAGCTCATGTCTCAGGAACAGCCGCAACTGCCCCTTGGATCGTCAGGGCCGGTCCACACGGAGTGGATTATAATGCCTGAACAATGCGCTTCTCCGCCCTTTGGGGCGTAAATGAGCCAACGAATGACTCCATCGGTCCCGGATCGACCGATATAACTGAGGCGCCTCGCAACAGTAACAACCACATAAGTCAAACTCGTCAGGGCGTGTAAAACCACTGACGCCACTTCTAGCTAGAAAGAAAACGTACGTCCCCCCTGAGGTCCTCTCCCGTTTCTGGTTCATACTGGGGTGTGAGGCTCGTGAATTCACGTTATACACAAAGCTACGCCACACAGGCGGTGCTTTGATCATCACCACAAGACTTTGCTTTTCAACAAAAGCCTTGATCACTGCGTCTTAGCATGCCACACAGGCAATTCACACCACGCAACTGATGGCTATCAATCACACAGAATAAATTCCAATGTCAGACACACCATCCATTTGCAAGTCCGTTCTAGGTCTGAACGAAATTGGAGGCACTATATATCTCGCAAACCCTTCGATCTCCAGGTACGCCTGGACGATCACCACTCATTATCCATATTTCGGGATGCCTCCCAATCAGGACATCAGTTACCATCCAAATGAGGTGAAGATCTCCGGTCTTCAACCACCGTCTTCATCTTCGATTTCTTATCGTCGATTCAGTTATTCAGAATGGGATAAACCCGGTCTTTCTGAGCAACTCGCGTATATAATAAACAAGTGCAACACGAACACACATACACATCATTTCATTTCATTAGTTGCTAACCGTAAATCAGTAAGAGAACGATTTCCCAAATATTAACCCCGAAGGCCGAAACCAACATCAGATCAACACCCAAGAAACCATTCGACTTAGCCAACCTTCAGTTAGTTTCTAAATTTCACATCCATATCGTTTATAATATTTTATAACAATTTATCGCTATTTTTATTTATTTTAAAATAGCCAATTTATTCAAAACGACGCTTCGGGCCATAACGCGGTTGTGGCGCTGTTTTTCTTCAGATTTGATTTACACATATCTGAAAATCTAACCGTTGGATCTTCACAAAATTTACATCATTAGAAAGATCTTTTCAAAACGAATCCAACGGTTCCAGTTTCGGGAAAATCCGACGGTTGGATCTCCCGGTATAATCGTTTGAAGTTTCGATTTCAAAATACGAACTGCAGCGTCGTTATTCGATTTAATATAATTATATATATATATATATATAATCGATTCTGGCGCTGTTTTTCTTTAGATTTGAATTAAACATTCTAGACAATCCAACCGTTGGATTTTTACAAAGTTGGTGCCGTTGGAAAGATATTTCCAAAGTGAACCCAACGGTTGCGGTTTCGGGAAAATCTGATGGTCGGATCTCCCGCACTAATCGTTTGAAATCACGGTTTCAAAACACGAACTGCAGCTTCATTATTCGATATATTTCAATTCTATTTATATATATATATATATATATATGTATCAAATTTTCGATTTCAAAGTTATATGCTTTTCATATCTTTGATAAAAATGATATTTTTATCCAACTGTATTCTATTTCAACACTTCACTATTTTTAACTATTCATGTATATGATAAAAATGTGATTTTTATTGTAAAACAATTTATTTCAAAACATGACTATTTTATATAGTTCGTATAGATGGTAAAAATATGATTTTTATTATAAAACAATTTCTTTCAAAACACGGCTATTTTATATAGTTCACATAGATGATAAAAATATGATTTTTATTATACAACAATTTATTTCAAAACACGAATACCATTCAACACATGAATTTCCATTCAACGAATGAATTTCTGTTCAACACATGAAGGTTTTCTATAGTTTATATATATATATAGATAAAAAGGTGATTTTTATATTTAAAACACGAATACCATTCAACACATGAATTTCTATTCAACGAATGAATATCGATTCAACACATGAAGGTTTTCTATAGTTTGTATATATATAGTAAAAAAGGTGATTTTTATTGCAAAACAATTTATTTAAAACACGAATACCTTTCAACACATGAATTCTATTCAACGAATGAATTTCAATTCAACACATGAAGGTTTTCTATACAACACACGAATATAGTTTCAACACGGGAAAATAATTCTAACACATGAATATTATTCAAAATTTCGGCAGCATAACGGCAGGGTAGTTAAAACCCGGACCGTCCCTAGTACGGCTCCTCGCTCTACCTTAAAGCCTCGCAGCTTTTGACAATGGGGAATCATGCATCTAGTTCGCACGCAGGCGGCATGTATATATTTTTTTCACTTCCACAAACTAATCCTACGTGGTTTCAACCAAATAATTCTCAACTACAAACGGGTATTTTTCAACCACTATCAATCAATTTCAACCACAAACAATTATAATCAACCATTCGTAATCAACCAATTTTCACATCAATCACAACCAATAAATATCGTCCATGGTTTGTGGACGAGGGGCGTACATATATATATATATATATATATATATATATATATATATATTATATAAGCATTTCACTTCTATTTCAACACATATATAATTTTTACAACGCGTATATAACTTATACATCGAACGTACTACCTATACAACGCCTATACATGAGGTGTACAATGCTTATACAAGTCATACATCGACCATGTAATTTATACATTGTCGTTTTCCATATCGTTTATAAATTAGAAATCTCACATTGGGTTCCACTCCACCAAAAATAGCAGAAGGCTCAGAAAAATATGCGGTCTCTTCTAGAATGTAGAAGACGTCCACACGATTCCACTGTCTCTTGTTTCACTGAATTTCGTCAACAAACGAAAAAGATATGATTTTTACAGTGAAATCAAAAACCGTAGCGCTTTAAAATGCTATAATATAGTTTAAATAATTTACAGCCGTACCTCAGCTGAATTCTTCAAAACTAGGTTTAGCTTTTTCTTGAAATCCGTGTAGTTTGAACCCGATCAGCCTACGCCATCTAGAAGAGGGTCGAGAGGCGCCTGAATGGGGGGTGGAGCGGTCGAACTCGGTGGCAGATCGAAGCTCCGGCGGCGCTTAGAAGGGCGCGACTTTCGAGGGGAATATCTCGTCGATGGCGCAACGATAGGGGACGCTCCAGGTATGGATTTGAAGAGCTCGACGAGGGCTACAAATTCCTCAACTGGGTCGAGGTCTAATGGTGCATGTAGGAGGAGGAATCGAGGGAGGAAGGATTGAATGCAATCCGCCGTGCGTCGAGATGATATCGGGGAGAGAGAAAATAGTTTGACCAATGATATTTTTTATATTTTTATATTTTAAAAAATCCGAAAATACCCCTTGTCACACACGAACACCAATCCAAACCCAACGACTGTCGTCCCTAGCGTTTTACCCCCATTCCGAACACAATTGGATATGTTTCGTAGACCCATTCGACTATTTCAGTCAGTTTCTCTTCAGATTAAAATATAAAACATTCAATATTTAATTTGAACGTACATTTCAATTTGCCGGGGACACATACTGATTCTAAAAATTCCCGAAAAATAAATCTAGCTATGTTTTGACGATACGGTCCCAACAAAACTAGTTTCGTCGAATTATGCGACCGTTTGCAAAAAGGCCCATTTCCGGTCGATCCAATTTAACTTTAATTGACCAAAATAAGTTTTCCTTTGCCACGCTCACATACTAGCTTCAAAAATTATGAAATTTGAAACCTAGCAATAACTTAACATCCCGGATCCAACAAAGGTGGTTTCGTCGAATTCCGAGGTCATTGGCAAAATGGCAATTTTCACGGGCTATATAAATTCCATAGCGACCTTTCTGAAAATTCATTTGGCCATAACTTTTTCTTTCCGCGATGAAACTTCGATTTTTCAGATTCGTTAGAAAGGTATTCACTAACAGATTTAAATATTTTTGGTGTCACTAAAATCCGTTTTGTTTTGCACCCGGTACAGTCAGTCAAAGTTTGAATTCAATTTTTGAAACTACCGCGCCATTTCAGGCCTTGTTTATAATTAGAATTAATTATATTCGTTTTCAAATGTCGATTCAAGCTTACTTTTCATCGATATTATTTAAAATATTTATTTTAAATACTTAAAATTCACTAAAATAGCCAATTTAAAATTTTTAAATTGGTTCAGATTTTCCGGGTCGTTACAATCTCCCCCACTTAAAACTTTTCGTCCCCGAAAAGGAACAAAGTCAAAAGTGGTTTGATTAATCAACGCTACGTTCAATCTGGCTTCCATTCTCCAACTTTTCAGTTTCTGAGAATTTTCAAATTCTTCAAAAATTTGGCTAACACCCGGAATTTTCGAAAAATTTCGCCATAACCTCCTTTGTACAGGGAGGGGTTTGAAAATTTATTGGGTCGTATTAGGTACCCAATAAATCCTATACAGCATACACATATTTATAGTGATGTATTCTGGTGTTTACAGGGGAGCGTTATAGATAATAACTCCAGAGAATAAATTCTCGTCACCCTGTCAAAGCCTGAGGGAGTGTGTATTTTAATTGCTCCAGAGAATAAATTCTCGTCACCTCGTCCCGTGTGGGAAATAAATAATCCATGTGCCGTATCTAATGACTAGAGAGACGTGATTATTGTCAACTCCAGACCCGTGTGGGGTTTTTATTAATCTGGCAATTTATCGTTACAATTTTATATGGTCCATATCAGTCATCAGTTCAACATGCAAAATATAGTCATCGCCATACAAGCCTCTCGCTCGTATGGTAAATCTTCCACCTCGTCACACAAGCTCCAAATGCTTATGTGGTATATGATGAAGTATGCCTATCTTCAAGAAGTATGCCATGTAGTGTAGTTCAAAATTAATTGTTACTATCCTATGGCGACATTTATTATTGCACACAGAACAAGCAGCACTCCGCATCCAATGGCATTCACAGGAGTTGATATAATAATAAAATTGCGCATCCAACTCATTAAGGTTTACCTATTTGTCGGGCACGCAAATAAAATCTTTACTCAACAGCTAACCCATTTACCTGTTCAAACATATATAATGCACAAGTATATATTTCTATCTATTTTCATATCAGTTCAACGTGTGATTTAATCGAATAAATTCTACCATTCATTCTCTTATTAATTAAATTAACTATCGTTCTAATAATTTAATTAATCAAATCTACAATCACACAATGCAAACAACAAGTAGTTTGTTTTTAACTTTTCAGAAATATATCTTTTATACATGTTCAAAAATCATATTTCTAAAACCAGAATATAATCACAAATACGTTATTTATAAACATATAACTCTCGAGTCCTTCTGGGGCACTTCTGACCCCATCTCTAACGAGTTATTCTGATTCTGCTTTACTCATACTAGGATATTACTGATCCTATCTGCAATGAGTTACTCGTCCTAGAACACTACTGGTTCTATCTCTGACGAGTTCGTTAATGTGTTATATACCAGAGTTAAGATTAACCAAAGCTCTGATACCACGTTGTGACGACACCAAACCCCGTTCTGACGGTGGCAAGTGTAATCTTTGGAATATAACACAGAAACAGATAATAGCAGAACAGAAATAAATAAATACACCAGATAATGAATAAATGATACACTGGATAAACATAATCATCAGAGTTACACAGTATACAGGATCATACTTAGTACAAATACAGTTCAGCTATACATAAATGTCAATAGCGGAAAACAACATAATATGTACAATAGGAGCTGAACAGCATAAAAAGAGATAAATGATAGAATCCATCTTCAGCTCCAGCTATCCAGAAAGAGCCTGCTAAAACCTGAATACAAGGCTACCCGTGTAGAAAAAGGGGCACTCGAGTTTGCAAGTGAAACAAACTACGAGTTAGTCATGGGACTAGTATGAGAAATCTACTTAACACATTTATAATATGGCTAATCACAGGACCACGCCACTTTCGTGGAACGGGTTTACTCCATTTGATTGCTAGTGCTTTAAAATAAGTAAATCTTTTAAACATCGCAATGCTTTTTATAAAAATGAAGCCGATATAAGACTCAGTTCCCATCACACAATGCAATGCAAACCGGAGGATAGAGTTTTACCTTATAATGGCCAAAATATGCTTGATACGAACAAAACAAAAGCATTTGATATTACTACTAGTATTTATATGTTTCAAAAACAATTTCAAATCATAAGTATCAATCATAGACGGCATGGGTACCATATATCATGTCGCCATATATATATATATATATATATATATATATATATACAATCAAAACCGTACAATCACGTATTTGGAAATTGGATTTCCGTCATGAACCAAGGCAAAAGATAGTCCTTACCGACTTCGAGACAATCTAGCCCATGTCTCAGGAACAGCCGCAACTGCCCCTTGGAAAGTCAGGGCAGGTCCACACGGAGTGGATTATAATGCCTGAACAATGCGCTTCTCCGCCCTTTGGGGCGTAAATAAGCCAACGAATGACTCCATCAGTCCCGGATCGACCGATATAACCGAGGCGCCTCGCAACAGTAACAACCACATAAGTCAAACTCGTCAGGGCGTGTAAAACCACTGACGCCACTTCTAGCTAGAAAGAAAATGCACGTCCCCCCTGAGGTCCTCTCCCGTTTCTGGTTCATATCGGGGTGTGAGGCTCGCGAATTCACGTTATACCCAAAGTTACGCCACACAGGCGGTGCTTTGATCTTCACCACAAGACTTTGCTTTTCAACAAAAGCCTTGATCACTGCGTCGTAGCATGCCACACAGGAAATTCATGCCATGCAACTGATGACTATCAATCACACAGAATAAATTCCAATGTCAGACACACCGTCCATTTGCAAGTCCGTTCTGGGTCTGAACGAAACCGGAGGCACTATATACCTCGCAAACCCTTCGATCTCCACGTACGCCTGGACGATCACCACTCATTATCCATATTTCGGGATGCCTCCCAATCAGGACATCAGTTACCATCCAAATGAGGTGAAGATCTCCGGTCTTCGACCACCGTCTTCATCTTCGATTTCTTATCGTCGATTCAGTTATTCAGAATGGGATAAACCCGGTCTTTCTGAGCAACTCGCGTATATAATAAACAAGTGCAACACGAACACACATACGCATCATTTCAATTCATTGGTCGCTAACCGGAAATCAGTAAGAGAACGATTTCCCAAATATTAACCCCGAAGGCCGAAACCAACATCAGATCAACACCCAAGAAACCATTCGACTCAGCCAACCTTCAGTTAGTTTCTAAATTTCACATCCATATCGTTTATAATATTTTATAACGATTTATCGCTATTTTTATTTATTTTAAAATAGCCAATTTATTCAAAACGACGCTTCGGGCCATAACGCGGCCGTGGCGCTGTTTTTCTTCAGATTTGATTTACACATATCTGAAAATCTAACCATTGGATCTTCACAAAATTTACATCATTAGAAAGATCTTTTCAAAACGAATCCAATGGTTCCAGTTTCGGGAAAATCCGACGGTCGGATCTCCCGGTATAATCGTTTGAAGTTTCGATTTCAAAATACGAACTGCAGCGTCGTTATTCGATTTAATATAATTATATATATATATATATAATCGATTCTGGCGCTGTTTTTCTTTAGATTTGAATTAAACATTCCAGACAATCCAACCGTTGGATTTTTACAAAGTTGGTGCCGTTGGAAAGATATTTCCAAAGCGAACCCAACGGTTGCGGTTTCGGGAAAATCCGATGGTCGGATCTCCCGCACTAATCGTTTGAAATCACGATTTCAAAACACGAACTGCGGCTTCGTTATTCGATATATTTCAATTATATATATATATATATATATATATATCAATTCTTCGATTTCAAAGCTATATGTTTTTCATATCTTTGATAAAAATGATATTTTTATCCAACTGTCTTCTATTTCAACACTTCACTATTTTTAACTATTCATGTATATGATAAAAATGTGATTTTTATTGTAAAACAATTTATTTCAAAACATGACTATTTTATATAGTTCGTATAGATGGTAAAAATATGATTTTTATTATAAAACAATTTCTTTCAAAACACGGCTATTTTATATAGTTCACATAGAAGATAAAAATACGATTTTTATTATACAACAATTTATTTCAAAACACGAATACCATTCAACACATGAATTTCCATTCAACGAATGAATTTCCATTCAACGAATGAATTTCTATTCAACACATGAAGGTTTTCTATAGTTTATATATATAGATAAAAAGGTGATTTTTATATTTAAAACACGAATACCATTCGACACATGAATTTCTATTCAACGAATGAATATCGATTCAACACATGAAGGTTTTCTACAGTTTGTATATATATAGTAAAAAAGGTGATTTTTATTGCAAAACAATTTATTTAAAACACGAATACCTTTCAACACATGAATTCTATTCAACGAATGAATTTCAATTCAACACATGAAGGTTTTCTATACAACACACGAATATAGTTTCAACATGGGAAAATAATTCTAACACATGAATATTATTCAAAATTTTGGCAGCATAACGGCAGAGTAGTTAAAACCGGGACCGTCCCTAGTACAGCTCCTCGCTCCACCTTAAAGCCTCGCAGCTTTTGACAATGGGGAATCATGCATCTAGTTCGCACGCAGGCGGCATGTATATTTTTTTTTCACTTCCACAAACTAATCCTATGTGGTTTCAACCAAATAATTCTCAACCACAAACGGGTATTTTTCAACCACTATCAATCAATTTCAACCCCAAACAATTATAATCAACCATTCGTAATCAACCAGTTTTCACATCAATCACAACGATTAAATATCGTCCATGGTTTGTGGACGAGGGGCGTGTATATATATATATATATATATATATATATATATATATATATTATATAAGCATTTCACTTCTATTTCAACACATATACAATTTTTACAACACGTATATAACTTATACATCGAACGTACAACCTATACTACGCATATACATGAGGTGTACAACGCTTATACAAGTCATACATCGACCATATAATTTATACATTGTCGTTTTCCATATCGTTTATAAATTAGAAATCTCACATTGGGTTCCACTCCACCAAAAATAGCAGAAGGCTCAGAAAAATATGCGGTCTCTTCTAGAATGTAGAAGACGTCCACACGAGTCCACTGTCTCTTGTTTCACTGAATATCGTCAACAAACGAAAAGGATATGATTTTTACAGTGAAATCAAAAACCGTAGCGCTTTAAAATGCTATAATATAGTTCAAATAATTTACAGCCGTACCTCAGCTGAATTCTTCAAAACTAGGTTTAGCTTTTTCTCAAAATCTGTGCAGTTTGGACCCGATCAGGCTGCGCCACCTGGAAGAGGGTCGAGAGGCGCCTGAACGGGGGGTGGAGCGGTCGAACTCGGTGGCAGATCGAAGCTCGAGCGGCGCTTAGAAGGGCGCGACTTTCGAGGGGAATATCTCGTCGACGGCGCAACGATAGGGGATGCTCCAGGTATGGATTTGAAGAGCTCGACGAGGGCTACAAAATCCTCAACTGGGTCGAGGTGTAATGGTGCGTGTAGGAGGAGGAATCAAGGGAGGAAGGATTAAATGCAATCCGCCGTGCGTCGAGATAATATCGGGGAGAGAGAAAATAGTTTGACCAATGATATTTTTTTATATTTTTATATTTTAAAAAATCCGAAAATACCCCTTGTCACACACGAACACCAATCCAAACCCAGCGACTGTCGTCCTTAGCGTTTTACCCCCATTCCGAACACAATGGGATATGTTTCGTAGGCCCATTCTACTGTTTCAGTCAGTTTCTCTTCAGATTAAAATATAAAACATTCAATATTTAATTTGAACGTACATTTCAATTTGTCGGGGCCACATACTGATTCTAAAAATTCCCGAAAAATAAATCTAGCTATGTTTTGACGATACGGTCCCAACAAAACTAGTTTCGTCGAATTCTGAGACCGTTTGCAAAAAGGCCCATTTCTGGTCGATCCAATTTAACTGTAATTGACCAAATTACGTTTTCCTTTGCCACGCTCACATACTAGCTTCAAAAATTATGAAATTTGAAACCTAGCAATAACTTAACATCCCGGATCCAACAAAAGTGGTTTCGTCGAATTCCGAGGTCGTTGGCAAAATGGTCATTTTCACGGGCCATATAAATTCCATAGCGACCTTTCTGAAAATTCATTTGGCCATAACTTTTGCTTTCCGCTATGAAACTTCGATTTTTCAGATTCGTTAGAAAGGTATTCACTAACAGAGTTAAATATTTTTGGTTTCACTAAAATCCGTTTTGTTTTGCACCCGGTACAATCAGTCAAAGTTTGAATTCAATTTTTGAAACTACCGCGCCATTTCAGGCCTTGTTTATAATTAGAATTAATTATATTCGTTTTCAAGTGTCGATTCAAGCTTACTTTTCATTGATATTATTTAAAATATTTATTTTAAATACTTAAAATTCACTAAAATAGCCAATTTAAAATTTTTAAATTGGTTCAGATTTTCCGGGTCGTTACAGGAAAAATACGGCCGTTATGTTCATTAATGGCAATAACCCTAATAAATAGTAGTAAATAGAATTAAAAGGGGATTTATGGGTATTGGCTGTCGTTTAAATACTAAGTCCAATAAGGAAACAATTAATTAAACATCCTAGTACAGGAAATGTATAGGTTTTCCTTATTCTATTCTAGTAAGTTTAGATTTAACATAATTAGAAATTAGAATTGGACTTAATGGGTTGATGATGTGAGGTTAGTTGCCTTATTTGATAGAAGACTGGACTTTCCAGCAGTTGAATACATGTCCTACTAATGTGAGACATCATTGACCATAGGAACCCGTGAAAATAGTTAGTTTGCGTATGTGGATTATTTCCAAATTTATGGTTTGCTTCATGAGTGAGACTTAAATAGTTGTAGGGCCCTCCTCCCACCCGAAAGAAGAAACCAAAAAGTAAATAATGTATTAACGTTGCCTGCTTTGGGATTAAGGTCTTAATTGGCTAGATCCACCTTTAAAAAGTATTAAGTGATCGCATAGCACACCTCCCATAAACGAAGCATTAAAGTCAGGTTGGGTACGAGTTCGATAATCTCCACAATTAGTCTGCTTCCTTAGGTCATAAGTGACTTGGGTCTTGGGGTCCACTTGGGAATGGGTTTTAAAATGATTGACATGGTATTTCCATAGGTCTACCTATCCTACGGGAAGTATTAAATAGCTAGGAGATTATCCAATTCAATTAGCTAGATGGTAACCAAGGGGTCGACAATAGGGAGGTCTTAAATGGCGTGCAACCTCTACCTAACTAATTGGTCTTAAGTGACTGCTTACTATCTCTCATCTTATGCTAGGCATGGGTATATGCATGAATGACAGAAGCCTTAAATTAGGACTTATAGTTAGTGTCCACTAGTTTATATTAGTGTATAATAAACCATCGAGAAAGTTGTTAAGTGACTGATGGGTGTGCCTTGGGTCTTAAGTGATCGAAAGGATCCATCCTTACCTATCATTGATAGTGAGGTCTTAAGTGGCTATATAGAAATAAATAACCTCCATATGAATAGTGAGTAGTTAAGAGCACAACTCTTAGTTTTTGGTAATTGGTTGAATGATGGTTTAAAGGCAACGTAATTATGCGTCTTTCTATCTCAGCATTGTTATCGTTGGGAATGCTGCCTAGGGTATGTTAGTCAGTTGTCATGCGTAAGTGTTTACAAGGTTATGTTAGGATTATTAGCCTTGTTAGACATATGTCTCTGGTTGAGTCAAACGGGATACATCAGTGTATTGTAGAATGTGTTATACTCTTTCTGCTTACCAGAACTTATTGTTTTGAACCCCTCCTTATTACGACTCCCAATTTATCTCAAGAAGGTCAGATTTCAACACGTGTCTAAGTTTGGTTTTCTGTTTTATTTTCTCATGCTCGGTATTGACGTGGTGACTTACTCTTATAAGGTAGTTACCCGAGTTGATACTAGTCTATCCTATTTCATTTCTGTTGTGAGTTATTTTATCGTACTCTGATTATGCTCATGCTCATTCATTTGCAAGTACCAGATTTACACGCTCCATGCTTGGATGGGTTTAAATTTCGATTTTTGTCGAAATTTGGGATTAGAAAAGTGTAGGGTGTTAAATTTGATTTTAGGGTGAGGTTAAACGATCGATGAAATTAGTTAAATTAGGATCCATGAGAAAACGTATTTTATTTTCTTTTCTATTTTATTCATCTTTCTTACTCAACTTTACATTATTTTGACGATGAAATAATCGTAGACCTATTTTTATAAGATGGGCCTTAAGCGACTAAGAGTTTAAATATTTTAAGCTCGAGTTTCTAGCCAATTCTGTCTTACCCTACAGTACTTTGGCAATTTCATTGTGGAGAGCATAAGGACGACATATGATGAATTCCGTGGATTTGAATTTGGAGACTGGATGAAAATCTAGCTGCAACTGAGATAGTCGTGGTTTTTGGTTTCATTGGTTGCTCCTGTCAGTGACCTTTTCCTTGGTCTTGAAATGAGAGTTCAAGTTAATATGTCGTATCCATATGGAAAATTAATTATGAGGTATATTTATTTAGTACTTTGTTGAAATTTCGGATATTCTTTTGTTGGAAGTATTCATTTGAATCCTTGGTCTTATATTTGAAGGAATTTCCATTTTTTAAAAATTGTTTTGGAAAAATAAAATGGATTTCAAAAGTTGAAAAGCAATGGTTATGGAAAATAGTTTTATTTAAATATAATTTTAAGAATCTAAATCTGTTCGTGTTTCAGAATTGTTAAGGTTTTGTGTGATTTTAATAAATAACCCAGTCAGTAAAAAGAAGGGAATTGGAATTGACAAGGAATATTCCTCAAAACTTAAAATATTTAACACTCATTATTTGTGGTTTTTAGTATTTCTCTTTATATATATTGGATGTTTTATTGAAATTATCACAATTGTTCTTTTCGATATTTTAAAATCCCGACCATTTGGAATGCGAAAAGGTTTTCCAGTTACAAGTATAAACTAGAATATAAATAATAATAATAATATGGATTAATAATATGGAACCATTCGTTTACAATAAATAAATCAATTTCGAAAAAGTCTAAAATTTTCTTTCGAAGAGCCTAAGGAGAATCATTCGTTCTGATTTAAGGTATTTGATTTGCGAATTATTTACTTATTTGTCAGTTAGGTAAGGGAAAAATCCGTTTTGATTTTTAATTTGGATTTCTTGTTGATTTTCTATTCGATAATTCGTTTGTTCATTTGGTGTCCGCAACTATTCGGAGGCTGGGAAAAAGGCATTGGAAATTTAAATTCTTGACTCGACAAGTGGTGGAAGTCAGCGTTAGATTTTGGTTAGGGTCTAGACTATGTAGTTAAAGCCCTGCTTAATCCCTACAATATCACTGCTTTGGCCCATAGTGCTTTTCAACCGCTACGCTATTTTAATTTAGCACTAATGAATAGTAGATCCACTTATGTCCCCATTATTTTCCTCTATATCCTCTAAATCAAGGCTTTTTAGCGTTTGCTTTAGCAATATTAATATATATAGCTTGATTTGACTAGTTCTCTTTTTAAAAAATTCAATAAATTTGACGTAAAGTGCTAAATTTAAGGCATAAATGCCTAATATATGGTAATAATCAATCACACTCATCAAATTTAGCAAGCAAAACTATGATATTCCTTGATTTTATTATAAAAGACTAATTGATATTAATTTTTTGTACATATATAATGTGCGAAAGATGATTAATTAATTTTCAAATACTTTATTTTAGATTTAGTGGACCTTTTTGTGCCTCCGCTATATCCCCGCTTTATCCTCACTGCAAGTTTTTGCACCTCCACCGCTATAGAACCGCTAAGCGCTTTAACTGCACAAAGTCCGAAAGACAATACGGTGTTATAAGGATTTTTATTATAATTTTTATAAATTAAAACGGGTCGTTGGGACGAGGTTCAGGCCGCAACCATTTATGGGCAAGCAGTCGACCGCTAGGCACCCAGGCGCGATCTGAAGCCCGACTCGAATGAGGTTGGAACGATATATATATATATATATATATATATATATATATATATATACTGAATATTGGTACCCTTTATTGCTAATACCAAATAGAAACCTCATTTATATGCCTCGTCAAAACCCAGTAATCCCCCTGACCTAAATGGGTACCTTACCAGGAAAAAGAGTACATATAAAATCGGTGTTACAAAATTTTCTATAAAAGACGATAGAAAAACAAAGAAAAGTCAAAGACAATGCGATTTAATACTCTCTCACGACCCATATACATAGCCCAAACCCAATTATTCAAATCAAAACCAGCTCCAAAACTTCATCTTCTACCCAGTGTCAATCAAATCTATCCCCCACCGATTCAAAATCTGCAAATTTCTCGGACTACCTTCAGATTTACTCCCATTATTTCTCACAAGAAAGCAAACTTCCTTCTCTATCTGGATTAACTTTGTCATCACATTTGTTTTTTGATTTTGAAGAATTCTTAAATTTCTTTCTTTTCAAATATAATATACTGCTGTTGTTAATGCACCACATGCTAAGTCCCTAACTTGATCTTTAGTTTTGAATGAGTTATGAATCATTCTTTCTTCGTTTAAAATCTGGAACTGATCTGTTAAAGGTAAACATAGCTTCTTTTTTAAGGACAACCAAATGAATGAAGAATAATCACACTGAAAGAAGAGATGCTCTATCGATTCTGGATGAAGTTCACACAACGGACATAAGTTGTTTGAAGAAATACCAAATCGAGCAATTCTATCTTTTGTATTTAATCTTCCTTTACTAGCCAGGTAAGTAATAAAAGCCATTCTTTTGCTGTTTTTGTTGTGCCAAATACTTGAAAATGCTAGATCGTCCTCATCTTTACAACGAGCAAATTCCCATGCTTTATTGAATGAAAAGTCACCACCTTCTCCCCACTCATATTTATCATGAGTTAAATTAGGATTAGAAGATATAACACAAATTTCATTAATAAACTCTGGAGTAGCTGGATGGATTGATGGATCAATGATACCATCTCTGAAAAGAACACTTACTTTTTGTGCAAATTCTCCTAACATATGTAATCTATCAAAACCAAGGAGATGCACCAAACGTTGACAATTAATCCAGGGGTCATGCCATAAGTAAGTTTCTTCTCCCCTTGCTATAACTTTCTTAAATATTTGTCTTGAATGATTTCGAAGCCTGAGCATACATTTCCAAGTTGAAGATGCATTATTGTCTATCTCCATGGACCATAAAAATTTGTCTTTAACATATTTATTTTTTATCCATGTACTCCATAGTGAATTGCCAGAGAGGACTTTCCATAAAAGTTTGATTAATGCAGCTCTTTTAAGATCAGAAAAAAATTTCAGACCAATACCTCCTTCTAGTTTTGGCTTACATAAAGTCTTCCAAGCTACCTTGAGAAAAGAACCACTCCAAAAAAAAATCTGCACAGATAGATTGCAATTTATCAAGTGTAAATTCAGGTATTTGATAGATAAAAAGCCAATAAAGTATTATTGGAGTAAGAACACCATTTATTAGCTCAGCCCTTCCAGCAAAAGAAAGAAATTTAGTTTCCAATCCTTGAATTTTAGATTGAACCTTCGGAATCAAAGAATCACATTCAGAATAATGAAGATAATTTGGTGAAATTGGCACTCCTAAATACTTTATTGGCAGAGATCCCATTTCAAATCCCAAATTTCCTGAATATCTTGACCATTTAATACAGATTTGCTAAAGAACACTTTAGTTTTAGCTGCATTAAAATGTAAACCAGCATTAGCTCCCAGCTTTTGAAATATTTGCTTTAAGGAATTTGCATTTTCCTCGAGCTTTTTCCAAAAATCATAAGGTCATCAGCGTAGAGCAGGTGAGAAATTATAGGCTGCACAGAGCTACTTGGCTGAAAAGCTTTGGTATAGGTTGCTTCATCCATAAGATAAGAAAAATATTGCATTGTTATTGCAAACAAATAAGGAGAAAGTGGATCTCCTTGGCGAATTCCTCTATTTGATGTGATAAAGCCTTTAGGAATTCCTTGAGCTAGGATACAAAATGTTGTCATAGAAATACATTCATAGATCAAATTGATGAAATGAATAGGAAAATTCATCATGTGCATAATATGACATATAAATTTCCTATTAATTCGATCATACGCCTTTTGTAAATCAACTTTTACACAAAATTTTTCCATACCCTTATTTTTGAAATCTCTTAACAGTTCATGAGCCAAAAGTATGTTATCTCCTATATATCTTCCTTTTATAAATGCACTTTGATTCTCTGAAACTAAATGTGGCAAGAAATGCTTCAATCTGTTACATAAGACTTTGGCAAATATTTTATAATAGACATTACAATAGGATATTGGCCTATAGTGTGAAATTTCAGTAGGACACTATTTCTTGGGGATAAGTGTGAGAAAGGTATGATTGATTGATTGATTTTGGGAGTTTGCCAAATTTAAAGATATCCAAGATTGCTGCTAACAAATCTTGTTTAATCAATTCCCAATGAGTCTTCAAAAATTTGAAATTAATTCCATCAGGACATGGGCTAGTATCATCTTGAATTGAAAATAAAGCCTCATGAATTTTAGATAATGATACTTCTTTCAATAAGAATCTCCGTCCTTGATAATTTATTGTACTAATAGGCTGGAAATAAGGAAATGTTGAATTTGAAGTTCTGTTAAACATTTTAGTAAAATATTTAATGGATTCAACCTCAATTTCTTCTTCTTTAAATGTTAAATTTCCTCTATGATCCAAAAGAGCTCGTATATGATTGAAATATCTACGTTTAGACATGCATGAATAAAAAATTTAGAATTGGTATCACCTTGTTGTAGCCAAGAAACCTTTGCTTGTTGTTTGAAACCATCAAAAAATATTATCTACATGTTTTGATACTCTTTCTTTGCCTGTAGATAATTCTCAAAAATCATATTATCTTCTGGATTCTGATCAGCTTCCAGTTCACAAGCATTAAAGTGCTTTTCTGCTAAATTCAGGTTTGAAGTGTTTTTATCTCTAATTCTGTTCCACTGTTTAAGTTCTTCTTTGCATCTTTGAAGTTTGTACATGAACTTATAACTTTGGAATCCCCAGGTAACACTATTCAAACCTTTCATCACTGCATTCATATAACCTGGATGTTTTGGCCACTCATTCTTGAATCTAAAAGGGAAACCCTTGGATTGAACAGTAGGGACTAGATTTAAAACAATAGAATTGTGGTCACTTGAATGTTGTGATAATGTTAAAGCTTTCATGTTTAAAACATTCTGAAGAAAATCATTATTTACTAAGACTTTATCAAGATGACAAGAAATTCCTTTTCTTCGCCATGTAAAGAGAAATCCAAGAGGTTTAATCTCTGTCAAAGATGCTTGAATAATGAACCTCTAAAATTCTCTAATATACTGATAAGGAATTGATCTTCCACCTCTTTTATCCTTAGGAGATCGTGCATTGTTAAAGTCTCCCATTAAAATCCAAGACAAATTAATCTAAGAGGCATCATTTAATAACCATTGCCAAAGAGACTGTCTCTCTGTAAAGCTGTTACTTGCATATATCAGTGAAAAAAATGTTAAATCCTCCTTTGTTTGATGCAGACACTATTATATGCTGAAAAGATGAAGCTAAAATCACTAAATCCCATACTGCAGAATCCCAAATTATTAAAATTCTACCATTTGTTGAGTTAGAATTATTAGTAAAGTATTTCCAAGTTTCAGGGAGCATAGAAAGAAACAAAGGAAAATTATGTTTGGACAACTTGTTTTCCACTAAACCAACAATTGTTGGTTTAGCCTTGTTAAGGAGTTTGAGCACCTCTTTCATGTGTGAAAGAGTGCTCATCCCCCTTACATTCCAACATAATATTGTCATTTAACAATGGATGAACTCCTTGTAACTCTTTTAGGAGGAGTTAAATGAGAAGAACTTGATCCTTTTTCATTTGTTAGCCTAACATTTTTCAAGTAACTGGTATTTGACTCAACAAAACCTGAAACATCAATCTGCTTTCCTTTAT
This sequence comes from Allium sativum, assembly GCA_030737875.1. Taxonomy (NCBI): domain Eukaryota; kingdom Viridiplantae; phylum Streptophyta; class Magnoliopsida; order Asparagales; family Amaryllidaceae; genus Allium; species Allium sativum. The sequence goes on along the minus strand of CM060916.1, from coordinate 741,215,774 downwards.
CAGGGTCCTTTTGAGGCTCATTACCTTCTATAGTATCTACTACAATGTTCAAAACATCAGGTATAATATCTTCAGGCAACCTAGAATTGAGGAAGCCCAGATCATCATGTCTTGAAGATGAAGAAGCTACTTCTTTATATTGATCAGGATCTAGGTTTTGAGCATCATTGTTACTTGGATTTGGATCTAGAATATCCACATCAGGTTCAATTTCATTTTGATTCTCATTGTTACTTGGATTTGAATCTGAAATAACCACATCAGGTTCAGATTCGTTTTGCATCCATCTTGCATCAATTGATGCTTCATGTTCATCATCATCATGCCCAAATATTTGACACTTTAGGCATTTGATAGGAACGAATTCATATTCAACAGAAATTTCAATTTTCAAACCAGTATGAAGAACAATAGGAATAACATTTATTAACTCTGTTTGAGTATCTATTGAAATTAATAGTCTGGCATATTTAGTTAATCGCTTTTCTGCTGAATTTTCATCGATTAAGATAGGAACTGAAATAAAACTTGCTATCATTTGGATAGCCTTCTTTGTCCAAAGCTTCATAGGTAATCCATGCAACCTAATCCAGATCTGAATGATGTTACTCTGCCTTTTAGAGAAATCATATCCTGGTGACCACTCATCCACCAGAAGAAGTCTACTAAAATAAGAATAAGTAGATCCTTCTAAAATACGAGAATAATCTTCTGGAGATTCAAACTGAACTGCAAAATTATATTGCAGTGTAATATGCACATTTAAACCATTCAAAGGCTTCCAGACTTTCTGAAAGTAGTCTTTGAGTTTTATAATTGATAGCTTGAAATGAATCAGGATTAAAGCTAGTGTATATATCCATGCTTGCTCTAATTCATTGAATATTTGTTCAGGAATATTGACATACTCTGAAGATGGCTTCACATACTCCAGCTTTCTGCTCTTAGATCTAATCGAAGACGATGAAGTTTGAACAAGAAGATTCTGATTAGGAGAAATATTTCTAAGATCTGATGACGATCCAGAAATTGGATTTGATTTAGAGGAGGGAACATTGATTCGATTTTGAGGGATACACAACGGATTTGCTTTTGCAGATTCCTCCATTAAAGAAAGAAAACCGTTAGAAAACAACGATATATATATGTATATATATATATATATCGTTCCATCTGACTTCTTCCTCCCCACCTCCATTTTTTTCCAGCAAACCCAAATCCTCCTTCTTCCCAAACTCCAATCTAAGCATCCATCACTCCATTTCGCCTCTAATTTCCACTTAAATCATCCTAGTTTAGATCTCAACCCTACTATACTCCAGATCAGTAATTTCTTTTATTTGATTCGTCGTTTCCTCCATGGCCCCTACTGGAAATGTCGTTGCTCAATACCCCGGCCTCACACCTCAAGAGGTTGCGTTGTAAGATGGTAGCGAGGAGAAGATTCAGCGCTATTTGGCTATGCCCAATTATGATTTTCACCATGGCCGACCGGTGAAGTTCACTAATTTCACACCTTTTTGTTTGGAGGAGCTATTCGTTGCCATAGGCCTGACACCGTTCTTGCGCTTCGATATATTTGAACGCGAGTATTATCTGCGTTGTATTTGCCTCTCTGATGCGTAGATGGATGCTAACATCGATGATGAGGCATGTGTCATCCAGTCTGAAGGCATGGGCACCAACATTGAGTTCTCTGACGATGATTTAGCAAGGATTTTGGATGTCTCAATGGTCGAAGCTGAGTCGAATGCCGCTGAGATGGATGACCTACAGATCCTTGAGCGCATCTTCCTTGAAGCCGCTAGAGTTTAGACCACCGCCAATCTGCGACCTATTGCTTGTTTAGTTGTTCGCATCATTCAACACAACATCATCCCGAAGATGGGAAGCTTGGATAAGATCTATCCTTTGGCGTGTTGCGCCACATATGCCACTATGGACGGTATAGCCATCAACTGGACGCGTGTACTTATGATTCAGCTTTATGAGCCTTTCATCGGCACCTCGAGGAGCCACTTCCCTTATATCCATCTTTTCACTCGTGTCTTCCGACACTTTTAAGTGAGGCTTACTGGAGAGATCGCGATGAAGAAGGCGCCTACCGCCATTAGTCGTACCACTCTCCACAAGATGGGAATTCAGCTGCCCGCAGCTCCAGTTCTTGCACCTTCCGCCCCAGTCCAGCAGGATCAGCCTGGCCAGGAAAGCCCAGAGCTCGCCGTCTTCCAAGACACCCATTTCGAGCTTCATGAAGTCCGTAGGGAGCAATGTCAGCAGGCGCATGAGATTGGTTGCATTTCTTCCATACTACATACCTGGCATGGACGTGGTAATGGATCAAGTTTCAGCCATGGAGCTCGGCCAACTTGTACTTTGTAAGTGTGTTAGTTTGTATCTTTTGTATCGTGTGTTTCCCTTTCCAGCATATTATCTTTTTTATAGTAGTTTTGGTTTAATTGTTAGTTTTGTTTATAATTGCACGACTTTTTAATGAGATTTCTTTGTTTGGAAATATTTGTGTCATTCGCTCATATGTAATTGAAAATTCACTTTTCTTATCTAACTAACAGTTGTCTTAGAGATGAAAAGAATAAAATGTTGTGTTGAATAAAATTTTAGCAAAGGATAGATTTTGTGTCGTTTTTGTCACAGGTGTATTTCTCACCTGTTCCTTGTTAAGCTAATTTTTTTTCCCTTTCTGTGGGTGGTTTCAGTTTTCGCATTTTTCGCGTGACCGACTTCCTCTTTCTCCAACATGTGACTTGAACTGTTTAAACTTCCACAAAATGCATTTTTAAAGCTTTTTACCGATGCTACTGATTTTTTTATTATATATCCTTTTTTAAATTTTATATTTTACTGATTTACTTTTTTTTATTTTGGTTTGCGTGAAAATATGGATTTAGGTGCGGTAGTTTGCATGTATTTAAACATCTGTTTTGCGTTAAAATAGATGTTTTAAATGACACAAAGCACACATTACCAAGATTTTAGTTTTTGGAAAGTGAAACAATATTGAAAGGAAATTTTCAAAATTTATAAAAGAAGTTTTAAAGAAGAAATTTATTTTTGTGAAAAATTTCGATTTTTGGTCACATGAACAGCGTGAAGAAGATTTTTGGATAGTTTGTGTGCGCGTTTAGTGGTGTAGTAGGGCTGGTGATGTGATAAAAATGTTGATGACAACAAGAGAAAGGTTGTTTTAGCTGTTGAAACGTTGTTTTCATACCTTGTCAACGATGCGCACGAGTTGTTAATTAACTCACTTTACATTTTAAAGCTTGTTTTGAAACCTCCTTGCAGTCTACAGATGAGAATTTTTGGAGTATTTGGGGAACAGAGAAAAATTCCACTGTAGGACGGGAATTGGAATATTTATGAGTTAAGGGAGCATTAAAATTCTTTGATTTGGTTTCCTTTTTCCAGCCTAAGAGAAATTAAATAGGAAACAATTAGATGCGTTAACGTGTTAAATGGTATGGTTTGGATGCAAAATTGGTTGTTTGAGATTTCTTCTCGTAGTAGTGTGAGGGTTATGGATGAAAAAGGATTTTCAAAATCTTCATTCATATAGAACTACAAGTATATTTTGGATGTTTCGCATCATGTTTTCGAAAGTATTTTAAAATTTTAATGCATACATATAGGAGGATATGATTTAGAATCATTGTGCATGCATGTTTTATGGTTGTGATGCATTATGTACACTATGCACATGTGCACTTGGTTTCAAAATGGATGTATAAAATTGGTTTTGTTGGATAGGATAGGTATGTGTCAGAATTTTGGTACGAAATTCCTTTTAAGGGGAAATAATGTTACAACCCGAAATTTTGACAATAAACAAATTAGTTATTTAATTTGATTTTCACAAATAGGAATTTCTGCGAACGGTGGAATTTGACCACGAAACTTGCATTCTTGCATTCGTCTCGGAATTCTGGTCAACTTTCATGTTTGGAATTTCGCGAACGGAATCCGTATGAAAAAGTTACGATCGAAATACAAAAACGGACAAAAAATAGAATATTTATATGTGGAAAATATTTATTACCCCGCCCCACCTGCGCGAAGTCGACCCCAAGCGGTCGATCGCTATGTCGACCACTTGAGTTGATATAGTAGGTGGCAGCTAGGGTTAAGCTATTATAATATATTTATTATACAAACGGATTTTTAAAATTTTAAATCTAACAGTTCAGGGCCATTTCAACTCCTATAAATAAAGGGTTAGGCTCCCATTCTTTTCTACATATTTCTGTGAGCAGAAGAGAAGCTCTGCCATTTCCGTTTTTCCTCAAACAAATTCTAAAAAAAATATTCATATACAAACAAAATCAAACATAAACAATATAGATTTGAGGAGATTAATCAGGTTCAAGTGGAAAAGGGTATGGATTGGCGTTTAGATTCTTCTTCATATGATTTCTTCCCATTTTTCTTGTTTTCTTACAAATCTACAAAACTGAAAGTATCTCCTTTTTAGAATAACTGTTGATTTGTAAGAATTTAGGAATTGTAAGCCTAAAAGACCATTCAAATTCAAATTTGGATGCTTTCAGGTGAGTGGAAAGTTAATATACATAGTTTACAATGATCTGATTATTTCGTTTGTATTAGATTTGTAATGTATGCCTAGATAATTGTCATAGTTTATAGTTTTGTCAAATCTGCAGTAATGCCTATCAGATTTGCTTATGAGTATTGTTTGTTGTATCTACAATTCTAATATTTTTGTTTGATGATAACAAACATATATTTATTATTATAAATGTGTTTGTAATTGTACTGTTATACTAACCACAGATAGAATATAATATTTATATTTAAATAGAATACTACTACACAAGAATTTAAGTATTCAAACAGTAATTTATTTAAATATAATATTTTATTTCAACGTTTCAACAGTACACATTCATAACTCCACCATTTGTACATTTCACTAAAGTACATTGCGTTTCATATTAATTTTCATTTGTATACAATGCTCCTCACTACAGTACACTCAGTTACATTTCACTCAAGTAGCACAAATTCATTCATACTCTCGTATATTGTTTCATAGCTTTGTCTTCCGTCTTCTATCTTCTGCCAATCTTCATAGTCGGTACAGTCTTCTGCTTAGCTATCACAGAAGGAACACACAAACAGTAGTATGAAACAAAAATAATTTTATATTCTAGCAGATATAATTTTTATTTTAAAATTTTATTTGCCTCAGAATTTAGGTGTGTTTCTCATCATTTTTCATGACTTGATCTTATTTATCTGTATATCCATCTATGTCTAGACAGCTTGTTATATTCACAATGATACATTGTAAATACCACAAGGTAGACAAATAGTCTATAGTGCTCACATATATATAATCTGCCATGCATTATACATGTATACACATTCATGTGTATGTGTATACACATATTTACTGTGTAGGGAATGGTCAGAAAGGGACAAATATATCAACTACGATTTGTCAGCTAAAGTTTGACAACACAGATGTGCTGCAAGTATCCATGAACACACAAGTGGCAGAAGCAACATCATATATATACACATGTGATGTGTATGTATACATGAAGTGTTCGACACTAACATATGAACAGTGCCTAAGCAAAAAATAGTTCCATGGCATGTACAAAGCAAGTATATAAATATAAATTCATGATTAAGCACAAGGCAAGCATGTCGAGTTCAAATCACCAATGCCAAATATACACAAGAGTCCACACAGCAAGGAAGTGAAACAACTCACAAGGCACACGATAAGGGACAATAACATAATTGGTGCAAGTGCATAATGGCCGAGGAGTTAAATACAACATTTCAAATACCAGAGGTCATAGGAAAAGTGATATTACTACATCTTCAAGACAGGAAACATGGTCAAGCGGGGCCGAGCACAATACATGTCAATGGACTTGTATAGACAATGAAGCAAGACTGCTACTACACATGTATACAAACATAGCAACTACAAAAGGCAAGTTTAAGTGCATGGAGCAATGCATGCTAAAGCAGTATGGACCAGCAACAAAGTTCAAATACAAAAGCTCAAACATAACAAGTTAATGGCCAGCAACAAACAAGGAAAGCAGCTCAACAATTTTGGCAAGAACTATTTCTGGCAATTCAGAATTTTGCAAACTGCTTTTGGAAAGAAATATTTGTTTCCATAGTTTGACAATGGCACAAAACATCTACAAGACTCAAGTATACAAATGAAATCAAGTGCACAAGTCGAGCATGAATGTGCATACACAAAGCCGTGATGAAAAAAGGATGGTACACACAAATTTACATGTCTAAGAAGTGCCAAACAAACATAGTTACAAGAGGACCAAACAAGGGTCAAGCAAAACAAGCCTTAAATCAGGATGCTACTTTTGGGAAGAAACAAATTGGTTTCCAAACAAACATGCAAAGGCCATGCAAATATTTTTTTGACAAGAATCAATTTAAATCTTCCTGAAAATCAGTTCACAAATATACACATGCATGGAATTATGTGATTTTAGATTTTGGCAAGAAATTCACGAGACCTATTCAAGGTAGGAAACAGTTCAATTTTAATTCATGTTGCCAATGTGCTTGTCCAGAAATTCAGATTCAATTTTGGCATGAGTTAAATAAGGCAATAGTTCATCAATCACACAAGAAATCCAAGGGATGACAAGTTATCCATTTCCAAGTACTAAACCAAGAAATCACGCAATGGACACAGACAGTTTTAAGCAAGAAATTGTTTCTAGATTTTTATTCAAGCAAGGGGCCACAAATAATTTCCAAAATTACTCATACTTGATCAAAGCCAAATCATTCAAGAGAAACGGAAATCAATTAAAATTGTTTCCAAAGCAACAATCATGTAGAGATTACTTCCAGACAATTCATTCAAGCTGTGGAAACTAAGGGGATAAATCACGCAAGATCAAAAAAACATATCAATCATATAAGGAAATCAGAGAGCAATTTAAGGGATTAAAAATCCTATTTAAACTTCACCTATAATCATCGGCAATTCCATTGAAAACCAAGGCAACAATTCGAAGAGCAAACATAGAAAATCAATTTCAGAAAACACACATTTTTTAAGAGCTTTTTGATCGTAACCACAAGCCAAATCATTAACCACGAACAACATCACTTAAAGATCATTAGAGAGCCATTCTTTCCAGTATTTGAAGTCACGATTTGGGGAAAAGTTGAAAAACCCTAATCCATTATGGCCGCCATATTTTTTCCAAAGAGAAATTGAAACGGGCCTAATAAATAAGAGAAAGGGAAGGCCATGTTTTGACTTTGAGTTACAAAGGTTTTTTTTAGTTTATTCACTTATTGTTTTGTTTTTAATTTCATTTGTAAATCGTTTAAACAGTTTTCTAGTGTTTGTCAAACTAGGTGATATAGTTAGAGTTGAACTATTAGTTTTCTAGTGTTTGTAATAACTTGGGTTTACTGGCTATGGGTGTGTGGCTAGGGGAAAATCTGATCTAGGGGATATAGATCAGTCAAGGGTTTTGAGCGTAGGATTAGAACAGGAGCGGGGTTCGCGAGTTTACAGGGTGTTGTAAGCGGGATCTATTTTATTACCTAGTAGAAACCTTAGTGAATGCAGCAGTAGGCAGGGTTTGCTGAAGCTAGGTAAAATCTATGCCATTTACATTCCGCATTTACTTACTCTGCTATTATCTATGCTGTGATAATTTTTAATATCTTGATAAAATTCTATTAACCCTATTCACCCCCCCTCTAGGGCTAATCAAGATCCAACAAGTGGTATCAGAGCTTGGTATTACATTAACTCTAGAGATGGTGTTCCCTAGTTGTCAGTATAGCGAGAGTTAGTCCAGTGAAATTCCAATTATTTTCAATGGGACATATTTTTTATTTTAGAAGTCGAAAATTGAATTCTATCTAAAATCTATTAATTCTTAATATTGGAATATTATTGTAAATATGAGAGATATGCTAGATAAGAAAAATAAAGTTGTCAATGCTCGTGTTATGCATATTCTGTATTCTTACCTCAGGAATAATCAGCTTAAACTTATCTCTCATTGTTTGACTGTGTAGGATATCTGGAGAACTCTCGACAAGTTGTATGGAACAGAAAACAACTGCTCAAAATCCCAGAAAGCCAACTCAGATTCAGGTCTATGTTTGAAAGGAGATACAGAAGAAAATTCAGATGGATCAGTCGATGGAAACTCAACAGCCAACGAGACAAAAAAATTCTCATATGAAGATTTGGTTTATATGTGTGTTGGTTTAACAAAAACTGTTGATAATCTCCATCGGAAAAACAAATCTCTAAAATCTAAATATCATGAGTTGACCAGCAAAAATAACTGTTTGGAATCAACACTTTCAATTGTCATGAAATTTGAAAATTATGATTGTGAAAATTATTTGAAATTAAAAACTGATCTCGTTCATCTCAATAAATATATTCAAAAGATTGAGAATAAAATACTAATCCTAATAGAGAACGAGATTGATTTATTACGTTTAAATAATTTTCTGCAAAAGGAATCGGATATTTTTAAGACATCTAAAGTTCCAAACATGAATTTGCTGAAAGAGGAAGCTTATTGAAAACTGATTTAATTTTGAAAGAGTTAGAAATTGAAATTGAGAAATTCAAGAATTTTGAAAAACTTGAGTTTGAAAAGGAAAAACATTTTGAATTTGAAATCTCTGAGTCCCAAGCCCAAATTAAATTACTTGAAAATGAGAATTTGGTTTTGAAACAACACGAGGCTAAAAGAAAGATCATTAATAATCGATGTTCAGATTTAGTAAAAGAAAATGGTGATCTTAAATTCAAAATTCAACTATTAGAATCAACTTTGGATAAATTCTCTAGTGGTGAAAAGTCGTTGAATATGTTGTTACAAAAACAAGTTTCTGCTGGAAATAAACATGGTCTCGGCTTTGAGAAACTTAATGTTTTTGAAAATCGTAATTCAAATGATTTTAAAAATCCTTCAAACTGCTTTGAAAAGAATCGATTTGAAAACTTTAATTCTTATAATTTCAAAGGATTTTTTAATCACAACTGTAAGGTGAATCTGTTCTGTAACAAACCTTTTTAACAATCTTGGATCACAAATGAAAATAAAACGATTTTGACCAAAAAACAAATTTGGGTTCTTGAAGGTACAAAAGTAAACTCCAATGGATTGTTATACAAACAAGTTTGGTACCAAAAGACATGACTAAAGTTAGGAGTGGTTTTACAAATTTTGTTAAACCACTCGATCCTCTAAACTGTTAGGTACCGGAGGAGGCTAAGGAACTGCTTTGCAAAAGAGAACTGAACTCAAGTTGTTCCATATTTCTGAATCATTTAGAGTTCCTTAGCCAAGTTTGTTGAGTTAGAGATTCATTTGCCCACATCATATTTTGGTATGATCTCTAAACTCATATCTGTTAACATTCTTTGTTTTTCTTCTTTGTTTATCTCTATTTCTACCCCTTCTATTTTCTTTTGGCTATTTCTGATATGTTTTGACACTGCCACATTATTTTTCCTTTTATTTTGAGTTTCTTAACTTCAACTTGCAGAATTCATGGTTTTCTGGAAATTCGCTTTATTTGAATAAAACTCACATGTTTTAATCATTTCCAGATCTTGAATTCAAATTTGTAAATTTCTGCAATTATTTTGAAGTTTAATTCTTTTTCTGTTTTCTGAATTCATAACAGTGTTGAAGTATTCATGTCATATCATGAACATTGTTAATTTGAATTCTAAATTTATGAAGATCAGAAAAATTAATGAAATTTCACACACCTCTGCTATTTTGAGTTTCTTCTAATTCATTTTGGAAAGGCTTGAAAATTTATACTCATTACAACACACTGCTATTTTTCAGTTGTGATAATTTCATTGATTTTTGGATTGGCTTGATTAATTCTGAATTGAATTTTTTGGCTTGAATCATTGTGATACATCATAAAATTCATCTTTATTCATGATCATCTTTGTTAAGAATGTGTTTGATTGAAATCATCTGAAATTTATGATATTTGAATCTCACACGCTTCTCAGATTTGAAATTATTAATCTTGTGTGATTGATTTACTATATCTCAAAATTTACATCTATTCAAGTGATTTTAAATAAATTATTTTTAATTTTGGATCATGAATATCTCTCATACTTGATGTAAATATGTTGAAAATCTCTCTTGTGGTTGTCAGAAATAATAGTGGGAAATTCTTTGAAGATTTGGTCTAAAAACTCACTGTTATTTCATGATCATTTGATTAGAGTATTTGTTTATTTGAAATTATTAATTCGTGAATCTCACTCAAATCTGGGATCTGAATTTATAATATGGCGTGATATATTCATTAAATCTTGAGATTTTCATCTTCCTTCAAATGATTTAAAATAAACAATATTTTTAATCGTGGGTCATGAATCATCTTCTGTGACAGTCAGAAATATCTATGAAAAATTCTCTTGACAAGTCTGTTTTGAAATTGACTATTGTGCTGCTCTGATAAAAGAAATCGCCTTGAATTTTTTTTAATAACTGCTTGCTTTTGGTGTCATCTGTTGCTCTGATAAAAGGCTCAAAGATTTTTAGGTTAACATAACTACTCTGAATTGAAAATCTTTCTTGTGCTACATCCTGAAATTTATTCTGAAATCATGATCACTTACTTTAATATTGTTTTGTTTGAAATCATTTGATATTGGTTAATATCTTGAATCTCACACACTCCTTAGCTTTGGCATTAACAACATTGTGTGATCGATTCATTGAATCTTGAAGTTTTCACATCCCTTCAAGTGATTTCAAATAAACCGTTTCTTTAAATCTTGGATCATAATTTGCCTTCTTGGACTTATTGAAAATTTCTTAAAAAAAAGTTCTTGTGAAGCTTATTCTGAATATGTCTTGCTTCTTTTATTGATGGAATTGAATTGTTAATTTTTATTGGTTGGACTTGGTGAATGGCTTTTGCTGACTGATATACCCTTATTAGCCACCAGTGGCATATTAAAATTCTAATTTGCAGAGACAACAAGTGGTATTAGATTAGAAGTGCCTGAAAAATATTATTGATCTGATTCTCATCCTGTATATATGGTTTTTTGTCTTGTATATATCTTCTAAATTCCCTCTTGTAATTGATTTTTCAATTTCAAAATCATTTATATATTATTATTTATTCATAAATTGAAATCAATAACCAAACTGAACTGTATTTACAATTCATCAAAATTATTATCTGAATTTTTAAATTGTGATGAGTTGTGATTACAGCGTATTTCACAACAAGAGGAGTTTTTATTTAAATTTTCATGATGATTAAACAGTTTTTATAATATCTTTGAATTGGCACTTAGTTCACGAACATCTCCTTTATCTATCATTAATCTGCCATCCATCATGATTTTATATTAATATGGAGAGTTTAATAAATTTAAAATCATCTTAAATAAATAGTGGAAATATTTATGATGGAATTTTGATTATATTATTTTTTCAGAAATAGTTATAATTGAAAATTTTCAAGAATCCTAGTACAGTTGAGCATATCTTATAATGTGATTAATTTAGAAATTTATTTCACAAATCATTTCTATACCTACCACATTTCTATCATCCATATTGGTTTTATATATTGAGGAGTTTTTCTTTTGAACCAGAAAATAATAAAAATATAATATTCATATGTGTTTCTCTAACCTCATTTAAAAATCCAAGCTTTGGTTATGCATGGTTAAGAGATTACTTGTAGTTACGCTGCAACTGATCTCATTTAAAAATCCAAGATCTAGTTATGCTTGGTCAGTATGCCCTTAAATTAAAAGAAAAAGAAAAGAAAATAATTTGAATAAATAAAAATTTATATGAAATTCTTCTTGGTGTGTAAAAATCAGCCTACCAATCCATTTTCTATTTTGTGAAATGTGTTAATATCTTATGATATATTATGATTTGTTGATTGGTAGTAATTAGGATTTGAGATTAATTGATTTTGTTACTTAGGTTGAATTTATAATCGTAGTCCAAATTCAGCACTATTTTGTGCCTCATCCTTTTATAAAAATTTATTGGAAACTAATTGGAAGTCGTTTTTTAAAACTCTCTCCATATATATAAATTTCATCGTAAATCCATCATTCTACAATGTTAAAGTTGCCACTGATTCTTAGGATATTATGATTTTTGTTTGATTGATTGAGATTTATGATGGTTATTCTCTCTCTTAAGCTGATATTATATTCTTAGTCCATTATTTCAGCACTTTTTAATTACTGTATCCTTTTTATGATAACAAAAGAGGGAGAATGGGTTAAGAATTTGATCGATGAGTGGATATTCTTTGAATATTTTAATATTAAAGTTTCAATTACTGTTTTTCACTCATGCACATATTTAGGGGGAGTTTTGTTGTAGGGGTGATATACACGTAAATGTGTATATTTTATCCGCATATTTATCTTATTTTATCTTTTAAATAATTGATATTGTGTATTTATAGCTGTGTTTTCAGATTGTTGACAAGAATCATGGTTTAGAGCATTTGATGAATAAAGCATGAAGAATTTGCTGAAAAAGAGTAAAGTTAAAATTACTTAAGCTTGAAGAGTTTAAAGCTTGAAGAACGGTTGTAAATAGAGTTTAGTTGGGTAGATTTGGCTCACTATAGACTCATATTGTGTTCACACTGGCTCAATTGCAGACCATTTCACTCATGTAGCGTTCACATTAGCTTCTTTGCAAGGCTTCTCATTCATGCACTGCACGCGTCCACACTGGCTCACTTACAAGGCCTCTTACTCTACAACCCCATTCACACTAGCTTATGTGTTAGTTGGGCTAATTCTTTAGTCCCACATTATGGAATTTGCCAAGTAGCCTTTGTCATATCAGCTATAAATACACTATATCTCATTCATTGTAAAACACACTCAGTTTTATTCTGTAATCCTTTTCTTGGAATAAAACTCTTCTTTCTCTCTTCTATTTAGTTTTTATTGCATTTTATTTATGTCGTTTATTTTCTTTTTATTTTCTTTTAGCTATGTCTAGCTAATCCCCTTTGATTAGGGGGTGATGACGCTAACAGATATGATTCAACATGAATCACATAGCCAATAGATGAGGACTGTATACATGTAGATCTGGATCTGAATAAAGGGTTAGATATGAACCTTCATATTCTGTGTCGTTTAAGAGCTATGCTCCTTCACAGGGTATATTCGTGTTCGATCTAACAATTATCAGATTTAGATCTAATTTTAGGGTTTTAGAAATTAATTTGTGAATCTGTCCTGATAGTCTATGGTTGTTTAAGAGCTCAGCTCCTGCATAGGCTATGCTTGTCGCTATTTACTTATTTGTTTCTAAGAATCTATTTATCGTTGATTCGTGTTTGTGACAGAAACATGAATTAGATCTATATTTATTTGTTGGCTATTGATGAGTGTGAATCTAATCTATGTCATTATCCCCTAATTGTTTTCTCTTATTATATAAATCTCTCTTTTTATTTAATTGCTGTTATTTTCTGTGTTTTCAACCAATCAAAATACTGGAATAACTTGACTGGATTTATTAATTAAAATACTTTTGGTCCCAGAGTTCGACACCCTCTACAACAATCCTTGTTGTTTAGGAAAGCCGAACGGATTTTACAGTTGTTTATAATTGTATAATTTGTTCGCAAACAAATTTTGGCGCCGTTGCAAAGATAAACACTTAACGCTTAATTGGAAAAGTGTCACTTCATGGTTAAACATGGCATTGTTTTGGGACATGTCATCTCTAACAAAGGAATTGAAGTAGACAAAGCCAAAATTGAAGTTATCTCGAATCTTCCCATTCCCAAATTCGTTAAGGACATCCGATCCTTTTTAGGTCATGCTGGTTTTTACCGTCGCTTTATAAAAGATTTTAGCAAAATCACTCGACCTTCGACCAATCTTCTTAGTAAGGATGTTCCTTTCGACTTCAATTCTGATTGCATTTATTCTTTTGAGCATCTTAAAAATGAACTTGTCTCTGCTCCGATCATCTGCTCTCCCAACTGGAAGCTGCCTTTTGAAATCATGTGTGACGCCTCGAATTTCGCTGTTGGTGCTGTCTTAGGACAACGTATCGATAAGATTCTTCACGTCATTTACTACGCGAGTAAAACTCTGAACGACACTCAAATCAATTATACTACCACTGAAAAGGAACTCTTGGCAGTCGTTTTCGCTTTAGAAAAATTCAGGCCTTATCTAGTTGGCTCACACATCACTGTTTATACTGATCATTCCGCACTGAGGTATCTTTTCTCTAAAAAGGATGCTAAGGCTCGTCTCATTCATTGGATCCTTCTACTTCAAGAATTTGACCTTACCATTAAGGATAAAAAAGGATCTGACAACGTTATTACGGACCACCTGTCTCGTCTTCCAAATGCCCCGTCTTCTTCTCTTCCGATCAACGAGAATTTCCCCGATGAACAGCTGTTTTCTCTATCCACTGATCCTTGGTTTGCTTACATTGTCAACTACTTAGTCACCAAGCAGATCCCTTCTTTTTGGTCTAAGCAGGATAAACACAAATTCTTTTCCCAAGTAAAACATTTTTATTGGGAAGACCCCTATCTTTTCAAGTATTGTCCCGACCAAATCATTCGAAGATGTGTTCCTGACACTGAAATTCACAGTGTCCTCTCTTTCTGTCATGACCAAGCATGCGGTGGTCACTTCGGTCCCAAAAAGACAGCCGAAAAGGTTCTCCAATCGGGTTTCTACTGGCCCACCCTTTTCAAAGACGCGTACGAATTTTGCAAAACTTGTGATCGATGTCAATTCTTAGGGAAAATTTCTAAACGGAATATGATTCCCCTAAACCCCATTCTAGAGGTCGAAATTTTTGATGTGTGGGGTATAGACTTCATGGGACCCTTCCCTAATTCTTTTGGGAACCTTTACATTCTCTTAGCTGTTGATTATGTTTCCAAATGGGTCGAAGCTGTACCATGCAAAACAAACGATAACAAGGTTGTTGTGCGCTTCTTGAAAGAAAACATCTTTTCTAGGCTTGGCACACCTCGCACAATAATCAGTGATAATGGTACACACATCTGTAATCGTTCTTTTGAAGCTCTCATGAGAAAGTATTCGATAACCCACAAGTTATCTACTCCTTACCATCCTCAAACTTGTGGGCAAGTTGAAGTATCGAATAGGCAGATTAAACAAATTCTTGAGAAAACTGTAAATCGAAATCGTAAAGATTGGTCCCAAAAGTTAACCGACGCTCTTTGGGCTTACCGCACCGCTTTCAAAACCAACTTGGGTATGTCCCCTTATCGGTTGATTTTTGGTAAGCCATGTCACTTGCCAGTTGAACTAGAACATAGGGCGTTATGGGCAATAAAAACTTTGAATCTTGATTTAGAGCAAGCAGGTGAACATAGGAAGCTTCAACTTAATGAACTTGATGAAATTCAAAATGATGCCTATGAAAATGAACGAATTTACAAGGACAGAACAAAAGTTTTTCATGATAAATCAATTTTACGTAAAACTTTCATTGTAGGTCAAAAAGTTCTGTTGTATGACTCAAAACTGCATTTATTTCCGGGTAAGTTAAAATCTAGATGGACAGGACCTTACACTGTACGGACTGTTTTTCCATATGGTGCGGTAGAAATTGAGAATCCAACCGATGGATCATCCTTTAAGGTCAATGGTCAACGCCTTAAACCTTACTTGGAACCAATACCCAACCAAGAGGAAGAGCTCATGGTCCTCCATGAGCCACATTACATTCGGTAAGACGCACTAACCCTCTTTTGTGCATATGTAAATATTCTCTTATTCATTTCCCTTCACTAAGATATGTCTGAATAATGACTGTGAGGACACAGTCACACTCAAGTGTGGGGGGGATTTACATTACATCAGCAATCAAATTTTATGAAGTAGGTCATTCATTGAACAAGGATTAACTTAAAATTCATAAATAACACCTTGGTTCTTGTTTGATAAGTTGAATTGTTGGGTGATGAGAATGAACATTATTTATTCATTGAATCGTAATGTGTCTTTTTAAGATGCTAGCTTGAGACTGTGCAGATGTTAGTCGTGTTCTGGAGTAAGCGTGTCAACCTTTGTTATACATATTAGAACATGCAAGTAAAAATAATCAAAAAAAAAAGTCAAATAATAATGATTTTGCACTTACAATGGATTTTCTGAGTTCGTTTTCATGCATAATATTTTCTTTTCACTCAAATTTTCAAAATCGTAAGTTCTAAAATCCACTTGGCCTAATTAAGGAGAAATGACTCATTGTAGCGTTCTTCTTCGATACCCCCACATTATTCAACCCAAGTTTTAGTCGATTTACATCCATGTTTCGACAAGTTTATCTTATATTGGTATACTCAAGAACCTTTGTTTAAAGGTCAAAAACGTCACTTTTTATACCAACATTACACCACCCACTCCGTACTTGTTTTAAGGTAGGATAACCATATACCACATCTTATTTTTTATGGGTTATCTATCTTACGAAACTTTGTTTATCATTCCTTTCAGCTTTTTGTATAACATCAATCCAGACTTGTGTGTTGAATTAAGGTTATAGAAGTAGAGTAACTAGGGCACAAGACTTTCCTTTCATGAAGTGTTGGTAGTAGAGGAGGAATCAAATGAAATCATGTACGTCATCATTCCATCTCAATTCATCACTCATCATGCAAAAGAAAAAAAAAGAATAGAAAAAAAGGAAAAAAAATGAAATAAAGAGAGAGTCTCTCTGAATAAAATAGAGTCTTCATCATTCTTGACTATGAAGCATCCATTTCCATTCCATCCACATCCATCATACCGTACTTAGAAGCAAGGATTGTAGTTGAGGAGATGAAAGGAAGCAAAACATCCATATGTGCCTTAGTATTACTTTATTTTTTGTAGCTTGAAATTCAACTAATACACTTGCCCTCTTATCTAGAATATTTTTAGAACTTGCAAAATTTTCCTTCATCTATGCATAACTCATATCCAATACATTACAGTTACATTGGTGCAAAATTATTAAAAAAAGAAGAATAAAGAAATGATTGGGTGCACATTGTCGATGTGTAGAACTTTGGTTGACATCACGCTCTTAACCTTCAAGACAATTACAGTGTTATCAAGGAATTACGATTCAGCTTGAAAAATCTTGTTCATTTTTGCACTAATTATGGGATGGACAATTTGGGGCTAAACCGTTATTATTGAAGTTAGGTGAAATCCTTGGAATGTGAACGACCTTAAATATATCATTTGATTAATTCGCGTACTTAAGACGCTCTGGATTTTGTGGGTAGTATCCGCTGAAAACCCTCACGAGACAACACTCGTCTTACTGGGGACACCCAGAGGTTTAACGGCTTGTTGCATACGCTAAATGCAATCGTGTTTCCTACGAAAGTGTGACATATCTTAGTTTAGTTTATTCGAGGACGAATAAAAAGATAAGTGTGGGGGTATCTGATATACACGTAAATGTGTATATTTTATCCGCATATTTATCTTATTTTATCTTTTAAATAATTGATATTGTGTATTTATAGCTGTGTTTTCAGATTGTTGACAAGAATCATGGTTTAGAGCATTTGATGAATAAAGCATGAAGAATTTGCTGAAAAAGAGTGAAGTTAAAATTACTTAAGCTTGAAGAGTTTAAAGCTTGAAGAACGGTTGCAAATAGAGTTTAGTTGGGTAGATTTGGCTCACTATAGACTCATATTGTGTTCACATTGGCTCAATTGCAGACCATTTCACTCATGTAGCGTTCACATTAGCTCCTTTGCAAGGCTTCTCATTCATGCACTGCACGCGTTCACACTGGCTCACTTACAAGGCCTCTTACTCTACAACCCCGTTCACACTAGCTTATGTGTTAGTTGGGCTAATTCTTTAGTCCCACATTATGGAATTTGCCAAGTAGCCTTTGTCATATCAGCTATAAATACACTATGTCTCATTCATTGTAAAACACACTCAGTTTTAATCTGTAATCCTTTTCTTGGAATAAAACTCTTCTTTCTCTCTTCTATTTATTTTTTATTGCATTTTATTTATGTCGTTTATTTTCTTTTTATTTTCTTTTCTTTTAGCTATGTCTAGCTAATCCCCTTTGATTAGGGGGTGATGACGCTAACAGATATGATTCAACATGAATCACATAGCCAATAGATGAGGACTGTATACATGTAGATCTGGATCTGAATAAAGGGTTAGATATGAACCTTCATATTCTGTGTCGTTTAAGAGCTATGCTCCTTCACAGGGTATATTCGTGTTCGATCTAACAATTATCAGATTTAGATCTAATTTTAGGGTTTTAGAAATTAATTTGTGAATCTGTCCTGATAGTCTATGGTTGTTTAAGAGCTCAGCTCCTACATAGGCTATGCTTGTCGCTATTTACTTATTTGTTTCTAAGAATCTATTTATCGTTGATTCGTGTTTGTGACAGAAACATGAATTAGATCTATATTTATTTGTTGGCTATTGATGAGTGTGAATCTAATCTATGTCATTATCCCCTAATTGTTTTCTCTTATTATATAAATCTCTCTTTTTATTTAATTGCTGTTATTTTCTGTGTTTTCAACCAATCAAAATACTGGAATAACTTGACTGGATTTATTAATTAAAATACTTTTGGTCCCAGAGTTCGACACCCTCTACAACATTCCTTGTTGTTTAGGAAAGCCGAACGGATTTTACAGTTGTTTACAACTGTATAATTTGTTCGCAAACAATTTTTGGGGCATTCAAATAGGGGGGGTTCAATAACTCACTGTCAAACACAGTTATAATAATATTATATTCAAAAACTCATTTTATGTTTGTCATAATCAAAAGGGGAAGATTGTTGTATCTAAGAATTCTATGATTTTTGTTTGATGATAACAAACATATATTTATTATTATAAATGTGTTTGTAATTGTACTGTTATACTACATCACAGACAGAATATAATATTTATATTTAAATAGAATACTACTGCACAAGAATTTAATTATTCAAACAGTATTTTATTTAAATATAATATTTATTTCAACATTTCAATAGTACATATTCATAACTCCACTATTTGTACATTTCACTGAAATACATTACATTTCATATTAATTTTCAGTTGTATACAATGATCCTCACTACAGTACATTAAGTTATATTTCACTCAAGCTATACAAATTCATTCATACACTCATATATTGTTTCATAGCTTTGTATTATGTCTTCTACCAATCTTCACAGTCACTTTAGTCTTCTGCTTACCTGTCACAGAAGGAACACACAAACAGTATTCTGGAACAAAAATAATTTTATATTCTAGCAGATATAATTTTTATTTTAAAAATTTATTTGCCTCGGAATTTTGGTGTGTTTCTCATCATTTTTCATGACTTGATATGATTTATCTGTATATCCATCTTTGTCCAGACAACTTGTGATATTCACAATGATACACTGTAAATACCACAAGGTAGACAAATCGTCTGTAGTGATCACATATATATAATCTACCATGCATTATACATGTATACACATACATGTGTATGTGTGTATACACGTATTTACTGTGTATTGGCAAAATGGTTAGAAAGGGACAAATATACCAACTATGATTTGTCAGGTAAAGCTTGACAACAAAGATGTGCTACAAGTATCCATGAACACACAAGTGGCAGAAGCAACATCATACACACACACGTGATGTGTACGCATACATGAAATGTTCGACACTAATATATGAACAGTGCCCAAGCAAAAAACAGTTCCATGGCATGTACACAACAAGTGTATAAATATAAATTCATGATCAAGCACAAGGCAAACATGTCGAGTACAAATCACCAATGCCAAATATACACAAGAGTCCACACAGCAAGGAAGTGAAACAATTCACAAGGCACACGATAAGGGACAGTGACATAATTGGTGCAAGTGCATCATGGTCGAGGAGTTAAATACAACATTTCAAATACCAAAGGTCATGGCAAAAAGGTATATTACTGCATGATCAAGACAGGAAACATGGTCAAGCAGGGCCGAGCGAAATACAGGTTAGTGGACTTGTATAGACACTGAAGCAAGACTGCTACTACACATGTATACAAACATAGCAACTACAAAAGACAAGTTTAAGTGCATGGAGCAATGCATGCTAAAGCAGTATGGACCGGCAACAAAGTTCAAATACAAAAGCTTAAGCTTAAAAAGTTAATGGCCACTAACAAACAAGGCAAGTGGCTCAACAATTTTGGCAAGAATTACTTCTGGCAATTCAGAATTTTACAAACTTCTTTCAGAAAGAAATATTTGTTTCCATAGTTTGACAATGGCACAAAACATCTATAAGACCCAAGTATAAAAATGAAATCAAGTGCACAAGTCGAGCATGAATGTGAGTACACAAAGCCGTGTTGATAAAAGGATGGTACACACAAATTTACATGTCCAAGAAGTGCCAAACAAACACGGTTACAAGAGGACCAGACAAGGGTCAAGCAAAACAAGCCTTAAATCAGGATGCTACTTTTGGAAAGAAACAAATCTATTTCTAGAAAAACATGCAAAGGCCATGCAAATATTTTTGACAAGAATCAATTTAAATCTTCCTGAAATCAGTTGACAAATATACACATGTATGGTATTATGTGATTTCAGATTTTCACAAGGAATTCACGAGATCGACTCAAGGCAGGAAACAATTCAATTTTAACTCATGTTGCCAATTTGTTTGTCCAGAAATTCAGATTCATTTTTAGCATGAGTTAAATAAGGCAACAGTTCATCAGTCACGCAAGAAATCTAGGGGACCACAAATTATCTGTTACTAAGTATTAAACCAAGAAATCACGCAATGGACAAAGACTGTTTTAAGCAAGAAATTGTTTCTAGATTTTTATTCACACAAGGGGAAAGTAAGGGGCCACATATAATTTCCAAAATTACTCATATTTGATTAAAGCCGAACCATCCAAGAGAAATGGAAATCAATTCATATATTTTCCAAAGCAATAATCATGCAAAGAATACTTCTAGACAATTCATTCAAGCCGTGGAAACAAAGGGGATAAATCATGCAAAATCTGAAAATCAAATCAAATATAAGGAAATCAGAGAGCATTTTAAGGGATTAAAAATACTATTTAAACTGCACCTATCATCCTCGGCAATTCCATCGAAAACCAAGGCAACAATTCGAAGAGCAAACACAGAAAATCAATTTTAGAATACTCACCATTTTTAAGAGGTTTTCGATCGCAACCACAAGCCAAATCATTTACCATGAACAACATCACTTAAAGATCATCAGAGAGCCATTTTTTCCAACAATCGAAGTCACGATTTAGGGAAAAGTTGAAAACCCCTAATCCATTATGGCCGCCATATTTTTTCCAAAGAGAAATTGAATCGGGCCTAACAAATAAGAGAAAGAGCAGGCCATATTTTGACTTTGAGTTACAAAGGGGTTTTTTAGTTTATTCACTTATTATTTTGTTTTTAATTTAAATCATTTAAACAGTTTTCTAGTGTCTGTCAAACTAGGTGATCTAGTTAGAGTTGAACTAGCAGTTTTCTAGTGTTTATAACAACTAGGGTTTTGCTGGCTATGGGTTTGTAGCTATGGGAAACACTGATCTAGGGGATGTAGATTAGTCTAGGGTTTATAGCATAATATTAGAACAGAAGCAGGGTTCCCGAGTTTATAGGGTGTTGTAAGCGGGATCTATTTTATTACCTAGTAGAAACCTTAGTGAATGCAGCAGTAGGTCGGGTTTGCCGAAGCTGGGTAAAATCTATGTCATTTACATTCCACATTTTCTTACTCTGTTATTATCTGTGTTGTGATAATTTTTAATATCTCGATAAAATTTAATAAACTATATTCACCCCCTCTAGGGTTAATCTAGATCCAATATTGTTAAATATGAAAGAATAAAATTATAGTTTGAATATTATTATCTTGTAGGCTCATTGGAATTGTTCATATTATTGCCTACAATTGTGTTTAAAATATTTTGGTTATTGCAAACACCATAGATCTGGAAATTAGTTTCATAAATCATTGTTAAAAGTGTAGTTTATTCCAGATCTGTAGTATTGGTGTTGATTGTGATTAATGTAAATTTTGTTAGGAAAATAATAAGCCTGTTTGTGTTCAGTTTTGTTTGGGTTTTAACATGGTTATTACAAATTTGCCTTTTTGTTCATTTTCAATAAAAAGACATTATTTGAAATAAGTAAGAATTATGTACAAAAAGCCTAAAAAGAAAAGGATTGCGTAAATTCATGGACAAATATAAAAAGAAAAGGGTTCTAACTTAATCGTATTTATTATGTTAATACAACGTTTTATATAAGTAAAATAATAATAGCACCTCATTAACTTTAACATTCGTATAAACGAGGAAACGTACTAACGGGGTGGCAAATTGTCAATTTATCCAATTTAAAGCATACAAATTAGATTTTTCCATATTTAAACGCTACAGCATAAG
The DNA here is from genome assembly GCA_030737875.1 of Allium sativum. Lineage (NCBI taxonomy): Eukaryota > Viridiplantae > Streptophyta > Magnoliopsida > Asparagales > Amaryllidaceae > Allium > Allium sativum. Next base: position 741,193,228 of record CM060916.1, on the reverse strand, counting down.
CGTGATGGCACAATGAACATATAGCAAATGACAATAAATGGAAAACATATATACATAACAATTACAACTTGTATCCTTGGCATGTAGAAATGATTTCAATATTGAATTAAAAATAGATCATTACATACACCTATATATGTATGTTTATAATTCATATTTCATTCAATTCATCCTGTTTGGTCTTATGCACCTAAAAATGTTTGCCTTTGACTTATTTCAATTGTGAATGTGTTTAGATCCAACATAGGACCCGTACCCAATTCAAACTATGAAACATTCAAATCCAAATCTTTTTAGGATACAATCCAGTGGTAATAAAGGTGAATCACATAAAATATAAATAATAGTACAACACTCATTTTTACTTTTAATCCAATACAAAAGCCACAATTCCACAAACCCAATTCATCATGACAATTACATACATAATTACAACATAGAAGATTTGGGGATTTTCATGTTCATATTGTCGTATATCCAAATCTTCCTTAGGCATATCAATTCATATGACAAACTATTAAAAACATGAATATGCCTTTGAGCAAAGCTAGATTCCACTCACAAATTAGGTGGAGATGTGGTAGAATTGCAAGATCTGCAACGATTCTTAACGTTCAAGCGAGCTCTGATTATCTTCCTAATAATATATATATAAGAAACATACAATCAAAGTCTTATACATATATGTTTATGCTAAATTCCAAAGTCCTAAATTTATATAAATTGAAATAGAGAGATTTGAAATGGAGTTAGAGAAATAGAAGAAACCTTCAACCTATTCTCTTTGTTTTTCTATGGAATTCAGCAGCATGGAGGCAGAGGTGTAGAATAATTAGGGTTTCTAGTGTGTGATCTTAGGGTTTACTTATACTTGCTCGTGTAAGCATGAGCCGTTGGATAAATAAGCATTAATCCAAGCCTCCTATATAAATATAACCTTTGAGAAAGCCCTCATCCACGTAGGCTGACTGGGCCTTCCTGCGGTTGACCACTAGCGGTCGACCCCTCCGGGGCTGGAACGCCCAATTTCGCTACATTGCTGAGCTATTTATTTTATTAATTACGTTCTTTAATTGCTTCATTCTTTTCCATATATCAAATATACACTGTCCCCTAGATCTTATCTCAAAATTCAAATTTTGAATTTCCCTCTTTTTATTTTAGTTTATAATTTGGACAATATATATAATATTCACATAATTATATATATATATATATTCTTCGCACATTGTCCAAATTCATTTGTTTATGACTCCTTCATACAGTAACCATTTTCAGCACATTATATATGAAAATGATTCAAAATTTCGCCACGAATCCAAATAAAAGAGTTTCATAGCTAAATTACTAAAGCTGCAAAATCCCATTTTCTAGCCATATCATTTAATTTCTTGTATTTATTTATTTATTATGAATACATATGAATTTTACGGGGTGTTACAGATATGGTGTTGGATGACTGTTTATTTTGATGCTGGGTTAATGACATTGGGATGTATGTACATATATGCTGTGTTGACGTTGCGTTGATGTATTTTATAAATATTGGTTTATGTTATGTGTTTTGCGTGTTTTGTGTTTGATTTTGATATAATATTATGTTTTGGATATATATGTGATTGGGACTGTGATGTATATGCTCGAAATGGAGTTGTTTTGATGAATATAAGATTTTGGGTGGCTGAAAGTGAGTAATCTGAAATCTATAAAAAAATACCCATATTTCCGTCAGTGTCCAATGATTGGCAATGGCTTACAGGTTCATGTATTTCAACGGCTTCCAATGGTTAGCAACGGCTAGTTTTCATCGGCCTTCAACAGTTTCCAACGGCTTACTGGCCAAACAAGAAATACATGTGACCAAGTTTCACAGTTGGAAGCCATTGGAAAATTGTCGTTGATGGCATTAGTAGTCATCGGAAACCGTTGATCTGTATACCAACGGATTTACCAACTACTTTCAAATGACTGCCAACAGTCCCGGACCATTGGAAATCACTAGGCCTCTTGTAGTGCATGGCACAAGGACTCACAAGGCAGGAAGGGTTTTTGCCTAACAAACTTGCACTTGAATTTTGAAGTAATAGTTTCAAAGTATATTTTTTATTATGTTGCTATGTACCTAGCACTAGAACAACGAACAATTGCTACCTTGCAACATCCACAGGCAAGTAAATCTTGCAACAAGTTCATGCATAGAAAACAAGAGCAAATACAACCCTTTTATATGTGTGTCTGTGTGTGATTAGAAACAAAGAAAAAAGACAACTTATCAAACCAAACAAGTTTAAATATTTATGTCAGCCACTCACAGACTTAAGCTGAAAAAAATGATTTGTTTACACGATAATGTCTGCTCAAGTCCATAGGCTACAACAAACAGGTCTCCCCACAACCGAAATATATATATATATATATATATATATATATATAGGTATGTGTGTGTATTTATATATATATTACGCATATATAAACGAAAAACAATAGGAAAAAAAGAAGAAAAAAAGGAGAGTGCTTACCCACGGTACTCAAGCACCATCTTGGTCAGAGAGTGAGCCACATCTGGGTGCTAGACGTTTGAATCAGCGAAGTTCGCCAATAGTCGGAGGGGATGAACCACGCGATGGCAGCTTGGCTGTCGTGAAGTTTTCTTCCCTTTTTTTTAATAAATAGGTGAGGATAACAACATAGGGAAGAAGAGGACATGGCCTGGAGCAGGTCTGTGCTGTGTGAAATCAGAGAGGAAGAGGAGTAGCCAAGGCGCTTTTAGGTAGATAAAGGTGGTTGGTGAAATGTGGGTTAGTTTTTTTTCTTCAGATTTGAATCGAAGAGATGGAGAGGAATCATGACAGATGAAGGAGAAGAATACATAATGGAGAAAAACATGACTGGTTTTCCTGAAGCCAAATGACAAGTGATGATTACGGCAGTTAAAGGTTAACATGTGTCTAGTTGTAGATTTAAACCAGGCAAGTGTAATTTTAACATTTTTTCCAATTAATATTTTATTTCATTTTTTATTTTCAAATTAGATACCTATATTTTGAATTTAGATTTTAGAAACCAAATGCATATATTTAAAATGAATTAAATAACAAATTTCTAAGTTAACTTCTCGTTAAAATGCTAATTTGAAATCGTTGTAATTTTAGGTTATTACAATACTACAGGTGTTCCAAAGAGAATAAAATGATTTTCATTCATACTAAACACCGAATACAACAACTACTAGGTGCATAAATTAATACAATGCTTGATATACTAAGATTCATGACTAATACAACATAAATAAAGGCAGTTAAACTAGAATGTAGCAAATGAATATGATGATAAACGAGCTTCCTTCCAATCTTTCCAAAAAACTTATTTACTTTATGTGAAATTTTATTGACTTCCTTACTATGGAACGTTTAAGAATCTTTTGATTTTCTATGATATTCTTTAAATTCATAAGAAGATCTTTGACAATTGGACGGATTGGGAGATCAACACTTTCTAAAGAGGATTTTTCCTCTTCCTCTCTTTCTTCTATTTGTTGTTCATGAGCAAGTCTTTGTTCTTTTTAGGTAAGTAAGGCTTAAACATCACGAGAATTTGCGTAAGATGGATATTTGCGATAGAAAAAGTTTTTTGATGAGAAAATTTCTCTCCTTTTAAATCGACATCGAAAAAACTTAATGATACAGGTAAGATATATTCCATAAAAAAGAATATATTCATGGATCAAACGATTACTAACATGAAACTCATTAAGTATCATTTGTGCCCAATTTATGTCGTAGAAACCAAAAAAGCAAAAAGTGCTTTATTAACTTCAAAAGTCAAGTTGTTGTAATTTCTCAATCGAGGAGTAATGAACTGTTGTAAAAGAAAATTAACAATTTTTGCTTTAGGACGAAAAATAATGATTTTCAAATTCGAGACTTTCAAAATACTAAAAGTTTGCAATCAAGTATTCGACCTAAAGGTTCGCAATCCAAAACGATTTGTGTTCCTTTAATGCTACTCCATACTTTATTTTCATTTCCATCAAAAACCTTTCATTTAAATTAGCATAAAATATTTTAATAACACGAAGACAACAAACGAAATTATTTTGGGTTGCATCAATAAGAGAAAGAGAAAAATATCATTGAAATGGAATCAAGCTTAAGAAGGAAAATCATTGAAACTAACCTACCAAGATAGAATTTTCCATAATTCATTAACTTGATGTTGGTATTCAAAACCTCTTGGTCGTAGTAAAGATGAGTTTTGACAGTCTTGTGAGTTTCACTGTAGTAGGAGTGTTCGAGGATAAAGCTATTGGAGTAGTATGAACATAAGATTTTTGAAAAAGAGAGTTTTAACTTGAAATGCGATGATAAAAAATATAGATAATATAAATAAAGATTGAATAGACACATTTTATTATCAAAAATGTTCCTCTTAATGACATAGGAATTGATAAAAAGATGAGAGAAATTCAAATTTTAAACTCAAATTTGAATTTCAAAGTTCTGACATGCATGTCGACATTTGATCAAGGGACACATCGACAAGCCAGCGTGCTTTTGTATAAGTTCCGTTTGGCACATGTCCCTATTAAGTTTTAAAATTAGGCTCACATCCGGTCGTAAACCTATTGTATATTTAGTCCCTATTTTTCAAAAATTCAGTAAAAAAATATATATGAAAAAATCACGTAAATTCTTATTTAAATAAAACACGTAAACGCTAAAAAAATCAGATCCAAAAAATATCAAACAAGGCGTAAAAAAACAGAAAAAAACAACGAAAATGCAGTTTAATGCATAATATTATGCACATGTTTGTATTTTCCTGCATACATCTGTGCATGTTTTCGACTCATGCATTTGTGTTTGATTTTTTTGCATACATCTATGCACATATTGCGTAATTTTAGCATACAAATGTGCATAAATTCACATGCATAAATATCAGTTCAAATTTCTGCATGAAATACTTGCATGCATGTGTGCAAGTATTCCAAATGGTTGCACACATGTATGCAAGTTTAGGTCCAGATTTTCAGTATAAAACAACATATGCAATAGGTGCATACATGTATACAACTATTGGCAAAAGTTGCATACATGTATGCAACTTTTTTTTTTGCGTGGACTTCCGAGAATATTTCCAGATTTTAGATTTTTTTTTATTTGGTAGCGCATTTTTTTTTGGCTAAAAAAATGTAAAGGCGGAAGTGTTCAACACAGGAGGCGGAAGTGGGAAAACAGGGACCAGGTTTAAAAATTAAACATGACAGGGACGTGAGTTGTATTATGAAATGTTTTAGGGACGTGAGACATATATTCACTTTGTATAATTTGATATTTTTTATTTTGTTTGTTTATATGACTAGATATATGTGTGTAAGTGCGTGTGTGTGTGTGTATATATATATATTAATTTTTATTTATCTCTGAAATAAGAAACTTTATTTTTATATTTATAAAAATTCTTATTTTAAAATTTTAAAATTATCTTAAGATTAACTTAAATTAACTAAAGAATTATTTTGAAAAATTGATTCAACTAGAACAAGCAATCGAAAAAACCAAACAAACAAAGCAACTAATAAAACTAAAAATTTAACATAAATGCGTATCTATTTTAATTCCAGTCTTCATTTCGTCTAAGCGGTGAAGTACATGTTAGCCATTATTGTATCAGAACCACTATAGCGTTATAAACTGTCTGAATCTGAATCATCTAATGTTGCACCATATGCCCTTTCTCTTTTTCTAGATGAATCAGTATTTGGTGTACTCTTTTGTTTACTTGGATATGAACAGTATCGTTGCACATGACTTGGCTTATCACAATTTTAGTATCTTATTTCATTTTGACTATTATTTCCATTCACTTTATTTCTGTTGTCGTTTCTTTTGGAGTTTTCATCTTTCTATATCTTAGGAATTTTCTGAAATTCCTTATCATCAATGTTATCTCCTCATTATCATTATCTGAATCTAATCCACACGTAATTGCATCGAATACTGTCAATTTCATTTTGACTTCCTTGCTTTCTCTTATGTCCTACATTCCAGCTTCACAAAACATTTAATTGACAATTAACTCTTCAATTTTCAATACTAATATCGTTAGCATCATCAGTTGCTAAAATTTCATAATCCCAATCTAGAGTGAGTGAATTAAGAATTTTTCTAACTTGGTCTTCTTAAGAAAAAATTTTGCCGCATGCAATAAGTGAATGAACTATATCTTGAAATCTTTATACATGTTAGAAACTTTTTCTTTTAGATTCATCTTAAATAATTAAAACTAATTGGTTTAACTTGAAATTTTTAATATTTTTTTAAACTTTACTAGTGCCTTCATGAGTGACTTGCAAAGTTCTCTAAATTTTATGTACATATTTACAAACAGATACTCTATTAAAATCATTTATATCTAGTGAACAAAATAATATATTCATGGCCTTTAAATTACTTTGTGCAGCTAGTCTTTTGATCACCAGTTCACTATTCATAATTAGTATGAGGATCGATGTACTCAGTGTAACATTCCAAACGTCTACTCCTATAGATTGTAAATAAATTTTAATCCTACATACTCAATAAATGTAATTACTGCCATTAAAGAGTGGTGGTTTGACAGTAGAATGACGCATTAGTAATGACATATTGACATTATTAACATTACCAGAGTTGGTAGCCATTTAACCTTTTCAAACAAAACCATATTATAATATTTTTGAAAACCAATGCTCTAATACCAAATGAAAATGATGCAGACTAAGGATATAAAGGCTAAATTTGTTAGGGCTAAGAATCATGGATCTTAAGGAAAAACTAACACTAGAGAGGGGTGAATAGCGTTTTAAAGAGATTATGGAACACTTAAACAATTAACGATTATTCAGACTACTATATGGATCACAAAATGAATATCACAATAAAAAAAATCACAAATGCAGATATAAACAGAAATAAAATGCAGAAAAGAAAAGAACACATCGGATTTTATACTGGTTTGGATTACTCCTACATCCAGTTCCACGCATCGCTGGATTGCGCAGAGTTTTATTAATACTAGTATCAAATTTACAACACCCTCGATTTCACGGCTACAAGGTTAATACCAATTCCACACCCTTGATTTCACGGCTACAAGGTTCACACCGATTCAACACCTTTGATTTCACCGCTACAAGGTTCACATCGCTCCCTTTCCTTTGTTTACAGGCTATAAGGAACTACTTAATTTACAGGCTACAAGGAACACACCCTTTCCTTAACAATTACAAACAGCCCTAGAACCCTTGAATAGCACTTCCAAACATAGAGTATTTGATAGAGATTGAGAAGAGAAAGAGAATGATACAGGTTGTATTAAAATCGGCAGAGTATAAGTGTAGAAATCAAGAAATTAAAGTAGAATAATGGTGGTAAGAGATAGGTGTTAAGGATGCAGATTAAGGATCTTAAGGCAGAATTAACACTAGAGGGGGCGTGAATAGTGTTTATAAGAAATTTATATAAATCTTTTACAAACTTGGAATACTATATGAATCAGACAATGATTACCACTCCAGATATGATCACAAACACAGAAACAAACAAAGACATAGATATAAGTTAATTTAAAATGCAGTAAAGGAAAGAACTCATCGGATTTTATACTGGTTCAGATTACTCCTACGTCCAATCCCACGCAACACTAGATTGCGTAGAGTTTTATTAATATCAGAATCCAATTACAACATCCTTGATTTCATGGCTACAAGGTTAACACTGATTCGACCACCCTTGATTCCATGGCTACAAGGTTATCACCGATTCCACCACCCTTGATTTCAAGCCTACAAGGTTAAGACCGCTTCCTTTCCTTGATTTACGGGCTACAACGAACAAAAACAATAGCCCTAGAACTCTTGCATAACACTTCCAATCAGAGAGTATTTGATCAAATTGAGAAAAGAAGAAGAATGATATAATTTGTGTTGAAATTGGTAGAGTATAAGTGTAGAAATCAAGAAATTAAAGTATGATAATGGTGGTAAAAAAAGGGATGAAGAAGAAGATGAAAAAGTGATAATTTTTTTCGAAATTAACCCCTATTTATAGAGTTTGAAAGGTTTCAACATTTTTGAAGTGTTTCAAGATATGAAAAGATACTTCCTTTGAAAACTAAAAATATAACAGTTATATGTCGACCTACCAATATGCACATGTCGACGTATACATGATTTTTGAATTTTTAAAATCATTTTTAAAGTATTTAAATCAATATATATATATTATGGATATTCCTGAAACAAAACTAGTTGTTAAAACTTTATTTTTCAAGTATAAAAACATAAGAAAATATTATTTAAACATACGATTGAAATCTTTATATATAAGTGATAGAAAACTATATAATAACTGTTACTACCAAAATGATCTTGACACAAGACGATAGTGAAGGGATGTCAAATGAACGTAAGGAAGGGATGAAGAATTTGAGAGCGGCTCAAGCCGATACCCCTCCGAAAAGAAGGGGCCCAAAACCTACAGAGTATCAGCAAAGGTTCATCCGACATGGTCCACCCGCCAGGAACTAACTGATGTAGCGCCAGCACATTAAAAGAGGAAGAGTATCGGGTCAGAGCATAAAAATGGTCTATAACCGACCCCTGAAAAAATGGCCCCATAGGTGACGAAAGGGGTTACCTTCGTAAGCAACATGGGTATCACTGGAAGCTACCTTCCAGGGAGTCAAACCGGAAGGTTAAACCCAAACCCAAGCGAGGATACATGCTACTCGTACTAATCCACCTAGTACCTGAACCATCAACGGTTCTAATTCGCCAAATATACACATACATCGCGAGGGCAGGCCCCTCCGAGTACCCACGATAAAGCCTAAAGCCTACATCCGAAAGCCTACGATAAAGGACCAACAGCCAGATGCCCAAGACTAAGAAAAATAGCACCGATAGGAATCGTTCAGTCCCAACAACCTACTGGAAGAAAGACCCAGGATTCTCTATAAATAGGACCCCAAAAACCCCGTGAAAGGGGGACGAATCTTTTATCTATCAATTTAATTCCTTCCTTCTCAAGGGGAGCAAATCATCAATTCTTGTAATATATCTACAATCTATGAATGGAGAATTCCGAGTCCCATACATCTTGAGATTTGATAATCTTGTAGTATCATAATGATGAAACAAGGAGTTAACACTAACCTTTCTGATGAGGAGATCAACCAAGGCGCTCCGACAGTGGAGAAAGAGGGCTTTGTCGAAACATGAAGCCCCCCTTTTCCTCGCCTTAAAGGACCGTCGTGATTGATCCATACTCTCATGTTGAGCCTGACATTTCCCGAACATTGGAGTAACGAAATTGTACACGTATTCCTAACTCGATCCCTGTCGTGATCCAGATTCCTCTTTTGGGAAGACTTGAGATGAGAGGATTATCGAAGTTAATGAATGTTGCGATGCCTTCATCCATGAACTCAAGGGAAATGTTAGACTATTTTCTTCTTAATGGAATACACAATGTCGTTGTCATGGCTTAGAGACTTACCTATTCCAGATCCAGGATTATATCCTGAGGACTTTGAGTTATGACCACGGCAAATTTCATGAACGCATACATCGCGTACCATAATCCGGGTATCGACGAAAAATGTCGTTAACATTTTGGTGCTAGAAGGAGGGCCTGAACCTCCGACCCTGTGGTTAATTTGTCTAAGCTAACTGGGTGAATTTATCGTTCCATGATAGGAAACAATGAATTCGAAGAAATTGAAGGAACAAAACAAAGAGCTAGATCCCAACGTCACCCTCGAAGGAAATGAGGGCCCAGCACTCAACTCGAATGATAACGAGAAAGAAGCCGCGCCCAATCCACAACAATCATCAGAATCAAACTCCATGGAAGATAATATCACAAGAATCTCGGTCTTCGAAAGGCAACTTCAAGAAATGCAGGCTCAAGTCAATGTTGTCCAGGCACAAAAATCCTCAAAGCTCACTAGATCCAGTCAGAAAGAGACAAATGAATCTCCAAAAAGGAAGGCTCTTGTTCAAAAGTCAGAAGCAAAAGGGAAGCCTCAGGAAACTTCTTCCAAGAAAATGAAGTCTCATCTGACGGGAGTGGATCATCAAGGGAATCAGTGTGAGCAGGTACAGTTTGGGAGCTCCACCTCCAAAGGCTATGATCCCAAAAGGGAAAACTATGACAACACACAAGCTTACATCAGAGATGTCACTCAGAAGAATGTCAAAGACTTGCTGGGAAGCAAGGGGAAGAGAACCCAGAATGACAAGGTTAATGACAATGAAAGAGTGGCACCGTTCATTGATGAGATTATGAATACCATAATACCGTCAAGAGTCAAAGTTCTCACCATAAAATATCTAGGAACAACTGACGTCGACGATTATCTGATGGCTATCAACAACCAGATGGATCTTTACAATGATTCCTGAGCCGTCAGGTGCCTCCTCTTCCCGATGACCTTTCAGGGGGCTGTGGCGAAGTGGTATCGCCAGTATAGGGAAAACACCATTTACTCATGGAAACAATTCTCCTACGAATTCTCCGCGCAGTTCTGCATTTGCAAAGATCCAACTGTAGACTATACAGTCATCGCCAACATCAAACAGAGACAAGGGGAGTCTCTAGGGGACTATCTGAAATGGTTCAACATCGAAGCCTTAAAAGCCAAGGATTTGAATGACCACGACAAGTTGATCGCCGTACACTCAGGGTTGATTGAGAACACCCCCTTCTAGAAGGAGCTATATATCCACGGCTGCAAAGACTTGCAAGATTTCCACTTCCAAGCCAACAAGTTTATCTGCATAGATGAACTGTACTTCACGAAGAGGAAGTTCGGGCCTCGAGGGGAAGGAGGAAGGCCGAACTTCGGACGAAAGCTCTTGGAAGGGAATCATAGGAGGTCGAGGTGGGAAGACTCTAACACTAACTCGGTTTCCTTGAACAAGCCCATCTCGTATGTGTATGCTGTTGCAAAAGAAAGGGTCAACAACTTCCTCATCTCGTTCAAAGACAAAAATTACCCCGAACCTCATGCCGGCGGTAAATACTGTGAATCCCATAAAACCAACGGGCACAAGACAGATGAGTGCAAGGTATTGGACGGGATTATCCAGAAACTAATCCGAGAAGGACACCTGAAGGAGTTTGTTTCAAATAAAGCAACACTAGCTCAACGTGCAGGAGGACAGTAGAAGGTTTCGGTAAACACGATAGGAGTCACTATAGGGGAGAATAACTTGGATTTGGGGCCTCCCGCAAACCAAATCAATGTGATCCATGGGGACCACACCCTGCCGGAAGCTGTCCGAAGGCCAGGAACCAATACGTGAAGGAAGCCTTGGAGGTAATCTTCTCCGTTCGAGAAGAACAATCATTGAAGAGCGCGTGTTATGCCCTCAAAATGCATAACTTCGTGGTCTCTGCGGAAGAAATGAAGAAAGGGGTCTGTCACCCCCATAACGACCCCCTCATGATAACGACGCAGATAGGGCTTTCGGCCATTTCTAAAATATTGGTGGATACCGGAAGCGCTGTCAATGTCATTTTCAAGCAAGTCTTCGATCAGATGGGAATTTCCAAAAAGAAGCTGGAGCCTAGCAATGAACCAATTTTCGAGTTCAACAACAAAGGGTCAACCCCAGTGGATCAAATCAACCTTTTGGTTCAAGTAGGGTTGTCCCCTCTTCACGGGACTTTCAAAACTCTCTTCGTCGTGATTGATCAGCCATCCTATTACAATGCCTTCTTCGGACGACCAGCTTTAGAGGAAATGGATGCCTTCGTTTCTTCCAAATATATTATGTTAAATTTTTTGACAAAACAAGCATGGGGTACCATCCGGGGAGAACAGTTTAGCTCCCGAGAGTTGTACTTCGCAACGGTCGAAAAATACAAAAGGGATTATTCTTCGTATTTTGATTCTTCTACTGTTTTTATGGCTTCATATAAGGGATTCTTACATCCCTCATTTGAAGCCAAGGTAAAAATAAATAAGACTGACAAACGCACTAATGGTAGGTACGCTTCTTTGAAAAGAAAGAGGAAAAGGTCCAATGAGGTGAACTCAACTGAAGAGGGGGAAATTATCACAGATTTAGACTCTAGAGGAGATATCGAAAGGATAAAACCAATAGAAGAAGTAGAAGAAGTAAGTTGACTCGAAAGATAAATCGAAGGTCATCAACATAGGGAGGAGGCTAACGGAACCTCTCCGAAGCGACTTAATCCACTTCCTCCAACTCAACAAAGATGTTTTCGTCTGGACCCATTTGGACATGGTTGGTATCGATCCTTCAATTATGAGCCACCCATTAAACATTGACCCATCGATAACCCAGATCCTACAAAAGAAGAGACAATACAATCGAGACCAGATAAAGGCCTTGAAGGAGGAAGTCAAAAGGTTGGAAACTAACGGGTTTATCCGAGAGGTCCATTACCCGAAATGGTTAGCCAATCCCGTGCTAGTGAAGAAGTCTAATGGGAAGTGGAGGACGTGTGTTGATTACACAGATTTAAACAAAGCTTGTCCGAATGATTGTTACCCTCTCCCACGGATCAATCAGTTGGTTGATGCCACGAGTGGACACAAAATACTATCCGTTATGGACGCTTATTCGAGGTACAACCAAATCCCGATGCACAAACCCGATGAGGAACACACAAGCTTCTTCACCGACTGGGGAATATTTTGTTATAAAGTAATACACTTTGGTTTGAGAAATGTGGGGGCAAAATACCAAAGGTTGGTAAATAGGATGTTCCAAGAGCAGATAGGGCGTAATATGGAGGTGTATGTGGATGACATGCTAGTGAAATCCACCAAAACAGAGGATCATCTAAAGGATTTGGAAGAAATATTTGGTGTCTTGAGAAGTTACCAGATGAAGCTAAACCCTCAAATGTGTTCTTTTGGAGTTCAACCGGAGAAGTTTCTGGGATCTATTGTAAGCGAGTAAGGAATTGAAGCTGGCCCCGACCAAATACAAGCCATTAAGGACATGGAAGAACCGAAAACCAGCAAGGAAGTCATGAGCCTAAACGGGAAGGTAGTAGCACTCAGCAGGTTCATTTCTAAGGCCACCAATAAATGCGTCCATTTCTTCGATGTCATAAAGAAAAAGAAGACATTCAAATGGAACGAACAGTGTAGGAAGGCATTCCAAGAATTGAAAGTTTATATGGGAACGCCTCCGGTTTTGTCCAGTCCCGAGAAGGAAGAAACTCTATACCTATACATGGTTGTCTCCGTATATGCCGTGAGCTCAATCCTGATAAGAGAGGACAAGGGGACTCGACACCCTATCTATTATGTTAGCCGAAGGCTAAAGGACGCGGAAACCCGATACCCCGTCATAGAGAAACTAGCGTATTGCTTAATCCTCACTGCGCGAAAGCTCAGAGGTTATTTCCAAGCGCACCCTATTAAAGTTTTAACTAGCTTCCCACTCAAAAAAGTGTTTAGCAAATCGGAGACCTCGAGGAGGCTAATTAAATGGGGTATTGAGCTTAGCCAATACAAAATTGAGTTCCATCCTCGAGCAGCAGTCAAAGGGCAAGCTCTCGCAGATTTCATGAACGAGTGCACGAACTTCATTCCGAAGCAGTCGATTAAAGAAAATGACTCAAAGACCAAATGGCTACTCTTTGTAGATGGAGCGTCCAACGAGCAGGAAGCAGGGGCAGGTTATGTTATAATCACCCCTAACGGACACCGCTTGCACTACGCCATGAAGTTAGGGTTCTCGGCAACCAACAATGTGGCTGAATACGAATCCATGATAACTGGTCTGAATCCGGAATTACAGTTGAGGATACCGAGGATAGAAATCTTCAGTGACTCGCAATTAATGGTAAACCAAATAAAGCAGATATATCAAACCAAAGACAAACGGCTCATCTTATACATGAAGAAGGTAATAAAGATGCTTTCCCAGTTTGAGCACTTCTCAGTTCATCAAATCCCCTGTGAGGAGAATAACCAGGCGGATTCACTAGCTAAATTAGTCAGTTCCCAAGGAGCCCTCGAAACTCGAATAGTGCCTGTGGGATATCAGGAGATGCCCAGCATCGAACAGGAAGAATCAGAAATAGGAAAAGAGTTATTGGCTTTGACTAGACCCCAAGCCTTAAGAAGGGGAGACAAAGAAGATCGAGAAGGAAACCCCGAGAGGGAATCCCCCATAATGGAAACACGCCACCAACAAGAAACTACGTGGTTGGCTCCCATAGAGGACTATCTCCTAAGGGGGACGTTACGCCTTAGTAAGCAAGATGCAAGAAAGATAAAACACCAAGCTCTCACATTCATGATCATGGGCGGCATACTTTATAAAAAGGGACATTCACTTCCTTTTTTAAGGTGTGTAGGTTTCAAAGATGGACTCAGCCTATTAAAAGAAGCTCATGAAGGATGGTGTAGGGACCATTCCAATGTGGTTAAACTGGCCAAAAGGGACATGCGACAAGGTTACTATTGGTCGTGGATGGTTAGTCAAGCGGTTGGGTACGTCAAGAGATGCGACAAATGTCAAAAGTACTCTAGGGTGCCACGACTTCCTCCCAGTAACCTAACCACTATATTGAGCCCCTGGCCTTTCGATGTATGGGGGATAGATTTAATCGGGCCCATACCACTCGCCAAGAGAGGAGCTAGATATGTCGTAGTAGCTATCGACTACTTCACCAAGTGGGTGGAGGCGGAGCCCCTTCCGGTTATCACATCCAAAAAGGTATTAAGATTCGTTATAAAGAATATCGTTACCTGCTTTGGAATCCCACATAAGATCATATCGGACAATGGAATACAATTCGAGAGCGAAGAGTTCACCCGATTCTGTGAGAAAAATGGAATCATCAAAAATTTCTCTTCACTAGCCCACCCGAAATCTAACAGAGCTGTGGAAGCCGCAAATAAGACCATTAAGACAATCCTTAAGAAACGCCTAAATCGGGCTAAAGGGAATTGGGCAGAGGAGTTTCCTCTTGTGCTATGGGCATACAGAACTTCTACCAAAACAGCTACGGGACACAACCCCTTTTCCCTGACATATGCATGCGAAGCCATGCTTCCGGTTGGAATTGAAATTCCATCACATAGAAGGGTAGCATACGCATTTGACTCAATTAGGAGTTAAGAAAAGAATCACTAGACTTGATACAGGGACTAAGGGACGAGGCTGCAATCAGAACCGCTGAATACCAAAGAAGGATTACAAAATATAACAATTCGAAGGTCAAAGCTAGAACCTTCACTAAGGGTGAATTAGTACTGCGAAGAGTAATGGCTAACACCAAGAATCCAGCTGATGGTCCTCTCGGTCCAAATTGGGAAGGACCCCTAATTGTCCATCAAGAAGTCATACCCGGCACATATCGGCTACGTAGACCCAACGGCGATCTTGTTCCAAGGAGATGGAACTCGGAACATTTGAGGCGATATTTCTCAACCATAAAAGAATAGAGAACAAGATCTTTCCCCCAAAAAATCATCATACCACTAGGGGCATGGAAACCCTCCCAGTAGCTCGTGAGAAACCCAAAAGGGGTCGAGTTGGAAAAAGGATTGAATCCCTCGTCATCGCCAAATTGGCCGGGCCGAGGCATCCCCCGGAGGGAGATGATTGTGTTAGTCTTTCTCCTTACCCAAACCGGAGGGGGCAGGGTTAAAGCATCGAAAGCGTAAGCCGCCGTTTCACACCAGAGATGGTCGTGGAGGTGCATCTAAAAATTAGCACGCCCTGCCTTTGCTCGAACTAAGAACGTACTACCTCTGCTCGCAGAAGAGCATGTCTTACCTCTGCTTATGTTCCGCGTTACCCGCAGAAGGGAGCGCAAACCCCTATCATGGCCTACGATGGTCAGGATAGGGCACCCCTTGGAGGGGGGTGGCGTATAAGCCTCTATCAGTGCCTACGATGGCCCGTGTAGAACGTCAAAAGAATAAACCTTAGTTATGTGCCTATGATGGCCCCGTCTAAGTTTATAATCCCTTATCATCGCCTACGATGGTCAGGATAAGGCACCTTCTGGAGGGCGGTCGGGTAAGGTTTTGGGCCCTGCTTGTGGATAAGCTAGCCAAGCGCTCCGGACGCATAGGCCCAGAGAGTGGCCAACAAAGCACGTTCATCCTCTGCGTAGACAACAAAAGCCCAAGGGGAGGCTCAAGAAGCACGTACAACCTCTGCTTCCCAAAACAAATCCGAGGGGATACTCACTTTACTAATACCGGAGGGGGTCCCGGTTCTCTATACTTATACCCGAATCTGGGTCGATTTGGCGCTTTACTAATACCGGAAGGGTTTCCGGTACCCAATCTAAAGATACCCGAATCTGGGTGGATTCAGCTCTTCATTAATACCGGAAGGGTTTCCGGTCCTTAATCTAAAAATACCCGAATTTGGGTGGATTCGGCTCTTCATTAATGCCAGAAGGGTTTTAGGTCCTTAATCTAAAAATACCCGAATCTGGGTGGATTCGGCTCTTCGTTAATGCCGGAAGGATTTCCGGTCCTTAATAAAAAAAAATACCCGAATCTGGGTGGATTCGGCTCTTCATTAATGCCGGAAAGGTTTTCGGTCCTTAATCTAAAAATACCCGAATCTGGGTGGATTCGGCTCTTCATTAATGTCGGAAGGGTTTCCGGTCCTTAATCAAAAAATACCTGAATCTGGGTGGATTCGGCTCTTCATTAATGCCGGAAGGGTTTCCGGTCCTTAATCTAAAAATATCCGAATCTGGCTGGATTCGGCTCTTCATTAGTGCCGGAAGGGTTTCCCGTCCTTAATCTAAAGATACCCGAATCTGGGTGGATTCAGCTCTTCATTAATGCCGGAAGGGTTTCCGGTCCTAAATCAAAAAATACCCGAATCTGGGTGGATTCGGCTCTTCATTAATGCCGGAAATCTACAAATACCCGAATCTAGGTTGATTCGGCTCTTCATTAATGTCGGACGGGTTCCGGTCCATAATAAAAAAATACCCGAATCTAGGTGGATTTGGCTCTTCATCAATGCCGGAAGGGTTTCCGGTCCTTAATCTAAAAATATTTGAATCTGGGTGGATTCGGCTCTTCATTAGTGCCGGAAGGGTTTCCGGTCCTTAATATAAAGATACCCAAATTTAGGTGGATTCGGCTCTTCATTATTGTCGGAAAGGTTTTCGGTCCTCAGTCTAAAGATACCCGAATCTGGGTGGATTCGGATCTTCATTAATGCCAGAAGAGTTTCCGGTCCTTAATCTAAAAATACCCGAATCTGGGTGGATTCGGCTCTTCATTAATGCCGTAAGGGTTTCCGTTCCTTAATCTAAAAATACCCGAATCTGGGTGGATTCAGCTCTTTATTAATGCCGGAAGGGTTTCCAGCCCTTAATCTAAAATACCCGAATCTGGGTGGATTCGGCTCTTCATTAATGCCGGAAGGGTTTCCAGTCCTTAATCTAAAAGTATCCGAATCTGGGTGGATTCAGCTCTTCATTAGAACCGGAAAGGTTCCCGATCTTCAACCTTTAAGTCCCTGAATCTGGGTGAATTCGACTCCTTAATCTTGATCCGTCCGAGTCTGGATAGTATTCGACTCAACATCATTGTTGGAAAGAGTTTTCAATCTTCCATCAAGGCCTAAATCTAGGTCACTTCATTCCTCCACAGGGCGTCGAAAGCGAATCTCTTCAGCGGGACTTATGGCGTAACTTAACATTGGAAAGAAATTGGAAAACAAATAGGAGAAAGCCCGAAAAAAGAAGCTTGAATTGGAAAGTCGAAGACACCCCTTCACTAGGGGGGCAAATGTTACTAAAATGTTACTACCAAAATGATCTTGACACAAGACGACAGTGAAGGGATGTCAAACGAACGTAAGGAAGGGATGAAGAATTTGAGAGCGACTCAAGTCGATATCCCCTCCGAAAAGAAGGGGCCCGAAACCTACAGAGTATCAGCAAAGGTTCATCCGACATAGTCTACTCGCCAAGAACTAACCAATGTAGCGCCAGCGCGTTAAAAGAGGAAGAATATCGGGTCAGAGCATAAAAATGGTCTATAACCGACCCCTGAAAAAATGGCCCCACAGGTGACGAAAGGGGTTACCTTCGTAGGAAACATGGGTATCACCGGAAGCTACCTTCCAGGGAGTCAAATCGGAAGGTTAAACCGAGACACAAGCGAGGATACAGACTACTCGTACTAATCCACCTAGTACCTGAACCATCAACGGTTCTAATTCGGTGAATATACACGTACATCGTGAGGGTGGACCCACCCAAGTACCTACGATACAGCCAAAAGCCTACATCTGAAAGCCTACGATAAAGGACCGACAGCCAGATGCCCGAGACCAAGAAAAATAGTGGCCAACAGGAATCGTTCAGGCCCAACAACCTACTAGAAGAAAGACCCCGGATTCTCTATAAATAGGACCCCAGAAACCCCGTGAAAGGGGACAAATCTTTTATCTCTCATTTCCTTCCTTCTCAAGGGGAGAAAATCATCAATTCTTGTAATACATCTACAATCTATGAATGGAGAATTCTGGGTCCCATACATCTTGCGATTTGATAATCTTGTAATATCATAATGATGAAACAGGGAGTTAACACTAACCTTTCTGATGAGGAGATCAACCAAGGCGCTCCGGCAGCGGAGAAAGAGGGTTTTATGGAAACATGAAGCCCCCTTCTCCTCGCCTTAAAGGACAGCCATGATTGATCCATACTCTCATGCTGAGCCTGACGTTTCCCGAACATTGGTGTAACGAAATCGTACACGAATTCCTAACCTGATCCCAGTCGTGATCCAGATTCCTTTTTTGGGAAGACCTGACACGAGAGGATCATCGGTGTTAATGAATGTTGTGATGCCTTCATCCATGAACTCAAGGGAAACGTTAGCCTGTTTTCTTCTTAATGAAATACGCAATTTCATTGTCATGGCTTAGAGACTTACCTATTGCAGATCCAGGATTATATCCTGAGGACTCTGAGTCATGACCAAGGCAAATTTCATGAACGCATACATCGCATACCATAATCTGAGTGTTGATGAAAAATGTCGTTAACAATATAATTATAAACATATATACAGAAATTTATAAAGAGATATTTATAAACTAGAAAGGTTTTATGAAAACTTGTAGTTTAAATAAGAATATTTGAAATTATAATCAAATATAAACTTAGTAAAATATACATATAAATGATTTAATAAAACTATAAAAATAAGAATATTTATAAATTAGGAAATATATATTTGAAATCATAAGTTTGAAATCCTTGGATTAAAAATCATTTTGAGAGAAGTTTGAAATCAATTTGAAAATAGTTTGAAATCACTTTTGAAAGGAGATAATTTGAAAACAGAGTTTGAATGTTATTCAGAATTTTACATAATATCTAGACTCTATTACCCTGATAGTCTTGGACTCTTGAACTCTTGATATCTTGATACTCATGAGTCTTGATTCTCCTTTGAAATCTTGAATCTCTTAACTCTTGAAACTCTTACCTGTACAGTCTTCAATATCTTATTACCTGCATATAAATCATGCATATATATGTATATTCTGGATAAAAGTGTTAGTATATATTTTATAATTAATAATAATAGAAACAAGGTTGTTGTCATCAAAACATCATCAACATTCCATTCTCCAACAACAGGATGAAGAAGGAGAAGATTAGTTGTTTAAATTTCGAAAATGAGGCCTTTATATAGTGTTCCAAAGGTCACAACAGTTCTCAAACATTTCAAAATATGAAAATACACTTCCTTTTGAATTTTAAAAAAATGACGATTATATGTCGGCATGTAAGAAGTTGTATGTCGACGTATATTGTATTTTTTGAATTTTGAATCAATTTATAAAATATTTAAATTAATATATGTATTCTGGTAATTCCTAAAATAAAATTAGTTGTTAGAATGTTATTTTTCAAATATAAAAACATAAAAAAATATTATTTAAACATATGATTAAAAAAATTATTTATAAGTGATATAAAAACTATATATAATATAATTATAAACATATATACAGGAATTTGTAAAGAGATATTTATAAACTAAATAAACAAAAAGGAGTTTAAATAAGAATATTTGAAATTATAATCAAATATAAAATTAGTAAAATATACATATAAAAGATATAATAAAACTATAAAAATAAGAATACATATAAAATATGAAATATATATTTGAAATCATAAGTTTGAAATCCTTGGATTTAAAATCAGTTTGAGAGAAGTTTGAAATCAATTTGAAAATTATTTGAATTCAATTTTGAAAAGAGATAATTTGAAAACAGAGTTTGAGTGAGAGTTTTACATAATTTTTAAACTCTATTACCCTGGTAGTCTTGGACTCTTGAACGCTTGATATCTTGATACTCATGAGTCCTGGTTCTCATTTGAAATCTTGAATCTCTTAACTGTACAGTCTTCAATATTTATTACCTGCATATAAACTCTGCATATATATATATATATATATATATGTGTGTGTGTGTGTGTGTGT
Organism: Allium sativum; assembly: GCA_030737875.1. NCBI lineage: Eukaryota > Viridiplantae > Streptophyta > Magnoliopsida > Asparagales > Amaryllidaceae > Allium > Allium sativum. The sequence continues at coordinate 741,172,696 of CM060916.1, read as the reverse complement.
GTGTGTGTGTGTGTGTGTTCTGGATAAAGATGTTAGTATATATTTTATAATCAATAATGATTGAAATAAGGTTGTTGTCATCAAAACATCATTAACATTCCATTCTCCAACAAAATCAATACTAGAGGGGTATGAATAATATTTTCTTAAATTTGTGAATCTTTTAGACATTTTTTCAATTATGATTATGGGTACATGAATATAATGATCACAAAATCAAATAAGTAAATAAAAGTAAAAAAGTGATAAAGGAAAAATATACAAGAAATTTTTATCTACATCCAGTTTCACACTGCGTATAATCTTTATTAATATCAACAGTTACACTTCCTGATTCTAATGCCACAAGGAGTCACCCTCCAGAGTACCACCCTCTGGGCATGCCAATCTGATTTGCGGGTCACAGATACGCAATTTGATTTCTAAGCAAACAAGTCAGTCCCAATTGCTTTAGGCATGCACAATCAAACCTAACAAGATTTGAGACTACCTAGTCACACCTTCATACAATTTGAGTAGTTTGTACAACCGAATGCAGACTTGGATCTTTCGATCTTGATTACAATTGCACTTATAACTCTGGTATACACTTTGATCTCTGTAGAAATGGAGAGAGTTTGATGTAGAATGAAATCAAAAAGGAAATAACTTGATTCGACTGATAATTTGGTAGAATATAGTTTAGGAATTAAGATTTTCGAGAAAGTAAAAGGAGAAAAGAAATATGGAGGAAGTTGTTTATTCTCGTTTCTGGAAGAAGGTTATATATAGTGGTGAAGAGTTATGACAGTTAGATGCAAGCTATCACGAAAATGCACTTTCTTTCAAATTTAAATTTTGAAAAAATATTTTTACATATCGACAGATGTCATACCCCTATGTTGAATTGTCTTAGTTAAAAAATAAAATTATTTTGTTTTAAAATCGTTTTAAAAATAAAAATACATAGATAACGTTTTGAAACTTTGTAAACATATTTAATCATGGTAAATGTACAATTTAAGTATAGTGATATTTAAGAAAACTTATTTACAAATATTTAAAATAATTTAAGTGAAAGTATAATTAATCAATATATAATCAAATATATGAAAAGTAAAAATATAAATATTAAAACTTATAATATTATTAAATCATAATAGGTGAGTTTAAAAAGTATAGTTTAAAATTAAAATATTAAGTAAAATCAAAATCTAAAGTATAAGGATAAAAGTATAAATATAAGTATATCAAGATCTAAAGTATAATATCAAAAGTACGAGTATAAAACAAATATATATTTATTTACGAAAACTAAAGTATAAAAAAAGTATAAAATTGAAAATCAAAGTATAATTATCAAAGTAAGTATAAAATAAAAATTACTTTAAAAGTATAATTAGTCAAATCAAAACAAAATAGTAAAGTATCAAAATTAAAGTGTAAAAGTTGAAATATTAAAATCTAATAAGTATAAGGTATTTCAAAGTAAAGTTACGACAAAAATTCCTTTTTGAAAATGTTTGAAAGGATTATTTGATAAAAAAGGTTATTTAAAAACTTTTTGTAAATACAATTTGAAAAATGGATTAAAAATATATTTTGAAATTAGAAATATTCTAAAATCATTTTGTAAAAATTGGATGGAAATCAGATAAGTGCAACCTGAGTTTTAACATAATTTCTAAGACTCTATAATATCTCGATTTCTTGAACTCTTGAGTCTACATATTCTTGAATCAACATTCTGAATCTTCAATCTTGATACTATACAGTCTTGATTATCAATTACCTACATAACATCATGCGTTATATATATATATATATATATATATATATATATATATATATATAATTTTCAAATATATATATATATATATATATATATATGTGTGTGTGTGTGTGTGTGTATGCATTTATATATGTGTATATATGTATGTACGTATGTATGTATGTGTGTGTGTATATATGTGTGTGTGTATATATGTATGTGTGTGTGTGTGTGTGTGTGTGTGTATATATATATATATATATATCTTGGATAATGATTAGTAAATGTTAAATATAAAACCTGATGTTGTTATTATCAAACTACCATCCACAATACTAACGCTCTGGACGCGAGTAGGGACCAATGGTATATTTAGGCACTAACTCTATTTACTTTGGACCCTCAACAAGAATCATTGGGTTGCGATGATATCCATATAGGGGTCAAATATATAGAGTAAATCGATGTGAGGTAAGGTGAGTTCTACACGAGTTCAACCATACTGGATGCGGCTCGTCTTCTATGATATGCTTAGATGATGACTGTTTATTTTGAATCCTAGAAGCGGGTAATTGTTTGTAGAGGACATCACCCATCAATAATGACAATATTAATTTGCATTGCTTGGTTATTTATTATTGCTATGTTGTGTTTCTGCTATAGTGGTTGATCAATATTATACTTATGTGTCATAATGTAGACTTATATTAGACTTACATTATAACACTTTCATTACTACTTCATTAATATTATGTATCAGTCACATTATATTAGTTATGTTGACTCATTGTTTACAGAAGAAAAGTAGGTTAATGTATGATTACTAATCTTTAAGATAGACATATTACTTGTTTGTAGACACTGGATAGTCCAGATTGTCCTAAGTAATGTTTTTGGAAAGAACTGGTTATACCTTAATAATTTCATGTTTATTTATATATAGTTTTGATATACGATATTTTTAGTTAGTTCTCTCCACACCAACAATTATGTATGATCTGTTTTTTTGCTTCCATCTATTTATATCAAGCCAACTCTCAAGTACTCGATTGAGTTTGGAAATAAGATATTGTTGGGGATACGCTTTCAATATAGCTGCAACACTCTATGGAGGCAATGTTTATACTTCATTTATATACTAAATATTGTTGTAGTGCAAGATGGATGTGTGTTTATGCATAAAGCTTGATGTATCAGATATTTTATTCACAACTCTGTCTGTATGGAGTTTGTATTCTGGCTTTCTGTATTGATAAGTACTTCTCGATTATTTTTGCCAGTGCAATATCTTATATATATATTATTATCATGTTTTGTCCATGTATATTAGTATATTATAAGTAATCATTCAACTGTGAGATTCTATCGATATACCTTAATATAATATTTGTTTAAATTATCTTTTCCCGACAATATATCTTTTGTGGTATTTGGAAGTTAGACGTCATTCGATGCCAACTTGAGGATATTACGAAGCACGAACGGTTACACTTGTAATACTGAAATGTATCTTTGTTGGCCTAACGAAGTGTATACAAGAGATCACTTATATTATGCCATTTACCTTGTGTCATCGAATAGTAAATTCACTCGTAGCATGGATGTTGGGTCAGGACATAGTTTGTAAAGAGGAATTTCTTAAATTATTTATAAAAATAAGTAAAATCTCCTTACTTTTAATTGTATATATTAAACTCCTCAAAATTACAAATATAAAATCAACTGAATTTATCATAGTACAAAATTAGTATATTAAAATATAAATCCAAATTCAAAACATCAAATTAAGTATAATAATGACGATTTAAGTTGTTAACACTATTTAAATGCAAGATACAACGCAACAAACAAAAAATCAATATTACCGTTCTTATTCTTCTTTTTATTGAGAATAAAAGTGAGTTTATTCAAGCAAAGCATTCATTTTGAGTTTGATGTCTCAACATTCGAGCCGAAAACCATTAGAACTTCAATTAATTGTCTTATCATTTGTCACTTAAGCTAATGTTTATTTATATAGCAATAGTGATACTTTTTTAGAATACAACACTTATTTTGATGTCACATAATGCAAACCCATAACCTATAAAATTCAAGTAAAGAGCATCATATCATTGACACAATTGAGCTATGGTTATTTTGATGTGGTTCTTTTCTAAAATTAATAATATTTGAACCTCAAATTTGTTATTATAAATCAATTCATCATTTTTATAAATATAAACCAAGTTATTTTGGCTAAAACATACAAATGTAAAATAGTTATGCATATTATACTATAAAAATACAATGAATTAAAAGTATGATGAGTAGATTGCGTTGAGAGAATGCCACATACAACAAAAATAATCACGGAACAAACAAAAAACAAAATAAAAGTTATTATGAACCTAGGTTCTACGTTTAGCTTGATTTAATTGCCATATAATACCTTTTCTTCGAAGAAATTTTTAGGTTCCGCTTGAGAGCTTATTTTCTATAGAATTTGATTAGCATCATTCCCCGAAAGGTTAAGCACTTTGACTTTAATGCAAAAAAGTCATAAATTCAAAACTTGCGCAGCATGATCCGGACTTATATTGACATGCATATTGCAAACTACTTAAGATTTGTCTAAAAAAAAAAAATACAAAACAAAAAAAGTAAACCTCCTTGTAAATGTTTTTCCACACGGTTGTTATTGATTATAAAATTGGTGACGTAATATAATTTTAGTAACAATTCTCAATCCATCAAATCAAGACATTCTCAAAGGATAAACTTTTCCTTCCAATTATGCCTTACTAATTATATTATAGGATCAATTTTCAAAAAGCTAAAGAATAAATACAAGAACAAATATGTAATTTTACTTCAATGAAAAACTCTCAAAATCAATATATGATAAACTTCCAATCATGCTTTGATTGATTATATACTTCATGTAAACTAATTAAAACTACTACGATCATTAACGATCAAAACCGATACTCAATAAATCTTCCATAATCAGTACCACAAGATTTGCAAGCATAGCCATAAGAAAACAGGGACCCTTTTTATACACGACAGCTGATTTACAATTTAGACCAAAAAAATTGATAGAAGATCTAAATTTTTTTTTTCAGAAAAGAAACAGGGAAAGAAACACAATTTCCACTGTTGTAAAATTAAATATTGCCCAAATTCATGGTTCGATTCAAAAACCTTTCCGATTGGAAAATTCATAAACCTAATTAAAACCAGTTTAATACCCCTATTTTAAAATATTGTACCATCAACGTATTCACAAATTGTCATATCCATTTCTATTTCAGCAACAGCTGGCAGGGTGACCCTCAGAAACACATATTGGAGTCCGATTTTGTTCACACTTTTTTTTTAAGCGTGAACAAAACACTCGGACCCTATTGGAGGAATTCAGGAAATCCATATATGACCCACCAAATTCCTCCAATAGAAGGAAAGTGTTTTGTTCACACTTAAAAAAAATTGTGAACAAAATCCTATTCCACATATTGCCACCAGCACAACTCAGCAAATATTCTACAGTAGGAGGTTGTTCATTCTGTTTTGGACAGTGTGAACAAAACACCCACCCTTGATTGGTGAAAATCAGGGAGATCCACATGGACTCCTCTGATTTCCACCAATAGGATCAGGTGTTTGTGAACAAACTCTGACTCAATATTTTATGTTACTGACTACTCCAACAACCATGGAAAATGATTGATGTGTATGTTGTCAAGTCTATAATCCCAACAGCTGATGTGACTATTTAGCTAAACATTTCATATATCAATTTTCTGACTCTTAACATTCTACCTACCTACAACAACAAGCATCCTGGAAACAGCAACTATAGAGGAGAAGCTATCATGATACAATTATTAGAATATACATATATTAATTTGCAATCCACCCAAGAACCCACTAATGACCAATGACTAATCACACCTTATTACTCAGAATAGCTACTTATTGTTTTATAAACAGAGAGTCATCGACAAGTTGTACAACCTAAAAGCATAAAATATACGTACTAAAAGTGCATATCGACCATAGGATTAGACTCAAATAAATTACCAGCAAAGTTTACTGTCAAAAGTGAAGGAAATCCCATCCCTTCATGTTCCCAAACAAGCTCAGTAACATGCGGCAGAGATCTAACATCAAGGTACCTCAGCTGCTTGCACTCAGTTATTACTATTCGGATTCCAGCTGTGGTAATTCTAGGCAAATTGTTCATCTTCAGAACCATCAGTTTTGACTCAAATTTACCCTGAGTTAATCCGAGAAAAGCAGCGTCTGTCACTTTATCGCACCCAGAAATATCCAAAGCGATCAAGTCTTTGCAGTTTTCCAAAATGCAATGCACAGACGAATCTGTGATATTCAAGCACCAATCCAACCTTAAAATTCTAAGGCTTGAGCCTAAGGAAAGGCTTAATTTTTTTACAGATTCATCGGTTATATCTCGGCATCCACCAATGATTAGACCCTGAAGACTGTGGCATGAGTTAGATATAGAAAGGATGGATTTATCGCTTATGTTGTAGCATTCCAGGAGCTTGAGAGTTTTTATGGAAGTGGAACATGAATCTAGAAAATCAAAGACTCCTTCATCGCCTATTTTCATGCACTTACTGAGGTCTAGGTACTTTATGTGGCGACAGCCTTCGACTAGATTTGAGAGACCAACGTTGGTTATGTTTGTACATCCAGAAAGAACCAACTCTTCTAAATGGGGGCAGTTTTTAGATAGAGACTGAAGCAGTTCGTCAGTTATCAGTCTACAGCCCAGAAGTTCTAGTTTACTAAGACTGTGACAGCTGGAGGCGATTGCCATTAATCCTTTGTTGCTTATTTTTCTACAACACGAAACGTTTAATGACTGTAGGGACGACAGGCTTTTTCCAAGGGATACCAATCCAGCATCAGTGATACCTAATGAGTCAAAAAATGATTTTAAATATTGATTTAAAAAAGCATTTACAGGATTTCACTTGAGCGAAAAATAATTATTCTAAAGCTTTTTTTTTTTTTTTTCGTGGGGTGTGGATTTTTAGTTGTTAAAATTAAAGGGTGACACTCAAAACTCACATCAAACAACACACTTGTTGGAAGTAAATATCCCCCTTTGAAAGAAAGAAATTGCTACAATTTGAGTATCAAGAAAGAAGATATTGCTTGCCTGCTGAACAGTTGGTATGTGCAATTAAAGTGTTTTCCGTAATTGCAAATATCAGTAACACTTATGGTTACTACGTATTTCATCAAAATATCTGTAATGCTAGCGCTAAGGATAAATTTTGTTTTTCAAACTAAATATAATCAGTGTGGTAAGAAGACAATATTAATTATTATTTCACACAGAAATATGTTTGACATGATTTTTTCAGTTCATTGTCCAGTGCAGAAATAATAAAACTTACATGGGTTCTCAAACAAATCTGTTATGCCAATTGTATGAAAACTGCCATCAAAGTACAATATGCATGCGGTGAGACAACTGAGACTACTAAGCTTCCCGTAGTACACCAAAAATCAGTTTCGTTCTCATATCTATTTGCATTTGTATTAGATGAAATAACATGGTAAATTCAAGAGGATATACAATGCATGGTGTATGCAGACAAAATTGTACTGACTGAAAATTCAAAAGAAAAGGTAGAACAGCAAAAAAAAAAAAAAAAAAAAAAAAAAAAAAAAAAAAAAAACCCAAAGGCTTGAGCCTTTATTAGGTCTAGAATTGAATACGATATATGCAATTCTTGTGAAAATAAGTTACACAGTACAATACAGTACATTTACAAAATCAAAACCAATAAAAAGGGATGTTATATAGGATCAATAATACAAGGAGTTAAAAAATGACATAACAAATCAAATTAACACAAATTAGATAAAATGGAGACAAGCTAGTGAAATTTTATGTGATAAGAAAAACAAATACAGCAAAGGATAATTTGTGCAATTAGACCAATATAACTGTACAAAGCAGAACGGACTTAAAAGAACGAGAAAAGAAAAATCACACATATAGAATAAATGAAAATGCCAGGAGCATCTCCAACAGCTGGATGAAGACAAAAAATTGGAAGCAACTTTTTTTTTTTTTTCCTGATTTACCATGTGCCAGCAGTCGGAATTCCAGCATGGATAAGTAAAGAAAGTGGGAACTTTTCCTTCTTTTTTAACGTGAGTACATAAACAGGGTGTTCTCAGAAAACCATTTTATGATTCTACTGCATATTTTAGCCACCATATAAAAAAATCTCAATGAGTCTCTAAAACCCGTTTTTAGCCTTAAATCGGTTTCAAGAACCCTTTTTTTTTAAAACAATAATAATAAACAATAAATCAGAAGAAGAAAATTTACGTCCTACTGGAGAAGTGGGAATTCTTCGTGCTCTTTTCTTATGTCCTCATGCTACAAATCCGCATCCTACTAGAGATGCTCTAAGGAATAAGATGAAGATAACTAAAGAAGACATAGTTACAAACAAGAAAATAAATGTCATACTAGAAATGACTCCTAAATAATAAGAAAAGAAAAAAAAACATTTAGATGCTATGATCACACACCGTGAAAATTATAACGCATTTGTAAGGAGATAGGGTAACATTAACATATACATAGAAGGAAAATATGAAGGAGAAGATCAAGAGTAACATGGAAGGAAAACAGTAAAAATAAACTAAACAGTAAGAAAAAGCATGGTCCATGATGAAAATTTATGAAGAAAATAGACTTATGCGGTCCACCTCATTCATTTGGGAGAAATCAAAGATGATGATGATTATATCGTTTGTTTCGCGTGTTAATGATTAAAAAACTGGAAACTAATAGCTTTTTTTTAGACAATTACTTAAACCTTTCACAAAACCAATTGGGGTGGGGGTGGGCATGGTGTGTGGGAGTGTGTATTAGTTATTTTATGGGACTGTTTTATATTTCAACAGAAACTCGGTTTTGAAAGCTACTGTCGGAAACCTAATAATCAGCTTGTCACCCCAACATTAAATAAATGCTTTGGTATTACAACTTACAGCGCAGAGATCAATATATGTAACAGAGTTGACCTTAAAAACCAATTAATGTATGCAAAGTACTCAACCACTTCACTTCAAAGCTACAACAACTTCACCCGTTATAATTTTGATGCTTTGCATCAGTGAACAGACCTAATGATAATGTCATGCCACAGGTAGACCATTGCGTTATCCATATTATCAAACCCTGAAGTATAGGTTGACGTTAACAGTTGATAGTATATATAATGGAGTGAGAACTTCAACCATGCAGACATGAACTTAGTGTTCTTTAGCATTTTGAATGAATACTATAATTTCGAGAATTTGAAGTTAAAATTTTAGATTGAGAAGAAAAAAATCAAATTACAAAACCCCTGCAACTCAATTGCGACTTGCAAGAATATATAGCACTCAAAATATCACAGGAAGTGGAAAAAAAACTCAAGAGGATCTGTAGCTTGGAGGGAGTGGGGAAAACCCACCAAAATAAGCATGGAGCGAGTGGAAAACACTGACAAACCACACCCACTTGAAGCAAGGTTAACATGGATTTTCCACTAGCAATATGGTATAAGTGATTTCTTTTAGAATCAGAATTCATCCAAACGTGGTTTCATACAAAACATCACTTGTTCCAAGCAAGGCTTCATATAGATCCTTGCTTGATCCGAACAAGGTATGGAGGTTTCATACAAAACTTTGCTACGTTGAAACAAGGTTTACTATAAAACTAACGTGAATGTGATTTTTATAATAAAAACTGACACCAGAAGTTTAATCTTTTAAGAAATAGGGTTATTTGGAGGTTTGAAAAAACAGCGGGTTGTGCGGATTTTGATAAAATAAACGAGGTGCATGACGCAAATTTTGGGATGCAAATTGAGCTAAGCCATTATTTTTACTCAAAGGGGTATATGTGTAAACTGCCAAAAAAGGTTTTGCAGAATTTACCAAAAAGATAATTTTCGTACCTTTACAGTTGTGCAAGTCGAGGGTTCTAAGCGACTTGAACCCGGTAGCAACAACAGCAAGATCCGAATCAGATACGCCAGGGTAAAAGGATCTAGAAGCGCACTGTGAGAGATCGAGTTCTAGGATGTTCGAGAAGCGTACAGCCATCCGGCGAAGCATCGCGTGGCCCGCACGTGCACGGAGGCGGCGGCGGTCCGAGCTCTGCAAGTGGAACCATCGCTTGCACACAAGGCCAAAAGTGTCTTTCTCTTCCTGGGATTTGAGCTTGTTCAGAATGAAGAGGAGAGCGTCGTCTGTTAGGGTTTCGTTGATTGTTCTTGCCATTGACAATTGATTTTAAATAGATTTTTTTGGGAAAAAGTTTTTTCCTTTAGTTGTGCGCTTTGCACCGCCGTGGGCTTTACAGAAATTTTGCATTTCCTACCTAACCTTACAGCGAGCATCTTTATGTTCCTATCCGGCGCGAGCTGATATAAGAACAGGGTGTTATATTCACACCTCTATTTGCACTTCTGGCCACTAAAACTAAAAACACCTCAAATATTTCAAATTTCCTCTACTGGTCACCATCTAAATTAATAACTAAAAAATGCAGAGGCCACCAACTCCTTCTACACGAACGCTTCTTTTCTCCCTTACATCAATGTACTCTGCGAATGAAATACCTAAAATCAAATAGTTATAAAAAAACATAATCCATATTCATAACACATTAGCAAATTTAATTTTTATAAGTGAGTACTTACTTCGTCGGTTGTGAAATGATTCATCAAATCAATATTTATATCTTTTGAGTCATTTGATCGAACATCTTGCATCATATTATCACAACAATCATATTTATCGTCCAATTTAACATCATTCAAATACTCCATCTATCAAACAACAACAAAAAATTAATGTATCAATTTGTAAAAAAAGATACATAAGTTGTACGAATAAAAACCCTAGAAGTCAAAACTTACATTGTTATTCTCTATTACAAAGTCGTCAAATTTAATGTTCTCCAAAATTAAAATTTCCAACGAAGCGGGAAAAATATCCTAAAACGCAATGTAAAACCCTAACCATTAAAAAAAAACCTAACAACATATTTTATAACAGAATAGAAAACAATAAAAATCAAGCAATTCTAACATCTTTTTTATCTTTATCTTCCATCTCTATTAGAGACAAAAGAATATCTGTTTTTGTTAGGGTTTAGGATTTGAAATTGTAGAGAAGTACGTGTTTTTCTTAAGAGAAGTACAGTCGTGGGTAACTGAGTGAAGGAATAATATATGGTAGCCAGAAGAGTATAAAACATAATCATTTGTATTAAATTCAGGAAGGTGGTCAGAAGTATCAACCGGGGTGTGAACGGTAGCACCTTAATAATAACAATTTAACAAAGGGCATTTTATATAATTTATTAGTATTTTGACTCTTCAAGGTGCCAATTAGTCTTAGGTACCGTTTGCAAGTGCAACTGACCAACCTAAGTCAGCGTCTACATCGGGAGTGGGATTCACACTTTTACTCATTCAAAGTGGAAAGGTTGGGGAATAGCTGTTTCCGTCGGACGCGTGACGCGTCAGAACGCCGAACGATTATTCCCCAACGTTCGTTTTCCCTTCCTTTTCTATATAAACCTTACCCATTTCACCATTTCCCTCACCAAACCAGCCCAAATCCGATATTTCTCCATTTTTTTCGCGAATCTACGTCAACATTTTCAGGTAAACGTTGTTATTTTCGTGATTTTCATCTCAATAGCTATCACATATGTTTTTTTTTTTTTGAATTTTTTGAAAAAAAATTCCTGAATGTTAGCTAGCCAATCGTCTTCTATCTGCACATTAGTCGATTGGAACGACGAAAGAACCAATGATTTTATTGATATGTGCATGGAGATCTTGCCGCAGCGCCAAGGTTCTCTATCACAATGGTATGAGGATGTTGCCACGCTTTTCAACCAGCGCACTAACCTCAATTACAATGCAAGCCATATGAAGAATAAATTTGACAGCCTCAAGAGGGACTGGTTTTCGTGGCACCGGCTACTACAGATTTTTGGCGGGTATTGGAACGAGGACATGCTAGGCAAAGTGTTGGTCCGTCTTATTCTGCTTCTCCTTCCATGTCAAAGGACGATATTATCGTTGCGTGCATGCTTGTTGCTCGCGATACGGACGACTATGAGGATTGGGAGGTGGCGGTGTGCGTGAAGGAGTATCAAAGCAGAGGGCGCAACCCTTTTCTTTCTCTGCTAGACAAGTTGGAGCAGCTTAGAAAATGTGTTCGTTATTCTGTTGATAAGCATATGAGAAATGCTCTGTAGTGTTGTTTTTATATTTTCTGTTTTTAATTATGCATTTTAATTTCTACACTATGTATTCTGCACTTCTTTGTATTTTGAATTTTGAATTCTGCATTCTACTGCTTTATTAAACACAAACAAATAAATAATAAATAATAACAATACTCATTTCAGTTTTCCCCTTTCGAAAAAAAATGCATTCCCCGTTCGTGAAAATGCCTCTTCCCTAGCCCCTTTCAAATACCCCTTCCAAATGTCCCTTTCGGTTCGTTTGCAAACGCACCCTTAGTAATCTTCGGATAGATGTTAATGGTTGGGCTAAAAGGATGGATAATACATGCCTCTATAGTAGTGTGATGATGATGTGCTTTGAATCGAAACAAGTCTTGGCGATACGAATAGACTCAATGTTGCTCTTAGCGAATGGTCTTTATCCTTTTCTTGAGTTGTGTATACCAAGGAGTATGTCATTTTGAATAGTTGAAATGTTTGATTGAACTCTGACAGTATAAGTAAGTGGTTCCAACCGCGTCTACGGTTTAGTTTACTAGTTGGAATCCAACCATCTGAATTGGATTTCATCAGAAATTTCCAAATGAACATCTATTCTCTGTCAAATCAAGAAATTAGTTATTAATCACTAACTCCTACTTACACTTGAGTGTAAGCAAGTTGTTATCGGTTTAAAGTTGCCAATACACTCACACGCACATACGTGATTTTGCATGATACGCTTGGAATTTTCTGTAAATATATATCGTAACATTTATGCATATAGTCATACGCTCATACATGTTGTAACGACCTGAATTTTTGACCATTCAAGTCAACAATAATTCCCACATGTCGACTCAAACAAATCCAAAATACAGATAGTTATTGGGGTAAATTTAGGAAAAAGAAAGAAGAAAACGATCGCAGAATCTTACAGTGGAAGGACAAAATATAAATAATAAAATAACAGTTCATGAAGCTGCTAAAAAATAAATTGATTATCTATTATAGTAGTTATCAGAGTTAAGCTATCATACAACATGCCAAATTATGCAGTGAAACAATACTAGTAAATATGTGGGTCAAGTTCCATCTTCATCTTCATAACGATATCTTCGATAACTTAAAACTCAGGCTGACCTGAGCACATCTGAAAATAAAAAAAATACTCAGATCAGAACTAAAATATTTTCATATCAGTCAAACAAACCAGGTAACAATATGAGTGTCATAGCGTAAGAGATGCTTACGGTAATTCACGTCTCCTATCCAACGTGTTCGTGAGTGCAATAACTTAAGAGATGTTATAGGAATTTCCATCTCCTAAGGGTCCATTAAACTAGATAATATATAATGCAATACGATGTATACAATAATGTCTATTAGTAAAGTAAAGTATCAAAATAGCATAAGCGGGATCACCATTGTTACCCTTACAACGTTTATATATTTTCGTAGTCTATACAGTACTGTAAACCCCTCCAAACCGCTGGGATACTCAGGGAGCACTTCATTGGTACGGTACAAACCAAACTCGTAGTGGGCTCGTATGTAGCATGTGACACGACATAACAAGGAATGTCAGGGTAGATACACCGTTTGCAGAGCCTGTGATACCCCACATCCCTTAACGTCACCCACTTGAGGATGCACCAAGGTTTGTGAAGCGTATAAGTATAAAATAACAACACAAAGACTAAAATTCACAAGATAAAAATAGAAAACACAATGAAAACTTTAAAACATTTATTAAATAAGCAAGTCAAACCATATTACTTATTACATTTAAAATACCAGAGAGTCATCATCATAAAACAAACATGTTGTCTCATGGAAATATCAGAGTACATAAGTAAAACCATAAAAACTATCCCTCACATAAGTCAATATAATGATCAAATAACAAGAACTTAACCAAAACATGAATTTGGAAAGAGCTTGAATCCAAGCTGAACCAAATAATCAAGAATCACTTCTTGATAGCCTCTTTTTTAAGAGTTCAAATGACATATGGACTTCACCAATACGACCGATGTTGTTCCTGGATGAGTGGTGACCATTTGATTTACACGACATAAACTTGTCCAACCAGCCAAATCTTAAATGACATTGATGTGGTATAGTCCGAACCCTATTCCGAAGATGACTCGGATTACTTTTGTAATAATTTTCGATGGCGGTACTGGAAAATGACCAAGGATCCCAACATTACAAAACATACCCTACACTTATATGACATGATGAAAGACATATGTCTTGCGACTCACTACCCGAGGAACTTAGCTAACCTTTGCAATGACCATTTGTTATCAACCGCACTGATGACGATCGGATTCCACCTGATAAGTGCTAAAGCAACATACTTTGGTGCCCAGAGTCAGGTACTAATTAAAACTCCAGTGGCCATGATCGGGCCTATGGATCCTCATAAAGATGACTGCAACTTGACTGCTCATCGACTACCATGCAACCTTAGCCTAGAGATGAGAGCTTGATATTAAAGCTGATAAGAATTATCCAGCTGTTATAACAGGCCTTACAATGACCTGAGGCATTTGGAAGACTATATAAATGGAACATTGAATTGGACTAATTCGACGATGCTTATTTCCCTTGGAAGGTCATTCCGGGATAAACATCGACAAATCTCATTTCCAAGTTCACTGAACCGAATAATGCTTCAATAGCAGTAGCCAACCGATTATTTAACGGAAGTTGCATATGAATGAGACTTCTAACGGTTAATGTTCTGGTAGTAGAATGTGAAGATTCACATTTTTCCTCCCTTCATTGGCCGTTGGTCGATTGACTCATGCCCCAGACGTAGGGGGAAACTCAGAAATCTTAGCATGAATCACTCATGATTCCATTATCTAATCCAAAGTTGATATATCATTGCCTTGCATAACCGTATTTTTATCCGAAGTATGGTCGATTGTTGTAGTACTGCCTGAAGCTTGGCAAGTTAAAAGTTTGAAACAATTAAGCTTGGATGCAGATTGATTGTCTGCGCATCAGCTCTTATTCCGGATATGGGACCGAAGGCATATCTGCGGATGGAAGAATATGACTATCTCCCTAGCAGCCACATCCTACTTCTTGGCATGGATAATGCGAAGTTTCTATAAGAGTGAAGTCCTTACTCTCCTGCCGATTTCCATCATAGCACCGACCAGATGAGATGCTACTATTAACGGTCTTGATCTGACTATCTGACCCTTGTTCCTTGCCATTTATGTAAGGGAAAGAATGCAATTCGAGATGTAATCTCATTATTCGCTCGTAGAGTCCGCTCAACTACCTTTACCATTCCAAGACCCCGATCAAGGTCTATTTATTCTTGGAACTACTGCCCCACCATAATCTGAAAAGATATCCTTCATTAGCTAAAGACTTTTGCAGTCATCTCTTGGCAGAGACAGGACAAAGCAAAATGGACCTGCAAAGAACATGCGATGCCATTTTCACTCAGAATATTACTCATTCCTTTAACAAGATTATTCTTTAACTATGTCTCTTATCTTTGCATACATTATGAGTTACTGATGTGACTAACTCATATAAATTTATGTATGGATGGTGTAGGAACCCAGAATCTAGTACCGATCAGACTTCTAACACCCACATGCAGAATTACGGAGCACTTCCATAATGAGCCCAACTGAACCGCTCATTTACAAAACCATGCCCTCCGTCTGAGGGAAGATTTATAGCTTAAGGTGGATCTGATATGACCATCCACTCCTTAGCTCATGCATGGCATACCTCAAGAAAATTATGCATCGATCTCTACACTTCGAAGTCAGAATTCGACTCCAGATGGATGTGGTTCGACTGTCCATATGGCTAGATCATGTGCTCGACGCCATTGAATTACATCAATCTAAATGGAGGAGGCAACACCGCCTATCAACATATTCGCTTCATAATCATGCATCTTACCTTTACGTGCTTCCCGAGTTATTGACATGACTAACTCATGTAAATTTGTGTATGAATGATGCAGGTACCCATAGTTTGGAACCAATCAGAACTCCTGTAGCTTGATCTGAAGGATACAAAGCTTTGGCGAACGTGATTCGACTGTTCATCTACTTACTCTTGGCCTGACACCAAAAATTTGACATAGATGGAGTTCGACCATTCATCTGTTTGCTTTTTCCCCTTGACGTAGGGGCAAGAGAATAAACACACATGACTTCGACATGTGTTATCTATGCATGGGCATACTAATGGGTCCTCCTTGGCTTATAGCCTTCAATTCACCAGCCAAGCCATAGAAATGTATTCGGGTGTGACATGACCACCCAGTAGATTGCAAACTCCATCCCTTGATACGACGGGAAGAGCGCAATGGTGACAAGGGTGTAATCCAATAAACTGCACAATGACCTTTTTGCACTTAACGTGGAGGAAAATGATTGACATTAGGATGAATGTGAGTTGACTATTCGTCAGAACAATGCTTGTGCTCTTAAGACGACGGGCCGAATTCAGCTTGGACATGACACGATCATCCACCAGACAACTTTTGCCTTTGACGTGGGGGCAAAAGAGAAATGTTAAGACGAGGATGAGTATGACTCGACTGCTCTTCCAGTGACATCTTTAAATCTTTCCAAGCTTTCGACGGGAGGAGTATAAACTCAACATGGATGTGACCCGACCATCCTCAAGGTTGACGCGGAGGCAAAGGGAACGACGCTAAGGCAAATGTCACCCGATTGTTTCCCCGACTAACTCTAATCCTCTAAGCTTGGATAGGAGTATAAACCCAGGACAAGTATGATAGGCACACCAATATTTAAGACAACTCGATCCATAACTCTAACTATGACTAATGAAGGGAGAGTATAAAGGATGAACCACGACGTCCACAATTCTAACTCTTATGACTTGGGAGAGAGTATAAAGGACGAATCATGATGTCCATAACTCTAACCCTGATTGATGAAGGGAGAGTATAAAGGACGAACCACGATGTCCACAACTCTAACTCTCATGACTTGGGAGAGAGTATAAAGGATGAACACGATGTCTACAACTCTAATCCTGACTGATGAAGGAAGAGTATAAAGGAGGACACTACGATGTCCACAAAAACTGTAACAACCCAGAAATTTGGCGATATAAATTAATTTTTAGAATTTCAAAAATAGGAATTTCTGCAAATGATGGAATTTGGACATGAAACCATAACATTTGCGTTCATCTCGGAATTCTGGTTAACTTTCATGTTTGGAGTTTCACGAATAGAGTCCATATGAAAAAGTTACGGACGAAATATGAAAACGGACGGAAAATAAATAAACAGAATATTAAATTAATAACTTACCATTATTAACCAAGCCGACCTAGGCAGTTTGATGCCCAGGCAGTCAACAAGGGGTTCGACCGGCAGTCGACCACCCAGGTCGATCTATTGGGCGTCAAACTGCCTAATGACAACTATGTTTTAATGTGTTGTTTTATTATATTATTATGACGGATGGACGAATATAACTTAAAACTAATCTGACAATTCTAGTCCATTTCCACCCCTATAAATAAAGGGGTAGATCCTCACTTTTTTCCTATTCAAATCTATGAAGGCAGCAGAGCTCTGCCATTTTTCTTCGCCTTCTAACCTAATTTCTAAATAAAACATATTCGTATATATATCAAGTCAAATCAAAATCATATGGAATTGGGAAAATTAATATATTCAATGGAAGAGGATACTAAACGATAGATTCTTCACTCTTTTACCTTTTTCTTACATTTCTACGATCTAGAATTTTTCCCTTTTCTAGATAAATTGCAGATTTATAAGAATTTGGGATTAAAAGCCTAAAAGAGTTCAGAACTTAGAAATTGGAGGCTATAAGGTGAGTGAGAAAAAACTTATTGACAATCACCAGATCTGATTATGAATATAGTTAAGATTTGTAAATGATAAGTTATGATATGTATAAAATGAATTGTAGGATTCTTACACATTTTTCCCACATGTTCCTGTAGTTATGTCATGAAATATGTTATACATGTTACATAGCATTGTGGATCTGGAGATCAGTCCCATTAAACATAAATTAATCGTAGTTAAGTTCCAGATCTTTAGTTCAGTGCTGAAATATGAAATATGTGAAATTGTATAAAAAGGTGAAATTTGTGTATTACATAGTTATAAGAATAAAAGAAATATTCCTTATTTATGTCCAATATTGTTGGGTTTTGGCTTAAGCACTGTAAAACTTGTTGTTTTCCTCATTTTGTATAAAAAGGAATTATTTTGGAATCAAAAGAATTATGATAAAAAGGATTAAAAAGGGAAAAGTGGTGCAAAGGTACATATAAATACAAATACATATATTTGTATGTAATTTGCATCGACTATTCCAAAATAAATATATTACTTATATTACTTGTGATTTGGAAATATGTCAATTCCATAAAATAGGCATGATTTACAATGATTATGGCTAACGGTCCTTTGTGAGACTTGAAACCTTTTGTAAAGTTGAATATAAAAAGGAAATGTTTGGTACATTGATTTGACCAAATCATAAATATAAAAAATAAAATAATATATTAATAACTACGCTGACCGCACGAAAAAACATAAAAATGAATACATACATATTATATGTCTAAATCAGCGTAAAATGGTAAAATATACATTGTATGGAATGTTTGGATAAGATTCAATTATGGAATTATGTGTAAATATAATTCATTGTGAATTAATATATTTGTGGTGGCCATTTGTAGCAATCATGGAATTAATTGCCATAAGTGAGACCGCAAATCAGTAAATAACCATTGTAACCAATATTGATTAGGGAAAATAAATGTGATAGGAAAATGGTTACAATTCCTAAAATCAATTAGGATAATTGTTGGGGACCCCGATTAGGAAATTTAAATTATAACTGCATTTAGACACGAGGTTAAACTCAACTTGCGGTATAAGCCTGCCCGGAACCGACCGGCAAATCCAGCAACCACAGGTAGTTAGTTTAATGTGAGGGGTCTAATGCATAAAAATAACTGTGCTATGACATAAGGTTAAGTTCACTTAGGGAAGAAGCCTGCCCGGAACCGACTGATAAAACCAACATCCACAGGTAGTCAACTTAATGTGGGAGGCATAGTGCATAAATAAATATATAACGACCAATAAACAAATAAACATAAATAAAAGAATAAGAATAGTAATTTCCTATTGGGGTACAACAAATATATAACTTGGGACAGATAAATATTTGCCTTAGGAAAATTATGACTATTAGAGTCATAAAGGGCAATAAAAAGGAAATGGGTGTCATAAGGGAATTTATGATTGTCGTTTAAACACTAAGTCCAAATTAGGGAAGTATTAAATGAATAACCTAGGGAAAAAGGAATATAACATTCCTTATTAATAGCAATGGAAATAGGAAATATAGTTGGACTTAGTAGGTTAATAATGTGAGATATTATTAACCATATAAACCCGTGGCGCAAATAAATGGTGCACGCATAATATTTTCGTATAAAAGAACTAAATGAGAATGACTTAATAACGCAGCCTACTTTATCCCAAAAAGGGAAAGGTGTAAAAAGGCAATTGGGGTACGAACTAATAACCATCATGTATAGCCTGCTTCCTGGGTCCTAAAAGGCTAAGAGACTAGGGGTTGAAGAGTCCACCTGGGAATAGGTTTTTCAGTAAAGGGTTCTTAAATGGCATGTGTGTATGGGCCTACCCAAACCTGGAAATTAAAAGGGTCAGATATGGCCGTCTATCATATGGGAAGTAATAAGCGACTAAGGAGGTTATCCAATAAGGTCATCTAGAAGGTATAACGAACGTTAAAATACCTTCTCTCACATTATGCGGGGTAAGGGTATATGCGTGAATGATGGAAGCCTTAACCAGTAGGGCCCGTAGCTAGTGCCCTCTAGTTTATGTTAATGTTGAAAATTTTATCGAGGGTTAATAATTGACCAATAGGTCCGCCTAGGGTTTAAGTGAACAAGGAGAATCCACCCTAACTATCATTGATAGTGAGGCATTAATTAATAAAGAATAGTGAATGAGGATATATATAGAAACCCCATAATTAGGGGTCATTCTCGTAGAATTAACCAGTTAAGCTTTAGTATAAAGTCTTCACAAAAATGTGTGTAAATGTCCTATCTCGGTAATATAATTTGGGAATGCAAACTTGGAAAGAGTAGTAGAGTCGTGCGTAGACAATTAACTAGGATGGTTTATAATCACTAACCTTGTCAGGCATACAGTTTGAGTTGAACCAAATGGGATATATCTTTGTTATAATACGTGTTATACATTTCTTAATCACCAGAACTTGTTGTTCTGACCTTCCTCCTCATTACAACCTCCCAAGTTTCCTAGAGAAGGTAGGGTTCCCACAGATGATTAAGTTTGGCTTTTGGTTCTCATTCTCTCTCATGCCCGGTATTGGCAAAGTGGATTACTTTGAAAAAGGTAGTTACTTGAGTTAATACTAGTTTATCCTATCTTGTTTCCGCTACGAGTTTTCTTCTGTCGTACTCTGATTATGTTCATGCTCATTTATTGCAAGTACCAGATTACACATTCCATGCTTGGATGTGTTTGAGTTTCTATTTTTCTCGAAATTTGGGCGCAAAAAGTGTGGGGTGTTACATTTGGTATCAGAGCCTAGGTTAAATGATCAGAGGAATTGGTTAAATTTGGACTCGTGAGAGAACGTAATCATTTTTCTTTTCTGTTATTCTTCGTCTTTCTTACTTGACTTTAATTTATTTCAACTATAGAAATTAGTCATAGGACTTATTATATGAAACGTGCCTTAGCAACTAAGAGTTGGAATATGTTGAGTTCGAGTTTCTAGTCGATTCTGTCTTACCCCAAAGTACATTGGGAATCTCATCGTGAAGAGCATGAGGACAACATATGGTGGAGTCCGTTGATTTGAGATTTGGAAACTGGAATAAAATATATTAATGTAGAAAGCTAGCTACAACCGAGATAGTCATAAACTCCTGGTTTAGTTTCATTGGTAGTTCCAGTTAAGACCATTACTTGATCTAAAATGGAGAAAAATCCCATGTTAATATTTCGTATCCATTTAGGAAATATAATTACAAGGTATGTCCATTAGTTACTTCGTTAAAATTCTGAATCTACCTTTGTTGAGATATTAAATTGATTTCTTGGCCTTGTATTCGAGGAAATTTATTTTTAAAACTGTTTGAAAAATAAAAAATGGATTTCAATGGTTTTGAAATACGGTTTCGTAACATAGTTTGTGAAGATATGGTTTTAAAATTTTAATCTATTCATATTTCAAAATTTTAGAGCTATGGTGTGATTTTAATAAATATGGTCTGACTGTGTAACACCCCGTGAATTCTATAACGTTAAGCTTCACGAATTAAAGTATAATTAATTATAAATGATGAAATCAAGGGAAATGGGTTACGCCATTGCGTTCGTCTTGAAATTCTGCTTGAGATAGAGTTCAAGTTTACGTAAAACGGATATCGTATGAAGAAGATATGGACGAACGAAGTTGGGCAGAAAAACCGGAAAACGGGTCAGAATGCACTGGCGCACTTGTGAAGTGCACCAGAACAAAGTTGAACTGGCGCACTTGGGAAGTGCACCAGTACAATTTTGGCCTGGCGCACCTGCCAAGTGCGCCCAGGTCAGAAAGACCTGCTGGTCAGGCCCTGGCTGGCCTGGTCAGGGTCTGGTCGAATTCTGATGCTTGGCTGAGTCACTAGGGCTTACATGTCTCTTTCTTATTGGCCTCTCTTGAGATGGATGGTCTGGATTCACCCTAGCTTCATCGACGGCTCAAAACAATTTAAAATTCTATAAATACAACTCAAGTCTAACCCTAAATTCACATAAATAATAGAATACAAAAGCCGTCATGCTACTGGAGAGGAACTAGGAATGGCCGTCAATTAGAAGCCTAGAGACAAGCCAACAAGCCTAAGAGACGAATCAAATTAAAAGAAGATCAAAGCTTAATCAAATCATTCAACGCAACTTTGCTACCCAAAGGAGAGCATCTCCAAATCAGAATAACAGAAATCAGAAAACAAGAATTCATCACACGTTGTAAGTATAGTGACCTTTCAAAATATGAATAAAAACTGTGATGTGATTCGATGTAAACGAAAATAGAATCGTGTTGTTATAATCTTTGTGTATTGTGATGGTTCTATCATGACTTGTGTATTGATGTTTGTGGCATAAATTGATTGATGCAAGCCTATTGAACAATTGTATATGAAAACAATGGCACTTGCAAGTTTGTGGCAAAAACTAGAAATTATTCCCTTTTTGTATATGTCGATGGCATGGACTATGTATATTCCCTTAGTCTAAATTAGAATTTATGTAAACATGTTATAGACCTTCTATGCCTACATGACCCAAAACCTATGATATCATTCTTATGTTTATTGGCAAGTATAATTAGATCTATGTTTGCAAGCACTACAACAAAAACACCATATTACAACTTTAATTTTACAACGGTGGTAAAAGCACTGTTGTAATAAATGTTTTTTACAACTGTCAATTTCCGAAAGTTGTAATAAACATGTTTTTAACAACTGTGGTTTCCTAAAAGTTGCAATAGACATATTTCTTACAACTTTTCTTTTGTGACTGTTGTAATAAATGCTTATTACAACTTCTCACTCTTACCTGTTGTAATAAGTGACAATTTTAACAATTAACATTTTATAATTAGTAATTAGTATAATATTATTATTATTATTAATTTCTATTAAATAATCAATAATTGCAAATGAAAAATTGGTTGTAAACTTGTCAAAATTGGAGGTAACAATTGCAAATGAAAAATAAATGGTGGTATTTAGATTTGATCGTTTGGTAATGTTTTAATGGACGAACACGGTCATCTTAGCAAGTGAAATTGAAATGAAAAGTTCAAAGTTGAGATATAATGAAAGGCTTTATGACATTTTTTATTTTATTTATATTTTTAGATAATTGAACATGATTAAGTGATCTCATCTCAAGATCTCTACGTTGATAGTAAAAATATGTTCATACAAATTCTTTTATGAACAGTAAAACCTATGCTTGCATACAAAATCCGAGCATTGTATAATGACTATAATTAGTTCTTTTATTTGGAAAATCAGTTCATGTAGATGCACATAGCGAAATCAGTCTGATCTAATTTATTTTCTTTTTTCAGCATTAAAAAAAACATATGTGTTGGTAATACACAGGAAACCTGATGTTAGCCCATTTAAAGCCTAGCTTTTTTAACTTCTCTAAATAAACCGGCCCGTTATAAACTTGAAACAAACCCTAAGCATATAAACTGCAGCGCTTCTATCACTTACGCAGCCGCCCTTGTTCCATCTTTTCTTCTCGTATTCGTAGCCATGGTAAGTTTAACTGTAATTATCCACACAAACTTGATTTATCTTCTTGTTGATTTTGATTCCCACCCTTTTGTTATTTTTATTTTAACAGGCACCCAAAAAAGACTCGAAAGCTCCTCCTCCATCAAAACCTGCGAAATCCGGAGGTGGAAAGCAAAAGAAGAAGGTAATGATCTAATTTTTGGAGCATAATCGTGGATTTCGTCTAACTATTATGTGGATCCATTTTGTGAACTGATTAATTTTGTGGCTGTTAAAAACAAGTAGAAGTGGAGCAAAGGAAAGCAAAAGGAGAAGGTGAACAATGCGGTTCTGACATTACTGATGGAAAGTTGTCATATTTTGTAGTTACACATGATGACGGGTCATATGCTGTGCCAGGGAGGGATTATAAGGAGTACCGAGTGGATGGGTATTCACGGTGGTGAGGAGGTACGCGGTGGGGAACTGGGAGAAAGTCAAAGTTTGTCTGATTGAGGAGAATGTTTGTGAGAAGGCCGAGAAGGGAGAGGAATATTATACGGCTGAACAGTATTTTCAGACTGATTTGCTTCCTATTCAGGTAAAGGTTGCTTTCATGTTTTGGTTTAAGTATTGATGCTTGACTGTGCAGATCAAGGTATATAAGATATGATACTTTTAAGGGTACGCTTGCTCATATAGCTTTGTCAGAAATATGTTAAACTTGGACTATTAATTTAGTACTTTTAAGGTCACTCTGCGAAATACTCTTTATGATCTACTTAATCACCCGGACTGTTAATTTAATACTAAAGTATTCATTATAATATTCAAGTTTTCTGGTATGATTTGTTTGTAAATCTAATTTATCTGGTAATGCAAATCAAACTTATCTGGTATGGAGTTCCAGGCAGTTATGCTTGTAAATCCGAGCAAGTCATGAGAAAACATCTACCCAAACTTTTTAAAGAACAGCCTACTTTACTGCATGACTTGGTAAGAATTTTTTTGCACTCCCCTTCTTGTTATTGATTGTTTATGTTAAAAATAGAACTAGTCATATTCTTCTTCATTAGCAATTCACCGCATGATTTGTTTGTTGGTGTATACTTTTGTTCATAAATATCAGGTTACAAAGCTATCACCATCAATTTTGAAATCTGAAGGAGTTCCTGTTTATCGAGCAATACAAAAATCAAGAGAATTTGGTCACTTTGCGAAATGCTTGCTTGGAATGTGCGCAAGAAAACCAGAATTTGATGATTGGAATAGAGAGCTATTGACAGTCAAAAATCATCTTTGATTGATGCCATTGATCTTATGTACCCTGTATTGTGTTTTGTAAGCATATTATGTAAAAAAAATGATGAGAGTTTGAAAATATTAATAAATTGTTTTTGTTCATGTTTTAAGTTTGTTTGATATCTTAAGTTTTGAAGATAATATGTTCTGAAATGAATTCCTTTGTCAGTGATTGTATATAATTTGTGGATATATTACAATTGTAAAATAATAATTATAATATATGACAACGGTTATAAAAAATTGTAAAAATTATAACAACAACGGTGCATAACAGTTGTAATAAAAGTTATTACAACGGTGGAAAAAAGTTGTAAAATATACATTTCACAACGGTGCTGCAACTGTGCAAAAAAGTTGTAAAAGATTTCAGTCTATTACAACTTCTTAATAGACGACAGTGGCTCCACCGTTGTAAAAACCTTTTACAACGTTTTTGCACCGTTGTAATATGGTATATTTGTTGTAGTGAAGTATAATTGGATCTATGTTTCATAAACTATGCAAGTTCATGTTTATTTGCAAAATATAATTGGTTCTATGTCAAACATCATTTGGGTTTCATAAACTATGCAAGTTCATGTTGAAATAGGCTATATGATTAGATGTAGTAATTGTACATTTTTGATGAATATATAACATGCTCGTCTTGTGGTCGATATTATGCCAAGTTAACATGTTTAAACACAAGTTTGTATTTGCCTAAACTATGCCATTTCATATGTCACCAACTTAGTCATACTTTGATTCGAATGCAAGTTCACATGACCCATGTTATATGTTAGTTGAATCGCCAAATTGCAAGATCATGCGCCACACACCTTTATGTATTACATGTTCTTGATTTCCCCTTTTCCTCACGTTTATAAAGTTGGGCTGAATTGTGACAAGCCCAACACATGTTGTAACGTTGCGAACAAACGGGGGTAATAACATTGGGTGTAAAATATGAAAATATATGTTGGCATGTTTGGCACATGCCAATGATTATGACACATAAACGATATGAATTGAAATACCCAAAAATAAAAGATATGACATTTACATATAGTTGAAAAGTAATAAAATATGTAAATTTAGAAAACACGATATGCTTAACCCGAGGTTGGATTGAGTTGTGATGTAAACCTGCCCGGACCCGCCCAGCTGTCCAGTAGTCACAACAATACCTATCCAATGTGGGTGGTTAAGCATTTAGCCTAATAAGGACCCAAGGTTAGACTAAGCTACAGTGTAAACCTTCCCGGAACCGACCGGCACATCCAGTAACCGTAGCAATACCTGTCTAATGTGAGTGGTCTGGTGAGAGGCTAAGGACAGATGGTAGGGTTAAGTCAACTATAACACTTAACCAAATTCAACATGTTAACAAGAATTGATGAGTGGGGTTAGGTAAATACAAACACTTGACCACTTAACATGTTTGACTAGAAAATCCTGGTAACGAGGGACCCGTTTCAGCAGTAACCCAAAGTTAGGTATCAACGGTACCCTGAAACTAGACAGGGTGGGGCATGATTACTGGGCTGATTGTAAGCGGTCAAACGACGGCGGTGGGTGCACAGTGCAGGTCTAACGGGGTGCGGGTGTGCACACACTCCGAAGCAGACAACTAGGGCACTGCGGACACCAGTAGTATAACCTATGTCTTCTAGTTTTGTGTCGGGGCCTCCACCATGGGTCTTGATACACCCCATGGTGGGACCAGCATAGGTATCTACCATTCTTGGGGGCCGTATGACACATGTTAAAGCGAGTAGGAGCCGATCTTTAACAAGAATGGGGATCACTTCACCCTCATCACGGGGTGCCAGTTAGAATAAACTCAAGTAGGTGCAGAGATATTGTATGGGTGTGATAGTACATTTGACACTTCCTTAGCTTGTGACACTTTCCTATTTTTAGTTTACATCCATCATACCCTTTTCTTATTCACATATTGACGAGTTACTAGATTTACTCAGGCTTTATGTCTGACCCTATTTTCTTTTCGTCTTCTTTTCTTTCGTTCCCCTCCCCCCAGGTCCACAGGGAGGAAACATCTCAACTCAGTCAGGCTTTTTACAAGTACCAAGAACGTAGATGTATGATTTGGATCTTTCTTTCTCGGATAATGGCTTTGGATATCACTATGGGGATTTTTGTCACTTTATTTATGTTTTCATGCTTCTTTAATAATCAAGGCAGTTATGAGGTTGTAATGTTGAAAGTATTTTCAGACAAACTATGGAAATCTTTGTTTGATACACGTATTGATGAAATAAAAGTTTGTTTGGTTTCCGCTGTTTAAAATATGTGTATTTATATCTGTCTTGAGTTAATCTGTGGCTTTTACTTATAAACCTCCACCAAAGTTAAGGCATTCCCTTTGTGAGTGACCTTAATGGAGGTGGGGTGTTTCACTTGGTATCAGAGCATAGGTTTACCAGACAAGATAAAAGTTTTGAAAATTGTTTTCAAAAAGAAAGTTTAAAGAAGCATTTTTTTTAGAAAAAAAGTGTTATATTTATAAAAAGACAAAATCCCCCAAAGCCATGTGCCCTATCTATCCTTCTCTATCCTTCATTTTGAATCTTTCCTTTCTGTTTTAGCATGTCTGGAGACCTTAACCTTCCGGATGGAGTGCCGATTCCCGACTGGTTTAGGAGGTACTTAGAAGCAAGGGCCAATGGCGCGGGCCCAGCAGACATCCCTCCTCCAGTGGCCACGGTTCCTCCTCCTCCTCCGCCTCCTCTTGGAAATGCCTTCGCAAAAACATGTAGAGACTTCAAGGCTATGGGTGGAAAAGACTTTTATGGGACAGAATCTTTTGTTGGAGCAAGAAACTGGTTAAAGGAGACTGAGGATTTGTTTGTCATCTTTGGAGTGGATGACAGGAAAAAGATACAACTTACGGTGTGGTTACTTAAGGATGAAGCTTCCTATTGGTGGGAAGTTACTAATGCTCAGAGGGCGGTGGAAACATGGGAAGACTTCAGGACAAGGTTTGAGATGAAATTCCTCTCCCAAGCCGAAAGAAGCCTGCAAATGGAAAAGTTTCTAACTCTGAAACAGGGAAGCATGACGATCAGGGAATATGTTAATCAGTTTAATCAGCTGGCCAGATTTGGGCTAGACTTAGTAAACACCCAACACAAGAAGGCACTTCGCTTCGTCAAGGGTTTGAATGAGCCTCTACACAGCCTTGCCATGACCCATGTATCCACGGGTGCGACTTATGAAAGCCTGGTGGACATGGCGTTGCTACACGAGGAAGACCACGACAAGAAAGAAACTAAGGGGAAGAGAAGAAAGAAGGTCTACAAGCAAAGAAAATAGACTTCAAGAAAGGAGGGAAGAACAATAAGCCCCGTGAGAAGAGAAGGTGCAATTTCTGTGGCATTGTGGTCTATATATCCAAAGACTGCCGGAAAAGGAAGGCGAAGATGGGTGGTTGCTTCCATTGTGGAGAAGCTGGACACCAAGCTAAGGACTGCCCAAAGAAGAAAGGGCAGGGATAGAAAGCCAGATCCACTTCAGGGGGTCAGGTTCATGCGCTAGTGGCACCTCAGCAGGAACGAGGTAGTAATATTTCTGTAGAAAGTGTAGTCTATCTTTATGATCATCCAGTTCGTTCACTTTTTGACTCTGGCGCATCACACTCTTTTATTTCATCTGCCTTAGTAGAATCTCTGCATCTAGACACTAGTATGGTAGAAGATCCCTTAGTAGTTTCAAATCCAATTGGGGGCTCCGCTTACTTGTCAATGGTTTGTTTGGGTTTGAAAATCTCTATTCTCAGCGTTGAGTTTAGTTGTAACGCTTTTGTTTTGGGCTTCTCGGGATATGGTTTGATCTTAGGCATGGACTGGCTATCCAGTAATAGTGCCATTCTTGACTGTGAGAAAAGAGTAGTTAGACTCTTGACTCGGCTTGGTAACACTCTAGAAATTTCTTGTAATCCCTTGAATGTTGTTATGCTTAGTTATCTAGAGTCGCTTGATGCTTCTGATGAGAATTTGTAATCAGTTAGAGTAGTCCGGGAATATCCGGATGTCTTTGAGGAAGTGAAAGGCTTACCTCCGAGGCAGTAAATAGACTTCCGCATATATCTTGTGGATAACGCAAAGCCTCTAGCTTTACCTGTCAGACACATGGCTCCAAGGGAGAGAAAGGAGCTCAATAAGCAGGTTAAAGAACTTCTCGAAAAGGGGTTCATTAGACGGAGCATTTCAGAATGGGGTGCTCCAGTGGTGTTCGCAACCAAAGTAGACGGTTCGCTTCGCCTTTGCGTCGACTATAGGGAGTTAAACAAATTGACCAAGAAAAATAGGCACCCTCTTCCCCGAATCGACGATTTGTTTGATCATCTTGTAGGTGCGACGATCTTCTCCTAACTTGATCTGGCAACTGGGTTCCATCAGCTAAGAGTAGCCGAAGACAGCATTGATAAGACAGCGTTAAGAACCCCAGACGGTTTCTTCGAGTGGCTTGTCATGCCTTTCGGCTTGACAAACGCACCCGCTTATTTCGTAGACCTAATGAGCAGGGTGTTCAGAGAATTCCTCAACAAATTTGTGGTTGTCTTCGTAGATGATATCTTAATCTTCTCAAAGAGTGAGGAAGAACATGCTCAACATCTGAAAGAAATCATGAATACTCTCCGTGCACATCAACTAAAAGCCAAATTCTCCAAGTGTCACTTCTAGAGAAAAGAAGTAAGGTTTCTTGGGCATATAGTGTCCAAAGAAGGGTTGGCTGTGGATCCCGCGAAAGTGGTGGCAGTACAAGATTGGAAGACACCAAGAAATGCAACCGAAGTTCAAAGCTTTCTTGGGCTAGCCGGTTTTTATCGAAAGTTTATTAGGGATTTCGCGAAAATCTCAGCCCCACTCACAAGGCTAACAAAGAAGAATCTGGCGTTCACTTGGGATTTGGACTGCGAGTTTGCTTTCCAACGATTAAAAAGGGCTCTCACAACAGCCCCAGTTCTAACTCTTCCTGACGGAAGCAAAATGTTCACAGTATACACGGATGCATGTGGAACGGGACTAGGCGTTGTTCTAATGCAAGAAGGAAGGGTAGTAGCTTATGGCGGAAGACAATTGAAGGTTCATGAAAAGAACTACCCAACCCACGATCTTGAGTTAGCCGCCATCGTCTTTGCACTTAAGTCTTGGCGCCATTATCTCCTAGATGAGAAGTTTGAATTATACACTGACCATAAATCATTGAAATATCTCTTCTCCCAGAAGGATCTTAACATGAGGCAGCAAAGATGGATGGAGTTTCTTGCCTCGTATGATTTTGAAATTTCCTATACTCCCGGAAAAGGCAACGTGGTAGCAGACGCGTTGAGCCGAAAGAAACTAACCCTAAGCCCTCTCTTTGTGGAAAGGCAAAACTTGGAGTATATAGCCAGTTTTACCTTTAGGCCCTCCTCGGATTTTGTACCGGGTTTGTTAGCATCCCTCGAAGTACGCCCTACTCTCTTAGGCTCAATAGGGGCTGCCCAACGTGACGACCCACAGCTTGTGGATGTGATTGATAAACTTATTAGGGGTGAGACTTCTAGTCACCTCAGTAGATACACCATCGATGATAAGGGTTGGCTGAGACAAGATGGAAGATTATGCGTCCCACAAGCATGGGAGTTGACAAAGAAGGTTCTCGAGGAAGCGCATCATTCCAAGATGACTATACACCCTGGCAGTGATAAGATGTACAAGGATATAAAAAGGACTTTCTTTTGGAGCGGCATGAAGCAAGACGTGGCAGATTTCGTTTCTAAGTGCATGACCTGCCAACGGGTCAAGGCGGAACAGAAGAAGCCTGGAGGACTACTTCATCCTTTAGAGGTCCCACAGTGGAAGTGGGAAAACATTTCAATGGACTTCATTGATGGATTGCCTAGGTCGAGAAGAGGCAACACTAGCATTTGGGTAATAGTGGATAGGCTTACTAAGAGCGTCCACTTCATACCTATCAAGAGTAGAAGGACTGCCGCATCTCTAGCATCTCTTTATCTCGAGGAAATAGTTCGACTCCATGGGATACCCTCCAGCGTTGTTAGTGACCGAGACCCTATCTTCACAAGCGAGTTTTGGCGGAGTCTGCAAGAAGCTGTAGGCACATGGTTATGTTTGAGCACGGCCTATCACCCCCGAACCGATGGCCAGACAGAAAGGGTGAATAGAGTTTTAGAGGATCTTTTAAGACTTTGCGTTCTTGACTTTGGAGGGACCTGGGAGGATCACCTTCCTTTAGTGGAATTTGCCTACAACAACAGCTACTAAGCTACCATCGGCATGGCACCCATTGAAGCCTTGTATGGAAGACCGTGCAAATCACCAACTTGTTGGTGGGAGTCTACAGATAAGCTTATACTTGGGCCAGACATGACTCGAGAAACTTCAGAGAAAGAAGACTTGATACGTAGGAAGACAGCCCAAGATAGACAGAAATCCAACGCCGACAAAAGAAGGACCGACCTTGAGTTTGAGGTTGGGGACAAGGTTTTCCTTAAGGTATCCCCTTTAAGGAACGTCGTTCGCTTTGGATCCGCAGGAAAGCTAGCACCAAGATTTGTAGGACCGTTCCCTATCATCGAGAAGATTGGGAAAATGGCTTATAGAGTAGGTCTGCTTGAAAGATTGGCTGGAATTCACAACGTCTTTCATGTTTCTCATCTCCGGAAATGTCTACATGAATCAGCGGAAGTGGTGGAGCCAAGCATTCTAGAAGAAGCCGAAGTGGAACGCGAAGCAACTGTGAGGAGAGTTCCAACCCGCATCATAGGAACTGAAGTGAAAAATCTACGCAACCGTGAAGTCAAACTCGTTAAAGTTCAGTGGAGCGACGCCGAGGAAGACGCAACTTGGGAAACTGAGGACAGAATACGCGCTGCCTACCCTCTTCTTTTTGAGGGTACATCTTTGACCTCTCTTTTTCTTAAGTTGTGCTTGTATCTATCTTTTTAGGTATATCTCCTCGATATTATCCTTTATCCTTAGGTAGAAACTCCTTTGGATGTAAACGTGTATTTGAAACATGTTATGGTTGATGGCTGCAAGTGGTTGCAAGTGGTTGCTCGTGGATGCATATACACACACAACCTAGGTCTTAGATCGGCTCAATCACTTCATACTGCATATGCATATATGTATTCTTATTCGTATATGGTTGAAATCTTGATATGATGTCATATGGTCGTCGCATTTGTATGAATAGTTGTGCACTCATGTAGAATTATGAGTAGGGAAAATTTGCATACATAATGGATTCATGACACTTACATGATTCGCATTAAGGAGGTCAACTGAATCAGTAGACCGCCTGATTTCTGCATTAGATAAGGACATGTACACACACTATGCATATGATCATGAAGCATTAGAAGTCTTTTAAGGACAGTGGATGCCTGTGTTTGTTGGTTGAGTAGATGGACTGTTGGATGGTAGGATATACATTCTTCCTAACTTGAAGATTTCGGGGACGAAATCCTTTTAAGTGGGGGAGAATGTAACACCCCGTGAATTCTATAACGTTAACCTTCACGAATTAAAGTATAATTAATTATAAATGATGAAATCAAGGGAAATGGGTTACGTCATTGCGTTCGTCTCGAAATTCTGCTTGAGATAGAGTTCAAGTTTGCGTAAAACGGATATCGTATGAAGAAGATATGGACGAACGAAGTTGGGCAGAAAAACCGGAAAACTGATCAGAATGCACTGGCGCACTTGTGAAGTGCGCCAGAACAAAGTTGAACTGGCGCACTTGGGAAGTGCGCCAGTACAATTTTGGCCTGGCACACCTGCCAAGTGCGCCCAGGTCAGAAAGACCTACTGGTCAGGCCCTGGCTAGCCTGGTCAGGGTCTGGTCGAATTCTGATGCTTGGCTGAGTCACTAGGGCTTACATGTCTCTTTCTTATTGGCCTCTCTTGAGATGGATGGTCTGGATTCACCCTAGCTTCATCAACGACTCAAAACAATTTAAAATTCTATAAATACAACTCAAGTCTAACCCTAAATTCACACAAATAATAGAATACAAAAGCCGTCATGCTGCTGGAGAGGAACTAGGAATGGCCGTCAATTAGAAGCCTAGAGACAAGCCAACAAGCCTAAGAGACGAATCAAATTAAAAGAAGATCAAAGCTTAATCAAATCATTCAACGCAACTTTGCTACCCAAAGGAGAGCATCTCCAAATCAGAATAACAGAAATCAGAAAACAAGAATTCATCACACGTTGTAAGTATAGTGACCTTTCAAAATATGAATAAAAACTATGATGTGATTCGATGTAAACGAAAATAGAATCGTGTTGTTATAATCTTTGTGTATTGTGATGGTTCTATCATGACTTGTGTATTGATGTTTGTGGCATAAATTGATTGATGCAAGCCTATTGAACAATTGTATATGAAAACAATGACACTTGCAAGTTTGTGGCAAAAACTAGAAATTGATCCCTTTTTGTATATGTCGATGGCATGGACTATGTATATTCCCTTAGTCTAAATTAGAATTTATGTAAACATGTTATAGACCTTCTATGCCTACATGACCCAAAACCTATGATATCATTCTTATGTTTATTGGCAAGTATAATTAGATCTATGTTTGCAAGTATAATTGGATCTATGTTTCATAAACTATGCAAGTTCATGTTTATTTGCAAAATATAATTGGTTCTATGTCAAACATCGTTTGGGTTTCATAAACTATGCAAGTTCATGTTGAAATAGGCTATATGATTAGATGTAAAAATTGTACATTTTGATGAATATATAACATGCTAGCCTTGTGGTCGATATTATGCCAAGTTAACATGTTTAAGCACAAGTTTGTATTTGCCTAAACTATGCCATTTCATATGTCACCTACTTAGTCATACTTTGATTCGAATGCAAGTTCACATGACCCATGTTATATGTTAGTTGAATCGCCAAATTGCAAGTTCATGCGCCACACACCTTTATGTATTACATGTTCTTGATTTCCCCTTTTCCTCACGTTTATAAAGTTGGGTTGAATTGTGACAAGCCCAACACATGTTGTAACGTTGCGAACAAACGGGGGTAATAACGTTGGGTGTAAAATATGAAAATATATGTTGGCATGTTTGGCACGTGCCAATGATTATGACACATAAGCGGTATGAATTGAAATACCCAAAAATAAAAGATATGACATTTACATATAGTTGAAAAGTAATAAAATATGTAAATTTAGAAAACACGATATGCTTAACCCGAGGTTGGATTGAGTTGTGATGTAAACCTGCCCGGACCCGCCCGGCTGTCCAGTAGTTACAACAATACCTATCCAATGTGGGTGGTTAAGCATTTAGCCCAATAAGGACCCGAGGTTAGAATGAGCTACGGTGTAAACCTGCCCGGAACCGACCGGCACATCCAGTAACTGTAGCAATACCTGTCTAATGTGAGTGGTCTGGTGCTCCTAAGAGGCTAAGGACAGATGGTAGGGTTAAGTCAACTATAACACTTAACCAAATTCAACATGTTAACAAGAATTGATGGGTGGGGTTAGGTAAATACAGACACTTAACCACTTAACATGTTTGACTAGAAAATCCTGGTAACGAGGGACCCGTTTCAGCAGTAACCCAAAGTTAGGTATCAACGGTACCCTGAAACTAGGCAGGGTGGGGCAAGATTACTAGGCTGATTGTAAGCGGTCAAACGACGGCGGTGGGTGCATAGTGCATGTCTAACGGGGTGCGGGCATGCACACACTTCGGAGCAGACAACCAGGGCACTGGGGACACCAGTAGTATAACCTATGTCTTCTAGTTTTGTGTCGGGGCCGCCACCATGGGTCTTGATACACCCCATGGTAGGACCAACATAGGTATCTACAATTCTTGGGGGTCGTATGACACATGTTAACGCGAGTAGGAGCCGATCTTTAACAAGAATGGGGATCACTTCACCCTCACCACGGGGTGCCAGTTAGAATAAACTCAAGTAGGTGCAAAGATATAGTATGGGTGTGATAGTACATTTGACACTTCCTTAGCTTGTGACACTTTCCTATTTTTAGTTTACATCCATCATACCCTTTTCTTATTCACATATTGAAGAGTTACTAGATTTACTCAGGCTTTATGTCTGACCCTATTTTCTTTTCGTCTTCTTTTCTTTCGTTCCCACCCTGTCCACAGGGAGAAAATAGCTCAACTCAGTCAAGCTCCTTACAAGTACCAAGAACGTAGATGTATGATTTGGATCTTTCTTGCTCGGATAATGGCTTTGGATATCACTATGGGGATTTTTGTCACTTTATTTATGTTTTCATGCTTCTTTAATAATCAAGGCAGTTATGAGGTTGTAATGTTGAAAGTATTTTGAGACAATTATGGAAATCTTTGTTTGATACACGTATTGATGAAATAAAAGTTTGTTTGGTTTCCGCTGTTTAAAATATGTGTATTTATATCTATCTTGAGTTCATCTGTGGCTTTTACTTATAAACCTCCACCAAAGTTAAGGCATTCCCTTTGTGAGTGACCTTAATGGAGGTGGGGTGTTTCAGACTGGTACGAAAGATGGAGTTAGGAAGGACAAAGAATATGCCACTAAACATTAAAACAATAAATATGTATTCCTTCTGATTTTTAGTATCCATTTTCCTATATATATTGGATAATTTATTGAATTACCAAAATTAACCTTTAAAGATTCTAAAGCTCTAGCATTCTGGACATGAAAAGGTTTTTCCAGTTTGAAATCTAAATCTGGAATGTATATATAGTAATAATAAATTGGATTTACAAATACAAAACTGTTAGTTTATAAATAAAATTCCATTTTTGGAAAAGTTTTAATTTTTTCTTTGAAAAGGCTAAGAAAAATCCTTCAGCTTGATTATTGGGGTATTAGAATTTGAATCTCTTAGTTTATGTCGGCTAGTAAAGGGAAAAATCGATTTTAAAATTTTATTTCGAATTTCTAGCTGATTTACTATTTTAAGTTCATATGTTTCGGCGGTCACAAATCTTTTTGGAGACAGGGAAAAGGCGTTGGAAAATTTAAAATTCTCGGCTAGATGAGTGGTGGAAGTCGATATGTGAATTTGGTTGGGAGTAGAAGTCATTCCGATGTAAACAGAAAGTTTAAAATTTAATTTATATAATTTAAAATGGATCGTTGGGCTGAGGTTCAGACCGCACCCGACATGGGGCCCATGTCGACCGCTACCCCACGCAAAGGGGTGGTCGACCTGACATGTATTATTGTTGAACGATGTATATAACATCGTTCAGACGCCAGTTCTTCCCCAAACTCGTTTCCACCGGAATTCCAAAACCCTCCTCCTTCCCAAACTCCTATCCGAGCAATCCCCGCTCTGTTTTGCTCCTAACTACCACCAAAATCCTCCTCGCGCAAATCTCTACTCGATTATACCCCGAATTTGCAATTTCTCTTACCCGTTTTGCCAATTCCACCATGGGACTTCGGAACCAATACCCCGGCCTCATGCCCAAGGAAGCCGCTTGGCTAAATCGTGATGATGCTAAGATGAAGCGCTTCCTATCCACGGCTATTTATGAGTTCCAAATTGGTCGTTCGGTGAAGTTCGCCAACTTCGCCGCATTTGGTTTGGAGGAGTTTTTTGTCGCCATAGGTCTGGCACCGATCCTGCGCTTGTACACTTTTTAGCGCGATGTGTATCCGCGTTGTATCCGTCTGTTCGATGCCCATATGGATGCTGATCTCGATGGCGAATCCTACGTCATCAAATATGAGGTCATGGGCACCCGCATCAGGTTAACTGATGCAGATTTGGCTCAATTTCTGGGTATATCGGCAGATGGAGCCGAGCTGGATGCTATTGAGATGGAGGACCCTCAGATCTTTCAACGTATCTTTGTCGGAGATCCCGGAGCTTTGATTACCGCCAGTCTGCGAACAATAGCCCATGTTGTTGTGCGCATCATACAACACAACATCATCCCGAAGACGGGAAGCTTGGAACAGATTTATCCTTTTGTTAGTTGCGCCACCTATGATATCCTTGGAGGCACAGCCGTCAATTGGGCGCACGTGCTCATAATCCATCTCAATGAGCCCTTCGCCGGCAACCCACGGAGCCATTTTCCCTACATCATCTTCTCACCCGTATCTTCCGGCACTTCCAGGTGAAACTTTCCAGGGAGACGCCTATGTAGAAGGCACCAACCGCCATCAGTCGCTCCACTCTTCGGAAGATGGGTATCCAGCTACCCGATGCTCCTGCACCCGCTCCAGCTCAACAACCTCAGCAGCCGGGTCATAAGAGCCTAGAGCTTACTGCCATCCAAACCGTGCAGGCCGAGATCCGAGAGTTTTGATAGAAGCAGCAGCGACAGGCGCAAGAGATTGGCTGCATCTCCACTATACTACGCTCCTGGTGTGGACCTAGTAATGGATCTGGTTCCAGCCGCGGAGGTAGACTAGCCTATAGTGGGAAGTGTTAGTCGTGGTTGTTGTTGCTGTTAGAACATGCTTTATGCATGTCATATCTTGTATCGTGTATTTTCCTTTCCAGCATTTTTCTTTTTCTTTGATGTAGTGTTGTGTTAGAATTTTTTAGTAATGTAAAAATTCTCTTGACTTTAGTAATGAGATTTCTATGTTGAAAAAAATGTTGTCATTCACGCACGATTATTTGAATGAAATCTCGTTTATTACTAGCATTTGTCCTAGAGCTGGAAAGATTAAAATTCCATGATGAATAAATTTTAGTAAAGGAATGGTTTTACGTCACGGGTATAAAAATAAATCATTGTTCCTTGTCAAAACTAAAATTTATTTTTGTCTTTTGTGTGATTTCCGTTTTCGCATTTTTGGCGTGACTGAATTCCTTCTTCACTAACATATGACATGAATCGTTTAAATTTTCGCAAATCACATTTTAAAAAGTTTATGGAAAATGTTGTTTGAAGAAAAAAACATTTTCTATCATTTTCTTATTTTATAGGAAAGTGAAATGGCTCTGGAAGTAAATTTTCAAAATAAACATGACAAGTTTTCAAGCGAAAATTTATTTTTGTGAAAAATTTCGATTTTTGGTCACATGAACGGTGTAAAAAAGACTTTTGGGTGTTTTGTGTGCATTATTTAGCGGTGCAATAAGACCGATGATACGATAAAAATGTTAATGATAACAAGAAAAATGCTATTTTAGCCTTGGCAACGTTGTTTCCCTACCTTGTCAACGATGCGTGCGAGCTATTAATTAACTCGTTTTACTTTTTAGAGCTTGTTTTAAGCCTTCTTTGAAGTTGGAAATTTTTGGGGAATTTCGGGTAACTGTGGTGAAAATTCCACTATAGGTTGGGAAATTGAATATTTGAAGCGAAGGGAATGTTAAATTTCTTCGCCTCAATTTCCTTTTTCCGGTTTGTGAGAAATTAAATAGGAAGCAATTAGATTGTGTATGTTTTGGATGGTAGGGTTTGGATGCAAAATTGGTTGCTTCACACTTCTATTCATAATTGTGTGAGGGTTATGGATGAAAAAGGAATTTAAAATTTTGCGTTCATATAGAACTGCCAATATATTTAGGATGTTTTGCATCATATTTTCAAAAATCTTTCCAAAAAGTTTAATCTAAATATATAGGAGGATCCGATTAGAATCATCTTGCATGCATGTTTTTGGTTGAAATTGCATTATGTACACCATGCACATGAACACATGGTTGCAAAGTGTATGTACACAAATTGGTTGTGTAGCATAGGATTATAAGCGTCAGAATTTCTAGACGAAATTCCTTTTAAGGAGGGAAGAATGTAACAACCAGGAATTTTGGCGATATAAATCAATTTTTAGTATTTCAAAAATAGGAATTTCTGCAAACGATGAAATTTGGCCACGAAACCATAACCGTTGCGTTCGTCTCGGAATTCTGGCCAAACTTTCATGTTTGGAGTTTCGCGAACGGAGTCCGTATGAAAAGTTACGGACGAAATACTAAAACGGACAGAAATTAAATAAATAGAATATTAAATTAATAACTTACCATTATTAACCAAGACAACCTGGGCAGTTTGATGCCCAGGCGGTCGACATGGGGTTCGACCGGCGATCGAACTCCCAGGTCGACCTACTGGGCGTCAAACTGCCCGGTGACGGCTAGGTTTTGATGTGTTGTTTTATTATATTATAATAACGGATGGACGAATATAACTTCAAACTAATCCGACGATTCTAGGCCATTTCCACCCCTATAAATAAAAGGGTAGATCCTCACTCATTTTCCATTCAAATCTATGAAGGCAGCGGAGCTTTGCCATTTTTCTTCTCCTTCTAACCTAATTTCTAAATAAAACATATTCATATATATATATATATATATATATATGTATGTATGTATGTATGTATGTATGTGCGTGTATATATATATCGAATCAAATCAAATTCATATGGAATTGAGAAGATTAATAGATTCAATGGAAGAGGTTGCTAGGATGCTCAACGGTAGATTCTTTGCTCTTTCCCCTTTTTCTTACATTTCTACCAATCTAGAATTTTTCCCCTTTTCTAGATAAATTGTAGATTTATAAGAATTTGTGGATTGTAAGCTTAATAGAGTTCATAAATTAGAAATTGGAGGCTATAAGGTGAGTCAGAAATTTACTAATACAGATATAATGATTTATCTATCTCGTTTGAATCAAGTCTATGTTTTATGCCTATCAGATCTGTTTATTTAAATGTTATAAACTTATTGACAATCACCAAATCTGATTATGAATATAGTTAAGATTTGTAAATGATATAGGTATAACATGAACTGTAGGATTCTTACGCATTTTCCCCACATGTTCCTACAGTTATGTCATGAAATATGTTATACATGTTACATAGCACTGTGGATCTGGAGATCAGTCCCATTAAATATAAATTAGTTGTAGTTATGTTCCAGATCTTTAGTTCAGTGCTGATTTATGAAATATGTGAAATTCTATAAAAAGGTGAAATTTGTGTATTACATGGTTGTAAGAATTAAAGAAACATTCCTTACTTATGTTCAATATTGTTGGGTTTTGGACTAAGCATTGTAAAACATGCTGTTTTCGTCATTTTTGTATAAAGAGGCATTATTCTGGAATGACAAGAACTGTGATTAAAAAGATTAAAATGAGAAAAGTGGTGCAAAGGTACATATAAATACAAACACATATATTTGTATGTAATTTGCATCGACTATTCCAAAATAAACATATTACATATATTCCTTGTGATTTGGAAGTATGTCAATTCCACAAAATAGACATGATTTACAATGATTACGGCAAATGATCCTTTGTGGGACTTGAAACCTTTTGGCAAGTTGAAAATAAAAAAAATGTTTGGTAACTTGATTAGACCAAATCATAAAGTTAAAAAGAATAATAAAATAAAATATTAATAACTACGTTGACCGCACAAAAAACATAAAAATGCATATTATCCATCTAAATCAGTGTAAAACGGTAAAATATACATTGTATGGAATGTCTGAATGTTTGGATAAGACTAAATTATGGAATTATCAATTATATGTAAATATAATCCATTTTGAATTAATATATTTATGGTGACCATTTGTAGCAATCAATGGAATTAATTGCCATAAATGAGACTGCAAATCAGTAAATAACCATTGTAACCAATATTGATTGGGGAAAATAAATGTGATAGGAAAATGGTTACAATACCTAAAATCAATTAGGATAATTGTTGGGGAACCCAATTAGAAAATTTAAATTATAACTGGATCTAGACACAGGGTTAAACTCAACTTGTGGTGTAAGCCTTCGCGGAACCGACCGGCAAATCCAGCAACCACAGGTAGTCAGTTTAATGTGAGGGGTCTAATGCATAAAAATAAATGTGCTGTGGCACGAGATTAAGTTCACCTATGGTAAAAGCCTACTCGGAACCGA
This sequence comes from Allium sativum, assembly GCA_030737875.1. Taxonomy (NCBI): domain Eukaryota; kingdom Viridiplantae; phylum Streptophyta; class Magnoliopsida; order Asparagales; family Amaryllidaceae; genus Allium; species Allium sativum. Next base: position 741,132,074 of record CM060916.1, on the reverse strand, counting down.
CCGGCAAATTCAGCATCTACAGGTAGTCAAATTAATGTGGGAGGCCTAGTGCATAATAAATAAAAATATATGTGTGTATATATATATATAACAACTAATAAACAAATAAATAGAAATAAACGAACTAGAATTGTAATTTCCTATAGGGGTACAACAAATAGATAACTTGGGACTGATAAATAGTTGCATTAGGAAATTTATGGCCGTTAGAGTCATGAAGGGCAATAAAAAGGAAATGGGTGTCATAAGGGAATTTATGATTGTCGTTTAAACACTAAGTCCAAATTAGGGAAGCAGTAAATGAATAACCTTGGGAAAAAGGAATATAACCTTCCTTATTAATAGCAATGGAAATAGGAAATATAGTTGGACTTAGTAAGTTAATAATGTGAGATATTATTAACCATATAAACCTGTGACGCAAATAAATGTTGTACGCATAGTGTTTCCATTTAAAGGAACTACACAAGAATGACTTAATAATGTAACTTATTTTATCCCAAAAAGGCAAAGGTGTAAAAAGGCAGTTGGGGTACGAACTAATAACCTTTGCGTATAGTTCGCTTCCTGGGTCCTAAAAGGCTAAGAGACTAGGGGTTGAAGAGTCCACCTGGGAATAAGTTTTTCTGTATAGGGATCTTAAATGACATGTGTATGTGGGCCTACCCAAACTTGGAAATCAATAGGGTCAGATATGGCTGTCTATCCTACGGGAAGTAATAAGCAACTAAGGAGGTAATCCAATAAGGTCAACTAGAAGGTATAACGAATGCTAAATTACCTTCTCTCACCTTATGCGGGGCAAGGGTACATGCATGAATGACGCAAGCCTTAACTAGTAGGGCCCATAGCTTTTGCCCTCTAGTTTATGTTAACTTTGTAAACATTATTGAGGGTTAATAAGTGACAAATAGGTCCGCCTAGTGTCTCAAGTGATCAAGGAGAATCCACCCTAACTTTCATTGATAAGGAGGCGTTAAATAATAAAGAATAGTGAATGAGGATATAGATAGAATCCCCGTAATCAAGGGCCCACTCTAGATAGAGTTAACCAGTTAAGCTCTGGTATAAAGGCTTCAGAAAAATGTGTACAAATGTCCTATCTTGGTAATATAATTTGGGAATTCTACCTTGGAAAGAGTAGTAGAGTCCTGCGTAAACAATTAATAAGGATGATTTATAATCACTAACCTTGTCAGGCATACAACTTGGGTTGAATCAAACGGGATATTTCTATGTTATAGTCTGTGTTGTACATTTCTTAGTCACCAGAACTTGTTGTTCTGACACCCTCCTCATTAAACCTCTTAGGTTTCCGAGAGAAGGTCGGGTTCTCACAGATTATGACGGCCCGCCTCGCACCAGCCTGCATTTCCTCCAAGAGTGCGCTGTACACATACCCGACTAGCACAAGACGGTCGTCAGAAAAAAAAAAGAAGAGAATGAACTAATCAAAGAACCTGTAGAATGTCTCACAGCGCATGGGATAAAATATAATAATAACATACTTGACATAAAACAGGCGAGACAGTGCATAAGCTGATAACTAATAATCAATGTCAACATCAAAGCAGCGGAAATCCATATACAGCTTATTACAACTTTCCAAATTTACTGTCTCTAACCAAAAGAAAGCTAAAATAGAAGATACACCAACAATGCCCAAGCAGTGATCTTCAACAACACAGGGAGAATATTATGTATATAGTACGTGGAGGCCTCCTGCTCGTCTCCGGACCATCTACCCGTGCATCACCAGCTAACCTGTCTCTAGTCTGCTCGTGTGAGCACCCAGAGTAATAAGAAGAGACATAAAACTCTGGGTCAGACATAAAGCCTGGTATGAGCGATAAGCACCTAAACAGGGAAATAACAGGTATACTAAACCATACCTGAACCTGGACCTGCAACCAAAGAGTTAGTACCACATACCGTACAATACTCCAAGGTGCCATAAATAATAGTGTAAGAATACGGGGGTGGGGTGTGCATGTCACAATGATAGCAAACAAATCATCCATAGCAACCATTCTCGCATCTCTCACTCAGTGCGTAAAGCGTACGGCATCTACCACTTTGAAACACTAGACAAACTGAGGCAACGACGAATCCCGACTTGTAGAAACCCTGCTATGACCAAGCCAAACACTTGGAGTCATGACCAAACATTTCAATGACCCACTTCATTGGTCGTAGCCCTTGGTTCTACCAATGCCATAATGGCCCTGAATCCGCCTTCATACCTCCTACCATAGTGGTCCAAAGCTATAGGTGTCGACAACTCCTTAGCACGCGTCCCGCAGCAAAGCCCAACCATGAAGTGAACTCGTTGATTCCCATCTGAATCTTAAGCTCGAACTTCTCATTTGGACTTCCTTTGCATCTCGGGTTTGGTTGAATTGGAGTGGGTCTTCAGAAGAGTTGTCGTACATTAACAGTCCTAGAATTCTGTTCGGTTCGGTAGTCATCACCATCATCGGTTCGGGTCGGTAGTCATCTTCTTCATCGGTTCGGGTCGGTAGTCATCTTCTTCATCGGTTCGGGTCGGTAGTCATCTTCTTCATCGGTTCGGGTCGGTACTCCACTTCGGGTCGGTTGTCTCTGTTTGAGTTCGGTGGTTGCTCCCTTCTGGGTTCTCATGCCCGATCCTGTCCTTCTCCAATTGCCGATCCGCTCCGCCCCCTTAGCGTACTCCGATCCAATCCTCTCCAATCCGATCCACTCTCTAGTTTCGATCCGATCCGCTCCCTAGTTCCGATCCGATCCCCCTTGTCCACTCCAACTCTAAGCAATGGCCTTCCTTCCTTCCAAACTTCTTCCAGTGGCAAGTCCTCATCCAGTTCGAATTCCCTTGGTCGGTTCCCTAGTCCGATCCGACCCCTTTTCTCCGATCCGAACCGGTTCGGAACCTGCACACTTCTGCAACTTTCCAGCGAGCTTTTTACGCCATTCGACGACGTTTTCGAGCAATTTAACTATTCTAATCAATCATGAAACATACCATAGAGTCATAGCAACATGTAATAGCAACCACAAACAGCAAACAACAATTTAAATGAATCAAAATGAATCAAAAGTAGCTAAAACCTCACATTGGCCTATAATCCCTCTTAATCATGTTTAAGCATATGATTAACAAAACACATCGAAATTAACCCAAATTTTTAACAGAGCCTTAAAACATTATTTTAGAATTTTAAGAATTTTTCCAGAATTTATTTACGTATAAATTCGCTAATCTTCACTAATTACCCTTAATCACCGTAATTAGTGCAAAAACTATGCAAATCACTCACCTTGGCCACAAATGAAATCCTCAGAACTGAAACTCCTCTGATTTGGGGCGAATACTGATGTCTAACAGTGGCTCCAACCTTGCTTTGGTGCTTTTTCTCCTTAATTTGGTGTTGCTAAGCCTAATCTTCAATTAGAGAGTGATTTGGGGTGTTTTAGATGTAGGAAGCCATTACTAAGGTCTTCAAGGAGGTTTGTGGCGGCTCAAAACTGAAATGAAAGTGATAACCTAACCCTAATCAGACCTCCTAAACCTCTAAACCCGAAATTCCCCTTGGGCCTAGCTGCTAATCACCCGTTTAAGCCCAACTAAGCTGTTTTTCACCATCTGAAACTTGTTTCAGCCATATCTCCCAAACGGTAAGTCCGTTTGGCTAATGTGACCACTCTACGGAAAGAGAAACCATCATCCGGAGCCAATGGAAGTGGTTTCAGGTCAAAATTCCTATCCGGTCAAAAGTTATGGCCAAAACAGTGATAACTAGGGGTAAAATGGTCATTTAAAAATCGGGAAAAATCATGAACATGGGAAATGACCCCAATAGTCGTCCCCCAAAGTTACATGACCATACGACTTCGTATGTGAAAGAAATAAATATTCCACGATCCTATGATGCGTAGACTACGGGTCGTTACACTCTTCCCCCCTTAAGAAATTTCGTCCCCGAAATTCCTTAACCCAAAACATACAAAGGATCCCGCATGCCTAACAACCACATATAACAAAAATCAAACATGCAAAACAAGCAAACAAGCCTATCCTAGCATGCGGAAAAACTAAATCGAAGTCAAAATCTTACCAGGCAAAGAGTTCAGGATAAGTCCTCCTAATGCTCTCCTCTGTCTCCCAAGTACAATCATTCTCGTCCTCGCCCCACTGAACCTTGACTAGTTTCACCGCCTTCCTTCGAAGTTGCTTCATGTCGTGCTCGACAATACGGGCCGGCCTGCGGTTCCCAACCGCCTCGGGTTCTACTTCGAAGTCCTCTAACTGATCAGGTGAAATAGTCATATCTGAGTCGTGAACGAACTTCCTTAGTTGGGAAACATGAAATACATTATGAACTCCCGCCATCTTCTCTGGTAAGTCAATTCTATATGCCAAATTCCCGACTAGTTCAAGAACAGGGAATGGGCCAACGAATCTTGGTGCCAACTTGCCTTTCCTGCCAAATCGTATTACGCTCTTCAACGGAGAAATCTTGACAAACACCAAGTCGCCAACGGAGAATTTTAAGTCTCTTCTCCTCTTATCGGCATAACTCTTCTGCCTATCCTGGGCAGCCTTCATTCGTTGTTGAATGACCTTGATCTTATCCGACGTTTCTCTCACCACCTCTGGTCCAAGCATGAACTTCTCGCCAGTCTCTATCCAACATGATGGTGAGTTACACGGTCTTCCGTACAAAGCTTCAAACGGAGCCATACCGATACTGGATTGGTAACTATTATTATATGCAAACTCTACTAGATGCAAATGGTCATCCCATGATCCACCAAAGTCCAACATACATGCTCTCAAGAGATCTTCCAAAATACGATTCACCCTTTCCGTCTGACCGTCGGTCTGAGGATGATATGCGGTACTGAGATGTAACTCTGACCCTAGCGCCTCTTGCAAGCTCTTCCAAAACCCACTAGTGAACAACGGGTCTCGGTCGCTCACAATGCTTTTAGGTACTCCATGAAATCTCACTACCCACTTCATATACAATTCTGCTAACTTAGCTGTCGTTCTTGTCGATTTGACTGGTATAAACCTTGCACTTTTAGTCAGTCGGTCTACAATCACCCAAATGCTATCATATCCCGATCTAGTCCTTGGTAAACCATCGACGAAATCCATCGAGACTTGCTCCCATTTCCATTCGGGAATTTCTAATGGCTGTAACAGACCACTAGGCTTCTTTTGCTCGGCTTTAACTAGCTGGCAATTCATGCACTTGGATATAAACTTCCCAACGTCTCTTTTCATTCCTTCCCAGTAGTAAGTCTGCTTCATATCTCGATACATCTTGTTACCACCGGGGTGTATAGTCAGTCTTGAGTGATGACATTCTCTAAGCACTTCGTCTCTCAATTCATTGACATTGGGTACAACGAGCTTTCCATTCCTTCTAAGCCATCCTTCTCGATCAAGCCCATACTTGTTCATCTCCTCATCGATACCCATCTCTAACTTGGAGATGATTTCCAATAGGTTAGGATCGTCCCTCTGACTAGAGCCGATCCGCTCAATCAAAGTGGGTCTGATCGTCAAACTTGCTAACATTTCTGGATCCAATTCGCACTTTGGTCTGAAATCAAACCCCGCGATATACTCCAGTTGCTTCCATTCAAGGAACATAGCCCCTAAGCTGGCATGTCTTCTACTCAATGCATCAGCCACCGCATTGCCCTTTCCTGGTGTGTATGCGATGTCAAAATCATAGGAAGCTAAGAACTCTAACCATCTCTGCTGACGGAGATTTAAATCCTTCTGGGAGAATAGATACTTCAACGACTTATGATCTGTGAACAGCTCAAATCTTTCTCCCAAGAGATAGTGTCTCCACATCTTTAACGCGAACACGATCGCTGCCAATTCTAAATCATGGGTAGGGTATCTTCTCTCGTGCGGTTTCAACTGCCGACTTGCGTAAGCTACAACCCTACCGCCTTGCATCAATACAGCACCCAGTCCGGTACCACAGGCATCCGTGTATACCGTCATCTCTTCATCCCCCTTAGGGATGACTAGCACTGGTGCGCTTGTCAACTTGTCCTTTAGACTTTTAAATGCATTCTCGCACCTTTCATCCCAGACAAAAGCTTGATTCTTCTTGGTCAACTGGGTCAATGGTGCTGCTATCTTGGAGAAACCTTGGATAAACTTACGATAATATCCCGCTAATCCCAAGAAACTTCTTACATCTGTCGCATTCTTGGGCATAGGCCAATCCTGTACCGTAGCCACCTTTGCCGGGTCCACGGCAATCCCATTTTCTGATACAACATGGCCCAAGAACCTCACTTCCCTCTTCCAGAAGTGGCACTTAGAAAACTTTGCTTTCAATTGGTGTTTTCTCAACACCTCCATCGCTACTCTTAGATGTTCCTTGTGTTCCTCCTCTGTCCTCGAATAGACCAAAATATCATCAACGAACACAAGGACAGACTTATTCAGCTGATCTCTGAATACCCTATTCATAAGGTCCACAAAATATGCCGGGGCATTAGTCAGTCCAAATGGCATAACCAACCATTCATAAAACCCAGACGGCGTTCGAAATGCCGTTTTAGCTATACTCTCAGCTTCCACTCTAAGCTGATGAAAACCTGTCGCGAGATCCAACTGGGAAAATACTCTCGCGCCACCCAACTGATCAAACAAATCATCTATCCGCGGTAGAGGATACTTGTTCTTCCTCGTCACTTTATTCAACTCGCGGTAGTCTACACACAAACGAAGGGAACCATCCGCCTTGGTAGCAAACACAACTGGTGCTCCCCATTCAGAAACACTCCTTCTGATAAATCCCTTCTTCAAAAGATCGCTGACTTGCACCTCGAGCTCTCGCTGCTCCCTTGGTGCCATACGACGAAGTGGCATCACTATAGGCCTGGCATCTTTTACCAAATCAATACGGAACTCAATCTCTCGGTGTGGTGGAAGTCCGGTCACTTCTTCGAAAACATCCGGATACTGGCCAACCACGGGCAAACCTGACAACTCACTATGCAGAATGTCGAGGGAGTTTAGAAAACTAGCCAATACCCCCTTACTGGGTAGACCACCAAACACTATCCTCCGCCCATCATCCGCTCTAGCTGTCACCAACAAGCCCTCACAGTCTACCACCACCCCGTACCTTCGGAGCCAATCTACTCCCAAAATAATGCCAAACCCAGTAAAGCCCAAAACAAAGCAATCACAAACAAGCATGCATCCATGACTCGATAGAACCACATTACGACAAATCATGCTAAGACTAGTCGAACCACCAATCGGGTTCGTCACTACTAAAGGCCTATCGACAATCTCGGGCTCCAATCCCAACCTATCTACCAGGTCACTAGATATGAAAGAACTGGAAGCTCCGGTATCAAACAAAACTCTAACGGGAACATCATAAATAGAAAGCATACCTTGAATGACGACACTCTTTCCCTTCTCCGCCGCAGTTGGGGCATTCGACGAAGAAGGAATAGCATTAAGAGCATATGCTTTCACCATTTGCCTTTCTTTAGGGGGCTGTGGACACTTGTCCTTGTGATGTCCCATTTGGCCACAATTGAAGCACTTCCTATCCGCTGGCTTGGCCCGACAATTACTAGCATAATGGCCCTTCTTACCACAGCTGAAGCACTCCACATCTTGCTTATTCTTTTTCTTCTGGCCGTCCTTAGCCTGATTCTGCTTTCTCTTATTCTGAGAACCACCTTTGCCTCCACCACTAGCTTGTGGCTTTGGCTCATCTGCGGATGCAACCTCAGTCTTCGACTTAGGGTAGAGACTTTCCGACCTTAACGCTTTCCCCACAATCGATTCAAACGTCTCATCGATGTGGTTAATAAGCCTTTCTCCTAAGTACTGATCTAACCCGGTTATGAATTTCTCATTCTTCTTCTCGGCAGTATCAATAAGAGATAACCCATACTTTGACAAAGTGTCGAATTCAGAAATATAATCAGAAACTGCCCTTCCATTCTGCTTGAGTTCCAAGAACCTCTTGAACAACACTGACTTCTGGGCCGCTGGAATGAACTTCTCGCTAAAGCGAGCCTTGAACTGAACCCAAGTAATCTGGTCTTCGGGAGTAGCTGCTTTTATAGCATTCCACCAATTCATTGCCCGCCCTTGCAGCTGACGGGACGCTAGCTTTCTCTTCATCGCATCCTCGATACCCAAATCCTCGAAGATACGTTCGCAACTATCCAACCAATCTTGAACATCTGTAGCCGACTCCGTTCCGTGGAACGGCTTCCCACCAAGGCTAGTATAATCCTTATTCAGCTTGGCGAAGTCGACTCTTGGCGCCTGCACTATTGGACCACCACCATTTCCGCCATTGGGAGCTGCCCTCTGAACATCTCTAAGCATCTCTCTCATGAGGTCAGTAAACATCGCCCTCATGTCAGCAGCATTCCCATTATTGGCTCCCCTACCAGCACCTCTAGTATCTCGGCTCATCGTCAATCTGAAAAAAAGGAAACGATTAACGATTCCATAGTGGTGCTAGTGCAGTACGACTTCATCCTTATACTACTAATAGTATATATATATATAGCTTTTAAAAACCAAAGTAATCACAAATACGCTCTCTCGTATACGTATATTATCTCTCCCTGATAACTTCCCTAGATTAACTACGCAACCTAGAGCTCTGATACCAAGTGTGACGGCCCGCCTCGCACCAGCCTGCATTTCCTCCAAGAGTGCGCTGTACACATACCCGACTAGCACAAGACGGTCGTCAGAAAAAAAAAAGAAGAGAATGAACTAATCAAAGAACCTGTAGAATGTCTCACAGCGCATGGGATAAAATATAATAATAACATACTTGACATAAAACAGGCGAGACAGTGCATAAGCTGATAACTAATAATCAATGTCAACATCAAAGCAGCGGAAATCCATATACAGCTTATTACAACTTTCCAAATTTACTGTCTCTAACCAAAAGAAAGCTAAAATAGAAGATACACCAACAATGCCCAAGCAGTGATCTTCAACAACACAGGGAGAATATTATGTATATAGTACGTGGAGGCCTCCTGCTCGTCTCCGGACCATCTACCCGTGCATCACCAGCTAACCTGTCTCTAGTCTGCTCGTGTGAGCACCCAGAGTAATAAGAAGAGACATAAAACTCTGGGTCAGACATAAAGCCTGGTATGAGCGATAAGCACCTAAACAGGGAAATAACAGGTATACTAAACCATACCTGAACCTGGACCTGCAACCAAAGAGTTAGTACCACATACCGTACAATACTCCAAGGTGCCATAAATAATAGTGTAAGAATACGGGGGTGGGGTGTGCATGTCACAATGATAGCAAACAAATCATCCATAGCAACCATTCTCGCATCTCTCACTCAGTGCGTAAAGCGTACGGCATCTACCACTTTGAAACACTAGACAAACTGAGGCAACGACGAATCCCGACTTGTAGAAACCCTGCTATGACCAAGCCAAACACTTGGAGTCATGACCAAACATTTCAATGACCCACTTCATTGGTCGTAGCCCTTGGTTCTACCAATGCCATAATGGCCCTGAATCCGCCTTCATACCTCCTACCATAGTGGTCCAAAGCTATAGGTGTCGACAACTCCTTAGCACGCGTCCCGCAGCAAAGCCCAACCATGAAGTGAACTCGTTGATTCCCATCTGAATCTTAAGCTCGAACTTCTCATTTGGACTTCCTTTGCATCTCGGGTTTGGTTGAATTGGAGTGGGTCTTCAGAAGAGTTGTCGTACATTAACAGTCCTAGAATTCTGTTCGGTTCGGTAGTCATCACCATCATCGGTTCGGGTCGGTAGTCATCTTCTTCATCGGTTCGGGTCGGTAGTCATCTTCTTCATCGGTTCGGGTCGGTACTCCACTTCGGGTCGGTTGTCTCTGTTTGAGTTCGGTGGTTGCTCCCTTCTGGGTTCTCATGCCCGATCCTGTCCTTCTCCAATTGCCGATCCGCTCCGCCCCCTTAGCGTACTCCGATCCAATCCTCTCCAATCCGATCCACTCTCTAGTTTCGATCCGATCCGCTCCCTAGTTCCGATCCGATCCCCCTTGTCCACTCCAACTCTAAGCAATGGCCTTCCTTCCTGCCAAACTTCTTCCAGTGGCAAGTCCTCATCCAGTTCGAATTCCCTTGGTCGGTTCCCTAGTCCGATCCGACCCCTTTTCTCCGATCCGAACCGGTTCGGAACCTGCACACTTCTGCAACTTTCCAGCGAGCTTTTTACGCCATTCGACGACGTTTTCGAGCAATTTAACTATTCTAATCAATCATGAAACATACCATAGAGTCATAGCAACATGTAATAGCAACCACAAACAGCAAACAACAATTTAAATGAATCAAAATGAATCAAAAGTAGCTAAAACCTCACATTGGCCTATAATCCCTCTTAATCATGTTTAAGCATATGATTAACAAAACACATCGAAATTAACCCAAATTTTTAACAGAGCCTTAAAACATTATTTTAGAATTTTAAGAATTTTTCCAGAATTTATTTACGTATAAATTCGCTAATCTTCACTAATTACCCTTAATCACCGTAATTAGTGCAAAAACTATGCAAATCACTCACCTTGGCCACAAATGAAATCCTCAGAACTGAAACTCCTCTGATTTGGGGCGAATACTGATGTCTAACAGCGGCTCCAACCTTGCTTTGGTGCTTTTTCTCCTTAATTTGGTGTTGCTAAGCCTAATCTTCAATTAGAGAGTGATTTGGGGTGTTTTAGATGTAGGAAGCCATTACTAAGGTCTTCAAGGAGGTTTGTGGCGGCTCAAAACTGAAATGAAAGTGATAACCTAACCCTAATCAGACCTCCTAAACCTCTAAACCCGAAATTCCCCTTGGGCCTAGCTGCTAATCACCCGTTTAAGCCCAACTAAGCTGTTTTTCACCATCTGAAACTTGTTTCAGCCATATCTCCCAAACGGTAAGTCCGTTTGGCTAATGTGACCACTCTACGGAAAGAGAAACCATCATCCGGAGCCAATGGAAGTGGTTTCAGGTCAAAATTCCTATCCGGTCAAAAGTTATGGCCAAAACAGTGATAACTAGGGGTAAAATGGTCATTTAAAAATCGGGAAAAATCATGAACATGGGAAATGACCCCAATAGTCGTCCCCCAAAGTTACATGACCATACGACTTCGTATGTGAAAGAAATAAATATTCCACGATCCTATGATGCGTAGACTACGGGTCGTTACACAGATGATTAAGTTTGGCTCTCGCTTTCTCGTTCTCTCTCATGCTCGGTATTGGCAAAGTGAATTACTTTGAAAAAGGTAGTTACTTCAATTAATACTAGTTTATCTTGTCTTGTTTCCACTGTGAGTTTTCTTTTATCGTACTCTGATTATGTTCATGCTCATTTATTGCAGGTACTAGAATACACGCTCCATGCTTGGATGTGTTAGAGTTTCGATTTTTCTCGAAATTTGGCCACATAAAAGTGTGGGGTGTTACGCAAACTCCATCATCCTCTGGCCATGGATATGTGTATTAAAGACTTATGGACCGAACGTCCGAATGACTTAACCTGGTTACCACCGATGCTAGGGGAATGGGCATAAACTTCTAAATTAACTTCGAACAAGATTCGGGCGTGACTCGTAATTCAAAGTTAAATAGGGGCTATGGACATTATACCTCCAGACTAGGACACTTAATACTTTGTCATTTAATCATTTGATGCTAGATAGCTTAGCACCTAACATGTTTTCATTTCTAGCTTCAATTGCTAGTGACTTAAAGATTGACTTAGTAGCTTGCAAGACTAAGCGAATTATTCTACTTGAATTGCAGATACAAAGCACTGACGCGAGGGCTGCACTCGCATACACCAATAAAGGGCCCTGTTCGAAGGGTTGATGCCGATGCCTAATGCTAAACTTCCCACACGAGTCAAGGATACAACCGAAAGGAGGCCTTAAGAGTGGAGTGTTTGGTAACATATAACGTGACCTAAGGCGACGACCGAAAGGGGGCCCGGAGAGTGATATCTCAAATTGGCACATATACCCATGTGTGACTGACTATAGCTCAAGTGCAACGATGAATATCACCTTGCAAGTACACTGAATGGAAAATACAACGACTCTAGCACTTGGATAACCCAATCACTTAAGCTTTGAAAGCAATGTCTCTTTTTTATGCACGTGTGTCTAAATTCGAGAGGGGTGTGATCTGACCACCTATCTTTTGTCGTTACCTACGGATTGAGGGTATAACTATTGAAAGTATTTACAAATGACATAATTTATTTGTCTGTATCTAACTTATGCTTTGATCCTGATAGGCCTCTTGAGGACCACGAAACGGATGCAGAGTGAACGTCCATTTGCTAGTCCCAGCCAACTTCCCAACTGGAAGGCTTTTAACAACCCGCATTTTACGTATCGGAGTATCGTAAAATAATTTTTTTTATTCCCTGAGGGTTGGATCATTCTCATATTTTAATATGTTGGTTATGGGAATGTGAGACATGTCCATAATTTTTACCAATTTTATTTGTGACCATTTTGTCCCTATTAGTCTTGTAAAGGGCATAACTTTTGACTGGGATCGAATCAGGTGCTGAGGTCAGTTTCATTGGAAAGGAAATAGTGTTGCCAATTCCTTAGAGTGGTCATATTAAAGATTTGGTTTAGCAATTTGGGAGGAATCGTTGTTTTGTGTTTCACAATTTTTTTCTAGGTTTTTGGAGCCAATGATGGGCTGATTTGAGGAGGCCCATTAGTGGGCTGGTGGGAGGCTATAAATAAGGGGTTAGAGGCACGGAGAATGGTTTACTTTCTTCATTATGTCATTTGGTTGAGCTTGTGATCCTCCTATCTCAATCAAATACACCTTTCCACCATTAAAATTCTAGATCTACATAAGAGAATCGAAGATCAACATCATTTGAAGCTAGATCTACGTTAAGTGAAGAGAGATCACATCAAATCAAGAGTTTTGAAGCATATTATTCGCTGTTCAGATTGAGAATTTAGCGATTTCAAGTTAATTCGAAGAATTGGTGAGTGATAGGCATTCGTCACACGGATTTGACCAAGTATATGGGTTGTTTGATCTTATTTTCATCATTTTACGTTTTTTTCAACAAGATCTACCTCTTGGTAAGTTTGTTTTCATTTGAATCACCCTAGGATCTAATCTAACAACTTAACTTGTAATTTCTTATGTAAATTTATATGTTTATGCAAGTCGGATCCATTGTTAGTTTATTCATTGATTTATCATGATTTAGTTAATTTACTATGATTATTGGTGAATAATTGTCATTTTAGTGTTGTTGATGATTTCATAAAGTGTTGATGGTTGAATTAGATGATTTAGATAAGTTGGTTGCATCGATATAGTCGTTTGGTGATGATTTGGTCGAGATTGGAGCTAAATTGGTCAGATCTAGAGTCGGGTCATTTTTGGATGGCTCGCCGGTTTGTGCTCCAAGAAATGAAGGTCGGGTCATTAAAGAGCTTTGAGTCATTGGTGATCCATAGAGTCGGGTCGTTGTTGATCCAGGGAGTTGGGTCGGTTATGATCCGTAGAGTTGGGTCGTTGGTGATCCGGAGAGTAGGGTCGTTGGTGGTCCATAGAGTCGGGTCGTTTGTGACCTGATGAGTCGGGCAGAAATACTATGAATCGAATATTGGCCAAATGATTTATGTTTTTGGCTCGATGGTGGTTGTGCCTTCGAAGTGAATTCAAGTAGGAATGTTCGAAGTGTTGTGAAGTATTCGTTGACCGTCAGAATACAACGAAGTGAAGACGAATCAAGGTGGTGAGCTCGTGGATAATGGTTGCTCGAGAAGGGGCTTGAGCATATGAACAACCATCAAGTTGGATGGCTAGAGATATCTAAGGCTGTGGGATTATCGTTGTCGTTGGTTCTAGCGGACTCAAAGAAGGGGTATAATAGGGACGCCTAAAAGACTAAAAGTGACTAGTTGAGTACCCTGGGCAGCTCGACGGGCGTAGATACGTTTTGTCGTATGGCATATGGAGTTTTGCTAGAACCGGGGTTTACCATTAGCCCTTGATAGTCGATGGCAAGGTGTTTAGTTGGTCATACAATTAACGATGGTTTCGAAGCAAGATTGGAAGTGATAGCCAGAGTGATGGATGAATGATTGTTTGCTTGTATTGTCTTGTGCAGATTATTCAACGTCGAAGGAGATATCTCTTGGGTGCTTGTCTGATGCTGGTTTAGGCCTTTGGGGCTTGTGCTTGGGAGATATCGATATCGATTAGGATGGTCTATGCTTGATGACTGATTATCATGAATGTATTATGCTTTCAATTTTGTTGTTGTAAAGGCTACCACTGTCGGATGTGGGGTAGACAGGTTTGGGTTCATCTCTAGTGAGCTGGTAGATTAGTTGATTAATCTGCCTATTCTTATATACATTATTGATGATGTTAGATAGTTGTTTTTTCGCTCACTAAGACTGTTGTCTGACTCAAGGTTTTATGTTTCCCTCTTATTAACTTGGGTTGTTCATCTATTGTGTGGATGGCTAGACCGAGTAGCAGATAACAGGTAGTAGATCTTAGTGGACAATGCTAAAGATCGATGACGAGCTGGAGGCTTGCGTACCAGTTTTATACTATACATATTATGATGTTTTCCGTTGTTTGATGTATTCTCTGAGTATTGTAGTGAGGCTTTTTGTACAGAGTTTGATGATGTTATCCAATGATGTTATGGATATTCCTTGATGATATGGAAGTTTAAAATTCTATGCAAATATGTTTTACTATTATTGCCCGTTGTATATGTTCTATTATAATTTATCCTTGTTGTGAGTTAAACGACAGGTTCCGCTTGTGGTATCTTACCATGATGATCGTCCATGGCTGCCTACCACACCTTTCAGCACACTATTCCCTTGTTAAGTGCAGGAGTTATGGGCGGTCGTCACATTTGATATCAAAGCTCTGGTTATCGATTTTAGCCAAAGTACGAAGAAGTAATTACGTATGAGAGACGCATTTGTAGATTTCTGATGGATGAATATTATATATATTGTATAGTATAGTAGCGTTTGAACTCCATTTGCAGTTTTTCTCGTACATGGGCTAATCATTATATATTACAGATTTTGAATGAGTCGTCGACCATCGAGACACACTGCTAGGTAGGGAACTATTCCTGGAGGGGTATTGGTGGTATACCAGACTACCCAGTTATGTTCGAGGCCATGATGGAAGCGATCATGAGGAGGATACCAGATCTGGAGACAATCGCCGTAGATGTAGAAGTTCAAGTGCTGGTTCCTAGAGCCATGGACTTCGCGAAGTTGCGCAAAGACTTAACCACTCTAGGAGGGAGCAGTTTAAGGGGATGAAGCCGATTAAGGAAATTCAAGGGTGGCTTGATACTTGTATCCAAATCTTTAGAGACTTGGGAATTGATGATGCAACAATGAGAAAACTTGCTTTGAGACACCAACAGGGCAGAGCTATGGATTGGTGGAACTCTATCAGTTTAGAGATTCCCGAAGATGAGATTACCTGAAAGCAATTCCATGTCAAGTTTAAGATGAAGTTTACATCTAGAAGTCTATTCTGTTTAAGAGGTTTATCGATCTTAAGCAGAATGGTCGACCAGCGCTGGAGTATATTTCTAACTTCGAAGCTTTGTCGAAGTATGCTTATTCATATGTCGAGACTCCATATCAGAAGAACGAGAAGTTTGTCATGGGTCTGGACAAATATCTTGGGAATCAGCTAGTTGATCATCTCGATGACACTTATGAGAAGATCGTCAAGAAGACTTTGAAGCATGAAAGCAGGTTGTGAAGGCGTATGCTTTAGAAGTTGTGCCATCGTCTTCAAGAGCCCCTACGGTAGTTGAAAAAGGGAAGAGTGTCGTCGTTCAAGGTATTCTTTCCATTAGAGTTGTTTCAGTTCGTGTGTTGCTTGATACTGGAGCATCGCATTCATTTATTTGTAATGAGCTTGTGTGCCGCTTAGGTTTGGAACCTGAGATTTGTGATAGACCTTTTGTTGGACTAATCCATTTGGGGGTTCATCTAGTTTGTGTATGATTTTTCGTGGTCTAGTATTGTCGAGTCATGGTGGCTATTTTGTGTGTGATTGCTTTGTTTTGAACTTCGCTGGGTTTGAGTTATTTTGGGTATGGACTGTCTCAAGAAGTATGTGGCAAAAGTGGATTGCGAGAAGCTGGAAGTAACAGTCGGGAATGTGGAAGGGCGGATGGTTGTGATTCGATGTAAGCCCGAAGATGGTGTCTTCGTGAGCCATTTATATTCGCTTGTGATTCCACGGGAAGACTTTTCATCAGTGTTGATCGCAACTGAGTTTAAAGATGTCTTTGACGAGGACAAAGGTTTGTCGCAACTTCGCCAGATTGAGTTCAGAATCGATTTGGTGAAGGTGCTAGACCTATCGTCATGCCTCTTAGGCGGATGGTGCCTAAGGAACAACGAGAGTTAGAGGTGCAAGTACGTGACCATTTCGAAAAAGGATTCATTCATAGAAGTGTATCCGAATGGGTTGCATAATTTGGGCTTGCAACCAAGGCTAATGGATCTTTGAGATTGTGTGTGGACTATCGTAAGCTGAACAAGGTGACCAAAAAGAACAAGTATCCATTGCCGAGGATAAACGACTTGTTCGATCAGCTTCACGAGGCTAAGGTGTTTTCTCAGATGGATTTGGAAACAGGATACCACCAGATGGGGTGGCAACGGATAGTGTGCCGAAGACTGCTTTTAGGACACCATCCAGTTTCTTTGAATGGTTGGTGATGCCATTTGGATTGACTAACGCGCCGACATATTTCGTGGATCTTATGAATAAAGTGTTCAAAGATCAGTTGAACAAGTTCGTGCTTGTGTTTGTGGATGATATTCTTGTTTATTCCCAGAATGAGGAGGAGCATAAGACGCACTTGAGAGTTGTTTTGGAAATCTTGCGAAAGCACTGGCTGAGAGCTAACTTTTCGAAGTGTCACTTCTAGAAGAGAGAAGTGAGGTTCTTAGGTCATGTTGTTTCCGGAATTGGAATAGCAGTTGACCCTGCTAAAGACGCAGCAATCCTGGACTGGTATAAACCTAAGAATGCGAAGGATGTTCGGAGTTTCCTTGGGTTGGAGGGATATTATCGCCATTTTATAAAGGATTTCTCCAAGATAGTTGCTCCATTAACAGGATTGACGAAGAAGGATCAAGTTTTCACAAAGGATGCAAAGTGTGAGCAAGCTTTTAGAATCATGAAAGAGAGAATGACGAGTGCACCTGTATTGATTCCAAGTGGGAATGAGGAAATGGTGGTATACACCAATGCATATGGTACTGGACTTGGAGCAGTGCTGATGCAGAAGGATAAGGTTGTGGCCTACGCGAGTCGACAACTGAAGCCGCACGAAAGGAATTATTCGACTCATGGTTTAGAGTTGGCAGCGATCGTGTTTTCTCTGAAGATGTGGAGAAATCACTTGTTGGGAGCTCGATTCGAGTTGTTTGCGGATCACAAGTTGTTGAAGTATCTTTTCTCCCAAAAGGATTTGAATCTTCGACAACATCGGTGGTTAGTGTTTCTAGCATCACATGATTTTGGTATAGCCTATATTTCAGGTAAAGGTAACGTCATGGCGGATGCGTTGATTCGAAGACACGCGAGTTTGGGAGCGATGTTTTCGGAATGGAAACACCTTGAGTACTTGGCAGGATTTGATTTCAGACCACGGTGTGGGTTAGAACCTGAAATGTTAGAAAGCTTATCGATAAGACATACTCTCATCGAAAGGATTGGCGAGGGCAAAAAGCGTGATGTAAAGCTTATCGAGAAGTTAGAACCAGAGAATAAAGATTTCGAGGTTAATCGAGAAGGTTGGCTTCGAAAGCAAGGACGATTGATTGTTCCTGATATCGACGGATTGAGAGATGAGGTTCCGAGGGAATGTCATCACTCGAAGTTGATGATTCATCCCGGTAGTAATAAGATGTACCAGGACATGAAGTGAGCCTACTATTGGGAAGGTATGAAAAGGGATGTTGGAAAGTTCATTTCCAAGAGTATGAACTGTCAGTTGGTGAAAGCTAAACAGAAAAAACCAAGTGGATTGCTTCAGCCATTGGAAGTTCCTACATGGAAGTGGGAGTAGATATCGATGGATTTTATTGATAGACTACCTAGAACTAGGACAGGAAATGAACGAATTTGGGTCAACATGGACCGCTTGACCAAAAGTTCAAGGTTTATTCCTGTCAAATTGGCTAGGACAACATCGAAGTTGGCTGAGTTTTATATAAAATGGATAGTTCAATTCCTTGGTATCCCGAAGAGCATAGTGAGTTATCGAGATCCATTGTTCATGAGTGGATTTTTGAAGAGTTTGCAAGAAGCTTTGGGAACTGAGTTGTGTTTGAGTATGGCTCATCATCCCCAAACCGATGGTCAAACCGAGAGGGTTAATCGAGTTTTGGAAGATCTCCTGAGGGCTCGTGTATTGTACTTCGGAGGATCGTGGGTAGACCATCTACATTTAGTTGAGTTTGCGTATAATAAAAGTTACCAGTGAAGCATTGGGATGGAACCATACGAGGCATTGTATGGAAGATCTTGTAATTCTTTAGCCTGTTGGTTAGAGACACGAGATAAGTTGATACTTGGGCCTGAGATGATAAGAGAAACATCGGATTGTATCGAGATCGTTTGGCAACGAATGAAGGCAGCCCAAGACCGTCAAAAGGGTTATGCCGATAAACGTTGAAAAGATATGCAATTCGATGTTGGTGACATGGTTTTTGTGAAGATTTCGCCGTTAAAGCATTTGTTCGATTCGGAAGTAAAACAAAGTTGGCCCCAAGGTTCGTTAGACCATTTAAGATAGTCGAGCGGAATTGAAAGCTCGCGTGTAGATTGGATTTGCTTGAGAAGATGTCGAGTGTGCACAATGTTTTCCATGTGTCGTTTACGGAAGTGTGTGCATGATTCAAATGTGGTGGTATCGACAGTACAGTATAAAGACCTAGAAGTCGAGACCATAGTTACAAAACCTCGTACCCCGCTTCGTGTTGTGGGGAGTGACATGAAACAACTTAGGAGGAAGACAGTTAAATTATTCAAGGTGCAATGGAGTGAGAATGATGACAATTGTACATGGGAGACAGAAGAGAGTATGAAGACGAACTTTCAAGATCTCTTCGTCGGTATGACTTATTGATGTCATATCACCTTACATCATTATAGCTCGTACTATCATTGTTAGAATTCCGCGTGCTAGGTTAAGGCTATGGATGCATGGTTCGATGGATGCTAATTTGGATGGTAAATTAGCTGCACATGGATGATAGGCATGCGGAATTGTTTTTGTTGCTTGTGTTTGCTAGGGATTTCAGGGGCGAAATTCCTAAAGTGGAGGAGAATGTAACAACCCGCATTTTACGTATCGGAGGATCGTAAAATATTTTTATTTTATTCACTAAGGGTGCGATCATTCTTATATTTTTAACATGTTAGTAATGGGGATGTGAGACATGTCCATAATTTTTACCAATTTTATTTGTGACCATTTTGCCCCTGTCAGTCTTGTACATGGCATAACTTTTGACTGGGATTGAACCAGGTGTTGAGGTCAATTCCACTAGAAAGAAAATGGTGTTGCCAATTCCGTAGAGTGGTCACATTAAAGATTTGGTTTAGCGGTTCGCGAGGAATCTTTGTTTTTGTATTTCACAAATTCTCTTCAAGTTTTTGGAGCCATTGATGGGATGATTTGAGGAGGCCCATTAGTGGGCTGGTGGGAGGCTACAAATAGGGGGTTATAGGCATCAATAATAGTTTACTTTCTTCATTCTCTCATTTGGTTGAGCTCGTGATCATCCTTGCTCAATCAAATACACCTTTCCACTATTAAAATTCTAGATCTACATAAGAGAATCGAAGATCTACATCGTTTGAAGCTAGATCTACATCAAGTGAAGAGAGATCGCATCAAATCAAGAGGTTTGAGGCATATTCTTTGTTGTCCGAATTGAAATTTAGCGATTTCAAGTTAATTCGAAGAATTGGTGAGTGATAAGCATCTCTCAAACGGATTAGATTAAGTATATGGTTTGTTTGATCTTATTTTCGTAATTTTAAGTTGTTTTCACCAAGATCTACATCATGGTAACTATGTTTTCATTTGAATCACCCTAGGATCTAATCTAGCAACTTAAAACCAGTGATTTCTTATGTAAATTCATATGTTTATGCAAGTTAGATCCATTGTTTTAGGTTATTCATTGATTTATCATGATTTGGTGAATTTAGTGTGATTATTGATGAATAATTGCCATTTAGTGTTGTTGATGATTTCATAAAGTGCTGATGGTTAAATTAGATGATTTAGATAAGTTGATCTCATCGATGTGGTCATTTGGTGATTATTTGGTCGAGATTGGAGCAAAATTGGTCAGATCTGGAGTCGGGTCATTTTTGGATAGTTCGTTAGCTTGTGCTCCAAGAAATTAAGGATGGGTTGTTAAAGAGCATTGAGTTACTGGCGATCCATAGAGTCGGGTCATTAGTGATCCACAGAGTTGTGTCTTTGGTGATCCATGGAGTCGGGTCGTTGGTGATCCAGGAAGTCAGGTCGTTGGTGATCCATTGAATCAGGTCGTTGGAGATCCAGGGAATTGGGTCGTTGGTGATCCATAGAGTCGGGTTGTTGGTGATCCAGGGAGTTGGGTCGTTAGTGATCCGTAGAGTCGGGTCATTGGTGATCTAGGGAGTTGGGTCGTTGGTGATCCATAGAGTCAAGTCTTTTGTGACTTGATGAGTCGGGTTGAAAGACTATGAATAAAATATTGACCAAATGATGTATGTTTTTGCTCGATGGTGGTTGTGGCTTCGAGGTGAATTCAAGTAGGAATGTTCGAAGTGTTGTGAAGTGTTAGTTGATCGTCGTAATGCAACGAAGCGAAGACGACTCGTAGTGGAGAGCTCGTGGATAATAGTTGCTCGAGAAGCAACTTGAGCTTTTGAACAACCATCAGATTGGATGGATAGAGATATCGAAGGCTGAGAGATTATCATTGTCGTAGATTCTAGCGGACTCAAAGCAGGAGTATAATAGGGACGCCTAAAAGACTAGAAGTGACCGGTCGAGTACCTTGGGAAGCTCGACGGGCCTAGATACGTTTCGTCATATGGCGTATGGGGTTTTTCTAGAACCGGGGTTTACCATTAGCCCTTGACAGTCGATAGCAAGGTTTTAGCCCATCTTACGATTAATAATGGTTTTGAAGCAGGATTGGTAGTGATAGCCAGAGTCATAGATGAATGATTTTTTGCTTGTATCATCTTGTGTAGATTATTCGATGTCTATGGAGATATCTCTTGGGTGCTTGTCTGATGTTGGTTTAGGCCTTCGGGGATTGTGCTTGGGAGATCTCGATATCGTTTAGGATGGTCTACGCTTGATAACTGATTTCCATTAATGAATTGTGGTTTCAAATTGTTTGTTGTTAAGGCTATCACTATCGGATGTGGCAAAGACGGATTTGGGTTCTTCTATGGTAAGCTGGTAGATTGGTTGATCAATCTGCCTATTCTCATATACTTTATTGATGATGTTAGATAGTTGTTTATCGCTCACTAAGACTGTTGTCTGACTCAAGGTTTTATGTTTCCCTCTTATTACCTTGGGCTGTTCATTCAATGTGTGGATGGGCAGACTGAGTGGTGGGTAACAGATAGTAGATCTTAATGGATGACTTTGCAGATCGATGACGAACTGGTGGTTTGTGTACTAGTTTTCTACTCTACATATTATGATGTTTTCCGTTGTTTGATGTTTTCTCCGAGTGTTGTAGTGAGGCTTTTTATATAGAATTTGATGTTGTTATCCAACGATGTTATGGATATTCCTTGATGATATGAAAGTTTAAAATTATGTGCAATTATTCTTTATTATTATTACATGTTGTACACATTCTATTATAATTTATCCTTGCGTTGTGAGTTATACGACAGGTTCCGCTTGTATTATCTTACCTTGATGATCGCCCATAGCTGCCTGACACACTTTTCAGCGCATTATTTCCCTTGTTAAGTGCAAGAGTTATAGGCGGTCTCCCCAAGGCTCACATAAAACCGAACATGGATTGACTGTCTTATCTTATATACTTATTGGATTTGACGTAACCACTTTGTCTTCGGCTTTTTCCTTGATGCATGGGGCAAGCAGGATCACTAAGGGCGACTACGGTTTGATCGTTTGCCACCTGACTCCAATCCTCAAAGCCAAGATTGGAGAATAGAGATTAACATGGGTTGATTACCAACAAATCATTTTGCATCCAACTCTAATTCGTGACTCAATGAGGGAGTATGATTTCAGAGAAGACATGGATTTGAATTCTACTACTCAGTTAAGCCCCAATGACTGGAACGAGGAATGCAAGCCATGAAAAGCATGATTTGACTACCCGATTACTTTATGCATATTTATCATCCTCAGAGTTCTGCAAGATCCCAAACTGCAGTCAAAAGAATGACTCCTCAAGGTTAAATTGCATACATCTGAGCAGCGGATCATCATCCAGAATTAAATGACAGAAGCCTGATTGACGGATATTGCATATGCGGAACCAAGAATCCCGAGATCGTCTTCCACCCATTTCAGGACTTCTTGCCGGGGAAACCAGCGCTGAATTGGACAACTAACAACAACTTATCAAAGACGAAGGTCAGATTGCTAACATTATTCGATGCTTCACCAGAGGTGGCACATCTCAAGACGGGATGGATAACGTCAATCATAGCCCTTTCACATGGGACATCAGGGATTTCCACAATTCCCTAGACTTCAAACTATCATCTTTGGAGGCTTACAATGGAAGGACTGATCCTACCATGCATCTGACACTTTATATGCGCCGTATTGAAGTGTCGTCGGTGTCGGGCAACATTATAGCTATGTGTATCCCTCTATTCTTGACATATGTTGCTGCTATGTGGTTTGCCAGCTTGCATCTGAATTGATCAACCATTGGAACGCGTTGGTCACCCACTCATTGAACGGTCAAAGATCCACATCGCTTGGCCCAAAAGTGTAATTTATCTCACTTCTGTCAAGCAGAGGTTCAATGGGACCTTGCGCTTATTTCTGGAAAGGTTTAATGCGACGGTAGCGTCGGTGAACCGACCAGAACCATCCATGGAAATTATGGTTGTTGTTTTCCGGCATCTTGGATAAAATAAACTTAAAAATCTCTCTACAACGAGATTTTCCCAGAAATTTTGGTAAATTCTACTCTGAAGCATACATATTCCTATGCCAAAAGGATGCTAACATCGAGATGGATGATCTTGATGTTTTTGTGACAAAGGATGGAGGACCATCCAATTCTGAAACAATAAGGACAAGGGAAAACCCCTGGAAAGAATGATAGGAATGTGCGATTCCGGAGAGAACTAGTTTAGCGATCAAGTCTACAATCTTGTTTGTTAAGATCAACGGAACCAAGAAAGAGGAATACACTCAACAAGAGCGTGATGGCTATTTCAAACCATGTTGAAACATGAACGAAGGGGCTCGATTAACTTCCTAACGATGTTCATTCGCTTGCATTTTGACAAGCTTACTCAACTCCGTGACTGATCCGATGAGAGTAACTAAGTTCGTTGACGCTCGATGAGGCAATCCTCGCTTTTCGACTAAAGTAAAGGGACGATGCCAAAGCAAATGTCACACGACCATTCGCGTATTCAACCTTAACTCTCACTGATTCGAGAGAGGGTATAAAATGACTTGGGTCAGCAAAGATTGCTAAACTAGCAACTTTAACCAGATGCAATGACGAAAAGTATAAAGGCATGAGACTCGATGTCCAATTAACTTAGCACAAACCCCACCGACGCTGGGGGTATAAGCACTAACTTCGCTAGTCCTCCACTAGCGTTGGAAGCATGAGTGCTGGCTCACAGAATGACTTGGAACATGACCCTAACTTAGCACGTGATTCAAAACGTGTACACTATATCTAAGGACTACGACATAAATTGTCTCGCCTATTCAAGCGAGCCAACTTATGGATCAAGTGTAACTTCAAAGACTTAAATCACGACTGCATTAAATGGAAAGTGGGACAAACTTCTCTACTGTCTTAGATGATCATACCATACATTGGCTTGCATGATTTCAACAATATCTCGTACTGACTCGTATGCGATCAATGGACTATAATGCAATCTGGAGCGATCGTGGAAAGGTCTGACTCGACCACGCGCTCGACTTGTGTAAGAAGACGACATTGTTTTAAAACGACCTAAATATGTGCAATCACATTCGGGAGCCAATAATCCAACATGACTTGTGATGAAAGAATTTAACTACTTGATTTGACGAGGTTTAAAGATTACTTGATCATCTCAACTATTCCGGCCATAGGCATTGGCCCAATCCACACCAGTGAAAGAAGTGCGATACATGACAAGCTATTTATGCAGGAAAAGGTCTAAGCAACGGAACTACTCAAAAAGACACAACAATTCGATAATGCCTTCTCAAGGATGAATGGAGTTCCAAAGAGATGCAGCTCGATTTATTCAAAGTACATCCCATTTGACACGCGATGTACTTTAGGGGGGAAAATGTTGACCAACCTTTTGGCAAGGCCATCACCCAATGAGATACCATTGATAGATCCAATCAGGGCTCGAGCATAGGTCTGGGTAAGCTTGAACACCGCTGGCCCAACCCCCGGTACAATCACCTTTGGGCTCGTCTAAGCCCAACAACATTAGTGACACAACGGGGTCGAAAAAAGGGTGCATGAAGTCTTAGATCAGAGGAAATCCCTCCTACTTACCTCAACTTGAATGGGGTTCCATCTCAGATCGAATGAAGCTGCAGCGCAGGTCAAAGACCACACTTCAGTAAAAACAGAGCTTCGAGTCGAACAGAGCTCCAGGTCAAACAGCGCCCCGGGTCGAATAGAGCTCAGTACGAATGGTAATTGATTGGGGTTGAATGGAACTCAGTTCAGGTCGAATGGGACCCGAACCCATACATGTTACAACTTCTACCACTCCTCCCACTACCTGCTAAAGGTCCGGATCTTATGCCAAGTGTCCATGAATCGACCTACTATCTTACTGCAACTTCTCCATAACCGTCTCTCCACTACGTCCTACTTCCCAGGGTCGAACACCACGTGTCCCATTCGACCCGAGCATCTAACAACACTATGTATACCTGAATTAAGAGCTAACTAGAGGACTTTGGGCCACAATACGCTGCTTAGACATGGCTTCCAACCTTTTCTATCTTGAAATATGAGTTATTTTCATGTTTGTAATTGGAGATAAATGCTAGAAACGACATTGTACGAGAGATTCTAACAATCTCATTTGTTGTAACTCCAATTTTCTGATGTTATGAAGTGAATTACGAAGTGGATGTGGGTTTGTTAACGCCAAACCACTATAAAATGATGTTGTCTTGCTTTTTCAGTCATTTTTTCGTATTTCATGCTCTAAACACGACTTTTTTTGTGTTAGTGCCATTTTTTGGTCTGAAAACTGTAAATAAATAATAACAAACAAGTGGATAAGAAGAAGAGGATTACTTATAAACAACAAACAGCTGGAAAGAAATAGGCATAAATAGTAAATAAATTACAAAATCTTATAGAAGAACTAAACATATGAATACTATAAATATTGTAAACATAAAACTTGCAATTTAAAACTGCTTAACTTCCTAAACATTCCTAAGCAAATGAGTAGTCTAAAAATTACGTAAAAACTCACAAATCTAATGAACAAAGCTTCTCCCGTGGCCTTCTTATAAAATCTAGCAGAACCTCCGGCACTAGAAATGTTTATAAAAAATAAATATTAAAAACTTAAGAACTTCTTCACCCTTTTATAATATAATTAGGCGAGCTTTCCTAATTTTGTCGATAGCCTTGGGGAAGAAGAAGAGAGAATGGGTGTAAAGAAATGAGAGAGGCTCTGGTAGTCTATTTATAGGGTTTACTGGATGCTCTCAGTCGTTCAAATCTAAGAGTATATTTGGTCTAATTATATCATCATAGAAAGTGCCACGTCAATCGATGGTTCAAAATAAACCAATAAAACAATGCCAAATCATCAAAAATAACGTTCGATTAAAATAAAACGTTCGCTGGAAATTTTGTACACACCAACAAGCTACATGCGCCCTGGATCGACACGTCTGCGCCTAAGGTCGACCCAGGGTCGACCTAAGCTGGCTTGGGTCGACACTATGTCAACCCAAGTGTGGCCCTGTCGTCCCAAGTGGCAGTTATATATATATATATATTTCTGATTGACTTCTTTAATTAATAACTAATTCATTTTAACTCTGATTTTAGCAAACCAAGTGCCCATTTTGTTCAAAATATTACAACATACTCAATGGTGCTAGCCCCTTTGTCCAATTATGAATATTATTCTGATTAATATTTATTTTATTAATCTTTTATAATTAATTATTATTTATTAAAATTTGGTGTGTTATATTCTCCTCTTCTTAAAGGATTTTGTCCCCAAAATCTCCAAGGCTTGAAGAATGTTATCAATCATTATCTACGCCCATCTTCTCAACTGTCAACCATTGGCATCCATTGTCCTTAGATTTCTTAATGCTTTTCATGAACAAATGTAAAGCTGTTGTGTATATGTCCCTAAGCTAATACAGAAATCAGCCGATCTACTGATTCAGTTAACCTCCTTAACGCAATTCATGTTTGTGATATGCATCCACTATGTATGCAAAGGAATCATAATGATACATATATAATTCTATATGTGTGCAACAACCATTCACCAAAATGCAACATCCAAGCGATGATTCAACCATTTTTTATCTATACTTAAAATAAATTAAAATCCGCACACATTCATATGCAATATGTAAATGTCCTAGTTCAGCCGATCCCTAACTAGTGCCTAGAATGTGTATATGCATCCACTAGTAAACACTTGCATCTACGTGAATCCATTCAACCATAACATGTTCTATTAACACATCTTAAACCATTTTCTACCATCCGTAGGCTTCTACCTAAGATTTGTGATTCAAACAATACGAAAAATAGATTCAAAATCAAAGCTTAGGAAAGCAATAAGAGCGTACTCTCAAAGAGAAATGGAAAAGAAGCGTGAATCCTATCCTTTGGCTCCCAAGTCGTGTCGTTGTTGTCTTCTCCCCTCCGAATCTTAAAAAGCTTGATCTCTTTATTCCGTAGCTTTTTCACTTCAGATCCTAGTATCCGAGTAGGAACTCTCCTTATTGATGCCTCCCTCTCTACCTCGATATCCGCTAGAGTACTTGACTCAACTACTACCACGGAATCATGTAGACACTTCTGTAAGTGTGAAATATGGAACACATCATGAACTCATACCGGTCTCTCCAGCGGTCTAACTTTATAGGCCATATGATCAATCCTCTCTACTATAGGGAATGGCTTTACAAACCTCAGTGCCAACTTCCCCACTGAGTCGAACCAAGCAACACTCCTCAACGGTTACACTTAACAACGACCATGTCTCCTACCTCGAACTCTAGGTCTGTCCTCCGCTGATCTGCATATGACTTCTGTCTGTCCTGAGCTACCTTCAACCGCCTCTAAATCAAATCTATCTTCTCTGAGGCCTCTCTAACCATCTCAGGTCCAAGTAGAAGTCTGTCCGTGGACTTCCACCAACATGTAGGTGATCTGCAAGGTCATTTATATAATGCCTCGTAGGGAGTCGTACCAATACTCATCTGATGGCTTTTATTTTAGGCTAACTCTACCAATGGAAGATGCTCCTCGTAAGTCCCTCCGAAGTCTAGGATATACAACCACAATAAATCCTCAAGAATACTATTGACCCTTTATGTTTGTCCATCTGTCTGAGGGTGATATGCGGTACTAAGTCGTAGTTGTGTCCCCAATAATTCCAGCAGGCTCCTTCAAAACTCTTCTGTAAAGATGGGGTCCAAATTACTAACAATACTAGAGGTCACTCCATGTAGTCAACGATCTCTCTAGGATACGCTGATGCCAACCAGGCTACCATCCGCTTACTCTTAACCAGGATAAAGTGAGAGCTCTAAGTCAATCTATCGACTATAACCTAAATACTGATGTTACCCTTCTTTGATCTAGGCAACCCATTTATAAAGCCCATCGAGATGCTCTCCCACTTCCACTGAACATCCAAGGGTTGAAGCAACCCACCAGGCTTCCACTGCTCATCTTTACTCAATGACAAGTCATACATCGAGCTACATACTCTGCCATATCCTTCTTCATTCCTATCCAATGCAAGACCCTCCTTATATCTCTATACATCTTATCACAACCTGGATGGATAGTCATCCGAGAGTGATGAGCCTCCTATAAAATCAATTTCGATAAATCATCAATTTGCGGAACATATAATCTCCCATCATGATGTAGCCATCCTCTCATCCACATAATAGCTAGCAAGGTGGCTAGAGGTCTCTTCTCTACTGATCTGGTTCATAATGTTTGCTAACTGTTGATCCTCGTGTTGACTAGATCTAATGCGCTCTAATAGAGTAGGTCGCACCTCCAACGATGCTAGTAATCCGGATGCAAAATCCGTTGAAGGTCTAAAATCAAACGATGAGATAAACTCCAAACTCTGACACTCCAAGAATAAAGGACTCAAAGTCATTCTCTGTCTACTCAATGCATCTGCTACCACATTCCTCTTCCCCGGAGTATAGGCTATCTCAAAGTCATAAGATGCAAGGAACTCCATCCAGTGTTGCTGTCACAAATTAACATCTTTTTGTGAGAACAAGTACATGAGCGACTCATGATTTTTATAAAGATAGAACCTCTCACCTAATAAATAGTGTCTCTAAGACTTGAGCGCAAAAACTATCGCCGCTAGCTCCAAAGCATGGGTGTGGTAGTTTTTCTCATGTACCCTCAACTGGCTACTCCCGTAGCAGACAACCCTACCTTCCTGCATAAGCACCTCACCTAAACCCATGCCACAAGCATCCGTATAAACAATGAACATCTTTGTACCATCAGGAAGAGTCATTATTGGAGCTGATGTAAGAGCCTTCTTCAATCTCAAGAATGCATCCTCGCAATCAACATCCCAAGCAAAAACTAGGTTCTTCTTCGTTAGGCGGGTAAGAGGAGCTGAGATCCACGCAAAATCTTCAATGGACTTCCAATAGTATCATGTCAAACCCAAGAAGCTCCGCACTTCTATCGCACTCTAGGGAGTTTTCCAATCATGAACTGTGACAACCTTAGCGGGGTACACTATTATACCATCACTAGAGACAACATGCCCTCAGAACCTTGCCTCCTTCTGCCAGAAATGGCACGTAGAAAACTTCACTTTTAGCTGATGTGCATGGAGAGTAAGGAGGACTTCTCCCAAGTGCAAGGCATGCTTATCCTCGCTCCTAGAGAAAACCAAGATATCATCAACGAATGCCACCACAAAATTATGTAGGTACTCCCTAAATATCCAGCTCATCAAATCCACAATGTACGCTAGTGCATTGGTTAGCCCAAACAGCATAACCATCCACCTAAAGAATCCATCAAGAGTCCTAAAATCAGTCTAATCTATGCTGTCATCCGCTACCCTAAGATGATGAAATCCTGTAGCTAAATCCAACTATGAGAAAATTGAAGCACTTACTAACTGATCAAACAAGTCATCTATCCATAGGAGTGGGTGTCTATTCTTTTTCGTAAACTTATTCAACTCCATGTAATCCACACATAGACCGAGAGAGCTGTCCTCCTTAGTCACGAAGATGTCTTGTACTCCACACTTAGAAATGCTCCGTCTAATAAACCCTTTCTCGAATAACTCACCCACTTGCTTACTAGGTTCCCTCCTCTCTCTCAAAGCCATGTGGCGAACTGGTAATGCAACAGGTTTAGCATTCTCCACCAAGTATATCCGAAAATCTATCTTGCGCCTGGAAGAGACCCTCTTAACTCCTCGAATATGTCCGGAAAGTCTCTAACTTTAGGCACCATAATGAGATTGTCGATAGAAGCATCTAGGGAATCTAAGAAACTAAGCATGACTGACCCTCGCGGGTCACAAGAAATCTCGAGAGTCCTACCATGGCATGTCAAAAGCCCAATAACTCTCCTCTCACTATCAAGAATGACATCATACATGGCCAGTCAGTCCATCCCTAGAATAAGCCTGTAACCCAAAAAACCCAGTACATATGCGTCACACTCAAACTTGACACCTAGAATAGAAATCAACAAATCCCTACACATCATAGATAGTGAGCCGTACGTCCTATGGGGTTTGAGACAACTACTGTATCAGAAACTATAGAAGTATCTAGGTGCAGACTATCAACAACAGAACTGTATATGAAAGAATGAGAAGCACCATAATCGAATAAGATACTAATGGGAAAGTTAAAAAGAGAAATTAAACCTTCTACATTAACCTTCCTACTTCTGTCCTGACTACTACTGCCAGTCTCAGTCACCCCAAGCGCGTGAACCTATGCTTTGTATGAACCTGCTCTCTGTCCTTGCTTTTAAGGCCACTATCTGTTGTAATGCCCCATTTGACTACACTATAAGCAAGCGACCTTCTTAGCTTTCGTCTTACAGTATTTGATGAAGTTTCCTACCATACCACACCCATGATACTTTACTTTCTTCTTGATTTGTGCTTTATTTGGCTTCTCTCCCTTTTTCACTGCACCTTTCTTAGGCCATCACTTTTTTTCAACATTTGTCTTAGCCATTTAAGTCTTTTCCTATGGTTTACTCACATTTCCATCCTCATGCATAAGAGCCATATCGACAAGCCTCTCAAAAGTGGCTCCCATCGAAAAATGTGTCATTGCTAGTCCTTTAAGGGGTTGGTTCAGCCCACACGCAAATCTCAAAGCCTTCTTGTGTGCAGTATTAACCAGATCTAAGCCAAACCTCACCAACTCATTAAGGCTATCCACATACTCCTTAACCGACATATTACCATATTTCAGACTCAAGAACTTTTCCAACTACATCCCTTCTTCGGCTTATGATAAAAACTTCTTCTTGAACTTATCCTTAAACGCATCCCATGTCTCTACAACATGTTTATCTACAAGCCTTTCCTTTCAATCTCGAACCTATCCTTGAACTCATAACATGTCTCTATGGCACGCTTAGCCTCGGCTACTTCCCACCAGTACGACGCCTCTCCTTTAAGTTGCCAGGCAGCCAACTAAATCCTCCTCCGATCATCTAACTTTAATAATTCGAACATATGATCGATCTCTCTCAGCTAATTACGAGCATCTACAAAACTCTCCAATCCAAGAAATGGCTTGCCGCCCATAATAGAAAAATCCTTACAGATCTTAAAGAAATTAACCGTTGGATTAGGTGGAACTACTGCAGCTACAACAGGAGGGCGGGCATTTTCTTGCCCTTCGATAGGCGCCGGAACATCAACATATCTACGATACCACGCC
Organism: Allium sativum; assembly: GCA_030737875.1. Taxonomy (NCBI): domain Eukaryota; kingdom Viridiplantae; phylum Streptophyta; class Magnoliopsida; order Asparagales; family Amaryllidaceae; genus Allium; species Allium sativum. The sequence continues at coordinate 741,100,571 of CM060916.1, read as the reverse complement.
GAAATGGGAATGCCCTCTGTAGAATTGGGAGCGCAGACATGCTGGAAAGAAAAGAGACAAGGATTCAAAAAGGGACTAGAGGAATATTGTAATTGACTTGAGGGAATATTTTTCAAAAATAATTTTACTTGAAAAATCTTTGCTTTTGAAAATAAATTTTCAAAAATTTTCTCTGATCTTGTAACCTTATGCCATGATACCAAATGTGACACTTCACATCCCTTAACGTCACCCATATGAGGATGCGCTAAGGTTTGTGAAGCGCTTAGGTATAAAGTAATAACACAGAGACTAAAATTCACAAGACAGAAATATAAAACACACTAGAAACTTTAAAACATTTATTAAATAAGCAAGTCAACCCACAATGCTTATTATATTTCAAAATACCAAATAGTCATCATCGTAAAACAAAAATACAGTCTCGTGGAAAATATCAGAGTGCATAAGTAAAACCATAAAAACTATACCTCTCATAAGTCAATACAATGATCAGAAAATAAGAACTAAACTAATAAATGAATCTGTAAAGAGTCTGAATCCAAGCTGAACCAATTGGTTAAGAATCACTGCTGATACCCCCCACCCTGCGAACCTGGATGGGAAAAGGAAGAGAGAAGGAGGAAAAAAAACTAGGTCAGACTTATATCTAGTGAGTTCTAGTAATTTCTAGCATGAGCATAAAGATAAGAAGCATCTAGACAGATGAATGGTTCTAAGAGCAATAGACAAAAAGAACAAATGAAATAGCAAGAGATAAACATGAATAAAGATAGGATTCTCATTCATATCCGAAAATTATTGAACCAACTACTAAAATATCACAATTAGGCTTTACCTAATTTCTGCCCATCGATTGGCTACTTCACCCAAAATGTGATAACCTGCGCCAGTTGTGAAATTCAGGGTTATCAATCCCAAACCCATCAACTAAAAAGATACACTCATTTCATCGGCTTATCTTCCCCAATTGGAATGACGCATGCTCACCGTTCCACTAGAACGCACCCGTACCCACCTTGTTTGAACCTTTTACTATCTAGTTCAGAAAGTGTGGCCTCGCCTTTACCTAGTGTGAGACTCCATAATAACAAGGGATACTGACTGGTATGGGTTCCCAACCTAATGCAATTGACATAAGTCACCCTTAGACTTGATCCCCATTCATAACTAGGATCTCCATGAACCCCGTATCTTCCCCAATCAGCCCCACGTTGCCGAAACGGATCTAAACAAGGATTTCATTACACAATTACACCTCTTATCTTCCCTAATCAGCCTCACGCTGCCGGAACAGATCTAACCTATAAGCCATTTATCTTCCCCAGTCAGTCCCACGCTTGTTGTATATAATAGTGTTGTATACACAATTATATGATTTTTGTACCAAATATATATTATTATATACGTGTTTGTAATTGTACTGTTTCATATACTACACAACATACATGAATATAATATTTCTGTTTATATAAAATACAACTGTATAGAAATTTAAATATTCACAGTATTTTATTTAAATAGAATATTTTATTTCAATTTCAAACAGTACAAAATTTTTATACTCCACTATTTGAACATGTATACATTTCAATTCACTTTTATTTTCATATACAATTCCTCACACTCAGTCAGTCAGTTTACATACATTTTCATTTATACATTCAGAGACTTAAATACAAACATTTTCACTGTCTTCTGTCTTTCATCTTTTGTCTTCACAGCATTTTTCAGTCCAGTCTTCATACCTGTCATATATAGAAACACAAACACAGTATATGGAACAGAAATAATATTCAAAATTCATGCAAATATAAATTTTATTTTTAAAAAATTTATTTGATCCAGTTTTCTGGTGTGTTTCTCATCATTTTTCATGACTTGATCTGATATATGAATGTAGCACGCGCACGATATATGTATACACACACATGTGTATGTATATACACATTTTATTGTGCAGGGGTAGGAAAATCCATTCGGATGGTTGCATATACATACGTGTATATATACACGTGTGCACTGCCTCGCCAATCCTGTGTGCAACTGAGGAGTAGCCACGTGGGCCTTCTCGACTCAGTGCACATGAAAACATAATCAACACATAATCAAAGTGGCCGAGGCAGCTCAACAGTCAACTCAAGTTCATGGACAAACAAAAGTGGTCAAACAAACATGAACAACATAACAACAAAGTGGAAGTGGCATGGCACCAACTCATGGTCGAGCGCCAACATGGATGGTACAAGTGTGCAAGTTCAAAAGCAAGTGGCCTTTACAAGTCAGGTGCATAACAAAAGTGGAGCAACTAAACTGGTCAGAGTATGCAAGTGGATACATCAAAGTTCAAGCATGCATGGTGTATGGTGAATGACAACATTCTATAGTGGTCGAGCTAGTAAAAAAATGGACATGCAAATGTCAGGGTACATGGTCATATACAGGTTCAAATGGTGCAATCAAGTGAAGTCTGCATAGAAGATCACATTCAAACAGGTTGGCAAACATGAAAAATCAGCAATTTTAAAATAATGGTAATAAACATACACAAAATGGTGTGGTGAATACATGATCAAGTATACACATAGCTTCATGGTGATCTGAGATGGCAACAGCAAGTTCAAACATATCATGGTGTTCACAACAAATATGCAGGTGGTCTAGTATCATGTTTACATGCTTCAAGTTAAGGCAACAAGAATGAGATAGTGCAGCTATAGAATGGTCGAGCAAGTATCAACAAAAACTGGTATAGGTTCAATGTTAACAACAATCATGGTCGAGCACAAGGGTAGCACAAGTAGGAGCTCATGCAAATCAAATTTGGGTGATCAGGCTCAAGTCCAAGCAAACTGCATAGGCACTATCACATTCAAGGGATGAACAGAGCACATGCATCAGGACATACAAACAGGGTGGACAAATCCTCTTTATTGTCAAGTGAATATATATTGGTGCATGTATTCAACACAGCATGAAGCAACAAATTTTATGGCAGGTACAAGAAACAAATGCACTAGTAAACAAGACTGTTCAACACATATCAAACAGGTTGCATGTATAAAAATGAACACAATGTTCAAAGAATATTTCACGGCTTTAATTCATTCAATCAAAGATGGAACTCATGGCAACAATTAACATGTTTCTAGTTTTACATGGGATTACATATGTTTTTGGCAAGAAATCAGCAACTTATTTTCAGATATCACATGTTTAAAGTGGAAGGGGAAACATTTATCTGTTTCTAGAATTATACCAGGAATGCACAGCAATATACAAAACAGTCAAGCCAAGAAATCAGGAAGCTTCAGATTTATGTTGGGATTGCACAGGAATTTACAGAGGAATTCATGTTTTCAGAGGAATAAAAATGGACAAGTATCAATTCGGGAAATCATATTTGGCAAGCAAGTTTTGGGCAAGAAGAAACAGATTGGTTCATATAGCAAAAGATTGATAACATTAATTTTGGCAGTAGATTGTTCAGCAAAAGTTAAAACTGTTTCCAGAACTGAAAATGTATTTGTCAACATTTTTTTCTCATGCAAATCACGCAAGGGATTTCAAGGCAACATTTCAAAAGGGGGAAGTTTATTTTTTTTCCAGAATTGATTCGCTCAATCAAAGCCGAAGGCTTTAAATTCAAAGGAGCATTTTGACTTATTCAAAACAACAAATTCCAGCAATCACATGGTAAAATTGAATTAAAACCAGATTCATTTCAATCAACGAATTCAAGGCAAATCAAAAAGGGAAACACGCAACAATCAAACCAAGTCATCTAAATGAAATCAGAGTTGTTTAGGGTTCGAATTACCCTATTAATTCACACCAATTCATCACTGGCCATTAATCGAAAAATCTAAGCAGAAAAATCAAACAAATAATTTCCAGAAGAACTCACATAATACTTGAAGATTTTCGATCGAGAACGAAGCCAAGTCAATCGAAGAACGAGAGCAACAAATCATTCGAGCCTTCAGAGATTAACATCTATGGCAACCAATCGATTTGGGGAGAAAGCTAAAACCCTAGTTTTTTATTCTAGAGCCGCCATACTCTTTCTCCAGAGAACAAAAGAAATCGGGACAAAATGAAAGGGTGGAACCATTTCTAAAAGTGACCGGCCATGTTCATATGAAAAGGGGGATGACCCCTTATCTTTTTAACTCCTTTATTTTCTAGGGTCTTAGAGTTTTTGTTTTTGTTTTATTGTTGTATTTTTATTTTCTTTTGAATCGAACAAAAACAATTCTAGAGTCTGTAAAATCTAGATTACTAGTTACTGAGTTGTAATCAGGGGAAATCTGATCGAAAGGATGTCGACCAGTCTAGGGTTTTGAGCGTAGAGTTAGAACATGAGCGAGGGGTTCGCGAGTGTACATGGTATTGTATACGGGATCTGTTCTATCATCTAGTAGAAACCTTAGGAATGCAGCAGTTGGCAGGATTTTGTCGAAGCTGGGTATATCTTGTGTCATTTACTTTTCTGCTTTTCTATTTCTGTTATATTCTGTGATCTGTGAATGTTTTAATATCCCGTAATATTTGAACTCTACTATAATTTGCAATAAACCCTATTCACCTCCCTCTAGGGTTAATCTAGATCCAACAACGCTGACCAAACGGATACCCTTTATCTTAGATTATTAGTTTCATATATTTAACTTAACACGTTTAAGTCTATTAATATGTCTAATATAACCACATGTTATATCCTAAGTTGCAATTAATATTTCTAATTAATGTAATATTTTTATACAACCCTACTCAAGTTACTTAATATCCATCTCTAATTGATTGTTAAGGTTTTATCCCCAATTTACAATCTATTATGATTACAATAATTAATCAGTTTCAATATGCCTAACAATCCTTTTTTAATCAATTTCAACATTATTCCAATTTAACGCACAAATAACGATAAAGATCTAGGCTCTTTTCAGGCGTAGGCTCAACGCTAAAAAAGGGAAATCACTACAAGAAATGGGGTCTTTACCTACCAATTTTAAGCGTAGGTAAAACTAACATATTGGTGGGTAATATATTTTAGCTACCAATATTGAATTAGTAGAAATTGGTAAGTAAAGATTAGTAGAGAAAGAGCCATTACCTACACTTATTGATATTAGTAGGTAAAAGAATCAATGGACCCCACTACATTATGACTCAAATGATGAGTCATTAGCTGATGCATTTGCAATGGACCCCACTACATTATGACTCAAATGATGAGTCATCAGCTGATGCGTTTGATGATGTGTCATCCTACATGGTTGCTGACATGGCTGATGATGTGTCATCCTACATGGCTGCTGACATGGTTGTCGTAGTAGCATACACGTGACATATATTAATGCCGACATTTTGGCATTTAATGGTTGGATCATGTGTCAAACAATAATTTTTCCATGTGCCATCATTTGATTAGTGCATATGACATCATTTTTTAGGCCACATGACATTATTTACTATAAATAAATATTTACAAGAATTGAATATTTACACAGAATTTACTTTTAAACAAATAACAAAAATTTATTCAAATAAATATTTGTTACACTTTCGAATAGTACACATATTACTTATACGAACACTTCCTCGCTACATTTCACTCGTATACATTGGCTCCTTACTACATACTCATTTAATCATATACATGTACACAGTCACTCACACTCTCACTCTAGTTATAGTCATAGTTACGTCATCGTTTATGCACTAAATTCCGGCAGCAAAGAAACCCTTTGACGACATGTTTACCTTCAAACCCTAAAAACAAGAATTGGTAAATAATCAATTTATATGCTAAAAATAGTAAAATGCACCAAAAACAGCTGGATAATAGTATTCAGTATTAGAAAATTTATTTAGTTCAATGAGCAAAAGATATAAAGCCACAGTATGAATGCATATTTATTCAACATATTTGATTGCAATTCCATCAGTGAAATGCATCGGGAATTTCAGCAATTGTCATTAAGCATTTCATAGTTGCCATTAAAAGCGTCTCTAAGTGAGACTGCCACTAAAATATAAAAAAAACTTTCATATTTGATGAATGAAACTATAATGCAAAAACACATGGTATGTAGTATATTTGCATAAAACACACCTTGGAACTTAAGGATTGTTAAGAAGACTGTTGTATAACATGTTGAGCTCCCGTTTGCATCAGTTTCATTTAGTTGGCAAGCTATTTCCTCTAAATTCCGCAGTTTAAATTCTTCATAGCTCAAATTTATTCTTACTCCCTGAATATAGTCTCTAGCAATTTTCTTAATATTTCAACTTCATTATCAATCTTAAACCTCCTACTTTCAACCTTGGACACTCTATTTCCTGTAAAACCGAAATCTACAAAAGGTTCGGCACTCGTATGATCATAATTAGCATTTGTTAAATCATTTTCATCCGACTATTTTTAAGCCAAAAACATAGTAATGATAATAAGATAACCTAAATAGTTATACATATAAGCTTGTAATTGTTGCAAACAAACCTACAGAAACAAAAGCAATTTAGCATAAAAGCTACTTAGATGCTAATTTTGCTAATGACTAACGATGAGGGAACAAAGTTATGAGATAACTAGCTCCAGTACAAGTGAAAATGCTAGTAGGATTTTATAAGCATAAGAGCAAACATTAGAAAAAGCAGACTTGAAAATTATGGAATAAGCGCTTGGGTTACACTGTTGAGGACTAAGAACGATTCCAGTGCAGGAGCGTCTCAGTGATTAAGCAGTAGATAAGTAGTTCATTTGCAGAGTTACATTTTATTATCTGCTCCACTGGGGAAATTTTGGAACAGCAAGAAATTAAACAATAAATTGGAAAATAACACGGAAAAAGTTGAAAAGGTTCGGTTGAACATCAGTTCTCTCCATAAACCCACTTCTATACATTGCTTGTGAAAGAAACCAACTCGCTTGGTTGGAACCATAGTGCAATCTCATCTTTCGCTGTTTCAGGTCCATTACTTCCATGAATAATGTTTCTCCTAACAACAACAGCTAGAAACCCCCTAATCGTGCCTGGCTCAGATTTCTGAGGATCAGTTGCACCAATTAGCTTTCGTCCATATTTTATTACGCCTTCACCTTCCCATACCATGGCAAGGACATAACTAGAACTAAGAAAATCACATAGATCAATGAAGAAAGTTGAGATCACGATAGTGTTTCTTCGCAAAGTCTTTTGATGGAACTACCAATTTGACACCAAAATGTTGGTAGCCTTTGCGCTTGAAACGAGATATAATTTTAGCGATCAATCCTCTTTGAACACCATTAATCTTTATTGCAATGAAAGTGCGCTCAAGCTCCGCTGCATGCACCTCCTGACCTTGAAGCGTGTAAGCTGCAGTGGAAAGAGTCATAGCACCAACAATCCATTTGTGTGAGTTAGTTTCATGATTTCCTCTCTCATAAAATGAAGATACTGTTGAAATATTTCTTCAGAATATGTTACTCGTTGCTGAAGTAGCAACCGCCCTACCTTCAGAAAAGAGAGGCGATGCTTCGGATGAGGAAAAGACGGATCTAATAGTCTTGGAGGCCGATCGGTAGATCCGAGAGTTCATCTTTCTCACCAAGTTACGCTTAGAGCAACTAAAATAAAAATAAAATAAGGGTTTTTCTCCGATGAGCGGCGCAAGAATGAGCGAAAGGGATAGACGAATTAAACTCATTGAAATCCAACCAATTAGTTCTATACCAAATCAAATCAAAGATTAGTAGAAAGTTATCAAATGAGATCAACATCAAATCAAATTAAATTAGCATTGGAAATGAAACAAAAATATATGAGGATTAATTAACATTAAAATTTAAGAGAAAAAATAACATGAAAAAATGCAATATAGAATGAAAGAAAGAAATTAACTTCAAGCGAAAATGGAAACATATTAACGTTGATTAACACTAATTTATGCAAGTGTAAGTCAACCATTTTTTAACAAAACAAGTATAATATAAATGGAAAAGGAATTAGAGAAAAAGACGTACATTAATTAACAAAAACACTTTTTTGTACACACACACACAAAAGATGGAATTGATTCATATGTTTGTAAATATAGATCTAATATTAAAATGGAATTGAACGTATATTATATTATCCAAGTATCATGTGTAAGAATAACAGAGAATAAAAAAAGAATAAGAGGATATACATGAATGTAATTAATTTCCTTATATGCGTGAATCTCTTCCTTATATCATTGAATCTATTCCTCATATGCATGAATGTAATTGATCCAAACAGTTATTTTGGAGCTGGAGCTACAAAATATATTAATTTGACCTGCAAAACACACAGATGCAAAATACACAGTTGGAAATCAACTAAGTTTTTAAGTAAGAATTCGCTTGTTTTAGAAAGGGATGTAAACATAGCAATTATAATAAATAGTTGTCATCAAGATTATTGGTATTTATTTGTAGTGGCAGTTTTTGTGGTTTATACTGTGGCCAATCAAAAGAGACTATGTGGAATGAGCCCACAAAAGAGATCACGTGGATTGAGGTATGTACCTTTAGATTTAATTTAAAATAAGCTATTAAATTTATAGTGAAAGAGGATGGTATAGATTGTGTCTCTGCAATAAACTATAGAAAATATATTTTAGTCATTTCAGATGATGACATATTAGTGTGAAATTGTGAAACATTTTAGAAAAATTTAAAGTTAATCAATTGTTTGGAAAAAATTAACAATGTATGCTATGTTATTAACGAATGATTATTTAATATTAATTATTTACAATTTAATTATTGTTTATCAATTCATTAATTGTTAATTATTTCATATTTCAAAATAATTAATAAATAAATGATTTTACAAAATCATTGCTAGGAAATGTAAACGAAATCTTCAATTCAAAAAAATTACTAGAATATACTTTTTGACACATTATCACACGACTCAGCATTATTTTTAATGAAAGTTTAAAATGATATGAGAAAAATGTAGGGGCTAATCGCAAAAAAAAAAAAAAAAAAAAAACTTCCCCATATGTATATGTGTAGATAATACATTTTACTTACCTATAATTATTGGTAGATGGTCATCCTTTAACAATTTTATAACATTGACAATATTTACCTACCAATAAATTTTACCATTGAATATATAGGTAGATAAAGGTTCTCTTTACCTACCCATATTTATTGATAGGTAAAATATTGGTAGGTAAAGGTCAAATTTCTTGTAGTGAATGGTCTAGGTTACTCGCATGACCTAGACTCAAAATAAACAAAATGAATAAAATAGGCATAAATATAATTGTAAATAAATAATAACAAAGAAGGGGATAAGAAGAAGGAGAATTACTTATAAACAATAAACAATTGGAAAGAAATAGGCATAAACAGTAAATAAATTATAGTAACTTACAGAAAAACTAAACATATATATATACTGTCAATACCATAAACATAAAACTTGCAAATTAAAACTATTTAACTGCCTAAACATCCCTACATAAGTGATTAGTCTAAATATTATGTAAAAACTCACAGATTTGATAGACAAAGCTTTCCCTGTGATCTTCTTCTAAAATCTAGTAGAACCTCCGCCTCCGGAAGTGTTTATAAAAATAAATATTAAAAACTTAAGAACTTCTTCACTCCTTAAAAATTTAATTAGGTGGCCTTTCCTAATTTTGAGGATAGGTCTGGGGAAGAAGAAGAAGAAAGAATGGATGTGAAGAAATGAGAGAGGCTCTGCTAGTCACTTTATAGGGTTTACTGGATGTCATTAGCCGTTCAAATCTAAGATTAGATCTGGTCCAACCATGTCATCGGACCAATATAAAAGTGTCACGCCAACGTGTGATTCAAAATAAACCAATAAACCAATGTCATATCATCAAAAATAACGTTCGGTTAAAATAAAACATTCTAGAAATTTCGTGCGACCAAGCACGCTACAGGTGCCTTGGGTCAACACATACGTGCCTTGGGTCGACACTGTGTCGACCCAAGTATGGCCCATTTCATCCTAGGTGCCTGTTACATAATTGTATATATATACATATATATATATATATATATATATATATATATGTATATATATATATATATTTCTGACTTTTTTTGGTTAACTCCTTTAATTCATAACTAATTTATTTTAACTTCGATTTTAGCAAACCATGTGTCCATTTTAATTAGAAAATTACAATGGTCTCAATGGTGCTAGTCCCGCTGTCCAATTATTAATATTATTCTGATTAAAATTTAGTTTATTAATCTTTTATATTTAATTATTATTTATTAAAATTCTGGGTGCTACAAAGCCAGACTAGTGGTAACGCATAGCAGCTGCTACCGCCCACCTCGAGACATACTCCCATAATTAAAATTGAAGGGTGGCCACCAAATCACATCACAAAATTAATAGAAAGGTATCGAAAAAGTTTGCTCGATAGGAGGAATGACCTCACTTAGTCTTGGCGTAGCTCCTGTTTTAGTCACATCAAGTTGACTCATGGGGGTCAGGGTCACGTTAGTACCTCATATCGAAATTGTCTGCCAAACCATCCTACTTTATTTTGGATTCTCCACTACGTGCAAAGTTGGTAAAGTGATTTTCGGTATTGGCAGACAGCATGACAATATCCGATCCCGGTCTCTTTAATAACCAAACGTTTACATTTTCCACACCGATCGGATTTTTACATTTCAAATGGTTAATACTTCATATCAAAATATCATATTTTTGTTTTCAAAACATTTTATCCAAAATAGAATATACTCTCGTAATAAAATCCCTATTTAAATCAAACATAGAATCTTGAAACAATTCCAATTTAAAACAACTTACATATTTAAAATACTTAAATTTGTATACATATTTTAAAATAGTTTAGATATATTTGAAATAGTTTGAAAATAAATAGTTGGATAATAAAGGTTTATATAAATAGTTTTGAATATAAAATAGAATTAAGCAGAATTTAGTTAAATAAATAAGAAGTTTATAAATATCTAGTTGATTGTTAAAGTAATTAATTTAGAATAACTAATATATATATATATATATATATACACTTTAAAATTAAAATTATATATAAAGTAAAATAGTTTTTTTTAAGTAGTTTAAAATGGTTACAATATATATAAGACAAAAATAAAATGGTCTGTAAGTAAAATGGTTTTTTACCAAAATAGTTTAAATACTATAGTTGGAACAAGAATCGTTTCTTCCAAATTTCAATTAAAATCTCGAAGTCATATTCCCATTTCAAATTAACTCAATTTCGGTATTTCTGTTCGATTCAACTTCCAATTTGAATTCAATTCAAACAATTTGATTTAACTTCCAATTTAAATTCAATTCAATTCAAACGGTTCGATTCAATTTAAAATTTAAATTCAATCCAAACAATTTGGTTCAAATATTTGAAGTTTCAATTAGAATTCTCAATTTGAATTATTTTAAGTTTTAATGCTCTCAAGTTCACAATTCAAATATCACTTCACTCTAAACAATGTTAATTTAAAGTGAATTTCAAAGATGGATAAACAATTCAATTTCAATAAATTCAGTTTACAACATCAACAAATTTCCTTTAAATTTTAAATTCAAAATGAGTGGGTTTAATCACTCGCATTTGGTTTCGAACGTGCTCGAAACCCCAAAATAAACCCAAAATTGAACAGTCTCCAAATCCAACCAAACAAGCTCCACGTCATCCGAAATTACGATACGATCGAAACGGAGAAAACCGCGTGCGAATTTGAGTTTGTATGACAAAGTCATTCATTTTAACATGTTGGAATTTTCAAATATACACAAAACAAAACAAAGGAAACAATTCTCATCCCATTTATATATTGCCACATCATCAATCTTCTACCCTCCTACTCCTTTCTCACGTTCCAGGAATTCATGCATCATCCACGGCTAGGAAAACCGCACATATCTCCTCCTTCCCTTCTTCTTCACTCCGTGAAATTCCAATCCAACGGCACCTGCCTTCTTCATTTCGCAATCTCTACCCTTTCGACATCATCCAATCGAACTCGGCTTCCAAAACAAAAACGCGTGTCCAGGTTTTGCTCACACACATTTGTACAGGTTGCGCAATTTTTAAAAATCGAACTCCGTGGAAATTTGCCACGAAATGTTATTCTATGCCATGAATTCAAATACAATAATCAGATCGCGAATAGATCTCTAAATAGGTAAGAATTAAAACCCTAGGTTTAAAAACCTTCACTGTAAAATTATCAAGCACCCCAAACATGCATCGCACCAAATTCTAACCATACTATGTCGAAGACCATGAGCATACAAGTCCAATGAATCCGAAATTGTTGAATTTCATTGAGTATAGGATTTTATAAAATTTGTTGAGGGAATTAGAAGGAGGCGGCTTAAAATTATGTAATTGCCGAAGAAAAAAAATGTGGATAGGTTTAAGGTTAATGTATATTTATAGATATAGGTATTATAGATATTTTACTTTTATATTCGTTTATTTTACTTCGAGCATTATAAGCTCCTACATTCTCATACTCCGTCCAATTACAACAAAATTGACGAACTGCTATATTTAAATATTCCGGAGTCGATGGAACATGTTTTGTCGAAATCTGAGGTTGTTAGAAAATGTTTATTTTAAATCTCAATTTGTTAATCGATATGTGTTTATATAGTGATCGACCACATAATAACTCCGATTGATACAAAATTTGAAATCGTACAATAATTTACAATTCCAGATCTAATTAAACTGAATTCATCGAATTTCGAGATCGTTGCAAAATGGCCATTTTAACAGGTTAATTAATATATTATATTCAGTTTCTTATTTTTTTACTTTTAAACTAAATTCAAAGGCTCATTAATTTCATTCAAATCAAAATATAATTTGAATCAACTTTATAAATCAAACTTTTTTGTTTATTTAAATCTATTTTAGATTATTTACCAAGTTAGATTTTAAATTTCAGTTTTAAATAAATTAAATCAATTTCATTCAAATATTTTAATATTGTTCTAGTTTCAATATTTATAAATACAAACCAATCATAATTTCATTTACAATAATTACAAGTAATCATTTCTATAACTAGTTTAAATTTATTACATAATCAATTTAATTAGTTTACATCATAAAATTTCATAATCAAATCATAAAATTTTAGATCTAACCATAATTATAATTAAAATCATATTAAATTCAAAAATTTAAATAGTAAAAAAATACGAGCTGTTACACATGCACTAAGGTTATTGTCATATGTGTAAACGTATGAATGTTAGTTCGAGGTCAGTGCGTATATGTGTGTTTGATCACGTATAGAGTTTCATGTTGGTAAGCGTATATTCATAGGTTAATTACGATCACATGCACAAGCATGTGTCTAAATCAAAAAATAGACATAAATGTGCCTTGAGTACAAATGAATTCACATGGTCTCATAAGTATACGATAAGCTTCTCTCTTTTTGTGCAAGGCTTCCAATCTTACTTCTTTTCTTCATGTGTGAGTGGTTATAGTGCACACATTGATGAGTTATACACACACACACACACATACACACACATATATATATATATATATATATATATATATATATATATATAAAAAAAATTGTAATGCATAGCATATGGATATGATTGAATATATGTCTGTGCGTGTTTTCTTAAATGATGGTAAAGTGGGGAAGCTCCTTATCTCCATAGCAAGATGTAAGTTGCTACTTAGAGTAGCATAAAAATTTGGCATATGAAATATAAACCAAGTCTCCACCTATTTGATATCCTACACTATAGTTTACACCATTTTATGAAATATAAAATATATTTCAGATGCCCATCTACATTATATGTAATAAAATTTCATGTAAAGTTGTAATTTTATGAAATATAAATCATATGAAATTATAATTTTATAAAAATAATTCCTATGTCCACTTATTTCACATGCCAATTTTTTGTGAAATATAATTCATGTGTCCAACTATTCCATATGAAATTATAGCAGCATGTCAATTTGCTTGAATAGGACGAGGCTGGTATCAGTTTTAAATGGTGCACGCTATAGAGTATGAACTTTCGGTTCTCTACGCATAACTAAATGTTACAAAATTGCACAAACATGATTTCATTGTCACTGTCTGAATGTTATAAAAGTGAATGGTTTTACAAATTTGTCTCAGGTCTTCATCAACGCACACATAAAACTGAATGTTATAAAATTAATGGTTTTATAAATCTGTCTAAAGGCTATAAATATGTCCATACATAGTTAGAAGTTAAATTAGCTCACTGTGGACACCCAAAACTAAACAATTATTGTTGTGGACACAGCCATAGAACTTTATATTTAAATTCACATCAAATTTTAATTGTTGATTGTTAAACTCTTCTACAAGTAATTACTTTATGCGAAATGAAGACTAGCTAGTTTGTGAAGGCTCGTGGTATGGATTTAATTGTCTATTTTTGTACTTTTTTTGTACTATCTATGTAAACTTGTTATTCACGTGGTATGTGACTTATTTTATTGTGTAAACTTGTTTGTGGATGCACATATTGTGTGACTTATTTTGTTGCGTAGCTTGCTTGTGAACGCATATGTGACTTATTTTTTTGAAAAGCTTGTTTCTGTAAACTTATTTATTTAAATATGATAATTTTGTGATTAATTGTTGGTTGGAGTGTGACAATTATATGATTGATCACTGATTTTAATATGAATATTATATAAGTGGTTGTTGAAAATGTTACAGGCCATCATCGGTAAATAACAACATTTAAAATATGTTGTGAATAACTTTTAGTATCATTTTAAAAATGCTAAGAAACGGTTTAAAGTTTGACAAAATTAATATAATAGCATAAAAACATACGATATATTAAAAAAAAATTACCCAAAAAATCCATTTTGTTACAACTCTATGGAAAAATCTTCCGCTGCATTAAGAAAACAGCACCACAAGGTAAATTTAGAAAATTTTGGTAAGGTTTATAAAAAAGCAACAAAAAGATTCAAACTTTTAGTTGTATGTAATATAACAGGGTTCTCTATAACGCTGCTAACCTATAAGATAGCGTTATTAGGACGCTGCAAAATGTCATTTCTGGTAGTGATATATTCAAGCATATACATATGTATATATATTGAAAATAGCACATATATATTATATGTTATATCTTAATGGAGGTTAGGTTTATCGTACACAAATGTAGGATTTAATAGATTAACTGCAAATATAGACATAACACTCGAATAGAAATCATTCGGTACAGATTAGTATAATGGGAAAAGAGTGTAATTTTCTAATCAGAGAATATTATTCCTGCCTAGAAATTAAACTAAAGGGATAGGTTAATAGAGAAATATAGGAATTATCGATAGAGAAGTTTTCTTATTAATGCTCGATCGTTGATAATGCAATTAGATATCTAAGGAACATACTGTTGATACCGAGGTAGTAGCCTAAGTCAACACTTATTTTATATTACTTATTTCGTTTGCCAAATTAGTTTAGTGTGGTGCTAAGGGCACCCCAATATGTTCTTCCTAATACCGTGACTAAAAAATACCATAAGGATTAGTATTACACTCTTCTTAATACCAGACACTTAAAAAATAGGGGCTGCCACATTGTTTTACCCTATTTCTATTTCACTCGATATTTGTTCGTCCTCATTTGTAAAGACGATCAACGAGCTAAATCCTAGATCTATACCCGATCAACGAATTCGACGTCGCAATATACAAAATTCACGAATAAGGTTTGAATTTAATAAACTAGAAGAAGAAGTGAGAGACTAGGGTTTTCAGATCACCAAACAATGGAGAATTACTGTACGATTTTGAATTTTCTAGCGAGAGATGCGAAGAAGACAGTGATTACGAGAGATTATGGTTTTTAGATTAGTTTAGTACGTGATTAGTTCGGCAAATAATGATTGAGTGAGAGATTAGAATGAAGAGGTAATGTGGCACTAGGAAGCATACAAAATTTAATGAGTTTTATTTTTTTAATTGCG
Organism: Allium sativum; assembly: GCA_030737875.1. Classification (NCBI taxonomy): domain Eukaryota; kingdom Viridiplantae; phylum Streptophyta; class Magnoliopsida; order Asparagales; family Amaryllidaceae; genus Allium; species Allium sativum. The sequence goes on along the minus strand of CM060916.1, from coordinate 741,084,555 downwards.
GTATTAGGAAGAACATATTGAGATGCCCTTAGCAACATTTAGTTTATGTTGAATGATCTTTGATATACCTATATTTATTAGAGGATACCAAACCAAAAGTCTATTCCTTAATGGACTTGGATTTCAATTTAGTAGAAATTCGTGCTTATCAAGTATGGGTTATAACATATTGAGTGGAAGTTGTAATAATTTAATGGTGAATCTAGTATAGTGATTCAAGATAAATTAGAAAATAAAAATCAAGGAATAAAAGATAAACAAAGAGATAAGAAATTTAGAAGTTGTAGTAATTAAAGCAAGGAAGTTAATGGTTGAAATGAATAGTAAGTTATAACTAATATTGTTAAGAGGAAATTTAGTAGCACAAAAATTTAATCTATTATAATTAAGTGGTAAATAACAATGAATGACATCAATGAAAGAACAGACAAGTTACATATAAATAATCAAAAAATTCTAGCTGAATATAATAGGCGTTTAATTTATTAAAATTGATACAATTTAAAGTATTCATTACGATGGATGTCAATTATTAGACCTAAAAAATTAGGGGATTGTTAGTGATACTCCAAGTATTGTTAGGGGGGGGGGGGTCAATTTAAAAAGAAAATAGAAATTGTTAAGGGGGGTCAATTTAAAAAGAAAATAGAAATTGTTAAGGGTGGCATCATTGTAGAGAGCACACCCTTAACAAATAAAGTTTATTTTATCAAACTAGCCATATTTACAATAATCCTTTTTTAATTGTCAATTAAAAAAAGTATACGGTATATTAGTCGAGCTACATCAGATTTTTATACCAAATTATCAATAATGTCATTTGTCGATATTCATCCGATCAGATGAAAATATATCATTCATATGAAATTAATATGTATATATTGAACAATTTTTGTATACGGTATCACACCACCAAATTTGTTGATACACCTCATTTTCTCAAACAATCGCTTTTTTTTTTACATATAATTTAGGGATTTTATTTTTTTGTATTTGAAATTGATTGGGAATTGAGATTGTAACTTATGTTATTAGCAGGGCAAAAAGGAATGTAAAAAAATTAAGTACCTGACCCCCCTTTAACATTCTTTTTATGATTGGAGTATTTTTGAAATTTGACCCCCTTAACAATATTTGGAGTGTCAATAACAACACCCAAAGATTACTCAACCAACTAAGAATGACAAAATCATTAGTTAGGGTCAGAATATGAGGCCATTAGTATTACACAATAGATGTTTTCACATCAAAATATAGGCTACCAACAGTTCTATATGAATTATAATGAGGCATATATGACAATAAGACGTGGGATTGCACATTCACTTATAGTAGAAGGGGAAATACCAAATAGGGTTCTCTTCTCCCTGGTTGAAGTTTCAAATAGCATTTCGTTGATTACATTATAAGATCTAAATAGGATGATTAGCATAGGGTTGGCACTATGCCAGCAAAGTTACTGCCACATATGCGAGGAATATGTTAGGATTGCCTCATAAGTTGTTAAGGAGAAATGACGGGTTGGAATTAATAGTACCACATCATGGAATAAATTGAAGGAATTGTGTACAGATATGAGCTGGTAGGCACGTAACATCAAGAATTATTCTTTTTGTTATATGAGAGTTGTGTGTCAGCTCATATGCGGGGAGGACTTTGTGAATAGGGCTATAATAGAGCACAACCGGTCCGGGAGTAGTCAGTGGAAGGATAGAGGTTACACCTAAATGGATAACACATACTACTAGAGTACGTAGATCACGTCTGGTATATGCACTGCTTCACAATTGGTTGTTAGTAAATTTGTTGTTAGGTGGCAATAGTAGATAACCATTAGCCGGGTTCTTTCAGGAAGATAGGATAGTGTGACAATCTAAGTCCTTCATAGTCTATGGAGTGAAGTTCATGTTTTGTTTGAGGATGGATACATAAGTCTTTAAGACGATATAGCATACAACTAAATAGTTGTAATGCCATTATTAGGCAATAATGGGAAGAACCTCAGTATGCACGGACAATATATATGTTCTAGACACAAATGGCAGATACCTGGGGCGATACAGAGTTACGAATACCAACAAGGATTGTATCCTAGTCCATGGGGGAAACGTTGGTGGATGATCATAAGCATATATATAGTTATTGTATAACTGGAGAAGGTGGAGAATATCATACATGCACATAAAATCAAGACGACCAAGTAAAAATAGTAGACGTAACATATGATGGAAAATAACTGGCATAAACAAGTGTTACATATAAAGTATAAATTTACTAGTCACCAAAACATTGTTGTGACTCTCTCTGTAATACAACCCACATGATACCTATAGAAGGATAGATACTGGCATAAAGCTAAAATGGCGGAAGGACGGATTTCCTTGTGCATGCTCGATACTAAAAGAGGCACTAGTTTCTAGCAGTTTTAGCCTTGGTCAATAACTACATGTTTGGATTATATGCTACTTTTTCACTATCAATGGTGCTTTAATTAGCATGCTTTTGTTTATTGTAGGTTGTCAAACACCAATGATTCGTTCTATAGTTGACTTTGATTTTCGATGTAGAAAAAAAAAAAAACCATTAAGGTGTGGATTGTTACACTTGGTATCAAAACATAGGTTAGTCACTCATAGGAATTAAAATAAGTTATCAAAAGATATTTATATTATAATATATATATATATATATATATATATATATATATATATATATATATATATATATATATATATATATATATATATATATATAATATGCCAAATCCTAAAAGAAAAGCTCCTACAACAGAATAACCACAACCATATTCGAAGAAGATAGACAATGCGACAAGGAGCTGGAATAATAAATGGAATTAAGGGCGCGTTCCACCTAAAATGACAACTCAGTAGAAAATAGATCATACACGAAGGTGCTGATTTAAAAAGAGTATGAGTGCGAAATATAGAAGGGGTCCCTAAAGCCAGATGGTACTTGACTCCCCTTTTAGGACTAGATTTCCCAATGGATCTATATCCTTATAGGATTGTTGATTAATGATGTACATTAAATAATCCAAATAGGTGGAAAGTAAAGAAACTATTTGTTGTAGATATATGGAAGTAAGAATTGTGTAAGTTCCTAAAGGAACTTGTGCTGTAATCATCCAAGAAAACAACCATGTTTTTACTAGATAGGTCTGAAAGTAAGTGAAAAGGAAAAAATTACAAAAGAAGTGATAAATAAAACCCACTACCAGTCTGATCCCGTAAACAAGGTTTTAAAAAATGTTCAAAAAATAAATAAATATTTGAAATGATTTTCAAATAGGTTATTTAACATAAGAAAACATTATATTTAAAAATAACTAAATATAATAAATTTCCATAAAATACAGTATCATTTTACATTCCAAATTGAATTTCTAGTTGAAATGTAAAACCATCTACAGAAAAATAAATTTTAGTAAAAAGAGTTTTAATAAAGGAGTTTTTTGAAATGAAAAGAAGACAAAACCTGGCTAGTTGATTTAGTAGCTCTGTAGATTTAAGTTGCTAAAATTCATTTACGGTTTGGATAATAAAAAAAAGGGTACTAGCTTTAAATGGGGTAATTAACAAGAATAGAAAGTGATTAAAACTTGAAAACAAAGTGGAAGGCGAGAGCACCATTATGGTAGATATATATAGGAATATCTCAGAACAACCAAAATGAAGATGAAGGAAGCAAATGCAGAATGAAACATCGTTAGTCAAAATTAGTAGTCATCATTTGATTTGGCCTTAATATGGTCCGGGCTTAGGTTGGGGTCAGAAAGACCATGAGCATCTAACTACTGGGAATCAATAAGTCTAGCGGTTGTTGGGTATCAGCATCCAGCATAACCTCAACGCAAAATATAGTTATGTCCTAAGTTAAGTTGCCAATTCATTTTTTCGCCTCTTCTATTCCTTTAATTGCCGACTTCTCCAGTCCCCTCCAAAAATCAGGCAATGGCAATGTCTTTACACCAGGCAGAGCTAGACCACCAGATAACCCTCCATGACCCTGAAAACAAGTACAGTCTATTCAATTCAGTCCCATTTCCTCTTGCTATCTTAATCTGGCCCCGCAAGAGATCGTGTGGATCCACAATGACGAAGAATGCGTAAAACGCTACGAAGAGGCGATGAACTTCGCATTTCTGTAAGATCGACCAAAGAAGTTTGAGGACTTCACTCCTTACGTTTGACTTGTTTGTGACTATAGGATAACTGCGGATCCTTACCAACAAGATGTTTAAGCAGAAATGATGTCCATGTTGTATGCGTATTTTACATGTTCTTGGAGTATTTGTACAACGACTATGGCAACAGCTTTACATTTAAAGTGAAATGAGTGATGTTTTGGATGAATGACGAGAAGTTTGGAGGTATTTTGTACATTCTAGCAGCAGGAGTGGATTATATTGGGTGTCTGGGTCCTCATGTCTAGGGATTCTACAACATATTTCCCGCCGGGAAGTATGTATCTAGCATCAGCAATTAGACGACATGGGAGACCAAGCACGTTTGATTAGCAACATCATTTAGCATAACATTGTCTCTAGAATGGGAAGCATTGGCTAGTTTACCACCTTACTCGAAGCCGCTTATGCTTTTAGACCTGAAATTGATGGTAAGTAGCTAAATCTCCACAGAATCTCCGCTATAACACATAGCTCTCTCTAGCTACTGCATTATTTCTGTTTAGCACTACTGTGTGGTAGATCCGCTTTTGGCCCCACTCTTTTCTACTACACCTGCTAAATCAAGGCTTTCAGCACCTATTTAGTAACATAAATATATAAAGATAGATTTTACTAGCTAACTTTTAAACCAATAAAATAGGGTAAAGACATGATGTTTAAGTCATAAGTGCTTAGTATAAGTTTGAAACTTAGCTTAGTCACTAATTTTTTTCAATATAATGATCATACTACTTGATTTTTTTATATAAAATAGAATATTATTTACTTGTTTCACACAAATGATTCCAGAATGATAATAGATTAAGTTTATATATTGTATGTTTAGATAATTGGATTTCCAAAATTTAGGAAGTTAGAAGTGATATGTTAGGTACTAAATAGTAGTAATTGGATGTAAAAGTTGGATGAGGCGCTATACTTCTATATTTGTAGATGCACAGGAAAAATTGTTTGCAAAATCTAAGATTTTGGCTTCCAAATCTTGCATACATGTAAAACATCAAATTTGTATAGGTTTTTTGCATCGTATTTTCAAATTTGTTCTAAAGAATTCAGTCATATAAAGCATCTATTTAGTATTATTTTGCACGCATGTCATATGTCTTATGACACACCATGCACTCATATACCTGATTGGATGCAAAATTAGCGCATGCAAATTATCTGATAACTAAAAATGGCTGCATGTAACGTTACATATTAGAATTAGTTAATAAATTAGTAAAGGCAAAAATGGATTTTTCACAAATATTAGAATTTTTCTATGAGACTTGTACCATTCTTTTGTTGTGATTATTTTAATTAATGTTCATATATAAATTACACGATTGGAGTTCAAATAAAAATGCCATTAATGTTTGTGTTGACGGCAAAAAAGTCGTAAACACCAAAGATTCCTATTACTATGAATTATAGTTTCGGTCGTGTAACTAAGTATAAGAAAGCGGTAAATAACACGAGGAATTTATAGTGGTTCGGCCTCGAGAGAGCCTACGTCCACTTTTAAGAGATGTTGGAATATTATTTATCACTTGAGAATTACAAGGTAGTAGCACACTCATGATATCTCATTACATTTATCTCTAAGTTATATGATGTCATAATTATCATATATTTCATATATTAGGAAAAAGACACTTTTGTCCTTCTTCTTCCTCAAAGTGGAGATGTCATTAGAGGAGCTCTCAAGAGATCTCAAGCTCACAAAATCCAACATCTTTGAAGTGTGAGGCCGTAGGGTATTTATAGGAGAGGGGTTAGGTAGGAGTAGATAGGAGTAGGTAGGAGTAGGTAGAAATGGAGGACTACACCCAGAATTTTGCACCTGGACCCTACACACCCGCATATTTCGCACCCGGCCCTGGGGTGCGAATTTCGCACCTCATGGGGTGCGAAATTCGTAACCCGGAGGGTGCGAAATTCGCACTCCATAGGTACGAATTTCGCACCCTGGCGGGTATGAGACTCGTACCCTTCAGGGGTACGAAGTTCGTACCCCGTGGGATACGAGATTCGTACTCCGAAGGGTACGAATTTCATACCTCCCGGGGTGCGAAATTCGCACCCTACTGGGCGCGAATCTTGCACCCCTTAGGGGTGTGAATTTCGCACCTTGAGGGGTACGAAGTTCATATCTCGAGAGGCACTAAGGCCATATGCACCGGTGCTTGGGGCCTTGAGGTTCGGGCTTGCGACTCCTAGGGATTCGAAGCCTTGGTTCGGAAATGTGTTAGGTGTGTTGCGTGCATCTGAGCGGCGCGGTCCCTCTTCGAGCCTATTTCCTTCGCTCGTAAGTGTCCCTCTCGGCCTTAGCTCCACACAATGCGTTGAGTCGTGTGTGTCTCATGTACTTTTGGGACCCGAACCAAAAAGTCGGTTAACATTTGCCCCTCAAAGTACATCTTGTCTTGTCATGATGTGCTTTATATTAGTTGAGATACTAGTCAACTTGATGACTTGTCATGTTAGTTAAGGAAAAACATACGTTAATTGTCGGGCTCGTTCGATGTCGAATGGCGAACGAGTTACCATTGGTGCGGCGTCGTGCTCGCGTCGCCAAGTATTCGCGGTGCATTGCCTCCGAGTTTTTGTGATGGTCGATATGCACGTGTAGGGAATATGTGTACAGGAGCGCGTGGCGCGATATTTCGAAACCGGGTGTGCGATTTTTTTTTTAGTACTTCGAACCTAAGGGTACAAAATTCCGCACCCAGAGATGCGAAATCTCGAACCCAGGAGGTTCGAAGACACGAACTCTGGGTGCGAAATTTCGAACCCGGGGGTTCGAAATTTCGAACCGGTTTGGGAATGCGAAGGGATATTTTCCCTTTTCTTTATGAATACCCCCCCCCCCTTCATTTTTGTCCTCCATTATTTTGTGCATTGACCGCCATTGATTTAGAGCTCCAACGCTAGCACTTATTATTTCAAACTAGACTTAGGTAATGTCTAGGGTCGAAAAACGAGGAGGAAGGAGGTCGGAGGGTCGTGGTCCTGCCGAAGAGGTTCGACACGAGGGAGAGGCAGAGGCCTGCACTAGGTCGGAAACTTCGATCCCTTGGGGGAGCTTCGAAAGTTCAAACCCTTGTGGGGTTCAAAATTTCGATCCTCTATGGGTTCGACTTTCCGAACCTCCAGGGTTCGAACTTGAGAGGTTCAAATTTCCGAGTCTCCAGGGTTTGAATTTTTGAACCTCGAGGAATTCGAATTTTTTTAAAGTTTACTAGCTACCTTTTAAAGTTTAAACCAATAAAATAGGGTAAAGACCTGGTGTTCAAGTCATAAGTACTTAGTATAAGTTTGAAACTTAGCTTAGTCACTAATTTTTTTCTATATAATGATCATATTACTTGATTTTCTTGTATAAAATAAAATAATATTTGTTTATTTTACACAAATGATATCAGAATTATAATAGATGATTATTCGAATGGTTGATTATTTGCCGAGATGTACGAAATTCAACACTACCTCGTTGTTCATATTGTTATTTTTTTCTGCACTAGTTGCCTTAATCATGCTCCATGATTTGCTCCACGAAATACACTTTTGGCAGTTGCTCGCATCCATGCATCTTCTATTCAAACTCAGTTCTCCAATTAAATTTCTAGGCACAATTTTCTCCATTCCAACTAAAGGCACTTCTCTCCTCCTCTATACTCATTCATCCGTTTTAACTGACATTCAAAAATTAATACTATAATATACATTTTCGATTCTAACTTGGCCTCTGCTCTTCTTTATTTCTCAAATTGTTCAAACTTATTTTTTTAAGTATATGCCAATGTTCCCGTGTTACCATCTTATTTTTTTAGTTTACTTATGTTGATGCCCATAAACTATTTGTGTAAATGGAACAGCAAGTAGTTGTTCATTTTGATGTACGTTATTGATACTATATTTTTGTGGCTTTCTATGTATCTTGATAACATGGAAGGACAATAGCAACAATTTTGATAGCTACAAAATAACATTACTATTGATTTCCTCTCTTACAATAATAAAAGCTGCCTATGATTATAGTGGATTGTTTCCATTGATCTTTAAATGGTACTCCTAATATTCCTTAAATGATATCATATATTAATTTTTATGTGATATATTATCAAACTAGGTAAGATATAAATCACAATCTTCCCAATAAAAAAGATTTTTTTTTTTTTTTTTTTTGCAACATTAAGGTACTGGATAAACCTATATATTTCATTGATTTACCATCTAATAATATGATCAAAATTTTCCCTTTCTCTTCCGTTATAGGCAACCTTATGTGTCTAATTGTAACTAAGTTATATATTTTCTTATTCTTACTGTTGATTTCCTTCCATACAGTAGAATAAAAGATGTTCATAATTGTAGTAGGTTCTTTCCATTGATCTTTAATTAAATGTTACACCTAATATTCGTGAAATTGTATCACTTGTCAATTTTTACAATGTGACATATTATCAAACTAGGTAAGATATAAATACAATATATTTCTAAAAGAAATTCACAATAAATAGTAACGCATAGTAATTTTTAATCTTTTGTTGTAAATGGTGAGGTGTATCAATTTATCATTTATTCATATAAATTCTGAAAAGAAGAAAAAATTTGCAGTTAACAGACGGTTAAAACAATGATATTTGTGCCATTTTCCCCTCATATATGAATGATTACCTTTTGTAAAACTTGATGTTGAAACAAATATAAACATGTCATATATTCCGATAAGTATAATTATTGCCCATGTTTGATTTATTTGACTATGTAAAAGGAAAATGAACACCATTTAATTCCAGTATTGACTGCTATATTACTTTCAAATATTATTTTTATGATGACATATTTCTTTCTATTTATTTGGTTTATGCTCATCGTATTGATACATCTCTTGGCAGCATACATTATTTCAAATTATTATTTCCATTCGTAAATGATACATCAAGGGATATTAGTCCTTACAATTATTAAAATAAGGGTATATTTGTTCTTACACCTTTAAATTAATTTGTTGATTTTTATATTAATTTCAAATATTATTTTTATGATATATAAGAAATTTCTCGCCATTTGTCTGGTTTGTATTAATCGTATATCTTTAAGCAGTATACATTGTTTAAAACCATTGTTTCCATTCCATAAATGATCTACTAAAATCATTGTATGTATTTCTTATCTCAGATGGTACCATCTTCTAACAATTTTTGTGTTAATTGATTTTGAAATATCAAGTCCGCATTCTTTGCTTTAGATAAATCATGGGATAGGAGTCCTAAGCTTCGTACTTGATCTATATTTGAAATATGTTGATATTTGTAATAACCCAAGTTTCGACAGACCCGAATTTTTTTTCAAAAATTCAAATCTATTGAAGCTCGAGTTGGCTTGTCTAGTACACTACAGGAAGTCAAAGATTAATATATCAGAGCTCATAATAGAATTCTCACATAGAAGGAAATAAAATATAATAGTAGGTAAATACTTACCAATATAATGATACTTATCTAACAAGTGTAATGACCCGGAATTTTAACAACGTAATAATGAAGTTATTTAACTATTTAAATAACGAATATATTTAATATACGACGTCAGAACGGATAATTTATATTATAATTATAATCGAGCTCGAAATGGCGCGGCAGTTCGCTATTTGGCGATTTGAACTTCAACTAAATGTACAGGGACCGTTTCAAGTCGGATTTCTGTGAAACAAGAAACGTGTGGAGTTGGTGAAGTATATCTGTCTAGTGGAAGAGAAATATCGGGATTTCGTCGTATAGATTTTGAGTTACGTCCAAATCAAATTATCAGAAATGCAGCGCCCTAACCACAAGGATTTAATTATATTTTTATATAAGGATTTAAATAGAAATCGAACATCAATATAACTCTGACGATGAAATATCGAGTTAGAAATAAATATAGGATTTATCCTGAGCTGTATGGTATTCCACTGTGAATATATACGATGATATTAAATTATTAATATTTAATTTAATTTATTTAAATATATTTATATATTTAAATGGGCTATTTAGAGCTTTAAAAATAGCCACTTTTGCAAACGAAGTCGGAATTCAACGAAACTAATTTTGTTGGATCCGCAATGTCAAATAGTTGTTAGGTTTCCAGTTTCGTGATTTTTAGAGTCACTGTGTGGTCGTACAGATTTTTAGAGCGAAATACAGTCAGTATTCTGACGGTTAAAAATACGCTGTGTGAGCATACGGAGTCGGAATTCGACGAAACCAGTTTCGTTGGGACCGTAATGTCGATCTGTAGCTGCATGTCCAGTTTGGTGATTTTTAGGTGTTGTGTGTGATCACACGAATTTTTAGAAGAAGAAACGAATATAATAATAATAAAAATAAAATATCTAGATATTTTATCCCTCTTATAAATACACCCATCCTCTCTTATAACCTAATTCATTTTCTTTGGTAAAGTTACAGCCGCCAATTCATTTCTGGAAAACCCAAACACAGCAAGACAAATCCTCAAAAGAAAATCAAAATCAATCAAATAAAAATCCTAAAAAAATCATAGGATGATGTTTTTGAGTTGTAGGAGCATTTATCTTCATCTGTTGTGGATTTCTAAGGATGCGACGGTCATGTCTGGGAGCTCGTCGTTCTACAGTAGGGATTAGGGTTCGGGTATATCCCATTTTGATGTCGTATGGTTTGATTCGGAGGAGATATTCGAAGTTGTGGTTCGATTTAACATGGTTTGTGAAAGTTTGAGGGATATTGGTGTTATTCGTGTTCGGTGGTTGTACAGGGTTAACGTCGAAGTCGGGTCGACGTTGGGGAGTTCGAGCATGAAGTTGTGGTGTCGGGTAGGAGCAGTTTTGGAAGAGAGAAACGATGGTGTTGTCCTTTGATGAAGCGATTGGGTAAGGGAGGAGCCGTGGAAGGAGAAAGGCTTGGCAATGTCGTTGGTTTTTTCCTGGAGCTCGAACTGTCATTTGGGGAAGATAGTAAAAAGTTCGGGCCTGGTACTTTGAAGGGGGAAATGGGCCAAGTAAATGGTAAAGCCCAATGGGTTATAACTTGAGTTTTTAAAGTTTAATTTAATGTACGTTGACTTGTAAAATTCATAACTATTACATACGATGTCAGAATTGAGCGAAACAAGATCCGACAGGATCGTATGGACGGACACTACCCAATGGAACTGACTGGAAGTGGATTGGAGCTTGTATGAATTTATGGTGAAATAAATTGTCCGACCGAGTCAAATAACGCAAACCGTTATTTAACGGTTAACGCGCCAATGTGAGTAAAACTCACCAACTCTGAACAGTTATATTTTTATAATGTATTTTTAGAACTGTTAATCACCTGTTGATTGTTGTGTGTTGGTTGATTGATTGAACTGCTAGTCAGTTAGTGGAAAATATATATATATTTAAACCGATAAATATTTATATATTGATTCTGCTATCAGAATATATACTATCGAACTGAAAGTGATGTTGATTATACTGTGTAACATCTGTGATGCAGGGGAACAGGTTGGAGGGACCCAACTGGGTTCCTCAATATTATAATACTGTTTTGATTTATATATTGTGTTATATGATGTGATATATAATCTATTGCCGATTTTATGTGGTTGGACGTTATTGATCATCGTAATTTGATATGATTGAATATCATAACATACGAGATGTTGATAAAGGAGATTTTCAAAGTGATAGTGAAAATATAATATTTATAAATTGAATGTTTATAAATAGGAGATATTTATAAATTTGAATATTTATAAATAAGAAATATTTATAAATTGAAATATTTATAAATAGGAGATGTTCAAAAAGGAAATAATTTCAAACCATTTTGAATGGAAAGGCCTGTGTGGCGGGTTTGGGGATTTTCCCGATGCTCCCAGTACAAAGGAGGTTATGGCGAATTTTTCCGGAAATTTAAGGAGTTAGAATATTTTTAAGAATAAATTTGAAAAGGGAATATTCAGAAAATAAATAGAGTTATAAAAAGGAAATCATTTGTAAAGTGAAGAACCGTTACTAAAAGTAAATCTTTATAAATGAATAGTTTATTCGAAAGTTAGTTAATTGAATATTAGTATTCGAAAGGGGTTAATCAAAAAGGAGTTGATCAAACCAAGTTGATCGAGTTAGTTAAACCAGATTGTCAAATGGGTTAGTTAAACCAGATTGTCAAATGAGTTGATCAAACCAAGTTGATCGAGTTAGTTAAACCAAGTTGATCGAGTTAGTTAAACTAAATGGATTAGTTAAGTTAAACTAAGTGGATTAGTTAAGTAAAACTAAATGGATTAGTTAAGTTAAAATAAGTGATTTAGTTAAGTTAAACTAAATGGATTAGTTAAGTTAATCAAAGTGGATTAGTTAAACTAAATGGATTAGTTAAGTTAATCAAAGTGAATTAGTTAAACTAAATGGATTAGTTAAGTTAAAATAAGTGATTTAGTTAAGTTAAACTAAATGGATTAGTTAAGTTAATCAAAGTGGATTAGTTAAACTAAATGGATTAGTTAAGTTAATCAAAGTGAATTAGTTAAACTAAATGGATTAGTTAAGTTAAACTAAGTGATTTAGTTAAGTTAAACTAAATGGATTAGTTAAGTTAATCAAAGTGGATTAGTTAAACTAAATGGATTAGTTAAGTTAATCAAAGTGAATTAGTTAAACTAAATGGATTAGTTAAGTTAAACTAAGTGGATTAGTTAAGTAAAACTAAATGGATTAGTTAAGTTAAAATAAGTGATTTAGTTAAGTTAAACTAAATGGATTAGTTAAGTTAAAATAAGTGATTTAGTTAAGTTAAACTAAATGGATTAGTTAAGTTAATCAAAGTGGATTAGTTAAGTTAAACTAAATGGATTAGTTAAGTTAAAATAAGTGATTTAGTTAAGTTAAACTAAGTGGATTAGTTAAGTAAAACTAAATGGATTAGTTAAGTTAAAATAAGTGATTTAGTTAAGTTAAACTAAATGGATTAGTTAAGTTAATCAAAGTGGATTAGTTAAACTAAATGGATTAGTTAAGTTAATCAAAGTGAATTAGTTAAACTAAATGGATTAGTTAAGTTAAACTAAGTGATTTAGTTAAGTTAAACTAAATGGATTAGTTAAGTTAATCAAAGTGGATTAGTTAAACTAAATGGATTAGTTAAGTTAATCAAAGTGAATTAGTTAAACTAAATGGATTAGTTAAGTTAAACTAAGTGGATTAGTTAAGTAAAACTAAATGGATTAGTTAAGTTAAAATAAGTGATTTAGTTAAGTTAAACTAAATGGATTAGTTAAGTTAAAATAAGTGATTTAGTTAAGTTAAACTAAATGGATTAGTTAAGTTAATCAAAGTGGATTAGTTAAGTTAAACTAAATGGATTAGTTAAGTTAAAATAAGTGATTTAGTTAAGTTAAACTAAGTGGATTAGTTAAGTAAAACTCAATGGATTAGTTAAGTTAAACTAAGTGGATTGGTTAAGTTAATCAAGGTGATTAGTTCAGTTAATCGAGATAAGTAAAATCAAGTGAGGTTAATCAAGTTGAATTAGCAAGTCGAGTTAACCAGTTGGGTTAAGCAAGTAGAGATAACCAGTTGGGTTAAGTAAGTCGAGTTAATCGAGTAGAGTTAATCGAGTAGAGTTAATCAGGTAGAGTTAACCCGGTAGAGTTAACCAGTTAGAGAAATCAGTTAGAGTTAATCGATTAGAGTTAAAACAAACTAGAGTTAATCGAGTAGAGTTATCGAATATAGTGTATTCGAAGAGAAGAGTAATCGAATATAAGTTATTTGAAGTGAGATAATCGAATATAAGTTATTCGAAGTAAGATAATCGAATATTGGTTATTCGAGAAGAAGTTATCGAATCTAGTTATTCGAAAGGAGTTATCGAATCTAGTTATTCGAAAGGAGTTATCAAATCTAGATATTTGAAAAGAGTTAATCGAATATAGTTTATTCGAATAGAGTTAGAGGAGTAATCGAATATAGTTTATTCGAATAGAGTTAGAGGAGTTATCGAATATAGTTTATTCGAATAGAGTTAGAGGAGTTATCGAATATAGTTTATTCGACAGGAGTTAATCGAATAGAGTTAATTGAAAAGAGTTAACCGAATATAGTTATTCGAAAGAAAGGTTAAGTAAGGAAGTTAGTTAAAGAAATATAAAGTGAACTTTGCCTATTCAAGGTTAGAAGTGTTGTTCAGTTAAGGTCTGAGAGGTAGCTCTACCCCAACTTGATTGACTTCGTTTTTAATTTAGAAATGGTTAAGGTTCGAGAGTGAAAGTGGTTAAGTGAAATTTGTAAATAAGTATAGTGGTTTGAGTTGTCGTCGCGGTGTTGATTTAAACATCTGTTTAAATCTAAGTTAAGAAGTTTGGAAATGTTTTCCAAATCAGAATCAGAAATGTAATCAAATAAAGAAATCAGAAACTGACTGGAGACTTGTTAAGTTGAATGGTTTTCTAAGTGTCTATCTGATGTTGGTTTCGGCCTTCGGGATTGATACTTGGGAAATGGTTCTTATACTAGTTTACAATCAGAGACTGATAGTTGTAGAAGAATAGTGATACGTAAATAAGTTATGGAAATGTTTCCAGTGTTAACATATATTTCCTAAACATAGAAAATAAGGAAATATGAATATATATATATATATATGGTTGATGATTGATTGATAGAATTTCCATCTGGAAATAATATCGTTGTTTGCACACGAGTTTTTCTTTGATAGTTAAATCACAGACTATCAAATGTTTTGACCATTTTAACGTTGTTAATATGGAGAGACCGGTTGGATTATTATCCGAAGAACCACTCTGTATTGGCATAAGCGTTGCGAATCATATATGCCAAAGATATATTGAAGATGGAGTAACGTGCAAGGGCTATTGTATAAGTCTTAGATAACAGTGCCTAAGATGGATGTACTGGATAGTGCCTTCGGTTTGTCCAGTCCCAGGACAACTTGTATGGACGAAGGTCTGACAGAGTATATCCGGTAGATCACGTAAGTTGATCATTTCAAACGTATTTACGTTGGTGGCGGAGAAATTCGTTTCTCTTAGCTTATACCCGTGGTATTTTTGGGGAAATCAATTTGTGATTTAAAGGGTATGACGATGTGACATTCTAAGTGAATGAAGATGTGGTATGTGAAAAGATAAGCGTAGCTTCTAGCCTCACATCCGGTAAATGACAGAAATCGGGCAGGCAGTATGACTAAGTCGGTCGCACCGAAGTAGGGTATACAATCACCTATCTAGAGAATATTCATTTGCTTCTTTAATCTATCAATGTTGTCCCATATATATACGGGAACGGTTGCTGATCCCAACCGTTGGTGATGTACATTCGATACACTCAAGAGAAATGAGTGGTCGGTCATGTGTGGCTGAGTTGCAAGATGTTCTTGTTGAACTCCAGTGTATCGTTCCTAGAGTACACTGATCGGAAGGTGGTTCCATACCTTGTCATAGTTCGAAATCCAATTACCCAATACGTGCTTGCGGTTTTGATTGTATACTATATATGTAGAACGTGAGATGAAAGCGTTTCTGCTAGATTGATATCTAATTGTACTTAGACATTATTATAATATCAGAATGATATTGTTTACAAAGTTGTTTGGATTCTCATAAGGGAAAAACCCGTTCCGTTATACGGCGTGGTCTTATGAGATATCATTTACTTATTCAAACTGTTTTAAACTGTTTTTACTCATACCAGTCCCATGACTGACCCGGAGTTTACTTTGTTGTTTTCCCTAAACTCTTGGGTGCCTAAATTTGTACGGGCAGTCAAGTAGTCGGGATTTTACAGATACACTTGGAGGGCTTAGAGCAGGAGGCTTCAGGATTCTATAGCTATTATATATTCCGCTGTGTTGTAAGTGATGTACTCTGATAAGTTCTATTGCATACATAACTGTTATATTTCAAAGTTATGTTATCCATTATATGTTATTCGTTCCGCTGTGAGGTTCGTGTTACTCTGATGTTATGTTCTTCTTCTTCTTCTATTCTAAGTTTCTATCTTATCTATTCTCACCTTCTAATTTCTTTCATTAATTACCGGGATTTTTCGATGTTTTGGTTATCGACGTCGTGCTTACGTCGATAACCAAAGCCGCTCAAAATCCGGGTCGTTACAGTTGGTATCAGAGCTTAAGTTAAGTGAATTACCTTGGCTCTGTGGCGTAACTCAGTAGAGATGGGGTTAGTAATACCCTAGATTGAGTTTGAGTGTATATATACGAGAGAGCGTATTTGTTATTGATATAAAAATTGTTTTATATTATGGAGATTTATTGGTTGAGTAGTTTGTGAATTCTGGTCGATAGTGGGGCACCACAATATCGATAGGGGTTTCTAAACGCTCGAATACGATGAACCATCATGGTATGTTTTGAAAGAGGGTAAATGAAATAATTTTACCCGAAATATATTTGGTTATAAGAAATATATATTGGAATTACAATATATATTGGATATGTTGGTTGTTATTATAATCGAGTAAGATTATAAAAGTGAAATGGTTATAAATAACTGATCAGAATTCATATAAGTAAAGTATATGAATAAGATGAATTAAATCTGAATTTAAATCAGAATCAGGAATTAAAATAAGGAAATTTTAAGTTCTTGGGAGATTTTGAAAATGTTTTTCAATTTGAAAGTAATATAGTATTGAACTCACTTCGACCGCTGGGAAATAGATTCCGATGATGACAGCTGCATCATCGGTGTTCATTTTCGAGTTCTAAGTGACAGATTACTACCAAGGTTTTGTTTTTGAATTGTTTTGAGAAAACAAGGTGTTTAGAAATTCAAATGTTTTGAATTGATATTATGATTTCAAACTGATTTGAAATAAACCCAGGAGTTTAAATTTCGAAATTTTAATATAACTTATGAAGTTAAATGGATTAAAATGGTAAGGATGAGTATATAAATTGAAATTTTACTTGAACTAAGTTAAATAGAATTGAATTGGATTAGAGATAATCTAGGATGAAAACCTAATTGATAAGTCAATAATTTGAAATTTGATATTGGGGTTCGAATGAAATTCGATTTGGATTTGAGGATATGAACTAATTGGAATTTGATTGAGATAACACTGGTATATGCTGAATTGATAGCATATGGAAGTGATAGAGTTGATATGCCCGACAAAAAGGTACTAGTTTATATTATATATGGATTTGAGATTTTGATGAGCCGAATTGGCAAACCGCTTGGGGTTTTGATTTTCTTTTGGGTCGAAGAAGGCCTAGAGAGGCGAGTGGGAGTTTGAGTTATTGAGCAGTACAAAGGAGGTGCTGGCGAAATTTTTCGAAAAGTTAAGGCGTTAGAAAATTTTCATAATTTTTGAAAATTTGGTTAGTCAGAATAAATTAATATTTTGATCGATATTAATTGGTTCAGTTGAAACCGGAGATAAGAGGTAAACAGATAAATTTTTACCCAGTAGATAGGGTCGTCCCCTACCTTAGCAAATTTCGAGGACGAAATTTTATTAAGGGGGAAAGATTGTAATGACCCGGAATTTTAACAACGTAATAATGAAGTTATTTAACTATTTAAATAACGAATATATTTAATATACGACGTCAGAACGGATAATTTATATTATAATTATAATCGAGCTCGAAATGGCGCGGCAGTTCGCTATTTGGCGATTTGAACTTCAACTAAATGTACAGGGACCGTTTCAAGTCGGATTTCTGTGAAACAAGAAACGTGTGGAGTTGGTGAAGTATATCTGTCTAGTGGAAGAGAAATATCGGGATTTCGTCGTATAGATTTTGAGTTACGTCCAAATCAAATTATCAGAAATGCAGCGCCCTAACCACAAGGATTTAATTATATTTTTATATAAGGATTTAAATAGAAATCGAACATCAATATAACTCTGACGATGAAATATCGAGTTAGAAATAAATATAGGATTTATCCTGAGCTGTATGGTATTCCACTGTGAATATATACGATGATATTAAATTATTAATATTTAATTTAATTTATTTAAATATATTTATATATTTAAATGGGCTATTTAGAGCTTTAAAAATAGCCACTTTTGCAAACGAAGTCGGAATTCAACGAAACTAATTTTGTTGGATCCGCAATGTCAAATAGTTGTTAGGTTTCCAGTTTCGTGATTTTTAGAGTCACTGTGTGGTCGTACAGATTTTTAGAGCGAAATACAGTCAGTATTCTGACGGTTGAAAATACGCTGTGTGAGCATACGGAGTCGGAATTCGACGAAACCAGTTTCGTTGGGACCGTAATGTCGATCTGTAGCTGCATGTCCAGTTTGGTGATTTTTAGGTGTTGTGTGTGATCACACGAATTTTTAGAAGACGAAACGAATATAATAATAATAAAAATAAAATATCTAGATATTTTATCCCTCTTATAAATACACCCATCCTCTCTTATAACCTAATTCATTTTCTTTGGTAAAGTTACAGCCGCCAATTCATTTCTGGAAAACCCAAACACAGCAAGACAAATCCTCAAAAGAAAATCAAAATCAATCAAATAAAAATCCTAAAAAAATCATAGGATGATGTTTTTGAGTTGTAGGAGCATTTATCTTCATCTGTTGTGGATTTCTAAGGATGCGACGGTCATGTCTGGGAGCTCGTCGTTCTACAGTAGGGATTAGGGTTCGGGTATATCCCATTTTGATGTCGTATGGTTTGATTCGGAGGAGATATTCGAAGTTGTGGTTCGATTTAACATGGTTTGTGAAAGTTTGAGGGATATTGGTGTTATTCGTGTTCGGTGGTTGTACAGGGTTAACGTCGAAGTCGGGTCGACGTTGGGGAGTTCGAGCATGAAGTTGTGGTGTCGGGTAGGAGCAGTTTTGGAAGAGAGAAACGATGGTGTTGTCCTTTGATGAAGCGATTGGGTAAGGGAGGAGCCGTGGAAGGAGAAAGGCTTGGCAATGTCGTTGGTTTTTTCCTGGAGCTCGAACTGTCATTTGGGGAAGATAGTAAAAAGTTCGGGCCTGGTACTTTGAAGGGGGAAATGGGCCAAGTAAATGGTAAAGCCCAATGGGTTATAACTTGAGTTTTTAAAGTTTAATTTAATGTACGTTGACTTGTAAAATTCATAACTATTACATACGATGTCAGAATTGAGCGAAACAAGATCCGACAGGATCGTATGGACGGACACTACCCAATGGAACTGACTGGAAGTGGATTGGAGCTTGTATGAATTTATGGTGAAATAAATTGTCCGACCGAGTCAAATAACGCAAACCGTTATTTAACGGTTAACGCGCCAATGTGAGTAAAACTCACCAACTCTGAACAGTTATATTTTTATAATGTATTTTTAGAACTGTTAATCACCTGTTGATTGTTGTGTGTTGGTTGATTGATTGAACTGCTAGTCAGTTAGTGGAAAATATATATATATTTAAACCGATAAATATTTATATATTGATTCTGCTATCAGAATATATACTATCGAACTGAAAGTGATGTTGATTATACTGTGTAACATCTGTGATGCAGGGGAACAGGTTGGAGGGACCCAACTGGGTTCCTCAATATTATAATACTGTTTTGATTTATATATTGTGTTATATGATGTGATATATAATCTATTGCCGATTTTATGTGGTTGGACGTTATTGATCATCGTAATTTGATATGATTGAATATCATAACATACGAGATGTTGATAAAGGAGATTTTCAAAGTGATAGTGAAAATATAATATTTATAAATTGAATGTTTATAAATAGGAGATATTTATAAATTTGAATATTTATAAATAAGAAATATTTATAAATTGAAATATTTATAAATAGGAGATGTTCAAAAAGGAAATAATTTCAAACCATTTTGAATGGAAAGGCCTGTGTGGCGGGTTTGGGGATTTTCCCGATGCTCCCAGTACAAAGGAGGTTATGGCGAATTTTTCCGGAAATTTAAGGAGTTAGAATATTTTTAAGAATAAATTTGAAAAGGGAATATTCAGAAAATAAATAGAGTTATAAAAAGGAAATCATTTGTAAAGTGAAGAACCGTTACTAAAAGTAAATCTTTATAAATGAATAGTTTATTCGAAAGTTAGTTAATTGAATATTAGTATTCGAAAGGGGTTAATCAAAAAGGAGTTGATCAAACCAAGTTGATCGAGTTAGTTAAACCAGATTGTCAAATGGGTTAGTTAAACCAGATTGTCAAATGAGTTGATCAAACCAAGTTGATCGAGTTAGTTAAACCAAGTTGATCGAGTTAGTTAAACTAAATGGATTAGTTAAGTTAAACTAAGTGGATTAGTTAAGTAAAACTAAATGGATTAGTTAAGTTAAAATAAGTGATTTAGTTAAGTTAAACTAAATGGATTAGTTAAGTTAATCAAAGTGGATTAGTTAAACTAAATGGATTAGTTAAGTTAATCAAAGTGAATTAGTTAAACTAAATGGATTAGTTAAGTTAAAATAAGTGATTTAGTTAAGTTAAACTAAATGGATTAGTTAAGTTAATCAAAGTGGATTAGTTAAACTAAATGGATTAGTTAAGTTAATCAAAGTGAATTAGTTAAACTAAATGGATTAGTTAAGTTAAACTAAGTGATTTAGTTAAGTTAAACTAAATGGATTAGTTAAGTTAATCAAAGTGGATTAGTTAAACTAAATGGATTAGTTAAGTTAATCAAAGTGAATTAGTTAAACTAAATGGATTAGTTAAGTTAAACTAAGTGGATTAGTTAAGTAAAACTAAATGGATTAGTTAAGTTAAAATAAGTGATTTAGTTAAGTTAAACTAAATGGATTAGTTAAGTTAAAATAAGTGATTTAGTTAAGTTAAACTAAATGGATTAGTTAAGTTAATCAAAGTGGATTAGTTAAGTTAAACTAAATGGATTAGTTAAGTTAAAATAAGTGATTTAGTTAAGTTAAACTAAGTGGATTAGTTAAGTAAAACTAAATGGATTAGTTAAGTTAAAATAAGTGATTTAGTTAAGTTAAACTAAATGGATTAGTTAAGTTAATCAAAGTGGATTAGTTAAACTAAATGGATTAGTTAAGTTAATCAAAGTGAATTAGTTAAACTAAATGGATTAGTTAAGTTAAACTAAGTGATTTAGTTAAGTTAAACTAAATGGATTAGTTAAGTTAATCAAAGTGGATTAGTTAAACTAAATGGATTAGTTAAGTTAATCAAAGTGAATTAGTTAAACTAAATGGATTAGTTAAGTTAAACTAAGTGGATTAGTTAAGTAAAACTAAATGGATTAGTTAAGTTAAAATAAGTGATTTAGTTAAGTTAAACTAAATGGATTAGTTAAGTTAAAATAAGTGATTTAGTTAAGTTAAACTAAATGGATTAGTTAAGTTAATCAAAGTGGATTAGTTAAGTTAAACTAAATGGATTAGTTAAGTTAAAATAAGTGATTTAGTTAAGTTAAACTAAGTGGATTAGTTAAGTAAAACTCAATGGATTAGTTAAGTTAAACTAAGTGGATTGGTTAAGTTAATCAAGGTGATTAGTTCAGTTAATCGAGATAAGTAAAATCAAGTGAGGTTAATCAAGTTGAATTAGCAAGTCGAGTTAACCAGTTGGGTTAAGCAAGTAGAGATAACCAGTTGGGTTAAGTAAGTCGAGTTAATCGAGTAGAGTTAATCGAGTAGAGTTAATCAGGTAGAGTTAACCCGGTAGAGTTAACCAGTTAGAGAAATCAGTTAGAGTTAATCGATTAGAGTTAAAACAAACTAGAGTTAATCGAGTAGAGTTATCGAATATAGTGTATTCGAAGAGAAGAGTAATCGAATATAAGTTATTTGAAGTGAGATAATCGAATATAAGTTATTCGAAGTAAGATAATCGAATATTGGTTATTCGAGAAGAAGTTATCGAATCTAGTTATTCGAAAGGAGTTATCGAATCTAGTTATTCGAAAGGAGTTATCAAATCTAGATATTTGAAAAGAGTTAATCGAATATAGTTTATTCGAATAGAGTTAGAGGAGTAATCGAATATAGTTTATTCGAATAGAGTTAGAGGAGTTATCGAATATAGTTTATTCGAATAGAGTTAGAGGAGTTATCGAATATAGTTTATTCGACAGGAGTTAATCGAATAGAGTTAATTGAAAAGAGTTAACCGAATATAGTTATTCGAAAGAAAGGTTAAGTAAGGAAGTTAGTTAAAGAAATATAAAGTGAACTTTGCCTATTCAAGGTTAGAAGTGTTGTTCAGTTAAGGTCTGAGAGGTAGCTCTACCCCAACTTGATTGACTTCGTTTTTAATTTAGAAATGGTTAAGGTTCGAGAGTGAAAGTGGTTAAGTGAAATTTGTAAATAAGTATAGTGGTTTGAGTTGTCGTCGCGGTGTTGATTTAAACATCTGTTTAAATCTAAGTTAAGAAGTTTGGAAATGTTTTCCAAATCAGAATCAGAAATGTAATCAAATAAAGAAATCAGAAACTGACTGGAGACTTGTTAAGTTGAATGGTTTTCTAAGTGTCTATCTGATGTTGGTTTCGGCCTTCGGGATTGATACTTGGGAAATGGTTCTTATACTAGTTTACAATCAGAGACTGATAGTTGTAGAAGAATAGTGATACGTAAATAAGTTATGGAAATGTTTCCAGTGTTAACATATATTTCCTAAACATAGAAAATAAGGAAATATGAATATATATATATATATATGGTTGATGATTGATTGATAGAATTTCCATCTGGAAATAATATCGTTGTTTGCACACGAGTTTTTCTTTGATAGTTAAATCACAGACTATCAAATGTTTTGACCATTTTAACGTTGTTAATATGGAGAGACCGGTTGGATTATTATCCGAAGAACCACTCTGTATTGGCATAAGCGTTGCGAATCATATATGCCAAAGATATATTGAAGATGGAGTAACGTGCAAGGGCTATTGTATAAGTCTTAGATAACAGTGCCTAAGATGGATGTACTGGATAGTGCCTTCGGTTTGTCCAGTCCCAGGACAACTTGTATGGACGAAGGTCTGACAGAGTATATCCGGTAGATCACGTAAGTTGATCATTTCAAACGTATTTACGTTGGTGGCGGAGAAATTCGTTTCTCTTAGCTTATACCCGTGGTATTTTTGGGGAAATCAATTTGTGATTTAAAGGGTATGACGATGTGACATTCTAAGTGAATGAAGATGTGGTATGTGAAAAGATAAGCGTAGCTTCTAGCCTCACATCCGGTAAATGACAGAAATCGGGCAGGCAGTATGACTAAGTCGGTCGCACCGAAGTAGGGTATACAATCACCTATCTAGAGAATATTCATTTGCTTCTTTAATCTATCAATGTTGTCCCATATATATACGGGAACGGTTGCTGATCCCAACCGTTGGTGATGTACATTCGATACACTCAAGAGAAATGAGTGGTCGGTCATGTGTGGCTGAGTTGCAAGATGTTCTTGTTGAACTCCAGTGTATCGTTCCTAGAGTACACTGATCGGAAGGTGGTTCCATACCTTGTCATAGTTCGAAATCCAATTACCCAATACGTGCTTGCGGTTTTGATTGTATACTATATATGTAGAACGTGAGATGAAAGCGTTTCTGCTAGATTGATATCTAATTGTACTTAGACATTATTATAATATCAGAATGATATTGTTTACAAAGTTGTTTGGATTCTCATAAGGGAAAAACCCGTTCCGTTATACGGCGTGGTCTTATGAGATATCATTTACTTATTCAAACTGTTTTAAACTGTTTTTACTCATACCAGTCCCATGACTGACCCGGAGTTTACTTTGTTGTTTTCCCTAAACTCTTGGGTGCCTAAATTTGTACGGGCAGTCAAGTAGTCGGGATTTTACAGATACACTTGGAGGGCTTAGAGCAGGAGGCTTCAGGATTCTATAGCTATTATATATTCCGCTGTGTTGTAAGTGCTGTACTCTGATAAGTTCTATTGCATACATAACTGTTATATTTCAAAGTTATGTTATCCATTATATGTTATTCGTTCCGCTGTGAGGTTCGTGTTACTCTGATGTTATGTTCTTCTTCTTCTTCTTCTATTCTAAGTTTCTATCTTATCTATTCTCACCTTCTAATTTCTTTCATTAATTACCGGGATTTTTCGATGTTTTGGTTATCGACGTCGTGCTTACGTCGATAACCAAAGCCGCTCAAAATCCGGGTCGTTACAACAAGTGTCCCTAAGCTGCAGAATCTTAACCACCTGTCTAACATGCGGGTTTGTTAAGAGGAGGGTCTCATAATGAAAGTTCTGGTGATGGACAAATTATATTTTATACAAATAACACTACATATACCGTTCTATCATCGGTTCATATTTATTAGGTTAATCGGGTTTATTTCACAATATACTTTCAATTTTTCCACATAAATCGTATCCATCTATTCCCCATTAGATTTACCTAATAAATATATGTAGCTAAATGCCTGGCATCACAAGGTACTCCCCATATACCCTCCTTGTACGATCTCCACGATCACGCCACGGATGTATACCTTAGGCCTGTAAACGGATGCAAACGGATGCAGATAATGTTGTATCTGTATCCGTATCCGAAAATAAAATTTTGAATCAGTATCTGAATCCGTATCCGCGAATACCTATCAAATAATATATGTATCCGTATCCACGAATAATTTCGGATATCCGAAAATATCCATATCTGGCTTAGCGAATACGGATATTTTCGGATATCCGAAAATGTCTGCATCCAAACTTAAAAATATCTCCAGAACTTAATAAAGTATAATGCAATTATGCAAATTTCATTTGACTTTGAACAATAGCTGAAAAAATTGAAATAATACATAAAATACATCAACTTAACAATAGCTAATTCAATCACATAAAATTCATCATACAATAATATTTCATCATATAATCCATAGATTCATAAAACAATTGCATCAGTATAACCCAGGAAGAATCGACCAGAATTACATGACAAAGCACCCAACAAAAATGGCATTCCATCAAAATTAGCTTTCTCATGCATAAGCAACATACCCAGAGACCACACCATAGCAACAACATCATAACATGACTTATGGGCTACTGGACATAGGTCTGGATCGACTCCTAGTCTGACCAACCCACCCTCTCCACCATGGAAAAACTAGCGCTGTGAAAAGAGGCGGTGGTGGAGGAGAATAGCCAAGAAACAAGGAGGAGCCACAAGTAAACCCAAGAACTTACAAAAAGCCAATAGAAATATCTCTACAAAAACACACCAAACGCACCAAAATTTTACCAAATGCAGAACGCCAAGGATATGAACAGAGAGATCTTAATTAGGAACTGCGAGGCATCCATGCCTCATGAATTTTGTTACTTTTTCATAGGAAGTCTCTTTGGAAGAAACAAACAAAGCCTAGAAATCACAGGTAGATCCATAAGACCTCACATAGATGCGAGATGATTCATCAAAGAAAAATACAGGGACTGTAGTGGAGTGGATTCGAAATGGATCTGAGTGGAAAAGGCAGGCTTTTTGTGCAGAGCGAACAACAATACAGTAATAGGAGAAGCTGGGGAAAAGTAGAAGAGGACACTGAAGTGCTGAGAGGTGGAAGAGATCTAAATGATGAAGAAAAGATAGGCGGTAGATCTACTTTTCCCAAGTCCCCATTAATGTAGTATTGCCAAAGCTTT
This sequence comes from Allium sativum, assembly GCA_030737875.1. Taxonomy (NCBI): domain Eukaryota; kingdom Viridiplantae; phylum Streptophyta; class Magnoliopsida; order Asparagales; family Amaryllidaceae; genus Allium; species Allium sativum. The sequence continues at coordinate 741,058,699 of CM060916.1, read as the reverse complement.
TTGAAGCGGCTGGTTATTTGTGAGAGAGGGAGAGGGTTTTCGTGAAAACTGTAAATATAAGGGTTTGCGGAAGGAACGCAAGATTTTCTTCCAACGGCTTTAGTTAGAGTATTAGGTAATAAGGGTTTTGCATTTTGTATCCATCTATAAAGTAATAAATATATAACCATAACCTAAATATAAAAAAAATCCACAACAGACGGATATTTTTCGGATACGGTATTGCCATATCCGTATCCGGTAAGCATTTCGGATATCGGATATCCGTATCTGCTTTTTGAATATCGGATATTTTTCACATTTCCGGATGTGGATACGGACGGATTTCGGATATTTCGGGTATTCATTGACAGTCCTAGTATACCTAACCTTCATCTTACGCCTAACCGAGTACGGAATCTCCATCATTACGCCATGCAAACGCACAGAACCATCATCGCTATGTCACGCAAGTGTATGGATCCTCATATCCAAACTCCACGGTCGAGCTAAGCCCCGATGCAGAGTTAAATGGTCTGATGTTCATGATACACCACCCAATGCGTGCATCGAGACCCTCACACGAACGTACTGCCAACTACAATCTGAGTTCCATAATCGCGCTGCATCTGTGCACGAAACTCAGTTGGGAACTTTCTATATCTATAAAGGACAGCTTGGTTAGGCCTACAATACAGATACCTACATAGAGATTTGTCTCTTTTCACGGTAGCTATGGCCCTACCCGGCCCCTCCCTCAATTAGTGAAAGACTACTTTAAGAGCTAAGTGACGCGCCTCCAACATCCAGTCTAAAACATCTAATTGGCGTGTCCCTCATCCAATATCTCGATAGTGAAATATCATTGGCATGTTGGTTTAGCTCTAATCTTTTTGCATCCCACCGACTGTCGATGACAAATATCAAATGATTACTGTTCTTATTTGGTCCTGACCAGCCTCCTCCCCAAGCGAGGCAACCACCGGATCTTCCTGAGGTGATCCGCCTAGTCTCTGGCCGCCACATCATAATTGCAGCCAAGGTATACTCTTAGATGGAACTACAGACCTGCCTCTGAGTGTACGGCTTCATCCGGTTTCCTCATAGGGTCATCTCAGAGTACCCTCCCACATCCTGTAGAAGTCTCGTACTCCTTCCAATCCCGTCGAATGATAAGTTGGACATGCTCCTCTTGTGTCTCCAAACACCCGCGATGATCCTCTCTGTTGGGCTTTTCATCCCAAATACGTACAGACTGGTCCAAGCGCATCTTGTTATTACATTATTAGACCCTATGTTTAATCTTCAATTACACGCTTAATTTACTTACCGCATTGCTAATTAACTTAAACATATTCTTATTTATTCTGCATACAAGTTATTTGTTTATTAGCTTTAGTTGGCCGCTTATTTTCCCAAATCAAATTTCGTTGCCGAAACGGACTACCTTTCTTTTATTTTATTGGCTACTTATTTTCCCCAATCAGCTCTCCCTACCGGAATGGATTACTACTTATTATTATATTCATTAAACTTAATTCCTCAAATATAAATTTATTAAGAATGAGCCTACTTCTTTTCCATTTAATTAAAACCTCGTGCTATAACATTACCACAACTATAATTATGGGCTTGCTTATTAAAATTATATCCCGTAATTTAAGTTCATTTTTAACAAGCCTTTTATTTTCCATTTCATATTTTAATTATAACTTGTATGTTATAATCTCACTTGTCCATATGACAAGTCATCTGTTATATTACATTCCCATCTTATATAGTTTATTATAATAACTTACATTCCTTGTTCATTACATACTTCACGGGTTTCTAATTATTTAACATAACTCTTACAGTTATTACGGGTTTTTTATACCTATGAATTCGATGAATCATCACAGTCATCTTCAGCATCATTTTCTGGGATGTACTCATCACATCCATCGATATCTTTACCTTTTTCTTTCCTACTTGTGTTGCAACCTCTTTCATACTATTAACCAATGAAGGCACCCCAAGTGATCTACTAACTGCATCATTTTCTTGCGTACGCGCGATTCGGTCTTGTTCATACTTCGTCAACGCTGGTGATCGTGAGAAATGCAAGAAGATTAGTGTAACACCTCATATTTAAACAATACTAAAAGAGGATAAATTAAATAATAATTAATTTAATATTCATAATTAAGGAAAACAGATGGCGCCATTGCGTCCGTCTCAAAATTCTGGTCAAGATAGACATTTGGTTTGCGTAAAACGGACACTGTATGAAGAAGTTATGAGAGTTTGAAGTTTATATACGCGCAAGAGAATTATATATATATATATGTAATTAAATTAGAAATCAGAAATGACCATTCAAAAAAGAAAAGAAAAGAGGCGGCAAAATTCCCGCCCCAGGGGAGTCGATCCCTTAGGGGGGGTGTCGACCCCGGGATCGACCCCGGGGTCGACCCCTCAAGGGGGTGTCGACCCATAGGTCGACCCCCCTAGGGCTGAGGTGGCAGTCGAATTCTGGGGGCTGGAAGCTATATAAACGGCTTCATTTTCTGGTTTTCTCATACTGAAAATCAATATAGGCCTAAGTGCCACTGGTTCCGGGACTGAATCAAAACTCTTTCTTCTTCTACAATCAAATTTAGAGATTCAAGTGTAGATCTGAGATTCATCAACTGATTTTATCCTTCTATTTCTTTAGATCCAAACACTATGAGTTTCAAGTTTCTTTTAGATTTAAATAAATAAACAGTAAACATGATAGGACTATAATTTGGATCTGTGCATGTTAATCCCTGAGTCATATCAGATCTATTGTAATTTGTGAACCCATGATATTCTGAGTTATCTATGACTTGGATCTCAGTCTTTATCAAGTTAGATCTACTTTTGATTATGGATCTAATTTATTATTTTGATCATCTTGCACCTATCATGTTGTGGTTAATTTGGATCTGTCATTAGTTGGACATCTAAATCCTTATTTAGATCTAACTATGCCTATTATGACAACCCTACTATGTTAGAACCTATTTTATTATCACAAGTTCACTGATCTGTGCTTATATGTCCACCTTATCATTATGCCATCATATGCTTATGTCAGTTCTGTTAGAATAATCAATTTTGTCATCTTCCCTTCACCCTTTCCCTTTTATTTTATATAGTCAGGCTATTTTCGAGCCTAGGCATGATGCTAAATTAAGCGATTACGTTAGTTTGGGAATGAGGGAAAAAACATTGAAATTGGGCATATCTTATGAATTGGGAATTTGAGCATAATTGGTAAAAAGGTGAAAATTGGCATAATTTGAATAATGTATATGTATATGAATTTGGACATATAATTCACTATGAACATATTTGGGGAAAAGGAGCATGAAACCTATAACCTATAACGACATAGGAAAAATTGGCTAATAATGAAATGCCTAGGATTACAGTAATTAAAAAATGTAATTGCACCTAGACACGAGGTTAGATTGCACTTGTGGTGGAAGTCTGCCCGGACCCGCCCACATATCTAGCGACCACAAGTGGTGAATCTAATGTGGGAGGTCTAGGTGCACAAATACGAGACATGCTAAGACACGGGATTAAGCCCAATTTGTGGAATAAGTCTGTCCGGACCCGCCCGGCATGTCCAGCATCCACAAATGGTAGGCTTAATGTGGGAGGTCTAGCATACCATAACCATAAATGAAATATGGAATAAACCTTGAATACTTAACCTAGTTGAATCTATAGGGATTGTATGAATATAAACTTAAGTAGGGGTTAAGTAGACTTGGTTGAACAATGGGTGGGTTAAGTAAATCTGAGGGGGTGGGTAATATTTACATATAGGCCCACAAGCTAACCTGATAGGGTTATGTAATCAAAGACACCTAGTGGTATACATAACCAATGGAAATATTAGAGTTATGTAATTAAATACACCTTTTTAGGGTAAGCATAACTTGTAGAAATGATAGTGTTGTGTAATTAAAGACACCTAATGGTATACATAACCAATGGAAATCCTAGTGGGGATACAAGACAAGGGGGAGAGCTTGTATCACATTGGGTGGGACCTATTTCAGTCAGTAACACTTAATAGGTATCAAATGAGTACTCTGAACTAGGTCGGAGTTGGGGCACGCTTACTAGGCTGAATGTAAGAGATCTAAACGAGGAGGACAGTTGGGCGGCGCAAACCGACCGGGGACATGTGCGTGCATGGGCAGGGTAGAGGGGTCTAAGACGACCGTGACACCAGTAGGTATGGTTGTGCGCATCAACGAAGGGTTGCCACTTTAGGAAGTGATACCTCCTACCGTGGGACCGGCACAGAGTATCTACGGAGTAGAGAGCCGATCGATTAGGGTAGTAGTTAGGGTATATCTAGACATATGCCTAAGTCTACAATCAGATAGTTGTTGGGATCATCTCATTCTAGTTATACTAGTATTAGTGAAGAGTAATCATTAGAGAAGCATATACACTCTATCATATTTACCATGTCATACCTACCTTTTGTGGTGTTATTTTTCTTATCCATCTTATTTGCCTGTCATGCTACTTTTACTTATTTACTTGCTAAAAGTAACTGGACTCGCCAGACTTTATGTCTGACCCTTTTTGTTTCCTCTTCTTTCTTCCGTTCTCCCCCCCCCCCCCCCCGTTCGCAGGGTGGAAATTCTAAGGCTTAGTCAGGACTCGGTTATCGTCTTGCTTGGAGTTGCTTTTGAAGTATAGCTCAAATTCTTATCTCTACTATGGCTTTGTCTATTTTTTTGGTAATTATGCTTTTTATGTATTTATGTACTCTGATGGTACAAGATAGAAGTTATATTATTGTAATATATTTTATGTAGTTTCAGACTCATGATATTTTAGACCACGATGTTATGAATTATGTTTTAAATAAAATTTGAAATTCCGCTGCCATCTTTTATATCTGTCTTGTAATACTCTATGTTTGTTCACCTATAACACTTTATGAAACTTAATGCATTCTCTTAATGAGTGACATTAAAAGGACATGGGGTGTCACACTTGGTATCAGAGCTGAAGGTTACTAGATTAGATAAAAGTTTCTAAAAACTATTTTCAAAAAGGTTTTGAAAGAAAGCATTTTTCAAAAAAGAAAAGTCTGTTTTGAAAAACATATTCCCCAAAGCCATATGTAATATCCTTCAATCCTATCTAAATCTCTTTCCTTTTCGTTTCAGCATGTCCGGGGAACCTAACATTCAAGAGGGCGTTACGATACCTGCCTAGTTCCGTAGGTATATAGAGGCTACGGTGCCTGCCGAAGGCCAAAGAAATGTTCCTCCCCCAGCTGCACCCGTCGTTCCTCCTCCTCCTCCTCCTCCAAGAGCAGATAATTTCGCTAAGATCTCAAATATTTCTGTGTCATGGGAGGGAAGCCATTCCGTGGAACCGAAACATTCATAGAGGTAAGGAATTGGCTCAAGGAGACCGATGACTTGTTCGTGATCTTTGAAGTGGAAGATCGAAGGAAGATTTAGTTAGCTGCCTGGCTACTGAAAGATGAAGTTTCGTTCTGGTGGGAAGTAACCCAAGATGGACGTCCGGCGGAGACATGGGATGATTTTAGGATGAGGTTTGAAATGAAGTTTCTCTCTCTCAAGCTGAGAAAAGCATGCAAATGTAGAGGTTCTTGGCGCTCAAATAAGGAAACATGACTGTTAAAGAATATGTGAACAAATTCAACCAGCTAGCAAGATTTGGATTGGAATTGGTAGATATTCCACATAAGAAAGCTTCGCGGTTTGCTAAATGGCTGAATGAACCCCTTCATTGGTTAGCTATGTCCCACATCCCAATGGGAGCGACTTTTGAAAGGCTTGTTGATATGGCCCTAATGCATGAGGAAGACAAGGGAGAAAAGAAGGAAGTAAAAGCTGAGGAAACAACGCAAAACAAGAAGGTATGGCCTAAGAAAGGACAGCAGCAACAACAACAACAAGAACAACAGAAGAAAGGCGGAAAGAATGACAAGGCTAAGGATAAGAGGAAATATCACAGTTTTGGACGAGAAGGTCACTTAGTCAAAGACTGCAAAAGAAGGATGAATAGTTGCTTCAATTATGGAGAGGTCGGACACTTCGCTAGGGTGTGCCCGAAGAAACAGGGACCACAGGGACAAGGTCAAAGGGCACGAGCTTCTGGAGGGCAGATGCATGCTCTCGCGATCAGTGCTCGAGATAGAGGTAGGAAAATTTCTGTGGAAGGTTTGATTTCTCTTTCCAATCACCCTATTAGAACTCTTTTTTGTTTTGGCGCTTCACATTCATTTATATCTAGTTCTGTGGCGGAATCTCTGCACTTAAAATACTAGTATGGTAGTGGATCCCATAGTTGTCTCAAGCCCCAATGGTGATTTGGCTCATTTATTTATGATTTGTCGGGGTTTGGGAATATCTGCGTTAGGCATCGAATTTGAATGCGACGTATATGTGCTTTGGTTTATGGGCTATGGGTTGATTATAGGAATGGATTGGCTAACCATGTATGGTGCCATTCTAGATTGTGAGAGGAGGGTCGTTAGGCTTCTGACCTGTCATGGAGGACCCTCGAGATTTCTTGTGACCCGCAAGGGTCTGTCATGCTTAGTTTTCCAGAATCTCTTGATGCATCTATCGATGATCTGCAACCTGTTCCAGTAGTCCGAGATTATTCTGATGTCTTTGATGAGGTTCGAGGTTTACCCCCAAGGCGCGGGATAGATTTTCGCATATATTTGGTAGATAATGCAAAGCCAGTTGCATTACCTGTGCGCCATACGGCTCCAAGGGAAAGGAGGGAGCTTAGCAAGCAAGTAGGGAAGCTACTTGAGAAAGGGTTTATCAGGCAAAGCATATCTGAATGGGGTGCTCCAGTGGTATTCGCAACTAAGGCGGATGGTTCGCTTCTCTTGTGTGTGGACTATAGAGAGTTGAATAAGCTCACCAAGAAGAACAGGCACCCACTTTTGAGGTTAGATGACTTGTTCGACCAGCTTGTTGGTGCCGTGGTATTTTCTCAGTTAGGCTTGGCCACGGGGTTTCATCAGTTGTGGGTGGCTGAGGACAGTATAGATAAGATCGCTTTTAGGACTCCAGATGGTTTCTTTGAATGGATCGTAATGCCTTTTGGGTTGACGAATGCACCCGCCTATTTTGTTGATCTGATGAGTAGGGTGTTTTGGGAGTTTCTAAATAAATTTGTCGTGGTCTTTGTTGATGATATCTTGATCTTCTCAAAGATCGAAGAAGAGCATGCCCAACATTTGAGAGAAGTTTTGAAAACTCTCTGTGTGCATCAGCTTAAGGCAAAGTTCTCCAAATGCCGTTTTAGGAGAAAAGAGGTGAGATTCCTAGGGCGTGTAGTTTCTAAAGAAGGAATAGCAGTAGATCCCGCAAAGTGGTTGCAGTTCAGGACTGGCAGATTCCAAAGAATGCAATGGAGGTGAGAAGCTTTTTGGGGTTACCAGACTATTATAGGAAGTTCATTAAGAACTTCGCAAAGATATCAGCCCCATTCACCAGGCTGACGAAGAAAAATTTGGTGTTTCCATGGGATATAGATTGTGATGTTGCTTTCCAACGACTGAAGAGGGCTCTGACAACAGCCCCAGTCTTAACCTTTCCCAATGGGAATATAGAATTTACAGTTTACACCGATGCATGTGGTACAGGACTTGGTGCGGTTCTGATGCAAGAAGGAAGGGTAGTATGTTATGGAGGAAGACAGCTAAGAGTCCATGAGAAGAACTACCCAACCCATGATTTAGAGCTAGCCGCCATAGTATTTGCGCTTAAGATGTGGCATCATTATTTGCTTGGAGAAAAGTCTGAGTTGTACACCGATCATAAATCTCTCAAGTATTTGTTCTCACAGAAGGATCTTAATTTAAGGCAACAAAGGTATATGGAGTTCCTAGCTTTTTATGATTTCAAGATTTCTTATACCCCTGGCAAGGGTAACGTGGTGGCAGACACATTAAGTACACAGAGGATGGTCTTAAGTCCTTTGTTTATGGAAAGGAAAAGCTTGGAGTTTATATCGGCTTTTTATTTTAGACCCTCCACCGAGTTATTGCCTGGTTTGTTTGCATCATTAGAGATTTGACCTATCCTTATGGATCAGATAGGAGCTTCGCAGCGAGATGATCCACAGATTTCAGGCATCTTGGATATGCTTAGTAAAGGAGAGACTTCCAGTCACCTCAATAGATACTCCATTGACGACAAAGGGTGGTTGCAATGAGATGGAAGGCTTTGTGTTCTCCAAACTAGAAGTTTGCTAAAGGTAGTCCTGGAAGAAGCCCATCATACTAAGATGACTATTCATCCAGGCAGTGATAAGATGCAAAGGGACATGAAGAGGATTTTCTTTTGGGCTGGGATGAAGAAAGATGTGGCAGAGTTTGTTTCTCAATGTTTAGTTTGTCAGCAAGTCAAAGCTGAGCAAAAGAAGCTCGGTGGTTCACTTCATCCTTTGGAGGTTCCACAAAGGTTTGCCTAGGTCTAAGAAAGGAAACACCAGTATTTGGGTGGTAGTAGATAAACTTACTAAGAGCGCTCATTTCATTCCAGTTAAGAGTAAAAGGACGGTAGCATGGTTGGCAGTAGTATATGTTCGAGAGATAGTCCGTCTTCATGGAGTACCTTCCAGCATCGTAAGCGATCATGACCCCATCTTCACTAGTGAGTTTTGGAGGAGTTTGTAAGAAGCATTAGGTACACAGTTACGCTTGAGCACCGCTTATCATCCTCAAACCGATGGGCAGACGGAGAGGATGAACAGAGTTCTAGAAGATCTTTTGAGGCTGTGTATCCTAGACTTCAGAAGGACTTGGGAAGAGCATCTTCCTTTAGTAGAGTTTGCATATTACAACAGTTATCAAGCTAGCATTGGCACAACACCCTTAAAATCATTATACGGACGACCCTGTAGGTCACCAACTTGTTGGTGGGAATCTACAGAAAGGCTATTGCTTGGACCAGATATGGTTAGAGAAACATCCGAGAAGATTGATCTTTTAGACGACGAATGAAGACCGCTCAAGATAGACAGAAATCCTACGCAGACAAGAGAAGGACTGACATTGAATTTGAAGTAGGAGATATGGTTTTCATTAAAGTGACACCTTTGAGGAATGTGGTTCGCTTCGGATCTGTAGGGAAGTTAGCACCAAGATTCATAGGGCCATTTCCCATAAGAGAAAGGATTGGCCAAATGGCCTATAGAGTAAAGCTGCCAGAGAGACTATCCGGCGTTCATGATGTTTTCTATGTTTCTCATTTGCAGAAGTGCTTTCATGATACAACAGAAGTAGTTGAGCCAAGTATATTGGAAGAAGTAGAGGTGGAACGGGAGGCGACAGTCAGACGAGTTCCTTCCCGTATTCTTGGATCAGAAGTTAAGAAGTTGCGCAATAAAGAAATCAAGTTGGTGAAGGTTCAGTGGGGAGATAACCCATAGGATGCAACTTGGGAGACCGAATACAAGATTCGTGCTTCATATCCTTTTCTTTTCAAGGTTATGATCTTAGCTTCCTTTTCCAAAGCTTTTATTTATGTTTGTTTCTATCATTTAAGTATGCCCTATCGATAGAATCTTTTACCTTTATGTAGGAATCCCATGGATGTAAACATGTGTTTGAGACATGTTATGTTTGGTGGATGCAAGTGTTTGCTAGTGGTTGCTCGTGGATGCATATGCACACACATTAGGCACTAGATCGGCTCAATCACTCTCATGTTGCATATGGATGAGTGTGCGTTTTCTTTTCTTTTTATGGATGAAATTAAATGTATCATCATATGGATTTGCATTTGGACAGATGTTTGTGCACCCATGTAGAACTTACATGTTATAATAGGATTGTTGCATACATGTTGGATTCATGGCACTAACATACATTGCATTAAGGAGGTCGACTGAATCAGTAGACCGCCTGATCTTCGCATTAGTATTGGGACATATACACACACCTTTGCATATGTTCATATAAGAATTAGAAGCCTTTAAGGACAATGGATGCCTGTGATTGGTGGATGAGTATATGGTTGATGGATGGTAGGAAATACATTCTTCTTAACTTGGAAATTTCGGGGACGAAATCCTTTGAGTACGAGAGAATGTAACACCCCGTAATTTAAATAGTACTAAAAGAGGATAAATTAAAATAATAATTAATTTAATATTTAGAATTAAGGGAAACGGAATACGCAATTGCATCCGTCTCGAAATTCTGGTCAAGATAGACATTTTGTTTGCATAAAACGGACACTGTATAAAGAAGTTATGAGGGTTTGAAGTTTGTATACGTGCAAGAGAATTATATATATATATATAATTAAATCATAAATTAGAAAAAACCATTCAAAAATTAAAAGAACAGGGGCGGCAAAATTCCCGCCCCAGGGGAGTCGACCCCGGGGTCGACCCCTCAAGGGGGGTGTCGACCCATGGGTCGACCCCCCTAGGGCTGAGGTGGCAGTCGAATTCTGGGGGCTGGAAGCTATATATACGACTTCATTTTCGGGTTTTCTCACACTGAAAAACAATAGAGGCCTAAGTGCTGCTGGTGCCTGGACTGAATCAAAACTCCTTTTTCTTCTACAATCAAATTTAGAGATTCAAGTGTAGATTTGAGATTCATCAACTGATTTTATCCATCTATTTCTTTAGATCCAAACACTATGAGTTTCAAGTTTCTTTTAGATTTAAATAAATAAACAGTAAACATGATAGGACTATAATTTGGATTTGTGCATGTTAATCCCTGTATCATATCAGACCTATTATAATTTGTGAACCCATGATATTCTGAATTATCTCTGACTTGGATCTCAGTCTTTATCAAGTCAGATCTACTTTTGATTATGGATCTAATTTATTATTTAGATCATCTTGTACCTATCATGTTGTGGTTAATTTGGATCTGTCATTAGTTGGACATATAAATCCTTATTTAGATCTAACCATGCCTATTATGACATCCCTACTATGTTAGAACCTGTTTTATTATCACAAGTTCACCGATCTGTGCTTATATGTCCACTTATCATTATGCCATCATATGCTTATGTCAGTTCTGTTAGAATAATCATCTCTGTCATCTTCCCTTCACCCTTTCCCTTTTATTTTATATAGCCAGACTATTTTCGAGCCTAGGCATGACGCTAAATTGTGTGATTACGTTAGTTTGGGAACGAGGGGAAAAACATTGAAATTGGGCATATCTTGTGAATTGGGAAATTAAGCATAATTGGTAAAAATGTGAAAATTGGCATAATTTGAATAATGTATATGTATATGAATTTGGACATATAATTTACTATGAACATATTTGGGGAAAAGGGGCATGAAACCTATAACCAATAACGACATAGGAAAAATTGGCTAATAATGAAATGCCTAAGATTACAGTAATTAGAAACTGTAACTGCGCCTAGACACGAGGTTAGATTGCACTTGTGGTGGAAGTCTGCCCGGACCCGCTTGACATATCCAGCGATCACAAGTGGTGAATCTAATGTGGGAGGTCTAGGTGCACAAATACGAGACATGCTAAGACACAAGGTTAAGCCCAATTTGTGGAGTAAGTCTGCCCGGACCCGCCCGGCATGTCCAGCATTCACAAATGGTAGGCTTAATGTGAGAGGTCTAGCATACCATAACCATAAATGAAATATGGAATAAACCTTGAATACTTAACCTAGTTGAATCCATAGGGATTGTATGAATATAAACTTAAGTTGGGGTTAAGTAAACTTGGTTGAACAGTGGGTGGTTAAGTAAATCTGAGGGGGTGGGTAATATTTACATATATGCCCACAAACTTAACCTGATCGGGTTATGTAATTAAAGACACCTAGTTGTATACATAACCTATGGAAATATTAGAGTTATGTAATTAAAGACACCCTTTTAGGGTAAGAATTGTCAGATCACAAGTTTTTGATTCATGACAAGGAAGAAGAGAAGATCAAAGAAAAAGTGATATATATTATGGTTGTCTATTTAATTGTGTCTTAGATGTGTTATATATTGTTAAAGTCTATCCTCAAATATATAACATACACAAATGCACTTATGAAAAGACACTTCGCAAAAAGACACTTCATATTTCCAACGGTCCTATTTTACAACGGTCATATTTCCAACGATCATATTTTACAACGCACTACGGCCATATTTTCTAAAAGACATCATCTTTCATGAAGAGATTCCTCTTCATTTCTGAAAGGAAATGGGTGCATTTTTTGATAAAACTCTTCATGGAAGTTGACAACTCTTCAATGATAATATATACATCACAAACATGTTTTCCACATCACAAAATCTTCATATATTTTCTGATCTTAAACTCTATACTCTCTTGCATTCTAAAAGCTCTCTCAAATATTCAAATTGCTCTTTGAATCATTGAATTTATTTCAAATTTGTTGATTCAATAAGTAATATACTTCCTTCAATCTTCACATACACGTTATATACTTGAGGATAAGATTATAGGAAGGGTGTACTCAACTGTTGGCTATTCAGTGTTATTCAAGAATACAATCAGAAGTCAAACTCTTGTTATTGTTGAAGTCCTCGGTGTTGTAAGAGGCAAGTGTTGAAGTCCTCATTGTTGTAAGAGGCAAGTGTTGAAGTCCTCAGTGTTGTTAGAGGCGTGAAATCACGATCGGCTGCTTGGGTGTTGTATACCTGTTCCTCCGGGTGAAGTGAGGTTGTTGTTAGTGAAAATCCAGATGGAAGGCTGGGACTGGATGTAGGACGGTGCTCCGAACCAGTATAAAAATCCCTGGTGTGATTTTTCCTTTTTACTGCATTTACTATTTTATATCTGTGATTAGCTATTACTTCATACTTGAATATTGTCATATTACACGATCCGTGTGTGTATTATACTTAGCAAGCACACGCACACTTTCAAGCATTACTTGTAGAAATGATAGGGTTGTGTAATTAAAGACACCTAGTGGTATACATAACCGATGGAAATTATAGTGGGGATTCAAGATAAGTGGGAGGGCTTGTATCATATTGGGTGGGACCCATTTCAGTCAGTAGCCCTTAATAGGTATCAAACAAGTACTCCGAACTAGGTCGGAGTTGGGGCATGCTTACTGGGCTGAATGTAAGAGATCCAAACTAGGACGACGGTGTAGGCGGCGCAAACTGACTGGGGACATGTGCGTGCATGGGCTGGGTAGAGGGGTCTAAGACGACCGTGACACCATTAGGTATGGATGTGCACATCAACGAAGGGTTGCCACTTTAGGATGTGATACCTCCTACTGTGGGGCCGGCACAGAGTATCTACGGAGTAGAGAGTCGATCGATTAGGGTAGTAGTTAGGGTACATCTGGACGTATGCCTAAGTCTACCATCAGATAGTTGTTGGGATCACCATTCTAGTTATACTAGTATTAGTGCAGAGTAATCATTAGAGAAGCATACACACTCTATCATGTTTACCTTCTCATACCTACCTTTTATGGTGTTATCTTCCTTATCCATCTTATATGCCTGTCATGCTACTTTTACTTATTTACTTGCTAAAAGTAACTGGACTCGCCAGACTTTTTGTCTGACCCTTTTTGTTTCCTCTTCTTTGTTCCGTTTCCCCTAGGTTCACAGGGTGGAAATTCTCAGGCTTAGTGAGGACTCAGTTATCGTCTTGCTTGGAGCTGCTTTTGAAGTATAGCTCAAATTATTATCTCTACTATGGCTTTGTCTCTTTTTGGGGAATTATGATTTTTATGTATTTATGTACTCTGATGGTACAAGACAAAGTTATATTATTGTAATAGCTTTTATGTAGTTTCAGACTCATGATATTTTGGGCCACGATGTTATGAATTATGTTTTAAATAAAATTTGAAATTCCGCTGCCATCTTTTATATCTGTCTTGTAATATTCTATGTCTGTTCACCTATAACACTTCACGACACTTAATGCATTCTCTTAACGAGTGACATTAACGGACGTGGGTTGTCACAATTAGCATTATTATTCACCATCGATGATAAATTTAAGCTAGTTAACTAAACAGAGTCGACGTATAAACAGTTCTTGCATTTTAAACGGTATGCTGGCACAAAGAACCAATAGTTACTTGAATTAGCTGTAGCTTTCATATAAAATAACGACGACCAATGTTAACTCCAATCAAAATAACATCTTCTACAACGACATACCCACACTCACACATTATGACTGGTGAGTCAACTTGTTGTTCGTTAACCACTTGGTTGTTTTGATGTTGACGCCACAAGGCAGCACTTTGTCGTCGATATAATGTTCGTTAACATTATGATGGGTGAGTCAACTTGTTGTTCATTAACACATTCTTTCTTTAGTTCATACTCACACAAATCTTCATAGTGCCTTTCCTGCATCTCTATGTAGAAATCAATAGGAGTTTCAGGCGATGATGGGTTTGACAGTCCTAGATCACCCATGCCCATGGTATCTTCATAGTCATATGATGTAGGAAGAGAAACATGCATTGTTTTACAACAAACATAAATGGATATTTAAACATTTAAATTGGATTTCTTTTTTTCTTTTGTCCTCTAATTTTTGTTCCACTTTTCGCAATTTGACATTTAAGCATATTAAGTCAGTGTTAATTTATTTACCAATACATTAATGGTTGTGCAAAAAGAAAAATACAAAACTTGCACAATTTCAATACATGAAAACATATAAATACAATACTTCAAGTATAAAAAACAAGAAATATTCAGATAAAAAACCCCAAACATGTGAACATTCAAATAAAAATGAGCAAAAAAACCCAAATTTAGGGCAATCGGTATACCCAAATCACATAGAGACTTTGAATGTTGACCAAAATACCTAAATAAAACTCGAATGATGAAGCCCTAACTACCTATAATTGTCCTAAATGATCCAAATCGAAGGTGTAAAGTTTGTAAAATAGGAGTAATCAGAGGTATATAGTTTGTAATTGGAGGTACAGTAGAAATCAGAGGTGTTTGTGGATAGATTTCATGGAGAGAGAAGAGTAGAGAGGGAGAAATTTGTTTTGGGAGGAAGTATTTCGTGAAAAGGGAAAACGTCGCGCCAAAATTTCACATAACTGAAGCAGGGATCGGTTTGAACCATTTGATTAATCATCATCAACGGTTTTTTATTTGTTGATTCAGATAACGCGGAACGCGGAACGCTGACCTGGATTGTATTTATGTAATGCTACGCTTTGAACTGGTATTGCACGTCACAACACTTGAATTCCAACCACAATAGTGCATTCACGTCTAATGCAACAACATATGAATATTATAGCAGAAGATCAAAGAAAGCATAGCTTTCGCCACACTTTTCATGCAATACACACACATTAGTGTCGAATATGCCCACTTTTGTAATAGTATGTTCTTTAAAGATAATTATGACCTCAAGCCTCTTCAATTAGGAAATGGTATAAAATCGAGTATGTCGCATGGCTAAGTGGGTCGCTCCCAATTAGGGTGTAGTGTCACCATCTAGACAAATTTCTATTTGTTCTTCATTCGCATCTGTATCTCCCAGGAACGGTTATGTTGCTAGCAACCGTAAGGTGACGATATATTCGGTACACTCAAGCAAAATGAGTCGCCGAACATGTTTAGTCAGGGTTGCAAGATGTTCTTGTTGAATCCTAGTGTATTTTCTCTAGAGGTATTGTTCGACGACGGATATTCTATCAATTAGAAAACCGTCGCGAAGTGTAATAAACTGCAGCGCATGGCGTATACTTGTAGTACGTTAGCGAGTACGAGTCGATCCATGGAGAAAGAAGTAATTTTAATTATTTTACTCAATCAAATTAACCGAACTTTAAATTGTGATTAATTACTATAAACAAAAAGTAAACTAAAATATAGACTAAAGCTATGAGATTAAAACCAATTTAGAGGCAACTTCACTTTTCTCTCTTCCAACATGGTTCAACATAAAATAATACGAAAATCACTCAATAATCTAAGTAAGATTAATTATGTAATTATCATAAGCATGACTTATTTGTGCTATTAATTAACACAAAATAAGTCATCAAGCTATAATACACAATTAATCTAACTTTTTAACTTTTAAAAACATGACATTGAAATGAAACTAAAATTTAATTTAAGTATGATCTATTTACTATTGGTTAGTAACATAGATCATCAAATTTCAACTTAAACCCCATTTCATTGCCATAATCACATTTTTAGAAGAGAGAATTTGTTGTTTATGTCATAAACATAGCCTCAATGTTATGAAATAAACAAAAAAAAGCTATTAAATGCAACATGAAACACAAATACACAAAAACATCCATTCTCATTAAACCTAAAAGAGATCATTCATACAAATTTATGTTGAATCTACATTAATGAGAAGAAAAGCTTCATCACCCCTAAATTGTAGGGGTTTAGCTCCTCATTTGTGTGATTATTTCAACACAAATAGAATTCAGCATTGAAGAACAACATAAATAGAGAGTAGGTAACGAAGAACTGATATTAATTACTAACTAACTGCATAAAATAAACTACACTACTTGCGTGAAAATAAATCTAAGCTACCTACAATAAAAAAAGAGAGTATGAATATACATGAACATTAAATAAAACATAAACATGACATAAAAGAATAAAGCTTGGAAGCCATTTTTATTTATTTGATCACTTACACTTTCATTTTCTAAAAAGGAGATCCTCAAATACATGAAACAAATGGGTATATATATATGATCAAAAACCCTAAATGTCTAATCACTTTCCTTGGGAAATCCCCAAAATGCACATTCATGAAGCTTCTAATTGCCATTAGCCAATAATAAGTCATGTAGAATGCATGAGGCCTTTTGTCTCATTCAATTAGTCTTTAATATGAGGCTTAAGAGCAAGTGTGCTAGTTGAAAGGTGTGGGCCTCCACTATCCATAAAATGAATTAATTCTTTGCCTCCTTTTGTGTATATGCATGCTTTCCCTCATCTCTTCGTGCGTATATATCATTTTAGCTCCAAAATTCCTACAAGAGATAATCACAACGAAAAAGTAAAAGACTTCATAAATTAAAACATGCACGAGTGACCACTTTTTCCCAAAATAAGTGATGATTTTGAAAATATTTAAAACATGGTTTGATCATATAAAATACCCAAAAATATTCATTTATTCGATTAAACAAGAATAAATATGTGAATATAAATGTACATTTTTACGTGCACATCAAATACCCCCACACTTATCTTTTTTTTCGTCCTCGAATAAAGTAAAAACTAAGGTAAATCCGTTTTTGTAGGGAGCACGATTGCATTGAGCGTATGCAACAAGCCGTTAAACCTCTGGGTGTGCCCAGTAGGACGAGTGTTGTCTCGTGAGGGTTTTCAGCGGATACTACCCACAAAATCCAAAAGTTAAATGCAAAAAATATTTATAAAATGCAAGATTCGAAAATATTTACAAGATGAATGCAAAAAATTTTAAAAAAAAAATACAAGTGGGTAATTTACTTTTAAATAAGACATGAAATGAGTTAAACAAAAGTCTGTGTCGTTACTATGAAATTTGAGTCCGTTACTAATCAAAACTTCAAACAAAAGTCATGTTATTGTCACAAACTCCTCCAACTTGGCTAGTTGTTTTGGTAGAAACACAGTGCAAATATGAAATGAATTCTAAAATCGATGTCAACAATCGTAAAATGGCATCTCAATTTCCTTTTCGTTAACAAGTTAGGTCGAATAAGTGAAGATAGTGCTTGAAATTCAAGTGCTTACTCTCTCTTTATTACAAAATATTTACATTATTATTATTTACAAATACCTAGGTATACTACCCCTACACTGCATTACGACTTACGTGAGGGTCGGTAATCCTAAGGTGTCCAACTCATAAAATGAGACCAAGGTATACCGACGCTGACTTCGTCAACAAGATGTCTGAAAGAGCTTGGCGGGTTTGCACACCAACGTTAGATGTACTAGCAATGTTGAATACCCTTGGATTATTATATATATACTTCTTCTTCTTTTTTTAACATAAGAGAGAGAGTTAAGTGAGAATATCTTAGCACAACTTCACTTAAAAGATCTAAAATGTTATCGGAAGTAGTCTAAACCAACCATTCATTTAATCGGATTACAATTCAAAAATCATTTCATACTCATCACCTACGAATCTCCCTATATACCAATTACACCAAATTTGCTCATAATTCAAACTTTCCTTTCGTTATCCGCTAAGAGAAGTAAATTTCCAAACATTTTAATCGAACGACCAAAATTATATGCTAACTCCATCTTGTCTTATTTAAAAGTAAATAGAAGTGCGAAACTCTTTTTTTTTCTTTTCTTTTAAGAAAAAGGGAAAAAAACTGCAAACTTAAACTATGCAAAACAGAATGACAATGAGACACCCCCCACATTTGATTTCGACTGCGACCCCACAGTCAATCCATGCACAATGAGTGAACGGAAGAGAAATATTTACATACGTACAAAAGAGGGTTAGTGCATCTTACCGAATGTGCATGCAGAAAATATGCAGTCATCGAATAGATGAACCTGTCCACAATGGATCAATGGATCAGCCTCATAAAGATTATGAGACACAGCTTAAGCACATAAAATCAAATCATAAAGGAATTTATATTACGTTACAGATTTGGAAAGACAAATATATTTTTTCAAAAGTTTGAGTTGCTAATTTTAAAATTTTGAGCTTACAATTGATCCTAAAATCAAATTGAATTTCAGTAGCAATTATAGAGAGATCATTGAGCCAGGGTTCAGTAAAAGTTTTCTCAAAAACCGTGTTATTCCAAAAAGAGTTCATATACTGCAGAAATTTATCATTGAAAAAAAAGTGATCACAGTGAGGTTCAGTTGAAACGATCAAGTCTCAAGGGGTTTCAACGGTTTTAGAAAAATCGTCATTGTGTTTAAGATCACATTCAGCAGTTTCGTTGTTTTCAACCTCGAGAATTCCAAAGTTTTCAAATGTTTCTTTTTCAGTTTTAGACCCAACAACATTATCGTCAATCAGTTTAAGAAGTTTTCGCTCATCGAAGTCGTCCTCACCTGAACAATTATTAACAACTTCAACATTTCTATCAAGTTGACGATTTAAAGCTGCTAAATTTTCAAAATGTTCAGAATCTACGAGAGGAAGATCAAATTGATGATCGACGTCTTCATTTTCAAGAGAATTTAAATTCAAATCAATTACAGAGCTTTCAACAACTTCATTAAGTTTTTCATCAATTTCAAAAGTTGTTAGTTAAACATCGTCGATTGTGGTAAAAGATGGATTAACATTTGACTCATCACATGTTCGGTTTTGATTATTTTGTTTTTCATGAAAATTCCAGTAGTCTTGAAACAACAAATTCGTGTGAGTATCGTGAATTTCATTCATTTGTTCAACAAAATCAAATTTATAATTATTTACATGAGAATTTTCAATTTGAAATTGCTAAGAACAAAAAATTTCAATTGCACCACAATTGAAATTATTCCCATTGCCAAAATCATTTGTAAAGTGATTCACATTTCCATTTTGAATTTGACATTCATTTTGGAGTTCGAAATTGAATTGACAAGGGTAATAATCAAAATAATTTGAATTTGGAAGTGAATTTAAATTTTGATTATTTTGAAAACTTTGACTCGAATTGTTGCACAAGTATGAATTACACCATTCATTTATTCTTTGATTTTTTTGTGTGCTCATTTCGAGTAAAGATTCGATACTTGTTTCAAGATTTGAGGGTTGGTCGTAATCTTGAAAATTTTATGGCGCAAATGAGGATTATTTTGAAATTTTTGAAAAGTTGGTGGTGTAAAATCCAAATTTTTCGTACAATAAAATATCCATATGAATTTGGTGTAAAATTATATGGATTATATTGATTTTCACAACTATCGTAAAATTCATGAGGATAAGGAAATTGAGACATTTTCAAGAAGCTCTTAAAAAAATGTTAAAATTAACAACTTCGGATTATATGAATACTAGTCTAGGCCAGGTTCGGACAGGGTTTATCAGTGTTCCATGAATCACCGTAGAAACAAGCGCGACTGAAGGTTTAAGAACCTGTTTCAGCTCTAAACTCAACCGTTCCTTAGACACCTAAGAGAGTATCAATCCTAATTGTCAATTTAACAAATATTTTGTCCTACGAGCTTTGGGGATCCTCGATTCGATTTCAAAAATAATTTCAAAAACAAACTTATTAATTAATCCCACGCTTGTTTTAAAATTTCCAACCACACATCAACAGGCAAAATAATCAATCACAGAATAGTCGCAGAATAATAAATTGCAGAAATAATTTTTTTTACAAGCAAGCCATGGCATTTGCACGAAACCTTTACAAGCAATTTTTATATATTTTTTTTGTAGCAGAGCACCTGTAGAGTTTAGAAATCACTCACTTAGATCGGCAGTCCGTCCAGTGCAACTGAATAGCGCTAGCGCGTTCACACCCCATTTGGTGTGCAACTGCTCCAATTTCTCGAACTCTTCTTCACTTTAGCCTTTGATTGCTTCTGTACGCCTTACTTGAACACTTTCATTAGCCTTGACGTGATATTTTTTTAATTTGCAAATTGAAAAGAAGGAAAAAGAAAAATTAAATTAAATAAACAAAGCAGACAGTCAGCACAAAAACGCACACCAGATCACAAAACCAACAAGAAGAAAATAGAAAACACACTTCCAAGGATTACAGCTCACAAAACAAGCACAAACAATAAAAAAATCCCTTTTGTGGCACAATTAACATGCCAAACGCAAAGTATCAGAGCCCAAAATCGTTTGCCTCATATGGAATCAGTGGGTTCAACAAAAAATCAAAACTAATACGCCTACTCTCTGCTTCAATCCGAATAATTCACGCACTCCTTTAGCAAAAACAATTTCTTTCCCCAATTTCAGATCGATGCAAGCCAGAATACATTGTTAATTCAAAACAAAAATACGTGCTCACCAAGTCATATCCCAAAATCAAACAGCAATGAATTATTCACAACTCCACCCTTTTTTTTTGAAGTTGAATTGTATTTCGACTTGTAACCTCTTTTTTTTTGAATCGGGTATTAGGCTTCTTGGTTAAGGGGGTTTCAAATTGAGGTTTACACTCGGATTTCGAGAGCTGTGCATTGGGCTTGGTGCGATTATGGCAAGGTAGTATGGCAGAGGCTGTGCGAAATTTGTTTGAGGAGGGACGTGAATTATTGTGAAGGAAGTGGGAATTTCGGGTTACTGTCGAGGTTGGGTATTGGGGAGAAAGTGGAGATGATGAATGATTATGGAAGATGGGTGCTTATAGTTGAATTCTTGTGAACAAAGGTGGATGATGTTGTTTGTAGTTTGAAGGTGGTGATCGTTATGGTTGGCAATTTGCGTTGAGGTAGATGTATATAGTTTTGATGGTGTTGTCGGTTGGTCGGAAAGGTGAAACTGATGGTGGGCTATGCTTCAGGGTGGTGGTGACTTTGTGGTTGCGTGAATGTTTGTAGCGTGGGATTGGTTAGTGGGATGAGGCTGCAGTTCGATGTTTGCGTGATAATGGACTGGCGATGGTATAAAGGTGTAATGGGTTTGTGTGTTAGGGATTGGAAGGTTTGCAGGCGTGGGATTGAAGTTGATGAATATGGCACGGTGATGGTTGCGAACTGTTGTGAGAGAACAAATATGGGTAAGTAGAAGATGGTTTTGGGGATAGGAGTTGTGCGTGGATGTGAGAACTATTGATGGCAAAGGTTGTGACTTGGTATGGAGTGGTGGAAGAAAATTGAATTTGTGAAGATGGGTTGCATGATTGGTGTGGATATTTAAAGAGAAAGCTGGAGAGTCTACGGTAAAATTACAGCAAGAAGGAAGAATTTTAGAAAGATATATTTTTTATTTTGTTTTGTTTTGGGAAAAAGGAAAGTAATTATAAAGAGAATTTGGGAAAGAAATCAAAGAGAGGAAAGAAATAAAGAATTGGAAAGCAATAATTTTAATTAATTACTGGAAAGAAAATGAGTAAGGCAGAGAAGGGAAAGAAAATTAAAGAGGGACTAAAAGGAAAGCAATATTTTTTTTCATTTGTAAGAATTGTAAAAAGGAAAGAAATAAATGAAAAAAAGGAGCAAATTGTAAGGAAAACAGGAAAGAAATTGAAAACAAAAGGCAAGTGTTATTTTTTAAAGAAGAAAAACATAAATGCAAATACCAAAAACAAATAATGCACAATTCAATACACACACAAACAGAAGAAAATAAAAAACACAAATTTTTTTTGAAGACTAATGCAAAATAAATACAAATAAACTAAGACAAAACAAGCGCACAAAATGCATACAATTTTTTTTAAAATGAAAAAACAACAAAATTAATCCGAAGATAAAATCAAAATTAATTACATTTCCCCGGCAACGGCGCCGAAAACTTGTTCGACGACGGATATTCTATCGATTAGAATACCATCGCGAAGTGGAATAAACCGCAAACGCACGACGAAAACTTGTAGTACGTTAGCGAGTAGGAGTCGATCCACAGTGAAAGAAGTAATTTTAATTATTTTACTCAATCAAATTAACCCAACTTTAAATTGTGATTAAGTACTAGAAACAAAAAGTAAACTAAAATATAGACTAAAACTATGAGATTAAAACCAATTTAGAGGCAACTTCACTTTTCTCTCTTCCAACATGGTTCAACATAAAATAATACGAAGATCTCTCAATAAACTAAGTAAGATTAATAATGTAATTATCATAAGCATGACTTATTTGCGCTATTAATTAACACAAAATAAGTCATCAAGCTACAATACTCAATTAATCTAACTTTTTAACTTTTATGAAACATGACATCGAAATGAAACTAAAATCTAGTTTAAGTATGATCTATTTACTATTGGTTAGTAACATAGATCATCAAATTTCAACTTAAACCTCATTTCATTGCCATAATCACATTTTTAGATGAAGAGGCAATTTGTTGTTTATGTCATAAACATAGCCTCAATATTATGAAATGAGCAAAAAAGGCTATTAAATGCAACATGAAATACAAATACACACATTCATTCTTATTAAACCCAAAAGAGATCATTCATACAAATTTATGTTGAATCTACATTAAATGAGAGGAAAAGCTTCATCACCCCTAAATTGTAGGGGTTTAGCTCATCATTTGTGTGATTATTTCAACACAAATAGATTTCAACATTGAAGAACAACAAAAATAGAGAGTAAGTAATGAAGAACAGATATTAACTACTAACTAATTGCATAAAATAAACTACACTACTTGCGTGAAAATAAATCTAAACTACTAACAATAAAAAGAGAGAGTATGAATATACATGAACATTAAATTAAACATAAACATGACATAAAAGAATGAGGCTCAGAAGCCATTTTTGTTTATTTGATCAGTTACACTTTCATTTTCTAAGAAGGAGATCCTCAAATACATGAAACAAAGAGGTATATATACATGATCAAAAACCTTAAAACCCTAATCACTTTCCTTGGGAAATCCCCAAAATGCCCATTCATGAAGCTTCTAATTCCCAATAGATACTAATAAGTCATGTAGAATGCATGAGGCTTTTTGTCTCATTCAATTAGTCTTTAATATGAAGCTTAGGTGCAAGTGGGCTAGTTGAAAGGTGTGGGCCTCCACTATCCATAAAATGAATTAATTCTTTGCCTCCTTTTGTGTAAATGCATGAATTCCCTCATCTCTTCATGTGTATATATCCTTTTAGCTCCAAAATTCCTATACAAGAGATAATCACAAGGAACAAGTAAAAGATTTCGCAAATTAAAACATGCACGAGTGACCACTTTTTCCCAAAATAAGTGATGATTTTGAAAATATTTAAAATATGGTTTGATCATATAAAAT
Source organism: Allium sativum (assembly GCA_030737875.1). Taxonomy (NCBI): domain Eukaryota; kingdom Viridiplantae; phylum Streptophyta; class Magnoliopsida; order Asparagales; family Amaryllidaceae; genus Allium; species Allium sativum. The sequence goes on along the minus strand of CM060916.1, from coordinate 741,034,803 downwards.
ACCCAAAAATGTTCATTTATTCAACTAAACAAGAATAAATATGTGAATATAAATAAGAATTTTTACGTGCACATCAGGTACACCGTCGGAAGGTGATCTCATACCTTGACATAGTTGGAAAATCATTCTCCAATAAGCGCCCGCGGTTTTGATTGTATACTATGTATGTAGAGCGTGAGATGCAAGCGTTCTACTAGATGGTAATTTATTTGATTCAGACACTATTATAATATCAGAAAAGATATGACTTCAAAATGCTTTAGGTTATCGTAAGGTAAAAACCGTCTATGTTTATGTGTGGATTCGGTCTTACGATTATCTTTTTCTTTCGAAAAGATTTTAACTTTAAAATCAAGTTGGATGATACCTATAAACTTATTGAATTTTTTCATGCTGGTTCTCCAGACTAATCCTGGCGTTTGCAATGATCGGGTCATACCGAGTTTTATAGGTTCAGAGTATCGGATGCTATGAAGTCCAAAGACGAGCTGGAGAAGTTCGTACGTATGGTGTCAGTATTTATTTCGCTATGTGTTGTACATGAGGATAGATTGTTATAACTGTCCGGATGTATTGATGTACTCTGATGATTGTAAGTACTTTCAAGTTCTCAATAAAATTTATTTATATATTTTGTTCCGCTGCGATGTGAGACTTTAATTCTGTTGTGTTTCTTCTTCTTATTTCTTCTGTTATAATATTTCTTTCATTTCTCACCTTCTAATTTCTTTCTATTAACTATCTGGTGTTTTCAATACTTGAGTTTTGGCAAGTAATACATGTTTCAAGTGTTATTGCTGAAACTCGGACGTCTAATTCCTACCGAGTCGTTACAGATATGAGAAATCTAGAGTAATTGTGTCAAATATGTGAAGTGAAACAAAAAGTGGAATTTAACATAACCTGATTTAGGATGTTGATAATATTTTGGTTAGTTGGACAAGAATACATTTCCATATTACAATTCTTACAAGGAAATAGCCAACGTACTTACAAGAGTAAAAATAAAAGAAAAAGGAATCATAAAAAAATAGATATCTTATTGTATTTTGTACTACGTAGCAAAATGTAAAAGAACAAAAAAGATATCTTGTAATTACAGATCATTATGCAATGAATCATTTTATAGTAAATATGGAAATAATGTTTTTGTAAAACTTCAGTAACAAACTCACTAGAATATGACTATCCCAATAAAAAAAGCCTTATGATAGTAGTAAGAAAAGTAAAAAATTATAAAGTTAACATACAAATAAAAAGAAAAAGCGAAATAATTAAGTTGAATACTTGATAGGCTAAAGGATAGAGAAAGATCTAAACAATAAAAGCTGTAAATACAATCAAATAAAAGATTAATATCTGTATTTAAGACACGTAAATAAATAAAGAAAAAAGATAATTGTTATAATAAATAGATCAGGGTAAGTAGGTACATTTTTCACATAGAGACTATCATGTAACAATAAAGTGCCCAAAAAAGAAACTAAATATCATAATAAAATAATAAAGTAGGCAAGAGGAAAGAACATATAAACTATACGCATAATAAAAGGATTAGACATATGGTCTAATAAAGGGTAAGGTTACAATGATGACCCATAAGACGCGTCTAGAGCAATCTAAAAGAATTTGGATATAGGCAATCATGGAAGTCCATCACAGATCTATTAGAGTAAAATAAGTCTGTACCAATGACGAACCTGAAGTTCATCGATATGGATAAATAAGTGTCTTCAAGAGACGTGGAGGATACCCTTCAATGGCCCTCTGATGTAAGCATATGGAGCAGTCCATTGGAGGCAGGGTTTGTATAGTTCATCAAGAGGGTATGCATTAACTGCATCAGACAGTCTAAAGGCTGATGGGTGAATTGTGTATTTATGTGACTCCTGATTTTAAGCATATTTGAAGGATAATAGCCATCAAGTATCAGTCATCATCAGCCAATAGCGAGCACAGGGAAGGACCAGGGTTAGACCTTTGTAGGCCAGTGATCTTTCACAATTCGTACGTTAGTGTAACGATCCTTATTTTATGTAGCGGAGTATCATAAATAATTCTATTTAATTCCCTAGTGGTCGTATCATTCTCATATTTTAATATGTTGTTCATGGGATGTGATACATGTCCACGATTTTTATCTTATCGTTTTGTGAACATTTTGCCCCTATGACTTGCTTTTTTAGCTATAAATTTTGCTATGGAAGGAATTAAGTGCTTTAGTTGGTCATATTGGATTGGGATGGTAGTTGGTCATTTCATAAAGTGGTCACATTAAGGATTTGGCTCAGCGGTTTAAGAGAAATTGCTATTTTAAGTTTTCTTTTCTGCATTGCAGATTAATTAGCAGCTAATGGATTGATTAGTGAGCCCGTTAGGCTAATGACTTACAGCTATAAATGGGGGGGTTGAGGAGAGAATTAGATTTTTCTCCCCATTCTAGACATTAGGTTGGGCGTTTGTGAATCTCCGGTTCAACCTAATCTATGAACCCTATTCTTCTTTAAGTCATTCTATATCGCATCTAGAGGCAAGATCTACATCAAGGAGGATTGGATCTCGTTATTTTTTCCATATTTTCAAGGGATTTCTTCACTATCCAGATTTGATTTCATTATATTTGCATTGGATCTAGGTTTAGTGAGCGATAACAATCTATCATGTGATTACTACCTATTATATGTGTAATTAGGTTAGCCGAACACCTCATATGCTAATTTCACCATAAAACCAGATTACTTATTTTTATTTAGAATTAGACGTTCTAGGATAATCTAATTTGATCATATATCATGCAATCTATTTGATCCATACTATTTAATATGTAACTAGTGTCAAATTATGTTAGATTATTTGTGAATACTATGACATGAATCATGTTCATATATGTTTGAATGATTGTACATGATCTAAATTAGATGAGTTACCGATTGTATGATTAAATTGTATGTTGTTTATGATTTGTTCATTTAGAATTATGTGTCGTGGAACTTGAATCGAAGAGCAGAGAAAATTGAAGGTTCAAATGATCGAGTTCAGACGAAACTTGACAGAGGAGCTCCTAAGGATGTCGGGAAAGCACTTAGAAAATTTCACCCGAAAATTTTCTAAGTACATGGACCGGTACCAATCCATAGTCCATGGATTGGTACTAATCCATCATGGTTGCATGTGGGGAGCTAAAGTTTTGTGCATGGTTTCATGGGGTCCTTAGCAGATCATATGCAAAGTAAGTGAATTGGATAGGTCGAAGCACAATCCCTCGAATGCACGAGCATAAATCGTCATGCGAAGCTTCGAGAAGGCAATTTGGGATGTGAATGGATGGAAGGGAAGTATTCGAGGCAAGGAATTTGATGATCCAACACTTAGCCAAAAATTGGCTTAATGTATGGATCGATACCGATCCATAAGGGATGGATTAGTGCTGATCCATCACATGAGGGAGTTAGGACCGGTAGCCTTGGTTATAGCTTGCAGGGGTCTTTAGGAGGTTGTTGAAGGTCTTGGTTTGTCAATAGCATCTAATAGTGGAAGTTGTCGTCAAACTGGTGTTGATTCTCTGACTGTGAACTCGGGCATGGGTGGTCGAAGATGAATGTGATAGGAAGCTCAAGTTGAAATAAGGCTGCGAGATAATGGACTGGCTCGAGTGGGACTTAAGCTAAAAGATGGGGTTGTGGATGGCACATATAATTGGAAGTGCCAAGGAATAGTTGATTGCTCGAAGGATATTAGAAGACTCAAAGCAGGTTTATCGTGGAGACGCCCATTAGGGTCGGGGAGATTGAGTGCCTTACGTAGCTCCATAGTAGTACCTAGTTGTTGGACACTTGGGTCCTGAAGACAAACACGTTGAACTATGGGTTCTTCAAACATAATAGTTTGATTAGATCCAGACTTTCCATTAGCTCTTGATGGATGGAAACGGTCAGTCATTCATATATCATCATATTCTAGGCTTTAGTTATTGATAGCTAGGTTATTGCTTGTTATGGATGCTATGGTTTTTTGTGTGTTCTCTTTTATTTCTGTGGGTACGCTATCACTGTAGGATACTGAAGAAAAGCGGGGATTGGAAATCATATTCTGACTAATGTCTATTTCTATGTAGTTTGAGCAGCATGTTTTAGATGATTATTATGTGCTAACTTTTTGGTCGCAGGAACGGTTTAGGTCAGTCCTGAACAATCTATTATCATATCGTCTTGTATAGCTGTTGGTATATATTTATCGCTCATACCAGACTGTTGTCTGACTCAAGATTTCATGTCTTCTCGTATTACCTTAGGGTGCTCAACAATGATGTTATTGAGTAGACTGAGTAGCATGTGAACAGGCTTGGTGACCATGTTGCTATGCAATGACGAGCTGGAGGATGACGTATTACTATTCTTCTATTATATAACTATTTGGATGATTTCCGTTGTTGTGATTGTTATATGCTTTGATTCAGGGATATAGTGAGGCTTGATGTATTCAAATATTCAGATACTGAGATGCATTATACTTGACTTTTGAGATTTTTATAAAAGATGGGATTTCCTGCTTCACTACTATATCATGTTGTATATTTTATTATGATATGTTATCCATGGGTTGTTCGTTATATAACAGGTTCGATTTCGGTTTATTTTTCCTTGATGATTGTCCCGTATCTACCTAGCACGTCATACGGTGCAATTTTCCTATAGTTTAGCGCAGAAGATATGGGGCGCCCGTCACAGTTGGATTAACGTGGTTGCGCCATACGGTTGTTTTAGTTTGTTTATTTTAGAGAAAGTTCATATACCTATGAGAAAGTCTTCCAACTAGTTGAGAGGTGGCTATGCAGGGTCAAAGTCACGTTGATAAAGGGACAGGCCATAGTTGTAGTAAATCCCTGATCGAGTTTCATACAAAATGGGCATTCGCGCCACCTATGGGTTCACGGGTATAGACAGAACAACTACGTGCAGGTCCACAATATAAGCATAGTGAGACGACCTATTGTGGATATCTGCAATGTAGGCATTAGAGCGGTCAATTGCGGATGCAGGTTACACGTTTTCTTATGAGACGACAGAACATGTATTGTAAGCATTATTGGTTTTCCTTTACAGATGTAATTTCAGCATTCTCATGGTGAAAAGGTGGAATCCAAGCGAGGAAGAAACAAAAGGTATAATGGGTAGTACCAAGGACCGAGGCGGTCTAAGGGGGGTATAGCTACATAAATATTGTTTATTAGGCCAAATCTACTAGGAGTAAATAGGTGCAATTTACACGCAGAGATGAGAGTAGTTTAACCTCAGTAAACCTAATATAACAAAATTGATAATAGAATAATATATGTAATACTATGTTTCAATTAAACAGTTGTATCGTTCATTAAAAGGCGAAATAGGCAACTAAAAACAGTTTTGAACAACATCAAAATGGAATGGTTAATTGCATAAAATCATAGACAATTAAACAACAATTCTTAAAAGTCATGAAATTAGGCCAGGAAATTAGGTTAGAAAAATCCTGCACCTACTAAAGCATAGCTCATCCTGATTTCCTCTCTCAGTTTTCAGTTTCTGCACAACTCTAGCACCTTATTTTCGGACCCTCTAACATCAACCAAATAAATATACAATAAAACTCCAGTTTTGGATGCTTTCTATTTGTCAGTATATAGAGTATTAATATGGTATCAGTATATGAGAAATTACATTATAAGCAAATAATCGTTTCCATATATGCTAACAAAAATTACAACTTCTATCAATTTCAAATATATTTATGCAATCACAATCATGTAGAACTGGATATAAAAATAATAGAAGGAAACCGATGAGGAAGCAGTCAGACTCAAGCAACCTGAACAGAACAGGAAAAATAGGGTTGTAAGAAACATTGTTAAAATAGCAGAACATGGAGCCTTGTATAAAATAGTATAAATTAGTGACTAAGAAGAAACATATCTATGTTCTCACATGAAGTTAACGACCACTAAAAGATGTATCTATTGACAACTTGTATTGTTATTCAATTCCAGGATATAAGTTAACGGTCGAAATCCGATGAAATCGTTGTAGCTTGGGAATACAGACTAAAATGCAGAAGAAAAAAGCTATACTCTTTGAACTACGATTAATACAGAAACCGTGCTATCCAGAATTACTATTAAAAGCAAATGAGAGTTGTAAAGAAATTGTCTAAACCTCGGAAAACTTCAAATTTAGTAGTTTTTTATGTTAGACGAACATAGAGATGAAAGACTGAAATAAAAGATCCAATCTACAATCCAATGGGATTGAACCTGGGAAAACTTCAAATTCAAAAGAATTTATTTTTGAAAGATGACCATATAGATGAAAGACTGAAATAATAGATCTAATCTGCAATCAAGTGGAATCAAGGAAAATAAAATTAAAATACCTGGTATGGCCGGATTTAGTAGAGATTCTTTTTCCATGACTCGTAAAATAAAAAATGAAGCAAGGAAGTAGACTATTTATTCATATGAATTAGGATAAAGGATCAATTTTGGGAAAAGACATGAAATGAAACATGGTTACGGAGTTAATCTGGGAAGAAATAAAAAAGGCAAAGAACAACGTCAAAATCGCAGAGGGTTAGAGGAGTAAATGTAATGGGTCGGTTATTAGGTAGTGGCAAACTCAACGTGGTTAGTTTTGTTTACAGCTGATATATTTCTAACTATTGGACGTTTGTCTTAATTTTGAATCACAAATACTTTTTGCCTTTATTTTATCTACCAAGCAATATATATATATATATATATATATATGTGTGTGTGTGTGTGTGTGTGTGTGTGTGTGTGTGTGTATGTGTGTGTGTGTGTGTATATATATATAGGGGCAGGTTCAATGGCACCTCAAATAGTGAGCACCCCTTTAGCCTACCACTTTTCCACCACACATTTCCTTCCTCTCTCCTTCCACTAACTCTCTCACCTCCCACTCACTTTTTTTAATATAAATGGGTGGCTGATATTCAGGTGCAAATGGGGGGCTGAAATTAAGGGGGGTTCCCTGATCCTATCCTATATATATATATATATATATATATATATATATATATATATGTGTGTGTGTGTGTGTGTGTGTGCGCGCGCGTGCCGGAATATATATATATATATATATATATATATATATATGTGTGTGTGTGTGTGTGTGTGTGTGTAAGAATGTTACTATAATAAAAAGAAATTTGTTACTCATTTCAGCATAGTTTCTAAAATTGTTTTACTGCTGCAACAACATATTATATATGCATGCGACCTAACTCAATACAAAATAATTGAAATACTGTATTTCGTTAGTTTTATGTTATTTGAAACACCTCAAGATGATTAAGTTTTAAGATTTAAGATTGAAGACACAACTTAGCCTCCAAATGCGGATATGCAAAAAAATTTGCGTTTGGTTTACTATTTTCAAATCATTTTCAGTTTTTAGTTCTGAAAAATGATGAAAACTCGTTCCTTTTGTCATTTTGAAAAACACATTTTGAAAAATCATTATTTTTGAAAATGGGCTTAACAAAGAAAACTCAAAACAAGTTTATTTTATTTTCAGCCTTTTGAGGCCCATTCAAAAATTCAAAACCCAACACTCAAAACGCAACCAAACGCGTTCGTATATCCTAGAAATATTTTCTGGCCGCAAAAAACGGTTTCTCCCAAATTCATCGATCGTCAATATCAGGTAAAGTCGCGATTTCTAATTTCGTTTATACTATCTTTGTTTCAATTTTACTAGATTTTTGCAATTTGTTACAACATTTTCTTCCTTTTAGTGCGGATTAGGGTTTTGTGGACTGCTTTTAATTTGGTGTTGTTCTCAGGTAAATTCTTCGATTCATTATGTTATTTTGGTCGAATGCTTCTATTTTTGGCTGAGCCTGTTGAACTCAGACCATTTGGATTCAAAAATTGAGATAGTTGATCTGATTTATCAGAAGTCTGAGGCTGAATTTGCTTTCCCATGCTTACTAGTTGAACTGAATGTGGTTGCCTCTGATAGTGTGTCTATAGTTTGGTCGTTTCATCTTGATTTAAATGCCATAAATTATTGCCTTGAATCCCCATGTTTACTGAAGTTGTAGCGATTCCCTATGTAGGTTTTGAGACATTCATGAATAAATGAAAACTTTTCATCAACAAAAGACTTTCTGTTTTACTTACTGTTTGGAAATCACCCCTTGGTTGGTCTTTCTTTGCATTCAAATTGACACTGTTGGCTGTAGAAAAACTCATGTTTTATGAAAGTTAACTAGGAAGACATATGTGTTGTTGATTGATCAATTAGTAAACTAAAATTTATATAGGTATGTGCGTGTATTTGAAAGAAAGAAATCAAGCTGGATGAGTATGAATCAAAAAGTTGATGCAACTTATATGTTCAGTAACACTTTAGAGAAAACAAATTGCTTGAATTTAGAGCACGTAGATGAAAAACCCAAAGAATCCAACTTGGGTCTTGCATGTAAGCGCTCAGGGTACTAGTTTTTTCATCCTTGTAGTTATTAAACTATATGTGTAATATAGAGAGAGGGAAAAGGTACCTGGAGAGTCTTTTTCTTCCTAGAAATTTTGTTTTGCGAAAATGATATAAGTTTTAGTGTAATTAAATATTGGTTTCCCAAAGTCTAGAACGCACTTCATCGATGACACTAATAGAAAAATTAGCTTTGATTAGTGATAAAATGTTTTAGTAACCACGTGAACTGTGTATATATATTTGTTGTAGTGGTGCTGTGTTGTTGCTCATAATATATGTGGGATACTACAAGACAGCAAAGTAAAAACTGAAGAAAAAAAAGCTTCTAACGGTTCAACCTTGTTTAACAATAATTTATAAATGATGTATCCGAAATCGGCGATTTTATACTTTCTGATAAGTCTAGAACTTATATGACATCTTACAGCTCTAAGTTCTTTGAGGAAATTTTGATTATGATGATAGGGAAAATAAGTTACTGTTATCTACATCACTGTCGTCCAAAACGCGAAATATATATATATATATATATATATATATATATATATATATATATATATATAACTGAGTTGAACTATTTTAAGCATATCTATTGGTTTGCTTGCCCAATATTGACGATTTTAGATATTCTGGAAAGCCTACAACCTAAACTATAACTTTCATTTGAAGCGTTTTTTTTTCTTCCAAATTTTAATGCTTGCTTGGCTAAAATCATGGATTTCCATCGCTGTTCTGGAAATTGTTTATCAAAACTGAGCTGAACTAAAATGAACGTATCTTTTGAGCGGGTTACCTGATTTTGATGATCTTGTGCATGCCGGAAAGCTAAAATCGCAAGCTACGACTTTCATTTGCATGATTTCATGAAATTTTGGTGTTTACTAGGTCAAAAATCAATTTTTCTAACGCTGACCTGCATTTGTATGATTGAGAAAAAAAAGGGAAGAAGTATTTGAGAATAATAATAATAAAAAGATAATAACCTGAGAATTAAAGTATGAAAAACCTGAGAATAGAATTTCAACCTAAATGAATGCACTCTATGGTAGTAAATTCTTCTTTAGACAAAGGTCGAACAAAATTTTCATTTTAAACAATGCTTCTTACTTGATCAAGACATAGATGAGTAGAATATTCCAATGGTTTATACTATTTGTTCAAATTTTGGTTAGCATCACATTTCTATTTTGAAGTAACCAGCGGAAAAAAAGGGGTAGCAACACCAACCTGACTTGCATGAACCTGAGGAATGAATGCAAATAATATGGCTCCATTGTTTCGTTGAACCTGAGGAATGAATGCAAATAACCTGTAAGTTAAAACCGTAGAATTGGCCACCACTGTTCATTTCGTCCCCTCTGACATTGTCTCCTCCCTTCAACCAATTTTCATGCACCCTTAGATCACTTTCCCTTTGCTTATCCGATTTTTTCACAACTCAAAATTTATTTAGGTTTTGGATTTTTGAGCTGAGTTGGCTTTAAGAACTTGAAACTTCACAATCTACGGTTTATAGTGCTGTTGATCATTTTAACGTTGCTTTGGAACTTTTGAATAGTCCAATGATGTACAACTGAGCTTGACTTTCAAAGTTCTTTTAGTTAAGTTAACGAATTGGATTTTTCTTTTCCTACATTTTTTCTTTTCCTGCAAGTACTCAGTTGCTTCTTTGACAGTATTTAAAGTAATATTGAATCAGTTAACATTTTTGTAATCACTTTAGTGAACTTTTGCATTTATTTCAATTTATTTTATGTATGTGTCATTTTTACAAGGATGATGCAGGCACTTTCTTAGTCATACGAAAAAGAAAATATCCTGTATTGATTTTTTTTTTTTAAATTCTCATGTATATAAAAAATAGTACTACATAACATAAAAGAATGACAAAACTGGAATAAACCAGTTAGTGAAGAAAATAAAATAAAATATTTCTGAAATGTTGCAGGAATTATTTTAGCTAATCTCAAAATTTTCAAATATAAACCTTAATTACAACAAACAAAGTTTATTTTGAAAATCACAATAATAGTTGGCATTTGACAAAATCGGAGCTAGAACTAGATCGTATGTTATATAACTGATTTAATAAATTCATATCTTCCTCTGATATTTAATTGTTTGCAACTCCAATGATTGAACTTTTTATCATTTTATCAATAAGAGGACCATAATCCCTAGTCTTGAGTTTGTTGGTTGAAGAGGGAATACCAAAATAAATAACGGGTAGGGGGCAATTTTTGATGTTGACAATATCCACCAAATTATGTTTGTCCTGAATACCTTTATAGAAAAAGATACTAGACTTAGTTTCATTCATCATTAATCCAGTATATTTTTGAAGTTCATGCATAAAAGAGATACTGATCTTCTTTTATGATGCAGATATATTTTCAGAATATAATAGTTTGGAGAAGTTTATTTTATTTCAGAGAAACAGAAAATGAAAGTGTTTTGAATGAAATTATTTTCAGCATGGAATTTTGTATATTTTTATTTTCTACTAGTCCCACAAAAGAAAATTTGTTAGATTGTATGAGATTACGAATTTCAAACTGTTTGGTTGGGGAATTCATCCCCCCTAGTGCTCCTAATATTGTTTTATTACATATTAGCAATCACTGACTTCCTGGGAATTTACGACGTGGTTATTGCATTTGTGTTGGGTCTTGCTTTTCTTAGAGCAGGCCTTGCACTTGAGTTGTGACTAGTAGACTGACCATTTTAGCTAATGACAGTATGATACCACAAAGTTAAATGGTCTTCTAAATTCTTTCTTCTGCTGTTAAGTATTGCAATAACAGACTCTATCAGGAAATGCAACTATTTTCATTCTGAATAAAGAGTCAAAAGTTATAAGTTGTTCTGAATCTTTCTTACTCATTGCATCATAATATTTCTTTATGCCCTCGAATAATTTTTATTATCATACACAATGCAGATAGAAGCAGGCATTCAGGGTTACATAACAAAAACTAAAGCAGTCAATTTAACTATTGATAACCAGGTATGAATACATTTACCATTGATGATACAAGCTCAATTTCGTAGCCAGAATTCTTTCAGATTATCTTATTTGAAGCAGCCGATTCTCTTCATCAATAACTACAAGTCATAGGATTTGATTTTAACATAATAGAAGTCGGACTAAAGCCATTAAAATTTGGGAACTATTTCATAGGATTCTTTCTTTACTAGCATATACGTGAACTATGTCATAGTTATATGTAACACCCCACCTCCGCCAATGCCACTCTTGCAAGCACACTAGCTTTGGAGGGGCGTTAAACAAGGTAAACATGCATGCAGATATCACAAGACAGAACATATAAGTAAAAACAGAGTAAATAAAGCAGCGGATAAAACTAACATTTCAAAACCATAGTCAAGTTACATCGAAGTACTTGGTCATTATTTTCCACAAAACATAGTCTAGAAACATCAACTGAAAACTGGAAAGAAAATCATAAAGTAACTATCCCCAAGGTAGAAGAAAGCCATAGCGAGCTCAAGTCCAAACCGTACATGAGCTATCCAGAAAAGCAGCTAAAGATCCAAGCTAGGTACCAGTGTTCCCACCCTGTAAACCTGGGGGGGGGGGGGAGGAACGGAAGAAAAGAGGCGAAAGAAAACGGGTCAGTTAAAAAGACTAGTAAGTCCTATCTACTATTAGTATAAAAACTAATAAAGTTAACTGGACATGTAAAACAGAGATGAGATGTAGGGTGATAACTGGCATGGTGAAAAGTTAACAAGATAGATCAATGTGGCATCGCATATACAAGGTTAAGTTTTTGCATCAAGTGTACTAGTATTCCAACCCATGTCAAGTATAAACAAGAAATGATCCCTTGGCCCAAAGCTGGCCCACATCATGAGATGACCTAAATCGAGGTCCAACTACTCGGTCTAGTCGATCGGCTCCCTATAAGCCTAACTCGTCGTGTATCGGTGTCATACGGCTTAATCGTGGAATGTAGTTAACTGTGCAAGGTCCACCCCAGGGTGTATCCAGCCCTAAGGTGTAAACCACAGACACAATTCAAGCACGCACAGTCTAAACCTACTGGTGCCCATGTTCAACTCCGGACTTAATGTGCACGACCATGGTCCGCCTGAACAACCGGTGCACCCTTCAGCCGTCTCTTTTGGTCTCTTACAATCAGTCCAGTAATCGTGCCCCACCCTAGCCTAGTCCAGGGTACCCATGATACTTCCAAGTAGGTTACTGCTGAAAAGGACCACGTAACTAGGATTTCAAGCGGGTTAAGTGTGGTTAACCCTATCCTAACCATGTATTGAGTTGGTCAAGTGTATTCAAGCAGTTCATGACTTAACCCTATCAATACATCGGGTTTAATTGGTTAAGTATTCAAGCAGTCTAGGTCTTAACCCTACCAATCCATCGTGTTTAATTGGTTAAGTATATTCAAGTAGTCCATGACTTAACCCTACCAATCCATCGTGTTTAATTGGTTAAGTATTCAAGTAGTCCATGACTTAACCCTATCATGTGGCATTAATTAATTTAATGCACCCAACCTCTCACATTAGACCTTGTTGTGGTTACTGGTTAAGCCGGGCGGGTCCGGGTAGCTTTACACCACAACTTAGTCTAACCTCGGGTTTCAAGTGCGACATGACCAACTACTCACATTGGGTCCTATTGTTTGTAGCCACTAGTTAAGCCGGTCGGTTCCGGGTAGATTTATGCTACAAACTCAACCCAACCTCGAGTTGGCCACACTCATATTTTCTAAGTGTCATGTCCATCGTTATGTTTACAAACATAATCACAAGTCAATGTACATGTCATATTTTAAACCCATGTTTTCATGTCATTAATATTACCCAAACCCAACGCATTCCCATCGCATGTACGTTTCGCACAACATAACATAGATCAAAAGAGGGAACTTGGCAAAAACATGACAAAAGGGCATAAGGTAATAAGGTTGGCCACAAGTTAAACATGGTGGCATATGAGGCATAAATATGTTCATTTAAACTTGCATGTTACATGCATAACATTCAAACTTAGCGAATAGGTGATACATGGTCCTAGATGACATAGGATGATGACTAGAAGTTCGCATATAACATTATATGCAAGTTATCATAAAGGTTATGAGAGTTCTCATGTTGCATAATGCAACATTTCAACATAAAGCTTATAGCTTTTAGCCCACAAGGTCAAGGTGATAGCTTTACAAACATGCATAGAATAAACCTATGCATAACATGTTAGAATCAAAGCACATATCATACTTAGGCCCAAACTCAAACTTGCAACATGTCACATTTAACTTCATAGTTAGAATCTAAGAATAGTATAGGGCTTACAATGCTATGAAGACTTATAAAATAAAATAAGATTGAGACGAAGCCACTAGCAACTCTAAACACTCCCAAATGATAAGCTCCAATGAAAACCCTTGAGAAACAAGCAAAAGATCCTTGCTTTGATGAAGAAAGATTGAACTTTGGCCTTAAATCAAGCTTAGAAACTCTCAAACAAGCTTAGGAACTCTCATATGAATGAAGATGGAGGCTATGACAAGAGTGTGGAGGCCATGATTAAACATTTTGGCATAGTTTAGTTATAGGATTGATTTATGATGATTTAGGCTAGGTATTAGGGTCTTTTTATAGATGATTAGGTTAATTTAGACCATAGGATTAACCCTAATTCAGATCTGGGCCATCAATTCATGTCACTAGCCTCCAAAACAGGTCCAAACAGCCAAAATAGGTGCACCAGGCCGACCTGGCCGACCAGGGAGGTCGACCCCCAGGTCGACCCTAGTGTCGACCTGGTTGGGGGGAGGTCGACCCTAGTGTCGACCCCCCCTGTCGACCTGTCTGGGCGGGAATTTTCCCGCCCAGTCTGTTTTGACTGAATTTGAATTCTAAATTCAAATTTGAACTGTTTTTGAACTTGAAATTTTCTGAAAACTTTGACGGGCCATAACTTGGTCATAGGGACTCCGATTTTCGAAAACTCGGACTCTATTTCGCGTATTTTTCCGAGACGAACGCAATGGCACAGCCCGTTTCCCTTGATTCAGATTTTAACATTTAATTCTGCCTTGATTTATGTTATAACATGTTATTCAAAAATACGGGTTGTTACATTATATACGTATATCATAGTTATATACATATATCTATATCTATATATATATACTCCCCTCGTCCACAGACCATGGACGATATATATTGGTTGTGATATTGTTTGGATTATTGGTTGATGTGAAATTTGGTGAATATCATGAATGATTGATTGTGGTTGAAATCCCAATCGGATTAGTATTTGGGAAAATTCGTCTGCGTACGAACTAGATATTGAAAATCCCCATTGTCAAAAGCTGCGAGGCTTTAAGGTAGAGCGAGGAGTCGTACTAGGGACAGTGTCGGTTTTAACTACCCTGCCGTTATGCTGCCGAAATTTTCAATAATATTCATGTGTTAGAATTATTTTCATGTGTTGAAACTATACTCATGTGTTGAATAGAAATTCATGTGTTGAATAAATTCTTTGAAAGATAAAAATAACATTTTTATTATATATATAGACTATATAAAATATTAGTATTTTAAATAAATTGTTTTAACACCAAAAATAACCTTTTTACCTTATATATGAACTATATAAAATAATCGTATTTTGAAATAAATTGTTTTACAATAAAAATCACATTTTTATTATATATATATAAAAACTATAAAATTATTTTCATGTATTGAAACCAAATTCTAAGTGCAATACCATGTTGGCTATGAAACAGTCCTGCAATCATCCAAGTATTACTAGCAAAGAATGATACTTGAGACAAAATTTGAGACAAACCTTCCTCAAATGCACACACATGTAGCAGTCTTGCCTGTGTTTGACTTATAAAGTTGGTGCAGATTAATAGTGTTGGACAGTTAGTTATGGTTTTTCGTGAGTGGATTATACTTGTTATGATCTTGTTCATAGTTTTTTCTAATTATATATAATACTCTTCTCTAGTCCTTTGAGAGGTTCTCTAGTTCTTTGAAACCCCTGTCATTTTGAGGAACCACTTATAAGGTTGTTTTTTCTTAAAAAATAGAATATGGGAGGTGGAAAAACAAAAGAACCGATGTCATGGTCCGCAAAGAATGAGAAGATTTTCATTGATATACTTTATGAGAATGTGAAAGCGAGAAAATTACAATGTTCTACTTTCACAAAAGACGTATGGGGTCAGATTAATCAGCAGACGATTCAGGCAACGCAATTAGACTATGGGATAGATAAGCTAAAAGGAAAATGGAATCGTCTTCGTTGTGAGCATCATCTATTTTCTGATCTTTTAGCACATACGGGAGTTACATGGGATTCTAATACAAATCAAGTCAATGCCCCAGAAGAAGTTTGGCAACACTTCTATACGGTAATATACGTTATGAAAAAATGTACAATTAAACTAAAATTTATAATCCTTGTAAATATTTTAATTAAATAATATATAATATATTACTTTTGCAATTATAGAAAAACAAGACGGAGTACAAGAAATTTAGGAAGGAAGGATGTGAGCATTATGCAATTCTTGGAGAGATATTTGGTGGGACAACCGCCACAGGTGGATTGAGAAATGCTTCTACTCAGCAACCTCCTACTTCAGATGAAGAACGACAATTAGTAGAAAATTTCTTATCCAAAGGAGTGCATGTGCACGTGGAGACCGAAGATGATGATGGAGCAAGCTTCCGTATGAGTGATGATACGAGTACGAACGATCGTCGTCATAAGAAATTGAAAAGTAACAAGACAGACAAACTTGAAGCTTTTATGGAAACGTGGATTAGCATACGTAGTGAAGAAGCTGAGTTGAAAAATGCATGCTTGAAAGAAAAGCTTGCACGCCTTCGGAGAAATTCGTCTACTTCGGAGAGCAGTGCCACTGATTTGGGCCCTTACTCACATATGGCTTGTTTAGATATATTGAATAGCATGACCGAGGTGACCAACGAAATTTATGTCAAAGCAGTAAAAGCTTTTAAGGATCCAGCTTTTCGAGTGACATTTGTGAAGATGGCGGAGCATAGGCACTTACCTGTTTTAGAGCTTCTTTGATTCACATAATGTTTATCTGAGTTAAATCATGTTATTGTTGTATTTTGCTCTACTGTTCTTTTGTGCTAGGAGCTTAGCTAATTCTAAACTATGATACATTGTTATGTTGTTATGATTGTTTGTACGTTGTTATGTTTGGGTCTGGTGGTGTCTATGCATTTTTCTGGTTTGAAGTTGCTGCCAATGCTATGTCTAATTTCACTTTGGATTTTCTGGACACATGTTGCTTCTCATTTTGTCTCTCTACCATCATGTAGTGTTTGGGTCTGCTGGTGTCTATTCTTCTTTCCCTGTAGAGTTGCATTGTTCCATGTATTGTTGATGTGAATGACCTGTTGTGAATGTCAATTTATTTTTCCATTGTGGTCTTTGTTTTTGGATGTCTTGTGATGATTTTTCTATGATATGTGAAGCTGTGTTTTTTGGTTGCAGTAAGCTTTTGATATTTTTGTTTAATGATAAAATTCTACCCATGGTTACAAATTTTATATTACATATAACACGTATTTGTTTGACATTTGCTCCGTTAACTTTATATTAGGTACTAAAGTTACTATAACATGGATGAAGAGAGCATAATGAATTCTACCAAGTAAGTTTATAATTTAAAACTTGTCTAATTTTCCAGTCAACCTTTTGAAAACTTATTATAAATGCAAAAGTTCATTAAATGATGAATTCATGTTAAGCATTTTTCCAGTGAGATGCCTGTTGAGTTTGGTGAAATTTCAAACATATATAATGATGGTTCAAGCGATGATGATTCCATAACAATGGATGACATTACATCAGATGACAGTGAAGATATAATGATGATTAATTTTTTATTTGCTAACCGAAGAAGTGTCGTTAGTGGAAGGCCTTGTAGGACATCATCTGTTACCGAAAAAGGATTTATGCTTGAGATTTTAAATGGGCATCCATCTGTCTGTCATGAAATGTTTCGCATGCAAAAACATGTGTTTCTGAACTTTTGTAATGCTTTGAAAGAGAAGGGACTACTAAAAAATGGTAAAAAAGTGGATGTTGAGGAGGGTGTTGCTATGTTTTTGATGATTATAGGACACACAACACGCTACAGAGTGGTTGGTGATCGTTTTCAGCATTCCAATCATACAATCTCAAAATGGTTTCGTAAAGTTTTGCGAGCTGTTTGCTCGTTAGGCATGGAGGTTATTCAACCAAAAAACCAGGATATTGTACATGAGCGTCTTTTGCAAAAGTATCCTCATTTCAAGGTGATACAATCGAATACTTATGATATTTATCTAGTTAGAAATAGAATAATAGTAATATTGTCATTTAATATCATACAACAGAATTGTATTGGAGCAATAGATGGAACACATGTTTCAGCGTGGGCTCCTTCTTCAAGGCAAACATCCTTCCGTGGCAGGAAAAATGCCGTGACACAAAATGTGATGGTTGCATGTGACTTCGATATGAGATTCATATTTGTATATGCTGGATGGGAAGGTACCGCTAATGATTATCGAGTATTTATCGATGCAGTTTCAAAACCAAGCAACAAATTTCCATTGCCACGAGGAGGTACTTTTAACTAGTTTTATTTGTGATAGATAACAAAAATTTACAAATATTTATAATTAACTTATTCAAAAGCACAATTCTTTCATATGATGGTTTTTATAATTTATTTGTAGAACAATTCTATCTTGTTGATTCTGGATATCCAAACATACCTGGATTTCTTTCTCCTTATCGTGGACAAAGATATCATTTACGTGACTATAACGGACAAGGAAGACTACGTGGAAAGGAAGACTTATTTAACTATAGACATTCATCATGTCGGAACATTATTGAGCGTTGTATTGGAGTTCTAAAAGCAAGATTTCCTATTTTAAAGTTGATGACAAATTTCCCGCTTTCTAGACAAAGGCAAATTCCAATTGCATGTTGCACAATACACAACTTTATTCGGGAAGAACACACGATGGATACTCTATTTACTGAATATTCATCTGAAAACATGGTATTTCAACCCATATTGGAGTCAAGTCATGAACAAGAGGTTGTGCAGTTTAATGTTAGTCAATCGACTCAAATGAGATATGTTAGAGATCAAATAGCCACAAGGATGTGGAACGAGTATGTAATAACTCGTCATTTATAGTTCAGGTACAATTTTATTTCAATTCCAATTTAATAAATCATTCCATCTTTATTTCAGTAACATATCTGAGTTGTTCAGGTACTCTTATTTTTATTTACTTTTATGCTGTGATTCAGTAGATGTCTTACTTTTGTACTATCATTTGCAGATGTAACTTGGAAGACATCAGAAGCACGTTGCTTACAAAGTTTGTGGCTAATATAAATATCATATTGTTATGATGGATGCTTGAGTTGTTCTCTTTCAACTTTCTCTTTATCTAGCCTATCTCTTATGTTAAATTTAAAACCGTATTATGAACTTTTTTTATTGTAATTTTATTCATGTACTATTCGGCCTTATGTAATTTAAAATATTGTATTCTCTTTAATGTTTAATCATTATGTTTAAAATTCAGCTTATTATCTTTCATATATAATAGTTTTTAATTAGCAGCTTGATATATTTACAGTTGTTTTTATTCAACTTCTTTATGTTTGAATTCTTCATTTTGTTTTTTGTTCGATTTACAACATGTAGTATGTTCATGCAAACATGAAAAATGAACAGTATATATCATTGGGGGCGATTATTTGAATAATATAGGTTTGAATTGCCAAAATGAAAACTCAAATTTTCAAAATTTGAAAACTATATTTCAAACCAAACGCATTTTCAATTTTTAGTTTTGAAAACTTATTTTCGAAAAAAGGATAATCAAACGCATTTTGAGAAATAGTGAAAACATTCAAAATAGAAAATTGAAAACAACCATGAAAACTCAAAATTGAAACCAAACGCTACCTCAGAATCCCCAAAAATAATCTACGAACATCAAAATGTAGATTTCGACAAATATCAGCATCTCCGAATTGCCCTACTTAGATTCTCATAACCATTATTGCACTCCCAACCATCTGACAAACCGAGCAAAGGAATAACCATTATGTAAGCAAATTAATTTCATTAATGTTCCTATCATCCATACTGACATGAATGTAACACGAATGAAATTGACATTAGAAAATAATACAACAAAGCCTTCCTCTACACATACGTTGACAAAGTTTCAACATTCAGTCAACAAATTCAGAACAGTTCAACAGAAGAAAACTTCGAATATGATGTGATAATTTTTTTTTGAAGCATATCTTTTTTCAAGAATTGTCGTTTAATATAAATAAGAAGTCTATCTCAATTGCAATCAACTGAAAATCAAAATGGTTGGCAACCACGAAAAACAACTTCAAAGCACTGAAGATATGGGGTATATCACTCAATAGCTACGACCCCAGTAAGTCCACTTCGTTGCAGGCTTTCCGGAAGCAAAGCATTTGGTTCCTACACAAGAGACATAACACCAACAGTGAGTAGAATATAAACTTCAAGAGCTGTATTACAAGCATTCAGAAGTGATGAAACGATAATAATCAGTTTACGAATTCAGTTCAAATGATGTTAAATACATTTTATTGGTTAATGATATATTCCATTAAGTGAATGCATCATTGTACTGTAAAACTAAATCTCGCTTCTTCTTCATCTTTTTTCCTTTTTTTAACAGTAATTTACCATTGCTAGTGAGTTTATTAGTCCAACCTCCAATATACCAACCAACCAGTAACAGTATATACAAAATGGTAATGCTAACCGTTAGATCGGCCTTAGTGATACAGATGTAGACACACATACGTACATGTTATATATGAGCATATGTATTCGTATCTGCGTATGTATGTATGTATATTAAGAGTTTGTTATATATGAGCATATGTATTTGTATCTACGTATGTATGTATGTATATTAAGAGTTTGATATTCCTATCGCACTGATTTTTTTGCTTATATAGAGACCACTAATTCGATTTTCCAGACCATCAACCAGTGTATTAAGAAACTTCTAACAATTCAGCAGTTATAGAAAATTATGTACACAAAATGTGGATCACACGATTTGTTTGTTTTTATGTGCGAGGTGAAATTCAGGGGAAGGAGAGATCTAATGGCTCAGATTTTGTGTGTTTAATTTTGTGTCAACATTTTGTGTCCATACTATATATATATATATATATATATATATATATATATATATATATATATATATATATATATATTTGTGTGTGTGTGTAGATGAGAAATTTAGTTGAAGACAGACCTTCAGGGAGCCTGGGCTGCTCAAATGGAGTGCATAAGGTCTTTGCTGCTCCAAGATCACCTTTAGTCCGTGCTTTCACATCCTTCTCCACTTCCTGCATAACATAAGAGAGCAACAATCAACTGCATGTCTTCTATTTTTCTTGTTTACATGAATTGAGTTTTTACATAAAAATTAATTAAAGGTATACCTCTTCATCGCACCAAGGAGCCAAAATCAGTTTTTTATCATTGAGTGCAGTCACAAATTCATCCCAGGTACTAATGATCTTTACACATGCATCCCTTTTTTCCTTGGCTGCATTAAACAGACTTTGTTGAATATCAATCAGAATTTCTTTTACTTTCTCCGCTAAGTGTTCCATAGGTATATCCTGCTTATTGCCATTATCACGACGAACAACTCGTACCTATGTTGTTGCACAGCAAATTATTATTCTTAAGCACCAAGAAAACTTCTGAATTGATGTATATTCTCCCATAAACTTATGAACATCCATTATTTGGAACACACATATATGGGAAAACTCTATTAGAACACAAGCTGGTGACACAACATATCTCAACCATTGGATCGTCTCTGCATTCAACCCCAAATGTGAAAATAATAGGATAGAATGGTCAAGATCTAGTGTGTCGCATTTTTTATTTTATTGTGTACAAATAGATGTCCCATGTGTGTGTAAGCACATGCACACATATACACAAATATAGAAAGAGAACCACTTATACGGAAAAAAAAAAGCAAATGACGATCAACAACCACCTTTGAATGCAGCTGGAATCGTTAATTAAGAATTATAATGTGTATGAAAGACTGCATAGCCAAGCACATAGGATGCAAGTTGCAACCAACCATAGCCAAACAAATTATAAAACGGTATAAAATAGAAAATTTGTAATTTGAATATAAAAGCTAGGATTTAAGACTCACCTGATTATTGGCTAAATCCTTTGGACCAATTTCTATTCTCAAGGGAACGCCTTTCATTTCCCAGTTGGAGTATTTCCAGCCTGGTGAGTAATTATCTCTTAAATCTTCTTCAGCCCTAAAACCAGCACTACATAACGTTGCGACTGTTGACTTGCAAGCATTAAATATTGCTTGTGTATTGGCATCTTTATATGGTACAGGGATTACGATCACTTGTACTGATGCTACCTTCGGAGGTAGCACCAAGCCTTTGTTGTCTCCATGGACCATCACCATCACTCCGATCTGAAACATAAACATTGTAAAATCTATTTATAGTGCAATTTGGTAGCATATTTAGTGCTACATTCCTAGTGTAGTTCAAGTATTTCAATTTTTCTCTGTTTCATTTTATGTCTAAGAAAATTTGCATTTTTTGCATTTTTCAATTCTAAGAGGATCTCCAATAGCTGATTATTATAATGTTACACTCATTACCAGAATTCCCCCCTAACAGTGAGTACAAATTTAAGTTGGACATTTGTTGAACAGATGTCCAAGTAAAAATAAAAGGAATAGGCACACAAGAAATCCCAGTGAAACTACAGATTTGTAATCTCTTGATCTCTATTTCTTCTTTTTTTTTTGGGCCTGCAACTGGATGTTGAAAGCAATTTTGGGGTTTAGATAACAGAACTATAATCTGCATACTTACCGTTGGAGATGCTCTAAATATTCATGGTAGTAAAATAATACTCATTAAAAAATGGATATACATCTATGGGAACTAATAATATGTTGACGGGTAAAAAAACACCACATCTATTCAACAATGCAACTGCTCGTTTTTTCATAAAGCACGATGGGACATACTCCAAGGATGGGGGGAAAAAATAGGCAGTGTTGTCAATAGCGAATAGCGCAAGGCCTGCGCTATGCGCTATAGCGCGCGCTATAGCGCGCGCTATGATGTTTTTTTTTTTTTTTTTTTTTTTTTTTTTTTTTTTTTGCTTACAGAAAAGAAGATCTTAAAAAAAAAACACAGGAAAAAGGCACAAAAGGAAAAAACTGTATGTTTAAAATGTCCAAAAAGAAAAAAAACGAAAATGCATGTTCAAAAAAGAAAAAGCAAAATAGCGCGCTATTCATGGCTGCGCTATGATAAAATAGCGCGCTATAGCGCACTATTTTTGCGCTACACGGGACCTCTGCGCTATAAGAACCAAAATAGCGCAACCTGTGCGCTATGCGCTATTTTGCGCTATAGCGCGCGCTATGACAACTATGAAAATAGGGAGTAAAAATTACAACTGCAGAGGTAAATGTTATAAATGGAAGCTTAGCGTATTACATTTGGAGCATCATTCAAGCACAGTTACAGGAAATAATAGTTATTACTTATTACACTTTTCTAGCCAACGACATCCCCTGCTGTCACAAATAATGATTAACAAATACTAATACATTGCCAATCATATCTATTTCACATATATTAGATGTGATAATATCAAGAAAATACTATATACTTACAGTCCGGGTGCTATATGCCCAGGAGTTCTGCCACACCATAGCTTTTTCACCCTTCTCGTTCTCAAAATTAATATGAAACATCTTTGCAAAATTTTGGCCAAGACAATGTGAGGTAGCACCTTGTATCCCACGGCCCGTGTTTGGTATAAATGCCTGAAGGAGGAATGACACAATGCACGTGAGTGCAAATGAAAACCATTCATTACGAAGTTTTATTGAAGGAAATTTAAACCAATACCTCAACACTTGTTGTGTAAAGCCCACCAGCAAACTTTTCTAGTTCGCTTTT
The DNA here is from genome assembly GCA_030737875.1 of Allium sativum. NCBI lineage: Eukaryota > Viridiplantae > Streptophyta > Magnoliopsida > Asparagales > Amaryllidaceae > Allium > Allium sativum. The sequence continues at coordinate 741,011,202 of CM060916.1, read as the reverse complement.
CTTCCCCTTCACAACTGGAATGGCTAAATACTCTTCATATATCCTTCGGTATAGCTCCAGTATATCAAGAACCTACAATACGTTGGCAGACACATGAATCTTCAGAATATAACAGGGATTTAGGGACTATCTGCTCAATTATATGGATCTTTTGTTTTCGAAAGTATAAATCCCTCCTATCACTAGGAGGCTCATTTAGAGTTTTCATATTTCTAACACAGATTATGCCTTTGAATGATAAAGGAAAGTTTGATAGATCGATAAACCTGTATGTATCAGTAATCATTCTGAACCATATTTACTACGATAAATCAAACATGGAAAAAAAAGAAAAGAAAAAAGTTACCATAGATGTTAGGATACACAAGTACGATAATATTAGATCAATAAGGGGTGTATTATGACACTAGTATAGCATTGCTAATTCATTTACTGTGAATGATTTTTTATGATGGCATGCAATTTTCAGTTGACAACTTGACGCGTATTAACAAAAATTGTATAGGAGGTTCTAGAAAGGTATGCATGCAAACCTCTTTGTCAGCTTCTTCTTTAGTAGCAAAAGCCGTGTGTCCTTCTTGCCAAAGAAATTCCCGGCTCCTAAAAGAATTTAACAGGGACTTCTAATATAAATTTTATATGAAATAATGACATGCTAAAATGTGCCCAACGGACACGTGTTAATGTAACCTTGATGGTAACAACTTTGACATCAATCAACAACAAGCCTTTGTTTCTGAAATCTCAAAAGACAAGGATTGATTCATGAGAAAGAGGGGGGTTGGGTGGGTGCGCGAATGCGATCCAAGATGTTACCTTATGAAAGGAGTCGGATTGCTGAATTCCCATCTTACAACATTGCACCATTGGTTCAGCTTTAGCGGTAACTCCCTGTGTCCCCTTATCCACTTAGAAAAATATGGATACATAACTGTCTCACTCGTGGGACGAATTGCAATTGGAATTTCCATTTCACTTTGTCCTGATTTTGTAACCCATGCAACCTAATACAGGTTTATTATAGAAAAGTTACAGTGGCAAAATTACAGAAAACTTAGTAGTCTTAGATGTTATCATCATCAGTCCAGTGCACAAGGCTTCTGCTCAAAGGGATTTTGGATAGGCAAGTTGCATGCAATTTTACCCCATTACTGAAAGAAACTGTTTCCAGTACTTCAACCATTAAACCAAGCGCACGCAGAAACCGAAAACAAAGTGCCTAAGGATAAACTTGCAACATGCTTGTATCATGTTAGCAGATTGCGCCATAAAAAATGCATATAACTAATTGTCCATAGGGCCAGATGCTCAACTGACCAATAAAAAGATGAAGCCCACCCAGAGAATAGAAGTTGAGAAGTATACACACACGTACAAAACAAAGCCATGCAAGCAATTATAATTGAGACATGATTTTGAGATATATAATAACGTAACTGTTTGACAGACCAATTAAAAAATACAAAAATGCTAGTGTAACAAAAGAAGTTTCAAATAATACATCAGAGACATAATTTTAGGAGGGACCATATATTAGATTACCATATCACCCCCCCCCCCCCCCCCTTAAATTACACTATTCTGGCATTTTGACAAAAAATTGTTTTTTTTTTTTATAGTAGCAAAATTCTGGAAAAAAAAAATGATGAAATTGTAATATCAGGAAAAAGCAAGTGATCACGGAAATAAAAATGAGGCCGTACCCCTAATCGAGTAGGAAAATAAAGTCTAATATAAGGGTCAAATGCACCAGACACTATAACATGAAAAACTACATCAAAGCTTACACACTACACAGCATTATGAAATCAATATTACATATATTATACAATGTCAAAGGCATAAGCGTGAATATAAATAAAGTTATATATGATTGAAGGCTGCATAAGAATTTTGAGATAAACAGGAACAAAATGGATGCTAAAACAAACCAACATTGGTGGAATAATTCTAGGTACTTCTGGTGTGGTGTATATATTTAATCTCACCTCTGGGGCAAAACCCTCAATATGATCTTTCTCCTTTTGCAGAACAGTTTCAGTAACAAACAGAGGGAAGTAACAATTTTTCACCTTCAACTTCTTTATCTCAGCATCAAAGAACATCTGGAAATAAGAAAAAGAAGATGTGCACCAGGTATTAGTACAATGACTAGCTAGTCCTAATTCCTGAATCATAATTAATATAAGTCTAAGTGAATGAATTAAGTTAACAAAGCTGGCCACAGAAATTACATGAGAAGAAAAGAGGCGAATCATTACTGCCAATAGTAGTGTAAAAACCATTACAGCACTACAAAGTTAGAAGATAAAAGCAACTGGTGTATACCTCATAGTTATCAAGGCGCGCCTAAGCGCAAAAAAGCCCAAGGCTCAAGGCTTGCGCCTTTTTGCAGTTTGAGTGCGTCTTTTTGTAGTTTGAGGCGCTTTTTTGGCTAAATTCAAAATTTTGTTTATAAATAGTTAGATAAAAAAAAAATTGTTCAACAAATTGTAAAATATGAGGTTTACAATTAAAAGTGTTAGTAAAATAATTGAATGAATTATAAAATATGGTTTAAAAATTAATTTGTAGTTAGTAAAATATCATATCAAACTCATATAAAAGGCACACAAAAAAGCCCAAGGCTCAAAAAAGCCCCAGGCTCAATGCTTGCGCCTTAGCGCCTTAACTACTATGGTATACTTAATGCATGAATGTGAATGACTATATCCATCAGTATACCCAAAAAAAAAAAAAAAAAAAAAAAAAAAAAAAACTTCATTCGCAATTTCTCTCTATAAATTTGGGTATACCTAATACATGCACGGTGCATCAGTATACTTAATGTTCGTGTATGTTCCAACAAGACCCATTTATAAAAGGTGAGTTGCATTTGCACAATACAACTTTTAATTGTTATTATTCAAAATCCAAGCAGCTATTTAAATAGGCCTAAAGTCTATTGACATTATATATACACATACACATAGACAGAGAGGAGAGCTCTACGACACCCTTGTTTTAAAAGCACCGTTGGCGTATCGTGAGCTACATCATTTCTAATATAACAAAATTTTGTAGATGTCCAATCCACATATAAGGAATCATCTATGTAAAATTTGGATTTATTTCAGCATTTTCAAAATCTTTACTCAATTATTCACCATTCAAAACAATTATTTGTGTTAGGGTTTCCCCGAGATCACTACACAATTAGATTTTGAAAGAGCGAAGAAGATAACAATAACAAGCAAATTCCACCAAATAAACCTTTATTATTCCACCAATTAATTACAAAGAAAGACCTAAAATTGAGAAGATATCTCAATCCCTAAAAACAAAAACAAGTTTTTCTCCCTCAAAAGTACACGAAAGTCTATCCCTAATGACATGCTTATATAGGCAAATAGAAAGTATATGGAAATTCCCTAAATTTCCTCTAGATCCTAGATATTCTCCAGATCTGAAAATATCCTGAAATATCCTCCTCAAAACTTGCATAAAATAAATCTTTCTCTTCTTAAAACCCTCAAAATAAATCTTTCCTAAAAAATCTCAATAGATCCATAAAATCCGCAACAGATCCTTAAATTCCACATTAATATCCATGTGATAAATATCACAAAACATAACACTCCACCTTGATATGAAACCACTCCAACACTCAAAAAACCACCCCCAAACTATGCATTTCCCTAATGAGATGCACCACATAAAAAGATCTCAAAATTGCTTGTAATACCACAATGGCCTCCATGTAGACTTTGTGGCTTTATGTTGATGGCTCCACCTTGATTCAGATGAACTCCCCTCTCCTAATCCAATTTGAGAACTCATAACATTCTCCACTGTTTTTCCAAGCAATTTATAAATGTTATTTTCCCGTTTTGCGCGCAGAAGCTCCTTGTTACCCCTCCAAACTCTTGTAACTCCACCTCTAGTCGAGAAATTGCAATCTTTTTGTTCCAACTGTCCAATTGAAGCAAGATTCTTCTTAATTTCTGGGATGTACCTAACTCCCGTTAGCTTCACCACCTTTCCATCATTCATCTTCAATCGAACCGATCATATATCTTTAACATGCAAATCTCGACCGTCGGCGGATTCCACTTTACTACTTTGTTCTTCATAATCAATAAATGCTTCCTTTTGATGGCATACGTGGAAACAAGCTCCTGAATCAAGTATCCAATCTTTGCTTTTGCCTTTATTAACACATAAAACATTTCCTTCAATCTCCTCGCCAAAATTCAACTCATTATCGTTGTTATTTTGTTCGTCAATCTTTTCTTCCAATGCCTTCATCTTCTCCTTATCCCTTTTAAGCTTGTGACAAAATCTCAGTTGATGACCGGGTTTGTCACAGACTCACAGTAAAAACAAACATATTCTTTTTTCATGTCCGATCTATTCGATTGCCTTTCCATATTTCGTTGACTATCCCTCCTTGCAATAAAAGCTTTTTCAATTGGAGTTTCAATTTCTGTTTCCTCCTTATCTTTCCCTTCCTTAAAGCTCATCCTCCGCATCTCTTCATTAAGCAAGCTACTAATCACGGACCCCATTGAAATAACGCCATCCAAATTTGAGTTATTCAACGCAACCACAAGTGTTTCCCAACTTTCTGGCAATGAACTCATCATCATCAAAGCTTGTGTTTCATCATCCACCTTGAAATTCACGGCAGCCAATTGATTCACAATTTCCTGAAAATCATTAAGATGCTCCCCAATTGATTCACCTTCCTTAAGCTTCAGATTCACCAACCTTCTCATAAGAAGAGCCTTATTTGTTGCAGAGTTCTTCGCATAAACCCCTTCCAATTTCTTCCATATAGCATAAGCCGATGTTTCATTAGCAACAATATGAAACACTGAATTATCCCAAAAAAACATCGAATAGATGCAGCGGTCTTCCTATCCATAGTCTCCCATTTTGCTTCGGATAGATTGCTTGGTTTTTCCCCATTATTCTCCAATGGCTGATGAAGATCATTAAGATAAATGAAATCTTCCATCTTTGCCTTCCATAATCCCCAATTTCTTCCATTAAGCTTTTCAATGATTATTTTATCCATATTCAAACCCTCTCCAAAAAATTTGTGTAGAAGGCTCTGATACCAATTGTTAGGGTTTCCCCGAGATCACTACACAATTAGATTTTGAAAGAGCGAAGAAGATAACAATAACAAGCAAATTCCACCAAATAAACCTTTATTATTCCACCAATTAATTACAAAGAAAGACCTAAAATTGAGAAGATATCTCAATCCCTAAAAACAAAAACAAGTTTTTCTCCCTCAAAAGTACACGAAAGTCTATCCCTAATGACATGCTTATATAGGCAAATAGAAAGTATATGGAAATTCCCTAAATTTCCTCTAGATCCTAGATATTCTCCAGATCTGAAAATATCCTGAAATATCCTCCTCAAAACTTGCATAAAATAAATCTTTCTCTCCTTAAAACCCTCAAAATAGATCTTTCCTACAAAATCTCAATAGATCCATAAAATCCGCAACAAATCCTTAAATTCCGCATTAATATCCATGTGATAAATATCACAAAACATAACAATTTGAACCGTTAGATTTAACATCAAACATATTGTGCTATAAATGTCGAAATGAGTTCAAATTTTACATAGATGATCCTCCCTAAAAAAAATTGAGGAATGGTCCTGACAATCTGAGCTGAAGGGCAATAGTTAACATGGATTTGAAATAGAAACTTACTTGCATAGTTTCCCAAATTGACATTGTCCATGGCCTAAGAATATAGCAGCCCGAGATGTCGTAGTACTCGATCATCTCGCCGTTGACCACAACCTAAAAGAGCACAATTAATGCTTTTCAAAACTAGTAAAAACAAAGTAACCTTAAAAGTTAAAGTAATTCACATCCCATAATACCTCTGAATACCATTCACCAAAATTCTCATCCTTCTTATATGTAAGTCCTAGACCAGTCTCCTTCTTCACTTCCTTCTTTTTTGCTGGAATATTTGAAATAACAAAATAGCTGATCATTACTTAAATCATCATATAGCAAAAGCAAAACAAAATAAACTCACAATTTTTCGAAGCCATGTCACTCTTTTGCAAACTAACTGAAAAGTTTCTGTATTTCAGCAAAAGCAGAAAACGATGGTCAGTTCCCAATATAATCGGTTTAGTCAATGAAACAAAATTGCGCTGCTTGTGCAGCTTAGCTACAAAGGTTTAATTAGCCGAACAATGTAAACCAAAACAACCCAAAGCATTGGTAATGACCCTAAGGATAAAACAGGTGGAAAAAAAAAAAAAAAGGAACGAAACTTTGTAACTGATGTTAGAAGAAAATTATCTAATCAACCAACCCGACAAAAAATTACTAAGACTTCGCATAACTATAAATTTAAATTGTAGGAACAAAGCAGATATTTTTCAAATTAAGGATAAGGCTGACCTCGCCAGCTCCTTTACCTTCTTCACTGTATGAAACGATCTAAAATTTACAAACCCTAAATATGATCGCATTTCAGGGATAGGGAAAACTTACAAAGGACTGGCGGCAGAAGAAGAAGACCAGGGAAGGAATGCGGATCCGATGCGAGGAGGAAAGCGAGGGTGTATACGGCTGGGATTAATCTTGTTTAGCTGCCGTCCAGTATTTCGGGCTTAAACAATTGCTGCGTAGCTAAACCCTTCGGCGTAACTTAACCCGTATGCGTAACTAGACATGATTAACAACTAAACCCTTAAAGCTTTTACCTTGTTCTATTTAAGCCCCCAAAAAAAATGTTGATATAAAATACTTCGAACATCAACTTTGGTTGGTTATGCTAAAACCATATGAGAAAGGCACATTATTTTGCATAACAAGATAAAGAATAAAACTCTTAACTGTACAGTAATTGTTTCTCGTATAACCAATTAATAACAAAACATATTGAAATTAGAATATAAGTAAAATATTTTTTTTTTTTTTTTTACTTTTGAAGGAATCATGGATTGGTAGTCTTTTCAATTACTATTCAAGCTATGTAAGATGTTTATGTGCATGTATTGTAGCGACCGGCCACTTTAAACGATTCGGATCGATACTAAACCACACGTGTCTAACTCAAACCGTTCAAAAAAAAGAATTGTTAATTTGATTTAAATATAAGAAATAAATAGATGAAAAGAAACTTAACACATAATTTCACAATGAAATTACAAAACATAATAATCACATAAGTCTTAAAATTGTTTACAGTATGCATTGTATCACAATATCATAGTCAAACAATCAATATACTAGTAAATATGAATTATCAGTCTTCATCTTCAACTTCGAAACAATGGCTTGAGCTATACTGAAACAACTTAGATTGACCCAAGCAAAATGAAAAATAATATTCTCGAGTCAAAACCTAAATTTCTCCTCTAACTCAAATTAAAAGCATGAAATAAGAGTACAAGCAACTCAAAAGGTGTTACGAGATTTTACATCTCTTAAGGATCCATTGAATATATATATATATATATATATATATATATATATATATATATATATATATATATATATAAGCGTCTATTTAAACACAAAATTAGATATAAAATAGGAGACACAAAACTCTAGTCATTGGACTATTTAGACTTTATGCAAGGGGTGGAAAGCATGGGGTAATTCAATGGTGGAGATTTTGTGTCTCCCCATTTGTGTCTATTTTTTGTGTTCAAATAAACTTTCTATACACACACACATACCCCTGTTTTGTAGCACCTCTACCCGATCGTGAGCTACGCCGATCCAAATCCAATAAGAATTTGTAAATGTTTAATCCACATATATATTATTATCTATCCAAAATTTGAGCTCTTTCCGACATTCGTAACATTTTTAAAATCTTAGCTCAATTATTCACCATTTGGACATTTATTCGAACCGTTAAATTTAAACATCAAATATATCATTTTGTGCATGTCGGAATAAGCTCACATTTTAGACAGATAATAATATATATGTGGATTGAACATCTACAAATTCTTGTTGGATTTGGATGAGTGTAGCTCACGAACGGGTATGGGCGATAAAAGGGTACTGCAAAACAGGGGTGCCACGAAACGCTTATATATATATATATATATATATATATATGTATATATATATATATATATATATATATATATTGAAATTGGCGCTAAGACGTTACTGGTATTCTCCTTTAACACATATTATATTCATGTAGTACATGTAGATACCGTAACACTACTACTGTAAATCGGCAGTCGTCAGAGGGTCCACTATAGGTACGATACAAATCAAAAGCGTAATGGGCTCATATATGGAGAAAATATGACAAGACGCATGAGGCAATGTCCAAGGTAGATTTATACCAGTTTACCCTTTCTAACTGATCGTAACCTATACAGGCCGATTGCGCACAACACCCCCGAATAAAATCAAAATGCACCAGTCGAATCACATGTCAAGTGAGTAATACAAAAAGGTGTGGCTGCTAAAGGTAGCTAGCCTCATTGGCCAAATATAAGCTCAATTTTTAATCATTATAATTTTGACACAAGCATCAAGGTCATCCATCATCATTCACTTACTTCATTCCAGTAAATGTTTTCTAGTTCAACCATTTCATCATGGAACATCCTCCACGTACATAGTTAACATAGTTTTAGTATTGACAGAGAGTATATCAACATACAATATCGGTCTCTTTAACAATCAATTGTCATTTCACACACCGTGGTCATTTTATTTCAATACAACATCATATTTCCAAGTCGCAAATCAGATTAGTATCATGTTCGGATTTCAATTTGATATTATCATATCACAAATCAGTTCAATATTAGATTCAAGATTCGGTTTCATATTTTTGTATTACAAATTAGTTCAGTATCAGGTTTAAATTTCAGTTTCATACTTCCATATCACAAAATATAATTATTCAAATGTAAACTTTTATATTCCAAACGATTTTGGGCTCAAACAGCTTGGATTGAAGAAAAAAATTGGGTTAAAATAGAGTTTTATATATGAACATAGTTTTGGATATACAATAGTTTGGATTAAATAGTTTATAATATAAAATCATGAATTTCAGTGGTTTAGGATTTGAAAGTTTCTTAACTAAAAATAGTTTGCATTTAAAATAATTTGATATAATATAGTTTCTATTAGAAAATATTTTTAAATCAATTAATTTGAAATAGTTGATTTTCCTTTAGATTGGTTGAACCCAATTCCAAATTTCACTTTAGAGCCTTTCAAACCCCATATTTCGATTTAAATTAGATGCTTATAATTTCGAACTTTAACCTAAAACTAATTCAAATTCCAACTCCCACATTCAAAATCAACCTTCACCCTAAAAGGTTTCAATCTTGATTTCCAATTCAAACATACTACATTAAATTGGTTTTAAAAGTTAAATTATAATTTCTAAACCCATATACATCAAATTGATTCTAAAAAAAAACTTAAATTACAAATTTAACAATTTTTGCATTAAATTGGTTTTAAAATTTAAATCCCAAATTTTCAAGTATAACACTTGAAATAATTCAATTTAAATTCCATTTCCAACTTTTAAGATTTAAAACTAATAATTTTCAAGTCAAAATTCATTACTCAATTTCATTTTATAAATTCAAATTTATAGATTTGGAAATATTTCATTTGACCAAATTTGGAGTTCACAATTTAATTTTCTACCCTATGGCCAAATGATCATTTAATTTAAATTTCAATTAAATGAGTATATATCATTTCAACTTATACCAAAGGCCACAAGTATATAACATTTTAGCCTATTTCTCAGTTTTAGGTAAACGTCCAAAAATTGTACAATTTCAATGATATACATTGCAATAACAGAGATTCAATAACTATCATTAATAACACTTAATCCATCATCACATCAACTAATGAGCATATACATGTGATCATCCAAAACAACGGTATATCACAACAGTCACTAGTTATCAAATGCCGATGATTTAACTATCAATTCAATTTCAGTGGAAATTAAATGTTGATTAGAATCAATGTCAATTTAATGTTAATTCGAGTTCAATCCATTTAAATTCAATTTAGATACATATTAAAATTTCCTACCGTCAATCAAATAATATATAGCGAATTTTAATTAGCAATCATAATAAATTTTGATGTCGATTTAACTTCTTCAATAGTGGTAAAATAAATCATATAGTACTATAAATTTAATTTAAATTCCAATCAAATTTTAGTATATCATGAGTAGGTTTAAACACTCACCTTTGACATCAAATCGAGTTAAAATCAGGAAACACGATTTTATTCAACTGCTTGCATGACCAAACCAGTTTCATGCTTTCCTAGAATTTCGATATGAGTCCAATAGAAGAAGTTGTGGGTTAATCGGAGCTCGTTATAAAAATTATTCACGTTATAGCATTCAAAATTGAAATAAAATAAACAAAATAGTCAAATATGACTATTTTACTGCCACGTCGCCTTATGCTACCCCCATCTCCCACTCACATAGCTGATTGCTATAGTGACCATGCTAAGAACTCGAACGAAAATGCTGAAACCCCCTCCTTCCACCACCATTCGCCATCGCCTCATACCCATCTATCAAGAACTGACCACGTCAATTGTAACACCCCACATCCGTTAGTGTCACTCACAAAGGGAATGCACTAAGTTCTGTGGAGCATTTAGAGTAAAAGATGCAGATAAATTACAAGACAGACAGAAATTAAACAGCGGAAAATAAAACTTTGCTTTATTGATAAAATAGTTTGTACAATGATTTCTTTACAATATCAGAGTATCATCTGTCTTACAATATAAATGTTGTTTTATGCTTCTTTATTTTGTAAGACAGATGATACTCTGATATTGTAAAGAAATCATTGTACAAACTATTTTATCAATAAAGCAAAGTTTTATTTTCCGCTGTTTAATTTCTGTCTGTCTTGTAATTTATCTGCATCTTTTACCCTAAATGCTTCACAAAACTTAGTGCATTCCCTTTGTGAGTGACACTAACGGATGTGGGGTGTTACACGAACACTTAACCAATATAGGGTGAATGGGTAGGGTTAAGTAATAAGAAATACTTAACCAATATAACTTGGTTTGTGATGGGGTTAAGTCAACATGAATTACTGATAACACTTAACCAGTTTAACAGGATAAATGAAGGGGGTTAAGTTAGCTTGAATTGACTAATGACACTTAACCAATCCAAATTGACGGGAAAGAGAACTAAGTAGTAAACCTTAGTTAAGAAAACAACGATTCTGGAAACTAAGTGGTAAATCTTAGTTAGTAAAACTAAGTAGTAATTCTTAGTATAGCACGGGAAGGAGCGAATGTCCGTCTGAGTAAAAAGGAGGCTCCAACGAATTGGGTTACGAAGCCCGAGGCTTCGAGGGGACGTGAGGGTACTCTTGGTATCCCTCTGTGAGGCTGCAGATGATCCTCCTGGGCTCACAGAGGTTAAGGTCTGCGTAGAAGAACCAGGGGTATGCCTTGGTTGCAATATATGGCAACCTAAAGACTAGGATGGACTGGCGTGATTCGGCGAGAAAACGGTAGCCCTATGATAGCAACTCGTCGTCTACCATCCATCTTCAGTCAATCGAGATACGTGAAGCGGAAAGGCGGAGAACTCCAAAAGACCATATACTTGCTATCTAGTTATGGTTGCGGATGGCCATAGGACAATGGGGCATAGGGGGCCTGCGTATAGTTCTCATTTTTCAAGGTGTGCCTTTCATTAGTTGAGGGAGGGGTCAAGTGGGACCATAGCCACTGGAATAAAAACAGACCTTAGCATCTGCATCGGCAGATATCTGAAAGCTCCCGATCGAGTTCTGTGTTTCTTGATTTGCCCTGCCATAAGGACTCGGGCCGCACATTACAGGACATGTGCATCTAGACAAGCGATAACGAGTCGCGATACATGCGTGGGGAAGTATAGGAACATATACCACTCTAGGTAGTGTGTCCTAGACTTGGGGGCATCGTTCGACAGGTAGCATAATCCCTAGTTGTACTAGGTGGCATAAACCCTGAATCCGAGAAGCGTTCAGCAGATAGCGTAAACTCTAGTTAAATCTAGAAGGCACTTGATAGAAAACCCTAGATTAAATCTAGGTAATAAATAATAAATGTATGCCTGAAGGCAATGGAAACTACAGGGATTGGGATCACGTTATCGTTACTAGTTGGGACACTAGTTAGGTGGTGTAGAGATATAGAAATCAGTATAACCAGGAAATAGCGAAGCGGCGAAAGTATTAGAGCATATCCAGCTTATCTTATCTTAGCATATCTTGTGATTATCTTGTCTAATCTTGTTGACCCTATCGTCATGGTGTTATCTTGTATTCAGTTAATTCATGTCGTTTTGGTTTTCCATGTTCACATGCTAGAAGTTACTGAACTTACTCAGGCTTTATGTCTGACTCTGTTTTCCTTTCGTCTTCTTTTCTTCCGCTTTCCCCCCCCCCAGGTAGTAAAGGAGGGAATAGTATAGCTCAGGTTAAGCTGGACTGTCACTCTTTCCCAGCTTGAAGATTTGTCGAAGTTTTGCTTGGATTTTCTTTTCAGATGCTATGGCTGGCTCTTGCTAAAATTGGGGAATATAAATGTTGTTTTATGCTTCTTTATTTTGTAAGACAGATGATACTCTGATATTGTAAAGAAATCATTGTACAAACTATTTTATCAATAAAGCAAAGTTTTATTTTCCGCTGTTTAATTTCTGTCTGTCTTGTAATTTATCTGCATCTTTTACCCTAAATGCTCCACAAAACTTAGTGCATTCCCTTTGTGAGTGACACTAACGGATGTGGGGTGTTACACGTGGTATCAGAGCTGAAGGTTACCAGATCAGATAAAGGATTTGAAAAATTATTTTCAAAACGGTTTTTAAAGAAGCATTTTCAAGAGAAAAGATTTGTTTTAAAGGCATATTCCCCAAAGCCATACGCACTATCTTCTCTTCCTCTGTTTGAATTCTTGTTTCCTTCTTTCTTGAGTCTCTGGGGCTCCTGGCTTTCTGGGATGTAACCTCATCGAAGGGCAAAGTAATGCCCGACTTCCATCTATGGCTGTAGTTGTTTCACTTACGGCCAGTTTTCTTTCAAGCTTATAGGGTTTTCTATATGATGGAAGTAGCTTTCGAGAGATTTGTCAACATGACTACACACAGAAGGGGGTGAGGAGTTTGGCTAAGGAGCACAACCCTAGGATGAGGAATTCATAGATGTAGATTTAGCTCACGAAGGAGGAAGAAATTATAAAACCTAAGACAAGAGGAAGTATCTTTACTAGGGTATGATAAGGCATATAATTAAGGACAAGGGCAAGAATGAGGAACAAGATTTTCAGAAGGGCAAGTACATACTTTCACCACCAAGCGTACCTAGGAGGAAGGTAGTGAAGTTTTGTTGGAAGAGTCTAGTTTTGCTGTTCGTACTCTTTCCTTTGGTTTTAGCGCTTCGCATTTGTTCATATCCACTTCCATAGTTGAGTCTCTGCACCATAGTACTTGTATAGTAGAAAGATCCCAATAGAGTCTCAAATCCAATTGGTGGTCCAACCAGTTTATTTTTGGTTAGTAGGGATTTGAGAATAGCTATCGAGATTGCTTATATTATCTCGCGTAGATCGTCTAAATTCGGAGGAGATATTCCTTGGGTGCTTGTCTGATATTGGTTTAGGCCTTTGGGGCTTGTACTTGAGGAATGTCGAGTTCAACTAGGATGGTTTGCGTGAGAGATGAATAGTTGTGGTAGGCACTCCAAAAAGCACGTAGTAACCTTTCGACCCTTATAGTTATGGCATGGCGGATAAGAGGGAGACCTCTAATCATCTTAGTACATATACTTGGTATCGTGATTGACATCTGTTTATTTTGGAAAGGGAGGTCAGAAACTTCACAATCGTGAAGTTAAATTAGTTAAGATACAGTGGAGTAAAGCTCAAGAGGGCTAGATACTAGCATCATACCCTTTTCCTTAAGGGTGCATCCTTGATTTCTTTTATTTGTAGGAGCTTTACGCATAATTGTTTCTCTCTTTCCAAAGTATACCCTCTAGGTCGTATCTTCGATCCCTAGGTAGATGCCAATGGATGTAAACATGTATTTGAAACATGTTATGGTTGATGGTTGCAGGTGGTTGCTAATGGTTGCTCATGAATGCATATGCATACGTATTAAGCACTAGATCAGTTCGGACGCTTTCATATTACATTTACAGATATGTATTTGTTTGTAAGTTGAACTTGATATGTTATCATATGGATGTTGCATATGGATGAATGGTTGTGGACGCATGTAGTATTTACATAACTAGGGATGCTTGCATACATGATTGGACGCATGGCACTGACATGATTCGCATTAAGGAGGTCAACTGAATCAGTAGACCGCCTGATTTTGCGTTAGGTAAAGATATATACACACACTATGCATATGAACATGAAAGCATTAGAAATCTTTTAAGGACAATGAATGCCTGTGATTTAGTGGTTGAGTAGATGGGTGATTGGATGGTAGGACACATTCTTCCTAACTTGAAGATTTCAGGGACGAAATCCTTTTAAGTGGGGGAGAATGTAACACCCCGTAATTCTTTAACACTAAGATTTACGAATCAAGGCAGAATTAAATTTTAAAATCAAAATAAAGGGAAACAGGCTGTGCCATTGCGTTCATCTCGGAATTCTGCATGAAAACGAGTCCGAGTTTGCGTAAATCGGAGTCCGTATGAGGAAGATATGGCCTTCGGAAGTTTCAGCGGAAATTCAAATTTCAAAACAGACCCAGAAGCGGGCTGGGCGGGAAATTTCCCGCCCAGGACCCAGGTCGACCAGGGGGTCGACCTGGGAGTCGACCTGGGTACCCAGGTCGACTAGGGTGTCGACCTGGGGGGACCAGGTCGACTGGGTAGTCGACCTGGGGTAGGGATGGCAAAAAAATCCGTACCCACGGTTACCCACGGATAAAATCCGTCATGGGTATGAAATGGATAGCTAAATGGGTACCCGTGGATAAAATAAATGGGTTTTTTTAATATCCGTTAATTAATGGGGCGGGTACGGACAGTAAGATATCCATGTCCGTGGGTACCCGTGCCCGTATTGAGTGTGATTTATTGCCAATGCATAAATCATTGTTGTTGGCTTTTGCGCATGTTTTTATTGAACAATTCAACTCATCCTATAAAAGTTCTTTCTTCACTCCTCGCTGGTTTATATCAATACGTTGCCAAATCCATGCAATGCGTTGCCAAACTTCACGCCTGGTCTAATTTGTTTTTTTATTGGATGTATTTTTAAAAAATTTCAATAGATGGTTAAAAAATAAATTGAATAAAATATCATGGATACCCGCGGATACCCACGAATACCCATAACTTATTTAAAACCCGTTTAATGGGTACCCGTGCGGGTATGGGGCGAGCACGGGGCAAAAAATTACCTGACGGGGCGGGTGATGGGGGGATACTACCCGTGCCCGCCCCGCCCCATTGCCATCCCTAACCTGGGGGTCGACCCCCTGCTTTTTCCAGCTTTCTGAACCTGGTTCGTTCTTCTGTATCTAGACGCCATTCTGACCAGATTCGTTGACTTCTACACTATATAAACAACCCTAGTCTTATTCTCTATTCACAATTCTTCTCTACCCTTATGCTGCAAAGATTCTTGGTGAACATGGCTTCTTCTCCTCCTCTTAACTAAATAATAAATAGAATAAAATATAAGATAAAACAAGACGAGGAAATGCTGCTCAAGACTTTCAAGAGGAGATTCAAGTCAAGCTAGGATTCAAGTGAAGATTCAAACGACTTCAACAACTGTTTTTCTACGAATCTAATCTAATCCCTGCAAGTCAGTTACTTCTTAGATTTGAACGTTTCTCTCTGTTCGTGACATGAAATTAAAGGAATAAAAGAATATGCCAAATCTTTCTATTCGAATCTGTGCCTGTGTCTTTGGACCTAAATTAAGAATTGTTATGATTCGATGACCAATTAGGCATTGCCTATGACTATGAACATTGCCTATGACTTCGAACATTGCCTATGACTATGAACATTGCCTATGACTGTGACTATGACTATGAGAATTATTTCCTTTGACTGCGAACACAAGCCTTTGATTAGGAAACATAAACTATTGCCTATGACATAACAAGGACAACCGTGACTAAACACCTATGATTCATGACTAGGAAAGTGTTGCTTAAGTTTTATGACTGTGAAATTGGGTATAAACCTGATTTTCTATTTTGTCTATTCTTGGTTTTCTTTGGTTTTAGACCTTGGGAATTTACCTATTAAGTTAGGTCTACCCATGTTCTTGAACCTACGTCTCTATTCTATCTATTATTGGTTTTAGACCTTAGGAATTTACCTATTAAGTTAGGTCAACCCATGTTCTTGAACCTACGTCGTTATTCAAACCTTTTTATGCCAGTTATTATGTCCATCCTTTTTCATAGCATCTTTGGTTCATTCCCTATTTTCTACAAATCTAGATTTATCTATAATCTAGATTGAATCACGATTATACGAACGGTGGGAATACAATTTGGAGAAAATATGAAATTTACTAGAAACGTAGTTTTAAAACTTGGAAATTGGCATAAATTGGGAACACGCATTATGGCATGTTCATAAGAATGCAAATTAGATAAATTTGACATGAATTATAGGATGTGTAATTTGAATCTGGTATTGACTTGTAAATCTAGCATTTACATGAATTGTGAACTAAAATAATAAGTCTAGTTTGACATGAACCGTAATTAGAATGTAAATCAGAATTGGATTAGCTAATTTGGCATGATAAGTATATTGGCATAAATTTGAAATAGGCCATAATTGGGAGTACTTGTCAGGTTTAGCAAAATCATGGTTAGTGACATTTAATTTGGTATAGTTCACATACCAAAAGGCATAAATATGATATAGAGGGGAAAATGGGCCGTAAGAATAAATGTTGACAATTTACATTAAAAGAGGAATTAGGAAATAAGTAAACTAGGAATGATTTACTTATAGAATTTGTCCTAAATGAGAAATGTAAATTTAGACAAATTAAAGGTTTCTTAACGACATCTCTTTTAATAATACACCAGAAAGTTCTAGGGTGACAGAGTTGATAGTGTCTAGACTTGAGTTTGGAAAATACAAGTTTCCTGCTCTCCCTGGCTATCCCTAACTGATCCGACGGACGGGATGGTTACTTTCAAAACCTGATTTGAGAATTAATCAAAACCCTTTTGAACTTAGAAAACACGAATATGCCTAACCCGAGGTTAGACTGAGTTGCGATGTAAACCTGCCCGGAACCAACCGGCACATCCAGTAATCGCAACAATATCTGTCTAATGTGAGTGGTAGCGACTTTAATCTATTTAGTTAAAGCTAGAACAAGAATGGTAGGGTTAAGTTAACTAAGACACTTAACCAATTCAATATGATAACCAGACCGGTGGGTGGGGTTAGGTTCATACAGACACAGTTAAGCTAGAATGGGAGGGTTAAGTCCATAGGAACACTTAACCAACTTAACACAGCTAAGCTAGAATGGAAGGGCTAAGTCCATAGGGACACTTAACCAACTTAACATGGTGACAAGACAAGACTCGTAGGGGTTGAGTAACCAAGAAAACACTTAGCAAAATTAACATGTTAACTAGACTAGAAGTTGGGGTTAAGTAAAATTTTACACACTTAGCCAATTTGATATGTTAGCTGGGCTAGACCGTAGGGTTAAGTAAACTTGAACACTTAACCGTCAGATTTTGATAAAGGAATAGGGTTAAGTCTAAAACATTAGGTGATAATACTTAACCATTAATAACAGGTTAGTTAAAACAGACGGGCAAGGTTAAGTTAAAAAGGAACACTTAACCAATACAGGATGAATGGGTAGGGTAAAGTAATAAGAAATACTTAACCAATATAACTTGATTTGTGATGGGGTTAAGTCAACATGAATTACTGATAACACTTAACCAGTTTAACAGGATAAATGAAGGGGGTTAAGTTAGCTTGAATTGACTAATGACACTTAACCAATCCAAATTGACGGGAAAGAGAACTAAGTAGTAAACCTTAGTTGAGAAAACAACGATTCTGGAAACTAAGTGGTAAATCTTAGTTAGTAAAACTAAGTAGTAATTCTTAGTATAGCACGGGAAGGAGCGAATGTCCGTCTGAGTAAAAAGGAGGCTCCAACGAATTGGGTTACGAAGCCCGAGGCTTCGAGGGGACGTGAGGGTACTCTTGGTATCCCTCTGTGAGGCTGCAGATGATCCTCCTGGGCTCACAGAGGTTAAGGTCTGCGTAGAAGAACCAGGGGTATGCCTTGGTTGCAATATATGGCAACCTAAAGACTAGGATGGACCGGCGTGATTCGGCGAGAAAACGGTAGCCCTGTGATAGCAACTCGTCGTCTACCATCCATCTTCAGTCAATCGAGATACGTGAAGCGAAAAGGCGGAGAACTCCAAAAGACCATATACTTGCTATCTAGTTATGGTTGCGGATGGCCATAGGACAGTGGGGCATAGGGGGCCTGCGTATAGTTCTCATTTTTCAAGGTGTGCCTTTCATTAGTTGAGGGAGGGGTCAAGTGGGACCATAGCCACTGGAATAAAAACAGACCTTAGCATCTGCATCGGTAGATATCTGAAAGCTCCCGACCGAGTTCTGTGTTTCTTGATTTGCCCTGCCATAAGGACTCGAGCCGCACATTATAGGACATGTGCATCTAGACAAGCGATAACGATTCGCGATACATGCGTGGGGAAGTATAGGAACATATACCACTCTAGGTAGTGTGTCCTAGACTTGGGGGCATCGTTCGACAGGTAGCATAATCCCTAGTTGGACTAGGTGGCATAAACCCTGAATCCGAGAAGCGTTCAGCAGATAGCGTAAACTCTAGTTAAATCTAGAAGGCACTTGGTAGAAAACCCTAGATTAAATCTAGGTAATAAATAATAAATGTATGCCTGAAGGCAATGGAAACTACTGGGATTGGGATCACGTTATTGTTACTAGTTGGGACACTAGTTAGGTGGTGCAGAGATATAGAAATCAGTATAACCAGGAAATAGCGAAGCGGCGAAAGTATTAGAGCATATCCAGCTTATCTTATCTTAGCATATCTTGTGATTATCTTGTCTAATCTTGCTGACCCTATCGTCATGGTGTTATCTTGTATTCAGTTAATTTATGTCGTTTTGTTTTTCCATGTTCACATGCTAGAAGTTACTGAACTTACTCAGGCTTTATGTCTGACTCTGTTTTCCTTTCGTCTTCTTTTTTTCCGCTCCCCCCCCCCCCCCCGGGTAGTAAAGGAGGGAATAGTATAGCTCAGGTTAAGCTGGACTGTCACTCTTTCCCAGCTTGAAGATTTGTCGAAGTTTTGCTTGGATTCTCTTTTCAGATGCTATGGCTGGCTCTTGCTAAAATTGGGGAATATAAATGTTGTTTTATGCTTCTTTATTTTATAAGACAGATGATACTCTGATATTGTAAAGAAATCATTGTACAAACTATTTTATCAATAAAGCAAAGTTTTATTTTCCGCTGTTTAATTTCTGTCTGTCTTGTAATTTATCTGCATCTTTTACCCTAAATGCTCCACAGAACTTAGTGCATTCCCTTTGTGAGTGACACTAACGGATGTGGGGTGTTACATCAATGAACAACCACTGCTTCGCCCTATGCTCACCCAGCACGTTAGGTCATCCTAGTTCCTACTTCCTTCGATGCACTATGTCGTCCAATCAATTTCAGTTGGAGTTTGATCTATTCTAGCCATCCAAACGCCAATCACAACGAAACAAGCCACTAGATGAACTATGCACGACCTCCTTTACAACGACCTCCCAATTGTCGAGTTGTCAACGATCCACTGTCGAATTATGAAAAACCCTACAATGAACGACCTAGTAAGGTCGCCAGTTTATAGCCAAACCGAGCAACGAAACCATTGTAGATGTAGGTTTCGTTCATTGAGATCTTCCGACTACATATAATACAATAGGATTTGGAGAATTTGAATTTCATCATGGATTTAATCTGTTGACAATCGCCATTAACTCCTAATTATGGGATCTGGAAGGAAAATATATCCTTAGGGTTGAGATGGAGACTGCTAGGGTGAAACACCTCGCACCCTTAACAGTTCACAAAGTAGGGTCATTGTAACAAACCATGGCCATTAATGTCACTCATAAAGGGAATGCATTAATGTCATGAAGCGTTATAGTAGTATATAACAGATAAATTACAAGAATAAATAAATAAAACACAACGGAAGATAAAACTTATTTCATAGCATCATAACTTCAAAACAAGCTTACATGAGTAATCTCCAAAAACCATTACAACAGGATCAATTGTCTTTTCCAAAAAATTTAAAGTACATAAAGAAGCAAATACTTAAATAATATAAATGCATAAATCCCCACTGAGCATAAGCAAAGCCATAAAGATGAGAGAGTCCAAAGCGATACATCTACTCTCTTCAAGCAACTGAAAGAAATCGGCACTAAGCTGTAGTATTCCCTCCTTGCAAACCTGAGGGGGGGGGGGAAGGAAAGAAAAGAGGTGGAAACAAAACGGGTCAGACATAAAGTCTGGCGAGTCCGGTAATTTTAACAAATAATAGGTAAGGTAAATGATCAAGACATAAATAGGCATCATGATATGGCTGTAACATAGATAAGGTAGATAAAAGGATGGACAAGATGATTCCGTTCCTAAGTACTAAGACAATCCTACACCTTGGCTAAGCGAACAACCCTCCAAGTACTAACCCCGAAGACCGAAGTCAACATCAGACTAGCACCCAAAGGACTATCCGACTCAACCAACATGTATTTCGTTACACCGCACTTTTGCTAAGTTACACCACATTACTTAATTACACCGCACATCTACTAGTCTTTATTTACTAAAGGTTGATCCCTTCCCACTAACTGTACCCACATGACAAACTTGGTATTTACTTGTACCTAGCTGCTATCGTAGGTGCCGGCTTGCTCCTACCACCGCTAAGGTACCCTTACCCTACCCATTCGATTGACTCACTAAACCCCGTAGGCACCCGTGCTGGCCCCACAGTGGGGTGTATCACTCCCCAAAATGGCAACCCCGATACCAACATAAAATGCACAGCCATACCTACACGATGCAACAACGTCTTACCTACCAGCCCAGACCCATGCACACACATGAACCCGTTGGACTTGCGTTGCCACCGCTATTCACGTTTTGACCTCTTACATTCAAGTCCAGTAAGCGTGCCCCCAATCCCGGCCTAGTACCGGGCCCAATTAGATACTCAAACGGGTTACTGGTTGAAACGGGTCCCCCATCCGACACAAGCCTCCCACCTATGCTTGGTCCCCACTAGGTTTTTCTCCCATTTAACCATTTTAATTTAAATGTCCATGTTTTACACATGCTATGGTTAAGTCCATACTTACATGTCATAATTTACATGTCTTATCTTATACCGGTTAAGTCCATATTTACATGTCATAATTTACATGTCACCCCACTTAACCCTCTAACCATACCCATGTCTTATTATGGTTAGTATTCCTTAATTCATTCCTTATGACGAACGATGCATGACCTCCCACATTAGACCGAACGCTTTGTGGCCGCTGGATTTGTCGGGCGGTTCCGGGCAGTCTTACGCCACAAACCGGGTCTAACCTCGTGTTATTAACCATTGCGCCTACAATTCATTCCTTTGACCTCTCACATTAGACGTCCAATTGTGGCAGCTGGATTTGCTGGGCGGTTCTGGGCAGTCTTACGCCACAATTGCGCCTAACCTCGTGTCAAAGGTTTATTAATAATCGTATTTCACCCATACCCAATTTTCATGTCATGTATATCTAATTAAACATATAATCATGTTTATAATATTGCCTATTCCAAATTGTCACTAATTACATATTAATTAGCCTCAATTACAAATTTACAATTATAGGCAATTTCATCAGTTCCATGTAATTCGTACCCAAATATGCCAATTTCACATATTATCCAATTATCCAAAATATCCAATAATATCCAATTTTCCATATTTCACATATTCCCATCGTTCCCACGTATTTGCATTCGCGCGTATTTTTAACATAGGCTCGAAGGTAGCCTAGATCCAAAAATAAAAGGAATAGGGATAAGAAGAGAGAATCAAATCACAGAAAATTGGAATTAACACAACATCATGAAATTAAGGGGCATGTAAACTGGCATAGAGGCATAATGACAGATTCAACATGAATAAACTGATAAAGGTATGAACTTTACATAGAAACATAGGCATATGATGACATGAATCAAAAAGGCGAAGACTTGGATGAGATTTAAATTACATACATACATATGAATCCTCTTTACAACTTCATCATGTTACTTTTAATCCCATTATATTGTGAAAATCACTGTACTCGCCTTTCGTGGTAAAAGAATAGAATTATGCACTGAAATTGGTGTAGAAATGTTGCGGTGTTGCTGATTTATCTTCTTGAATTGTTGTAGAAGCTCTAATCTTTAATTTGAGTTGAAGTTGAACACTTGATATTTGATTTAGAGGCGGCGGCTAGGGTTTAAGAGAGAATTTGACAGCATAATGGTGTCATAGATAATATTTTATGAATTAGGGTTAGGTCTTAAGGTGTATATATAAATGTCTAGGATCGATTAGAGCTCTTAGATTAACCCAGAAATCATCAGGACCACTCAGATGCAACATCAGCCCTTAGCGCGAATCGGGCCACGGGTTGATAGCCAAACACCCTGGATCGACCCTAGTCGACCCACCAGGGCACGAGTCGACTCCAAAAATGGTGCGGTTCGGCTATTCTCCCTCCCGATTTGCTATTTTGAACTTTTTTGAATATTTATTTATTTAATTTTTATATATATATATATATATTTCTCTCATATGGATACAAACTTCAAGGCTTAATAACATCTTCATAAGGTATCCGTTTTGTGCAAACCAAATGTCTATCTTGACCCAAAATTTTGAGACGAACATAATAGCGCAACCCATTTCACTTAATTCTTCTTCTAAAAATTAAGTATACTTTAATTTGTGAATTTTAATGATATAAAATTATGGGGTGTTACATTCTCCCCTCCTTAAAGGATTTCGTCCCCGAAATCTCCAAGTTAAGAAGAATGTTGCCTACCATCCAATCATCCATCTAATCAACCATCATCCACAAGCATCCATTGTCCTTAAAAGATTTCTAATGTTATATGAACATATGCAAA
Organism: Allium sativum; assembly: GCA_030737875.1. NCBI lineage: Eukaryota > Viridiplantae > Streptophyta > Magnoliopsida > Asparagales > Amaryllidaceae > Allium > Allium sativum. Next base: position 740,987,910 of record CM060916.1, on the reverse strand, counting down.
AGTGTGTGTGTATGTTCCTTATCTAATGCAAATATCAGGCGGTCCACTGATTCAGTCGACCTCCTTAATGCAAATAATGATAGTGCCATATATCCACCATGTATGCAAAGAACCTTATACATATCATTACTACATGTGTGCACAACCATTCATTTAAATGAAACATCCATATGATACACACATTCAACGTACATTCATTTTACTAAATACATCCATTTATATGCAATATGAAAGTGACTGAGCCGATATAGTGCCTAAAGTGTGTGTATATGCATCCACGAGCAACCACTAGCAAACACTTGCAGCCACATGCATCCACCATACATAACATGTCTCAAACACATGTTTCAACCATAGGACTACCCTATCTAAAGGTCAAAGATACTGGCGAGAGGACATACTAAAGATAGAACAAGTACAAGCTAAGCGATAAAGGAGAAATTAAAAGACATACCCTCGAAAAGAAAAGGGTACAATGAACGCATATTCTCTTTCGTCTCCCAAGTAGCGTCGCTCTCATTTCCCCATTGCACTTTGACTAGCTTGACCTCTCGATTCCTCAACTTCTTAATCTTCGACCCAAGAATGCATGTAGGAGCTCGTCAAATCGTCGCATCACGCTCTATTTCCACCTCTCTAAGCAAGCTCTTCCAAAACTCGCTAGTAAAGATAGGATCGCGATGGCTCACTATGCTAGAAGGAACACCGTGCAAACAAACTATCTCTCGAATGTATACGGAGGCTAACCATGAAGCAGTCCTCTTACTCTTCACGGGAATGAAATGGGCGCTCTTAGTAAGTCTGTCTACCATGACCCAAATCCCCGTATTACCCTTCCTCGATCTTGGTAACCCATCAACAAAGTCCTTCGAAACACTCTCCCACTTCCATTGTGGGACCTCCAATGGGTGAAGCAACCCACCGGGCTTCTTTTGCTCTGCTTTTACTTGCTGGCACACCAAGCATCTAGCGACAAACTCAGCCACATCCCTCTTCATACCGGCCCAAAAGTAAACTCGTCTCATGTCCATGTACATCTTATCCCCGTTGGGATGAATGGTCATCTTCAAACGATGTGCATCATCAAGAATGGTCTTCCTCAAGTTCTCGTCTCGTGGTACACAAAGTCTACCGTCCCTACGTAACCAACCCTTATCATCTAAGGTATACCTGCTGAGATGGCTCGATGACTCCCCCCTTATGAGCTTCTCTACTAACTCAACCAACTGTGGGTCATCTCGCTGTGCCTCACCAATCCATCCCAAAAGTGTAGGTCTGACCTCTAAGGATGCTAGCAAACCGGGTACAAAGTCAATGGAAGGTCTAAAGTCAAACGTAGAGATGAACTCTAAGCTTCGTCGCTCAACAAACAACGGACTCAAGGACAATCTTTTCCTACTTAAGGCGTTTGCTACCACGTTACCCTTGCCAGGGGTATATGCTATCTCGAAATCGTAGGACGCTAAGAATTCCATCCACCTTTGCTGCCTTAAGTTCAAGTCCTTCTGAGAGAACAAGTATTTTAGCGATTTGTGGTCTGTGAACAATTCCAATTTCTCGCCAAGAAGATAATGGCGCCAAGACTTAAGAGCAAAAACAATAGTGGCCAATTCTAGGTCATGTGTAGGGTAATTTTTCTCATGCACTCTCAACTGCCTTCCTCCATAGGCTATTACCCTCCCCTCTTGCATTAAGACTGCGCCTAGTCCTGTCCCACAAGCATCGGTATAAACGGTAAATGGCTCACTCCCATCTGGCAACACTAAGACCGGGGATGTGGTCAAAGCTCTTTTTAAACATTGGAACGCATCATCACAATCTACGTCCCACGTGAAAACTAGGTTCTTATTCGTCAAGCGTGTCAATGGAGCTGATATCTTTGCAAAGTCCTTGATAAACTTCCTATAGTAGCCAGCCAACCCCAAGAAACTTCTCACCTCGGTAGCATTTTTAGGGACCTTCCAATCTTGGATGGCCACCACCTTCGCAGGATCCACAGCTATCCCTTCTTTGGAAACCACGTGCTCTAAGAATCGCACTTCCTTCCTCCAAAAGTGACATTTAGAAAATTTAGCTTTAAGGTTATGCGCTCGAAGGGTCTCCAACACTTCCCTAAGATGTAGGGCATGCTCTTCCTCGCTCTTATAAAAGATCAAGATGTCATCCACAAAGACCACCACGAATTTATTAAGGTACTCCCTAAACACCCTACTCTTCAAGTCAACAAAGTATGCGGGGGCGTTTGTCAAACCGAAGGGCATCACAAGCCACTCATAGAAACCGTCCGGAGTCCTAAAGGCAGTCTTGTCTATGCTATCCTCGGCCACTCTCAATTGATGGAAACCAGTGGCTAAGTCCAACCGCGAAAACACTGAGGCGCCAACTAACTGATCGAAGAGATCGTCAATCCTCGGCAGTGGGTTCCTATTCTTCTTAGTTCAGCTTATTAAGTTCTCTATAGTCCACACAAAGTCTAAGGGACCCATCCGCCTTCGTGGCAAATACTACTGGAGCACCCCACTCCGATATACTACGTCTTATGAACCCCTTCTCAAGCAACTCCCCTACTTTCTTATTGAGTTCCCTCCTCTCACGAGGAGCCATGTGGCGTACTGGCAGAGATACGGGTTTTGCATTGTCTACAAGATAAATACGAAAGTCTATCTCACGTTTTGGGGGTAGACCCCTCACCTCATCGAAGACATCAACATATTCACGGACTATACGAACAGAATGTAAATCATCATTGGATGCGTCAAGTGACTCAAGATAACTAAGCATCACCGATCCTCTAGGGTCACAAGAAATATCAAGGGTCTTTCCACTACGAGTCAACAATTTTACTACCCTTCGTTCACAATCTAGGATGGCACCATGTCTGGCTAGCCAATCCATCCCTAGAATCAACCCATAGCCCATGAAACCAAGCACAAAAGCATTACATTCAAAACCAACGCCTGAGATAGACAAACTCAAATCCCTACAAACCATGGATAAATGAGCCGACCCACCAATAGGATTTAAGACTATAATGGGATCCACAACGAGACTAGTATTTAAGTGCAGTGTTTCAACTAATGATGTAGAGATAAACAAATGTGATGCGCCAGAATCGAATAAAGTACGAACAGGATGATCAAACAAGAAAATCAAACTTTCGACAGAAATTTTTCTACCTTCTTCCTGCCTCGGAGCCATGAGAGCATGAACCTGCCCTCCCGAAGTAGATCCTGGCCTCTGCCCTTGCTTCTTAGGACAGTTCTTGACAGCATGACCTGGATCACCACAATGATAACAAGCGAACTTCTTCTTCTTCCTACAATCTTTCTTCAAATGGCCGGGTATCCCATAGTTGTGACACTTCCTCTTTTCTTTACCACCTTTCTTTTGTTGTTGGGCTTTCTTTGGATCCTCCTTCTTATCTTGCAGCCTAAAAGTACTTACACCCTTCTCTTCTTCATGCATGTATGCCATATCAACAAGCTTTTCATACGTAGCCCCCATTGGAATGTGGGACATAGCCAAACTGTGAAGCGGTTCATTTAGGCCCTTTGCAAACCTCAAGGCCTTCTTGTGAGGCGTATTCACCAACTCTAGTCCAAATCTCGCTAACTTATTAAATTCGGTCACATACTCCTTCACGGTCAAGTTTTTCTGCTTCAGTGTCAAGAACCTCTCCATGTACATACTCTCCTCAGCTTGAGTAAGGAATTTCAACTCAAACCTTCCCCTAAAATCTGCCCACGTCTCTACAGCACGCTCTCCATTAGTAACCTCCCACCCAAAACGAAGCTTCGTCCTTCATCAACCAAGCAGCCAATTGGACCTTCTTACAATCATCCAAATCGAAAATGCCAAATAGATCCTCCGCTTCTTTCAACCAATTTCTAGCTTCAACGAACGTTTCAGACCCACTAAAAGGTTTTCCATCCATCGGACGAAAGTCTTTACATATCTTGGAGAAAGCATCTCCAGGCGGAGGAATGACTGGAGCTGGGGGAGGAGGAGGAGGAACGTCGGCCGGACCCGCGGCAGCGGCCCTAGCCTCGAGATATTGATGAAACCAACCGGGTACATGAACACCCTCTGGTATCTCAGATGCTCCAAACATGCTAAAAAGAAAAAGAAAGAGTTTCAAAACAAGGGAAGAGAAAGAGAGATGTATGGCTTGCGAGGATTATGCTCTTTAAAGTAAACTTTCCTTGAAAATAGCTTCTTTAAAACAAGTTTTTGAAAATACTTTCTATGAAAATAATACTTTTTAAAACACTTTTCAAAACTTTTTATCTGTTCTTGTAACCGTAGCTCTGATACCACGTGTAACACCCCATGGCCATTAATGTCACTCACAAAGGGAATGCATTAATGTCATGAAGAGTTATAGTAGTATAGAACAGATAAATTACAAAAATAAATAGATAAAACACAGCGGAAGATAAAACTTATTTCATAGCATCATAACTTCAAAACAAGCTTACATAAGTAGTCTCCAAAAACAATTACAACAAGATCAATTGTCTTTTCCAAAAACTTCAAAGTACATAAAGAAGCAAATACTTAAATAACATAAATGCATAAATCCCTACAGAGCATAACCAAAGCTATAAAGATGAGAGAGTCCAAAGCGACACATCTACTCTCTTCAAGCAACTGAAAGAAATCGGCACTAAGCTGTAGTATTCCCTCCTTGCAAACCTGAGGGGGGAGGGGGGGGGGGGGGGGAGGGGAGGAAAGAAAAGAGGTGGAAACAAAACGGGTCAGACATAAAGTCTGGCGAGTCCAGTAATTTTAACAAATAATAGGTAAGGTAAATGATCAAGACATAAATAGGCATCATGATATGGCGGTAACATAGATAAGGTAGATAAAAGGATGGACAAGATGATTCTGTTCCTAGGTACTAAGACAATCCTACACCTTGGCTAAGCGAACAACCCTCCAAGTACTAACCCCGAAGACCGAAGTCAACATCAGACTAGCACCCAAAGGACTATCCAACTCAACCAACATGTATTTCGTTACACCGCACTTTTCCTAAGTTACACCACATTACTTAATTACACCGCACATCTACTAGTCTTTATTTACTAAAGGTTGATCCCTTCGCAGTAACTGTACCCACATGACAAACTTGGTATTTACTTGTACCTAGCTGCTATCGTAGGTGCCGGCTTGCTCCTATCACCGCTAAGGTACCCTTACCCTACCCATTCGATTGACTCACTAAACCCCGTAGGCACCCGTGCTGGCCCCACAGTGGGGTGTATCACTCCCCAAAATGGCAACCCCGATACCAACATAAAATGCACAGCTATACCTACACGATGCAACAACGTCTTACCTACCAGCCCAGACCCATGCACACACATGAACCCGTTGGACTTGCGTTGCCACCGCTATTCACGTTTTGACCTCTTACATTCAAGTCCAGTAAGCGTGCCCCCAATCCCGGCCTAGTACCGGGCCCAATTAGATACTCAAACGGGTTACTGGTTGAAACGGGTCCCCCATCCGACACAAGCCTCCCACCTATGCTTGGTCCCCACTAGGTTTTTCTCCCACTTAACCATTTTAATTTAAATGTCCATGTCTTACACATGCTATGGTTAAGTCCATACTTACATGTCATAATTTACATGTCTTATCTTATATCGGTTAAGTCCATATTTACATGTCATAATTTACATGTCACCCCACTTAACCCTCTAACCATACCCATGTCTTATTATGGTTAGTATTCCTTAATTCATTCCTTATGACGAACGATGCATGACCTCCCACATTAGACCGAACGCTTTGTGGCCGCTGGATTTGTCGGGCAGTTCCGGGCAGTCTTACGCCACAAACCGGGTCTAACCTCGTGTCGTTAACCGTTGCGCCTACAATTCATTCCTTTGACCTCTCATATTAGACGTCCAATTGTGGCAGCTGGATTTGCCGGGCGGTTTCGGGCAGTCTTACGCCACAATTGCGCCTAACCTTGTGTCAAAGGTTTATTAATAATCGTATTTCAACCATACCCAATTTTCATGTCATGTATATCCAATTAAACATATAATCATGTTTATAATATTGCTTATTCCAAATTGTCACTAATTACATGTTAATTAGCCTTAATTACAAATTTACAATTATAGGCAATTTCATCAATTCCATGTAATTCATACCCAAATATGCCAATTTCACATATTATCCAATTATCCAAAATATCCAATAATATCCCATTTTCCATATTTCACATATTCCCATTGTTCCCACGTATTTGCATTCGCGCGTATTTTTAATATAGGCTCGAAGGTAGCCTAGATCCAAAAATAAAAGGAATAGGGATAAGAAGAGAGAATCAAATCACAGAAAATTGGAATTAACACAACATCATGAAATAAAGGGGCATGTAAACTGGCATAGAGGCATAATGACAGATTCAACATGAATAAACTGACAAAGGTATGAACTTTACATAGAAACATTGGCATATGATGACATGAATCAAAAAGGCGAAGACTTGGATGAGATTTAAATTACATACATACATATGAATCCTCTTTACAACTTCATCATGTTACTTTTAATCCCATTATATTGTGAAAATCACCGTACTCACCTTTCGTGGTTAAAGAATAGAATTATGCACTGAAATTGGTGTAGAAATGTTGCAGTGTTGCTGATTTATCTTCTTGAATTGTTGTAGAAGCTCTAATCTTTAATTTGAGTTGAAGTTGAACACTTGATATTTGATTTAGAGGCGGCGGCTAGGGTTTAAGAGAGAATTTGACAGCACAATGGTGTCATAGATAATATTTTATGAATTAGGGTTAGGTCTTAAGGTGTATATATAGATGTCTAGGATCGATTATAGCTCTTAGATTAACCCAGAAATCATCAGGACCACTCAGATGCAACATCAGCCCTTAGCGCGAATCGGGCCACGGGTTGACAGCCAAACACCCTGGATCGACCCCTAGTCGACCCAGCGGTTCGGCTATTCCCCCTCCCGATTTGCTGTTTTGAACTTTTTTGAATATTTATTTATTTAATTTTTATATATATCTATATATATATTTCTCTCATATGCATACAAACTTCAAGGCTTAATAACATCTTCATAAGGTATCCGTTTCGTGCAAACCAAATGTCTATCTTGACCCAAAATTTTGAGACGAACATAATAGTGCAACCCATTTCACTTAATTCTTCTTCTAAAAATTATGTATAATTTAATTTGTGAATTTTAATGATATAAAATTATGGGGTGTTACAGTCATGCTAAGAAATGTGAAGCGTTATAAGTATAAACTATAAAGACATATATCATAGAGAATAATGACATAAAATAATAAGCACAGAAGAAACATTTTTAAAACTGAAAAAGATAATATTTATATCAAAAACCACTTATTCATTTCAGTCTCAAACCATAAACTACCACATGTCTCATGAAAATAACAACTCAGTCACAAACATATGATGACCTGTTATACACCACTAGTGCTCATAACCAAAATTTTGCGCTATCAAAGCACCTGATCAATGTAAAGCAATTTTAAGAGAAAGAAATAGTTGAAAAGAAGAGAAAGGAGAAATAAGAGAAGGAAATAAAAGAGAAATACGAAAGAAGAGAACAAACTGAGCACAATCACAGAATCCATCGTATATCTCACAATGCATTAGATAATGTATAATAGTAACAATCAAAGACATAAAACTGACGAGACAGTAATGACTATATAAACTAGATAATCATAGTACATAGGCTCATAAAATTATACAAAATAAGAATAGAGTTTATACAAGAGATAAATAAACCCACACTAATTACGTGTCTCTAATAAGAATATATAACACCATCGAGAGTCTACAGTGATACATAGCGCAATAAACAAGGTTACAAGTATAAATATGTAAAATGTAGCCTCGTGCTAATCCACCTGCACAACTCCGAATAATATCTGAACCATTCACCTGGTCTGCTTATCAGCATCGTCGATGAGCACCCACGGTAATAAGGGGAAATAAAACCATGGGTCAAACAAAAGTCTAGTGTGAACGATAATAATTCTCAAAGTACTATAAAAGTGATAATAGTATATATGGCGTGAAGGGTATAGAGAATCATATATGTCTCGCCCCTACATCAACGAAGTTAGCACATAACAATTGGTTTATGTTATACTTGATAAATTTTATATACGAAGGGTGTGATAAATTTCTAAGTACTAATGATGACAAATAAATAAACAGCCATAGCATCCATCGTCCATCCTCACGTTCACTCACTCAATTTGTTGGATATACAATAACGCTCGATTTCCATGATACTTGAATCCATGCCACTCAGTTGGCTAGGACCGAGGTTGTACCTACTTGTACATCCTAAGGTAAGAAGCCATTTGGTCCAGTGAATGCCATAAGTCTCTCATCATCATAAACCAAGAGGACCAATCTGACCCAAACGAACATCACACCCACTACCCCCTCTTTAGGAGTAACCACTAAGACCGTGTGTTATGTGTTATCGATAATCCCTTTACACATGTTCTCCGTAGTAGAATCCATCTCTAGACTGTTCATAAGACTGACGTTGAAGTCGATCAATAAGTGGGTTATCCCCGACCAACTATATTGCCGTAAGACCACATTGACTGCCCTTCAAGTCATAACAATCATGTATCATCCCATCCTCATATGAGAGTCATCTCAATAGGACTTAATGTCGTATTTTCTGCATGTCGGAGAAAACCAATCCGTCGCAGCAGCCTTACTCTCCATCCTGGAATTGTCGTCGTCGAATGATGCATCACTACATAAAAACACTACATCCTCGCCTCAAGCCAAAGCCACCGATCGAATAGCCATTATATCGAGATGACTATCAAACGAACCATCATGTCTTGTTCCTAGAAGTCACACTTCGTCCATGTCAAATTGACCAAAACGGTTAATAACAATAGTACTCGACATCGACTAGCTACTTCATAGTAATCGATATCGACTACTCGAATCGCCTATTTAACCAAAATTACTTATACATGCTCCTAATAAAAGAATCCAGCATTTGTTGCGAAATCCAGCTCATCGTCAAGTCATTCCTTCGTTTTCAGATATGCCACCAAGTTCTAGTATCGCTCCGTGTTTAAATTCGTCGCTAAGCTCCAATGTTGCTTCGTCGTTGAATCCATCCATGCGATCTGAAGCTCCTCCAAGAATTTATCTTGTCTATTCGAGACTATCATCCTTGTGCGCTCAATCATTGCACATCAGCATATGTGTCTGATCGATAAGCACCCCAAACTCTAATGAAAAATATTTCCTAAGACTAGATCGTTTACAAGCGACATTTCAAACTAAACTAAGTAAATAATTCAACCATGCAACCAATAGTCATCTAAATTTCTAAACTAGCATACAAGCATTCATAATAGCAAAAATAAATTAAATGGAACCTATCTGTAGAAGTCAAAGTGTAATAAGTGTCCAAATAACATATATCTAACAATGTAGTCAAAACAGTGCGCAATAGCGCAAACAGGTAAATAGCGCAAATAGATAAAAATGTGACAATCAAGTTAAATCTGCTTAAGCCACTATTTAATATTTTTATTTATTATTTAGTAGGTCCGGTCATCCTAAATATTATGTTTTGTAGTTAGAAAATAGTTTAAAAAATCGAATCCACATCGTACGAACAAATAGATTCTAATGAAAGATAATATTACTCACCTTAGCCAAATCAGTACAAACTAGCTCTAAAATGTAGAGCATGCCAATACGACTCCGTAGAGATAAACGACGTCCAATTTTGGTCTCACATGAGAAAGATATCGCATATGTAAGATTCATGGTTTTTTTCTTTATAATTACATTAGTTTAAACTATCATTAGCAATCCTTAGTTACCTAACTAATGCTTAATTATCTTCTCCAACTCGTGTACGATACAGGGAGACATAGTCGTGCATATCCTCATCTTTCATCGCCATATTCTCTTGATTCCCCCAACAGTTATGTGCCCCATCTTCGCTATGAGTCTGTCTTTGTCTCCTCTCTGCTCCAGTGCCCGAATGATTGGACTCGGTCCTATGGGTCAAAATCCAACCTGCCATACCCCGTTTATAACAACCAGAATTTTGGCGCTAATTAATTTAGTTATCTCATTAAATCTTGAAAATGAAATTTTTGCAAATGATGAAATTTAACCATGAAAGCTGCAACATTGCGTTCGTGATGGAATTCTGGTCAACTTTCATGTTTGGAACTTTGCGAACGGAGTCCATATGAAAAACCTACGTACGAATTACAAAAATGAACGGAAAATAATAATATAAAATGTATATATAGTAATAGATTAATTACCGTACCCTACCACTATCAAGTCGACTAGAGTGATCGACCGACGGTCGATAGGGCAGTCGACTACTTGGTTGACCTCCTAGTCGATAGCAGAAGGTGGCGGCTAGGGTTAAAGGTAATAAAAGGTTATTTTAACGGATGGATCCTTATTTAATTAAATCTAACAGTCTAGGATCATTTCTACGGCTATAAATAAAGGGCTAGATTCTCCGTTCTCTTATTCATATTTTCTAGAGGCAGCAACGAAGCTCTGCCATTTTTCAGTCCTCCAATCTCTTATAAAACATAAATTATAAACACATACAAATCATATTTACAAGATTGGAGCGATTATATTCGGATTTATGAAAAAGAGGTGGTTATTCGCTTAGGTAATTTATATATTTGGATTTCATTCTTCTTTTCCTATTCTTCTTTCAGGTCTACAAATCTAAATCTTTGTTTGTGAATCCCCTTTGAAATAAATTGTAGATCTATAGGATTTGGGAATTTTAGGCCTAAAACCTATGTCAGATTCAAGTTGGGATAGCTTTAAGGTGAGTGGAAAATTATATACATTGTTTATAATAAAATTATATAATCTGTTTGTGTTGAATTTGAGTTATATGCCTAAAAGTTTATTAGATTTGTTTGTTCTTATCAAATCTGAAGTAATATGTTTATAGTTTGGATACAGATTTATAGGGCTTTTATTTAATAAGAATATATAGCCTGCAGTTGTTCTTAGATTTGTTTGTGGTTAATCTAAACACCTTGGATCTGGAAATCAGTCTCAAAAACTATTGTTAGATTTGTAGTTTTATTCCAGATTCATAGAAATTGGATGTTGAATTGTAATTAAATGTCGTTTTGGTTAAATTAATAATAATCATGTTTGTGTTTGATATTGTTAATGGTTTTATGAGGTTATTGTAGTTTTGTCCTTTTTGTTCTTTTTGCAATAAAGGAGATTCTCTGAAATCTAGGAGGAATATAAGATGCGCAAATTCACGTACTTTGTACGTAGTTTGCAACATCCATTCTAAATAAAATATTAACATGATGCCTTGTGATTTGAAATGTGTCAGTTTTACTCCTTTAAAATAGTTGGATAAAATATACAATAATTACAGTAAATAGCCTTCTATAAGATTTTGAATCTAAAAATAAGATTAAACACAAAAAGGGTTATTTTGGTCATTAGTTTAGACCCAAAAATCAATATGGAATTAGTTGCTATAATAAAAAGGTCGTAAATAAGGTAATAAGTATTGTAATCATATGTGCTTGGGGAAATGCATTGAATAGGATAAATATGCCTAAATGGTTACAAATAAAATTGGTATTTAGGAATAGAGATCTCTAACTCCAACTAAGGATAAATAAATAGTAAACTTTTATATATATATATATATATATATATATGTATATTCAGATAAGAATTAAATGGAATTAAATTTGTAGTAATATTTGGGAGTTACAATAATTTGATTATAATAAAAAGGGATTGATGTAAATAACGTTTAACAGGGTAATGAAATGCCTTAGAAAAATATGACCTTTGGTGTCATAATTGGAAGATTGTCTAGATAATTGAAATAAATGGAATTTAAAAGGGGAATCAATGGGAATTTATTTGCATAGTAATTGTTGGTTTTTCTCAATCAAATTTAGCATCGAAAACAAAATTTTAAAACCCAAAAATTCAAGATCCAAACAAAATGAATAAATCAAGTGTTAGCACCAATTCGATTTATAAAACCAAGACGCCGATTGAAAAACTCGAATGTAAGAAATCACGAATGCTACCCAAATCGGATGGTGTCTCTACAGTGTTCACGTACATTTCTTCGAGATCGTCTTACGAATTCGAAGAAAAGGAATAGGAGGTACTATCAAAGAACAATTTCCTCTCCTTTTGATTTCGGATTTCGTTTTGTTGTGTGTGTTTCGAAAGAGGGAGTCGCCTCCTTTTTAAAATAAATGATAAGAAAATCAAAGGAATAAAATACGGTATACCAATTCTAACGCAAATAAAATGTCAACCATTTGATATTTTATTTGTTCAAAGAATGGTTCTCCATTTAAACGTTCTAAGTGTTTGACACTATAGGTTATTACAACGTTGGAAACAATTTTAAATTATATTTAAAAATATAAACAGTGAGCGACATCTAGTAACACATCGTTGTTACCCAGGTTATAATAAAATCAATATTTTGATACAACCTTTTTTGTGACTAATATCTCAATGTAATTTAATCCTTTTAACAATCATATCCAAGATTAAACTCAACGCATGAAATGTATCATCTTCTTTATAATTTAATCCTTTTATCTTGATCTATGAGTAGACTATATAAAAAAATCAATATTCGAGCACGCCCATGCATTTTATAGCCATACTCAATCAAGAGGCTCATGGATACTCTACTTATGTTGTAGAGTTAAATTCCATCTAAACCATTCATATTATTTAATCGATTTAAGATGTACCCAATAATCATCTTTATCATCTACCTTGTTAAGAGTAACTTTTGATGATATCAAAGCACAAGATCCTTGAATAAAAATATAATGATTTCAGGTCTGAGGGCCATTAGATCATTGTCACTATGAGAATTACTTATGACACTATTATCATGCTCCATGAAGTTTTCTCACGTTGGGTTTGCCTAATACACTGTTCTCTAACACGTATTTATGTATTGACATTAATATTTATATATTAATGATCAGTGAGATATGAGCATCAGTCAATCAACATGTTAGTCTCTGTGTTTCATTGTTGTCCTAATTACAATAAAACTTGATTAGGACATTTAATAATCATAATACTTATCATATTATATAATCTCATGTTCAAATCACTTACTTGAAGCTATATAATTCTGTATTATTATTCTAAGGACTTCTATTATGTTAATATTTATATTACGCAGTAAATATAACATAATAAAATCTTTTATTCAAATAAAACATAACATCAATAATGTCATTCAATCGCATTAAATAGATTGCCTCTAGGGCACAAGCTCTAACAATATCCACTTGCACTAGAGCCAATCGCTCATGTATCATATACCCATGAAACTAGTGTGACTATCATTCTTCTGCTGCGACAAAGCTTTAGTCAATGGGTTTGCACCATTATTATATGTTGGTACTTTGCAGGTATGTATATCTACTCTATCAACAATTTCACGAGTTAGATGATACTGCCTAACTATGTGTTTGGATCGATGATGTGACCTAGGTTTCTTGGACTGTACAATGGCCCCCATTATTATCACAATAAAGATCTATTGGATCAACAATGGATGAAACAATACTAAGTTCAGTAATGAACTTCTTGATCCAAACAACCTCCTTAGAAGCTTTAGAAGCAGCAATGTATTCAGCCTTCATTGTCGAATCAATGATTGTTTCTTGCTTTGAACTTTTCCAGCTTACAACACCACCATTAAGGAAAAACACATAACTTGACTGTGACTTACAGTCATCTTTATCAATCTAGAAACTACCATCTGTGTAACGTTTTACCACTAATTTCTCTTCACCTCTATATATCAAGATTAGTCTTTAGTCCTTTTAAGGTACTTAAGGATGTTCTTGACTGCTGTCCAATGACTTTCACCTGGATTAGGTTGGAATCTACTTGTCAAACTTAAGCGTATGAGACATCTGGATGAGTACATAACATTGCAAACATGATTGATCCAATTATCGAAGTATAAGGGACCATTCTCATGCGTTCCTTATCATCTTGTGATTTAGGACATTGAGTCTTAGAGAGTGTTATACCTTGTGACATGGGTACATGTCCTCTCTTCGCCTCTTGCATGCCAAACATTTTTAGCACTTTGCCAATTTATGTACTCTGCCTTATGCCAATTAACTTTCTTGATCAATCTCTATAGATCTTGATACCTAAGATATAGGTTGCCCCTCCCAAGTCTATCATGTAGAAACTTTTTCCCAACCACGTCTTCACCACTTATAATGAACTAACATCATTCCCAATAAGTAATATGTCATCAACATATAATACTAGGAATATAATGTTACTCCTATTAACTTTCCTGTATACACAAGTTCATCTTCATTCTTAATGAAGCCAAACTCTTTGACTATTTAATCAAAACGAAGATTCCAGCTTTGAGATGCTTGCTTTAATCCATAAGTTGATCATTGTAGCTTACATACTTTCTTATCATCTTTTGGATTGACAAAACCCTCGGGTTGTGTTATGTACACATCCTCGATAAGGTTCCCGTTAAGGAAGGCAGTTTTGACATCCATTGCCAGATTTCATAATCGTAAAAGGCTGTAATTGCAAGTATAATCCTAATGGATTTAACCATTGCCACTGGGGAGAAGGTTTCATCATAGTCAACTCCTTAAACTTGTTTGAAACCTCTTGCCACCAATTGGCCTTTATAGGTTTGTACTTTACCATCCATGTCAGTTTTCTTCTTGAAACCCACTTACACCCGATTGATTTTATGCCTTCAGGTGGATCAACCAAAATCCACATTTGGTTAGTGTTCACGGAATCCATTTCAGACTTCATGGCTTCAAGCCATTTCTCAGATTCTGACCCATTTATAGCTTCTTGGTAAGAAGGAGGCTCATCGTGGTTTATGAGTATCACGTCTCCAGTTTCAGTCATAAGAAATTTGAAATATCTATTAGGCTCATGATGTATTCTACCAAATCTACGAATATCTTGTGTAATTTGAGCTGGTTCAGTTTGCATAATTTGTGGTTCCTGTTTAATTTCTAGTTCAATGGTATCTTATGGTTCTCAAATCTCTTCGAGCTCTACTTTATTCCCAACGGTACTTTTAGAGACAAGCTCTCTTTCCAAAAAAATTATAGTTCAAGCAAGAAACACTTTATTCTCATAAGGTTTGTAGAAATAATATATTTTTGTTTCTTTTGAATATCCCACAAAATAACACTTATTAGATTTGGGTCCAAGCTTGTCAGAAGAAGACGTCTAACAAACGCCTCACGTCCTCAAATCTTCATAAAAGACACATTAGGACATTTCCCAATTCATATCTCATATGGCGTCATCATAACCGTTTTAGTCGGAACACGATTAAGTAAGAATGCAACTATTTCAAGGGAATAACCCAAAAGCTTACTGGAAGATCTGTATGAATCGTTATTGATCATAGGATATCTAATAAGGTGCGATTTCTCCTTTCGGACACACCATTCCATGGTGCTCCAGGTGGAATGAGTTTGATATAATTCCACACTCTTTTAGATAGTTACTGGATCTTGGCTTAAATATTCTCCTCCTCGATCTGTTCGAAGAGTCTTTATATTCTTTCTAAGTTGGTTTTGAACTTAATTTTTAAATTCTTTGAACTTTTCAAAGGAATCTGATTTATGTTTCACATAAGATACACATAACCATATCTACTGAAATCATCTGTCAATATAATGAAATAATTAAACCTACACCTAGCTGATGTGCTTATGGGCCTACATACATCACTATGTATAAAGCCTAATACATCACTAGACCGATCACTATGTCCAGTGAAAGGCGCTTTAATCATTTCGCCTAATAGACAATATTTGCATTCTTCATATGATTCGAAATCAAATGAATTCAAAATTCCATCCTTATGGAGTTTTGATATGTGTTTCTCATTTATGTGGCCAAAATGACAATGCCGAAGATATGTTGGATTTAAACCATTGGATTTAATCTGCTTAATATTTACATTACAAACAGGTACATCAAAATTAAGAATATAAAAACCATTAACTAATTCTGCATTTCCATAAAGTATTTCATTCAAATAAAATGAATAGCAACTGTCCTATATTACAAATGAAAATCCAAGCTTGTCCAAACAAGATACGTAAATAATACTTATTTTAGGAAGGCACGTAATAACGATATTTTAATTTTAAAACCAAGCCAATAGGTAGCGATAAATGACAGCTTCCTATGGCCAATGTAGCAACGTTTGCTCCATTTCTAACTCGCAAGTCCACTTCCCCTTTTGTCAAATTTCTACTCTTTTGCATTTTCTGCAAATTCATAAATATATGTGATCCACATCCAATATCTAATACCCAAGATGTAGAAGTAGATAAATTGACGCTTATAACATTTATACCTGATTCAGTTGAAGTCATACTTCCCCTTTTCTTTTTCAGATCTTCTAAATATGCAAAACAATTGCATTTCCAATGACCTAGCTTTCTACAATAGTGACAATCACCTTCTTTTTTGGGAATCAATTTCAAATTTCGATGTCAGTCAAGAAAATTAATTACATTCAATTTATCTTTCTCAAGGACTAACCTAAGTGATAAATTATTGGTGTTGCTGGCCATTTAATACCCGCAGGAGATTAAAAGAATAATGGATAATGAATGATATGGCTGTATACATGTACAAACTATGATATAATTGGTGATTATTCACAGAATAATTATTCATACAACCATACCCAACTTATATGTCCACTCATATGTATGTAAATGCACTCTTATTCATATATATATATATATAATATGTATATATAATTGTGCATGCTTATATAAATATATGCTCCCACTAAAACCAAAATCACTCTATTTTAATATATACACACACACATAAGTGAGCCAAGATCCATATTTTATCATGCATTGAGTTAGCTTTGGCTAATTCCCAAACACAATCTTTTAGATAGACATCTTATATCAATTGTATCACATATATAATTCTTGGATAGCATGATGAACAAACTTTGTTCATTTCCAATTTGAATGCTACCTAGTTAAGTCCAACCCAAGTTTAAACAATTTGAGCATCACAATTACTCTATCGCATGTAACCATAATAAACAGTGCACTTATGCTTTGGCTTAACCCACAACTATTGATTACGACACTAATAAGTGTTATTCTTGGAAGATAACATTTTAGACTTAATATTATTATTCATTTTGAAGGGATTTTATAATTGGAAATGGAAAATCATATTTGTAGTTTAACCATGTGTTATAAAATGGTGTAATAGTAGTGTCTGCTGTATATGTTAGGAGATAAGTATATATACTATAGGCATTGCACAGGTAAGGTACTACAGTATTCAGATACACGCATGTGTATTGGAAATCAGTCCATGCATACATATACAAGTGAAAATTAGGCACACATCCCTAAAAGCAAACTTAATTAGGCTCATATCCCTCTAAACTTTTTATTGTAAACCCACCCCCTATTTTTGCCATCCCTCCTTTTACGTATTTTCTAGAAAAAAAAGTGTGGCAGTCAGTAAAAAAAAATTCCTAAATTCTGGTAATATTCCTGGAAGACCACGTAAAAAAATTGCATACATGTATGCAACTTTTGCAAATAGTTGCACACATGTATGCAACTATTTCTGAAGCTGTTTTCTTTGAAAATTTTGTACCGAAACCTGCATACATGTGTGCAACTATTTGAAATACTTGCACACATGTATGCAAGTATTGCATGAAGAAAACTGAACTGAAATTTTGCCTGCAGATTGTTGCACACTTATATGCAAAAATTTGTATAATTTTCTTACATGTATGAAAAAAAGCCAACACAGATTCAACGATGAAATAATAGCACAGGTGAATGCAAGAATTTCAAATATGTGCATGATTGACGCAAATTACTGCATTTTTCGCTGTTTTCTGTATATATTTTATTTTGATGCATTTTTTGATTTTTTTTATGAGCGGAATTTTTGGGCGAGTACATGTTTAATTTAAATACGAATTTGCGTGATTTTTTTATATTTTTGATGAACTTTCGAAAAATAGGGACCTAATTTATAATAAGTTTATGACTGGATGTGAGCCTAATTTTGAAACTTAACAGGGACCTGTAAACAACGCACCCTATATACAAAGCATGCTTATACAAGAGAAAATAATATTCATTGTTGATTCAAAAATCTAGAAGATATACCTATTATATATGTACTTGTAGATATATCATATATACGGATTACTTTTAAGGCACAATAGTATGTTAGCACAACAGCCTACAAGATACATACACTACAACAAAATGACCCTATCACAACGGTGGAAAACAGTTGTAAAAGACTTTTTACAACGGTGGAGCCACCGTCGTCTATTAAGAAGTTGTAATAGACTGAAATCTTTTACAACTTTTATACACCGTTGCGACACCGTTGTTAAATGTACATTTTACAACTGTTTTCCACCGTTGTATTAATACATATTACAACATTTTTGCACTGTTGTAGTAATTCCTACTACAATTAATTATAACAATATGATTTTTGTTTCTTTATACATTACATTTCATATAAAAATAAATATTTATACTGAATAAAATGATACTACACTGAACTGAAATAATCAATTAAATATTTTATTTCAATATTTGAATTAGTACAACTTTGTGATCTACTATCGTACAGCTCACTTTTACATAATACAGTCATAACAATACATACATTCCTCACTACAAACCGATCGCTCAACAAATCCGAGGTAGACGGTCTAGCTCTAGGCTAAGCAATGCATCGTTCTATGAAGGCCGTAAACCTGTAGATTAAGTATAATAGAATGTTCAGACATTATATTAATATACAATAAGAGTGGACCTATATTAGAAAAAAGCAACTACTCCTCAATGGGAGACTGTATATTAAATGAAATTTGTGACTTTTTCTGCACAATTTGTTGAGTTGTTCTGTATTCAGTAGCATACTCTAATAATTCCCCAATCTTAAGAACTACGAGTAAACCCTGATAACAAATAAACTCAAAAGGAAAGGCATGGACTTACCTACTAATAATTTTACCCCATTTTTAGTTGAATATACGGACTGATTCAAAATTGTAATCATAAAAAAGGAGACGAGGAAGGAGGAACTTACATTTAGCGAGCCTCGAAATTTTAGTAGAAGTATCATCGATAGCAGATCCAATAGACGAAGCCTTCCATTGCTCGATCCCGATAGCTAGAGAATGGACTATAGAGAAGGGTATATATAACAAATTATGTGCCCATGTTATACACTTTTTCACAAATTGAACCATATAAGAAATCCCGTAAATATACTCAAGTGTATATATATTTTCTACCTTAAACAGTTTTACCAGTATTTCGTTTTCCCTCATACAAATACCCTTTATGTATTTAGTAAGCTTATGTTACCAAGCGCAACCAAACAGTGTCTATCTTTTTTTAACATCAGCATTAAAAACATTTCAAACAACCATTTATCAATAGCATTTTACAGTGTATCCCCAACCTATTACTGGCACAAGCTTCCGGACCATTTCTAATAGAAAACGTATTCACGTATTAACTGTTCATTGTTTTGCAAATGGGTTTTTGCACTATCAAATACTACAGTTCATTGCATCAACTTAATTCACATGACGCAGATTTTTAAATAAGTTAATCATGCTGAGCATGTAAAAAAATACACAGACCGGGATGTTATAGTTGAACATGGCTACATATCTCTTTACATATTTTTGTTTGCAATTAAGCATACAAACTTAGCCAGATGCAAACCAGTTTCCAGTAACTTGATTATACACATTCTTACAACATATTAAAGTGCAGTTCACAAACACACATATCACTACATATCAGGTGAAAGCTCCAAATATATACTGCACAGTTTATTCAACTCAAATGCAGGCAAACTGTAACTAGAACAGTTTTATGACCCTTAACATCCTAACCGTCCCAATTTCTTTATTTAAATCAGGTTAAATCCTATTACTTATTGGTATTCATACCCCAATCCTGATGTGAATACCCAAATAAGGCATCAATATTTTTATTTATTTTGGTACACAAACATTTAGTAATTACTATTTTGCCCCATGTCAACCATCACAGACATAATACACAATCATTCAACTAAGAAATACATATTAATCACCGCATACAAGCATCCGCACACCAAACCATCAATTCATGCATATCCATATCAAACAGTCGGCATGAATATCACCATACTAAGCATTCATAGAAATATACTTGCAAATCAGCTTCCTATTAAAGGTCATAGTGCCTAAAAGAGGGAAATACACTCACCTTAAACCCGATTAGCTTCCAGATCTCGATTTCTCTCCGTAGTTCCTCTATTTGGGTTTCGATCACCCCCAGATGTACCGTCGCTTCCCCTTGGAAACCATTTCTCTCACAAATTCGTTCTATTTGATGTGAGACGTTGGTCGATTTGTTGATTTCCCCAATTCGATTTCTAGGGCTTTGGCCATTTTTAAGTTTTTTTTAGAACGAGAGAATGAAATGGAAACCGATGGCCTATTTTCTTTTATTTGCTTCAAACGGCTAGGGTTTCACCATTGCCAATGTCCATTTTGCCCTTAGATTTAATGTTAACCCTTATAAAACTTAAGCCCCAAATCATAACACTTAAACAAATTTTTCATGTCACATACACAATATACAAACAAATGTGTATGTTTATTCACCATTTTAATCATGCACAATTTCACATATTCATCATGTATATATCACGAATGATTTATTTATTCACCCCAAATATTATGGATTTAATTGAAATCAATATAATCTAGGATCATCAAATTTGGGTTCTCACATTATTAATCTCTACTTCTTAATTATTAATAGCAATCATTGATTATTCATAATTAGCATTAATTAATATATTTTAATTATTAACTGTTTAATAGTAATCATGTAATATTAACTATATTTTTTAATTATTCTTCTTAATTGCTAAGTATTAAATATTACGGATTGAATATTAATTATTACTTCCTAATTGATTATTAATAGTAATTATTAGTTATTAAATATAAATAATCAACATAAATGTATTAAATATTAATTATTAGTTGTTAATTATATTAAACTATAGTCATATATTACAACAATCAAAAAATAGAAGTTGTGATAGGCTTTTATTACAACTGTCAAAATAACACAGTTGTTAAAAATAAGTTTATTACAACTTTTCTGGGAAAAGTTGTAAAAAACATATATTACAACGGTGCTTTTACCACCGTTGTAAAACTAAAGTTGTAATATGGTGTTTTTGTAGTAGTGATATAAATTTAAAATGTATGCTGGCATAATCGTATCCACAGGATAAAAAAGGCATACAACTGTCTTCAATAATCACAAAGATGTAAAGCATGCCATCATAGTTTCCAACTAGTAGAGCAGACATAAATAAATATATGTATGATGTTTCAAGGGTTTTGGTTACTTGAAGTGTACTACTTTGTAAAGGTATGTTACAAGGCAAATCATATTTATAGTTGAAAACAAAACAGTGAATCATATAATTGATCAAGCACTGATATAAATATGATTACCAAATCATATTTGTTGCTACCTTAAAAATTTGTAATTGGTAAGTACAACAACATGACATTTATAGTATTTTATCACCTTTCGAAATGCAAATGGCATGGTGTGCGCATACTACAATTGTAACTAGCAAATTCTGGTAGTGCATTTCAAAATGTATAGCAATGAGTGATGTAATATATAATTGCAGTATTCATAGACTATAGTGAGTGTAGTTGCAAATCATATTTGCATTATTCAAAGATTATACTAAACTATACCTTATGCAACAATTTTTTATATATTGCATGCCTTGGATAACCGTATGTGTGCCAAGTAAGTGAGCATTCAGGTAACCAGATAATAGTAGTTTTATATACATTTTAGTGTGTGTGCTACTGTGAAATAAAAGTGCAGAATCTTGACAATTTTTGTATACTAAAAGTATATAAATGTGAACTACTGTTTTATGCAACTAAGTCATTATGATTTTGCTATGTGCAAAAGTACATCAATATGAACCACATTTTACACAAAATCAAATACAGAATAAGCTAATTAGCAAATCATATCTGCTGCTACTAGTGTATTTCATCTAGGGGTGAGTATTTGGTTAGTTTGGTTTATCCGATGATGAAAATTGTCAAACCAAACTAAAAGCAATAAAAATGATAACCAAACCAACCAAATTAAGATTGGTTGGTTCGATTGGTTATCCGATTTAACCGAACTAAATATATTTAAGACTTTGTGCTTGTAATACTAACTACAGTTTTAAATAGATTATAAATATATGATTAAAGTATTATTATTTATGGTTCTTATGCTTTCCAAAGTTAATTCTAACACATATGTGATGATTAGAAATTACTTAGATAACTATATTGAACTAAAATATTTACTATAATATCGATAATTCTAAAAATTTAATAAAATTTCGGTTAATTTGGTTAAACCGATAACCAAACTAAATATTTCTTAGGGCCGATTATAAACCAATTTAATTTCAAAACCAAATCAAACTGACCAAACTAAATCGGTTTGGTTAGTTTATTTGGTTTAACCAAATAATGCTCACCCCTAATTTTATCATGTTTGATATAAAGGCAGTGTTGCTGAAATCTAAATTCCAGTATATATGTCATTACATACAAGTATACAACAGTGAGTAAATAAACCATGTAAATCAGGTTTGTTGTGTACAAGGATTATAGTATTCAAGTGGCACACTTATGTGATCTGTTCCTAACCAAATAAAATGAACTCAGCATATAGAAAGGTATATGTATACGACACAATTGTAGATGACTCATATAAATAAATCAAAACAAATTTCTTCAAAAACAAAAAATCAGCCAATCCGAATATTTTTACTATGACTTGAAGGTCATCTTATGACTTGCGATTCATCCTGGAACCATGATCAATATCATGCAAACAAAAAAACCAAGAAGATTCAGCTACGATTCTCTAATTCAAATCATTTGATCAACAAGCATAACTGTTTTTGATCAAAAGCATAACAAAGTCAAAAAAATGATTGTGATTCAAGCAATAGGATCAACATCAGATAAAAGATATATTTTAGCAATTTCTCCTCATCAATTAATTTTATCAATTCAAATGTTGTTGAATATAATTCAACAGATCAGTCAACGCCAATATTAAACATGAACAGTATCAATATAGTTTACATGTTTATATTCAGAGAATAAGATATAACATGACATATCTTAAGCGTATTCTTTATAATCTTTATAACAGGAATCTTGCATCAGAAACATGGGCAAATATTATGCACTTTACATTCTGGTACAGTTATTCACTACATCCATCAAAACAAAGAAATTTATGATTATTTTTCAATTAAAACTTGCTCTCGAATGACAGATTCACAACAAATATTCTGGCAAGAAACAACACACTCATAATCGAATGCAGAATAAACTCAATAAATCATTTTCGCAAGAGGCTCCAATAAAAATTTTGGTTTTTCTCGATCAAATTAGCAATGGAACGAAAATTTTAAAACCCAAAAATTCAAGATCTAAGCAAAATGAATAAATCAAGTGTTGCATACTAATTTGATTTACAAAACGACGATGCCGATTGAAGAATTCGAATGCAAGAAATCACGAATGCTACCCAAATCGGACGGCGTCTCTACAATGTCCACGAAAGCTTCTTCGAGACCATCTTACGAATTCGAGGAAAAGGAGTAGGAGATACTAGCCAAGAACCGATTTCCTTTCCTTTTGATTTCGAATTTATGTTTGTTGTCTGTATTCCGAAAGAGGGAGTCACCTCCTTTTTAAAACAAACAAGAAGCAAATCAAAGGATTAAAATATGGTATACAAATTCTAACGCAAATAAAATGTCAACCGTTTGATATTTTATTTGTTTAAAGAATGGTTCTCCCTTTAAAACGCTCTAAGTGTGCGACCCTATAGGTTATTACAATATTGCAAATAATTTTAATTATATTTAAAATTATAAATAGTGAGCGACATCTAGTAATACATCACCGTTACATAAGTTATAATAAAATCAATGGTTCGATACAATCTTTTTATATGACTAATGTCTTAATGTAATTTAATCTTTTTAACCATCATATCCAAGATTAAACTTAAGGCATGGAGCATACCATTCTCTTTATAATTTAATCCTTTTATCTTGATCTATGGTAGACTATATAAAACAAATCAATATTTGAGCACGACCATGCATTTTATAGTCTAACACAATCAAGAGGCTCATGGATATCTCTACTTATATTATAGGTTTAAATTCCATATACATCATTCATATTATTTAATCAGTTCAAGATGTACTCAATAATCTTCTTTATCATCCAACCTGTTAAGAGTAACTTTTGATGATATCAAAGCACAAGATCCTCGAATAAAAATATAATGATTTCAGGTCTGAAGACTATTACATCATTGTTACTATGAGAATTACTTATGACACTATTATCAGGCTCCATGAAGTTTTCGCACGTTGGGTCTGCCGATACACTGTTCTCTAACACGCATTTATGTATTTACATTGATATCTTATATATAAATAATCAATGAGATATCATCATCAGTCAATCAATATACTAGTCTTTGTGTTTCATTGTTGTCCTACTTACAACAAAACTTGACTAGGGACATTTAAAAATCATAATACTTATCATATTATATAATTTCATGTTCAACCCACTTACCTGAAGCTATATAATTATGTATTATTATTCTAAGAACTTCTATAATGTTAATATTTATATATTACACAGTAAATATAATGTAATAAAATCTTTTATTCAAATAAAATATAATACCAATAATGTTATTCAATCACATCAAATAGATTGCCTCTAGGCATAAACTCTAACGGTAAGTGCTAAGTCTAATTAGAAAATTAATAATTAAACATCCTAGGGTAATAAGTTATAGGTTTTCCCTATTTTACTCTAGTTAAACAAGAATTAATAAAATCATAAATAAGGAATGGACTAAGTAGGTTAATGATTCGAGGTCATTTGCCTTATTCGACAGAAGTCTGCACTTTCGAGTAGTTGAATATATGTGCAACGGATGTGAGATACCATTAACCATAGGAACCCGCGACGATAATTAATTACATAGTGAGGATTATTTCCTAAAATAAGATATTTCGAGTATGAGGTATTAAGTGGTCGTAGGAACCGCCTCCCTTCCTAAAAACAGGAAACCTTAAAAAGGAAATAATCTATAAGCTTAAGCCTGCTTCGGGATAGAGGTATTAAATAGTTAGATCCACCCTTAAAGCATATTAAGTGATCGCGCAACTCACCTCCCCATAAAAAAGAAGTATTAAATGGTTATTGGGTACAAGCTTGGTAATCCCTGCATAGGCCTTCTTTCTCTCGGTAGTAAGTGATTGAGGTGAGAGTTCGCCTAGGGATTAGGTATTAAATGACCGCTATAGAGGTACCATAGGTCTGCTTATCCTATGGAAAGTTGTAAGTGGATAGGAGATTATCTAATAATGTCAGCTAGATAGTAACATGGGGGTCGTCGGGGGAAGGTTATAAATGACGAGATGTCGTCTACCTACCCTATAGGTAATAAGTGACTGCTTACCATCTTTCGCCTTATGCGGGGTATGAGTATATGCATGCAAGACAAAAGCCTTAAATTAGTAGGACTTTTAGCTAGTGTCCTATAATTATATTAGTGTATAGTAAACTACCGAGTAAGATATTAAGTGGCCGATGGGTCCGTCTTGGGTCTTAAGTGATCGAAAGGATCCACCCTTATCTTATATTGATAGTGAGGTCTTAAGTGGCTATGTAGAAATAACTAACCTCCTTATGGGATAGAGAGTAATTGGGATCCCACCTCTTATTCTTTGGTAATTAGTTAAATGGTGATTTAAAGGCTTCGTACTTATGCATAAATGTTCTATCTCAGTATTTCAATATCGTTATCTTTGGGATGCTACGCTGTGTATGGTAGTTAGTCGTCGTGCGTAAATCTTTACAAGGTTAAGTTAGAATTACTAGCCTTGTTTGACATATGTTTTGGTTTTGACCAAACGGGATACATTTGTGTATTGTAGACAATGTTATACATTTTCTACTCACCAGGAGTTGTTGTTTTGGCCCTCCCCTCATAACAACTCTCGGGTTTTGCTCGGGAAGAGAGGTCTTAGCATGTTCAGTTTGGTTTTCAGTTCTCATTCTCTCATGCTTGATATCGATTAACAATATGCTTTAAGTTAATCTCCTTAGTCAGTATTAGTTATCTTATTCTGTTTTTGTTGTTTATTTTACTCTGATTATGTTCGTGCTCATTAGTTGCAGGTACCAGATATATACTCTCCATGCTTGGATGGGTTTAAGTTTCGAAATTTGTGGAAATTGGGATCGGAAAAGTGTAGGGTGCTACACCATTCGACATTAAAAATGTCATGACTCACCATAGAGATGCTAAACCAAAAATCAATTGCATTAAGGGATACGCCTCGCATAGAGAAACCCGATGTAGGCCACTGTTTCCCTCATCTCGACATTGTACCCCTAAATGTCGAACCTTAGTTTACTGCTATAAGATTTGATTTCGTCTGGCCAAGATAAAGTTGCATAAAAGGGGTATTAGTGTGGAGATCTCATTGTCACGGTTTCAACAAGCATAAAGTTGTGGTTTTTATCTGATTGAATAGAGGGGGATTAATTCGTGAAGATAAAAAAAAATGGCGGCCATAATTTTGATGTAATTGTTGACCTGCCCTTTGACAAGTCCATCAAGACACAAGTGTTTAGGTCATGATGCTCTAGACTCAAGAGAGACATGCTTATACTTTAATGAGATCAAGCGGGACCATCACAATATGACGTTACCCTTGGTTCAGCCCAAGCTCGCCTCGACAAGATGAGCTCTTGAGAAAATTCAAATCGGTATTACCCCGAATCGATCAAGTGTAACAGGCCTAGGCTCCGCATCGGTGGAGCCGAAGGCTTAGGTTTGACATACTTTCACATCAACTATGTAAGTCTAAGGACATATCGAGTCGACCATAATTATCCCTGAAGAAGCGCTCTTGTAGTGAGAAGACCTATAAATAGGCTCCAAGAGCTACAAAAATGGACTTTTGGCATCTCATTTGTATTTTTATTCTCTAAAATAACTTTGTACTTGAGATTATCATAATCTCCACCATTATAATCACATTTCTTGAGTAACAGTAAAGAGAATTATAAAGTAGACATAGGCCATTCATTGTCGAACCAGTATAAATTGTGTATGCTTGTGTTTTCCTTATTTTAATTTAATATTTCTTCATTTATTTCTCTACATATAATCTATTTAGGCGTTTGTGCCATTTTTTGGTTAAACATTTTGGTGCTTTCACTAAGAAACTTGATTTCTCGTACCTTAGCATTTTCTAATCTATTTTGGATCGAAAAGTCCAAAGTGAAAACCCTTCATTTCCTTCATAGTTTGCAAAAATGGTGTCCACCAGAGATGAAGCTTCCTCCAGACCCTTTAGCAGTCATACTTAATAAGAGATAAACAGGACTACACCAGCATCTAGTTCGATATCGAATCGCCCAGAAAATGTTGTTGCAACCACCGTCACTCCCATCGATCAGGACCCGACCATGGTCTTCGCCATGCATGATGACTTCATGCTGCTGATGAATAAGTAGAACGAGACGACTACAATGTTGAACACTCAGATGCACGAAAATGTGGCATTAAGGCAAGACATGAATAGGATGGCGAGACAATAGGATGAGTTTAGAAGTAAGAGAGCTATTTCCCCCTCGCGTCATTAAGCAACAGAAGCCTCGTCATCATCTGGAAGAAGTGGCTAGGCAGCACAGTAGCCAAGGCAGTTCATTAGGCCCAGAAACGAACTGGAAATTCAGTTCGTGAGGATCCCGACTCGACATATCGAGCTGGCCCAGAAGGATAATATCGATCCGGCCAATATTGAGTCGAAGGTCCCTCCTACCAATCGAGCTCCTCCTCCAAGTAATCAAGAAGCTCTCAGAGCCACTTGTGCTCCCGTGCTTCCTCCTTCGCATCATGTGATCAACTGGGACAATAGAGGCCAAGGAAATTCCCCCCGGGACGGTGACCCAGGCGACGTTGCTTGTTGCGCAGGCAGAGAGGGTTCGACGAGCCAAAAGTTCTGAGCATGAGCACATGCTTACTAACGTAGAGGTGGCGACGATGGTAATACAGATTATGAACAACGGTTGAGGTATAAGAACAAGGATTTGAGAATTGATCATAGTCACATTTTGTGTATGAACAAGATTTTGCAATGTGAATTCCTCAGAAGATTCAACTTGCCTCAAATAAGTCACTATTCAGGAAGAACTAACCCCGAACAACACTTGATGAGTTATTCATGGTACATGGATATGGCGGCTCCGAATGCGATAAAGTGTAAAGCATTCCCTACCTATCTCGATGGAGTTCCACTTATGTGGTTCACCCGACTACCTCCCCGATAGGTGCCGAGTTTCGAAAACTTGAGTGGAAAGTTTTTAGACCAGTTCCGCCTCTACGCATCTAATTCGAAATACGTCATGAATCTCTCTAGATAAATCAAGCTCAGGGAGAAACATTGTGACTCATGTGCAATTGGGAATCAAGGAGGTGAGATTAAATCGGAAGAGAAGAGTTGATGATACCGCGAATGAGGACACTCAGAGTAACGTCACTATAAAGCAGTCTGGAGAGAATTCCGGAAAAGTTCAAGTGAATGTACCAAACCAAAATAAAAAGAATGGCAATCAACGTAAAAATAGAGGTGAAGGAAGCTGTAACAAAAAAGGGAATGCTTAGAAGCAGCCTAGATTTCAGACTTTTAACAGTTATACACTGTTAAATGGTACCCTAGAAAACATATACTTGGACAATGCAATAAAAAAAAGCCTCCTGCATGAGAGTCTATAGCAAAGGAAGTCCGAACTGGAAAATTCCACTTGTTTCACGAGATATACAACCACATGACGAAGGAGTGCCCCCATCTCCGGAATATCATTGAGAAGCTGCTTCATAAAGGAAAGTTAGATGAGTATAAAGTTGCCTTCAGGGATAGGGGGAAGAGGACTTCAGACCCAAACAAGGTCAAGCAGCTATGAGAGCTACCACCCAGTTAAAAGATAAATGAAAAGGAGTCGTAATCCACATCACAGTCGGAGGACCACATCCGGCTAATTTTAGTATCTGGATAATGGAACGCTGTGACGCCCCACTCTATACTCGCTTCAGCCAAGGACATTACAAGTAATGTTGTTAACTAACCCAAAGAATAAGGATGTTGAGCAGCAACTGTAACACCCCAAAATTTTAATATTATAAACTATATATTAAGATAATAAATCGGGAATAACTTAGTTAAATATTAATAATTAAGTGAAAGTGGCATTACCGTTACGTTCGTCTCGGAATCCTAGTTTAGATGGACCCTAAGTTTACGTAAAACAGACAACGTATGAATAAGTTATGAGCATTATAAGTTTGTATACATGTAAGGAGCTTATATGTAAATATAATATTAAAATTAATTCCAGAATTTTCAAACGAACAAGGCGGGGGAAGTAAGCGGGAACTAGGCCCGTTATGGGGTAACCCACGCTCAGCCTGGGTCGACCCAGTGGGGGTCGGGTCCACCCTAGGATCGACCCAAGGGTAGGTGGGTCGACCCACCCCAATCCGGGCGGGTTCTAAATGACGAACCTGGACTGTTTTGTGGACTGTATTCATTGCTGACTCAACAACGAGTGTACGAACTAGATTAAAACCCTAATATCTGATGGTAACAAATTGTCCTAGGTAGTCTATATAAAGGCATGTAACCTCATTTTTTTACACTACTCAATATCATTTCTTCCTCCTTCCTCCAAATCTTTTCTAAGATAAATACGTGCATAGAACTATCGAGGTGCTGCCTAAACATATATTAGCAAGGACAATTGTGGCTGCTGATCAATACAAGATTAAAGTGGACATTTTCTTCAGTAGCATATTCATACTCTTCACCAAGTCCCACTATGAGTTCTATGTGATTTTTTGATTTTTATTTAGAAAGGTTTTGGACAGTGAATAAGATTGGATCTAATTTAAACAGTGCCTAAAGTAATCCTTGTATATGTATATACATGTTTCTCTATTCAGATCTACAAGTTATATTAAATCTTCTTTATCCCTATTATGCCTTTCATTTATTCACAGTCTTTTCTATAAGCCTTTTTACTCAGTCTGAGATATGTTTTCTCTCTTTTTCCTTTTTATTCTATGCAGAACCTAGGCTACTCAAGCCTAGTCTATTACGTTAATTGCGTTTAAAGGACATAAGTTGGAATGATTAGATAATGTCATATAAATGGGGGAAATTGGGCATGAACCCTTGACTGTTAGAATTGGGATAATTACATGTTAATCTGTTAGGTTTGAATAGGTACATGATTGGAGAAATACATGTTATTTTTTAAAAGTTGGGTTAGTTACACGTTAGGAAGAACATGCGACATGATAATTAGTTAAAATGGACTTAATATGATATTAAGTATGACATGTAAAAATAGAATAGAACCAGATGTGAAAACTGGGTAAATTACTGTAAGTCTAAATATACATCTAGGCATGTGCTTGTTGGGGGAATGGGTTGTGCAATAATAACATTTAAATAAATGTAATTTTACAACCAGACTTATTATTGAACTTAAACCTGCTAAGTTACACCTGTTAAATAATAAGCTAAAGAGGTCCTAAGTATAGTTGTTGTATCAGGTTATCAGGACTCTTAAATCCTAGGTACATGGGGATACAAGCCTAGTGGTGGCTTTTGTCAAGTTGTGTGGAACCCATATCAGTCAGTATCCCTGTTGGTATCTCGGTAGGGACCCCGCACTAGGTAGGGGTCAGGGCACACTTTACTAAACTTGATTGTAAGAGGTTCAAGGTTTAGGGAGTGTAGAGGGCACATTCCGGCCGAGTCATGAGCGTGCATAGGTCCGACTATAGGAAATTAAGCCGCAAGTAATACTTACGGATATGGCTATGTTCTATAAGTTGCTTTTAGGGATTGCGGAATGGATCGTTAAAGCAAAACTAACATTAGAGGATTTAAACAAAATCTAAAACTTATATGAACTACTATATGAATTAAATACCACAGAAACAACCACAGTCAGAGTATCAAACACAAATACAAAGATAAACAAAAATAAAATGCAGAAAAGGAAAGAACACACCCAATTTTATACTGGTTCGGAATTGCTCCTACGTCCAGTCCCATACAACGCTGGACTGCACAGAGTTTTATAACTATATCAATATCCAAATACAATCCTCTCCTTGATTTCATGGCTACAAGGGATAGCACTGATTCCACACACACTTGATCAAGTATACTCTCCTTAATTTCACGGCTACAAGGGATACCACCGATTCTAACCTCCTTGATTTCATGGCTACAAGGGCCACACTGATTACATACACTCCCCAAATGATTACAACAGCCCTATAACTCTTCAATAGCACTTTGATTCAGAGAGTAATGAGTAGAAAGTGAGAAGAGAAGAAGTTTTATGTAAAAATAATTGAATTTGGCTATATAAGTGTAGAAATCATAAAAATGAGAAGATATAATGGTGTAAATAAAGGAGATGAAGATGGAGAAGAAGAATTATGAAAAAATTTGAAATCAGCCCCTATTTATAACATTTGAAAGGTTGCAACATTTCTGGAGCATCACAAATAGTGACACTTTATTTCAATTTTCAAAAAGTGACAGTTATATGTCGACATGGGCATAAATGTATGTCGACATATGCATGTGTAAAACTAAATTTTGAGCATTTTTGAAGTGTTTTGATAACCATAAATTCTTGAATTAAAACATAGAGTTATAAATGAATATTATAAAGTAGAAAATCATATGAAAACATAAATATAAACTATATAAATATATTTATAAAATTATAGAGTTAAAACTATATAAATATATAGTATATAATATATAAAACTTAAGTTTTAAAAACAAAAGTAAAGAAAAAAGAATAGAGAAGATAGAGATTGAAGATAGAATTTGAAAATAAAATTAGAAATTAGAAATTGAAAAACAGATTTGAATTTGAACCTGGAATGTTATTATGAGTCCTACATAAACTAGAATCTATTACTATATTTGTCTTAAACTCTTGAAATCTTGATTACTCATGAGTCTTGAATCATCTCTGAATTCCGAACCTCTTAAATCTTTAAATTGTACAGTCTCTAGTATAAATTCCTGTATATAAGTACTGTATATAAATCCTGCATATGTATGTGTATATATATATATATATATATGTGTGTGTGTGTGTTTGTGTGTATAATATAGATAAAAGTGCTAGTATATATTTTATAATAAATTAATATTGAAATAAGGTTGTTGTCATCAAAATTCCATTCTCCAATAATCTCCCCATTTTTGATGATGACAACCTTAGTTTATAAAATATCATACCTGTTCATACGTGTCGATGATGATCCTTATAATACTTCCCCTGTCTATATGAATCTTATAAACTAATTCTATATTTTATAATTTCTCTCCCTTTGGCATTATCAAAAAGAAATTCTAATAGTACTCCCCCTAAATCCTAAAATTAACTAAATAATTCTTATACCAAAGTAAAATACTTCCCCTAAGTCCTAAATCTATCTATATAATCCTATAATATGATTATCAATCATCTATACAAACCAATTCAAGTATTATAATTACATATGTTTGATGTCATATATACGAACCAAATCAAAGCACACCACGCCATATGTTTAATATATACAAGTTTTTGATCCAAATTAAACAAATTCACACAAATCAATCAAATCAATCAAATCAAATTAACCATACCAAACAATTAAATGTTTCTTGGGACTTCCACCCAACCGTCTTCTACATAGATTGGAACCTTCTTGATGACTTCCCAATCTTCATCTTCTTTGGTTGGTGGTGCCTTTGCGGGATTATTATCTTTATCTCTGAAAAGAGAGGAGATTAGCCACCGAATTGCATCAAAATGCTTCTCTTGCTATTCAAACACTTTATTTGGCTTAATTCAGGATGATGATGGTTGCGTAGAATTATAGAGAGAATGTTCTTAAAGGAATTCAATGTTTCTTCAAGGTTTTCGCTTAAGTTATGGATTGGTTTTGCTATGAATTTGAGAGGAAATGAATAAGGAAGAAGGAGAAATGGAATAATGAATTTTTATGGAAGAAATAGGCTATAAATAGGGTCTGGAATTCATTGGAATTTGAATGGATATGAGTTAGTTATTTAATTTTAAAATTTGAAAAGATTTGAAAATCTGGCAGTTATATGTCGACAAACCCTATTTTAAAATTTTGAAAATTTTCAAATTTTGAATCTTTTGATCATATATTAAACTATAATTAATTCTAAAGTTTTTCCAGTAACTTAAAGATGATTTTGCCATAAATAAAACTCCACTCATTACTTAATTGAAAGCAAATACATCCAACTAATTAAGACATACTAAATATGAGATTCGAAAGCAAATACAAGCAAATATATAAGCTAATACATAAAGATAAATTAAACTAGATATACTAGTTTTCGTATGATGATGAGGAAGGTGAGATTCCAAGCTTTTCTTCCAACGTTAACCATGAACTTGGTCAATTTTGAAAAGTTTTTCTTAAGCTTCTTTTGATTGTTGACAATCTTCACTTGATTTTGAACAATCGCCTCTTTGGAAATGTGTCTAGTGTTGGTTGGACACTCAACACTTTCTAAAGAAGTTTCTTCTTCTTCTTCGACTTCCATTGGCGCTTGTTCTTGTTGCATTCGGCCTTGTTCGGCTTCGAATGTCTCATAAGGTTGGAAAGTGAGAGGAATTTGCATGAGATGTATGTTTGATGAGTCAAACATTTTTCTAGGCACAAATTCTTCTCCATGAAGATCAACTTAAAAATATTTGAAAATGCAGGTGAGATAAACACCATAGTAGAGAGTGTTTTCTCTTGATGTTAATTCTGTTGGTTTGATCTCTTTTAAGATCATATTGGCCCTATTGATGTTATAGCCACCCATAATAACAAAGAGGACTTTTTGGACTTTGGGAGTTGGGTTGTTAAAATTTCCGGAACGAGGAGTGATGGTATGTTGGAGGAGGAGGTTAGCAATTCTTGTTTTTGGACGGAAAAAGCGATTTTTGAAATCCATGTGAGCATCTCTTTCGAATATGTCATGATAGGTCTCTAAATCAGTTTCATCAATAATGAAATCCAAAAAAATCTGAGCCTATGCTTCTATAATTCAAGGTATTGCCTAATAGTCCAGCACTGAGAACATTTGCGTGCCTTTAACGCTATTCCAAATTTGGTCTTCGTTGCCTTCATAGAATCCGCGGTTAAGATTCGCATAGAACGTCTTGAGAAGCTTTGGATAACATACTTCGTCATTATCCCGTAAGTCAATTAGACTCAAGACTTCGTTTTATTGAAAGAGAGATGTAAGATCATAAGAAGGAAAATCGCTAAAGACGGCGAAAGCACCCGTGTTAACTTTGGCATTTGCTACATAGTTAACATAGGTTTTGAAAACTTCTTTGTCATTATGAAGACAACCTTTGATGGTTTTAGTTAACTTCAGCTTCTGAGTTGAACTTGAGGAAGCCATTGAATTGATAGTTTTGAAGAGAATAGATTTTTCAGTAGTCAATGACACCTTTTCAGACCTTAGGAATTGGTGAAAAATTGGAGGGAAGTTTGAAAGTTTAAACCTTTTAAATTCAAAATTTAAATTTCAAATTTTTGGTCATATATGTCGACATATGGACAAATGCATGTCGACATATATACCTATTTTAAAGGAATTTTGATTTATGTGAAATGAGGTTTAAATTATCGATTTATATTCCAGGTTTAATGATTTCCTGAAATAATTCTAATCCTAATAAACATCCAAAAATTTAATTTACTATATTATTATTTTTAATTTCAAATTTCAAAATTCAAATTTGAATTTCAAATTTCAAGTTTGAATTTTAAGTTTTAGTTTTTAAATTCAAAACAAAGCAACCATTCAACCAAATAAAAATTAATTAAGGCGTACTTGGTTTTTAGATCCTTTTCTTTGAAATTTTCTGAATTCTGAATTGTTGTAAAGCACATATTTGAATTTTCGATTTCTGGCTCTTCGTCACTTGATGATGAATCTGAATCATCTAATGTTGCTGCATATGCTTTCTTTCTTTTCCTTGACGAATTGTTGTTCTCTGTTTGTTGAGTTGATTCATCTGGATATGGACACATTTTCCTTATATGGCCTGCTTTGTTGCAGTTATAACATCGACTTTCATTCCTTCTTGAATTTCCTAGGTTATTATCTTGAAAATAATTTTTCCTTCTATATTTCAGAAATTTTCTAAAATGTCTTGTCATAAGGGTTGTTTCTTTATCATCTTCAGTACTCGAGTTAGAATCATTTGTTGTTGCTTTAAGTGCAATGGATTTCTTCTTTGTTGACCTGTTTTCCTTTTTTTCTATAATTGGACTTCAAAAGACATCAGATTTCCGATTAACTCCTCAATCTTCATTTCACTGACATTATTGCCTTCTTTAATTGCCAATGTCTTCTTATCCCATTCTAGAGTCAATGAATTCAATATTTTTCTGACTTGATCCTCTTTAGAATAAGTTTTTCCAAGTGTTATTAACGAATACATTATCTCTTGAAATCCGCAATACATATCAGAGATAGACTCATTCTCGTTCATTTTGAATAACTCAAACTGATTAACTAACATTGTTATCTTAGTTTGTTTAACTTTACTAGTTCCTTCATGAGTAACTTGTAAAGTTCTCCAAATTTCATAAGCAGTTTTACATACAGACACTCTATTAAACTCATTCTTATCTAATGAACAAAATAACATATTTATAGCATTAGAATTGCTTTGTGCAACAATCTTTTGTTCATTTGTCAATTGAGAAAAAGTAGTTGTGGGTTCAACAAACTCATTTTGTGTACTATTGCATGTGTCTAATCCTATTGATTGTAAATATATTTTCATTCTATATGCCCAATACGAATAATTACTACCATTAAACAGTGGTGGTCTAACAGTGGACTGACCGTCTGCATAAGAACTATTATTGCTATCAGTGTTGGTTGCCATTATCACTATTTTCAAAAATCAAATTATGAACTTTTTGAAAGACCTTGCTCTGATACCAATTGTTAGGGATTGACAAATGGATCGTTAAGGCAAAACTAACACTAGAGGGGGGGGGGGGTGAATAGTGTTTCTGAGAATTTAAACAAAATCTAAAACTTATATGAACTACGATATGAATCAAAAACCACAGAAACAATAGCAGACACAGAATCAAACAAAAATACAAAGATAAACAAAAATAAAATGCAGAAAAGGAAAGAACACACCGGATTTTATGCTGGTTCGAAATTTCTCCTATGTCCAGTCCCACGCGACGCTGGATTGCGCAGAGTTTTATTACTGTATCAATATCTAATTACAATCCTCTCCTTGATTTCATAGCTACAAGGGATACCACTGATTCCACACACACTTGATCAAATATACTCTCCTTGATTTCATGGCCACAAGGGATACCACCGATTCTAACCTCCTTGATTTCATGGCAACAAGGGTAACACCGATTACATACACTTACTAAATGATTACAATAGCCCTATAACTCTTCAATAACACTTTGATTCAGAGAATAATGAGTAGAAACTGAGAAGACAAGAAGTTTTATGTAGATAGAATTGAATTTGGCAGATTATAAGTGTAGAAATCATAAAAATGAGAAGATATAATGGTGTAAAGAAAGGAGATGAAGATGGAGAGGAATAATTATGGAAAAAAATTGAAATCAGCCCCTATTTATAACATTTGAAAGGTTGCAACGTTTTTGGAGCATCACAAATAGTGAAAAGACACTTGCTTTCAATTTTCAAAACGTGACAGTTATATGTCGACATGGGCATAAATGTATGTGGACATATGCATGTGTAAAACTAAATTTTGAGCATTTTTTATGTGTTTTGATAACTGGAAATTCTTGAATTAAAACATAGTGTTATAAACGAATAATATAAAGTAGAAAATCATATGAAAACATAAATATAAATTATATAAATATATTTATGAAATTATAGAGTTAAAACTATATAAAAATAAAGTATATAATATATAAAACTTATAAACTATAAAACTTAAGTTTTAAAAATAGAAGTAAACAAAATAGAATAGAGAAGATAAAGATTGAAGATAGAATTTGAAAACAAAATTTGAAATCAGAAATTGAGAAACAAAATTTGAATTTGAACCTGGAGTGATATTCAGAGTCTTACATAAACTAGACTTTATTACTATATTTGTCTTGAACTCTTGAAATCTTGATTACTCGTGTGTCTTGAATCATCTCTGAATTCTGAATCTCTTAAATCTTTAAACTGTATAGTCTTCAGCATAAATTCTTGCATATAAATCCTGCATATGTATGTATGTATATATATATACTCTAGATAAAAGTATTAGTATATATTTTATAATCAATTAATATTGAAATAAGGTTGTTGTCATCAAAACTCCATTATCCAACAGTTGCTGGGTTAGGGACTAATACACCCTACTACCGGGGCTAACATGGAATATTCGGGTAATACGGAGCCAATCACATGGGTAATAATTAGGGTAACACCTAATCTTGTTAATACTAGTAAAGTTGGTGCAGTTAGTTTGATTCTTGGGATATAAATGAGAAGTTTAATCTACCTTTATCTTGTTTTGACATCTTGTTTACCTCTTACATATATACATATTTTACTATACTTTCTCTTCCAGTATTATTGATCTGTCTTGACACATTTTCATATACATATGCTAAAAATTACTGGAACTCGCCAAACTTTATGTCTAACCTTTTTGTTTTCCTTCTCTCCCTTTCTTTCTCAGAGTGGAGTGGTCAATAGTTGAGATCATGATTCCGCTTGGACTTGGATAGCTCTCCTTTTTCAAGTATTTTCTTCAGATTATTCGTGCTTATTATAGTGACACTTACGGGATATTATTATGTTTCTTGTGCTCGGATTATGAGACAGACTACTATTGATATTTGAGAAAACATGATGATGCACCTTTTGGTTTGAAACATTGTTTTCCTGATTAAAAAAAGTTCAAGTTTTTTCGCTGCATTATTTATATCTGTCTTGTACATTTAGTTACTGTTTACCTAGTGCACTTCCCGAAACTTAATGCATTCTCATTAGAGTGACATTAACGGACATGGGGTGTCACATTTGGTATCAGAGCCTAAGGTTACAAGATCAGAGAAAAAGTTTTTGAAAACTGCTTTCAAAGTAAAGGATTTTCAAATAAAAAAGTGATTATCTTTATATCATATCCCCTCAAGTTGTTTACGATATTCCTTCGATTCTCTTTCTGAATTCTTGTTTCATCCTTTTTCAGCATGTTTTGGGCTCCTAACTTTCCTGAGGGCATCCCCTACCCACATGGTTTCGTGGATACATAGAGGCTACGACGCCTATTGGGGTACAAGAGAATGCCCCTCCCCCAGCTGCAGCCGCAGTAGCACCTCCCGTCCTCCTCCCGTAATCAACTTTTCTAAGCTCTGCAAAAACTTCAGTGCACGGGAGGAAAACCTTTTCGTGGAACCAAAAGTTTTATAGAAGCATGAAATTAGTTAAGAGAAATGGAGCACGTGTTCAACCTGTTAGAGATCGATGATGGGAAGAGAGTCAAGTTTGCAGCTTTTCAGCTAAAGGATGAAGCATCATACTGGTGGGAAATAGTTCAAGCCGGACTAGAAGTAGCTACTTAGGATAACTTTAAAGTTATCTTTGAGGCAAGATTCTTATCACAAACCGAAGAAGGAATGCAAGTGGAGAAGTTTCTAAACTTGAAACAAGGGATCATGACTATAAAGGAGTATGTTAACACTTTTAACCAACTGGCAAGATTTGGATTGGAGTTAGTAAATACTCCTCGCAAAAAGGCCTTGAGAGATTTGCTGAAGGATTAAACCAACCGCTCCAAGAATTAGCACTAACTCATGTACTGATGGGAGCAACCTTTGAAAAACTAGTGGACATGGCCTTAATGCACGAAGAGGGCAAAGAAGTAAATAAGGAAGAAAAGAAAGAGGAAGAGAAGCCCAAGACAGAGAAAAAGAAATGGTGGCTTAATAAGAACAAGAAAGGGGGAAGCCTGAAAAACTCAGAGCAAGACAGAAGTGAAATGCCATGGGAGTGGTGCTTTAGGACACTTTGTGAAAGACTGCAGAAAAACAAAGAATGCTTGCTTTAATTGTGGCCAAGTGGGACATTTCAAGGGATAGTCCCCTCGGAGACAAGGACAGAAGGCTGGAACGTCTAGAGGGCAGGTTAACGCTTTAGAGGCCGGTGAACCGGATCGGGGTAGGAAAGTCGCAGTTAAAGGTTTGATTTCTCTTTTGGACTATCCTATTAGAACTCTTTTTGATTTCAGTGCTTCACACTCATTTATATCCAACTCAGTGGTAGAAAATCTGCACCTAAGTACTAGTATTGTTTCTATTCTCGTTATAGTCTCAAACCCCATAAGAGGAACAACTCATTTATCCATGATAAGTAGGGGTTTGAGGATTTCCGTTCTAGGCGTCAAATTTGAATGTGATGCATATGTTCTCGGTTTCATGTGTTATGGATTAATTTTTGGAATGGATTGGCTAGCCATGTATGTGCCATCCTTGATTGTGAAAAGAGAGTAGTTAGACTTCTTACTTGCAATGGTAGAACTCCCGAAATTTCTTGTAACCCACGGGGGTCAGTGATTCTCGGTTTCCTAGAATCTCTAGATGCTTCCATTATTGATCTTCGTTCAGTACCCATAGTTGGAAAATTTCTAGACATGTTCGACGAGGTTATGGGGTTACCTTCAAGGCAGGAGATATACTTCCAAATATACTTGGTGGAAAATGCAAAACCGGCCGCATTACCAGTGCGACACATGGCTCCTAAGGAGCGGAGGGAGCTTAGCAAACAAGTGGGTGAGTTGTTGGAAAAAGGATTCATTAGGCGACGTATTTCAGAATGGGGAGCTCCAGTCGTAGTCACAACCAAGGCAGACGGTTCTGTCCGTCTATGTGTAGAGTACAAAAAACTGAACAAACTCACCAAGAAGAACAGACACCTACTACCAAGGATTGATGGCTTGTTTGACCAACTAGTTGGCGCTTTAGTTTTTTTACAGTTGGATTTGGCCACGGGATTTCATCAGCTCAGAGTGGCGGAGGATAGTATTGACAAGATAGCTTTTAGAACTCCGGATGTTTTCTTTGAGTGGATGGTTATGCCTTTTGGGTTAACCAATGCACCGCATACTTCGTAGACTTAGTGAGTCGGGTGTTTAGGAGTATTTGAACAAGTTCATGGTGGTGTTCGTGGATGACATTTCGATCTTCTCCAAGAGCGAAGAAGAACATGCCCAACACTTAGAAGAGGTCTTAAGTACACTTAGAGCACACCAACTTAAAGCCAAATTTTCTAAGTGTCATTTCTGGAGGGAGGAAATGAGGTTCCTAGGGCATGTGTCTCCAAAGAAGGGATAACAGTAGACCCCGCTAAAGTGGTTGTAGTTCAAGATTGGAAGGCTCCAAAGAATGCAATGGAGGTAAGAAGTTTCGTTGGATTGGAGGGCATGAAAAAAGATGTAGTAGAATTCGTGGCCCAATGTTTGACTTGTCAACAAGTCTAGACCGAACAAAAGAAACCCGGCAGATTACTTCAGCCCTTAGATGTCCCACAATGGAAATGGGAGAGCGTCTCTATGGATTTTATTGATGAACTACCCAGATCAAGGAAGGAAACACGACATTTGGGTGATAGTGGACAGGCTCACAAAGAGCGCTTAGTTCATCCCAGTCAAGAGCAAGAGGATGACGACTTGGCTAGCTTTAGGAGATTGTCTGACTACATAGGGTACCTTAAAGTATAGTAAGTGACTGTAACCTCTTTTTTACTAGTGAATTTTGGAGGAGCTTGCAAGAATCTCTAGGTACATAGTTAAGACTTAGCACAACTTGTCACCCTCAAACCGATGGGAAAACTGAGAGGGTCAACAGAGTGCTTAAGGATCTACTAAGACTGTGTATACTACACTTCAGAGGGACTTGGGAGGAGCATCTACCATTGGTTGAGTTCGCATATAATAATAGTTATCAGTCGAGCATAGGCATGACACCTTTCGAAGTGTTATACTGATGACCTTGCAGATCATCGACTTGGTGGAAATCTACTGACATACTTTTAATAGGGCCTGACATGATAAGAGAGACTTTAGAAAAGATAGACCTCATTCGAAGAAGGATGAAAGTTGAGCAAGATCGAAAAAAATCTTATGTCGATAAAAAGAGAACTGACTTGGAATTTGAAGTGGAAGATATGGTCATCATCAAAGTTTCACCGCTAAGGAATGTAGTTCACTTTGGCTCAGTAGGTAAGTTGGCGCCGAGATTCGTAGGGCCATTCCCTATAGTCGAGATGAATGAATTTTTGACCATAAATTTTTTTTTCTTTTTTTCTTTTACACGAATTTTATCGATCAAGAAAAATAAAAATATTTATTATACGTGTAATTTGCAGTTATTTTAATTTAGTACAAAAAAATTATCATTTCTTCATATAGAATTCTATCCAAATCAAATTTTCAATTTGATTTGGATAAAAAAGAACGATACATTTTTTTCTTTCCTATTAAGGAAAGAAAATGTTTTTTTCGATAACGATAAAGAAAAAAAGATATAGAGAAGATAGGTCAGATGACCTATAAGATTAAGCTACCGGACAGACTGGCAGGCATGCACGATGTGTTTCATGTTTCAAATCTATGGAAATGTCCCCATGATACGATAAAAGTAGTAGAGCCGAGCACACTTGAAGGCATGAAGTTGAGAAGGAAGCATCGATGAGAAGAGTTCCTACTCATATCCTTGGATCAAAAATCAAGAAGCTACGTAATAAGGAGATTTGATTAGTAAAAGTGCAATGGGGAGAAGACTGCGAAGATGCGACGTGGGAACCCGAAGATATGATTCACGCTTCTTACCTTTTCTTTTTTAGAGTACATTCTTGACTTCTTTTCTAAGCCTTTTACTTTGCATTCTCTTCTATCATTCAAGTTTATCTTATCGTTCGAACCTTTTGACCCTTAGGTAGAATTCAATGGTTGGAAACATGTTATTGTTGATGGTTGCAAATGGATGCAAGTGTTTGCTAGTGGTTTCTCGTGGATGCATATACACACACTAGGCACTGGATTGGCTCAATCACTTGCATATTGCATATGGATATGTGTGCATTTAAATTTTCTATGGATGGAAATGGATGTATCGTCATGGATGTTGCATTTTGATGAATGGATGAGCACACATGTAGAACTTATATGTATTATTAGGATTATTTGCATACATATTGGATACATGGCACAAACATATATTGCATTAAGGAGGTCAATTGAATCACTCGACCGCCTGATTTTTGCATTAGTGTAAGAACATATACACACAACACTTTTGCATATGTTCATACAAAGAATTAGAAATACTTAAGGATGGATGCCTGTGGATGATGGATAAGTAAATGATTGTAGGTGGTTGTTAAGGGTTATAACATTCTTCTTAACTTGGAGATTTTGGGGATGAAATCCTTTAAATAGGGGGAATGTAACAGCCCAAAAATTTAATACTATAAACCATACATTAAGATAATTAATCGGGAATAACTTAACTAAATATTAAGAATTAAGTGAAACTGACATTACCGTTACGTTCGTTTCATAATTCTGGTTCAGATAGACCCTAAGTTTGGGTAAAACAGACATTGTATGAAGAAGTTATAAGCATTAGAAGTTTGTATACGTGTAAGGAGTTTATATGTTAATATTAAAATTAATTCCAAAATTTTCAAACAAGGCGGGGGAAGTAAGCGAGAACTAGGCCAATTATGGGGTGACCCACACTCAGCCCTGGTCGGCCCAAGGGGGGTCGGGTCCATCCTACCAGGGGGTAGGTGGGTCGACCTACCCCAGATCCGGGCAGTTTCTAAATGATGAATATGGACTGTTTTGTGGACTGTATTCATTACCGACTCAACAGTGAGTGTACGGACTAAATTAAAATCCTAATATCTGACGGTAACAGATTGTCTTAGGTAGTCTATATAAAGGCATGTAACCTCATTTGTTCTACACTACACAAAACCATTTCTTCCTCCTTCTTCCTCTAAATCTTTTCTAAGATAAATACGTGCATAGAACTATCGAGGTGCTGCCTAAACATATATTAGAAAGGACAATTAGGGCAGCTTTACACCAATACAAGATTAAAGTGGACATTTTCTTCAATAGCATATTCATACTCTTCACCAAGTCCCACTGTGAGTTTTATGTGATTTTTTGGTTTTTATTTAGAAAGGTTTTGGACAGTGGATAAGATTGGATCTAATATAAACAGAGCCTAAAGTAATCCCTATATATGTTTGTACATGTTTTTCTATTCAAATTTACATGTTATATTATGCACTTTAATCTTCTTTATCCCTATTATGCCTTTCATTTATCTACAGTCTCTTCTATATGCTTTTTTACATAGTTTGAGATCTGTTTTATCCCTTTTTCCTTTTTATTCTACACGGAAGCTAGGCTACTCATGTAACACCCTGTTAAAGACATAAATATTAACAATAAATAAAATAAACAATTTAATAATAAGACTAAAAAATAAGATTTTGTAGCTTTAGGAATTTGGCTACGAAAATCTTTTATATGGATTTGTGGCGAAATTCTGAATTGTTTTTATATATAATATGCTAAAAACGGTCAATGTATGAAGAAGTTACAAACAAATGAATTTGGACAGTAAAACACAGAAAGCATATATAATTAGATAAGTAATATATATATATATGTGTCCAAAATATATTCAAATATAAGAGGGAGAATTTGAAATTCAAACAAAGGATAAGATTATAGGGACAAAAAATATTTTATGTAAAGAAAGATATTAAGAATATAAAGCAACGTATTAATTAAACAAACACCTCAGCGCAACAACGTTCATTGGGCGTTTCAGCGACTAAGAGCCAAATGAATCTATGTTTGGTTAGGGTTTTCTAAGGGAATGTATATAAATAAAAGGCCTGGATTAAGTATAGTAATCTAATAGCCTACGCTCACATGAGCAACTATATATAGGCCCTCATATCACACAATGGAACCCTAGCCACTCTCTTATCTCTACTTCCATGCCATGCTTCTACCATGACTAAATTAAAAAAAAAGGTTAGAACTTTTCTTCTATTCCTCTAACCTTTATTCTTATCTTCTGTAATCTAAATTCATATAGGTTTTAGTAAGAATTCTGGAGTTTAGTGTATATATATAAGATTCGAAAATATGTTTCTTACATATACATTAGGAGGATTAGAGCACGTTTGTTGCGAAGATTAAGTACATATCTAGATCTACTGCAGAAATCCTATTTGTTCTTCCTTAGATCTGTGAGTGGAATATCGTGTTATTAGGCGTATTCT
Organism: Allium sativum; assembly: GCA_030737875.1. Classification (NCBI taxonomy): domain Eukaryota; kingdom Viridiplantae; phylum Streptophyta; class Magnoliopsida; order Asparagales; family Amaryllidaceae; genus Allium; species Allium sativum. The sequence goes on along the minus strand of CM060916.1, from coordinate 740,943,132 downwards.
GTTTTTTAACATATTAACATGTTGATAGCTATGCCTAAGAGGATTTGGAAATCGATAACATCGATACAAAAACCCCCGAATCCTCTATTTTATATTTGCGTAAGAATTGTCATGTTATTTGCGTTTGTGGATTTTTGATCTTAATATTGGATTAAGGATGAAAAGGGTATTGTTGTTTCTACTTTATGTAATCCAACCTCATGTAAACATTTGATTGTAACCTAAAAGGGTTTAAATTTGGTTATTCCATGATTTGATTAGGTATGGATTCTATTTTGAATCCAAACATATTCATACTTAATATATATTAAATGTAAACGTTTTTTGTGCATAACACCAAAAAGGGTCCATTCAAACTATGTGCATTAGACACGAGGTTAAACCAACTTGTAGTAGAAGCCTGCCTGGAACCTCCCGGTATATCCATCATCTACAGATATACAGTTTAATGTGAGAGGTCTAGTGTGTATATACACAACTATATATATAAGTCTATTATGTGTAAAAATAGGCAGGTTTACTACACCTTGAGAAGGTCTTAAGTGGCTGACTCTCTTCTTGTCTAATTTGGGTCTTAAGAGTTAGGATTAGGATCCCTCTGAAGGTTTACACCTTGGAGAGGAACCATAGTCATGGGACCCACCCTTATTAGATTAGGAGTAAGTCTTTGGGTCCTCCTTCTCTAAAAGTGGTTAGGCATAGGTGACAACAGAGTAGGGTAGTTCACGAGGGATGTCCAGTTCCTCTAGAAGCTTGTAAGGGTTAACTAAAGACATAATTGGTATATAAAGATATGTGGCCATTGCATGCTAACCAACTATCTAAGGGAAGTTTTAAGTGACATAGGTGTTCTATAGTGATATCAGTTAAGTGGTAACGTTCGCAATACTACTTCTCATATTACAATTAAGAGTATAGACTTAAGATTGTTAACATACTATAAGGGGATGTTAAAAGGCTAAGGTCTGCCTCGGGTTTATAAGAGATCATAAGAATACACCTTTAATAGGGATATAAGTGACCGAGAATGCCCGCCTTATTGGGTCTTTACCCTAAAAACACCAATGAACGGTTGACTTGGATATCCACCTCATTGGTTAGATGCTTGGTGTTTGTGTGAATGTTGTGTGCTGCTTAGGCATACCTTGACATATGTAACCTGCTAAAAATATAGGGTATGAATTTTAAGTAAACACTATACTTCAATCACACAAATCTTTATGTTCTGACCCCTCTCCTTAACATATCCAATAGGTCAGTAGATGGGGTAAAGTTTATGAACGAAGTCATAATGGGAGATGAAGGCGAGATGATATTATTAGTAGTTATTGCTTTACTTCTTATGGAAACATTTGAGAATGAATTATTTGATGTACCCATGGAACAGATGTAATATTGACTGTTGTATTCGAATTCTGTGATTTTTATTAAGTGGTACAATTTATTTCAGTATTATATTTTCTCTTTACGCCGTGTGAGATTTCCATTCGAAGTATATGCTTATATTAGGGTACTTTAGCTATGCATCTGTATTGTTGTTCAAAATACAAATGACATCCAGTACAACTTTAAAATGTAAAGCAGATCATTATTTTGGCATGTTACGTGTTTTCCAAAAGGAAAAATGTGCTGATGACTAAAAAAAATAAAAAATATTCCTAGAAGAAATCTATAAAAAAAAGTTGCATACATCTCTACATAAATACTGAATATATGCATACATGCATGCATATATTCATCCAGTGTTTTACATTGAAAATATGGACAAATATATGCATACATGTATGCATATATTATGTATTATATGCTGACATATATGCATATAAAGATGAACTAATATGCATGTGCTACGAATTGTTGCAGAAATGTATGCATACATTCCGTATAAGTGCAGAGATGTATGTAAAAAGGTTAAGAAGGATGAAGGCTTATGAAAATGTGCATACATGTATGCATTTATTGACTATATATGCAGAAATTATGAATAAAAGGCTTATGCTTGAAAAAACCGACCAGGATTGAATTAATGCATCAAAGGATGCATATATTGTAGTTTAACTACATACATTTTTGCATAAATAGTGCAGTTTGATGCATAAATGCAATTTATGCAGAAATGTATGCATATATTGCAAATATATGCATCGTTTGATGCATAATATTGTTGTTTCGTTGTTTTTTGGTTTTGGTGCTTTGTTTGGTGGTTTTAACGCATGATTTTGACGACAATGGATTGTTGTATTTAATTAAAAATTTACGTGGTTTTTTTATGATTTTTCGAAAAATAGGGATCTAAGTTATATGAAAAGTTTGACTGCATGTGAGCCTAATTTCCAAACCTTTTAGGGATGTGAGCCTAATTCTCACTTTATATTATCTATACAAATGTAATTCCTTACAGGAACCAACGACCCATTTAAAGTGGCTCTAAGTTTTGATGGGCCCTTTCTAGGTCGAAATTTAGGCCCATTCCGGGCGGGTTGTTACATTTGGTGTCAGAGCATAGGTTACCCTGTTATAAGGGAATTATACGTATGAGAGGCGTATTTGTAATTTGAAATAGATTTTTCAAACTATACATATATATATATATATATATATATATTATTTACCCCAATAAGCATACGCATTTATACTAGGCAACCTTATCGTTTTCTTCCCTTTTTAGCTTAAATACTATATCAGGAGTATCCACTAAAGGATTCTTCCTTTTCTTTTCAGATAGTAGAATGGATGAAAATCCTACCAAGTAGGGTAATCAGGCAAGGCCTGATACTTGCCAGAATTATTCCAACAGTATCTCCGTACTGTGGAACATGTCCATATTGCTAATCCTTCCCCAACGGCACCTGCAGATCCTGCTGCTGAGGTAGCCTTTGACTTTTCTCACTTTTGTAAGACCTTCGCAAATCTTAGAGCGAAATCGTTCTCTGGAAAGGTAAGTTTTACTAATGCCCTATGACGACTGCCCACAGCCCCTGTACTAAACAAGAGGAATAATGCGCTGAAAGACGTGCCAGGCAGCTATGAACGATCACCAAGGTATGATAACAAAAACGAAACATGTCGTAAAACTCACAGTGCAAGGATAAAATATAATAGAACATATACAACAGGTAGAAATAGTGAAGCATCATATAACAAACTTCTGAAAACTTTCACAACATCCTGAAAGGTTATCCATGCATCATAGGAATATCAAAGTCCCTACATGAAGCTTCACTACAACACTCAAAGAGCAACTCAAACAGTGGAAATAGAAATACTAGATAGTAAGTAAGATAATACGCCAGCCTTCTGCTTGACTCCGAATTGCAACATCGTCCTCATTAAGCTATCACCTGTCACTTGCCACCTAGTCTGCCCATCCACAACCGGTTGAACAACCCAAGATAATAAGAGGGAAACATAAAACCTTGAGTCGTACAACAGTCTTAGTGAGCGATAAAACAACTAACAAACATCATCAATAAAGTATATGAGAATGGATAGATAAACATACTAATCCACCCACAACACTAGAGAAGAACTCAACTCCGTCTTCCCCACATCGGGCAGTGATAGCCTTTACATCAACCACTTCAACCATTCATTAATGGAAACTAGAACCATCATTCATTCATGGAAACTAGAACAACCATTCATTCATGGCAATCAGAAGCAAACACCACTAACACTCATAACATCCAGATTATATATATCTCACGTAAACCATCCTAATCGAATTCAACATCCCTCAAGCACAAGCCCCGAAGGCCTAAACCAATATCAGACAAGCACCTATGAAACATCTCCTTCGGCGTTGGACAATTTACATGAGACGGTACAAACAAGGAAACTAATCAACTGTGATAGACTATGGCTATCACCGCCAATCCTGCCTCAAAACCATCGTTAATCGTATAACGGCCAACCTTGCCATATGTCAAGGGTTAATGGTAACTCCGTTGTACCCCTGCTTTGAGCCTGCTAGAACTTACAACAACGATAATCTCTCGACCTTCGCATCTCTAGTCATTTACCCCGATGACTTTTCATAGCTCAAGCAACCTTCCCAAGCAACCATTATCCACCAACTCACGACCTTTGAGTTGTCATTTCATTCATTGTTCTATACCGATCAACGAACACATACAACACTTCGAATATTCCCACTTGAGTTTACTTCGAAGTCACAACATCACTGAGCCAAATTATAATTTTTTATTTAAATCTGGGTCGTACCTTAGAATATAATTTTTTCTAGAGTTGACCCTGTTGGAGCCGACCGACCGACTTACTTCTGACCGACCCAGTCTATCCTGACCAGACCAGACCGACAGATCAGAAACTACTCCAACCGACCGACCAGAGCTGCTCCAACTGACCGACCAGAACTGCTCCAACCAGACCGACCAGGAACTGCTCCAACCAGACCGACCAGGAACTGGTCTAACCATACCGCTTCAGACCGATTGGCCCAGTCATGATCGACCCAACCTCTTTAGACCGACCGACCCAGTCATGACAGACCGACCAGAGATGTGTACTGCCGTTTGTACTACACTTGTACTACAGTACTACAGGACTGACCAGAAGGAGACCGGTTGACCCAAAACCTGAACAAATCCAATTCACCTTTGAATTCAACCAAAACTTTGCCAAACGTCAAATTCGACGAAACCAACTCGTCCAATTCATCAAATATGACCACAAACATGATATGAAATCATTAACAACATGAAAACGATAATTTTCATTAGAAGTTATGTAAACTTCATCAAAATCATGGTAACTGAACATATGAACAAAACGATTGATCTAATTTGCATAAACATATGAAATAACACAGAAATTACTGGTTTTAAGTTGCTAAATTAGATCCTATGGCGATTCATATGAAATAAAGCTTACCATGATATAGATCTAAGGAAAACAACTTAAATTTGATGTAAAACATGATCAAACATTCATATATTTGATTGAATCCGTGTGAGAGATGCATATCACTCACCAATTCTCCAAATCAAAGCAAAAACGGTGATCAGATTCCGAACAGTGAAGAACTTGATCCAAATCCTTCAATTCGATGAACTCTCACTTCAATTGATGTAGATCTAGCCTCAAATGGTGTAGGTCTTGGATTCTCTTCCTTAGATCTCGATTTTAATGGTGCAAAGGTGTAAGAGGAAGGAGGAAGACAAGGCCACCAAATGAGAGAATGGAGAAAGTAAACTATTCTCCATACCTCTCACCCCCTATTTATAGCTTTCCATCAGCCCACTAATGGGCCTCTATAAATCAGCCATTAAGGCTCCTTGAACAACCAACTGTTAAACCTTAAAACAACGATTCCTCCCAAACCACTGAGCCAAATCTTTATTTTGACCATTTTACGGAAAGGGAATCATCATTTCCTTTCTAGTGGCATAAGTCTCAACACCCGGTTCGACGTAAGTCAAAAGTTATGCCCCATACAAGACTGACAGAGGAAAAACGGTCACACAAAAAATTGGTAAAAACTATGGACATGTCTAACATCCCCATAAGAAACATATTAAAATATGAGAATGATCCAACCCTCAGGAAAAATAATAAAAGTATTTTATGATCTTCCGATACGTAAAGTGCGGGCTGTTACATTCTCCCCCCTTTAGAAATTTCATCCTTGAAATCCCAACAAACACAAGCAACCAAAGCAATTCCGCATGCCTATCATCCATGAGCAGCCAATTCTATTACCCAAACTAGCAGCCATCAAGCCATGCATCCATAGCCTTATCTTAGCATGCCGAATTCTAACACAAACATAATAGTACAAGCTACAATGATGTAAGGTGAAATGATACTAATGGGTTGTACCGACAAAGAGTTCCGGATGGGTCACCTTCATGCTCTCTTCCATCTCCTATGTACTATCGTCGCTATCCTCACTCCACTGTACCTTGACTAGCTTAACCTTCTTCCTCCTTAGCTTTTCGTGTCATTTCCCACAACACGAAGTGGCTTACTAGGTCTTGTAACTACAGTCTCTACTTCTAGGTCTTCGTACTGCACTGGAGGTACCACCACATTCAAATCATGCACGACCTTCCGTAGAAACAACACGTGGAAAACATTATGCACACTCGACATATTCTCGGGTAACTTCAATCTATATGCGAGCTTTCTAATCACTCAACTATCGGAAATGGTCCAACGAACCATGGAGCCAACTTTCCTTTATTTCGAATCTAACCACATGCTTTATTGGAGAAATCTTTACGAGAAACATATCACCCACGTCGAACTCCAAATCCTTACAACGCTTATCTGCAAAACTCTTTTGACGATCTTGGGCTGCCTTCATTCGTAGCCGAACGATCTCGATATAATCTGAGGTCTCTCTTATCATCTCAAGCCCAGGTACTAACTTATCTTCAATTTCTAACCAACATGCTGGAGAATTATACGGCCTACCATACAATGCCTCGTATGGTGCTATCCCAATGCTCGACTGATAGCTATTATTATAAGCAAACTCAACTAGATGTAGATGGTTTTCCCAGGATCCCCCAAAATCTAACACACAATCTATTAGGAGTCTTCCAAAACTCGGTTAACCCTCTCGGTTTGACCATCAGTTTGGGGATGATAAGCCATACCCAAACACGATTCGGTTCCCAAAGATTCTTGCAAACTCTTCCAAAACTCACTCATGAACAATGGATCTCAGTCACTCACTATGCTTTTTGGGATACCATGTAATCGTACTATCCATTTATATAAAGTTCAGCCATGTGACGACCCGCCCCGCACCAACCGACATTTCCTCCAAAAGTGCGCTGAACACATGTCCAGTTAGCCCGGAACGGTCGTCAGAAGAAAAGAAGGAAAACGAAGAATCAACAAAGAACCTGTAGAATGTCTCATAGCGCATGGAACAAAATGTAATAACAACATACTTGACATAAAACAGGTGAGACAGTGCATAAGCTGAAAACAAACTATCATAGCAGTGGAAAATCCAAAGTACAGCTTATGATCCAAAGCCAACATTATTACAACTTTTAAAAACTGTCTCAGAAAGCTAAATAAGAAAGGTACACTACTAATGCCCAAAGTAGTGACCAGCAACGACACAGGGAGGATATCTATATATATCATACGTGGAAGCCTCCTGCTCGCCTCCGAATCCGCTACTCGCGCATCACCAGCTAACCTGTCTCTAGTCTGCTCGTGAGAGCATCCAGAGTAATAAGAAGAGACATAAAACTCTGGGTCAGACAAAAAGTCTGGTATGAGCGATAAGCAGCTAAACAGAACAATAACAGGTATACTAAACAATACCTGAACCTGCAACCAAAGAGTTAGCACTACATACTATACAACACTCTAGGGTGCCATAACAAATGGTGTAAGGAATACGGGGGTGGGGTGTGCATGTCATAGTGATGGCAAACAAGTCAAACATAGCAACCATCCTCACATCTCTCACTTAGTGCGTAAAGTATACGATATCCATCAATTCGATCACCCAATACTTTGCTATGATCACTCTGCCCCATGAAGTCACAATGGCTTCACTGCACTGATCCATAGCTACTAATCCTTCGCTATGTCCACTTTGCCCCATGGAGTCGTACACACCCCACTGCACTGGCTCATAGCCTTACTAATCCTTTACTATGTCCACTTTGCCCCATGGAGTCACAATGGCTCCACTGACTGGCTCATAGTCTTACTACGATCACTTTGCCTCTCGAGTCATGGTGACTCTACTGCACTGATACGTAGCCCATCATTCCTTTTCAGTGGTGAATCGAAGTTATGAACGTCGACAACTCCTAAGCACACGTCCCGCAGCAAAGCCCAATCATGAAGTGAACTCATTGGTTCCCAACTGGATCCTGAGCTCTAACTTCCATTTGGACTACCTTTGCATCTCGGGTTTTTGGTCATCACTGGATCGGTTCGGATCCTCAACTCTTCTTCTCTGTCGGTTCAGATCGGTCTCTTCCAAGTGCTCCGAGTCGGATCGTGGCCTCCAAGTCCCTTCGTAGTACATCGGTTCGGTTCAGGTGTTCTCTGGCGGGTCGGGTCGGGTAGATGCATCTTGGTTCGGTTCGGTGTACCCTTGCTCCATCGGTTCGGTTCGGGTTCCTGGTCTCCGATCCGATCCACTTTCGCTTCCTTTTCCATTCCGATCCCCTTCTCTTCCCTTCAGTCGATCCAATTCCCCCTTCTTTAGCTCGATCCGATCCCAGTTCAACCATTGTGGCCTTCCTTTTTGCCATACTTTCCCTTGTGCCAAGCCTCGGTTCGGTTCGGTGATCCCTTGCCCAGTCCACTATCCGGTCCGAGCCCATTCCCTCGATCCGGTCCGAATGCCTACACCATTTTCCTGCAACTTTTCCAACGAGTGTTTTACGCCATTCGACGACGTTTTTGACCATCTTAACTACTATAATCAATCACAAAGCATACCATACAGTCATAGCAACAAGTAGAAGTGACCTCAAACACCAAAACATAAATATGATAGGTTAAAATGGATCAAACATAGCCAAAACCCCATATTTTCCCTCAAACATGTTCAAGCATAATTAACGATAGGATTAGCAAAACTTAACCAAATTAACACAAGTTCATATCAGAGGTCTAAAACATCATTTAAGAATTTATAAGTATTTTTCCAGATTTTTACCATGTTTAAATTCGCGAATTAACACTAATTACCCTTAATTAACCATAATTAGTGAGGAACTATGCAAATCACTCACCTTAGCCACAAATAAACCTTAGATCTGAAATAAATATCTGATATGGCATGAATACCAATGCTAAACAGCAGCTCTAATCTTGATTTGGTGAAGATCTCCCTTGATTTGATGTTGCTAAGCTTAATCCTTGATTAGAAAGTGATTTGGAGGTGATTTAGAGGTTGGAGGCCATTTTTAGGGTTTCTAAGAGGTAAGTGGAGGCTAGGAAACTGAAATGGAATGAAACCCTAACTCTTTTCAGCCTCCTCATAACCCTAATCCCGAAATGGGTTGTGGGCCCATTCACTAATCACCCTATTTGGCCCGGTTAAGCAGTTTTTCACCTTCCAAACCTTATTTCAGCCATATCTCCCAAACAGTAAGTCCGTTTCTCACATGTGACCACTTTACGGAAAGGTAAACCATCATCCGAAGCCAATGGAAGTAGTTTCAGGTCAAAACTCCTTTCCAATCAAAAGTTATGGCTGAAACAAAATCAGCTAGGGGCAAAACAATCATTTAAAAATCGGCAAAAATCATGAACATGGGAAATGACCCCAATGGTCGTTTCCCAAAGCCACATGACTATACGACTTCATATAAGAAAGAAATAAATATTCTACGATCCTTCGATGCGTAGAATGCGGGTTGTTACAAGCCAACTTATATGCTGTCCTAGTTGATTTAACAGGAATGAATCTGGCATTTTTGGTCAAGCGATCCACGATGATCCAAATTCCTTCGTTTCCTGCCCAAGTTCTAGGTAGTCCATCGATAAAATCCGTCGATATCTGCTCCCACTTCCAAGTAGGAACTTCAATGGATGATGCAAACCACTCAGCTTCTTTTGTTCAGCTTTCACCAACTGACAGTTCATGCACTTGGAAATGAACTTTCCAATATCTTGCTTCATCCCCTCCCAGTAATATACTCGCTTCATGTCCTGATACATCTTACTACCACTGGGATGAATCGTCAACTTCGAGTGATGACATTCCCTCAGAACCTCATCTCTCAATCTGTCGATATCAGTAATAACTAGCCGCCTTGCTTTTGAAGCCAACCTTCTCGATCGACTTCGAACTCTTGGTTCAGAAGGACCATCTTTTGTCCCTATAGTTTGTGAGTACTTGGATGTTTTTGAGGAAATCACAGAACTTCCACCCCACAGAGAAATCTCTTTTCGTATTGACCTAGAGAAGGACGCTAGACCTGTAGCACTACCCTTGAGGCACATGGCGCCTAAATAAAGAAGTGGGTTGGATAAGAAGATTTCATAACTATTGCAAAAAGGTTTCATTCGACGAAGTACCTTAGAATGGGGTGCACCCATTGTGTTTGCCACCAAAGCCGACGAATCTTTATGACTTTATGTGGATTATAGGGAACTTAATAAGTTAACCAAAAAGAATATTACCCTTTACCTAGAATCGATGATCTTTTTGACCACTTGGGAGGACCTCGGGTATTTTTTTAATTAGACCTTCCTACTGGATTTAACCAGTTAAGAACCGCGGAGGACGGTAAGGCCAAAATTGCATTTATGTAACACCCCACCTCCACTAGGGTCACTCACAAAGGGAATGCACTAGGTTTGGTGAAGTATTATCGAGGTAAACATGCACAGAAATATTACAAGACAGAACATATAAAACAGCGGAAGTAAAGCGAATTTCATTACCTTATAAAATAGTAAGGTCAAAAGCCTTTTTACATCAGAATACATCAAAACCTGTCTTGCAACAGTAAAGAAGCATAAACATTTCATAAATTATTCCCCAAGTAAAAGAGTAAGGTAGCCATAGCCAAGAAAAGTCTAAGCCATGCATGATGACCTTCAAGCAGAGGAAGTCCGAACTAAATAACAGTGTTTCCTCCCTGAAAACCTGGGGGGGGGGGGGGGGAACGGAAGACAAAGAGGCGAAAACAAAACGGGGTCAGTCATAAAGACTGGTAAGTCCTATCTACTTCCAGTATAAAAACAGGTAAAGGTAACATGACATGCATAAACTGAAAGTAAACATAAGGATGATGACAAGATAGATAAGCTAAACCAAGATAACTGGATGAACTACTGTAGCAAGATAAACTGAGGTATCATGATAAACTACGGTGTCAAGATAAATCAAGGTATCACATCGTCAGGTTTCTATCAAGTATACTATCCCAAGGTATCTATCATGTATAACATCCCACGTTATCTATCATGTATAACGTCCCAAGGTATTTATCATGTATATTTACTCTGCACCTCTCGTACTAGTATCCCAACCCGCGTCATGTGTTAACTACGAATGTCCCTTGCCCAATGTCATGTAATGGTCCATGTCAACCTAATATATAGCATATGTAGGTTTTCCCCAACTCGTATGTTTCTTTCCATGTATAAGTTCAGTCCTTTGCCGTAGGCCGTACGGGCTTTCCCATGTAAATCTATACCACCTCAACGTAGTACTATTTTATCTTTGAAGTTGTTTTGGACTGCTACCCTTGATCTGGTTATGTTTTCTTACCATGAACTATCGCGTGTTCACTTAGGGTTTATGCCACCTAGGACCACTAGGGATTATGCTACCTAATGAACGTTTCCGTGTCTCGGTTTGGGTTCAAGCCACCTAGGGCCACTAGGGATTATGCCACCCGTCAACCACGCCCTTTATCCCACGTATGTATCGTGAATCGTTTTCCATGTCTAGACGCACATGTATCTCAATGTGCCATCCGAGTTCCGTCCCAGGGCAAATCAAGAAATACGGAACTCGGTCGGGAGCTTTAAATCATCTGCCGATGCAGATATCAAGGTCTATTTTTGTATCCGTGGCTATGGTCCCACGTGACCCCTCCCTCAACTACTGAAAGGCAATCCAAGAAAAATCATGTATGAGAACTACATCCCGGCCCCACTATAACCCCACTTTCCTATTGGCCAACCTCACCCATAACTCGATAGCAAGTATATGGTCTGTTGGGAGTTCTCTGCCTTTCCGTATGTACATGATTGACTAAAGATGGTAGGTAGTCGACGACGCGCTATCCAGGGCAAAAATCAAGTATCGTTGACTCCACGCTAATCCATCCCCGTCTTTAGGTTGCTCGCACAGCAACCAAGGCATACCCTTGGCTCTTCTACCGCAGACCTTAACCTCTGTGAGGCCAGGTTTCATGGACCATCTGCCACCTCACAGAGGGATACCAAGAGTACCCTCACGTCCCCCGAAGCTACCGCTTCGTCACCCAGTTCGCTGGAGCTTTTTATCCAAGTCAGATAAGTTGCTCATCCTCGTATACTAAGCGATGACCTACCGTATCAGGTTACTCATCTATTTATGAACTAGTCCCATGTCCTTGGCTAAGAATTATTACTTAGTTATCCTTAACTAAGGTTTACCACTTAGCTTCTCTTCCCACCATCCTTGTTAACTACGATTTTCAACCTAGTCCTCTGAGCTAGGGTTTTGTCTAATGGGTTAAGTGTTGTCATTCAAGTTCATGACTTAACCCGCCTACGAATCATGTCAAGATTGGCTAAGTACTCAAGTTCAAGGCTTAGCCCTACAAGTTGGTTAAGTGTACCAAGAAGCTCATGACTTAACCCTATCAAGTCAAATTGGTTAAGTATTTGTTTGTCTTAACCCTATCAGATTATCGTGTTAGATTGATTAAGCATAAATTATCTTAATCCCATTAGATTATCAAGTCGGATTGGTTAAGTATGGGTTAGCTTAACCCCATCCACTAATCGTATTACAATGGTTAAGTATATTTAAAAGGTCTTGTGACTTAACCCTATCAGGTCCGCATATTAGATTGGTTAAGTATAGGTTACTTAACCTGATCAAATCATCATGTATAATTGGTTAAGTATAAGTTACTTAACCCCATTAAATTATCATGTTAAGTTGGTTAAGTATTGGTTACTTAACCTCATTGAATTACCAAGTTTAGATTGGTTAAGTGTTTAACTTAACCTCATCGAATTACCGTGTTTAGATTAGTTAAGTGTAAGTTACTTAACCCCGTCTAATTACCGTGTTTAGATTAGTTAAGTCTAAGTTACTTAACCCCATCTAGTTACCGTGTTTAGATTAGTTAAGTGTGGATTACTTAACCCCATCGAATTTACCGTGTTAGATTAGTTAAGTCTAGGTTACTTAACCCCATATAAGTACCGTGTTTAGATTAGTTAAGCGTAAATTACTTAACCCCATCCCCTAATTGCCTTATATGGTTAAGTGTCATTAAGAAATCAAATCCGGTTCCACTTAACCTACCCATTCGTGTCATATCGGTTAAGTGTCATTAGTCAAAATTACTTAACCTTTTCATGTGGCATTAATTAGAATAATGCACCCCAACCTCTCACATTAGACTTTGTTGTGGTTACTAGTTAAGCCGGGCGGGTCCGGGTAGATTTATACCACAACCTAGTCTAACCTCGGGTTTTAAGTGCTATATGACCAACTACTCACATTGGGTCCTATTGTTTGTAGCCACTAGTTAAGCCGGGCGGGTCCTGGTAGATTTATGCTACAAACTCAACCCAACCTCGAGTTGGCCACTTTCATGTTTGGTCTAGTGTCATATTACACTTACAACCCATACGTGTCTAGTTTCAAGTTCCATGTTTTCCTACGTGTCATGACCACATTTAAGTATATCATGTTCTCATGTAAACCCCATGTCAAGTTTTTCATGTCATATCCACGTTTTTCCTAAGCTACCCAAACGTATTTCCAACCCAAGTGGAAGCGAGTCACATAGTAGGGGTATTATGCCAACATATTGGCCACAAACATGCATAGTATCATAAGGGAATTTGGCCACAAACATGCATAGTATCATAAGGGAATTTGGCCACAAACATGCATAGTATCATAAGGGAATTTGGCCACAAACATGCATGATAACATAAGGGGTTTGGGTTCGTTTACATGCATAAGCCCCAAAGTCAAGTCTTTGCCAATGTTTCACAAGTCAAGTGGTTCCCAAAGGTTCATGCTAACATTCCATAGATAAAGATTCAAACTTGCAAGATATACTAGGTTAAACATAACATGAGTGGCATGATTAAGTCGCTAAAACTTAGCCCAAGGTCATAGATCATAGAAAAGGGGCAAAATTAGGTTCACATAGGCTAGCATACTTATGTTTCATCGCATTTTATTCCATGTCACATTAGAACCACCGTTAGAATCTACAAGTCGTTAGAACTTACATAACATGGCAAGAGGGCTAGGAACATGAATCGTCTTGACGAATAAAGGTGGCTCCTTTGTTGAAGAATCGTCATGAAATTTGCATAGCAACGTTGATCTACCCTCGATTTGATGTAGGAAGCTTGCACCTTTTGATTTGAACCCGATTTGAATGCATAAGCCCTTGGAGTTGGAGATGGAGGCCATGATCAAGATAGATTTTGGCAGCACTTAGTTGCTAGAATGATTTTTAGTGATTTAGGTTAGGTCCTAGGGTGTTTTTATAGAGATTAGGAGTAGTTTAGGCCCTTAGATTAACCCTAGGATAGATCTGAACCCTCAAAACCCGTCACAGGCCAATAGACCAGACCCAAAAGCATGTCTTGAGGAACAAGTCAGGCACACCCAGGCCAAACTGGCCGACCACCCAAGTCGACAGGGGTGTCGACTGGGCAGTCGACACCACCTGGGGTGTGTCGACTCCCAAGTCGACTCCCCAGTTGACTTGGGGGTGGCGGGAATTTTCCCGCCTATCCTGCCTGGCTGAATTTGAATTCTGAATTCAAATTTGAACTGTTTTTGAACTTGAAATTTTCTGAAAACTTTGACGGGCCATAACTGGGTCATACGGACTCCGATTTTCGAAAACTCGGACTGTATTTCGCGTATTTTTCCGAGACAAACGCAATGGCGCAACCCGTTTCTCCTGATTCAGATTTTATAATTAAATTCTGCCTTGATTCTTGTATTAGCATGTTGTAAAAATCCGGGTTGTCACAATTTAGGACGCTGGATGGATTGCTCCAATGAGAAGTTATGCCCTTTGGATTGACGAATACACCTGCTTTCTTTGTTGACCTCATGAATAGTGTTTAGGGGCATTCTAAAAAAGATCATGGTAGTCTTCGTAGATGATATCCTTATATTTTCAAAAGACAGTAAAGAACATGAAAGTCACTTAAGACAAGTTCTAAGGATATTAAGAAAGAACCAAACGAAAGAAAAAATTTCGAAGTGCCATTTCTGGAAGGAAGAAGTTAGATTTTTAGTACATATTGTTCCAAGTGAAGGCTTGCCCATAGACCCCGCAAAAATCGAGGCAATCAAAGAATGGAGGATACCTCGAAATGCTACGGAAGTGAGAAGCTTTCTTGGAATTGCCAGATGTTATTGGAAATTCATTAAAGACTTTGCAAAAATTTCTACTCCTTTACCCAATTAACAAAGAAGAATTTGGTGTTTTCTTAGAGTAATAAATGTGATATAGCCTTTAAGAAATTAAAGGAAGTATAACTAGCACGCCAGTCCTAATTATACCCGATGGTTCAAAATTGTTTACAGTTTACACTGATGCGTGTAGGACCGATTTAGGAGTGGTCCTTGTGCAAGAAGGAAGAGTAGTTGCTTACGCTAATAGACAACTTAAGCATCTGGATATGAGATACATGGTTCATGACATTGAGTTAGCTGCAGTAGTGTTCACCCTTAAAATTTGGAGGCATTATCTTTTAGGTGAGAAATTTGAACTTTTTACGACCATAAATCCCTAAAGTATTTACTTTCTCAACGTGATCTAAACTTGAGACAACAACGGTGGATGAAATATATTGCCTCATTTGATTTCATGATTCAGTTTACCCCGGGGAAAAGGGAATGTTGTGGCGGATGTGTTAAGTAGGAAACATGCAACTTTGAACGCGATCTCAAAATGGAAACAATTAGAGTTTCTCTCTAATTTTAATTTCAACCCTCGCCAACCACTTGTAATGGTTTTCTTAGAGCAAAGATAATCAGACCTACTCTAAAAGAGAAGATTCGAGGTACACACGACCTTGATGAAAAGTTAAGAAGCATAAAGGAAAAATAGGAAAGAAGGAGACTTTTTCCCCATTCAGTTAGATATTCGATCGGCGGTGATAGATGTTTACTTTGGGATGGATGACTTTACGTCCCTAAGGATGAAGGGTTGAAGAAAGGAATTTTAGAGAAGTGTCGTAGGTCAAAAATGACCATACACCTCGATTGGGATAACATGTACAAAGATATGAAGAGAAATCTCCATTGGGAAGGAATGAAGAGAGATGTAGCCGAGTTTGCGGCCAAATGCTTGACATGCCAAAAAGTAAAAGCGGAGCAAGGGAAGCCTGGAGGATTTTTACTACCTTTAGAGATCCCCATGTGGAAGTGGGAACATATTTGCATGGACTTTGTAGATGGACTTCCTAGAAGCCAAAAGGGTAGTGAGGCCATTTGGGTTGTGGTAGATTGCTAAATCAGAAGAACCCATTTTATACCAGTCAAGAAGATAAGGACTGCAGCCTCATTAGCCCAAATATATGTCAAAGAAATCGTCAAACTACATGGTATCCCATCAAGTATTGTGAGTGATAGGGACCCCTTGTTCACAAGCAAGTTTTAGTGAAGCCTACAATTAACATTGGGAATGACGCTCAACCTAAGCACAACCTATCATCCACAGACTGAGGGCCAGACGGAAAGAGTAAATCATATCCTGGTTGACTTGCTCAGAGCTTGCATCATCAAATTTAGAGGAGTTTGGGAGCAGCACCTTCCGCTCGTAGAATTCACTTATGATAGTTTTCAAATGACGATTGGCATGACCCTTTTTGAAGCGCTTTATGGGAGGCCACGCAAATGGTCAACTTGTTGGTGGGAAACTACCGATAAGGTTATACTTGGACCAGACTTCGTCTGTGATTCCACGGAGAAGATATCCTTGATTAGGAACAGGATGAAGACACCCCAAGATCGTCAGAAATCATATGCCGACAAGAAAAGGATGGAAATTGAGTTTAATGTTGGAGATTTAGTATTCGTAAAAGTATCCCCTCTCAAGAAGACTATTCAGTTTAGGAAGACTTGGAAATTGTCTCCTAGATTTATTGGATCTTTAGCTTATCGAGTGGATCTCCTAGAACGTCTATCAAGAATCCATAATGTTTTTCATGTATCTCATCTAAGGAAATGCCTTCATGATTCTGCTACCAGACTTGAGCATGATGAAATTGGGGACATAAAAAAAAACTCAAGTTAGAGTCCAGGGTGCGCCACGCCACTACAAGGATTGTAGAGCACGGAATCAAGAGACTCCGCAATAAAACCGCTCACCTCGTCTGAGTACAATGGGGAAATGATCTTGCGAAAAGCACATGAGAGACCAAGGATAAGATGAGACAACTCACCCAGAGTCTTTCTCGGGTAATTTTCCCTTAAAATAATGTTTATAGATGCATCGTGGTTGCTAGACTGGATGTTAGAAATGAATGCAACACCATTGCACAAGCGCACTCATATAGAAATATACGCATAGTTAGGTTGTTTGCATACATATTGCATCACTTACTACACCTACACGATAGGATTGAGCTCACTTTAGTTGGTCTGCAATTCATAATCATTATGAGTCATGAATGCTTATGGATGAACTAAAAATAACATGGATGTACAACATGGATGTTTCGAGCGAGTTATATTTTTTGCTCCTTAAACAGATTTTAGGGACGAAATCCATTTTAAAGGGGGAGGGGGGAGGGAATGTAACACTCCATAAAAGACATAAATATTAGCAATAAAGAAAAAAAACAATTTAATAATAATAATAAGGATGGAAAATGATATTTTGCGGCTTTAGGAATTCGGTTACAAAAATCTTTTATTTGGATTCGTGGCGAAATTTTGAATCGTTTTCATATATTAAATGCTGAAAACAGTCAATGTATGAAGAAGTTACAAGAAAATGAATTAGGACAATAAAACGCATAATATATATATAATTAGATAAGTAATATATATATATATATATATATATATTTGTCCAAAATATATTCAAATATAAGAGGGAGAATTTGAAATTCAAACAAAGGATAAGATTATGGTGATAGAGAATATTTTATGCAAGGAAAGAGATTAAGAATATAAAGCAACATATTAATTAAATAAATACCTCAGTGCAACAACGTTCATTGGACGTTTCAGCGACCAGGAGGTCGACCGCCCCTCTAGGAGGGGTGTCGACCGCCGGTCGACCGCCTGGCGGCTGAACAACCCAATGAATCTATGTTTGGTTAGGGTTTTCTAAGGGAATATATATAAATAAATGGCTTTGGATTAAATTTGAGTAATCTAACGGCCTACGCTCACACGAGAAACTATATATAGGCCCTCATATCACACAATGGAACCCTAGCCGCTCTCTTATCTCTACTTCCATGCAAACCTTCTGCCATTACTAAATTCCAGAAATGGTTAAAACTTTTCTTTTGTTCCTCTAACCTTTATTCTTATCTTCTCTAATCTAAATTCTTATAGATTTTAATATGAATTCTGGAGTTTAGTGTGTATATATATATAAGATTCTAAAATATGTTTCTTACATATATATTAGGAGGAATGGAGCACGTTTGTCGAGTAGATTAAGCACATTTTTAGATCTACTACAGAAATCCTATTTGTTCTTCCTTAAATCCATGAGTGGAATATCGTGTTGTTAGGCATATTCTATTTTTAATAGATTAACATGTTGATAGCCATGCCTAAGATGATTTGGAAACTGATAACTTCAATACAAAAACTCCTAAATCCTCTATTTTATATTTGCATAAGAATTGTTATGTTATTTGGGTTTGTGGATTTTTGATCTTAATATTGGATTAAGGATGAAAAGGGTGTTGTTGTTGTTTCTACCTTGTGTAATCCACCCTTATGTAAACATTTGATTGTAACCTAAAAGGGTTTAAATTTGGTAATTCCATGATTTGATTAGGTTTGGATTCTACTTTGAATCCAAACATATTCGTAATTGAAATATATCAAATATAAGCGTTTATATGTGCATGACAACAAAATGGGTTGAATTAGACAAAGTGGAACATATAAACATACATGTATATGTTATATGTGTATGTTATACTCTATTCTTGATCCAGTATTGAAATCATTCCAACAAGCCTAGGATGCAAGTTGAAATTTGTATGTATGTATATTTTCCATTCACTACTATCCGTTATTTTGTTATTATGCCATCATGCCTACATTGTAGCGGTAAAAATATGGAAAAACTAACTTGTATACCTTGATTTAGACAAGTTGATAATTTTTGTATCGTTAGAATGTTCCCTCGTTCATACGAATATTTACGTCATTTATGCGTAATAATTATTATGCTTATATAAATGTAATCAGCGCAATTAACATTATATTAGCGTAATAAATGTAATTAGGATAGAATTCGAATTTGAAATGTCCCCATATGTATATATGTAATGTCCCGGTTTTTGATCGAGTTTGTAACACCTTTTATTTTGGATTTTAATAATAAGTTTTAAATAATAAATTTAAAATAATTTATATTGAGGAAATTTACAGTTTTACATATGTTAATGGTTTAAAAATTCTTGACCATTGTATGTATGCATATAAAATAAGTAAATAATGTTTTGGTATATTGGTTTACATTTTTATATTTGTTTAAAACTCTTGAAAAATATAGTTAACATGGGATTCGAAATATTTTAAGCAAATTTGAAATTATAAATCCTATGTATATATTTATTTGGTTATATTTATATATATAAAGTAAATATTGTTTTAATACGTTATTTGCATTCAAATTTGTTTTAATTTGTTCACATAGAATAAACAGATAGGGTGAGGCCCGTGCTTCGCACACGGAAAAATGCTACTTTGTTAGTTGTGTAAATTCTAAATAGTTTGGTAACTAGTCCATTTTTATATTTTTCCCTTGAAACCATTCTGATAAAAAGCATTGAATTTCGTACATCAAATGATACACCTTTGTTCGGGTTATGATTAATATAATTTTGCCGAAAATTTAAGGGGTTGTTCCATATGTATAGTTGAGAAACAATTTAAAGTAACAATCAGAAGTTTTGAAAGATAGTACTTTAAGTTAGGATTAGCTTCAAAAATAGGATTTGCCTAAAATGAGCATATAAGGATATTTTGGATAATATTACTTCAAACCTAAGTAACAACTAAGGAATAGGCATAGACAGCCTAGACGTGTATGCTGGGAGCTAAGTTTGCTTTCATATACTTCACATGGCTTGTAAAGAACAAGTACAAAATACATGTGCAGACAACCCAACTATAGCACAAGGACTTGTGTACATGGTTACACTTTATTATGCACTGCCGTAAGTTACTGGAAAAGTAGCAGCTATAGCCTAACCTACATGTGAAGGCAAACTAGAACAAGACCTTAAGAGTACCATCCTTTCCATCAAAGTTGTAGGCAGCCTTGTAACGGCCCGGGTTCCGCCCGACCCGATCGATCGCAAAATCGACCAAGACCGTTCAAAACCCGAGTACGTTAACTTTGGGAATACAACAACATCAGAACAACAACAGCAGACTTTTATAAACATTACAATAATGTTACATCAGAGTACAGAACATATCAGAGTATATTGAATAAAATTACAGCGGAAGGTAAATTACAATAAATTAAATCCAATGCACAGCGGAATACTTCGATGCTCTGGACACAGCTTTAGGCTTCAATCCAGAATCCTGCCCGAGATAAGAACCTGTAGACAAACTACTCGACTGCCCGTGTGGAAAGAGGGCACCCGAGTTTGTAAAGGTGGAAACAAACAACGGGTCAGTCGTGGGACTGGTGTGAGAATTCTAAACTAATTTAACTAATAATAATAAGGCAAATCCAAGGACCACGCCGCTAATGCGGAATGGGTTTTATTCCAATGGATTACCGTGCATAACAATAAAGTAAATCATAAAACAACGCAATGCCATTTGGAAAAATGAAACCATCATAAGACCCAAGTCCCATCACACAATGCAACGCAGACCGGAGGATAGGGTTTTACCTTATAATGGTTAAAAATGCTTGATACGTTAAAAACGAATTTGATTTTATTATTAGTGTGTATATGTTTCAAAAACATTTCAAAGTAAATGTATCAATCCTAGGAAGCATAGCTACCATATACTATGCCTCCATACTAGTAATACAATCAAAACCGCATGAGGTCGTATTGGAAATTGGGTTTCCATCATGAGTCAAGGCTAGGAAGGAGCTCCTTACCGATTCGAGGCACTCTAGTTAATGCCTCAGGATTCCCCGCAGAGAACCCTTGGATAGCTGCAGGGCTGGTCCACACTTGCGGTTTGTGGATTAGTTATTCCTGAACACACGTTTCCCGGTCCTATAGGACCTAACATACAAGGCGCGCCACTTTCCATCATCCACATAAGTAAATATCAGCCAGTTTAAGCACCGACACCACTTCTAGCTAGAAAGAAACGTGCTGCTCTCCAGGCGTTCCCTTCTCCCATTTTAGACTCAACCGGGTTGTGAGGCTCGCGAAGTAACGTTATAACCACAAGGCCTGCTTTTCAACAAAGCCTTGATCATATTCATCTTAGCGTGCCACATTGACAATTCACGCCATGCGATTGATAACTATTAATACACAACTTCTAAGGGTGTTGAGCAAGAGAATAAATTCTCCGCCACCAATGGTTGTATATTAATAGAAATCAATTTACATAGAACAAAATTCAACGTCATACACACATTCCATTTATAAACTTATGCTCTGGGTCTGAGCGAAAGCCAAATCCGTACAAATCAACACTACGTCCGGCCAATTTCCACTTTAACCCCTTCCTGGGAGCAAGTCAGTCCAGGGTCTCAGTAGTCGTTGCCCATCCGATGTGAGGATCGCCGGTCTTTAACACCGTCTTCATTTAAAACGTCGTATGATTATTTGAAATGAGTAACTCGGTCTTTTCAAATAATCTTCGCATAATTATCATTTAAATTATTTCATACGTTATCATTTACCACTATTTTTATTTTGATAAAAATAGATATAAATCATTCTATGCAGTCATTAACATATAAGGGCAACGAATCAACAAACAAACAGCGCACTATCATGTCCATGTATCATATCAAGGTATGATGTTCAAGGAACATTTCAATTCCATTCCCACATTTATTAATAAATAACAACTAACATGTGACTTTCAATTTATTCTTTTACTGCATAGAGAATGTCATTAAATCATCCCTTTTTCTTATTTATTTACACTACATGTGAATAAATGTTTTCCCTTTTCTTCTACATATCCTATTTACATGCAAATGTAAATGAAAGTGTCATCTAAAATAATTCTTTTTATTTACATAAGAAAATGTAAATTTCTATTTCATATTTTATTTACATTCTTTAATTACATTGAAAATGTAATATTTTATTTCTTTCTCTTATTTTATTGAAAATGTAATATTTTCTTCTTTTTCTTTACACTATAGAAAAATGTGAATTGTCCTTTATAAAAATGAACACTTTCCTAGTTTCCCCTTTTTCATAAAAAAAATGAGATTTTTAATGTCAACATATTTTATTTCAAAAATATGGTCATTTTTCTATATTCACATCGAAACGTAAATTATGTTGAATTCCATTCTTTACTTCTTTTATTTACATTAAAAATGTAAATTCCATTCTCATTCTTTTATTTACATTAAAAATGTAATTCCATTTTTATTCTTTTATTTACATAAAAAAATGTAAGTTCCATTTTAATGTTGAATTACATTCCTCCAATTAAACTGTAAAATCCTCTTTGTAATTACATTAAAATTGTAACTTTCTTTTATAACCAACTTGGAGGTGAAAATATTCATTTCATTATTAACACATAACGGTGTGAAAATAATGTCAATTTCTAATTTAACTTATGACGGTGTAAATAATGTCCATTTTCTATTTAACCATTTATATTTTAATATGGGCCAAACCTCTCACATTAGGCCTGCAACTTGTGGATGCTGGATAGGCCGGTCGGTTCCGGGCAGACTTATCCCACAAGTTGGGCTTAACCTCGTGTCTTGTCCCAATTTGTATTTGCGCACTTGGACCTCTCACATTAGGCCTAACATTTGTGGCTGCTGGATATGCCGGTCGGGTCCGGGCAGACTTCCACCACAAATGTGACCTAACCTCGTGTCCAAGTACAATTTTAATTAATCATATAATTGTTCTACTAAAAATATTATTTTAAAATGTTTCTCATTTCAAAATATCTTATTTACATGGAAATCGACTTAATCACATAGAAATGTAATTTTTATGTTCTCTAACTTAATTACGAAAAAAAATGTAATTTTTATTTAATTCTTATTTACATTAAAATGTAAACTTTTCTTCTTACATTAAAAATATAACATTTCTTTTCTTTAATCTAATCTAATTTACATTAAAAATGTAAACTTTCCTTTCTACATTGAAAATGTAATTATCTATTCATTTTAAATTACCTTAATAAAAATGTAAATTTTCATTCACCTTAAATTACAATAATAATGTAAGTTATTACAATTCCTTTCTTTTTACATTAATAAAAATGTAAGTGATTATTCTACTTTATTTACCTTAATAAAAATATAAGTTTCATTCTACTTTAATCACATTAATAAAAATGTAAATTTCTGTTACCGTACAAAATCATATCTTTAATTACGTTTAGAAATGTAATTTCATTACAACAGTAAAATCTTATCTTTTTCCACCAACAACTTTTCCTTTCCCATTTTCAATAAAAAGTTAAATTTTCCATACCGTTCACTAATCTTTTTATTTACATAAGGGGGTGTAAATCAAGTTGTTATCAAATTCTTTTCTTTTTATTCATATAAGAAAATGTGAATAAAGTTCCATCGCTAAATTGGTTTATTTTATCTCTACAAAAGGAACGTAAATAAAATTTCATCTCATATTTCGTTCTTTTTATTCCTTTTTGCACGAGAGAAAGTAAGTAAAGATCATCAAGTTGTGTCCCTTTTCATTTACAAAAGTAAATGTAAATATGTTTCCTTGCTAAATTGTTCATTTTATAGAAAATATAAATAAAATTTCATCGCTAAATTGTTCATTTTATTTACATATGAAATGTAAATAAACGTTCACTATAAATATAATCTTTTATCTACATAAAAATGTAAACAAAATGTATCCTTTTTCTGTCATATTTCTATAATCCAAATTTTATTTACAACTGATTGTAAATAATTTTATTTACAACTGATTGTAAATAAATTTTATTTACAACTGATTGTAAACAACCATGAATTTTAAACTATAAAATATAATTTTTATTATATGTAGAAGTTAAAAATATAATTTTTATTATATGTAGAGAGTAAAAATATAATTTTTATTTGAATAGGAATATAAAAATATGATTTTTATATTGTAGAGATTATAAAAATATGATTTTTATTAAAGTAGAGTTATAAAAATATGATTTTTATAAAGTAGAGATATTAAAAATATGGTTTTTATCAAAGTAGAAATATAAAAATATAATTTTTATATAGTTATGATAATAAAAATTCAATCTTTTTATAAGAAATAGAAATATAAAAATATAATTTTTATATAGAAAGGAGCGTTGTAAATATATGAAGTGAATTAAAAATCTGAACTTTATTCTATCGTAAAATGGAGAGAATATAAAAATGTGATTTTTATATATGTAGTGAATACGGACAGTGAAAATTGACAAAAGGGCGAGAACGACAAAGATTTCTACATATGAAGTGTCGTGGAGTTGGGATAGCTTTGGTGAGAACTTCTCACCTTTAATTTACTTTTCTAGTTGTAATATATATACTAGGATGCATACGGTGTTTAGTAGCACCCGACACCCGTCGTCCACAGACTATGGACGGCTTGTATGCTTGTTTGTTTGATTTTGATGTGTAGTTGATTGTGTGATGTGATGTGAAATGAAATAAAATATTTTATAGTGGAAAATATTTTATAGTTAAAAATAGAATTTTTAACGTGTATATGAAATGAAATAAAAATAAACAGATAGAACGATTTGTTTATATACACACATTTGACTGATATTGATTTGGACGATAAATTTTACACATCGCCCAACTGCACAAATAAAATCTGTGTTTGATTGTTTGAAACCTCACACGGGTATTGGGATGATATTTGACGTACACTAATCCCAATTGTTTAGTTGTATGTCGATCGATTGATTGACAGACTGTTATAAGCGTTGAATATTTATATTTGATGCTTATACAGTGTAGAATGCACTTTGGATGATGGTTGATTATTCATCGTTGTTATGGTATACATGTGTTGTAGAAAATCCATATAATTAACATTATATGGTAATTGATTGGGCCTCATTCTAGTTTTAAAATAGAAATATTTGAAAAAGAAATATTTGAAAATAGAATATTTGAAAATAGAAATGTATGAAGCCATGTTGATTAGATTGACGCCATTTAGACGTGAACGATATTTATATCGATTTTGTTCATTTTATAATGAATATCGAAAGTGATTTCAAAATCTGATATTTTGAAAAGAATTGAAATTCGAATTAAACTGAATAGAAATGAATAGAATTGAAATTGAATAGAAATGAATTCGAATTGGAATTGAATTGAATTGAAAACGAACTGAAATTGAATTAGAAATCAATTTGAAATGAATTTAAAACGAATTTATAAGGAAAAATTCAATTTTGATTTGAATTTGAAATGATGTTAAAATCATTTTGAAAACGAATTTAAAACGATTTATATAATACGTTTTAAAAGGAAATCGACGAAGTATATATTATATATATAATATAATGGCCTGAATAGAACGCGCCGCGCCGCGGCATTTCGCGAATTTCAACCATTGACTTCAAACGAATATTACGGGAGATCCGACCATCGGATTCTCCTAAAACCGGAACCGTTGGGTTCGTATCGAAAAGAGCTTTCTAATGAATATTAGAAATTAGAAATCTAATGGTTGGATTTGGAATTATGTCCAAATCAAATTTGGAAAAGGTCGCTGTAAGTGCAGTTCGATGGCCGTTGATGGAAATCGACCGTACGGGCCTTGATAAAACTATTAAAAATATCAATAATTTGTGTAAAATCATAAGAAATGATTTGGGAAGAATTGAGATGAAAAACTCCACATTTGAAAAGATAAAAATAGATTTTTATCGAAATGAACTAGTTTTGAACTAGAATTAAAATTCTATTTATTTTTATTTAAAAAAAAATTGAATTTGAAAAAGGGTTTTAAAAGTAACCAGAATTTCCAATAATTGAATTGGAATGGATTTGAATCGAAATTGTCTTTGGATTATTTTGATGTTGGATTTCGTGATTACACAGATATTATTATGGAAATTTGAAAGATATATTTATATCGTTATTTCCAATACGATATTTTTGGGTCGTAGAATTTGATATTGAATATAAGCCGGTATATTTTCAATTCAGAGCCTTGTATTGAATATCAAATTTGATTTAGGTTTGTCGTGAATGGTGTCTTCATTAACACTGTTCTTGAACCCATTTGAGAAGAGATTAAATCTTTTTATTTAGATTTAATGAAGTGTACCAATTAAATAATATTTAATTGGAATTGAATTGATATTGATTTTTGGGTTTATCGTGAACAGTGTTTTAAATAACACTTGTTCTTTAACCCGATAATTAATGGAATGTGATTTTGGGTTTATCGTGAACCGTGTTGTAAATGACACTGATTCTTTAACCTAGATAAGGATTAAAACTAAGTGGAGTTTTAATGAATCTTTAATTAGATTGAAAAGATCGAGAATGGAGTATCACCAGTTTGGCTCCGGGCGATAGTTAAATCTTTAATTAGATTTGAACGTGAAATGGTAATTGAACTTACCGATAACACCGTGGTGTTAGATATGAAGTATTACCAGTTTTACTTCATGGGATGAATAGGTGGGGATTGGGAAATAAAATAAACGATTACTCCGGTGTGGTTCACTAATCCCGATTAGTTTGAATTGATATTCAAAGAAGATTAAAGAATAAATTTAAAGAATTTATCTTTGATAAAATTAATGGGAACCTTTCCCAAAGTATAAGAAAATTTAAATAAAAGAATATTCTGAATTGGAATGAGGCGTATGTTGTGTTTGTGTAACACTTGTTTATTATATACGCGAGTTATTCGGAAAAACCGGGTTTATCCCATTCTGAATAACTGATACGACGATAAGTCGAAGGTGAAGACGGTGGTTGAAGACCGGAGGTCTTCACATCGTTTGGGTGGTTACTGATGATCTTGATTGGGTTGTACACCCAAGAAGATGGAAACAGTTAGTGATCGTCCAAACGTACTTGGAGATCGATGGATTTGCGAGGTATATAGTGCCTCCGGTTTCGTTCAGACCAAGAACAAACTTGTAAATGGACTATGTGTCTGACATTGGATTTTAGTCTGTGTGATTGATTTCTATTAAATATATATCCGTTTGGCGGCGGAGAATTTATTCTCTTGCTTAACACCCTTCTCTGAGACGTACGTGCTCAGGGGTTATATACTGATGGATATCAAACGCATAGAGTGAATTGCCTGTGTGGCTTGCCTAAGTGGCAAGTGATCAAGGCTTCTGTTGAAAAGCAAAGTCTTGTGGTGATGATCAAAGCACGGCCTTTGTGGCGTAGCTTTGTGTAGCGTTGTTTCGCGAGCCTCACACCCGGTATGAACCAAAAACGGGAGAAGAACCTCAGGGAGGACATGCGTTTCTTTCTAGTTAGAAGTGGCGTCAGTGGTTTTACACGCCCTGACGAGTTTGACTTATGTGGTTGTTGCTGTTGCGAGGCGCCTCGGTTTGATCGGACGATCCGAGTCCGATGGAGTCATTCGTTGGCTCATTTACGCCCCAAAGGGCGGGGAAACGCAGTGTTCAGGCATTTTAATCCACATCGGTGGACCGGCCCTAACGATCCAAGTGGCTTGACTGAGTACTTGCCCTGAGACTCGGACTAGACAGTCTCGAATCGGTTGAGGACTATCTTTTGCCTCGGTTCATAGATGGAAATCCAATTTCCAAATACGTGACATTTGCGGTTTTATTTGTAGAGCCTAGTATGGCGACATGATATATGGTACCCATGTCATATATGATTGAAACTTATGATTTGAAGTTGTTTTATACACTATGCACTTATAATAGTATCAAATGATTTGTTTTAAATGTATCAAACATTCTTGGCTATTATAAGGTAAAAACCCTATCCTTCGGCCTGCGTTGCATTGTGTGATGGGAACTAGGTATTATAATAGCTTCATTTTTCTTTATTTAGCATTGCGCTGTTGTTATATGCACTGGTATTCTTGGGAGGAAACCCGTTCCGTGTTATACGGCGTGGTCCCTTGATTTACCTAACTTTAAAATAAAGATTAATAACTGTTTTAGTTCTCACACCTGTCACATGACTGACCTGGAGTTTATTGTTTTAACCTAAACTCTGGGTGCCCTTATTTTGACACGGGCAGCTAGTAGTTTTGGTTTTGCAGATTTATATTCACAGGATCCTGGTTTACAGCTGGAACGATATCCGGAAAGCTTTGTATCCGTATATCTCCTCTAGTTGTGTATTGTATTATTTTCCGTTGCTATGTACTTAAATGTAATTTAAATCTCTGATATTTCTGTGTAATATTCATTTATACTCTGTATATTCTTGTAATCTGATGGAATTGTTGTAATAAACAATGAAATGTTCTCCCGTCTGCGTTCTGTTGTGTATTGTTCTCAAAACAATCAGGCATTTCGAACGGTCTAGATCGGTTTAGCGACTGATTCGGATCGAGCGAAATTCCTGGTCGTCTCAGTTGGTATCAGAGCCTTGGTTTACAAAGCTCAGAGAACAAGACACATTAGAACCATACGAAAGAATTCATCAGATATTGGATTAGTAATATCCAATGGGAATGACTCGTTAGAGATAGGATCAGTAGTATCCTAGAACGAGTGTGAAGAGTATATTTTTAAAATGAAAACCAATTTTGTTTTGAAATTTAAACCATTTCATATGTATTTGAATATTTATTCTAATTGATTTGGACAATCCGATATATAAAGATTTTGCATATGCGTCTTGCAAACGTGTATTTGAAGTTTTAATGTACTGGATAGTTATAGGATCACACTCTAGTGCCCGGGGATAATTCTGGTGACGGGGCACCATCGCCAGTATTTATTTTCGAGCGACGAAAGTGAGATTTCTATAAATTTCCAATTGACTGGTGTGAGAACCGAAACTAGATAGGGCTTATTGTTGTGATTTGATATCAAAAATCTGATTTTTACTATGTATCAAAGATATGAATTTGAAACGTTAATCCACTAATTGATTGATGTTTGTGTTGTTTGTTTATTTGTTTGATAATTTTGAACCATTACGCCTAATTGTATCAAATATTAAATTGTATTGAAAATTAGTCGCATTTGCTTGCATATACATGTACTTACATTGAACAGGTCATAGCAAGGAGGCTAGAGCAGAGAATAAAATTTGTTTGCCCGACAAATAGGTACATGTTTATCATAATTTACTGTTTCATTTGGGTGATGATGATTTTATGAGCCGATTGGCTAGCCGCTTGGATTTTTCTTTTTCTTTTTGAGATCTGAAGGCCTGTATGGCAATTTCGGGATTTTTCCGTGCTCCCGGTGCAGGGGAGGTTATGGCGAAATTTTTCGAAAATTTAGGGTGTTAGCCAAATTTTTGAAAAATTTGAAAAGTTCTTAGAAACTGAAAAGTTGAAGAACTTAAGCCGTAGTTAAAATAGAGAAAGTTGAGTTGATTGTTAAACAACTTTCGGCTTCGTTCCTTTTCGGGGACGAAAAGTTTTAAGTGGGGGAGATTGCAATAACCCGAAAATCTGGGCCAATTTAAAATTTTTATTTTTGCAATTTTAGCGAATTTTGAATATTTAAAATGAATTATTTTAAATAAAAACGACAAAAATTTTATTTTGAATAGAATTCGAACGTATATATTATATAGATCGTCGTTAGAATAAATAATTGTTTATATATATAAAAGGAATTGAAAATGGCGCGGTAGTTTGATAATTCGATTTCAAACTTCAAATGAATGTACCGGGTGCAAAATAAACCGGATTTTAGTGAAACAAAAAATAATAGGATCTATTTGTGGATATCTTTCCAACGAATCCGAAAAATTGAAAGCGGGAATCAAAAGATATGTCCAGTTGAAAATTCTGAATAGTCGCTATGGAATTCAGGCCCTTAAAAATGGAAATTTTGCAAACGACCTCGGATTTCGACGAAACCGCTTTTGTTGGACCCGCGATGTCAAATTATTGCTAGGTTTCAAATTACATAATTTTTCGAATCAATATGTAAGCGTGGCAAAGGAAAACACATTTGACCAGTTTCAGTTGATTTTAATCGACTGGAAAACGGCCATTTTTCAAACGGTCTCAGAATTTGATGAAACTAGTTTTGTTAGGACCGTATCGTCAGTATGAAGCTAGAAAATATTTTTCTGGAATTTTTCGAGTTAGTATGTGACCCCAGTAAATTGAAATGTGCGTTCAAATTCAATATATAGAGTTATATGTTGATTTTGACGGAAACTGATCGAAACAGTCGAATCAGCTTACGATACATATCCCATTGTGTTCGGAATGGGGGTAATTAGGTATGGATGACAGCCGGTGGGCCTCGTTTAGAGGTCAAATGAAAAAGTCAACTTTCTGAAATTAAATAAATAAAAAAATAATAAAACTCTCTCTCCTCTCCCCTCTCTCTCTATACTATCAGACCCCCCCCCCCCGTATCCTTTCAATCGAACGAAGAAAAAAAAAGAAAAAAAAACACAAAATCGCGTCGCTCAGACCCAGGAGGCGCCGCCCCCATCGCAGCAACCGTCGCCGCTCCGCTCCTGACAGCCCCCCTCGATCGAAGTCCGACCCCCCTTCCGTCGTTCAACCCCCTGCTGTCGCCCCTCCTCTTTACCGATCCGCCACCACCCACGAACCCGCGGCCCCCTCCTCCTCTTCTCCGCCTAGCAACCCCCCTCCAACGTACAGCTTCCACCCTCTTCCACTTTGAGCTGTAAGTCTTCTTTAGTTGATTTAGGTTTTTATTTGGGAATTAGCGTTGAATTAAAATCTGATTTTTGTATGTGAGTAACATGGATTTCGTTTTCAGTTTTGATGGTAAACAACCATGAATTTTAAACTATAAAATATAATTTTTATTATATGTAGAAGTTAAAAATATAATTTTTATTATATGTAGAGAGTAAAAATATAATTTTTATTTGAATAGGAATATAAAAATATGATTTTTATATTGTAGAGATAATAAAAATATGATTTTTATTAAAGTAGAGTTATAAAAATATGATTTTTATAAAGTAGAGATATTAAAAATATGGTTTTTATCAAAGTAGAAATATAATTTTTATATAGTTATGATAATAAAAATTCAATCTTTATATAAGAAATAGAAATATAAAAATATAATTTTTATATAGAAAGAAGCGTTGTAAATATATGAAGTGAATTAAAAATCTGAACTTTATTTTATCATGAAGTGGAGAGAATATAAAAATGTGATTTTTATATATGTAGTGAATACGGGCAGTGAAAATTGACAAAAGGGCGAGAACGACGAAGATTTCTACATATGAAGTGTCGTGGAGTTGGGATAGCTTTGGTGAGAACTTCTCACCTTTAATTTACTTTTCTAGTTGAAATATATATACTAGGATGCAGACGTTGTTTAGTAGCACCCGACACCCGTCGTCCACAGACCATGGACGACTTGTATGCTTGTTTGTTTGATTTTGATGTGTAGTTGATTGTGTGATGTGATGTGAAATGAAATAAAATATTTTATAGTGGAAAATATTTTATAGTTAAAAATAGAATTTTTAATGTGTATATGAAATGAAATAAAAATAAACAGATAGAACGATTTGTTTATATACACACATTTGACTGATATTGATTTGGACGATAAATTTTACACATCGCCCAACTGCACAAATAAAATCTGTGTTTGATTGTTTGAAACCCCACACGGGTATTGGGATGATATTTGACGTACACTAATCCCGATTGTTTAGTTGTATGTCGATCGATTGATTGAAAGACTGTTATAAGCGTTGAATATTTATATTTGATGCTTATAAAGTGTAGAATGAACTTTGGATGATGGTTGATTATTCATCATTGTTATGGTATACATGTGTTGTAGAAAATCCATATAATTAACATTATATGGTAATTGATTGGGCCTCATTCCAGTTTTAAAATAGAAATATTTGAAAAAGAAATATTTGAAAATAGAATATTTGAAAATAGAAATGTATGAAGCCATGTTGATTAGATTGACGCCATTTAGACGTGAACGATATTTATATTGATTTTGTTCATTTTATAATGAATATCGAAAGTGATTTCAAAATCTGATATTTTGAAAAGAATTGAAATTCGAATTAAACTGAATAGAAATGAATAGAATTGAAATTGAATAGAAATGAATTCGAATTGGAATTGAATTGAAAACGAACTGAAATTGAATTAGAAATCAATTTGAATTGAAATCAATTTGAATTGAAATCAATTTGAAATGAATTTAAACGGAATTTATAAGGAAAAATTCAATTTTGATTTGAATTTGAAATGAAGTTAAAATCATTTTGAAAACGAATTTAAAACGATTTATATAATACGTTATAAAAGGAAATCGATGAAGTATATATTATATATATTTTATATATTATATATATAATATAATGGCCTGAATAGAACGCGCCGCGCCGCGGTAGTTCGCGAATTTCGACCATTGACTTCAAACGGATATTACAGGAGATCCGACCGTCGGATTCTCCTAAAACCGGAACCGTTGGGTTCGTATCGAAAAGAGCTTTCTAATGAATATTAGAAATTAGAAATCTAACGGTTGGTTTTTGAATTATGTCCAAATCAAATTTGGAAAAGGTCGCTGTAAGTGCAGTTCGATGGCCATTGATGGAAATCGACCGTACGGGCCTTGATAAAATTATTAAAAATATCAATAATTTGTGTAAAATCATAAGAAATGATTTGGGAAGAATTGGGATGAAAAACTCCACATTTGAAAAGATAAAAATAGATTTTTATCGAAATGAACTAGTTTTGAACTAGAATTAAAATTCTATTTATTTATTTTTTTAAACAAAATTGAATTTGTAAAAGGGTTTTAAAAGTAATCAGAATTTCCAATAATTGAATTGGAATGGATTTGAATCAAAATTGTCTTTGGATTATTTCGATGTTGGATTTCGTGATTACACAGATATTGTTATGGAAATTTGAAAGATATATTTATATCGTTATTTCCAATACGATATTTGTGGGTCGTAGAATTTGATATAGAATATAAGCCGGTATATTTTCAATTCAGAGCCTTGTATTGAATATCAAATGTGATTTAGGTTTGTCATGAATGGTGTCTTCATTAACACTGTTCTTGAACCCAGTTGAGAAGAGATTAAATCTTTTTATTTAGATTTAATGAAGTGTACCAATTAAATAATATTTAATTGGAATTGAATTGATATTGATTTTTGGGTTTATCGTGAACAGTGTTTTAAATAACACTTGTTCTTTAACTCAATAATTAATGGAATGTGATTTTGGGTTTATCGTGAACCGTGTTGTAAATGACACTGATTCTTTAACCCAGATAAGGATTAAAACTAAGTGGAGTTTTAATGAATCTTTAATTAGATTGAAAAGATCGAGAATGGAGTATCACCAGTTTGGCTCCGGGCGATAGTTAAATCTTTAATTAGATTTTGAACGTGAAATGGTAATTGAACTTACCGATAACACCGTGGTGTTAGATATGAAGTATTACCAGTTTTACTTCATGCGATGAATAGGTGGGGATTGGGAAATAAAATAAACGATTACTCCGGTGTGGTTCACTAATCCCGACTAGTTTGAATTGATATTCAAAGAAGATTAAAGAATAAATTTAAAGAATTTATCTTTGATAAAATTAATGGGAACCTTTCCCAAAGTATAAGAAAATTTAAATAAAAGAATATTCTGAATTGGAATGAGGCGTATGTTGTGTTTGTGTAACACTTGTTTATTATATACGCGAGTTATTCGGAAAAACCGGGTTTATCCCATTCTGAATAACTGATACGACGATAAGTCGAAGGTGAAGACGGTGGTTGAAGACCAGAGGTCTTCACGTCTTTTGGGTGGTTACTGATGATTTTGATTGGGCTGTACACCCAAGAAGATGGAAACAGTTAGTGATCGTCCAGACGTACTTGGAGATCGATGGATTTGCGAGGTATATAGTGCCTCCAGTTTCGTTCAGACCCAGAACGAACTTGTAAATGGACTGTGTGTCTGACATTGGATTTTAGTCTGTGTGATTGATTTCTATTAAATATATATCTGTTTGGCGGCAGAGAATTTATTCTCTTGCTTAACGCCCTTCTCTGAGACGTACGAGCTCAGGGGTTATATACTGATGGATATCAAACGCATAGAGTGAATTGCCTGTGTGGCATGCCTAAGTGGCAATTGATCAAGGCTTCTGTTGAAAAGCAAAGTCTTGTGGTGATGATCAAAGCACGGCCTTTGTGGCGTAGCTTTGTGTAGCGTTGTTTCGCGAGCCTCACACTCGGTATGAACCAAAAACGGGAGAAGGACCTCAGGGAGGACATGCGTTTCTTTCTAGTTAGAAGTGGCGTCAGTGGTTTTACACACCCTGACGAGTTTGACTTATGTGGTTGTTGCTGTTGCGAGGCGCCTCGGTTTGATCGGACGATCCGAGTCCGATGGAGTCATTCGTTGGCTCATTTACGCCTCAAAGGGCGGGGAAACGCAGTGTTCTGGCATTTTAATCCACATCGGTGGACCGACCCTGATGATCCAAGTGGCTTGACTGAGTACTTGCCCTGAGACTCGGACTAGACAGTCTCGAATCGGTTGAGGACTATCTTTTGCCCCGGTTCATAGATGGAAATCCAATTTCCAAATACGTGACATTTGCGGTTTTATTTGTAGAGCCTAGTATGGCGACATGATATATGGTACCCATGCCGTCTATGATTGAAACTTATGATTTGAAGTTGTTTTATACACTATGCACTTATAATAGTATCAAATGATTTGTTTTAAATGTATCAAGCATTCTTGGCTATTATAAGGTAAAAACCCTATCCTCCGGCTTGCGTTGCATTATGTGATGGGAACTGGGTCTTATAATAGCTTCATTTTTCTTTATTTAGCATTGCGCTGTTGTTATATGCACTGGTATTCTTGGGAGGAAACCCGTTCCGTGTTATACGGCGTGGTCCCTTGATTTACCTAACTTTAAAATAAAGATTAATAACTGTTTTAGTTCTCACACCAGTCACATGACTGACGTGGAGTTTATTGTTTTAACCTAAACTCTGGGTGCCCTTATTTTGACATGGGCAGCTAGTTGTTTTGGTTTTGCAGATTTATATTCACAGGATCCTGGTTTACAGCTAGAACGATATCTGGAAAGCTTTGTATCCGTATATCTCCTCTAGTTGTGTATTGTATTATTTTCCGCTGCTATGTACTTAAATGTAATTTAAATCTCTGATATTTCTTTGTAATATTCATTTATACTTTGTATATTCTTGTAATCTGATGGAATTGTTGTAATAAACAATGAAATGTTCTCCCGTCTGCGTTCTGTTGTGTATTGTTCTCAAAACAATCAGGCGTTTCGAACGGTCTAGATCGGTTTAGCGACTGATTCGGATCGAGCGAAATTCCTGGCCGTCTCAAAAGTGCAGATCTAAATGATAGGAGATACATCTAGGGGATAGCATGAGTCTATATTTTTAATTCAAAATATAATGGTTTTAATCGACATCAATGCATATGAACCAATATACGATTTCAGATCTGAATTTATCGCAACTTGAAATGTAGCGAAATAAGATTTCTTCGTAGAACTATTTTTTTTCATGACATCTCAATACATCTAAATAACAATACAATAATCACAACCACATACATATCATGATTTCACAAGCAAGAAAATAATTAATTTAAAATTAACTATGTAAATCAGAATTCTCACCTAGATCTTAACTGTTGGATTTAATCATCCCTCTATGTTCTTCGTTTTTGTAATTGGAAGGACTTGAATTTCATTCACAGATTTTGAGAATGAAGGGAGAAAAGACTGGGAGATTTCGACCATTCGTAGAAGGAGAAGGCAGCTGGTTCATAAGGGGAATTAGGGACAATATGAGATAAGTGGTGAAGTTTATGGTTTTATGTGAGGCTATAAAGATGATACTAGATTTTTATTTTATTTTTATTATATTAAAGCAATGAATGCATTCCATTTTTATGCTTGATTACAATTTAAAATTATTCCTACATGCATGCAAGTTAAGAAATTGAATCATAGACATAGCCAATTTGTACTTCTTTCCCCACAATTAAGGATTGGTTAGGAAACAACCAAGAAATTGATTGCCTATTATTTTTGCTTTAAAAAACTTCAATTATGTGTTCAAGATATTTTTATAAAAAAATAGGGTGCATGCTTTTTCATTCAAACGATTATCTTCATGCTTAAGAAATGAGAGTGTCTTTAGAGACACAAATTAAATATATAGTTTGACACAACAATCTTGGAATATCCTTATGGTTTAAGATTTGAAAATAACTTTTTATAGAAAGCCAAATCGAAGGGAAAGAAAAAAAATTACAATCTAAAATTTTACATTCCATCTTTACATAATCTAAATGTTTCCAATAGCACCCAATTAATGAGGGTATATTTTTGTACATTTGCTATCTAAATATATTAACTAATATATATATATATATGTATGTATGTATCTATATATATAGAGAGAGTCTATGTATGCATGTAATTTTTTATGAAATAATTTATGCACTATGAAATTAACACTCAATAAATTAAACGAAACAAAATGTGACTGCTATTACAATTAATGTCAATACTAAATTTAAAATAGACATAAATTAGGCAATTTATTTATCATATAAACATTTAATAGGTTTAATGTCAAATCAATTTAATATATATATATAACAAGTATATATAAACCATCAAGTCTAAAGTTACACTTAATTATGAAAGATAAAACATGGACTAACAATCTAACAATTTATTAATTGTGTATAAAGTTCAAATAAACCTTTAAGATATAATTTAATCCATTAACATGGACATAAATGAGCAAATGAATGTATGCATTGAAAACAAGGTAAGAGACTTGCATGCATGTATTGAAAAATAATGCAAATGAAATGAATTAAGTAGAAATGGATGAATGCAATATAAACTATAAGCGAAACGTTAGAATTCAATGCATAAAAAAAAAAAACGAAATGATCCTTGTAGATTGCATGCGCAAGGTTTAAAATGTAAGGGAAATAAACATATATGTATAAAGGAATGAAATGAATGCATAATTAACATATTATTAATAAATCAACTTATCAACATATATTTATAAATCTCATTAACAACGTCTAAATCTTATTTAAAAACTTTATATTATTATTATTAAATATAATTTTTTTCTTTTTCTGACGTATTTTCTAATAAAATTTTCTGAAATAATTTTTTTAAATTGGTTCCAAAATTTCGGGTTGTTACAAGCCTAGTCCATAGGCACATAGGATAGTGACAATTTGAAGTTGGTTAGAAGCTAAGGCTAATTTCTATTCACATGGTTGTACACATTTGTACATAAATATAGGCTGTAAACTAGTATGGTCGTGCATGAAATAGCTAGAGAATTTAAATGGAAAGGATCTAAGAATAGCTAGCACCTTTCATCTTCAATCACATATGGACAGTCTAAACTATACCCTATTAAAGCTAGGCAATATTTTATATTTGGTTACTTCTATAAATACTGGTATCCCATAACAAATGAATCAGTAAACTCAAAACCAAAAGTTGAAAATAAATGGCAGGAAGCCTTAGCCAAAATCTGGAATGTGCATCAACCAATAAAGAAAATCAATGAGCAAAGCTTAGAAACCTGGAAACAGAGTATAGATGAAACCTTGTAAGCTGAACGCACAAATCAATGACCCTTTTTGTGAGTACAACTCCCCTATTACCCACTTAAGTTTTTTTATGATATAGTAGATTTTGAACATATATTATATGGTTGTGAATGTATTGAAGTTAGATTTTCATATAAACCTGAAAACCGAAACTAGCCATGTATGTATGTGAGTAAACCCTGATTTAGTTATTTATTTTACATATTATAATGTATACATATATACTTGCATATATGTTGATGGGTGATATTGATTAACAATACAACTTTGAAAAACCTGAAAATAAGTGTATGAAAACCAGTAGAACATGGGAATGAATTCTCCCTGGTTTATTGATTTTGCAAATATACATATGGGCATATTGGATGGTTTGATGTGGTTTCAAACTAAATGTCATCATTGCACTGTAAGATTAATAGTTCAAATGTTTGCAGTTTCAATCTTTGTTATGAAGGAAAAAAATTATCACAAAATGCAACAAACAGAATATCCAAATGTGTGCCTCTTTGTAATTCCAAGTACTTAACGGTACAAATATTTGGACTGGAAGTTTTCGTAATGAATGTTTACAGTGCTACATATTTGCAATGCAAATAATCATGACAAAGAGGTACGGATCTACAACATAATTAACATGGGAAGGACAACAAAAAGAAAATCTCCTTAAATGAACATCCCACCTCTCCCTTTTACATCTCCTCGTTTAATTAATTCATAAGTATATAACCAATATCGTTCAACATGTAAAACCATAGCATATGCTTGTGGCAACATGTAAATCCAACATGGAAGAACAATAGATGAATTTTGTAACTTGGATGGCCAGAGGCGAGGATGTGCACAAGTACGATGCATGCAAATGCCAATGGAGAAAGAAACTAAAAGAGGAAGATACGCGACAGATTTCCTTGGCCTTGAATTTCATACTTGCAGCAGATATCTGACTATCACGTACATTCATGGCGGCGTCGGCGAGCTCACTTTGAGTAGATAATCTAGTAGCAATCGTAACAAGGACCGAGTAAAAGTCTAGCAAATCGAAACAATGCTGAAAACTGTGATAAATAGTAAACAACACTGAAGTGTAATATAGTTGAAATGATTTCCTGCTTGCAAAAGTTTGAAGACCGATCGTTTATTTTGACTTGCGAAGAGTACTCATCTCGAATGGACCTGCAGAGAGTGGTCAGGTGAAGTGATTACCTATAGAATTTGGCAGTAGAATTGTTTTGCAAACTGTTGTGGGGTTTTGGCAAGGATTGGGATGCCCGGAATTAAGGCAAGAGAACCAGAAGAGAAAAGGATTGAAAGGAGAAGAAAATAAATGTAAAGAACGCAAGGAAACAACAAGAGGATAAATGAGAGTTGGGTAAGCTAGATGCTGGAAGAAGAGGAGATAAAGGAGCATCAGTAGTTTGTATTAATGCATGAAGTATGGTATTGCGTGGGCTATGGGTTTCCGCCCAGACCTCTAAAAAAAAAGAATTAGAAGCAAAACGTAAAGAAGGAAGGACGTGGAAGGAAACAACAGTAGAAGGAAATAAAGAAAAAGGGTGAAAGAGAAAAAGAAATAGGAGAGAAAGAACATGGCGAACGGGAGAAAACATGGGATGGATACAAGAAATGAAAACATGGGAATACAAGCATTTGAAACTTTTGGGCTTTATTGGGCTTAAAAAAACGAATGGTTGCTTAAAATAAAAATAGAAATAGGTAGCATATGAAATAGCCGAAGGAAAGAGGGTATAAGCAGTAGAAAGAAAAAAACGGGAAGGGAAGAATAGGATGGCTGTAGGCTAGGCCAATGGGCCGGAAAGAAAATAGGAAAGGAAAATAAAGAAATAAAAGGAAGAAGAAAATAAAGGAAAGGAAATTAAAAAGAGTAAAATATATAAAAATAAAATAAAAATATTAAGTTTGAAATCTAAATTTTTATAGCATTAAGATTTGTATGTGTATTGGTGTATATAAGTTAAAACCATAAATGTGTGTTCTGAAGGATCTTTGTACATTTAGGTAGTCGGGTCAATGGATAGGGTATATTTCTGTAAGCAACTCGATGTAACTCGTCGAGTTTTAACAGTTTGAAATCTAAATTAAATTTATTTAT
Source organism: Allium sativum (assembly GCA_030737875.1). NCBI lineage: Eukaryota > Viridiplantae > Streptophyta > Magnoliopsida > Asparagales > Amaryllidaceae > Allium > Allium sativum. Next base: position 740,903,144 of record CM060916.1, on the reverse strand, counting down.
TAATAAATAAAAATAGTTTTTTATATATAACAATCGCTATAATATAATAAGCGTAAATTTAGTCGAAAACTAAATTAAGGTAAACCATTGATCGGTAAATTCTGAATTTGGTTGTTAAATTATTTAATTTATTAATTTAGTTGTGTTAATTACGTTAACCGTAATTATATCTCGTATTGACATCTGTTAGTGGAAATAAAATCCATTCCACAATATATTTAATTGACTGAATCGTTTGAACACCTGGTTAGCAGAAATAAACACCGTTCTACTATTATATCAGTTTAATATATTTTATCAGATAATATATGATGTTGAGATATTATACTATCAATTGATAATATTGAATTATATTCGTTTGTTTGGTTTATGCAAATTTGGTTAACAACTTGAATGTCGTCGAAACTGTTATATATACCGTTGGAGCTGCTAAGCCATTTCCTGTAAAGTGACGTAGAAATATACTCAAGTTTGATAATTGAATTTGAATTGTTTTTAAGAAACAATTTAATGGATTAATTCAAATTAATTATATTATTAATTTGAAAAGGAAAGATTGGTTATAATCATTTTAAACCATTCATTTTCTTAAATGAATTATGAGAATTTAATTAGCTTTTAAATTAATAGTTTTTGGGTAAATATAATGGTATAGTGAAATAGCAGTTTAAATTTGAATAGATTATCCAAGATGATATTTTTACTTAACTAATCCCTTAATTAAGTAAAATTTAAAAATAATTGAATTATAAAAGAAAAGGGAATTAAGTCGATTTCATTCCTTGGTTTTAAATATTTAAGTTAATCAAGTTAATTTGATGAAGGTTTCAAAAACAAAGTCGCTTTGAAAATAGTTTAAGATTTGGGAATCAAATGGATTTACAAAGTCCGATTTATCGAATATTTTGAATATCGAACTTCTACGAATCTTAACGATAAAAACGATTTCGACTCAAGGTCTGAGAGGTAATTAAAATACCCCAACTTGATCGATTTCACCATTATCCGACAGATTGTATTAGTTCGTGTCCAGAATGAGTGTTAGAGTCGAATATCGTTTTCAGTTATGGAACAAATATTCAAAAGTAGAATTATCACTTAAGGTTGATAATAAAGAGTTTTGTTGTTTAATCAATAATTATGTTTTCAAATGAATATATAAACAAAGTTAATATTGTATTGAAATATTTAAAGATTATTTAAATAAGGCTTGGCAGATCCAATGGAAATAAATTTGTTTACTTTATTTTATATTTGATAGTTAAATAGCCGACTATCAAATCTGGACTTTTTCGTTATCATTTTCAAAGAGACCGAAATCTAAATTCCACTTTGATTCGATATACGTTTCGTGTCAGAGATTATTGAAGACCATTGAAGACGGAGTTATGCAAGGGCTATTCTGTTGATCCTAGGTAGAAAAATTGCTTAAGATGGATTTACAGATAGTGCCTTCAGTTTGTCCAGTCCCAGGACAACTTGTATGGACGAGTGTCTGACAGAGTTTGCCCAATAAATTGCGTAAGTTGATTTCTTCAAACATATTTACGTTTGGTGGTAGAGGAATTCGTTTCACTTAGCTTTATACCCGGGATATTTTTGGGGAAATCAAGTTGTAATTTGGCGGGTTTGACGATGTGGCATTCAAAGTGAATGAAGACGTGTTATATCCAAGGGTAAGTACAACCTCAAGCTTCACAACCGGGAAATGACAAAAAATGGGAGGCAGCATAGCTATGTGGGTCTCTCCCATTAGGGTGTATTGTCACATATCTAGAGAAATTCCATTTGCTTCTTTATTCTATTCAATGCTATCCCTTTCGAGAAACGGTAGGTAGCTCCCAACAGTTGGTGACAATATATTCATACACTCAAGCGAAATGAGTGGTCGGTCATGTGTGGTGAAATGACCCAAACTCGCCCTTGCGGGAAAGCCCGGATTGACTTAAGAACACGACAAATTAGAACGCAAACAGAAAAACATTTCATTGCTATTACAACAATTTACATCAGAGTATAAGAATATACAGAGTATGAACAAATAATATACATTTGATAAATATCAGAGATTTACAAATTATAATGCAACGGAAAATAATACAAAACACAATTGAAAGAAATACACGGATACAGAGCATTCCGAATATAGCTCTAGCTATAAACCAGAATCTTGTAAATATAATATCTGCAAAACCAAAACTATTAGCTGCCCGTGTGGAAAATAGGGGCACCTAGAGTTTAGGTTAAAATAATGAACTCCAGGTCGGTCATTTGACTGGTGTGAGAACTAAAAAAGTTATTAAATCTTTACTTTAAAATAAAGTAAATCAAGGGACAAGCCGTATATCACGGAACGGGTTTCCTCCTAAGAATACCAGTGCATATAACAAACAGCGCAATGCTTTTTGAAAAAAATGAAGCTATTATAAGACTCAGGTCCCATCACACAATGCAACGCAAGACGGAGGATAAAGTTTTCCCTTATAATAGCCAAACATGCTTGGTATGTTTAAAACAAATCATTTTGATACTATTATAAGTGTTGTATATAACAGTGTTGTATACACAATTATATGATTTTTGTTTGATGATAACAACCAAATTTATTTTATTATTGAATGTGTTTGTAACTGTACTGGTATACTATACATCAGACAGGAATATAATATTTTTGTTTAAATAAAGTACAACTATACAAAAATTTAAAAATTCACACAGTATTTTATTTGAACAAGAATATTTTATTTCAATATTTAAAACAGTACAGATTTACAATTCCACTATTTGTACATACATCACTAATATACATTTCAATATATTCAATTTCATACTTAGCTCCTCTTTACAACACTTACATTTTCATATATACTACATTTCTATACAGTTCACTCGTATATACCGACACATATGAATATCATCGTCTTCAGTCTTCTTGACTTCACAGCATTCCATAGTCAATTCAGTCATCTTCATACCTGTTCATACAAAAGAACACACACAGTAGACAGCAACAAAAATAAAATTAAATAAAAGCAAATAAAAATTTATTTTTTAAATTTTATTTGCCTCAGAATTACGGTGTGTTCCTCATCATTTTTCTAGACTTGGTCTGATATGCAGGAACAGGAAAAACATGGCTGCATGTACACACATACGTGTGCACTGCCTCGCCAATCAAGGTGTGCATCTGAGGAGTAGCCATCAAGGACCAACTCGACTCAGCATTGCATGACAAAATGGACAGTACAAAAATAACCAAAGTGGTCGAGCATAGTAATCATAAACACAAAGCAAACACAAAAATGGTAAAACTCAAAGCTGCACAAGCATCAACAACTCTGAGCATAAGTGATCAGTCAAAAATGGTCAAGACAGTTTCAGTCATGGTCGAGCCACAACTCAACATCAATGGTCGAGCCGCAGCTCAATAGCTATGGTCGAGCAATCGTTCAACTTAAAGGGACAGTGAAACTACTACAAATAAATCAAATGGTGCTAAAGTACATAGGAGGTAGCATGTCAAAACAATGGTGCAACCAACTCAACTCAGTTTTGTATAAATGAATTAATTATGGCCAAAAGTTCATTCAAGTCAAGCAAGGAGCAAGTACTACATGAAGCAGCTAAGGAGTATTCGGTTTCAACAAAACAGCGCAAGTATATGGCAAGATCAAGAATATACAACAATGTATGTTTTTTACTCAGTGTATACAGCAAAACATTTATAAGCAAATAAATTAAAAAGGACAACTGTTTACAAATGGACTTCATGGGTGTCAAAGTCATCAAAGCAGTATGAAGATTGTGCAGAATTAATTCAAATATACATGTCAAAGAGCAAGAGCAGTGTAGCTCAAGCCAAAATACATGAACAAGGTGAAGTGTGAAGCCTATGTGGTCGAGCAGTACAATACCACAATCCAGAGAATGGAAAAGAAATTAAAGCATCAGTTTTCTAGTATCAGTTTTCAGTTTGTTAAAGTTCAAAGCAGAGCATGCAAATGAAAGTGATTAACATGCTAATGCAGGTGGTGTTTCGTGCTATTAGTTCAAGTATGTAAATGGTGCAACCCAAAATTCAAAGATGGTCAAAGCAATTGGATATGTAAGCAGATTGCTAAGCATCAGCATATAGGATTTCATTCAAGTTCAGTATATATGAAATCAAAATAGCATAGCACAAATAACACAGGCAGCATAGGCAAAAGGTCGAGCACAAGTCAATAAGATAGCAAAGTGGCATATATGTCAAGCACAACAACTAATGCAATGTTGGAAACATGCAAGTAGAACTAAGTTAATTAGTACACAGCAACAAAGGAAACTCGACCACAAAACTCAAGTATGATGTGCAAGGAAAACAGTTTGATCAAGGCAGTATATACATGAGTAAACTGTTTGATTCAGATTCAAGGGTGTACATGATCAAGTATAGTGTCTGATCTTATCAAAGCATGAATAAATCAATTCAACTAGTCATGGGAAAAAGCAAGAAATGCAAAGACAAGGCACAAACTCAAAACAGTGGAGCAGCTAAAGATCAAACATGCCAAACACCAAAGTATAATAATATAGCATCAGTATAAAGTTATCTTCATTCCAGAAATTAAGGAACTAAAGCCGAAATAAATCAAAGATCATTTCAAAAAAAAAAAAATCTCTCACGCAAGTTTTTTCAAAAAGATTGAAGATTTCAAACTTGATTTAAAGTCCAGAACTTATCCCACTAATTGGTGCCCAAGATTAAAGGAATATACTTCCTGGCCCCAAATAAAAGAAATAAACAGATCAATTCAAAGCGATCGCAATATTATAGCCAAGTCTCAAGGACGAAATCAGAGCAAAATTTTAGGGATTTTAACCCTATATATAACACACAATCGTCATCAGCACATAGCATCCAAGATCAAAGAAATTAAAAGCAAACAATTGAATTAAAAATCATACCAGGAAAAGGAGAAGTCTTGGATTCAAATCAGAGCTTCAACAACTCAAATCGAAGGATAGCTTGCAATAGGAATTCGAGATCGTCACACGACATAGCGGCGCCCATCAGATCGAAGCAAAATCAAAACCCTAGATTGCAAGAAGGAAACCCTAGATCGCAAACCCTAGGCCGCCATTTTTCTTTCCAGAGAAAAGAGATCGGACTCAAGAATAAAGTGGTGAAGCAATAACTAAAGGGGGCCGGCCAAGTTTAAGGGGATAACCCTTATTTAAATACTAGGGTTTTCAAAGCTTTTATTAAGGGTTTTTCTTATTTTCTTGATTTTGTTTGTCTTTAATTTCAACTTTGTAATCAGTCCAGAGTTTTCTAGTTTGTCTCTAAAACTAGGGAGACGAATTACAGTGTTTGTAATTCGGGGAAATCTGGTTTTGGGGATAAAAACCAGTGCAGGGTTTTGAGCGTAGGGTTAAGAACAGTTGGGAGCGAGTGTCGCGAGTTTACAGGGGATTGTAAGCGTAGAGATTGTTTTAACTCCTAGTAGAAACCTTGGGGAATGCAGCAGTAGGAAGGGTTTTGCCGAAGCTGGGTATATCTGTGTGTTATTTATTTTCCGCATTTACTCTGATTATTATCTGTGCTGTGATTATTTATTTACTCTGTGAAAATCTGCAATAAACCCTATTCACCCCCCCTCTAGGGTTAATTTAGATCCTACAATAAGTGCATAGTGTATAAAACAACTTCAAATATAAATGTATCAATCATAGATGACATGGGTACCATATATCATGTCGCCATACTAGGCTCTACAATCAAAACAGAAATGTCACGTATTGGAAGTTGGATTTCCGTCTGTGAACCAAGGCAAGGGATCGTCCTTACTGCTTCGAGACTCTCTATCCCAAGCCTCAGGCAAGCGCGCAGACAAGCATTGGATCGTCAAGGGCGGTCCACCGAAGTGCAAGGAGAATTATAATGCCCAAACAACACGTTTTCTTGCCCTATGGAGCGTAAATCTAGTCAGTATATCGACCATGTCATCCATCGGCCCCGTAGTGACCGATATAACCAAGGCGCCTCGCTATCCATCATCCACATAAGTAAAAATGTCTAGGCTCCATACCATGACACCACTCCTAGTTAGAAGGAAACGCATGTCCTCTATGAGGTCCTCTCCCGTTTCGGGTTCACACCGGGGTGTGAGGCTCGCGAATTAATGCTATACACAAAGCTATGCTATATTAAAGCCGTGCTTTGATCATCAACCACAAGACTCTGCTTTTCAACAGAAGCCTTGATCATTTGCATCTCTGCATGCCACACAGGCAATTCACGCCATGCAACTGATGTCTATCAATCACACAGAATGAAATCCAATGTCAGACACACATCCATTTACAAGTCTATTCTGGGTCTGGACGAAATCGGAGGCACCTTATTCCTTGTCCCATATGTTTAATACAGGAGAGAGGTACTCGCATATTCGGTCAATCTCCAAGTACGTCTGGACGATCACCACTTATTACCTTGTCTTGGGTGTACAGTCCAATCAAGACATCAGTAATCATCCAAACGATGTGAAGACCTCCGGTATTCAACCACCGTCTTCATCATCGACTTATCGTCGATTCAATTATTCAGAATGGGATAAACCCGATCTTTCTGAATAACTCACGTATCTTATAAACAAGTGCCATATAAACACAACATACGCCTCATTCCAATTCTGAATATTCTTTTATTTAAATATTCATATCCTTTGGGAAAGTTTCCCGTTAATTTTATCAAAGATAAATTCTTTAAATTTATTCTTTAATCTTCCATTGGATATCATTTCAAACCAAATTAAGGTTTATCCAAACTAGTCGGGATTAGCGAACCTTACCGAAGTAATCATTTATTATATTTCCCAAACCTAACCTATTAATCCCATGAAGCAAAACTAGTAATACTTCATATTTAACACTACAGTGTTATCAGTAAAATTAATTAACATTTCACATTCAAATCTAATTAAAGATTTAACTATCGCGTGGAGCAAAACTGGTGAAACTCCATTCTCGACCATTTCATGAATTCGATAAATTTAATTATCCCATTCACATTCCAATCTAATTAAAGATTATTAAAACTCTAATTCAGTTTTAATCTCAAAATCATTACTTAATGATTATTCAAAGTTAAGAAATCAATGTTATCTTTAATTGGGTTAAAGAACTAATGTCATTTAAAACACAGTTCACGGTAAACCCAAAATGCCATTCCATTAATTATGGAATCTTCACGGAAAATAGATCAATATATACAATTGATATAAACTTCCGTATCCAACCAATAATTTAAATGGAATAATGGCAAAGCCTTTTAAATTCCATATATAGTAACAGTCTTCCTCCATAGAAGTTCACTTCGATTATTACCAAATCGAATTCCATTCTATTCCAATTTACTTTATTAAATTGGAAAACTTTTCTTTGGAAAATTCATTTAAATCTTAATTAAAAGATTTATAAATTCCAAATCATATTTCACTGTTAATCGGGTTAAAGAACGAATGTCATTAAAAACATAGTTCGTGATAAACCCGATTCACATTCCATTTTATTCCAATTACCAAATGTAACTGGAAACTCTAATAATCTTAATTAAAAGATTTATTCTTTTCAAACGGGTTTTAAGAACAGTGTTACTGAAAACACCATTCACGACAAACCCAAAATCCAATTCTTTTATTCAATCCCAATTAAATATTAATTAATTGGAAAACTTTCTGAAATCTTAATTAAAAGATTTATTCTTTTATCAACTGGAATTAAGGACGGTGTTAATGAAGACACCATTCACAACAAACCCAAAATCCCATTTGATATTAAATACAAGGCTCTGAATAGAAATTATATCGGCTTATATTCAATATCAAATTCTGAAACCAACAAATATCGTATTGGAAATAACGATATAAATATATCTTTCAAATTTCCATAACAATATCCATATAATCACGGAATCCAAGATCGAAATATTTCGAAGATTATTTCCATTCCAAATCCATTCTAATTTCTTCGTTGGAAATTTTCGGTTATTTTAAAAACCATTCACAAATCCAATTTATTTTATTTAAAAATTATTGGATTCAAATCTAGTTAATAAGTAGTTCATTTTGATGAAAATATATTTTTATCTTTACAAACATGGAATTTTTCATCCCAATTCTTTCCAAATCATTTATTATGATTTTACACAAATTATTAATATTTTTAATAATTTTATTAAAGCCCTTTCAGTCGATTTCTATAAATGGTCATCGAACTGCACATACAACGACCTTTTCCAAATTTGATTTGGACATAATTCCAAATCCAACCGTTAGATTTCAAATCTTTTATATTCATTGGAAAGCCCTTTTCGATACGAACCCGACGGTTCCTGTTTTAGGAGAATCCGACGGTCGGATCTCCCGTAATTTCGATTCGAAGTAAATGGTCGAAATTCGCGAACGGTCGCGGCGCGTTCTATTCAGGCCATTAAATATATATAATATATATTATATATTTCATCGATTTCCATTTTAAAACGTATTTTCTAAATTGTTTTAAATTCGTTTTAAAACCAATTTCAACTTCATATTTAATTTTAAATCAAAATTGAATATTCAATATCATTAATATATAAATGATTTTTTTTTTCAAAACATTATATTTTGAAATTCCTTCCTTTTCGACATTAATTATAAAAATGAATAAAATCAATATAAATATCGTTCGCGTCAAAATGACGCATATGTTTCAATATTTTCATGTCCATCCCAAATCAGACATCAAAATCATATTTTGATCCAGTACTGAATATTATTTTAAAATATTAGTCATTTTAAAATATTCATTATTCGTCAATTTAAAATATTCGTTAATTTAAAATATTCGTTCTTTCCGAATTGGAATCAGACACAGTCAATTACCATATAATTTTATCTATATGGATTTCATACACGCATGTACACAACAATAATCAAACACAGTCAGCCATCATCCAGAGTGCATTACACAACTACATAAGCATTAAATATAAATAATTAACGCTTACAACAGCCTGTCAACCAATCGATTGACATACAACTAAACAATTGGGATTAGTGCATGTCAAATATTATCCCAATACCCGTGTGGGGTTTCAATCAACACACACGAATTTTATTTGTGCAGTTGGGCGATGCGTAAAATATATCGTCCCAATCAATATCAGTTAAATGAGTGTACATAAACAAATCGTCCGATTTGTAAATGAATATTTATTCTCATTCATATACTCGTTAAAAATTATTTTTTTAATGATAAAATATGTATATCAACATGAATATTTTCTACAGTTCATTTATACAATAAAAATGATATTTTTATTATTCTAACATTTTTAGAAAATTTCGGCAGCATAACGGCACGATACTAGAACCGAAATAAGGTCTAGCCGTATCCCTCGCCTAATACTGGCTCGCGCCATACACACGCCAATTCTAATCAATTAAATTTACATCCCAAATCAAATTCAACCAATTTACCCATCAGAAGAAACCACCAAATATCCATGGTTTCAATCAAAGGTGTCGGGCGCTTCTAAGCACCGTCTGCGTCCTAGCATATATATTTAACTAGAAAATAAAATTAGAGTGAGAAGTTCTCACCTTATGGGATCCACTCCGTCATTCTTTAGCAGGCGGTTTTGATTTGTCCCCAGTGCATTGTATTCTTCACCGTGATTCCAACATAATTTGTTTCACGTAGTTTATATTAAAAATCACATTTTTAATAAAATCATATTTTTACAGTGCTATGTATACATTAAAAATCATATTTTTAATTCACTACATATATAAAAATCATTTTTAATTCGCTACATATATAAAAATCATAATTTTAATTTGCTACATCATATGTAAAAATTACATTTTTTCTTCACTACTTTATATGTAAAAATTACATTTTTTCTTCGCTACTTCATATGTAAAAATTACATTTTTTCTTATGCTATTGTATAAATAAAAATCATATTTTTAACTTGTTATTTATATAAAGAAAAACCCAATTCTTATTCGCTATTCATATAAAGAAAAATCCAATTTTTAGATTAATAAAAATCTAATCTTTTCTAAATTAAAAATCTAATCTTTTCTAAATTAAAAATCAAATATTTTCTAAACTAAAAATATAATATTTAAGCTTACATTAATTGGAGGATTTTTTGCGTGGCGGTGCTCTACGCTCGCGGGTGCTTGCTGGTGCGGTGGAGGGTCGGGGGAGGTGCGGTTTGTGGAGGATTTGGGGGGGGGGGGGGTTAGGGTTTGGAAAAAAAGGAAGAGGGAGAGGGTGGCGGCGCTGTGGTGCGATAGACGGAGGGGAGTTGCGGCTTGGTCGGAGGGCGGTGGCAATAGGGACTGGCGGCGGGGTTTGAACGGTTTTGGGGCCATTAGGTTTGGAGGAAGGGGAGGGAGGAGGGGCGCGCCAGCTCCGGCGGCCTGGAGGCGTGTGGCAGTGCAACTGTGGGGCTGGAGGGGAGGCGATGCGGTTTTGTTTTTTTTTCATTCTTATTTTATTTCTCGATCTGAGACGAAGACGGGGGAGGGAGATACGGGTGGGGGGGGGGGGGTTGACTTTATTAAATAATTATATGTTTAATTTTCATTTAATTCCCAAAAAGTCACTTTTTCCTATTAGCTCCAAATCAAACCCAACTACTGTCGCCCCTAGCTCATTATCCCCATTCCAAATACAACGAGATATGCTTCGTGAGCCAATTCGGCTGTTCCGACCAGTTTTCATCAAAATTAAAATATAAATTAATATAACATTCAATATTTATTTTAACGTACATTTTAATTTACTGGGGCTACATACTGACTCCAAAAATTCCAGAAAAATAAATCTAGCTATGTTTTGACGATACAGTCCTAACAAAACTAATTTCGTCGAATTTGGAGACCGTTTGAAAAATGATCATTTTCCAGTCGATTAAATTCAAACTTAATTGACCAAACACGTTTAAATTCACCACGCTCACATATTGATTCCAAAAATTATGAAAATTGGAATCTAGCAATAATTTGACATTCCGGATCCAACAAAATTGGTCTCGTCGGAAACAGAGGTCGTTTGAAAAATGGCTATTTTTTAAGGGCTATATATTATATAAAACTCCATAGCGACTATTCTGAATTTTCAACTGAACATAACTTTTTATTCCCATTATGAAATCTGGATTTTTTACATTTGTTGGAAAGATATATTTAAACAGATTCATATAAGATATATTTAAACAGATTCATATATTTCTAGTTTTACTGAAATTCGATTTATTTTGAATCCTGTACATTCATTTGAAATCGAATTTTCAAATTGTCGCGCCATTTCAGGCTCGTTATATAATTCAAATAAATTTATTCGTTCTAACTTCGTTTAAAATAAATTTTTAGTCCTTATTATTAAAAATAAATCATTTTAAATATTCAAAATTCATTAAAATTTCCAAAATAAAAATTTTAAATTGGTTCTGAAATTCTGGGTTGTTACAGTCTCCCCACTTAAAATATTTTCGTCCTCGAAAAGGAACGGAACTGAAAGTTATTTAACTAATCAATTCCTTTCTGGCTTTCATTCTTCAACTTTCCAGTTTCTAAGAATTCTCAAATTCTTCAAAAATTTGGCTCACACCTTAAATTTTCGAAAAATTTCGCCATAACCTCTTTTGTACGGGGAGACATTAAAAACCGCAACTAGCCGCGCAGGGCCCTCATCATCCAAAAAGAAAAAGAAAAGGCTAAGTGGCTAGCCAATCGGCTCATAAAATCATCCAAACCCAAGATATATAGTAAACATGTACTTATTTGTTGGGCATACAATTTTATTCCTCTTCTTAGCTTCCATGCTATGACATGTTCACACATATATATGTACATGCATGCAATTTCAATCAACTTTCAATTTAACTTAATCATTAAATTTTTATTTGGCCTAATGGTTCAAAATTTAATTAATCAAACTAATAATCAAACAATGTAATCAACAATCAATTAGTTGGTTATCGTTTCAATCACATAAATTGTTACATACATTAAAAATCTATTTTTGATGCCAAATCACAACAAATAAATCCTATCTAATTTTGGTTCTCACACCAGTCAATTGGAAATATATAGACATCCCACCTTCGAAACTCGAGCACAAATACTGATGATGTGGCCACATCATTAGAATCATCCCCAGGCGACTAGGGTGTGATTTTATATCTATCTAGTATATTTGAGGCTTCGAATGCACGTTAATTACGTGTATATTCAAAATCTCTATATACTCGATTGTCCAAATCAATCTAAAATAAATATTCAAATACGTATAATATAATATAAATTTTCAAAACAAAAATTTATTTTCATTTTATTTTAAGAATAACACTCTTCGGACTCATTCTAGGATACTACTAATCCCATGTCTAACGAGTCATTCTCATTGGATATTACTAACCCAATCTCTGATGAATTCTTTCATTCGGTTCTAATGTGTCTTGTTCTCGAGCTCTGTAGACTAAAGCTCTGATACCAACTGAAACAACCCAAACTCGCCCTTACGGGAAAGCCCAGATTGAGTTGAGAACACGACAAATCTGAATGCAAATAGAAGAACATTTCATTGCTACAGAATATGAACAAATAATATACATTTGATAAATATCATAGATTTACAAATTATAATGCAGCGGAAAATAATAAAAGACACAACTGAAAGAAATACAAGGATACAGAGCGTTCCGAATATAGCTCCAGCTGTAAACGAGGATCCTGTGAATATAATATGTGCAAAACCAAAACGACTAGCTGCCCGTATGGAAAATAGGGGCACCCAGAGTTTAGGTTAAAACAATAAACTCCAGGTCAATCATGCGACCGGTGTGAGAACTAAAACAGTTATTAAATCTTTACTTTAAAATAAAGTAAACCATGGGACCACGCCGTATAACACGGAATGAGTTTCCTCCCAAGAATACCAGTGCATATAACAAACAACGCAATGCTTTTTGGAAAAAGAAGCTATTATAAGACTCAGGTCCCATCACACAATGCAACGCAAGCCAGAGGATAGAGTTTTCCCTTATAATAGCCAAACATGCTTGGTATGTTTAAAACAAATCATTTTGATACTATTATAAGTGCATAATGTATAAAACAACTTCAAATATAAATGTATCAATCATAGACGACATGGGTACCATATATCATGTCGCCATACTAGGCTCTACAATCAAAATCGAAATGTCACATATTGGAAGTTGGATTTCCGTCTGTGAACCAAGGTAAGGGATCGTCCTTACTGCTTCGAGACTCTCTAGCCCGAGCCTTAGGCAAGCGCACAGACAAGCCTTAGATCATCAGGGCTGGTCCACCGAAGTGCAAGGTGGATTATAACGCCTGAACAATATGTTTCCCAGCCCTATAGGAAGTAAATCTGGTCAGTATATCGACCATGTCATCCATCGGCCCCGTAGTGACCAAAATAACCGAGGCGTCTTGCTATCCATCATCCACATAAGTAAAAATGTCTAGGCTCCATACCATGACATCACTCCTAGCAAGAAGGAAACGCATGTCCTCTATGAGGTCCTCTCCCGTTTCGGGTTCACACCGGGGTGTGAGGCTCGCGAATTAATGCTATACACAAAGCTATGCTATATTAAAGCCGTGCTTTGATCATCAACCACAAGACTCTGCTTTTCAACAGAAGCCTTGATCATTTGCATCTCTGCATGCCACACAGGCAATTCACGCCATGCAACTGATGTCTATCAATCACACAGAATGAAATCCAATGTCAGACACACATCCATTTACAAGTCTATTCTGGGTCTGGACGAAATCGGAGGCACCTTATTCCTTGTCCCATATGTTTAATACAGGAGAGAGGTACTCGCATATTCGGTCAATCTCCAAGTACGTCTGGACGATCACCATTTACTACCTTGTCTTGGGTGTACAGCCTAATCAAGACATCAGTAATCATCCAAACGATGTGAAGACCTCTGGTCTTCAACCACCGTCTTCATCGTCGACTTATCGTCGATTCAGTTATTCAGAATGGGATAAATCTAGTCTTTCTGAATAACTCACGTATCTTATAAACAAGTGTTATAAAAACACAACATACGCCTCATTCCAATTCTGAATATTCTTTTATTTAAATATTCATATCCTTTAGGAAAGGTTCCTATTAATTTTATCAAAGACAAATTTTTTAAATTTATTCTTTAATCTTCCATTGGATATCAATTCAAACCAAATTCAGGTTTATCCAAACTAGTTGAGATTAGTGAACCTTACTGAAGTAATCATTTATTATATTTCCCAATCCCAACCTATTCATCCTATGAAGCAAAACTGGTAATACTTCATATCTAACAACACGATGTTATCAGTAAAATTAATTACCATTTCACGTTCAAATCTAATTAAAGATTTAACCATTGCTTGGAGCAAAACTGGTGATACTCCATTCTCGATCATTTCATGAATTCGATAAATTTAATTATCCCATTCACATTCCAATCTAATTAAAGATTCAATAAAACTCTAATTCAGTTTTAATCTCAAAAATAATTACTTAATGATTATTCAAAGTTAAGAAACCAATCTTATCTTTAACTGGGTTAAAGAACTAATGTCATTTAAAACACAATTACAATAAATCCAAAATCACATTCCATTAATTTGGAATCTTCACGAAAAATAGATCAATATATACAATCGATATAAACTTCCATATCCAAACAATTATATAAATGGAATAACAACAAAGCCTTTTAAATTCCATATATAGTAACAGTCTTCCTCCACAGAAGTTCACTTCGATTATTACCAAATCGAATTCCATTCCATTCCAGTTTATTTTATTAAATTGGAAAACTTTTCTTTGGAAAATTCCTTTAAATCTTAATTAAAAGATTTATAAATTCCTAATCATATTTCACTGTTAATCGGGTTAAAGAACGAATGTCGTTAAAAACACATTTCGCGATAAACCCGATTCACATTCCATTTTATTCCAATTACCAAATGTAACTGGAAACTCTAATAATCTTAATTAAAAGATTTATTCTTTTCAAACGGGGTTTTAAGAACAGTGTTACTGAAAACACCATTCACGACAAACCCAAAATCCAATTCTTTATTCAATCCCAATTAAATATTAATTAATTGGAAAACTTCCTTAAATCTTAATTAAAAGATTTATTCTTTTCTCAGCCGGGCTTAAGGACGGTGTTAATGAAGACACCATTCACGACAAACCCAAAATCCCATTTGACATTAAATACAAGGCACTGAATAGAAATTATATCGGCTTATATTCAATATCAAATTCTGAAACCAACAAATATCGTATTGGAAATAACGATACAAATATATCTTCCTAATTTCCATAACAATATCTGTATAACCATGAAATCCAAGATCGAAATATTTCGAAGATTATTTCCATTTCAAATCGATTCCAATTTGTTCGTTGGAAATTTTTGGTTATTTTAAAAACCATTCACAAATCCAATTTATTTTATTTAAAAATTATTGGATTTCAAATCTAGTTAATAACTAGTTAATTTTGATAAAAATATACTTTTATCTTTACAAACTTGGAACTTTTCATCCCAATTCTTTCCAAATCATTTACTATGATTTTACACAAATTATTGAGATTTTTAATAATTTTATTAAGGCCCTTTCAGTCGATTTCAATAAACGGTCATCGAACTGCACTTACAACTATCTTTTCCAAATTTGATTTGGACACAATTCCAAATCAAACCGTTAGATTTCAAATCCTTTATATTCATTGGAAAGCCCTTTTCGATACGAACCCAAGGTTCCAGTTTTAGGAGATTCCGACGGTCGGATCTCCCGTAATGTCGATTCGAAATCAATGGTCGAAATTCGCAAATGGTTGCGGCGCGACGCGTTCTATCCAGGCCATTAAATATATAATATATATATATATATATATATTATATTTGGTCGATTATCATCTTAAAACGTATTTTATAAATCATTTTAAATTCGTTTTAAAAACAATTCCAACTTCATATTCAATTTTAAATCAAAATTGAATATTCCATATCATTAATATATAAATGATTTTTTTTCAAAACATTAAGTTTTGAAATCACTTCCTTTCCAATATTAATTATAAAAATGAATAAAATCGATATAAATATCATTCGCATCAAAATGGCGCATATCTAATCAACACGGCTTCATATATTTCAATATTTTCGTGTCCATCCAAATTGGACATCAAAATCATATTTTGATCCAGTACTGAATATTAATTTAAAATATTAGTTATTTTAGAATATTCATTATTCGTCGATTTAAAATATTTGTTAATTTAAAATATTCGTTCTTTCTGAATTGGAATCAAACACAGTCAATTACCATATAATTCTATTTATGTGGATTTCATACACACATGTACACAACAATAATCAAACACAGTCAACCATCATCCAGAGTGCATTACACAACTGCATAAGCATTAAATATAAATAATTAACGCTTACAACAGCCTGTCAACCAATCGATTGACATATAACTAAACAATTGGGACTAGTGTATGTCAAATATCATCCCAATACCTGTGTGGGGTTTCAATCAACACACACCGATTTTATTTGTGCAGTTGAGCGATGTGTAAAATATATCGTCCCAATCAATATTAGTCAAATGAGTGTACAAAAACAAATCGTCTGATTTGTAAATGAATATTTATTTTCATTAATATACTCGTTAAAAATTATATTTTTAACGATAAAATATGTATTTCAACACATGAATATTTTCAACAGTTCAATTTTACAATAAAAATGATATTTTATTGTTTTAACATTTTTAGAAAATTTCGGCAGCACAATGGCGCGATACTAGAATTGGAATAAGGTCTAGCCTTATCTCTCGCCTAATAATGGCTCACGCCATACACATGCTAATTCTAATCAATTCAATTTACATCCCAAATCAAATTCAACCAATTTACCCATCAACACAAACAACCAAACATCCGTGGTTCCAATCTAAGGTGTCGGGTGCTTCTAAGCACCGTCTGCATCCTAGTACATATATATTTAACTAAAAAATAAAATTAGAGTTAGAAGTTCTCACCTTTGGGATCCACTCCGTCATTCTTTAGTGGGTGGTTTCGATTTGAATTTGTCTCCAGTGCGTTGTTTTCGTCACCGTGATTCCAACATAATCTGTTTCATGCATTTTATATTAAAAATCATATTTTTACAGTGTTATGTATACATTAAAAATCATATTTTTAATTCGCTACATATATAAAAATCAAAATTATAATTCGCTACATCATATGTTTAAATTACATTTTTTCTTTGCTACTTCATATGTAAAAATTACATTTTTTCTTTGCTACTTCATATGTAAAATTTACATTTTTCTTATGCTATTGTATAAATAAAAATCATATTTTTAACTTGTTATTTGTAACACCCCGTGATTTTAAAACATGACATAAGAGATAATTAAAGAATACTTAATTTTTATAAGAAGAATTAGGGGAAACGGGCTATGCCATTGCGTTCGTCTCGGAATTCTCCTTGGGATAGAGTCCAAGTTTGTGTAAATCAGATATCGTATGAAGAAGTTATGAAGCTTAGAATATTTTAGTTTAAAGCAGAATTTATTTAAATAATAATTAAATAACAAAAAACTGTTCAAAAATCAAAATTTAGACAAAGCGGGTTGAGTGGAAAATTTCCCGCTCATGGGTGTCGACCCCCCCAAGGGGGGTCGACATGGGTGTCGACCCACCCATGAGGTGTCGACAGGGGTGTCGACCCCCTATAGGGGTGTCGACCCCCTATAGGGGTGTCGACCCCATCGGCCCAGATCTGGCCCGACGTGTTCTGTGGTGGATCTGATGATGTATTTTTCTGGTCTGGATGGTTAAGGTGGATCCTAATCTAATCTAAGGGTCCTAATTCACCTAGAGCATCTATAAAATACCCCTAAACCTAAACCTAATCTCATTGTTTTCATCCACGGCGCCTCCATGCTGCTCTAATCTAAATCAAATCTAGCCTCTCTTCTCCACCAAAGCAAATCAGAATAGGAGTATTCAAATTAGAAGATTAGATCTACAAACAATCAAAGTAGAGATTATTCAAGATCAGAACAACGCCTATTTCTCTTTTCTACGAATCCTAACGCTGTGAGTCTATGTCACTTTCACATATAATTGAATTAAAAGTAATTGTGATAGGATTGTCGATTAGATCTAATGTATATGCCTGTGGCTGAAATGAATCTTATCAAGCTTGTAAATCATTATCTTTTAGATTCATACCTATAAATATGTCATATGCTTTTCTGATCCATTTTATCGTTATATGCATGTTTATGTTTCATATGTGTGTTCTTATGTTTATGCCAGTTTTGATGTTTGGATTCTCTTCCCTTCTTCTTTTCCTTTTTCTTTATGAGATTAGGCTAACTTCGAGCCTAACATATTGCATTGAGATTTACGTACGAATAACGTTGGAACGATTGGGAAAAGTTCGGGAAATAAGCAATGAAATGAAATTTGGCATAAATTATTGATGAATATGGAAAATTGGTTTAGGCATAATTGAGTATGACTTGTATACATGAGATTTGGCATAAAATGTTAATAACTGTGAAAATGGGTTTGGGCATAATTTGGCACATGAGATTATAAACATAATTTAAATTGGAAGTTATGGGTAATTGGGATATATTGTAATCCAAAGATTTGAAATTGGGACTTGAATCAAGAAAGTGATAATGAACGCCTAAGACACGAGGTTACATTCGGATTACGGTATAAGCCTGCCCGGAACCGCCCATCATATCCAACAACCAAAATTTGGTAATCTAAAGTGAGAGGTCAAAGGAAAAAATTAAATGCGTAATAATGCAAAGACACGAGGTTAGATTCGGACCGCGGTATAAGCCTGCCTAGAACCGCCTGGCAAATCCAACAACCGCAAAACGGTAATCTAATGTGAGAGGTCTTGCAAGATTACGGTTATAATGAATTAATGAACACAAGATAAGACATATGATTAGACATGGGGATAATAAAGGGTTAAGTGGGTAACATGAGTATCACGTGAAACATAATTAAAGAACTTAACCAAGATGAGACATGTGATAAGACATGGGGATAAAAAGGGGTTAAGTGGGAATTCCTAGTGGGGACCAAGCTTAGGAGGGAAGCTTGTGTCAAGTGGGTGGACCCTTTTCAACCAGTAACCCATTCTAGTATTTATATGAACTCGAACTAGGTCGAGGGCAGAGACACGCTTACTAGGGTTGATTGTAAGAGGTCAATAAAGAGTTAGTGATGGAAGTGCAAGTCCAATGGAGTCATGTGCGTGTGTGGGTCCGGGTTGGTAGGTAAGATGTTGTTGCATCGCGTAGGTATAAGTTGTGCATTTCAGTAGTATCGGGGTTTCCACCTTAGAGAGTGATACACACTATTGTGGGACCAGCACAGGTATCTACGAGGTTAGGGAGCCGATCGAATGGGGAGGGTAGTGGGTACAACTAGTGGTGGTAGGAGCAAGTGGGCACCTACGAGAGTAGCTATAGGTACACGAAGCTACCATTATTATGATTACTAGGGAGGGATCATCTTTTAGTATGTAACTAGTATGTTGATACGGTGAAGAGCATATCTTATAGTGGTTAGAAGCACAGTCGATGTTCTGTCTTACTTACCTTGTTTACCTTGTCATATCTGCTTATGTTGCAGTCATCTCTCATATCCAATTTATGTTCTTATCCTGTTACTTTACTGATTATATTGCTAAAGTAACTAAACTCGCCAGACTTATGTCTGACCCCTTTTTGTTTTGCCTCTTTTCTTTCTTTTCCTCCCCCAGGTCCTCAGGGTGGGATTAGTGAAGCTTGACTTGGATTCCTTTCTTCTTGAAGTGCTTGGAAGTGTTGAAAGTAATGCTTAGATTTATCTCTTTTCCATTATGGCTATTTGGAGTGGGATTATGGTTTTACTTTTATGTACTCTGATAATAATTTTGTACAAGATGGATATTTGTGTACTTGGCTTTAGTATATGGTTTTGATGTTGTAACCAAACATGTTTTGCTTTTCCGCTACAATGAATAAATTTTGAATTTTCTTAAGTGCCATTTTATATATCTGTCTTGTGATATTCTGTTCTATACTCTTATAATACTCCATGAAAGTTAATGCATTCCCTTAGTGAGTGACATTAATGGACGTGGGGTGTTACACGTGGTATCAAAGCTGAAGGTTACCAAAACAGATAAAAGATTTTGAAAACCGTTTTCAAAAGCATTTTTAGAAAGAAGTATTTTCAAAAACTTGTTTTAATGAGGGTATTTTCAAGAGAAAGGTTTATTATGAAAAACATAATCCCCAAAAGCCATATATCTATCTTTCCATTCTCTGTTTTGAATCTCTTCCTTTCAATATGTCTCGGGAACCCGTTATACTCGAGGGCGTACAGATACCAGGCTGGTTTAGAAGGTATCTGGAGGGTAGGGCTACTGCCGCAAGCCCAACAGACGTTCCTCCTCCCCCAACTGCAGCCGCTCCTCCTCCTCGTGTAGACGTTTTTTTCTAAGATATGCAAAGGCTTCCATGCGATGGGTGGAAAATCGTTTTATGGAACTGAGACGTTTGTTGAGGCTCGGAATTGGCTTAAGGAAGTGGAGGATTTGTTTGGTATCTTTGAGACAGACGAGGGAAGGAAGGTTCTGCTAGCTGCTTAGTTAATGAAGGATGAAGCTTCCTTTTGGTGGGAAGTAACTTATGGAGGACGTGAAGTTGAGACATGGATGGATTTTAGGAAAAGGTTCGAGTTGAAATTTCTTTCACAAGCGGAGGAGAGTTTATACATAGAGAGGTTCTTGGCTTTGAAACAAGGGAGTTTGTCTGTGAAGGAGTACGTTAACAAGTTTAACCAGTTAACAAGATTTGGTATAGAATTAGTTAATACACCGCACAAGAAGGCCTTGAGATTTGCCAAGGGTCTGAATGAACCTTTACACAGGTTAGCTATGTCCCACATTTCTATGGGGGCTACTTTCGAGAATCTTGTTGATATGGTGTTGATACATGAAGAGGAGAAAGGATCTAATGTAGATAAGGCACAGGATAAGGAAGGGGATCCAAAGAAGGCACAACAACAACAAAAGAAGGGCAACAAGGATAACAAGGGTCCAAAGAAAAGGAACTGTCACAATTGTGGAATACCTGGCCATTTGAAGAAGGACTGTAGGAAGAAGAAGAAGACGGGTTGCTTCTAATGTGGTGAGGCAGGACATATGATTAAAGGCTGCCCAAGGAGGCAAGGACAAGGGCAAGGACAGAGGACAAGATCTACTTCTGGAGGGCAGGTTCATGCTCTCATGGCACCTAGACAAGAGAGAGGTAGAAACGTTTCTGTTTAAAGTTTTATTTTCCTTTTCGATCATCCTGTACGTACTTTGTTTGATTCTGGCGCTTCACATTCGTTTATATCTGCTTCTGTTGTTGAGTCTCTGCACCTAGATACTAGTATAGTAGTGGATCCCGTTTTTATCTCAAATCCTATTGGGGGTACGACTCATCTTTCTATGTTATGTCGAATTTGAGAATATATGTGTATGGCGTTGAGTTCGAATGCAACGCTTATGTGCTTGGCTTCATGGGCTATGGGTTGATTCTAGGAACGGATTGGCTAGCCAGGTATGGTGCCATTCTTGACTGTGAAAAGAGGGCAGTTGGACTGTTGACTAGTTTGGGTAATACTCTAGATATCTCATGTGATCCTAAGGGTTCTGTTATGCTTAGCTACGTAGAATCTCTCGACACATCTATTGATGATTTGCAATCTGTTCGAGTAGTCCGTGAGTATGTAGATGTCTTTGAGGAGGTTAGGGGCTTAACTCCAAAACGCGGGATAGATTTCCGTATATATTTGGTGGACAATGCAAAACTAGTTGCATTTTTAGTACGCCACATGGCTCCAAGAGAAAGGAGGGAGCTTAGTAAACAAGTGAAAGAGTTGGTTGAGAAAGGGTTCATAAGAAGAAGTATCTCGGAGTGGGGTGCTCTTGTTGTTTTTGCTACAAAGGCCGATGGTTCGCTTAGATTGTTCGTGGACTATAGGGAGCTGAATAAGCTCACGAAGAAGAACAGATACCCATTGCCAAGAATAAATGATTTGTTCGATCAGTTGGTTGGTGCTTCGATTTTCTCGCAATTGGACTTAGCTATAGGATTTCATCAGTTGAGGGTAGTTGAGGATAGTATAGATAAGACTGCTTTTAGGACTCCCGATGGTTTCTTCGAATGGCTCATCATGCCTTTTAGTTCGACGAATGCACCCGCCTATTTCGTAGACTTGATGAGTAAGGTATTTAGGGAGTTTCTAAACAAGTTCGTGGTGGTCTTTGTGGATGATATCTTGATATTCTCTAGAAGTGAGGAAGAACATGCCCTACATTTTAGGGAAGTCTTAGAGACACTTCGTGCACATCAACTCAAAGCTAAGTTCTCCAAATGTCATTTTGGAGAAAGGAAGTGAGGTTCTTAGGGCACGTAGTCTCCAAGGAAGGGATAACAGTGGATCCCGCGAAGGTGGTAGCAATCCAAGATTGGAAGATTCCTGGGAACGCAACGGAAGTAAGATGTTTTCTTGGTTTGGCGGGCTATTACAGAAAGTTCATCAATGACTTTGCAAAAATATCAATCCCACTTACACGGTTGACGAAAAAGAATTTGACCTTTTCTTTGGATGTTGACTGTGATGATGCTTTTCAACAATTGAAGAGGTCATTGACGACAACTCCAGTTTTAGTTTTGCCAGATGAGAGTAAACCGTTCATAGTGTATACCGATGCTTACGGGACAGGGCTTGGCGCAATTTTGATGCAAGAGGGAAGGGTGATATGCTATGGTGGAAGGCAGTTAAAGGTCGATGAGAAGAATTACCCTACCCACGACTTAGAGTTAGTTGCCATAGTTTTTGCGCTTAAGTCTTGGCGTCACTATTTACTTGGAGAGAGGTTTGAGTTGTATACAGACCATAAGTCACTAAAATACCTGTTCCCTCAAAAAGATCTAAACTTAAGGCAACAGAGGTGGATGGAGTTCTTAGCATCCTACGATTTTGAGATTGCATATACCCCTGGCAAGGTTAACGTTGTAGCTGATGCCTTGAGTAGAAAGAGGTTGACTTTGAGTCCTTTGTTTGTCGAGCGGCAGAGTTTAGAGTATATCTCTGCCTTTGACTTTATACCCTCTATCGATTATGTACTCGGTTTGTTGGCATCATTAGAGGTGCGACCTACGCTTTTGGGACAGATAGGTGCGGCACAACGAGATGACCCACAGTTGATAGAGATAGTAGACAAGCTCATAAGAAGGGAGTCTTCGAGCCATCTTAGTAGGTATACTATAGATGATAAAGGTTGGTTGCGTAGAGATGGGAGACTTTGCGTATCATGAGACGAGGGTTCGAGGAGGACAATTCTTGAAGAAGCATATCGTTCTAAGATGACCATACATCTCAGTGGTGACAAGATGTATAGGGACATAAAGAGAGTTCTCTTTTGGACCGGAATGAAGAAAGATGTGGCTGAGTTCGTTTCTAGATGCTTAGTGTGCCAATAAGTCAAGGCTGAGCAAAAGAAGCCTGGTGGTTTGCTTCACCCTTTATAGGTTCCACAGTGGAAATGGGAAAGTGTTTCCATGGATTTTGTCGACCGGTTGCCGAGGTCAAGGAAGGGTAATACGGGGATTTGGGTAGTAGTAGATAGACTTACCAAGAGCGCCCATTTCATTCCCATTAAGAGTAAAAGAACAGTGGCATGGTTAGCATCTATTTATCTCCGAGAGATAGTTCGCCTTCATGGCATACCTTCTAGTATCGTAAGCGATCGAGATCCTATTTTCACTAGTGAGTTTTGGAAGAGCTTGCAAGAGGCGGTAGGAACGCAATTGTGTTTGAGCACCGCTTATCACCCTCAGACGGATGGCCAAACAGAAAGAGTGAATCAGATTCTAGAAGATCTTTTGAGGTTATGCATCTTGGACTTCGGAGGTACATGGGAGGAACATCTTCCATTAGTAAAGTTCGCCTACAACAACAGCTATCAGACTAGTATTGGCATGGCACCTTTTGAAGCTCTATATGGATGACCTTGCCGATCACCAACTTGTTGGTGGGATTCTGCGAATAAATTTTTTGCTTGGGCCCGAAATGGTTAGGGAAACTTCAGAGAAGATAGGCTTGATTCGAAGATGCATGAAGACGGCATAAGACCGGCAAAAGTCATATGCTAATAAGAGACGAACCGATCTTGAGTTTGATGTTGGAGACACAGTTTTTATTAAAGTGTCACCATCGAGGAATGTAGTTCGTTTTGGATCTATAGGGAAATTGGCACCAAAGTTCGTAGGGCCATTCCCCATTACATAAAGAATTGGACAGACGGCCTACAGAGTGAAGTTGCCTGAAAAGCTTAGTGGTGTCCATGACGTATTTCATGTGTCACATTTGAGGAAATGTTTACATGATACTGCGGAAGTATAGAGCCGAGCATGCTTAGAGAAGTGGAAGTAGAGCGGGATGCCATGGTTAGACGAGTTCCTACATGCATCCTTGGATCGGAGGTCAAGAAATTACACAACCGAGAGGTCAAGTTGGTTAAAGTCCAATGGGGAAATGATCAAGGAGACGCGACTTGGGAAAACAGATGACAAGATACATGCGTCGTACCCTTTCCTTTTTGAGGGTATGTTCTTAACTTCTCCTTTTTCTACTGCTTTGTTTATAATTGTTCTAACATTTAGTGTATCCTCTTGATTATATCTTCGATCTTTAGGTAGAAAATCCTATGGTTGTAAACATGTGTTTGAGACATGTTATGTTTGGTGGATGCAAGTGGATGTAAGTGTTTGCTAGTGGTTGCTCGTGGATGCATTTACACACACATTAGGCACTAGATCGGCTCAATCACTTTCATATTGCATAAGAATGAGTGTGCATATTTAAGTTAATGGATGTATATTGAATGTGTTATCATATGGATGGTGCATTTGAATGAGTGGTTATGCACTCATATAGAAATGATATGTATCATTAGGATTCTTTTGCATACATAACGGACGCAAGGCACTATCATGTTTTGCATTAAGGAGGCCAACTGAATCAGTAGACCACCTGATCTTTGCATTAGATAAGGGACATATACACACAATTTTGCATATGTTCATATAACATTAGAAATCTTTTAAGGATAATGGATGCTTGTAGATGATGGATGAGTAGATGGATGATGGATGGTAGGATACATTCTTCTTAACTTGAAGATTTCGGGGACGAAATCCTTTAAGAAGGGGAGAATGTAACACCCCGTGATTTTAAAACATGACATAAGAGATAATTAAAGAATACTTAATTTTTATAGGAAGAATTAAGGGAAACAGGCTGTGCCATTGCGTTCGTCTCGGAATTCTGCTTGGGATAGAGTCCGAGTTTGCGTAAATCGGATATCGTATGAAGAAGTAATGAAGCTTAGAAGATTTCAGTTTAAAGCAAAATTTATTTAAATAATAATTAAATAACAAAAACTGTTCAAAAATCAAAATTTAGACAAAGTGGGCTGAACGGGAAATTTCCCACTCGTGGGTGTCGACCCCCTAGGGGGTGTTGACATGGGTGTCGACCCCCCTATAGGTGTGTCGACCCCATCAGCCCAGATCTGGCCTGACGTGTTCTGTGGTGGATCTGATGATGTGTTTTTCTGGTCTGGATGGTTCATATGGATACTAAACTAATCTAAGGGTCCTAATTCACCTAGAGCTTCTATAAAATACCCCTAAACCTAACCCTAATCTCATTGTTTTCATCCATGGCGCCTCCATGCTGCTCTAATCTAAATCAAATCTAGCCTCTCTTCTCCACCAAAGCAAATCAGAATAGGAGTATTCAAATTAGAAGATCAAATCTACAAATAATCAAAGCAGAGATTATTCAAGATCAGAATAACGCCTAATTCTCTTTTCTAAGAATCCTATCGCTGTGAGTCTATGTCACTTTCACATATAATTGAATTAAAAGTAATTGTGATAGGATTGTAGATTGGATCTAATGTATATGCCTGTGACTAAAATGAATCTTATCAAGCTTGTAAATCATTATCTTTTATATTCATACCTATAAATCTGTCATATGCCTTTCTGATCCATTTTACCATTATATTCCTGTTTATGTTTCATATGCTTGTTCTTATGTTTATCCCAGTTTTGATGTTTGGATTCTCTTCCCTTCTTCTTTTCCTTTTTCTTTATGAGATTAGGCTAACTTCGAGCCTAACATATTGTATTGAGATTTACGTATGAATAACGTTGGAACGATTGGGAAAAGTTTGGGAAATATGCAATGAAATGAAATTTGGCATAAATTGTTGATGAATATGGAAAATTGGTTTGGGCATAATTGAGTATGACTTGTATACATGAGATTTGGCATAAAATGTTAATAATTGTGAAAATGGGTTTGGGCATAATTTGGCACATGAGATTATAAACATAATTTAGATTGGAAATTATGGGTAATTGGGATTTATTGTAATTCAAAGATTTGAATTTGGGACTTGAATCAAGAAAGTGATAATGAACGCCTAAGACACGAGGTTACATTCGGATTGCGGTATAAGCCTGCCCGGAACCGCCCGGCATATCCAGCAACCGCAATTTGGTAATCTAATGTGAGAGGTCAAAGGCAAAAATTAAATGTGTAATAATGCAAAGACACAAGGTTAGATTCGGATTGCGGTATAAGCCTGCCCGGATCCACCCAGCAAATCTAGCAACCGCAAAACGGTAATCTAATATGGGAGGTCTTGCAAGATTACGGTTATGATGAATTAATGAACACTTAACCAAGATAAGACATGTGATTAGACATAGGGATAATAAAGGGTTAAGTGGGTAACATGGGTAGCATGTGAAACATAATTAAAGCACTTAACCAAGATGAGACATGTGATAAGACATGGGGATAAAAAGGGGTTAAGTGGGAATTCCTAGTGGGGACCAAGCTTAGGAGGGAAGCTTGTGTCAAGTGGGTGGACCCTTTTCAACCAGTAACCCATTTTAGTATTTATATGAGCTCGAACTAAGTCGAGGATAGGGACACGTTTACCGGGGTTGATTTTAAGTGGTCAATAAAGAGTTAGCGATGGCAGTGCAAGTCCAACAGAGTCATGTTCGTGCGTGGATCCGGGCTGGTAGGTAAGACGCTGTTGCATTGTGTAGGTATAAGCTATGCATTTCAGTAGTATCAGGGTTGCCACCTTAGGGAGTGATACACACTATTGTGGGACCTGCACATGTATCTACGAGGTTAGGGAGCCGATCGAATGGGGAGGGTAGTGGGTACAACTAGTAGGGGAAGGAGCTAGTGGGCAAATACGAGAGTAGCTAGGGGTACACGAAGCTACCATTATTATGATTAGTAAGGAGGGATCATCTTTTAGTATGTAACTAGTATGTTGATACGGTGCAGAGCATATCTTATAGTGGTTAGAAGCGCAGTCGATGTTCTATCTTACTTACCTTGTTTACCTTGTCATATCTTCTTATGTTGCAGTCATCTCTTTTATCCAGTTTATGTTCTTATCCTGTTACTTTACTGATTATATTGTTAAAGTCACTAGACTCGCTAGACTTTTGTCTGACCCCTTTTTGTTTCGCCTCTTTTCTTTCTTTCCCCCCAGGTCCTCAGGGTGGGATTAGTGAAACTTGACTTGGATTCCTTTCTTCTTGAAGTGCTTGGAAGTGTTGAAAGTAATGCTCAGATTTATCTCTTTTCCATTATGGCTATTTGGAGTGGGATTATGGTTTTACTTTTATGTACTCTGATAATAATTTTGTTCAAGATGGATAATTGTGTACTTGGCTTTAGTATATGGTTTTGATGTTGTAACCAGACATGTTTTGCTTTTCTACTGCAATAAATAAATTTTGAATTTTCTTAAGTACCATTTTATATATCTGTCTTGTGATATTATATTCTATACTCTTATAATACTCCATGAAAGTTAATGCATTCCCTTAGTGAGTGACACTAATGGACGTGAGGTGTTACATTATTCATATAAAGAAAAATCCAATTTTTATTCACTACTCATATAAAGAAAAATCCAATTTTTATATTAATAAAAATCTAATCTTTTCTAAATTAAAAATCTAATCTTTTCTAAATTAAAAATCTAATCTTTAAGCTTACATCGATTGGAGGATTTTCTACCTGGAGGGGGCGGTGCTCTGCGCTCGCGGGTGCGGTGGACGGTTAGGGAAGGTGCGGTTTATGGAGGATTTGGGGGGGGGGGGTTAGGGTTTGAAAAAAGGAGGAGGGAGAGAGGGGCGGCACTGGGGCGCGATGGACGGAGGGGGGTTGTGGCTTGGTCAGAGGGTGGTGGCATTGGGGACTGGCGGCAGGGTTTGAACGGTTTTGGGGCCATTAGGTTTGGAGGAAGGGGAGGGAGGAGGGGGATGAACGGAGGAGGAGGGGCACGCCAGCTCCGGCGGCAGCGGCCTGGAGGCGTGTGGAGGTGGGGCTGGAGAGGAGGCAACATGGTTTTTTTTTCTTTATTTTCTTTCTCGATCTGAAACGAAGACGGGGGAGGGAGATTGGGGGGGTTGACTTTATTAAATAATTATATATTTAATTTTCATTTAATTCCCAAAAAGTCACTTTTTCCTTTTAGCTCCAAATTGAACCCAATGACTGTGGCCCTAGCTCATTACCCTCATTCCGAACACAATGAGATATGTTTCATGAGCCAATTCGGCTGTTGCGATCAGTTTTCATTAAAATTAAAATATAAATTAATATAACGTTCAATATTGATTTTAACGTACGTTTTAATTTACTAGGGCCACATACTGAATCCAAAAATTCCAGAAAAATAAATCTAGCTATGTTTTGACGATACGGTCCTAACGAAACTAATTTCGTCGAATCTGGAGACCGTTTGAAAAACGGCCATTTTCCAATCGATTACATTCAAACTGAATTGACCAAACACGTTTAAATTCACCACGCTCACATATTGATTCCAAAAATTATGAAAATTGGAATCTAGAAATAATTTGACATTCCGAATCCAACAAAAGTGGTCTCGTCGAAAACGGAGGTCGTTTGCGAAATAGCTATTTTTTAAGGGCTATATATTATATAAAACTCCATAGCAATTATTCTGAATTTTCAACTGGACATAACTTTTTATTCCCATTATGAAATCTGGATTTTTCACACTCGTTGAAAAGATATATTTAAATAGATTCATATATTTCTGGTTTTACCGAAATCCGATTTATTTTGAATCCTGTACATTCATTTGAAATTTGAAATCGAATTTTCAAACTACCGCGCCATTTCAGGCTCGTTATATAATTAAAATAAATTTATTCATTCTAACTTCGTTTAAAATAAATTTTTAGTCGTTATTATTTAAAATAAACCATTTTAAATATTCAAAATTCATTAAAATTCCCAAAATAAAAATTTTAAATTGGTTCTGAAATTCCACATGTGGGCCGGGTTGCAAGACGTTCTTATTGAACCCAGTGTATTCCTCTCTAGAGATACACTATTGGCAAGTGGTTCCATACCTTGTCATAATCGGAGTCCAATCTCCAATAAGCGCCCGCGGTTTTGATTATATACTATATATGTGGAACGTGAGATGCAAGCATTCCACTAGATTGTTATTTATTTGTATTTAGACATTATTATAATATCAAAATAATATTATTTTCAAAAAAAAAATTGGGTTATCGTAAGGTAAAAACCATCCATATTTATGTGTGGATCGGTCTTACGATTATCTTTTGTTTTAAAAGGATTTTTGAATGTTAAATCAGGTTGTTTTAAAAATCGTTTACTCATACCAATCCCATGACTGACCCAGAGTTTATTTTTCTATGTTTTCCCTAATTCTTGGGTGCCCAAATTTGTACGGGCAATTCAATAGTTCAGGATTTTACAGATTTATCTCGAGGAGCTTGGAGCAGGAGGCTTTGATATTAGATATTTAGAGTATATTCCACTGTGTGTAGACGATGTACTCTGATAATGTATGTAAATTCAAATACAATTTGTATTTTAAAAGTGATTATTTATATATTATATTTTATTCCGCTGCAATTATGAGACCCTGTGTTGTTGTTCAGTTCGATCTTCTATCCATTTTCTTCTATTCTAATTTTCTATCTTTCTATTTCTCATCCTCTAACTTCTTTCTATTAATGATTCGTACTTTCGTACAATTTGGGTTGAACGTGAGTTGTATGCAGTCAATTCAAATAGTACGGATTTGCGATTCGTTATATATAATTAATTGCTTGTGTGTATATTGAATTACTTTACATATATTAATAGTGACACAGACACGTGGTTAGTTGCCATTTGTAGTATAAGCCTGCCCGGATCCGACCGGCAAATCCAGCAACCACAAGTGGGCCCAACTAATTTGAGAGTTCTGGATGCCATGGGCCATTCAAACTTAGTGCATTAGACATGAGGTTAAACCAACTTGTAGTAGAAGCCTGCCCAGAACCTCCTGACGTATCCAACATCTACAGGTATACGGTTTAACATGAGAGGTCTAGTGTGTATATATATATAACTATATATATAAGTCTATTGTGGTAAAACTAGGCAGGTTTACTACATCTTAAGAAGGTCTTAAGTGACTGACTCTCTTCTTGTCTTAAGTGTTTAGGATTAGGATCCCTCCGAAGGTTTACTCCTTGGAGAGGAACCAAAGTCATAGGACCCACTCTTATTAGATTTGGAGTAAGTCTTTGGGTCCTCCTTCTCTAAAATTGGTTAGGCATAAGTGATAACGGAGTAGGGTAGTTCACGGGGGATGTCCACTTCCTCTAGAAGTTTGTAAGGGATCAACTAGGGACAAATTTGGTATATAATGATATGTGGCCGTTGCATGCTAACCAACTGTCTAAGGGAAGTCCAAGCGACATAAGTGTTCTATCGTAATATCATTTAAGTAGTAACGTTTGCAATACTACTTCTCATATTACAATTGAGAGTATAGACTTTAGAACGTTAATGTACTAGGGCTGGGTCTTAAGAGGCTAGGGTCCACCTCGGGGTTACAAGAGATCATAAGAATCCACCTTTAATAGGGCTATAAGTGACCGAGAATTCCCGCCTCGTCGGGTCTTTACCCAAAAAACACCTATGGACGATTGACTTGGATATCCACCTCATTGGTTAGATACTTGGTGTTTGTGTGAATGTTGTGTGCTGCATAGACATAACTTGACATATATAACCTGCTAAAAATATAGGTTCTGGACTTTAAGTAAACACCATATTTCAGTTACATAGAACTTCATGTTCTGACCCCTCTCCTTAACATATCCAATAGTTTAGTAGATGGGTAAAGTTTATGAACGAAGTCATAATAGGAGTTGGAGATGAAGACGAAGTTGTTATGCTATTATTAGTAGTTATTGCTGTACTTCTTATGGAAACATTTGAGAAAGAATTATTTGATGTACCAATGGAACATATGTAATCTTGGTTGTTGTATTGGAATTCTGTGAGTTTTAATATACGGTACATCTTATTTCAGCATTATATTTTCTCTTTTCGCTGTGCGAGATTTCCATTCATAGTATATGTTTATATTATCTATGCAAATGTAATTCCTAACAGGAGGAACCAATGACCCGTTTAGAGTGGCTTTAAATTCGATGGGCCTTTTCTGGTCAAAATTTAGGCCTATTCCGGGCGGGTTGCTATGACTCAAGACTAGGCTATTGCGTTAATTGCGTATAAAGGATATATGTTTGAATAATTAGAGAATGTCATATAAATGGGAGAAATTTGGCATATCATGTACTGAAACACTTGACTGCTAGAATTGGGATAGTTACATGTTTATCTGTTAGATTGGAATAGTTACATTATTGGATAATTACATGTTATTTTTTTAAAGTTGGGTTAATTACATATTAGGAAGAACATGCGACATGATAGTCGGTTAAAATGGACTTAAAATGATATTAAGTCTGACATGTAAAAATTGTATGGTACTAGATGTGAAGACTGAGTAAATTATTGTAAGTCTAAATACATCTAGGCAGGTGCTTGTTGGAGGAAATGGATTGTACACTAATAACATTTAGATAAATGTAATTTTACAACCAGGCTTATTATTGAACTTAAACATGCTAAGTTACACATGTTAAATAATAAGCTAAAGATGTCCCAAGTCTAGTTGTTGTATCAGGTTATCGGGACTCTTAAATCCTAGGTACATAGGGACACAAGCCTAGGAGGTGGCTTGTGTCAAGTTGTGTGGAACTCGCCAGACTTTATGTCTGACCTTTTTGTTTTCCTTATCTCCCTTCCTTCCCCCCTCGAGTTCTCAGAGTGGGAGTGGTCAATAGTTGAGATCGTGATTCTGCTTGGACTTGTATAGCTCTCCTTTTTCAAGTATTTTCTTCAGTTTATTCACGCTTATTGTAATGACACTTGATGGATATTGTTAAGTTTCTTGCACTCTGATTATGGGACATAATTCTTTTGATATTTGAGAAACCATAATGCTGTAACTTTGGGTTTGAAACATTGTTTTCCAGATTAATAAAAAGTTTAAGTTTTTTCCACTTCATTATTTATATCTGTTTTGTACATTTAGTTACTGTTTACCTATTGCACTTCACGAAACTTAATGCATTCACATTAGAGTGACCTTAATGGACGTGGGGTGTCACAACAACCAACCATATGTATAATAGCTTTGAATGAGTGTTAAACATGTCGAATAATGTTGTATACTTTTCAAATCTCAAAAGGAAATCCGACACATCTAATTAAAGTTCAAACCCACTACACGGTGGCATATATAATTCGAAAATAATATAAAATAACATAATAATATAATCAGAGTTCGACACATATATTCACATCACTAAGGCAGAAATAGATATGAATATAACACATAAGTGTGCACACAAAGATAGTGGTCATACTAGATCCATTATATCACAAAAGACTATGTACAGGGGCTACACAAAGTAATATGTACATCTAATGAGTCCCTATCTCATTTGCATAAATCCAAATCCTACAAATCTGAAGTAGTTAACCCAAAAGTGGAGGATAGTCCATGCTGGAGTGAAGAAGAAACACCTGAAATACCTCACTTTGACCCAAGTATTATTTACATAAAGGTAAACAGTAAACAGATTGATCTAGCTATCCTTATCTCATAAACTAAGATAATAAGAGTTAAAACAGATACTAACATATACGTAATAAAATAATATTCACATAAGAAAGTGAAACCCCAAAAATGTCCATATAATATCTCAAGGGTATCTCAGTGCTACAATTGAATACCCCATTCTAAATTATATAGCTACCCACAAGAAACGATATCACCTATCAAATCAACGCAGGGTTGATAATATATTATCAAAACAACTCAACTTGATGCCTAATGTAAAAACACAAAATTCCGGAAATTAACAAATAGAACTTCAAAATACCACAAACAAAGGGGGAAGGCCTAGCTTAAGATAGAAGCCTGTAAACTCCCAGGCAGCCCGAAAGCTCGCCCACATGTGTATCACAAATGAGACACGATCTCTAGGTAGCTAACTTATATTATTGAGCCTATAAACTCAAGATGAAGGCCTGTAAACTCCCAAACACTCGAGAGCTCGCCTATATGGGTCGCGACCTTACCAGATCCGAAGATCATAGAAAGCACAAATCCACAAAATGAGCTGAAGTTCCTTAAAATGATCTAAAGATCATTAAAACAAATGTGAAAACAAATTCCACAACCCAAAGACGTCGCATAAAGCTAGTCTAGATCTTCAAAAAATCAAAATTGATCGAGAACAGTGTAGTACTAAACAAGTTAATAAACATATGAGTTTTGCCAAATGTCTCATAACCACCAACTTATCTCGAATGTTTACGAACAAGTTGTATAGTCCACTAGAAACTCTAGAAGGCCATTGCCATAATTTTAAATCGAACGAGTTCAAGAATTAACCGTCGAAGCAAATGAAAGCGTTTCATACCACTTGTTTTACCAATACATTTAATTGGATTTCTCATATGAGTGAGGAAAATGTTTTAAGATATATACATACTAGTACATTAGAAATCAATTTATAAAACCACTTTTAAGAATAAAAGTAGTGTTAGAAACCATTTTGAGTAATAGATTTGGTATCTACTAACATTATAAAACCTTTATATATTTTGAAGTGGCAAAAACTCATAAACACAACCGTAAAACAATCAGTCACAGATTCACGTTTTAGCTAACGTAAATTAAATCTCATATATACATATATAACGATTATAAACTTGTTCACCATAAATAAAATCAAAAGTGCGTATAATCGAGCTGCTGAAATTCAAGAATTAAAGCAATTGAGAAAACACAGGAAAAGAGAAAATGTGTCAAAACTCGGCTGGAAAGAAGCTTGGATCAAACTAGATTGTTGACCGTGGTTTCCACCAGTCAACAGCAGAAAACATGATTCAGTCAACTAAATCTATGATTCAGTCAACTGAATCTATGACTCAGCTGGCTGAATCTATTTTCCAGAACTTCAATTATGTTTTCTAAACTTCAGCCGGCTGAATTGACAATTTAATCGGCTGGATCTGGAATACTCCTTTTCTTTTATAAATTCCTACAGGTCAGTCGGTTGATGGGTGATATTCAGTCGGCTGAATTAGGCCTGGGCATACGCATGCCTAAGTTCCATATATTCAATCGATCCCGGTTGAGCTCGGATGAAACGCGAAGTCTTAAAACATTATCCAAACGATAATGAAGCTTCTGAGGCTTGTAGTAACACCCCATATTTTAACAACATTAAAAGAGGACAAATTAAAGAATAATTAATTTAATATTCAGAATGAAGGAAAATAGATTGCGCCATTGCATCCATCTTGAAATTCTGGTCAAGACAGACATTTGGTTTGCGTAAAACGGACATCGTATGTAGAAGTTATGAAAGTTTGAAGTTTGTATACGTGCAAGAGAATTATATATATATATAATTAAATTCAAAAAATCAGACATTGTTTAAAAGTCAAAATTCGGAAGGCGGCAAATTTCTCGTCCCAGGGGAGTCGACCCCGTAGTGTGTCGACTCCGGGGTCGACCCCTCAAGGTGGGTGTCGACCCATGGGTCGACCCCCTAGGGTTGAGGTGGAAGGACGAATTCTGGGGCTAGCAGCTATGGGTTGAGGTGGAAGGACGAATTCTGGGGCTGGCAGCTATAAATATAGGCTCATTTCTCTTGTTTTCTTACATAGAAATCAATGGAGGCCTAAATGCTGTCGGTGCCTGGACTGAATCAAATCCTTTTCTTCTTCTGCAAACCAAGTTTAGAGATTCAAGTGTAAATCTGTGATTCAATCTCCGTTTTCCTCCTTCTATTCTTCTAGATCCGAACACTTAGAGTTCAGTTACCTTTAGATTTAAATAATTAAAAGTAAAGCATGATATGACTGTAATTTGGATCTATGTCCGTGACTGAATCATACCAGATCTATTATAATTTGTGAATCCATGATATTTTGAATTTACTATGACTTGGATCTTAACCTTTATCATGTCAGATCTACTTTTGACTATAGATCTAATTCATTATTTAGATCATTTTGTACCCATCATGTTTGTGGTTAATTTGGATCTGTCATTAGTTGGACATCAAAATCCTTGTTTAGATCTATTCATGCCTATTATGACATCCCTACTATGTTAGAATCAGTTTTACTATTACAAGTTCACTAGATCTGTCCTTATATGTCCATCTTAATATTATGCCATTATATGTTTATGTCAATTCCGTTAGAATAATCATTTCTGTCATCTTCCCTTCGCCCTTTCCCTTTTATTTTTTAATATTGCCTGACTACTTTCGAGCCTAGGCATGTCGCTAAAACGACTAAATGCATTAAACGGGGAACGAGGGGTAAAATATTGAAATTGGCATAAAATGGTAATTGGAAGTTTAGGCATGACCTGAATGAAATATGTGAATATTAATTTGGCATAACTTGAGTAATGTTTATGAACATGAAATTGGGCATATAATTCATAATGGGGAAAAGGGGCATGAACACCTATAAATACATAGTTAAAATTGGCTAATAATGGAAATGCCTAGAATTACAATAACTTGAAATTGTAAACCGCACTTAGGCACGAGGTTAGATTGCACTTGTGGTGGAAGTCTGTCTGGAACCGACAGTCATATCTAGCGACCGGAAGTGGTGAATCTAAGGTGGGAGGCCTAAGTGCACAAATAGGAGACGTGCTAAGACAAGAGGTTAGGCCCAATTTGTGGAATAAGCCTGCTCGGACCCGCCCGACATGTCCAGCATCCGCTAATTGTAGACTTAATGTGGGAGGTCTAGCATATTATAACCACGAGAGGATATATGGTAATAAACTTGAATACTTAACCTAGTGTAATCCGTAGGGATTGTATGAACATGAACTTGAGTAGGGGTTAAGTAAATTTGTTTGGATAGTGGTGGGTTAAGTAAATCTGGGGTGGTGGGTAATATTTATATATAGGCCCACAAAACTTAACTGGTTGGGGTTATGTAATTAAAGACACCTTCTTAGGTAACAATAACCTACGGAAATATTAGGGTTATATAATTAAAGACACCGTAAGGTAAGTATAACCTGTATCAATGAGGGGGTTTTGTAATGAAAGACACCGATAGGTATACATAACCTGAGGAAATCCTAGTGGGGATACAAGACAAAGGGGAGAGCTTGTATCATCTTGTGTGGGGGACCCGTTTCAATCAGTAACCCATATAACAGTATCAAACGAGCACTCCCTCCTAGGTCGGAGTAGGGACACACTTACTGGACTGATTGTAAGAGATCCAAACGTAGAGGACAGTGTGGGCAGCGCAAATCGACCGGGGACATGTGCGTGCATAGGCCGGGTAGAGGGGGAAAAGACGACCGTGACACCAGTAGATATGGTTGTGCACATCAATGAAGGGTTGCCACTTTAGGATAGTGATAAATCCTACTGTGGGGCCGGCACAGATTATCTACGGAGTAGGGAGCTGATCGATTAGGGTAGTGGTTAGGACACATCGAGACGTATGCCTAAGTATACCATCTTATAGTTGTTGGGATCATCTCATTCTGGTGATACTAGTATTAGTGCAGAGAATCATAGAATCTTTAGTGAAGCATATACGCTATATCATGTTTACCTTGTCA
The DNA here is from genome assembly GCA_030737875.1 of Allium sativum. NCBI lineage: Eukaryota > Viridiplantae > Streptophyta > Magnoliopsida > Asparagales > Amaryllidaceae > Allium > Allium sativum. The sequence goes on along the minus strand of CM060916.1, from coordinate 740,865,820 downwards.
TACCTGCCTTATATGTTGTTATCTCTCTCTTATCCAATTTATATGCCTGCCATGATAATTTTACTTATTTACTTGCTAAAAGTAACTGGACTCGCCAGACTTTATGTCTGACCCTTTTTGTTTCCTCTTCTTTCTTCCGTTCCCCCCAGGTTCTCAGGGTGGGAACACTCAGGCTTGACTGTGATTCTGCTTTCATTTTGCTGGAGCTGCTTAGATGTATGGCTCAAGCTCCTATCCTTGCTACTATGGCTATATTTTATTTGGGGAATTTTACTTCTTTTATGTACTCTAATGTTTAGTTTTTATGATGTAATGGTTTTTGTATATTTCAGACATGTGATGTTTTTGAACCACGATGCTTTATGATTAATGAAGTTTTTGATTCAGTTATCATTTTATATATGTCTTGTAATATTTCTGTTTCTGTTTACCCATAATGCTTCACGAAACTTAATGCATTCCCTTTGAGAGTGACATTAACGGACGTGGGGTGTCACACTTGGTATCATAGCTGAAGGTAAGCAAATTAGATAAAAGTTTTTGGAAACTATTTTCAAAAAGGTTTTAAAAGAAAGAATTTTTCAAAAATAAAAGTCTGCTTTGAAAAACATATTCCCTAAAGCCATATGTAATATCCTTCGATCCTTTGTCTAAATCTCTTTCCTTTTCGTTTCAACATGTATGGGGAACCTAATATTCCTGAGGGCGTTACGATACCAGGCTGGTTCCGCAGGTATCTAGAGGCCACGGCGCGTGCCGAGGTCAAGCTGACGTTCCTCCCCCAACTGCACCTGTCATTCCTCCTCCTCCTCCTAGAGCAGAAAATTTGACTAAGATCTGCAAGGATTTCTGTGCCATGGGAGGGAAGCCATTCTGCGGAACCGAAACATTCGTAGAGGCAAGGAATTGGCTCAACGAGATTGAGGACTTGTTTGTAATCTTTGAACTGGAAGATCAAAGGAAGATTCAGTTAGCTGCCTAGCTACTGAAAGATGAAGCTTCGTTCTAGTGGGAAGTAACCCAAGCTGGACGTCTAGTGGAGACATGGGATGATTTTAGGCAGAGGTTTGAAATGAAGTTTCTTTCCCAAACCGAGAAAAGCATGCAAATGGAGAGATTCTTGGCGCTCAAACAAGGAAACATGACTATTAAGGAATAAGTGAACAAACTCAACCAGCTAACAAGGTTTGGATTGGAATTAGTAGATACTCCGCATAAGAAAGCTTTGCAGTTTGCTAAAGGGCTGAATGAACCCCTTCATGGGTTAGCTATGTCCCATATTCCAATGGGAGTTACTTTTTAAATGCTTGTTGATATGGCCCTGATGCAAAAGGAAGACAAGGGAGAAAAAAAGGAAGTTGAAGAAACAACGCAAAACAAGAAGGTATGGCCCAAGAAAGGACAACAACAACAACAGAAGAAAGGAGGAAAGAATGACAAGGCTAAGGATAAGAGGAAATGTCACAGTTGTGGACGAGAGGGTCACTTGGTTAAGGACTGCAAAAGAAGGAAGAATACTTGCTTCAATTGTGGAGAGGTCGGACACTTTGCTAGGGAGTGCTCGAAGAAACAGGGACCACAGGGACAAGGTCAAAGGGAGGGAGCTTCTGGAGGGAAGGTGCATGTTCTCGCGACCAGTGCTCCAGATAGAGGTAGGAAAATTTCCATGGAAGGTTTGATTTCTCTTTCCATCCATCCTATTAGAACTCTTTTTGATTCCGGTGATTCACATTCATTTATATCTATTTCTGTGGTTGAATCTCTGCACTTAAATACTAGTATGGTAGTGGATCCCGTTGTTGTCTCAAACCCCATTGGTGGTTCGGCTCATTTGTGTATGATTTTCCATGGTTTGAGAATATCTATCTTAGGCGTCGAGTTTGAGTGCGATGCGTATGTGCTTGGTTTTATGGGCTACGGTTTGATTCTAGGGATGGATTAGCTAACCATGTATGGTGCCATTCTAGATTGTGAGAGGAGGGTCGTTAAACTTTTGACTTTCCATTGGAGGACCCTCGAGATTTCTTGTGACCCACAAGGGTCTATCATGCTTAGTCTCCTAGTGTCTCTTGATGCATCTATCGATGATCTGCAATCTGTTCTAGTAGTCCTAGATCATTCTGATGTTTTTGATGAGGTACAAGGATTACCCCAGAGACGCGAGATCGATTTTCGTATATATTTGGTAGACAATGCAAAGCCGGTTGCATTATAAGTGCACCATATGGCTCTAAGGGAAAGGACGGAGCTTAGAAAATTAGTAGGGGAGCTACTTGAGAAAGGGTTTATCAGGCAAAGCACATCTGAATGGGGTTCTCCAGTTGTATTCGCGACTAAGGCGGATGGTTCGCTTCGTTTGTGTATGGACTATAGAGAATTGAACAAACTCACAAAGAATAACAGGCACCCACTTCCGAGGATAGATGACTTGTTTGACCAACTTGTTGGCGCCTCGGTATTTTCTCAGTTATACTTGACCACGGGGTTTCATAAGTTAAGGGTGGTTGAGGATAGTATAGATAATACCGCTTTTAGGACTCCAGATGGTTTCTTTGAATGACTAGTTATGCCTTCCGGGTTGACGAATGCACCCGCCTATTTTGTTGATCTGATGAGTAGGATGTTTCCCGAGTTTCTAAATAAATTCGTCCTCGTCTTTGTTGATGATATCTTGATCTTCTCAAAGAGTGAGGAAGAGCATGCCCAACATTTGAGAGAAGTTTTGAAAACTCTCTGTGTGCATCAGCTTAAGGCAAAGTTCTCCAAATGCCATTTTTGGAGAAAAGAGGTGAGATTCCTAGGGCATGTGGTTTCTAAATAAGGGATAGCAGTAGATCCCGCAAAGGTGGTTGTAATTCAAGACTAGCAGATTCCAAAGAATGCAACGGAGGTGAGAAGTTTTTTGGGGTTAGCAGGCTATTATAGGAAGTTCATTAAGGACTTCGCAAATATATCAACCCCACTTACTAGGCTAACAAAGAAGAATTTGGCGTTTTCATGGGATATAGATTGTGATGTTGCTTTCCAACTACTGAAGAGGGCTCTGACAACAACCCTAGTCTTGACCTTGCCTGATGGGAATAAAGTGTTTACAGTTTGCACTGATGCATGTGGTACAGGGCTTGGTGTGTTTTTGATGCAAGAAGGGAAAGTAGTGTGTTATGGGGTAGACAACTAAGAGTCCGTGAGAAGAATTACCCTACCATGATTTAGAGATAGCTGCTATAGTATTCGCGCTTAAGATGTGGCGTCATTATTTTCTTGGAGAGAAGTTCGAGTTGTACACCGTCATAAATCTCTCAAGTATTTGTTCTCGCAGAAGGATCTTCATTTAAAGCAACAAAGGTGGATGGAGTTCCTAGCTTCTTATGATTTCGAGATTGCTTATACCCTTGACAAGGGTAACGTGGTGGCAGACGCACTGAGTAGGCAGAGGATGGCCTTAAGTCCTCTGTTTGTGGAAAGGAAAAGCTTGGAGTCAATACCAACTGTTGATTTTAGACCCTCCACCAAGTTATTGTCTAGTTTGTTTGCATCACTAGAGATACAACCTACTCTTATGGATCAGATAGGAACTTCGCAGCGAGATGATCCACAAATTTCAAACATCTTGGATAGGCTCAGTAAAGGGGAGACTTCTAGTCACCTCAATGGATATTCCATTGACGATAAAGGGTGGTTGTGACGAGATGGAAGGATTTGTGTTCCCTAAACTGGAAGTCTGTTAAAGGCAGACTTAGAGGAAGCCCATCATTCTAAGATGACTATTCATCCAGGCGGTGATAAGATGTATAGGGACATGAAGAGGGTTTTCTTTTGGGCTAGGATGAAGAAAGATGTGCCAGAGTTTGTTTCTCAATGTTTAGTTTGTCAGCAAGTCAAAGCTGAGCAAAAGAAGCCCGGTGGTTTACTTCATCCTTTAGAGGTTCCACAGTGGAAGTGGGAGAGTGTCTCTATGGATTTCATATATGGTTTGCCTAAATCAAAGAAAGGCAACACCGGTATTTGGGTGGTAGTAGATAGACTTACTAAGAGCGCCCATTTTATTCCAGTTAAGAGTAAGAGAACGGCAACTTGGTTGACATCAATTTATGTTCGTGAGATAGTACGTCTTCATGGAGTATCTTCCAGCATCATAAGCGATCATAACCCCATCTTCACTAGTGAATTTTTGAGGAGTTTGCAAGAAGCATTAGGTACACAGTTATGTCTGAGCGCCGCTTATCATCCTCAGACCGATGGATAGACGGAGAGGGTAAATAGAATTCTTGAAGATCTACTAAGGCTGTGTATCCTAGACTTCAGAGGGACTTGGGAAGAGCATCTCCCTTTAGTAGAGTTTGCCTATAACAATAGTTATCAAGCTAACATTGGCATGACACCCTTCAAAACATTGTACGGACGATCCTGTAGATCACCAACTTGTTGGTGGGAATCTACAGAAAGGCTATTACTTGGACCAAATATGGTTAGAGAAACGTCCGAGAAGATTGATCTTATTAGACGACGAATGAAGACCGCTCCAGATAGGCAGAAATACTATGCAGACAAGAGAAAGACTGACATTGAATTTAAAGTAGGAGATATGGTTTTCATTAAAGTGTCACCTTTGAGGAATGTGGTTCGCTTCAGATCTATAGGGAAATTGGCACCAAGATTCGTAGGGCCATTTCCCATAACAGAAAGGATTGGCCAAATGGCTTATAGAGTAAAGCTACCAAAGAGACTATCCGGCGTTCATGATGTTTTCCACGTTTCTCACTTGCGGAAGTGTTTGTATGATACAGTAGAAGTAGTTGAGCCGAGTGTATTGGAAGAAGTAGAGGTGGAACGGGAGGCGACAGTCAGACGAATTCCTTCCCGTATTCTTGGATCAAAAGTTAAGAAGCTACGCAATAGAGAAGTCAAGTTGGTGAAGGTTCAGTGGGGAGATAACCCAGAGGATGCAACTTGGGAGACCGAAGACAAGATTCGTGCTTCATATCCTTTTCTTTTCGAGGGTATGTTCTTAACTTCCTTTCCAAAACTTTTATTTATGCTTGTTCCTATCATTTAAGTATGTCCTATCGATAGAATTTTCGACCTTTAGGTAGGAATCCCATGGATGTAAACATGTGTTTGAGACATGTTATGTTTGATGGATGCAAGTGGATGCAAGTATTTGCTAATGGTTGCTCGTGGATGCATACACACACACATTAGGCACTAGATCGGCTCAATCACTCTTATATTGCATATGAATGTGTGTGCATTTTCTTTTTATGGATGAAATTGAATGTATCATCATATGGATGTTGCATTTGGACGGATGTTTGTACACCTATGTTATAATAGGATTATTGCATACATGTTGGATTCATGACACTAACATACATTGCATTAAGGAGGTCTACTGAATCAGTAGACCAGCTGATCTTCGCGTTAGTGTTGGGACATATACACACAACTTTGCATATATTCATATAAGCATTAAAAGTCTTTAAGAACAATGGATGCCTGTGATTGGTGGATGAATAGATGGATGTGGATGGTAGGATATGCATTCTTCTTAACTTGGAGACTTCGGGACGAAATCCTTTGAGTATGGGAGAATGTAACACCCCGTATTTTAACAACATTAAAATAGGACAAATTAAAGAATAATTAATTTAATATTTAGAATTAAGGAAAACAGACTGCGCCATTGCGTCCATCTCGAAATTCTGGTCAAGATAGACATTTGGTTTGTGTAAAACACACACCGTATGTAGAAGTTATAAAGGTTTGAAGTTTGTATACGCGTAAGAGAATTATATATATATATAATATTAAATTCAGAAAATCAGAAATCGTTTAAAAGTCAAAATTCCGGAGGTGGCAAATTTGCTGCCCCAGGGAAGTCGACGCCATAGAGGGGGTATCGACCCCTCAAGAGGGGTGTCGACCCATGGGTCAACACCCTAAGGGGTGGGTCGACCCCTCTAGGGATGAGGTGGCAGGACGAATTCTGGGGCTGGCAGCTATAAATATAGGCTCATTTCTTTTGTTTTCTTACACTGAAATCAATGGAGGTCTAAATGCTGTCGGTGCCTGGACTGAATCAAATCCCTTTCTTCTTCTGCAAATCAAGTTTAGAGATTCAAGTGTAGTTCTATGATTCAATCTCCGTTTTCCTCCTTCTATTCTTCTAGATCCGAACACTGTGAGTTTCGGTTACCTTTAGATTTAAATAACTAAAAGTAAAGCATGATATGACTGTAATTTGGATCTAGATCTATGTCTGTGACTGAATCACACCAGATCTATTGTAATTTGTGAATCCATGATATTCTGAATTTACTATGACTTGGATCTTAACCTTTATTATGTCAGATCTACTTTTGACTATAGATCTAATTCATTATTTAGATCATTTAGTACCTATCATGTTTGTGGTTAATTTGGATCTTTCATTAGTTGGACATCTAAATCCTCGTTGAGATCTATTCATGCCTATTATGACATCCCTACTACGTTAAAATCAGTTTTACTATTAAAAGTTCACCAGATCTGTCTTATATGTCCATCTTAATATTATTTCATTATATGTTTATGTCAATTCCATTAGAATAATCATTTCTGTCATCTTCCCTTCACCCTTTCCCTTTTATTTTTTATATAGTTTGCTACTTTCGAGCCTAGGCATATCGCTAAAACGACCAAATGTATTAAACGTGGAACGAGGGGTAAAATATTGAAATTTGCATAAATTGGTAATTAGAAGTTTAGGCATGACCTGAATGATATATGTGAATACTAGATTGGAACCCGTGCTTCGCACACGGGGGTTGTTGGATATCATGGAGTGAAAAGGCAGATGTGATGAGCAAAAGGTTTGTCAGAAGTGGTTCGTAAATGTTGAGGAAGATGAAGTTGAATTCTTATTAGGAATCATGTATGTGGTGGCTCTTTGTAAGTGAAGCGGTGACATGGGTTGACCATGTATTAACATAATATGTCGTTGAGTTTTCAATATAGTATTATGTCGATGACTATAGCTAAATTGATGTATGTATTGAGCACTTTCCTAAATGACGTGGTAAGAAAAGATGGCTAACATTTATGATTATTGTTACAATGAAGTTGAAGATTAAATGAATAGGAAACCCATTTTAATTGATCAGTATTATGTGTAATCTTAATAATTTTAATATACATGAAGATATGTAATTAGGTGGTCTTCAATGTATCAAACAGTGAGCATTAATGAGATGACAGGGTAATAAATTGTCTAAATCACAAGCAAATATGGTTAAAGTTAAATATATTTGGATTTTTTTTCTTTCTTTTCTGAGAAAAGGGTTCATATAACTTCATTGCTAATAGAATAATAGATATATTTAAAACAGAACTCCATTGCAACCTACAATCAAAAATGTGCTGGAATCAGTATAGACCCAGAAAAGACAAAGTAACTTCAGCCAACATTCTCAAATCGAGCACAAAATAAAGGAAACAAAAGTATGAAGCCGAAAACATGTGTGAAGTGAACTAAAATAATTAGTTTCATCATAAATATGCATATTTACTCGAAAGCAATGGCAGTCCCCCTCTAACACGCTTTTGATTGTAGATTGTGTTGGAGTTTTGTTTTAATTATGTTTATTACATTTCTATTAGTAGTGAATTTATCTGAACCTTTTTCTCAGAAAAAAACCCAATAGATAACATGTTTAACATTGCAAGTAAGGTTAGGGTTGCTAAACTATGTTAAAATAGTTTATCCATATCAGTGCATCTAGCAATAGGATTTGAGACCGTAGCCGATTCCACCGCTTTTATGAATGTTTCTTACTTCTAATCCTGTGAATACAAGAAGAGTAAAAAAAGAACTTGTATTTCTTCTAGAATCCTTTTAAATTGATAAGTATAATTATTTTGATTACATTACATTTGATATTATATTTGATTATTTGACATATTTTTCAGTGTTGCAATGCGTTAGAAAAACAATCATCGGTTTGATTGTTGGTATTCCTTATTTATCACTTCTTTTTTTCTTCGTTGGCATTGGCATTTTTTCTCTAAAATCTACACAATGATGATTTTAGCATTCTGCGTTAGCTGGAGAAAGAAAAACAGAAGGTATTAACCTTTATACATCAGTTTTTTAAAACGATTATGTTGTTTCAACGGGGAAACGTGGGAGTCATTTTCACCGAACTGATTAGAGTCGTTCGATGATAAATCCCTCCATGAATTTCGGACTCCCCCCTAAATTTCTCCCTGTTCATTCTCAAATCCTATATTTTTCACCGCTTTTTCCCCCGGTCATTCTAGCATGATCCTTTTTAAAAACTATCGAGCATCCTACATTCCTACTATACTTCGTAAAACACACAAAGAGAGAAGGTGGTATTACGTCTTTTAATTCAGTTCGTCACACAGAGTATAACATTACTTTCAAATTAGCTATCTAATATGAAAACGTTTATGTTAATTTTTTGAATACCTTCTGTTAAGGGAAGTATATTTGATTTTATATATATATATATATACACACACACACAAACATACATATGTATACATACACTCGACTATTGAGACACAAAATAAGACACACAAATCGTGAAACGTTGGATTTGTTTGTTTTTATGTGAAGTGAAATTCATGGGATGATCAAGTGGTTGAGATTTGTTGTGATCAATTTTGTGTCCAAATAGATTTTTCATATATATATATATATATGTGTGTGTGTGTGTGTGTGTGTGTGTGTATGTGTGTGTGTATATTTTTTTTTTTTTGAAAATTGGTAACATATATTAATCAGGAACATTACATGATTTCAGTTAGCATACTAACCGGATTACAAATCAATAAGCAAATAAACTGAAAAATTGCTGAAAAACCAAACAAGAACGCTCCATCTCGCTGAGCATCACCACAAACATACCACCAAAAAACGACTTAAGATGATAGTGAAGTCGCAATCTTTACAGAGAACAATACAGTTCTCAACTTCCTCAACAAAACCAACACACACCAGATCAAAACAAAACCGTCTCAACTCCATTGCAAAACAAACCCAGCTACCAACCAAAGTCAGAACAAATCGCAAACGACATACAAGGAAAGAGAAGAACTTCGAGGACACCAGAGGATCGGTTGGAGTAGACTGCGTCTGAAGAAGCTTCAGAACCTGCCGGCAATGCCGGACCAATCACCCAGTAGCTTGAACCCCAAATCGACAAGAAGGCCTTCGATTTCCAAGCAGTCGCGGAAGCTCAGAGAAACTAACGGTAAGACAGGAAGTGGGTGGGATCGCAAAAGGACGCCTAATTTTGAAACGGAAGCGAATTGAGGAGGCTCGGAGGATTTGAGAGGATGGGAAGGAGCCGATCTACCTAGAAACGGAGAAAGCTAGGGCAAGAATTGGGGAAAGAATAAAGATGGAAGGTGGATTAGCAGAAGAAGAAGACCAGAAGGGGCGACGACGGGAAATCTTAGGAGCCCTAGTCTCCATTAATAAAGTAGAAGTCGACTTCTCCTCATATGTACACAAGCATTCAGTTGCATCCCAAAAAATGGAGCACCCTAAACGCCCCCTGATTTCATTCTCTAGAGTGGAAGGTGAGAGAATGAGTGGAAGGAGAGAGGGAAGAAATGCGGAGGAAAAGTGATAGGCTATCGGGATGCTAAATAACTGGGGTGCCATTGAACCTGCCATTCAATGGCACCCCAAGTAGTGAGCACCCCTTTAGCCTCCCACTTTTCCACCACTCATTTCTCACTAACTCCCCTTCTCTTTCCTTCCACTAACTCTCTCACTTCCCACTCTCTTTCTTTGATATAAATGAGAGGTGGAAATCAGGAGACTTTTGGGGTGCTCCATTTTTGGGGTGCCACGAAACACTTGCCATGTATATATATATATATATATATATATATATATATATATATATATATATATATATGCGCCAAAAGATGACTGCTTCAAATGAAATGTCAAACGGTAACCATTTCAAATTGAACGCTGCTATGAAGTCCGAAAATGGATGTCAAAATGTGTGAAAGCCTAGCAATTCATGGGAAAGTGCCAGGGTGTGACTGCCCGCCTCGCACCAGCCGACATTTCCCATGAAAGTGCGTTGTGCCAATGCAAGACTAGCACGGGACGGTCACCAAAGAAAGGAAAAGGAAGGAAACTTTACAGTGAACTAACAAAGAACCTGTAGAATGTCTCACAACGCATGGAATAAAATATAATAATAACATAACTTTGACATAAAACAGGCGAGACAGTGCATAAGTTGAAAACTAAACCATCATAGCAGCGGAATCCAAAATACAACTTATGATCCAACATCATTGTTACAATTTCAAATTCACCGTCTCTAAAGCAAAAGAAAGGAAAGGTACACTACTAATGCCCAAGAAGTGACCAACAACAACACAGGGAGAATATATGTAATAGTATGTAGGAGCCACCCGCTCGTCTCCGGATCAGCTACTCGTGCATACCACCTAACCTGTCTCTAGTCTGCTCGTTTAGGAGCACCCAGAGTAATAAGAAGAGATATAAAACTCTGGGTCAGACAAAAAGTCTGGTATGAGCGGTAAGCAACAAAACAGAACAATAACAGGTATAATCCAACCATACCTGAACCTGGAACTGCAACCAAAGAGTCAGCATAACATACCGTACAATGCTCTAAGGTAACACTAGCATAGGGTGTAAAGATAATGGGGGAGGGGGTGTGCATGTCACAGTGATAACAAAGAAATCAAGCATAGCAACCATCCTCACATCTCTCACTCAGTGCGTAAAGCATAAGATACTCATTACTCTGTTCACCTAATCCTTCGGGCCATGACGGAGTCCAACCCCGTATAACTATCACTACAAGCCCCTAATCCATCTCTTAGTGGTGAACCAAAATTATGGATATCGATAACCCCTTTGCGCACGTCCCGCAACAAAGCCCAATCATGAAGTTAACTCGTTGGTTCCTATCTGGATCCTGAGTTCTAACTTCTCAATTGAACTACCTTTGCATCTCAGGTTTTAGTCATCATCATCTCGGTTCGATCTACATTCGGTTCGTGGATCCAAGCTTCCATTCATGTCCATACTTCAGTTCAGATGTGCACGGTTCGTGATTCTTCAGCTGTTCGCGGTTCCTTGTCATGCGCAACTCATGGGTCTCCTATTCAGGTCGTGATCCATGGATGGCTCGTGGTCCTCTTCTGCATCAGCTCGTGGTCCTCTTCCTCACGATCGCCCTCCTAGGGTTCGCCATATTCCTCACAGTCGTGGTATGAGGATTCATCATCTTCCACATGGTCGAGGTGTGCGGATCGTCATCTTCCACACGGTCGAGGTGTGCGGATCGTGATCTTCCCTCACGGCCGCGTTGTGCGGATCGTGGTCTTTCCTCACGATCGCAGTGTGCGGATCGTGGTCTTCTCTCACGGTCGAGGTGTGCGGATCGTGGTCTTTCCTCACGGCCGCGGTGTGCAGATCGTGGTCTTCCCTCACGATCGAGGTGTGTGGATCATGGTCATTCCCCACGATCGAGGTATGGGGTTCGTGGTCATTCCTCACGATCGGTGTGTGGGGAGTGATCCGATCCGGTCCAAATTCCTGCAACTCTTCCAGCAAGCTATTTACGCCATACGACGGCGTTTTCGACCAATCTAACTTTTTCTAAACAATCATAAATCATTTCAAACAGTCATAGCAACATGTATAATCAACCATAAACACAAAAATAACAATATGACAAGTTCAAACGGATCAAACATACCAAAAACCCATATTTTCCCCTTAATCATGTTTAGGAATAATTAATGATAGGACTAACAAAAATTATCCAAATTAACCCAAATTTCTAACAGAGACCTAAAATAATATTTAAGAATTTTTACAAATTTATCTAGATTTTGACAGCACATAATTTCGCTAATTAACGATAATTACCCTAATTAGCCATAATTAGTGAAAAACAAAGCTAATCACTCACCTTTGCCACAAATAAAACTTTCAGAACTGAAACTCCTCTGATTTGGGCGAATACTGATGTCTAACAGCATCTCTAATACTGATTTGGTGAAGATCTTCCTTGATTTGGTGTTGCTAAGCCTAATCCTTGATTAAACGGTGATTAGAGACGATTCTAGATGTTGGAGGCCATTGTTAGGGTTTCTATGATGTATGTGGCGGCTGGAAAGTGACTAAAAACCGAAATTCCTAACCCTAACAGCTCTTAAATACCCCAAATCCCGAAATCCCCCACTGGGCCAAGTTGTTAATTACCCAATTAAGCCTGATTAAGCTGTTTTTCACCTTTTAAACATTGTTTCAGCCATATCTCCCAAACGGTGAGTCCGTTTGGCTAATGTGACCACCCTACGGAAAGGTAAACCATCATCCGAATCTAATGGAAGTGATTTCAAGTCAAAACTCCTTACCAATCAAAAGTTATGGATGAAACAAGATCAACTAGGGGCAAAACGGTCATTTAAAAATCGACAAAAATCATGAACATGGGAAATGACCCTAGTAGTCGTCTCCTAAAGTCACATGGCTATACCACTTCGCATGAGAAAGAAATAAATATTCTACGATTTCCTGATGCATAGAATGCGGGTCGTTACATTCTTCCCCCCTTAAGAAATTTCGTCCCCGAATTTCCAACATACAAATGATCCCGCATGCCTACCAATCATTAACAAAACAATAAAGCATACAAAACAACACAACCAGCCTATCCTAGCATGCGGTTTTACTAACAAGGGAGTACTATATCGATATAAAATCTTACCAGGCAAAGTGTTCTGGATACTTCCTCCTTATGTCCTCCTCTGTTTCCAAGTACAGTCTTTCTCATCATCACCCCACTGAATTTTGACTAGTTTCACCACCTTCCTTCAAAGCTGCTTCGTATCATTCCCAACAATACACATAGGCTTGCGGTTCCCAACCGCCTCGGGTTTAACCTTGACATCATCAAACTGTTCTGGTGAAATAGCCACACTAGGGTCATGCACAAATTTCCTTAACTGGGAAACATGAAATACGTTGTGAACTCCGGCCATCTTGTCTGGTAACTCAACCTTATATGCAGAATTTCCAACTCGTCCGAGAACTGGAAATGGACTAACAAATCTTGAGCAGCCTTCATTCGTTGTTGGATAATCTTGATCTTATCTGAAGTTTCTCTTATCATATCTGGTCCAAGCGTAAACTTCTCACCAGTCTCCAACCAACATGACGGTGAGTTGCACGGTCTTCCGTACAAAGCTTCAAATGGAACCATACTAATATTGGACTAATAACTATTGTTATATGCAAACTCAACCAAATGCAAATGGTCATCCTATGACCCTCCAAAATCCAATATACAAACCCTCAAAAGATCCTCTAATACATGATTCACCCAAATACCACCACAACCTGATCTAATCCTTGGTAAACCATCAATGAAATCCATTGAGACTTGTTTCAACGGTTGTGACAAACCACTAGGCTTCCTTTGCTCAGCTTTAACTAACTGGCAATCCATGCACTTGGAGATAACTTCCAAACGTCTCTCTCCATCACGCAATCCTTTTACGTTGGGTACAACCAGCCTTTCATTCTTTTGAAGCCATCCTTCTCGATCAAGTCCTTACTTGATCAATCTCTCGCCATCGATATCCATCTCTACCTTAGAGGTGGTTTCCAATAGGTTAGGGTCGTTCCTCTAACTGGAACCAATCCACTCAATCAAAATCGATCTAATCGTCAAACTTGCTAACATTTCTGGATCCAATCCATACTTAGATCTGAAATCATATCTCGCGATATACTCTAATGGCTTCCATCCCAGAAACATAACCCCTAAACTGGCATGTCTCTTACTCAATGCAACTGTTACCGCACCTAAATCCTTTGCTATGTCCACTCTGCTCCATGAAGTCATGACAACTTCACTGCACTGGCTCATGCCTTGCTCACTTTGCCCCATCGCTAGAACCCTACAGGTGATAGTCTACCCAATAGAAGAAAAATAGAGACAAACATAGCAACCATAGCATCCATCAAACAAGTTCTGTCTATCACCTGCTAAAGCCATGAATACGTCGATACCTGTGTGTCTGGTCCAACCAACATCAATAACTAATGGAAGCCCAACCTCCAAACGGACTACCGTATGTCCAACGCACGTTTATCCTCCAAGGATAACTAGATCACGTCCAACGGATCCAAGGTAACGGGCGTCCCCAGATACCCCTTCTTTAAGTCCGCCTAAAATACTTGAGTCCAACCCAAGTCTATCCATTATCTTGCTGCCCTCTCGAGTCCAACTCGAGCCAAATCCAATTCCTTGCAGCCTTCTCGAGTCTAACTCGAGCCAATCTATAACTCAGACCCAGTCTTGAGTATCCATTACGGACAAACTCTAGTCCAACATGAGTCGTCTCCCTATTCGTTGCATCTCCAAGATCAACGAATACCCATTTTCTTTTACGAGTTCAAGTCCAACTTGAATCGTCCTAATCTTCATTGCATCTTCCATGATCAACGGACACATCCTATTCCTTCAAAGTTCTACTATCCAAAAAGTACATCAACATAGGGTCCTAAACAATCCATTACTTTGCATCTTTCTCGAGTCTCGGTCGAGTCATCTCATAACCCTATCGAGTCTAACTCGGGGCAGTCCATACCATCGAATAGTCTTATCATGTCACGGCTGCCCATCACTCCTCAAGTAAACCAAGATATCATCCAATGAAAAATCGCAACAACTATTCATCTCTCACGCGAACCATCCTAATCAAACTCGACATTCCCCAAGCACAAGCCCTAAAGGCCTAAACCAATATCAGACTAGCACCCAAGGAATATCTCCTCCAAATTCAGACAATCCACGTGAGGTGATACTAGCAAAACAACCAAGCACTGGAGCACTCATTTGCCTCCCAGAGACAACTAGAACTTATTACAACAATAACCTCTCAGCTTCCTTAACTCCAGTTACTATCGCCATCACTAGGTAGGTACCTAATACCACCCTATACCTTTAGAGTAGATCGACTCCCCAAAATAATGCTAAACCCAGTAAAGCCTAAATAAAGCAATCACAAGCAAACATACATCCATGACTCGATAAGACCAAACTACAACAAATCATACTAAGGTCAGTCGAACCACCTATCGGGTTCTTCACAACTAAAGTTCTATCGACTATCTCGAGTTTGTCAAACAATACTCGAAAAGAAACACCTTAAATAGAAAGCATACCTTTGATAATGACACCCTTTCCCTTCTGCGCCGCAGTTGGAGCATTTGACGAAGAAGGAACAGCGTTGATAGCATATGCTTTCACAATTTGCTTCTCTTTAGGGGGTTGTGGATCCTTGTGATGTCCTGCCTGGCCGCAGTTAAAGCACTTCCTTTCCCCAGGCTTTTCTCGACAATCTCTGGCATAGTGGCCCTTCTTGCCACAACTAAAGCACTCGCCACCGTTCTTATTCTTCTTATTCTGACCATCCTTGGTCGGGTTCTGCTTCCTCTTGTTCTGGGAATTCTTCTTGCCTTCACCGCCTGCTTGCGGCTTTGGCTTCTTTGTAGATGCAATAGTAACCTCAGTCTTTGACTTAGGGAAAAGGCTCTCGGGCCTTAATGCCTTTCCTACAATATACTCGAACGTCTCATCGATATGGTTTATAAGTCTTTCCCCCAAGTACCCATCCAAGCCAGTTATGAACTTCTCGTTCTTCTTCTCGACTGTATCGATGAGGGACAATCCATATTTTGATAAAGTATCGAATTCAACAATGTACTCCGAGACTGCCCTACCATTCTTCTTAAGCTCCAAGAACTTCCTGAACAATTCTGATTTCTGAGCAGCTGGGATAAACTTATCGCAAAAACGAGTCTTAAACTGATTCCAAGTAACTTGATCTTCAGGAGTAGCTGCCTTAATAGCATTCCACCAATTCATAGCCAGTCCTTGCAGTTGACGCGGTGCTAGCTTCCTCTTCATTGCGTCCTCGATTCCCAGATCTTCGACGATGCGCTCGCAACTATCTAGCCAATCTTGTACTTCTGTAGCCGACTCCGTTCCGTGGAATGACTTCCCACCAAGACTAGTATAATCCTTGTTTAGCTTGGCGAAATCGGCCCTAGGCGCCTGCACTACTGCACCATTACCATTCGCAGCATTAGGAACTGCTCCCCGAGCATCCCTAAGCATCTCTCGCATGAAGGTAGCAAACATCGTCCTCATATCAGGAACATTCCTATTGTTTGCTCCTGAACTCGTACTCCTCGTATATCGACTCATCGTTCAATCTGTAAAGAGAAACGATTAACCATCCTTTTTGTAGTGTCAGTGCAGTGCGACTTCATCCTTAAATATACTAATAGTATATATATATCTTTTGAAAACCAAAATATCAAAAATATGCGCTCTCAAATACGTACTATCTCTCTCTGGTGTCTTTCCCTAGGTCAACTACGCAACCTAGAGCTCTGATACCAAATGTGACGGCCCGCCTCGCACCAGCCGACATTTCCCATGAAAGTGCGCTGCGCCAATGCCAGACTAGCACGGGACGGTCGCCAAAGAAAGGAAAAGGAAGGAAACTTTACAGTGAACTAACAAAGAACCTGTAGAATGTCTCACAGCGCATGGAATAAAATATAATAATAACATAACTTTGACATAAAACAGGCGAGACAATGCATAAGCTGAAAACTAAACCATTATAGCAGCAGAATCCAAAATACAGCTTATGATCCAACATCATTGTTACAATTTCAAATTCACTGTCTCTAAAGAAAAAGAAAGGAAAGGTACACTACTAATGCCCAAGTAGTGACCAACAACAACACAGGGAGAATATATGTAATAGTATGTAGGAGCCACCTGCTCATCTCCGGATCAGCTACTCGTGCATACCACCTAACCTGTCTCTAGTCTGCTCGTTTAGGAGCACCCAGAGTAATAAGAAGAGACATAAAACTCTGGGTCAAACAAAAAGTCTAGTTTGAGCAATAAGCAATAAAACAGAACAATAACAGGTATAATCCAATCATACCTGAACCTGGAACTGCAACCAAAGAGTCAGCACAACATACCGTACAATACTCTAAGGTAACACTAGCATAGGGTGTAAAGATAACGGGGGAGGGGGTGTGCATGTCACAGTGATAACAAAGAAATCAAGCATAGCAACCATCCTCACATCTCTCACTCAGTGCGTAAAGCATACGATACCAATTACTCTGTTCACCTAATCCTTCGGGCCATGACGGAGTCCAACCCCGTATAACTATCGCTACAAGCCCCTAATCCATCTCTTAGTGGTGAACCAAAATTATGGATATCGATAACCCCTTTGCACACGTCCCGCAGCAAAGCCCAATCATGAAGTTAACTCGTTGGTTCCCATCTGGATCCTGAGTTCTAACTTCTCAAATGAACTACCTTTGCATCTCGGGTTTTAGTCATCATCATCTCGGTTCGATCTCCATTCGGTTTGTAGCTCCAAGCTTCCATTCATGTCCATACCTCAGTTTAGATGTGCACGGTTCGTGATTCGCCAGCGGTTCGCGGTTCCTGGTCATACGCAACTCATGGGTCTCCTATTCAGGTCGTGATCCATGGACGGCTCGTGGTCCTCTTCTGCATCAGCTCATGGTCCTCTTCCTCACGATCACCCTCCTCGGGTTCGCCATATTCCTCACAGTCGTGGTGTGAGGATTCGTCATCTTCCACACGGTCGAGGTGTGCGGATCGTCATCTTCCACACGGTCGAGGTGTGCGGATCATCATCTTCCACACGGTCGAGGTGTGCGGATCGTGATCTTCCCTCACAGTCGCGGTGTGTGGATCGTGGTCTTCCGTCACGGTCGAGGTGTGCGGATCGTGGTCTTCCCTCACGGTCGCAGTGTGCGGATCGTGGTCTTCCCTCACGGTCGAGGTGTGCGGATCGTGGTCTTCCCTCACGGTCGCAGTGTGCGGATCGTGGTCTTCCCTCACGGTCGAGGTGTGCGGATCAAGGTCATTCCCCACGATCGAGGTGTGGGGTTCGTGGTCATTCCCTACGATCGGGGTGTGGGGGGCGATCCGATCCGGTCCAAATTCCTGCAACTCTTCCAGCGAGTTATTTACGCCATACGACGGCGTTTTCGACCAATCTAACTTTTTCTAAACAATCATAAATCATTTCAAACAGTCATAGCAACATGTATAATCAACCATAAACACAAAAATAACAATATGACAAGTTTAAACGAATCAAACATACCAAAAACACATATTTTCCCCTTAATCATGTTTAGGCATAATTAATGATAGGACTAACAAAAATTATCCAAATTAACCCAAATTTCTAACAGAGACCTAAAATAATATTTAAGAATTTTTACAAATTTTTCCAGATTTTTACAACACATAATTTTGCTAATTACCCTAATTAGCCATAATTAGTGAAAAACAAAGCTAATCACTTACCTTCGCCACAAATAAAACTTTCAGAACTGAAACTCCTCTTATTTGGGCGAATACTGATGTCTAACAGCAACTCTAATACTGATTTGATGAAGATCTTCCTTGATTTGGTGTTGCTAAGCCTAACCCTTGATTAAACGGTGATTAGAGATGATTCTAGATGTTGGAGGCCATTGTTAGGGTTTCTATGATGTATGTGGCGACTGGAAAGTGACTAAAAACCGAAATTCCTAACCCTAACAGCCCTTAAATACCCCAAATCCCGAAATCCCCCACTGGGCCTAGCTGCTAATTACCCAATTAAGCCTGGTTAAGCTATTTTTCACCTTCTAAACATTGTTTCAGCCATATCTCCCAAACGGTGAGTCCGTTTGGCTAATGTGACCACTCTACGGAAAGGTAAACCATCATCAGGATCTAATGGAAGTAATTTCAGGTCAAAACTCCTTACCAATCAAAAGTTATGGATGAAACAAGATCATCTAGGGGCAAAACGGTCATTTAAAAATCGACAAAAATCATGAACATGGGAAATAACCCCAATAGTCGTCTCCCAAAGTCACATGGATGTACAACTACGCATGAGAAAGAAATATTCTACGATCCCCTGATGCATAGAATGTGGGTTGTTACGCAGGGTGTGTGTGCAGAAAAGTCCTTCAGCGGTCGTCAAATGTTATTTTCGCATATTTTAACAAAAACAGCTTCGGGCCTTTTAGCATTTGCGTTTCAAATGACAAGGCTCTAATCCTTTCAAGGTTGATTCCAGTTAATACAAAACAAAATTCCAGTTAATACAGTTGCAACACGTTTATTCATTCTTCCAACCATGTGAAGCTCACCGCATAAGCCTATCTCTCCAATAAATGCTTCATCATCGGGTACGAGAAATTTCAAGAAACTGCTGTATATTGCAGGTACAATAGCAGGACCCCCAACAGTCTCTGTCAGCTTAGGTCCACTCACAACGTTAAGGAAAATTGTACTATATTGAAGTTTCATCCCTTCCTGCTTCATAAGGACATAACTTATCATCATAGCTATGTTATCTGTAACCCCAATGAATTTTTTTGAGACGGTTGAGTCAATAGCACATAACGCCTGAATTTCTAGCATGAATGATTGGGAGCTGTCAACGATCAAAGCTATTACAAGTCCGACTAATACCTCTGCATTAGAGTCATGTTCAATTCACATCTTACTTGGATTTGGAACTGCATCAAGCCCAGATTCTGACATTTCAAGAACTCCAAGCTCATTTGTAGAACCAAATCAATTTGTCACAGATCGTAGAAAATAATTAGATGAATAAATATTATTAGAGCACATGCAGTTGCAATTTGTTGCCAACAAATATGTATAATAATGGATGAAGAAACCAATAGGATTTTTGAGTATGCATAGCAGTAAAGGCTAGGAATAATAATTTTACCATAATCGATCAAGTTGTACTTGTGGAAATTTACTGACAATAAAACCCGGACTAACCTCCAATATATGCTCAGTCTTGTTTGCTTCTAGCTTTGGTCCCCTAGTCTATGCTTAACATTCATATTTTCACCAGTCAAGCTTAAGCTTAGTTCAGCGTACATTGATTCTAGGCGCAGTCCACCATTGGATTGGATTAATTTTGTTTCAACTCCCAAATTTGCTTCAATGCTTCAGCAATAGGTTACTCCATAAGTCCAAAAAATGCTTCGCTTTGATGGAGGAAACATTGGTTCATTACTATAAGATTGTTGAATTTTCCAGTGAATTGAAATCATATAAAGCATAAAACAAAAACGTTTTAAAAAACACTTTTTCTTTAAATACCGCCATGTCAATCGCTTCCAAAATAAGCGATATAAAGCATCAACGCTCATTTTTAAAGTAGAATGGATGAAATTTGAAAGAATGGTAACTGATAAGGTGGGTTCCCCATAGATAAATCTCTAAAGTTAGAGAAAATACTATATTTAAAAATCGAGCATCCAGTATGGATAATGAAGAAAACTAAACTAAGGCTTGGTTGGCATGAGCCATAATGATACAATCATTCATCCTTCACACTCAGTTGATACAACAATGTTGACTGCTCCATCTTTTTCGATTCGGCCATTACACGAAAACAGTTAATACAGTGCTTCCAAAAAAATTAGTTAGTAATCTCATGTAACTCATTAGTCTACATAATCTATAATTCCGAAAAATTCTACTGATCAACATGCAACTTAAGACATACAACAGTTTATTAGTTGATGGCTATTTTTGAGTTAGAGAAATAAGCAGAAAAGACTCATCAAATAAGCGGATGATGACCGATGCAATAACTATAATCTTATTAGCTAAGATGCCCATCTAGCTTTATTATTCTCGCCTTGATTCAAGATCATTTCGCGAAAGTGAAGGTTCACCAAGTCTGCATCATCCAAAAGAATGCAAGGTGCATCTCCACCACGTTCCAAGGATATCTCTTAATGGGTTTAAAATTTATAAATGGCAACTATGCAAAATCAAACTTTAGTATCTATGGCTGTTAGGAAAGTAATTTAATGGAAACATACCTAAGACAGTGCAAGCATGACATTCGATATAAATGTTTATATTGCTTTATGATCATTTTTTTTAATGAGCTTCTATTTTCACTACAAAAGCAACTTTTATTGCATCATTCTAAATTGAACCTATCTACATTAATAAGCATAATCTATGTGTTTTGTTTGTAACAAAATGCTTGCAGGTGGTTCCATTGTAGTAGAAGTAGCAAGTAATGAAGAGTAACAGTTCATTTCAACTAGGTAGAAGCCACGACCAATTGCTAAATTCATTGGAGAAATAAAGCTGCTTCAGATTAACAAAGTGCAAAGAACCAAAATTGCACTTTGCATTAACAAATCACAGAAAGTAGGCATAAACAATATCGTAATAGGACTTTTGTAGCTATTCTTAGGTGGTACAAAGGAGTTTGTTCCGGCTGCTGGTGCTTTTCAGCAGGCGGTTCCGGCTGCTCGTCTGCAGCAGCATCAGATTGAGCAGGTGGTTCTGGCAACTCTTCTGCATCAGCGGTAGGTGGTTCGGGATAATACTCCACTCAAGGGGGAGGGTGGAAGTAGGCAACAAAGAGATGGACTAGTCTTGAACCCGCCTGAAGGAGAAGACAGAGGTGAAAGGCCAGAGATTGAAAAGCATCAAATTGTCGATAAAGGCAAGACGGTTGCCACATCCTCATATGAATATGATTGGGGAGGAGGGTTCGGGAGCGGTAATGTGGAGGGCGGCAGCGGATGGTGAGAACGGGAAGATACAGAGAAAGGCTGAAACAAGAATTGATTTTATCTTTACAAGCTTTTTGGTTGATTATAAGAAAATAATAAAAAACAGTGACTATTGTAATGGTTTTTTTTGGGGTCTATATGAAACTGAGGAGGCTTTTGTTTGAAAAAAAGGTGGTACAAAGGAATAAAAGAGCCAAAAAGTAGCTTAAACCATTAAGAATGTATATAGTAGACTACTAATACAGTACAATATTAAGCTTAAAACAATCTAACAATCTTGCAGTGTTAATTTTAATTTACTGCTGACATATAGAAGAAAAAATTGCGCTAACAACAAAAATTTAAGTTTTCTGTTAACATCTTAGATTCGTTTAAAGTAAACATCTTGTCTCACATAAAATAAATGAGAGAAATAACAGTGCTTACATTGAACAGTTCATCATAGATGTTCTCTTCCTTCGTGATGTGCATAGGAGGGATAAAGAATTTGCTCCTACCATTATTGTGGCAAAAAGATTAATGAGCCAACATGATATCTTTCTGTAAATGAAGCTTGTTGTTCACCTTTGATTAATCAAGATATTTGGCTACGTAGAATTAAAACAAACGAACATTTTGGGCATGAAAAGAAAACATATCAACTGTTATGCTAGTGTTGGAAGAAAAGAAAAGAAAAACCACCATAGAGAGGTCGATGGTACAAAAAGTTTCATGGGACACAAGATTTTTTTTTACAAGAACCATGTTGAAAACCATTGAGCACAGTATAAATATTCAAAAGCAGTACCAAATAGAAGGCTTCACTTCCATGATAAAATGGAATTAAAAAGTTTTGATATAAGTGGCAAAATTAGGGTAGGAGGGTTTTTAGAATCTGCAACTGTCTAAACAATGGACCAAACTCTCTAAGCCTCAGGTCCTTCACATCTGTAATAGCTGCTGCTTCCAAAAATGCAATCAACCCATCAAGTGCCTTTTCTTGCACTAGGCATTAGAATCTATATCTGTCTTTCTAAACAATGGACCGGACTCTCTAAGCCTCAGGTCCGTCAGATCTATAACCGCTGTTGCTTTTAAAAATGCAATCAGCGCATCAAGCTCCTTTTCTTGCACTAGGTCATTAGAATCTGCAACTGTTTGGCTAGGAGGGTATATTTGATAGATATATACCCAAACATCTTAGTAATCTGAAAGTATTGCTGCAAATTTGAATATCTTGATTGACTATAGTAATTCACCATTAAAATGCATCATTTTATGTAATTAGAAAACAGAAGATGCTACGACTACCCGTTGAATCACCTGAATTTTCAACTGGGTTAGAGAGAAGCAGATTGGGGATCCCCTGAATTACTCAGAACCAGCGAACAAATTGTTTCTCACCGAGTAGAAAATCCAGGAATTAGCCCTGTTGTTCCTGCACTGGTCTAAGAAAACCAATCAAAGGTTAGTCTTACTCTCCCTTACATCAAGCATTATCCTCCTTAACTCCATTGCAACCATTTCCAACATCATATAACTCAACCAGAATAAACATTTCATCACCCCATTTTGTAATAACCCGGAAATTCTGAGCCAATTTAAAATTTTTATTTTGGCGATTTTGATCAATTTTGTATATTTAAAATGAATTATTTTAAATAATAACGACGAGAAATTTATTTTGAATAGAATTAGAACGTATATATTTATTTGAATCGTCATTAGAATATAAATATTTTATTTTAATTATAAAAGGAAGGGGAAATGGCGCGATAGTTTGAAAATTCGATTTCAAAGTTCAAATGAATGTACATGATTCAAAATAAACCAGATTTTAGCGAAACCAAAAATATTTGAATCTATTTGAGAATATCTTTCCAGAGAATCCGAAAAATTGAAATTTCATAGCGGGAATAAAAAGTTATGCCCAGTTGAAAATTCAGAATAGTCGCTGTAGAAATTCTGGCCCTTAAAAATGGAAATTTTGCAAACGACCTCGGTTTTCGACGAAACCACTTTTGTTGGATCAGGGACGTCAAATTATTGCTAGGTTTCAAAATTCATAATTTTTGAAGTCAATATGTGAGGGTGGAGAATTTAAAGGCGTTTAACCAGTTTCAGTTGAATTTAATCGACTGGAAAATGGCCATTTTTCAAACGGTCTTCAAATTTGACGAAATTAGTTTTGTTAGGACCGTATCGTCAATACGAAGCTAGAAATATTTTTTTCGGGAATTTTTCGAGTTCATATGTGGCCCCGGTAAATTGAAATTTGCGTTCAAATTCAATATATAGATTTATATTTTGATTTTGACGGAAACTGGTCGAACCAGCTTATGATACATATCCCATTGTGTTCGGAATGAGGGTAATTAGCTATGGACGACAGTCGGTGGGCTTGATTTCGAGGTCGAAATAAAAAGTAACTTTATGGATTATAAAATTAATAAAATAAATATAATTATTTAACCCCCTTCTCTTCCTTTGACCAAATCGACACTTCAGAAAATCAAAATAAAAAAAAAGAGAAAGAAAAGGAAGGAGTGACGGGGGGAACCGCCGCTGCCACCCCATCGCGGCCCCCCCAAGTGGCGCGCCCACCATCGAAGCCTCCCCCCTCGCGATGCTCTCCCCCTCCCCTTCTAGCGCGCCTCTCTCTCCCCCTCTCCCTCTTCTAACTGAAAAACCCCCAAACCCTAACCCATCTGCCACCATGATCCCTCCAGCGCTGCCACCTGCCTAGGCCGCCGGTCTGAAGAGCCCTCCCCCGCCACCCCGCCCGCCCGCCGTCGCCGAAGCACCTCCAACGCCCTCCTCCCTCCCGGTCAGCGCCGTAAGTCCTCCCCTTCCCTCCCGGTCAGCGCCGTAAGTCCTCCCCTTCCCTTTTTTTTACGATATAAAAGTCTGTTTTTTTCTACACGATAAATTTCTGATTTTATTTAGATGAAGGTAGGATTTTTATCAACATAAAGTTTGATTTTTTAACGCAAAAAGATTCGATCTTTCTTGATTAAAAAGCTATGATTTTCAACAAAGTGAAATAGAATTTTTATCGAAGTAGAAATAAAATTTTTAACGAAGTAAAATCGAAAAGGCGATATTTTTAAAATATAAAAGATGATATTTTTATATACAGAAAGAAGTGATTTTTATTGTGTATATCATTATAAATAAAAAGAAGTGAATAGCTATATAAAAATTCGATTTTTACCTATATAGTAGCGGTATAAAAATGTGATTTTTCTATATATAGTAGCGTTGTCAAAAATATGATTTTTAATATAAATTTTGTGAAACATATCTCGTTGAAACCGCGACGAAGATTTTCTACATATGAAGAGTCGTGGCGTTTGGTTTAGCTCTTGGTGAGAACTCCTCACTTTTATTTATTTTCTAGTTGAATTATATACTAGGATGCAGACGGTGCTTAGCAGCACCCGACACCCATTGTCTACAGACCATTGACGACTTGTGTGATTGTTTGTGTTGTGAAAGTTGACTGTTGATTGTGATGTGAAAAATATATATTCATGTATTGAAATAAATTATATATTCATGTGTTGAAATAAAATATATATTCACGTGTTGAAATAAAATATATATTCATGTGTTGAAGTAAAATAAATATTCATTTACAAATCGAACGATTTGTTTATGTACACCGATTTGACTGATATTGATTGGGACGATAAATTTTACACATCGCCCAACTGCACAAATAAAAATTTGTGTTTGTTGATTGGAAACTCCATACGGGTATTGGGATGATATTTGACGTACACTAATCCCGATTGTTTAGTTGTATGTCAATCAATGGGTTGACAGACCGTGTAAGCGTTAATTATTGATATTTAAGGCTTATGCAGTTGTGTGGTGCACTCTAAATGATGGTTGATGATTTATCGTTGCTGTTATGTACATGTGTTGTAGAAAATCCATATAATTAACATTATATGGTAATTGATTGGGCCTCATTCAAATTTGGAAAATAAGGAATATTATAAAAGAAAATTCATGTGTTGAATAGAAAGAAAATTCATGTGTTGAATAGAAATATAAATTCATGTGTTGAATAGAATATAAATTCATGTGTTGAATAGAATATATATTCATGTGTTGAATAAAAATATATATTCATGTGTTGAAGAAAATATTCATTTGTTGAATATAATAACGAAGTTATTGAAATATATAAAGCCGTGTTGATTAGATATGCGCCATTTTGACGTGAACGATTTTTATATCGATTTTATTCATTTTTATAATGAATATCAAAATGGAATTGATTTCAAAATATAATATTTTGAAAATATTATCATTTATATATATAGCGATGATATGGAATATTCAATTTTGATTAGAAATTGAATAGGAAGTTGAAATCGTTTTAGAAAACGAATTTAAAATGATTTATAAAATACGTTTTAAAAAGGAAATCGACGATATATATATACACATATATACATATATACATATATATATATATATATATATATATATATAATGGCCTGAATAGAACGCACCGCGCAACGATAGTTCGCGAATTTCGACCATTGATTTCGAGTGGAAGTTACGGGAGATCCGACCATCGGATTCTCCTAAAACCGAAACCGTTGGGTTCGTATCAAAAAGAACTTTCTAACGAATATTGGAGATTTGAAATCTAACGGTTGGATTTGGAATTATATCCAAATCAAATTTGGAAAAGGCCGTTGTAGGTGCAGTTCGATGGCCGTTGATGGAAATCGACTGTACGGGCCTCGATAAAATTATTAAAAATAGTAATAATTTGTGTAAAATCATAAGAAATGATTTGGGAAGACTTGGGATGGAAAACTTCATATTTGAAAAGATAAAAATAGATTTTTATCGAAATGAACTAGTTTTGAACTAGAATTAAAATCAATTTATTTTTGAAATAAATAAATTGAATTTGAAAGGGGTTTTAAAAGTAACCAGAATTTCCAATAATTGAATTGGAATGGATTTGAATCGAAATTGTCTTTGGAATATTTCGATGTTGGATTTCGTGATTATACAGGTATTGTTATGGAAATTTGAAAGATATATTTATATCGTTATTTCCAATACGATAATTGTTGGTCATAGAATTTGATATTGAATATAAGCCGATATATTTTCTATTCAGAGCCTTATATTTAATATCAAATGGGATTTGTGTTTGTTGTGAATGGTGTCTTCATTAACACTGTTCTTAAACCCAGTTGAGAAAAAGATAAAATCTTTTTATTTAGATTTAATGAAGTATACCAATTAAATAATATTTAATTGGAGTTGAATTGGAATTGATTTTTGGGTTTATCGTGAACGGTGTTTTAAATGACATTGGTTCTTTAGCCTAGTTAAAGACAGGATATGATTTCCCAAGTTAAACAATTATTGACATTGATTTTTGGGAAGATTAAAACCAGGTGGAGTTTTAATGATTCTTTAATTAGATTGAAATGATCGAGAATGGAGTATCACCAGTTTTGCTCCAGGCGATAGTTAAATCTTTAATTAGATTTGAACGCGAAATGGTAATTGAATTTCTCGATAAGACCATGGTGTTAGATATGAAGTATGACTAGTTTTACTTCATGGGATGAATAGGTTGGGATTGGGAAATAAAATAAATGATAACTTCGGTGTGGTTCGCTAATCCCGACTAATTTGAATTGATATTCAAAGGAAGATTAAAGAATAAATTTAAAGAATTTATCTTTGATAAAATTAATGGGAACCATTCCCAAAATATAAGAATATTTGAATAAAAGAATATTCTGAATTGGAATGAGGCGTATGTTGTGTTTGTGTAACACTTGTTTATTATATACGCGAGTTATTCAGAAAGACCGGGTTTATCCCATTCTGAATAACTGATTCGACGTGGTGTCGAAGATGAAGACGGTGGTTGAAGACCAGAGGTCTTTACATCGTTTGGGTGATTACTGATGATCTTGATTGGGCTGTACACCCAAGAGGAGGGAATCAGTTGGTGATAGTCCAGACGTACTTGGAGATCGATGGATATGCGAGGTACAAGGTGCCTCCGGTTTCGTTCCGACCCAGAACGAACTTTTAAATGGACTGTGTGTAACACCCCGCCTCCGCTAGGGTCACTCGCAAAGGAATGCACTAGCTTTAGAGGGGCATTATTGGTAAACATGCACAGAAATATCACAAGACAGAACATATAAAAATAGCGGAAGTAAAATCAAACTTTCATAACATGAATAAATAAGGTCTAAAGCCTTTTACATCAGAGTACATCAAAACCTGTCTTGCAATAGTAAAGAAGCATAAAGACATTTTCATAAATTATTCCCCAAGTAAAAACAGTAAAGTAGCCATTAGCCAAGAAAAGTCCAAGCCATCCATGATGACCTTCAAGCAGAAGAAGTCTGAACTAAACAACAGTATTTCCTCCCTGTAACCTGGGGGGGGGGGGAAACGGAAGAAAAGAGGCGAAACAAAACGGGTCAGTCAAAAAGACTGAGTAAGCCCTATCTACTATTAGCATAAAAACTAGTAAAGTTAACTGACATGAGAAACCGAGATGAACATAAGCATGATGACAAGATAGATAAGCTAAATCAAAATAACAGGATGAACTACTGAACTCAGATAAACTAAGGTGTCATGATAAATTACGATGTCAAGATAAAACAAGGTATCACATCGTCAGGTTTCTATCAAGTATAATATCCCCAAGATATCTATCACGTATAACGTCCCATGATATCTATCCTGCATTTTAGCTCTGCACCTACCGTACTAGTATCCCCACCGTATCATGTGTTAACCAAGAATGACCCCCACTCAAAAGTCGTGTAATGGTCCATGTCAACCTAATATATCGCATATATAGGTTACTCAACTTGTATGTTTTATTCCATGTAAATGTTCAGTCCCTTGCCGTAGACCATACGGGCTTTCCCATGAGATTCTACATTACTTTAACATAGTTCCATGATCCTTAAGATCGGTTTGGACTGTTACCGTAAACCTAGCTAGGGTCTTCCAACATGAATTATCGTTTGTACAACTAGGACTTATGCTACCTAGGGCCACTAGGGATTACGCTTACCTATTGCACGTTTTCGTATCTCGGTTTTGGTTCAACCACCCAGGGCCACTGGGATTTACGCTAACCGTCAACCGCGCCCTTTTTCCCATGCATTCATCGTGAATCGTTTTCCATGACTGTATGCACATGTATCACATCGTGCCATCCGAGTCCTGTCACAGGGCAGATCGAGAAATACAGGACTCGGTCGGGAGCTTTCGATTTATCTGCCGATGCAGATGCTAAGGTCTGTTTTTCTATACGTGGCTATGGTCCCACGCGACCCCTCCCTCAACTAGTGAAAGATAAGACAGGATAAATCCTGTATGAGAACACACTACTGGCCAACCCACAATCCTAGCCTTACCGCAACCATAATTAGATAGCAATTATGGTCTATTGGGTGTTCTCTTCCTTTCCGTACGTACACGCTTGACCAAAGATGGTAGGTAGTCTGACGAAATGCTATCAAGGGTACGACCGTGTATCGTCGACTATCCCCTATCCATCCCCGTCTTTAGGTCGCTCGCATAGCAACCAAGGCATACTCTTGGTTCTTCTAACGCAGACCTTAACCTCTCATGAGCCTAGTATAATCACCTGGCAGCTCATAGAGGGATACCAAGAATACCCTCACGTTCCCCGAAGCCGCTGCTTCGTTACCCAGTTCGCTGGAGCCTTTATCTAAATCAGATACTTGCTCCCACTCGTATACTTAAACGATGACCTACCGTATCAGGTTACTCATCTATCTATGAACTGGTCTAAATTTCCTTGACTAAGAATCATTACTTAGTTATTCCTCAACTAAGGTTTACCACTTAGCCTTATTCCCGTTATCCTTGTTAACTACGGTTATCCCCTATCCTCAGAACTAGGGTTTACATAATGGATTAAGTGTCACTTAAGTTCATGACTTAACCCGTCTACCAATCATGTCAAAATTGGCTAAGTATCCAAGTCCTAGACTTAACCCATCTTCAAATCATGTCAAAATTGGCTAAGTATCCAAGTCCAAGACTTAACCCTACAAACCATGCTCACGTTGGTTAAGTATGTATTAAGCAATTCACGACTTAACCTCGTCTAATTATCATTCTAGATTGGTTAAGTATATATTAACTTGACCCTATCAATTTACTCAGTCAAATCGGGCAAGTGTATTCAAGCGATTCGTGACTTAGCCTTATCATGTTTTCACGTTAGATCAGTTAAGTATAGGTTAACTTAACCTCAATAAATTCATGAGTTAGATTGGTTAAGTATAGGTCACTTAACCACATCAATTCATCATGTTTAGATTAGTTAAGTGTTTAACTTAACCCCATTAAACTACCAAGTGGGATTAATTAAGTCTAGGCTAACTTAACCCCATCCGATTTCCATGTTTAGACTAGTTGAGTCTAATCTTAACCCCATTCGTTAACCGTATTTTTCGGTTAAGCGTCATTAAGAAAACTTACTTAACCTTACCAAGTTATCGCGTTGGATTGATTAAGTGTTGGTTAACTTAACCCCATCCACTAGTCATATAAAAATGGTTAAGTGTCATTAGGCAAATCAAGTTACTTAACCTACCCAACCTTGTCATGTTTTGTTAAGTATCATTAGCCTAATCAAATTACTTAACCCATTTGTCCATGTCATATTTGGTTAAGAGTCATTAATCAAATTAACTTAACCCTATCATGTGGCATTAATTACTTAATGCACCTTCACCTCTCACATTAGACTTTGTTGTGGTTACTAGTTAAGCCGGTCGGTTCCGGGTAGCTTTACACCACAACTTGGTCTAACCTCGGGTTCAAGCACAACATGACCAACTTCTCACATTGGGTCCTATTGTTTGCAACTACTAGTTAGGCCGGTCGGTTCCGGGTAGTTTTACGTTGCAAACTCAACCCAACCTCGAGTTGGCCACACTTATATTATCTAAGTGTCATGTCCATCATGTTTCCCAAAACATGTTACAAGTTTTCAAGCATTTGGGTAGACCTAACTTAATAGGTAAATTCCCAAAGGGTAGACCTAACTTAATAGGTAAATTCCCAAGCTTATGTTTTTATGCATACTTACATGTCAACTTCCATGTTATATTTCAAGTCATGTTTTCAAGTTGTATTTTCATGTCATTAGAAATTACCCATAACATAACCCAACGCTTTTAAACTCGCATATACGTTCGCGACAACGTAATGGATTAAAAGAAGAGACTTGGCAAAGGCATGACAAAAATGGATATTAAGCCACAAGTTAATCATGGTGGCAAATGAGGCACAAATGTGTTCATTAACTTGCATGTTACATTCTTAAGCCTCAAAACATGCATAAACCCAAACTTGGCACATAAGCGAATCATGGTGACAAAGATATGGAATGATGACTAGTAACTCGCATATATCATCATATAAGGGTTATGACTTTATATGCAAGTTGACATAAAGGTTATGAGGGTTCTCATGTTTCCTAATGCAACATTTCAACATAAAGGTTGTAGCTTTTAGCTCACAAGATCAAGATAATGACTTCATAAACTTGCATGACATGATAGCATGTATCATACTCAATGATCAAACCCAAACTTGCAACATGAACATTTAACTTCATAGTTAATATCTAAGAGTAGGGAAAGGGCTTACATTGCTATGAAGGCACAAAAGATATGACAAAGCCCTTATGTAATCAAATAGACCCAAATTGCAAGCTCTAACATAAAAACCCTTGAGCCAAAATGATCAAAACCCTTGCTTTATGATGCAAAGATAGAAACTTGACTTGAATGCAAGCTAATGACACTCATACAAGCTTGAAAACACTTGTATGCATGGAAAATATCTCATAGAAACCATTTAGAAATTTTATGAAGAGAGTGGAGGCCATGAGAGGTAAAATTTTGCCATAGTTTAGTTGCATGAATGAATAATGAGGATTTAGGATAGGTTAGGGTCTTATTTATATATTAGGCAAGTGTTTTAGGCCATAGGATTAAACCTAGATTCAATCCAAGCCATCAAAGCATGTCTTGGGGAAGAAGTCAAGTGTAGGAACCATCATGGGCCTTTAGATTAAAGATGAACCATGAGAACCATCCAAATGCAAAATCTGCATTTGAGCGAATCGGCCCACGGGTTGACAGCCAAACACCCTGGATTAACCCCTAGTCGACCCAGCAGGCTCGGGTCGACCTCAAAAATCGGCCGGTTCGGTTATTCCCCTCTCCCAATTCGCCGTTTTGAACATTTTTGCATATTTATTTATTTAATTTTCAATTATATATATATATCAATATATATATATATATTTCTCTGCGCAACCCATTTCACTTAATTAAGTATACTTTAATTTGGGAATTTTTCGTGAAACTTCGCGAGGCCATATCTTGG
The DNA here is from genome assembly GCA_030737875.1 of Allium sativum. Lineage (NCBI taxonomy): Eukaryota > Viridiplantae > Streptophyta > Magnoliopsida > Asparagales > Amaryllidaceae > Allium > Allium sativum. Next base: position 740,833,665 of record CM060916.1, on the reverse strand, counting down.
TCATACGGACTCCGATTCTCGAAAACTCAGACTCTATTTCGCGTATTTTTCCGAGACGAACGCAATGGCATAGCCCGTTTTACTTGATTCAGAATTTAAAATTAAATTCTGCCTTGATTCTCGTCTTAACACGTTATCGAAAAATACGGGTTGTTACATTCTCCCCACCTTTTAGGATTTCGTCCCCGAAATCTCCAAGTTAGGAAGAATATATCCTACCATCCATCATCCATCTACTCAAAACATCATCCACAAGCAACCATTGTCCTTAGATGATTTCTAATGCTGTATGAATATATGCAAAACGTGTGTGTACATGTTCCTTAGCTAATGCTAATGATCAGGCCTGAATAATCTTTCTAATGCAAAATATGTATAGTGCCATGAATCCAACATGTATGCAAATAGTCCTAGTCATATAGATACTATATGCGTGCACAATCATTCATTCATATGCAACAACCGCATGATAATACATTCGATTTCATCCATAAACAAGTATAAATACTCGTGCATATGCAATATGAAATGTGACCGAGTCGAGCTAGTATCTAATGTGTATTCGCGCATCCACGAGCAACCACTTGCAACCACTTGCACCATATCAATCATAACATGTTTCAAATACATGTTTACATCCATAGGGTTCTACCTAGAATTCCCTGAAACAGGGCCGAGAAGATAAACAAGACAAACTCCTTACGGGGTTTGTAACAGAAAGTAGGACCGAGAGGATGTCCACAAAAGATAACCTACAAGTAAGCTCTACAGAAACAGGGATCAAGGATATACTCCCAAAAAGAGATATCATGCGCGTATCTAGTCTTTGACCATCAAAGTCGTATTTCCTCGGGCTTACTTCCATTGTGCCTTGACCGCCCTTTAACTTCGCGATTTCGTAGCTTCTTATTTCCTGCTTCCATAACATGAGCTGAAACTCATTTCTTCGTCGCCTCTCGTTCCACTTGCACTTATCCTTTTTCTAGAATACTTGGCCCAAACATGACTGCGTACTCATGATCTCATGCAAGCTTTCCAAAATTCACTAGTGAATCTTGGATCTCGTTTATATACTATAAGGCATTCCATGTAGAAGAACTTTCTCTTGAAAGTAAACAGATGTCAATCAGGTTATCATGCGCACTTACTAGGGTGATCTCTATAACCCATGCATAAATGAAGTAAACCATCCGTCTTATTGGCGAACACCACTCGATCGGGCTTCAAATTTCCAATAAAGGCATCAAGGGATTCTAAGTAACTAGTCATGACAGAACCTCAAAAAGGTTACCCGATACTTCGAGGGCATTACCAAGGCTAGTCAAAAGGTCTAACTACCCTCCTATCAAAACCGAGAGTGGCACCCCCTACTGGATAACCACTTCATCCCTAGAATCCATCCATAGCTTATAAACATAAGCATTATTTCCAAACTCAACACTTGGCATAGACATTCCCAAATCCAAACAAGTCATGTATAAATGGACTGATTCTCCAATAGGACTTTGAGACAAAAATGGGATTCTCTATTACGTTAGTACTTAAGGTGCAGAGACTCAACTATCGAAGCAGACTTAAATGATACGAACAACGAAGTCCTAACGGGATGATAGAGAAGAAAAGCTAAACCTTTAACAAGATCGTTACCCTCCTTCCGAGGTACTCTAGAAATGAGAGCATACTACTGCCCTCCCGATGATCTTGTCCTTGTCCCATAATACTTAACTATCCGCCCCGTTTTACCATGCCAAAGGTACTCTCTCGTCATGGGTTTCATTGTTCATCTTTCTCCCTCCTTTGAGGACTAAGCCATACCAACAAGTTGCTCATCCTTAAGCTCGTATCCTTTATCCTTCTTTCTCACGATCCTTTCTTATAACGCGGCCACTGGTCTCTCGAGAACCACCTCCATCGTATGGAAAGCACTTTCGTAGGTAGAAAAGACTAGTCGCAGTTAAAACTACTGTGACTACAGATGGAGGAAAGAAAGGAAAAGAGACTCAATTAAGGAAACAAGGATAGTGCTAATGGCCTTTGGGGAATAGCCTTTTTCTTTTAAAAGAAAATTTTCTTGAAAAATGCTTCTTTGTAAACGGTTTTTTTTTTCAAATAGTTTTCAGAAGGTCTTTAAAAACTTTTGCCCAGTCTGGTAACCTTCTGCTCTGATACCACGTGTAACACTCCGCCTCCGCTAGGGTCACTCGCAAAGGAATGCACTAGCTTTAGAGGGGCATTATTGGTAAACATGCACAGAAATATCACAAGACAGAACGTATAAAAATAGCGGAAGTAAAATCAAACTTTCATAACATGAATAAATAAGGTCTAAAGCCTTTTACATCAGAGTACATCAAAACCTGTCTTGCAATAGTAAAGAAGCATAAAGACATTTTCATAAATTATTCCCCAAGTAAAAACAGTAAAGTAGCCATTAGCCAAGAAAAGTCCAAGCCATCCATGATGACCTTCAAGCAGAAGAAGTCCGAACTAAACAACAGTATTTCCTCCCTGTAACCTGGGGGGGGGGGGGAACGGAAGAAAAGAGGCGAAACAAAACGGGTCAGTCAAAAAGACTGAGTAAGCCCTATCTACTATTAGCATAAAAACTAGTAAAGTTAACTGACATGAGAAACTGAGATGAACATAAGCATGATGACAAGATAGATAAGCTAAATCAAAATAACAGGATGAACTACTGAACTCAGATAAACTAAGGTGTCATGATAAATTACGATGTCAAGATAAAACAAGGTATCACATCGTCAGGTTTCTATCAAGTATAATATCCCCAAGATATCTATCACGTATAATGTCCCATGATATATATCCTGCATTTTAGCTCTGCACCTACCGTACTAGTATCCCCACCGTATCATGTGTTAACCAAGAATGACCCTCACTCAAAAGTCGTGTAATGGTCCATGTCAACCTAATATATCGCATATATAGGTTACTCAACTTGTATGTTTTATTCCATGTAAATGTTCAGTCCCTTGCCGTAGACCATACGGGCTTTCCCATGAGATTCTACATTACTTTAACATAGTTCCATGATCCTTAAGATCGGTTTGGACTGTTACCCTAAACCTAGCTAGGGTCTTCCAACATGAATTATCGTTTGTACAACTAGGACTTATGCTACCTAGGGCCACTAGGGATTACGCTTACCTATTGCACGTTTTCGTATCTCGGTTTTGGTTCAACCACCCAGGGCCACTGGGATTTACGCTAACCGTCAACCGCGCCCTTTTTCCCACGCATTCATCGTGAATCGTTTTCCATGACTGTATGCACATGTATCACATCGTGCCATCCGAGTCCTGTCACAGGGCAGATCGAGAAATACAGGACTCGGTCGGGAGCTTTCGATTTATCTGCCGATGCAGATGCTAAGGTCTGTTTTTCTATACGTGGCTATGGTCCCACGCGACCCCTCCCTCAACTAGTGAAAGACAAGACAGGATAAATCCTGTATGAGAACACACTACTGGCCAACCCACAATCCTAGCCTTACTGCAACCATAATTAGATAGCAATTATGGTCTATTGGGTGTTCTCTTCCTTTCCGTACGTACACGCTTGACCAAAGATGGTAGGTAGTCTGACGAAATGCTATCTAGGGTACGACCGTGTATCGTCGACTATCCCCTATCCATCCCCGTCTTTAGGTCGCTCGCATAGCAACCAAGGCATACTCTTGGTTCTTCTAACGCAGACCTTAACCTCTCATGAGCCTAGTATAATCACCTGGCAGCTCATAGAGGGATACCAAGAATACCCTCACGTTCCCCGAAGCCGCTGCTTCGTTACCCAGTTCGCTGGAGCCTTTATCTAAATCAGATACTTGCTCCCACTCGTATACTTAAACGATGACCTACCGTATCAGGTTACTCATATATCTATGAACTAGTCTAAATTTCCTTGACTAAGAATCATTACTTAGTTATTCCTCAACTAAGGTTTACCACTTAGCCTTATTCCCGTTATCCTTGTTAACTACGGTTATCCCCTATCCTCAGAACTAGGGTTTACATAATGGATTAAGTGTCACTTAAGTTCATGACTTAACCCGTCTACCAATCATGTCAAAATTGGCTAAGTATCCAAGTCTAAGACTTAACCCGTCTTCAAATCATGTCAAAATTGGCTAAGTATCCAAGTCCAAGACTTAACCCTACAAACCATGCTCACGTTGGTTAAGTATGTATTAAGCAATTCACGACTTAACCTCGTCCAATTATCATTCTAGATTGGTTAAGTATATATTAACTTGACCCTATCAATTTACTCAGTCAAATCGGGCAAGTGTATTCAAGCGATTCGTGACTTAGCTTTGTCATGTTTTCACGTTAGATCGGTTAAGTATAGGTTAACTTAACCTCAATAAATTCATGAGTTAGATTGGTTAAGTATAGGTCACTTAACCACATCAATTCATCATGTTTAGATTAGTTAAGTGTTTAACTTAACCCCATTAAACTACCAAGTGGGATTAATTAAGTCTAGGCTAACTTAACCCCATCCGATTTCCATGTTTGGACTAGTTGAGTCTAATCTTAACCCCATTCGTTAACCGTATTTTTCGGTTAAGCGTCATTAAGAAAACTTACTTAACCTTACCAAGTTATCGCGTTGGATTGATTAAGTGTTGGTTAACTTAACCCCATCCACTAGTCATATAAAAATGGTTAAGTGTCATTAGGCAAATCAAGTTACTTAACCTACCCAACCTTGTCATGTTTTGTTAAGTATCATTAGCCTAATCAAATTACTTAACCCATTTGTCCATGTCATATTTGGTTAAGAGTCATTAATCAAATTAACTTAACCCTATCATGTGGCATTAATTACTTAATGCACCTTCACCTCTCACATTAGACTTTGTTGTGGTTACTAGTTAAGCCGGTCGGTTCCGGGTAGCTTTACACCACAACTTGGTCTAACCTCGGGTTCAAGCACAACATGACCAACTTCTCACATTGGGTCCTATTGTTTGCAACTACTAGTTAGGCCGGTCGGTTCCGGGTAGTTTTACGTTGCAAACTCAACCCAACCTCGAGTTGGCCACACTTATATTATCTAAGTGTCATGTCCATCATGTTACCCAAAACATGTTACAAGTTTTCAAGCATTTGGGTAGACCTAACTTAATAGGTAAATTCCCAAAGGGTAGACCTAACTTAATAGGTAAATTCCCAAGCTTATGTTTTTATGCATACTTACATGTCAACTTCCATGTTATATTTCAAGTCATGTTTTCAAGTTGTATTTTCATGTCATTAGAAATTACCCATAACATAACCCAACGCTTTTTAACTCGCATATACGTTCGCGACAACGTAATGGATTAAAAGAAGAGACTTGGCAAAGGCATGACAAAAATGGATATTAAGCCACAAGTTAATCATGGTGGCAAATGAGGCACAAATGTGTTCATTAACTTGCATGTTACATTCTTAAGCCTCAAAACATGCATAAACCCAAACTTGGCACATAAGCGAATCATGGTGACAAAGATATGGAATGATGACTAGTAACTCGCATATATCATCATATAAGGGTTATGACTTCATATGCAAGTTGACATAAAGGTTATGAGGGTTCTCATGTTGCCTAATGCAACATTTCAACATAAAGGTTGTAGCTTTTAGCTCACAAGATCAAGATAACGACTTCATAAACTTGCATGACATGATAGCATGTATCATACTCAATGATCAAACCCAAACTTGCAACATGAACATTTAACTTCATAGTTAATATCTAAGAGTAGGGAAAGGGCTTACATTGCTATGAAGGCACAAAAGATATGACAAAGCCCTTATGCAATCAAATAGACCCAAATTGCAAGCTCTAACATAAAAACCCTTGAGCCAAAATGATCAAAACCCTTGCTTTATGATGCAAAGATAGAAACTTGACTTGAATGCAAGCTAATGACACTCATACAAGCTTGAAAACACTTGTATGCATGGAAAATCTCTCATAGAAACCATTTAGAAATTTTATGAAGAGAGTGGAGGCCATGAGAGGTAAAATTTTGCCATAGTTTAGTTGTATGAATGAATAATGAGGATTTAGGATAGGTTAGGGTCTTATTTATATATTAGGCAAGTGTTTTAGGCCATAGGATTAAACCTAGATTCAATCCAAGCCATCAAAGCATGTCTTGGGGAAGAAGTCAAGTGTAGGAACCATCTAGGGCCTTTAGATTAAAGATGAACCATGAGAACCATCAAAATGAAAATCTGCATTTGAGCGAATCGGCCCACGGGTTGACAGCCAAACACCCTGGATTAACCCCTAGTCGACCCAGCGAGCTCGGGTCGACCTCAAAAATCGGCCGGTTCGGTTATTCCCCTCTCCCAATTCGCTGTTTTGAACATTTTTGCATATTTATTTATTTAATTTTCAATTATATATATATATATATATCAATATATATATATTTCTCTGCGCAACCCATTTCACTTAATTAAGTGTACTTTAATTTGGGAATTTTTCGTGAAACTTCGCGAGGCCATATCTTGGTTAAACGGACTCCGATTCTCGAAAACTCAGACTCTATTTCGCGTATTTTTCCGAGACGAACGCAATGGCATAGCCCGTTTTACTTGATTCAGAATTTAAAATTAAATTCTGCCTTGATTCTCGTCTTAACACGTTATCGAAAAATACGGGTTGTTACACTGTGTGTCTGACATTGGATTTTATTCTGTGTGATTGATTTCTATTAAATATATATATGTTTGGCGGCGGAGAATTTATTCTCTTGCTTAATGCCCTTCTCTGAGATGTACGAGCTCAGGGGTTATATATTGATGGATATCAATCGTATGGAGTGAATTGCCTGTGTGGCATGCCTAATTGACAAATGATCAAGGCTTCTGTTGAAAAGCAAAGTCTTGTGGTTGATGATCAAAGCACGGCCTGTGTGGCATAGCTTTGTGTAATGTTGATTCGCGAGCCTCACACCCCGGTTGTGAACCAGAAACGGGAGAGGACATTAGGGAGGGCATGCGTTTCCTTCTAGCTAGGGTGGTGTCAGTGACCTACCAACCCTGACATTTATATTATTTTCACCTGTGTGGTTGTTGCTGTTGCGAGGCGCCTCGGATATATCGGTGACTGTGTGGAGCCGATGAAGTCATTTGGTTCATTTACGCCCCAAAGGGCGGGGAAACGCAGTGTTCAGGCATAATAATCCACATCGGTGGGCCGGCTCTGACGATCCATGGGGCAGTTGCGGCTGTTCCTTAGACATGGGCCAGATTGTCTCGAATTCGGTGAGGACGATCCCTTGCCTCGGTTCATGGATGGAAATCCAATTTCCAAATACGTGACTTTGCAGTTTTGATTGTAGAGCCTAGTATGGCGACATGATATATTGTACCCATGCCGTCTATGATTGATACTTATGATTTGAAGTTGTTTTATACACTATGCACTTATAATATTATCAAATGATTTGTTTTAAACGTACCAAGCATGTTTGGCTATTATAATGGAAAACCTTATCCCCCGGCTTGCGTTGCATTGTGTGATAGGACCTGGGTCTTATAATAGCTTCATTTTTCCAAAAAGCATTGCGCTGTTTTGTTTTATGCACTGGTATTCTTGGGAGGAAACCCGTTCCGTGTTATATGGCATGGTCCCTTGATTTACCTAACTTTAAAATAAAGATTAATAACTGTTTTAGTTCTCACACCAGTCACATGACTGACCTGGAGTTTATTGTTTTAACCTAAACTTTGGGTGCCCTTATTTTGATACGAGCAGCAAGTAGTTTTGGTTTTGCAAATTTATATTCACAAGATCCTGATTTACAGCTGGAACGATATCCGGAAAGCTCTGTATTCATTTATCTCTTTCAGTTGTGTATCATATCATTTTCCGCTGCTATGTAATGTATTGTAATCTCTGATATTTATCAAATGTATATTATTTGTTTATACTCTGTATATTCTTGTATTCTGATGAATTGTTGTAATAAATAATGAAATTTTCTTCTGTTTGCGTTCCAATTTGTCGTGTTCTCAAAACAATCAGGGGTTTCGAATGGTCTTGGTCGGTTTAGCGATCGATTTGGATTGAGCGAAATTCCCGATCGTCACATTTGGTATCAGAGCTTTGGTTTACAGAGCTCGGAGAACAAGACACATTAGAACTAAACGAAAGAATTCATCTAAAATTGGATTAGTAATATCCAATGGGAATGACTCGTTAGAGATGGGATCAGTAGTATCCTAGAACGAGTGTGAAGAGTATATCTTTAAAATGAAAACAAATTTTGTTTTGAAAAGTTAAATTCAATTATACGTATTTGAATATTTATTTGTATTGATTGGACAATCCAGTATATAAAGATTTTGCATATACTTCTGATCCGCATGTATTTGAAGTTTTAATATACTGGATAGATATAGAATCACACTCTAGTCGCTCGTGGATGTTCTGATGGTGGTTCGAAACATCATCAAAATTTATGTTTGAGTGACGAAAGTGGGATTTCTATATATTTCCATTAGACTGGTGTGAGAAGCAAAAATAGATAGGGCTTATTGTTGTGATTTGGCATCAAAAATCTGATTTTTGGACTATATATCAAAGCTATGAATTTGAAAAGTTAATCAACTAATTGGTTGCTGATTGTGTTGTTTGATTATCTTTGTGATTAATTAGAATTTGAACCATTTAGCCAAATTATATAAATGTCGGACTGAATTGAAAATTGTTTGAAATTGCATGCATATACATGTACTTACATTGAACAGGTCATAGCAAGGAGGCTAGAGAAGAGGAATAAAATTGTTTGCCTGACAAATAGGTACATGTTTATTGTATTTCTTGGGTTTGGATGATTTTATGAGCCGATTGGCTAGCCGCTTGGCTGTTTCTTTTTCTTTTTGGATTGGTGAGGGCCATGGGAGGCTATTTGAAATATCCCAAAGCTCTCGGTGCAGGGGAGGTTATGGCGAAATTTTTCGAAAATTTAGGGTGTTAGCCAAATTTTTGAAAAATTAGAAAATTTCTTAGAACCTGAAAAGTTGAAGAACTTAAGCCGTAATGAAAAAATGGAAGTTGAGTTGATTTGTGAAACAACTTTCAGCTTCGTTCCTTTTCGGGGACGAAAAGTTTTAAGTGGGGGAGATTGTAATAACCCGGAAATTCTGAGCCAATTTAAAATTTTTATTTTGGCGATTTTGATGAATTTTGTATATTTAAAATGAATTATTTTAAATAATAACAACGAGAAATTTATTTTGAATAGAATTAGAACATATATATTTATTTGAATCGTCGTTAGAATATAAATATTTTATTTTAATTATAAAAGGAATTGGAAATGGCGCTGTAGTTTGAAAATTCGATTTCAAAGTTCAAATGAATGTACAGGATTCAAAATAAACCGGATTTTAGCGAAACTAAAAATATTTGAATCTATTTGAGAATATCTATCCAGCGAATCCGAAAAATTGAAATTTCATAGCGGGAATAAAATGTTATGGCCAGTTGAAAATTCAGAATAGTCGCTGTGGAAACTCTGGTCCTTAAAAATGGAAATTTTGCAAACGACCTCGGTTTTCGACGAAACCACTTTTGTTGGATCCGGGACATCAAATTATTGCTAGGTATCAAAATTCATAATTTTTGAAGTCAATATGTAAGCGTGGAGAATTTAAACGAGTTTGACCAGTTTCAGTTGAATTTAATCAATTGGAAAATGGCCATTTTTCAAACGGTCTTCAAATTTGACGAAATTAGTTTTGTTAGGACCGTATCGTTAATACGAAGCTAGAAATATTTTTTTCGGGAATTTTTAGAGTTCGTATGTGGCCCCGTTAAATTGAAATTTGCGTTCAAATTCAATATATAGATTTATATTTTGATTTTGACGGAAACTGGTCGAAACAGTCGAAACAGCTTATGATACATATCCCATTGTGTTCGGAATGGGGGTAATTAGCTATGGACGACAGTCGGTGGGCTTGATTTCAAGGTCGAAATAAAAAGTAACTTTATGGATTATAAAATTAATAAAATAAATATAATTATTTAACCCCCCTCTCTTCCTTTGACCAAATCGACACTTCAGAAAATCAAAATAAAAAAAAGAGAAGGAAAAGGAAGGAGCGACCGGGGGAACCGCCGCTGCCACCCCATCGCGGCCCCCCCAGGTGGCGCGCCCACCACCGAAGCCTCCCCCCTCGCGATGCTCTCCCCCTCCCCTTCTAGCGCGCCTCTCTCTCTCCCCCTTCTAACTGAAAAACCCCCAAACCCTAACCCATCCGCCGCCATGACCCCTCCAGCGCCGCCACCTGCCTAGGCCGTCGGTCTGAAGAGCCCCCCCGGTCGCCGCAGCACCTCCAGCGCCCTCCTCCCTTCCCGGTCAGCGCCGTAAGTCCTCCCCTTCCCTTTTTTTTCTTTTTTTTTTACGATATAAAAGTCTGATTTTTCTACACGATAAATTTCTGATTTTATTTAGATGAAGGTAGGATTTTTATCAACATAAAGTTTGATTTTTAAATGCAAAAAGATTCGATCTTTCTTGATTAAAAAGTTATGATTTTCAATAAAGTGAAATAGAATTTTTATCGAAGTAGAAATAAATTTTTTAGCGAAGTAAAATCGAAAAGAAGATATTTTTAAAATAGAAAAGATGATATTTTTATATATAGAAAGAAGTGATTTTTATTGTTTATATCAATATAAATAAAAAGAAGTGAATAGCTATATAAAAATTCGATTTTTACCTATATAGTAGCGGTATAAAAATGTGATTTTTCTATATATAGCAGCGTTGTTAAAAATATGATTTTTAATATAAATTTCGTGAAACAGATCTCGTTGAAACCGCGATGAAGATTTTCTACATATGAAGAGTCGTGGCGTTTGGTTTAGCTCTTGGTGAGAACTCCTCACTTTTATTTATTTTCTAGTTGAATTATATACTAGGATGCAGAAGGTGCTTAGCAGCACCCGACACCCGTTGTCCACAGACCATGGACGACTTGTGTGATTGTTTGTGTTGTGAAATTTGACTGTTGATTGTGATGTGAAAAATATATATCCATGTGTTGAAATAAAATATATATTCATGTGTTGAAATAAAATATATATTCATGTGTTGAAGTAAAATAAATATTCATTTACAAATCAAACGATTTGTTTATGTACACCGATTTGACTGATATTGATTGGGACGATAAATTTTACACATCGCCCAACTGTACAAATAAAAAATCTGTGTTTGTTGATTGGAAACCCCACACGGGTATTGGGATGATATTTGACGTACACTAATCCCGATTGTTTAGTTGTATGTCAATCGATGGGTTGACAGACTGTGTAAGCGTTAATTATTGATATTTAAGGCTTATGCGGTTGTGTGGTGCACTCTAGATGATGGTTGATGATTTATCATTGCTGTTATATACATGTGTTGTAGAAAATCCATATAATTAACATTATATGGTAATTGATTAGGCCTCATTCCAATTTGGAAAATAAGGAATATTATAAAAGAAAATTCATGTGTTGAATAGAAATATAAATTCATGTGTTGAATAGAATATAAATTCATGTGTTGAATAGAATATATATTCACCTGTTGAATAAAAATATATATTCATGTGTTGAAGAAAATATTCATTTGTTGAATAGAATAACGAAGTTATTGAAATATATAAAGTCGTGTTGATTAGATATGCGCCATTTTGACGTGAACGATTTTTATATCGATTTTATTCATTTTTATAATGAATATCGAAATGGAATTGATTTCAAAATATAATATTTTGAAAATATTATCATTTATATATATTGATGATATGGAATATTCAATTTTGATTAGAAATTGAAATCGTTTTAGAAAACGAATTTAAAACGATTTATAAAATACGTCGAAATATATATATATATATGTATATATATATGTATACATATATATATATAATGACCTGAATAGAACGCGCCGCGCGACGATAGTTCGCGAATTTCGACCATTGACTTCGAGTGGACATTACGGGAGATCCGACCGTCAGATTCTCCTAAAACTGGAACCGTTGGGTTCATATCGAAAAGAGCTTTCTAACGAATATTACAGATTTGAAATCTAACGGTTGGATTTGGAATTATGTCCAAATCAAATTTGGGAAAGGTCGCTGTAAGTGCAGTTCGATGGCTGTTGATGGAAATCGACTGTACGGGCCTTGATAAAATTATTAAAAATAGTAATAATTTGTGTAAAATCATAAGAAATGAATTGGGAAGAATCGGGATGAAAAACTTCATATTTGAAAAGATAAAAATAGATTTTTATTGAAATGAACTAGTTTTGAACTAGAATTAAAATCAATTTATTTTTGAAATAAATAAATTGAATTTGAAAGGGGTTTTAAAAGTAACCAGAATTTCCAATAATTGAATTGGAATGGATTTGAATCGAAATTGTCTTTATAATATTTCGATGTTGGATTTCGTGATTATACAGATATTGTTATGGAAATTTGAAAGATATATTCATATCGTTATTTCCAATACGATTTTTGTTGGTCATAGAATTTGATATTGAATATAAGTCGATATACTTTCTATTCAGAGCCTTGTATTTAATATCAAATGGGATTTGGGTTTGTTGTGAATGGTGTCTTCATTAACACTGTTCTTAAACCCAGTTGAGAAAAAGATTAAATCTTTTTATTTAGATTTAATAAAGTATACCAATTAAATAATATTTAATTGGAATTGATTTTTGGGTTTATCGTGAACGGTGTTTTAAATGACATTGGTTCTTTAACCCAGCTAAAGACAGGATATGATTTCCCAAGTTAAACAATCATTGATATTGATTTTTTGGAAGATTAAAACCAAGTGGAGTTTAAATGAATCTTTAATTAGATTGAAATGATCAAGAATAGAGTATCACCAGTTTTGCTCCAGGCGATAGTTAAATCTTTAATTAGATTTGAACGTGAAATGATAATTGAATTTACCGGTAACACCTTGGTGTTAGATATGAAGTATGACCAGTTTTACTTCGTGGGATGAATAGGTTGGGATTGGAAAATAAAATAAATGATAACTTCGGTGTGGTTCGTTAATCCCGACTAATTTGAATTGATATTCAAAGGAAGATTAAAGAATAAATTTAAAGAATTTATCTTTGATAAAATTAATGGGAACCATTCCCAAAGTATAAGAATATTTGAATAAAAGAATATTCTGAATTGGAATGAGGCGTATGTTGTGTTTGTGTAACACTTGTTTATTATATACGCGAGTTATTCAGAAAGACCGGGTTTATTCCATTCTGAATAACTGATTCGACGTGGTGTCGAGGATGAAGACGGTGGTTGAAGACCAGAGGTCTTTACATCGTTTGGTGATTACTGATGATCTTGATTGGGCTGTACACCCAAGAGGAGGGAATCAGTTGGTGATCGTCCAGACGTACTTAGAGATCGATGGATATGCGAGATACAAGGTGCCTCTGGTTTCGTTCAGACCCAGAACGAGCTTGTAAATGTACTGTGTGTCTGACATTGGATTTTATTCTATGTGATTGATTTCTATTAAATATATATCTATTTGGCGGCGGAGAATTTATTCTCTTGCTTAACGCCCTTCTCTGAGACGTACGAGCTCAGGGATTATATATTGATGGATATCAATCGCATGGAGTGAATTGCCTGTGTGGCATGCCTAAGTGGCAAATGATCAAGGCTTCTGTTGAAAAGCAAAATCTTGTGGTTGATGATCAAAGCACGGCCTGTGTGGCATAGCTTTGTGTAACGTTGATTCGCGAGCCTCACACCCCGGTTGTGAACCAGAAACGGGAGAGGACATCAGGGAGGGCATGCGTTTCCTTCTAGCTAGGGTGGTGTCAGTGACCTACCAGCCCTGACATTTATATTATTTTCACCTATGTGGGTGTTGCTATTGCGAGGCGCCTCGGATATATCGGTGACTGTGTGGAGCCGATGGAGTCATTTGGCTCATTTACGCCCCAAAGGGCGGGGAAACGCAGTGTTCAGGCATAATAACCACATCGGTGGACCGGCCCTGACGATCGATGGGGGCAGTTGCGGCTGTTCCTGAGACATAGGCTAGATTGTCTCGAATTCGGTGAGGACGATCCCTTGCCTCAGTTTATAGATGGAAATCCAATTTTCAAATACGTGACTTTGCGGTTTTGATTGTAGAGCCTAGTATGGCGACATGATATATGGTACCCATGCCGTCTATGATTGATACTTATGATTTGAAGTTGTTTTATACAATATGCACTTATAATAGTATCAAATGATTTTTTTTAAATGTACTAAGCATGTTTGGCTATCATAAGGGAAAACCCTATCCCCCGGCTTGCGTTGCATTGTATGATAGGACCTGAGTCTTATAATAGCTTCATTTTTCCAAAAAGCATTGCGCTGTTTTGTTTTATGCACTGGTATTCTTGGGAGGAAATCCGTTCCGTGTTATACGGCTTGGTCCCTTGATTTACTTAACTTTAAAATAAAGATTAATAACTGTTTTAGTTCTCACACCAATCACATGACTGACCTGGAGTTTATTGTTTTAACCTAAACTCTGGGTGCCCTTATTTTGACACGGGCAGCTAGTAGTTTTGATTTTGCAAATTTATATTCACAGAATCCTGATTTACAGCTGGAACGATGTCCGGAAAGCTCTGTATCCGTTTATCTCTTTTAGTTGTGTATCGTATTATTTTCCGCTGCTATGTAATGTATTGTAATCTCTGATATTTATCAAATATATATTATTTGTTTATACTTTGTATATTTTTGTATTCTGATGAATTGTTGTAATAAACAATGAAATGTTCTTCTACTTGCGTTCCAATTTGTCGTGTTATCAAAACAATCAGGGGTTTCGAACGGTCTTGGTCGGTTTAGCGATCGATTCGGATCGAGCGAAATTCCCGATCATCACACATTTACTGATAATTCGTAAGAAAACAAACAGAACCCCACTTTCATGCTTAGTCCCAGATCTGTCACTGCCCCAAACACTTGCTTTTGATATACTAAATATGCAGTTTGTACTTCTAGCAGCCTAATTGTTCTAAAGATAAATTAGCATCAGAGAACTTAACTCTCCAATGTTATGTCGTTTGACTGATTCTTGTTGGGAAACAATGGCTGAGTCGCGGACTAGGTCGCTCTCTTGAAGACGATTCGGCGATCTGGTCAGTGGTGCAAAACCAGTTCGTACTTCCGCCGCCGCCTCTAGGATAAAACAACCTCTCTAAAATTAATAACTGATTTGCTTTGCACAACAAATCAGTGCAGATTTGCACTTTCGAAATTAATAACTGCTCGAAAAATTCTGTAAGAATATTTTAATGGCGGAGTTGAGAAATAGTATATTTTTTTCTGTAGTAATATCGTCTACAACTGAAGATAATATATAGACGGAGATTAGAGTTAATCGAAAATACTGGGCAGAGGAAGAAAAATAGGATCTGCTGAAAATACTGGGTCAAGAATTTACCGCTTCATAAATAAAAGTCGGCTCAGAAATATTTTCTGTATTTAAAAAATAGTTCGAAAAACGCAGTGTTTTCTGGACCAAAAATATAAGTGTCTACACCACAAAGCCAAGGCCCAAGCCCAAGCCCGAACCGAACCGAACCGGGCCGGGTCGGGTCGAGTCGGTCGGTTGGTCGCGCGTGCTTGTGTGGTGGTCATGATACATGGTCTTCCTCCTCACAACAAAGCATGCATTAGGAGCCCAAGGCCCCAACAAGATTTCTTAGAAACAAATATAAATACTTGCCTCTTCCATATAATCCCATGATGTGGGACTATTTACACAAGGGAGCCATTCATACACTTATCTCAATATTTTAATAATTCACATAAAATTTCCAACAATCCCCCACTTGAATTTTTAAAATATTATCGAGCAGTTTCTAAAAACATAGGACTGTGCATAAACAAAGGTGTCATCTGACTTGAACCTTTGCGTAGTGAATAAGATTCAGTTTTTACTAGAGTGACACGTAGTCTTGAACTCTATTCCTGACATCAAACCACACACAATCTTTTCTATAGTGCAATCAAATAAGCCCGTGCGTTTATGGCCATGCACGTCTATCCCAGTTTAGTGAACGCTCTAGAAGTTTTGCCCAAAACTTCATAGGAAACAGCCACATTTCCACATTCACAAAGGTGAGTCTATCAAGAGCACTCCTGAAGGTAGGTACTCCACTCCAAATAGAGTATAGATCTCATTAAGAGTTTTTATTAACTCATCCTCTAATCACATCAGGAATACATGCTTCTTGATCTAAAATTTAGCATGTTCATCTACTATCACTACACAACTTGTTTTTACCCATTGAACCTAGTTCTTGGGATCTCCAGTCATTTAGGTCGGGTTACCATTGTGCGTGATTCCATAATCACAGGGCAATAGTCCCATTCTTTTAGAATTATTAAGGACTTTCTTTCTGGACAGTCCTTTCGTCAAAGGTTCTGCCAAATTATCATCACCTTATATGTGATTTTCTCTAACAATACTGTGCATACGACTGTCATTTCTTACCGTTGTAATATCGGTTCTGTTTTTCTTTCAATAGTCGTCAAATTTTTCATCACTATATATGTGATGTTCTTTTACAGTATTGTGCTTACGATGTCGTTTTCTACCGTTGTTATAACGGTTCTATACTTTTTGCAATAGCCGCGGAACTATCACAATCGATTACACCACTAGTGTCTATTTTTCCATATAAGGATCTCAACTAGCATATTTCTTTAGTTCTCTGCTTCTTCACTAGCTGTTGCTAGTGCTATTATCTCAGTCTCTATAGTAGACTAAGTCAAAATAGTATGTTTCTTGGATTTTCAAGAGACAGCTTCTCCAGCGATGCTAAATATATAGCCGCTGGTCGCTTTTGAATCAACAGATAAAGTATTCCAGTCTGTATCAGAATATCCTTCAAGTATAGCTGGAAACTTTTCATAATGTAATCCAAGGTTCATGACTCGTTTAAGGTATCTTATGACCCTTTCAATAGCATGTCAATGCTATATACTAGGTCTACTAGTTAACATGCATAATAATCCCACGACATAGGCAATGTCGGGTCTAATACAATCAGTGGCATCCGAAGGCAGCCAATGATGCTCGCTTACTTTGACTGTCTTACACCTTCACAAGTGTTCTTAAATATCTTTGCACTGGGATCGTATGATGTACATGCAGATTTACAGTCAAAGTAATTGTCTTTCTTTAGAGATTTCTCAATATAATGAGATTGATCCAAAGAAAATCCCTTTTTCGGACCTAGTAATTTTAATATCAAGGATTACACTCGCCTCAACTAGATCTTTCATATCAAAACTGGCACTTAATAAGGATTTGACTGAGTTTATGCATGAATGTTTGACCCAAAAATGAGTAGGTCATCTACATAAAGGCATATAATAGTGAAAATGTCATTCTCAGATTTGTAATAAATGCATTTGTCACTTTCATTAACTTTAAAAACATGTGAAATGATTAAAGTTATCAAATTTTTCATGCCATTGTTTAGGTGCTTGTTTTAAACCATATAATGATTTATCTAATTTGCATACTTTATGTTCTTGATCATGTACAACAAATCCTTCAGACTGGTCTATATAAATTTCTTCGTCTAATTCGCCATTCAAAATGCGGTTTTCACATCCATTTGGTGTATTAATAAATTATGAATAGAGACAAGTGAGATTAATACCCGAATGGATGTAATTCTAGTTACAGGTGAAAAGTGTCGAAGAAATATATATTTTCTTTTTGTTTAAAACCTTTAACAACTAGTCGTACTTTGTATTTATCAATAGTGCTATCAGGTTTTTAATTTCTTTTTAAGTACCCATATACAGCCTATAGATTTACAACCAGGAGGTAAATCTATCAAATGCCAAGTCTTATTGGATTCCAGAGAATCCATCTCATTATTTATAGCCTCTTGCCAAAAAAATGGCATCTAAAGAGGATAAGGCCTCTTGGAGGTTTAAGGGATCCTCCTCTATAGTAAAAACACAAAAAATATGAACCAAAATCTTTTACGGTTCTTGCTCTTTTACTTTTTCTAGGTTCAGTTTCAGAACTTTTATTAAGTTCTGTTCTAATAGGCATACTTGACGTGCCCCCACTATTCCTTAATTTAAAAGGAAATTTCGTTTCATAAAAATTGGCATCATTAAATTCAAAATATATTATGTGTATTTAGGTCATAAATTCGGTATGCTTTGTTATTAACAGCATAGCTTATAAATACACATTCGTATGATTTACTTGCCAATTTTATTCTCTTAGGGTTTGGAATGCGAACATATGCTAAGCAACCCCAAGTTCTAAAGTATGACATATTGGATTTATATTTCTCTAAAATTTCATAAGGCGAAATTTTATTCTTAGATTTGGGGATTCTATTCAGAACATAACATACAGTCTATAAAATATCCCCCCACTAATGTTTTGCTGCACCGAAATTTAATAAAATGACAATTACTAATTCGGTAAAGGTCCTATTTGTTCAGCTTTACCGTTCATTTCAGGTGAATAGGGTGCAGTTCTCTTATGTACAATATATCACATAAAAAATCCAGAATATAATTTGATTCATATTCTGTTCCTCTATCACTATGTAGTCTCTTAATTTTCCTATTTGCTTGATTTCAATTTTGAATGTTTCAAACATATCAGATGCATCACATCTTTAAGAATCAATGTCTTTCCAATCATATGCTTTATTTTCATTATTACCAGTCTCTACAGCTTAAGTGGTGTGAGGATCTCACAACACACTTTCTGATCGTCAGCAACCGTGTATATTGTGAATATATCACAATCATAGCAAACATGGCGAGAAACACCAATGTCTACCCACCAACCCTCTGATTCACCAACAAGGTGAATCTCAGTAATCATAGCCGTTAGAAGCTCCTCAGTCAGGTTTTCCTGCGGTGCAGGGTCTGGCCTGTTCCGACACTTTTGTGCCATATGACCTGGTTTTCTACATTTGTATTATAGAATGACTGTCCAGAATCATTCATTTGGGTTGGTTGTTGCTGTCGTTTATGGTTTCCTTGCGGATTCCATTCTGTTATTTACTGGCCGGTTGTGGATGCTTACTATTTTAAATGTTCATATGTTTGAGAATTTATATTTTCTCATAGGAAAATATTCATAAACTCAGAGACTAACATATTTGAATCACAGAAAAAATTAATTTCTGCATTTTTACATATCAGTCTTAATAGATACTTAGAAATCAATCTCGATCTAAGTCAGAAAATCAAAATCTGCATAAGCATTCTTTACGCTATGTATCTCACAGAGGAAATCTCACAAAAGACAGTGATATCTAGCATTAGTTGCCTATTTGTAATGAAAACTTTGATTTTAATTCAGTATGGAACCATGTTCGGTCAAATTCTTTGAATTGGGATTGTACATGTGCTCCCAGAATGTCCTTAAACGCATTACTGGTTTCAAATAATAAGTTCACTACCAAATATAAAATTATCACTTGGAATGTATCTACCGATCCTAAGTGTAATTTGTGCTCAATACCTTCATGAAGACATAAAACTTCTTTATCTTAACTGCTCATATTCCAAGAAAATTTGGAAATATCTTAGGTGTAACTTGAAAATTCCTAGATCTAACAATTATGAGCAGCATCCTGTTTAAAAATTGTCTACCATTCATGGTTCCATATTTTTTTATTGCACATAATCAGCATAGAGAATAAATCCCATTAATAGAATGTACCTTCATGAAGTCTGATTCTCCAAGTGATTACTCCTTTTTATTATCCATCTTCTTCTACCACTTGCGGCAGAACTTTGTTGGAAAATAATGCAACTGTCCGGTTGCAATTTGATGAGTAATCTCTCTAGCAGGTCCAATTTGTTCTGCTCGCCAATTCCAGCTCTTCACTATCCAATCGTTTGTCGCGATGAATCATCATCGACAACTACCATGGGGTCCAGATCTCCGACCCCTACTGCTGGCTCGAGGATCCAGATGTTGATCAAGTTGACTGAATTTGTTCTTAAGCAGTGCGATTTGAGATTAGGTCGCCGAGACTCAATGGGGCAGTAGACAAATCCATTGTTTCATTTTTCGTCTTCAAATTGTTGGGAAACAATGGCTGAGTCATGGACTAGGTCGCTCTCTTGAAGACGATTCGCCGATCTGGTCGGTGGTGCAAAACCAGTTAGTTCGTACTTCCGCCGCCGCCTCTAGGATAAAACAGCCTCTCTAAAATTAATAACTGATTTGCTTTGCACAACTTTGAACTACCCTAGTCTTGAATAGAAGAGAAGCATCACAGGCCGCTTATCTGTTATGGTCCTCCACAAAAGTTCCAACAATCACATATACTGAGACACTTCATCAACCAAATTGATTCTAGTTTATAGTCAGACAAACACAATGAAAGTAATAGTGGCTATGATAATCAAACGGAAATTATAGTTCAGGAATGAACTGAAATGAATATATCAACTATTTGTCACCATTAGCATATCAACTCAAACAATACGAAAAAACATTTTTTTTAATATAACTACATGAAAAAAACATGATATTTTACATGTGTAGAGGATTCATAAATATTCAATGTTTAAAAGTATCCACATCACTTTTATCTTTAAATAATCAAAATAAGATGTTTATTAATTCTAACTAAAAAAGGAACAATAAAGTACTAAAGAATAAATTTTTCGTATCTCTTATATATCATGCATTCTAGTTTATACTGTTTAATTCAAGCTTGTAGTTTTCTATGTTTTCAAAATTAAGCAAGGATTGGTGCCAAGCTTGCTACATCGTGATATGGACATTGTCATCATTAAATTTGGCACAGGATGAATGAAAGAAAAGAAAGCATCTTTGCTAAATAAAATGTTGCCAACTAAAATTTAAGTAAGACACGCACCATTAACTAAGTAACAACATCAATATCTGCACCATGATTACATTTACTCCAATCATGGAATGGATACAGAATTTCACTTTGAAGAGAGCGGATAAAAGTATGCCAAATTATCAAGAATACTTTATACAACAACTTGCAATAGAAAAACATATTTTATGATGAATGCCTTTCAGTTTACAAATTATTAGTACCATGAGATGTTGGAAAGCCACGGTTATTAATATCAGAACATTAATTCTTCCCCATGGAAAATCAAACGATCAAATCATTAATCCAAAAGAGTTACCGAAACATAACCATGATCTCAAAAGGACATATTAGTTAACCATAAACCCATGCCTTCATTCAAAAATGTCAAATGTGTTTTTTTATTGAATGAAATTAAGCCATGACTGTTGTAATATGCAATACTATATGGTAGATAGAAGTGGTCGAAGATAGCTTCGCATAGGAGAAAATCGTTCGCAAATCGGAGTTCGCACGAGGAAAATATGAGCTGAAATGAGTATGCTGTTCTATGTACAGTGCGACAGACATCTGTCGTATGAGACGACAGACGTCTGCCACTACAGGGGGATTTTCCCGAAAGTTTCCACAGACGTCTGTCATCCCCACGACAAACTTCTGAGAGGGGGACAGACGTCTGTCATGGATGCGACAGACGTCTGAGCTGAGAGCTGGAGCTCAAATAATTCCCTGGGAGGGACAGTCGTCTGTTACCTCCAACGACAGACGTCTGAATATTGAATTGGGCTATTTCGGACAGAAAACCTTGTAAGTTGATTTGTGAAAATACGGGGGCAATTTGGGTAATTGGTTTATCCCTATATAAGCTATTTTCCGAGGTGTTAGTGGGAAGAGCTTGAAGACTTGATTTGGGATCAAGGGTTTATTCTCAAGGGAGAATTAGAGTTTATAGCCTAATTCCAATTCTTCAATTCTATTCTCCTCAAGCTCTTTTCTATATCGAAATATAGTGATTATTGGATCAATCTCTTGTATTCCTTTCATCGTGGTAATAAAATACTCTCTCCAAAGTGGATGTACACTAACAAGATGTTGGTGGAACCACTATAAATCCTTGTGTGATTTATTTTTGCTACTTTGTTATCAGTTTCTTGCTTGTGATTGAGATTTGGATTGTTCGTGATTGGTTGATATTGGTTTTGTGATTAGAGTTATTGCATTGGTTGTTTTTGCAAGTCTAACAACGATCTAGTCTTCCGTTAGCGCTTTGTGATTTGGATTCGAATTCGAGTGGTCTTGAATCAGATTAATCACAATGGTTACAACAGTTGGTATCAGAGCTATTTTGGTGCTTGTTAGGTGTTTGTGAAAATGCCGGAGACGGATAGTAGCTCGGTAAGTCCTTCAACCGGAAGTCCGAATAGTGTGGCGCCTTATGTACGGGGTTCGTATGCGGCGTCAAGTTCTCAATTGGTTATTGACAAGTGGAATGGTGATAATGACTTTGAGAAGTGGCAATGGAAAATGAAAGCATTTCTTAGGCGGAATCGGGTGCACCGAGTAGTATTTGATACTCACTTATTGCCAAGTGATATCTCGGATGTTGAGAGAGAGGAGATGGAGGAATGGGCTTACACTACTCTTCAACTTGCTATGGGGGAGAATGTGATCTCCGAAATTAGTGGTGAGACTACCGCTAAAGGTATTTGGGACAAGTTGGAAGAACTTTATATGAAGAAGTCGCTCACTAATCGTTTGATCTTGTTGCGTACGTTTTTCACCTTCAAGATGAAGGAGGGTAATACGCTTATGGCACATTTGAATGCCTTTGATGACTTGCTCATAAAGATGAAGGCTATTGATTTAAAGATTGAGGAAGAGCAAAAGGCGATGATATTATTGTGTTCATTGCCGGACCGCTATACGGGTTTCTCAAATAGTTTGATCAATGGCCGGGATACCTTGACTCTAGATGATGTCAAGACGGGTCTTCTTAGTGAGGAGTTGAGAGATCAAATGAAGGAGATGAGTGAGGGTAATAGTGGAGCTAGTAATAGTCACGGGTTGTTTGTGGAGAAAGAAAAGAATGTGAACAAAGGAAAACGGGGGCGTTCTAAATCAAGAAAATCCGGTGGAAGAGGTAAATCGAAAGAGAGAAATGGCAAGTGCTTTATTTGTAAGAAACCGGGACATTGGAAAAATGAATGTCCGGAAAAAGATAAGAAGGAAGTAGCGTCTTCATCTGTGGCGGTGGAGAGTGGGGATGGTGAGATAGATGAGAACGTGTTGATGGCGGTAACAACGGGTGTTTCGGGTAATGAATGAGTACTCGATTCGGGTGCGTCGTATCATATGACGCCAAATAGAGATTGTTTTTCGTCCTTTGAGGTCAAAGAGGGAAATGCAATTGTTATGGGAAATGGTGCTATTTGCAAGTCAATGGGTAGTGGCTCCGTACAAATAAGGATGTTTGATGGAGTAGTTTGCACGCTCACCAATGTTCGCTATGTTCCGGGACTTAGGAAGTCGCTTTTGGGGCAATTGGATTTTCTAGGATGCAAGATCACTATCGATAATAATTGCTTGAAGGTTTCGAAGGGAGCGCTGGTGGTTATGAAGGGTGCTAGGACTCATGGTATATATTTGCTTCAAGGTGTGACCACAGGAGGTGAGACTTGTGTGGGTGTTGATAATTCTCGTGACTTGGATGCGACACGGTTGCGGCATTTGAGATTGGGTCATGTCTCGGAGAGGAGTTTGGATATTCTTCAGAAGCGGGAGATGATCGAGGGTGAGAGTTTCAACAAACTAGAGTTTTGCGAGGAATGTGTCATGGGGAAGCAAACAAGGGTATCATTCGATGAAGGCAAGCATGACTCAAAGGAGGTTCTTGAGTATGTTCATTCAGATGTTTGGGGACCGGCACCGGTTGCTTCTTTGGGAGGAGCAAGGTATTATATCTCTTTCATTGATGATTTGTCTCGCAAGGTATGGGTGTATGTAATGGGGGCTAAGTCGGAGGCATTTGCTAAATTCAAAGTGTGGAAGGCTCTTGTTGAGAATGAGAGTGGTAAGACTTCGAAGGTGTTAAGGACCGACAATGGCGGCGAATATGTCTCGCGTGAATTCTTGGAGTATTGTAAGCATCACGGAATCCGGAGACATTTTACTACACCAGGAGATCCGCAATCTAATGGAGTAGCGGAGAGAATGAACCGAACTCTACTTGAGAATGCTCGATGATTGAGATTGACATCGGGTTTGTCTAAGGGATTTTGGGCCAAATCTTTGTCAACCGCGGTGCATATTATGAATCGAATTCCGTGCTTGGCCATTGGTAACAAAATTCCGGAGGAAGTGTGGAAAGGGAAGAGTGTTGACTTGAGATATCTTCGTGTGTTTGGTAGCCCGGTTTATGTGCATGATCCGGGGAATGATAAGCTTGGAGCTAGGGCATTCAAGGGGATCTTGCTTGGTTTCACGGATGGCGTGAAAGGTTATCGGATTTGGAATCCAAAAACGAAGAAGGTTGTTAATTCTCGTCATGTCACTTTTGATGAGTCGGCTTTATTCAAGGTGAATGAGAGCTCATCGGATGTTCCGGATTTGGTTCATGATGAATCAAAGGAGAAGGAAGTCATTCCCACATTCCGTCCAAGTGGTAGTAGAGTTGAAGAAGCTCGTGGGGTTGAAGCGGTTGATGAAACATCACATAGTCCATATGGTTCCTCTAGTGATGATGTTGGTGATGTACATGATACTAGAGAAGTTTCGACTCAAGGTGGAGCCGAAAGGGGTTTGGGTGATAGTATTGCTATTCGGGTTGGTCGACGTGCAATAAGGTTTCCCGAAAGATATGGTAATTGGAACTACCTTAGCTTTTGTGATCATTTGGACTATGCTCTCAATGTAGTCCAAGATGAGCCGATGGACCTTGATGATGTCATGGAGTCGAGAGAGAGCTCGAAGTGGATTTGCGCCATGGAGGAAGATATGCAATCGCTTATGAAGAACCGAACTTGGGAGTTGGTTCCACTTCCTCAAGGAAACCGTGCTATAGGGTGCAAATGGATTTACAAGGTGAAGGATGATGGAAGGTACAAAGCAAGGTTAGTGGCAAAGGGATTCTCACAAAGGAAAGGAAAGGAGTATGATGAAATTTTTGCACCGGTGGTTCGTCATACATCTATCCGAGTTTTACTAGCAATAGTTTCTATCCATGAGTTGGAGTTGGAGCAACTTGATGTGAAAACCACCTTCTTGCATGGAGACTTGGATGAAGACATCTACATGGAGCAACCGTAAGGGTTTGTTGTAGATGGTAAGTCTAATATGGTGTGCAAGTTGAAGAAATCACTATATGGGTTAAAGCAATCGCCTATACAATGGTACAGGAGATTTGATCATTTCATGCTTGAAAGTTGCTTCCATCGAAGCATCAAGGATGCTTGCGTATATTTCAAGAGGTTGGGAAATGATTGTTGGGTGTATTTACTCTTCTATGTGGACGATATGCTCATTGCTTCCAAGGATCGAAATGAAATCTACAAGTTAAAGATGCTTTTGAAATCGGAATTCGAGATGAAGGATCTTGGAGAAGCAAGAAAAATCTTGGGCATGGAAATAGGAAGGGATCGAAAGCGTTTTGAGTTAAGATTGACTCAAAAGGAATACATTAAGAAAGTGCTTTGCCGGTTTAGCATGGAGGATGCAAAGGCGTTAAATACACCTTTACCTTTGCATATGAAGCTTTCAGATAAGGGATCACCTATCGGGGATAAAGACAAGGCTTATATGGAAAAGGTGCCATATGCAAGTGCGGTTGGTAGTTTGATGTACGCAATGGTGTGTACAAGGCCCGATATTGCAAATGCCGTCGGGGTGGTTAGTCGATATATGGCTAATCCGGGGAAATCGCATTGGGAAGCCGTGAAGGCTATTATGAGATACTTGAAAGGCACAGAATGTCATGGACTTGTCTTTGGCGGTAGTGATGAGAGGAGTTGCAAGTTGGTTGGTTATTGTGACTCGGACTACGCAGGTGATAGGGATCGGAGGAAATCAACTTCCGGGTATGTCTTCACACTTGGCGGGACGACCATTAGTTGGAGATCGCGATTGCAAACCGTAGTTGATTTATCCACTACGGAGATGGAGTTGATTGCCGCTGTGGAAGCGGCCAAGGAGGCACTCTACTTGAAGCGATTGTTGTGTGACTTGGGTTTCGAACATGAGAGTGTTGATGTTCGATGTGATAGCCAAAGTGCTATCCTTTTGGCGGAGAATTTGGCGTTTAGCTCACGGACCAAGCATATTGAGGTGAGGGAGTCATTTCTTGTTGCCATGGATGAGGGTAAGCTAGTATACCTTCGGAAAGTACACACAAAGGATAATGCGGCGGATAAGTTTACGAAGGCATTGCCGTATAGGAAGTTCGAGCATTGCTCGAACTTAATTCGCTTGTTGAGTTGCTAGGTGCCACGGGGTGGCACGAGGTGGAGAGAGTGATTTTGTGTTTGATGGAAAAGGAATAACGGTGAGAGATTGGAAATCTATCTTCATGGTAAGTACTCATTACACTCCCGAGTACATTGTTTTTTGGTGAGACGGTTTGTGGTTTGAATGTTTTCAACACTACATTGACGGGTGGGGGCTTTGCCTGAACTCGTTGGTGTAGTGCAATGGGCGGTGGCCATGCCGGAGCTCATTGGGGAAATATTCAAGGTTGCTTGGTCGAAGGTAGAAGGAAATGCTTGGGTGCATTGGAGTTTGGAATTGAGATGGTTATAGTATCGAGGTGGAGTGTTGTAATATGCGATACTATATGGTAGATTGAAGTGGTCGAAGATAGCTTCGCATAGGAGAAAATCGTTCACAAATCGGAGTTCGCACGAGGAAGATATGAGCTGAAATGAGTAAGCTATTCTATGTACAGTGCGACAAACGTCTGTCGTATGGGACGACAGACGTCTGTCACTACAGGAGGATTTTCTCGAAAGTTTCCACAGACGTCTGTCATCCCCACGACAGACGTCTGAGAAGGGGACAGACGTCTGTCATGGATGCGACAGACGTCTGAGCTGAGAGCTGGAGCCCAAATAATTCCCTGGGAGGGACAGACGTCTGTTACCTCCCACGACAGACGTCTGAATATTGAATTGGGCTATTTCGGGTTGAAAACCTTGTAAGTTGATTTGTGAAGATACGGGGGCAATTTGGGTAATTGGTCTATCCCCATATAAGCTATTTTCTGAGGTGTTAGTGGGAAGAGCTTGAAGACTTGATTTGGGATCAAGGGTTTATTCTCAAGGGAGAATTAGTGTTTATAGCCTAATTCCAATTCTTCAATTCTATTCTCCTCAAACTCTTTTCTATATCGAAATATAGTGATTATTAGATCAATCTCTTGTATTCCTTTCATCGTGGTAATAAAATACTCTCTCCAAAGTGGATGTACACTAACAAGATGTTGGTGGAACCACTATAAATCCTTGTGTGATTTATTTTTGCTACTTTGTCATTAGTTTCTTGCTTGTGATTGAGATTTGGATTGTTCGTGATTGGTTGATATTGGTTTTGTGACTAGAGTTATTACTTTGGTTGTTTTTGCAAGTCTAACAACGATCTAGTCTTCCGCTAGCGCTTTGTGATTTGGATATCGGATTCGAGTGGTCTTGAATCAGATTAATCACAATGGTTACAACAATGACAACCATAATTCGAATTTATCCAATGAAAATAGTTACATATAAAATAAAATGTTAAGATTTAAAAAATTCATGAGTTATAACGGCCAGTAATGCAGGAAATTTAAATGAGCAATTTAATTTCAGTTTCCCATATAGTATGTAACAATTAGACTACGGCTTGCTTTATAACAGTCAGAATATAAATATTAGCTCTTAATGGTCATTATTGTTGTTACCTATAGCAGGATAGCTCTTTGATTTTCTAAAACACTCGGTAAATATAAAAGTGCTGAGCTGTATATCAGGGTGCCAAAAGAACTTCAATGAATATCCAGTATCACTGTGGATAAAATTTAAATGGTAGCTTTTTAGCTCATCGAACCCATGGCTGATATGCTCTATAATGTACAATGATTAAATCTATTTATGAATATTAGGCTAAAACGATAGGTTTATTGATGTGCATAGAATACTAAAGATGCATATCAATATATAAATTTTTTTGGCAAACCATAGTACCATGCTAAAAGATAAACATATGCAATATGTAGAGCAACGTGGAAATATAAATTGATGTTGTTATAACGTGGAAATACAAAGAATGTATTTAATGTAAAAACATAGTAATGAATAAAAGATATGGTCTCATTGAAATATCCAATTATTTGGATTCAAAATAACCAAATTTGTATGGGGCTGTAAATGGAAACTGAGGCATTTAAACATTCTTTGTGTATTAGAAGCCAGAGCATCAAGCCATGATATGTAGTCAAAATAAACTGCAATATCACAGTTCTAAGGATGGGAATGTTACAATTCATTTGTATGGAGTTTGTTCGTCACTATTGTGATAAAATTCATAATAATATTGGTAATGCAACTTCCAAATTCTTCACGTTATACTTTATTGCTATAGGGTGCATTCCATAAAAGTAATTTATATCACCGGAGTATGAAACATAAGTGCTAACAGAAGGTTAATCTTTCGATGTAAAGGTTACATATAGAAATAATTAATTTGATCTCTGTAACGACCCAGCAATTTTCGACCCCGAACATCGACATAAAATCACCATGTCGACTATTCAAGTGTCGAAAACACTGGATTGTCATGAGAAAGAAATTAGAGGGTGAGAATAGAAAGAAAGAAATATTAGAACAGAAGAAAGAAGAGGAACACATCAGAATCTCACAGCGGAACGAATAAATATAATATAACAAATCCTTTATAAAAAATACTGTATATACATACCAATCATCAGAGTATAACATATAACTGCTCAGCGGAAAACTATCTGTATATAGCTAACGGTGAAGCCGCCTGCTTCTAGTTTCTGAAACTCCAAGCGAAACCTAACCTGGAACATACTCGGTCTGACCCGAGCACATTTGATTTAAAACAAAATACACCGGGTCAGTTTGGAATACTATCAGTGATAAATTCACATAACACAAACACACTTTGTTTAACTTTGGAAAATCTTTTCTGAAATCAAAGGATAATAGTAAGACCAGTCCACACATAAACACGGACGGTTTTTACCTTACTATAACCCAAAACAGATTTGAAATCATAGCTTGCTCTGATATTATCATAATGTCTAAATACAAATAAATATCAATTTAGAGGAACGCTTGCATCTCACGCTCCCCATATATAGTATACAATCAAAACCGCGGGCGCTTATTGGAAATTGGTTTCCGATCTTGACAAGGTATGGGTCCACCTGCCGATAGTGTATCTCTAGAGGCGAATACACTCGGTTCAACAAGAACGTCTTGCAACCCGGCCCTCACATGACCGACCACTCATTTCGCTTGAGTGTATCGAATGTATATCACCGACGGTTGGGATCAGCAACCGCCTGCCCGAAAAGGGACAACATCGAACATAGATTAAGAAGCAATAGGAATTTCTCTAGATAGGTGATCATACATCGTAATGGGAGCGACCCACATAGCCATGCTGCCTGCCCGATTTTTGTCATTTCCTAGTTGATGAGGTTTGAGGTCAGAACACATCTGGTCATCATACACTTTGGATGCCACATCATCAAATCCGCCAGATCACACTTGATTGACGTCCACCAAAAATACTCTAGTTATCTGGCTAGAGAATAACCATTTCTCCGCCATCAACTATGGTACGTTTGGAGAAATCAACGCGTGTAATTCCTTTTGGAAATACTCTGTCAGACATCCGTCCATACAAGTCATCCAGGAACAGGATGAACCGAAGGTACTCTCCTACTGCATCTCATATAGGAATCACCCCATGAATCAGTAGCGAGAAGTCCTTGCAACCCGTGGATTTCAACCACGACAAAATCACAAATCAAAATAACTCTGGCTGCAGGCTAGAGAAATTTGACTAGTAGTCCTTCCGCTTATGAAGATCCACGGTCTTCACTTGCTCCATCTTCAATTTCCATATTCACGTATTTGCTGGTCGAGATGGTTTTCGAATATAATTCGATCCCGGACATTCCGAACCAACAATCATATTGGTCTGGTTTGATAGTCGGTGTTTTAACTATCAAATAACAATAGTGTGAACACAATGAGTTTTCTGATTCAGTACTTGGCACAACTCGACCTCTTTTAAAATATATTTAACCAAATTCCCTTTTAACTAACTTTAACTGATTTACTTTGATTGATTAACTCTAACTTGACTAACTCGACTTATTTAACTCGACAAACTTGACTTGATTACTCCTATTAACTAATACTCAACTTAACTCCATTCGGTCGACTCTAGATCGCAGCGATCACAATGGTTACGCCTGATTCCCTCAGGAAACATTCGACCACCGTAGGCTATCCGCAGCCCTATGAATTACGCTAGCAGTCGTACGCAATGGAACTCTTCCTGAATAATTACATTGACTAACTCTAACTATATTCAATCAACTTTAATTGGATAACAAATATTCGATGTAATTTGAAATCAATATTCTTATTCCTTTTCGAAAACTCATATTGAAATATTATTCAATTTCCAAACCTTGCATTAGAGTTCACCATCCCTCGTATAGGGTAAAACCAATTTCGACACCTTCCACTTATCCAAACTAATATCATTCTTTGGTAATAGTGTAGTCAACCAAGTTGGGGTATTTTAGTTACCTCTCAGACCTTGATTTGACGACGTTCTTACCTCTGAAAAATATTAGTTTGCCACTTAACCATTGATATTCAAATCTCGTTTACCACTTTGATTTCAAATCTAGTTTTACAACATCATTTGCTTTCATTTGAAATCCTTTCAAAAATCCTCTTACCCAATTCCTTTAATTAGGTAAATATTCACGAAACCCACAACTTCGCCCTTAAAGCATTGGTTCCACTTATACCCTTTTTGGGTTTATATAAAAATCCCTCATTATATAATATATTCCCATCTAT
The DNA here is from genome assembly GCA_030737875.1 of Allium sativum. Lineage (NCBI taxonomy): Eukaryota > Viridiplantae > Streptophyta > Magnoliopsida > Asparagales > Amaryllidaceae > Allium > Allium sativum. The sequence goes on along the minus strand of CM060916.1, from coordinate 740,802,636 downwards.
TGGCATTTTTAAAATAAATTTATCTTGATTTCCACCTTCCTATGATAAGACTTCATTGCTTAGATGTTGTTTCCAAAATCCATATACTCATATTCAACACAATCCAATCGCATGTATTTTCCCTTCTTTATTGAAATCCTTATTCCAATTACAACATTTTGCTTAATTCCATTTTCAACATTAGCTCATCATTTTGGTTTAAAACCCTTTTTAAACCTTTTTAAACCTTGTTTGGATTCCCTTCCCAAAGACTTATAAAAACCCATTAAGTATTTTAAACAACTCATTATGTTTTATTTTAAACCGTTACCAATTCTAACTAAGCGCAGTTGATTTTGTCAACCGTATATCTCCGTTAATAATCACTGAATTCTATTGGTCATTTCCCCCCTTTTAATTTGATTAATTAACTTAATTAATTTAACATCACCGTTTAATTGTTATAAAAACAATTTATTTAAATTTACCCACCCGTTGGTAACTTCTTGGGTTCTACTGCTTTCAACACTAGTATAAACCAATTAGATAATTTTTTCTATAACTCGATTAAATATATATATATATATATATATATATAATTTTCCATTTTTAATTACCTATATAAACTAATTGAAACCTTACCTCAGTTATAAAATGATTTATAACTTTTAAACCACGTCAATCCACTTGACGGTAGAACACGTTTAAAACAATATAATTTAGGCCATTCCTACCCATTTTCCCCAACCAATTCTGTCGATGGGTTTTAACCACAACAATGATGCATTTATATTCAACCATCAATATTTAACAAGTTTGGGTGTCAGTCGGTGTGGACCGTCCATATATGCACAACAAATAAAAATACAGTTTATTTGAGGAATCCAGTCGGATCCCTCCAACCTGTCCTTCTCTGCACCACAAATGTCAGTTGACAAAAATACACGAATAAATAAATTGATGAAATATAAATAACCGCAACCAATTTGCATCCATCGCATCCAATCAGCCAATTTAAACTGTTAACTGTAAAATATATTTTACTGTGAATGTACCACATCACAGAATTCCAGAAGGTGTGAGAATTAACTCACCGGTTCATTTCGGTTGACAGTGCGTGTTGTTTCATATAATTTTAAACGAGTTTAAAATTACATGAAGTTCCAATGAGCTCTGAACTTCTCCAAATCAGCTCCATCGCGTTGTATATTCTGACACGATTCCAACGCTTCTTATTTCACGAAATTCCGATAATCTATGAATGAGTTATGGTTATAACACATTTTAAACTTAAATGAATATATAATTAACTATATAATTAACTAAATCTAATTGCCTTTATTCAATACTAATCCTCGTTATTAACAAGATAACTTCTTAGTTGACCCTTGCTCAAATGAGACACTGCCATTTTAAGGAAATGCGATACCATCCGTGCTTCTGACCATGTCGTTCCAACAAGTGGTTCTATTTCCTATTTTCCTTACTAACAGACTGTGCCATTATTTAACAATTTAACGGTTGACCCATTAATCTAATACTTTATATCAAGGATGATCTTACCGATGACACCCAGGCACTTGCGAACGTTCCTCCACCCTTTTCATTACGAACTGATCTGCTCCATTTCTCCTTCCACATCCAACTCTTGCTTCAGTTCTTTTTTTTCTTTTTTAAAACAACTCCCCCCCCACGCACAGTAGCTCATTTCAACGTGACTCCACCACCAAAGATCCCACGCAAACCTCCTTCCCTGACCCTACTTCACTGTTACCCGCTCCTTCCTAAAACCGAACTCCATCACCGACTCACTCCATTTGTCCTGACGCTTGAGCTAATGTCGGAGCTGACACCAGAACTGACGCCGGACCAGGTACTCGAATTCAGAAGTGGGACTCGCGTTGTTTAATGGTGGAGAAGTCTCGGTTGTTTTTCCTTTATGCTGAAGGAAAAGAAAATGAATATACACGTGTATATATACTAAGAGGACGTTTGGGGAGTAATGCACCGGAAATCAATTTTTTATTTGAAACGTGATCAGCACGGATGGTAGCCTTGGGTATCACGGATGGTATTCTTGAGTAGCACGAGCGTACAGGACAGGAAAGAAAAAGAAAGCTATAGTTGGATAAAGAAAGGGATGGATTTATTAATAAAATAATACATGAAATTGCATCACGGAGTAATCGTGTTAAAACCCCCTATATATGATTGCTGTCTTCTGATAAAAAAACTAATCTTAGTGTAAAAAGGTATTCCGAACCTAATGGGACAAGTTTCGTCGAAATCCGAGGTCGTATGAAAAAATTTCCTTTATAAAACCAGAAATACACATGCGTTTAATTTTTTCACGGTCACCAGATAAATCAAATCAATTTGAAACTGGTATATCTTACAATAATTTGTTGATACGAACCCAACGACACTAGTTTCATCGCATTCTGAGGCTGTTCGTCCGGTAGGCTATTTTTACCGCGCATCGCACTACCCTTTTTGACACCAAATTATCCGGTCTCCAAAAATAGCAAACTATATACCTATCCTCACTCTAATCGACGATACGAACTCAACGGAACTGGTTTCATAGTCTAATTCCATCGTCTGCTCAAGTGACACTCAAATATCTCTCGATTTATTTAATTACGCACTATAGAATTTGATTGGGCGTTTACGGCTACCGTGGTCACATACGACACCGGTTTTCCATACAATTTGATTTTCTGACAATAAATTGGCGATACGGTTCCAATGAAACTGATTTCGTCGAAGTCTGAGTCCGTTTGCAAAACGGCCATTTTAAAGGTCGATATTTTAAATAACGATTTTCACAGCGTTTTTTTTTTCAAATTTTGATTTGACCATAACTTTCAAATTATACAACGAAATCTGAATTTTTCTCTTTCATATGAAAATTATCGTCAACACGCTTCCATCATTTCTTGTTTCACAGAAATCTGACTTATATCGAACTCTGAATTCTCAGTTGAGGTTCAAAACTCAAATTTACGAACTGCACGCCATTTTCAAACTTGATTTATAATTATAGAAATATATAACGTTTGAACTTCGTTTTAAACAACGAATTCAATATTAAATTCCATCGATGTTCCAAATAAAATATTTAAATCAAATAAATTAAATTATATATTTGAGTGCCGAAAACACGGGTCGTTACATTCTTCCCCCCTTAAAATAATTTCGTCCTCGAAATTGCTAAGGTAAGAAAGAACGTTACAAATCTATTAATTTCAAATCTAATTTTATTTTAAATTAGAAACCAATTCAATAAATAAATATTTTCAAAAATATCGAAAATTTTCTTTTTGTTCAAACAATTTCCCTGTGAGTTTTTAAATAGTTCAGCTCTTTCAAAAATCAAATATCCCTTTTCAGGATTCAAAACAACTTGTTTTATTTTCAAAGCAATTCAAAACAAAATCTTTGGTAGTAATCCGTCACTTAGAAATTGGAAATAAACACTGATGATGTGGCCAGCATCATCAGAGTTGCTTCCCAGCTATCAAAGTGAGTTCAATACTATATATAAATTTTCAAAATCATATTTAAACACTTTCTTTTGAAATTATTTCAAAATATCCACCTCAATGTTTGCAAAACAATTTAAAATCTCTCAGGATCTTAAAATTCTCATATATTCAACCCAATTCATTTGCAAACTCCTTTCCCGCCTTTAGGAATTTTAATTCCAATTCTACTTTTAATTTCAGATTTAATTAATCTGCTTTGATATTATACGAATTCTAATTGGTTATTTATATAACCACTTTAATTATAATCAACCAACACATCCAATATATATATTTTCTTTATATCAAAATATAATTTGGGTAAATTATTTCATTTATCCTCTTTTAAAACATACTGTGTCGGTTTATCATACTTGAGTGTTTAGAAACCCCTATCGATACAGTGGATCAACCCGATCGACCAGAATTCATAAACAACTCAACCAAATAAATCTCCACAATATAAAACAATTTTTATAAAATCTACAAATATGTTCACTCGTATATATGCACTCAAACTCAATCTAGGGTATTACTAATCCCATCTCTACTGAGTCACGCCACAGAGTCAAGGTAATCACTTAACCTTCAACTCTGATACCACTGTAACGACCCAGCAATTTTCGACCCCGAACATCGACATAAAATCACCATGTCGACTATTCAAGTGTCGAAAACACTGGATTGTCATGAGAAAGAAATTAGAGGGTGAGAATAGAAAGAAAGAAATATTAGAATAGAAGAAAGAAGAGGAACACATCAGAATCTCACAGCGGAACGAATAAATATAATATAACAAATCCTTTATACAAAAAACTGTATACACATACCAATCATCAGAGTATAACATATAACTGCTCAGCGGAAAACTATATGTATATAGCTAATGGTGAAGCCGCCTGCTTCTAGTTTCTGAAACTCCAAGCGAAACCTAACCTGGAACATACTCGGTCTGACCCGAGCACATTTGATTTAAAACAAAATACACCGGGTCAGTCTGGAATACTACCAGTGATAAATTCACATAACACAAACACACTTTGTTTAACTTTGGAAAATCCTTTCTGAAATCAAAGGATAATAGTAAGACTAGTCCACACATAAACCCGGACGGTTTTTACCATAATATAACCCAAAACAGATTTGAAATCATAGCTTGCTCTGATATTATCATAATGTCTAAATACAAATAAATATCAATTTAGAGGAACGCTTGCATCTCACGCTCCCCATATATAGTATACAATCAAAACCGTGGGCGCTTATTGGAAATAGGATTCCGACCTTGACAAGGTATGGGTCCACCTGCCGATAGTGTATCTCTAGAGGCGAATACACTGGGTTCAACAAGAACGTCTTGCAACCCGGCCCTCACATGACCGACCACTCATTTCGCTTGAGTGTATCGAATGTATATCACCGACGGTTGGGATCAGCAACCGCCTGCCCGAAAAGGGACAGCATCGAACATAGATTAAGAAGCAATAGGAATTTCTCTAGATAGGTGATCATACATCCTAATGGGAGCGACCCACATAGCCATGCTGCCTGCCCGATTTTTGTCATTTCCCGGTTGATGAGGTTTAAGGTCAGAACACATCTGGTCATCATACACTTTGGATGTCACATCATCAGATCCGCCAGATCACACTTGATTGACGTCCACCAAAAATACTCTAGTTATCTGGCTAGAGAATAACCATTTCTCCGCCATCAACTATGGTACGTTTGGAGAAATCAACGCGTGTAATTCCTTTTGGAAATACTCTGTCAGACATCCGTCCATACAAGTCATCCAGGAACAGGATGAACCGAAGGTACTCTCCTACTGCATCTCATATAGGAATCACCCCATGAATCAATAGCGAGAAGTCCTTGCAACCCGTGGATTTCAACCATGACAAAATCACAAATCAAAATAACTCTGGCTGCAGGCCAGCAAAATTTGACTAGTAGTCCTTCCGCTTATGAAGATCCACGGTCTTCACTTGCTCCATCTTCAATTTCCATCTTCACGTATTTGCTGGTCGGAATCATTTTCGAATATAATTCGATCCCGGACTTTCCAAACCAACAATCGTATTGGTCTGGTTTGATAGTCGATGTTTTAACTATCAAATAACAATAGTGTGAACACAATGAGTTTTCTGATTCAGTACTTGGCACAACTCGACCTCTTTTAAAATATATTTAACCAAATTCCCTTTTAACTAACTTTAACTGATTTACTTTGATTGATTAACTCTAACTTGACTAACTCGACTTATATAACTCGATAAACTTGACTTGATTACTCCTATTAACTAATACTCAACTTAACTCCATTCGCTCCACTCTAGATCGCAGTGATCACAATGGTTACGCCTGATTCCCTCAGGAAACATCCGACAACCGTAGGCTATCCGCAGCCCTACGAATTACGCTAACAGTCGTACGCAATGGAACTCTTCCTGAATAATTACATTGACTAACTCTAACTATATTCAATCAACTTTAATTGGATAACAAATATTCGATGTAATTTGAAATCAATATTCTTATTCCTTTTCGAAAACTCATATTGAAATATTATTCAATTTCCAAACCTTGCATTAGAGTTCACCATCCCTCGTATAGGGTAAAACCAATTTCGACACCTTCCACTTATCCAAACTAATATCATTCTTTGGTAATAGTGTAGTCAACCAAGTTGGGGTATTTTAGTTACCTCTCAGACCTTGATTTGACGACGTTCTTACCTCTGAAAAATATTAGTTTGCCACTTAACCATTGATATTCAAATCTCGTTTACCACTTTGATTTCAAATCTAGTTTTACAACATCGTTTGCTTTCATTTGAAATCCTTTCAAAAATCCTCTTACCCAATTCCTTTAATTAGGTAAATATTCACGAAACCCACAACTTCGCCCTTAAAGCATTGGTTCCACTTATACCCTTTTTGGGTTTATATAAAAATCCCTCATTATATAATATATTCCCATCTATTGGCATTTTTAAAATAAATTTATCTTGATTTCCACCTTCCTATGATAAGACTTCATTGCTTAGATGTTGTTTCCAAAATCCATATACTCATATTCAACACAATCCAATCGCATGTATTTTCCCTTCTTTATTGAAATCCTTATTCCAATTACAACATTTTGCTTAATTCCATTTTCAACATTAGCTCATCATTTTGGTTTAAAAACCTTTTTAAACCTTGTTTGGATTCCCTTCCCAAAGATTTATAAAAACCCATTAAGTATTTTAAACAACTCATTATGTTTTATTTTAAACCGTTACCAATTCTAACTAAGCACAGTTGATTTTGTCAACCGTATATCTCCGTTAATAATCACTGAATTCTATTGGTCATTTCCCCCCTTTTAATTTGATTAATTAACTTAATTAATTTAACATCACCATTTAATTGTTATAAAAACAATTTATTTAAATTTACCCACCCGTTGGTAACTTCTTGGGTTCTACTGCTTTCAACACTAGTATAAACCAATTAGATAATTTTTTCTATAACTCGATTAAATATATATATATATATATATAATTTTCCATTTTTGATTACCTATATAAACTAATTGAAACCTTACCTCAGTTATAAAATGATTTATAACTTTTAAACCACGTCAATCCACTTGACGGTAGAACACGTTTAAAACAATATAATTTAGGCCATTCCTACCCATTTTCCCCAACCAATTCTGTCGATGGGTTTTAACCACAACAATGATGCATTTATATTCAACCATCAATATTTAACAAGTTTGGGTGTCATTCGGTGTGGACAGTCCATATATGCACAACAAATAAAAATACAGTTTATTTGAGGAATCCAGTCGGATCCCTCCAACCTTTCCTTCTCTGCACCACAGATGTCAGTTGACAAAAATACACGAATAAATAAATTGATGAAATATAAATAACCGCAACCAATTTGCATCCATCGCATCCAATCAGCCAATTTAAACTGTTAACTGTAAAATATATTTTACTGTGAATGTACCACATCACAGAATTCCAGAAGGTGTGAGAATTAACTCACCGGTTCATTTCGGTTGACAGTGCGTGTTGTTTCATATAATTTTAAACGAGTTTAAAATTACATGAAGTTCCAATGAGCTCTGAACTTCTCCAAATCAGCTCCATCGCGTTGTATATCCTGACACGATTCCAACGCTTCTTATTTCGCGAAATTCCGATAATCTATGAATGAGTTATGGTTATAACATATTTTAAACTTAAATGAATATATAATTAACTATATAATTAACTAAATCTAATTGCCTTTATTCAATACTAATCCTCGTTATTAACAAGATAACTTCTTAGTTGACCCTTGCTCAAATGAGACACTGCCATTTTAAGGAAATGCGATACCATCCGTGCTTCTGACCATGTCGTTCCAACAAGTGGTTCTATTTCCTATTTTCCTTACTAACGGACTGTGCCATTATTTAACAATTTAACGGTTGACCGATTAATCTAATACTTTATGTCAAGGATGATCTTACCGATGACACCCAGGCACTTGCGAACGTTCCTCCACCCTTTTCATTACGAACTGATCTGCTTCATTTCTCCTTCCACGTCCAACTCTTGCTTCAATTTTTTTTTTAAAACACCCCCCCCACGCACAGTAGCTCATTTCAACGTGACTCCACCACCAAAGATCCCACGCAAACCTCCTTCCCTGACCCTACTTCACTGTTACCCACTCCTTCCTTAAACCGAACTCCATCACCAACTCACTCCATTTGTGCTGACGCTGGAGCTTACGCCGGTGCTGACACCAGAACTGACGCCGGACCAGGTATTCGAATTCAGAAGTGGGACTCGCGTTGTTTAATGTTGGAGAAGTCTCGGTTGTTTTTCCTTTATGCTGAAGTAAAAGAAAATGAATATACACGTGTATATATACTAAGAGGACGTTTGGGGAGCAAGGCACTGGAAATCAATTTTTTATTTGAAATGTGATCAGCACGGATGGTAGCCTTGGGTATCAAGGATGGTATTCTTGAGTAGCACGAGCGTACAGGACAGGAATGAAAAAGAAAGCTATAGTTGGATAAAGAAAGGGATGGATTTATTAATAAAATAATACATGAAATTGCATCACGGAGTAATCGTGTTAAAACCCCCTATATATGATTGCTGTCTTTTGATAAAAAAATCAATCTTAGTGTAAAAAGGTATTCCGAACCTAATGGGACAAGTTTCGTCGAAATCCGAGGTCGTATGAAAAAATTTCCTTTATAAAACCAGAAATACACACGTGTTTAATTTTTTCACCGTCACCAGATAAATCAAATCAACTTGAAACTGGTATATCTTACAATAATTTGTTGATACGAACCTAACGGCACTAGTTTCGTCACATTCTGAGGCTGTTTGTCCGGTAGGCTATTTTTACCACGCACCGCACTACCCTTTTTGACACCAAATTATTCGGTCTTCAAAAATAGCAAACTATATACCTATCCTCACTCTAATCGACGATACGAACTCAATGGTACTGGTTTCGTAGTCTAATTCGATCGTCTGCTCAAGTTACACTCAAATATCTCTCGATTTATTTAATTACGCGCTATAGAATTTGATTGGGCGTTTACGGCTACCGTGGTCACATACGACACCGGTTTTCCACACAATTTGATTTTTTGACAATAAATTGGCGATACGGTTCCAATGAAACTAATTTCATCGAAATCTGAGTCCGTTTGCAAAATGGCCATTTTAAAGGTCGATATTTTAAACAACGATTTTCACAGCGTTTTTTTTTTCAAATTTTGATTTGACCATAACTTTCAAACTATACAACGAAATCTGAATTTTTCTCTTTCATGTGAAAATTATCGTCAACACGCTTCCAGAATTTCTTGTTTCACAGAAATCCGACTTATATCGGACTTTGAATTCTCAGTTGAGGTTCAAAACTCGAATTTACGAACTGCACGCCATATTCAAACTTGATTTATAATTATAGAAATATATAACGTTTGAACTTCGTTTTAAACAACGAATTCAATATTAAATTCCATCGATGTTCCAAATAAATTAAATTAAATTATATATTTGAGTGCCGAAAACACGGGTCGTTACAATCTCATTCTCGAGTACATCACACAACGCAGTATCAATAAATCAACATCAGAACACTATTACACAGAGTAAGGTTGCAATTTTTTTATAAAAACAAAGACAACACAATTTCAAAGTTACAATTCAAGTTCAAGTAGTCATCAAATTATTTAATTTGAGCATGATATAAAGGAATAGCTACGTTAAAACATTAATACTAACACATAAGTTCTTCATATTACTACAAAACAACCTTTAATTTGAATATGTGAGTACATTAACATAATTTATCGGATTTTTACGGATTTTCTCATACTATTCATGTTAAAAATTGAAGAGCCTCCTATAAGCTTTTATTTCTCAAATTTAGTAATTTCTGAACATTTTTTAGATTATTAACCGACTCTATTTTCATATTATAGGTAAAGTCATTTGGTTTGCAAATAGAATATAACATGTATGGACCTCTCTCGATGTTGTTAATGATATGAATGTAAGGCGGATTAAATATTCTACAAACACGGGTATTTTATGGAAGTGTGGATATAACTTACGCGAACATCATAGAACGACATTGAAACTAACTCTAGTATTTATCTATTTACTATATTTAGAATCATATTCATCCATATGAACATAAATTAAATAATCAAAGCAATATTATTTATAATAATTTACAGAACGAACAAATAAGGCTGTATGATCAGAAGCAACAGTGTATTCGATGTTGAGATTAGAGGTTGATGCTCTCCATCCACCACAAAAGTGTAAGTCAATAATCCTACATATAGTTAGGATAAAGTCAATCATGATTTGGATCAGAAACTATATAACAGTTTATGAATTTGCATTTCTAATCAATATTACATTATGTAAAAAGATCTTTGTCAATAAAATAATAATATTTGTTATCATTGTTTTGTTAGTACATATAATTATATGTGCTATAAATGAGTAGCCGGAAGAGATTTAAACCACTTAGTTTATTTGGGACTATTACATCAACAAATGAAAAACTATTTACACCAATTTGGATTACTTCGGATGCACTGCAATCAATCAAATTATCAATCTAGATATTGAAAAACATGTAATGTAAGTAGGGAATGGAAAAACAGTTAACTATTTTATTTTTATAAAAATACATCTTTCTGAATTTAATTATAGTTATTACCAAGGCACAAATTAGTATGTATCCAAAATAGCAACTAATCACAGTGGATTTTACCATGTTAGATCTATGAATATAAATCGACGATGAATATGAAAAACACACGGTTCTTACTTTCCCGAAATGTAACAGAAGATAACAAAGGGTAAACATCTTGATTTAATCAGTCATTATAGGATATTACGTCGAAATTGTAAAACAAAATTAAAGCCGAAACAAAAATCATTAATTATTTCATCACAAAGCTACCATGGTCAGAAGTTACGATTAATAGTATTACATGTTATTATTGAGCGGGTGGATATTAAAACTGGAGAGTTTCAAAACAAATTAGTGGCAAAAAAGTATTGGGTTATAAACAAAGTATGTATCAATAGGGAATATATTCAGACCACAGAAATAATTTATGAACATAGGGAAATTTTCTTTATATTTGGAACAATTTTTTTCGTTTTTGGAGATTGAAATTATGCAAAAAGTAAATTAAGAAAGAAACTTATGAACGACGTATATAGTGAAGGAAACATGACTGGATAACAGAACCTAAAATATAATTACAAATTTCATTTCATATTTCATTAGTGATATAAAAGGAGTAATGTCAGAGGTAAAGGTAAAACCAAGCAAAAAATGGTTACTGCGAAGAAATCCTCAGTTTCATATTTCAAATACAAGAGAAACCTAAGAAATCCAAGTAAAAAAAAATTGTGGATAGAGAAAACTCCAGATGAAAGGTAGTTTTGTTATTGGTTATGTTTACGTACGCATATTTCACCAAAAAAATATTTAATCGTATGACAAACAACCAAGGTAAGCTTGTAGAATGACTGTATGTTGGTAAAACTTTTGTAGAGAAGACAGTTAAAAGGAGAAAAACTAAGCATATATATGAAAACTATGTATTATATAAATAAGATTTTTCAAACCAAAAATATATGTGTTTAGTCATTTTGAAAGGAGGATGGAACTTAATTTTAACACCGCTGAGTAGAAAAAGGCAAGCTAACGATTTTTGGTTATAAACAACATCAACCAAACTATTTCCATGCCTGTGTTTGAAGTAGTAATAACACAAACCTAAAGGAGGAAATGGAGAGCTAAAAAGCTTATATGTTTTGGACCAACATAGGTAATCCACTATATTTTCTTCAAATGCCTAATCCAAAAAGCATAAAATCAATTACCAATATTCACATTATCTCATTTCTTTCATAAACAATCTTGAAACTTGCTAGCAATGTCATCACCGAACATGTTCAGCAGTCTCATTACCGGGCATGTACACCACTAATTCATATGTTCCATTATGACAATCATATGAACTATTTTGCTCATTTAATTATCAACTTCATACGGACTGATGCTACAATTCAACCAAGTGTGCGAAATGATAAACAATTAAAACATATTGTGAATGCACACAGTTTATCAATGCAACTTGTGATAATAACCACAACAGTTTACAGACAGTTATCGTTATAGTTCATTGAATAAGAATACAAACATTGGTACATGCTGGTGGATTTATAAAACGGGATTGAATCTTACAACCCAATCTAAATGAAAAGTTTTTTAAAAAGACAGTAAATATCGGAGTTGAAGATCATGTGAAAAAGGCCCAAAATTAAAATGTTAAAACATCATTATGTGTACACGAAACAAAGTAATAGCACACGACGTTATACAAAAAGCATGCAACGATTGTTCAAATGAGGATTTTTGACAAACTGACAGAACAATTTTCTATCCTGAGATAATATGAACACATGACAAACAACATCATGGAAATGATTTCCACACTGTCGCGTTTATATAAATAGACGTACTACTTCACCTTATGAGTATAAGAATTGAAACCGTAAATTAGAAGATAATAATAATAAAAGGGAAAAAAATGGAGCATACTATAAATCAACGGAAGAGATAGCATGAACCAAAATATGATTTACAAACACCGCAGGACATCGAATTGCTGTTGCGAATTGAAGAAGATGGGCGGAAAAAATGGCGTAATAGTCTTGCAATTGGATCTGACTTTACTTCACAACCGGCTAATAAATTTAGGGCAGGATTACGACGAACGGATGGCAGTTGGAATTGAGGGATAGAAATTAGGAAAATGGAGAAAGTGAAAATAACGGTGGGTAACGGAGTTCTGTATTTTAAATTAATTTTACTCGATACTGGAAGGGGCCTCCATTGAACAACATGTCAGACGTAGTTAAAACAAAAAGGGTCCTACTCAGCCTTTTGTCTATTTTACTTAGGCAATAGATAGATTAATTTAGCATAACTTGAGTAATGTTTATGAACATGAAATTAGGCATATAATTCATAATGGAGAAAAAGGGGCATGAACACCTATAAAGACATAGGTAAAATTGGCTAATAATGGAAATGCCTAGAATTACAATAACTTGAAATTGTAAACCGCACTTAGGCACGAGGTTAGATTGCACTTGTGGTGGAAGTCTCTTCGGAACCGACCGGCATATCCAACGACCAGAAGTAGTGAATCTGATGTGGGAGGCCTAAGTGCACAAATACGAGACGTGCTAAGACATGAGATTAGGCCCGATTTGTGGAATAAGCCTGCGCGGACCCGCCCGGCATGTCCAGCATTCGCTAATTGTAGACTTAATGTGGGAGGTCTAGCATATTGTAACCATAAATGAATATATGGTAATAAACTTGAATACTTAACCTAGTGAAATTTATAGGGATTGTATGAACATGAACTTGAGTAGGGGTTGAGTAAATTTGTTTAGATAGTGGTGGATTAAGTAAATATGGGGTGGTGGGTAATATTTATATATATGCCCACAAAACTTAACCGGTTGAGGTTATGTAATTAAAGACACCTTTTTAGGTAAGCATAACCTATGGAAATATTAGGGTTATATAATTAAAGACACACCCATAGGAATGAGGGGGTTATGTAATTAAAGACACCAATAGGTATACATAACCTGAGGAAATCCTAGTGGGGATACAAGAAAAAGGAGAGAGTTTGTATCATCTTGTGTGGGGGACCCGTTTCAGTCAGTAGCCCATATAACGGTATCAAACGAGCACTCCGTCCTAGGTCAGAGAAGGGACACGCTTACTGGACTGGTTGTAAGAGATCAAAACTGGAGGACGGTGTGGGTGGCGCAAACCGACCAGGGACATGTGCATGCATGGGCCGGGTAGAGGGGGATAAGACGACCATGACACCAGTAGATATGGTTGTGCACATCAACGAAGGGTTGCCACTTTAGGAAAGTGATACCTCCTACTGTGGGGCCGGCACAGGGTATCTGCGGACTAGGGAGCCGATCAATTAGGGTAGTGGTTAGGATACATCGGGACGTATGCCTCTACCATCTTATAGTTGTTGGGATCATCTCATTCTGGTGATACTAGTACTTGTGCAGAGAATCATAGAACCTTTAGTGAAGCATATACGCTCTATCATGTTTACCTTGTCATACATGCCTTATATGTTGTTATCTCTCCCTTATCCACTTTATATGCCTATCATGATACTTTTACTTATTTACTTGCTAAAAGTGACTGGACTCGCCAGACTTTATGTCTGACCCTTTTTGTTTCCTCTTCTTTCTTCCGTTTCCCCCTAGGTTTTCAAGGTGGGAACACTCAGGCTTGACCGTGATTCTGCTTTCATTTTGCTGGAGCTGCTTAGATGTATGGATCAAGCTCCTATTCTTACTACTATGGCTATATTTTATTTTGGGAATTTTTCTTATTTTATGTACTCTGATGTTTTAAAGTACAAAATAGCAGTTTTTATGATGTAATGGTTTTTGTGTATTTCAGACATGTGATGTTTTTGAACCACGATGCTTTATGATTAATAAAGTTTTTAATTCCGCTGTCATTTTATATCTGTCTTGTAATATTTATGTTTCTGTTTACCTATAACGCTTCACGAAACTTAATGCATCCCCTTTGAGAGTGACATTAACGGACGTGGGGTGTCACACTTGTCGACAACTCAAACACTCACGAATATGAGTTACACTATAATTCATCAAAATGAAATCAAATCTCATAAATCGGGAAGTTCACAAGCAAACAAACCAATTCATCCAATGCATACACAACACAAAAGTGCCAAGGGCTCACAAACCAAGCTTATTAGCTTGATTACATGGATATGAGTTTGCAAGTATTCACCTTTGGTTGTTAGGAGCACAAAGATAAGCCAAAACTTAGCCAATTCAACTTCTTTTCGAATATAACTCATAAATCTTCAACCTATACACATACATATAGCCAATTCAACTTCTTTTAGAATATAACTCCTAAATCTTCAACCTATACACATACATATAAGAATCCTTAAAGTTAGGTATTAGGAATTCATAAGGATTGAAGAAGAGTTTGGTTGGAGAAGACAGAGATTCGGCTTATCTCTATTCTCCTTGAATACACATTTAAATCAATCTTACTAAGTGATTGGAGCTTAGAAATTTCCTCTTCCTTTAGGGCTTGGAAGTTAGGAATTTATGAGGAGTAATGAATGAGTGATAAATGAAGTAGGTGAGTGGAGTTATCATATAGGGGCTGTCTACTTTGGGTTAGTGGGCTAGTTCAAAATACTAAGCCCTACCCAAAGCCTCAAATTTCACTAACTCCAAACATATAGATGTTTACAGTTTTAAATATCGTAAACGACATTTTGAACTCAATCGAAGTGGTCCCGAGTCGTGATTCAACCATTTGCAAGAAGTGACATTTTGGACCTATATTAAATTAACGATGTTACATGTAAATAAATTATTCAAATAAATTATAGTGAAATATGCGGGTTGTTACAGACTTCCCCCTTAACGAAATTGCATCCTTGCAATTACTTAAGGAAAAACTCAAAAAGTAACCATGAGCATCATCAAGGTAGAAATTTTCCCAGTGTTCTAAACTTCCTTTTTATTGATTAACTAAATTTTTAGTGAGCTACCACATCGCGATCTTTCTTAAAATTTGATTTAATCATATTCAAAATCTACAAGATGGAATCTAAATCTTTCTTTTCCGTTAGAAAATTATGATTCAATAGATCCAGATGATTCTTATTTAAAAGAATTCCGACTTATATTGGATTCTATACATTCATTTAAACTTCAGTTCAAAAATCATGAAGTCCCGCTACACGGAGAGCTTATTTTGATTAAATTTAATTTTTTTTTTAACATTCACTAAGTTTATAAATTATAAACTTATTATAAATATATATGAAATATATTAAATCCATAAATTCACCTTACGAAGCTTAAGAAAATAAGTCCAGATGGTTTCGCTCAATAGATTCTCTATATTCCCAAGCACAATCATTAGGATTAGCGGACCATTGAACTTTCACAAATGGAACATATTTATTGCGAAGATGTTTAACTTCCATGGAAACAATACGAATTTTGCTGATAAGTTAGATTAGGTGAAATCTTGATTTCTTCCACTATATTTAGCTCAGGAATAGATTCATAATCTCTAAGACACTTATGAAGTTGAGAAATATGAAAAACATCATAAATAGTAGAGAACAATGCCAGAAACGTAAGACAATAAGCTAACAGGCCGACACATTTGATAATGGGAAATGAACCAATATATCTCGGTGCTAATTTTCCCGATTAACTAAATCACATTACACCCTTCATGGGTAAACATGAACAAACATAAAGTCTCCTACAAAAAAGTTTAATTTCCTTCTCTGGTTGTTGACATATGGATTTTTTCCTATTTTGAGCCACTTTCATTCTATGATGAATGAGAGGTCAATCTTTTTTTGTGGAATCACGAATAAAATCTGGACCTAGAACTAGGCTCTCCTCGGCTTCAAGCCAACATAATGGAAATTGGCATGGCCTTTCGTAAAGTGCCTCGAAGGGGCCATAACAATACTTGATTGGAAGCTATTGTTGTATGAAAAATCAAAAAGGGAAATATGATCTCCCTACTTCCACCAAAATCAAGCATATATGCACAAAGCAGACCTTCAAGAATTTGATTCACATGCTCAGTTTGTCCATCAGACCGAGGGTGATAAGTGGTGTTAAAATTACACTTCATTCCCAAAGCTTTTTGAAGACCCTTCCAAAACCCACTAGTAAACAATGGATCACGATCACTAACTATCGAAGAAGGGACCCTATGTAACTTAACAACCTCTTTAACATGAAGTTTGGCCAAGAGAGGCACAGTTCGATTAGAGCAAATGGGAATGAAGTGTGTGGATTTTGTAAGTCTATCCACAATCACCCATAAACTATCATGGCCAAAATGAGAATGGGGGAGATTATCAATAAGAGCCAAGACACATGATCCCACTTCCATACAATAATGTCTAAAGGGTGCAAAAACCAACCGGGCTTTTCGTGTTCGGTCTTAGCGTGTTGGCAAGTAATGCAACGCTTAACAAAGCTAGTGTTATCCAATTTCATTCCTACCCAGTAATAAGGTCGTTTCATATTCTTACACATTTTGCTACTTCTGGGATGAATGAAGAATTTAGAACGATGAGAATCCTTTAAAATATCCTTATGGAGTTCACAAAGGCTTGCCATAATAAGTCATCTGAATTTTCGAACGCCTCCACGAGTATCTATATCGAAATCTCTCAATTCATCAAAACAAGTGTTATCCCTAACACTTGGGCTTGGGTGAGCCAATTCGGGATTGAGCTTTTGAGCTTCATGAATGCAGTCTAAAAGGGAGGGATGAGCCTCAAGGCTACACAACATAAGAGTGTGACTCTTATTGGAGTCACGACTTCAAATCTCGCAAATGGATAAAGTTTAGAGATATTTTCACTCTAATATCATCATAGACACGATCACTTATTTCTTTCAGCTAAGGGCATCGACAACACGATTTCCCTTACTGGGAGTAAATAAAATTTCAAAATCATAAGAAGCTAGGAACTCAAGCCATTGTTGTTATCGCAAATTAAGTTTTCCTTTGAGAAAATAAATATTTCAATGACTTATGATCGGTGTAGAGAATAAAATTTTCTCTCAAAAGATAATGATGCCAAATTCGAAGGGCAAAAACAATATCCACGAGCTCTAAATCATGATTGGCATATCGAGTCTCGACTGCCTTTAGTTGTCTAGAAGCATAAAAAATCACATGCTCTATTTGCATGAGAAAGAAACCCAAACCAACATGGCTAGCATCACTATACGCTTAATAAGTCTTGGTTTCCTTTGGGAATCATAAGAATAAGAGCATAAGAAAGGGTTTCTTTTAGCTCTTGAAAAGGGGTTTACATTTGTCCGACCAAATGTACTTGGCTCCCTTCTTAGTCAAAGTAGGGAGAGGCGCGGTAATTTTAGAAAAGACTTTTATGAACTGACAATATTAACCTGCTAATCCAAGAAAATTACGGATTTCCATCACGCTCTCCAGTCTCTTCCAATTTTGAAATGCTTCAACCTTTGAAAGATTCACGGAAATTCCAAATTCGGAAATAATATGACCCAAGAATTTTACTTGAGATCGTCAAAAATGGCACTTGGAAAACTTAGCCTTCAATTGATTACTCGAATATGTTTCTAACACAATACAAAGATGGTTTTCATGCTCCTTCTCGGTTTTAGAATACAGAAGAAGATCATCAATAAAGATGAGCACAAATTGATCGAGGATGTTTTTGAAAACATGATTCGTAAGGTCGAAGAAATAATCCGGAGCGTTGTCAAAGCAAATGGAATCAAAAGCCACTTATAAGATCCATACCAAATATGAAATGAAGTCAAAGGAATGCTACCCTCCATAATACGAAGTTGATGAAACCCGGTAGCTAAGGCTAGTAGAGAAAAGACTTTAGCACTAGTAAGTTGATCGAATAACTCATCAATTCATGGCAGAGGACATTTATTTTTGATGGTGAGATCATTAAGCTTGCCACAGTCGACGCAAAGCTTAAGTGTGTACCATTCGACTTCTTCACAAAGATTGCAGAAGCTCCCCAAGGTGAGGAACTAGAGCAAATAAACTGCTTCTCCTAAAATTCGGATACTTTCTTTCGCATCTCTTAATTTTGCTCATTAGATAATTGATAAGGAGGACAAGTAATAGGTAGAGATCCAAGTGTTAGATTGATTTGGACCTCGATTTCTCGCTTAGGCGATAATCCTAACACAGGCTCAAATATGTCGGGAAATTCTCGAACAACATGGATCGAGAAATAACCTCCTCCTCATCATCGTTTTCGTCATCTCTTGTATTTAGAGTATACAAGGAGGCCACTGAATCTGAATAAGAATCCCTAAGTACAATAGAAATCTGATTAACAGATCGAGGATGTCGAAGATGGATAGTTCTCTCAGGACATAGTACATGTAACATCCCAGCTTTTTCAGTCATTTAAATGGGAATATTTAAATCTGTTTAAATATCAATTTGGTAATATAAATGGATTTTATATTGAATTTATTTATTTAAAATGGAGTTCGAATATATATATATATTTATAATATAATTAAAACGAGCTTGAAACGAAGGCGTAGTTCGTAATTTACGTTTCAAACTTCAAATGATTATACCGGATTCAATATAAGTCGGAATTTTGTGAAACAAGAAACTTTTGAATCTGTTTGATTATATTTTTCAAATAAGAGAGAAAAATCGAGATTTCATCGTATGAATTGTAAGTTATGTCCAAATCAAATTTTCAAATAGTCACTATGGAATAGTTTTTAAATTATAACGATTTATTTATAAATATAGAAGGTTTTTTATATAAATAAAGTATCGTTTAATTCGAATTTCTGAACGTGGAGTTTGCAATTGGTTTAAGTTGAAGTCGTACGTTATTCCATTTGAATATATTTTGTTATAATAATTTATTATAATTTAAATGGAATTGTTTTGGATTTAGATATATTTTATCGATATTATATAGGCCTCAGAAGTGATTATTTTTCAAATGACCTCCGTTTTCGACTAAATAAATTTAATTGGGATACGTATTTTCAGTTTGAAGTCAAACGGAGTTGCTTTGTCGGTGGACAAGATTTAAATGTGAATCGATAAATAAATTGAATACAAATTAAAGCCGTTTTTGCGGACGGAGTCGAATTTGGACAAAACGAGTTTCATTGGGTTCATAGCGTCAAGGCATAGCGGTACGTTTATTTTCATTTAGTTTGAGGTTCGTATGTTGCGGTGGATCATAACATTACAAAAATGTTCCATTCAATTTATACAATGCAAAACGACATATAATAGGACTTCATTTTTTGATTTCTTTTATAATACATGCTATTCTCTGGACAACAATAATCTCCCATTTTCTCTTTTCTTCCAACATAATTAACGACAAACTCATATTAAACATTAACGCATTTCTTCCACGGCCTAAATTAATAATCGAAAACATAAAGTTAAACCTTATGCGATACCCTATATACATTATTTTCAGCTACCCTTGCACATGCCATTGTCCCCCTAAACACAGTTGTGTTTTCACTTCATCAAGCTCATTCCGTCCTACGTACCCATATGCGAAAAGAAATTCACACAGTAGGCACATGCTAATGTATATATGATTTAACTTCGTTATTATCCAATACCTTTTCGCTTATGTATATAAATATAAATTTGCTCATGCAAAGCCTGAAGGGAACTAAACATGCAGAATACTGAAAAGAGAAGACATAAAAATCAATGGATTCGATTGGAAGCCACACAATATCTTCTACCATGCTTCTTTCTTGTCTAAAAATGTAGGTACACTGTGCCGACCTAAACCTATTCTATGTTGTACCGTATGGAACATGCTGTTGTTCTTATCATCTTCAATCGCGTGAATATATACACAGCGTCTCCTTCCTTATTTCTTTGTTTACCCAGAAATCAAATATGCTGCCATCAAATTTCAACCGAAAGCTCCTTCAAAGATAACTTCAATTAAAATATAGCAAAGGCCTTCGTTCCTCTTCATGCCAAAACCCAACTTATCTATTTAATAAATAAAAAATGTCCTTCTCATTTCAAAACGTGGCTTCACCAACAATAGTAAGTGGAGCTGGGTTCAACAACAACTTCAGATGGGTATGGGGTGCAACAACAAGGGAATGGATGGAGGTGTGAAAATAATAATAATAACAACAACAACAAAAAATGAATGGTGGGAAGAAGAAAATAGAAATGTGGGGGAGCGTACGTGAAGCAGCATGAAAGGCTTTGAAAATGTTCAAATGGGGTACTTTTGTGCATGCGTTTTGGGTAAGGGACAAACATGGAGAAGCTGTGACATATTTTTGGAAGTGGTAGCCGTATGGTGGTGCCATAATGGTGGTGATGTGGCGCTATCAAGGGAAATTGGTGTTTTACAAGGGAGCTTCCATTTGCGTGGGAATGGTAGTGAAGTAGCGTACAGATGGGGTATAATCGATTCAAATATACATGGTGAGGTCAATATTAAATAAAAGTGGGAATAGCCAGTCCGAAATATACACACGTAGAGACAAAGTTCGAAGTTCATGTCAACTGGATGGAGCCTCGCGAGAGAAGCAGCGGATGGAGTTTGGGAGCTCACGGTTTGGAAACAGAAGGAAGAGAAGAAGAAGCGGCTATAGTAATTTGAGTGCCTGACGTCAGAAAATGTTTGTCACCTTTTTAGTTTATCTTGACTAATTAGGATTATCTAATGTCTTATCCAATGTTAATCGGCCTAATAGTATAACGTGGCCTAGTATTTATTTTTCCTAACCATATTTTAACATAGGACCGATAACTGAATCATACAACTACTTCTACAGACTTGTTTGTAAAATAAGAAGATGATTTTGGCCCAAGATCTAGAATGTAAAGTCTGTAAGAATAAAGATCAGAACGTCCCATTTATTTTTACAAGTAGAATTTAGAATGCCAAGTTTTAGAACATGCTCAATTATATATATACTTTTTAAACATACAGTTAATTTATTAAATTAAGATCTAATTAAAAGTTAGTTTATTTAAATTTCAACCGTAACCTGAAATGTCTGTAACGCTCTCATATGTTATCAAAATCATATCAACAAGGAGCGTTGGACCCATATCGGCGGACACAACATTATAAAGCTAATTTGAACAAAGTTGGACACAGCCGATAATTTTAATTAAATTAGACGATTGTTTAATTTAATTAAAATCAACCTTTTCAGCGACAGATGTAATCAAGGTGAGTTTAACTCACTCAGTTTATCCCGTTTATATTTTATATAAGCTGGGTTTAGAATTTGTGTGCAATGTTTGCTAGTGCTGGATGATTGGGTGATTGTTTGCATGGATATTGAATATTTTAATGCTCATTGATTGAATTAAATGTAGTTTAATTCAATTAAATAGTTATTTTAACGATTAGATTTCAAACGAGGTAACTTACCTTGTTGGTTATGTTTATAATAATATAAACGTATTAAATAAATAATTGAACGTTCGATTGATTTTTATAAATTATTTGTTGACTGTTATTTGTTGAACTGATATTTCTGTTTATCGTGACGAATAAATATATTGTCGTATTGAATTTGAGGTAACCCATTTGATGCAGGGAAAGACAGGTTGGAGGGATCCAACTGGAATTTTCAATATGTTGTTTACTTATATAAAATGTTAATCAATCTAATTGATTGTTGAATCAAAATTCAACACTTGTGTGATATTAACCAAGGGTGATAATGATTGAGTAATTATCGGCAGACGGCCTGAGAATGAACCGTTTTATTAAGATTGATTTACCGTTAGGCAACAAAAATGAAGTTATAAAGTTTGTTTTATAACTAAAGACAGGTTTTGAAATCTGTTTTATATAGATTATTTGTAAACGAATGTTTATTAAAGAAAATGAATATTTATTTTATCTAATAATTATAAAATGTGTATATAAATCGAGATTCGTATGTTAAAGAGTTTTTATAAGCAAACAAGAAGAGATTAACCACATGGTTAAGGATTTAATTAATTGTTTCAAATAAACCATTAATTGAGATTATTTAATTTAATTATATTGTTAATTAAATTAAATGAACTAATTTAAAATTGATTTTATTTTAAAAGAAAGGACTAATAGGAATTGATTAACTGATTAACCTTGTTTTCAAATGACTAAGTCAACTGCTTGAACAAGAATCGATTATTAAAACAATTATTATATTGTTAATTTTTATTGAAGTTAAGTATCACTTTAAAAACAACCTTTTAAGAAAGATTAACTATTCTATTAATAGTTAATAATGAAGTAAATTGTTTGATTCAAAGGACATTAGATAATTAACAAGAAGTTGACTCGTAAACGAGATTTTTAAATGAAGTGTAATATGAATTTATAAATGACTCGATAGACAGGTTTTGAACCTGTAGTAGCGATTCCGAATGAAAGCAAGTTGTTTTGATATATCAAGTCTAAATTTCTATAAAAGAAATAATATTAACCTTTAAAGGGAATAAAATTTGAAAGTAAACCCATCGAGACAGAAATGGTTATAAAGGAAATGGAGTTGATCAAGACCTGGTTTATAATTAAAAAGAATCCTATATAAGTATTTTTATGAGTTAGACTTTTGATCCAAATTCGTGAAAGGCATACAAATAAAAGGAAAGTTTAAACAAGAATGAATATGAGTTGAAATCGAACAAGAAGCTTCAGTGGATTGAATCTGATTTTAAAGGTGAAGGTAAAATGATAGGATCTAGTGATAAATGTTTTAGAAATGAAATGGAGTTTAATTTAAACAAAATGAAGATAAGTGGTTATAAAAAGAAATTCTATGGTAAATAAAAGCATTGAATATTAATTGGAATGAGGTTTCATTGATAAACTTCTATCTATTTCAAAGGTAAGAATGTTGTCGGCTCAAGGTCTGAGAGGTAAATAAAATACCCCAACTCGAGTGACTTCATGATTATCCAAGGATGGTATTAGTTTAGAAATGAGGAAGTTGAGAGAATTAAATAATATTTCTGTGAAGTATATTATAAACTATAATTCGAAGAATTATAAGTTGAATAATTTGATTTGGCAATAAGAAGTGAAAGGGCGGTATCCCAAATGTTGGGAGATTTAAAAATTTAATTAACAACTGTTTAACTAAAGAGGCCAAGTGATGCTGTATACTTGACCAATGAATCCACTTTATTTTTCTATGGATGATGGTTGTTTAATTCAATAGTTAAATCACCTACTATCAACGTCTGGCCAAATCGATTATTGTTATGGAAAGACCGAGATCGATTTTTATTCGAAAATCATTCCGACTAGCAAATACGTAAACATTGTAGATGTTTAGAAGCTGATCAAGATAGAGAAATTGAAGAGCGTGAATCTTCATAAGCGGAAGGATTGCTGTTGAACTTCTCTGGCTAGCTACCAGAGGTTTTTAAACTGTGACTCGGTCATGGTTGAGATTTTGCGGATTGCAAGGACTTTCTCGTTATTGATCCTTTGGATGCAGTAGGAGAGTGCCTTCGGTTCATCCTGTTCCTGGAAGACTTGTATGGACGAGTGTCTGACAGAGTATTTCCAGATGGTCACGTACATTGATTTCTTCAAACGTGCCTAAAGTAATTTTGAAGACGTCAATTAGTGATTTGATGGTTCTGACGATGTGGCATTCAAAGTGATGTGCCGATCTAAAAAGGTAGGTAATCGTATAAGCGTCATCAACCGAGAATTGACAAAAATCGGGCAGGCAGCATGGCTAAGTGGGTCGTTCCCATTAGGGTGTATAATCACCTATCTAGAGAAAATTCATTTCCTTCTTCAATCTATTTCGATGCTGTCCCTTTTCGGGAAAACGGTGGTTTGAGCCCAACCATTGGTGATATACATTCGGTAGACTCAAGCGAAATGAGTGGTCGATCATGTGTAGCCGGGTTGCAAGATGTTCTTGTTGAACCCATTGTATTCCCCTCTAGAGATACAGTATAGGCAGGTGGTTCCATACCTTGTCATAGTCAGAATCCAATCATCATATGCGCTCGCGGTTTTGATTGTATACTGTATATATGTGGAGCGTGAGATGCAAGCGTTCCGCTAGATTAATATTTATTTGTATTTAGACACTATTGTAATATCAGAAGATAATATATGATTTCCAAATGTTTTGGGTTATCGTAAGGTAAAAGCCGTTCGTATTTATGTGTGGATTTGGCCTTACGATTATCCTTTCTTTCAAAAAAGAATTTTAACTTTAAAATCAAGCTGGATGTTGCTTGTAAACATTGTGTGTTTCTCACTTTGGTTCACCAGACCGGTCCAGCGTTTGAAATGCTCGGGTTAGCCCGAGTTTCGCAGGTTCAGGTTATCATATACTATGAAGTTCAGAGATGAGCTGGAAGAGTCCAGACGTATTAATATTTATTCCGTTGTGTATTATATGGGGACAGGACATTAAAACTGTCCAGATTTGTCTGTTGTACTCTGATGTATGTTAGTATATTCATTCAAGTTCTTTATAAAGATTATTTATATATTATATTTTGTTCCTCTACGATGTAAGCCTCAGATGTTGTTGTGATGTTCGTCTTCTTATTATTCTTTTCAAATATTTCTTGCTTTCTTATCTCATCCTCTAATTTTTTTCTACTAAACTATCTGGTGTTTTCGATACTTGGTTTGACAAGTAATACGGGTTTTATGTATTATTGTTAGAATTTGGGCGTCGAATTTTTACTGGGTCGTTACAGTGGTATCAGAGCTATTGGTTTAGTAATAACCTTGGCTCTGTGGCGTAACTCGATAGAGATGGGGTTAGTAATACCCTAGATTGAGTTTGAGTGTATATATGATAGAGCGTATTTGTGGATTTTATATATAAATATCTTGTATTGTGTTGGTTGATCCGTTCAAGTGTTGGGAAATCATATTGAACTGGCAATTGACACAATATTATTTTGTAAAATAGGTAAATGGAATAATTTTTCCCAAATTATATTTTTACAGAAAAAGAAAATAATTTTCTATAGTATAATAATATATGTTGGTTGTTTTGTTTGATTGGAATTCAAATTAAATTATGAAATGAAATTGAACTGATTGGGAAGAAAATCAATTAGTGAATTGATTTGGATATGAAATTGAAACTTAACCTGGTTAAGTAGAATAAATGGAAGGAATAAAATAAATTTGGAATTGGAAATCGAATGGATAATAATGGAAATCAATCGAATATTAATTCATTGATATTATTGTATGTTAAACCAAAGTGAATGCAAACTAGTAAATGCCAATGTTGAATATAATTCAATGATTTGGTTGTTTGTTATATGGATGTTGGATTGGTTGAATAAAATTTATCAAACGGGCCAATAAGAAGTTGAATGAATTGAAACTAAATTCCAATATAATGAATTGGAATAAAATCACTTTGAAGTGAAATTGAATTATTTAACCTTGAATTGTTATTTGTGGTGTAAATTGAGATAAGTGCAGATTCCAAAAGGCTACGGAATTGATTTGGTTAAACAGATTTGAAGTACAAGTTGGAAGACGAAGAGCAGTTAGGTGATTGCTTTGAATTTGGAGTTAAGTTACCCGACAAATAGGTAAACCTTAATATTATTAGTTGGTAATTGATTTTATACCCGAGTCGGGTAGCCATTTGGCTCTGCATTTTCTTTTGGAGAAGTTGAGTCTGGAGTGGCGTTTGTAGTTGTTGTGATCGAGCTGTGCAGAGGAAGTGCTGGCGAAATTTTCGAAAATTTTAAAGAGTTGAATTTATATTGATGATAATTCTAAATGATTATTTTGAAAACGATTGGGTTTGGAGCGTTCTTCTTAATTTGTAATTTCGGGTAGGAAATTCTTTTATGGGGGGAAGAATGTAACGTCCCAACTTTTTCGGTCATTTAAATGGGAATATTTAAATCTGTTTAAATATTGATTTGGTAATATAAATGGATTTTATATCGAATTCATTTATTTAAAATGGAGTTCGAATATATATATATATATATATATATATATATATATATATATATAATTAAAACGAGCTTGAAACGAACGCGTAGTTCGTAATTTACGTTTTAAGCTTCAAATGATTATATCGGGTCTGATATAAGTCAGAATTTTGTGAAACAAGAAACTTTTGAATCTATTTGATTATATTTTTCTAATAAAAGAGAAAAATCGAGATTTCATCGTATAAGTTGTAAGTTATGTCCAGATCAAATTTTCAAATAGTCTTTATGGAATCATTTTTAAATTATAGTGATTTATTTATAAATATAGAAGGATTTTTATATAAATAGAGTATCGTTTAATTCGAATTTCTGAATGTGGAGTTTGCAATTAGTTTAAGTTGAAGCCATATGTTATTCCATTTGAATATATTTGGTAACAATAATTTATTATTGTTTAAATGGAATTGTTTTGGATTTAGTTATATTTTATCGATATTATATAGGCCTCAGAAGTGATTATTTTTCAATTGACCTGCGTTTTCGACAAAACAAATTTTATTGGGATACGTATCACTAGTTATTGCTAGATTTTCAGTTTGAAGACAAAGGAGTTTTTTTGTCGGTGGAAAAGATTTAAATGTGAACCGATAAATAAATTGAATACAAATTAAAGCCGTTTTTGCGAATGGAGTCAGATTTGGACAAAACAAGTTTCGTTGGGTTCATAGCGTCAAGGTGTAGCGGTACATTTATTTTCATTCAGTTTGAGGTTCGTATGTTGCAGTGGATCATAACATTACAAAAATGTTCCATTCAATTTATATAATGCAAAACAACATATAATAGGACTTCATTCTTTGATTTCTTTTATAATACAAGCTATTCTCTGGACAACAATAAACTCCCGTTTTCTCTTTTCTTCCAACATAATTAACGAGAAACTCATATTAAACAATAACACATTTCTTCCATGGCCTAAGTTAATAATCGAAAACATAAAGTTAAACCTTGGGCGATACCCTATATACATTATTTTCAGCTACCCTTGCACATGCCATTGTCCCTCTCAACACAATTGTGTTTTCACTTCATCAAGCTCATTCCATCCTACCCATATGCGAAAAGAAATTCACATAGTAGGCACATGCTACTGTCTACATGATTTAACTTCGTTATTATCCAATACCCTCTCGCTTGTGTATATAAATATAAATTTGCTCATGCAAAGCCTGAAGGGAAATGAGCACGCAGCATACTAAAAAAAGAGAAGACATAAAAATCAATGGATTCGATTGGTAGCCACACGATATCTTCTGCCACACTTCTTTCTTGTCTGCAAATGTAGATACACTGTGCTGGCCTAAACCTATTCTGTGCTGTACTGTATGGAACATGTCGTTGTTCTTATCATCTTCAATCGCGTGTATATGTACACAACGTCTCCTGCCTTATTTCTTTGTTTCCCCAGAAACCAAATACGCTGCCATCAAATTTCAACCGAAAGCTCTTTCAAAGATAACTTCAGTTAAAATATAGCAAAGGCCTTCGTTCCTCTTCATGCCAAGACCCAACTTATATATTTAATTAATAAAAAATGTCCTTCCCGTTTCAAAACGTGGCTTGACCAACAACAGTAAGTGGAGTCGAGTTCAACAACAACCTCAGATGGGTACAGGGTGCAACAACAAGGGAATGGACAGAGGTGTGAAAATAACAACAACAACAACAAATGAACGGTGGGAAGTAGAAAATAGAAATGTGGGGGAGCGTACGTGAAGCAGCATGAATGGCTTTGAAAATGTTCAAATGGGGTACTTTTGTGCATGCGTTTTGGGTAAGGGACAAACGTGGAGAAGCTGTGACATATTTCTGGAAGTGGTAGCCATGGTATGGTGGTGCCGTAACGGTGGTTATGTGGCGCTATCAAGGGAAAGTGGTGTTTTACAGGGGAGTTTCCATTTGTGTGGGAATGGTAGTGAAGAAGAGTGCAAATGGGGTATAATCGGTTCAAATATACATGGTGAGGTCAACAGTAAATAAAAGTGGGAATAGCCAGTTCGAAATATATACACTTGGAGATGAGGGACAGAGTTCAAGTACATTGGACGGAGCCTCACATGAGAAGCAGCAGGTAGAGTTTGGGAGCTCGCAGTTTGGAAACCGAAGGAAGAGAAGAAGAAGAGACTGCAGTTATTTGAGTGCCTGACGTAAAAAAATGTTTATCACCTTTTTAGTTTATCTTGACTAATTAGGATTATCTATTGCCTAATCCTATGTTAATCCGCCTAATTGTAAAACGTGGCCTAGTATTTATTTTTCCTAACCCTATTTTAACATGGGACCGATAACTGAATCATATAACTACTTCTATAGACTTGTTTACAAAATAAGAAGATGATTTTGGCCCAAGACCTAGAATGTAAAGTATGTAAGAATAAAGATCAGAACGTCCCATTTCTTTTTTATAAGTAGGATTTAAAATGCCAAATTTTAGAACATGCTCAATTATATATATATACTTTCTAAACGTATAGTTAATTTATTAAAATAAGATCTAATTAAAAGTTGGTTTATTTAAATTTCAACCGTAACCTGAAATGTCTGTAACGCTCTTATATGTTATCAAAATCAGATCAACAAGGAGCGCTAGAGCTGTATCCGCAGACACGACATTATAGAGCTGATTTGAACAAAGTTGGACACAGCCGGTAGTTTTAATTAAATTAGACGATTGTTTAATTTAATTAAAATAAACCGTTTTAGCGACATATGTAATCAAGTGAGTTTAACTCACTCAATTTATCCCGTTTATATTTTATATAAGCTGGGTTTAGAATTTGTGTGCCATGTTTGCTAGTGCTTGATGATTGGGTGATTGTTTGCATGGATATTGAATATTTTAATGCTCATTGATTGAATTAAATAAGTTTAATTCAATTAAATTAAATAGTTATTTTAACGATTAGATTCCAAACGAGGTAATTTACCTTGTTGGTTACGTTTATAATAATATAAGTGTATTAAATAAATAATTGAATGTTTGATTGATTGTTATAAATTGTTTGTTGACGGTTATTTCTGTTTATCGTGATGAATAAATATATTGTCGTATTGAATTTGAGGTATCCCATTTGATGTAGGGAAGGACAGGTTGGAGGGATTCAACTGGATTCCTCAATATGTTGTTTACTTATTTAAACTGTTAATCAATCTAATTGATTGTTGAATCAAAATTCAACACTTGTGTGATATTAACCAATGGGTGATATTGATTGAGTAATTATCGGAAGATGGCCTGAGAATGAACCGTTTTATAGATTGATTTATTGTCAGGTAATCAACAGAAAAGAAGTTATAAAGTTTGTTTTATAACTAAAGACAGGTTTTGAAATCTGTTTTATATAGATTATTTTTAAATGAATGTTTATTGAAGAAAATGAATAATTATTTTATCTAATAATTATATAATGTGTATATAAATCGAGATTCGTACGTTAAAGAGTTTTTATAAGCAAACAAGAAGAAATTAACCAAATGGTTAAGGATTTAATTAATTATTTCAAATAAACCATTAATTGCGATTATTTAATTTAATTAGATTATTAATTAAATTAAATAATTTAAAATTGATTTTATTTTAAAAGTAAGGACTAATAGGAATTGGTTAACTAATTAACCTTGTTTTCAAATGACTAAGTTAACTGCTTGAACAAGAATCGATTATTAAAAACAATTATTATATTGTTAATTTTTATTGAAGTAAATTATCACTTTAAAAATAATCTTTTAAGAAAGATTAACTATTCTGTTAGTGGTTAATATTTGTTTGATTCCAAGGATGTTACATAATTAATAAGAAGTTGACCCGTAAACGAGATTTTTAAATGAAGTGTAATATGAATTTATAAATGACTCGATAGACAAGTTTTGAACCTATAATAGCATTTCCGAATGAAAGCAAGTTGTTTTGATATATCGAGTCTAAATTTCTATAAAAGAAATAATATTAAACTTTAAAGGGAATTATGTTTGAAAGTAAACCTATCGAGACGGAAATGGTTATAAAGGAAATGGAGTTGGTCAAGACCTGGTTTATAATTAAAAAAATATCATATATAATTATTTTTATGAGTTAGACTTTTGATCCAAATTCGTGGAAGGCATTCAAATAAAAGGAAAGTTTAAACAAGATTGAATATGAGTTGAAATCGAACAGGAAGCTTTAGTGGATTGAATCTGATTTTAAATGTGAAGGTAAAATGATAGGATTTAGAGATAAATGTTTTAGATATGAAATGGAGTTTAATTGAAACAAAACGAAGATAAGTGGTTATAAAAAGAAATTCTATAGTAAATAGAAGCATTGAATATTAACTGGAATGAGGTTTCGTTGATAAACATCTGTCTATTCCGAAGGTAAGAATATTGTCGGCTCAAGGTCTAAGAGGTAAATAAAATACCCCAACTTGAACGACTTTGTGATTGTCCAAGGATGATATTAGTTTAGAAACGAGGGCGGTTGAGCTAATTAAATAATGTTCATGTGCAGTATATTATAAACTATAATTCAAAGAATTATAAGTTGAATAAATTGATTTGGCAATAAGAAGTGAAAGGGCGGTATCCCAAATGTTGGGAGATTTAAAAAGTTAATTAACAACTATTTAACTAAAGAGGCCAAGTGATGCTGTATACTTGACCAATGAATCCACTTTATTTTTCTATGGATGATGGTTGTTTAATTTGATAGTTAAATCACCGACTATCAACATCTGGCCAAATCGATTGTTGATATGGAAAGACCGGGATCGAATTTATATTTGTAAACCATTCCGACCAGGAAATACGTAAACATTGAAGATGTTCAGAAGCTGGTCGAGATGGAGCAATTGAAGACCATGGATCTTCATAAGCGGAAGGATTGCTGTTGAATTTCTCTGGCTAGCTACTAGAGGTTTTTAAACTATGATTTGGTCGTGGTTGAGATTTTGCGGATTGCAAGGATTTCTCGCTATTGATCCTTTGGATGCAGTAGGAGAGTGCCTTCGGTTCATCCTGTTCCTGGATGACTTGTATGGACAAGTGTCTAATAGAGTATTTCCAGATGGTCACGTACATTGATTTCTTCAACGTTACCAAAGTATTTTTTGGATGTCAATTAGTGATTTGACGGATTTGACGATGTGGCATTCAAAATGGTGTGTTGATCTAAAAAGGTAGGTAATCGCAGCCTCAAGCGTCATCGACCAGGAAATTGCAAAAATCGGGCAGGCAGCATGGCTAAGTGGGTCGCTCCCATTAGGGTGTATAATCACCTATCTAGAGAAAATTCATTTCCTTCTTTGATCTATTTCGATGTTGTCCCTTTTCGAGAATACGGTGGTTTGAGCCCAACCGTTGGTGATATACATTCGATACACTCAAGCGAAATTTGTGGTTGGTCATGTGTGGCCGGGTTGCAAGATGTTCTTGTTGAACCCAGTGTATTGCCCTCTAAATATACACTATTGGCAGGTTGTTCCATACCTTGTCATAGTCGAAATGCAATCTCCAATAAGCCCCCCCCCCCCCCCCCGGTTTTGATTGTATACTATATATATGTGGAGCGTGAGATGCAAGCACTCCGCTAGATTGATATTTATTTGTATTTAGACACTATTATAATATCAGAAGATAATATATGATTTCCAAATGTTTTAGGTTATCGTAAGGTAAAAGTCGTCCGTATTTATGTGTGGATTTGGTCTTAAGATTATCCTTTCTTTCGAAAAGTAATTTTAAATTTAAAATCAAGCTGGATGTTGCTTGTAAACTTAGCGGGTTTCTTACTCTGGTTCACCAAACTAATCCGGTTTTTTAAATGCTCGGTTTAGCCCGGGTTTCGCAGGTTCAAGTTATCAGGTACCGTGAAGTTCAGAGATGAGCTGGAAGAGTCCAGACGTATTAATGTTTATTCCTCTGTGTATTATATGGGGATAGGATATTATAACTGTCCAGATTCGTCTGCTGTACTCTGATGTATGTAAGTACATTCATTTAAGTTCTTTATAAAGATTATTTATATATTGTACTTTGTTCCTCTGCGATGTAAGACTCAAATGTTGTTGTGATGTTCTTCTTCTTATTCTTCTGTTCAAATATTTCTTTCATTCTTATCTCATCTTCTAATTTCTTTCCACTAAACTATCAGGTGTTTTCGATACTTGGTTTTTGGCAAGTAATATGGGTTTTATATATTATTGTCAGAATTCGGGCGTCGATTTTTACCGGGTCATTAAAGTACACGGAATCCATAATAGTGAAGCCAATCCATTCTGAAGGTATTCCAAAGCCTAAATAGCGCATCACATACAAATTGGCTCGAAAAGAATAACCACACAAAATAATCTAGACATCTTCACACAATAAACTAAGTGTCGCGGATCCACCGACCGAATTTGTAATTTTTGGTGAAGTCATCAAACACAACACATCCAAAGAATAATCCTGAACAATTTTCTATGATATAAAAGAACGGGATGCACCCGTATCGAAAAGAACTCGTATAGGATGTCCATGAGACTCAATAATTCCACTAAGGATAGAATGAAAACGACCTTGACCGGAAGAAGTGTTGCTAGGGTCTTGCATGGCATTTAGCTTTCCCTCCTTCCCCTTGGACGTTTGAGACACGAAGATGCTTTATGACCTGGAGCCTTGCAGTTATTACATGTGCAGGGCTTTGGGCACTTATTTGCATAATGATCATTTCATCCACAATTAAAGCTTTCCCCTCGATTAAAGTTAGAAGTCTTTGCTTCGGAAGCCACTTGCTTTCTTTTTTCTTAGGATAAAAATTGGATTTGTTTCCGGAATTCTTCTACTTATTAAAGTTCTTCTTCGAGCCTTCAACCTCCACATCACCCTCCTTGTCGACTTCCTCAAGGCGAAGCGCAATATCCACGAGTACATCAAATAGCTCGGCTAACTTAAGAATTAAGGCCTTCTTGAGATTTTTGTTAAGTCCATACACAAAACTCTGACTCTTCTTCTTGGCTACTCAAACCCGTATTTAGAAAGAGGGTTAAATGATGCAATGTACCCTGCCATAGTAGATTTACCTTGAATAAGGTCTTTAAAACATTGCGCTAATACTATTTTCTCACCAACAGGTACAAACTTTGCTTCGAACCGTTCTTGGAATGCTCCTAAGTTAGGTCTTTCTCTTGAATTTCAGAGATCATGAGCTCATACCAATCAAGTGCTCGATCTTGAAACATATTAGAAGCCACATGAACCCGATGCAAGTGCTCAAGATTCATGCAAGAAAAGATGAGGTCGCACGATTTAATCCAATCTTGAACTTCCATGATGATTTCAGAACCCTTGATAGACTTTCCACCAAGTCTAGTGAAATCGCCACATAAACTAGCAAACCCATATTTGGGATGTGTAGGCATTGGAGGGGTTCCTGCCGCTTGGGCATTTGTCGCTAGATCAAGAAGCTATTGCACTGTCAGAAACGCTCCTACCATAGGAAGGGAACTAGATGGACCGACATTTGTGCAGATATGCCTAGACATTTCTCTTCTATAAAAAGGAAAAAAATGTTATTCAAAAAACAAGTTCCAATAAATCCATTTCAAAAAACAAGTAATCACATCTTAAGATAGGATATAATGGCACTAAAGACTCAATCTAGATCGTATAGCATGAATCCTAAGAAGACTTAGGACATTATTCTTATCAAAATATTCTATATTGTTCCAACGATTTGTTTTAATACCGAGTTGCGACTCCCCACCTCTATACTCGCGTTAGCCAAGGACATTACAAGTAATGTTTTCAACTAATCCAAAGAATAAGGCTGTTTAGGAGCGACCATCTATATAATAGGTTTGAATGAATGTTAAACATGTCAGATAATGTGGTCTTACATTTCAAATGTCAAAAGGAAATCCAACACATCTAATTTAAGTTCAAACCTACTACACATTGGATATATATAATTCAGAAACAATATAACCAGAGTCCAACACAAATATTCACATTACTAAGGCAGAAATATCTATGAATATAACACATACGTATGTGTTTACACAAAGATAGTGGTCATACTTGATCCACTATGCTACAAAATATTAGGTACAAAGCTACACATAGTAATATGTACATCCAATGAGTCCCTATCGCATATACATAAATCCAAATTTTACAACTCGGAAGTAGTTAGCCCAAAAATGGAGGATAGTCCATGTTGGAGTCAAGATGAAGCACCTGAAATACCTTGGTCTGACCCGGCTATTATTTACACGAAGATAAACAATAAACGGATCAATCTAGCTATCCTTATCTCATAAACTGGGATATAATAAGAGATATAACAGAAAATGACATATATGTAATAAAACAATGTTCACATAAGAATTTTAAATCCAAAAATGTCCACATAATATCTCAAGGAAATTTAAGTGCAACAATAGAATATCCCGTTCTAAATTATATGGCTACCCGAAAGAAATGATATCACCCATCAAGTCAACGTAGGATTGATAATATGTTATCAAAACAAATCAAATTGATATCAATATCATATCACGAAATTCCAGAAATCAACAAATAGAAACCCAGAATATCACAAATAAATGGGGAAGACCTATCTGAAGATGGGAGCATGTAAACTCCCAGGCAGCCCAAAAGCTCGCTAACATGTGTATCACAAATGAGACACAATCTCTAGGTAGCTAACCTATAGTTATGAGCCTATAAACTCAAGATGGAAGCCTGTAAACTACCAGGCGGCTGGAGAGTTTGTCTATACAGGTCACAACCGCACCGGATCTGAAGATTATAGAAAGCACACATCCACAAAATGAACCAAAGTTCCTCAAAATGATTCTAAGATCATAAAAAAATGTGAAACAAATTCCACAACCCAAAGGTGTCACAAAAATCTAGTCTAGATCTTAAAAACATCACAACCAATCAAGAATAGCATAACACACAATATGTTAATAAACTGACGTGCTTAGCCAAATGTACCATAACCACTAACGTAACTCGAATGTTTACGAACAAGATGTATAGCCCACTAGAAACGCAAGTAGGTCATTTCCATATTTTTAAATTGAACGAGTTCAAAAAATTAACCGTCGAAGCAAACACAAGCGTTTCGATACCACTCGTTTTACTAAGACGTTTAATTGGATTTCTCATACGAGTGAGGAAAAGGTTTTGATATATATAAATATACACATACTAGTAGGTTAGAAAACAATTTATAAAACAACTTTATAGAATAAAAGTAGTGTTAGGGATTGTTATGAGTAAAATATTTGGTATCTACTAATAGTATAAAACCTCCATATATTTTTGAAGTGGTTAAAACTCACAAATACGACTGTAAAACAATCAGTCATGGAATTCACGTTTTAGCTAACGTAAATAAAATTTCATATATATATATATATATATATATCGATTATAAATTCTTTTACTATGAATAAAATCAAAAGTCTGTATAATCGAGTTGCAGAAATTCACGAATTAAAGCAATTGAGAAAACAAAGGAAAAGAGTAAATGAGCCGAAACCCGGCCGGGAAGAATCCTAGGCTAAACTAGACTATTGACCGTGATCTCCACTGGTCAACAGTAGAAAATATGATTCAGTCGACCGAATTTATTATTTAGTCAGCTGAATCTATTTTCCTGAAACTCATATTTATTTTCTTAACTTTTGTCGGCTGAATCAGAGATACTCTTTTTTTTATAAATTCCTACATGTTAGTCGGCTGATGGGTGATATTCTGCCTGTGGAGTTAGTCCAAGGCATATGCATGCCTAGGCTTCATATATTCAATAGATCACACTTTATACATTCAATCGATCACAGTTGAGCTCGGACGAAACATGAAGTCTTAAAACGTTATCCAAATGGTAATGAAGCCTCCAAGGCTCATCGGAACAACTCAAACACTCACAAATATAATTTACACTAGAATTCATCACAATGGAATCAAAACTCATAAATTAGGAAGTTTACATGCAAACGGACCAATTCATCCAATGCATACACAAGTCAAAAGTGCCAAGGGCACACACTAAGCTTTTTAGCTTGATTACATGAACGTGAGTTCGCTAGAACTCA
The DNA here is from genome assembly GCA_030737875.1 of Allium sativum. Classification (NCBI taxonomy): domain Eukaryota; kingdom Viridiplantae; phylum Streptophyta; class Magnoliopsida; order Asparagales; family Amaryllidaceae; genus Allium; species Allium sativum. The sequence goes on along the minus strand of CM060916.1, from coordinate 740,765,856 downwards.
CCGTTGGTTGTTAGGAGCAAAGAGATGAGCCAAAACTTAGCTATATCAACCTCTCTTTGAATATCTCCTGAATCTTCAACCTATACAAAAACACATAAGAATACTAAGAGTTAGGTATTAGGAATTAATTAGGATTGAAGAGGAGATTAGTTGGAGAAGATGGAGATTGAGCTTACCTCTCTTTTCCTTGAATACACATTTAAATATATCTTCCTAAGTGATTGGAGCTTGGGAATTTTCTCTTCCACCAGGGCTTGGGATTTAGGAATTTACGAAGAGCAATGAATGATGATAAATGAAGTGGGTGAGTGGAGTTATCATATAGGGGATGTCTACTTTGGGTTAGCGGGCTAGTTCAACAAGACTGTAACGACCTGGGATTTTCGACTCCGAAAATCAACACAAAACTACCATGTTGACTATTCAAACATTGGAAATACATGATCATTAATAGAAAGAAAGTTAGAGGGTGAGAATAGATAAGATATAAAATTAGAATAGAAGAAGATCACCACAGAACAGAATCAGAATAATACGAATCTCACAGCGGAATAAATAATATATAATATATAACATAGCTTTGAAATAAAACATTATACAATAACATTATCAGAGTACAACACTTACACACAGCGGAAATAACAATAGCTATATAATCCTGAAGCCTCCTGCTTCAAGCTCCTCCAAGTATATCTGTAAAGACCTAAACTACTTGACTGCCCGTACACATTTTGGCACCCAAGAGTTTAGGGAAAACAAAACAAAATAAACTCTGGGTCAGTCATGGGACTGGTGTGAGTAAACTCAAATCATTTGGATTAACTTTCCAAAATCCTTTTCAAAAGAAAAAGTAATCATAAGACCGATCCACACATAAATACGGATGGTTTTTACCTTACGATTACCCAAAACAGTTTTGAAAATCAATACTTCTCTGATATTATAATAATGTCTAATCACAAGTAATTAACAATCTAACAGAACGCTTGCATCTCACGTTCCACATATATAGTATACAAACAAAACCGCGGGCGCTTATTGGAGATTGGATTCCAACTATGACAAGGTATGGGACCACCTGTCGATAGTGTATCTCTAGAGGCGAATACATTGGGTTCAACAAGAACGACTTGCAACCCGACCCACACATGACCGACCACTCATTTCGCTTGAGTGTATCGAACGTATATCACCAACGGTTGGGAGCTACCCACCGTTTCCCGAAAAGGGACAACATCGATAATAGATAAAAGAATGAAATGGATTTTCTCTTGATAGGTGATATACACCCTAATGGGAGCGACCCACTTAGCCATGCTGCCTGCCCGATTTCTGTCATTTCCCGGTTGATGAGGCTTGAGGTCATAGCGTATCTTTTCACAGATCATACATCCATTTACTTTGAATGCCACATCGTCATACCCGCCAAATCACAAATTGATTTCCCCAAAAATACCACGGGTATAAAGCTAAGAGAAACGAATTCCTCCGCCACCAAACGTAAGTACGTTTGAAGAGATCAACTTACGCGATCCTTTAGATATACTCTATCAGACATTCGTCCATTCATGTTGTCCTGGGACTGGACAAACCGAAGGCACTATTCTTTAACAGAATAGCCCTTGCATAACTCCGTCTTCAATTAACTTCATCATAATTGATCGCAATGCCAACGTCCATACAGAGTGGTTTTCAGATAAAAATCTGATCTCGGTCTCTCCATATTGATGACAGAAAAATGGTCAAAAACTTCGATAGTCGGTGATTTAACTATCAAAGAAAAACAGGTGTGCAAACAACGATATTATTTCCAGATGGAAATTCTATCGATCAATCAACATTCAACATTTATCTTTCTTAATTCATCCATTTTCCCTTTCTATATATTTGTAAATTCTTATTTTCTAAATTTAGAAAATATACTTTATTAACATTGGAAACATTTCCAGATTTACTCCCTTTTCTTGTTTTCTAAATTAGAAAGCATTTCAGATTCTTTTATTAGAAAAACACTTCCAAAACTACTTTGTTGGATTTAACAGATGTTTTAAATAAACATCACAAAGCCATTTCGAACCATTACACTTATTAACTAAATTCACTTAACCAACTTCCTCTATCGAACCTTACCCATCCCTTAGTTAAAACAAAGTCAATCAAGTTGGGGTATAATTACCTCTCAGACCTTAACTGAACAACATTTCTAACCTCGAAATAGACAAAGTTCACCTTTTAAACCTTTAACAAACTTCCTTACGTACTCGGATTCTATTTATGAACCCACTTCTTTATTTTAAAACATTGATTATAACTATAGCATTATAATCCCTTCTTCCTAATTATCTAATTCAAAATATAACTTTTATTCCTTAATTTAACTAAATAACTAAACCACTAATTTATTAATAAGTAAATCTTAATTAAAAACGGAAAGTAAATATTACTTTCCGAATTCGATATAATCGAATTTAATGTATAACTCTCCTTCGAAAAGTCTCTATTCGATAACTTTTTTCGAATAAACTATATTCGATAACTTTTCTTCGAATAACTATATTCGATAACTCTCTCCGAATAACTATATTCGATTAACTCTCATCGAATGTTTTACATTCTATAAATCTCCTTTCGAATAAACTTTATTCGATTAACTCCTTTAATTCTATTTGAATAAACTATTTCGAATAACTCCTTTAGATTAACTCGGTTTGATTAACTCATCTTGACTAACTCAACTCGATTAACTTAACTGGATTAACTTACTTGATTAACTCAACTTGACTAACTCAACTTATTTAACTCTTATCTAATAACTAATATTCGATTAACTTATATTTGAATAACTATGTCCGTTTTAACTTTATTTCAAATAGTTAATATTTAATTTAACTCCATTCGCTTGACTCTAGTTCGCAGCGATCACAATGGTTACGCCTGATTCCCTCAGGAAACATCTGACCGCCGTAGGCTATCTGCAGCCCTGCAAATTACGCTAGCAGTCGTACGAAATGGCGACTCATCCTGAATAACTATGTTTAACTAACTCTATCTCAAATAACTATATTCGAGCAACTCTAATTGAATAACTAATATTCAATTTATCCTAATTCAATTAACTCTATCTGATTAACTCTAACTGATTAACTCTAACTGATTAACTCCTTTGATTAACTCTACGTTTATTCAGTTTCAAATATCGATGTTGAAATTGATTATTACTTCTCTATATAAGTCCTGACTTATATATTCTATTTATCCAATGATAAACATTTTATTTTATTTATAAAATATTATTCATAAATTTATCTTCTCAATCTATCGGTCAGAATAGATTCTATTTAAAATATTTGCTTAAAATCCATATCATGTTATACCCGTGTGCGAAGCACGGGTCTAAACCTTTCAAATGTAAAATTCTCCTTTATACTATTCTATTCACTTTTCAAGTATTCCCTTTTATAATCTATTTATTGACCAAATAAACCCCTTTTTTATAATTCTATTTATTCTATAAAATATTTTCTTTTTATATAAAATCCATTGATTTTATAAGTAATTCCTTTTATAATCTAACTATTCCCTTTCTATTTATTTTACATTCTATTCTATTCATTTTCAAATAAATATCCCTTTTCAATTCTATTTGTAAATAGTTTACAAATATTTCTTTTTCAACTCTATCTATTTGATTAACAAATAAGTATTCCTTTTTAATCTATTTATTTACTAAATAAATAGTTTTCTTTTTATAAAATCTTTTGATTTTATAAATATTTCTTTTTCCATATAACATTGAAATTTCCCTTTTTAACATTCCAGTATTCCTTATGGTATTTTAATGTACCATATAAAAATGATCGGTATCACTCCAACATACAAAATCAACAACAAATTTCATCTCACATCATATAACACAATATATGAAAACAATAAAATAAATGTTGAGGAATCCAGTTGGGTCCCTCCGACCTGTTTCCCTGCATCCACAGATGTTAAAGAATAAAATTAACATCAATCTCATTTTACTATGAAATATTCTGCTAAACAGAATCAATATATGATTTACGATTTATATCTATATCGTTATCTATATTTTCAATCAACTGACTAGCAGTTCAACCAAACAGCCAACACACAGCAAACAACCATTATTTATAAATTCTAAAAATATTTTATAAAAATATAAATTGAGTAGAGTTAGTGAGATTTACTCACATTGGACGGTTATCGTTAAATAACGATAATTGGTCATTGATTCGATTCAGGCGTTTAATTTCACCATAAATCCAAACGAGCCCCAGTTCACTCCCAGTCAGTTCCATGGTGTTGCTCTCGCCCATACGATCCCAACGTGACTGACCGTTCGAAATTCTGATGCAGTATGTAGAAGTTATTCAATTTACAAGTTGTGAACATTATATAAATTTAATATAACTTTAATTTATTTAACCGGGCTTTTACCAAATCAAAATTCGGCCCACACCCTTGCGCAAGGCCCATGCCCCCTCCATCCTTCTTCCACGATACAAAGTCCTGCTCCTCCTTAGACATTGCCGACATTCCAAGCTCTAGCTCCTCTTTCTCAACGTCGTTCTAATTGAAACAACTTCCATTCTTCATCTCTTCGAAAGTCGCTCCTCCCCGTACCCTCGAGTTCTAACTCGCACCTTCTTCTCACTCGACCCGTGTCAGACTTCCACCGCTTTGCTCCAGTAACTATCGATCAAAACTTCACCGCACACACTAAAATCTTGTGTACTAGTGCGCTTTCACCCCCACAAACCCAAGTCTAACCTCGGTTTTCTCAAACAATGCTTCCATCTCGCGAATCCGTCAGCCCTAGTTGCCGCAGTTGAATTTCGATTGTCTTAAAACATAACCGAACCCAAAGGAATTGGTATAGAGATGAAGGAAACCACTCAAAGAACTGAAATATACAGGGTTTGGAATTTATAAGATTTTATTTTGATTTCTATGAATTTTTAAAGATCGATCATTTATTAGAGATGGAAGAAAAATTGTGGCGGCTCATGTTTTTGACCAGAGAAAGATTTTTCTTAGGGTTAGAAGGATGTTAGGCTATTTATAGGTAGATTATATTATTATTTTTATTCGATTATTCTATTTTATTTTAAGCAATCGTTGTTTGTATTCGTCCTCTAAAATTCTTGTGATCACATACGATATCCAAAAATCACAAAACTGGACATGCAGCTACAGTTCGACATTGCAGACCCAACGAAACTGGTTTCGTCGACTTTCGACTTCGTATGCTCACACAGCGTATTTTTAACCGTCAAAATACTGACTGTTTTTCACATTAAAATCCCGTATGGCCACATACTGACTCCAAAAATCACGGAAATTGAAATCTAACAATATTTTGACATTACGAATCCAACAAAATTAGTTTCGTCGAAAACTGAGTTCGTTTGCAAAAGTGGCTATTTTTAAAGCTCAAAATAAACCATATAAATATTTAAATATATTTAAAAACATTTAAATTTAATATAAATAAATTAATATTATCGTATATATTCACATACACTATCATACGGCTTCAAAATATACCTATCTGGATTTATAACTCGATAGTTCAAAATCTCAGATCATATCGATATTCAATTTATATTGAAAATCTTTTTATAATAAAATAAATCGTTATAAATTATAAAGGAATTCCATAGCGACTTTTCTAAAATTTGATTTGGACATAAATCAAAATCTACACAGCGAAATCCCAATTTTTCTCTTCCATTAGAAAAATACAGTTCGCCAGATCCGAACATTTCTTGTTTCACAGAAATCCGACTTAAAACGGCTTCTGTATATTCGTTTAAAGTTAAAATCGCCAAATTACGAACTGCCGCGCCATTACGAGCTCGATTATAATTATATTATAATTATACGTTCAACTGTCGTTCAAATAATATATTCGTTAATATAATTCAACTCTAAAGTGAATTATATATTATAAACGATCTAATTCACACAATATTGGGAATTCAGCTATTTCGACCATTTTGAAAATAAATATATTATTCTGTTATTTATATTAATTAAATATAAATATTATTTAATTCAAGTTATCGATATCTCTAAATCGATATTTAATAATTAATTAAATTAATTATTTCACTGTAAAAATACGGGACATTACAAAGACCAAGCCCTATCCAAAGCCCCAAACTCACTAACTCCAAATATATTGACGTTTTCAGTTTTAAATATCGTTAAAGACATTTTGGACTAAATGGAAGTGATCCTAGGTTGTGATTCGACCATATACGAAAGGTGAAATTTTGGACCTATATGAAATTAACGACGTTATATTTCAATAAAATATTTAAATATATTATCGTGAAAAATGCGTGTTGTTTCAAACAACATGTAAACGTAGTAAAGCACATAGAGGTTGATGAGTGCATTTCTGCAGAAGATGAAGCAGATTAGGTTGATGACAGATGATATGATCTTCCGAAACAGAGACATTGAAGGGGTGGAAGCCCTTCGTCTTGATCCATTGGTTATTTCGGACTTGATTGGGCTGACCTTGGTACGGAAAATCCTTGTGGACAGCGGGAGCTTCGTAATATTTTGTTTAAAAGGGCTTATGACCAGATGAGGGTGGAAGCAAATGATTTGAAGTCGTGCAAGGGAAGAATACATGGTTTCAATGGCTTAGCAAATGAACCGATAGGGATGGTGGAACTACTATAGAGTTAGGTGAAGGTGACCGCCGAAGAGTGCGGATTCTCCCATTTCTTGTTTGGATGTTGACTATCCATTTAACGCCCATTTGGGTCGACTGGCCCTAACTAAATTCTCAACATGCATAGCTCCTTGGTGTTAGCTCTTGAAATTTCCGACTAAGGAAGGAGTTAGAGTTGTACAAGGAGACCAGGTAACCGGGTGAGAATGTTACTTGGCTAAGTGGAAGAAGGCCCATGGCAAAGAGAAGGGAGAGGCTGCAGATAATTCCTCTCTCGGTAAGGATGTTGCCGCATAGCAAACAAAAGGGAAATCCTAGCTTGGACCGTCTAGTCCCTAGTTCGAGGATATTGATCTAAGAGAGGACGAGGAGCCAGGAAACCGAAGGGTGACTCCCAGTGAAACTACGGTGGAGATCTCGGTCGATAATGACGAACCATCTAAGTCTTGAAGATCAGATCTCATCTAGACCCCCTCCGAACGAGAGAACTGAGTGATTTTCTCCACGCGAACCTTGACATGTTTGCATGGACCCATGCTTACATGTATGGGATATCCAAACATTATGAGCCATTCGCTCAACATTGGACCAAGATATGTGTAACACCCCGTAATTTTAAAATATTAAAATTAACAAATTTAAGGGCACTTAATTTTTAGAAGATGAATTAAGTGAAATGGGTTACGCCATTGTGTTCGACTTGGAATTCTGCTTGAGATAGAGTCCGAGTTTGCATAAATCGGGCTCCGCAGGAAGAAGTTATGGAGCTTAGAAGATTTCAAGTTTAAACAGAAATTAAATTAAATAATAATTAATAATCTAAAACCAGTTCGAATTTCAAAATAGTAGAATAAGGCTAAGTGTGAAATTTCCCGCTCAGGGGTGTCGACCCCCCCAAGGGGAGTCGACACAGGTGTCGAACCCCCTATAGGGGTGTTGACCCCCCTATAGGGGAGTCGACCCCTATCGGCTAGGTTGGGATGATATGTTCGGGTGACAATTTTTCTGATTTTAGGGCTTATGTGGCTTCATTTGGTTGGCTGAGTGATGTGTCATTGTGAAATGGATGGTTTAGATTGATCCTAAACAAATATAAGGGCTCTAATTAATCCTACACATCTATATAAACACCCATAAAGCTAAACCCTAATCTAAACTAAATTCATTCATAAGCCGCCTTGCTGCTGCATCCTAAACTAAGCTAGTCTCTTCTCCAACGAATTAAAGCTTAGAAATTGTGAAAAGGGATTCTAGAACAACAACGAACGAATATATTCTTTCTTCTATCACCGTGAGTACAGTTGCTTTCACAAGATAATTAATTAAAATAATTATGATAAGTTGTGATCTGGGCTGTATGAATATGTCTGTTGACTCATATGCTATTAGCCAGTTCTGTTATCATCTATTTTGTTAATACATTCCAATTTGTTATCATGTGCAATTAGATTCATTTTATGATGTTAATTCCTATGTCTAATTAAATATGCTTGATTAGATTCATCTGTGCAACTTATGTTTATCTATGCAAGTTATGCAAGTTTATTTATGAAAGTTTATATGCAAGTTATGTTCATCTATACAAGTTATGCAAGTTTATATGCAAGTTATGCAAGTTTATCTAGGAAAGTTTATATGCAAGTTATGTTCATATATGCAAGTTATGCAAGTTTATATGCAAGTTATGTTCATCTATGCAAGTTATGCAAGTCTATATGCAAGTTATGTTCATCTATGCAAGTTATGCAAGTTTATATGCAAGTTATGTTCATCTATGCAAGTTATGCGAGTTTATATGCAAGTTATGTTCATTTATGCAAGTTTATATGCAAGTTATGTTCATCTATGCAAGTTTATGCTTATATGTTTAGATCCATGCCAGTTCTTATGTTTAGATTTATGTCAGTTTACATTGCATATGTTAATTGGATCCATCTTATATGCTAGTTCACATTTGTATGCTTAAATAGATTTATGTTGTTCTATGCCAAGTTTGTGTTACACATGCTTAATTAGATCTATATTGTTTTATGCCAGTGTGGATGTCATATGCCTCTTTCTTTCCTTTTCTTATGATTAGGATAACAGCGAGCCTAACGTATTATGTGAATTATACGTACGAACGATGTGGGAACGTTGGGGAATAATTTGGGAAATATTAAATATTGGATATTATGTAATTGGCATAATTTGGTTAGTAACCATGTAATTAACTTGAGACATAAATTGGTATAGTTTCTATACATGGAAATTATGGACATAATTTGGACGATAATTATGAACATAGCTTGAATTGGAAATTATGGACAATTTGAAATAAGGATGTTAATTCAAATTGGGGTTGAATAATAAAACGAGATAATGAACATGCCTAACCTGAGGTTAGATTGAGTTGCGGTGTAAGACTGCCCGGAACCACCTGGCACATCCAGCAACCGCAACAACAGGTTTAATGTGAGAGGTTAGTGCATCAAACCCAAAACCCAAGGTTAGAATGAGTTTACGGTAGAAGTCTGCCTGGAACCGCCCGGCACATCCAGCAACCGCAAAAAACAGTTCTAATGTGAGAGGTTGGTGCATTAATAAATCAATTAATGCAAATGAACAGACATGCTAAGAATGGTAAGGTTAAGTAACATATGAATAGGCGACACTTAACCAATACAACATGTTAATTAAACAAATGGGTGGGGTTTGGTTAAATTGAGAACACTTAACCGTTATAACATGTTGATTAGGATACCATAGTAACGGGGACCCATTTCAGCATTAACCCACATTGATGTATCATGGTACCCTGAAATAGGCAGAGTGGGACACGATTACTGGGCTGATTATAAGCGGTCAAAATAGCGGCGGGCGGTGCATCAGTGTAGGTTTTGACGGAGTACGGGCGTGCACGTGCTCCGGAGTGGAAATAGAAGGCACTGGGAATCAATAATTATACACTGTGCATCTTGAATTGTGTCGGGTTGCCATTATAGGGATTGATACACCCCACGGTGGGACCAGCACATGTATCTACAAACAAGCATGGCCGAATGACACAAGTAATAAATACACACGAGTTAGGGAGCTGATCGAATAGGGAGGGTAGTGGGTACAACTAGTGGAGATAGGGGCAGGCGGCACCTATGATAGCAGCTAGGGGTACACGAAACTACCATTATTATTATTATCATTATGATTAGTAAGAGGGATCAACTTTCAGAGTAAATAGGGTTGGTGCAGTGTAGTAATTATCCTATAGTGATTAGAAGCGCAATCAACGTTTATCTTATTCATCTTGCTTACCTTGTCATACATGCTTATGTTATAGTCATTTCTTACTTTCCAGTTTATGTTCTTATCCTATTCTTTAATAATTATATTGTTAAAGTTACTGGACTCGCCAGACTTTATGTCTGACCTCGTTTGTTTCGCCTCTTTTCTTTCTGTTTCCCCCCCTCCCTAAGGTTCTCAGGGTGGGACTAGTGGAGCTTGACTTGGATCGCTTTCTCTCTCTTTTGGAAGTGCTTGGATTGCTGAAAGTAAAAGTTTAGCTTATCTTTTTTATGGCTATTTATGTTGGGGTTAAACTTTTTGTTTTATGTACTCAGAAAATAATTTGTCAAGATGGATATTAAGTGTACTTGGTTTTATTGTTGGTTTTGGTGTTGTAACCAAACTATTTTTCCGCTGCAATGAAGTTGTTTTATAATTTTAAAGTACCAGTATGTGTATCTGTCTAGTTATATTCTGTTCTATACACTTATAAGTTATAATACTCCATGAAAGTTATTGCATTCCCTTTGTGAGTGACATTAATGGATGTGGGGTGTTACACGTTGTATTAGAGCTGAAGGTCACTAGAATAGATAAAAAAATTTGAAAATCTTTTTCAAAAGCATTTTTAGAAAGAAGTATTTTCAAAAACATATTTTAAAGAGAGTACTTTTAAGAGAAATGTTTATTATGAAAAACATAATCCCCAAAAGCCATATATCTTTCTTTCGATTCTTTGCTTCGAATCTCTCTCTTTTCCTTCTTGAGTCCTTTCCCCGCGTGTTGATGCTTTTTCTAAGATATGTAATGACTTTCGTGCGATGGGCGGAAAACCATTTCATAGGACTGAGACGTTTGTCGAAGCTAGAATTGGCTCAAGGAAGTGGAGGGCTCGTTTGGTATTTTTGAGACAGACGATGGAAGGAAGGTTCAGCTAGTTGCTTGGTCGATGAGGGAGTTTAGGCTAAGGAGCACAACCCAAGGATGAGGAATTTGTTGATATGGCTTTAATCCACGAAGAAGGTAAAGGAGAAAGTGGAAAGAATAATTAAACCCGTGACAAAAGAAGGTGTCTTTATTGTGGTATAGCGGGCCATGTAATTAAGGACTGTAGGAAGAAGAAGAAGCCTGGTTGTTTTCATTGCGGTGAGGCGGGACATCTGATTAAAGAATTCCCGAGGAGGCAAGGACAAGGGCAAGGGCAGAGGACATGACCTACTTCTGAAGGACAGGTTCATGCTCTCTTGGCACCAGGACAGGAGAGAGATAGAAGCGTTTTTGTTGAAAGTTTGATTTTCCTTTTTGATCATCCTGTTTGAACTTTGTTTGACTTCGACGCTTAGTATTTGTTCATATCTGCTTCGTTATTTGAAACACTGCACCTAAATACTAGTTTATTTGTGGATCCCATTGTAGTCTCAAATCCTATTGGTGATTCGGCTCATTTATCTATGCTTTGTCGGGATTTGAGAGTGTCTATCTTGGGTGTTAGGGTTAAATGCAACACCTTCGTTCTTGGTTTCACGAGCTATAGCTTGATTCTAGGGATGGATTGGCTAGCCAAGTATGGTGCCATCCTAGACCGTGAAAGGAGGGCAGTTAGATTGTTGACTCGCTGTGGGAGGACCCTTGATATTTCTTGTGACCCTAGAGGTCCGGTGATGCTTAGCTACCTAGAATCACTTGACACATCCATCGATGATTTGGAATCTGTTCTTGTAGTCCGTGAGTATGGTGACATTTTGATGTGGTTCGGGGTTTACCCCGAGGTGCGGGATAGACCTCTGTATATACTTAGTAGATATGCAAAGCTAGTTGCATTACCAGTGCACCACATGGCTCCGAGAGGGAGGAGGGAACTCAGTAAGTAAGTAGGGGAGCTACCTAAGAAAGGGTTCATAAGAAGAAATATCTTGGAGTGGGGTGCTCCAGTTGTTTTTGCTACGAAGGCTGATGGTTCTCTTAGATTGTGCATGGACTATAGAGAGCTGAATAAGCTCACGGAGAAGAACAGACACCCATTACCGAGGATAGACAATTTGTTCGATCAGTTGGTCGGTGCTTCGGTTTTCTAGCAGTTGGATTTAGCTACAGGATTTCATCAGCTAAGGGCGGTTGAGGACAGCATAGATAAGGCTGCTTTTAGGGCTCCCGACGGTTTCTTCGAGTGGCTCGCCTTGCCTTTTGGTTTGACGAATGCACCCTCCTATTTCGTAGACTTGATAAGTAAGGTGTTTAGGGAGTTTCTAAACAAGTTTGTGGTAGTCTTTGTGGATGGAATTTTGATTTTCTCTAGAAGCGAGGAAGAGCATGCCCTACATCTTAGGGAAGTCTTAGAGACCCAATGAGCGCATAAACTCAAAGCTAAATTCTCCAAATGTCATTTTTGGGGGAAAGAAGTGAGGTTCTTAGGACATGTGGTCTCTAAGGAAGGGATAGCAGTGGATCCCGTGAAGGTGTAGTAATCCAAGATTGGAAGATTCCTAAGAATGTAACAGAAGTAAGAAGTTTTCTGGGGTTGGTGGGCTATTATAGGAAGTTCATTAAGGACTTCGCAAAGATATCAGCCCCACTTACTCGGTTGACGAAGAAGAACTTGACTTTCTCTTGGGATGTTGGCTGTGACGATGCTTTCTAGCGTTAAAGAGGACTTTGACGACAGCTCCGGTTTTAGTTTTGCTAGATAGGAGAAAACTGTTTACAGTATATACCATTGCTTGCGAGTTAGGGCTTGGAGCAGTTTTCGATGCTAGAGGAAAAGGTGATGTGCAAAAGGCGGTAGGTACGCAGTTATGTTTGAGCATCGCGTATCGTCCACAGATGGATGGACGGACAAAAAAGGTAAATAGAATCCTTGAAGATTTTTTGAGGTTATGTATCCTAGATTTTGGAGGGACATGAGAAGAGCACCTTCCATTTGTGGAGTTCGCTTATAACAAGAGTTATTAAGCTAGTATAAGGGTTTTTATGGATGACCGTGTCGATCACCAACTTGTTGGTGGGAGTCTATGGATAAGATTTTGCTTGGAGCCGAGCTGATTAGAGAGAAACTCCGGAGAAGATGGACTTGATTCAAAGATGAATGAAGACAGCACAGGGCCGGCAAAAGTCAAGCACTGACAAGAGACGAACCAATCTTGAGTTCGATGTTGGAGACATGGTTTTTATTAAAGTGTCATCATTGAGGAATGTAGCTTGCTTTGGGGAGTGTAGGGAAATTATCACCAAGGTTCATAGGACCCTTTCCCAATAAAGTGAGGATTGGACAGATGGCATACAAAGTGAAGTTGCCGGAGAAGCTTAGTGGTGTTCATGACGTGTTTCACCTGTCGCATTTGCGGAAGTGTTTACATGATATCGCGGAAGTAGTGGAGCCGAGCATGCTTAGAGAAGTGGAAGTGGAGTGAGATGCCACAATTAGATGAGCTTCTACATGCATCCTTGGATCGGAGGTCAAGAAATTACGCAACCGAGAGGTCAAGTTGGTCAAAGTGTAATGTGTAGATGATCAAGGAAACGCGACTTGGGAGGTGGAAGACAAAATTCGTGCATCATACCCTTTCCTTTTTGAGGGTATGTTCTTAATTTCTCCTTTTTCTACCACTTTGTTTGTACTTATTCTATCGTTAAGTATGTCTTCTCGTTTACATCTTTGATCTCTCGGTAGGAAAATCCTATGGTTGTAAACATGTGTTTGAGACATGTTATGTTTGGTGGATGCAAGTGTTTGCTGGTGGTTGCTTGTGGATGCATTTACACACACATCAGGCACTAGATCGGGTCAATCACTTTCATAATGCATATGAATAAGTGTGCATATTTAAAGTAATGGATGTATATTGATTTTGTTATCATACGATTGTTGCATTTGAATGAAAGGATTGTGCACTCATGTAGAAATAATATGTATCATTAGGATTCTTTTACATACATAATGGATGCATGGCACTATCATGATTTACATTAAGGAGGTCAACTGAATAGTAGACCGCCTGATTTTGCATTGGATAAGGAACATATACTCACACTTTTAGCATATGTTCATATGACATTAGAAATCTTTTTAGGACAATGGATGTCTGTGATTGATGGTTGAGTAGATGGATGATTGGATGGTAGGATATACACTCTTCTTGACTTGAAGATTTCGGGGATGAAATCCTTTAAAGAGGGAAGAATGTAACACCTCGAAATTTTAAAATATTAAATTAACAAATTTAAGGACACTTAATTTTTAGAAGAAGAATTAAGTGAAACGGGTTACGCCATTGCGTTCGTCTCGGAATTCTTCTTGAGATAGAGTCCGAGTTTGCATAAATCGGGCTTCGTAGGAAGAAGTTATGGAGCTTAGAATATTTCAAGTTTAAACAGAAATTAAATTAAAATAATAATTAATAATCTAAAAGCAGTTCGAATTTCAAAACAGCAGAATTGGGCTGAGCGGGAAATTTCCCGCTCAGGGGTGTCGACCCCCCCAGGAGGAGTCGATACAGGTGTCGACCCCCCTATAGGGGTGTCGACATAGGTGTCGACCCCCCTATAGGGGAGTCGACCCCTGTCGGCCAGGTTGGGCTGGCGTGTTCGGGTGACGATTTTTCTGATTTTAGGGCTTATGTGGCTTCATTTGGTTGGCTGAGTGATGTGTCATTGTGAAATGAATGGTTTAGATTGATCCTAAACTAATCTAAGGGCTCTAATTAATCCTACACATCTATATAAACACCCATAAACCTAAACCCTAATCTAAACTAAATTCATTCATAAGCCGCCTTGCTGCTGCATCCTAAATTAAGCTAGTCTCTTCTCCAACGAATTAAAGCTTAGAAATTGTGAAAAGGGATTCTAGAACAACAACGAACGAATCTATTCTTTCTTCTATCGCTGTGAGTACAGTTGCTTTCACAAGATAATTAATTAAAATAATTATGATAAGTTCTAATATGGGCTGTATGAATATGCCTGTTGAATCATATGCTATTAGCCAGTTCTGTTATCATCTATTTTGTCAATACATGCCATTTTGTTATCATATGTAATTAGATTCATTGTATGATGTTAATTCCTATGTCTAATTACATATGCTTGATTAAATTCATCTATGCAAGTTTTGTTTACCTATGCAAGTTATGCAAGTTTATCTATGCAAGTTATATTCATCTATACAAGTTATGCAAGTTTATATGCAAGTTATGTTTATCTATGCAAGTTATGCAAGATTATCTATGCAAGTTTATATGCAAGTTATGTTCATCTATGCAAGTTATGCAAGTTTATATGCAAGTTATGCAAGTTTATATGCAAGTTATGTTCATCTATGCAAGTTATGCGAGTTTATATGCAAGTTATGTTCATCTATGCAAGTTTATATGCAAGTTATGTTCATCTATGCAAGTTTATGCTTATATGTTTAGATCCATGCATGTTCTTATGTTTAGATCTATGTCAGTTTACATTGCATATGTTAATTGGATCGATCTTGTATGCTAGTTCACGTTTGTATGCTTAATTAGATTTATGTTGTTCTATGCCAAGTTTGTCTTACATATGCTTAATTAGATCTATATTGTTTTATGCCAGTGTGAATGTCATATGCCTCTTTCTTTCCTTTTCTTATGAGTTAGGCTAACAGCGAGCCTAACGTATTATGTGAATTATACATACGAACGACGTGGGAACGTTGGGAATAATTTGGGAAATATTAAATATTGGATATTATGTAATTGGCATAAATTGGTTAGTAACCATGTAATTAACTTGAGACATAAATTGGTATAGTTTATACACATGGAAATTATGGACATAATTTGGAGGATAATTATGAACATAGCTTGAATTGAAAATTATGGACAATTTGAAATAGGGATGTTAATTCAAATTGGGGTTGAATAATAAAATGAAAAAATGAACATGCCTAACCCGAGGTTAGAATGAGTTGCGGTGTAAGACTGCCGGGAACCACCCGGCACATCCAGCAACCGCAACAACAGGTCTAATGTGAGAGGTTAGTGCATCAAACCCAAAACCCGAGGTTAGAATGAGTTTGCGGTAGAAGTCTGCCCGGAACCGCCCAGCACATCCAGCAACTGCAAACTACAGTTCTACTGTGATAGGTTGGTGCATTAATAAATCAATTAATGCCAATGAACAGACATGCTAAGAATGGTAAGGTTAAGTAACATATGAATAGGCGACACTTAACCAATACAACATGTTAATTAAACAAATGGGTGGGGTTAGGTTAAATTGAGAACACTTAACCGTTATAACATGTTGATTAGGAAACCCTAGTAACGGGGACCCATTTCAACAGTAACCCACATAGATGTATCATGGCACCCTGAACTAGGCAGAGTGGGGCACGATCACTGGGCCGATTATAAGCGGTCAAAATAGTGGCGGGTGGTGCGTCAGTGTAGGTTTCAACGGAGTACGGACGTGGACGTGCTCCAGAGTGGAAAAATCAGGCACTGGGAATAAGTAGTTATACACTGTGCATCTTGAATTGTGTCGGGTTGCCATCATAGGGATTGATACACACCATGGTGGGACCAGCACAGGTATCTACAAACAAGCGAGGCCCAGTGACACAAGTAATAAATACACACGAGTTAGGGAGCCGATCGAATGGGGAGGGTAGCGGGTACAGCAAGTGGAGATAGGAGCAGGCGACACCTATGACAGCAGCTAGGGGTACACGAAACTACCATTATTATTATTATTATCATTATGATTAGTAAGAGGGATCAACTTTCAGAGTAAATAGGGTTGGTGCAGTGTAGTAATTATCCTATAGTGATTAGAATCGCAATCAACGTTTATCTTATTCATCTTTCTTACCTTGTCATACATGCTTGTGTTACAGACATTTCTTACTTTCCAGTTTACTGTCTTATCCTATTACTTTAATAATTATATTGTCAAAATTACTGGACTCGCCAGACTTTATGTCTGACCTCGTTTGTTTCGCCTCTTTTCTTTCCGTTCCCCCTCGGTTCTCAGGGTGGGCCTAGTGGAGCTTGGCTTGGATCTCTTTCTCTCTCTTTTTGAAGTGCTTGGATTGCTGAAAGTAAAAGTTCAGCTTATCTCTTTTTATGGCTGTTTATGTTGGGGTTATGCTTTTTGTCTTATATACTCAGAAAATAATTTGTCAAGATGGATATTAATTGTACTTGGTTTTATTGTTGTTTTTGGTGTTGTAACCAAACTATTTTTCCATTGCAATGAAGTTGTTTTAAAATTTTAAAGTACCAATATATGTATTTATCTCGTTATATTCTATTCTATACACTTATAATACTCCATGAAAGTTAATGCATTCCTTTTGTGAGTGACATTAATGGACGTGGGGTGTTACAATACGTCCCAGTGAAACAAAAGAGGTGCATGCTTGGTCCCGAAAGGTCAGCATCTTTGAACGATGAAGAAGAAAGGTTAAAGATCAACGGATCAATTCGATTCTCATTATACCCTAAGTGGATATCGAATCAAGTCCTCGTGAAGAAGTCTAATGGGAAGTGGTGGACATGCATTGACTTTTCAGACTTAAATAAGGCTTGCCCCAAAGATAGCTTTCCACTTCCCATGATGGACTAGCTTGTCAACTCAACAGCTGGACACTAACTTCTCTCCTTCATGAATGATTACTATGGATATAATTAAATTCCAATGCATGTTTTGGACCAGGAACATACCAGCTACATAACAGATTTCGGGTTGTATTGCTATATCATCATGTTGTTTGGACTAAAGAACGTTAGGGAAACATATCAGCGGTTGGTTAATTGCCTTTTCTAGAACCAAATCAAAAGGTCGATGGAGGTGTATGTTGATTATATGCTTGTGAAATCGAGACAGTCAGCTAACCAAGTCAAAGATTTGGTGGAGATATTAAGTATTCTTCATTAATCTCGGATGAAGCTCAATCCTTTGAAATTCTTTTTTGGCATTGCATTAGGGAAATTCTTGAGTCTCATTGTCATCTCTCGGACATTGAAGTCAACCCCGACAAGATCAAAGCTATACGAGACATTCGGGAACCTCGAAAGATTAGAGATGTGCAAAGTCTAAATGAAAAAGTGGTATCCTTGGGTAGATTCATATCCAGGGCCATGAACAAGTGTATTCCTTTCTTCGACTTGATAAAGAAAGGGAAGCGCAACTTCGCTTGGACACATGACTGTATCGAAGCCTTCCAAAACTTGCTAAACCAATTGAAGAGATCTCAAATTATGTCAAATCCTGTTGACCACATGGACTTATTCGTGTATTTGGCGGTATCGTTGCATGCAATCAACTCAATGCTCGTCTGTAAAGAAAATCGGGTTCAATGGCCAGTGTACTATTTAAGCAAGAGATTGACAAGAGCTGAGTGCAACTACTCCAATCTTAAATATCTCTCTTACATCCTTCTGATAGCCTTGAGAAAGCTACACAATTATTTACAGGCTCATCCTATTAAAGTGTATACTGACCAGTTGCTACTTCATGTCCTTCAGCGACCAGTGCCATCTGGAAGGTTACTAAAATAGAATATTGAACTAAGTTAGTTAGATATTGTATTAATCCCTTGGTGATCTATTCAGTGACAGGCATTGATGGACTTTATAGCGGAGCTTATAGCTCCGGATGATTATGATGAAGTGAAGTATGATCCATCAACCGTCATTTGGAAGTTCTACACTGACGGAGCCCGAAACGATCAACATTTTGGCGTCGGAGTTTTTTTTATTAACTCCTATGGAATGTTTAATCTACTATGCACTAAGGCTAGAATTTCTAGCTATCAACAATGAAGCCAAGTATGAAGCCCTAATTGCCGAACTAAAACTAGCAAAAGAACTGGAGTAAAATCAGTTAACATTTTCTATGACTCACAGGTTGTTGTATTTTAGATTAGTAGGGAATTCCAAACAAATGGGACACGACTTGCCTCCTATCTTAACTTGGTGGAAGGGCTGTTAGACCGGTTTGACTACTACAACATCTCTTACATCCCGAGAGAGCGAAATGAGAAAGCTAACTATTTGACAAAGCTGGCCAGTTCAGACAATCCAGTGCAGACGGAGTAGATCTCGATAGAGGCATTGACAATACCCAACATCGATCAAATGGATATTGATGAGGTGTTGGACATCAATCTTGAAAGAGAATCATGGATGATTCATGTCAAAAAAATTCTCATGAATGGAACCCTTACTAAGCAAAAAAGTTAAAGGCGTTCCATCGTACATAAAGCTTACATCATCCAGGGAGACACTCTGTATCGAAAGGGTTTCTTAGTTCCTTTACTCTAGTGTATAGCCAATGATGATGCCAAGCGCGTATTGCAAGAAGTACACGAGGGAGAGTGTGACAATCATACTTGGAGGGGCAAACTTTGGCAAAGAAGATACTTTAGTATGGCTACTTATGGCCTAAAATGAACTGAGACACATCTGATTATTCACGATGTTGCGACAAATGCCAGAGATTTACAAAGATTTCCAGGGCTTCGCCAAATCAGCTCGCTTAGATGGTTAGCCCCTGGCTGTTTGCAGTATGGGGAATAGACATCATTGGAAGCCTTCCGACTTCAAAGAGTGGAGCGAAGTATGCAATCGTGGCAGTGATTAATTTACGAAGTGGACCTAAGCTGAGCCACTGATCACAATCTTGATAAAGGGGGTGATCAAATTCATTGTCATAAACATTAGATTTCGATGTGAACTTCCCAAGACTATCATAACTGATAGTGGAACCCAGTCCAATAGCATGACTTTTAAAATTTCCGTCGATAATATCAAATCAAGAAGGATACAACGCAATTGTACACCCGCAATCGAATGGGCATGTCGAAGCCGTGAACAAAATCATCAAGTCCATTATGAAGAAGCAACTGGAGAAGGCTAAGGCCAAGGGGTTAATGAACTACCTTTATCTTTTTGGGCATACCAGACTACGTACAAGTCGGCGACTGGCCATACCCTATTCACTCTATCCCACGACTCCGAAGCTAACATCCGAATGGAGCATGAAATCGCCTCTCATAGAATGATATACTATGATCCTTTAACTAATAAGGCGCTTCTCCTCGAATCACTTGACATGATTGAAGAGAAGAGAGAGAAGGCTTATTTGCATGCTTTGGGGAATAAATATTGGGTCACCCAATATTATAATAAGAAGGTTTGACCTAGAACCTTTAAGCCTAGCGACCTTGTTCTGAAGCATGTCTTCCCAGCCTCTATCCATATGGCCCAAAATAGGAAGGGCCCCACATCATCCAATGGAGGATTGATAATGGAGCTTTTAAGCTAACGACCGTTGATGGCGACTAACTTCAAAGAGCATGGAATGCCAAGCATCTGCAGCATTATTTGACTTAAGCTTTTATTTCTTTTAATTATCATTTCATTTTCCAATTATGTAATATGGCGTAACTCGCTAATTATGTTATAAATAAAATATCTTTTCCATGCTCTATAATTGTACCTGATAATTTGGTTAAGTGTTATGATTCGACAGGACTATGCCAAAACTCGAATGAAGGGAATGACTGATTCCATAATAACGTTCATTCGCACATGTCTCGATGAGCTTACTCAACTCCGTGACTAGTCAGATAAGAGTTAACATAATTCGAGCTCGACACCGAGGATTAAGTCGGCGATCCTCACTTTAAAGACTAAAATTTAGGAAATATGCCAAAGGGAATGTGACATCAATCGTTCGCATAACTCAATTTGACTTTCATGACTTGAGAAAGAGCATAAACCAATTGGGTTAGCGTGGTGCACTATAATGACCTGCCTTTTTGACCGCTCCAAGTCGGTAAACTAACTCAAAACGTTCAAAACGACGGGTAGTTATTAGCTTACAGGATTTAAACAGAAATAACACAGAATCACAGACACAATATGTGCAGCGGAATAAAATTTCTCATAAATATCATAGTTTTACAAATTTGTACAGCGGAAGTTAAAAAATTATTTTTATACAGTGGAAAAATAACATGTATACATGAATTTTAATAGAATAAAGGTTTACGGTTTTTGTCGAGCCTTGCGCGCGCATAAGTGTCTTGCGTCTTCACGTTCCTCTCTAGTTTGCAAGCCGAATATCCTTAAATTTGAAACACTAGTATCTGACTCGAGCGTTCCATGCAAAACATAAAACACACGAGTCAGGATTAATCATTTGTTCAAGTAAATCAACTTCAATACAGTACTGAAATTTAATGGCAGAAACATACCGCCTAAAATTTACCCACACACCGTACATACATGCATGCAGGCTAACACACGCCACAAATATATGTACTCATGCACATATATGCACGAACACACAGACTCTCACACGCTCATTATGCACTCACACATATGCATACACATTAAGACAACGGGGAATATTAAATAGGTACATGTAGCAAGGTGATTTATTTGCCAAACCATTTTAAGACTACATAAGTATGATCAGATTCAACACAAATAGGCCGATTTATAACAAACAAAATATGGTAACAAATATCTATGCAAGGCCATATGATAGCTCATGGGTATAGTGGGTTCAAAGAAAAGGGCCACTGCAACATAGATAACTAAATAAGTTACAGGCCATGGCAATATACAATTCGGTTGCAGGCCATACATGAAATGCTTCCTGTAGCATAAATAATTTAATCTCATCGTTATATTATCCTTACATTCTAAGTATTTACAATTTCATGTGTATTTATTTTAAATCAATCTTATGGAAGGGGATAGAAAATTAAACCACATAGAAAATGGCAGTGTGAAACAATTGGGAGACTGACGAGATTACATGCGCAATGTCACATACGTTATAGGCATGCATAAATGACAAGTCTGCATGCTCTCAAGTTACCGACAACACTCCAAAATGATGAAAACATATATGGTCCGATTATAAATCACAAAGTATTCATAAACAAGTAACCTATTACTGACGCATTTGCATAAATAAATTATTTATTATATTTATTATTATTGTTAATTTAATACTTTGCCTAATTCAAAATTTATGAACAGCTAAGCCTTGTTTTTGTTTAATTAGTTTCCTAGCATGGTCATTTATTAGCAAAAAATCTACAACACAAAAGCAATATTATTGTACTTACCAAAGATAAAATTTATTTATATAATATAATGTACAAAGGGACTTTTGGTTGGTCCCTAAGATTAGGGTGCATAAACTGTAAATTTTGATAGAATATATCACAATGAAAGCATAACATTGCAGGTGCAATGAACCAGGGAAGCAATACCAAGCAGTCATCAAGCTATTCAACTTCACTAAATCTTCCATATACATACTCTCCCTTCTTAACTACTCAATTTACCTTAATTTATGCATTCTTTTTAATAACTTTCTTTCGTAATCTAACACATATGTGTTTGTTTCTCTTTACATGTTATGGGTCATACTTTCATATATAGGCTATCCAGACTAAAAATTGGAATTTAAGACCACTTAAGAAACAAATCTAACCCAAAATAACAACGGGAGAGTATAAAACACTTGAGGATCAGATGTCCAGTATGACTTAGATCGATCCCCATCGACATTGGGGCACAGGTACAGACTTATAAATTAACTTAGAAAAGGCTCATGACGTGGCGCGTGACTCAAAGTTAATTAGGGGCATACACACTATACCTCCGGATTACGACATTTAGTCATTATAAGCAAGATAGCTTGTAGTTTAAGTTCTTAAGCAAGACAACGTACGAGTTAAGTTCTTAAGCAAGATGGCTTAGCACTTAATACTTGTTTATTTTAAGCAAGAATAGCTTGTGACATAAAACTTGACTTAATAAAAATTGAACCAGACCACGAGTACAATGAATAGGAAATGACACAAAATTCCAAACAAAAGAATGGTTTTATTCACAAATGCAGGGTTTGTACAGTAGCTAAGTCAAAAACATGAGGGTCGTACTTGTTCGACACAGCATGCCTAAGAAAAGACAAAAAAAAACAAAAGAGGGATCCATTAAGCTTTCAGCGGCTTTTCATGTATCTTAGGCTTTTTCTTCTTCTTCAGTTCCTAAAGATCTTCCTCTATAAGCATGCACTTTTGGGACTTCTTGGTGGATGAGTCTTCATCCCCTGACGTGGAATGATTGTATTTGTTCTTCTTGCGCTTTTCCCAGGTACAAGATATGACTTGCCTAGATGGCACAATGATGCTTGGAGGAGGAATGATTTGTAGTGTCTTAATGGAAATAGGTCCAGAGTTTGTCTTAAATTTGAGCTTGACAAGCTTTCCTTTCCGTTGCACCTTTATTTCCATTAGGCTCAAAGAATCGGTCTTCTCGGACTCGCCGACATATATAACACCGTCGTTGCCTTTGGCTGGGGTTTCTTTCCCATCCAACTTTTTGAGTGCATCAATCATTCCTTCATCCTTGGCTGCGTCATCGCCAGAGTGCACTTGATGTTCCTCAGCTGCCTTCGCATCCGCTTTAGATGTGGTCTTGACCAGAGGTGTACCTAAAGTAGGAAGAACAACAATCAGTTCTAGAGGAATTATGGGTCTTCGGACCGAAAATCGGCTGCTAGGCGACATAGCATAATAACTTTCTAAAATCAAAGGGAAAGAAGGTAAATACCCTCATCTGAAGCAACTCTTAGATTAGTGGAGTCTTGACTTCTGGAATGGAAGTTAAAGGCTTTTGCGGATCAAGGCTAGGATCGTCAGTGTTGTACTCCTCAACTATCTCTGAAGCTTGAGCTGGAAGGAGAGGAACGACTGCATCTTGGCAGGGAGGATCCATGGCATGAGTAGGATGATTGGTTGATTGCATATAAGCTACATTGTCCTTAGCTACGTCAGGCTCTTCCTTGACAACCGATTTTCCTTTAAACCCTAGTCGCTTCACGTCCTCCTCTTCCTTTAGAAGCCACTGCGTTCAATAAGGACTTCAGGCTCGTCGCCTCACAATAATTTGGACCTAATCTCCTCCTCATTCACTGTGCCATCTGCAGAAGCCCTCCTTTCCTCCTCCATGAATTGTTCCCAAATGTCGGCCAATGTTTGTGGGTAACTGGCAATCCAAGAAAAATCCCTGTATCAGAGAATTCAAGCATAAAATGTCAACACTTAGGTACTATATTCATCCTCAATTTCCTCTGGCGTGGCTACTTTGACTTTAAGATCTCGAATTTCAATATCATGCTAGACTTGGGAGTTCATGGCAGATTCAAGAGCAGAGTTGGCATTCTCCTCGGCCTTCTTTCTGGCTTCTTCGGAGATGGCCAGCTAGGACTTAAGTGATGCATTTTCTTGGAGTAGCTGCTCCTTTTCCTTTTTAAGCGCCTTGTTTTCGGCCATAAGAGAGTTATTCGGTTGCTCGACCAGCTTCATCTCATCTACCACAGACTTGGTTTTAAGTGACCATAGGTTGATCTCGGGACCGAATCTTGCTTGAATACTATCAGGATTAGCCTGGGTTTTCTCGAGCGAATTTTTCATGGCTTTGAGTTGGGCTTCAAAATCTGCTAAGTATTTCTTTGTGTGCTAAAGGTCCTTCCTATCACAATCTCACTCTTGAGTAATATTATCGATGGCTATCTTCAAGCCCCCGAGGACCTCATACACTCGCCTCAAGTATGTCACCATCTCCCAATACCGAGTGAGAATGAGATTAGTGTCTGCTCTAACCCTGTCATCAAATGACCCTTGGATTGGTTGAAGATTAGGCATAAACATTACATGGAAAAAGTAGTGGTATGGGAAGGCTTTCTCCAACTCTTTCTTTCTTTGCTTGAGATTCATCCTCTTTGCTAGAGGAATTGCGAGCTGATGTTCTTTATCTTTTCGTCCACTATAGATGATGGGATCCTGACCCATGGGTGCTGTGACATCCCATGTCCGTTAATGTCACTCACTAAGGGAATACATTAAGTTTCGTGAAGCGCTATAGGCAAAAGACACAGAATAATTACAAGACAAATATAAATAAGACAGCAGTGGAAATTTAATTTTTTATTTCAATAATAAATCATAATACCGTGGTCCACAATTCCATAAGTCACAAAAACCATTATAAGAAAGTAACTTCTGTCTTGCACCATCAGAGTACATAAGTAAATAAAAAGCATAATTCCCCAATTAAAAGAGTTAAGCCATAGTAGAGGCAAGAACTTGAGCCATACTTCACAAGTAGCTCCTAGCAAGATGATATCCGAGTCCTGACTAAGCCTGAGTGTTTCCTCCTTGAGAACCTGGGTGGGGGAGGGGGAAACGGAAGAG
Organism: Allium sativum; assembly: GCA_030737875.1. Classification (NCBI taxonomy): domain Eukaryota; kingdom Viridiplantae; phylum Streptophyta; class Magnoliopsida; order Asparagales; family Amaryllidaceae; genus Allium; species Allium sativum. Next base: position 740,740,627 of record CM060916.1, on the reverse strand, counting down.
AGAAGGAGAAACAAAAAGGGTCAGATATAAGATCTGGCGAGTCTAGTTACTTTTAGTCAGTAGATAAATAAAAGTAACATGATAGGCATAAAAAGTGGATAAGAGAGAGATCACTGCATAAATGGCAGGTGTAACAAGGTAAGCAAGATAAGGTGTGCATGCCTCAATAATGATTACTCTGCACTATTACTAGTATATCCAGAAAGAGATGATCCCTTCAACTTTACGGTGGTAGACTTAGGTATACGTCCAAATGTATCCTAACTACTACCCTGATCGATCGGCTCCCTAACCCTCATAGATACCGTGTGCTGGCCCCATAGTAGGAGGTATCACTTCCTAAAGTGGCAACCCCTCGTCGTAATAATGTGAACAACCATATCTACAGGTATCACGGTCGTCTTATCCCCCTCTGCCCGGCTCATGCACGCACATGGCCCGGTCGGTTTGCGCCGCCCACACCGTCCTCCACGTTTGGATCTCTTACAATCAGTCAGTAAGTGTGCCCCTTCTCTGCTTAGTACGGAGTACTTTGTTTGATACATACCCTGGGTTACTGACTGAAATGGGTCCCACACAATATGATGCAAGCTCTCCCCTTTGTCTTGTATTCCCCACTAGGTTTTTACCGACTATGTATACCACTAGGTGTCTTTAATTACATAGCCTTATTTATTTCTATCGGTTATGCTTACCTACAGGTGTCTTTAATACATAACCCCTAATCTTCCAACCGGTTATGCTTACCTATAGGTGTCTTTAATTACATAACCCTATCACTTCTATAAGTTATGTTTACCCTAAAAGGTGTCTTTAATTACATAACTTTATTATTTCCACCGATTATGTATACCACCAGGTGTCTTAAATTACATAACCTTAACGGGTTAAGCTTGTGGGCCTATATTTGAATATTACCCATCCCCTCTTCAGATTTACTTAACCCACCCCTCAACTATGTTTAATTAACCCCCAACTTAAATTTAAGTTCATACAGTCCCTATGGATTAACTTTGGTTAAGTAGTCCAATTCTTTACCATGTCCATGTATGGTTTCATAATGGGCCAAATCTCCCACATTAGGCCTACAACATGTGGATGCTGGATATGCCGGTCGGGTCCGGGCAGACTTATTCCACAGTTGGGCCTAACCTCGTGTCATAGCCCGATTCGTATTTACGTACTTATACCTCCCACATTAGGTTCAACATTAGTGGCTGCTGGATATGCCTGCCGAGTCCGGGCAGACTTCCACCACTAATGCAACCTAACCTTGTGTCATAAGTACAATTACAATCCCTAATTGTAATTACTAGACATTCCATATTTAATTAATTTACCAATTAATTAATCCTTTCCGTTTATAGGTGTCAATACCTATTTTACCCAATAATTTGAATTACATGTCCAAAAATGTTCATATTCAAGTTATGCCATTTTTAACCCTTTTTCCCCCATTTCTTAACTAGCGCCCTCACAAAATTGGAAACATGCCTAGGCTAGATAATAGCCTAGTCATAAACGATAATAGAGAAAATAATGGGAATATAACTAAAATGATCATCTTGGCATAAACAAAAAACATAAACAAGTAAGATAATAAGGTGAACATACATACTAGCATGGACATGAAATTGTCATCATAACAAGGCGGACATAAAACTGATGAACTATGATGTCACAATATCTAAATTAGCAATTTAGTTGTCCAATCGATTTAGATCTAACATGATAACATAATGTGACAATCTAGATCACATAAAATAGATCTAACATGTTAACATCAGGTGATAATTTAGATCACATAAAATAGATCTAACATGTTAACATAAGGTGATAATCTGGATCACATAAAATAGATCTAACGTGTTAACGTTAGGTGATAATCTAGATCACATAAAATAGATCTAACATGATAACATAGGGTGACAATTTAGATTACATAAAATAGATCTAATATGATAACATAAGGGGAAAATATAGATCACTTAAAATAGATCTAACATGATAACATAGGGTGACAATTTAGATCACATAAAATAGATCTAACATGATAACATAAGGTGACAATCTAGATCACATAAAATAGATCTAACATGATAACATAAGGTGACAATTTAGATCTATCTAACAGTTTCAATGTCCACATAAATCAGATCTACTAGTTTAGAAATAGATCTACACACATCCGCATCATAGCATATCATAAAAGTTACAAACCAAAATCCATAATAATAACATAGTAGAACAATCACAATTGAATTGGATCTATAGAAATAGATCTATCATGACATAGCATAAGATCTAACAATAACATGGATTCAAGGTTTACAACGTATCCAAATCACAATCTTTCATAATTCACTTTTATTTATCTAAACCTAAAAGCAACTAGAACTCACTATGATTGGATTGCTAAGATGATAGAAAAGGTGATGAGTCTATGCTTGAATCTCAGGATTTGATATGCATTAGTTGATAGAATAAAATGAGAGTCCCTAGTTCAGTTCAGAATCCGGCATAGTTTGGCCGCCATGATTTCTAGTGAAGAAATAAGTGAAATAGCTATGTATTTATAGCTGCAGAACCCTCTGGAACCGACTGCCACATAAGCTCTAGAGTAAATCAGGTCGCTGGTTGCCTCCCCATTTGGGAAATGACCCGAATACCCAAAAACTATTCTGGGCGCACTTTACAGGTGAGCTAATGCAAAATTGCCTTGGCGCACTAGGCAATTGCACCAGTTATACCCGGTTTTGATTTTCAACTTTTTATCGTCCGTAACTTCTTCATATGTTATCTATTGCAAACTAGGTGTCTATCCTGACCAGAATTTCGAGACGGACGTAATGACGTAATTAGTTTCCCTTAATTCTTAATATTAAATTTATTATCCTTTAATTTATCCTCTTTAATGTTAAGAAAATTTCGGGGTTTTACATTCCCTCCACTTAAAGGATTTCGTCCCCGAAATCTCCAAGTTGAGAAGAATGCATATCCTACCATCCATCATCCATCTACTCATCGATCAATCACTGGCATCCATTGTCCTTAAGGATTTCTAATGCATTCATGAATATATGCAAAGGTGTGCGTATATGTCCCAACACTAATGCGAAGATCAGGCGGTCCACTGATTCAGTTGACCTCCTTAATGCAATGTACGTTAGTGCCATGAATCCAATATGTATGCAAATAAACCTATTATAACATATAAGCTCTACATGTGTGCACACTCATTCGTCTAAATGCAACATCCATATGCTAGTTCATCCATTTCTATCCATAAAAGAAAAGAAAAATGCACACACATCCATATGCAGTATGAGAGTGGTTGAGCCGATCTTAGTGCCAAATGTGTGTGTATATGCATCCATAGGAAACCACTAGCAAACACTTGTATCCACCTGCATCCATCAATCATAATATGTCTCAAACACATGTTTACATCCATAGGATTCCTATGTAAAGGTCGAAAAATACTATGGATAAGATATACTCAAATGATAGAAACAAGTACTGATAAAGCTTTTGGAAAAAGGAGTTAAGAACATACCCTCGAAGAGAAAAGGGTACGAAGCATGAATCTTATCTTCGGTCTCCCAAGTCGCATCCTCTTGGTTATCTCCCCATTGAACCTTTAGCAACTTAAGCTCTTTATTGCGTAGCTTCTTAACTTCTAATCCCAGAATACGGGAAGGAACTCGCCTGATTGTCGCCTCCTGTTCCACTTCTACCTCTTCCAATATACTCGGCTCAACAACCTCAGCGGTGTCATGCAAGCACTTCCGCAGATAAGAAACATAGAAAACATCATGAACACCAAATAGATTTTCAGGAAGCTTTACTCTATAGGCCATTTGGCCAATCCTCTCGGTTATGGGAAATGGTCCCGCAAACCTAGGTGCCAACTTCCCTACCGATCCGAAGCGAACCACAATCCTCATAGGTGACACTTTGATAAAAACCAAGTCTCCTACTTCAAATTTGAGGTCAGTCCTTCCCTTGTCTGCATAGGATTTCTGCCTATCTTGAGCTGTCTTCATCCGCCATCGAATAAGGTCAATCTTTTCGGACGTTTCTCTAACCATATCTGGTCCAAGTAATAGTCTTTCTGTAGATTCCCACCAACAAGTTGGTGATCTACAGGGTCGTCCGTATAATGCTTCGAAGGGTGACATGCCAATGCTGGCCTGATAGCTATTGTTATAGGAAAACTCTACTAAAGGAAGATGCTCTTCCCAAGTCCCTCCAAAGTCTAGGATGCACAGCCTTAAAAGATCTTCTAGAATTCTGTTCACCCTCTCCATTTGCCATTGGTCTGAGGATGATAAGTGGTGCTCAAACGCAACTGTGTACTTAATGCTTCTTGCAAGCTCCTCCAAAATTCGTTGGTAAAGATGGGGTCACGATCTCTCATGATGCTGGAAGGAACTCCATGAAGACGAAGTATCTCTCGGACATAAATTGTTGCTAACCATGATGTCGTCCTCTTACTCTTAACTAGAATAAAGTGAGCGCTCTTAGTGAGCCTATCTACCACAACCCAGATACTGGTGTTGCCTTTCTTCGATCTAGGAAAACCATCTATGAAATCCATAGAGACGCTCTCCCATTTTCATTGAGGAACCTCCTAAGGATGAAGTAAACCACTGGGCTTCTTTTGCTTAGCTTTGACTTGATGGCAAACTAAACATTGGGAAACAAATTCGGCTACATCTTTCTTCATCCCAGGCCAAAAGAAACCCTCTTCACGTCCCTGTACATCTTATCACTACCTGGATGAATGGTCATCTTAGAATGGTGGGCTTCTTCTAGGACTGCCTTTATCAAGCTCCAGTTTGAGGAACACAAAGCCTTCCATCTCGTCGCAACCACCCCTTTCCATCTATGGCATATCTGCTGAGGTGACTAGAAGTCTCCCCTCTTCTGAGCTTATCCATGATGTCTAGAATCTGTGGGTCACCTTGTTGCGAAGCTCCTATCTGGTCCATAAGAGTCGGTCGTATCTCCAAGGATGCAAACAAATCAGGAAAAATCTCGATCGTGGGTCTAAAATCAAAAGCTGATATGAACTCCAAGTTCTTTCTTTCCATAAACAGAGGACTCAAGGCCACCCTCTGCCTACTTAGTGCGTCTACTACCACATTACCCTTGCCAAGGGTATAAGAAATCTGAAAATCATAAGAAGTAAAAACTCCATCCACCGCCGCTACCTTAAGTTGAGATCCTTCTGCGAGAACATATACTTGAGAGATTTATGATTGGTGTACAACTCGAACTTCTCTCCAAGTAAATAATGACGCCACGTCTTTAACGCAAACACTATGGCAGCTAGCTCTAGATCATGGGTGGGGTAGTTATTTTCATGAACTCTCAATTGTCTACCCCCATAATATACTACTTTCCCTTCTTGCATTAAAACAGCACCAAGCCCTGCACCATACGCATCGGTGTAAACAGTAAACATCTTATTCTCGTCAGGTAAGGTCAAGACTGGGGCTGTTGTTAGAGCCCTCTTCAGTTGTTGGAAAGCAATGTCACAGTCTATATCCCATGAGAATGCCAAGTTCTTCTTCATCAGCCTAGTGAGTGGGGCTGATATCTTTGCGAAGTCCTTAATGAACTTCCTATAGTAACCTGCCAACCCAAAAAAGCTTCTCACCTCGGTTGCATTTTTAGGAACCTACCAATCTTGCACCGCAACCACCTTCGCAGGATCTACGACTATCCCTTCTTTGGAGACCACATGCCCTAAGAATCTCACCTCTTTTCTCCAAAAATGGCATTTGGGGAATTTTGTATTAAGATGATGGTCATGGGAGTTTTCAAAACTTCTCTCAAATGTTGGGCATTCTCTTCTTCGCTTTTGGAGAAGATCAAAATATCATCGACAAAGACTAATACAAATTTATTTAGGAACTCCCGAAACACCCTACTCATCATATCGACAAAATAGGCGGGTGCATTCGTCAGCCCAAAAGGAATAACTAGCGATTCAAAGAAACCGTCTGGAGTCCTAAAGGCAGTCTTATCTATCTGTTCTCAGCCACCCTCAACTGATGGAACCCCGTGGCCAATTCTAACTGGGAAAATACCGAGGCACCAACAAGCTGATCAAATAAATCATCAATCCTTGGAAGTGGGTGCCTATTCTTCTTAGTGAGTTTATTCAGCTCCCTAGAATCAACACACAAACGAAGCGAACCATCCGCCTTAGTTGCGAATACTACTGGAGGACCCCATTCAGATATGCTTTTTCTGATAAACCCTTTCACAAGTAGCTCCCCTACTTGCTTACTCAGCTCCCTCCTTTCCCTTGGACCCATGTGGCGCACTGGTAATGCAACTGGCTTTGCATTGTCCACCAGATATATGCGGAAGTCAATCTCGCGCCTTGGAGGTAAACCCTGAACCTCATCAAAAACATCGAAAAATCCCGGACTATTGGAACAGATTGCAGATCGTCGATCGATGCATCAAGAGACTCTAGGAAACTAAGCATAACCGACCCTTGTGGGTCACACAAAATCTCGAGGATTCTCCCATGACAAGTCAAAAGCCTAACAACCCTCTTCTCACAATCCATAATGGCACCATACGTGGTAAGCCAATCCATTCCCAGAATCAACCCATAGCCCATAAACCCAAGTACATACGCGTCGCATTCAAACTCAACGCCTAACACGGATATTTTCAAACTCTGAAAAATCATCGATAAATGAGCCGAACCACCAATGGGGTTTGAAACAACTACGGGATCTACTACCATACTAGTAATTAAGTGCAGAGATTCAACTACAGAACTTGATATAAATGAATGTGAGGAACCATAATCAAAAAGTGTTCTAATAGGATGGTTTGAAAAAGAAATTAAACCTTCCACAGAAATTTTTCTACCTCTACCAGGAGCACTGGGCGTGAGAGCATGCACCTTCCCTCCAGAATTTCCTACCCTTTGACCTTGTCCCTGTGATCCCCGTTTCTTTGGGCACTCTTTAGCAAACTGTCCGGCCTCTCCACAGTGGAAGCGAGAATTCTTCCTTCCTTACAGTCTTTAACCAAATGACCTTCCTTCCCACAATGGTGACATTTTATCTTATCCTCGCCTTTATCATTTTTCCCTCCTTTCTTCTGTTGTTGATGCTGCCCCTTCTTGGGCCACACCTTCCTATTTTGCGATGTCCTCTCAGCCTTTACCTCCTTCTCTCCCTTGTTGTAACGACCTGGAAAAATGCGATCTTGGTTATCCGATATACAACACATATCGAACATCCAAGGATCGAAAATACCGGTAGTAAATGAAAGAAATTAGAGGGTGAGTAAAGATAAGATAGAAACTTAGAATTGAAGAAGAAGAAGAACACAATATCAGAGTAACACGAACCACACAGCGGAATGAATAACATATAATAGATAACATATCTTTGAAATATAAAATCAGTATATGTATACACATCATTATCAAAGTACAACACTTACAACACAGCGGAATAATAATAGCTATAAAATCCTGAAGCCTACTGCTCCAACTCTTCAAGTATCTGTAAATCCCGACTACTTGACTGCCCGTACAAAATTGGGCACCCAAGAGTTTAGGGAAAACAAAACAAAATAAACTTCGGGTCAGTCATGGGACTGGTATGAGTAAAACAGTTTAAAACAGTTGAACAAGTAAACGATATCTCATAAGACCACGCCGTATAACGAAACGGGTTTTTCCCTTATGAGAATCCAAAATATCTTTATATCAAAAACTCTTTGATATTATAATAATGTCTATCAACCACAATATAATAATCATCTAGCAGAAATGCTTTCATCTCACGTTCTACATATATAGTATACAATCAAAACCGCAAGCACGTATTGGGTAATGGATTTCCAACTATGACAAGGTATGGAACCACCTTTCGCTAGTGTACCTCTAGAGAGGAATACACTGGATTCAACAAGAACATCTTGTAACCTGGCCACACATGACCGACCACTCATTTCGCTTGGGTGTATCGAATGTATATCACCAACGGTTGGGATCAGCGACCGTTTCCCGAATGGGACAGTATCAACAATAGATTTTTAGAAGTAAATGAAACTCTAGATCAGGTGATTATACACCCTAATAGGTACGACCTACATAGCCATGCTGCCTGCCCAATTTTTGTCATTTATCGGTTGATGAGGCTTGAGGTTACGCTTTATCATCACATCAGATTCACTTTGAATGCCACATTGTCAGATCCATCAAAAATCACTAATTTGACGTCTACAACCATACATTATGTGTCAGCTAAAAGAAGTTTCCTTCTCCGCTTCCACTCTTGGTACGGTTGAAGAAATCAATGTACGTGACCTTTCTGGAAATACTCTGTCAGACATTCATCCATACAAGTCATCCAGGAACAGGATGAACCGAAGGCACTATTTAGTACATCCATCTTAGGCACTGTTATCTAAGACTTATACAGTAGCCCTTGCACTTTACTCCGTCTTCAATTATCTTTGGCATATATGATTCGTAACGCTTATGCCAATACAGAGTGGTTATTTGGATAATAATCCAATCGATCTCTCCATATTAACAACGTTAAAATGGTCAAAACTTCGATAGTCTGTGATTTAACCATCAAAGAAAAATAGGTGTGCAAACAACGATATTATTTCCAAATGGAAATTCTATCAATCATATCTATATATCTATATATATCCTTATTTTCTATGTTTAGAAAATATGTGTTATTAACACCGGAAAACATTTCCATTTGTTTATTTACATATCACTATCATTCCACAACTATTAGTCCCTGATTGTAAACTAGTAAGAGAACAATTCTCTAAGTATAAACCCCGAAGTCCGAAACCAACATCAGATCGATACTCAGAAAGCTATTCAACTTAACTAATCTCTAGTCAGTTTCTAATCTTGTTTAACTCTATTTCTTTTACTCTGTTCGATTAACTTGATTCGATTAACTCTTCTATTTATTTTCTAAATAGAAAATCCTTTATTCCATTTATTTTTCTTAACATCTCTTTTATAACTTATTCAATTTCTAAGTCAATATCCCTTTATCATAACTTATTCATTTCCTAAATAAATAATCCGTTTAATATCCTATTTATTTATTCTAAATGTTTCCGTTAATAACCTGATTTATTTAACAAATAAATATGTCCTTTCCTTATTCTATTTATTTAACAAATAAATAAATCCATTATCTTATCCTATTTATTTAATAAATAAACATCTCACTTATTATCTCCTATTTATTTTCTAAGTAAATAGTCCATTTTATAACATCTTATTTATTTATCCTAAATAAATAATTCACTTTATAATTATTCCAATTTATAAATATTTTTATTTATAAATATTCCAATTTATACATATTCTGTTTTCAATATCACTTTGAGAATCTCCTTTTCCCATTCCGATATTTTATGGTACTTAACACATCATATCACGATGACCAATATCGTCCAAACACATATAATCAACCACAGATTATAAACCACATCATATATCACAATATATGAAAAACAATAAAATAACTGTTGAGGAATCCAGTCTGATTCCTCCAATCTGTTTCCCTGCATCCACAGATGTTACACAATAAAATCAATATCACTTTCAATTCCATATGATATATTCTGATAAACAGAATCAATATAGAAATTCAACTAACTGACTAGCAGTTCAATTAAACAGTCAACACACAGTCAATTAGCCAATATTTAACAGTTCTAAAAATACAACATGAAATTATAAATTATTCAGAGTTATTGAGATTTACTCACATTGGACGATCATCGTTAATAACGATAACCATCGCTCGATTTGATTCGGATGGATAATTTATTTTGTTATAAATAGTAACGAGCTTGGATTCGCTCTCAGTCAGTTCCATTGTGTTGCTCCCGTCTATACGACCCTAACGGATCTTGTTTCGTTCAATTCTGATACCGTATGGCGAAGTTATGACCTTACGAAGTTAATATACAATTTTAAATAATTTAATCATGGAATTAAAGGTAAATGGGCTTTACCCTTCAAAACTCGGCCCAACTCCACCCAATAAAACCCGACCCGCACCTTAATAAACCAACGCCCGCTTCAATACTTCATCTCCCCAAATCGAATACAAGGTCTCAACTCCTCCAAAGAAAAAGGCTGCATCTTTAACCAACCACCCCTGCCTCGACGTCCACCGAACTCCTCCCTTGCCACCACCATTTTGATCCCCTTCCAAAACTGCACCTGGCCGACCTCACCTTGCCAACTCCGGCGCCTCCTCTCCAAACCCGTCGACGGCGCTGCTACAGACGATACCGACCAAAATCATCACCATAAATACCCATAAATTAAAGGTAGATGTTAGAACACCCCACCACTTAGAATGAGGTTGGTTTCGCGAATTAAAGCTTCGATTGATTCCAATACCCAACCCTAAAGCCACTGTAAGTTTTGGACCCTCCGTTAAAACGCGTCGTATCTTTCAGAAAGGATACCAGATTGAAGTTCAAGCTCTCAGGGGTTCAAAGCTATTTTTAGAATGAATTATAGGAATTTATTCAAATTGTTCTTTTGATTTTACTTTTTGGCTGTTTGGGTTTTATACGGTTGCGGGATGCAACGTGGAGCTTGGTTTCCCTTTTATAGTAGTGGTTGTAAAAAGATGATGCGTGGCCTGTTCTTGATCATAGAAAAATGTTAGGATATTTTTTTATTTTTATTTTTGATATTTATATTTTATTTTCTCGATTTTCTGTTTGTCTCCGGTCCTTAAAAATCCCTGCGACCACATACGATACCCAAAAATCACCAAACTGGACATGCACCTTCAGTTCGACATTACTGTCCCAACGAAACTGGTTTCGTCAAATTCCGACTCCGTTTGCTCACAAAGCGTATTTTTAAACGTCAAAATACTAACTGTTTTACACTCTAAAAATCCATACGGCCACACAGTGACCCCAAAAAATCACGGAACTTGGAATCTAACCATAGTTTGATGTTGCGGATCCAAAAAAATTACATTCGTCGAATTCCGACTTCGTTAGCAAAAGTGGCTATTTTTAAAGTCCTAAATAACCCTTTTAAATATATAAATAGATTTGAAAACAATTAAATTTAATATTTAAAAATAAATATTATCATATATATTCACCGTGGAATACCATACAGCTCTACTGGGATTTATAACTTGATATTTCAAATCCCGATTAAATCGATATTCGATTTAAAATGAAATTCCTTTAAATAATTCCTTTATAAATTATAAAGGAATTCCACAGTGACTTTTCTAAAATTTGATTTGGACATAAATCAAAATTTACACGATGAAATCTAGATTTTTCTCTTCCACTAGGAAGATATACTCCACCAGCTCCATACGTTTCTTGTTTCACAGAAATCCAGCTTAAAACAAATCCTGTACATTCAGTTGAAGTTCAAATCGCCAATTTACGAACTGCAGCGCCATTTCGAGCTCGATTTTAATTATATTATAACTCTACATTCAAACTGTCGTTTATATAATATATTCGTTATTCAAATTCAATTCCAAGCTGAATAAAATATCACAGATGATTCAGTTCACACCATATCGCCGTTTCAACCAATTCTGATTATTTCAGAGTTAAATATATTATTTAATTTGTTATTTTAATTAAATATTCACCATTATTTAATTCAACGACTATTTAATTCTCTGAATCACTATTTAAATAATTAAATAAATTAATTATTATACCACTGAAAATGCGGGTCATTACATTCTTCCCCACTTAAAATAATTTCGTCCTCGAAATTGCGAAGGTAGAGATCAAACCCTATTAATTGGTTATAACTTATTTTTTCACTTCTTAACTTAAGTTTCAACTGAACCAATTTAATTTCAATTAAATATTAATTTAATTCTATCAACTAATATTTTCAAAAATCCTGAAAATATTCTAACTCCTTAACTTTTCGAAAATTTTCGCCAGCACCTCCTTTGTACTGGTCGATACGTCAAACTCCAACTCGCCTCTCTGGGCCATCTCCAACCCAAAAGAAAATCAAACAGCCAAGCGCCTTGCCAATTCGACTCATAAATCTTATATCCAATAGAAATATAAACTTGTACCTTTTTGTCGGGCATATCAACTCTATCACTTCCATATGCTATCAACTCAACATGTACCAATGTTATCCCAAATCAAATTCTGAAATCACTTTTATCTCCAACACAACCATTCGCTTTTTACCAAGCCAAATTTTCATTTCAAACTCAAGTTTCGTTCTTGATCCCGAATCCTTAACTCACCAACACAATATCATTTCAAGTCAATTTCTATTACCACTTAACTGGCTTTACTTTAATTCCAATTTGCTTTTACAAATTCTATTTAATTTGTCTTAAATTAAACAGATCAAATTCTGGGAGTCCTAAACAGCTTTGTTTTTCTCAAAACAATTCAAAAACAAATTCCTTTGGTAGTTATCCATCACTCAGCAACTCGAAAATGAACACCGATGATGTCTAGCTCATCATCGGGGTTATTTCCCAGCTGTCGAAGTGAGTTCAATACTATATCATTTTCAAAATCATTCTTAAGCACTTTTATTTTGAAATCAGTTCAAAATATCATTCACAATTTCTTGGAATACAATTTAAAATCTCCCAGGATCTTAAAATTTACATATATTTAATCCAAGTCTATTTACAAACTCTGTTCCAAATTCCCAGGGTTTTAATTTCAATTTTGATACAAATTCAGACTTAATTCATTTCATTATACTTGTCTGAATTCTGATTGGTTATTTACATAACCATTTCACATTTTTATAATCTTACTCGATTATAATACCAACCAATATATCCAATATGTATCAAAATATACTTTGGGTAAAATTATTTTCATTTACCCTTTTTCAAAACATATCGTGCCGACCCATCGTATTTGAGTGTTTATAAACTCCTACCGATACAGTGGATCAAACTGGTCGATCAGAACTCATAAACAACTCAACCAATATATCACCACAATATAAAACAATTTTTATATCAATAACAAATACGCTCACTCGTATATATACACTCAACTCAATCTAGGGTATTACTAACCCCATCTCTACTGAGTCACGCCACAGAGCCAAGGTAATAACTTAACCTTATGCTCTGATACCAACTGTAACGACCCGGAAAAATGCGATCTTGGTTATCCGATATACAACACATATCGAACATCCAAGGATCGAAAATACCGGTAGTTAATGAAAGAAATTAGAGGGTGAGGAAAGATAAGATAGAAACTTAGAATAGAAGAAGAAGAAAAACACAATATCAGAGTAACACGAACCTCACAGCGGAACGAATAACATATAATAGATAACATATCTTTGAAATATAAAATCAGTATATGTATACACATCATTATCAAAGTACAACACTTACAACACAACGGAATAATAATAGCTATAAAATCCTGAAGCCTCCTTCTCCAGCTCTTCAAGTATCTGTAAATCCCGACTACTTGACTGCCCGTACAAAATTGGGCACCCAAGAGTTTAGGGAAAACAAAACAAAATAAACTCCGGGTCAGTCATGGGACTGGTATGAGTAAAACAGTTTAAAACAGTTGAACAAGTAAACGATATCTCATAAGACCACGCCGTATAACGGAACGGGTTTTTCCCTTATGAGAATCCAAAATATCTTTATATCAAAAACCCTTTGATATTATAATAATGTCTATCAACCACAATATAATAATCATCTAGCAGAAACGCTTTCATCTCACGTTCTACATATATAGTATACAATCAAAACCGCAAGTACGTATTGGGTAATGGATTTCCAACTACGACAAGGTATGGAACCACCTTTCGCTAGTGTACCTATAGAGAGGAATACACTGGATTCAACAAGAACATCTTGCAACCCGGCCACACTTGACCGACCACTCATTTCGCTTGAGTGTATCGAATGTATATCACCAACGGTTGGGATCAGCAACCGTTTCCCGAATGGGACAGTATCAACAATAGATTTTTAGAAGTAAATGAAACTCTAGATCAGGTGATTATCTGTGCAGTTAAAGCGCTTAGCGGTTCTATAGCGGCGGAGGTGTAAAAAGTTGTAGCGGGGATAAAGCGGGGAAATAGCGGGGATATAGCGGAGGTGCAAAACTGTTCATTAGATGTGAAACCAAATATTTGAAAATTAATTAATCATCTTTCTCATATTATATGTGTACAAGACTCTAATATTAATTAATCTTATATAAGAAAATCATGAATTATCATAGTTTTACATGCTAAATTTGATGAGTTTAATTGATTGTTACCATATATTAGGCACTTATACCTTAAATTTACCCCTTTACGCTAACTTTACTGAATATTTTGAAAAGAGACTAGTCAAATCAAGCTTTATATATTAATATCGCTAAAGCGAACGCTAAAAAGCCTTGATTTTGTGGATGCAGCGGAAAATAGCGGGGCTAGAAGCGGATCTACTGTTCATCAGCGCTAAACTGAAATAGCATAGCGGTTGAAGAGCGCTATGGGCTATAGCGGGGATATTACGGGTCTTTAGCGGGGCTTTAATTGCATAAGTGATTATACACCCTAATAGGTGCGACCTACATAGCCATGCTGCCTGCCCGATTTTTGTCATTTACCAGTTGATGAGGCTTGAGGTTACGCTTTATCATCACATCAGATTCACTTCGAATGCCACATTGTCAGATCCATCAAAAATCACTAATTTGACGTCTACAACCATACATTACGTGTCAGCTAAAAGAAGTTTCCTTCTTCGCTTCCACTCTTGGTACGGTTGAAGAATTCCATGTACGTGACCTTTCTGGAAATACTCTGTTAGACATTCATCCATACAAGTCATCCAGGAACAGGATGAACCGAAGGCACTATTTAGTACATCCATCTTAGGCACTGTTATCTAAGACTTATACAATAGCCCTTGCACTTTACTCCGTCTTCAATTATCTTTGGCATATATGATTCGCAACGCTTATGCCAATACAGAGTGGTTCTTTGGATAATAATCCAACCGGTCTCTCCATATTAACAACGTTAAAATGGTCAAAACTTCGATTGTCTGTGATTTAACCATCAAAGAAAAACAGGTGTGCAAACAACGATATTATTTCCAAATGGAAATTTTATCAATCAATCATCAATCATATATATATCCTTATTTTCTATGTTTAGAAAATATATGTTACTAACACTGGAAAACATTTCCATTTGTTTATTTACATATCACTATCATTCCACAACTATCAGTCCCTGACTGTAAACTAGTAAGAGAACAATTCTCTAAGTATAAACCCCGAAGGCCGAAACCAACATCAGATCGATACTCAGAAAACTATTCAACTTAACTAATATCTAGTCAGTTTCTAATCTTGTTTAACTCTATTTCTTTTACTCTGTTCGATTAACTTGATTCGATTAACTCTTCTATTTATTTTCTAAATAGAAAATCCTTTATTCTATTTATTTTGCTTAACATCTCTTTTATAACTTATTCAATTTCTAAGTCAATATCCCTTTATCATAACTTATTCATTTCCTAAATAAATAATCCGTTTAATATCCTATTTATTTATTCTAAATGTTTCCTTTAATAACCCGATTTATTTAACAAATAAATATGTCCTTTCCTTATTCTATTTATTTAACAAATATATAAATCCATTATCTTATCCTATTTATTTAACAAATAAACATCTCACTTATTATCTCCTATTTATTTTCTAAGTAAATAGTCCATTTTATAACATCTTATCTATTTATCCTAAATAAATAATTCACTTTATAATTATTCCAATTTATAAATATTTCTTATTTATAAATATTCCAATTTATACATATTCTGTTTTCAATATCACTTTGAGAATCTCCATTTCCCATTCCGATATTTTATGGTACTTAACACATCATATCACGATGACCAATATCGTCCAAACACATATAATCAACCACAGATTATAAACCACATCATATATCACAATATATGAAAAACAATAAAATAACCGTTGAGGAATCCAGTCGGATTCCTCCAATCTGTTTCCCTGCAACCACAAATGTTACACAATAAAATCAATATCACTTTCAGTTCCATATGATATATTCTGATAAACAGAATCAATATATAAATTCAACTAACTGACTAGCAGTTCAATCAAGCAGTCAACACACAGTCAATCAGCCAATATTTAACAGTTCTAAAAATACAACATGAAATTATAAACTATTCAGAGTTAGTGAGATTTACTCACATTGGACGATCATCGTTAATATCGATAACCATCGCTCGATTTGATTCGGACGGACAATTTATTTTGCTATAAATTGTAACGAGCTCGGATTCGCTCTCAGTCAGTTCCATTGTGTTGCTCCCATCCATACGATCCTAACGGATCTTGTTTCGTTCAATTCTGATACCGTATGGCGAAGTTATGACCTTACGAGGTTAATATACAATTTTAAATAATTTAATCATGGAATTAAAGGTAAATGGGCTTTACCCTTCAAAACTCGGCCCAACTCCACCCATGGAAACCCGACCCGCACCTTAATAAACCCACGCCCGCTTCAATATTTCATCTCCCCAAATCGAATACACGGTCTCAGCTCCTCCAAGGAAAAAGGCCGCATCTTTGACCAACCACCACCGCCTCGACGTCCACCGAACTCCTCCCTCGCCACCACCATTTTGATCCCCTTCCAAAACTGCACATGGCTGACCCCACCTTGCCAACTCCGGTGCCTCCTCTCCAAACCCGTCGACGGCGCTGCTACAGCCGATACCGACAAAAATCATCACCATAAATACCCATAAATTCAAGGTAGATGTTAGAACACCCCACCACTCAGAATGAGGTTGGTTTCGCGAATTAAAGCTTCGATTGATTCCAATACCCAACCCTAAAGCCACTGTAAGTTTTGGACCCTTCGTTAAAACGCGTCGCACCTTTCAGAAAGGATACCAGATTGAAGTTCAAGCTCTCAGGGGTTCAAAGCTATTTTTAGAATGAATTATAGGAATTTATTCAAATTGTTCTTTTGATTTTACTTTTTGGCTGTTTGGGTTTTATACGGTTGCGGGATGCAACGTGGAGCTTGGTTTCCCTTTTGATAGTAGTGGCTGTAAACAGATGATGCGTGGCCTGTTCTTGATCATAGAAAAATGTTAGGATATTTTTTTATTTTTGATATTTATATTTTATTTTCTCGATTTTCTGTTTGTCTCCGATCCTTAAAAATCCCTACGACCACATACGATACACAAAAATCACCAAACTGGACATGCACCTTCAGTTCGACATTACGGTCCCAACGAAACTGGTTTCGTCGAATTCCGACTCCGTTTGCTCACACGGCGTATTTTTAAACGTCAAAATACTCATTGTTTTTCACTCTAAAAATCCGTACGGCCACACAGTGACCCCAAAAATCACGGAACTTAAAATCTAACCATAATTTGATGTTGCGGACCCAACAAAATTAGTTTCGCCGAATTCTGACTTCGTTTGCATAAGTGGCTATTTTTAAAGTCCTAAATAACCCTTTTAAATATATAAATATACTTAAAAACAATTAAATTTAATATTTAAAAATAAATATTATCATATATATTCACCGTGGAATACCATACAGCTCTACTGGGATTTATAACTTGATATTTCAAATCCCGATTAAATCGATATTCGATTTAAAATGAAATTCCTTTAAATAATTCCTTTATAAATTATAAAGGAATTCCACAACGACTTTTCTAAAATTTGATTTGGACATAAATCAAAATCTACACGATGAAATCCAGATTTTTCTCTTCCACTAGGAAGATATACTCCACCAGCTCCACATGTTTCTTGTTTCACAGAAATCCGGCTTAAAATGAATCCTGTACATTCCGTTGAAGTTCAAATCGCCAATTTACGAACTGCAGCGCCATTTCGAGCTCGATTTTAATTATATTATAACTCTACATTCAAACTGTCGTTTATATAATATATTCGTTATTTAAATTCAATTCCAAGCTGAATAAAATATCACAGATGATCCAGTTCACACCATATCGCCATTTCAGCCAATTCTGATTATTTCAAAATTAAATATATTAGTTATTTTGTTATTTTAATTAAATATTCACCATTATTTAATTCAACGGCCATTTAATTCTCTGAATCACTATTTAAATAATTAAATAAAGAAATTATTATACCGCTGAAAATGCGGGTCATTACATTCTTCCCCACTTAAAATAATTTCGTCCTCGAAATTGCTAAGGTAGAGATCAAACCCTATTAATTGGTTATAACTTATTTTTCACTTCTTAACTTCAGTTTCAACTGAACCAATTTAATTTCAATTAAATATTAATTTAATTCTATCAACTAATATTTTCAAAAATCCTGAAAATATTCTAATTCCTTAACTTTTCGAAAAATTTCGCCAGCATCTCCTTTGTACTGGTCGATACGTCAAACTCCAACTCGCCTCTCTGGGCCATCTCCAACCCAAAAGAAAATCAAATAGCCAAGCGGCTTGCCAATTCGGCTCATAAATCTTATATCCAATAGAAATATAAACTTGTACCTTTTTGTCGGGCATATCAACTCTATCACTTCCATATGCTATCAACTCAACATGTACCAATGTTATCCCAAATCAAATTCTGAAATCACTTTTATCTCCAACACAACCATTCTCTTTTGACCAAGCCAAATTTTCATTTCAAACTCAAGTTTCGTTCTTGATCCCGAATCCTTAACTCACCAACACAATATCATTTCAAATCAATTTCTATTACCACTTAACTGGCTTTACTTTAATTCCAATTTGCTTTTACAAATTCTATTTAATTTGTCTTAAATTAAACAGATCAAATTCTGGGAGTCCTAAACAGCTTTGTTTTTCTCAAAACAATTCAAAAACAAATTCCTTTGGTAGTAATCCATCACTCAGCAACTCGAAAATGAACACCGATGATGTCTAGCTCATCATCGGGGTTATTTCCCAGCTGTCGAAGTGAGTTCAATACTATATCATTTTCAAAATCATTCTTAAGCACTTTTATTTTGAAATCAGTTCAAAATATCATTCACAATTTCTTGGAATACAATTTAAAATCTCCCAGGATCTTAAAATTTACATATATTTAATCCAAGTCTATTTACAAACTTTGTTCCAAATTCCCAGGGTTTTAATTTCAATTCTGATTCAAATTCAGACTTAATTCATTTCATTATACTTATCTGAATTCTGATTGGTTATTTACATAACCATTTCACATTTTTATAATCTTACTCGATTATAATACCAACCAATATGTCCAATATGTATCAAAATATACTTTGGTAAAATTATTTTCATTTACCCTTTTTCAAAACATATCGTGCCGACCCATCGTATTTGAGTGTTTATAAACTCCTACCGATATAGTGGATCAAACTAATTGATCAGAACTCATAAACAACTCAACCAACAAATCACCATAATATAAAACAATTTTTATATCAATAACAAATACGCTCACTCGTATATATACACTCAACTCAATCTAGGGTATTACTAACCCCATCTCTACTGAGTCACGCCACAGAGCCAAGGTAATAACTTAACCTTAAGCTCAGATACCAACTGTAACGACCCGGAAAAATGCGATCTTGATTATCCGATATACAACACATATCGAACATCCAAGGATCGAAAATACCGGTAGTTAATGAAAGAAATTAGAGGGTGAGGAAAGATAAGACAGAAACTTAGAATTGAAGAAGAAGAAGAACACAATATCAAAGTAACACGAACCTCACAGCGGAACGAATAACATATAATAGATAACATATCTTTGAAATATAAAATCGGTATATGTATGCACATCATTATCAAAGTACAACACTTACAACACAGCGGAATAATAATAGCTATAAAATCCTGAAGCCTCCTGCTCCAGCTCTTCAAGTATCTGTAAATCCCGACTACTTGACTGCCCGTACAAAATTGGGCACCCAAGTGTTTAGGGAAAACAAAAAAAAATAAACTGCGGGTCAGTCATGGGACTGGTATGAGTAAAACAGTTTAAAACAGTTGAACAAGTAAACGATATCTCATAAGGCCACGCCGTATAACGGAACGGGTTTTTCCCTTATGAGAATCCAAAATATCTTTATATCAAAAACTCTTTGATATTATAATAATGTCCATCAACCACAATATAATAATCATCTAGCAGAAACGCTTTCATCTCACGTTCTACATATATAGTATACAATCAAAACCGCAAGCACGTATTGGGTAATGGATTTCCAACTATGACAAGGTATGGAACCACCTTTCGCTAGTGTACCTCTAAAGAGGAATACACTGGATTCAATAAGAACATCTTGCAACCCGGCCACACATGACCGACCACTCATTTCGCTTGGATGTATCGAATGTATATCACCGACGGTTGGGATCAACAACCGTTTCCCAAATGGGACAGTATCGACAATAGATTTTTAGAAGTAAATGAAACACTAGATCAGGTGATTATACACCCTAATAGATGCGACCTACGTAGCCATGCTGCCTGCCCGATTTTTGTCATTTAACGGTTGATGAGGCTTGAGGTTTTGCTTTATCATCACATCAGATTCACCTCGAATGCCACATTGTCAAATCCATCAAAAATCACTAATTTGACGTCTACAACCAAACATTACGTGTCAGCTAAAAGAAGTTTCCTTCTCCGCTTCCACTCTTGGTACGGTTGAAGAAATCAATGTACGTGACCTTTCTGGAAATACTCTGTCAGACATTCATCCATACAAGTCATCCAGGAACAGGATGAACCGAAGGCACTATTTAGTACATCAATCTTAGGCACTGTTATCTAAGACTTATACAATTGCCCTTGCACTTTACTCCGTCTTCAATTATCTTTGGCATATATGATTCGCAACGCTTATGCCAATACAGAGTGGTTCTTTGGATAATAATCCAACCGGTCTCTCCATATTAACAACATTAAAATGGTCAAAACTTCGATAGTCTGTGATTTAACCATCAAAGAAAAACAGGTGTGCAAACAACGATATTATTTCCAAATGGAAATTCTATCAATCAATCATCAATCATGTATGTATATCTATATTTATATATATATATATCCTTAATTTCTATGTTTAGAAAATATATGTTATTAACACTGGAAAACATTTCCATTTGTTTATTTACATATCAGTATCATTCCACAACTATCAGTCCCTGACTGTAAACTAGTAAGAGAACAATTCCCTAAGTATAAACACCGAAGGCCGAAACCAACATCAGATCGATACTCAGAAAACTATTCAACTTAACTAATCTCTAGTCAGTTTCTAATCTTGTTTAACTCTATTTCTTTTACTCTGTTCGATTAACTTGATTCAATTAACTCTTCTATTTATTTTCTAAATAGAAAATCCTTTATTCCATTTATTTTGCTTAACATCTCTTTTATAACTTATTCAATTTCTAAGTCAATATCCCTTTATCATAACTTATTCATTTCCTAAATAAATAATTCGTTTAATATCCTATTTATTTATTCTAAATGTTTCCTTTAATAACCCGATTTATTTAACAAATAAATATGTCCATTCCTTATTCTATTTATTTAACAAATAAATAAATCCATTATCTTATCCTATTTATTAAACAAATAAATATCTCACTTATTATCTCCTATCTATTTTCTAAGTAAATAGTCCATTTTATAACATCTTATTTATTTATCCTAAATAAATAATTCACTTTATAATTATTCCAATTTATAAATATTTCTTATTTATAAATATTCCAATTTATACATATTCTGTTTTTAATATCACTTTGAGAATCTCCTTTTCCCATTCCGATATTTTATGGTACTTAACACATCATATCACGATGACCAATATCGTCCAAACACATATAATCAACCACAGAATATAAACCAGATCATATATCACAATATATGAAAAACAATAAAATAACCGTTGAGGAATCCAGTCGGATTCCTCCAATCTGTTTCCCTGCATCCACAGATGTTACACAATAAAATCAATATCACTTTCAGTTCCATATGATATATTCTGATAAACAGAATCAACATAGAAATTCAACTAACTGACTAGCAGTACAATCAAACAGTCAGCACACAGTCAATCAACCAATATTTAACAGTTCTAAAAATACAGCATGAAATTATAAACTATTCAGAGTTAGTGAGATTTACTCACATTGGACGATCATCGTAAATAACGATAACCATCACTCGATTTGATTCGAACATACAATTTATTTTGCTACAAATTGTAATGAGCTCGGATTCACTCTCAATCAGTTCCATTGTGTTGCTCCCGTCCATACGATCCTAACGGATCTTGTTTCGTTCAATTCTAATACCGTATGGCGAAGTTATGACCTTACGAAGTTAATATACAATTTTAAATAATTTAATCATGGAATTAAAGGTAAATGGGCTTTACCCTTCAAAACTCGGCCCAACTCCACCCATTAAAACCCGACCCGCACCTTAATAAACCCACGCCCGCTTCAATACTTCATCTCCCCAAATCGAATACACGGTCTCAGCTCCTCCATGGAAAAAGGCTGCATCTTTGACCAACCACCACCGCCTTGACGTCCACCGAACTCCTCCCTCGCCACCACCATTTTGATCCCCTTCCAAAACTGCACCTGGCCGACCCCACCTTGCCAACTCCGGTGCCTCCTCTCCAAACCCGTCGACGGCGCTGTTACAGCCGATACCGACCAAAATCATCACCATAAATACCCATAAATTCAAGGTAGATGTTAGAACACCCCACCACTCAGAACGAGGTTGGTTTCGCGAATTAAAGCTTCGACTGATTCCAATACCCAACCCTAAAGCCACTGTAAGTTTTGGACCCTCCGTTAAAACGCGTCGCACCTTTCAGAAAGGATACCAGATTGAAGTTCAAGCTCTCAGGGGTTCAAAGCTATTTTTAGAATGAATTATAGGAATTTATTCAAATTGATTTTTTGATTTTACTTTTTGCCTGTTTGGGTTTTATACGGTTGCGAGATGCAACGTGGAGCTTGGTTTCCCTTTTGATAGTAGTGGCTGTAAACAGATGATGCGTGGCCTGTTCTTGATCATAGAAAAATGTTAGGATATTTTTTTATTTTTGATATTTATATTTTATTTTCTCGATTTTCTGTTTGTCTCCGGTCCTTAAAAATCCCTGCGACCACATACGATACCCAAAAATCACCAAACTGGACATGCACCTTCAATTCGACATTACGGTCCCAACGAAACTGGTTTCGTCGAATTCCGACTCCATTTGCCCACACAGTGTATTTTTAAACGTCAAAATACTGACTGTTTTTCACTCTAAAAATCCGTACGGCCACACAGTGACCCAAAAAATCCCGAAACTTGGAATCTAACCATAATTTGATGTTGCGGATCCAACAAAATTAGTTTCGTCGAATTCCGACTTCGTTTGCAGAAGTGGCTATTTTTAAAGTCCTAAATAACCCTTTTAAATATATAAATATATTTAAAAACATTTAAATTTAATATTTAAAAATAAATATTATCATATATATTCACCGTGGAATACCATACAGCTCTACTGGGATTTATAACTTGATATTTCAAATCCCGATTAAATCGATATTCGATTTAGAATGAAATTCCTATAAATAATTCCTTTATAAATTATAAAGGAATTCCACAGCGACTTTTCTAAAATTTGATTTGGACATAAATCAAAATCTACACGATGAAATCCAGATTTTTCTCTTCCACTAGGAAGATATACTCCACCAGCTCCACACGTTTCTTGTTTCACAGAAATCCGGCTTAAAACGAATCCTGTACATTCAGTTGAAGTTCAAATCGCCAATTTACGAACTGCAGCGCCATTTCGAGCTCGATTTTAATTATATTATAACTCTACATTCAAACTGTCGTTTATATAATATATTCGTTATTCAAATTCAATTCCAAGCTGAATTAAATATCACAGATGATCCAGTTCACACCATATCGCCATTTCAGCCAATTCTGATTATTTCAGAATTAAATATATTATTTAATTTGTTATTTTAATTAAATATTCACCATTATTTAATTCAACGACCATTTAATTCAACGACCATTTAATTCTCTGAATCACTATTTAAATAATTAAATAAATTAATTATTATACCGCTGAAAATGCGGGTCATTACACTTGTCCTCCTCACGCATCAGGGCCATATCGACAAGTTTTTCAAAAGTGGCCCCCATTGGAATATGGGACATGCCTAACCCATGAAGGGGTTCATTCAGCCATTTTGCAAACCGCAATGCCTTTTTGTGCGGCGTATCCACCAACTCTAATCCGAACCTTGCTAGCTGGTTGAATTTGTTCACATATTCTTTCATCGTCAAGTCTCCTTGTTTAAGTGCTAAGAATCTCTCCATCTGCATGCTGCTTTCAACTTGGGAAAGAAATTTCATTTCGAACCTCTGTCTAAAATCTTCCCAAGTTTCCACTGTACGTTCAGCTTGGGGGACTTCCCACGAAAATGAGGCTTCGTCCTTCAATAGCCAAGCAGCTAACTGAATCTTTCTTCGGTCCTCCACCTCAAAGATTACGAATAAGTCCTCAGTCTCCTTAAGCCAATTTCGAGCTTCCTTGAATGTCTCGTTCCCATGAAATGGATTCCCTTCCATAGCACGGAAGTCCTTGTAAATCTTCGCAAAGTTATCTGCTTTTGGAGGGGGAGGAGGAGGAGGAGGAGGAATGACTGGTGCAGCTGGGGGAGGAATGTCTCTTTGGCCTTCGGCCGGCACCGTGGCCTCCAAATACGTACGGAACCATTCAGGTATAGTGACGCCCTCTGGGATATTAGGGATGTTTTGTACCCCAAACATGCTGAAAAAGGGAAAAGGAAGAAATTTAGATAAAGGACCAAAGGGTACTACATATGGCTTTTTGGGGAATGTTTTTTCAAAACAAACTTTTCTTTTTGAAAATTCTTTCTTTTAAAACCTTTTTGAAAATAATTTTCAAAAACTTTTATCTAATCTGGTAACCTTCAGCACTTATACCAAGTGTGACCCCCCACGTCCGTTAATGTCACTCACTAAGGGAATGCATTAAGTTTCGTAAAGCGCTATAGGTAGCAGACATAGAATAATTACAAGAAAAATATAAATAAGATAGTAGTGGAAATTAATTTTTTTATTTCAATCATAAATTATAATACCATGGTCCATAATTCCATAAGTCACAAAAACCATTACAAGAAAATAAATTCTGTCTTGCACCATTATAGTACATAAGTAAATAAAAAGCATAATTCCCCAATTAAAAGAGTTAAGCCATAGTAGAGGCAAGAACTTGAGCCATACTTCATAAGTAGCAACTAAAAAGATGATATCTGAGTCCTGACTTAGCCTGAGTGTTTCCTCCCTGAGAACCTGGGGGGGGGGGGGGGGTGGAAGAGAGAAGGAGAAACAAATAGGGTCAGACATAAGGTATGGCGAGTCTAGTTACTTTTAGTCGGTAGATAAATAAAAGTAACATGATAGGCATAAAAAGCGGATAAGAGAGAGATCACTACATAAATGACAGGGTGACAAGGTAAGCAAGATAAGGTGTACATGCCTCCCCAATGATTACTCTACACTATTACTAGTATATCCAGAAAGAGATGATCCCTTCAACTATAAGGTGGTAGACTTAGGTATACGTCCAAATGTATCCTAACTACTACCCTGATCAATCGGCTCCCTAACCCTCGTAGATACCTTATGCTGACCCCACAGTAGGAGGTATCACTTCCTAAAATTGCAACCCCTCGTCGTAATAATGTGCACAACCATATCTAAAGGTGTCACGGTCGTCTTATCCCCCTCTGCCCGGCTTATGCACGCACATGGCCCGGTCGGTTTGCATCGCCCACGCCATCCTCCACATTAGGATCTCTTACAATCAGTCAGTAAGCGTGCCCCTTCTCCGCCTAGTACGGAGTACTTTGTTTGATACCTACTCCGGGTTACTGACTGAAATGGGTCCCACACAATATGGTACAAGCTCTCCCCTTTGTCTTATATCCCCCATGAGGTTTTCACTGACTATGTATATCACTAGGTGTCTTTAATTACACAGACTTATTTGTTTCTACCGGTTATGCTTACCTACAGGTGTAACACCCCACCTCCATTAAGGTCACTCACAAAAGGGAATGCCTTAACTTCAGTGGAGAGTTTTAGGTAAACAGACACAGAATATCACAAGACAGAAATTAATTTTTTTGCAGTGGAAATAAATAAATTTATTAAATCACCAAAATATTTTGTTACATAGTACCATGAGTCATAAAACCCTTACAACAAAACACTTATGCCTTACATTATCAGAGTACATAGGTATTTTAAAAGAAAAACATCATTCCCCAAAGTTACAGAGCAAGCCACATGAGGCCATACTTCAGAAGTAGCTCCTAGCAAATGATATCCAAATCCTGACTAAACCTGGGTGTTTCCTCCCTGAGCACCTGGAGGGGAAAGGAAAGAGATGGAAAAAGGGTGTCAGACATAAAGTCTGGCGAGTGCGATAACTCTAACAATATAATTGACAAAGTAACTAGGCTAAGGCATAAGTTGGAAAGTAAGGAAATGACCATGAACCATTGAGTATGACAGAGTAAACAAGGAAACAAGAGGAACAATGATAACGTTAAAAGCACTCCTAAATCACTACAAGATAATTACTATACTGCACCACCACTAGTATAACAGGATTAGGTGTTACCCTAATGTTTAAACTTCTATAGAATCGAAACAGAATAATCTATACAGAAACAGAATGCTAGTAATGGGCCTTTACCACCCCA
Organism: Allium sativum; assembly: GCA_030737875.1. Classification (NCBI taxonomy): domain Eukaryota; kingdom Viridiplantae; phylum Streptophyta; class Magnoliopsida; order Asparagales; family Amaryllidaceae; genus Allium; species Allium sativum. Next base: position 740,713,719 of record CM060916.1, on the reverse strand, counting down.
ACATACAGAAGGTACAGAAGTAGAATACTAATAATGGGCCTTTACCACCCAACTAATGGGCCTTTACCACCCCAACATACAGAAGGTACGGAAACAGAATCTGAAACGGAATCAAAGACGGAAATAGAATAATCCCTACGGAAACAGAATGTAGAATTAGGTGTACACTAGTAGATGGGCCTTTACCACCCAACAGACGGTACCACGCAGAAACAGACAGGTGTTACCACCCAACATAAACAGACGGTACCCCACAGAACAGACAGAACTAAGTGTACCCTAAATCCTACCCCACGCGATCGGCTCCCTAATACATAAATACCCTGTGCCAGCCCCACAAAAGGGTGTATCATTCCCTAAAGTGGCAACCTTTGAATGACACAGACCTATTTATAGATGTCACGGTGTCTTACATCCTCAGAGGCAGACCGGGATCCATGCACGCACATGACCCGGTTGGAACGTACCATCAACACCCCTCGCCATTATCAAAATGAACCGCTTATAATTAGTTCAGTAAGCGTGCCCGGACCCTACCTACTGTTGGGTCATAGTTTTGATACCAGAAAGGGTTACTGACGAATATGGGTCCCACACAACAGATGACACAAGTAATTACCCATCCTAACCTTGTGTCCCCAGACTAACAGATTTCAGATTTCAGACTAACTTGTTTACAAGTTTCAGACATACAGAGTTCAGATTTACTAGTTCACAAATCAGACAATCAAGTTAACAATTCTTCAAACTAATGGATTAGATGTACAGATTTAACAGACTGTCTAACTTTGCATTGGGCCTACAGATTCACGAAATGGGTTTGTTAAATTCATCAGTCCAGTTGGTTTAACCTTATCCCCCCAACACATTTTAGACATTATATTTATCTCAGATTTGCATTAATTAATTATTGAAATATCTAATCGTATTTCACTTGCCACCCCAGGCACCCACTTAATTCCACATGCCACCCAAGGCACCCACATAACCCCCTCATGTCCCACTACATGCTTATCTGGTTAAGTGTTTCTTAATTCATTAAGGCCGTAACCTTATAAAGACCTCTCACATTAGACTGGCGTTTGTGGCAGCTGGATTTGCCGGGCGGGTCCGGGCAGTCTTAGACCACAAAAGAGCCTAACCTCATGTCTTTACAATTGTTACATATTTAGTTTATGCCTAAGACCTCTCACATTAGACTGACATTTGTGGCAGCTGGATTTGCCGGGCGGGTCCGGGCAGTCTTACACCACAAAAGAGTCTAACCTCGTGTCTTAGACGATTAATTACTCCTAATTAATCATCCCCCAATTTGAATTACTTTCCCTATTCAAATTACCAATCAATTCCAAATTTAACGATGTCCATAATTGACTCAATTATGTCCATCCATTTATGGTACGTAAGATCATACCAATTTCACCACAATTATATTTTATGCCTTTTAAGGCATTTATGCCAATTAAATCTTCTTAATATTTTCCCCTTCATACCCCCGTTATTCGTTCGCTTAACATGACATGTTCATATTAGGCTAGCAATTAGTCTAATACTTAAAAAAGGGAATAAACGTCACAAAGTCACATACACACAATAATAGATCTAATTTGCATCTAACTTGCAATTAGGAATTAAAACATACTCGCATAGTCTTTGTATTAACAAGGATCCAAAAATCATAGATCTAAAAAAAGTGTGAACTTGCATGTATGAACATAGTTTTACACCCAACTAGCCTAGGTAATTATCACCAACTTACATAAACTGTGTATGTCGTCAACCTAAGCATAAAGGTGTCATCTTGCGTAACTATGGATCCCATAAAGGTGTTAACTTGAGTAAACTATGGATCCACGTAAAGGTGTAAACTTGCATAACTAGGCATGTCATAGATTCAACATAAAAATGTCAACTTGAATATGGATCTAAACTTTAAAGGTGTGAACTTGTATGAATCCAAATTATCACTTAAACTTGCATATGAACATAATACTTATATGAACTAGCATATGTTCCACATCCATATTCGCATAACAACTGATGTTATAAACCTAGGTGGTTGGATTATAAAAAGGGATTCATCAACCCAAGTTAACATCATGAACTACTAGCATATATTTTAGATCCAAACTTACATAACATCATATGTGAAACTGGCATAACATCATATATAAAACTTGCATAACATCATATATAAGACTTGCATAAGTCAAAATTACAACTTGGATGATAGCAACATAACTTTACATCATAAATGATAGCATCACAACATAACGTCATAGAGATTTCAATCATAATCCTACAACATAATCACAACATGAAATCAATACTTCATATCACATCAATACAATCCGCATTATATCTTAATCCAGCTAAATTACTAATTATCTTGTTAAAATTATCGAACTCACAATTCAAAAGCAGTCTTGAGTTCTGAATTCTGATTTCTGGAGTTGAATTAGCGCTCCTTTGATGAAGATTCGCTGTTAGGGTTGAGTAGTTCTGATTTGATTCGCTGTTCTTCCTCTTAATTTTGGTGGCGACTGCTCTAGGGTTCAAGACAACAGCATGACGGCCATAGGTTTAGTTTTAATTCTGATTTAGGGTTTGAGTCTATGGGTCTTTTTATAGAGTTATGAATTAATTTAAGCCATCGGATGTTCTTAGGGTTAATCAAAACCATTCAGTCCAGACTAGAGCTATCCAGAAACCCTAATGACTCACTAACTAGTCAGAAATGACTCAGCACTGACTCACCGTTCGAACCAGATGGCTATGCAGGTTTTCTCTCGGCCTGGGCGCACTAGGGAAGTGCGCCAATGCAAATTTGTACTGGCGCACTTTCCAAGTGCGCCAGTGCATTTTTTTTTCAAATTTCGTTCGTCCATATCTTCTTCATACGGTATCCGTTTTACGCAAACTCGGACTCTATCTTAAGCAGAATTCCGAGACGAACGCAATGGAACGACCCGTTTCCCTTAATTCCCACATTTGAAATTAAGTATTCTTAAATTTAGTTAATCTGATTATTCGAAAATTCGGGGTGTTACAACAGGTGTCTTTAATACGTAACCCATAATCTTCCAACCGGTTATGCTTACCTATAAGTGTCTTTAATTACAAAACTCTGTTACTTCTACAAGTTATTTTTACCCTAAAAGGTGTCTTTAATTACATAACTTTATTATTTCCACCGATTATGTATACCACTAGGTGTCTTTAATTACATAACCTTAACGGGTTAAGTTTGTGGGCCTATATGTGAATATTACCCATCCCCTCGTCAGATTTAATTAACCCACCCCTCAAAGATGTTTACTTAACCCCCAACTTAAATTTAAGTCCATGCAATCCCTATGGATTAACTTAGGTTAAGTAGTACAATTCTTTACCATGTCCATTTATGGTTTCATAATGGGCCTGACCTCCCACATTAGGCCTACAACATGTAGATGCTGGATATGTCGGTCGGGTCCGGGCAGACTTATTCCACAGTTGGGCTTAACCTCGTGCCATAGCCCGATCTGTATTTACGTACTTAGACCTCCTACATTAGGTTCAACATTAGTGGCTGCTGGATATGCCGGTCGGGTCCGGGCAGACTTCCACCACTAATGCAACCTAACGTCGTGTTATAAGTACAGTTACAATCTCTAATTGTAATTACTAGACATTCCATATTTAATTAATTTACCAATTAATTAATTGTTTTCTTTTATAGGTGTCAATACCTATTTTACCCAATAATTTGAATTACATGTCCAAAAATGTTCATATTAAAATTATGCCATTTTAAACCCTTTTTCCCCTGTTCCTTAACTAGCGCCCTCACAAAATTGGCAACATGACTAGGCTAAACAATAGCCTAGTCATAAACGATAATAGGGAAAATAATGGGAATATAACTAAAATGATCATCTTGGCATAAACATAAACAAGTATGATAATAAGGTGAACATACATACTAGCATGGACATGAAATTGTCATCATAACAAGGTGGACATAAAACTGATGAACTATGATGTCACAATATCTAAATTAGCAATTTAGATGTCCAATCGATTTAGATCTAACATGATAACATAAGGTGACAATCTAGATCACATAAAATAGATCTAACATGTTAACATAAGGTGATAATTTAGATCACATAAAATAGATCTAACATGTTAACATAAGGAGATAATCTAGATCACATAAAATAGATCTAACGTGTTAACATAAGGTGATAACCTAGATCACATAAAATAGATCTAACATGATAACATAGGGTGACAATTTAGATCACATAAAATAGAACTAACATGATAACATAAGGTGACAATCTAGATTACATAAAATAGATCTAACATGATAACATAGGGTGACAATTTAGATCACATAAAATAGATCTAACATGATAGCATAAGGTGACAATCTAGATCACATAAAATAGATCTAACATGGTAACATAAGGTAACAATTTAGATCTATCTAACAGTTTCAATGTCCACATAAATCAGATCTACTAGTTTAGAAATAGATCTACACACATCCGCATCATAGCATATCATAAAAGTTACAAACCAAGATCCATAATAATAACATAGTAGAACAATCACAATTGAATTGGATCTAGGGAAATAGATCTATCATGACATATCATAAGATCTAACAATAACATAGATTCAAGGTTTACAACGTATCCAAATCACAGTCTTTCATAATTCACTTTTATTTATCTAAACCTAAAAGCAACTAGAACTCAATGTGATTGGATTGCTAAGATGATAGAAAAGGTGCTGAGTCTATGCTTGAATCTCAGAATTTGATATGCTTTAGTTGATAAAAGAAGATGAGAGACCCTAGTTGAGTTCAGAATTTGGCATAGTTTGGCTGCCATGATTTCTAGTGAAGAAATAGGTGAAATAGCTATGTATTTATAGCTGCAGAACCCTCTAGAACCGACTGCCACATAAGCCCTAGGGTAAATCAGGTCGCGGGTTGCCTCCCATTTGGGAAAAGGCCCGAATACCCAAAAACTATTCTGGGCGCACTTTACAGGTGCACCAGTGCAAAATTGCCTTGGCGCACTTGGCAAGTGCGCCAGTTATACCCGGTTTTGATATCCAACTTTTTATCATCCATAACTTCTTCATATATTATCCGTTTTATGCAAACTAGGTGTCTATCCCGACCAGAATTTCGAGATGGACGTAATGACATAATCAATTTCCCTTAATTCTTAATATTAAATTAATTATTCTTTAATTTATCCTCTTTAATGTTAACAAATATTTGGGGTGTTACAGGTGCCATAGGCTTAGACAGCTGAGGCGGCGCAGTTGGAGGCTTATACTAAGATGAGCTTTTGGTCAAGGAGTGCTCACTTGTTGTCTTGTCATGTGCCCGAGAGGACTTGTCGCGAGGACAGGAAGCAGAGTTAAGATAACACCTTTCTCTCTTTCGATCCCTCTCCCGAGCACGCTCTATAACACCCCGTAAAATAAACAAAAATTAGACATATGAAATATAATTTGAAATAAATATGGAAAATAAATAATAAACTAATGGACTGAAAAATGAAATTTTGAGTAATTAGGAATTGGGTTACAAAAGTATTATAGTTGCGTTTGTGGAGAGTTTGGGCCGCTAAAGTATAGTAGTTGCGTCCGTGGAGAGATTCTGATCCATTTTCATATTTTATTTACTAAAAACACAGTTCGTATGCAAAAGATATTAATAAATCAAGTTGTGCATATATATTATTGTACAAAGTTTGAATTTTAAATAAATAAATATACAAACCTAGAATATATATTAATTGAATTAGTATGAAAAATAATATTCCTTTTGAATTCAAATGTGTGTGTTTATATTTATACTCAATGGGGACAAGAATAATAAATATAAGGTAAGCAACCAATCAAATCAATTCAGTAATTAATTAAAAAGTAAAGTACAAGAGACACAATCTCCTGGGTTCGTCCACAGAAGGGGGATCGACGACTCCTCTAGGAGGGGCGTCGACCACCCTAGTCGACTGTAGTGGCCCTCCTTTTCGGTCGATCCAAGGCGATCGTTAGATCGACTTAAATCAAACCAAAAGGCGGATACGCTAACTTTGGGTACACAACACATCAGAACAAACAACATAAGACTTTGATAAACATCATAATAATGTTACATCGAAGTACGTATATCAGAGAACATCGAAAATTAATACAACGGAAGATAAATTTGCAATAAATGTAATACAATGCACAACGGAAATATAAACTAACACAACGGAAGACTACCAATGCTCTAGACATAACTTTAAGCTTCAATCCAGAATCCTGCTCAATGAAATAATCTGCAAAACAAACTACTCGATTGCCCATGTGGGAAATCTGGGCACCCGAGTTTGCAAGGGAAAAACAAACTATGAGTCAGTCACGGTACTGGTATGACAAACTCTACAGTTATATTTAACTAATTTAAAAGTGAGGCATATCACGGGATGCATCAAACAACATACAACTACCATAAATAATAGACTTTTGGATCTACAATGCATCAGAAACCATGCAATTCCCCGATCTACCCATTTAGGCTTAATCCCCAAATTTAATTTTCCAAATCTAATTATCTTTACAGAAATTATTCCTTTAAACTTTATTCCCAATTTCTTATTTCAAATCATTTGAAATACATATCTAGCTTTCATAGCAAAGTAGATTTCACTTCAGGACCTCAAAGTAAAATCTTTGGAAATATAAATTCCAAAATATCATAATTCATACAAACAAATATGAAACCAAATATCGAGAGGTTTCCCCCGTCAACAAGGAAAAGGGCACATTCCTTAGTCACTCGATGCATATTTGTGCACCTCCCACACATGGAGTAGGATACACTGAACACTGACCAAGTCTTAAAGTCCTGAGTCTCTCTTACCCATACATTTAGTCCTTATGGTTACCCGAATCTTTAGCCACATACTAAATCATTTTATATCCCGAAGTAGGGAAAATCATTTCACAACATAATAATCACAAGTACTTTCAAACTATAGTACTTCACATCAACAATTCGCACATATGATCAGTCATTATTAATCATATAACCTTTGAGCTCACATGTCTGAAAGGAGGGTGTTAAGCAAGAGAATAAATTCTCCGCCACCAAACAGATATATCATCTATAGTAACTAATCGATTATGTGATGAACTACAATGTCAGACACGTAATACTTTCTAAATCATTTTGAAAACATTGGCTCAATCCTCGAAATCCTTTCTGTTCTATAAAACATTTTTATAAGACTTTCTTTATCCAAAATCGGGAACAACATTTCTTTTCACTTAAGAAAATATGATTTCAAAAACTATTCATTAAATTTGAAATGAACTAAACAACATCGCTAAACACCTTGTAGTCAAATCATGAAGTGTTTCACAAGGTGTTAGCATACCAATATTTCTACTCGACCCAATGCTAAATGTAAAAGCATATTTTATCATAAACTGGTCGAGCACAATCCAAACAATCAATCAATCAACAACAAGGAATTTCTACAACCAAGTATATTTGGTTCTAACACATCTCATGTTTTGGTAAATTTAATTACCATTCATTCATTCCAAATCTAATTAAAGATCAATTAAAAACACTTCTTAGTTTTAATCTCTAAAATTCATTACTTAATAATTGCTCAACTTTAGGAAATTAATCCTATCTTTTACTGGGTTAAAGAACAAATGTCATTTAAAACACAGTTCATGCTAAACCAAAAATCATCTTCCATTTAATATGGAACCTTCACGGAAATCCGATCAGTTGTAATTGATATAAATTTCCATATCAAACTAATACTGTAAGTAGAATAATGACAAAACCTTTTAAATTCCATAAATAGTAGCGGCCTTCATTCACAAAAGCTCATCTCGATTATTATTAAATCAAATTCCATTCAATTGCAACTTAGTTTATTAAATTGGAAAACTTCACTTTGGAAAATTTTCCATTAAATCTTAATTAAAAGATTTATAAATTCAAAATCATAACTTCAAGATTAATTGGGTTGTAAGAACTAACGAAAACGCAGTTCACAATGAACCCAAAATCAATTTCCATTATATTCCAATTATATTTATTAATTGGAAAACTTCATTAATCCTAATTAAAAGATTTATTCTATTATCAACTGGATTTAAGAACAGCATTATTGAAGACACCATTCACGATAAACCCAAAATCCAATTTGATATCAAATACAAGGCTCTGAATAGAAATCATATCGAGTTATACTCAATATCAAATTTTGTAACCAACATATATCGTATTGGGAATAATGACATCAATATCTTCCAAATTCCATGAAACAACATCCGTGTAATCACGGAATATAATATTAAAACATCCGAAGATATTTCCATTCCAATTTATGTGTTGGAAAACATTGGTTGTATTAAAACCATTCAAAATCCAATATATTAATTAAAAACATTGGATTACTAATCATTAGAAAACATCGTTTGATCTTAGTCGAATATATGATGTTCCTTTCGGTTCTACTCACCCCTCTCCTAACGGAATAATTTTCAGTTAGATCTCATGGGTGGTACCAGACTGTACTCGGAGGAACCATCGCATATTCCTTTTGGTTCTTTATTCTAGTTGTTAACTAGTTCATTCCGATAAATGTATTTTATCTTACCAAATTTGGAATGTTAATCCTAAAACCTTTTTAAATCATTCATTATGATTTATCATAATTTATCTTATTTTTAATAATTTTAACATGACCATTTTAGTCGATTCCCAATTACGGTTATTGAACTGCATTTAAAGCGACCTTTTCAAATATTGATTTTAACTTATCTTGAAATCTAACCATAGTTTTGGGAGAATTCGGCTATCGGATCTCCCGTTATGTCATTTCGAAATAGGCTGAAATTCGTGAACGGTCGCCATGCAAGACGTCATATTAAAACCAAATTCGATTTATAAATAAAATTGAATATAATTCCAAATTGTTTATAATTTTTATTTCACACATCAACAATCAATTATAACATCCAATCCACATATCGCGGTATATACCATATAAGATTAAAACTATTAACACTTATATGGGTTCGTCAATCAATAGATTAACCGCAATATCAATCATCAACAATCAATTCATTCAACTCAACAATATCGCTTAATAACAATGGTATTCATATCTAAAACCAATAACCAGTTAAATAGTTAAATTTCTCAATCTATCAATAATCATTTACTGTTTAATTCAGTTCACATCATCAATATATAATCAAATATTTCACAACAGTATTCAATGATTAACTAACAAAACAGTTAATTTTAGTCAAGCCCTTTTTCAGTAAATAGTTTCTCACTTGATCGGTTGTAGCTAAACATCGTCAAACGATCGATTGATCGAATCTAACGTTTTCTGTTGCCAAAAATTGAAACGAGCTCCAAATCAACCCAAATCAGTTTCGTTGCAGAACTCTCGTCGATACGATCCCAACGGATCTTGTTTCGACGAATTCTGAGTTTATATGAAAAAGTAATGCTTTTTACAAGATTCATGTACATATATATGTCGTTAAACATTAATTAAATAGTTAATTACCCTCATTTCTTCCCTAATCACTTCTCTAACCCATCTTCCATCTCCAAAAATACACGTACACAGTAGCCCCCCTCCATTCATGCAACTTTCTCCTTCCATATCTCCTCTATTTCTCAACTGTTTACCCGAAACCAAAACCAATCTTCATCTCTTTGCAATCTCTACCATTCCATCACCATGAACTCAAATTTAAGCTCAAAAAAATATTGGCCGACTTCCAATGTAAAAAGGCACGCATACAGTAAACTTCCAGACACTTTTTTTTTGCTGAATCCACTAAAATTCACACAATCGATGCTATTTTACCGCATGAACTCGATAACAATAACCAAAACATGTATTGTTTCTTCTACACTTCAAGAATTCGAACCCTAACACAAACAAAAACTCATTCACGCACGCTATAAAATTTAGGGCACATAAAATCTTCACCAAACCAACCCAAACTCTTACTACACTCATATGAGTTCAAAGAACTAAGCTTTGCAATTTATAGATTTTTCTTTGATTTGTTCTTAAATTTAGAAGCTTGCAAAATTTGGGTTCAAAGAAGAAAAAGGGGCTGCAGTGGAATGACGGTTTAGGTTTCGGTTAGGGTGTGTTTAAGGTGTTATATAGTAGGTGATTTTTTTTTTAATTTGTCTTATATTTTATTATACTCAAATATCGCTCATTTTCATTGTTTAATTATCCTTGTGATCACCTACAGATTTCACTTTCGATGAAAATTGACATGCAACTACTCTCTAACATTATGAACCTAACGAAACTGGTTTCGTTGAATTCGGAGTCTGTTTGCACAAACAACGAATTTTCTAAGTCAAAGTATTAACTGTTTTTCACTTTAAAAATCACGCTCGGTCACATATTAACTCTAAAAATTACGAAACTTGTAATCTTGCCATTATTCGATGCTACAGATTCAATAAAAAAGTTTTATAGAATTCCGAGGTCGTCTCAATAATGTTCCTTTGTAAAAATGCTCAGATTATTACATCGAATAGTTTTATCGAGTCTGGCCAAAAACTGAGTCCGTTTGGCGCAAAATTTGAAATCTAACAATAATTTAGTACTCCGGATCGAACAAAATTAGTTTCATCGAAAACAAAGTTGTGTGTAAAATGCACATTTTTAAGGGCTATGTAATATTAAAATATTAATAAATTCAAAAATAGTTTAAATAAATAATAATAAATTAATATTATCATATAAATCCAAATAAAACATCATATTGATGTAAAATAAACATACTTCAATTTATAACTCGATACTCAATTTTCCAGTCAAACGGTGCTCAATTTACATGAAAATCCCTTTTTCAATTTAATAAATCATATGCTATATGGAACTCCAAACCTCGTCATATAAGCACCAAATGATTATATAGAATTTGATATGCTATGCTATCTTTAGTAGTATGTTATGCGGTGTAGTCCATAATTTATTGGTTACTATCCTATGGCGTATGTTTAATTTCACACAGAGCAATCATCACAGCGCATCCAAATCATTCACAGTAGTTTAATAATAATAAAATTGCGCAACCAACTTATAAAGATACACCTGTTTGTCAGGCACACAATTTATTTCTCTACTCAACGTATATATGTATATATATATATCCAATTTTACTCGGTTTACTTAACTCGATTCAAATAAATAACAAGTGTTTTGTATATTCAATGCCTAAAATCACCGAAGGCTTCATCTAATTTATTTAAGTCAGACGTCATAAGTAATCAAACAAGAAATCAAACAATCACACAAATAATCAATTGATTAATTAACTTTCTAAACATATAACTTTTATATGCTTAAAAATATATTTTCTAAAATTTGATTATGTATATAATCACAAATACATTACTAATAAACATATCACTCTCTATTCATTTTAGGGCATTACTAACCCCATCTCTAGTGAGTTTCTCATTCTAGGGTACTACTGATCCTACCTCTAATGAGTATTCTTATGGGATGTTACTAATCCTATCTCTGATGTGTCTTTTATTCTGTTCTAATGAGTTGTACCCCAAAGATTTGAATTAACCAAAGCTCTGATACCATATGTTGTGACCCTCCTTTCTGGTCTATCCAAATCGATCATTAAACCGACTTAAATCGAACCAAAAAGGAGGATACGCTAACTTTGGGCGCATGACACATCAGAACAAACAACGAAATACTTTTATAAACATCATAATAATGCTACATCAGAGTACATAATATCTGAGTACATCGGAAATTAGTACAGCAGAAGATAAATTTACAATAAATGTAATACAATGCATAGGGGAAATATAAACTAACGCAGCTAAAGACTACCAATGCTCTGGACACAGCTTTAATCTTCAATCCAGAATCCCGCTCAATGAAATAATCTGTAAAACAAACTACTCGACTGCCCGTGTAGGAAATACGGGCACCCAAGTTTGCAAGGGAAAAACAAACTACGAGTCAGTCATGAGGCTGGTTTGAGAAACTATATAGTTATAATTGATTTATTTAAAAGTGAGGCATATCACGGGACCATGCCGTATAACACGGAACGGGTTTAATCCACTAGATTGCCAGTGCACATACAACTATCATAAATAATAGACTTATGGATCTACAATGCATCAGACAACATGCAATTCCCTGATCTACCCATTTAGGCTTAATCCCCAGATTTAGATTTTCAAATCTAGTTATGTTTACAGAAACTATTCCTTTGGACTTTATTCCCGATTTCTTATTTCAAATCATTTGAAATACATATCTAGCTTTCATAGCAAAGTAGATTTCACTTCGGGACCTCAAACCAAAATCTTTGGAAGTATGAATTCCAAAATATCACAATGCTTACAAACAATATGCAAACAAATATCGGGAGGTTTCTCCCGTCAATAAGGCAAAGGGCACGTTTCTTAGTCACTTGATATATATATGTGCATCTCCCACACATGGAGCAGGCTACACTGACCACTGACCAAGTCTTAAGGTCTCGGGTCTCTCTTACCCATACTTTTAGTCATTAGGGTTGCCCGGATCTTTAGCCACATACTAAATCATTTCATATCCTGAAGAAGGGAAAATCATTTCACAACATAATAATCACAGGTACTTTCAAACTATAGTACTTCATATCAACAATTCGCACATATGATCAGTCATTATTAATCATATAACCTTTGAGCTCGTACGACTCAAAGAAGGGTGTTAAGCAAGAAAATAAATTCTCCGCCACCAAACAGATATATCATCAATAGTAACTAATTGGTTATGTGATGAACTACAATGTCAAACACATAATACTTTTCTAAATCATTTCGGAAACATCAGGATCAATCCTCGAAATCCTTTCTATTTTATAAAACATTTTTATAAAACTTTCCCTATCCAAAATTGGGAACAACATTTCATTTCACTTAAGAAAATCTCATTTCAAAAACCATTCATTAAATTTGAAATGAATTAAACAACATCGCTAAACACCGCACAGTCAAGTCGTGAAGTGTTTCACAAGGTGTTAGCATACCAATATTTCTACCCAACCCAATGCTAAATGTAAAAGCAAATTTGCTCATAAATTGGCGAGCATAATCCAAACAATCAATCAGCAATAAGGAATATCAACAACCACGTATATTTGGTTCTAACACATCTCATGTTTTGGTAAATTTAATTACCATTTATTCATTACAAATATAATTAAAGATTTATTAAAAACTCTTCTTAGTTTTAATCTCTAAAATTCATTACTTAATAATTACTCAACTTTAGGAAATTAGTCCTATCATTAACTGGGTTAAAGAACCAATGTCATTAAAAGCATAGTTCATGATAAACCGAAAATCATCTTCCATTTAATATGGAACCTTCAAGGAAATCCGATCAGTCGTAATTGATATAAATTTCCGTATCAAACTAATACTATAAGTGGAATAACGAAAAAACCTCTTAAATTCCATAAATAGTAGCGGTCTTCATTCACAAAAGCTCATCTCGATTATTATTAAATCGAATTTCAATCAATTGCAACTTAGTTTATTAAATTGGAAAATTTCACTTTGGAATTTTTTTGATTACATCTTAATTAAAAGATTTATAAATTCCAAATCATAACTTCAAGATTAATTGGGTCGTAAAAACTAATGTTATTTAAAACACAGTTCACAATGAACCCAAAATCAACTTCCATTTAATTCCAGTTATATTTATTAATTGGAAAACTTCATTAATCTTAATTAAAAGATTTATTCTATCCTCAACTGGGTTTGAGAATAGTGTTATTGAAGACATCATTCATGATAAACCCAAAATCCAATTTGATATCAAATACAAGGCTCTGAATAGAAATCATATCGACTTATACTCAATATCAAATTTTTGTAACCAACGTATATTGTATTGGGAATAACGATATCCATATCTTCCAAATTACACGAAACAACATCCGTATAATCACAGAATATAATATTGAAATATCCGAAGATTATTTCCATTCCAATTTATGTGTTGGATAACATTGGTTGTATTAAAACCATTCACAATCCAATATATTAATTAAAAACATTGGATTACTAATCTTTAGAAAACATCGTCTGATCTTAGTTGAATTATGTTGTTACTTTCTGTTCTACTCACCCCTCTCCTAACGAAATAATTTTCAGTTAGATCTCACGGGTGGTACTAGACTGTAATCTGAGGAATCATCGCATATTCGTTTTGTTTCTTTATTCTAGTTGTTAACTAGTTCATTCAGATAAATGTATTTTATCTTACCAAATTTGGAATGGAAAACCTTTTTAAATCATTCATTATGATTTTTCACAATTTATCTTATTTATAATAATTTTAATATGGTCATTTCAGTCGATTCCAATTACGGTCATTGAACTGCATTTACATCGACCTTTTCAAATATTGATTTTGACTTATCTTGAAATCTAACCATTGGATTTCAAATATATTTTTTCTAATTGAATTCTCTTTTAATTAGGAATCCAACGTATTTAGTTTTGGGAGAATTCGGCGGTCGGATCTCCGGTCATGTCATTTCGAAATAACGGTTGAAATTCATGAACGGTCGCTGCGCAAGACATCCTATTAAAACCAAATTCGATTTATAAATAAAATCGAACATAATTCCAAACTGTATATAAATTTTATTTCACATATCAACAATCAATTATAACATCCAATCCGCATATCGCGATATATACCATATAAGATTTAAAACTATTAACGCTTATATGGGTTCGTCAATCAATAGATTAACCACAATACCAATCATCAACAATCAATTCATTCAACTCAACAATTTTGTTTAATAACAATGGTGTTCATATCTAAAACCAATAACTAATTAAATAGTTAAATTTCTCAATCTATCAATAAGCATTTACTGTTCAATTCAGTTCACAACATCAATATATAATCAAATATTTCACAACAGTATTCAACAATAAACTAACAAAACAGTTAGTTTTAGTCAAGCCCTTTTTTAGTAAATAGTTCCTCATTTGATCGGTTGTAGCTAAACATCGTCAAATGATCGAATCTAATGTTTTCTGTTGCCAAAAATTGAAATAAGATCCAAATCAACCCAAATCAGTTTCATTGCGAGACTCTCGTCGATACGATCCCAACGGATCTTGTTTTGCTGAATTCCGAGTTTGTATGAGAAAGTAATGCTTTTTACAAGATTCATGTGCATATATGTGTCGTTAAACATTAATTAAATAGTTAATTACCCTCATTTCTTCCCTAATCACTTCTCTAACCCATCTTCCATCTCCAGAAATACACATACACTGCAACCCCCTCCATTCATGCAGCTTTCTCCTCACATATCGCCTCCTTTTCTCAACTGTTTTGCCCGAAACCAAAACCAATCTTCATCTCTTCGCAATCTGTACCATTCCATCACCATGAGCTCAAACTCAAGCTCAAAAAAATATTGGCCGACTTCCAATGTAAAAAGGCACGCATATAGTAAACTTCCTGACACTTTTTTTTGCCGAATCCACTAAAATTCACATAATCGATGCTATTTTACCTCATGAACTCGAAAACAATAACCAAAAACGTGTATTATTGCTTCTACACTTCAAGAATTCGAACTTTAACACACACAAAAACTCACGCATGCACGCTGTAAAATTTGGGGAACATAAAATCTTCACCCCAAACTCTTACTACACTCATATGAGTTCAAAGAACTAAGCTTTGCAATTTATATATTTTTCTTTGATTTGTTCATGAATTTAGAAGCATGCAAAATCTGGGTTCAAAGAAGAAAAAGGGGATGCAGTGGAATGAGGGTTTAGGTTTAGGTTAGGATGTGTTTAAGGTGTTATATAGTGGGTGCAAATTATTATTTTATTACTTTTATATTTTATTATGCTCAAATATCGATCATTTTCATCGTTTATAAATCCGTGTGATCACCTACGGATTTTGTTTTCGATGAAAATTGACATGCAGCTATTCTCTGATATTACGAACCCAAGGAAACTGGTTTCGTCGAATTTCGAGTCTGTTTGCACAAATAGTGATTTTTTAAAGTCAAAGTATTAGCTGTTTTTCACTTTAAAAATCACGCCCGGTCACGTATTAACTCTACAAATCACGAATCTTGGAATCTTACCATTACCGATGCTACGGATTCAACAAAAAAAGTTTCGTAGAATTCTGAGGTCTTCTCAATAATGTTCCTTTGTAAAACTGCTCAGATTATTTCATCGAACAGTTTTATCGAGTCTGGCCACAAACTGAGACCGTTTGGCACAAAATTGAAATCTAGCAATAATTTAGTATTCCGGATCCAACAAATTAGTTTCATCGAAAATGGAGTTTGTGTGCAAAATGCCCATTTTTAAGGGCTATGTAATATTAAAATATTAATAAATTCAAAAACAGTTTAAATAAATAATAATAAATTAATATTATCATATATATCCAAATAAAATATCATATTGATGTAAAATAAACATACTTGAGTGTATAACTCGATATTCAATTTTCCAGTCAAACGGTGCTCAATTTACATGAAAATCCCGTTATTTAGTTTAATAAATCATTATAATTTATCATCGATTTCATAGCGATTATTTTAAATTTTAATTTGGACATAACTTACAACTCATATAGTAAATCTCAATTTCTTACATTTGTTTAAAAGATATGGTTAATTAGATCCTAACGTTGCTTGTTTCATCAAATTCTGATTTATAATGAACATTGTATATTCATTTAAAGTTTAAAACTAAATTTCCAAACTACCGCGTCATTACAAGCTCGTTTTAATTAAATTATAAATTCTTACACTCAAAGTTTGCTTTTAATAAATTCTAAATTGTTTATTCTCAAAATAAATCGTTCAAAACATTTGATTTCTATTAAAATCAATTAAAAATAAATTTTAAATTGGTTCCGAAAATACAGGTTGTTACATCGAACACCCTATTGTATGAGCGGTCGACCATCCTCTTGTAGGGTGCATAGTGAAAGTGTTTTTAAAGGAGGACTTATTTATATTTTTCACCAAACGGACTGCTTAGATTAAACTTATTGAATCTAACGGTCCATATGCAGGATGTCAACTATAAATAAGACACAAACCCTCCCTCAACACCCTACATTTATTCTTCTCCACGCCTCCATCATGTCTTTCTGCCATTGAAAATTCCGGAAAAGAAAAGGGTTTAGGTCCTTCTTCTGTCCTCCTAACCAATTCTATCTCTTCTATTCTATTCTAATATAGATTCAGAATTATTTTGGAATTAAGATATATATATATATATATAAGATTTTAATACGTGATTCTCACACACACACACACACACACACACACACACATACATATATATATATATATATATATGTATGTGTATATATATATTTGAAAGGTTGGAGCACATTTGTTTATGAAGGCCAAATCCAAACTTATTTTACTCAATTCTGTTGTTGCTCATTCTAATAGCACCGAGAGTGGAATTCATTTAAGATTTTCTATAATTTGCTAGCTTAAATTTGGACTATTGTAACGACCCGACAAAGGAATTTGACGTCTGAATTCCGACAACAATACATATACCCGTATTACTTTCTAAAATCCCAAGTATCGAAAACACCAGATAGTAATTAGAAAGAAATTAGAGGGTAAGAAAAGAAAGAAAGAAATTAAAGGCTGAGAAAAGAAAGAAAGAAATATTAGAATAGAAGAAGAAGCTGAACCAACACAACACAGAGTCATAGAAATAAATCTTTATTGAGAGCTGTAAATAAAAACTTATAGTCATTAGTTTACAACACAACAGGACAGTCATAACAACCTGTCCTCATATACAATCACACAGCAGCGTAATACTATAATATCATACGTCTGAACTCTTTCAACTCGTCTCTTCCAAGTATCTGGAACCTAAACCAGAAAACCTGGTCTAACTCGAGCATTACAAACGCCGGATCAGTCTAGTGAACCAGAGTGAGAAAACGCACAAATTTTAAAGGTATCATCCAACTTGATTTTAATCTCAAAATCTTTTAAGAGAAAAGGATAATCGTAAGACCAAATCAACACATAAATACATATGGTTTTTACCTTACGACAACCCAAAATATTCTTGGAACCATTATCTTTTCTGATATTATAATATTGTCTAAATACAAATAAATATCAAAATAGCAGAATGCTTGCATCTCACGCTCTACATACATAGTATGCAATCAAAACTGCGGGCTCTTATTGGAGAATGGATTTCCATGGCTAGGTATAAGCAACCACGTTCGACAGTGTATCTCTAAAGAGGAATACACCGAGTTCAGCAAGAACATCTTGCAACTCAGGATAAACATGACTAGCCCCTCATTTCGCTTTAGAGTACCGAATGTATTGTCACCTTACGACTTTTTTGTTGTGACCACCGTAGTTCTCGGGAGATACAGAAATGAAAAGAAGTAACAAATATGAATATTCTCTAGACGGTGACAATACACCTTATTTGGGTGCGACCCACTTAGCCATGCGACTTACCTGATTTTTTTCCATTTCCCGATTGATGAGGTTTGAGGTCATAAATCTTCTTTTAAAACATCTGGCCACCATTCACTTTGAATGCCACATATCATTAATGACGTCCACAAAAATACTCTAGTTATTTAGCTAAGAGACGGGCCCTTCTCCGCCGCAACTTGGTACATTTGAAGAAATCAACGTACATAATTCCTTTGGAAATAGTTCATTAGACATCAGTCCATACAAGCCATCTAGGAACAGGATGAACCAAAGGCACCCTCCTTCCACATCCTAGGTATCATCCTATGAATCGGTAGCGAGTAGTCCTTGCAATCCGTAGATTCCAACCACGATAGAATCACAATATATCTTCAGCCTCTAAACTAGAGATTTTAAGTAATTCTACCATTTTATGAATATCCATGGTCTTCAATTAACTCCATCTCCATCAGTATCTGATATCTTCATCATTTCGTATTTGCTGGTCAGAATGGTTTTCGAATATAAATTCGATCCCGGTCTTTCCGTACCAACAATCGTATAAGCCAGATTAGATAGTCAGTTATTTAACTACCAATTAAACAACCATTCAATCGTAAAAATAAAAATATATTTACTAGTCCAGTATTCAGCATCACTTGGCTTCTTTAATTAAAATAATCCATTTAATATACCTCAAAATCAGTTAATAATTCGAATATAGATTTTCACTTCTTAATTTAATATAAGAGTATCCACAAAACAATTTAATTTATATATATATCGGAAAATATTCCATATTCATCTCAAACTTCATATTCCATTATCTTTTTCTAACATTTGCCACATTATTTCTTGTTATCTGAAATTGGGAAATCACTTCAACTTATCAGTCATAAACATCGTTGCAAAATCTCTTTTATTCCTTTATTTGAAAACAATACCCAAATCTTATTCTGATAAAAACTTATTTCAAAACACAACTTCTCTTTTCCTTTTTACCTTGAAAATGTTGTTATATTCTCACGCAATCTCCTTTTGTTTCTGTTATTTGGAAATCTCATTATATATACTCTTGAGTCCTTTTATTTTCATTACTTTGGAAATTTTTAATTATATTCTCAAATCCTTTATTTCATAGCTGAAAACATTCTTATTACTTATTCGTGCACTTCTATACTTCCACATTCATGGGTCCCTGTCCGTAAATTGATAAGCAAATAATTCTCTAAGTATTAACCCCGAAGTCCAAAATCAACATCAGATTAATACTCAAAAAATCACTCAACTCAACCAATCTCCAGTTAGATTCCAATTCTTACTTAACTCGTTATCAATCCATTGTATTCCATTTCTAATTAATTCGACCATTTTCCACTTTGAAACTCTTGTTTCTTTTCTACTTATTTCACTTAATTTCATTATTAAGTACCGCCGATTCAAATCAATGCTTTAACTTCTCATTACTTTTATAAACCTTGTTTATAAAATCTTAGGTTTAATATAAGCCCTTTTTATCTCACTTCCTTTTTTACTTAAATCAAATGTTAAGTAAATTTTTATTTAAGCTATCGTATTCGCTTAAAATACCATTTATAAATTAGTTATAAAAAATGGGTTTTAATATATACACATTCATTAACTCCTTTCAGACTTTAACTGTATTTCATTTCAAACTTGATTACTTACTTAAATGAATTCCATTTTAATAATAATCACTTAAATCCTTATTAACTAAAATAATAATTTACTTCCTTATTAACCATTATAGAAGTAGTTAAATTCTTTATTAGCTAGATAAATAATAAATTTCCTTTCAAAGTCTTATTAAAATAAAAACGAATACTCGTTAACCTATTTCATTAGATTAATTAATTAAATTAATCTAATAATCCAATTTCAATTAAAATAGTTGACCTACTCAACTCAAACCATGATTATCTCGTTAATCAATTCCAATTAATCCTCTCTCTCTATATTAATTAATAATATAATTAATTTAATAATCCCATTTGAATTTTCTCTTAGAAACAATTAATCCAAATGTTAACCGTTGGTTAATTTCTGCTCATTTATTTATAAATATTATTTACATAAGAATTTGCGTTATAAAATCATTATATAATTGTTTAAAACTTATATAATAATTGTTAATATAAATTTCCTTTTTAATAGATTTAAAAATCTATATTCAGTTATAAAATAAATTTTATAACTTCATTTCTGTCAATTCACCTGACGGTAAATCACATTTCCAAAACGATTGATTATCAAACCATCTGATGCCAATTACTCAATCAATACTGCCCATTAGTTAATATCACAACAAATGTTGAGTTACGGTTCAACCAATAAATAAATAAATCAATCAATCTTCTAATCAGGTTGGTCATACAGTTCATATAATGGTAATATGGAAATAAACAATAAATTTGAGGAATCCAGTTGAATCCCTCCAACCTGTTTGTCCATGCATCCAAATACGTTATCTCAAATAATATTATTCAATTCAATAAGTAAATATAATATTCAGTTGTAAATAAGTAACAATAATCCAAGCAACCATATTATAATTTAATACCTTTATATTATTATAAACATAACCAACAATGTAAGTTACCTCTTTTGGAAATAATCATTAAAATAATGATTATATTTCGTTTAAAATAAACGAACGTTAAATCAACCAATTCAACCAATATATATATATATATATATATATATATATATATATATATACATACATATATAAAATAAACGTTCAACACACAACAAACAATTATCAACCATGGCACACAAGTTAAATCCCGACTTGTATAAAATATAAGTGGGTAAAAACTGAGTGAGTTATACTCACATTGATTTCATTTATTTCTGAAACGGTTCGGTTTCAATTAAATTAAACAACATTTAATTTAACTAAAACTTCTATCTATTTCCGTCCCTGTCCAAAACAGTTCCGTAATGTGATGCTCGTCAATACGATTTCGATGCAAGTTGTTTCGTTCCATTCTATTAACATGAGTACAAGTTATAAACATTTAAGTTAATTCTGATTTAATTATAATTAATTACTTAATTAATAATTAAAATTCTACTATAATTACGTTTAGATTAATTGGCCGATCACTTAATTTCCTTCTGCTCTTCGTTATATCGTTAAACTCATATTATATGGTCCTTCCACAAATGAAACCACTTCAAGCCGCTGCATCATAAAGTTATCCACGATCAAATAATAAATTCCCTTAACCATATTTTAATTAAATTAATCATCACACATATACCCTATATTTACGTTGGTGCATGGATTAACCAGGTCGACATTTTTTCTTAAAGACCTCCCTCTTTCGTTTTGAAAATATCCGACTTATACTGTGTTTCTTTGTTTTCACGATACTGTCTTCGTTCTCCCAATATTATCTTTCCATCTCCCCTGGCTTACCTCCACCGTAATGTTGCATCCCCTTAAACAAAATCACTAAACCTTGACAAGCAAAGCATCTAACCACTACAATGGCAGCAGTAACACGTTTATCACCATGCAGGAAATCCATTATCAGCCAAACAAACCCATTTGTTCGAAATACCCGGACTCACGACAAACTTTAATGCATTCCTTTTCAAAACAATATAAACACGTTTTTATATTTACAATTCTATTCCTTAATTAAATAATAATAAAACTAATTACGTATTCGTCGATCCTTACTTCAAAGAAAGACATGTCGATCGTTTTGCTTTTATTCTTCCCAACTTCCTGTTGTTAGTTTATGTAAGCAAAACTTCCTAAAACCCATACCTCATCATGTTTGTTTCCAATACCCTTCATCGTTTACAACTGTATCACCCCTCCCTTTAATGCTCTCAATCTGCTGTCCGAATATGCCTTCGTCCCTTCTTCTGAATCTCGTTCGTTCCCACCTGCTATGAATTAAAAATGTTTCTCTTTTGTTTTGTTCAAACCGGTGCCCAGTCGAAATATATGGTTCGAAAATAACCAGGCCATTCTTCCCAAATGTGTTGTTCCCCGTTTTGTTCCTACTGTTAGTAGCTTCTCCCATTCGTATACGTTATAGAACCCATGCTCCCCTTCTAGAAACTGCCGTCGCTTATAATTTCGACGACCGGAAGTTGATTTACAGTCACTGAATGCCATGCCTAAGGCCCCTTCATCATCGCCCATATCTATGTGCCACTTGGCACTCCCGTTCACTCCCTAGAACCCACGAACTGCCCGGCTTCTCGAGCCTACCACCCTTGCACTCGACCCTTAAAGGTGATCACCACCACTCAAATAAACAAGCTCGTCACCCTCTATATTTTTGTTGTTGACATGATTAGAAATAGTTGCATAGATATAGAGTTTAGAGGAGAGGAGTGTTGCGAGATTTGGTTCGTTCATTTAGAACGATGGCGGCCAGAGGATTCATTGACTACACGTGGAAAGAAATGTAGGGTTTGACTGTTTGGAACAATATTTATAGGGAGGTTAGTATATTAAAATAATGAAGTAACGTGTTAAATATCCTACATACGATCTCCAATGGAGATGAAACTCCTAATCCTAGCATAAAAAAATATTCCAGACACGATGGGACAGGTTTCGTCGAACTCCGAGGTCGTTTGTAAAAAGTCCTTCATAAATCACACGTGAAAAACACATGTTTAAAATTTCCCACATTCGCAAAATAAATCCAAATAACTTGAAACTTGAAACACTACAACATCTCATCATTACGGATTTAACAAAATTAGTTTTGCTGAAAACGGAGTTCGTTTTGCATACCCGTTATTCAAATTTATGCGTAAAACAACGCTATTTTGGACACCAACATACCCGGTTTGCCAAAAATAACAAACAATATATCTATCCTGACTCTAAAAGTCAATACGAATTCAACGGAATTCGTTTCGTGGCTTAATTCGACCATTTTCTCAAGTTAAGTACAAAAACCCTTTTAAATCAAATTAAATTATTAAATTAATTGCTATAATTTATAAATAACTCCATAGCAACTATTTCAAAATTTGAATTGGACTTAACTAACAATCTATAACACGAAATCTATATTTTTCTCTTCCACATGAAAATTATAATCAATAAGATTCACACAGTTCTTGTTTCATGGAATTCCGACTTATATCGGATTCTGTATATTCAATTGAAGTTCAAAACTCAATATCACGAACTACCACGCCATTATGAGCTCGATTTATATTTATATATAAATTAAATGTTTAAATTTCATTATATAATCAAATTATATATTATAAAACCAATTATAATTCCAAGTAAAATATTTAAAATAATTTAAATATCTGACCACTGAAAATACGGGACATTACATTCCTTCCCCCTTAAAAGAATTTCGTCCCCAAAATTACTAAGGTAGGAGAATGTTACGAACCCATACACTTTAAAATCCAGTTTATTTTAAATTGAAAACCAATTCATTATTGTAAATAAAACTTTTCAAAAATATTGAAAATTCCCTAACACTTTAAATTCCTAGAAAATTTCGGCAGAGTCTCCCCTGTACGGAGTGACATATGTGATATCGCAGGAACAAATAATATATATACATCGACCCACACGGTCGGAAAACAAAAACAAAAAATCAAAATTTTATATTTTCGCGTAGGCGTACCTTTTATAAGCATTACTGAGCATACTTGCTCAATTTATTGCGATCGACTGAACTAAAATCTAATCCTTAAAGCCATCTGGCACCTGTACTCAACTCAGTTTGACATATGAGTAACTATTTCATGAAATATTAAACAACACTTTATTAATCAGCAAGTATAATTTCACCAATCCAAAATCAAACAGATAGCATCGATTCATTTGCAAATACCGGGCTAAACCATTAATTTTCACTTCATATACAATTGCATTCCAATTTAATTATATTGGAATTTATTTCCAATTCATTCATCCTTTTATATTTACACACTAATGGTCTATATTCATACCAGCAACAACAATCAATAATCAACTTAATCAATCATTCGGCTTTTATTAGTTATTAATATTCAATTGACTAATTTATTTCAAAATTAGTTTACTTCCATTTAAAATACAAATTATGATTTTTATTCCAAATACCCACTTCCTCCTCAAATTTTATTTAACTTATTTTTAAGTTAAATTCTGATTCATTTTAATTCCAAATTAAAATTCTCATTCACAAATTCCATATGTGAAATTTCTTCGGGTTATATTAAACCATTCAAATTTCTAATCCCATTTGAATTCCATTCAAATCAACCAAACAAATAAATATTTAAATAATTTAATAAATTATTTATTTTCTATACAAAATATAATTTGGGCAAAATTATTTAATTTACCCTCTTTTCAAAACAATATCGTGTTAGTTGCTAGTTCAAAATTGAACCAATCAAATAACACAATATAAAACATTTGTATAAAATTTACAAATACGTGCTCTCATATATATATATATATATATATATATATACATACATACATATATATATATATACTCAACTCAATCTAGGGTATTACTAACCCCAGGTGTAACAACCTGGAAAATCAAATCCAATTTAAAATTTTTATTTTAGCAATTTAAATGAATTTTGAATATTTAAAATGATTTATTTTAAATAATAACAACTAAAAATTTATTTAAATCGAAATTAGAATATAAATTTTATTTTAATTATAAAAGGAGTTTAAAATGGCGCGGTAGTTTGAAAATTCGATTTCAATTTTCAAATGAATGAACAAATCGGAGTTTAGTAAAACCAGAAATATTAGAATCTGTTTGGAAATATCTTTCCGTCATATGTGAAAAATCCAGATTTCATAGCGGGAATAAAAAGTTATGTCCAGTTTAAAATTCTGAAAAGTCGCTGTGGATTCTATATATATTTTAATATATATATAGCCCTTAAAAATAGCCATTTTGCAAACGACCTCCGTTTTCGACGAAACCACTTTTGTTGGATCCGGAACATCACATTATTGTGATGAGCGCAGGCGAGAACTAGTGGCGACGATGGGTTTCGATACCAGGCATAAGTCAGGAAGAAGATGGTTTGGGTATATAGTTAATTAGGTTAATTATTTAATTTATTTATGTAATTAACGCTTAAATCGTTGTAACTTTTCATATGATATCCAAATTCAGTGAAACAAGTTTCATTGGAATCGTGACAGCGTGTACTACATTCTAGAGCTGACGAGAAGGATTTTAGAGCTAGCTACGATTTTAGGAGGAGTGGAACCCAATGTGAGAACTTCTCACTATTTTTTTACAGTTATTTAAATTATTTTGTAACTGCACATATGAACTGCTCCCGTCGTCCATAGACCATGGACGATTTGTTTGATTGTATTGTTTGTGTGCATTGTGATTGGATTGTCATGTATTGATATTGTTGTAAATAAAAATTATTTATATAAAATTATCATGAAATAAAATAAATATTCATTTACAAACTGGACGGTTTGTTTATGTACACTTATTTATCTGATAATGATTGGGACGATAAATTTTACACATCGCCCAACTGCACAAATAATAAATAGTATTTGTTGTTTGAAAACCTCACATGGGTATTGGGATAATATTTGACATACACTGATTGTAACAACCCGTATTTCGATAACATGTTAAAACGAGAATCAAGGCAGAATTTAATTTTAAATTCTGAACCAAGTAAAACGGGCTATGCCATTGCGTTCGTCCCGGAAAAAAATACGCGAAATAGAGTCCGAGTTTTCGAGAATCGGAGTCCGTATGACCCGTTTTAGGTCCAAAGAAGATTTCTGGAAATTTGAATTTCGGAAACAGTTTTGGAAATCAGGTATGGGGCTAGGCGGGTTGTTTCCCGCCTAGGCCATGTCGACAGGGCTGTCGACAGGCCTGTCGACTTGGGCCCAGACCAAGTCGACAGCCCTGTCGACTTGCCTGTCGACAGGGGGTGGCCGGGGCAAATAGCCTGGCGCACCTGTTTGTCTCACCTGGTCTTGTTCTTGGGCTGGGTCTGGAAGCTTCCGAGATCTGATGGTCCTAATCTATCCTAGGGTTAATCTAAGGGCCTAAAACTATCCTAATCTCTATAAAAAGACCCTAAACCTAACCTAAATCCCTAAAAATCAAACCTAGCAACTAAGTGCTGCCAAAATCAATCTTGATCATGGCCTCCATCTCCAATCCCTAGAGCCTATGCACTCAAATCAAGTTCAAATCAAAAGGTGCAAGCTTGCTACACCAAATCAAGGCCAAATCAACATTGCTATGCGAGTTCCATGACGATTCTTCTACAAAGGAGGCACCTTTCTTAGCCAAGATGATCCATGCTTCTTTCCCTAGGCCTAACTATGTAAGTTCTATCTACTTTTGGATCAAAACGGTATTTTTAATGTTGACATGGGATAAAATGAGGCTAAACATGATTATGCGAATCTATATGAACCTTACCATGCCTCTTGTGTTCATATTTATGATCTTAGGCCATGTGAGTGACTTAATCATGCCTCTCATGCTATGCATAACCTAGTTTAACTTGCAAGTTTGGATCTTTATGCATGAAATGCTAGCATGAACCTTTAGGAACCACTTTACTTGTGAAACATTGGCTAAGACAAGATTTTGGGGCTTATGCATGTTTATGAACCCAAACCCCTTATACTAACATGCAAGTTTGTGGCCGAATCCTTTATGAGATTATGCATGCTCGTGGCCAATCCCCTCTTTTAAGTTGTGCATGTTTATGGCCAAATCCCTCTTGATAATATGCATGTTTGTGGCCAAATTACCTTATGACACTATGCATGTTTATGGCCAATCCCTTTATGATGTTATGCATGTGGAAGCCAAGCCCTTTTTGGCATCATGCATGTTTTGAGACCAATATGTGACATAGTATCCTTACTATGTTGACTCGCTTTGCTTGCGTTGGGAAAAACACGATTTTGGGTAGTTAGATAAACATGAACATGTCGCAAAATCTTAACTTGAATATGACATGTGTTTATACTTGAAAATATGACTTGAAAGATAACATGGAAGATGACGTGTAAGTATGCATAAAAACATGAGCTTGGGAATTTACCTATTAAGTTAGGTCTACCCTTTGGGAATTTACCTATTAAGTTAGGTCTACCCAAATGCTTGAAAAACTTGTAACATGTTTTGGAAACATGATGAACTTAGATAATATAAGTATGGCCAACTCGAGGTTGGGTTGAGTTTGCAACGTAAAACTACCCGGAACCGACCGGCCTAACTAGTAGTTGCAAACAATAGGACCCAATGTGAGAAGTTGGTCATGTCGCGCTTAAGACCCGAGGTTAGACTAGGTTGTGGTGTAAATCTACCCGGACCCGCCCGGCTTAACTAGTAACCACAACAAGGTCTAATGTGAGAGGTTGAGGGTGCATTAATTAAATTAATGCCACATAATAGGGTTAAGTTAATTTGATTAATGAGGCTTAACCAAATATGATATGGACAAATGGGTTAAGTAATTTGATTAGGCTAATGATACTTAACAAAACATGATAAGCTTGGGTAGGTTAAGTAACTTGATTTGCCTAATGACACTTGACCATTTTTATACGACTAGTGGATGGAATTAAGTTAACCAACACTTAATCAATCCAACACGATAACGTGATAAGGTTAAGTAAATTTTCTTAATGACACTTAATCGTATAATACAGTTAATGGATGGGGTTAAGATTAGGCTTAACTAATCTAAACATGGTAATCGGATGGGGTTAAGTTAGCCTAGACTTAATTAATCCCACTTGGTAATTTAATGGGGTTAAGTTAAACACTTAACTAATTTAACACGATGATTTGATGAGGTTAAGTGACCTATACTTAACCAATCTAACTCGTTAATTTGATGAGGTTAAGTTAACCTATACTTAACCAATCTAACGTGAAAACATGATAAGGCTAAGTCACGAATCACTTAAATACGCTTAACCGATTTGACTCGGTAATTTGACAAGGTCAAGTTAATTTATATAATTAACCAATCTAAAATGATAATTAGACGAGGTTAAGTTATGGATTGCTTAATATACTTAGCCAACTTGACACATGGTTTGTAGGGTTAAGTCTTGGACTTGGATACTTAGCCAATTTTGACATGGTTTGTAGACGGGCTAAGTTATGGACTTAAGTGACACTTAACCCATTAGATAAACCCTAATTCGGAGGATTAGGTAAATAACCATAGTTAACAAGGGTAATGGAAATAAGGCTAAGTGGTAAACCTTAGTTAAGGGAAACTAAGTAATAATTCTTAGTCAAGGAACCCGATACGGTAGGTCATCGTTTAAGTATACGCATAGGAGCAGGCTATCTGAGTTAGATAAAGGCTCCAGCGAACTGGGTAACGAAGCAGCGGCTTCGGGGAACGTGAGGATATTCTTGGTATCCCTCTGTGAGGTCGCAGATGATCATCCTGGGCTCACAAGAGGTTGAGGTCTGCGGTAGAAGAACCAAGAATATGCCTTGGTTGCTATGCGAGCGACCTAAAGACTGGGGTGGATAGCAGTGAGTCGACGGATACATAAGGTGCCCGAGATAGCAAGTTCGCCGATCATCTACCATCTTAAGTCAAGCGTGTACGTACGGAAAGGCAGGGGACACCCAACAGACCATAATTTGCTATCTAATTATGGGTGAGGTAGGTCGTAGGATGTGGGCTGACCGGAGTGTAGTTCTCATGCAAGATTTTCTCTTGTGTTGCCTTTCACTAGTTGAGGGAGGGGTCTCGTGGGACCATAGCCACGTGTAGAAAAGCAGACCTTAGTATCTGCATCGGCAGATAAATCTAAAGCTCCCGACCGAGTCCTGTATTTCTTGGTTTGCCCTGTGACCGGACTCGGATGGCACGATGTGATACATGTGCATACAGTTATAGAAAAACGATTCACGATGAATGCGTGGGAAAAAGGGCGCGGTTGAGGGTTAGCGTAATCCCTAGTGGCCTAGGTGGTTTAACCCAAACTGAAATACAAAAGCGTGCAATACGTAAGCGTAATCCCTAGAGGTACTAGGTGGCGTAAGTCCTAGTAGTTCAAACGATGATTCATACGGAAGAGCCTAGCTAGAACAAGGGTGACAGTCAAAACGACTTCAAGGATAATACGACATGAGGAAGCCCGTACGGGGTACGGCAAAGGACTGAACTTATATACATGGAAAGAAACATACGAGTTGAGTAACCTATATATGCGATATATTAGGTTGACCTGGACCATTACACGACTTTGAGTAAGGGACATTCATGGTTAACACATAACAAGGTTGGGATACTAGTACGAGAGGTGCAGAGCAAATATACATGTTAGAACTAGGAAGAATATACATAATAGATACCGTGGGATGTTAGACGGGGTAGATACCTTGGGATAATGTACTCGATAGAAATCTGACGATGTGATACCTTGACTTATCATAACACCGTAGTTTATCATGATACCTTAGTTTACCTTGCCGCAGTAGTTCAACCGGCTACCCTGGTTTATCTACCTTGTAGTTATCCTTATGTTTACTTTCAGTTTATGCATGTCATGTTACCTTTACCTGTTTTTATACTGGAAGTAGATAGGACTTACTCAGTCTTTTTGACTGACCCGTTTTGTTTCGCCTCTTTTCTTCCGTTTCCCCCCCCCCCAAGGTTACAGGGAGGAAACAATGCTGTTTAGTTCGGACTTCTTCTGCCTGAAGGTCATCATGGATGGCTTGGACTTCTCTTGGCTATGGCTACTTTACTGTTTTACTTGGGGAATAATTTATTAAAAGGTTTTTATGCTTCTTTATTATTGCAAGACAGGTTTTGATGTACTCTGATGTAAAAGGCTTTAGACCTTATTTATTCATGTTATGAAAGTTTGATTTTACTTCCGCTATTTATATATGTTCTGTCTTGTGATATTTCTGTGCATGTTTACCAATAATGCCCCTCTGAAGCTAGTGCATTCCTTTGCGAGTGACCCTAGTGGAGGCGGGGCGTTACATTTGGTATCAGAGCAGAAGGTTACCAGACTGGGCAAAAGTTTTTAAAGACCTTCTGAAAACTATTTGAAAATCGTTTACAAAGAAGCATTTTTCAAGAAAATTTTCTTTTAAAAGAAAAAGGCTATTCCCCAAAGGCCATTAGCACTATCCTTGTTTCCTTAATTGAGTCTCTTTTCCTCTCTTTCCTCCATCTGTAGTCTCAGTAGTTTTAACTGCGACTAGTCTTTTCTACCTACGAAAGTGCTTTCCATACGATGGAGGTGGTTCTCGAGAGACCAGTGACCGCGTTATAAGAAAGGATCGTGAGAAAGAAGGATAAAGGATACGAGCTTAAGGATGAGCAACTTGTTGGTATGGCTTAGTCCTCAAAGGAGGGAGAAAGATGAACAATGAAACCCATGGCGAGAGAGTACCTTTGGCATGGTGAAACGGGGCGGATAGTTAAGTATTATGGGACAAGGACAAGATCATCGGGAGGGCAGTAGTATGCTCTCATTTCTGGAGTACCTCGGAAGGAGGGTAACGATCTTGTCAAAGGTTTAGCTTTTCTTCTCTATCATCCTGTCGGGACTTTGTTTTGATCACCGCATCTTTTTAAGTCCGCTTCGATAGTTGAGTCTCTGCACCTTAGTACTAGTATAATAGGAGATCCCGTTTTTGTCTCAAGTCCTATTGGAAGATCGGTCCATTTATTCATGACTTGTTTGGATTTGAGAATGTCTATGCCAAGTATTGAGCTTGGAAATAATGCTTATGTTTATAAGCTATGGATGGATTCTAGGGATGAAGTGGTTATCCAGTAAGGGGTGCCATTCTCGGTTTTGGGAAGAGGGTAGTTAGATTCTCGACTCATCTTGGTGATACCCTCGAAGTCTCGGGTAACCTTTTGGGTTCTGTCATGGCTAGTTACCTAGAATCCCAGGATGCAGTTGTTGGTAGTCCGTTTGAATAGAATTCGCCAATAAGACGGATGGTTTACTTCGATTATGTATGGGTTATGGGAATTACCCTAGTAAGTGCGCACGGTAACTTGTTTACTTTCAAGAGGAAGTTCTTCTACGAGAAATACCCTGTGGTACGAGGTCCGAGATTCACTAGTGAATTTTGGAAAGCTTGCATGAGATCATGAGTACGCAGTCATAGTTGCGTCAAGTATTCTAGGAAAAGGATAAGTGCAAGTTGAACGAGAGGCGACGAAGAAATGAGTTCCAGCTCATGTTATGGAAACAGGAATAAGAAGCTACAAAATCGCGAAGTTAAAAGACGACTTTGATGGTCAAAGACTAGATACGCGCATGATGTCTCTTTTTGGGAGTATATCCTTGATCCCTGTTTTCTGTAGAGCTTACTTGTAGGCTATCTTTGGTGGATATCCTCTCGGTCCTGTCTCTGTTACAAACCCCGTACGGAGTTTGTTTTGGTTATCTTCTCGACCCTGTTTCAGGGAATCTTAGGTAGAACTCTATGGATGTAAACATGTATTTGAAACATGTTATGGTTGATATGGTTGCAAATGATTGCAAGTGGTTGCTCGTGGATGCGTGAATTTACATTAGATATTAGCCCGACTCGATCACATTTCATATTGCATATGCACGAGTATTTATACTTGCTTATGGATGAAATTGAATGTGTTATCATGCGGATGTTGCATATGGTTGAATGTTTGTGCACGCATATAGTATCTATATGACTAGGACTATTTGCATACATGTTGGATTCATGGCACTATACATATTTTTGCATTAGAAAGATTATTCAGGCCTGATCATTAGCATTAGCTAAGGAACATATACACACACGTTTTGCATATATTCATACAGCATTAGAAATCATCTAAGGACAATGGTTGCTTGTGGATGATGTTTTGAGTAGATGGATGATGGATGGTAGGATATGTTCTTCCTAACTTAGAGATTTCGGGGACGAAATCCTAAAAGGTGGGGAGAATGTAACAACCCGTATTTCGATAACATGTTAAAACGAGAATCAAGGCAGAATTTAATTTTAAATTCTGAACCAAGTAAAACGGGCTATGCCATTGCGTTCGTCTCGGAAAAAAATACGCGAAATAGAGTCCGAGTTTTCGAGAATCGGAGTCCGTATGACCCGTTTTAGGCCCAAAGAAGATTTCTGGAAATTTGAATTCCGGAAACAGTTTTGGAAATCAGGTCTGGGGCTAGGCGGGTAGTTTCCCGCCTAGGCCATGTCGACAGGGCTGTCGACAGGCCTGTCGACTTGGGCCCAGACCAAGTCGACAGCCCTGTCGACTTGCCTGTCGACAGGGGGTGGCCGGGGCAAATAGCCTGGCGCACCTGTTTGTCTCACCTGGTCTTGTTCTTGGGCTGGGTCTGGAAGCTTCCGAGATCTGATGGTCCTAATCTATCCTAGGGTTAATCTAAGGGCCTAAAACTATCCTAATCTCTATAAAAAGACCCTAAACCTAACCTAAATCCCTAAAAATCAAACCTAGCAACTAAGTGCTGCCAAAATCAATCTTGATCATGGCCTCCATCTCCAATCCCTAGAGCCTATGCACTCAAATCAAGTTCAAATCAAAAGGTGCAAGCTTGCTACACCAAATCAAGGCCAAATCAACATTGCTATGCGAGTTCCATGACGATTCTTCTACAAAGGAGGCACCTTTCTTAGCCAAGATGATCCATGCTTCTTTCCCTAGGCCTAACTATGTAAGTTCTAGCTACTTTTGGATCAAAACGGTATTTTTAATGTTGACATGGGATAAAATGAGGCTAAACATGATTATGCGAATCTATATGAACCTTACCATGCCTCTTGTGTTCATATTTATGATCTTAGGCCATGTGAGTGACTTAGTCATGCCTCTCATGCTATGCATAACCTAGTTTAACTTGCAAGTTTGGATCTTTATGCATGAAATGCTAGCATGAACCTTTAGGAACCACTTTACTTGTGAAACATTGGCTAAGACAAGATTTTGGGGCTTATGCATGTTTATGAACCCAAACCCCTTATACTAACATGCAAGTTTGTGGCCGAATCATTTATGAGATTATGCATGCTCGTGGCCAATCCCCTCTTTTAAGTTGTGCATGTTTATGGCCAAATCCCTCTTGATAATATGCATGTTTGTGGCCAAATTACCTTATGACACTATGCATGTTTATGGCCAATCCCTTTATGATGTTATGCATGTGGAAGCCAAGCCCTTTTTGGCATCATGCATGTTTTGAGACCAATATGTGACATAGTATCCTTACTATGTTGACTCGCTTTGCTTGCGTTGGGAAAAACACGATTTTGGGTAGTTAGATAAACATGAACATGTCGCAAAATCTTAACTTGAATATGACATGTGTTTATACTTGAAAATATGACTTGAAAGATAACATGGAAGATGACGTGTAAGTATGCATAAAAACATGAGCTTGGGAATTTACCTATTAAGTTAGGTCTACCCTTTGGGAATTTACCTATTAAGTTAGGTCTACCCAAATGCTTGAAAAACTTGTAACATGTTTTGGAAACATGATGAACTTAGATAATATAAGTATGGCCAACTCGAGGTTGGGTTGAGTTTGCAACGTAAAACTACCCGGAACCGACCGGCCTAACTAGTAGTTGCAAACAATAGGACCCAATGTGAGAAGTTGGTCATGTCGCGCTTAAGACCCGAGGTTAGACTAGGTTGTGGTGTAAATCTACCCGGACCCGCCCGGCTTAACTAGTAACCACAACAAGGTCTAATGTGAGAGGTTGAGGGTGCATTAATTAAATTAATGCCACATAATAGGGTTAAGTTAATTTGATTAATGAGGCTTAACCAAATATGATATGGACAAATGGGTTAAGTAATTTGATTAGGCTAATGATACTTAACAAAACATGATAAGCTTGGGTAGGTTAAGTAACTTGATTTGCCTAATGACACTTGACCATTTGTATACGACTAGTGGACGGGATTAAGTTAACCAACACTTAATCAATCCAACACGATAACGTGATAAGGTTAAGTAAATTTTCTTAATGACACTTAACCGTATAATACAGTTAATGGATGGGGTTAAGATTAGGCTTAACTAATCTAAACATGGTAATCGGATGGGGTTAAGTTAGCCTAGACTTAATTAATCCCACTTGGTAATTTAATGGGGTTAAGTTAAACACTTAACTAATTTAACACGATGATTTGATGAGGTTAAGTGACCTATACTTAACCAATCTAACTCGTTAATTTGATGAGGTTAAGTTAACCTATACTTAACCAATCTAACGTGAAAACATGATAAGGCTAAGTCACGAATCACTTAAATACGCTTGACCGATTTGACTCGGTAATTTGACAAGGTCAAGTTAATTTATATAATTAACCAATCTAAAATGATAATTAGACGAGGTTAAGTTATGGATTGCTTAATATACTTAGCCAACTTGACACATGGTTTGTAGGGTTAAGTCTTGGACTTGGATACTTAGCCAATTTTGACATGGTTTGTAGACGGGCTAAGTTATGGACTTAAGTGACACTTAACCCATTAGATAAACCCAAATTCGGAGGATTAGGTAAATAACCATAGTTAAAAAGGGTAATGGAAATAAGGCTAAGTGGTAAACCTTAGTTAAGGGAAACTAAGTAATAATTCTTAGTCAAGGAACCCGATACGGTAGGTCATCGTTTAAGTATACGCATAGGAGCAGGCTATCTGAGTTAGATAAAGGCTCCAGCGAACTGGGTAACGAAGCAGCGGCTTCGGGGAACGTGAGGATATTCTTGGTATCCCTCTGTGAGGTCGCAGATGATCATCCTGGGCTCACAAGAGGTTGAGGTCTGCGGTAGAAGAACCAAGAATATGCCTTGGTTGCTATGCGAGCGACCTAAAGACTGGGGTGGATAGCAGTGAGTCGACAGATACATAAGGTGCCCGAGATAGCAAGTTCGCCGATCATCTACCATCTTAAGTCAAGCGTGTACGTACGGAAAGGCAGGGGACACCCAACAGACCATAATTTGCTATCTAATTATGGGTGAGGTAGGTCGTAGGATGTGGGCTGACCGGAGTGTAGTTCTCATGCAAGATTTTCTCTTGTGTTGCCTTTCACTAGTTGAGGGAGGGGTCTCGTGGGACCATAGCCACGTGTAGAAAAGCAGACCTTAGTATCTACATCGGCAGATAAATCTAAAGCTCCCGACCGAGTCCTGTATTTCTTGGTTTGCCCTGTGATAGGACTCGGATGGCACGATGTGATACATGTGCATACAGTTATAGAAAAACGATTCACGATGAATGCGTGGGAAAAAGGGCGCGGTTGAGGGTTAGCGTAATCCCTAGTGGCCTAGGTGGTTTAACCCAAACCGAAATACGAAAGCGTGCAATACGTAAGCGTAATCCCTAGAGGTACTAGGTGGCGTAAGTCCTAGTAGTTCAAACGATGATTCATACGGAAGAGCCTAGCTAGAACAAGGGTGACAGTCCAAACGATTTCAAGGATAATACGACATGAGGAAGCCCGTATGGGGTACGGCAAAGGACTGAACTTATATACATGGAAAGAAACATACGAGTTGAGTAACCTATATATGCGATATATTAGGTTGACCTGGACCATTACACGACTTTGAGTAAGGGACATTCATGGTTAACACATAACAAGGTTGGGATACTAGTACGAGAGGTGCAGAGCAAATATACATGTTAGAACTAGGAAGAATATACATAATAGATACCGTGGGATGTTAGACGGGGTAGATACCTTGGGATAATGTACTCGATAGAAATCTGACGATGTGATACCTTGACTTATCATAACACCGTAGTTTATCATGATACCTTAGTTTACCTTGCCGCAGTAGTTCAACCGGCTACCCTGGTTTATCTACCTTGTAGTTATCCTTATGTTTACTTTCAGTTTATGCATGTCATGTTACCTTTACCTGTTTTTATACTGGAAGTAGATAGGACTTACTCAGTCTTTTTGACTGACCCGTTTTGTTTCGCCTCTTTTCTTCCGTTCCCCCCCCCAGGTTACAGGGAGGAAACAATGCTGTTTAGTTCGGACTTCTTCTGCCTGAAGGTCATCATGGATGGCTTGGACTTCTCTTGGCTATGGCTACTTTACTGTTTTACTTGGGGAATAATTTATTAAAAGGTTTTTATGCTTCTTTATTATTGCAAGACAGGTTTTGATGTACTCTGATGTAAAAGGCTTTAGACCTTATTTATTCATGTTATGAAAGTTTGATTTTACTTCCGCTATTTATATATGTTCTGTCTTGTGATATTTCTGTGCATGTTTACCAATAATGCCCCTCTGAAGCTAGTGCATTCCTTTGCGAGTGACCCTAGCGGAGGCGGGGCGTTACACTGATCCCAATAATTAGTGTATGCCAATCAATTAGTTGACAGACTGTATAAGCGTTATTTATTTACTTTAATGCTTATACAGTTGTAGAATGCACCCTGGATGTTATATGAATTTTTATTGATTGTTTATCATTATTGTGGTATACATGTGATGTTGAAATCCATATAAATAAAATTATATAGTAATTGATTGATTCTTATTCCAGTTCAGAATTAACTAATATTTTAAAATAATATTCAGTGAATATTGAAATGTGAAGCCGTGTTAAGTAGTTAAACGTCATTTTAACACGAACGGGAATTTTGTCGATTTTATTCATTTTATAATGAATATCGAAAAGTGATATCAAAATCTAATATTTTGAAAATATTATCATTTTAATATTGAAATGATATGGAAAATTAAATTTTGATTTAAATTTTAAAATCAAATTGAAATCGTATAATATGAAAACATAATTTAAATGAAGTTCTATGCTTTGAAATGATATATTATTATTATGGTTAAATCAGTGGCATTTTTAGAAATCAAATGAAGTCGATTTTCGAAATTATGAAACGTATAGCGTGTAATTATACTTGAAAGGAAATTTGAATTGTTACATAAATAAAATGGTGTTAATAGTATTTTATAAAATGAGATATATAAATATAATATGGGTTTATAAGTGACTTAATTTGAATCTAAAATAGTATTTATAAATAACAATCAAGTGGATTGTTAAACGAATCATGATTCCTATTTAAGAGTGATATTCATATTTGAAGTGAATAATGATTTGAAAGAGGTTATTTTGCATATGGGAATATTTATAAGGCCAACTTGAGTTAAACTAAAATGGTAGATTATTCTTAAGTTTAGAATATTAATCGAACGTGGATTATTCGAAAGAGAATTATTTATTAAAAATTCGATTCAGGGAAATATTTTTCACTTTCCATATTAATAAAGATTTAATTAATTAATTGTTTAGTTATTTATATATTTAATTTAATGAATAAAAGTGATATATTAAAACTTATATTTTAGAAACAGGAATTTATAACACTGCTGTTGTAATAAATGTTTTGTAAATCTAAACAGCGATTTGAACGTTGTCGTTGTAATAAATGTCTTATAAATCAAATATTTAGAAACAGCGATTATAATGCTACCATTATAATCAATGTTTTTTTCGTAAAAGATATGGATTCTTAGATTGAATCTGAGAGTCGCATAAACGTTGTTTTGTTTAAAGTTGTGAGCTTTGACTATTTCAATGTTGATAATGTTGTTCAACTAAAGTCTGAGAGGTAATTACACACCAACTTGATTGACTTCATAATTGATGAAGGAATGGTTAAGGTTCGGTAGTGAAGTTTGGTTAGCAATACGGTTAGTTAATAGAAAGTGAAATGAATTGGCAACGAGGAATTTATAAATGAAATATGGAAATAATTTCCGATATTAATAAGGGATATTTTCTGAATATAGAAAGTAATGATTCGTTGATATTTAGAAATGTTTTCCAACTGTAGTAAGAGATATTGTCTGGAAAATGGATAATTTGTGATATATGGAAACGTTTTCCAATGATCGTGGAGACGAGCAAGCCTTGAAAAAAATATTTGAGAAAAGATAAGAAAATGGAAATTGATAATTTAATAAGAAATTAATTTAAAAGTGCCCACTGTTGTTTGATTATTCATCTATAGAAATTTCCATTTGGAAATAGGATCGTTGATTGTATCGATGTTTCCTTTGATAGTTAAATCACCGGCTATCGACGTTTGTTTTATTTTATGCCTCCGTGGTCAATACGGAGAGACCGGGATGAGGTTTAATACATGAAAACCACTCTGTATTAGCATAAGCGTTACAATTCAACTTATGCTTAAGATAATTGAAGACGGAGTAAAATGCAATGGCTGTTCTATTAATCCTATGTAGAAATTGCCTAAGATG
This sequence comes from Allium sativum, assembly GCA_030737875.1. Classification (NCBI taxonomy): domain Eukaryota; kingdom Viridiplantae; phylum Streptophyta; class Magnoliopsida; order Asparagales; family Amaryllidaceae; genus Allium; species Allium sativum. The sequence continues at coordinate 740,674,825 of CM060916.1, read as the reverse complement.
GATTAACAAAATGGTGCCTTCGGTTTGTCCAGTCCCAGGACAACGTATATGGACGAATGACTGACGATGTGGACTTAAAAGTAAATGGTGGCAAGATGTTATAAAGGATAATCGTGACCTCAAGCCTCATCATCCGGGAAATGACAGAAATCGGGCGGGCAGCATGGCTAAGTGGGTCATTCCCATTAGGGGTATTATCAGCTGATATAGAGAAATTTCATTTTGCTTCTTATTCTATTCACTGCTGTATGCTTTTAGTAAGGGTTGCTGATCACAACCGTTGGTGATAAAATGCTCGATGCACTCAAGTTAAACGAGTGGTCAGCCATGTGTGGCCGGGTTGCAAGATGTTCTTGTTGAACCCCAGTGCATCCCCTCTAGAGTACACTGATCGTAAGGTGGTTCCATACCTTGTCATAGTCGGAATCCAATCTCCAATAAGTGCAATGCAGTTTTTGATTTAATATTTTATATGGAGCGTGAGATGCAAACGTTCCGCTAGATGACTATTTATTTGATTTAGACACTATTATAATATCATTGGATTTGATATCAAAAATATTTTGGGTTATCATAAGGTAAAAACTATCTGTGTTTATGTGTGGATCGGTCTTACGATTATCATTTATTTCGAACGGATTTTTGAAAGTTAAACAAATGGTTGGAGTTTACTCACACCAGTCCCATGACTGACCCAGAGTTTATTTTGTTTTTTCCCTAAACTCTTGGAAGCCCGAATTTGTACGGACAGTCAAGTAGTCGGGATTTTACAGATTCACTTAGAGGACTTTGAAGCAGGAGGCTTTACTAGTCAGCTATAAACTATCATATTTTTCCGCTGTGTACTATATTGTATCTGGAAACAGGTGTTTATAACTGTTCCAGGAATAACTGTTGTGCTCTGATAATGGTATGTATATACAGTTACTGATTTGTATTTCAAAAGTTAAGTTATATAATATATTTTGTTCGTTCCGCTGTGTTACTTATGTTCTTCGTTTTCCTCTATTCTAATTTTTCTTTCTTTCTATTTCTCATCCTCTAACTTCTTTCTACTAATGATTCGTATTTCTATGAAATTTGGGTTGGACGTATTGTGTTATCAGTCGACCTAAAAGGTATGGAAATTTGGGCCATTACGTCATTCTTCCCCTTTGTTACTGATAAAAAAGATCAAATAACATGAATAATAGCATACACAAGAGTTCATACAAGCCAAAATATCAAATAGTGTTCAAAGAGCATATGAGATTATTTATTACAAGTCTCATAATAGCTATAGATATATCGAAATAACCTTCTCTTTATTGTGGTGTACCTGCAAAAATATGACACACACACACATACAAACTCTTTGGTACCCAATTCCTTAGTTAGGGTCCAAGGGTTAGATGGAAGTTTACCATACCCAAGAGGGTTCATGAGAATCTATAAAAATAAAATTTTCATTATTAACTACTGAATCAAAATAAGCATCGATATATTTTCTCTATTTTTCCAATTTACAAGAATCTAAATACTTAGATAATTTCTATTAGTATTTCTTTTTGTAATATTTATTATATAAAAATCTCTAGCCATAGAAATATTCGAATTTCTATAAAAATTGAATCTTGGATTTACTTGGCTTTAGTATTAGAAGTGATACTTTTATTGTACTTAAAAGCATATCTAGTACTATTTCAATGATTAGTTTTATTATATCCTAAACCACCTTTGTCGTGTAAAGGTATATAACTAGATAAAATCATATTTAGATCATTTTGACCTTTATTAAATTTCGCGAACTTGCTTTTACATTTTTCAAATTTGATTCCAAAGTCGTGATTGACATTTCCAAAAGAAATTTTGTTTAAATCACTAATTTACTTATTAAAATCAGAATTCTTCCTTTTTAAAGTACTATTCTCATTTTCAAGACGATCAATTTGAGATTTTGAGTTATCTAAATATAATTGTATTTTTTCAAAATTTTCTCTTAATTTAGAACTTGCATTTTACAAAATATTATTGTTAGCTTTTTAAACCTCATACTCTTCAGATAATTCTAAATTCTTTTCAGTTAAAGTTTCGTTCTCTTCTTTAAACGACAAAATTAAAGAACTAGAATTATTTAAAGTATCTTCTAAAGATGTATTTTCATTTTGTAAACCATCGATTTCCTTTAAATAATTTTGTTTTTACCTATTAACTGCTCTTTTCTTTAGAAGGAAATCCTTTTGAAAAACAAGCTCTTCTAAGGTATTTTCAAAACATTTAGTTTGTTTCACTAAAAATTTATTTTCCTCTTTTAATTTGGAAATTTCTTGCTCACAATCTTTTGACTTAGCTAAAATAACCGTATTAAGTTTATTGAAAGTTTTAAATTCTATTAATAATTTTTCATGGTCTAACAAAAGATCTTTATATAATGAATCTACACATACCAATTGTGATCTGACTTTAGCCATGAGACATTTGCTTGCTTGCTCCTTTGATTCTTCGTCGTTTCTCTTCCACTTTCTAATTCCTTGACTAGATTTCTTAATAGACATTTATTCTAGGATGTTATTATGATCTCTATAGTCCCAGGATCTGATACCAAATGAAAAGAGTGCTATAGTAGGACCGAGTAATATGGATTGATATTAATATGTAGAAGCTTAGATAATATTATATATCAAACTTATGAAATAATTATGCAAGTAAAAATTTAATAAACTAAGTATAACAGTTTCACAGATAAGCAATATGTAAATGTAGTGAAGTAGAGTAAATGACACCAGGAAAATTTATACTTGTTTGGAGCACCGTCCTACGTCCTATCCTAAACTTCTTCTGGCTTTTCACTAGCAACACCCTCACTTCACTCGGAGGAATATGGTAACAACACACCCACACAACCATAATGGGATTTCACACCTGAGCAAACTAAATAAGACTTAAACATCACGCCTGAGCAACCGAATAGGACTTCAACAATAAAACAAGATTTTTGACTTCTGAATGTGTTCTATGTAACACTGCTTAGCCAACGATTTGAGTACAGCCTTCCTATAATCTTATCCTCAGATATCGAATGCGTTTGTGAAGATTTGAAGGAAGTAGATTGCTTATTAAATCAAGAGATATTAAATAAATTCAATGATTCAAAAGCAATTTGAATATCTTTGAATGATATTAGAATGCAAGAGTATATAGAAAATAAGATCACAAATTAGAAGAAGAATCGGTGATTTGGAAATGAAGTTTTTGATGCATAAACAGTAGTTTAAGAGTGGTAACCTTTCACGAAAAATTCTGATGAAAAGAAGCAACCATTTCTATTCATAAATAGATAGAAACCTTTCATCAAAGAAGGTTTCTTTTAAAAAAAATGGCCTTATAGTTGGATCAGTCGACAGGTCAAAAAATCACCAATCAACTGGTAAAAAATAAAAATGTACATATATATTTAAACATGAACACAAGTGCCATGACTGGGGGTTTTATTCCCTACCGGTCGATTGGTGCTTTTTTGACCAGTTGATTGGTTAGTGTAAAAACGTCCAGTTTAGGCACTTGTGTGCCAATAATATATATGTATATTTGTGATTATGTATTAGTGTTATGATATATAAGGATAGATTTTGACAATTTCTAACAAAATTAAGACTCAAACAAATAACTCTTTGTTTGATCTTCATTTCTTCATTGTCGTGAATCAAAATCTCATGAATCAACATTCTCCCACTTTTTTGATTAATGACAACCTCTTTCAATCTCTTGTAGAAAATATATTTCCCTCCTTGAATGTATGTTGTATTCGATTTTTTTCTCCCCCTGAGTATATGGATATATTTTTTTCTATAACATCCTGTTAGTGTACTTACCTCTCCCCCTTTATCATCGACAAAAAAGATCAAACAACATGAATAATCGCACATATAAGAGTTCATACAAGACAAAATATCAAATAGTGTTCAATGAGCATACAAGACTATTTATTACAAGTCTCATAATAGTTATAGAGATGCCGAATTAACCTTATCTTTGTTGTGGTGTACTTGCAAAAATATGATATATATATATACACACACACACACACACACACACACACTTTGGTACCCACTTCCTTAGTTAGTGTCCAAAGGTTAGATGGAAGGTACAAGTGGGTTTAATGGAACCTTTAAAAATAAATTTTTCATCATTAACTACTGAATAAAAATAATCATCGATATTTTTTATAGTTTTCCAATTTAAAGGAACTCAAATACTTAGATAATTTCTATTGGTATTTCTTTTCGTACTTCTATATTTATTATATAAAAATCTTTAGTCATAAAGTATTCGAATTTCTATAAAAACTGAATCTTGGATTTACTTGTGCTTTAGTACTAGAAGTGATATTTTTATTGTACTTAAAAGCATGTCTAGTACTATTTCTATGATTAATTTTATTATATCCTAAACCATTTTTGTCGTGTAAAGGTATAGAACTAGATAAATTCATATTTAAATCATTTTGACCTTTATTAAATTTCGTGAACTTGCTTTTACATTTTTCAAATTTGATTCCAAAGCCGCTATTGACATTTTCAGAAGAAATTTCGTTTAAATCACTAATTTCCTTATTTAATTCAAAATTCTTCCTTTTTAAAGTACTATTCTAATTTTCAAGATGAAGAATTTGAGATTCTGAATTATCTGAAGATGATTGTAATTTTTCGAAATTTTCTTTTAATTCAAAACTTGGATTTTGCAAAATTTTGTTAAATTTTAAAACCGCATACTCTTCAGATAATTCCAAATTATTTTCAGTTAAAGCTTCATTCTCTTCTTTAAGAGACAAAATTAAAGAACTAGAATTATTTAAAGTATCTTCTAAAGATGTTCTTTTTATTTTGTAAACCATCGGTTTCCTATAAAATATTATTGTTTTATCTATTAATTGCTAATTTTCTTTTAGAAGGAATTCCTTTTGAAAAACAAGCACTTCTAAGGTATTTTCAAAACATTTAGTTTGTTTCACTAAAAATTCATTTTCCTTTTTTAATTTGGAAATTTCTTGCTCACAATCTTTTGACTTAGCTAAAATAACCGTATTAAGTTTATTCAAAGTTTTAAAATCTTCCAATAACTTTTCATGGTCTAACAAAAGATCTTTATATAATGAATCTACACATACCAATTGTGATCTGACTTTAGCCATGAGACATTTGCTTGTTTGCTCCTTTCATTCTACTTTGTTTCTCTTCCACTTTCTAATTCCTTGACTTGATTTCTTAATAGTCATTTATTCTAAGATGTTATTACGATCTCTATAGTCCCAGGATTTGATACTAAATGAAAAGAGTGCTAGAGTAGGATTGAGTAATACAGACTGATATTAATATGTGGAAGCTTAGATAATGTAATATATTAAACTATGCAATAGTTATGCAAGTAAAAATTTAATAAACTAAGTATAACAGTTTCACAGATAAGCAATATGTAAATGTAGTGAAGTAAAGAAAATGGCACCAAACTTTATACTAATTCAGAGCACTGTCCTACGTCCAGTCCCAGACTTCTGGCTTTTCACTAGCAATACCCTCATTTCATTTATGATTTGGAAATGAAGTTTTTGATGCATAAATAGTAGTTTAAGAGTGGTACCTTTCATGAAAAATTCTGATGAAAAGATGCAACCATTTCTATTCAGAAATAGATAGAAACGTTTCATCAAAAAATGTTTCTTTTCAAGAAAATGACCGTTATAGTCGAATCGTTCGACAGGTCAAAAAATCACCAGTGAACTAGTAAATATATATATATTTATTTAAATATGCATAAAAGAGCCAGGACTAGGGGTTTTATTCCCTACAAGTCTATTAGTCCTTTTTTAACCAGTTGATTAGTTAGGAACTTGTGTGCCTTTAATATATATGTATATTTGTGATTGTATTGGTGTTATGATATATGAGGATAGATTTTGACAATTTCTAACAAAACTAAGACACAAACAAATAACTATTTTTTGATTTTCATTTCTTCATTGTCGTGAATCAAAAATCTCAAGAATCAACATTCCCCCACTTTTTTTATTAATGGCAACCTCTTGCAATGTCGTGTAGAAAATATATTTCCCTCCCTGAATGTATGTTGTATTTGGTTTTTTTTCTCCCCATGGGTATATTGCTATATTTTTTCTAAAACATCCTATTAGTGTACTTACCCCTCCCCCTTTGTCATTGATAAAAAAATGATCAAACAACATGAAAAATAGCACACACAAGAGTTTATACAAGCCAAAATATCAAATGGTGTTCAGCGAGCATACGAGACTATTTATTACAAGTCCCATAATAGTTATAGAGATGATGAATTAACCTTCTCTTTGGTGTGGTGTACCTGCAAAAATATGATATATATATATATATAAATACAAATACAAACACACACACACACACACACACACTTTGGTACCCACTTCCTTAGTTAGTGTCCAAAGGTTAGATGGAAGGTAATCATACCCAAGTGGGTTTAATGGAACCTTTAAAAATAAAATTTTCATTATTTACTACTGAATCAAAATTATCATCGATATTTTCTCTGTTTTTCCAATTTACAAGAACTCAAATACTTTAATAATTTCTATTGGTATTTCTTTTCGTACTTCTATATTCATTATATAAAAATCTTTAGTCATAAAGTATTCGAATTTTTATAAAAACTGAATCTTGGATTTACTTGTGCTTTAGTACTAGAAGTGATATTTTTATTGTACTTAAAAGCATATCTAGTGCTATTTCTATGATTAATATTATTATATCTTAAACTACTTTTTCGTGTAAAGGTCTAGAACTTGATAAAATCATATTTAAATCATTTTTACCTTTATTAATTTTTGTGAACTTGCTTTTACATTTTTCAAATTTGATTCCAAAGTCGCGATTGACATTTTCAAAAGAAATTTCATCTAAATCTTCAATTTCCTTATTTAATTCAAAGTTCTTCCTTTTTAAAGTACTATTATCATTTTCAAGACGATGAATTTTAGATTTAGAATTATATAAAGTTGATTGTAATTTTTCAAAATTTTCTTTTGATTCAGAACTTGCATTTGCAAAATATTATTATTAACTTTTAAAACCCCATACTCTTTAGAAAATTCTAAATTTGTTTCAATTAAAGCTTCATTCTCTTCTTTAAGAGATAAAATAAAAGAACTAGAATTATTAAAAATATCTTCTAAAGATGTATTCTTATTTTGTAAGCCATTGATTTCCTATAAAATATTATTGTTTTTATCTATTAACTGATCATTTTCTTTTAGAAGGAAATCCTTTTTAGAAACAAGCACTTCAAAGTTATTTTCAAAACATTTAGTTTATTTCGTTAGAAAATTATTTTCCTCTTTTAATTTGGAAATTTCTTGCTCACAATCTTTTGACTTAACTAAAATAACCTAATTAAGTTTATTCAAAGTTTTAAAATCTTCTAATAACTTTTCATGGTCTAACAAAAGATCTTTATATAATGAATCTACACATACCGATTGTGATCTGACTTTAGCCATGAGACATTTGCTTGCTTGCTTCTTTGATTCTTCTTTGTTTCTCTTCCACTTTCTCATTCCTTGACTAGATTTATTAATAGCCATTTATTCTAGGATGTTGTTACGATCTCTAGAGTCTTAGGCTCTGATACCAAATGAAAAGAGTGCTAGAGTAGGATTGAGTAATATGGATTGATATTAATATGCGGAAGCTTAGATAATGTGATATGTTAAACTTATGCAATAGTTATGCAAGTAAAAATTGAATATACTAAATATAATGATATCACAGATAAGCAATATGTAAATGTAGTGAAGTAAATGACACCTGGAATTTTTATACTAGTTCGGAGCACCGTCCTATGTTCAGTCCCACACTTCTTCTGGCTTTTCACTAGCAACAACCTCACTTCACATGGAGGAACAGGTTAACAACACACCCGCGCAACCATAATGGGATTTCACACCTGAGAAAAAAGAACAGGATTTCAATACCATGCCTGAGCAACCGAACAGGACTTCAACAATACAACAAGAGTTTTGACTTCTGAATGTGTTCTAAGTAACACCGATTAGTCAACGATTTGAGTACACTCTTCCTATAATCTTTTCCTCAGATATCGAATGTGTTGTTGAAGATTTAAAGGAAGTAGATTACTTATTGAATCAATAGATATGAAATAAATTCAATAATTTGTAAGCAATTTAATATCTTTGAATGCTTTTATAATGCAAGAGTATATAGAAAATAAGATCAGAAATTGGAAGAAGAATCAATGATTTGGAAACGAAGTTTTTGATGTATAAATGTAGTAGAAGAGTGGTTACCTTTCATGAAAAGAAGCAACCATTTCTATTCAGATTGGATAGAAACCTTTCATGAAAGAAGATATCTTTTCATAAAAATGACTGTTATAGTCAGATTAGTCAACTGGTAAAAAAACGTATATATATTTAAATATGCACATAAGAGCCAGGACTAGGGGTTTTATTCCCAACCAGTCGACTAGTGCTTTTTGAACAAGCCGACTAGTTGCTGTAAAAACCTTCAGTCTAGGCACTTGTGTACCATTAACATATATATATATATATATATATATATATATATGTGTGTGTGTGTGTGTGTGTGATGGCTCGCCCCACACCAGCCGACATATCCAATGAAACGCGCTGTGCTGATGCCCAACCAGTATGGGACGGTCGCCAATGAAAAGGAAAAGGGAAGGAATTTGAAACTATGAACCAACAAAGAACCTGTAGTATATCTCACAATGCATGGAACAAAATATAATAAAAACATAACTTGATATAAAACAGGCGAGACAGTGCATAAGCTGAAAACTAAACCATCATAGCAGCGGAAAATTCAAATACAGCTTATGATCCAAACCATCATTATTACAACTTTTAAAACTGTCTTCATAGCAAAATAGAAAGGTACACTACTAATGCCCAAAGTAGTGACCAGCAACAACACAGGGAGAATATATGGGAATAATACGTATAATCTTCCTGCTCGTCTCCGGACAGCTACTCGTGCATAACCAGCTAACCTGTCTCTAGTCTTCTCGTTTAGGAGCACCCAGAGTAATAAGAAGAAACATAAAACTCTGGCTCAGACAAAAGTCTGGTATGAGCGATAAGAAGCAAAACAGAATAATAACAGGTATACATAACCTTACCTGAACCTGGACCTGCAACCAAAGAGTTAGCACAACAGGATGTACAATACTTTAAGGTGACACTAACACATGGTGTGAAAATAATGGGGAGGGGGTGTGCATGTCATGGTGATAGCAAACATCAAACATAGCAATCATCCTCATATCTCTCACTCAGTGCGTAAAGCATACGATATCTACCGCTTTGATCACCCAATTCTTTGTTACGATCACTCTGCCCCATGGAGTCATGACAGCTCCACTACACTGATCCGTAACCACTAACACTTTGCTATGTCCACTCTGCCCCATGGAGTCACGACAACTCCACTGCACTGGCTCATAGCCCTGCTACGATCACTTTTCCCCATGGAGTTATAACAACTCCACTGCATTGATCCATAGCCAATATCTGTCTCTCAGTGGTGAGTCAAAGCTATAGACATCGATAACGCATTTGCACACATCCCGCAGCAAAATTTAACTCATGAAGTTAACTCATTGGTTCCCATCTAGATCTTGAGTTCTACTTCCTATTTGGACTACCTTTGCTTCTCGAGTTTTGGTCTTCTCCGGATCGGTTCGGTCTTTCTTCTCATCTTCGGTTCGGTTCGGTTCGGTTCGGTCGTGACTACCTTCCCTTAGCAGTTCGGTTCATGACTCATGTTGTTCACTGGTTCGGTTCGGTCTGCTTCAGTAGATTCGGTTCGGTGTTCCACTTCAGGTCGGTTCGGTTCGGTCGTCTCCCTCCGGTTTGGTTCGGTGGTGCTCTAGCCTTGGTTCGGTTCGGCGCTTCTTTGCCTCCAAATCCTGATTCGATCCCGCTCCCTAGCTCTAATCCGATCCGATCCCCATGCCAGCTCCGGTCCAATCCCAGTTCCAATTCAACACAGGTGGCCTTCCTTTTTGCCATGCACAATCTTGCCACTACTCCGGTTCGGTTTGGATATGTCTGATTTGATCCCCCTATCCGATCCGGATCTCTGCAGCATTTCCAGCGAGCATATATCGTCCATTTTCGCCATATGACGGCATTTCCAACCATTCTAACTTTCCTGCAAGATTACTTAACATTCCAAACAGTCATAGTAACATATAGGATCAATCAATAATGTCAAAACATCAAGCATATAGGTTATTTTAAATCAAACGTACCCAAAACCCATGGTTTTCCCCTTAATCATGTTTAACCATATCTAATGATAGGATTAACAAAACATATCCAAATTAACCCAAATTTTTTCCAGAGCCCTAAAATAATATTTAAGAATTTTTACATATTTTTCCAGAATTTTTAACATGCATAATTTCGCTAATTATCACTAATCACTCCTAATTAGCCGTAATAGTGAAAAACAATGCTAATCACTCATCTTAGCCATAAATAAAACTTTAGATCTGAAACTCTACTATTTTAGGGCGTTTTCCAATGCAACACAGCAGCTTCAACTCTGATTTTATGTTAATCTTCCTTGATTTGGTGTAGATTAAGCTAATAATTGATTTGAAAGTGATTTGGGAGTGATTTAGAAGGTGGAAGCCATTGCTAGGGTTACAAGGATGTAAATGGCAGCTGGAAAAATGAACAAAACTAAATTCCCTACCCTATCAGCCCTCTCATAACCCTAATCCCGAAATGGGTTATGGGCCTAGCTGCTAATTACCTTAATTAGGCCCGGTGAAGCTGTTTTTCACCTTTCAAACCTTATTTCAGTCATATCTCCCAAACGGTAAGTCCGTTTGACTAATGTGACCACTCTACGGAAAGGTAAACCATTATCTGAATCCAATGGAAGTGGTTTCAGGCCAAAAATACTTACTAATCAAAAGTTATAGGCGAAACAAGATTTGCTAGGGGCAAAACGGTCATTTAAAATTCTGCAAAAATCGTGAACATTGGAAATGACCCTAATAGCCGTTACCCAAAGTTACACGACCATACAACCTCATACGAAAATGAAATAAATATTCTATGATCCTTCGATGCGTAGAATGCGGGTCGTTACAATTTGTGCTTATGTAATTGTGTTTGTGTTATGATATATGAGGATAGACACAAAATACTCTTCGTTTGATCTTCATTTCTCCATTGTCGTGAATCAAAAATCTTATGAATCAACACTCACTACTAGTTTACTATTTGCTCATCAACTCCACACCGAAAAACAAAATATCAAATCATCAATTACCAGAAACGCCAGTCGTCAAAACATCGAGACAATTGCACTAATTAAGGTATCCTAAGATTAACGTTTTTGTATACCATCGTGTCCCATACCACGGGGTTTACGATATCGTTTAACCTCTATAATATCTTCTTGTTGGGCGCATAAAAGTGTGGTATTTATATAAGAAAATACTTGGTTTTCAAAAGCGGGTTTATAAAAAGATTTTCACAAACCGATTGATTTCTTTCTTAAAATCTTACAATTTTATAAATTAATTTATACTATGTTTTGAGGCCAGTTTAATACTAAAACTAAAATCATAAGATTATTTTAACCTTAAAACTATAGAGAAAATGATAATTATTTATATAGTAAAATCCATTTCAAAAAAAGTTCATAAGTGTATGTAACGCCCTCGAAAATCATCTCAATACTCACAAATTCAACAATGAAAACTTTCATGTATCCAACCATGAATCAATCACAATGTATATACTGGATTTATCAAGTTTAGAGTGATCGAAAGTAAGTAAAATGGCCTTAAGAATTCATTAAAACTCAAGTCCAAGCACCAATAAGCTACAGGAAACACAGATGAGTAGGAAATAATATGTGCGCAAAATACAAAGAATGGGTCGACCCACTATTCAAGTGTGTCGACCCCTGGGTCGACCCATAGGAATAGTGGGTCGGCCCACTTTACTGATTTAGCTGCAGGTGAAAATCCTGATGAAATCTTGACTTTGATGACCCAATTTGTGACGACCCCAAAACCCCGTACTGACGGTGGCAAGGGTAATCTTTGGAATATAACACATAAACAGAAAATAGCAGGACATAATTAAATAAATACACCAGATAATGTACAAGTAATACACTGGATAAACATAATCATCAGAGTTACACAGCATACAGGATCATACTTAGTACAAATACAGTTCAGCTATACATAAATGTCTACAGCGGAAAACAAACATAATATGTACAATAGGAGCTGAATAGCATAAAAAGAGATAAATGATAGAATCCATCTTCAGCTCCAGCTATCCAGAAAGAGCCTGCTAAAACCTGAAGACAAGGCTGCCCATGTAGAAATAAGGGCACCCGAGTTTGCAAGTGAAACATACTACGAGTCAATCATGGGACTGGTATGAGAAATCTACTTAACACATTTATAATATGGCTAATCACAGGACCACGCCACTTTCGCGGAACGGGTTTACTCCATTGGATTGCCAGTGCTTTAAAACAAGTAAATCTTTAAACATCGCAATGCTTTTTATAAAAATGAAGCCATTATAAGACTCAGTTCCCATCACACAATGCAACGCAAACCGGAGGATAGAGTTTTACCTTATAATGGCCAAAATATGCTTGATACAAATAAAAATAAAGCATTTGATATTATTACTAGTGTTTATATGTTTCAAAAACACTTTCAATCATAACTATCAATCATAGATGGCATGGGTACCAAATATCATGTCGCCATATATACGTATACAATCAAAACCGCACAGTCACGTATTTGGAATTTGGATTTCCGTCATGAACCAAGGCAAAAGATAGTCCTTACCGACTTCGAGACTCTCTAGCCCGAGCCTCAGGATCAGAGTTCGAGTGTCCCTTGGAGTGACAGGGCTGGTCCACCGATGTGGATTAAGATGCCTGAACACTGCGTTTCCCCACCCTTTGGGGCGTAAATAGGCCAACGAATGACTCCATCGGCTTCACATAGTCACCGATATATCTGAGGCGCCTCGCAACAGCAACAACCACACAGGTGAAAATAATATAAATGTCAGCCAGTTTAAGCACTGACACCACCTCTAGCTAGAAAGAAGCGCATGTCCTCCCTGAGGTCCTCTCCCGTTTCTGGCTCATACCGGGGTATGAGGCTTGCGAATTCACGTTATACACAAAGCCATGCCACACAGGCCGTGCTTTGATCATTAACCACAAGACTTTGCTTTTCAACAGATGCCTTAATCACTGCATCTTAGCATGCCAAACAGGCAATTCACACCATGCAATTGATGGCTATCAATCACATAGAATGAATTCCAATGTCAGACACACAGTCCATTTACAAGTCCGTTCTGGGTCTGAATGAAACCGGAGGCACCACATACCTCGCATATCCATTGATCTCCACGTACGTCTGGACGATCACCACTTATTATCTATATTTCGGGATGCCTCCCAATCAAGACATCAGTTACCATCCAACCGAGGTGAAGATCTCCGGTCTTCAACCACCATCTTCATCATCGACTTCTTATCGTCGATTCAGTTATTCAGAATGGGATAAACCCGGTCTTTTTGAGAAACTCGCGTATATAATAAACAAGTGCTACACAAACACAACATACGCCTCATTCCAATTCATCAATCACTAACCGTAAATTAGTAAGAGAACGATTTCCCAAGTATTAACCCCGAAGGCTGAAACCAACATCAGATCAAAACCCAGGAAACCATTTGACTTAGCTAACCTTCAGTTAGTTTCTAAATTTCACATTCTTAAGGAAAGGTTCCCATTATTTTTATCAAAGATCAATTCTTTAGTAAAATTTTCATGTCAAACACATTCAACCATCAAATATCCAATAAACCGGGTAAATTCGGTTTATTTCCACTCCATATTGTTTATAATATTTTATAACGATTTATAGCTATTTTTATTTATTTAAAAATAGCCAATTTATTCAAATGACGCTTCAGGCCATAACGCGGCCGTGGCGCTGTTTTTCTTCAGATTTGATTTACACATATCTGAAAATCTAACCGTTGGATCTTCACAAATTTTATATCATTAGAAAGATCTTTTCAAAACGAATCCAACGGTTTCAGTTTTGGGAAAATCTGACGGTCGGATCTCCCGGTACACTCGTTTGAAGTTTCGATTTCAAAATACGAACTGCAGCATCGTTATTCGATTTAATTTAATTATATATATATATAATCGATTCTGGCGCTGTTTTTCTTCAGATTTGATTTAAACATTCCAGACAATCCAACCGTTGGATCTTTACAAAGTTGGTGTCATTGGAAAGATATTTCCAAAGCGAACCCAACGGTTTCGATTTCGGGAAAATCCGATGGTCGGATCTCCCGCACTAATCGTTTGAAATCACGGTTTCAAAACACGAACTACAGCTTTGTTATTCGATTCGTTTTAATTATATTTATATATATATATATAATCTATTCTTCGATTTCAAAACCATATTCTTTTCATACATTTGATAAAAACGATATTTTTATCCAACAGACATTTATTTCAACACTTCACTATTTTTAACACTTCATGTATATAATAAAAATGTGACTTTTATTGTAAAACAATTTATTTCAAAACACGACTATTCTCAACCACAAACGGGTATTTTTCAACCACAATCAATCAATTTCAACCACAAACAATTCTAATTAACCATTCGCTATCAACCAATTTTCACACCAATCACAACCAATAAATATCGTCCATGGTTTGTGGACAAGGGGCGTGTATATATATATATATATATTTATAAGTATATTTCACTTCCATTTCAACACATATATAATTTTTACAACGCATATATAACTTATACATCGAACATACAACTTATACAACGCTTATACATGAGGTGTACAACGCTTATATAACTCATACTTCGAATATATAATTTATACATCGTCATTTCCGTATCGTTTATAATTCAGAAATCTCACATTGGGTTCCACTCCACCAAAAATAGCAGAAGGCTCAGAAAGATATGCAGTCTCTTCTAAAATGTAGAAGACGTCCACACGAGTCCACTGTCTCTTGTTTCACTGAATTTCGTCAAAAACGAAAAAGATATGATTTTTACAGTGAAATCAAAAACCGTAGCGCTTTAAAGTGCTATAGAATAGTTTAAATAATTATCAGCTGTACCTCTCTAAACCTGTTCAAAACTAGGTTCTGATCTTACACCTAAACCGTCGCACGATAGGACAATCGGCCTCTTCCACATCATAGAGCTTGGAGAGGCGCCTCCAGAGGGACCCACCGCTCTGAACTCGGTGGTCGGAATTCGCCCCGGCGGCGGTCGAAAGTGGCCAACTTCCCGAGCTCGATTCGAGCTCTACAGGTCACGAAAAAATCCAATCTTCATATGGATGTGAAGATCGTGAGGAGTACTACAGAATTCTCCAAAGGGCCATGGGTTTTTATTGAGTGGATTTGAAGAAAAAGAGGAGAGAAGGTTTGAACTGTTTTCCGCCGTCGTCTGGAGTGTTTATCGGGGAGAGAGAAAGATGGTTGACCAATGATATTTTTTTATATTTATATATTTTAAAAATCCAAAAATACCCCTCTTCACATACTAACACCAATCCAAACCCAACGACTGTCGTTCCTAGCCAAATACACCCATTCCGAACATAATGGGATATGTTTCGCAGGCCTATTCGACTGTTTCAGTCAGTTTCTCTTCAAATCAAAATATAAAACATTCAATATTCGATTTGAACGTACATTTCGATTTGCCGGGGCCACACACTGATTCTAAAAATTCCCGAAAAATAAATCTAGCTATGTTTTGACGATACGGTCCCGACAAAACTAGTTTCATCGAATTCTGAGACCATTTGAAAAATGACCCTTTTCTAGTCGATCCAATTTAATAGAAATCGACCAAACACATTTTCCTTTGCCACGCTCACATACTAGCTTCAAAAATTATGAAATTTGAAACCTAGCAATAATTTGACATCCCGGATCCAACAAAAGTGGTTTCGTCGAATTCTGAGGTCGTTTGCAAAATGGTCATTTTCACGGGCTATATAAACTCTATAGCGACCTTTCTGAAAATTCATTTAGCCATAACTTTTGCTTCCCGCTACGAAACTTCGATTTTTCAGATTCGTTAGAAAGATATTCACTAACAGATTTAAATATTTTTGGTTTCACTAAAATTTGTTTTGTTTTGCACCCAGTACAGTCAGTCAAAGTTTGAATTCAATTTTTGAAACTGTCGCGCCATTTCAGGCCTTGTTTATAATTCAAAGTAATTATATTTATTTTCAAGCATCGATTCAAACACCATTTTCGTCGTTAATATTTAAAATCCACCAAAATAGCCAATTTAAAATTTTTAAACTGGTTTAGATTTTCCGGGTTGTTACAATCTCCCCCATTTAAAACTTTTCATCCCCGAAAAGGAACAAAGTCGAAAGTGGATTAATTAACCAACTCTACTTTCAATCTGGCTTCCATTCTTCAACTTTTCAGTTTCTGATAATTTCCAAATTCTTCAAAAATTTGGCTAACACCCTAAATTTTCGAAAAATTTCGCCATAACCTCCTTTGTACGGGGAGGGGTTTGGAAATTTATTGGATCGTATTAGGTACCCAATAAATCCTAATAAGCATGCACATATTTATAGTGATATATTCCGGTGTCCACAGCGGAGTGTGTATAGATCATAACTCCAGAGAATAAATTCTCGTCACCCTATAAATGATTTTTGTGCCTTAATGACCAGAGAGACGTGTTTATTGTCATCTCCAGACTCGTGTGGGTTTTTACTAATCTTTCCATTTACCATTACATTTTATATGGTCCATATCAGTCATCAGTTCAACCTGTAATATATAGTCATTGCCATACAAGCCTCTCGCTCGTATGGTAAATCTTCAACCTCGTCACACAAGCCCCAAATGCTTAGGTGGTATATGATGAAGTATGCCTATCTTCAAGAAGTATGCCATGTAGTTTAGTTCAAAATTAATTGTTACTATCCTATGGAGACATTTATTATTACACACAGAACAACTAGCACTCCGCATCCAATGGCATTCACAGGAGTTGATATAATAATAAAATTGCGCATCCAACTCATTAAGGTTTACCTATTTGTCGGGTACGCAAATAAATTCTTTACTCAACAGCTAATCCTTTTACCTGTTCAAACATATATAATGCATATATATATATATATATATTTCTATCTATTTTTAAATTAGTTCAATACGCGATTTAATTGCATAGATTTACCCTTCATTCATTGATTAAATTAACTACCTTTCTAATAATTTAATTAATCAACTCCACTATCACACAACACAAAAAACAATCAATTTGTTTTTAACTTTTCAAAAATATACCAATCGATTCATATACTCTTTTAAAATAATCAGACTATAGAATTAAAAATTTACATCCATGAAAAGAGAATAACAACAAAGTAGAGAACATAATGGAAATTTCAAAATATGGTAAATGTACCTTGCACCAGAGTCAATCAGAGATATCCACCCTGCACTTAGGATAGGCTTACTTAATGCTTTCCTCTGTTTCCCAAGTACAATCTCGTGGATCTCCACTCCATTGCTCTTTGACTAAGTGAACCTTCTTGTTCCTCAGCTCTTTGGTTTCTTTGCCAATAATCTTTAGCGACTCTCTTCTCACAGCCAATTCTAGAGTAATTTTTATATCCTGTTGTGCGGCTTCTTCCACAACCATGTCTGGATCATGAACATGCTTTTGAAGTTGAGATACGTGAAATACATCATGCACTCCAGGCAACCAATCAGGCAATTGAACTCTGTAAGCGAGGGTTCCAATCCGTTCTAGTATAGGGAATGGACCAATAAATCTGGGCGCCAACTTCCCAGTTTTGCCAAATCGAATTACTCCTCTCATCGGAGAAACCCTTAGATACACATAATCACCAACAGAAAAATCCAAATCTCTTCTTCTCGAATCCGCATAGCTCTTCTGTCGGCTTTGAGCAGCGAGTAATCGTTTCTTAACGAAATCGACTTTATCCACAGCTTCACGGATCATATCAGGTCCCAATACAAGCCTATTACCAGGTTCTACCCAACAAGCAGGAGATCGGCACTGTCTACCATACAATGCTTCGAATGGTGACATTGTCAGGCTCGCTTGGTAGCTGTTGTTGTAGGAAAACTCAGCCAAATGAAAATGGTCTTCCCATGATCCACCAAAATCAAGAGCACAAGTCCGCAATAAATCTTCTAGTATATGATTCACCCTCTCAGTCTGACCATCTGTCTGAGGATGATAGGCGGTGCTTAGATTCAGCTTCGTTCCCAGTTCTACTTGAAATGCCTCCCAGAATTTGCTAGTAAATATTGGATCTCTATCACTAACTATACTGATCGGCACTCCGTGTAGCCTAACAATTTCTTTGAAATAAATATGTGCTAGACTTTGAGCAATTCTATTGGATCTGACAGGTATAAAATGGGCGGTCTTTGTGAAGCGATCTACGATCACCCAAATACTGTCATTTCCTTTCCTAGTTCTGGGCAAACCATCTATGAAGTCCATGGAAATATGTTCCCACTTCCAACCTGGAATGTCCAGCGGTTGCAACAATCCAACCAGTTTCTGTTGGTCGCTTTTGACTAGTTGGCAAGTAGAGCATCTGCTAATATATAAAGAAATTTCTCTCTTCATCGACCTCCACCAGAAAGTGCGTTTGATGTCATTATACATTTTTCTCACTCCTGGATAGATACTAAGTTTTGACTTGTGGCATTCATCCAGCACTTCCTTTCGAGGCTCATAAATGTTAGGAACACAAATTCGACCCTTTAGCTTTAGAATCCCTCGGTTATCAATCTGGAAACTCAAGTGTTCGCCTTTCTGTATTCTTTCTCTGATCCTCTGAATGAAGTGATCGTCCTTCTGAAGAGAAGATATTTTATCCACCAATAAAGTCGTAATAATAAAACTGGCGATCATTACATTCTTTCTACTTAGCGCATCGGCCACAACATTGGCTTTCCCTGGAGTGTACAAAATTTCAAAATCGTATGCTGCAAGGAACTCTAGCCAACGTTGCTGCCTCAGATTCAAGTCTTTCTGGGTGAACAGATACTTTAGCGACTAGTGATCTGTAAACAGTTCGAATTTCTCACCCAGAAGATAGTGTCTCCAGATTTTTAAAGCAAATACAATGGCTAACAACTCAAGATCATGAGTAACATAGTTTTTCTCATGCGGCTTCAGCTGATGGCTAGCATAAGCAACCACTTGACCTCTTTGCATTAATACTGCACCAAGGCCTTCTCTAGAGGCATCTGTCCAGACTTTTAAGTCCTGATTGCCGTCGATAATCGTTAACACTGGAGCCGTTGTTAATCTGACTTTTAGCTTCTGAAAAGCCTCCTCACATTCTGGAGTCCACTTGAATTTTGCATGCTTCTTTGTAAGCTTTGTTAAGTAACTAGATGTCTTCGAAAAATCTTTAACGAACTTCCGATAATAACTAGCCAATCCAAGAAAACTTCGGACTTCTGTGGGAGTACTAGGCTGTTTCCAATTTTGAATAGCGGTGATTTTACTTGGATCCACAGCAATTCCCTCTTTTGATACGACGTGGCCAGGAAACTTTACTTCATCTAGCCAGAATATACATTTGGAAAGTTTAGCTTTCAATACATTCTTTCTCAGAATTTCTAGAACTCCAAATGTTTTTCATGTTCGGCCTTTGACTTAGAGAAGATTAGAATATCATCAATAAAAACCAGAACAAACTTATTCAAGACTCCTCTGAACACTCGATTCATTAAATCGACGAAGTAAGCTGGAGCGTTACATAGGCCGAACGGCATTACTAACCACTCATAGAACAAATCAGGACCTCTGAATGCTGTCATAGGAACACACTCTTCGGCAATACGAAGCTGATGGGAACCTGTAGCTAGGTCCATCCTTGAAAATACTCGTGCTCCATTCAGACGATCCAATAAATCATTGACTCATGGCAATGGATATTTATTCTTTATTGTCTGCTTATTCAAGTCACGATAATCCACATATAGTCGCAGAATACCGTCAAACTTTGGGACAAACACCACTGCTGCTCCCCAATCAGAGAAACTAGGCCTGATCAGACCCTTCCATACAAGCTGTCGAGTTTGATTGTCTAGTTCTTCTTTCTCCTTTAGAGTCATTCTCCGAATAGCGTGCACTACTGGCCTTGCGTTCGGAATTAAAGCGATCTTGAAATCAATTTCTCTATGCGGAGGTAAGTTAACAACTTCTTCAAACACATCTGCATAATTCTTTACGACATGAATATCTTTTATGAGGTTCGGAATATTCTCCGTGACTACAGGGATATTTTCTATTTGAGCAGGAGAAATATCAAGAGCTGACCAAAAGTCTTTTCTATTTGAATTCGGACCTTCACATGGTACCGTTATATAATTCCCTGATTGGGCCTTTGCCTTAACAACTCTCTCGGCGCATTTAACCTCTGCTTCATATTTGGTTAACCAATCCAATCCCAAAATAAGATCGAATTCAGTAAAATTCATGATGATGGAGATGGTAGGGAACTTATAACAGGAAAAAGAGACAGGCACCCCACAAATCCAGCTAAGATCGAGAGAACCCCCAACCGGATTATGGACAGTGATGGGTTCTTTGAGCTTTTTCAATTTCAAATCCAACTTCTTAACTGCATTCTTTGCAATAAAGCTTCGTGACGTGCCTGTATCGAACAGTACTTTAACTGGAATATTTTTGACATGAAGCGTGCCTTCCAAAACATCAAACTTTTCCCGACCAGATGAAGGTGCAGGCACTTCTGCCACTTCATTTACATGTACTGCTTCAGGTTTTCTGAATAGTGGGCAGGCCTTTGAAAGATGTCCAGACTGATGGCATCAATTACACTTTCTGTTCTCTCGAAACTTCTCATGTTTCTTTAAAGCCCTGCAACTTATCGAGAAATACCCTTGCTTATTGCAGTTAGAGCATACAGCAGTCGTTACTGGTTCTTTCCCAGATCTGGCCCTTTTTAGATTGACTTTGGGCTTCTTACTGACCTCAGGACTATCAGTTTCAGACTCCCCTTTATTAGTCGAACTGACTTCCTCTTCATCGCGCAACATACCTTTCTTCTGGAGATCTTCATACTGATAAGCCATGTATATCAATTCTGAAAAAGGAAGCTTCACATGCCCCATTACTTTACTTTGGTGCTTTCTTTGAAGCCCGTTAATAAATCTCAGATTCTTCCTCTTCGGATTTTGAATTAGATGAGGGGGAAAATGAGAAAGTTCACTGAATTTCTTATGATATTCTGGGATGGTCATATCTCCTGTATCAGATAAGAGAATTCATCACATAACCGCTCAGTTGCTTTAGGAGGAGTAAATCTTTCTAGGAAAATCACTTTAAATCTATCCCAGGTAATATTACCTTCTGGATTATCCTTAATAATCGAATCCCACCAGATTAAAGCTTCTTCTTTTAGCGCCCAAGATGCCACTAATCTTTTCTGATCATCTCTCAGCTGGAAACGCTCAAAAATTCTTTCAGCAGAACTCATCCAAGCTTGAGTTTGAATAATCGATTCATTTCCCGAGAATTGTGGTCCACCCAAATTTCGATATCTCTTAAATAGAGCCTCTAGATCTGGTTCTGTATTCCTTCTGTTTCTGACACTCATTTTCTAGTACTTCTGCAAATAGCAGATCAAGTGTCAGGTCAACAGAAAAGATAATTTAAAGCATAGAGACATATACTTGAATGTAAATGTGCCTATCGGGCATATTTCATTCTGCTGTACTCATACTAGGATATTACTGATCCTATTTGTAATGAGTTACTCATCCTAGAACACTACTGGTTCTATTTCTGACGAGTTCGTTAATATGTTATATTCCAGAACTAAGCTTAACCAAAGCTCTAATACCACGTTGTGACGGCCCCAAAACCCCGTACTGACGGTGGCAAGGGTAGTCTTTGGAATATAACACATAAACAGAAAATAGCAGGACTGAATTAAATAAATACACCAGATAATGTACAAATAATACACTGGATAAACATAATCATCAGAGTTACACAGCATACAGGATCATGCTTAGTACAAATACAGTTCAGCTATACATAAATATCTACAGCGGAAAACAAACATAATATGTACAATAGGAGCTGAACAACATAAAAAGAGATAAATGATAGAATCCATCTTCAGATCCAGCTATCCAAAAAGAGCCTGCTAAAACCTGAAGACAAGGTTGCCCGTGTAGAAATAAGGGCACCCGAGTTTGCAAGTGAATCAAACTACGAGTCAGTCATGGGACTGGTATGAGAAATCTACTTAACACATTTATAATATGGCTAATCACAGGACCACGCCACTTTCACAGAACGGGTTTACTCCATTAGATTGCCAGTGCTTTAAAACATGTAAATCTTTAAACATCGCAATGCTTTTTATAAAAATGAAGCCATTATAAGACTCGGTTCCCATCACACAATGCAACGCAAACCGGAGGATAGAGTTTTACCTTATAATGGCCAAAATATGCTTGATACGAATAAAACAAAAGCATTTGATATTATTACTAGTGTTTATATGTTTCAAAAAAAATTTCAATCATAACTATCAATCATAGACGACATGGGTACCATATATCATGTCGCCATATATAGGTATACAATCAAAACCGCACAGTCACGTATTTGGAAATTGGATTTCCGTCATGAACCAAGGCAAAAGATAGTCCTTACCGATTTCGAGACTCTCTAGCCCGAGCCTCAGGATCAGAGCTCAAGTGACCCTTGGAGCGACAGGGCCGGTCCACCGATGTGGATTAAAATGCCTGAACACTGTGTTTCCCCACCCGTTGGGGCATAAATGAGCCAACGAATGACTCCATCGGCTTCACATAGTCACCGATATATCCAAGGCGCCTCGCAACAGCAACAACCACATAGGTGAAAATAATATAAATGTCAGCCAGTTTAAGCACTGACACTACCTCTAACTAGAAAGAAACCCATGTCCTCCCTGAGGTCCTCTCCCGTTTCTGGCTCATACCAGGGTGTGAGGCTTGCGAATTCACGCTATACACAAAGCTATGCCACACATGCCGTGCTTTGATCATCAACCACAAGACTTTGCTTTTCAACAAAAGCCTTGATCACTGCATCTTAGTATGCCACACAGGCAATTCACACAATGCAACTGATGGCTATCAATCACACAGAATGAATTCCAATGTCAGATACACAGTCCATTTACAAGTTCGTTCTGGGTCTGAACGAAACCGGAGGCACCACATACCTCGCATATCCATCGATCTCCATGTACGTCTTGATGATCACCACTTATTATCTATATTTCGGGATGCCTCCCAATCAATACATCAGTTACCATCCAACCAAGGTGAAGATCTCCGGTCTTCAACCACCGTCTTCATCATCGACTTCTTATCGTCGATTCAGTTATTTAGAATGGGATAAACCCGGTCTTTCTGAGAAACTCGCGTATATAATAAACAAGTGCTACACAAACACAACATACGCCTCATTCCAATTCATCATTCACTAACCGTAAATTATTAATAGAACGATTTCCCAAGTATTAACCCCGAAGGCCGAAACCAACATCAGATCAAAACCCAGGAAACCATTCGACTTAGCTAACCTTCAGTTAGTTTCTATATTTCACATTCTTAGGGAAAGGTTCCCAATATTTTTATCAAAGATCAATTCTTTAGTAAAATTTTCATGTCAAACACATTCAACCATCAAATATTCAATAAACCAGGTAAATTTGGTTTATTTCCATTCCATATCGTTTATAATATTTTATAACGATTTATCGCTATTTTTATTTATTTAAAAATAGCCAATTTATTCAAACGACGCTTCAGGCCATAACGCGGCCGTGGCGCTGTTTTTCTTCAGATTTGATTTACACATATCTGAAAATCTAACCATTGGATCTTCACAAATTTTATATCTTTAGAAAGATCTTTTCAAAACGAATCCAACGGTTTCAGTTTTGGGAAAATTTGACGGTCGGATCTCTCGGTACACTCGTTTGAAGTTTCGATTTCAAAATACGAACTGCAGCGTCGTTATTCAATTTAATTTAATTATATATATATATAAATAATCGATTATGGCGCGGTTTTTCTTCAGATTGTATTTAAACATTCTAGACAATCCAACCGTTGGATCTTTACAAAGTTGATGTCGTTGGAAAGATATTTCCAAAGCGAACCCAACGGTTTCGGTTTCAGGAAAATCCGATGGTCGGATCTCCCGCACTAATCGTTTGAAATCACGGTTTCAAAACACGAACTGCAGCTTCGTTATTCGATTCGTTTTAATTATATATATATAAAATCTATTCTTCGATTTCAAAACCATAATTCTTTTCATACATTTGATAAAAACGATATTTATATCCAATAGACATTTATTTCAACACTTCACTATTTTTAACACTTCATGTATATAATAAAGATGTGACTTTTATTGTAAAACAATTTATTTTAAAACACGACTATTTTATATAGTTTATATAGATGATAAAAATATGATTTTTATTATAAAACAATTTATTTCAAAACATGAATGTCGTTCAACACATGAATTTCTATTCAACACACGAATACAGTTTCAACACATGAAAATAATTCAAACACATGAATATTATTGAAAATTTCGGCAGCATAACGGTAAGGTAGTTAAAACCGGGATCGTCCCTAGTTCGGCTCCTCGCTCTACCTTAAAGCCTCGCAGCTTTTGACAATGGGGATTTCATGCATCTAGTTCGCACACAGGCGGCATGTTTATATTTTTTTTTTCTTTTCCACAAACTAATCCTATGTGGTTTCAACCAAATAATTCTCAACCACAAACGGGTATTTTTCAACCACAATCAATCAATTTCAACCACAAACAATTCTAATCAACCATTCGCTATCAACCAATTTTCACACCAATCACAACCAATAAATATCGTCCATGGTTTGTGGACGAGGGGCGTATATATATAAGTATATTTCACTTCCATTTCAACACATATATAATTTTTACAACGCATATATAACTTATACATCGAACATACAACTTATACAACGCTTATACATGAGGTGTACAACGCTTATATAACTCATACTTCGAATATATAATTTATAAATCGTCATTTCCATATCGTTTATAATTCAGAAATCTCACATTGGGTTCCACTCCACCAAAAATAGCAGAAGGCTCAGAAAAATATGCGGTCTCTTCTAGAATGTAGAAGACGTCCACACGAGTCCATTGTCTCTTGTTTCATTGAATTTCGTCAACAAACGAGAAAGATATGATTTTTATAGTGAAATCAAAAACCGTAGCGCTTTAAAGTGCTATAGAATAGTTTAAATAATAATCAGCCGTACCACTCTAAACCTGTTCAAAACTAGGTTTTGATCTTACACCAAAATCGTCGCACGATAGGACAATCGGCCTCTTCCACATCGTAGAGCTTGGAGAGGCGCCTCCAGAGGGACCCACCGCTCTGAACTCGGTGGTCGGAATTCGCCTCGGCGGCGGTCGAAAGTGGCCAACTTCCCGAGCTCGATTCGAGCTCTACAGGTCACGAAAAAAATCCAATCTTCATATGGATGTGAAGATCGTGAGGAGTACTACAGAATTCTCCAAAGGGCCATGGGTTTTTATTGAGTGGATTTGAAGAAAAAGAGGAGAGAAGGTTTGAACTGTTTTCCGCCGTCGTCTGGAGTGTTTATCGGGGAGAGAGAAAGATGGTTGACCAATGATATTTTTTTATATTTATATATTTTAAAAATCCAAAAATACCCCTCTTCACATACTAACACCAATCCAAACCCAATGACTGTCGTCCCTAGCCAAATACCCCCATTCCGAACACAATGGGATATGTTTCATAGGCCCACTCGACTGTTTCAGTCAGTTTCTCTTCAAATTAAAATATAAAACATTCAATATTCGATTTGAACATACATTTTAATTTGCCGAGGCCACATACTGATTCTAAAAATTCCCAAAAAATAAATCTAGCTATGTTTTGACGATACGGTCCCAACAAAACTAGTTTCGTCGAATTCTGAGACCATTTGAAAAATGGCCCTTTTCTGGTCGATCCAATTTAATAGAAATCGACCAAACATATTTTCCTTTGCCACGCTCACATACTAGCTTCAAAAATTATGAAATTTGAAACCTAGTAATAATTTGACATCCCGGATCCAACAAAAGTGGTTTCGTCGAATTCTGAGGTCGTTTGCAAAATGGCCATTTTCACGGGCTATATATACTCTATAGCGACCTTTCCGAAAATTCATTTAGCCATAACTTTTTCTTCCCGCTACGAAACTTCGATTTTTCAGATTCGTTAGTAAGATATTCACTAACAGATTTAAATATTTTTGGTTTCACTAAAATCCGTTTTGTTTTGCACCCGGTACAGTCAGTCAAATTTTGAATTCAATTTTTGAAACTACCACGCCATTTCAGGCCTTGTTTATAATTCAACGTAATTATATTTATTTTCAAGCGTCGATTCAAACACCATTTTCATCTTTATTATTTATAATATTTATTTTAAATATTTAAAATCCACCAAAATAACCAATTTATAATTTTCAAACTGGTTCAGATTTTCCGGGTTATTACACAATTCACCTATTTTCGGTGATCAAAATTGCATGAAATTTTGCAATTTCATAAACCAGTTACCCAACAACAGGCAAAAACTGAAATGGTATCAATCCAACAAACAATAAGATATCAACATTCAAAGTAGCAAATTTGTTGCTTTGTACCACTGAGATGATTTTTACAGAAAGCTACGTATTTTGATATAACAGTGAAAAAATTATACCGAAAACAACAAAAAGAGAGTAAGCTAGAAGGAATGAGTATTCCAACTCACATTGCTTGGATTTTAGAAGAGATTCCATGGATTTGGAGCTATAGAAGACCAACTAGGAGCATGCAGTACGAAAAGGAAGACATGCAGCAATAATGGTTTTACTATAACTTTCTTCCGAATGATTTCAAGGGAGAAATGTTTGATCCTCTTGCAAGAGATGGAAACTGGCAACCCTTTAGCAACTACTAAGCTAGAGAATGACGATTATTAAACTTGGAAAGGAGGGATAAGCCATTGATTTTGATTTCTCTTTATGTTTTTTTCCAAAGGAGGAAGAAACTCTCAAAAGAGAAAAAAGAACATACTAGAGGCATGAAAGGCTCCAGATCATTAAGTTGGGCTAAGGATAATGGGTTCACAACCCATTTCAACAAGTGTTGTAAAATTATTAGTGTTGTTAACAATATCAAAACACTAAATCACAAGGTTAAATACAATTAACCAATACAAACCCATTATCACCAATACATAAAACATGTTCTATTAAATTACTTGCAAAACTATATAATCATTTATTTATTTTCAGGGTAATATATATATATATATATACGTATATATATAAAGGGAGAATCTAGCCATTCTCCAAAGACCCACAAAAACACATTATGTAGAGTAGGCTACATAATCTCATAATCAAGACAGACAGGTAAACAGTAGATATATAAAAAAGGTCAAAAAACAAGGAGGAAAGGAACAAGAGGAAAGTCGAAACCACGCGGGGTCGTAGCGGGGTTTCTGCTGTCACTTGCCGTAGATGATGTAGACGCCAAAGCAAGTAGAAGCCCGACGAACCAAAGCAACAAACCTCGGGTAACTTCTGTCGTAGTCCAAAAGATGGAACCGGAAAACTGATAATCGGCTTCAACTAGGCATAAGCAAAGTCCTCCTTCAAGCTCCAACCCGCCTTTCCAATCTCCAAAGCTTCAAAGGAAAGAACAATGCACTATGAAAACAACCATCCAGTGAGGCAAAGCTGAAAATCCAGGAAGGAAGATCCACAAGCTGAACTAGAGTAGCTAGCGACCTCGACCGAAAACAAGCTCCAAAAACCAAAGAGCAGGACCAGAACCTGAGGAACCAATAACCAGCGATCCAACCACCTGTAAATCATGTCCCTACAATACTAACAAACGATATCAGTGTAAAAAATTGGGGGGTTGTAAGGTGTGACAAGGGTAGTGGGACGGATCCCGCTAGCCTAAGGGCAAATGGTTCAACCGATTCCCGCTCGGGAGGTTGTCGGAACCGTTGAAACATTAAAGGTTACAGCAAGTCACCTCGATCGGGAATTGAATGAGCCTCTAAACGGTCTACCACGAAAAGCAAGAAACACGTCTTCCTTACCTTTTGGATGATAGATGAGGGTTCCATAGGAACCATGTCAAACGTTGCCCTATTCCGTGAGCACCAGATATGATAGTAGATAAGACACGGAATAAGCCAAAAAAGTATAGAACGCAAGGACTTACCTGAGATTCTGTTCCACTAGATTCTTAGTCTATCAGCTAGGGAAGACGCATTAACTCGAAGACCAACCAAGTTCCAGAAGTAATTCCAAACAGAATTGGCAGAAAATCCAAAGAAGAACAAGTGAGTTATGGATTCCGAGTCCCCAGATCCACAACACCTGCAATGGGACACTAAAGGAATGCCAATCCTCTAGTGGTTCTCACCTATCAGTAACCCATCGTGAAGGGTCCGCTACATAAAAAGAGAAACCTTTGGGGGGTTACAGACACCTCAGATGAAAGAAAAGCTAAGGATACGAGGAGCGGGTGACCTAGCCGAGTTCCAAGTCGCTCGAATCGAGAAGGAACTGCAATCCCATGCGGATCCACCACCATGAAAATCCGAAAAAGCCTTCACTGATTGCAAACGTTTCCACGTCTCACTAGTGTAAGACGAGACATCCGAATAATTTGAGGTCTGAAGCCTACGATACTTAGCATGAAGGAATGTCGCTCATAAGGAATCATTCGCTTCAAACCTAGCCCATAACTTACAAGCAAAAGCAGTACAGGTATCTTTAGGATTTCCAAGACCTAAGCTCCCTTCGCTTCTTGGATGACAAATGATGTCCCATGAACTCCAATGGTGACGATTGGTGTTGTCCTTTTTCCCCCAGAAAAAAGACGAAACCAAAGAATGGTAAGAAATGAAAAAAGCAGAGGCAGGCGTCATAGCTGCAAAGATATGCGAACCTATAGATTCAAGCACATACTTTATGAGAATCAATCTTCCTGCCTAAGAGAGAAGCATCGCATTCCACTGTATGATCTTCCCCCTGACTTTATCGGATTGGGGTCGAATATGGCGTTGAACTTACAACCTCTGTAAAGAACAGTACAGATGTAAGGCAAGGGAAGGTAAGCCGCCTTGAAACCAGTGAAGGTTTCGATCCAAGAAGATCTAACCATTGGCAAATCTCTTGCCGGGACGAAGCAGCTTTTAGAAGTATTAACGAGTTGGCCTAAACACCTCTCATACTGCTGAATGAAGCTGACAAGACGTTGGATAGAACGGCGACTACCATTTGTGAAAATGATAATATCGTCAGCAAAGGATAAAGAAGAAATGATAGGGCACCATGAGGGAATGCCAAATCGATGAATCTGATTCGCTATCGTTAGTGAATGCAATCCACGTATGAAAACCTCAGTAGTGATAATGAAAAGAGTAGGTGAAAGAGGATCTTCTTGGCAAAGTCCCCTTTCGGCCATAAAGTACCCGTTGGTCGATCAATTGATGAGAACAGAGAACGAACAGTTCGAAATGAGCCTCCATATCATAAGCGCCTCGGGAAACCCAAAAACTCTAAGCACCTCAATGATGAAAACGTAGGACATACGATCATAAGCTTTCATCATGTCCGACTTAACGACCATATTAGAGCCCATGACTTTCCTATCAATCTCAGAAATATCTCCTGCGCTAAAAGGACGTTATCCATAATCAAACGTCATTTAACGAACGCATCTTGAGAAGTGAAAATAAGGCGTTGAAGAAACAAAGCCAACCTAGTGTCTAGGACCTTAGAAATTACCTTGTTGGAGAAGTTACACAAACTGATAGGGTGAAAATCCACACACGTACGAGGATTTTCGCACTTTGTTATAAGGACCAAGTTAGTGGAAGTCCAGCACTGAGGCAGGTTTCTACCAGAGAAGAATAACACAATTGCCTGGCAGAAATCTGATTGGACAATCGGCCAGACACTTCGGTAGAAAACCCCATTGAAGCCATCTGGCCCACTAGCACTATCCTTGCTAAGAGCGCAAACACAAGCGTGTATCTCTTCCGAAGAAGAATGGATGGCTAGGTCCACACTCTCCGAAGGAAGAACCATCCAGGAATGAAGGAAAGAATATACGGGTCAAAAACCGAAACCGAAGGAGAGCTAAGGAAAGTTTGAAAGTAAGAGAGAATGGATTCCTTGACTTCCTTTGAAGTGGAAGCCACAGAGAGATTAGGTCATTGGATCTGGAGAATTGTAAGAAGTATGTTCTTCTTATGAATAATAGAGTGGAAGAACTTAGAGTTTGAATCTCCTTCGACAACTCACTTGATGCTCACCTTCTGGCGGAGATAGTCATTCTCGATACGACACTCCGAAGAAAAGGCTAACTGGGCAAGGGCCCATGCCCCCTTATTAGCTGCGAGGGATCCTCATCGAAGGAAGCCTCTGCAAGAACAAGAATCTCTTTGGAAGCTCTGACACAGTCGAAAATATTCTTGAAAACTTGAACGTTCCAAGACTTGAGACAAGTCTTGAAACGCTTAAGCTTACGGGAGAAAGCGACAGGAGCCGAGCCTGTAACCGCAGAGTTCCAGGAGTCTTCCACTACCTGATGGAACGAGTGATGAGATCTCCACATACTTAGGAACCCAAAGGATGAAGGGCTAGAACGAGAATGGGGAGAACAATAGAGAAGCATAGAAGCATGGTCTGAGAAGTTTCGATGAAGATGCGAAGCAGAAAACACGAACGGAGGCCGAACCAACCTTCCGAGCTGAACAATCTATCCAGGCTAGACAGAATCCGATTAGGCCCTTCTTGGTTGATACACCAAGTGAAAGCCGAACCGACGAAAGAGACTTATATTAGCCCTGAATCGACGATGAAGGCAATGAAATCTGCCACTACCGCACGGCTAACAGCATTGCCTCCCTATTTTTCAGCTTGGGAGGCAACTACATTAAAATCGGCTCCCAAAACCGAAATCAGAAAGGCCAAGGACATCGGACCAAAGAGCCAATCATTCAGTCCTATCGCACTTAGCGTAGACAGCAGAGAACAGAAAAAACGAGGAAAAGGTAGGTAACGAGCATGCTACCAATAGTAACTGGTAAGAGTCGAAGATAGGATGGGCAATAATGTCTTTGGACCACAGGATCCAAATCTTGCCTGACACATTGGATAAGGCACCGCCGAAGCCAAGAGATAGAACATACTTGGTGTTCTAATCCGGAACTACCATAGGTTCCAGGAGCGCCACCAAAAGGATAGAATTCTTCCGAACGATGCGCCTGAGTCTAGCCATAGACGCATCGTTGCCAACACCATGGGCGTTCCAGAAAAGGAAATTCACCATTAAAAAACCAAAAGAAAACCCGAAAAACAGCACATGAAAAGAATCAGAAACGGACCAGAAACCAGAAACAACCCCTACCATCTCAAATAAGATACAACGTGTGTCGAGTAGATCGAACGATCTGCTCAGACGCCGCTATAGAGCGTGTACGAATGGTGTGAGGAATGCAAGGACTATCTCTAGGTCTCCGCAGCGAAGATCGGAAGGCATCAACGGAAGGATGAAGAGACACGTCACTAACCTTGTGGGATCCGAAAGTAACCCCATAATCCTTCTTGTGAGCATGCGATAGGAGCCTTCTGTGATCGGACTTTGAAGGATAAGAATTCTTTGTAAGTCGAGATAGATGATCATTAATGATTGTTATCTCGTCCTTACTAAGCAAAGAAGAATACACAGAAGCGGGAAACACATCAGTAGCCTGTGTTGTGCACGAAGGGAAAACCAAAACCGAAAAAGTGGGCATGAGTGTAGGGTACATCAAAAGGCACACCACTAATTACAATATGTAATAACTAATTATACATCTTGACACAATTATATGTATACAAATATATATATATATATATATATGTGTGTGTGTGTGTGTGTGTGTTAATTACTTATTTATATTACAGCAATAAAGTCTTTACACTTTATAGTCTCAACAAATTACATTTATCAACTTTACAATAAGTTTAAAATCTCTAAATATTGATTCACGATCAATATTTGTACTTTATTTTAATTGAAATTCAGTTATACACTAATTATTACGGTTAATGCTACTAATTCATTTTTAACACAATTTACCACTACATTTCTATCTTGACAAAATCCAATATTAAAATTTCCACTTTAAAATTTACACAAATGTTACCCTTCACAGTTTAGAACAAAGATCCCTAAATTTATTATGTCAAGATGTATAGCTTGAATTTGGAAGTACAAACTTCCTAATTTTCAGTATTTAATCTAAGCAATTGAACACTTATATTGAAAAATATATTTCTGCTTAAATGTTGGTTGCTAGTCAATATTATTTATTTTTTCAATATTCACAATAATCATTAGTTTATGATTTTGCAATATATGTTTTGAACAATTTTTTGATTACATCCAAGATATGCAAATTTTATTCTAAAATACTCAAATTCCAAAACCCACAAGTCTTTATGTTCATGCTATAAATACTATACGAGTTGGTCTCACAAACTCGCACTACATACACATACTAGTTTTTAAATTATAAACACAATAAATCTGTTCACTATGTGTGGCAGAACTGGGTTATTACAGCTGCTTTTTGTTGCTTTTAATTTTATTCTGTTTTCTGTGATAAATCTATGATAGTTTCCATCTATAGAATTATAATTCAAGTAGTAAAAAAATTCATATGAATTCCATAAACATTATTCACCCCATTTAGTGTTAGGTTTGCCTTAAGATCCACTTCCGTTGCACACATAAAAATTACAATTAACAAAATAATAAGTATAAAAAGTAAATATAAGCATAGTACCATCGCACTCACATTCTTCTTCTGCAAATCAAGCTCTAGACCAAAAAAAATATTCTCTAAGTTCTTTTTAACGTTGTGATTAACTTCATGATCTGCTTTATGTTAATTCCTTGATGGGTTACATGAAGAATAAATAGAGAATAATTAGAGTGATTTTAGTTTGAATTAGGAATTTTATTTAGATTTGGATTAATGGATTAAAAGTGAATCAGGGAAAGATTAAGAAAAAATTAGGAGATGAAGATTAAATGATACATAAAATGGAAACAATGGAATAGAGATTATGAATAGGGTAAGGCTAGCAACTAATCCTTAGCCTAGATTCGTTTCATCCACTCAAAATCATTATTTACCTTAAAATTTCGTCGGCTCCAAATATAGCCTAGTTTATACTCATTTCTCTCATGATGTAAAAAGTGGCCCCAACTTTGGGTTTGTGGAGACTTATTTTCTATCTTTAAAAATCGTATAATGAGAGTTTTGTTAATTCTTAACTTCGTATTTAGATTAGTTATCTAAATATCGGGTCGTAAAATGTAGGTTGTTACGTTCTCTCATCCTAAAAGGAATCTCGTGCTTGAAATTTCTATGATTATGATAAAGTAAAAAAATTGATCAAAATCCTTGACCATCAATTGAAATAAGGATGTGCCGTAAGAGAAATTTTGGAATTTGCTGTGTATTGTTAAACCTTGTAATCATTTCTCATTCGTAATAAAAGGCATTTTGTATTTCTATAATATGCTTGATATAATTTGTTATATAAATAAATAAATTTAAGTATATTTGATAGAAAATCCATAAATAGTATATTTTTGTTATAATAGTTGTAAGATGTTATAACCATGTGTTATTCATCACAATGGAAAGAAATATACTATTTTAAATATTCATAGTCAATATATATTGAGATTTATCAATGATATTACAGTACATAATACTCACTGAATGTTGACTGCTGAAGGCACTAAGGGTTTATTTACTGATAGTTACCAGGTTACTATGAAATGACTCATTCAATTGTTTTCTTTTTGTTAACATAACGAAGTTCAAATTGACAATATCAGTGTGAATGTTTTATATGGTTCTTTCGAGTTGAGCATACCATTGATCTTCAGTGTGGAGGCTTCAATATGATTTTTGTCAAATTATGGCATAACTTCCATTAAGTGACTATAGTTGGGCAGAGTGGAAGAATTGGAATTGAAACGGTATTCAAGAGTGGATTTGCCTTCTCTTATGCGAGTGTAATGGCATGCGCTTCGCACATGATCGTGGCACGCGCTCCGCGCGTGGTTATTCCTCAAATATTGTATATCTTATAAATATTATGTGAAACTTAAAAAACGCAAAAAGAGTTAACAACATAAACAAATTTGAAAGTATATCAACATGAAATGTTGAAGATGGAGTTACACATATGCGTTTGTGTGTGTATTTGTACACAAATTCTTTCTGAAGAAAAATTGATATATTTATGGTAGCTGGCTATATTATGCATGTCAATGGAAGGAACAATGGATCCATTTCTGAGGAGTCTTACACGAAGATTTCTAACCAGCAGAATAAGCAACCCAACTCCTCCTTTAAATCATTCTGCTTCTTACTCCTATTTACAAACCCTAGGCGCCATCGAAACCTGCAAACTGCAAACCATCAAGAAAATTGAAACTAAGGAGCCTGAAGCTTTGAAATATTCCCAAAGTTTAACAACTAAACAATAAGAACTAAAAATAAATGACTAACCTGGAGCTTTGAGTGATTTGCCACAAATACGACAAATACGATGTTGAAAAGCATTGCGCAAATCCTAATGTCTCAGGTGATAATGACTCTACTAGACTCTTCAGTTCTGTCGAGACCAACATTAAAGCTTCTCTGGAGGTAATTTTCACATCAATTTTCTTTTAAAAAAATACGAATTGGTTGTATAATGATCGATCCTGTGATAACCCTGAACTCCCGTAGTACGAAAGCAAGGATAATCATTGGAATATAACACATAAACAATAACAGCAGGACATAAATATAGAATTACAGCAGATAATGTATATCAAATCACACTGGAAATAATATATCATCAGAGTTAAACAGCATAATAGGATCATACTTAGTGCATAATACAGTTTTTAACTTAATACAAAATGTCTGCAGTGGAACAAACATAATATACTAAATGAAGTCTGAACAGCATAATAGAAATGGTAGAATCCATCTTCAGCTCCATAGCTATCCAAAATGAGTCTGCAAAAACCTGTATACAAGGCTGCCCATGTGGAAAAGAGGGAACCCGAGTTTGCAAAGTGAAACAAACTATGAGTCAGTCATGGGACTAGTATGAGAAATCTTATTCAACCTATTTAATAATAAGGCTAATCACAGGACCACGCTGCTAACACAGAATGGGTTTACTCCATTGGATTTCCAGTGCATAAATAAAGTAAATCGTTAAACAACGCAATGCTTTTTAGAAAATTGGAACCGTTATAAGACTCAAGTCCCATCACATAATGCAACGCAAATCGGAGGATAGAGTTTTACCTTATAATGAATGGTCAAAAATGCTTGATACGGTAAAACGGATTTGATATTATTATTAGTGTGTATGTGTTTCAAAAACATTTCAATCATAATATATCAAGCATAGACGGTATAGCTACCATATACTATGTCACCATACTAGTTATACAGTCAAAACAGCATGTGTCGTATTGGAAGTTGGATTTCCATCGTGAACCAAGGCAAGGGATCTTCCTTGCCGAATTCGAGACTCTATAGCCCGAGCCTCAGGATCAGTCGCAACTGCACCT
Source organism: Allium sativum (assembly GCA_030737875.1). Classification (NCBI taxonomy): domain Eukaryota; kingdom Viridiplantae; phylum Streptophyta; class Magnoliopsida; order Asparagales; family Amaryllidaceae; genus Allium; species Allium sativum. The sequence continues at coordinate 740,638,878 of CM060916.1, read as the reverse complement.
TGGATCTTCAAAGGGTCGGTCCACAAATACGTTAGTGGATCAATAATTCCTGAACAATACGTTTCCTCGCCCTATGGGGCACAAATATAGAGCCACTAGGGACTCAAATCCGAGGCGCCTCATTCCATCGTCCACATAAGTAAAAATTTCTGGGCTCCATACCATGACACCACTTCTAGCTAGAAAGAAACATATGTCCTCCCTGCAGTTCTCTCCCGTTTCTGGTTCATACCAGGGTGTGGGGCTCACGAAGTAATGCTATACACAAAGCTATGCTAATATAAAGCTGTGCTTTGATCATCAACACAAGGCTTTTCTTTTCAATAATAAGCCTTGATCATTGCATCTTGGCATGCCACATTGACAGTTCATGCCATGCGACTGATGTCTACCATTATATATAACCTCTGAGCTCGTACGTCTCAGAGAAGGGTGTTAATCAAGAGAATAAATTCTCCGCCACCAAGCAGATATATATTAAATAGAAATCGATCAGCATAGAATAAAATCCAAAGTCAGACATACATCCATTTACAAGTCCGTTATGGGTCTGAACGAAACCGGAGACACCTTATTCCTCGTTCCATATGTCCAATACAAAAGAGAGGCTCTCGCATATTTGGACAATCAACAAGTACGTCCGGAACAACTATCACTGTAACACCTTCCAGGGAGCTGACCAATCTAGGGCATCAGTAGCCATCCATTCGATGTGAAGATCGCCGGTCTTCAATCCACCGTCGTCCAATCTTCGACTTCTAATCGTCGTATAATTATTTGAAATGAGATTTAACTCGATCTTTTCAAATAATTTGCGAATATATATAATTCAAATCAATTCATTTCATTCCATATCATTTATAATATTTTATAATGATTTAGCGCTATTATTATTTATATAAAAATAGCCATTTTTAATTAAACGACGCTTTTGATATTTACACGGCCCTGGCGTTGTTTTCATCAAAATTTGATTTACACATTTCTCAAAATCTAACTATTAGATCTTAGCCAATTTTATATCGTTGGAAAGATCTTTCCAAAACGAACCCAACAGTTCTAGTTCTAGTTTTGGGAAAATCCAACGGTCGGATCTTTCGGTATAATCGTTTGAAGTTACGATTTCAAATCGCAAACTGCAACAGCGCGATTCATTTTATTTTAATATACATATATACATACATATATATATATATATATATATTTCAATGTAAGAACATTTTTATTACACAATGAATCCTTTTAAAATGATTCATTTACATTAAAATGTAAACTTTTATGTTAAAACATGTTTATCACTTTTGAATCTTTTCTAATCATTCATTTACATTAAAAATGTGATTCTTTTAATGTTAACATATTTATCAAACAAGCATCCTTTTTAATGAATCATGTTTCATATTGCACATTTACAATAAAAATGTAATCATTTTATTGTAAACTTCTTTACATTAAACACATGTTGCATAAGAATATAATCTTTTTATATTGCATATAAATATAAACCTTTTTATATTGCATAAAAATGTAATCTCTTTACATTGTATAAAAATGTAATCTTTTTATATTACAAAGTAAATGTAATCCTTTTTATTTTTGCCAAGCAAATATAATTTTTTTATTTTGAAAAGCAAATGTAATCTTTTTATTGTAAAGAAAATGAAATCTTTTTACTTTGCAAAGAAAATGCAATCTTTTTATTTGCAAAGAAAATGTAATCTTTTTTACTTTGCAAAGAAAATGTAGTCTTTATATTTGCAAAGAAACTGTAATTTTTTTTATCTACATAAAAATATAATTCTTTTTAATCTACATAAAAATGTAATTCTTTTTAATCTCCATAAAAATGTAATTCTTTTTAATCTACATATTTTTCTTTTCAACTAATGATCATTTTTAATTGTTCACTAACATTAAAAATGTAAATTTCAATACATGACATTTTTATTTAATTATGATCATTTTTAATTGTTCACTAACATTAAAAATGTAAATTTCAATATGTGACATTTTTATTTACTTATGATCCTTTTTAATTGTTCACTAACATTAAAAATTTAAATTTCAATATATATGACATTTTTATTTACTTATGATCATTTTTAATTGTTCATTAACATTAAAAATGTAAATTTCAATATATGAACATTTTTATTTACTTATGATCATTCTTAATGGTTCACTAACATTAAAAATGTAAATTTCAATATATGAACATTTTTATTTACTTATGATCATTTTTAATTGTTCACTAACATTAAAAATGTAAATTTCAATATATGACATTTTTGTTCACTAACATTAAAAATGTAAATTCCAATATATGAACATTTTTATTTACTTATGATCATTTTTAATTGTTCACTAACATTAAAAATGTAAATTCGAGTATATGACATTTTTATTTACTTAATGATCATTTTTAATTTTTCACTAACATTAAAAATGTAAATTTCAATATATGAACATTTTTTTTACTTATGATCATTTTTAATTGTTCACTAACATTAAAAATGTAAATTTCAACATATGACATTTTTATTTACTTAATGATCATTTTTAATTTAATATACAATAAAAATATAATCTTTATTATTCAACCAATTTTATATTATAACATAAATAATTTACAACACATAAATATTTTAAAAAAATTCGACAGCATAAGGGCAGGGTAATTAAAACCAGCACCGTTCCTAGTACGGCTCATCGCGCTAATTAGGCCTCGCGACAATGCAAGGGTCATATTTTCCTAATACAATTTTTTTCTACTATATAATGAATTTTCCACAAAACACGATCATTTTCATTTTAATCAAAAATCAAATAACCACAATCACAATCAATTTCACCACAATACAATTAAGTCATCCATGGTCTGTGGACGATGGGTGTTGGGAGTTTCTAAACTCCGTTTGCAACCTAATATAATTTTTATTTATTTAATCTGGATTCAGAAATCTCACTTTGCTGATTATTTCTTCTAAAATTGTAGAAGGCTCCAAAAATTCTATGGTCAGTTCTGAAATGTAGATCCCGAATTTACAGTCCCAAAGCTTCCTATTTCATCGAATTTCGATTTCGTATGAGAAAGATGTGATTTTTATACATTAATGACAATTTGAAATTAATTAACTAATTAATTAATTAAATAAATAACCTTTCTTCTACATAGAACTAAGGCCGATGGTTTCAAAGTCGGGTTCGTACTAGGGTTGGCTTTTGCACTCGCCGGAGATGATCACACCCCGATCTGAAGCCACCACGGCTTGCGCCTCCGTGCGTCCTAGCCCCACCTGGAAGTGGGGCCCGCTCGCACGCCTGGTGTGGTTGGAAAAAGCCTCGATGCGGTGGCGCTATTGGTGAGCGAATCGAGGAAAGCACCTTGCTATAGATGATCTTGACCGTACGGATATGAAGAGATCTCCTCCCTCTCCAATATTGCCTTAAGACTCGTTGGAATTCATAACGTGGATCGAGAGATTTTAATGGGGGAAGGTTGGAGTGTTTATCGCCATTAAACGATATAGGAAGGCGGCTGCGCATACTATAATTAGGGTTTTGTACTATATACGCGCATTTATACGTATTCTATTTTAATTTTAATTTAATTTCATTTAATTTCAATATAACTTCTATATCGCTCCTAACTCCAAATCAAACCCAACGAGTGACTCCCCTAGCTAAATACCCCCATTCCGGACACAATGGAATATGTCCTCTAAGCCAATTCAACTGTCTCGATAAGTTTTTCTTTAAATTTAATTATAAAACATTTAATTATTTAACTTTGATCGTACATTTTAATTTACCGGGGCCACATGCTGACTCCAAAAATTCCCGAAAAATAAATCTAGCTATGTTTTGATGATACGGTCCTAAAAAAAATAATTTCGTTGAATTTGGAGACCGTTTGAAAAATGGCCATTTTCCGGTCGATCGAAATTGACTAAAATTGACAAAACACATTTTCTTTTGCCACGCTCACATATTAATTCCCAAAATTATGAAAATTGTAATCCTGCAATAATTTGACATTCCGGATCCAACCAGGGTGGTTTCATTGAAAATGGAGGTCGTTTTCAAAATCGCTATTTATACGGGCTATATATTAAATTAAATTCCATAGCGACTATTCTGAATATTCAACTAGCCATAACTTTTGATTCCCGCTACGAAATTTCAATTTTTGAGATTCGTTGTAAAGATATTCTTAAACAGATTTAAATATTTTTGGTTTTACTAGAATCCAATTTATTTTGCATCTTGAACATTCAGTCAAAGTTCAAATTCAAATTTTCAAACTACCGTGCTATTTCTAACTCCTTTTATAATTAAAATAAATATATTCGTTCTAACTTCGATTTAAATAAAATTTTAATCGTTATCATTTAAAATAAATTATTTTAACTATTTAAAATTCAATAAAATAGCCAAAATAAAATTTTTAAATTGGTTTTGATTTTCCGGGTTGTTACAATCTCCCCCACTTAAAAACTTTTCATCCCTGAAAAGGAACCAACAGTAAAGTAAGAAACAAAACGGAAAATGTAAAATATTGTAAATATACCTTGCACCAGAGCTAACCAGAGATATCCACTCTGCATTGGGGATAAGCCTGTTTGATGTTTTCCTTGGTCTCCCCTGTACAGTCTCTAGGATCTCCGCTCCACTAAACTTTGACTATATGAATTCTTTTTCTTCTCAAAACTCAGGTTTCTTTGCCAACGATCTTTACCGGCTCCCTTCTTACTACTAAGCTCGGGGTAATCTCCAAATCTTGCTGTGCAGCTTCCTCCACAATCAAGTCTGGATCATGTACATTCTTCCGAAGTTGAGACACATGGAATACATCATGTACCCCTGGCAACTAGTCAGGCAACTGAACCCTATAAGCGAGAGTTCCAATTCTTTCAAGAATAGGAAATGGACCAATGAATCTAGGCGCCAACTTCCCAGTTTTCTCGAAACGAACTACTCCTCTCAATGGGGAAACCCTCAAGTACACATAATCGCCAACAGCAAATTCCAAATCCCTTCTTCTTGAATCTGCATAACTTTTCTGTCAGCTCTGAGCTGTTAGTAATCGCTTCTTAATAAAATCAACTTTATCCGAAGCTTCACGAATCATGTCGGGACCCAATACTAGTCTATTGCCTAGTTCTACCCAACATGCGGGAGATCTACATGGCCTGCCACACAATGGTTCGAATGGCGACATTTGCAAGCTTGCTTGGTAACTATTATTATAAGAGAACTCAACCAAATGCAAGTGATCTTCCCATGACCCGCCAAAATCAAGAACACATGCTCGTAACAAGTCTTCCAGTATACGATTCACCCTCTCAGTCTGGCCATCTGTTTGAGGATGATAGGCGGTGCTCAGATTTAATTTTGTCCCCAGCTCCTCTTGTAATGCTTCCCAGAATTTACTAGCAAATATCGTATCATGATCACTAACAATGATACTGGGAATTCCATGTAGTCGGACAATTTCTTTGAAATGAATTTTCGCCAGACTTTGAGTTGTTCTAGTTGATCTGATAGGAATAAAATGGGCAGACTTCGTCAAACAATCTACGATCACCCAAGTACTGTCATTGCCTTTTCTAGTTCGGGAAATCCATCAATAAAATCCATGGAAATTTGATACCACTTCCAACTTGGAACCTATAGTGGTTGTAACAATCCGGCAGGTTTCTGCCGATCACTTTTGACTTGTTGACAAGTAGAACACCTGCTGACATAAATGGAAATGTCTCTTTTCATAAATTTCCACCAGAACGTGTGCTTGAGATCGTGATAAATCTTGTTCACCCCTGGATGAATACAAAGCTTGGATTTATGGCATTCATCCATTACTTCTCTTCTGAGCTCAGGGATATTTGGGACACAAATTCGGCCTTTTAACATCAGAATTCCCTTGTTATCAATTTGGAAATTTGAGGGTTTGTCTTCCCGAACTCTTTTACTAATTCTATGAATAAATTCATCATCCTTCCGAAGAGTAGAGGTTTTGTTAATCAACGCAGTTGTAATGATAAGATTGGCGGTGACCGCATTCTTCCTGCTGAGCACATCAGCTACAACATTGGCTTTCCCTGGAGTATACAAGATGTCCAGATCATAGGCCGCAAGAAATTCTAACCAACGTTACTTCCTCAGATTCAAGTCCCTTTGGATGAACAGATACTTCAAGGATTTATGATCTGTATGTAATTCGAACTTCTCACCCAAAAGATAGTGCCTTCATATTTTTAAAGCAAACACGATGGCCAACAACTCAAGATCATGAGTAGGATATCACTTCTCATGTGCCTTCAATTGACGGCTAGAATAGGCAACTACTTTGTCTCTTTGCATTAATACCGCACCAATACCTTCAATAGAAGCATCTGTCCAAACTTTCAGATCTTGGTTGCCATCAATAATAGTCAACACTGGAGCAGTAGTCAATCTTAGTTTCAGCTCTTGGAAAGCTGCCACATATTCACATGTCCAATTAAACTTTGTATACTTTTTGGTAAGTTTCGTCAATGGACAAGATAGCTTCGAAAAATCTTTAACGAATTTCCGATAATAACTAGCCTATCCTAGGAAACTTCTGACTTCCGTAGGAGTGCTAGGCTGCTTCCAATCTTGAATGGCTGTGATTTTACTGGGATCCACTAAAATTCCTTCCTTCGATACTACATGACCGAGGAACTTCACTTCTTCTTTCCAAAATATGCATTTAGAAAATTTGGCTTTTAAAACGTTCCTTCTCAGGATTTCCAAAACTTGTTCAAAATGTTTCTCATGCTCGGCAGTTGACTTAGAGAAGATTAAGATGTCATCGATGAAAACCAGCACAAATTTATTTAGGACATCTCGGAATACCCGATTCATTAAATCGACAAAGTAAGCAGGAGCATTTCATAAGCCGAACGGTATTACTAACCACTCATAAAATATGTCTGGACCCTTGAAAGCTGTCAAAGGAACACATTCTTCGGCATTCCGCAGTTGATGAAAACCTATAGCTAGGTCCATTTTAGAAAATACTTTAGCTCCATTCAAACGATCCAATAAATCATCTATACGGGGCAATGGGTATTTGTAATGGACCAGAAATCCGCACTATCTGAGTTGACTAAATACCACATACGTCCAACCCAAATTGCACAGAAATACGAATCATTAATAGAAAGAAGTTAGAGGATGAGAAATAGAAAGAAAGAAACTTAGAGTAGAAGAAGAAGAACAGAAACACAACACCGAATCTCACATCGCAGCGGAATAAAATATAATATATAACAGCTTTTGAAATACAAAATTTGACTGTACATACATAACATTATCATCAGAGTACAACGCTTACAATACAGCAGAAATAACACTAGATAACTAACGTTGAAGCCTCCTGCTCCAAGCTCCTCCTAATATCTGTAAACACCTGAACTACTTGACTGCCTGTACAAATTTAGGCACCCAAGAGTTCAGATAAAACAAAATAAACTCCGAGTCAGTCATGGGACTGGTACGAGTAAACACTTTTAAAACAGCTCGAGAAAATAGACTATAACTCATAAGAGCACGCTGTATAACACGGAACGGGTTTTTCCCTTATGAGAATCCAAAATGATCTTTATATTGAAACTCTTCTGATATTATAGTAGTGTCTAAATCACATAAATAGAAATCTAGTGGAACGCTTGCATCTCACGTTCCACACATATAATATACAATCAAAATCGCAAGCGCTTATTGGATATTGGGTTCTGACTATGACAAGGTATGGAACCACCTGCCGCTGGTGTATCTCTAGAGGAGAATACACCGAGTTCAACAAGAACATCTTGCAACTCAGACACACATGACCGACCACTCATTTCTCTTGAGTGTATCGAATGTATATCACCAACGGTTGGGATCAGGAACCGTTTCCCGAATGGGATAACATCAAATAGAATAAGGAATTAAATGAATCTCTAGATAGGTGATGATACACCCTAATGGGAGCTAACCACATAGCCATGTTGCCTGCCCAATTTTTGTCATTTCTCAGTTGTTGAGGCCTGAGGCTACGATTACTTCTCTCATGGATAACACAATTACTTTGAATGCCACATTATCAGATCCGTTAATCATTAATTGATTTGCACAAATATTCTGGATATTATGCTAAGGTAATAAATCCGTTGCAACCATATATATTTATACAGACCAACCCATTCGATCATTGGAAATACTTTTCAGACATTCGTACATTTACGTTCGTATTGGGATTGAACAAAACCGAAGGCACAATTTCCATTTATAGAAAAAGCCCTTGTACTTTACTCCGTCTTCGATTATCTTCATATAATCTGATTCGCAACGCTACTGCCAATACGGAGTGGTTCTTCGGATAATAATCCAACCGGTCTCTCCATATTAACAACGTTAAAATGGTCAAAACTTTGATAGTCGATGATTTAAGTATCAAATGAAAAATGTCTATGTACTCACAACGATCTTATTTCCAAATGGAAATTATATCGATCAATCATATATATATATATATATATATATACATATATATATATATATATATTCACATTTTCTTATTCTCTCTATATTAAGAAATTATATGTTATTAACTCTGGAAAACATTCCCATTGCATATTTACATATCACTATTCTTCCACATCTATCAGACTCTAACTGTAAACTAGTAAGAGGACAACTTCCTAAGTATAAACCCCGAAGGCCGAAACCAACATCAGATCGATACTCAAAAAATCGTTCAACTCAACTAATTTCTAGTCAGTTTCTAATTCTGCTTAACTCTATTTCTTTAACTCCATTTGATTAACTTCTTATCAACACGATCATTTTAAATCTGCAGATCATTTGCTTTTAAATCATCGTTCACTTTAAAACGTATATCTCCCATGATTTTATTTATAAAATTCCTTTTCGTTTATAATATTCTATTTTAAGTTCGTTTCATTATCGAATTCTATATATATCGATATATCGATTTCTAGTTTATCAAATCTTCTTAAAAATATTCTAACTCCTTAAATTTCCGGAAAAATTCGCCATAACCTCCTTTGTACCGGGAGCAACGGGAAAATCCCCAAATCGCCACACAGGCCTCTTTATTCAAAATGAAAATCCAAAAGCCAAGCGGCTTGCCGATACAACGCATAAAATCTCATATTCAATTTAAATATGTACCTTTTTGTCGAGCATTCTATTTATACTCTTCTAACACTTCATTCCAAACCTGTCTCATGTATATCCATACATTTCTAATTCATTTCAACTTAATACACTCATTTTAACTTAATTCGTTAATTGATTTGCTAATTAACTGTTTTGCCTATTTCACCTTTTTATTTGAATATAACATGTTCAAATATATTTCAACTTACTTATAAACTAATCCAATTCCTCTTTTCAAACTCAAGTTTCATATTCGATTTGAATATGAATTCACAAGTTTAATTTACTTATTCAAAGTTGAACTCAAATCTTAAACTTAATTAACTAATTTTCCTTTATTTACAAACACTATTTATATACTTGTTTATATATTTTTAAACAAGTCTTAATTTCAAATCCCTTTGAAATTGAAATTCTCCTTTGGAAAAAATAAATTTCCATTTACAAATACACACTCGTATTTACATTTACCAAATTATCTAAGTGATAATTTTTCCCATTTCATTTATAGATACCATTTATAAATTCACTTCCATTTCCTGTATTAAACACTATTTTATAAATTTCAATACTTCAGTTTCCTGTATTATTTTATTTATAAACATCGTTTATAAATTTCAGTACTTGTTTTATTTATTCAAAACTAGTCAATATTGTTACTCCATTCGAATTTCAAATTTCTATTTTTGAAAAATAGAATTTTCCTTTTAAATCTCAAATATCCTTTCCATGGTATTTTTATAAATAAACACTTAGGTCCAGTGGTATTTAAATACACAAACAACCAATTATTTATTACAGGTTTTCTAATACATCATATATGACAGTATATATGCAAACAAATAAACAAATAGATAATATATTTTTTGAGGAATCCAGTTGGATCCCTCCAACCTGTTTTCCTGCATCCACAGATGTTACCACATAAATAATACCATCCTGCTTCGAGGCAGGATATCGCGGTATAGAAGGTCATCCACTAATATATATTTGTGGGGCACATAGGGAAATCATCCGATATGGTACCGCGGGCATCCGCTAATGAGATTGCGGAAACAATCCAACCACCAAACCCATATATATATATATATATGTATGTATATATATATATATATAATAGCAAGCCTATATAACTAATGTATATTTTATAGCCACAATAATATTTTAATGCAACTAAACAAGCAACAACAATTATTTTTAACTAACAAAAATAATTCTAAATAAAAGGTGAGTGAGGTTTACTTACTGAAATTGCAGTTGTCGAATATCCTGTTTAATTCCAAATCACCGGCTATGAATTGTCTCGACCGAATCCATTCAGCATCTACGATTATTCAATTTTATTTAATGATTAATCGATTACTAATTTAAATTAACCTAATAGATAAATAAATAAATCTATGTATTTTTAAACATTAAACCCTTTATATTTTTAATGCTTACTTAAATAAATAAACAACAAATTTAATTACTACACTAGCTAACTACCTAGGTTTATATAATTTAATTGGTTAGAAATTTATATGTTGACGTCAAAAGTTGGTCACTAGTGACGATCAACCCCCAATCGCGTGATCAACACACGACTAAAGATAAAAAATGCAGTAAAAAGGTAAAAGAACGAGGAGCACACACAGAATTTTTATACTGGTTCGGCAAAGGCAATGCCTACGTCCACTTTATATATCATTTCTTTTTCTTTTGATTACAAGTACAATGTTTTTTCTGTTTGAAGAAAAGAAAGAAAATGATTATCTTCCTTTCTTCGTTTTGAGAGATCGAGATTCGGGAGAAGAGTAGAGATGAAAAGATTATAGAAGCCGTCTGGCCAAAAGAAGTCCTCTTTTCTCTTTAAGCTTGGAGGTATTTATAAGTGGAAAATGCAGCTTGGGCTATTGTGAAATGGTCCGGCCATTTCGGGAAGGCCCGGACACGTGGAGTCAATCCATTGGCTCGAGTTGCGGCTGGAAGACTAACTCTACTGTTCATAAATAGTATCCTCGGAAGTTGTGGCTGACGTGGCATCCATGAAGAGGCATATCAAAAGTAGAGCTTTGTCCGCATATGGTTGATTGCCTTTATCTCCTTGGAAGTCGGGATATTAGGTGGAATTGCTCTGTAGAAGATTTCCACACTGGCCCGAAATAATCTGTCGAATCACTCTGATAAACTCGGTCAACTGGGAGGCCTATTCTTCCGGAGTGAGCAGTTATTTGTTGAATCTGGACGTGGACCGATGTGTGACTGTCTTGGACCCATTATTGGCTGTTGGGCTTCCTGAAATGCGGCTGTGTATTTGTCTGTGCGTTTGGACTTTGTTCATTGAGACTCTTGCCAAAAAGAGGGTTAACACTTTGCCCCTCAGAATGCATCTTCATCGACAGAGGGAGGTGTGTTCTGAAATCTAGACCGAAGTACAAATGCTCGAGCTGCTATGGTCGCGCCGGACCATATTAAGGCCAGAAAACCGATGGTCCGATGTTGTATTAAGACCAGAAAACCGACAACCATCGGGAACCGTATTAAGGCCGAGATGACGATTGCCATAAGAATTGGTTCCTGCAAATACAAAACTAACCATTCTCGTTTGGAGAAGGGTGATGGGTCGAGCATTTTATTCCACTTGGCTTTAGAGGGTGGCGAGTATAAACCATGCTCGGCTTGGTGGCGAGCGTAAACCATGCTCGGCTTAGTGGCGAGCATAAACCATGCTCGGATTAGTGGCGATCATAAACCATGCTCGGCTTAGTGGCGAGCATAAACCATGCTCGGCTTAGTGGCGAACGCCAATCTGGTTCGGCTTAGATAGGGCGAGTATTAACCATACTCGGCTTAGGGCAAGTGTTTCTCATGCTCGACTCATTTTAGGTTAGTTAGTTTAACGAGCTATGCACGCTCGTGGTGTAAAGAAAGAGAGCGTAATCCACACTCGTGTTTAAGAAAATGTAACCTCACTCACTTGAAGAAGTAGGTGTTTGAAGCGGTGGTGGGCTTTCGCGCTAACCACATAGAACCGGGGGGGGGGGCGAGCATTAACCATGCTCGGCTTAGAAATTTTACAACACGATCTACTTTTACAAAAAGTAAAGTTCATAACTGCTAAGCAACTATTACAAAGACATTCTACGGGAACAGCGATTGATTACAGAGCATCAAGGCGTCCTTGTTATTGAAAGAAATACATCAAAAGAAAAGATAAAGAATCTAATTAATGATAATTCCGCGAGTGCTAGTCTCAGGGTCCTTTCCGTTTCTAGGAGCTCACGGACCAACCTGAGGAGCTTGGGCAGAAGGTCACGGCGGCATGGCTGGGGCGCGATCTTTGACATATTCAGCGAGTTCCCCTTTTCTGACTCGTCCTTCGATGAGATCGCGCAGATGTCGACAATAATTTGTATTATGTCCAGCTACGTTGTGGAATATACAATGCTTGCCAGAATCAAGTTCCATCTGGGTCGGCTCTTGTCGAGGTGGCCTTGGAGTGGGGAAGGACTCGCGCATATCGAGATAGATATCGAGCAAAGAGGAATTGAGCTCGGTGTACAGATCGTACTTGTTTTCATTTCGAGGTCGGACATTACGTTCACCCTTTTCCGGGACCTTTCCTCTTCCTTTATTCAGGCCATTGCCATTGAGTGGACCTTGTTGTTTGGCTACTAAAACTTCAAGGCTCTCCATTTCAAGGCTGGCATCCTCTTGTCGGAGGAATCTCTCGGCCTCGGAGTAAAAATCATCTATATCTTTGGGAGGATCCCTGGTTAAGGAGTTCAAGAATTCTGATCTCTTTTGGACTCCCGCGATGGCTGCCATCAACACCATCGATGGCTCGGGCCGATCAGCAGATGTTACAGCTGTGTTGAACCTTTCGAGGAAGGATCTTAGCGTCTCTCTGGATCGCTGTTTGATGGTAGATAAAAACATGACACTTTTCGGTCGAGAGATATGCACTCGAAACTGCTCGATGAAGCGGGTGACCAAAGTATTCCAACTATTGATTGATTCCGTTGTTAGCTGCCAAAACCACATACCGGCTATATCTGTGAGAAAGAGAGGAAAGCACTTAGCCATGAAATTGGTTGATGCACCAAGTACTTCCATATGTCGCATGTATCGCATGAGAAGAATGGTCGGGTCAGTGCGTGTATTGACCCGCATTCTACGTATCGGGGGATCGTAGAATATTTATTTCTTTCCCGTATGAAGTCGTATGGTCATGTAACTTTGGGAAACATCTATTAGAGTCATTTCCCATGTTCATGATTTTTGTCGATTTTTAAATGACCATTTTGACCCTAGTTGGTACTGTTTTGGCCATAACTTTTGATTGGAAAGGAATTTTGACTTTAAACCACTTCCATTGGATTCGTTTGATGGTTTACCTTTCCATAGAGTGGTCATAATAGCCAAAACGGACTTATCGTTTGGGAGATATGGCTGAAATAAGGTTTGGAGGGTGAAAAACTGCTTAACCGAGCCAAATCGGGTGATTAGTGAGTAGGCCCATAACCCATTTCGGGATTAGGGTTATGGGGAGGATCATTCCATTTCAGTTTTCTAGCCTCCACTTATCACCAAGAAACCCTAAAAATGGCCTCCAACCTCTAAATCACCTCCAAATCATCTTTTGGTTAAGGATTTGGCTTAGCAACCCCTAATCAAGGAAGATCTACACCAAAGCAACATTGGGGCTGCTGTTTAGCATTGGGATTCACATCAAATCAGAGATTTATTTCAGATCTTAGTTTATTTGTGGCTAAGGTGAGTGATTTGCATAGTTTTGCACTAATTATGGCTAATTAGGGGTGATTAGTGTTAATTAGCGAATTTAAACATGATAAAATTCGGGAAAAAGGTTCATAAATTCTTAAATGATGTTTTAGACCTCTGATATGAATTTGGGTTAATTTGGTTAAGTTTTGCTAATCCTATCATTAGTTTCACCTAAACATGCTTAAGGGGAAATATGGGATTTTGGGTATGTTTGATCCATTTTAACCTATCATATGGATGTTTTGATGTTTGTGGTTGATTATGCATGTTGCTATGACTGTATGATATGCTTTGTGATTGATTTCAATAGTTAGAATGCTCGAAAACGTTGTCGAATGGCGTAAACACTTGCTGGAACAGCTTCAGAAAACAATGCAGGTTTCGGATCGGATCAGATATGGGGCTCGGATCGGATATGTTGAACTGGGCAAGGAATCCGATCGGAACCTGACACTTGAGAAAATTTGGCAAAAAGGAAGGCCACGCTACTGAACTGGGATCGGATCGGATTAAGGGGGAGGCGGATCGGAGCGGAAGCCTGAAGAGGGATCGGATAGGAGCATGTAAAGGATGAGGAGGCGGATCGGAGCGGAAGCATGAACTGGAGGGGAATGACACCCGACCCGACCCGAAGTAAAGCACCCGACCCGAACCAAGGAGAGACACCCGACCCGAACCGTATCAGAAGAGGACCTGACCCGAACCGATGGAGGATACTCGAACCGACGGCTTGAGGAGGAACCCGACCCGACCCAGTATTGACCAATAACCCGAGATGCAAAGGTAGTCCAATATGGGAAGTTAGAGCTCAGGATCCAGTTGGGAACCAATGAGTTCACTTCATGGTTGGACTTTGCTGTGGGACGTGTGCTAAGTAGTTGTCGACGTTCATAACTTTGATTCACCACTGAAAAGGAATGATGGGCTACTTATCAGTGCAGTAGGGTCATTATGACCTGAGGGGCAAGGTGATGGTAGCAAGACTACGTTATCAGTGCAGTAGAGTCATTACGACTCGAGGGGCAAAGTGATGCGTAGTAAGACTATGAGCCAGTGCAGTGGGGTTCTTCTGACTCCATGGGGCAGAGTGGACATAGTAAGGATTAGTAAGGCTATGAGCCAGTGCAGTGGGGTTCTTGTGACTCCATGGGGCAAAGTGGACATAGCGAAGGATTTGTGGCTACATTATCAGTGCAGTGAAGCCATTTATGACTTCATGGGGGCAAAGTGATCGTAGCAAGGTATGTTGGGTGATCGAAGTGGTGAATATCGTATGCTTTACGCACTGAGTGAGAGATGTGAGGATGGATGTTATGTTTGATTGTTTGCCATCACTATGACATGCACACCTCCCCCACCTCCGTATCTTTACACCGTTTGATATGGTACCTTAGAGTGTTGTACAGTATGTAGTGCTAACTCTTTGGTTGCAGGTCCAGGTTCTGGTATGTTTTAGTCTACCTGTTATTGTTCACTTTAGATGCTTATCGCTCATACCAGGCTTTATGTCTAACCCAGAGTTTTATGTCTCCTCTTATTACTCTGGGTG
The DNA here is from genome assembly GCA_030737875.1 of Allium sativum. Classification (NCBI taxonomy): domain Eukaryota; kingdom Viridiplantae; phylum Streptophyta; class Magnoliopsida; order Asparagales; family Amaryllidaceae; genus Allium; species Allium sativum. The sequence continues at coordinate 740,623,367 of CM060916.1, read as the reverse complement.
CTCACACGAGCAGACTAGAGACATGTTAGCTGGTGGTGCGCGAGTAGCTGATTCGGAGGCGGGCAGGAGGCTTCCACCTATGATATATATATATATATACACATTCTCCTTGTGTCGTTGGTGGTCGCTACTTGGGCATTAGTAGTGTACCTCATTTATCTTATTTTTGCTTTGAGACAGTTTGAAAAGTTGTAATAAGCTGTATTTTGGATTTCCGCTGCTATGATGTTTAGTTCTGATTTTCAGCTTATGCACTATCTCAGCTGTTTTATGTCAAGTATGTTATTATTATATTTTATTATATGCGTTGTGAGACATTCTACAGGTTCTTGTATGTTCATTTCCTTCTTCCCTTTTCCTTCTGACGACCCGTTCCGTGCTAACTGGACATGTGTACAGTGCACTTTTGGAGTGAATGTCGGTTGGTGTGGGGCGGGCCGTCACACTTGGTATCAGAGCTTTAGGTTGCGTAGTTAACCTAGGGAAAGACACTAGGGAGAGATAGTACGTATAAGAGAGCGCGTATTTGTGATTACTTTGGTTTTCAAAAGCTATGTATATATATACTATTAGTAGTATAAGAATGAAGTCGCACTGCACTAGCACCACTATGGGGTCGTTAATCGTTTCCCTTTTTCAGATTGACGATGAGCCGAGACACGAGGGGTGCTGGTAGAGGGACCAACCATGGGGATGCCGCTGACATGAGGGCGATGTTTACTAACCTCATGATAGACATGCTTAGAGAAGTGCAAGGGGCAGTTACCAATCCCGGAGTTGGTGTTGGTCCAGTAGTGCAGGCGCCTAGGGTCGATTTCGCCAAGTTGTGCAAAGATTACACTAATCTTGGTGGGAAGCCGTTCCATGGGACGGAGTCGGCCACAGATGTTCAAGACTGTATGGATAGCTGTGATCGTATCTTCGATGACTTGGGTCTTGAGGATGCGATGAAGAGAAGGCTAGCGTCTCGTCAGCTGCAAGGGCGAGTGATGAATTGGTGGAATGCCATTAGAACAGCTACTCCAGAGGATCAGGTTACTTAGGATCAGTTCAAGGCTCGCTTTAGCGAGAAGTTTATCCCAGCTGCCCAGAATTCAGTGTTGTTTAAGAGGTTCTTGGAACTCAAGCAGAACGGAAGGGCAGTTTCTGATTATATTGTTGAGTTCGACACCTTGTCGAAATATGGACTGTCTCTCATTGATACTCCTGAGAAGAAGAATGAGAAGTTTATTACTGGTTTGGATGGATACTTGGGGGAAAGGCTTATCAACCACATCGATGAGACTTTTGAATCGATTGTGGGGAAAGCTTTGAGATCAGAGAGTCTTTACCCTAAGTCAAAGACTGAGGCTACATCTGCAGAAGGGCCAAAGCCGCAAGCAGGCGGTGGAGGCAAGAATAACTCTCAGAATAAGAGGAAGCAGGACAAATCTAAGGGTGGACAGAAAAAGAGCAAGAAGGATGTTGAGTGCTTCAGCTGTGGTAAGAAGGGCCATTATGCTAAAGAATGTCGGGCCAAGCCAGCGGAAAGGAAGTGCTACAACTGTGGTCAAGTGGGACATCATAAGGATAAGTGTCTGCAACCTCTTAAGGAGAAGCAGATTGTGAAAGCATATGTTATTGATGCTGTTCCTTCTTCGTCGAATGCCCCAACTGCGGCGAAGAAAGGAAAGAACGTTGTTATTCAAGGTATGCTTTCTATTTATGATGTACCAGTTTGAGTTTTGTTTGATACCGGGGCTTCCCGTTCCTTCATATCTAGTGACCTGGTAGATAGGTTGGGACTGGAACCCGAGATAGTCGATAGACCATTGGTTGTGACGAACCCGATTGGTGGTTCGACTAGCCTCAGTATGATTTGCAGGAATTTGGTCTTATCGAGTCATGGATGCATGTTTGTTTGTGATTGCTTTGTTTTGGGCTTTACTGGGTATGGCATTATATTGGGAGTCGATTGGCTCCAAAGATACGGGGTGGTGGTAGACTGTGAGGGCTTTTTGGTGACAGTGAGGGCGGATGATGGGTGGAGGGTAGTGTTTGGTAGTCTACCTAGTGATGGGGTTATGGCAAGTTTTGTAAATTCCCTCGACATCCCGCAGGATGAGTTGTCAGATGTGCCCGTGGTTGGCCAGTATCCGGACGTCTTCGAGGAGGTGACCGGGCTTCCACCACACCGAGAGATTGAGTTCCGTATTGATTTAGTGAAATATGCCAGACCTATAGTGATGCCACTTCGTCGTATGGCACCAAGGGAGCAGCGAGAGCTCGGGGTGCAAGTCAGCAATCTTTTGAAGAAGGGATTTATTAGAAGGAGTGTCTCCGAGTGGGGAGCACCAGTTGTGTTTGCCACTAAGGCAGATGGTTCCCTTCGTTTGTATGTGGACTATCGCGAGTTGAATAAGGTGACGAGGAAGAATAAGTATCCTCTACCACGGATAGATGATTTGTTTGATCAACTGGAAGGAGCAAGAGTGTTCTCCCAGTTGGACCTCGCGACAGGATTTCATCAGCTACGAGTAGCGGATGAGAGTATTCCGAAAACGGCATTCAGGACGCCGTCTGGATTTTATGGGTGGCTGGTCATGCCATTTGGGTTGACCAATGCACCAGCCTACTTTGTGGATCTTATGAATCGAGTATTCAGAGATCAGTTGAATAAGTTTGTTCTTGTGTTCGTGGATGATATCCTTGTTTACTCAAGGATAGAGGAGGAACACAAGGGACACCTGAGGATAGTGATGGAGGTGTTGAGGAAACACCAATTGAAAGTGAAATTCTCTAAGTGTCATTTTTGGAGAAGGGAAGTGAGATTCTTGGGTCATGTTGTTTCCGAGAGTGGTATTGTCGTGGACCCTGCGAAGGTGGCTACGGTACAGGATTGGCCTACGCCCAAGAATGCAACAGATGTAAGAAGTTTCTTGGGATTAGCTGGATATTATCGTAAGTTTATCCAGGACTTCTCCAAGATAGCAGCACCGTTGACTCAATTGACTAAGAAGAATCAGTCCTTCGTCTAGGACGGAGTGTGTGAGGATGCCTTCAAGAGTCTAAAGGAGAAGTTGACGCGTGCGCCAGTGTTAGTCATTCCTAAAGGGAATGAAGAGATGACGATATACACGGATGCTTGTGGTACCGGACTGGGTGCTGTATTGATGCAAGGAGGTAGGGTTGTAGCTTATGCTAGTCGACAGCTAAAGCCGCATGAGAAGAAGTATCCTACCCATGATTTGGAATTGGCAGCGATTGTATTTGCGCTGAAGATGTGGAGACACTATCTCTTGGGAGAAAGATTTGAGTTGTTTACCGATCATAAATCGTTGAAATATCTCTTCTCTCAGAAAGATCTGAATCTCCGTCAGCAGAGATGGTTGGAGTTCTTGGCTTCGTATGATTTTGATATCGCATATACACCTGGGAAAGGTAATGCGATAGCCGATGCCTTGAGTAGGAGACATGCCAGTTTAGGGGCTATGTTTCTTGAATGGAAGCAACTGGAGTATATCGCGGGGTTTGATTTCAGACCAAGGTGCGAATTGGATCCAGTCATGCTAGCTAGTTTGACGATCAGACCCACTTTGATAAAGCGGATTGGTTCTAGTCAGAGGGACGATCCTAACCTATTGGAAATCATCTCCAAGTTAGAGATGGGTATCGATGAGGAGATGAATGTGTATGGGCTTGATCGAGATGGATGGCTTCGGAAGGATGGGAGGCTAGTTGTGCCCAACGTGAATGGTTTGAGAGATGAAGTGCTTAGAGAATGTCATCACTCAAAACTGACTATACATCCCGGTGGTAATAAGATGTATCGAGACATGAGACAGACTTACTACTGGGAAGGGATGAAAAGAGACGTTGGGAAGTTTATATCCAAATGCATGAATTGCCAGTTAGTTAAAGCCGAGCAAAAGAAGCCTAGTGGTTTGTTGCAACCATTAGAAATACCCAAATGGAAATGGAAGCAAGTCTCGATGGATTTCATCGATGGCCTACCAAGGACTAGATCGGGATATGATAGCATTTGGGTAATTGTGGATCGATTGACTAAGAGTGCAAGATTTATACCAGTCAAATCGACCAGGACGGCAGCCAAGTTGGCAGAATTGTATATGAAATGGGTAGTGAGATTTCATGGAGTACCTAAAAGCATTGTAAGTGACCGAGACCCGTTGTTCACTAGTGGGTTTTGGAAGAGCTTACAAGAGGCTTTAGGGTCAGGATTACATCTCAGTACTGCATATCATCCTCAGACCGACGGTCAGACGGAGAGGGTGAATCGTATATTGGAAGATCTCTTGAGAGCTTGTATATTGGATTTTGGTGGATCATGGGATGACCATTTGCATCTAGTAGAGTTTGCATATAATAATAGCTACCAATCCAGTATCGGTATGGCTCCATATGAAGCTTTGTACGGAAGACCGTGCAACTCACCATCATGTTGGGTAGAGACTGGCGAGAAGTTTGTGCTTGGACCAGATGTGGTGAGAGAAACTTCGGATAAGATTAATATCATTTAGCAACGAATGAAAGCTGCCCAAGATAGGCAGAAGAGTTATGCTGATAAGAGGAGAAGAGACTTGAAATTCTCCGTTGGTGACTTGGTGTTTGTCAAGATCTCTCCGTTGAAGAGCGTGATACGATTTGGCAGGAGAGGCAAGTTGGCACCAAGATTTGTTGGCCCATTCCCTGTTCTTGAACTAGTCGGGAATTTGGCATATAGAGTTGGCTTACCAGAGAAAATGGCAGGAGTTCACAATGTATTTCATGTTTCCCAATTAAGGAAGTTCGTTCGCGACTCAGATATGACTATTTCACCTGATCAGTTAGAGGACTTCGAAGTAGAACCCGAGGCGGTTGGGAACCGCAAGCCGATTCGTATTGTGGGGCACGATACAAAGCAACTTCGAAGGAAGTCGGTGAAGCTAGTCAAGGTTCAGTGGGGCGAGGACGAGAATGATTGTACTTGGGAGACAGAGGAGAGCATTAGGAAGGCATATCCAGAACTCTTTGCCTGGTAAGATTTACTTTGCAATTTAGTTTTCCGCATGCTAGGGTAGATTTGTTTTGCTTGTTTGCATGTTTGATTGTTGTTTTATGATTGATAGGCATGCGGGACCTTTGTGTGTGTTTTGATTAGGGAATTTCGGGGGCGAAATTTCTTAAGGGGGGGAGAGTGTAATGACCCGCATTCTATGTATCGGGGGATCGTAGAATATTTATTTCTTTCCCGTATGAAGTCGTATGGTCATGTAACTTTGGGAAACATCTATTAGAGTCATTTCCCATGTTCATGATTTTTGTCGATTTTTAAATGACCATTTTGCCCCTAGTTGGTACTGTTTTGGCCATAACTTTTGATTGGAAAGGAATTTTGACTTGAAACCACTTCCATTGGATTCGTTTGATGGTTTACCTTTCCGTAGAGTGGTCATAATAGCCAAACGGACTTACCGTTTGGGAGATATGGCTGAAATAAGGTTTGGAGGGTGAAAAACTGCTTAACCGGGCCAAATCGGGTGATTAGTGAGTAGGCCCATAACCCATTTCGGGATTAGGGTTATGGGGAGGCTGAAATGAGATAGAGGATCGTTCCATTTCAGTTTTCTAGCCTCCACTTATCACCAAGAAACCCTAAAAATGGCCTCCAACCTCTAAATCACCTCCAAATCATCTTTTGGTTAAGGATTTGGCTTGGCAACCCCTAATCAAGGAAGATCTACACCAAAGCAACATTGGAGCTGCTGTTTAGCATTGGGATTCACATCAAATCAGAGATTTATTTCAGATCTTAGTTTATTTGTGGCTAAGGTGAGTGATTTGCATAGTTTTGCACTAATTATGGCTAATTAGAAGTGATTAGTGTTAATTAGCGAATTTAAACATGATAAAATTCAGGAAAAATATTCATAAATTCTTAAATGATGTTTTAGACCTCTGATATGAATTTGGGTTAATTTGGTTAAGTTTTGCTAATCCTATCATTAGTTTCACCTAAACATGCTTAAGGGGAAATATGGGATTTTGGGTATGTTTGATCCATTTTAACCTATCATATGGATGTTTTGATGTTTGTGGTTGATTATGCATGTTGCTATGACTGTATGATATGCTTTGTGATTGATTTCAATAGTTAGAATGCTCGAAAACGTCGTCGAATGGCGTAAACACTTGCTGGAACAGCTTCAGAAAACAGTGCAGGTTTCGGATCGGATCGGATATGGGGCTCGGATCGGATATGTTGAACTGGGCAAGGAATCCGATCGGAACCTAACACTTGAGAAAATTTGGAAAAAAGGAAGGCCACACTACTGAACTGGAATCGGATCGGATTAAGAGGGAGGTGGATCGGAGCGGAAGCCTGAAGAGGGATCGGATAGGAGCATGTAAAGGATGAGGAGGCGGATCGGAGCGGAAGCACGAACTGGAGGGGAATGACACCCGACCCGACCCGAAGTAAAGCACCCGACTCGAACCAAGGAGAGACACCCGACCCGAACCGTATCAGAAGAGGACCCGACCCGAACCGATGGAGGATACCCGACCCGAACCGACGGCTTGAGGAGGAACCCGACCCGACCCAGTATTGACCAATAACCCGAGATGCAAAGGTAGTCCAATATAGGAAGTTAGAGCTCAGGATCCAGTTGGGAACCAATGAGTTAACCTCATGGTTGGACTTTGCTGCGGGACGTGTGCTAAGGAGTTGTCGACGTTCATAACTTCGATTCACCACTGAAAATGAATGATGGGCTACTTATCAGTGCAGTAGGGTCATTATGACCTGAGGGGCAAGGTGATGGTAGTAAGACTACGTTATCAGTGCAGTAGAGTCATTACGACTCGAGGGGCAAAGTGATGCGTAGTAAGACTATGAGCCAGTGCAGTGGGGTTCTTGTGACTCCATGGGGCAGAGTGGACATAGTAAGGATTAGTAAGGCTATGAGCCAGTGCAGTGGGGTTCTTGTGACTCCATGGGGCAAAGTGGACATAGCGAAGGATTTGTGGCTACGTTATCAGTGCAGTGAAGCCATTTATGACTTCATGGGGCAAAGTGATCGTAGCAAGGTATGTTGGGTGATCGAAGTGGTGAATATCGTATGCTTTACGCACTGAGTGAGAGATGTGAGGATGGATGCTATGTTTGATTGTTTGCCATCACTATGACATGCACACCTCCCCCACCTCCGTATTTTTACACCATTTGATATGGTACCTTAGAGTGTTGTACAGTATGTAGTGCTAACTCTTTGGTTGCAGGTCCAGGTTCAGGTATGTTTTAGTCTACCTGTTATTGTTCATTTTGATGCTTATCGCTCATACCAGGCTTTATGTCTGACCCAGAGTTTTATGTGTTCTCTTATTACTCTGGGTGCTCACACGAGTAGACTAGAGACAGGTTAGCTGGTGGTACGCGAGTAGCTGATTCGGAGGCGGGCAGGAGGCTTCCACCTATGATATATATATACACATTCTCCCTGTGTCGTTGGTGGTCGCTACTTGGGCATTAGTAGTGTACCTCATTTATCTTACTTTTGCTTTGAGACAGTTTGAAAAGTTGTAATAAGCTGTATTTTGGATTTCCGCTGCTTTGATATTTAGTTCTTATTTTCAGCTTATGCACTATCTCAGATGTTTTATGTCAAGTATGTTATTATTATATTTTATTCTATGTGTTGTGAGACATTCTATAGGTTCTTGTATGTTCATTTCCTTCTTCCCTTTTCCTTCTGACGACCCGTTCTGTGCTAACTGGACATGTGTACAACGCACTTTTGGAGTGAATGTCGGTTGGTGCGGGGCGGGCCTTCACAGTGCGACCGTTGTATGGCTCGATGGCTGGGAACCTAAAGTCCGGAGGATTTCGAGAATTTCTGATTTCTCTAGTGAAGGGGCTACGGTTGACATTGTCTATGTCTTGCTGCGAAGAATTGCCCCGAGTAAAGCATCGGATGATGCTTGCGAGATGACTCCCATCTCCAAGGAGTTGTTGCCATGAACTTAATTCTGCCTCTTGAGAAGGTTCTGCACGAGCATCCGGCAAAAGCATGCTCGGAAGGGTGGCCGTTGGCTGGGCTCGACCTCCGAGATCTGAGTGAAGGTGTGAGGGAAAGTGAGATATGGCGGGTGATTCTGGGCAGAATGGCCCCTCTGGAACCTGATGAGTCGTGGGTCGAGCCATACCCGTAGCAAAGGGTCTAAGTTGATCCAGCATAGCATGTGATGTTCGGAGGCCAGGGTTGCCCCCGTTTGAAGCGAGGTTAGGAGGATCTACGGTAGCGTTTTCTTCTACTACGGTGAGGACTGGCATGGTAGGGTGGCTTCCCTCGTTCGAAGGGATGACTAATTCAACTCTTCGTTGAAAAGGAAGAGTGGTTAGACTGGACTGCAGTAAGATTCCGGGTTGTAATGGGAATGGCGTTGATTCTGAGGGACCCGGCGGTAGCTCGACTGATTCGACAGGTCGAGATGTTCCAAAGAGCGGAGGCATATTTGCCAGACGAACTAGATCTCAATCGCCTACCTCCTGAAGTTCTGTTACTACAGCCGCGCTGGTTGCTGGAAGTGATATTCCCGGCTGGGATCGATCGGTTGGTGGGACCAAATCAGGATGAAATAAAGGTGTAGCCTGATCAGCGACCTGATTCCGTGCAGACCGAAGATCGGTTATTGCCCCAGCTTCGGTCGATGGAGGAATTGATGTTGAAGCGTTCAACCCTGTTTCCAGTCGACCGAGAAGGTGATCCACCAACTGCTGCTGTTGTTCGAGGACTTTACATTGAGATGTCATATGGTCTCTGAGTTCGACCATGATTTTATCCATGTCGCCTCGGGTAAGGAATCGAGACATGTCGTCATGAGAGGAAACTTCGTGGCTTGCTTCTGCAGCATCGATATCAGCTGCATCGGCGTTTGCGGGACGAGAGGATGTTGCATCTTTCTTTTGTTTGTTCGCCATGACCTGAGATAAGCAGGAGCTCGATTGCGGTGTCGGTGCGCTCCTCCTACCTGGCGCGCCAAAGTGTTGACGTCAAAAGTTGGTCACTAGTGACGATCAACCCCCAATCGCGTGATCAACACACTACTAAAGATAAAAAATGCAGTAAAAAGGTAAAAGAACGGGGAGCACACACAGATTTTTTATAGTGGTTCGGCAAAGGCAATGCCTACATCCACTTTATATATCATTTCTTTTTCTTTTGATTACAAGTACAATGTTTTTTCTGTTTGAAGAAAAGAAAGAAAATGATTATCTTCCTTTCTTCGTTTTGAGAGATCGAGATTCTGGAGAAGAGTAGATACGAAAAGCTTATAGAAGCCGTCTGGGCAAAAGAAGTCCTCTTTTCTCTTTAAGCTTGGAGGTATTTATAGGTGGAAAATGCAGCTTGGGCTGTTGTGAAATGGTCCGGCCATTTTGGGAAGGCCTGGACATGTGGAGTCAATCCATTGGCTCGAGTTGCGGCTGGAAGACTAACTCCACTGTTCATAAATAGTATCCTCAAAAGTTGGGGCTGATGTGGCATCCATGAAGAGGCATATCAAAAGTAGAGCTTTGTCAGCATACGGTTGACCGCCTTTATCTCCTTGGAAGTCGGGATATTAGGTGGACTGGCTCTGTAGAAGATTTCCACGCTGGCCCGAAATAATCGGTCGACTCAATCCGATAAACTCGGTCGACTGGGAGGCCTATTCTTCCGGAGTGAGTTATTATTTGTTGAATCTGGACGTGGACCGATGTGTGACTGTCTTGGACCCATTATTGGCTGTTGGGCTTCCTGAAATGCGGCTGTGTATTTTTCTGCGGGTTTGGACTTTGTTCGTTGAGACTCTTGCCAAAAAGAGGGTTAACATTATATAAACTAATTTCCATATAAATTTGAATATTTTTATTTAAACATCCTTAATAAGTTTTGTTAACTAAATCCTTACCTCATTGCACTGTACAACCTTCTTCTTTTACTGCTTCTAATCCATCTGATTTCCCTGTTGCAAACTCTACATCTTCCTGTAAACCCAAGCAACAGATTCGAGATCCAAAATATGAGCACATCCTCCTTGTCGTTGCCTAGGACCACCGCTACCACAGCCCAATGTCTTTGCCCTACTTCCAATCAACACAACGCATTTGGAGCCTGTTAGATCAAAATTTGGACCTAACACCCAAATTGTTCTGAATGTTATAGAATTTCAAATGAAGAACGAGGAAAAAGAAAATAACACACAGAATTTATAGTGGTTCGGCGTTAACGAGCCTACGTCCACTTTATATATTATTTATTATGCTTTGAAAGCTAATACAACAAGGATTTCTCTCAATATTTCAGTAGTTTGACAAGAATGGCGGATTCAGTACTCACTATTGCCAAAAAGATCCCAAAAAATGCCAAGCTCTGGGCTAGTTATAGCTGATTTTGTTAGGCGGGTCGTGATAACATGTGGCACAGATCCCGAGAACATCGGATCGCATCGCCTCCGTTGAAGAAATAGTCAAATTAGCCGTTGTGGACAGGTGTCGCGATCTGCTTGAAAATCGGATCGTGCAGATGGGGAGAATTGGTCCAGATGACGGTTAGGGACACGTGTCGCCAGGTCCGTGCGATTCGGATCGCTGAAGACTAGCTCGCGCTTGAACGGGTCAGAGGGTTCGCCATGCACAGAGGGATCGGATCGGTTCGCTCTGGGCAACAATATAAGTTTGGATCGGATCGCCTGGATGCGTCGTTCGCTGATGAGATGGGGGCGATCCGTCGAGACGCGATCCTCCGTGGGCGAGATGATAGTGTGCGATCCGACGGTGGTCAAGACGATGGTGCGCGATCCGATATTGGGCGAGACGATGATGCGATCCATTCCTCCATGTCCTTAGATATCGTGGTTTCATGCTTTCTTCTTATGAATGATCCTGGATGGCTTGGTCAAAAAGCTAGCCAACATTTTGCCCCCTCGAAGTATGTTTTATCGATGATGGAACATGCTTCGAAACTATAGAATCGCCTTTTCAAAGTGAGTCGCGAATCAGAGAACGATTCTCCTTCTGGGATTTTTCTGGATTTATCGACTTGTTTCGCAGGCTCGAATCGTGGTCTGTTAGAGGGATATTCGTTCCGCTCTTGGGTGTGTACTTGGGCCTCGGAACGAATCGGGCTCCTCCTTGAGTCGTGGTGGACTTTTGGTTCGCTACCCATCGGTCTTTCGTGGATCGAATAAGACAAAGAAAGGGAGACAAACGGTCGCCCTCTTTGCCTATATAAGCCGACCCTCCCCTCTTCACTTTCCTTCTTCTTTCTTTTTGCCGTATCGTTTCGCCTGCTCCGTCGAGGAACGAACCCCAGTATTTCGAATCTTCAAATATCCGATCACTTTCCCAATTTTTAGAAAGGTAATTCCACGGAAAACATCCTTATTTGTAAATGCTGCTGTTACACGAACTTTTTCGAATAACTTGTGGGAAAGACGATGGAAGTTTGCTATTTTTGGGGAATCCATCGAGACGCCATGGCTGATAGGCGTAGAGCTCAGAGTTCGAGGGTGAGAAGAAGAGATGGAAAACGAAGGAGGAAGAAGAAGAGAGGAGGCCGGTTCGGATCGTGGTCAAGAAGAGAAGACGAAAGCGAGTGGCGAGACGAAAGATCGTGGTGGCAGCAAAGGGACATATCATGGGGGTCGCAACGGTTCGTGAAGGAGCGATCCCTTCGCCCGGCGATTCGATGGGGGGCGATTCCTCTGCCCTGCGATCCGAAAGGGGCGATCCCTCTGCCATGCGATCCGAAAGGGGGCGATCCCTCTGCCTTGCGATCCGAAAGGGGGCGATCCCTCTGCCTTGCGATCTGACTCATGGCTGACGATACGAAGAAATTTCAGACTTTAATCAACGCCTTGTCACCATAAAACTCTGAACAGTTAGGCTAGAGCCTTGACGTTGGACTTTCTGGACTAAATGACTTCATAATTTGACTGCATATGACGACTAATGCTTCTGATAATCTTGATTGCTTTCATGCTTTATTTTTAATGCGCACACACAAGCACACACACCGGCACTTGCACACACGGGGGACGGGTAGTGTTAATCTTATTGTTCATATTTTCTCGTCCTAGCAGCAATGTCGAATGAAAACTCTTCTTCAAGATCCGTAGCAGAAGCGGAATCCGAGATTCATGAATAGTACAACCCTGAAATTCCTCCAATCAATCCAGGAGGTTAAGATTCTGGATCTGAATACGAAGCCACAGAGTCAGATCCGGCAGAAAGTACTTCGTCCAACAACGATTCTAAGATAGATGGGCGAGCTCCCGACGAGATCCCCGGCGCGCTCGGAATAGATAAATTCTCTGATTCCTTAGCATCTAAGCTCGATGATATAAAGCTTAAACGAATCTGCTTGAGGCACGGAATTCCTTGGGATGATGTCTTGACGCCCGGGAGCGAAGATAGACCCCACCTAGCTCCAGAAGGATATATGGCGATTAGTCGAACCATGTGTTTGGTAGGGGCTATTCCTCTGTTTCCCCCGATTGCCATCGAAACTTTAAGACGACTAGGCATTGCTCTGATGCAGCTTCATCCAAACGCCTACGCATCTCTATACTCACTATATGTTGCATATGCGGAGATCCTGCACGCCGAACTTAAATTCAGAGATCTGGTATTCTTCTTTCTTTTCAAGCACCATTCTTCGGCAACTCCAAACTTTTCTTTCTTTGAATCAGTGGCGAATAGGAAGGTTATGTACGATGGGTATAGCAATATAGGGGACCCTAAATCTGATTGGTTTTATATAAGGAAACAGGCCGAATGCTCACGAAGATGGCTCAAATCAAGTAAACTTCGATCTTCTAATCGAATATCTTGCTCAAGGAGTCTAAGTATTAACATTCTTCCGCCTTTTTCTTTGTCTTAAACAGATCATATCTTCCCAAAAACGGAGGGTCCGTTATATAACCATCGATTATCCATTCTTTCACAGAGCAGATCCGACTTTCTAAGGATCAAAAAATGCATTATTGATGACAATCTTCACAAGCATCGTCTTCTAGACAGAAGATTTGGACTTGGCACTGGCGGCAAACCTTATAAGTACGTGCCCCCAACAGAGGGAGAGGGAACTTCACAAGCAATAGAAATAACTAAATTTCGCAAAAGTCCTTCTCCGATAGTCATCCAAGACGATGAAGACTTGAACATATACAGAGGGGATGAGGTCCGCGGTGACGTGTCCAAGGAAATTCCTATTTCTGCTCCAATCGAAACCGTTACTGCCGATGACTTGACAGAAGAGCAGTTATTTGACGAGCTGAATAAAATTCCTTTACCCGATGTTGTATATACAGAAAGGGACATTGAAGAGGGGCCTTTCTTCCTTACTCCTGAAGAGACTAGTGCTCCAACTAGGGGACGAGAAACTGGTCAGATGAGCCTGTCTTCGGGCCCGGGTCTGTTAGGGGGAATTATATGGGATGCACACATCACACACACTGTCTGACTCTGCACTCTTATGTCGTGGGTATTCAAAGTTTTAATGTGATCTTTTCCTTTTTTGTAGGAATGATGTCTCGCAGGAAATCTTACTCGTATCGTTCTCTTCGTGAGGGCACGCCCAGCCTTCGCCCAGACACTGAGCGCTCTCGCGGTCCTTCTCATAGGCCGAGTTCCTCGCAACCTCGATCTCCACCAAAATCAACCTCTACCAGGCCTTCAAGTCATCCAACAATTCCGATAGGGGGAAAGAAACTTCCAAAAGAGTTGACTCCTCCAAAGAGTGCACCTTCCCACAGTCGGTCATCCAAAAGGCATCATGAATCTAAAGATAGGGACAAAGATTCATCCAAAGAGACTGAGAAGGAGAGGAGTGACATTATCCCCACCAGCCAACCAGAGTTAGCTGCCCCCGGGTCACGGGATTACGTCCATGGTCCCGAGATCCAAGGTAGGCTGGTAAAGCTGCGGGAACAATTTCCAGGCATATTCTTTGACAGGATGGTATTTATTCCTGCCTTGGAACCGGTCCCTAAAAACTGGGATAATGAAGTTATCGGGCACATCCAGCACGCAGCCAGGCAATATGAGATGATGAAAAAACACGCAGTTAACCTTTCGGAAGTCATCCGAACACTCAAAATAGAAGCACACAGATCTAAAGCGAAACTTGAAAATAACGAAAGGGCTAGGACAAAATTGGAGAAGGACCTGGAAGATGCTCAGACCCAGCTTGCTTTAGCACGGAGGGACGCTGAAAATTATAAGACTGAATTAGAGAATGCCAAGCAGCGCTTTCATTCAGAACTGGACTCCAATAGCCAAGAGAAAATGGCATTAAAGAAGGAGGTTGAAGATCTCAAAATGGCCAACATCGAGTTGAAAACAGGACAAGGCCATTTTGAAACTGAGAAGGCTGCTTGGGAGGCAGAAAAAGCGAGTTTAAAAGAGAGTTTGGCTCTGGCTAAAGCAGAAAAGGTGATTTTGAATGACCAGGTCTCGGATGCAGAGAGACGGGCGGCCCTTGCCGAAAAGAACGTTGAAAGTGCCATTGAATTGGCCACTGCTTCTAACAACAAGCTCCTTGCAAGAGAGAAGGAGATTGAGGGGTTTGAAGAGATGATTTTCGATTTTCTTGGCCAGGTTCTCAAAACTCGTAACATCTCGTGGATCCCAGATTACCATGTTACTTTGGCCAATTTATGGGATGCCATTGTGGAGGGCGAAAAACACAGATTGGGGGTCGAAGAGATCGATGAGGATGAATTGATGAAGAGCATCCTAAGAGACAATGAGCCTGAGGACCTGGCAGAGGGTCGTCGCCTAATCCTGGCGGAAATGGAAAAGGAGAGGACCCTGGCTAAGGGTAAAGGCAAAGCCGATGAGGGCTCGAGCTCGGCTGTGGAGCCCAAGACCTCCGGGGTTGAGGAATACCATCCCGACGATCCATTAATCCCTTTGGGTCGAACTCCCATAGTCATTGGAGCCTCTGCAACTGCTCAAGAAGGAGCCTCTGCTGAAGGTATCTCTCTCTTTTCCCCACAATTTGTCAAAGCAATTGTGAATTGTCGTCGTATGGTAGAACAACCACTTGAATTAGTAATGTGTGCTCCTCGTAATACAGGTGGCGAGCCCGTCGACAAGGGGGCTGAAAAAGAGAAAGAAGTGGAGAAGGAGGCTGTCTTACCAGGTGTTGGTATTGATGTTTCAAAGCAGGCCGAGGTCACAACAGCAGAAAGAAGCATCCCGGCACCTAGCACCGATGTACCCAAAGATGCTGAGACTATCGAAGCTTTGAAAGATATGGATGGTCGCCATGAAGATGACGAAGAGGACATTATCGGCACTAAAGAGGCCGACGATGATGACGAGGAAACCTTGGCCAGCCGAAAAGCCAGACAGGAGAAAGAGTTGGCTTCAAAGAAGGTGGGAGATGAGGCTTTGGATGTAGTCCCTCTTGCAGAATTCGATCCCAAAACTGGGATGATTGTGAAAATCCAGCCCAAATCCATCAGCCGACAGCTTCACTTCGCAAACCCCGATGACTTCCCAGCTTCCCTCTCTGGTAGAAGCAAGAGAAAAGAGGTGGAAGAGGAGACTTCAGAGGAGTCGGATGTTCCCCTCATAGACAAGCGGAAGAGGAAAAAAAGGGATCCATCTGAAGCGGACAAGGAGAGGCTGGAGAGGCAGAAGCAAGAGAAGAGGTCAAAGCATAAATAGGATGTTTGTTGTTTGTTGATATTTTGTCTTTAGGTTTTCCACTGGCCAGGAAGTGTAATTGTGAGACTGGCCCTCACCTTCTTTTCTAGGCTGCTTTTCACTTTGTTGATTCTCAGTACATAAATAAAAGTTTATCTCTTTTTGCATCCTTATGTACCTGTATTCAAATAAACTTTCCATGCTTAGTCATAGGCCATCTAATAATAATTAAAAATCAGTCAAACAACAGATAGCCAAGGAAAAATTTGCATGCTGCGTTGCTATTTTAAAGCTCAGTATATGTATATGAGTATATGTGCTCCCAATCAGCTGCTATCATAGCGCCTGACAGGGGTTTACTTAAAATTGGTTAGCCATGTTGCGTTGCTATTTTAAAGCTCAGTATATGTATATGAGTATATGTGCTCCCAATCAGCTGCTATCATAGCGCCTGACAGGGGTTTACTTAAAATTGGTTAGCCTTGTTGGTAAGTTGCCCCCTTTTTCTGAGTATGGGGGACTCAGAAGATTTCATAGGATAATTGTTCTTGTGGCACCGAATTTCTGACACCTTTCTCAGTGCTTAATTACAGACTTCTTTATACTCTCCTGACGGTTGCCAAGGTTAGAGTTTGAATTCAGTAGTTCAGTCGGTCCCCGATCCTTTAGCAGGGAAAAAGTTCCTTCTCAGCGCTCAATCGGAGACGCTTTTATACTTTCTCTCTCTCTGGAGAGTTAGAGTTCGAGCTCAGCGATTCACTCGCTCCCCGATCCTTCAGCGGGAAAGGAGCTCTTTCTCAGCGCTCAATCGGAGATGCTTTTATACTCTCTCTCTCTCTCTGGAGAGTTAGAGTTCGAGCTCAGCGATTCATTCGCTCCCCGATCCTTCAGCGGGGAAGGAGCTCTTTCTCAGCGCTCAATCGGAGACGCTTTTATACTCTCTCTCTCTCTGGAGAGTTAGAGTTCGAGCTCAGCGATTCATTCGCTCCCCGATCCTTCAGCGGGGAAGGAGCTCTTTCTCAGCGCTCAATCGGAGACGCTTTTATACTCTCTCTCTCTCTCTCTCTCTCTCTGGAGAGTTAGAGTTCGAGCTCAGCGATTCATTCGCTCCCCGATCCTTTAGCGGGGAAGGAGCTCTTTCTCAACGCTCAATCGGAGACGCTTTTATACTCTCTCTCTCTCTCTGGAGAGTTAGAGTTATGGATCAAGCGGTCTGCAATCATGCACGCTCATCAATCTTGTTCTAGGTTTACATTTTAACCCAAGCTATGAGGATTAAAACCAGTCGGACAAGCAGTTGGGGCATTTGCCAAGGCTTTGAGTTCCTCCGAACAGTCTACGGGAGGAATGGTTGGCACCGGACTTCGGGTACCTGCATTATTCACCTTGATTTTCATAAAAAGAAACAGGCAGATAAATAAAGATGCAATAAAGGCAAATGACACACAGTATTTTTATAGTGGTTCGGTCGAATCATGACCTACGTCCACTTTATAATCTCTTGCTTTAAGGAATCAGACTATTCTAGGCAAGTCATGCCCTGTACATAGTTTTTTAACAAAGCAAAAGAATAAATTTGAAACTCTCATGTTAAATATGGCCGTAAATGTTGGGCATTCCACACTCTGGGGATTTCCTTTCCATCTACGGTTGCCAGCTTGAAGGTTCCATTATCAAGCTTGCTCAGAATAGAGTACGGTCCTTCCCACTTCGCTCCCATATGAGTTGGGGATGGAAAGACACGTTTCAGAACCAAGTCTCCGGGTTCCCAGGTTCGGGCTCGAACCTTTTTGTTGTAATATCGGGCGACCTGTTGTTTGCATCTCAAGGCACGCAGGTCTGCTTCATCCCTCTTTTCTTCGATCATATCCAGGGACTCAAGGAGCAATTCATTATTGGTCATTGGATCATAATAAGTCACCCGATGAGAAGGTACCTTTATCTCAACCGGGATGACTGCTTCCGTTCCAAAAGCAAGGGAGAACGGGGTGTGTCTTGTTGTCGATTTATATGTTGTCCTGTAGGCCCATAGTGCCAAGGGCAATTCATCAGCCCACATGGCTCTATCCCGCTTCATTCTTCTTTTCAGAATGGACTTAATTACTTTATTTGCCGCTTCGACTTGTCCGTTCGATTGTGGGTGCGCCACAGAGGTGTACCGATTCTCGATGTGGTATTTTTGGCAGAAGTTTCTGAATTCAACACTATCGAACTGAGTTCCGTTGTCTGTTATTACAATCTTTGGAATCCCAAATTGACAGATGATGTTTCTTACGATGAAGTTGATCACTCGTTTGGTTGTGATTGTAGTTAGTGGTTCAACCTCGACCCACTTAGTGAAATAATCTACGGCCACAATAGCGAACTTTGCTCCGCCCCTTGCTATGGGGAGACTTCCTATGATATCAATTCCCCACATAGCGAAAGGCCATGGACTCATCATTGTTTTTAACTGACTTGGGGGAGCTCTAGGTATCTTTGAAAATCTCTGGCACGCATCACATCGTCGTGCATATCTTACTGCATCCTTGTTTATGGTAGGCCAGAAATAACCATGCCGCAATACTTTTTTGCCAAAGTTTGCCCTCCAGTGTGGTCGCCACATTCGCCTTCGTGGACTTCTTGCAGCACACGTTTGATGTCATCGTGGGCTATACACCGAAGGAGGGGCATTGAAAACCCTTGTCTGTAAAGAACTCCGCCTTGCAGAACATATCGGGCGGCTTTACGAATCACTTTACGCCTCTCGCTTTTCTTGGTCGGAAGCGTTCCATCCATCAGGAAATTCTTTAGAGGGGTCATCCAGGACTCCCTTTCAGGTTTCGTCTCTAGTACTAGGTCGATTTCCATCTGATCTATGCTAGGGGACCGAAGTACTTCAACGGGGGCTAGCCCAGTCACTTCAGGATCGTCAGAACTAGCCACCTTTGCCAACTTGTCTGCCTGCTGATTCTATGACCGCGGAATATGAGATATGCTGTAGTGATCAAAATCATTCAGCAGTTCTTTCACTTTCTTTAAGTATAAAATCAATCTTGCACTTTTAGCTTGGAATCTTCCAGTGACTTGATTCACAACTAACTTGGAGTCGCAGAAGATGTTCAGCTTTGTGACTTCTAGTTCCTTTGCAATCTTTAATCCGGCTATCAGAGCTTCATATTCGGAATCGTTGTTAGTGGCATGAAACTCCATTCGGATTGCATAGGTTATCAATCGTTTCTCGGGGGTTTCAAGCACTATTCCAGCGCCGGATCTTTCGTCGTTCCTAGCGCCATCAGTATACAATCTCCAGGCATTGGGATCGAAAAGTAACTTTGAAGGATCAACTTCCTCGTTTGCTATATCTTCCTCAGGGACAGTGAACTCTGCTATGAAGTCGGCTATCACTTGCCCCCGAATTGGCCGTCTGGGCTGAAAGTTCAAATCAAATTGACTTAACTCAATATTCCATTGAGTAACCTTCCAGATGCCTCCGGTCTCTATAGAACTTGCTTGAGTGGATGATCGGTGTATATGGTGATAGGATGTGCCTGAAAATAATGCCGAAGTTTTCTAGAGGCGATCAGTAAACTATACACCAACTTTTCTATCCGTGGATAATTACGCTCTGCTGCTGTCAATTTTTTGCTCACATAATACACAGGTCTTTGGACCTTATCCTCTTCCCTTACCAATGCTGAGCTGATTGCATGGGATGACACTGCCAAATACACGAATAAATCCTCGTGATCTATTGGCTTAGATAAAATCGGAGGCTTCTCCAAGTGCCTGAGCAAATTCTGAAACGCTTCTACGCAGTCAGGTGTCCATTTGAAGTGGCGTTTTCCTCGCTTTATCAATTCGAAGAATGGGATGCACTTATCCGTAGCCCTGGAGATAAATCTGCTTAGTGCGGCCACTTTTCTGGCAAGGCTTTGCACATCCCTAATTTGCCTAGGTTCCTGAATGTCTCTGATTGCAGCGATCTGGTCTGGATTAATCTCAATACCACGGGAACTGACGATGAATCCCAAGAATTTTCCAGAGGCAACACCGAACGAACATTTGGTTGGATTGAGTTTCATTCCGTACTTTCGAAGAATGCCGAACATCTCTGCCAAGTCAGTAGTGTGTTGAGAAGATTGCTTGGACTTAACCAACATATCGTCGACGTATACTTCCATTGTTTTCCCGATCTGGTTATAAAACATCCTGTTGACCAAACGTTGATATGTAGCGCCTGCGTTCTTCAAACCAAAGGGCATCACCACATAACAATATAATCCCAGATCCGTGATAAAACTAGTGTGCTCTTGATCTGGAACATGCATCGGAATCTGGTTATATCCTGAATAAGCATCCATAAATGAGAGAAGCTCATGACCTGTCGTTGAGTCTACCAGCTGGTCAATTCGGGGCAACGGGAAACTATCCTTTGGACATGCTTTGTTCAAATCTGAGAAGTCGATACACGTTCGCCACTTCCTGTTGGCCTTCTTTACCAGGACTGGATTCGAAATCCAGTCTGGGTAGGTCGAATCTCTGATAAATCCATTACTCTTTAGCTTTCTAACCTCTTCTTTCAAGGCAGCGGACCTCTCTGGGCCCAGCATTCGCCTTTTTTGCTTTACTGGAGGATGTTTAGGGTCAATGCTCAAGGAATGGCTCATGATTGATGGGGATATCCCACACATGTCCGCGTGGGTCCAAGCAAATACATCCAAATTGTTTTTTAAGAAATCCGTCAATTCTTTAGCAAGATTCGGACTTAACTGGGATCCAATCATAAGGACCTTCTCCGGGTCACTGTCATCGATCGGTACATCCACAGTTGTCTCGTTGGGAGTCGCCATTCTTCCCCCAGGTTCTTGATCCTCTCTGGGATCTAAATCCTCGGGCATCTCTCTGGGCGACTCTCCAACGACTATCCTCTTTGGTTGCTATAAGGTCTCTGCCCCCGAAGGGGGAGAGGTGCCTTTAGTTTCGATATCCCCTCCATTACGAAGTAATTTTAGTTCGGCAACATAACACGCTCGCGCAGCAACTTGATCCCCTCTGACGATACCAATGCTAGCTTCTGTGGGGAATTTCAATAACAAGCACCAGGGGGCTATACAGGCTCTGAACTTTGCGAGGGCCGGTCGGCCCAAGAAGGCATTGTAGGGCGATTCAACATCCAAAACCACAAAGGGAAGGATTCTCACTCTCTGGCGTTCTCCTTCCCCAAGTGTAACTAGTAACTCTACATAACCCATTGGAGCGGTGGATGCTCCGTTGAATCCACAGATCCATCCTTGGCAAGGCTTCAAGTCTTTTATTTCGAGATTCATCTGGTCAAAGGCCTTTTTGAAAAGAATATTGACGGAACTCCCGTTGTCCACCAGAACCTTATGAACAGTGGCTGGCCCAATGGGTACTGTAATTACAAGTGGATCTTCAGTTGGAGCATGGACTCCGATGCTTTCTCGTTCTCGGAAAACAACATCATCGGACATCATTTTCTGCTGCTTCACCGGGGTACTGTCCTCGGGGCTGCTACATTCCCCTACCTCGAGGTGTTGTTTGGCCACATTGACGTATTGATCTAATGCTTTGGAACTGTGCCCGGCGAGATAAAGTCCTCCGATCACGGTATTAATAACAATATTCTTTCCTTTTTGCTGGGCAGTCGGCCTAGCAGCTAGTTGATTCTGGTTCTGATTTGGGACCTGCACTGCTTGCCCCCTGTCCCTGGGCGTTACTCTGTATTCATCTAACTTTCCTTCTCGAAGCAGCCTTTCGACTACATCCCTTAGGTGACGACATTCATTCGTCGAATGGCCGTGAATCTGATGAAAGAGACAAAACTTCCCTGTTTCACGCTCTTTCTCTGTCGACTCTCTGGGAGGTGGCCTCTTATTCTGGAGGACTTCGTACGCATCCATGAAGATATTTTCCAGAGTATCACTTATTGGAGTATAACTTTCAAAGGCCCTGGGACGAGTCCTTCTCTAGGAGTCGTTCCCTCGGTTCCTCTTCTGGTTGTTGCCGTTACCATTATTATTGTTGTTACCTGGCTGGCGACCACCCTGATTCTGATTTCCGACGTTAACTTCAACTTTCCCCGAGCTGTCTCCCGTCTGTTTGATGGCGACATTGCTCTGAATTTCCTCCTTACTGGCTGTTTTTGCTTTTCGGTTAGCATATACCTCTTCCCGGCGTAAATGTACGTTGGCTTTCTCGTAGAATAACTCTCTGGTGTGGGGCGGTTTGCCTGCCAGGTACCTCCCAAATTCAGTGTCCTTATCTACTCCGTCAATCAGTGCTGCGACAATGGTCGGTTCATGGGGATCTTTAACCTCAGTAGCGGCCAAATTGGAACGATCCAGGTACACCCTTAAACTCTCGCCTGGTCGCTGCTTGACGAGGAACAAATCGATCACACTTTTTGTCTTCTGTGCGTAGATACGGAATTGTTCCACGAACTTCTCACTCAACTCCCTGAAGCTAGAAATCGATCTCACCGGCAAACGAGCAAACCATAACAAAGCCACGTCCTCCAGGAATATGGGAAACGCTTTGCACTTAACAGCGTCAGAGGCTGCGGCAGCGGTCATCGACCAAGAGTATCTCATTAGGTGCTGGACAGGATCAGATCTTCCCGCATATCGGTTCATTTGTGGCATGTTGAAACGCCTTGGAATAGTCGCATCCAAAATATCATCAGTGAGAGGGGTGTGACTGTGGTCGATCCCCCAATCTTCGTTCCGTTGTCCACGGCTATCTGCCAGAATTTGGTGGACCATGGCTGCAACATTTGCACTGGTCAAAGGAGGTTCAGGGTCAGTGCCTCTGGCCCGACGAGGTTCTCTGATTTCTCTTCGGGGAGCAGTCACAAAATCCGGGGCTCGGACAGGGCTTTGCTGCCCCCTATTATCATGAGTATGTATGCGGCGACGGGGCTGAGGTGGTCTGTTATGCATAGGGCTGTTCACATCTCGAGTCCTGAGAGCCGTAGCTTGATCATTCACATTACGGTTTGAGGGCCCCGCCCCTAGCGCTTCTTCTTCCTGTGATGGCAGGGTTCTGAACCGAAGCTGTTCTATGTTTTCGGCTCTCTCATACGGTCGTCGCGGAGGTCTCGGCGATTCTTCAGACGAAGAAGAATATACTGGGGTGAGTAGACGAACCGGCGATGTTCTTTGCCTTGCTAGCTCATCAAGTCTTTTATCCATAGCCATCAAATTTTGCCGCAGGATGGAATTCCTGCCTTTGGGCAACCAACTCATCGAACAATCTATCCCACATTTCGGCGAAGCGAGAGAGATCCCCCTCAGTGACAGGAGCAGCAGGATCATATTGGTCATCATCACTCTCTCTTATGCGCAAAGAGCTCGAACCGGGTCGAGCAGAGGTTCCAGGACGATAGGAGCGGGTCATAGGTTCTTTTCCAGGTCGAGTTGTAGTCTGATCATCAGTTCGGATAGCTGCGGTTCGTGGATGGCGACTCGCTGCGCCCCCCTGAGGTCGACTCGTGGTCGTGGTACGCGGAGGCTGCGAGGCGTTACCTCGGGATCGAGTGACAACCCCTTCAGCGGCCCGGATCGTCTCGTTCTCATCGACTCGGAGCGTGGTGTTTTCATCGGATCGGTTCGCCCCCTGCGCTCCGCGATCCAGAGTTTCTTCATTGCCCAGTTCGTGTACACTCTCCTCAATCGTTTCGTTGGTCTGTGAAGCTCGCACCTCCTTAGATCTTTTTCCAGCCATGATATCTGAATCGCTGGAATCTTCAAAGAACTGAATAGTGAAACTTTAGGACTGAGTTTCTCGGTGAAAGCACCAAAAATGTTAGATCAAAATTTGGACCTAACACCCAAATTGTTCTGAATGTTATAGAATTTCAAATGAAGAACGAAGAAAAAGAAAATAACACACAGAATTTATAGTGGTTCGGCGTTAACGAGCCTACGTCCACTTTATATATTATTGATTATGCTTTGAAAGCTAATACAACAAGGATTTCTCTCAATATTTCAGTAGTTTGACAACAATGGCGGATTCAGTACTCACTATTGCCAAAAAGATCCCAAAAAATGCCAAGCTCTGGGCTATTTATAGCTGATTTTGTCAGGCGGGTCGTGATAACACGTGGCACAGATCCCGAGAACATCGGATCGCATCGCCTCCGTTGAAGAAATAGTCAAATTAGCCGTTGTGGACAGGTGTCGCGATCTGCTTGAAAACCGGATCGTGCAGATGGGGAGAATTGGTCCAGATGACGGTTAGGGACACGTGTCGCCAGATCCGTGCGATTCGGATCGCTGAAGACTAGCTCGCGCTTGAACGGGTCAGAGGGTTCGCCATGCACCGAGGGATCAGATCGGTTCGCTCTGGGCAACAATATAAGTTTGGATCGGATCGCCTGGATGCGTCGTTCGCTGATGAGATGGGGGCGATCCGTCGAGACGCGATCCTCCGTGGGCGAGATGATAGTGTGCGATCCGACGGTGGTCGAGACGATGGTGCGCGATCCGATATTGGGCGAGACGATGATGCGATCCATTCCTCCATGTCCTTAGATATCGTGGTTTCATGCTTTCTTCTTATGAATGATCCTGGATGGCTTGGTCAAAAAGCTAGCCAACAGAGCCCCGAATGCCATTGCTAGTTCGCCCTCTAATCCCTGACTTCATCGTAATATCGCGCCCCTACCCTAACCATTATTTCATCGCTTCCATCCCAGAACCCTTCTCTGGTCATCTGCCACATCGCGGTCCTCCAAAGCACCCAAAAATTGTCTTTACTCTTCGGATAAACCCCACCGCACACTCATCATTACTATTGGTTTGATCTTCCACTCTAAAACTGCAAGCCCTAGGTCGACGGAGACCAAATTGAATCCCCCAAATCATATGTCGCACCCAGATCCGTAGGAGCTAGTGCGAAGTCGAACTTATTCCAGTTTGAAGGAATTAAACCACGAACGATTTTGGTTTCTATTTTGTTTTGATAATTTGGAAAGGGGTAATTCTGTTTCGGTTGAAAAGAAATGGTATAAGGAAAAGAGAACCGCGAGTTGGAAATCAGGTGTAGTAAATAAAACAAATTAGGAAGCACAGTTCGATATTTGACTTTGAGGAGAGGAATTTACGATGGCCATTTCCATTTGAATCTTGTTTGAAGCTCACGATGGAATAAGGCAAACAGGGTATCGCGATTTTATAAAGGAAGGGTGCGGTATTTGTTTGAACAGCAAGGCCATAAAATTTGAAGAGGAGAGAAGGCCACGGTGAAGTGAAAAAGGAGGGAGGGTGTTGCTTTTGTTAGGTACAGCGTATGGACGTAAAATTTCCACACCTAGGTCTGTGTTATTATTTATTTTAGTTTTGATAATTTAACCAATATGATTTTTAATTAATTAAATTATTCCACGGGTTCCGAACTCCTTTCTGAACCCAGCAACCGACATTCCTAGGGTAAAATCGCTATTCTGAACACACTAGGACAGGTATCGAAACCCCATTTGATCATTGGAGAAGATATTAATTTAAATTGATTTAAATAAATTTTAAAACAAATAAATTCTTCGATAATCAATTAATATTATTATTTTAATTCAAACAGGAGTACGAATTGATTATCTGAACTGTTTCCAATTCAGTGTTGGCTTTGAATTCAAATAAATTCAATTTCGTATTTTGATAATTATATATATTCGAAATAAATCATGTTTCGACTTTTAAATCGGTAATTCAATATAAAAATTCTTTTATATCATAAATTTAATATTTAAACCATATTAAATATTAAAAATGAATCCATAGAAATCTGGGTCATTACAGTATTTATTCTTGAGTGTCTATTTATTTAGATCTCGGTAATCCACACACGGTCTGAGAATACCGTTTGACTTTGGAACAAAAACTACTACTGCTCCCCAATTCGAAAAGCTAGGCCTGATTATACCCTTCCATAAAAGCTGTTTAGTTTGATTGCCCAATTCTTCTTTCTCTTTCCATGTCATTCTTCGAATAGGATGCACCACAGGCCTTGCATTCAGAACTAGATCAATTCTGAAGTCAATTTCTCTTCGCGGAGGTAAGTTATCAACTTCTTCGAACACATCCGCATAATTTTTGCGATAGGAATATTTTCAAGAGCAGTGGGGGTGACCTCGAGAGCAACCCAAAATCGTTTTCTATCTGAATCTGAGCCTACGCATGGTATAACAATATTCCCAAGCTTTGTTTTGACTTTTACAGCTCATTCAACATATTTAACTTCGGCCTCATACTTTGTTAACCAATCTCACCCGAGAATGATATCAAATCCGGAAAAATCCATAACAAATAAATCAAAGGAAAACCGGTAACAAGAATAGGAAACGGGCACTCTACAGTACAAACCGAGAATAAGAGAACCTCCTACCGGATTATGAACTCTGACCAATTCTTTAAGATTCCTTAGTTTTAATTTCAACTTCTTAACCGTATTTCTTGAGATAAAGCTTTGTAATGCGTCCGTATCAAACAATACTGTAACAGGGATATTGTTGACAGTGAGAGTGCCTTCCAAAACATCTGGCCTTTGCTGACTAGATGAGGGCATTGCAGCATCTGTCGTGTTATTGACTTGAGCTACCTTGGTTGCTTTCAAAAGCCGGCAATCTCGCTTTATATGACCTGACTTATGGCACAGATTGCATTCCCTGGTCTCTTGAAACTTCATATTGGATTTAGATCCATCATTCTTTCATTTCTTCGAAGATTTGCAATTTATCGACAAATATCCTTACCTATTGCAGTTAGAGCATGTGGCAGTCGTTAATGGTTACTTCTTGGATCTAACCCTTTTCGTATCAGCTTTAGGTTTCTTACCAACTTTAGGCTTTGTACTTGCCTCAGAGAAATCAATTTCAAATTTTCTTTTGCTGCTAGAGCTGCTTTCCTCTTCATCTTCCGAACAATGTTGCTCATCAATGTACACATAGCGATAAGCCATTTGTATCATCTCAGAAAATGGAAGATTCACATGAGCAAGCACTCTACCTTCGTATTCCTTTTGAAGTCCGTAGATAAACCTCAGAATCTTTGTCATAGGATCCTTAATTAGCTTCAGGGCAAAACGAGAAAGTTCATTGAATTTATTTTGATACTCCCGAATGGTCATATCTCCTTGTTTCAGATTATAAAACTCATTATATAGTGCTCAGTTGCTTCTGGAGGAATAAATTATTCTGCGAATATTTCTTTAAATCTATCCCAGGTAATATTACCTTCTGGATTTTCTTCAGTAACAGTTTCCCACCAGATTAAAGCTTCACCTTTGAGTGCCCAAGATGTTATTAATCTCTTTTGATCATCTCTCAGCTTTAAGCCTTTAAAAATTCTCTCAGAAGAATGCATCCATGCTTGTGCTTCAATAACGGACTCTTTGCCCTGAGAATGGTACTCCACCCAGATTTCGATACCTCTTTACTAGAGTTTCTAGATCTGGTTCTGGTTGTGGTAGCATGATTAGCTCATTAGATTGATGAACAATAGAACTACTTCTTCTGTTTCTGCCACTCATTTTCTACTATGTCTGCAAATAGCAGACAAAGAGTCAGGCCAACATAAAAGATATTGTAAAGTATAGAGACATGTATTTAAGTGTAAATGAATCTATTGGGGTGAATTTTATTCTGCTCTACTCATTCTAGGATATTACTAATCCTATCTATTATGAGTTATTCGTTTTAGAATTCTGTTGATTCTATTTCTGTCAAGTTTGTAAATATGTTATATTCCGAGCTAAGTTTAACCAAAGCTCTGATACCAACTATGATAACCCCGAATTCCCATAGTACAAAAAGGATAATCATTGGAATATAACACATAAACAATAATAGCAGAATAGAAATATAGAATTACAGTAGATAATGTACATCAAATTACACTGGAAATAATATATCATCAGAGTTACAAAGCATAATAGGATCATACTTAGTACATATATAATACAGTTTTCAACTTAATATAAAATGTCTGCAGCGGAATCAAACATAATATACTAAATGAAGTCTGAACAACATAATAGAAATGGTAGAATCAATCTTCAGCTCCATAGCTATCCAGAATGAGTCTGCTAAAATCTGTATGCAAGGCTGCCCATGTGGAAAAGAGGGCACCCGAGTTTGTAAAGTGAAACAAATTACGAGTCAGTCATGGGACTGGTATGAGAAATCTTATTTAACCTATTTAATAATAAGGCTAATCACAGGACCACGCCGCTAACGCAGAACGGGTTTACTCCATTGGATTGCCAGTGCATAAATAAAGTAAATCGTTAAACAACGCAATGCTTTTTTGAAAAATGGAACCATTATAAGACTCAAGTCCCATTACACAATGCAACGCAAACCGGAGGATAGAGTTTTACCTTATAATGGTCAAAAATGCTTGATACGGTAAAACGGATTTGATATTATTATTAGTGTGTATGTGTTTCAAAAACATTTCAATCATAATATATCAATCATAGACGACATAGCTACCAAATATCATGTCGCCATACTATTTATACAATCAAAACCGCATGTGTCGTATTGGAAGTTGATTTCCATCATGAACCAAGGCAAGGGATTGTCCTTACCGAATTCGAGACCCTCTAGCCCGAGCCTTAGGATCAGTCGCAACTGCACCTTGGATCTTCAGGGCCGGTCCACAAATACTTTAGTGGAATGGTAATTCCTGAATAATACATTTCCCCGCCCAATGGGGCGTAAATATAGAGCCACTGGGGACTCAAATCCGAGGTGCCTCATTCCATCAACCACATAAGTAAAAGTGTCTGGGCTCCATACTATGACACCACTTCTAGCTAGAAAGAAACGTATGTCCTCCTTGTAGTCCTCTCCCGTTTCTGGTTCATACCGGGGTGTGAGGCTCACGAAGTAACGCTATACACAAAGCTATGCTAATATAAAGCTGTGCTTTGATCATCAACCATAAGGCTCTGCTTTTCAACAATAAGCCTAGATCATTGCATCTTGGCATGCCACATTGACAGTTCACGCCATGCGACTGATGTTTACCAATATATAACCTCTGAGCTCGTACGTCTCAGAGAAGGGTGTTAAGCAAGGGAATAAATTCTCCGCCACCAAGCAGATATATATTAAATAGAAATATATCAGCACAGGATAAAATCCAATGTCAGACATAGATCCATTTACAAGTCCGTTTTGGGTCTGAACGAAACCGGAGACACCTTATTTCTCGTTCCATATGTCTAATACAGAAGAAAGGCTCTCACATATCCGGACAATCAACAAGTATGTCCGGAACAACTACTACTGTAACCCCTTCCCGGGAGCAAACCGATCCAGGGCATCAGTAACTATCCATTCGATGTGAAGATCGCCAGTCTTCAATCCACTGTCTTCCAATCTTCGACTTCTAATTGTCGTATAATTATTTGAAATGAGATTTAACTCTGACTTTTCAAATAATTTGCGAATATATATAATTCAAATCAATTATTTTCATTCCTTATCATTTATGATATTTTATAACGATTTATTGCTATTTTTATTTATATAAAAATAGCCATTTTTAATTAAACGACGCTTCGGGTCGTTACACGGCCCTGGCACTATTTTCATCAAAATTTGATTTACACATTTCTCAAAATCTATCTGTTGGATCTTAGCAAATTTTATATCGTTGGAAAGATCTTTCCAAAACGAATACAAGGTTCTAGTTTTAGGAAAATCCGACAGTCGGATCTTTCTGTATAATCTTTTGAAGTTACGATTTCAAATCGCGAACTACAGCAGCGCGATTAGATTTATTTTGATATATATATATATGTATATATGTATGTATATGTATATGTATATGTATATATGTATATATATATATATAAATTTCAATGTAAGGACATTTTTATTGCACAATGAATCCTTTTAAAATGATTCATTTACATTAAAATGTAAACTTTTATGTTAAAACATGTTTATCACTTTTGAATCTTTTCTAATCATTCATTTACATTTAAAATGTGATTCTTTTAATGTTAACATATTTGTCAAACAAGCATCCTTTTTAATGAATCATATTTCATATTGCACATTTAAAATAAAAATGTAATCCTTTTATTCAAAACTTCTTTACATTAAACACGTGTTGCATAAGAATATAATCTTTTTATATTGCATACAAATATAACCTTTTTATTGCATAAAAATATAATGTCTTTACATTGTATAAAAATGTAATCTTTTTATATTACAAAGCAAATGTAATCTTTTTATTTTGCAAAGCAAATGTAATCTTTTTATTTTACAAAGCAAATTTAATCTTTTTATTGTAAAGAAAACGAAATCTTTTTGCTTTGCAAAGAAAATGTAATCATTTTACTTTGTAAGGAAAATGTACTCTTTCTATTTGCAAAGAAAATGTAGTCATTTTATTTGCAAAGAAAATATAATTTTTTTTAATCTACATAAAAATATAATTCTTTTAATCTACATAGAAATGTAATTCTTTTTAATCTACATAAAAATGTAAATCTTTTTAATCTATATATTTTTCTTTTCAACAAACGATCATTTTTAATTGTTCACTAACATTAAAAATGTAAATTTCAATATATGACATTTCTATTCACTTATGATCATTTTTAATTGTTCACTAACATTAAAAATGTTAATTTCAATATATGACATTTTTATTTACTTATGATCATTTTTAATTGTTCACTAACATTAAAAATGTAAATTTCAATATATGAACATTTTTATTTACTTATGATCATTTTTAATTGTTCACTAACATTAAAATGTAAATTTCAATATATGAACATTTTTATTTACTTATGATCATTTTTAATTATTCACTAACATTAAAAATGTAAATTTCAATATATGACATTTTTAGTTGTTCACTAACATTAAAAATGTAAATTTCAATATATGTACATTTTTATTTACTTATGATCATTTTTAATTGTTGACTATCATTAAAAATGTAAATTTCAATATACGACATTTTTATTTACTTAATGATCATTTTTGATTTTTCACTAACATTAAAAATGTAAATTTCAATATATGAACATTTTTATTTACTTATGATCATTTTTAATTGTTCACTAACATTAAAAATGTAAATTTCAATATATGACATTTTTATTTGCTTAATGATCATTTTTAATTTAATATACAATAAAAATCTAATCTTTATTATTCAACCAATTTTATATTATAACATAAATAATTTACAACACATAAATATTTTAGAAAATTTCGGCAGCATAACGGCAGGGTAATTAAAACCGGCACCGTCCCTAGTACGGCTCCTCGCGCTAATTAGGCCTTGCGGCAATACAAGGGTCATATTTTCCTAATACATTTTTTTTCTACTATACAATGAATTTTCCACAAAACACGATCAATTTTGTTTCAACCAAAAATCAAATAACCACAATCACAATCAATTTCACCATAATGCAATCAAGTCGTCCATGGTCTGTGGACGACGGGTGTCTGGAGTTTCTAAACTCCGTCTGCAACCTAATATAATTTTTATTTATTTAATTTGGATTTAGAAATCTCACTTTGCTGTTTATTTCTTCTAAAATTGTAGAAGGCTCCAAAAATTCTCTGGTTTGTTCTAAAATGTAGATCTCGAATTTAAGGTCCCAACGCTTCCTGTTTCATCAAATTTTGATATCGTATGAGAAAGATGTGATTTTTATACGTTAATGACAATTTGAAATTAATTAAGTGAATAATTAATTAAACAAAAAAACCTTTCTTCTACACAGAACTAAGGCCAATGGTTTCAAAGTCGGGTTCGATACTAGTGTTGGCTTTTGCACTCGCCGGAGATAATTGGACCCCGATCTGGAGCCACCACGGACTGCGCCTCCGTGCGTCCTTCCCTCGCCTAAAAGTGGGGCCCGCTCACATGCCTGGTGTGGTCGGAAAAAGCCTCGATGCGGCGGCACTTTTGGCGAGCGAATCGAGGAAACCACCTCGCTACAGATGATCTTGACCGTACGGATCTGAAGAGCTCTCCTCCCTCTCCAATATTGCCTTAAAAATCGTTGGAATTCTTAACGTGGATCGAGAGATTTTAATGGGGGAAGGTTGGAGTGTTTATCGCCATTAAACGATATAGTAGGGCAGCTGCGTAAACTGTAATTAGGGTTGTACTATATATGCGTATTTATACGTATTCTATTTTTATTTTTATTTTATTTAATTTCAATATAACTTCTATATCGCTCCTAACTCCAAATCAAACCCAACGAGTGTCGCCCCTAGCTAAATACCCACATTTCGGACACAATGGGATATGTCCTGTAAGCCAATTTAACCGTCTCGACAAGTTTTTCTTTAAATTTAAATATAAAACATTTAATTATTTATCTTTGTTCGTACATTTTTATTTTCCGGGGCTACATACTGACTCCAAAAATTCACAAAAAATAAATCTAGCTATGTTTTGACGATACGGTCCTAACCAAATTAATTTCGTCAAATTTGGAGACCGTTTGAAAAAATAGCCATTTTCTGGTCGATCGAAATTGACTGAAATTGACAAAACATGTTTTCTTTTACCACGCTCACATATTAATTCCAAAAATTATGAAAATTGGGATCATGCAATAATTTGACATTCCAGATCCAACCAGGGTGGTTTCGTCGAAAACGGAGTTCGTTTGCAAAATGGCTACTTATACGGGTTATATATTAAATTAAATTCCATAGCGACTATTCTGAATATTCAACTGGCCATAACTTTTGATTCCCGCTATGAAATTTCAATTTTTCAGATTCATTGGAAAGATATTCTTAAATAGATTTAAATATTTCTGGTTTCACTAAAATCCGATTTATTTCGCATCTTGTACATTCAGTCAAAGTTCAAATTCAAATTTTCAAACTACCGCGCTATTTCTAACTCCTTTTATAATTAATATAAATATATTCATTCTAACTTCAATTCGAATTAATTTTTAATCATTATTATTTAAAATAAATTATTTTAACTATTCAAAATTCAATAAAATAGCCAAAATAAAAAATTAAAATTGGTTCTGATTTTCCGGGTTGTTACAGATCCCTTTTAAGTGCTCCCTAAAAATACGAAGGGAAGGGTGAATGAAGAGAGAACAATGATGATGAACAAAGAGCGGTGAAAATGAGGAGAGAAATGTAAATATGAATGGAGATTTTGAATGATATTTAAACGGGTGTATGGTTTGTTCTAGGAATGTCACAATTATAAGTAGAGGTTGAGAGTATTTCAGAACCAGTAAAATGCAGAAGATGCTATTTTTAGATATGAATAAAACATGGTAAGACAGATGCTATTTTTTTGGGCTCAGCGAAATTTTAGGGATTTCTTCCAATTATCAGTACCAATAATATTTGAAATTGAATTGGATAAAAATTTCAAGTAGCACAATATTGAAAAAACAACTATCATTGATATAATGCCAAATTTTCTTTCTAACCATATAAGACATCACCATATATCCATATCAATAGGAATTTCTATATATGGAAAATAAATTGAATTGGTATATATATATGCAAAATATAAATGACTTTAGCTCTAATTTTAAACACAAATATGTTTATACATACATATCTAATAGTATCATATATACATATATTAAAGGTTTAAAGCAAATAATTTTGGAATGTAAAAATTTAATTGCATAATAAAAACATGAATGCATGTAGTAATTTACGCATGGAAATTCATAGCATTAGAACCAATGAAAATGCATAAACTAAAATAAATAACAACTAAATCAAAGAAATTGTCCTAAACTTAGCACCAAAATATTGTAAAAAAAATTGTCATTGATATAGTACCAAATTTTCTTTCTAACCATATAAGAAATTGCCATATATCCACGTCAATATTAATTTCTATATACGGGAAATAAATTGAATTAGTAGATCTATATGCCATATATAAATGATCTTAGTTCTAATTTTAAACACAAATATGTGTATACATATAATAGTATCATGCATACATATAATAAAGGTTTCGCACACTATTGTGGAATGTAAAATTTTAATTGCATAATAAAAACCTAAATGGATGCAGTAAATTACGCATGGAAATTCGTAGCATTATAACCAATGAAATGCATAAACTAAAATAAATAGCAACTAAAATGAGAAGCGATTAAAATTTGAAATGAAAGCCTAGTTAGAGATCCTCTTTTTTAGTGAAATTAAAGAGGCAATTTGAATTCGTTGAAAAGGTTTATTAGATCCTAATTTAAGTGACATTAAATGCCTAATTTATTGGGGATACTAGCTTAAATAATAATTTTGTATATTTAAAAGCTCATACGTAAGGGCATTTTGGGAAATTCACGGTCGGACCAAAACTTTGTGCTTCAAAGAGAATTATTAATAAAGAAAAGATTTTACAAAAAATCAACCGCACAGATCCTATTTTAACGAGACCCTTTATTTAAATTTATAAAAAAATCAACCGCACTGGCCTTATTTTGGCATTTCACGATCGGACCAAAAATATGTGTTTCCAAGAGAATTATTAATAATAAAGATGACATGATGATAATTTCAATGATATATACACAATTAGGAATGAAATAAAATGTATGCACTATTTATCATCGATTTAAAGTAATAAAATATGTTGTTATGGAAAGTAATAATATATGATGTTACGAATTAATGTTATACAATATATGCATTTTAGAAATTGGATTATTTAAAATTAATAGAATGATATAGGGCATATAAGTTAATCAGACAAACCAGTATATTGGAAATGTAGTTATATGTTACCATAATCATACAAATGCATTGTTTTTGCCATATAAGGAATGCATCATCCAACCATAATTCTATTATTATTCTATATATAATTAATAACCAAAAATGTATTACTCGGGATTCATGTGGATTCTGACAATAAAGGGCATTTTCGGTAGTTTGCATGTACACCAAAAAAGTGTGACACCAAACCTATTTCGATTATTAGTAAAGATAAGGTTAGTATCATCGTCAACTCAAAGTCAAAATTACTAACAATAGGAAATTGGTAATAATAATTGTTATTATTAAACTAATGATTTTATGTTTGGCCTATAAAGTTGAATGTGGGCGATGTTCGAAATTTTACAATAACTAAATCCAATAAGCCTAAATTGATATAGTTTTAATGAAGAGTATTGGCGTCAATACCACAACATGCAAATGCTTAATAAAGTGAATTTTTTTTGATAAAGTTGATTACGCAATAAATTTGGTTATAATATCACATCTCCCACCAAGCGACATATGAATGTTGACATTCGAATAGTTCAGTGTTAATCGCTACTCGATTTTACACCCAAGATTTATATAACAAAAATAATGGATTCTCTTTAGACCAAACAATTTAATTAGTTTATAAATGTTATAAATTAATTAATATCCATTAAATATTAATTATTAAATTCGAATATGATGCAAGAAATAAAATTGTTGCATATAATTATAATATTTGTAAATATATTGATCAATATCATATATCAATAGCAAATTGAGTTAAATATGCTTATACAAATTTAATTTGGTTTAAATGGGAAACAACCCATGAAACTTATAGTGATAGGATGTTGGTTTTGGCTAGGGCCATAGGTTGTTTGAATAAATGGTTTGGGTCTGAGGATTTTTATGCAAGATTTGGTGACAAATCATTGGTTTACTCTCATATCCTGCCGTACGCATTGTAATCTCAAAACCATAATTTAATTTTTAATCATTCTATTTATTTTTAGCCTCTTTTCCCTTTCCTCATTCGTGGTTGAAACCCTCCAATAAATCAATCCTAAAATTCTCATATCAAATTCAAATCCAAACTCAAAACTATTTGATTGGTCTTATACTCAAGTTCATAAACCTTATATCAAAATTTTAAAAATAAGAGAGCTGATTATTTAAGGTGGACATTAATGCATATGACTTAAGATTTTTTAGGTATTTTAATCATTTTTTCATAATTTGTTAATCATATGAACAGATGTATATAATTAAGTTGTTCTTTTTCATTTATTAGGTGAGATTTTTGTTATGTATTTATGTCATCACAGTAGAGATTAAATATATGTATAGTACCTAAAGATCTATTTCATGTTTTATGTTTTAGAACTTAAGTTAAAGAATCAAATAAATTTGAAATTATTCTTGTTTATATATGTATGTATGTGTATATATTGATTTTATATGTTAATCTTCAAATAAAATTTAAAATAAGAGATGCCCTCTTATATGATGTAATATAAATATTTGAATTTTAATATGTTTTTTGTGTTTATTACGGATTATAAGTGCCGAATATATATACATACACACATACATATATATATATATAATATCATTAATAGTTATTGATTACCTGAACTAATAGATTTATATGTAATAATAAATGTCTCTAAATTTAATTCTATAATTTTTAAGATTATTTCATCGAGTAAGAAACATTGGGAAAAAAAATCAAACTTTTTAAATTTAAATTGATATTTTTAAAAAGTGAGATTTATTTCGAACCTAAAATCAATTATTTGATTACAAATATTGTTTAAATCAAGAAAATTTTAGAAATTTTTTCTAAGCCTAAAAATATGTTTCTAGATACCTAAGAAAAAGCTTCATAATTTTTAATTTTAAAATTTAATTTGATTTTGGGTGTGCCATAAATTATTTATCTAAAAATATTATTTTAGTAAAGAAAATTTTCAAAAAAAATCCTAAGCCTAAAAATGTGTTTTTAGATTTTATGAAATTATAAAATTTATATTTTAAGAAATAATTATTTTATGATAATTTACTACGGTTGAATCCGTTTAATTTAATATTATATATGTATGTATGTATGTATATATATGTGTGTGTTTATGAAATACTAAAATCCTTTTATTTTCCTACCTAATATGTTTTTAATTGGTAATTGTAAATGAAAGGAAATTTTAATTATTTTATTACATGTATCTTCATTGTTATTTATGATTCAATATATTATTACACAAATAAATATTCACTATAACACTTTAATGACAAAGGCAATTTATTTTGGCATAGTCAACCAGTTTTATTGTGATTGTAACATTGTGTATAGAATAATAAAAAAACAGATGCACTACACATGCACAGTACTGCTAAGCTAGGTTTAGAGTGTCTAGTCTATTGTAAACAGGTTCGAAGTGCCAGAACACAATACAGTAAGTCATAGGAGAGAAGCTGGGTGCTTCTACTACTACAACAAAAATAGAACCTAAGTGTCCTCCAGCCCTGAGGGGATCGCACCAACTACAAATGTAGAAGGCATCATATACTCAATAAAATCATGAAAGAGACGAGTAAGATCCACCACGTAATCTGTTGAGTTCTTGCCATTGGGAAATTCCCTATCCTAAGTGTCATCATTCAAAATCATGTCATTATCCTCACCGATCTCTCCTGCATTCCACATGTCCAAATCCATTTCCATGTTATATGTAACAATTATATGATTTTTGTTTGATGATAACAAATATATATATATATATATATATATATTATAAATGTGTTTGTAACCGTACTATTCTACTATATCACATACAAAAATAAAATTTATATTTGAATAGAATACCATTGCACAAGAATTTAAATATTCAAAAAGTATTTTATTTGAATATAATATTTTATTTCAACATTAGAATAGTACATATTTTCTAACCCCACTATTTTACATCTCAGTGATTTATTACATTCAGCTCTCACAACAACACTTAGTGTTCACTTAGTTACATTTCAGTGTTATATTCAATTTCATTTACATAATTTTCCTCACTACATTTCTCTTGGTTCATTTCGTTCATATTCACTTTATTACAGTCACTCACTCATATACAGTAACACTCACTGACACAACTTCTCTTCAATCTATCTTCACAGTCAGTCCAGTCATCTGCATACATGTCACATAAATACACACAGTAATCTGGAACAAAAATAAATTTAAATTCTAGCAGATGTAATTTTATTTTAAAATTTATTTGCCTTAGAATTTTGTTGTGTTTCTCATCATATTTATTGACTTGGTCTGATATTTATATACATTCATCTATGTCTAGACTGCTTGTGATATCAATGTCGATCAAGTGGGAACCCCCCCTCCCTCGATTCATCTGATTTCGAAAGACCAAGCCTTCTTTGAAATACTGCATACCAAGTCAATCATCACCCAAAGCTTTCTACAACAACAACAAACATTAAACTTCAAAACTTCCACTTCTTTAACACATGCCTGCACTTATCCTCCTTCAGCACCACCTCAAAACATACCCTACATACTGCACTTATCAAAACTGCACATCATCGCATACCCTGCATATTGCACCACTTCTTCTGTAGTTTATAAGTTTCATTCCAGTTCCAAACAACAAGATACAATCACACTTAGTAATACATAAATATAAAGTTATTATCAAACAAAACGAATAAACAATTAGATGTAGTGCAATAGAGAAAACAATTAGATGTAGTGCAATAGAGAAAACAAAACGAATAAACAATTAGATGTAGTGCATACATACGAGTTTGTATGTTGTTTCATTCCAGTTCCAGTCCAAACAATAGGATCCTTAGTTCTCACTTTAGCTGCAGTAAGATTCATGTAAAGGCCTTTAAGTACTATACATACATACAATGTATGCATTGACGTATTCTGATCAATAAAATAAGCCTACTTGATCGCCTTCAAATAATTCATACCAGTTCTTCATGGTTACGAGTTTGTATGCTGTTTCATATGGCTAGTTGAAGGTTAAACTGGAGAGAGACCAAAGTGTAGCATATACAAGTGCACAACAACTTAGTAAACTCACAAGCAAGTCAGCATCAATTCAAACAACTCAATAAACTCTCGGAGTTTATCTTTCAATTTGCAAATATATTGGTTTGCCCGAAATTCATTTTCCATTAATCAACATATAATTTCCGAAATTTTATTCCAAAAAATCTAATTTTAATCAAGTCATTCATCACGAAATTAAATTCCAGAAAGTTTGAATATTTCATACTCAACAAAATAGGAGCTCCAAATCTCAACCAAATCTAATGTTGAAATCATACATTATTTAGGGATCTGAAAACCTATAAATTCTCGCGAATTCATCACAGGAAAACGTGGGATCGAAATCAAACAACAAAACAATAATCAAAAGTAAAAAGGGGAAAATCACGTACTAATTTCAGAGATAGATTTCTTCTCAATAAGACCAAGATCGAATATTATCAGAACACCAGTAGAATTCGAGAAATCGATGATGATAGGAGTAGTTGTAATTTGACACAATCCCAAGCTGAAGTTGTGATTTTTTTCATCTCGAATTAAAGAAACAGTCGCAATTTGTTAAAGAGGGCAAAACCCTAATTTTCCAACGCCATTGAAATGGAAGCGCTTTGTTTATTCTCAAGTGAAAAATAGCATGAATTATGTTTAATGGGAAAATGAAAATTTGGGTCAAAGGAGGTGAGGCAATGAAGGAAAATCAGAATGACGCAGATCAGTAACGTGGACCATTGGATCGTGTTGATGCAGATTGATAATTTTATTCGTGCAGCTACTACAATACAAGGTTGATATCTATGCTAACACATTGAAGCGTGCATTGCAACAGACAAAAATCGGCATAGCTGTGGCAACATTTTTGCTGGCAACACCTTGGATTTTCATTGCAGTAGGCCATCTATGGGGTAGTGAATCTGATGCTGAAAATAAAATCGTTATAAATCATTGCTTAAATTTGATAAAAGAAAATAGTGATCTTAATTTTAAAATTCAAAGAATAGAATCAACTTTGAATAAATTTTCTAATGGGAAAAAATCATTTAATATGTTGTTGCAAAACCAAGTTTCTATTGGAAATAAATGTGGTCTTGGATTTAGGAAAAATAATGTTTTTGAAAAGCTGAACTCTAATGATTTTAAAAATCCTTCAAATTACTTTAGAAAATATCGTCTTGAAAATTCGAACTCTGATAATTTCGAAGGATTTTTAAATCATAAACGAGAGGAATACTTGTTTTGTAACAATCCAATAAAACAATTTTGGATCCCAAAAAGTAATAGAATGAATTCGAGTGAGATCAAATAGATTTGGTTCTTAAAGGGATAAAGATAGATTATGATGGATTGTTATACAAACAGGTTTGATACCTAAAGTCGTGAACACGGTTCAAAGTGGTTTTACAATTTTTGTTAGACCACTCGACCCTCTAAACACATAGGTACCAAAGGATGGCTGAGGAACAACTTTGCAAAAGGAAGCATGAATTCAAATTGATCTACATTATGGAATCATTCAAAGTTCCTTAGCCAAGATTGATGAGTTTGAGATCCACAACGTCTACTGCAAACCAGGTATGATCTCTAGACTCACATTTTTTCTGTTTATATTCTCTGTTTTTATTCTTCCTTTTTATTCCTCCTACTCCTTTTATTTTTCATTATATTTATTCTGGTTCATTTTGACACTACCATATTTTTTTGAGTTACTTTAACTTCAAATTGCAAAATTCTTCGTATTCTTAAAATTTGCTTTATTTGTATAAAACTCTCATGTTTTAATGATTTCTAGATCTTGAATTTAAAATTGTAAATATTTTGCAATTGTTTTTGAAGTTTAATTTTTTTCTATGAATTCCAAACAGTGC
Organism: Allium sativum; assembly: GCA_030737875.1. NCBI lineage: Eukaryota > Viridiplantae > Streptophyta > Magnoliopsida > Asparagales > Amaryllidaceae > Allium > Allium sativum. The sequence goes on along the minus strand of CM060916.1, from coordinate 740,583,006 downwards.
TGAAGCATTCATATCATATCTTGAACACTGTTAATTTGAATTCTAAATTTTTGAAGATCTGAAAAATTAATGAAGTTACACACACTTTTTCTGTGTTGAGTCACTTCTAATTCATTTCGAAAAGACTTTAAAAACTACACTTACTACAGCACATTATTTTTCAGTTGTGATAATTTCACTGGTTTTTGGATTAACTATTTTGAATTTAAAATCATTAGTGACGAATTTTTGTGTTGGATCTTGGAACTCACTTTTTAATCATGATCATTTTGCTTGGATATTCAATTGTTTGAAATCATTTGAAAATTTTGATATCTTGAATCTCATACACTTCTTGGATTTGAAATTAATAATCTTGTGTGATCGATTCATTGAATCTTGAAATTTACACATCTCTTCAAGTGATTTCAAATTAACTGCTTTAATCATTTAATCATGATCTGTCTCTTGTACTTGTTAGAAATAATTGTGAAAAATTCTCATGTGAATCTTGGTTTGAAATTGAATGACTGCTGCTCTGATAAAAAGGTCTAAATTCTTAGATTTGTCTGCTTGAGTTTGGTGTTTTTAAACTGGAAATTTAGTGCTTTGTTTTCAATGACCACTATGGATAATTAGGAGGTCCAAGTGGTATCGGTTCTAGAAGTGCTGGAAAAATCTTCTTATTCAATTGATTGATTTGTTTGAAATTGATTCTCATCTTGTGTAGATCGTTCAAAATTCCTCTTGTAATTGATTTTTTCAATTATAAAATCATTTACTGATTTTTTTGGCATAGCCGACCGGTTTTTATAGTGGTTCTGAACACTTTTTTATTATGAATAATAATAAAAAATACAATATAATATAGGTGACTGTAATTAGCTGTCAGCTAATTCGATTTTTAAGGTCGACCGTCCACCGTCATCGGCATTCATAGTAGGCCGTCCACTGAATCTAAACTAGGTTACAGTCCAGGAGCTAGCTTAAGTTACTAGACTACTATATGACGTCTCCACGCAGCGAGTGATTATGTTATTACAAGCTACACAGTAAGTAACAAGTAAATAAAATGACTTTAGCTTGTGCTATGAACAACATCCATGATTTGACTAGACGGTAGCTACCTCATCATAGCCGGAGAAAAAATATCATAACAGGACATAGTAAGTACACATAGTTGCTGAATAGTGCAATTTCAACATGCACCATACTAATGCCTGTCCCATTTACTTGAGCTCCACACCAGAGATTGATGTGATACCGTGCACTGTTGACTAGGAGATTTGACATAGTTGACAAACCAAAACTGCTGAAGGAAAGGAAGGAAAAAATCATGAACACCAATGGGCACAACAACGTTGAGAGCCACAGCTTTGCCTATGTTACTGCATTTCATGCAATACCATTCGCCAGAACACCAAACCTACAACAGTTAAGGGAAGCCACCGATGAAGACTTATCGGCAAAAACTACTGTACTGTAGACAACATAACTCATATTTGCACAAGCAGATATGGACATCACCCAAGATCAATGAGAAGGGTTCAACGCGTTAGCATCTCATTTTTTGCCATCGATGAGAGGTGATAATCCACTCATACAAAAAAAATAGTTCATATCTACACTAACAGAAGAATACTTGAAATAAACGTGGAGCAGTTTCCAATTCCATACATAATCTGGGCAACAAGACTCCAAAGAAACAACCAAATTTCTCTAACATCAACATAACACTCGAATGGCCCAAAACCAAAATCAACTCAAGCTACAGGATGAACACAAGACTTACATTGAATACCAGATTAGTAAAGCGAGCCATCACAGACCAGAGCCGGGACGCGGAGTCGCCAAAAGTGACAAGGAGTTGTTACACACTTGTACACTCCGCGTAGGTGACAGAAAACATCCACCGTGGCCTTCAACATATGAATAACGCACGAAAGAACGTGCTTGCCTTAATTGGACACAACAGTGGTGAGAATGATTTCAGTTAGGGATCGAGGAGGTCTGAGTGTTAGAGAGGTGATTGAAGAGAAAGGGAATTTTGTGACCCAGAAGAATTACTTCGAAAAGCTTGGATCTGGATTCAAGAAACCAATAAGTGGAGAAAGAGTCACGCATAGCATAAACATGGCCGGGGAAGAGGAAAGTTAGAGGAATTGGGAAGATAAATGAGTTTAATCGGAAGAGATACGAAAGTGAGAGGCAGAGAGATAAAGAAAGGGGAAAGCCATGATGTCATTTGTAAGTTTTCTCCAATATCGAAACCTTTATTAATAGCAGTGTTTATTGATTATTTATTCAGAAAGTGAAACAAATAACCAAATTGAACTTATTTAGAATTCCTTAAAATTATCAGATTTTTGAAATTGTGATGAGTTGTGACTACCATATACTTCACAACAAGAAGAAATTTTATTTCAATTCTCATGAGTTTTTGAACAGTTTTTATAATATCTTTGGATTGGCGCTAATTTCACGACCATCTTCTTTTCCTATCATCACTCTATCATCCACCACGGTTTTATATTAATGTGGAGAGTTTAATATTTTTTTGAAAATATTTAATGAATATACAGTTTCAAAATTTGTGATGGAAATGTGATTATATTATTTTTCAGAAAAAGAGATAATTGAAAATTTTCGAAAATCCCGGTACGGTTGGGCATATTTCATAATATGATTAATTTAGAAATTTATTTCACAACCATCTTTGTACCTACCATATTTCTATCATCCATTTTGTTTTTATATACTGAGGAGATTTTTGTGTATAGTAAGTATTTCTCTGACCTCATTTAAAAATCGAAAATCTGGTCATGTATGGTTAGAGATTACTTATAATTTAAGTTGTGACTGACCTCATTTAAAAATCCAATATCTGGTTATGCGTGGTTAGTGTGCTCTTAAAATGAAAAGAAAACGAAAACAAATAAAATTTTATATGAAATCTTCCTTGGTGTGCAAAAACCAGCCTATCAATCCATTTTCTATTTGTAAAATGTGTTAATAATTTATGATATAATATAATTTCTTGAATGATAGTCATTGGGATTTGAGGTTAATTGATTTTATCACTTAATCTAAATTTATAACCATAGTCCAAATCCATCATTGTTTTATGGTCAATTTTTTTTAAAATTTATTTGAAAATAATCGGAATTCATATACTTTTGTAACTCTCTCCCTTTTATAAAATTTATCGTAAATCCATCATTCTAAAATGTGAAATTTGACACTTGTTCTTAATATATTATGATTTTTGTTTGATTGAATGAGATTTATGATATAGATTCTCTCTCTTGATATGATTTCATATCTTTAGTCTATATTTCATCACTATTTTAATTTTTATATCCTTTTGATGATAACAAAAAAGGGAGAATGGTAAAGATTTTGATTGATGAGTGAATATTTTATATAGAAAATTCAATTTAATTCTTCTTTTCACTCATATGCACATATTTAGGGGGAGTTCTGTTGTAGGGGAGCAAATATATAGGAGGAGTTCTACAATTCACTATCAAACACATTTATTATATTCAAAATCTTATTATACGTTTGTCATCATAAAAAGGAGGAGATTGTTGTATATAACAATTATATGATTTTTGTTTGATGATAACAAACATATATATATATACACACACACACACAAATTATAAATGTGTTTGTAACTGTACTTGTAACAACCCGGATTTCGCCCGACCCGATCGATCGTTAAATCGACCAAGACCGTTCAAAACCCGCATACGTTAACTTTGGGAATACAACATGTCAGAACAGATAATAACAAACTTTTATAAACATCATAATAATGTTACATCAGAGTACATTGATAAATAATACAGCGGAAGATTAAATTACAATAAATGTAATACATTGCAGAGGAACAATTAAATTAATCACGGCGGAAGACTACCAATGCTCTGGACATAGCTCTAAGCTTCGATCCAGAATCCTGCTCAATATATCTGCAAAATAAGCTACTCGGCTGCCCATATGGAAAAGAGGGCACCCGAGTTTGCAAAGTGAAAAAAAATACGGGTCAGTCATGGGACTGGTGTGAGAAATCTTTACTTAACTTATCTAATATGGAGGCTAATCACAGGACCACGCCGCTAAAGCGGAACGAATTTACTCCATTGGATTGCCAATGCATAAAATAAGTAAATTGTTAAAACAACGCAATGCTTTTTAGAAAAATGAAACCATTATAAGACTCAAGTCCCATCACACAATGCAACGCAAGCCGGAGGATAGAGTTTTTCCTTATAATGGTCAAAAATGCTTGATACAATAAAAACGGATTTGATATTATTAGTGTATATATGTTTTAAAAACATTTCAATCATAATGTATTAATCATAGACGGCATAGTACCCCATCCTACTATGTCGCCATATATAGGTATACAATCAAAACCGTAGGATGTCGTATTGGAGGTTGGATTTCCATAAAGAGTCAAGGTTAGGAACGTTCTCCTTACCGATTCGAGACACTCTAGCAATGTCTCAGGATTCGGACGCTGGCGAACCCTTGGATCATGCAGGGCCGGTTCCCCAATAGTGCAATGGGTTGGATTGGCAATTCCTGAACACATGCTTCCTGATCCTATTGGACCTATAAATCGGCCATTGCGGCCAATAAAAATCCGAGGCGCCTCAAAATCCATCAACCACATAAGTAAAATGTCGGCCGTGTTAAACCCAAACACCACTTCTAGCTAGAAAGAAACGTGTGCACTCCCTGCGTTCCCTTGCTCCGTTTTTTGGCTCTGTGAGGCTCGCGAGGCAACGAAATACACAAAGCTATGCCTAAATAGGCTATGCTTTGATCGTCATCCACAAGGCTCTGCTTTTCAACAAAAGCCTTGATCAATTGCATCTTGGTCCACATCATGCGATCGATAACTACTAATATATAACCTCTAAGCTCATGCATCTCAGAGAAGGGTGTTAAGCAAGAGAATAAATTCTTCACCACCAACAGATATATATTAAATAGAAACCAATTTACATGGAATGAAATCCAATGTCAGACACACATCCATTTACAAGTCCATTTTGGGTCTGAACGAAACCGGAGTCACCTAGGTGCTCGCATATCCGGACGACCAACAAATACGTCTGGAAAAACTACCACTTTAACCCTTTACTGGGAGCGACCCAATGCTAGGCATCAGTAGTCGTCCATTCGATGTGAAGATCGCCGGTCTTCATCCACCGTCTTCAATGTCTTCGACTTTTAATCATCGTAGTAATTATTCAGAATGGGTTAAACCCGGTTTTTCCGAATAACTCGTGTATTTTTATAATTAAAAATCAAGTGTTATAAGGATACATCCAACGCCTCTTTCCAATTCAGAATATTCTTTAAATAAAATATTCATATTATTAGGGAAAAGTTCCCGTTAATTTTATCAAAGATAAATCTTTCAGATTTATACTTAAATCTTATTTTTAACTGGGTTAAAGAATCAATGTCATTTAAAAACATTGTTCACAATAAACCCAAAAATCATTTCCTAATAAATAAATATAAATTGAAATACCAATAAAATTTAGTTGAAAGATTTATTCTTTATTTAAAAGAAATTCTTTACTAAAAATATTCTTTATATAAAAGATATTCTGAATCGGAAAGCGACTCAATCATTTACCATATAACTTTGGTTATATGGATTCCATACATCGTATGTAAATGACAATAATAATAAATAATCATCAAACCATCCATTCAACATCCAAAGTGAAGTTGTCAACTGTGTGAGCATTAAAATGAAATAATAACGCTCATCACAGCCTGTCAATCTATCGATTGACATACAAATAAATATTGGGACTAGTGTATATCAATTATCATCCCAATACCCGTGTGGGGTTTTCAGCCAACAACAGTACATATAAATAAATAATTGGTTAATGAATTTAACTAGTTTTAATAATACCAACATGTTGATAATGATGGACAAAAATGATATTATATTCCTAGCGTCGAATAAAAATATATTTTACTCGTATAATTTCCTTACACTTTGCTAATATCTAATAGAACATAATTTATTTATGTGACATTATTGTGGATGATAGGTAAAAGGATAATTTTCATTATACTTAGTTTGTATGTAATTATTCTTAACGTAAAAGAAATAATCTCATTTGTATATGTTTCAATGTATAAACCAACACATAAAATGTTTATTTCAAAATGCATACAAATTCTAATGTATGCATTAACATATAGAAATGTCACTTTAACTCACTTATACATTCTAAGGTATGGTTTGACCAAGAAGATCATACTTATATTTGAATATAAACTCCAATGTAAGTCTGCACATAAAAATGATTTTTATATTTACCTATAAATAAGATTGTATGTTATGAAAATAAAAATGATTATTTTATTGGCATATAAATTCTATCTCAACAAAATGTATAAGAAGAGTGATACATTCATTTGCCGACAATTCTATTTTATCAAAATGCTATTTGTGTTTAATTCTAATTTGACAAAAATGTCCTTTTGGTATCAACCAATATAATTCGACAAAATGAATGTTTGATTTAACCAATATAAATTGAAAGAGGTGAATAATTTTGTTTCAACCAATATAAATTGACGAAAGTGATTATTTTGTTTCAACTAATGTAAATTGACAAAAGTATATATTTTGACAAAAATTTTGGTTTGCTTTGACTAACCTATTATGACTAAAATGCATATTTTGACTTAACTACTCTATTTCAACAAAACAACAAAGATGATGGCTTTGTTTTTGTTGACAAATCTAATTCAACAAACAAATATAAGTAATGAGTTTGTTTTGTCGACAAAATGATAATGTTTTGTTTTAGCCATTACAGTTTGACAAAAGTGACAAAATATATTTCAACTATTGTAAATTGATAATGGTGAATGTTTTACTTCATTCCTTTAAGTTACACAAAAATGAATAATTTGCCTCATTCCTCTAAAATGACAAAAGTGGATACATTTGTTTTAACCTTTTTAAATGACAAAATTAAATAATTTTGTCTCATTCTAATTAAACGATAAAATTGTATCTTTTTGTATTGCAACAAAAGGACAAATGAACCTTATCTATTTATTTATCCTTTTTATTGAAGCTAAGATGACACTAAAAATATATCTTTTTAATTCTAATCTTTTTATTATAACCTATGATGAAAATAATAATATTTTACTAAATTTTACAAAATTTCAACAAAGATAATGTAACAAAAAGGAATTCCGCTCGATCCGAATCAGTCGCTAAACCGATCTAGACCGTTCGAAACGCCTGATTGTTTCGAGAACACGACAAAATAGAACGCGGACGGAAGAACATTTCATTGTATATTACAACAATTCCATCAGAATACAAGAATATACGGAGTATAAATGAATATTACACAGAAATATCAGAGATTTAAATTACATAGCAGCGGAAAATAATACAATACACGACTAGAAGAGATATACAGATACAAAGCTTTCCGGATATCGTTCCAGCTGTAAACCAGGATCCTGTGAATATAAATCTGCAAAACCAAAACTACTAGCTTCCCGTGTCGAAAATAAGGGCACCCAGAGTTTAGGTTAAAACAATAAACTCCAGGTCAGTCATGGGACTGGTGTGAGAACTAAAACAGTTATTAATCTTTATTTTTAAAGTTAGGTAAATCAAGGGACCACGCCGTATGACACGGAACGGGTTTCCTCCCAAGAATACCAGTGCATAAAACAACAACGCAATGCTAAATAAAGAAAAATGAAGTTATTATAAGACCCAGGTCCCATCACACAATGCAACACAAACCAGAGGATAGGGTTTTCACTTATAATAACCAAAGCATGCTTGATACGTTTAAAACAAATCATTTGATACTATAATAAGCGTATAGTGTCAAAACAACTTCAAATATAAATGTATCAATCCTAGACGGCAAGGGTACCATATATCATGTCGCCATACTAGGCTCTACAATCAAAACCGCAAAGTCACGTATTTGGAAATTGGATTTCCGTCTGTGAACCGAGGCAAAAGATAGTCCTCTACCGATTCGAGACAATCTAGCCTACCATGTCTCAGGAACAGCCGCAACTGCACCTAGGAGCTACAGGGCCGGTCCACCGATGTGGATTAAAATGCCTGAACACTGCATTTCCCCGCCCATTGGGGCGTAAATGAGTCCAATGACCCCATCGGTCCCGAATCGACCGATATAACCGAGGCGCCTCGCAACAACAACAACCACACAGGTGAAAAGTATATAAATGTCAGGGCTGGTAGGTCACTGACACCACCCTAGCTAGAAAGAAACGCATGCCCTCCCTGGATCCTTCTCCCATTTTTGGTTCACAACCGGGGTGTGAGGCTCGCGAATCAATGCTACACAAAGCTATGCCACACAGGCCGTGCTTTGATCATCAACCACAAGACTTTGCTTTTCAACAGAAGCCTTGATCAATTGCCACTTAGGCATGCCACACAGGCAATTCACTCCATGCGTTTGATATCCATCAATATATAGCCTCTGAGCTCGTACGTCTCAGAGAAGGGCGTTAAGCTAGAGAATAAATTCTCCGCCGCCAAACAGATATATATTTAATAGAAATCAATCACACAGACTAAAATCCAATGTCAGACACACAGTCCATTTACAAGTTCATTCTGGGTCTGAACGAAACTGGAGGCACTTTCCTCGCATATCCATCGATCTCCAAGCACATCTGGACGACCACCGACTGATTCCCTCATCTTGGGTGTACAGCCCAATCAAGATCATCAGTGATCACCCAAACGATGTGAAGACTTCCGATCTTCAACCACCGTCTTCATCTTCGATACCACGTTGAAACAGTTATTCAGAATGGGATAAACCCGGTCTTTCTGAGTAACTCGCGTATATATTAAACAAGTGTTACACAAACACAACATACGCCTCCTTCCAATTCACAATATTCTTCTGGAAAGGTTCTCATTAATTTTATCAAAGATAAATTCTTTTAAATTTATTCTTTAATCTTCTTTTGAATATCAATTCAAACTAGTCGGGATTAGCGAACCACACTGAAGTAATCATTGATTTTATTTCCCAATCCCGACCTATTCATCCCATGAAGTAAAACTGGTCCTACTTCATATCTAACATCACGGTGTTATCGGTAAATTCAATTACCATTTCACGTTCAAATCTAATTAAAGATTTAGCTATCGCCTGGAGCAAAACTGGTGATACTCCATTCTCGATCATTTCAATCTAATTAAAGATTCATTAAAACTCCACTTAGTTTTAATCTTCACAGAAAATCAATATCTTGTCTTTAATTGGGTTAAAGAACCAATGCCTTTTAAAACACGGCCCACAATAAACCCAAAATCACATTCATTAATTATCGGGTTAAAGAACAAGTGTTATTTAAAACACTGTTCACGATAAACCCAAAAATCAATACCAGTTCAATTCCAATTAAATATTATTTAATTGGCCCACTTCATTAAATCTAAATAAAAAGATTTAATTTTTTTTTCAACTGGGCTTAAGAACAGTGTTAATGAAGACACCATTCACGACAAACCCAAATCACATTTGATATTAAATACATGGCTCTGAATAGAAAATATACCGGCTTATATTCAATATCAAATTCTACGACCAACAAATATTGTATTGGAGATAACGATATTAATATATCTTTCAAATTTCCCAAACAATATATGTATAATCACAAAATCCAACATCCAAATATTCCAAAGACAATTTCGATTCAAATCCATTCCAATTCAATTATTGGAAATTCTGCTTATATTTCAAAACCATTTCAAACTCACTTTATTCATTTTAAAAATAAATAAATTACTATTCTAGTTCAAAACTAGTTCATTTCGATAAAAATCTATTTTTATCTTTTCAAATATGGAGTTTTTCATCCTAATTCTTCACAAATCATTTCTTATGATTTTACACAAATTATTGATATTTTTAATAATTTTATCAAGGCCCGTACAGTCGATTTCCATCAATGGCCATCGAACTGCACTTACAACGACCTTTTCCAAATTTGATTTGGACATAATTCTAAATCCAACCGTTGGATTTCAAATTTCTAATATTCGTTAGAAAGCTCTTTTCGATACGAACCCAACGGTTCCGGTTTTAGGAGAATCCGACGGTCGGATCTCCCGTAATATCCATTCGAAGTCAATGGTCGAAATTCGCGAACTGCCGCGGCGCGACGCGTTCTATTCAGGCCATTATATTATATATATAATATATATAATATATACTTCGTCGATTTCAACTCAAAACATGCTATATAAATCGTTTTAAATTCATTTTCAAAACGATTTCAACTTCATATTCAATTTCAAATCAAAATGGAATATTCCAATATAAATTCTTTTTAAATTCATTTCAAATCGATTTCAATTCAAATTGATTTCTAATTCAATTTCAGTTCGTTTTCAACTCAATTCAATTTCAATTCAATTTCAATTCGAATTCATTTATATTCAATTTCAATTCGAATTCATTTCTATTCAATTTCAATTCGAATTCATTTCTGGTCAATTTCAATACGTTTTAAATTCAATTCAAAACGATTTCAATCTAATTCGAATTTCAATTCTATTCAGTTTCAGTTCGAATTTCAATTCTTTTCAAAATATCAGATTTTGAAATCACTTTCAATATTCATTAAAAAATGAATAAAATCGATATAAATATCGTTCACGTCAAAATGGCGTCAATCTAATCAACACGGCTTCGTATATTTCTATTTCCAAATATTCTATTTCAAATATTTCTATTTCAAATATTTCTTTTTTTCAAATATTTCTTTTTCAAATATGGAATGAGGCCCAATCAATTACCATATAATGTTAATTATATGGATTTTCTACAACACATGTATACAATAACAACGATGAATAATCAACCATCATCCAAAGTGCATTCTGCACCGTACAAGCATCAAATATAAATATTCAATGTTTAAAACAGTTTGTCAATCAATCGATCGACATACAACTAAACAATCGGGATTAGTGTACGTCAAATATCATCCCAATACCCGTGTGGGGTTTCAAACAATCAAACACAGATTTTATTTGTGCAGTTGGGCGATGTGTAAAATTTATCGTCCCAATCAATATCAGTCAAATGTGTGTATATAAACAAATCGTCCGATTTGTTTATTTTTATTTCATTTCATATACACGTTAAAAATTCTATTTTTAACTATAAAATATTTTCAACTATATAATATTTTATTTCATTTCACATCACACCACACAATCAACTACACATCAAAATCAAACAAACAAGCATACAAGCCGTCCATGGTCTATGGACGACGGGTGTCGGGTGCTACTAAACACCGTCTGCATCCTAGTATATATTTATATAACTAGAAAAATAAAATTAAAGAGTGAGAAATTCTCACTGGTAGCTAATCCAGTACCACGACTCTTCTTTGTAGAAATCTTCGCCGTTCTTGCCTCTTGTCACTTTCTTTGCCCGTATTCTCTACATATATAAAAAATCACATTTTTATATTCTTGCTATGTATATAAAAATCATATTTTTGCTTCGCTATTCAATATATAAAAATCGAATTTTTACTTCGCTATTCAATATATAAAAATCAAATTTTTTACTTTGCTATTCAATATATAAAAATCGAATTTTGGTTCATATGAATTTCATATAAAAATATAATCTTTATTTTTCTCTTTATAAAAATGCTATCTTTCTCCATATAAAAATCAGAATTTTATCCTATCAAAAATCTTAACGCAAGTAGGAATTAAAGAAAAGAAAAATAATCAGAAACACTTACATTTTTTTTTCATTCGATTTGGGGTGTCGCAGTTTGAATTGACGAAAGGGGGAGGGAATCTGTGCGCGTCGGCCGGCAAAGGAGGAGGAGGGGAATCGGGTGGTCGAGGTTCGCTGATGCGGTGGGGTGCTCCAGGTGGTCGGCGGTAGGCAGTGGGGCCACGGCGGCGGCTAGGGCATCGGTTTTAGGAGGGGTTGGCTCGGGGATCCGCGAAGGAGGGAGAAGGGGAGACTGCAGAGGAGAGGGAGGTCAGAGGCATGGGAGAGGGCGGTGGAGGGTTGAGCGATGGCGGCGCGATGAACGGAGGAGGGGGCGACACGATTTTCCCTCTTCTTTTTTTAATCTGAACGGTGTAAGGGAGAAGAGGGAATAGGGGGTTTTATATAAATTATATATATTTAATTATTTATTGATTTCAAAAAACAACTTTTATTTTTGAACTCGAAATCGAACCCACCGCCTGTCGTCCATAGCTAATTACCCCCATTCCGAACACAATGGGGTATGTATCGTAAGCTGATTCGGCTGTTACAATCAGTTTTCATTTAAACCAAAGTGTAATTCTTTGTATATTCAATTTAAACATACGTTTCAAATTACCGAGGCCACATACTAACTCGAAAAATCCTAGAAAAATATTTTCTAGCTTCGTATTGACGATACGGTCCTAACAAAACTAGTTTCGTCGAATTATGAGACCATTTGAAAATGGCCATTTTCCAGTCGATTAAAATCAACTGAAACTGGTCAAACGCGTTTTCCTTTGCCACGCTCACATATTGATTAAAAAAATTACGAAATTTGAAACCTAGCAATAACTTGACATCACGGATCCAACAAAAGTGGTTTCGTCAAAATCCGAGGTCGTTTGCAAAATTTCCATTTTTAAGGGCCTGAATTCTATAGCGACTATTCAGAATTTTCAACTGGACATATCTTTTGATTCCCGCTATGAAATTTCAATTTTTCGGATTCGTTGGAAAGATAGTCTCTTTTAGATTCTATTATTTTTGGTTCCACTAAAATCCGGTTTATTTTGAATCCTGTACATTCATTTGAAGTTTGAAATCGAATTATCGAACTACCGCGCTGTTTTCAATTCCTTTTATAAATATAAATAAATATTTATATTCTAACGACGAACTATATAAATATATTCGTTCGAATTCTATTCAAAATAAATTTCCCATTGTTATTATTTAAAATAATTCATTTTAAATAATCAAAATTCGCAAAAATTGCCAAAATAAAAATTTTAAACTGGCCAAGATTTCCGGGTTATTACAATCTCCCCCACTTAAAACTTTTCGTCCCCGAAAAGGAACGAAGTCGAAAGTTGTTTCACAAATCAACTCAACTTTCATTATTTTGACTACGGCTTAAGTTCTTCAACTTTTCAGTTTCTAAGAACTTTTCAAATTTTTCAACAATTTGGCTAACACCCTAAATTTTCGAAAAATTTCGCCATAACCTCCCCTGCACCGGGAGCACGGGAAAATCCCGAAATTGCCATACAGGCCTTCTGATCTCAAAAAGAAAAAGAAAAGGCCAAGCAGCTAGCCAATCGGCTCATAAAATCATCATCACCCAAAAAAAACAGTAAATTATGTTAAACATGTACATATTTGTCGGGCAAACAATTTTATTCTTCTGCTCTAGCCTCCTTGCTATGACCTGTTCAATGTAAGTACATGTATATGCAAGGAAATGCGACCAATTTTCAATACAGTTCAATATTTGACCAATTTGGTTAAAGTTTCAACCTTTAATTATTCAAACAATAATCAAACAACACAACCATCAATCAATTAGTGAATTATCATTTCAAATTCATAACTTTGATATATAGTCAAAAATCTCATTTTTGGTGCCAATTCACAACAATGTATTCTAACTATATTTTGGTTCTCACACCAGTCTAATGGAAATATATAAATATCACACCTTTGAAACTCGAACACAACACTGATGATGGGTACCCATCATCAGAATCATTCCCGGGCGACTAAAGTGGGATTCTATATCTACCCAGTATATTAAAATTTCGAATATACGTTTGCAAGGAGTATATGCAAAACCTTTATATATTGGATTGTCCAAATCAATATAAATAAATAATCAAATACGTATAATTGATTTAAATTTTCAAAACAAAAATTGTTTTCAATTTTAAAAATATACTCTTCACACTCGTTCTATGATACTACTGATCCCATCTCTAACGAGTCATTCTCATTGGATATTACTAATCCAATATCTGATGAATTCTTTCGTATGGTTCTAATGTGCCTTGTTCTCTGAGCTTTGTAAACCAAATCTCTGATACCACGCTGTAACGCAAAGGAATTCCGCTCGATCCGAATTAGTCGCTAAACCGATCTAGGCCGTTCGAAACGCCTGATTGTTTCGAGAACACGACAAAATAGAACGCGGACGGAAGAACATTTCATTGTATATTACAACAATTCCATCAGAATACAAGAATATACAGAGTATAAATGAATATTACACAGAAATATCAGAGATTTAAATTACATAGCAGTGGAAAATAATACAATACACAACTAGAAGAGATATACGGATACAAAGCTTTCCGGATATCGTTCCAGCTGCAAACCAGGATCCTGTGAATATAAATCTGCAAAACCAAAACTACTAGCTGCCCGTGTCGAAAATAAGGGCACCCAGAGTTTAGGTTAAAACAATAAACTCCAGGTCAGTCATGGGACTGGTGTGAGAACTAAATCAGTTATTAATCTTTATTTTTAAAGTTAGGTAAATCAAGGGACCACGCCGTATGACACGGAACGGGTTTCCTCCCAAGAATACCAGTGCATAAAACAACGGTGCAATGCTAAATAAAGAAAAATGAAGCTATTATAAGACCCATGTCCCATCACACAATGCAACACAAACCAGAGGATAGGGTTTTCCCTTATAATAACCAAAGCATGCTTGATACGTTTAAAACAAATCATTTGATACTATAATAAGTGTATAGTGTCAAAACAACTTCAAATATAAATGTATCAATCCTAGACGGCATGGGTACCATATATCATGTCGCCATACTAGGTTCTACAATCAAAACCGCAAAGTCACGTATTTGGAAATTGGATTTCCGTCTGTGAACCGAGGCAAAAGAAAGTCCTCTACCGATTCGAGACAATCTAGCCTACCATGTCTCAGGAACAGCCGCAACTGCACCTAGGAGCCACAGGGCCGGTCCACCGATGAGGATTAAAATGCCTGAACACTGCGTTTCCCCGCCATTTGGGGCGTAAATGAGTCCAATGACCCCATCGGTCCCGGATCGACCGATATAACCGAGGCGCCTCGCAAAAGCAACAACCACACAGGTGAAAAGTATATAAATGTCAGGGCTGGTAGGTCACTGACACCACCCTAGCTAGAAGGAAACGCATGCCCTTCCTGGATCCTTCTCCCGTTTTTGGTTCACAACCGGGGTGTGAGGCTTGCGAATCAACGCTACACAAAGCTATGCCACATAGGCCGTGCTGTAACGACCCAGGTTTTTGAACGATTAATTTTAAATATTTAATATCATTTAAATTATTGTGTTGATAATATAAAAGAATTTTTTTATATTGAATTTACCAATTAAATAATCGATATAGGATATAATTCAGATTTAAAACTGAATCAAAACGGTCGGGTCGATCAATATAAGTTCTATTGGAATTAGAACGATGGTAATTAATTATTTATTTAAATTGTTTGAAACCAATTTATATTTTAAATAGATTAATTTATATCGTCCATGTAAATTGATTTTTTTTCCAGACGATTGAATTACGCTTCAGAACCTGTTATAGTGTGTTTAAAATAGTGGTTAACCCTAAATATATCAGTGATTGCGATGGTGTCCGTTAACGCGAGATATTTGATTTAAAAATTTGTTAAGTCAGTTCAATGTAAAAATCAAAATCCTTTCAACTGTTTTACAAAGCCGACCTATTTCATTTTAATTTGCAGGCCTATGTTTGTAGGCTGTCTTCCTCCTCTGTTAATTCACGTACAATATGTCCCCTAATTTCATTATCAAACGAACAAAGAAATTAATGGTCTGTCTATTTTCTTCTCGAGCAGAAAACTTTGCCTTCCCATTTCAATATCAAGGAGACCAAAAATTTAATGGCTTGTACGTACTGTCTTCCTCTCGCAACTATAAAACGAGACACTCGCTTCGTTATTTTCGACTCTAAATTGTGTTCATTCCTACGTTCTTCTCAGACAAATGGCTTCATTATCCCAATTAAAACGCATAACAAAATACCACAGTTCCAAATAACAATTCAAGCTATGCCGTTCTAGTTTCTTTCCCCTCCTCAAATTGAATCGCGAATTCCTGGAAGCCACTACAAAGGCTTGACTTCGTACGACATGAGTTAGGGATTCGTGACTCTAAATGATTGAGCGGTTAATTAGAAACCCGCGTGTGAATTTGGGGATTTTAGATCCATTTTTGTCAACGTCAGAAATTGGTGCGCGCCTAGTTTTAAGGCAAGGTGGATTACTGGAGTTCGATACTGAGGGTAAATGGGTGATTTAGGTGCTGCGATATTAGGAGGGAGATCGACGTTGGGTTGTTGCATCTGGTGGAGTGCGATGTCTGAGGGGGGTTTTGATTGTCGATGGTTGCTGGACTGGTGGAGTTCAAATGGTTGAGGGTGCAAGATCGAACATGGCGGTGGTGAAATAGACAGTAGCAGGCATGGGATGAGATGATAGAAGAAGGAGGATGTACTGACTGCAAACTGTTCGCTGAAATGTCAAAATGAAACAGTGCAGTTTTGGAGCTGTTTCGATCAGCGATTGTTGAGTTGGTTCGCGATTGGTCGGATAATTGGAATGGCAATAAGGTATACACCTTTTAGAAATATAATTCTAATAACTTGTTTATTTATTTTAGTGTTTAATTTAAATTAGTAAATCGTTTAATCGATAATTAAATAAATAATTATATGTGATAGATAAATTTATCCGAGACGATCTGTAGCCGCGATGAGATGATATTAAGCGGAATATTCGACAGATAAAATCAGGTGAGTAAATCTCACTCACCTTTAGAATTATTTTTATTTCATTAAAAATAATTGTCTGTTTCTTGTGTGAATGTTTTCTGGTTGTTTTATATATATTAGTTATTTAGGCTATATATATATATATATATATATATATATATATATATTGGGTTGATGGATTGGTTGGATTCCCGCAGTCTCATTAGCGGATGCCCGCAGTTTCATAGCGGATGATTACCCTATATGCCCCACGCTATGATTAGTGGATGACCTTCTATACCGCGATATTCTGCCACGAAGCAGAATGGGTATTATTTATGTACTAACATCTGTGGATGCAGGAAAACAGGTTGGAGGAATCCAACAGGATTCCTCAAAAATATATTATCTGTTTGTTGTTGGCTGATTTCACATATATTCATATATGAGGTGTTAAAACCAAATGATTGAAAATTGGGTGATTTGATTGTTTTAAATATCACTGGGCCAATCGTTAATTTATTAAAATATCATGGGAATGATATTTGAAGTTTAAAAAGGGAAATTCTGTTTTTCTCAAATAGAATTTGAAATTCAAGTAGAATTTAAAAATACAGGATTTCAAAGTGGAATTTTGAAATAAAATTTTGAAATGAAATTTCAAAATAGAACTTGAAATAGAATTTTTAAGTAGAAATTTAAATATTAGAAAGGAGTTGAAATATTTGAAATACAAAAGAAATTTCAAATAGGATTTGGAATGGAATTTTTAAATATATAATTCAATTAAAATTTGAGTATAACATTTGAATATAGAATTTGAATAAAGAAATTCCAAAATTGAATTTTGATATAGAGATTCAAATAGAGTTTGAATAAAGGAAATTCAAAAGAACATTTAAAATAGAAGAATTGAATAGAATTTGAAATATAGAATTTCAAAGAAGAATTGAATAGAATTTGAAATATAGAATTTCAAAGAAGAATTGAATAGAATTTGAAATATAGTATTTCAAGGAAGAATTCAAATATGAAATTTGAATAAAGATTTGAATGGAATTTAAAATATGAAATTTGAATAGAGGTTTGAAATAGAAATTCGAGTATTGAATTTGAACATGGAATTGAATACAGAAATTCAAGTAGAAATTTGAATATGAGATTTCAAAATAGAATTTGAAATAAACTTTGAAAATAGGATTTCAAAGTAGAATTGGAAATAGAATTTCAAATAGGATTTCAAAATAGGAAATCCAAAGGATTTTGAAATGGAATTTGAATTCAAGGGAATTCAAATGGATTTGAGTAAAGAAATTCAAATGGTGTTAAAATGAGCTTGAATATTAGAATTCAAATGGGGTCGGAAATGAAAAATGAAATTTGAATGTGAGAGATTCAAATTGAATTCAAATAGGATTTAATCTATGGGATTTAAATATGAAATTCAAATGGGTTTTAAACTATGGAATTTTGAATATAAAATTTAAAAAGAAGTTTGAATATTTGAATTCCAATAGAATTCAAATATAGAAATTGGAATATAGAAAGTTCAAATGGAATTTAAATATAGAGTTTGAATAAGGGAATTCAAATAGAAATTCAAATATTGAATTTGAATACCAAATAGAAAAGGAATTGGAATTGGAATTTAGAATTTCAAATAAAAGTGAGATTTGAATTTGAATCAAGCAGAGTTAATTGGAGTTGAATTCATTTTAAAGAAGTTTAGAAGTTTAAAAGTTTTTATATATAAATATAATTAAAACGAACTCGCCGCAGCGCTGCAGTTCGTAAAATAGCGATTCGAACTTCAATTGAATATACAGGACTCAATTGAAGTCGAAATTCTTTGAAACAAGAAACGTCAGGACTGGTTTGATAATAGTTTTCTAAGGAAGAAGAAAAATCTGGATTTCGTCGTATAGATTTTGAGTTATGTCAAAATCAAATTTTCAGAAAAGCAGCGCCAGAATCGTTTTAAAACCATAATGGTTTATTTAATATTATAAAAGGATTTTAAGCGATAAAATCCGAATTTTCTATTTAGAAAATTTCAGAGTTGAGTTGTAAAATATATGCGAATTCAAGTTGTGTAAATGAATATGATTTTGAAACAGAAACCAGATTTTGATTTATTGAATAGAATTAACTAAATTGAATAGAAATTAGTTAAGGAGATTTCGAATGGATATTGGGGCTTGAATTAGTAAATTCGATTTGAAAATTTATATTCGAAATAGAAAGGAGAACTAGAATTAAAATTGAAATTCAATTTGGTTACGAACGAGTTAAATATTTTGTTTGAACATGTTATGTTCAACAAAGAAGTGAAATAGACAAAAAGGCTAAGTAAAGAATAATTGAGCGAAACTGAATTCAAACGATTCAAAATTGAATTCAAACAAATGGATTGAGTTGAATTGAATTGGAAACAGGTGAACAGGTGTTAAACAGATATGGGATGGAGTATATGAAGATTTTTATTTATGTGCCCAACAAAAAGGTACATGTTTAAATTCATATATGGGTTTTATGCGCCGTATCGGCAAGCCGCTTGGCTTTTTCTTTTTCTTTTTGAGATTAGAAGATACCGGGAAGCTATTTGAAATTTCCCGATGCTCCCGATACAGGGGAGGTTATGGCGAATTTTTCCGGGAATTTAAGGAGTTAGAATATTTTTAAGATATTTTGATAATTTGAAATCATTGTATCGACGTGTTGAATTCGATAGTAAAGTGAATATAAAAATCGAATATTGTAAACAAAAAGGGGATAGAGATAAGTGATTGGAATTGTTTCCAATTGCAAATAGAGATTTTTCTAATATATAGAAAATAAGAGAAGGCGATATATGGAAATGTTTCCAAATGGCATAAGAGCCAAGAATGATTATTGAAAATATTTGGCTAACAAATATTGATTGAGAAAATGGAGAAGAGATTTAATTAATGAAATATTAATTAAAGAGCCCAGTGATTTGTTTGATATGTTGATTGAACACTTGTTTTTATTCGATAGTTAAATCACAGACTATCGAAGTTTTTGACCATCGTTGTCAATATGGAGAGACCGGTTGGATTATTATCCGAAGAACCACTCCGTATCGGCATAAGCGTTGCGAACCAAGTATGCTGAATATATTGAAGACAGAGTAAAGTGCAAGGGCTTTTCTAGTAATAGAAATGGTGCCTTCGGTTTCGTTCAGTCCCAGAACGAACGTAAATGGACGAGTGTCTGACAGAGTATTTCCAATGATCAAATGGGTTGGTCTGTATAAATATATATGGTTGCAACGGATTTATCCCTTAGCATAATATCCAGAATATTTGTGCAAACTCAACTAGTGACTAACGGATCTGACAATGTGGCATTCAAAGTGATTGTGCTATCAATGGATGGTAAGTATGTGTAGCCTCAGGCCTCAACAACCGGGAAAGGACAAAAATCGGGCAGGCAGCATGGCTATGTGGGTCGCACCCATTAGGGTGTATAATCACCTATCTAGAGAAATTCCTTTTGTTTCTAAATCTATCGATTCTGCCCATTCGGGAAACGGTGGTTTGAGTCCAACCGTTGGTGATATACATTCGATACACTCAAGCGAAATGAGTGGTCGGTCATGTGTGGGCCGGGTGGCAAGACGTTCTTGTTGAACCCAGGTGTATTCGCCTCTAGAGATACATCATCGGAAGGTGGTTCCATACCTTGTCATGTTGGAAATCCAATCTCCAATAAGCGCCATGCGGGCTTTGATTTTATAATATATGTGGAGCGTGAGATGCAAGCGTTCTGCTATTTGGTTATTTACTTGATGTAGACATTATTATAATATCATTGGATTTGATATCAAAGTGTTTTTGGGTTATAGTAAGGTAAAAACCGTCCGTGTTTATGTGTGGGCTGGTCTTACTATTATCTTTTCTTTGAAAGGATTTTTAAAGTTAAACAAGTGGTTGGAGTTTACTCACACCAGTCCCATGACTGACCCAGAGTTTGTTTTGTTTTGTTTTTCCTAAACTCTTGGGTGCCCAAATTTGTACGGGCAGTCAAGTGTTTCAGGCTTTTACAGATACACTTGGAGGAGCTTGAAGCAGGAGGCTTCAACGTTAGTTATTTAGAGTTACTTCCGCTGAATCAAATGTCATGTGTACTCTGATGATGGTATGTATATATGTACCAAACAGATTTGTATTTCAAAGCTTATGTTATATAATATATTTTATTCGTTCCGCTGTGAGTTTGTGATCTTCGTTTTCTTCTATTCTAAGTTTTCTATCTTATCTATTCTCATCCTCTATCTATTAATGGTTCGTATTTCTGTGTTATTTGGGTTGGACGTGTGTTGTATTTAGTCAACTCAGATAGCACGGATTTGCGGGTCGTTTCAGTTGGTATCAGAGCCAGGTTGAGCGAACACCTAGGCTTGTGTGGCATGTGCTCATTAGAGATAGGGTCAGTAGTACCCTAGAATGAGTTGAGTATGAATATACGAGAGAGCGTATTTGTAAATTGATATAAAAGTTGTTTTATATTGTGTTGGCTAGTCTGTTGAGTGGTTTATGAATTCTGGTCGAATCGTGGGACGCCACGAAGTCGATAGGGATTTCTAAACACTCGGACAGAAAATACGACATGATATTGTTTTAAAATGGGTAAATGAAATAATTTTACCCAAAATTTCTATTTTGATATAGAAAGAATAATTTTCTAGAATTATTATTATATGGATGTGTTGGATGTTGACTTTATAATCAAATGAGATTATAAATTTAGAATGGTTATTTATAACCAGAGTAGAATTTGTATAGGAATTAAATATACAAATGAGATGAATTAGAATTTAATTCAAACCAGGATTAAGAATTTAAAATCCTGGGAAGTTTGAAAATATTTTCTAAAAATAAATAATATACTTTGTTTTGTAAAGGATTTGAATAAATACCATTTTTGAATGGATTTTAGAAGTGATAAAGCACTGAACTCACTTCAGTGGCTGGAAAATAATTCTGATGATGATTGCAACATCATCAGTGTTCATTTCCGAGTTTCTAAGTGATGAATTGCTACCTTAGAAAGTTTTGATGGAAATTTGTTTGAAAGAAAACAAATTGGTTTGAATATTCAAATGTTTGAATTTGAAATGGAAATAAATATACATGTATATATTTAAGTGATTTCAAAAGGATTTGAAAAGAAAACCCAGGGATTTGAATTCTGGAATTTAAATTTAACTTAGACAAGTTAAATGGGTCGAAGTGAATGAATTGATTAGAATCAATTTAAATAGATTTATTGAAATAAATTGAAATAAATATGAATTGAATGTGAAGGCATATGAAAGGAAGAAGACCAAAAGTTTTGGTTGAAAATAAAGTCATAGAAATATGAAGAGGTGAGTTTCAACATAAAGAAGTTTTGAAAAGTAATGGATTTGTACCATTTTCTTACCTTAGCAATTTCGAGGACGAAATTATTTTAAGGGGGAAAGAATGTAACGACCCAGGTTTTTGAACGATTAATTTTAAATATTTAATATCATTTAAATTATTGTGTTGATAATATAAAAGAATTTTTTTATATTGAATTTACCAATTAAATAATCGATATAGGATATAATTCAGATTTAAAACTGAATCAAAACGGTCGGGTCGATCAATATAAGTTCTATTGGAATTAGAACGATGGTAATTAATTATTTATTTAAATTGTTTGAAACCAATTTATATTTTAAATAGATTAATTTATATCGTCCATGTAAATTGATTTTTTTTCCAGACGATTGAATTACGCTTCAGAACCTGTTATAGTGTGTTTAAAATAGTGGTTAACCCTAAATATATCAGTGATTGCGATGGTGTCCGTTAACGCGAGATATTTGATTTAAAAATTTGTTAAGTCAGTTCAATGTAAAAATCAAAATCCTTTCAACTGTTTTACAAAGCCGACCTATTTCATTTTAATTTGCAGGCCTATGTTTGTAGGCTGTCTTCCTCCTCTGTTAATTCACGTACAATATGTCCCCTAATTTCATTATCAAACGAACAAAGAAATTAATGGTCTGTCTATTTTCTTCTCGAGCAGAAAACTTTGCCTTCCCATTTCAATATCAAGGAGACCAAAAATTTAATGGCTTGTACGTACTGTCTTCCTCTCGCAACTATAAAACGAGACACTCGCTTCGTTATTTTCGACTCTAAATTGTGTTCATTCCTACGTTCTTCTCAGACAAATGGCTTCATTATCCCAATTAAAACGCATAACAAAATACCACAGTTCCAAATAACAATTCAAGCTATGCCGTTCTAGTTTCTTTCCCCTCCTCAAATTGAATCGCGAATTCCTGGAAGCCACTACAAAGGCTTGACTTCGTACGACATGAGTTAGGGATTCGTGACTCTAAATGATTGAGCGGTTAATTAGAAACCCGCGTGTGAATTTGGGGATTTTAGATCCATTTTTGTCAACGTCAGAAATTGGTGCGCGCCTAGTTTTAAGGCAAGGTGGATTACTGGAGTTCGATACTGAGGGTAAATGGGTGATTTAGGTGCTGCGATATTAGGAGGGAGATCGACGTTGGGTTGTTGCATCTGGTGGAGTGCGATGTCTGAGGGGGGTTTTGATTGTCGATGGTTGCTGGACTGGTGGAGTTCAAATGGTTGAGGGTGCAAGATCGAACATGGCGGTGGTGAAATAGACAGTAGCAGGCATGGGCTGAGATGATAGAAGAAGGAGGATGTACTGACTGCAAACTGTTCGCTGAAATGTCAAAATGAAACAGTGCAGTTTTGGAGCTGTTTCGATCAGCGATTGTTGAGTTGGTTCGCGATTGGTCGGATAATTGGAATGGCAATAAGGTATACACCTTTTAGAAATATAAATCTAATAACTTGTTTATTTATTTTAGTGTTTAATTTAAATTAGTAAATCGTTTAATCGATAATTAAATAAATAATTATATGTGATAGATAAATTTATCCGAGACGATCTGTAGCCGCGATGAGATGATATTAAGCGGAATATTCGACAGATAAAATCAGGTGAGTAAATCTCACTCACCTTTAGAATTATTTTTATTTCATTAAAAATAATTGTCTGTTTCTTGTGTGAATGTTTTCTGGTTGTTTTATATATATTAGTTATTTAGGCTATATATATATATATTGGGTTGATGGATTGGTTGGATTCCCGCAGTCTCATTAGCGGATGCCCGCAGTTTCATAGCGGATGATTACCCTATACGCCCCACGCTATGATTAGTGGATGACCTTCTATACCGCGATATTCTGCCACGAAGCAGAATGGGTATTATTTATGTACTAACATCTGTGGATGCAGGAAAACAGGTTGGAGGAATCCAACAGGATTCCTCAAAAATATATTATCTGTTTGTTGTTGGCTGATTTCACATATATTCATATATGAGGTGTTAAAACCAAATGATTGAAAATTGGGTGATTTGATTGTTTTAAATATCACTGGGCCAATCGTTAATTTATTAAAATATCATGGGAATGATATTTGAAGTTTAAAAAGGGAAATTCTGTTTTTCTCAAATAGAATTTGAAATTCAAGTAGAATTTAAAAATACAGGATTTCAAAGTGGAATTTTGAAATAAAATTTTGAAATGAAATTTCAAAATAGAACTTGAAATAGAATTTTTAAGTAGAAATTTAAATATTAGAAAGGAGTTGAAATATTTGAAATACAAAAGAAATTTCAAATAGGATTTGGAATGGAATTTTTAAATATATAATTCAATTAAAATTTGAGTATAACATTTGAATATAGAATTTGAATAAAGAAATTCCAAAATTGAATTTTGATATAGAGATTCAAATAGAGTTTGAATAAAGGAAATTCAAAAGAACATTTAAAATAGAAGAATTGAATAGAATTTGAAATATAGAATTTCAAAGAAGAATTGAATAGAATTTGAAATATAGAATTTCAAAGAAGAATTGAATAGAATTTGAAATATAGTATTTCAAGGAAGAATTCAAATATGAAATTTGAATAAAGATTTGAATGGAATTTAAAATATGAAATTTGAATAGAGGTTTGAAATAGAAATTCGAGTATTGAATTTGAACATGGAATTGAATACAGAAATTCAAGTAGAAATTTGAATATGAGATTTCAAAATAGAATTTGAAATAAACTTTGAAAATAGGATTTCAAAGTAGAATTGGAAATAGAATTTCAAATAGGATTTCAAAATAGGAAATCCAAAGGATTTTGAAATGGAATTTGAATTCAAGGGAATTCAAATGGATTTGAGTAAAGAAATTCAAATGGTGTTAAAATGAGCTTGAATATTAGAATTCAAATGGGGTCGGAAATGAAAAATGAAATTTGAATGTGAGAGATTCATATTGAATTCAAATAGGATTTAATCTATGGGATTTAAATATGAAATTCAAATGGGTTTTAAACTATGGAATTTTGAATATAAAATTTAAAAAGAAGTTTGAATATTTGAATTCCAATAGAATTCAAATATAGAAATTGGAATATAGAAAGTTCAAATGGAATTTAAATATAGAGTTTGAATAAGGGAATTCAAATAGAAATTCAAATATTGAATTTGAATACCAAATAGAAAAGGAATTGGAATTTGAATTTAGAATTTCAAATAAAAGTGAGATTTGAATTTGAATCAAGCAGAGTTAATTGGAGTTGAATTCATTTTAAAGAAGTTTAGAAGTTTAAAAGTTTATATATATAAATATAATTAAAACGAACTCGCCGCAGCGCTGCAGTTCGTAAAATAGCGATTCGAACTTCAATTGAATATACAGGACTCAATTGAAGTCGAAATTCTTTGAAACAAGAAACGTCAGGACTGGTTTGATAATAGTTTTCTAAGGAAGAAGAAAAATCTGGATTTCGTCGTATAGATTTTGAGTTATGTCAAAATCAAATTTTCAGAAAAGCAGCGCCAGAATCGTTTTAAAACCATAATGGTTTATTTAATATTATAAAAGGATTTTAAGCGATAAAATCCGAATTTTCTATTTAGAAAATTTCAGAGTTGAGTTGTAAAATATATGCGAATTCAAGTTGTGTAAATGAATATGATTTTGAAACAGAAACCAGATTTTGATTTATTGAATAGAATTAACTAAATTGAATAGAAATTAGTTAAGGAGATTTCGAATGGATATTGGGGCTTGAATTAGTAAATTCGATTTGAAAATTTATATTCGAAATAGAAAGGAGAACTAGAATTAAAATTGAAATTCAATTTGGTTACGAACGAGTTAAATATTTTGTTTGAACATGTTATGTTCAACAAAGAAGTGAAATAGACAAAAAGGCTAAGTAAAGAATAATTGAGCGAAACTGAATTCAAACGATTCAAAATTGAATTCAAACAAATGGATTGAGTTGAATTGAATTGGAAACAGGTGAACAGGTGTTAAACAGATATGGGATGGAGTATATGAAGATTTTTATTTATGTGCCCAACAAAAAGGTACATGTTTAAATTCATATATGGGTTTTATGCGCCGTATCGGCAAGCCGCTTGGCTTTTTCTTTTTCTTTTTGAGATTAGAAGATACCGGGAAGCTATTTGAAATTTCCCGATGCTCCCGATACAGGGGAGGTTATGGCGAATTTTTCCGGGAATTTAAGGAGTTAGAATATTTTTAAGATATTTTGATAATTTGAAATCATTGTATCGACGTGTTGAATTCGATAGTAAAGTGAATATAAAAATCGAATATTGTAAACAAAAAGGGGATAGAGATAAGTGATTGGAATTGTTTCCAATTGCAAATAGAGATTTTTCTAATATATAGAAAATAAGAGAAGGCGATATATGGAAATGTTTCCAAATGGCATAAGAGCCAAGAATGATTATTGAAAATATTTGGCTAACAAATATTGATTGAGAAAATGGAGAAGAGATTTAATTAATGAAATATTAATTAAAGAGCCCAGTGATTTGTTTGATATGTTGATTGAACACTTGTTTTTATTCGATAGTTAAATCACAGACTAACGAAGTTTTTGACCATCGTTGTCAATATGGAGAGACCGGTTGGATTATTATCCGAAGAACCACTCCGTATCGGCATAAGCGTTGCGAACCAAGTATGCTGAATATATTGAAGACAGAGTAAAGTGCAAGGGCTTTTCTAGTAATAGAAATGGTGCCTTCGGTTTCGTTCAGTCCCAGAACGAACGTAAATGGACGAGTGTCTGACAGAGTATTTCCAATGATCAAATGGGTTGGTCTGTATAAATATATATGGTTGCAACGGATTTATCCCTTAGCATAATATCCAGAATATTTGTGCAAACTCAACTAGTGATTAACGGATCTGACAATGTGGCATTCAAAGTGATTGTGCTATCAATGGATGGTAAGTATGTGTAGCCTCAGGCCTCAACAACCGGGAAAGGACAAAAATCGGGCAGGCAGCATGGCTATGTGGGTCGCACCCATTAGGGTGTATAATCACCTATCTAGAGAAATTCCTTTTGTTTCTAAATCTATCGATTCTGCCCATTCGGGAAACGGTGGTTTGAGTCCAACCGTTGGTGATATACATTCGATACACTCAAGCGAAATGAGTGGTCGGTCATGTGTGGGCCGGGTGGCAAGACGTTCTTGTTGAACCCAGGTGTATTCGCCTCTAGAGATACATCATCGGAAGGTGGTTCCATACCTTGTCATGTTGGAAATCCAATCTCCAATAAGCGCCATGCGGCTTTGATTTTATAATATATGTGGAGCGTGAGATGCAAGCGTTCTGCTATTTGGTTATTTACTTGATGTAGACATTATTATAATATCATTGGATTTGATATCAAAGTGTTTTTGGGTTATAGTAAGGTAAAAACCGTCCGTGTTTATGTGTGGGCTGGTCTTACTATTATCTTTTCTTTGAAAGGATTTTTAAAGTTAAACAAGTGGTTGGAGTTTACTCACACCAGTCCTATGACTGACCCAGAGTTTGTTTTGTTTTGTTTTTCCTAAACTCTTGGGTGCCCAAATTTGTACGGGCAGTCAAGTGTTTCAGGCTTTTACAGATACACTTGGAGGAGCTTGAAGCAGGAGGCTTCAACGTTAGTTATTTAGAGTTACTTCCGCTGAATCAAATGTCATGTGTACTCTGATGATGGTATGTATATATGTACCAAACAGATTTGTATTTCAAAGCTTATGTTATATAATATATTTTATTCGTTCCGCTGTGAGTTTGTGATCTTCGTTTTCTTCTATTCTAAGTTTTCTATCTTATCTATTCTCATCCTCTATCTATTAATGGTTCGTATTTCTGTGTTATTTGGGTTGGACGTGTGTTGTATTTAGTCAACTCAGATAGCACGGATTTGCGGGTCGTTTCACGTGCTTTGATCATCAACCACAAGACTTTGCTTTTCAACAGAAGCCTTGATCAATTGCCACTTAGGCATGCCACACATGCAATTCACTCCTTGCGTTTGATATCCATCAATATATAGCCTCTGAGCTCGTACGTCTCAAAGAAGGGCGTTAAGCTAGAGAATAAATTCTCCGCCGCCAAACAGATATATATTTAATAGAAATCAATCACACAGACTAAAATCCAATGTCAGACACACAGTCCATTTACAAGTTCGTTCTGGGTCTGAACGAAACCGGAGGCACTTTCCTCGCATATCCATCGATCTCCAAGCACATCTGGACGACCACCGACTGATTCTCTCATCTTGGGTGTACATCCCAATCAAGATCATCAGTAATCACCCAAACGATGTGAAGACTTCCGGTCTTCAACCACCGTCTTCATCTTCGACACTACGTCGAAACAGTTATTCAGAATGGGATAAACCCGGTCTTTCTGAATAACTCGCGTATATATTAAACAAGTGTTACACAAACACAACATACGCCTCCTTCCAATTCAGAATATTCTTTGGGAAAGGTTCTCATTAATTTTATCAAAGATAAATTCTTTTAAATTTATTATTTAATCTTCTTTTGAATATCAATTCAAACTAGTCGGGATTAGCGAACCACACCGAAGTAATCATTGATTTTATTTCCCAATCCCAACCTATTCGTCCCATGAAGTAAAACTAGTCCTACTTCATATCTAACACCACGGTGTTATCAGTAAATTCAATTACCATTTCACATTCAAATCTAATTAAAGATTTAGCTATCGCCTGGAGCAAAACTGGTGATACTCCATTCTCGATCATTTCAATCTAATAAAGATTCATTAAAACTCCACTTAGTTTTAATCTTCACAGAAATCAATATCCTGTCTTTAATTGGGTTAAAGAACCAATGTCTTTTAAAACACGGCCCACAATAAACCCAAAATCACATTCATTAATTATCGGGTTAAAGAACAAGTGTTATTTAAAACACTGTTCACGATAAACCCAAAAATCAATACCAGTTCAATTCCAATTAAATATTATTTAATTGGCCCACTTCATTAAATCTAAATAAAAAGATTTAATCTTTTTTTCCAACTGGGCTTAAGAACAGAGTTAATGAAGACACCATTCACGACAAACCCAAATCACATTTGATATTAAATACAAGGCTCTGAATAGAAAATATACCGGCTTATATTCAATATCAAATTCTACGACCAACAAATATCGTATTGGAAATAACGATATTAATATATCTTTCAAATTTCCCAAACAATATCTGTATAATCACGAAATCCAACATCGAAATATTCCAAAGACAATTTCGATTCAAATCCATTCCAATTCAATTATTGGAAATTCTGGTTATATTTCAAAACCATTTCAAACTCACTTTATTTATTTTAAAAATAAATAAATTACTATTCTAGTTCAAAACTAGTTCATTTCGATAAAATTCTATTTTTATCTTTTCAAATATGGAGTTTTTCATCCCAATTCTTCACAAATCATTTCTTATGATTTTACACAAATTATTGATATTTTTAATAACTTTATCAAGGCCCGTACAGTCGATTTCCATCAATAGCCATCAAACTACACTTACAGCGACCTTTTCCAAATTTGATTTGGACATAATTCCAAATCCAACCATTAGATTTCTAATTTCTAATATTCGTTAGAAAGCTCTTTTCGATACGAACCAACGGTTCCGGTTTTAGGAGAATCCAACGGTCGGATCTCCCGTAATATCCATTCGAAGTCAATGGTCGAAATTCGCGAACTGCCGCGGCGCGGCGCGTTCTATTCAGACCATTATATAATATATATATAATATATAATATATACTTCGTCAATTTCAATTCAAAACGTGCTTTATAAATCGTTTTAAATTCATTTTCAAAACGATTTCAACTTCATATTCAATTTCAAATCAAAATTGAATATTCCAATAAAAATTCTTTTTAAATTCATTTCAAATCGATTTCAATTCAAATTGATTTCTAATACAATTTCAGTTCGTTTTCAATTCAATTCAATTTCAATTCGAATTAATTTATATTCAATTTCAATTCGAATTCATTTCTATTCAATTTCAATTCGAATTCATTTCTATTCAATTTCAATTCGAATTCATTTCTGGTCAATTTCAATACGTTTTAAATTCAATTCAAAACGATTTCAATCTAATTCGAATTTGAATTCTATTCAGTTTCAGTTCGAATTTCAATTCTTTTCAAAATATCAGATTTTGAAATCACTTTCGATATTCATTAAAAAATGAATAAAATCGATATAAATATCGTTCACGTCAAAATGGCGTCAATCTAATCAACACGGCTTCATATATTTCTATTTCCAAATATTCTATTTCAGATATTTCTATTTCAAATATTTCTATTTCAAATATTTCTTTTTTTCAAATATTTCTTTTTCAAATATGGAATGAGGCCCAATCAATTACCATATAATGTTAATTATATGGATTTTCTACAACACATGTATACAATAACAACGATGAATAATCAACCATCATCCAAAGTGCATTCTACACCGTATAAGCATCAAATATAAATATTCAATGCTTAAAACAGTTTGTCAATCAATCGATCGACATACAACTAAACAATCGGGATTAGTGTACGTCAAATATCATCCCAATACCCGTGTGGGGTTACAAACAATCAAACACAGATTTTATTTGTGCAGTTGGGCGATGAGTAAAATTTATCGTCCCAATCAATATCAGTCAAATGTGTGTATATAAACAAATCGTCCGATTTGTTTATTTTTATTTCATTTCATATACACGTTAAAAATTCTATTTTTAACTATAAAATATTTTCAACTATATAATATTTTATTTTATTTCACATCACACCACACAATCAACTGCACATTAAAATCAAACAAACAAGCATACAAGCCGTCCATGGTCTGTGGACGACGGGTGTCGGGTGCTACTAAACACCGTCTGCATCCTAGTATATATTTATATAACTAGAAAAATAAAATTAAAGAGTGAGAAATTCTCACTGGTAGCTAATCCAGTACCACGACTCTTCTTTGTAGAAATCTTCGCCGTTCTTGCCTCTTGTCACTTTCTTTGCCCGTATTCTCTACATATATAAAAAATCACATTTTTATATTCTTGCTATGTATATAAAAATCATATTTTTGCTTCGCTATTCAATATATAAAAATCGAATTTTTACTTCGCTATTCAATATATAAAAATCGAATTTTTTACTTTGCTATTCAATATATAAAAATCGAATTTTGGTTCATATGAATTTCATATAAAAATATAATCTTTATTTTTCTCTTTATAAAAATGCTATCTTTCTCCATATAAAAATCAGAATTTTATCCTATCAAAAATCTTAACGCAAGTAGGAATTAAAGAAAAGAAAAATAATCAGAAACACTTACATTTTTTTTTCATTCGATTTGGGGTGTCGCAGTTTGAATTGACGAAAGGGGGAGGGAATCTGTGCGCGTCGGCCGGCAAAGGAGGAGGAGGGGAATCGGGTGGTCGAGGTTCGCTGATGCGGTGGGGTGCTCCGGGTGGTCAGCGGTAGGCAGTGGTGCCATGGCGGCGGCTAGGGCGTCGGTTTTAGGAGGGGTTGGCTCGAGGATCCGCGAAGGAGGGAGAAGGGGAGACTGCGGAGGAGAGGGAGGTCGGAGGCATGAGAGAGGGCGGTGGAGGGCTGAGCGATGGCGGCGCGATGAACGGAGGGGAGGCGACGCGATTTTCCCTCTTTCTTTTTTTTAATCTGAACGGTGTAAGGGAGAAGAGGTAATAGGGGGGTTTTATATAAATTATATATATTTAATTATTTATTGATTTCAAAAAACAACTTTTATTTTTGAACTCGAAATCGAACCCACCGCCTGTCGTCCATAGCTAATTACCCCCATTCTGAACACAATGGGGTATGTATCGTAAGCTGATTCGGCTGTTACAATCAGTTTTCATTTAAATCAAAGTATAATTCTTTGTATATTCAATTTAAACATACAATTCAAATTACCGAGGCCACATACTAACTCGAAAAATCCCAGAAAAATATTTTCTAGCTTCGTATTGACGATACGGTCCTAACAAAACTAGTTTCGTCGAATTATGAGACCGTTTGAAAAATGGCCATTTTCCAGTCGATTAAAATCAACTAAAACTGGTCAAACACGTTTTCCTTTGCCACGCTCACATATTGATTCGAAAAATTACAAAATTTGAAACCTAGCAATAACTTGACATCGCGGATCTAACAGAAGTGGTTTCGTCGAAATCCGAGGTCGTTTGCAAAATTTCCGTTTTTAAGGGCCTGAATTCTATAGCGACTATTCAGAATTTTCAACTGGACATATCTTTTGATTCCCGCTATGAAATTTCGATTTTTCGAATTCTTTGGAAAGATAGTCTCTTTTAGATTCTATTATTTTTGGTTTCACTAAAATCCGGTTTATTTTGAATCTTGTACATTCATTTGAAGTTTGAAATCGAATTATCGAACTACCGCGTCGTTTTCAATTCCTTTTATAAATATAAATAAATATTTATATTCTAACGACGAACTATATAAATATATTCGTTCGAATTCTATTAAAAATAAATTTCCCGTCGTTAATATTTAAAATAATTCATTTTAAATAATCAAAATTCGCAAAAATTGCCAAAATAAAAATTTTAAACTGGCCCAGATTTCCGGGTTATTACAGATAAATTCATTTTATCATAATCTTTTTATTCACTCTAGTTTAAAGTAAAGTGATATTTTAATCCTATTCTTTTATTTATATCCAAAATGTAATAAAAGTGTAACTTCTTAAACTATACTTTTTACTTGTATCTAAAAATGCAAATAAAAGGTAATATTTTAATTTATGATTCATTTGCATCAAAGAATGCAAATAAAAATAGAACTTTTAATTTCATGTTTTATTTGCATTAAAGAATGCAAATAAAATGCAACTTCTAATTCAATATTTTATTTGCATCAGGGAATGCAAATAAATATGCAACTTTCAATTTCATAGTTTATTTGCACCGAAGAATGCAAATACAATTTCAACTTTTAATACGGTAGTTTATTTGCATCAAAGAATGCAAATGAAAATTCGTCTTTTAAATACAGTGTTTATTTGCATCAAAGAATGCAAATAAAAATTCAACTTTTGAATACGGTGTTTATTTGCATCAAAGAATGCAAATAAAAATATAATCTTTTACCTACGATGTTTATTTGCATCTAAATATGCGAATAAAATACAATCTTTTAACTATGTTGTCTATTTGCATCTAAATATGCAAATAAAATATAATCTTTATTAAATGTTGTTTATTTGCATCTAAATATGCAAATAAAATATAGTATAATAAAATCTTTGTTAAATGTTGTTTATTTGCATCTAAATATGCAAATAAAATATAATCTGTATTGAATGTGTTGCTTGAAACTTAATTTACCAACAAAAATGTAACCTTTTAAATCAGATTTTTATTTCTATCCAGTATACAAAAATAAAAATGTTATATTCATTCTGGTGTTTTTTGTTTGCATTTAAAATGCAAGCCAAATGTAATTTTAATTCTAATGTTTTGTTTGCATCTGAACTTGCAAACAAAAAATATGGATTTAATTCTAATGTTTTGTTTGCATCTAAAATTGCAAACAAAAACATGATTTTAATTATTTCAATGCATATTTGCGTTAGAGAATGCAAATAAAAGAATATTTTATATTTCAAAGTGTATCGCATAAAGAATGCAAATAAAAGAACATTTTATATTTCTATGTATATATTTGCATAAAAGAATGCAAATAAAAGAACATTTATATTTTCTATATATATTTGCATAAAAGGATGCAAATAAAAGATCAAGTTATATTTCTATGTATATTTGCATAAAAGAATGCAAATAAAAGAACATTTTATATTTCTATATATATATTTGCATTAAAGAATGCAAATAAAAGATCAATTTATATTTCTATGTATATTTGCATTAAAGAATGCAAATAAAAGAACATTTTATATTTCTATATATATATATATATTTGCATAAAAGGATGCAAATAAAAGATCAATTTATATTTCCTATTCCAAATCAATGATTTTACAAAATGATTTATTTTTATCGATTTGGAAATTCTAATCCAAATCAATAACTTTTCAAAATGATTTATTTTTATTCAACACACACAGATCTGTGTTTATACATCACCAATCAACAAATAAATCATCCACAATCACATCACAGCAGATCTAAGACATATACAAACAATATTTACATAGCAAATAAATTAAATAAATTAATTAATTTAAAAGAAAGAGAAATCTCACATCGATCGGTTTTCAGAAATCATTCATGTTCAAATTTGGCTGAATTTTCAAAGTGCTCTATTCTGGTCATGGACAGTTCCATCGCGTAGATCTTGGAAAGACGATTCCAACGGATCCGACCTTGTTAAATTCTGATTTCGTATGTGGAAGTTATCAGTGTTTAAAGATTAGAATTTAGATTATATATAATAAAATAAAAAAACAAATCAGCCACTACAGAAATGCCACCTCACCACGTTCCCATCTTTCTTCCTCATCGCATGTCTTCTTTCAAGGAAAGCGCCGAACCCATACCTCCTCCCTTTCACTCCAAATCGCACCACCCCTGAAGCGCCGAACACCGATCAACATCAGCCACCAGAAGCGCCTCAGCTTGCTCCTCCTTCACCGTGAAGGGCGCCCCGTTCAAAGGTCCCTGGTGGCCAGAAAACACCCCTAACCGCCGCGCCTTTGGGTGCTCGAACCGAGAAATCTGGGATGTTAAAACTCATCTTATCCGTTCAGATTGTAGATGACTCCATGCTCTTCAATTTTTGTTTTGGTTTCATATGATTTTATTGCGTAAATGGAGAGAAAAGAAGGATTGAAATTCGGAGTTGTATGGCCATTGATTCATGAAGGTG
Source organism: Allium sativum (assembly GCA_030737875.1). NCBI lineage: Eukaryota > Viridiplantae > Streptophyta > Magnoliopsida > Asparagales > Amaryllidaceae > Allium > Allium sativum. The sequence continues at coordinate 740,547,796 of CM060916.1, read as the reverse complement.
GCGGTTGGTCTAATAGAGGATTAGGGTTTTGAGGTCTTTGATTAGTGTATTTTATAATATTTTAATGTAAATTTTACAATTAAATCCATACATCTTAAACCAATCCGACTTCAGCCCAATGAAGGATGTTCCTATGAAAATACCCCCGTTCCGGATGTAATGAGCTAGGTCCCGTCAGCCCAAACGAAAGTTTTCAATGTGTTTTTCTCAATTTAATATATAAATAATTTAATTTGATCGTGCATTTAAATTCACCGGGGCCACATACGGACTCTAAAAATTCCAGAAAAATTATTTCTAGCTATGTTTTGACGATATGGTTCTAACAAGACTAATTTCATTGAATTCTGAGACCGTTTGAAAAAATGGCTATTTTTAATATTAAAATATATACAAATTCTATAGCGACTATTCTGAATTTTAAACTGGGCATAACTTTTGATTCCCGCTATGAAATTTCAAATTTTTGGATTCGTTAGAAAGATATTTTTAAATAGATTCTAATATTTTTGGTTTCACTAAAACCCGTTGAATTTTGAATCCGGTACATTCGGTCAAAGTTCAAGTTTGACTTTTCAAACTACCGCGTTATTTCTAACTCCTTTTATAATTAAAATTAAAATTTTCGTTCTAACTTCGATTTAAATAAATTTTCTCGTCGTTATTATTTAAAATAAATTGTTTTAATTATTAAATTTCTAAAATAAAATTTTTAAATTGGTTTAGAATTTGCGGGTTGTTATAGTACTATTCTACTACATCACATGCAAAACAAAATATTGATATTTGAATAGAATACTTATATTGCACAAGAATTTAAATATTCAAGTAGTATTTTATTTCAACATTTCAATAGTACATATTTTCTAACTCCACTATTGTGCATCTCAGTGACTTATTATATTCAGCTTTCACTACAACACTCAATGTTCACTCAGTTACATTTTAGTGTCATATACAATTTCATTTACATAATTTTCCTTACTACATTTCTCTCGGCTCACTCTGTTACTGTCACTCACTCATATATAGTAACACTCACTTACACAACTTCTCTTCAGTCAGTCCAGTCATCTACATACATGTCACAGAAATACACACAGTAAACTGCAACAGAAATAATTTTAAATTCTAGCAAATATAATTTTATTATAAATTTTATTTTCCTCTGAATTTTGGTGTGTTTCTCATCATATTTCTTAACTTGGTCAGATATTTATATACATTCATCTGTGTCTAGACTGCTTGTGATATTCACAGTGATTCAATGTAAATAACACAAGGTAGACAATGTCTCTAGTGCTCATATATATATATGCATATATATATATGTGTGTGTGTGTGTATGTATGTATGTATTCTACAAATAAACAATACATGTATACACATACATGTGTGTATATATACACGTATATTTTGTGCAGGGGCTATATAGTCAAACATTGAAATAAAATGGGAAAAATATATCAAGTTTGATATGTTTAGGTGAAGCTTGACAAAATATGCATGCTGCAAGTATCCATGAACACACAAGTAAAACAATACAAGGAATGGCAAAACACAAAGTACAAACACACACACACACACGCACACACACACACATATATACACACACACGTCTATGTATGTGTATATATATACATATACATATGTATGTATATGGGAGAATACACATGGCAATACAAATCATCCCAGAAGCATGGTTGAAAAAACACAAAAATACATGCACAAGTCAAAACTGGACTGTCAAAACCAAGTCTGGAAAAAAGCCCAAAGTGATCAAAGAATGGACACAGTAGTACCATGTACACAGGTGGATGCAGCAAGCATCATGAACTTCAACAGTGAAGCAAGACACAATAACATGGCTCAACCCAATACAAGTCGGTGTGCAAAGAAAATATGCAGCGGAGAGTCAATGACAAACATAATGGTCAGTGCAGAAATTTTTAAAAGGGTCAAGGCAGTTACATATGCCAACAGAAAGAGGTGCAACGGTTTGCACAAATATAGCAAAACAAGACAAAGCAAAAGTCAAAGATTATGAGTACATGGATGGAAATAAAAAGCAACAAGGAGGATGGTCAAGTCGACATGTGTATATATATACATGTTTATATATGACTGTATAATCAGCATAGCAATATACAATGGTTCAATAATGGCCAACAAACTTCAAATTGCACAAGAATTTTGGGAAGCAGCACATACAGATGCAAATTGTAAACACCCGGAAATTTGAATACTTTATCTTTGAATATCGTAACTATTTGAAATAGGTAATTTTTATTCTAATCCACGATATTAGTAAGTTAATCCACCCTATTTTATAGGATCGTTGACTTTTACTAAAATTTAGATTTTAATCAGTGTATCCACAAAAAAACGTACTTATTTTCTCTTTTTCTCAGTCTTCTTCTCTGTGTTTTTCGTCATCTACTTATTTCCGGAATCCTAACATCTAAATCCAATCTTAAGCGGAGTAAATCAACGTAATAACAGCAAGTAGTTTGTTTAATTTTTTTTGAAGTTGATTAATTGTATACAGAATTGTATTTTTTTTAATATCACCATTATCACATATAATTGTAGTTAGCTATCTTTAGAAATCTTGAAAAAATTGTACATTAGTAGGATATCATTTTATTCAAATATTGTAATACGAGTATAGGCTGTTTGGGTAACATTCACTATCTAGACCCCCTAAGTAGTTATACTCTTAAATAATTATAATATACAATTTTCTCTTTTATTGATTTGTTAGTATTGTTTAATTACTTGTTATTTGTCTAATATATAGATCTTGAATTTGATTTTAGTTCTTATTTATTGTTGTTGCTCAGTGCAATTGGTGATATATCTTTAAAATATTATGCTATTTGAAAACATTTGAGGTGAACTCCTCTACCGGAATCTTGATCTTAATTTTTATTTTCATAATCATCTACTACCATATCATGTCTGATCGTGTTCAGAGATAATTAGTGAACTAATAATTGTATCTAACTGATTGCTTCTTTTCTGAATTCAAGTGCTATCAACTCTATTTTTAACACTTATTTATTTGTTACTACTTTATCAAATGGGAGGGACAATTCAGCACAAATAATTGTGAAATAAAGCAGAGCTATGAAAGAAGGAGCACAAAATTGATTGTTAGCAATATAATAGGGTGAAATCTTTAAGTTAATACACCCGTGGATTAACTTACAAAATAGTCGTGGATTAACTTATTAAAGTAAAATGGTGGATTAACTTATTAAAACCGTGGATTAGAATAAAAATTACCTTTGTAATATTGTTAGATGTTATAAATATGATTTTATAACCTTGTTAAACATCATTTAATTGGTAACTAATGATGATTGACTCATTTTGGAAAATTGTTTACAAAAATATATTTTTTGGCAATATTGATAAAATGACCAAAAATCGTTTTATCAGTACATAGCTATTTTCTAAGTAAAAGTTGTTGAAAATCTAAATGAGTGTCTAATTATACATTAGGAAAGTAATTAGCTAACAAAAATATTTTTGGTATTTATGATTAATTAAATATTTTGATGATCTCATCATTTAAAAAAATGGGCATTTAAGGAAAGTTTTTCTATTTGGGTTTATAAATAAGTGCTTAATAATTCAGATATGCTTATTTTCATTAACTAAAAAAAGGAATTCATTTCCTAGTTTTGTTTACTTAAAAAAATAATTTGATAAAGAACTAAAAATATGATTGAGTTTCAACGTTCGGATTTACAACTTATCGTTGAACTGAAGTTGTTGTAGATCGTTGCAACGTTGTTTGATACATTTATATATGTGCACATACATGCCTACACACACACACAGATATATATATATATATATATATATGTATGTATGTATGCATAATTAGTCACATCAAGGGTTTAGAAAATATCTTAAGTGTATGCATATAAGCTCCTTATATGTATACAAATGGAAGCTTAATTCTTAAGCTTTGAAAAAGCAAACTTACCATCATCTTACACACCTCTCAAATCACCTTACCCACCTCTCACATCACTCAATAATGCATTAGGTTTTTAAGGGTATTTTGGTCTTTTTCCATTCACATTCCTAAGACTATATAAAGGAAGGCATACCCTTAGGAATATCTACACAATTTCTTTTCTTCTTCTTAAGCTATGTTAATGACTTCTTCATGAGTAATGGTGGTGGTGGAGGAGGAGAGGCATTGCCTTGGTTTGGAAGCGCTAAAAATTGGATCTTTAGGCTAGTGCTGATGAAAGGAAGTGGTTCTTTTGTTTTTATGACTTTGTGCTTGGTTAGGTATGGATTTAAGTTATCTCTTAGTCATAAATTGTTTATATATATGTTGTGTTTGGAGTATAAAGTTTAAGCGACATTAAGTAAGTAAAGTTATTAACTTTAGAACCTTTTGCTTTTGAAAGCAAATGACAACTTTATATTATGTAGTATATCTTATTCTAAACCTTGCCATGTTTAATTACCTAACTAGAAAGTAATCAAAATGCATAACTCTAATAATCCGACGAGTGGGCTTATCTGTTTCTGAGATTCGGTTCGAGGTGCTTAAACTAAGGAGATGTTCAGGAGCAACCAGTGCCCTGGCTCACCTGGCCTCATCCTGGACGAGGAATAGTTAAGTTAATAATGTCGAAAATGAGTTAAGTATACGAATAATGACAAATGTTGTTTTATTTATTGATTTTCATTTATCGTTAGTTATTATTGCCTGATTTATTATGTGATTAACACTCGACTAGTTTATGAGCAAGTATGCTTTTATATTTAGCATTGGGTTGGGTAGAAAATATTTGTGCGCTAATGTCTTGTGATCTATTTCACGATTTGACTGAATAAGTTTGACGACAATATTGATTCATTTAAATTATGAACGTACATTGAATTGAATGATTTTTGAAAGATTGTTTTCATAAAACAATTTGAAATGAAATGTTTTGTAACAACCCGTATTTCGATAACATGATTAAGACGAGAATCAAGGCAGAATTTAATTTTAATTTCAGAATCAAGTTAAACGGGCTATGCCATTGCGTTCGTCTCGGAAAAATACGCGAAATAGAGTCCGAGTTTTCGAAAATCGGAGTCCGTATGACCCAATTAAGGCCCAACGAAGTTTTCAGAAAATTTCTAAGTAAAAACAGATTTCAAATTCAAACTTGAATTTGGAAAATTGGGCCAGATGGGCCAGGCGGGAAAAGTTCCCGCCACAGTACCCAAGTCGACAGCCCTGTCGACTTGGGAGTCGACTTGGTCTGACCAAGTCGACAGCCCTGTCGACTGGGCTGTCGACCTGGCTCAGACGAGCAGTCTTGCCTGGTGCACCTGTTTCTATCTTGGCTAGGTTTCTGGGCCTGGTTTGAAATCTGACGGTTCAGGTTGGTCCTAGGGTTAATCTAAGGGTCCTAACTAGTCTAATCTTCTATAAATAAGCCCCTAACCCTCCCCTAAACCCTCATTATTCACTCATGTAACTAAACTATGGCCAAATTTCTACTCTTATGGCCTCCACTCAACTATCCTAGCCTCCACTTCATTTCTATGAGAGGTTTCATGATCATGAGAGTATTAGAGAGTCCTTATGTTAGTATGAGAGCTTCTCAAGTTGATTTCAAGACAAGCTTTGATCTTTGTTCATAAAGGTGGTGTTTTTAGTGGTTTGGAGCATCCATCTTTGGGTTTTTGGGTGATCGCATGCATAGGCTTCATCACAAGCTTTAGTTTAATCGATTTAGGCCTTCATAGCAATGTAAGCCCTTCCCTACTCTTAGATATTAACCATGAAGTTAAATGTTCATGTTGAAAGTTTGGGTTTGATTAATTAGAATGATGCATGCTATCATGTTATGCAAGTTTATGAAGTCATTATCTTGATCTTATGAGCTAAAAGCCACAACCTTTATGTTGAAATGTTGCATTATGCAACATGAGAATCTTCATAATCATTATGTCAACTTGCATATGAAGTCATAATCCGTATATGATGATATATGCGAGTTTCTAGCCATCATTCCATGTCTTTTGTCACCATGATTCGCTTATGTGCCAAGTTTGGGTTTATGCATGTTTTTGAGGCTTAAGAATGTAACATGCAAGCTAATGAACACATTTGTGCCTCATTTGCCACCATGATTAACTTGTGGCTTAATACCCATTTTTGTCATTCCTTTGCCAAGTCTCTTCTTTTAATCCATTACGTTGTTGCGAACGTATATGCGAGTTTAAAAGCGTTGGGTTATGTTATGGGTAATTTCTAATGACATGAAAATACAACTTGAAAACATGGCTTGAAATATAACATGGAAGTTGACATGTAAGTATGCATAAAAACATAAGCTTGGGAATTTACCTATTAAGTTAGGTCTACCCTTTGGGAATTTACCTATTAAGTTAGGTCTACCCAAATGCTTGAAAAACTTGTAACATGTTTTGGAAACATGATGAACATGACACTTAGATAATATAAGTGTGGCCAACTCGAGGTTGGGTTGAGTTTGCAACGTAAAACTACCCGGAACTGACCGGCCTAATTAGTAGTTGCGAACAATAGGACCCAATGTGAGAAGTTGGTCATGTTGTGCTTGAACCCGAGGTTAGACCAAGTTGTGGTGTAAAGCTACCCGGAACCGACCGGCTTAACTAGTAACCACAACAAAGTCTAATGTGAGAGGTTGGGGTGCATTAAGTAATTAATGCCACATGATAGGGTTAAGTTAATTTGATTAATGACTCTTAACCAAATATGACATGGATAAATGGGTTAAGTAAATTGGTTAGGCTAATGATACTTAACAAAACATGACAAGGTTGGGTAGGTTAAGTGATTTGATTTGCCTAATGACGCTTAACCATTTTTATACGACTAGTGGACGGGGATTGAGTTAACCAACACTTAATCAATCCAACATGATAAGTTGGCAAGGTTAAGTAAGTTTTCTTAATGACACTTAACCAAAAGATACAATTAATGGATGGGGTTAAGATTAGACTCAACTAGTCTAAACACGATTATCGGATGGGGTTAAGTTAGCTTAGACTTAATTAATCCCACTGGGTAGTTTAAAGGGGGTTAGGTTAAACACTTAACTAATATAACCCGTTAATTTGATATGGTTAAGTGACCTAAACTTAGCCAATATAACCCGTTGATTTGATATGGTTAAGTGACCTAAACTTAGCCAACATAACCCGTTAATTTGATATGGTTAAGTGACCCAAACTTAACCAATCTAACTCGTTAATTTGATGTGGTTAAGTGATCTATACTTAACCAATCTAACTCGTGAATTTATGGAGGCTAAGTTAACCCGTACTTAACCAATATAACGTGAAGACATGATAAGGCTAAGTCACGAATCGCTTGAATACACTTGACCGGTTTGACTAAGCAATTTGATAGGGTCAAGTTAATATATACTTAACCAACTTGTAGGGCTAAGTCTTGAACTTAAATACTTAGCCAATCTTGACGTGATTCGTGGGCGGGTTAAGGCATGGACTTGAATGATAACACTTAACCCAATAAGACAAACCCTAGTTAGAGGAACTAGGTAGAGACTCGTGGTTAATCAAGGATAACGGGAAAGGAAGCTAAGTGGTAAACCTTAGTTAAGGGTAACTAAGTAATAATTCTTAGCTAAGGACATAGGACTAATTCACAAAACGATGAGTAACCTGATACGGTAGGTCATCGCTTAGTATACGAGGGGGAGCAAGTTATCTGACTTGGATAAAAGCTCCAGCGCACTGGGTGCCGAAGTGGAAGCTTCGGGGGACGTGAGGATATTCTTGGGATCCCTCTGTGGGCTGCCAGGTAATTATACTAGGCCCATGAGAGGTTAAGGTCTGCGTTAGAAGGACCAAGAGTATGCCTTGGTTGCTATGCGAGCGACCTAAAGACTGGGATGGATTAGCGTGGAGTCGACGATTCTTGGTTTTTGCCCTGGATAGCACATCGCCGACTACCTACCATCTTTAGTCAATCGTGTACGTATGGAAAGGCAGGGAACCCCCAACAGACCATGTGCTTGCTATCGAGTCATGGGTGAGGTTGGCCCGTAGGAAAGTGGGCTATAGTGGGGCCGTGGAGTGGTTCTTATACATGATTTTTCTTGGATTGCCTTTCAATAGTTGAGGGAGGGGTCACGTGGGACCATAGCCACGGGTACAAAAACAGACCTTGATATCTGCATCGGCAGACGATTTAAAGCTCCCCACCGAGTTCCGTATTTCTTGATTTGCCCTGGCACGGAACTCGGATGGCACATTGGGGAACATGTGCATCTAGACATGGAAAACGATTCACGATACATACGTGGGATCAAGGGCGCGATTGACGGGTGGCGTAATCCCTAGTGGTCCTAGGTGGCCAAGACCCAAACCGAGACACGAAAACATTCATTAGGTAGCATAATCCCTAGCGGTCCTAGGTGGCATAAATCCTAAGTGGACGCGCGATAGTTCATGGTAAGGAAACACAACTAGATCAAGGGTTGCAGTCCAAAACAACTCCAAGGATAAACCGTTTACATGAGAAAGCCCGTACGGCCTACGGCAAAGGACTGGACTTATACATGGAAAGAAACATATGAGTTGAGTAACCTATATATGCGGCATATTAGGTTGACATGGACCATTACACGACTTTTGAGTAAGGGTCATTCACGGATAACACGTAATACAGTTGGGATACTAGTACGGTAGGTGCAGAGCAGGCATACAGGATAGATACATGGGACGTTATACGTGATAGATATCTTGGGGATATTATACTTGATAGAAACCTGACGATGTGATACCTTGTTTTATCTTGACATCGTAATTTATCATGACACCTTAGTTTACCTGAGTTCAGTAGTTCATCCTGTTATTTTGATTTAGCTTATCTATCTTGTTATCATGCTTATGTTCATCTCAGTTTCTCATGTCAGTTAACTTTACTAGTTTTTATGCTAATAGTAGATAGGGCTTACTCAGTCTTTTTGACTGACCCGTTTTGTTTCGCCTCTTTTCTTCCGTTTCCCCCCTCCCCCCCAGGTTACAGGGAGGAAATACTGTTGTTTAGTTCGGACTTCTTCTGCTTGAAGGTCATCATGGATGGCTTGGACTTTCCTTGGCTATGGCTACTTTACTGCTTTATCTTGGGGAATAATTTATGAAAAAGTCTTTATGCTTCTTTATTATTGCAAGACAGGTTTTGATATACTCTGATGTAAAAGGCTTTAGACCTTATTTATTCTTGTTATGAAAGTTTGATTTCAGTTCCGCTATTTTATATATGTTCTGTCTTGTAATATTTCTATGCATGTTTACCAATAATACTCCTCCAAACCTAGTGCATTACCTTTGTGAGTGACCCTAGCGGAGGTGGGGTGTTACATGTTTGATTTCAAAGAAATTAGAAAATATTTGGGAATAAATATTTGAGAGATAGTAAATGGTTTATAAAAAGATGTTTTATAAATGAAGAGAATCTCGATGGCTTAAATCCCGTTGTTTAAAATGATTCAGAAAGACAATAACACTATGATTTGAAGCTAGTTGTGATTATTATTGTGAAATGATTTACCACTTCGTGATACTAAATGATTTATTGTGTTATCGAGATTCGGGTAACCCGTGACTAAAAACTGGGTATGGGGTTTAGAAGACCCTTAAAGGTGGTCTACTCTTGAATGTTGGAGAGACAGTATTATTTATTTATGGAGGTGGCTAGTACCCAGTGGCCTTGTTATCGGGAGAAACCTCCCGATCTGATAGCATATATGTTGATATGCTTGTGTAACAACCCGGAAAATCAGAACCAATTTAAAAATTTTATTTTGGCAATTTTAATGAATTTTGAATATTTAAAATGATTTATTTTAAATAATAACAACTAGAAATTTATTTTGAATCGAATTGGAACGTATATATTTATTTAAATCGAAATTAGAATATAAATATTTATTTTAATTCCAAAAGGAATTAGAAATGGCACGGTAGTTTGAAAATTTGATTTCAAATTTCAAACTAATGTATAGGATTCAAAATAAACCGGATTTTAGTAAAACCAAAAATAATAGAATTTATTTGAAAATATCTTTCCAACGAATCTAAAAAATCCAAATTTCATAGCGGGAATAAAAAGTTATGCCCAATTGAAAATTCAGAATAGTCGCTATAGAAATATAGCCCTTAAAAATGGCGATTTTGCAAACGACCTCCGTTTTCGATGAGACCACTTTTGTTGGATCTGGAATGTCAAGTTATTGCTAGATTCCAATTTTCATAATTTTAGGGATCAATATGTGAGCGTGGCCAATTTAAACGCGTTTGACCAATTTCAGTTGAATTTAATCGACTGGAAAATGGTCGTTTTTCAGACGATCTTCAAATTTGATGAAATTAGTTTTGTTAGGTCCGTATCGTCAATACGAAGCTAGAAATATTTTTTTTGGAATTTTTAGAGTCTATACGTGGCCCCGGTAAATTAAAATATACTTTAAAATCAAATTTGAATGTTATATTAATTTATATTTTAAATTTAATGGAAACTGATCATAACGGTCGAATTGGCTTACGGGACATATCCCATTGCGTTCGGAATGGGGGTAATTAGTTAAGGACGATAGGCGGTCGGTTTGATTTAAAGTTCAAATCGATTAACGATTATTTTTGGAGTTAAAATGAATCAAAATAATAATACAAATATTTATATATTATCTCCTACAACCCTAAATCCCTTATTCATGTTTACTGCCCCCAAAATCAAACCCCACCTCCGTCGCCCCTCGAAATCACCGCCGCCACCCACGATCTAGCCACCGCGCCTCCCCTTTGTCGTCGTGCTTCCCTCCTCCTTCCTCTCCTCCCTCTCCTCTGTAAACTCGCAAGCCATACTCCCCCCCCCCAAAACCCACCAACCCGCCAGCGCCGCCCCGACAGCTCCACCGCCGCCACCTGTAAGCCCGGCACCGCCATCTCAACAACTCCCCCCCCCCCCCCCCCCCCGCTGAAACCTGTAAGTAGTTTTTCTTTCTTTTTTATATTAAAAGAATTATTTTTAAATGATAATTCTTTAAATGAATGGTTTAAATTAAAAATAGGATTTTTATATATTTCAATGGTATAAAAAGTTTAAATTTTTATATGTATAAAGATTTGATTTTTATAAAATGAAAAGGTTCGCTTTTTGTAAATAAGAAGATTGAATTTTTATGATGTAAAAGAATAGATTTTTGTTAGCGAAAAGAATAGATTTTTGTTAGCGAAATGAATAGATTTTTGTTAGCGAAAAGATTAGATTTTTTTATGGAAAGATAACATTTTTAAAACAATGAACATCAATATAAAAATTTGATTTTTATTATATGAAAGACGAGATAAAAATTGGATTTTTAGTATATGAAGAGATTTATAAAAATGTGATTTTTACATACATAACAGTAATATAAAAATGTGATTTTTATATAGGTTGCGAAGTAATAATATGATTTATATATATAATAACCATATAAAAATATGATTTTTATAGAAAAGGTTTAGAATAAAAATATGATCTTTATAATGTAAACATCATGTTAAAAATATGATTTTTATAAAGAAAGCGTGGAAATAAAAATGTGATTTTTATTTATAAACATCATTGTTTAAAATGTGATTTTTAACATAAAACCGCGTGAAACAGATTTCGATGGAATCGACTGGAATCGAGTCCAAATCCGAACTGTTCAAAAATAAAGAATGGAGGAGTGGAACCCAAAGGTGAGAACTCTCTCACTGAATTCTTTGTATAGTTATTTATTTTATAACTGCAATATATGAATTGCTCCCCGTCGTCCACAAACCATGGACGACTTGTTTGGTTGTGTGTTTGGATTGATTTGTTTGTGTGAATTCGGTTTGTGATGTAGGACGAAAAACAAAATTATTCATTTGTTAAAATAAATATTTTATCGTTAAAAATATAATTTTTAACGTGTATATGAAATAAATAAATATTCATTTACAAATCAGACGATTTGTTTATGTACACCCATTTGACTGATATGGATTGGGACGATAAATTTTACACGTCGCCCAACTGCACAGATAAATCTATGTTTGTGGATTGAAACCCCACACGGGTGTTGGGATGATATTTGACGTACACTAATCTCAACTGTTTAGTTGTTGTCAATCGATTGGTTGACAGGCTGTTGTAAGCATTAAATATCTATATTTAACGCTTATACAGTGTAGAATGCACTTTGGATGATGGATGATTGTTGATTATGGTTGTTATATACGTGTGTTGTATAAAATCCATATAAACAACATTATATGGTAATTTACTGTGTCGGATTCCAGTTCAGAAAGAATGAATATTTTAAAATAATATTCAGTAAAGAATCAAAAGCTAATTTTGATGTCCGATTTGGGGTGGACACGAATATATTTAAATATATAAAGCCGTATTGATTAGATTAACGCCATTTTGACATGAACGATATTTTTATCGATTTTATTCATTATTATAATGAATATCGAAAAGGAAATGATTTCAAAATCTGATATTTTAAAAATATTATCATTTATATATTATAATGATAAGGAATATTCAAATTTGATTTAAAATTTGAAATGAAGTTGAAATCGTTTTTAAAACGAATTTAAAACGATTTATAAAATACGTTTTAAATAGAAATCGACGAAGTATATAATATATATATATATACACATATATTTAATGGCCTGAGTAGAATGTGCCGTGTCGCGGCAGTTCACGAATTTTGACCATTGACTTCGAATTGATATTACGGGAGATCCGACCGTCGGATTCTCTAAAATCGGAACCGTTGGGTTCGTATCGAAAAGAGCTTTCTAACGAATACAAGAAATTTGGAATCTAACGGTTGGATTTGGAATTGTGTCGAAATCAAATTCGGAAAAAGTTGTTGTAAGTGCAGTTCGATGGACGTTTATGGAAATCGACTGTACGGGCCTTGATAAAATTATTAAAAATAGCAATAATTTGTGTCAAATCATAATAAATGATTTGGAAAGAATTGGGATGAAAAATTCCATATTTGAAAAGATAAAAATATATTTTTATCGAAATGAACTAATTATTAACTAGAATTGTAATCCAATTATTTTTAAATAAATAAATTGGATTTGAAATGGCTTTATAATAACCAGAATTTCCAATATATGAATTGGAATGGATTTGATTCGAAATTATCTTCGGAATGTTTCGATATTTGATTATGTGATTATACGGACATTGCGGAGGAATTTGGAAGATATATATATATATATATATATATATATATATATATATCGTTATTCCAATACGATATTTGTTGATTTGAGAATTTGATATTGAATATAAGCCGATATATTTTCTATTCAGAGCCTTGTATTTAATATCAAATTGGTTTTTGGGTTTATCATGAATGGTATTTTAAATAACACTTGTTCTTTAACCTGATTAACAATGGAAAGTGATTTTGGGTTTGTCGAGAATGGTGTCTTAAATAACACTGTTCTTAAACCCCGTGTGAAAAGAACAAATTTTTTAATTGAGATTTAAAGAAGAATTACCAATTAATTGACATTTAATTGAAATTGAAATGGAAAGTGAATTGGGTTTATTGTGAACTGCGTTTTCAATGAAATGGGTTTTGGGTATGTCGTGAATGGTATCTTTAAAAATATCATTCTTAAACCCAATGGAGTTAAGAAGATTTGAAACTAACCGGAGGTTAGCTAAATTGAATGGTTTCCTGGGCATTGATCTAATGTTGGTTTCGGCCTTCGGGATTAATACCTAGGGAATTGTTCTTTTACTAATTTACGGTTAGAGACTGATGGATGTGATTTAGGGTTTATCGTGAACCGTGTTTGAAATGACATTGGTTATTTAACCCAGTTAAAGAAAGGATACGATTTCCCAAGTTATATAATCATTAATATTGATTTTGAGAAGATTAAAAACTGAATTGGTATTTTAATGAATCTTTAATTAGGTTGAAATGAGAATTTGAAAACTTAAATTATCAAATTTGGGAAAAGATCGAGAATGGAGTATTACCAGTTTTGCTCCAAATGATAGTTAAATCTTTAATTAGATTGAACGTGAAATGGTAATTAATATTTACCGATAACACCGTGGTGTTTGATATGGAGTATTACATGTTTTGCTCCAGGGAATGAATAGGTTGGGATAGAGAAATTAAACAAATGATTACTTCGGTAAGGTGCGCTAATCCCGACTAGTTTTGAATAAACCTTAATATGGTTTGAATTGATATCCAAAGGAAGATTAAAGAATAAATTAAAAGAATTTATCTTTGATAAAATTAATGGGAACCTATTCACAAATGATGTGAATATTTGAACAAAAGAATATTCTAAATTGGAATGAGGCGTATGTTGTGTTTGCGTAACACTTGTTTATTATATACACGGGTTATTCGGAAAGACCGGGTTTATCCCATTCTGAATAACTGATTCGACGATAAGTCGACGATGAAGACGGTGGTTGAAGACCGGAGGTCTTCACATCGTTTGGATGATTATTGATGTCTTGATTGGGTTGTACACCCAAGACGAGATAATAAGTGGTGATCATCCAGACGTACTTGGAGATCGACGGATATGCGAGGGCCTCTCTCCTATATTGGACATATGGGACGAGGAATAAGGTGCCTCTGGTTTCGTTCAGACCCAGAACGAACTTATAAATGGACTATGTGTCTGACATTGGATTTTATTCTGTGCTGATTGATCTCTATTAAATATACATCTGTTTGGTGGCGGAGAATTTATTCTCTTGCTTAACACCCTTCTCTGAGACGTACGAGCTCAGAGGTTATATATCGATAGACATCAGTCGCATGACATGAATTGCCTATGTGGCATGCCTGAGTGGCAAATGATCAAGGCTTCTGTTGAAAAACAGAGTCTTGTGGTTGATGATCAAAGCACGGCTTTAATATAGCATAGCTTTTTGTAGCATTAATTCGCGAGCCTCACACCCTGGTGTGAACCAAAAACGGGAGAAGGATCCAGGGAGAACATGCGTTTCTTTCTAGCTAGAGGTGGTGTCAGGGTTTTGCATGCCCTGACATTTTTATATTTTTACCTATGTGGTTGTTGGAATGGGAGGCACCTCGAACATATCGGTCACTGCGGTGGCGATGGATATTGAGTCATCTGGCTCATTTACGCCCCATAGTGTGGGGAAACGCATTGTTTAGGAATTATAATCCACTAACGTAAGTGTGGACCGGCCCTGTGGCTCCTAGGTGCAGTTGCGGCTGTTCCTGAGACATGGTAGGCTAGATTTTCTCGAAGCGGTAAGGACGATCCCTTGCCTTGGTTCAAGATGGAAATCTAAATTCCAATACGACATTTTACGGTTTTAGTTGTATACTATTGGCGACATAATGGCATGGGACGCTAATGCCTTCTATGATTGATACATTTATATTTGAAGTTGTTTTCATACACTTTACACTATAATAGTATCAAAATGATTTGTTTTAAACGTACCAAGCATGTTTGGCTATTATAAGGTAAAACCCTATCCTCCGGCTTGCGTTGCATTGTGTGATGGGACCTGGGTATTATAATAGCTTCATTTTTCCAAAAAGCATTGCGCTATTTTGTTATATGCACTAGTATTCTTGGGAGGAAACCCGTTCCGTGTTATACGGCATGGTCTCTTGATTTCCTTTATTTTAAAGTAAAGTTTTAAGTAACTATTTTAGTTCTCACACCAATCACATGACTGACTTGGAATTTATTGTTTTAACCTAAACTCTGGTTGCCCCTATTTTCCACACGGGCATCTAGTAGTTTTGGTTTTGCAGATTTATATTCACAGGATCCTGGTTTATAGCTGGAACGATATTCGGAAAGCTCTGAATCTGGTTATCTCTTTCAGTTGTGTTTTGTATTATTTTCCGCTGCATTGTAAATTGTACATCTTTGATATTTATCAAATGTATAATATTTATCCATACTCTGTATATTCTTGTATTCTGATGGAATTGTTGTAATAAACAATGAAATGCTCTTCTATTTGTGTTCTGATTTGTCGTGTTCTCAACTCAATCCGGACTTTCCTTCACGGGGAAGTTTAGGTCGCTTCATTTGGTATCAGAGCTTTGGTTTACAGAGCTCGAGAACAAGACACATTAGAACCAAATGAAAGAATTCATCAGAGAATGGATTCGTAATATCCAATGGGAATGACCCGTTAGAGATGGGATCTGTAGTATCCTAGAACGAGTATGAAGAGTATATTTTTAAAATGAAAACCACTTTTGTTTTGAAAATTTAAACTTTATTATACGTATTTGACTATTTTATTTTACATTGATTTGGACAATCAAGTATATAAAAATTTTGCATATACGTTTGATCTATGTGTATACGAAGTCTTAAATATACTGGATAGATATATAATCACACTCTAGTCGCCCGGGGATGATACTGGTAATTGTGATCACATTACCAATATTTGTTTTCGAGTTTCGGGAAGTGGGATATCTATATATTTCCAATAGACTGGTGTGAGAACCAAAAACTAGATATGGTTTATTGTTGTGATTTAGCATCAAAAACATGATTTTCCGTATATATATATATCAAAATTATGAATTTGAAACGATAATTCACTAATTGATTGCTGGTTGTGTTGTATGATTACTCATTTAAACCAACATGTGAATGGAAGGTGAATTAGTCCAAATTGAATCAAAATTTGAACTGACTTGAAAATTGATTGCAATTGCATGCATATACATGTATATACATTGAACAAGTCATAACAAGGAAGCTAAGAGAAGGAGTAAAATTGTATGCCCAACAAATAGGTACATGTTTACTAATTTATTGGGTTTGGATGATTTTATGAGCCGATTGGCTAGCCGCTTGGCCTTTTCTTTTTCTTTTTGAGATGAGAGGGCCTGTGTGGCGGTTTGCGGATTTTCCCGGTGCTCCCCGTACAAAAGAGGTTATGGCGAAATTTTTCAAAAATTTAGGGTGTTAGCCAAATTTTTGAAGAATTTGAAAATCCTTAGAAACAGAAAAGTTGAGGAATGAAAGCCAAACAGAAAGTTGAATTGATTAGTAAAACAACTTTCAGCTCCGTTCCTTTTCAACGACGAAAAGATTTTAAGTTGGGGAGATTGTAACAACCCGAAAAATCAGAACCAATTTAAAATTTTTATTTTGGCAAATTTAATGAATTTTGAATATTTAAGATGATTTATTTTAAATAATAACGACTAGAAATTTATTTTGAATCGAATTGGAATGTATATATTTAATTAAATCGAAATCAGAATATAAATAAATATTTTAATTCCAAAAGAAATTGGAAATGGCGTGGTAGTTTGAAAATTCGATTTCAAATTTCAAATGAATGTACAGGATTCAAAATAAACCAGATTTTAGTGAAACCAAAAATATTAGAATTTATTTGAAAATATCTTTCCAACGAATTCGAAAAATCCAAATTTCATAGCGGGAATAAAAAGTTATATCCAGTTGAAAATTCAGAATAGTCGCTAAGGAAATATAACCCTTAAAAACGGCGATTTTGCAAACGACCTCCGTTTTCGACGAGACCACTTTTGTTGGATATGAAATGTCAAGTTATTGCTAGATTCCAATTTTCATAATTTTAAGGATCAATATGCGAGTATGGCGAATTTAAACGCGATTGCCCAATTTCAGTTGAATTTAATCGACTGGAAAATAGTCATTTTTCAGACGGTCTTCAAATTTGACAAAATTAGTTTTGTTAGGACCGTATCATCAATACGAAGCTAGAAATATTTTTTGTGAAATTTTAAAGTCTGTACGTGGCCCCGGTAAATTAAAATATACGTTAAAGTCAAATTTGAACGTTATATTAATTTATGTTTTAAATTTAAAGGAAACTGATCGTAACGGTCGAATTGGCTTACAGGATATATCCCATTGCGTTCGGAATGGGGGTAATTACTTAGAAACGACAGGCAGTGGGTTTGATTTGGAGTTCGAATCGATTAACAATTATTTTTAGAGTTAAAATGAATTGAAATAATAATATAAATATTTATATATTATCTCCTAGAACCCTAAATCCCTCATTCCCGTTTATAGCCCCCAAAATCGAACACCCCCCCCCCCCCCCGTCGCCCCTCGAAATCACCGCCGCTACCCATGATCTGGCCACCGTGCCTCCCCTTTGGCGTTACGCTTTCCTCTTTCGTCCCTCCTCCTTCCTCTCCTCCCTCTCCTCAGTAAACCCACAAGCCATACTCCCCCCAAAACCCACCAACTCGCCAACGCCGCCCCGACATCTCCACAGCCGCCACCTGTAGGCACGACACTGCCATCTCAACAACTCCAACCCCCTCTGAAACCTGTAAGTAATTTTTCTTTCTTTTTTTATATTAAAAGCATTATTTTTAAATGTTAATTCTTTATATGAATGGTTTAAATTATAAATAGGATTTTTATATATTTAAATGGCATAAAAAGTTTAGATTTTTAGATGTATAAAGATTTGATTTTTCAAATATAAAAGGTTCGATTTTTATAAAATGAAAAGATTCGATTTTTATAAATAAGAAGATTGAATTTTTATTATGAAGAAGATTGAATTTTTACTATTAAGAAGTTTGAATGTTTATAATGAAGAAGATTGAATTTTGATAATGTAAAAGAATAGATTTTTGTTAGCGAAAAGAATAGATTTTGTTAGCGAAAAGATTAGATTTTTTTATGGAAAGATAAGATTTAAAAAAAAAAAGAACATCAATATAAAAATTTGATTTTTATTATATGAAAGGCGAGATAAAAATTAGATTTTTACTATATGAAGAGCATTATAAAAATGTGATTTTTATATACATAACAGTAATATAAAATTGCGATTTTTATATAGGTAGCGAAGTAAAAATATGATTTTTTTTATATATAATAAGCATATAAAAATATGATTTTTATAGAAAAGGTTTAGAATAAAAATATGATCTTTATAATGTAAACATCATGTTAAAAATATGATTTTTATAAAGAAAGCGTGGAAATAAAAATGTGATTTTTATTTATAAACATCATTGTTTAAAATGTGATTTTTAACATAAAACCGCGTGAAACATATTTTGATGTAATCGACTGAAATCAAGTTCAAATCCGAACCGTTCAGAAATAAAGAATGGAGGAGTGGAACCCACAGGTGAGAACTCTCTTACTGAATTCTTTGTACAGTTATTTATTTTATAACTGCAATATATGAATTGCTCCCCGTCGTCCACAGACCATGGATGACTTGTTTGGTTGTGTGTTTGGATTAATTTGTTTGTGTGAATTTGGTTTGTGATGTGGGATGGAAAACAAAAATATTCATTTGATGAAATAAATATTTTATCGTTAAAAATATAATTTTTAATGTGTATATGAAATAAATAAATATTCATTTACAAATCAAACGATTTGTTTATGTACACCCATTTGACTGATATGGATTGGGACGATAAATTTTACACGTCGCCCAACTGCACAAATAAAATCTGTGTTTGTGGATTGGAACCCTACACGGGTGTTGGGATGATATTTGACGTACACTAATCCTAATTGTTTAGTTGTATGTCAATCGATTGGTTGACAGGCTATTGTAAGCGTTAAATATCTATATTTAATGCTTATACAGTGTAGAATGCACTTTGGAAGATGGATGATTGTTGATTATGGTTGTTATATATGTGTGTTGTATAAAATCCATATAAACAACATTATATGGTAATTGACTGTGTCTGATTCCAGTTCAGAAAGAATGAATATTTTAAAATAACGGATATTTTAAAATAATATCCAGTAAAGGATCAAAAGCTGATTTTGATGTCCGATTTGAGGTGGACACGAATATATTTAAATATATAAAGCCGTGTTGATTAGATTAACGCCATTTTGACGTGAACGATATTTTTATCAATTTTATTCATTTTTATAATGAATATCGAAAAAGAAATGACTTCAAAATCTGATATTTTGAAAATATTATCAATTATATATTATAATGATAAGGAATATTCAAATTTGATTTGAAATTTGAAATGAAGTTGAAATCATTTTTAAAACGAAATTAAAATGATTTGTAAAATACGTTTTAAATGGAAATCGACAAAGTATATATTATATATATTTAATGGCCTGAATAGAACGCGCCACGCCGCGACAGTTCGCGAATTTCGACCATTGACTTCGAATTGATATTACGGGAGATCCGACCGTCGAATTCTCCTAAAACCGGAACCATTGGGTTCGTATCAAAAAGATCTTTCTAACGAATACAAGAAATTTGGAATCTAACGGTTGGATTTGGAATAATGTCCAAATTAAATTTGGAAAAGGTCGCTGTAAGTGCAGTTCGATGGCTGTTTATGGAAATTGACCGTATGAGACTTGATAAAATTATTTAAAATAGCAATAATTTGTGTAAAATCATAATAAATGATTTGGAAAGAATTGGATGAAAAATTCCATTTTGAAAAGATAAAAATATATTTTTATCGAAATGAACTAGTTATTAACTAGAATTATAATCCAATTATTTTTAAATAAATAAATTGGATTTGAAATGGTTTTAAAATAACCAGAATTTCCAATATATGAATCGGAATGGATTTGAATCGAAATTATCTTCGGAATGTTTCGATATTGGATTCCGTGATTATACGGACATTGTGGAGGAATTTGGAAGATATATATATCGTTATTGCAATACGATATTTGTTGATTTGAGAATTTGATATTGAATATAAGCCGATATATTTTCTATTCAGATCCTTGTATTTAATATCAAATTGGTTTTTAGGTTTATTGTGAACGGAGTTTTAAATAACACTTGTTCTTTAACCTGATTAACAATGGAAAGTGATTTTGGGTTTGTTGTGAATGGTGTCTTAAATAACACTATTCTTAAACCCCGCGTGAAAAGAACAAATCTTTTAATTGAGATTTAAAGAAGAATTACCAATTAACTGACATTTAATTGAAATGGAAAGTGAATTGGGTTTATTGTGAATTGCGTTTTCAATGAATTGGGTTTTGGGTCTGTTGTGAATGATATCTTTAAAAATACTATTCTTAAACCCAATGGAGTTAAGAAGATTAGAAACTAACCGGAGGTTAGTTAAGTTGAATGGTTTCCTGGGTATTGATCTGATGTTGGTTTCGACCTTCAGGATTAATACCTAGGGAATTGTTCTCTTACTAATTTACGGTTAGAGACTGATGGATGTGATTTTGGGTTTATCGTGAACTGTGTTTTAAATGACATTGGTTCTTTAAACCAGTTAAAGACAGGATACGATTTCCCAAGTTATTTAATCATTAATATTGATTTTTGGGAAGATTAAAAACTGAATTAGAGTTTTAATGAATCTTTAATTAGGTTGAAATGAGAATTTGATAACTTAAATTATCAAATTTGGGAAAAGATCGAGAATGGAGTATCACCAGTTTTGCTCCAAACGATAGTTAAATCTTTAATTAGATTTGAACATGAAATGGTAATTAATATTTACTGATAGCACCGTGGTGTTAGATATGGAGTATTACCAGTTTTTCTCCAGGGAATGAATAGGTTGGGATTGGGAAAGTAAACATATGATTACTTCGGTAAGGTGCGCTAATCCCGACTAGTTTAGGATAAACCTTAATATGGTTTGAATTGATATCCAAAGGAAGATTAAATAATAAATTTAAAAGAATTTATCTTTGATAAAATTAATGGGAACCTATTCCCTAATGATGTTAATATTTGAATAAAAGAATATTCTGAATTGGAATGAGGCGTATGTTATGTTTGTGTAACACTTGTTTATTATATACGCGGGTTATTCGGAAAGACCGGGTTTATCTCATTCTGAATAACAGATTCGACGATGAAGACGGTGATTGAAGACCGAAGGTCTTCACATAGTTTGGATGATTACTGATGTCTTTATTGGGTTGTACACCCAAGACGAGGTATAAGTGGTGATTGTCCAGGCATACTTGGAGATCAACGGATATGCGAGAACCTCTCTCCTGTATTGGACATATAGGACGAGGAATAAGGTGTCTCCAGTTTCGTTCAGACCCAGAACGAACATGTAAATGGACCGTGTGTCTGACATTGGATTTTATTCCGTGCTGATTGATCTCTATTAAATATACATCTGTTTGGTGGCAGAGAATTTATTCTCTTGCTTAACACCCTTCTTTGAGATGTACGAGCTCAGAGGTTGTATATCGATAGACATCAGTCGCATGGCGTGAATTGCCTTTGTGGTATGCCTGAGTGGCAAATGATCAAGGCTTTTGTTGAAAAGCTAAGTCTTGTGGTTGATGATCAAAGCACGACTTTAATATAGCATAGCTTTGTGTAGTGTTAATTCGCGAGCCTCACACCCCGGTGTGAACCAGAAACGGGAGAAGGATCCAGGGAGAACATGCATTTCTTTCTAGCTAGAGGTGATGTTAGGGTTTTGCACGCCCTGACATTTTTATACTTTTACCTATGTGGTTGTTGGAATGCGAGGCGCTTCGGACGTATCGGTCACTGCGGTGGCGATGGATATTGAGTCATCTGGCTCATTTACGCCCCATAGTGTGGGGAAACGCATTGTTTAGGAATTATAATCCACTAACGTAAGTGTGGACCGACCCTATGGCTCCTAGGTGCAGTTGCGGCTGTTCCTGAGACATGGTAGGCTAGATTGTCTAGAAGCGGTAAGGACGATCCCTTGCCTTGGTTCAAGATGGAAATCCAAATTCCAATATGACATTTTACGGTTTTAGTTGTATACTATTGGCGACATAGTGACATGGGACCCTAATGTCGTCTATGATTGATACATTTATATTTGAAGTTGTTTTCATACACTTTACACTATAATAGTATCAAAATGATTTGTTTTAAACGTACCAAGCATGTTTGGCTATTATAAGGGAAAACCCTATCCTCCGGCTTGCGATGCATTGTGTTATGGGACCTGGGTCTTATAATAGCTTCATTTTTCCAAAAAGCATTGCGCTGTTTTGTTGTATGCACTAGTATTCTTGGGAGGAAACCCGTTCCGTGTTATACGGCGTGGTCCTTTGATTTACTTTATTTTAAAGTAAAGTTTTAAGTAACGATTTTAGTTCTCACACCAGTCACATGAGTGACCTGGAGTTTATTGTTTTAACCTAAACTCTGGGTGCCCCTATTTTCCACACATGCAGCTAGTAGTTTTGGTTTTGCAGATTTATATTCATAGGATCTTGGTTTACAGCTGGAATGATATTCGGAAAGCTCTGAATCCGATTATCTCTTTCAGTTGTGTTTTGTATTATTTTCCGCTGCATTTTAAATTGTACATCTTTGATATTTATCAAATGTATAATATTTATTCATACTCTATATATTCTTGTATTCTGATGGAATTGTTGTAATAAACAATGAAATGTTCTTCTGTTTGTGTTCTGATTTGTCGTGTTTTCAAATCAATCCGGGCTTTCCTTCACGGGGAAGTTTGGGTCGCTTCAGCTTGTATTATAGATATTTGAGATTTTCATAAGTGATTTGTTTTTAAATCCCGAAGTGAAGTATGATTTGATATAAAAAGAATATATTATTTCAAGGATTTGAAATGAAATTGGGATTCTAGGATCGAAGGGATTATTTTCAAAAGAATGGATATTGAAAACAACAATGATGGTATGATAAATCTAAATTTAAAGATTAAGCCTGAAGGGTAGTATTGGAATTGCATTGTTGTTTGTTCATCATAAGCTCTATGAGTCCTATTTGTGAATAGGAAAACTACGCTGGCTTGATCCTGTATCTAATTGGGTACCCAATTAGATAAGGGTACGTAGGCAATTATAAGTGGTAGTGATGCAACCTCTTAAATAACCTAACCCTTTTCTGTTTGTTGTTTGATATTTATCTATTATTGATATATCTTTTCTTCTTACTATATTATTTTACATTTGACTTGTTTGTTGGGTTTGGAAGAGTGACTATTGCTGTCTATATCATCAGAGTGACATAGTGATTGATTTATTTACTTAAGTTTTCTTGTATTACAACACACCTAGTGTATTAAAAGATCTCTGATAGTTTATTAATAAAAAATTGTATCATATACATTTAGTAGTATCAAATATATTATGTAGCAAGTTGGTAGTTTTCATTATTAGTTTTAGAGGGGATGGATATTTCAGTAGTTTTGATGGTTCTGAAAAATCCGAGTCATTACACAAATGGCCAGAGCACAACAAACAAATTAATGTAACATGTGGTGACCAAGATGGAAAAACAAGTTACCAAACTTAAGTGTTCATCCAGTATAGTATCTTCTCTGATGAACACAAGTGAGCAAAGTTGTTTTTTCAACAGATGTAGAAAATTGACTTCAAAATTGTTTAAAACGGCATAAGGGAAGGAAGTAAAATTATCAATTTCATAATATGGTTGAAATGGTCAAGCCAAAGGATATTCCATTAGAATTTATTTTTGGCAAATTCGAATTGCACAAATTGCCTAAATAATAGGAGTGTATTATCTCAGTTCAAAGCTGTAGAAGAAAAGCAATAAATCAAGGACACATTTAGCATGCAAGAATATACTAGAAAGAATTTAATCTATATGAGTCAAATCTTGTAACATTTTTTTTTATTTCTAGAAAGCAAATTGGGAGCATTAACTTTGTTTTTGTTTGCCAAGTGCCAAAAAATTTCTTTCTAGATTTGAAATCCTTTTAAATTGGCATACGAAAATATCCAGTATTTTTTCAAATACCCAGTGCATTGAAATACGACATTAATCATGCAAGATTCAAGCAAAAATCGAAGAATCATTTTTGGGCATAAATTAAATCAAGTGCATTGCAGAAATCCAATGTGGATACATGACATTCAATCAAGCAACAAACAACCATAATAAAGTCACGGAAATCAAGTTTTAATCACGCATGTAAAACGTTAACCAGACCAAATCAACGTGTGTGTGAAATTAGAGAATGAATTAGGGTTTGAAAATCCTAGAAATACTACACCAATTCATCATCGACTTTATCGAAGATTAAGGAACCAAAAATCGAGAGCAAGCATTTTTAAATCAGAAATACTCACATTGATTTTCGATCACAAGCCAAATCAATCAATTAGGAGAAACAATGGATTGAAGCTTCAAAGAATAAAATTCGACAGCAACAGAAATCATGATTTAATTTGGAGGCAACAAAAACCCAAGTTCCTATTTTGATTCATCCATTGAAGAAGAAAGATGGAGCCCGATAATTTTTGTGTTAAAACAAAGTGAAGAGGGTCGGTTTATCTTATTTTTTATACAAAGGGGTTTTGTTGTTTTATTTTTATTTTTTACAAACATCTGTATAGGTTTTCTAATTTACTTCGAACTAGGGTGTATGAGTTACGTGTTTGTAATTCGGGGAAAATCCGATTTGGGGATAAAGATCAGTGCAGTGTTTTGAGTGTAAGATTAGAACAGTTGGTAGCGAGTATCACGAGTTTACAGGGATTTTGTACGCGTAGAGATTGTCTTAACTCTAATAAAAAAATCTTGGGAACGTGGCTGTAGGCAAGGGTTTGCCGAAGCTGGGTAAAACCATGTCATTTATTTTATGCATTTATTTTCTATGTTGCAATTTGTGTTGTGATATTTTTAATATCTTTTAAAACTTCAGTAAACCCTATTCACCCCCTCTAGGGTTAATCTAGATCCAACAATCTCATGGGGCAATAAAATAATCTTCTATCCTCTCCAAATTCACCAACGAATTTGTAATAGTACCCAACTAAATTGCGACACATTCTCGTCCTCAAATGCACCTATGCGCACTCACTCACATTCTATTTAAATTTAGGTATTTTCACAACCACCTACTCAACTAAGGGAACTGACGGGGGAACATGAGCTACCGCTTTGACTTTTGAAACCCACTTTCTAAGTGGGGGGCCGAGGAAGAAAATTCTTCACATGCAAAGACACAATGCCTTGTAAGACTCAGAAACATGTCCAAAAGACACGTAGAAGGAGCACGTATTTGGTTTCCACTTATATTTCACATCAAAAAATGCTCTTGATCGTTAATGCAAACTTTCATCTGAGAGGGAAGGGGCTTGTTCAGGAAATTTCAATTAACGTTCCAGCATAAACTAGGTTCTTTCAAGCAACCATATTAGAGTTGAAACAATTAAGCTTGCCAATATGACATGATAGCCAGTTCAAACCAAGAAGAGGCTAAAGGATATGTTTAAATTGGGTCCAAACATGTATCCATAGCAATTTCTCTTGGGACCTATCAACAAAACTACTCCAAGAAGTAATAATAAATAGTTTTCCATCTACAACAGAAGAAGCAGCTTCCAACACTCTATGTCTCACTTCATCAGATGTAAATTTCAAGTAATACATACCATCTTCAAGAGTAATACATAAACCTTCTCGAATTCTCCAAGCACCACGGCAAGCTAACTACATATCCACAGTTGTAAGAGGCAAATCCAGGAAAAAACCAACAAGTTGATTGTTTTACAATTTTACAGCTTCAATAAGAATTTTAGAAGGTAGAATCGAGCCACAGTCAAATTTTGAGATAGTGAAATCAATGAGGGAGAAATAAGAAATCGCCCGTTATGTGGGATAGAGAGTTGAAGAGAGATGACCATTTGACCTTAGGAGTAGCTACGTTACCATTTTGACAAACACCTTCTCTATAAAACTAGCAGCAGGGAATGGTGGGTTTGTAGACAATAAACTAGCCACCTTATTAACCTAGCATTTCACAGTAATGTCACAAACAACTGCGTTAACCTTATTAGAATCATTCACATTCATCGACAACTCATTGGTAGTTATACCAACACTGTCCTAGTTTTGTAAACCAAAAATGCAGTTTCAGTTATGCTCATTGTCAACTGTTGGCCACTCACGAGGAACATAAACAAGAAAAGAGGAGATGGGTGACTCGTTGATGCTGGCTGCAATGATGGCGCATGACATAGGGACCAAGCCAGATGTTAGATCGTTGAGCAGAGAAGCGGGTGGGTGTGCAGTGCGTAAGGGAGAGGCAGGCATTGAATTAGACTTGGACTCTGATTCTGAAGCTAAGTGAGAAGATAACGAAGCAAAAAAGGTTTTTTTAGATCTGGCATGAGGCATATGAAACTGATTGTTCAAGGAGGCTAAATATAGATGTATAATCTTTCGAAATAATCATATGAAATTCATAGTTATATGTTTACACGCATATTTGACAACATGCAATGCATATGAAATGTGTTAATGTACCTGTTGTGATGCAAATCTTAACATTTATATACAAGCATGTCATACCATGCACGGATTTCTATGCTATACACAAACACACACACACACAAACACACACACACATATATATGTATATATATAGACACGCACACACACACATATGTATATATATATTTATAATACAAGAAAAATCAAAATTAGACAAATCTCAAACTTGTATTTGTAAATCTAAATAAAATATATTAGTTTATATAAAATAAATTTAGAAAATTTCTAAATGAATTTAGACTTTATAGGCCCATTAAAAATGCAAAATGATGATTATTCTAATTCGCATATTTCTTTAGCTACCGGTTGATCGAATTCCTTTAATGGTATAGGAGTCCAATAGCCTATGCGGTCTAATTAGTCATTTCAGGGCTAAGTAATAAATTTTACCCACTTAGTACGGTGTCTAGATAGGTAATGTATAAGATTGGAATTAGATAATCTAATACCTATCCTACCCAGTTATAGTCTACCTTGAAAAGTGAAGAAAGCTCAAAGGTTGCACATAATAGAAAAAGCACAATTTGATTTGGGTATTAGGCTAATTTTCACAATTGGTTTGAAAATTAAAGTTAAAGCTTTCAAATTTAATACTTAAACTTAAAATGAAATGTGTTTATTATAGAGTTTTAGTGTAACATAAACTTTCTAGATGTTTGATAATGTTCCACATTAATTTTAAATTTATTAATAAGATTAACTAAATAATTAAATGAGAAAAATAGAGGTAAATACTTTTTTAAAGAATAGCACAATGGCAGCCATGATATCTGATTTTCCTCTCTCTCCCATCAAATTCCCTCCTTGTCATTTCGCGCTCACCTTTCTCTTCCTACCTCGATTCTTCCTCCACCTATACCACCCTCGCCTAATCCTCCATCGCCTTCCTTCTCTACCTTAACAACGAATCCCGATGATCCTTCTATTGGTAAGGTGAAACAATCTATGTTATTTAGTTTGAAACCTAGGAATGCGGGCTCTTTCTCCCTACCTCTGATTCAGCTGCGTTTCTCTGGTAGATCTATGATGCCGTCAGAAGTTATTTTAAAATCTATAGAGGATACTTGGCATGGGTACTTGGTTAGTTCCTCTTGGGCTAGCCATTATCATACATGGTTGTAATCAATCTCTTAAAGAAATAGGATTAAAATCGAACAGCGGTATGTTTTTCCTTCACTTAGCTTGTGTTTAGGATAGGCTTAAAATAATAGGAGAAAACCCTATTATCATTTGAAATAAGGTTTTTATTGTGAAACCATAAGATATGGTTGTTAGTAATATAAGTAGTAGTGTTAAAAAGGTTTCGGTATGGATTAAATTAGTGAACATCCTTATGTAGGACAAATTTTCAAAATAAGCCTACTTTTAAAACTAATAGCAGGTTTAGGCTAGTTTTAAAAATTTGCAAAAATAGGCTTGTTTTGGTCAACTCGGCATTGAGGTGGCCAAGTTAAAAAAAATACCTAGGGCGCTCTAGGGAAGTGCGCCCCTTCAAATTATAACAGGCGCACTTCAAAAGTGCGCCTGATATAATTTTCACCCCTAAATCCTAATTACTTGTTTCCTTCTACATGTTTTGTTTGTTAGTCTATTTTTTTTCTATTTGGGGATAAAAAGTACAAAATCGTACCATTCTTCCACTAACCCCAAAATTCTCCAAAATCTTCATAAAATATCAAAATAAACAAGGGTTATTGATTGTAACACCCCACGTCCATTAATGTCACTCACAAAGGGAATGCATTAACTTCCATGGAGCGTATTTAGTGTATAGAACATAATATAGCAAGACAGATATAAATAATGGTACTTGAAATTTTTAAAACAACTTTTATTGCAGTGGAGAAATAGTTTGATTACAACCCAAACTTGCATAAGATTCATATAATAATATATGATCCAATCACCACAAACTTCCATAAGATATATGATTCAACTTGCATAGGATTCACATAAGAACTAACATATGATCCAACTTGCATAAAATTCAAATAAGAACTAACATATGATTCAACACCACAAACATACATATAATTTACATCACATGATTCAAAATCATATTCTTATAATCCCAATTATATCTTATCATAATTAAATTAACGAATTATTTTGTGAAAGCTATTATACTCACAATCAAAAAGAATAGTCTTGTCTTTCTAGGATCTGTATTCTGAAACTGAATTGCTCGCCTTTGACGTAGACTTAGTTGTTATTTAGATTTGATTTGATTTTGATTCAAGCCTCTATCTTGCTTTAGGGTTGAAAGTGTATGGCGGCTACTCTAGGTTCTCCATTGACGGCATGGCGGCTCTTGTTATGAATTTGTGTGATCAGGGTTAGGGGTTTAGGGTGGTTTTTATAGAAAATTAATTAATTAAGAGTCGTCGGATTAACCTAGGAATAACCAGAACCATTCAGATAGCCACCTAAGCCCTAACGACTCAGCAATGACTCACTGTTCGGATCAGAACACTCCAGAAATCTGTGCAGGTTTTTTGCCTGACATGGGTGCACTTGGCAGGTGCGCCAGTGCATTTTTGTACTGGCGCACTTCACAAGTGCGCCAGTGCATTCTGGTCTATTTCCGTTTTTTTTTCTGACTAACTTCGTTCATCCATATCTCATTCATACTGTGTCCGTTTTACACAAACTCGGACTCTATCTCAAGCAGAATTCCGAGACGAACGCAATGGAGCAACCCGTTTCCCTTAATTTTCACATTTCAAATTAAGTATTCTTTAATTTGTTAACTTTAATATTTAAAATTACGGGGTGTTACATTCTCCTCTCCTTAAAGGATTTCGCCCTCGAAATCTCCAAGTTGAGGAGAATGCGTATCCTAACATCCAATCATCCATCTACTCAACCATCAAACACAGACATCCATTGTCCTTACAAGATTTCTAATGCTGTATGAACATATGTAAGAAGCGTGTGTATATGTTCCTTATTTAATGCAAAATCAGGCGGTCTACTGATTCAGTTGACCTCCTTAATGCAAATCATGATAATGCCATGCGTCCATTATGTATGCGAAAGAATCCTATCGATACACATTATTTATACATGTGTGCACAACCATTCATCAAAATACAGCATCCATATGATAACACAACCATTATACATCCATTAATTTAAATATGCACACACATTTATATGCAACCTGAAGGTGATTGAGTCGATCTAGTGCCTAAGGTGTGTGTACATGCATCCACGAGCAACCACTAGCAACTACTTGCATCCATTTACATCCATCAAACATAACATGTCTCAAACACATGTTTGCAACCATTGGGTTTTTCCTAACTAAGGATCGAAGATGTCATCGCAAAGATAATACTAAAAGATGGGATAAGTATCAACAAAGCGGTAGAAAAAGGAGAAAATAAAATATACCCTCAAAAAGGAAATGGTACAGCGTACATATCTTATCTTCCGTCTCCCAAGTCGTGTCTCTTTGATCATCTCCCCATTGCACTTTGACTAATTTGACCTCTTTGTTGTGAAGCTTTTTGACCTCTGATCCGAGAATGCGTGTAGGAGCTTGTCGGATTGTGGCATTGCGCTCTACTTCCACTTCTTCGAGCGTGCTCGGCTCTACCACTTCCACCGTATCGTGTAAACACTTACGCAAATGCGAAACGTGAAACACTTCATGAACTCCGCTGAGCTTCTCTGGTAATTTTACTCTATACGCCATCTGCCCAATCCTCTCTGTAATTGGAAAGGGTCCTACGAACCTTGGTGCCAACTTCCCTGCTGATCCA
Source organism: Allium sativum (assembly GCA_030737875.1). NCBI lineage: Eukaryota > Viridiplantae > Streptophyta > Magnoliopsida > Asparagales > Amaryllidaceae > Allium > Allium sativum. The sequence continues at coordinate 740,516,662 of CM060916.1, read as the reverse complement.
ATGCGGACTACGTTTCTCAATGGTGACACCTTAACAAAAACTATGTCCCCAACATTGTACTCAAGATCGGTTCATCTCCTATCAGCATATGACTTCTGTCGGTCCTGCGCCGTCTTCATTCGCCATCGAATCAGGTCTATCTTCTCCGAAGTCTCCCTAATCATGTCGGGTCCAAGCAAAACCTTGTCTGTGGATTCCCACCAACAAGTAGGTGATCGGCACGGTCGTCCATAAAGAGCCTCAAAAGGTGTTATGCCAATGCTAGCCTGAAAACTATTATTATAGGAAAACTCCACTAGTGGAAGATGTTCTTCCCATGTTCCTCCAAAGTCTAGGATGCATAGCCTTATAAGGTCTTCTAGAATCTTATTTACTCTCTCGGTCTGGTCGTCCGTCTGAGGATGATAAGCGGTACTTAAGCATAATTGCGTTCCAACCGCCTTTTGTAAGCTTTTCCAAAATTCGCTTGTGAAAATGGGATCTCTATCGCTCACAATGCTAAAGGGTATGCCATGCAAATGGACTATCTCTCGAAGGTAAATGGATACTAACCATGCGGCGGTCCTTCTACTTTTAACGGGAATAAATTGCGCACTTTTAGAAAGTCGGTCTACAATTACCCAAATCCCCGTATTACCCTTCCTTGATCTTGGTAACACATCTACAAAATCCATGGAAACGCTTTCCCATTTCCAAAACGGAATCTCTAAAGGGTGGAGCAAACCTCCGGGCTTCTTTTGTTCCGCCTTGACTTGCTGGCACACTAAGCATCTAGCAACGAACTCGGCCACGTCCTTCTTCATTCCGGCCCAAAAGAAAACTCGCTTCATATCCCTATACATCTTCACCACCGGGATGTATGGTCATCTTAGAGCGATGTGAGTCTTCAAGAATTGCCTTCTTCAAACTCTCGTCTTGTGGTACGCAAAGTCTTCCATCTCTACGTAGTCAACCTCTCTCATCTATAGCATATATATTCAGATGACTCGAGGACTCCCCTCCTATAAGCTTGCCTACTATCTCAACCAATTGTGGGTTGTTTCGCTGTGCCTTTCCAACTCGACCCAAAAGTGTAGGTTGCACCTCTAACGATGCCAATAATCCGGGTACATAATCGACAGAGGGTCTGAAGTCAAAGGAAGATATATACTCCAAACTTTGCCGCTCTATGAACAAAGGACTTAAAGTTAACTTCTTTCTACTTAAGGCGTCGACTACAACGTTACCCTTGCCAAGGGTATATGCGATCTCAAAATCGTAGGATGCCAAAAACTCCATCCATCTCTGTTGCCTCAAGTTTAGGTCCTTCTGAGAGAATAAGTACTTTAGCGACTTATGGTCTGTATACAACTCAAACCTCTCGCCAAGCAAATAATGACGCCATGACTTAAGCGCAAAAACTATGGCCGCCAACTCTAAGTCGTGGGTAGGGTAATTTTTCTCGTGGGTTTTCAACTGCCTTCCTCCATAGCATATCACCCTTCCCTCTTGCATTAAAACTGCGCCAAGCCCTGTCCCGCAAGCATCGGTATATATATAGTGAATGTCTTACTCCCGTTTGGCAAAACTAAAACTGGAGCTGTCATCAAAGCCCTCTTCAGACGTTGGAAAGCATCGTCACAGTCAACGTCCCAAGCAAAAGTCAAGTTCTTCTTCGTTAATCGAGTGAGAGGGGCTGATATATTCATGAAGTCCTTAATAAACTTCCTATAATAGCCAGCTAGCCCTAAAAAGCTTCTTACTTCTGTTGCGTTCTTAGGAGTTTTCCAATCTTGGATTGCCACCACCTTGGCGGGATCCACAGCTATCCCTTCCTTAGAGACCACGTGTCCTAAGAACCTCACTTCTTTTCTCCAAAAATGGCACTTGGAGAACTTGGCTTTTAGTTGATGCGCTCATAGGGTCTCTAAGACTTCCCTAAGATGTAGGGCATGCTCTTCTTCATTTTTAGAGAAAACCAGAATATCGTCTACAAAGAGTGCCACAAACTTGTTTAGAAACTCCCTACTCATTAAGTCAACAAAGTATGCGGGTGCATTCATCAAACCAAAAGGCATGACAAGCCACTCAAAGAAACCGTCAGGAGTTCTAAAGGCAGTCTTATTGATGCTATCTTCAGCCACCCTTAGCTGATGAAGCCCTGTAGCTAAATTCAGTTGCGAGAAAACTGAAGCACCCACCAACTGATCGAATAAATCGTCTATCCTCGGCAATGGGTGTTTTTTCTTCTTTGTTATCTTATTTAGCTCTCTATAGTCCACACACAATCTAAGTGAACCATCGGCTTTCGTAGCAAAAACGACTGGAGCACCCCACTCCGAAATACTTCTTCTTATGAACCCCTTCTCAAACAATTCTTTCACTTGCTTACTGAGTTCTCTTCTCTCTCTCGGAGCCATATGGCGCACTAGTAATGCAACTAGCTTTGCATTATCTACCAGATATATTCGAAAGTCTATCTCACGCCTTGGGGGTAAACCTCGAACTTCATCGAAGACGTCACTATATTCAGGACCACACGAACAGATTTCAAATCATCATCGGATGCGTCAAAGGATTCTAGGTAGCTAAGCATTACCGGACCTCTAGGGTCACAAGAAATATCAAGGGTCTTTCCACAACGAGTCAACAATCTAACTACCCTTCTTTCACAAACTAGGATGACACTGTATCTAGTTAGCCAATCCATACCTAGAATCAAGCCGTAGCCCATGAAGCCAAGAACAAAGGCGTTGCATTCAAACCCAACGCCCAAGATAGACACTCTCAAATCCCGACAAATCATAGAAAGATGAGCCGAACCACCAATAGGATTTGAGATTACTATGGGATCCGTAACTAGACTAATATTTAGGTGTAGTGTTTGAACTAACGAAGCAGATACAAATGAGTGTGAAGTGCCAGACTCAAACAAAGTAAGAACAGGATGATCAAACAGAAAAACTAAACTTTCAATGGAAACGTTTCTACCTCTCTCCTGTCCTAGTGCCATGAGAGCCTGAATCTGCCCTCTCGCCTGCCCTGGTGCCATGAGAGCCTAAAGCTGCCCTCCAGAAGTTCTTTGCCCTTGCTCCTGTTTCCTTGGGCAGTCCTTAACTAGATGACCTGCCTCTCCATAGTGGAAACAACTAGTCTTCTTCTTTTTCCTACAGTCTTTACTCAGATGGCCTGGTGTCTCACAATTAAAGCACTTCTTCTTTCCTTTTCCATTATTGTTCTTTCTGCCTTTCTTGTTTTTATGTTATGGTTTCTTTTGGTCCCCTTTCTTCTCCGGTGCTTTATTAGCATTAGCACCTTTCTCTTCCTCATGCATAAGCGTCATGTCAATCAATTTCTCAAAGGTAGCCCCCATAGGAATGTGGGACATAGCTAACCCATGTAGTGGCTCATTCAAACCCTTAATGAACCTTAGGGCCTTCTTCTCAGGTGTGTTTACCAATTCCAAGCCAAATCTTGCCAACTGATTGAACTTGTTGACGTACTCCTTTACTGATAAATCCCCTTGCTTCAATGCCAAGAATCTTTCCATATATAAATTCTCTTCTGCTCGTGAGAGAACTTCATTTCGAACCTACGCTTGAAATCCATCCATGTCTCCACCGGACGCTCTCCGTTCGTGACCTCCCACCAAAACGAGGCTTCATCTTTCATTAACCAAGCAGCCAATTGGACCTTCCTTCCATCTTCCACTTCGAAAATACCAAATAGATCTTCCACCTCCTTAAGCCAATTTCGAGCTTCAACAAACGTCTCTGATCCGTGAAAAGGTTTCCCGTCCATTACTCTAAAATCTTTGCATATCTTTACAAAAGTATCAACACGGGGAGGTGGAGGAGGAGGAGGAGCATTTGCTGGGCCTGCGACATTGGCCCAAGCTTCCAGATACCTTCTAAACCATCCTGGTATCGGTATCCCCTCGGGTATCTCGGGAATTCCAGACATGCTGAAAAGAAAATGAAGAGATTCAAAACGGAGAATTCGAAAGAAAGATATATGGCTCGTGGGGGTTATGTTTTTTAAATCAAATAAATGTTCTAAATTTTTAGACAACGATTGTAATACAGTTGTTAAAAGCAATGTTTTATAAATCAAATATTTGGAGATAGAAGTTATAACGCTACCATTATAATCAACATTTTCTATAAAGGAAGTGTGTTCTTAGGTTAGAATCCGAGAGTTACATAAGAAGTTATTAAAGATTTAAAATATAAACTTTGACCATTTCAAAGTTAAAACGTTGTTCAGTTAAGGTCTGAGAGGTAATTATACCCCAACTTAATTGACTTGCTTCTTAACTAAGGAATGGTAAGGTTTGATCGTGAAGGAGTTTTGGAAATGTTTTCCAAACGAGAATCAGAAATGTTTTCTGATAATAGAAATAAGAATTTAGAATATATAGAAACATGAGATAAGTAAATTTATGAACTAAAGAGATAAATGTTAAATGTTGATTGATCGATATAATTTTCATTTGGAATTGATATCGTTGTTTGCACACTTGTTTTTCTTTGATAGTTAACTCACCGACTATCGAAGTTTTTGACCATTTTAACGTTGTTAATATGGAGAGACCGGTTGGATTATTATCCAAAGAACCACTCTGTATTGGCATAAGCGTTGCGAATCATATATGTCAAAGATAACTGAAGACGGAGTAAAGTGCAAGGGCTATTATATAAGTCTTAGATAACAGTGCCTAAGATGGACGTACGGAATAGTGCCTTCGGTTTGTCCAGACCCAGGACAACTTGTATGGATGAGTGTCTGACAGAGTATTTCCAAAGGGATTACGTACGTTGATTCTTTAAAACGTACGAAGTTTGTGGAATAGAAGGGAAACTTCTTTAGCCTCACAAACTGAGTATTTTTGTGGGAATCAATTAGTGATTTCCGATGGATCTGACGATGTGACACTCAAAGTGAATGGTGGCCAGATGTTCTGGAAGATAATTCAAACCTCAAGCCTCACAACCTGGAATTTGACAAAAATCGGGCAGGCAGCATGGCTATATGGGTCGCACCCATTAGGATGTATAATCACCTATCTAGAGAAATTCCATTTTGTTCTTTAATCTATCGATGTTGTCCCTTTCGGGAGACGGTTGCTGATCCCAACCGTTGGTGATATACATTCGATACACTCAAGCGAAATGAGTGGTCGGTCATGTGAGGGCCGGGTTGCAAGACGTTCTTGTTGAACCCAGTGTATTCGTCTCTAGAGATACACTATAGGCAGGTGGTCCCATACCTTGTCATGTTGGAAATCCAATCTCCAATAAGCGCCCTGCGGTTTTTGATTTTATATTATATATGGAGCGTGAGATGCAAGCGTTACGCTAAATTCTATTTATTTGATGTAGACATTATTATAATATCACCAGATTTTGATATCAAAATATTTTTGGTTATCGTAAGGTAAAAACCATACGTGTTTATGTGTGGATCGGTCTTACGATTATCTTTTCTTTCGAAAGGATTTTTAAAAGTTAAATCAATGGTTGGAGTTTACTCACACCAGTCCCATGACTAACCCAGAGTTTATTTTGTTTTGTTTTCCCTAAACTCTTGGGTGCCCAAATTTGTACGGGCAGTCAAGTAGTCGGGATTTTTCAGATTCACTCGAAGGAGCTTGAAGCAGGAGGCTTCACCAGTTAGTTATAGACTATTATATTTTCCGCTGTGTACTATGTTGTATCTGGAAACAGGGGTTTATAACTGTTCCAGGGATAACTGTTGTGCTCTGATGATGGTATGTAAAGTTATTGAATTATATTTCAAAGTTTATGTTATCTAATATATTTTATTCGTTCCGTTGTGAGTTTGTGATCTTCGTTTTCTTCTATTCTAATATTTCTTTCTTTCTATTTCTCATCCTCTAACTTCTTTCTATTAATGATTCGTATTTCTGTGCAATTTGGGTTAGACGTGTGGTGTAATTAGTCAACTCAAAGGGTACGGATTTGCTGGTCATTTCATTTGGTATCAGAGCTGAAGGTTGAATGATAACCTTGGCTCTGTGGCGTGACTCAATAGAGATGGGGTTAGTAGTACCTTAGATTGAGTTTGAGTGTATATATATATATATATATATGAGCGCGTATTTGTAGATTTGATATAAAAAATTGATTTATATTGTGTTGACTGGTTTGTTGAGTGGTTTATGAATTCTGGTCAATACAGGATGCACAACTGTATCGATAGGTGTTTCTAAACTCTCGAACAGAATAATTCAACGCAGTATTGTTTTAAAATGGGTGAATAAAATAATTTGCCCAAAGATTATTTTTAAATAAAAGGAATAATTTTTGAATATAAATGTGTTGATTGTTATTACAATCTAATGGAATTATAAAATATTGAAATAATTATATAATTTGTATACGGATAATGTATACAAATGAGATAAACCAAGATTAAGTTCAAACCAGAATTGGAATTTAAATCCCGGATGGTTTAGAAAATGTTTTCTGAAGTATTTTTAAAGGTAATATAACATCGTTTTAAAGTATTTTTGAATAAGAATGATTTAAATGGGTTTTGAAAGTGATTAAGCGTTGAAATCACTTTAGTGGCGAGAAAATAATTCTGATAATGGGTCGCGACATTATAGGTATTCATTTTCGAGTTTCTGAATGATGAATTGCTAACATAGTAATTTGGGAATGAAAAATATGTTTGAAAAGGACATGATGATTTAGAAATTCAAAAGCTTTGAATTGGGTTGATTATAAATATATGGGTATAAATATATATGATTTCAAACTAGTTTGAAATAAAACCCGGGAATTTGAATTCTGAAATTAAGATTTAACTTTATAAGTTGAATAGATTGAAATGGCAAAAATGTATCAAATGAATTGAAATTTAACTTAAAATAAATATATTTGGACTGGATTAGAGATAATCCAAAATGAAATCAAACAAGTTGAATATACATTTGATGTTGTTAAACTGTGATGGAATTGAACCCAAGCAGAATAAGAGGGTGGGTTGTTGGAAATAGAACTCAGTTGAATTGATAAGATGGAAGTGAACTAATCAGAAGTTGATTAGAGAATTAAAAACCGGAAGTTGGATTGATTTAAATTAACTGGAAATGGATATATTTATGCAGAGTAGATATTGAATGCAAGCAAATGCATGAGAGATAGAAGAATGCTCGACAGAAAGGTACATGTTTACAATGTTACTTGGGTTTGATGATTTTGTGAGCCTATGGGGCAAGCCGCTTGGCTTTTTGATTTTCTTTTGGATTGGAAAAGGCCTAGAAAGGCGAGTTGTGATTGTACCGATTGGGCCGTGCAGAGGAGATGCCGCCGAAATTTTTCAGAATTTAAAGTGTTAGAAAATTTTCAAAATTTTTGAAAATTTTCGTTAGTAAGAATAAATTAATATTTTAATTGAAATAAATTGGTCTAGTTAAACTGAAGTTAAGAATTGAGCAAAAAGGAATTTCGGACCTAGTTAATAGGGAGTGTAGCATCTTTTTCTACCATAGCAATTTCAAGGACGAAATTATTTTAAGGGGGAAGGAATGTAACGACCCGGATTTTTGGCCGTTGAATTTTGAATATTTAAATTTGTTTTAAATATTTTATTTGAATTATATATTGGAATTTATTTAATACAACGATATTTAAACATATAATTTATAATATAATTAAAACGAGTTCAAAATGGCGCGGTAGTTTGAAAATTCGATTTCAAATTTCAAATGAATGTACAAGATTCACAATAAATCGGATTTTAGTAAAACAAGAAATATTTGAATCTGTTGAAAATATCTTTCCAATGAATGTGAAAAATCCAGATTTCATAGCGGGAATAAAAACTTATGTCCAAATCAAATTTTCAGAAAGTCGCTATGAAATCGTATATAAGCCATAACGGTTATTTAAATATATTTAAATATCGGTCTTGAATTTGGACAGGATTCTTTTGAGGCGTAGTTATAATTTAATTTTTAGAATTTTACTATAATTTTTAATTAATTAAATATGCAACTTTTTATTTGGAGTATTTTGCACCCTATATCAATATTTTGGGTTTTCATATTATAGGTTAAACTACCGATATTATTACATTTTTGGAACCGTGGTGCATTGCTTGTCACAATTATATTTTTATTTCTGTCCATGATGGTTTACATGGGAGCAGAATTTTACGTATTGAGCACGATAAACTGAAGAAATATATATATATATATATATAGTACATCATGAACGTGCCAAGATTTATTTATTTTCAACCGTGCCTATGAAGTTATCAGCAGCGTAGTCCTCAAGCTGTTCGATTTCGTGGCCCTCAAGTTGTTCGATCCATGCGTTCCAAGCAATCCAAAAGTCGTGCCTACCAAGTATTTTATTCCTTTTAAATACTGGTCATCCTCATCTTTTTCGTCTTCTAGAAACAAAAGCAAAATAAAAACAAAATCCCTAACTTTTCCTTTATTCTTCCTATTTCATTTTCACTAGTTAAAACAAATTAAGGCATCCACCAAATTCGATCTTCGGAAATGCCCAGAAAAGCGAAAACGAAATAGAATCTTCTACAAATTATAGTAAATCGAAAACCAAAAGAATTCGTTCAATTCCTGATCGTTTAGCCTTGGACGCTCTGGCATCGTGTTGGATCTGGGAAGTGGTACAGCGATTTTCAAAACTGTGGTTGAATTTGATGAGGTGCGAGTTTGTATGTATGGGGGAAAATGTAAAGGAGGGGACAGGTTTAGTGTAGGGGACGTGGAGCTACTGTGGGGTATGGGAAGGACTAACAAAGAGGATTAGTGTGGGTGTGGACACGCTGTAGTGAAGTGGAGTGGGAGTTGCGAGGTGAGGGAAGACCAAGGTTTGGGGATATTGTGTTGACAACAATTGAAAGTGATGTAGGGGATTTGAGGAGCTGGCGTGCGTTTGCGGTGCCTGGAGGAAAGTATCAGCTTGTTTCCAAAAGGGAGGGCTTGGACTCGTGTTGGTTGATGGTGACAGATTTTGTGATTTGCTAATAAAGGACCGGGTACTTAAAGTATTGCCAGATTAAATGAACTGAAGTATGGTGTTATTGGGAATTATGGCGTGAGTTCGGTTGTTGGAAGTGGGTAGGTTGATAAAAGGAAGGTGCTGCAAGTTGTTTGAAAGGAAAATGATGTTGGTAACTAGAGAGAGGAATCTGTGATATTTGTGGCAAAGTAGCATGTTGGCGGAGGCCGTCTAAGTTCACGAAATGGTGCACCAGGAAGATGCTAATGTCAGGGTGATTAGCGACATAACGAACGATTAAGGATTTAACACCGTCAGTTACATTGGGATCGTAATGGCGAAATATACATTGTGGAATTATTTTGGCTAAGAACAAAGCTACCGGAATCTCGAGATGAAATCAAATGCGTGTTTGAATTTAAACGAAACAGAAGCAGAACCGTTAACTGCAACAAGGTGAGCAAACTCACTAACTCTACCTCGTTTATATTTTTATATAAACAAGTTTTAAAATTATTTCTAGTCATCTTATAAGGTGTGATGGTTGTTTGAATAAATGGTTGGTAAAATTGATTGCATAGTTGATATAGTTATACCATTGATCAATTTTTAGCGCTATTTACTATGATTAATGTTGACCGACATCTGTGGATGCAGGGAAACAGGTTGGAGGGACCCAACTGGGTTCCTCAATATTTATATTACTGTTTTTCCTTAATTTTGATGTGTGGTGTGATTTATAAAGTCAGTGATTGACTTTGTGTGTTGGTTTACCCTGGCCCTAGAAGCTTGATATTTTAGATACCGTAAAATATTTTCAAATATAGAAAATAAATTTTGAGTTTTAAAAAGGGAAATTTATTTTCAAAAATAGAAATGTAATAGAATTGAAATTAAAAACATGTTAGTGGAGAAAACAAGAATCTATTTACAAACAAGAATATAAATCAAGTGGATTATTTATCATTAGATAAATTGAAATATAAATTCAAATTTGAATTCATATAGTGAAGTGGAAATGGGTTTTGAAGCAAATATTTGAAATGAGATTTAAACTTAGAAATTATTAAGGAAATGTTAAACGAGATTTTAAACGATTAAATGAAAAAAGAAATGAGAGTTATATATAATTCTGAATTGAAGTTATAAATAAAAATTTGGATTTAAGATAGTTTTTATAAGCATGTAATCAAACTGTGTATAAAAGGATTTTATTCACAATCTAAGTGAATAATGATTTAATGGAAATATTTTGCAAATGAAATATCGATAAAAGAAATTTTAGATTTGAAATATGAAATCGAATTGGAATTTGAATAAGGAAGGGAAATGGATAATCGTTGAAAATGAAAATGATGAGTTTTATTCCAACGTTTGGAATATAAATTGTAGTAAATGTTTTGAAAATTCTAGATAGCGATTTTAACGGTACCGCTATAATAAGTGTTGGTAAATTCTAGACAGCGATTTTAACGCTGCTGTTATAAAAGATGTTTTGTAAATCTTAACAGCGATCTTAACGCTATTGCTATAATAAATGTTCTGAATTTTTAGACAGCGGTTGTAACGCTGTTGTTAAAAGCAATGTTTTATAAATCAAATATTTGGAGACATAAGTTATAACGCTACTGTTATAATCAACATTTTCTGTAATGGAAGTGTGTTCTTAGGTTAGAATCCGAGAGTTACATAAGATGTTGTTAAAGATTTAAAAGATAAACTTTGACCATTTCAAAGTTAAAACGTTGTTCAGTTAAGGTCTGAGAGGTAATTATACCCCAACTTAATTGACTTCCTTCTTAACTAAGGAATGGTAAGGTTTGATCGTGAAGGAGTTTTGGAAATGTTTTCCAAACGAGAATCAGAAATGTTTTCTGATAATAGAAATAAGAATTTAGAATATATAGAAACATGAGATAAGTAAATTTATGAACTAAAGAGATAAATGTTAAATGATGATTGATCGATATAATTTTCATTTGGAAATGATATCGTTGTTTACACACTTGTTTTTCTTTGATAGTTAACTCACCGACTATCGAAGTTTTTGACCATTTTAACATTGTTAATATGGAGAGACCGGTTGGATTATTATCCAAAGAACCACTCTGTATTGGCATAAGCATTTCGAATCATATATGTCAAAGATAATTGAAGACGGAGTAAAGTGCAAGGGCTATTGTATAAGTCTTAGATAACAGTGCCTAAGATGGATGTACGGAATAGTGCCTTCGGTTTGTCCAGACCCAGGACAACTTGTATGGACGAGTGTCTGACAGAGTATTTCCAAAGGGATTACGAAAGTTGATTCTTTCAAACGTACGAAGTTGGTGGCATAGAAGGGAAACTTCTTTAGCCTCACAAACTGAGTATTGTTGTGGGAATCAATTAGTGATTTCCGATGGATCTGACGATGTGGCACTCAAAGTGAATGGTGGCCAGATGTTCTGGAAGATAATTCTAACCTCAAACCTCACAACCCGGAATTTGACAAAAATCGGGCAGGCAGCATGGCTATGTGGGTCGCACCCATTAGGATGTATAATCACCTATCTAGAGAAATTCCATTTTGTTCTTTAATCTACCGATGCTGTCCCTTTCGGGAGATGGTTGCTGATCCCAACCGTTGGTGATATGCATTCGTTACACTCAAGCGAAATGAGTGGTCTGTCATGTGAGGGCCGGGTTGCAAGACGTTCTTGTTGAACCCAGTGTATTCGTCTCTAGAGATCCACTATAGGCAGGTGGTCCCATACCTTGTCATGTTGGAAATCCAATCTCCAATAAGCACCCTGCGGTTTTTGATTTTATATTATATATGGAGCGTGAGATGCAAGCGTTCCACTCGATTCTATTTATTTGATGTAGACATTATTATAATATAACTAGATTTTGATATCAAAATATTTTTGGTTATCGTAAGGTAAAAACCATCCGTGTTTATGTGTGGATCGGTCTTACGATTATCTTTTCTTTCGAAAAGATTTTTAAAAGTTAAATCAATGGTTGGAGTTTACTCACACCAGTCCCATGACTGACCCAGAGTTTATTTTGTTTTGTTTTCCCTAAACTCTTGGGTGCCTAAATTTGTACGGGCAGTCAAGTAGTCGGGATTTTTCAGATTCACTCGGAGGAGCTTGAAGCAGGAGGCTTCACTAGTTAGCTATATACTATTATATTTTCCGCTGTGTACTATGTTGTATCTGGAAACAGGGGTTTATAACTGTTCCAGGGATAACTGTTGTGCTCTGATGATGGTATGTAAAGTTACTGAATTATATTTCAAATTTTATGTTATCTAACATATTTTATTCGTTCCGCTGTGAGTTTGTGATCTTCGTTTTCTTTTATTCTAATATTTCTTTCTTTCTATTTCTCATCCTCTAATTCTTTCTATTAATGATTCGTATTTCTGTGCAATTTGGGTTGGACGTGTGGTGTAATTAGTCAACTCAAAGGGTACGGATTTGCGGGTCGTTTCAGGTTTAGCGATGCTGATTGGGCAAATGATTTAGATGACAGGAGATCTATATCTAGTTATTGTGTTTTTTCGGCACAAATATTATTTCATGGTGTATAAAAAAGCAATCGACTACCTCAAGATCAAGTACCAAAGTAGAATATTGAGCCCTTGCAAGAACAGCAGCAAAAATCTCATGGACATAATTGCTTTTGCAAGAATGAGGGTTTACTTCCAAAAGAACACCAGTGGTCTTGTGTGATAATATAAGCACTGTATCATTGTTTCTTAACCCGATTCAGCATTCCAGAACCAAACACATGGAAATTGAACTCCATTTCATTTAGAAAAGGACGGAAGCAGGAAGATTGATGGTATGCCATGTTCCCACATGTTATCAGAGAGAAGATGTGCTCACAAAAGCTCTCTCAACAAAGAATTTCATTAGATTGAGAGAAGATCTTAAGATTAGTGATGGCGGCGGAATGGTAGAGGAGAGAAAACCATAGCTATGTTTAAGTGAGCATATTATCGCATATGGATGTTTCACGAAGCTAACCCAATATGTTCGGGTATATAGGCCATGTTATACTGGGCCTCTTCTCTTTTGTTTATGGGCTATCGCATATCATCCATTTATTATAATAGGATAGTTTTATTTTTAGCATGTATTATTTATAGCATTTTACCATTGCATCTCCTCTATAAATACAAGTCTTTGTATCAATAAAAAAATTTACTATCAGCATTCTATCAATAAAATTACATTGTTGAATAATTCAAAACCCTATTTCTTAATTTATTGAATAAACAAGAACAATTTAATAGTAATTGCTCATGGACACTAGATCAACAACCTACTATCAAAGTTTTCAAAAAAAGAGAACTGATTATTCAGGATGAAAATTAATGCATCTACTTTGAGCAAATTTTTTTGTATTTTATTTATATTTTTAGTCATTTGAACATATGCGTATATTTAGATTATTATTTTTCATTAATCAGTTTGAGATTTTTGAAAGTAATTATGTTGTTACAATAAAGGTTAGATGTATGTATAGTAATTAAAGATCTATTTCATTTGTTATGCTTCAGATATGAAGCTAAAGATTCAAATAAATATTAAATTGTTCAAGTTTATATATGTATGTGTACGTGTGTGTGTATTAATTTTAAATGTAAGCTTCACATATGCAATTTGAATTAAGTGATATATCTTCTTATATGATGCAATATATAAATCTGAAAATTGTTCTAATGTTTGTTTTGTCTATAAGCGCTGAGAATGATATATATATATATATACGTATATGTATATATATGTATAATGATTACCGGAACCAATAGATTAATGTATAATAATGAATGTTTCTAAATTCAGTTTTATAATTTTTAAGATTCTTTTGTCAAGTAAGGAGCCTTAGGAAAAAAGTTAAAAAATACAAAGTTTAAGCTAATATTTTTAAAAATTAGATATATTTCGAACCTGATACCAGTAATTGATTAAAAATATCATTTAAATCAAGAAAATTCTAAAAATGTATGCTAAGCCTCAAAATATGTCTTCATGTACCTCAAGAAAGTATCATAATTTTTTTAATTTAATATAATTTTAAAAATCAATTTGATTTCAGGTCTGTTATAAATTATTTATTTAAAAACATTATTTAGTTAAGAAAACTTCAAAAAAAATCCTAAGCCTAATAACGCGTTTCTAGATTTAATGGAATTATGAAATTTATATATTTAACTTTAATTATTTTATGATAATTTGCTATAGTTGAATCTGTTTACTACAATATAACATGTATGTCTATACATAGATTGTATGTATATTAAATATTTTAATATTTAAAATTTTAGATGTAATATGTTTTCTAATTGGTAATTTTAAATAAAAGGACTTTTTAATTATGTTATCACATCGTTATTGTTATTTATGGTTCAATATATTGTTACATAAATAAATATTTTCTATAATACTTTAACAATAAAGGCAGTTTTACACGTGCATTATATAGATGTATAATTTTTCAAAACAATCATATGAAATTCATAGTTATACATTTACGCACATATTTGACAACATGCAATACGTACAAAAAGAGATCACGCCTTTCTTACGATGCAAATCCTAACATTCAAACACAAGCATGTCATAATCTACATGGTACACACTTCCCAATTAAATCGCTGAACGGATTCAATGTGATGGGGTAAAAAAAGTTATAGTGGAGATAAAACAAGAAAACAAAGGGATATAGTAAATAACACTAAAATAACATAACAAACTTGTACTTAAAAGTATTTACAAATATATAAGTGATAAATAAATGAAAAAATTACATTCCATTTAACTATAATTAGTACATTTTTAGTTTTATAAAAAAAATATGCAAATATATGTAAATATATGTAAACTTTTGCTTAACTTGATTAAATTTAGGATATCATAGTAATTTTACAATGAAACATATACGTCAAAAATTCAAATAAAAAATAATTTTATATTTTTTTTGGGCAAGGCCGTAATTTTATATTTTTAATAATGTATAAATGTCATTTTTCGATTCTTTCTTTTGTAGAAGATACAACAGGAATAATGAAATATAGTTGAAATGACAGTATATATCGGGAATATCATAATATAGCATTGCTTAAAGATGAAAGGTTATATCAAAGGTTATTTGGAAATGTCGTAGTGGTAAAAATCCTACAGGATATAGCAAGGAAATAGTGGGGTAATAGTGGGGCTTTAATTGCATAGGTTACACATGCACACATGTATGTATGTGTATATATATGTAAACGATAGATACATACATATATGTATTCATACATATATGTACAATATATAAGAAAAGTCAAGGAATATTCTATATGAATTTAGACATCATAGGCAAATTAAAAATTAAAAATGACTATTTTTTCGTAGTTCGCTTATTTCTTTCATTGTGGGCAAGTCCAGTTCCTTTAATGATATCGAAGCCCAACAACCTATGTGATCTAAATTAGTCATGTTAAGGCTAACACCCATTAGTGAGGTCGAAAGACCTCTGTGTTTTAATGTAGGGTTTGGTGGAACATAAAAGAAAACTGAGAGCTTATTAGTAAAAAGAAATATTATGTTTACCCTTACTAATAATATAAGAACATCTATTATGATTTGTCCTAATGATTTACCATTGAAACTTGCAAAAAATAATTATTGCAAAAATGTTTTCTAGAACCAACAAACTCATTCTACCAAATTATAATGATTGGATAAGGGCAGCCGAGTGAGCATTAACTAATAAGCACCTTTAAACCTCTATTACAAGTTAATGCAAAGAACAACCCGCTGGTGATGTTTACCTTGAACTGTGACTTGCTTATTTAAAATAGGAACCAGACCTCAAAATCATCCGATTTTTTATGCTTTCTACATTAGACAATCCATTGCAAAGGCAACACAAAAATATAGGTCCATGAGATATTTGATAGTCAGAAGGCTCTTTCTGGTGAACACTCCCGTTCCGTAAGGTGCAAATTTCAAAGAAACTGTTTCACAACAAAATGGCTAAAGGTTAGAAAATGGATGATCATGTTCTTATGATGAAAGGTTATATTACTTCTGTGATTAGATGTAGAAATTATAAGCAATGAAATAGAAGCAGACTTGATCCTTGGATCTCTTACTCCCAACTTGAGCGTTCATATTTATCTATAACATGTAATAATTGAATGCCAGTTAGGTCAACAGAGTCACAATCTAAGGATCCATGGGTCGTACCAACTATAAAGGATGGTGTGTCATGTTCAAAAAGTTCGAAGAAGCAAAAGAAATTAGACTATAATTTTAAAAGGACTACTACACTAGCAAGTGTAATCATCGTTATCACAAGAAAAGTCAATAGAAATAATACTGTTTAGATTATTTACAAATTGTTAAAGAGAAGAAATAAATTAGTTCTACCGTGCATCAGGTACACTTATGATTAAAAATTATATAGCAATCAATAAATTATCCTTGATTTTAGGTATTAGATCAAGAACTAACATACAAAATTCAACATAGAGATTTCAGAATAAACATTATGTGGAAAAATGGAAAATGAGTCTTTAAGTGGTTGACGGATCCCTGATAGATGCAATGACAATTGGAGACTATCATCTACTTCTGCCACATGGATTAGTTTTGATATTAATTAAGTGCTATTAAGTAAAAGTTTTTATTTGTGGTTAATGAAGACAAAAGAGATGTTATGTTATATTTAGTATGATTTATAATTTACAATTAGCCATTATGTTATATTTAGTATGATTTATAATTTACAATTAGCCGTTATGTTATATTTAGTATGATTTGTAATTTACAATTAGTCATTGCAATGCTTTCCTATATATACATGTCTTTGTTTCATTACTTCGTGTACAAGAAATATATTATTTCATCAATAAAATTTTCTGCTTCCTCAATATTCTTCTTGTTCTTCAATTTGTTCTTCTTGTCCATCAATTTGGTATCGGAGCAAATTGCCGAAAGGCTTTCTATCAACCAAGAGTTGATTTATTTTATCTATCTCCTTAGTTTTGTTTTTACCATCATCGGAGATCTCACCGAAGGGACATCCAACTCTTGATTGTTTTGGATCATCGGTCTGAAAAATAAATATGTTTTCATGTACCTCAAGAAAGTATCATAATTTTTTAATTTAATATAATTTTAAAAATCAATTTGATTTCTGGTCTGTTATAAATTATTTATTTAAAAACATTATTTAGTTAAGAAAACTTAAAAAAAATCCTAAGCCTAATAACGCGTTTCTAGCTTAATTGGAATTATGAAATTTACATATTTATCTTTAATTATTTTATGATAATCTACTATAGTTGAATCTGTTTACTTCAATATAATATGCATGTCTATACATACATTGTATGTATAGTAAATATTTTAATATTTAAAATTTTAGATGTAATATGTTTTCTAATTGGTAATTTTAAATAAAAGGACTTTTTAATTACGTTATCACATCGTTATTGTTATTTATGGTTCAATATATTGTTACATAAATAAATATTTTCTATAATACTTTAACAATAAAGGCAGTTTTACACATGCATTATATAGATGTATAATTTTTCAAAACAATCATATGAAATTCATAATTATAAATTTACGCACATATTTGACAACAAGTAATACATACAAAAAGAGTTCACATCTTTCTTATGATGCAAATCCCAACATTCAAATACAAGCATGTCATAATCTACATGGTACACACTTCCCAATTAAATCGCTAAACGGATTCAATGTGATGGGGTAAAAAAAGTTATAGTGGAGATAAAACAAGAAAACAAAGGGATATAGTAAATAATTCTAAAATAACATAAAAAACTTGTACTTGAAGCATTTACAAATATATAAGTGATAAATAAATGAAAAAATTACATTCCATTTAACTATAATTAGTACATTCTTAGTTTAATAAATAAAACATATGCAAATATATGTAAACTTTTGTTTAGCTTAATTAAATTTAGGATATCATAGTAATTTTACAATGAAAAATATACGTCAAAAATTCAATTAAAAAATAATTTTATATTTTCTTGGGTAAGGCCGTAATTTTATATTTTTAATAATGTATAAATGTCATTTTTTTAATTCTTTCTTCTGTAGAAGATACAACAGGAATAACGAAATATAGTTGAAATAACAGAATATACCAGGAATATCATAATATAGCATTGCTTAAAGATGAAAGGTTATATCAAAGGTTATTTGGAAATGTCGTATTAGTAGAAATCCTACAGGATATAGCAAGGAAATAGTGGGGCTTTAATTGCACAGGTTACACATGCACACATGTATGTACGTGTATATATATGTAAACGATAGATACATACATATATGTATTTATACATATATGTACAATATAAAAGAAAAGTCAAGGAATATTCTATATGAATTTATCATAGGAAAATTAAAAATTCAAAATGACCTATTTTTCGTAGTTCGCTTATTTCTTTCGTTGTGGGCAAGTCTATTTCCTTTAATGATATCGAAGCCCAATAGCCTATGTGATCTAAATTAATCATGTTAAGGCTAACACCCATTAGTGAGGTCGAAAGACCTCTGTGTTTTAGGGTTTGGTGGAACATAAAAGAAAACTGAGAGCTTATTAGTAAAAAGAAATATTATGTTTAACCTTACTAATAATATAAGAACATCTATTATGATTTGTCCTAATGATTTACCATTGAAACTTGCAAAAAATAACTACTGCAAAATTGTTTTCTAGAACCAACAAACTCATTCTACTAAATTATAATGATTGGATAAGGGAAACCTAGTGAGCATTAACTAGTAAGCGCCTTTAAACCTCTATTACAAGTTAATGCAAAGAACAACACGCTGGTGATGCTGACCTTGAACTATGACTTGCTTATTTAAAATAGGAATCAGACCTCAAAATCATCCGATTTTTATGCTTTCTACATTAGACAATCCGTTGCAAAGGCAACACAAAAATATAGGTCCATGAGATATTTGATGGTCAGAAGGCTCTTTCTGGTGAACACTCCCGTTCCGCAATGTACAAATTTAAAGAAACTGTTTCACAACAAAATGGCTAAAGGTTAGAAAATGGATGATTATGTTCTTATGATGAAAGGTTATATTGATATACTTCTGTGATTGGACGTAGAAATTATAGGCAATGAAATGGAAGCAGACTTGATCCTTGGATCTCTTACTCCCAACTTGAGCGTTCATATTTATCTATAACATGTAATAATTGAATGCCGGTTAGGTCAACAGAGTCACAATCTAAGGATCCATGGATCGTACCAACTATAAAGGATGGGGTGTCATGTTCAAAAAGTTTGAAGAAGCAAAAGAGAAAAGACTATAATTTTAAAAGGACTACTACAGTAGCAAGTGTAATCATCGTTATCACAAGAAAAGTCAATAGAAATAGTACTGTTTAGATTATTTACAAATTGTTAAAAAGAAGAAACAAATTAGTTCTATCGTCCAGTAGGTACACTTATGATTAAAAATTATATTGCAATCAATAAATTATCCTTGGTTTTAGGTATTAGATCAAGAACTAACGTAAGAAATTCAACATAGGGACTTCAGAATAAACATTATGTGGAAAAATGGAAAATGAGTCTTCAAGTGGTTGACTGATCCCTGATAGATGCAATGACAATTGGAGACTATCATCTACTTCTGCCACATGGATTAGCTTTGATATTGATTAAGTGCTATTATGTGAAAGTTTTTATTTGTGGTTAATGAAGACAAAAGAGACGTTTTGTTATATTTATTATGATTTATAATTTACAATTAGCCATTATGTTATATTTAGTATGATTTATAATTCACAATTAGGCGTTATGTTATATTCAGTATGATTTGTAATTTACAATTAGCCATTGCAATGCTTTCCTATATATACATGTCTTTGTATCATTACTCCTTGTACAAGAAATATATTATTTCATTAATAAAATCTTCTGCTTCCTCAATATTCTTCTTGTTCTTCAATTTGTTCTTCTTGTCCTTTAATTTGGTATTGGAGCAAATTGCCGAAAGGCTTTCTATCAACCAAGAGTTGTTTTATTTTATCTGTCTCCTCAGTTTTGTTTTTACCATCATCGGAGATCTCACCGAAGGGACATCCAACTCTTGATTGCTTTGGATCATCGGTCTGAAAACTAGCCACGCCTAGATCAATAGGCTGCTAGTTTATTGAACCTCTCCTAATCATAGGTATTTTTTTTTTATCGACTACAAATATCAGTCTTGACTTGCCAAGCACAAAGGTTGCTACAAGATCTGATATTGTGTGTCAGACATACATTACATACCTTATTATTGCTCTTCATCTTTTGCATTTTTTTACATTGGTTGTAATTTCCTGCTTTTGCCTCACTCAATATTTTTCCTGATCAACTATGGCCAACGATAATGAAGCCACGTCTGTAGCTACGCTCAACACAAGTGCTGATCCACCACCAAACACCCCCAAACTAATAAAACCCAAAAGCCAAATTATTACCACATCCCTTGATGAAGACAATTATATATTATGGAAATATCAAGTTGAAGTTACTTTAAAAGGTTACAGACTATTGGAATACATCAATGGAACCATAACAATACCACCTGTCATGAGTTTGAATCAAGGCGGTAGAACTATTTCAAATCCAGACTATGTTAGATATCAAATGCAGGATAATTTATTATCATCATGGCTTATGTCATCTATAAGTTCAAGTTTGTTATCATAGATAGTAGGATGTACTAGTTCTCGTGAAATATGGTCATCTATTGAGAAATTTTTTAGTTCTCGGTCTGTAGCAAGGGTAATGCAGTATAGAAGTGTAACGAAAAGGAATTTCGCTCGATCCGAATCAGTCGCTAAACCGACCCAGACCGTTCGAAACGCCTGATTGTTTTGAGAACACGACAAAATAGAACGCAGATCGAAAGAACATTTCATTGTTAATTACAACAATTCCATCGGAATAAAAGAATACACAGGGTATAAATCAATATTACACATTATAAAATATTAGAGATTATAATACATTACTGCAGCGGAAAATAATACAAAATACAACTGAAGAAGATACACGGATACAAAGCTTTCCGGATATCGTTCTAGCTGTAAACCAGGTTCCTGTGAATATAAATCTGCAAAACCAAAACTACTAGCTGCCCGTGTCAAAATAAGGGCACCCAGAGTTTAGGTTAAAAACAATAAACTCCAGGTCAGTCATGGGACTGGTGTGAGAACTAAAACAGTTATTAATCTTTATTTTAAAGTTAGGTAAATCAAGGGACCACGCCGTATAACACGTAACGGGTTTCCTCCCAAGAATACCAGTGCATAAAACAAACAGCGCAATGTTAAATAAAGAAAAATGAAGCTATTATAAGACCCAGGTCCTATCACACAATGCAAAGCAAGCCGGGGGATAGGGTTTTACCTTATAATAGCCAAAGAATGCTTGATACGTGAAATTTCATGTTTTATTATTACCATAAGTGCATAGTGTCAAAACAGTTTCAAATCAAAAATATCAATCATAGACGACATGGGTACCATATATCATGTCGCCATACTAGTTTTACAATTAAAACTGCAAAGTCACGTATTTGGAAATTGGATTTCCATCTGCGAACTGAGGCTAGGGATCGTCCTCTACCGAATTCGAGACAATCTAGCCCATGTCTCTGGAACAGTCGTAACTGCCCCTTGGATCGTCAGGGCCGGTCCACCGATGTGGATTATAGTGCCTGAACAATACGTCTCCCCGCCCTATGGGGCGTAAATGAGCCAACGAATGACTCCATCGGTCCCGGATCGACCGATAAAACCGAGGCGCCTCGTAACAGCAACAACCACATAAGTCAAACTCGTCAGGGCATGTAAAACCACTGACGCCACTTCTAGCTAGAAGGAAACGCATGCCCTCCCTGATGTCCTCTCCCGTTTCTGGTTCACAACCGAGGTGTGAGGCTCGCGAATTCACGTTACACAAAGCTATGCCACACAGGCTGTGTTTTGATCATCACCACAAGACTTTGCTTTTCAACAGAAGCCTTGATCAATTGCCACTTAGGCATGCCACACATGCAATTCACTCCATGCGTTTGATATCCATCAATATATAACCCCTGAGCTCGTACGTCTCAGAGAAGGGCGTTAAGCAAGAGAATAAATTCTCCGCCGCCAAACAGATATATATTTAATAGAAATCAATCACACAGACTAAAATCCAATGTTAGACACACAGTCCATTTACAAGTTCGTTCTGGGTCTGAACAAAACCGGAGGCACCTAGTACCCCGCATATCCATCGATCTCCAAGTACGTCTGCACGATCACTAACTGATTCCCTCCTCTTGGGTGTACGGCCCAATCAAGATCATCAGCAATCACCCAAACGACGTGAAGACCTCCGGTCTTCAACCACCGTATTCATCTTCGACACCACGTCAAATCAGTTATTCAGAATGGGATAAACCCGGTCTTTCTGAATAACTCGCGTATATAATAAACAAGTGTTACACAAACACAACGTACGCCTCATTCCAATTCAGAATATTCGTTTATTCAAATATTCTTCTGCTTTGGGAAAGGTTTCCATTAATTTTAACAAAGATTAATTCTTTAAATTTATTCTTTAATCTTCTTTGAATATCAATTCAAACTAGTCGGGATTAGCGAACCACACCAGAGTAATCATTTATTTTATTTTCCAATCCCAACTATTCATCCCATGAAGTAAAACCGGTAATACTTCATATCTAACACCACAGTGTTATCGGTAAATTCAATTACCATTTCACGTTCAAATCTAATTAAAGATTTAACTATTGCCTGGAGCAGAACTGGTAATACTCCATTCTCGACCATTTCAATCTAATTAAAGATTCATTAAAACTTCACTTAGTTTTAATCCTTAACTGGGTTAAAGAATCAATGTCATTTAAAACACGGTTCACGATAAACCCAAAATCACATTCCATTAATTATCGGGTTAAAGAACAAGTGTTATTTAAAACACTCTTCACGATAAACCCAAAAATCAATACCAATTCAACTCCAATTAAATATCATTTAATTGGCACACTTCATTAAATCTAAATAAAAAGATTTAATCTTTTTCTCCACTGGGCTTAAGAACAATGTTAATGAAGACACCATTCACGACAAACCCAAATCACATTTGATATTAAATACAAGGCTCTGAATAGAAAATATATCGGCTTATATTCAATATCAAATTCTACGACCAACAAATATTGTATTGGGAATAACGTTATTAATATATCTTTCAAATTTCCATAACAATATCTGTATCATCACGAAATTCAACATCGAAATATTCCGAAGACAATTTCGATTCAAATCCATTCCAATTCAATTATTGGAAATTCTGGTTACTTTTAAAACCATTTCAAATCCACTTTATTTATTTTAAAAATAAATAGAATTATAGTTCTAGTTCAAAACTAGTTCATTTTGATAAAAATCAATTTTTATCTTTTCGAATATGGAGTTTTTCATCCCTATTCTTCACAAAATACTTCTTATGATTTTACACAAATTATTACTATTTTTAATAATTTTTATCAAGGCCCGTACAGTCGATTTCCATCAACGGCCATCGAACTGCACTTACAGCGACCTTTTCCAAATTTGATTTGGACATAATTCCAAATCCAACCGTTAGATTTCAAATTTCTAATATTCGTTAGAAATCTCTTTTCGACACGAACCCAACGGTGCCGGTTTTAGGAGAATCCGACGGTCGGATCTCCCGCAATGTCCATTCGAAGTCAATGGTCGAAATTCGCGAACTGCCGCGGCGCAACGCTTTCTATTCAGGCCATCATATTATATATATAATATATACTTCATCGATTTCCTTTCGAAACGAATTTTATAAATCATTTTAAATTCGTTTTCGAAACGATTTCAACTTCATATTCAATTTCTAATCAAAATTGAATATTCCAATATAAATTCGTTTTAATTTCATTTCAAAACGATTTCAATTTAATTCGAATTTCAATTCATTTCAATTCAATTCGAATTCGTTTTTATTCAATCTCAATTCGAATTCATTTCTATTCAATTTCAATTCGAATTCATTTCTATTTAATTTCAATTCGAATTTATTTCTATTCAATTTATCAGATTTTGAAATCACTTTCGGTATTCATTGAAAAATGAATAAAATCGATATAAATATCGTTCGCGTCAAAATGGCGTCAATCTAATCAACACGGCTTCATATATTTCCATTTTCAAATATTCTATTTCAAATATTTCTATTTCAAATATTTCTATTCAAATATTTCTATTCAAATATTTTTTTTCAAAACTGGAATGAGGCCTAATCAATTACCATATAATGTTAATTATATGGATTTTCTACAACACATGTATACAATAACAACGATGAATAATCAACCGTCATCGAAAGTGCATTCTACATTGTATAAGCATCAAATATAAATATTTAACGCTCATAACAGTCTGTCCATCAATCGATCGACATACAGCTAATTATTGGGACTAGTGTATGTCATATATCATCCCAATACCCGTGTGGGGTTTTCAAACAATCAAACACAGATTTTATTTGTGCAGTTGGGCGATGTGTAAAATTTATCGTCCCAATCAATATCAGTCAAATGTGTGTATATAAACAAATCGTCCAATTTGTTTATATTTATTTCATTTTAAATACACGTAAAAAAAATTCTATTTTCAACAATAAAATATTTTTAACTATATAAATATTTTATTTCATTTCACATCACATCACACAATCAGCTACACATCAAAATCAAACAAACAAGCATACAAGCCGTCCATGGTCTGTGGACGACGGGTGTCGAGTGCCACTAAACACCGTCTGCATCCTAGTATATATATATATTTCAAACTAGAAATAAATTAAAGGCGAGGAGTTCTCACAGAGGGTTCCACTCCGCCATTCTTTGCTTCTGAACTGCTGAACCGTCTGGATCTGTTTGAAATTCCAATACAGTTCTCTTCACGCTGATCATAATAAAAATTATATTTTTATCACGCTATTCTCTATATAAAAATTATATTTTTATATATAAAGATCGTATTTTTATATCACGGCTTCATATATAAAAAATCACTCCTTCACAATGCTACTTCCATGATAAAATTATATTTTTATCTTGCTAGCAATATAATAAAAATTATAGTTTTATTACTCTACATGAATAAAAAATCATATTTTTATATCACCTACATAATAAAGATCGAATTTTTATTCTTTCTAAAATATAAAAATCATATTTTTATAAATAAAAATATAATCTTTTCACTTTTATAACGATGTTTACATAATAAAAACCCTATCTTTATTCACAAAACAATGATATTTTTGTTTACAAAAATATTGCTATTTTTATTTTATCACTTCATGTTGTTATTCACATGAGAAAAACCCTATATTATATAAATAAAAATATCGCCCTTTTCAAATTAAAAATCTCATCTTTACTTCACCATTTCAACTATATAAAGATTCAAACTTTTCTAATATAAAAATCCGACCTTTTCTATGATAAAAATCATTCCTTTTTAATGGTAAAAATCATATTTTTGAAACCAATAATTTCTTCATCTAATTTTCTTGATTTATATAATAAACCGAATAATAAATAAATAATAACAACATTAAAAAAAACACTCAAAAAGACAAGGGATAGAAACTTACAGTTTTTTATTTTAGCAGGGGGTGTTGCGTCGGATTGGGGATGAGGAGGGAGAACCGAGGGCGGAGGGAGGAGAAGGATCGGTGGTGGGCTAAGGAGGCTTGGCGGGTTTGGATTCCGCGACTGGAGATGGGAACGGAGGAAGAAGGGGAAGACGATGGAGGTGGAGGAGGGGGTGACGAACCAGATGTGGGGCGACTAGTAGCAGGCGGCGCGGTGCATGGATGGGGTGGCGGCGGGTTTTAGGGCTCCGGCAATCTCCTTTTTTTAAGTTTAGTTTTGAAATGAATTTGAACGGGGGAGGGGGGGCTGAGGTAAAAGGGAAGAGAGGAGAGAGGTTTTATTTTTTATTATTTAATTTACAAAAAGTTGACTTTTTATTCGATCACAAAACGAGGCCCACTGCCCGTCGTCCATAGCTAATTACCCCCATTCGAAACACAATGGGATATGTATCGTAAGCCGATTCGATCGTTTCGATCAGTTTTCGTCAAAATCAACATACAACTCTATATATTGATTTTGAACGCGCATTTCAATTTACTTAGGCCACATACTAATTCGAAAAAATTCCAGAAAAATATTTTCTAGCTTCGTATTGATGATACGGTCCTAACAAAACTAGTTTCATCGAATTCCGAGACCGTTTGAAAAATGGCCATTTTCCAGTCGATTAAAATCAACTAAAACTGGTCAAGCGCGTTTTCCTTTGCCACGCTCACATATTGATTCGAAAAATTATGAAATTTGACACCTAGCAATAATTTGACATCACGGATCTAACAAAAGTGGTTTCGTCGAAATCCGAGGTAGTTTGCAAAATTTCCATTTTTAAGGGCCAGAATTCCATAGCGACTATTCTGAATTTTCATCTGGACGTATCTTTTGATTCCTGCTATGAAATTTCAATTTTTCGGATTCGTTGGAAAGATATTATCAATTAGATTCAAATATTTTTGGTTTCACTAAAATCCGGCTTATTTTGCACCCGGTACATTCATTTGAACTTTGAAATCGAATTATCGAACTACCGCACCATTTTCAATTCCTTTTATATATATAAATAATTATTTATATTCTATCGACAACGTATATAAATATATACGTTCTAATTCTATTCAAAATAAATTTTTCGTCAATATTATTTAAAATATTTCATTTTAAATATTCAAAATTCGCTAAAATTGCCAAAATAAAAATTTTAAACTGGCTCGGATTTCCAGGTTATTACAATCTCCCCCACTTAAAACTTTTCGTCCCCGAAAAGGAACGAAGCCGAAAGTTGTTTAACAAATCAACTCAACTTCCATTATTTTCACTACGGCTTAAGTTCTTCAACTTTTCAGTTTCTAAGATCTTTTCAAATTTTTCAATAATTTGGCTAACACCCTAAATTTTCGAAAAATTTCGCCATAACCTCCCCTCCACCGGGGACTTCGGGATATTTCATATAGCCTCCCATGGCTTTCTTCAATCAAAAAGAAAAAGCCAAGCGGCTAGCCAATCGGCTCATAAAATCATCATCACCCAAAAAAAACAGTAAATTATGATAAACATGTACCTATTTGTCGGGCAAACAATTTTATTCCTCTTCTCTAGCCTCCTTGCTATGACCTGTTCAATGTAAGTACATGTATATGCTAGCAAATGCGACTAATTTTCAATACAACTCACTATTTGATTAATTTGGCTAAATAACCCAAATTTTAACTAATTAAACTATAATCAAACAACACAACCAGCAATCAATTAGTTGATTAGCTTTTCAAATTCATAATTTTGATATATAGTCAAAAAATCAGATTTTTGGTGCCAAATCACAACAATAGGCCCTATCTAATTTTGGTTCTCACACCAGTCAATTGGAATCATATAGAAATTCCACCTTCGTCACTCAAACATAAATTCTGATGACGAGTACTCAATCATCAAAATCGTCTCCGGGCGACTAGAGTGTGATTCTATATCTACCCAGTATATTTGAGACTTCAATACACGTGGATCAGACGTATATGAAAATCTCTATATACTGGACTGTCCAAATCAATACAAATAAATATTCAAATACGAATAATTGAATTAAATTTTAAAAACAAAATTGTTTTAAATTTTTATTTTCAAAAACAACACTCTTCACCCTCGTTCTAGGATACTACTGATCCCATCTCTAACGAGTCATTCCCCTTGGATATTACTAATCCAATTTCTGATGAATTCTTTCGTATGGTTCTAATGTGTCTTGTTCTCCGAGCTTTGTAAAACAAAGCTCTGATACCAAATGTAACGAAAAGGAATTTCGCTCGATCCGAATCAGTCGCTAAACCGACCCAGACCGTTCAAAACGCCTGATTGTTTTGAGAACACGACAAAATAGAACGCAGACCGAAAGAACATTTCATTGTTAATTACAAAAATTCCACTAGAATACAAGAATACGCAGAGTATAAATTAATATTACACATTATAAAATATCAGAGACTACAATGCATTACTGCAGCTGAAAATAATACAAAATACAACTGAAGAAGATACACGGATACAAAGCTTTCCGGATATCGTTCCAGCTGTAAACCAGGTTCCTGTGAATATAAATCAGCAAAACCAAGACTACTAGCTGCCCGTGTCAAAATAAGGGAACCCAGAGTTTAGGTTAAAAACAATAAACTCCAGGTCAGTCATGGGACTGGTGTGAGAACTAAAACAGTTATTAATATTTATTTTAAAGTTAGGTAAATCAAGGGACCACGCCATATAACACGGAACGGGTTTCCTCCCAAGAATACCAGTGCATAAAACAAATAGCGCAATGCTAAATAAAGAAAAATGAAGTTATTATAAGACCCAGGTCCTATCACACAATGCAACGCAAGCCGGGGGATAGGGTTTTACGTTATAATAGCCAAAGAATGCTTGATACGTGAAATTTCATGTTTTATTATTACGATAAGTGCATAGTGTCAAATCAGTTTCAAATCATAAATATCAATCATACACGGCATGGGCACCATATATCATGTCGCCATACTAGTTTTACAATTAAAACCGCAAAGTCACGTATTTGGAAATTGGATTTCCATCTGGAACTGAGGCTAGGGATCGTCCTCTACCGAATTCGAGACAATCTAGCCCATGTCTCCGGAACAGCCGCAACTGCCCCTTGGATCGTCAGGGCCGGTCCACCGATGTGGATTATAGTGCCTGAACAATACGTCTCCCCGCCCTATGGGGCGTAAATGAGCCAACGAATGACTCCATCGGTCCCGGATCGACCGATAAAACCGAGGCGCCTCGCAACAGCAACAACCACATAAGTCAAACTCGTCAGGGCGTGTAAAACCACTGATGCCACTTCTAGCTAGAAGGAAACGCATGCCCTCCCTGATGTCCTCTCCCGTTTCTGGTTCACAACCGGGGTGTGAGGCTCGCGAATTCATGTTACACAAAGCTATGTCATACAGGCTGTGCTTTGATCATCACCACAAGACTTTGCTTTTCAACATAAGCCTTGATCAATTGCCACTTAGGCATGCCACACAGGCAATTCACTCCATGCGTTTGATATCCATCAATATATAACCCCTGAGCTCGTACGTCTCAGAGAAGGGCGTTAAGCAAGAGAATAAATTCTCCACCGCCAAACAGATATATTTAATAGAAATCAATCACACAGACTAAAATCCAATGTTAGATACACAGTCCATTTACAAGTTCGTTCTGGGTCTGAACAAAACCGGAGGCACCTAGTACCCCGCATATCCATCGATCTCCAAGTACGTCTGGACGATCACTAACTGATTCCCTCCTCTTGGGTGTAAGGCCCAATCAAGATCATCAGCAATCACCCAAATGACGTGAAGACCTCCGGTCTTCAACCACCGTCTTCATCTTCGACACCACGTCGAATCAGTTATTCAGAATGGGATAAACCCGGTCTTTCTGAATAACTCGCGTATATAATAAACAAGTGTTACACAAACACAACATACGCCTCATTCCAATTCATAATATTTGTTTATTCAAATATTCTTCTATTTTGGGAAAGGTTTCCATTAATTTTATCAAAGATAAATTCTTTAAATTTATTCTTTAATCTTCTTTGAATATCAATTCAAACTAGTCGGGATTAGCGAACCACACCGGAGTAATCATTTATTTTATTTCCCAATCCCAACCTATTCATCCCATGAAGTAAAACTGGTAATACTTCATATCTAACACCACAGTGTTATCGGTAAATTCAGTTACCATTTCACGTTCAAATCTAATTAAAGATTTAACTATCGCCTGGAGCAGAACTGGTGATACTCCATTCTCGACCATTTCAATCTAATTAAAGATTCATTAAAACTTCACTTAGTTTTAATCCTTAATCGGGTTAAAGAATCAGTGTCATTTAAAACACGGTTCACGATAAACCCAAAATCACATTCCATTAATTATCGGGTTAAAGAACAAGTGTTATTTAAAACACTATTCACGATAAACCCAAAAATCAATACCAATTCAACTCCAATTAAATATCATTTAATTGGCACACTTCATTAAATCTAAATAAAAAGATTTAATCTTTTTCTCCACTGGGCTTTAAGAACAATGTTAATGAAGACACCATTCACGACAAACCCAAATCACATTTGATAATAAATACAAGGCTCTGAATAGAAAATATATCGGCTTATATTCAATATCAAATTCTACGACCAACAAATATCGTATTGGGAATAACGATATTAATATATCTTTCAAATTCCCATAACAATATCTGCATCATCACGAAATCCAACATCGAAATATTCTGAAGACAATTACGATTCAAATCCATTCTAGTTCAATTATTGGAAATTCTGGTTACTTTTAAAACCATTTCAAATCTACGTTATTTATTTCAAAAATAAATAGAATTATAGTTCTAGTTCAAAACTAGTTCATTTCGATAAAAATCAATTTTTATCTTTTCAAATATGGAGTTTTTCATCCCTATTCTTCACAAAACACTTCTTATTATTTTACACAAATTATTACTACTTTTAATAATTTTTATCAAGGCCCGTACAGTCGATTTCCATCAACGGCCATCAAACTGCACTTACAGCGACCTTTTCCTAATTTGATTTGAACATAATTCCAAATCCAACCGTTAGATTTCAAATTTCTAATATTCGTTAGAAAGCTCTTTTCGACACGAACCCAACAATTCCGGTTTTAGGAGAATCCGACGGTCGGATCTCCCGCAATGTCCATTCGAAGTCAATGGTCGAAATTCGCGAACTGCCGCGGCGCGGCGCGTTCTATTCAGGCCATTATATTATATATAATATATACTTCGTCGATTTCCTTTCGAAACGAATTTTATAAATCGTTTTAAATTCGTTTTCGAAACGATTTCAACTTCATATTCAATTTCTAATCAAAATTGAATATTCCA
The DNA here is from genome assembly GCA_030737875.1 of Allium sativum. Taxonomy (NCBI): domain Eukaryota; kingdom Viridiplantae; phylum Streptophyta; class Magnoliopsida; order Asparagales; family Amaryllidaceae; genus Allium; species Allium sativum. The sequence continues at coordinate 740,485,523 of CM060916.1, read as the reverse complement.
ATATAAATTTGTTTTAATTTCATTTCAAAACGATTTCAATTCAATTTCAATTTAATTCGAATTTCAATTCATTTCAATTTTATTCGAATTCATTTTTATTCAATCTCAATTCGAATTTATTTCTATTCAATTTCAATTCGAATTCATTTCTATTCAATTTCAATTCGAATTCATTTCTATTCAATTTATCAGATTTTGAAATCACTTTCGATATTCATTGAAAAATGAATAAAATCGATATAAATATCGTTCGCGTCAAAATGGCGTCAATCTAATCAACACGGCTTCATATATTTCTATTTTCAAATATTCTATTTCAAATATTTCTATTTCAAATATTTCTATTCAAATATTTCTATTCAAATATTTCTTTTTCAAAACTGGAATGAGGCCCAATCAATTACCATATAATGTTAATTATATGGATTTTCTACAACACATGTATACAATAACATAGATGAATAATCAACCATCATCCAAAGTGCATTCTACACTGTATAAGCATCAAATATAAATATTTAATGCTCATAACAGTTTGTCTACCAATCGATCGACATACAAATAATTATTTGGACTAGTGTATGTCATATATCATCCCAATACCCGTGTGGGGTTTTCAAACAATCAAACACAGATTTTATTTGTGTAGTTGGGCGATGTGTAAAATTTATCGTCCCAATCAATATCAGTCAAATGTGTGTATATAAACAAATCGTCCGATTTGTTTATATTTATTTCATTTTAAATACACGTAAAAAAAATTCTATTTTCAACTATAAAATATTTTTAATTATATAAATATTTTATTTCATTTCACATCACATCACACAATCAACTACACATCAAAATCAACCAAACAAGCATACAAGCCGTCCATGGTCTGTGGACGACGGGTGTCGGGTGCCACTAAACATCGTCTGCATCCTAGTATATATTTCAAACTAGAAATAAATTAAAGGCGAGGAGTTCTCACAGAGGGTTCCATTCCGCCATTCTTTGCTTCTGAATTGCTGAACCGTCTGGATCTGTTTGAAATTCCAATACAGTTCTCTTCACGCTGTTCATAATAAAAATTATATTTTTATCACGCTATTCTCTATATAAAAATTATATTTTTATATATAAAGATCGTATTTTTATATCACGGCTTCATATATAAAAAATCACTCCTTCACAACGCTACTTCCATGATAAAAATTATATTTTTATCTTGCTAGCAATATAATAAAAATTATATTTTTATTACTCTACATAAATAAAAATCATATTTTTATATCTCCTACATAATAAAGATCGAATTTTTATTCTTTCTAAAATATAAATTTCATATTTTTATAAATAAAAATATAATCTTTTCACTTTTATAACGATGTTTACATAATAAAAATCCTATCTTTATTCACAAAACAATGATATTTTTGTTTACAAAAATATTGCTATTTTTATTCTATCACTTCATGTTGTTATTCACATGAGAAAAACCCTATTTTATATAAATAAAAATATCGCCCTTTTCAAATTAAAAATCTCATCTTTACTTCACCATTTCAACTATATAAAGATTCAAACTTTTCTAATATAAAAATCCGACCTTTTCTATGATAAAAATCAATCCTTTTTAATGGTAAAAATCATATTTTTGAAACCAATAATTTCTTCATCTATTTTTCTTGATTTATATAATAAACTGAATAATAACAACATTAAAAAAGAACACTCAAAAAGAAAAAGGATAGAAACTTACAGTTTTTCGATTTTAGCAGGGGGTGTTGCGTCGGATTGGGGATGAGGAGGGAGAACCGAGGGCGGAGGGAGGAGAAGGATCGGTGGTGGGCTAAGGGGGCTCGATGGGTTTGGATTCCGCGACTGGAGATGGGAACGGAGGAAGAAGGGGAAGACGATGGAGGTGGAGGATGGGGTGACGAACCGAAGGCGGGTCGACTAGTGGCAGGCGGCGCGGTGCGTGGATGGGGTGGCGGCGGGTTTTAGGGCTCCGGCGATCTCCTTTTTTTTAGTTTAGTTTTGAAATGAATTTGAACGGGGGGGCTGAGGTAAAAGGTAAGAGAGGAGAGAGGTTTTATTTTTTATTATTTAATTTACAAAAAATTGACTTTTTATTCGATCACAAAACGAGGCTCACCGCCCGTCGTCCATAGCTAATTACCCCCATTTCGAACACAATGGGATACGTATCGTAAGCTGATTCGATCGTTTCGATCAGTTTTCATCAAAATCAACATATAACTCTATATATTGATTTTGAACGCGCATTTCAATTTACTGAGGCCACATACTAAATCAAAAAAATTCCAAAAAAATATTTTCTAGCTTCGTATTGACGATAAGGTCCTAACAAAACTAGTTTCGTCGAATTCCGAGACCATTTGAAAAATGGCCATTTTCCAGTCGATTAAAATCAATTGAAACTGGTCAAACGCGTTTTCCTTTGCCACGCTCACATATTGATTCGAAAAATTACGAAATTTGAAACCTTGCAATAACTTGACATCATGGATCTAACAAAAGTGGTTTTGTCGAAATCCGAGGTCGTTTGCAAAATTTCCATTTTTAAGGGCCAGAATTCCATAGCGACTATTCTGAATTTTCATCTGGACGTATCTTTTGATTCCCGTTATGAAATTTCAATTTTTCGGATTCGTTGGAAAGATATTATCAATTAGATTCAAATATTTTTGGTTTCACTAAAATCCGGTTTATTTTGCACCCGGTACATTCATTTGAACTTTGAAATCGAATTAACGAACTACCGCGCCATTTTCAATTCCTTTTATATATAAAAATAATTATTTATATTCTATTGACGACATATATAAATATATACGTTCTAATTCTATTCAAAATAAATTTTTCGTTGATATTATTTAAAATATTTCATTTTAAATATTCAAAATTCGCTAAAATTGCCAAAATAAAAATTTTAAACTGGCTCGGATTTCCGGGTTATTACAAGAAGGGATTTACAAAGCTCCAGAAAAGAAGGCTTGAGTATGAAAGAATATTTAGGCAAAATTAAAAATACTTGTGATAAATTAAATGTTGTTGGGCATAAGATAAGTGATAGTGAGCAAATATTGTTTATCACTAATGGACTTGATGGGGAATATGACTCATTAATAACTGTTATTGCTACTCAAAAAACATTACCTGATTTGCAGTTTGTTAGATCTTCTCTACTTGCTCATAAAGGAAGGATTGAACAAAGAAAAACCATACAAGGTGATTTTTCTGTAAACTATGCAGCAGCTAAAAATAATCAACAAGGAAACAACTACAATAATGATTCAAACAGACAAGAAAATCAGTATTCAAGAGGTTTTTGATCACAAAGAGGTGGTTTTCAAGGAGGATTTTAACCACAAAGAGGGGGTTTCCAGCCTCAGCAAGGTCGTGGAAGAGGCCGATGGAATAATAACAATCGTGTAAAATATCAAATTTGTTAAAAAATTGGTCATATGGAAAATAAATGTTACTTTAGGTACAATTCAGATAGTAGTTCTCAAAACAGTCAAGGCAGTTTTTCTCAGAAAGGAGCACATGCAAATTTTGCTACAATAAATTCAAGCAAGGCAACAATGATAGCCAAAACAGTAATAATGCAGACAAGGGTGATGAAAGTAATTTTGAGGAATGGTATCCATACTCAGGTGCAACCCATCATATTACTAATAATCTTCAGAATTTGAACATTGGAAGCAAAAATTACTAAGGTATGAAAAATTTACATATGGGCAATGGTGAGACTGCAAATATAACACATATTGGCGAAGGTAATATTCTAGGTAAAAGACAACCTCAACTAAATAACATTCTTAGAGTTCCTACCATAAATAAAAATCTTTTAAGTGTATCAAAATTTGCCAATGATAATTGTGTATATTCTGAGTTTCACCCAAAAATTTTCTTAGTCAAAGATATTCTAAGTCATGAAATATTACTGCAGGGTAGTCTACATGATGGGCTTTACAGATTTAACAACTTGAAGACTGGAAATTCAAGTGGTGAACTCTGGTGCAACAATGTGGATGCTTGTAGTAGTAATGATTGCAGTAGTAATAAGCATTGTAATAGAAATAACGTTTTAGATAATATTACTTTATGGCATATGAAACTTGGTCATCCAAATTTTGAAATTGTAAGAACTTTTTTATCTACTAATAATACTGCTTTTAAAAATGCACCTGTTAAACACACATGTACACATTGTCAACTTGGCAAGAGCCAGAAGCTCTCTTTTAGTAATTCTGAAAGCAGGTATAACAAGCCATTGGAGCTTGTAGCTGCAGATTTATGGGGGCCTGCACCTTTAAATTCATATCAGCGGCACAGGTACTATCTTTCTTTTGTAGATGCCTATTCGAGGTATACTTGGATATATATGCTAAAAAATAAATATGAAACTTCTAACATATTTATACAATTTATAACTCATGTTGAAAAGCAACTTAATTGTAATGTCAAAATTTTGCAAATAGATGGTGGGGTAGAATTCAAACCTTTGGCTGATTATTTTGCTAAAAGAGGAATTAGACACAGATTAACATGTCCGTACACATCTAAGAAGAATGGTTTGGTTGAAAGAAAACACAGACACATTGTAGAAACTGGTTTAACATTGTTATCATAAGCTCATTACCCATGAAGTATTGGAATGAATCCTTTTTTACTTTAGTTTTTCTTATTAACATGTTACCCACTAAGATCCTAGATAATAAAACTCCACATGAGATGATATACAATGTTACACCAGACTATAAGTTTCTAAAAATATATGATTGTCTGTGTTTTCCATGTCTGAGAGATTATAATAAACATAAATTAAGTATGAGGTCAAGTCCATGCACATTTATTGGCTATGCTCAAAATCAAAAAGGTTATAAATGTCTTAACAAGAATGGTGGAATTTATGCCTCAAGACATGTGATATTTGATGAAAGTAAATTTCCTTATGCAGATAGACATAATTCCAAAGAAGACAATATAGTAGAATTTATTAAGACCATAGAGTTTAGACCAGTTACTCTTGAAACAATTAAAGACAATGAACATTCAGGCACACAAGCTGAGGATATAAGAAAAACAAGTATGCACATCAGAAAGAAATTCAGATGACATAGAAATAAGTTAAGATGATAATAACATGCACAACACTGATGGTGATGGTAGCTGGCAAAGCAACAACAGTTGAGGATATCACAACAGGAATAGCAATCACAACAGGCACAACAACATCAAAGCATGCATCACATGACTACTAGATCAAAAAGTGGTATTTTTAAACCAAAAGTCTATAATGTGGCCATCACTGAAACTGAACCACTTAATTTCACTCAAGCACTAAAGTCAAGAAATTGGAAAAAGGCCATGGATACAGAATATGAAGCTCTTATGAAAAATAAAACTTAGGAACTTATTGTACCACTAGCACATAGGAATGTAATTGGTTGTAGGTGGGTATATAAGATAAAAAGAAAGGCTGATGGATCTATTGACAAATACAAAGCCGGACTGGTAGCTAAAGGTTATGCACAACAATTTGGTTTTGATTTCAATGAAACCTTTTCTCCAGTTATAAAACCCACTACTATTAGGATAATTTTAACTGTTGCCTTAAGTAAGGGATGGAATATAAAACAACTTGATGTGAACAATGCTTTTTGAATGGAGAATTAATTGAAGAAGTCTACATGCAACAACTTGAAGGATACAATTCTGATGATAAAAGGGTTTGTAGGCTTTATAAAGCAATATATGGACTCAAGCAAGCTTCAAGGGCTTGGTATGACAAACTCAAGATGACACTATTAAATTTAGGTTTTATTCAAGTCAAGTCTGACAACTCATTATACATGAAAAGGAGTACACAAGGAACTATCTTTATTATAGTATATGTGGACGATATGTTAATCATATGAGATAATGATCAAGAGATAAGCAAAGTCATACAATTATTGGATCAACATTTTTATATTAAAGATTTAGGAGAGTTAAAATATTTTCTTGGGATTCAAACTATCAAACATAGTGAAGGAAAATTGATTTTATCCCAGGAAAATTATATTTCTGAAATTTTGCACAGGGCCAATATGCAATATGCCAAACATCTACCAACACCATTAATAAGTAATCTACGCTTATCTAAACATAAAGGGGAAGCCATCTCTAATGCAAAACAGTACATGAGTTTAATAGGAGCACTGCATTATGCAACAATACTCGCCCAGATGTTTGTTACAGTGTTAACAAGCTTAGTCAGTTTATGCAAAATACATTATCAGAACATTGGATTGCCTTAAAAAGGGTTTTGAGATAAGGGTTTTTACCCTCAAGGACAAAAGGAATAGTAAATTTTTCCATAAGGACATGGGGATAAAATTTTATCTTCAAGGACAAAATTTAGTGTAAAGAGAGGAATTCAGGGGCCCACTATAATTCATCCTTTTACATAAAACTTGTCCTTATGGACAAAAATTTCCCCCCTTGTCCTTATGGAACAATTTATTGTTCATTTTGTCCTTCAGGATATTTCCATGTTTGAGATATTTGAAAGGGACAAAGCATTTAGGAATAATTATAAAATCAGAGAGAAATTTTTCCTTGCTGTGCTTTAGCGATGCTGATTGGACAAATGATGTTGATGATAGACGATCTGTATCAGGATACTGTTTTCATCTTGACAACAACATAATTTCTTGGTGCACTAAGAAACAACAGACTACATCTAGATTCAGTATAGAAGCTGAATATAGAGCTCTCGCAAGTGAAACTGCAGAAGTAACATGGATTGAAACGTTGATGAAAGAATTAGGGTTGTATTTAACACGAAAATCTGTTATCTAGTGCGATAATAAAAGTATGGTTTCTCTTTCCCTCAATCCAATCCAACATTCAAGGATAAAGCATTTTGAAATCGATCTTCATTTTTTGAGAGAAAGGACGCAAAATGGAAAGCTAATTGTCTATCATATTCCTGCTTACTATCAGCGAGCTAACGCTCTTACATAAGCATTATCGACCAAGAATTTTGTGAGATTAAGAGAGGAGCTGAAAGTAGTTGATGGAGGCGGAAATGAAATAGGAAACCCTAGTTCGAACTGAGGGGGCATAATGAAGAAAAAAGAGGCGTTATGTTATATTTAATATGATTTATAATTTACAATTAGCTGTTATGTTATATTAGTATGATTTATAGTTTACCATTAGCCGTTATGTTATATTTAGTATGATTTGTAATTTACAATTAGCCATTGCAATGCTTTCCTATATATACATGTCTTTGTTTCATTACTCCTTGTACAAGAAATATATTATTTCACCAATAAAATCTTTCGCTTCTCAATATTCTTCTTGTTCTTCAATTTGTTCTTGTCCTTCAATTGTGGTATCATTTTTGTGTATAGATTGTTTGAGACTGGTTATGCATTCCACTTTGTTTGATGATGTTATGAAGTTTATGTTGATTGACAAAAAAGTGCGTGATAGTATTTTATACAATCACATTTATATGATTAAAAATAAATTCACTTTTGTTGTGAGTAACTCTTATAATATTAACATAAATGAAAAATATTTTTAGCATTATAGGAAAGGTCATATCAGTGAGAAACGACCATATAAACTAAAAACTGAAGGTTTTCTTCCATCACTTGATTCTGAATAATTTGACACATGTAATTCGTGTCTCAAAGGCAAAATTTTCCATACCCCCTACAATGGGAGAAATGAAAGAGTTAATGAACTCTTAGAGTTAATATATTACGATGTATGTGGCCCTATACTAATAATAACCAATGGCAGTAGTTCTTACTTTGTTACCTTCATTGATGATTTCTCAAGACTAGGATATATCTATCCTATAAATTAATCTGATGTATATGAGAAATTCATTTAATATAAGAATATAGTAGAAAATTTAATGGGTTATAAGATGAAGATTCTTTGATCGGACCAAGGAGATGTATATGTTAGACATGATTTCCAATAGTACTTAAAAGTTAATTATATTATCTCTTAATTTACTCCACCTCATAATCCATAGCACAACGGTGTGTCTAGTAAAGAAATCAAACTCTGTTAGATATATTTTGTACCATGATGAGCAAAGTCGAGTTACCTTTGTCTTATTCATGATATGTATTGGAAACTACAACGCATATGTTGAACTTGTCACCCACTAAATCTAAACCTAAACACCATATGATGTGCAGTAGGAAGAAAACCCAAATCAAATATTTGAGAGTATAAGGTTGTCTTGCATACATTAAGAATGTTAGTCCAAATAAATTGGAGGCAAGGTCAATACTATGAATTAGAGGCAAGATTGGTAGGTACTATGCAAGTTTATAAAATATCCCAAAAATTTGATGTGATATATATATATATATATATATATATTCTATAACACCAAGGAGAAAAAAGGCCATTGCTTCTCGACATGTTACCATTCTAGGAAAGGAAATCCATAGAGAAGTTATAGACTTAGATGAGATCCAAGAGACTATAATTGAGACCAAAATAGTAGGAGGACTAGGTTCACCCGTTCATGAGAGCATGCAACCTATTAGGTCTAGTAGGGAATCTCACATAGTGGAGAGATACTATGGTTGTGGATGGTGAGAAGAAGGGTCGTGTCTTAGATAACGACACTCCTCTATCCTTCGAACAAGCATCGAAAAGTAAAGTATGTGCGGTTTAGCTTAGAGCAAATGAAATATGAGATGGATTCCATGTACGTAAATATTGTATGAGTTTATTATATGTACCCGAGGAATAAACCCATTGACTGCAAATGGATTTTCAAGAAAAAGTTGAAAGTAGATGGAAAAGCTGAGGATTACAAAGCATGGCAATTTGCGGAAGGATTTCGTTAAATTCAAGGTGTTGACTATGATGAGACATTTTCACTTGTATCTATGCGTTAATCCATTCAAATTATGCTAGCTATTGGTGTATTCTATGATTATGAAATATGGAAGACGGATGTAAAAAATGGAAGTTTTAAATGATGATTTATAAAAAAGTGTCTATATGTAGTATCCTGATGATTTTGAGCTCAGTGGGAGAAAGGAAAGACTTGCAAGTTATTGAAGCCTATTTATGGACTTAAACAAACTTCAAAAGGTTAGAATAAGTGTTTTTATAAAGTTATCAAACAATTTGGTTCAATCAGAGTATAAAGGATGGGTGCATGTATAGAAACGAACATGGAAAAGCTATCGTACTCCCATTGCTCTATGTTAATGATCTATTATTGATTGACAATATAATTTAACTATTGCACCCAATGAAGGCTTGATTTTCTAAGAACTTCTGCATGAATGACTTGGGAAAATAGCCAATTTATTTGGTATAAAGATCTATAAGGATAGATCTACAAGGATGTTGGGATTGTCTTAATCTAGTACATGAATACTATACTGAAAGGCTTCAGTATTGAAAATTCCAAGCATGGAAATCCCTTAAACAATCTAGATTTGTGTTTTCCAAGAAGGACGCTCCACATATCAGCAAGGAAGAGTGCAGGAAGAGGATATCATACCCTTCAGTAATAGGATCCATAACACACGTCATGCTATGTACTAAACCAAACATAGCATATTGATTAGGATGCATATGCCCACACCCGTACGATTATAGATAAAAACATTGGACAGTTGTAAAATGTATACTAAAGTATCTAAGAAATTCAAAGGACTTGCTCATAATACGTGGGAATGAAGACCCCTTTATAAAGGGGTATACAAACTTTATCTTTCAAATTCATATAGAAGGCAAACTAGTGTCTAGTTATGCTTTACTTTTAACGGTGTATGCATCAGTTGAAAAGGTTCCAAATAGGAAATAACTACTGGTTCCATAATAAGGTTAGGTACATGAAACACCCCACACCCCTTAACATTTCTAATTAAAGTCATACTAAGGAATGTTGAGCATTGTATGTATAAAGAAACAAAATCGCAAATATGCATATGAGATTTTTCTTCTGCATTAGCTGATGCGCATATGCCATCATCCATTTAGTTATTGTTTGCATTAGGTGGTGGTTCTGTTGATGCAGATGACCATGCATTTTCTCGCTTTGTAAGTGCAGCTTCAAAAATCATCTTTAACATCTCAACATTCTCTACGGGATTATGTCGAAATTTTTGGGCTTTGGGATGTTGATGTGTATTCAAAATACATACGATGAACCAGTATTGAAATAAAATAATACCACTAAAATTGCTGTTATTAATTATTTAACGATTATTGTAACAGCCCACATTTTACGTATCAAAAGATCGTAAAATATTTTTATTTTATTCCCTGAGGGTTGGATCATTCTCATCTTTTAATATGTTGCTTATGGGGATGTGGGACACGTCCACAATTTATACAGATTTTGTTTGTGACCATTTTGCCCCTATCGGTCTTGTACAGGGAATAACTTTTGACTCAAGTCGAATCAGAGGGTGAAACCTGTGCCATTGGAAAGGAATTGATGATTTTCTTTCCGTAGAGTGGTTACATTACAGATTTGGCCAAGCAGTTTGGGAGAAATCATTGTTTCAGAGGATTTTCTTATAAAGGACAAACTTACCCAAATTTTTGGTGAAAAGTATGCAAAGTTTGGTTTTTAGGGAGAAGGACAATTTTTAGTGCAACAGTGGAATTCAGGGGCCTATTGTCATTTCCCTTTTTACACTAAAATGTGTCCTTTGATAAATTTCGAACTTTGTATACTTTTCACTAAATTTTGGGCCAAGTTTGTCCTTCATTCTATTTTCCACGTTGCCTTAAGGTTTCACAAATTTTGTCTAGGTTATATTAATTAAAATATGGGCTGATTTGTGGGGCCCGCTAAGGGTTGGGTTTTTGGCTATAAATAGGGGGAGGGAGCCAAGGAGAATGGTTTACTTTTTCCATTTCTCTCATTTGAGATCCTCCATTTCTTCTTCTCCTCCATCTTTCCACCATTAAAATCGAGATCTACGAAGGGGAATTGAAGATCTACACCAAATCAAGTGAGAACTACATCAATCTAAGGGAGATTTCATCAAATCAAGGGATTTAGAGAAGGATCTTCGCTGTCCGTAATCATTTAACATCGTTTTAGAGCCAAATCGAAGAAGTGGTAAGTGATATGCATCTCTCACAAAGATTCAATGGAGTATATGGATGGTTTTATCATTTGTTCATCATTTTTGATGTTTTCATAAAATCTAATCAATGTAAGTATGATTTTAATGTTTAATCACCATATGATCTAAATCTAGCAACTTTTGAAAGGTAATTTCTTAAGTTTGTTCTATGTTTAGATCCATTTGAATGTCTGCTCATTTTGTTTGAATATTTATTAATTTTTGTTTAAATTAATGGTTGAATAGACGACTAAATGTTTTTTTAGTTGAATTATTATAGTTGAAAAGTTAGAGTTTGATCCGTTTTGAGTATCGTGTTCAATTGCGAAGTTTGTTGAAGATTTGGCTATTTTAGTGCTCGGATCGGATAGTTTTGTTGCTCAGGTCGGACAGTTTGGATTTGTAGAAAATCAGCTAATTTGGTGAAGTTTTGAAGTGCAAAGTTGAAGAAATCGGCAAAAGTGAGTTCGGGTCAAGCAGTTTGAGAAGGTTCGGGTCAAACAGTTTGAGAAGGTTCGGGTCAAATAGTTTGAGAGGATTCGGGTCAAACAGTTTGAGAGGGTTAAGGTCAAACAGCTTGAGAAGGTTCGGATCAAATAGTTTGCGAGGATTTAGATCAAATAGTTTTGATAAGGTTTGGGTCAAACAGTTTCCATTTTGATCAATGAAAATCCTGGCATGCGCACAATGAAGAAAAATGGTGATCGGCCTGGCGCGCAGTTGAAAATGAGTGATCGGCACAATAAATCAGCAGATTTTCTTAGATTGACCAGGATCGATCCAGGATCGAACGAGATGATACGATAGCATTCCAGTAGCGCTGTAAAAGGCTGTTTTGACGTAAAATCCAGTTTTTCACAGAAATGAAGTAGGAAGTGCCAGTAAATGCAATGAAATGCAGTTTCGAACAAACGAGAGCTGTTTTGAGTTGACAATGGTCGTAGCTTCGATGAATTTAAGTAGAAATTGTGCGAAGCATTGTGAAGTGTTGATTGATTGGGGAGATGTAACGAAGGTGGGTTAAACTCAAAGGTTATGGGTTGAAGGATTGAAGTGTTCATTGTTCGGGGAGATGAAACGAATATGGATTCAACTCAAAGGTCGTGAGTTGGTGGATAATGGTTGCTTGGGAAGGTTGCTTGAGCTATGGATAGCCGTTAAGAAGGACGACTAGGGATGTTGGAGGCTGAGAGATTATCGTGTCGTAAGTTCTAGCGGGCTCAAAGTAGGGGTACGATGGGGGCACCCAAAAGACCGGTTGTAGGTCGAGTACCCTGTGTAACATCCCACCTCCGCCAGAGTAACTCTTGCAAGCACACTGGCTTTGGAGGGGCGTTAAACAAGGTAAACATGCATGCAGATATCACAAGACAGAACATATAAGTAAAACAGAGTAAATAAAGCAGCGGATCAAATTAGCATTTCAAAACCATAGTCATTTTACAACAAAATACTTGATCATCATTTTCCAACAAAACAAAGTCTAGCATAAACTGAAAAACTGAAATACATAAAGTACTATCCCCAAAGTGAAGTGATAAACCATAGCTAGCTCAATGTCCAAAACCGTACATGAGCAAATCCAGTAAGCAAGCTATAAAGATCCAAACTAAGCTCCAATGTTCCCACCCTGAGAACCTGAGGTGGGGGGGGGGGGGAACGGGAGAAAAGAGGCGAAAGAAAACAGGTCAGTCAAAAAGACTGGTAAGCCCTACTACTATCTGTCTATGAACTAGTAAAGTTAACTGGCATGAGAAGCTGAGATGAACATAAGGATAACAACATACTGGCATGATGATTAACTAACAAGATAGATAAAGGTGTCATCGCATAATCAAGGTTAAGTTTTGCACCACGGGTGTACTAGCATTCTAACATGTCAAGTAAAAACAAGAATTGATCCCTTGTACCAAGCTTGGCCCAACATCATGAGGTGACCTAAATCAAGGTCCAACTACACGGTCTAGTCGATCGGCTCCCTATAAGCCTAACTCGTCGTGTATCGGTGTCATACGGCTTAATCATGTAATGTAGTTGACTGTGCAGGGTCCACCCTAGGGTGTATCCGGCCCTACGGTGTAACCCTCAGACACAATTCCAGGATGCACAGTCCAAACCTACCGGTGCCCGTGTTCAACTCCGGACTTAATGTGCACGACCATGGTCCGCCTGAACAACCGGTGCATCATTCAGCCGTCTCTTTTGGTCTCTTACAATCAGCCCAGTAATCGTGCCCCACCCTAGCCTAGTCCTAGGGTCTTATGATACTATCTAGAGGGTTACTGCTGAAAAGGACCACGCAACTAGGGTTTCTTAACGGGTTAAATGTGGTTAACCCGATCCAAACGTGGATTAAATTGGTTAAGCGTACCCAAGGTTCCTGACTTAACCCCGATTAACCCATCAAGCCCAAATTGGTTAAGTATTAAGTGGACCATGACTTAACCCTAATCAGGAGGCATTAATTAACTTAATGCGCTTTAACCTCTCACATTAGACTTTGTTGTGGTTACTAGTTAAGCCGGGCGGGTCCGGGTAGCTTTACACCACAACTAGGTCTAACCTCGGGTTCGAGCACAACATGACCAACTTCTCACATTGGGTCCTATTGTTTGTAGCCACTAGTTAAGCCGGGCGGGTCCGGGTAGATTTATGCTACAAACTCAACCCAACCTCGAGTTGGCCACACTCATATTTTCTAAGTGTCATGTCCATTATGTTTCCAAAACATAATTACAAGTTAACATATCACGTCATGTTATAAAAACCATGTTTATGTTATAATGTTACCCAATCCCAACGTAATCCCCTCGTTTACATAATCGCATCAACGCATAAAGGATAAAATAGGGAACTTGGCATAATCATGACAAAAAGGTGTTAAAGCCACAAGTTTATCATGGTGGCATATGAAATGTACATATGTTCATATACTTGCATATTGCATTATTAGGCTTCAAAAGCATGCATAAAACAAACTTAGCATATGAGTGATACATGGTGATAAATGACATGTAGAAGTTGCTAGAAGTTCGCATTTAGCCTCACATGCAAGTTATCATAAGGGATATGATAACTTCCATGTTGCCAAAATGCAACCTTCAACATAAAGCTTGAAGCTTTAAGCTCACAACTTCAAGTTTAACTTGCATAACATGATAACATGTGTATAATGATCAACCCAAACTTGCATAACATAGCAACATGTGTCATACATAATGATTAAACCAACTTGCATAATGATCAACCAAACTTGCATATCATAATGATAAACCAAACTTGCATATCATAATGATCAACCAAACTTGCATATCATAATGATCAACCAAACTTGCATATCATAATGATCAACCCCAAACTTGCATCATTCATATAACTTTAGAGTTCAAAAAAAGAAAGTAGAAAAGGGCTTACAATGCTATGAAGACACAAATAAATAGTTATTAAAAGATTGAGACGAAGCCCTTATGCAATCACCCAAATATGCAAGCTCCAAACGAAAATCCCTTGAGCCAAATCAATAAAAATTCTTGCTTTGTAATAGAAATGTTGCAACTTGACTTGAATGCAAACTAAGAACACTCATACAAGCTTGAAAACACTTGTATGAACTCAAAATCTCTCATAGAAATAAACTTAGAAATTTTAGCATGAGAGTGGAGGCCATGAGAGGAACAATTTTGACATAGTTTAGTTGTAGGATTGAATAATGGTGATTTAGGCTTAGGCTTAGGGGTCCTTTTATAGAAGATTAGGATAGTATTAGCCATAGGATTAAGCCTAGATCCAATCCAAGCCATCAAATCCCGTCACAAGCCTCCAAAACAGGTCCAAACAGCCCAATTAAGTGCACCAGGCCGACCTGGCCGACCAGGGAGGTCGACCCCCAGGTCGACCCTAGGGTCGACTCCCCAGTCGACCTGGGGGGGGGGGGATGTCGACTCCACAGTCGACCCCCAGGTCGACCCCCTGGGTCTGGCGGGAATTTTCCCGCCACTTCTGAAAATTGAAATTTTTGTATTTAAATCTGTTTTGAATTTTTCTAAAACTTCTTCGGGCCTTATCTGGGTCATACGGACTCCGTTTTTCGAAAACTCGGACTCTATTTCGCGTATTTTTCCGAGACGAACGCAATGGCACAGCCCGTTTCCCTTGATTCAGCTTTTACAGTTTAATTCTGCCTTGATTTATGTTATAACATGTTATTCAAAAATACGGGTTGTTACATTCTCCCCTCCTTAAAGGATTTCGTCCCTGAAATCTCCAAGTTAGGAAGAACGTATCCTACCATCCATCATCCGTCTACTCAAAACATCATCCACGTGCAGTCATTGTTCTTAAAGGATTCTAAATGCTGTATGATCATATGCAGAGGTGTGTGTATATGTACTTATCTAATGCAAAAATCAGGCGATTACTGATACAGTAAACCTCCTTAATGCAAAGTATGTTAGTGAAATGAGTCCATATGTATGCAAATTCCTAACATAACTCATAGTCTCTACATGAGTGCACATAACATTCAGCCATATGCAACGTCCATGTGATAGCATAACAAGTTTCATCCATGAATAAGTATAAGCACTCATGCATATGCGACATGAAAGTGTGTGAGCCGATCTTAGTGCCTAATGTGTATCATGCATCCACGAGTATCCACGTGCAAACACTTGCAACCACTTGCAGCCATCAAGCATAACATGTTTCAAATACATGTTTCATCCAAAGGGTTTCTACCTAAGGTTCTCATGACAAGTTTAACGAGATAATAAGATAAACATGGATAAAAAGAAAGATATGCTAATTAGGAAAGAGGTCGAGAATGTACCCTCAAAAAGGAATGGATAAAGCCCACGCATCTTCTCCTCGGTTTCCCAAGTTGCGTCTTCATCGGCTTCACTCCACTGAACCTTCACCAATTTGACTTCTCGATTCCTTAACTTCTTGATCTCTGTTCCCAAAATACGAATCGGAGCTTTTCTCAAGGTTGCTTCTTTCTCTACCTCAATGTCTTCAAGAATGTTTGGTTCAACCACCTCAGTGGACTCATGTAGGCACTTTCGGAGATGCGAGACATGAAAGACATTATGCACTCCGGCTAGCTTTTCGGGTAATTCCACCTTATAGGCCATCTTTCCAATTCTCTCTATGATAGGGAAGGGTCCTACGAACCTTGGTGCCAGCTTCCCTACTACACCAAAACGTACCACATTACGCAAAGGAGAAACCTTCACGAAAAACATGTCTCCCACTTCGAATTCCAAATCTGCCCTTCGATTGTCAGCATAGGATTTCTGTCTATCTTGGGCCGCTTTCATCCTTCTTCTCACTAATTCAACTTTCTCGGATGTGTCCCGTATCATATCGGGCCCAAGTATAAGTCTATCTGTTGTCTCCCACCAACAAGATGGTGACCTACACGGCCTCCCATACAAAGCTTCAAATGGTGCCATCCCTATGCTGGCTTGATAGCTATTATTATAAGCAAACTCTACAAGAGGAAGGTGGTCTTCCCAAGTACCACCGAAGTTGAGAACACAAAGCCTCAAGAGATCTTCTAGCACTCTATTCACCCTTTCGGTTTGGCCATCCGTCTGGGGGTGATAGGCCGTACTCAGATCCAATCGTGTACCCATCGCTTCTTGCAAACTGTTCCAGAACTGGCTAGTGAAAATTGGGTCACGATCGCTAACTATGCTAGAAGGAACTCCATGCAACCGCACTATCTCTCGAAGATAAATAGATGCCAGCCCTGACGCGGTCCTCTCGCTCTTTACTGGGATGAAATGAGCACTCTTCGTAAGTTTGTTAACTATGACCCATATGCTCGTGTTCCCTCTTCTTGACCTAGGCAACCCATCCACAAAATCCATAGAAATACTCTCCCACTTCCATTGCGGGACCTCCAATGGATGTAATAGCCCACCTGGTTTCTTTGACTCGGCTTTCACTTGTTGGCACACCATGCATTTTGAAACATATTCTGCCACATCTTTCTTCATTCCGGCCCAAAAGAAAATGCGCTTCATATCCCTATACATCTTGTCCCCTCCAGGATGTATAGTCATCTTCGAATGATGTGCTTCTTCGAGAACTTTATGCACCAAGTCTCCTACTTGTGGAACGCATAACCTTCCATCACGCCTTAGCCATCCTTTATCATCAATAGTATATCTGGCAAGGTGACTAGACGTCTCACCACGAATCAACTTGTCCATAACTTCGACTATCTGTGGATCTTCCTTCTGCGAAGCCCCAACTTGATCAAGAAGTGTGGGTCTAAGCTCAAGGGATGCTAATGAACCCGTCATCAACTCAACAGCCGTCGTGAAATCAAAGGTTGCTAAGAATTCTAAGTTCTTCATCTCAATGAACAAGGGGCTCAAAGTCAACCTCCTTCTGCTTAGTGCATCCGCCACAACATTACCCTTGCCAGGGGTATAAGCTATCTCGAAGTCATAAGATGCCAAGAATTCCATCCACCTTTGCTGCCTTAGATTCAGATCTTTTTGCGAGAAGAGGTACTTGAGTGACTTGTGATCAGTATACAACTCAAACCTTTCGCCTAGAAGATAGTGGCACCAGGATTTGAGTGCAAAGATGATCGCCGCCAATTCCAAATCATGAGTGGGATAGTTCTTCTCATGAACTTTAAGTTGCCTACCCCCATAACATATCACTCTACCCTCTTGCATTAGAACAGCGCCTAACCCCGTGCCACATGCATCGGTGTACACGGTAAACATCTTACCCCCATCGGGTAATGCCAAAACTGGAGCTGTGGTAAGGGCTCCCTTGAGTCTTTGAAAAGCAAGCTCGCACTCCAAGTCCCATGCAAAGACTAAGTTCTTCTTTGTCAACTTAGTAAGAGGGGCTGAAATCTTAGCGAAGTCCCTGATGAACTTCCTATAGTAGCCCGCCAGACCGAGAAAGCTTCTTACTTCGGTCGCATTCCTAGGAGTCTTCCAATCTTGAACCACAACCACTTTCGCGGGATCCACCGCTATGCCTTGCTTAGAAACTATATGTCCAAGGAACCGAACTTCCCTTCTCCAAAAATGACATTTGGAGAACTTGGCTTTCAACTGATGCGCTCTAAGCGTATCCATCACTTCCTTGAGATGCCTAGCGTGCTCTTCCTCATCCTTTGAGAAGATCAGAATATCATCCACGAAAACAACAACAAACTTGTTGAGGAACTCCCTGAACACCCTACTCATCAAGTCTACGAAGTATGCGGGTGCGTTAGTCAAACCGAATGGCATGACAAGCCATTCAAAGAATCCATCCGGAGTCCTAAACGCAGTCTTATCGATGCTATCCTCAGCTACTCTAAGCTGATGGAATCCGGTGGCTAGATCGAGCTGAGAGAAAACAGAAGCACCAACCAGCTGATCAAAGAGATCATCAATCCTCGGTAAAGGGTGCCTATTCTTCTTTGTCAGCTTGTTCAACTCTCGATAATCAACACATAGACGAAGCGAACCATCCGCCTTAGTAGCGAATACCACCGGAGCACCCCATTCAGAAATGCTTCGTCTAATAAAATTCTTTTCAAGCAGCTCCTTGATTTGTTTACTGAGCTCCCTTCTTTCACGTGGGGCCATGTGCCTAACGGGCAATGATACTGGCTTGGCATTATCGACTAGATAAATGCGAAAATCTATCTCTCGTTTAGCGGGTAACCCCTTAACTTCTTCAAAGACATCGGGATAGTCTCGGACCACCCTTACAGATTGCAGATCATCGATGGACGAGTCAAGAGATTCAAGATAACATAACATGACGGGACCTCTAGGGTTACAAGAAATTTCTAGGGTATTACCGAGGCGAGTCATGAGCCTCACCACCCTATGCTCACAATTGAGAATGGCTCCATAACTGGACAACCAATCCATGCCCAAGATCAACCCATATCCCGTGAACCCGAGAACATAAGCATTACACGTGAATTCTACAGTCAAGAAAGAAATCTTCAAATCCACACAAATCATAGATAGATGGGCGGAACCCCCAATTGGATTTGAAACACAAACGGGATCCTCAACTAGGCTAGTACTTAGGTGCAAACTTTCAACAATGTCAGAAGAAATAAAACTATGCGATGCGCGAGAATCAAATAAGGTGCGAACAGGATAATCAGAAATATAAACAAGACTTTTTACAGAAATACTACCTCGATCCTGAACTGGAGCAGCGTTGAGAGCATGCACTTGCCCTCCAGAAGGTCCTGCACGCTGATTCTGCCCTTGCTTCTTGGGGCAATCCTTGCTAAAATGTCCGGTCTCTCCACAATGAAAGCATTCGCCCGACTTCCTCTTCCTTTTCTTACAGTCTTTAGCTATGTGCCCAACATTTCCACAGTAGTTGCATTTTCTTGGGTCCTTTGCCTTGGCCTTGTTGCCCTTGTTGTTCTTGTTGTTTTTGTTGTTCTGATTGCTCTGATTTCCTCCCCACTTGGAGTCTGTCTTCTTGGCTTGAGTATCATTAGCCTTGACCTCCTTCTTTCCATTCTTATCATCTCCTTGAAGCAATGCCATGTCTACTAGTCCTTCAAAAGTGGCCCCCATGGGTATATGAGATAGGGCTAAACCTTGTAATGGCTCGTTCAACCCTCGTGCAAAGCGTAAATCCTTCTTCTGGGGAGTATTAACCATGTCCAAACCGAATCGGGCGAGCTTGTTAAACTCATTCACATACTCCCTCACTGTCATGTCTCCTTGCTTCAAAGATATAAATTTCTCCAATTGCAAATTCGCCTCAGCTGATGATAGAAACTTAAGCCCAAATCTTGTCCTAAAGTCGGCCCAAGTCTCTATAGGCCTCGTAGCATTGGTGACCTCCCACCAATAAGCAGCTTCTTCTTTTAATAACCATGCTGCCAATAAAACCTTTCTATGGTCTTCCACATCAAAGATAGCGAAAAGATCTTCGGTTTCTTTCAACCAATTTCGTGCCTCCACAAAAGTCTTCGTCCCTATGAAATTCTTGCCACCCATCGCCTTAAAGTCCTTGCAAATCTTAGCGAAATCTACTTGTGGATTCTGAGGAGGAGGAGGAGGAACCTCAGTTATATTGGGGGTATTTGCCAGGCCCACATCGTTGGCCCTAGCTTCCAAGTACCTCCGGAACCATCCGGGAATGGTCACTCCCTCGGGAAGGTTAAGATCAGCCATACTGAAACGAAGAAAAAGATAGATAGATTCAGAACGAAGAAACGAAGGATAGTGCTATGGCTTTTGGGGAATAGCCTTTTTAAAATAACTAGACTTTTCTTGGAAAATACTTAATTGGTTTTGAAAATAGTTTTTCAAAAGGTAAGTTTTTAAAAACACTTTTGTTCAAATCTTGTAAACCTTATGCTCTGATATCAAATGTAACACCCCACCTCCGCCAGGGTAACTCTTGCAAGCACACTGGCTTTGGAGGGGTGTTAAACAAGGTAAACATGCATGCAGATATCACAAGACAGAACATATAAGTAAAACAGAGTTAATAAAGCAGCGGATCAAATTAGCATTTCAAAACCATAGTCATGTTACAACAAAATACTTGATCATCATTTTCCAATAAAACAAAGTCTAGCATAAACTGAAAAACTGAAATACATAAAGTACTATCCCCAAAGTGAAGTGATAAACCATAGCTAGCTCAATGTCCAAAACCGTACATGAGCAAATCCAGTAAGCAAGCTATAAAGATCCAAGCTAAGCTCCAATGTTCCCACCCTGAGAACCTGAGGTGGGGGGGGGGGAAACAGAAGAAAAGAGGCGAAAGAAAACAGGTCAGTCAAAAAGACTGGTAAGCCCTACTACTATCTGTCTATGAACTAGTAAAGTTAACTGGCATGAGAAGCTGAGATGAACATAAGGATAACAACATACTGGCATGATGATTAACTAACAAGATAGATAAAGGTGTCATCGCATAATCAAGGTTAAGTTTTGCACCACGGGTGTACTAGCATTCTAACATGTCAAGTAAAAACAAGAATTGATCCCTTGGCCAAGCTTGGCCCAATATCATGAGGTGACCTAAATCAAGGTCCAACTACACGGTCTAGTCGATCGGCTCCCTATAAGCCTAACTCGTCGTGTATCGGTGTCATACGGCTTAATCATGTAATGTAGTTGACTGTGCAGGGTCCACCCTAGGGTGTATCCGACCCTACGGTGTAACCCTCAGACACAATTCTAGTATGCACAGTCCAAACCTACTGGTGCCCATGTTCAACTCCGGACTTAATGTGCACGACCATGGTCCGCCTGAACAACCGGTGCATCATTCAGCCGTCTCTTTTGGTCTCTTACAATCAGCCCAGTAATCGTGCCCCACCCTAGCCTAGTCCTAGGGTCTTATGATACTATCTAGAGGGTTACTACTGAAAAGGACCACGCAACTAGGGTTTCTTAACGGGTTAAATGTGGTTAACCCGATCCAAACGTGGATTAAATTGGTTAAGCATACCCAAGGTTCCTGACTTAACCCCGATTAACCCATCAAGCCCAAATTGGTTAAGTATTAAGTGGACCATGACTTAACCCTAATCAGGAGGCATTAATTAATAACCTCTCACATTAGACTTTGTTGTGGTTACTAGTTAAGCCGGGCGGGTCCGGGTAGCTTTACACCATAACTAGGTCTAACATCGGGTTCGAGCACAACATGACCAACTTCTCACATTGGGTCCTATTGTTTGTAGCCACTAGTTAAGCCGGGCGGGTCTGGGTAGATTTATGTTACAAACTCAACCCAACCTCGAGTTGGCCACACTCATATTTTCTAAGTGTCATGTCCATTATGTTTCCAAAACATAATTACAAGTTAACATATCACGTCATGTTATAAAAACCATGTTTATGTTATAATGTTACCCAATCCCAGCGTAATCCCCTCGTTTACACAATCGCATCAACGCATAAAGGATAAAATAGGGAACTTGGCATAATCATGACAAAAAGGTGTTGAAGCCACAAGTTTATCATGGTGGCATATGAAATGTACATATGTTCATATACTTGCATATTGCATTATTAGGATTCAAAAGCATGCATAAAACCAAACTTAGCATATGAGTGATACATGGTGATAAATGACAGGTAGAAGTTGCTAGAAGTTCGCATTTAGCCTCACATGCAAGTTATCATAAGGGATATGATAACTTCCATGTTGCCAAAATGCAACCTTCAACATAAAGCTTGAAGCTTTAAGCTCACAACTTCAAGTTTAACTTGCATAACATGATAACATGTGTATAATGATCAACCCAAACTTGCATAACATAGCAACATGTGTCATACATAATGATTAAACCAACTTGCATAATGATCAACCAAACTTGCATATCATAATGATAAACCAAACTTGCATATCATAATGATCAACCAAACTTGCATATCATAATGATCAACCAAACTTGCATATCATAATGATCAACCCCAAACTTGCATCATTCATTTAACTTTATAGTTCAAAAAAAGAAAGTAGAAAAGGGCTTACAATGTTATGAAGACACAAATAAATAGTTATTAAAAGATTGAGACGAAGCCCTTATGCAATCACCCAAATATGCAAGCTCCAAACGAAAAACCCTTGAGCCAAATCAATAAAAACTCTTGCTTTGTAATAGAAATGTTGCAACTTGACTTGAATGCAAACTAAGAACACTCATACAAGCTTGAAAACACTTGTATGAACTCAATATCTCTCATAGAAATAAACTTAGAAATTTTAGCATGAGAGTGGAGGCCATGAGAGGAACAATTTTGACATAGTTTAGTTGTAGGATTGAATAATGGTGATTTAGGCTTAGGCTTAGGGGTCCTTTTATAGAAGATTAGGATAGTATTAGCCATAGGATTAACCCTAGATCCAATCCAAGCCATCAAATCCCGTCACAAGCCTCCAAAACAGGTCCAAACAGCCCAACTAAGTGCACCAGGCCGACCTGGCCGACCAGGGAGGTCGACCCCCAGGTCGACCCTAGGGTCGACTCCCCAGTCGACCTAGGGGGGGAGGTCGACTCCCCAGTCGACCCCCTGGGTCTGGCGGGAATTTTCCCGCCACTTCTGAAAATTGAAATTTTTGTATTTAAATCTGTTTTGAATTTTTCTAAAACTTCTTCGGGCCTTATCTGGGTCATACGGACTCCGTTTTTCGAAAACTCGGACTCTATTTCGCGTATATTCCGAGACGAACGCAATGGCACAGCCCGTTTCCCTTGATTCAGCTTTTACAGTTTAATTCTGCCTTGATTTATGTTATAACATGTTATTCAAAAATACGGGTTGTTACACCCTGGTTATCGTTGAAAGGCCTAGTTGTCAAGCTTGGACATACATATGTATCGTTGAAAGGCGTATGGAGTTTATGCTAGAACTAGGGTTACCATTAGCCCTTGACATATGGCAAGGTTGGTCATCATACGATTAATGATGGTTTCAAAGCAGGATTGGCGGTGATAGCCAGAGTCAGTCATGGATGATTGGTTGTTCAATTTGTACCATCTCATGTGGATTGTCCAACGTCGAGGGAGATGTTCCTTGAGTGCTTGACTGATATTGGTTAGGCCTCTGGGGAGAGTGCTTGAGGGATGTTAAACTCGACTAGGATTGTCTACGTGAGATCTATGCAATCTGAACGTTATGAGTGCTTACCATGATTGAATGGGTGTTCTGGTTTCCATGGATGAATGGCTGAATTGTTATCGTAAAGGCCATCACTGTCCGATGTGGGGAAGATTGGATTAAGTTCTTCTCTTGTGTTGTGGGTAGAATAGTACACTTATCTATCCATGCTCATATACTTTATTGTTAAAGTTTGTTAGCTGTTTTATCGCTCACTAAGACTGTTGTCTTACTCAAGATTTTATGTGTAATGACCCATATTTTTGGCAGTCAAATATTCAATTTAATTTATTATTTTAAATATTATAATTGGAATATTAATGGATTTTAATATTTAATTGGTTATTGAAACGAAGTTTGAACGTTATATATTTATATAATTATAAATCAAGCTCGAAATGGCGTGGCAGTTCGTAATATGGAGTTTTGAACTTCTACTGAATATACAGGACCCGATATAAGTTGGATTTCTGTGAAACAAGAAACGCTGGGTTTGTGTTGATTATAATTTTCATATGAAAGAGAAAAATCCAGATTTCGTGTTATAGATTGTTAGTTATGGCTAAATCAAATTTTGAAATAGTCGCTATGGAAATCGTTATTAAAATATAGGCCTTTAAAATGGCCATTTTGCAAACGGTATCCAATTTCGATGAAATTAGTGTCCTTGGAACTGTAATGTTAAATTATTGTACGGTATTAAATTGCGTGTCAAACCGACGTCGTATGTGACCGAGGCAGCCGTAAATGCTCACTCATTTTCTATAGCGCGTAATTAAATTAATTTAATAGAGAGATATTTGCATATAACTTGAGCAGATGATCGAATTAAGCCACGAAACTAGTCCCATTGAGTTTGTATTGACAACTAGACTCAAGATAGGTATATAGTTTGTTATTTTTGAAGACCGGGTAATTTGATGTCTAAAATGGCATTGTAGTGCGTATAAAAATAGCGTACAGGGAAACAGTCTCAGAATGCGACGAAATTGGTGTCGTTGGATTCGTATTAATTAATTGTTGTAGGATTTCAATTTTCGTGTCAGTCGGACTTACCGTTTGATCGTGGCAACGATAAATGCCCAGGTCAATTATATTATGTTGGTCAATTCAGACTGGGGTAACTTTAAACGAATAAACGACTAGCCAAATGAACTCCGATTTGGATGAAACAAGATTCATTGGATATGTAAGGAAGTGGTCTAGTAAAATGTCAAGGTTTCAAATTTATTGGATTTTTCCTGTAATTTTAGGAATTTTAAACGCTTGATTTTTCATCGATAATTATAAAGGACTTTTCCCAAACGACCTCGGAATTCGACGAAACCTGTCCCATTGGGTCCGGAATATATTTTTATGCTACGATTACATTTTTTGTCAAAAACGGAGGTCATCTGTAGTGGTTTCAATGAGTTATTTCACCGGGAAGCTTCATATATAATATTTTAATAGACAAAATCCTATATATATACTCTTTCACTCCGTCATACCCTTGTATTCTCTTCTGTGCAGTCAACACATCTTCAGGCCGCCACAAGACATAATCAACGAACCAAAATTCTCAAGCTTTACCCCATTTTTTCTTTCAATCCAATATCTATTTCTGAAAATCATCAACTAAGGATACATTCAACTCCATGAGCTTGTTAATATGACCTACGGTGATCATCGGTGAGGTGCTAAGTTGACCGAGATTCGAGTTTAAAAGGTCGACATTCAAAGTCAAATAGCTGGCGTTGGAGTTGTTCGAACTGCACCGGACTGGGCGCGATCAGAGATGAGGCCGAGTTGGTCAGATGGGAGGTCACCGATCAACCTCCATGTGACGAGGAGGCATGCGGTCATGGAATTGATGTGGTGGACTTTTGAAAAGGTAGAAGCTTCAAACGAGAAGAAGTATACGTGACTAAGCAGGAAGAAAAACGGATGCGGTTCAAACGAGGACCGTGGAAATGAGGATGTAGTAGCATCGTTGTGTTCAGTAGTAAATATGGGAACGAAGACCTGGCATCAAAGCCAAAGAGAATCGGCCCTAAATATTTACGTAAGGAAATGACAGATTACTCGTTAATGATAATTAATGTCATAAAATATAATTGAGGACATATTATAACTACAGGATATATAATCACAATGTTAATTCATTCGTAGGTTTTAGGGAAAGCTGAGCATGAGGTTTGGAGTATTTGCGAACACAAGGAGGAACTGGAACGAAACGTGATCCGCCCAAATCAAAACAAAAAGGCAGCATACGTGGGTAATGAAGTGGGAAAATTAAATGGACAGAGTGTCTGCCTTTTGGAACAAGGGCATGGTATCGTGATCATGAAGAATGGAAGGGAAGTTGGAATACAATGGGTGGTCTGGAGCGAAGTAGCCAATCTCGTGAAGGAGGAAGTAATGATCAGCCATTGTTTACAAGTAAAATCAGATCAGTCGTATATTTTAATTAAGTAATTAAGTGATTAGAAAATTAAACGATTTATTTGTTATTAAGAACTTAATTAAGGAATTTTAAGTAAAATTTAATCTTGCGCAGGTTGGGTTGTTAAACAATATGATGCGGAAGGAACGAATTAGCAGCAGCTGCGAACAATGGGATTTGGCCTTGTGTGTTATAAACAAAAGTGATTCGGCCTTGTTTAATCCCTAAACAAAGTAAATAATTTAATTAATTTTTTAATTAAGAAACTTATTATAGAAAAATATATATATAGTGCTGATATGAATCTTGAACGGGAATGAAGAGCGGTATTCTGGAAACAAAAAAAACAAGAACGCATCGGAATTCGATCAGCCCGTATGTATTAACCAAAGGGATTAAAGATTTATATTTATTAATTAAGGATTTACTAATTCTAATTTAACCATAAAATGAAATTTATTTATAACTCGTATGTGTGTTAACAGAATTGACACAAACAAATTGCATCGAGCTTGAGGTGATGATAACTGTATTTTGGAATCATCATGGACAAAGCTAGAAGCAGTTGGGAATTTTGGTTAAATTAAACGTTGTTTAATTTAACTGAAATGATACCATTTCAACAATAAATGATATCAAGGTGAGTTAAACTCACTCAGTTCTTCCTATTTATATTTTATATAAATTGGGTTTTTATTTTTATTTTATGTGCTATGATTGCTAAATGGTTGACTGTTTGCTAATTATATATTTATTTGTTGATTTAACCGATGAAATTAAACTGTTATTTTATTTCAGTGAAATAGCAAATCGTTATTTTAACGATTGGATCCAATGAAGGTAACTTACCTTGTTGGTCACGTTTATAAAATAAACGTGTTTAATGGTTTGAATTGTTTGGATTGATTGAATTGTTTTGTTTATTGGTTGATGTTAAATGGTTGTTATTTATTTTTATAGAAATTATCAGTTAAATAGAATTGAATGATCTGATTTGAGATAACCGTTTTAATACAGGGACGAACAGGTTGGAGGGATCCAACTGGATTCCTCAAATATATTAGACATTAATTATTTTCATATTATCGATATATGAACTGTCATAATTGGGTGATTAATTTGATTAGTGATCATTGACTGAAAATTCAACCTGTGTTTCGTTTTTAACCAATGGGCAATATTGGTTGAGTAATCGGCAGTAAACGCCCTAAGAATAAATTGTTTTGTTTTATATTGATTTACCGTCAGGTGGATCGATAGAACTGAAGTTATAAAATTTATTTTATAACTGGAAATAGGTTTTGAAATATATTATTTTGAATTTGAATAATAGTTTATTAACAAGAAATAAACATTTATTATTTAATTAATTTATTTATAATTAAATATTAATTGATTTTTGTAAAGTAAATTCTGATGTTAAATCAGATTTATAAATACGAGAATAGGAAATAACCTAACGGATAAATTTGGATATTATTTTATTAAGAAAAAAATTAAATGGAATTATTTAAATAAATTATATTATTAATTAATTTAAAGGGAGAATGAATTGAAATCGGTTAATGGGATAATCGTATTTTAAGTGACTAAATCGACCGTTTTTAATTGGGATTGATTATTAAATTAGTGTGTTTTGAATAAAATAGTTCAATGAATATTGTTTTAATTTTAATAAGATTTTAAAAAGGGAATTAATATTTATTTTAGTTAATAAAGAAATTAACTATAGAAGTAGTTAATAATTGAAGTAAATAATTATTTTAATTAATAATAAATTTAGGGAATTACTTTTTAATTGAAATTCATTTAAAAAGTAATCGTAGTTGAAATGAAATCTAATTGATTGGTGAAAGGAGTTTACGAATGACTTTTATATTTAAAACCCGAATTTTGATAACGAAGTTATAAAGAAAATTTTAAACAAATACGATAGCTTAAATTAAATGATACTTGAATTAAGTAAAAGGAGGAAAAAGATGAAAAGGGTTATAATAAACCAGTGTTATATAAATGAGGTTCAAGATGTTTAAGCGTTAATTTTAAATTAACGTTACTTAATAATGGGATTAAGTAAGAAGGGGGAATTAAAATAAGATTTCCAAACTAGGAATGGTTTAATGGATTTGAAAAGGAATTAGTAAAGGTGAATTTGGTGAAAGAGGTGGGTCGTAGGATTTTGTAACAAATCTGAATTTATAAATGAAATTGGTTAAAGTGGCAGAGTTAAAAAGTGGGGTTTTTAAAGAAATTACATAATTATTGAATTAAGAAATAGTGGGTATATCCAAGAAAGATATTTTCAAGAAGTAAGAAGGTTTTATGAAACTGTATTTTGAATAAGATAGTTAGATGAAATTTGTATGTATATTAGAATGAAATATTGGATTATAGCTCGTATCTATCTTAAGATATGAATGTTATTGATCAAGGTCTGAGAGGTAATTAAAATACCCCAACTTGAACGAAATCAGGATTATTTGAGGATGATATTAGTTGGTAATGGTAAAAGGGGTTAGTGGTAATTTATTATTTCCATTAAAGATACAATAATGCAACGTTTAACGAAAATTTGGAAAATTTATAATGAGGATTCCAAAGTGAAGAGGGAAATAAAAGGGGTTGCCGGAAATATAATGATATTTCGAGTTAAAAAGGAACCGTAAAGTTGAGTTCTATTCTATAAAAAAAAGCATGGATTATTGTTTTCAAGTAATGAATAAAAGATAATTTGAAACGTTGTTTTGCGAGTGATAGGCTGAATTGATTTCCCAGTATTGTATAATAATGTGGTTAATGTTTTGAAAGTGAAAATAGAAAACTGGATATGATATTCCTAAATATTAAAATGAATTGGATTAAAGAAAAATCTTATGTTAAATAAGTAGCGAAAAACTATATTCATAATATTGAAATATTTAAGAGTTTTAAATTTACATTTGTTTTAATTAAAAGGCCAATTGATGCTGAATACTGAACCAGGGAACTCATTGGATTTTCATGATTGAATCACTGTTTATTTTGAAACTTAAATAACTGACTATCAAATCTGTCCAATACGATTGTTGGTACGGAAAGACCGAGATCGAATTCATATTCAAAAACCATTCCGACCATCAAATACGTGAAGATATCAGAAGATGATAGAGATGGAGCATTGAAAAACCGTAGATCTTCATAAACGGAAGAACTACTAATAATCTTTGATGTTGCCACTAGAGATAAACTGTGGTTCTGTCGTTCTTGGAATCTCCAGATTGCAAGGACTGCTCGCTACTAATCTATAGTGTGATCCCTTAGATGTAGTAGAAGGGTGCCTTCGGTTCATCCTGTCCCTGGATGACTTGTATGGACGGATGTCTGATAGAGTATTTCCAAAGGAATTACGTACATTGATTTCTTCAAACGTACCATAGTTGATGGCGGAGAAATGGTTTTTCTCTAGCAAAATAACTAGGGTATTTTTGTGGATGTCAATTAGTGATATCTGATGGATCTGATGATGTGGCATTCAAAGTGAATGGTGACCTGATATTCCAAAAGGAAATTCAAACCTCAAGCCTAATCAACCGGGAAATGACAAAAATCGGGCAGGCAGCATGGCTATGTGGATCGCTCCCATTAGGGTGTATAATCACCTATTTAGAGAATATTCATTTCCTTTTTTAATCTATTTCGATGCTGTCCCTTTTCGGGAAACAGTGGTTTGAGCCCAACCATTGGTGATATACATTTGATACCCTCAAGCGAAATGAGTGGTCAGTCGTGCGTGGGCCGGGTTGCAAGACGTTCTTGTTGAACCCGGTGTATTCCCCTCTAGAGATACACTACCGGCAGGTGGCCCCATACCTTGTCATAGTCGGAATCCAATCTCCAATAAGCGCCCGCTATTTTGATTGTATACTATGTATGTGGAGCGTGAGATGCAATCGTTCCGCTAGATTGATATTTACTTGTATTTAGACACTATTATAATATCAGAAAAGATATTGATTTCAAAAATGTTTTGGGTTATCGTAAGGTAAAAACCGTCCGGACTTATGTATGGATTTGGTCTTACGATTATCCTTTTCTTTCGAAAAGAATTTTAACTTTAAAATCAAGTTGTGTGATACCCTTAAGCTTAGTGTGTTTTTCTCACTCTGGTTTACAAGACTGATCCGGTGTTTTGTAAATGCTCGAGTTAGACCGGGTTGTACAGGTCCAGATTATCGGATGATGCGATGTCTAGAGACGAGCTAGAGGTGTTCAGATGTATTGTATCTAGTATTTTTTTCTGCTGTGTGATTGTATATGAGGACAGGTTATTATAACTATCCAGATGTGTGATGTACTCTGATATTGCAGGTATTTTTAAAAGCTCTCAATAAAATTTATTTATGTATTATATTTTGCTCTGCTGCGATGTGAGACTCTGATTATGTGTTGTGTTGGTTCTTCTTCTTCTTCTATTCTAATATTTCTTTCTTTCTTATCTCACCCTCTAATTGTTTTCTATTAACGTTCCAGTGTTTTCAGTGTTTGGAAGGTCGGCATGAGATACAAAATTGTATTTATGTCGATTTTCGAGGTCAAAAACTCTTGGGTCGTTACATTATATCTCCTCTTATTACCTTGGGTTGTTCATCCAGTTGTGGATGGGCAGACTAAGTAGCAGGTTACAGGTGATTAGTGAGGACGATACTGCTGTGCGTATGCGAGCAGGAGGCTGGCGTACCAGTTTTATTACTATCTAGTATTTCTATTTCTGCTGTTTGTGCTCTGAGTGTTATGTAGTGAGGTTATCATGTACAGATTTCTATAGTTGTCCCAAAGTTGTATGGATTTCCTTCTGGATGATATAAAAGTTTTAGATTTCTGTTATGTGATGCTTCACTATCCCTACCTATTGTATATGTTCTATTATATTTTATCCTTGCACTATGAGTTCTACGACAGGTTCTACATATGTTTACCTTATTGGATGATCGTCCATAACCACCTAGCACACCTTTTATCGCAAATTTCTCTTGTTAAGTGCAGGGGTTATGGGCGGTCATCACATTTGGTATCGAAGCTCTGGTTAACGATTTTAGCCAAAGTTCAAGGACGTAATCATGTATGAGAGACGTACTTCTAGATTTCAGTTGGATGATTACTATATATATTAGCATATATAGTAGTAGCGGTTGTATCTCTTTAGCAGTTTGTCTTGGGATTGGATGAATATCTTGGTAATCAACTTGTGGATCATCTCGATGATAGCTTTGAGAAGATTGTTGAGAAGGCTTTGAGGCATGAAAGTCTATTTCCTAAGAAGATATCTATTGTTGCACCTAAGGAAGAGTAGAAGCCACATCAGGGTGGTAATAATAAGAAGAGGAAGTAGCAACAACAGAAAGGGAAGAATGACTAAAAGATGCCTAAGAGTGAGGTGGTTTGCTTTAACTACCAACAGAAAGGCCATTTTGCTTGTGAGTGGAAGAATCCCAAAGCTGAGAAGAAGTGCTTCAAGTGTGGGAAGCCTAGGCATGAGAAGAAAGACTGTCCAAAATCAACTAAGGGCAAGCAAGTTGTGAAGGTATATGCTTTGGAAGCCATGCCAACTTCTTCAAGAGCTCCTACTACAGAGGAGAAGGGAAAGGGTGTCGTGGTACAAGGTACTTTTTCTATTAATAGTGTTTCAGTTCGAGTTTTGTTTGATACCGGAGCATCGCATTCATTCGTTTGCAATGAGATTTTTTGTCGCTTGGGTTTGGAACCCGAGATTTGTGATAGAACATTGATCGTGACTAATCTAGTTGGGGGTTCATCCAGTTTGTGCATAATTTGTCGTGGTCTAGTGTTATTGAGTCATGATTGCTCTTTTGTGTGTGATTACTTTGTTCTTAACTTCGCTGGGTTTGGGATCATCTTGGGCATGGATTGGCTCAAGAGGTATGCAGAAAGGGTGAATTGCGAGAAGCTAGAGGTGAGGGTTAGGGATGTGGAAGGGCGAAAGGTGTTGATTAGATGTAAGAGAGAAGACGAGGTCTTCGTGAGTTATCTATATTCGCTTGGGATTCCACAAGAAGACCTATCATTAGTGTTGATCGCTAATAAGTATGTAGTTGTCTTTGACGAGGTCAAAGGGTTGCCGCCGCATTGTGAGATCGAGTTTAGGATCGATTTGGACGAAGGTGCTAGAACAATCGTTATGCCTCTTAGGCGAATGGTGTAACAATGCGAATCCCGTCAGACCGATCTTTTTTACAAAATTCCAATCTATTGAAACTCAAGTTGTTATGCTCTGGTATCCTGTAGAAAAGACAGAGACACAAAATATGTCAGAGGTTAGAAAACATCTCACAGCGGAATGGATAAAATATAATATAATCATAATATAGGCCTTACCGTATTTATAATACTACCTAACCAGTATCCAAAGCTATACTGTCTCTGCCACAAATCTAACCTACAAGTATGTTATGAGGAGCGGGTCAGAACACAAGTTCTGGTGACTCGATTTAAATTATACACTTTGGATAATCCTATATATACCGTTCAATCATATTTTTTTATTTATTAGGTTACTAGGGTTAACAACACTCAAGGCTTACACACACGTCGTACTCATTTACTTCCCAGTGGATTAACCTAATATAATATTATATGTAGCTACCCATCAATACTGAGGTACACCCCATGGTACCCCACTCGCACGGTCTCCACCATAATTCCACAGAAATGAACGCAGTCCCTCATCCTACGCCCGAGTGACATACGAATCTCTACATAACAATGTTAGGTTCCACATATATCTGTCATTACTACGCTACGTAAGCTTACAGACTGCCATCGTCGATCGAATCAGATTTCATACTGGAGTAATGCCCTCAAGTCTACGATACACCACCCAGAGTTGACATGCATGTATCAAGACTGTCCCAAATACGTATCGTCAATTGTAGCTCGATGCCTTAACCGCATGTCCTCTAATGTGCACCGAGTTCCGTGGCAGAGCGATACAAGAAACACGGAACTCGGTTTGGAGTTTTTCGATATCTATACAGGCCCGTCTTTAAGAGCCTCTATATAAAGATATTCCTAGAGTCTGTTTTCACGGTGGCTATGGCCTCACCTCGGCCCCTCCCTCAACTAGTAAAGACTACAAGAGCTAAATGACTGCCCCTAAAAAATCAATCTAAACATCCATTTGGCGTCTTCCCTCAACCACCGTACCCTGCTAGTGAAAGGTGAATGGTCTATTGGTTTTAGCTCAAGTCTTTTTGCATCCCACTGGCTGCTGATGACGGGTATCCGACGATCTACTATCCTTGTTGGTCGTGACCCTTCGCCTCCCCGTTGAGGCGATCGCTGAATCACCCTGGTGTCCCCGTGTCACAGCATTCTGACAGCATAGCTACTTTTGCAGTCAAGGCCCACCCACCTAGTAGTTACACGCAGACCCAACCTCTGCGAGCACAACCTAAACATCTGCACCACACAGAGTACTACTAAGAGCACCTTACGTATCTCAGGAAGCTGTGTGATTCCCCTTCCAGTCCTTCAGAGCCGACAGAATAATCAGATGAATATGCACTCCCGTCGTGCCTTATAACACCACGATGATCTATCTCGTTGGGTTGTTCACCCTCAAACGTGCGGAATGGTCCAAGCGCCTCACTTTAGTATGTTGTTAGACACTATGTCTAAACATTCTTTTACGTGCTTGCCTTACCTCATCAGGTTTTCGTTTAACTTGGTTATTCTCATTCATATTGAATTCTTAATCAAGTTACCAAGTTCCTTTTGCTCATTAATTTCAGTTATATAACTTAACCCATTTAAGTTTATTAATAAGCCCACAACATGTTATTCCCTAGATTGTGGTCCAAGGTCTGTAATCCATAATCCCTTTATATTCTTGTTTGATTTTATCGTTACAATAACATGTTCTACTTAATATGCAATTAGGTATATCCTAATTCACATGTTTTCTCTTTAACATGTCAGTCATTATTTATGATTAAATATAACTTATTTCATAAGTTTTCCTCATTCTTTCTCATTTAATCATAATTCCATTTTACACCGTTACTACAACTTGTCGTTGTTTACTTATTAACTTAGTTCTCTTGACTAAGGTCCATTAATAAGTTTCTCTACCCATTTATTATAACCTATGTTATAATTTCCTCTTGTCCCTAGGACAAGCCCAAACATGTTATTCTTATCAGCGGGTTTCAGACTTCCAAGTTTACAGATTAATTAATTTATAATTAAGTACAACTTCTTATATTTCATACATTTTCCACCTTTTCTCAACTGGTTTCTAGCTTTCCCCATTTACTGATTACTTAATTTACAATTAAGTGTCCCTTATCTCATTTCACCAGTTATCCTGTTTCCTTACTAGTTTATTATAGCCTAAGTTATAATTCTCACTTATCCCAAGGACAAGTCTACCTATTATACAACATTTTCAATATTTATAATAGGTTATTGTCATTCCCCGTTTAAACCATTTACCTTTGTAATACATTATTCTTCATTCACTATAATATATGTTCCTTATTTTATTGTGGAAAATACTTCATGCACCTTATTAGTTTGATTTATAGAAGGAATCCATGATATACTTTCATAACGTATTCCCTTCTAAATTCGTGGTGGCAAGTAATTTCTTTCCTCTTTATTACATTATTCATTGTGGCTCACTTGCAACCACGTTCTCAAAAATAGGTCATTTAGGGAAATACATCGCTTTTCCTTCGCATTACACTTACTCAGTCCATTACATCCCTTCCTTTCTTATTTTCTGAGTTAGATATTTAATTACCATCGTTGCCATTTATTCATATCTTGTTATATATATATATATATATATATATATATGCACTAGACCTCTCAAATTAAGCCTACATTTGTGGACACTGGATTTGCCGCGTGGGTCCGGGCAGACTTCTACCACAAGTTGACTTAATCTTATGTCTTAGTACCATTGCATATTTTAATTATGCACTAAGACCCCTCACATTAGATTTACCATTTGTGAATGTTGGATATGCCGGTCGGTTCCGGGAAGACTTCTATCACAAGTGCAATATAACCTCGTGTCTAAGAGCGTTACAGTGTCAAATTACTGTGAATCTAGGCATGTTCATTCTTTAACAATTATTCCTATTTCATGTAAATTTAAGGCATATTGTCCTTTTCATATGTTTACTATAATCCAATTTCCAAGTCATAAAATTATGCCTATATTTTGTCATATGTCCTTTTTAACATGTGTTTAATTCTATTTTGACATGTAAATATTTAATTGGGTAATTGTTCAAATCCACCAAGTTAAACATGTGATTTACTCAATAAGATACCATAAGTGAATCATGTGATTATAACAACAGTAGTCATTACCCATTTTCTAACAAGTTTGTTTTCAACGTTTAATCATTCCAACACTTTAACTGACTCAACGTATGAATTATTCATATTAACATCTCAACTTGTTATAACAGTAATTCTTAATTATTCTGGCAAATTCAATTATACAAAATAGGGAATGGTAAACGATAAAATATTATTATCTAAAATGCTATAGCTTAAACCCACTCACCTCATACGCTTTCCTAATTCTGGATCTGATCCAGTTTTAGCATCCATGGTTTTTTCCTTAATCGGATTCAAAACCTAATGACTACATATTAATTATTTACATTAAAAGAGAAAGGAAAGAAAGAGGAAGGAATTTGAACATATCGGATCTAGAAAGTTACCTTACTTTAATACAAGATCTGAACACTCATTTACAAGTATACGTTTCTTTCCTTCAGATCTGGATTCAGAATTTTTTCTAGACTAATATTCTCAATTTTCTAAATAGATTTGAGGAGGGAGAGGAACCAGCAGAGCTTCAGCGTAGCCTTAGAAATATGAGGTTTAGCATTAGCTCTACAGACTTATTTATAGGTGTATCAGAGAAACCCTGTCCCTTAGATCCAATTTTAAAACATCAGAACCGACCACGTCAGAGGAAGTTTCCAGATCTGCGGTGGGGTCGACCCATGGGTCGAC
Organism: Allium sativum; assembly: GCA_030737875.1. Lineage (NCBI taxonomy): Eukaryota > Viridiplantae > Streptophyta > Magnoliopsida > Asparagales > Amaryllidaceae > Allium > Allium sativum. The sequence goes on along the minus strand of CM060916.1, from coordinate 740,449,299 downwards.
CCCTCTATTGGTGGGTCGACCCCCAACGGTCCATTTTCCCTCCGAACTTTCCCGCCCGTGGTTTTGATTTTCTGGATAAGTTTTTATTTAATATATATACATTTAAGTTCCTTATATGTATACAAACTTCTAATGCTCATAACTTCTTCATACGGTGTCCGTTTTACGCAAACCAGGTGTCTATCGTGACCAGAATTTCGAGAAGGACGCAATGGCGTAGTCTGTTTTACTTAGTTCTGAATATTTAATTTGGTTATTATTAATTTATTGTCTTAAATTAAAAATGCGGGGTGTTACATTCTTCCACCCTTAGGAAATTTCATCCCCGAAATTTGATAAAGGTAAAATCAATTAACCCCTTGCATAATATACATCCATCATGTGTACATCCAATTTTTGCAAACATTGCGCACTTTTGCAAAGTGGTTTACAACATAATAATGCATGTATGCCTAAGCGGTACCTCCTATGTATATGCAAATTTTTCAAAAATCCTTTTAAAATATGATGCTCACATCCTGAATATACTGGCAGTTCTACATGAATGCAATATTTTGAAAATCAAAATACATTTTCGTCCAAATTTTCCCACACTCTTATTTAGTAAGAGCGTAGTTCATCCAATTGTTGCATCCAAAATCCTACCAACCAACTTTATTTTTCGAATTTCAGAAAAATCTAATTTTCAAAATTTGAATTCTTATGTTACAAAAAGGTGGAAGATGGAAAACTTCGCATATTCCATTTTTCTTTTCCAACCTTTTTCTAACCGTACTTGGATTTTATGTAACTATTTATAAAGGTTCCCTATTTTCCTATCCAAGCACAGCCCACATAAGAAAATTTTCTTTTGTTACTTATTTTCTTATTCATCTTATCTTGGAAAATTTTATCTTTATCCATCTTTTCTCATAATTTTCCATTTTTGTTGCTTTACTGGATTTTCTGTTTCCTTTTTAGTTGTACCATTTATCTTTTCTTAGCTTATTTAATCGTCTGATCTTGGTTTAAATTTAAATAAGCTTCTAGTCTTTCAACTAAAACAGGAGAATAGACACCCTATGCAGCTACTGCTAAGGGCGAAGAATCTCGAGACTATGTCCCCCTCAGACAGAAAAGTCCAAACTATGAGGTCCACGACAGGTTTAGGTGTTACCCTAACTACCCAACAAGAACAGAATAATGGAACGATCCCAATAGGAATGTAGTCCTAACATGAAAATTAGCAATAGGATATAAACACTTACTTGCCATTTACTATCTAGTAGTCACTACTAACTCTTGCTGTGTACCAATGATTATTTTAAGCAATACCCTAGGCTTTTCAATACTTACGCATTCTACGGGAAATTACTATTATTCCAAGATAATTCTCGCTATTTACTTCATAGCCTCAGAACTTTTCCCGTCTTCCCTAGGCTCTAATCCTCACCTACTCCATATTTTTAAAACAAGGTTTGGCCTTTTCATTTAAACTTTCTTCCAAAAATGTCGAAACCTTATTTTTCTTATGAAAACTTACTTTTGCCAAACCATAAAACATGTCATATAAAAAAAAATGTAAATCATGTTTTTTTTCAAATCACGAAAACTGGAGTAGATACAGACAACTATTTTCTCAATCGGGTTTATGACTTTACCTATAAGGTCAGTTCAGTCTCTTACTGCAAGGTGCAATCAGCCACTCTATGCTCATTTTCTACAATTTATTTTGTCCACCCAACAAAATTCTCTTGTTAAATAATTTATCAAGAATGATTGTCAAAAGAATGGAGACATCAAAACTTTCTTTATTAAAAATTCTTGTATGAAATATAATAAGAAAACTAGCGCACTATACTTGCTTTATAATATGCACTTTTTACTAAGAGAATTTTAGTTTAGACAATTTTTTTTAAAGAAATCACTATTTACAAAATATACCCCATTTTACTTCAAAAGCCAATATATACTTATTTACATATTTTAAAACTATAACTTTTAAGATTAAAACTTGAAAACACCATAAACCATTTTCCCAAAAAATTTACAATTTCAAGTACTTAAAAGTTAACAATGGAGTTAGACTCACAGCGGGTTTACAATTTTTCTAGGCTTTCCTAGACACTCCCCAAGGTCAATTTTCTCAAATATATGTATTCCTAATCCATTTTCCTTTTTTCAAACATTTCCAATTTATAAGGTTTTCAAGCCCACTAACCCAAAATACTAATCATATGGGATTCTCTTTCCTTCCATACAAAGTACATTATACACTCTCCACCCAAATTACCTAAGGGTCTCAGATTTCCATATTTATTCCTTTAGCGTACAAAACAAACATCCCATTTCTTATCATATTATACTCTTCCTGTTTAGTGGGTTCCTCTATGGATCTAGGTACATATATATAATATATCTATATTTTTAAAAATACAAATACGTTCACTCACTACTTATATAGGAATCCTAAACCTAAGCTTTGATCCAGATGTAACAACCCGAATTCCGACAGATGAAATTTTATTCAAAATTCCAATCTATCGAAACTCAAGTTGTTGTGCTCTGGTATCCTGCAGAAAAGACAGAGACATAAAATATGTCATAGCTCAGAAAACATCTCACAACGGAATGAATAAAATATAATATAATTAAAGTACAGCCTTACCGTATTAATACTACTACCTAACCAATATCCAAATTTATAATGTATCTGCCACAAATCTAACCTGCGAGTATGTTATGAGGAGGGGGTCAGAACACAAGTTCTGGTGACTAGATTTAAATTATACACTTTGGATAATCCTACATATACCATTCAATCATATTTTCTAATTTATTAGGTTATTAGGGTTAACAGCACTAAAGGCTTACACATACGTCATACCCATTTACTTCCCAGTGGATTAACCTAATATACTATATGTGCAGCTCCCCCTCAATACTGAGGTACACCCCATGGTACCCCACTCGCACGGTCACCACCATAACGCAATAGAAATGAACGCAGTCCCTCATCCTACGCCGGAATGACGTACGAATCTCTATATAACAATGTTACGTTCCGCACGTATCTGTCATTACTATTCTACGTAAACGTACGGACTGCCATCGTCGATCGAATCGGATTTCATACCGGCGTAATACCCTCAAGTCAACGATACACCACCCAGAGCCGACATGCATGTATCTAGACAGTCCCACATATGTATCATTAATTGTAGCTCGATGCCTTAACCGCACGTCCTCTAATGTGCACCGAGTTCCGTGGTAGGGCGATACATGAAACACGGAACTCGGTCGAGAGCTTTTCCATATATCTATAGGCCCATCTTTAAGAGCCTCTATATACAGATATTCCTAGGGTTTGTTTTCACGGTGGCTATGGCCCCCCCTCGGCCCCTTCCTCAACTAGTAAAGACTACAAGAGCTAAACGATCGCCCTTAAAAAACAATATAAACATCGATTTGGCGTCTTCCCTCAACCACCGTATCCCGCTAATGAAAGGTGAATGGTCTATTGGTTTTAGCTCTAGTCTTTTTGCATCCCACTGGCTGCTGATGACGGATATCTGACAATCTACTATCCTTGTTGGTCTTGACCCTTCGCCTCCCCGTTGAGGCAATCGCCGAATCACCCCGGTGTCACCGCGTCGCAGCATTATGACTGCATAGCTACTTTTGCAGTCAAGGACCACCCACCTAGTAGTTACGCGCAGACCAGACCTCTGCGAGCACAGCCTAAACATCTACCGCTGCACAGAGGACTATAAGGAGTACCTTATGTATCTCAGGAAGCCGCGTGCTTCCCCTTACAGTCCTTCGGAGCCGACAGAATAATCAGATGAATGTGCGCTCTCCCCCCCCCCCCATGCCTTATAACACCACGATAATCTACCCCGTTGGGTTATTCATCCTCAAACGTGCGGAATGGTCCAAGCGCCTCACTTTAATATGTTGTTAGACCCTATGTCTAAACATTCTTTTACGCGCTTGCCTTACCTCATCAGGTTTTCTTTTAACTTGGTTATTCTTATTCATATTGAATTCTTAATCAAGTTACCAAGTTCCTCTTGCTTATTAATTTTAGTTATATAACTTAACCCATTTTAGTTTATTACTAAGCCCACAACATGTTATTCCCTAGATTGTGGTCCAAAGTCTGTAATCCACAATCCCTTTATATTCTTGTTTGATTTTATCGTTACAATAACATGTTCTACTAAATATGTAATTAAGTATATCCTAATTCACATGTTTTCTGTTTAACATGTCAGTCATTATTTATGATTAAATATAACTTATTTCATAAGTTTTCCTCATTCTTTCTCATTTAATCATAACTCCATTTTATACCGTTACTACAACTTAACATTGTTTACTTATTAACTTAGTTCTCTTAACTAAGGTCCATTAATAAGTTTCTCTACCCATTTATTATCACCTATGTTACAATTTCCTCTTATCCCTAGGACACGCCCAAACATGTTATTCTTATCAGCGGGTCTCAGACTTTCAAGTTTACAGATTACTTAGTTTATAATTAAGTATAATTTCTTATATTTCATATATTTCCCCTTTTCTCAACTGGTTTCTGGCTTTCCCCATTTACTAATTACTTAATTTACAATTAAGTGTCCCTTATCTCATTTCACCAGTTATCTCATTTCCTTACTGGTTTATTATAGCTTAAATTATAATCTTCACTTGTCCCTAGGACAAGTCCACCTATTATACAACATTTTCATTATTTATAGTAGGTTATTGTCATTCCCCATTTAAATTATTTATTGTTGTAATCCACTATTCTTCATTCACTGTAATATATGTTCCTTATTTTATTAAGGAAAACACTTCATGCACCTTATCAGTTTGATTTAAAGAAGGAACCAGTGATTTATTTTCATAACGTATTCCCTTCTAAATTCGTGGTGGCAAGTAATTTCTTTCCTCTTTCTTACTTTATTCACTGTGGCTTACTTGCAACCATGTTCTCAGAAATAGGTCATTTAGGGAAATACATCACTTTTCGTTCGCATCACATTAACTAAGTCCATTACATCCCTTCCTTTCTTATTTTCTGAGTTAGACATTTAATTGTCATCATTGTCATTTATTCATATCTTGTTATATATATTTTTATATACATGCACTAGATCTCTCACATTAAGCCTACACCTGTGGGCGCTGGATTTGTCGGGCGGGTCTGGGCAGACTTCTACCACAAGTTGACTTAATCTCGTGTCTTAGTACCATTGCATATTTTAATTATGCACTTAGACCCCTCACATTAGATTTACCACTTGTGAATGCTGGATATGCCGGTCGGTTCCGGGCAGACTTCTATCACAAGTGCAATATAACCTCGTGTCTAAGAGCTTTACAGTGTCAAATTACTATGAATCTAGGCATGTTCGTTCTTTAACAATTATTCCTATTTCATGTAAATTTTAGTCATATTGTCCTTTTCATATGTTTACTGTAATCCAATTCACATGTCATCAAATTATGCCTATATTTTGTCGCATATCCTTTTTAACATGTGTTTAATTCTATTTTAACATGTAAATATTTAATCGGGTAATTGTTCAAATCCAACAAGTTAAACATGTGATTTACTCAATAATATACCACAAGTGAACCATGTGATTATAACAACAGTAGTCATTACCCATTTTCTAACAAGTTTGTTTTCAACATGTAATCATTCCAACACTTTAACCGATTCAACATATGAATTATTCATATTAACATCTCAACTTGTTATAACAATAATTTTAAATTATTCTGGAAAATTCAATTATACAAAATGGGGAATGGTAAATGATAACATATTATTATCTAAAAGGCTATAGATTAAATCCACTCAGCTCGTATGCTTTCCCAATTCTGGATCTAATCCAGTTATAGCATCCATGGTTTTTCCCTTAATCGGATTCAAAACCTAACGAACATGGATTGATTATTTTCATTAAAAGAGAAAGGAAAGAAAGAGGATGGAATTTGAATAAATCGGATCTAGAAAGTTACCTTACTTTAATACGAGATCTGAACACCCATTTACAAGTATACATTTCTTTCCTTCAGATCTGGATTCAGAATTTTTCTTAGACTAATATTCTTAATTTTCTGAATAAATTTGAGGAGGGAGAGGAAACGACAGAGCTTCAGCATAGCCTCAGAAATATGTGGTTTAGGGTTAGTTCTACAGACTTATTTATAGGTGTATCAGAGAAACCCGGTCCCTTAGATCCAATTTCAAAACATCAGAACCGACCACGTCAGAGGAAGTTTCCAGATCCGCGGTGGGGTCGACCCCGGGGTTGACCCCCCTGTTGGTAGGTCGACCCCCAATGGTCCATTTTCCCTCTGAACTTTCCCGCTCGTGGTTTTGATTTTCTGGATATGTTTTTATTTAATATATATACATATAAGTTCCTTATATGTATACAAACTTCTAATGCTCATTACTTCTTCATACGGTGTCCGTTTTACGCAAATCAGGTGTCTATTTTGACTAGAATTTCGAGACGGACGCAATGGCATAGTCCGTTTTACTTAATTCTGAATATTTAATTCAGTTATTATTTTATCATCTTAAGTTAAAAATGTAGGGTGTTACAGCTGGTGCTTAAGGAACATCGAGAGTTAGAGGTGCAAATTACAGACATTTTGGGAAAAGGATTCATTCGGAGGAGTGTATCCGAATGGGGTGCACCAGTTGTATTTGCAACCAAGGAGGATGGCCCATTAAGATTGTGTGTGGACTATCGTGCAAGGTGACTAAGAAGAACAAGTATTTGTTGCCAAGGATTGATGACTTGTTCGATCAGCTTTACGAGGCCAAAGTATTTTCTCAGATGGATTTGACAATGGGGTTTGACCAATTGAGGGTGGCTAAGGATAGTGTGCTAAATACTGCTTTTAGGACACCATCCGGTTTCTTCGAGTGGTTGGTGATGCCATTCTGGTTGACTGAAGCGCCAGCGTATTTCGTGGATCTTATGAATAAAGTGTTCAAAGATCAATTGAACAAGTTCATGATTGTGTTCATGGATGATATTCTGGTTTGCTCCAGAAATGAGGAAGAACATACGATGCACTTGAGAGTTGTGTTAGAGATCTTGCGAAAGCATCAGCTGAGAGCTAAGTTTTCAAAGTGTCACTTCTGGAAGAATGAAGTGAGGTTATTAGGTCATGCTATTTCTGAAAATGGAATAACGGTTGACCCCGCTAAAGTGGCAGCAACCCAGGATTGGGATAGGTCTAAGAATGTGACAAATGTTCGGAGCTACCTTAGGTTGGCTGGTTATTACTGACGGATTATCAATGATTTCCCCAAGGTAGCTGCATCGTTGACAGGATTGACGAAAAAGAACCAAGTGTTCACATGGGATGCAAAGTGTGAACAAGCGTACAAAATCCCGAAGGAGGGATTAAAGAGTGCACATGTGTTGACCATTCTAAGTGGGAATGAGGAGATGGTGGTATACACCGATGTATGTGGTACTGGACTTGGAGCAGTACTGATGCAAAAGGATAAGGTATTGGCCTACACAAGTCAATAGCTAAAGCCGCATGAGAGGAATTACCCAACTCATGATTTGGAGTTGGCGGGGATTGTTTTTGCTTTGAAGACGTGGAGGCATTACTTGTTGGGAGTTCGATTCGAGTTGTTTACGGATCACAAGTCATTGAAGTAACTTTTCTCCTAAAAGGATTTGAATCTTCGTCAACAACGATGGTTAGAGTTTTTGGCGTCATATGACTTTGGTATGGCCTATACTCCTGGAAAAGGCAACGCAGTTGCAGATGCGTTAAGTCGAAGATACACAAGTTTGGGAGCGATGTTTTCAGAATGGAAGAGCCTCGAGTATTTGACAAGGTTTGATTTCAGGCCAAGATGCGAGTAGGAACCTGAAATGATGGCAAGCTTATCGATAAGTCCTACTCTCATCGAAAGGATTGGCGAGAGCCAAAAGAGAGATAGGAAGCTTGTCCAGTTTATCCAGAAGATGGAACAGGAAGATAAAGAGTACGAAGTCGTTCGAGAAGGTTGGTTTTGGAAGCAAGGACGATTAGTTGTTCATGATTTTGATGGATTGAGAGACGAGGTTCTGAGAGAATGTCATCACTCAAAGTTAACTATCCATCTCGGTGGTAATAAGATGTATCCAAACATGAATCGAGTATACTAATGGGAAGGGATGAAGCGAGATATGGGAAAGTTCATTTCCAAATGTGTGAACTATCAGTTGGTAAAAGCTGAACAGAGGAAGCCGAGTGGTTTGCTCCAACCATTGGAAGTTCCTACGTGGAAGTAGGAGCAAGTATCGATGGATTTTATCAATGGACTACCTAGAACTAAGGTAGGAAATGAAGGGATTTGAGTCATTGTGGATTGTTTGACCAAAAGTGCAAGATTCATTTGTGTCAAGTCGACTAGGACGACGTCGAAATTGGCTGAGCTTTATGTGAAATGGATAGTTAGGTTCCATGGAGTTCCAAAGAGTATAGTGAGTGACCGAGATTCGTTGTTCACTGGTGGATTTTAGAGAAGTTTGCAAGAAGCTTTGGGAACCGAGTTGTGCTTAAGTACGTCTTACCATCCCCAAACTGATGGTCAGACTGAGAGAGTCAACCGAGTTTTGGAAGACCTCCTGAGGGCTTATATGTTAGACTTCAGAGGATCATGGGAGGATCATCTACATCTAGTTGAGTTTACATATAATAATATCTACCAGTCTAGCATTGGGATGGCCCCATAGGAGGCGTTGTATGGGAGGTCATGCAAATTTCCAACTTGTTGGTTGGAAACTGGAGATAAATTTATACTTGGGCCGAAGATGATTAGAGAAATATCGAATTGTATCGAGATCATTCGACAACAAATGAAGGTAGCCCAAGATCATCAGAAAAGTTATGTTGATAAGCGTCGAAAAGATTTAGAAATTCGATGGTGGTGATATTGTTTTTGTGAAGATTTCGGCGTTGAAGCATGTAGTTTGATTCGGAAATAAAGGAAAGTTGGCTCCTAGGTTTGTTAGACCATTTCTGATAGTCGAGCGAATTGGAAAGCTCGCATATAGATTGGAGTTACCCGAGAAGATGTAAAGTGTGCATAATGTTTTCCATGTGTCATCTCTATGGAAGTTCTTGCATGATTCAAATGTGGTGGTATCTCCAGAACAGTACGAAGACATAGAAGTCGAGACCATAGTGGTGAAACCTCGTAGTCCGCTTCGTGTTGTTAGGAATGACACGTATAAGCTTAGGAGAAAGACGGTCAAGCTAGTCAAGGTACAATGGAGTGAAGATGGCAATGATTGTACGTGGGAGACGGAAGAAAGCATGAGAGAGACTCATCCAGAACTCTTCGTCGGTAGGACTCTTTGATATCGTATCATCGTTGTATCTTGTTGTTGTTTGATAGAATTCCACGTGCTAGGATAGGGCTATGGATGCATGGCTTGATGGTTGCTAGTTTGAATGATAGAATTGGCTTCTCATGGATGATAGGCATGCGGAATTGTTGTGGTTGCTTATGTTTACTTGGAATTCGGGGGCGAAATTCTTAAGGGGGGATGATGTAACGGCCCGCATTTTACGTATCGGAAGATCGTAAAATATTTTTATTTTATTCCCTGAGGGTTGGATCATTCTCATCTTTTAATATATTGCTTATGGAGATGCAGGACATGTCCATAATTTTTACTTATTTTGTTTGTGACCATTTTTTCCCTGTTGGTCTTGTGCAGGGCATAACTTTTGACTCGGGTCGAATCAGAGGGTGAGACTTGCGCCATTGGAAAGGAAATAATGATTGCCTTTTCATAGAGTGGTTACATTAAAGATTTAGCTAAGCGGTTTGGGAGAAATCGTTGTTTTAAGGTTTCAAAAATTTTGTCTAGGTTCTATTAATTAAAATATGGGCTAATTTGTGGGGTCCGGTAAGGGTTGGGTTTTTGCCTATAAATAGGGGGGAGGGAGCCATGGAGAATGGTTTACTCTCTTCATTTCTCTCAATTGTGATCCTCCATTTCTTCTTCTCCTCCATCTTTCCACCATTAAAATCGAGATCTACGAAGGGGGGTTGAAGATCTACACCAAATCATGCAAGATCTACATCAGTCAAAGGGAGATTTCATCAAATAAAGGGATTTAGAGAAGGATCTTCGCTATCCGGAATCGTTTAACATTGTTTTAGAGCCAAATAGAAGAAGTGGTGAGTGATATGCATGTCTCACGAATATTCAATGGAGTATATGGATGGTTTTATCATTTGTTCATCATTTTGTAATGTTTTCATAAAATCTAATCAACGTAAGTATGATTTTAATGTTTAATCACCATAGATCTAAATCTAGCAACTTTTGAAAGGTAAATTCTTATGTTTGTGCTATGTTTAGATCTATTTGATTGTTTGCTCATTTAGTTGGAATGTTTATCAATTTTTGTTTAAATTGATGGTTGAATTGATGATTGATTGTTGTTATAGTTGAACTATTATCGTTGAAAAGTTGAAAGTTTGATCCTTTTTGAGTATCGTGTTCAATCGCGAAGTTTGTTGAAGATTTGGCTATTTTAGTGCTCGGATCAGACAGTTTTGTTTCTTGGGTCGGACAGTTTGGATTTGCAGAAAATCAGCTAATTCGGTGAAGTTTTGAAGTGCAAAGTTGAAGAAATCAGCAAAAGTGACTTCGGTTCAAACAGTTTGAGAAGGTTCCGGTCAAACAGTTTGAGAGGATTCGGGTCAAACAGTTTTAGAAGGTTCGAGTCAAACAGTTTGAGAGGATTCGGGTCAAACAGTTTGAGAAGGTTCGGGTCAAACAGTTTGAGAGGATTCGGGTCAAACAGTTTGAGAGGGTTCGGGTCAAACATTTTGAGAAGGTTCGGATCAAATAGTTTAAGAGAATTCGGATCAAACAGTTTTAAGAAGGTTCGGGTCAAACAATTTCCAGTTTGATCAACGAAAATCCTGGCATGCGCACAATGAAGAAAAATGGTGATCGACGTGGCGCGCGCAACTGAAAATGAGTGATCGACAGTAAATCAGCAGATTTTCAAAGATTGACCAGAATCGATCCAGGATCGAACGAGATGATACAATAGCATTCCAAAAGCGCTGTAAAAGGCTGTTTTAACGTAAAATCCAGTTTTTCACAGAAATGAAGCAGGAAATGCTTGGAAATGCTATGAAATGTAGTTTCGACCAAACGAGGGCTATTTTGAGTCGACAATGGTCGTAGCTTCGACGAATTTAAGTAGAAATTGTGCGAAGAATTGTGAAGTGTTCGTTGATCGAGGAGATGTAACGAAGGTGGATTCAACTCAAAGGTTGTGGGTTGAAGGATTGAAGTGTTCGTTGATTGGGGAGATGCAACGAATATGGATTCAACTCAAAGGTCGTGAGTTGGTGGATAATGGTTGCTCGGGAAGGTTGCTTGAGCTATGGATAGCCGTCAGGAAGGATGACTAGGGATGTTGGAGGCTGAGAGATTATCGTGTCGTAAATTCTAGCAGGCTCAAAGCATGGGTACGATGGGGGCACCCAAAAGACCGGTTGTAGGTCGAGTACCCTGGGTATCGGTTAAAGGCCTAGTTGTCAAGGTTGGACATACATACGTATCGTTGAAAGGCATGTGGAGTTTATGCTAGAACTGGGGTTACCATTAGCCCTTGACATATGGTAAGCTTGGTCGTCATACGATTAACGATGGTTTCAAAGCAGGATTGGCGGTGATAGCCAGAGTTAGTCATGGATGATTGGTTGTTCAATTTGTACCATCTCATGTGGATTGTCCAACGTCGAGGGAGATGTTCCTTGAGTGCTTGACTGATATTGGTTTAGGCCTCTAGGGAGAGTGCTTGAGGGATGTTAAACTCGACTAGGATTATCTACGTGAGATCTATGCAATCTGGATGTTATGAGTGCTTACCATGATTGAATGGGTGTTCTGGTTTCCGTGGATGCATGGCTGAATTGTTATCGTAAAGGCCATCACTGTCCAATGTGGGGAAGATTGGATTGAGTTCTTCTCTTGTTTTGTAGGTAGAATAGTATGCTTATCTATCCATGCTCATATACTTTATTGTTAAAGTTTGTTGGTTGTTTTATCGCTCACTAAGACTGTTGTCTAACTCAAGGTTTTATGTCTATGTTTATTACCTTGGGTTGTTCATCTGGTTGTGGATGGGCATAATAAGTAGCAGGTTACAGGTGATTAGTGAGGACGATGTTGTTGTGCGGAGGCGGGTAGGAGGCTGGCATACCAGTTTTATTACTATCTTGTATTTCTGTTTCCGCTGTTTTTGCTCTGAGTGTTATGTAGAGGTTATCATGTACAGGTTTCTACAGTTATTCCAAAGTTTTATGGATTTCCTTCTAGATGATATGAAAGTTTTAGATTTCTGTTATGTGATGCTTCACTATTCCTACCTATTGTATATGTTCTATTATATTTTATCCTTGTGTTGTGAGTTCTACGACAAGTTCTGCGTATGTTTACCCTATTAGATGATCGTCCGTAACCGCCTGGCACAACTTTCAGCACAATATTTCTCTTGTGAAGTGCAGGGGTTATGGGGGGTCGTCAAAATTATGCAACTGGCTTACCTGAATGAGCTCACTCCATTTTTTAGGAAGCCAAAGTATGGTGCTCGTTCCGGTATTAAAACCATGTCCAAATAATCCAACATTTTTTTATCTAAAGCAAATAATCATCTTTCAAATAGTCGTAATGATTTTTAAACTGCTTATGTTCATAGTTAACATTCTACTTTGTATTAAATTTTTGTTCTAATCTTCTCCATAAGTGTAAACTAAGTGAGGTTCCGTAATATCTATGACTTGTAATCTCTTGCATACATAAGTCAGAAAGTTTTTTTTCATTTCGGGGTTCCCGGAAAAAGCAGCCCTACTTATAGAAGCTGCACTTGACATTTCGTTACACACATATTAGCGCTTATACTTTCCACATGATGTTATTGCTACATGTATGTATCATTTCAAACAGTCAAACAATAGTTTAATGTGTGTAACATAACATTTGGCAAGATCTTAGCTAAATCAATTTGGCTCAGGTGCACGGATGTTAATTGATAAATCTTACAAACAATTGATAGCATGCATGTATATTCAATTAAGCGTCTTGGTCTCATCCAAGTAATAAACCTGCTTAAAATATTGTGGCCTCATTTGATTCCAAAAAACATCTAGTGTCCAGGTTATTTAACGGTGGAATTGTTGTTTTTAATCCATTTGATGCTAGCTGCCCGATAGGTTCTACTCTCTTAAAATATAGGTTCTACTATCTTAAAAAAATGTGAAGTTGGATGCTAGCTGCACTATAACATTGTTACAATGGAGTACAATGCTAGCATCCCTATAATTTGATCATGCTTTGAATCATTGAAATGGAAGGAAAAATGGTTAGGGAAGTTAACATCTTTGCTTCTACTTTAATACAAATATAAAACGTTGTACCTATACTGCAAATAAAAGCTGGGATTGATGACGATCGTCTCATCTGGCCCAGCTAATTCTTCCAATACATATATTAAAAATAAATAAAGTTTTGCAATCTTAAATTTCCTTATTTTTTTCGAAAGAGGCTCCAGTGAACTAATGAAATAATAAAGATGTTGTCATCATTCATCACAGCCGTTCATATTGAATAAGGTCTCATATACATCGCATTGGGCTCATTTACATGCTGGGGCTTGACTATTGTTATAATCAGCAAGTATTAATCATTACAATGTTATATACAACAAGTATTATACTAGCTGTTACAATGTTATAATCAGCAAGTATTAGCCGTTACAATGTTATATATGGCAAGTATTATACTAGCCGTTACGTATTTATGTAAAAACACATGGTCTTTGTATCAATCTTATGATCAATAAAAATTCAAATGAAATTCTCTCTAATTCTCATTATGGTATCAGAGAACTGAATTGCCGAAAGGCATTGTACATCCTATGCCAACTTGTTTCACCATCGAGAAGAGGGGATCTTTCTTTTTACTCCTCAATTTTTTCTCTCTTCGTTGTTTTTGCCCTTAAGGCTGCAATTTGAAACTGCCACACCATGGACAACAACAATGAAGCTACTTCCGCTCTATCTGGAAGCAATGCCAATGACTCGTCTCCAAACCCCATGAATGAGATGACCCAAACTTCCCCTTACGGGAAAGCCCGGATTGCTTTGAGAACACAATGCATCAGAACACAAACAATATAACATTTCATTGCTATTACAATAATTTATATCAGAGTACAAGAATATTCTAGAGTATGAATAAATATTACACATTGGAAATACAATATCAGAGATTAAGAATTTACATAGCAGCAGAAAATAATACATAAGTACAATGCGTAGCGGAAAATAACAACTGAAAGAAATACACAGATACAAAGCTTTCCGAATATAGCTCCAGTCGTAATCCAGGATCCTGTGGAAAGAAATATCTGCGAAAACCAAAACTACTAGCTGCCCGCGTGGAAAATATGGACACCTCGAGTTTAGGTTAAAACAATAAACTCCGAGTCAGTCATGAGACTGGCGTGAGAACCAAAACAGTCATTAGCTCTTTATTTTAAAATTTGGGAAATCATGGGACCACGCCGTATAACATGAAATGGGTTTACTCCACATGAATCTCAGTTTAAACAAAACAACGCAATGCTTTTTAGAAAAATTAAGTTATTATAAGACTCAGATCCCATCACACAATGCAACGCAAACCGGAGGATAGAGTTTTATCTTATAATAGCCAAACATGCTTGGTATGTTTTACAACAAATCATTTCGATATTACTATAAATGTATAGTGTAAAAATCACTTCAAACATAAATGTATCAATCATAGACGGCATAGTACCCCATCTTACTATGTCGCTATGCTAGTTTTACAACTAAAACCAAAAAGTCACGTATTGGAAATTGGATTCCATCTATGAGTTGAGGCAAGGGATGGCTCCTCTTTGATTCAAGACACTCTAGCAAATGCCTCAGGATTACACACTCTGGGCAACCCTTGGATGCTTCAGGGCCGGTCCATACTTATGTTAGTGGATTGGTTATTCCTGAACACACGTTTCCCGGTCCTATCGGACCTCTAAAATGGTCAGTACGTCGACCAATCATATTTGAGGCGCCTCACAATCCATCATCCACATAAGTAAAAATGTCTGGGATTCATACCATGACACCACTTCTAGGTAGAAAGAAACGCATGCACTCCCTGTAGTCACGATCCCGTTTTTGACTCATACTGGGATGTGAGGCTCACGAATTAATGCTATACATAATGCTATGCTAATTAAAGCCGTGCTTTGATCATTAACTATAAGACTCTGCTTTTCAACAAAATCCTTGATCATTTGCATCTCAGCATGCCACACTGACAATTCACGGCATGCAACTGATGTCTATCAATATATAACCTCAAACTCATACGCCTCAGAGAAGTGTTTAAGAAAGAGAATAAATTCTTCGCCACCAAACAGATATATATTTAATAGAAATCAATCAACACAGAATCAAATCCAATATCAGATACACATTCATTTATAAGTCCGTTCTAGGTCTGGACGAAACTGGAGGCACTTTATTCCTCGTCTCATATGTCCAATACATGAGAGAGGTCCTTGCATATCCGGTTGATCTCCAAGTACGTCTGGACGATCACCACTTATTACCTTGTCTTGGGTGTACAGCCCAATGAAGACATCAGTAATCATCCAAACGATGTGAAGAACTCTGGTCTTCAACCACCGTCTTTATTGTTGACTTTTAGTCGTCGTATCAGTTATTCAGAATGGGATTAACCCGGTCTTTTTGAATAACCCGCGTATTTTATAATCAATAATCAAGTGCTATAAAAATACATCATACGCCTCATTCCAATCCAGAATATTCTTTTATTTAAATATTCCCATTTTTAGGGAAAGGTTCCCATTAATTTTATCAAAGATAAAATCCTTTAAATTTATTCTTTAATCTTCCTTTTGATATCAATTCAAAAAGATTTGATTTTATCCTTTATCAGTTCTAAACCAAATAAAGGTTTATCAACTAGTCGGGATCAACGAGCCTTACCGAAGTAATCATTTATTAATATTAACCCAATCCCAACCTATCCATCCCATGGAGCAAAACTGGTAGTAATCCATATCTAACACCCATGGTGTTATGGTAAAATTAATTACCGTTTCACGTTCAAATCTAATTAAAGATTTAACTATCGCCTGGAGTAAAACTGGTGATACTCCATTCTCCATCACTTCTCAAATTTGGCAAATTTAATTACCACATTCCCATTTCAATCTAATTAAAGATTTATTAAAACTCTAGTTCGGTTTTAATCTCCAAAAATCATTATTTTATGATTATTCAACTTTAAGAAATTAATCTTGTCTTTAACTGGGTTAAAGAACCAATGTCACTTAAAACACAGTTCACGATAAACCCAAATCATCTTCCATTAACTATGGAATCTTCACGGAAATCATAACAGTATATAATTGATATAAATTTCTGTATTGGATCAATACTATAAATGGAATAACGGCAAGGCCTTTCAAATTCCATATATAGTAACGGTCTTCCTTTTCAAAAATCTCATCTCGATTATTACCAAATTGAATTCCATTCAATCCCAATTTAATATATATCAAATTGGAAAACTTACTTTGGAAAAATTCCATTAAATCTTAATAAAAAGATTTATAAATTTCAAATCAGCTCTTACTGTTAATTGGGTTAAAGAACTAATGTTATTTAAAACATCACTCACTATAAACCCAAAATCATCTTCCATCAAAATGGAATCTTCACGGAAATCATAATAGTATATAATTGATCCATATCGGATCAATACTATAAATGGAATAACGGCAAGGCCTTTCAAATTCCGTATATAGTAACGGTCTTCCTTTACAAAAACTCATCTCGATTATAACCAAATCGAATTCCATTCAATTCCAATTTAATATTTTAAATTGGAAAACTTTACTTTGGGAAATTTCCATTAAATATTAATAAAAAGATTTATAAATTCCAAATCATATCTTCACTATTAATTGGGTTAAAGAACTAATGTTATTTAAAACATCGCTCATGATAAACCCAAAATCCAACTCGATTCCAATTAAATTAATTAATCGGTAAAATTTTCTAAATCTTAATTAAAAGATTTATTCTTTTCTCAACTGGGTTGAAGAACAGTGTTAATAAAGACACCATTCACGACAAACCAAAAATCCAATTTGATATTAAATACAAGGCTCTGAATAGAAATAATATTGGCTTATATTCAATATCAAATTCTGAGACTAACGGATATCGTATTGGGAATAATGATATCTGTATCTTCCAAATTCCACAACAATGTCTGTATAATCACGGAATCCAATATTGAAATATTCCAAAGATTATTTCCGCTCAAATCCATTCCAATTCATATGTTGGAAAATTCTAGTTATACCAAAACCATTTCAAATCCAATTTATTTATTTAAAAACATTGGATTATTATTTAAAAACATTGAATTTTTCATCTAAAAACTTCCAAATCATTTATTATGATTTTATACATTTTTTCTATATTTTTAATAACGGTCCGTTTGTCATAGGTCCCTATTAAGTTTCAAAATTAGGCTCACATCCGGTCAAACTTTTCATGTAAATTAGGTCCATATTTTTTGAAAAATAGGTAAAAAAATTAAAAAAATCACATAAATTCATTATTAAATAAAACACATTCACGCCAAAAAAAATCAGGATGAAAAACAATTAAAAACCACATCAAAACCCAAAATAACACAAAAACAGCGAAATAGCAGGTTTTTGCATCAAAAGATGCACCTATTCTTAAATAATTGCATACATTCATGCTTATATTTCAGTGTTGCACCCCAACTGCAGTATAAATGCATACATGTATGCAGCAAAACAACATTATATGCATCCTTTTATGCATATATTCAAATTTGACATTTTTTTCGAGCATTCGCCGTTTTCAGACATTGTTACACACATATATGTTCCTGTACAGAATATATGCATGCATTCATGAGCATATTCAGAAGCCGTTGTCACTTTTAAATTTGTTGCACACATGCATGCATATATACAGAATAGTTACACTCATGTATGCAACTTTTCGTAACACATGAATCTCAGTTCTACTTTGTATGCATACATGTATACAGTTATTTACTAATAGTTGCATACATGTATGCGTTTATTGGTCCAGATTTTCAACATAAATACACTATATGAATGTATGCATACATGTATGCTACTATAGCAAATAGTTGCACAGAAGTATGCAACTTTTTTTGTTTTTTGCAAGAGCTTCTGGGAATATTTCCTATTTTTTGGATTTTTTTTTTTTTTAGTGTGTGGCGCATTTTTTTTTGGTCAGAATTGGAAAAAGGTGAAGGGGGATGTGGCAGGAGGGACAAAAAGTTTTGGGCGGCATATGTTTTTAGAGACCGAAAACTTAATGAAACTTTGAGTGGATGTGGTGTAAATTTTGAACTGTTTTAGGGATGTGAGCCTAATTATCACTTTTAATTATTTTATTAAGGCCCTTACAGGAGGTTTCCAATATCGGCCACCGAACTGCATTCATAGCGACCTTTTCCAAAACTGATTTGGACATATCTTAAAATCTAAAGGTTAGATTTCAAATCTCTTATATTAATTAGAAAGTTCTTTTTGATACAAACCCGACAGTTCCGGTTTTAGGAGAATCCGACGGTCGGATCTCCCGTTATATCAATTTGAAGATAATGGTCGAAATTCGCGAATGGTCGCTGCGCGGCGTGTTCTATTCAGGCCATTATAATATATATATATATATATATATATATATCATCGATTTCTATTTAAAACGTATTTTATAAATCGTTTATAAATTTGTTTTAAAATGATTACAACTTCATTTTCAATTTTAAATCAGAATTGAATATTCTATATCACTATAATATTAAAATGATAATATTTTCAAAATATCAGATTTTGAAATCCATTTCCCTTTCATATTCTTTATAAAATGAATAAAATCGGTCGATAAACCCATTCGGGTTTAAATGGCGTTTAACTACTTACTCGGCTTCATATATTCCAATATTTTTGTGTCCATCCAAAATCGGACATCAAAATCATGATTTTATTCTTCACTAAATATTATTTTAAAATATTCGTTATTTCTGGATCAGAATGCGACTCAATCAATTACCATATAATTATGGATTCCATACATCGCATGTATTCAACAATAATGATAAATAATCATTAACCATTCAAGCATCATCCAGAGTGCAATTTACAATTGTATAAGCATTAAAATAAATAAATAATGTTCATCACAGCCTGTCAACCTATCGATCGACATACGACTAAATATTGGGATTAGTGTATGTCAAATATCATCCCAATACCCGTGTGGGGTTTTCAAACAACAAATTCTGATTATTATTTGTGCACTTGGGCGATGTGTAAAAATTTATCGTCCCAATTAATATCATTTAAATCGGTGTACATAAACAAGTCATCCAACTTGTAAACGATATCCGAAGCACTTGACGACGATCCAATTGTACCACATCGGAGCAACCTGGATCGTCGCCCGCTGCCCAGATCCATGTTGAACTCGAGCGCCCCTTTCTTCCCCAAATCGACTTCGACGCCGACCTCTTTGAGCCTCGATTTTGACCAAAATACGAAACAAGAATCGATCTTTACCGTTCAAGATGTAGATTTCATGTAGATCTATTTTTTTCACTTTATAACTTTCGAAATTTACTAAATGGATTTTGATAAAAAGAGAGGCGAAGGATTGAATGAATTCCGCTGTCGGTTTTGTGGAGAGCGGCGGGTTCTGAATTGTGGCCAATAGGGTTTTAAGAATATATATATATATATATATATATATATATATATATATATATAATATTAATTTAATTCTAAAAAGCGAATTTTGCATCCAAACTCCAAATCCAACCCAACGACTGTCGCCCCTAGCCAAATACTCCCATTATGGACATAATGGGATATGTTTCATAAGCCAATTCGGCGGTTTCGATCAGTTTTCATCAAAATTAAAATATAAATCAATATAAATTGAATTTGAACATATATTTAATTTACCGGAGCCACATACTGACTCCAAAAATTACCGAAAAATAAATCTTGCTATGTTTTGACGATATGTTCCTAACGAAACTAATTTTGTCGAATTTGGAGACCGTTTAAAAAATGGAATTTTTCTGGTCGATTAAATTTAAACTGAATTGGTAAAACACGCTTAAATTCTCCACGCTCACATATTAGTTTCAAAAATTATGAAATTTGAAACCTAACAATAGTTTGACATTACGAATCCAGCAAAAGTGGTTTCGTCGAAAACAGAGGTTATTTTCAAAATGTCTATTTTTAAGGGTTATATATTATATTAAAATATATAAAAATTCCATAGCAACTGTTTTAAATTTTAAACTGGACATAACTTTCAATTTATAGTATGAAATCTAAATTTTTCATATTCATTAGAAAGATATAATTAAATAGATTCTAGCGTTTCTTGTTTTATCCAATTCTGATTTATATTGAATTTTGTATATTCATTTGAAATTTAAAATCAAATTTTCAAACTAACACGCCATTTCATGCTTGTTTTATAATTAAATTAAATTTATACATTCTAACTTCAATTTAAATAAATTTTAATTCGTTATTATTTGAAATAAATCATTTTAAATATTCAAAATCCATTAAAATAGCTAAAATAAAAAAATTTAATTGGTTTAGAAATTCTGGGTTATTACAATGAACCTGATTAAGCCCAAAAGTCAAGTTATTATAACTTCTTTGGATGAAGATAATTATATACTATGGAAATATCAAATAGAATGCTCTCAAAGGTTATGGACTACAAGACTACATAAAAGGAACATTGGTTACTCCATCAATAATGATTACAGATGAAGAGGGAAAAACAATATCAAATCCTAAATATATCAAATTCCAGAAGCAGGACAGCTTACTATCATCATGGCTTTAATCTTCTATCAGTTTTAATCTATTATCACAAATTGTTGGATGCAACTTACCATATGAAATATGGACTACCATAGAGCAAATTTTCAGCTCCCAATCTGCAGCAAGGATCATGCAATATAGAAGGGAACTTCAAATTTGCAGAAAAGAAAATACAAGCATCAAAGATTACTTGGGCAAAATTAAAAACATATGCGATAAATTAAATGCTGCTGGACATAAAATCAGTGATAATGAGCAAATACTTTTTATTACCAGAGGGCCAGACGAAGAATATGAGCATGGTAAGGTATGGGCAACCACCTATCCGACAATGTACCTCCGGAGACAAATACATTGGGGTTCAACAAGAACATCTTGCAACCCAGGCTAAACATGACTGGCCCCTCACTTCGCTTGAGAGTACCGAATATATCATTACCACGGTTGAGGGTCAGCTAACCGAACTGATAGCATACATACATAAATAAAAAGGGACAACCGAAGGCATTTGATTTCTCCCGATTAGGTAATGAATAACCCTTTTGATGGGTGCGACCCACATAGCCATGCGACCTACCCGATTTTAACCATTTCCCGGTTGACGAGGCTGGATTTCAAACTTATTTATTTTATTTTATTTTATTTCTTCTGAACATTTGGTCACCATTCACTTTGAATGCCACATTGTCAAATCCGCTGAATATCACTAATTGACGTCCACAAAAATATTCTGCATATTTAGCTAAGAGAAGGTGTCCAGTCTTCTCCGCCATCAACATAATACGTTTGAAGAAATCAACGTACGTGATTCTTTGGAAATATATTGTCAGACATTCATCCATACAAGTCATCCAGAAATAGGATGAACCGAAGACACCCTCCTACCACATCCTATATAGGTATCACCCTAAGGATCAGTAGCGAGAAGTCCTTGCAATCCGTAGATTCCAACCACGACAGAATCATAATTTATCTCTGGGAGCTAACCAGAGATTTTTAGTAATCCTTCCACTTATGAAGATCCACGGTCTTCAATGCTCCATCTTCAATCTTCATCTTCACGTATTTGTTGATCGGAATGGTTTTCGAATATAAATTCGATCTCGGTCTTTCCGTACCAACAACCGTATTAGTCAGGTTTGATAGTCGGTGATTTAACTATCAAACAAATAATCATGAGAATAAAATGAGTTCATTAGTTCAGTACTCAGCATCACTTGGCCTTTTTAATTAAAACATTAATGAATGGTTAATTTAACTTCTAAATCTTTGAAAATTTCAATATAGTATTTATTTCTTATTTATATACTACCGGTTTCAAAACCATTTCATTATAAATACTAGAAAAGAATATCTTATAATTGTATTCAATTTCCATTCAATTCTCTTTTCAAAACATTTGTTACTTCATCTTCCATTATTTACACTTGAGAAATCAATTCAACTTATCACTCGTAAAACAACGTTATGAAATCCCTTTTATTTTCCTTTACTTTGGAAACATTATTATATACCCTCAAATCTTTTAATTTCTTTTACTTCAGTGTCCTCATTATATATTCTTCAAATTTTCGCCAACAATGTCGCATTATTATTTCTCTAATGGAAATAATAAATTATTATAACCTTTTTACCAACTAGTATTATCCTTCGATAATCCTGAAGTCATTCAAAATGGGTATTTTAATTACCTCTCAGACCTTGATCAACAACGTCCTTATCTTATGATAGATATGAGTTGTAATCCAAAAACCGATATTTCATTTTAAAATCAAAACATATTCCATTTAACCATTTCATTTTTAACAATCCATTTTCCCAATCCATTCAACCATTTTCCGCTTTTGAAAATCTTATTTCGATTCCATTCATTTACCGTAATTTCATTATTAAGTAACGTTAATTTAAAATTAACATTTCAACACCTCATCTCTTTTATAAACTTTGTTTATACAATTCTAATGTAATACAAACCCTTTTTGTTTTCAATTTCCTTTTATTTAATTCAAATATTTAGTAAACATTTAATTTAAGTTATCGATTTGCCTAAAATTCCTTTAATAACTTTGTTATAAAATCTCGGGAGTTAATATAAAACCCGTTCATAAACTTCTTTCACAATTCAATTAGAGTTCATTTCAACTTCGATTACTTTTTAAATGAAGTCCAATTAAAAAGTAATTTTTTAAATAATTATTAATCGCAATAATAATTTACTTCAATCTTTTACTATTTCAAAATTAGTTAATGCTTTATTGACTAAAATAAATAATAAATTGCCTTTTTAACTCATTAAAATTTAAAACAAATATTCATCAAGCTATTTCATTAGATTAATTCAGAAAAAATAGTTTAATAATCAATCCTAATTAAAATGGGTTGCTTAGTCAACTCAAACACAATCATCACATAAACCCATTCCAATTAGTCTTCCTTTAAATTAATTAATAATATAATAAATTGAAATAATCCCATTTAATTGTTTATTGAAAACAATTTCTCTAACTCTTAATCTTTAGGTTAATTTCTATTCACTTGTTTGTAAATCTGATTAACATCAGAATTTTCTTTATAAAATCATTTTAATAACCACTTATAAATTTAAATAATAGACAATAAATATTTATTCACTTTTTATAACTTTTATTCAAATAATAGATTAAATTCCATCTTCAGTATAAAAAAAATTATAACTTCATTTCGTTGATTTTTCTAACGGTAAATCAATATTTATAAAACGATTGATTTTATAGGCCATATGTTGTCAATTACTCAACCAATTCTGCCCATTGGTTAATATCATAATAAACGGTGAATTGTAATTCCACAATCAATAAACAAATCAATCATCTAATCAGGTTGATCAAACAGATCATATAATTGTGATATGAAAATAAACAATAAATTTGAGAAATCCAGTTGGATCCCTCCAACATGTTCTTCCCTACGTCTAGATATGTTAACAATTCATTTCATACGACAGTATAACATGAACAATCAATTCAACTGATAAGGGTCAACCATATAAGCATCCAATTAAATTTAATACGTTTATATTTTTATAAATGTAACCAATAAGATAAGTTATCTTGTTTGGAAATAATCGTTAAAATAACGATTGAGTTTGATTAAATTAAACGAACGTTTAATTTAAATCACTGATATAAGAATATTCAGTATATAGGCAAACAATCATCAAATCATTCAACAACTAGCAATCATAGCACACAAACAATAAAACCTAACTTATAAAAAATATAAGTGGGAACTGAGTGAGTTGAACTCACCTTGATTTGCTTCTATCAATTAAACCACTTGTTTTTAATTAAACTAAACTGGTGTTTAATTTAATTAAAATTTTCAGATGTTTCCAATCCTGACCAACCCAGCTCCATCTCCTAGCCCACGTCCATATGGTTCCAACATGACCAACCACATTCGATTCTGCTAACGGACGGTCTAGAAATGATATTAATATGTTACTATACTGTTTAACTTAATTTAGCTTAAATTTTATATAAAAATGACCTTACCCGATAACTCATGCGGCCCATACCCCATTCAAGGAAAACCTACTCGACTGTTGTTCTTTCAATATTCAAATCTTCTGCCTCCATTCAATACACCTTCCACCGTAAATCTTCCGTTGCGCCCATCACCTTTTTTTCATCCTAATTCTAAAGCATGCAAATGTTTAACCCCATTCCCCCTTACGTTTTATTCTCCCACCACGTCAGATGCCATCCGCTCCTATCCACTTCTGTTTGTTTCTTTACTTTACGTTTTTTTTTTTGCTTACTTGGCCCATGGCCCATGCACTCACATTCTAATAACTCAAGCCCACTTCCCACTGCTGCTATCGGTTCCATCTTTTTCCTTCAGGCAGTACTCTTCACCATATGAAACCTCGAATCCATGCAAACCCGTGCCTATTTTTTTTTTCTTCCATATTTCTGCTCATCCTCTTCTACCAACCAGTTGCTATCATTCAAAACCCAACTACCTTCCACCTTTCACTGCATATCAGACACCACCGACTCTAGTACAATAGCTTCTCATACCCACCTCGCCATGTCAACTTAACTCCCCTGACTTTCGCCATATCCTAGGGCCACCACTGTCCCCACTGAAATGCTGTGCGGATCTTCTCCCCTTCATCTACTGACCACCCCCACACGCTTGGCTCCATGAGCTGCTCCTTCCATTCTCTCCATATATGCATGCATTCTGTTTTTCTTATGTGTATATAATATTCTTTTTTTTAAGTATATGAAATGGCTTGTTTTAGTTTTAAACTGAAGAACCTCGCATCATTTGCCCTATCACCATGCTGCCGCCTGTATGCTGTTGATTTGTAAGCTTGCGTATGGATTTTTTTATTTATAGTTGTTAATGGAAAAACTCGGTTTTTTCATTACTGGAAACTAAAGAAGAAGAGAATGGAGTATATGTGTTTATATAGGGATGAAGACGTGGTGGCCAAACTGTTTAGCTTATAGGGTTGCAGACTGAATAGTGTAGCTGGCGTGGTGAAAGTTTCAAGGCAATACTTTGTCGGCAAGGTTCGAAAGTTTGGCAGACAAGGAATTAACATTTTTCGACACACAAGAGTATTTGTGTGTACCTTGTCTTATTAAGCCTGCGTTTTATTTCTTAGGATAGACTGCATATGTACATACTTATTTTACAGTATAAATTACATGTGCGAAGTACCGTTAGCATGTACAAAATTTAAATATTATACTGAAGGAGGTGTGTGTATTAATTTGACTAGCACTGCTTGTAGATAGGAAAACATGTACGTATGTCCAAAGAACGCACAAGTTAGGCATTTTCCATTTTCCATTTAAGATTTAGGGCGGCAAGTTCTGAATGATGTGTACATATAACATGTGGGATAGATTTATTAACATTATATTATAAGGAACTTATGCCACAAGCTTTTTGCAAAAAAATCATTTTATACGATGTCCAATCAAGATGAAACCCCCTAATCCTAGCATAAAAAAAATTCCGGACCCAATGGGACAGGTTTCGTCGAATTCCGAGGTCGTTTGTGAAAAGTCCTATATGATTATCGATGAAAAATCAAGTGTTTAAAATTCCTATAATTACAAAAAAAATCAAAAAAAAAAAAATTGAAACCTTGACATTCTACTAGGCCTTTTAATAACGGATCCAATGAAACTTGTTTCGTTAAATTTGGAGTCCGTTTGGCCAGTCGTTTATTCCCTTAAAGTTACCTCTGTCTAAATAATCTAAGCAATTAAATATAAACAAAGACGTTTTTGGCTACCGAAGTCACATACGACATCGATTTGCCACGAAATTTGATTTTCTTACAATAGTTTGATGATACGGTTCCAATAAACTAATTTCATCGAAAACTGAGACCGTTTGTAAAAATGACTATTTTTAATGCTTATATAATATTAACAAAGTATTAAATAAATTTTCCAAATAATCCAATAAAATAATAATAAATCATTTTTATCATATATATCCAAATAGAATATATATACAACTTCGAATATACATTATACAACTCAATATCATAAATTTGAGTTAAACGATGTCCAAACTATATTAAAATTCTTTTAAGTATATTAAATGAACGTTATATTTTAATAACGATTTCCATAGCAACTATTTTAAATTTTGAATTGGATATAACTTACATTCTATAACACGAAATCTGGATATTTCTCTTCCATATGAAAATTATATCAACAAGATTCCAACATCTTGTTTCATGGAAATCTGACTTATATCGAATCCTGTGTATTCAATTGAAGTTCAAAATTCAATATTACGAACTGCCGCGCCATTTCGAGCTTGTTTTAAATAAATTATAAATTTAACGTTCTAACTTTGTTTTAAATAACCGAATTCAATATTAAATCGATTAATATTCCAAATATATTAAATATTTGACCACTAAAAATACGAGATATTACATTCTTCCCCCCTTAAATGAGTTTCGTCCTCGAAATTATCAATTTAACATATATGTAACATATATGTGAAATTCCAATAATACTTCATTAATCCACATTCTAACTAAACCAATTTTCCAAAATCAATTATATAACATCCTTCATATGCAAATACAGGGTTAAAACATTCAGTTTTGATTCATATGCGGTTTCATTCCAGTTTATCACACTGGAATTTATTTTATTCAAATCCATTTAAAATCGTTGATGAATTATATCCAACTTATCAAACAATCAATAATCAATCAACAATCAGTGCACTTAATATTCCAAATATATTAAATATTTGACCATTAAGAATACGAGATATTACATTCTTCCCCCCTTAAATGAGTTTCGTCCCCGAAATTATCAAGGTAGACAAAACGTTATAAATTCATTATCTTTAAAAACCCATTTTATTTTAAATCAAAAAACAATTCAATATAATCAATATAAATTTTCAAAATTTTCGAAAATTTTCTAACACATTAAATTCTCGAAAAAATTCGGAAGAGTCTCCCCTGTACGGAGTGACATCTGCGATATCGCAGGAACAAATAATATTTATACATCGACCAATATGGTTGGAAACCAAAATTCAAAAACCAAAACTTATATTTTTGCGCAGGCGTACCTTATGCGAGTGCTATTGAGCATACTACTCAATTTATTGCGATTTTCTCAACCAAAATCAATCCTCTAGTCGTCTAGCATCTGTAATTGACTCAATTTAACATATAAGTAACATATATGTGAAATTCCAATAATACTTCATTAATCCACATTCTAACTAAACCAATTTTCCAAAATCAATTATTAAACATCCTTCATATGCAAATACAGGGTTAACACATTCAGTTTTGATTCATATGCGGTTTCATTCCAGTTTATCACACTAGAATTTATTTTATTCAAATCCATTTAAAATCGTTAATGAATTATATCCAACTTATCAAACAATCAATAATCAATCAACAATCAGTGCACAACCAATTTAATCCAATCAATTGAATTTTACATACAATTTAATAATTTGTGGGTTAACATATTTAATTGTCAATCGATAATATCAGATTGATTTCTATTTAATTACTATCCATTAAATTTTCAAATTCCAAATCTATTTGATTTAATTTCAATATCAGTATTAGTTTAATTTTTCTTAACCAGTTAAGTTCTAATTCAAAGTTTAATCTAATTTGAATGTCACTCTAGTCAATCAACAAACAAACCAACTAATATCACAATAATTTAATAAAATTATTTCTTTTATATACAAAAATATAACTTGGGTAAAATTATTCCATTTACCCTCTTTACAAAACAACATCGTATCAGTTGTCAGTTGTAAATCGAACCAATCAAATAACACAATACAAAACGTTTGTATATCAAATCTACAAATACGCTCTCATATATATAATTATATATATATATAGACACACACACACACTCAACTCAATCTAGGATATTACTAATCCCATCTCTATCGAGTTACGCCACAGAGCCAAGGTTATTACTAAATCATTGCTCTAATACCAAGTGTAATGACCCACATTTTAGTACAGTTTCAGCCAACATTTATCAAACCATGCCAACTCACATTATACAGAAAAACGGATAGCTATTAGAAAGAATATAGAGGGTAAGATAAGAAAGAAAGAAATATTAGAATTAAAGAAGAAAAACCACATCAAAAACAGAATAAAAGAATACTACGATACTTGCAAGGAATGAAATACCGTGGTATAATAATAAAATTTGAGAAAGAACTTAGCTTACAGTGTTTTAGTGATGCAGATTGGGCAAACGATAGTGATGACCGAAAATCAGTCTCAGGGTACTGTGTTTATCTTGGCTCTAACATAATATCTTGGTGTACTAAAAAGCAACAGACAACTTCCAGGTCCAGTACAGAGGCGGAGTATCGAGCCTTGGCAAGCGCAACGGCGGAAATTACTTGGATACAGTCACTATTGGAGGAGCTAGGGTTATTCTAAACTGAAATCCTGCAATTTGATGTGACAACAAGAGTACGGTGTCTCTATCACTCAATCCGATTCAGCATTCGAGGACGAAGCATCTTGAAATTGATCTTCATTTGTTAGAGACAAACTCAAACAGGAAAACTGGCGGTTTGTCATGTCCCCGCGTATTATCAGCGAGCTGACATGCTTACAAAAGCTTTGTCTACTGAAGCGACCCGAACTTCCCCGGTCTCCGAAGAGATGAGAAAGAACGAATTACTGTGAGGACAAGACAAAACAGAACGCAGACGGAAGAACATTTCATTGCTATTACAACAATTCCATCAGATACAAAAATATACAGAGTATAATGAATAAATTACATTCGATAATTATCAGAGATTACAATAAATTACATAGCAGCGGAAAATAATACAAAGCACAACTGAAGGTGATATACGAATACAGAGCTTTCCGGATACCATTCCAGCTGTAAACCAGGATCCTGTGAATATAAATCTGCAAAACCAAAACTACTAGCTGCCCGTGCGGAAAATAGGGGCACCCAGAGTTTAGGTTAAAACAATAAACTCCAAGTCAGTCATGTGAATGGTGTGAGAACTAAAACAGTTATTTAAAACTTTACTTTAAAAGAGAGTAATTCAAGGGACCACGCCGTATAACACGGAACGGGTTTCCTCCCAAGAATACCAGTGCATATCAATAAACAACGCAATGCTTTTTCGAAAAATGAAGCCATTATAAGACCCAGGTCCCATCACACAATGCATCGCAAGCCGGAGGATAGGGTTTTACCTTACAACAGCCAAACATGCTTGGTACGGTTAAAACAAATCATTTGATAATATAATAAGTGTATAGTGTCAAAAGAATTTCAATCATAAATATAAATCATAGATGGCATAGCATCCCATGCTACTATGTCGCCATACTAGGCTCTACAAATAAAGCCGAAATATCTCGTATTGGAAATTGGATTTCCGTCATGAGTCGAGGCAAGGGGCAATCTCCTCTCCGCGTTCGAGACACTCTAGCAAATGCCTCAGGACTACACACTCTGGGCAATCCTGGGATCCTCCAAGGCCGGTCCTCACTTACGTTAGAGGATTAGTTATTCCTGAACACACGTTTCCCGGCCCTATAGGACCTATAATCGAGGCGCCTCGCATCCAAACCACAAAGGTGAAAAGTATATAAATGTCAGGGCTGGTAGGTCACTGACACCACCCATAGCTAGAAAGAAACGTCGTGCACTCCTTGGGTCCTCATCCCGTTTTTGACTCATACCGAGGTGTGAGGCTCGCGAATTCACGCTATACACAAAGCTGCCACGTAGGCTGTGCTTTGATCATCAACCACAAGGCTTTGCTTTTCAACAGAAGCCTTGATCCATGCAACTCAGCGTGCCACACAGGCAATTCATGTTATGCGATTGATACCTATCGATATATAACCTCTAAGCTCGTACGTCTCAGAGAAGGGTGTTAAGCAAGAGAATAAATTCTCCGCCGCCAAACAGATATATATTTAACAGAAATCAATCAACACAGAATAAAATCCAATGTCAGACACACAATCCATTTACAAGTTCGTTCTGGGTCTGAATGAAACCGGAGACACTTTCCTCTCATATCCATCGATCTCCAAGTACGTCTGGACGACCACCAACTGGTTCCCTCATCTTGGGTGTACAGCCCAATCAAGATCATCAGTAATCACCCAAACGATGTGAAGACTTCCGGTCTTCAACCACCGTCTTCATCTTCGACATATCGTCGAATTGGTTATTCAGACTGGGTATAAACCCGGACTTTCCGAACAACCCGCGTATATTAAAACAAATGTTACACAAACACAACAAACGCCTCATTCCAATTCATATTCTCAGGGAAAGGTTCCCATTAATTTTATCCAAGATAAATTCTTTAATATTTATCCTTTAATCTTTCTTTGGATGTCGTTTCAAACCAAATTATGGTTTTCTAAACTAGTCGAGATTAGCGAACCACACCGAAGTAATTATTTATTTCCCAATCCCAACCTATTCATCCCATGAAGCAAAACTGGTAATACCCCATATCTAACACCGTGGTGTTATCGGTAAAATTAATTACCATTTCACGTTCAAATCTAATTAAAGATTTAACTATCGCTTTGAAGCAAAACTGGTAATACTCCATTCTCGTTCATTTTCCAAATTTGATAATTTAGATTATCAATTCACATTTCAATCAAATTGCAGATTCATTAAAACTCCTTTTACTGGGTTAAAGAACTAGTGTCATTTAAAACACAGTTCACGATAAACCCAAATCACATTCTATTTATTATCGGGTTAAAGAACAAATGTTATTGAAAACACCGTTCACGATAAACCCAACAAATCAGTTTTAATTCAATTCCAATTTAAATATATTAGAAATTCTGATTATTTAAACCCCTTTTTAAATCTAATTTATTTATTTAAAAATAATTGGGTTTTAAATTTAGTTCAAAAATAGTTTATTTCGATAAAAAACTATTTTTATCTTTTCAAATATGGAGTTTTCCATCCCAATTTTTCCTAAATCATTTCTTATGATTTTACACTAATTATTACTATTTTTAATAATTTTATCAAGGACCGTACAGTCGATTTCCATCAACGGCTATCGAACTGCACTTACAGCGACCTTTTTCGAATTTGATTTGGACGTATCTCTAAATCCAACCGTTAGATTTCAAATTTCTAATATTCGTTAGAAAGCTCTTTACGATACGAACCCAACGGTTCTGGTTTTAGGAGAATCCGACGGTCGGATCTCCCGTAATGTCCGTTCGAAGTTAATGGTCGAAATTCACGAACTGCCGCGGCGCGACGCGTTCTATTCAGGCCATTATATTATATATATAATATATATAAAATATATTTCGTCGATTTCTATTTAAAACGAATTATATAAATAATTTTAAATTCGTTTCAAAAACAATTTCAACTTCCATTTCAATTCAAATAAAAATTGAATTTTTCCTTATAAATTCGTTTTAAAATTCATTTCAATTCAATTCAAATTCGTTTTCTATTCAATTCAATTCAAATTCATTTTCTATTCAATTCAATTCAAATTCATTTTCTGTTCGATTCAATTCAAATTCATTTTCTGTTCGATTCAATTCAAATTCATTTTCTGTTCGATTCAATTCAAATTCGTTTTCTATTCGATTCAATTCAAATTCGTTTTTTATTCGATTCAATTCAAATTCGTTTTCTATTCGATTCAATTCAAATTCGTTTTCTATTCGATTCAATTCAAATTCGTTTTCTATTCGATTCAATTCAAAATTGTTTTCTATTCGATTCAATTCAAATCACTTTTCAATATTCATTTTAAAATGAATAAAATCGATATAAATATCGTTCACGTCAAAATGGCGTCAATCTAATCAACACGGCTTCATATATTTCTATTTTCAAATATTCTATTTCAAATATTTCTATTTCAAATATTTCTATTTCAAAATATTTCTATTTCAAAATATTTCTATTTCAAAATATTTCTATTTCAATACACGACTAATCTCAACGAATGAGTACCGTCCGCGTGTGACTATTTTGTTATTTAATATATTTTATGAAAATTAAGGTATTTATCGTTTGATATTAAATCAGACTCCAACCGTAAATTAGTAAGAGAATGATTCCCTGAATATTAACCCCGAAGGCCGAAACCAACATTAGATTAATATCCAGGAGACCACTCATCTTATCTATTTTCCAGTCAGTTTCTAATTTTATATATGATAAAGATGTAGATTTTATTGTTAAAATATTTCGTTCAACACATGACTAATCTCAACGGATGAGTACAGTCAACACATGAACCTTTACTTTATAATGATAAAGAAGTAAATTTTATTATTAAAATATTTCGTTCAACACATGACTAATCTCAACGGATGAGTACTGTCAACACATGAACCTTTATTTTATATTATTCTTTATTTTCCCGATTGGAATGAGGCCCAATCAATTACCATATAAGGTTAATTATATGGATTCCATACAACACATGCATATAATAGCAACGATAAATAACCAACCATCATACAAAGTGCACTACATTGTATAGGCATCAAATATAGATATCTAACGCTCATAACAGCCTGTCGATCCATCGACCGACATATTTAATCAATCAGGATGAGTGAACTTCAAATTTCATCCCAAAACCCGTATGGGGTTTCAAACAATCAAACATAGATTTTATTTGTGCAGTTGGGCGATGTGTAAAATTTATCGTCCCAATCAATGTCAGTCAAATCGGTGTACATAAACAAACCGTTCGGTTTGTAAATGAATATTTATTTATTCACATTCACTATATTCATATTCACTATATTCATATTCACGTTAAAAATTATATTTTTAATGATAAAACATTTTATTTTAACATATGAATTTTCTATTCAGTTCATTCTTTTAATAAAATGATATTTTTATTTTCCTAACTTATTTTAGAAAATTCCGGCGGCATAACGGCACGATACTAGAAACAGGACAAGGCCTAGCCTTATCCCCGGTCTAGTGAAGGCCCACGCCATCCACACATCAATCAAATCAATTTCATTTCACCAAACCATTCAATTCAAACCAAATAATCTAACCAACTATACAATCAAACAAACAAGTCCATGGTCTGTGGACGATTTTGTCGGGTGCTACTAAACACCATCTGCATCCTAGTATATATATATATAACTAGAAAATGAAATTGAAAGGTGAGAAATTCTCACTGAAAGCTATCCCAACTTCACAACACTTCTATTGTAGAGATCTTCGTCGTTTTCGCCTTTTGTCGCTTTCGTTGCCCGTAGCCACTACATATATAAAAATCGAATTTTTACTTTGTTATTCAATATATAAAAATCGAATTTTTACTTTGCTATTCAATATATAAAAAAAATCAAATTTTTACTTTGCTATTCAATATATAAAAATCGAATTTTTACTTTGTTATTCAATATATAAAAATCGAATTTTTACTTTGCTACATATATAAAGATGATATTTTTACTACCTATAAAATATAAAAATTATATTTTAATTATCTCTACTACATAAAGATAATATTTTCATTACTTCTATTTTATAAAAATTATATTTTTATATTTCACCTATGATAAAAAAATCATATTTTTAATCTTCCTTTAATATAAAAATCCCATCTTTATATTCTTTCTTATTTTTAAAAATTCCATCTTTTCTAATTGAAAAACCCGATCCTTTCACTCATAAAAAATCCGACCTTTCCTCGTCTAAAAATCGAACCTCTCCTATTTTCAAAATCCAATGTTTCTCCATATAAAAATTCAGTCTTTTATCCGATAAAAATTATATTTTAAGGTTATACAAAAAAAAACTGAAAAAGATAAACAAATTAAATGTGAATTAATAAGTAGAACTCACCGAATTGGAGGGGGGAAAGGTCGCCGAGCTGAGGAGGTCGTGTGGGTGGCGGATGGTGGCGCTGCAGGTGGGGGTGGCTCGACGGTGGGGTGTCGCGGTTATGGATTTGGGGAGGAAAGAGAAGAGGGAGCAGGGGGGAGGGGGTCGTGGCGGAGGCCAAGGGCGGCGGTGGTCTTGGTTCACCGCGCGCAACAAGGGGGAGGGGGTCGTGGCGGAGGCCAAGGGCGGCGGTGGTCTTGGTGGCTGCGGCGGTGAACTGGTGGAGGGAGGAAGGGGGGCTGCGCGTCGGTTTTAAGGAGGAGAGAGGGGCAACGGAGGGAGTAGAGGCGCGAGGTAGGGGGTTTGCGGCGCCGGGGGCGGCACTGGCGATGGCGCGGCGGCCAGGGGGGAGGCGCGATCGTGCGCCCCCTTTTTCCTTTTTTTTTTATTTCTAAAATGAATGAATCGAAACAAACGGGGGGGGGGGGGGGGGGCAACGAGTTTAAAGGGGAGAGAAAGGTTTTTTTATTTTTTTATTTTTTTATTTAATTATTTAATTTAAAAAAGCTGACTTTTACATACGACCTCTAAACGAGGCCCACCGCCTGTCGTCCATAGCTAATTACCCCCATTCCGAACACAATGGGATATGTATCGCAAGCTGATTTGATCGTTTCTATCAGTTTTCGTCAAAATCAACGTATAACTCTATATATTGAATTTGAACGCGCATTTCAATTTACTGGGGTCACATACTAACTCGATAAATCCCAGAAAAATATTTTCTAGCTTCGTATTGACGATACGGTCCTAACAAAACTAGTTACGTCAAATTCTGAGACCGTTGGAAAAATGGCCATTTTCTAGTCAATTAAAATCAACTAAAACTGGTCAAACGCGTTTTCCTTTGCCATGCTCACATATTGATTCGAAAAATTATGAAATTTGGAATCTAGCAATAATTTGACATCACGGATCCAACAAAAGTGGTTTCGTCGAAATCCGAGGTCGATTGCAAAATGTCTATTTTTAAGGGCCTGAATTCCATAGCGACTATTCAGAATTTTCAACTGGACATATCTTTTGATTCCCGCTATGAAATTTCGATTTTTCGGATTCGTTGGAAAGATATTATCAAATAGATCCTAATGTTTTTGGTTTCACTAAAATCCAGATTGTTTTGCACCCAGTACATTCAATTGAAGTTTGAAATCGAATTATCGAACTACCGCTCCATTTTCAATTCTATTTATAATTATATATAACTATTTATATTCTAACGACGACACGTATAAATATATACGTTCTATATATATTCAAAATAAATTTCTCGTTGATATTATTTAAAATAATTCATTTTAAATATTCAAAATTCGCTAAAATTGCCAAAATAAAAATTTTAAACTGGCCCAGATTTTCCGGGTTATTACAATCTCCCCCACTTAAAACTTTTCGTCCCCGAAAAGGAACAAAGTCGAAAGTGGTTTGATTAATCAACTCTACGTTCGATCTGGCTTCCATTCTCCAACTTTTCAGTTTATGAGAATTTTCAAATTTTCAAAAGTTTGGCTAACACCCTAAATTTTCGAAAAATTTCGCCATAACTTCCCCTGCACCGGGAGCCACCGGAAAATCCCGAAATTGCCATACAGGCCTTCTGATCTCAAAAAGAAAAAGAAAAAGCCAAGCGGCTAGCCAATAGGCTCATAAAATCATCATCACCCAAACAAAACAGTAAATTATGTAGTAAACATGTACCTATTTGTCGGGCAAACAAATTTTATTCTCTGCTCTAGCCTCCTTGCTATGACCTGTTGATTGACATAGAAATGTGTTTATTTTATGCTCTTATTTCTTATCTTTTATATATAAATGAATATTACTTGGGTATTGTTTTGTTACTTTTACAGATATTCCAACCCAGCCCGCATGCAACCAAAATGTAGAGAAATAGAGATCAATTTGCTGTGTATTTGCAGTTTGAAGAATTGTAGATGAAGATCTCACATCTAGTTGTTGTTGGACAAGAAAAGGATTGATAAAAAGGCTTTGAACATCACAAATCAATAAAGAAATGTCAAGGAAGCAAGAGGAAAAAGAGAAAAGGCCCAAAATTGCTTTAATTATCAAAGGCCCATTTATGTTTCTCATTGTAACTAATTAGTGGTGTAATGACCAGGCCCATGTACCATTAGGGTTAGGGTTAGGGTTTGGCTATCTACCCTATATATACCCTTGTAATAACCTTGTAGCCACGATCCTATCTCATCTCTTATTCCATTGTTCTAATAAAAGTTCTTCTTTCTCTTTTATTTTCTGCATTTTTTTGTTTTCTTAGCAACTAGTGTTGTCTATACGATTAGAT
Source organism: Allium sativum (assembly GCA_030737875.1). Taxonomy (NCBI): domain Eukaryota; kingdom Viridiplantae; phylum Streptophyta; class Magnoliopsida; order Asparagales; family Amaryllidaceae; genus Allium; species Allium sativum. Next base: position 740,412,504 of record CM060916.1, on the reverse strand, counting down.
TCGGTAGAACACTATTTGTATTTTGCACTTGTTTGCATTAGTGATTTACCGTCTGATTAGATTCAGCAGAAATCCTAATTTTAATTCTTGTTTGTTATTTCAATTTCTGCAATTTCAATTTCTGCTTTTTATTATTTTCTTAGGTCAAATTGGGTTTGATTAGATTCAAATCTAATTCATAGTTTCATTTGCTTTCCATTGAAATTGTGATTTGATCGTCGGTTCAGTTAGATCTGTTCTGAATCAAATTACAGTTTTAATTTTGTTTTGTTTTGCAAAATCAACCTCCAAAGTTCGTCTAACACGCCCACGAAACATATAAATAATAAAATTTAACTTTCCTCCCTGTGTTCGACCTGTATGCTACACACCTGTATGCTTGCAGAATTTATTACAAATGTCGCGCTTTTCTAATTCATAGACTAGCGTCGATCAAGTTTTTGGCGCCGTTGCCGGGGAGGTAACGATTAAATTTTATTATTTATTTAATTTCTATTCGTGTTAGTTTTTATTTTTATTTTTATTTTATTTTATTTTTCTTCTTTTTGTTTTTCTGTACATATAAAAAAAAATCTCAATTAGTGATTTGGCGTATCAATTACATTGGTATCGTCATGAACTGAGAGAAAAAAATAATTTCTTGCCATTTTTTTTTCCTCCAATCTCTTTTTCCTATTTTCTTTGATTTCTTTCCCGTTTTCGGTATATAGCATTTATTTTCTCCATTAAAAAAAAAGAGATTCCTATTTTTCTTTATTTCTTTCCATTTTTTTTTTCCTTACAAAGCCCCCTTCTTCATCTGATTTCACGAATACTCCATCACATCCATCGTCAACAAAAACCAACAACCTTCTTCATCCACTACCCCGTTCATCCTTGCCATCAACATCACAACACTGACTCCATCTCTCAACCCCACAACCGTACCCCGTATTACTACTCACCTCCTCTACATTCAGTCACAAACACCCACCGTAGACAGCCGAAAAAAAAAAAAAAAAACATCATCAGCAACCCACTGCATCACCACCTTCATATACACAGCAGACCATTCCCAAACCTGTACTCGAAACCATCATCCATCTTCCCAATCGCCTTTCAAATTGAATCAGAACGCACAAAAAAAAATATATATATATATATAAATCGAAATCGACTTGCAATACAGCATCACGCTAAACTGCTTTTGCTGATCGTTGATACAACTCATCATCGCAATCAGGGTGCATATTCCAAATCGCTTGAACCCCATCGCAATACCATAAGCTTCTCATCTCCTAACCCAAACAGCTACAGTCCGAAAGAAAAACAAAACAGCAAGTCGCAAACCACAAGACTGCTCAGCAAAGCCATCCACTCAAAGCCACAAACCCGATTGGAAGATCCTGAACCCAATTGGCAATATCCGCCCCTTCTCCACCAATACTGCCTCAATCTCCGATTCGTTCTCCTCCCGCTGGCCATCATCCGTACCCTGAACCGCAACCCGTTCCCCCTTCTCTCTCTTCGACAATCCGCTCAGTCCCTCGACAATCCGCTCACCATCAGCACTAAAATCCCTCATTAACCCCTACAACAACTTGCTGACCAAAGATCCAATCTGCTTCGAGCAATCGCAACTGAAATTCTAACCCACCAAATTCAATTCGAAAAAAAGGGTTGTTAGATTTCGACTTTTCCGTTCGATTTGGAGAAATGAATTTTGAAATGTCTGCATTTTTCTAGGGAAGGAAACCTGAGTTTCTGCTTTTCTTTGTGTTGCGTTTAGAGGGTTTTCAGGGCCTTATTTAGTAACGTGAGCAACCCTTTTCAGTTAACCTTTCAAATTGATTGCGTTCGGGTATACAATAAATTGTGATTCCTTTCTGGTTTGAGTTGCCGTAACATATTTGGACCATTTGAGGCATGTTTTGATTTTGATTAAAAAAAAAACGGAGAATTTTTCAAAACAGGTACAGTGGTAGTTAGAAAAAGGTCCTAAAAAATTTTTTTTCGGGCTCCTAGCCCGAACCCGTGCCGCAGCGCAGTCAAGCAATTAATAGAAGGGGACAACAACAGAAAGCAGCGGACGATTCAGATGGGTTGGAGCGGTTGCACACCAAGTGGGGTGTGAACGCGCTAGCGCTTCCCAAATTCACTGGAGGACTGCCGATCAAGGTGAAAACTTTTAAAACTCTACAGGTGCTCTGATGCAAAAAGGAAAAAGAAAAAATATATAGACAATTGTTGTAATAATTTTCTGCAGGGGCAGCGGCTTGCTTGTACAATATTTTAATTTTCTGTTCTGTGACTGTTCTGTTCTGTGACGGTTCTGTTCTGTGATTATTCTGTGACTATTGTGTTGTTGATATTTCTGAATCTGTGGTGAGGAACGATTTTCCATAACTAATCACTCTCGTCGATTTTCAATTTTAACACGTGATTTTGATTTTCAAAATAATATAACTGAAAAGTGGAGCTTTGTGAAGTTGACTGTCTCGTACAATTGGATCGCGGATATATATTAGTTCAATTTATTGAACTTTTAGCAAAAGAGGTTGCATACTACCCGTAAAACATTGGTCGTATCCCTTAGTTTTATACTATACGTGAACGGCCATAAGACCCTCTTCCCCCTTCCAATTGAGTCAGTTAATTAATAGAGCACAATTCATTATTTTATATTATTTTGAATTGAGAATAATTTCTGTCTTGCCGTGAATTCATTTCAAATGTCTAATTCAAAAAAATCATTAAGAGAAATGTGGGATAATAATCGAAGTAGACGTCCTCTTGAAGAGTATGAGTATGAATTGAAACTCATGAAACAAGATTTTCCGAATTTTTGTGAGTCCAATGCCAACAATTTTCAAAATTTTCAAAACGACCAACATTTTCAACATCATGACTATAATCGAAATGGCGATTTCAATTCAAATTTCAATAATTTCGATTATGGGCCACATCCGTATCAAAACGACTTTGAATCCCAATATAGCTTTGATCCACATCAATATGGGGTTGAAAATCAAAATTTTCAAAATTATAGCCCATATCAACATCTTGACATTAACCAAAATTGCAATTTTCCCTCGAATTTCAACAGTTTTGGTTACGAATATAATTTTTATAATCAAAATAATTTCCAATATCAAAATAAAAATTCGAACAACCACTACATTGGAAATAATATTGATTGTGAAATTGATGTGGACTACAATTTTGAGAATCAAGAAATCCAAAATGAGAGCTCTCAAATCAACGATTCTGAAGAATATCACCTTAACATTCTTAGTGAGAGGGCTGATGAACTTCTTTGTTTATTGACAACTTTGAAAGAACAACAAGAGCAACAGAATCAAATTCAAACAAGCCTGGAATTAGAAAATAATCCAATTTCTACTGACATTAAAAATCTTCAAATAACAACTTTGGAAATTGAGAATAATCATCTTGATGAAGTTTTTCAAAATTCAACAAACGAATTGGGTTTCAACTCTTTTCAGGAAGAAGATTTAAGCTTAAATTTTGATCTTCCTCTTTCAGGCTGTGAGAAACTTGAAATTTTTGAAATTAAACCAAATGAAAATGTTGAATTTTTCAAAAACTCAGAAGTGGAAATGGATTTTAATGAACATGAATTTTTTGGATTGCACGAAGATGAAAGCCATAATTTGGTCAAACTGGTCAACGCCATTAGAAACGAAACAACATTTGAAAATAATTTCACCACTCACGATAATTCTTCGATCCCAACCTCAAATCAAAATCTTGACGCTCTTCCAATGGCAACCGAGGCCAAGTCGTCTGAGCCTTCCAAATCCCCACCTTCTTTTAATGTTGGCAATCCCAACATCTCGCTTTCTGATGTCGGAAACCCCGACACTATTTCTTCTTTTACTGTTGGCAATCCCAACAAACCATCTTCTTTACCTTTACTTCTTCCACTTCCTGTGTCGACACCTTCTCCTTCGAATAACCAAGACTCCAAAACAGAACAAGTAGACAGGATAGAAACCAAGTGTGAGAATTTTGATTTTGAGTATTCAAATGAACTTGAAATTGTCAGTGTCGATGATATGTTGTCCAATAATGAAATTGAGAAACGTGATCACATAGTCTTGAACAACACTCAGAATTTAAATTTCATGATTGCAACTGAGTTCATATACAATCACAAATTTTTGAAAAATTACACTGACAAATTTGTTGAATACATGAACTATTTTTGGAATGTTAGTTTTGTTGAAAAACTTCATGTTAGGACGACCCTAGACATTTATCTCCTGGACTATAAATCTAGGTTTAAAGATGATATGGTTTTCAAAAACTCTTGCTTGTTAGAAAATACACCTAGACATAGTGGGAATGGGACTCATAGGGCTAGAACCAAGTGTGGGGGGAAAAGTTGGTGGAATTCTTTGCATCGCGTGCACTGCAAACACATATATCATTGTACATATGATCCATCCCTACATATAGCTAAACTACATTTCATTCTTCAAATTATTTTGCATTTGATACACCTTTGGGTACTATCTTTCAAATATAGAAAAAAATTACAGTGTGGACACTGTTTAGTTCTAGTGTGGGGGGGAGTCTGCATTTCACTCATTTTTCATTTTTTTTTTCTTTATTTTTCTTTCTTTTCATTTTCATCATTTAAATAGGACCTTCATGCATTTTAGACTGTAATAACATACCATAAATATTTTTTTGAAATACGACTCATTTTCAATTGATACAGCAAAATAAGTTTACAATTTTTAGCCAGTTGATAGTATTTTCCTCTCTCAACTTCGATCGAATAGGAAATATAATGAAAAGTTTAATTTTGAGGGATAATAGTGTAACCGGTACATAGGGAGATTCTTAGGTGATGGCCATGAAATTTATTCTATATTGTAGACTTTGTTTAAATAAGTGGAGGACTTAAAATACTTATAATGGCTTGTCGAATCTTTAAAACTAAGTTGTGTTAAATTGAATTCGTGTAACTCTCTTTTGTGCTTATATTTTCAATAATAATACTAATCCAAGGGTATCCAACATTGCTTGTATATCGAGCGTTGGTGTGCAAACCCGCCAACTCTATCCGACACGTTGTTGACAAAGTCAAAGTTGGAATATCTTGGTCTCATTTTGTGAGATTGGACACCTAAGGATTACCGACACGTTGTTGACAAAGTCAAAGTCGGCCTGCACAATCCGCCAAGCTCTTTACCTACTCTCCGTTAGTCCGCGAGGCAGTGCATGGGTGGTAAACCTTGGTCTTTTTAGTTAGGTGTATGTACTTAATCATAAATCTTAAAATTTTATAGAATAAAGAATAAGCGATGATACCCAAACACTTCTTGACCTTATTGATTTGACTAGCCATACATGAGAAAATTAGAATACCACTTTGCAAACTGTGCCAAGCAAACTAAGAATTTATTTCATGGCTGCACTATGTTATCGACCGAACTAACTGGCCAAACTGGAATTTAACATTTGAAAACTTGATTTATATTGAAAATTTGTGACAAGTCGAGGTATCTAAAATAAAATCAACTGATCAGAAATTGTTAACTTAATTTGTTGTACCACTTTCCTGAAACAAGTCGTGTTTTCATTTTTCGTTTTTATTTGCATATGTCCATTGCATTCATGTAGTTTCATTAAAATCATAGCATACTGCATTTGGATTTTGTGGGTAGTATCCGCTGAAAACCCTCACGAGACACCACTCGTCCTACTAGGGACACCTAGAGGTTTAACGGCTTGTTGCATACGCTCAATGCAATCGTGTTTCCTACGAAAATGTGACCTATCTAGTCTAGCTTTTAATTTTCTTTGTTTTTCATTTCTTGTTTTACTCGAGGACGAGTAAAAGATAAGTGTGGGGGTATTTGATTGACATAGAAATGTGTTTATTTTATGCTCTTATTTCTTATCTTTTATATATAAATGAATATTACTTGGGTATTGTTTTGTTGCTTTTACAGATATTCCAACCCAGCCCGCATGCAACCAAAATGTAGAGAAATAGAGATCAATTTGCTGTGTATTTGCAGTTTGAAGAATTGTAGATGAAGATCTCACATCTAGTTGCTATTGGACAAGAAAAGGATTGATAAAAAGGCTTTGAACATCACAAATTAATAAAGAAATGTCAAGGAAGCAAGAGGAAAAAGTGAAAAGGCCCAAAATTGCTTTAATTATCAAAGGCCCATTTATGTTTCTCATTGTAACTAATTAGTGGTGTAATGACCAGGCCCATGTACCATTAGGGTTAGGGTTAGGGTTTGGCTATCTACCCTATATATACCCTTGTAATAACCTTGTAGCCACGATCCTATCTCATCTCTTATTCCATTGTTCTAATAAAAGTTCTTCTTTCTCTTTTATTTTCTGCATTTTTTTGTTTTCTTAGCAACTAGTGTTGTCTATACGATTAGATTCGGTAGAACACTATTTGTATTTTGCACTTGTTTGCATTAGTGATTTACCGTCTGATTAGATTCAGCGGAAATCCTAATTTTAATTCTTGTTTGTTATTTCAATTTCTGCAATTTCAATTTCTGCTTTTTATTATTTTCTTAGGTCAAATTGGGTTTGATTAGATTCAAATCTAATTCATAGTTTCATTTGCTTTCCATTGAAATTGTGATTTGATCGTCGGTTCAGTTAGATCTGTTCTGAATCAAATTACAGTTTTAATTTTGTTTTGTTTTGCAAAATCAACCTCCAAAGTTCGTCTAACACGCCCACGAAACATATAAATAATAAAATTTAACTTTCCTCCCTGTGTTCGACCTGTATGCTACACACCTGTATGCTTGCAGAATTTATTACAAATGTCGCGCTTTTCTAATTCATAGACTAGCGTCGATCACCTGTTCAATGTAAGTACATGTATATGCAAGCAAATGCGACCAATTTTCAATATAATTCAATATTTGATGCAATTAGGCATAATGGTTCAAAATTATCAAACAAATAAACAAACAACACAAACATCAATCTATTAGTGGATTAACGTTTCAAATTCATAATTTTGATATATATACAAAAATCATGTTTTTGATGCCAATTCACAACAATGTGTTCTAGCTATATAAGTTTTGGTTCTCACACCAGTCTAATGGAAATATATAGATATCATACCTTCGAAACACGAACACAAATTCTAATGATGATATATCAATCATCAGAATCATCTCCGGGTGTCTAGAATGTGATCCTATATCTATCCAATATATTAAAACTTCGAATATACGTTCATGACGCGTATATGCAAAACCTTTATATACTGGATTGTCCAAATTCAAAATAAATAAATATTTAAATACACATAAAATGTTTCAAATTTCAAAACAAAATTGTTTTCATTTGAAAAATATACTCTTCACACTCGTTCTAGGATACTACTGATCCTATCTCTAACGAGTCATTCTAATTGGATATTACTAATCCAATATCTGATGAATTCTTTCGTATGGTTCTAATGTGTCTTGTTCTCGAGCTCTGTAAACCAAAGCTCTGATACCAAATGAAGCGACCCGAACTTCCCCGGTCTCCGAAGAGATGAGAAAGAACGAATTACTGTGAGGACAAGACAAAACAGAATGCAGAATGAAGAACATTTCATTGCTATTGAAACACCCCACCTCCGTTAGAATCACTCTCAAAGGGAATGCCCTAATTTTGGTGGAGGTTTATAAGTATAAGTCACAGATATACAAGACAGATATAAGAACACATATTTGTAAATAGCAGAAAAACAGCAACTTTTATTTCATAAAAGCAAATACGTGTTACAACAACATTACCATGATTGTCTTACATCCATTCCAAAAACATAACATAACACTTTCATAATCTGTCTTGATTACATCATTTAAAGAAGCATAAAAAAAAAACATAAATAAACTGCAAAAGCCCCATAGTGGTTGTCCAAAGCCATAGTTCAAAACGAAAGGGTCCAAGCAATACATTTTTCCTCTTCAAGCTGGATATGATATGAAGGCTGGTCAAACTGCAGTGTTCCCTCCCTGTGGACCTGGGGGGGGGGGGAAACGGAAGAAAAGAAGACGAAAGAAAAGTAGAGTCAGACATAAAGCCTGAGTAAGTCTAGGACTATTCTGTCTATGAATAAATAACTGGGTATGATAAGTATAAACAAGAAATGGGGAAGGCACTATAAACTTGGTTAAGTTGTCTAGGGTCGAATATACTATCGTACCCCATGTTAATCTCTGAACCCATATAAACTAGTTCCCAACTGGCACCCCATAATCAGGGTGAAGTGATCCATTCTATGATGATCGGCTCCTACTCGCATAGTTACATGTGTCTTACGGCCCCCGATGTTGTAGTTACCTATGCTAGCCCCACCATGGGGTGTATCAAGTCCCATGGCGGCGGCCCGACACAACCCTAGAATGCACAGGTATGCTACTGGTGCCCAGTGCTTTATTTTTCTGCGCCGGAGTGTGTGCACGCCCGCACCCCGTTAGAACCTACACTGCTACACCACCGCCGTCGATTTGACCTCTTACAATCAGCCCAGTAATCGTGCCCCACCCTGCCTAGTTTCAGGGTATCATGATACACCTTATAGGGTTACTGCTGAAAAGGGTCCCCCGCTACTAGGTTTTCTATTTCTAGCCAACATGCTAAGTTGGTTAAGTGTTTTATAACCTAACCCCCCAATCAGTCTGTTTAGTTTAGCATGTTCCATTTTGATTAAGTCTTTTGTTCACTTAATCCTAACAATCCTGACTCAGCCTTAATTGTCTTATTAAAGCCTTGACCTCTCACATTAGACAGGTATTGTTGTGGCTGCCTATTGCCGGTTGGTTCCGGACAGTCTTACGCCACAACTCAGTCTAACCTCGGGTCCTTATTGGGCTCCATGTTTAACCACCCACATTGGATAGGTATTGTTGTGACTACTGGACAGCCGGGCGGTTCCGGGTAGGTTTACATCACAACTCAATCCAACCTCGGGTTAAACACATCGTATTTTCTACATTTACATATTTTGTCTTTCTTCTTTATTTTTCTTATATGTAAATATTTGCGGCCCATTAAGAATCAATGGTGTAAAGGTTACACCAATCATGGGCCCAACCCATACTTGAATTTGGGCCCCTTTACTTTATATTTTCATTTATTAATTAATTTGGCCCAACGCCATTTACCCCCGTTTAATTCGCTCGTTTATTATATATATGTTGGGCTTAGCCTTTTTAAGCCCAACTTAGCCACGTGAAAAAGGGGAGGCTTAAAGCGTGATTACATACACAAAAAGGGGAATGTGAACGCATGAACTTGCAACGTGACGTTGGAACTACAAAATAGAAACTGGTGTACTTGCATAGTAGTAACATATACTTTGGTCATAAAGCATAAGTGACATGAATCAAACCATGTAAACTTGTAGTTAAGTTAAGAATATCACTACTGACACATAGGCTTAACTGCAACATAAACCTATATTTTATTTAGGCATAATGTCAAACATAAGCAAATCATGTTTATAAGATTACTACATGTTTACAAAGGTGCTTACTTTTGTGACTAATACAAAAGTATAATTCAACTAGAATTAATCCAACTTAATCATGATTCTAAATCTATTCACATAACCATGGCACACATATACTTATGGCATAAATATTTCTAACATGAAATCATGATTTTTACTTTAGTCATGCAAACTTGCAAATGGGATTTTGAATCTAACCTAGCTATGTACCACATATGTCATCATATAATTCTTGTTAACAATATAGACCTAACTTGGTTTTCAATTATGCAAAATATCAATCATAGCCTAGTCATATTCATAAGTTCGCAAAGAGGTTTTCTAGTACAAAAGTATGGCTTAATACATAGACCATGATGCCAATTTTTTTACATAATTTCATATGAATTATAATAACCCAAATTTGCTCCAATTACGCACAAAATGATTTTTGTATAAAAATACACATTATGATAGCATAGTAGCAAAACCCCAAACTTGCATGAATTTCAATTAAACAACTACATACATGTAGCTTCAACATGGATTATATAATTTGCGAATATTCCAAACGTATACTTGCATAAAACTACCGCAAACATGTAGTTTTTATAATGAATAACATGCTTTGCGAATATCCAAATGTATACTTGCATAAAACTACCGCAAACATGTAGTTTTTCATAATGAATAACATAATTTGAGAATATCCAAACGTATACAATATTCCAAATCGATAAGAATCATAGTAACGCACAAATATGGATTACTTTATCACCACAAATCAAGTATACAAACCAACACAGTTATTTGTTCATACCAAAATAATACTCTACTTACAATTGTGTGGCGAATTCTCAAATTTAGGGATTTGAAGATGCGATTCCTTGTTGATTTGATTTGTTTAAGTTGCTTTATGCTTTAGAATTTTCCTCCTAGTCTTCTCCCAAATTGGTGGCTACTCCTAGTCGTTCCTCAGCAGCATGATGGTTTTGTTCTTATTTTTGAATGAATAGATTAGGTTGAGTCTAGGGTCATTTTTATAGAGTTTAGGAACTAATTAGGACCATCGATGTTGCTTGGATTGATCGTAGCCATTCATTCGAAAGAGAGACCAATTAGAGCCTGCCACCTAGCCCTAATGACAAAGCAAGCTTCTGAAAATCGGCCAAACACAGACCTGGCCAGCCAGGACTAGACCAGACCTGGCCAGCAGGTCATTTTTGACCTGGGCGCACTTGGCAAGTGCGCCAGGTCAAAAATGTACTGGCGCACTTCCCAAGTGCGCCAGTGCATTTTTGTTCTGGCGCACTTCCCAAGTGCGCCAGTGCATTCTGACCTGTTTTCCGGTTTTTCGCCCAACTTCGTTCGTCCATAACTTCTTCATACGATATCCGTTTTACGCAAACTCAGACTCTATCTCAAGCAGAATTCTGAGACGAACGCAATGGCGTATCCCGTTTCCCTTAATTCTTTGATTTGAAATTAATTATACTTTAATTTATGACTTTCACGGTTATAGAATACACGGGGTGTTACATTCTCCCCCACTTAAAAGGATTTCGTCACCGAAATCTTCAAGTTAGGAGGAATGTATATCCTAACATCCAATCATCCATCTACTCATCCATCAAACACGAGCATCCATTGTCCTTAAAAGACTTCTAATGCTTCATGATCATATGCGAGGTGTGTGTGTGTACATGTACTTATCTAATGCAAAATCAGGCGGTCTACTGATTCAGTTGACCTCCTTAATGCGAATTATGTAAGTGCCATGAATCCATCATGTATGCAAATTTTCCTATTCATGATTCTACATGAGTGCACAATCATTCAATACAAATGCAACATCCACATGACAACACATTAAAGTTCAACCATATACGAATGCAAACATATATGCATATGCAATATGAAGTGACTGAGCCGATCTAAAACCTAGATTGTGTGTGTATATGCAACCACGAGCAACCACTAGCAATCACTTGCAACCACTTGCAACCATCATCCATAACATGTTTCAATTACATGTTTTCATCCAAAGGGTTTCTACCTAAAAGATAGGGTCGAGGAGATATACCTAAAAAAAAAAGATAGATAAAAGCGCAACTTAAGGAAAAAGAAAGATCAAGGATGTACCCTCGAAAAGAAAAGGGTAGGCAGTGCGTATTCTAGCTTCAGTTTCCCAAGTCGCGTCTCCCTCGGCGTCGCTCCACTGAACTTTGACGAGTTTGACTTCGCGGTTGCGTAGCTTCTTCACTTCCATTCCTAGTATGCGGGTTGGAACTTTCCTTATGGTTGCTTCGCGTTCCACCTCTGCTTCTTCTAGGATATTTGGCTCTACCACTTCAGCAGACTCATGTAGACATTTTCGGAGATGTGAAACGTGAAAAACGTTGTGAACTCCAGCCAATTTCTCGGGTAGCTCTAATCTATAGGCCATTTTCCCAATTTTCTCGATGATAGGGAATGGCCCTACGAACCTTAGCGCTAGCTTTCCTGTGGTTCCAAAACGAACAACGTTCCTTAGCGGAGATACCTTAAGAAAAACTCTGTCCCCAACCTCAAATTCAAGGTCGGTTCTCCTCTTGTCGGCGTAGGACTTTTGTCTGTCTTGGGCCGTCTTCATCCTTCTTCGTATTAAGTCTACTTTCTCTGAAGTCTCTCGGATCATATCTGGTCCAAGTATGAGCTTATCAGTAGACTCCCACCAACAAGTGGGCGATCGGCACGGTCTTCCATATAAAGCTTCGAAGGGCGCCATTCCGATGGTTGCTTGATAACTGTTGTTGTAGGCAAATTCCACCAAAGGAATGTGGTCTTCCCATGTCCCTCCGAAGTCAAGGACGCACAGTCTTAAAAGGTCCTCCAAAACTCTGTTCACTCTTTCTGTTTGGCCGTCGGTTTGGGAATGATAGGCTGTGCTCAAGCATAACTTCGTTCCTACTGCTTCTTGCAGACTCCGCCAAAACTCACTGGTGAAGATGGGGTCTCGGTCACTAACAATGCTGGATGGTATTCCATGGAGTCGAACGATTTCTTTGAGGTAAAGTGATGCTAGGGATGAGGCAGTTCTTTTACTTTTAACAGGTAAAAAGTGGGCGCTTTTAGTAAGCCTATCCACTATTACCCAAATGCTAGTGTTGCCCCTCCTAGACCTAGGCAACCCATCGATGAAGTCCATTGAGATGCTATCCCACTTCCACTGCGGGACCTCCAGAGGATGTAGCAGTCCGCCAGGCTTTTTCTGTTCCGCCTTAACCTGTTGGCACACCATACACTTAGAAACGAATTCTGCCACGTCCTTTTTCATGCCGTTCCAGAAGAAAGTCCTTTTTATATCTTTGTACATTTTATCTCCGCCTGGGTGTATCGTCATCTTTGAGTGATGTGCTTCCTCGAGAACCTTCTTTATTAAATCTTTTGTCTATGGGACGCACAGTCTTCCGTCTCGTCTTAGCAATCCTTTATCGTCGATGGAGTATCTGTTGAGGTGACTTGAAGTCTCACCCCTAATTAGCCTATCAATTATTTCCACAAGCTGAGGGTCTTCGCGTTGTGCCGCCCCTACTGAATCCACTAAAGTTGGGCGCACTTCGAGAGATGCTAGCAAGCCTGGTACAAAATTGAAGGAAGGCCTAAAGTCGAAGCTGGCTATAAACTCTAGGCTTTGTCTTTCAACAAACAACGAGCTTAGGGTCAATTTCTTTCGGCTCAACGCGTCTGCCACTACGTTGCCTTTGCCCGGAGTGTAGGAGATTTCGAAATCGTACGAGGCAAGAAACTCCATCCATCTCTGTTGCCTTAAGTTAAGATCCTTCTGCGAGAAAAGATATTTCAACGATTTATGGTCAGTGTAAAGTTCGAACTTCTCACCTAGGAGATAGTGTCGCCAAGACTTGAGTCCAAAGACGATGGCGGCTAACTCAAGATCGTGGGTTGGGTAGTTCTTTTCGTGCACCTTCAACTGCCTCCCGCCATAAGCTACTACCCTTCCTTCTTGCATTAAGACGGCGCCTAGCCCTGTCCCACATGCATCCGTATAAACAGTGAACATCTTGCTCCCATCTGGCAGCGTCAAAACTGGGGCTGTTGTAAGAGCCATTTTCAATCGTTGGAAAGCAAACTCGCAATCCAAGTCCCAATTGAACACTAGATTCTTCTTGGTTAATTTCGTGAGCGGAGCTGAGATTTTCGCAAAATCCCTTATGAACTTTCGATAGAAACCTGCTAGTCCTAGAAAACTTCGGACCTCAGTCGCATTCCTTGGTGTCTTCCAATCTTGTACCGCCACTACCTTAGCAGGGTCCACTGCTAACCCTTGTTTGGATACTATGTGCCCAAGGAACCTCACCTCTTCTCTCCAAAAGTGGCATTTGGAGAATTTGGCTTTTAGTTGATGGACTCGCAAAGTTTCCATGATTGCCCTTAAGTGTTGAGTATGTTCCTCTTCACTCTTTGAGAAAATAAGGATATCATCTACGAAGACCACTACGAACTTGTTGAGGAAATCTCTGAATACCCTACTCATCAGGTCTACGAAGTAAGCAGGTGCATTTGTCAGGCCGAAAGGCATGACAAGCCATTCAAAGAAGCCGTCTGGGGTTCTGAATGCCGTTTTATCGATGCTATCTTCAGCCACCCTTAGCTGATGAAAACCGGTTGCTAAATCGAGCTGGGAGAAAACAGACGCTCCTACAAGCTGGTCAAATAAATCGTCAATTCTAGGGAGAGGGTGCCTATTCTTTTTCGTTAGCTTGTTGAGCTCCCTATAGTCAACACATAGACGGAGTGAACCATCCGCCTTTGTAGCGAACACCACTGGAGCGCCCCATTCTGAAATGCTCCTCCTAATGAACCCCTTTTCTAGAAGCTCCTTAATCTGTTTACTGAGCTCTTTCCTTTCTCGTGGAGCCATGTGTCTAACGGGCAACACAACGGGCTTTGCATTATCGACAAGATATATGCGGAAGTCTATTTCCCGCTTCGGAGGCAAGCCCTTCACCTCTTCGAAGACATCCGGATATTCCCGGACCACTCTAACTGATTGCAAATTTTCAACATAGGCATCTAGCGATTCAAGATAACTAAGCATAAATGCATACGAGGGATTACAAGAAATTTCCAAAGTATTACCGAGCTGGGTTAGGAGCCTAACAACCCTTTTCTCACAATCAAGGATGGCCCCATTACCGGATAGCCAATCCATACCCAAAATCAAACCATACCCCGAAAAGCCCAAAACAAAGGCACTACATTGAAATTCTACACTTAGAATAGAAATTTTCAATCCCAAACAGATCATAGACAAATGAGCTGGGCCCCCAATTGGGTTTGAAACAATTAAGGGGTCCTCTACCATACTAGTTTTTAGGTGCAGAGATTCTACTAAAGAAGACGAGATAAAGGAGTGTGATGCGCCAGAATCAAATAAAGTGCGAACGGGGTGATCATAAAGATAAACTACACTTTCTACAGAAGTATTTATACCTCGCTGTTGCAAAGGTGGCGCTTCTAGCACATGAACTTGTGCCCCTGAGGTGGATCCAGCCCTCTGCCCCTGTCCTCGTTTCTTTGGGCAGTCCTTAGCCCTGTGGCCCGTCTCACCGCAAGAAAAGCACCCACCATTCTCCTTGGCCTTCTTTTTCCGGCAGTCCTTTACTAAGTGCCCCACTTTGCCACAGAAATTGCACTTCCTCTTCTCTTTGTTGCCTTTCCCGCCCTTCTTAAAGTCTGTCTTCTTAGGCTGCAAACCCTCTTTCTTCCCTTGAGAGCTTTCTGCCTTTGTCTCCTTCTTGCCCTTATCCTCCTCATTCAGCAATGCCATTTGCACCAATCTTTCATACGTGGCCCCCATGGGTATATGGGTCATGGCCAAACTGTGTAATGGCTCGTTTAACCCTTTGACGAAACGGAGAGCCTTCTTGTGCGGGGTGTTGACTAGGTCCAGCCCAAACCTAGCCAGCTCATCGAACTGATTCACATACTCTCTGACTGTCTTGTTCCCTTGCTTAAGAAATAAGAATTTTTCCAGCTGCAAACTCCTTTCCGCATCTGAGAGAAATTTAGTCTCAAACCTTGCCCTAAAGTCCTCCCATGTCTCCACTGGTCTTTCTGCATTAGTGACTTCCCACCAGTAGGAAGCCTCGCCCTTTAGTAGTCATACTGCCAGTTGCACTTTCTGTCTATCTTCTACCTCAAAGATGATGAATAAGTCCTCAGTTTCTTTCAGCCAATTTCTAGCTGCCACGAAGGACTCAGTTCCATGGAAATCCTTTCCTCCCATAGCTTTAAAATCTTTACATATCTTAGCAAACGTGTTTCCCCGTGGAGGAGGTGGAGGAAAAGGTGCTGCTGCAGCTGGATGATTTCCTGCAGCTGGGGGAGGAGGAACAGTAGGACCTGGCTGAGTGGCCCTTGCTTCTAAGAACCGTCTAAACCAACCAGGTATTGGTACACCCTCTGGCAAGTTAAGTTCTTCGGACATGCTGAAACAAAAAGGATAGATTCAAAACGAAGGATAAGATATAGTACCTATGGCTTTGGAGGGACTTTGCCTTTTAAAGCAAAATAATATTTTATCTTTTTAAAAATGCTTCTTTAAATTTCCTTTTTGAAAATAAATTTTCCAAAACTTTTTATCTTATCAGGTAAACCTATGCTCTGATACCAAGTGAAACACCCCACCTCCGTTAGAATCACTCTTAAAGGGAATGCCCTAATTTTGGTGGAGGTTTATAAGTATAAGTCACAGATATACAAGACAGATATAAGAACACATATTTGTAAACAGCAGAAAAACAGCAACTTTTATTTCATAAAAGCAAATACGTGTTACAACAACATTACCATGATTGTCTTACATCCTTTCCAAAAACATAACATAACACTTTCATAATCTGTCTTGATTACATCATTTAAAGAAGCATAAAAAAAACATAAATAAACTGCAAAAGCCCCATAGTGGTTGTCCAAAGCCATAGTTCAAAACGAAAGGGTCCAAGCAATACATTTTTCCTCTTCAAGCTGGATATGATATGAAGGCTGGTCAAACAGCAGTGTTCCCTCCCTGTGGACCTAGGGGGGAAACGGAAGAAAAGAAGACGAAAGAAAAGTAGAGTCAGACATAAAGCCTGAGTAAGTCTAGGACTATTCTGTCTATGAATAAATAACTGGGTATGATAAGTATAAACAAGAAATGGGGAAGGCATTATAAACTTGGTTAAGTTGTCTAGGGTCGAATATACTATCGTACCCCATGTTAATCTCTGAACCCATATAAACTAGTTCCCAACTGGCACCCCATAATCAGGGTGAAGTGATCCATTCTATGATGATCGGCTCCTACTTGCATAGTTACATGTGTCTTACGGCCCCCGATGTTGTAGTTACCTATGCTGGCCCCACCATGGGGTGTATCAAGTCCCATGGCGGCGGCCCGACACAACCCTAGAATGCACAGGTATGCTACTGGTGCCCAGTGCTTTATTTTTCTGCGCCGGAGTGTGTGCACGCCCGCACCCCGTTAGAACCTACACTGCTACACCACCGCCGTCGATTTGACCTCTTACAATCAGCCCAGTAATCGTGCCCCACCCTGCCTAGTTTCAGGGTATCATGATACACCTTATAGGGTTACAGCTGGAAAGGGTCCCCCGCTACTAGGTTTTCTATTTCTAGCCAACATGCTAAGTTGGTTAAGTGTTTTATAACCTAACCCCCCAATCAGTCTGTTTAGTTTAGCATGTTCCATTTTGATTAAGTCTTTTGTTCACTTAATCCTAACAATCCTGACTCAGCCTTAATTGTCTTATTAAAGCCTTGACCTCTCACATTAGACAGGTATTGTTGTGGCTGCCTGTTGCCGGTTGGTTCCGGGCAGTCTTACGCCACAACTCAGTCTAACCTCGGGTCCTTATTGGGCTCCATGTTTAACCACCCACATTGGATAGGTATTGTTGTGACTACTGGACAGCCGGGCGGTTCCGGGCAGGTTTACATCACAACTCAATCCAACCTCGGGTTAAACACATCGTATTTTCTACATTTACATATTTTGTCTTTCTTCTTTATTTTTCTTATATGTAAATATTTGCGGCCCATTAAGAATCAATGGTGTAAAGGTTACACCAATCATGGGCCCAACCCATACTTGAATTTGGGCCCCTTTACTTTATATTTTCATTTATTAATTAATTTGGCCCAACGCCATTTACCCCCGTTTAATTCGCTCGTTTATTATATATATGTTGGGCTTAGCCTTTTTAAGCCCAACTTAGCCACGTGAAAAAGGGGAGGCTTAAAGCGTGATTACATACACAAAAAGGGGAATGTGAACGCATGAACTTGCAACGTGACGTTGGAACTACAAAATAGAAACTGGTGTACTTGCATAGTAGTAACATATACTTTGGTCATAAAGCATAAGTGACATGAATCAAACCTTGTAAACTTGTAGTTAAGTTAAGAATATCACTACTGACACATAGGCTTAACTGCAACATAAACCTATATTTTATTTAGGCATAATGTCAAACATAAGCAAATCATGTTTATAAGATTACTACATGTTTACAAAGGTGCTTACTTTTGTGACTAATACAAAAGTATAATTCAACTAGAATTAATCCAACTTAATCATGATTCTAAATCTATTCACATAACCATGGCACACATATACTTATGGCATAAATATTTCTAACATGAAATCATGATTTTTACTTTAGTCATGCAAACTTGCAAATGGGATTTTGAATCTAACCTAGCTATGTACCACATATGTCATCATATAATTCTTGTTAACAATATAGACCTAACATGGTTTTCAATTATGCAAAATATCAATCATAGCCTAGTCATATTCATAAGTTCGCAAAGAGGTTTTCTAGTACAAAAGTATGGCTTAATACATAGACCATGATGCCAAATTTTCAACATAATTTCATATGAATTATAATAACCCAAATTTGCTCCAATTACTCACAAAATGATTTTTGTATAAAAATACACATTATGATAGCATAGTAGCAAAACCCCAAACTTGCATGAATTTCAATTAAACAACTACATACATGTAGCTTCAACATGGATTACATAATTTGCGAATATTCCAAACGTATACTTGCATAAAACTACCGCAAACATGTAGTTTTTATAATGAATAACATGCTTTGCGAATATCCAAACGTATACTTGCATAAAACTACCGCAAACATGTAGTTTTTCATAATGAATAACATAATTTGAGAATATCCAAACGTATACAATATTCCAAATCGATAAGAATCATAGTAACGCACAAATATGGATTACTTTATCACCACAAATCAAGTATACAAACCAACACAGTTATTTGTTCATACCAAAATAATACTCTACTTACAATTGTGTGGCGAATTCTCAAATTTAGGGATTTGAAGATGCGATTCCTTGTTGATTTGATTTGTTTAAGTTGCTTTATGCTTTAGAATTTTCCTCCTAGTCTTCTCCCAAATTGGTGGCTACTCCTAGTCGTTCCTCAGCAGCATGATGGCTTTGTTCTTATTTTTGAATGAATAGATTAGGTTGAGTCTAGGGTCATTTTTATAGAGTTTATGAACTGATTAGGACCATCGATGTTGCTTGGATTGATCGTAGCCATTCATTCGAAAGAGAGACCAATTAGAGCCTGCCACCTAGCCCTAATGACAAAGCAAGCTTCTGAAAATCGGCCAAACACAGACCTGGCCAGCCAGGACTAGACCAGACCTGACCAGCAGGTCATTTTTGACCTGAGCGCACTTGGCTGGTGCGCCAGGTCAAAAATGTACTGGCGCACTTCCCAAGTGCGCCAGTGCATTTTTGTTCTGGCGCACTTCCCAAGTGCGCCAGTGCATTCTGACCTGTTTTCCGGTTTTTCGCCCAACTTCGTTCGTCCATAACTTCTTCATACGATATCCGTTTTACGCAAACTCAGACTCTATCTCAAGTAGAATTCTGAGACGAACGCAATGGCGTATCCCGTTTCCCTTAATTCTTTGATTTGAAATTAATTATACTTTAATTTATGACTTTCACGGTTATAGAATACACGGGGTGTTACAGCTATTACAACAATTCCATCAGATACAAGAGTATACAGAGTATAATGAATAAATTACATTCGATAATTATCAGAGATTACAATAAATTACATAGCAGCGGAAAATAATACAAAGCACAACTGAAGGTGATATACGGATACAGAGCTTTCCGGATACCATTCCAGCTGTAAACTAGGATCCTGTGAATATAAATCTGCAAAACCAAAACTACTAGCTGCCCGTGCGGAAAATAGGGGGACCCAGAGTTTAGGTTAAAACAATAAACTCCAGGTCAGTCATGTGACTGGTGTGAGAACTAAAACAGTTATTTAAAACTTTACTTTAAAAGAGAGTAATTCAAGGGACCACGCCGTATAACACGGAACGGGTTTCCTCCCAAGAATACCAGTGCATATCAATAAACAACGCAATTCTTTTTCGAAAAATGAAGCCATTATAAGACCCAGGTCCCATCACACAATGCAATGCAAGCCGGAGGATAGGGTTTTACCTTATAACAGCCAAACATGCTTGGTACGTTTAAAACAAATCATTTGATACTATAATAAGTGTATAGTGTCAAAAGAATTTCAATCACAAATATAAATCATAGACGGCATAGCATCCCATGCTACTATGTCGCCATACTAGGCTCTACAAATAAAGCCGAAATATCTCGTATTGGAAATTGGATTTCCGTCATGAGTCGAGGCAAGGGGCAAGCTCCTCTCCGCGTTCGAGACACTCAAGCAAATGCCTCAGGACTACACACTCTGGGCAATCCTGGGATCCTCTAAGGCCGGTCCTCACTTACGTTAGAGGATTAGTTATTCCTGAACACACGTTTCCCGGCCCTATAGGACCTATAATCGAGGCGCCTCGCATCCAAACCACAAAGGTGAAAAGTATATAAATGTCAGGGCTGTTAGGTCACTGACACCACCCATAGCTAGAAAGAAACGTCGTGCACTCCTTGGGTCCTCATCCCGTTTTTAACTCATACCGAGGTGTGAGGCTCGCGAATTCACGCTATACACAAAGCTGCCACGTAGGCCGTGCTTTGATCATCAACCACAAGGCTTTGCTTTTCAACAGAAGCCTTGATCCATGCAACTCAGCGTGCCACACAGGCAATTCATGCTATGCGATTGATACCTATCGATATATAACCTCTAAGCTCGTACGTCTCAGAGAAGGGCGTTAAGCAAGAGAATAAATTCTCCGCCGCCAAACAGATATATATTTAACAGAAATCAATCAACACAGAATAAAATCCAATGTCAGACACACAATCCATTTACAAGTTCGTTCTGGGTCTGAACGAAACCGGAGGCACTTTCCTCGCATATCCATCGATCTCCAAGTACGTCTGGACGACCACCAACTGATTCCCTCATCTTGGGTGTACAGCCCAATCAAGATCATCAGTAATCACCCAAACGATGTGAAGACTTCTGGTCTTCAACCACCGTCTTCATCTTCGACATATCGTCGAATCGGTTATTCAGAATGGGTATAAACCCGGATTTTCCGAACAACCCGCGTATATTAAAACAAATGTTACACAAACACAACAAACGCCTCATTCCAATTCATATTCTCAGGGAAGGTTCCCATTAATTTTATCCAAGATAAATTCTTTAAAATTTATCCTTTAATCTTTCTTTGGATGTCGTTTCAAACCAAATTATGGTTTTCTAAACTAGTCGAGATTAGCGAACCACACCGAAGTAATTATTTATTTTATTTCCCAATCCCAACCAATTCATCCCTGAAGAAAAACTGGTAATACCCCATATCTAACACCGTGGTGTTATCGGTAAAATTAATTACCATTTCACGTTCAAATCTAATTAAATATTTAACTATCGCTTTGGAGCAAAACTGGTAATACTCCATTCTCGTTCATTTTCCAAATTTGATAATTTAGATTATCAATTCACATTTCAATCAAATTGCAGATTCATTAAAACTCCTTTTACTGGGTTAAAGAACTAGTGTCATTTAAAACACAGTTCACGATAAACCCAAATCACATTCTATTTATTATCGGGTTAAAGAACAAATGTTATTGAAAACACCATTCACGATAAACCCAACAAATCAGTTTTAATTCAATTCCAATTTAAATATATTAGAAATTCCAATTCAATTCCAATGTTTCTCCATATAAAAATTCAGTCTTTTATCCGATAAAAATTATATTTTAAGGTTATACAAAAAAAAAACTGAAAAAGATAAACAAATTAAATGTGAATTAATAAGTAAAACTCACCGAATTGGAGGGGGGAAAGGTCGCCGAGCTGAGGAGGTCGTGTGGGTGGCGGATGGTGGCGCTGCAGGTGGGGGTGGCTCGACGGTGGGGTGTCGCGGTTATGGATTTGGGGAGGAAAGAAAAGAGGGAGCGCGCAGCAGGGGGGAGGGGGTCGTGGCGGAGGCCAAGGGCGGCGGTGGTCTTGGTGGCTGCGGCGGTGAACTGGTGGAGGGAGGAAGGGGGGCTGCGCGTTGGTTTTAAGGAGGAGAGAGAGGGGCAACGGAGGGAGTAGAGGCGCGAGGTAGGGGGGTTTGCGGCGCCGGGGGCGGCACTGGTGATGGCGCGGCGGCCAGGGGGTGGCACGATCGTGCGCCCCCTTTTTCCTTTTCTTTTTTTTTTATTTCTAAAATGAATGAATCGAAACAAGGGGGGGCAATGGGTTTAAAGGGGAGGGAAAGGTTTTTTTTTTATTTTATTATTTAATTATTTAATTTCAAAAAGTTGACTTTTACATACGACCTCTAAACGAGGCCCACCGCCTGTCGTCCATAGCTAATTACCCTCATTCCGAACACAATGAGATATGTATCGCAAGCTGATTTGATCGTTTCGATCAGTTTTCGTCAAAATCAACGTATAACTCTATATATTGAATTTGAACACGCATTTCAATTTACTGGGGTCACATACTAACTCGATAAATCCCAGAAAAATATTTTCTAGCTTCGTATTGACGATACGGTCCTAACAAAACTAGTTACGTCGAGTTCTGAGACCGTTGGAAAAATGGCCATTTTCCAGTCGATTAAAATCAATTAAAACTGGTCAAACGCGTTTTTCTTTGCCATGCTCACATATTGATTCGAAAAATTATGAAATTTGGAATCTAGCAATAATTTGACATCACGGATCCAACAAAAGTGGTTTCGTCGAAATCCGAGGTCGATTGCAAAATGTCTATTTTTAAGGGCCTGAATTCCATAGCGACTATTCAGAATTTTCAACTGGACATATCTTTTGATTCCCGCTATGAAATTTCGATTTTTCGGATTCGTTGGAAAGATATTATCAAATAGATCCTAATGTTTTTGGTTTCACTAAAATCCAGATTGTTTTGCACCCGGTACATTCAATTGAAGTTTGAAATCGAATTATCGAACTACCGCGCCATTTTCAATTCTATTTATAATTATATATAATTATTTATATTCTAACGACGACGCGTATAAATATATACGTTCTATATATATTCAAAATAAATTTCTCGTCGATATTATTTAAAATAATTCATTTTAAATATTCAAAATTCGCTAAAATTGCCAAAATAAAAATTTTAAACTGGCCCAGATTTTCCGGGTTATTACATCTACCAAGAATTTTATGAGATTGAGGGAGGATCTAAAAGTCGTTGATTAAGACAGAGATAAAAATGGGAAAGTAGTTGATGGAGAAGGAGATAGAAATGAGAACCCTAATTTGGTTTGAGGGTGAGTAACGAAATAATAAAGATGTTGTCATCATTCATCACAGTCATTCATTTTGAATAAGGTCTCATATACATCGTATTGGGCTCATTTACAGGCTGGAGCTTGATTATTGTTATAATCAGCAAGTATTAGCTGTTATAATGTTATATACGGCAAGTATTATACTAGCCGTTACAATGTTATAATCAGCAAGTATTAGCCGTTACAATGTTATATACGGCAAGTATTATACTAGCCGTTACATCTTTATACATGGTCTTTGTATCAATCTTATCATCAATAAAAATTCAAATGAAATTCTCTCTACTTCAAGTATTAGCCGTTACAATGTTATATACGGCAAGTATTATACTAGCCGTTACATCTTTATACATGGTCTTTGTATCAATCTTATCATCAATAAAAATTCAAATGAAATTCTCTCTATTTCTCATTATGAACAACTTTAACTCACTATCAAGAATAATTTAAAAATAAATGATCAACAAGCATCATGCATTATTATTTTTCTTTTTGAAAAAGTTTGCATATGACATTTTATTCCTCATTGTATTTACCAGTCAAACTCCCTTGTGCACTATTATCAAATATAGGCTCTACCAATGTTTATTTACAACTAGTTGACCTATAAGAACTGTATCTAACATAGAATATAATATTCCTACACCATAATACTTATATCACACATACTCAACTAGTTGAAATAATATAGGAGAAGACTAATAGCTAGAGAGATCTACATGTAATAAATAGATTCTTCTCACGGCTAGTCCTATCAAGTACATAAATGCCATGTACTTTGCAAATATAAATTATGTAAAAATATGTGAATACCGTTGCAATCATATATTTTATGCAAAGTCAGGGTCGGCCCTGGGCATAGGCCGGCTAGGCGGTCGCCTAGGGCCACGAACTGAGGAGGAGGAAGAAGGTGGTGGTGGAGGGGCCTCAAATGTACGTACTCTTTAATTAAAATAGATATTTTTTGTATAGTTATGAAGCATGTTTGGTTCAGTGGTAGTGGTTGTTGTCCTTTGGTTGTGGGGGCATAAGTTCAAATCCCTACATATTTTTACTTACTTGTCTTACTGTTTTTCAATGCCTAGGGCTACATCAAGTTCAGGGCCGCCACTGTGCAAAGTAAATGAAAGGAAAATGAAGGAGTTACATCCTTTTAATGTATTGATTTCGTCAGTGAGGTATGCTTTCTGAGTCCGCGGCAGTAGCCCATGACATGCTAAGAGCTTACCATGTGCATACACCAAGATCAGTCACTTATGTGGTGACCAGGCTAGGCGCACTAGATAGAGATTTAAAGTGGATAGTGTTATATATATATATATATATATATATATATATATATATATATATATATATATATATATATAAGGAGAGTTCCGCTACACCTCTTATATTGCACGTGAACCCTCCCCCTCAATCTCAGCCACACATTCCTCCACTCATTCTCTTTCTTCCCATTTGAATATTGTTTGTTAGTGGGAAGAGAGAGAACGAGTGGGGGAAATGTGTGGCTGAGATTGAGGGGGAGGGTTCATGTGCAATATAAGAGGTGTAGCGGAACCCTCCTCTCTCTCCTTCCACTAACTTTCTCACCTCCTACCCACTTAAAATAATGTAAATGGAAGGTGGAAATTAAGGGGCATTTGGGGTGCTCCTGATTCTTGCATATATATATATATATATATATATATATATATATATATATATATATATATATATATATATATATATATATATATATATAGAGAGAGAGAGACACCGTTCAGCTATTTTGAATGATTCATCCATCCAAAGGCTTTAAAAATGCTGAATATATTTGGCCTTTTCAACTCAGTGCTTTTTTATAAAAACAAACAGTACCTTACACTCTTCTTTTATTTGATTTATGGAAAAAGAGACTGTGTTATGACATGTAGAAAATGACATAACTATCCACGTCCATAGTCTGTAATTTTAACTATAGTTACAGCCAATTTGAAATATTTTACATTATAACAAATATACGGGTTTGATTTGCAGGTTTATTCAATAGGCAAATATTCATCCCTGCTCCAGCCTCCAGACAGTACTAACAGTCTAACACCAGCAATTTTGCGCAATGACTGACAAAATACAATGTTTATTATCATGTAAAACAATACAACGTTAGAACATGGACAGTGTACTGTGTATAGCAGTTCAATAGATGAAATATATAAACACATATATAAAATACTCTTCTTCATATATCGATTCACATGTAAAATTTGCTATTTCTTGAGCCCCAACCACAAAAGGAGGAATGTAATGTAGCGGTAGGCATAAAGACACCTAATGAGCTCCATCTTATGCCCGGACCATGGAGGATATCTCAACATAAACTCAGTCAAGAAGCCTCTCTTCATAACTGGTTTTCCATGACTAAACATGTCGAACGAGTGTTTACCATGATATTTTCCGAAACCGCTCTCTCCCACACCTCCAAATGGTATAGTATCTACCACATACTACAACAAACAAAATGAATAAAATTGTTATGCTTAAACCAAGGAAAAATTATACTGCATTAATGACATATTTTGATGATACCTGCACCAAGGCATCGTTGATCGTGAGTGTTCCTGAGCTTGTTTCTTCTATGATTCGCTTTTTCAGCTTCTCGTCGTTGGTGAACACATATATCACAAGGGGCTTAGGCCTTGCCCTTACAAATGGTATACTATCTTCAATCTTCTTCACCTGTTGTGATAGGATACTCGTTTCATGCTACTTCTTTTTAGTTAATATGAGTAGGATTTGAGAACTTACAGTGATGATGGGAAGAAAAGGACCAAATATTTCTTGTGTCATGATTTCCGAGTCTAGTGGAGGATTGAGCAGAACTGTTTTCTCTATTGTCCTGCAAATTTTATATTTCAGTAATTGATTTTATTAATATACCAGTTAAATTATGAATACCAGAACTACAAAACTATTTACAGATTTTCATAATCCTCAGAACCACCAAAGACAATGGATGATTTAACCAAAGGTTCATTTAACAGGTTGCTAAGTCTTTGGAAATGGTTCTTGTTTATGATCCTTGCTGTATCTTCTGGTCTAGGGTAGATTCTCTTGATCGTTTCCTTTATGAGTTCAATCTGCATATTGAAGTACGGGTTTAATTTTGTAAATTCATTAAACTGACAATATGGTATGCGTACAAAAATTTGCCATTCAGATTCGCTTGAGTACCAGTTTAGGTGCAAAGGTTTCCTCGACAAGTATGTAGTCGACGGCTATGCATCCTTGACCGTAGCATGGTGCCCATTTTCCTGCCACCAGTCGCTGTGCAGCTATCTAAGAAGGGAGGAAGAAATCTTAATGTTTTTTCTTTGCCTAACAAGTTTCTAGGTGTTATGAATCTAGCAGAATATATGAATGAATGGTTATTGAATGGAAAACAAGAAGAAGAAAAAAAGATTAAAATAGAAGCTAGACATTTCTTTCAAACAAACATGGCTTCCAGAAAAAAAAACATGGATTTAATTTTTCATTCATCTATACTAAGGGGCACTTTAGGTACTACAAATTTTTTTTCCAAGGCAAAATAATTAAATTTATGAAAGATGCGGATAACTTTTTTATATGGAGGAAGAACATGTTCACGATGCCTCTAGGGATTGGTCATTGACGGTTATAACCTGTATGGGTGGTTATGGTTTGGAATTTGGATATTTCCATGGAAGACAATGAACTTTTTCTGTTATAACAGAGATTGCTTGAAATATAATCTCACAGTTTATATATATACAGCAACAAATATTTTGCCTCTGTATGCTACCTACCAAAAACAAGGTAGTGGAATAGCGAATTTAATTAACACATTCTTGCTTCTTAGCTAGCTTTCAAAAGAAACAAAATTTCAGAAAGAAATTAAAAACAAAAATAAAAAACTTCACGAAGTATTAGAAACAAGTTACTCGTTGATCCCTTGAGCTTGAAAGAGAATCAAAAATAGCAGGACATTTCCCTCCCAGTTCAAGAGCAACTGGTGTCAGATGCTTTGCAGCTGCATTCATAACTATTCTTCCAATTTTTGCACTGCCTTCATACAAATTTACAAGTATTTAATTACCGAAACATCTTTATGCATAGCATATACACATATATACTTATACGCGCAGGCGCACACACTTTTAACTGAAACATATACATATAAGCATTTTAAGTATACCTGTAAAGAATATTTTGTCCCATTTCTGTTCCAGCAATTGCTCCCCAACGTTTGGGCCACCCTGAACTACTTTTATAGCTTGATTGTCCAAATATTTTGGAATCGTGTTAGCTAAAAATGATGAGGCAGTAGGAGCAAGTTCTGAAGGTTTTATTACTACTGCATTTCCTGCTGACACAGCCCCTATTAAAGGTTCCAGTGAAAGTCCTACAGAATATGCATGCAAAATAAAATCGAGTTAATTACCATACGCTTGAGGTAATTTTTGGCAAAGATTAACCAAATTTGGAAAAAAAATAAAAAATAAACAGAAGCTAGTTTCAATTAACTGAACATACCAAAGATCAAAAACAATCTTAGTAGCACTTAAATAAATAAATAAGTGGAAGTACCAATTGGAAAATTCCAGGAAGAGAGTAGAAGAACAACTCCAAGTGGTTCTTGCACCAGTTCACATGTTGTTGGGAAACCGGCTAAAGGAGTTTCAATCTGAAATTACAATTTCAAGCCAACTATGAATAAAAAAAGTTATAAGTTTATAACTACAACAAATATTGCTTTGGTTTTTAAATACCGTTGTGATACAGGAATTGAAAAGTTAAAAACCACCTTTGTTGGAGTTAACCATTTCTTCAGATTATTCAGATGATACTCCACGGACTTAACCACGCATCCAACCTGTAAAACGACAGGTTACAGTAAAGCATGTAATATGTTTTGCATGACAAGTAAGAAAATTAAAGAGAAAACCTCATCTCTGTAAGCTTCAACTCTATGTTTGCCAAGATCTTCATAGAGAACTCTCAGAATTTCATCTTCATTTTCGTAAAGAAGTTTCAAAAGAGCCTTCAGTTGGTTCTTTCTCCACAATAAACTCCGCGTGACTCCATTTTCAAAGCTTTCTCTTGCTTCTTTCAAAACTTTTTCAATCTCCATTAGTATTAACTTCAATTAATTCTGTTCTACAGGAGAACCACGAATGCTAGAGTTTATGTTAGTGTAGTATATATATAGCAAGATATGGAATTTATTACATGGGACCATGTTACACACCTAAAGTTTCATATACTTTTTGGCCCCTAATTTAAGTTTGTTAGTTGATGGCATTGAATTTTGCAAAAGAATTAAGGTTGCAGACTTGCAGGTTTAAGAAATAAATGCAGTATGGTAGCAAACATGCACAGAAGAAGCTCATGATTAAATGCAAATTAAATTCTGCATCTATAAACAATCAATATAATCCATTCACATGCCTCATCAATTCCTATCATCCACCCACTTATGTCTCTTTGAAATTTGATATGCTAGAACATAACATTAGCACAGTTTGTTGGAAAACAATGGCTGAGTCGCGGACTAGGTCGCTTTCTTGAAGACGATTCGGCGATTTGGTCAGAGGTGCAAACCAATTCGTTCCTTCGCCGCCGCCTCTGTGATAAAACAGCCTCTAAAATAGTAACTGATTCGCTTGCACAAACAAATCAGTGCAGATTTGCACTTTCGGGAAAAATACTGCTCGAAATTTCTTAGAAGTTTTAATGGCGGCTGAGAAGAAGAGAAAATAAAATTCGGTCTTTTTCTCGTGTCTGTTGAAATAGTATATATAGAACGAGAATTAGGTTTTGGGAGAAAATATCGGATCTGCTAAATTTCGGGGGGATTAATTATTTTACCGTTGCAAAACTTTTCCGTTGCAGAATAAATATCGGTGCACAAAATAATTTTTCCATAAAAAAAACGGTTCGAAAACAACTAAGTTTTATGGTCCAAAAATATAAGTGCCTACACCACAAAGCCCAAGCCCGAACCGAACCGAACCGAACCGGGCCGGGCCGGGCCGGGCCGAGTCGAGTCGGTCGGTCGCGCGCGTGTGTGGTGGTCATGATGCATGGTCTCCCTCCTCACAACAATGCATGTATTGGGAGCCCAAGGCCCCAACATGACTTCTTAGAAACAAGTATAAATCCTTGCCTCTTCCCTATAATCCCATGATGTGGGACTACTCAAACATAGGAGCCATTCATACACTTATTCAATCATTTTTAATAATTCACATAATGTTTGTAAACATTTCCAACAATCCCCCACTTGAATTTTTAAAAATATTTTAGAGCAGTTTCTTAAAAAACATAAGATTGTGCATAAACAAAGGTGTCCAAGGACTTGAACCTTTGCATAGTGAGTAAGATTCAGTTTTTACTAGAGTGACACGTAGTCTTGAACTCTATTCCTGACATCAAACCACACACAACCTTTTCTATAGTGCAATCAGATAAGCCCGTGCATTTATGGCCCTGCACGTCTATCCCAGTTTAGTGAATGCTCTAGAAGTTTTGCCCAAACTCCATAGGAAACGGCCACATTTCCACATTCACAAAGGTGAGTCTATCAAGAGCACTCCTGAAGGTAGGTACTCCACTCCAAATAGAGTATAGATCTCATTAAGAGTTTCTATTAACTCATCCTCTAATCACTTCAGGAATACATGCTTCTTGGTTTATTAAATAGCATGTTCAACTCATATCACTACACAACTTGTTATTACCCATTGAACCTAGTTCTTGGGATCTCCAGTCATTTAGGTCGGGTTACCATTGTGCGTGACTCAACAATCTAAGGGCAATAGTCCCATTCTTTTAGAAGAGTTATGGACTTTCTCTCTGGACAGTCCTTTCGTCAAAGGATCTGCCAAATTTTCCTCACTACGTACGTAATCCACTCTAACGGTACCTGTGGAAAGTAGTTCTCTAACAGTGCTGTGCTTACGACGTATTTGTCGTCTCTTACCGTTATAGTAACGGTTCTGAACTTTTGCAATAGCCGCGGTACTATCGCAATGTATCAACACTGCTGGTATCGGTTTTTCCCATAAGGGAATCTCAGCTAGCAGATTTCTCAAATATTCTGCCTCTTCACTAGCTGTAGCTAGTGCTATCATCTCAGACTCCATAGTAGACTGAGCCAAAATAGTCTGTTTCTTGGATTTCCAAGAAACAGCTCCTCCAGCGATGCTAAATATGTAGCCACTGGTCGCTTTAGAATCATCAGATAAGGTATTCCAGTCTGCATCAGAATACCCTTCAAGTACAGCTGGAAACCTTTCATAATGTAATCCAAGGTTCATGGTTCGTTTAAGGTATCTCATTACCCTTTCAATAGCTTGCCAGTGCTCTATACTAGGTCTACTGGTAAACCTGCACAATAATCCCACGACATAGGCAATGTCGGGTCTAGTACAATCAGTGGCATACCGAAGGCTGCCAATGATGCTCGCATAATCAGACTGTCTTACACCTTCACCAGTGTTCTTAAATAACTTTACACTGTGATCATATGGCGTACTTGCAGGTTTACAGTCAAAGTAATTATATTTCTTTAGTATCTTCTCAATGTAATGAGATTGGTCCAAAGAAATTCCCTTTTCTGATCTAGTAATCTTAATACCAAGGATTACACTCGCTTCACCTAGATCTTTCATATCAAAATTGACACTCAATAAGGATTTGACTGAGTTTATGGCATGAATATTTGACCCAAAAATGAGTAGGTCATCTACATAAAGGCATATAATAGTGCAAATGTCATTCTCAGATTTGTAATAAATGCATTTGTCACTTTCATTAACTTTAAAACCATTTGAAATGATTAAGTTATCAAATTTTTCATGCCATTGTTTAGGTGCTTGTTTTAAACCATATAATGATTTATCCAATTTACATACTTTATGTTCTTGACCATGTACTACAAATCCTTCAGGCTGGTCCATATAAATTTCTTCGTCTAATTCACCGTTCAAAAAGGCAGTTTTAACATCCATTTGGTGTATAAGTAAATTATGAATGGAAGCAAGTGAGATTAATACCCGAATGGATGTTATTCTAGTTACAGGTGAAAAAGTGTCAAAGAAGTCTATATTTTCCTTTTGTTTAAAACCTTTAGCTACTAGTCGTGCTTTATATTTATCTATAGTGCCATCAGGTTTTAATTTCTTTTTAAGTACCCATTTACAGCCTATAGACTTACAACCAGGGGGTAAATCTACCAAGTGCCAAGTCTTATTGGATTCTAAAGAATCCATCTCATCGTTTATAGCCTCTTGCCAGAAATCGGCATCTAAAGAAGATAAGGCTTCTTGGAGGTTTATAGGATCCTCCTCAATAGTAAAGGCACAAAAATCTGAACCAAAATCTTTTATGGTTCTTGCTCTTTTACTTCTTCTAGGTTCAGCTTCAGAATTTTCATTAAGTTCTGTTCTAATAGGCATATTTGAAGTGCCCCCACTATTCCTTAATTTGAAAGGAAATTTAGTTTCATAAAAGTCGGCATCATTTGATTCAATTATATTATGTGCATTAAGGTCATAAAATCTATATGCTTTGCTATTAATAGCATAGCCTATAAATGCACATTCATATGCTCTACTTGCCAATTTTATTCTCTTAGGGTCTGGAATGCGAACATATGCTAAACAACCCCAAGTTCTAAAGTATGAGACATTGGGTTTATGATTCTTTAAAATTTCATAAGGTGAAATTTTATTCTTAGATTTAGGGATTCTATTCAGAACGTAGCATACAGTCAATAAAATATCCCCCCACCAATGTTTTGCTGCACCAGAATTTAATAATATGGCAACTACTAGCTCGGTAAAGGTCCTATTTTTCCTTTCTGCTTTACCGTTCATTTCAGGTGAGTAGGGTGCAGTTCTCTCATGTACTATACCATGTTGTTTATAGAAATCCAAAATAGAATTAGATTCATATTCTGTTCCTCTATCACTACGAAATCTCTTAATTTTTCTATTTGCTTGATTCTCAATCTCAGTTTTGAATGTTTTAAACATGTCAAAAGCATCACTTTTATTTTTCATAAGATATACATATGTGAAATCAGAGCAGTCATCAATAAAAGTGATAAAATAACGATGTCCCTGTCTAGTTAAAGTGCCATCAAGTTCACATATGTCAGAATGAATCAAGTCTAAGGGTTCAGAAACTCTATCAACAGATTTGTGAGGTTTCTTTGTGATTTTAGCTTGTGTACAGAATTCACATTTATCAGATTCAGATTCTGTCATTTTAGGTATCATATCTAGGGTGCTCATGTTTTGAATTATTCGTTTATTAACATGACACAATCTAGAATGCCAAATATTAAAATCACAAAGCATATAAGCAGAAGAAGTCACTTTATTAGATTCAACATTCAGTTTAAACATACCCTCACAAGCATAACCCTTTCCCACAAAAGTTCCCTTATAAGTAAGAGTGTACAAATCAGCCCCAATAACTTGAGTGAAACCAGCCTTATTAAGGAGGAAGCCAGAGACCAGATTCTTTCTTATCTCTGGAGTGTGCATAACATCTTTCAGAATTACAGTTTTTCCAGAGGTGAACTTGAGTTCCACGTTTCCAATCCCCGCAACTGTAGTGGTGTGAGAGTCTCCCAACAGCACTTTCTGATTTTCAGCAGCCGTGTATGTAGAGAACATGCCACGATCATAGCAGACATGGCGAGAAGCACCAGTGTCTACCCACCAACCCTCTGATCCACCAACAAGGTGAATCTCAGTAATCATAGCCGTAAGAGGCTCCTCAGTCAGGTTAGCCTGCGGTGCAGAGTTTGGCCTGTTCCGGCACTTTCGTGCCATATGCCCTGGTTTTCCACAGTTGTAACAAAGAAACAACTGTCCAGAGTCATTCTTTTGGGCTGGTTTCTGCTGTCCTTTTGGGTTTCCTTGCGGATTCCCATTCTGTTTGTTGCGCCTGTTCTGATTCTTAAAAGATTTCTGATTTGGTTTCAGAACAGCGGGAGTGGTCTTCTTAGTACTGCTGTTATTCACAATCAGCACCTCTTCTTTCTGGTCTTGCTTGCGTGCTTCCTCCTCAATACGGAGGCGTGTAATCAAACTCTCTAAGGAAAATTCCTTAGTCTTATGTCGCAAAGTGTTCTTAAAATCTTTCCAGCTAGGGGGTAATTTGTCAATGATAACAGCAATTTGAAATTGTTCGTCCAAGACCATACCTTCGGAGATGATCTCATGAGCTATTTTCTGAAGCTCATGAGACTGCATCTCTACCGATCTATCATCAGTCATCTGGTACTTTAGGTAGCGACTTACAGCGTATTTCTTTGCCCCTGCCTCCTCTGTGTCATATTTCTTCTTTAGTGCTTCCCAGATCTCCTTTGCCGTCTTTTCATCTGAGTTATAATAATCATACAGATCATCGCTCAGTCCATTCAGTATGAAATTCTTGCATAAGTAATCCTGTTCAGTCCAGGTCTGCAGTTGCTTTGACTGTTCAGTCCATGATGCCATCTTTGCTGCATCAGTCTCGTCAGGCTTGTCTGGTAGCTGCGGTTTTTCAGCAGTCAGAGCAGCCACCACCTTCCTGATCGTGAGGAAGAACTCCATCTTCTGACGCCAGCGCTTGAAATGCAGACCTTCGAACTTGAAAGGAGCAGCAGTCACCAGAGGGCCGTGAAAAGCAGAGGGAGGAGCAGAATCGTCCATGGTTGAGTTGGAGGCCATTGCTTCAAATTGTTGGAAAACAATGGCTGAGTCGCGGACTAGGTCGCTTTCTTGAAGACGATTCGGCGATTTGGTCAGAGGTGCAAACCAATTCGTTCCTTCGCCGCCGCCTCTGTGATAAAACAGCCTCTAAAATAGTAACTGATTCGCTTGCACAAACAAATCAGTGCAGATTTGCACTTTCGGGAAAAATACTGCTCGAAATTTCTTAGAAGTTTTAATGGCGGCTGAGAAGAAGAGAAAATAAAATTCGGTCTTTTTCTCGTGTCTGTTGAAATAGTATATATAGAACGAGAATTAGGTTTTGGGAGAAAATATCGGATCTGCTAAATTTCGGGGGGATTAATTATTTTACCGTTGCAAAACTTTTCCGTTGCAGAATAAATATCGGTGCACAAAATAATTTTTCCATAAAAAAAACGGTTCGAAAACAACTAAGTTTTATGGTCCAAAAATATAAGTGCCTACACCACAAAGCCCAAGCCCGAACCGAACCGGGCCGGGCCGAGTCGAGTCGGTCGGTCGCGCGCGTGTGTGGTGGTCATGATGCATGGTCTCCCTCCTCACAACAATGCATGTATTGGGAGCCCAAGGCCCCAACATGACTTCTTAGAAACAAGTATAAATCCTTGCCTCTTCCCTATAATCCCATGATGTGGGACTACTCAAACATAGGAGCCATTCATACACTTATTCAATCATTTTTAATAATTCACATAATGTTTGTAAACATTTCCAACACAGTTTTATTAGATGACATGACGCAATGCAAAATTTATGGTACATTAAATTTGAATGACAAATTTTTAATAATTT
This sequence comes from Allium sativum, assembly GCA_030737875.1. NCBI lineage: Eukaryota > Viridiplantae > Streptophyta > Magnoliopsida > Asparagales > Amaryllidaceae > Allium > Allium sativum. The sequence continues at coordinate 740,377,642 of CM060916.1, read as the reverse complement.
CACAGTTTGATGACTTGTATTAATGGTATGTGTATACGTACATTACATAATGAATACAGATGTGGCTGCAAGTTTTCAAACGACATGCTGGCAATTATGAATAACTGAACAGTACATTCTAACTAGAAAAAATTTCTTTACATGTCATAATATCAAAATGGATTTTGCTACCACAACAAAAACAAATTTTTGTTAAATAAATTGTGATTTAAGGGGTCCGAGGAATTCAGGGCTAATATGATATGTAGTCCCTTCTAAAATCATGTTTTCGATGTACTATTTGATTAATAAAAAATAAAAAAACATAGTAGTTTTTGTTTCAAAATATGTGCGAGTGGTAATTGTATAAGAATGCAGAAGTGGGGCTAATGTTCTTAAAGTTAAGCAGAGCAGGAATCGGGAGGCAAAAACTTATTCAATCTGAGATGACTGATACCATTCTCTAACAGTCCTCTCAAGGATGAATTTGTATTCTGGATTTTACCCAACGAATACAAGTAATTAATTTGAACAGAGACCAAGGCGACATTCCATGTACGCACATCCACACTGTCAGAATACTAATGCTGATGAACACTGATAAATCCAGACTGGGAAAATGAATAAACCCTGTGAACCTCTACAGTGAATGGAATAAACTCTGAAAGAAAATCAGACAATAAAGACTAATTCAGAAAATACATGACTTTTATTTTATTTTTTGAAATCAGGTGCCCTTGATTTGTTGGGTGTAGGAGAATACCCTGATTTCGGTTTAGCTGATTTGCTCCCCTATTGCTATACTATCATATCACTAACAGTCGAGTTAAAGGAGCTATGTCCAATTCTTATATGAAGATATTCTTTTGGTAGCTCAGATAAACTGATGAAAGAAGCTTACAGCCAAGAACTGCTATTGTAGTTGTGAATGATTACATTTTCTTATCAAATGAAATATGAAATACGTAGTAATGAATGATATGCAAAGGAACAATATGGTATGAAGCAAGACTTGTAGTGCTAATATGTATTGCCATGTGAGTATCAATTTTTGTAAAAAATAAATAAATTGTAATAAAATATAAAACCCGAACTCACTTATCTAAAGCAAATGGATAGAAATTAATGGATAATGGGCATATGCTCAGCTCATTAATTCTATTTTCCTCTATAAATACAATATGTTCATGTATGGTGTATAATTTTGATGTACAAGTATTATACAAATGATTAATAAAATCATATTTTCTTCAAATTCTATCATGGTATCAAAGCATTCATCCAATTAATAGGAAGAGTGTCTGGACAATAACCCTATCATAATCAGTATCATGGTCTGGCATTAAGTACATTTAGAATTATCTGAAGTTAGAAATGTTAGAAAAATTGCGTCTTTGCGGAAGAAACCGGAATCTTATTCACCCAAATACTTAAAGACGATTCAATGGAAAAACAACACATATATGAAATTACACACACAAATACAACACAAAATATTACACCCAACCATCCTCTTTACTGAATCACAAAAACAAATTTTGTTTACACTTAATGGATCAAAAATTAAAAGTAAACTTCTGTCAAAAAAAAAAAAAATTAAAAGTAAACAAACTACAATTTAATCAATAGCCTTATTCAGAAAAGGAAAAAATATCTAAATAACTAAAACTATTGTTGAAGAAGGAGAATAATGAAGAACGACAGCAAAATCTTGGATCAACTATTTCGGTCTCAGTACCATCCAATTCTAGTACAAATACTCCAAACCTAGATGTTGTTTATATAGGAGAAAACATAAGATCTAGGAAAATACCCAAATTGCCCATGCGAAAAATAAAGAATTTATCTTTAGAAAGACCGAGTCAAAAAACAACAAACCCTTCGATTAAGATGTCTGGTTCCAATTACAAAGGTTTGAAACTACAATCAAACGTCTGGAATCGAAAAACCAAACGTCTGAAAATGAACTCAGGAAACATCTATGAACTCATCCAGACGTCTAGAACCATTTTTCAGACGTTTGGAAGTGCTCATTGCCCGCTTCTCATCCCCCTTTCGTTGCTGCACTACCTCATCTATCACAAATCACTTTCAAATATCATCTTCATCAACATATGTGATTAAATATTTCAAATCACAACACTCCACCTTGATACGAAATCGCATCTTAAGCAAACTTTTAACAACCAACAAACAAATCACCTAGCTCTTTCAACAACCACATACTCCCACTTAAAAACAATTACAAACATAACTCATTACGTGCAAAAGATGCATCTTCGCCTTGAGATGCACCACACACAACTAACGGTCTAAAAACTTTTGTAATACCACAAGGATCTCCATCTTATGGATTTTCCAAATCGACACCTGTCTATTACTTGATTAAAGCTCCTTACTTGATCTCCACCGATCCCTCGAGCACTATCAACATGAAGACTCAAGTCTAAAATATGATCCTCAATCCTACGATCATCAACAACAACCACATTAACCTCGCCACCTTGTTGTGGACTGGGTTCTTCAACTGTCACTCGTCTTTCATAGTCGACCACATATCCGACAAATCTATAAAGGTTTGCTTCCTCCAAGACACCTCTCATCATAACACGACCACCCTTCTTCACTCTCAAAACTCTACCTCGAGTATCAAAAAAGCAACCACAACAATCCAACTGACCGAGAGAAATGAGGTTATGCGAACAAGCAGGGACATATCTAGTTCCAGAGACTTCCCTCACTACACCATCATGCATACGAAACCAGATAGATCCATACTGCAAACAAGTAGCTCTACTACATTGGTCGTCCTAATCATGTCGACAATCTTCTCATAAGAAGAAAAACACTTCACATCCTTACAAATGTGAAAACTAGCTCCCAAATCCATCTTCCAAGGATTAGCTTCACCAAGCAGGACATCACAAGAAGCATCGTTACTGGTACCTTCAGCAAAACCTGCCTTTGCATTATTACTATTGTGGCACCCCACGTCCATTAATGTCACTCATAAAGGGAATGCACTAAGTTTCGTGAAGCGTTATAGGTAAACAGACACTGAATATTACAAGACAAATATATAGAATAATAGCGGAATAAAAACTTTATTTATCATAAGATACCTTGGTCCAAAAACATCACATGTCTGAAACATAAAAGCTCATTAAAACATAAAAGTTACTCTCTTGAACTTCCAAAATATCAGAGTACATAAAAGAAGTAAAATTCCCTAAGAACAAAATATAGCCATAGCTACAAGGATAGGAGCTTGAGCCATACATATCAGCAGCTCCAGCAAAAGTAAGCAGAATCACGGTCAAGCCTGAGTGTTTTTTGCTCCCTGAGAACCTAGGGGGGAGGGGGGACGGAAGAAAGATGGAGAAACAAAAAGAGTCAGACATAAAGTCTAGCGAGTCTAGTTACTTTTAGCCAGTAAATAAATAAAAGTAGCATGACAGACATATAAAGTGGATAAGGGAGATCACTACATAAATGACATGTGTGACAAGATAGACAGGATAAGGTGTATACGCTTCTCTAATGATTACTTTGCACTGTTACTAGTATAACCAGAATGAGATGATCCTTTCCACCACAAGGTGGTAGACTTAGAGCATACGTCCAAATGTACCCTAACCACTACCCTAATCAGTCGGCTCTATACTCCGTAGATACTCTGTGTCGGCTCTATACTCTGTAGATACTCTGTGTCGGCCCTATAGTAGGATGTATCACGTCCAAAAGTGGCAACCCCTCACTGATGTGAACAACCTCATATCTACAGGTGCCACGGTCGTATTATCCCCTCTCCCGGCTCATGCACGCACATGACCTGGTTGGTTTGCGCCATCCACACCGTACTCCACGTTTGGATCTCTTACAATCAGTCAGTAAGCATGCCCCCTCTCCGCCTAGTACGGAGTACTTTGTTTGATACATGCTCCGGGTTACTGACTGGAATGGGTCCCACACAACAAGATACAAGCTCTCCCCTTTGTCTTGTATCCCCAACAGGTTTTCTTCGGTTACGTGTACCAATAGGTGTCTTTAATTACATAACCCTATTATTTCTACAAGTTATGCATACCCTAAAAGGTGTCTTTAATTACATAATTTTATTATTTCCTCTGGTTATGTATACCACTAGGTGTCTTTAATTACATAATCTTATGGGCTTAAGTTTGTGGGCTATATATAAATATTACCCAACCCCTCTAGATTTGCTTAACCCATCCATTATCCAACCAATTTTACTTAACCCTAACTTTAGTTCATAATCATACAATCCCAATGGATTAAATTAGGTTAAGTAGTCCAATTCATTACCATGTCTATTTATGGTTCATAATGGACTAGACCTCCCACATTAGGCCTATAATTTATGGATGCTGGATATGCCGGTAGGGTCCGGGCAGTCTTATTCTACAGTTAGGCCTAACCTCGTGTCTTAGCCCGATTTGTATTTGCGCACTTAGACCTCTCACATTAGGTTCAACATTAGTGGCTGCTGGATATGCCGGTTGGGTCCGGGCAGACTTCCACAATTAATGCAACCTAACCTCGTGTCATAAGTGCCATTACAATTTCTAATTGTTATCCTAGGAATTTATTATTTATATCTATGTTAATTATAGGTTTTGTGCCCCTTTTTCCTAATTATGTCCATAATTGATTTTATGCCAAATTTATTCATATTCATTACTCCAATTAATATTCAAATTTCCAATTATGCCTAAATGTCCAATTATACTCATAATGGGTTATATGTCCAAATTCTCATCAAATTATGCCAAATCTAATATTTTTCCCTCGTCCCCTAACTAATGCATTCGCATATATTTTGCGGCATACCTGGGCTAGAAAGTAGCCTAGGCATATACAGTAAAAAGGGAAAGGTGATGGGAAATGTGACAATAGTGATCATTCTAACAAAGGTGACATGAACATATATACTGGCATAGACATGTTTTGGCATAATAAGGTGGCCATAAAAATAGATCTAGCATAATTATAATGTGGACATAAAAATAGATCTAACATAATTAGGATGACATAGTATCATGTTTAGATCTAAATATGGATTCACATGTCTAATTTATAACATATCTAAACTAACCACAGTATGACAGGTGCAAGGTGATTTGCATAAAGAATTAGATCTAACCAATGTTGTAACTGTCCAAATTAATAGATTTACATTAACCACAATATAGTTACAAATCAAGATCCACAAAGGCGACATAATCGAATAACCACAATTGAATTAGATCTAAAGAAGTAGATCTATCATGACATAGTATAAGATTTAACAATAACATAGATTCATAGTTTACAACATATCCAAATCACAGTCTTTCACAATTTACTTTTATTCATTTAAACCTAAAAGTAACCAACTCATAGTGTTTGGACTGTTACGAAGATAGAAAAGAAGTTGGTGTTGAATCTATGCTTGAATCTTAGAATTTGATTTGCAGAAGATGAATATAGTTTATCTACTGACAGCATCTGGCCTCTATTGCATTTCAGGATAGAAAAAAGTGAAAATGGACCTTTGTTTATAGCTGCTAGCCTCCAAACCGACTTGCCACCTTAGCCCTAGCGGTATCGACACCCTTGTAGGTGGGTCGACCCATGGATCGGCACCTCCCTAGGGGGGTTGACCCCCTAGAGCAGGAAATTTTCCGCCCATTCTGTTTTCACGTGATTTCGAATTTTGAACCCTTTCTGGATAAGGTGCTGACTCATATCTGACTCCTATATGACTCATACGTGTGTGTGTGTGTGTATTCTTTCTGTGCGTGTACAAACTTAAAACCCTCATAACTTCTCCATACGGTGTCCGTTTTACGCAAACCAAACGTCTACCTTGACCAGAATTTTGAGACGCACGCAATGGCCCAATCTGTTTTCCTTAATTCTGAATATTAAATTAATTATTATTTAATTTATCCTATTTAATGTTAACAAAATTACGGGGTGTTACATTCTCCCCTACTTAAAGGATTTCGTCCCCGAAATCTCCAAGTTGAGAAGAATGCATATCCTACCATCCATCATCCATAAATCACTGGAATCCATTGTCCTTAAAGATTTCTAATGCTTATATGAATATATGCAAAAGTGTGTGTATATGTCCTAACACTAATGCGAAAATCAGGCGGTCTACTGATTCAGTTGACCTCCTTAATATATACAGTTTTATAGGAATTGATTTACCATCAGGTAAACCGATAAAAATGAAGTTATAAATTTTATTTGTAACTAAGGATGATTTTTTTTTTTAAAATATATTATTTTAAAGGGATGTCTATTTAGAAGGGAAATAAATGTTATTATTCATTATTTAAGGTTTGAAATAAATTATTAAATGGTTTTATAATGGAAATTCTAATGTTATAAACAAATGGGATTATATTAAAAGTGATTATTATTTATTTAATAATAATCAAAGTAAATGAGATTTATTTAAATTAATTATATTTTTAATAAATTTAAATGGAAAGACAAATTGGATTTCATTAACAAATTAATAATGTTTAAGTTGATCAAGTCAACCAAGTTAACCAAAATTGAATATTAAATTAGTTTATTAATTTAGTTGAATTAGATGAAGATGAAGTAAACATTTTATAAATGTTGATATTTGGTTATTATTTATTTAATAATAATCAAAGTGGTAAATCTTGGGATCTAAAATGTATTAATGGAGAGTTATTAAAATATAAGTCCTATTTATAATTAATAAATTTTAAAAACAAATTATATTAATACAAATACAAGTTAAGTATAAATTCAAGTTTTAATTTAATTCTTATTGAAATTCTATTTGATTAGATTTGTAAAATCCAAGTTTATCGAAGTTGTTATAAAACCCAAGTAAGATATGATCGAGACGAGTTATTAGAAATGGTTTATGAATGAAATAAGAACCCAAGATGTAAAGTTAAAGAATTGGAATCTAATTGGAAATCGGTTAAGTTAAATGATTTTCTGGGTATTGATCTGATGTTGGTTTCGGCCTTCGGGGTTGATATTGAGATGATTAATTTCTTATTGATTTACGATTGGGGATCGATGAAGGCATGAAATGGAAATCAAAACCCCAAGTTTGAATTAAAATGGCAAGATGAGTTATTAAGTTACGGTCTAAACTCGCTATATTAATGGGAGATGAAGTTTATCAAGATGTAACTAAATGGGTTTGAAATAAGCTTATTAGAGTTTATGAAGTTTTCTATTTATAATAGAATTAAGATTTGTGTATATAATGTTTTAAATGACCGTAAAGTTAATAGAAGATGTTAATAATAGTTTACTTAAATTAAGTAAACTCCTTAATATTGAAGTAAGATTTCCAAAAGGAAGTGTGATATTAAAACTATTTTTTAATCGAATGGTAAATGGAATATGTGGAATATCGGTGAAATGAGATTTTGTTAATAAACTCATATCTATTTTAAAGATAAGAATGTTGTTGACTCAAGGTCTGAAAGATAATGCTATACCCCAACTTGAACGACTTCAAGATTATCCAGGAATCATATTAGTTTAGAAACGAGAGTGGATGAGAGAAATAAAGTTAGAATTTCGATAAATGGTATTATAAAATAAAGTTGAAATATTTTAAGTTGAATAAGATGATTTTGAATATAATAATATTTTTGAAATAAGATATAAAAAGCTTTGTTTCAAATATTGTAAGTTTTAAAGGTTCTTATTTACGAATTGAAATTTATAAAAGGCCAAGTGATGCTAAGTACCGAACCAGTAGACTCATTTTATTTTTATGGTTGAATGGCTGTTCATTTTGATCATTAAATAACCGACTATCAAAATCTGGCCCATATGATTGTTGGTATGGGAAGACCGGGATCGAATTTATATTCAGAAAACCATTCCGACCAACAAATACGTGAATGTTGAAGATATCAGACGATGATCAAATTGGAGCATTGAAGACCGTTGATCTTCATAAAGTGGAAGAATTACTCAAAATCTCTGACTTGCAATCAGAGACACACTGTGATTCTATCATGGTTGGAATCGACGGATTACAAGGACTGCTCGCTACTGATCTATAGGGTGATTCCTAGGATACAGTAGGAGGGTGCCTTTGGTTTGTCCAGTCCTAGGACAACTTGTATGGACGGGTGTCTGACAGAGTATTTCCAAGGGATTACGTACGTTGATTTCTTCAAACATACTATAGTTGGTGGCGATGAAGGGCACTTCTCTTAGCTTAACTACTAGAGTATTTTTGTGGATGTCAATTAGTGATTTTCTGATGGATCTGATGATGCGGCATTCAAAGTGAATGATGGTCAGATGTTCTGAAAAACTAATTTAAACCTCAAGCCTCATCAACTAGGAAATGACAAAAATCGGACAGGCAACATGGCTAAGTGGGTAGCACCTATTAGGGTGTTTTGTCACCATCTAGAGAATATTCATATTTGTAACTTCTTTCCATTTCTGTATCTCCCAAGAAAACGGTAGCTGCGCAGCCGTTAGGTGACAATATATTCGATACACTCAAGAGAAATGAGTGGTTGGTCATATATGGGTCGGGTTGCAAGACGTTCTTATTGAACCCAGTGTATTTCTCTTTAGAGATACATTATCGGCAGGTGGTTACATACCTTATCATAGTCGGAATCCAATCTACAATAAGAGCCCGCGGTTTTGATTGTATATTATGTACGTGGAGCGTGAGATGCAAGCGTTCTGCTAGATTGATATTTATTTGTATTTAGACATTATTATAATATCATAAAAATATCGTTTTCAAAAATGTTTTGGGTTATCGTAAGGTAAAAACCGTCCGTATTTATGTGTGGATTTGGTCTTGCGATTATCCTTTTCTTTCCAAAATATTTTGAACTTTAAAATCAAGTTGGATGATACCCCTCAAAACTTGGCGAGTTTTCCCACTCTGGTTCAGCAGACTGAACCGGTGTTTGGAATGCTCGGGTTAGGCCAGGTTGTACATGTTCAGGTTATTAGACACTACGAAGTTTAGAAGACGTGCTGGAGGAGTTCAGACGTATTAGTATTTATTCTGCTGTGTATTGTATATGAGGACGGATTATTATAACTGGAATTTTTTTACAGGACATTGGTTTCAAAATATAAGTTTCCAGGCCTTCATATATATACTGCATTTTTTTCCTTCTTTTCACTTTCGCACCGCATCTCTTTATCAATAAAAATAATTCGGCCATCGCATCGTATTTTTTTAGAGACTATATCTCGAAATCGAAAAAGAAAAGTTTCCGCTATGTTATTTTCTTCAAGGCCGCATCCCTACTTCCAATTGAAGAAACCGATGTGTTGATTTTAACGTCAGATTATTGATTTCAGTTAAATTCGATTATCGATTCAAAGTTTTTGATTATTGGTTTCACGTAATGTCAGATTATTGATTTTAACATCATATTTTATAGTCAAATTATCAATTCGATTAATAATTCAATTATCAATTCTTTTCAGATTATCAGTTCGTTCCCATTTGTCATGCTATTTTCGATTACTTTGTACATAATATTGTTTTTGGTTGGCTGTTTTCTATTTTGGCAATAGAAAGACGAATATTGCAGATGGCCATAGGTACACGTGATAAACTTTTTTTTTTGTTAATGCAATTTTGGTGTAATGATAAATAGTTTTATCTTTTTTTTGTTTTTTTTATAGTAGTGTTCCAACTGAAGTGTTCTGACTGTCATCAATTTTAACAAAAACAATTTTGGTATTAGCCTGATCTGGTCATGTCCTTTAATCTGGGATTTGTATTGATACGTGTATTCTTTTTCATATATATGTACAATGTTTTATTGATTGATGCATATGCATGCTTGAACTATGAAAGATTCGTTGAAACTATTCATGTAATTGGTTGGTTACCTGGTTTTTATAGTGGTCGTTCAATTGACCATGCTCTTGCACTTGCGCTTTGCTCGGATCTTAGTTTCTGTTGCGTTTGTTTGTATAAGAGCCAATCTATTAGCTAGTAGGAGAAAGCAATGATTAGTTTCTAATGTAAATTGTGTGGAGTTCATCTAAGTAAGTTTTCTTTCACCTGAAACATGTGGGCATGCGTTAAACAAGTACTGTTAGCATCACATATTGGATTTAGTAGTCAAATAGTTTTAATTGCAAGGCCTTGTGTTTATGATCACATACTGGCTGCCTTGATTGATATTCAACTACCTTGTAAATATTCATTTTCTTGTGCTAATGAGCCTATCCTTCTACCCTCGTGCATTTGCCTAGAAACGACATTTATATTTTCCTGAAAAAGATAATAGTACTTATCTTTATCTTAAAAAGATAAAAGTATTTTTCTTTGTCGGAAAAAGATAAAAATATATTTGTTGTATATTCATAAGTTATTACTCTAGAACAAATTAATACACGCTAACTTTATAGCAAATTTATATATTAGTTGTATATTTGCCAGTTAGCTAACATGGCAACAAACGCTAAAACTAATACATGCTATTTTCTAACTATTTTCCTTACAACTTCTATCATTTTACATTGAACAGCTTGCAATAACATTTTTTTATACAATGCACTGCTACAATAATTACATGGTACACTGCAGGGAGAATTTCGAGTCCATAATTTCCAATCCTCACAAACAGTTTATCACACAACAAATTAGCAGTCCAGGACAAGCATCAAATTAGAAAACCACAAATATTTTGCTTAAAACAAATTCAAAAATTTGAGTGAATACAAGTTGCTTGATCAACATCTTATTAGACAATGCACGACCACAATAATTATGCAGTACATTACATATGATGACCGCTAATCTTACAAAGAGAAATTCTGCTTTCGAAAATTACATTATTTCCTATAAGAGACTAGCATCAACATTTTAAACAAATCCAAAAAATATTTTGATCATAGTCCACATAAAAAAAGCAAATAAACCAAAATCCAATAGCTAACAAATAGGCTTACTAAAAATAAAACAAAAGGATGTAGTTTTAAAGTTCAACAAAATACAACTAAAAAAATTTCAGAAATCAAAACCAGCCATAAATCCTAGAGTTCTAAGAAAAAAAATTCATTCAGTTACTCATTTTTAAGAATGTTATCCAATGATATCATTTCAAGCACTTCCAAATCCTTCTCATCATCAGAGAACTGAGACTGACCAAACTAAAATTACATTAACCAAAACTGAAATATTATTTGGAACTACAAATAAATTCCTATATCAAACTAAAATTATCCGTTTATTAAAATCCCCAAGTGTTCAGCAGTACTGAACTCATCCTTGAAGTATCCAGTAGAGCTACAAACAAATAAATCCATGACGTCTTTATATGCAAGCCTTTAAGTTGAAGAGCAGAATTTATCCACTATCTAGCAATATGGCTCATCTTGTAAGATTGCAGATACGTAATTTGCTCTTAGATTGTCAACATCTTCCTGTGAAATGCTTGAAATAAGATTTCTTCCTTATGCTAAATTTCTTAAGTTCATGATGACAAATAGTTCACAGTCATATCTGTTGCAAGAAGAAAAAATTTGGGGAATTAAATGAGAATAAAAAGTGTTAATAATATCATTTTAACAGAGAAAAACTAGGGGGGAAATGTGTTCATTATATCTGTGTTGTGCAAGTCTATGTGTTGCAAGAATGAAACAAAAAAATAAATGCCTGATAAATCAACTAGTAACAAGTTTGAGTTATTATGAGTAGAAAATAAAGCTTATTTTTATAATAAGCTGAAAATTTTGAAGACATTTGAAGTCTAAAATTGTATATGATCAAACCGGAATACAAAGTTTGAATTGTATGGTTCACATGTGCAAAGTGCATAACAGGTAGAGCATTGAAATCACAAATAGCATGCAAACAATTAGTTTTAGCGAAACTAGCCAAGCTAGAATAAGGGTGTTGTGCATGCATAGTGTCACTGTGCATAACACCACCCGACAGAGCAGTGAACTGAGAAGTAATGGAGTACCCGGCCACACAGTCGGACAGACCAGCGGATTGAGATTTGCTAACAGTGGCCGAAGGAAATGCTTGTAGATATATGGACACAAGTATTAAGAAAATTCAAGGGTTGTAGAGGAACCCGTTGGCAAAGTCACCGTATTTTGCATAATTCAAACAACATGAACATAAAAATTATTGTTACAATGACTGGCCAGAGAATCCAAGTGGTTGAGTATGTTGGAATATAATTTGAAATGGTTTTTTGGCAAGCCATTAAAGATTGAAGATTTTTAGAAAGGTTTTAATGTTGAAAGGATAATTATTCATTAATTAGGAAAAGATAATTATTCATTAATGAGAGGTTTTAATGTTGCAAATCTAGAAAGATGTATTGTATGTTATAAATAAGAGTTTGTCTCATTTGTATGTATGAAGGAAGAATTAAGAAAAGAAAAGAGTAATAAAGCAATTAAAAGTTTTCCTCTTTACCAAATATTACTTTTTCTCATTAATCTATTCCTCTTCCTCCTCAAAAATTCTAACAAAGTGGTATCAGAGCAATTAAAATAGCTAACAAAGTGGTATCAGAGCCAAGTTCGTGAAGGTGTGATAAAATGTCAAACAGTGGAATGTTTTTCCTCCAATATCCTCGTCTCACAAAAGAAAATTATGAAAAATGGTGCCTTCGAATGAAAGCTATACTTGGCGGACAAGATGTATGGGAGATCGTAGACAAAGGCTACGACAAGCCAGAAAATGAAACTGTGTTGTCTCGAGCAGAGAAGGAAGCATTAGCAAACATGAAGGGGAAAGATCAATATGCACTTAGCCTCATCCATCAATGTTTGGATGATTCAATGTTTGAAATAGTAATCGATGCAGCCACTTCAAAAGAAGCCTGGGAAATTTTGGAAAAATCTTTCCAAGGAGTTGACAAAGTAAAGAAAGTTAAGCTTCAATCGCTAAGGAGTGATTTTGAAGTCATGAAGATGAGTGAATCCGAATCGACTTCGGATTACTTTACAAGGGTGAATGCGAATGTGAATCAGTCAAGAGGCTATGGAGAAAAAATTGTTGATGTTCGAGTGGCGGAGAAGAAGTTAAAAGCTGAAGAGGAGCAGATGAGAGAGAAAGCCGCTAAAGAAGAAATCGAGGAGAAAGTCGTGGAAGAATATGAAGTAGAAGTAGAAGATGACGTAAAAGAAGAGAAAGAAGAAGTCGGTGACCAGAATAAAGCGAATGAAAAATTTATTGATGCGGAGGAGGAAAATGGTGACAAAATTGCTGATGTAAACCTCAAAGAGGATTTAAAAATTGAGAATGGTGAAAAGAATAAAGACATGATAGATGAATGGATAATCGAAGCAGAAGAGGACGTAAAGGATGGCATGGAGATAAAGGACGTTGAAGAAAGTTACAGTGAAATAGAAGAAGTTGCAGAAACAAAAGACAAAGGAGATAATAAAAATAAGGATATCAAGATGAGTGACCCTGACGATGCTGAGGTCGATGATGATTCAATAAAAAAGGATGCTTGCGAAAATGCGAAGAAGGCAGAAGAATGTAAAGGAGGTCCTGATGGTGTTCTTAATGTGATCTCTGGTTTTGGCTCCACAACTAGTGCAGCCTTTGCTAGTCACATGGATGTTAATGAGCTTGCTCATGTTGCATTGTTCTTTAATCAGGGACAATATTATTGTGCTGGTTCTCATACTTTTATGCATGAAAAAATATACGATGAGTTCATGGAAAAGTCAAAAGCTCGTGGTTTGAGTCATGTAGTCAGTGATCCTTTTAAGAAAGGTGATAACAAAAGAGATGGAAATAAAGAAGTCAAAGAAATTCAATATACTGTTAGAGATTTCAAGTACAAGAAAAATTTGGAAGTTACGAAAGAATGGAAAGATGACTTATATGACTCATTCAAAGTTAATGACACCAGAATTAAATGGAAGCTAGAGCACACACTTTTTGGAACATCTTGTGCGAATGGAGGAGGACAAAAAGAACGGAGCTTTGCAACAAGGATTCGAGAAATCATGTTAAAGATCTTCATGGTGAAAAAGAAGAGAAGAAAAAGGAAAGCTTGGATAATTTCTTTATTTCTGCCAAAACACGTGAGATTGAAGATTTTCGAAGAATGAGAGCTATGCTTGGAGTAAGAAAGGAAATTTCAAATTAGGAGGGAGTGTTGGAATATAATTTGAAATGGTTTTTTGGCAAGCCATTAAAGATTGATGATTTTTAGAAAGGTTTTAATGTTGAAAGGATAATTATTCATTAATTAGGAAAAGATAATTATTCATTAATGAGAGGTTTTAATGTTGTAAATCTAGAAAGATGTATTGTATGTTATAAATAAGAGTTTGTCTCATTTGTATGTATGAACGAAGAATTAAGAAAAGAAAAGAGTAATAAAAGCAATTTAAAAGTTTTCCTCTTTACCAAATATTACTTTTTCTCATTAATCTATTCCTCTTTCTCCTCAAAAATTCTAACAAAGTGGTATCAGAGCAATTAAAATAGCTAACAGAGTATTAATGGTAAGCTGGGATAGGATCGGAGTATGATCGGATGGCGGACGAGTTCTTAGTGCATATTCGGTAGAAACACATTAATAATCTAAAAAAGAAGTAAATGTATTAAGACATGTATTCTATAATGATTATCATAACAATTGTAGTATGTTTTCGTATAAAAATTTATTGATTATCAAGAATGATAAATATATTTATCATTCTTATTAATTCCTTTACTACTAAAAAATGTTGACAAATTAAAAGAATAAATGTGTAAAAAATATGTTTTCTTAAGTAGTTTAACAACATTTTAAAGTAAAAAACTAATTTGTACGTATGGTTTTGTATAAAAGGCATTAGTCATCTAAAAAGATAACCACACTTATCCTTTTTGTATTTCTTTTATCACAATAAAAAGACATTAATTATTTTATAATGTAAATGTGTTAAAACATCATATGCATAATAATTTCATAAAATTAAAAAAAAGGATAATATGGATATTTTATTATATATAAAACATCTAGTTTATTAATTGTAACTATATTATTAATGAGAAGACTAACATTATTAAAAGATAAATTCATTTACTTGTTTCAACAAATGATAAATATGTTAATTATTTTGAGAAAATTCATACTTATGTAAATATTTTTTTACTTAAAAATGTCTAAAATTTAAAAATTTATATAGAACAAAAGTATTTTGTTAGTATAAATAAATGAAAAAGCAATTACTATTTTTAAACAAAAGGTAATGGTATCCCTTAAAGATATTTTGGTTTTAATGTAATAGATATTTGACAACTATATAGTATACAATGTAAAAAAATTGATAAATATATTTAAAATGTTAAATTGTTTAAATGAGAAATCAATATATTACTATACCTTAATACTTCAATAAAGTTTTAAATAAGAAGTTAATGTGTTTATGTTTTTGTATAAAAATACAATATCTCTTTAAAAAGATAATCTTTTTTATCTTTTTAAAATACTTCAATTCTAGCTTCAAAAATATTTGTTCCTTAAAAATTGTGTTTAAACGTTTTTTTTCTTAATAATTTAACATATACTTTTATATAAAAAGCCAACTTGTATGTATGATGTGTAAAGACAATAATCATTCAAAAGGATAATTCTTCTTACCATTTTCTTCTATGTCATTGTAAATTGATTAAAAAGATATGTCTTTTTGTTTAGGGAAAGTCTAAATGGACACAAAATTAAACATACAAAATCTAAGCCATTAGAATTCCCCTTGAGTAACACCTTACACATAAAGACAAACAAATCTTGTGGTCCAGATTTTATGTACACAAATTTGTATCTAATTTTGTGTCTCAATAGGGTTTCCCGTTTGTTAATTGTTCTTGGTACTTATTCTAAAACAAAAATGTTTTAAAACATCTAATGCATAAAAAAACAGTATTTTTAGTAGAAGACTAACATTTATATCCATTATGTAGAAAAAATATAGTATTTTTAGTTGAAGACTAACATTTATATCCACTATGTAAAAAAAAAAATCAATTGTTTAAAAGAAAAAAAATCAATTGTTTAAAATGATAAATCTATTTAAAAGGATAATTCTATTTAAAAAGATAATTCTATTTATCTTTTTCTGCTTTGTTGATATACACGTAAATGTGTATATTTTATCCGCATATTTATATTATTTTATCTTTTAAATAATTGATATTGTGTATTTATAGCTGTGTTTTCAGATTGTTGACAAGAATCATGGTTTAGAGCATTTGATGAATAAAGCATGAAGAATTTGCTGAAAAAGAGTGAAGTTAAAATTACTTAAGCTTGAACAGTTTAAAGCTTGAAGAACAGTTGCAAATAGAGTTTAATTGGGTAGATTTGGCTCACTAAAGACTCATATTGTGTTCACATTGGCTCAATTGCAGACCATTTCACTCATGTAGCGTTCACACTGGCTCACTTACAAGGCCTCTTACTCTACAACCCCGTTCACACTATCTTATGTGTTATTTGGGCTAATTCTTTAGTCCCACTTTGTGGAATTTGCCAAGTACCTTTGTCATATCAGCTATAAATACACTTTATCTCATTCATTGTAAAACACACTTAGTTTTATTCTGTAATCCTTTGCTTGGAATAAAACTCTTCTTTCTCTCTTCTATTTAGTTTTTATTTGCATTTTATTTATGTTCATGTCTGTTATTTTCTTTTTATTTTCTTTTCTTTTAGCTATGTCTAGCTAATCCTCTTTGATTAGGGGGTGATGACGCTAATAGATATGATTCAATATGAATCACATAGCCAAAAGATTAGAACTTCATGTATGTAGATCTAGATTTGAACTAAGGGTTAGATCTGAACCTTCATACCCTGTGTCGTTTAAGAGCTGTGCTCCTTCACAGGGTATATTCGAGTTCGATCTAACACTTATCAGATTTAGATTTAATATTTAGGGTTTTAGAGATAAAATAGTGAATCTGTCCTGAAAGCCTATGGTTGTTTAAGAGCTGAGCTCCTGCATAGGCTATACTTGTTGTTATTTACATATTTGTTTCTAGAAATCTAATTATAGTTGATTCATGTTTGTGACAGAAACATGAATTAGATCTGTATTTATTCGATTGGTTATTGATGAATATTAATCTAATCTATGTCATTATCCCCTAATTACTTTCTTTTTTGTTAAAAACTCTCTTTTTGTTTATTTTCTGTTAATTTTCAATCAATCAAAATTCGGGAATAACTTGATTGGATTTACTAGTTTAAATATTTTTGGTCCCAGAGTTCGACACCCTCTACAACAATCCTTGTTGTTTAGGAAAGCCGAACGGATTTTACAGTTGTTTACAACTGTATAATTTGTTCGCAAACATTTGTCATTAAAAATTAATTAAAATGATATATCTATTTATCATTATATCTTAATATGAAATAAAATAGTAAAATTTTAGATCAAAAAGCACATGTGTAAATTACTTATTACGTGCATAAAATACTATAACTTTTTGCGTGTAAGATTGTAAATCGTCTAGTTAAAAAAAAACTATTTGTTTAGAAAGATAAATTTATTTATCTTTCTCGTCTACTACTTTGATATTACTAAGAAAACACAATAATACAAATGATAAACATATTAAAAAAATGATTGTTTAATACTCTAACAAAATTTTAAGTAAAAAGCTAATGTTTGATTGTTTATATTTAAAAATACAACATCTTTTTAATTGGATAAACTTGTTTGTCTTTTTAAACTACTTTAATTCTAGCTTGAAAAACATTAACAGTTTAAAAACATAATTGTGTTTAAACATTTCTTCCTTAATAATTTAAGGATACTTTTGTATTAAAAAAAACCACGTTGTATGTATGATTTTGTGTACAGACAATAGTCATGTAAAAAGATAATTCTATTTATCTTTTTCTGCATTATCACTATAAATTGTTTGAAATGATAATCTATTTATCACTATACCTTAATATGATAAAAAAACAGCAAAATTTTAGATTAGAAAATACATGTGAAAATTACTTATTATGCGCATAAACGACTAACTTTTTGCATGAAGATTGCAGATCTTATAGTAAAAATCTAATGTTTATATTTTTCTGTATAAAAATACAATATTTGTTAAAAAAAGATAAATTTATTTATCTTTTTTGACAACTCCGATTGTAGCTTAAAAAATATTAACAATTCAAAAAGATAATTGTGTTAAAACATTTCTTTCTTAATAATTTAACAATACTTTTATGTTAAAAACTAACTTGTATGTATGATTTTGTGTAAAGATAGTTCTCGACTAAAAATATAATTCTTATTATCTTTCTCTTATTTGTTTGGGTTGGTTGGCTATGAACATCACAAAATGAATTATTTTGATGTCTTATATTAAAACATTGCTTTCCATCGAAATTTATAAATATGCATTGTGTTCTTTGATCAGCTTTGCATGAACTTCTTGTTCTCATGTTTTACTGCATATAAATAACATTTTTATGCATAGTAATATCATAATGTACAAAAATTAATAAACAAGAATAGGATCACAATAAAATTAAATACAACTGACTTTAATTCCTTTTTAAATGATTAGGAAAAAAAATGGTTTAATTTCTTTGTACGCAGCACATGAAACAAACTAGTTTTAAACAGAAATAGCATTACAGTACATAAATTTATGCTCCTTTGTAGCACATAAAACTTTACGTTCAAGTTTTTCTCAACTGAAATTTAATTTCCTTTGTAGTGGATAAATTTAATTTCTTTGTAGCAGTATTTTCCACTGTTAAAACAGCAGCTTAGCCACCCTGTAGCTGCAACCGAACTGTTATATACTTTTTGTTCTTTTTTTCTTCTTCTATGCACACAGCACCACACACACACACACACACACTCATGCATAGACAAGCACTTGCTGCTGCTAATGCAGCAGTTCTCCCTTAGTAGCAGCCATAATGCTGCTGCACCTACTTTTTTTTTTTTTTTAGTTTCCATTGTTTTTCTAAATGGACCTATTTCTAGTGGAAGATCTACCAAGCATCCAATGTAATAGTAAATATCAATTTTCATGGTAAATCATTATACTTCTCAATTTAAAGACAATTCCCATTACTGAAACCCAAAATCACTAATGAATTTTAGCACAAAACACAATTTAAAGTTTATAATCGCAAAGCATATTGGATACACAAAATCACTAATGAATTTTAGCAAAAAACACAATTTAAAGTTTATAATCGCAAAGCACGTTGGATACACATTCAAAATAAATGTATTAAATCATCCAACACGTAGTTATTATTGAATAAATGTTAATAAAAAGCTATCTTATTTAATAATTTAAGATTACTTATTTAGTAATTTAAAAATAATGCAAAAAGATAACTTGGTTGTATGATTTTCTGTAAAGACATTACTCGCTTAAAAAGATAATTCTAGTTATCTTTTTGTTAATTATACTTGGTACTTAATCTAAAACACAGACGTGTTAAAACAACTAATCCATAAAAGTATTATAACAATTTTATTAGAATACTAATATTTATATCCATTATGTAGAAAAGTTACACCAATTGTTTAAAATAATAAATCTATTATCTTTTTGGTGTATTGTGTTTAAAATAAGCATTTAAAACAAATAAATATGTATAGCTAGACAAAATTTCAGTTTAAAAAAACATGAATAACTTCATACGTTATCATGTCAAGCAATACATAATATACGAATAGGAAAAAATGTCAATTGTTTAAAAGAATAAATTTTGTTTATCTTTTATGGTACAATACATCCCACTTTCAAACATGCATGTACCACAATTGAGTCCACACCTACCTTTCAATTGACATCTTCATCTAAGGTCTTATTTTCCCCTAAGTCCTCATCTTTCAACTGTAATATACCACTCTCGTTTTCTCCAAAAAAATACAAAAAGTGCCCACTGCTATAAACAATATCGATGATACTCAATAAGAAACATAGATTGGTTTTGCTAATGAGTTACATGTTTATCATACGACATCTGAGCAGAACCAAGAGTTTAGCTCAATCAGTCTAAATTCTGATATTTCAAGTAATACTAATTATGAAACTCATACTAATAGTAATTTAGAGCTTCCTATTGCTTTGAGGAAAGAAGAAAGATCTTGCACACGACATCCTATTCAGATATTTGTTTCTTATGGAGATATGCTACGTCAATATAGAGTGCCTGCTATTAATGTGCCTACTGTTGAAATTAGTAATAATATCATGAAGCTCTAGGAAAGCCTGAATGGAGAGCTGCTATCAAAGGGGAGATTAAAGCTCTTAAAAAATGAACTATGAAAATTAACAGATTTGCTCGATGGGAAACGTGTCGTAAGGTGCAAATGGGTTTCCAGTATCAAGTATAAGCCGAATGAAAGTATAGATCGCTACAAAGCAAAATTAGCGGTTAAGAGTTTTACTCAAACCAACGAAATTGATTATTAGAAGTTTTCTGCTCTAGCTGCCAAATTAAATACTGCTTGGGACCTTCGGTTCTACATAGTTGCAAATCTAGATTGGTATTTACATCAATTTGATTCCAAAAATGCTTTCCTAAAGAAATTAAATCAAAAAAGGAGGAAAAGCGGGCTAGGGTTTATGCCTGCTGTAGAGATGAAATCAATTAACATAGAAATCAATTGCTACAGTGAACAATTATTGTAGTGATGAAGTGAGATGAAATCGTGCTACAGCCGACGGTTGTTGTAGAGTTGCATAAAAAATGAGGTTGAGCTACGTGAAAGGAAGCTGAGGTTGAGCCGCGTGAAAGGAAGAAACAGAATGAATAGGGTTGTAGAGGATACGAAGTAAACAAAAAAGAGAAATATCCTAGAAACTTATTTTTTAAACAGCATGCCCTGGAAACTAATTACCTAGTATAATTTGTCACCAAAACATACGCAACCCTTATTATAATTGTCCAGATTGTCTTGATAGATGTACTCTGATTGCAAGTATTATTTCAATTTTTCAATAAAGATTTATTTCTATATTATATTTATACCACTGCGATGTGAGGCTCTGATTCTGATGTGACTATTTCTTTCTCTCTTATCTCACCCTCTAATTTCTTTCTTGGACGTTATGGATTTTCGGTACTCGAGTTTGGACATGGGATGTATTGGTGTCGAAAATTTGAGCATCGAATTTCCTGGATCGTTATAGGTGAAGCACCATATTTTGCACTACCTATTTCAAAAAAAGGTTTTGCAGATTCTTTGTTACTTTACATAGTACTCAAAAGTTTTCTTTAGAAAATGTTTATAAAAACTTAATCTTATTTAAAAATAATATAGTGAGAAGGGTCCCACTAGTGTGCATGGACGGTTCGTAAAGGTTTGAGGAAATTTTGAAAAGATGTTACAAGTGATTACTGCTAGATAGAAAGAGGTAAAAAGTTAATTTAAAACTTGCATAATTTAAGGGAAAAGGATAATAGGGAAATTAATAGGGGAAGAAGTAAGTTGGCATTTTTATATGTAAATTTATGACATGGTTCGTAATTAATAGAAATCCGTTTTAGCACCCCGTGAGGAAATAGGAAAGTTTTCTTTTAGTAGAGATTTGCATTTTAATGTAGCGTTCTATTTTAGAAAAATAGAATTCCCCTTACGGGAAATCGCGGATTGTACCGAGGACAAGACGAATCAGAACACAAGCAGAAGAACATTTCATTGCTTATTACAACAATTCCATCAGAAAACAACAATATACATAGTATGAATAAATATTACACATCAGAAAAATATCAGAGATTCAATTTACATTACATAGCAGCGGAAAATAATACAATGCACAACTGAAAGAGATATACAGATACAGAGCTTTTCGGATATCGTTCCAGCTATAAATCGGGATCTTGTGAATATAAATCTGCAAAACCAAAACTACTAGTTGCCCGTGTCAAAATAAGGGCACCTAGAGTTTAGGTTAAAACAATAAACTCCAGGTCAGTCATGTGACTGGTGTGAGAACTCAAACAGTTATGTAAAAATTTATTTTAAAGTTAGGTAAATCAAGGGACCACGCCGTATAACACGGAACGGGTTTCTGAATACCAGTGCATAAAACAACAGCGCAATGCTAAATAAAGAAAAATGAAGCTATTGTAAGACCCAGGTCCCATCACACAATGCAACACAAGATGGAGGATAGGATTTTACCTTATAATAGCCAAAGAATGCTTGATACGTTAAAACAAATCATTTGATACTATTATAAGTGCATAGTGTATAAAACAACTTCAAATATAAATTATCAATCCTAGCCGACATGGGTACCATATATCATGTTGCCATACGAGGCTCTACAATCAAAATCTCAAATGTCATGTATTGGAGATTGGATTTCCATCTGTGAACTGAGGCAAATGATAGTCCTCACCGATTTGAGAGCCTCTAGCCCGCTCCTCAAGAACAGCCGCAACTGCCCCTTGGATCGTCAGGGCCGGTCCACCGATGTGGATTATAATGCTTGAACACTACGTTTCCCCGCCTTTTGGGGTGTAAATGAGCCAAATGACTCCATCGGCTCCACATAGTCACCGATATATCTGAGGCGCCTCGCAATCCAACAACCACACAGGTGAAAATAATATAAATGTCAGGGCTGGTAGGTCACTGACACCACCCTAGCTAGAAGGAAATGCATGCCCTCCCTAATGTCCTCTCCCGTTTCTGGTTCACAACCGGGGTGTGAGGCTCGCGAATTAACGTTACACAAAGCTATGCCACACAGGCGGTGCTTTGATCATCAACCACAAGACTTTGCTTTTCAACAAAAGCCTTGATCATTTGCCACTTAGGCATGCCACACAGGCATTCACACCATGCGACTGATGTCTATTGGTATACAACCTCTGGTCCTGTACGTCTCAGAGAAGGGTGAAGTAAGGGAATGAATTCCCCTTCACCGGGCAGATGTATATTTAATAGAGATCAATCAACACAGAGCAAAATCCAATGTCAGACACATAGTCCATACAAGTTCGTTCTAGGTCTGAACGAAACCGGAGGCACCTTGTACCTCGCATATCCATCGATATCTAAGTACGTCTGGACGATCACCAACTGATTCCCTCCTCTCGGGTGTACAGAACAATCAAGATCATCAGTAATTATCCAAACGATGTGAAGACCTCTGGTTTTCGACCACCGTCTTCATCCTCGACACCACGTCGAATCAGTTATTCAGAATGGGATAAACCCGGTCTTTCTGAATAACTCGCGTATATAATAAACAAGTGTTACACAAACCCAACATACGCCTCATTCCAATTCAGAATGTTCTTTTATTCAAATATTCTTATACTTTGG
Organism: Allium sativum; assembly: GCA_030737875.1. NCBI lineage: Eukaryota > Viridiplantae > Streptophyta > Magnoliopsida > Asparagales > Amaryllidaceae > Allium > Allium sativum. Next base: position 740,354,350 of record CM060916.1, on the reverse strand, counting down.
GAAAGGTTCCCTTTAATTTTATCAAAGATAAATTCTTTAAATTTATTCTTTAATCTTCTTTTGAATATCAATTCAAACCAAATTATGGTTTATCCAAACTAGTCGGGATTAACGAACCTTACCGAAGTAATCATTTATTTCATTTCCCAATCTCAACATATTCATCCCATGAAGTAAAACTAGTCATACTTCATATATAACACCACGGTGTTATCGGTAAATTCAATTACCATTTCACGTTTAAATCTAATTAAAGATTTAACTATCGCCTAGAGCAAAACTGGTGATACTCCATTCTCGATCATTTCAATCTAATTAAAGATTCATTAAAACTCCACTTGGTTTTAGTCTTCCCAAAAATCAATATTAATGATTGTTTAACTTGGGAAATCATATCCTGTCTTTAACTGGGTTAAAGAACCAATGTATTTTAAAACACGGTTCACGATAAACCTAAAATCACATTTTATTCCATCAGGCTTTAACCGTAAATTAGAAAATGAACAATTCCCTAAGTAATAACCCTGAAGGCCGAAACCAACATCAGATCAATACCCAAGAAACCATTCAACTTAACTAATTTTCAGTTAGTTTCTGATTTTCTTAACTTCGTTCGGTCTAAGAACGGTATTATTGAAGATACCGTTCACGACAACCCAAAATCACATTCCATTAATTATCGGGTTAAAGAACAAGTGTTATTTAAAACACCGTTCACGATAAACCCAAAAATCAATTCAAATTCAATTCCAATTAAATACCATTTAATTGGTATACTTCATTAAATCTAAATAAAAAGATTTAATCTTTTTCTCAACTGGTTTTAAGAACAGTGTAAATGACGACACCATTCACGACAAACCCAAATCCCATTTGATATTAAATACAAGGCTCTGAATAGAAAATATATCGGCTTATATTCAATATCAAATTCTACGACCAACAAATATCGTATTGGAAATAACGATATAAATATATCTTTCAAATTCCCATAACAATATCCGCATAATCACAAAATCCAACATCGAAATATTCCAAAGACAATTTCGATTCAAATCCATTTCCACTTTATATATTGGAAATTCTGGTTATTTTCATAACCATTTCAAATCCACTTTATTTATTTTAAAAATAAATGAGATTATAATTCTAGTTCAAAACTAGTTCATTTCGATAAAAATCTATTTTTATCTTTTCAAATTTGGAATTTTTCATCCTAATTCTTCACAAATCATTCCTTATGATTTTACACAAATTATTACTATTTTTAATAATTTTATCAAGGCTCGTACAGTCGATTTCCATCAATGGCCATCGAACTGCGCTTACAGCGATCTTTTCCAAATTTGATTTGGACATAATTCCAAATCCAATTGTTGGATTTCAAATCTCTAATATACGTTAGAAAGCTCTTTTCGATACAAACCCAACGATTTCGGTTTTAGGAGAATCCGACAGTCGGATCTCCTGTAACATCCATTCGAAGTCAATGTTCGAAATTCGCGAACCGCCGTAGTGCGTTCTATTCAGGCCATTATATTATATAATATATATATATATATATATATATTCGTCGATTTCCTTTAAAAACGTATTTTATAAATCATTTTAAATTCATTTTCAAAACGATTTCAACTTAATATTTAATTTCAAATCAAAATTGAATATTCCATATCATCGATATATAAACGATAGTATTTTCAAAATATTATATTTTGAAATCAATTCCTTTTCGATATTCATTATAAAAATGAATAAAATCGATAAAGATATCGTTCACGTCAAAATGGCGCATATCTAATAAACACGACTTTATATATTTCAATAACCTCGTTATTCTATTCAACAAATGAATATTTTTTCAACACATGAATCTATATTTTTCAACACATGAATATTCTCAACACATGAGTATTGTCAACACATGACTATTTTTGTTATTTAATATATTTTATAAAATTATGATTTCTATCGTTTAATTCTTAATCAGACTCCAACGGTAAATTAGTAACAGAACGATTCCCTAAGTATTAACCCCGAAGGCCGAAACCAACATCAGATGAATACCCAGGAAACCACTCATCTTAACTAATTTCCAGTTAGTTTCTAATTTTGTATATGATAAAGATGTGAATTTTATTGTTAAAATATTTCGTTCAACACATGATAAGTTTCAATGAGTATCGTCAACATATGACTATTTATTCTATTCAACACATGAATCTTTATTTTATAATATTCTTTATTTTCCCAATTGAATGAGGCCCAATCAATTACTTTATAATGTTAATTATATGGATTCCATACAACACATGTATACAATAGCAACGATAAATAATCAACCATCATCCAAAGTGCACCACACAACTGCATAAGCATTAAACATAAATAATTAACGCTTACACAGTCTGTCAAACTATCGATTGACATACAACTAAACAATTGGGATTAGTGTATGCCAAATATCATCCCAACACCCATGTGGGGTTTCAATCCATAAACACTGAATATTATTTGTGCAGTTGGGCGATGTGTAAAATTTATCGCTCCAATCAATATCAGTCAAATGGGTGTACATAAGCAAATCGTCAGATTTGTTTATAAATATTTATTTTATATACATGTTAAAAATTATATTTCTAACTATAAAATATTTATTCATTCCACATCACACAATAAAATTTCACAACACATCAATCAAACAAACAAGTCATCCATCGTCTGTGGACGACGAGTGTCGGGTGCTGCTAAGCACCGTCTACATCCTAGTATATATTTCAAACTAGAAATTAAAATAAAAGTGAGGAGTTCTCACCTTTGGAATCCACTCCGCCTTTCTCTATTTTTGAACGGTTCGGATATGACCAAAATTCCAGCGCGACCTTTTCCCGCTGTTCATGTACAAAAATTACATTTTTATTATGATGTTTATTTTTAAAAATCATATTTTTACAATGATACTTCATATATAAAAATCATATATTTTTACAACGCTTCTTTCTATATAAAAATCAAATCTTTATTCTTCCTATAATATAAAAATCATATTTTTATTCTTTCTATAATATAAAAATCAAATCTTTATTCTTCATATAATATAAAAATCATATTTTTATTCTTTCTATAATATAAAAATCTAATCTTTCTATCGCTAATGAATATATATAAAAATCACATTTTTATTGTGTTACTTCATGTTTAAAAATCGAATTTTTTATGATTTTTTTTAATTAAACCACCCTCGTAATTAAAAATTAAACCCTTCTATTTCTAAAAATTGAACATTTTCGAAACTAAAATCTAATCTTCATAAGATAAAAATCTAGTTTTCATACGATTGAAAAATCTAATCTTTTCCGATTTAAAAATCTTATCTCTTTATAATTTCAAAATCTAATCTTTATATTAATGGAAGATCTAATTATATCATTAAAGAAAAATCAAATTTTTTTCTATGTTAAAAATCAAAGCTTTTTATCCTATGTAAATAAATAAAAATCGTATTTTTTTCTCTTTATAAAAATCCAATCTTTTCCCATATAAAAATTCTATCTTTATTATCATATAAATCCCCTTTTTATTAAAATAGAAATCATATTTTTCATTAACACAAAAATCAGATAAGTAAATAAAAAACCAAAGCTATGGATAAAAAACTCTTACTGGTTTCAGCGAGAGAGGGGGGGCGCACCATCGTCTGAGGTCGGAGGATGGCCACTGGCGTGGTGGTGTCGGATTTGGGGTTCCTCTTCCTGGGGTTTCGTGCGAGATTGGCGGAAGGAGGCGTGGAACGGGGGAGAGAGGAGGTGCGAGAGGAGGAAGGGGTCGTGGGTTGGTGACGCGGCCTGGGGAAGCGGAGGCGCCGTCTTCTACGATCGAATTTTTTCTTTTTTTTTGTTCATATTCGGTTGAATGGGAGAGAGAAGTGAGGGAGAGAGAGATAGAGGGATAGGTGAGGATATATATATTATAAATATTTAATTTATTTTAATCCATGAAAAAGTAACTTTTTCTTTTGATCTCAGAGTCGAACCGAATGACTGTCGCCTCTAGCGTAATACCGCCATTCCGAACATAATGGGCTATGTCCGGTAAGCTAATTCTGCTGTTACGACCAGTCTTCGTCAAAATCAAAATATAGAACATTATATTTTGAGTTTGAACGCACATTCTAATTTACCGGGGCCACATACGGACTCTAAAAATTCCCGAAAAATATTTTCTAGCTTCGTATTGACGATACAGTCCTACTAAAACTAATTTCATCAAATTCCGAGACCGTTTGAAAAATGGCCATTTTCTGGTCGATCGAAATTGACTGAAACTGTCAAAACACGTTTATTTTCACCACGCTCACATATTGGTTCAGAAAATTATAAATTTTTAAACCTAGCAATAACTCGACATCCCGGATCTAACAAAAGTGGTTTCGTCGAAAACAGATGTCGTTTGCAAAATTTCCATTTTTAAGGGTTATATTTTCCATAGCGACTATTCTGAATTTTCAACTGGGCATGACATTTTATTCCCGCTATGAAATTTCAATTTTTCAGATTCGTTGGAAAGATATTCTCAAATAGATCCTAATATTTTTCGTTTTGCCAAAATCCGATTTATTTTGAATCCTGTACATTTAATTGAACTTTGAAATCGAATTTTCAAACTACCACGCCATTTTCAATTCCTTTTATAACTAAAATAAAATATTTATATTCTAACGACGATCTATATAAATATATACATTCTAATTCTGTTCAAAATAAATTTCTCGTCATTATTATTTAAAATAATTCATTTTAAATATTCAAAATTCATTAAAATTGCCAAAATAAAAAAATTAAATTGGCTCAGATTTCCGGGTTATTACAATCTCCCCCACTTAAAACTTTTCGTCCTCGAAAAGGAACGAAGCCGAAAGTTGTTTTACAAACCAACTCAACTTTCATTATTTCCATTACGGCTTAAGTTCTTCAACTTTTCAGTTTCTAAGAACTTTTCAAATTTTTCAAAAATTTGGCTAACACCCTAAATTTTCGAAAAATTTCGCCATAACATCCCCGGCACCAGGAGCTTCAGGATATTTCAAATAACCTCCCATGGCCCTTACCAATCCAAAAGAAAAAGCCAAGCGGCTCATAAAATCCTCAAAAAACCCAAGAAATACAATAAACATGTACCTATTTATCGGGCAAGCAATTTTATTCCTCTTTTATAGCCTCCTTGCTATGACCTGTTTAATGTAAGTACATGTATATGTGTGCAAATGCGACAAATTTTCAATACAATTCACTATTTGGTTCAATTTGGCTAAAGGTTCAACATTTAATTAATCAAAACAGTAATCAAACAACACAACCATCAATCAATTTGTTGATTATCATTTCAAATTCATAACTTTGATATATAGTCTAAAATCACATTTTTGGTGCCAAATCACAACAATATATTCTAACTATATTTTGGTTCTCACACCGGTCAATTGGAAATATATAGATATCCCACTTTCGACACTCGAATATAAACACTAATGGTGGCGCGCCATCATCAGAATCAGGCCCGGGCGACTAGAGTGTGATTCTATATCTATCGAATATATTTGAGGCTTCAGTACACATGGATCAGACGTATACTAAAATATCTATATACTTGATTGTCCAAATCAATTTAAAATAAATATTCAAATATTAATAATAAAGTTTAAATTTTCAAAACAAAATTTGTTTTCAAATTTGATGTTAAAAACCTCACTCTTCACACTCGTTCTAGGATACTACTGATCCCATTTCTAACGAGTCATTCCCATTGGATATTACTAAGCCAATCTCTAATGAATTCTTTCGTATGGTTCTAAGGCGTCTTGTTCTATGAGCTCTATAAACCAAAGCTCTGATACCAAGCTGTAACGACCCGAAATCCCACTTACGGGAAATCGCGGATTGTACTGAGGGCAAGACGAATCAGAACACAAACAGAAGAACATTTCATTGCTTATTACAACAATTCCATCAGAAAAACAATAATATACAGAGTATGAATAAATATTACACATCAGAAAAATATCAGAGATTCAATTTACATTACATAGCAGCGGAAAATAATACAATACACAACCGAAAGAGATATACGGATACAGAGCTTTTCAGATATCGTTCCAGCTGTAAATCAGGATCCAGTGAATATGAATCTGCAAAACCAAAACTACTAGCTGCCCATGTCAAAATAAGGGCACCCAGAGTTTAGGTTAAAACAATAAACTCCAGATCAGTCATGTGACTGGTGTGAGAACTAAAACAATTTTTTAAAACTTTATTTTAAAGTTAGTTAAATCAAGGGACCACGCCGTATAACACGGAACGGGTTTCCTCCCAAGAATACCAGTGCATAAAACAACAACGCAATGATGAATAAAGAACAATGAAGTTATTATAAGACCCATGTCCCATCCCACAATGCAACATAAGTCGGAGGATAAGGTTTTACCTTATAATAGCCAAAGAACGCTTGATACGTTAAAACAAATCATTTGATACTATTATAAGTTCATAGTGTATAAAACAACTTCAAATATAATTGTATCAATCCTAGGCGGCATGGGCACCATATATCATGTCGCCATACGAGGCTCTACAATCAAAACTGCAAATGTCACGTATTGGAGATTGGATTTCCATCTGTGAACCGAGGCAAAAGATAGTCCTCACCGATTCGAGAGCCTTTAGCCCGCCCCTCAGGAATAGCTGCAACTGCCCCTTGGATCGTCAGGGCCGGTCCATCGATGTGGATTATAATGCCTGGACATTGCGTTTCCCCACCCTTTGGGGCGTAAATGAGCCAATTGACTCCATCGGCTCCACATAGTAACTGATATATCTGAGGCGCCTCGTAATCCAACAACCACACATGTGAAAATAATATAAATGTCAGGGCTGGTAGGTCACTAACACCACCTTAGGGAAACGCATGCCCTCCCTGATGTCCTCTCCCGTTTCTGGTTCACAGCCGGGGTGTGAGGCTCACGAATTAACGTTACACAAAGCTATGCCACATAGGCGGTGCTTTGATCATCAACCATAAGACTTTGCTTTCCAACAAAAGCCTTGATCATTTGCCACTTAGGCATGCCACACAGGCAATTCACACCATGAGATTGATGTCTATCAATATACAACCTCTGATCCCGTACGCCTCAGAGAAGGGTGAAATAAGGGAATGAATTCCTCTTCACCAGGCAGACGTATATTTAATAGAGATCAATCAACACAGAGCAAAATCCAACGTCAGACACACAGTCCATACAAGTTCGTTCTGGGTCTGAACGAAACCGGAGGCACCTTGTACCTCGCATATCCATCAATTTCCAAGTACGTCTGGACGATCACCAACTGATTCCCTCCTCTCGGGTGTACAACCCAATCGAGATCATCAGTAATTATCCAAACGATGTGAAGATCTCCAGTCTTCGACCACCGTCTTCATCCTCGGAACCACGTCGAATCAGTTATTCAGAATGGGATAAACCCGGTCTTTCTGAATAACTCGCGTATATAATAAACAAGTGTTACACAAACCCAACATACGCCTCATTCCAATTCAGAATGTTCTTTTATTCAAATATTCTTATACTTTGGGAAAGGTTCCCCTTAATTTTATCAAAGATAGATTCTTTAAATTTATTCTTTAATCTTCTTTTGAATATCAATTCAAACCAAATTATGGTTTATCCAAACTAGTTGGGATTAACGAACCTTACCGAAGTAATCATTTATTTCATTTTCCAATCCCAATCTATTCATCCCATGAAGTAAAGCTGGTCATACTTCATATCTAACACCACGGTGTTATCGGTATATTCAATTACCATTTCACGTTCAAATCTAATTAAAGACTTAACTATCGCCTAGAGCAAAACTGGTGATACTCCATTCTCGATCATTTCATACTAATTAAAGATTCATTAAAACTCCACTTAGTTTTAATCTTCCCAAAAATCAATAGTAATGATTGTTTAACTTGGGAAATCATATCCTGTCATTAACTAGGTTAAAGAACCAATGTATTTTAAAACACGCTTCATGATAAACCCAAAATCACATTATATTCCATCAGCCTTTAACCCTAAATTAGAAAGAGAACAATTCCCTAAGTAATAACCCCGAAGGCCGAAACCAACATCAGATCAATACCCAAGAAACCATTCAACTTAACTAATCTTCAGATAGTTTCTGATTTTCTTAACTCCGTTTAGTCTAAGAACAGTATTATTGAAGATACGGTTCACGACAACCCAAAATCACATTCCATTAATTATCGGGTTAAAGAACAAGTGTCATTTAAAACACCGTTCACGATAAACCCAAAAATCAATTCAAATTCAATTCCAATTAAATACCATTTAATTGGTATACTTCATTAAATCTAAATAAAAACATTTAATCTTTTTCTCAACTGGGTTTAAGAACAGCGTAAATGAAGATACCATTCACAACAAACCCAAATCCCATTTGATATTAAATACAAGGCTCTGAATAGAAAATATATCGTCTTATATTCAATATCAAATTCTACGACCAACAAATATCGTATTGGAAATATTGATATAAATATATCTTTCAAATTCCCATAACAATATCTGCATAATCACGAAATCCAACATCGAAATATTCCAAAGACAATTTCGATTCAAATCCATTTCCACTTTATATATAGGAAATTCTGGTTATTTTCAAAACCATTTCAAATCCACTTCATTTATTTTAAAAATAAATGGGATTATAATTCTAGTTCAAAACTAGTTCATTTCGATAAAAATCTAATTTTATCTTTTAAAATTTGGAATTTTTCATCCCAATTCTTCAAAAATCATTTCTTATGATTTTACACAAATTATTACTATTTTCAATAATTTTATCGAGGCTCGTACAGTCGATTTCCATCAACGGCCATCGAACCGCACTTACAGTGACCTTTTCCAAATTTGATTTGGACATAATTCCAAATCCAAACGTTAGATTTCAAATCTCTAATATTCATTAGAAAGCTCTTTTTGATATGAACTCAACTGTTCCGGTTTTAGGAGAATCCGACGGTCGGATCTCCCTTAACGTCCATTCGAAGTCAATGGTCAAAATTCGCGAACAGCGCGACATGTTCTATTCAGGCTATTATATATATATATATATATATATATATATATCATCGATTTCCTTTTAAAATGTATTTTATAAATCGTTTTAAATTCGTTTTCAAAACGATTTCAACTTCATATTCAATTTCAAATCAAAATAGAACATTCCATATCATCGATATATATAAACGATAGTATTTTCAAAATATTATATTTTGAAATCAATTCCTTTTCGATATTCATTATAAAAATGAATAAAATCGATATAGATAGCGTTCACGTCAAAATGGCGCATATCTAATCAACATGGCTTTATATATTTCAATAATTTCGTTATTCTATTCAACAAATGAATATTTTCTTCAACACATGAATATTCCCAACACATGAGTATTGTCAACACATGACTACTTTTGTTATTTAATATATTTTATAAAATTATGATTTCTATCATTTAATTCTTAATCAGACTCCAACCGTAAATTAGTAACAGAACGATTCCCTAAGTATTAACCCCGAAGGCCGAAACCAACATCAGATCAATACCAGGAAACCACTCATCTTAACTAGTTTCCAATTAGTGTCTAATTTTATATATGATAAAGATGTGAATTTTATTATTAAAATAATTCGTTCAACACATGATAAGTTTCAACACATGAATATTCTCAACACATGAGTATCGTCAACATATGACTATTTATTCTATTCAACACATGAATCTTTATTTTATAATATTCTTTATTTTCCCAATTGGAATGAGGCCCAATCAATTACCATATAATGTTAATTATATGGATTCCATACAACACATGTATATGATAGCAACGATAAATAATCAACCATCATCCAAAGTGCACCACACAACTGCATAAGCACTAAACATAAATAATTGATTCTTACACAGTCTGTCAACCTATCGATTGACATACAACTAAACAATTGGGATTAGTGTACGCCAAATATCATCCCAACACCCGTGTGGGGTTTCAATCCACAAACACTGAATATTATTTGTGCAGTCGGGCGATGTGTAAAATTTATCGTCCCAATCAATATCAGTCAAATGGGTGTACATAAACAAATCATCCGATTTGTTTATAAATATTTATTTTATATACATGTTAAAAATTATATTTCTAACTATAAAATATTTATTCATTCCACATCACACAATAATATTTCACAACACATCAATCAAACAAACAACTCATCCATGGTCTGTGGACGACGGGTGTCGGGTGCTGCTAAGCACCGTCTACATCCTAGTATATATTTCAAACTAGAAATTAAAATAAAAGTGAGGTGTTCTCACCTTTGGAATCCACATCGCCATTCTCTATTTCTGAACGGTTCGGATATGCCCAAAATTCCAGTGCGACCTTTTCCCGCTGTTCACATATAAAAATCACATTTTTATTATGAAGTTTATTTTTAAAAATCATATTTTTATAATGACACTTAGCATATAAAAATCATATATTTTTACAATGCTTCTTTCTATATAAAAATCAAACCTTTATTTTTCCTATAATATAAAAATCATATTTTTATTCTATCTATAATATAAAAATTAAATCTTTATTCTTCCTATAATATAAAAGTCATATTTTTATTCTTCCTATAATATAAAAATCAAATCTTTCTATCGCTAATGAATATATATAAAAATCACATTTTTATTGCGTTACTTTATATAGAAAAATCGAATTTTTTATGGTTTTTTAAAAATTAAACCTCACTTGTAATTAAAAATTAAACCCTTCTGTTTCTAAAAATTGAACCTTTTCGAAACTAAAATCTAATCTTCATAAGATAAAAATCTAGTTTTCGTACGATTAAAAAATCTAATCTTTTCCGATTTAAAAATCTTATCTTTTTATAATTTCAAAATCTTATCTTTATATTAATGAAAGATCTAATTATATAATTAAAGAAAAATCAAATTTTTTTCTATGTTAAAAATCAAAGCTTTTTATCCTATGTAAATAAATAAAAATCGTATTTTTTTTCTCTTTATAAAAATCCAACCTTTTCCCATATAAAATTTCTATCTTTATTATCATATAAATCCCCTTTTTATTAACATAGAAATCATATTTTACATTAACACAAAAATCATATAAGTAAATAAAAAAACAAAGCTATAGATAAAAAAAAACTCTTACTGGTTTCAGCGAGAGAAGGGGGTGCACCATCGTCTGAGTTTAGAGGATGGCCGCTAGCGTGGTGGTCTCGGGTGTGGGATTTGGGGTACCTCTGCCTAGGGTTTCGTGCGAGATTGGCGGAAGGAGGCGTAGAACAGGGGGAGAGAAGAGGTGCGAGAGGAGGAGGGGGTCTGGGTTGGTGGCGCGGCCTGGGGAGGCGGAGGCGCCGTCTTCTGCGATTGAATTATTTCTTTTCTTTTTTTATTCCTATTCGATTGAACGAGAGAGAGAAGTGAGGGGGAGAGAGAGGGATAGGTGATGATATATATATATATATATATACATATATATATTATAAATATTTAATTTATTTTAATCCATGAAAAAGTAACTTTTTCTTTCGAACTCAGAGTCAAACCCAACGACAGTCGCCTCTAGCGTAATACCCCCACTCCGAACACAATGGGATATGTCTGGTAAGCCAATTTTGCTATTACGATCAGTCTTCGTCAAAATCAAAATATAGAACATTATATTTTGAGTTTGAACGCACATTCTAATTTACCAGGGCCACATACGGCCTCTAAAAATTCCCAAAAAATATTTTCTAGCTTCGTATTGACGATAGGGTCCTAACAAAACTCTGAGACCATTTGAAAAATCGCCATTTTCTGGTCGATCGAAATTGACTAAAACTGTCAAAACACGTTTACTTTCGCCACGCTCACATATTGCTTCAGAAAATTATGAATTTTGAAACCTAGCAAAAACTCGACTTCCCAGATCCAACAAAAGTGGTTTCGTCGAAAACAGAGGTCGTTTGCAAAATTTCCATTTTTAAGGGCTATATTTTCCATAGCGACTATTCTGAATTTTCAACTGGGCATAACTTTTTATTCCCGCTATGAAATTTCAATTTTTCGGATTCACTGGAAAGATATTCTCAAATAGATCCTAATATTTTTCGTTATGCCAAAATACGGTTTATTTTGAATCCTGTACATTCAATTGAATTTTGAAATCAAATTTTCAAACTACCGCGCCATTTTCAATTCCTTTTACAATTAAAATAAAATATTTATATTCTAACGACGATCTGTATAAATATACACGTTTTAATTCTATTCAAAATAAATTTATCGTCGTCATTATTTAAAATAATTCATTTTAAATATTCAAAATTCATTAAAATTGCCAAAATAAAAAATTTAAATTGGCTCAGATTTCTGGGTTATTACAGAATAGTTTAGTGGGATATTTTCTTCCCAGTTGTTTGTTGTGATTGCTAGGTAAGTATAAAAGTATCGGATATTACGAATAAAAATGAAGATAAAAGATGAACAACTAGAAAAAACAAACAAAGATGACAACTGCAAAAATAGAGAACAATAAAAGAAAATGAATTCTTCCAAGTAAGCTTGGAAAACTGAAAAGAAATATTTCTTAGGTAAACTGTGCTTGGAATAGAAAATAGGAATTTTTGTAAGATTAACCATAGGTTTCCAAGTATGGGGAAAAAGTGCGTAAAAGTTGATGGATAATATGTAATTTTCCATTTTTACCCCTTTCTAACATAAGAAATCGAATTCAGAAAATTAGATTTTTCTGAAATTCGTAAATCTAAAGTTGGTTGGTAGGACTTGGATGCAAAAATTGGATGAACTACACTCTTACTCTGTAAGGGTGTAGGAAAATGGATGAAAAAGTATTTTTGATTTTCAAAATATTGCATTCATATAGAAATTGCCAGTATATTTAGGATGTCTGCATCAAGTTCTTAAAAGATTTTCAACAAAATTTGCATTCATATAGGAGGTATCGCTTAGGCATTCATTGCATTCATGTACTTTTGTGTTGTGTTACACTTTGCACTAGTGCACAAATGGTTGCAAAATTAGATGTACACATTAGGCCTGTCAATTTCCTATGTGACCCGAACCCAACCAGAAACCCACATGGAAATAAGTAGGTTAACCCAATCCGTTTAGTTAGCGGGTCATTTTTGGGCAACCCAAATGTGATTCGTTTATAAACAGGTGGGTTTAGAGTTGACCCGCTAACCCGATTTTGACCGCCAAACCCGATTATATGTTGTATCTCTTCCATACTATTAGTCTTTTATGTATGTTGTTAATGTCAATCTTTTCTGTATGCAGTATTCAGTATGCTTATATTTTCTTATGTAACTTGTTATATTTTACTAATTTATTCTTGTATGTTGTTAATTATATTTTATAACAATTGTATCTCTTCCATACCGTTAGTCTTTTATCTATGCAATATGATTATATATTCTTACGTATGGTGAATGATTTTTGGACATGGTGATTTCATGCTTTATATATATGCTTCCTGTTGGTGATTTTGTAACTTGTTGCATGTTGGTGATTTTGTAACTTTTTTTATGTTGGTGATTATATAGTAGTGTTGCATGTTTGTCATTTGTTTCTTTTGTCGTTCATATTAGTGGGAAATATTTATCAACGGGTCAAACGGGTAAACCCAACACAACCCGACACGACCCGTGTTTAGTTAAACGGGTTACACGGGTCCGGTTTGGTTAACCTGTTTATAAATGGGTCAGGTTAGGGTTGGGAAAAAATGACCCGTTTAATAAACAGGTTGACCTAACCCGTTTATAAATCAACCCAAACCCGACTTAACCCAACCCGACACGACCCATTGACAGGCCTAGTAGACATGATGGTTGTACATTTTGAGATGAATTACTTTATTTTAACTTACCAAATTTCATGTATGAGATTTCTTAATGCATGGGGGAATGTAACACCCCGCATTTTAAATTAGATAATAATTTAAATTCGTAAAATTTATGAATTTGGTCACGGAACTAGCACCATTGCGTCCGTTCCAATTTTCTGATCAATTTAGATCTATGGATTGAACAAAATAGACTTAAGACGAAGAAGATATCATTAAATGAAGTTTCAAAATAAATATGAAAAAGAAGAAATAAGAGAAACACACATAAAACTAATAATTTTCAATGTTCTAATTTTGTGGGAAAAAAGTAGTGTGGTTCAGCGGTTGAGCAGTTACCCTCCAAGTTGTAGCACGTCAGTTCAAATCCAACCAACATCATGATTTTAAATTTTAAGAGGGCTAACCAAAAGGATGCATGTTCTAAGAGAAAAGCAATGTGTATGTAAATATATAAATAAAATACTTATGAGATCAAAATGTGCATAAAAGGAAAGATTATATATATGTATGTGTGTGTGTATGTATATATATGCATGTGCATGTGTATGTGTGTATATATATAGACATAAAATTCAAAAATAAACGCGCAATTAATTTAAATAACTAAGAAATAAATTACAGGATAATGTTGCTTTAATTTTGAAATTTTATGAAGTTGTGCATAAATATATGCGCATAGATTTAAAATACGAAATTTGAACGTATACTAAAAAAAAAAGTTAATAAAAGCGAATTAATAGGAATATCATAAAAAATTTAAAGATTGACACACATGTGAGCACACACACACATGTAGATAAATTTAAAATGAAAATTCATAGGTATAGGAATAATGTGAGTTATGAATGGTATAAAATCAAGAAATAAAAGGAGTTTTAATGACGCTAATTAAGCAATGCTCTATTTTAAATTGGATATGCACATATTGATGTTACATATTTGAAATTGAAATAGATTGCACGTTAAAAATAGCAGAAGATTTAATAAAAATGAGAATAGAAACAAACGCTAAAATAATTTTAATAGAACTGAAAGAAATAAATGTGCAATAAATAGGAATTAGAAGAATTATTAATGCGCACATTGATTACGCATTTAAAATTTGATGCACATTAGAACAGAAAGAAAAAATAGAAAATGGATAACAAATATAACGTTAAGAATTTCTTTATTTTAAATCATACAGAGGCGGCTCTTCTGAGCGCCTATAAATAAACCGGTAGAACTTAGCCTCCAAATCAAATTTTCTGAGAGGACGCTAGAGTTCTGCCATTTCTTTACACCTCCAAATTCTTCAGAAAATAAATATATTTTCGTTATAGGATTTCAGATTCAAGATTTGTAGAAGAAGATTGTAGATCTAAGCTATAGATACCCAGATACACTGTCCAGACAAATATATGAATCCGAGTTGAAAAGAAAATAAGAAATTCAAATCAGATCCAAAATGTTAGAGTGCTAATCTCAGGTGAGTGAGTTTAAATTATATTTTCCAATAATGGTATTATGTATAGTTTGATGCATGTTGGAATTTATAATAAGTTCTTCTTCTTTTTCCCTCTTATGCATTAGAATATATAGTTTAAGTTAGATTTAGTTAATTGAATAAAATTAGTTTTGCGCAACATGAATAAAATTGTGGTTATGTGCAAAATAAAAGATTTGTGGTTTTGCGCAAAATAATTAAATTGTGCTTAGGCGCAACTTTATTTGAATTGTGGTTACGAGCAATGTAATTGAATGTGGCTAGGCAGAAATTAAGTTAATTGTGGTTCTATGCAAATTAATGGGAATTGTAATGAAAAGGGGAAACATGATGATTTGGGACTAAATGAACGAATTATGCCGAAAGTGAAAGGGAAATTTGAAAGTAGGTAAACTTGGTAAGGCTTACTAAATCAATGTGACAAAGATTAATATGACATAAACAAGGTTATATACAACAAATTTGTAGCAGAAAGGGTAAGTTTGAGAATTTTCATGTTATTTCTAAGAAATAATGTTTCAGATTTAAAATGGAAATAATGCATAATTTTTAGGGAGTGAAAGAAAAATTGGTATAAACCCAATTGTGTCCAATTTTACTTTAGTTATGCAAAACAAAAGGGGAAGATAAATTAGAGACAAGAATTAATGTACAACAACTTAGGAAACTAGTAATTGCTTAGATTAATTGGTTCGGAAAAAGGGATATAAATCCGTGTATTAGTGCGAAATAATTTTTCCGTATTACGCACTGTTCAATAGCCTAAAAATAATGCTTTGCAATTATGAGTTTCCATTGTGGTAATTCCCTTAAGCTGTGGAAATAGTTTTTTCATAGTTTTATTAACCAATCGATTAGGAATAAGTCTAATTTCCTAAAGAATAAATTGTAAAGATGGAAAAAGGGTAATATTAGTGAAAGGTATTATGTAGGGAAAAAGAAATAAGTAACTGATGAAGTATAAAATGAAAGGGGAATGTAACCTATTATAATAAATCATATAAGACGGAATTGTAATATGATAGGTAGGTTTGTCTTAGGGACAAGTAGGATTGTAACATACATGTTATAATTAAAAGATGAAATGGAAAATAAGAGACTTATTATAAATGAACATTGTCTACGAGGAATAAGTTTAATAAGCAAGACTCACAATTATATTTGTGGTAATATTATAACACGAGCTTATAATTAATGGAAAATAATAGAGTAGGCTTATAATTAATAAACTTTTATTTAAGGAATTAAGTTTAATGAATATAATAATAAGCAGTGGTCCATTACGGCAGTAAAAGTTGATTAGGGAAGATAAGCGGCCAACTAAAGCTAATAAACAAATAACTTGAATCCAGGTAAACAAGTGAATGTTTAAGTTAACCAGCAGTCATAAGTAAACATGCGCGTAGTTAAAGATTAGACATAGGGTCTAATAATGTAATGATGATATACACTTAGACCAGTCCGTGAATATATGGGATGAAGAGCTCAACTGGAAAGATCATTGTGGATGCCTAGAGGTATGAGAGGAGCACGTCCAGCTTATTATTTGACGGGACAGGAAGGAAGTGCGGGTCTTCTTGGGGACGTGAGGATACTTCGAGATAACCCTTTGTGGTGGGCCAATGAAGCCGCACCGACAGAGGCATGGTCTATACGGTACCATCAATTGAGTATGCCTTGACTGTGTTTTTTATGGTGGGCATCTAAGCACTTATCAGGATGACCTTAGGATGATTCGATGGTTGCCTTAAGTGGGTGGCTTCATCGTGAAGACCCAACAAAGGATAGCAGGTCGTTAGATACATGTCATCATCTGTCGGAGCATGTGCGAGAAAGACTGGAGCTAAGCCAAGAGGCCAATGACCTTTTAATATCAGGTCATTGGATAAAGGACCACATGTTTGTTTAGATTGGATGGTAGGGTGGTCATT
Source organism: Allium sativum (assembly GCA_030737875.1). NCBI lineage: Eukaryota > Viridiplantae > Streptophyta > Magnoliopsida > Asparagales > Amaryllidaceae > Allium > Allium sativum. The sequence goes on along the minus strand of CM060916.1, from coordinate 740,336,938 downwards.
TAGTACTTCGAATAGTCGTTTATTAGTAGGGGTAGGCTGGGTGGGGCCTCAGTGAGCCACCGGAAGAGACAAACCTATCTTTGGATATTTCTATTGTAGGGCTAATGAGGTTGTCCTTTGTAGATATGTGCAGAGCCCCAGACTGAGTTCCATGGAGTTACTCAGGGATTTAGACGCCATTGTGGCGCAGTAGTAGAGGCATAATCGCTTTCGCAATGTAGCCTTGTACGCTTATGTGGCGTAGCGTTGGAGGTCCATTATGTTTTTGTAGTACAACGATGGGGACCACTTTAGGAGGGTACTATGGGGAGTATCTCAATATATTAGGAATATAGCTACATATATATTATGTATTAGGTTAATCTACTCGGGAATAGATGGGTACGGTTTATATGGAAAAATCAAAAGTATGTAGTGTTATTTGTAGAAAGTATAATTTGTCCATTCACCAGAACTTTTGTTCTGACCCCTCCTCATAACAAACTCGCGTGTTTGGTAGGTGGTTGAGATTCTGTAGCTTAGAGACGTACTTGTTAGATAGTGTCTTTAAATTGGCAAGTGTTTACCTGCTATTATATTTTATTCCTTTCCACCATGAGGTTTCTATTATGAGTTCTGATATACTTAACGTTGACTTTCTGCAGGTGCTAGACAAACCAACTCGAGCTTCGATAGATTTGGATTTAAACAAAAAAAAACGGGTCTGTTGAAATGCTGGTTGCTACACAATCTATTGCAGATGTTGTAGAAAAAAACTTTGGTAAAGAAATGAAGGAGACCCATCGAGGAGGGTACTATGGGTAGTACCTACATATAGTTACATATATATTATTAGGTTTGGTCTATTGGGAGTAGGTGGGTACTATTAACACACGTAAGCGAGACAATTGTAAACCTTGATATAAATAAAACAAGAAATTGAATGGTATATGTAATGTTATTCTTAAAAGTATATGGTTTGTCCATTCACCTGAACTTTAGTTCTGACCCCCTCCTTATAACAAACCTACATGTTATATAGATGACATAGATTTTCTAGCATAGAGACACTTGCTTAGTCAGTGTCATTAGTATGGTAAGTATTTACTAATTATCATATTTTATTCAATTCCATTGTGAGAAACTTTCAATCTTTGATATATGCTTCTTAGCCTTTCTATAGGATGTCAAACAACAAACTCGGACTTCGATAGACCTGAATTTTAGTATTTGGCGAAAAATCCAAACCCACTAAAATTCAGGTTGTTACATTTGGTATCATAGTATAGGTTTTAAATTTCTGAATAAATAGTGAACGTATTTGTATTTTAAAATCATAAATATATTATATATTAAATATACCTAGATCCATGAATAAACCAAGTTTTGAAGAGAAATGACATATGAAAAGACAAAAATAACAATGTTGTTCATCGAAGATAAGATTTGGAAAATCCTAAGGTTTTAAGCCCTCAAGTGGCTATAGTATAAGATGTATAATAATTTTGATGTAAAATGGAGGATCCATATGTTAAAGCATAAGAATTTTAAAGGATTAGGAGTGAATATATATATATATATATATATATATATATATATATATATATAGATAGATACATACATACACACACACACATACGTGTCCCACACAGTTGCATCATATTGCAGTTCAAGGTTGGATAGTGTTGGAGGAATTAATGTAAAAAGAAAATGGATTGAGTGTGATAACCCCAAGTTTTTAACCTACTTTTACTTATATTAATTAAATTACTTAATACATAAACATTATAAACTGGAATTGATACTAACCATGTACACATGTGTACATGAAATTGGTAATTTGGAAGTATAAAATAATCAAATTCTGAAGAAAGGAAAATATGAATATTTAACAGCCTTGTAGTTGAATAATTAACATAGAGTCGTGTGACATAATCCTTAGGGTTTTGTAAAGTGCTCAAGTACAATAATACTTGAATAATCCATTTTAAATATATTTTTGTCATAACCAATTCTTTTGTATACTAAAGAATATGGACCATTGATTTGGATAGTCACACAAATAGAATGATAGGCATAATTCCTAATATAGCTTATAGCATGCAAGATAGTTGAAATGATATGCAACGAGGTTGTTATATGGTATATACAGCTATTGAAGATGGGTCAAAACTTAGGGATAATACAGGAATTTTATATAAAAAGGAAACCCTAGGTATTGTTTGGTATAAAGTAAAGCCGTTTATGGCAATAATGAAGTAATATTTTATCACAGAAACATAGCCATTAATGGAGTCGAAGAAAACAGTGAGTAAAAGATGGAAAATCATAAGCTAGGAGAAGAAAGACTATTGGGTATATTTCAATATTTAAGTGGCAGTAAGACCTATTGAGGCAGCCTATACTACACATATTATATTGTTTAGATACACTGTTTGATTTACTGTATATGTGTTCATGGATTCAGTAAATCTGCATGAATGTGCCGTATGAAATGTGTGTATGTAGAACTTAACCCTGAATAATAAAGATAGTAAAAATATTACCATTGAGGTAAGGTTTGATAGTTCAGGAGTATGCAATTTGAATGAGAGATTTCGAGTTCATGTATACTTCTAAATAAAAATGGTGAATAGAGAAATGAAATTAATCATGTGCTAATCCATTTGCTATTTGACATTCGTTTGGTCAGATCTTAATATCTGATAGGAAGATATCATAAGGATTGGAGATAACCTTATTATCTCTACTTTTTGGTCTTGACAATGGGTGTAACTAACCTACTCTTTTATATTTGAACACCAGATGTTGAGTTTAATCACATAACCCTATTTACCATATGTTAACATGATTCTAGATGGATTATTAGATTATAAATAATGTGCCATTGAATGATAACTTGTATTAATTTACATTAGGAATTGTAACATATAGGTATGTGCAAGTTGTTCACCATTCATAATGAGGTTTTCATGCATCAAGAGTGGTGTATGGGGGTGGTTGGGATATCATAGTCTAAACCTAACTAGAAAGAAGATAGTGGCTCTATTTGTGGTGCTTGTCACCTAATGCATTGATATATCTAACATCAAGTTAGGATGTTAGGTATGCATGTGGATTAATGCAAGCACTAAAGGCCTTTGTGTGTTTGGGAAATACAATGTGTACAAATGTTCAATGCATAGTAATCTAGGATGGTGACCTACTGTAATAATCTGAATCAATCCAGGTTGATAGAAAACATGATATTAGAAAGAGAAATAACATGTTATAAGGGGACTAGGGGCCATATATGTGAGTTATATAATGTGTTGATGGTTGCATTTGCTTAATAATGTACGTAGGCATAGAATATTATGGTAAGAAAGTTTGCATATGCTTATTAAATATTGTTTTATGCTCATACAAGATTGTTTGTCTATTCCTATTTGATTGTCTTTTCAATCTTTGGGGTGTCTCATTTTGGTGAGGCAGCTCAGGGAATTACTTCGGGAAAGGAGGCTTAATTAGGCTGGTTTGACGATGCTATTTTAAGATGCTAATGCAAGAGGAATTACTGTTGTACGACTTAATTTTAAGTAGTTTAATGCTTGAACAAAGTGTATGCAAAATGATTGCTAAATGGCTTAAGACTTGTATGATGTTTTAAACTGAATTGATGTAATAATGAGTACTTAGAAAAATTCAATGGTAGATGAAGTATTTTTAGCTATGTTTTCATGAGACCTGAAACGTATGAATGCACTACTTTAGCTATGCACTACATTATAGCATGTATCATAACTATTATTTTCTTTCAGCTATGTTTTATTAGCAAAACTATTGCTAATGTGGCAGTGTATACAAACAAAATGTGTACATTTTGCTACTGGGAAGCAACGTACTGGGAAGTTAATCTAAATTGTGCTAAGTCTAACAAGAAATCAAGACTGATACAAGAAGGAATTTAAGCATGTATCATGTGAATATGTTTACAAGGGATACATTTCATCAAACACCTTGCCACGCGTTTGTAGAAATAACATTACATGAATTAAGCAATACTTTCACTGTGAAACGATCATACTATCTATACATTTAGCCAGTTTTACTATTTACATGTAATAACTTGCATTTTACGTATTGAAGGATCGTAATATTTTTTTTATTTTATTCCCCAAGGGTTGGATCATTCTCATATTTTAATATATTGTTTATGGAGATGTGAGACATGTCCATAATTTTTACCAATTTTGTTTGTGACGATTTTGCCCCTGTTAGTATTGTACAAGGCATAACTTTTGACATATATCAAACTAGGTGCTGAGATTAGTCTCATTGAAAAGGAAATGGTGTTTCCAATTCCGTAGAGTGTTCACATTATAGATTTGGTCCAGCGATTTGGGAGGAATCACTATTTTAATGTTTCACAATTTCTGTTCAGGTTTTTAGAGCCATAATGGGCAGATTTGGAGAGGCCCATTAGTGGGCTGGTGGGAGGCTATGAATAGGGGGTTGGAGGCATAGAGAAAGGGTTACTTTCTTCATTCTCTCATTTGGTTGAGCTTGTGATCCTCCTTGCTCATTCAAATACACTTTCCGCCATTAAAATTCTAGATCTACATAAGAAAATTGAAGATCTACATTGATTGAAGCTAGATATACACCAATCAAAGAGAGATTTCATCAAATCGAAGAGTTCGAAGAGTGTTCTTGTTGTTCGAATTGAGTAATCGGTGATTTTGTGTGGTTTTGGAGAATTGGTGAGTGATATGCATCTCTCAAACGAATTCAATCAAGTATATGAGTTGTTTGATCATAACTTCATCATTTTCACCTTGATCTATCTCATGGTAAGTATGTTTTCATATGAAACACCATAGGATCTGGTTTAGCAACTTAAAACCAGTAATTCTTATGTTATTCATATGTTTATGCAAGTTAGATCCATTATTTTTCATAATTTTGGTGAATTTTGTATGATTATTGGTGGAAAATGTCATTTTGGTGTTTTTGATGGATTCATAAAGTGTTTGGGGTTGAATTGGATGAAATGAGATGAGTTGATTTCATCGATATTGTCGTTTGGTGAAGATTTGGTCACGTTTGGAGCTGTTTTGGTCAGATCTGGGAGTCAGGTCATTTTTCACATGATCGGGTCGTTTTAGGGAGTTGGGTCATCTTTTTGCTCCCAAAGAAATGGAGGTGGATCGTGTGTCATCCTTAGGTCGGGTAGTTGGGGGTGATGTGGGAAGGGGTGATTGGCAGAATAGAAGAAGATTTGGTGTTGTGAGGAAGCTTCAAGTCGACCGCGTGTTATGGGATGGATCGACCAGGATAGGTCGTGGCTTGAAGAAGGCAAGTCAGGTCGTTAGCGACCCATATTGTAACACCCCACGTACGCTAGGGTCACTCACAAAGGGAATGCACTAGTTTTGGAGGAGCGTTATTAAGGTAAACAAACACAGAAATATCACAAGACAGAACATAGATAAAACAGCGGAAGAATCAAAAGATAAATTTCATTACTTTCAAAAAAAGTCAAAACTCAAAACCTTTTACATCAGATAGCCAAGATCATTATTTTCCATTACAACAAATTCTGTCTTGCATAAATAAAGAAGCATAAGCTTAAAACATCAAAAGTAGCTTAATTCCCCAAAGATAGCAGAAATGCAGCCATAGCATAGCTCAAGATCAAACCATACATGAGCGGAACCGAAAGCAAACGAAATCCAAGCTAAGTGCTAGAGTTTCCTCCCTGAGAACCTGGGGGGGACAAAAGAAAACGAGGCGAAAGAAAACGGGTCAGTCATAAAGACTGGTAAGTCCAAGTGACTTTCAGCATAAAAACAAATAAAGGTAACATGACATATATAAACTGAAAGTAACCATAAGGATGCTGTCAAGATTGGCAAGATAGACTAAGATAACATGATAAATCAAGTATAGCATCACGTATTCAAGGTTCGCTGCATCAACTGTACTAGGGTCCCAAACCAATGTCTTATATTAATCATGAAATGATTTCTTGGCCCAATATCGTGAAATGACCCATTTCTTGGTCCAACGAAACGATCCACTCGTCGATCGGCTCCCTACAAGTTCTAGCTCGTCATGTGTCAGTGTCATACGGCCCTATCACGAATGTAGTCACATGTGCTAGCTCCACCATAGGGTGTATCAAGCCCTAGGGTGCCAACCACCGACACGAATGAAGAATGCACAGATAAACCTACTGATGCCCAATGCCTGCTTTTTCAACTTTGGACCACGTGCATGACCATAGCCCGCCTGAACCTACACTGGCGCAACAACATAGCCGTCGTTTTGGTCGCTTACAATCAGCCCAGTAATCGTGCCCCACCCTGCCTAGTTCCAGGGTACCATGATACATCTAGTGGGTTACAGCAGAAATGGACCGCGTAACTAGGGTTTCCATCCAATAGGTTAAGTGTTGTCGTTTAAATTCATAACTTAAACCCCCTATCAGTCTAGCATGTCAAGTTGGTTAAGTGTTGTCATTCAAGTTCGTGACTTAACCCGCCTACGTGTCATGTCAAATTTGACTAAGTGTCACCGTTCAAATTCATGTGTCAAGTTGGTTAAGTATTGTCTTTCATGTTCATGACTTAACCCTGTCATGTGGCATTAATTCATTAATGCACTCCAACCTCTCACATCAGACCTGTTGTTGTGGTCACTAGATATGCCGGGCGTTCCCAGGAAGAATTACACCACAACTCAGTCTGACCTCGGGTTTCAAGCGCGATATGACCAACTACCCACATTGGATCCTGTTGTTCGCAGTAACTGGATTTGCCGGGCGGTTCCGGGCAGAATTACACTGCAAACACATCCCAATCTCGAGTTGGCCATTTTCATGTTCCTTCTAGTGTCATGTCCATGTTCAAGATTCATGTCAAGTTCGTGTCAAGTTTTCAAGGCAAGTTTCATGTCAAGTTTCCTATAATTACCAATTTTTCCCAACGTTACCCCGTCTAAATATTAGGCTAACAATCTTAGCCTAATTTTCCATCCACATGGTTTTTGACATATAATATTAGGCTAAAAACTTAGCATAATTTAACGTACACAAAATTGGCATAAAGCAATTCATTAACATAAGCATGACATAGGCGTAAACTTGGCATCATCGGCATAGTCAATATGAACATCATAGGTGTGAACTTGCAAAATAATCAACATGAATATCATAGGTGTAATCTTGCAGCGTAGACTGAACCAACGTACATATATGTGAATTTGCAAGATAGACTAAATCAACTTACATATATGTGAACTTGCAAATCAATCACGAACATATGAATAAGTGTGAACTTGAAATATGACATAGGTTTAACATATATACATAGACATGTAGATTTGACATTTGGTCACATATGTGATATGATTTCACAACCTAAAACTCGCATAACATGATAAACTACACAACTTTTCATAACGGGTTATACTCCAAGTTCATATACATATGAATAGATTTATTCATTAATTCCCAATTCAACATGATGATAGAATAGAACCACAGGCATAGATCAACATAATAAACGTTGCTCTATTATCAATTTATTTCCAAGGCATGACCTAACTGAATAAATTGATTAAAACGTCGCAGGCATAACATTATGAACATGAAAAGGTTTGAATAATAATCTAGATTCAAGAACACAGATAGATCTAACTTAAATAGAAAAATCCCTAAAATCAAGACAAATAAAGAAAATAGGTCTGAATAGAAAATCAAACTTATATCCAATTTCATAGTCATAATTCTAGGCAATAACCTCACGGTCATGAATCATAGGTGATTAGTCATAATTGTCTTTGTCATAGTCATAGACAATAGTCTTATGTTCACCGTCATAGGCATAGTCTTATGTTCACAGTCATAGGCATAGTCTTATGTTCACAGTCATAGGCGTAGTCTTATGTTCATAGTCATAGGCATAGGCATAATCTTATGTTCATAGTCATAGTCTTAGGCCATTAACAATAGTTTCAATGTCATAGGCATGATAATGTTTGATCTACAACGTGAATAGGCCCAATATTCCCACAAAGTCAAGATCTAAGATGAACAAGAATAGATATGAATCATACATAGATCCAATTCCAATTTATAACATGTCCATATTAAGTTTATATTTTTTATCTAAAAGTAACTTGAACTTATAGATTGTGGTCTAAGAAATTGAGATGCAGAAGTTGAATCTATAAACTAGTCGTCGAATTGCTGAATCGTTGAATCTTGATTTGATTGTAGAAGCAAATCCCAAATATGCAATTCCTAGCCGTAGTCTTCAAGAAATAATCTTCGCGTTTTAATTTAATTTATCTTAATTTAATTTAGAGGAAGAAGAAGCCATATTCATCAAGAGTTTGTTCAACATAAGGTCAGAGAAGAATGGTGTAAAGAGAATGAGGCTAGGAGGCTGTTTATATAGGATTAGGCAGACGAATCTGGACAGAAAACGAGATTAGATACATCAGAATGCATCAGGTTCGAAAACTGTGTTCGGGAGGCAGGTCGACCCCTAGGTCGACACTATGGTCGATCTGGTCCCTGGGAGGTCGACAATATGGTCGACCCCCAGGTCGACCTGGTCCATGGGCCGGAATTTTCCCGCCCAGCCTGTTCTGGGGTTTGAATTCGAATTCGGATTTCGAGCTGTTTTTGATTCTGAAAATTCCTGAAACTTCAGAGGGTCATATCTCCCTCATACGGACTCCGATTCTCGCAAACTCGGACTCGTTTCCAAATAGAATTTCGAGCTGAACGCAATGGCACAACCCGTTTCCCCTGATTCTTATTTTAAAATTTAATTCTGCCTTGATTTATGGTTTTAACACGTTATTTAAATTCGGTTTGTTATATTCTTCCCTCCTTAAAGGATTTCGTCCCCGAAATCTTCAAGTTAAGAAGAATGCATCCTGTCATCCAATCAACCATCTATTCATCCATAATCCACAAGCAACCATTTTCCTTAAAAGATTTCTAATGCTATATGAACATATGCAGAAAATGTGTGTATATGTTCCTTATCAAATGCAAATGATCAGGCCTAATTGATCTTCTTAATGCAAAATATGTTTAGTGCCATTAATCCAACATGTATGCAAATAGTCCTAGTCACATAAACACTATATGTGTGCACAAACATCCATCCATATGCAACATTCACATGATAACACTTTCAGTTTCATCCATAAACAAGTATAAACACTCATGCATATGCAATATGAAAATGTGTCTGAGCCGATCTAGTGCCTAATATGTGTTATGCAACCATGAGCAATCACTTGCGACCACTTGCAACCATTAGCAAACATCAACCATAACATGTTTCAATCACATGTTTACATCCAAAAGGGTTCTACCTAAGGTTCTCAAGATAGGATTGTGAAGATAAGCAAGATAAAACAAAGCATCTAGGAGAAGAAGTTAAAGATGTACCCCTAGAAGGTCCTGCTTGCGGGGCTTGCCCTTGCTTCTTAGGGCAGTTCTTGCTGATATGTCCAGTATCACCACACTGAAAGCATGCTGCCATCTTCATCTTCTTCTTTCTACAATCCTGGACTATATGCCCCTCAATACCACAGCAGTGGCATTTTCTTTTCTCATGTGACTTGTTATCATTCTTGTTGTTGTTGTTCTTGCCTCCTTTCTCGGAGTCTACCTTCTTGTTTGGAGGCTCATTCGCCTTGACCTCCTTCTTGTCAATCTTGTCTTCTTCAGTTAAGAGCGCCATGTCCACTAACTTTTCGTAAGTAGCCTCCATAGGTACGTGGGTCATAGCCAAGTTGTGAAATGGCTCATTCAATCCCTTGACAAAGCGGGGAGAGCCTTTTTATCAGGGGTATTCACTAAGTCTAGTCCAAACCGAGCTAGCTGATTGAATTGATTGACGTACTCCTTGACCGTCATACTTCCTTGCTTAAGAGATAAGAATTTTCCAGCTGTAGACTTCGTTCAGCTTGCGAGAGGAATTTCATCTCAAAACTTATTCTGAAATCCATCCATGTTTCAACTGGCCCCTTGGCGTTAGTGACTTCCCACCAATAGGAAGCTTCGTCCTTGAGTAACCATACCGCCAACTGTACCTTCTGCCTATCGTCTAACTCGAAGATAACAAACAGATCCTCAGTTTCTTTGAGCCAGTTCCTTGCTTCTATGAGTGATTCAGTTCCCTTGAAATCTTTTCCACCCATGGCCCTAAAATCTTTACAGATCTTCGAGAAAGCAATTGCATGAGGAGGGGGTGGAGGAGGAGGAATCGCTGCAGCTGGAGGAGGAATATCTGCTGGGCCTGCATCGTTGGCCCTAGCCTCTAAGTACCTCCTGAACCAGCTAGGTATTGGCACGCCCTCTGGAAAGTTAAGATTCCCAGACACGCTGAAATGAAAAAGAAGAGATTCAAACGAGGAAACAAAGGATAGTGCTAATGGCTTTTGGGGAATAGCCTTTTAATAAAACAAGATTTTTCTTGAAAAATGCTTCTTTGTAAATGGTTTTGAAAATAGTTTCAGAAGGTTTTTAAAACTTTTTGCCCAGTCAGGTAACCTTCTGCTCTGATACCAAATGTAACACCCCACCTCCGCTAGGGTCACTCACAAAGGGAATGCACTAGTTTGGAGGAGCGTTATCAAGGTAAACAAACACAGAAATATCATAAGACAGAACATAGATAAAACAACGGAAGAATCAAAAGATAAATTTCATTACTTTCAAAAAGAGTCAAAACCTTTTACATCAAATAGCCAAGATCATTATTTTCCATTACACCAAATTCTGTCTCGCATGAATAAAGAAGCATAAACTTAAAACATCAAAAGTAGCTTAATTCCCCAAAGATAGCAGAAATGCAGCCATAGCATAGCTCAAGATCAAACCATACATGAGCTGAACCAAAAGCAAGCGAAATCCAAGCTAAGTGCTAGAGTTTCCTCCCTGAGAACCTGGGGGGAGGGGGAACGAAAGAAAAAGAGGCGAAAGAAAATGGGTCAGTCATAAAGACTGGTAAGTCCAAGTGACTTTCAACATAAAGACAAATAAAGGTAACATGACATATATAAACTGAAAGTAACCATAAGGATGCTGCCAAGATTGGCAAGATAGACTAAGATAACATGATAAATCAAGTATAAATCAAGTATAGCATCACGTATTCAAGGTTCGCTGCATCAACTGTACTAGGGTCCCAAACCAATGTATTTCTTGGCCCAATATCATGAAATGACCCATTTCTAGGTCCAACGAAACGATCCACTAGTCGATCGGCTCCCTACAAGTTCTAGCTCGTCATGTGTCTGTGTCATACGGCTCTATCACAAATGTAGTCACCTGTGCTAGGTCCACCATAGGGTGTATCAAGCCCTAGGGTGCCAACCACCGACACGAATCAAGAATGCACAGATAAACCTACTTATGCCCAATGCCTGCTTTTTCAACTCCGGACCACGTGCACGACCATAGACCGCCTGAACCTACACTGGCGCACCAACATAGCCGTTGTTTTGGTCACTTACAATCAGCTCAGTAATCGTGCCCCACCCTGCCTAGTTCTAGGGTACCATGATACATCTAGTGGGTTACTGCTGAAATGGAACGCGCAACTAGGGTTTCCGTCCAATAGGTTAAGTGTTGTCATTTAAATTAGTGACTTAACCCCTATCAGTCTAGCATGTCAAGTTGGTTAAGTGTTGTCATTCAAGTTCGTGACTTAACCCGCCTACATGTCATGTCAAATTTAACTAAGTGTTACCGTTCAAGTTCATGTGTCAAGTTGGTTAAGTATTGTCTTTCATGTTCATGACTTAACCCTATCATGTGGCATTAATTCATTAATGCATCCCAACCTCTCACATCAGACCTGTTGTTGTGGTCACTGGATATGCCGGGCGGTTCTAGGCAGAATTACACCATAACTCAGTCTGACCTCAGGTTTCAAGCACGATATGACCAACTTCCCACATTGGATCCTCTTGTTTGCAGTAACCGGATTTGCCGGGCGGTTCAGGGTAGAATTACACTACAAACACATCCCAATCTCGAGTTGGCCATTTTCATGTTCCTTCTAGTGTCATGTCCATGTTCAAGAATCATGTCAAGTTCGTGTCAAGTTTTCAAGGAAAGTTTTATGTCAAGTTTCCTATAATTACCAATTTTTTCCAACGTTACCCCGTCTAAATATTAGGCTAACAATCTTAGCCTAATTTTCCGTCCACATGATTTTTTGTCATATAATCTTAGGCTAAAATCTTAGCATAATTTAATGTACACAAAATTGGCATAAAGCAATTCATTAACATAAGCATGACATAGGCGTAAACTTGGCATCATCAGCATAGTCAATATGAACATCATAGGTGTGAACTTGCAAAATAATCAACATGAATATCATAGGTGTGATCTTACAGCGTAGACTGAACCAACGTACATATATGTGAATTTGCAACATAGACTAAATCAACTTACATATATGTGAACTTGTAAATCAATCACGAACATATGAATAAGTGTGAACTTGAAATATGACATAGGTTTAACATATATACATAAACATGTAGATCTAACATTTGGTCACATATGTGATATGATTTCACAACCTAAAATTTGCATAACATGATAAACTACACAACTTTTCATAACGGGTTATACTCCAAGTTCATATACATATGAATAGACTTATTCATTAATTCCAATTCAACATGATGATAGAATAGAACCACAGGCATAGATCAACATAATAATAGTTGCTCTATTATCAATTTATTTCTAAGGCATGACCTAACTGAATAAATTGATTAAAACATCGCAGGCATAACATTATGAACATGAAAAGGTTTGAATAATAATCTAGATTCAAGAACACAGATAGATCTAACTTAAATAGAAAAATCCCCAAAATCAAGACAAATAAAGAAAATAGGTCTGAATAGAAAATCAAGCTTAGATCCAATTTCATAGTCATAATTCTAGGCAATAACCTCATGGTCATGAATCATAGGTGATCAGTCATAATTGTCCTTGTCATAGGCAATAGTCTTATGTTCACCATCATAGGCATAGTCTTATGTTTACAGTCATAGGCATAGGCATGGTCTTATGTTCACAGTCATAGGCGTAGTCTTATGTTCATAGTCATAGGCATAGGCATAATCTTATGTTCACAGTCATCGTCTTAGGCCATTAACAATAGTTTCAATGTCATAGGCATAATAATGTTTGATCTACAATATGAATAGGACCAAACTGATTTCTAAGCAATATTCCCACAAAGTGAAGATCCAAGATGAACAAGAATAGATATGAATCATACATAGATCCAATTCCAATTTATAATATGTCCATATTAAGTTTATAGTTTTTATCTAAAAGTAACTTAAACTTACAGATCATGGTCTAAGAAATTGAGATGCAGAAGTTGAATCTATAAACTAGTCGTCGAATTGCTGAATCGTTGAATCTTGATTTGATTGTAGAAGCAAATCCCAAATATGCAATTCCTAGCCGTAGTCTTCAAGAAATAGTCTTCGCGTTTTAATTTAATTTATCTTAATTTAATTTAGAGGAGGAAGAAGAAGCCATGTTCATCAAGAGTTTGTGTAGCATAAGATTGGAGAAGAATGGTGTAAAGAGAATGAGGCTAAGAGGCTGTTTATATAGGATTAGGCAGACGAATATGGACAGAAAACGAGATTAGATACATTAGAATGCATCAGGTTCAAAAACTGGGTTCGGGAGGCAGGTCGACCCCTAGGTCGACACTATGGTCGACCTGGTCCCTGGGAGGTCGACACTGTGGTCGACCCCCAGGTCGACCTGGTCCATGGGCAGGAATTTTCCCGCCCAGCCTGTTCTGGGGTTTGAATTCGAATTTCGAGCTGTTTTTTATTCTTAAAATTCCTGAAACTTCAGAGGGTCATATCTCCCTCATATGGACTCCGATTCTCGCAAACTCGGACTCGTTTCCAAGCAGAATTTCGAGACGAACACAATGGCGCAACCCGTTTCCCCTGATTCTTATTTTAAAATTTAATTCTGCCTTGATTTATGGTTTTAACATGTTATTAAAATTTGGGTTGTTACACATATGGTTAGGTCGTGAAATGGGGGCGACCTAGTCAGATCTTTAGACCGTTGGAATGGCCTAATTGGGTCATGGGATGAGTTGCTTGAAGGGTTGGGTGGAAGTGAAGTCAGGTCGTGGTTTATTAGGTCGGGCTACGACCTAACGGAAACGACTGGGTATGTTGAACCTTAAATTGATGTTATTTTGTTTCGTGAATGATGGTGACTTCGATGTATATCCAGGTGGGAATGCTCGAAGTGATGTGATGTATTCGTTGATCATCGTAATGCAACGAATGTGAAAACAACTCAAGTTTGTTGAGTTGTAGATAATGGTTACTTGAGGGGGAACTGAGTTTGTGGGTTGTCGCTAGTGACGACGACTAGAGATATGAAGGCTGAGAGATTATTGTTTTCGTAAGTTCTAGCGGACTCAAAGCAGGGGTACAATAAAAGATTAGGTGTAAGGTCGAGTACCTTGGGCAGCTGTGAAGGGCCTAGTTGTTGAGATTGGAAGGACAAACATACGAGTCGTGAAGGCGTATGGAGTTTTTGATAGAACTAGGATTTACCATTAGCCCTTGACATATGGGAGGTGGTCGTCGTACGATTAATGATGGTTTCGAAGCAGGAAAGGCAGTGATAGCTAGGTCATAATTTTTTTTTAACTTTTACCATCTCACGTAGAATGTCGGACGTCGAAGGAGATGTTTCTTGGGTGCTTGTCTGATATTGGTTTAGGCCTCTGGGCTTGTGCTTAAGGAATGTTGAACTCGATTAGGATGATTTACATGAGGTATAACTAGTTGCTATGATTGCTATTGGATGGTAGTTACTTTGATATTATTTAGTTACTTCTGTTTTCCATGTTGAACTATTGTTTCTTAATTGCTGAACTGTAAAGGCTATCATTGTCAGATATGGGGAAAGAATGTTTGGGTTCTCCTCTTGTGTTTGGTAGATTGATTTGTTAGTCTACCTATTCTCTTACACTTTTTGATTATTTTAGATAGTTGTTTTATTTCTCACTAAGACTGTTGTCTGACTCAAGGTTTTATGTTTCCCTCTTATTACCTTGGGTTGTTCATTTGGTTTGGATGAGCAGACTGAGTAGCCGGTGACAAGTGATAGGCCTTGGTGAGACGACGCTGCTGTACAATGACGAGTAGGAGGCTGGTGTATTACTTTTCTACTACCTAGTATTTCGTTTCAGCTGTTTGTTGAGTGTTGTAGTAAGGCCAGTTGTGCAGACACTTGTGTTATAATCCCAATTGTATGGATATTCTTTCTAGATATCATGAAAGTTTCAAGTTTCTGCTCATATGTGCTTCACTATAAATGCCTGTTGTATATGTTATATTATATTTTATCCTTGCATTGTGAGTTATACATCATGTTCTATATTATGTTATCTTACCTGGGTGATCGTCCATAGTTGCTTGGCACACCTTTCAGTGCATTATTCCTCTTGTTTAGTGCAGGGGTTATGAGTTGTCGTCACATTTGGTATCAGAGCTCTGGTTAACAATTTTAGTCAAAGTTCTAAGACGTAATAATGTATGAGAGATGTATTTGTAGATTTCTGATGGGTATATACTATACATGTATAAAGTAGTAGCGTTTGAACTCCATTAGCAATTTTCTTATAAGTGGCTAATTATTCTAAATTCCAGACTTAGAATGAGTCGTCGACCATTAAGACACGCTGCTAGGGAGGAGGCTACGCCTGGAGGAGGAAATGGCGGTATACCTGACTACCCAACCATGTTCGAAGCCATGATGGAGGCATTCATGAGAAGGGTACCCTCTCTAGTGGCAACCGCGGTAGATGTACGTGTGCAGGTTCCTAGGGTTGTGGATTTCGCAAAGTTGTGTAAAGACTTCACATCCCTGGGAGGAAAACAGTTTAAAGGGACAGAGCCGACTAAAGAGGTTCAAAGATGGTAAGATACTTGTATTCGTATTTTTGGAGACTTTGGTATAGATGATGCAACTAAGAGAAAGCTTGCGTCAAGGCAGGGCAGAGCCATGGAATGGTGGAATTCTATTACGCTTGAGACTTCGGAAGAGATATTGTAACAAACTAAATTTCAGCAGATCGATTTTTTTGGAAATTCAAATCCATCGAAACCCGTGTTGGTTGCTCTGGTATCCTGCAGAAAAGACAGAGATATAAAATATATCAGAGCTCAGAAAATATCTCACAGCGGAATGGATAAAGTATAATATAATCAAAGTATAGCCTTACCGTATGAATAATACTACCTAACCAGTATCCAAAGCTATCATATCTCTGCAACAAATCTAACCTACGAGTATGTTATGAGGAGGGAGTTAGAATACAAGTTCTGGTGACTGGATTTAAACTTTACATTTTGGATAACCCTACATATGCCGTTAAATAACATTTTCTTATTTATTAGGTTACTTGGGTTAACAGCAGTCAAGGCTTACACACACGTCATACCCATTTACTTCCCAGTGGATTAACCTAATATAGTATATATATGTAGCTACCCCCAATATTTAGGTACACCCCATGGTACCCCACTCGCATGATCTCCACCAAATGCCACAGAGATGTAAGCAGCCCCTCATCCTACCCCAGAGTGACGTACAAATCTCTATATAACAATGTTACATTCCACTTATATCTACCATTACTATGCTATGTAAGCGTATAGATTGCCACCTTCGATCGAATCAGATTCCATCACAAATTTATGCCCTCAATCCTACGATACACCACCAAAAGAAGACATGCATGTATCTAGACTTTCCCAGTGCGTACTGTCAATCGTATTCGATGCCTTAACTGCGCATAACCTCTAATGTGCACCGAGTTCCATGGTAGGGCTATACAAGAAACACGGAACTCGGTCGGGAGCTTTTCCTTATCTATACAAACCCGCCTTTAAGGGCCTCAAAATACAGATATCCCTCGGGTCTGGCTTTCATGGTGGCTATGGCCCCACCTTGGCCCCTCCCTCAACTAGTAAAGATTAAAAGAGTTAAGCGACTTGCCCCTAACAAACTATCTAAACATCCAGTTGGTATCTCCCCTCAACCACTGTACCTCGATAGTGAAAGGTGAATGGTGTCTTGGATTTAGCTCTAGTCTTTTTTCATCCCACTGGCTGTCGATGACGGGCACCCCACGATCTAGTATCCTTGTTGGTCCTAAGCTCGCCTCCCGCTGAGGCGATCGCCGAATCACCCTAGTATCACCTCGTCACAGCATTCTGACCGCAAAGCTAGTTTTAAGGTCCAGGCCTATGCACCTGGTAGTAACACGCAGACCCAACCTCTGCGAGCACAGCCTAAACATCTGCCAGTGCATAGAGGACTACCAGGAGCAACTTACGTATCTCAGGAAGCTGCGTGCTTCCCCTTCCAGTCCTTCGGAGTCGGCAGAATAATCAGACGAACGTGCGCTTCCCTCATGCCTCATGACACCAGGATGATCTACCCAGTTGGATTATTCACCCTCAAACGTGCGGACTGGTCCAAGCGCCTCACTTTAATATGTTGTTAGACCCTATATCTAAACATTCCTTTATGTACTTGGTTTACCTCATCAGGTTTCCATTTATCCCTTTACATTCTTGTTTGATTTCATAGTCACAATAACATGTTCTGCTTAATATGTAAATAAGTATATCTCAATTCACATGTTTTTTGTTTAACATGTCAGCCATTATTTATGATTAAATATAACCTATTTCATTTCATAAGTTTGCCTCATTCTTTTTTCTTATGCATAATTCCGTCTTATACTGTTACTACAACTTATCATTTTTTACTTATTAACTTAGTTTTCTTAACTAAGGTTTATTAATAAGTTCCCTTTTCATAAATATAACTTATGTTGTCCTTATCAGCATATCTCAGATTCTCGTTCTCACATATAACTTAATTTACAATTAAGTACAACTTAAATTATTACATAAGTTATTCCAATTTCCTTATTGTTTATTATAACATAAGTTATAATCCCTACTTGTCCCTAGGACAAGCTTACCAATTATATAACATTCTCATTAATGTAATTTATTTATAATAGGTTATTATCAATCCCCGTTCATTCCATTTCTTTTACTGTTGTAATTATCTTCCATCAATTTCCTTATTCATTTTCATTCATTTCCATTAATCATAGTTAGTTCCATTTAATTCTATCCTTTTGTGTGTATATATATTTATATGTATGCTTATGTACTAGACCTCTCACATTAAGCCTACCACTTGTGGATGCTGGATTTGTCGGGCGGTTCCAGGCAAATTTCTTCCTCAAGTTGGCTTAACCTCGTATCTTAGCACTATTACATGTTTTATTTACGTACTAACCTCTCAAATTAAATTAACAACTTGTGGACTCTGGATTTTTCGAGGGTTCCGGGCAGACTTCTACCACAAGTTGAATTTAACCTTGTGTCTAGGTGTGTTACAGTTTTCTATTTACTGTTAATTTAGGCATATTATTCTTTCCACATTTTTACTGCAACTTATTTTACATGTCATCATATTAAGCCCATTTTGTGTCATATGTTCTTCCTACACATAATTAATTTCATCTCAAAATAACATGTGATTGTTAAATCATGTAATTATTTTAATTTAGCATGTAATCACTTAATCATGTAACTGTTCAAATCTAACAAATTAGCATGTCATTTTCTCAATTCTACAGCTAATAATTCAAGTACATAATACGCCATAAGTGAATCACATAATTACAGTAGTAATCGTTACACATATTTTAACAAGTTAGCATTTCAACAGATGAACATTTCAGCATATTAAACGTTTCAACATATGAATTTTTCGACATATTAATATTTTAACGTATTAATGTTCAACATGTCATATTGGCATTTCATCACTTTACATTGCATAATAACGAGGAATGTTAAACGATAATGTATCATTGTAAAAAATGATATAACTTAAATCTACTCACCTAAATTGCCTTCTAATTCCTGAACCTGGTCTAGATCTAGCATTGCATGGTTTTCCCTAATTGGATTTAGAACCTAACAAACGCGGATCCACATTTCTTACTAAAAGAAAAAGCGGAGAAAGAGGACGAAAATTAAATAGACCAGATCTAAGAATTTACCTTACTCCGCCTCTGATTCTGAACACCTTCTTATTAATTTTCATTCTTTTCCTCCTGATTTTGATTCATAATTTCCTAAACTAATTATCTTATATTTCTGAAGATATTTGAGAAGGAGGAAGAATGGAAGAGCTTAGACGTTGTCTCAGAGAATGTGAGATTTAGGCTAGGCTCTGCTAGCCTATTTATAGGTGTTTAGAGTCTTATCGTACATGCAGCGTTGAGTCAATATTGAACCAAGTTTAAAAAACAATCCAAACATGCTAATGTATCTGCCTAGATCTAGGGAGTGTCGACCCTTGTGTCGATCCCCGGGTGTCGACCCCCCTACAGGGGTGTCGATCCCCCATGGGTCCCATAAGCTATTTTGGTGCAAAATTTGATTTTCAAATGTTTTGAATTTCTGGAATTTATTTATCTGTTATATTCACATGTAATCTTCTTATGTGTATACAAATCTTCTAATGACCATTTTACGCGTATATATATGCACAGCTTTTGTTTCGTTTTCAAAATTCAAACGGTTTTGCACTGTTATTTGATTTTTGCCATATTTCTTTAATTGCATCCTTATCTTGAACTTTATCTCTTGTATATATATGTATGAACATATATACATATTTATACATAGATTTTATTTACTTCCTTATAAGTGCGTTTATACATATTTTTTCTCATGAACATGTGTTATTTTGGTCGTTCTCTTAAAATATGATGGCGACGGGGATCAAACTCTGTACCTATTGTATGCAAGTCACATGCTCTAACTAACTGGACTACTAAGGTTATTGTTAATAAGACTTAGAACAATGGTAGTTATTGTTCTCTTCTTATTCCTCTTTTTCATGTTTATTACAATATTTTATTACATGAATCTTTTTCTTTTATTTCTCCTTTATTATTAATGTATAATATTTGTAAATCAGTGCATGCAACATATTTATACTGCATGCAACCAATCCTTTCTTTCTTTTAATGCATGCATTACATTTTTATTTGCATCATCTTTATTTTATTCTTCTTATAGACATTTATGTATGTGCATATATATACATATGCATTATTTAATTAATAAACTATCATAAAATGCGGGGTGTTACATTCTCCCACCCATCCCGAAATTGGTAAGGGTAAAAATTAATTAACCCCTTGCATAATATACATCCATCATGTGTGCATCCAATTTTTGCAAACATTGCGCTCTTGTGCAAAGTGAAATACAACATAATAATGCATGTATGCCTAAGCGGTACCTCTTATGTGTGTGCCAATTTTTCAAAAATCCTTTTAAAATATGATGCTCACATCCTAAATATACTGGCAGTTCTACATGAATGCAATATTTTGAAAATTAAAATATATTTTCATCCAAATTTCCCACATTCTTGCAGAGAAGGAGCGCAGTTCATCCAATTTTTACATCTGAAATCCTACCAACCAACTTTATTTTTTCGAATTTTAGAAAAACCTAATTTTCTAAATTCGATTTCTTACGTTACAAAAAGGTGGAAAACATAAAATTTCACATCTTCCGTTTTTCTTTTATATATCTTTTTCCAACCGTACTTGGATTTTATGTAACTATCTACAAGGATTCCCTATTTTCCTATCCAAGCATAGCCCACATAAGAAAATATTCTTCGTTACTGATTTTCTTTTTCGTCTTGTCTTGGAAAGTTTTACTCTTATTCATCTTTTCTCATAATTTATCAAGTTTGTCGCTTTCTGAATTTGTTATTTCCTTTTTAGTTGTACCATTTCTCCTTACTTAACTTATTTAATCATCTGATCTAAGTTTAGTTTCAAATAAGCCTTCTAGTCTTCCAACTAAAACAGGAAAACAAACACCCTATACAGCTACTACTAAGGGCCAAGAATCTCGGGACTATGGCCCCCTCAGATAGAAAAGTCCAAACCATGGGATCCACGATAGGTTCAGGTGTTACCCTAATTACCCAACAAGAACAAAATAACGGAATGATCCCATTAGAAATGTAATAATGGTTTAACCCCTAACATGAAAATTAGCAATAGGATCTAAACACTTGCTTGCCCTTTTTCCATCTAGTAGTCACCACTAATTCTAGTTGTGTACCAATAATCATTTCAAGCAACATCCTAGGCTTTTCAATGCTTACGCATTCTATGGGATCTTAATATTGTTCCAAGATAATTCTCACTATTTACTTCATAGCATCAAAACTTTTCACGTCTTACCTAGACACTAATCCTTACCTACTCCATATTTTTTAAAGCACGGTTTGGCCTTTTCATTTAAACTTCCTTCAAAAAAAGTGTCAAAATTTTATTTTCCTCATGAAAAATTACTTTTGCCAAACCATAAAACATAACGTTTTTTTCAAATCACAAAAACTGGAGAAGATAAGGACAACTATTTCTCAATCGGGTTTATTACTTGTTCTTAACTATGTGGTCGGTTCAATTACTTTCTACAAGGTGCAAACATCTACTCTATTCTTAATTTCTACAACTTATTTTGTCCACCCAACAAAATTTTCTCTTTTAAAACAATTTATCAAAATGATTGTCACTAGAATAGAGATTTCAAAATTTCCTTTATTGAGAATTTTAACAAATGCAATATTTTCTAAGCTTTGCTTTTAAATCCTTTCATGCGATATGACAAGAAAACCAGCGAGCTATACATGCTCTATAATATGCACCTTTTACTGAGAGAATTTTACTTTAGAAAAAAAATTCGCAAGAAATCACTATTTACAAAATATAGCCCATTTTTACTACAAAACCCAATATGTACTTTACATATTTTAAAACTATAACTTTTAAGATTAAAACTTGAAAACACCATAAAACATTTTCCCAAAACTTTTACAATTTCAAGTTCTTAAAAGTTAACAATGAGATTGGACTCAAAGCTGGTTTCCAATTTTTCTAGGCTTTCCTAGACACTCCCACAAAGTCAATTCTCTCAACTATAGATATTTCTAATTCATTTTTCTCTTTTTAACCTTTCCCAATTTATAAGGTTTAACCGCCAAACCCACTAACCCAAAATACTAATCATATGGGATTCACCTTCCTTCCATACAAAGTACACTGTACACGTTTTATCCAAATTACCTAAGGGTCTCAGATTTTTCCATATTCATTCCATTAGTGTATAATACGGACATCCCAATTCTTATCATGTTATACTCTTTATATTTAGTGGATTTCTCTATGGATCTATATATATAATGTTTATATTTTTAAAAATACAAATACGTTCACTCACTATCTATACAAGAATCCTAAACCTAAGTTTTGATACCGGATGTAACAACCTGAATTTCGATAGACTGGATATATTTTCAAAATTCTAATCCATCGAAATCCATGTTGGTTGCTCCGGTATCCTGTAAAAAGAGAAAGAAATAAAATATAAAAGAGAGGAGAAAATATCTCACTGCGGAATGGATAGTATAACATAATCAAAGTATAGCCTTATCGTATGAATAATACTGCATAACCAGTATCTAAAGCTATCATATTTCTTCCACAAATCTAACCTGCAAGTATGCTATGAGGAGGGGGTCAAAACACAAGTTCTGGTGACTGGATTTAAAGTATACATTTTGGATATCCCTACATATACCGTTAAATCACATTTTTTTATTTATTAGGTTACTTGAGTTAACAACACTCAAGGCTTACACACACATTGCACCCATTTACTTCCCAGTGTATTAACCTAATACAATATATATGTAGCTACCCCAAATATTAAGGTACACCTCATGGTACTCCACTCGCACGGTCTCCACCGTAATGCCACAGAAATGTACGCAGTCCCTCATCCTACGCCGGAGCGACATACGAATCTCTATACAACAATATTATGTTCTACATATACCTATCATTACTATGCTATGTAAGCATACGGATTGCCACCTTGGATCGAATCAGATTCCATCACAAAGTAATGCCCTCAAGTCTATGATACACCACCCAGAGAAGACAAGCATGCATCTAGACTTTCCAACGTACGTATCATCAATCGTATTCGACGCTATAACCGCACATAACCTCCAATGTGCACCGAGTTCCGTTCAAGGTCATACAAGAAACACGAAACTCGTTCGGGAGCTTTTCCATATCTATACAGGCCTGCCTTCAAGGGCCACAAAATGCAGATATCCCTCGGGTCTGTTTTTCATGATGGCTATGGCCCCACCTCGGCCCCTTCCTCAATTAGTAAAGACTACAAGAGCTAAGCGCCTTGCCCCTAATAAAAAATCTAAACATCCAGTTGGCATCTCCCCTTAACCACCGTACCTCGATAGTGAAAGGTGAATGATGTCTTGGGTTTAGCTCTAGTCTTTTCATATCCCACTGGCTGCCGATGATGGATACCCGACGATCTACTATCCTTGTCGGTCCTGACCTCGCCTCCCGCTGAGGCGATCACCGAATCACCCTAGTGTCACCTTCTCATATCATTCTGACCACAAAGCTACTTTTGCAGTTAAGGTTTACGCACCTAATAGTAATGCGCAGACCCAACCTCTGCCAGCATAGCCTAAACATCTGCCACCACATAGAGGACTATCAGGAGCACCTTACCTATCTCAAGAAGCCGCATGCTTCCCATTCCAGTCCTTCGGATTCAACAGAATAATCATACAAACGTGCGCTCCACTCATGCCTCATGACACCAGGATGATCTACCCGTTTGGTTATTCATCCTCAAATGTGCGGACTGGTCCAAGCGCCTCACTTTAATATGTTATTAGACCCTATGTCTAAACATTCCTGTATGCGCTTGCTTACCTCATCGGGTTTCCATTTAACTTGGTTATTCCCATTCACATTGACTTCTTATTCAAGTTACCAAGTTCCTCTTGCTTATTAATTATATTCATATAACTTAACCCATTTAAGCCTATTAATAAGACCACAACATGTTATTTTGTAGATTGTGATCCAAGGTCTGTAATCCACAATCCCTTTATATCCTTGTTTGATTTCATAGTCACAATAACATGTTCTTCTTAATATGTAAATAAGTATATCTCAATTCACATGTTTTCTGTTTAATATGTCAGTCATTGTTTATGATTAAATATAACTTATTTTATTTCATAAGTTTTCCTTATTCTTTCTTATTTAATCATAATTCCATCTTATACTTTCACTCCGGCTTATCTTTGTTTACCTATTAACTTAGTTCACTTAACTAAGATTTATTACTAAGTTCCCTTTTCATAAATATAACTTATGCTATCCTTATCAGCATATCTCAGATTCTCGTTCTCGCGTATAACTTAATTTACAATTAAGTACAACTTATCTTATTACATAAGTTATTCCAATTTCCTTATTGTTTATTATAACATAAGTTATAATCCCCACTTATCCCTAGGACAAGCCTACCTATAATATAACATTCTCATTAATGTAATTTATTTATAATAGGTTATTATCATTCCTCATGCATTCCATTTCTTTTACTGTTGTAGTTATCTTTCATTCATTTCCTTATTCATTTCCATTGATCAAAGTTAGTGCCATTAATTCTATCCTTGTGTGTGTGTGTGTGTGTGTGTGTTTGTGTGTGTGTGTATATGCTTACGTACTAGACCTCTCACACTAAGCCTACCACTTATGGATGCCTAATCTGTCGGGCGGTTCCAGGCAGACTTCTTCCATAAGTTGGCTTAACCTCGTATCTTAGCACCGTTACGTGTTTTATTTATGCACTAGACCTCTCACATTAAATTAACAACTTTTGGACTCTGGATTTGTCGGGCAGTTCCGGGAAGACGTCTACCACAAGATGAATTTAACCTCGTGTCTAGGTGTGCTACAGTTTTCTATTTACTGTTAATTTAGGTATATTATTCTTTCCACATTTTTACCGCAACTTCTTTTACAGTTATTATATTAAGCCCATTTTATATCATATGTTCTTCCTAACATATAATTAATTTCATCTCAAAATAAAGTGTGATCGTAAAATCATGTAATTATTTTAATTTAACATATAATCACTTAATCATGTAATTGTTCAAATCTAACAAATTAACATGTCATTTTCTCAATTCTACAGCTAATAATTAAAGTACATATTATGCCATAAGTGAATCATGTAATTACAACAGTAATCGTTGCACATATTTTAACAAGTTTACATTTCAACGGATAAACATTTCACATATTAAACGTTTCAACATATGAATTTTCCAACATATTAATATTTTAACATATTAATATATCAACATGTCATATTAGCAATTCATCACTTTACATTGCATATTAAAAATGATATAAATTAAATCCACTCACCTAAATTGCTTTCCAATTCCTGAACCTGGTCTAGATCTAGCATTCCATGGTTTTCCCTTACAGGATTTAGAACCTCACAAACCATGGATCCACAATTCTTACTAAAAGAAAAGGGAAGAAAGAATAAGAAAATTGAATAGACCAGATTTAAGAATTTACCTTACTCCGCATATGATTCTGAATACCTTCTTACTAATTTTCATTCTTTTCCTACAGATCATGATTCAGAATTTTCCTAAACTAATTATCTTATTTTTTTGAAGAGATTTGAGGAGGAGGAAGAATGGCAGAGCTTAGATGTTGTCTTAGAGAATGTGAGATTTAGGACAGGCTCTGCTAGCCTATTTATAGGTAGGGCTGTCAATGGTTCGGGTTCGGGTTGGGTCAAGTCATGTTTGGGTTGAGTTTAGGTCAGGTCAGGTCAACCCGTTTATCAAAAGGGTCGGTTTCGGGTTGACTCATTTATAATCATGCGGGTTTTGTGTTTGATTCATGTAACCCGTTAAGAAAAATATTTGTATAAAAAGATGTGAATGAACATGAAAACATGAAAGAAGGTTGTCAGATACTGATTATTATTATTGATTGTCGTTGTCTCATTTATCTCTTTCTTTCATATCTTTAACGAATAAATTTTGCAGGTTGTGTGGTACATATAAGACGTGGTTAGAAAGATAATCAAGTTGAGAGACATAAGTTATTAAAAAAAATCTCCATTTTGAAATTGTTTTGACTGATTAAGTTGCACGCTTTTCAATCGGACTATGCATACTATTTATTTTTCAATTTGTACATCCTTCGCTTTCCCATTCTGGATTGATATAATTGGTTTTCAATGTCAGCGTTAGATTATAATGTGGTTTCTATATTATTCAATAAAGATTTTATTCCAATATTTCCACGTTCAATATTAGTACAAACTCATATTGTTTATGAATGAATGATGGTACAATAGGCTGATGTATGTTTCATGTTACTAACATTATTATTATTATACTCAAATTATTAACAATGCATAAAATAAAATTTTGCTGTACAAGTCAAGAGCATTCTCTAGTGTTATCATACTTCCAAATTTGATAGCACAATTGTATGGAAGAGAACAATTGTTATTAGTGAAATATAACTAACAGTATATAAGAATAAATTAGTAAAATATAACAAGTTACACAAAAATATATGAGCATACCGATTGTAATCAAGTTTGGTGGGTCAAAATCGGGTTAAAGGGTCAACCCTAAACCCACCTGTTGATAAACGGGTCAAATTCGAGTTGACCCCAAAATGACCTGCTAACTAAATGGGTCGGGTTAACCTACTAATTCCCATGTGGGTTTCGGGTAGGGTTTCAGGTCGTATAGGAAATTGACAACCCTATTGATAGGTGTTAAGGATCTTATCGTACACGCAGCATTGAGTCAGCATTGAACTTAGTTTAGAAAACAATCCAGATACGCTACTGGATCTGCCCGGTTCTGGCAGGTATCCACCCCCTTATGGGGATATCGACCCCCCATAGGTCTAACGAGCTGTTTTGGCGTAGAAATTTGATTTTTGAATGTTTGAATTTCTGGAATTTGTTTAACTATTATATTCACATGTAATCTTCTTATGCATATACAAATCTTCTAATGACCATTTTTATGCGTATATATATATATATATATGCACAATTTTTGTTTCGTTTTCAAAATTCAAACGGTGTTGCACCGTTGTTTGATTCTTTCCATATTTCTTCAATTCAGCCTTATCTTGAACTTTATCTCTTGTGCATATATATATTTGCACATATGTACATATATATTCTCATATATATATATATATACATATATTTTCTTTACTTCCTTATATGTATATTTTTTCCTTATATGTGTGTTTATACATATTTTTTCTTGTGAACATGTGTTATTTTGGTCGTTCTCTTAAAACAAAAGTATGACGGCAGTAGGGATCGAACTCTATACCTCTTTTATGCAAGTCACATGCTCTAACCAACTAGACTACTAAGGTTATTATTAACAAGGCTTAGAACAATGGTAGTTATTGTTCTCTTCTTAATCCTCTTTTTCATGTTTATTACAATATTTTATTGCATGAATCTTTTTCTTTTATTTCCCCTTTATTGTTAATGTATAATATTTGTAAATCAGTGCATGCAACATATTTATACTGCATGCAACCAATCCTTTCTTTCTTTTAATGCATTCACTACATTTTTATTTGCATTATCTTTATTTTATTCTTCTTATATACATTAATGTCTGTGCATATATATACATATACATATGCATTATTTAATTATTAAATTGTCATCAAATGCGGGGTGTTACAGATATCGTAGGAGCAATTCCAACTCAAATTCGAGACGAAGTTTGTCTCTACTGCTTAGAAGTTTGTTCTATTCAAGAAGTTTGTGGAGTGTAAACAGAATGGTAGACCAGTACTGGATTATGTTTTGATTTTCAGGCATTGTCCATAAATGCTTGTTCGTACATTGATACACACTATTAAAAGAATGAGAAGTTTGTCATGGGTTTGGACGAATATCTTGGGAATCCGCTTATGGATCATCTAGATGACATTTATGTGAAGATTGTTGAGAAGTCTTTGAGGCATGAAAGTGTGTTTCCCAAGAAAGAGCCTGTTGTTGCAGCTAAGGAAGAACAGAAGCCACAAAAGGGTGATAACAATAAGAAGAGAAAGCAACAATAACAAAAAAGAAATAATGGCCAGAAAAAGCCTAAGAGTGAGGTGGTTTGATATAACTACCAACATAAAGGTCATTTTGCTAATGAGTGCAAGAATCCAAATGTTGAAAGGTAGTGTCATAACTATGGCAAGTCTGGGCATCTCATTGACTGTCCAGAACCGACTAAGAGGAAATTGTAAAGGCTGATGCTTTTGAAGTTGTGTCATCTTCTTCAAGAGCTCCTACTACAGAGGAGAAAGGAAAGGGTGTCATCGTCCCAGGTACTCTTTCAGTTAAAGGTGTTTCAGTTCGAGTGTTGTTTGATACTGGAGCATCGTATTCTTTCATTTGTATTGAGCTTGTGTGCCATTTGGGTTTGGAACCCGAGATTTGTGATAGACCATTGATCGTGACTAATCCAGTTGGTGGTTCATCCAGTTTTTGTATGCTTTATTGTGGTCTAGTGTTATCGATTTACGGTTGCTTTTTTGTTTGTGATTGCTTTGTTTTGAACTTCGCTGGTTCCAGGATTTTCTAGAGCATGGATTGGCTCAAGAGGTATTGTGACGACCGCCCATGGCCCTCGCACTAAACAGGAGGAGCAATGCGCTGAAAGGTGTGCACAGCAGCTTAGGACGATCATAAGAGTAGGTAAACACAAGAAGAACATGTCGTAACTCACAGCTTAAGGATAAAATATAATAGAACAAATACAACAAGTAGTAATAGTGAAGCAGAAAAACACTAGACTTTCATACAACCAGAAAGTAATATCCATATACTTGGAAATAGCGTTTATACAATGTTGCCTCACTACATCACTCGGAAAAGCAAATAGCGGAAACACATACTAGATAGTAATAGAACTGGTACGCAAGCCTCCAGCTCGTCATCGATAAGCATCATTGTCCCACCAAGCTATCACCTGTCACCTGCTACTCAGTCTGCCCATCCACAACTGGATGAACAACCCAAGGTAATAAGAGGAAACATAAAACCTTGAGTCAAACAACAGCCTTAATGAGCGATAAAACTACTAACAAACTTCCACAATAAAGTACATGAGAATGGATAGATAAACATACTAATCTACCCATGACACCAGAGAGGAACTCAACCCTATCTTCCCCTCATCGGACAGTGATAGCGTTTATGATAAACAATTTAACCATTCATTTATGGAAACCAGAACATCCATTCAATCATGGTAAACACTCATAACATCTAGATTATATGTATCTCAAGTAAACCAAACTAATCGAATTCAACATCCCTCTAACATAAGCCCCAAAGGCCTAAACCAATATCAGACAAGCACTAAAGGAACATCTCCTTCGACGTTGGACAACCTACATGAGACAGTACAAACAGAACAACCTATCATCCATGATTGACTCTGGCTATCACCGCCAATCCTGCTTTGAAACCATCGTTAATCGTATGACGACCGACCTTGCTATATGTCAAGGGTTAATGGTAACCCAGTTCTAGCATAAACTCCATACGCCTTTCAACGATACATATGTATGTCCAACCTTGACTACTAGGCCTTTTAACAATACCCAGGGTACTCGACCTACAACAAGTCTTTTGGGTGCCCCCATCGTACCTCTACTTTGGGTCTGCTAGAACTTATGACCATGATAATCTCTCTGCCTTCACATCTCTAGTCCTCCAACCCAATGATTTTTGATAGCTCAAGCAACATTCTCAAGCAACAATTATCCACCAACTCACGACCTTTGAGTTATCATCTCATTCGTTGTTCTACACCGGTCAATGAATACCTTTCAACACTTCGAACCCTCGTACTTGAATTTACTTCAAAGTCACACCATCACCGAGCCAATTACATCACTGCGCTGCGGCTAGGGTTTGGGGGGGTTGCCCTTGAAAAATATTTTTCAAGCTCTTTTCTTCAAATCCGAGTTGTACCCAAAAAATAAAATTTTTAGAAATAACCCTGTGCGACCGACCAACCACAATGTAGTGACTGACCTGACCTACCCTTGGGTACATGATCGACCCACTTCTGCCTCCATGCGGACCAGCCCGAACCAACTCCAAATGTTGGACCGACTGACCCTGTTCAAGAACCCGACCGACCCAGTTTTGAAGGCTCGACCGACTCATTAATATGAGTCTGACCCCTCTCTTTGAACTTGGCTTGACTCGCTCCGACCGACCAGGACCAGGCTGCTCGACCCGACCCTATCTCTCCCTTGCACGACCCATACCATGTTCGACCCAAAACCTGCATCCTCCAATGCAACTCTAATTTCGACCAAAAATTCGCCAAAATGATTCGTTCAATGAAACCAACTCATCCAATCATCCAATATGACCACAAAAGTGATATGAAATCAATAATAACACCAATATGGAAATTCCGTCAATAATCATGTAAAATTCACCAAAAATCACCATAAGTGTACATATGAACAAAAACATGGATTTAACTTGCATATTCACATGAAATATCATAGAAATTACTTATCTAAACTTGTTAAATCAGATCATAAGTTGATTTACATGAAAATGGACTTACCAATGCATAGATCTATGGAAAAACACTTGCATTGATGAAAAACATGAACAAACACTCATATGCTTTATTGAATCCATGTGAGAGATGTATATCACTCATCGATTCTCCAAAACAAGCTAAAATGGTAGGGACAAGAATTTGGTGAACTCGAACCAAGCCCCTTTGATCCGATGAACTCTTGCTTCAATTAATGTAGATTTAGCCTCCAATGGTGTAGATCTATGATTTTCCCCCTTGGATTTTGTTTTTTAATAGTAGAAAGGTGTTAGAGAAAGAAGGAACCTAGGCTACGTTATGAGAGAATAGAGAAACTAAAACATTTCTCGTACCTCTCCTCCCCTATTTGTACCCTTCCACTAGTCCACTGATTGGCCTTCCCAAATCAGCCCATTGTGGTTCTCCAAACCTAAACAGCTAACTGAAAAACCTTAAAACAACGATTCCTCCCAAACCACTGAGCCAAAACTTTAATGTAACCACTCTACAGAAAGACAATTGTCAATTCATTTCTAGTGGCACAGTTCTCACCCTCTGATTTGACCTTAGTCAAAAGTTATGCCCTATACAAAACTGACAAGGGAAAAATGGTCACAAACAAAATCAGTAAAAATTATGGACATGTCTCACATCCCCATGAGCAACATATCAAAACATGAGAATGATCCAACCCTCAAGGAATATAAAAATATTTTACGATCTTGCAATACGTAAAATGCGGGCTATTAAAGGTACATGGGAGTAGTGAATTGCCAGAAGCTCGATGTGAGAGTCGGGGATGTGGAAGGGAGAAAGGTTTTGATTTGGTGTAAGCCCGAAGATGGAGTCTTCGTGAGCTTTTTATATTCACTTGGGATTCCACAGGATGATTGTAATTTGTGCTAATCGCAAATGAGTTTGAGGATGTCTTTGATGAGGTCAAAGGGTTGCCGCCGCATCGTGAGATCGAGTTTAGGATCAATTTAGTCAAGGGTGATAGACTTATCGTTATGCTCTTAGGAGGATGGCACATAAGGAACAATGAGAGTTTGATGTGCAAGCTCGTGACCTTTTGGGATAAGGATTTAGTCGGAGGAGTGCATCTGAATGGGGAGCACCAATTCTGTTTGCAACTAAGGTTGATGGATCGTTGGGATTGCGTGTGGATTACCGTGAGCTGAACAAGGTAACCAGACTTGTTCGATCAACTCCATGAAGCCAAAGTGTTTGCTCGGATGGATGGCAACGGGGTTCCACGTATTGAGAGTGGCAAAGGATAGTGTGCCAAAGACTTCTTTTAGGACACCATCTGATTTCTTCGAATAGTTGGTGATGCCATTCGGGTTGACTAACTGTAACACCCCACGCCCGCTAGGGTCACTCACAAAGGGAATGCCATAGCATCGGTGGAGTATTTTAGTGAATATAGAACAGAAAAATTACAACAAGACAGATATAAATAGTACTTGAAATTTTAAAACATCATCTCATAACAGCGGAAATAAACATGTCTGGTTACATCATAAAACCACGGTAAAAGTCAAGTACAATATCCATCAAAATAAAGAAGTACATAATCCCACTCTCTCATACAATAGCCAGAACAAAAGAAAAGATAACTGGATAACTGGAGCTTTACATCTACCCAAGCTCCTAAAGACTGGAACAGCAACCCGATCAAGCTCTACTACCGCTAGGATCCACCGTAGGACCTGAGGGTTGGGAAAAAGATAAAAACAACGGGGTCAGACATAAGTCTGAGTGAGCCCTATAACTTTAACAATACAATCATTAAAGTAACCAGAGAAGACATAAACTTGACCTACGGTAATATCTGGGGATGAATGGCTACACTAAGCAGCTTGGCAGACTTAGGATAAACTAAGATAACCGTCAGGACGCATCTACCCACCCAAGGATAATTACTAACTGCACCACACCAGTCATTCCTACTTAAAGGTTGATCCCTTCCAAGGACTTAGAAAATTTCCCCAGTAGTTTCATGTACCCCTAGCCCACTACATAGGTGTCGTCTGCCCCTATCTCCACTAGGTGTACCTAGTATTCTTACCCAGTAGTTTCGTGTACCCCTACATAGGTGCCGTCTGCCCCTATCTTCATTAGGTGTACCCACTACTCCCCAAGCGATCGGCTCCCTACCGTAGATACCCGTGCTGGTCCCACAGTGGGGTGTATCACTCCCCTAAAGTGGCTACCCAATACTAACGGTGCACGATTTTATATCTACACGATGCAACAACGGCTTATCTACCAGCCCGGGCCCACACACGCATATGAAACCCGTTGGACTTGCGTTGCCACCGCTAACCCGTTTTGGCCTCTTATAATCAAGCCCAATATGCGTGTCCCGTCACTCGACATGGGTCGAGCCTACAAAGATACGTTTGGGATATTGGTTGAAATGGGCCCCCACAAGCTACCCACTTAAGCTTGTCAAATATCTAGTGTATCCCACTTAACCCTTTAATCATGTTTAATTACATGTGTCCACTTGGTTAAGTATTCTAATCGTATTTTCTATTGCCACCCAAGGCAACCCACTAGATTCCACATGCCACCCAAGGCAACCACAAAATTTCCTCATGCCACCCAAGGCACCCACTTAACCCCTCATGTCCCACTACATGCTACCATGGTTAAGTGTTTCTTAATTAATTAAGACCGTGATCTCCCATAAAGACCTCCCACATTAGACTGGCTGTTATGACCGCCTGGTTAAGCCGGTAGAATCCGGGCAGTCTTACGTCATAACAGAGTCTAACCTCGTGTCTTTACCTTAATCACATATTTAATTTATGGCTAAGACCTCTCACATTGGGCTGACATTTGTAGCAACTGGTTAAGCCGGTCGGGTCCGGGCAGTTTTACACTACAAATGAGTCCAACCTCGTGTCTTAGTCGATTAATTACACCTAATTAATCACCCCCATATTAATTATCCCTAATTAATATCAAGTTTTCCATAACATGGGTAGACCTAACTCAATAGGTAAATTCCCATGGGGTAGACCTAACTCAATAGGTAAATTCCCACTTATGGTAATTTATTTTTATGGTATGCTTAATCATACCCAATCATTCACTTATTAACATATTTACCAACCCCATCGTTCCCCACGTAAATCGTTCTCATTTCATGACATAAATAAGGGGAAGATCATCACAAATATCATGGGTTTAGCATACAACTTTGTCATGGGTTAAGAGGATGTCAACTTGCATATATGAGCATATATTAACCCAACTACATATAACCCAAACTTGCATATTATCATACACATGATTTGCATAACATGTTGCATATGAGCTTGCATATCATCATACACATATCTTGCATAACATGTTGAACTTGCATATAGGCATTCTCATAACTTGCATAACATGTTAAACATGCATTTAAGCATACACATAACTTGCATAAGCATTCACATACTTGCATAAGCATTCACATACTTGCATAAGCATACATAACTTGCATAAACATGCATAACTTGCATATCATGTCATTTAAGCATATACATATCTTGCATAAGCATTCATATACTCGCATAAGCATGCATAACTTGCATATCACATAAATCTTGCATTTAAACATATACATGACTTGCATAAGCATCCATACACTTGCATAAGCATGCATAACTTGCATATCACTTTCAACTTGCATTTAAACATATACTTATCTTGCATAACTTACTTTATTAAACATGCATAATTCCACTCAACAAATATGCATAAATCCACTTGTTAAACATGCATATATCAACTTGTTAAACATGCATAATCAACTTATTAAGCATGCATAAGCCAACTTATCCAATATGCATAAACATAGAACAACATAGAGTAACATATCATTATAAATGATTCAAACTCACTAATCCGCATTTAAGACCATAAGTCTCATTACACCTAATCTACTTACTTTAACAATTGATGCTAAAGTGATAGAAACTCACCAAACTCAAGATTAGCAACCTTATGAAGTAGAATTAGTTGCTAACTATGAAGATAATGATGATTAGAGAATGATTTGAGAGGGATTAGCTTGAAACTTCCTTCTTAGATTAATGGAGACTCCTTCTAGGATTTAATTTGGCGGCATGAGGCCTTCATTTCTATTTTTAGTATGGATTAAGGTAGGTTTATGGTGTATTTATAGATTAAGAGAGTGTTTTAGGCCCTTAGATTAACCCTAGATTAATTTAGGTCCATTAGATTTAGGAAATCTCTAGAACCAAGCTCAGCCCTAGCCAGAAAACCAGATCTGGTGCACCCAAGCACCCTGGCTCGACACGCCATGTCGACAGGCAAGTCGACAGGCATGTCGACACCCCGGTCGACAGGCCTGTCGACAGCCCTGTCGACATGCTTAGGCGGGAATCTTCCCGCCTGGCCCCGCTGGTTCTAAATTTAAATTTAAATTTAAATTCCTAAATCTGTTTTTAGCTCTAATTTTTCTGCAAACTTCCTTGGGCCATAACCGGGCCATACGGACTCCGATTTTCGAAAACTCGGACTCTATTTCGCGTATTTTTCCGAGACGAACGCAATAACGCAGCCCGTTACCCCCAATTCCCACGTCTGAGATTATTTATCCTGTAATTAGTGAATTTTAGTATTAACTAAAATTCGGGGTGTTACATTCTCCCCTCCTTAAAGGATTTCGTCCCCGAAATCTCTAAGCTAAGGAGAATGCATATCCTACCATCCAAACAACCATCTACTCAAATCATCAACCACGGGCATCCATTGTCCTTAAACAGTTTCTAATGATGTATGAGCATATGCAAACGGTGTGTGTATATGTTCCCTATCTAATGTATGAACATATGCAAACCATGATAGTGCCATGCATCCATTATGTATGTGAGAAAACCCTATCGACCCATACAATATCTACATGAGTGCACAATCATTCACCAAAATGCATCATCCATGTGATAACACAACCATTATACATCCATAAATATATTTTCCTACACACAATTTTATGCAATATGCAATATGAAGTGACTAAGCCGATCTAGTGCCTAGAGTGTGTGTATATGCATCCACGAGCAACCACTAGCAAACACTTGCATCCACTTGCATCCATCAACCATAACATGTCTCAAACACATGTTTCAACCATAGGTTTACCCTATCTAAAGGTCAAAGGTACTAACGAGAGGACATACCAAAGATAAGATAAGTACTAGACAAGCGATAAAGGAGAAAGTAAAGACATACCCTCAAAAAGAAATGGGTACAATGAACGCATCTTCGCTTCCGTCTCCCAAGTCGCGTTGCTCTCATCTTCTCCCCATTGCACCTTGACTAGTTGAACCTCTCTGTTTCTCAACTTCCTAGTCTCTGACCCAAGGATGCGAGTAGGAGCTCGTCGAATAGTCGCATCACGCTCTACCTCTACATCTCTAAGGAAGCTCGGCTCTACCACCTCTGCCGTCTCATGTAAGCACTTCCTCAGATGTGATACATGGAATACATCATGAACACCACTAAGTCTGTCGGGCAACTCCACCCTATATGCCATCCATCCAATCCTTTCCTTGATAGGAAATGGCCCAACAAACCTCGGTGCTAACTTCCCAACGGATCCGAAGCGAACAACATTTCTTAACGGAGATACCTTAACAAAAACCATATCCCCAACCTCAAACTCAAGATCCATCCTTCTCTTGTCCGCATAAGATTTTTGCCTATCCTGCGCTGCTTTCATCCTTCTTCGAATCAAGTCAATCTTCTCAGAAGTTTCCCTAATCATATCGGGCCCAAGCAAGATCTTATCTGTAGATTCCCACCAACATGTAGGTGATCGACAAGGCCTTCCATAGAGAGCTTCGAAAGGAGCCATACCAATACTGGACTGAAAGCTGTTATTATATGCGAACTCCACCAATGGAAGATGCTCTTCCCATGTACCTCCAAAATCTAAGATACAAAGCCTCAAAAGGTCTTCTAGAACACGATTCACCCTCTCAGTCTGGCCATCCGTCTGAGGATGATATGCGGTGCTCAGACACAATTGAGTCCCCACTGCTTCTTGCAAACTTCTCCAGAACTCGCTAGTGAAGATAGGATCTCGATCACTTACTATGCTAGAGGGTACCCCATGTAATCGAACTATCTCTCGAAGATATACTGAAGCTAGCCATGGAGCAGTCCTCTTGCTCTTCACAGGTATGAAATGGGCGCTCTTAGTAAGTCTGTCTACCACCACCCAAATTCCTGTATTACCCTTTCTCGACCTGGGTAACCCGTCAATAAAATCCATCGAGACGCTATCCCACTTCCATTGCGGAACCTCCAATGGGTGAAGCAACCCACCTGGTTTCCTTTGCTCCGCCTTCACTTGCTGGCACACCAAACATCGAGCGACATACTCGGCCACATCTTTCTTCATACCGGCCCAGAAGAAAACCCTCTTCATGTCTTGGTACATCTTGTCCCCACCGGGATGAATGGTCATCCTAGAACGGTGTGCGTCATCAAGAATAGCCTTCCTCAAACCCTCGTCTTGCGGTACACAAAGTCTACCGTCTCTACGCAAGCACCCCCTATCGTCTAGGGTGTACCTACTCAAATGGCTGGACGACTTCCCCCTCATGAGCTTCTCTACTAACTCAACCAACTGTGGGTCGCCCCTCTGTGCTTCTCCAATCCGTCCCAAAAGAGTAGGCCTAACTTCCAAGGAAGCTAGCAAACCGAGTACATAATCAATGGAGGGTCTGAAATCAAACATCGAGATAAATTCCAAGCTTCGTCGTTCCACGAACAATGGACTCAAGGACAACCTCTTCCTGCTCAAGGCGTCCGCCACCACGTTACCCTTGCCAGGGGTATACGCTATCTCGAAATCATAGGATGCTAAAAACTCCATCCACCTTTGCTGTCTTAAGTTTAAATCTTTCTGAGAGAATAAGTACTTCAATGATTTATGGTCAGTGAACAACTCGAATCTCTCACCCAGAAGATAATGGCGCCAAATCTTAAGCGCAAAAACAATAGCGGCCAGCTCTAGATCATGGGTAGGGTAATTTTTCTCATGTGCCCTCAACTGCCTTCCACCATAGGCTATTACCCTTCCCTCTTGCATTAAGACTGCGCCAAGTCCTGTCCCACAGGCATCGGTATAGACAACAAATGGCTTGCTCCCATCTGGCAACACTAAAACTGGAGCGGTGGTTAAAGCTCTCTTTAACCGTCGGAACGCATCATCACAATCTACGTCCCATGTAAAAACAAGATTCTTCTTTGTTAAGCGGGTTAATGGGGCTGATATCTTCGCGAAGTCTTTAATGAACTTCCTATAATAACCCGCCAACCCCAAGAAACTTCTTACTTCGGTAGCATTCTTCGGAACCTTCCAATCCTGAATTGATACTACCTTCGCGGGATCCACAGCTATCCCTTCCTTGGAGACCACGTGCCCCAAGAATCGTACTTCCTTCCTCCAGAAGTGACATTTAGAGAATTTAGCCTTAAGGCTATGTGCTCGAAGAGTCTTCAACACTTCCCCAAGATGTAGGGCATGCTCTTCTTCACTCTTAGAAAATACTAAGATATCATCCACAAAGACCACCACAAATTTATTAAGGAACTCCCTGAACACCCTACTCATCAAATCAACAAAGTATGCAGGGGCGTTCGTCAACCCAAATGGCATCACCAGCCACTCATAGAAACCATCCGGAGTCCTAAAGGCAGTCTTGTCTATGCTATCCTCAGCCACCCTCAACTGATGAAACCCCGTGGCTAAGTCCAACTGAGAAAATACTGAAGCGCCAACCAACTGATCGAAAAGATCATCAATCCTCGGCAATGGGTGTCTATTCTTCTTTGTGAGCTTGTTGAATTCTCTATAGTCTACACAAAGTCTGAGGGAACCATCCGCCTTCGTAGCAAATACTACTGGAGCACCCCACTCCGATATGCTCCGTCTTATGAACCCCTTCTCAAGCAACTCCCCTACTTGCTTATGGAGTTCCCTCCTCTCACGAGGAGCCATGTGGCGCACTGGTAAAGATACCGGTTTAGCATTATCCACCAAATATATTCGGAAGTCAATCTCCCGCTTCGGAGGTAAGCCCTTCACCTCCTCAAACACATCCGGATATTCCCGGACCACTCTAACAGATTGTAAACTCTCGACCGAAGCGTCAAGTGATTCAAGATAACTTAGCGTAACAGAGTCCCTGGGGTTACAAGAAATCTCGAGAGTGTTACCCAAGCGGGTCATGAGCCTAACAACTCTCCTTTCGCAATCAAGAACGGCACCATTACTGGATAACCAGTCCATGCCCAAAATCAACCCATAGCCCGTGAAGCCCAATACAAAAGCATCACATCTAAACTCAATGCTAAGTATAGAAACCTTCAAACCCAAACATATCATGGACAAATAAGTGGAGCCCCCAATTGGGTTTAAAACAACCAAGGGATCATCTACCAGACTGGTGTCTAAGTGCAGTAACTCAACTAATGATGATGAAATAAACGAATGCGATGCGCCTGAATCAAACAATGTACGGACAGGATGGTCAAATAGAAAAACCAGACTTTCAACGGAAATAGTTCTACCTCTCTCCTGAATCGGTGGAACCGCGAGAGCCTGTACTTGCCCCCTAGCCTGACTCGGTGCCATAAGAGCTTGCACCTGTCCTCCTGAGGTAGATCCCGTCATTTGCCCCTTCTTAGGGCAATCCTTCACTAAGTGCCCTGCTTCGCCACAGTGGAAGCAGCCGGTCTTCTTCTTCTTGCGACAATCCTTGCTTAGGTGGCCAGGTGTCCCACAATTGAAACACTTCTTCTTCTTGCCCTTGCCACCGTTGCCTTTCCCACCTTTGCTTTGCTGTTGTTGAGGTCTCTTTTGATCTCCCTTCTTCTCGGGTGCCTTATTAGCATTAGGACCCTTCTCTTCCTCATACATGAGTGCCATGTCAACTAGCTTCTCAAAGGTGGCCCCCATAGGGATATGAGTCATAGCCAACCCATGCATAGGTTCATTTAAGCCTTTCACGAACCGCAAAGCCTTCTTCTCCGGTGTATTCACCATGTCTAGGCCAAACCTTGCCAATTGATTAAACTTATTAACATATTCCTTCACCGAAAGATTTCCTTGTTTTAGAGTCAAGAATCTTTCCATATACAAGTTTTCCTCCGCCCTTGAGAGATACTTTGCCACAAATCTTTGCCTAAAATCCGCCCAAGAGTCAACGGGGCGTTCTCCATTAGTGACCTCCCACCAGAATGAGGCCTCTCCCTTCATTAACCAAGCAGCCAACTTGACTTTCTTCCCTTCTTCCATCTCAAAGATATCTATCAACTCTTCCACCTCCTTAAGCCAATCTCTAGCCTCCACAAAGGTTTCAGATCCTTGAAAAGGTTTCCCTCCCATAGCTTTAAATTCCTTGCAAGTCTTAGCAAAAGTATCCGTGCGAGGAGGAGGGGGAGGAGGAAGATCGGGTGCTACGGTTGGTGGAGGAATATTTGCTGGACCCGCAGTGGTGGCCCTAGCCTCCATCAATCTCCTATACCATACTGGTACCGTCACACCCTCCGGAAGATTAAGATTCTCGGCCATGTTGAAACGAAAAAGGAAAGATTCAAAACGGAGAATTCGAAGGATATAGATATGGCTATTGGGGATTATGCTTTTCTTTCAAAAACTTTTCTCTTAAAAGACATGTTTTTGAAAATATCTTTTCCGAAAATGTTTTAGAAAAATAGTTTTCTAAAAATTTTATCTGTTCCGGTAACCTTTGCTCTGATACCACGTGTAACACCCCACGCCCGCTAGGGTCACTCACAAAGGGAATGCCATAGCATCGGTGGAGTATTTTAGTGAATATAGAACAGAAAAATTACAACAAGACAGATATAAATAGTACTTGAAATTTTAAAACATCATCTCATAACAGCGGAAATAAACATGTCTGGTTACATCATAAAACCACGGTAAAAGTCAAGTACAATATCCATCAAAATAAAGAAGTACATAATCCCACTCTCTCATACAATAGCCAGAACAAAAGAAAGGATAACTGGATAACTGGAGCTTTACATCTGCCCAAGCTCCTAAAGACTGGAACAGCAATCCGATCAAGCTCTACTACCGCTAGGATCCACCGTAGGACCTGAGGGTTGGGAAAAAGATAAAAACAACGGGGTCAGACATAAGTCTGAGTGAGCCCTATAACTTTAACAATACAATCATTAAAGTAACCAGAGAAGACATAAACTTGACCTACAGTAATATCTGGGGATGAATGGCTACACTAAGCAGCTTGGCAGACTTAGGATAAACTAAGATAACCGTCAGGACGCATCTACCCACCCAAGGATAATTACTAACTGCACCACACCAGTCATTCCTACTTAAAGGTTGATCCCTTCCAAGGACTTAGAAAATTTCCCCAGTAGTTTCATGTACCCCTAGCCCACTACATAGGTGCCGTCTGCCCCTATCTCCACTAGGTGTACCCAGTATTCTTACCCAGTAGTTTCGTGTACCCCTACATAGGTGCCGTCTGCCCCTATCTTCATTAGGTGTACCCACTACTCCCCAAGCGATCGGCTCCCTACCGTAGATACCCGTGCTGGTCCCACAGTGGGGTGTATCACTCCCCTAAAGTGGCTACCCAATACTAACGGTGCACGGCTTTATATCTACACGATGCAACAACGGCTTATCTACCAGCCCGGGCCCACACACGCATATGAAACCCGTTGGACTTGCGTTGCCACCGCTAACCCGTTTTGGCCTCTTATAATCAAGCCCAATATGCGTGTCCTGTCACTCGACATGGGTCGAGCCTACAAAGATACGTTTGGGATATTGGTTGAAATGGGCCCCCACAAGCTACCCACTTAAGCTTGTCAAATATCTAGTGTATCCCACTTAACCCTTTAATCATGTTTAATTACATGTGTCCACTTGGTTAAGTATTCTAATCGTATTTTCTATTGCCACCCAAGGCAACCCACTAGATTCCACATGCCACCCAAGGCAACCACAAAATTTCCTCATGCCACCCAAGGCACCCACTTAACCCCTCATGTCCCACTACATGCTACCATGGTTAAGTGTTTCTTAATTAATTAAGACCGTGATCTCCCATAAAGACCTCCCACATTAGACTGGCTGTTATGACCGCCTGGTTAAGCCGGTAGAATCCGGGCAGTCTTACGTCATAACAGAGTCTAACCTCGTGTCTTTACCTTAATCACGTATTTAATTTATGGCTAAGACCTCTCACATTGGGCTGACATTTGTAGCAACTGGTTAAGCCGGTCGGGTCCGGGCAGTTTTACACTACAAATGAGTCCAACCTCGTGTCTTAGTCGATTAATTACACCTAATTAATCACCCCCATATTAATTATCCCTAATTAATATCAAGTTTTCCATAACATGGGTAGACCTAACTCAATAGGTAAATTCCCATGGGGTAGACCTAACTCAATAGGTAAATTCCCACTTATGGTAATTTATTTTTATGGTATGCTTAATCATACCCAATCATTCACTTATTAACATATTTACCAACCCCATCGTTCCCCACGTAAATCGTTCTCATTTCATGACATAAATAAGGGGAAGATCATCACAAATATCATGGGTTTAGCATACAACTTTGTCATGGGTTAAGAGGATGTCAACTTGCATATATGAGCATATATTAACCCAACTACATATAACCCAAACTTGCATATTATCATACACATGATTTGCATAACATGTTGCATATGAGCTTGCATATCATCATACACATATCTTGCATAACATGTTGAACTTGCATATAGGCATTCTCATAACTTGCATAACATGTTAAACATGCATTTAAGCATACACATAACTTGCATAAGCATTCACATACTTGCATAAGCATTCACATACTTGCATAAGCATACATAACTTGCATAAACATGCATAACTTGCATATCATGTCATTTAAGCATATACATATCTTGCATAAGCATTCATATACTCGCATAAGCATGCATAACTTGCATATCACATAAATCTTGCATTTAAACATATACATGACTTGCATAAGCATCCATACACTTGCATAAGCATGCATAACTTGCATATCACTTTCAACTTGCATTTAAACATATACTTATCTTGCATAACTTACTTTATTAAACATGCATAATTCCACTCAACAAATATGCATAAATCCACTTGTTAAACATGCATATATCAACTTGTTAAACATGCATAATCAACTTATTAAGCATGCATAAGCCAACTTATCCAATATGCATAAACATAGAACAACATAGAGTAACATATCATTATAAATGATTCAAACTCACTAATCCGCATTTAAGACCATAAGTCTCATTACACCTAATCTACTTACTTTAACAATTGATGCTAAAGTGATAGAAACTCACCAAACTCAAGATTAGCAACCTTATGAAGTAGAATTAGTTGCTAACTATGAAGATAATGATGATTAGAGAATGATTTGAGAGGGATTAGCTTGAAACTTCCTTCTTAGATTAATGGAGACTCCTTCTAGGATTTAATTTGGCTGCATGAGGCCTTCATTTCTATTTTTAGTATGGATTAAGGTAGGTTTAGGGTGTATTTATAGATTAAGAGAGTGTTTTAGGCCCTTAGATTAACCCTAGATTAATTTAGGTCCATTAGATTTAGGAAATCTCTAGAACCAAGCTCAGCCCTAGCCAGAAAACCAGATCTGGTGCACCCAAGCACCCTGGCTCGACACGCCATGTCGACAGGCAAGTCGACAGGCATGTCGACACCCCGGTCGACAGGCCTGTCGACAGCCCCATCGACATGCTTAGGCGGGAATCTTCCCGCCTGGCCCCGCTGGTTCTAAATTTAAATTTAAATTTAAATTCCTAAATCTGTTTTTAGCTCTAATTTTTCTGCAAACTTCCTTGGGCCATAACCGGGCCATACGGACTCCGATTTTCGAAAACTCGGACTCTATTTCGCGTATTTTTCCGAGACGAACGCAATAACGCAG
The DNA here is from genome assembly GCA_030737875.1 of Allium sativum. Lineage (NCBI taxonomy): Eukaryota > Viridiplantae > Streptophyta > Magnoliopsida > Asparagales > Amaryllidaceae > Allium > Allium sativum. The sequence goes on along the minus strand of CM060916.1, from coordinate 740,293,220 downwards.
CCCGTTACCCCCAATTCCCACGTCTGAGATTATTTATCCTGTAATTAGTGAATTTTAGTATTAACTAAAATTCGGGGTGTTACACTAACGCGCCTGCGTATTTTGTGGATCTTCTGAATAGAGTTTTCAGAGATCAGCTGAACAAGTTCGTGCTTGTGTTCGTGGATGATATTCTGGTTCACTCTCGGAATGAGGAAGAAGAAAAGACGCACTTTGGAGTTGTTTTGGAAATCTTGCGAAAGCATCATCTGAAGGCTAAGTTTTCAAAATGCCACTTCTGGAAGAGCGAAGTGAGATTCTTAAGCCATGTAGTTTCTGGAAACGAAATAACGGTTGACCCCACTAAGGTGGCAGTAATGCAGGACTGGGATAGACCTAAGAATGCAACGGACGTGAGAAGTTTCCTTGGATTAGCCAATTATTACCGACGGTTTATCAAGGATTTCTTTAAGATAACTGCACTAATAATAGGATTGACAAATAAGAACCAAGTATTCGCATGGGATGTGATATGTGAGCAAGCTTTCGTAATCCTGAAAGAGAGACAGACGAGTGCTCTTGTGTTGATCATTCCAAGTGGGAACGAAGAGATGGTGGTATACACTGACGCATGCAGTACTGGACTTGGAGCAGTGTTGATACAAAAGGATAAGGTTGTGGCCTACGCGAGTCGACAGATGAAGCCGCACGAAAGGAATTATCCAAATTAGGATTTGGAGTTGGTAGTGATCGTGTTTGTTCTGAAGATGTGGAGACATTCTATTAGGGGTTCGATTCAAGTTGTTTATGGATCATAAGTCATTGAAGTATCTTTTCTCCTAAAAATATTTGAATCTTCTACAACAACGGTGGTTAGAGTTTGTGGAATCATATGATTTTAGCATAGCCTGTACTCCCGATAAAGGAAACACAGTGGCGAATGCATTGAGTCGAAGACATGCAAGTTTGAGAGCGATGTTTTTGGAGTGGAAACACCTCAAGTACTAAGCAGGATTTGATTTCAGACCACGATGTGAGTTAGAACCTGAAATATTGGCATGCTTATCGATGAGACCTACTCTCATCGAAAGGATTGGCGAGAGCCAAAAGCGAGATGCAAAGCTTATCGAGTTTATTCAGAAGTTGGAACCAGAGGATAAATAATTCAAGGTCGATCGAGAAGGCTGGCTTCAAAAGCAAGGACGACTGGTTGTTCCTGATGTCGACAGATTAAGGGATGATGTTTTGAGGGAATGTCATCACTCGAAGTTGACGATTCATCCTTGTGGTAATAAAACGTATCAGGACATGAAGCGATCTTACTACTAGGAAGGTATGAAGAGGGATGTTGAAATTTTATTTCCAAATGTGTGAACTGTCAGTTGTGAAAGCTGAACGGAAAAAGCCGAGTGGGTTGCTTCAGCCATTGGAAGTTCCTTCGTGGAATTGGGAGCAGATATTGATGGACTACCTAGAACTAGTGTAGGAAACGAAGGAATTTGGGTCGTCGCCGATCGCTTGGCCAAAAGTGCAAGGTTTATTCTTGAGAAATCAACTAGGACAACATCGAATTTGGCTGAGCTTTATATAAAACGGATAGTTTGATTCCATGGTATCCCAAAGATCATAGTGAGTGATCAAGATCCATTGTTCATGAGGGGATTTTGGAAGAGTTTGCAAGAAGCTTTGGGAACAGAGTTGTGTTTAAGTATGGCTTATCATCCCCAAACTGATGGTCAAACCTAGTGTGTTAACCGAGTTTTGGAAGATCTCCTAAGAGCTTGTGTATTGGATTTTAGGGGATCACGGGAAATCCATCTACATCTAGTTGAGTTTGCATATAATAACAACTACCAGTCGAGCATTGGGATGACACCATACGAGGCGTTGTACAGTAGACCGTGTAATTCTCCGGCATGTTAGTTAGAAACTAGAGATAAGTTGATACTTGGGCCTGAGATGATTAGAGAGACATCGGATTGTATCGAGATCGTTCGGCAATAGATGAAGGCAGCCCAAGATCGTCAGAAGAATTATGCTGATAAGTGTCATATAGATTTGGAATTCGACGTTGGCGATGCATTTTTCATGAAGATTTCTTCGTTGAAGCACGTCGTTTGATTTGGAAACAAAGGAAATTTATCTCCAAGGTTTGTTGGATTGTTTCCGATAATCGAGCGAATTGGAAAGCTCGCATATAGGTTGGAGTTATCCGAGAAGATGTCGAATGTACATAATGTTTTCCATGTGTCTTTTCGACGAAAGTGCGTGCATGATTCGAATGTGATGGTATCTTTGGAACAATAAGAAGACCTATAAGTAGAGACCGTAGTTGCGAAACCTCGTAAGCTGCTTCGTGTCATGGGGAACGAAATGAAACAATAAAGGAGGAAGTCGTTTAATTTAGGCAAGGTACAATAGAGTGAGGATGGTGATGATTGTACATTGGAGACGAAAGAACATATGGAGACGACCCATCCAGAACTCTTCGCTGGTATGACCCAAAAGAGTCGTGTCACTCTTACCCCGTTTTAACTTGTACTATTGTTATTGTTGTTGTTATTAGAATACTACGCGCTAGGATAAGACTATGGATGCATGACTTGATGGATGCTAGTTTTGATGGTAAATTGGTTGCTCATGGATGATAGGTATGCAGAATTGTTTGGTTTAATGTGTTTTCTTGGAATTTAGGGGTGAATTCCTAGGGGGAGATTGTAATAACCCGCATTTTACGTATCGAAAGATCGTAAAATATTTTTATTTTATTCCCTGAAGGTTGGATCATTCTCATATTTTAATAGGTTGTTTACGGAGATGTGAGACATGTCCATAATTTTTTACCAATTTTATTTATGACCGTTTTACTCCTATCAATCTTGTACATGGCATAACTTTTGACTGAGATCGAATCTGTAATAACCCGGAAATTCTGGGCCAGTTTAAAAATTTTATTTTGGCGATTTTAGCGAATTTTGATTATTTAAAATAGATTATTTTAAATATAATCGACGAGAAAATTTATTTTGAAATATTTAGAACGTATATATTTATACGCGTCGTCGTTAGAATATAAATATTTATATATAATTATAAATAGAATTGAAAATGGCGCGGTAGTTCGATAATTCGATTTCAAACTTCAATTGAACGTACCGGGTGCAAAACAATCCGGATTTTAGTGAAACCAAAAACATTAGGATCTAATTAGGAATATCTTTCCAACGAATCCGAAAAATCGAAATTTCATAGCGGGAATCAAAAGATATGTCCAGTTGAAAATTCTGAATAGTCGCTATGGAATTCAGGCCCTTAAAAATGGAAATTTTGCAAACGACCTCGGATTTCGACAAAACCACTTTTGTTGGATCCGCAGTGTCAAATTATTGCTAGATTTTAAATTTCATAATTTTTCGAATCAATATGTGAGCGTGGCAAAGGAAAACGCGTTTGACCAGTTTCAGTTGATTTTAATCGACTGGAAAATGGCCATTTTTCAAACGGTCTCAGAATTCGACAAAATTAGTTTTGTAAGGACCGTATCGTCAATACGAAGCTAGGAAATATTTTTCGAGGATTTTTAGAGTTAGTATGTGACCCCGGTAATTTGAAATGTATGTTTAAAATTCAATATAGTGATTTAAATGTAAATTAAACGGAAACTGATTCAAATGATGGAATCAACCTACGATACATATCCCATTGTGTTCGGAATGGGGGTAAAACGCTATGGACGACAGGCGGTGGGTTCGATTCTGAAGTCGATAGGAAAAGTTACTTTTTGGCGAAAAATAAATTAATTAAAAATAAAATATATATGTTTTCAGAAACCCCCCCTTCTTCATTTCGATTTCAGATAGGAAAAAAAAGGGGGGAACGGACGGAGGAACGTAGCAGCCCACTGCCACGTCCACCGTCGAACCCCCCCCTTTTTTTTCCGATCCGCCTCCGCCTGGCACGAGGAGCCGTCGCCCCCCCCCCCTTCCACTTCTTCTCCTCCTTTCCCCCCTTCGACTAGCGCCTGGCGCGAAGACCCCCCCCCCCCCCAGCAGCGAGACGACCTCGAGCCCCCCCTCCTCGCGACGGTGGCCACCCTCTCCCCTTCGTTAAACCGCAACACCCCGAACCCTCGATTTCAGCAAGCCGCTACCCACCCCCTACTACCCCATCCGCCACAGTTCGAGGTCCTCAGCCTCCAAGCGCGCCACCCCCCTCCTTGAGCACGCTGTAAGTTTTTGGTGTGTATTTTAATTTACTTTTGAATAATCAGTTTTAAATTATAAATTAGCGGGTTTAAAAATCAGGTTTTTATTATATATAAGCGTGTTTAAAGGTATGATCTTTCTTATGAAAAGGTCGGATTTTTAGATTTATAAAGGATTTTTACATAAGAAAAGGTCGGATTTTTGTAGTAGAAAAGTTGAATTTTTATAGTAGGAAAGTTTAAATCTTTATACTAGGAAAGTTTAAATCATTATATTAGAAAAGTTTGAATCTTTATAGTGTAGAATGCGATGGAATGTAGAGGGTAAAAATATAATTTTTATCATACGTGAAGAGTAAAAATATAATTTTTATATTAGTGAACAATCTAAAAATATGATTTTTATATTTTTAAAGTATTAAAAATATGATTTTTATATTTTTAAAGTATTAAAAATATAGTCTTTACTATATAGATGATGTCAAAATATGATTTTTGTTTAAGTAGAGAGTTAAAAATATAATTTTTACATGATAGGAATATTAAAAATATCATCTTTATATGTGTAGAAAAATAAAAATGAGATTTTTATAAAGATGAAATCGTTAGATTTGAAAAGGCGAAGTCTATGTTTTTATAAAGGCGAAATCTTTATTTTAGAAAAGGCGAAATCTTTATATGGAAAATAGCGTGATAAAAATATAATTTTTATCTATATAACATAGTAATAAAAATTCGATTTTTATATATTGAATAACGGAATAAAAATTCGATTTTTAAATGTAGGAAGTGATTATAAAAATATGATTTTTAAATTGAAAGCGAATAAATAAAAATGTGATTTTTATTTTAAAGACATCAGTAAATATAAAAATGAGTGATTTTTATATATGTAGTGGCTACGGGCAACGAAGATGACGAAGATGCGATAGCGATGAAGATTTCTATCAATGAAGTGCCGTGGAGCTGGGATAGCTATCGGTGAGAACTTCTCACCTTTCAATTTAAATTTTCTAGTTATATATATATACTAGGATGCAGACGGTGCTTAGTAGCACCCGACACAATCGTCCACAGACCATGGACTTGTTTGTTTTGATTGCAAAAATTAGTTAGAGTATTTGATTGAAATTTGAATTGTTTGGTGAAATGAATTGATTTGATTGATGTGTGAATGGCGTGGGCCTTCACTAGACCGGGGATAAGGCTAGGCCTCGTCCCGTTTCTAGTATCGTGCCATTATGCCGCCGAAATTTTCTAAAATAAGTTAGAAAAATAAGAATATCATTTTATTTAAAGAATGAACTGAATAGAAATTCATATATTAAAATAAAAATGTTTTATCGTTAAAAATATAATTTTTAACGTGAAGTGAATAAAATAAATATTCATTTACAAACCAGACGGTTTGTTTATGTACACCTATTTGAATGACATTGATTGGGACGATAAATTTTACACATCGCCCAACTGCACAAATAAAATCTGTGTTTGATTGTTTGAAACCCTACACGGGTGTTGGGATGAAATTTGAAGTTCACTCATCCTGATTGATTAAATATGTCGATCGATTGATTGACAGGCTGTTATAAGCATTAGATATCTATATTTGATGCTTATACAGTGTAGTGCACTTTGGTTGATGGTTGATTATTTTTCAATGCTATTATATACATGTGATGTATGAAAATCCATATAATTAACTTTATATGGTAATTGATTGGGCCTCATTCCAATTTGAAAAATAAAGAATATTATAATAAAGGTTCATGTGTTGACTGTACTCATTCGTGAGATTAGTCATGTGTTAAATGAAATATTTTTATAATAAAAATTACATCTTTATCAAAATAATAAAGGTTCATGTGTTGACTGTACTCATTCGTGAGATTAGTCATGTGTTGAACGAAATATTTTTATAATAAAATTTACATCTTTATCAATATAAAATAAAGGTTCATGTGTTGACTGTACTCATTCGTGAGATTAGTCATGTGTTGAACGAAATATTTTTATAATAAAATTTACATCTTTATCAATATAAAATAAAGGTTCATGTGTTGACTGTACTCACCGTTGAGATTAGTCATGTGTTGAACGAAATAATTTAACAAAAATAGTCACACGTGGACGGTACTCATTCATTGAGATTAGTCGTGTATTGACAAATAGAAATATCTGAAATAGAATATTTGAAAATAGAAATATATGAAGTCGTGTTGATTAGATTGACGCCATTTTGACGTGAACGATATTTATATCAATTTGATTTCGAAATGAATTGAAAACGATTTCGAAATAGATTGAATTGAAAACGATTTCGAAATAGATTGAATATAAAACGATTTCGAAATAGATTGAATATAAAACGATTTCGAAATAGATTGAATATAAAACGATTTCGAAATAGATTGAATATAAAACGATTTCGAAATAGATTGAATATAAAACGATTTCGAAATAGATTGAATATAAAACGATTTCGAAATAGATTGAATATAAAACGATTACGAAATAGATTGAATATAAAACGATTTCGAAATAGATTGAATATAAAACGATTTCGAAATAGATTGAATATAAAACGATTTCGAACTAGATTGAATATAAAACGATTTCGAAATAGATTGAATTGAAAACGATTTCGAAATAGATTGAATATAAAACGATTTCGAAATAGATTGAATATAAAACGATTTCGAAATAGATTGAATATAAAACGATTACGAAATAGATTGAATATAAAACGATTTCGAAATAGATTGAATATAAAACGATTTCGAAATAGATTGAATATAAAACGATTTCGAAATAGATTGAATATAAAACGATTTCGAAATGAATTGAATATATAACGAATTTGATTTGAATAGAAAACGAATTTGGTTTCAATTGAATATATAACGAATTTGATTTGAATAGAAAACGAATTTGGTTTCAATTGAATATATAACGAATTTGAATCGAATAGAAAACCACTTTGAATTGAATCGAATAGAAAACCACTTTGAAATGAATCGAATTGAAAACGAATTCGAATTGAATTTAAAATGAAGTGAAATGAATTCAAATTGAATTGAAATTTGAATTGAATAGAAATGAATTTTAAAACGAATTGATAAGGAAAGATTAAATTTTGATTTGAATTGAGATGGAAGTGGAAATGTTTTTGAAACGAATTCAAAACTATTTATATAATTCGTTTTAAATATTAATCGACGAAATATATATATTATATTAAATATATTATATATATATATATATATATAATATAATGGCCTGAATAGAACGCGCCGCGCCGCGGCAGTTCGTGAATTTCGACCATTTATTTCAAACGGACATTACGGGAGATCCGACCGTCGGATTCTCCTAAAACCGGAACCGTTGGGTTCGTATCGAAAAGAGCTTTCTAACGAATATTAGAAATTTGAAATCTAACGGTTGGATTTGTAGATACGTCCAAATCAAATTTGAAAAAGGTCGCTATAAGTGCAGTTCGATAGCCGTTGATGGAAATCGACTGTACGGGCCTTGATAAAATTATTAAAAATAGTAATAATTTGTGTAAAATCATAAGAAATGATTTGGGAAAAATTGGGGTGAAAAACTCCATATTTGAAAAGATAAAAATAGATTTTTATCGAAACGAACTAGTTTGAACTAAATTTAAAATCCGGGTTTTTATTTTTAAATAAATAAATTAGATTTAAAAAGGGGTTTTAAATAATCGGAATTTCTAATATATTTGATTGAATTTGTAATGGGTTTATCGTGAACAGTGTTTTAAATAACACCTAGTTCTTTAACCCGATAACAAATAGAATGTGATTTGGGTTTGTCGTGAACTGTGTTTTAAATAACACCTAGTTCTTTAACCCAGTAAAAGGAGTTCTAATGAATCTGCAATTAGATTGAAATGTGAATCTATAATCTAAATTATCAAATTTAGAAATGAGCGAGAATGGAGTATTACCAGTTTTGCTCCAAAGCGATAGTTAAATCTTTAATTAGATTTGAACGTGAAATGGTAATTAATCTTACCGATAACACCATAGTATTAGATATGGAGTATTACCAGTTTTGCTTCATGGGATGAATAGGTTGGGATTGGGAAATAAAATAAATAATTACTTCGGTGTGGTTCGCTAATCTCGACTAGTTCAGAAAACCATAATTTGGTTTGAAACGACATCAAAAGGATGATTAAAGGATAAATTCTAAAGAATTTATCTTGGATAAAATTAATGGGAACCTTTCCCTAAAAATGTGATTTTGTGAATAAAAGAATATTCTGAATAGGAATGAGGCATATGTTGTGTTTGTGTAACATTTGTTTTAATATACGCGGGTTGTTCGGAAAGTCCGGGTTTATACCCATTCTGAATAACCGATTCGACGATATGTCGAAGATGAAGACGGTGGTTGAAGACCGGAAGTCTTCACATCGTTTGGATAATTACTGACGATCCTGATTGGGCTGTACACCCAAGAGGATGGAAATAGTTGGTGGTCGTCTAGACGTACTTGGAGATGGATGGATACGCGAGGAAAGTGCCTCCGGTTTCGTTCAGACCCAGAACGGACTTGTAGATGGATTGTGTGTCTGACACTGGATTTTATTCTGTGTTGATTGATTTCTATTAAATATATATCTGTTTGGCGGCGGAGAATTTATTCTCTTGCTTAACGCCCTTCTCTGAGACGTACGAGCTTAGAGGTTATATATCGATAGATATCAATCGCACGGCATGAATTGCCTGTGTGGCACGCTAAGATGCAATGATCAAGGCTTCTGTTGAAAAGCAAAGTCTTATGGTTGATGATCAAAGCACGCCTACGTGGCAGCTTTGTGTATAACGTGAATTCGCGAGCCTCACACCTCGGTATGAGTCAAAAACGGGATACGGACTGCAGGGAGAGCACGACGTTTCTTTCTAGCTTTGGTGGTGTCAGTGACTTACCAGCCCTGACATTTATATACTTTTCACCTTTGTGGTTGTTGGAATGCGAGGCGCCTCGATTATAGGTCTGTAAGGACCGGGAAACGTGTGTTCAGGCATAACTAATCCTCTAACGTAAGCGAGGACCGGCCCTGAAGCATCCAGGGGTTACCCAGAGTGTGTAGTCCCGAGGCATTTGCTAGAGTGTCTCAAAGCGGAGAGGAGCTTGCCCCTTGCCTCGACTCATGACGGAAATCCAATTTCCAATAAGTGTATTTCGGTTTTATTTGTAGAGCCTAGTATGGCGACATAGTGGGATGGGGCACTCATGCCGTCTATGATTTATATTTATGATTGAAATTGTTTTGACACTATACACTTATTATAGTATCAAATGATTTGTTTTAAACGTATCAAGCATGTTTGGCTGTTATAAGGTAAAACCCTATCCTCCGGCTTGCGTTGCATTGTGTGATGGGACCTGGGTCTTATAATAGCTTCATTTTTCGAAAAAGCATTGCGTTGTTTATTCTATGCACTGGTATTCTTGGGAGGAAACCCGTTCCGTGTTATACGGCGTGGTCCCTTGAATTACTCTCTCTTAAAATTGAATTAACAACTGTTTTAGTTCTCACACCAGTCACATGACTGACCTGGAGTTTATTGTTTTAACCTAAACTCTGGGTGCCCCTATTTTCCGCACGGGCAGCTAGTAGTTTTGGTTTTGCAGATTTATATTCACAGGATCCTGGTTTACAGCTGGAATGATATCCGAAAAGCTCTGTATCCGTATATCACCCTCAGTTGTACTTTGTATTATTTTCCGCTGCTATGTAATTTATTGTAATCTCTGATATTTGTAGAATGTAATTTATTCATTTTATACTCTGTATATTCTTGTATCTGATGGAATTGTTGTAATAGCAATGAAATGTTCTTCTGTGTGGATTCTGATTTGTCCTGTTCTCAACGATCAGGGGTTTCGAACGGTCTAAATCGGTTTAACGACTGATTCGGATCGAGCGAAATTCCTTGTCGTCACAGAATCAGGTGTTGAGATCAATCTCATAGGAAAGGAAATTGTGTTGCCAACTCTGTAGGGTGGTCACGTTAAATATTTGGTTCAGGGGTTTGGGAGGAATCGTTGTTTTAGTGTTTCACAATTTCTATCCAGGTTTTTAGAGCCATAATGGGCGGATTAGGAGAGGCTCATTAGTGGGATGGTGGAAGGCTATAAATAGAGGATTAGAGGCACGGAGATAGGGTTACTTTCTTCATTCCCTCATTTGGTTGAGCTCGTGATCCTCCTTGCTCAATCAGATACACTTTCCACCATTAAAATTCTAGATCTACATAGGAGAGTTGAAGATCTAAGTCGATTAAAGCTAGACCCACACTAGTCGAAGAGAGATTTCATCAAATCGAAGAGTTTGATGAGTGTTCTTCGATGTTCATATTGAATGATCGGTGATTTTGTGTGATTTTGGAGAATTAGTGAGTAATATGAATCTCTCATGGTAAGTATATTTTCGTATAAAACACCATCGATCTGATTTAGCAACTTAAAACTGGTAATTCTTATGTTATTCATATGTTTATGCAGGTTAGATCCATTTTTTTCATGATTTTGGTGAATTTTATATGATTATTGGTGAAAATTGCCAGTTTGGTGTTGTTGATGGATTCATAAAGTGTTTGTAGTTAAATTGGATGAAATGGGATGAGTTGAATTCATCGATATTGTCGTTTGGCAAAGATTTGGTCAAGTTTAGAGCTGTTTTGGTCAGATTTGGGAATCAGGTCGTTTTTCACAAGATCGGGCCATTTTAGATAGTTGGGTCGTGTTTCTTGCTCACCAAGAAATGGAGTTGGATCGTGCATCATCCTTAGATCAGGTCAACGGGGGTGACATGGCAAGAGGTGATTGGTCAAATAGGTGAAGACTTGGTGCTGTGCGGAAGCTTCAGTTCGACCATGTGTTATCGGATGGATCAACCAGTATGGGTCATGGATTGGAGAAGGCAAGTCAGGTCATTATCGACCCATGGGTTAGGTCATGAAACAGGGGGATGACCTAGTTAGATCGCTAGAACATTGGAACGATCTGATTGGGTCGCGGGATGAGTTGCTTCAATGGTTGGGTCGAAGTGAAGTCAGGTCGTGGTTTATTAGGTTAGGGTACGACCTAAGGGAAACGACCTGGGTATGTTGAACATGTTGAACGTTATATTGATGTTATTTTGGTTCGTGAATGATAATGTCTTTGATGTATAACCAAGTGGGAATGTTCGAAGTGATGTGATGTATTTGTTGATCGTCGTAATGGAACGAATGTGAAGACAACTCAAAGGTGTTGAGTTGTGGATAATGGTTGCTCAAGGGGGACTTGAGTTTCTGGATAGTCAATGGTGATGACGACTGGAGATATGAAGGCTAAGACATTATCGTTGTTATAAGTTCTAGCGAACTCAAAGCAGGGGTACAATAAAAGAAAAAGTGTATGGTCAAGTACCTTAGGTAGCAGTGAAGGGCATAGTTTTCGAGATTGGAAATACAAACATACGAGTTGTGAAGGCATATGGAGTTTTTGCTAGAACTGGGGTTTACTATTAGGCCTTGACATAGGACCATTGGCCGTCATACAATTAACGATGGTTTTGAAGCAGAAAAGGTAGTGATAGCTATATCATGAGTGTTTGGTTGTTTTGCTTGTACCGTCTCACGTAGATTGTCTGATGCCGAAGGAGATGTTTCTTGGGTGCTTGTCTGATATTGGTTTAGGCCTTTGGGGATTTGTCTTAAGGAACATTGAACTCAACTAGGATGATTTACGTGAGATATACCTAGTTGCTATAATTGCTATTGGATGGTAGTTGCTTTGATATTATTTGGTTACTTCTAGTTTCCATGGTTGAACTGTTGCTTCTTGATTGCTGGATTGTAAAGGCTATCACTGTCAGATGTGTGGAAGGCAGGATTGGGTTCTTCTTTGGTATTTGGTAGATTGGTTTGTTAGACTAACTATTCTCAAACACTTTTGTTGATGATGTTAGATAGTTGTTTTATCGTTCACTAAGACTATTATCTGACTCAAGGTTTTATGTTTCCCTCTTATTACCTTGGGTTATTCATCACGTTTGAATGGGCAAACTAAGTAATAGGTGATAGATGATATGCCTTGGTGAGACGATACTGTTGTGCAATGATGAATAGGAGGCAGGCGTATTACTTTGCTATTACCCAGTATTTCGTTTCCGCTGTTTGTTGAGTGCTGTAGTGAGGCCAATTGCACAAACTCTTGTGTTGTGATCCCAGTTATATGGATATTCTTTCTAGATGTCATGAAAGTTTCAAGTTTCAGCTTAGATGTGCTTCTCTATAAATTCATGTTGTATATGTTACATTATATTTTATGCTGGCGTTGTGAGTTATACGACAAGTTCTTTATTATGTTATCTTACCTTGGTGATCATCCATAGCTACTTGGCACACCTTTCAGTGCATTGTTCTCTTGTTTAGTGCAGGGGTTATGGGCAGTCGTCACATTACATGTACTAAGTATTGATAGACTTCTAGAAGCAATTTAATATTAGATGTTGCATGTGCACAACATAAATAAGCTGTGCATGTGCACATTTCCAAAGCAAAGAAATTCCTAGATTTATATTCTTTTCTTATACAAATTCTTAGATAAAAATGCAAGAGTTTATTGAAAGTCGAATAATCTAACCAGTCAATCCTATTAGACAGGGAGGTCAAAAAGGCTTAAATACGGTACAGGTTTTTCACAAGAAATGCTTTAATTTGAATCATCTTGTAAAATTTATTTTGCCAAAAATTTCTGCAAACAAAAAAGATTACTATATATATATACACGTATATCAATGTACATGATGGGTTTTAAATTTTTTGGATGAACCAATATTTTTATATTGGTATATGGATGGTGTTGGGGGCTTAATAGGGGAAAACCTATTAAGTAAGTGATCCAGGAAACAAATTAATATTAAATCAGAGTACTTCTAATATAAGATATAATAAATGAAGGTGGGTCACATCATTTGGTATTAGAGCTATGTTAGAATAAAAACATGGCAAGAATGAGTAGGTTAATGATTGAATTTATGGCTAAATTGATTGTTTTACTTGTAAGTGGTTACAAATAATTTTGTGAATAGTTAAATTGTTTTAAAATATTATAACCTAACTTATTGAAATATGAATTACTGCTAGAGATCCATGGTAGGTAGAGGATCACACTAAGGAGTTGGAGGCTCAAATGAACCTCCCATGATTAATGCCCAAGAATTTATGGGGGCAATAAGGGATGGGGTAAGGCAATGGCACAAAAATACACATGAAGAGCTATTCAAATTGTTGAAGACCTATACCTATTTAGGTGGAAAAGAATTTGAAGGGACTGAAGGGGTCATGGAAGTACAAATATGGTTGAGGAATTTGGAAAGATTATTTGCTGATATGCAAATAAATGATCAAAGAAAAAGTAAAATAGCTTCAATAAGCTGAAGGGGGTTGCTTTGGACTGGTGGGACGTAATGATTGTTGGAAGGCCTGAGAATGAAATCACATGGAACCGGTTTAAAGAGATGTTAGAAGCTAGATTTGTACCAGCTTCAGCCAAGCCTAATTTACTGGAAGAATTCCTCAAATTAAAATAGGCCAATATGAGTGTAACTGAATACACAAAAAAATTTGAAAGTCTATCTGAATATGGTACTGTTTTAATAGCAGATGAAATGACTAAAAATGGGAGACACATATAGGGGCTCAATGCTGATTTGAGTAGGGTTATGTTACCTTACATAGAGTGAACTTTCGATCAACTATTGGATTTAACTTTAAAATTTGAGCAGCATGATAATGCAAGAAAAAGGCTCGGGAATATGAAGAACAATGATAAGGGAAAAGCCAGGGTTCAACCTTATGATAAAAAGCCAATAGACTCTAATGATAAGAAGGGGGAAGGTGGTGCGACATCTGACGCACGGAAGAAAGTTATCTGCTATAATTATGGTAAAGAGGGTCACCTGAAATCTACTTGTAGGGTCAGAAAAGTGGTAATTTTTGAATGTTTTAATTGTGGAAAGGAAGGACATATTAAAAAGCATTGTCCTGAGCCATAGAAGCCAGCTAAGATAGGAGCCTTAGAAGGAAAGGAAGAAGTATCTGGTCAAGTAAATGGTATACTTTTTATTGAAACCTTACCAGTACCTATAGTTTGTGATACAACGACCACACATTCATTAATATCTCATGATATAGTCCAGAAGTTAAAACTTGTTTGTGTTTTTGTGAATAAATCTTTGCTTATAAAAAGTCCTAGGGAGCTCATGTGTTTTGGGGATGTAGTGCATATGAGTAAAATTAAATATAGGAGGGCATATATTTTTAGCAGATTTAGATGTGTTAAATTATCCAGGAATTGGGATAATATTAGGTGTATATTGGTTGCAAAAACATAAAGCAGTGATAAATCTGGAGGAATTTACAATTTCTTTAATAAACACAAACAACAAAAGAATAACAATAATGTGTGAATCTATTAAAACTGGACCAGGAAACGTTTGGGAAATGAGTAAGGAAGAAACCATACCCAAATTCAAGAATATACACATAGTAAATCAATATTTAGATTTCTTTGATGAAATAAGTGGAGTTCCCGATGAAAGATCAGTGGAATTCCAAATCAGGCTAATTCCTGGAGCTAGTCCGATGATCAAAAAGCCAACCAGATGGTTCCTAAAGAATTGATTGAATTGAAGAAACAACTTGAGGAATTAGAGTAGAAAGGATTTATTAGGCCTAGTAATTCCTGTTGGGGTTCTCCAGTTGTTTTTGTTAAGAAATAGGATGGTTCTATAAGAATGTGTACAGATTATAGAGAATAGATGACCTCTTTGATCAATTGAATGGGGCAAGATCTTTTCTAGATTAGATTTAGCATCCGGGTTTCATCAAATGAAGGTTGAAGAAGAAAGTATCCAGTATACAACATTTAATACAAGGTACGGATTACATGAATATTTGGTAATGCCCTTTCGATTAACTAATGCCTCCTTTTATTTTGTTGATTTGATGAACATAACATTTAGAGATTATTTGGATTAAAATTTTCTAGTATTTATAGATGATATACTCATATATTCAAAGTCTAAGGAGGAGCATGAAAGACATCTGCATTTAGTATTAACCAGGTTGAGTCAAATGGGTTAAAAGCAAAATTGTTTAAATGTGTTTTTTGGAAACCTAAAGTAAAGTTATTAGGGCATATCATATCAGAAAAAGGAATTGTTGTAGATCCAATGAAGGTAGTTGATGTGTAGGGATGGAAAAACTTAAGTCAGTGACTGAAATGAGATCTTTTTAGGCATGGCAGGATACTATAAGAGATTTATTAAAGATTTGGCAAGAGTGGCTATAACATTGACTATGCTAATAAGAAAAGAACAACCTTATATCTGGACAAATAAATGTGATAAAGCCTTTGAAAAGTTGAAGCAAGCATTAGTAGAAGCACCCATATTGCAGGTTCCAAAGGGGAACAAGGGGTAAGTGGTTTGTACTGATGCTAGTGGTTTTGGTTAGGGGATGTATTAATGCAACACGGTCAGGTAATTACTTATGCATCAAGGCAGCTTAAGCCAAATGAAACTAGCTATGCAACCCATGATCTTAAACTTGCAGCAATGGTGTATGCTTTAAAGTTGTGGAGACATTATTTGCTAGGGGGAAAAGTTTGAATTATATACTGATCAAAAGTCTCTAAAATGTTTATTTCACAAAAAGGTTAAATTTGTAGCAACATAGATGGGTAGAGTTCTTAGCTGCATATAATTATAATATCTTGTACACTCGAGAAAAGAAAATAAGCTTGTTGATGCACTCAATAGACAACATGTTAGATTGGCTAGATTGATCGTGGAAGAATTTAAATATTTAGCTATCTTTATTGAGGCAGGTTAAATAGTTAAAAAGGAAGAAATAATCAGAAAATCTGTTGATATGCAAGACTATGGAAAAGTAAGCATGATAACCACAAATCCAGTTTTAGTGTAAAAAGTAGGATCAATGCAAGATCAGGATTTAAAATTAAAAGAGAAGAAATTTTAGTTAGTAAAAAATGAGGTGATAAAAAAAATTCATTGGATGGAAAATGATATTTAAGATTTAAAGGGAGGATATGTGTACTAGATTTAATAGATTTAAAGAAAGTGATAATTGATGAGCATCATAAAACAAGATACATTATCCATCCAGGAGGAATGAAAATGCACCATGGCCTTGAAAGAAGTTACTGGTAGAAAGGAATGAAAGGCAATGTGGCAAGATATGTTGCAAAGTGTTAGCTATGCCAGTAAGTAAAAGTTGATAACCGAAAAACCTCAGGAATGTTACAAGCTCTAGATGTGCCTATGTGGAAATAGGAAAGCATTTCCATGGATTTTATTGAAGGGTTTCCTATATCTAAAAGGGGAAATGATAGTATACGGTGGTAGTTGATAGGCTAACCAAATCAGCCTATTTCATCCCAGTAAAGTCCGATAGAACTACTAAAAAACTAGCTCAGTTATTCCTCAAAGAGATAGTAAGATTGCATGAAACATTGTTAGTGCCCGAGATGCATTGTTTGCTTTTAGGTTTTGGGAAAGTTTCCAATAAGCAATGAGGACTGAACTGAGTTTAAGCACTATGTACCATCCACAAACAGATGGGAAAATAGAGATTGCAATTAAAATTTTAGAGGATTTACTTCGATTCTGTGTGTTGGATTTTGGAGGTAATTGGGAAGAATACTTGCATTTAGCTAAATTTACATATAATAATAAACACCAATCAACTATAGGAATGTCTTCATATGAAGCACTGTATGGTAGGCCTTGTTTATCTCTAGCTTGTTGGATGGATGTGGATGAAAGAGTATTTATTGGACCAGATCAAGTTAAAGAAACCTCTGCCAAAGTTGAATTAATTAGACATAGAATGAGAGTTTCCCAGGAGAGATAGAAAGCTTATGATGATAGAGGTAAAAGACCAGTGGAATTTAAAGTGGGAGATTATGTTTTTCTCAAAGTTTCTCCAATGAGAAAAGTACTCAGATTTGGCAAAGAAGGAAAACTATCACCTAGGTATGTAGGCCCTTATGAAATAACGGAAAGAATAGGCACATTAGCTTATAGATTGAAGTTGCCAGAGGAGTTGAAAGGGATACACAATGTATTTCATGTATCACAACTTAGAAGATGGGTACAAGATAAAGGGACTATTCTGGAATCTCCTACCGAAGCGAAAATTAAAGTGGATTTGAGTTATGAAAAGGAGCCAATAAGAACTGTTGCAAGAGAAGAAAAGAATTTAAGAAATAAAAGCTTCAATCTGGTTAAGGTGCAGTGGAGTTTAGATGCAAATGATTGCACATGGGAAGCTGAAGATATAATGAAGACAAAGTATCCAGGATTATTTTCTGATAAAGGCAAGCGCCTGGGTTAATTCTTTATAAGTACTTTGAATTATTATAAATATAGTTGCATTATATACCTATTCTCTAATGCCGGGAAAAAAGAGTATGTATATGTGTAAGCTTATATGATTTACACTAGATTTGAAATTGAGGCACTAGGGGTAAACTGTTGAATATTATTTAATTTAATGAGTAAGTGTAATGTAAAGATAGTAAGAAATCATGGGACACAATTCTTAAAGGAGGGATGAGTGTGATAATCCCAAGTTTTTAACCTATTATTATTTATATTAATTAAATTTATTAATACATAAATATTGTAAATAGGAATTTATATTAACCATGTACACATGTATACATGAAATTGGCATTTCGAAAGTATAAAATAATCAAATTATGAAGAAAGGAAAATATGAATGTTTAATAGCCTTGTGGTTGAATAATTAACATAAAGTCATGTGACATAAATCCTTAGGGTTTTACAAAGTGCCTGAGTAAAGTAGTACTTGAATAATACATTTTGTTAGCCTGCTTCGTGACCAGGCTACCTAAAGCCAAAGACTTGAGTATGAACTTACATTGATCGACAATCGCTTGGATGAAGTGACGGAGTTTGGAAAGGCTTGGATGTTGGCATTAGTGAAGCCCTGGATCGAGTAGCCCCTTTCGGGTCGATCCAACCGGGTCGCCCCTACCTGACCTGCCTGACACCACTTCAGCTCTTCAACATGGAGCTATTTTTCAACCTATTTATGTAGATCGAGCTCCACCTGGAACTCACGACTTGGAGACACGTTCCCCACTCTCTCCACTTTTTCATAACCAACTTCAAGATTCTCTCTGATGCCGCCATGTGTCACGCGACCCGGAGCCCTAAGCTGCCTATAAATACATGAAGATATGCTCATTTTGAGGGACTTTTTGCACCTCGAAAATTAATGGCTTCCATAGCAATGCTCCTCCTTAGATAATCATATTCTTCTTTAGTAAAATCAATGAATTTGGAGAGAATTATTCATTGTATTTGAATGATTGAGTGGTGATACTCATTGTAATTGTAGATTCAGAATGAAATGATAAACTATAAAGTGGAAGAGGGCTCCATAACGCCAAACCACTATAAATCATGTGTATTTGATGCTTTTTATCTTGTTTTTAGTTACAATTATCTACTTTTATAGTCTATTGGGTGTTAGAACCACTTTTTGGTCTAACACATTTCAAATATATTTTTGTCATAATATATCCTTTTGTATACTAAAGAATAGGGACCACTGATTTGGATAGTCAGACAAATAGCATGATAGGCGTAATTCCTAGTATAACCTGTACCATGCAAAATAATTGAAATGATATGCAGAGTGGTTGTTATATGGTATATACAGCTATTGTAGATGGATAAAAACTAAGGGATAATACATGATTTTATATAAAAAGGAAACCCTAGGTATTGCTGGGTATAAGTAACCCATAGTAAAGCCATTTAGGGAAATAATGAAGTAATATTTTATCATAGAAACATTGCCATTAATGGAGTCGTAAAAATGGTGAGAAAAGCTGGAAAATCATAGGCTTGGAGAAGAAAGAGTATTGGTGAGTGTATTTCAATATTTAAGAGGCTATAAGACCTATCTAGGTAGCCTATATTAGATATATTATATTGTTTTGATACACTGTTTGATTTACTGTATATGTTTTATGGATTCAGTAAATCTGCATGAATGTGTGGTATGAAATGTGTGTTTGTAGGTCTAAAACTTGAATAGCAAAGATTGTACAAATATTGCCATTGAGGTAAGGTTTGATTATTTTGGAGTATGCACTTTTAACAAGAGATTTTGTGCTCATGTGTACTTCTAAATAAAAATGGTGATGAAAGCAATGAAATTAATCATGAGCTCATGTATGCCACAGGGTTTGTGGGGCCCCGAACCCCACTGGTGCTGCACCAGGACCCGTTGACGGCTCACCTTCGACTCGGTATAAATTTTAGCCAACAACAACAATCAAAGCTTGTCAATGAAGATTAAACAGATAGTCTG
Organism: Allium sativum; assembly: GCA_030737875.1. Classification (NCBI taxonomy): domain Eukaryota; kingdom Viridiplantae; phylum Streptophyta; class Magnoliopsida; order Asparagales; family Amaryllidaceae; genus Allium; species Allium sativum. The sequence continues at coordinate 740,273,576 of CM060916.1, read as the reverse complement.
AGAATATCACAGTAAAATGGCATTGATTGGGATTCTTCCAAGTGCCTCGGACCATATTTACAAATGTTCTTCAATGTGAGGAGCTATTGAGCAGATTCAACATGCGAACTATGAAAATATACGAGAGAGAGAGAGAGAGAGATTGTTTCCTGGCAGCCTCATCTTTCAAAGTTTCGACGGTGTATAGAATTCATTAATGCCACTTATGTTGTTTTTGAACGGATAGTGACCACCGGGTTTCCCTAACTTAAACCTATCCAGCCGACGGAGTCTTGCATGACATTGATATGGAGCATACCAGGCATTATTCCGGAGATATCTCGGATGACCTTAACGATAATGATTCTCAATGATGGGATACCAGGAAGCAACCAAGGATCCTAACACTAGAAAGTTGCACTTCACTTGTATGATGTAATGAAAGCATATGTCTTGCGGTCACTCCCTGAAGAACCTAGCTAACCTTTGCAGTGTCTATCTGCTATTAACCACATTGATGACGATTGATTTCTGTCGAATAAGGGTTAAATCGACATACATTGGTGCCCAGAGTCAGGTACCAGTTGAACCACCGCAGGTCATGATTGGACTTATGGATCCTTACTCAGATGATAGTAACTTGACAGCTCATTAGCCACCATGTGACCTCAACATAGAGATGAGAGCTTGAGATCAAAGCAAATATGAGACAACCATTAGCTCCGAACTTCATGCTTCCATTGTGACAAAACGCATGGACATTGCTTGAAGACTCGCAACCTATGCTACCGTATTCAGGCTTATTAAATCAAAGTTTGGGTCAATCAGCTGCTATGAAAGGTCCTGCAGTGACCTAAGGCATTTAAAAGATTGCTCAGATGGAACATCGAGCTAAGTCGATTTGATCTCAATTTCCTACCAAGGAAGTCTATACGGGGGCAACCATTTGCCGAATTCATCGTTGTCCGGAAGAGGATGTGTTAAATGAAGAAGACTGCCCCTCAAAATGAAATATGGAATCGAGTATCCAGAAGCTGTACACAGACGGTGTTCGAAATGGTCAACGGTTCGGCGTCGGAATCGTGCTGATAACTCCCAAAGGATGGTCAATTTACTATACCTTATGACTGAATTTTTCTGCTATTAACGACGATTCCGAGTACGAGGCCTTTATTGTCGGGCTGAACTCGCTAAGGAATCGAGGGTAGCTGTGTTGGATATCTCCTGTGATTCTCAAATTGTCATTTTCTAGGTTCAAAAGGAGCTTCAAGCAAAGGGATAGCGACTTGCAACTAACCTAGAAATGGTCAAAGGGCTACTGGACAACCTGGAGCACTGCAAAATATCTCATATTCCACGGACAGAAAACTAGAAGGTGGAAAAGCTAGCCAAGTTAGCGAGCTCCGACAATCCAGATGAGATGGAGATGGTCCCAATCGAAACGTTAGAAACTCCAAGCATTGATCAGATGAAAGTTGATCTAGTGTTGGAGACCGAACCCGATAGAGAGTTATGAGTGACCCCTATAAAGAACTTCCTACAACGTGGAACGCATCCGACAAAGGAAAGTGAAACACCCCACCTCCGTTAGGGTCACTCTCAAAGGGAATGCCCTAATTTTGGTGGAGGTTTATAAGTATAAGTCACAGATATACAAGACAGATATAAGAACACATATTTGTAAACAGCGGAAAAACAACAAACTTTATTTCATAAAGTCAAATACGTGTTACAACAACATCACCATGATTGTCTTACATCCTTTCCAAAAACATAACATAACATTTTCATAATCTGTCTTGAGTACATTATTTAAAGAAGCATAAATAAACATAGATAAACTGCAAAAGTCCCCATAGTGGATTGTCCAAAGCCATAGTTCAAAACAGGAAAGTCCAAGCAATACATTTCTCTTCTTCAAGCTGGATGTTAAGGTTGGTCAAGCTGCTGTGTTCCCTCCCTGTGGACCTGGGGGGGGGGGGGGGGGAACGGAAGAAAAGAAGACGAAAGAAAAGTAGAGTCAGACATAAAGCCTGAGTAAGTCTAGTACTATTTTGTCTATGAATAAAGAACTGGGTATGATAAGTATAAACAAGAAGTGGGCAAGCACTATAAACTTGGTTAAGTTGTCTAGGGTCGAATATACTGTCGTACCCCATGTTAATCTCTGAACCCATATAAACTAGTTTCCAACTGGCACCCCATAATCAGGGTGATGTGATCCATTCTATGATGATCGTCTCCTACTCGCATAGTTACATGTGTCTTACGGCCCACGATGTTGTAGTTACCTATGCTGGTCCCACCATGGGGTGTATCAAGTCCCATAGTGGCAACCCGACACAATCCTAGAGTGCACAGGTATGCTACTGGTGTCCAGTGCCTTATTTTTCTGCGCCGGAGTGTGTGCACGCCCGCACCCCGTTAGAACCTACACTGCTACACCACCGCCGTCGTTTTGACCTCTTACAATCAGCCCAGTAATCGTGCCCCACCCTACCTAGTTTCAGGGTATCCTGATACACCTTCTAGGGTTACTGCTGAAAAGGGTCCCCCGTTACTAGGTTTTCTATCTCTAGCCAACATGCTAAGTTGGTTAAGTGTTTTCTAACCTAACCCCCACCAGTCCGTTTAGTTTAGCATGTTCCATTTTGATTAAGTCTTTAGTTCACTTAATCCTAACAATCCTGACTCAGCCTTAATTGTCTTATTAAGGCCCTGACCTCTCACATTAGACAGGTATTGTTGTGGCTGCCTGTTGCCGGTTGGTTCCGGGCAGTCTTACGCCACAACTCAGTCTAACCTCGGGTCCTTATTGGGCTCCATGTTTAACCTCCCACATTGGATAGGTATTGTTGTGACTACTGGACAGCCGGGCGGTTCCGGGCAGGTTTACATCACAACTCAATCCAACCTCGGGTTAAACACATCGTATGTTCTACATTTACATATCTTGTCATTCTTCTTTATTTCTTATATGTAAATATTTGCGGCCCATTATTAAGTTAATGGTGTAAAGGTTACACCAATCATGGGCCCAACCCATACTTGACTTTGGCCCCTTCTATTTTATATTTTCATTCATTATTAATTTTAACCCGACGTTATTTTCCCCCGTTTAACACGTCCGTTTATTATCTATATGTTGGGCTTAGCCTTTTAAAGCCCAACTTAGCCATGCGAATAGGGGAGGCTTAAAGCGTGATTACATACACAAAGAGGGGAAGGTGAGCGCATGAACTTGCAATATGACGTTGGAAATACAAAATAGAAACTGGTGTACTTGCATATATACTTTGGTCATAAAGCATAGGTGACATGAATCAAAGCATGTGAACTTGTAGTTGAGATATGAATCTAAATTGGGTATCACTATTGGCACATAGTCATAACTACAACATGAACCTATACTTTTATTTAGGCATAATGTCAAACATAAGCATGGCATAAATATTTCTAACATAAGCATGGCATAATGTCAAACATAAGCATGGCATAGGTATAGTTAAGTTTGTTCACATAACCATGGCATAAATATTTCCAACATGAAATCAAGACTTTTACTTTAGTCATGTAAACTTGCAAAAAGGGATTTTTGAATCTAACCTAGCTATGTACCACATATGTCATCATAAAATTCTTGTAAACAAGATAGACTTAATCATGGATTTCAATTATGCCAAATATCATTCATAGCCTAGCCATATTCATAAGTTTGCAAATAGGTTTTCTAGTACAAAAGCATGGCTTAATACATGATGCCCAATTTTCAACATAATTTCATATGGATTATGATAACCCAAACCTATTCCAAGTACTTCATAAAAATGACGTTTGTATAAAAATACACACTATGATGGCATAGTAGCAAAGCCCCAAACTTGCATGAATTTAAATCAACTACATACATGTAGCTTCAACATGGATTACATAATTTGCGAAATATTCCAAGCGTATACTTGCATAGAACTACCGCATGTAGTTCTTTATAATTGAATAACATAATTCAAGAATATCCAAACGTATATAATATTTCAAATTGATAAGAACACACAAATATGAATTACTTTATTGCCACCATTCAAGCATACGAACCAACACAATTATTTGTTCATACCAAAGTAATACTCTACTTACAATCGTTGCGGCGAATTCTCTAATTTAGGAATTTAGAGATGCGACTCCTTCTGACGTAGGCGTTGATTTGCTTTGTTTGAATTGCTTTAGGCTTTAGAATTCTCCTCCTAATCTTCTCTCCAATTTGGTGGCTACTCCTAGACGCTCCTCAGCAACATGGCGGCTTTGTTCTTATTTATGAATGAATAGATTAGGGTTTAGTCTAGGGTTGTTTTTATAGAGGTTAGGAACTGATTAGGACCATTGATGTTGCTTGGATTGATCGTAGCCATTCATTCGATAGAGAGACCAATTAGAGCCTGCCACCTAGCCCTAATGACAAAGCAGACCACAGAAAATCGACCAACATAGCATAGGCCAGCCGGGTTAGACTGGGTTCGACCTGGTCTGGACCAGGTCGACACCCCTGTCGACAGGCCTGTCGACCTGGTTAGACCAGGTCGACAGCCCAGTCGACCTGGGTGCGTCAGGCGGGCCTGGCCCATTGGGCCCCACTTCGGAATTTTTAATGTTTTATTCTGTTTGAATTTTAAATTTAATTCAGAAACTTCCGAAGGCCATATCTTCTTCATACGGACTCCGTTTTTCGAAAACTCGGACTCTATTTCGCGTATTTTTCCGAGACGAACGCAATGGCGTATCCCGTTTCCCTTAGTTCTTTGATTTGAAATTAATTATACTTTAATTTGTTAATTTCACAGTTATAGAATTTGCGGGGTGTTACATTCTCCCCCACTTAAAAGGATTTCGTCCCCGAAATCTTCAAGTTAGGAGGAATGTATATCCTAACATCCAATCATCCATCTACTCATCCATCAAACACGAGCATCCATTGTCCTTAAAAGACTTCTAATACTTCATGATCATATGCGAAGTGTGTGTGTGTGTATGTACTTATCTAATGCAAAATCAGGCGGTCTACTGATTCAGTTGACCTCCTTAATGCGAATTATGTAAGTGCCATGAATCCATTATGTATGCAAATCTTCCTATTCTTGATTCTACATGAGTGCACAATCATTCAATACAAATGCAGCATCCACATGACAACACATTAAGGTTCAACCGTACGAATGCAAACATATATGCATATGCAATATGAAGTGACTGAGCCGATCTAAACCCTAGATTGTGTGTGTATATGCAACCACGAGCAACCACTAGCAATCACTTGCAACCACTTGCAACCATCATCCATAACATGTTTCAATTACATGTTTCCATCCAAAGGGTTTCTACCTAAAAGATAAGGTCGAGGAAATATACCTAAAAAGATAGATAAAAGCGCAACTTAAGGAAAATGAAAGATCAAGGATGTACCCTCGAACAGAAAAGGGTAGGCCGTACGGATTCTAGCTTCAGTTTCCCAAGTCGCGTCTCCCTCGGCGTCGCTCCACTGAACTTTGACGAGCTTGACTTCGCGGTTGCGTAGCTTCTTCACTTCCGTTCCTAATATGCGGGTTGGAACTTTCCTTATGGTTGCTTCGCGTTCCACTTCGGCCTCTTCGAGGATATTTGGCTCTACCACTTCAGCGGACTCATGAAGACGTTTTCGGAGATGAGAAACGTGAAAAACGTTGTGGACTCCGGCCAACTTCTCGGGTAGCTCTAATCTATAGGCCATTTTCCCAATTTTCTCGATGATAGGGAATGGCCCTACGAACCTTGGTGCTAGCTTTCCTGTGGTTCCAAAACGAACAACGTTTCTTAGCGGTGATACCTTGAGAAAAACTCTGTCTCCAACCTCAAATTCAAGGTCGGTTCTCCTTTTGTCGGCGTAGGACTTTTGTCTGTCTTGGGCCGTCTTCATCCTTCTTTGTATTAAGTCTACTTTCTCTGAGGTCTCTCGGATCATATCTGGTCCAAGTATTAGCTTATCCGTGGATTCCCACCAACAAGTGGGCGATCGGCACGGTCTTCCATATAAAGCTTCGAAGGGCGCCATTCCGATGGTTGCTTGATAGCTGTTGTTGTAGGCGAATTCCACCAAAGGAAGGTGGTCTTCCCATGTCCCTCCGAAGTCAAGGACGCATAGCCTTAAGAGGTCTTCCAAAACTCTGTTCACTCTCTCTGTTTGGCCGTCGGTTTGGGGATGATAGGCTGTGCTTAAGCATAACTGCGTTCCTACTGCTTCTTGCAGACTCCGCCAAAACTCACTGGTGAAGATGGGGTCTCGGTCACTAACGATGCTAGATGGTATTCCATGGAGTCGAACGATTTCCTTGAGGTAAAGTGATGCTAGGGATGAGGCAGTTCTCTTACTTTTGACAGGTAAAAAGTGGGCGCTTTTAGTAAGCCTATCCACTATTACCCAAATGCTAGTGTTGCCTCTCCTAGACCTAGGCAGCCCATCGATGAAGTCCATTGAGATGCTATCCCACTTCCACTGCGGGACCTCCAAAGGATGTAGCAGTCCGCCAGGCTTTTTCTGTTCCGCCTTAACCTGTTGGCACACCATACACTTAGAAACGAACTCTGCCACGTCCTTTTTCATGCCGTTCCAGAAGAAAGTCCTTTTTATGTCTTTGTACATTTTATCTCCGCCTGGGTGTATCGTCATCTTGGAGTGATGTGCTTCCTCGAGAACCTTCTTTACTAAATCTTTTGTCTGTGGGACGCATAGTCTTCCGTCTCGCCTTAGCAAACCCCTATCGTCGATGGAGTATCTGTTGAGGTGACTTGAAGTCTCACCCCTAATTAGCCTATCAATTGTTTCCACAAGCTGAGGGTCTTCGCGTTGTGCTGCCCCTACCGAATCCACTAAAGTTGGGCGCACTTCGAGAGATGCTAGCAAGCCTGGTACAAAATCGGAGGAAGGCCTAAAGTCGAAGCTGGCTATAAACTCTAGGCTTTGTCTTTCAACAAACAACGGGCTTAGGGTCAATTTCTTTCGGCTCAACGCGTCTGCTACTACGTTGCCTTTGCCCGGAGTGTAGGAGATTTCGAAATCGTACGAGGCAAGAAACTCCATCCATCTTTGTTGCCTCAAATTAAGATCCTTCTGCGAGAAAAGATATTTCAACGATTTATGGTCAGTGTAAAGTTCGAACTTCTCACCTAGGAGATAGTGTCGCCAAGACTTGAGTGCAAAGACGATGGCGGCTAACTCAAGATCGTGGGTTGGGTAGTTCTTTTCGTGCACTTTCAACTGCCTCCCGCCATAAGCTACTACCCTTCCTTCTTGCATTAAGACGGCGCCTAGCCCTGTCCCACATGCATCCGTATAAACAGTGAACATCTTGCTCCCATCTGGCAGCGTCAAAACTGGGGCTGTTGTGAGAGCCCTTTTTAGTCGTTGGAAAGCAAACTCGCAATCCAAGTCCCAATTAAACACTAGATTCTTCTTGGTCAATTTCGTGAGCGGAGCTGAGATTTTCGCAAAATCCCTTATAAATTTTCGATAGAAACCTGCTAGTCCTAGAAAGCTTCGGACCTCAGTTGCATTCCTTGGTGTCTTCCAATCCTGTACCTCCACTACCTTAGCAGGGTCCACTGCTAACCCTTGTTTGGATACTATGTGCCCAAGGAACCACACCTCTTCTCTCCAAAAGTGGCATTTGGAGAATTTGGCTTTTAGTTGATGGACTCGCAAAGTTTCCATGATTGCCCTTAAGTGCTGAGCATGTTCCTCTTCACTCTTTGAGAAGATAAGGATATCATCTACGAAGACTACTACGAACTTGTTGAGGAAATCTCTAAATACCCTACTCATTAGGTCCACGAAGTACGCAGGTGCATTTGTCAAGCCGAAAGGCATGACAAGCCATTCAAAGAAGCCGTCTGGGGTTCTGAACGCCGTTTTATCGATGCTATCCTCAGCCACCCTTAGCTGATGAAAACCGGTTGCTAAATCGAGTTGGGAGAAAACAGACGCTCCTACAAGCTGGTCAAACAAATTGTCAATTCTAGGGAGAGGGTGCCTATTCTTTTTCGTTAGCTTGTTGAGCTCCCTATAGTCAACACATAGACGGAGTGAACCATCCGCCTTTGTAGCGAACACCACTGGAGCGCCCCACTCTGAAATGCTTCTCCTAATGAACCCCTTTTCTAGAAGCTCTTTAATCTGTTTACTGAGCTCTTTCCTTTCCCGTGGAGCCATATGTCTAACAGGCAACGCAACGGGCTTTGCATTATCTACAAGATATATGCGGAAGTCTATTTCCCGCTTCGGAGGCAAGCCCTTCACCTCTTCGAAGACATCCGGATATTCCCGGACCACTTTAACTGATTGCAAATTATCAACAGAGGCATCTAGCGATTCAAGATAACTAAGCATAACCGCATACGAGGGATTACAAGAAATTTCCAAAGTATTCCCGAGCTGGGTCAGGAGCCTAACAACCCTTTTCTCACAATCAAGGATGGCCCCATTACTGGATAGCCAATCCATACCCAAAATCAAACCATAACCTGAAAAGCCCAAAACAAAGGCACTACATTGAAATTCTACACTTAGAATAGAAATTTTCAATCCCACACAGATCATAGACAAATGAGCTGGGCCCCCAATTGGGTTTGAAACAATTAAGGGTTCCTCTACCATACTAGTTTTTAGGTGCAGAGATTCTACTAAAGCAGACGAGATAAAGGAGTGTGATGCGCCAGAATCAAATAAAGTGCGAACGGGGTGATCATAAAGATAAACTACACTTTCTACAGAAGTATTTATACCTCGCTGTTGCAGAGGTGGCGCTTCCAGCACATGAACCTGTGCCCCTAGGGTGGATCCAGCCCTCTGCCCCTGTCCTCGTTTCTTTGGGCAGTCCTTAGCCCTGTGGCCTGTCTCACCGCAAGAAAAGCACCCACCATTTTCCTTGGCCTTCTTTTTCCGGCAGTCCTTTACTAAGTGCCCCACTTTGCCACAGAAATTGCACTTGCTCTTCTCTCGGGACTTGTTGTCTTTCCCGCCCTTCTCAAAGTCTGTCTTCTCAGGGCAGTCTTTGCTGATGTGTCCAGTCTCCCCACAATGAAAACATTCTCCTTGCTTTCTTTTCCTCTTTCTACAATCCTTGGCTATGTGCCCTTCCGTACAACAAAAATTGCATTTCCTTTTTTCCCGTTTCTTATTATTACTATTACGATCCTTTCTTGTTTGACTATTATTCGTCTTCCTACTCTGGGACTCTTCCGCTTGCTGGTTCACGTGGAGGAGGAGAAGTGAAAGCGTCAGCAGCTGGGGAGTAAGGTCTCCAGACATGCTGAAACAGAAAGGATAGATTCAAAACGAAGGATAGAAGATAGTACCTATGGCTTTGGGGAGGGGACTTTGCCTTTTTAAAATAAAATAACATTTTTCTTTTAAAAATGCTTCTTTAAATTTCCTTTCTGAAAATAATTTTTCAAAACTTTTTATCTTATCTGGTAAACCTATGCTCTGATACCAAGTGAAACACCCCACCTCCGTTAGGGTCACTCTCAAAGGGAATGCCCTAATTTTGGTGGAGGTTTATAAGTATAAGTCACAGATATACAAGACAGATATAAGAACACATATTTGTAAACAGCGGAAAAACAACAAACTTTATTTCATAAAGTCAAATACGTGTTACAACAACATCACCATGATTGTCTTACATCCTTTCCAAAAACATAACATAACATTTTCATAATTTGTCTTGAGTACATTATTTAAAGAAGCATAAATAAACATAGATAAACTGCAAAAGTCCCCATAGTGGATTGTCCAAAGCCATAGTTCAAAACAGGAAAGTCCAAGCAATACATTTCTCTTCTTCAAGCTGGATGTTAAGGTTGGTCAAGCTGTTGTGTTCCCTCCCTGTGGACCTTGGGGGGGGGGAACGGAAGAAAAGAAGACGAAAGAAAAGTAGAGTCAGACATAAAGCCTGAGTAAGTCTAGTACTATTTTGTCTATGAATAAAGAACTGGGTATGATAAGTATAAGAAAGAAGTGGGCAAGCACTATAAACTTGGTTAAGTTGTCTAGGGTCGAATATACTGTCGTACCCCATGTTAATCTCTGAACCCATATAAACTAGTTTCCAACTGGCACCCCATAATCAGGGTGATGTGATCCATTCTATGATGATCGACTCCTACTCGCATAGTTACATGTGTCTTACGGCCCCCGATGTTGTAGTTACCTATGCTGGTCCCACCATGGGGTGTATCAAGTCCCATAGTGGCAACCCGACACAATCCTAGAGTGCACAGGTATGCTACTGGTGTCCATTGCCTTATTTTTCTGCGCCGGAGTGTGTGCACGCCCGCACCCCGTTAGAACCTACACTGCTACACCACCGCCGTCGTTTTGACCTCTTACAATCAGCCCAGTAATCGTGCCCCACCCTGCCTAGTTTCAGGGTATCCTGATACACCTTCTAGGGTTACTGCTGAAAAGGGTCCCCCGTTACTAGGTTTTCTATCTCTAGCCAACATGCTAAGTTGGTTAAGTGTTTTCTAACCTAACCCCCACCAGTCCGTTTAGTTTAGCATGTTCCATTTTGATTAAGTCTTTAGTTCACTTAATCCTAACAATCCTGACTCAGCCTTAATTGTCTTATTAAGGCCCTGACCTCTCACATTAGACAGGTATTGTTGTGGCTGCCTGTTGCCGGTTGGTTCCGGGCAGTCTTACGCCACAACTCAGTCTAACCTCGGGTCCTTATTGGGCTCCATGTTTAACCTCCCACATTGGATAGGTATTGTTGTGACTACTGGACAGCCGGGCGGTTCCGGGCAGGTTTACATCACAACTCAATCCAACCTCGGGTTAAACACATCGTATGTTCTACATTTACATATCTTGTCATTCTTCTTTATTTCTTATATGTAAATATTTGCGGCCCATTATTAAGTTAATGGTGTAAAGGTTACACCAATCATGGGCCCAACCCATACTTGACTTTGGCCCCTTCTATTTTATATTTTCATTCATTATTAATTTTAACCCGACGTTATTTTCCCCCGTTTAACACGTCCGTTTATTATCTATATGTTGGGCTTAGCCTTTTAAAGCCCAACTTAGCCATGCGAATAGGGGAGGCTTAAAGCGTGATTACATACACAAAGAGGGGAAGGTGAGCGCATGAACTTGCAATATGACGTTGGAAATACAAAATAGAAACTGGTGTACTTGCATATATACTTTGGTCATAAAGCATAGGTGACATGAATCAAAGCATGTGAACTTGTAGTTGAGATATGAATCTAAATTGGGTATCACTATTGGCACATAGTCATAACTACAACATGAACCTATACTTTTATTTAGGCATAATGTCAAACATAAGCATGGCATAAATATTTCTAACATAAGCATGGCATAATGTCAAACATAAGCATGGCATAATGTCAAACATAAGCATGGCATAGGTATAGTTAAGTTTGTTCACATAACCATGGCATAAATATTTCTAACATGAAATCAAGACTTTTACTTTAGTCATGTAAACTTGCAAAAAGGGATTTTTGAATCTAACCTAGCTATGTACCACATATGTCATCATAAAATTCTTGTAAACAAGATAGACTTAATCATGGATTTCAATTATGCCAAATATCATTCATAGCCTAGCCATATTCATAAGTTTGCAAATAGGTTTTCTAGTACAAAAGCATGGCTTAATACATGATGCCCAATTTTCAACATAATTTCATATGGATTATGATAACCCAAACCTATTCCAAGTACTTCATAAAAATGACGTTTGTATAAAAATACACACTATGATGGCATAGTAGCAAAGCCCCAAACTTGCATGAATTTAAATCAACTACATACATGTAGCTTCAACATGGATTACATAATTTGCGAAATATTCCAAGCGTATACTTGCATAGAACTACCGCATGTAGTTCTTTATAATTGAATAACATAATTCAAGAATATCCAAACGTATATAATATTTCAAATTGATAAGAACACACAAATATGAATTACTTTATTGCCACAATTCAAGCATACGAACCAACACAATTATTTGTTCATACCAAAGTAGTACTCTACTTACAATCGTTGCGGCGAATTCTCTAATTTAGGAATTTAGAGATGCGACTCCTTCTGACGTAGGCGTTGATTTGCTTTGTTTGAATTGCTTTAGGCTTTAGAATTTTCCTCCTAATCTTCTCTCCAATTTGGTGGCTACTCCTAGACGCTCCTCAGCAACATGGCGGCTTTGTTCTTATTTATGAATGAATAGATTAGGGTTTAGTCTAGGGTTGTTTTTATAGAGGTTAGGAACTGATTAGGACCATTGATGTTGCTTGGATTGATCGTAGCCATTCATTCGATAGAGAGACCAATTAGAGCCTGCCACCTAGCCCTAATGACAAAGCAGACCACAGAAAATCGACCAACATAGCATAGGCCAGCCGGGTTAGACTGGGTTCGACCTGGTCTGGACCAGGTCGACACCCCTGTCGACAGCCCTGTCGACCTGGTTAGACCAGGTCGACAGCCCAGTCGACCTGGGTGCGTCAGGCGGGCCTGGCCCATTGGGCCCCACTTCGGAATTTTTAATTGTTTTATTCTGTTTGAATTTTAAATTTAATTCAGAAACTTCCGAAGGCCATATCTTCTTCATACGGACTCCGTTTTTCGAAAACTCAGACTCTATTTCGCGTATTTTTCCGAGACGAACGCAATGGCGTATCCCGTTTCCCTTAGTTCTTTGATTTGAAATTAATTATACTTTAATTTGTTAATTTCACAGTTATAGAATTTGCGGGGTGTTACAGAAAGTGAAAAGCATACCATTGTTCGTAAAGATTCGTGATACAACATACAAGGCTACATTGCTTATTTCCCTTGGAAGGTCATCCCGAGATAAACATCAACGAAACTTGTTGCTGAATTTACTATCCTGAATGATTCAACAAAAGCAATTGTCAACTTCCCGCTTGATGGAAGATGTACAATAATGGGACTTCTAGCGGTTAATGTTTTGACACTAGACTGTGAAGTTCACAATTTGGCTACTTTCATTGACCATTCGTTGATTGGTTCATTCCCCAAACGCAGGGGCAACTCAGAAATCTTAGCATGGATTGCTCATGGTTCCACTATCTAGTCAAAAGCTGAAGCTACATTACATTGCATGACTGATTGCCTCAATATTTCCTGAAGATTGGCGAGTTAAAGGCTTGGAACACTTAGGGATGGATACTGATTGATTGTCCATATAACAACTCTTATTTGCGATATGGGATCGAAGACAGATGTAGATGGATGAGGCATGTCTATCTTCATTTTCAGCCATATCCTACTTCTTAGCATGGAAAGCCCAAAGTATCTATAAGCATGGAGTCCTTATTCTCCTGTCGATTTTCATTATAACACCCGCAAGACGAGATGCTACCATTAGCGGTATTGATCTAATCACTTGACCATCATTCCTTGACCTTGACATGAGGGCAAGAGGGTGATTCAAAGGAGATGCGACCTCATCATTCGCTTACAGTGCATACCTAACTGCCTTTGTCACTCCAAGACCTCGATCAATTCGCTCCCTAGTAGAGACGGATAAGGCGAAATGGACCTGCAAAGAACACATAATGCCATTTTCGCTCAAAATGATACTCATTCCTTTAACAGGATTATTCTTTACCCATATCTCTTATTTTTGCATGCCTTATGAGTTATTGATGTACTTAACTCAGATGAATTTATATGTGGATGGTGTAGGTACCCTGGATTTGGTATCAATCAGACTTATAACACCCGCATGCAGAATTATGGAGAACTGCCATAATGAGCCCGACTGAACTGCTTTTTTACGAAGTCACGCCCCTAGTCTGAGGAAAGTTGTATAGCTCAAGTTGGATCTGATATGATCATCCATTCCTTGGCACATGCATGGAAAACCTCGAGACAATTGTGCATTGACCTTTACATTGCAAGGCTGGAATCCGGCTCCAGATCGACGTGGTTAAATTGTCTTTGTGGCTTGATCCTATGCTCGATGCCACTAGATTACATGAATCCAAATAAATGAAGCAACACTGCCCCTTGATATGCTTACTTTTCTATCATGCATTTTACTTTTGCATTCTTCCTGAGTTATTCACATGACTAACTCATGCAATCTAAATGGTGTAGGTACCTGAAGTTTTGTGACAATCAGTCCTCCAATAGATTGATTGCAGAAAAGAAAAGTTTTGGTGAACGTGATCCAATTGTTCACCCACTTAATCTTGGCCTGATGCCAATACTCTAACATAGATGAGATTCAAATGTTACCTGACTTCTTGCCCGATTAACTCTAATCCTTAGAGCCAGGATATGAATGAAAATCCCATATGAGTGTGATAGGCACGCCAAGATTAAAGACCACTCGATCCCTAACTCTAACTCTCATGACTTGAGAGAGAGAGTATAAATGACGACACTGCCACATCCATGTAAACTCCATCTGCCAGAGTGAAGCATAGCGTATGAATTAAAACCGAGTTCGAGAACGACACTCAAGACGGTAGATTCCTGCTCTTTAAATTAGAGTGTAGAAGCAAAGTTGGGGACAATGATACAACCATTCGCCTGACCAACTCAAACTCTCTTGATTCGAGAGTGGGTATAAAGATAGGCGTGATTGGTGCACCACGATTAGAGATTGTCTTATCCGAACTCTAAACTAGGCATAAGATAGGAGAGTATAAAGGCACTAAGATCAAGTGCTGGAAGTTGTCTCCTACACCCATTTAAGGATTGGGGGCAAGACTGAAAGATGAGCCTGAACTCTAACTTGGGCATACGACAGGAGAGTATGAAGGCACTGAGATCAAGTACCGGAAGTTGGCTCCTACCCCATTGAAGAATTGGAGGCAAGACTAAAAGCTGAGCCCACACTCCCCATAGAAGGATTGGAGGCAATATAATGTCGATCCTAATCAATTTCATACAAGCCCTAGCCAGGCAACTTACTCAAGACTGATTGGGGGCATACACACATACATGACACCCCTTATTGTTTATTACTTTGTTTAGTAATGATTCTTGATTGCAGAAAATTTTATTTATAGGGACAATGGATTAAAATCCTTATCAGATTTGTGATGTGATTTATTGTTCATTACTTAGCATAGTAATGCTTCGACTATAAGTACATATGATTGAAATATATAATAGACTTGCAAATGTATGATATTGCAGGAAGACTAATTTATTCACAAAATGGAGATTTACATAAGATAGCAGGCCAATGGAAAACAAACAAAGGACTATGTCCAAAAGGCTGAAGCTGATGCCTAATGCTAAACTTCCCATACGACTTAAGGCGATGACTGAAAGGAGGCTCTAAGAGTGATATATGAAGTCAACATACACGCTCATATGTAACTGACCATAGCCCAAATGCAATGACGAGTATCACCTTGAAAGTACATCGAATGGAAAATGCAATGACTCTAGCATTTGGATAACTTAATCACTTAAGCTTTGAAAGTAATGTCTCCTCTCCATGCACACATGTCTATATTTGAAAGGGAAGTGATAAGACCGCCTATCTTTTAGCCGTTACCCCCAGATTGGGGCATAACTATTGAAAATATTTGCAAATTGCATAAATCTAACTTATGCATTGATCTTGAAAGGTTGTGCGAGGACCAAAAGGCAGATGCACAGTGACCATCCACTAACTGGTCCTAACCTACTTCCAGACTGGAAGGCTCAGACAAGGCTAGACATGAATTGGCTATCCAATCCCATACAACCACTAGGTGTGACATAACCATTATCTCTGATTTTTCCCTCGATACAAGGGGCAAGCAAGAGCATCTGTGGTGACTGTGGTTTGACTTTTAACCAACTGACTCCAATCCTCGGAGCTTGGATGGGAGACTAGAGAGTAGAATGGGTTGAATACCAATGAATCATTTTGCATCCAATCTAACTCATGACGACTTGATGAGGGTGTATGAATATGGAGAAGACATGTATTCGAAGCTCACCATTCAGCAAGACCCTCATGACTTGGTGCATGGTATGTAAGCTTCGAGCAACATGGTTCGACTACCCGATTACTCCTTGCACATTTACTATCCTCGGAGTTTCGCAAGATCCCAGACTACAATCAAAGAATGACTCCTTAAGACTAACCTACATACCTCCGAGCTGCGGATCACCATCCATAGTTAAGGACAGAAGCCCGATAGATGACTATTAAATATGCGGAACTAAAAAGCCAGAGACCGACTTCCATCCACTTCAAGACTTCATGCTGGGGGCATCAGCGCTAAATTGGATAGTTGGCAAAAACTTCTCAAAGATGGAGGTCAGATTGTCAATGTTATTCAATGCTTCATCAAAGGCAACACATCTCAAGACGATGTGGATAATGTCGATCATAGCTCTTCCATATGAGACATCACGGAATTCTGCAATTCCCCAAACTTCAAACTACTATTTTCGAAGATTTACAATGGCAATCTTGATCTTACCTTGCTTATGTACGCTGAATGAGCTGTACGGAAGTGTTATCGGCAACAAACAACAATGCAGCAAGGGATTCCCTTTATTGATATACAATTTTGGCAGCCTGCATCTGAATCGATCAACAGCTGGAACACATTGGTAACCCTCTGTACTGAGCAGTCAAAGGTTCACATACCTCGACCCAATAACGTCATGATACTCACTTCAGTCAAACAGAGGTCCGGCGAGACCCTGCATTAATTCATGGAAAGATGCAATGTCGTAGTGACATCGGTAGATCGACCTGAACCATCTACGATGTTAATGGCAAAGATATTCGGTATTTTGAGTAACTCAGACTTCAAAGTATCTCTACACCGTGACCCACCAAAAGGCCTTGGCGAATTCACCTCTAAGGCGGACATATTCCTACAACAAGAAGGTGCTAATGTTGAGATGGATGATCTCAATGTTTTCATGACAAAGAATGGAGGGCCATTTGACTCCTAAAATGATAAAGGCAAGTGCATTCCCTTGGAAAAGAATGATATGATTGTGCGATTCTAGAGAGAGCCAATTTTATTGATCAAGTCAACGAACTTCTTTGGTGAGCGTTGTGGAACCGAGTAAGAGAAATAGACTCAACTAGATTGTGATAGATATTACACACTATTCTAAAGTATAAACGAAGGAACTTACTCAACTCTTAGAATGATCTGATTAAAGTAGCCAAATTCACTAACCCACAGTGAGGCAATCTTCATTTTTTTGGCTACATTGAAGGGACGACACCAAAGTGAATGTGATTCAATCATTCACATATACAACTCCAACTGTTACTGACTTGAGACAGGGAACATAACGACTTGGGTCGACTAAGATTGTTGAACATACAATTCTAACCCGATGCAACAATGGAAAGTATAACAGCTAAAAGACTGGATGTCCGACTGACTTATCTCAACCCCTATCAACGCTTGGGGCATGGTTACTGACTTCGCTTGTCCTCCACTAACACTGGGAGCACAAGAATCAGCTCACAGACTGACTTTGAACTTGACCTTGACTTGATGCGTGATACATAACATATACACTATATCTCCGGAATATGACATGATTCATCTTGACCATTCAAGCAGGCCCACTAATGGGTCAAACACGACTTCAAAGACATGATCCACAACTACATCAAATTGAGAATGTGGAGAACTCCTCTACTGACTAACGATTGTGACGATCATACCAGACACTATCTTGCATGATGTTAACAATATCTCGTGGTGATCACGAGACTATGAAATGATCCAAAGCGATCGTGGATTTCTTTTAATATGGTTTAATGCGGTCGCTTTCTTTTCATTAAAATGATCCAAAGTGATCGTGGCTTTCAAGTTCTTTATTGTTATGATTCGATGCGATCGTGGAGTCCTAGATTAATATCCTAATGTTGGTATAGTTCAAAGCAAAGTGCAAATGTCAAATCCATATGCCATTTCTGAGGCGTTCCATCCAGATGCTAGCTCAGAACCCGACAATGTACTATCTCATGACCTAAATAAATTCACCATGCATTAATTTTTATGTAAAAGAAGGCCTGGCACATTTATACGCTTGACTTACATAGAATAACGACGTCGTTTGACAATGACCTGTGCGTGTAGAATCACGCTCGGGAGCCAATGATTTGGCATGACTTTTGATAAAAGAATTTAACCTTTTGATTCGACGAGGTTTAAACGACGACTTGATCATTTAGACAACTCCTTCCATAACATTTGGCCTGACTAGCACCCATGGAAGCAACATAACAATTTGATAAAGCCTTCTCAAGGATGGATAACATCACAGAAAGATTCAACTCGACTTACTCAAAGCACATCTCATTTGCGATAAGATGTACTATGTGGTGCAAAATGTTAGTCTGCTTTGTGACTAGACTACCCAAAGCCAAAGACTTGAGTATGAACTTACATTAATCGGCAATCGCTTAGATGAAGTGGTGGAGTTTGGAAAGGCTTGGATTTTGTCATTAGTGAAGCCCTGGATTGGGACGCCCCTATTGGGTCGAGCCAACCGGGTCGCCCCTTTTGGGTCGAGCCAACCGGGTCGCCCCGTATCCCGACCTGCCTGACACCACTTCAGCTCTTCGATGTGGAGCTATTTTTAGCCTATTTATGCAGATCGAGCTCCACGTGGAACTCATGACTAGAAGACACATTCCCCACTACTTCCATTTTCTCATAACCAACTTCAAGATCCTCTCTCATGCTGCCATGTGTCACGCAACCCGGAGCCCTTAGCCACCTATAAATACATGAAGATATTCCCATTTTGAGGGACTTTTTGCACCTAAAAAATTAAAGGCTGCCATGGCAATGCTCCTCCATAGATAATCATATTCTTCTTCAATAAAATCTATGAATTTGGAGAAAATTATTCATTGTATTTGAATGATTGAGTGGAGATATTCATTGTAATTGTAGTTTCAGAATGAAATGATAAACTATAAAGTGGACGCAGGCTCGTTAACGCCGAACCACTGTAAATCATGCACATTTGCTTCTTTTTATCCTGTTTTAAGTTGTGATTCTCTACAATTCGTAGTCTATTGGGTGTTAGAAGCACTTTTGGGACTAACATATTTCAAATATATTTTTTGTCATAATCTATCCTTTTGTATACTTAATAATAGGGGCCACTGATTTGGATAGTCAAACAAATAGCATGACGGGCATAATTCCTAGTATAGCCTGTAGCATGCAAGATTCTTGAAATGATATGCAAAGGGGTTGTATATAGTATACAAAGCTATTGTAGATAGGTAAAAGCTAAGGGATAATAGAGTAATTTTATATAAAAAGGAAACCCTAGGTATTGCAGGGTATAAGTAACCCGTAGTAAAGCCATTTAGGGAGATAATGAAGTAATATTATCACAGGAACATAGACATTGATGCAGTCGAAGAAAACAGTGAAAAAAGCTGGAAAATCATAAGCTAGGAGAAGAAAGAGTATTGGTAAGTATATTTCATTATTTAGGAGGCTATAAGACCTATTTAGGCAGCCTATATTAAACATATTATATTGTTTAAATACATTGTTTGATTTACTATATATGTTTTCATGGATTCAGTAATTCTGCATGAATGTGTGGTACGAAATATGTGTGTGAGTGTAGATCTAAAACCTGAATAGTAAAGATTGTACAAATATTGCCATTGAGGTAAGGTTTGATTATTTAGGAGTATGCACTTTGAACAAGAGAGTTTGAGCTCATGTATACTTCTAAATAAAAATGGTGAAGAAAGCAATGATATTAATCATGTGCTGATTTATTTGTTATGTGATATTCTTTAGGTCAGATCTTAATATCTGATAGGAAGAAATCATAAGGATTGGAGATAACCTTAGTATCTCTACTTTATGGTCTTGGCAATGGGTGTAACTAACCTGTTCCTTTATATTTGAACACCAGATGTTAAATTTAATCGCATACCATATGTTAACATGATTTTGGTTGGATTATTTGACAATACTTATTGTGCCATTGAATGATTGCTTGTATTAGTTTACATTAGGCATTATAACATATAGATATGTGCAAGTTGTTCACCATTAATAATGGTGTTTTCATGCATCAAGAGGGATGTATGGGGGTGGTTGGGTTAACATAGTATAAACCTAATTAGAAACAAGATAGTTGGTCTAGTTTTGGTGCTTTTCTCCTGTTGCATTGATCTATCTAACATCAAGTTAAGATGTTAGGTATGCATACGGCTTAATGCAAGCCCTAAAGGCCTTTGTGTGTTTGGGAAACACAATGTGCACAAGTGTTCAATGCATGGTACTCTAGGATGGTGACCCACTATAATAATCTGAATCAGTCCAGCTTGGAATAAAACATGATATTAGAAAGAGAAATAACATGCTATAAGGGGACTGAGGATCATATATGTGATTTATATGATGTGTTGATGGTTGCATTTGCTTAATTATCTACATAGGCACAAAATATTGTGGTAAAAAAGTTTGCATATGCTTATTAAATATTGGTTTATGCTCATACTAGACTATTTGTCTAACCCTATTTGATTGTCTTTCCAATCTAGGCAACTCAGGGAACTACTTCAGGAAAGGAGGCTTAATTAAGCTAGTTTTATAATGCTGTTTTAAGATGACAATGCAAGAGGAATTATTTCTGTAGGACTTAAGTAGTTTAATGCTTGAACAAAGTGTATGCAAAATGATTGCTAAATGACTTATAGACTTATATGTTTTTTTGAAATGAATTGATGTAATGCTAAGCACTTAGAAAATTCAGTTGTACATAAAGTTTTTAAGCTATGTTTTCATGAGACCTGAAATGTATGAATGCACCACTTTGGCTATGCACAACACTGTAGCATATATCATACCTTTTATTTTCTTTCTGCTAAGTTTTACTGGAAAACCTATTGCAAATGTGGTAGTGTATACAAACAAAATGTGTACATTTTACTACTGGAAAGGCTGCTGCATATGATAAATGAAGTTAAACTAAATTATGCTAAGTTTGACATGAAATAAAGACTTATCTTAAAAGGAATTTAAGCATGTATTATGTGAATACGTTTACTTAGAATAACCCAGCATATTGGAGCATTTCATTAAACACCTTTCCAAGTGTTTGTAGAAATAATATTCCATGAATTAAGCAATGCTTTCTTTGCGAAATGACCATACTATATATATATATATATATATATATATATATATATATAGCCAGTTTTACTACTTACATGTTCTAAGTATTGATAGACTTCTTGAAGCAATTTAATATTGGATGGTACATGTGCACAACATAATTAAATTGTGCATGTGCATGTGCACATTTCCAAAATAAAGAAATTCCTATATTTCTATTCTTTTCTTATTCAAATTCTTAGATAAAAATGCAAGAGTTTATTGGAAGCCCAATAATTTAACTAGTCAATCCTATTAGATAGAGAGGTTGAAGAGGTTTAAATACTATATAGGTTTTTCACAAGAAATGGTTTAATTTGAATCCTCTTGTAAAATTTATTTTGCCCAAAATTCCGCAAATACAAAAGATTACTCTATATAGCAATATATATGATGGGTTTTAAAACTGCTGGATGAACAAATATTTTTATATTGGTATCTGGATGGTCTTAGGGGCTTAACAAGGGGAAAGATATTAAGTTAGTGATCCAGGAAACAAACATATATTAAATCAGAGTATGAATTATATAAAGTATTATAAATGAAGGTGGGTCACTTCACAGAGAGAAAAAAATTTGATAGAAAGATTTGGAAATAGAAGTTAGAAACCCTCTTTGAGTCTATCCCCATAATTAGAACATTTAAGAACTTGAAAAAAAATAGATTTTTGAGGAATTTTTGAGTTTTCAGTTTAAAAATTTATAGTTTTAAAAAAATAATTTAAAATACAAGAATTGTGGGATAAAGTAATTTTTGGAAAGAAAAAGAAAACATTATATTTGTTTTGAAAATATAAGAAGAAAGTTATGAGGTTAAACAATATAAGTGGTGGAGAAAAAGTCGCCAATACAAAAGGAGTTAGATGTGGATCTATTTTGCGAAAATGGAATCAAATTAAGGCATGGAACTTGTCAAGACTATACTTGGAGGGTAGAGAAAATTTTGGAATTTTAGCTATATTTGTAAAAGCGACTTAGCCACCCTAGGGATGTTAGGATCTTAGCAGTATTATGCTAACATTGGTTGGAAAGGGGGTGAAGTGACGTGATATATACACACACACACATATAGGTCGGGTCGACCCCCAGGCTGAACCGCCTGCGCATTTTCATGTGCATAAATAAAGCGATGAAGTCGAAGCTTTGTCACTTTATTACCCTCCCTTCCCTGTAGATGCCAAGGGATCCAAGGCCACCAAATCCACCCCTTTTCAACATTTTTAACTTCCACTACTGCTTCAAATGCAGCAACCCATAATTTATATATCGAAGGATTGTAAAATTATTTTATTTAATTCAGATGAGGTCGTATCATTCCTATATTTTGATATATGATTAGGTAGGATGGTTTATACATCTATGATTTTTGCTAAATCATTTTTTGATCATTTTTCTTTCGAGTATCTTATTCTGGGTGTATCATTTGATTTAAGCAAAATTAGACATTCAAATCTGTGGCATTGGAAAGATTTAATGGTTTGGCATTCTATAGAGTGGTTACATTAACGATTAAGTTAAAGGGTTAAGATAATGTAGTAGTTTTAAGTTTTTAGGACCAGTGGGCAAATTTAGTTAGCAACTAACGGATTGTTTAGGTTAGCCCATTAGGGTAAATGACATGTAGTATAAATAGGGACTGAAGAGGTTATGTTAACCTCTGCTCCTCATTTTCCTAGTAACCACAAGAACTATGATTCTCTAGTTCTTCCTCCCAGAACCTCAAGGTACATTCTAAATCACTTTTTTTGTCCTTTAAACTTATTCTAGAAATTAGATCTTCATAGATTTACACATTTTTCATCATTTAAGAGCTATGTATATTCATTTTCTTCCTGCCTAAAACTTTTTTACATTGATCTATGTAGATTCATTGATTTGGTGAATGACTTAGATCTCTTACTATACTATGCTACATTATATGCTTAGATTAGGTGTTTTTATCACGTTTATATGTTAGGTCACACCAAATCATGATCACTTATGTTCATTTCGGTTTTGAAATCTTAGTATAATGTAACTAGAAAAAAAGGACTAAAACGATAAGTTTAGATTTATTAACATGTCGATATACACTAAATCTATTTCATGTTTTATATGAATTATTATGTTTGAATATGATTGTTGATTTATATGATTGATGTATGGTTCCTCGAAATCATTGTTTGGATGCTATACTAGATTTTGCGTGTTAGAATCGTCGAAATTAGGACTTGGAATAATGGTTGGAGTACAACACGATCAAAGTTCATCGAAATCGCACCAAATTGGGGATTGAGCTCTGAAAGGCGACAGGAAGGTTCCTAGAAAATTTGGGATAGAATAACGCCAAGTACATGGACACAGTCCATGGCTTATGGACTGGTACAGGTCCATGGGAAAATGATATATTGCCTTCAAGTTTTTTGCGAAGATTACCGGTCAAGTTTGAAGTCAAAAGGAGTTCCTATGAGACTTAGGGAATTTTTATAAGTGACATACCGGTAGGAAGTCAATATTGATTGGTAGAGGATGGATCAGCAGGAAATGGTAACCCTGAGCAGGAGTATATCGGGGATCTAAAGCACCTAGCCAAAATTTGGTTAACCACATAGACTATATCAATTCATCAAACTGATGAATTATGTCATGATTTCCATAGTGGGAGACTTGGAGATTTCAATGATTGTGAAGATGGTCTTGGTTTGATTGTTGCTTCTTAGGTTAGAGAATTATGGCATGATCAAGTAAAAAACTGTTCGATTTGAGACTCATACGGAGTGTGATTCGAAGGGAGATTGTAGGTAGTATGTGGAGAACGAATTAATAAGGTAGTTCATAGCGAACGACACTGTAGGATTAACACATGGCAAAAAAGATTATGGACCCAACTCATGGCGAACGACGTTGTAAGGAAGGAATGCAGTTCGTAGAGAATGAGGCTACGCGATAATGGATTTACTAGGGGCTCATGCTATAGCTTGACAGAGAGTAGTCACTTTTTTATTGATTGGCCAAGGCATCGTTGATAGCTAGGAGTGTTCTAGTGGAACTCAAAGCAGGGGTATCGTGGGGATGTCCATTAGGATTGTTAGGATCATGTATACTAGAAGGGGAACCTAGACCAGAAGGGTACTTGCTACAAAGTTTTACTAGAACTGGGATTTCCATTAGTCCCTGGTTAAAAGAGGATTTTCATACAAGTATCAACATATTCACGGCTTTAGAAGGTGATAGTTAGGATTTACATGGTGTTTACTTTGTCACTCACAGCTTTACTTCATGGGTAGACTATCACCTATAGGGCTTAGAGAATGAGATAAGGAACAGGAGCCAGGGAAGCTAGATATATTTTCTTATCTTATGACTTTTCTTACTTCTTCTATTGTTTTCTTATTAGTAGCATTACTTCTTTGAGTAACATATATTATCGTATTACTATGCTGGCTCTTTGGTTGCAAGGACATGTCGGGTATTACATATCTTGTAGTGCAGCTTTGCTAGATCGTGTAACAATAGGCCTAGAATGGTCATAAATTTCGATCCAGAAAAGGCACATCAGAACTTAGAGCCATCCTAAACAAATCATTGGGTCCTATAAGGAATTACTTAAAACAGAAATAACAGAGCAAACCAGATGAAACTAAAATTTCACACAACGGAAGGAATAAATTATAGTACCTCAAAATAGATGTACCATAAATAAAACCATCATCAATGTAAGTTACAACAAGTCTCAAACAATAAAAGGTACGTCAGTAAATGTCCTAATAATACATAATACTGTCAAATAAATCAAAACTATTGTAACACCCGTATTTTATATAAATAATAAACAAAAATATCGATAATGTATAGTTTTAGAATTTAGCCTCGAAACAAATACCTTGGGTTCGTGGCAATTTTCTGATTCGTTTGGGCATATGACATGTCCAAAACTTAGTCTGTATGGAAAAGTTATTAATAAATTAATAAACCAAAATATTGTATGCATTATATATGCACAAATTCGAAATTCAAACTTAAAGATAAATTATAACTGGAATATTATAATTCAAATGGGTTATATAAAGAAATAAATAAAATGTTATTAGTCAATGATAAGCAGAATTTAAGCGGGGAAGAAAATACATTTTCAAACCCAGGAGGGGTCGACCCAGATCTCACATGGGTCGACCCATGTGTTGACCTATGGGTCGACCCACCTCTAAGGTGGGTCAATACAGGGGTTGACCCACTCGGGTCAGATCTGCGTGGCTGATGATGTGCTTCTTTGATTTATACGATTCGTATTTTACTTTACAAAATCCGATGGACAAGAAATTCTTGCATGCCTATAAATAGAATAGCAAGGCCTAGCCTTCAACTCATATTTTATGAGATGACGCCAAGGCTCTTATATTTTCTTTTCTCTCCAAATATTTAAGAAATTAGAAAAAAAATAAACTTTTAGGGGTTTTAATTCAAGATTCAAAGATAAAGAATGTAAATCTACAACATAGGCGTTCATATTTCCGATCAACGCGAGGTAAGTCCTGTGAATTAGGTTTACGTAGGTTTCCTTCTTTCTTCCCCTTTTCTTTTTAGTATCAAATTTGTAAATCTGTGGTTGTTTTAATACTAGATTCAGTTAGGAAGACCATCTAATCACATATCTGAATCAAATTCAAGGATTGGAAAGCTATCAGGTGAGTGGATATAGAATTATACCTTTTGCATAATGGTATATTTACCATTTACGTTCCTCATTATTCTTAACATGTAAATTAACCATAAATTATGGTAATTATAATATAATTTATTTTCAGTTATGTTAAGAATATTACTATTGTATAGATCTATTCTATGAATCTATTAATTAGATTAAAAATCACTATAATAATGAAATTGTAGAATTTACAATAAAAATGAATATGTTGCTTAAAATGTTGTTAATGATAAATTGGATATTGTAAATCAAATTACACTGAAATTGGAAATAATGGAAAAATAATAGACATGCCTAATTTGTATGGAAAATTTATAATGATTTGGAAATGGTAAGTAACATCTAACTCAGAAAATAAAAAAGGGAAAATTAGTAGTGAACCTAGTTAGATGGATTTGGAAAATTGATACATTTCCATAAAGGTAAAATACTAAGAATGTAGTTGCAATAAAAGAAGGATTAGTGTGAAATAGGGACTCTTTTACCGTATTTCACGCTAGTCAAATAAAAATAAAAATGTATGTCTACAACGAAAATAAAAGGAATAGCTTGCAACTACGGATCTTGATTTATGTGCGTTATGGAAATGGGTCTTTACACCTTTCCACAAATCAATCTAATGAGGTGTGTTAAAGGTTTTCCTAAAATAATGATAATATACAAGATGGTAATTAAATGGATGTTACAACAGTAAAAGTTTGGTTAATGTTAAGGAACTAAGGTAAAACATGATGAACGGGGAATATAACCTATTATACTTAATTATATAAATGAGAATGTAATATAATAGGTAGGCTTGTCCTAGGGATAAGTTGAACTATAACATGGGTTATAATAAATGAAAAAGAGAACTTATTAATAAACCTTAGTAAGAGAACTAAGTTAATAAGTAAACAACAAGTTGTGATGACAGTGTAAGACAAGGTTGCAATGAATATGAAAGAAAACAAGATTTATAAAAGGAAATAAGTTTTACTTAATTAATTATATTAAGTAGACATGTCATAAGAAAACATGAGGAATGGGAAAGGATATAATTAATTATAAATTAAGTAAAACATGTTATTGAACGTGTAGACATGTAATTGGAGAATAAATGACATGGTGATAATGTAAAAAGATTGTAGATTGCTTTCGTTAATTACAATCTAGGGAATAACATGTTATGGGCTTATTAACAAACTTAAACATGATTAAGTTAAACCCACGGTACGATAATAAGCGAGTAGGGTTCATACCTCGAGTATACAAGGGGATTGGGAAAACCTTATAACTCGAATAAAAAGGGGATATTTGGGTAATCAAGTTAATTAGTAATCTGATAAGATAAAGCACGCGCGAGGGTAAGAGGGTCTAATGACATGGTTGCGTGATGCGCTTGGGCTAGTCCGCATGTACAAAGGTGAAGAACCCAATGGGGTAGATCATCGAGGTGTCTTGAGACACGCGAGGAGCACGTCCATCTGATTATTCTGCTGGTTATTATGCTTGCTTGCTTTGTAGGACTGGAGGGAAGCCCATGGCTTCTAAGGGACGTGGTAGGGTACTCCGTGGTGGTCCTCTTTTGTGGTACATGCTCAGGCTGTACTCGTAGAGGTGGAGGTTTGTGATACCACCCAGTGAGTATACCTTAACTACGATGATAGTTTAGCAGTCAAAAGGTTGTGGCGGATGGCATTGGATGATTCGATGATTGGTCTTGGGAGAGGTTAGTCAGGACCAAATTTTGGGCAGTAATCGATGGGTGCTTGTCATTGGCAGTCAATGGGCTGCGGAAAGACTAGAGTTAAACCAAGAAACCATCAATGTTTCACTATCGAAACGTTGGTTGAGGGACATGCCAAACTGAATGATAGATTGTTTGCTAGGGGCACGTCACTTAGCTCTTGATGTAGTTTTCACTAGTTGAGGGAGGAGCCTGGGTGGGGCCATAGCCACCGTGAAAAAGCAGACCATACTTGGATATCTGTACTATAGGTCCTTTGAGCAGACCTATACATATATGGAAAGCTCCCGACTGAGTTCTGAACATTATATGCAACCCTATTACAGGACTTGGGGTACAGTAGATAGTATATACATGTGAGTGTCTAGATAGACGCACCAGATGGTGTATCGTTGACGTTAGGGCATTACTCCATGTTAAGGCTTGATTCAACCAAGGAGTTTGGATATGGCCATCCATATGCTTGTGTGGCATATATATGGTGATTCTGTGCGGTAATATGGCGTGGTAATATGAATTTCCGTACGTCGTTTGTCATAGGATGAGTGTTGCATGTGCTTCAGTGGCATGACGGCGGAGTCCGTACGAGGAGGGTACTATAGGGAGTACCTTAAGATGTGGGGTATAGCTACATATATATATACACACTATATTAGGTTAATCTACCGAGGAGTAGATGGGTACAACGTGACTGTAAAGCCTTGAGTTCTGTTAACCCAAAGTAACCTAATAAATAAGAAAACATAACTGAACGGTATATGTAGGGTTATTTTAGAATGTATAATTTGTCCAGTCACCAGAACTTTGTGTTTTGACTTTCTCCTTATAACACACTTGCATGTTAGTTTTGTGGAAGAGATATGATATATTTGGATACTGGTTAGACAGTATTATTACTTAAGGCTACATTTGATTATATTACATTTTATCCATTCCACTGTGAGATATTTACTGAGCTCTGATATATTTGTTATCTCTGTCTTTTCTGCAGGATACCAGACAAGCCGACTCGAGTTTGATAGATTGGGATTTTTGGAAAAAAATCGATCTGTCGAAATTTGGGTTGTTACAACTATGGATCCTCTATCTTAGCCTCTGTAACTCCATCGATCGAGCAAGTAATCCCAACTACGGTCCTGTAATCATGTTAAGAGGAGGATGGTCAAAACATAAAGTTTTGGTGAATGAAAGTCACATAAGTTTTTAAGGAATAACTATTTCCTATATTTGGCAGTATAAATTCTTCACATTATGTCTACCCAATTCAACACACAATCAATGGCATAAATTTATGAGGTTGACTACTCTACAGTCACTTAAGTCCTACTACTATTATTTATTTTAGGGTGAAGTCTCTATCATCACTTGATACTCTACAAGGAAGACTACTGTTCGGTCACTTAAGGCAATTTGTTCTTGGGCAGATTCCCATTATCACTTAATACCCTATGGAAGACCCTAAGCACTTAAGACATGGTCTTATAATCGTCAACATTATTAAATATATTATGTCCATGGTAATATGAGAAATAGTAACCTGCCACTTTATATCGGACTAAGGTAGACCCTCATCATCATTTAAGACCCATTTGGCAGACCCATGCATTACTTTTTAACTGGTATTACAGGTGAACTCCTAGCCACTTAATACTTCCCTTAGATAGGTGGCTCCTCTTACATGATCAGCGGAGCTCTTAGTAGCCCATCCCTAGGTCAACCCTCATGTAGCCCCTAGATAAGAAGTGGACGCTTCCGGAGAACTATCCCCACTCATAAGTCATCGTTTTCTAGGACCAGTTAACATCATATAAGAGAAAGGAAGACCCAATGGCCATTTAAGAGTAATGGACCTAGTCCTAGCAACTTAATACCAAGTAGTGAACCGTAGGAACCGACCTAGTCCTAACAACTTAATACCAAACAAGGTAGGTCGGCCACTTACTATCTTTTCACGGCAGGCCTAGTTCACATGCATATACATATACATATACATATACATATACATATACATATACATATACATATACATATACATATACATATACATACATACATATATATACACCAGACACCTCACATTAAACCGACTACTTGTAGATGCTGGATTTGTCGGGCGGTTCCAAGCAGGCTTCTACTATAAATAGAGCTTAACCTCACATCTTATTGTAATAATTATAATGGCTCATGACACCTAGACCTCCTACATTAAACAGTCTTACTTATAGATGTTGGATATGCCAACCGATTCCGGATAGGCTTCTACTTAATATAATAGTTAGCCTCATGTTTATGTGTCATTAATTATAATTAAAGCTATTAACCCACATACATACAAATACACATAAAAATTCCTATAGGGACATTTAATTTCTCATTACCTAATTTAAACTCGTCTAATACGCATTAATATTACATCAATTACGTTATAAATATATAGCGATAAATGAGGCGTAAATCACGCATATGTAAAGGAACATCCTAATTCATTTGAAATGTCAATCCTAACACATAATAAAGGTATACAAGCTTTTCCCTAATTTCTTCAATCATAACTAAATTTTATATTTACATTCAAATAACAAGGAAATAATAAACATTCATAACATAAATTGTAACAAAGGTTTGAGATCTCAGTAGCAAAATATGGACAACATTTAATATTTCTAAATACATACGTAAATTCCTTATTTTGGTGCTAACTCACTTTTTATATAACTTTCATATACAAAATCTTTATACTTTAGTGGCTTGCTTGCAAATAGTACTTTTAAACAATGTATTTCGAAAATAGATGTCAAACATGTTCAATTCTCAATACTCAAGTTCTGTAATGACCCGGGTTTTCGTGATCTTGGTTATCGACATAAACTCAGTGTCGACTATCCAAGCATTGGAAGTACCAGAACGTTAATAGAAAGAAATTAGAGGGTGAGAATAGATAGGATAGAAAATTAGAATAGAAGAAGAAGAAATACATAACAACAGAATCAGAGTAACACGAATCTCACAGCGGAACGAATAAAATATAGTACACAACATAACTTTGAAATACAAATATGATATTTGTATATACATATCATTATCAAAGTACAACACTTACAACACAACGGAAATAAACAATTGCTACAAAATCCTGAAGCCTCCTGCTCCAAGCTCTCAGCATATCTGTAAAATCCCGACTACTTGACTGCCCATACAAAATTGGGAACCCAAGAGTTTAAAGAAAACAAAACGAAATAAACTCTGGGTCAGTCATGGGACTGGTGTGAGTAAAACAATTTAAAACAGTTTGAGAAAATAACGATATCTCATAAGACCACACCGTATAACACGGAACGGGTTTTTCCCTTATAAGAATCCAAAACACTTGATTCAACATTCAAAAATCCTTTTGAAAGAAACGATAATCTTTATATCAAATTCTTTTGACATTAGAATAGTGTCTATAAACCATAATATAATAATCATCTAGCAGAACGCTTTCATCTCACGTACAACATACATAATATAAAATCAAAAACTGCGGGCTCTTATTGGTTGATGAATTCCAACTGGCAAGGTATGGGTCCACCTTTCGATAGTGTATCTCTAGAGAGGAATACACTGGGTTCAACAAGAACATCTTGTAACCCAGGCTAAACATGACCGGTCACTCATTTCGCTTGAGTGTACCGAATGTATTATTACCAACGGTTGGGATCAGCAACCATTTCTCGAAAGGGTCAGCATCGAAATAGATTATAGAAGTAAATGGAATTTCTCTAGATTAGGCGACAATACAACCTAATTAGCAGCTAACCACTTGGCCATGTGACCTACCCGATTTCATACCATTTCCTGGTTGTGAGGCTAGAGGCCATAAGGTATAGATCACACATTTATATACTTTGAATGTCACATCTTCATACCCACCAAATCACAATTTGATTTCCCCAAAAATACCATGGGTATATAGCTAAGAGAAACGAATTCCTCCACCCCCAAACATAAATACGATTGAAGAGATCAACTTACGTGATCTACTGAATGTACTCTGTTAGATTCTTCCATACAGGTTGTCCTTGGACTGGACAGACCGAACGTATTATTCTGTAATTCATCTTAGGCAATTTCTACCTAGGATTTACTGAACAACCCTTGCATAACTCCGTCTTCAATTATCTTCATCATATTTGATTCGCAACGCTAATGCCATACGGAGTGGTTTTCAAATAATATATCTAATCCTGGTCTCTTCATATTGACAACGGAAATAGTCGAAATCTTTGATAGTCGGTGATTTAACTGTCAAAGGAAAACATGTGTACAAACAACGGTCGTATTCCCAAATGGAAATCTCACCGATCAATCATCATTTCATTTCCCAATTTCCCATTTATCGTTTCCATATATTTATAAATTCCTTATTTTCTAAAATTAGAAAATATACGTTATTAACTTTGGAAAACGTTTCAGTTTGTGATTCACGCATATTTATCTTCCCATCTCTATCAGTCTCTAACTGTGAACTACTAAGAGAACAACTTCCCAAATATAAACCCCGAAGGCCGAAACCAACATCAGATCGATACCCAGAAAGCCATTCAACTCACTAATTTGCATTCAGTTTATAATTTCAGTAATTCCATTTAAATTTCTAATTCAAACCCCAAATTTTTTTAATTATATTTTATTTGCAAAATATTTACTTTAAATCAATATCATGTTACACCAATGTGCGAAGCACGGGTCTAAACCTTCCTAATGTAAAATTCTCTTTTTTTACAAAATTCTATTCATTTTCCAAATATTTACTTTTATAATTCTATTTACTTTCCAAATAAATATTCCTTATATAATTATATTTATTTTCCAAATAAATATTCCTTGTATAATTATATTTATTTTCCAAATAAATATTCCTTGTATAATTATATTTATTTCCCATAAATATTCCATTTCCAAAATACACTTTGAAATTTTCCTTTTTACATTCTAGTATCTCTTATGGTATTTGAAATATCAATTAAACCGACCAGTGTCATCATAATCAATCACAGGTTTTATATCACATCATATATCACAATATATGAAAACAAACAGCAACATAAATATTGAGGAATCCAGTTGGATCCCTCCAACCTGTTCCCCTGCATCCACAGATGTTAAATAATATAAATAACATCTATTTCATTTCAATATGAAATATTCTAATAAACAGAATCAATATTTGATTAACGATTTATATATATATATATATCGTTATCTATAATTTCACCCAATAAATCAGCAATTCAACCAAACAATCAACACACAGGAATTAATCATAATTTATCAATACTAGATTTTATTTTATTTTAAAATATAAACTGTATAGAGTTAGTGAGAATTACTCACATTGGACGGTCATCGTTAAATAACGATAACCGTCGGTTGATTTAGACAGACAATTTATTTCGCTATAAATTGTAACGAGCTCAAATTCACTTCCAATCAGTTCCATGGCGTAGCCCTGATCCATACGATCCCAACGGATCTGGTTTTGTTGAATTTCGATAAAATATGAGCAAAATATGAAAATGTTAAGTTAATATACTATTTTCATTTAATATTTTAACTAAATTTAAATTATGGGCTTTACCCATATATATGCAGTCCAGCTCACACTTCATAACCCACTCCTGCCACCTCCAATTATACCTTGTTCGAACTTCCCTTTTTGATTGATAAAGCTGCTCATCGTTTTCCTCTTCCCCATTCATCACAGCATGCTTCATTACCATAACCGGGCTCCTCGGATATGATTTTCAAATATAAGTAAGTAGTGTGGTTTTCATATATGATTTATGGATGTTGCGGTTTGTTTTAGATGAAGAAAACTAGCGGCCTCGCTTATTGACTAGAGAAAATAAATGGTAGGGCTAGTAAGAGTAAAGGAGTATTTATAGAATGTGTTAGCATATATTATAAGATTTATATATATATATATATATATATATATTAATTTATATCCAACCGCTACTAGTATTTGTCTTCTAAAAATTTTTGTGATCACACATGATATCTAAAAATCACGAAAATGGACATACAATTACAGTTCGACATTACGGACGTAACGAAACTTATTTCATCGAATTCTGAGTCCGTTTGCTCTCACAACGAATTTTTAAAGTCAAATTATCGACTATATTTCACATTAAAATTCCGCAAGACCACATTCTGACTCCAAAACTCATGAAAATTGAAACCTAACAATAATTTAATATTCCAGATCCAACGAAATTAGTTTCGTCGAAAACGGAGGTCGTTTGGAAAACCGACTATTTCTAAAGCTCTAAACAAATCCATTTAAATATTAATATTTTTAAAAATAATTTAATTTAATTTTAATAAATTAATTTTATCGTATATATATTCACATAGAATATCATACAGCTATAAAATAAACACAGTTGGATTTATAACTCGATATCTCAAATCCGGGTTAAATCGATATCCAATTTATATTAAAAATCCTTTTATAATATAAATAAATCGTTATAAATTATTATAGAATTCCATAGCGACTTTTCGAAAATTTGATTTCGGCACAACTCACAATCTATAGATGAAATCCCAATTTTTCTCTTCCATTAGAAAAATATACTTCACCAGCTCCTAATGTTTCATGTTTCACAGAAATCCGACTTAAAACGGATTCTGTATATTCGTTTAAAGTTCGAATCGCCAAATTACAAACTATCGTGCCATTTTGAGCTCGATTACAATTATAATATAATTATACGTTCAAACTTCATTTAAATAATATATTCGTTAATATAATTCAACTCTACATTGAATTATATATTGTAAATTGTCCAATTTACACAATATTGTGAATTCCACTATTTCTGACTATTTCAAAATTTAATATTATTCTATTAATTAAATATTCAATAATATTTTATTTTGGTCATTTTTAATAACCAAACCATCATTTAAATAATTAAATAAATTATTCATTATCTGTAAAAGTACGGGTCGTTACATTCTTCCCCCATTAAAATAATTTCGTCCTCGAAATTGCTAAGGTAGAATACAAACCCTAACTCTGTTCAAAATTATTTGTTTACTTCTTTAACTTTAATTTCAACTGAACAAATAAATTTCAATTAAAATATAAATTCATTCTTACTAGCGAAAATTTTCAAAAATTCCGAAAATTTTCTAATACCTTAAATTTTCGAAAAATTTCGCCAGTCTCTCCTTTGTACGACTCAATCAGTACAACTACAACTCGCCTCTGTAAGTCTTTTCCAACCCAAAAGAAAATCAATCAGCTAAGCGGCTTGCCAATTCGACTCATAAATCTCATATCCAATAGAAATATAAACTTGTACATTTTTGTCGGGCATATCATTATATCCTTTGCATCTATTACCAATTCAACATATACCAATGTCATTCCAATCAATCTCCAACCAATTTTATCCTCAACCCAATCATTTGCTTATCCAAGCCAAATTTCATTCTAAATCTCAAGTGTCATTCTTGATTCCAAATTCATAACTCACCAATCCAATACCATTTCAAAAGCTCACAAATCCACTTTTTCTCGATAACATTCTAACCCAATTCAATTCCCACTTAACTGATTTCAATTCAATTCATGCTCGGTTTCACAAATTTCTATTTAAATTTGTTTTTAATTCAAGCAATCTCTTCCTGGGAGTTTTAAACAACTTACCTTTTTCAAAAAAATAATAATAATCAAATATTCACTTTCGGAATCAAAACAACTTGTTTTCTCAAAACATTTCCAAAAACAATATCTTTGGTAGTAATCCGTCACTGACAACTCAAAAATTAACATTGATGATGTGGCCAGTGTCATCAGAGTTATTTCCCAGCGATCAAAGTGAGTACAATACTATATCACTTTTCGAAACCATTTCTTAATCATTTCCATTTTGAAATCGTTTCAAATTATCCTTGTCAATGTTCGTAAAACAATTTAAAATCTCCTAGAATTTTAAAATTTCCTTATATGTTTAATCCAAATCCATTTACAAACACTTATTCAAATTTCCAGGGTTTTAATTCCAATTTTGATTTTAAATTTAGATTTAATTCATTTCGTAACATTTATACGAATTTTATTTGGTTATTTACATAACCGGTTCAATTACAACCTTATCTGATTATAATCACAACCAACACATCCAATATATGATAATACTTCAAATATTAATCATCCTTTTATATCAAAATATTATTTGGGGTAAATTTATTTCATTTACACTCTTTTCAAAACATATCATGTCGGTTCATCGTATTCAAGCATTTAGAAACCCCTACTGATACAGTGGATCAAACTGATTGACCAGAACCCAAAAACAACTCAACCGATAAATCTTCACAATATAAAACCATTTTTATATCAAATCTACGAATACATGTACTCATTTATATACACTCAAACTCAATATAGGTTATTACTAACCCCATCTCTATCGAGTTACGCTACAGAGCAAAGGTAAATACTTAACCTTCAGCTCTGATACCACTGTAACGACCCGGGTTTTCGCGATCTTGGTTATTGATATAAATTCAACGTCGACTATCCAAGCATCCGAAATATCATAACGTTAATAGAAAGAAATTAGAGGGTGAGAATAGATAAGATAGAAAATTAGAATAGATGAAGAAGAAGAACATAACAACAAAATCACAGTAACACGAATCTCACAGCGGAACGAATAAAATATAGTATAAAATATAACTTTGAATACAAATCTGTCATTTGTATATACATATCAGTATCAAAGTATAGCATTTACAACATAGCGGAAATAAACAACTACTATAAAATCCTAAAGCCTCCTGCTCCAAGCTCTCAGTATATCTGTAAACTCCTGATTACTTGACTGCCCATATAAAATTGGGAACCCAAGAGTATAGGGAAAACAAAACGAAATAAACTCTAGTTCAGTCATGGGACTGGTGTGAGTAAAACAAATTAAAACAATTTCAGAAAATAACGATATCTCATAAGACCACGCCGTATAACAAGGAACGGGTTTTTCCCTTATAGAAATCCAAAACACTTGATTCAACATTCAAAAATCCTTTTGTAAGAAACGATAATCTTTATATCAAATTCTTTTGATATTATAATAGTGTCTATCAACCATAATATAATAATCATCTAGAAGAACGCTTTCATCTCACGTTCCACATACATAATATAAAATCAAAAACCACGGGCGCTTATTGGTTAATGAATTCCAACTGGCAAGGTATGGGACCACCTTCCGATAGTGTATCTCTAGAGAGGAATACACTGGGTTCAACAAGAACATCTTGTAACCTAGGCTAAACATGACCGGTCACTCATTTCGCTTGAGTGTACGGAATGTATTATCACCAACGGTTGGGATCAGCAACTGTTTCCCGAAAGGGGCAGCATCGAAAATAGATTATAAAAGTAAATGAAATTTCTCTAGATTAGGTGAAAATACACCCTAATTGGCAGCTAACCACTTAGCCATTCGACCTACCCGATTTTATACCATTTCCTGGTTGTGAGGCTAGAGTCCGTAACGTATAGATCACACATTTATTTACTTTGAATGTCACATCGTTATACCCGCCAAATCACAAATTGATTTCCTCAAAAATACCACGGGTATATAGCTAAAAAAATGAATTCCTCTGCCACCAAATGTAAATACGTTTGACAAGATCAACTTATGCGATCTATTGAATATACTCTGTCAGACATTCTTCCATATAGGTTGTCCTGGGACTGGACAGACCGAAGGCACTATTTTGTAAATCCATCTTAGGCAATTTCTACCTAGGATTTACTGAATAGCCCTTGCGTAACTCCATCTTCAATTATCTTCATCGTATTTAATTCGCAACGCAAATGCCATACGGAGTGGTTTTCAAATAATATATCTAATCCTGATCTCTCCATATTAACAACGGAAATGGTCAAAATCTTTGGTAGTCGGTGATTTAACTATCGAAGGAAAACATGTGTACAAACAACGATCATATTCCCAAATGGAAATCTCACCGACCAATCATCATTTCATTTCCCAATTTCCCATTTATCATTTTCATATATTCATAAATTCCATATTTTCTAAAATTAGAACATATACATTATTAACTTTGGAAAACGTTTCCATTTTTGATTCACGCATCAATATCTTCCCACCTCTATCAGTCTCTAACTGTAAACTAGTAAGAGAACAACTTCCTAAGTATAAACCCCGAAGGCCAAAACCAACATCAGATCGACACACAGAAAGCCATTCAACTCACTAATTTCCAATCAGTTTCTAATTTCAGTAATTCCATTTAAATTCATAATTCAAACACCAAATTTCTTATATTATATTTTATTTGCAAAATATTTACTTTAAATCAACATCATGTTACACCCGCGTGCAAAGCATGGGTCTAAACCTTCCTAATGTAAAATTCTCTTTTTTATAAAATTCTAATCATTTTCCAAATATTTCCTTTTATAATTCTATTTACTTTCCAAATAAATATTCCTTTTATAAGTATATTTATTTTCCAAATAAATATTCCTTGTATAATTATATTTATTTTCCAAAATAAAATATTCCTTGTACAATTATATATATTTTCCAAATAAATATTAGTTGTATAGTTATATTTATTTCCCATAAATATTCCATTTTCAAAGTGCACTTTGAAAATTCCCTTTTTACATTCCAGTATCTCTTATGGTATTTAAAATACCAATTAAACAGACCAGTTTCATCATAATCAATCACAAGTTATATATCACATCATATATCACAATATATGAAAACAAACAGTATTATATTCTGATAAACAGAATCAATATAAATAACATCGATTTCATTTCAATATGAAATATTCTGATTAACAGAATCAATATTTGATTAACGATTTATATATATATATATAAATATATATATATATATCGTTATCTATAATTTCACCCAATAAATCAGCAATTCAACCAAACAATCAACACACAGGAATCAATCAACATTTATCAATACTAGATTTTATTTTTAAAAAATATAAACTATACAGAGTTAGTGAGGTCTACTCACATTGGATGGTCATCGTTAAATAACAATAGTTGTCGGTTGATTCAAACAAACAATTTATTTCGCTATAAATTGTAACGAGCTCCAATTCACTTCCAGTTAGTTCCATGGCGTAGCCCTCATCCATACGATCCCAACGGATCTGGTTTTGTTGAATTCCGATAAAATACGAGCAAGATATGAAAATGTTAAGTTAATATACTGTTTTCAATTTCATTTAATCTTTTAATTAAATTTAAATTATGGGCTTTACCCATATATATGCAGTCCATCTCACACTTCATAACCCACTCCCGCCAGTGGATATGAGCCTCTCCCTCCAATTATACCTTGTTTGAACTTCCCTTTTTGATTGATAAAGCTGCTTATCATTTTCCCCTTCCCTATTCATCACAGCATGCTTCATTACCATAACCGGGCCCGTCGGATATGATTTTCAAATATAAGTAAGTGGTGTGGTTTTCAGATATGATTTATGGATGTTGCGATTTTATCTAGATAAAGTAAACTGGCAGCCTCACTTATTGACTAGAGAAAATAAATGGTAGGGTTAGTAAGAGTTAAGGAGTATTTATTAAATGTGTTACCTTGTATTATAAGCTTTATATATATATATATACATATATATTAATTTATATCCGACCGCTACTGGTATTTGTCTTCTAAAAATTTCTATGATCACACATGATATCCAAAAATCACGAAAATGAACTAACATCTACAATTCGACATTATGGACCTAACAAAACTTATTTCGTCGAATACCGAGTCTGTTTTCTCACACGGCGTATTTTTAAAGTCAAATTATCTATTGTATTTCGCATCAAAATTCCATATGGCCACATACTAACCCCAAAAATCACAAAAATTGAAACCTAATAATAATTTAATATTCCAGATCCAACAAAATTAGTTTCGTCGAAAACAGAGGTCGTTTGCAAAACTGGCTCTTTCTAAAGCTCTAGATAAACCCATTTAAATATTAATATTTTTAAAAATAATTAAATTTAATATTAATAAATTAATATTATCGTGTATATATATATTCACATAGAATATCATACAGCTATAAAATAAACACAGTTGGATTTATAACTCGATATTTCAAATCCGGGTTAAATCGATATCCAATTTATATTAAAAATCCTTTTATAATATAAATAAATCATTATAAATTATTAAGGAATTCCATAGCGACTTTTCGATAATTTTATTTGGACACAACTCACAATCTACACGATGAGATCCCAATTTTTCTCTTCCATTAGAAAAATACTTCACCAGCTCTGAACGTTTCTTGTTTCACAGAAATCCGACTTAAAACGGATCATGTATATTCATTTAAAGTTCAAATCGCCAAACTATGAACTACCGCGCCATTTCAAGCTCGATTATAATTATATTATAATTGTACATTCAAACTTCGTTTAAATAATATATTCATTAATTTAATTCAACTCTATACTGAATTATATCTTGTTGTAACGTCCCGTATTTTCTGGCCAATTTTTTGAATTATTTTATTATTTAAAATGTCAGTTTGAATTTAAATAATGGAAATTTAATTATTTTGAATATTTAATTAATAATATAAATTGAATAAAATAATATTTTAATTCCAAAATATCTGGAAATGTTGAATTCACTGTATAATGTGAATTAGCAAAATATAAAAGGTTAATATGGTCTATATTGAAAATATATCGACGATATCGTTCGTTTAACGAACGTTGAGCGTATAGTTTATAATTTAATTATATAACGAGCTGCAGCGGCGCGGTAGTTCGTAAAATGGCGATTTGAACTTTAAACGGTCTTACATGATTCAAAATAAGTCGGATTTTCTTGAAATAAGAAACGTGCAGACCAGTTAGACAATATCTTTCTAATGAAAAAGAAAAATCGAGATTTCGTGTTGTAGATTTTATTTTATGTCCAAATCAAATTTTGAAATAGTCGTTGTGGAATTTCCTTTATAATTTCATCGTTATTTATATTAAATAAAGGAGTTTTTAAATATTTTGAATATCGATTTGGTTTGAAATCCAATCCGGGATATTTTATCTTGGTAGTGTATACAATTCTGGTCGTATATGGCTAATTTCAATATTTTATTAATATTATATTGAGGTATTTTAAAATTGGTTTATTTTATTTGAATTGGGCAGTTATAAAAGGGACTTTTTTCAAACGACCTCTGTTTTCGACGAAACAAATTTTGTTGTGACCGCAACAACAAATTATTGCTAGATTTCAAGTGGCGCGTCAATCGGGGTTATTTTGTGAGCGTGGCAAAATAAAATGCAAATAAAACGACCATTTGAACGTGAACGAGCGCTATTCGAGCAAACGAACTCGGAATTCGACGAAACAAGATTCATTAGGACCATCGTCGAATTATACTATGCCGTCCTGTTGCGCCTCGAACGGGTTTTGTATGTGAGCACAGGAGCGAATAACAACATTCCGAAATTGCGATAGACACGAAATAAAAATCGTCGGTCGTTGTCAGACATCACATCGAGTTAAAATATAATAAAACACGCCTATATAAGGCCCCAAAAATCAGAAAATTTCAGCAACCATTTATTTTCTTCATCAAATTTGCAAATAAGTCCCTCTTCACAAAAACAATTATTTCTCTCAATATGTGATGAAATCGCTAGGGGAACCTGAGGGAAAGTTGTAGACCGGGAGAAGGGGAAGCTTCAGTCAAAAGTCGGAGAAGTTTCGGGGCCTGTGGTGGCCGGAAATCGCGAGGAACGACAA
The DNA here is from genome assembly GCA_030737875.1 of Allium sativum. Taxonomy (NCBI): domain Eukaryota; kingdom Viridiplantae; phylum Streptophyta; class Magnoliopsida; order Asparagales; family Amaryllidaceae; genus Allium; species Allium sativum. The sequence goes on along the minus strand of CM060916.1, from coordinate 740,232,113 downwards.
GAAATCATTTTCTTTTTTAGCCCTTTTGGTGGAGTTTTAGTTGGCAATCAATTGCGGACTCAAAGGTGATGTTGTAGAGGAGAGAGAGACGGTGGTTTTTGGCTTTGGTCGGAGGTATTGAAACGGCCTGTGGTGACTGGTAGGAGGAGATGAACGGAGTTGAACTTTTTGGGTGTTTTCATTAAAGCAGCGGTCGGATTTTGTCAAATTCCGGCGTCGTCGAGGGTTAGTGGCCAGGGGGTCTGAAGAAAAATGCAAGAGGGGCACGTGGTGGATCGATCTGAGGTGCTGGTGGAGCGTTCCTAGTTGATCAACGGCGATGAATTTTGGGTCCAAGGCAATTCCGTTCATGGCTAAATCGTGGAGGCTAGGGGCGGAGCTGGGCGATGGGACTACTGGCGACGAGGGCTCTCGCCATGGTGGAGGTGGAGGTGAGGTCAAGGGGGGTCCTAGGTCAATGTGGTGGAGCGGCGAACTCCTGAAGGTTGCGTCGTTTCTTCGATCGAGAGGAAGACGGGTTCTGGGATTTGCAATTGGGGAAAACACGTTATTCCCTAATTGAAGCTGACGTGGCATAATGTTTGGCTAATGACATGGTTAATGGATAATGGAGGTAATTAATAATTAAATTACTTAATTAAATTCTCGTTAAATTTATTCAAGTTTTAAACCGCGACAATTTCCTCATACCTTAACGAAATCTCACGAAACTGGATCTGTTGGGATCGCAGAGACGAGACATAGACGATGGCACTAACTAGGCGCTGATTTGACATAGTTGAAATTTCAGTTAATTTTGAACGTTCATTGCAAATTAAAAGGAACAAACATGTCCATCGTCAACCATAATCACTGGTGAGTTAATTCTCACACTTTTCTGGACCGCCATGATGTGATAAATCCATATAAAAGTACAAATTGGTTGATTGGCTGCTTTGGTTGCTTATGATTGATTTAATGGTTGTTGTTGATTATATTATCATCATTAATTTATTTATTTAAATTATATATTATCGTGAAATGTTATAACAAACTGTGATGCAGGGAAGGACAGGTTAGAGGAATCCGACCGGATTCCTCAAAATATTTTATATGTTGTTTATTTTTATATTGTTCACACATGAACTGATTAAACCCCAATTTGACATCAAACCCTGTTGAATGTTAATGGTTGAATGGTTGTTGATCATGTGTGTTTTTAATCAATCGACAGTATTGATTAACTGATTGGCAGTGATGGTGTAAAATCCATCGGTTATAGTGTCATTTTGCCGCTAGGCGAACTGACGAAGATTTTGGTTATAAATTTATTGTTATAACTAAAATGAAATTTGAAGTTGTTTATATGAGTTAATTAAAATAGAAATTTATAAATATATTTATATTTATAATCATGATTTATAGAAGAGTTTATTTGAAAAGGTTTGTATAATGAAGAAAATGTCATTAATGATTGGAAAAGCAGAAACTAATATATTGATTAGTAAAATTGAATCTGTGTTTCACAAAACAATTGGAATGATATTTTCAAATTAATTAAGTATTAATTGATTTAAGGAGGGGAAACGGTGGATGAATATCAGTTAAGGATTTACTGATGTTGACAGTCAACCAAAAGAAGACTGTATAATTTAAGGTTGTAAATTGGGTTGATTTGATTAATCAAATCGATTATTTTCAAATGTTCGTTAACTTAACGAAGGTTGTTTAAATTAGTTAATATTTGATTAACTATGATTATCAAGTTAATTATTGATTAATGAAGTTAATTATGATTTAATGATCCTTTAAAATGATAAATTATTTATTTCTAGTTAATTAAAGATTAATTTTGTTATTCCTAAGTATAATGAAATTAACTATGATTTTAGTGGTTAATGGTTAAGAAAATTGTCATTTTAAATAATGATAATCAAAGTGATTATTTTTAATGGAAAATTAAATTAAAAGTGGTCAAATGGAAATAAGTTGTTTGAAGTATAATAAGAGTTTATAAAAGGATTTTCATTTATAAACAAAGTTTGAAAAAGGGTGACTCATAAGTAAAGGCGAGGATTTCAATAAGAATTTATTTAATAAAGTAATTTGGGTTTGGGTATGATTATGACCCAAAAAGTTACTTAATAAATTAAGTAAAGAGATGCTAAGGGATTTGCCAAAGGCAGAAATGGGTTATAATACCATATTGGAATCGAAGAGCAAAGAAGATTTTGTCGAGAAGTTTACTTAATTAAGGAGTGAGAATTAGAATGTAAAGTGGGTTTTCGAATAAAAGGAAATGGTTTTTTAAAACCATAGTGAATGGAAATGGAAATGATATATGGGACATTCGAGCTGTAAACCTTTATTGTCTTGCTATAAGAACGTTGTCGGTCTAGGTCTGAGAGGTAATTAAAATACCCCAACTTGAACAGCTTCATTTTTATCAAGAGATGATATTGGTTCGAAAGGGTAGAGGAGGTTGGAAATATCTTGTCAAGGAAATATTACAAACATTAATTTGTAAGGATTTAGAAATAAAATTTAAACCCTTTGGTTTTAAAATAAGCGATGCATTATTGGGGTCAGATAATGAAATATGATTTTTCTTATATAATGTAATTAAAAGTATAACGATAGTCCAAATTGTAGTAGAAATGGAAAGTGGTTTTAAAACTATAGAGATATTTGCAATAATAAGAAATATGGAAAAGGGTTCGATAATTTTAAGACGATGTTCAAGATTAAAAGAGAATAAAGAAGTTTTGTGAAATAAAGGAATATTTCCAAACAAAGGAAATAGAAGTGAAGTTTGATAAAGAAGTTATTCGAAAGCGAGTATTGATTATATTTTCAAAATAATGAATCAGAAGAGTTTTGTCAAGTATGGATTTATGGAATCGAATATAAGAATCGAGGAAATGGTTTAATGAAGAGTTTCAAAATAAATAACCTGAGCTGCCATTGTGCTCAACATCACTGTCAAGATTTGATAGTTAAACAACCGACTATCAAATGAAATATTCTATCTACCTTTTGACGAGTTGTTTTCGAAGAGACCGGGATGGGAACTAGACGAAAAACCACTTCGAATCAACTGTACGTTCACGACTAATGGCAAGCAATGAAGATGGAGCATTAAAGACCATATATCTTCATAAATAGAAGAACCACTAACAATATCTGAGTCGACGCAGAGATATACTAAGGGTTCTGTCATGGTTGAAATATACGGGTTGCAAGGACTTCTCGCTACTGATCCTTGGGGTGATTCCTATATAGCATGTGGTAGGAGAGTACCTTCGGTTCATCCTGTTCCTGGATGACTTGTATGGACGAGTGTCTGACAGAGTATTTCCAGACGGTCACGTATATTGATTTCTTCAACCGTACCAAGAGTGGAAGCGGAGAAGGAAACTTCTTTAGCCAACACGTAATGTATTGTTGTAGACGTCAATCAATGATTCAGTGGATCTGACAATGTGGCATTTAAAGTGAATCTGATGTGAAAATAAAACGTAGCCTCAAGCCTCATCAACCGGGAGATGGCAGAAATCGGGCAGGCAGCATGGCTATGTGGGTCGCTCCCATTAGGGTATATAATCACCTATCTAGAGAAATTCCTTTTGCTTCTTTAATATATCAATGCTGTCCTTTTCGGGAAACAGTGGAGCCCAACTGTTAGTGATATACATTCGATACACTCAAGCGAAATGAGTGGTCGGTCATGTATGGGCCGGGTTGCAAGATGTTCTTGTTGAACCCAGTGTATTCGCCTCTAGAGATACACTATCGGCAGGTGGTCTCATACCTTGTCATAGTCGGAAATCCAATTTCCAATAAGCGCCTGCGGTTTTTGATTTTATACTATATATGTTAAGCGTGAGATGCAAGCGTTCTGTGATATTTATTTGTGGTTTGATAGACACTATGATAATATCAGATAAGATATTGATTTCAAAAATGGTTTGGGTTATAGTAAGGTAAAAACCGTCCAGGTTAATGTGTGGACTGGTCTTACTATTATCCTTTTATTTCAAAAGGATTTCCAAAGTTAAACAAGTTGACAATGTTATGAATTTATCACTGATAGTATTCCAGACTGACCCAGTGAATTTTGTTTTAAATCAAATGTGCTCGGGTATGACCGAGTATGTTACAGGTTCGTTTTCACTTGGAGTTCCAGGAGCTGGAAGCAGGAGGCTTCACCATTAGTTATTCAAAGTGTATTTCCGCTGTGTCTGATATATGATGTACTCTGACGATTGGTATGTATATATACAGTTTCCTTTATAAAGGTATTTGATGTATTATATTTATTCGTTCCGCTGTGGGATTCTAATGTGTTCTTCTTCTTTCTTCTATTCTAACATTTCTTTCTCTCTTTTCTCACCCTCTAACTTCTTTCTATTAACATTCAGGGGTTTGATACTTGGGTTTTGACAAGTGATACGGGATTGTGTATCATTGTTGAAAATTCGAGCGTCGAGCTTTTCCCGGGCCGTTACAGTTGGTATCAGAGCAATTGGTTTAGTGATAACCTTAGCTCTGTGGTGTAACTCAATAGAGATTGGGTTAGTAATACCCTAGATTGAGTTGTGTGTGTGTGTATATATATATATATATATGAGAGCGCGTATTTGTAATTGAATATAAAATTATTTTTAAATATTTTGAAAAGAGGGTGAATGAGATGATTTTGCACAAAATTATATTTTGTATAAAAAGGAATTATTTTATCGAATTATTGAGATATCTTGCTGTTTGATTGTTTTGGATGGAATTGAAAATCAAATATGGGAATACGACCTGACTTGGTTAAGTCGAAAAGGGATATGGTGTTGGAACTGAATAAAATACATTGGAACGAGCTAATTGAATTAATAATTGGATAAGAAATCAATTTGACATGAATCGATAAGTGAAACCAAAGCGAAACCAAATGAAAAAATATTAATGATGAATCAAAATGAGTGGTAGTGTTGTATGCCTTGTTTGTTGGTTGGTTTGTTTGTTTTATGTTGGATGGTTTGTATAAATTTCACTAATGGTTAAATCTAAAAGTTGGATAAATTGAATGGGTAAGTAAATGAATTCCTGTATAGCAAGTTGAATGGAATCGATCATGAATTAAAATCAAAAAATTTATACCAGTAATGATGTCATATGTTTGGATTGAATTTGTTTATCCATTCAGTAGTTGCTTACTCGGTATTTGAGTCAAGTACAGGTATGGGACGGCTTTGAAGATAGAATTTGATTGCGCAGATTGGTAAAAATTGAAAAGTACGCTAAAATAACGCTCGCAAAAAGGTACGCCTACGCCAAATATAAATTTTTGGGTTTTGATTTGGGTTTTGAGATTTGATTTTTGGATTTTGAGACCATGAGAGTCGATGTATAAATATTTGTTGAACCTGCAATATTGCAGATGCCCTCCGTGCAGGGGAGACTCTGCCGAAATTTTTCCAAAATTTAAGGAGTTATAATTTTTAAAGATTTTTGGAAAATTGAGTTATTTGGAATTAATTGGGCTTAAAACCAATTAAATTTGTTTTGAAATAAAGCTGGATTTTAATTAAATATTTTTGTTAAAAATAATAGGGTTGTACCATTCTTTCTGCTTCGACAATTTCGAGGACGAAATTATTTTAAGGGGGAAGGAATGTAAAGTCCCGTATTTTCTGGCCAATTATTTTATTATTTAAAATGTCAGTTTGAATTTAACTAATGAAAATTTAATTATTTTGAATATTTAATTAATAATATAAATTGAATAAAATAATATTTTAATTCCAAAATATCTGGAAATGCTGAATTTGCTGTATAATGTGAACTGGCAAAATATAAAAGGTTAATATGGTCTATATTGAAAATATACCAATGATATTGTTCGTTTAACGACCGTTGAGCGTATAGTTTATAATTTAATTATATAACGAGCTGCAGCAGCGCGGTAGTTCATAAAATGGCGATTTGAACTTTAAACGCCCGTACAGGATTCAAAATAAGTCGGATTTTCTCGAAACAAGAAACGTCCGGACCAGTTAGACAATATCTTTCTAATGAAAAAGAAAAATCGAGATTTCATGTTGAAGATTTTATTTTATGTCCAAATCAAATTTTGAAATAGTCACTGTGGAATTTCCTTTATAATTTCATCGTTATTTATATTAAATAAAGGGGTTTTTAAATATTTTGAATATCGGTTTGGTTTGAAATCCAACCCGGGATATTTTATCTTGGTAGTGTATACAATTCTGGTCGTATATGGCCAATTTCAATATTTTATTAATATTATATTGAGTTATTTTAAAATTGGTTTATTTTATTTCAATTAGGCAGTTATAAAAGGGACTTTTTTCAAACGACCTCTGTTTTCGATGAAACAAATTTTATTAAGACCGCAACAGCAAATTATTGCTAGACTTCAAGTGGAGCGTCAATCGGGGTCATTTAGTGAGCGTTGAAAAATAAAATGCAAATAAAACGACTATTTGAATGTGAATGAGCACTATTCGAGCTAACAAACTCGAAATTCGACGAAACAAGATTCATTACGACCATATCCTCGAATTATACTATGTTGTCCAGTTGCGTCTCGAACGAGGTTTGTATGTGAGCACAGGAGCGAATAACAACATTCCAAAATTGCGATAGACACGAAATAAAAATCATCGGTCGTTGTCAGACAACACGTAGAGTTAAAATATAATAAAACATGCCTATATAAGGCCCCAAAAATCAGAAAATTTCAGCCACCATTTATTTTCTTCATCAAATTTGCAAATAAGTCCCTCATCAAAAAAACAATTATTTCTCTCAATCCGTGATGAAATCGCTAGGGGGACCTGAGGGAAAGTTGTAGATCGGGAGGAGGGGAAACTTCAGTCAAAAGTTGGGGAAGTTTCGTGGCCTGTGGTAGCCGGAAATCGCGATGAACAGCAAGAAATCATTTTCGTTTCTAGCCCTTTTGGTGGAGTTTTGGTTGGCGATCGATGGTGGACTCAAAGGTTATGTTGTAGAGGAGAGAGAGACGGTGGTTTTTGGCTTTGGTCGGAGGTAGTGAAACGGCCTGTGGTGACCGGTAGGAGGAGATGAACGGAGTTGAACTTTTTGGGTGTTTTCATTAATGCAGCGGTCGGATTTTGTCAAATTCTGGCGTTGTCGAGGGTCAGTGGCCAGGGGGTCTGAAGCAAAATGGAAGAGGGGCACGTGGTGGATAGATCTGAGGTGGTGGCGGCGTTCCTAGTTGATCAATGGCGATGAATTTTGGGTCCAAGGCAATTCCGTTCATGGCCAAATCGTGGAGGCTAGGGGCGGAGCTAGGCGATGGGACTACTGGCGACGAGGGCTCTCGCCACGGCGGAGGCGGCGGTGAGGTCAAGGGGGTCCTAGGTCAACGGTGGTGGCACGGCGAACTCCTGAAGGTTGCATGGTTTCTTCGATCGAGAGGAAGACGGGTTCTGGGATTTGCAATTGGGGAAAATGCGTTATTCCCTAATTGACGCTGACGTGGCATAATGTTTGGCTAACGACAGTGTTAATGGATAATGGAGGTAATTAATAATTTAATTATTTAATTAAATTCTAATTAAATTTATTCAAGCTTTAGACCGCGACAATTTCCTCATACCTTAACGAAATCTGACGAAACTGGATCCGTTGGGATCGCAGGGACGAGACATAGACGATGGCACTGACTACGTGCTGATCTGACAAAGTTGAAATTTCAGTTAATTTTGAACGTTCGTTGCAAATTAAAAGGAACAAACACGTCCATCGTCAACTGTAATCACTGGTGAGTTAATTCTCACACTTTTCTGGACTACCATAATGTGATAAATCCATATAAAAGTACAAATTGTTTGATTGGCTTCCTTATTTGTTTATGATTGATTTAATGGTTGCTGTTGATTATAATATCATCATTTATTTATTTATTTAAAATATATACTATCGTGAAATGTTATAATAAACTGTGATGCAGGGAAGGACAGGTTAGAGGAATCCGACCGGATTCCTCAAAATATTTTATATGTTGTTTATTTTTATATTGTTCACACATGAACTTATTAACCCCAATTTGATATCAAACCCTATTGAATGTTAATGGTTGAATGGTTGTTGATTGTATGTATTTTTAGTCAATCGACAGTATTGATTAAGTGATTGGAAGTGATGGTGTAAAATCCATCGGTTATGGTGTCGTTTTGCCGCTAGGCGAACAAACGAAGATTTTGGTTGTAAATTTATTGTTATAACTAAAATGAAATTTGAAGCTGTTCATATAAGTTAATTAAAATAGAAATTTATAAATATATTTATATTTATAATCATGATTTATAGAAGAATTTATTTGAAAAGGTGTATATAATGAAGAAAATGTCATTAATGATCAGAAAAGTAGAAACTAATATATTGATTAGTAAAATCGAATCAGTGTTTGACAAAACAATTGGAATGATATTTTCAAATTAATTAAGTATTAATTGATTTAAGGAGGGGAAACGGTGGATGAATATCAGTTAAGGACTTACTGATGTTGACAGTCGACCAAAAGAAGACTGTTTAATTTAAGGTTGGAAATTGGGTTGATTTGATTAATCAAATCGATTATTTTCAAATGTTCTTTAACTTAACGAAGGTTGTTTAAATTAGTTAATCCTTGATTATCTTTGATTATCAAGTTAATTATTGATTAATGAAGTTAATTATGATTTAATGATCCTTTAAAATGATAAATTATTTATTTCTAGTTAAATAAAGATTAATTTTGTTATTCCTAAGTATAATGAAATTAACTACGATTTAAGTGGTTAATGGTTAAGAAAATTATCATTTTAAATAATGATAATCAAAGTGATTATTTTTAATGGAAAATTAAATTAAAAGTGGTCAAATGGAAATAAATTGTTTGAAGTATAATAAGAGTTTATAAAAGGATTTTCATTTACAAACAAAGTTTGAAAAAGGGTGACTCATTAGTAAAGGCGAGGATTTCAATAAGAATTTATTTAATGAAGTAATTTGGGTTTGGGTAAGATTATGACCCAAAAAGGGGTTTGGGTTATTTACTTAATAAATTAAGTAAAGAGATGCTAAGGGATTTACCAAAGGCAGAATGGGTTATAATACCATATTGGAATCGAAGAGCAAAGAAGATTTTGTCGAGAAGTTTACTTAATTAAGGAGTGAGAATTAGAATGTAAAGCGGGTTTTCGAATAAAAGGAAATGGTTTTTTAAAACCATAGTTAATGGAAATGGAAATGATATATGGGATATTCGACCTGTAAACCTTTTGTTGTCTTGCGATAAGAACGTTGTCGGTCAAGGTCTGAGAGGTAATTAAAATATCCCAACTTGAACGGCTTCATTTTAATCAAGAGATGATATTGGTTTGAAAGGGTAGAGGAGGTTGGAAATGTCTTGTCGAGGAAATATTACAAACATTAACTTGTAAGGATTTAGAAATAAAATTTAAACCCTTTGGTTTTAAAATAAGCGATGTATTATTTGGGGTCAGAGAATGAAATATGATTTTTCTTATATAATGTAATTAAAAGTATAAGGATGGTCCAAATTGTAGTAGAAATGGAAAGTGGTTTTAAAACTACAGAGATATTTGGAATAATAAGAAATATGGAAAAGGATTCGATAATTTTAAAATGATGTTCAAGATTAAAAGAGAATAAAGAAGTTTTGTGAAATAAAGGAATATTTCCGAACAAAGGAAATAGAAGTGAAGTTTGATAAAGAAGTTATTCGAAAGCGAGTATTGATTATATTTTAAAAATAATGAATTAGAAGAGTTTTGTCAATAATGGATTTATAAAATCGAATATAAGAATCGATGAAATGGTTTAATGAAGAGTTTCAAAATAAATAACCTGAGCTGCCAATGTGCTTAACATCGCTGTCAAGATTTGATAGTTAAACAACCGACTATCAAATGAAATATTCTATCTACCTTTTGACGAGTTGTTTTCGAAGAGACCGGGATGGGAACTAGTCCCAAAACCACTTCGAATCAACTGTACGTTCACGACTAATTGGCAAGCAATGAAGACGGAGCATTGAAGACCGTATATCTTCATAAATGGAAGAACCACTAACAATATCTGAGTCGACATAGAGATATACTAGGGTTCTGTCATGGTTGAAATATACGGGTTGCAAGGACTTCTCGCTACTGATCCTTGGGGGTGATTTCTATATAGGATGTGGTAGGAGAGTACCTTTGGTTCATCCTGTTCCTGGATGACTTGTATGGACGAGTGTCTGACAGAGTATTTTGAGATAGTCACATATATTGATTTCTTCAACCGTACCAAGAGTGGAAGCGGAGAAGGAAACTTCTTTAGCTAACACATAATGTATTGTTGTAGATGTCAATCAGTGATTCGATGGATCTGACAATGTGGCATTCAAAGTGAATCTGATGTGAAAATAAAACGTAGCCTCAAGCCTCATCAATCGGGAAATGACATAAATCAGGCAGACAGCATGGCTATGTGGGTCGCTCCCATTAGGGTGTATAATCACCTATCTAGAGAAATTCCTTTTGCTTCTTAAATCTATCGATGCTGTCCCTTTTTGGGAAACGGTGGAGCCCAACCGTTGGTGATATACATTCGATACACTTAAGCGAAATGAGTGGTCGGTCATGTGTGGGCCGGGTTGTAAGACGTTCTTATTGAACCTAGTGTATTCGCCTCTAGAGATACACTATTGACAGGTGGTCCCATACCTTCTCATAGTCGGAAATCCAATTTCCAATAAGTGCCCGCGGTTTTCGATTTTATACTATATATGTAGAGCGTGAGATGCAAGTGTTCTGCTAATTTGTTATTTATTTGTGGTTTGATAGACACTATGATAATATCAGATAAGATATTGATTTCAAAAATGGTTTGGGTTATAGTAAGGTAAAAACCGTCCATGTTAATGTGTGGACTGGTCTTACTATTATCCTTTTATTTCAAAAGGATTTCCAAAGTTAAACAAGTTGTTTGTGTTATGACTTTATCACTTATAGTATTCCAGACTGACCCGGTGAATTTTGTTTTAAATCAAATGTGCTCGGGTCAGACCGAGTATATTACAGGTTAGTTTTCACTTGGAGTTCCAGGAGCTGGAATAAGGAGGCTTCACCATTAGTTATTCAAAGTGTATTTCCGTTGTGTCTGATATATGATGTACTCTGACGATTGGTATGTATATATATAGTTTCCTTTATAAAGGTATTTGTTGTATTATATTTATTCGTTCCGCTGTGATATTCTAATGTGTTCTTCTTCTTCTTTCTTCTATTCTAACATTTCTTTCTCTCTTTTCTCACCCTCTAACTTCTTTCTATTAACAGTCAGGGGTTCGATACTTGGGTTTTGGCAAGTGATACGGGATTGTGTATCATTATTGAAATTCGAGCTTCGAATTTTTCCCGGGTCGTTACACTTGTAAATTGTCCAATTCACACAATATCGTGAATTCCACTATTTCCGACTATTTCGGAATTAATATGTTATTCTATTAATTATATTAATTAAATATTCAATAATATTTTATTTTGGTCATTTTATATTACCAAACCATCATTTAAATAATTAAATAAATTATTTATTATCCGTAAAAATGCGGGTCATTACAAGTTCTTTAGCTTTTGCCTCAAAAATACAAATACATGAATTTACATATTTACAATGAAGCGAATTAGACTAATTTCAAGAATCATACAAACACTCAAATAACTTTTCTTTCATTATATCGATAATCCAACCCACATATACTTGATTGGACATTTACACATACAAACATTTACGCATACAAACATAAATAAGAAGGGATTTGGAGGTTTTAATATTGTTTTGTTTACACAATAATCCAAATCCTTTTAGGCACAATAATCTGAATTATACACTCTTAGAATATAGAAATAGCAATCTTACGAAAATTCCACTCAAAGTGATTTACGATAGAAGAACAGTATAATTTGTGTAGAATTAGATTTGAATTCAGCCTTTAAAATAATCGTATTCTAATCCTCCTAATATAATATATATAGGAATAAAATCTTAGAATCTCGTATATATAAAACTAAATTCCAGAATTTAAATCTATATGAATCTAGATCAAAGAAAGATAGAATTGTGGTTAGAGGAATAAAGGAGAACCCTTACCTTTTCTCTGGAATTTAGTAATGGCAAAAGGACAGTATGGACTATGGAGGCACATAATGAAATAATGGTAGAGTTTTGAGTGAGGCTGGGGGGCTATACTTATAGTTGCAAGTGTGTGTATAGACCCTTGGATTAGTTTGATTTAATCTGGATGGTCTATTGATGCAAAACTATAAAAGTCTCCCTATGAAAATACAACCTCTGCACCCTTCCCTCAGGAGGGCGGTCAACCCCCTCTTTAGGATGGTCGTCGACCCTCTTTCTGGGGTCGATTTAGGAGATTTTAATCTCCTGTAACATTGCTTTATTTATTTATTTTTGAATTGGTTAGATTTATTACTTTCCATTAGTTGATTATTCTTGTCCCCCATTGCATATAAATATGTACATACATATTCAAATCCTCATGGAACATTCTTTTATGCCAATCTAATGTTAATTATATTCCAAATTTATATATAATCAATTTGAATTTTAATTCTTATATATAAATATTTACGCTTAACTTTTTATTAATAACTTTTGCATATAGGCTTTATTTTCAGTAAATAAAATATGAAAATGGATCAGAATCTTGCCATGAATATTACTATAATACTTTCGTGGCCCAATTCTTAATTTCCCAAAAATCTATTTTTTAGCCCATAAATTTATTACTGATTTTTATTTTTCATTTTAAATTCAATTGTCCTATGTTTTTTTAAGGTACAATTTACGGGGTGTTACGTTCTTTCCCCTTTAAAAGAGATTTCGTCCCGATACCTTCTGAATGGGCGAAAATCACAAATTGCTCTAACAATTATGTTATACACCTATGTTACTTTTATAAACATTTATTAAACATCCATAACTCGTTGTGATTATGTACTACAGACTTGCTAAAGTGAGCTCAGTTCTAGCATATATGTGTAATAAGTGATGCTGTATGTATGCAAAACATCCTAATATGCAAAATGCAACCATCTCATATCATCTAATCTAGAAATCACAATGCAACCATAAAAATGCTTTTAAATTAAATAGTTACCCGGGAAAAGCTCTGGATGGGTTTTCCTTATCTTTTCCTCAATTTCCTAAGCGCTTTCTCCAGGATTATCTCCCCATTGTACTTGGATTAGGCAAATAGATTTGTTGCAGAATCTTTTAATTCCATACTCTACGATCTTTGCGGTGGCCTGAGGCACCCCAGACTCTAACTCGCAACTCCCTAAGTCCCTAATATCGTCTTGCTTGGGTCTAATGGCAGAATCATGAAGGCATTTCCGAAGATGAGAAACATGGAAAATGTTATGGACTCCTGATAAACGTTCAAGATGATCTACACGATAAGCTAGTTTCCCTATCATATCCACGATCTTAACGAACCAATAAATCTAGGTGCCAACTTCCTGGTCTCTCTGAAGCGGGCTGACTACCTAAGATGGGAAACTTTCACAAACACCAAATCCCCAATGCTAAATTCAAGTTCCTTCCTCCTTCTATCCGCATACGATTTCTAGCGGTTTTGGGCAACCTTCGTTCTCTGCCAAATCAAAGCGATTTTCTCCATAGAATCACAGATAAGGTCTGGTTTGATTAAAACCTTGTCTGTAGTTTTCCACCAATAATCAGGCAATATGCATGGCTGCCCGTACAATGCTTCATAAGGGGTTATACTAATTGTCAATTGATAACTATTGTTATTGTAACAACCTGGAAAATCAGAACCAATTTAAAATTTTATTTTAAGGAAATTTTGTTAGAAAATGCGTCAGAATTTAAAAATTCCACTATTAAATTAAATTATTAAATTAAAAATAATAATAAAATTATGATGTTATTTATAAATGATTTCAAATTTATTTCTAATAAACAATTATTTGTAATTAGGTAAATAGTGATTTATTGCAATTGAAATTAGTATCAAATTGTATGTATATTTATTTATTTTATTTATTCTTGCATACGAATTGAATAAGCTGATTTAATATAATATGTAGATTCGAAATAAATTATGACAACATGTCATTATGTTACAATATGTAGTGTTAGATAAACATGTCATTATGTTAAAAAAGTCACATAACTTTCTTATAGTCATCATTAAACAATAAGTTATGCATTAATTACTTTCCGTTATTCTCTTTCCTTAGGTAATTTTCTTTTGAATTTTGAATAAGACATAAATGCTGATTAGATTAACATATCATGTCAACGAATTTATTTCATTTGTAACCTACTATATATGTAGAGACACAAGTGATGAATAAAGTAAAATATATAACCAAATAAAGAAAAAAAGGGAAAGTCACCTCCTTCATAAAATAAATAAATAAAGTTTGAAATCATATTCAATGGAAATTAGAGGTGTGTCATTCATCGCAAGAATAATAATAATAATAAATAATACCATAAAACTTTTAATGTTATCTATGTAATAACACATGATATTTAATACTATATATTTTGAAATTTGAAAAGTTGCAAACTTTCTAACAATTGGCAATAAATAATTAATCTAGCATTCATTTCTTTACGTTCATTCTCTCTCTTTCTCATTGTTATTTACTTTTGAAATTTGAATGAAAAAAAATATTATACCATCATGCCTAGTGAGCTAATTTAATTTGGTAACCTATTATACGTGAAGAGACACATTAGGGTAATGAAATAAATGTTGGTTCGTTAAAAGTAAAAAATTTAACATATATATAGAATTCATAAAATGTACATGCTATGGAGTAGTTATTGGTTAATTAAAAAAATATAATTTTTAACTAATGTGAGTGATGAAAATAAGAAATGAGAAATAAGTACGCCACCTCAGCCAATTTATTTTCTTTGTAAAGCGCGGGCGCACTCACTCTAACGGCGTACCTTTCGCATGATGGGTCAGCGAGGAAACATACAACATATGAAGAGAGACAAGTAAGGAATAATATGTATATATATAATCAAATAAAAAATAAAATTATTATTTCTTCCTACTATATAACATCCTAAACACTTCCAAATCCTAACTTAATTTCTTTCTCTGGTCAAAATAATGGCCGCCGCCTTCTTCTTTCTTCAACATGAAAAGACCCACTATCTTCCTCTCTTTTTTTAATTACAGAGCCTCCTAAAATCATGAAACATAATTTCTTGATGTCCTCTTATCTTAAGCGTCACATTGATATCCATTTTTTCTTCATTTGATGCTGCTTTTGGGGATGAAGGACGGAGCTTTTTGGGTTCGATTTGAACGTGGCTACCTGGAGCCTCAACGAAAAGGAAAGGGATTTACTTCCCTTAATGATGTAACTAAATAGATTAATTATATTTGATTTATAAGTTATGTAACTCAAATGTTTAATCACATGTATCTCACTCAAACGAAAATAGAATTAGATGATTTCAAAGGCGCCGGAATCGTGGTGTAAAGATCTACGCCATGATACTGATCTGGACAAATTCGAACGTTGTTGGAATTTTGATAAAATTAAACCATTGTTTAATTTTGTTAAAACAAATCGTTGTTTAAACTATTTTCGAAACCGATCAAGGTGAGAATTCTCTCACTAATTCTTTTGTACACTTATTTATTTTTAAAACTGAATTTGTGTTGATTGTCTGTTAGCTCACCTCCCTCGTCCACAGATCATGGACGAGTTAAATTGATTGTATTGAGTTGTGATTTCGATGTGAGATTTCTTTTCTTTTTTAAATTTAAAATTAATTATTATTTCGTTGAGGAATTTATTTATATATACACCGTAAAAATTCAGTTGTATATGGTATGTGATGTGAATTGATTTATTTGTTGTGATGATACGTTGGATGAAATTGAATTGATTAGGAATTATTAATCATATTATAGTTAGATTTGTTTTACAATAAAAATTCTCGTTTTATTGTAAACATGTTAATCGTAAAATTGCCTGATTTTTTTAATTTAAACATTGTCATGTTAACGATGTAGAAAATATGATTTTATTAATCTAAACATTGTCATGATAAACGATGTAGAAAATATGATTTTGTTAATTTAAACATTGTCATGTTAACGATGCAGAAAATATGATTTTGTTAATTTAAACATTGTCATGATTAATGATGTAGAAAATATGATTTTATTAATTTAAACATTGTCTTGATTAGCGATGTAGAAAATATGATTTTGTTTAATTGTAATTGTCATGTTTAACAAATTAGAATTGTTAAATTATAATTTTCATGTTTAACAAATTAGAATTGTTAAATTATTTTAACGGTAAAATTTTCATTTTTATCGTATATGTAGAAAGGATTAAAAATGTTCATTTGTTTGAGATGAAAATATGTTAACGATAAAATTTACATTTTTATCGTATATATAGAAAGGATTAAAAATGTTCATTTGTTTGAAATGAAGATATGTTAACTGTAAATATTCACATTTTTATTGTATAAATAGAATATGTAAAAATGATCATTGTTTTGAAATGGAGATATGTTAACAAATAAATATTCACATTTATTTGTCATATTAAAGATTGAAATTTGTGGACAAATAAATGTTCACTTTTATTTGTTAGGTTAAGAATTTGCATGCAAATAGATTATTCTTTTATTTGTCATATTAAAGATAGAAAATGTATACAAATAAAATATTCTTTTATTTGTCATTAGAATATATAGAAAAGTTTAACAATAAAAATTTACATTTTTATTGTATGTAAGAAGTAATGAGAAATGATCAATATTTGAAATGGAAAAGTTTAACATTGAAAATTTACATTTTTACTGGATGAAAAATGAATCATTAAAAGATGTGTCGTTTGATAAAATATGTTAACATAAGAAATTACATTTGTTAATGTAAAAATGTGTGAGCAATAAAATATTCTTTTATTGTATGCATATGAAATTTAGAAATTGTATAGAAAATAAAGTATCTTTTTATTGTATTGACTATTTGGATTTTGCTCGACCAGTTTATGAGCAAAACATGTTTTTACATTTAGCATTGAGTGGGTAGAAATATATATATGCTAACAACTTGTGAAACACTTCACGATTTGACTATACGGTGGTTAGTGATGTTGTTTATTTCAAAATTTAATAAATGATTTTGAAATAAGATTTCTTAAGTAAAAAAGAAATGTTATTCCCGATTTTGGACAGGGAATGTTTTATAAAATGTTTTCAAAAAGAGAAAGAATTTCGAGGACTACACCCGATGATTTCGAAATGATTTGAAAGTAGAAATCTAATATAGATTTGATTATGCTTGTGATTATGTTATGAAATGATTTTCCCTACTTCGGGATAAAAAATGATTTAGCAAGTATGTGGCTGAAGATGCTGGTGACCCGAAATTGACTAAAAGTGCAAGAGCGTGCATGTATTCCCCAATTGGTGGGATGATTCATTGTTAGTATAGCCGTTAGGTGCGCACACACACACACACACACACACACACACACACACACACACACATATATATATATATATATATATATATATATTGGTTCGGTTAGGGTGCGTACTGCCCAATCCTGAGGGAACATGACTGATATTTAGTTGCATACTTGTTTGTATACATTGTTACGTTTTGGAATTCATATTTCCAAACGTTTTGTATTCGAGATCCCAAAGTGAAATCTACTTTATTATAAAAACTAGATATGTATTTCAAATGATTTGAAATAACAGAAATCGGGAAATAAAGTCCAAAGAAATAATTTCTGTAAGTGAATTGGATTTTGAAATCTAAGTTTAGGAATTAAGCCTAAATGGGTAGATTAAGGAATTGCATGTTGATTGATGCATTGTAGATCCATATGTTTATTTATGGTTGATGTTGATGCACTGGAAATTTAATGGAGTAAACCCGCTCCATGTTAGCGGTGTGCTCCTGTGATTGACCTTATTATTAAATAGGTTAAGGTCCCATGACTGACTTGTAGTTTGTTTCACTTGAAAACTCGGGTGCCCATATTTTCCACACGGGCAGTCGAGTAGCTCATTTTGCAGACATATTGGGCAGAATTCTGGATCGAAGCTTAAAGCTGTGTCCAGAGCATTGATACCCTTCTGCTACATTGTATTACAATTACTTTAATTTAATATTCCGCTGTTGTATTTATATTCGATGTACTCTGATGTTTTGTACTCCGATGTTACATTATTATGATGTTTATAAAAGTCTTCTATTATCTGTTCTGATGTGTTGTATGCCCAGAGTTAGCGTATTTGGGTTTTGAGAGTATGTGATCGATTAGGTCCGGACAAAATCCAAATTGTTACAGTTGGTATCAGAGCTTTGGTTAACTCAAATCTTTGGGGTACAACTTGTTAGAACTGAACAAAAGACTCATCAGAGGTAGGATTAGTAATGTCCTATAAAAGAATACTCATTAGAGATAGGATCAGTAGTCCTAGAATGAGAAAACTCGTTAGAGATGGGGTTAGAAATGCCCTAGAATGAGTTGAGAGCGACAAGTTTATAATTAACATATTTGTGATTATATATATAATCCAATCTTAAAAAATATAATTTTTGAATATATAAAAGTTATATATATTTGAAAAGCTAATCAACTAATTGATTGATGATTGTGTTGTGTGATTATTAGTTCAACTAATAAAATTATTGAAACCAATAAATGAATGAAAGTTGACTTGGTTAGTTAAACAACTTTCAGCTCCGTTCCTTTTTGAGGACGAAAAGATTTTAAGTGGGGGAGATTGTAACAACCCGAAAAATCAGAACCAATGTAAAATTTTATTTTAAGGAAATTTTGTTAGAAAATGCATCAGAATTTAAAAATTCCATTATTAAATTGATAAAAAAATTTAATAAAATTATGATGTTATTTATAAATGATTTCAAATTTATTTCTAATAAACAATTATTTGTAATTAGATAAATAGTGATTTATTGCAATTAAAATTAGTATCAAATTGTATGTATATTTATTTTATTTATTCTTGCATAAGCATTGAATAGGTTGATTTAATATAATATGTAGATTCTAAATAAATTATGACAACATGTAATTATATTATAATATGTAGTGTTAGACAAACATGTCATTATGTTATTTAGTATTATGTGTTTTGAAATTTAAAAGTCACATAACTTTCTTATAGTCATCATTAAACAATAAGTTATGCATTCATTACTTTCCGTTATTCTCTTTCCCTATGTAATTTTCTTTTGAATTTTGAATAAGACATAAATGCTGATTAGATTAACATGTCATGTGAACAAATTTATTTCATTTGTAACCTACTACATATGTAGAGACACAAGTGAGGAATAAAGTAAAATATATAACCAAATAAAGAAAAAAAAGGGAAAGCCACCTCCTTCATAAAATAAATAAATAAAATTTGAAATCAAATTCAATGGAAATTAGAGGCGTGTCATTCATTGCAAGAATAATAATAATAATAATAATAAATACCATAAAACTTTTGATGTTATCTATGTAATAACACATGATATTTAATACTATATGTTTTGAAATTTGAAAAGTTGCAAACTTTCTAACAATTAGCATTAAATAATTAATCTAGCATTCAATTCTTTCTGTTCTTTCTCTCTCTTTCTCATTGTTATTTACTTTTGAAATTTGTATGAAAAATAAATATTGTCCCACCATGTCTAGTCAGCTAATTTAATTTGGTAACCTATTATACGTGAAGAGACACATTAGGGTAATGAAATAAATGTTGGTTCGTTAAAAATAAAATTTTTAACGTATATATAGAATGGATAAAATGTACATGCTATGGAGTAGTTATTAGTTAATTAAAAAATATATTTAATTTTTAACTAATGTGAGTGATGAAAATAAGAAATGAGAAATAAGTACGCCACCTCAGCCAATTTATTTTCTTTGTAACATACAACACATGAAGAAAGACAAGTAAGGAATAATATGTATATATATATATAATCAAATAAAAAATAAAATTATTATTTCTTCCTACTATATAACATCCTAAACACTTCCAAATCCTAACCTAATTTCTTTCTCTGGTCAAAATAATGGCCGCCGCCTTCTTCTTTCTTCAACATGAAAAGACCCATTATCTTTCATTTTTTTTAATTACACGAGCCTCCTAAAATCATGAAACAAAATTCCTTGATATCCTTTTATCCTAAGCATCACGTTGATATCCATTTTTTCTTCATTCGATGATGCTTTTGGGGATGAAGGACGGAGCTTTTTAGGTTCGATTTGAACGTGGCTACCTGGAGCCTCAACGAAGAGGAAAGGGATTTACTTCCATTAATGATATAACTAAATAGATAAATTATATTTGATTTATAAGTTATGTAATTCAAATGTTTAATCATGTGTATCTCACTCAAACGAAAATAGAATTAGATGATTTCAGAGGCGCCAAAATCGTGGTGAAAAGATCTACGCCATGATACCGATCTGGACAAATTTGAACGCTGTTGGAATTTTGATAAAATTAAACCATTGTTTAATTTTGTTAAAACAAATCGTTGTTTAAACTATTTTCGAAACCGATCAAGGTGAGAACTATCTCACTAAATTCTTTTGTACACTTATTTATTTTTATAACTGAATTTGTGTTGATTGTTTATTAGCTCACCTCCCTCGTCCACAGATCATGGACGAGTTAAATTGATTATATTGAGTTGTGATTTCGATGTGAGATTTCTTTTTTTTTTAATTTAAAATTAATTATTGTTTCGTTGAGGAATTTATTTATATATACACCGTAAAAATTCAGTTGTATATGGTATGTGATGTGAATTGATTTATTTGTTGTGATGATACGTTGGATGAAATTGTATTAATTAGGAATTGTTAATCATATAATTGTTAGATTTATTTTACAATGAAAATTCTCTTTTTATTGTAACATGTTAATCATAAAATTGCCTGATTTTGTTAATATTAACATTGTCATGTTAACGATGTAGAAAATATGATTTTGTTAATTAAAACATTGTCATGATTAACGATGTAGAAAATATTATTTTGTTAATTTAAACATTGTCATGTTAACGATGTAGAAAATATGATTTTTTTTAATTTAAACATTGTCATGAATAGTGTTGTAGAAAATATGATTTTGTTAAATTATAATTGTCATGTTTAACCAATTAGAATTGTTAAATTATAATTGTCCTGTTTAACAAATTAGAATTGTTAAATTATGTTAACGGTAAAATTTACATTTTTATCGTATATATAGAAAGGATTAAAAATGTTCATTTGTTTGAGATGAAAATATGTTAACGATAAAATTTACATTTTAATCGTATATATAGAAAGGATTAAAAGTGTTTATTTTTTTGAAATGAAGATATATTAACAGTAAATATTCACATTTTTATTGTATAAATAGAATGTGTAAAAATGATCATTGTTTTGAAATAGAGATATGTTAACAAATAAATATTCACATTTATTTGTCATATTAAAGATTGAAATTTGTGTACAAATAAATGTTCACTTTTATTTGTTACATTAAAGATAGGAATTTGCATGCAAATAAATTATTCTTTTATTTGTCATATTAAAGATAGAAAATGTGTACAAATAAATTATTCTTTTATTTGTCATTAGAATACATAGAAAAGTTTAACAATAAAAATTTACATTTTTATTGTAAGTAAGAAGTAATGAGAAATGATCATTATTTGAAATAGAAAAGTTCAACGTTGAAAATTTACATTTTTATTGAATGTAAAATGAATCATTAAAAGATGCGTCGTTTGATAAAATATGTTAACATAAGAAATTAAATTTGTTAATGTAAAAATGTGTGAACAATAAAATATTCTTTTATTGTATGCATATGAAATGTAGAAATTGTATAGAAAATAAAACATATTTTTATTGTATTGACTGTTTGAATTGTGCTCGACCAATTTATGGGCAAAATATGTTTTTACATTTAGCATTGGGTTGGTAGAAATATATATGTGCTAACATCTTGTGAAACACTTCACGATTTGACTATAAGGTGGTTAGAGATGTTGTTTATTTCAAAATTTAATAAATGATTTTGAAATGAGATTTCTTAAGCAAAAAGAAATGTTTTTTCTCGATTTTGGATAGGGGATGTTTTATAAAATGTTTTATAAAATAGAAAGAATTTCGAGGACTACACCCGATGATTTCGAAATGATTTGAAAGTAGAAATCTATATAGATTTGATTATACTTGTGATTATGTTGTGAAATAATTTTCCCTACTTTGGGATATAAAATGATTTAGCAAGTATGTGGCTGAAGATGCGGATGACCCGAACTTGACTAATAGTGCAAGGGCGTGCATGTCTTCCCCAATTGGTGGGATGGTGCATTGTCAGTGTAGCCGTTAGGTGCATATATATATATATATATATATACATACATATATATATATATATATATATATATATATATATATATATATATATATATATATATGGGTTCGGTTAGGGTGTGTACTGCCTGGTCCTGAGGGAACATGACCGATATTTAGTTGCATACTTGTTTGTATACATTATTACGTTCTGGAATTCATATTTCCAAATGCTTTGTTTTTGAGATCCCGAAGTGAAACCTACTTTATTATAAAAGATAGATATGTATTTCAAATGATTTGAAATAAAAGAAATCGGGAAATAAAGTCCAAAGAAATAATTTCTGTAAAGTGAATTGGATTTTGAAATCTAAGTTTAGAAATTAAGCCTAAATGGGTATATTTAGGAATTGCATGTTGATTGATGCATTGTAGATCCATATGTTTATTTATAGTTGATGTTTATGCACTGGCAATCCAATGGAGTAAAACCGTTCCGCGTTAGCGGCATGGTCCTGTGATTGACCTTATTGTTATATAGGTTAAGTAAGATTTCTCATACCAGTCCCATGACTGACCTGTAGTTTCACTTGTAAACTCGGGTGCCCATATTTTCCACACGGGCAGCCGAGTAGCTCATTTTGCAGATATATTAGGCAGGATTCTAGATCGAAGCTTAAAGCTGTGTCCAGAGCATTGATACCCTTCCGCTACATTATATTACAATTATTGTGATTTAATCTTCCGCTGCTGAATTTATATTCGATGTACTCTGATATTCTATACTATGATGTTACATTATTGTGATGTTTATAAAAGTCTTCTGTTATCTGTTCTGATGCGTTGTATGCCCAGAGTTAGTGTATTCGGGTTTTAAACGGTCTTAGTTGATTTTGTGATCGATTAGGTCTGGGCAAAATCCAAATCGTTACAGTTATACTAAAATTCCACCAATGGAAATGTGGTCCCGAGCTCCTATGAAGTCGATGATGTAAGCTCTAGGCAGATTCTTAAGAAATCCATTAACTCTCTCTGTTTGACCATTGGTTTATGGGTAATAGGTTGTAACTAAACTTTGTCCCTAAAGCTTCCTGCTAGCTCCTCCTGAATTCACTTGTAAACAAAGGTTCTCTATCACTAACTATATTAATTGGGATTCCATGTAGTCTTTTTTTCTCCTAAACATAAAACTGGGCTAACGAAGCGGAGATCCTATTCCTCTTGATTGGGATAAAATGGGCACTCTTTGTCAATCGATCCACAAAGACCCAAATGGCTTCATTTCCCTTCTGACTCCTTGGATGCCCATTAATAAAATTAATCAAAATTTGTTCCCATTTCCAAGTGGGAATCTCTAAGGGTAACAAAAACCCTCCAGGTCTACCTTATGCTGCCTTAACCTTTTGACAGCTCAAACATCTTGCTACAAACTCTACAACATCCCTCCTCATTCCATCCTAATAAAGACTTCTTCTTATCTCCCAAAACATTTTATCTCCTTTGAGGTGTATGGTCACCCTCGATTGATGACACTCCTTTAGAACTTCCCTTGTAAGGTCTCCATTCTTAGGGACACAAAGTCAATCGTCTCTTCTCAAACTACCACTACTATCAACAGAATATCTAACCAAATGAGAAAAACATTCTTCTTTAGAAATCTTTTCCTTTAACGTCCTCAGCTCATCATTCAGACCGCGTTTGCCCTTTATTCTTTCTACTAAAACTGGCCTTACTTCCAAAAATCCGAGAAATCGTTGAGCAACTTCAAATGTCTGTTGTAAATTGAATCTGACAAGAAACACCAATTGCTTTCACTCGGTAATCTCACTTAGAGAAACAGGCCTCCGACTTAAAGCGTCGGTAACGACATTACCCTTTCTAGGTGTATACTGAATAGTGAAGTCGAATGATGCTAAGTATTCCATCCATTGCTGCTGTCGAAGGTTCAAATCTCGTTGGGAAAACAAGTATGTAGGAGATTTATGGTTGGTTTAGAGCTCAAACTTCTCTCCTAAAAGTAGTGTCTCCATATCTTTAGGGGAAAAAACACAATTGCTAATTTTAAGTCATGGATAGGGTACCTCTTCTTATGGTCCTTAAATTGTCTACTTACATAGGCAACTACAATACCCTCTTGCATGAGTACCGCTCCTAAACGACTCCCACAAGCATTGATGGAAACTGTGAACAACTTAGTTCCATTTGGAATAATAAGGATAAGTGCGCTCATAAGAGATTCCTTCAACCTTTCAAAAGTAGTGTCACACTTCTCACTTCATACAAACTCAAGTTTTTTTTTCATTAACTGGGTTAAAGGGGCTGCAATTCTCATGAAGTCCTTAATAAAATTTCTATAGTAGCCCGCTAACCCAAGAAAACTTCTAACCTCTGTTGATTGTAAGGTATCCTCTACTCTTGAACATCGTCTACCTTAGCGGGGTCTACGGCCAATCCTTTCCCCGAGACACTACGTCCAAGAAATTTGACTTCTTTCTTCTAAAAATGACATTTCAAAAACTTTGCCTTAGGTTTATTTTCTCTTAAATTTCCTAGGACCTTTCTGAAGTGATCCTCATGCTCCTTAGAGTTCTCGAAAAAAAAATAAGAATGTCACATATGGATACCATAACTATTTTGTTGAGAATGTCCCTAAATACCCTACTCATAAGATCCACAAAGAATGCAGGGGAATTCATCAAACCGAACGGAATAACCTCCCACTCAAATAATCCATCTGGCGTCCTAAACACTGTAAGGGTTTACTCTCTTTGGAAATCCTAAACTGGGGAAATATTATTGCTAGATCTAATTGAGAAAAGACTTGGGCACCTCCCAAATGGTCAAATAGATTACCAATCCTAGGTAGGGGATATGTATTCTTCTTAGTTAGTTTGTTGAGTTATCTATAATCTACACATAATCTTAGCGACCTGTGATGGCCCGCCCAGCAAGAGCCGACATTTCCAATGAAATGCGTTGTGCCGATGTCTAACCAGCACGGGACGGTTGTCAATGAAAAGAAAAGGAAAGGATTTGAACTATGAATCATCAAAGAACCTGTAGTGTATCCCACATCGCATGGAAAAAAAATATAATAATTACATAACTGCATATAAAATAGGTGAGGCAGTGCATAAGCTGAAAACTAAACCATAACCATCAGAGTAGCGGAAATCAAGATACAGCTTATTACAAATTCATAATACTATCTCCAAAACAAAAGAAAGAGGTACACTACTAATGCTCAAAGCAGTGACAAGCAACAACACAGGGAGAATATATGGGAGTAATACATGTAAGCCTCCCGCTCGTTCCATACAGCTACTCGTGCACAATCAGTAACTTGTCTCTAGTCTGCTCGTTTAGGAGCACCCGGAGTAATAAGAAGAGACACAAAACTCTGGGTCAGACAAAAGTCTGGTATGAGCGATAAGCATCAAAACAAAACAATAACAGGTATAATCTAATCAACCTGAACCTGGACCTAAAACCAAAGAGTTAGCACAGCAAGATGTACAGTACTCTAAGGTAACACTAACATAAAGTGTAAATATGGGAGTGTGCATGACATGGTGATAGCAAACATCAAATATAACAACCATCCTCACATCTCTTACTCAGTGCGTAAAGTATACGATATCCGCCACTTTGATCACCAAATCCTTTGCTACGATCACTCTGCCCCATGGAGTCATGACGGCTCCACTACACTGATCCATAGCCAACATCCGTCTCTTAGTGGTGAGTCAAAGCTATAGATATCGATAACACCTTTGCACATGTCCCGCAGCAAAGTCCAACTCATGATGTTAACTCGTTGGTTCCCGTCTAGATCTTGAGTTACAACTTTTCATTTGGACTACCTTTGCATCTCGGGTTTGGTCTTCTCCGGATCAGTTCAGAAACAAGTTTCTATTCGGTTCGGCCTTCTTCCCATCTTCGGTTCGGTTTCAGTCATGGTTACCCCATCGGGTCGGGTCGGGCTCCTCCATTCAAATCAGTTCATGCATGGAAACTCCTCTGGGTCGGATCGTGAGCACCCATTGGGTTCGGGTCGGACTCCTCGGTTTGTGATGTCCTCTCCAGAGCATCGGGTCACGACTCCAATTTCGGGTTGGGGGTCCTCCATTGGCTCATAGGTCGAGCCTTCATCGAATTGGTTCGTGGTGCTCGAGCAGGAGTGGCACGGTTCGGCGTACTCTGACGCGAGCGGGTTGGTTCGTGGCCACCATTCACGAGCGGGTCGGGGGCGTGGAATGCTCCACGAGCAGGTTTGGGGGTCCGATCCGATCCCATTTCATGCACTTTTCCAGCGAGCTATTTATGCCATACGATGGCGTTTTCAACCAATCTAACTTTTCTATGCAATCACAAATCATTCCAAACGGTCATAGTAACATGTAGAAACGACCATAAACATCAAAGCAACAATTTAACAAGTTAAAATTGATCAAACATACCCAAAACCTTGATTTCCCCCTTAATCTCCCTAACCATAATTTAATCATACGATTAGCAAAACATGTCCAAATTAACCCAATTTTTATCAGAGCCCTAAAATAATATTTAAGATTTTTTACATATTTTTCCAGAATTTTAACATGCATAATTTCGCTAATTATCACTAATCACCCCTAATTAGCCATAGCTAATGAAAAACAACCCAAAAATCACTCAACTTAGCCACAAATAAGACCTTAGATCTGAAACTATTGTTTCGGATTGAATTCCTATGCAACACAGCAGCTCCAACTCTAATTTGGTGTTGATTTGCCTTGGTTTGATGTAGCCTAGCTTAATATTCGATTAGAAAGCGATTAGGAGTTGTCTAGAAGAGATTTAGACGGTAGAAGCCATTGTTAGGGTTGAAGAGAAAGTTTGTGGCGGCTGAAAAATGACAAAGGAGGGTTTCTCTAGCCCCTATCATCCCTTATGCAACCCTTATCCCGAAATACCTAATAGGCCTAGCTGCTAATCACACGTTTAAGCCCAATTATGGTGTTTTTCACCATCTAAACCTTATTTCGGTCATATCTCCCAAACGGTAAGTCCGTTTGGTTAATGTGACCACTCTGCGAAAAGGAAACTATCATTCAAATCTAATGGTAGTGGTTTCAGGTCAAAACTCCTTACCAATCAAAAGTTATAGGCGAAACAAGATTCACCAAGGGCAAAATGGTCATTTAAAAATTGGTAAAAATCATGAATGTGGGAAATGAGCCTAATAGCCATTCCCCAAAGTTACACGACTATACGACTTCGTACGTAAATGAAATAACTATTCTACGATCCTCCAATGCATAGAATACGGGTCGTTACATTTTCCCCCCTTAAGAAATTTCGCCCCCAAAATTCCTTAACTAAGAAAACACACAATAGGGTACCTCATGCCTACCAACCATACAACCATACATAACAAACATAACAAGCTTATCCTAGCATGCGGTTTACTAACAAGGGAATGACTGTATTACAAAAAATCTTGCAAAGTAAAGAGCTCTGGATACGACTTCTTCATGCTCTCCCCGGTTTCACAAGTACAGTCATCTCATTATCACCCCATTGAATCAGTTTCACCCTCTTCCTTTAAAGTTGTTTCGTACCGTGTTTGACAATACAAATCGATCTTGTGGTTCCCAACCCCCTGGGGTTCTACTTCAATATCATCCAACTAATCTAGCAATATAGCTAAATCAAAATCATGCACGGACTTCTCTAATTGAGAAACATGAAGTACGTCATGCACTCCTGCCATCTTGTCAAGTAATCCAACTCCTATACGTCAAATTCCTAACTACATTCCAAATGTCCTTTCAAGTCCAACCTGAGTCTTTCCTAAATTCGTACTGCCCATCCAACGTATATTCACCTTACAGAGATGAACTAGACCCATCCAATGAATCTAGGTACCCTACCTATATTCGTACTGCACGTCCCATGTATATTCACCTTCCAAAGGTAAACTAGACCCATCTAATGAATCTAGGTACCCTACCTACGAATCCAAGTCCAACTTGAGGCTCTCCTACATTCGCTGAATCTCCAAGATCAACGAACACCCCCACAATGTTCCAAACATACTTCAAATCTAATGTGAAGTATCTACACATTCGTTATATCACCATGACTAATGAACTCACCCCATTTCCACTCTGAAATTTCCAATGGTTGTAACAAACCACTAGGCTTCTTTTGCTCATCTTTAACTAACTGGCAGTTCATGCACTTGGATATAAATTTCACAACGTCCCCTCTTATCTCTTCCCAGTAGTAGGTCTATTTCATATCTCGACACGTTTTGTTACCACGGGATGTATAGTCAGTTTTTGTGTGATGACATTCTCTAAGCACTTCATCTCTCAATCCATTGACATTTGGTACAACTAGCCTCTCATTCATTCTAAGCCATCCATCTCGATCAAGCCCATACTTGTTCATCTCCTTACCATTGATACCCATTTTCTTTGGAGTTGACTTCCAATAGATTAGGATCGTCTCTCTAGACTGGAACCGATCCATTCAATCAAAGTTGGCTTGATCATCAAACTTGCTAACATCTATGGATCCAGTCAACACTTAGGTAAGAAATCATATCCCGTGACATATTCCAGTTGCTTCCATTCAAGAAACATAGCATTTAAACTAGCATGTCTCCTACTCAATGCATCAGCTATCGTACTTAGTCCGGTAGCACATATATATGTGTTTACCGTCATCTCTTTATTTCCCATCGCCAGAATCCTACAATTGATAGTCTACTCAAGAGAAGAAAATAGGAACAAACATAGCAACCATGGCATCCATCAATCAAGTCCTATCTATCACCTTCTAAAGCCATGAATACGTTGATACCCATATGACTTTTCCAACCAATCCCAAGGGCTAATGGGAGCCCCGGCTCCAAACGGACTATCGCACTCTCAACATTCGTTTACCCTCCAAGGATAACTAGATCACATCCAAGGTAAATGGGCATCCCTAGATACCCCTACTTCGAGTCTGCCTAGATCACTCCAGACAATCGATGACTCCTTGGCACTCTCATCAAAAGAGCTATCCACAACTCTGTCTTCAACTCAAGTCTAACCCAAGTCAATCCATTATCTTGCAGCCTTCTCGAGTCCAACTCGAGTCATCTCATAGCCCTATCGAGTCCAACTCGGGGCAGTCCATATCACTGAACAGTCTTATCACATCACATTGCACATCACTCCTCGAGTGAACCAAGATACCATCCAATGGAAATCATAACAACTTCTCATATCTTCACGCAAACCATCCTAACCGAACTCGACATTCCCCAAGCACAAGCTCCAAAGGCCTAAACCAATACCAGACAAGCACCCAAGAAATATCTCCTTTGAATCCTGACAATCTACGTGAGATGATACGATCAAAATAACCAAACATTCGAACACCCATAACTGACTCCGGCTATCCTCACCAATCCTGCTTCGAAACTATCCTTGATCGCACGACGGTCCATACCATATTTTAAGGGTTAATGAAAACCCTGTTCAAACCAAGCTACTGTACGTCCAATGTACACTTGCCTCCCTAACTCCCGTAATCATTTTCATCACTAGGTAGGTAACCCAATACCACATTCCGTCCATCATCCACTCTAATGGTCACCAAAGACCCTTCACAGTCTACCATTACCTTTGGAGCTAATCGACACCCCAAAATCAAGCCAAACCTAGTAAAGCTCAAAACAAAGCAATCACGAGCAAACATGCATCTGTGACTCAATCAGAACAAATTACGACAAATCATACAAGGGCTAGTCGAGCCACCAATCAGGTTCATCACAACCAAAGGCCTATCGACAGCCTCAGGTTCTAATTCCAACCTATCTACCAGGTCACTAGATATGAAGGAATGGGAAACTCCGGCATCAAACAAAACTTGAACAGGAACATCATAAATAGAAAGCATACCTCAAATGACAACACCCTTTCGCTTTTCCACCGTAGTTGGGGCATTCGACGAAGAAGGAACAGCGTTGATAGCATATGCTTTCACGATCTGTTTCTCTTTAGGAGGTTGTAGACACTTATCCTTATGATGTCCCACTTGGCCGCAATTGAAGCGCTTCCTTTCCCCAGGCCATTCCCGGTAATCTCTAGCATAGTGGCCCTTCTTGCCACAGCGAAAGCACTTGGAATCTTTCTTATTCTTCTTTTCCTAACTACCCTTGGTCTAGTTCCTCTTCCTCTTATTTTGAGAATAATTCTTGCCTCCACTGCTTGCTTGCGGATTTGGCTCCTCTGCAGATGTAATGACAACCTCGATCTTCGACTTAGGGTAAAGACTCTCTGGTCTCACTTCTTTTCCCACAATAGACTCAAACGTCTCATCAATGTGGTTTATAAGCCTTTCCCCCAAGTACTCATCTAAGCCAGTTACGAAATTATGATTCCTCTTCTCGGCAATATCTATAAGCGATAATCCATATTTCGATAAAGTATTGAACTCAACAATATATTCTGAGACTGCCCTACCATCTTGCTTTATCTCCAAGAATTTCCTAAACAATACTTACTTCTGAGCAGCTGAGACAAACTTATTACTGAAGCGAGTCTTAAACTGATTCCAATTAATTTGATCCTCTGGAGTTGCTGCTTTAATAGCATTCCACCAATTCATAGCATGTCCTTGCAGTTGACGCGATGCTAGCTTTCTCTTTAAAACACCCCACCTCCGTTAAGGTCACTCACAGAGAGAATGCCTTAACTTCAATGGAGCATTATAGGTAAAAGATGTAGATAAATTACAAGACAGACAAATAAAGCAGCGGAAGATAAAGTCATTTTATAAACAACTTAATTCAGTCAAGCTTTTACAACAATTTCCTCAATCATACTTAAATGTAATACATAGAACTTCTGTCTTGATTTAAAAACTTCCAAGAATAAAAGAAGCATAAAAACAATGATATTCCCCGATAAAGCATGAACCAGCCATAGCAGTGGAAGAGAGAGAGAGTCCAAAGCGATACACCAACTAATCTTTAAGTTTGGAAAGGGAAGAGATCCTAGTTAGGCTGAGCTATTCCCCCCTGATTACCTGGGGGGACGGAAGAAAAGAGGCGAAAAACAAACTAGGTCAGACATAAGTCTGATAAGTCCAGTGATCTTTCAGCATGCAAACAAGATAAAGGATCATGACATGAATAAACCAAAAATAGGACAATACCATAAAAACAAGGTAACTAAAGACAAGATAAGTGCAAGGTGAACTGAGTGCGCTTCTACTTTTTCTCTGCTTCGCTACTACTCTGTTAATCTGATTTCTATATTTATCTCTACACCACCAAACTAGTGTCCCAACTAGTAATCTGTGTAAAATGATAATCGTGATCCCAACCCCTGTAATTGTGGTAGCTTTCAGGTGTACATCTATCATGAGGATTCCACATCAATCAGCCTAATCGCCATGAACATGTTAGATGTACCCTTACTACTCTATTGATCGGCTCCCTACTTGTATTCATGTTCCATGTGTCCGTGTCAATCGGCCCTCTCTTGCGTGTAGATACCCTGCGTCGGTCCCACCATAAGGGGTATAAATCCTTATGATAGCAACCCGACACGATTCAAGATGCACAGTGTATAACTACTGGTACCCAGTGCCTGCTTTTTCCCACTCCGGAGTACGTGCACGCCCGTAAACCGTCGGAACCTACACTGACGTACCCCCTACCACTGCTTTGACTGCTTATAATAAGCCCAGTAATCGTACCCCACCCTGCCTAGTTCAAAGTACCGTGATACATCCATGTGGGTTACTGCTGAAATGGGTCCCCGTTACTAGGGTTTCCTATTGGTTAAGTTTGTGGGCCTATATTTACTAATATTGCCCACCAACCCGATATGTACTTAACCCTCCCATCGATTCAAGCATTTTTAATAAACAGTTAAGTTTTATGGGCCTATATGTACTAATATTACCCACCTACACGAGATGTACTTAACCCTCCCATCGATTCAAGCATGTTTATTTAATAGTTAAGCTTTGTGGGCCTATATTTACTAATATTACCCACCAACCCGACGTATACTTAACCTTCCCACGGATTCAAGCATGTTTATATAATGGTTAAGTTTTGTGGGCCTATATATTTACTAATATTACCCACCAACCCGACATGTACTTAACCCTCCTACTCGTCATGCCATGTTGGTTAAGTGGTTCTTATTAACTTAACCTTTCTCACTTATCATGTTGGATTGGTTAAGCTTGATTTATTAACTTAAAACTGTTCATTCATCAGGTTATATTGGTTAACTATTTCTCATTTAACTTAACCCCATTCGTTTATCAAGTTATATTGGTCAAGTGTCGTTAATCAATTCAAGTTAACTTAACCCACTCACTCGTCTTGTCATGTTGGTTAAGTGTTTCCTTCTTCTGTTAACTTGACCCTACCTCAAATCCTGTTATATTGGTTAAGTGTTGCCCTCTCGTGTTAACTTAACTCTTCCCATACATCGTGTTATATAATTGGTTAAGTGTTTTCCTCTTGTATTACTTAACCCCACCATATGTCATTATATATTGGTTAAGTGTATCCTCTTGTGCTACCTAACCCTACCACAAGTCATTATATATTTTGGTTAAATGTTACTTTAGTTAACTTAACCTTATCATCTGCTTAATTAACATGTTATAACGGTTAAGTGTTCTAAATTTAATTAACCTCACCCACTTGTCTAATTCACATGTTATAACGGTTAAGTGTTCTAAATTTACTTAACCTCACCCACATGTCTAATTAACATGTTATAACCGTTAAATGTTCTAAATTTACTTAACCTCACTCATCAGTTTAGTTAACATGTTGAATTGGTTAAGTGTTTCCTTAATTGACTTAACCCTACCAATCTTGACTTAGCTTTATTAAAGCACCAACCACTCACATTAGACAGATATTGTTGTGTTCACTGGATGTGCCAGTCGGTTCCAGGCAGTTTTACACGACAACTCAGTCTAACCTCGGGTCCTTTTTGGGCTCAATG
This sequence comes from Allium sativum, assembly GCA_030737875.1. Taxonomy (NCBI): domain Eukaryota; kingdom Viridiplantae; phylum Streptophyta; class Magnoliopsida; order Asparagales; family Amaryllidaceae; genus Allium; species Allium sativum. The sequence goes on along the minus strand of CM060916.1, from coordinate 740,198,650 downwards.
CACTAACCACCCACATTAGACAGGTATTGTTGTGGTCACTGGATGTGTCGGCCGGTTCCGAGCAGTTTTACACTACAACTCAGTCTAACCTCGGGTTAGGCATATTCGTCTTTTCTAAATTTACATATTTCTTATTTATGACAAATTCCATATGTAAATTATTCCCAATTTAATTATGCCATAATTATCCTTTTAATTATGCTCACAATTAATGGTATACTAAATATACCATTTTATGAACCAATCTATGCCATGTAATTTTTCATGTTTATCCTACATGTTTATATGTAAATTATAAATCAATTATTGTCATGGCCCAATTTCCTTCTAAATCACGTTCAAAATTTTAGGTATATAGATTATACCATTTTCATGCCACTTATCATGCTTATGTGTCAAACATGCCAATTACATGAAATTTCATGTTTTCCCCAATGTTACCCTTGTTGTACATTCGCAAAATTACATAGAATGTTAGGCTCGATATTTTAGCCTAACTTATAAAACAAAAAGGGAGAAAGTGGAACTTTGCCACATTCCAACATCATAAAAAAGTATGGATCTAACTACACATATGTCACATGGATTTGGCATAAAACAATATAATTTTAACTATGAACTTGCAAATTTGATCTATGCAACATGAACCACAAGCATACAAATTTATATAAAACTATACAAGTTAAACTTGGCATGTAGTGGTGAACTTGCAAATTAGATCTATCATAAAGGCATATGGATCTAACATATAAAGTTGTAGATCTAAACATATAAGGTTGTAGATCTAAACATGTATGCATAATGGCTCTAAATAATTAGACATAAAAGACATGACTTAGCCTAAAACTTGTATGTATCATAATATCACCAAACTTACATATGATAATTCCATTTCCAAATTCCTATACAACATCATAGGTTTACTCACCAGTTTCCACATAACATGATAGGTTTGATAAACCACAATAGTTCATAGGCATATATGATAGAATAGACATGAATAAACATGAATCAGCATCACATACAACTTGATACAATTCTATTTTACAGTTCATTACAAATCATGTCTTTAATTTATTCACATCTAAAAGATAACTACACTTACAATCAAAAGGAAAAACTTGATTTCAGGGATCTGTATTCTGAAACTGAATTGCTCGCCTTTGATGTAGATCGTTGAATTCTCTTAGTTGAATTAGATTAGTTTTGATTTGATTTTGATGTAGCTTCTATCTTGCCTTTGAGTTGAAAGAGACGACGGCAATTCTAGGTTCACCATTGATGGCATGACGGCTCTAGGAATATTTTTGTGTGGCTTAGGGTTTAGATTTAGGTTGCTTATATAGAAGTTTGATTTAATAGGAACCGTCAGATTAAGCTAGAGCAAATCAAAGCCATTCAGACAAGATAGAATAGCTACATCAGCCCTAATGACTCAACAATGAGTCCATCAAAACCAATCAGATGCCACATCTGCCTTAGAGCGAATCGGCCCATGGGATGACAGCCAAACACCCTGAATCAACCCTTAGTCGACCCAGCGAGGCTCGGGTCGACCTCAAAAATGGGTCGGTTCGGTTATTCCCCCTCCCGATTCGTTGTTTTGAACTTTTTTGCATATTTGTTTATTTAATTTTTATAAATATCTATATATATATATATATATTTCTCATATGCATAAAAACTTCAAGGCTTAATAACTTCTTCATAAGGTATCCGTTTTATGCAAACAAAATGTCTATCTTGACCAAAATTTTGAGATAAACGTAATAGCGCAACCCACTTCACTTAATTCTTATTCTAAAAATTAAGTGTTCTTGAATTTGTTAATTTTAATATTCTCAGAAAATTCGGGGTGATACATTCTCCCTTTCTTAAAGGATTTCGTCCTCGTAATCTTCATGCTAAGAAGAATGCATCTTAACATCCAATCATCCATCTACTCATCCATCATCCACAAGCATCCATTATCCTTAAAAAACTTCTAATGCCATTTGAACATATGCAAAGTGTGTGTATATGTATCTTATCTAGTGCAAAATAAGGCGGTCTACTGATCCAGTTGACCTCCTTAATGCGAATCATGAGAGTGTCATGCATCCAATATGTATGCAAATATCCATAATCATGTAAATACTATATGTGTGCATATCCACTCATCCATATGATAACACATCAAGTTTCAATCCATATACAAATACATTCATATGCATATGCAATATGAAAGTGACTGAGCCAATCTAGTGCCTAATGTGTGTGTATGCATCCACGAGCAACCACTAGCAAACACTTGCAACCATCAATCATAACATGTCTTAAACGCATGTTTTATCCATTGGCTTCTACCTAAGGATCGAGGATAGGACCAAGAGGATATATTTAAAAGATAAAGACTAGCATGCAAATAAATATTACGTAAAAAGGAGGAATCAAGGATATACCCTCAAAAAGGGTATGATGCGCGTATCTAGTCTTCAGTCTTCTAAGTCGCATCTTCTTTGAGCTTCACTCCACTGTACCTTAACTAATTTAACTTTATGATTGTGAAGCTTCTTGACCTCCATTTCCAAAACCCACTAGTAAAGGTAGGACCTCGATCACTTACTATGCTAGAGGGTATCCAATGTAGTCGAACTATCTTTCCAAGATAAACTGATGTTAACCATGATACCAAGTGTATATACTAAGATGATTAAAGGTATCTCTTATACTTATCTTATGCCTTATGTCACAAATCTAAGGGTCGATATCTCTCACGCAAACCATCCTAGTCGAACTTGGCATCCCTCAAGTACAAGCCCCAAAGGCCTAAACCAATATCAAACAAGCACCCAAGGAATACCTCCTCCGAATTTGGACGATTTATGTGAGATGATACTAGTAAAACAACCAAACAATTGAGCACTTAACCGACTCTGGCTATCCTTGCCAATCCTGCTCCAAAACTATCGTTGATCGCATAACTGGCTTTGCATTGTCAACTAGATATATGCGGAAGTCTATCTCGAGTTTTTAGGGGGAAAACTCCTAACCTTAATCAAAAAACATCTATGTACTCATGGACTACTCTAACGGATCGAAAATCGTCAATAAATACATAAAGTGATTCTAGGTAGCTAAGACAAACCGACCATTTAGGATCGCACAAAATTTCGAGGGTATTCCCGAGGCAAGTCGAAAGTCTAACTACCCTCCTTTCACAATTACTAGCTAACTAATCCATGCCTAGAATCAACCCATAGCCCATGAAACCAAAAACATAAGTATCTCAAATCCTTACAAACCAAAGATAAATGAGCCGAACCACAAATTGGACTTGAGACAATAATGGGATCCTTTACTATACAAGCTCTAGGGTGCAGAGACTCAACTATAGAAGCAGATATAAACGAATGTGAAGCGCAAAAATCAAAAAGAGTACCAGCAGGATGATCAAGAAGAAAAACTAAACTTTTCAATAGAAACCTTACTACCTCTCTCTCAGGTATGCTGGTGGTGAGAGCATGCACTTGCATTCCGGAAAATCCTGTCTTTTGTTCTTGCCCTTGCCCTTAATTATACGACCCGTTATACCAAAATAAAGATACTTCCTCTTGTTTTATGTTTTACTATTCTTTCCTCCCCATCTTTGTGAACCAAGTCCATATTCATGAGTTCTTCATCCTTGTGTTGTTCTCCTTAGCCAAACTCCCTCATTCTCATCTTTGCCATCCTTGTGTAACTTGTTGACAGGTCTTTTGAAACTTGCCTCCATCGCATGGAAAATCCTACAAAGCTCGAAAGAAAAATTAGCCGTAGGTCAAACTACTACGGCTATAGATGGAAGTTAGGCACTTGTTTGCCCTTTGACAAGTGTCATAGTCTCGTCGAGCCTACGGAACCATGTCGCGATGAGGTTACCTCCCAGAAAGCTAGGAGCCCTGGAGACTCAGGAAAGAAGGAAACAAGGATTCAAACAGAGGATCAAAAAGATAGTGCATATGGTTTTGGGGAATATGCCTTTAAAACAAAACTTTTCTTTTGAAAATGCCTCTTTTAAAATCGTTTTGAAAATAATTTTTCAAATCTATATCTGATTCGGTAACCTTCAGCTCTGAAACCAAGTGAAACACCCCACCTCTGTTAAGGTCACTCATAAAGGGAATGCCTTAACTTTGGTGGAGCATTACAGGTAAAAGATGCAAATAAATTACGAGACAGACAAACAAAGCAGTGGAAAATAAAGTCATTTTATAAACAACTTAATTCAGTCAAGCTTTTTCAACAATTTCCTCAATCATACTTAAATGTAATACATTGAACTTCTGTCTTGATTTAAAAACTTCCAAGAATAAAAGAAGCATAAAAACAATGATACTCCCCGATAAAGCATGAACCAGCCATAGCAGTGGAAGAGAGAGAATCCAAAGCGATACACCAACTAATCTTCAAGCTTGGAAAGAGAAGAGGTCCTAGTTAGGCTGAGCTATCCTCCCTGACTACGTTGGGGGGGAACGGAAGAAAAGAGTCGAAAAACAAACTAGGTCAGACATAAGTCTGATAAGTCCAGTGATCTTTCAGCATGCAAACAAGATAAAGGATCATGACATGAATAAACCGAAAATAGGACAATACCATAAAAACAAGGTAACTAAAGACAAGAAAAGTGCAAGGTGAACTGAATGCGCTTCTACTTTTTCTCTGCTTCGCTACTACTCCGTTAATCTGCTTTCTATATTTATCTCTGCACCACCTAACTAGTGTCCCAACTAGTAATTTGTATAAAATGATAATCGTGGTCCCAACCCCCGTAATTGTGGTAGCCTTCAGGTGTACATCTATCATGAGGATTCCACCTCAATCAGCCTATTTGCCTTGAACATGTTAGATGTACCCTTACTACCCAATCGATCGGCTCCCTACTTGTATTCATGTTCCATGTGTCTGTGTCAATCGGCCCTCTCTTGCGTGTAGATACCCGGTGCTGGTCCCACCATAAGGTGTATCAATCCTTATGATAGCAACCCGACACGATTCATGATGCACAGTGTATAACTACTGGTACCCAGTGCCTACTTTTTCACACTTTGGAGTATGTGCACGCCCGTAAACTGTCGGAACCTACACTAACATACCCCCTACCACTGCTTTGACCGCTTATAATCATCCTAGTAATCGTGCCCCTGGCCTAGTTCAGGGTACCGTGATACATCCATGTGGGTTACTGCAGAAATGGGTCCCCGTTACTAGGGTTTCCTATTGTTTAAGTTTGTGGGCCTATATTTACTAATATTGCCCACCAACCCGATATGTACTTAACCATCCCATCGATTCAAGCATTTTTAATAAACAGTTAAGTTTTGTGGGCCTATATGTACTAATATTACCCACCTACACAAGACGTACTTAACCCTCCCATCGATTCAAGCATGTTTATTTAATAGTTAAGTTTTGTGGGCCTATATTTACTAATATTACCCACCAACCCGACGTATACTTAACCTTCCCACGGATTCAAGCATGTTTATATAATGGTTAAGTTTTGTGGGCCTATATAGTTACTAATATTACCCACCTACCCGACGTGTACTTAACCCTCCTACTCGTCATGCCATGTTGGTTGAGTGGTTCTTATTAACTTAATCTTTCTCACTTATCATGTTGGATTGGTTAAGTGTGATTTATTAACTTAAACCTGTTCATTTATCAGGTTATATTGGTTAAGTATTTCCCATTTAACTTAACCTCATTCGTTCATCAAGTTATATTGGTTAAGTGTCATTAATCAATTCAAGTTAACTTAACCCACCCACTTGTCTTGTCATGTTGGTTAAGTGTTTCCTTCTGGTGTTAACTTGACCCTACCTCAAATCATGTTATATTGGTTAAGTGTTACCCTCTCATGTTAACTTAACCCTTTTCATACATCGTGTTATATAATTGGTTAAGTGTTTTCCTCTTGTATTACTTAACCGCACCACATGTCATTATATATTGGTTAAGTGTATCCTCTTGTGCTACCTAACCCTACCACAAGTCATTATATATTTTGGTTAAATGTTACTTTAGTTAACTTAACCTTATCATCTTCTTAATTAACATGTTATAACGGTTAAGTGTTCAAAATTTACTTAACCTCACCCACTTGTCTAATTCACATATTATAACGGTTAAGTGTTCTAAATTTACTTAACCTCATCCACTTGTCTAATTAACGTGTTATAACCGTTAAATGTTCTAAATTTACTTAACCTCACCCATTAGTTTAGATAACATGTTGAATTGGTTAAGTGTTTCCTTAATTGACTTAACCCTACCAATCTTGACTTAGCTTTATTAAAGCACCAACCACTCACATTAGACAGGTATTGTTGTGGTCATTGGATCTGTCGGTCGGTTTCAGGCAGTTTTACACCACAACTCAGTCTAACCTCGGGTCCTTTTTGGGCTCAATGCACTAACCACCCACATTAGACAGGTATTGTTGTGGTCAATGGATGTGCCGGTCGGTTCTGGGCAGATTTACACAACAACTCAGTCTAACCTCGGGTTAGGCATATTCGTCTTTTCTAAATTTACATATTTCTTATTTATGAAAAATTCCATATATAAATTATTCCCAATTTAATTATGTCGTAATTATCCTTTTAGTTATGCTCACAATTAATGGTATACTAAATATACCATTTCATGAACCAATCTATGCCATGTAATTTTTCATGTTTATCCTACATATTTATATGTAAATAATAAATCAATTATTGTAGTGTCTCACTTTCCTTCTAAATCACGTTCAAAATTTTAGGTATATAGATTATACCATTTTCATGCCACTTATCATGCTTATGTGTCAAACATGCCAATTACATGTAATTTCATGGTTTCCCCAACGTTACCCCCGTTGTACGTTCGCAAAATTACATAGAATGTTAAGCTTGATGTTTTAGCCTAATTTATAAAACAAAAAGGAAAAAGAGGAACTTTGCAACATTCCAACATCATACAAAAGTATGGATCTAACTACACATATGTCACATGGATTTGGCATAAAACAATATACTTTTAACTATGAACTCACAAATTTGATCTATGCAATATGAGCCACAAGCATATGAATTTACATAAAACTATACAAGTTAAACTTGGCATGTATTGGTGAACTTGAAATTAGATCTGTCATAAGGGCATATGGATCTAACATATAATGTTGTAGATCTAAACATATAAGGTCGTAGATCTAAACATGTATGCATAATGGCTCTAAACAATTTGGCATAAACGACACGACTTAGCCTAAAACTTGTATGTATCATAATATCACCAAACATACATATGATAATTCCATTTCCAAATTCCTATACAACATCATAGGTTTACTCACCAATTTCCACATAACATGATAGGTTCGATAGATCACAATAGTTCATAGGCATATATGATAGAATAGACATGAATAAACATGAATCGGCATCACATACAACTTCATACAATTCTATTTTACAATTCATTACTAATCATGTCTTTAATTTATTCACATCTGAAAGATAACTACACTTACAATCAAAAGAAAAAACTTGATTTCAGGGATCTGTATTCTGAAACTGAATTGCTCGCCTTTGATGTAGATCGTTGAATTCTCTTAGTTGAATTAGATTAGTTTTGATTTGATTTTGATGTAGCTTCTGTCTTGCCTTTGAGTTGAAAGAGATGACAGCAATTATAGGTTCACCATTGACGGCATGACGTCTCTAGGAACATTTTTGTGTGGCTTAGGGTTTAGATTTAGGTTGCTTATATAGAAGTTTGATTTAATAGGAACCGTCAGATTAACCTAGAGCAAATCAAAGCCATTCAGACAAGATAGAATAGCCACATCAGCCCTAATGACTCAGCAAGGAGTCTATCAGAACCAATCAGATGCCACATCTTCCTTAGAGCTAATCGGCCCAAGGGTTGACAGCCAAACACCCTGAATCAACCCCTAGTCGACCCAGCGATGCTTGGGTCGACCTCAAAAATGGGCCGGCTCGGTTATTACCCCTCCCGATTCGCTGTTTTGTACTTTTTTGCATATTTATTTATTTAATATATATATATTTCTCATATGCATAAAAACTTCAAGGCTTCATAACTTCTTCAAAAGGTATCCGTTTTATGCAAACCAAATGTCTATCTTGACCAAAATTTTGAGACGAACGTAGTAGCGCAACCCATTTCACTTAATTATTCTTCTAAAAATTAAGTGTTCTTGAATTTGTTAATTTTAATATTCTCAGAAAATTCGGGGTGTTACACTCTTCATAGCATCATCGATCCCTAACTCCTCGAAGATGCGCTCACAACTATCGAGCCAATTTTGAACATCCGTAGCCGATTTCGTTCCATGGAACGGATTCCCACCAAGACTAGTATAATCCTTGTTAAGTTTGGCGAAATCGGCCCTAGGCGCCTGCACTGTCGCACCACCACCGTTAGCAGCATTAGGAACTGCTCCCTGAACATCCCTAAGCACCTCTCTCATGAAGGTAGTAAACATCGTCCTCATATCAGGGGCATTCCTATTATTGGACCCTGAACCCGTACTCCTCGTATATCAGCTCATCGTTCAATCTATAAAGAGAAAATGATTAACCATCTCCATAGTGGTGCCAGTGCGGTGCGACTTCTTAGATATACTAATGTTATATATATATATAGCTTTTGAAATATAAAATATCACAAATGTGTGCTCTCATACACGTATACTATCTCCCCCTGATGTCTTCCCCTAGGATAACTATGCAACCTAGAGCTCTGATACCAAATGTGATGGCCCACCCCGCACCAGCCGACATTTCCAATGAAATGCGCTATGCCGATGTCCAACCAATAGGGACGGTCGTCAATGAAAAGAAAAGGAAAGGATTTGAACTATGAATCATCAAAGAACCTGTAGTGTATCTCACAGCGCATGGAATAAAATATAACAATTACATAACTGGATATAAAACAGGCGAGACAGTGCATAAGCTGAAAACAAAACCATAACCATTAGAGTAGCGGAAATCAAGATACAGCTTATTACAACTTCATAATACCGTATCTAAAACAAAAGAAAGAGGTACACTACTAATGCCCAAAGTAGTGACCAGCAACAACACAGGGAGAATATATTGAAGTATTACGTGTAAGCCTCCCACTCGTCTCCAGACAGCTACTCGTGCACAACCAGCTAACCTGTCTCTAGTCCGCTCATTTAGGAGCACCCAGAGTAATAAGAAGAAATATAAAACTCCGGGTCATACAAAAGTCTGGTATGAGCGATAAGCATCAAAATAAAAAAATAACAGGTATAGTCTAATCATACCTGAGCCTGGACCTGCAGCCAAAGAGGTAGCACAACAAGATGTACAGTACTCTAAGGTAACACTAACATAAAGTGTAAATATGGGAGTGTGCATGACATGGTGATAGCAAACATCAAACATAGCAACCTCTCCACATCTCTCACTCAGTGCGTAAAGTATACGATATCCACCACTTTGATCACTAAATCCTTTGCTATGATCACTCTACCTCATGGAGTAATGACGGCTCCATTACATTGATCCATAGCCAACATCCGTCTCTCAGTGGTAAGTCAAAGCCACAGACATTGATAATCCCTTTGCACACGTCCCATAGTAAAGTCCAACTCAAGAAGTTAACTCATTGGTTCCCGTCTGGATCTTGAATTACAACTTCTCATTTGGACTACCTTTGCATCTCGGGTTCGGTCTTCTTCAGATTGGTTCAGAAACAAGATTCCATTCGGTTCTGCCTTCTTCCCACCTTCGGTTCGGTCATGGTTACCCCATTGGGTAGGGTTGGGTTCCTCCATTCAAATCAGTTCATGCATGGCAACTCTTCTGGGCCGGATCGTGAGCGCCCATTAAGTTCGGGTCAGAATCCTCGGTTCGTGATGTCCTCTCCAAAGCTTCGGATCATGACTTCAACTTCGGGTTGGGGTCCTCCATTGGCTCATGGGTCGATCCTTCATCAAATTGGTTCATGGTGCTCGAGCAGGATTGGCTCGGTTCGGGGTACTCTGACGCGAGCGGGTCGGTTCATGGCCACCATTCACGAGCGGGTCGGGGACGTGGAATGCTCCACGAGTGGGTTTAGGGTCCAATCCGATCCCATTTCTTGCACTTTTCTGGCGAGCTATTTACGTCATACGACAGCGTTTTCGACCAATCTAACTTTTCTATGCAATCACAAATCATTCCAAACAGTCATAGTAACATGTAGAAATGACCACAAACATCAAAGCAACAATTTAACAAGTTAAAATGGATCAGACATACCCAAAACCATGATTTTCCCCTTAATCTCCCTAATCATAATTTAATCATACGATTAGCAAAACATGTCCAAATTAACCCAAATTTTTATCAGAGCTAAAATAATATTTAAGAACTTTTACATATTTTTCCAGGCTGTAATTAGTTAAAAACAATGCAAATCACTCACCTTAGCCATAAATAAGACCTTAGATCTGAAACTCTACTGTTTTGGGTCGAATTCCTATGCAACACAGCAGCTCCGACTTTGATTTGGTGTTGATTTGCCTTGGTTTGATGTAGCCTAGCTTAATCTTTGATTAGAAAGCGATTAGGATTTATTTAGAAGAGATTTAGAAGGTGAAACCATTGTTAGGGTTGAATAGAAAGTTTGCGGCAGTGGGAAAATAACAAAGGAGTGTCTCTATCCCCTATCAGCCCTTGTGCAACCCTAATCCTGAAATACCTAATGGTCCTAGAAGCTAATCACCCAGTTATGCCCAATTATGTTGTTTTTCACCTTCTAAACCTTATTTCAGCCATATCTCCCAAACAATAAGTCCATTTGGTTAATGTGACCACTCTACGGAAAGGTAAAGTATCTTTCGAATCTAATGGAAGTGGGTTTAGGTCAAAAATCCTTACCAATCAAAAGATATTGTGAAACAAGATTCGCACGGGGCAAAACGGTCATTTAAAAATCGGCGAAAATCGAGAACATGGGAAATGACCCCAATAGTTATTTTCCAAAGTTACACGACTATACGACTTCGTATGTAAAATATTCTATGATCCTCCGATGCGTAGAATATATATCGTTACATGACCCATCAGATTTGGTAGAAAACACCATTGGCACACCCCACTCAGAGTTGCTCTTTCGAATAAACCCTTTTTGCAATAACTCAGAGATTTGTCTATTTAAATCTCTCCTTTCTCTAGGATCTACGTTCCTTAATGGCAATGCTACTGGCCTCACATCCTTCTCGAGGTCTATCCTAAATGAAATTTCTTTGTAGGCTGGAAGTCCCGTGATTTCCTCGAAGATATCTGGAAACTCGCACATAATAGGTACTGAAGACGGTCCTTCTAATATAGACGATAAAGAGTGAATAAGACCGAATTCGTATTTCCAGTCCTACGAGGGATCTCCAAGCTATAGCCTCCACGACTTCTTAAGCAAACAACTCTCTTATCACAATTAAGGACGACCCCATAAAATGATAGCCAGTCCATCCCTAATACTAGACCATACCCCTCAAAATCTAGTACATACACATAGCAAAAGAAATCAACATCATCAATATCTAATACAAGGTGTTTACACATAAGCGAAAGTTGCTTAGCTCCTTCAATAGAGTTGCACAATTCTACCAGACTATTAGCAAAGGAAAAGGAAGATTTAAGGAGTCAACAATCTTTCTAGCAATGAAGCAGCAGTTTCTTTCGAATAAAATAGGGTATACATAAAAATTCTTGGAATATAGATTATACCTTCCAAGGCTTGCTAAACTTGACCTCTTAGGGGTTGACTACGGAGTGGTTCTATCTTCAAAGCATAGTTTTTTTTCATTTTTTCCCCTTTAGGTTTATAGTAGTTCCTTGCTAGGTGTCTACCCATATGACAATTAAAGTACTTTCTTTTAAATTCAAGCTTTGCTAGGTTCACCCTTCAATCCTTGGCTTCATGGACCTTCTTGTGGCACTTAGAACACACCTTAGCCTCCTTCTTGAATTTTTCTACTTTTTTTTCTTAAGCCAAAAACTTTTCTTTTTGTTCTTTCCTAAAAGTAGAAGCACCTTCCCTTTTATCATTCTTAGCTTCCTTTTTTATTTAGTTGTATCATGATAGTTGTCTCAACAAGCACCTCGAAAGTAGCTCTAGATGTCACTTGAGCCAAAAACATTTCTCTCAATAGAGAATTCAGTCCCATAACAAACCTAATTTCTTTTGTTCATACGGGCGTGTAATAACCCTCTCCCAAATTTTGGATAACTCCGTAAATCTTATTACATATTCTCTGAGACTTAACTCTCCTTGCTTTAGCTGAATAAATTTATCTATTAAAAGACTCCCATTGGCACCAGGTAAGAACTTGGTTTCAAAATGGGTCTTAAACTCCACCAAGTAAACACTCTACTTATATTCTCTTCCGAAATCATGTTCCACCACTCTAAGGGTTATCCATTCAAGTGCCAAACCGCAGCCCTGCGCTTCAGCTGGTTATCTCATCTTGTAGCTTCAAAGATAAGTTCGCACTCGGTTATCCATGCTTTAGCTTTTAGGAAGCTTTCAGTTCCAAATAAGGGGTTGCCTTCTAAATTAACGAAATATTTATAAAGATTAGGAAATTTGAAAACCATATCGACGGGTTGAGCTACTAGTTCCACTAGGTAGGATTGGCCGTAGGGACCCATTCCATAGTTCAAAGATACTGCTAGAACCATTCAGGCAATTTTGAGGCTTACCAGGTTCCACTATTCGGGCAGATTATCAGTCATTTCTATTATCTAAAAAGGAAAATCCCTTTAGTAGACATCCTAAGATAATATTTAAGCCCAATAAGAAGAAAGATAAAGGTTGCCTAGTATAATTGCATATGTCTTTGGTGGTATAGTACACGCATACACAGATATATATATATATATATCATTTTCAAAAATTATAGTTAAAAAAACTTTTCAAATAATAAATACATCTCTCATACATATATTTCCCATAATCGTATATCCTAGCTCTGATACCACGTGTAACAAGCTTCTCGGAATAGGCCCAAATTCCAACCTAGAAAAGGCCCATCGAAACTTAGAACCATCCTTAACGGATCATTGGTTCCTATAAGAAATGATTTAAAACAGAAATAATAAAGAAAAATTAATGAAACTGAAATCTCACACAGTAAAATGTGTAACACCCCGAATTTTTATTAAATTAAATATTAATTAGAATAAACTTCAGAATTGGACAACGGGGCTAGCACCACTGGGTCCGTTGTAACTTTCTAATTAAAATGGACACTTGATTTGCTGAAATCGGAGTTAGAATGAATAAGTTATGAAATAAAGAAGTTAAGCCAAAAAATCAGAATATATATATATATATATATATATATATATATGTATGATTGTGTAACATGGCATCTAGGGTGACATTGGGTTGCACTTGAGTCAACACTGCGTTTACCCAAGGCATATGTTTGTTGACCCAGGGAGCCTATATGCATGACTTGATTCTCATGAAATATTCAGTGTATATCGATCGAACGTTATTTTGGCTGACGTGGCTTTGTTTTATTGATTTATTTTGAACTTGAGGTTGTGTGGCACTATTTTATTGGTCCAGTGACATGGCTGGTCCAGATTTAATCTTAGATTTGGACGGTTGAGGGCGTCCATAAACCCTATAAATAGACTAGCAGAGCCTCCCTCATTTCTTCATATCCATTTCTCTTCTTCTTTTTCCCTAGGCCTATCCTCAAAATTAGGAAGGGACAAATAGTTAAACCTTTTATGGGGATAAAGAAGTTCTACACTTTTAAATGTCTATTTTTATAAGTACTTCTGGAGGCGGAGGTTCTGCTAGAATAAGGAAAGGCCACGGGGAAAGCTCTTTTCATCAGATCTGTGAGCTTTTATGTAATTTTTAGATTTGTAAAATTGTGTTGGAAAAAAAATAGATAGTTAGATTGTTTTAAGTTTGCAAGTTTAATGTTTGCAGTTATTTACAGAATTTATATGTTAAGATTTTTTTGTAAAGTTACCGTATTTATTTAATATACGTGCCAATTTATTTTCAGTTATTTACCGTTTATAAGTAATTATCCTTCTTCTATCCCCTTCTTTGTTGTAGTTTTATTTACAGTTATGCTTATGTCCTATTTTATTTGATTTTTTTATCTTTAAGTCTAGGCCTTACGTGTAGCCTAGACCATTTCCCTTTTATTTTAGCCCTAAGCATGGGCCTTTATCGTTATTTTTGCGTTAAATTATAATAATGTTGGAATTGAATAAAATGGGATTGTTGTGCATGTTAGAACTAATCAAACATTATAATTAGCATTGGTCTGTAAATTGGGGATAAAACTTAATATGTAATTGGAGAACATGCAAACATGTAAACTGGAATAAGACTAACTTAGTCAGAAGCTAAGTAACGTGGGGTTGGGTTGTATAGGAAGATGGACATCATTATAGTGTTTAATACAACCTGGAATTATAACATGAGGTTATGTTGGGTCTTATTAATAAACTTGAATTGTGTTAAACTAAAGAAGAAATTAATAAGCTAAAAAAGCAGAGTCCGTTCCAGAAGCATGTGGGGTGATTAGGGAAAATAAGAAGATCGTAGGTCCGTTCCAGCGGCGTGGGGCTGATTGGGGGAAATAATGTAATAACCCACCTAGAATGGGCCTAAATTTCAACCCAGAAAAGGCCCATCAAAACTTAGAGTTCTAAATGGGTCGTTGGTTCCTGTAAGGATTACATTTGCACAGAATATATATACACAGATACTTTGAATTAAAATCTCACATAGTAGAAAGAGAAAATATAATATTCAAATAAGACGGAACGTTATTTAAAAACCACAGAAATACAACAGTCATAGTTACATTTGTTCAGTGGGTACATCAAATAGTTCATTCTCACAAGTTTCCAAAAGAAGTAAAGTAATAACTTCTAATAACAACATAACAACTTCGTTTTCTTCATCGACTTCAATCATAACTTCATCCATGACTTTTACCCCATCTACTGACTGGATATGTTAAGGAGAGGGGTCAGAACATAAAGTTCCGTGTGACTGAAATATAGTGTTACTTAATGTCCATACCCTATATTTTTAGCAGGTTACATATGTCAAGGTATGTCTACGCAGCACGCAAGATTCATACAAACATAAGTTTCTAACTAGTGGGGTGGATTTCCAAGTCAATCGCCCATTAGTATTTTTTTGGTAAAGACCCAACAAGGTGGCATTCTCAATCACTTATGCCCCTATTAAAGGTGGATTCTTACGATCTCTTATAACTCTGAGGCGGACCCTTAGCCCTTTAAGACCTTGTCCTAGTACGTTAACGTTCTTAAGTTTATTTCTCATTTGTAATATGAGAAGTAGTATTGCGAGCGTTACTACTTAACTGATATTACCTGATAGGACACCTATGTCGCTTAAGATTTCCCCTAGACAGTTGGTGACCATGGAATGGCCACATATCTTTCAATTACTAATCTGTCTCTAGTTGAGCCTTTACAAGATTATAGAGGAAGCGGACATCCCCGTGAACTACCCTACTCCGTTACTATTTCATGCCTAACTAATTTAGAGAAGGAGAACCCAAAGACCTACTTCAATTCTAATAAGGGTGGGTCCTATGAATTTGGTTCGTCTCCAAGGTATAAACCTTCGGAGGGATCCTAGTCCTAACCACTTAAGACCCGAACAAGATAGAAAGTGAGTCAGCCACTTAAGACCTTCCTAAAGCGTAGTAAACCTGCCCACACACACCATAGACATATATACAGTTATATATATACACACTATACCTCTCACATTAAACCGTACACCTGTAGATGCTAGATATGTCTGTCGGTTCCGGGCAGATTTCTACTACAAGTTGGTTTAACCTTGTGTCTAGCGTACTAAATTTTTGAATGGCCCATGGCACCACATTATTTGGGCCTACTTGTAGTTGCTAGATATTATCGGTCGGTTCCAGGCAGGCTTCTACCACAAATGGCAACTAATCTCGTGTCTACATGTCACTATTTTTATGTTTAAGGCCATTCTATATACGCACACACAAGCAAATAAATATATTTATTATCGGGACATTTCAAATTTGAATTCAAACCTTATCATAAACGCACTTATTACGTTAATATTACGTTAACTACGTTAATTACACTATATTAATAATAAAGTAATAACGCGTAACAACGTTAAATATTCGTATAAACGAGGAAATGTTCTAATTAGGTGTCAATCGTCAATTTATCCAAATCAAGCATACAAGTTAATTTTTCCAAACTTTAACCGCTACAGCTTAGGCATGATGACATAATACAAGATAACATATAGCAGTGGATGGAAAATATACTTTTATACAAATTTGCAACTTGCATCTTAGGCTTGTTGGAATTATCTCAATATAAGATTAAAAATAGAGTATTACATACATTACACATGTATGTTTAAAATTTGCACTTTGTCTAATTCACTCCTTTTTGGGTATTTTGCACATAAAAATGTTTATATTTGTCATATTTCAAGTATGAATACGTTTGGATTCAAAATAGAACCCAAACCTAATCAAATCGTGAAATACCCAATCTAAACCCTTTTAGGTTACAATCAAATGTTTGATAAAGGTGAATTATACAAAGTAGAAACAATAGTAGCAACACCCATTTTCATCTTTAACCCAATATTGAAACCAAAAATCCATAAAGCTCAATTTATCATGACAATTCATATGAAAATACAAGATAGAGGATTTGAGGGTTTTAATGTTTATATTATCGAAATTCCAAATCCTCCTAGGCATATCTATTCACATGACAATAAAATAAAAACATGAATATGCCCTAAATAAACCATATTCCACTCACAAATCAAGGCAGAATAGAGAGAAATCTGCAGTAGATCTAGATTTGCACTAATTCTTTGCATTCAAGCATGCTCCAATAATCCTCCTAATTGTATACATATAAAATAGACATGTATTAGAATCTTATATATATATATATTTATGCCAAATTCCAAAATACTAAACTTATGTAAATTATAATAAAGAGAGATTAAGAATAGGGTTAGAGAATTAGATGAAAACCTTAACCTATTCTTTTACTTTTCTCTGGAATTAAATAATGCTGGAGAGGCAATGTGGAGGAAAGGATGGAGAATGATTAGGGTTTTCATATTGTGATAGGAGGGTTATATATAACTGCCCATGTAAGCATAGACCATTGGATTACTTAGAATTAATCCAAGCCTTTAATTTATATATATATATATATCTTCATTGAAAAACCCTAACCAGCTGGCTTTATTGGGTTGTCCAGCCGCTGAGCGGCCGACCCTAACGGTCAACACCCCGTAAGGGGGGCGGTCGACACCCCATAAGGAGGGCGGTCGACCCATTCGGAGATGGAACGCTTAATAAGTCTGCGTTGCTGAGTTGTTTAGTTTATTTAATACGTTCCTTAGTCTCTTAGTCTTATTCCGTATATACAATGTACTTTGTCCCCCTGTTCTTTTCTTCAATTCAAAATTTGAATTCTCCCTCTTTATTTTTAATTTATAATTGGACACATATATATTATTCATATAATTATATATATATATATATATATATTCTACGTTTACTATTCAAATTCATTTGTTCATAACTTATCCATACATCAACTGTTTTCAACATATTATATATGAAAACAATGTAGAATTTCGCCATGAATCCAAATAAAAGAAGTTCGTAGCCATCCTAAAGCTACAAAATCTCATTTTCTAGCCACACTATTTAATTGCTTATTTTTAATTATTTATTTATTATTAATAGTTACGGGGTGTTACAAATAAGAGCCCTAATAAAATAACAAAGTTGTAGTGGGAGTCCGTTCTGGCAGCACGAGAGCTGATTGGAGAAAATAAGTGGCTCGTGGGTTTATTCCAGCAGCATAGGGTTGATTGGGGAAAATAAGAGGCCTAATAAAATAATGAAATTGTATTTTAGGTTCATTCCGGCAGCGTGATGTTGATTGGGGAAACTAAGTGGTCTAATAGAAAATAAATGGGAACTAAGTCTAGTGGGTTACTTATGTCAATTACATATTTGGTTGGAGAACCGTATCAAGCAGTATCCAATTTATTATATATGGAGGTCTCACACTAGTTAAAGGCGAGGGCCTGATTTACTGTGCTAGATAGTTAAAGGACCAAACGAGGTGGGTGTGGGCGCGTTCTGGTGGGACGATGAGCGTGCATCGTGCCAATTGTGGAAAATAAGCCGCTATAACGCTTGTGATGAATGGTTGTGTCCTTTTAGTTGATGGGATCTAGATTGATAACCCTTAGTTTCATAGCTGGCATAGGTTATCACATTGTGGCATAGAATTGGGACTCATTTCAGACTTATGTATTGGTTCATTTTTCATTTTCTAGTTATTGTATTGACATTTGAGAGGGATGATTTTACTTATGTACTTTGATATTATGGTTTTCCCACGAAATAGTGTATTTAGTATTTATGAAATTTAATAAGTACTGTGATTTGATTATGCTTTATTTAATGTTGTTTTAAAATTTTCGTTGTGTTTTATATTATTGTCTTATGAATTTTAGTCTCTGTATTATTAGTTTATACCTAAATGCTTCATAGGCCTTAACGCATCCTCATATGGGAGACATTAAGGGATGTGGGGTGTTTCATTTGGTATCAAAGCCTAAGGTTACAAGATCAGAGAAAAGTTTTTGAAAAAGTATTTTTAAAAGTAAAGTATTTCCAAGTAAAACTTGCTTTTGGAAAAAACAACCCCTCAAGTCAACTATGAAAAATCCTTGATTCCTTTTTGAATCCATGTCTCTTTTATTTTCAGCATGTCCGGGACTCCCAATTTTTGAGAGGGTGTTATCATTCCAACATGTTTTCGTACATATGTTGAAGCTATGGTGCCTTCCGAAGGGTAAGAAAAACCCCAACCTCCCGTTGCACCCTCGGTAGTTCCACCGAATCTAGCGTTAAATTTTTCTAAACTCTGTAAGGATTTTTTACTATGGGCGGGAAGCCATTTCTTGGATTGAAGAGTTTTGTTGATGATCCTAATTGGCTTAGAGAGACCGATCGTGTATTTGGATTATTATAGCTTCATGACAAGAGGAGGATTCAGTTGGTCACCTAGTAACTTAAAGTATAGAGTTCATATGGAACGAATTCAAGGTTAAGTTAAGTTTTTATCACAAGCTAAAGAAGGGACGCAGTTGTAGATATTCTTGAGTCTAAGACATGGTGATACGTAAGTTAAGGAGTATGTAAATAACTTCAATGAGTTGGCGAGATTTGGCTTGTATCTAGTTAATACTGCACATAAAAAGGCTTTGAGGTTTGTGAAGGGGATGAACCAAACCCTCCAAGGACTAACATTGGCACATATTCCAATGGGTGCAACTTTTGAGGCTTTAGTGGATATGACTCTTATGCATGATGATGGGATGGAGAGTACACAGAAGGCTAAGACTGAGGTGGCCAAGATAGATTTTGGAAAGAAAAAGTAATAGGCTAAGAAAGGTGGAAAGAAAAGGGAGAGAAACCAGATAAAGCACAGATTAAGACGGAAGTGAAGTATTACGGATGTGGTATGATATGGAATATCTTCAGAGATTGCAAGAAGACAGCTAAGAAGGGTGATTGCTTACAATGCAGACATATGAGACATTATAGCAGACAATGCCCTTAGAGGCAAGGACATGGAGCAGGTTCATGCACTTGAGGCAAATCAAAATGGTGGTAGCGGTTAGGACAATGGTAAAAAGGTCACTGTAGAAGGTTTGATTCTCTTTTTGACTTCTTTATTAGGACCTTGTTCGATTCTGGTGCTTCTCATTCACTTCATATCCATCTTTTTTGTTGATAGTCTTCACCTAGATACTTCTATAGTTTCTGATCTTGTAGTTTTCTTAAACCCCATAGAAGGTACGACTCCATATATATAATTTGCAAGGGTTTGAGGATTTCTATTCATGACATCTTGTTTGACTGTGATGCGTATGTACCGGGTTTCATGGGGTACGACCTTATTTTAGGGATGGATTGGTTGGCCATGTATGGTGCCATCCTTGACTGTGAAAGGAGAGTTATTAGGCTTCTAATGTTCCATTATAGGACTTTCAAGATTTCTTGCGACTCGTAGGGGTCACTCATGATCAGTTTCTTGGATTCCCTAGATGCTTCTATAGACGATCTTAGTTTGGTGTCGTAGTTAGAGACTTTCCGAACGCATTCAAAGAGATAAAGGGACTACCTCCAGGGCATGAATTGATTTCCATATATACTTGGTGTGGAATGCTATGCCTATTGTATTTCCAGTGTGCCATATGGCTCTGAGGGAGAGGAAGAAGTTTGGTAATCAAGTGGGTGAGTTGTTTGAGAAAGAGTTTATTAGATGGAGTATTTCCGAATGGGGAGCACCACTCGTCTTTATGACTAAAGTAGACGGCTCTCTTCGTTTTTGCATGGATTACAAAGAATTGAACAAGCTGACAAAGAAGAATAGACACCCACTCCCTCGGATAGATGACTTGTTTGATTAGTTGGTGGGCACTTTAGTTTTCTCACAGTTGGATTTAGCTACATGTTTTCATCAACTTAAGGTGGTGGATGATAGCATAGATAAGACTGCCTTTAGGACTCTAGATAGATTCTTTGAGTGGTTGGTTATGCCTCTTGGGTTCACCAATGCACCGATGTACTTTGTGGATTTGATGAGCCTGATAGTCAGGGAGTTCCTAAATAAGTTCGTGGTGGTATTATATCTTGGTGTTCTCGTAGAGTGAGGATGAGCTTGCCTTGTACTTGGGAGAGATCCTCCATACTCTTTATGCACATCAGGTGAATGCGAAGTTTTCTAAGTGACCATTTTGGTGGAAGGAGGTGAGGATCTTGGGGCATGTTGTCTCTAGAGATGGTATAGCGGTGGATTCCACTAAGCATGTCGCAGTACAGGATCGAAAAGCCCCTAAGAATGCGACAAAGATAAGGAGCTTTCTAGGTTTGGCAGGTTAACATTAGAAGTTCATTAAGGATTGTGCACAAATCTCAGCTCCACTTACCCGCCTTACGAAGAAAAACCTCGTATTTGCTTGGGATGTGGATTGCGAGGATGCATTCTTGCAGTTGAAGAAGGCTTTCACATCAGCTACAGTATTGACTCTTCTTGATGGTACAAAGATGTTCACCGTATATGCGGATGCTTGCGGCACGAGTTTAGGAGTGGTGCCTATGTGGGAGGGTACGGTTGTCTATTACAGGAGTAGGCAGTTGAGGGTTCATGAGAAGAATTATCCCACCAATGATTTGGAGCTAGCAGCGATAGTGTTCGTGCTTAAGTCTTAGAGACATTATTTATTAGGTGAGAGGTTTGAGTTATACACAGACCATAAGTCTCGCAAGTACTTATTCTCGCAAAAAGATCTTATTTTGCGACAGCAGCGCTTGATGAAGTTTCTTGCATCTTATGACTTTGAGATAACATATACATCGGGGAAGGGGAATGTAGTGACTGGTGCATTGAGTAGGAAGAGGACGACTTTGAGACCATTGTTCATAAAGTGGTAGAGTTTGGAGTTTATCACATCATACTATTTTAGACCGTTTACGGAATTTGGACCAGGATTATTGGCATCTCTAGAGGTGCAACCTACTCTCTTAGAGCGCATTTGATCTAGCCGGTGCAAGGATTAATAGTTAGCGGATATCACGGGTTGACTCAGTAGAGGAGAGACCTTTTGTCACTTTGTTAGGTATTCTATTGATGAGAGAGGGTGGCTACATCGTGATGGGAGATTATGTGTTCCTCAAGTTGTTGATTTGTTGAGATTGGTATATGATGAGGCTCATCATTCTCAGTTGACCATCCATCCGCTAGGTGATAAGATGTATAGAGACATAAGGAGGGTTTTTTATTGGATGGGAATGAAGAAGGATGTGATAGAGTATATGCCTAGATGTATGACTTGTCAGAGAGTGAAGGCTGAGAAAATAAGGCCTCGTGGAATGCTTCAGCCTCTGAATGTCGCACAGTGGAAGTAGGAGAGCATCTCGATGGAATTTATAATGGGTTGCCCAGGTCGAGGAAGGGCAACACTGCTATTTGGGTTATAGTCAATAGGTTTACTAAGAGCGATCACTTTATCCTGGTTAAGAGTAAGCAGACTGTAGCATGGTTGGCACCATTGTATCTTTGAGAGATCGTCTGACTTCATGGAGTTGCCTCAAGTATTGTTAGTGATAAAGAACCCATCTTTACCAACGAGTCTTGGAGGAGCTTGCAGGAGGCATTAGAGATGCCGCTACAACTTAGCACTGCCTATCACCCTCAAATGGATAGACAAATGGAGAAGCGTAATAGGATTCTTGAAGATTTATTGTGGCTGTGTATCTTAGACTTCGGAGTTACTTGGTAGGAGCATCTTCCATTGGTAGAGTTCACATGTAATAACAACTATTAGATGAGTAATGGTATGGCTCCCTTCGAGGCATTGTATGGGCGACCCTGCAGATCACTTACTTGTTGCTGGAAGTCCACAGATCTTCTAATTGGTTCTGAAATAGTTAGGGAGACCTCAGAGAAAGTAGATTTTATTTGGTGGAAGATGAAGGCAGCTCAGGACAAACAGAAGTCGTATGAAATTTGGCGGAGGACAGACCTAAAGTTTAAGATAGGAGACCGGGTTTTCATTAAGGTGTCATCTTTGAGGAGTGCGGTTCGGTTCAGCTTAGTGAGAAAGTTGGCGCCGAGGTTCGTAGGGTCATTCCCTATAGTGGAGAGGATAGGTCAGATGGCCTATGGAGTTAGACTACCGGAGAGATTAGCTGGAGTTCATGATGCATTCCACGTTTTACACTTGCAGAAGTGCTTACATGATTCCGCGGTGGTGGTAGTAGTAGAGCCGAGTACTCTAGAGGAGATTGAGGTAGAAAGGGAGGCAATGCTCAGGAAAGTACCTACACGGATACAATGATCTAAGGTGAAGAAGTTGCAAAATAAAGAGATCAGGCTTATTAAGATTTAGTTGGGAGAGGACAGCGATGACGCGACTTAGGAACCGAAGGATGGGACTCATGCTTCTTTTCCGTTTCTCTTTGTTAGTACATTTTTAATCGTTTCCTAAGCTTTGAAATTCAATCTATTTTTCCAATCATTTGAATCATAAGTCTTAGGTAGAAGCCTATGGATGGTAGGAAATGGTTTAAAACATTTTAACAGAACATGTTATGGTTGAATAGATTCACATGGATGCAAGTTTTTGCAAGTGGATGCATATACACACACTTGGAACAATTTAGAGATCGATAAACAAGGACACTTATATAATTGCAATGGATGCATGTGCATTTTTCTAATTTATTTTAAATATGGATGAAAAATGGTTGAATCACTACTTGGATGTTGCATTTTGGTGAATGATTATTGCATGCATATAGAATTACATGTATTACTGGGATTCCTTTGCATACATATTGGACGCATGACATGGACATGAAATTTCATTAAGGAGGTCAACTGAATCAGTAGAGCATCTGATTTTCACATTAGTTCAAGGACATACACACTACACACTTTGCTTATGTTCATGAAAAGCATTAGAAAATATAAGGAAAATGGATGCCAATGGTTGATTGTTGAGTAGATGGGTGTAGATAATGGTTGATAGTATCTATATCATTCTTTCAACCTTGGAGATTTCGAGAGCACAGGGGCTAATTGGGGAAAATAAGTGGCTCGTAGGTCTGTTTCGACAGGGTGGGGCTAATTGGGGAAAATAAGTGGCTCGTAGGTCTGTGTCGACAGGGTAGGGCTAATTGGGGAAAATAAGAGGCCTAATAAAATAATAAAATTGTAGTGGAAGTCCGTTCCGGCAACACGGGTGATGAATGGGAAAAATAAGTGGCTCCTAGGTCTATTCCGGCAACGTGGGGTTGGTTGGGGAAAATAAGAGGCTTAATAAAATAACAAAATTGTAGTTTAAGTCCATTCCGACAGCGTAGGATTGATTGGGCAAACTAAGTGGCCAAATGGAAAATAAATAGGGTCCAAATCTAGGTGGTGATTTGTGCCAATTGCATATTTGGTTGGGGACCCGTATTAGGAAGTATCCCTTTTATCATCTATAGAGGTCTCACAGTAGATAGAGGTGAGGGCATGCTTTACTATGCTAGATAGTAAGAGGTCCAAACGAGGTACAGATGCGTTTCGACGGGACAACGAGCGTGCATCGTGTTGATTGGGAAACATAAGCCGCTGTAGCGCCTGGAATTAATGACTATGTCCTTTTAGTTGATGGGTTCAGGATTGATTACCCCAAGTTCCATAGCTGGCATAGGTTATCACATTATGGTCATAGAAGCCGGTCGACGAGTAGAAATTAGTTAAAGCCTAATCGTGTTATCTTGGTAAGTTAATGCATCAAACCTTGGATATGAACGAGAAGCCAAACTTTACTCCTACTTAAATTTGTTTATTGACTTTATACCTTTATGTCTTATGTCCTTGGAACTATTCATCTGTCTAGTGCTTCCTTAACATTATGATCATGCTAGAAATTACTAGAACTCACTAGACATATATTTGACCTAGTTTGTTTTTCCTTCTCTCTTCTTCCCTCCAGGTTCGTAGGGAAGAGGGTCTCAACAGTGATTCTTGATTATTATGTTCGACTTGGATTCAGACTCATGTATTAGTTCAATTCCCATTTTCTGGTTATTGTTTTGACATTTGAAAGGGATGGATTTACTTATGTACTCTGATATTATGGTTTTTTCATGAGACGATGTATTTGGTATAAATGAAATGTAATAAGTACTGTGATTTGACTTTGCTTTGTTAAATGTTATTTTAAAATTTCCACTATGTTTTATATTGTTGGCCTGTGAATTTTGGTCTCTATGTTGTTAGTTTATTCCACAACACTTCATAAATCTTAGCACATCGTCATTTAGGTAACGTTAAGGGGTGTGAGGTGTTTCAAAAGGGATAAAATATAATATCTCAAAATAGATGTACCATAAATAAAACCATCAGCAATGTCAGTTATAATGAGTCTCAAACAATAAAAGGAACATGAATAACATTCACAATAGTACAATAGTAATATTGTCAACATAAAATAATCATAACTATGGATCCTCCTTTGTCAGGGTCCATAACTCCATCGATCAAGCAAGTAATTCCACCTACTGTCCAATAATAATGTTAAGATGAGGGAGCTCAGAACATAAAGTTTTGGTGAGTGAAAGTCATATAAATTTTTAAGGAATAACTATTTCCTATATTTGGTAACATAAATTATTCACATTATGTCTACGTAATTTGATACACAATCAATGACATAAATTTATGAGGCAGATTATCTTACAGCCACTTAAGGACTACTACTGCTTATTTATTTTAGGGCGATTCTCTATCAACACTTAATACCTTACAAGGTGGACTACTATTCGGTCACTTAGGACCATTATTTTATATTTATTCTTGGGCTTCCCACTATCACTTAAATACTCTACGATGGAACCTAGTCACTTAAGACATCATCTTATAATCATCAACGTTATTAAATATATTCTCTCCACTGTGAAATGCTAATCTACTACTTAATACCGAGATAATGTAGACCCTCATCATCATTTAAGACCACTCTGGCGGATCCATGCATTACTATTTAAATGGTATTATGGGTGAACCCCTAGACACTTAATACTATCCTTAAACAGATGGTTTCTTTTGCTTGATTGACAGAACTCTTAGTCCACCTGTAACAACCCTGATTTTGGAACTAGTTTAAAATTTATTTTTAATTGATTTTAATGGATTTAAAATATTTAAAATGATTTATTTTGAAAATTAACGATTTAAAATATATTTAAATCGAAATTTGAAACATATAAAGTTAAAATTTTGATTAAAACGAACTCGTAAGGTCGTGATAGTTTGAAAATTTAGTTTTGAATTTTAACTGAATATACAGAATTCCATATAAGTCGGATTTCTATGAAACAAGAAATGTTAGAATCTATTTAATTATATCTTTCTAATGAATGTGAAAAATTGAGATTTTATTTTATAGATTGTAAGTTGTGTCCACATTAAAATTTAAAATAGTCGCCATGGAATTTATTAATAATTTTATATTAAATAAGCCCTTAAAAATAGTCATTTTGCAAATAATTTTCGTTTTCTACGAAACTAATTTTGTTTGATCAGGAACGTCAAATTATTTTCAGGTTTAAAATTTCAAGTCAATTAGAATTCATACGTAAGCGTGCTAAATTTAAACGTGTCTTCAATTTTAATTGTATATTCAGTAAGTTAGTTAAAAGGCCATTTTTCAAAAGGCCTCTAAATTAGATGAAATTAGTTTTATTAGAACTGTGTTTGTAAAACATAGCTAGAATTCAAATTTCGTAATTTTTGAAGTCAGCGTGTGGTCATGGCAAATTAAAACATACTTTCAAATTCAATATTTAACGTTATATTGATTTATATTTTAATTTTAATAAAGACTGATTAAAACGATCAAGTTGGCTTATAAAACATATTTCATTATGTTTGGAATATGAGTATTTAGCTAGGATCATCAGTCATTGGGGTTCGTTTGGAGTTTGGAGCATTAAGTTCCACAACAAAGCAACATAAGAATTAAATATCATTAAAATATATATGCATAAATATCCTTAAAACTAACCCTAGCCTTATACATTAATAGCCGCCACCATTTAGTGATGCACCCCCGAAATCATACCAAAACAATTCGTTAATTTTTCCAAATATATATCGAATTAGAGTATGGCTCCAAAACAAAAGCTGTAGATCACTTTGTGCTCTTTGATTTGGTATGGGTTTGATGGGATTTCGCTATATGGATTTATTGATTTTGTGGCTCAAACATCCGGAACTTGCACGCTGTTTTAGGCGCGAGGTGGAGGTCGATGTAATAACCTGAATTCTGATAGACCGAATTTCTTTTCATAATTCTAATATAGCGAAACTCGTGTTGATTTGCTATGGTACCCTGCAGAAAAGACAAAGACATAAAATATGTCAGAGCTCAGAAAATATCTCATAGCGGAATGGATAAAATATAATATAATCAAAGTATAGCCTTACAGTATTAATAATACTGCCTAACCAACATCCAAAGCTATCAGGTCTCTGTCACAAATCTAACCTGCGAGTATGTTATGAGGCGGGGGTCAGAACACAAGTTCTGGTGACTTGATTTAAACTATACACTTTGGATAATCCTATATATACCGTTGAATCACATTTTCTTATGTATTAGGTCACTTGGGTTAACAACACTCAAGGCTTACACACACGTTGTACCTATTTACTTCCCAGTGAATTAACCTAATACAGTATATATGTACCTACCCCTCAATATTGAGGTACACCCCATGGTACCCCGCTCACATGCTCTCCACCGTAATGCCATAGAAATGAACACAGTCCCTCATCCTACGTCAAAGTGACGTACATATCTCTACATAATAATGTTACATTCCGCGTATATCTGTCAATATTACGCTACGTAAGCGTATGGACTGCCACCGTCGATCTAATCAGATTTCATACTGGAGTAATGCCCTTATGTATATGGTACACCACCCAGAGCAGACATGCATATATCTAGACTGTCCCATGTACGTATCGTCAAACGTATTCGATGCCTTAACCACATTACTGTACACCGAGTTCCGTGGCAGGGCGATACAAGAAACGCGGAACACGGTCGGGAGCTTTTCCATATCTGTACAAGCCCATCTTTAAGAGCCTCAAAATACAGATATTCCTAGGGTCTGTTTTTCATGGTGGCTATGGCCCCACCTCGGCCCCTCCCTCAACTAGTAAAGACTACAAGAGCTAAGCACATGCTTCTAACAACAAACAATCTAAACATCCAGTTGGCGTCTCCCCTCAACCACCGTACCTCGATAGTGAAAGGTGAATGGTCTGCTAGGTTTAGCTCCTGTCTTTTCGCATCTCATAGGCTGCCGATGATGGGTATCTGACGATCTACTATCCTTTTTGGTCGTCACCCTCTGCCTCCCTGTTGAGGTAACCGCCGGATCACCCTAGTGTCACCTCGTCACGGCATTCTGTCTGCAAAGCTACTTTTGCAGACAAGGCCCATCCACCTAGTAGTTACGCGTAGACCCAACCTCTACGAGCATAGCCTAAGCATCTACCCCCACACAGAGGACTACCAGGAGCACCTTACGTATCTCGGGAAGCCGCTTGCTTCCCCTTCCAGTCCTTCGGGCCGACAGAATAATCAGATGAACTTGCACTACCCTCGTGCCACATGACACCATGATGATCTACCCCGTTGGGTTATTCACCCTTAAACATACGGACTAGTCCAAACGCCTCATTTTAATGTGTCAGTAGACCCTATGTTTAAACATTCTTTTACGCGCTTGCTTTAACTCACTAGGTTTCCATTTAACTTGGTTATCCTTGTTCCATTTACTTCTTATTTAAGTTACCAAGTTTCTCTTGCTTATTAATTTTAGTGATATAACTTAACCCATTTAAGTTTATTAATAAGCCCACAACATGTTATTCTCTAGATTGTGATCCAAGGTCTGTAATCCACAATCCCTTTATATTCTTGTTTGATTTCATCGTTACAATAACATGTTCTACTTAATATGTAGTTAAGTATATCTCAATTCACATGTTTTCTATTTAACATGTCAGTCATTATTTATGATTAAATATAACTTATTTCATTTCATAAGTTTTTCTCATTCTATCTAATTTAATCATAATTCCATTTTACACCGTCACTACAACATATCGTTGTTTACTTATTAACTTAGTTCTCTTAACTAAGGTCCACTAATAAGTTTCTCTTCCCATGTATATAACTTATGTTGTCCTCGCCCATAGATTTTAGGTTCCTATTCTTGTAAATAACTTAATTTACAATTAAGTGTAACTTATCCCCTTACATAAGTTATTTTATTTCCTTTATCCTTTATTATAACCTAAGTTATAATTTCCACTTGTCCCTAAGGCAGGCCTAAACATGTTATTCTAATCAGCAAATTTCATACTTCCAAGTTTGCAGATTACTTAATTTATGATTAAGTACAACTTCTTACATTTCATAAACTTTCCCTCTTTTCTCTACTTATTACAAACAACTGGTTTCAGTTTTCCCTATTTACTGATTACTTAATTTATAATTAAGTGCAACTTGTATCATTTCGCCAATTATCTCATATCCTTACTAGTTTATTATAACCTAAGTTATAGTCTTCACTTGTCCCTAGGACTAGTCTGCCTATTATATAACATTCTCATTAATGCAATTTATGTATAATAGGTTATTATCACTCCCCGTTTATTCTATTCCCTTTACTGTTGTAATTGTCTTTCATTCAATTCTTTTTATTCCCATTAATTACGATTAATGATGTTTATCAGTCCTGCTATATATATATATGTATGTATGTATGTATGTATGTATTTATGCGCTAGACCTCTCACATTAAGCCTACACTTGTGGATGCTAGATTTGTCGGGTGGTTCTGGGAAGACTTCTTCCAGAAGTTGACTTAACCTCATGTCTTAACACCATTACATGTTTTATTTATGCACTTATACCCCTCACATTAGATGTACCACTTGTGGATGCTGGATATGCCAAGCGGTTCCGGGTAGACTTCTACCACAAGCGTAATCTAACCTCGTGTCTAAGCATGGTACAGATTCTTATTAACTGTAAATCTTCTATATAGTCTAGGCATGTATATTCTTTCAACTGTAAATCATATTTTACATGTCATCATATTATGCTTATTTTATGTCATACGCTCTTTCTTACATATAATCAATTCTATTCCATCATGTAATCAGTTAATCATATAATTGTTCAAATTTAACAATAACATGTGATTGCCAAATCATGTAATTTTTCTTAATTTCTACTGTTAATGGTCTAGGTACTTAGATGTCACAAGTTAACATGGAATTGAAACAACAGTAATCGCTACGCATATTTTGGCAAATTTTCCAATATATTAATATCTTAGCATATTAATATTCCAACATGTCATATTTGTCACTTTAATCCTTTTAACATATGTTTAAACATTTCAACATATCATATTTAAACATGTCATAATAACATTTCAATACTTTTAATTATTCTAGCCAATTCACATCGTACAATAACATGGAATGTTAAACAATAATATATCATTGTCTAAAATGATATAACTTAAATTCACTCACCTCATATGCCTTCCCGATCTTGGATCTAGTCCAGATCTAGCATTCCATGGTTTTCGATTCAGAACCTAATAATCATGGATTCATAATTTTTACTAAAAGAAAAAGGGAAGAAAGAGGAAGAAAATTGAATAGACTAGATCTAGAAAATTACCTCACTTCGATAAGAGATCTGAACACCCATATACAAACATACATTCCTTTCCTTCAGATCTTGTTCAGAATTTTCCCTAAACTAAAAATCTTAATTTTTTGAATAGATTTGAGGAGGAAGAGGAATGGCAGAGCTTCTGCGTTGTCTCAGAAATATGAGATTTAGTGTTGGCTCTACAGACTTATTTATAGTTGTTCAACAATGTATTTGGTAAAAGAAATAGTCCATGTTCGCTGCAGGAGAATCTGCCCAGATCTGCCGTAGAGGGGTCGACCCCCTTTATGGGGTCGACCCAGGTGTTGACACCCCTGGGCGGGAATTTTCCGACTCCCCTTTTTCCATGTGAATTTGAACTATTTTGAATTTATGGAATTATTTTACTTATATATAATCTTCTTATGCATATACAAACTTCAAACCTTAATAACTTCTTCATACTGTGTCCATTTTATGGAAACTAGGCGTCTATTTTGACCAGAATTCCGAGACGAACGCAATGGCACAGTCCTTTTCACTTAATTTTGAATATTAAATTAAGTTATTCTAATTTTATTATCATGAGTTAAAAATGTGGGGTGTTACATTCTCCACCCTTAGGAAATTTTGTCCCTGAAATTTGATAAGGGTAAAAATCAATTTACCACTCGCATAATTTACATCCATCATGTGTGCATCCAATTTTTTTGCAAACATTGTGCACTTGTGCAAATTGAAATATAACATAATAATACATGTATGCCTAAGCGGTACCCCCTATGTGTATGCAATTTTCAAAAATCCTTTAAAAACATGATGCTCACATTCTAAATATACTGGCAGTTCTACATGAATTTTTCTTACCGTACTTGGATTTTATGTAACTATTTATGAAGATTTCCTATTTGTCCTATCCAAGCACAACATACATAAGAAAACTTTATTTGTTACTGATTTTCTTTTTCCTTTTATCTTGGAAATTTTTATTTTTATCCATCTTTTCTCATAATTTTCCCATTTTTCTTTAACTGTCATGTTTGTTGCTTTACTGAATTTTTTTTGTTTCCTTTTTAGTTATGCTGTTACTCTTTTTTAGCTTATTTAATCATTTGATCTAAGTTTAGTTTTCAAATAAGCCTTCTAGTCTTTCAACTAAAACAGGAAAACAAATTCCCTATACAGCTACTACTAAGGGCCAAGAATCTCAGGACTATGTCCCCCCTCAGAAAGAAAAGTCTAAACCATGGGATCCACAATAGGTTTAGGTGTTACCCTAACTACCCAACAAGAACAAAATAATGGAACGATCCCAACAAAACTGTAGTAACGGGTATTACCCCAAACATGAAAATTAGCAACAGGATCTAAACACTTACTTGCCCTTTTTACTATCTAATGGTCACCACTAGTCCTAGCTGTGTACTAACAATTATTTTAAGCAACACCCTAGGCTTTTCAATGCTTATGCATTCTACAGAAACTTATTATTATTCCAAGATAATTCTCGCTATTAATTTTGTAGTCTCAAAACTTTTCCCATCTTCCTTAGGCACTAATCCTTACTCCATACTTTTAAAACACGGTTTGACCTTTTTATTTAATTTTTCTTCAAAACATTAAAAGTGTCCAAATTTTATTTTCCTCTTCAAAACTTGCTTTTGCCAAACCATGAAACATGTCATCTTTTAAAAAAATGCAAGTCATTTTTTCTCAAATCATAAAAACTAGAGTAGATAAGGAGAACTATTTCTCAATCGGGTTTATAACTTGTTTATTGCCTATAAGGTTGGTTCAGTATAATACTTCAAGGTGCAAACATCTACTCTATTCTTAATTTTTACAACTTATTTTGTCCAGCCAATAAATTTTTCTCTTTTGAACAGTTTATCAAAAATGATTGTGAAAAGAATAAAGATTTCAAAACTTTCTTTATTAAAAATTCTTCTTGTATAAAATGTAATAAGAAAACTAGCAAGCTATTCCTACTCTATAATATGCACGTTTTACTGAGAGAATTTTACTATAGACAAAGTTTTTGCAAGAAATCACTATTTACAAAATATACCCAAATTTACTTTAAAACACAATATGTGTACATTACATATTATAAAACTATAACTTTTAAGATAAAAACTTGAAAACACCATAAACCATTTTCTCAAAACTTTTACAATTTCAAGTTCTAAAAAGTTAACAATGGGGTTAGACTCAAAGCGGGTTTCCAATTTTTCAAGGCTTCCCTAGATACTCCCACGAAGTCAATTCTCTCAACTATATTCCTAATCCATTCCTCTCTTTTTAACTTTTTCCAACTTATAAGGTTTTACCGTAAAACCCATTAACCCAAAATACTAACCATACGGGATTCTCCTTTCTCTATTTCAAAATATATTGTACACTTCCCACCCAAATTTCCTAAGGGTCTCAAAATTTCGTATTCATTCCTTTAGTGTACAAAACAGTCATCCCAATTCTTACCGTATCATACTCTTTTTATTTAGTGAGTTCCTCTATGGATCTAGGTGTATATATATAATATATATTTTTATTTTTAAAAATACAAATACATTCACTCTCTAATTATACAAGAATCCTAAACCTAAGCTCTGATACCAGATGTAACAACCCAAATCCGACAGACCGATTTTTTTTCTTCTTAATTCTAATCTATTGAAACTCGTGTTGGTTTTCTCTAGTATCCTGCAAAAAAGAAGAGACATAAAATATGTCAGAGCTCAAAAAATATCTCACAGCGGAGTGGATAAAATATAATATAATCAAAGTATAGCCTTACCGTATTAATAATACTGCCTGGCCAGTATCCAAATCTATCATGTTTCTGCCACAAATCTAACCTGCGAGTATGTTATGAGGAGAGGGTCAGAACACCAGTTCTGGTGACTAGGTTTAAACTATACTCTTTGGATAATCCTACATATACCATTCAATCACATTTTTCTTATTTATTAGGTTACTTGGGTTAATAGCACTCAAGGCTTACACACACGTTGTACCCATTTACTTCCCAGTGGATTAGCCTAATACAGTATATATGTAGTTACCCCTCAATATTGAGTTACACCCCCATAGTACCACACTCGCACGATCTCCACTGTAATGCTACAGAAATGAACGCAGTCCCTCATCCTATGTCGGAAGAATGTACGTATCTCTACATAACAATGTTATGTTTCGCATATATCTGTCAATTCTACTCTACGTAAGCATATGGACTCCCATCGTCGATCTAATCAGATTACATACCGGAGTAATGCCCTCAAGTCTACGATACACCACACAGAGAAAACATGCATGTATCTAGACGGTCCCATGTACGTATCGTCAAACGTATTCAATGCCTTAACCGCACAAGATGTGCACCAAGTTCCATGGTAGGGCGATATAAGAAACACGGAACTCGGTTGGGAGCTTTTCCTTATCTTTTTAGGACTGCCTTTAAGAGCCTCAAAATATAGATATTCCTAAGGTCGGTTTTTCATGGTGGTTATGGCCCCACCTCGGCCCCTTCCTCAACTAGTAAAGACTACAAGAGCTAAGTGACCTTCCCTTAACAACAAACAATCTAAACATCCAGCTGGCGTCTCCACTCAACCATCGTACCTCGATAGTGAAAGGTGAATGGTCTATTGGGTTTAGCTCTAGTATTTTCGCATCCCACTGGCTACCTGATGACGGGTATCCGACGATCTACTATCCTTGTTGGTCGTGACTCTCTGCCTCCCCGTTGAGGTGACCGCTGAATCACCCTATTGTCACCTTGTCACAACATTCTAACTGCAAAGCTATATTTACAGTCAAGGCCCACCCACCAAGTAGTTACGCGCAGACCCGACCTCTGCGAACATAGCCTAAACATCTGCCACTGCACAGAGGACTACCAGGAGCACCTTATGTATCTCAGGAAGCCACGTGCTTCCCCTTCAGTCCTTCGGAGCCTAAAGAATAATCAAATGAGTGTGCACTCCCCTCGTTCATTATGACACCACGATGATCTACCCTGTTCGGTTATTCACCCTCAAACATACGGACTGATCCAAGCGCCTCATTTTAATGTGTCATTAGACCCTATGTCTAAACATTCTTTTACGTGCTTGCTTTACCTCACCAGGTTTCCATATAACTTGGTTATCCCCGTTTACATTGACTTCTTATTCAAGTTACCAAGTTTCTCTTGCTTATTAATTTCATATATAACTTAACCCATTTAAGTTTATTAATAAGCCCACAACATGTTATTCTCTAGATTGTGATCAGAGGTCTGTAATCCATAATCCCTTTATATTCTAGTTTGATTTCATGGTTACAATCACATGTTCTACTTAATATGTAATTAAGTATATCTCAATTCACATGTTTTCTATTTAACATATCAGTCATTATTTATGAGTAAATATAACTTATTTCATTTCATAAGTTTTTCTCATTCTTTCTAATTTAATCATAATTTCATTTTACACCGTCACTACAACTTATCGTTGTTTACTTATTAACTTATTTCTCTTAACCAAGGTCCACTAATAATTTCTCTTCCCATAAATGTAACTTATGTTGTCCTCATCCGTAGATTTCAGATTCTTGTTCTTGTAAATAACTTAATTTACAATTAAGTGTAACTTATCCCTTTACACAAGTTATTCTGTTTCCTTTATCGTTTATTATAACCTAAGTTATAATTTCCACGTGTCCCTAGGACAGGCCTAAACATGTTATTCTTATCAGCAGATTTCATACTTCCAAGTTTACAGATTACTTAATTCATAATTAAGTATAACTTCTTATATTTCATAAACTTTCCCCCTTTTCTCTACTTATTACAAACAACTGGCTTTAGTGTTCCCCATTTACTGATTAGTTAATTTATAACTAAGTGTCACTTATCTCATTTCACCAATTATCTCATGTCCTTACAAGTTTATTATAACCTAATTTATAATCTTCACTTGTCCCTAGGACAAGTCTACCTATTATATAACATTCTCATTAATGTAATTTATTTATAATAGGTTACTGTCTTTCCCTGTTTATTTTATTTCCTTTACTGTTGTAATTGTCTTTCATTCAATTCCATTTATTTCCATTAGTTACAATTAATGATGTTTATTAGTTCAGCTATATATACATATATATATATATATATATATATATTTGTGCACTAGACCTCTCGCATTAAGCCTACACTTGTGGATGCTGTATTTGCTGGGAACTTTCGGGCAAACATCTTCCACAAGTTGACTTAACCTCGTGTCTCAGCATCGTTACATGTTTTATTTATGCACTTAGACTCCTCACATTAGATTTACCGCTTGTGGATGCTGGATATGTCGGGCGGTTCCAGGCAGACTTCTACCACAAGTGTAATCTAACCTCATGTCTAAGCGTGGTTACAGTTTCTTATTTACTGTAAATCTTCTATACAATCTAGGCATGTCTATTCTTTCAAATTTCCACTGTAATTTATATTTTGCATGTCATCATATTTTGCCTATTTTACGTCATATGCTCTTTCTAACATATAATCAATTTTATTCCATAATGTTATCAATTAATCATATAATTGTTCAAAGTTAACAATAACATGTGATTGCCAAATTATGTAATTTTTCTCAATTTCTACCATTAATGGTCCATGTACTTAGATGTCACAAGTTACAATGGAATTGAAACAACAGTAATTGATATGCATATTTTGGCAAATTTTCCAACATATTAATATCTTAGCATATTCATATTCCAACATGTCATATTTGTCACTTTAATCCTTTTAACATATATTTAAACATTTCAACCTATCATACTAAAACATGTCATAATAATATTTCAATACTTTTAATTATTCTACCCAATTCACATCGTACAATAACGGGGAAAGTTAAACTATCATTATCTAAAATGGTATAACTTAAATCCACTCACCTCATATGCCTTCCCAATCTTGGATCTGGTCCAGATCTAGCATTCCGTGGTTTTCCCCTAATTGGATTCAGAACCTAACAACCATGGATTCATAATTTTTACTAGAATAAAAGGGGAAGAAAGAGGAAGAAAACTGAATAAATAAGATCTAGAAAATTACCACACTTCGATAAGAGATTTGAACACCCATATACAAACATACGTTTCTTTCCGTTAGATCTGGATTCATAATTTTTCCTAAACTAATAATCTTAATTTTCTAAATAGATTTGAGGAGGAAGAGGAAAGACAGAGCTTCCCCGTTGTCTCATAAATATGAGATTTATGGTTAGCTTTACAGACTTATTTATATGTGTTCAACAACGTATTTGGTAAAAGAAATAGTCCATGTTTGTTGTAGGAGAATCTATCCAGAGCTGCCATAGGGGGGTCGACCCCCCCTTTATAGGGTCGACCCATGGGTCGACACCCCCTAATGGGGTTGATCCAGAGGTCGACACCCCCTTGATGGGGTCGACACTGTTGGGCGGGAATTTTCCCGCTCCCCATTTTCCTCGTGAATTCGAACTGTTTTGAATTTCTGGACTTATTTTATTCATATATACTCTTCTTATGCATATACAAACTTCAGACCTTAATAACTTCTTCATATGATGTCCGTTTTACGCGAACCAGGTGTCTATTTTGACCAGAATTCCGAGATGAATGCAATGGCGCAGTCTTTTCACTTATTTCTGGATATTAAATTAAGTTATTCTAATTTTATTATCTTGAGTTAAAAATGTGGGGTGTTATAGTCGAGTTCGCCAGAACTCCTGGCAAAGGAAGGTGGCGGAAAGGGATTTCAGGTGGTCAAACCTGATCGGCCTCTTGTGGCCCTAGATTGCATGCGTGGGTGGATTATCGAGGTCGTTGATGAGTTCGAGTGGCTTAGGGGATTAATGAAGAGGCAAAAAAAGTTTTAGGGAAATGATTTATTTAATTATACAATTGATTATATTAATTATGCAATCAATATTTAAACCATCGTATCTTTTCCATACGACCACAGAATTGTGCAAAACTGAGTCCGTTGGAACTGTAAAATCAAGATCTACACAATGGAACAGACCAAAACAAAATCTATTGGAAATTTTGATAAAATTAAATGCCTATTTAATTTTATTAAAACAATCGTTTTAATAACGATTTCAAAATCGATCGATGTGAGAACTCCCTCACTCAAATATTTTGTACAGTTATTTATTTTTATAACTGAATATATATTCATTACCTATGCTCATTTATATTTGATTTAATTACCACAAATTTGTATACGATGCATGATGGCTCACATCACAGTTGTTTGAAAACCCAATGGATGAATTGTCGATTGTAATTGTTATTGTTATAAATTGAACGTGGCCAGTTATTTATATTATCTTGGAATACCACAGGTGGGCTGTCATCTATGCCTATTGTTCGTGAATATCTAGAAATCTTTTAACAATTTGCTAGATTGTCGTCGCATCGTGAAATCGAGTCTAGGATCAATTTGGTAGATAAAGCGAAACCCATTATTATGCCACCGAGACGGATGGTGCCTAAAGACAAGAGGAGCTAGAGGTGCAAGTTAAAGACCTATTGAGGGAAGGATTCCTTCGGAAGAGCATATCCAAATAGGGAGCACATGTTGTGCTCTTGATAAGTTGGATGGCTCATTAAGACTATGCGCAGATTATCGTGAGCTAAATAAAGTAACTAAGAAGAACGAGTATCCACTGCCAAGGATTGATGACTTGTTCAATCATATGCACAAGACGAAGGTGTTTTCCCAGATGGATTTGGCTATGGGATTTCACCGGTTGAGAGTAGCGCATGTTAGTGTGCCTAAGGAATGATTTTAGAACACCGTAAGGTTTCTTTGATTGCTTAGTTATGATGTATTCGCTGACAAATGCAAGAGCATATTTTATGGACCTTATGAATAGGGTATTCAGAGATCAGCTGAACAAGTTAGTTATTTTAGTGGATGATATTCTTATCTACTTAGGGACAGAAGCGGAACACAAAAATTACTTGAGGATTGTGCTTAATGTGTTAAGAAGGCGTAGGCTGTAGGCGAAATTTTTTAAGTGTCACTTCTAGACGGAAGAAGTAAGATTTTTGGGTCATGTAGTATTCAGATAGGGGATAACAATGGACTTGCAAAGGCAGCAACGATTCAAGATTGGAATTCACTTAAGAACGCTAATAATATTCAAAGTTTCCCTAGTTTAGCTTGGTATTTTAGATGATTTATTATAGATTTATCCAAGTTAGTTGCACTGTTGACTAACTTAATGAAGAAGAATAAGGTTTTTGATTAGGATGCGCTATACGAGCATGCTTTTGTGGTTCTAAAAGGGAAATGGACAAGTGCACCGGTATTGATTAGTCCTAGTGGGAATGAAGAGATGACAATATACATGGATGCTTGTATATAAGTATTGGTGATGTATTAATGCAAAGAGGAAGAGTTATCACTTGTGCTAGCTGATTATTGAAGCCCATGAAAGGAATTACCCTACTCATGATTTGGAGTAGGAGACAATTGTCTTTGCTTGAAGATATCGAGGCACTACTTATTTGAGAAAGGTTTGAGCTTTTTATGGATCATAAATCATTGGCATACCTTTTCTCTTAAAAGGATCTTAACTTTCAACAGTGAAGATGTTTAGAGTGTCTAGCCCCATATAATTTTAGTATTTTCTATACTCCACGAAAGTGCAATGCAGTGACGGATGCGTTAAGTATGATTCACGCTAGATTTGGAGCTATGTTTCAAGTGGAAGAAGATAGAGTATTTAGCCGGTTTTGATTTCAAGCCTCGTTTTGAGTTGAAGATCAAAATGTTAGAGACTTTTTCCATCAAACCTACTCTAATATAATGAACAGTAGTTAGCTAGAAGCTAGATGCTAAGCTAGTATAGATTTTAGATAAGACTGAAATGAGAGTCGACTCAGAGGATTTGAAGAAATATAAGATCGATCGAGGTGGTTGGTTTCACAAGGATGGACGAGATTATGTTCTAGATATCGATGGTTTTCGAGAGGAAGCTTTGATAGTGTCACCGTTCTAGATTGATTATCCATCTTAGTGGTAACAAGATGAATCGAGACATGAAAAGGGCTCAACACTTGGAAGGTAAGAAGGGTGATGTGGGCCAAATCATCTAGAAATGTATGAACTGTTTGTTAGTAAAAGCTGAGCAGAAAAAGCCGAGGGGGTTGATTCAACCATTAGAAGTCCCAGAATGGAAATGGAAACAGTTATCTATAGACTTAATTAATGGAATACCCAATGCTAGGGTAGAATACGATAATATTTGGTTATAGTGGATCACTTGATTAGTAGTGTGAGATTCATACCTATCAAGGCTTCTAGGAAGACATCGAAGTTTGTCGAATTGTATATGAAGTGGAATATTCGATTCTACGGCGTGTTAAAAGAAATAATGAGTGGCATATATCCATTGTTTACTAGCGGATTCTGGAAAAATATACAAAAGACGTTGGCCACCGATCTATATTTAAGTACGACCTATTATCCTCAAAAAGATGGAAAGACTGAATAGGCAAATCGAGTTTTGAAAGATCTCCTTAGAGCTTGTATCTTGGATTTTAGAGGATCTTAGGATGATCACCTCCATCGTGTAGATTTCTCTTATAACAACAGTTATCAAGATAGTACCAGCATGGCACCATATAAAGCATTTATGGAAGACCCTATAATGCACCATCATGTTGGTCGGAAGCATGAAAGAAGGCAATACTTGGGCCTGAGACGATTCAAGAAATTTCAGACAAGATAAAGATCATTTATCAATGACTGAAAGCAACTCAAAATCATCAGAAGATCTATGTAGATAAGAGATGATGTGATTTGAAATTCTCGGTTGGCGATATGGTATTTGCTAAGGTTTCTACTCATAGGAATGCAATCTAGTTTGGAAGGAAGGGTAGGTTAGCTCTGTGGTCCATCAAACCATTTTCAATTGTCGAGAGAATTTGGAGCTTCACATATATAATGGATTTATCTTTGAAGATGGCGGTCCTACACAATGTGTTTCATCTACCTTTTCTACGGAAGTTTGTGTACGATTCAGGTAATATAGTAGCATCGGGTCAGCTTGAATACTTAACTTAGAAGTTGAGTCAGAAGTTTCGAGACTTCGTTTCGCTTCGGATGAACAATAAAAAGATGTTTTGGAGGATGGTAGTTAAGCTAGTTAAGATACAACAAGGGCAAGGACAATACGATTGCACAAAAAAGACGAAGGAGATTATGATGGAGGTGCAGCTAGAACTCTTCAGATGGTATGTCCCATTTTCATGTCTACTTGCATCATCGTATCTTATACTATTAGATTCTGCATGCTAGGTTAGGACATTGCTTATATGGATTATTGGATTGTAGATTACATCGCAAATGATTTCTCATGGTTTGTAGGCATGGAAGATACCATGTTTGCCTGTGATTTTTTAGGATTTCGGGGGAGAAATTCCAAAAGGGGAGGAGAATGTAATGGCCCATATTTTATGTACAGAAGGATCGTAAAATAATTTTATTTAATTCAAAGAAGATCGTATAATTCTCATATTTTAATATATGGTTAGTTAGGATGTTCTACACATTTATGAATTTTTTTTCAGATCGTTTTGTGACCATTTTACCCTTTACTATCTTCTTTTGGCTTCATTTTTTGATTGATGCAGAATTGTATGCTTAAACCTTTTCCATTGGAAAGATTGGTCAGATGATTACTCTGTAGAGTGATTACATTAATGATTTATTTAAGGGGTTAGAGAAATTGTAACACCCCACAATTTAATTCACCATAATTATATAATAAAATAATAAAACGAATGTTAATCAATAAAATTTTCAGAACTGAGGAAAATGAACTTTACCTTTGCGTTCGTTTCAAAATTCTGGTTTAGATAGACTTTTGGTTTTCGTAAATCGGATTAAGTATGAAGACGTTATGAACTAAAAAGATAAGACTAAATAGTATAATAATTTAAAATTACTGGATGTAGAATGTAATGGTAAGTGGGCAACCCAGCTAGGCTCGTCAAAGTTGACCCTAACCTGTTTACCCGATCCATTAACCGTAATGTTAAAAGGGTTGGATCTGACCCATTTAAATATTTTCTTTTTCTGACCCAACACATTTAAACAATTAAATAGGCGGTTCAAAATCGACCCAACCCGCATAATCCATTCAACCTAAGTCACCCAAAAAGATGTAACCCTAAGTCTAATTTCTCACTAAATCATGATAAAAATAGAGATTCGTTTCCTAAGATCAAGAGTGGCGATTACTCGTTTTTAGATTTTTGACAAGAGAAATAACCCTAGTTTGGTGCTTAGATCACTCATTTTCAGATTCCTAATCCCCAATACATAATTTCCTCAGATCCTCGACAAAGAGAGATGTAACCCTAGATTGGAAACCATCGAATTCGAAGCGATTGCATTTCAGATTATCCAAGTTCGCAAGCTTATCAAAAATTCGAATTTTCAGATTTTTTATTTCATCAAGTTTAGATTTTTAATACCAATACTGTGTTAATTACGTTGTGGAAAAAGGTTTAAAATACTGTGTAACTAGAGGTTTCCATGTTCACCAGTAATCATGTTGGGTAATATTATTTTCTGTCTTTGTTGCATTGTATGAGTAAGCAATAGTTTAGTACACTACCCTTTTCTGTACAAATTTAGAATATAGTATTATAAATTTAATTAACATAATATTTATGATGCCAAATTCTACAGTGGCTTTTATTTTATTTAGTTGAAATCTGGTTAAACTACTTATGAAGCAGCTTTTACTATTGGATGATACATGATGTTGGGAATTGATTTTTGAACATGGTCGTTGTATGTGAACTTAGTAGAGTTAGCTTAGTTCAATTGAATAATGATGAATAGATAATAGTTAGGATCAACTTGCAAAATCCACTAGTGATGCATGTGAGTATACAATATGCTATTTTTTAATTTTTTTAATTCTTTTATTTTCATTTGTCTAACTCCATGTCAATTTTCTTTTAGTCTATAACAATTTCACAAGAATGATGACATATATAAACTAATAATCATATTTATATCTTCAGTAATATATGCAAACAGTGTAAAAAGGTTTGTGCATGTATTTCAACCTTATCAAAAATTCAGATATCATCACGTATAGAGTTTGAACAATTTGTCAACTAATACTGTGTAATTACATTGAGGTTTCCATGTTCAACTAGCTTGAATTTGATTAGTAATCTATGTGCTGTGGTTGTCTAAGACTCTAAGGCGGGAACTTTTTTATAATTTACCTTTATGTTTAATTTAATATCTACATTATTTTAAAATTATTTTCAAGTATTGATCTTGCTTTTGTATCTTGGGTTTATTTTTATGGTAGAGTGATTCAATTTTTGATGAAGATGATGGTGTTTAGCAAGAATAATACAAATATTTTTTAACAGTTCATTCATGGAGATCACTCATTTTGATATATCATATGATCATACTTAGCCTAGTCGAAGGGACGCATCATCTGTTTGTTGGTTAGTCCTAGGATATACAATTAAAGATGAATATAAAAATACATAAACAAAGGCTATGCTATAGACTTTGATGCTTAGTGCTAACTATTGTTAAAAATAAGCGATGCTTAGTTTTTTGCAAATTTCTGTAGATTTAAGGATCCACATAAATACGACATACTTTATTGCAAATTTTTCATAAACATTGTCACTTTAAAGAATATCTCACCTTTTTGCGAGTGTTTTCTAGGTGTATTCTTCATAAAAATCATTTCGAGATCTCTAAAATATAGTGTACTCTTAGTTATGTCTGTTGAATTCATGAATGAATGCATAATTGTTTGCTTTTATGTTAGAAGAAAGAGAGCAAAGATATGTTATTATTTGCCTAGAAGCTTCTAACTGTAAATAAACTTTGATTTTTTTTTTTTTTGTTTATGCTTGACCACAGGTTTATCATTTTGCCGTAAACGAAAGCTTTGATTTTATAGCTGGAAATGGCAAAGGACCATGATAGTTCTTTCTTCAAATAAATTGTGGGTATGCAGCCTTATGAAGTATCTAATTAAAATCTAGCACACATATTTGGTGTTTATGATACTTGCTTCCTTCTTATTGTTACATTTCGTTAACACATAAACACAATAATTATACAATAGTATGCATGATGTATACCTTTTTTGGTGCAGATAACAACTTTTTTAGGTATGCATCTCGTGCACAAAGTTTTCAGGAAACAATTAAGAAGCTAAAAGAAATTGAGGCTCAAATAAGAGTTGAATTGCATTAGTTTGAATCAGAGTATAGATAGGTAATAATATCTTTGTTTTTTTATCTTCATCTTTGGTTATATGCAAGTAAATTTTAAATTGTTGGACAAGTATGCATGGGCATTGGCATGCTACAATGAAGCGGTTGAATATCTCAATCAAGAAAAATAACTTGTAAGTCTTAACAATTTTAATTTGCTATAATGAAAGTTTCAAAGTTCTGTTTCCATCTGTTTATCAAGAAAGTGATACATAAAATAGAAACTTTAGACTTCAACTGGACTTACTTTGTTACTTCTCTGACTCTTCATTCAGGCCTAATTTCCATGATCTAGCCTTCAGGTTTTCCAAATGGAGAATTGTTCACTTATACATGGCTAGAACACAAGCTAGCTAATTTGATGTTGATAATTTACTTTATACAATATTCATTCATGAGTTGATTTTTTGATCATTTCAGGATTACAAACAGGGCAGTTAAGGGCTTTTCAAGACTATAAGATTGCTTAGTTGTTGTAGAACTTTCAAATATACTATATTTTAATTAGTGTTGTTGTTTTATAGTATTTAGTGCAGTTTATTTTGGTTAGTTTGATTTGTTATAGTCTATAATTGTATTATTAGGTAGGACATTTAAATATTTTAGTTTTTGCAATGATTAGTTCAGTTTTTTATTTTATAATGCGTTTTTTTGTTTTTTAATGTATGATTAGTCAATCTATGATG
This sequence comes from Allium sativum, assembly GCA_030737875.1. Classification (NCBI taxonomy): domain Eukaryota; kingdom Viridiplantae; phylum Streptophyta; class Magnoliopsida; order Asparagales; family Amaryllidaceae; genus Allium; species Allium sativum. The sequence continues at coordinate 740,154,236 of CM060916.1, read as the reverse complement.
CAGTTTTTTGCTTTATTATGTATTAATAATAATATAATGGTGCAATTTTTTTATTTAGTTATGAAGTTTTATTAACTGTTTTTTTAAGTGGGTCGGGACGGGTTGACCCTTTTATTAAATGGGTTAAATGGGTCGGGTTTGTTATGTTTTGAATTTATCGGGTTGAATATGACCCTGACCCATTTATGAGCTGACCGACCCATTCGATAAGTCTAGAACTAACTCATTAACTCAGTCGACATAGGTGTCGACCCATGTGTCGACCCAGGTAGTAGGCGGGTCGACCCACCTGCATGCAGGGCAGATTCCTATGCCTGAACCTAGACTGTTTTATTTTCTATATTCACATGCTGACTCAATTTGAGGAGTATGGTTTGATTTGCTAACCAAATATCCTATGGTTTAGATTTATCCTAACTAATCTATAAAGAGGCTAGCAGCCTCACCATTTTCTTAGACACAAACTTATCTTCGGCTTCTTCCTCCTCCAAGCTATTTCTAAATAAAATAACAAGATGTCGAGGTGCTGCCAAAACTTAGATTAAAGGGATGATTCTAGTTTTTCTACAACAATAATTTTAAAGAGACAATTTCTAGATCTAAATCAAATCACTGTGAGTTCTTGTTAATTTTAGATCTGATATTTAAAAAGTATCATGACAATAAACAATTTGGATCTAAAATAAGCAACGTTTATAAGTTTATTCTTATATGTTGTTCTTTTAAATACTGACAATTATCTATTAGGTTTACAGTCATTGTATGTTCATATATACATATTTCTTCCTTATCCCCTTTCTTTCTTTTATTTATTTACAGTCTTTTCTATGCCTATTTATTCAGTTTGAGTTTGGATATGTTTTCTCCTTTCCCATTTTATTTTATGTCGAGCCTAGGCCATTGAGAGCCTAGGCCATTTGCGTTAGAATTGTGTATAATTAAGATAAATTGGAATAACTTGCAATGACGATAAAAAAGGAGATTGGGTATATTATAACTTGAGAACCTCTAACTGTAAATTTGGGGTAATTACAAAGGGAGGATGTAACACCCCGTAATTCTGTGACATTAAGATTCTCAAATTAAAGTATAATTAATTTTTAAAAGAAAAATTAAAAGAAAAAGATCCATGTAGTTGTTTAATTTAAGTATTGTAACTAACATGAAAAAAGAGAAGTAAGGAGAGAACAATAATTATTATTGTTCTAAGACTTATTAACAAAATCCTCTGTAGCTCAGTTGGTTAAGGCATTGGATTTGTAGCATGGAGGTCGGGGGTTCGAACCCCGGCGGCGGCATAATTTTTTATCTTTGTTTTAGAGAGGGCCAACTGAACATGCAAATATATGTGCGTATACAAATTCAAAATTTGAAAGGATTAGAACGTACATATAAGGAAATAAAGAAAATATATATATATATATACATATGAGAACATAAATATATATATATGCAAAAATATATGTATACGAAAGATAAAATTCAAGATAAGGCTACAGTCAATGAAATATGGCAACATCATTTGAATTTTGAAAATAAAATGAAAGTTGTGCGTATATATATACGCGTAAAATGGTCGTTAGAGGAATTGTATACATATAAGAATATTTCATGTGAATAAAACAGTTAAATAAATTCCAGAAATTCAAAAGTTCGAAAATCAAACTTCTACGCCAAAACAATTCATTCGAAATTCAAATTTCTACGCCAAAATAGCTTGTGGGACCCAATGCTGACTCAGCGCTGCGTGTATGATAAGGTTTGGCTAGATTCATCTACGTACCTGGACTATTTTCTTAACTGGGTTCAATGCTGACTCAGCGCTGCGTGTACGATAAGGTCTTGAGCAGCTATATAAACAGCCCTAGTCTCCATTCCTCTTTGCACCTCTCTCTTCTATCCTTATGCTGCTTAGATTCATGGCCTCTTCCTCTCCTCTTTAATTAAATAAATAAATAAAATAAAATATGATTCAAGACGAGGAGATGCTGCTAAAAGACTTTTAAGGAGGGATTCAAATCAAAGTTTCAAGTGAAGAATTCAAAGGCTAGCTCAAACAAGTTTCAAGCAACGACGCACGAATCATAGCCACGCTTTCCTTCTTTTCTAGATCTATTTTCTGTAAGTTGGTTATTTCTAGATCTGAATATTTTGTTTTATTTGTGACATGAAATTAAAGGAATAAAGGAATATGCCAAATCTCTCTCTCTCTCTCTTCGAATCTGTGTTTATACTCTTGGACTGAATTAAGAACTGTTATGATTCGAGGACAAATAAGACTGTAACCGTGACTATGACTATAGAACCGTGGCCTTTGAAAGCATATGCCTTTGGACTATGACATAAGCCTTTGATTTTGGGACATATAAACATTGCCTATGACAATGACTTATGACTATGGGAATTATTTTCCCTTTTGGACTATGAACATCGCATATGACTATGGACATTTCCTATGACTGTGACTGTGACTACAAGGATTATTTCCTTGACTAGGCCTATACCTTTGATTTGGACATAAATTATTACTTATGACATAATGAGGACAACTGTGATTTTGACACCCATGATTTATGATTAGGAAAATATTGCTTTAGTTTTGTGATTGAGAAGTTAGGTCTAAACCCAATTATTTATTTTACCTGTTCCTTGGTTTTTCTCTGGTTTTAAGACAGTGGGAATTTACCTATTAAGTTAGGTCTACCCACGTTCTTGAACCTATTTTGCCCATTCTTTGGTTTTAAGACAGTGGGAATTTACCTATTTAGTTAGGTCTACCCATATTCTTGAACCTACATTGTTATCCAAACCTTTTTATGCCAATTATTCCTTCTTGTCATTTTGATTCATTCCCTTTTTATCTACGAATCTAGATTTATTTATAATCTAGGTTGAATCACGATTATTCGAACGGTGGGAATGCGATTTGGGGAAAAACATGGAAATGAATATGAACGTAATTGTAAACTTGGAAATTGGCATAATTTGGAATATGTATTATGACATGCATATTAAAATGAAAACGGGGAAATTTGACATGGATTAGGGAATATGTGATTTTGACATATTAAATTTAGCGTTAGTAAGTAAGCTAAATTTTAGGCATAAAATGTAAACTAGAAAAATAATTCTTGTTTTGCCATAAATTGTGAATTAGGATGTTAAACCAAGATTGGGTTAATTAAGGTTGATTTGGAATAAGTATATTAGCACAATTTTGAATTTATTCATAATTGTGAGCAATTGTCATGTTTAGAATAAATTATGGTTAGCGACACTAAATTTGGTATAATTTACATACCAAAAAGTATAAATATGATAAATAAGAGAGAATGGGCTATAATAATAAATGTGACAATGTACATTAAAAGAGTAGTAATGAAATAAGTAAATTAGGAGTAATTTACTTATAGAATTCGTCATAAATGTTAAATTGTTCATTTACCACAAAATATGTAACTTGGTTAAGTTTTGGCCATAAATTATAAACTAGGATATTTAATCTAGTTTCGGCAATGAAATAGGAAATGGCCTAAACTGCATGTTGGGTTAGGACTTGGGCCTAGAATATAAGTATACTAGTAGGCTTGACAAATAAATATAGGCCAAATTTGTCTAAAAAGGGGAAATGGGCTTTTGGAATAAATTGTTAACAATTTATAAACAAAAGAAAAGTATTTTGATAACATCCCTTTTTATAACACATAGACCAGAAGGTTCTAGGGTGACAGAGAGGATAGTGTCTAGGCTTGGGTTTGGAAAATACAAGTTTCCTGCCCTCCCTGGCTATCCCTAACTGATCCGAAGGACGGGATGGTTGTTTTCAAAACCAGATTTGGAAATTAATCAAAAACCCTTTGAACTTAGAAAACATGAATATGCATAACCCGAGGTTAGACTGAGTTGCGGTGTAAACCTGCCCGGAACCGACCGGCACATCCAGTAACCGCAGCAATATCTGTCTAATGTGAGAGGTTGCGGCTTTAATTTATTAATTAAAGCTAGAACAAGAATGGGAGAGTTAAGTCCATAGAAACACTTAACCAATTTAACACAGTTAAGCAAGAATGGGTGGGTTAAGTCCATAGGAACACTTAACCGACTTAACAAAGTTAAGCTAGAATGGGAAGGTTAAGTCCATAGGAACACTTAACCAACCTAACACGGTTAAGCTAGAATGGGAAGGTTAAGGAACACTTAACCAACTTAGCACAGTTAAAGCTAGAATGGGAGGGTTAAGTCCATGGGAATACTTAGCCAAATTAACATGTTGACTAGACTAGAAGGTGGGGTTAAGTAAAGTTAATACACTTAGCCAATTTAACATGTTAATTAGACTAGAGGTTGGGGTTAAGTAATACACTTAGCCAAATTAATATGTTAGCTGGACTAGACCATAGGGTTAAGTAAACTTGAATGCTTAACCATCAGAATATGATAAATGAATAGGGTTAAGTAAAAAGCATAAAGGGATAACACTTAACCAGTGTAATAGGATAAGGGAAGAGGGTTAAGATAGCTTGAATCGACTAAAGACACTTAACCAACCCAACCTGGCGAGAAAGAAAACTAAGTAGTAAACCTCAGTTGAAAAAGGGACTAAGTAGTAAAACTTAGTTAAGAAAACAAGGAATTTGGAAACTAAGTGGTAAACCTTAGTTAGTAGAACTAAGTAGTAATTCTTAGTATAACACGAAGGAGCAGACATCCATCTGGTTTTAAGAAGGCTCCAAGGAATTGGGTTACGAAGCCCGAGGCTTCAAGGGGACGTGAGGGTACTCTTGGTATCCCTCTGTGAGGCTGCAGATGATCATCCTGGGCTCACAGAGGTTAAGGTCTGCGTTAGAAGAACCGAGGGTATGCCTTGGTTGCAATATATATATGGCAACCTAAAGACTAGGATGGACCGGCGTGATTCGGCGAGAAAACGGTAGCCCTGTGATAGCAACTCGTCGTCTACCATCCATCTTGAGTCAGTCGAGATACGTGAAGCGGAAAGGCGGAGAACTCCAAAAGACCATAATTGCTATCTAGTTATGGGTGAGGATGGCCATAGGATAGTGGGGCACCGGGGGCCGGCGTATAGTTCTCATTTTACAAAGGGTGCCTTTCATTAGTTGAGGGAGGGGTCAAGTGGGACCATAGCCACTGGAATAAAAACAGACCTTAGCATCTGCATCGGCAGATATCTGAAAGCTCCCGACCGAGTTCTGTATTCCTTGATTTGCCCTGTCACAGGACTCGGACCGCACATTACAGGACATGTGCATCTAGACAAGCGATAACGATTCGCGATACATGCGTGGGGAAGTATAGGAACATATACCACTCTAGGTAGTGTGTCTTAGACTTGGGGGCATCGTTCGACAGGTAGCGTAATCCCTAGTTGGACTAGGTGGCATAAATCCGAGAAGCGTTCAGCAGATAGCGTAAACTCTAGTTAAATCTAGAAAGCACCTGATAGAAAACCCTAGATTTGATCTAGGTAATAAATAATGAATGTATGCCGGAAGGCAATGGAAAATACAGGGATTGGGATCACGTTATCGTTACTAGTTGGGACACTAGGTAGGTGGTGCAGAGATATAGAAATCAGTATAACAAGGAAATAGCGAAGCGGCGAAGTATTAGAGCGTATCCAGTTTATCTTATCTTAGCATATCTTGTGATTACCTTGTCCAATCTTGTTGACCCTATCGTCATGGTGTAATCTTGTATTCGGTTAATTCATGTCGTTTTGTTTTCCATGTTCACATGCTAGAAGTTACTGAACTTACTCAGGCTTTATGTCTGACTCTGTTTTTCTTTCGTCTTCTTTTCTTCCGTTTCCCCGGTCGCACATTACAGGACATGTGCATCTAGACAAGCGATAACGATTCGCGATACATGCGTGGGGAAGCCTAGGAGCATATACCACTCTAGGTAGTGTGTCCTAGACTTGGGGGCATTGTTCGACAGGTAGCGTAATCCCTAGTTGGACTAGGTGGCATAAACCCTGAACTCGAAAAGCGTTCAGCAGATAGCGTGAAACTATAGTTAAATCTAAGAAGCACTTGATAGAAAACCCTAGATTAGATCTAGGTAATAAATAATAAATGTATGCCTGAAGACAATGGAAACTACAGGGGTTGGGATCACGTTATCGTTACTAGTTGAACACTAGTTAGGTGGTGCAGAGATATAGAAACCAGTATAACAAGGAAATAGCGAAGCTGCGAAAGTATTAGAGCGTATCCAGTCATCTTAGCATATCTTGTGACTACCTTGTCTAATCTTGTTGACCTTATCGTCATGGTGTAATCTTGTATTCAGTTAATTCATGTCGTTTTGTTTTTCCATGTTCACATGCTAGAAGTTACTGAACTTACTCAGGCTTTATGTCTGACTCTGTTTTTCTTTCGTCTTCTTTTCTTCCGTTCCCCCCCCCCCCCAGGTAGTTGAGGAGGGAATAGTATAACTCAGGATTAGACGGGACCGTTGCTCTTTCCCAGCTTGAAGATTTGACGAAGTTGTCTTTGGATTCTCTTCCAGATGCTATGGCTGGCTCTTGCTACATTGGGGAATATATAAATGTATTTTCATGCTTCTTTATTTTATAAAGACAGATGATACTCTGATATTGTAAAAGAATCTTGTACAGACTAAATTATCAATAAAGCAAAGTTCTATTTTCCACTGTTTAATAATTTGTCTGTCTTGTAATTTATCTGCATCTTTTACCCAAAATGCTCCACAGAACTTAGTGCATTCCCTTTGTGAGTGACACTAACGGACGTGGGAATGAGCCATTACACAGTTTGGCCATGACCCATATACCCATGGGAGCCACGTATGAAAGATTGGTGCAAATGGCATTGCTGAATGAAGAGGATAAGGGCAAGAAGGAGACAAAGGCAGAAAGCTCTCAAGGGAAGAAAGAGGGTTTGCAGCCTAAGAAGACAGACTTTAAGAAGGGCGGGAAAGGCAACAAAGAGAAGAGGAAGTGCAATTTCTGTGGCAAAGTGGGGCACTTAGTTAAGGACTGCCGGAAAAAGAAGGCCAAGGAGAATGGTGGGTGCTTTTCTTGCGGTGAGACAGGCCACAGGGCTAAGGACTGCCCAAAGAAACGAGGACAGGGGCAGAGGGCTGGATCCACCCCAGGGGCACAGGTCCATGTGCTGGAAGCACCACCTCTGCAACAGCGAGGTATAAATACTTCTGTAGAAAGTGTAGTTTATCTTTATGATCACCCCGTTCGCACTTTATTTGATTCTGGCGCATCACACTCCTTTATCTCGTCTGCTTTAGTAGAATCTCTGCACCTAAAAACTAGTATGGTAGAGGACCCCTTAATTGTTTCAAACCCAATTGGGGGCCCAGCTCATTTGTCTATGATCTGTGTGGGATTGAAAATTTCTATTCTAAGTGTAGAATTTCAATGTAGTGCCTTTGTTTTGGGCTTTTCGGGTTATGGTTTGATTTTGGGTATGGATTGGCTATCCAGTAATGGGGCCATCCTTGATTGTGAGAAAAGGGTTGTTAGGCTCCTAACCCAGCTCGGTAATACTTTGGAAATTTCTTGTAATCCCTCATACGCGGTTATGCTTAGTTATCTTGAATCGCTAGATGCCTCTGTTGAAAATTTGCAATCAGTTAAAGTGGTCCGGGAATATCCGGATGTCTTCGAAGAGGTGAAGGGCTTGCCTCCGAAGCGGGAAATAGACTTCCGCATATATCTTGTGGATAATGCAAAGCCCGTTGCGTTACCCGTTAGACACATAGCTCCACGAGAAAGGAAAGAGCTTAGTAAACAGATTAAAGAGCTTCTAGAAAAGGGGTTCATTAGGAGGAGCATTTCAGAATGGGGCGCTCCGGTGGTGTTCGCTACAAAGGCGGTTGGTTCACTCCGTCTATGTGTTGACTATAGGGAGCTCAACAAGCTAACGAAAAAGAATAGGCACCCTCTCCCTAGAATTGACGATTTATTTGACCAGCTTGTAGGAGCGTCTGTTTTCTCCCAACTCGATTTAGCAACCGGTTTTCATCAGCTAAGGGTGGCTGAAGATAGCATCGATAAAACAGCGTTCAGAACCCCAGACGGCTTCTTTGAATGGCTTGTCATGCCTTTCGGCTTGACAAATGCACCTGCTTACTTCGTGGACCTGATGAGTAGGGTATTTAGAGATTTCCTCAACAAATTCGTAGTGGTCTTCGTAGATGATATCCTTATCTTCTCAAAGAGTGAAGAGGAACATGCTTAGCACTTAAGGGCAATCATGGAAACTTTGCGAGTCCATCAACTAAAAGCCAAATTCTCCAAATGCCACTTTTGGAGAGAAGAGGTGAGGTTCCTTGGGCACATAGTATCCAAACAAGGGTTAGCAGTAGACCCTGCTAAGATAGTGGCGGTACAGGATTGGAAGACACCAAGGAATGCAACTGAGGTCCGAAGCTTTCTAGGACTAGCGGGTTTCTATCGAAAGTTTATAAGGGATTTTGCGAAAATCTCAGCTCCGCTCACGAAATTGACTAAGAAGAATCTAGTGTTCAATTGGGACTTGGATTGCGAGTTTGCTTTCCAACGACTGAAAAGGGCTCTCACAACAGCCCCAGTTTTGACGCTGCCAGATGGGAGCAAGATGTTCACTGTTTATACGGATGCATGTGGGACAGGGCTAGGCGCCGTCTTAATGCAAGAAGGAAGGGTAGTAGCTTATGGCGGGAGGCAGTTGAAGGTGCACGAAAAGAACTACCCAACCCACGATCTTGAGTTAGCCGCCATCGTCTTTGCACTCAAGTCTTGGCGACACTATCTCCTAGGTGAGAAGTTCGAACTTTACACTGACCATAAATCGTTGAAATATCTTTTCTCGCAGAAGGATCTTAACTTGAGGCAACAAAGATGGATGGAGTTTCTTGCCTCGTACGATTTCGAAATCTCCTACACTCCGGGAAAAGGCAACGTAGTAGCAGACGCGTTGAGCCGAAAGAAATTGACCCTAAGCCCGTTGTTTGTTGAAAGACAAAGCCTAGAGTTTATAGCCAGCTTCGACTTTAGGCCTTCCTCCGATTTCGTACCAGGCTTGCTAGCATCTCTCGAAGTGCGCCCAACTTTAATGGATTCAGTAGGGACAACACAACGCGAAGACCCTCAGCTTGTGGAAATAATTGATAGGCTAATTAGGGGTGAGACTTCAAGTCACCTCAACAGATACTCCATCGACGATAAGGGTTTGCTAAGGCGAGACGGAAGACTATGCGTCCCACAGACAAAAGATTTAGTAAAGAAGGTTCTCGAGGAAGCACATCACTCCAAGATGACGATACACCCAGGCGGAGATAAAATGTACAAAGATATAAAAAGGACTTTCTTCTGGAACGGCATGAAAAAGGACGTGGCAGAGTTCGTTTCTAAGTGTATGGTGTGCCAACAGGTTAAGGCGGAACAGAAAAAGCCTGGCGGACTGCTACATCCTCTGGAGGTCCCGCAGTGGAAGTGGGATAGCATCTCAATGGACTTCATCGATGGGCTGCCTAGGTCTAGGAGAGGCAACACTAGCATTTGGGTAATAGTGGATAGGCTTACTAAAAGCGCCCACTTTTTACCTGTAAAAAGTAAAAGAACTGCCTCATCCCTAGCATCACTTTACCTCAAGGAAATCGTTCGACTCCATGGAATACCATCTAGCATTGTTAGTGACCGAGACCCCATCTTCACCAGTGAGTTTTGGCGGAGTCTGCAAGAAGCAATAGGAACGCAGTTATGCTTGAGCACAGCCTATCATCCCCAAACCGACGGCCAAACAGAGAGAGTGAACAGAGTTTTGGAAGACCTTTTAAGACTATGCGTCCTTGACTTCGGAGGGACATGGGAAGACCACCTTCCTTTGGTGGAATTTGCCTACAACAACAGCTATCAAGCAACCATCGGAATGGCGCCCTTCGAAGCTTTATATGGAAGACCGTGCCGATCGCCCACTTGTTGGTGGGAGTCTACTGATAAGCTCATACTTGGGCCAGATATGATCCGAGAGACTTCAGAGAAAGTAGACTTAATACGAAGAAGGATGAAGACGGCCCAAGATAGACAAAAGTCCTATGCCGACAAGAGGAGGACCGACCTTGAATTTGAGGTTGGAGACAGAGTTTTTCTCAAGGTATCACCACTAAGAAACGTTGTTCGTTTTGGAACCACAGGAAAGCTAGCACCAAGGTTCGTAGGGCCATTCCCTATCATCGAGAAAATTGGGAAAATGGCCTATAGATTAGAGCTTCCCGAGAGGTTGGCCGGAGTCCACAACGTTTTTCACGTTTCACATCTCCGAAAATGTCTACATGAGTCTGCTGAAGTGGTAGAGCCAAATATCCTCGAAGAGGCCGAAGTGGAACGCGAAGCAACCATAAGAAAAGTTCCAACCCGCATCTTAGGAACGGAAGTGAAGAAGCTACGCAACCGTGAAGTCAAGCTCGTCAAAGTTCAGTGGAGCGACGCCGAGGGAGACGCGACTTGGGAAACTGAAGCTAGAATACGCACTGCCTACCCTTTTCTGTTCGAGGGTACATCCTTGATCTTTCCTTTTCCTTAAGTTGCGCTTTTATCTATCTTATCTTTTAGGTAGAAACCCTTTGGATGGAAACATGTAGTTGAAACATGTTATGGATGATGGTTGCAAGTGATTGCTAGTGGTTGCTCGTGGTTGCATATACACACACAATCTAGGGTTTAGATCGGCTCAGTCACTTCATATTGCATATGCATATATGTTTGCACTCGTATATGGTTGAACTTTAATGTGTTGTCATGTGGATGTTGCATTTGTATTGAATGATTATGCACTCATGTAGAATCAAGAATAGGAAGATTTGCATACATAATGGATTCATGGCACCTACATAATTCGCATTAAGGAGGTCAACTGAATCAGTAGACCGCCTGATTTTGCATTAGATAAGTACATGAACACACACACTTCGCATATGATCATGAAGCATTAGAAGTCTTTTAAGGACAATGGATGCTCGTGTTTGTTGGATGAGTAGATGGATGATTGGATGTTAGGATATACATTCCTCCTAACTTGAAGATTTCGGGGACGAAATCCTTTTAAGTGGGGGAGAATGTAACACCCCGCGAATTCTATAACTGTGAAATTCACAAATTAAAGTACAATTAATTTCAAATCAAAGAACTAAGGGAAACGGGATACGCCATTGCGTTCGTCTCGGAAAAATACGCGAAATAGAGTCCGAGTTTTCGAAAAACGGAGTCCGTATGAAGAAGATATGGCCTTCGGAAGTTTCTGAATTAAGTTTAAAATTCAAACAGAATAAAATAGCTCAGAAAATCAAGTTTAAATTCCAAAATGGGGCCCAATGGGCCAGGGCGGAAAGACACCCGCCTAAGGCACCCAGGTCGACTGGGCTGTCAACCTGGTCTAGCCAGGTCGACAGGGCTGTCGACAGGGCTGTCGACCTGGTCCAGAGCCAGGTCGAACCCAGCCCAACCTGGCTGGCCTATTCTATGTTGGTCGATTTTCTGTAGTCTGCTTTGTCATTAGGGCTAGGTGGCAGGCTCTAATTGGTCTCTCCTTAGGATGAATGGCTACGATCAATCCAAGCAACATCAATGGTCCTAATCAGTTCATAAACCCTATAAAAATGACCCTAGACTCAACCCTAATCTATTCATTCAAAAATAAGAACAAAGCCGCCATGTTGCTGAGGAACGACTAAGAGTAGCCACCAATTGGAGAGAGGATTAGGAGACAAATTCTAAGGCATAAAGCAACTCAATCAAATCAAATCGCATCTTCAAATCCCTAAATTTGAGAATTCGCCACACCATTGTAAGTAGAGTATTATTTTGGTATGAACAAATAACTGTGTTGGTTTGTATACTTGATTGTGGTGATAAATAATTCATAATTTGTGCGTTACTATGATTCTTATCGATTTGGAATATTGTATACGTTTGGATATCCTCGTATTATGTTATTCATTATAAAAAACTACATGCGGTAGTTTTATGCAAGTATACGTTTGGAATATTCGCAAATTATGCAATCCTTGTTGAAGCTACATGTATGTAGTTGTTTAATTGAAACTCATGCAAGTTTGGGGTTTTGCTACTATGCCATCATGATGTATATTTTTGTACATAAATCATTTTATACGTAATTGAAACAAGTTTGGTTGTTATAGTTCATATGAAACTATTTGGCACCATGATTTATGTATTAAGACATGCTTTTGTACTAGAAAACCTATTTGCAAACTTATGAATATGACTAGGCTATGATTGATATTTGGCATAATTGAAATCCATGTTAAGTCTATATTATATGATGTCATATGTGATACATAGCTAGGTTAGATTCAAAATCCCTTTTTGCAAGTTTGCATGACTAAAGTAAAAATCATGATTTCATGTTAGAAATATTTATGCCATGGTTATGTGAACAAATTTAACTATACTTTTGTATTAGTCACAAAAGTAGACACCTTTGTAAACATGTAGTAGTCTTATGAACATGGTTTGCTTATGTTTGACATTATGCCTGAATAAAAATATAGGTTTATGTTGTAGTTAAGCCTATGTGTCGATAGTGATATTCTTAACTTAACTACAAGTTTACATGGTTTGATTCATGTCACTTATGCTTTATGACCAAAGTATATGTCACTACTATGCAAGTACACCAGTTTCTATTTTGTATTTCCAACGTCATATTGCAAGTTCATGTGTTCACATTCCCCTTTTCGTGTATGTAATCACGCTTTAAGCCTCCCCTTTTCGCATGGCTAAGTTGGGCTTTAAAAGGCTAAGCCCAACATATATATAATAAACGGACGTGTTAAACGGGGGAAAATAACGTTGGGTTAAAATTACTAATGAATGAAAATATAAAATAGAAGGGCCCAAATTCAAGTATGGGTTGGGCCCATGATTGGTGTAACCTTTACACCATTAACTTAATAATGGGCCGCAAATATTTATATATAAGAAAATAAAGAAGAAAGACAAAATATGTAAATGTAGAACATACGATGTGTTTAACCCGAGGTTGGATTGAGTTGTGATGTAAACTTGCCCGGAACCGCCCGGCTGTCCAGTAGTCACAACAATACCTATCCAATGTGGGAGGTTAAACATGGAGCCCAATAAGGACCCGAGGTTAGACTGAGTTGTGGCGTAAGACTGCCCGGAACCAACCGGCAACAGGCAGCCACAACAATACCTGTCTAATGTGAGAGGTCAAGGCTTTAATAAGACAATTAAGGCTGAGTCAGGATTGTTAGGATTAAGTGAACTAAAGACTTAATCAAAATGGAACATGCTAAACTAAACGGACTGGTGGGGGTTAGGTTAGAAAACACTTAACCAACTTAGCATGTTGGCTAGAGATAGAAAACCTAGTAACGGGGGGGGGGGGTACCCTTTTCAGCAGTAACCCTAGAAGGTGTATCAGGATACCCTGAAACTAGGCAGGGTAGGGCACGATTACTGGGCTGATTGTAAGAGGTCAAATCGACGGCGGTGGTGTAGCAGTGTAGGTTCTAACGGGGTGCGGGCGTGCACACACTCCGGCGCAGAAAAATAAAGCACTGGGCACCAGTAGCATAGCTGTGCATTCTAAGGTTGTGTCGGGCCGCCGCCATGGGACTTGATACACCCCATGGTGGGACCAGCATAGGTAACTACAACATCGGGGGCCGTAAGACACATGTAACTATGCGAGTAGGAGCCGATCATCATAGAACGGATCACATCACCCTGATTATGGGGTGCCAGTTGGAAACTAGTTTATATGGGTTCAGAGATTAACATGGGGTACGATAGTATATTCGACCCTAGACAACTTAACCAAGTTTATAGTGCTTTCCCACTTCTTGTTTATACTTATCATACCCAGTTCTTTATTCATAGACAGGATAGTACTAGACTTACTCAGGCTTTATGTCTGACTCTACTTTTCTTTCGTCTTCTTTTCTTCCGTTCCCCCCCCCCCCCAGGTCCACAGGGAGGGAACATTTCAGCTTGACCAGCCTTAACATCCAGCTTGAAGAGGAGAAATGTAATGCTTGGACCTTTTGTTTTTGAACTATGGCTTTGGACAACCACTATGGGGCCTTTGCAGTTTATCTATGTTTTATTTATGCTTCTTTAATAATGTAATCAAGACAGATTATGAAAGTGTTATGTTTTTTGAGAAAAGATGTAAGACAATTATGGTGATGATGTTGTAGCACGTATTTGCTTTTATGAAATAAAAGTTGTTGTTTTTCCGCTGTTTACAAATATGTGTTCTTATATCTGTCTTGTATATCTGTGACTTATTCTTATAAACCTCCACCAAAATTAGGGCATTCCCTTTGAGAGTGACCCTAACGGAGGTGGGGTGTTACACGTGGTATCAGAGCTGAAGGTTACCGGATCAGATAAAAGATTTGAAAAAATTATTTTCAAAAGGTTTTTAAAGAAGCATTTTTAAAAGAAAGGATTTGTTTTGAAGGCATATTCCCCAAACCCATACGCATTGTCTCCTCTTCCTCTGTTTGAATTCTTGTCTCCTTCTTTCTTCAGTCTCTGGGGCTCCTGGCTTTCTGGGAGATAACCTCATCGAAGGGCGAAGTAGTGCCCGACTTCCATCTATAGCCGTAGTTGTTTCACTTACGGCCAGTCTTCTTTCAAGCTTAGTAGGGTCTTCGGTATGATGGAAGCAGCTTTCGAGGGATTTGCCAACATGGTTATACACAGAAAAAGGTGAGGAGTTTGGCAAAAGGGAGCACAACCCCAGGATGAGGAAATCATGGATGTAGGTTTAGCTCACGAAGGAGGAAGAAAATTATAAAAGAGCAAGTATCTTTACTATGGTATGATAGGGCATATAATTAAGGACAAAGGACAAGATTTTCAGAAGGGAAAGTACATGCTGAGCGTACCTAGGAGATAGGTGGTAAAATTTTCTGTTGGAAGAATCTAGTTTTTCTGTTCGGATTTAGCACTTCGCATTTGTTCATATCCACTTCCATAGTTGGGTCTCTGCACCATAGTACTTGTATAGTAGAAAGATCCCACTAGAGTCTCAAATCCAATTGGTGGTCCGACCAGTTTATTTTTTTTAGTAGGGATTTGAGAATAGCTATCGAGTTTCCTTATATCATCTCACCTAGATTGTCTAAATTCGGGGGAGATATTCCTTGGGTGCTTGTCTGATATTGGTTTAGGCCTTTGGGGCTTGTACTTGAGGAATGTCGAGTTCGACTAGGATGGTTTGCGTGAGAGATGAATAGTTGTGACAGGCGCTCTAAAAAGCGCGTAGTGATCTTTCAACCCTTATAGTTATGGCATGGTGGATAAGGGAGAGACCTCTAATCATACACTTGGTACCGTGATTGACATCTGTTTATTTTGGAAATGGAGGTTAGGAACTTCACAATCGTGAAGATAAATTGTTTAAGATACAGTGGAGTAAAGCTCAAGAAGGCTAGATACTAGCAACATGCCCTTTTTCCTTAAGGGTGCATCCTTGATTTCTCTGTTTAGGAGCTTTACGCGTAGTTGTTTCTCTCTTTCCAAAGTATATCCTCTAGGTCGTATCTGCAATCCTTAGGTAGAAGCCAATGGATATAAACATGTATTTGAAACATGTTATGGTTGAATGGTTGCAAATGGTTGCTTGTGGATGCATATGCATACGTATTAGGCACTAGATCAAGTTCGGACGCTCTCATATTGCATTTACATATATGCATTTGTTTATAAGTTGAACTTGATATGATATCATATGGACGTTGCATATGGATGAATGGCTGTGCACGCATGTAGTATTTACATGACTAGGGATGTTTGCATGCATGATTGGACGCATGGCACTAACATGATTTGCATTAAGGAGGTCAACTGAATCAGTAGACCGCCTGATTTTGCATTAGATAGAGACATATACACACACTATGCATATGAACATGAAAGCATTAGAAATCTTTTAAGGACAATGAATGCCTGTGATTGAATGGTTGAGTAGATGGGTGATTGGATGGTAGGACACATTCTTCCTAACTTGAAGATTTCGGGGACGAAATCCTTTTAAGTGAGGGAGAATGTAACACCCCATAATTCTGCGACATTAAGATTCTCAAATTAAAGTATAATTAATTTTTAAAAGAAAAATTAAAAGAAAAAGATCCATGTAGTTGTTTAATTTAAGTATTGTAACTAACATGAAAAAGAGAAGTAAGGAGAGAACAATAATTATTATTGTTCTAAGACTTATTAACAAAAGCCTCTGTAGCTCAGTTGGTTAAGGCATTGGATTTGTAGCATGGAGGTCGGGGGTTCGAACCCCGGCGGCGGCATAACCGCCCTTTCTAAAATGAAGATAAAAAATTATGCCGCCGCCGGGGTTCGAACCCCCGACCTCCATGCTACAAATCCAATGCCTTAACCAACACAGAGGCTTTTGTTAATAAGTCTTAGAACAATAATAATTATTGTTCTCTCCTTACTTCTCTTTTTTCATGTTAGTTACAATACTTAAATTAAACAACTACATGGATCTTTTTCTTTTAATTTTTCTTTTAAAAATTAATTATACTTTAATTTGAGAATCTTAATGTCACAGAATTACGGGGTGTTACATTCTCCCCCACTTAAAAGGATTTCGTCCCCGAAATCTTCAAGTTAGGAAGAATGTGTCCTACCATCCAATCACCCATCTACTCAACCATTTAATCACAGGCATTCATTGTCCTTAAAAGATTTCTAATGCTTTCATGTTCATATGCATAGTGTGTGTATATGTCTCTATCTAATGCAAAAACAGGCGGTCTACTGATTCAGTTGACCTCCTTAATGCAAATCATGTTAGTGCCATGCGTCCAATCATGCATGCAAACATCCCTAGTCATGTAAATACTACATGCGTGCACAGCCATTCAACCATATGCAACGCCCATATGATATCATATCAAGTTCAACTTATAAACAAATGCATATATGTAAATGCAATATGAGAGCGTCCGAACTTGATCTAGTGCCTAATACGTATGCATATGCATCCACGAGCAACCATTTGCAACCACTTGCAACCATTCAACCATAACATGTTTCAAATACATGTTTACATCCATTGGCTTCTACCTAAGGATCGCAGATACGACCTAGAGGATATACTTTGGAAAGAGAGAAACAACTACGCGTAAAGCTCCTAAACAGAGAAATCAAGGATGCACCCTTAAGGAAAAAGGGCATGTTGCTAGTATCTAGCCTTCTTGAGCTTTACTCCACTGTATCTTAAACAATTTATCTTCACGATCGTGAAGTTCCTAACCTCCATTTCCAAAATAAACAGATGTCAATCACGGTACCAAGTGTATGATTAGAGGTCTCTCCCTTATCCACCATGCCATAACTATAAGGGTTGAAAGATCACTACGCGCTTTTTAGAGCGCCTGTCACAACTATTCATCTCTCACGCAAACCATCCTAGTCGAACTCGACATTCCTCAAGTACAAGCCCCAAAGGCCTAAACCAATATCAGACAAGCACCCAAGGAATATCTCCCCCGAATTTAGACGATCTACGTGAGATGACATAAGCAAACTCGATAGCTATTCTCAAATCCCTACTAACAAAAAAATAAACTGGTCGGACCACTAATTGGATTTGAGACTCTAGTGGGATCTTTCTACTATACAAGTACTATGGTGCAGAGACCCAACTATGAAAGTGGATATGAACAAATGAGAAGCGCTAGAACCTAAGGAAATAGCACGAACAGAAAACTAGACTCTTCCAACCGGACTACCTTTCTCCTAGGTACGCTTGGTGGCGAAAGCATGTACTTGTCCTTCTGAAAATCTCGTCCTCGTTCTTGCCCTTGTCCTTAAGTATATGCCCTATCATACCCTAGTAAAGATACTTCCTCTTGCCTTAGGCTTTATAATTTCTTCCTCCTTCGTGTGCTAAGTCTACATCCATGAATTCCTCATCCTAGGGTTATGCTCCTTAGCCAAACTCCTCATCCCTTTCCGTGTGTAGTCATGTTGACAAATCTCTCGAAAACTGCCTCCATCGTCCGGAAAACCTTATAAGCTTTGAAAGAAAACTGCCCGTAGATGAAACAACTACGGCTATGGATGGAAGCCGGGCACTACTTTGCCCTTCGATGAGGTTACCTCCCAGAAAGCCAGGAGCCCCAGAGACTCAAGAAAGAAGGAGACAAGAATTCAAACAGAGGAAGAAGGGACAATGCGTATGGCTTTGGGGAATATGCCTTTAAAACAAATCCTTTTCTTTTGAAAATGCTTCTTTAAAAACTATTTTGAAAAATAATTTTTCAAATCTTTATCTGATCCGGTAACCTTCAGCTCTGATACCACGTGTAACACCCCACATCCGTTAGTGTCACTCACAAAGGGAATGCACTAAGTTCTGTGGAGCATTTAGGGTAAAAGATGCAGATAAATTACAAGACAGATAGAAATTAAATAGCGGAAGATAAAACTTTGCTTTATTGATAAAATAATTTGTACAATGATTTCTTTACAATATCAGAGTATCATCTGTCTTACAAAATAAAGAATCATAAAACAACATTTATATTCCCCAATTTTTGCATGAGCCAGCCATAGCATCTGATAAGAGAATCCAAGCAGACTTCGATAAATCTTCAAGCTGGGAAAGAGTGACAGTCCAACTTAACCTGAGCTATACTACTCCCTCCTCTACTACCTGGGGGGGGGGAAACGGAAGAAAAGAAGACGAAAGAAAAACAGAGTCAGACATAAAGCCTAAGTAAGTTCAGTAACTTCTAGCATGTGAACATGGAAAACAAAACGACATGAATTAACTGAATACAAGATTACACCATGACGATAGGGTCAACAAGATTGGACAAGGTAATCACAAGATATGCTAAGATAAGATAAACTGGATACGCTCTAATACTTCGCCGCTTCGCTATTTCCTTGTTATACTGATTTCTATATCTCTGCACCACCTACCTAGTGTCCCAACTAGTAACGATAACGTGATCCCAATCCCTGTATTTTCCATTGCCTTCCGGCATACATTCATTATTTATTACCTAGATCAAATCTAGGGTTTTCTATCAGGTGCTTTCTAGATTTAACTAGAGTTTACGCTATCTGCTGAACGCTTCTCGGATTTATGCCACCTAGTCCAACTAGGGATTACGCTACCTGTCGAACGATGCCCCCAAGTCTAAGACACACTACCTAGAGTGGTATATGTTCCTATACTTCCCCACGCATGTATCGCGAATCGTTATCGCTTGTCTAGATGCACATGTCCTGTAATGTGCGGTCCGAGTCCTGTGACAGGGCAAATCAAGGAATACAGAACTCGGTCGGGAGCTTTCAGATATCTGCCGATGCAGATGCTAAGGTCTGTTTTTATTCCAGTGGCTATGGTCCCACTTGACCCCTCCCTCAACTAATGAAAGGCACCCTTTGTAAAATGAGAACTATACGCCGGCCCCCGGTGCCCCACTATCCTATGGCCATCCTCACCCATAACTAGATAGCAATTATGGTCTTTTGGAGTTCTCCGCCTTTCCGCTTCACGTATCTTGACTGACTCAAGATGGATGGTAGACGACGAGTTGCTATCACAGGGCTACCGTTTTCTCGCCGAATCACGCCGGTCCATCCTAGTCTTTAGGTTGCCATATATATATATATTGCAACCAAGGCATACCCTCGGTTCTTCTAACGCAGACCTTAACCTCTGTGAGCCCAGGATGATCATCTGCAGCCTCACAGAGGGATACCAAGAGTACCCTCACGTCCCCTCGAAGCCTCGGGCTTCGTAACCCAATTCGTTGGAGCCTTCTTAAAACCAGATGGATGTCTGCTCCTTCGTGTTATACTAAGAATTACTACTTAGTTCTACTAACTAAGGTTTACCACTTAGTTTACAAATTCCTTGTTTTCTTAACTAAGTTTTACTACTTAGTCCCTTTTTCAACTAGGTTTACTACTTAGTTTTCTTTCTCGCCAGGTTGGGTTGGTTAAGTGTCTTTAGTCGATTCAAGCTATCTTAACCCTCTTCCCTTATCCTATTACACTGGTTAAGTGTTATCCCTTTATGCTTTTTACTTAACCCTAATCATTTATCATATTCTGATGGTTAAGCATTCAAGTTTACTTAACCCTATGGTCTAGTCCAGCTAACATATTAATTTGGCTAAGTGTATTACTTAACCCCAACCTCTAGTCTAATTAACATGTTAAATTGGCTAAGTGTATTAACTTTACTTAACCCCACTTTCTAGTCTAGTCAACATGTTAATTTGGCTAAGTATTCCCATGGACTTAACCCTCCCATTCTAGCTTTAACTGTGCTAAGTTGGTTAAGTGTTCCTTAACCTTCCCATTCTAGCTTAACCGTGTTAGGTTGGTTAAGTGTTCCTATGGACTTAACCTTCCCATTCTAGCTTAACTTTGTTAAGTCGGTTAATTGTTCCTATGGACTTAACCCACCCATTCTTGCTTAACTGTGTTAAATTGGTTAAGTGTTTCTATGGACTTAACTCTCCCATTCTTGTTCTAGCTTTAATTAATAAATTAAAGCCGCAACCTCTCACATTAGACAGATATTGCTGCGGTTACTGGATGTGCCGGTCGGTTCCGGGCAGATTTACACCGCAACTCAGTCTAACCTCGGGTTATGCATATTCATGTTTTCTAAGTTCAAAGGGTTTTTGATTAATTTCCAAATCTGGTTTTGAAAACAACCATCCCGTCCTTCGGATCAGTTAGGGATAGCCAGGGAGGGCAGGAAACTTGTATTTTCCAAACCCAAGCCTAGACACTATCCTCTCTGTCACCCTAGAACCTTCTGGTCTATGTGTTATAAAAAGGGATGTTATCAAAATACTTTTCTTTTGTTTATAAATTGTTAACAATTTATTCCAAAAGCCCATTTCCCCTTTTTAGACAAATTTGGCCTATATTTATTTGTCAAGCCTACTAGTATACTTATATTCTAGGCCCAAGTCCTAACCCAACATGCAGTTTAGGCCATTTCCTATTTCATTGCCGAAACTAGATTAAATATCCTAGTTTATAATTTATGGCCAAAACTTAACCAAGTTACATATTTTGTGGTAAATGAACAATTTAACATTTATGACGAATTCTATAAGTAAATTACTCCTAATTTACTTATTTCATTACTACTCTTTTAATGTACATTGTCACATTTATTATTATAGCCCATTCTCTCTTATTTATCATATTTATACTTTTTGGTATGTAAATTATACCAAATTTAGTGTCGCTAACCATAATTTATTCTAAATATGACAATTGCTCACAATTATGAATAAATTCAAAATTGTGCTAATATACTTATTCCAAATCAACCTTAATTAACCCAATCTTGGTTTAACATCCTAATTCACAATTTATGGCAAAACAAGAATTATTTTTCTAGTTTACATTTTATGCCTAAAATTTAGCTTACTTACTAACGCTAAATTTAATATGTCAAAATCACATATTCCCTAATCCATGTCAAATTTCCCCGTTTTCATTTTAATATGCATGTCATAATACATATTCCAAATTATGCCAATTTCCAAGTTTACAATTACGTTCATATTCATTTCCATGTTTTTCCCCAAATCGATTCCCACCGTTCGAATAATCGTGATTCAACCTAGATTATAAATAAATCTAGATTCGTAGATAAAAAGGGAATGAATCAAAATGACAAGAAGGAATAATTGGCATAAAAAGGTTTGGATAACAATGTAGGTTCAAGAATATGGGTAGACCTAACTAAATAGGTAAATTCCCACTGTCTTAAAACCAAAGAATGGGCAAAATAGGTTCAAGAACGTGGGTAGACCTAACTTAATAGGTAAATTCCCACTGTCTTAAAACCAGAGAAAAACCAAGGAACAGGTAAAATAAATAATTGGGTTTAGACCTAACTTCTCAATCACAAAACTAAAGCAATATTTTCCTAATCATAAATCATGGGTGTCAAAATCACAGTTGTCCTCATTATGTCATAAGTAATAATTTATGTCCAAATCAAAGGTATAGGCCTAGTCAAGGAAATAATCCTTGTAGTCACAGTCACAGTCATAGGAAATGTCCATAGTCATATGCGATGTTCATAGTCCAAAAGGGAAAATAATTCCCATAGTCATAAGTCATTGTCATAGGCAATGTTTATATGTCCCAAAATCAAAGGCTTATGTCATAGTCCAAAGGCATATGCTTTCAAAGGCCACGGTTCTATAGTCATAGTCACGGTTACAGTCTTATTTGTCCTCGAATCATAACAGTTCTTAATTCAGTCCAAGAGTATAAACACAGATTCGAAGAGAGAGAGAGAGAGAGAGATTTGGCATATTCCTTTATTCCTTTAATTTCATGTCACAAATAAAACAAAATATTCAAATCTAGAAATAACCAACTTACAGAAAATAGATCTAGAAAAGAAGGAAAGCGTGGCTATGATTCGTGCGTCGTTGCTTGAAACTTGTTTGAGCTAGCCTTTGAATTCTTCACTTGAAACTTTGATTTGAATCCCTCCTTAAAAGTCTTTTAGCAGCATCTCCTCGTCTTGAATCATATTTTATTTATTAATTTAATTAAAGAGGAGAGGAAGAGGCCATGAATCTAAGCAGCATAAGGATAGAAGAGAGAGGTGCAAAGAGGAATGGAGACTAGGGCTGTTTATATAGCTGCTCAAGACCTTATCGTACACGCAGCGCTGAGTCAGCATTGAACCCAGTTAAGAAAATAGTCCAGGTACGTAGATGAATCTAGCCAAACCTTATCATACACGCAGCGCTGAGTCAGCATTGGGTCCCACAAGCTATTTTGGCGTAGAAATTTGAATTTCGAATGAATTGTTTTGGCGTAGAAGTTTGATTTTCGAACTTTTGAATTTCTGGAATTTATTTAACTGTTTTATTCACATTAAATATTCTTATATGTATACAATTCCTCTAACGACCATTTTACGCGTATATATATACGCACAACTTTCATTTTATTTTCAAAATTCAAATGATGTTGCCATATTTCATTGACTGTAGCCTTATCTTGAATTTTATCTTTCGTATACATATATTTTTGCATATATATATATATATATATATATATATATATTTATGTTCTCATATGTATATATATATATATTTTCTTTATTTCCTTATATGTACGTTCTAATCCTTTCAAATTTTGAATTTGTATACGCACATATATTTGCATGTTCAGTTGGCCCTCTCTAAAACAAAGATAAAAAATTATGCCGCCGCCGGGGTTCGAACCCCCGACCTCCATGCTACAAATCCAATGCCTTAACCAACTGAGCTACAGAGGCTTTTGTTAATAAGTCTTAGAACAATAATAATTATTGTTCTCTCCTTACTTCTCTTTTTTCATGTTAGTTACAATACTTAAATTAAACAACTACATGGATCTTTTTCTTTTAATTTTTCTTTTAAAAATTAATTATACTTTAATTTGAGAATCTTAATGTCACAGAATTACGGGGTGTTACAGAGGAATATGCAAACATGTTAATCTGAATAGGTTGGTCTTAATTTAATATTAAGCAGAACATGTTATATATATATATATATATATATATATATATATATATATATATATCGAGCGAATGAAGGTGTGTGCCCTTTGTCTTGTTGATGGGAGAAACCTCCCGATATTTGGTTGCATACGTTTTGTCATATGGTATTTTGGAATACAAATTTCCAAGTGATTTGGTTTGAGATCCCGAAGTGAAAGCTAATTTCATAAGAAAGCAAGATATATATTTCAAATGGTTTGAAATAAGAAATCGATAATGAAGTCCAAAGAAATAACTTCTGTATAGTTAATTAGATTTTGAAAATCTAAGTTTGGGGACTAAGCCTAAATGGGTATTTGAGGAATTGCATATTGTTTTTTGCATCGTAGGTTCACAAGTCTATTTTTGGTAGTCTTTTGTGCTCTAACATTCATGTGGAGTAAAGTCGTTCCATGTTATACGGTATGGTCCCGTGATACGCCTGACTTTAAACTAAGTAAAGAAAAACTATTTTCGTTCCCATACTAGTCCCATGTCTGACCTGAAGTTTAGTGTTTCCTACATAAACACTGGGTGCCCATATTTTCCACACGGACAGCAAGTAGTTTTGGTTTTGTAGATGTTTATAAAACAGGATCCTGGATTATGGCTGGAGCTATGCTCTGGATTATTCAGAGTCTTCCGCTATGTATATTTATATTTCTGCTGTGTTGTAATCTATTACTCTGCTATTTTTCCGCTATGTATCCATTATCTATACTCTGATATTCTTGTACTCTGATGTAAAATTGTTGTAATAACAATGACAAGTTCTCTTGTATTCTGTTGTGATGTGTTGTATCCTTACAACAATCTGCCTTTAAAAACATTTCTAGTGGGCGGACCACCGGCTCGAGGCAGGCTCAAGGTCGGGTCGTTACATTTGACATAAATTTTGAATGACCTGAAGTCATATATGTATTCGAATGATATATATAATTAAAAAAATTCTCCAAGTTACTTGATCAATGAAAGATAATAAGTAATATAATATGAATGCATCTTATGAACCAATAAAAGCGCTATCCTCCTACAATAGAAATACATATAATATATTTGCTAGTAGTAATGTGATAATGGATCAAAAATGAGAATACAAAGAGAGTTTATTATTTAATGTGATAATATTTGTCAACATTGAGTGGAGGATAAAGGCGTACAAGTTCATCATCAGTGTTAAATATTTGTTAACATATAAAATGATGCAAAATATCAAGAAACTTAGATAAATTATCAATTATGTCTACTCTAGACTTACTCCAATATAAATTTGAATCCCTGAAGGATCGAAAGGTGTAAACCACAACTGAAATGTGGGTTTTCTGTTCAAAATATTTTTGGAGTAAATCATAAAGATGCCAAAAAAAGGAGGTGAGTTCTTGAAGAAACACTTAAGGCTGTTTTGAAAGAAATCCATGATTGTCAAATAACCCTAGATGTGATTTAGGTACCTAAAACATGATAGATAAAGAGATCTTAATAAATCATATCGAGAATTAACAATAAATAATCCTCGATGATAAGTTTATAAATAATAAGCGCTTATGTTAATTAGTAGATTAAAAACCTAGGATTAGTGGAAAACATGATTAGTCATCATGAATCTTTTCCTAAATGAAAATGTGGACCTATAGTCCACAAAATATAATTAGAAATATGTATGTTATAATGCACTCTTTTTCCTTAACTAAGATTTTTCCCATCGGGTTTTCCTTAGTAAGGTTTTAACGAGGCAACATTTTGATGTAGAAGTATCAAACATCTTTTGATGCAGTAAACTGTTATTTATGAAGACAATGCAACTTGCAGAGTTAAGATTCCAGTGAATTATACTAAGAGTGATAGGATAAAATACACTTCTTCTAAATTTTTCTTCACACATGAAATATAAAAGGACAATAAGGTAGGGTTGAAACAAATCGAATCTCAAGATATTATGATGAATCTATTCCTAAAGGCAGATGATGTATAAAATTGACATCCATCGTCAACATCAATAGGCTAATTTGAATAATGCGTTATAATTTAGGAGGAATATATAAAATTATGCTATAGTGTATTCTTTCCCTTCACAAATATTTTTCCCACTAAGTTTTTGTTAGCAAAGTTTTTAATGAGACATTATCTTGATCATGAAACATCAACTCTCATTGTAACATTGTAAAACATGTTATCTAAAGATGAAATAAAATTGTACTCTTTTCCTTATTTATTATTTTTCCAGTTGGGATTTCCATAAAAAAGTTTTTATTGAAGCAATTAATCTTATCATCCTTGGTTACACATATTTAAGGGAAGTATTATAATATATTAGAATATTAAGGATGGAAAAGGGAACATTATTGTTACTATTAGAACATAGAAAGTCTATAAACAGAAAGCTCATGAGTTTTCTAAATAGATTTGAATCAACAGTAACAAAGGTTCTCTCCCTAATATATTATGTTCTCTTTAATGTCTTCTTAATAACTTATGTTCTTTTTAATGGTTTTTTTCTTTTTATTATTTGTTTTCGTTTTATTTTTATAACATATCCTGGTTATATTCCTATATTTTGATAATTTGGATTTAATTTATTTATTTTCTTTTTTGACAACATAACATTAAGTAGACCAAGTAATTTGTTTGTGTCATCCATATATTGAAGGGATGAACTATATTGGTTGGGTCATCCATATATTCCTTAAAAGGGAAATAATTTTTAAGGAAAAACTAAAATGCGCATTATGGGCATAACTTTTTGCATTTCGTTTGAAGGATGCGAAACATGTGTCTTCATCCCACGAACTAGATGTTTCCCATTACACGAAACATTTCATCCATTTTAGGGTTTTATTTCCATCAACAAATCATCGATCTCGATAAATTCTTCATCCATTAAGTCACATTCAAATGGTTCGTAATCCCTAAAATCATCAATGTTGACAAATTCTTACACATCGGACTCCAATTTTCCGATAGCGAATTGGGTATTCAAGGCTAGATCAATGAAATGGAAAAGTACATCATCGACTCCTCAATCGAAAGACAAATCTCCAGAAATTGGAATATCAAAAGCTAGAGTTGCAAAATCGAGAGCCGTTAAACAACTTAAACAGCAATACATCAATGAAGAAGAATTACAAAACACCGGGGTTCAAGGACTTTTATTATGGCTTCGATGGTATCAGATCTTGTTGAAATGTTGTTTTCTAAGTTTAAATTTTTCATCGAAAAACAACATACGTGAATTACAAAGCATTATAATTGTCAGACATAGCATTTTCCATTTTAACATAATAAAGTGTATTAAATATGCTTGAAGGAGATTAATAAATCATTTGATTTATTAGAATTATAGTAGCATATTATGGACAGTGAGTTTGAAAAATATTATGATAGTTCAATGTGCCAAAGGTACATTGCAAAGAATTATGCATGAATTTTTCTTTTCAAAATGGAATTATTACGTACCGTTTTGGTTACGAAGCTCGATAAGTAGATTACTTTGTGCAAACCAATACTTAAGAAAGAGTTGTAAGTGCAATGGCTAGTAGGTATTGTCAGGGATGCAGAGTGGATCTTTAGGAAAATCTAACACTAGAGGGGGGTGAATAGTTTTTCCATGGAATTTAAGAAAATCTAAAACTAATATGATCTACTATATGAGTAACACACAACAGAGATAATCAAACACAGAATCAAACACAAAAAAATGCAAAAAATGAAAGAACACACTGGATTTTATACATGTTCGGATTGCTCCTACGTCAAGTCCCATACAACGCTGGATTGCACAGTGTTTTATTACTATATCAAAATCTTAGTACAATCCCCTTGATTTGACGGCTACATGGTTAACGCTGTTTCCAACACCCTTGATTTCCCTGCTACAAGGTTAACACCGTTTCCTTGATTTCATGGCTACAAGGAACACACTGTTTCCAAACAATGCCAAATGATTACAACAGCCCTATACTCTTCAATAGCACTTCAGTTCATAGAGTAATGAGTAGAGAGTGAGAAGAGAAGAAGTTTTATGTATTTAGAATAGAAATGGTCAGAGTATAAGTGTAGAAAACATAAAAATATGAAGTAATAATGAAGGAATGAAAATGGATGAAGATGGAGAAGAAGAATAGTTAAAAAATTCGAAATCAACCCCTATTTATAAGATTTAAAGGTTGCAATGCTTTTGTAACGTTACAAATGGTGAAAAGACACTTCCTTTCAAAATTGCAAATATGACAGTTTTATGTCGACATCCCCACATATGTATGTCGGCGTATGTGTTTGTAAATTTGAAATTTGAATATTTTTCGAGTGTTTTAATATATATATATAACTCTGGAAATTCTTGAATTAAAACATAGTGATATAAATATGTATTATAAAGTAGAAAATCATATGAAATCACAAATATAAACTATATAAACATATTTATAAAATTATATAGTTTAAAACTATATAAATATATATAAACTTTAAAACTTAATTTTAAAATCAAAAGTAAGGTAGAAAAACTTAATTAGAATTTTGAAAATAGATTTTGAAATAGACTTTGAAATTTGAAGATTAGGATTTGAAAAATAGAATTTGAATTTGAACTCGAAGTGTTATTCATAATCTTACATAAACTAGACTTAATTACTTTATTTATCTTGAACTCTTGATTTCTTAATTACTCATAAGTCTTGAATCTGCTCTGAATTTTGAATCTCTTGAATCTCTAAAATTCTAAAACTGTACAATCTTTAGTTTTAAATCATGTATGCAAATTCTGCATATATGTATATATATATATATATATTCTAGATAGAGATGCTAGTACATATTTTATAATCAATTAATATTGAAATAAGCTTGATGTCATCAAAACTCCATTCTCCAACAATCTCCCCCTTTTTGATGATGACAACCTTAGTTCATAGAGTATTCATACATGTTCATATCTATTGATGTTGATCCTTCTAATATCCCCCTATCAATATGAATCCTATATACTCTACTTAAACTAAGTCTATATTTTATAATTTATCACCCTTTGGAATTATCAAAAGAAAATTCTGAAAATACCCCCCCTAAATCCTATATATATATATATCTATATAATTCCTATAAAGTCAATTACTTCCCCTAAATTCATGGCTATATAATAATCAATACTAGGTGTATAATCAATCCAAATATCATAAATATATATGTTTTGAGTCATATATACAAGCAAGCAAACAAATCTAAGTAATGTTTACATATATTTTAAAATATACATGTTTCATGTAAAGACCCGCAAATTCCCGCCCTTTGAATCGACCATAAACCACACAGGTCTGACCCAAAAGGTGAAAATCTACGAATACTTTAACTTTGGGCATACAACACATCAGAACAAAAACACAGACTTTTATAACATCAATAATAAATGTTACATCAGAGTACGAAATATATCAGAGTACATTGGAATATAATTACAGCGGAAGAATAAATTACAATAAATGAATACATTGCAGCGGAACTAATCTCGGTGGAAGGCTATCAACACTATGGCCACAGCTTCAATCTTCAATCCAGGATCTTGTTTTATCTATCTGTCAAATAAGCTACTCGACTGCCCGTGTGGAAAGAGGGCACCCGAGTTTGCAAAGTGAAACAAACTACAGGTCAGTCGTGGGACTGGTGTGAGAATTCTACTTAACCTATATAATATAATAAGGCTAATCACAGGACCACGCCACTTTCGCGGAACGGGTTTTCTCCTATGGATTGCCAGTGCATGACTAAGGTAAAACGTCAAAATAACGCAATGCTTTTTAGAAAAATGAAACCATTATAAGACCCAAGTCCCATCACACAATGCAACGCAAACCGGAGGATAGGGTTTTACCTTATAATGATCAAACAATGCTTGATACGAGAAACACGGTATTACATAATAATAGTGTGCAACCAATTTGAAATACATCAAAGTAAATATATCAATCCTAGACGGCATGAGTGCCCCATCCCACTATGTCGCCATATATAGGTATACAATCAAAACCGCGTGATGTCGTATCGGAAATTTGGGTTTCCATCTGAGTCAAGGCTAGGGAGGAGATCCTTACCGATTCGAGACACTCTAGCAATGCCCCAGGATTGGTACTCTGTCCAACCCTTGGATCCTGCAGGGCCGGTCCACACTTGCTTTTGTGGATTGGTTATGCCTGAACACACGCTTCCCGGTCCTTTTGGACCTATACTACGGCCAGTAGCGACCGCATAAACCGAGGCCTCGAAAAATCCAACAACCACAATGAATAAATGCCAGCGCTGGTAGGTCCCTGGCACCACTCTAGCTAGAAAGAAACGTGTGCACTCCCTGCGTTCCCTTCTCCCGTTTTAGACTCTACCGGTGTGTGAGGCTCGCGAAGTCACGATATACACAAAGCTATGCCTAAATAGACTGTGCTTTGATCATCAACCACAAGGCCTGCTTTTCAACAAAGCCTTGATCAATTGCATCTTAGCATGCCACATTGTCAGACTCTACCATATCATTGATCATCTACCAATATATATATAACCTCCAAGCTCATACGTCTTAGAGAAGGGTGTTAAACACCAAACAGAAATATATAATTAGTAGCGTTCAAAAATACAGTAGAAAAGAATACAATGTCAGACACGCAATCCATTTACAAGTCCGCTCTGGGTCTGAGCGAAACATCGTGTCCGTCGATCTCCAAATGCGTTTGGACGATCATTACCAAATACCTTGCCTTGGAAGGCCAATCCCAATTCAAGATACTAGTCATCATCATCCCAACGATGTGAAAATCTTCGGTCTTCAATCATCGTCTTCGTCTTCGACTCTTGATCGTCGTGTTGATTATTCAGAATGGGTTAAACCCGGTCTTTCTGAATAACTTGCGTAATTTGGGATTAAAAACAAATATTGGAAAATCACACATTTCATCACATCCCAACTCAGAATATTCTTTTTAATAAGATATTCAATTTAAAAGATTCTCATTAATTTTATCAAGGATAAATATTTAAAACAAAATCTATAAATCAATTTCTAAAAATATGGAATTCCACAGAAATCCAATCAATACATAATCGATATAGATTTCTGTATCAGACTAATAGTATAAATGGAATAACGGCAAAGCCTCTTAAATTCCATATATAATATCGGTTTTCTTTTACAGAAGCCCATCTCAATTATTACCAATAGAATTTCCACTTAATTCCTATTTAATATATTAGTTGAAAAACTTGATTTATAGAAAATGTCTTTTTAATTCTATAAAATAGATTTATAAGTTCCAAATAATAATTTCAATGCAAATTGGATTAAAGGATAGATGTCGTTTAAAACATCGTCCACGGTAAACCCACTTCACATCTCAATTTATTTCATATCACAAAATATAATTGCAAACGCTAGTAACCCCTTTAAAAACATATTTTAAAATAATCATAAAAATATTCTTTATATAAAAGATTCTAAATGAGAAGTATTCTTTATTTTACAAATCTTTATCTTTTACAAATATTCCTTGTTTTAACATATACTTAATTAAAAATCTATATTTTTTTAAAATATGTATACTTTATATAAAAAGGATTTCTAATGTAAAAATAGTCTTATTTAAAAGAACACTTGAATCGAAATGCGACTCAAACATTTACCATATAATTTGGATTATATGGATTTCACACACATCATATATATTGCAATAACAGTATAATCATCAAGTCATCCATTACATCCAAAGTGTAATTTCCACTGTGTAAGCGTTAAAATTAAATAATAATGCTCATCACAGCCTGTCGATCTAACGATCAACATACAACTAAATATTGGGATTAGTGTATGTAAATTTTCATCCCAACACCCGTGTGGGGTTTTCAACCAATCAAGCAAATGATAAACTAATTTGTGCACTTGGGCGATGTGTGAAAATTATCGTCCCAATCACATACACAAGTCGGGTAACTTGTGAATGGCAGTGTATTACACAATATATAACACGACGATATAAATGTCTCTTTTATTTATATTCCTTTTATTGCCTATAAACGGTCAATAAAAATGTGATCTTTATTTCTATACTTTTTACTGTAATTTACATTTTTTACCAAAATGTCCTTTTTATTCTAACTTACATTTTGAATGTAATTTTCTTTTTCTTTTTTTTTTACATCAAAATGTAAATGTTCCCTTTTTCATTGTTTATTATTAACAACAAAAATCTCGTCTTCTATATTTATTCTTTTCAATGAAAGCAATTTTACATAGAATTGTAATTCTTTAATTTTATGCTTTTTATTGTCTCTAGAAAGACAATAAAATGTAACACAAAAATATATTCTTTTTATTGCATCTAAAATGATGATAAAAATGTAACATTATCGTTGCTATTTTTATCGCATCAAAAATGCCGATAAAAATGAATCACTAACATTGTCTATTTTTATCGCACCAAAGATGTCGATAAAAAAAAATGAATCACTAACAATTCTATTTTCACCGCATTCAAAATGCCGATAAAATATACAACATTAACAATTCTATTTTTACCGCATTCAAAATGACGATAAAATATTCAACATTAACAATTCTATTTTTACCGCATTCAAAATGACGATAAAATATTCAACATTAACAATTCTATGTTTACCGCATCCAAAATGACAATACAATATTCAACATAGCAAATCTATCATTTTAATGATTCTAAAATGACGGTGAAATATGACATTCCAAAATGTAACCAAAATGACATTTTTATTATTTGACTAAAAATGACATATTTTTATTCTAATATCATATTTGCTAACAAAACAATCTTTTATACTAATGTTAAATTTATAAAATAAAAATGTTCTTTTATTACAAAGATAACACTTTATAAAGAAGTGTTATTGAAAATCAAATCTTTTATATGTAAACATTATTACACAAAAATGTAATATTGGAAATCCAATCCTTTAAATGAAAACAATATTACTCAAAAATGTAATATTGAAAATCAAGTCTTTTAAATGAAAATATAACTACATTAAAAATGTAGTTTTTTATTCGGAAACAAATTACATAAAAATGCAACTTTGGAATCAATTCTTTTTATTTGTCTCTAATTTGACAAATAAAAATACATCTTTAAAATCTGTTCTTTTTTTTTTTATATATAGACAGTACTGCATAAAAATGTGTATTCTATTTTGTTGAAAATCTAGTTCAACAAACAACATAAAAATGTTTATTCAAAATTTTGCTGAAAAACTAGTTCAACAAGATAACACAAAAATTGTTAACCTGGTGCAATCCTTATTAAATAACAAAATTTGTCTTTTTTTTTTTTTTTCTCATTCTTTTTATGAAATCAAAATAATGATTTCATTCTAATCCTTTTATGCAATCAAAATATTCATTTTGTTCTAAGCCTATAGTGTAGATTCACATTTTAATTACATATAAAAATGTAATTTCTATCATACGGTTCTATTTCATATGTATAAGTTACAGGGAAAAATATAATTTTTATTACACGATGTAAATTCATATATAAACAACATATAAAAGTGTTATTTTTATTTAACTTCCTAATTTACATCTAAATAACATATAAAAACGAAAATTTATTCAGGCGGTGTAAATTCATATATAAATTACATAATAAAATGTAATTTCATTCTCTGATTACACACAAAAATTGTAATCCTTTATTCTTTTCTTTGAATACATATAAAAATGTATTTTTCTATTATTTTCTTTGAATATAAGATTTTTTTGTAATGTTAACATAATTTGCTCAGTCAAAATATGAACATTTGTCTAGTATTCTATTTCACATTAAAAAGTAGATTTTTAATGTTAGCATATACTGCTTGTAAAAAAAAATATGATCATTTTTCTAATACATTCTCAATATACAAAAATGTCCATCTTGTTTCCTTTATTTCAAAGTGACAGAAATATCCTTTAAATTTCCTTTACACAAGATGTTAACAAAATGTGAAATTTGGTTATTATCCTTTTTATATTAACAATTTGTGAATTTCGTTATAATCCTTTTAATATTAACAATTTGTGAATTCTGTCCTTAATAATCAAATTTACAAAAAAAATGTTAATCTCTTTTCATTTAACAAAATACGATAAATATGTTAATTTGTTTCATTTAACAAAATACGTAAATTTTTGTTCGAACCAAAATAATTTATTCCATCAACAGATCAGTTCAACAAGATTCATCAACACAAAACAAATCATGAATAACAACACATAGAATTCAGCAACGACAACAATCATGATTATAAATTTTAATTATATAAAAATAATAATAGAATTCTCACCAAGATTTGAAGCGGACCTAAAATTCTAACAGGTTCAAAATCTGTTCTAGTCTGCTCCATGAGGTAGAGTTTTCTGAAACGAATCCAACGCGACTGATTTCGCGAAATTCTGACGCTGTTTGAGAGAGATACGGTTATTCAAAGATTCGATTATATTAATTAATAATTAAATTATATAATTAAACTAATTACATTGGTTAACAAAAACAAGGCCGCCATCTCTGTCTTCTTCGTTCCAGTTACAGGCCGAAGCTTTTTCCATACGTTCAAAACTAGGGTTGCATCTAGTTTCCAATTCAAGCAACCTGAGTTCGATCGGGATATGCTGCTGCGAAGAGGACGGAAAGGAGCATGCGTGGGACCCGGAATGGTGCAACTCGGCTGAGCAAAAGGGGAGGCCGATGGGTTTATACGGCGGCGGTTTGGGTTCGGCTTACGGGGTGATGGTGGCTCCAGGTACGATCCAACCGTATGGAATTGGAGAGGAGGAGAAGCTCTTTGATTTGGGGTTGGAGTTGGATTTTAATACGAAGAGGAGAGGGAGATATTGGGTGGAGAAGTTTCGGCCATTGGAGTATGGGGACGGCGGCTGGAGAAAAGAGATGATGAATAGTGTTTTGTAATTTAGGTTTTTCCATTCTTTTTATAATATTTTAATGTAATTATTGCAAATAAATCCATATCTTTCAAACTAAACCATTTTCAGTCCAACTGAAGTCTACCCTACCCAATAGCCCCCGTTCCGGATCCAATAGGCTAGGTGTCGTCGGCCCAATCGGTCGTCTCAGCCCACTTTTATTTAATTTAATATATGAATCATTTATTTAATTAATTCAGTCTTACAATTAAATTCACCGGGGCTACATATGACCTCAGAAAATTCTAAAAAAATATTTTTAGCTTTCTTATGACGATACGAATACAACAAAATTATTTTCGTCAAATTCTGAGACTGTTTGAAAAATGGCTATTTTTAAGGCGTTTAAATTTAACTGTAAATAGTCAAAACACATTTTATTTCGCCACGCTCACATATTAATTCGAAAAATTCTGAAAATTGAAACCTAGCAATAATTTGACATTCCGGTTCCAACAAAAGCGGTTTCATCGAAAACGGAGGTCGTTTGAAAAATGATTATTTTTAAGGCCAATATATTTAATATTAAAAATACATTTTTAAACAAATAATTTTTGAAACTCAAAATATATAAGGGTTTACTGTTTTTCAATGTAGAAACATCATTCCGAACTCAATGGAAGTGGTTTCGAGTCCAAATTCCTATATATGTGAAAAGTAGCCTTTCGGGCCCTATATATTCTACAGCGACCTTTCTAAAAATTGAATTGGCCATAACTTTTGATTTCCGTTATGAAATTTCGATTTTTCAGATTCGTTAGAAAGATATTTTTAAATAGATTCTAATATTTTTGGTTTCACTAAAATTCGTTAAATTTTGCATCCTGTACGGTCGGTCAAAGTTCAAGTTTGACTTTTCAAACTACCGCGTTATTTCTAACTCTTTTGTTAATTAAAATTAAATCATTCATTCTAACTTCGATTTAAATCAAATTTGTGATCACTATTATTTAAATAAATTATTTTATATTGTCAAAACTCATTAAAATTTTCTAAAATAAAATTTTAAATTGGTCCTGATTTTTGCGGGTTGTTACAATCGCCCCCACTTAAAAACTTTTCGTCCTCGAAAAGGAACGTAGCTAAAAATTGTAAAATTAACTATCTCAATTTTAATTTTTAATGGTTAATTATCTTTTCAAAATATATATAAAAATTATATTTATAAAAATCATATTTCAAAGAATAGATTATAAATATCAAAAATACGTTAATTATAAATTTGTAACTCTTAACTCGTTCTAGGGCATTACTAACCCCATCTCTAACGAGCTCACTCATTCTAGGATACTGCTGATCCTATCTCTAATGAGTATTCTTATTGGATATTACTGATCCAATCTCTGATGAGTCTTCCGTTCAGTTCTAACGAGTTGTACCCCAAAGATTTGAGCTAACCTAAGCTCTGATACCAACTGTAAAGACCCGCAAATTCCCGCCCTTTGAATCGACCATAAACCACACAGGTCTGACCCAAAAGGTGAAAATCTACGAATACTTTAACTTTGGGCATACAACACATCAGAACAAAAACACAGACTTTTATAACATCAATAATAAATGTTACATCAGAGTACGAAATATATCAGAGTACATTGGAATATAATTACAGCGGAAGAATAAATTACAATAAATGAATACATTGCAGCGGAACTAATCTCGGTGGAAGGCTATCAACACTATGGCCACAGCTTCAATCTTCAATCCAGGATCTTGTTTTATCTATCTGTCAAATAAGCTACTCGACTGCCCGTGTGGAAAGAGGGCACCCGAGTTTGCAAAGTGAAACAAACTACAGGTCAGTCGTGGGACTGGTGTGAGAATTCTACTTAACCTATATAATATAATAAGGCTAATCACAGGACCACGCCACTTTCGCGGAACGGGTTTTCTCCTATGGATTGCCAGTGCATGACTAAGGTAAAACGTCAAAATAACGCAATGCTTTTTAGAAAAATGAAACCATTATAAGACCCAAGTCCCATCACACAATGCAACGCAAACCGGAGGATAGGGTTTTACCTTATAATGATCAAACAATGCTTGATACGAGAAACACGGTATTACATAATAATAGTGTGCAACCAATTTGAAATACATCAAAGTAAATATATCAATCCTAGACGGCATGAGTGCCCCATCCCACTATGTCGCCATATATAGGTATACAATCAAAACCGCGTGATGTCGTATCGGAAATTTGGGTTTCCATCTGAGTCAAGGCTAGGGAGGAGATCCTTACCGATTCGAGACACTCTAGCAATGCCCCAGGATTGATACTCTGTCCAACCCTTGGATCCTGCAGGGCCGGTCCACACTTGCTTTTGTGGATTGGTTATGCCTGAACACACGCTTCCCGGTCCTTTTGGACCTATACTACGGCCAGTAGCGACCGCATAAACCGAGGCCTCGAAAAATCCAACAACCACAATGAATAAATGCCAGCGCTGGTAGGTCCCTGGCACCACTCTAGCTAGAAAGAAACGTGTGCACTCCCTGCGTTCCCTTCTCCCGTTTTAGACTCTACCGGTGTGTGAGGCTCGCGAAGTCACGATATACACAAAGCTATGCCTAAATAGACTGTGCTTTGATCATCAACCACAAGGCCTGCTTTTCAACAAAGCCTTGATCAATTGCATCTTAGCATGCCACATTGTCAGACTCTACCATATCATTGATCATCTACCAATATATATATAACCTCCAAGCTCATACGTCTTAGAGAAGGGTGTTAAACACCAAACAGAAATATATAATTAGTAGCGTTCAAAAATACAGTAGAAAAGAATACAATGTCAGACACGCAATCCATTTACAAGTCCGCTCTGGGTCTGAGCGAAACATCGTGTCCGTCGATCTCCAAATGCGTTTGGACGATCATTACCAAATACCTTGCCTTGGAAGGCCAATCCCAATTCAAGATACTAGTCATCATCATCCCAACGATGTGAAAATCTTCGGTCTTCAATCATCGTCTTCGTCTTCGACCCTTGATCGTCGTGTTGATTATTCAGAA
Source organism: Allium sativum (assembly GCA_030737875.1). NCBI lineage: Eukaryota > Viridiplantae > Streptophyta > Magnoliopsida > Asparagales > Amaryllidaceae > Allium > Allium sativum. The sequence continues at coordinate 740,116,660 of CM060916.1, read as the reverse complement.
TGGGTTAAACCCGGTCTTTCTGAATAACTTGCGTAATTTGGGATTAAAAACAAATATTGGAAAATCACACATTTCATCACATCCCAACTCAGAATATTCTTTTTAATAAGATATTCAATTTAAAAGATTCTCATTAATTTTATCAAGGATAAATATTTAAAACAAAATCTATAAATCAATTTCTAAAAATATGGAATTCCACAGAAATCCAATCAATACATAATCGATATAGATTTCTGTATCAGACTAATAGTATAAATGGAATAACGGCAAAGCCTCTTAAATTCCATATATAATATCGGTTTTCTTTTACAGAAGCCCATCTCAATTATTACCAATAGAATTTCCACTTAATTCCTATTTAATATATTAGTTGAAAAACTTGATTTATAGAAAATGTCTTTTTAATTCTATAAAATAGATTTATAAGTTCCAAATAATAATTTCAATGCAAATTGGATTAAAGGATAGATGTCGTTTAAAACATCGTCCACGGTAAACCCACTTCACATCTCAATTTATTTCATATCACAAAATATAATTGCAAACGTTAGTAACCCCTTTAAAAACATATTTTAAAATAATCATAAAAATATTCTTTATATAAAAGATTCTAAATGAGAAGTATTCTTTATTTTACAAATCTTTATCTTTTACAAATATTCCTTGTTTTAACATATACTTAATTAAAAATCTATATTTTTTTAAAATATGTATACTTTATATAAAAAGGATTTCTAATGTAAAAATAGTCTTATTTAAAAGAACACTTGAATCGAAATGCGACTCAAACATTTACCATATAATTTGGATTATATGGATTTCACACACATCATATATATTGCAATAACAGTATAATCATCAAGTCATCCATTACATCCAAAGTGTAATTTCCACTGTGTAAGCGTTAAAATTAAATAATAATGCTCATCACAGCCTGTCGATCTAACGATCAACATACAACTAAATATTGGGATTAGTGTATGTAAATTTTCATCCCAACACCCGTGTGGGGTTTTCAACCAATCAAGCAAATGATAAACTAATTTGTGCACTTGGGCGATGTGTGAAAATTATCGTCCCAATCACATACACAAGTCGGGTAACTTGTGAATGGCAGTGTATTACACAATATATAACACGACGATATAAATGTTTCTTTTATTTATATTCCTTTTATTGCCTATAAATGGTCAATAAAAATGTGATCTTTATTTCTATACTTTTTACTGTAATTTACATTTTTTACCAAAATGTCCTTTTTATTCTAACTTACATTTTGAATGTAATTTTCTTTTTCTTTTTTTTTTACATCAAAATGTAAATGTTCCCTTTTTCATTGTTTATTATTAACAACAAAAATCTCGTCTTCTATATTTATTCTTTTCAATGAAAGCAATTTTACATAGAACTGTAATTCTTTAATTTTATGCTTTTTATTGTCTCTAGAAAGACAATAAAATGTAACACAAAAATATATTCTTTTTATTGCATCTAAAATGATGATAAAAATGTAACATTATCGTTGCTATTTTTATCGCATCAAAAATGCCGATAAAAATGAATCACTAACATTGTCTATTTTTATCGCACCAAAGATGTCGATAAAAAAAAAATGAATCACTAACAATTCTATTTTCACCGCATTCAAAATGCCGATAAAATATACAACATTAACAATTCTATTTTTACCGCATTCAAAATGACGATAAAATATTCAACATTAACAATTCTATTTTTACCGCATTCAAAATGACGATAAAATATTCAACATTAACAATTCTATGCTTACCGCATCCAAAATGACAATACAATATTCAACATAGCAAATCTATCATTTTAATGATTCTAAAATGACGGTGAAATATGACATTCCAAAATGTAACCAAAATGACATTTTTATTATTTGACTAAAAATGACATATTTTTATTCTAATATCATATTTGCTAACAAAACAATCTTTTATACTAATGTTAAATTTATAAAATAAAAATGTTCTTTTATTACAAAGATAACACTTTATAAAGAAGTGTTATTGAAAATCAAATCTTTTATATGTAAACATTATTACACAAAAATGTAATATTGGAAATCCAATCCTTTAAATGAAAACAATATTACTCAAAAATGTAATATTGAAAATCAAGTCTTTTAAATGAAAATATAACTACATTAAAAATGTAGTTTTTTATTCGGAAACAAATTACATAAAAATGCAACTTTGGAATCAATTCTTTTTATTTGTCTCTAATTTGACAAATAAAAATACATCTTTAAAATCTGTTCTTTTTTTTTTTTTATATAGACAGTACTGCATAAAAATGTGTATTCTATTTTGTTGAAAATCTAGTTCAACAAACAACATAAAAATGTTTATTCAAAATTTTGCTGAAAAACTAGTTCAACAAGATAACACAAAAATTGTTAACCTGGTGCAATCCTTATTAAATAACAAAATTTGTCTTTTTTTTTTTCTCATTCTTTTTATGAAATCAAAATAATGATTTCATTCTAATCCTTTTATGCAATCAAAATATTCATTTTGTTCTAAGCCTACAGTGTAGATTCACATTTTAATTACATATAAAAATGTAATTTCTATCATACGGTTCTATTTCATATGTATAAGTTACAGGGAAAAATATAATTTTTATTACACGATGTAAATTCATATATAAACAACATATAAAAATGTTATTTTTATTTAACTTCCTAATTTACATCTAAATAACATATAAAAACGAAAATTTATTCAGGCGGTGTAAATTCATATATAAATTACATAATAAAATGTAATTTCATTCTCTGATTACACACAAAAATTGTAATCCTTTATTCTTTTCTTTGAATACATATAAAAATGTATTTTTCTATTATTTTCTTTGAATATAAGATTTTTTTGTAATGTTAACATAATTTGCTCAGTCAAAATATGAACATTTGTCTAGTATTCTATTTCACATTAAAAAGTAGATTTTTAATGTTAGCATATACTGCTTGTAAAAAAAAATATGATCATTTTTCTAATACATTCTCAATATACAAAAATGTCCATCTTGTTTCCTTTATTTCAAAGTGACAGAAATATCCTTTAAATTTCCTTTACACAAGATGTTAACAAAATGTGAAATTTGGTTATTATCCTTTTTATATTAACAATTTGTGAATTTCGTTATAATCCTTTTAATATTAACAATTTGTGAATTCTGTCCTTAATAATCAAATTTACAAAAAAAATGTTAATCTCTTTTCATTTAACAAAATACGATAAATATGTTAATTTGTTTCATTTAACAAAATACGTAAATTTTTGTTCGAACCAAAATAATTTATTCCATCAACAGATCAGTTCAACAAGATTCATCAACACAAAACAAATCATGAATAACAACACATAGAATTCAGCAACGACAACAACCATGATTATAAATTTTAATTATATAAAAATAATAATAGAATTCTCACCAAGATTTGAAGCGGACCTAAAATTCTAACAGGTTCAAAATCTGTTCTAGTCTGCTCCATGAGGTAGAGTTTTCTGAAACGAATCCAACGCGACTGATTTCGCGAAATTCTGACGCTGTTTGAGAGAGATACGGTTATTCAAAGATTCGATTATATTAATTAATAATTAAATTATATAATTAAACTAATTACATTGGTTAACAAAAACAAGGCCGCCATCTCTGTCTTCTTCGTTCCAGTTACAGGCCGAAGCTTTTTCCATACGTTCAAAACTAGGGTTGCATCTAGTTTCCAATTCAAGCAACCTGAGTTCGATCGGGATATGCTGCTGCGAAGAGGACGGAAAGGAGCACGCGTGGGACCCGGAATGGTGCAACTCGGCTGAGCAAAAGGGGAGGCCGATGGGTTTATACGGCGGCGGTTTGGGTTCGACTTACGGGGTGATGGTGGCTCCAGGTACGATCCAACCGTATGGAATTGGAGAGGAGGAGAAGCTCTTTGATTTGGGGTTGGAGTTGGATTTTAATACGAAGAGGAGAGGGAGATATTGGGTGGAGAAGTTTCGGCCATTGGAGTATGGGGACGGCGGCTGGAGAAAAGAGATGATGAATAGTGTTTTGTAATTTAGGTTTTTCCATTCTTTTTATAATATTTTAATGTAATTATTGCAAATAAATCCATATCTTTCAAACTAAACCATTTTCAGTCCAACTGAAGTCTACCCTACCCAATAGCCCCCGTTCCGGATCCAATAGGCTAGGTGTCGTCGGCCCAATCGGTCGTCTCAGCCCACTTTTATTTAATTTAATATATGAATCATTTATTTAATTAATTCAGTCTTACAATTAAATTCACCGGGGCTACATATGACCTCAGAAAATTCTAAAAAAATATTTTTAGCTTTCTTATGACGATACGAATACAACAAAATTATTTTCGTCAAATTCTGAGACTGTTTGAAAAATGGCTATTTTTAAGGCGTTTAAATTTAACTGTAAATAGTCAAAACACATTTTATTTCGCCACGCTCACATATTAATTCGAAAAATTCTGAAAATTGAAACCTAGCAATAATTTGACATTCCGGTTCCAACAAAAGCGGTTTCATCGAAAACGGAGGTCGTTTGAAAAATGATTATTTTTAAGGCCAATATATTTAATATTAAAAATACATTTTTAAACAAATAATTTTTGAAACTCAAAATATATAAGGGTTTACTGTTTTTCAATGTAGAAACATCATTCCGAACTCAATGGAAGTGGTTTCGAGTCCAAATTCCTATATATGTGAAAAGTAGCCTTTCGGGCCCTATATATTCTACAGCGACCTTTCTAAAAATTGAATTGGCCATAACTTTTGATTTCCGTTATGAAATTTCGATTTTTCAGATTCGTTAGAAAGATATTTTTAAATAGATTCTAATATTTTTGGTTTCACTAAAATTCGTTAAATTTTGCATCGTGTACGGTCGGTCAAAGTTCAAGTTTGACTTTTCAAACTACCGCGTTATTTCTAACTCTTTTGTTAATTAAAATTAAATCATTCATTCTAACTTCGATTTAAATCAAATTTGTGATCACTATTATTTAAATAAATTATTTTATATTGTCAAAACTCATTAAAATTTTCTAAAATAAAATTTTAAATTGGTCCTGATTTTTGCGGGTTGTTACATTTCAAGTCAAGCAATTCAAACCAATCAATAGATAAGTTCAATCAAATTCAAACAAATCAAACCAATCAAATCATACCAAACAATCAAACGTTTCTTAGAACTTCTACCCAACCTTTTTCTCTAAAGATAGGATCCTTCTTGATGACCTCCCAATCTTCATCTTCTTTTGTCGGTGGTGCCTTAGCGAGATTGTTATCTTCATCTCTAAAAAGAGAGGAGATTAGTCAATGGATGGCATCAAAGTGCTTCTCTTATTGTTCAAACATCTTTATTTGGTTAATTCAAGATGATCCTGGTTTCGTAGTATTATAGAAAGAATGTTCTTGAAAGAATTCAATGTCTCTACAATATATTCACTTAAGTTATGAATTGGATTTGCCATAGTTTTGATAAGAACTGAATAGAAAAGAAGGAGAAATAATATAAAATCAATTTTGTATCTTTTATTCTTATATTATATTTATTTAATTCTAAAGTTTTCTCAGTAACTTGAAGAAGATAAAAATCCATTGATTACTTCTTAAAAAGAAAATACATACAACTAATTAAGACACACTTAAATACGAGATTCGAAACCAAATACTAAAGATAACTTAAACTAGATAGGCTAATTTTCAATGGATGATGAGGAGGACGATGAGATTCCATGTTTTCTTCCTATCTTGCTCATGAACTTAGTCATTTTGGAAAAACTCATTTTGAGTTTCTTTTTATTTTTGTTTTCACTTGATTTTGAAAAATCATCTCTTTGGAAATGGTTCTAGTGTTAATTGGGCAATCAACACTTTCCAAAGTAGTTTCTTCTTCTTCGATTCCCATAGGTTCTTGTTCCTGTTGCATTCGAGCTTGTTTGTTTTTGAATGTCTCATAAGGTTTGAAAGTGAGTGGAATTTGCATAAGGGGTATGTTTATGGAATCAAACACCCTCCTTTTCACAAATTCTTTTCCATGAAGATCAACTCCAAAATATTTGAAAATACGAGGGAGATAAACTCCATAATAAAGAGTGTTCTTTCTTGTTGATGTTTCTATGGGCTTGAATTCTCTTAAAATCTTGTCGGCCCAATTGATGTTATATCCACCAATAATAGCAAATAGTGCTTTCTGGACCTTGAGAGTTGGGTTGTTAAAATTTCCAGAATGAGGAGTTTGTATATGTTGAACGAGAAGGTTTACGATTCTTGTTTTTAGGCCCAAAAAAAGCAATTTTTGAATTCCATGTGAGCAGTACTTTTAAATATGTTGTGATAAGTTTCTAAATCGGTCTCATCAGTTTTGACATTCGAAAAATCCGAGACTATGCTTTTACAATTTAAGATATTGCCCAAGATTTCACAATCCATAACAATTTGAGTCCCTTTGACACTACTCCAAATTTGATCTTCATTTCCTTCGTAAAAGCCACGATTAAGATTCGCACAGAACATTTTGACAAGCTTCGGGTAACACACTTCATCATCACCCCACGAGTCAATCAAGCTCAATATTTCGTTGTGATTGAAAAGAGAGATAAGATCGTAGGATGGAAAGTCTCCAAAGATGGCATAAGCACCCGTATTGACTTTTGCATTTGCTATATTATAACGACCCGCATTCTACGCATCAAGGGATCGTAGAATATTTATTTCTTTTTCATGCGAAGTCGTATAACCATGTAACTTTGGGGGACGACTATTGGGGTCATTTCCCATGTTCATGATTTTTGCCGATTTTTAAATGACCGTTTTACCCCTAGCTGATCTTGTTTTGGTTATAACTTTTGGCTGGTAAGGAGTTTTGATCTGAAACCACTTCCATTAGATCCAGATAATGGTTTACCTTTCCGTAGAGTGGTCATAATAGCCAAACGGACTCAACGTTTGGGAGATATGGCTGAAACAAGGTTTAGAAGGTGAAAAACAGCTTAACCGGACCTAATTAGGGTGATTAGCAAGAGGGCCCATAACCCATTTCAGGATTAGGGTTACGGGGAAGCTGAGAACAGTAGGAAAACGATTTTTATTTCATTTTTCAACCGCCTAAAACATTTCTCTAACCCTAGCCATGGCCTTCACCTTCTAATTTCATCCCAAATTACTCCTAATCGCTTTCTAATTGAAGAATAAGCCAAGCTATGTCAAATTTAGGAGAAATAACACCGAATCATAGTTGGAGCTGCTATGTTGCATTAGAATTCAACTCAAAACAGATAATATTTCAGATCTATAGTTTGCTTGTGGCCAAGGTGGGTGATTAGCATTGCTTTTCACTAATTACGACTAATTAGGGGTGATTAGTGATAATTAGCGAAATTATGGCTCAGAAAAATCTGGAAAAATTTGTAAAATTATAAAATATTATTTTAGGGCTTTGATAAAAAATTGGGCTAATTTGGATAAGTTTTGCTGATTGTATGCTTAAACATGATTAAGGGGGATTAAGGAAAAACATGCGTTTTTGAGTTTGTTTGATTCATATAAACATGTTATGTTGTTGTTTTGCTGTTTATGGTTGATTATACATGTTGCTATGACTGTTTGGTATGTTTCATGATTGTTTAGTAAAGTTAGAATGGTTGAAAACGCCGTCATATGACGAGAATAGACGATACAAGCTTGCTGGAAATTCTGGAGCAATCCGGATCGGATCGGCTAAAGGGAACGGATCGGCTAGGGGATCGGGTCGGAAGAGTTGAACTGAATCGGATTGGGTTATGGCAAAAGGAAGGCCACCACTCGCATTGAGTTGGAGTTGGAATCGGATCGGAGCTTGGAATGGGATCGGATCCGACCAATTGGAGAACTAGAGGACCAAACCGAACCCAGGCAGGAGCACCAAACCGAACCGGTATCTGGAGATGGAGGAAAACCAAACCGAACTGACTTGAGGAGGAGCACTTTAAGGACTGAACCGAACTGAACCATGGAGTTTCACGACCAAACCGAGGCAATGACCACGAACCGAATCGAGTTCGAGCTCCCACTAATACGACGCGACTCTTCTTCTGAAGACCAATTCCAATTCGACCAAAACCCGAGATACAAAGGAAGTGCAAGTAGGAAGTAGAACTCATGATCCAGATGGGAACCAATGAGTTAACTTCATAGTTGGGCTTTGCTTCGGGACGTGTGCTAAGGGGTTATCGACGTCCATAACTTTGATTCAACACCAAGACGGATGTTAGGCTATGGATAAGTGCAGTGGGGGTAGTTATTACTCCATGGGGCAGAGTGATTGTAGCATGGCTATGATCCAGTGCAGTGAAGTCGTCATGACTTCATGGGGCAAAGTGGACATAACAAAGACTAGTGGCTGTGGATCAGTGTAGTGGAGTCGCTATGACTCCATGGGGCAGAGTGATCGTAGCAAAGATTTAGGTGATCAAAGTGGTGGATATCGTATTCTTTATGCACTGAGTGAGAGATGTGAGGATGGTTGCTATGTTTGATTGTTTGATATCACTATGACATGCACACCCCCACCCCTGTATCTTTACACCATATGTTAGTGTCACCTTAGAGTAGTGTACATATTGTTATGCTAACTCTTTGGTTGCAGGTCCAGGTTCGGTTATGGTTTAGTATACCTGTTATTGTTCTATTTTGCTACTTATTGCTCATACCAGACTTTTGTCTGACCCATAGTTTTATGTCTCTTCTTATTACTTTGGGTGCTCTTAAACGAGCAGACTAGAGACAGATTAGCTGGTTATGCACGAGTAGCTGATCCGCAAACGAGCAGGAGGCTTCCACGTATGATATATATAGATAGTCTCCCTGTGTCGCTGCCGGTCACTAGTTTGGGCATTAGTAGTGTACCTTTCCCATTTTGCTTTAAAGACAGTTTGAAAAGTTGTAATAATGATGATGTGGAACATAAGCTGTAACTTGAATTTTCCGTTGCTATCACGGTTTTGTTCTCAGCTTATGCACTGTCTCGCCTGTTTTATGTCAAGTATGTTATTATTATATTTTATTCCATGCACTGCGAGACATTCTACAGGTTCCTTGTTAGTTCAAATTCCCTTCTTTCCTTTCTTTGACAACCGTCCCGTGCTGGTCAGGCATACACACAACGCACTTTCATTTGAAATGTCAGCTGGTGCGGGGCGGGCCGTCACATTTGGTATCAAAGCTCTAGGTTGCGTAGTTAACCTAGCGAAGACACCAGAGAGAGATATTACGTATTTGAGAGTGCGTATTTGTGATATTTTGGTTTTCAAAAGCTATATATATATGCATACTATTAGTATATCTAAGGATGAAGTCTCACTGCACTGTCACCACTGAAGAGATGGTTAATCGTTTTCTCCTTACGGATTGAACGATGAGTCGATATATTCGAGGCACTAGTAGAGGAGCTAATAACGGGAATGCTCCTGATTTGAGGACAATGTTCACTGACTTCATGAGAGAGATGATGTGCAAGGAGCAGTTCCCAATGCTGCAAATGGTGGTGGTGCAACGGTGCAGGCGCCTAGAGCCGATTTCGCAAAGCTTGCAAGGATTACACTAGTCTTGGTGGGAAGTCGTTCCACGGAACAGAATCGGCTACAGAAATTCAGGATTGGTTGGATAGCTGTGAGCATATCTTCAATGACTTGGTATCAAGGACGCGACGAAGAGAAAGCAAGCATCCCGTCAGCTATAAGGATGGGCGATGAATTGGTGGAATGCTATTAAGGCGGCTACTCCAGAGGATCAACTTACATGGGATCAGTTTAAGGCCCGATTCAGTGAAAAGTTTATCCTAGCTGCTCAGAAGTCAGAGTTGTTTAGGAAGTTCTTGGAGCTTAAGCAGAATGGTAGGGCAGTCTCGGAGTATATTGCTGAGTTCGATACTTTATCGAAATATGGATTATCTCTTATCGACGCTCCCGAGAAGAAGAATGAAAAGTTCATAACAGGCTTAGATCAGTACTTGGGGGAAAGGCTTATAAACCATATCGATGAGACGTTTGAATCGATTGTGGGGAAAGCTTTGAGATCAAAGAGTCTATACCCTAATTCGAAGACTGAGGTTGCATTTGTAGAGGAGCCAAAACAACAAGCAAGCAGTGGAGGCAAGAATGGTTCTCAAAATAAGAGAAAATAGAATAAGACCAAGGATGGACAGAAGAAAAAGAATAAGAAAGATGTGGAGTGCTTTAGCTGTGGCAAGAAGGGCCATTATGCTAAAAATGTCGAGCAAAGCCAGTGGACAGGAAGTGCTTCAACTGCGGCCAAGTGGGACATCACAAGGATAAATGTCCGCAACCCCTTAAAGAGAGGCGAATTGTGAAAGCATATGCTCTTAATGTTGTTCCTACTTCGTCGAATGCCCCAACCGCAGTGGAGAAAGTAAAGAATGTCATCATTCAAGGTATGCTTTATGTTTATGATATTCCTATTCGAGTATTGTTTGATACCGGAGCTTCCCGATCCTTCATATCTAGTGACCTGGTAGATAGGTTGGGATTGGAACCCGAGATAGTCGATAGACCTTTAGCAGTGACGAACCCGATTAGTAGATCGACTAGCCTCTGCATGATTTGTTGTAATGTAATCTTATCGAGTCATGGATGTATGTTTGTTTGTGATTGCTTTGTTTTGGGCTTTACTGGGTTTGGCATTATTTTGGGAGTCGACTGACTCCAAAGGCACGGGGTGGTGGTAGACTGTGAGGGCTTTTTGATGACAGTTAGAGCGGATGATGGGCGGAGGGTAGTGTTTGGTGGTCTACCTAGTGATGGGGTAATAGCTAGTTTTCTAAATTCCCTCGACATCCTGCATGATGAGTTGTCAGATGTACCCGTGGCTGGCCAGTATCCGGATGTCTTCGAGGAAGTGACCGGACTTCCACCACACCGACAGATTGAGTTTCAGATTGATTTAGTGAAAGATGCCAAACCTATAGTGATGCCACTTCGTCGTATGGCGCCAAGGGAGTAGCGAGAGATCAGGGTGCAAGTAAGCGATCTTTTGAAGAAGGGATTTATCAGAAGAAATGTTTCTGAGTAGGGAGCACCAGTTGTGTTTGCTACCAAGGCAGATGGTTCCCTTCGATTGTGTGTGGACTACCGCGAGTTGAATAAGGTGTCGAGGAAGAATAAGTATCCTCTACCGCGGATATATGATTTGTTTGATCAGTTGAGTGCTCTCCCAGTTGGATCTCGCGACATGTTTTCATCAGCTCAGGGTGGAAGCTGAGAGTATAGCTAAAACGGACTTTCGGACGCCGTCTGGATTCTATGAGTGGTTGGTCATGACATTCGAGTTGATCAATGCACCAGCGCACCAGCATATTTTGTGGATCTTATGAATAGAGTATTCCGAGATCAATTGAATAAGTTTGTTCTTGTGTTCGTAGATGATATCTTGATTTATTTGAGGATAGAGGAAGAACACAAGGAACATTTAAGGATAGTAATGGAGGTATGGAGAAAACACCAATTGAAAGCAAAGTTTACTAAGTGTCACTTCTGGAGGAGGGAAATGAGATTCTTGGTCCATGTTGGTTCAGAGAATGGTATTGTCGTGGACCCTGCGAAGGTGGCTACGGTACAAGATTGGTCTATGCCCAAGAGTGCAACAGACGTAAGAAGTTTCTTAGGATTGGCTGGATATTATCGTAAGTTTATCCAAGACTTCTCCAAGATAGTGGCACCGTTGACTCGGTTGACCAAGAAAAACCAAGCTTTTGTTTGGGACGAAAAGTGCGAGAATGTATTTAAGAGCCTAAAGGAAAAGTTGACACGCGTGCCATTGTTAGTCATTCCTAAAGGGAATGAAGAGATGATGGTATACACAGATGCATGTGGTACCGGGCTAGGTGTTGTATTGATGCAAGGAGGTAGGGTTGTAGCTTATGCTAGTCGACAACTGAAACCGCACAAGAAAAGATATCCTACCCATGATTTGGAATTGGCAGCGATCGTGTTTGCATTGAATATGTGGAGACATTATCTCTTCGGAGAAAGATTCGAGTTGTTTACTGATCACAAGTCGTTAAAGTTCCTTTTCTCCCAGAAGGATCTAAATCTCCGACAACAGAGATGGTTAGAATTCTTGGCTTCCTATGATTTCGATATTGCGTACACACTAGGAAAGGGCAATGCGGTAACTAATGCATTGAGTAGGAGACATGCCAAATTAGGGGCTATGTTTCCAGAATGGAAGCAACTGGAGTATATCGCAGGGTACGATTTCAGACCAAAGTGTGAATTGGATCCAGAGATGCTAGCAAGTTTGACGATCAGACCCACTTTGATTGAGCGGATTGGTTCCAGTCAGAGGGACGATCCTAACCTATTGGAAATCATCTCCAAGTTAGAGATGGGAATCGACAAAGAGATGAACAAGTATGGGCTTGATCTAGACGGATACCTTAGAAAGAATGGTAGACTGGTTGTACCCAATGTCAATGGATTGAGAGATGAAGTGCTTAGAGAATGTCATCACTCAAAACTGACTATGCACCCCGTGGGTAATAAAATGTATCAAGACATGAAGCAAAACTACTACTGGGAAGGGATGAAAAGAGACGTTGGGAAGTTTATATCCAAGTGCATGAATTGCCAGTTAGTTAAAGCTGAGCAAAAGAAACCTAGTTGTTTGCTGCAACCATTGGAAATTCCAGAATGGAAATGGGAATAAATCTCAATGGATTTCATTGATGGGTTACCAAGGACTAGGTCGGGCCAGGATAGCATTTGGGTAATTGTGGACCGACTGACCAAGAGTGCAAGGTTTATACCCGTCAAGTTGAATAGAACATCAATTAAATTAGCAGAACTGTATATGAAGCGAGTAGTGAGATTTCACGAAGTACCTAAAAGCATTGTGAGTGACCGAGACCCGTTGTTTACTAGTGGGTTTTGGAAGAGCTTACAAGAGGCTCTAGGGTCAGAATTACATCTCAGTACCGCCTATCACCCTCAAACTGATGGTCAAACAGAGAGGGTAAATCGTATATTAGAAGATCTCTTGAGAGATTGCATATTGGATTTTGGTGGATCATGGGATGACCATTTTCATCTAGTAGAGTTTGCATATAATAATAGTTATCAATCCAGTATTGGTATGGCTCCATTTGAAGCTTTGTATGGAAGACCGTGCAACTCACCATCATGTTGGTTAGAAACCGGTGAGAAATTTATGTTTGGACTAGATGTGATAAGAGAAACTTTAGACAAGATTAAGATCATTTAACAATGAATGAAGGCTGCCCAAGATAGGCAGAAGAGTTATGTTGATAAGAGGAGAAGAGATTTAAAATTCTCCATTGGCGACTTGGTGTTTGTCAAGATCTCTCCATTAAAGAATGTTATTCGATTTGGAAGGAGAGGAAAGGTGGTACCAAGATTTGTTGGTCCATTCCCAATCCTTGAGCAAGTTGGGAATTTGGCATATAAAGTTAAATTACCAGAGAAGACGGCAGGAGTTCATAACGTATTTCATGTTTCCCAGTTAAGGAAATTTGTGCACGACCCCAATATGACTATTTCACCTGATCAGTTGGATGATATCGAGGTAGAAACCGAGGCGGTTGGGAACCGCAAGCCAATTCATATTGTCGAGCACGATACGAAGCAACTTCGAAGGAAATCGGTGAATTTGGTCAAAGTTCAATGGGGCGAGAATGAGAATGACTGTACTTGGGGGACAGAGGAGAGCATTAGGAAGACGTATCCAGAACTCTTTGCCTGGTAAGATTTTAATTGCAATTTAGTTTTCTGAATGCCAGGATAGACTTATTTTGTATGTTTGATTGTTGCGAATGGTTGGTAGGCATGCGGGATCCATTTACTCGTTTCTTAGTTAATGAATTCCGGGGGCGAAATTTCTTAAGCGAAGAAGAATGTAACGACCCGCATTCTACGCATCAAGGGATCGTAGAATATTTATTTCTTTTTCATGCGAAGTCGTATAGACGTGTAATTTTGGGAGACAACTATTGGGGTCATTTCCCATGTTCATGATTTTTGCTGATTTTTAAATGACCATTTTGCCCCTAGCTGATCTTGTTTCGGACATAACTTTTGATCGGTACGGAGTTTTGACCTGAAACGACTTCCATTAGATCCAAATGAAGGCTTTCCTTTCTGTAGAGTGGTCACATTAGCCAAACGGACTCACCATTTGGGAGATATGGCTGAAAAAATGTTTAGAAGGTGAAAAATAGCTTAACCGAGCTTAATTAGGGTGATTAGCAAGAGGACCCATAACCCATTTCGGGATTAGGTTTATGGGGAGGCTGAGAACAGTAGGAAAACGATTTTTTTCATTTTTCAGCTGCCTAAAACATTTCTCTAACCCTAGCCATGGCCTCCACCTTCTAATTTCATCCCAAATTGCTCTTGAGCGCTTTCTAATCGAAGATTAAGCCAAACTACGTCAAATCAAGAGGAAATAACACCAAATCAGAGTTGGAGCTGCTGTGTTGCATTAGAATTCGATCCAAAATAGATAATATTTCAGATCTATAGTTTGTTTGTCGCCAAGGTGAGTGATTAACATTGTTTTTCACTAATTACGGCTAATTAGGGGTGATTAGTGATAATTAGCAAAATTATAGCTCAGAAAAATTTAGAAAATTTTTGTAAAATTATAAAATATTATTTTAGGGCTCTGATAAAAATTTGGTCTAATTTGGATACATTTTGCTAATTGTATGCTTAAATATGATTAAGGGGGATTAAGGGAAAAACATGGGTTTTTGGGTATGTTTGATCCGTATAAACATGTTAAATTGTTGTTTTGTTGTTTATGGTTGATTATACATGTTGCTATGACTGTTTGGTATGTTTCATGATTGTTTAGTAAATTTAGAATGGTTGAAAACGCTGTCGTATGGCGAGAATAGACGTTACAAGCTTGCTGGAAATTCTGGAGTAATCTGGATCAGATCGGCTAAGGGGATCAAATTGGCTAGGGGATCGGGTCAGAAGAGCTGAACTGAATCAGATTGGGTTATGGCAAGAAGGAAGGCCACCACTTGCATTGAGTTGGAGTTGGAATCGGACCGGAGCTTGGAATGGGATCTGATCGGACCAACTGGAGAACTAGAGGACCGAACCGAACCCAGGCAGGAGCACCGAACCGAATCGGGATTTGGAGATGGAGGGACATCGAACCAAACTGACTTAGGGAGGAGCACTTTGAGGACCGAACCGAACTGCACCACGGTGTTTCACGACCGAACCGAGGCAATGATCATGGACCGAACCGAGTTCGAGCTCCCACTACTACGACGCGACTCTTCTTCTGAACAACTCCAATTCGACCAAAACCCGAGATGCAAAGGAAGTACAAATAGGAAGTAGAACTCAGGATCCAGATGGGAACCAACGACTTAACTTCATGAGTTGGGCTTTGCTGTGGGACGTGCGCTAAGGGGTTATCGACATCCATAACTTTGATTCACCACCAATACGGATGTTAGGCTATGGATAAGTGCGTTGGGGTAGTTATTACTCTATGGGCCAGAGTGATCGTAGCATGGCTATGATCCAGTGCAGTGAAGTCGTCATAACATCATGGGGCAGAGTGGACATAGCAAAGACTAGTGGTTGTGGATCAGTGCAGTGGAATCGCTATGACTCCATAGGTCAGAGTGATCATAGCAAGGATTTAGGTGATCAAAGTGGTGGATATCGTATGCTTTACGCACTGAGTGAGAGATGTGAGGATGGTTGCTATGTTTGATTGTTTGATAGACATGCACACTCACACCCCTGTATTTTTGCACCATATGTTAGTGTCACCTTAGAGTATTGTACATCTTGTTGTGCTAGCTCTTTGGTTGCAGGTCCAGGTTCAGGTATGGTTTAGTATACCTGTTATTGTTCTATTTTGCTACCAGACTTTTGTCTGAGCTAGAGTTTTATGTCTCTTCTTATTACTCAGGGTGCTCTTAAACGGGCAGACTAGAGACATGTTAGCTTGTTATGTATGAGTAGTTGATCCGGAGACGAGCAAGAGGCTTCCACGTATGATATATATAGATATTCTCCCTGTGTCTCTGCTGGTCACTACTTTGGGCATTAGTAGTGTACCTTTCCTATTTTTCTTTAAAGACAGTTTGAAAAGTTGTAATAATGATGATGTGGAACATAAGCTATAACTTGAATTTTCCGATGTTATCACGGTTTAGTTCTCAGCTTATGCACTGTCTCGCCTGTTTTATGTCAAGTATGTTATTATTATATTTTATTCCATGTGCTGTGAAACATTCTACAGGTTCCTTGTTAGTTTAAATTCCCTTCTTTCCTTTCTTTGACGACCGTCCCGTGCTGGTCAGGCATAGGCACAACGCACTTTCATTTGAAATGTCGGCTGGTGCGGGGCGGGCCGTCACATATATAGTCAACATAGGTTTTGATTGCCAATGATAACCTTTGATGGTTTTGGTTAATTTCAATTTCTGAGATGAACTTGAGGAAGCCATTGAAATGTTTGTTTTGAAGAGTATGAATATGAAGAATATAGTTTATATTTTGAATGATAGGTAGAGAGAATAGATATATAAATAGAAATTGAATGGATATGAATTGAATAGGCACACCTTTTCAGAAATCATTGACACCTTTTCAGACCTTTGAAATTGGTGAAAAGTTGGAGGGATGTTTAAAAGTTTAAACCTTTAAAATTCAAAATTTTGAATTTCAATTCTTAGGCTGATATGTCGACGTATAAACATATGTATGTTGACATACATGCTCAATTTCAAAGGACATATTATCTTTGTGACTTTTGGTTTAAATTATCAATCTACATTTCAGGTTTAACAATTTCCTGAAATAATACTGATCCTAGCAAACATTCAAAATTTTATTTTATTATTTTATTAATTATTATTATTTTGAATTTTAAAATTCAAAATTTTGAATTTTAAATTTTAAGTTTGGATTTTTAAGTTTAAATTTCAAAGTCAAAACAAAGCAA
The DNA here is from genome assembly GCA_030737875.1 of Allium sativum. NCBI lineage: Eukaryota > Viridiplantae > Streptophyta > Magnoliopsida > Asparagales > Amaryllidaceae > Allium > Allium sativum. The sequence goes on along the minus strand of CM060916.1, from coordinate 740,099,615 downwards.
ATAACCAAAGCAATCAAAGCATCCATTCAACCAAAAGAAATTAAAAAATAAATTAAGGCGTATCCAGTTTTTAGATCCATTTCTTCGTTAATTTCTGAATTATGAATTGTTGTGAAGCATATATTTGTATTTCCAGTTTCTGGCTCTTCGTCGCTTGATGATGAATCTGAATCGTCTAGAGTTGCTGCATATGCTCTCTCTTTTTTTTTGATGAATTGTTGTTTCCCGTCTGTTGAATCGATTTATTTGGATATGGACACATGCTCTTCATATGAGCTGGTTAATTGCAGTTTCACACGATTATCGTTTCTTCCTGAACTTCCTTGGTTATTATTTTGAAAATTATTTCTCTTTTTGTATTTCAGAAATTTTCTTAAATATCTTCTCATTAAGGTTGTTTCTTCATTGTCTTCACTGCTCGAGTCCGAATTGTTTGTAGTCGCTTTGAATGCAATAGATTTCTTTTCAGTTGGTTTATTTTCTTTTCTTTTCTATAGTTGGACTTCAAAAGACATCAGATGTCTGATTAACTCCTCAATCCTCATTTCACTGACATTGTGGGCTTCTTCAATCGCCAATGTTTTCTGATCCCATTCTGAAGTCAATGAACTCAATATTTTCCTGACTTGGTCTTTTTCAAAATAAGTTTCTCCAAGTGCAATTAATGAATACACTATCTCTTATAACTTACAATACATATCGGTGATAGATTCATTCTCTTTCATTTTGAATAATTCAAACTGATTAATTAACATCGATATCTTTGTTTCTTTAACTTTACTAGTTCATTCATGAGTAATCTGTAAAGTTCTCCAAATTTCATATCAGATTTACAAATTGACACTCTATTAAATTCATTCTATCTAATGAACAGAACAACATATTCATGGCTTAAGAATTGCTTTGTGCAGCAGCCTTTTGTTCGTTAGTCCATTGTGCAAAATTAGTTCTCGGTTCTGCATACTCAGTCTGTTGGATATTCCATGTGTCTAATCCTACTGATTGTAAATATATTTTCATTCTACATGCCTAATATGAATAATTACTACCATTAAAAAGTGGTGGTCGAACAGTGGTCTGACACTCTACAAACGAACTATTATTACTAGTGTTGGTTGCCATTTAATATATTCAAAAATCAAATTATGAACTTTCTAAAAGACATTACCCTGATACCAATTGTTAGGGAATGCGGAATGGATCTTAAGGCAAAACTAACACTAGAGGGAGGGAGAATAGTGTTTTCAAGGAATTTAAGAAAATATAAAACTAATATGATCTACTATATGAATAAAGCACCACAGAGATAATCACAAACGCAGAATCAAACGCAAACACAGAAATAAACAAAAATAAAATGCAGAAAAGGAAAGAACACACCAGATTTTATACTGGTTCGGATTGCTCCTATGCCCAGTCCCATGCAACGCTGGATTGCGTAGAGTTTTATTACTAGATCAAAATCTCAGTGCAATCCCCATGATTTTATGGCTACAAGGTTAAAACCGTTTCCACCACCCTGGATTTCCTGACTACAAGGTTAACACCATTTCCTTTCCTTGATTTCACGGTTACAAGGAACACAACGTTTCCAAACTATCCCTAAACAATCCAAAATGATTACAACAGCCCTATAACTCTTCAATAGCACTTCAATTCAGAGAGTAATGAGTAGAGAGTGAGATTAGAAGAAGTTTTATGTATTTAGAACATAAATAGGCTAAGTATAAGTGTAAAAATCATAAAAATATAAATAATGGAGGAATGAAAAGGGATGAAGAATAGTTAAAAAATTCGAAATCAATCCCTACTTATAAGATTTAAAAGGTTGCAACGCTTATGAAACGTTATAAATGGTGAAAAGGCACTTCCTTTCAAAATTGAAAATATGACACTTATGTGTCAACATCCCCACATATGTATGTCAACGTATGTGTTTGTAAATTTGAAATTTGAATATTTTTCAATTGTTTTAATATATATATAATTCTGGAAATTCTTGAATTAAAACATAGTGATATAAATAAGTATTATAAAGTAGAAAATTATATGAAATCATAAATATAAACTATATAAACATATTTAAAAATTAGAAAATTTAAAACTATATAAATATAAAAGTATATAACTATATAAATATATATAAACTTACAAACTTTAAAACATAAGTTTAAAAATCAAAAGTAGGATAGAAAAACTTAATTAGAATTTTGAAAATAGAACTTGAAGTAGAATTTGAAATTTGAAAATCAGGATTTGAAAAACAGAATTTGAATTTAAACCTAAAATGCTAGTCAGAGTCTTACATAAACTATACTCTATTACTGTATTTATCTTGAGCTCTTGAACTCTTGATTTCTTAATTACTCATGAGTCTTGAATCTTCTCTAAATTCTGAATCTCTTGAATCTCTAGAACTCTAAATTTGTACAGTCTTCAGTATTAATTCCCGTATATAAATCCAGCATATATGTATATATATGTATTCTATATAGAGATGTTAGTATATATTTTATGATTAATTAATACTGAAATAAGGTTGTTGTCATCAAAACTGTCCAACATGTATAAGTTGTGTGTAAAAAATGATATCTTATCGTAGTGTTCTAATGTAAAAGTCCATATGTGTGTTTAAAATTTTCAAAATGAAAGTTCAACATAGCGTTTTGGTTACGAAGCTCGATTAGTATATTATCATGTGCGAATCAATACTTAAGGAAGAGTTGTAAGTGCAATCGCTAGTTAGCATAATTTGTGCGTAAAAAATGATAGCTTATCGCAGCGTTCAAATGTAAAAGTCCGTCGATGTGCTTACAATTTTCAAAATGAAAGTTTAACGTAGCATTTTAGTTATGAAGCTCAATAAGTAGATTACCATGTGCAAACCGATACTTAAGGAAGAGTTGTAAGTGCAATGGCTAGTTGGCATAATTTATGTGTAAAAAATGATAGATTATCGTAGCGTTCAAGGGTAAAAGTCCATCGATGTGTTTCAAATTTTCAAAATGAAAGTTTAACGTAGCATTTTGGTTATGAAGCTCGATAAGTAGATTACCATGTGCAAACCGATACTTAAGGAAGAGTTGTAAGTGCAATGGCTAGTTGGTATAATTTGTGTGTAAAAAAGATAGCTTATCATAACGTTCAAATGTAAATGTCCATCGATGTGTTTAAAATTTTCAAAATGAAAGTTTAACGTAAAGTTTTGGTTGTGAAGCTCGATAAGATGTGCAAACTGATACTTAAGGAAGAGTTGTAAGTGCAATGGATAGTTGGTATAATTTGTGTGTAAAAAATGATTGCTTATCATAGCATTCAAATGTAAAAGTCCATCGGTGTGTTTAACATTTTCAAAATAAAAGTTAACGTAACGTTTTGGTTACGAAGCTTGATAAGTAGATTATCATGTGCAAACCGATACTTAAGAAAGAGTTGTAAGTGCAATGGCTAGTTGTCATAATTTTTGTGTAAAAAATGATAGCTTAACGTAGCGGTCAAGTGTAAAAGTCCATCGATGTGGTTAAAATTTTCAAAATGAAAATTTAACGTAGCGTTTTAGTTATAAAGCTCGATAAGTATATTATTTTTTGCAAAACGCTATGTTAAACTTACGTTTTGAAAATTCTAAACACATCGATGGACTTTTACATTTGAACGTTACGATAAGCTATCATGGACTCTGTTATGGGCTCATTTACTGGATCGGTCATGGGCTCGATCAATGGCTCGGTGATGGGCCCGGTCACGAGATCGGTTAACGGCTTGGTTAGGGGCTCGGCCAAGAGCTTGCTTGTCGGCTCGATCAAGGGATCAGTCAAGGGCTCGGTCAAGGGCGCGGTCACGGGGTCGATCAAGGGCTCGGTCATGGGCTCGATCATGAGATCAATCAAGGGCTCGGTCAAGGGCTCGGTCATGGGCTCGGTCAAGGGCTCGTCAAGGGATTGGTCATAAGCTCGATTAATGGCACGGTCATAGACAAAGAATAAGATGATATATTTGTTTATCATTTTTTTTCAATGCTATATTTACTTATCATTCGACTGTTATCTATCTAATATTTCTGTATGATGCATGCAACTAATAAGGTGATATATTGAACTATCGCTTTAAGATTATTCTTTATTTATAAAATATCATGACTAAAATGGTATATAACTATAACGTTATTAAGTATTCCGATAGGACTTTGCGTTTATAACATTCAACTTTTTGAGAAGTATTGACAAAATTAAGATATGTATATATAGAATGATATACATACATATCACTAAAAAAATGACAGACAAATATAGCATGATATAGTTACAGTTGGATATGATACTTTGTTTGCTTAATGTGTTATGTTATAATGATAAATGATAGAGAAATATAGCAATAGGTATTTAACAAATGATAGACAAAAGCAAGACGAATAACTACAGAATAATAGAAAAATATAGTACTAAGAAAAAATGACAAACAAACATATCATGTGGAACAGACCTACACCCAAAAATATTGTTTAACCGAACAAACTAAAAAAATGCCTAATCGGGTATCTATGACAAGTAAAATACATCTGCACGTAAGGCCTAATCGGGTACTTCAGCAACAAATCTGCATCCAGTAGAGATCGATTAACCCAGTGGGTACCTATGACACGTAAAAGACATCTGGACGCAAAGCCTAATTGGTTACTTATGACATGTAAAATACATCCGCACGCAAGGCCTAATCGGGTACTTCAGCAACGAAACTGCACCCAGTATGGATTGATTAACTGAGCGGGTACCTATGACACGTAAAAACATCCGGACGCAAGGCTACATCGGGTATCGATGACACATAAAACACATCCGCATGCAAGGCCTAATCGGGTACTTCAGCATTGAAACTGCACTCAGTAAGGATTGATTAACCGAGCGGGTAAATATGACACGTAAAAGACTTCCAGACGGAAGGCCTAATTGGGTACCTAACATGTAAAATACATCCGCATGCAATGCCTAATTAAGTACTTCAGCAACGAATCTGCACCCAGTAGGTATTGATTAATAGAGTAGGTACCTATGACACGTAAAAATATCCGGGCGGAAGGCCTAATCAGATACCTTGACACGTAAAATATATCTGCATGCAAGGCGTAATTGGGTACTTAAACAGCGTCGCACCCAATAGGGATTGATTAACTGAGCGGGTACCTATGACACATAAAAGACATCCGGACGATGGGCTTAATCAGGTACCTATGACATGTAAAATACATCCGCACGCAAGGCCTAATCGGGTACTTCAACAATGAAACTGCAACCAGTAGGGATTAATTAATCGAGCGGGTACATATGACACATAAATGACATCCGGGCGCAAGGCCTAATCGGGTACGTATTGTTAACAAGATAAAAGCTCATTCAAACATTATGATGAACATTATAAGTGCACTGCATTAGACCTTGCTCCAGCATCCATCTCGGTCGGTCAAGCAGCATCACCAATGGCCGGTCGAGCAACTCCAGCCTCCATCGGATCAATCGTGCACTGTAGCTGACAGTGGGTCAAGTGGTGCCATCAACTAGGGGTTGAGCAGAAACTTTTCCACATGGGTCAAGCAACTCTACATGTCGGGTCGAGCATCATGGTGTCGCACTTGTCAGGTTGTCCACCAACTCCATTGCTGGTCGAGCATTACTATGGAACCGACTGCTCGAGAAACGTCATCAGCTACAGGTTAAGCACATTCAAATATAGAATGGGTATAAGCTTGTTCCAGGCAAATACAATGATAGCATGGGTTAAAGGAGATCTGAAGTCATGCATTATAATATAAGGAAGATGGCATAATTGTAAATAGAATGTTCAATCAGTAAAAGAAAAACATAGAAATACAATGTGGCAATGGCGTAATTAAGTGGTCATTCACTTATTTAATAAGGGGGTCGGTCATTCAATTGGTTGCTAACAAATTTGGCTCGCGCATGCAGTGCATAGCGTCGCTCGTTCTAGCGGAAATGTGGTCGGGGGTGCAGTTATTCTTGGGCTCGGTCATACCCAGCTATCCAGTGGCAGTCTCATAAATACATGTACACTCGACCCTACCATGTAGACTATAATTACAGCTTCGCCACTACTTCCAAACTTCTCCTATAAATACCACATTTCACCACCATTCAAGGGATCGATTTTTGCCACCCCGAAGGGTTGTCATTTTCGGTTTTCCACCTCTTTCAAGCACTCCAAGCTTCATTAATGGCTTCTCAAGCTTGCCCCATCTTCCTCCAACGCCAAGTTGATCAAACCTTCTGCAATCTCCATTAGATATCCATTTAAGTTCTCTCCAACCACCATTAATCCACCTGTAAGCTTTGATTCACATATCAACCACCATGGATTCATCAATGATCCTCTAAGTGCTCAAATCATGGGACATATGCTCCCGCGCTTACCGCATTCATAAGGATCTAACCATTTCCATAGTGGATTAGAGAGAATCAAGCCATTAAAGAGAATAAAGTGAGAAAAATCATTGTATAGAGAGAGAGCAAGCAAAAATGGAAGAGAAATGTATCTTGTTATGTCACATATGATAATGAAATCGCTTCCAAATTGACATAGAACTATTTTAGATCGAACCACTATAAAATTCTTATGTTTTTTACTTGCTTTTATTTTTCGTGGTTCCGTTTTCTATTTCTTACCATTTGGTGAAGTGCACCAAGTGCACCTTTGGTGTTGTGATCCAATTTCGATTTCAACATTTGGCACCCACCGTGGGGCCACGCTTGCACTTCTCTCAAATTTAAGAGCCTTCTATTGAAGTTCCAAGCCTACTTCTACTACAGATTCTCTAAATCTAAGATCCAGGCCATCCAACAAATCCTCTCCCCCAAGGTTGAGACCTTTGTCCGAAATAATGGATAAATCTTAGAAAACAACAAGTAGAACCATTGGAGCAACCGACAACGTTGCTAACGACAAAGCTACGCCTCTTACCAACTGCTTTGAAGTTGGAGAAAACTTAATAGGTGGAGGTGGGGTAACTAGATCTTAATTAGATGTCGTCGTCGCTAACTTGAGTCAGCGGATTGAAGCCTCCAATAAAACTTTGATGAATGCTAATAAAACATTAATGGATGCTAATCAAGATTTAATGGATAAAATGAGTGTTGTCTTAAACGCTCAAGCAAACCCCGCTCCTCGTCAAAGAGTTCACGTCAACCATGAAGATAATGCAAATTCATCAGCCCAAGATCATCATCATAATGACAACAAGAAAGGACTTGATGATAAAGGCGAGGCTAATGACGAAGACTCAAAGCTGGAAGCCAAAAACCATTCTGATCGAAATACCCGAAGGGTTGCAAGTCCCGTCGAGGGGGCGCCTCCTCATAGCAGAGGTAAAAGACCTAGATCCTTTACTCATGATTGCTCGCCAAAACGAACATCTGATAAAGAGATCGAAGTCCGCTCTCCATAACGACACAACTCGAAGGAATACATCATGGATATGGTAAAGAAAATCATGGAAGATAACATGGCTCACAAGGATAGTGAAAGGGAATGGGACTTGTCTCTCAGCAAAAATCCATTCACGAAAAAGATCCACAAAGCAGAATTACCCAAAAAGTTTCACTCATCTTACTCTGCCTCCATACAATGGGACTTCTGATCCAAATCACATCCTATATAGATATGAATGGCATAAGAATGCAGTAAAGCAACGGACGAGATCAAGTGCATGTGCTTCCCTCTCTATCCAGAAGGTGTGGCATTATTATGACTTATAAGGCTCCCGCCCAAATCCGTCGATCGATTTGACAATTTCACTCTGAAATTTGAAGAGCAACTTGGGATGCAATCTATGAAGGCTAAGGACGTTATTTCTCTTACATCAATGAATTAGAATCCAGGAGAATCTGTCAAAGCTTTCCTCAAAAGATTCAATGTTGTTGCGTCCGAAGTAGAGAATCCCGAGCCCCGCATGATCTCAATGTCTCTAATCGACGCCATAGATGAGAAGAGAGAATTTGGTAGATGGACTAAAATGAAAGGACCAAACATGCTTGAGAAAATCTATAAAAAGGCCGAGGAGTACATCTGAGTCGTCAATAATCATGTACCTCTTCATATTATTAATGCTAACCTGCTTCTTAAAGCTCCCAAAAATGTTGATACCCATTATAATCAGAAGAGTAATCGGGGCACAAGCGAGCCAGTGATGGAAAAGACAACAAGGCTAACAAGAATTTTCGTTTTCACAACTCGTTAGAGCTCACCCCTCTGAATGACACCCCGAAGAACATTTTCTCTGCCACAAAAGATGCAAAATACTATCTAGAACCGCAAATGTTGAAGATTTCAAAGAAGGCTGCAAACTCTGGTAGGTTCTGCTAATTACACAATCATCTCGATCATGATACAAATGAATGCAGGCATATCAATAGTTTGATTGAGGGGTTGATCCAGAAAAACAAACTACAATAGTATGTGAAAAATCCATAATCCTCAAACACTGCTCAAACTCCCCAGGGGAAAGGGGCATCAAGAAACCAGTTCGTTCCAAGCAACGAAGTTCCTAGTCAAACCAAAATGAAGCCAATCATCTACTGACAATCAGTGGTGCTCTAATTTCAGTGGCTCGGAATAAGCGATCACTATCGCCATTATTTTACTTCGTGCTTTACTTACTTCTGTACCAGAATTCTTGTAAACAAGTCCGTAATATTTTACGAACTTTGTTCTGAACATTAGCTTTACAACATACCCACTTGAATAAATCTCTCAATTGCAAAAAATTTGGTAAATTAAAAATTTCTTAGAAGTGGTTTTATATTGCAGGACATCCAGCGAGCGCTTGTTCCATTGAAAATCGACAATACTTCATGACCGCAACAACACTAGTCCAAGAGTCAAGTGCTATAAACCTCAATATACAAAAATGTATAAACAAAGAGCACTGCCTTGAAAAAGTGAATGGAAAGAGTTGCGAAGGTTCAAACAATGAGCAAGCTCCGCGACATACAGGCTCGGGAGTTGTAAGTTTCACAGAAGGGGATCTCCTAGAGAAAAGGTCCAAGGCCTTAGTCCTTTAACTAAGATCTCTTGCTAAGTCAAGCATCTGATAAAGGAATTGGTGTATGACTCATGAAACGATACACAAGCTAAAGACCTCCCAAGCGAGGCAAAAGTCTTCCCAAGCAAAGAAACTTTCCCTAGTGGAAGCTAAAGTCCTCCCCGAGAGAGGGCACTAAATCCAAAGACCTCCCCGAGCGGGGGCACTAAATCCAAAGATCTTCCGAGCGGGGGCATTAAATCCGAAGACCTCCCTGAGCGAAGGAATTAAACGCAAAGACCTCCCCGAGCAGGGACACTAAATCCAAAGACCACCCCGAGCGGGACACTAAATCCAAAGACCTCCCTGAGCAGGGGCATTAAATCCAAAGACCTCCCCGAGCGGGTGCATTAAACCCAAAGACCTCCCCGAGCGGGGGCATTAAACCCAGAGACCCCCCCCCCCCCCCCGAGCGGGGGCACTAAACCCAAAGACCTCCCCGAGCGGAGGCACTAAATCCAAAGACCTCCCTGAGCGGGAGCACTAAATCTAACGACATCCCTGAGCGGGGTCGCTACACCCAATGTCCTTCCATAACGGGGGCACAATATAAAAAGTCCTCCCTAGACGGGAGCACAAAGATATAAAAACTTCTCCAAGTAGAAGTGTTGAACTAGTCAATAAAAGTCAGATGACAGAGTTCAAAAGCTTCATACATCTTGGCAAGCACAAATAGCTTTGACTGACAAAATTAAAGCTTCTAGCATGATAATTACAATCAGGGAAACTTGACCAAATGATCACATCGAGCTCTTGAGATTCATGGCGACCCATGATACTAAGGTAACACAACCACATAAGAGTTGAATAATGCCCAGAAAAATACCACGGATCCATCACAACATTGCAATGAGCCAAAAACCAATATACTCTCATTAAAGAAGCCAATACACTTAGCTTGATCTTGCCTTCAAAATGGGGAATTTGAAGAATTCGACAAAATTGATATGCTCGATATGCCAATAATACTCACTGCACCGATAAAGATCAACCTGGGAAACCCAATTAGAATCTCTTAACACAAAGGCTTCCTCGTCTACGAATCCCCAACCATAAATATCTCCTAATAAATCCGATGATATTTTGCTTTAAATCTAAGGATAAGCGATGCTTTAAAAGGCAACTATGCGAATATTGAATAGTTCGAATCTAATAGAGCAGTAACGCTTCTCAAGAAGTTGAAGCTAATATCCATCAACAGTTTCAATGTGAAATATAAATGGGAGATTAAGCAGTAATCACGCACTAGGGCAACCCATCGTGAAATGGAGATTCAAAATTTTATACATCCCAGGATGATCCATGGTGACAAAACGAATTCAAATTCGAAGTTCTAAATCTAACTAAGCTGCTGCAACAGGTCTAAAGATGAACAGTCAGCAACCCATGAATTCAAAAATGCCAAAATAAGTGCACGCTTAATTAAAAAAAGCATATTAAGTTAAGTAAAAAATGAATCTTCCCAGTAATTTATCAAGGAAGTAGGGAATAACCAAAGACTAATCCGTTTACAATCCAAAATTTGCGGTCGTTTAGCCTTAGAAACTCAAATCAAAGCTCCAATTTGAACAGGCACACATTTCATAAAATATGAACTGTCGTACAAGATTATATAAGTCAATAAAAGAGTGAGTCTTGAAATCTGTATTCAGTGTACATATCGATTAGCAGAACTTCAGTGTCATTGTGAATTCGGATTAGAGTATCACATTTATACAAACAATGTTCGATGAATTATAAACAGTTAAACAAAAAATAGTTCTGTATAGGCACGTTATTCAATCCCAGTCACAAAACTCACTATAATTCATTTTTTAATGATTAACTAATCTGTTATTAATGTGAACGATCAATAACAAAGTATAAGATCAAAATCGTGCAAGTGCTTGTTTTAAGTACAGAACAGGTGGCATGAAGCATATAAATTAAACTAACAAATCCTGCGCTTGGATCATTTGGAACCAACGAGTCAAAGGATCAAGGCATGACTCACCAGAGCGAACAAAAAGCTACAATTGAGTGTCAATGTGCAATAAATTCAAAATTCAAAACATTTAAAAGCCTGGATACATTAAGACATTTACAGTCTAGACTCGAGCTACTGTTGATTCCAATGAAAGGATACAAGTCAATACAAAGACCCATCGAATTTTGAAGCTCGTATTTTATATAAAAATACAAGCTCCGAGGGGAAAATGTTAACAATCCAAAAGCCCATTCAAACATTCTGACGAACACTATAAGTGCACTACATCAGACCTTGCTCCAGCATCCATCTCGGTCCGTCAAGCGGTATCACCAGTGGTCGGTCGAGCAGCTCCAGCCTCCATCGGGTCGGTCGCGCACTGTAGTTTATAGTAGGTCGAGTGGTGCCTTAAGCTAAGGGTCGAGCAACAACTTTGCCACACGGGTCAAGCAACTCTATATGCCAGGTCGAGCATCATGATGCCACACTTGTCAGGTCGTGCACCAACTCTATTGCTGGTCGAGCTTCACTATGGAACTGGCTGGTCGAGCAACTTCATCGGCTATAGGTTGAGCACGTTCAAATATAGAATGGGTATAAGCTTGTCCCAGGCAAATACAACGATAGCATGGGTTAAAGGAGATTTGAAGTCGTGCATTGTAATATTAGGAAGATGGCATAGTTGTAAATAGAATGTTCAATCAGTAAAAGAAAACATAGAAAGACAAAGTGGTAATGGAGTAATTAAGTGGTCATTCACTTCTTTCATAAGGGGGTCGGTTATTCAATTGCTCGCTCACATATTTGGCTCGCGCATGCAGTGCACAGGGTCGCTCGTTCCAGTGTAAATGTGGTCGGGCATGCAATAATTCTTGGGCTCGATCATACAGTTATTGCCAACTATCCAGTGGCAGTATCGTAAATACATATACGCTCGACCCCTACCCTGTAGACCATAATTACAGTTTTGCCACTTGTTCCAAACTTCTCCTATAAATACCTCATTTCACCACCATTCAAGGGATCGATTTTTGCCACCCTGAAGGACTGTCATTTTTGGTTTTCCACATCTCTCAAGCACTCCAAGATTTATTAATGGATTCTCAAGTTGGCTCCATCTTCCTCCAATGCAAAATTGATCAAATCTTCTCCAGTCTCCATTAGAGATCCATTGAAGCTTCGTTTAAGTTCTCTCCAACTGCTATTAATCCACCTCTAAGCTTCGATTCTCATTTCAACCACCATGGATTAGTCAATGATCCTCTAAGTGCTCAAACCGTGGAACATATGCTCCTGCGCTCATCATATTCATAAGGATCCAACCTTTTCCATTGCGGATTAGAGAGAAAGAGCCATTAAGGAGAATAAAGTCAGGAAAATCATTGTATAGAGAGAAAATGAGCAAAAATGGGAGAGAAATGTACCTTATTATGTCACATATGAAAATGAAATCGCTTTTAAAGTGGATATAGATCTATTTTAGATCGAACCACTATAAAATTCTTGTGTTTTTTACTTTTATTTTTCCTGGCTCCATTTTCTAATTCTTACCATTTGGTGAAGTTCACTAAGTGCACCTTTGGTGTTGTGATCCAATTTTGATTTCAACGCCTATGACACGTAAAAAAACATCTGCACGCAATGCCTAATCGGGTACTTCAGCAAAGAATCTGCACCCAGTAAGGATTGATTAACCGAGCGGGTACCTATAACATGTAAAAGACATCCGGACGCATGGCATAACAGGGTATCTATGACAAGTAAAATACATCCGTACACAAGGCCTAATCGGGTACTTCAAAAACGAATCTACACCCAGTAGGGATTGATTAAAAGAGTGGGTACCTTTGACACGTAAAAGATGTCCGGACACAAGGCCTAATCGGGTACCTACGACACATAAAATACATCTGCATGCAATGCCTAATCGGGTACTTCAGTGATGAATCTGTACCCAATAGGCATTGATTAACCGAGCGGGTACCTATGACATGTAAAAGACATCCAGACGCAAGGCCTAATCGGATACCTTTGACACGTAAAATATATCCTCACGAAAGGCCTAATCTGGTACTTCAGCAAAGAATCCACACCAAATGGGGATTGATTAACCGAGCGGGTACCTGTGACATGTAAAAGACATCCGGACGCAAGGCCTAATCGTGTACCTATGACACATAAAATACATCGGCATGCAATGCCTAATTGGGTACTTCAGCAACGAACCTGCACCCTGTAGGGATTGATTAACCGAGCGGGTACCTATGACATGTAAAAGACATCCGGATGCAAGGCCCAATTGGGGTACCTATGACATTTAAAATACATCCGCACGCACGGCCAAATTACGTACTTTAGCAACTAATATGCTAGGGATTCATTAACCTAGCAGGTACCTATGACACGTAAAAGGCATCCGGACACAAGGCCTAATCGGGTACCTATGACATGTAAAATACATTTGGACGCAAGGCCTAATCCGGTACTTCAGCAACGAATCTGCACCTAGTAGGGAATGATTAACTGAGCGAGTACCTATGACACGTAAAATACATCCGGGCGCGAGGCCTAATCGGAGACCTATGCCATGTAAAATACATCTGCACACAATGCCTAATCGGGTACTTTAATAATGAATCTGCACCCAGTGGGGATTGATTAACAGAGCGAGTACCTATGACACGTAAAAGACATCTGTACGTGGGCCCGCTCAAGGACGGCCGGAATCAAGCCTAATCGGGTACCTTTGAAATTGCTTTATACCCGAAATACACTGTTTAACCGAACAAAATAAACGAGTGCAAAGGACGATTAGGCTCAAACCTAAGCAGGTACGTACGAGACGTAAAGGACGGTCGGACTCAAGCCCAATCGGGTACCTTTGAAAATCGATCTATACCCAAAACTTATTGTTGAACCGAACAAAATAAACAATTGCAAAGGATGGCCAGACTAAAACCTAAGCGGGTACTAACGAGACATAAAGGACATGTGAAATCTAAAAGACATATTAAATATAAAACTAATTTGTTATCTATATGTTATATATGACATAGTTTCATGTTGCATGTTAATTATGTTTTTTGCTATTGCAATTTTGGATGAATAATGATATAAATAAAATGATAGTTTCATATAGCATATTTGTAATGGTACCATTTCTAGTAGCATGATTGTCCCATGTCTAATGATAATTTCATATGATACATTATTTTGAAATTGCTTAGAATATTGATAATGTTAATTATGATAGCTTATTATATTATTTTTATCCATGTTCACTAGCATGTTTACTGTAACTTACTGTTATTTTATTGTTACTTACTATTGGGAAAAAACTGTTTGACAGCTTCACATATATTTAAAAGTATGTTATTTACTGTTACTTTCAATAATATTGAAATGATAGTTTCATATATCATATATAATGTTTTGGTGAATTTGTCTATTATGTTGATATTGTGATGTAATATTAATATTTAAACATATGTGTATGCATACAAAACTGCAGCAAAAAAAGGACAAAGAAAAAGAAAGAAGTCGATACAAATCAGTAGCATTGTAATTTAATGACCATGATCAAAACGCTGCAAAAAATTAATAAAGGCAAACATTGTGCAGTAGATCAATTAGATTTCATTAAGCGAACCCCATTTTATCAATTCATTTTTTCTATATATGAAGGTTTGGTTACTTTGAAAGAACGTAAAAAAAATCAACTTTGATTGTGGATATTTTTATTAGTACATTTTCTGTTTTAAATGAGGATTTCAAAATAGGAAAAAAAAGTTTAAAAATTTGGAATAAAGATATTGCATTGTTGTTTGGTTTGCCATTAGATGGAAAAAAAATATTTCCTCTACCAAAATCTTCTTTTCAAAACCTATCTGACTACTGTAAAGAATTTGTTGTAAGGAATTTTGGAATAGTAGAGCATATTACTAAAAAAATACCATTGCTAGAATTAACTTTGGGAAAACTCTATTCATATACCGAAAATTACCTAACGTACACCACTATTTTGCTAAAAGATATATTACTAAATTACCCTTATTCTTTGTTACATTCTTACTTTTTTTAATTATAACCCAACAAACTAAAACATTGCAATTAACGATATTGACCAAATCTATGTAAAAAAAATTGTACAACTTAATGATTTTTTAAATATGAAATTTAAAATTAGAATTGTAGGAACTTCTTCAAGAAAGCGCTAAATCTAAAATCGTTTAATTTAGTAGGGTTTTTTGCCGAAATTAAGAATTTTTTGTAGCATAATATATGGGTTATCATATATTGAAAAAATTAAAATTCATTTTACTAAACTTAAACCTTTTTTAGTGCTATAAATTTCTTATTCCGTAAATAAGTTTATAGTTTCAAAGGAAGATGAAGAAGAATAAAACAAGGCTAATTTTGTAATAGAGACAATGTAAGTAAAGTAATTTTTGATGTATGATAGTTTATTTTACTTTTTGGTGTATGTTTAAAGATTTTTGGTGTATGAATAGAATTACCCATAACTTTGTTTATTAAAATGAAAATTATCAATATCAAACCGATTTACCAAAACTAATAATAATTCTAACAATGATAACTTTCTTTTTTCTGGATAACCAAACGTATTTACCTTGGGGTTATCTACAGTACATTATTGATGAATGAAAAGTGTTTGATGTATCATGGCCATTGGTACTACAATGTTCGCTATCACATTCACTGGAAGTGTCCAAGTCCAAGCCACGTCAAATGTTCGGATGTTCCATGTTTATTTTGGTAAGAGATACCATTTTTATTCAATACATTATCCGAGCAACAAGCTATTTTCTTAACTTGGCTTCTTCTCCAAGTACACTTAAGACTGGTATGAAATGCTTTAACGGATCCTGTTGTTGATTAGTAATCATGGAAGTCTGTCACTTGAGACGGGTATGGCGCATAAAATATGTTCCTGTAAATCAGTTACATTGAAATGATAGTTGCACATATCATTGTTTTGTATTATTTTTACTCCAAGTTTAAACATTGAAACCTCCTTTTTTTTAATGTTTTAAAATTTGATAATTAAACATAAGAATTTTCTTTTTCTATCAGTGGTTTTGTTCAACTGTTACATTGAAATATAGAATGATATTTTCACATAACATTCTACATAATCTTCTTCTCTTAACTACAAATGATTTATTAACATAGAAACAAAATTTCTGTGTTTTTCCTTGTTATATAGCACATACCTTTTTATCTGTAAATGAAAATGAATATTCATATTTACACTACATATTTTTATTTTCATATGTATAATTAACAAATAGGCATATGATAATTATAATTAGAAATGATTTTCAAACATAGAGTTTTATCAAATGTCTTTATTTTTATTTTTGTAATATTTTCTATAAGAATGGGTTTTTTGATTGAAAAAAGGCAAAATACAATGATAATTTCCCAAGTTTTGTGAGGTGGGATATAAGCTGTCTAAAGAACACTGTCTGTAACAACCCGGAATTTTGGGGCCAATTTAAAATTTATTTTAAGTGATTTTAATAAGTTTGATATATAAATAATCTATTTTAAATAATAATGATCACAAATTTGATTTAAATCGAAGTTAGAATGAATGATAAAATTTTAATTAACAAAAGAGTTAGAAATAACGCGGTAGTTTGAAAAGTCAAACTTGAACTTTGACTGACCGTACAAGATGCAAAATTTAACGGATTTTAGTGAAACCAAAAATATTAGAATCTATTTAAAAATATCTTTCTAACGAATCTGAAAAATCGAAATTTCATAACGGAAATCAAAAGTTATGGCCAATTCAATTTTTAGAAAGGTCGCTGTAGAATATATAGGGCCCGAAAGGCTACTTTTCACGTATATAGGAATTTGGACTCGAAACCACTTCCATTGAGTTCGGAATGACGTTTCCGCATTGAAAAACAGTAAACACTTATATATTTTGAGTTTCGAAAATTATTTGTTTAAAAATGTATTTTTAATATTAAATATATTGGCCTTAAAAATAGTCATTTTTCAAACGACCTCCGTTTTCGACGAAACCACTTTTGTTGGAACCGGAATGTCAAATTATTGCTAGGTTTCAATTTTCAGAATTTTTTGAATTAATATGTGAGCGTGGCGAAATAAAATGTGTTTTGACTATTTACAGTTAAATTTGAACGCCTTAAAAATAGCCATTTTTCGAACAGTCTCAGAATTCGACGAAAATAATTTTGTTGGATTCATATCGTCATAAGAAAGCTAAAAATATTTTTTTTAGAATTTTCTGAGGTCGTATGTGACCCCGGCATATTTAAATGTATGGTAGGAATTAAATAATTAATTTAATATTGTATTTTTAAATTAAAACCGAAAAAAAAAAACGTGTAGACATCAGAATTGGACATTGGGACATAGCCCATCGCGTTCAGAAGGCCTCAAAATGTTAAGATCGACAGTAAGTAGGCCCAAATCCGAGAAAGTCCAAAAATCCACTTTATTTCACGAAATTCGGAATTTAATATTAAAATAATATAAAAATCCGAAAACCCTAACCCTAATACTGTTCATGGCAGCCGCCGCCCAGAAAATTGATGGCCAGAATTGCTCCAACTTCAAACGCTAATATCTCTCAATCCGTTCGTCGAAAATTTATGTATGACCTACCAAATCGAAGAGAATTCAGAGGGCTACAAATCTATACGGTTAAGATCGGATTTTGGTGCTCGGATTTCGCGAATTTCGTCCGAGAAGGGGCTGCGGTTTTTATTGGTTTGCGGGTCCTAGGAGAGGCCGAGTTCGACGGGGTTGATGGTGTAGGCGGCTCTTGGCGTGGTGGTTCGAATGGAGGCGGTTGATCGATGAACGGGGCTCTGATGATCGGTGCGTGCAGAAAGGGATGGGTGCGGCTTTGTTTCCTTCATATGCAGGTAACGTGCGACGGGAAAGAAGAGGAAGAAGGTCCGAATATTTTATTATTTTATTTTATTTAAATATTTAAATTTCCCAATCTTTAAAAATTCATAACTCTCTCATACGAGGTCCGTTTGACAAACGGTAAATTGCGTTGGAATCACAAAATTAAGAGCTTCGCGATGGCGCAGACCACACCTGATTCTGAGACAGTTGATTTTTAGCCAAAATTTGAGGTGAGAGTTCAAATCTTCATTATTTAATTAATTATTAATTTATTTTCCCACATGAAAATAATTGTATGATGATGATGATTTAGTTCTGAAATGTTTTGTGTGTATGTATTATCGATTGTTGCTTGTGGTGTGCTTATTGCTCATGTTATGCTTAAATCCGTCTTTAAATTGTATATGTTATTGAGTTTAAATTGCAGTTGGAAAATTTAATCTAAATTTAGATTTAAAACATATTTTATTCAGATCTAGACGTTCTAATTTATTTTATTATAATGTCATTTTCATTCTTCTGAAATGAACAAAGAAATGGAACGACAAATAAAGCTTTATTTGTATTTGTTGATGTTACAATGAAATTTGAACGACAAATAGAATATTATTTTTATTTGTTTGTTTACAATAGACTATGAACAACGAATAAAATATATTTCTTTTTGTTTGCCTTAAAGGTTAACTAACAAAGCTCTCATTTTTGGTTGCATAAAAAGAAAACAAAAACTCTTAATTTTGTTGCATTAAAAGTTAACAAACAAAAATTCATATTTTTGTCACCGAATAAAAAAAAAAATGAAACAAGAATTCATATTTTTGTCATTGAATATAGATGAAACAAAAATCCATACTTTTGTCATTGGAAAAAAAAAAAGAAATTTTCCTTTTATTTGAATTGATGTGAAATATCAATTCAGTATTGATAAAAAAAAAAGAGGATTGTGTTTTGTTTGCATTTCTCAAACAGAAATGTACGAAGGAACAAAAAGATTGTATTTTGTTTGCATCCCTTGATGCGAACAAAATGACAAAATATAGATTTACATTTAAAATAAAAAGAATTATATTTTTCTTGCATTTCTCAATGCAAACAAAATGTTTAAATAAAAAGAGAATTATATTTTGTTTGCATCCCTCGATGCGAACAAAGTGTTGAAATAAAGATTTACATTAAAGTTTTTATTTTTATTTGTGTTTTCAAGACACAAATGAACTTGAAACTTACTTTTTATTTTTATTTTATTTATTTACATTTCATAATGCAAATATCACTTGAAAATAAAACTTACCTTTTTATTTATATTTTATAATGTAAATATTACCTGAAAACTAAAACTTATTTCATTATTTGCATATTATAATGCAAATGAGACTTGAAAACGAAACTTACATTTTTGTTAACATTTCATGATGTGAATATAACTTGATGATAAAGCTATTTTTATTTTGCATACTATAATGAAAATAAAACTTGAAAATAAAATTTACATTTTTATTTGCACTTTATAATACGAATATAACATTGAAAATAAAACTTACCTTTTCATTTGCATTTTATAATGCAAATACAACATAAGGATAGAATCTACTTTTTATATGCAATTTACAATGTAAAATAAAAAGTACATTTTTATATGTAATTAGAAAGGGGATTTGCAATAAAATTAAAACTTACTTTTTTATATGTAATTTATGATGGGATATATAATTGTAAAATAAAGTTTACATTTTTATATGTAGTAAGAAATTGAAAATTCGCATTGATATTAAAATAACACTTTTGTAAAGATATCGCATTTAAATAAAAAGATAATTTTTGTCGCTTTTTCTTTTTAGAATAAAAAAAAAACATATTTTGTCACCCTTTTCTTTTTAACATAAAAAGGGTCATTTTGTCGCTTCTTTTTTTTAACATTAAAAGAACATTTTTATGTCATGTTTCTTTTTAGCATTAAAAGAAGCATCTTTGTTGGTTTTCCTTTTAGTAATAAAAAGAACATTTTGCTTTCATTTATTATGATAATATTTTATCGTCATTTTGAATGCGGTAAAAATAGAATTGTTAATGTTGAATATTTTATCGTCATTTTGAATGCGGTAAAAATAGAATTGTTAATGTTGAATATTTTATCGTCATTTTGAATGCGGTAAAAATAGAATTGTTAATGTTGAATATTTTATCGGCATTTTGAATACGGTGAAAATAGAATTGTTAGTGATTCATTTTTATCGACATTTTTGGTGCGATAAAAATAGATAATGTTAGTGATTCATTTTTTTTTCGACATTTTTGGTGCGATAAAAATAGACAATGTTAGTGATTCATTTTTATCGGCATTTTTGATGCGATAAAAATAGCAACGATAATGTTACATTTTTATCATCATTTTAGATGCGATAAAAAGAATATATTTTTGTGTTACATTTTATTGTCTTTCTAGAGACAATAAAAAGCATAAAATTAAAGAATTACAATTTATTGTAAAATTGCTTTCATTGAAAAGAATAAATATAGAAGACGAGACTTTTGTTGTTAATAATAAACAATGAATAAGGGAACATTTACATTTTGACGTAAATAAACAATAAAAAGAAAAATTACATTCAAAATGTAAGTTAGAATAAAAAGGACATTTTGTTAAAAAAATGTAAATTACAATAAAAAGTATAGAAATAAAGATCACATTTTTATTGACCGTTTATAGGCAACAAAAGGAATATAATTAAAAGAGACATTTTTATCGTCGTGTTATATATTGTGTAATACACTTCCATAGACAAGTTACCCGACTTGTGTATGTGATTGGGACGATGATTTTCACACATCGCCCAAGTGCGCAAATTAGTTTATCATTTGCTTGATTGGTTGAAACCCCACACGGGTGTTGGGATGAAAATTTACATACACTAATTCCAATATTTAGTTGTATGTTGATCGTTAGATCGACAGGCTGTGATGAGCATTATTATTTAATTTTAACGCTTACACAGTGGAAATTACACTTTGGATGTAATGGATGACTTGATGATTATACTGTTATTGTCATATATATGATGTGTGTGAAATCCATATAATCCAAATTATATGGTAAATGTTTGAGTCGCATTTCGATTCAAGTGTTCTTTTAAATAAGACTATTTTTACATTAGAAATCCTTTTTATATAAAGTATACATATTTTAAAAAAATATATATAGAATTTTAATTAAGTATATGTTAAAACAAGGAATATTTGTAGAAGATAAAGATTTGTAAAATAAAGAATACTTCTCATTTAGAATCTTTTATATATAAAGAATATTTTTATGATTATTTTAAAATATGTTTTTAAAAGATTACTAGCATTTGCAATCATATTTTGTGATATGTAATAAATTGAGATGTGAAGTGGGTTTACCGTGGACGATGTTTTAAACGACATCTATCCTTTAATCCAATTTGCATTGAAATTATTATTTGGAACTTATGAATCTATTTTATAGAATTAAAAGGACATTTTCTATAAATCAAGTTTTTCAACTAATATATTAAATAGGGATTAAGTGGAAATTCTATTGGTAATAATTGAGATGGGCTTCTGTAAAAGAAGACCGATATTATATATGGAATTTAAGAGGCTTTGCCGTTATTCCATTTATACTATTAGTCTGATACAGAAATTTATATCGATTATGTATTGATTGGATTTCTGTGGAATTCCATATTTTTAGAAATTGATTTATAGATTTTATTCTCAATATTTATCTTTGATAAAATTAATGAGAATCTTTTTAATTGAATATCTTATTAAAAAGAATATTCTGAGTTGGGATGTGACGAAATGTGTGATTTTCCAATATTTGTTTTTAATCCCAAATTACGCAAGTTATTCAGAAAGACCGGGTTTAACCCATTCTGAATAATCATCACGACGATCAAGAGTCGAAGACTGAGACGGTGATTGAAGACCGAAGGTTTTCACATCGTTGGGATGATGATGACTGGTATCTTGAATTGGGATTGGCCTTCCAAGGCAAGGTATTTGGTAATGATCGTCCAAACGCATTTGGAGATCGACGGACACGATGTTTCGCTCAGACCCAGAGCGGACTTGTAAATGGATTGCGTGTCTGACATTGTATTCTTTTCTACTGTATTTGTTGAACGCTACTAATTATATATTTCTGTTTGGTGTTTAACACCCTTCTCTAAGACGTATGAGCTTGGAGGTTATATATATATTGGTAGATGATCAATGATATGGTAGAGTCTGACAATGTGGCATGCTAAGATGGAATTGATCAAGGCTTTGTTGAAAAGCAGGCCTTGTGGTTGATGATCAAAGCACAGTCTAGTTAGGCATAGCTTTGTGTATATCGTGACTTCGCGAGCCTCACACACCGGTAGAGTCTAAAACGGGAGAAGGGAACGCAGGGAGTGCACACGTTTCTTTCTAGCTAGAGTGGTGCCAGGGACCTACCAGCGCTGGCATTTATTCATTGTGGTTGTTGGATTTTTCGAGGCCTCGGTTTATGCGGTCGCTACTGGCCGTAGTATAGGTCCAAAAGGACCGGGAAGCGTGTGTTCAGGAATTGCCAATCCACAAAAGTAAGTGTGGACCGGCCCTGCAGGATCCAAGGGTTGGACAGAGTACCAATCCTGGGGCATTTGCTAGAGTGTCTCGAATCGGTAAGGATCTCCTCCCTAGCCTTGACTCAGATGGAAACCCAAATTTCCAATACGACATCACACGGTTTTGATTGTATACCTATATATGGCGACATAGTGGGATGGGGCACTCATGCCGTCTAGGATTAATACATTTACTTTGATGTATTTCAAATTGGTTGCACACTATTATTATATACTACCGTGTTTATCGTATCAAGCATCTTTTGATCATTATAAGGTAAAACCCTATCCTCCGGTTTGCGTTGCATTGTGTGATGGGACTTGGGTCTTATAATGGTTTCATTTTTTTAAAAAAGCATTGCGTTATTTTGACGATTTACTTTAGTCATGCACTGGCAATCCATAGGAGAAAACCCGTTCCGCGAAAGTGGCGTGGTCCTGTGATTAGCCTTATTATATTATATAGGTTAAGTAGAATTCTCACACCAGTCCCACGACTGACCTGTAGTTTGTTTCACTTTGCAAACTCGGGTGCCCTCTTTCCACACGGGCAGTCGAGTAGCTTATTTGACAGATAGATAAAACAAGATCCTGGATTGAAGATTGAAGCTGTGGCCATAGTGTTGATAGCCTTCCACCGAGATTAGTTCCGCTGCAATGTATTCATTTATTGTAATTTATTCTTCCGCTGTAATTATATTCCAATGTACTCTGATATGTATATTCTGTACTCTGATGTAACATTTATCATGGTGTTATAAAAGTCTTCTGTGTTTTTTTGTTCTGATGTGTTGTATGCCCAAAGTTAAAGTATTCGTAGATTTTCACCTTTTGGGTCAGACCTGTGTGGTTTATGGTCGATTCAAAAGGGCGGGAATTTGCGGGTCTTTACAGTTGGTATCAGAGCTTAGGTTAGCTCAAATCTTTGGGGTACAACTAGTTAGAACTGAACGGAAGACTCATCAGAGATTGGATCAGTAATGTCCAATAAGAATACTCATTAGAGATAGGATCAGCAGTATCCTAGAATGAGTAAACTCGTTAGAGATGGGGTTAGTAATGCCCTAGAACGAGTTAAGAGTTACGAATTCATAATTGACGTATTTTTGATATTTATAATCTATTCTTTGAAATATGATTTTTATAAATATAAAGTTTTATATATTTTGAAAAGATAATTAACCATTAAAAATTTAAAATTGAGATAGTTAATTTTAAAAATTTTAGCTACGTTCCTTTTCGAGGACGAAAAGTTTTTAAGTGGGGGCGATTGTAACAACCCGGAATTTTGGGGCCAATTTAAAATTTATTTTAAGTGATTTTAATAAGTTTGATATTTAAATAATCTATTTTAAATAATAATGATCACAAATTTGATTTAAATCGAAGTTAGAATGAATGATAAAATTTTAATTAACAAAAGAGTTAGAAATAACGCGGTGGTTTGAAAAGTCAAACTTGAACTTTGACTGACCGTACAAGATGCAAAATTTAACGGATTTTAGTGAAACCAAAAATATTAGAATCTATTTAAAAATATCTTTCTAACGAATCTGAAAAATCGAAATTTCATAACGGAAATCAAAAGTTATGGCCAATTCAATTTTTAGAAAGGTCGCTGTAGAATATATAGGGCCCGAAAGGCTACTTTTCACGTATATAGGAATTTGGACTCGAAACCACTTCCATTGAGTTCGGAATGACGTTTCCGCATTGAAAAACAGTAAACACTTATATATTTTGAGTTTCGAAAATTATTTGTTTAAAAATGTATTTTTAATATTAAATATATTGGCCTTAAAAATAGTCATTTTTCAAACGACCTCCGTTTTTGACGAAACCACTTTTGTTGGAACCGGAATGTCAAATTATTGCTAGGTTTCAATTTTCAGAATTTTTTGAATTAATATGTGAGCGTGGCGAAATAAAATGTGTTTTGACTATTTACAGTTAAATTTGAACGCCTTAAAAATAGCCATTTTTCGAACAGTCTCAGAATTCGACGAAAATAATTTTGTTGGATTCATATCGTCATAAGAAAGCTAAAAATATTTTTTTTAGAATTTTCTGAGGTCGTATGTGACCCCGGCATATTTAAATGTATGGTAGGAATTAAATAATTAATTTAATATTGTATTTTTAAATTAAAACCGAAAAAAAAAACGTGTAGACATCAGAATTGGACATTGGGACATAGCCCATCGCGTTCAGAAGGCCTCAAAATGTTAAGATCGACAGTAAGTAGGCCCAAATCCGAGAAAGTCCAAAAATCCACTTTATTTCACGAAATTCGGAATTTAATATTAAAATAATATAAAAATCCGAAAACCCTAACCCTAATACTGTTCATGGCAGCCGCCGCCCAGAAAATTGATGGCCAGAATTGCTCCAACTTCAAACGCTAATATCTCTCAATCCGTTCGTCGAAAATTTATGTATGACCTACCAAATCGAAGAGAATTCAGAGGGCTACAAATCTATACGGTTAAGATCGGATTTTGGTGCTCGGATTTCGCGAATTTCGTCCGAGAAGGGGCTGCGGTTTTTATTGGTTTGCGGGCCCTAGGAGAGGCCGAGTTCGACGGGGTTGATGGTGTAGGCGGCTCTTGGCGTGGTGGTTCGAATGGAGGCGGTTGATCGATGAACGGGGCTCTGATGATCGGTGCGTGCAGAAAGGGATGGGTGCGGCTTTGTTTCCTTCATATGCAGGTAACGTGCGACGGGAAAGAAGAGGAAGAAGGTCCGAATATTTTATTATTTTATTTTATTTAAATATTTAAATTTCTCAATCTTTAAAAATTCATAACTCTCTCATACGAGGTCCGTTTGACAAACCGTAAATTGCGTTGGAATCACAAAATTAAGAGCTTCGCGATGGCGCAGACCACACCTGATTCTGAGACAGTTGATTTTTAGCCAAAATTTGAGGTGAGAGTTCAAATCTTCATTATTTAATTAATTATTAATTTATTTTCCCACATGAAAATAATTGTATGATGATGATGATTTAGTTCTGAAATGTTTTGTGTGTATGTATTATCGATTGTTGCTTGTGGTGTGCTTATTGCTCATGTTATGCTTAAATCCGTCTTTAAATTGTATATGTTATTGAGTTTAAATTGCAGTTGGAAAATTTAATCTAAATTTAGATTTAAAACATATTTTATTCAGATCTAGACGTTCTAATTTATTTTATTATAATGTCATTTTCATTCTTCTGAAATGAACAAAGAAATGGAACGACAAATAAAACTTTATTTGTATTTGTTGATGTTACAATGAAATTTGAACGACAAATAGAATATTATTTTTATTTGTTTGTTTACAATAGACTATGAACAACGAATAAAATATATTTCTTTTTGTTTGCCTTAAAGGTTAACTAACAAAGCTCTCATTTTTGGTTGCATAAAAAGAAAACAAAAACTCTTAATTTTGTTGCATTAAAAGTTAACAAACAAAAATTCATATTTTTGTCACCGAATAAAAAAAAATGAAACAAGAATTCATAATTTTGTCATTGAATATAGATGAAACAAAAATCCATACTTTTGTCATTGGAAAAAAAAAAGAAATTTTCCTTTTATTTGAATTGATGTGAAATATCAATTCAGTATTGATAAAAAAAAAGAGGATTGTGTTTTGTTTGCATTTCTCAAACAGAAATGTACGAAAGAACAAAAAGATTGTATTTTGTTTGCATCCCTTGATGCGAACAAAATGACAAAATATAGATTTACATTTAAAATAAAAAGAATTATATTTTTCTTGCATTTCTCAATGCAAACAAAATGTTTAAATAAAAAGAGAATTATATTTTGTTTGCATCCCTCGATGCGAACAAAGTGTTGAAATAAAGATTTACATTAAAGTTTTTATTTTTATTTGTGTTTTCAAGACACAAATGAACTTGAAACTTACTTTTTATTTTTATTTTATTTATTTACATTTCATAATGCAAATATCACTTGAAAATAAAACTTACCTTTTTATTTATATTTTATAATGTAAATATTACCTGAAAACTAAAACTTATTTCATTATTTGCATATTATAATGCAAATGAGACTTGAAAACGAAACTTACATTTTTGTTAACATTTCATGATGTGAATATAACTTGATGATAAAGCTATTTTTATTTTGCATACTATAATGAAAATAAAACTTGAAAATAAAATTTACATTTTTATTTGCACTTTATAATACGAATATAACATTGAAAATAAAACTTACCTTTTCATTTGCATTTTATAATGCAAATACAACATAAGGATAGAATCTACTTTTTATATGCAATTTACAATGTAAAATAAAAAGTACATTTTTATATGTAATTAGAAAGGGGATTTGCAATAAAATTAAAACTTACATTTTTATATGTAATTTATGATGGGATATATAATTGTAAAATAAAGTTTACATTTTTATATGTAGTAAGAAATTGAAAATTCGCATTGATATTAAAATAACACTTTTGTAAAGATATCGCATTTAAATAAAAAGATAATTTTTGTCGCTTTTTCTTTTTAGAATAAAAAAAAAACATATTTTGTCACCCTTTTCTTTTTAACATAAAAAGGGTCATTTTGTCGCTTCTTTTTTTTAACATTAAAAGAACATTTTTATGTCATGTTTCTTTTTAGCATTAAAAGAAGCATCTTTGTTGGTTTTCCTTTTAGTAATAAAAAGAACATTTTGCTTTCATTTATTATGATAATATTTTAACGTCATTTTGAATGCGGTAAAAATAGAATTGTTAATGTTGAATATTTTATCGTCATTTTGAATGCGGTAAAAATAGAATTGTTAATGTTGAATATTTTATCGGCATTTTGAATGCGGTGAAAATAGAATTGTTAGTGATTCATTTTTATCGACATTTTTGGTGCGATAAAAATAGATAATGTTAGTGATTCATTTTTTTTTCGACATTTTTGGTGCGATAAAAATAGACAATGTTAGTGGTTCATTTTTATCGGCATTTTTGATGCGATAAAAATAGCAACGATAATGTTACATTTTTATCATCATTTTAGATGCGATAAAAAGAATATATTTTTGTGTTACATTTTATTGTCTTTCTAGAGACAATAAAAAGCATAAAATTAAAGAATTACAATTTATTGTAAAATTGCTTTCATTGAAAAGAATAAATATAGAAGACGAGACTTTTGTTGTTAATAATAAACAATGAATAAGGGAACATTTACATTTTGACGTAAATAAACAATAAAAAGAAAAATTACATTCAAAATGTAAGTTAGAATAAAAAGGACATTTTGTTAAAAAAATGTAAATTACAATAAAAAGTATAGAAATAAAGATCACATTTTTATTGACCGTTTATAGGCAACAAAAGGAATATAATTAAAAGAGACATTTTTATCGTCGTGTTATATATTGTGTAATACACTTCCATAGACAAGTTACCCGACTTGTGTATGTGATTGGGACGATGATTTTCACACATCGCCCAAGTGCGCAAATTAGTTTATCATTTGCTTGATTGGTTGAAACCCCACACGGGTGTTGGGATGAAAATTTACATACACTAATTCCAATATTTAGTTGTATGTTGATCGTTAGATCGACAGGCTGTGATGAGCATTATTATTTAATTTTAACGCTTACACAGTGGAAATTACACTTTGGATGTAATGGATGACTTGATGATTATACTGTTATTGTCATATATATGATGTGTGTGAAATCCATATAATCCAAATTATATGGTAAATGTTTGAGTCGCATTTCGATTCAAGTGTTCTTTTAAATAAGACTATTTTTACATTAGAAATCCTTTTTATATAAAGTATACATATTTTAAAAAAAAAATATAGAATTTTAATTAAGTATATGTTAAAACAAGGAATATTTGTAGAAGATAAAGATTTGTAAAATAAAGAATACTTCTCATTTAGAATCTTTTATATATAAAGAATATTTTTATGATTATTTTAAAATATGTTTTTAAAAGATTACTAGCATTTGCAATCATATTTTGTGATATGTAATAAATTGAGATGTGAAGTGGGTTTACCGTGGACGATGTTTTAAACGACATCTATCCTTTAATCCAATTTGCATTGAAATTATTATTTGGAACTTATGAATCTATTTTATAGAATTAAAAGGACATTTTCTATAAATCAAGTTTTTCAACTAATATATTAAATAGGGATTAAGTGGAAATTCTATTGGTAATAATTGAGATGGGCTTCTGTAAAAGAAGACCGATATTATATATGGAATTTAAGAGGCTTTGCCGTTATTCCATTTATACTATTAGTCTGATACAGAAATTTATATCGATTATGTATTGATTGGATTTCTGTGGAATTCCATATTTTTAGAAATTGATTTATAGATTTTATTCTCAATATTTATCTTTGATAAAATTAATGAGAATCTTTTTAATTGAATATCTTATTAAAAAGAATATTCTGAGTTGGGATGTGACGAAATGTGTGATTTTCCAATATTTGTTTTTAATCCCAAATTACGCAAGTTATTCAGAAAGACCGGGTTTAACCCATTCTGAATAATCATCACGACGATCAAGAGTCGAAGACTGAGACGGTGATTGAAGACCGAAGGTTTTCACATCGTTGGGATGATGATGACTGGTATCTTGAATTGGGATTGGCCTTCCAAGGCAAGGTATTTGGTAATGATCGTCCAAACGCATTTGGAGATCGACGGACACGATGTTTCGCTCAGACCCAGAGCGGACTTGTAAATGGATTGCGTGTCTGACATTGTATTCTTTTCTACTGTATTTGTTGAACGCTACTAATTATATATTTCTGTTTGGTGTTTAACACCCTTCTCTAAGACGTATGAGCTTGGAGGTTATATATATATTGGTAGATGATCAATGATATGGTAGAGTCTGACAATGTGGCATGCTAAGATGGAATTGATCAAGGCTTTGTTGAAAAGCAGGCCTTGTGGTTGATGATCAAAGCACAGTCTAGTTAGGCATAGCTTTGTGTATATCGTGACTTCGCGAGCCTCACACACCGGTAGAGTCTAAAACGGGAGAAGGGAACGCAGGGAGTGCACACGTTTCTTTCTAGCTAGAGTGGTGCCAGGGACCTACCAGCGCTGGCATTTATTCATTGTGGTTGTTGGATTTTTCGAGGCCTCGGTTTATGCGGTCGCTACTGGCCGTAGTATAGGTCCAAAAGGACCGGGAAGCGTGTGTTCAGGAATTGCCAATCCACAAAAGTAAGTGTGGACCGGCCCTGCAGGATCCAAGGGTTGGACAGAGTACCAATCCTGGGGCATTTGCTAGAGTGTCTCGAATCGGTAAGGATCTCCTCCCTAGCCTTGACTCAGATGGAAACCCAAATTTCCAATACGACATCACACGGTTTTGATTGTATACCTATATATGGCGACATAGTGGGATGGGGCACTCATGCCGTCTAGGATTAATACATTTACTTTGATGTATTTCAAATTGGTTGCACACTATTATTATATACTACCGTGTTTATCGTATCAAGCATCTTTTGATCATTATAAGGTAAAACCCTATCCTCCGGTTTGCGTTGCATTGTGTGATGGGACTTGGGTCTTATAATGGTTTCATTTTTTTAAAAAAGCATTGCGTTATTTTGACGATTTACTTTAGTCATGCACTGGCAATCCATAGGAGAAAACCCGTTCCGCGAAAGTGGCGTGGTCCTGTGATTAGCCTTATTATATTATATAGGTTAAGTAGAATTCTCACACCAGTCCCACGACTGACCTGTAGTTTGTTTCACTTTGCAAACTCGGGTGCCCTCTTTCCACACGGGCAGTCGAGTAGCTTATTTGACAGATAGATAAAACAAGATCCTGGATTGAAGATTGAAGCTGTGGCCATAGTGTTGATAGCCTTCCACCGAGATTAGTTCCGCTGCAATGTATTCATTTATTGTAATTTATTCTTCCGCTGTAATTATATTCCAATGTACTCTGATATGTATATTCTGTACTCTGATGTAACATTTATCATGGTGTTATAAAAGTCTTCTGTGTTTTTTTGTTCTGATGTGTTGTATGCCCAAAGTTAAAGTATGCGTAGATTTTCACCTTTTGGGTCAGACCTGTGTGGTTTATGGTCGATTCAAAAGGGCGGGAATTTGCGGGTCTTTACACTGTCACAAAGGATACATTATCAAGAATGGATAATGAAAAGGTAAAATTCAATTTATATTTTGTCATGTAAATTTACTATTAAAAAATTACAGATTGTAATAAATTTAATTCTTGTACAGATTTTCGACAACTTGAGAAATATTATTGAGAAGGAAAAGACGTTACTGCTGCAAATGAAAACAAGCACAAAAAAATTGCAACTTCAACATTCTCAAGGCACATCTGAAATAGATAATCTTGATAATAATAATCAAATTGCCTCTCTTCATTAATACATACAACAAATGGAAAGTAAACTAAGAAAAACTGAAGAAGAGCTGAAAAATGAGAGAGCTGAAAGATAAATGAGAAAGAGATGATTGTAGAATTCAAAAAAGAAATTCAGAAATTGAAATCGAAAACAAGCTGCATAGAAGAAGGAGATGAAAGCCAAGACGGAAAAAAACAAAATGAAATTGTTTTAGCATCTCCTACATTTGATTTTAAAATCACACAACAAATGTGAATGTTGCAAGAAGAAAAGGAAAAAGAAAAGAAAAATCAAAGCCAAAAATGAAAATAACCCCAAGCTCATTGGTTAATAAGGTAAAAACAAGAGCTGCTCAAAAGAAACTAAAAGATGAGGGAAGAATTGATGAAGGGGAAAAATGAAAATGAAGAAAAGAGAGAGAAAATTGCTCAGGAAAAGGAAGATCAGAATGAAAATACTATCGATGAAGAAAATGACAGCGAGTTGAAAGACCTATCAAACAGTGGAGAATAAAGTGGAGAAGAAAGCTTTGATAGTGATTGTACTCATTTGGATAATAAAATCAATCTAGTAGACATCGATGCATACTTGCTGATAAGGGAAAAGTATCAAACTAATGTAAAAAATAAAAATAGCAAACTTCTAAATCTTCTTGAAGAAGCTAAGAGAAACTTAGTTCTTTCATTTAAAAAAATGAAAATCAGAAGTAATAATTACATTATCATAAATAGTTTTTCATTACAATTTCATTGAAATAATACCTACTAGCTTGTTTTCTGTTTATGTAAAATGCAGCAACGTAGATTTCGTATATGATAATATTAAAAGCAGTGGGATTACAATTGTAAAATCTATGCTTGAATCTATTTTATTGGATCAGTACACAAATGGCCAGGTAATTTTCTTTTCATTTTTATATAACTTATATTCCTATTTAATAGGCTGGAAAAATAGACAATATACATGTATGTTCAAAATGATATATAAACTTATCATTTTGACATAAAACCTTTACTGTACAAAATATGAATAATTGTACTAAAAAAAAGATCCCTACGTGCTATGATAATAGTTGGGATAAGATTAACGGGAAAAATTGAAAATAAACATGTGTATTTGAAAATGATATATACATTTATTATTTTGATATAAAGCCACTACCACACCTGAAATATTAGCAACATATGTATATACTGATATTAATACTGAATGAACAAGGAAAACAGAGATTTTTTTTTTCGAAATGATATAAAAACTTATCATTTTTGTATAAAACTACTAACATAGGTAATTTTTTTCTTTATTCTAGATAATTGACTGGTATGGTCAAAAACAAAAGTTGTATCAGCGCAACCATACCTTCTCCACTATAATGATGGTAGGTCAAACCTTTTTTAAAAGCAAGGTTAAGTTTTCTAAAAAAAAAAATATGCTAGCAATTTGATATGCAAAATGCAATAATATTTGATCTGGATAATGTGATAAAGAATCTAGTTTGTCTTATGATAGAAACTATTGTTCTGGATAAGTACGCCGAAACCATATTCTTTCCATTGCATAATATCAACCATTGGATGCTTTTAACATTAAACTATGTCACAATGCAATGGACTCTTTATGATTCAAATAAGCCTCACAATAGATCTACAAGGATGTCAAATCCAAGCTACAGGCAAGTTGTTGCTCGGGTAAGAAAATTAGTATAATATATCCATCTTAATAGACAAAAACTGAAAAAATGCTACATTCAACTATCATAATTAAATTGTTTTCTACTTATCCAGAGAAAGACGATTGAAGAGCTATTTGAAAATAAAAATGGTAGGAAAAGCGAATCATGAATAAAAATTTTGGGGAAAAACTACTAAAACAACCATGCCCGCTGCAAGATCCAAGCTCGTAAGTGAAATACTCAACTATTTTTTATACTTTCTTAATAAAAGCTTAATAATTAATTATTTTTAAATGTTTTTCTTACATTTGTAGGAATGACTGTTCTTAGTTTGTAATGACAAACATTAGATTGCTTGACAGTGGAAAGCTTCCAAAGAAGTATGAAAAGGCAGAGATCAACGAATTCAAAGCGGATACAGTATTTCAAAACATCAATAACCAAGGAAAAAAGGTAACAAATCAAAACAACAATAGAGTGAAAAAAGAATGATTTTTAATTGCAATTTGTTATAAAGTATTGAAGTTTACTTGTTATTTTCTTACAAATTTTCTTGTTATATATCTAAAAAGCACAATAGACTTATGTTAAAGGTTTGGTCTGTAATAATTCGTACGGTGATAACATCATTTGTTATACAGTACTGTTAAAGGTTTGTTTTGCATGCAATACGATATTGTTAAAAACAGGGCCGGTCCTGACCAATTTCAGGCCTAGTGCAGGATAAAAAAATATGCCCTTTTATATAAAAAAATTCTATTTTTTGGTGCTTCGAACCTAGCCAAGTGTAATGCTAGGAGGCTCATCCCCACGCCTGAATGTTTTTATTCATACGATAAAACAAAGTACGGATACATGACAAGAGAAAAGAAATATTACAATGCATGACATACAAGCATAGATACAATAGAAATCCGGTCTCAATTAGGGATTGTATATCTCAAATTAGGGATCCCTGATTAGTAATTACTGTAAAGAATCAGTATATCACAACAACCAATTTCAACCAGTTTCATAAATTATAACAACAATTTCAAGTATTGTTAACAATCAATAATTTGGGATTGTGACTTATCAGAGGCTACAACTCACAACTGATTGATTTATACGGTACAAACTGATTGATAATTAGGGATTGTGATCATATATAGTACAAACTTATAGGCTGCCATAGCATACCTTAGAAATCTTCTCCCTTTTTTCTGCAGAAGATTGATGAGAAGTTTTGTGCGAATCCTCCTTCCGTTTGCGTTCGCCGGCCCTAATCTTTTCTCCTGTTTCTTTTTTTCTTTCTCGCGTGTTTCTTTTTTCTGTCTTCGCATTTTTTTTTTCCGCTGAAAGGCAATTGGAATTTGATGCCCTCTGTGGGCTTCATTCCCCATGCCCAAGCACTGCTCGCACGTGCTGAGGGCCGGACTTAGTTAAAAATATAAATTGCTAGTTTATTGCATCTGCCGATATCAAAATAAAATGCAATTGTCTCAAAACTTCACTAACATTATATAATATCAAAATGATGTATGAAGCTATCATTATTTAAAAATATGTTCTACTTTTGTTGTCGATGAAAAGTATACTTAAATTAGTACAAAAGCAGTTATAATAGCTTTAATCAGTATAAAATATAAATTCTCATGTTCTCAAAAGCAAAATGCTATACACAGATAGCATAAATTGTCTATTTAAATAGTACTGTCAGCTAACAAAATGACATAATGCATGCTAAATATAAATAACATCATCCGCTATTATAATCAGTAGAAATTGGCGTACAGTATTATAACCAAAGATGATATAGATAGCAATATAAACATAATGTATTATAACCATCATACAGTATTATAGCAATACAAACATAAAACAAAACTCAAAATTGTTATATTACTATCAAAAATACAGTATTATAAACAACGTACAAAAAGTAAGCAACATTAAAAAAAATTTGCAGATAGCATTATTAAGTGACAAACACTAATACATCCACTAAACATACACAGAGGCCAAAATGAAATCGAACATAAATAAATCACCGAGACAACATTATTATAATAGTCAAATAGTCAAACAGTTTACATATTTGAATTGCATAATAAAAGTAAAAATGCCAAGTATAAGTACCATTACAGTATAAAAATTGGTCAATGTGAAGGAAAAAAACAGTATTAAACATCAAGGTATAGAAGAAGCCTGAAAGTTTCTTATGTTGTGGACAGTTGAATTACATTTGCTACATTTATTTCTTTTATTTTGAGAATAGCTATAGCCACCACATCTCTCTGTAGAAGGTATGCTTGCTCCACGAACTTCTTTAGGAGGCCTAATAACAACATATATTCAGCAAGACTTGGCTTATCAAAATTGGGAGTTGGATTAATAGCTTCAGCATATGACGATCGAAAAGTGTCAATAGTAAAGTAGTGCTCCACATAGTCATAAACTGAAAACCTTGACTTATTAATACATTTGATTGCATGAGCACATGGAAATTCGGTAACTCTCCATTGATTACAATTACATGTACAATTTTGAAGATTAACAATGTGAGACTTTGGAGATTTCACTTCAAAAATAAAATTGGTAGACTTGAATACATCCTAACCAAAATCTTCATTAACTAATTTTGATAAACGTTCCTCCATAACATGACAAAGAACCATGTTCCATAGTTGACTTTCTTCTCTCCTTCTACCCATCTGCTCCATTATTTTCACTCGAACACCATCCAAACAAGTAGTTATTGGCATAATTCTATCGTCTAGAATCCACGAGTTAAATCTTTTAGCAACATTAGAATAATACTCACCATGACGTTTGCTTTTTAAAAAAAAAAATCCCCAATAATCAAAAGTTTTATCTCTTAAAAAATTATGTGTTGCGATATCACCAATTTCCTTAAACTTTTAAACATACCGATCAAAATCAAGAATAGTGTAAGATTTTGCATAAAGCCTAAACAAATCAACAATTGATGAATCACCTTTACTAGACTTAACTATAGTACCAATATTTTTCTCCATGTGAAGTAAACAATAACTATGACAAGAAGAGGGAAATATTTTCCTAATGCATAAAATCAAACCCCACTGGCAATCTAACATCAAAACCAAAGGACGATCTTCGTTAAGCATGTCTTTTAAATGAGATAAAAACCAAGACCAATTAGCTTCATTTTCATGCGAAACTATGCTAATTGCAATTGGGGGAAATCTACAAAAAAGCAAAAGTTAACAACAAACAATTCATAATAAATATAAATTCTACTGAATGTACAATTCTATTGTTACTATTACAGTTACATTATGTACTACTGTTCAAAATGATATGTTCAAGTAGCATTTTACTTTTACAACAAAAACAATAAATTCAATAACTATATCAACATGTATTTGTTTAGTGTAACAAATACATAAACAACAAGCAATTAAACACATCAAAAAACTGGAAAAAAAATATAAATGGAATAGTAAATACAAAAAGATATATAAACATGTCATTTAAATTTATGTTACTGCAGACAAAGTGAAATATAAAGAAAACATAATAAAAATGATAGCCATACCTTGATTACCATTTTTGGCTGTAGTAGCTAGCAATACACCTAGACGTCCTTTCAAAGCAGCTGCATCTAAAAAAACAATGGTCGATAAAACTTGATCCAACTAAACATGCAATAAAACTAATACAAATCCTTTTAAACTGATTGGTTGAAGAATTAACTTCCTTATCTGCATAACTATCAGGATTATATTTTTGCAAAGCTTCCAAATACCAGTTTAAATCATTATATGACATGGAGTCATCTCCGTATATTTCTCCCAAATCCAATTGTTTTTCATTATATGCATGATAATACGAAAGATTAAAGTTGTACTCTCTTATAAATTCTTTTATAATATCTTTTGGCTTCTTCATTGGAGCATCTCGAATTTGATCAATAATCAATGATTTTACAAATCTACTTGATATGTGCACTTCATTAACATTCCTAAGACCAGGTCCACAAGAATGATCAAACTTATAAGTCCTAATAAAGAGACGAGAAAGTTGTCCGGGATCTGAAGAGGCATTAACAAAAAAATCACAACCATCTTTTTTCCATGAGCAAATAATTGAAATCCTTTCAGGATCATTTCGAGTATAAATGATATCATATCCATTTTTAATTTGATAAGCCATTAATAATTCCCTAAAATCTCTAGCTCCATTAAAAAAACCAAGAAAATCCACAAGACTTATTTAGAACCTCTTTTTAGCAAATCTTTCAAAGAGCAAGAAGAATCAGCATAGCTATCACTGTTAGCAGCAGAACTGTTACTAATTGAAGTGCTATGAACTCTAGATTCATGTAAAGAAGTACCACTAATGTCAAACTTCAAATCACAAATAGTTGATTTAACCATAAACTTAAAATACTGGCTCTTCTTGAATAATTGAAAGTGTATAATACTGAGCAAATCTAAATCAGTGTCAACAGTTACAATCTTATTCTCAAGAGAATAAGATATCTCAATGGAAAATGCATTTACTATGACCATAATACACAAATCTCAGTCTTGACTTCAAATAGAGAAGAATTCATAGTAAGCCGAGTAGATTATGAATCCTCATTGTAATAAAAAATAAAGAACAATCTGTTTGGATCAACATTTCTAGTACCAATGCAAAACCAAAAAATACAACGTTATTTATGAGCAGACAAAATAATGCTTTGGCAACTAAAATACAGTTATTGACGCCAAACAATGTCACCAACATCCAAGATTCTTAATTACTTAATAATATGGTTTCACGTACGGAAAATAAATGTAGAAAAACAGTAACTGACATAGGAGATTTATAGTGGTTCAGTCCCGTAAGAGGCCTACGTCCACTTTGGAAGAGCTGCTGCTATTTTATTGACAATAATGAATTACAAGCTATGAGCCCCTTCTAGGCATCTAATTACAAGCATTTTCATATAATTTGAAGTTATAGTCATCATATGTGATTATATGGAAAAAGTAGATTTGTCCTTCTTCTTCCTCAAAGTGAAGATGCCATTAGAGAGGCCCCTTAGAGCTCTAAGGAGGTATCAAATCAGCAAATTTCCAAACCTTGTAACAAATGAGCTTGGGGGTATTAGATGAGAGTTGGTAGGATTTGGGGACCACTCAACTCGCATCACTCAAGGCAAAAAGGGAAAGAATCGCATCCCTTGGCAGGATGCCATTTCCACATCCGGTGATGAGAAAATCGCATCCTAGAGGGATGCGATATAGTTGAACGGGCAGAGCCATATGCCTTTTGCATGTAGGGGCATTGCATCCCTAGGAAGCGATGACGCCGCATCAGGGGGATACGATGACATCGCATCCTAGGGATGCGATGATGTCGCATCCCAGGGATGCGATGACATTGCTCTCAGGAGATGCGATGACATCGCACCAGTGGGATGCGATATCATCACAACCGATGGATGCGATGTCATCGTATCAAAGGGATGCGATGCGGGGAAACCAGTGGTCGGGTGTGGCGACTTTGGTGTAGTGATACGGGGCTGTGTGGTGATGCGAGCCATGTGGTGATATGAGGCGAGTTGGAGAGAGAGGCAATGTAGGCCTTATGAGGAGTTGTGAAGCTATTGCTTTCTTGACCTCTTTTCGGCTTGAATCTTCAGCAACTTGGTAACACTTTGAGCTTTAATACCACATGATATGTTGAGTCGAGTGGGTCTTGTGTACTTTTGGGAGCCGGACAAAAGTACCGGTTAACATTTTCCCCCAAAAGTACGTCTTGCCTTGGCAGGATGTGCTTTGTGTTGAGGAGAGGGTTGTGGAGAAGCGTGAATCTTTATGTTTGTTGAGTAATTTAGTTCGTTGGTAGCTTGGTCAATCGTCTAGCCCCTATCGCATTCATGAAATTTAAACATTGGCCGCCAACCCTTGCTTACGTCTTAGCTTAAGCGAGTGGTTGTCGACGTGTGTTCATGCTTGCGCTCACATATTTCAATATGGTTTTGCGCGATGCGATCACGATTCGGAAATAAGACATGGAGAGGGAGCTCGACACAAAGGTATGTATGTGTGGACAGATACACATGTGCTTTAACTGCTTACATATATATATATATATACATATATATATGCACATATGTGTGTGTATATACAAAAATTACACATATATATTATTATTATTTTACATATACATCGCATCCTCGTGGGATGCGACGGATCGCATCCTAGTGGGATGCGACGGATCGCATCCTGATGGGATGTGACGGATCGCATCCTGATGGGGTTCGATGTGTCGCATCCTGATGAGGTGCGTGACGAACAAATGGGCCAAGGCCTGCCTCTGTAACACCCCGTAATTTTAAAACAGGACATAAGAGATAATTAAAGAATAATTAATTATTAAAAGAAGAATTAGGTGAAACAGATTATGCCATTGCGTTCCTCTTGGAATTCTGGTTGAGATAGAGTCCGAATTTGCATAAAACGGATATCGTATGAAGAAGATGTGGATGAACGAAGTTAGGCAGAAAAACCGGAAGTTGACCAGAATGCACTGGCGCACTTCACAAGTGCACCAGTACAAAAATGCATTGGCGCACCTGCCAAGTGCGCCCATACCGATCCAGTACAAAATTCTGGAGTGTTCTGTAATGATGTGTCTTCTTCTGAGTGGTCAGATGATGTGTATTTGAGCTAGGTGGTTCTGATGGTCTCCTAGTTCATCTAATGGCTCTAAAACACTCTCTACACCTAAAAATACATAGCAAGACCCAACCCTAACTCATTAACAAAGAAGAATGGCGCCTCCATGCTCCTAAAACCTAAAGTGACCTAGCCTCCACCCTAATCAATCAATTCAAGCGAGAAGATAAAGATAACAAATCGACGCCTACATTAACGGAAAGCTAATCAACTCCAGAAATCAAATCCTAGAATCGTTCTTCTCTTTCTTAAATCACGATTTGTGAGTACAGTTATTTTCAGATATGAAATTTAATTATGATCTTGACATGGGTATAAATCTGAATTGGAGATCAATCTTATTCTTGTTTATCAGATCTGTTTTTCTGTGTAGATCCATCTTATTCTTGTTTATCAGATCTGTTTTTCTGTGTAGATCTATCTTATTGTAACTATTCTGTATCTCTTCCTTCCTTCTGTTCTATAGCCAGGCTACCACGAGTCGGATCCAAATCTCATAAGAGATTGACACGTGAACGCTAAATTTGGGGAAAATATTGAATAATGCATAATTGGACATAACTGATTTGTGACTAAATGGAGAACACAACATAAGTAGTAATTTAAGATCTAGATCTAGGCATGACGATTTATGATTTGGAAGAAGGAGAATTATTGTATGACAACATATGACTTATAATTTGGGGGACATAATGCATGTTATAATTCAAGATCTGATTTTGAGGACATAATACATGTTGTAATTTAAGATCTAGATTTGGGGGCATATTTTATATGACAATCTATGACTTGGAAGAAAAAAAAGGATATATGATTTAGGCGTAAAATGTCTATATTAAAATAGGGATAACAATTAATGTGAATACGCCTAATTCGGATTTTTGGATATTTGACATATGCGGTAATCAACGGCTATAATTTGGCATAATTTATATTGTGCATTATGATTTGGGGTTTTTAGAGAATATTCCGTACGGTGCAAATTTAACAAAAATTTGGGACATATGTTATATGGTGAATTATGACCATAATTTGGGCATTAAAATTAGGCTTAATTTTATGATTAGGCGAGGTATGTCAATGGAATTTTAAGGAATGATTAAATCTATTAAATTGTCCAATCTGCTAAATATGTTGAAACTGAATACAGTAATTTAGGTATGAAATCTGTAGGCTCGATCTAAAATTGAGCAAAACATGTTAATAGAACTTTGAATAATATGCTGTAACTTGTAAAGAAGTTAATTTATTGAATTGGCATAATTAGTCCGATATTGGCATAATATGTGAATGAATACTTCAGCTAAAATAAGAATGCTGAGACACGAGTTTAGACTCTGTTTGCGGTAGAAGCCTGCCCGCATCCAATTGGCTTAACCAGCAATCGCAAAGTGTCAGTCTAATGTGAGAGGTCGTAGGCATAAAGATGCTCAGACATGAGGTTAGGTCTGGCTTGTGGCAGAAGTCTGCCCGGAACCGCCTGGCACATCCAGCGGCCACAAGCTACCGACCTAATGTGAGAGGTCTGTGCATTAATATTTAATTAATGCAAATCTAAGATAAATATGATGCCTAAAACGTATTGGGTGGATAAGGTTAAATCAACTGGACTGATGAATCTAATAAACCCATTTGAAAATTTGTAGGCCCAATACAAGGTTTGGTGAAACAATCTGCAAGTCTGTTAATCTATATATTTGATCCGTTAGTCTGAAAACTTGTTAATCTGTATATCTGATCCGTTAGTCTGAAAACTTTTAAATCTGTATATTTGGTCCGTTAGTCTGAAAACTTGTTAACCTGTATGTCTGATCTGTGAACTAGTTAATCTGGACTTTTTACATCTAAAATCTATAAACAAGTTAATCTAAAATCTGTTAGTATGGGGACACAAGGTTAGGAGGGGTAATTACTTGTGTCATCTGTTGTTTGGGACCCATATTAGTCAGTAACCCTTTCTGGTATCAAAATTATGACCCAACACTAGGTAGGGGTCTAGGGCACACTTACTGAACTAATTGTAAGAGGTTCACTCTGATAATGGCGAGGGTGTTGATGGCGCATTCCAACCGGGTCATATGCGTGCATGGATCTAGTCTGCTATGAGGATGTAAGACACTGTGACATCTATAAATAGGTTTGTGTCTATAGGTTGCCACTTTAGGGAGTGGTACACCCTTCCATGGGGCCGGCACAGGGTATTTATATATTAGGGAGTCGATTGCTTTGGGTAGAATTTAGGGTACACTTAGTTCTGTCTATTTCTGTTGGGGTACCGTCTGTTTCTGCTGGGGTGGTAGCACCTGTCTGTTTCTGTGTGGTACCGTCTGTTGGGGTGGTAAAGGCCCATTACTAGTGTACACCTAATTCTATTATTCTGTTTCCATAAGGATTATTCTGTTTCTGCCTCTGATTCCGTTCCTGATTCTGTTTCTGTACCGTCTGTCTCTATTCGGGTGGTAAAAGCCCATTACTAGCATTCTGTTTCTAAAGGTCTATCTCTGTTAGGGTGGTAAAGGCCCATTTCTAGCATCGTGTTTCTGAAGAGATCATCATGTTTTCTGTTTAGACATTAGGACAACACCTAATTCTGTTATACTAGTGTAGAGAAGTGAAAACTAAGTAAGGAGCTTAGCTTAGTCTATATCATTCTATTTCTTCTGTTACCTGCTA
Organism: Allium sativum; assembly: GCA_030737875.1. NCBI lineage: Eukaryota > Viridiplantae > Streptophyta > Magnoliopsida > Asparagales > Amaryllidaceae > Allium > Allium sativum. The sequence goes on along the minus strand of CM060916.1, from coordinate 740,057,590 downwards.
CTCCTGTTACGGCTATCTCTCATCCAGTTTTATTTACATGTCATGATACTGTTATCTATTTATATGCTGAAAGTCACTGGACTCAACAAACGTATGTCTGACCTAGTTTATATCGCCTCTTTTCTTCCGTTTCCCCCCTAGGTACACAGGTTGGGAACGTAGGATCTTGATTTAGATTTCTCTCTGCTTGAAGTGCTAGAAGTGCTTGAAGTATTGTTTGGCTTTGATTCTACCTATTTATGGCATTTTCTATTGGGGATTACGACTTTAAAATTACGTACTTTGAAGGCTTTTGTATAAGACTAATATTTATGTACTTGAATTTCGATATTGTGGTTTTGAAGGATGTAACCAAACATACTTCTATTTCTTCTGTAATAAAGTTATAAATTTATCAAGTACTACTTTATGTATCTGTCTTGTAATATTCTGTTCTGTTTACTTATAATGCTTCATGGAAGTTAACGCATTCCCCTTGTGAGTGACATTAACGGACATGGGGTGTTACAGCCTCCCTCTATAAATGCCGAAGCTCCTCCCCCTTCTCACACTTTTCTCGTATCCTTTTTCTACATCAAGCTTATTTGAGTTATTAATGGCGGACGATAGAAGGAGGGACAGAGTAGGGGGAGAAGAGCAGGGAGGCGCACTGCCTCCTTCACCGCATAGAGGCCCGCATCACTTGCAATGCTAGCTCTCGCATCGTGGTGATGCAATGTCGCATCACCTTAGTGATGCAGTTTCGCATCCCTTGCGATGTGGGCTCTCGCGTCCTTGCGATGCGATATCGCATCACTTTGGTGATGTGATGCGATTCCGCATCACTTACGATGCAAGCTCTCGCATCCTTGCAATGCGAACTCTTGCATTGTTGAGATGCTATATCGCATCACCAAAGTGATGCGATATCGCATCGCTTCTGATGAGAGCTCTTGCATCATTGTGATGCGGTGCCGCATTACGTGAGTGAGGCATTCCGGTATTGTCACGGCGACGCGATTTCGCGTTGTTTATGATGCGACTTCGCATCATTTGGAATGTGGTTTCGTGTCTCTTTGGCGATGCAAGGTCTCATGCTGACTGGGTGACGCAAAGTGCCATCTCCCGCCTTTCCCTTACGACTTTTTGTGATCATTTGTGATTCAAACTTTGCATATAGGACTTAGAGCTTATAGTCCGGACCGTGGACAATTTGAACTTTTTTCACTATAATTTGTTTCCTGGTCCTCATCACGACGTAGTCGCGACTCAGCGCGAATTTAAAGACATCAGTCGATGACGATGATGGTTACTGTCATAAAGCAGCAGTAACCGTCGTCGTGTTCCAAATTTGTTTCAACTATAGTTGCATTGTCACCACACTACACTGCACATTTTTACGTTAGTTTACACCAACACGAGGGGCACATGTTCTACACATGATGCCTAACACAACTATATTGAAGTATAGCTAGCAGTGGAGACATGATCCCAAACACAACACCTGGAATTTGAAGCTTCTCAACGCTCACCATCCCAGTCTAGCTCAACTAACAACACCAGTCCTAGGGACAACAAGCTTGAGACTTCTATGGAGTCAACCTCTTCCCAGTCCATAGGTTCAACAAAAGCATCCGACCGCGTCATACAACAAACAGCCGAGCTCTCGATCGGACTGCCAGCGTCGGGAGGCGCTACATTAGTTGAGGAAAGGACTACGGAGTACATAGATATTGTGGCAAGTGACGTACCTAAGGCTCCGGATGTGATGGAAGATGCCGTCATTGTTGACAATCCTACAAATCTGGAATGCTTGAGCGTGGATGAAATTTCCCTAAGGCACATTTGCGCAAGGTTCAACATACCATCGATCCATGTTCTAGTTCCCGAGGAGAGAGACCGGGCACATGATCTGCTAGCGGGATATACTACATGGAACAAACACATGTGCATTGCGGGGTGTGTGACTCCGACTTGCTACTTTATTCATGACATGATGCATTACTTCCGTTCAGTGCCTATACAGCTTCATCTGAATGGATATGCATTCCTTCTTGGTACTTATCATTTGTTTAGAGAGTACCTGCATGAGGAACCCACCGGAGAGGAAATCCGGTTCTTATTTCAGATTAAGAGGGGACCCAAGACTTCACCTTCCCTTTACTTCCTAGAAGCAATACACTGTGCCCGGTTCATTGAAGGGTCATGGACTAGGCTGATTGTTTAAGTCTGAGTGGTTCTTCGTTCCCTATCCATTGGGCTTCGCGAGACGATGGCTGGAGGGAAGTAAGTATCTATATTTTCACTAGTTCGGCATTGGTCGAGTTACGAACCTGGTGCTGACCTTGGTTTTCTGTAACAGGAATTCTGCTGGTGCCAAAGGGCGATATATACCAGGGGCGTGTGGCGTGTTTGAAAGCTATCCCGAAGGATGTTCGCCCTATGGAGAAGATTTTGGATGAGAAGGCCCTTCGTCAGACAGGCCCACTCCCGCGAAACCGGACAATGTTCATGTGGGCCACTTTAGGAAAGGGGAGCGAAGATCCTAAAGAAGGAAAAAGCTCTCCGGGCCGTAAGCGGAAATCTCCTCCTGCCGTGAATAAACGTCCCAAGGCTGTAAAGATTTAGGAGGGTGCCAGCGCAAGCAGTGCTCATGTCGAGGAAGCGGTTGGTGGAGGAGATGGTCCACCTTCTACTCCCGTCCACCAACAAATGTTGAGGCTGGAGCGAAAATGTCGGCTAGGCTGGTTCGTTCAATTACAACTTCCGGGACTACCGCTTTGTTGGAGAGAGCGGATTAGTTTAAGGGGTTGGATGATGTTCCAATCGGGTTGCCACCGTCTTAGTCTAGTGGCACAAGTTCTGGAAGCTTGACTTTACCTATTGGGGTACAACTCCTCCAAGCGGGTCTCAATCTGGTCTGTGGAGAGTGCACTTAGGGATCACACTCATAAACACCGCATAAAACAACATTTGCTTATGTATGAAAAGTGCTTTAGCCTGACCTTTAACTCTATTTTGTGCAGGTGAAATGGTTCACGGTGGTGGCGATGGTAGATACCGAGGCTAGGGATCGGGGGGCCAGTGATCGCAAACGAGCTCAGTCCCGAGTGGCTTCAAGAAAGGGGCCAAGCTGCCACAGTCCTCTTGCCTTCGTGGTCGCAATGGCGATCATCGGTACCAGAGACACTCAGACTCCCCACCACCACTTCGATCGTCGGGGGCAGATTCAAGGCTTGAGACCACAGAAACCAGATCGTGAGCTTCGGCGTTCCCCCTTCCTACCCCTCAGGTGGAGACCGTCCATAGATCTATCAGTTCTTTGTACAGTCGGTGGATCATCGGCCACCGTGGATGGGCACGTCGAGGGGAGGACCGGTAGTCCCACAGCTAACCAATGAGGAGAAGATTACCCTTTTGAATGAGCAGTTCCCAAAACATTACTTTGATGAGTTAATACTTGTGCCGAAGCTTACCACGATTCCCCGTGGGACACCGCTCTCATATGGAAGAAAGTATATTAGGCTTACCACCAGATTGCTGAGTTTTACGGGTACTCTGGCCATCTCTCCGACCTGATTTGGGCCAAGAATGTGGAGATTCAAAACAGGGGTCTGCCCATTGATGCCGAGCGGAGAACTGCCCAAAATCTGGAGATAGAGATAGATGATGTTTATCTTTATGTCGTAGTTTCTTTTTGTGCTCGTAGCACCCCATTCGTAGGTTAATTTTTTTTATTAGCGCAGCAGAGCTGAAGAAGGCACATAAGAGGCTGAAAAGGGAGGAAGATCACGCAGCTTCGAGTTTCAAGGATACAGCGACCGAGCTAACAACTGAGAATACGGTCCTCAAGAAAGATAAAGTCGACTTGGAGCAGATTAACACCCAATTGGAGAAGGACAATGAGAGGGTTTCCTAACTTCAAACGGATAACGAGGCTCCAAGGAAGGAGAATGAGAGGTTGAGCATTGAGAATGCAGAAATTCAGAGGCTATTGTAGGAGAATGCCGATTTAAAGAGACAACTCGAGGAGGCCAAGAGGGATAAGGAAAAGGCATAGGAAACAACTTGGAATACGCTAAGCCAACTGGATGGGGTAAGGTCCAAGCATGAGAGAGAGGTGGAGGAGCTTAAATTTGTAGTCGAGGATGCCGTGACTCAACCAAAACTGCAATTGGTGCCCTGTGTTTTGGATATGTATGTCAAGGTTCTCAAGTACCACGATCTTTCGCGGGTTGATGACTATTCCAGAGTGTTGGCCAAGGTGTAGGATAGGTTGTTGGAGTTTGAGACCGACCTGTGGGAGGTAGATGCTATAGATGGGATAGATTTCATGATTTGCCACTTGAACAAGGCAAAGAGATTGAAGCTATATGAGGGAAGATAACTGCTAAGGGATGACGCTACGGTGGAGCGGGATGCCGCAAAAGGAAAAACCGTGGATACCGACAGTTTAGTGGTGGCCCATGAGTTCAGAGGAGGCAACCCTTCTCAACATCTGGCTGGGTCATCATCTCCAATAACCAGTGTGCAAGTTCCAGTCCCACTTTGTACCTGGATACGACCCTGACCAACCGGGGCTGGGCCTTGAGCGTTTGTCTCGAACAGCGGGCGAGAGCTTGGCACCTGTTGGAGATGCGCCCCAGGTGTTAGTAGGTAAAGTCATACCTCCTAGTACTTAAAGGTGCAAATGTACAGGACTTGAGTCGACTGATGAGCCTTTTATTGGATGTGCAAGGCCCTTTGGAGCTGAAATGGCCGTGAGCCTGAACCCTTCTCACTTTGGATAACCCGGGTTTGGAATGGAGGGCTTCATGGGTCAGCTTAGTGAAGAAGTTGAGACGGATATCACATTTTCTGACAAGGACCTTGCACTCTTTGGCTCCATTGTAAGAAGAGATGGGCATGAGAGTCAAGTGACGGATACTACCAAAGTAAGGGAGCATACGATGTGTGGGATGTTTGAGCAGCAACAGATGGGCTTATGTGCCAAGGCCGAGGAACAATAGCAGAAAAAGGTAGATGACGAGCTATCCCGATAAACGGCTTTGGTTGATGCCAGGAAGAAGGCTGAACAAGATGTCACAGTTAAGGTCCAAAGAGAAAGGGAGGTTGCGGTGAAGGAACAAGTAGATCATAATGAAAAGGCTGATGCTGAGGTCTCTAGGAAAAAGGTTGCGGAGACGTACAAACAGCTGCAGGAAGTAGAGGCCCAGAAACTCAAGGCTGGGAAGACGGACCAGTAAAAGATGGTCCCAAAGACCAGGTCCCAGGGGAAAGAAAGTGCACGTCCAATCCTTGCGCTTTTGAGTAAGGTTGTTCCTCCGCCTTTAAGGGAAATCCCAGCTGATGACGAGATTACAGAGATCAGTGATGATGAGGTAGATACCCCGCTGTCATCTCTCAAGTTCTCTTCCCTGTCCAAAGGGAAGAAGAAGAAAGGAGGAAGCGGTTCTGGGAGGCGGAAGAATAGGGATGATGGTCCGTTGAGCGGAGACTCGGGCAGGAAGAAGAAGAATAAAGGAGAAAAGGGGCACGAGAAAGTGGAGGAGGGCGAGCTTCCCAAGTGACCGAAGTCTTTTTTCTTTTGGGATGTAGGCCGATAATATATGTGAGTACGACCCTCGCTTTTTGGATTTTGGAGGCATAGTGTGGTTTTCATTTACACCCTATCATTAGAAAGAAAGATATCAAAATATGCAGTTTAGAAAGAAAGATATCAAAGTATGTAGTTTTGCTTTAGTTATGTGAATGAAAACATTAGTTAGTTTTTTCTTATATCACATTTATGTTAAGTGTTCGAATGTTCGTCTTATGCTTTTCAGCATCATGTACTTACATAGCATACTTGTTGTTACACTCAACCAAATGTGATTGAAGACTCCGCACTGGGGGTGCCCCCGGTTGTGCGGAGGTCGTGCGCTAGTTCCGCTCTCGGGCCTTCCATTAGTTGGGAGTCCCCTGTCGCACGAATTCCATGTCAGGTTCCATCTCTCTTGTACCTCCCTGAGGTCACTGGTCCTAAGTCGTGAGGAGGCGTAGACGTTGCGATTCGTTAGAATTTTGTCTCTTCAGTCCTTCCTTTGTGCTTAGAGCGAGAGGCATTGTTTATTCGCCAAAGGGTGCCCAGATCCAGACCCGGTAGGTTGGATTATGGCTGAGGGGTTGCCCCCAAGTCTGGGGACTTATGAGCGAAATGATTTAGGCTCGGTCTCGGTGCTGGGCCGAGGTTCAAGTGGTACCCGCATCCAGACCCTAAGGGTCAGATGGAGCCATGGGAGTGGTCGATTTCACACAAACTTGGCTATGAGTTGCCCCCAAGTCTAGAGACTGGGTGGCAGAACTATTTATACTCAGACTCTTCGTTGATTCGAGGTTCGAGTGGTGTTTTTTACACTCGGTATCGTCGTTGATTCGAGACTCGAGTGTCGATATCAGCCCCTGTGCTCGGGTTGTCGATATAGTGGTCAGTGTGTTTGTGAGTGCAAGCTAGTTATGATGGTTAATCAAACATATCATGCAGTAAGTAAACACATTAAGAGCACAGAGAGTAAAACACTATCTTTACTAATAACTTTGGCAGTAACATCCTTTACAATGCCTTGAATTTAAAGAAAAGAAAAAAATTGTGGGAAAGCGGATAATATGTACAGTAAGTTACGTGAAGTAGCGACGAATATGTTCATGGTTCCATGCCCTTGGAAGCTTGGCACCATCGATGGTTACTAGCTTGAAGGTTCCATCTACGAGCATTCGTTGTATGACATACAGACCTTCCCATTAAGGACTGAGTCCAGTCAGTGCGGGAAAGATCCGTTTCAAAAAGAGATCACTTACATTTAGGTCCTTAGGACGGACTCTAGAGTTGAAGTATCGGGTGACTCGCTATCATTGAGCGGCAGCTCTGAGCTCGGCTTTGCTCCTTTTCTCTTTGAGCAGGTAAAGTAACTCCAAGAGGAGATCTTGGTTGGTATTTGGATAGTAGTAAGTGACTCGATGAGATTGGAGCTTTAGCCCATTGGGAATGACGACTTCAAATTCGTAGGCAAGAGCAAAAGGGATATGGCTGGTCGCTGAATTGTGGGTGGTCTGGTAGGACCATAGGGCCAGAGGGAGTACTTCAGCCTACAAGCCTCCAGCCTTTTCCAAACGCTTCTTGATAATGGATTTGTTCACTTTGTTGATAGCCTCGACTTGCCCATGTGCTTGAGGATGAGCTACCGCTGAGAATCTCTTCTTGATCTTGTGTAGTCGATAAGAGTTTTTAAACTCTGTGCTTTCAAACTGGGTCCCGTTGTCAGAGAAGATGGCTTGGGGGACTCCATATCAGGTGATAATATTGTAGACAACGAAGTTGATTACCTTCTTAGTAGTGATTGTGACGAGGGTCTCGGCCTCTGCCCATTTGGTAAAGTAATCGACTGCGATGATGGCATAACGTGCCCCCCTTGGCTACTGGGAGAGTCCGGATGATGTGTATTCCTCACATGGTGAATGGCCAGGGACTGGTTATTTGTGTTATCTTGTTAAGCAAGGCTCTTGGAATCTTGGAAAATCCCGGCATTTATCGCACTTGCAGGCATAGTCCGCTGCGTCCCGCTCGAGTGTTGGCCAGAAGTAACCATGTCCGAGAACTTTCTTTACTAGAGTTTGCCCCTCAGTGTGGTCGTTGCACTCTCCTTCACTTATATCTAGCAATACGCATTTGGCATTGTGGTGGGCTACACACCAGAGTAATGGCATAGAGAATCCACTGCGGTAGAGCACCCCATCTAGAATGATGTAGCGAGACGACTTTCGGGCGAGAGCTGGTTTGTCTTTGCGGCACTCAGGGAGATTTCCATGCTGCAAATAGTTTTTGATCGACGTCATCCATGACTTGGGCTCGTACTCGGTCTCTGTCATTGCTATCGAATCAGTCTGGATTTGACCGATGCTCGAAGAGTCGAGTATTTTGATAGGGACAAGCCCCATAAGTTGCGCATCCCCGGAGCTCGCCAGCTCGGATAAGGAGTTATCCTTTCCGTTTTGTCCTCGAGGGATGCATGTGATGAGGTAGTGGTCGAAATTGGTGAGGATTTTGCGAACCCGAGTGAGGTAGGGAGCGAATCGTTCATCCTTGGCTTGATACTCTTCGAGTACCTGGCGTAAGACGAGAAGTGAATCTGAGTATATTTGGATTTCTTTGATGTTAAGTTCAATTGCAATTTTGATTCTAGCTATCAAGGCTTCGTACTCGGCATCATTGTTAGTAGCAGGGAAGTCGATCTTTAGAGCATAGCATATCGGTTATTCTTCAGGAACGATAATCACAACCCCGATGCCGGAACCCTGATCGGCAGAGGATCCATCTAAGAAAAGTTTTCATGGAATTTCAGGAGTTTCGGTATCCTCGGGAGGAGGCTCTTCCTGGGCAGTGAATTCTACTATAAAGCCTGCTAGGGCTTGTCCGAGGAGGGCTTACCAGATGCTTCAGGCCATTGAAGGACCTATCGCGTGGGATGATACATGTAGACCTTGATAGGATGAGATTGGAAATAAGGTCGTAACTTTCGGGAAGAGACTACCAAATAGTAGGCTAGCTTTTCAAGCTTAAGATAGTTTTTCTCTGCCCCTAGTAGTCTTTTACTGATGTAGTAAACGGGTCGTTGGACACGATCTTCGATGCGTAAAAGTGCAGTGCTGAGCTGATTGCCTACGCAGAAACAGCCAAATAAATTTATAAGTCCTCGTGATCCATGGATTTGGACATGATAGGTGGTCACTAGTGATTCAGAAGGTCCTGGAATGCGGTAGCGCATTCCGGTGTCCATGAGAAGTTGCGCTTCCCCTATCTGAGAAAGTCAAAAAAGAGGATGCACTTGTCAGTTTCTTTTGAGATGATTCGGCTTAGGGCGGCGACATTCCTTTTTAAACTCTAAACATCCTTGATGCTCCGCGGGGCCTGCATGTCCCGGATAATTTTAATCTTATTTGGATTTGCTTTTATGCCTTGCGAATTGACAACGAAACCTAAGAATTTTCCCGATGCAATGCCAAAAGAGCATTTCAGGGGATTTAGCTTCATGCCATATTGGCGGAGGAAACCAAACATCTCGGAGAGGTCACGAATGTTGTCATTTGATATCCTCAATTTCACGAGCATATCGTCCACGTATACCTCCATGTATCTCCCAGTATGATTTTTGAAAATGAAGTTGACCAGTCATTGGTAGGTTGCCCCAGCGTTCTTGAGTCCAAAAGGCATGACGAGATAGCAATAAAGTCCAAGGTCAGTTATGAAAGAAGTATGAATCTGGTCGGGGAGATACATCGAAATCTGGTTGTAGCCCGAGTAGGCATCCATGAAGGACAAGAGCTGGTAACCTACGGTTGAAACGACAAGCTGGTCGATTTTCAGAAGTGGGAAACTATCTTTCGGGCATGCTTTGTTTAGTTCGGAGAAATTGACACACGTTCGCCACTTGTCGTTCGCTTTCTTGACCAAAATAGGACTGGAGACCCATTCTGGGTAATAGGTTTCTCGGATAAAACTGTTATTGAGTAGCGTACCAACCTCTTCTCTGAGTGTTGTTGACATGTCTCAAGTCTTTAGCCTCCAATTTCATTTGGTCATAAGCCATCTTGAATACAATATTAACTGAGCTTGTTGAGTCAATAATGATCCTTTGGACGAAAGTTGGACCAATCTGAGCAGAGATGATGAGAGGGTCCATTGTTGGGATCTCAATTCTCATTGGCTCCCTCTCACGGAAGACGATATCGTCCCGCATTGTCTATAGAATTTTGGCGTGGACTGATTCGTCCAGGGTGGAACAAGCTACATTTGTGGCATGCTTTATGAAATTGGCGTACTCCTCCATTTTGCGGAAGTTGTCATGTGTGCGATGAGGCCCGCCACAGATAGTATTGATCACGACGCCACGTGACCTTTGGTTAGATGACCTTGGGGTCACGTTTGCAGGAGCAGGAAGTGCGGGCGTTGGATGGCCCATAGCCTCCTCCGAAGGAGCGGGATCCGGAACATACTTCTCTAGGCATTTCTCGTAGATGAGCTTTTCGATTGCGTCCTTGAGATGGCGACAATCATTGGTGTTGTGCCATACATATCATGGAACCTGTAGTACTTGTCGGAGTTCTTTTTGCGGTCAATCGATTCCCTCGCGTTGGCCTTCTTATACTGGATAGTGTTGCAAGTTTCTAAATAAATAGTCTCCATGTCATGATTTAGTGGAGTGCAGTTCCTATAATTTTGATAGCGGTCGTGTTTCTTGGGGTCCGGCGGAGTCGAATTATTATTGTGGTCGCCTTGTTTGTCAGGGTTCAGCTTCGGCTTGTAGGGGATTGTTCCTTTACCCTTGTCGGAAGATTCCCCGACTTGTTTTCCTTTGACACTGTCGTTGACAGTGCTGGCGTGTGGATTGTTGGAGCGGTTGGCCCATGAAGCTCTGTTACACCTAACTTCCTCTTGGCACAAGAACTGCCCCGCTTTCTCGTAGAAAGCCTCTAAACTCTTGCGCGGCTTTCTATCTATCCATGCCCCGAACTTGAGGTCGAGAGGGCACCCTTGGCTAGCTGGAACAACACGTTACGGGGTTCAGGATCATCAACCTCAATGAGGGTGGTATTGAATGTAAGAGTTGATATACGACTTAGGCAGGATCAGTAATATGGATATGCGGAATGTATGTGATAGACTAACTTGTATATTTACAAAAATTATGCTAATGAATATGATATAGTGAAATATATCACAAAATAAAAAGCAGTAAAGTAAAGTAATAACATCAGAGCTTTTTATACTGGTTCGGAGCACCGTCCTACGTCCAGTCCCAGATCTCTCTCTGGATTTTCACTAATCAACCACGTTGCTTCACCCGGAGGAACAGGTTCACAATACACTACTTGATTTCATGGGCTACAAGCTTACCTACTTGATTTCACGGGCCACAAGCTTACCCACTTGATTTCACGGGATACAAGCTTACCCACCTGATTTGAACGGCTACAGGCTTACCGGAATTTCAATACAAAATAGTTGATGATTGACTATATATTGTATCTTCAATACACGGACTAGTCACTTGTAGTACACCCTTCCTATAATCTTATCCTCGAACATATACTTTGAGTGCATAGATTTAAGGAAGTAGAATGCTGGTTGAATCAAATGATATTAAATTGATTCAAGGATTCAACAAGTATTTGAAATTTGGAGAGCTTTTGTTTTGCAAAAAATATGAAAATGCAATTCAGAAACTAGAGAGAATATAGAATGATTTCGGTTGTAGTAAAACAAGATTGAAGTTGTTTATATAATAGTAGAAAGGTAGTAATTCTTCGTGAAGAGTTTCTATAAAAAGTTATGTCCATTTCCTTTGATTATAGAATAGAAATCTCTTCACAAATAGAAGCAACCTTTCAGAAAAAGCTTGTTGTTTGAAAACGGTCGACAGGTCGAAAATCACCTGTTGACTGGTTGAATTTAAAAAACCAGAAAAATAGCCGTTATGTGCAAAAATACACAGAACGGTCGACTGGTCCGTATTCACCGGTCGACTGGTTCGGGTGAGAAAAGTTTTGTTTCCAAAACAGAAACATGAACGGTCGACTGGTGGTATTTTGGGCGGTCGGCCGTTTTATTGCTGTGGACCAGAGAACCTCGGTCCACAGTCTAGATCACTCTGCACTCTTTCTCGGTCGGAGCCTGGACCGTTTGGGCTTTTTCTGTGACTTTTCAGTTCCTCAAATATATAGATTTCAGCAGCGAAGATATGATATTGTTTTGTGCATTCGTGTTATACTTTGAGGATAGATTTTAACATATTTCTAAAACGACTCAAAGTAAAAAACCTTATCTTTATGAAATGATCTTCATTGCACCTTTATATGTTGGCATCGATCAAAATCTTGTCTCAACATTGAATTGCTCGAGGTAGCTTTTAAGAGATTCAGTGGAACCCTATATAATTTGGACAGGCTGAGCGCATTCTTTGGAGTTGGCACGTGCATTCTGGACTGTTTGACTAGCTCAGTGGCTAGCTGGCCAATGGTATTAACTGAATGGAGCGGAACGCAAAAGAATCAAAGCAAAGCCATGCCTGCCAAGGCAATTGGGAAGCATTTGCACTTGATGGCGTCGGTGGCTCTATTGGAGTCCATCTTCCATTCATAGAGGTTCATGATAGTGCAGGGATCATTATGCCGTTATATAGCATCATCTATGGCATGTTAAAGCGTCGAGGCCACTCAGCTTCGTGGACGGCACTGGTAAAGAGGTTACGCCTCAGGTGGGCCTCACACAAGTCATTGGCGTTTCACCGCATATCTCTCATGATCCTCCGGATCATTCCTAAGAGATATGTCAGATGTACATCATCTGACAGAATCCAGTTTCGGCAAACTTCAGGAGTTCTGTTCCTTGGACGTCTTCTATGGTGAACGACAGGATCATTCTTTTCCATATCGTCGACATCGATTGTTTGGTTCTGGTATGGATGATGAGGACGAGCGTGCTGACATTCATTTTGATCTTGGTAGACTTGAGCCTGTTGAGCCGCTAGGAGCGTGGGCTCCAAGTTTTGAGTGACGACATTTGGGTTCTGTCGTGGAGGGGGCGAATACTCGGACCCAGTTCATCGTTGATGACCAGTCGGGATCGATCTCGATGATGCGTACCCCCACTATAGGTAACGGTGGTCCTGTCACTGTTCTCGTTTCCATTGTCATTATTATGACCATTAGTGTGAGCATTAGAGCGGACAATGACATTGTTATTAAGGCTAAACTTCCTTCATTGATGCGGGCCGCGAGACTCGGAGGAAACAATTTCCGAGACAGTATGCCTCACTTGGGGATTGTTCTAAGCCAATTGGAGTTGGACGACTATGTGTTGATTATCTTGAAGCTGACGCTGTAATGTCCCGTATTTTTGGTAGTTAATATTTAAATTATTTTATAATTTTAGATATTATTGTTGGGAATATTAATGAATATAATATTGAAATCGTTATTTAAAACGAAGTTTAAACGTTATAATATATATATATATATATATATATATATATATAATTCAAAACAAGCTCTAAATGGCGCGACAGTTCGTAATACTGAATTTTCAACTTCAATTGAATATATCGGATCCGGTATAAGTCGGATTTCTGTGAAGCAATAAACATTTGAATCTTGTTGATTATAATATTCTAATTGAGGAGAAACGTCGAGATTTCACATTATAGATTGTTAGTTATGTCCAATTCAAATTTTAAAATAGTTGTTATGGAAATCGTTATTAAAATATAACGTTTATTTATAGATATAAAAGAATTTTAATATAAATTGGGCATCGTTTTAACATGAAGTGATGATATTAAGTTGTATAACTTATATTTGAAGCTGTGTATATCATTCCATTTGGATATTTACGATAATAATAATTTATTTTTGTTTAATTGAATTAATTTGGAATTTAATTAATATTTATTCGATATTTTATAAACTTTAAAAATAATTGTTTTTCAAACGACCTCCGTTTTTTGATGGAACGGGTTTTATTTGGAATGCGTATAAATAATTATTGTTAGTTTTCCAGTCTGGAGTCAAACAGAGTTGTTTTGTCGGTACGTTCAGTTTAAAAATGTGAACCGATAAATGTATTGAAATTTAAAATAGCATTGTTTTACGAATGGAGTCAATTTTCAACAAAATTAATTTCAGGTGTTCCGTAGCGTCAATGTATAGCAGTACGTCTATTTCCTCCACATTGAAGATCGGATGTGGCGGTACGAATATTAAACGCTCAGCTGTAGTTTAATAATACAAGTTACATTCCTTGCGTTGCAAGCTAGTGAGTTACTATGTCCAAGCTTTCCATTGAAGTAACCCAATTTTGTTTTTACTTGCGTGCCACACAAAGGCAGATACTTCATTCCCACATTCTAGTTTACTTGTGTGCCACACTACCCAATTTATTGCTGGTCAATCCATCAAAAAACAGTGGTAATCAAGTTTCGCTTTGAAATTTCCACCCCACATCAGCTACCTACCCTACGATTTACTGTGAACCTACTCCCTAATAAACGTGGCCTCCACGAAATTTCTTCTTATATATATACACGGCTTTTCCTTTCTGTTTGTTTGGTTTTCCAGCAATGGAGTTTACGCAAGGCATCCTTCAGCAAAATAAAACATTTCGAAATTTAGCCCATTAAATCCCGATATCCTTTTCCTTTGCTCCCTTTTCCGCAAAACATCATATTGGTATAAATTTCTCCAGAAGTTCGAGCACCTTTGCTTGACACAATAAAAACTGTTGTGGCCTTCTCACGGCGTTTGAGGCATGGTGGCGTACTAGTTTGAATTTCGAGGCGTAGGGTGATGATCTCCAGGGGATTCCACATGTTTTGGCAATGTTTGTTGCTGGTTGGTCATTTTTCTTTGTTGCAAGTTTTGCTGGGAGGATCACTAAAAGCACTGATGCGATTTTTTGGAGTAACGCATTGAATATTCGCGGCATGGAGATGTTACCTTTAGCCTTGGTCGAGTGACAGGGTTCATGCGGAGAGGAGATGATGTGGTGAACTATAGTGGCGTTGGTTTCAAAATATACGGAGGAAGGAAGCATTTGAACAGCCGGGTTGGAGGGACGGTGCTCTGGGTGTTGGAGGGATGAAGCGTGATGGGAAGCCAGGTGGGGTGTTTGAAACGGGAAGCTTACTGTGTGGTCGTAAAGGAGATCGAGGGGACCGGTGGTCAATAACAATGGGGTGGTGGAACTTTGATCAGTGGAGAAGGCGTGCGGGGTTTGTACATTAGCTGAAAGGGAATGATATTAACGTCGGCATAGTTTGTTTCCATGCAAGAGTGAAAAGAAATATATACAGGACGAAAGGAACAGTAAGGTAGGAAGTTGCTTGTGGGTTTTGTTCATCATAAAGGGAGAAGGAGGGGCGCGGAGCATTATGGTGGTGTCAATCTTGAAAGGAGCAGAAAAGGGGAGGTTCAGGCGAAGGGGCAGTCGGTTTTTGGTGATAGCACTGGGGTACTCGTGTGGTGAATATGAAGAGGGGGAATTGCGGTCGGATACTGTGAGGTGGAAGAAATGTCAAGCTAACCATTAAAGTAAATACTTCATAAATAACCAACGTTAATTGTTATTATTTAGTTTGTAATTAATTTGTTTAATTTAAATCATTAACTTAATTAACGTATAATTATGGACACATCAACAGAATTCAAAAGAACGAAGCCGCGGGGGTGGGGATTGTTTGCGGCGTATGGTCCTGTATAACAGTAGGTGGAATGAAGATCAACAGTGAGAAGGTATAACATGCCCAAATATATTTAATCCTAACTAGTGTTTACAACGTGCATACTCCCTAATTCATATATGCCTAATTTAATAATTTATAACGAAGGAAATTTAGTCCACTTAGTTAATTTAAAACTAAGTAATTTGAATTTAGTTGATTTTATACTTAAGAAATAAATTAATATATATTAAATTGTATGTGTAGTGTATGTATGACGATATTTACGTGCGTCGTATTGGACCAACCAAGGAGCGTTGAAACCAAATTAACAAGCGTAACATTATGGAGATGGATTGGATGGAGTGGAGAGCAGCTGAAATTTCAGTTAAATTAAATACCGCTTCAATTTAACTGAAGCGAACCGTTTGAGGCACGAGTGGAAATCCAAGATGAGTTAAACTCACTCAGTTCTTCCCACTTATATTTTATATATGTTGGGTTTTATATTCATATTTACTGTAACAGTTAAACTAAACGTTCGTTTAATTTAATTGAAACTAATCGTTATTTCTAACGATTAAATCCAATTGAGGTAACTTACCTCAATGGTTACATTTATAATAATATAAACGTTATAAATAAATAGTTGAATGTTTGAATTTCTGTTATTAGCTCTATATTGACTGTTACTGTTATTATTGACTGTTATTATTAAACTATTTATGTCATCTATCTTGATGGAAAACGAACATGGATTGGCCATACTGAACTGAATAATTTGAATTGTGGTAACCCATTGTTTTGCAGGGAATAACAGGTTGGAGGAATCTAACAGGATTCCTCACTAATATTGATAATGTTTATCGATATGATCATATTGTTTGTATTGAATATGAAATTGGTTTATATTTCACGATTTCGTGCTATAGTAGCTATTTGCCTCTTTAGTACCGTCAATTAAAAGAAATAGGTTTTTTGAAATCGACATTAAATGGATTTCGAACGATTTCAAAGGTATAAATATATTTTTATATAGTTTTTAAATACAGTTTTACTATAAAAATAAATATCAAAGTTAATTTTACAGTTCTTATAAATATATAAAATATATCTAAAAGAGATGCAAGATATTCTTGAATAAATGTTTAAAATGATATAAATTTATTGCATTGGCTATTTAAATGTTGAAATGATTTTGTAAAGGCCTTGACAGTCGTAAAGGAAGTTTAAATGGATTTCAAAATATCGAAATGGAATAATTGAATGGTGGATATATGAGAATGGATATAACAGATTGGGAAGTATTATTTTTAATAATCGTTTTTCACCAACGTTGTTTAAAAATATACGAAATGTGATTTAATAACAGTTCGTGAATAAGATTAACAAATCAATGGTTTTGGAAATGAGTATTGACTTGGAAATGGAATTCATATTTTAAATGAAATCAAAGCTGAAAACATCAATATGGATTTATAAAAGGGATTTAGTGAAATAAATGGAAGCGAGGTTTATTCCGAGGTTCGGAATGTGTTATTTCGAAGTTCGGAATGATTAATCGAAATGAGTTTTATTTCGAAGATCGGAATGTGGTATTCCGAAGTTCGGAATATTAACTACTGGCAGGAGTAAAAATGATGTTAAATTTTTTGAATAACAACAACGAATATTAGTTGTCGATAATGAATTGAAAACGGGATTTTTTAAATGCAGTTAAAGGTGTGGAAATGGAAACGAATGATAAGTTATAATTAAATTACAAAGGATTTTGTAAATGGGAAATTTAAAGTTTTGGAAATTTAATCGAACTAATAAATAAAGTTAAAAATTTGTAAATATGTTTTGTAACATTGGTTACAAATAAATGGACAATTTTTAGACATAAGATTGTATAAAGGATTATTATATGTTTTAGACAACAAAATAAGTAATCGATTATGATTTAAAGAGAATGTGATAAATGGAAGTGAAATGGCTTTGAAATGAAATCTGTAATGTTGTTATAACTGATAAGATGAATTGTTTTGATAAGTATCAATATAAGGAATTTTGAAAAGGATAACAATATAAGAATTAAATAAGGTATTAATATGAGATTTATAAAATTTTTGTTTATGTTGTTTTTAACAAATGAATTTGAGTTGAAAAAAAAATAAGTTGTAATATAATAACAAAGAGATATTAAGGAATTATCATAATGATTCTATTTAAAATAGAATCAAAGCTCATATAAAATATTGTAAAGAATTATTATCATAAATAGAAAGAATTTGATAAGGGTTTACAAAATAATTAGTGAAACGACCCGAACTTCCCCGGT
Organism: Allium sativum; assembly: GCA_030737875.1. Classification (NCBI taxonomy): domain Eukaryota; kingdom Viridiplantae; phylum Streptophyta; class Magnoliopsida; order Asparagales; family Amaryllidaceae; genus Allium; species Allium sativum. Next base: position 740,040,040 of record CM060916.1, on the reverse strand, counting down.
CTCCGAAGAGAAGAGAAAGAACGAATTGTTTTGAGAACACGACAAAATAGAACGGATACGGAAGAACATTTCGTTGTATATTACAACAATGCATCAGATTACAAGAATATACAGAGTATAAATGAATATTACACAGATATATACATCACAAATTATCAGAGATTTAAATTACATTTAAATACATAGCAGCGGAAAATAATACAATACACAACTAGAAGAGATATACGGATACAAAGCTTTCCGGATATCGTTCCAGCTGTAAACCAGGATCCTGTGAATGTAAATCTGCAAAACCAAAACTACTAGCTGCCCATGTCAAAATAAGGGCATACGTCTCTCCGCCCTATGGGGCGTAAATGAGCCAACAAATGACTCCATCGGATCCGGATCGTCCGATCAAACCGAGGCGCCTCGCAACAGCAACAACCACATAAGTCAAACTCGTTAGGGCGTGTAAAACCACTGACGCCACTTCTAGCTAGAAAGAAACGCATGTCCTCCCTGAGGTCCGTCTCCCGTTTTTGGTTCATATCGGATGTGAAACTCGCGAAGTAAACGTTACACAAAGCTACGCCACAAAGGCCGTGCTTTGATCATCAACCACAAGACTTTGCTTTTCAACAGAAGCCTTGAACATTTGCCACTTAGGCATGCCACACAGGCAATTCACTCTATGTGTTTGATATCCATCAGTATATAACCCCTGAGCTCGTATGTCTCAGAGAAGGGCGTTAAGCAAGAGAATAAATTCTCCACCGCCAAACAGATATATATTTAATAGAAATCAACCACACAGACTGAAATCCAATGTCAGACACACAGTCCATTTGCAAGTCCGTTCTGGGTCTGAACGAAACCGGAGGCACCTAGTACCCCGCATATCCATCGATCTCCAAGTACGTCTGGACGATCACCAACTGTTTCCATCTTCTTGGGTGTACAGCCCAATCAAGATCATCAGTAATCACCCAAACGACGTGAAGACTTCCGGTCTTCGACCACCGTCTTCGTCTTCGACTTATCGTCGTATCAGTTATTCAAAATGGGATAAACCCGGTCTTTCCGAATAACTCGCGTATACTTTAAATAAGTGTTACACAAACACAACATACGCCTCATTCCAATTCATCAGTCACTAACCGTAAATTAATCAAGAGAATAATTCCCCAAATATTAACCCTGAAGGCCGAAACCAACATCGGATCAATATCCAGAAAACCATTCTGCTTAGCTAACCGACAGTTAGTTTCTAAATTTCACATTCATAGGGAAAGGTTCCCATTAATTTTATCCAAGATAAATTCCTTGAATTTATTCTTTAATCATCTTTTGAATTTCGATTCAACTAGTCGGGATTAACGAACCTTACCGAAGTAATCATGTGTTTTAATTTCCCAATCCCAACCTATTCATCCCATGAAGTAAAACTGATTATACTTCATATCTAACACCACGGTATTATCGGTAAATTCAATTACCACTTCACGTTCAAATCTAATTAAAGATTTAACTATTTCCTGGAGCAAAACTGGTGATACTCCATTCTCGATCATTTCAATCTAATTAAAGATTCATTAAAACTCCACTTAGTTTTAATCGCTAACTGGGTTAAAGAATCAGTGTCATTTAAAACACATTTCACGATAAACCCAAAATCACATTCCATTAATTATCAGGTTAAAGAACGAGTGTTATTTAAAACACTGTCCACGATAAACCCAAAAATCAATATCAATTCAATTTCAATTTAATATTATTTAATTGGCATACTTCATTAAATCTAAATAAAAAGATTTAATCTTTTCTCAACTGGGTTCAAGAACAGTGTTAATGAAGACACCATTCACGACAAACCCAAATCACATTTGATATTCGATACAAGGTTCTGAATAGAAAATATATGTCGGTTTATATTCAATATCAAATTCTACGATTAACAAATATCGTATTGGAAATAACGATATAAATATATCTTTCAAATTTCCATAACAACATCTGTATAATCACGAATACCAACATCGAAATATTCCGAAGACAATTTCGATTCAAATCCACTCCAATGCAATCATTGGAAATTCTGGTTATTTTTAAAACCCTTTTCAAATTCAATTTATTTATTTAAAAACAAATAGAATTTTATTTCTAGTTCAAAACTAGTTCATTTCGATAGAAATCTATTTTTATCTTCTCAAATATGGAGTTTTTCATCCCAATTCTTTCTAAATCATTTCTTATGATTTTACACAAATTACTGCTATTTTTAATAATTTTATCAAGGCCCGTACCGTCGATTTCCATCAATGGCCATCGAACTGCACTTACAACGACCTTTTTCAAATTTGATTTGGACGTAACTCCAAATTCAACCATTAGATTTCAAATTTCTAATATTCATTAGAAAGCTCTTTTCGATACGAACCCAACGGTTCCGGTTTTAGGGGAATCCGACGGTCGGATCTCCCGTAATGTCCGTTTGAAATAAATGGTCGAAATTCACGAACTGCTGCTGCGCGGCGCGTTCTATTCAGGCCATTATATTATATATATAATATATAATAATATATATAATATATATTTCGTCGATTTCTATTTAAAACGAATTATATAGATAGTTTTGAATTCGTTTCACAAACATTTTCAACTTCCATTTCAATTCAAATCAAATTGAATTCTTTCTTATAAATCCGTTTTAAGATTCATTTCTATTCAATTCAAATTTCAATTCAATTTGAATTCATTTCAATCCGGTTTCACTTCAAATTGGTTTTCTGTTCAATTTGAATTCATTTCGTTCTCTATTTGATTCAATTCGAATTTGGTTTTCTATTCAATTTGAATTCAATTCGTTTTTCTATTTAATTCAAATCAAATTTCATTTCAAAATATTCGATTTCGAAATCACTTCTCAATATTCGTTTTAAAATGAATAAAATCGATATAAATATCGTTTACGTCAAAATGGCGTCAACCTAATCAACACGGCTTCATATATTGATATTTTCAAATATTCCATTTCGAATATTTCTATTTCAAATATTTCTATTTCAAATATTTCTATTTCAAATATTTCTTTTCAAATATCTTATTTCAAATATTTCCATTTCAAGTATTTCTATTTCAAATATTTCTATTTCAAATATTTCTTTTTTGAAACTGGAATGAGGCCCAATCAATTACCATATAATGTTCATTATATGGATTTTCTACAACACATGTGTACAATAACAACGATGAATAATCAACCATCATCCAAAGTGCATTCTACACTGTATAAGCATCAAATATAAATATTCGACGCTTATAACAGTCTGTCAATCAATCGATCGACATACAACTAAACAATCGGGATTAGTGTACGTCAAATATCATCCCAATACCCGTGTGGGGTTTCAAACAATCAAACACAGATTTTTATTTGTGCAGTTGGGCGATGTGTAAAATTTTATCGTCCCAATCAATGTCCTTCAAATAGGTGTACATAAACAAACCGTCCGATTTGTAAATGAATATTTGTTTATTCACATTCATGTTAAAAATTATATTTTTAACGATCAAACTATTTTATTTTAACACATGAATTTTTATTCAGTTCATTTACAAAATAAAAATGATATTTTTATTTTGCTAACTTATTTTTAGAAAATTTTGGCGGCATAACGGCACGATACTAGAAACGGGACAAGGCCTAGCCTTATCCCCGGTCTAGTGAAGGCCCACGCCATTCACACATCAATCAAATCAATTCATTTCACCAAACAATTCAATTCAAACCAAATCATCTAACTAATTTATGCAACCAAACAAACAAGTCCATGGTCTGTGGACGATTGTGTCGGGTGCTACTAAACACCGTCTGCATCCTAGTATATATATATAAATAGAAAAAGAAATTGAAGAGTGAGGAGTTCTCACCGACAGCTATCCAATACCACGACTCTTCATTGATAGATATCTTCATCGTTTTGCCTCTTGTCACTTCGTTGCCCGTATTCTCTACATATGTAAAAATCGAATTTTTACTTCGCTATTCAATATATAAAAAATCGAATTTTTGCTATGCTATTCAATATATAAAAATCGAATTTTTACTTCGCTATTCAATATATAAAAATCAAATTTTTACTTCGATGTTCAATATATAAAAACCAAATTTTTACTTCGATGTTCAATATATAAAAACCATATTTTTACTTCAATGTTCAATATATAAAAACCATATTTTTACTTCGATGTTCAATATATAAAAACCATATTTTTACTTCGATGTTCAATATATAAAAACCATATTTTTACTTCGATGTTCAATATATAAAAACCATATTTTTACTTCGATGTTCAATATATAAAAACCATATTTTTACTTCGATGTTCAATATATAAAAACCATATTTTTACTTCGATGTTCAATATATAAAAACCATATTTTTACTTTGATGTTCAATATATAAAAACCATATTTTTACTTCTTCTAAAAATTGTTCCTTTTTGTAAATAAAAATCCAAACTTTTTATTAATAAAAATCTAAACTTTTTATTAATAAAAATCTGCTTTAATCTAAGTAAATAAATAAAAGTCAGTTTTTTATCACAAAGGAAAATCAGTTTTTACATAAAGAGAAATCAGTTTTATATTAAAAATAAAATCAGTTAAAAACTCACTTTTAATTCACGCCGGAAGGGGAAGAAGGTCCGTCGGTCGTTGGTGGCTCGCTGCAGGTGGGTGGGTGGTCTGGGCTGACGCACGGTGGCCTTCCAGGGTGGTGGCGGAGGCTGTTTTGGTCGGCGGTGGGTTTAGGGCGCAGAGGGTTTAAATGGAGAGGAGGAGAGAGAAATGAGGAGAGAAAGGGGTGGAGGAGGGTCGCTGGCGGAGGCGGCTGGCGGTGGGGCACTGATCGACGACGATGGAGCGGCTCTGGGACGGCGCGATGGCTTCAGGGGGGGCGATGTCACTTGCGGGATCGATTTCTCTTTTTTTTTTTGTTTGACTGAGTAAAGTAAGAGAGAAAAGGGGAGAGGATGAGTGTATATATATAATTAATTAATTAATTTTATTTCCATTAAGCAACTTTTTATTTCGAACTCGAAATCGAACTCACTGACTGTCGTCCCTAACTTATTACCCCTATTTCGAACACAATGGGATATGCCACTCAAGCTAATTCAGCTGTTTCGATCAGTTTCTGTCAAAATCAAAATATAAATCCTTTATATTTTGAATTTGAACGCGCATTTCAATTTACCGAGGTCACATACTAACTCGAAAAATTCCAGAAAAATATTTTCTAGCTTCGTATTGACGATACGGTCCTAACAAAACTAGTTTCATCGAATTCTGAGACAGTTGGAAAAATGGTCATTTTCCAGTCGATTAAAATCAACTGAAACTGGTCAAACGCGTTTTCCTTTGCCACGCTCACATATTGATTCGGAAAATTATGAAATTTGGAATCTAGCAATAACTTGACATCACGGATCCAACAAAAGTGGTTTCGTCGAAATCCGAGGTCGTTTGCAAAATTCCCATTTTTAAGGGCCTGAATTCCATAGCGACTATTCAGAATTTTCAACTAGACATATCTTTTGATTTCCGCTATGAAATTTTGATTTGTCGGATTCATTGGAAAGATATTCTCAATTAGATCCTATTGTTTTTGGTTTCACTAAAATCCGGATTGTTTTGCACCCGGTACGTTCAGTTGAAGTTTGAAATCGAATTATCGAACTACCGCGCCATTTTCAATTCTATTTATAATTATATATAAATATTTATATTCTAACGACGACGTATATAATATATACGTTCGAATTATATTCAAAGTAAATTTTCTCGTCAATATTATTTAAAATAATTCATTTTAAATCTTCAAACTTCGCTAAAATTGCCAAAATAAAAATTTTAAACTGGCCCAAATTTTCTGGTTGTTACAATCTCCCCCACTTAAAACTTTTCGTCCCCGAAAAGGAACTAAGTCGAAAGTGGTTTGATCATTCAACTCTACGTTCGATCTGGCTTCCATTCTCCAACTTTTCAGTTTCTGAGAAATTTCAAATTCTTCAAAAATTTGGCTAACACCCTAAATTTTCGAAAAATTTCGCCATAACCTCCCCTGCACCGGGAGCCACGGGAAAATCCCGAAATTGCCATACAGGCCTTCTGATCTCAAAAAGAAAAAGAAAAAGCCAAGCGGCTAGCCAATAGGCTCATAAAATCATCATCACCCAAACAAAACAGTAAATTATGTAGTAAACATGTACCTATTTGTCGGGCAAACAAATTTTATTCTCTGCTCTAGCCTCCTTGCTATGACATGTTCAATGTAAGTACATATATATGCAAGCAAATGCGACCAATTTTCAATACAATTCAATATTTGATTCAATTAGGCATAATGGTTCAAAATTATCAAATAAATGAACAAACAACACAAACATCAATCAATTAGTTGATTAGCTTTTGAAATTCATAACTTTGATACATAGTCAAAAATCAGATTTTTGATACCAAATCACAACAATAGGCCCTATCTAATTTTTGGTTCTCACACCAGTCAATAGGAAATATATAGAAATCACACCTTCGAAACACGAATATAAATACTGATGATGTGGCCACATCATCAGAATTATCCCCGGGTGTCTAGAATGTGACTCTATATCTATCCAGTATATTAAAACTTCGAATATACGTTTGCAAGGCGTATATGCAAATTCTTTATATACTGGACTGTCCAAATCAATACAAATAAATAATCAAATACGAAGATTTGATTTAGATTTTCAAAAATAAATTTGCTTTTACTTTAAAAATATACTCTTCACACTCGTTCTAGGATACTACTGATCCTATCTCTAACGAGTCATTCTAATTGGATATTACTAATCCAATATCTGATGAATTCTTTCGTATGGTTCTAATGTGTCTTGTTCTCGAGCTCTGTAAACCAAAGCTCTGATACCACGATGAAACGACCCGAACTTCCCCGGTCTCCGAAGAGAAGAGAAAGAACGAATTGTTTTGAGAACACGACAAAATAGAACGCATACGGAAGAACATTTCGTTGTATATTACAACAATGCATCAGATTACAAGAATATATAGAGTATAAATGAATATTACACAGAAATATACATCACAAATTATCAGAGATTTAAATTACATTTAAATACATAGCAGCGGAAAATAATACAATACACAACTAGAAGAGATATACGGATACAAAGCTTTCCGGATACCGTTCCAGCTGTAAACCAGGATCCTGTGAATGTAAATCTGCAAAACCAAAACTACTAGCTGCCCGTGTCAAAATAAGGGCACCCAGAGTTTAGGTTAAAACAATAAACTCCAGGTCAGTCATGTGACGGTGTGAGAACTAAAACAGTTATTAATCTTTATTTTGAAAGTTAGGCAAATCAAGGGACCACGCCGTATAACACGGAACGGGTTTCCTCCCAAGAATACCAGTGCATAAAACAAACAGCGCAATGCTAAATAAGGAAAAATGAAGCTATTATAAGACCCAGTTCCCATCACACAATGCAATCGCAAGCCGGAGGATAGGGTTTTTACCTTATAATAGCCAAGAATGCTTGATACGTTTAAAACAAATCATTTGATACTATTATAAGTGCATAGTGTATAAAACAACTTCAAATCATAAGTATCAATCATAGACGGCATAAGCGCCCCATCCCACTATGTCGCCATACTAGGCTCTACAAATAAAACCGCAAATGTCATGTATTTGGAAGTTGGATTTCCATCTATGAACCGAGGCAAAAGATAGTCCTCTACCGATTCGAGACAATCTAGCCCATGTCTCCGGAACAGCCACAACTGCCCCTTGGAGCGATAGGGCCGGTCCACCGATGTGGATTATAGTGCCTGAACAATACGTCTCTCCGCCCTATGGGGCGTAAATGAGCCAACAAATGACTCCATCGGACCCGGATCGTCCGATCAAACCGAGGCGCCTTGCAACAGCAACAACCACATAAGTCAAACTCGTCAGGGCGTGTAAAACCACTGACGCCACTTCTAGCAAGAAAGAAACGCATGTCCTCCCTGAGGTCCGTCTCCCGTTTTTGGTTCATATCGGATGTGAAACTCGCGAAGTAAACGTTACACAAAGCTACGCCACAAAGGCCGTGCTTTGATCATCAACCACAAGACTTTGCTTTTCAATAGAAGCCTTGAACATTTGTCACTTAGGCATGCCACACAGGCAATTCACTCTATGTGTTTGATATCCATCAGTATATAACCCCTGAGCTCGTACGTCTCAGAGAAGGGCGTTAAGCAAGAGAATAAATTCTCCGCCGCCAAACAGATATATATTTAATAGAAATCAACCACACAGACTGAAATCCAATGTCAGACACACAGTCCATTTGCAAGTCCGTTCGGGGTCTGAACGAAACCGGAGGCACCTAGTACCCCGCATATCCATCGATCTCCAAGTACGTCTGGACGATCACCAACTGTTTCCATCTTCTTGGGTGTACAGCCCAATCAAGATCATCAGTAATCACCCAAACGACGTGAAGACTTCCGGTCTTCGACCACCGTCTTCGTCTTCGACTTATCGTCGTATCAGTTATTCAGAATGGGATAAACCCGGTCTTTCCGAATAACTCGCGTATACTTTAAATAAGTGTTACACAAACACAACATACGCCTCATTCCAATTCATCAGTCACTAACCGTAAATTAATCAAGAGAATAATTCCCCAAATATTAATCCCGAAGGCCGAAACCAACATCAGATCAATATCCATAAAACCATTCTGCTTAGCTAACCGACATTTTGTTTCTAAATTTCACATTCATAGGGAAAGGTTCCCATTAATTTTATCCAAGATAAATTCCTTGAATTTATTCTTTAATCATCTTTTGAATTTCGATTCAACTAGTCGGGATTAACGAACCTTACCGAAGTAATCATGTGTTTTAATTTCCCAATCCCAACCTATTCATCCCATGAAGTAAAACTGGTTATATTTCATATCTAACACCACGGTATTATCGGTAAATTCAATTACCACTTCACGTTCAAATCTAATTAAAGATTTAACTATCGCCTGGAGCAAAACTGGTGATAGTCCATTCTCGATCATTTCAATCTAATTAAAGATTCATAAAAACTCCACTTAGTTTTAATCGCTAACTGGGTTAAAGAATCGGTGTCATTTAAAACACAGTTCACGATAAACCCAAAATCACATTCCATTAATTATCAGGTTAAAGAACGAGTGTTATTTAAAACACTGTCCATGATAAACCCAAAAATCAATATCAATTCAATTCCAATTAAATATTATTTAATTGGCATACTTCATTAAACCTAAATAAAAAGATTTAATCTTTTCTCAACTGGGTTCAAGAACAGTGTTAATGAAGACACCATTCACGACAAACCCAAATCACATTTGATATTCGATACAAGGTTCTGAATAGAAAATATATGTCGGCTTATATTCAATATCAAATTCTACGATTAACAAATATCGTATTGGAAATAATGATATAAATATATCTTTCAAATTTCCATAACAACATCTGTATAATCACGAATTCCAACATCGAAATATTCCGAAGACAATTTCGATTCAAATCCACTCCAATGCAATCATTGGAAATTCTGGTTATTTTTAAAACCCTTTTCAAATTCAATTTATTTATTTAAAAACAAATAGAATTTTATTTCTAGTTCAAAACTAGTTCATTTCGATAGAAATCTATTTTTATCTTCTCAAATATGGAGTTTTTCATCCCAATTCTTTCTAAATCATTTCTTATGATTTTACACAAATTACTACTATTTTTAATAATTTTATCAAGGCCCGTACCGTCGATTTCCATCAATGGCCATCGAACTGCACTTACAACGACCTTTTTCAAATTTGATTTGGACGTAACTCCAAATCCAACCGTTAGATTTCAAATTTCTAATATTCATTAGAAATCTCTTTTCGATACGAACCCAACGGTTCCGGTTTTAGGGGAATCCGACGGTCGGATCTCCCGTAATGTCCGTTTGAAATAAATGGTCGAAATTCACGAACTGCTGCTGCGCGACGCGTTCTATTCAGGCCATTATATTATATATATAATATATATAATAATATATAATATATATATTTCGTCGATTTCTATTTAAAACGAATTATATAGATAGTTTTGAATTCGTTTCACAAACATTTTCAACTTCCATTTCAATTCAAATCAAATTGAATTCTTTCTTATAAATCCGTTTTAAGATTCATTTCTATTCAATTCAAATTTCAATTCAATTTGAATTCATTTCAATTCGGTTTCACTTCAAATTGGTTTTCTATTCAATTTGAATTCATTTCGTTCTCTATTTGATTCAATTCGAATTTGGTTTTCTATTCAATTTGAATTCAATTCGTTTTTCTATTTAATTCAAATCAAATTTCATTTCAAAATATTCGATTTCGAAATCACTTCTCAATATTCGTTTTAAAATGAATAAAATCGATATAAATATCGTTTACGTCAAAATGGCGTCAACCTAATCAACACGGCTTCATATATTGATATTTTCAAATATTCCATTTCGAATATTTCTATTTCAAATATTTCTATTTCAAATATTTCTATTTCAAATATTTCTTTTCAAATATCTTATTTCAAACATTTCCATTTCAAGTATTTCTATTTCAAATATTTCTATTTCAAATATTTCTTTTTTGAAACTGGAATGAGGCCCAATCAATTACCATATAATGTTAATTATATGGATTTTCTACAACACATGTATACAATAACAACGATGAATAATCAACCATCATCCAAAGTGCATTCTACACTGTATAAGCATCAAATATAAATATTCGACGCTTATAACAGTCTGTCAATCAATCGATCGACATACAACTAAACAATCGGGATTAGTGTACGTCAAATATCATCCCAATACCCGTGTGGGGTTTCAAACAATCAAACACAGATTTTTATTTGTGCAGTTGTAACGTCTCACATTTTTGTCGGTTGGTATTTGAATATTTAAATCAGTTTAAATATTGAATTTGTAATATAAGTGGATTTATATATTAATTAAAACGAAGTTGAACGTATAAAGATATATATTAATTATAGTCAAGCTCTGAACGACCCTACAGTTCGTAATTTAACGTCTGAACTTCAACTGAGTGTACCGGACTCGTTTTGAATCGGATTTCTTCGAAACAAGAAGCATTGGAATCTGATGATCTATATCTTTCCAACGGAAGTGGAAAATGGAGATTTCGTCACATCGACTGCAAGATATGTCTAAATCAAATATTCAAAAAGTCGTTGTAGAAGCATGTATCGACCGTAACGGTTATTTGAATATAACTTGGTATTTGGTGCAAATCAGGACAAGGTTCTTTTGAGACGCAGCGATAATTTAATTTTTAGAATTTTACTATAATTTTTAATTAATTAAATATGCAACTTTTTATTTGGAGTATTGTGCACCCTGTATCGGTATTTCGGGATTTCAAAATATGAATCAACATACCGATATTATTGTATTTGTGGGATCGTGGCACCTCAATGGACACGACTGTATTCTTATTTCTGTCCGTAGTGGCTCAGATACGAATGAAGCATACGAAACACAGTACACTAAGATAATATAATCTACTGAATCAAAGTCAATTTAAACCCATACACTACACAGACTACTTCTTAGCTTAAACGTGCATAAAGGAAAGTACTGTCACCGTCCTATATTAGTTTAGCTGCCAAGTCTTGCACAATTTTCCTTTCCAAAGCAAAGTGAAAATGAAAACTCGTTTGCCTGTTACCCTATATCCATTCACGAAAGCTATGTTTTGAAAACCACGAAGGCTACGTTTTGAAAGCTGAAAGCACTTGTCGAAATCAACACAAACCTATCCTTCCCTACACCTACTTTCAAAAATCCATTCAACGAATACCTTCCAAGTAAGGTGAATAAATAATATAGCATCCATCCTAGCTAGTACATAGCGGACATATTTGTATTTTCCTTTGCCTAGCCCTACCCATACAGCAATGAAATTTCAAACTCATGTTCATCCTATCCTATTAAATAAATAACACTATCATGGACTTCATTACATCAATTTTGTAATCATGCCTATATGAACAACAGGAATTGCATCCGTTCCCTTTAACCAAAGATGAAAATAATGAATTACATATGTGTATATACTCATCACGAACAACATGTAAAACAAAGTAACAGTTGAAAAGGAAACTTCATGTTCATGGCAAAGGAACTATACGCACGCCTACCCTTTTGTTTAAACAGCTATCCTCACAGCTGCTATCACAGACACACGTTTTTTCTTTAAATGCTCCATGCCGAAGCCCATACTTAAACCTAAAATCATACGGACCTACATTAAATAAGCATGAATTGTCACTGTTACGGCAAACCTATCTAAAATCCTACGCTATACTTGATGCTTAATGGTTAAGCTTCTCAATAGTATAAATACCCCACCGATCTCTGCATTGCCCTGCTTCCTGTTCAGGGACTTCCGAACATATTTAAAGGCGCAAAAAGAAAAATTTATAATATATATAAAAAGAAGGGAGAGATGAGTGTTCGGTATGTTTATATTCACGATATAAGGGGATTTTCTTTCGGTGGTGATCTCCAGGTTTTCGATGGAAAGCTCGGAAATAACTTGTGGCACCAACAGAAGAAGAAGAGGGTCAAAAGGAAGTTGCGTGTGAGAACAAACAGTTCGGAGGAAAACAGTTTTGGCATGGGTAGGTGTTTCGGCGTATGAAGGTTACGGATCCGAAAGGATTTAGCGTGGAGAAGAACTGGAGTGGAATTAGCGTTGGTAGTGGAAGCTTTTATGATGGTTGGAGGACATGACGTAAGGAGTTAGAGTGTATACATGGAAGTAAAGAAAACATTAGCATGAGACTGCATGCGTGGGGGGGGGGGGGGGTATCACGTACTACAGCAAAGTATTTTCATGTAAGAAGAACTTAGGGAAGGAGAAGGTTATGCGTTGCATGCACTGATCGATGTGGTGTGTATTTTAAAGAGAAGTGATGATGCATTTTCCAGAAGTTACTGAAGTGGGTGGACTGGTTTCCAATTAAATAAAGAGCTGGGGTAGAGATGCCTTAGGCCATTTTCTGTTTATTCATTTACAAAGAAATGCAGTGGAGATCATTAATCAGCACTGAAAATGGTACACTGACATCAGAACAGAGAAGTGATGTGGGTTTCAGGAGGTTGCGTTATGTTTCATTTTGAGAAGAGGAGTCCTATAGCAAATGAAGTACTGTGTTTGTAAAGACACTTCTGTATGCGAAAAAAAAAGAAAAAAAAACGTTGACCGGAAGGGTGGAAAGGCGTTTTACCTAGTGCTAAGAGTTTGTAGTAGTGCATGGTACATGCGGATGTTTGTTTAGTTGGAAAACTTGAGGGTCAACGATGCATTTGGCTCGCCTGTTACTGAGAGCGGGATGGTTGAAACGTTGGACGATTTGAATGGGGAAGCGTTGAAATGGTGTCTGGGCTGAGCACTGGTGCTAGCAAGGTGGTGAGCTAAAGATGTCGAAGTGGGTGATAACCGATGATGATGGTTTATAACCAGTATTATTCATGCTCGTATATCACTGGGAAGAGGACGAGAGTGGAACGCCCGGTTTAAATCGACTAACGCAAATCGTTATTTAACGGTTAAAGCGCGAAGGTGAGTAAAATCACTAACTCTGATCTATTTTAAAATATTGCAGTTATATTTTAATGTTGTTTGAATGCTGTGTGATGGTTGATTATGTTGATTACAATTAATTCGGTTGAATAATATATACCGTTATATATATGTACACATCATCAGTTGGACACTGATTCCACCGATTAGAATACCCCCTAGTATAGAGTTAGTGTAAATTGTGTTGACTGACATCTGTGGATGCGGAAACCGGTTGGAGGAATCCGACCGGATTCCTTGATAATTATATGTACTGTTTGTTTCGTATGAACCCGAATTATATTTAAAACCCCATGTGAATATTGATGTTGAACGGAAATTCAACATCTGTTCGATAAATAAATAAATGATATCGATTTAGAAAGTGGAGACAGTCAACCGTAAAACCAACGTTTTTTTTAAAGAGTTGATTGGCCGTCAGGAAAATCAACGAGGTTAATTATAAAAATTATATTTTTATAATTAAAAAGAAGATTTAAATTTATGATAGAAGTTCTATTATAAACCAGTATTTTAGAGTTCGTTTTATAAAATAAATAAAAACGATTGTTGGCATTTAAATGAGTTTATAAAGCAGAAATTATCCGATGATTTAATATTTGGATAATAATATTATTAGATTAATTATATTAATCTAATGTTAAGAAGTAATTAAAATCAGTTAACGAATTTACTGATGGAATGAAGTTGATTAAATCAACTGTTATTTGGGAAAATAATTATTAGGTTAATTGGTCTTCAATTAATCTAATGAAACAGTTTAGAAATAAATTAATCCAAAGTAATAAGATTTAATTACCTTTTGGTTAAGAAGTTATAAATAGAACTGTGGAATGGAGAAAGTGAAGAGTAAATGTTTAATATAAATAATCAAACACCAGAGATTTCAAAGTAACGATATGGTGTTATAAAACCATAGTTAAAAATAAACATGAAAGTACGATCGGATAGATATTATAAGTAATAAGGGATTAGAGTGTAGACTTGTATCGGTTCTAAGGTAAGAACGTTGTCGATCAAGGTCTGAGAGGTAAATAAAATACCCCAACTTGAACGGCTTTGCTATTACCGAGGAACGATATCAGTTTGTAACGGAAAGAGATGTCAAGGTTATTGTAACAGAAAGAGATGTCAAGATTTTTGTAACGGAAAGAGATGTCAAGATTTTTGTAACGGAAAGAGATGTCAAGATTTTTGTAACAGAAAGAGATGTCAAGATTTTTGTAACGGAAATAGATGTCAAGATTAGTATAAAAGGGATATGGCGGCGTATGCAAGTCTTAGAACTATAGCAATAAAATAACGCTGTTGATAAGATAAGTGTGACTGTTTATGTCAAGATTAGTTATAACAAAGAATATTACAGCGTATGATAAGTTGAACTATAGCAATGAAATAACGCTGTTGATAAGGTAAGTGTGACTGTAATTAGTTATAAGGAGAATATTACAGCGTATGACAAGTTTAGAACTATAGCGACAAATTAACTGCTGTTAATTTGACTTAAGCGTGACATTTATATATAGCAGCACTTCCTAGGAAATGTAACAGTTGGTTTGAAATCCACTTATTCTAGAGTAATAAGTAACGACGTTTGTTCAAAGAAATATAAGAAAGAGTTTAGAAAAAGAATTGGGGAATCGTATTAGAAACTGATGACAGCATTTCGATGTTCGAAATGTGATTAGAATTAAACCGTTAGGATTTGTAACTAGAATTCGACGATGTCGAATGTATTAAAAGTAAACTATTTTTAGGGATTATAATCTGATAGAATAATTAACATTTAGTTTAAACAAATAAATGTTAATAGGATAGGAGTCAGTATTTAGTTATAAATTTGATATCGATTTGATAAGAAGTTGACTTAGAAACAGAGTTTATAAAGTGGAACAGGAATGTAAAAAGTATGAAAGAGATTTCGGTAAAACAAGATGAAGGAATTTATTTCATGAATAAAGAGTTATATGATAAAGATGCTCAGAGTTCTATAATAGAAATGATATTCACATTTTAAAGTGAATAATGCTTTAAAGTAAATGCTTGGCAGATTTAAATGTTTGAAATGAAATTGGAATTATTTTTCCAATGGAGCTAGGATATATTATCCAAGTGTAGAAAATGAATAACGTGAAAAGAATGGAAATGTTTCGAAGGTTAATAACGCATGTTTTCTGAAACATGAAATAATAAGAATGTATAATAACTGGAATGTTTTCCAAGAAGAAAGACTAAACGGGATTTGAGAAATATCTAGTAAGATATTGGAATGCGAATAAATAAAACGAATGTTAAATAAAAGTGCCTGTGGTTGTGTGTGTTTAGTTGATCATTTAAATGGATGTTATTTTTACTTCGATAGTTAAATAACCGACTATCGAAGTGTTTGACCATCGTTGTCAATACGGAGAGACCGGTTGGATATGTTATCTGAAAACCACTCCGTATAGGCATCAGCGCTGTGAATTATATTATGCTGAAGACACTTGAAGACGGAGTTAAATGCAAGGGTCGTCCAGTTCCAGAAATGGTGTTTTTGTTTGTCCAGTCCCAGGACAACTTGTATGGACGAGTGTCTGACAGAGTATTTCCAATGGTCACGCCGTTGATTTGACGAATATACCAAGTTGGTGGGGAGAAGATAACTTCTCTTTATTCTACACCCAGTGTGCATTTGTGTAATCAATGTGTGATTACGGATTTGACGATGTGACATTCAAGGTGAATGGTGATCAGATGTTCTGAAGATAGACGTAGCCTCTAGCCTCACAACCAGGAAGTGATAGAAGTTGGGCTAGGCAGCATGGCTAGTTGGGTCATCCCCAAGCAGGGTGTATTGTCATCGATCTAGAGAAAATTCATATTTATACTTCTTTTCGATTCTGTATCTTCGGATGACGGTTGGATGGCCTACAACCGTGGTGGCAATATATTCGCGACACTCAAGCTAAATGAGTGAGCGGTCATGTGTGGCCGGGTTGCAAGACGTTCTTGTTGAACCCTGAGTGTATCCCCTCTAGAGTACACTATTCAGAAGGTGCTCCCATACCTTGTCTGTTGAAATCCATTCGTCGATAAGCACCCTGAGGTTTATGATTTTATACTATATATATGTGGAGCGTGAGATGCAAGCGTCCTACTACTTGTATAATTATTTGGTTAAACATTATCATAATATCACTGGGTTTTGATATCAAGAATATTTCGGATTATAGTAAGGTAAAAACTGTCCATGTTTATGTGTGGGCTGGTCTTACTATTATCTTCTTGTTTTGAAAAGGATTTTCAAAGTAAAACAGTATGGTTGGAATTTACTCACACCAGTCCCATGACTGACCCAGAGTTTATTTTGTTTGTTTTCCCTAAACTCTTGGGTGCCCAAATTTGTACGGGCAGTCAAGTGTTTCAGGCTTTGCAGATTCACTTGGAGGAGCTCAAAAGCAGGAATTTTCACCATTAGTTATGTAGAGTTATTTCCGCTGTGATATGATGTATTGTACTCTGATAATGGTATGTATATACAATACAGTTTTGTATTCAAAGTTATGTTATATAATACATCTTATTTTGTTCCGCTGCGAGTTTCGTGTTACTCTGATTCTGTTCAGTTGTGGTCTTCTTCTTCTTCTATTCTATTAGTTCTATCTTTTCTTTCTCACCCTCTAAATTCTTCTATTAATGTCCCGGTATTTTTCGATGCTTGAATAGTCAACAGTGTGTTTTTATGTTGATTTTCTGGGTCGAAAATTCCCGCCGTTACAGATGGTATCAGAGCATAAGGTTAAGTGATTACCTTGGCTCTGTGGCGTAACTCAATATAGATGGAGTTAGAAATACTCCAGATTGAGTTGAGTGTATATATATGAGCGCGTATTTGTAATCGATATAAAAACTGTTTTATATTGTGTCGACTGGTCAGTCGAGTGGTTTATAAATTCTGGTCGAAACAGTAATGCAAACTGCGTCGATAGGTGGTTCTAAACTCTTGAACAGAGTAATTCGACACAGTATGTTTTGAAAAGAGGGTAAATAAAATAATTTTACCCAAAGTGTATTTTGATACAAAAAGAAGTATGTATCTTGATATTAATATAATATATTGGATATGTGATCATTATTATGATCGAACATGATTATAATTGAGTTGGTTATATAAATTACCAATCGAAATATTATATAAGTATGATATGCAAAATCAGATGAGTTGAATTTGAATTAAAAACTAGAATTGAAATAAAACTCTAGAAACTTGGAAAAGAATTGAAATTGAATTTGAATTAGATATAAGGGAATTTTAAAATCCTGGGAGATTTAAAAATTGTTTTCCAAAAGATGTGAAAGATATTTTGAAGTGATTTTCAAAATGGAAGTGTTTCAAAATGAATTTTGAAAAGTAATATAGTATTGAACTCACTTCGATCACTGGAAAATAATTCTGATGATGCTGGCCACATCATCAGTGTCATTTTCGAGCTGGTAAGTGACGGATTACTACCAAAGATTTTGTTTTGTATTGTTTGAGAAACAAGTTGTCAGAAGTTCAAATGTTTTGAATTACATATGATTTCAAACTGATTTGAAATAAATCCCAGGAATTTGAATTCTGAAATAAAAAATTCTAACTTATGGAGTTAAAATGGTAAAAGTGGAATTTAAACAAAAATAACAAAACTGGACTGAATTTGGAAAGATCCAGAATGAATATTATAAAAGAAAAATATTGGAGATTCGAGTTATTAAAAATGAATTGATTCTTGGAGAATAAGAATCGAATTTTGAATTAGAGATGGAGATAACTGATTTGAGAAATAAATCAGTAAATGGAATGTCGTAATAAAACTTAACAAGGTTAAGAACTGAGAGTGGAATCGAAGTTGAAATAGAAATTTGGCTTAGTAAAAGCGAAAGACTGGTTTGAGAACGGATTGATGGGAGATCAACCAATGATGCTTGGATATGCTGGTTTGATAGCAGATGGCAGAGATAGAGTTGAATGCCTAACAGAGAAGGTACACGTTTATATACGAGTATGAGATTTTTTATGAGTCAGTTTGAGCAAGCCGTTTGGCTGTTCGATTTTCTTTTGGATTGGAGAAGGCCCAGAGTGGCGTATTGTTGTAGTACCGAGTGAGCCGTGCAGAGTAGATGCTGGCGAGATTCTCTGAAAATTTAAGCCGTTAGGAAATTTTGAAAATATTCGGTAAAAAGAAGGAATTAATATTTTAATTGGAAATAATCAGTTCAGTGGAAACTGGAATTATGAAGTAAACCAAAAAGATTTTTAACCATGTTATAACAGAGATTGTAGCATTTTCCCTATCTTAGCAATTTCGAGGACGAAATTATTTTAAGGGGGAAGGTCTGTAACGTCTCACATTTTTGTCGGTTGGTATTTGAATATTTAAATCAGTTTAAATATTGAATTTGTAATATAAGTGGATTTATATATTAATTAAAACGAAGTTGAACGTATAAAGATATATATTAATTATAGTCAAGCTCAGAACGACCCTACAGTTCGTAATTTAACGTCTGAACTTCAACTGAGTGTACCGGACTCGTTTTGAATCGGATTTCTTTGAAACAAGAAGCATTGGAATCTGATGATCTATATCTTTCCAACGGAAGTGGAAAATGGAGATTTCGTCACATCGACTGCAAGATATGTCTAAATCAAATATTCAAAAAGTCGTTGTAGAAGCATGTATCGACCGTAACGGTTATTTGAATATAACTTGATATTTGGTGCAAATCAGGACAAGGTTCTTTTGAGACGCAGCGATAATTTAATTTTTAGAATTTTACTATAATTTTTAATTAATTAAATATGCAACTTTTTATTTGGAGTATTGTGCACCCTGTATCGGTATTTCGGGATTTCAAAATATGAATCAACATACCGATATTATTGTATTTGTGGGATCGTGGCACCTCAATGGACATGACTGTATTCTTATTTCTGTCCGTAGTGGCTCAGATACGAATGAAGCATACGAAACACAGTACACTAAGATAATATAATCTACTGAATCAAAGTCAATTTAAACCCATACACTACACAGACTACTTCTTAGCTTAAACGTGCATAAAGGAAAGTACTGTCACCGTCCTATATTAGTTTAGCTGCCAAGTCTTGCACAATTTTCCTTTCCAAAGCAAAGTGAAAATGAAAAATCGTTTGCCTGTTACCCTATATTCATTCACGAAAGCAATGTTTTGAAAACCACGAAGGCTACGTTTTGAAAGCTGAAAGCACTTGTCGAAATCAACACAAACCTATCCTTCCCTACACCTACTTTCAAAAATCCATTCAACGAATACCTTCCAAGTAAGGTGAATAAATAATATAGCATCCACCCTAGCTAGTACATAGCGGACATATTTGCATTTTCCTTTGCCTAGCCCTACCCATACAGCAATGAAATTTCAAACTCATGTCCATCCTATCCTATTAAATAAATAACACTATCATGGACTTCATTACATCAATTTTGTAATCATGCCTATATGAACAACAGGAATTGCATCTGTTCCCTTTAACCAAAGATGAAAATAATGAATTACATATGTGTATATACTCATCACGAACAACATGTAAAACAAAGTAACAGTTGAAAAGGAAACTTCATGTTCATGGCAAAGGAACTATACGCACGCCTACCCTTTTGTTTAAACAGCTATCCTCACAGCTGCTATCACAGACACACGTTTTTTCTTTAAATGCTCCATGCCGAAGCCCATACTTAAACCTAAAATCATACGGACCTACATTAAATAAGCATGAATTGTCACTGTTACGGCAAACCTATCTAAAATCCTACGCTATACTTGATGCTTAATGGTTAAGCTTCTCAATAGTATAAATACCCCACCGATCTCTGCATTGCCCTGCTTCCTGTTCAGGGACTTCCGAACATATTTAATGGCGCAAAAAGAAAATTTTATAATATATATAAAAAGAAGGGAGAGATGAGTGTTCGGTATGTTTATATTCACGATATAAGGGGATTTTCTTTCGGTGGTGATCTCCAGGTTTTCGATGGAAAGCTCGAAAATAACTTGCGGCACCAACAGGAGAAGAAGAGGGTCAAAAGGAAGTTGCGTGTGAGAACAAACAGTTCGGAGGAAAACAGTTTTGGCATGGGTAGGTGTTTCGGCGTATGAAGGTTACGGATCCGAAAGGATTTAGCGTGGAGAAGAACTGGAGTGGAATTAGCGTTGGTAGTGGAAGCTTTTATGATGGTTAGAGGACATGACGTAAGGAGTTAGAGTGTATACATGGAAGTAAAGCAAACATTAGCATGAGACTGCATGCGTGGGGAGGTATCACGTACTACAGCAAAGTATTTTCATGTAAGAAGAACTTAGGGAAGGAGAAGGTTATGCGTTGCATGCACTGATCGATGTGGTTTGTATTTTAAAGAGAAGTGATGATGCATTTTCCAGAAGTTACTGAAGTGGGTGGACTGGTTTCCAATTAAATAAAGAGCTGGGGTAGAGATGCCTTAGGCCATTTTCTGTTTATTCATTTACAAAGAAATGCAGTGGAGATCATTAATCAGCACTGAAAATGGTACACTGACATCAGAACAGAGAAGTGATGTGGGTTTCAGGAGATTGCGTTATGTTTCATTTTGAGAAGAGGAGTCCTATAGCAAATGAAGTACTGTGTTTGTAAAGACACTTCTGTATGCGAAAAAAAAAAGAAAAAAAAACGTTGACCGGAAGGGTGGAAAGGCGTTTTACCTAGTGCTATGTAACGGCAAGGAATTTCGCTCGGTCCGAACCGGTCGCTAAACCGATCCAGGACAATCGAAACGCCCTATCGTTTGAGAACAAACCACAACAGAACGCATATAAAAGAACATTTCATCGTATATTACAACAATGCATCAGATTACAAGAATATACAGAGTATAAATGAATATTATACAGAAATATCAGAGATTTAAATTATATTTAAATACACCGCAGCGGAAAATAATACAATACACAACTAGAAAGAGATATACGGATACAAAGCTTTCCGGATATCGTTCCAGCTGTAAACCAGGATCCTGTGAATATAAATCTGCAAAACCAAAACTACTAGCTGCCCGTGTCAAAATAGGGGCACCCAGAGTTTAGGTTAAAACAATAAACTCCAGGTCAGTCATGGGACTGGTGTGAGAACTAAAACAGTTATTAATCTTTATTTTTAAAGTTTGGTAAATCAAGGGACCACGCCGTATAACACGGAACGGGTTTCCTCCCAAGAATACCAGTGCATAAAACAAACAGCGCAATGCTAAATAAAGAAAAATGAAGCTGTTATAAGACCCAGGTCCCATCACACAATGCAACGCAGCCGAGGATAGGGTTTTCCCTTATAACAGCCAAAGAATGCTTGATACGTTTAAAACAAATCGTTTGATACTATTATAAGTGCATAGTGTATAAAACAACTTCAAATCATAAGTATCAATCATAGGCGGCATGAGCGCCCCATCCCACTATGTCGCCATACTAGGCTCTACAAATAAAACCGCAGAATCACGTATTTGGAAATTGGGTTTCCATCTATGAACCGAGGCAAAAGATAGTCCTCAACCGATTCGAGACGCTCTAGCCCGTGTCTCAGGATCAGAGCTCGAGTGACCCTTGGATCCTCAGGGCCAGTCCACCGATGTGGATTAAACTTAAACCCTGAACATGCGTTTCCCCACCCTATGGGGTGTAAGTCTGGTCCGTCTGCCGACCAGAATGCATCGGCCGAAACCGATATAACCGAGGCGCCTCGCAACAGCAACAACCACATAAGTCAAACTCGTCAGGGCGTGTAAAACCACTGACGCCACTTCTAGCTAGAAAGAAACGCATGCCCTCCCTGACGTCCTCTCCCGTTTTTGGTTCACAACCGGGGTGCGAGGCTCGCGAATTCACATTACACAAAGCTGTGCCACACAGGCTGTGCTTTGATCATCACCACAAGACTTTGCTTTTCAACAGAAGCCTCGATCAATTGCCACTTAGGCATGCCACACAGGCAATTCACTCCATGCGTTTGATATCCATCAATATATAACCCCTGAGCTCGTACGTCTCAGAGAAGGGCGTTAAGCAAGAGAATAAATCCTCCGCCGCCAAACAGATATATATTTAATAGAGACCAATCGCACGGACTAAAATCCAATGTCAGACACACAGTCCATTTACAAGTCCGTTCTGGGTCTGAACGAAACCGGAGGCACCTAGTACCCCGCATATCCATCGATCTCCAAGCACATCTAGACGATCACTAACTGTTTCCATCTTCTTGGGTGTACAGCCCAATCAAGATCATCAGTAATTACCCAAACGACGTGAAGACTTCCGGTCTTCGACCACCGTCTTCATCTTCGACACCACATCGAATCAGTTATTCAGAATGGGATAAACCCGGTCTTTCTGAATAACTCGCGTATATATTATAAAAGTGTTACACAAACACAACATACGCCTCATTCCAATTCAGAATATTCTTTTATTCAAATATTCCTATACTTTGGGAAAAGTTCCCATTAATTTTATCCAAGATAAATTCTTTAAATTTATTCTTTAATCTCCTTTGAATATCAATTCAAACTAGTCGGGATTAGCGAACCACACCGAAGTAATCATTTATTTTATTTCCCAATCCCAACCTATTCATCCCATGAAGTAAAACTGGTAATACTTCATATCTAACACCACAGTGTTATCGGTAAATTCAATTACCATTTCACGTTCAAATCTAATTAAAGATTTAACCATCGCCTGGAGCAAAACTGGTGATACTCCATTTTCGATCATCTCAATCTAATTAAAGATTCATTAAAACTCCACTTAGTTTTAATCTTTAACTGGGTTAAAGAATCAGTGTCATTTAAAACACGGTTCACGATAAACCCAAAATCACATTCCATTAATTATCGGGTTAAAGAACAAGTGTTATTTAAAACACTGTTCACGATAAACCCAAAAATCAATACCAATTCAATTCCAATTAAATATCGTTTAATTGGTACACTTCATTAAATCTAAATAAAAAGATTTAATCTTTTCACAACTAGGTTCAAGAACAGTGTTAGTGAAGACACCATTCGCGACAAACCCAAATCACATTTGATATTCAATACAAGGCTCTGAATAGAAAATATATCGGCTTATATTCAATATCAAATTCTACGACTAACAAATGTCGTATTAGAAATAACGATATAAATATATATCTTTCAAATTTCCATAACAACATCTGTATAATCACGAATTCCAACATCGAAATATTCCGAAGACAATTTCGATTCAAATCCACTCCAATGCTATCATTGGAAATTTTGGTTATTTTCAAAACCCTTTTCAAATTCAATTTATTTATTTAAAAATAAATAGAATTATAATTCTAGTTCAAAACTAGTTCATTTCGATAAAAATCTATTTTTATCTTTTCAAATATGGAGTCTTTCATCCCAAATCTTCACAAATCATTTCTTATGATTTTACACAAATTATTACTATTTTTAATAATTTTATCAAGGCCCGTACAGTCGATTTCCATCAATGGCCATCGAACTGCACTTATAGCGACCTTTTTCAAATTTGATTTGGACATAATTCCAAATCCAACCGTTAGATTTCTAATTTCTAATATTCGTTAGAAAGCTCTTTTCGATACGAACCCAACGGTTCCGGTTTTAGGAGAATTCGACGGTCGGATCTCCCGTAATGTCCGTTTGAAATAAATGGTCGAAATTCACGAACTGCCGCGGCGCGGCGCGTTCTATTCAGGCCATTATATTATATATATAATATATATAATATATACTTCGTCGATTTCTATTTGAAACGAATTATATAAATAGTTTTGAATTCGTTTCAAAAACATTTTCAACTTCCTTTTCAATTCAAATCACAATTGAATTCTTCTTTATAGATTCGTTTTAAAATTCATTTCTATTCAATTCAAATTTCAATTCAATTCATTTCGAAATCGTTTTCGATTCAATTCATTTCGAAATCGTTTTCAATTCACATCATTTCGAAATCGTTTTCAATTCACTTTGAAATCGTTTTCAATTCACTTTGAATTCGTTTTCAATTCAATTCATTTCGAAATCGTTTTCAATTCACTTCATTTCGAAATCGTTTTCAATTCACTTTGAAATCGTTTTCAATACACTTTGAATTCGTTTTCAATTCAATTCATTTCGAAATCGTTTTCAATTCAATTCATTTCGAAATCGTTTTCAATTCACTTCATTTCGAAATCGTTTTCAATTCACTTCATTTCGAAATCGTTTTCAATTCATTTCGAAATCGTTTTCAATTCACTTCATTTCGAAATCGTTTTCAATTCACTTCATTTCGAAATCGTTTCCAATTCACTTCATTTCGAAATCGTTTTCAATTCACTTTGAAATCGTTTTCAATTCACTTTGAATTCGTTTTCAATTCAATTCATTTCGAAATCGTTTTCAATTCAATTCATTTCGAAATCGTTTTCGATTCAATTCATTTCGAAATCGTTTTCAATTCACTTTGAAATCGTTTTCAATTCACTTTGAATTCGTTTTCAATTCATTTCGAAATCGTTTTCAATTCAATTCATTTCGAAATCGTTTTCAATTCACTTCATTTCGAAATCGTTTTCAATTCAATTCATTTCGAAATCGTTTTCAATTCAATTGATTTCGAAATCGTTTTCAATTCACTTTGAAATCATCGATTTCGAAATCACTTTTCAATATTCATTTTAAAATAAATAAAGTCGATATAAATATCGTTCACGTCAAAATGGCGTCAATCTAATCAACACGGCTTCATAAATTTCTATTTTCAAATTTTCTTTATTTTTCAAATTGGAATGAGGCCCAATCAATTACCATATAAAATTAATTATATGGATTTCCATACAACACATGTATATAATAGCATTGAAAAATAATCAACCATCAACCAAAGTGCACTACACTGTATAAGCATCAAATATAGATATTCAACGCTTATAACAGCCTGTCAATCAATCGATCGACATATTTAATCAATCAGGATGAGTGAAATTCATATTTCATCCCAACACCCGTGTGGGGTTTCAAACAACCAAACACAGATTTTAGTTGTGCAGTTGGGCGATGTGTAAAATTTATCGTCCCAATCAATGTCATTCAAATAAGTGTACATAAACAAACCGTCTGGTTTGTAAATGAATATTTATTTATTCACATTCACGTTAAAAATTATATTTTTTAACGATAAAACATTTTATTCCAACATATGAATTTCTATTCAATTCATTTATTCAATAAAAATGATATTTTTATTTTCTAACATATTTTAGAAAATTTCGGCGGCATAACGGCACGATACTAGAAACGGGACAAGGCCTAGCCTTATCCCCGGTCTAGTGAAGGCCCACGCCATTCACATATCAATCAAATCAATTTCAATTCACCAAACAATTCAAATTTCAATCAATTAGACTAACCAACTACACAACCAAACAATTTAACAAACAAGCCATCCATGGTCTGTGGATGACGGGTGTCGGGTGCTACTAAGCACCGTCTACATCCTAGTATATATATATATATAACTAGAAAAAGAAATTGAAAGGTGAGAAGTTCTCACATATAGCTATCCTAGCTCCACGGCTCTTCACTGATAGAAATCTTCATTGCTATCGCATCTTCGCTATCTTCTTTGCCCGTAGCCACTACATATATAAAAATCACACATTTTTATATTTTGTTGTCTTTGAAATAAAAATCACATTTTTATTTATTCACTTTCCATTTAAAAATCATATTTTTATATTCACTTCATACATTTAAAAATCGAATTTTTACTATGCTATTCAATATATAAAAATCATATTTTTACTATCACGCTCTATATAGATAAAGATTATATTTTTATCACCTTATTCTTCATATAAAGATTTCGCCCTTTCAAAAATAAAGGTTTCGCCTTTATAAAAATAAACACTTCATTTCAACGTATATAAAATAGAAATCAGATTTTTATTTTGCTACATACACAAGATGATATTTTTATGTTCTCTATCCTATAAAGATTATATTTTTAATACTTTAAAAATATAAAAATCATATTTTTAATATTTCTATATAGTAAAGATTATATTTTTAATACTTTAAAAATATAAAAATCATATTTTTATCACTTTATAAATATAAAGATCATACCTTTTACCAAATAAAAATCCTATCTTTCCACCTTTCAAAGTTCTAATCTTTTTCCATTTAAAATTCAAACCTTTTCTATTTTAAATTCTTTTTAAAATCAGTTTTAAATTACTCTTTAAAATCAGTTTTAAAATCACTAAAAATCAGTTTTTAAAATCAATAAAAAATCAGTTTTTAAAATCAATAAAAAAAAATCAGTTTTTAAAATCAATAAAAAAAATCAGTTTTTAAAATCAATAAAAAAATCAGTTTTTAAAATCAATAAAAAATCAGTTTTTAAAATCAATAATAAAAAAAATCAGTTTTTAAAATCAATCCACTATTTATATAAAATAAAAATAAAATAAATAAATTAAAAAAAACTTACATGGGGGGGTGCGGTCAGGCCGGCGGCCGCTGCGGCGAGGGGGGCTAGGGGTTGGTGGAAGGGGGGGGGGGGTTCGATGAGGCGGCGCGGTCTGGTGGGGGGTGCGAATCGGGTCTGGGGTTTGGGGTTGGTTTCGCGACAGGGGAGCTCACGCGTGAGGGGAGAGGATCCATCGGGGGCTTGGTGGTGGGCACACCACCTGAAGCGGCGGCGCGGTGGTGGGCGACAGGGGTCTCCCCCTTTTCCGTCGACGCCCCTCTTTTTTTTTTTCTTATTTTCTGCAAAAGGAAATCGGGGGGGGGGGCTGAGTAGTTAAGGGGAAGAGAAAATTTTTTTTTTTTATTTAATTTAATTATTTAATTTCTAAAAAGGTACTTTTACATACGACCTCTAAACGAGGTCCACCGCCTGTCGTCCATAGCGTTTCACCCCTATTCTGAACACAATGGGATATGTATCGCAAGTTGATTCGATCGTTTGAATTAGTTTCCATTGAATTTACATTTAAATCACTATATTGAATTTTAAACGTACATTTCAAATTACCGGGGTCGCATACGAACTCTAAAAATTCTCGAAAAATATTTTCTAGCTTCGTATTGACGATACGGTCCTAACAAAACTAGTTTCGTCGAATTCTGAGACCGTTGGAAAAATGGCCATTTCCAGTCGATTAAATTCAACTGAAACTGGTCAAACGCATTTTCCTTTGCTACGCTCACATATTGATTCGAAAAATTATGAAACTTGAAATCTAGCAATAACTTTACATCACGGACCCAACAAAAGTGGTTTCGTCGAAATCCGAGGTCATTTGCAAAATGTCCATTTTTAAGGGCCTGAATTCCATAGCGACTATTCAGAATTTTCAACTGGACATATCTTTTGATTCCCGATGTGAAATCTTGATTTTTCGGATTCGTTGGAAAGATATTCACTATTAGATTCCATTATTTTTGGTTTCACTAAAATCCGGATTGTTTTGCACCCGGTACATCCAATTGAAGTTTGAAATCGAATTATCGAACTACCACGCCATTTTCAATTCTATTTATAATTATATATAAATATTTATATTCTAACGACGACGCATATAATATATACGTTCGAATTCTATTCAAAATAAATTTCACGTCGATATTATTTAAAATAATCTATTTTAAATATTCAAAATTCGCTAAAATGGCCAAAATAAAAATTTTAAACTGGCCCAGATTTTCGGGTTGTTACAATCTCCCCCACTTAAAACTTTTCGTCCCCGAAAAGGAACAAAGTCGAAAGTGGTTTGATTATTCAGCTCTACGTTCGATCTGGCTTCCATTCTCCAACTTTTCAGTTTCTGAGAATTTTCAAAATTTCAAAAATTTGGCTAACACCCTAAATTTTTGAAAAATTTCGCCATAACCTCCCCTGCACCGGGAGCATCGGGGAATTTCAAATAGCTTCCCCGGTCCTTCAGATCTCAAAAAGAAAAAGAAAAAGCCAAGCGGCTAGCCAATAGGCTCATAAAATCATCATCACCCAAACAAACAGTAAATTATGTAGTAAACATGTACCTATTTGTCGGGCAAACAAATTTTATTCTCTGGCTCTAGCCTCCTTGCCATGACCTGTTCAATATAAGTACATGTATGCAAACAAATGCGACCAATTTTCAATATAACTCAATATTTGATGCTATTAGGCATAGTGGTTAAAAATTAGCAAACAAATGAACAAACAACACAAACATCAATCAATTAGCGAATTAGAGTTTCAAATTCATAACTTTGATACATAGTCAAAAATCAGATTTTTGATGCCAAATCACCACAATAGGCCCTATCTAATTTTGGTTCTCACACCAGTCAATAGGAAGTATATAGAAATCTCCCTTTCGTCACTCGAACATAAATTCTGATGATGATGCATCAATCATCAGAGTTCTCTCCGGGCGACTTAGAAGGTGATTCTATATCTACCCAGTATATCAAAACTTCGAATACACGCGGATCAGACGTATACGCAAAATCTATATATACTGGATTGTCCAAATTCATTAAAATAAATAATCAAATACGAATAGTTGATTTAAATTTTCAAAACAAATTTTGTTTTCATTTTAAAAATATACTCTTCACACTCGTTCTAGGATACTACTGATCCTATCTCTAACGAGTCATTCCATTGGATATTGCTAATCCAATATCTGATGAATTCTTTCGTATGGTTCTAATGTGTCTTATTCTCGAGCTTTGTAAACCAAAGCTCTGATACCAACTGTAACGGCAAGGAATTTCGCTCGGTCCGAACCGGTCGCTAAACCGATCCAGGCCAATCGAAACGCCCTATCGTTTGAGAACAAACCACAACAGAACGCATATAAAAGAACATTTCATCGTATATTACAACAATGCATCAGATTACAAGAATATACAGAGTATAAATGAATATTATACAGAAATATCAGAGATTTAAATTATATTTAAATACATCGCAGCGGAAAATAATACAATACACAACTAGAAAGAGATATACGGATACAAAGCTTTCCGGATATCGTTCCAGCTGTAAACCAGGATCCTATGAATATAAATCTGCAAAACCAAAACTACTAGCTGCCCGTGTCAAAATAGGGGCACCCAGAGTTTAGGTTAAAACAATAAACTCCAGGTCAGTCATGGGACTGGTGTGAGAACTAAAACAGTTATTAATCTTTATTTTTAAAGTTTGGTAAATCAAGGGACCACGCCGTATAACACGGAACGGGTTTCCTCCCAAGAATACCAGTGCATAAAACAAACAGCGCAATGCTAAATAAAGAAAAATGAAGCTGTTATAAGACCCAGGTCCCATCACACAATGCAACGCAGCCGAGGATAGGGTTTTCCCTTATAACAGCCAAAGAATGCTTGATACGTTTAAAACAAATCGTTTGATACTATTATGAGTGCATAGTGTATAAAACAACTTCAAATCATAAGTATCAATCATAGGCGGCATGAGCGCCCCATCCCACTATGTCGCCATACTAGGCTCTACAAATAAAACCGCAGAATCACGTATTTGGAAATTGGGTTTCCATCTATAAACCGAGGCAAAAGATAGTCCTCAACCGATTCGAGACGCTCTAGCCCGTGTCTCAGGATCAGAGCTCGAGTGACCCTTGGATCCTCAGGGCCAGTCCACCGATGTGGATTAAACTTAAACCCTGAACATGCGTTTCCCCACCCTATGGGGTGTAAGTCTGGTCCGTCTGCCGACCAGAATGCATCGGCCGAAACCGATATAACCGAGGCGCCTCGCAACAGCAACAACCACATAAGTCAAACTCGTCAGGGCGTGTAAAACCACCGACGCCACTTCTAGCTAGAAAGAAACGCATGCCCTCCCTGACGTCCTCTCCCGTTTTTGGTTCACAACCGGGGTGCGAGGCTCGCGAATTCACGTTACACAAAGCTGTGTCACACAGGCTGTGCTTTGATCATCACCACAAGACTTTGCTTTTCAACAGAAGCCTCGATCAATTGCCACTTAGGCATGCCACACAGGCAATTCACTCCATGCGTTTGATATCCATCAATATATAACCCCTGAGCTCGTACGTCTCAGAGAAGGGCGTTAAGCAAGAGAATAAATCCTCCGCCGCCAAACAGATATATATTTAATAGAGATCAATCGCACGGACTAAAATCCAATGTCAGACACACAGTCCATTTACAAGTCCGTTCTGGGTCTGAACGAAACCGGAGGCACCTAGTACCCCGCATATCCATCGATCTCCAAGCACGTCTGGACGATCACTAACTGTTTCCATCTTCTTGGGTGTACAGCCCAATCAAGATCATCAGTAATTACCCAAACGACGTGAAGACTTCCGGTCTTCGACCACCGTCTTCATCTTCGACACCACGTCGAATCAGTTATTCAGAATGGGATAAACCCGGTCTTTCTGAATAACTCGCGTATATATTATAAAAGTGTTACACAAACACAACATACGCCTCATTCCAATTCAGAATATTCTTTTATTCAAATATTCCTATACTTTGGGAAAAGTTCCCATTAATTTTATCCAAGATAAATTCTTTAAATTTATTCTTTAATCTCCTTTGAATATCAATTCAAACTAGTCGGGATTAGCGAACCACACCGAAGTAATCATTTATTTTATTTCCCAATCCCAACCTATTCATCCCATGAAGTAAAACTGGTAATACTTCATATCTAACACCACAGTGTTGTCGGTAAATTCAATTACCATTTCATGTTCAAATCTAATTAAAGATTTAACCATCGCCTGGAGCAAAACTGGTGATACTCCATTTTCGATCATCTCAATCTAATTAAAGATTCATTAAAACTCCACTTAGTTTTAATCTTTAACTGGGTTAAAGAATCAGTGTCATTTAAAACACGGTTCACGATAAACCCAAAATCACATTCCATTAATTATCGGGTTAAAGAACAAGTGTTATTTAAAACACTGTTCACGATAAACCCAAAAATCAATACCAATTCAATTCCAATTAAATATCGTTTAATTGGTACACTTCATTAAATCTAAATAAAAAGATTTAATCTTTTCACAACTAGGTTCAAGAACAGTGTTAGTGAAGACACCATTCGCGACAAACCCAAATCACATTTGATATTCAATACAAGGCTCTGAATAGAAAATATATCGGCTTATATTCAATATCAAATTCTACGACTAACAAATGTCGTATTAGAAATAACGATATAAATATATATCTTTCAAATTTCCATAACAACATCTGTATAATCACGAATTCCAACATCGAAATATTCCGAAGACAATTTCGATTCAAATCCACTCCAATGCAATCATTGGAAATTTTGGTTATTTTCAAAACCCTTTTCAAATTCAATTTATTTATTTAAAAATAAATAGAATTATAATTCTAGTTCAAAACTAGTTCATTTCGATAAAAAATCTATTTTTATCTTTTCAAATATGGAGTCTTTCATCCCAAATCTTCACAAATCATTTCTTATGATTTTACACAAATTATTACTATTTTTAATAATTTTATCAAGGCCCGTACAGTCGATTTCCATCAGTGGCCATCGAACTGCACTTATAGCGACCTTTTTCAAATTTGATTTGGACATAATTCCAAATCCAACCGTTAGATTTCTAATTTCTAATATTCGTTAGAAAGCTCTTTTCGATACGAACCCAACGGTTCCGGTTTTAGGAGAATCCGACGGTCGGATCTCCCGTAATGTCCGTTTGAAATAAATGGTCGAAATTCACGAACTGCCGCGGCACGGCGCGTTCTATTCAGGCCATTATATTATATATATAATATATATAATATATACTTCGTCGATTTCTATTTGAAACGAATTATATAAATAGTTTTGAATTCGTTTCAAAAACATTTTCAACTTCCTTTTCAATTCAAATCACAATTGAATTCTTCTTTATAGATTCGTTTTAAAATTCATTTCTATTCAATTCAAATTTCAATTCAATTCATTTCGAAATCGTTTTCGATTCAATTCATTTCGAAATCGTTTTCAATTCACTTCATTTCGAAATCGTTTTCAATTCACTTTGAAATCGTTTTCAATTCACTTTGAATTCGTTTTCAATTCAATTCATTTCGAAATCGTTTTCAATTCACTTCATTTCGAAATCGTTTTCAATTCACTTTGAAATCGTTTTCAATTCACTTTGAATTCGTTTTCAATTCAATTCATTTCGAAATCGTTTTCAATTCAATTCATTTCGAAATCGTTTTCAATTCACTTCATTTCGAAATCGTTTTCAATTCACTTCATTTCGAAATCGTTTTCAATTCAATTCATTTCGAAATCGTTTTCAATTCAATTCATTTCGAAATCGTTTTCAATTCACTTCATTTCGAAATCGTTTTCAATTCACTTCATTTCGAAATCGTTTTCAATTCACTTCATTTCGAAATCGTTTTCAATTCACTTTGAAATCGTTTTCAATTCACTTTGAATTCGTTTTCAATTCAATTCATTTCGAAATCGTTTTCAATTCAATTCATTTCGAAATCGTTTTCGATTCAATTCATTTCGAAATCGTTTTCAATTCACTTTGAATTCGTTTTCAATTCAATTCATTTCGAAATCGTTTTCAATTCAATTCATTTCGAAATCGTTTTCAATTCACTTCATTTCGAAATCGTTTTCAATTCAATTCATTTCGAAATCGTTTTCAATTCAATTCATTTCGAAATCGTTTTCAATTCACTTTGAAATCGTCGATTTCGAAATCACTTTTCAATATTCATTTTAAAATGAATAAAGTCGATATAAATATCGTTCACGTCAAAATGGCGTCAATCTAATCAACACGGCTTCATAAATTTCTATTTTCAAATTTTCTTTATTTTTCAAATTGGAATGAGGCCCAATCAATTACCATATAAAATTAATTATATGGATTTCCATACAACACATGTATATAATAGCATTGAAAAATAATCAACTATCAACCAAAGTGCACTACACTGTATAAGCATCAAATATAGATATTCAACGCTTATAACAGCCTGTCAATCAATCGATCGACATATTTAATCAATCAGGATGAGTGAAATTCATATTTCATCCCAACACCCGTGTGGGGTTTCAAACAACCAAACACAGATTTTAGTTGTGCAGTTGGGCGATGTGTAAAATTTATCGTCCCAATCAATGTCATTCAAATAAGTGTACATAAACAAACCATCTGGTTTGTAAATGAATATTTATTTATTCACATTCACGTTAAAAATTATATTTTTTAACGATAAAACATTTTATTCCAACATATGAATTTCTATTCAATTCATTTATTCAATAAAAATGATATTTTTATTTTCTAACATATTTTAGAAAATTTCGGCGGCATAACGGCACGATACTAGAAACGGGACAAGGCCTAGCCTTATCCCCGGTCTAGTGAAGGCCCACGCCATTCACATATCAATCAAATAAATTTCAATTCACCAAACAATTCAAATTTCAATCAATTAGACTAACCAACTACACAACCAAACAATTTAACAAACAAGTCATCCATGGTCTGTGGATGACGGGTGTCGGGTGCTACTAAGCACCGTCTACATCCTAGTGTATATATATATATATAACTAGAAAAAGAAATTGAAAGGTGAGAAGTTCTCACATATAGCTATCCTAGCTCCACGGCTCTTCACTGATAGAAATCTTCATTGCTATCGCATCTTCGCTATCTTCTTTGCCCGTAGCCACTACATATATAAAAATCACACATTTTTATATTTTGTTGTCTTTGAAATAAAAATCACATTTTTATTTATTCACTTTCCATTTAAAAATCATATTTTTATATTCACTTCATACATTTAAAAATCGAATTTTTACTATGCTATTCAATATATAAAAATCATATTTTTACTATCACGCTCTATATAGATAAAGATTATATTTTTATCACCTTATTCTTCATATAAAGATTTCGCCCTTTCAAAAATAAAGGTTTCGCCTTTATAAAAATAAACACTTCATTTCAACGTATATAAAATAGAAATCAGATTTTTATTTTGCTACATACACAAGATGATATTTTTATGTTCTCTATCCTATAAAGATTATATTTTTAATACTTTAAAAATATAAAAATCATATTTTTAATATTTCTATATAGTAAAGATTATATTTTTAATACTTTAAAAATATAAAAATCATATTTTTATCACTTTATAAATATAAAGATCATACCTTTTACCAAATAAAAATCCTATCTTTCCACCTTTCAAAGTTCTAATCTTTTTCCATTTAAAATTCAAACCTTTTCTATTTTAAATTCTTTTTAAAATCAGTTTTAAATTACTCTTTAAAATCAGTTTTAAAATCACTAAAAATCAGTTTTTAAAATCAATAAAAAATCAGTTTTTAAAATCAATAAAAAAAATCAGTTTTTAAAATCAATAAAAAAATCAGTTTTTAAAATCAATAAAAAATCAGTTTTTAAAATCAATAAAAAATCAGTTTTTAAAATCAATAATAAAAAAAAATCAGTTTTTAAAATCAATCCACTATTTATATAAAATAAAAATAAAATAAATAAATTAAAAAAACTTACATGGGGGGGTGCGGTCAGGCCGGCGGCCGCTGCGGCGAGCGGGGCTCGGGGTTGGTGGAAGGGGGGGTTCGATGAGGCGGCGCGGTCTGGTGGGGGGTGCGAATCGGGTCTGGGGTTTGGGGTTGGTTTCGCGACAGGGGAGCTCGCGCGTGAGGGGAGAGGATCCATCGGGGGCTTGGTGGTGGGCGCACCACCTGAAGCGGCGGCGCGGTGGTGGGCGACAGGGGTCTCCCCCTTTTCCGTCGACGTCCCTCTTTTTTTTTTCTTATTTTCTGCAAAAGGAAATCGGGGGGGGCCTGGGTAGTTAAGGGGAAGAGAAAATATTTTTTTTATTTTATTTAATTTCTAAAAAGGTACTTTTACATACGACCTCTAAACGAGGTCCACCGCCTGTCGTCCATAGCGTTTCACCCCCATTCTGAACACAATGGGATATGTATCGCAAGTTGATTCGATCGTTTGAATTAGTTTCCGTTGAATTTACATTTAAATCACTATATTGAATTTTAAACGTACATTTCAAATTACCGGGGTCGCATACGAACTCTAAAAATTCTCGAAAAATATTTTCTAGCTTCGTATTGACGATACGGTCCTAACAAAACTAGTTTCGTCGAATTCTGAGACCGTTGGAAAAATGGCCATTTCCAGTTGATTAAATTCAACTGAAACTGGTCAAACGCATTTTCCTTTGCTACGCTCACATATTGATTCGAAAAATTATGAAACTTGAAATCTAGCAATAACTTTACATCACGGACCCAACAAAAGTGGTTTCGTCGAAATCCGAGGTCATTTGCAAAATGTCCATTTTTAAGGGCCTGAATTCCATAGCGACTATTCAGAATTTTCAACTGGACATATCTTTTGATTCCCGATGTGAAATCTTGATTTTTCGGATTCGTTGGAAAGATATTCACTATTAGATTCCATTATTTTTGGTTTCACTAAAATCCGGATTGTTTTGCACCCGGTACATCCAATTGAAGTTTGAAATCGAATTATCGAACTACCGCGCCATTTTCAATTCTATTTATAATTATATATAAATATTTATATTCTAACGACGACGCGTATAATATATACGTTCGAATTCTATTCAAAATAAATTTCACGTTGATATTATTTAAAATAATCTATTTTAAATATTCAAAATTCGCTAAAATGGCCAAAATAAAAATTTTAAACTGGCCCAGATTTTCGGGTTGTTACATGCTAAGAGTTTGTAGTATTGCATGGTACATGCGGATGTTTGTTTAGTTGGAAAACTTGAGGGTCAACGATGCATTTGGCTCGCCTGTTACTGAGAGCGGGATGGTTGAAACGTTGGACGATTTGAATGGGGAAGCGTTGAAATGGTGTCTGGGCTGAGCACTGGTGCTAGCAAGGTGGTGAGCTAAAGATGTCGAAGTGGGTGATAACCGATGATGATGGTTTATAACCAGTATTATTCATGCTCGTATATCACTGGGAAGAGGACGAGAGTGGAACGCCCGGTTTAAATCGACTAACGCAAATCGTTATTTAACGGTTAAAGCGCGAAGGTGAGTAAAATCACTAACTCTGATCTATTTTAAAATATTGCAGTTATATTTTAATGTTGTTTGAATGCTGTGTAATGGTTGATTATGTTGATTACAATTAATTCGGTTGAATATTATATACCGTTATATATATGTACACATCATCAGTTGGACACTGATTCCACCGATTAGAATACCCCCTAGTATAGAGTTAGTGTAAATTGTGTTGGCTGACATCTGTGGATGCGGAAACCGGTTGGAGGAATCCGACCGGATTCCTTGATAATTATATGTACTGTTTGTTTCGTATGAACCCGAATTATATTTAAAACCCCATGTGAATATTGATGTTGAACGGAAATTCAACATCTGTTCGATAAATAAATAAATGATATCGATTTAGAAAGTGGTGACAGTCAACCGTAAAACCAACGTTTTTTTTAAAGAGTTGATTGGCCGTCAGGCAAATCAACGAGGTTAATTATAAAAATTATATTTTTATAATTAAAAAGAAGATTTAAATTTATGATAGAAGTTCTATTATAAACCAGTATTTTAGAGTTCGTTTTATAAAATAAATAAAAACGATTGTTGGCATTTAAATGAGTTTATAAAGCAGAAATTATCCGATGATTTAATATTTGGATAATAATATTATTAGATTAATTATATTAATCTAATGTTAAGAAGTAATTAAAATCAGTTAACGAATTTACTGATGGAATGAAGTTGATTAAATCAACTATTATTTGGGAAAATAATTATTAGGTTAATTGGTCTTCAATTAATCTAATGAAACAGTTTAGAAATAAATTAATCCAAAGTAATAAGATTTAATTACCTTTTGGTTAAGAAGTTATAAATAGAAATGTGGAATGGAGAAAGCGAAGAGTAAATGTTTAATATAAATAATCAAACACCAGAGATTTCAAAGTAACGATATGGTGTTATAAAACCATAGTTAAAAATAAACATGAAAGTACGATCGGATAGATATTATAAGTAATAAGGGATTAGAGTGCAGACTTGTATCGGTTCTAAGGTAAGAACGTTGTCGATCAAGGTCTGAGAGGTAAATAAAATACCCCAACTTGAACGGCTTCGCTATTACCGAGGAACGATATCAGTTTGTAACGGAAAGAGATGTCAAGGTTTTTGTAACAGAAAGAGATGTCAAGATTTTTGTAACGGAAAGAGATGTCAAGATTTTGGAAAGAGATGTCAAGATTTTTGTAACAGAAAGAGATGTCAAGATTTTTGTAACGGAAATAGATGTCAAGATTAGTATAAAAGGGATATGGCGGCGTATGCAAGTCTTAGAACTATAGCAATAAAATAACGCTGTTGATAAGATAAGTGTGACTGTTTTTATCAAGATTAGTTATAACAAAGAATATTACAGCGTATGATAAGTTGAACTATAGCAATGAAATAACGCTGTTGATAAGGTAAGTGTGACTGTAATTAGTTATAAGGAGAATATTACAGCGTATGACAAGTTTAGAACTATAGCGACAAATTAACTGCTGTTAATTTGACTTAAGCGTGACTTTTATATATAGCAGCACTTCCTAGGAAATGTAACAGTTGGTTTGAAATCCACTTATTCTAGAGTAATAAGTAACGACGTTTGTTCAAAGAAATATAAGAAAGAGTTTAGAAAAAGAATTGGGGAATCGTATTAGAAACTGATGACAGCATTTCGATGTTCGAAATGTGATTAGAATTAAACCGTTTGGATTTGTAACTAGAATTCGACGATGTCGAATGTATTAAAAGTAAACTATTTTTAGGGATTATAATCTGATAGAATAATTAACATTTAGTTTAAACAAATAAATGTTAATAGGATAGGAGTCAGTATTTAGTTATAAATTTGATATCGATTTGATAAGAAGTTGACTTAGAAACAGAGTTTATAAAGTGGAATAGGAATGTAAAAAGTATGAAAGAGATTTCGGTAAAACAAGATGAAGGAATTTATTTCATGAATAAAGAGTTATATGATAAAGATGCTCAGAGTTCTATAATAGAAATGATATTCACATTTTAAAGTGAATAATGCTTTAAAGTAAATGCTTGGCAGATTTAAATGTTTGAAATGAAATTGGAATTATTTTTCCAATGGAGCTAGGATATATTATCCAAGTGTAGAAAATGAATAACGTGAAAAGAATGGAAATGTTTCGAAGGTTAATAACGCATGTTTTCTGAAACATGAAATAATAAGAATGTATAATAACTGGAATGTTTTCCAAGAAGAAAGACTAAACGGGATTTGAGAAATATCTAGTAAGATATTGGAATGCGAATAAATAAAACGAATGTTAAATAAAAGTGCCTGTGGTTGTGTGTGTTTAGTTGATCATTTAAATGGATGTTATTTTTACTTCGATAGTTAAATAACCGACTATCGAAGTGTTTGACCATCGTTGTCAATACGGAGAGACCGGTTGGATATGTTATCTGAAAACCACTCCGTATAGGCATCAGCGCTGTGAATTATATTATGCTGAAGACACTTGAAGACGGAGTTAAATGCAAGGGTCGTCCAGTTCCAGAAATGGTGTTTTTGTTTGTCCAGTCCCAGGACAACTTGTATGGACGAGTGTCTGACAGAGTATTTCCAATGGTCATGCCGTTGATTTGACGAATATACCAAGTTGGTGGGGAGAAGATAACTTCTCTTTATTCTACACCCAGTGTGCATTTGTGTAATCAATGTGTGATTACGGATTTGACGATGTGACATTCAAGGTGAATGGTGATCA
The DNA here is from genome assembly GCA_030737875.1 of Allium sativum. Lineage (NCBI taxonomy): Eukaryota > Viridiplantae > Streptophyta > Magnoliopsida > Asparagales > Amaryllidaceae > Allium > Allium sativum. The sequence continues at coordinate 740,000,360 of CM060916.1, read as the reverse complement.
GATGTTCTGAAGATAGACGTAGCCTCTAGCCTCACAACCAGGAAGTGACAGAAGTTGGGCTAGGCAGCATGGCTAGTTGGGTCATCCCCAAGCAGGGTGTATTGTCATCGATCTAGAGAAAATTCATATTTATACTTCTTTTCGATTCTGTATCTTCGGATGACGGTTGGATGGCCTACAACCGTGGTGGCAATATATTCACGACACTCAAGCTAAATGAGTGAGCGGTCATGTGTGGCCGGGTTGCAAGACGTTCTTGTTGAACCCTGAGTGTATCCCCTCTAGAGTACACTATTCAGAAGGTGCTCCCATACCTTGTCTGTTGAAATCCATTCGCCGATAAGCACCCTGAGGTTTATGATTTTATACTATATATATGTGGAGCGTGAGATGCAAGCGTCCTACTACTTGTATAATTAATTGGTTAGACATTATCATAATATCACTGGGTTTTGATATCAAGAATATTTCGGGTTAAAGTAAGGTAAAAACCGTCCATGTTTATGTGTGTGCTGGTCTTACTATTATCTTCTTGTTTTGAAAAGGATTTTCAAAGTAAAACAGTATGGTTGGAATTTACTCACACCAGTCCCATGACTGACCCAGAGTTTATTTTGTTTGTTTTCCCTAAACTCTTGGGTGCCCAAATTTGTACGGGCAATCAAGTGTTTCAGGCTTTGCAGATTCACTTGGAGGAGCTCAAAAGCAGGAAGCTTCACCATTAGTTATGTAGAGTTATTTCCGCTGTGATATGATGTATTGTACTCTGATAATGGTATGTATATACAATACAGTTTTGTATTCAAAGTTATGTTATATAATACATCTTATTTTATTCCGCTGCGAGTTTCGTGTTACTCTGATTCTGTTCAGTTGTGATCTTCTTCTTCTTCTATTCTATTAGTTCTATCTTTTCTTTCTCACCCTCTAAATTCTTCTATTAATGTCCCGGTATTTTTCGATGCTTGAATAGTCAACAGTGTGTTTTTATGTTGATTTTCTGGGTCGAAAATTCCCGCCATTACAGCAGTTGGGCGATGTGTAAAATTTTATCGTCCCAATCAATGTCCTTCAAATAGGTGTACATAAACAAACCGTCCAGTTTGTAAATGAATATTTGTTTATTCACATTCACGTTAAAAATTATATTTTTAACGATCAAACTATTTTATTTTAACACATGAATTTTTATTCAGTTCATTTACAAAATAAAAATGATATTTTTATTTTGCTAACTTATTTTTAGAAAATTTTGGCGGCATAACGGCACGATACTGGAAACGGGACAAGGCCTAGCCTTATCCCCGGTCTAGTGAAGGCCCACGCCATTCACACATCAATCAAATCAATTCATTTCACCAAACAATTCAATTCAAACCAAATCATCTAACTAATTTATGCAACCAAACAAACAAGTCCATTGTCTGTGGACGATTGTGTCGGGTGCTACTAAACACCGTCTGCATCCTAGTATATATATATAACTAGAAAAAGAAATTGAAGAGTGAGGAGTTCTCACCGACAGCTATCCAATACCACGACTCTTCATTGATAGAAATCTTCATCGTTCTGCCTCTTGTCACTTCGTTGCCCGTATTCTCTACATATGTAAAAATCGAATTTTTACTTCGCTATTCAATATATAAAAAATCGAATTTTTGCTATGCTATTCAATATATAAAAATCGAATTTTTACTTCGCTATTCAATATATAAAAATCAAATTTTTACTTCGATGTTCAATATATAAAAACCAAATTTTTACTTCAATGTTCAATATATAAAAACCATATTTTTACTTCGATGTTCAATATATAAAAACCATATTTTTACTTCGATGTTCAATATATAAAAACCATATTTTTACTTCGATGTTCAATATATAAAAACCATATTTTTACTTCGATGTTCAATATATAAAAACCATATTTTTACTTCGATGTTCAATATATAAAAACCATATTTTTACTTCGATGTTCAATATATAAAACCCATATTTTTACTTCGATGTTCAATATATAAAACCCATATTTTTACTTCAATGTTCAATATATAAAAACCATATTTTTACTTCGATGTTCAATATATAAAAACCATATTTTTACTTCTTCTAAAAATTGTTCCTTTTTGTAAATAAAAATCCAAACTTTTTATTAATAAAAATCTAAACTTTTTATTAATAAAAATCTGCTTTAATCTAAGTAAATAAATAAAAGTCAGTTTTTTTTATCACAAAGGAAAATCAGTTTTTACATAAAGAGAAATCAGTTTTATATTAAAAATAAAATCAGTTAAAAACTCACTTTTAATTCACGCCGGAAGGGGAAGAAGGTCCGTCGGTCGTTGGTGGCTCGCTGCAGGTGGGTGGGTGGTCTGGGCTGACGCACGGTGGCCTTCCAGGGTGGTGTCGGAGGCTGTTTTGGTCGGCGGTGGGTTTAGGGCGCAGAGGGTTTAAATGGAGAGGAGGAGAGAGAGATGAGGAGAGAAAGGGGTGGAGGAGGGTCGCTGGCGGAGGCGACTGGCGGTGGGGCACTGATCGACGACGATGGAGCGGCTCTGGGGCGGCGCGATGGCTTCAGGGGGGGCGATGTCACTGGCGGGATCGATTTCTCTCTTCTTCTTTTTTTGTTTGACTGAGTAAAGTAAGAGAGAAAAGGGGAGAGGATGAGTGTATATATATAATTAATTAATTAATTTTATTTCCATTAAGCAACTTTTTATTTCGAACTCGAAATCGAACTCACTGACTGTCGTCCCTAACTAATTACCCCTATTTCGAACACAATGGGATATGCCACTCAAGCCAATTCAGCTGTTTCGATCAGTTTCTGTCAAAATCAAAATATAAATCCTTAATATTTTGAATTTGAATGCGCATTTCAATTTACCGAGGTCACATACTAACTCGAAAAATTCCAGAAAAATATTTTCTAGCTTCGTATTGACGATACGGTCCTAATAAAACTAGTTTCATCGAATTCTGAGACAGTTGGAAAAATGGTCATTTTCCAGTCGATTAAAATCAACTGAAACTGGTCAAACGCGTTTTCCTTTGCCACGCTCACATATTGATTCGGAAAATTATGAAATTTGGAATCTAGCAATAACTTGACATCACGGATCCAACAAAAGTGGTTTCGTCGAAATCCGAGGTCGTTTGCAAAATTCCCATTTTTAAGGGCCTGAATTCCATAGCGACTATTCAGAATTTTCAACTGGACATATCTTTTGATTTCCGCTATGAAATTTTGATTTGTCGGATTCATTGGAAAGATATTCTCAATTAGATCCTATTGTTTTTGGTTTCACTAAAATCCGGATTGTTTTGCACCCGGTACGTTCAATTGAAGTTTGAAATCGAATTATCGAACTACCGCGCCATTTTCAATTCTATTTATAATTATATATAAATATTTATATTCTAACGACGACGTATATAATATATACGTTCGAATTATATTCAAAGTAAATTTTCTCGTCAATATTATTTAAAATAATTCATTTTAAATCTTCAAACTTCGCTAAAATAGCCAAAATAAAAATTTTAAACTGGCCCAGATTTTCGGGTTGTTACAATTAGTTAAGTAAATATGGTCAAGATTTAAATAAATTTTTCAAAAGGATAGTATTAGTTTATAAAGGAGAGTAGTTGAGGAAAACATAAGTTTTGATTCCCGTAAATGGTACTTTAAACTATTTTCGAAAAGTTTATAAGTTGAATAACATGAATTTGGAGAATATTCTTATTTTATAATAAGAAGTGAAAGCGATGTTTCAAATATTAGAAAGTTTAAAGAATAAATTAACTGATGATTCGTCAAAGAGGTTAATGATACTGAGTAGTGAATCAGTGAATACATTTAATATGGATGAACGACTGTTTTATTTGATAGTTAAATAACCGACTATTAAATTTGGCCAATACGATTGTTGGTACGGAAAGGCCGGGATCAAATTTATATTCAAAAACCATTCCGTCCAGTAATTACGAATACGTTGAAGATGCTGATTCAAGATGGAGCTATTGAAGATCGTTGACCTTCATAAGCGAAAGGGCTACTTAAAATCTCTGACTTGCAAGCAGATATAAACTGTGATTCTGTCGTGGTTGGAATCTACGGATTGCAAGGACTTCTCGCTACTAATTTTCAGGGTGATTCCCAGGATGTAGTAGGAGGGTGCCTTCGGTTCATCCTGTTCCTGGGTGACTTGCATGGATGGATGTCTAACAAATTATTTCCAGAAAGATCACGTACATTGAGTACCAAGAGTGGAAGCGGAGGAGGAAGCTTCTTTAGCCAACACATAAAGTATTGTTGTGGACTTCAATTAGTGATTTTGATGGATCTGACGATGTGGCATTCGAAGTGAATGTGATGATTATAAAGATAAAATGCAGCCTCAAGTCTCATCAGCCGGGAAATAACAAAAATCGGGCAGGCAATATGGCTATGTGGGTTGCTCCTATTAGGGTGTATAATCACCTATCTAGAGAAAATCCATTTCCTTCTTTAATCTGTCTCGATGCTCGTAAAAGGTACGCCTATGCGAAATATAAATTTTTGGGTTTTGAATTTTGTTTTCCGACCTTGTGAGTCGATGTATATCTATTATTTGTTCCTGCGCTATCGCGGATGAAATCCCGTACAAGGGAGACTCTACCAAATTTTTCTGAGAATTTAATGGTTAGAAAATTTTCGATATTTTTGAAAAATTAGTTTTCAATAAATTGGGTTTTAGAACAGTAAATGGGTTTGTAACGTTCTTTCTTACATTAGCAATTTCGGGGACGAAATTCTTTTAAAGGAGGAAGAATGTAATGTCCCGTATTTTTGATAGTTAATATTTAAATTATTTTATTATTTTAAATATTATTGTTGGGAATATTAGTGAATTTAATATTGAAATCGTTATTTAAAACGAAGTTTAAATGTTATAATATGTATATATAATTTAAATGAGCTCGAAATGGCGCGACAGTTCGTAATATTGAATTTTAAACTTCAATTGTATATATTGGATCTGATATAAGTTGGATTTCTGTGAAACAAGAAATGCTTGAATCTTAATGATTATAAATTTCTAATTAAGGAGAAAAATCGAGATTTCGTATTATAAATTATTAGTTATATCCAATTCAAAATTTAAAATAGTTGCTATGAAAATCGTTATTAAAATATAATGTTTATTTATAAATATAAAGAAAATTTAATATAAATTGGGCATCGTTTTAACTTGAACTGATGATATTAAGTTGTATAACTTATATTTGGAGCTGCGTATATTATTCTATTTGGATATTTACGATAATAATAATAATTTATTTTTGTTTAATTGAATTAATTTGGAGTTTAATTAATTTTTATTCAATATTTTATAAACTTTAAAAATAATTGTTTTTCAAACGACCTCCGTTTTTGGCGAAACGGGTTATAATTAAGTATTGTTAGTTTTCCAGTCTGGAGTCAAACGGAGTTGTTTTGTCTGTACGTTCAATTTAAAAATGTGAACCGATAAATATATTGAAATTTAAAATAGCATTGTTTTACGAATGGAGTTAATTTTCAAGGAAATTAATTTCAGGGGTTACGTAGCATCAACGTATAGCAGTACGTCTATTTCCGCCACATTGAAGATCGGATGTGGCGGTACGAATATTAAATGCTCAACTGTAGTTTAATAATATAAGTTACATTCCTTTCGTTGCAAGCTAGTGAGTTGCTATGTCCAAGCTTTCCGTTGAAGTAACCCAACTTTGTTTTTACTTGCGTGCCACACAAAGGCAGATACTTCATTCCCACATTCTAGTTTACTTGCGTGCCACACTACCTAATTTCTTGTTGGTCAATCCGTCTAAAAACCGTGGTAATCAAGTTTCACTAGAAATTTCCACCCCGCATCAGCTACCTACCCTACGATTTACTGTGAACCTACTCCCTAATTAACATCGCCTCCATGAAATTTCTTCTTATATATACATGGCTTTTCCTTTCTGTTTGTTTGGTTTTCCAGCAATGGAGTTTACGCAAGGCATCCTTCAGCAAAATAAAATAAAACATTTCAAAATTTAACCCACTAAATACTGATATCCTTTTCCTTTGCTCCCTTTTTCGCAAACATCATATGGGTATAAATTTCTCCAGAAGTTCGAGCATCTTTGCTCGACACAGTAAAAACTGTCGTGGCCTTCTTATGGCATTCAAGGCATGGTGGCATACTAATTTGAATTTCGAGGCGTAGGGTAATGATCTATAGGGGATTCCGCATGTTTTGGCAAAGTTTGGTGCTAACTGTCATTTTTCTTTGTCGTAAATTTTGCTGGGAGGACCGCTGAAAGCACTGACGCGATTTTTGGGAGTGACGCATGGAAGATTTGCTGCATGGAGATGTTACCTGTAGCCTTGGTCGAGTGACAGGGTTCATGCGGAGAGGAGATGATGTGTTGAACTATAGTGGCGTTGGTTTCAAAATATACGGAGGAAGGAAGAATTTGAACAGCGGGTTGGAGAGACGGTGCTCTGGGTGTTGGATGGACGGAGCGTAATGGGAAGGCAGGTGGGGTGTTTGAAATGGGAAGCTTGCTGTGTGATCGGAAAGGAGATCGAGGGGACTGGTGTCAGTAACAATGGAGTGGTGGAACTTTGATTAGTGGAGAAGGCATTCGGGGTTTGTACAATAGGTGGAAGGGAATAATATTAACATCGGCATGGTTTGTTTCCTTGCAAGAGTGTAAAGAAATATATATACAGGAGGAAAGGAACAGTAAGGTGGGAAGTTGCTCGTGGGTTCTGTTCATCATAAAGGGAGAAGGAGGGACGCAGAGCATTATGGTGGCGTCAGTCTTGAAACGAGCAGCGAAGGGGAGGTTCAGGCGAAGAGGCGGTCGGTTTTTGGTGATAGCACTGGGGTACTCGCGTGGTGAATATGAAGAGGGGGGAATTGCGGAAATGTTAGGTAATCCATAAAAGTAAATACTTCATAAATGACCAACGTTAATTATTACTACTTAATTAGTAATTAATTAGTTTAATTTAAATCATTAACGTATAATTATGGATACATCAACAGAATTCAAAAGAACGAAGCAAGGGGGTGGTGATTGTTTGCGTCGTATGGTCCTGTATAGCAGCAGGTGGAATGAAGATCAACAGTGCAAAGAAGGTATAACATGCCTAATATATTTAATGGCCTAACTAGTGTTTACAACGTGCCTACTCCCTAATTAATATATGCCTAATTTGATAATATGTATTGAAGGAAATTTAGTCCACTTGGTTAATTTAAAACTAAGTAATTTGAGTTTAGTTGATTTTATACTTCAAAAATAAATTAATATAAATTAAATCGTATGTATGGTATGTATAACGATATTTACGTGCACAGTATCAGACCAACCAAAGAGCATTGAAACCAAATTACGGGCATAACATTATGGAGCTAGATTGGACGGAGTGGAGAGTAGCTGAAATTTCAATTAAATTAAATGCCACTTCAATTTAACTGAAGCGAACCGTTTGAACCACGAGTGGAAATCCAAGGTGAGTTAAACTCACTCGGTTCTTCCCACTTATATTTTATATAAGTTGGGTTTTATAATTATGTGCTATGGTTGTTAATGGTTGTTTGTTTGTTGATTTTATATTCATATATTGACTGTGACAACCCGCCCCGCACCAGCCGGCATTTCCTAACCCTTTCAGCCCTCTCATAACCCTAATCCCGAAATGGGTTATTGGCCAAGCTGCTAATCACCCGGTTGGGCCCATTTGAGCTATTTATTCACCTTCTAAACCTTAATTCAGTTATATCTCCCAAACGGTAAGTCCGTTTGGCTATTATGACCACTCTACGGAAAGGTAAACCATCAAACAAATCTAATGGAAGTGGTCTCAGGTCAAAATTCATTTCCAATTAAAAGTTATGGCCAAAACAGTATCGCTAGGGGCAAAACGATCATTTAAAAATTGGCAAAAATCGTGAACATGGGAAATGACCCCAATGGCCGTCTCCCAAAGTTACATAACCACATGACTTCATACGAAAAAGAAATAAATATTCTATGATCCTAGATACGTAGAATGCGGGTTGTTACATTGACTGAAACAATTAAATTAAATGTTCGTTTAATTTAATTGAAACTAAACGTTATTTCTAACGATTAAATCCAATTGAGGTAACTTACCTCAATTGTTACGTTTATAATAATATAAACGTTATAAATAAATAGTTGAATGTTTGAATTTCTGTTATTAGCTCCGTATTAACTATTACTATTATTATTGACTGTTATTATTAAACTATTTATGTCATCTGTCTAGATGGAAAACGAATATGGATTGGCCATACTGAACTGAATAATTTGAATTATGGTAACCCATTATTTTGCAGGGAATAACTGGTTGGAGGAATCCAACAGGATTCCTCACTAATATTGATAATGTTTATCAATATGATCATATTCTTTGTATTGAATGTTAAATTGGTTTATATTCCAGGGTTTGGTGCTATAATAGCCATTTGCCTATTTAGTACCATCGATTAAAAGAAATGGTTTTTTTCGAAATCGACATTAAATGGATTTCGAACGATTTCAAAGGTATAAATATATTTTTATATGGTTTTGAAATATAGTTTTACTATAAAAATATATATCAAAGTTAATATTACAGTTCTTATAAATATATAAAATATAACTAATAGAGATGCAAGATATTCTTAAATAAATGTTTAAAACCATACAAATTTATTGCATTGGCTATTTAAATGTTGAAATGATTTTGTAAAGGCCTTAACGGTCATAAAGGAAGTTTAAATGCATTTCAAAATATCGAAATGGAATAGTTGAATGGTGGACATACGAGAATGGATATAACAGATTGGGAATTATTATTTTTAATGATCGTTTTTAACCAACATTGTTTTAAAAATACGCGGAATGTAATTTAATAACAATTCGTGAATAAGATTAACAAATCAATCGATTTAGAAACGAGTACTGACTTGGAAATGGAATTCACAATTTAAATGAAATCGAAGTTGAAAACATCAGTATGGATTTATAAATGGATTTAGTCAAATAAATGGAAGCGACGTTTATTCCGAGGTTCGGAATGTGTTATTCCGAAGTTCGGAATGATTAATCGAAATGAGTTTTATTCCGAAGATCGGAATGTGGTATTCCGAAGTTCGGAATTTTAATTGCTGGCAGGAGTATAAATGATGTTAAAAGGTTTGAATAACAACAGCGGATATTAGTTGTCGATAATGAATTGAAAATGGGATTTTTTAAATGCAGTTAAAGATGTGGAAATGGAAATGAATGATAAGTTATTGTAATTAAATTACAAAGGATTTTGTAAATGGGAAATTTAAATTTTTGGAAATGGAATCGAACTAATAAATAAAGTTAAAAATTTGTAAATATGTTTTGTAACATTGGTTACAAATGAATGGACTATTTTTAGACATAAGATTGTATAATGGATTATTATATGTTTTAGACAACAAATAATTAATCTAGTATGATTTAAAGAGAATGTGATAAATGGAAGTGAAATGGCTTTGAAATGAAATCTGTAACGTTGCTACAACTAATAAATTGAATCGTTTTGATAAGTATCAATATAAGGAATTTGAAAAAGATAACGATATAAGAATTATATAAGGTATTAATATGAGATTTATAAAAGTTTTGTTTATGTGGTTTCAAACAAATGTATTTGAGTTGTAATATAATAATAAAGAGATATTAAGGAATTATCATAAGGATTCTATTTAAAATAGAATCAAAGCTCACATAAAATATTGTAAAGAATTATTAACGTAAATAGAAAGAATATGATAAGAGTTTACTAAATAATTAGTTAAGTAAATATGGTCGAGATTTAAATAGGTTTTTCAAAATGATAGTATTAGTTTATAAACGAGAGTAGTTGAGGAAAACATAAGTTATGATTCCCGTAAATGATACTTTAAACTGTTTTCGAAAAGTTTATAAGTTGAATAACATGAATTTGGGGAATATTCTTGTTTTATAATAATAAGTGAAAGTGATGTTTCAAATATTGGAAAGTATAAAGAATAAAATTAACGGATGATTCGTCAAAGAGGCTAAATGATACTGAGTAGTGAATCAGTGAATACATTTAATATGGATGAATGATTGTTTTATTTGATAGTTAAATAACCGACTATCAAATTTGGCTAATACGATTGTTGGTTCAGAAAGACCGGGATCGAATTTATATTCGAAAACCATTCCGTCCAGCAAATACGAATACGTTGAAGATGTTGATTCAAGATGGAGCTATTGAAGACCGTTGATCTTCATAAAAGGAAGGATTACTTAAAATCTCTGACTTGCAAGCAGAGATAAACTGTGATTCTGTTGTGGTTGGAATCTACGGATTGCAAGGACTTCTCGCTACTGATTCTCAGGGTGATTCCTAGGATGCAGTAGGAGGGTGCCTTCGATTCATCCTGTTCCTGGGTGACTTGTATGGATGGATGTCTGACAGAGTATTTACAGAAAGATCATGTACATTAACTTCTTCAAACATACCAAGAGTGGAAGCGGAGGAGGAAGCTTCTTTAGCCAACACATGAAGTATTGTTGTGGACATCAATTAGTGATTCTGATGGATCTGACGATGTGGCATTCGAAGTGAATGTGATGTGCTGATTATAAAGATAAAGCACAACCTTAAGTCTCATGAACCGAGAAAGGACAAAAATCGGGAAGGCAGCATGGCTATGTGGTCGATCCCATTAGGGTGTATAATCACCTATCTAGAGAAAAACCATTTCCTTCTTTAATCTATCTTGATGCTGTCCCTTTTTCGGGCAACGGTGGTTTGAGCCCAACCGTTGGTGATATACATTTGATACACTCAAGCGAAATGAGTGGTTGGTCATGTGTGGTCGGGTTGCAAGACGTTCTTGTTGAACTCAATGTATTCCCCTCTAGAGATATATTATCGGCATGTGGTTCCATACCTTGTCATAGTCGGAATCCAGTCTCCAATAAGCGCCCGCAGTTTTAATTGTATACTATATATGTGGAACGTGAGATGCAAACGTTCCGCCAGATTGCTATTTACTTCTATTTAGACACCATTATAATATCAGAAAAATATTGATTTCAAAAATGATTTGGGTTATCGTAAGGTAAAAACTGTTATATTATGTGTGGATTTGATCTAACGATTATTCTTTTCTTTCGAAAAGATTTTAACTTTAAAATCAAGTTGGATGATACTGTAAAACTTAGTGTGTTTTTCTCACTCTGGTTCACCAGACTGACCCGGTGTTTTGTAAATGCTCGGGCTAGACCGGGTTGTACAGGTCCAAGTTATCGAATGCTGCGAAGTCCAGAGACGAGCCGGAGGTGTTCAGACATATGATATCTAGTATTTATTCTGCTGTGTGACTGTATATGAGGACAGGTTATTATAACTGTCCAGATGTGTTAATGTACTCTCATGATTGTAAGTTTTGTTTAAAGCTCTCAATATTTATTTTTCTATTATATTTGTTCCATTGCGATATGAGACTCTGTTTAGTGTTGATTCTTCTTCTTCTTATATTCTAATATTCATTCTTTCTTATCTCACCCTCTAATATTCTTTGTAATAACGCTCCAGTGTTTTCGATGCTTGACTAGTCGACAGGGCATTTTATGTCGATTTTCGAGGTCGAAAATTCTGGGTCGTACAGACGCATAAGGTTGATTTTAGCTTTCAATGCTTGGTTGGGTTCGAGAGCCGTAGTTTCATGCCTCTTGGTGAGTTCGTAAATTTGCGCTAGGGTTACATGGGCTTGGGGGTCTGTAGGAGGAAATACGTCCATTTCGGCCGAGGTATCCGCCAGCTGGTTTTGCTGGGATACTTTAGCTTCGACTCTAGTAGAGGAGCCGATTAGCGTTTTCTTCATTTGCTTGACCATCGTAAATGGACTTGGCTGCAGGTTAGAGAAGGAACCTAAAAGCACGTCGAAGTCGAGATGGTATTGTGCAACAAAGAAGCGAGTCTTAGTTCTCAGTAAAAACACCAGAATGTTAACATCAAAATATGCCACCAACACCCAAGATTCTTAATTACTTAAGAATATGGTTTCACGTACGAAAAATTAGTGCAGAAAAGCAGTAATTGACACAAGAGATTTATAGTGTTTGGGTCCCGTTAAGGGCCTACGTCCACTTTGGAAGAGCTGCTGAAATTTTATTGACAACAATGAATTACAAGCTATGAGCCCCTTCTAAGCATATAATTACAAGCATTTTCATGTAATTTTAAGTTATAGTCATCATATGTGGTTGTATGGCAAAAGTAGATTTTGTCTTTTTCTTCCTCAAAGTGAAGATGTAGAGAGGTCCGTTGAAGCTCTAGGAAGGTGTCAATTCAACAAATTTCCAATTTTTATAACAAATGAGCTAGGGGGTATTTATAGTAGAATGGTTAGGTGAGAGTAGGTAGATTTTGGGGACCACTCAGCAGAAAATCACATCACAGGAAGATATACTTTAGAAACTCGCATCATCCAAGGCAAGTCCTTCCTAGAATTCGCGTTCATGTTCCAAGTTTTCTTCTCTTTGCCGTGGATGGAGCTTGAATCAGGCACACGCACAATACTAAACTGTTGCAAACACCTCATAGTCGAACCGCGTAAGTTGTCGCTCTCTTTCAGATATCTCACTGTTCTATCCGGATTGTGCAAATCACACTAGATGCAGTGCCGTGTCCAGGGTAAAGCTGGTATAAATAATTAGGAGTAGTTAATAAGTTATTTTGTAGCTTAATGATTTGTTAACAGCTTAGTATAATCAAGTCATAAACACCAAACAAGAACGATTTATTCCAAATTTTACTGCTATGTTTTATCACAATTTTAACTTGGCTTATCTAAACAGTTTTACATTTCACCATTCATTCAGTACTACTCGAAGGTTGTTATTTAAAACTTCAATTAAGGATGAATTGCTCCTAAGCGAAATTTACTATAGATCATGGAACTGTAAAATTAAAATCTGCTGAATATGCAGCATTTGCTCTTCACTTGGCAATCCATGGACAGGAAGGACGAGTCATTCAAATTTAATTGCACAAGGTAGACAAGATAGACAAGCAATCCATGGACTATATTTTTTAAATATCATTATCGTTATAACATGTCTTTTATGGTGTGTATATGTGTGTGTGTGTATATATATATATATATATATATATATATATATATATATATATATATATACATATATATACATACACACACATACAAAATGGTGACTAAAGCGGCTATTGGAACACAAAACCTGACACAAATGGTGAATTGGAATTGTTTATGTTTACATGAAATGTGAAATTCAGAAGGAGTCCAATGGTTGAGATTGCTTATGTATAAATTTGCATGAATATATACATACATAAAACTTAACAGACAAAATATAGATCATTGAATTCGTTTGTTTCTATCTGCAATTGTTTCTACGGACCAACTGAAAATCATTGAAAGTGAAACTGACATATAACAAATTATAAGTGAGGGACAGGGAAGGTGCAGTGGTTAATGACTCACAGTGGGAGGAATATTGACTTTAGGGACCAATGCATGGTACGAGCGTATGATATTTACTTGCAAAAAATCAAGTTTGTAGCAGATTTCGTGGTTTGCACACCTATGACCTACCTACCAACTTTGCTGTACGATATCCATATTTAGGTTGGCATTCATCACAAGCAAGTTTAATGGTGATATGAAGAGCTGTTATTTGTGTGCCTGTGTCTTTGATTTCGACCTCCAAATTAAACAAAAAGGCGCGTTTTTGTTGAGTCTGGTAGTTAGTGATGAATTGATGGCTTCAATGCCACTAAACAGAAAAGCATCGTTATCAAACTACACTCCTTTTGTACATAGGATATACTATGTGCGCATGTGCGTGCTCCACAACATCCATATTTTACAGCGTTTCTTTCACATTCTAATTTAAGTCTCACATGCATGCGTATAGGAAAGTTTTATTTAAACACAATTTGATGATATAATAAATTTATACCATTAGTCAAATGACCGAGATTTTCTATGTCACTATTTACGCTTTATTTTGTCACGATCATCTGGTAGTACATACACCGAATAGCATAAAGAAGCGATGCATTCATGCCAATTGATACTGAACAACCATCGATGAAGAAATGAAAATAAAACAATTTATCTTGTATCTCACATTATATGGAACAAAGTATAATACGGTAAATATACGACAAAATAGTGAGTCATAACTAGTGAAGAAATCAAATTTACTAATATCACTAAGTTATATACAATGTCATATCGTCATCATAATACAATATGACCTCATTACATAGTCTTTTAGAGTTCGTAGTAGAACAAACAATAGAAATATCAACAAATATAGAGTAATACATCAAACTCTCCTAGCTCGTCTCAGCACATCAACAACATTACTATACCCATCATCTAATCTACTCATTTAAGAACACCAAAAACAATAAGAAACGAAAATAAAATTTTGGATCATATAATAGTCTAGTGTGAATGGAACATGACTATAAAAACAAATACTAGAAAATATGATATTTAACAGTGGCATATAAATAATATTTTTTATTTTCTTACGACCAAAGAGTTAGCAAATAATAAAAAGATAATATATGTTACTAAAATAAAGAAACTGCGAATACTGTAATAGAACATAATAGAATAATCTAAACAGCCTCCTTCACTAGTCCTATTTTCTAATTTCTTCCTCATCGTCCTATAAGTGATGGTCTATATAAGAAAAAGAAGTAAGAGCAACCATAACAAATAGAGCATCTGCCGAACAAAGTAACCATAATATATATACTCATCAAACAATACCTAACGGTCACCTTTTGAAACCTTTAATACACGATAACCCATATGACTATCGTCGCTTTATTAGAGACTAAGGGAAATCTGAATTCTTGTTGTACATCCACGCAAATGCCTTCGCAATGGGAAATTCACGCGTTGCAACTTCACTAGCTGAACTCTAAACATTTGAAACGAGTCGTAGGTACCCCCAATTTACAGTACCTCTGCTTGAGTCACAACAATAATACTTCCAGTAAGCAATGATTCTTTGGCACTTCCAATCACTTGAGTCTTTCCGGTACCCCATTTTGAACACAAACTCGAAACACCCACCAGTCCATAATCCTATATCCTTGTCCCATCTCGAGTAGCCTTTCAACTCCTTCGATCCAATCTTATCTAAGCTCCCGATCGAAGGGTCAATGTTTTAATTTCTTCAACGTAGAACAAAACAACAAGCCACAGTCCTCCAACAACACCGACTGCAACCCATGTCTCTACACCTAGAGACGCACCTATCCTAGAGTAGTCAGTTTGTCTCAATGTTGACTTATGCCCTATGGTCGATGTAGAGTTTATACTTATCTCAAATCAGCTTCAATTTTCTTTTGACCTTTGGTATACTCTTCTCCGATTCCAATAAACCCATATCATCCCTCTTAGCATTTAGGTCTTCTCTTCCATGCATAAAAATTCGACTCGTTGAAGATGAATCATCCATCCTTCAATCATTTGGCCTATCCATCAATCCAAAACTTCAAAACACCTTCTACTAAGCATGCACTTTCTAGCTATATGAGTCACCATCTCACTAAAGCCACGAAATAGACTCGGCACTGAGCTAAGTGCTATGAGTCGACATCGATTCAAACACTTGGCTTCTATGAAGTTGCGACTCACGTGATCTGCTCTCGTCGTACTCCAAGGACTATCCTCTAAGTTTCATGCGATTTCGAAGAACTTTGCTTCCGATGTGCTTCGATTATCAATCTAAGTCATAAATCAAATACAACACTAGAAATAGATCAAGCATAACAACAAATCTGATCATAACAACGATTCAAACAATAAATTATGTGTAATTTCATGCAATTGCACACATTCAATTATTCCCATATAAGATTAATTCAATAATGACCTAGCATAAAACGGACATAAACATACATTAATTACACTAGATACAATAAATTGACCCATTATATGCATAACTAGGTTAACTTAATGTTTCCAAAAACTAAAATTACAATATATAATTAATTTTAGGGTAAATTTGATAATTCTAGTATGAATCCACCTAATTACAATATATAATCCAGTAGTAAGAAATCACTATCACTTACCAAATCAACATATTCAATGAAGTTGAGATAAGATATGATCTAGACAGCGAGAGATCGGATGAGAATGCAACAAAGTTATAAAATCAGAGCTAATCAATGTACTTCTGGCCTCTAATTTGAAGTTAAAGATGATTTGGGATGAAATATAGTGAGAAATTGATGATTTGATAGGACTACTAGGATAGATCTAGGGTTAAACATGTATGAAATTAGACTGAAACTTTCAAATGGTCTCTCCCATCTCAGTTTATAGAAAAAGGTCATTAGACTAGTGAACTTGTTAATTCAGCTTATTAACATTGTACAAATTCTGTCCAACAGTATTGAAAAATTAAAGTTGTCATAACTTTCTAATCACTTATCCAATTTTTCCATATGATCACTTTACGAAATAAGAAATCACCATCCCAGAACATTGAAATATGTTAGAACATCTAATTCAGATTTTATTAAAAGTTATATCCAAAATACCGTTCTCATGGACGAAACGATCATATAGAAGTTTAGGAAAAATCAAGGATGCGTAAACCTTCCTAAAGAACCATACATTAAAATATTTTAGTCACACGAATGGACAAACTAAATAGAAATATTTTATGATCTTCAATACATAAAATATGGATTATTACACTCCCCCTCCAAGATTCTAGAAATTTTGCTCTCAAAATATCTAAGAAAACACAAGTAATCAAGGTTATCCCACATGTCTACCAACCACGAAAACCCAAAAATCCATGTAACATTAGCAACCAAGCATATCCTAGCATGCGTAACTCTAATCGTGTATGACATAATGATACAAGTAGATATTTTAAATGGGTCTTACCACTAGAAGAGTTCTAGATAGGTCATTATCATACTCTCTTCGGTTTCCCGAATGAAATCGTTAACGTCATCTCGCTCCATTACACATTAACTAGCTTAACTATCACCGTTCTACGTTTTTTCATGCCATTTTAATGATCGAAAGTGGCTTACGAGGTCACGGCTCTTGTTGCTAACTTACCCTTCCTACCAAACTAGACAACATTCTTCAAGGAGAAACCTTCACAAAAACCATATCTCCAACATAGAATTCCAAGTCTCTTCTCCTATGTGCATGGCTCTTATGATGATCCTGAGCAATTTTAATTTGTTGGTGAATATTCTCTAACTTCTCTGATCTCTTCGAATCATATATGGCCGAAGTATTGACTTCTCGCCTACTATTCACTAATAAAAGGTGCATTACAAGATCATCCATACACTACTTCATATGTTATCATGTCAATACTCGATCAATAACTGGCGTAGGCAAACTCAACCAACAAATGCAGATAATTATCTCACTATCCTCCAAAATCAATGATACAAGCTCGAAGGAGATCTTTTAATGCTTTAATCACTCTTTCGGTTTATCCATCTATGTGAGATGATAAGTTGTACTCAACTGCAGCTCAGTTCTTAATATCTCTTGTAAACTCTTCCAATGCACTAATGAATGTTGGATCTCTGTCGCTCACAATACTCTTCGGATCAGCATGGAACTGAAAATTTCATTTAACATACAAATCAGCCAGCTTGGATGTTGTAACAACCCGTATTTTCAATAACCTGTTATAACGTAAATCGAGGCAGAATTTAATTCTAAAATCTGAATCAAGGGAAACGGGCTATGCCATTGCGTTCGTCTCGGAAAAATACGCGAAATAGAGTCCGAGTTTTCGAAAATCGGAGTCCGTATGACCCGATTAAGGCCCAACGAAGTTTTCAGAAAATTTCAAAGCAAAAACAGATTTCAAAATTCAAGTTTGAATTTGGAAATTTGGGCCAGTTTGGGCCAGGCGGGAAAATTCCCGCCAGAGCACCCAAGTCGACAGCCCTGTCGACTTGGAAGTCGACTTGGTTGGACCCAAGTCGACAGCCCTGTCGACTTGGTCCAGCCGGGTTGTTTAGCCTGGTGCACCATTTTGAGATTGTGTTGAGCTTGGGGGCCAGATTCGATTTTAAGGGCTGAGATTGCAACTAGGGTTTAATCCTATGGCCTAAAACACTTGCCTAATCTATAAATAAGACCCTAATCTAACCCTAAATCATCATTAATCAACCCTACAACTAAACTATGGCAAAATCAATCCTCTCATGGCCTCCACTCTCTTCACAAAATTCCTAAACTATTTCTATGAGAGATTTTACATGCATACAAGTGTTTTCAAGCTTGTATAAGTGTTATTAGCTTGCATTCAAGTCAAGTTTCTATATTTGCATCATAAAGCAAGGATTTTTATTGATTTGGAGCTTGCATTTTGGGTCTAATTGGTTGTTTAAGGGCTTTGTCATATTTTTGTGTCTTCATAAGCATTGTAAGCCCTATTCTACTTTCATACTTAAACTCTACAGTTAAATGTATGATATGCAAGTTTATATGCAAGTTTACTATGCTATGATATGCAAGTTTATCATGTATGATATGCAAGTTTATATGCAAGTTTACTATGCTATGTTATGCAAGTTTATCATGTATGATATGCAAGTTTATATGCAAGTTTACTATGCTATGATATGCAAGTTTGTCATATGATATGCAAGTTATGTTATGCAAGTTTGTCATATGATATGCAAGTTATGTTATGCAAGTTTGGGATGATCATTTGGTTCATGTTATCATGTTATGCAAGCTTATCTTGAGTATATAAACATAAAGCTTCAAGCTTTATGCTAAAGGTTGCATTTTGGCAACATGTAAGTTATCATATCTCTTATGATAACTTGCATATGAGGCTAAATGCGAACTTATGGCCATTTCTACATGTCATTTATCACCATGTATCACCAATATGCTAAGTTTGGTTTTATGCATGTTTTTGAGGCCTAAAAATGTAATATGCAAGTGTATGAACATATGAACATTTCATATGCCATCATGTTAAACTTGTGGCTTCAATACCTTTATGTCATGATTATGCCAAGTTCCCTCTTTCTATCCTTTATGCGCTATTGCGATATGTAAGCGATGGGATTGCGTTTGGGGTTGGGTAAACTTAAAAGACATAAAACATAAGCTTGGGAATTTACCTATTAAGTTAGGTCTACCCATTGGGAATTTACCTATTAAGTTAGGTCTACCCAATTGCTTGAAAACTTGTAACATGTTTTGGAAACATGATGGACATGACACTTAGAAAAGATAAGTGTGGCCAACTCGAGGTTGGGTTGAGTTTGTAGCGTAAACCTACCCGGAACCGACCGGCGTAACTAGTTGCTACAAACAATAGGACCCAATGTGAGAAGTTGGTCATGTTGTACCTTAAACCCGAGGTTAGACCAAGTTGTGGTGTAAAGCTACCCGGACCCGCCCGGCTTAACTAGTGACCACAACAAGGTCTTATGTGAGAGGTTAAGGCGCATTAAATTAATTAATGCCTCGTGATTAGGGTTAAGTCATGGTCCATTTAATACTTAACCAATTTGGGCTTGGTAGATTAATCGGGGTTAAGTCGTGAACTCATCGTTACACTTAACCAAGTTAATCCATGATTAGCAAGAGGGTTAAACCGTACTTAACCCACTAGAAAATCCTAGCAATGGGGGTCCACTCCAGCAGTAATCCCAAGTTTGTATCATCAAGACCCTAGGGACTAGGCTAGGGAGGGGGCACGATTACTGGACTAGGAGGTAAGTGACCAAAAGCGACGGCAGAGGGTACGCCGGTGTAGTTCCGGGCGGACTAATGGTCGTGCACATAGTCCGAAGCCGGGGAAAGCATGCACGGGTACCAGTAGATCGAGACTGTGCACTCATGATTATGGTGTCCAGGGGTTGCCACCCTAGGGCTTGATACACCCGACGGGAGACCCTGCACAGTCTGACTACAATTATGTTTGGGCCGTATTGACACCAACACGTGACGAGTTAGGCTTATAGGGAGCCGATCGACTAGACCGTTTGGTTGGACCTCGTATTAGGGTCACTTCATGTTATTGGGCCAAAGCTTGGGCCAAGGGATCAATACTTGTTTATTCAAGTCATGTTAGTTTGCTAGTACACCTGTGGTGCAAAACCTTAATCCTGATTATGCGATGACACCTTTATCTACCTTGTTAGTAAATCATCATGCTAGTATCCTTATGATCATACCTGCTGCTCATGCCAGTTAACTTTATCAGTTTACATTGATTGTAGTAGGGCTTACTCAGTCTTTTTGACTGACCTGTTTTCTTTCGCCTCTTTTCTTCCGTTTCCCCCCCAGGTTCTCAGGGAGGGAATATTGGAGCTTAGCTTGGATTTCTGACCGCTTGCTTGTGGGATTTAGTTCATGTACGGTTTGACATGAAGCTAGCTATGGATATCACTTCTTTTGGGGATTAGTACTTATGTATTTCAGTTTTTCAGTTGATGTTGTTTTATCTAGACTTGTTTATTTGGAAAGCTATGTTGTACCAGACTTGTTTTGAAATGGTTTAAAATCTTCCGTTGTTTTATCTATGTTATTTACTCTGTTTACATATATACATATGTTCTTGTTCTGCCTTGATATATCATTATGCATGTTTACCTGATTCAAACGCCCCTCCAAAGTCAGAGTGCTTGCAAGAGTCACCCTGGCGGAGGTGGGGTGTTACAGATGTCGTTCTGATAGACTTTATTGGTAATAGTCTTGCACTCTTGGTCAATTAATCCACGACTACCCAAATACTATCATATCTTGCTCTAGTCTATGGTAATCCATCTATAAACTCCTTACATACTTATTCTCATTTTCATTTGGAATTCTCTAGTGGTTAAAGCAACCCATTAGCCTTCTTCTGCACAGCCTTCACTACTTGGTACTTCAAACATTTAAGGATGAACTTTCCAATAATCTTCTTCATTCTTTACCAATAGTAAGTTCATTTTACGTCTCTATACATCATGTTACCAGTATGATGAATGGTCAATTTGTAATAATGACATTCTTTTAAAACTTCATTTCCTAGCCCATCAATTTCTAGAACAAATAGTCTTTCTTTTTACGAAGCCAACCATCTTAATTGATTTCGTACCGTTTTATATCTCCGGATTTCGATCCCACCTCAATCCTTGACTTGACCTCTAGTAGTCTAGCATCTCACTTCTGATTAGTTCCAATTCTTAGACAAGTTTAACATATTAGCCTCTAGCTCACATTGTAGTTTGGAATCAAATCTATCAATATACATTGCTTCATTCCCAAGTACAAAGCACCAAGTCCAACATGTCTTGTACTCAAAGTACCTACAATTGCATTACCTTCCCCTAGAATATAGGGAATATCAAAATCATATGAGGGCAAGAACTCCCACCACCACTGTTGTCAAAGGTGAAGATCCTTCTAAGAGTAAATATATTACAAGGATTTATAGTCCATGAATAACTCAATTTTTTTCTTTAGTGCTTCCACATCTTTAAAGAAAAAAAAATGATCGCTTATTCTAAATCACGAGTTAGTTATTCAACCAGCTTCGCGGTCAACTAACATAAGCGACAACCTTTTTCACATTAACACTTCTCCTAGACATGTACCACAAGCGACTATGTAACAACCCAAAATTTCAACGGGAATGATTTTTTCGCAAAATGCTAAAATCCAAATTCATTGAAACCCGAGTTGGTTTGTTTGGTATTCTGTAGAAAGGTAAAGATAAAATATATCAGAACTCACAATAAAATATCTCACATCGGAACGAATAAAATATAATAGCAAGTAAATACTTACCATGATAATGACACTGTCTAACAAGTGTCTCTAATCTGTATAATCTCAGTCACCTGTCTGACCTGTGGGTTTATTATGAGGAGAGGATCGAATGAAAAATTCCGATGAATGGACAAATTATACTTTCTATAAATAACAGTGCATATACCGTTCTATCACTGGTTTACCTTTATTAAGTTATTTGGGTTTATTACACATTACCCCGTCAGATTTATGCATAAATCGTCCTCATTTACTCCCAAGTAGATTAACATAACAAATCATATATATATATATATATACACACACATATATATATAGCTATATGTCCGACATACAAGGTAATCCCCATATACCTTTCTAAAGTGGTCTCCATCACTGTACTATGAAAATGTACCAAATCTCATCGCCACGCTACAAAAGCGTACTAGACCATGCAACGAAGGCGTACTAATTCTCGGTCGTTATGCTATGAAAGTGTACTAGGTCACGCTACGAAAGCGTACTAAGACTCTATCGCCACGCTACGGAAGATCTAATCCTGAGTTTCCCTACGGATCTCAGTCGGAGGATTTCTATATTTGTAAAGGACAGCTTCATTATAATACAGATATCCATACATTGGTCTGTCTCTTTTCTCTATGGCTATGGCCCCACTCGACCCCTAACTAATGAAAGTCCATTCAAAGAGCTAAGTGATTGTACCCCTAACAAATAATCTAAGCATCCAATTTGGCGTTTCCCCTCATCCAATGTCCCGATAGAGAAAGATCATTAGCCTGTTGGATTAGCTTCATTTTTTACCGTACTCACAGCGACTAGTGATGACAGATATCAGACGATTTACTATCCTTGTTAGGTCCTGACCGCTAAGCCTGCTCTCGGAGCCGAGGCAGCAACCGAATCATCCTAAAAATCATCCCATCGATCTTTTGGCTGCCCTCAACTAAAATGAAGCCAAGGAATACTCTATGGACGAAACCGTACAGACCTACCTTTGTAAGTACAACTTCGTTAGGCCTACCGCGAAGGGTCATCTTAGAGTATCCTTACATCCCGTAGAAATCCTACACTTCCTTCTAGTCTCTTCGAATAAAAAGTTCTCCTAACACCTACGATGATTTGTCCCGTTGTGCTCTTCATCCCTTCGGACTGGACCAAACGCATATCGTTATTTTATTAGACTCTATGTCTAATTTACCATTATGTGTTCTACTAACTTTTCTTTTCATTGATTTACAATATTCTTTAATCCATTTAATTCGAATATTCATTATTTGTTAATTAACTTTATTGGTTATCATAGAACCATTTAATAACCATAAAATTTTAGGCTCGTAGCTTAATCATTTTTAAAATCAATATATTCATATTAAAGTCTAATTCCTAATCATAAGGCCATCATAGAATTTTAGGCTCGTAACTGAACACCTTTTAAGTCAATATATTCATATTAAAGTGTTCCTGTCCTTTTCAGCATTTCCCGTTATATTCGTATTTGCAAATAAATCAAGTTTGTTTATTATGATTTCTCAATTACCATATTTATGCAAATATAGATTATAGTTCGTCACAATTTGCACCATAGTCATAGAATTAAACTTATTAAACTTAATCTATACCTTTATGTTTATCTATAATAAGCCCTCGTTTCACATTTGACTATAATCTTCATTTTTATAACCCAAACTGTCTATCATGATTTATCTTTGTCTTCGTGCAATTATTTTAATAGATTACATTCAATTCTAATTTATCAAGGGTTTAACCTAATTTCTTACTTATTTTCTTTACAACAAAACTTTCAGTTATGTTACTATGTTTCTTTCTGTCTTTTGATTTATTCTTTAGAAAGTCATGTCTATTCCTAATTGATTGGTTACCAAAACTATATAAAAATTATTTTCATAGTTTAGGTAATCACTGCAAGAGAAACTCATTATTGCAAAATGTTCGTTTTCATTACTTTTAGGTTATTGAATTAGTGCGCAATACAGTCAAATCCCTTTTTTTTATTTTTTCAGGAGAGAAACCGACACTGCCGTAAAACTCCCCCTAGTCCACCTAACCTGATCCGCGGGGTCATCAGGCTTATGCACATGGTAAGCCCCCTTATTTGAACTAAAGTGCATGAGGCGGGAATCGAACCCTCTTCCTCTCCCTAAGGAGCTAGGAACCCCCACCACCCGCACTGGATACAGCCAAATCCCTGTCTTTACATTTTTTTTCATGTTTGCAGTTATGTTTTCTATTTTTCTCATTGACTAACTATGCAAATATATTCCCATTTTCTTAACCAATCAATATAGGCTATTCCTAACCTTTCATTTTATAGATATATGTGAATTCTTGTTTTTCAATTTGTATTTTCAACCAATATTCATTTTTATTACAATTTTGGCATATATGTTCATTTAACCTCAAATCATCAAAACCTCTCTTATTCATAATTCCAACTGGATTATATTTTTCCAACGCGCGCAAACAGAAAAGTGTATAATCAGTCACATAGTTTAGGCACTCAATTCAGTTGTATACATATGCCAACATTATAAATTTATATATATTTTACACATAACCAAAATTCAACATAAAACTGTAAAATCTGACATAGAAAAGGAGAAAAGACGATGCAAAAAACATATTATAAATTTTACAGGAATCAAACAGTATCATATACCATTAAATAAAAAATACAATTTAAATCCACTTACCTTGCAATTTCGCTCCAAATTCTGAATCTAATTCTTATCTAGGCTTTATTTGTTTGGACAGGACATCTGGATATCTAAATCTTGAATCCTAAATATTGAATCCATTGCTTTTGCCTCCAACTCTCAAATCAAATAACCTAAATCTAATCTATTATGTTTTTGAAGAGTTTGGAGGAGAAAATGAATGACATAGCTTCAACGCTCTCTCAGAAAATAGGAGTTAAAGAGTTAGGCCATGTAGGTTTATTTATTGAAACGACCCGAACTTCCCTGTGAAGGAAAGCTCGGATTGAGTTGAGAACACGACAAATCAAAACACAAACAGAAGAACATTTCATTGCTTATTACAACAATTAAATCAGGGTACAAGAATATAACAGAGTATGAATAAATATTATACATTTGACAAATATCAAAGATTTAAAAATTACAATGCAGCGGAAAATAATACAAAAACACAACTAAAAGGAATATACGGATACAGAGCTTTCCGAATATCGTTCCAGCTGTAAACCAGGATCCTATGAATATAAATCTGCAAAACCAAAACTACTAGCCGCCCGTGTGGAAAATAGGGGCACCCAGAGTTTAGGTTAAAACAATAAACTCCAGGTCAGTCATGTGACTGGTATAAGAACCAAAACAGTTATTTAAAACTTTACTTTAAAATCAGATATATCAAGGGACCACGCCGTATAACACAGAACGGGTTTCCTCCCAAGAATACCAGTGCATATAACAAAACAACGCAATGCTTTTTGGAAAAAAATGAAGCTATTATAAGACCTAGGTCCCATCACACAATGCAACACAAACCGGAGGATAGAGTTTTACCTTATAATAGCCAAACATGTTTGGTACGTTTAAAACAAATCGTTTTGATACTATTATAGTGTAAAGTGTATGAAAACAACTTCAAATATAAATGTATCAATCATAGACAGCATAGTGCCCCATCCCACTATGTCGCCATACTAGGCTCTGCAGTTAAAACCACAGTGTCACGTATTGGAAGTTGGATTTTCGTTTGTGAACCAAGGCAAGGGATCGTCCATACCGAATTCGAGACGCTCTAGCCCGTATCTCAGGATCAGAACGCATCGACCCTTGGATCGTCAGGGTCGGTCCACTCGATGTGGATTAAAATGCCTGAACACTACGTTTTCCCGCCCTATGGGGTGTCAATCTAGTTTGTATAAAGACCATACCATCCATCGGCCCCGCATTGCCGATATATCCGAGGCACCTCGTTATCCATGATCCACCTAAGTAAAACGTATGGGCGTGCAAAACCCAGACACCACTCCTAGCTAGAAGGAAACGCATGTCCTCCCTGAGGTCCTCTCCCATTTCTGGTTCACACCGAGGTGTGAGGCTCGCGAATTAACGCTATACACAAATCTATGTTATATTAAAGCCGTGCTTTGATCATCAACCACAAGACTCTACTTTTCAACAGAAGCCTTGATCATCTGCATCTCAGCATGCCACACAGGCAATTCACGCTATGCAACCGATGTCTATCAATCACACAGAATGAAATCCGATGTCAGACACACATCCATTTACAAGTTCGTTATGGATTTGAACGAAACCGGAGGCACCTTATTCCTCGTCCAATATAGGAGAGATGTCCTCGCATACCCGGTCGATCTCCAAGTACGTCTGGACGATCACCACTTATTACCTCGTCTTAGGTGTACAACCCAATCAAGACATCAGTAATCATCCAAACGATGTGAGGACCTCCGATCTTCAACTACCGCCTTCATCGTCGACTCATCGCCGATTCAGTTATTCAGAATGGGATAAACCCGGTCTTTCCGAATAACTCGCGTATATAATAAACAAGTGCTATAAAAACACAACATACGCCTCATTCCAATTATGAATATTCTTTTATTTAAATATTCATATCCTTTGGGAAAGGTTCCCATTAATTTTATCAAAGATAAATTCTTTAAATTTATTCTTTAATCTTCCTTTGGATATCAATTCAAACCAAATTATGGTTTATCCAAACTAGTCGAGATTAGCGATCCTTACACAAGTAATCATTTGTTATATTTCTCAATCCCAACCTATTCATCCCATGAAGCAAAACTAGTAATATTTCATATCTAACACCATGGTGTTATCGTTAAAGTTAATTACCATTTCACGTTCAAATATAATTAAAGATTTAACTATCGCTTGGAGTAAAACTGGTGCTACTCCATTCTCGATCATTTCTTGAATTTGATAATTTTAGTTATCAAATTCACCTTTCAATCTATTTAAAGATTCATTAAAACTTTAATTTAGTTTTAATTTCAGAAAAAATCATTACCTAATGATTATTCAAAGTTAAGAAATTAATCTTATCTTTAACTGGGTTAAAGAACTAATATCATTTAAAACACAGCTCACGATAAACCCATAATCTCATTCCATTAATAATGGAATCTTCACGAAAAACAGATCAATATATATAGATAATCGATATAAACTTCCATATCCAACCGATAATATAAATGGAATAATGACAAAGCCTTTTAAGTTCCATATATATTAACAGTCTTCCTCTACAGAAACTCACTTCGATTATTATCAAATCAAATTCCATTACATTCCAATATATTAAATTGGAAAACTTTACTTTGGAAAATCTCCACTAAATCTATAATAAAAACATTTATAAGTTCCAAATCTCATTTCACTGTAAATCGGGTTAAAGAATGAATGTCGTTAAAAACACAGTTCACGATAAACCCAATTCACATTCCATTTCAAATCCAATTAAATGTTAATTAATTGGTAATTCTTCTCTACATCTTAATTAAAAGATTTATTCTTTTCACACAAGGTTTAAGAATAGTGTTACTGAAGACCCCATCCCATCAGTCTCTAACCGTAAATTAGTAAGAGAACAATTCCTTAAGTATTAATCCTGAATGCCGAAACCAACATCAGATCAATACCCAGGAAACCATTCAACTTAGCTAATCTCCAATTAGTTTCTAATTTTCTTAACTCCATTGGGTTTAAGAACAGTATTATTAAAGATACCATTCACGACAAACCCAAAATCTCATTCCATTGTTAATCGAGTTAAAGAACAAGTGTTATTTAAAACGCCATTCACGATAAACCCAAAAACCAATTTCAATTTACTTTCAATTTAATTCCAATTAAATGTTAATTAATTGGTAAACTTTATTAAATCTTAATAAAAAGATTTATATCTTTTCTCAACTGGGTTTAAGAACAGTGTTAATGAAGATGCCGTTCACGACAAACCCAAAATTCAATTTGATATTAAATACAAGGCTCTGAATAAAAAATATATCGATTTATGTTCAATATCAAATTCTGAAACCAACAAATATCGTATTGGGAATAACGATATATATATATCTTCCAAATTCCTCCACAATGTCCGTATAATCACGGAATCCAATATTGAAATATTCCGAAGATACTTTCGATTCAAATCCATTCCAATTCATATATTGGAAATTCTGGTTATTTTTAAAACCATTTCAAATCCAATTTATTCTTAAAAAAAAAAAATTGGATTGTAATTCTAGTTAATAACTAGTTCATTTCGATAAAATATATTTTTATCTTTTCAAATATGGAATTTTTCATCCTAATTCTTTCCAAATCATTTATTATGATTTTACACAAATTACTGCTATTTTTAATAATTTTATCAAGGTCCGTACAGTCGATTTCCATAAACGGCCATCGAACTGCACTTACAATGAACTTTTCCAAATTTGATTTGGACATAATTCCAAATCCAACCGTTAGATTTCAAATTTCTTGTCTTCGTTAGACAGCTCTTTTCGATACGAACCTAACGGTTCCGGTTTTAGGAGAATCCGACGGTCGGATCTCCCGTAATGTCAATTCTAAGTTAATGGTCAAAATTGGCGAACTGCCGCGGCGCGACGCGTTCTATTCAGACCATTAAATATATATAATATATATATTATATATATTTCGTCGATTTCAATTCAAAACGTATTTTATAAATCGTTTTAAATTCGTTTTAAAAACGATTCCAACTTCATATTCAATTTTTAAATCAAAATTGAATATTCCATATCGTCAATATAAATGATAATATTTTCAAACTTCAGATTTTGAAATCACTTCCTTTTCGATATTCATTATAAAAATGAATAAAATTAATATAAATATCATTTACGTCAAAATGGTGTTAATCTAATCATCACGGCTTTATATATTTAAATATATTCGTGTCTATCCCAAAACGGACATCAAAATTAGTTTTTGATATTTTACTGAATATTATTTTAAAATATTCATTATTTTAAAATAATCGTTATTTTAAAATATTCCTTCTTTCTGAACTGGAATCAGACACAGTCAATTACCATATAATGTGATTTATATGGATTTCATACAACACATGTATAGAACAACAATGATAAACAATCAACCATCATCCAAAGTGCATTTTACACTGCATAAGCATTAAAAATAAATATTTTACGCTTACACAGCCTGTCAACCAAACGATTGACATACCACTAAACAATTGGGATTAGTGTACGTCAAATATCATCCCAACACCCGTGTGGGGTTTTCAATCAACAAACACAGATTTTATTTGTGTAGTTAGGCGATGTGTAAAATCTATCATCCCAATCCATATTAGTAAAATGGGTGTACATAAACAAATCGTCCGATTTGTAAATGAATATTTATTTTATTTCACACATGAATAATTTTATTTTCTATTCCACATCACAAACCAAATTCACACAAAAAAATCAATCCAAACACACAACCAAACAAGTCGTCCATGGTCTGTGGACGACGGGGAGCAGTTCATATATGCAGTTATAAAATAACTATATAGAAATAATTTCAGTGAGGAGTTCTCACCTTAGGTTTCCACTCCTCCGTTATTTCTGAATCGTTTGGATTTGTTCGAAATTCTAACGCAGTCCTCTCCACGCTGCTCATAATAAAAATCGCATTTTTAATATGATGTTTATATTAAAATCACATTTTTATATCGCTATAATATATATAAAAATCATATTTTTATAACGATGCTTATATTATAAAGATCACATTTTTTTCTATCGATGTTTACATCATAAAAATCATATTTTTATATCGATCTTTACACCATAAAAATCATATTTTATTTCAAATCTAAATTATAAAAATCGTATTTTTATTTTAATACATATATATATATATCAGATTTTTTTAAAAAAAATCTTTTTTATTTAAAACCATATTTTTATATATAAAAGTTAAATAAATTTGCAACTCAAAAAAAAAACGTTACCAATTGTTAATCGTCCATTTCAGATCAACGGCCGTCGTGCTTCTTCTTCGCGATCTTCCAGTGACCAAAATCAGATTTTTTTTTTTTTTTGTACTGTGGGCGAGGGGGCGGGGGCTTGCGCGTTTGGAGGAGGAGCAGGGGGTCTGAGGGGGGCGCAGGTGGCAGGGGGTGGTGTTGCGAACCGGCGGTGGTCGGAGGTGGAGCCGTGGCGGCGGTTTTGTGTGGTCTAGGGTCTGCGGTGGGGTTTTGGGTGAAAGAGGGCGGAGGGTTTCGCCAGAGGCGGCGCAAGGGGAGGGACCGGAGGCTGGACGGCAGTGGGGTGCTCCGGCGTGGAGGCGGTGGGTGGTAGAGGTGGCAGCGCGGTGATCTTCCACCGCGATTTCTCTTTTTTTTTCCTTCAGATTTGAAAACGACGGGTAGAAGAGAGAAGGGGTCGACCACCCTTTTTATAATTATTTAATTAATTAATTTATATTCCTTAAAAGTTAATTTTTCGTTCGAACTCCTAATCGAACCCAACGACTGCCGCCCCTAGCCAAATACTCTCATTTCGAACACAATGGGATATGTCTGGTAAGCCAATTCGACTGTTTCGATCAGTTTCCATCAAAATTAAAATATAAATAAATATAACGATCAATATTGATTTATACGTATATTTTAATTTATCGGGGCCACATACTGACTCTAAAAATTCCGAAAAAATAAATCTGGCTTTGTTTTCACGATACGGTCCTTACAAAACTAATTTCGTCAAATTTGAAGACCGTTTGAAAAATGAACATTTTCTGGTCGATCCAAATTGGCTGAAATTGGCAAAGCACGTTTTCTTTTGCCACGCTCACATATTGATTTCAAAAATTATGAAAATTGGAATCTAGCAATAATTTGACATTCCGGATCCAACAAAAGTGGTCTCGTCGAAAACGGAGGTCATTTGCAAAATTTCTATTTTTAAGGGTTATATTTCCATAGCGATTATTCTGAATTTTCAACTGGACATATCTTTTTATTCCCGCTATGAAATTTGGATTTTTCAGATTCGTTGGAAAGATATTTTCAAATAGATTCTAATATTTCTGGTTTCACCAAAATCCGGTTTATTTTGAATCATGTACATTCATTTGAAATTTGAAATCGAATTTTCAAACTACCGCGCTATTTCCGATTCCTTTTATAATTAAAATAAATTTTTATATTCTAATTTCGATTTAAATAAATATATACGTTCTAATTCTGTTCAAAATAAATTTCTAGTCGTAATTATTTAAAACAAATCATTTTAAATATTCAAAATTGACTAAAATTGCCAAAATAAAAATTTTAAATTGATTCCGATTTTCCGGGTTGTTACATTTACAGATTTCCTATCTAACCACGTCCGTCGAATTTAAAATAATTAAATCCAAACTGTTATAGTCACTGAAATCGAAGACCGCATTTTTATAAAATAATCGTTTTGACTAACACGTGTCGACCCATAACCACGCTTGGGTCGATGCATGGGTCGACCCATGGCCATGCCTGATCGGCACGTAAGTCGACCCAGCTGATACATGGGTCGATCCATAACAATTTAATTAAATCGTTGGGTCTTCGTTTGATTCGTGGTTCATTTTTTGCTTATTTTGATTGATTACGTATTTATTTCTGGACCAATTTTGTTTGTTTAATTATTATTTTTTCGATTTTGACATGTGTTTAAATTCAAACGTGTAATTAATATATGCGTATACTTTAAAATTTATTCACACAAGATTTCAAATGTTATTTTTAACGTTATATTTATTTCCTATTTTATTATCTGTGCATTAATTTTCTTTTGTTTTTAACACACGTTTAATTTTAATTTTAAACACATACCATTTCTAGAACTAATACATGGATACTCATTTTAAATGAGAGCGTTACTTAACGTCATTAAATTCCCCATAATTCAATTTTATTTGTGATGCACATTTATTTTCATATTCAAACATGAACCATCTACGATATTTATGCATATGTCACCTTTGATATTTATGCATATATTTACATATATTTATATACATATGCGTTCACATATGTGTCAACATTCCAGAATTAATCATGATCTTCCAATTTTGACGTTATTTCCATTATTCCTCTTTTAATGTCATTAATGATGTGCATTGTCCATTTAAAGGGATGTTGCAATTTTAGTGTTAATTACTTCCCCTTTTCTTCTTGATTCAGTTTCTCTTAATCACATGCGTTTGTTTTTTAAACTTATACAGTTATGTATTTATATGAAATAAATATATATTTACACACGCTTACATGTGTGTTACTATTAACTAACTTTCTGTTATTAAACTTTAACATTACATTCTATTTATTTATTTATTTGAAAATTGGTACGCTTTATTAAATTTTGAATATAGTACATAACCAGGTTAGCATACTAACCTGCCATAATTAGATCAACAAACAGTGTGAATAAAATATAAATACAAGAATTGCAATGCAAACATAAATAAACTAAGCTAGGATAACAACCTAGACCCATGATAAGATCTGCTTTGTAGGAAACCCGCGTTCAAGTGCATTATCCTTGCACTTCACAATGCTCCTTCACAACTTCTGCAAATAGTGAGTGGACCGTGGCATTCAATTACTATGAAATAACTGAATTTCGCATAAGGAATAACTTGTATAATAGATAGTTAATACTGCTGGACCCATAATCTCCGGGCCAAGCCTTACATTGCTCCCTTTCAATTGCACAATAGCAGCCCATATTCATGTTATTGTTATGACACCTCCCAAACTTGCTACCCAATCTCAAGCACATTATCTGATAAAACAACAATTCAAGTCTTTTAGTACAAACTTCCCGTGCTTAATTCTAAAAGATTCTCAGCAATGGATGTGAGACTGTTGAGCGCATCAAAGTACCAGGATCAAGTGTATAAACCAGTGTAATTGGAGGGTCATTGCAACTGTTATATTCCTTGCCAATAAGGTCCTCCAATTTGAAACATGAGAACCATAACAACCATTTGAAAACATTCCTTCATTCTGCTCCTAGGGGCATCAAAAGGTTATGCATGCCCAAGGAGCAGCTTTGGAAATGTCGCAATTAGTGTCTTTGATTCTTCACATAGTCAAATTGGAATGGGATTGTAAGTCTGAAGCTGTATTGAAACAGAGAGTTCTGTGAATCTCCAAACTGGATTAAATGCAGAGATCCAATCTAAAACCTTTTGAACTCTGCATTTCTTGAAGATACGGCTTCGATTTACACTCGGCTGCTATCGAAGGTGTAAGTCGCGTTGTAATAGGAAAATCACGAATTGTGAATCAGAAAACACATGGCTCTTTTTGCATCAAGTACAAAACATTCAACGAAAGACGAATCCATCAAACCGCAAAGTTGATTGTAGATCCAAACTCCAAAAACATATAGCAAATCCAAGATAGACAGCGTCGTGTTCCAAATCTCAAAAATTAGAGACCGAATTAAGTAATCTTAATTTTCTAAAATCGAATCTAAGTCGAATTGAACCAAATTAAAGAAGATCGGTTAAGGGGACCTGGGATGTGGAATTAGGTTTAGCGATTGATTCAGTTACACCAAATCTCACTTGTCCTAATGGTCTGATCTTCAGTAATATGGCTTAAAGAAGCGATCTGAAAGTTGATCGTTTGGATTCGAAACTCCGGTTGCGATCAGAAGTGATGATGTGGACGCGATAAACTTGGACTCTTCCGTTAAACTTGGACTCTTCGGTTTTAATGGAGTTTCAGCCGAATACTATATAGATCAGTTTTCAAGCGTAGGAAGAAGGATTGTTAATTCCGATCGTAGATGTAGAAAACTGTTGTTAATGGCAATAGTATGCTTATGCTTTCTTCCGAACTTTGACTCAAGCCGAACCCATGCAGCAGTTTCTCAATAAATATCAACCATAGAGCAATTGAAAAGATGATCTTCTTTATGGCCTTTGGGGACTTTGTTGAGGATCTTCGCCTTCTACGCTTTTATTTTCTTCTTCAAACATTTTAGAAATTACATTGTAAATTCAAGAACCATTATATTTTGATCAGATATGATGAATTTAATTGTACTTCGAAAAAAGAACAACCAACAAAAAATATATTGAAGTGAATGTAATTTGAAAATTACGGTGAACCACAATAAAAATTGTCTCATTTAGTGTTCTTTCTTTATTTTACAAGAATGTAATTTTCATTTAGTGTTTTTTCTTTATTTTACAAGAATTACATCGACCAGTTCACAATTAATAATTATAAACAAATAGATACAGCTTTTTGGTTTGTTATAAACTCATTTTCATACTAAAAAAAAAGTGCACTGAGGGAAATGATTTTAAGCAACAAACATTAACTTTTATATGCATATTAATTTTGCTAACCAAGATAAGATATTACCAGACAGTCGTTTTCAAGGTGTTGTTGTCTACAGCAATAGTGAAGTAAGTTACAATTGGAACGCAATTAAACATGATGCCAGCCAAATATCTGAAAATCCATCATTCCAAACATCCAAGATTATTCGAATTTTATTAGCTACGGACCAAAATTTATGAACCACCAAAAAATTTATTAGCTACGGACCAAAATTTTGTATGGTCAGGATCTGGCAAGGATTCATCAAGACTATCCAATGAAAATTCTCTTATGGCTTTGGTTGACAAATTTACAAAATTAATATGTAACATGCAATGATTACGCAAAAGAGAGGTGCAGAAAATGATTCTACAAGATAGTACAGTAAATGGAACCACTTCCACTATGACAATGCAACAACTGAGCATTCATATCCATTTAGCAGAGTTTTCTGTAACTAAATGTGACACTGCATGCTGAACGCATGTTTTGCATAAACTCTATTGAATATTACTTATTTTTCCATCAGCCTACCTAACTATCATACCAGTTAGCATATAAGTTGGTCTGTGTTTAATCATTTATAACCATACAAAAATACCTGATAATTCCATCTACTTGATTTGCAGCTGGTAGAATTCCAGCAAGGAGATCTAGCCAATTCCTGCATAAACTGAAGTAACATGAATTACATTCTTGTATTGCAGTTGCAGCACAACTGCACAAGGAGCACATTAAAGGGTTTTACTACATGCAAGATGCATTCAGTATCATTGTATGTGCATTATCAAGGCAACGTGTGCTAGCCAGATCTAGTTAGAGTATTGATGTCAAAAATATATATCCGGTTTACTAATAAATACATGTGATAATTGCCTTTGCTATGAAAGCTTCAACTCTGTGCTACCAAGGAGATATTCATTTAAGGGTCTAAAGTGCTACTGCTGAAAATTAGTCTTCGATTCCCAATTATTGTCAAGAATAAAGATGTCCATATTAGTTCACTGAATCAAAACCGAAAGGATGAAAGTATCATCTGTTTAAAAGACTGAATACTGATGGTCAAATACTTAAAAAACCATTATTTGTTTAGAAATTTATTTGGTGAGCATAACTTGATGCTTTGACAATATTATCCTTCAAATTTAGAGTGTTGATTATTCCACTGTGTAACTGGCATACAAACAAACTGTTGTAGAAATATACATCAATGTGATAACTTTAATAGAAAACAAGATGGATATGCAATCAAAACAAAAACACAAGATATTCCACCAACCATCATCTTTATTAATTTATCAAAAATGAATTTTGTTTACACTTATTGGAATAAGTCAAAAAAATGCACTGAGAAAAATGATTTTAAGCAACAAACGTGAACTTTTATATGCATATTAATTTTGTTTACCAAGAGAAGATATTGACAAATTCTATTCGACCCAGCAATATGCTTGATGAGTAGCCCCCCAAAACATTAAAAAAACTGGTATACCTCCAATTTTCTGAGTAGCTCCCCGCTAATTTAAAAAAAAAAAATCATAAAATACCCTCTCATGTAGGGGAAATGTGTGGTTTATCAGTGTACCTCGTAGGAGCCCTACGTGGTTATTTAGTGTACCTCGTAACAGCTTTCCATGGTTCTTTTAAAAACCACTTAGGCCTACTACGAGGTGAACTAATAAACCACGTAAGGAAACTACGAGATATTTAGAAAACTGGAAAAAAAAAAAGAAAAAAAAAAAACAAAGAAAAGACATTTTCGTTTTTGTATTTTTTTAATAAAACGGGGGCTACTCAGCATATTTTCGAGTTTAAATAGAATTTGCCTACCAGACAGTTGTTTTCAAGGTGTTGTTGTCTACAGCAATAGTGAAGTAAGTTACAATTGGAACGCAATTAAACATGATGCCAGCCAAATATCTGAAAATCCATCATTCCAAACATCCAAGATTATTCGAATTTTATTAGCTACGTACCAAAATTTATGTACCACCAAAAAATTTATTAGCTACGGACCAAAATTTTGTAGGGTCAGGATCTGGTAAGGATTCATCAAGGTTGTTCAAATGAAAATTCCACCATAGCTTT
Organism: Allium sativum; assembly: GCA_030737875.1. Taxonomy (NCBI): domain Eukaryota; kingdom Viridiplantae; phylum Streptophyta; class Magnoliopsida; order Asparagales; family Amaryllidaceae; genus Allium; species Allium sativum. The sequence continues at coordinate 739,963,989 of CM060916.1, read as the reverse complement.
GGTTGGCAAATTTACAAAACTAATTTGTAACATGCAATGATTACGCAATAGAGAGGTGCAGAAAATGCTTGTACATGATAGTACAGTAAACGGAACCACTTCCACTATGACAATGCAACTGAGCATTCATATCCATTTAGCAGAGTTTTCAGCAACTAAATGTGACACTGCATGCTGAACACTCGTGTTTTGCATAAACTCTTTTGAGTACTACTTAATTTTTCATCAGCCTACCTAACAGAAATAGACAATATATTTGTGCATCTCACATGATCGATTATTCATACAACCAAGAAATATAGAAAAGTTATCACTAAGTCCAGTGAAAAGATATTTTGCACGCATGTTGTGATTTATGACACGTATATTCTTAACTATCATACCAGTTTGCATTATAGGTTGGTCTGAGTTTAATCGTTTATACCTTAAAAAAATCTGGTAATTCCATCTACTTGATTTGCAACTCGGTAGAATTCCAGTAAAGAGACCTACGGAATTCCTGCATAAACTGAAGTAACATGAGCTTCATACTTGTATTGTTTCTGACCGTATAAATGTAAAAGTGTGCTGCAGCACAAGGAACATCATAAAATGGATTCGCTACATGCACTCGGTATCATCGTATGTGCATTATCAAGGTAATGTGTGTTAGTCAGGTCTAGCTACAAGTACATTTTACAACTTTGAGAGTATGATGTCAAAAATATATATATTAAGATACATCGATGTTGTTAGGATTGTCTCGCATACCGTTAAGGTAGCAATGACGGTTTGAATAAATAGTTCTACATCACGGAATAAATTGAAAAAGTGGAGTACAAATATGAGTTGGTAGATACGTAACATCAGAGATTCCTATGTACGTATTGCATACTTTGTTTAAGGTTTCATTTATCTTAAGATACATCGATGTTGCTCAGCTTGTCCGAATTATTTATTTATAGTTTTACGAGCCTACATTACATATTTTATTTTATTTTCTTCTCCATTATTTTTAAACAATTTATAAATTAACTTCAAATTTTATGCAAACATTGTTAGGTTTATTAACTTTTTTGTCAATTATTTTTATTATATTTCTACAGTCGCATGTCATGGTTTTTCATAATCAGGATTCTCCGAGTTTTTTGTTTTCCTGAACCTCTAATAGATTATAGTTGGAGGTTGATCTCGAACTGCTGATTCTCCATCTTTATCAATGGTGCAGCCAAAAGTTTTTTCTAATAAGGTAGGAGTCTTCGTCAAGGAGATGCCCTATCCCAACGTTGTTTATCATCATCGCATAGGCTCTCACCCAATAGCAGGGCAGATTCATCGTTTTGGTATTCTTAGCGGTTGCCCAGTGATTTCCTCACTACTTTTTGTTGATGACATCATTATCTTCACTAATGGGGCTCGGCGTTCCATACGTCGGGTCCAAGATTTCCTTCATTTCTACGAACGGTGCTAGGGGCAGTTAGTTAACGCTTCGAAGAGCTATTTTGTGTCCGCCAAGTCCATGTACCCTTCTAGGATTATTGGTTAGAGTCTTTATCTGGTTTTAGTGTTGCCACTCTCCCCCTATCTTATCTTGGCATCGTTTTTTACCGAGACTGCAAACTCAGTGCGTTGTTCGATCCCCCTAACTGACAAAGTTAGGGGAAAGATTTTTATATGAAACTCTTCTGTAACACCCCGCAAACTCTATAACTGTGAAATTAACAAATTAAAGTATAATTAATTTCAAATCAAAGAACTAAGGGAAACGGGATACGCCATTGCGTTCGTCTCGGAAAAATACGCGAAATAGAGTCCGAGTTTTCGAAAAACGGAGTCCGTATGAAGAAGATATGGCCTTCGGAAGTTTGAGAATTAAGTTTAAAATTCAAACAGAATAAAATAAGCTCAGAAAATCAAATTTGAATTCGAAAATGGGGCCCAATGGGCCAGGGCGGATAAACACCCGCCTGACGCACCCAGGTCGACTGGGCTGTCGACCTGGTCTAACCAGGTCGACAGGGCTGTCGACAGGCATGTCGACCTGGTCCAGACCCAGGTCGAGCCCAGTCTAACCCGGCTGGCCTATTCTATGTTGGCCGATTTTCTGTGGTCTGCTTTGTCATTAGGGCTAGGTGGCAAGTTCTAATTGGTCTCTCTTCCTAATGAATGGCTATGATCAATCCAAGCAACATCAAGGGTGTCCTAATCAGTTCCTAACCTCTATATAAACAACCCTAGACTAAACCCTAATCTATTCATTCAAAAATAAGAACATAGCCGCCATGTTGCTGAGGAACGACTAGGAGTAGCCACCAAATTGGAGAGAGGATTAGGAGGAAGATTCTAAAGCTTAAAGCAACCTAAACAAATCAATTCAACAAAGGAATTTGCGTCTTCAATCCCTAAATTAGAGAATTCGCCGCAACCATTGTAAGTAGAGTATTACTTTGGTATGAACAAATGATTGTGTAGATATGTATACTTGATTTGTGGCGACAAAGTAATTCATATTTGTGCGTTAGAATATTGTATACGTTTGGATATTCTTGAATTATGTTGTTCATTATGAAAAACTACATGCGGTAGTTTTATGCAAGTATGACGTTTGGATATTCGCAAAATATGTAATTTATGTTGAAGCTACATGTATGTAGTTGTTAAATTGAAAATCATGCAAGTTTGGGGCTTTGCTACTATGCCATCATGATATTTTTGTGCATAAATCATTTTGTAAGTAATTGGAATAAGTTTGGGTTATTATAATCCATATGAAATTATGTTGGGAATTTGGCATCATGTATTAAGCCATGCTTTTGTACTAGAAAACCTATTTGCAAACTTATGAATATGGCTAGGCTATGAATGATATTTGGCATAATTGAAATCCATGATTAAGTCTATCTTGTTTACAAGAATTATATGATGACATATGTGGTACATAGTTAGGATTAGATTCAAAATCCCTTTTTGCAAGTTTACATGACTAAAGTAAGAATCATGATTTCATGTTAGAAATATTTATGCCATGCTTATGTTTGACATTATGCCATGCTTATGTTAGAAATATTTATGCCATGCTTATGTTTGACATTATGCCATGCTTATGCTAGACATTATGCATAAATAAAAGTATAAGTTCATGTTGTAGTTATGACTATGTGTCAATAATGATACCCAATTTAGACTCTTATCTCAACTACAAGTTCACATGCTTTGATTCATATCACCTATGCTTTATGACCAAAGTAGATGTCACTACTATGCAAGTACACCAGTTTCTATTTTGTATTTCCAACGTCATATTGCAAGTTCATACGCTCACCTTCCCCTTTTTGTGTATGTAATCACGCTTCAAGCCTCCCCTTTCGCATGGCTAAATTGGGCTTTAAAAGGCTAAGCCCAATATATATATAAACGGACGTGTAAAACGGGGGAAAATAACGTTGGGTTAAAATTAATTAATGAATGAAAATATAAAATAGAAGGGCCCAAGTTCAAGTATGGGTTGGGCCCATGATTGGTGTAACCTTTACACCATTAACTTAATAATGGGCCGCAAATATTTACATATAAGAAATAAAGAAGAATGACAAAATATGTAAATGTAGAACATACGATGTGTTTAACCCGAGGTTGGATTGAGTTGTGATGTAAACCTGCCCGGAACCGCCCGGCTGTCCAGTAGTCACAACAATACCTATCCAATGTGGGAGGTTAAACATGGAGCCCAATAAGGACCCGAGGTTAGACTGAGTTGTGGCGTAAGACTGCCCGGAACCAACAGGCAGCCACAACAATACATGTCTAATGTGAGAGGTCAGGGCCTTAATAAGACAATTAAGGCTGAGTCAGGATTGTTAGGATTAAGTGAACTAAAGACTTAATCAAAATGGAACATGCTAAACTAAACGGACTGGTGGGGGTTAGGTTAGGAAACACTTAACCAACTTAGCATGTTGGCTAGAGATAGAAAACCTAGTAACGGGGGACCCTTTTCAGCAGTAACCCTAGAAGGTGTATCAGGATACCCTGAAACTAGGCAGGGTGGGGCACGATTACTGGGCTGATTGTAAGAGGTCAAATCGACGGCGGTGGTGTAGCAGTGTAGGTTCTAACGGAGTGCGGGCGTGCACACACTCCGGAGTAGAAAAATAAGGCACTGGACACTAGTAGCATACCTGTGCATTCTAAGGTTGTGTCGGGCCGCCACCACGGGACTTGATACACCCCATGGTGGGACCAGCATAGGTAACTACAACATCGGGGGCCGTAAGACACATGTAACTATGCGAGTAGGAGCCGATCATCATTGAATGGATCACATCACCCTGATTATGGGCTGCCAGTGGGAAACTAGTTTATATGGGTTCAGAGATTAACATGGGGTACGATAGTATATTCGACCCTAGGCAACTTAACCAAGTTATAGTGCTTGCCCACTTCTTGTTTATACTTATCATACCCAGTTCTTTATTCATAGACAAAATAGTACTAGACTTACTCAGGCTTTATGTCTGACTCTACTTTTCTTTCGTCTTCTTTGCTTCCGTTTCCCCCCCCCCCCCAGGTCCACAGGGAGGGAACACAGCAGCTTGACCAACCTTAACATCCAGCTTGAAGAAGAGAAATGTATTGCTTGGACTTTCCTGTTTTGAACTATGGCTTTGGACAATCCACTATGGGGCTTTTGCAGTTTATCTATGTTTTATTTATGCTTCTTTAAATAATGTACTCAAGACAGATTATGAAAGTGTTATGTTATGTTTTTGGAAAGGATGTTGTTGTAACACGTATTTGACTTTATGAAATAAAAGTTTGTTGTTCTTCCGCTGTTTACAAATATGTGTTCTTATATCTGTCTTGTATATCTGTGACTTGTACTTATAAACCTCCACCAAAATTAGGGCATTCCCTTTGAGAGTGACCCTAACGGAGGTGGGGTGTTTCACTTGGTATCAGAGCATAGGTTTACCAGATAAGATAAAAAGTTTTGAAAATTATTTTCAAAAAGGAAATTTAAAGAAGCATTTTTAAAAGAAAATGTTATTTCATTTTAAAAAGGCAAAGTCCACTCCCCAAAGCCATAGGTACTATCTCTTATCCTTCGTTTTGAATCTATCCTTTTTGTTTCAGCATGTCCGAAGATCTTAACTTGCCGGAAGGGGTACCAATACCTGGTTGGTTTAGACGGTTCTTAGAAGCAAGGGCCACTCAGCCAGGTCCTACCGTTCCTCCTCCCCCAGCTGCAGGGAATCATCCAGCTGCAGCGGCACCTTTTCCTCCACCTCCTCCTCGGGGAAACACTTTCGCTAAGATATGTAAAGATTTTAAAGCTATGGGAGGAAGGGATTTCCATGGAACTGAGTCCTTCGTGGCAGCTAGAAATTGGCTGAAGGAAACGGAGGACCTATTCATCATCTTTGAGGTAGAAGATAGACAAAAAGTACAATTGGCAGTGTGGCTATTGAAGGGCGAGGCTTCCTACTGGTGGGAAGTCACTAATGCTGAAAGACCAGTGGAGACATGGGAGGACTTTAGGGCAAGGTTTGAGACTAAATTTCTCTCAGATGCAGAAAGAAGTTTGCAGTTGGAAAAATTCTTATTTTTTAAGCAAGGGGACAAGACAGTCAGAGAGTATGTGAATCAGTTCGATGAGCTGGCTAGGTTTGGGCTTGACCTAGTCAACACCCCGCACAAGAAGGCTCTCTGTTTCATCAAAGGGTTAAATGAGCCATTACACAGTTTGGCCATGACCCATATACCCATGGGAGCCACGTATGAAAGATTGGTGCAAATGGCATTGCTAAATGAAGAGGATAAGGGCAAGAAGAAAGAGGGTTTGCAGCCTAAAAAGACAGACTTTAAGAAAGACGGAAAAGGCAACAAAGAGAAGAGGAAGTGCAATTTCTGTGGCAAAGTGGGGCACTTAGTAAAGGACTGCCGGAAAAAGAAGGCCAAGGAGAATGGTGGGTGCTTTTCTTGCGGTGAGACAGGCCACAGGGCTAAGGACTGCCCAAAGAAACGCGGACAGGGGCAGAGGGCTGGATCCACCCCAGGGGCACAGGTTCATGTGCTAGAAGCGCCACCTCTGCAACAGCGAGGTATAAATACTTCTGTAGAAAGTATAGTTTATCTTTATGATCACCCCGTTCGCACTTTATTTGATTCTGGCGCATCACACTCCTTTATCTCGTCTGCTTTAGTAGAATCTCTGCACCTAAAAACTAGTATGGTAGAGGACCACTTAATTGTTTCAAACCCAATTGGGGGCCCAGCTCATTTGTCTATGATCTGTTTGGGATTGAAAATTTCTATTCTAAGTGTAGAATTTCAATGTAGTGCCTTTGTTTTGGGCTTTTCGGGGTATGGTTTGATTTTGGGCATGGATTGGCTATCCAGTAATGGGGGCCATCCTTGATTGTGAGAAAAGGGTTGTTAGGCTCCTAACCCAGCTCGGTAATACTTTGGAAATTTCTTGTAATCCCTCGCATGCGGTTATGCTTAGTTATCTTGAATCGCTAGATGCCTCTGTTGAAAATTTGCATTCAGTTAGAGTGGTCCGGGAATATCCGGATGTCTTTGAAGAGGTGAAGGGCTTGCCTCCGAAGCGGGAAATAGACTTCCGCATATATCTTGTAGATAATGCAAAGCCCGTTGCGTTGCCCGTTAGACACATGGCTCCACGAGAAAGGAAAGAGCTCAGTAAACATATTAAAGAGCTTCTAGAAAAGGGGTTCATTAGGAGGAGCATTTCAGAATGGGGCGCTCCAGTGGTGTTCGCTACAAAGGCGGATGGTTCACTCCGTCTATGTGTTGACTATAGGGAGCTCAACAAGCTAACGAAAAAGAATAGGCACCCTCTCCCTAGAATTGACGATTTGTTTGACCAGCTTGTAGGAGCGTCTGTTTTCTCCCAACTCGATTTAGCAACCGGTTTTCATCAGCTAAGGGTGGCTGAAGATAGCATCGATAAAACGGCATTCAGAACCCCAGACGGTTTCTTTGAATGGCTTGTCATGCCTTTCGGCTTGACAAATGCACCTGCTTACTTCGTGGACCTGATGAGTAGGGTATTTAGAGATTTCCTCAACAAATTCGTAGTGGTCTTCGTAGATGATATCCTTATCTTCTCAAAGAGTGAAGAGGAACATGCTCAACACTTAAGGGCAATCATGGAAACTTTGCGAGTCCATCAACTAAAAGCCAAGTTCTCCAAATGCCACTTTTGGAGGGAAGAGGTGAGGTTCCTTGGGCACATAGTATCCAAACAAGGGTTAGCGGTGGACCCTGCTAAGGTAGTGGCGGTACAGGATTGGAAGACACCAAGGAATGCGACTGAGGTCCGAAGCTTTATAGGACTAGCGGGTTTCTATCGAAAGTTCATAAGGGATTTTGCAAAAATCTCAGCTCCGCTCACGAAATTGACTAAGAAGAATCTAGTGTTCAATTGGGATTTGGATTGCGAGTTTGCTTTCCAACGACTGAAAAGGGCTCTTACAACAGCCCCAGTTTTGACGCTGCCAGATGGGAGCAAGATGTTCACTGTTTATACGGATGCATGTGGGACAGGGCTAGGCGCCGTCTTAATGCATGAAGGAAGGGTAGTAGCTTATGGCGGGAGGCAGTTGAAAGCGCACGAAAAGAACTACCCAACCCACGATCTTGAGTTAGCCGCCATCGTCTTTGCACTCAAGTCTTGGCGACACTATCTCCTAGGTGAGAAGTTCGAACTTTACACTGACCATAAATCGTTGAAATATCTTTTCTCGCAGAAGGATCTTAACTTGAGGCAACAAAGATGGATGGAGTTTCTTGCCTCGTACGATTTCGAAATCTCCTATACTCCGGGCAAAGGCAACGTAGTGGCAGACGCGTTGAGCCGAAAGAAATTGACCATAAGCCCGTTGTTTGTTGAAAGACAAAGCCTAGAGTTTATAGCCAGCTTCGACTTTAGGCCCTCCTCCGATTTCGTACCAGGCTTGCTAGCATCTCTCGAAGTGCGCCCAACTTTAGTGGATGTAGTAGGGACAGCACAACGCGAAGACCCTCAGCTTGTGGAAATAATTGATAGGCTAATTAGGGGTGAGACTTCAAGTCACCTCAACAGATACTCCATTGACGATAAGGGTTTGCTAAGGCGAGACGGAAGGCTATGCGTCCCACAAACAAAAGATTTAATAAAGAAGGTTCTCGAGGAAGCACATCACTCCAAGATGACGATACAACCAGGCGGAGATAAAATGTACAAAGACATAAAAAGGACTTTCTTCTGGAACGGCATGAAAAAGGACGTGGCAGAATTCGTTTCTAAGTGTATGGTGTGCCAACAGGTTAAGGCGGAACAGAAAAAGCCTGGCGGACTACTACATCCTCTAGAGGTCCCGCAGTGGAAGTGGGATAGCATCTCAATGGACTTCATCGATGGGCTGCCTAGGTCTAGGAGAGGCAACACTAGCATTTGGGTAATAGTGGATAGGCTTACTAAAAGCGCCCACTTTTTACCTGTCAAAAGTAAAAGAACTGCCTCATCCCTAGCATCACTTTACCTCAAGGAAATAGTTCGACTCCATGGAATACCATCTAGCATTGTTAGTGACCGAGACCCCATCTTCACCAGTGAGTTTTGGCGGAGTCTGCAAGAAGCAGTAGGAACGCAGTTATGCTTGAGCACAGCCTATCATCCCCAAACCGACGGCCAAACAGAGAGAGTGAACAGAGTTTTGGAAGACCTCTTAAGGCTATGCGTCCTTGACTTCGGAGGGACATGGGAAGACCACCTTCCTTTGGTGGAATTTGCCTACAACAACAGTTATCAAGCAACCATCGGAATGGCGCCCTTCGAAGCTTTATATGGAAGACCGTGCCGATCGCCCACTTGTTGGTGGGAGTCTACAGATAAGCTCATACTTGGACCAGATATGATCCGAGAGACTTCAGAGAAAGTAGACTTAATACGAAGAAGGATGAAGACGGCCCAAGACAGACAAAAGTCCTATGCCGACAAGAGAAGGACCGACCTTGAATTTGAGGTCGGAGACAGAGTTTTTCTCAAGGTGTCACCACTAAGAAACGTTGTTCGTTTTGGAACCACAGGAAAACTGGCACCAAGGTTCGTAGGGCCATTCCCTATTATCGAGAAAATTGGGAAAATGGCCTATAGATTAGAGCTACCCGAGAAGTTGGCTGGAGTCCACAACGTTTTTCACGTTTCACATCTCCGAAAATGTCTACATGAGTCAGCTGAAGTGGTAGAGCCAAATATACTCGAAGAGGCCGAAGTGGAACGCGAAGCAACCATAAGAAAAGTTCCAACCCGCATCTTAGGAACGGAAGTGAAGAAGCTACGCAACCGTGAAGTCAAGCTCGTCAAAGTTCAGTGGAGCGACGCCGAGGGAGACGCGACTTGGGAAACTGAAGCTAGAATACGCACTGCCTACCCTTTTCTGTTCGAGGGTACATCCTTGATCTTTCCTTTTTCCTTAAGTTGCGCTTTTATCTATCTTTTTAGGTATATTTCCTCGACCGTATCTTTTAGGTAGAAACCCTTTGGATGGAAACATGTAGTTGAAACATGTTATGGATGATGGTTGCAAGTGATTGCAAGTGATTGCTAGTGGTTGCTCGTGGTTGCATATACACACACAATCTAGGTTTTAGATCGGCTCAGTCACTTCATATTGCATATGCATATATGTTTGCATTCGTATATGGTTGAACTTTAATGTGTTGTCATATGGATGTTGCATCTGTATTGAATGATTGTGCACTCATGTAGAATCAAGAATAGGAAAATTTGCATACATAATGGATTCATGGCACTTACATAATTCGCATTAAGGAGGTCAACTGGATCAGTAGACCGCCTGATTTTGCATTAGATAAGTTCATATACACACACACTTCGCATATGATCATGAAGCATTAGAAGTCTTTTAAGGACAATGGATGCTCGTGTTTGATGGATGAGTAGATGGATGATTGGATGTTAGGATATACATTTTCCTAAACTTGAAGATTTCGGGGACGAAATCCTTTTAAGTGGGGGAGAATGTAACACCCCGCAAACTCTATAACTGTGAAATTAACAAATTAAAGTATAATTAATTTCAAATCAAAGAACTAAGGGAAACGGGATACGCCATTGCGTTCGTCTCGGAAAAATACGCGAAATAGAGTCCGAGTTTTCGAAAAACGGAGTCCGTATGAAGAAGATATGGCCTTCGGAAGTTTGAGAATTAAGTTTAAAATTCAAACAGAATAAAATAAGCTCAGAAAATCAAATTTGAATTCGAAAATGGGGCCCAATGGGCCAGGGCGGATAAACACCCGCCTGACGCACCCAGGTCGACTGGGCTGTCGACCTGGTCTAACCAGGTCGACAGGGCTGTCGACAGGCATGTCGACCTGGTCCAGACCCAGGTCGAGCCCAGTCTAACCCGGCTGGCCTATTCTATGTTGGCCGATTTTCTGTGGTCTGCTTTGTCATTAGGGCTAGGTGGCAAGTTCTAATTGGTCTCTCTTCCTAATGAATGGCTATGATCAATCCAAGCAACATCAAGGGTGTCCTAATCAGTTCCTAACCTCTATATAAACAACCCTAGACTAAACCCTAATCTATTCATTCAAAAATAAGAACATAGCCGCCATGTTGCTGAGGAACGACTAGGAGTAGCCACCAAATTGGAGAGAGGATTAGGAGGAAGATTCTAAAGCTTAAAGCAACCTAAACAAATCAATTCAACAAAGGAATTTGCGTCTTCAATCCCTAAATTAGAGAATTCGCCGCAACCATTGTAAGTAGAGTATTACTTTGGTATGAACAAATGATTGTGTAGATATGTATACTTGATTTGTGGCGACAAAGTAATTCATATTTGTGCGTTGGAATATTGTATACGTTTGGATATTCTTGAATTATGTTGTTCATTATGAAAAACTACATGCGGTAGTTTTATGCAAGTATGACGTTTGGATATTCGCAAAATATGTAATTTATGTTGAAGCTACATGTATGTAGTTGTTAAATTGAAAATCATGCAAGCTTGGGGCTTTGCTACTATGCCATCATGATATTTTTGTGCATAAATCATTTTGTAAGTAATTGGAATAAGTTTGGGTTATTATAATCCATATGAAATTATGTTGGGAATTTGGCATCATGTATTAAGCCATGCTTTTGTACTAGAAAACCTATTTGCAAATTTATGAATATGGCTAGGCTATGAATGATATTTGGCATAATTGAAATCCATGATTAAGTCTATCTTGTTTACAAGAATTATATGATGACATATGTGGTACATAGTTAGGATTAGATTCAAAATCCCTTTTTGCAAGTTTACATGACTAAAGTAAGAATCATGATTTCATGTTAGAAATATTTATGCCATGCTTATGTTTGACATTATGCCATGCTTATGTTAGAAATATTTATGCCATGCTTATGTTTGACATTATGTCATGCTTATGCTAGACATTATGCATAAATAAAAGTATAAGTTCATGTTGTAGTTATGACTATGTGTCAATAATGATACCCAATTTAGACTCTTATCTCAACTACAAGTTCACATGCTTTGATTCATGTCACCTATGCTTTATGACCAAAGTAGATGTCACTACTATGCAAGTACACCAGTTTCTATTTTGTATTTCCAACGTCATATTGCAAGTTCATACGCTCACCTTCCCCTTTTTGTGTATGTAATCACGCTTCAAGCCTCCCCTTTCGCATGGCTAAATTGGGCTTTAAAAGGCTAAGCCCAATATATATATAAACGGACGTGTAAAACGGGGGAAAATAACGTTGGGTTAAAATTAATTAATTAATGAAAATATAAAATAGAAGGGCCCAAGTTCAAGTATGGGTTGGGCCCATGATTGGTGTAACCTTTACACCATTAACTTAATAATGGGCCGCAAATATTTACATATAAGAAATAAAGAAGAATGACAAAATATGTAAATGTAGAACATACGATGTGTTTAACCCAAGGTTGGATTGAGTTGTGATGTAAACCTGCCCGGAACCGCCCGGCTGTCCAGTAGTCACAACAATACCTATCCAATGTGGGAGGTTAAACGTGGAGCCCAATAAGGACCCGAGGTTAGACTGAGTTGTGGCGTAAGACTTCCCGGAACCAACCGGCAACAGGCAGCCACAACAATACCTGTCTAATGTGAGAGGTCAGGGCCTTAATAAGACAATTAAGGCTGAGTCAGGATTGTTAGGATTAAGTGAACTAAAGACTTAATCAAAATGGAACATGCTAAACTAAACGGACTGGTGGGGGTTAGGTTAGGAAACACTTAACCAACTTAGCATGTTGGCTAGAGATAGAAAACCTAGTAACGGGGGACCCTTTTCAGCAGTAACCCTAAAAGGTGTATCAGGATACCCTGAAACTAGGCAGGGTGGGGCACGATTACCGGGCTGATTGTAAGAGGTCAAATCGACGGCGGTGGTGTAGCAGTGTAGGTTCTAACGGAGTGCGGGCGTGCACACACTCCGAAGCAGAAAAATAAGGCACTGGACACCAGTAGCATACCTGTGCATTCTAAGGTTGTGTCGGGCCGCCACCACGGGACTTGATACACCCCATGGTGGGACCAGCATAGGTAACTACAACATCGGGGGCCGTAAGACACATGTAACTATGCGAGTAGGAGCCGATCATCATTGAATGGATCACATCACCCTGATTATGGGGTGCCAGTGGGAAACTAGTTTATATGGGTTCAAAGATTAACATGGGGTACGATAGTATATTCGACCCTAGGCAACTTAACCAAGTTTATAGTGCTTGCCCACTTCTTGTTTATACTTATCATACCCAGTTCTTTATTCATAGACAAAATAGTACTAGACTTACTCAGGCTTTATGTCTGACTCTACTTTTCTTTCGTCTTCTTTGCTTCCGTTCCCCCCCACCCCCCCCCCCCCCCCAGGTCCACAGGGAGGGAACACAGCAGCTTGACCAACCTTAACATCCTGCTTGAAGAAGAGAAATGTATTGCTTGGACTTTCCTGTTTTGAACTATGGCTTTGGACAATCCACTATGGGGCTTTTGCAGTTTATCTATGTTTTATTTATGCTTCTTTAAATAATGTACTCAAGACAGATTATGAAAGTGTTATGTTATGTTTTTGGAAAGGATGTTGTTGTAACACGTATTTGACTTTATGAAATAAAAGTTTGTTGTTCTTCCGCTGTTTACAAATATGTGTTCTTATATCTGTCTTGTATATCTGTGACTTGTACTTATAAACATCCACCAAAATTAGGGCATTCCCTTTGAGAGTGACCCTAACGGAGGTGGGGTGTTTCATCTTCTCTCATCTCGCAAGTTAGAAGACCTGTTCTAATCAAGTCGGTTCCCGACTCGATTGAGTCGCATGTTTTGCTGCGATGACACTCACTTCGTCTTTCTTCCGTGCCTATCATTCGTTGGCATCGTCCTTTTTCTAAGGAAAAAAGGATGATACGAAGAGGCATCACTAGGTCTTCTGGGATATTATATGCCGTCCCAGACGTGAGGGAATCTCTCGAATATTTGTAAGGTGTACGCATGTAAGCTTTGAGTTAGGTTCCCAGCTAACATCTCTCTTTGGACGTTGTTTCTTCACGCGAGATAACGGAGGCTTCTACCTGTGGACTTCTCTGTATCTTCATCTTACGCTAGTAAGGCATAGAAATAGATGCAGTTGGTTAAGAGCTTTTCGAATTCCTATGGTCGTGATTTTGGCTAGAATGGGACTTCCTCTCTGAAGGTAGCTTGGAACTCAGCGAGAATTCCAGTGCCCAAAATGCCAGCTTTGGCATTTATTTGGGACAGACGCATCCTTCCCAAAGTTTCCATTTTTATCTGAAAAATTCCTCATTATGGGCTTTCACTAGACAAAAACCTTATGAGAATCAGCATCCCTCTTGTGTATCGTTGTCGTTGTTGTAGGTCCAGTGCGGAGGAATCACTTTCACACTTATTCGTCAGCAGTGAGTGTGTATGTGTTGTATGGTCTTACTTCGGGATCTTGGTAGGCCTCCAAGGGACTCCTATTTCAACGTTTGCAATGCTTTGTGGCTAGTGGAATGAGGGGAGCGGGAAGGATCTTGGATCCGTCCTTCTTCGTATGATCATTTGTCTTATCTGTTGGCATCTTTGGTGCAATCGAAACAAAGCTGTTTTCGATGACTCACTCATGATCCGCTCTCCATCATTTGTAAGGTTAAGGTTTTTATTTCCTTCAGAGGTAGGCCCTTTACGGGTAATCTCCGACTGCGATTTGGTTAGTTGGCTTATGTTTTCTCTCTTTCTTGGGAAGTTCGTCCCAGAATGGGTGTGGGGTGAGTTTGTTGTCTGGCCCTTTTTTTTTTTTTTTTTTTTTTTTTTTTTTTGGATGGAGCAGTTTTCCAATGTCGCTCCTACTGCTTGCAGCAGATTCGGGTTACAAGGACTTTCAGAAGAGTTTGGGACTGGTGTTCCTGATGCTGCAGCAAGCTCTGGGGTGTTTCTCGGCAGGATTCTGGTAGTTGGAGCTCTTTTGGTCGTTGTCCTGGCTTTGGTTCTTTTTTCTTCAGTTACGAGTGCGACAGGATCCCAGTGTTTGTGGGTTCTAGGCCGGATTGTTTATCTGGTCGAGTGATTGTTTTTGTTGTGAGTTATTCTAGAGTGATTTTGTTTCTGTTATATCGTAATGGCTTTTGTGTGTAAGGTTTTTATCACGAACTTAGTTGCGTTTGGTACTGCAGTTTGTGTTTTTGTGAGCCATTGAAGAAAGACTTTTTTCTCCACTTTTGCTTTATATACAAGTCTTTTCTTCTGTTAAAAAACACTACATTATAAAATTAAAATCACAACAAATGATAGATTATCACCTTACCATTGAAGCGGATAAAATTGAGAACAAGATTGATGTTTTGTAAATTTTCCTAACTGTTTGATATAATTAAAAAAAAACTTCATAAAATAGTTACGCACTATGTCGTATACGGGAATAATTGAAAAATATAATGCAATAAATTATAAGCACTTCCAATAAGCACTAAAATTTTGCTTATTCAATTAAGTTAATACAATATCGTAATGAAAACATTTATTTGATATCTAACAAGCTAATAATCCCTGATTGCTTATTTAGTTAAGCATTAAGCACTTTTTCCTTAAAACAAACAGAGCATAATACTAATGTAATCGGTATTTACATATAACAAATCAGATAGGTATGGCTGATAATGTAGTTACAAACTATATGCAAACGTTGCAAGGTGCAAACACACAATACAAACATAAAAATAGGCATTATACGGAGCCAAAATAGGTATGGCTAACAATGTGGCTACTCCTCTTCAAAGTTATTTATCTCGGTAGGAAAGTATGTGGACTGATTAAATGGGCGTGGGATAGACATTTCGGTGTTGAGCAAATATAAACAAGGATTCAGAACATGCTAACTTGGTCCAGCAAGGCTCAAATCATGAAACCAACAGCCAAACCCTTGAAGACTTGGTCGGTTTGATTGATCTAGTACTTTGAACTTGTGTGCACCATCATTTTTTGTACTGTCGATAACATCTTCAATTGTGAAAGCGTAATCTTGTTGCTCCGCAGTCAACTCCTGTGCAAAATATAAGAAACCGATGTTAATTTTAGGTTGGCTGTAATCCAGAACTCCAAAATTCTGTTTCTTTGTCGACTAATCACATTGAAATTCAGCTATTTGCAGAGTTAAAAACAGGACATTTTTACTCTATTGTTATTTTGAATTGTTTTATTGACATGTAGTGCATTTGTATGGAGTACATAAACGAATGTAATCATGCATCATATTATTTACTGACCAATTCTCGCAGCAAGCTCTTATGGGCCTCATGGGTGCTCCTTAACTGTAAATAATGACATTAGAATGAAGATTGGTATGGAGTTGTTTGGAACTTATATTCTACCAAAGCAAGGATTTAAAGACCTGGGCAACATTGATTAGGACCATTACAAACATAAACAGAATCATTGGGCAATTATTGCAATTATCATTAGGAATGCGCACTCTTTGGTTAAAAAATCAAATTAACCAATCTAACCAATTCACTTCGATAGGTGTGGTTTGATTTTGAAACTAAATTGGTTCTTGATCTGTAAAAAAAAAAAAAAAAAAAAAAAAAAGTAGGGTTATCGATTTAACCAAATTAACAGAACTTTTATTATATTTTCAAAATTACTAATATAACAATTAAAAAAAATTAAGTTTAGTAATCTAAATAAATTTATCATATATGTGTCAAAATTACCATGACAAAGTATGACAATGCTAAATAAGAACGGTTTAATCATATACTGAAGTTTTATTTAAACTGACAATGAATATTCTAAACATAAAATGTGAATCATATTTAATTCAGTTAAATCGGATAATCAACCAAACTAACCAAATTCAATTTGGTTGCATTAGTTTGATTTTTATTTTTTATTAGTTTTAATTTGGTTTAACCGTTTTTATCGTCGGATAAACCAAATATTCACCTCCTATCAATTCCTCGTAGTATTTGTTAAACGGTCATTAAGCTTGTAACAAGTGGAAGATAAGGTAGTTGAGGAACTCACTAAGTTCTTAATGCAGAGGAAAATTGTTGGTGTGGTGGGAGCAAGATTGAATAAAAACATAGTATCTTGAGGCAAAATCAAGTAAGCAATAATATTTGATTCTTTATAAATGGATGTCCTGCATGTCTAATTATTTTGCAAGAACGCTAAGCCGAGTGGCCACCACATGCCTCAATTTAGCATTCCTTGTTTTGATAGTCTATTAGATGGCATGAAAAATCATTGTTGTTGGATTATATTAAAAAAAATTGAAATTAACATCCGTGCTCCCCAGCAGAAGTTTTAAATATATGGTTGAGTGACAACAACATACGAACTACCCATAGAGAACACTTTATGGGGATTAATGACCCAAACATGTAATGATAATAATCATTCATTGACATATAACTATAACAACTACTTTGTTATAACTACTACATAAATTTGAGTGGCTGATGAGTCATGATCATGTAGTAGAAATGTACGCTAGACAGTTTGAGTAGCTAAATGTGAACACCAGATTATTAAGGATATGAATAACAATATATATCCATTGGTTGCTTGCATTCATTTCTCATCCTTAACTTTGCATCTAATGCATGAATCATTTTAATTTATTTCTGATAAAAAGGTACTTGTGGGTCAAAATACGATCCGACATATTTAACTCACATGTAAATGAGTTGGGTCAACCAATTTATGAATAGTTACTAAGTTGGTTGAAAATTAAAAAGTAAGTTTGAAAATGTGAATTTAAAATTAGAATTCTAAAATTTTTGATAATTAAAAATCTGAATTTTGAAAATTTAAAAGTTCGGCATTTTTTGCTTGGACGACTATGTAGAAGCCGCTATTTTCTTGTTTGAACTTTAAACTACAATAACTTCTGCATATTGAATCAGAATCGAACGAGATTTTGATCAATGAACTAGTGTCATCATTACAAACAAGATTGAACACCTGCATAGTTCATATTCTAAACTTACGTTTTAGTTCTACATGAAGACTAACAGTTGTACCAATCAAATAATATGCTACATTCGCATATGTAAATCAATATGTTTTTTCATATGGAGTCTTATACACTCATTCACGCTCTCTCATCCACTGTTCATGTCTTGCATGCATTGACGCACCGTTGGAATCACTAGAAGTTTTGGATATTCCACTAGTCCAAATATTTAGTACGATTATGGATAGTAAAAGGAACTTGAAAGATAACGAGAACATTTACAATCTAGTTGAAAAGGATATTTGATAAACAAACTGAGCTGGACATTAGTTTATAACTTTATATAGCTTTTAAATGGATAGAGGCTTCTGCATGGGCCATTGATAAATATGAAGAAGCATTTATGCATACGTGGCATATTGGATTCCTTTTGTACTCTATCACTATATATCAGTATTGTTGAAATATGACTGCATAATGTGACAACAGACTATTATTACTTTATCTGATATCATTGTTATGTATAGTAACTTAAGCTTGTACATTGAAGAATGGCTCACCGACAAATGAATCTAATTTTTTTGGATGAACTTCTCCAGATTAAACTGATATTAAAAAGCTAAATGTACTTAAATTCAAATTTGCAGTTAAAAATTGAATTCTAAGTTTGAATATTTAAATTTTAAATTTACATTTGAAAGTTTTAGTTTTCAAACTTCGCATTTGATTTTGGATTTGAGTTGACTATTTAGAAGTAAAAATATAAAATTTTGAATTTGGTTCAAAAATTAAAGGTAGATATTAAAATTCTGAAATTGAAATTGAAATTTATTTTACAAACTAAAAAAGGAAAGTAGAACTTTTGTGCATTTTCTTATTATTATTTTATTAATCAAATCTTATTTAAAATTTTAAATGAATTAAACGAGTAACATACTGGATCTATTCTTTGAACAAAAAAATAAACGCAAACTGTGACATAAAAGATATGGATCATTGATTCTTTTTTTTCTTATATGGAATGTGAAATTAATGGGGCAATATAATGGTGGGAATCTATTATGTCATCATTCATATCACCAAAATTGTGTCTAAAATATCATTGTTTTAAAAAATCCGTCTCGATACTCGCCTCAAGACCCGCCTCGAGGAAATAAGAGATAAAACACCTTGAGGCTTATTCCAAAAGGCTTGTTATCTCTAAAGCTTAGGCCTCGACAACTTGAGGCATACAAAGCGCATAAAGCGCACGCCTCGCACGCGGCAAACAGCTGAGGCATATGACTTAA
The DNA here is from genome assembly GCA_030737875.1 of Allium sativum. Taxonomy (NCBI): domain Eukaryota; kingdom Viridiplantae; phylum Streptophyta; class Magnoliopsida; order Asparagales; family Amaryllidaceae; genus Allium; species Allium sativum. Next base: position 739,945,188 of record CM060916.1, on the reverse strand, counting down.
AAACTTTTTAAACTTTAGTTGTAGATATTGACACAGATAGATATTAAACTTTAATTATTTAATGAAAATTAAAAAAGACAATATTTAAGAAAATAAAAATTAGCATTTTTTTACTTTTCAATTTCAGTATCGACATGCAAGTAAGATTGTTTATGTAATGATCATGAGCAATGTAATGAATTTTCTCATTGTTATATAAAGAATGTTTATCAATAAACTTTGCTAAATCTCGAAATAAATTTTGCAATTCGATTTGAATTGATAGAACGTATCAAAATAGGAGTTTGATGTAATCGTCAAATAGTTTTAAGAAATAAAATTTTGAACCATATGAGTTTCAAATATTTATTTTTAGTCTATAATAAAAATATATACTTTGTAAAAGTCGGATCTTAAATTATTTGTTTTTCATTTTTTGCATTGGTTAATTTAAAGTGTCAAATTTCTTTATTTGTTCAGTGTTTTATTTTTACCCGAAAAACTTACGCCTCAACGTTTTGAGGCTTACGCCTCGCCTCGTAGACCTGAAAACATCTCATGTACGCCTTTCGTGTTTTAAAACTTTGGTCTAAATATATTCTCTTTATTAAATGGGCTGGGTCAAATTGACATGTGCATTAAATAGATAAGAAAGAATGAGACAATGAGTCATAAATGAAATGGGTCAAAATCGATCCAACCTATTTTGATCCAACCCACCCCTTTTGATGGGTTTGCGTAGGATATCCCTTAGGGGGCAATGGTGTGTCTTTAGATTCTTTATGAGATTGTAGGATTGAACCCCTTTGGCATCACCCATTATCAATGGAGCTAATATTTTCACTAGATAATAAAGATTATATTTTAGTATGATGTATCTTCTATCTACTATAATGGGTTTAATCCATCACCTTTTGTAGAGCGGCTAACAAAACTGACTGATATTTATTATATTTTATTTTTTAAAATGTAACAAAATTAATCAAGGAGCTCAAGATATGGGAGTATCAACATAATATGCGGCTAAAACACAAAAGTAGTCAAGAAGCCCAAGATATGGGAGTATCAACATAACATGTAGCTAAAACACAAAAATAATCAAGAAGCTCAAGATATGGGAGTATCAACTATCAACATAATGCGTAGCTAAAACTAGTTGAAATAAATTTAAAAAAATTAATAGAAATATAAGATTAATTTTGCTAATATTAGATGTACATAACAATTGTAACATCTGTTTGTGCCTAAACTTACTAGAGTAATATAGCATTATACCATATTACTATGAACAGTTTATCATTTTACCGTGGCAGTATCCAAATGGATTTCTGTGTCCACCACAAGAATATAGATGGAAAATATAAACTGGCAGGGTAATTGAGTTTATAATGGTCATACCTTCTTTTTGTATGTTTCTGTTTGTGTAGTAATCACATGATACTGCAACACAACAACAAAAGTCAAGTATTAAACACGAAATGTTGTTGCACTTAGAAATAAATGTGTCAAAACATGATCTGATGCATGACGAGAGCACTTTTTTCTCTATTCCAACAGATTAAGATTTACTTTGTAAAGTTTCTCAACAAAAAATGAAATTGCTGTCATAGGAAACATTGGAGCATCCCATATACATATGATGCAAGTATATTAATACAAAATGTATAAATGGGTTCAACAGTATAAATCATGTTTACATTCCTATTAGTCCTCTTGTGATTTGCAGGGCAGGCATCTAAGTATGCTTGGTGCAAACAGATATTTTTACATGCCTATATATTGTATCAAAGGTATTGAAAACTAGATATTTAAATCATACGTGCTCTATTTTTGGGGCTTGGAACAATAATCACAAAGCCAACACTGACCACTGCTACTAATTCGATACCAAAATATCAGGTTACTGACCCATGTCCATTTCCCTTTATGTGATGGTTTGAATGCAACGTGAACCTTGGTATAAGCTGTTCACAAACTTGGACTTTTTTTTACTATTTTACACATGAGGAAGGATCAAGATCTCTCATTCCTGAATTCCTCTCAGAATCTTGTCGTATTCTTCTTCTTCCTTTTTTGTGTGTGTGTGTGTGTGTGGGGGGGGGGGGGTGATCTATATAGCTCCTGAAATTGCTATTTTACATATAATATTATTGTACTGTAGATCATCTTCACACAATGATACCATATCTATAAGACTTTAGCTAATAAAGAACAAGGGATCTTGAGTCTTCATCAGACGTAAATACTTGGCGCAAATCAAAATAGAGTAAAAGCAAATTTGGTACTTTTTTTTTCCTTTCTCTTTTTACCAAATCGTATTGGAATGTTGTATATTCACGGGATAAATAATTAGAATAAAGACCTTTAAAGATGGTGAATATGTTCAAAATTGTTAGGTCAAAAAAGAGAATACTAATACATAATAGGACTAATCTACATAACACTTGGAATTTTTGACTCACTGCATGGACTTTTGAATTCCATGAGCTGTTAAAGTTAGATGTAATAAAAATTAAAAAACAAAAGTCATATATATGTATCATAAAAAATGGAGAAAGATGCAACATAAGCTGTATATAACATATCTTGTGGGTAAGGGATGGAGAGATACGAAAGCAAGACATAATTTTTGGATTGCTTATTTGTAGTATATTATGTTATTTTATTTTATTTATAATATTATCCAATTAAACGGTTATGGTTATTTGACAAAATATTATAATTATTTTATTTAATATTAAAGTTGTTGAATTCAGTTTAGTACTTGTTTATATAATTATTTATCAGGTGTTTATTACTAAAACATAAAAACAAAAAAATATGATTTCTACAAGAAAGTCTTTTGTACATGTTGGTGCAAAAGCACAAAGCAATAAAACATGCAAGCTTGAAAGAGAGTAGATGTCCCACATTGACAAAAATTAAAAGAATATGTCCTGCATATGAAACTATTTCTAAGGTTTCAGCCACTTGAACATCATTCTGTTATGCGCGGAGCATTAACGAACCAATTCATATGTGTAAACCCTTAAGGCTGTCAATGGATACCCGAAAAATCTAAAATCCGTCTGCATCCGCATCCGAAAAGTGGATAAATATCTGATATCCAAAAATACTAATGCGGATATGGATACGAAGACATCCACATCAGAAAATTATTCGTCCGGTTTCTCTTAAGACTGTAACTTCAATTATGTGTATTTTAGTATACTAAAAGTTATTTTTTATTGTTTTATTAAGTTTGATGTTCATATTACACGTACTAAATGAATCTAAGTGCTCATTTCATCATATTTGTTTATCTTCAACACTAATAATCATTGGAATTTAAAAATGTTTATGTTAAATTAAATTTTTCTCATTTATGTTTCTTAATTTATAATTGTTAGCGAATATGATAATTACTCAATATCCGTTCGTATCCGCGGTTGCGGATATTGATATCCGAAAATAGTTTCGGATGCACATACGGATATGACATTGTTCACATTTGAAAGCATATGTTGGCAGCTCTATACACACTGTCATATGTTAGTTTGACTGACTAATTGGTTTCAATATATCTAACTTACTGGATACTAGAAAATATCACATATATTTTGTAATTTGTATTGAGTATTCACCTTTTGCGTCTGTTGATCGCAAAAGTATAGAATCCCTCTTTCAGCTTTTCAAACCCTGTTGCACCGTGTTGTATACTTGTTGTACATTACAAAAAAAATAAAAATGCTTTAAAAAAAGTTTTTTCTAAGAAATATAAAGACTCCTCTTTAAAAAATATCAATCTTCTAACTGAAGAGACAAATTTGAATGCGACCCAGACGAACGGACTCAAACCCATAGCATAAAAAAACTTATTGTTGTTTGTTAGACAAGCTTTGGAAAACAATGCTAAATGGTCAAAATATCAATTATGTTTTATGGAGTATTAAAAAAATTATGCCGCACGCACATGTATACACACAAGCGCGATTAATTGCAGTGCACATAAGTATTAATGTAAGAGGGTGCAATCAAGGGAGACTAAGTGCAGTACATTGCACAATTTGACTAATAGATTAACATGTATTCAGATGACATAATTTTCACTTACTTTTCTTTGACGAACAGACAGTAGAGTATCATTCAAATTTTGCTCTAGAACATGCAACTCTTGAACACTCATTCCATCAAGATCTTCACCAATTCTCTGTCTACACATTAACAAAGAAGGTCAATATAGTTTAACATCATTAATTACTAACTATTAAATATTAACACATCTTACACCTTATCTCCTTCTGAAGTTTATGGTTAACTTCCGCAAGACCTCTCAGTGCATTTTGCATTCTCTGCATTAAGCAAGCATAAAATCTCTTTAAATGAAACTAAATTCAAAAATCAAACAAGAACTAAGTTTAAAACATGCGCATTGTTCACTACTTCATACTGATCCTTCCACAGATCAATGCCAGTTTCCTCCTGATATTTATCCATAATATCCTTTGCGCTGTATCATATATATAAGTTATACATACCAATAAAACAAAAAACTTCACACAACAAGACAAAATCAAAAATACAAACGAAAATGTACTGATTACTTAGTAGAAGGGCTGCAATACTCTGCAATTTTGCCTGTGCTAGAAAACATGATGACAAAGACCTCAGCATCACATAAGACAGTAAGCTCTGTTGCTTTTTTCATGATACCAAATCTCCTCTTTGAATAAGTGACTTGTCTATTGGTTGGATTTTCTATTTTCTTTATTTCTATCCTTCCTCTTCCCATATTTTTTTCTGTTTTTATATCTAGCACTGAAAGCTAGATGGACTTGACTATAGCACTTTATATATAGTTATAAAGAAAGATGATAGAGAACATGTGTTCCTATCGGAAGAAAAGAGAAAGCAAGAGTTTGATGAAAAAGGAATACACTGGCTTATGATGAAAAATGTAGGTAGAGCTAATGACTTGTGGTGTTTTGTCAAAAAATAGAGATGAGGAAGTTCTTGAAAATTGCTTTTACTATTAGCGCTAGTTTTCTTTTTTCTTTTTCTTTTTCTTTTTTTTTTTTTACAAAAAGAAGAAAAGAAAAGATGACAGACCGTGGTTGAAATCGGATCAAAGAATTACCTTCTCATCCTAAATCATACAAGCTAGGTGTTTTAAAGAACATTATAGTACTATCCGGTGTTAAATGGAATGTGGTTGTATTCATTGAAACCAACTCAGATAGTCCAATTCAGATAAAATCATATTCACATCAGAAATTATTTCCAAATATCGGATATTTCCATTGGCATATGGGGATCGATATCGGATTTTATCCTCAGTTCCTCACCACTCATAATTAGTATGTTGTGCATCCGCTCATAATTAATATATTTTGAAGCATGAGTAAAAAAAATTGTATTTAATGTAAAAGTGTTTTATTACTTATTCTAAATACAAGAAATAAAATATATGGTAACTAAAAAGTTGGTTTTGAGCATAAAATATTCATCCATGTACACATAATAAAAATTGTTACGTTGATAAAGAAGTAAATATCAATCATTATATATAGTAAAATACATACTATAGTATAAAATACTGTCATTATAAAAATTAAACGGATAATTTTGGGAATGTTAATTTCATCATGTCCACGCTTTCCGAATTTTGGATATTTTTTCAAAATTCGATACAGATGTGAACGGATTTCATATTGCTAAGGTGTTCGTGTACAGTAGCTAAGTGTTGCAACAGTTAAAAAATAAAAATTATAAGCGGCATTTCAACAAACAAAAAGTTCGCCTGCAGAGGCGCAAAAAAATGACATGAACTTCAACAAACAAAAAGTTCGCCTGCAGAGGCGCAAAAAAATGACATGAACTTTGTAAGTAAACAACAAAATTATTAAATAAAGTAGATTCAATGACTGAATCAAAAAACACATTAACCACGATATGTATTAATTTTATCATCAACATTAAACAACAATCTTGTAGATAATCGGTGGATACTATCGCACTTGTACTACAAAAGTGCATTAAATTGTATGCATGATTCCAAAAAGAAAACCAAAATTACAAAAACGAAAAGGGAAAACCGCAAGTTTTGTGGTTATGCACTTTTAGCGATGAACGATGCTGTACGCAGCATTGTAAGCTTCACAATTTGGAAGTGAAAGCAACTGTAGATAGGACAAGAGTATTCAATTAATGCTTCTTTACTTTTCTTGATCATATCAATCATCAATCTAGCAAGACCTCCTACTTTCTTCTATGTTTAAAGCTTCTTTACTTCACATGGCACTATTCTATCTTTTTCGGGGAAAGCATAATGAATAACCATGAATATGATCGTCATTTCTTTGACTATTTACTTCTGTACGCTGGTACCAGAGCCTCCCAATAATCAATCCCGGGTCTTCGTAACGAAAATTGTACGCCTAAGAGCAGTTCAGCCCACAACCCCATCAATCGACACAGGAAGAAAAGGAAAAGACCACCTAGAGCCACTGCTAAGTAAAATGAGATGAGGAGATTTCACATTTCTCTGCCGGTGGAAAACAGGGAGAAGACAAATTTAACAAAAAATTTGAATTGGGTGAGAATCATGGGAAGTTTAGAAATTAGGAGAGGTCAAATGTAGTGTAAGTGAGAAAAGGTCACTAAGCCCCCTAAATTCTACATTTAGTATAAATGTGTTCTTCTCCATAATTTTGAAACTTCACGTACTTTTCATCAAAAAATTTACAAACTTTGTCCTTTAAGAGAAAATCCTCGCTCTGTCGAATGGTAGGGGACCAATTTTGAATTTGCCAAAAACAACTGAATGAAACTAAAAAAGGGTCCGCCTGTTGACACACATTATTTGCTGCAAACACCCACTAAATAGAATAAAATGCACATCTCAATTTTTTATCTTCACACCACGCTTACTACATTTTTATTCTTATTATCTTTTTATTTATTACTTCTTATTTCAAACTTGCAGTTGTTTTTGCAGTTCTCTCTTTAACATCTTGATTGAATTAATTAACGTTTGTAGACGCCGTCGTTGATTGCGTAGCGTTGATTATGGTAATTAATACTCCATCTGAGCGTTGATTTATTTAAACTAATACATCCTACAATGATGATTTAACTATTTGTTATTCAAGCATTTATAGTTCGTGTATACTGCCGATCTATTCGGTCTCAATATACATAATTATATACACTGCTAACTTTACCATTTTTAAAATTTCAATCATTGTTTGTAATTCTTGTATTTAATTTTTTGAAATCACGTACACCACTGATATTTAAGTTTCCGTGTTATTTGCAATTTAACCCATACATCATATATGACTGATTTTATTATTTTTAATCATAGCGTAACATTAGACAAGTTATCTATTTTATTATTAAAGGGTATAATCAGAAATAAAAATTTAAAATTTTAACTGGGGATGAAGAGCAAATAGGTGCCAGTAGCCGAACCCTTAAAAAAGCTAACAGTTAATCGGTCTTTGGGTGTGGTTCCCAAAAGCATATCATTCTCACTCGACTCGGCCTATCACGTGACACCAAAGCCCGAAGTATCACCAAAACACTTAGGATTCAAGCTCAGGAGGAGTCATGCAAGCGTAGGCCTCACAACACCTCATAACCACTTTTTCATATCCCCAAAATATAGTCTTTTTCATGATTTCGTATCGCAAAGACTTCGACTCCCTGATTTCTAATCCATGCCTCTTCGTATCCGAGATTTCGACTCCTCCTGACTTCACCTCACTCTTTTCGACTCCCGAGATTTCGACTTCCTCCAACATACCACTCTTCCATGAATTCACATCACTAGATTTCGCCTTCCCCAGGAATTCAACTCCCTCCTCTCACATCTCCGAAAACACTCACCCTATTTCGGCTTTGTCTCCCAAGGACACGTACTTTGTATCCCCTCGAGGATACGAAGCCATCGTATCCCCTAAGTGGGATACGAAATCTGTTAATGCACACAGGAGGGATGCGAAATTCTATGAACAGCCGGTTATGGGATACGAAATCTGCTGATGTGGTCCATAAATCTTACCTACTCCCACCTAATCCACTACCTATAAATACCTCCTTCCTCATTCTTTAAAGGGTTGGATTTTGCATTATTTGAGAGCTCTATTAGGATGTAGAACATCATTAATGGTTGCCTAGAACTCAAGTAAGAAGAACATATATTTTTCTCCCAAGACTTTACATATGCAAAATACGACTCCTAAAAAATTAGCCAAAATTTGTATGATGATGTCTTATATTTGGAACCCTCAATAACCAATAAAATCCGCAAAAGCCTTCAAAGTGGATGTAGGTTCCTTACGAACCGGGCCACTATAAATCTTTGTGTCATTTGCTTACCGCACTTTTACTTTCCGTACGCAAAAAATATTCTCGAGTAATCGAGAACCTTTGGGTGTGACGATAATTTTAGCCGTCAACACTTTGGTGCTTTCACTAAGAACCTTGCTCTCTTTTTTCCGCTCAATTTCCATCTCGCCTTTGAAGCACTACTCAAGTCTTCCTCGACCTATCGTTTAAGTCTGCTTACAATGGTTAAAAAGAAAAGACTCAAATGGCCGGAAGCTCTGCAGCGGCTGATGTGGCTACCTCCCATCAGCCCCAATCCATGGAATACCCGACCAATATGGAAATTGTTCCTCCTTATGATCCCGATGCTCTGAAAACCCAAGCTCAGTTCTTCGGGCTCAACAAAAAATGGAAGATAGAACTCGATAGCTCAAAGAAACGTTGAAGACAAACATTGAGCTGATGCAACGATTCCAAGATAGTCAAAGCCACGTTGCTCGTCTTCAACTTAACCAGAACAACGCTCGACCGCTACTCAATGCCTCGGAAAGTTCTTTTTTCGATACTCGCCTCAGTGGTTGAACCGAAGCCAAAGAAGGAGGACTACTGCTAATCCCCCTGCCAATACTAATGCCAATGTTAGCGCCAACAGAAACGGTAATGGAACAGCCGTAACTTTCAGCAAGGAAAAGCGTCAATGCGATCGTTCCCGGTTGGTTATAAACGACGAACCTCATTCAAGTAGTCAACCCCTTCCACGACAAATTCCAACTGTCGTTGCTCTAAACTTGGAGCCTATGCGTTCAACAACCCAACATACCCATATTTAGCATAATCAAGTTCAATAGGCTCAGGCCCAGCCTCATCGACCTTACCAAAATCAAGTAGACAAGGTCGACGACATAGATGAAGATCATGTCGACGTCCATTCTCGAAGACATCCACGGCCCCAAACTCTTGAGTTGAACCACGACCGTTAGGTTCCAGCGGAGGTTCAGCCTACGTATCTCACCAACTTGATCCGAAAGATCATGAGAGAGATGCGGGGAAATGCCATCAACATTTAGGAAACCAACATGAGGCGTAATCCCTTTGCTCGGGCCATCCACGAGGCAGAATGGCCACGACGTTTCAATATGCCCTAACTGACGACTTACTCAGGGAACACCGATTCCTACAACTTTTTAAACCGTTATGACTGGCATATGGACTCGAATCGAGCCAATGATGCCGTTATTTGCAAATTCTTCCCGATTTTTTCTTGAAGGCATAACTTTGCTTTAGTTTACTCGACTTCCGGCTCAGTCCATCTCCACCTTCGATCAACTCTATTTTGAACTAGTATAGTAGTTCCGAATGCACATCGCAAGGCCAAAGGATACTCTTACTCTATCGAACTTCTACCAGGGTGTGACGACCCATTCCCCGTACGACGGTGGCAAGGGTAATCTTTGGAATATAACACATAAACATATAACAGCAGAACAGAAATAAATAAATATAGCAGATAATGTACAATAGAATACACTGGATAAACATAATCATCAGAGTTACACAGTATACAGGATCATACTTAGTACAAAATACAGTTCAGCTATACATAAATGTCTACAGCGGAATCAAAACATAATATGTACAACAGGAGCTGAACAACATAAAAAGAGATAAATGATAGAATCCATCTTCAGCTCCAGCTATCCAGAAAGAGCCTGCTAAAACCTGAATACAAGGCTACCCGTGTAGAAAAAGGGGCACCCGAGTTTGCAAGTGAAACAAACTACGAGTCAGTCATGGGACTGGTATGAGAAATCTACTTAACACATTTTATAATATGGCCAATCACAGGACCATGCCACTTTCGCGGAACGGGTTTACTCCATTGGATTGCCAGTGCTTTAAAACAAGTAAATCTTTTAAACATCGCAATGCTTTTTATAAAAATGAAGCCATTATAAGACTCAGTTCCCATCACACAATGCAACACAAACCGGAGGATAGAGTTTTACCTTATAATGGCCAAAATATGCTTGATACGAGTAAAAAAGCATTTGATATTATTACTAGTGTTTATATATTTCAAAAACAATTTCAAATCATAAGTATCAATCATAGACGGCATTAATGCCCCATACCACTATGTCGCCATATATAGGTATACAATCAAAACCGCACGATATCGTATTTGGAAATTGGATTTCCGTCATGAACCAAGGCAAGGGGTCATCCTTACCGAATTCGAGACGCTCTAGCCCGCCCCTCAGGAACAGCCGCAACTGCACCTTGGATCGTCAGGACCGGTCCACCGATGAGGATTAAAATTCCTGAACACTGCGTTTCCCTGCCCTATGGGGCGTCACTGGTCATATCTGACCACACCATCGGCTCCGAAGAGACCGAAGCAAACCGAGGCCTCGCTTTCCATCATCCACATAAGTAAAATACCCGGGCGTGCAAAACCCAAAGCACCACTCCTAGCTAGAACGAAACGCATGTCCTCCTGAAGTCCTTCTCCCGTTTCTGGCTCATACCGGGGTGTGAGGCTCGCGAAACAACGCTATACACAAAGTTATGCCACACAGGCCGCGCTTTGATCACCAACCACAAGACTTTGCTTTTCAACAGAAGCCTTGATCAATTAGCCACTTATGCATGCCACACAGGCAATTCACTCCATGCAACTGATTTCTATCGATATATAACCTTTGAGCTCGTACGTCTCAGAGAAGGGCGTTAAGTAACGTCTCAGAGAAGGGCGTTAAGCAAGAGAATAAATTCTTCACCACCAAACAGATATATATTCAATAGAGATCAATCAGCATAGAACAAAATCCAATGTCAGACACACGGTCAATTTACAAGTTCGTTCTGGGTCTGAATGAAACCGGAGGCACTTAATACCTCGCACATCCGTACAATCAACAAGTACGTCCGGACGGCTTCAACTTCAGCCCCTTCAAGGTAGCTACTCCTATCATGAGCATCAGTAGCACCCCTCCATTACACATGAAGATCATCAGTCTTGCACCGTCTTCATATCTTCGACTTCTAATCGTTGATCAATTATTTGAAATGAGAATTAACTCGGCCTTTTCAAATAATTCATGTATATTTAGAATTTCAAATCTATTCATTTCAATGGTTAAATTATTCGATATTACTAATTCTGTTCTTTAATGTAATTTTCATGCCAAACACACTCAACCATCAAATATCACATAAACCGAGCAAATTCAGTTTATTTCCATTCCATATCGTTTATAATATTTTATCATGATTTATCGATATTTTTATTTATTTAAAAATAGCCAATTCATTCAAGCAACGCTTCAGGCCATAACGCGGCCGTGGCGCTGTTTTTCTTCAGATTTGATTTACACATATTTGATTTACACATATCTGAAAATCTAACCGTTGGATCTTCACAAATTTTATATCATTAGAAAGATCTTTTCAAAACGAATCCAACGGTTTCAGTTTTGGGAAAATCCGACGATCGGATCTCCCGGTACAATCGTTTGAAGTTACGATTTCAAAATACGATCTGCAGCGTCGTTATTCGATTTAATTTATTTATATTTATATATAAATATAATCGATTCCGGCGCTGTTTTTCTTCATATTTGAATTAAAAATTCCAGACAATCCAACCGTTGGATCTTCACAAAGTGGGTGTCGTTGGAAAGATATTTCCAAAGCGAACCCAACGGTTTCGGTTTCGGGAAAATCCGATGGTCGGATCTCCCGCACTAATCGTTTGAAATCACGGTTTCAAAATACGAACTGTAGCTTCGTTATTCGATTTATTTTATTTATATATATATATATATATAATTCATTCCTCGATTTCAAAACCATATCTACTTCATATAGTTGATAAAAATGATATTTTTATCATCAAAAATATTTATTCAACACATGAATATTTTTAGCACTTCATATTCATAATAAAAATGTATATATTATTGTTCAATCTATATATTCAACACATGAATGTTTTTGACTTCACACATACGGTAAAAATATGATTTTTATCGTTCTAGTCCTTTATTCAACACATGAATATTTTCTATAGTTTATATATATAATAAAAATGTGATTTTTATTGTAAAACAATTTATTTCAAAACACGATTATTTTATATAGTTCATACATAAGGTAAAAGTGTTATTTTTGGTGTTAAAATACTAATATTTTATATAGTCTATATATATATATATATAATAAAAATGTTATTTTTATCTCTCAAAGAATTTATTCAACAAATGAACTTCATTCAACACATGAATTCCTATTCAGCACATGAATATAGTTTCAACACATGAATATAGTTTCAACACATGAAAATAATTCTATAGTTTATATATAATAAAAATGTTATTTTTATTGTAAAACAACTTATTTCAAAACACAATTATTTTATATAGTTCATATATAAGGTAAAAATGTTATTTTTATCTTTCAAAGAATTCATTCAACACATGAATTCCTATTCAACACATGAATTTCTATTCAACACATGAATATAGTTTCAACACATGAATATTATTGAAAATTTCGGCAGCATAATGGCAGAGTAGTTAAAACCGGCATCGTCCCTAGTATGGCTCCTCACTCTACCTTAAAGCCTCGCAGCTTTTGACAATGGGGATTTTCAATATCTAGTTCGTACGAAGACGAATTTTCCCATATACTAATCCTATTGGGATTTCAATCACAATCAATTATTTCAAATCAACCATTCATGATATTCACCAAATTTTACATCAACCAATAATCCAAACAATATCACAACCAATATATATCGTTCATGGTCTGTGGACGAGGGGGGTATATATATATTTTCATATATAAATATACTTCGATTTCACTTCAATATCATTTCAATTTATTTCAACGGATATATCACTTTTACAACGCATATATCACTTTTACAACGCATATATAACTTATACAGCGAACATACAACTTATACAACACATATACATGAGGTGTACAACGCTTATATAACTCATACATCGACTATATAATTTATACATCGTTGTTTTCCATATCGTTTATAAATTAGAAATCTCACATTGGTTTCCACTCCTCCAAAAATTGTAGAAGGCTCAGAAAAATATGCGGTCTCTTTTAGAATGTAGAAGACGTCCACATGGTCCTGGTGTGTAACACCCCACCTCCGCTAGGGTCACTCGCAAAGGAATGCACTAGCTTTAGAGGGGCATTATTGGTAAACATGCACAGAAATATCACAAGACAGAACATATATAAATAGCGGAAGTAAAATCAAACTTTCATAACATGAATAAATAAGGTCTAAAGCCTTTTACATCAGAGTACATCAAAACCTGTCTTGCAATAATAAAGAAGCATAAAAACCTTTTCGTAAATTATTCCCCAAATAAAAACAGTAAAGTAGCCATAGCCAAGAGAAGTCCAAGCCATCCATGATGATCTTCGGGCAGAAGAAGTCCGAACTAAACAGCATTGTTTCCTCCCTGTAACCTGGGGGGAAACGGAAGAAAAGAGGCGAAACAAAACGGGTCAGTCAAAAAGACTGAGTAAGTCCTATCTACTTCCAGTATAAAAACAGGTAAAGGTAACATGACATGCATAAACTGAAAGTAAACATAAGGATAACTACAAGATAGATAAACCAGGATAGCCGGTTGAACTACTGTGGCAAGGTAAACCAAGGTATCATGATAAACTGCGGTGTTATGATAAGTCAAGGTATCACATCGTCAGATTTCTATCGAGTACATTATCCCAAGGTATCTACCCCTTCTAACATCCCACGGTATCTATTATGTATATTCTTCCTAGTCCTAACATGTACATTTGCTCTGCACCTCTCGTACTAGTATCCCTGCCCGCGTCATGTGTTAACCATGAACGTCCCGTGCTCAAAGCCGTGTAATGGTCCATGTCAACCTAATATCGCATATATAGGTTACTCAAATCATATGTTTCTTTCCATGCATATAAGTTCAGTCCTTTGCCGTACCTCGTAAGGGCTTCCTCATGTCGTATTATCCTTGAAATCGTTTGGACTGTCACCCTTGTTCTAGCTAGGCTCTTCCATATGAATTATCGTTTGAACTACTAGGACTTACGCCACCTAGTACCACTAGGGATTACGCTTACCTATTGCACGCTTCCGTATTTCGGTTTGGGTTAAACCACCTAGGCCACTAGGGATTACGCTAACCCTCAACCGCGCCCTTTTTCCCACGCATTCATCGTGAATCGTTTTTCTATAACTGGATGCACATGTATCACATCGTGCCATCCGAGTCCTGTCACCGGCCAAAACAAGAAATACAGGACTCGGTCGGGAGCTTTAGATTTATCTGCCGATGCAAATACTAAGGTCTGCTTTTCTACACGTGGCTATGGTCCCACGAGACCCCTCCCTCAACTAGTGAAAGGCAACACAAGAGAAAATCTTGTATGAGAACTACACTCCGGTCAGCCCACATTCTACGACCTACCTCACCCATAATTAGATAGCAAATTATGGTCTGTTGGGTGTTCCCTGCCTTTCCGTACGTATACGCTTGACTCAAGATGGTAGATGATCGACGAACTTGCTATCTCAGGCACCTTATGTATTCGCCGACTCACTGCTATCCACCCCAGTCTTTAGGTCGCTCGCATAGCAACCAAGGCATATTCTTGGTTCTTCTACCGCAGACCTCAACCTCTCGTGAGCCTAGTATAATGACCTGACAGCTCATAGAGGGATCCCAAGAATACCCTTACGTTCCCCGAAGCCGCTGCTTCGTTACCCAGTTCGTTGGAGCCTTTATCCAAATCAGATAGCCTGCTCCTACACGCATACCCTAACGTATCGGGTTACTGACCTATCTAAGAAATGGTCCAACTTTCCTTGACTAAGAATTATTACTTAGTTTCCCTTAACTAAGGTTTACCACTTAGCCTTATTTCCATAATCCTTGTTAACTATGGTTGTCTACCAAATCCTCCGAATTAGGGTTTATCTAATGGGTTAAGTGCCACTTAAGTTCACAACTTAACCCGTCTACAAAACATGTCGAAACTGGCTAAGTGTCCAAGTCCAAGACTTAACCCTACAGACCATGTGTCAAGTTGGTTAAGTATATCAAGCAATCCATGACTTAACCTCGTCTAATTATCATTTTAGATTGGTTAAGTATATATATTAATTTGACCCTATCAAATTACCGAGTCAAATCGGTCAAGCGTATTCGAAACGATTCGTGACTTAGCCTTATCATGTTTTTACGTTAGATTGGTTAAGTATAGGTTAACTTAACCTCATCAAATTAACGAGTTATATTGGTTAAGTATAGGTCACTTAACCTCATCAAATCATCGTGTTAAATTAGTTAAGTGTTTAACTTAACCCCATCCGATTACCATGTTTAAATTAGTTAAGTCTAATCTTAACCTCATCCATTAACTGTATTATATGGTTAAGTGTAATTAAGAAAATCTACTTAACCTTATCAAGTTATCGTGTTGGATTGATTAAGTGTGGGTTAACTTAATCCCGTCCCCTCGTCGTATAAAAATGGTCAAGTGTCGTCAGGCAAATCAAGTTACTTAACCTACCCAACCCTGTCATGTTTTGTTAAGTATCATTAGCCTAATCAAATTACTTAACCCATTTGTCCATGTCATATTTGGTTAAGCCTCATTAATCAAATTAACTTAACCCTATTATGTGGCATTAATTATTTAATGCACCCCAACCTCTCACATTAGACTTTGTTGTGGTTACTAGTTAAGCCGGGCGGGTCCGGGTAGATTTACACCACAACTTGGTCTAACCTCGGGTTCAAGCACAACATGACCAACTTCTCACATTGAGTCCTATTGTTTGCAACAACTAGTTAGGCCGGTCGGTTCCGGGTAGTTTTACGTTGCAAACTCAACCCAACCTCAAGTTGGCCACTTTCATGTTTAGCCTAGTGTCATATCCATAGTCAAGTTTTCAAGCAATTGGGTAGACCTAACTTAATAGGTAAATTCCCAATGGGTAGACCTAACTTAATAGGTAAATTCCCAAGCTTATGTTTATGCATATTTATATGTTAACTTACATGCTATATTCAATGTTGCATGTTGTCATGTTATACCCATTTAACCCAAATCATGTTTCACATCATATTTCATGGAACTTCAAGTTAAGTTTCTCATGTATATTCACGCTCGTCTAACCTAACCCCAAAACGTGTTTCCAACGTAAGTATAGACGAGTCAACATAGTAGGAATACTATGACTACAAATTGGCCTTAAACATGCATAGTGTCATAAAGAGGGTTTTGACCACAAACCCACAAAATGTCACAAGGGAATTCGGCCACAACATGCATATTATCAAAAAGGGTTTGGCCATAAACATGCACAACTTAAAAGAGGGGATTGGCCATAAGCATGCATAATCTCATAAAGGATTTGGCCACAAACTTACATGATAACATAAGGGGTTTGGGTTCATAAACATGCATAAGCCCCAAAATCTTGTCTTAGCCAATGTTTCACACATAAAGTGGTTCCTAAAGGTTCATGCTAGCATTTCATGCATAAAGATCCAAACTTGCAAGTTAAACTAGGCTATGCATAGCATGAGAGTCATGATTGAGTCACTCACATGGCCTAAAATCATAATCATGAACACAAGAGGCAAGGTAAGGTTCATATAGGTTCGCATAATCATGTTTAGCCTCATTTTATCCCATGTCATTATCAAAACTACCGTTTCCATCTAAAAGTAGCTAGAACTTACCTAGGCAAGGCTTAGGAAAGGGACCATGCATCATCATGACGAAGAAAGGTGGCTCCTTTGATGAAGAACCATCACGAAACTCGCATAGAAATGTTGATTTGGCCTCTATTTGGTGTAGCAAGCTTGCATCCTTTGATTTGAACCCGATTTGAATGCATAGGCTCTAGGGATTTGAGATGGAGGCCATGATCACTTTGCATTTGGGCAGCACTTCGTGGAGAGGGTGAGTTATGAGGGTTTGGGGGGGGGCTTAGGTGTTTTTATAGAGATTAGGATAGTTTTAGGCCCTTAGATTAACCCTAGGATAGATTAGGACCATCAGATCTCGGAAGCTTCCAGAACCAGCCCAAGAACAAGACCAGGTGAGCCAAGCAGGTGCACCAGGCAGCTTGCCCCGGCCACCCCCTGTCGACAGGCAAGTCGACAGGGCTGTCGACTTGGTCTGGGCCCAAGTCGACAGGCCTGTCGACAGCCCTGTCGACATGGCCTAGGCGGGGAAACTTCCCGCCTAGCCCCAGATCTGATTTCCAAAACTGTTTCCGAAATTCAAATTTTCAGAAATCTTCTTTGGGCCTTTAACGGGTCATACGGACTCCGATTCTCGAAAACTCGGACTCTATTTCGCGTATTTTTCCGAGACGAACGCAATGGCATAGCCCGTTTTACTTGATTCAGAATTTAAAATTACATCCTGCCTTGATTCTTGATTTAACGTGTTGTAAAAATTCGGGTTGTTACATTCTCCCCACCTTTTAGGATTTCGTCCCCGAAATCTCCAAGTTAGGAAGAACATATCCTACCATCCATCATCCATCTACTCAAAACATCATCCACAAGCAACCATTGTCCTTAGATGATTTCTAATGCCATATGAATATATGCAAAACATGTGTGTACATGTTCCTTAGCTAATGCTAACGATCAGGCCTGAAAAATCTTTTGAATGCAAAAACATGTTTAGTGCTATGAATCCATCATGTATGCAAATAGTCCTAATCATATACACTATATGCGTGCACAAACATTCAACCATATGCAACATCCGCATGATAACACATTCAATTTCATCCATAAACAAATACTCGTGCATATGCAATATGAAATGTGACCGAGTCGAGCTAATATCTAACGTAAATTCACGCATCCACGAGCAACCACTTGCAACCATTTGCAACCATATCAACCATAACATGTTTCAAATACATGTTTACATCCACAGGGTTCTACCTAAGATTCCCTGAAACAGGGTCGAGGAGATAAACAAAACAAACTCCTTATGGGGTTTGTAACAGAGACAGGACCGAGAGGATATCCATAAAAGATAGCCTACAAGCAAGCTCAACAGAAAAACAGGGATCGAGGATATATCCCCAAAAGAGATATCATGCACGTATTTAGTCTTCAGTCCCCTGAGTCGCATTACCTTGAGCTTAGTTCCATCATGCCTTGACCGCCCCTTTTTACTCCACGATTTCGCAGCTTCTTATTTCCTGTTTCCATAACATGAGTTGGAACTCATTTCCTCGTCGCCTCTTGTTCCACTTGCACTTATTCTCCTTCTAGAATACTTGGCGCAAACAGGACTGCGTACACATTATTCCATGCGAGCCCTCAAAATTCACTAGTGAATCTCGGACCTCGTACCATAAGGTATTCCACGTAAAAGAACTTCCTCTTGAAAGTAAACAGATGCCAACCAGGTTAAGTTCACTTACTAGGGTGATTTCCATCATCCATGCATAAGTGAAATAAATCATCCGTCTTATCGGCGAACACCACTCGATCGGGCTTCAAATTTCCAATAAAGGTATCAAGGGATCCTAGGTAACTAATCATGACCGAACCCAAAAGGTTCCACGAGACTTCGAGGGTATTACCAAAGCAAGCCAAGAGTCTAACTACCCTCCCTCTAAAACCGAGAGTGGCACCCCTTACTGGATAACCACTTCATCCCTAGAATCCATCCACAACTTATAAACATAAGCATTATTTCCAAGCTCAATACTTGACATAGACATTCTTAAATCCAAACAAGTCATGAATAAATGGACCGATCTTCCAATAGGACTTGAGACAAAAACGGGGTCCTTTACTACGCTAGTACTTAGGTGCAGAGACTCAACTATCGAAGCGGACTTAAAAGATGCGGTGATCAAAACAAAGTCCCGACAGGATGATAGAGAAGAAAAGCTAAACCTTTAACAAGATCGTTACCCTCCTTCTGAGGTACCCTAGAAATGGGAGCATACTATTGCCCTCCGAATGATCTTGTCCCTGTTCCATGATACTTAACTATCCGTCCCGTTTCACCATGCCAAAGGTACTCTCTCGTCATGGGTTTCATTGTTCATCTTTCTCCCTCCTTTTAGGACTCAGCCATACCAACATGTTGCTTATCCCTGAGCTCGTATCCTTTATCCTTGTTCTTACTATCCTTTCATGCATAACTCTGCAACGGTCTCTCGAGAACCACCTTCATCTTACGGGAAGCACTTACGCAGCTAGAAAGACTAGTCGCAGTCAAAACCACTGTGACTACAGATGGAGGAAAGAAAGGAAAAGAGATTCAATCAAGGAAACAAGGATAATGCTAATGGCCTTTGGGGAATAGCCTTTTTCTTTTTAAAAGAAATTTTTTTTTGAAAAATGCTTCTTTGTAAACGGTTTTTCAAATAATTTTTCAGAAGGTCTTTAAAAACTTTTGCCCAGTCTAGTAACCTTCTGCTCTGATACCAAATGTAACACCCCACCTCCGCTAGGGTCACTCGCAAAGGAATGCACTAGCTTTAGAGGGGCATTATTGGTAAACATGCACAGAAATATCACAAGACAGAACATATATAAATAGCGGAAGTAAAATCAAACTTTCATAACATGAATAAATAAGGTCTAAAGCCTTTTACATCAGAGTACATCAAAACCTGTCTTGCAATAATAAAGAAGCATAAAAACCTTTTCGTAAATTATTCCCCAAATAAAAACAGTAAAGTAGCCATAGCCAAGAGAAGTCCAAGCCATCCATGATGATCTTCGGGCAGAAGAAGTCCGAACTAAACAACATTGTTTCCTCCCTGTAACCTGGGGGGGAAACGGAAGAAAAGAGGCGAAACAAAACGGGTCAGTCAAAAAGACTGAGTAAGTCCTATCTACTTCCAGTATAAAAACAGGTAAAGGTAACATGACATGCATAAACTGAAAGTAAACATAAGGATAACTACAAGATAGATAAACCAGGATAGCCGGTTGAACTACTGTGGCAAGGTAAACCAAGGTATCATGATAAACTGCGGTGTTATGATAAGTCAAGGTATCACATCGTCAGATTTCTATCGAGTACATTATCCCAAGGTATCTACCCCTTCTAACATCCCACGGTATCTATTATGTATATTCTTCCTAGTCCTAACATGTACATTTGCTCTGCACCTCTCGTACTAGTATCCCTGCCCGCGTCATGTGTTAACCATGAACGTCCCGTGCTCAAAGCCGTGTAATGGTCCATGTCAACCTAATATCGCATATATAGGTTACTCAAATCATATGTTTCTTTCCATGCATATAAGTTCAGTCCTTTGCAGTACCTCGTAAGGGCTTCCTCATGTCGTATTATCCTTGAAATCGTTTGGACTGTCACCCTTGTTCTAGCTAGGCTCTTCCATATGAATTATCGTTTGAACTACTAGGACTTACGCCACCTAGTACCACTAGGGATTACGCTTACCTATTGCACGCTTCCGTATTTCGGTTTGGGTTAAACCACCTAGGCCACTAGGGATTACGCTAACCCTCAACCGCGCCCTTTTTCCCATGCATTCATCGTGAATCGTTTTTCTATAACTGGATGCACATGTATCACATCGTGCCATCCGAGTCCTGTCACCGGCCAAAACAAGAAATACAGGACTCGGTCGGGAGCTTTAGATTTATCTGCCGATGCAGATACTAAGGTCTGCTTTTCTACACGTGGCTATGGTCCCACGAGACCCCTCCCTCAACTAGTGAAAGGCAACACAAGAGAAAATCTTGTATGAGAACTACACTCCGGTCAGCCCACATCCTACGACCTACCTCACCCATAATTAGATAGCAAATTATGGTCTGTTGGGTGTTCCCTGCCTTTCCGTACGTATACGCTTGACTCAAGATGGTAGATGATCGACGAACTTGCTATCTCAGGCACCTTATGTATTCGCCGACTCACTGCTATCCACCCCAGTCTTTAGGTCGCTCACATAGCAACCAAGGCATATTCTTGGTTCTTCTACCGCAGACCTCAACCTCTCGTGAGCCTAGTATAATGACCTGACAGCTCACAGAGGGATCCCAAGAATACCCTTACGTTCCCTGAAGCCGCTGCTTCGTTACCCAGTTCGTTGGAGCCTTTATCCAAATCAGATAGCCTGCTCCTACACGCATACCCTAACGTATCGGGTTACTGACCTATCTAAGAAATGGTCCAACTTTCCTTGACTAAGAATTATTACTTAGTTTCCCTTAACTAAGGTTTACCACTTAGCCTTATTTCCATAATCCTTGTTAACTATGGTTGTCTACCAAATCCTCCGAATTAGGGTTTATCTAATGGGTTAAGTGCCACTTAAGTTCACAACTTAACCCGTCTACAAAACATGTCGAAACTGGCTAAGTGTCCAAGTCCAAGACTTAACCCTACAGACCATGTGTCAAGTTGGTTAAGTATATCAAGCAATCCATGACTTAACCTCGTCTAATTATCATTTTAGATTGGTTAAGTATATATATTAATTTGACCCTATCAAATTACCGAGTCAAATCGGTCAAGCGTATTCGAAACGATTCGTGACTTAGCCTTATCATGTTTTTACGTTAGATTGGTTAAGTATAGGTTAACTTAACCTCATCAAATTAACGAGTTAGATTGGTTAAGTATAGGTCACTTAACCTCATCAAATCATCGTGTTAAATTAGTTAAGTGTTTAACTTAACCCCATCCGATTACCATGTTTAAATTAGTTAAGTCTAATCTTAACCTCATCCATTAACTGTATTATATGGTTAAGTGTAATTAAGAAAATCTACTTAACCTTATCAAGTTATCGTGTTGGATTGATTAAGTGTGGGTTAACTTAATCCCGTCCCCTCGTCGTATAAAAATGGTCAAGTGTCGTCAGGCAAATCAAGTTACTTAACCTACCCAACCCTGTCATGTTTTGTTAAGTATCATTAGCCTAATCAAATTACTTAACCCATTTGTCCATGTCATATTTGGTTAAGACTCATTAATCAAATTAACTTAACCCTATTATGTGGCATTAATTATTTAATGCACCCCAACCTCTCACATTAGACTTTGTTGTGGTTACTAGTTAAGCCGGGCGGGTCCGGGTAGATTTACACCACAACTTGGTCTAACCTCGGGTTCAAGCACAACATGACCAACTTCTCACATTGAGTCCTATTGTTTGCAACAACTAGTTAGGCCGGTCGGTTCCGGGTAGTTTTACGTTGCAAACTCAACCCAACCTCGAGTTGGCCACTTTCATGTTTAGCCTAGTGTCATATCCATAGTCAAGTTTTCAAGCAATTGGGTAGACCTAACTTAATAGGTAAATTCCCAATGGGTAGACCTAACTTAATAGGTAAATTCCCAAGCTTATGTTTATGCATATTTATATGTTAACTTACATGCTATATTCAATGTTGCATGTTGTCATGTTATACCCATTTAACCCAAATCATGTTTCACATCATATTTCATGGAACTTCAAGTTAAGTTTCTCATGTATATTCACGCTCGTCTAACCTAACCCCAAAACGTGTTTCCAACGTAAGTATAGACGAGTCAACATAGTAGGAATACTATGACTACAAATTGGCCTCAAACATGCATAGTGTCATAAAGAGGGTTTTGACCACAAACCCACAAAATGTCACAAGGGAATTCGGCCACAACATGCATATTATCAAAAAGGGTTTGGCCATAAACATGCACAACTTAAAAGAGGGGATTGGCCATAAGCATGCATAATCTCATAAAGGATTTGGCCACAAACTTGCATGATAACATAAGGGGTTTGGGTTCATAAACATGCATAAGCCCCAAAATCTTGTCTTAGCCAATGTTTCACACATAAAGTGGTTCCTAAAGGTTCATGCTAGCATTTCATGCATAAAGATCCAAACTTGCAAGTTAAACTAGGCTATGCATAGCATGAGAGTCATGATTGAGTCACTCACATGGCCTAAAATCATAATCATGAACACAAGAGGCAAGGTAAGGTTCATATAGGTTCGCATAATCATGTTTAGCCTCATTTTATCCCATGTCATTATCAAAACTACCGTTTCCATCTAAAAGTAGCTAGAACTTACCTAGGCAAGGCTTAGGAAAGGGACCATGCATCATCATGACGAAGAAAGGTGGCTCCTTTGATGAAGAACCATCACGAAACTCGCATAGAAATGTTGATTTGGCCTCTATTTGGTGTAGTAAGCTTGCATCCTTTGATTTGAACCCGATTTGAATGCATAGGCTCTAGGGATTTGAGATGGAGGCCATGATCACTTTGCATTTGGGCAGCACTTCGTGGAGAGGGTGAGTTATGAGGGTTTAGGGGGGGGGGGCTTAGGTGTTTTTATAGAGATTAGGATAGTTTTAGGCCCTTAGATTAACCCTAGGATAGATTAGGACCATCAGATCTCGGAAGCTTCCAGAACCAGCCCAAGAACAAGACCAGGTGAGCCAAGCAGGTGCACCAGGCAGCTTGCCCCGGCCACCCCCTGTCGACAGGCAAGTCGACAGGGCTGTCGACTTGGTCTGGGCCCAAGTCGACAGGCCTGTCGACAGCCCTGTCGACATGGCCTAGGCGGGGAAACTTCCCGCCTAGCCCCAGATCTGATTTCCAAAACTGTTTCCGAAATTCAAATTTTCAGAAATCTTCTTTGGGCCTTTAAAGGGTCATACGGACTCCGATTCTCGAAAACTCGGACTCTATTTCGCGTATTTTTCCGAGACGAACGCAATGGCATAGCCCGTTTTACTTGATTCAGAATTTAAAATTAAATCCTGCCTTGATTCTTGATTTAACGTGTTGTAAAAATTCGGGTTGTTACATGGTGCCTCTTGTTTCACTGAATTTCTACAAGAAACGAGAAAGATATGATTTTTATTTGAAAATCAAACTTCGTAGCGCTTGAAAGCATTATTAACAGTTCAAAATATATATAACCGCACTTTTCAGAAAACGTTCAGATCTAGGTTTGGGTTTTTCTTCGGATCTGTTGCGCCTGGATTTGATCAGCCTGTACCACGTTGAAGACCTCGAGGAGGCGCGCAAAACGAATGTGGCACGGCCCTGATCGGTGAACGGAGTTGACCTCGGCGACTGTTCAAAGTCGCGGATTTTCAAGGAGCAGATCTCGAGAAACACTTGGCGATAGGGGGAATAACTTATATGGATTTGAAGAAGGTGATGAGAGCTTCAAAAAGTTCCAAAGGGCGGGGGTGTAATTATTCCTGGTATGGTCGGAAAATGGACGGGAAGCTGGGGAACGGTTTCCGCCATCGAGCAGAAGGAGGCGAGGGTTTTTTGGATTTTTATTTTAAAATAAATTATGAAAGGATTAATTTCATTGGCCCGTGCTTTATTTAATTATTAAAATAGGGTTTTTCTATTATGAACACCAATTCAAACCCAACGACTGTCGCCCCTAGCTAAATACCCCCATTCCGAACACAATGGGATATGTTTCGTAGGCCCATTTGACTGTTTTAGTCAGTTTTCCCTCAAATTAAAATATATAACATTCAATATTTGATGTGAACGTACATTTCAATTTGCCGGGGCCACATACTGATTCTAAAAATTCCAGAAAAATAAATCTAGCTATGTTTCAACGATACGGTCCCAACGAAACTAGTTTCGTCGAATTCTGAGACCGTTTGAAAAATGCCCATTTTCTGGTCGATCCAATTTAACTAAAACTGACCAAAACACATTTTCCTTCGCCACGCTCACATATTAACTTCAAAAATTATGGAATTTGAAACCTAGAAGTAATTTGACATCCCGGATCCAACAAAAGTGGTTTCGTTGAATTCTGAGGTCGTTTGCAAAATGTCTATTTTCAAGGGCGATATATTCTCTATAGCGACCTTTCTGAAAATTCATTTGGCCATAACTTTTGATTCCCGCTATGAAACTTCAATTTTTCAGATTCGTTAGAAATATATTCATTAACAGATTTAAATATTTTTTGTTTCACTAAAATCTGTTTTATTTTGCACCCAGTACAGTCAGTCAAAGTTTGAATTCAAATTTTGAAACCGTCGCGCCACTTCAGGCCTTGTTTATAATTTAAAATAAATATATTTATTTTCAAACATACTTTTTGTCATTATTATTTAAAATAATTTATTTTAAATATCTAAAATCCATTAAAATAGCTAAATTAAAAGTTTTAAACTGGCTCAGATTTTCCGGGTTGTTACACAGGGCATTGAGGTTGATGATCTAGAGCCACACACAGTGTTGGTCCAACTCGCTAAAGGCATCCTTCCCAGCTCTGAATTTGGGGAATGGATCGACAGAAAGTAATCCAAGACCTTGGAAGCTTTCTACGATAAGGCTAATCAGTTTCTTTGCCAATGGGAAGAACGACGCAACAAGGCAACTCAGGTGGCCACCCCCAACCCACACTCAGGCACTGTCATGGACAGTCTCAAAGGAAAACAAGTTGGAGAATATTTTGATAAGGGTAAACGGGTGATTCCGTTCAAGCCCAAGCCAAACAATGGCAAACCCGACGGTCGCAATAGCAACAACCAGGCACCTCGAGATCCAAAGAAGCACGACCAATACCCTACTTAAAGGAACTATACCCCACTCAGCTGAGAGCAGGAGGCAGCTTATCTTGATATTTGTAACACCATCCAGTACAAGAAACCGAACACAAGAGAATCTACCGACTGCAAGAAGAACTCTGGCAAATACTGCAGATTCCACGATATGTTTGGATATAACACGAATGACTTCCACCACCTTACGGATGTTGTAGAGAAGCTCATCTGAGAGAAAAGTCTGGAGCAGTACGTTCAAAATCCTCCTCCTCCAGAAACAGTTGTGGGCCCTTCAAAGCCCGCTCTTCCTCCAGCCAATGTGACCCTAGGACCATCCGATCAAAGACCACGTGGAATCGTGATCAACACCACCTGCAGTGGGCTTCACCTAGCTAATGAGACTTTTCGGTGTATGAAGGAGTACACCAATTCCATCAAGCATGCCAGCTACGAAGCATGATCCTCCTTGGACGAATCTATACCCGCTGTTGATACCAAAAACTGGTTCAACACTCAAAAAGAAAGGTTTCGTAGAGAATAAATGAAGAATAACAACAATGCAAAGAAATTAAAAAGAGATCACACACAAAATTTTTATAGTGGTTCGGCAAAGACGGTGCTTACGTCCACTTTATATGTTATTTCTTTTCTTTATCGGAAATAAAAATACAATGCCCCTTTCTGAATTGAAATACAGGTATTTATAGATGATGCAATATTTGGTCGTTGTCTACACGTGTTACCAGATCCAGAGGAATAGCTACGGCTGAAAGAATCGGCCTTTCCTCCAAAAATCCAGCACGGATTCAGTGCTTGATCCGCTCGCTTTAGGAAATTTGAATGGAAAAAATCTGGGATGAACTATTCTTTAGACTGATCTCCAGATGAGCGCTTCGCAGCTGACTGGACCTAGCCACATCATACTCCTTTGGGACCGCGTCTGACAGACAACGTGGCATAGGATGATGGGCTTCTCTGATTGATTTACTTCAAGGGCTTCGGGGACGAATCTTCGACATTACCATGCCTTGATGGGCAGTCCAAAAGGCCCATCAACACTTTGCCCCCCAAAGTATGGTTTACTTAATGGGAAGCATACTTTGTTGTCATATTTTTGAGCCAAAGTCTGTACACCGCTTGTTCCATTGGTTATCCCGACTTTCATCCAATGGGAACCACATACTGTGTCAAGTCCCATTAATTGCTTCGAGATTATAAATGAATTCAGATAATGATGGCGCCTTTCTATCTCCCCATCTTATCAACTGACTTCTTATCTTCCAACTTCTTTACACGTTCGCCTGGTCCAATCAGGTTGGTCGAATTTGAATAGCCATATTTCTCTACTGCTATAAAAATAAAACTTCATTTACCCTTTTCTTTTTACTTTTTTGTCATTGTGAGGGTTAATCTACTGCTTCGAAAGAAAGACAATCAGCGATCATCATCTCCTCCAAAAATCATCCTTTTCAGGTATGAATTGCTCTCCATATCGAAATATCACTTTTGCACAGTGTCTCTCCCCCTTTTTTTTACCGTGACATAGGGTTTAATTTGACTCCATCGACGGAGTTTTTTTTCCGCATTAAACCGCTAGAATCAGTGGCGGCGCGGTTCCCCCAAAGCGGCATCACCATTCTTTGGACTAAAACTTGTCAATATCAAATTTCTAATCTTGATGGCAAAAGAATTTGTCAAGAGTTTTGTGTATTAGAACATTTATGGACTTTGAGGCACGTGACTGTGCTGAAGGGGACGACGGAATAGATACCAATTTTCATTTAACCCGTACCAGATCACCTGTCACTCATTTTTTCTTTCCTCCTTTTTTTATAGGTTGATGGCTAAGTCAAAGTCCAGTGGAGAGATACCTTTTTCCATTAGAGTAGACAGTTCTTCGGAATCTACAAGTCAGTCAGAACCCGCTCCTAGCAACGATCCTCAAAGTCGGTCGATGGATCCATAGCCTATCCCCCCGATAGCAGTCGAGCTATCTGAAGCGATACCTATCCCACTAGCGCCTGATATGCTTCCTGGGGCGGAGATCCTGAGGAATCCTCCAGAAGCATAAAAATCCAACATTACTCTCAAGCGACTAAAGCATTTAACGGCGAAACACAACATTCCTTTTGATGATGTTCTCGTTCCCGCGGAAACCGACAGACCCCGTAATCCTCTGGATGATTATATGGCAGTTTCTCTTCCGATGTGCAACGTGGGCGCCATTCCCCCTTTTCCTCCTTTCATTATTGACTTTTTGTGTCGAATGAACTTGGCTCCAATGCAGTTTCATCCGATAGCCTATGGCAACCTGTTGTCGACATGTTATCTATATCTGAAATTTCTGGGACATCTTCCAACCTTTGATGACATAGCCTTCCTTTTCAATCTTAGACACAATGATAAATCTCCTTCTTTATTTTTCTTTGAAGCTGTTCGCGGTTGGAAGATTATTGAAGAGGTTCCAAGCAAGGCAGGCGATCCCAGGCGAGACTGGTTCTGGATTAAGCAACAGCCAGGGTGCGCCCGATACTGGCTTAAATGTGGTAAGTTCTCCTTTCTTTTTCGCAAATTCCTTCCCTATTAGAGTCTCTCTCCTCGACTGATTTCTCTTTCGATATACAGAAGGCGAGCTAGTAAGGCCCGATGGGGAGGTTTTTAAAGAACGCCACAGATGGCTGATCGAGATAGAAAAGAAGCAACGAGAGTTCTGGGACTGTCTAACCGACGAAAACTTGCACCGATATGCCCTCCTCGACCAACACAGGTCGAGGGGCTCAACAAAAGGAGGGCCTGACCCTACAGCACCGGTTCGAGATGACGTGCCCCCAGTCACAAAAAAGTCGAGTGATAGACAGGGGATTCCACTGGACGGAGAATCCTCCGTTCGTCCCTTGCTTGAGAAGAAAGGAAAATCTGGTTCAAAGAAGCCCGTTTTCAAAAGGCAAGTTCGGAAGGTCAAATTTCAGGAAGTTGCTCGTGATGTGGTCGGACATCGACCAAAAAGAAGGTTTCTGCCAAGAGAGCTCCTGAGGCTACGCCAGGGAAATCAAACGAAGAGGAGCACACTGAGGTTCACCTGAGAGATTCGGAGGACGAGGAAGATTCCCCTTCGACCCACGGTCTATATGAAGGTCATGGCGCCTCCCCTCTTCCAGGGCTGGAAAACTTACAAATGCCCAATATCATCCTTTCACCACAGAGTCTAGATTCGAATCGATTTTTTACCCACCAATCTGAGGGAATGTTCTTTCCAGACAAAGAGGGCGGAATTGGAGGTATGATCTTGTCATAACTATAAGGTTTTATTGCATGTCACAACATCAAATATTTATGCGCAAATCGAAGACTGCTTACTTCATTTTTCTTCCCCTGCAGGTGTTGATGAAGAGTTTCATGGAGACCTGTTCGCTTCCTTCCCAAGGGACATTGGGTCAGGGGAAGCTACTTTGCCTCATACTGAAAAAGATGTCAGCGAAAAATACAATGGTAGCAAAAGGAGGGAAGCAGAAGCCGTGAAGGAAGACAGGCATGAAGAAGAAAAAGAAGAATCAAGAGAAGAAAGAGGAGACCAACTGCCCAAGGACCAGGATGGGCAGAAAAAGAGGCGCTTGAGAAGACATGGTCGAATGCCGGGAGATATGGACGAATTGAGTAGCGCGCCCAAGAAGAGGAAAGTGGACAAATCCCCTAAGTCCAGGGAGAAAAAATAAGCCGAGCCTTCTCGAGTAGTGACCCATCGCTCTAGTCATATGGTTGGCACTTCTTCTGCCGACCGATTTCAAGAATTGGAACAAAATTTCCCCGGTCTCATTTTTTCCGAGATCGGGGTACTTCCCAAAATACAACTATTATCCCACAGCTTCCATTACCGAATGCGTAGTAATTTGGAATATGCCTTGTCTCAATACGACGCTATGCTGGAATATGCCGAACAAGTGAGTGGGATATTAAAGGGAAAACTAGTCGAGCTTGCTAGTTTAAAAAGGGACGTCGACAGTGGTAAGAGGACCTTCGGGTTCTATGAAAAGAAAATCAAAGATCAGGAGATGCAGGCGGCGGTAGACAAAGAAAAGTACATGAGAGAGATTGAGGATTTGAACGTTCAAGCCCAGCAGAATGGCCGGGAATGTGCTTCTATGAAGGAGGAAATTGAAGCTTTGAAGAGGGACAGAGCTCAGCTCGACCTCGAAATTCAGAATTTAAAGGTTGCCCTTCATTCGTCCGAGCTGGCTAAGGATCTGGCTGAAAAAATACTGCGGCAGCTGTCGAGTCTGCTGGTAATCTGAAGCTTCAACACGATGTTGAAGTCGAGACCCTTAAGGCCGAGCATGCCCAAGAGAAAGTCGAGATGAAGAAGGGGCATGCTCGCCAGGTTCTTTTGTTTTGTACAGATGTTCTCCGCCGCAGGGATTTGTCCTGGATGCCTGGATATCCCAAGTCGTTAGTTGATGTGTAGAAGGTACTTTTATGGGAAGAAAAGAAGGCAAAACAGGGTCATCCAGTGGATGAGACATCACTAATGACCCATATCTTGACTGACAGAGAACGAGCCATTGTGATGGAGGCACGAAACCAAGAAAAGAGAATGGTAGAAGCGGAGCGTTGTTAGGTGAAAGGAAAATCAATCCTTCGAACTAAAGCTGGCGACAGTCGTCCTTATGCTCCCGCGCCCTCCGCGCACATGGTTACAGAGAGGGGTTCGTCTTCTACCTTTCCATCCGACAAAGTCAAGATCACGGAAGGACAAGTGGTTGGTTCTAATGTGGAAGGTGGGCTTCTCCTCTCCCCTTTTTCTTTTTGAGCCCTTATCCTCCTCTAATCTGTGTGTATCTTCTTTCTTTCTTAAGGATTTCTATTGTTTCTGAAATGATGAATGAAGGACCTACCGCTGAGAAAAAAGGCGCCACTGAAGAAGAGATCAAGACTGCGGAAGTAGCGACGATCGATTTAGCATCTCCCGATGTCGAGATCATTGAGGAATCCAAAAAAGAAGATTGCCCAACCATGGCCGAGATCAAGAACCAGAGGGACAAGGAGATTTCTGCTATGAAACCTGAACCCGCCGGGGATTCTTCGAGTGCCAAACCTCTCCAGTTCCTTCCTCCGGCCATTCTTTCTTCAACCCCACGCTCTGCTGCCCCCCTTATTCCGCAGGTTTCTGACCCAGCTTCCCGTTCTTTTGGTAGTACGCTTGGGGGGGTTAAGACGAGTGTTGACCACCGAGGAAATGCTGGAGATGATCAAGCAGAAAGAGTTGGCTGAAATGGTGGGGCAAGGACTAATGCCACCTCCCTTTTAGGACTTTCTTTTTCTATGTAACTATCTAATGATGTATCTCTGATGTTGCTGTTTGAATGGTACCTGCTATACAGTAATATTTTGTGATGATGTCAGGGTGTTATGAATGAAAATCAACTTATTTCGCAAGTAGTGATAACATATGTAATATAGATGTCGTGTGAATCACATGGTTAAAAAAAATTGATGTCAAGGGTGAGTTACCCTTTACCATTGTCGGGGGTACTAGCTATTTCTTTTGCCCCTAGTGTTGGGTAGATACTTGAATGGTGAACTCCCCGTCGAGCTCAAGGAGTCCCATCCTTAATCGAGGCTTGGATGCAATTGAGTAGGGGCGTCATAAGGCTTTTATACTTATCCTTTGGTCAGTAAACGGTAAAGTTTTATTGTTTGAGCGGTCTTTTGTCAAGGTGCACCGTTCATGCTTGGGTGTCATTTATACTCTTCCTCAAGTCAATGGGGTCGAGAGTCGAGATCTGATGGTCGATTAGTGTGCCAGGGCAGGCGTCGGCTTTATCCTTGATTCATTCAAGGTAAAGGTTTTGGGGTCTGTCGTTCAATCACAATTACTGGCTCTTTTATAATTACAACAAATTAGAGCAGGAACGGAGACTCTTATTGATACGCTATTGCAACCAATGATGGTCGCTTATTACAATGCCAGCAACAAATAAATCAATAATCTAAATGTGAAAAGAAAGCAAAAACACTGAAATATAAATTCTAAGAAAGATAATGCCGCAAATGCTCCGCATTCCATGCTCTTTGGAACAACTCGCCAGTCACAGTTGCTAATCTGAAACTTCCATTATCGAGCTTTCTCTGAATGACGTAAGGTCCTTCCCATCTCGGACCCATGTGTACAGGGACAGGAAAGATTCGTTTCAAGAGTAGATCGCCTACCTCGAATGTCTTTGGCCGGACCTTCTTATTATAATATCGAGCGACCCTTTGCCTGTGGGCTTGAGCCCGAAGATTCGCTTCTTCTCTTTTTTCGTCAATCATGTCCAAGGAGGTCAAGAGAAGTGCCTTATTAGTCAGGGGATCGTAGTAGGTCGTCCAGTGAGTCGGGACTTCAAGTTCGATCGGAAGGACTGCTTCGGACCCGTATGATAAAGCAAAGGGAGTATGCCCTGTAGCAGTTTTGTGGGTAGTACGATATGCCCACAATGCCAAGGGCAACTCGTCGACCCATTTTCCTTTAGCGAGTTCCGGCCATTTCTTCAAAATGGTTTTAATGATCTTATTGACCGCTTCAACTTGTCCATTGGATTGGGGGTGCGCGACTGCGGTGTACCTCTTTTCGATATGATGTTTCTCACAAAAATTCCGAAATTCCAAACTGTCGAACTGGGTTCCGTTATCTGTGATAATGGTTCGAGGTACTCAATACCGACATATAATGTTCTTGACGACAAAGTTGATAACCTTCTTCATGGTAATCGTGGTCACCTGCTCGGCTTCTGCCCATTTTGTGAAGTAATCTACTGCCACAATCGCGTACCTAGCACCCCCTTTTGAAATTGTCAAAGTTCCGATGATGTCAATTCCCCACATAGTGAACGGCCAAGGACTCATCATGTGGGTAATATTCGTTGGAGGCGCCCGTGGGATTTGTGCGAATCTCTGGCACTTATTGCATTTCTTGGCGTAGTAGGCGGCATCCTTATTAATGGTCGGCCAGAAGTATCCATAACACAGTATTTTCTGGGCCAGGGTTTGCCCCCCGGTGTGGGCTCCACAATCCCCTTCATGTACTTCTCGTAGTATTCTTTTGATGTCATTGTTGGCTACACATCGGAACATAGGAACACAAAATCCTCTTCTGTAGAGTTGGCCTTGCTGAACAAGATACTGGAAGCTTGTCGGACCAAAGCTCGCCTTTCGTTTTTCTTTTCGGGCAGTTGCCCATGGAGAAGGAAATTTTTGATGGGAGTCATCCATGATTCTTCTTCGTGCTCGATATCCGTTTGATCGACATTCATCTGGTCAATGCTTGGTATTTTTAAGACTTCTATGGGGACTAATTTTGTTTCATTCGGATAGTCTGAACTGGCCAGCTTTGCTAGCCTATCTGCTTTCTGGTTTTCTACCCGAGGAATATGGGAAATACTGTATCGATCGAAGTTCCGCAGCAACTTCTCGACTTCTTTGAGGTAAGAAGTCAGTCGTTCTCCTCGGGTAACGAATTCCTTTAGGACTTGACAGACTACAAGTTGTAAGTCACAAAAGATGTCGAGCGATGTTATCTTCAGTTCTTTCGCTAATTTGAGCCCAGCAATCAGGTCTTCGTACTCAGAGTCGTTATTAGTTGCCAAAACTCTAACCTCAGAGCATAATAAATAGAGCGCCCTTCGAGGGAAAGAAGTACTATGCCGGCTCCCGAGCGCTGTTTATTTCGGGCCCCATCCTTGTAAAGCTTCCAGCTGATTTTCTCCTAATCAACCTTTATAGATTCGGGGTCATCATCTTGACACTCTTCCTCTGGGGTCGTAAATTCTGCTATGAAATCAGCTAAGGCTTGTCCTCGGTTTGACTTCCGGGTAATAAACGTAAGGTCGAACTGGATTAACTCAATATTCCATTTTAACAATCTCCCGCTTGCTTCTAGTCGTTGTAAGATTTGTCAAAGAGGCTGATTAGTGAATATTTTAATTGGATGGGTCTGGAAGTAGTGCCGAAGCTTCCTTGACGTGATTAGCAAACTATACGCCAGCTTTTCGATCTTAGGGTAATTACGTTCGGCTCCAGTCAATTTCTTACTCACATAATAAACCGTTCGTTGCACTCGATCCTCTTCACGGACCAGGACTGAGCTAGTTGCATGTGCGGATACTGCCAAATAGACGAACAAGTCTTCATGGTCCATAGGTTTGGATAAAATAGGAGGCTTTTCAAGATGATCAAGCAGATTGCGGAAGGTTTCGACACAGTCGGGCGTCCAAGCAAAGTTCCATTTCCCCCTTTTCATCAGTTCAAAGAAGGGCAGGCACTTATCAGTGGCTTTCGAGATGAATCGTCCCATGGCGGCTACCTTTCCTGCTAAACTCTGAACGTCTTTTATCCGGCGAGGCTCCTGAATTCCCTTAAGTGCTGTAATTTGATCGGGATTGATCTCGATTCCACGGGAACTTACACTGAAGCCAAGGAATTTGCCTGAAGCCACTCCAAAAGAACATTTTAACGGATTTAATTTCATTCCATATTTCTGGAGGATGTTAAACAACCTTGACAGGTCGTTCACGTGCTCGGATGATTGTTTTGATTTTACCAACATATCATCTACATATACCTCCATTGTTTTCCCAATTTGATCACGAAACATTCGGTTAACTAACCTTTGATAGGTAGCCCCTGCGTTCTTTAAACCCGAAAGGCATCACCACATAACAGTACAATCCAAGGTCGGTAAGGAAACTGGTATGTTCCTGGTCAGGGATGTGCATGGAAATCTGATTATATCCGGAATATGCATCCATGAATGAAAGCAGCTCATGCCCGGCGGTCGAGTCGACCAGCTGATCGATCCTAGGTAATGGGAAGTTGTCCTTAGGGCAGGCTTTATTTAAATCGGAGAAGTCAATGCAAGTTCTCCATTTCCCGTTTTCCTTCTTCACCAACACCGGATTGGCTATCCAGTCGGGATAGGTTGAATCTCGGATGAATCCGTTGATTTGTAACTTCTCAATTTCTTCTTTCAAAGCTCTCGACCTTTCAAGGCCCAACATTCGCCTTTTCTGCTTTACTGGTGCGTGCTTTGGGTCGACGCTGAGGGAGTGGGTTATAATAGACGCAGATATCCCACACATGTCAACGTGGGTCCAGGCGAATACGTCTAAATTCGCCCGAAGGAATTCACTTTACTCCCTCGTCCGGAGGGGATCAAGATGAGATCCAACCTTTAGGACCTTGGTGGGATCATTATCGTCGATTGAGACTTCTGTGGTGACCTCATTTGGGGCCGCCTTCCTGCACCCCGACTCATCGTCATCTCGTGGGTCGATGTCTTCGACCTCACAGGCTGACGGTCCTGGTTGGGGTGTTTTCTGTAATTGCTATGCTTCCTTCCTCTCCCCCGAGGGGGAAGATTTCTCAGACTCCTTGGTACCACCGTTCCGTAGCTCTTTCCATTCTGCCATATAGCACGCTCGACCCGTTACCTGGTCTCTTCGTATGGTTCCGATTCCGCTATTCGTGGGGAACTTCAAAAGTAAACACCAAGGGGCGATACATGCTCGGAACACAGCCAGGGCAGGTCGTCCCAGGAAAGCATTATAATGCGAGTTGATATTCATTACAACAAACGGTAGAATCCTGACTGTTCGTCGATCCCCATCTCCTAACTCCACCGATAGCTTGACCTGACCGATGGGTACGGTGGTCGCCCCATTGAAACCACATATCTGACCTTCATACAGCTCCAAGTCCTTCGCATCCAATTTCATTTGGTCGTAGGTCTACTTAAATAGGATGTTTACTGAACTCCCATTGTCAATCAAAACCTTTCGGATGGTAGCTGGGCCAATAACAGCTGTTATCACCAACGGATCGACCGTTGGAATTTCTATACCAGATGATTCTCGTTCGCGGAAGATGATATCCTCACCCATTGTTCTTTTTTGTTTGATAGGACTCGCGGTTTCACGGGGATCCACTTCTGCAACATCAAGATGTTTCGCGGCGTTGACGTATCGTTCCATGGCTCTGACGCTATGACCTGCGGGATGCGGTCCTCCCACGATAGCGTTAATAACAATCCCCTTTCCTTTTTCTTGAGGGGTAGCACAAGCCGTGGTTTGGTTTTGCTTAGGCATCGAAGTTCCTTGCCCCCTATCCCTTGGAGCTATTTTATATTCTTCGAGTTTTCCTTCTCGAATTAGCTTTTCCACGATGTCCCTAAGATGTCGACACTCATTGGTTGTATGCCCGTAAATGTCATGGAATAAACAGTACTTCCCAGTTGATTGTTCCTTCTCTATAGGCTCTCGTGGGGGCGGCTTTTTATATTGCATCGCATTGCAGTTATCGAGATATATGTTCTCTAATGTGTCGTTTAACGCAGTATAGGCGTCAAATACCTGGAAGCGGGGGCGCTTCCGGGAATTCCCTCCTTTCTTCGAACTCCTACTGTTCTCTCTCGATCCTTCGCCATTTCGCTTACCACAATTTTCAACATTTACTTCGATTTTCCCCGAGTTATCCCCAGATTGTTTAACCGCGACGTTGTTTCGGGTCGACGGATCGAAGGTGTCCCTCTGACTGTCCTCCTCTTCCAGCTGCGCATCTTCTTGCCTTAATCGGATGTTGGCTTTTTCATAGAAAGCCTCAATCATGGTCGGTAGTTTTCCAATCAAATATTTCCCAAACTCAGTTCGTTTGTCGATTCTATCAACCATGGCCATCAAGACGGTCTCGTGGTTGGGGTTGCTAACTTCGGTTGCCGCCCGATTGAGATAATTTCTTAGGGATTCGCCTCTCCCTTGCTTAACTGCTAACAAGGCCATGACATGCTTTGATTTATTGGCATGAAGACGGAAACTGAGTTAGGAACTTTTCACTCAGGTCTTTAAAACTAGATACAGATTTTGCGGGTAAACGGAGAAACCACATAAGTGCTATACTACTTAAAAAGATTGGAAAAGCCCTGCATTTAATTGTGTCAGGAGCAACCGCTACCTCCATGTGCCAAGAATATCTCATTAGATGCTGCTGTGGGTCTGAAGTCCCATCATACTGGTCTATTTGGGGCATATTGAATCTCCTAGGAAATTCCGCTTGTAATATGTCATCGGTAAATGGTGTATGGCTTCGGTCGATTCCCCAGTCCTCATTTCTATGCCCGCGACTATCGTTCATAATTTGTCGTACCATCGCAGCTAGGTTTGGTGGAACCAGTGTCTGGGTCGACTTCTTCTACAGACGGACTTCTTCTACCCCCTCCATCAGGAAATGTCGTCCGGACATTTCTTCTCCTCCGGTTCTCTTGGTTCCTCACAAGATTCCGAGGAGGGCGTATAGGAGACCGATTTCTTCGAACAGCATTTTGGTTTACTGGAGGGGAAGGCTCCCGATTGTATGGGGCTACAAGATCGACCACCTCTAACTCGACCTGTTCAGCATGCCCTTGAGCACGCTCGTTGGGTGGATTTTGATATTCTTTCGTCCGTGGTTGTCGGGTGATTTCAATTCTCTCTAATGGGCGCCGAGGTCGACGCGGGTCCCTGTCTTCTTCAGATGAAGATGAGCTTCCTGATGCTCGATCCGATTGCGGGGAAGGGAGTCGATGGCCCCAAACCTCCCGAGCTTGATTCCTAAATTCCTCCCATTGTCTCGCTATGCGGGTTATGTCTTCACACATAGCGGCGTTCTCTTGAGAATGGACCCTTAGGGCATCGGTAGTTTCCCTAAGCCGATCTACTACAACCATGAATTCGTCTCGGGCCACGAAGGCAGAGGATGGAGCTAAATCCCCCCAGGGGGTAATGTAGGCCGACTCGACGTAGCTTCAGGGTTAGCCGTCCCGTCGGCTGCTTCCGTGGATGTTCCAGCTTGTGGATTCTTTCCGGTGTTGCGGACTGTTTTTCCCGCCATTGCTAAGTCAATGCGATGACAAAAATGAGATTTCCGTTTTGGACTTGGTGATCCAAAAGTAGAGCGAAAATCCGAATTGTCCGGAGAAAATCACTTCTCAGTGAAAGCATCAAAATGTTGATACCAGAAACTGGTTCAACACTCGAAAAGAAAAGTTTCGTAGAGAATAAATGAAGAATAACAACAATGCAAAGAAATTAGAAAGAGATCCAGAGGAATCGCTACGGCTGAAAGAATCGGTATCTACTGAAGAATCGACCTTTCCTCCAAAAATCCAGCACGGATTCAGTGCTTGATCCGCTCGCTTTAGGAAATTTGAATGGAAAAAATCTGGGATGAACTATTCTTTAGACTGATCTCCAGATGAGCGCTTCGCAGCTGACTGGACCTAGCCACATCATACTCCTTTGGGACCGCGTCTGACAGACAACGTGGCATAGGATGATGGGCTTCTCTGATTGATTTACTTCAAGGGCTTCGGGGACGAATCTTCGACATTACCATGCCTTGATGGGCATTCCAAAAGGCCCATCAACACCCGCCAAGCTTCAGAAGACGATGTGGGATGATATTGTCTTCCGCGAGAGAGATTCTAGGGGAATTGAAATTCTAATCATAGACCCTCTCGTTATTCCGCACATTGGGCCAGCCTATGTCCGAAGAATCCTCATCGGTTATGGGAGCTCTATCAACATAATCTTCAAGTCGGACTGCAACCAAATGAAACTTGAGACCAAAGACTTGAAGCCCTTCCATGCCACTGTTCATGGCTTCAACGACTCCTCAACCTGCCAGTACGAATGGTAGACCTAACCATTGAGATCGGAGTTGGGGATCGAAGCAGAATCCGGATCCTCACGTTTGTAGTCATCAACGTCATCTCTCTTTACAACGTCTTTCTCGGACACCCTTTCCATGTAAAATTGAGAGTTTGCGTGGCACTTTGGTCCCTTATCATGAAATTTCCAACCAAGAATGGGATCAGAACCGTCAAGGGCAATCAAGCCATAATAAGAGCTTATTACCTTATTGGATGGAAGGACGCTATTAAAAGGAGAAAGGGAATAGCGTAGAGCTTCCCCTCTACGCCAAAAGTGCCAATGCATAGCAACCACTAGAGTCTTGGTCCTGGCCTAGATGTCACTGATGTCTTTCTGACATTCTCGATCCAAGGGAAGACGAAGAGCCTGATTTTGAAAGGGCTACCCCGGTGGAATCAACTATCGACATTCCAATCAACCTTGTCGATCCGACAAGTGTCTTGAAGATTGGATCGCAACTTCACCCTGCAATAAAGGAAGAGCTCATGGACTTCTTAAGGGCCAACCTCAATGTATTTGCTTGGACCCACTCAAATATATGTGGCATCGACCTAGGAATCGCTTGTCACCTGCTTAGTATCAACTCGAAACATCTTCCAGTTAAACCGAAGCGTCAAATTTTGGGAATTAAAAGATCGACCATTACTTTATTTGCGACGCCCTCTACCCTACATGAGTCTCCAGCCCAGTCTTGGTCAATAAAGAAAATAACAAGTGGTGAACGTGCGTCAACTACTCAGATTTGAAAAAAGCCTGGCAAAGGACAACTTCCCACTTTAGAAGATCGATCAGCTAGTTGATTCAACTACCGGCTACCAGTTTCTCTCCTTCATGGATGCATACTCAGGATACGATCAAATTCCAATGTACCTTCCAGATCAAGGGCACACTTCCTTCATCACTGACCTTGGGCTCTACTGGTATGTTGTCATGCCTTTTGGTCTCAAGAATGCTAGAGCTACCTATCAACGACTGGTCAACCGCATGTTTAAAACCAGATCGAGAGATCCATGAAGGTCTATGTAGACGATATGCTCGTGAAAATGAGAGTGTCAAATGACCAAGTCAATGACCTCACATAAATGTTCGATGTCCTTCGTAAATATGGCATGAAACTCAATCCCTTGAAATGCTCTTTGGCGTTGCATTGGGAAAATTTCTGGGTTTCATCGTCAACTCACGGGGAATCAAAGCCAATCCATAAAAATCCAAGCTATCCAAGATATCCAAGCCCCTCAGAGCATCAAAGATGTTCAAAGCTTAAACAGGAAAGTGGCCGCCTTAAGCCAGTTCATCTCAAAAGCTACTGACAAATGCATTCACTTTTTCGACTTGCTTAGAAAAGGGAAGAGCAACTTCATGTGGACACCGGAGTGCCTTATTGCATTCCAGGACCTCTTTAATCACTTAGAGTGACCACCTATCTTGTCCAAACCCATAGATCATGAAAACTTATACATCTATTTGGCTATTTCTATACAGGCAATTTTCTTGATGCTTGTGCGCGAAGAAGACCGTGTCTAATAGCCTATTTACAACATCAGCAAAAGGTTGATAGGGGCAGAAAAGAATTATCCAAAACTTGAAAAGCTTGCTTACTACATGTTGATCTCTTCTCGGTGTTAGGGATTGCGAAATGTAGATCTTAAGGCAAAACAAACACTAGAGGGGGTGCATAGTGTTTATGAAGAAGTTATGAAAATCTTAAACTTAAATGATCTACTGTATGAATCACATACACCAGAGATGATCACAAACACAGAAACAGATAAACATAAAATGCAAAAAAGGAAAGAACACACCGGATTTTATACCGGTTCGGATTACTCCTATGTCCAGTCCCACGCAACGCTGGATTGCACAGAATTTTATTATAATCAATATCCAAGTACAATCCCGTGATTTCACGGCTATAAGGTTAACACCGCTCCAAAAACCCTTGATTTCACAGCTATAAGGTTAACACCGCTCCCTTTCCATGATTTCAGGGCTACAAGGAACACACCCTTTCCCAAACAATTTCCAAATGATTACAACAGCCCTATAACTCTTCAATAGCACTTCAATTCAAAGAGTAGTAGATAAATATTGAGAAAAGATAAAGTTTAATATAATTAGAGTAGAAATCGACAAAGTATAAGTGTAGAAATCAAGAAATGATAAGTATTAATGGTGGTATAAAAAGAGGTAAAGATAGAGAAGAAGAATGATTTAAAAGTTCGAAATCATCCCCTATTTATAGCATTTCAATGGTTGCCACATTTCAGAAACGTTACAAATAGTGAACAGACACTTCCTTTGAAAATTGAAACATTGACAGTTTAATGTCGACATAGCCATCTATGTATGTCGACATATGTATAGTTTATTTATTTTTAAACTATTTTTCAAGTGTTTAAACATATATATTATTCTAGAAATTCTTGAATCAAATCTTCGTGATATAAATAAGTATTCTAAAGTGTAAAATCATATGAAATCATAATAATATATTATATAAACATTTTATAAAGTTATAAGGTTTAAAACTATAAAACTATATATCTATATAACTATATAACTATATAAAC
Organism: Allium sativum; assembly: GCA_030737875.1. NCBI lineage: Eukaryota > Viridiplantae > Streptophyta > Magnoliopsida > Asparagales > Amaryllidaceae > Allium > Allium sativum. The sequence continues at coordinate 739,904,021 of CM060916.1, read as the reverse complement.
TTATATATATTAAAACTTTAAACTTATATGTTTGAAATCATATGTAAGATATTTTGAAAATAATTTGAAAATTGAAAATCAGAATTTGAATTTTGAAATCCAGAATTTGAGTTTTGAAATATGAAAATCAGAATTTGAAAAACAGAATTTGAGCCTGGAGTGCTATTCAGAGTCTTACATATAAACTAGAATCTATTACTATATTTTTCTTGAAATCTTGATATCTTGATAACTTGATACTCATGAGTCTTGAATCTCTTCTGAATCCTGAATCTCTTGAAACTCAAACTGTACAGTCTTTATTATTTAAGTCCTATATACAAACCCTTCATACATATATATATATATATATATATATATATATATATATATATTCTAGATAGAGATATTAGTATATGTTTTATGATCAATTAATAATAATTGAAATAAGGTTGTTGTCATCAAAACTCCATTCCCCAACAATCTCCCTTTTTTTATGATGACAACTTTGATTTATAAAATACTCATACATGTTGATACATTTTGATCTGGTCCTTCTATTACTCCCCCTTTCACCATGAATCCTAGATACTCCCCCTTTAACTAAGCCTAACTAATCCTTATTTTATAATTTCTCCCCCTTTGTCATCAACAAAAAGAAATTCTAAATATAGTCTTCCTAAATCTATACCATAAATATCTATAACCTATATCTATCTGTATATTCTAAGATTATAATAATTGATTTTATAATAAAGTATTTAATATACATGGCTCCCCTTAAATTTATGCCTATATTATTCTAAAAACAAATCAATCCAAGTATTATAGTTAATATCTACAATGTTTCAATCCATATATATATATATATATATATATATATATAAGTTTTCAATCCAAACCAAACAATATTTACAAACAAATTCAAATTGATTCAAATCAAACCAATCAAACAAATCATACCAAATAATTCAAATCGAACATCTATTGGTATTTCCACCCATCCGTCTCCTCCAATGATTTGATCCTTCTTGATGATCTCCCAATCCTCATCTTCTTTTGTGGGTGGTGCTTTAGCGAGATTGTTGTCTTTGTCTCTGGGAAGAGAGGATATTAGCCAACAGATGGCATCAAAGTGCTTCTCTTGATGTTCTACCATCTTTATTTGAGTTAATTCGAGATGACGCTGATTATGTAGTATTATGGATATGATATTCTTGAATGAATTTAAAGTTTCTTCAAGATTCTCACTCAAATTATGAACGGGATTTTTCATAATTTGATATTTTAGATAAGAATTGATTAGATAAGAAGGAGAAATGATAGATTAAATTTTTCTGGAAGAAATAAATTTATATAAGATCTGGAATTCGTTGGAATTGAATAGACATTAGTTGGTTATTTAAATTTTAAATTTTTGAACAAATTTGAAAAACTGGCAGTTATATGTCGACATAAGGAAAAATGTACGTCGACATACTTTAGTGATTTTTTTTGGAAAATTTAAATTTTTAGTTATTTCTTATTATATTATTTTAATTTATTTTATTCTAATGTGTTTTTACAATAAATTAAAGATTGTTTTGACAGAAATAAGGACCATTCATTACTACTTGAAAGCAAATACATTCAACTAATACAAGATACTAAATACGAGATTCGAAAACAAATACAAGCAAATACGAAAGATAATATAAACTTGATAAGCTTATATTTCAGCAGATGACGAGGAGGAAGATGATATTCCAAGTTTTCTTCCTATTTTTCCAATGATATTAGACATATGGGTAAGAGTCTTTTTTATTTTCTTTTGGTTCTTGGCTAATTTTGCTTGATTTTGGACAAGCATTTCTTTGGAAATGGTTCTAGTATTATATGGACACTCTGTACTTTCCAGAGAATTTTCTTCTTCTTCTTTGATATCCATAGGATATTGTTGTTGTTGCATACGAGCTTGTTTGTCTTCAAATGTTTCATAAGGCTTAAAGGTAAGTGGAATTTGCATAAGATGTATATTTGACAAGTCAAACACCTTTCTTGACACAAATTCTTCTCCTTTGAGAACCACTCCAAAATATTTAAAAATCCGAGTAAGATAAACTCCTAATAAAGAGTGTTTTCTCTTGTGGACATATCTTTGGGCTTAAATTCTTTCAAAATCATATCAGCCCAATTGATGTCATAAACACCAATAATAGAAAAGAGTGCTTTTTGAACTTTGAGGGTAGGGTTGTTGAAATTTCCGGAACGAGGAGTGATTGTATGTTGAAGGAGGAGGTTGACGATTCTTGCTTTTGGGCGGAAAAAGCGATTTTTGAATTCCAAATGAGCATCGCTTTCAAATATGTGATGAAAGGTTTCCAAATCCGTTTCATAAATTTCGAACTCCAAAAAATCCGATCCCGTACTCTTACAATTCAAGATATTACCCAAAATTTCACAATCTAAAAAGATTCGAGCGACTTTTACGCTAGTCCATACTTGATTTTCATCTCCTTCGTAAAAGCCATAATTTAAATTTGGATAGAACATTTTGACTACATTAGGATAACATACTTCATTGTTATCCCGTGAATCTATTAGACTCAAAACTCCATTTTTTCGAAAAGAGAATAAAGATAGAAAATCTTCAAAGACAGCAAAGGCACCCGTATTGACTTTTCCATTTGCTAGGTATTCAACATAGGTATTTTTTGCTTCTCTATCATTGTAGAAATATCCTTTGATGGTTTTGGATAATCTCATTGTTTGGGGTGTGCTTGAGGAAGCCATTAAAGAGTCATTTTTGAAGATTATAGATATGTAGAAAGTTGTTTGAATTTTTAATGAGAGGTAGAGAAAATAGGATTAAATAAATAAAGAAACAGAGGTTGAGTGGACATAACTTTTCAGATATTGAAGACACCTTTTTAGACCTTAGAAGTTGGTGAAAAGTTGGAGAGAAGTTTGAAAGTTTAAACTTTTGAAATCCAAAATTTGAATTTCATTTACAGATTTATATGTCGACATGTCTATTTATGTATGTCGACATACAAGTTAAATTTCAAAGGACATGTTGTTTTGACTTTTGGTTTTATTATATCAATGTTTTATATTTTAGATTTATTATTTTCTAAAATAATAATAATCCTAACAAACATCTAAAATTATTTTATTATTATATTTATTATTATTTTGAATTCCAAATTTCAAATTTGAATTTTAAAGTTCAAGATTGAATTTTAATTTTAATTTTAATTTCAAATTCAAACAAAGCAAACAAAACATCCATTCATCTAAATAAATACATATTAAAAATTAATTAAGGTGTACCTGGTTTTTAGATTCATTTCTTTAATATTTTATGAATTCTGAATCGTTGTGAAACACATATTTGAATTTTCAATTTATGGCTCTTCATCACTTGATGATGAATCTGAATCATTTAAAGTTGCTGCATACGCCCTCTTTCTTTTCTTTGACGAACTACTATTGTATGTCTGTTGGTTTGATTTATCTGGATATGGACACATTCTTCTTATATGATCTGGTTTGTTGCAGTTATAACATCGATCATCATTTCTTCCCAAACTCCCTTGATCATTTCTCTGAAAATTATTTTTCCTTTTATATCCTAGAAATTTTCTAAAATTCCTTGTCATTAAAGCAATTTCTTCATTGTCTTCACTACTTGAATCAAAACCATTTATTGTTGCTTTGAATGCTATAGATTTCTTTTATATGGGCTTATTCTCCCTTCTTTTCTGTAATTGAACTTCAAACGACATCAAATTCCCAATTAATTCCTCAATCTTCATTTCACTGACATTATTGGCTTCTTCAATTCCAATGTTTTCTGATCCTATTCTAGAGGTAATGAACTAGTATATTTCTGACTTGGTCTTCTTCAGAATAAGTTTTCGCGATGCTATTAATGAATGCATAATATTTTGGAATCTGCAATACATATCGGAGGTAGATTTATTCTCATTCATTTTGAATAACTCAAATTGATTAATTAGCATTAATATCTTTGTCTGTTCAACTTTATTGGTTCCTTCATGAGTAAGTTGTAATGTTCTCCATATTTCATAAGCAGAATTAGAAACCGACATTCTTTAAATTCATTTCTATCTAGTGAACAGAATAACATATTCATGGCTTTAGAATTACTTTGTGCAACAGCCTTTTGTTCATTAGTCCATTGTGCAAAATTAGTAGTGGGTTCAACATATTCAGTCTGTGTATTATTCAATGTGTCTAATCCTACAATTGTAAATATATTTTCATTCTGCATGTCCAATATGAATAATTACTGTCATTAAACAGTAGTGGTCTAATAGTGGACTAACCCTCTAGGAAAGAACTATTATTACCAGTGTTGATTGCCATTTAATATTTTCAAAAATCAAATTATGAACTTTTTGAAAACCTGTTCTCTAATACCAATTGTTAGGGATTGCGAAATACGGATCTTAAGGAAAAACAAATATTAGAGAGGGGTGAATAGTGTTTATGAAGAATTTATGAAAATATTAAACTTAAATGATCTACTATATGAATCACACACACTAGAGATGATCACAAACACAGAATCAAACATAAACACAAAAACAGATAAATATAAAATGCAGAAAAGGAAAGAAACACACCAGATTTTATAATAGCTCAGATTACTCCTACGTCCAGTCTCACGCAACGCCGAATTGCGCAGAGTTTTATTATAATCAATATCCAAGTACAACCCCTTGATTTCACGGCTACAAGGTTAACACCGCTCCAAACACCCTTGATTTCACGGCTACAAGGTTAACACCACTCCCTTTCCTTGATTTCAGGGCTACAAGGAACACAACCTTTACCAAACAATTCTCAAATGATTACAACTATTCTATAACCCTTCAATAGCACTTCAATTCAGAGAGTAGTATATTGGGATTTAAAAAAGATGAAGTTTGATATAATTAGAGTAAAAATGGGCAAAGTATAAGTGTAGAAAATAAGAAAATGAGTGTTGGATCTAGATTAACCCTAGAGGGGGTGAATAGGGTTTATTGAATTTAATTCGAGATATTAAAAATATCACAGAACATAGATTACAACACATATAAAAACAGAGAATATAAATGCATAAATAAATAACACAGTTTTTACCCAGCTTCCGCAAACCCAGCCTACTACTGCATTTCTAAGATTTTAACTAGGTATTAAAACAAATTCCGCTTACAAACTCTGTAAACTCGCAAACCCTGCTCCTGTTTAATCCTACGCTCAAAACCCTAGACTGATCTATATCCCCTAGATCATATTTTCCCCTAGCTACAAACCTATATCCAGTAAATCTTAGTTATTACAAACACTAGAAAACTGCTAGTTAGAAACCTTGACTAGATGACCTAGTTTTTACAGAGAAAACTAGAAAACAAATACGACGGTTTTCGAATGAAACTATAAACAAAACAATAACTAAATAAAAAAATTACAAACCCTAGTTTTAAATTTGAAATTGACTTAACCCTCCTTAAGAAATGTTTATCCATAAAAATCAAGCACATATTGACAGATCAAACTCATGAGACGGTCAATGGAAGTAAGTAGGGATCGGTCAATGATATGGGTCGAGCAGTACGAGGCTCGTGCAATGATATGGGTTGAGCAGTACGAGGCTCGTTGTAACACCCCGAAAAACTCTATAACTGTGAAATTAACAAATTAAAGTATAATTAATTTGAAATCAAAGAACTAAGGGAAACGGGATATGCCATTGCGTTCGTCTCGGAAAAATACGCAAAATAGAGTCCGAGTTTTCGAAAAACGGAGTCCGTATGAAGAAGATATGGCCTTCGGAAGTTTCTAATTCAAATTTAAATTCGAATATGGGGCCCAATGGGCCAGGGTAGAAAAACGCCGCCTGACACACCCAGGTCGACTGGGCTGTCGACCTGGTCTAACCAGGTCGACAGGGCTGTCGACAGGGCTGTCGACAGGCATGTCGACCTGGTCCAGACCCAGGTCGAGCCCAGTCTAACCCGGCTGGCCTATTCTCTATGTGGTCGATTTTCTGTGGTCTGCTTTGTCACTAGGGCTAGGTGGCAAGTTTTAATTGGTCTCTCTATCGAATGAATGGCTACGATCAATCCAGGCAACATCAATGGTCCTAATCAGTTCCTAACCTCTATAAAAACAACCCTAGACTAAACCCTAATCTATTCATTCAAAAATAAGAACAAAGCCGCCATGTTGCTGAGGAACGACTAGGAGTAGCCACCAAATTTGGAGAGAGGATTAGGAGGAAAATTCTAAGGCATAAAGCAACTCAATCAAATCAAACCGCGTCTTCAATCCCTAAATTAGAGAATTCATCACACCATTGTAAGTAGAGTATTACTTTGGTATGAATAAACAATTGTGTTGGTTTGTATGCTTGAATTGTGGCAATAAAGTTATTCATATTTGTGCGTTCTTATCAATTTGAAATATTATATACGTTTGGATATTCTTGAATTATGTTATTCATGTTATAAAGAACTACATGCGGTAGTTCTATGCAAGTATACGTTTGGAATATTTCGCAAATTATGTAATCCATGTTGAAGCTACATGTATGTAGTTGATTTAAATTCATGCAAGTTTGGAGTTTTGCTACTATGCCATCATGATGTATATTTTTGTGCATAAATCAATTTGTAAGTAATTAAAACAAGTTTGGTTATTATAATCCATATGAAATTATGTTGAGAATTTGGCATCATGTATTAAGCCATGCTTTTGTACTAGAAAACCTATTTGCAAACTTATGAATATGGCTAGGCTATGAATGATATTTGGCATAATTGAAATCCATGATTAAGTCTATCTTGTTTACAAGAATTATATGATGACATATGTGGTACATAGTTAGGATTAGATTCAAAATCCCTCTTTGCAAGTTTACATGACTAAAGTAAGAATCATGATTTCATGTTGGAAATATTTATGCCATGCTTATATTTGACATTATGCCATGCTTATGTTAGAAAAATTTATGCCATGCTTATGTTTGACATTATGCATAAATAAAAGTATAGGTTCATGTTGTAGTTATGACTATGTGTCAATAATGATACCCAATTTAGACTCTTATCTCAACTACAAGTTCACATGCTTTGATTCATGTCACCTATGCTTTATGACCAAAGTATATGTCACTACTATGCAAGTACACCAGTTTCTATTTTGTATTCCCAACGTCATATTGCAAGTTCATACGCTCACCTTCCCCTTTTTGTGTATGTAATCACGCCATAAGCCTCCCCTTTTCGCATGGCTAAATTGGGCTTTAAAAGGCTAAGCCCAATATATATAATAAACGGACGTGTAAACCGGGGGAAAATAACGTTGGGTTAAAATTACTAATGAATGAAAATATAAAATAGAAGGGCCCAAATTCAAGTATGGGTTGGGCCCATGATTGGTGTAACCTTTACACCATTAACTTAATAATGGGCCGCAAATATTTACATATAAGAAATAAAGAAGAATGACAAGATATGTAAATGTAGAAAATACGATGTGTTTAACCCGAGGTTGGATTGAGTTGTGATGTAAACCTGCCCGGAACCGCCCGGCTGTCCAGTAGTCACAACAATACCTATCCAATGTGGGAGGTTAAACATGGAGCCCAATAAGGACCCGAGGTTAGACTGAGTTGTGGCGTAAGACTGCCCGGAACCAACCGGCAACAGGCAGCCACAACAATACCTGTCTAATGTGAGCGGTTAGGGCCTTAATAAGACAATTAAGGCTGAGTCAGGATTGTTAGGATTAAGTGAACTAAAGACTTAATCAAAATGGAACATGCTAAACTAAACGGACTGGTGGGGTTAGGTTAGGGAAACACTTAACCAACTTAGCATGTTGGCTAGAGATAGAAAACCTAGTAACGGGGGACCCTTTTCAGCAGTAACCCTAGAAGGTGTATCAGGATACCCTGAAACTAGGCAGGGTGGGGCACGATTACTGGGCTGATTGTAAGAGGTCAAAGCGACGGCGGTGGTGTAGCAGTGTAGGTTCTAACGGGGTGCCGGCGTGCACACACTCCGGCGCAGAAAAATAAGGCACTGGACACCAGTAGCATACCTGTGCACTCTAAGGTTGTGTCGGGCCGCCACCGTGGGACTTGATATACCCCATGGTGGGACCAGCATAGGTAACTACAACATCGGGGGCCGTAAGACACATGTAACTATGCGAGTAGGAGCCGATCATCATAGAATGGATCACATCACCCTGATATGGGGTGCCAATTGGAAACTAGTTTATATGGGTTCAGAGATTAATATAGGGTACGATAGTATATTCGACCCTAGACAACTTAACCAAGTTTATAGTGCTTGCCCACTTCTTGTTTATACTTATCATACCCAGTTCTTTATTCATAGACAAAATAGTACTAGACTTACTCAGGCTTTATGTCTGACTCTACTTTTCTTTCGTCTTCTTTCTTCCGTTCCCCCCCCCCCCCAGGTCCACAGGGAGGGAACACAGCAGCTTGACCAACCTTAACATCCAGCTTGAAGAAGAGAAATGTATTGCTTGGACTTTCCTGTTTTGAACTATGGCTTTGGATAATCCACTATGGGGCTTTTGCAGTTTATCTATGTTTTATTTATGCTTCTTTAAATAATGTACTCAAGACAGATTATGAAAGTGTTATGTTATGTTTTTGGAAAGGATATTGTTGTAACACGTATTTGACTTTATGAAATAAAAGTTTGTTGTTCTTCCGCTGTTTACAAATATGTGTTCCTATATCTGTCTTGTATATCTGTGACTTGTACTTATAAACCTCCACCAAAATTAGGGCATTCCCGTTGAGAGTGACCCTAACGGAGGTGGGGTGTTTCACTTGGTATCAGAGCATAGGTTTACCAGATAAGATAAAAAGTTTTGAAAATTATTTTCAAAAAGGAAATTTAAAGAAGCATTTTTAAAAGATAAAATATTATTTTATTTTAAAAAGGCAAAGTCCACTCCCCAAAGCCATAGGTACTATCTCTTATCCTTCGTTTTGAATCTATCCTTTTTGTTTCAGCATGTCCGAAGATCTTAACTTGCCAGAAGGGGTGCCAATACCTGGTTGGTTTAGACGGTTCTTAGAAGCAAGGGCCGCTCAGCCAGGTCCTACCGTTCCTCCTCCCCCAGCTGCAGGAAATCATCCAGCTGCAGCGGCACCTTTTCCTCCACCTCCTCCTCGGGGAAACACGTTTGCTAAGATATGTAAAGATTTTAAAGCTATGGGAGGAAGGGATTTCCATGGAACTGAGTCCTTCATGGCAGCTAGAAATTGGCTGAAAGAAACGGAGGACCTATTCATCATCTTTGAGGTAGAAGATAGACAAAAAGTACAATTGGCAGTGTGGCTATTGAAGGGCGAGGCTTCCTACTGGTGGGAAGTCACTAATGCTGAAAGACCAGTGGAGACATGGGAGGACTTTAGGGCAAGGTTTGAGACTAAATTTCTCTCAGATGCAGAAAGAAGTTTGCAGTTAGAAAAATTCTTATTTCTTAAGCAAGGGGACAAGACAGTCAGAGAGTATGTGAATCAATTCGATGAGCTGGCTAGGTTTGGGCTTGACCTAGTCAACATCCCACACAAGAAGGCTCTCCGTTTCGTCAAAGGGTTGAATGAGCCATTACACAGTTTGGCCATGACCCATATACCCATGGGAGCCACGTATGAAAGATTGGTGCAAATGGCATTGCTGAATGAAGAAGATAAGGGCAAGAAGAAAGAGGGTTTGCAGCCTAAGAAGACAGACTTTAAGAAGGGCGGGAAAGGCAACAAAGATAAGAGGAAGTGCAATTTCTGTGGCAAAGTGGGGCACTTAGTAAAGGACTGCCGGAAAAAGAAGGCCAAGGAGAATGGTGGGTGCTTTTCTTGCGGTGAGACAGGCCACAGGGCTAAGGACTGCCCAAAGAAACGAGGACAGGGGCAGAGGGCTGGATCCACCCCAGGGGCACAGGTTCATGTGCTAGAAGCGCCACCTCTGCAACAGCGAGGTATAAATACTTCTGTAGAAAGTGTAGTTTATCTTTATGATCACCCCGTTCGCACTTTATTTGATTCTGGCGCATCACACTCCTTTATCTCGTCTGCTTTAGTAGAATCTCTGCACCTAAAAACTAGTATGGTAGAGGACCCCTTAATTGTTTCAAACCCAATTGGGGGCCCAGCTCATTTGTCTATGATCTGTTTGGAATTGAAAATTTCCATTCTAAGCGTAGAATTTCAATGTAGTGCCTTTGTTTTGGGCTTTTCGGGGTATGGTTTGATTTTGGGCATGGATTGGCTATCCAGTAATGGGGCCATCCTTGATTGTGAGAAAAGGGTTGTTAGGCTCCTAACCCAGCTCGGTAATACTTTGGAAATTTCTTGTAATCCCTCGTATGCGGTTATGCTTAGTTATCTTGAATCGCTAGATGCCTCTGTTGAAAATTTGAAATCAGTTAGAGTGGTCCGGGAATATCCGGATGTCTTCGAAGAGGTGAAGGGCTTGCCTCCGAAGCGGGAAATAGATTTCCGCATATATCTTGTAGATAATGCAAAGCCCGTTGCGTTGCCCGTTAGACATATGGCTCCACGAGAAAGGAAAGAGCTCAGTAAACAGATTAAAGAGCTTCTAGAAAAGGGGTTCATTAGGAGGAGCATTTCAGAATGGGGCGCTCCAGTGGTGTTCGCTACAAAGGCGGATGGATCACTCCGTCTATGTGTTGACTATAGGGAGCTCAACAAGCTAACGAAAAAAAATAGGCACCCTCTCCCTAGAATTGACGATTTATTTGACCAGCTTGTAGGAGCGTCTGTTTTCTCCCAACTCGATTTAGCAACCGGTTTTCATCAGCTTAGGGTGGCTGAAGATAGCATCGATAAAACGGCATTCAGAACCCCAGACGGTTTCTTTGAATGGCTTGTCATGCCTTTCGGCTTGACAAATGCACCTGCTTACTTCGTGGACCTGATGAGTAGGGTATTTAGAGATTTCCTCAACAAATTCGTAGTGGTCTTCGTAGATGATATCCTTATCTTCTCAAAGAGTGAAGAGGAACATGCTCAACACTTAAGGGCAATCATGGAAACTTTGCGAGTCCATCAACTAAAAGCCAAGTTCTCCAAATGCCACTTTTGGAGAGAAGAGGTGAGGTTCCTTGGGCACATAGTATCCAAACAAGGGTTAGCAGTGGACCCTGCTAAGGTAGTGGCGGTACAAGATTGGAAGACACCAAGGAATGCGACTGAGGTCCGAAGCTTCCTAGGACTAGCAGGTTTCTATCGAAAGTTTATAAGGGATTTTACGAAAATCTCAGCTCCGCTCACAAAATTGACTAAGAAGAATCCAGTGTTCAATTGGGATTTGGATTGCGAGTTTGCTTTCCAACGACTGAAGAGGGCTCTCACAACAGCCCCAGTTTTGACGCTGCCAGATGGGAGCAAGATGTTCACTGTTTATACGGATGCATGTGGGACAGGGCTAGGCGCCGTCTTAATGCAAGAAGGAAGGGTAGTAGCTTATGGCGGGAGGCAGTTGAAAGCGCATGAAAAGAACTACCCAACCCACGATCTTGAGTTAGCCGCAATCGTCTTTGCACTCAAGTCTTGGCGACACTATCTCCTAGGTGAGAAGTTCGAACTTTACACTGACCATAAATCGTTGAAATATCTTTTCTCGCAGAAGGATCTTAACTTGAGGCAACAAAGATGGATGGAGTTTCTTGCCTCGTACGATTTCGAAATCTCCTACACTCCGGGCAAAGGCAACGTAGTGGCAGACGCGTTGAGCCGAAAGAAATTGACCCTAAGCCCGTTGTTTGTTGAAAGACAAAGCCTAGAGTTTATAGCCAGCTTCGACTTTAGGCCTTCCTCCGATTTCGTACCAGGCCTGCTTGCATCTCTCGAAGTGCGCCCAACTTTAGTAGATTCAGTAGGGGCAGCACAACGCGAAGACCCTCAGCTTGTGGAAATGATTGATAGGCTAATTAGGGGTGAGACTTCAAGTCACCTCAACAGATACTCCATTGACGATAAGGGTTTGCTAAGGCGAGACGGAAGACTATGCGTCCCGCAGGCAAAAGATTTAATAAAGAAGGTTCTCGAGGAAGCACATCACTCCAAGATGACGATACACCCAGGCGGAGATAAAATGTACAAAGACATAAAAAGGACTTTCTTCTGGAACGGCATGAAAAAGGACGTGGCAGAATTCGTTTCTAAGTGTATGGTGTGCCAACAGGTTAAGGCGGAACAGAAAAAGCCTGGCGGACTACTACATCCTCTAGAGGTCCCGCAGTGGAAGTGGGATAGCATCTCAATGGACTTCATCGATGGGCTGCCTAGGTCTAGGAGAGGCAACACTAGCATTTGGGTAATAGTGGATAGGCTTACTAAAAGCGCCCACTTTTTACCTGTCAAAAGTAAAAGAACTGCCTCATCCCTAGCATCACTTTACCTCAGGGAAATCGTTCGACTCCATGGAATACCATCTAGCATTGTTAGTGACCGAGACCCCATCTTCACCAGTGAGTTTTGGCGGAGTCTGCAAGAAGCAGTAGGAACGCAGTTATGCTTGAGCACAGCCTATCATCCCCAAACCGACGACCAAACAGAGAGAGTGAACAGAGTTTTGGAAGACCTTTTAAGGCTATGCGTCCTCGACTTCGGAGGGACATGGGAAGACCACCTTCCTTTGGTGGAATTTGCCTACAACAACAGCTATCAAGCAACCATCGGAATGGCGCCCTTCGAAGCTTTATATGGAAGACCGTGCCGATCGCCCACTTGTTGGTGGGAGTCCACGGATAAGCTCATACTTGGACCAGACATGATCCGAGAGACCTCAGAGAAAGTAGACTTAATACGAAGAAGGATGAAGACGGCCCAAGACAGACAAAAGTCCTATGCCGACAAGAGGAGGACCGACCTTGAATTTGAGGTTGGAGACAGAGTTTTTCTCAAGGTATCACCGCTAAGGAACGTTGTTCGTTTTGGAACCACAGGAAAACTGGCACCAAGGTTCGTAGGGCCATTCCCTATTATCGAGAAAATTGGGAAAATGGCCTATAGATTAGAGCTACCCGAGAAGTTGGCTGGAGTCCACAACGTTTTTCACGTTTCACATCTCCGAAAATGTCTACATGAGTCAGCTGAAGTGGTAGAGCCAAATATCCTCGAAGAGGCCGAAGTGGAACGCGAAGCAACCATAAGAAAAGTTCCAACCCGCATATTAGGAACGGAAATGAAGAAGCTACGCAACCGCGAAGTCAAGCTCGTCAAAGTTCAGTGAAGCGACGTCGAGGAAGACGCGACTTGGGAAACTGAAGCTAGAATACGTACTGCCTACCCTTTTCTGTTCGAGGGTACATCCTTGATCTTTCTTTTTCCTTAAGTTGCGCTTTTATCTATCTTTTTAGGTATATTTCCTCGACCTTATCTTTTAGGTAGAAACCCTTTGGATGGAAACATGTAGTTGAAACATGTTATGGATGATGGTTGCAAGTGGTTGCAAGTGATTGCTAGTGGTTGCTCGTGGTTGCATATACACACACAATCTAGGTTTTAGATCGGCTCAGTCACTTCATATTGCATATGCATATATGTTTACATTCGTATATGGTTGAACTTTAATGTGTTGTCATATGGATGTCGCATCTGTATTGAATGATTGTGCACTCATGTAGAATCAAGAATAGGAAAATTTGCATACATAATGGATTCATGGCACTTACATAATTCGCATTAAGGAGGTCAACTGAATCAGTAGACCGCCTGATTTTGCATTAGATAAGTTCATATACACACACGCTTCGCATATGATCATGAAGCATTAGAAGTCTTTTAAGGACAATGGATGCTCGTGTTTGATGGATGAGTAGATGGATGATTGGATGTTAGGATATACATTCCTCCTAACTTGAAGATTTCGGGGACGAAATCCTTTTAAGTGGGGGAGAATGTAACACCCCGAAAAACTTTATAACTGTGAAATTAACAAATTAAAGTATAATTAATTTGAAATCAAATAACTAAGGGAAACGGGATACGCCATTGCGTTCGTCTCGGAAAAATAAGCAAAATAGAGTCCGAGTTTTCGAAAAACGGAGTCCGTATGAAGAAGATATGGCCTTCGGAAGTTTCTAATTCAAATTTAAATTCGAATATGGGGCCCAATGGGCCAGGGTAGAAAAACGCCGCCTGACACACCCAGGTCGACTGGGCTGTCGACCTGGTCTAACCAGGTCGACAGGGCTGTCGACAGGGCTGTCGACAGGCATGTCGACCTGGTCCAGACCCAGGTCGAGCCCAGTCTAACCCGGCTGGCCTATTCTCTATGTGGTCGATTTTCTGTGGTCTGCTTTGTCACTAGGGCTAGGTGGCAAGTTTTAATTGGTCTCTCTATCGAATGAATGGCTACGATCAATCCAGGCAACATCAATGGTCCTAATCAGTTCCTAACCTCTATAAAAACAACCCTAGACTAAACCCTAATCTATTCATTCAAAAATAAGAACAAAGCCGCCATGTTGCTGAGGAACGACTAGGAGTAGCCACCAAATTTGGAGAGAGGATTAGGAGGAAAATTCTAAGGCATAAAGCAACTCAATCAAATCAAACCGCGTCTTCAATCCCTAAATTAGAGAATTCATCACACCATTGTAAGTAGAGTATTACTTTGGTATGAATAAACAATTGTGTTGGTTTGTATGCTTGAATTGTTGCAATAAAGTTATTCATATTTGTGTGTTCTTATCAATTTGAAATATTATATACGTTTGGATATTCTTGAATTATGTTATTCATGTTATAAAGAACTACATGCGGTAGTTCTATGCAAGTATACGTTTGGAATATTTCGCAAATTATGTAATCCATGTTGAAGCTACATGTATGTAGTTGATTTAAATTCATGCAAGTTTGGGGTTTTGCTACTATGCCATCATGATGTATATTTTTGTGCATAAATCAATTTGTAAGTAATTAAAACAAGTTTGGTTATTATAATCCATATGAAATTATGTTGAGAATTTGGCATCATGTATTAAGCCATGCTTTTGTACTAGAAAACCTATTTGCAAACTTATGAATATGGCTAGGCTATGAATGATATTTGGCATAATTGAAATCCATGATTAAGTCTATCTTGTTTACAAGAATTATATGATGACATATGTGGTACATAGTTAGGATTAGATTCAAAATCCCTCTTTGCAAGTTTACTTGACTAAAGTAAGAATCATGATTTCATGTTGGAAATATTTATGCCATGCTTATGTTTGACATTATGCCATGCTTATGTTAGAAAAATTTATGCCATGCTTATGTTTGACATTATGCATAAATAAAAGTATAGGTTCATGTTGTAGTTATGACTATGTGTCAATAATGATACCCAATTTAGACTCTTATCTCAACTACAAGTTCACATGCTTTGATTCATGTCACCTATGCTTTATGACCAAAGTATATGTCACTACTATGCAAGTACACCAGTTTCTATTTTGTATTCCCAACGTCATATTGCAAGTTCATACGCTCACCTTCCCCTTTTTGTGTATGTAATCACGCCATAAGCCTCCCCTTTTCGCATGGCTAAATTGGGCTTTAAAAGGCTAAGCCCAATATATATAATAAACGGACGTGTAAACCGGGGGAAAATAACGTTGGGTTAAAATTACTAATGAATGAAAATATAAAATAGAAGGGCCCAAATTCAAGTATGGGTTGGGCCCATGATTGGTGTAACCTTTACACCATTAACTTAATAATGGGCCGCAAATATTTACATATAAGAAATAAAGAAGAATGACAAGATATGTAAATGTAGAAAATACGATGTGTTTAACCCGAGGTTGGATTGAGTTGTGATGTAAACCTGCCCGGAACCGCCCGGCTGTCCAGTAGTCACAACAATACCTATCCAATGTGGGAGGTTAAACATGGAGCCCAATAAGGACCCGAGGTTAGACTGAGTTGTGGCGTAAGACTGCCCGGAACCAACCGGCAACAGGCAGCCACAACAATACCTGTCTAATGTGAGAGGTCAGGGCCTTAATAAGACAATTAAGGCTGAGTCAGGATTGTTAGGATTAAGTGAACTAAAGACTTAATCAAAATGGAACATGCTAAACTAAACGGACTGGTGGGGTTAGGTTAGGGAAACACTTAACCAACTTAGCATGTTGGCTAGAGATAGAAAACCTAGTAACGAGGGACCCTTTTCAGCAGTAACCCTAGAAGGTGTATCAGGATACCCTGAAACTAGGCAGGGTGGGGCACGATTACTGGGCTGATTGTAAGAGGTCAAAGCGACGGCGGTGGTGTAGCAGTGTAGGTTCTAACGGGGTACGGGCGTGCACACACTCCGGCGCAGAAAAATAAGGCACTGGACACCAGTAGCATACCTGTGCACTCTAAGGTTGTGTCGGGCCGCCACCATGGGACTTGATACACCCCATGGTGGGACCAGCATAGGTAACTACAACATCGGGGGCCGTAAGACACATGTAACTATGCGAGTAGGAGCCGATCATCATAGAATGGATCACATCACCCTGATATGGGGTGCCAATTGGAAACTAGTTTATATGGGTTCAGAGATTAATATAGGGTACGATAGTATATTCGACCCTAGACAACTTAACCAAGTTTATAGTGCTTGCCCACTTCTTGTTTATACTTATCATACCCAGTTCTTTATTCATAGACAAAATAGTACTAGACTTACTCAGGCTTTATGTCTGACTCTACTTTTCTTTCGTCTTCTTTCTTCCGTCCCCCCCCCCCAGGTCCACAGGGAGGGAACACAGCAGCTTGACCAACCTTAACATCCAGCTTGAAGAAGAGAAATGTATTGCTTGGACTTTCCTGTTTTGAGCTATGGCTTTGGATAATCCACTATGGGGCTTTTGCAGTTTATCTATGTTTTATTTATGCTTCTTTAAATAATGTACTCAAGACAGATTATGAAAGTGTTATGTTATGTTTTTGGAAAGGATATTGTTGTAACACGTATTTGACTTTATGAAATAAAAGTTTGTTGTTCTTCCGCTGTTTACAAATATGTGTTCCTATATCTGTCTTGTATATCTGTGACTTGTACTTATAAACCTCCACCAAAATTAGGGCATTCCCGTTGGGAGTGACCCTAACGGAGGTGGGGTGTTTCACTCGTGCAATGATATTGGTTAAGCACTCAGGCTTGGTCAGGCGGTCTTCTGGGTCGAACACCCTTTGGTCGGTCGTGCAACACACATATGGCTCGCGCGCCCAAGGGTCGAACGTCATAGCGGTCGATCATCCATGAGGGTCGAACATCTTCAAGTTCGGTCAAGCATAATGGCATGAGCATCTTCAGGGTTGGTCGAGCATGAGTAAGGGTCGAGCAGGACAGCTGGTTACTGTTGTCGACAACTAACAGTGGCATTTCTGTAATTATTTGCATGTTCGACCCACAGCCTTTACATACAAATCTCAGCTCAACACTTCATTCCAACTTCTCCTATAGATAGACCACGGGTTCATACTTTGAGGGACTCCCCGAAGGGCTGCCAAATTTCTTTCTCTCTTATTTCAAGTGAATCCAACATTGTTTAGCATCTCTAAGCAAAGATCTAGAGCTTAATCCGCAATGGAATCCATCAAACTTGATCAAGTGTTCTAAAGATTGAAGATCTTCCTTTATATCCCTTGCATTTGGATGGACTTGCTCTTTTCCTCGATGATTTGCAAAGATTAAAGTGAATTTCGATTATAAAAGAAGCAATGAATGTGCTTAGAGATGGATCTAGGCTTGTAACTCTTAAGTTCATAATGAAAACCATTGCCAAAGTGAACGTTGATCTATTTTAGATCGAACCACTATAAAAATATTTGTGCATTTACCTTTTTGTTGTGATTGTGGTCTCCTTTCTTACCGATTGGTGAAGCCTTCGTGACACCTTTGGTGTTTGAACTAATTTCGGTTTAAACATTTGGTGTCCACCGTAGGGCCGCGTTCGCATCTCCTTCCTTCACACCTCTCTCAAGCTCAAAAGCCTCACCTTGAAGTACTAAGTCTGCTCCTATTGTAGATCCGCTAGATCTAAGATCCAGGCAAATCAACAAACTTCTTCCTAAGTTCAAGGCCTTGTCTAAATTATGGGTAGACCGAAGAAAGTCACTAATAAGACTGTCAAAGAGACCGACAACCTCACCAACAATGCTACGCGCCTGCCAACCACTTTGAAGTTGGTGAATCTTCTAGAGCTGGAACGGGTGTAATAAGGAAAGAGTTGGATGAAGTTGTTGCGGGTCTAACAAGTCAAATGGATATGCTTTCGAAGTCTCAATCAAGCAGGCCGACTTAACTCGTTAATCAGATGGGTGCTCACAAGCTTTAATGGTTCAAGTATGCACACCAGATGATCACCTCTCAACCTGAAAACTTTTCGATGGCTAAATTGCATGATCACAAGCCCATGGCGTATGATTTACCTTCATGTTACCTATTCCAACTCAGATCACGTCGCACGAAACCACGTGCGAACTTGTGATTGCATACGCAATTATGACCCGATAACGAACAGTCTGCACTTCAATGCAATTGGGAGTCGACGACTAACATCTAATGTCTTTAATCTACAGGAATTAGATGCCTTGGACAGGTTCTAACCCAAGCGGCGAGATTCAAGAGAGTCAAAGCCCTTAACAATGCCGGAATCCTAAACCTGTACCAATATATTTCAATAAAGCTTCTCAATCACTCCAAAGCGATTCATTCCTGGCATACACCTCAAGGGAAAGGTCACGACCAATCACAAAGCGTGGCATGGAGAACTTTCTGTCCATCGCCAGACTTGTCTTACTTTAAAGCATGTCCTGTTAACACAAGACATACTTTGAGGGGGGGAAATGTTAAACGGCCTTTTGGTCTGGTTCCCAAAAGTACGCAGGGCACGCTCGACTCAATATATCACGTGATACTACAACCCAGAAGTGTTGCCAACACCATCAGGGTTCTAGTACCAGAAGACTCGAGATGGGACACTAGCAGAATGTCACATCCCTTGGGTCCGACATCCGTCAGCATCCATCCGCAATCGAGCCAAAGGTGAGTCGTGCTCCGAGCCGAAGGTGAGCTGTCAAGCAGGTTCAGGCGCAACACTGATGGGGGTCCGGGGACCCACAGTCACGGCGGAGATCGACCTAACCGGTTAGGTCGAACCAGTGGGCACCGCCCAATTCATCCGATTTCTGCCAACAAGTGTGTTGCCTAAAATTACTAGATCGACTCAAAGTCAGAAGTTCTGTGAACCTCGCTGTTGCTCCATACATCGCCAAACCAAGACCTCGAACACCAAAGAGTTGCGAGTCCAAATCTTGAACCCCTAGCCCACA
Source organism: Allium sativum (assembly GCA_030737875.1). NCBI lineage: Eukaryota > Viridiplantae > Streptophyta > Magnoliopsida > Asparagales > Amaryllidaceae > Allium > Allium sativum. Next base: position 739,884,655 of record CM060916.1, on the reverse strand, counting down.
TTTATATATGACCTTTGTACCCCTCCGGGTTCGAAATTCGTACCCACCGGGGTATGAATTTCTTAGGGGTACAAAATTCATACCTCTCGGGGTTCGAAATTCGTACCCCTCGAAGAGAGGGGTATGAAGTCTATTCGAGCACGTGCTAGGGGGTCGAAATTCTAGAGGTCGGCCACAGGGGGTTCGAAATTCCTGGTGTGGCCCCCTATTTCTGCCTACGCCTACCTAACCTCTCCACTATAAATACCCCCTCACTTCCAACATTCAAGAGGTTGGCCTAAGCTCTCTCTACCAATCTTTAATGGCTTCCATCTTCTTCTCCAAGGCATCCTAGGCACCTCCCTTCAATATACAAGGGAGAAGATAGACATGCTTAGACCCATGAGCATACTCATGAAGGTTAAAGCATGCTTTTGGACATTAATCTACCTTTAGACCGCATGAAGCTCTAAAACACCATTAATGATCACCACCTTATTCTCCATGGCCATTGGACATGGCATGGGTCTCTAAAAGAAGAATAAGATGGCCCCGGCTCCGCCTCCTTCGGACCCCGAGCCTCGACTCCGCCTTTTTCGGACCCCGGGCCTCGACTCTGCCTCCCTCAGACACTGAGCCTCGACTCCACGTTCTTTGGACCCCGAGTCTCGACTCCGCCTCCTTCGGACCCCGAACTTCGACCTCGGACACCAAGCCTCAACTCCGGCTCCCTCCTACCTAAGCCTCGACTCTGCCTCCCTCAGACACTGAGCCTCGACTCCGCCTCCTTCTAACCCCAAGCTTCAACTTTGCCTCCTTCGGACCTCGAGCCTCGACTCCACCTCACTCGGACCCCTCGGCCTCGACTCCGTTTCCCTCGGATCCTTCAACCGTGCATCAAAAACGACAACTCTTGCTCAACAAGGAAGCTCGACGGCAAGGAAGCTCGACAGCAAGGAAGCTCGAAGATATTATTAGTCATCATAGCTTCTTGTATTGATCTTATTGTACTTTTTCGTAAAAGAATAAAATCAGTACAACCTTCAAAGTGAATAGGCCCTAACAGGCCGAACCACTATAAATAACTGTGTCCTTTACTTTTCTGTACATCATTATTGCATCTCTTATGGTTCTCCGCTTTGGACATAAAAGTTTCAAAATTTTGGAACTCTCGGATGTTGACGACAATTTTATGCATCAATACATGGCAATGGCAGTTCTATGTGGAATGTATCGTTGTTATACAGAGATCCGTACATCGATCCGGCGTAGGATGAGGGACTGTGTATATTTCTATGGCGTTACGGTGGAGACCGTGCGAGTGGGGTACCATGGGGTGATGGTAGGGGTAGCAACATATATACTGTATTAGGTTAATCCACTAGGAAGTAGATGGGTACGACGTGTGTGTAAGCCTTGAGTGTTGTTAACCCAAGTAAACTAATAAATAAGAAATTATAACTGAATGGTATATGTAGGGTTATCCAAAATGTGTTGTTTAAATCCAGTCACCAGAACTTGTGGTCTGATCCCTTCTCATAACATACTCACAGGTTATATTTGTGGCAGAGATAAGATAACTTCGGATACTGGTTACACAGTATTATTATCTAGGTAAGGCTATATTTTTATTATATTATATTATATCTATTCCGTAGAGATGTTTTCTGAGCTCTGATATATTTTATATCTCTTTCTTTTCTGCAGGATACCAGACATACCAACACGAGTTTCGATAGATTAGAATTTTGAAACAAAAATTGTCTGTCGGAATTCGAGTTGTTATAATTTTGCTTTGAATTGGTTCTTCCTTATTATCCCTAGAACTTGTCTTAAGTGATTTTCATGCTCGTTATGGTCTTTTGAAAATATAAGGATATCATCTATAAAGACTACCACAATCTTATTTAGAATGCCCCTAAACACTCTGCTCATAAGGTCAACAAAGATGGCGAGTGCGTTCTCAATCCAGAGGGGATAACTTCACTTTGGAACAATTCATCTATCGTCCTAAATGCATTTTGTCCTTACTGTCCCTTGTAATTCTTAACTGGTGAAATCAACCGGTGAGATCTAATTGGGAAAATACTTGGGCTCCTCCCAAGTGGTCAAAAAGATCATCGATTCTAGGTAAGGGGTACTTATTCTTCTTGGTCAACTTATTAAGTTCCCTATAATCCACACAAAGTCTTAAAGATCCATCTGCTTTGGTGGAAAACACATCGGGTGCACCCCATTCTGAGGTACTTCGCCGAATGAAACCTTTCTATAGTAATTTTGAAATCTGCTTATCCAATTCCCTGCTTTCCTTAGGCGCTATATGCCTCTAGGGTACTGGTCTAGCATCCTTCTCTAGGTCAATACAAAAAGAGATTTCTCTGTGGGGTGAAAGTCCAGTGACCTCCTCAAAGACATCCAAGAACTCACATCCTATAGGGACCGAAGATGGTCCTTCTGAACCAGGAGATAAGTAATATAATAAGGCTTTATCCTTGTTCCTAACACTACAAAGAATACTTAGGCTATGTCGTCCTCGACTCCTAAGATGAATAATTCTCTTGTCGTAATCTAGGACGGCCCCATAAAATGATAGTTAGTCCATACCTAGGATAAGGTCATACCCCATAAAATCCAACGCATACACTTCGCAAAGGAACTCGACATTGTCGACCTCTAATAGTAGGTCTTTGCAAAACAGCTCAATATACTTAGATCCTTCGATAGGGTTGGCCATCTCTATTGGACTATCATAGATAGACATGGGAAGCTTCAACATATTAACTAATCTCTTAGAGATAAAAGAATGAGTCGCTCTGAAATCAAACAAGGTCTATACAGAATTTCTTAAGCTAAAGTTATACCTTCAAGTGTGGGTTGTCCTTGGTCTTTTGGGGGTCGGCTTTGAATCGGTGGTGCCTCTATTACATAACTCTGGCCACTTCTGATAACTTTGGGCTTTGGGCAGTCCTTAGACATGTGTCCTTCTTCATGGAAATTGAAACACTTTCCTTTGTATTCCTTTTTCGCCAACGAGGTCCTACAATCCTTGGTCTCATGGCCCTTGTGGTTGCACCTCATAAAAGTCTTCGCTTCCTTTTTGAATTTACCCCCTTTCTTCTTGTTCTCCCACTATTACTTTTTATTATTCTTGTTGGAACTTCCTTCTCCTTGCTCACCTTCTTTATCCTCCTTGGAGCCTTCAGCCATGCATAGGATAGGTGTCTCTACTGTAGTTTCAAAAGTTGCCCCAAATGTTACTTGTGCTAATAAAGTTTCCTTCAATGAGGAGTTTAACCCTTTAACAAACCTCAAGGCTTTGTTCATGGGGGTGTCTACCTAACCTCTTCCAAACTTACTCAATTCGATGAATTTGGCTATAACTCTTGCAAGCTCAAGCTTCGTTACTTGAGGTGAATAAATTTCTCCAACCGGATTGTCATTTCTGCCCTTGGCAAAATTTTTGCTTTGAAACGGGTTTTGAATTCGGTCTATGTAAATATTCGGCCCTTGTTCCCTCCAGATACTAAATTCCACCATTCAAGGGCCTTCTTTTCCAAGTGCCAGGCCGCAATTCTCCTTTTCACTTCATTGGGCCAGCCAGTAGCTTCGAAAATTCTTTCGTAGTCCAAGATTGGGCGTTAGTAAAACCTTCCTTCCCAGTGAATGATTTTCCTCCAAGGTTCGCAAAGCTCTTATAGAACCAAGAAAAGTCAAAGGTTACCTCAGCGACAGGAGATGTAGGCACCGTTGGGGTAGGACTAGCAATAGGTACTTATTCCACAGTACAGAAATACTATTGGAACCATTCTGGAAAATATCGGGGCGTTGCCTGGTTTCCTTGCTCAGTAGGAATATCAACCATTCCGCTATATTAAAAGAAAAGGAAGGACCCTTTAGTGGATACTACTGAGATAGTACAAAAGCTGAAAAGGGAAGAAAACGATAAAGCTACCTAGTATAGATATGTATGCTTTTTGGGGTAAAGATTATATATATAGCTTGAAAAACCTTGTTCAAATTACAAATACGGCTCTTATACGTATAATTCCCCTAAAATCGGGTAACCTAGGCTCTGATACCTAATGTGACAACCCGCCCGGAATGGGCCAAAATTTCGACCCGAAAAAGGCCCATTGAAACTTAGAGCCATTCTAAATGGGTCGCTGATTCCTGTAAGGAATTACATTCGCACAGATAATATATATATATACACACTTCGAATGGAAATCTCACATAGCGAAATGAGAAACATATAATACTGAAATAAGATGTACCACATTATTAAAAATCACAGAATTCCAGCACAACAGTCAAGATTACATTTGTTCCATAGGTACATTAATAGATTCATTCTCAAAAGCTTCCATATGAAGTACATTAATAATAGCTGATAAAAGCATAACGTCTTCGTCTTCAGCCTCCATCATTATTTCGTCCATGGATTCTACCTCACCTACTGACATGTTGGATATGTTAAGGAGAGGGGTCAGAACATAAAAAAATTTGCGACTGAAATATAGTATTTACTTAAAATCCATACCCTAAATTTTGGTAGATTACATATGTTAAGGTATGTCTACGCAACACATAAACATTCACACAAACACCAAGTATCTAACCAATGAGGTGGATGTCCAAGTCAATCTCTTATTAGTGTTTTTAGGGTAAAGACCCAACGAGTTGGGCATTCTCGGTCACTTATGGCCCTATTAAAGGTGGATTCTTATGATCGCTTATAACCCTTAGGCGGACCCTAGACTACTAAGACCCTGTCCTAATACGTCAACGTTCTTAAGTCTATACTCTCACTTATAATATAAGAAGTAGTACTGCGAATGTTACTACTTACTTATATTACAGTTGAACACCTTTGTTGCTTAAGGCTTCCCTCAGACAGTTGGTGAGCATGATGTGGCCACATATCTTTTATATACCAATCTTGTCCATAGTTGAGCCCCTATAAGCTTCTAGAGGGAGTGGACATCCCCATGAACTACCCTACTCCGTTATCGCTTATGCCTAACCACTTTTAAAGATGGAGGACCCATAGACTTACTTCAAATCTAATAAGGGTGGGTCCCATTACTTTGGTTCCTCTCCAAGGAATAAACCTTCGAAGGGGATCCTAGTCCTAACCACTTATGACCCAAATTAGATAAGAAGAGAGTCAGCCACTTAAGGCCATCTCAAGGTGTAGTAAACCTACCTATTTTCACACACAATCGACTTATATATATATATATATATATATATTATTACACATATGTACACTAGACCTCTCACATTAAACCGTATAATAGTAGATGCTGGATATGCCGAGTGGTTCCGAGAAGGCTTCTACTGCAAGTAGGTTTAACCTCGTGTCATAGTGTACTAAGTTTGAATGGCCTGTGGCACCCAGACGTCTCACATTAGTTGGGCCTACTTGTGGTTGCTGGATTTGCCGGTTGGTTCCGGGCATGCTTATACCACAAATGGCAACAAACCTCGTATCTGTGTGTCGCTATTATATATGTAAAGCCATTCTATACACATGCACAAGTAATCAGTATATATGGGGACATTTCAAATTCGAATCCTATCCTAATCGCATTTATTACGTTGATTACGTTGATTATGCTACATAAATATAATAATTATAATGCATAAATAATGCTAATGTTCGTACGAACGAGAGAACATTCTAACGAGATAAAGATCAACTTATCAGAAATTAAGGTATACAAGTTAATTTCCATATTTTGACCGCTACATTTTAGGCATGATGGCATAATAGCATAATAACAGATAGTAGTGAATGGAAAATACAACATACAAACACTAAGTATCTAACCAATGGGGTGGACATCCAGTTCAATCGCTCATTAGTGTTTTTAAGGTAAAGACCCAATGAGGCGGGCATTCTCGATTGCTTATGGCCCTATTAAAGGTTGATTCTTATGATTGCTTATAACCCTGAGGCAGACCCTAACCTCTTAAGACCCCATCCTAATACGTTAACGTTCTTAAGTCTATACTCTCACTTGTAATATGAAAAGTAATATTGCGAACGATACTACTTACTGATATTACGGTAGAACACCTATGTCGCTTAAGACTTCCCTTAGACAGTTGGTGAGCATGTTATGGCTACATATCTTTTATATACCAATCCTGCCCCAAGTTGTGCCCCTATAAGCTTCTAGAAGAAGTGGACATCCCCGTGAACTACCCTACTCCATTATCGCTTATGCCTAACCAATTTTAGAGAAGGAGAACCTATAGACTTACTTCAAATCTAATAAGGGTGGGTCCCATGACTTTGGTTCCTCTCCTAGGAATAAACCTTCGGAGGGGATCCTAGTCCTAACCACTTAAGAACCAAATTAGATACGAAGAGAATCAGCTACTTAAGATCTTCTCAAGCTGTAGTAAACCTACATGTTTTCACACACAATAGACTTACATATACACACACACACATACACACACACTAGACCCCTCACGTTAAACCATATACCTACAGATGCTGGATATGCTGAGCGGTTCCGGGCAAGCTTCAACTACTAGTAGGTTTAACCTCATGTCGTAGTGTACTAACTTTGAATGGCCCATGGCATCCAGACCTCTCACATTATTTGGGCCTACTTGTAGTTGCTGGATTTGCCGGTTGGTTCCGGGCATGCTTATACCACGAATGGCAACTAACATCATGTATGTGTGTCACTATTTATATATGTAATGCCATTTTATACACACACAAAAGCAATCAGTATATATGAGGACATTTTGAATTCGAATCCTATCATAATCGCATTTATTACGATAATATTACATTAATTACGTTGATTACGCTACATAAATATAATAATTATAACGCATAAATAATGCTAATGTTCGTACGAACATAGAACATTTTAATGAGATAAAGATTGTTAACTTGACTTAAATTAAGGTATACAAGTTAATTTCCATATTTTGACTACTGCATTTTAGGCATGATGGCATAATAGCATAATGACAGATAGTAGTGAATGGAAAATACAACATACATTCAAATTTCAACTTGCATCCTAGGCTTATTGGAATGATTTTGATAATGAGTCAAGAATAAAGTATAATACATATATACACATATATTTATAAATATATACATGTATTTTTATAGGCTCCACTTTACCCAATTCATCCCTTTTGGGAGTATTGTACATAAAAACGTTAATATTTGATATGCTTCAAATATGAATACGTTTGGATTCAAAATAGAAACCAAACCTAATCAAGTCATGAATTAAACTAAATTTAAACCCTTTTAGGTTATAGTCAAATATTTAGAATAAGAATGAATTACATAAAGTAGAAACACATCATCCCTTTCAAATTCTCAATCCACTATTAAGACCAAGATCCAAAAACTCAATAAATTGACAATTCTTACACAAAACATAAAATAAAGGATTTGGCGATTTTTGTATTGATGTTGTCGTTTTCCAAATCCTCTTAGGCATACTAATCAATCTACCAAAAATAGAATATGCCTAGGAAACACAATATTCCATTCACATATCTAAAAGGAAGAATAATTGTATTTTTGTTATAGATTTAGATTTGGATTCAGTCTTCATTATAAATGTGCCCCAATCCTTTTAATATATATGCAAGAATCATCTTTAGAATCTTATGCATATATAAAAATAAAGTCCAGAATTTATATTAAAACATATATGAATTTAGATTTGAGAAAAGATAGGAATGGAGGTTTGAGGAATAAAAGATAAATTCCTAACCTTTCTGGAATTCAGTAAAGGCAGAAGGATAACATGGAGGTGGATTTCAGTCTTCGTGATAAATGTGCCCCAATCCATTCAAAATTTCGCCACGAATCCAAATAAAAGATTTTCATAGCCAAGATCTTAAAACTGCAAAATCTCATTTTTCCAGCATTGTTATTAAATTGTTTATTTTTGTTTATTGTTAATATTTTTGCCTTTAGGTATGTTTTACGGGGTGTTACAACATCCAAAACATCCAAACATCCAATTTATAATATCAACGATGAGTTATAATTATATGAATTTAAACAAATCATAGAATTCCAGAAGTCATGAGTGTTAACTCACATTTTATTTCGATTGACGATTCAGGTCAATTAATATAATTTCAAACTAGCGTTTGAAATTATATAAAAATCCAATTAGCTCTGAATCTCTCTGACTCAACTCGTATAAATAGTATTCTTCGATATGATTTTGACATATCCTATTTCGCTGAATTTTGTTCAAGTATGAACAAGTTATAAATATTACAAGTTTGTTTAACTATATTTATAATTAATCATCATTAACCTTTTAATTAAAAAAATAATCAGCCTTAATTGTTAATTACCCTCGTTAAACACCTTTCTTCCTCGATTTTGAATACCTGTAGCCGCTCCTTCACCATGCCCTTTTGACCCAACAATGACCCCCTCTTGTCGCCACTTTGGTCATCGACCGACCTTCTTACCTACGTCAATCAAATCGATGCTTCCTTCTCTCCATTCTCCCCCAATCACCTTCCCTATGGTCAACCCAGAAGAAACCGAACCTGTAACGAACCAGTTTTTACTAGTTATGTTAAACAATAATTTATTGATTATAGTAAGTGATTAATATAATTGAATAAATTGGATTAAAATATTGGAGAATATTAAATATCTTCTAATAAAATTCTTTATATGTACATTTATGCAATTCCTTAACATATGAAAATATGTGTAACAAGTACGTAGTGTTGTACACCCCGCATTTTATGACAGTTAAATATTAAATAGTGCATATGTGTGTATGTATATATATATATATATGCATAGTCATAAATATATATAAAAGAAGAATAAAATCATGGTAATGTATGATTGAATGTAATAAATACATGCATTAAAAAGAAGAAGAAAAATTAATGCAAGTAACAATGTAATGCATACGTTAAAAGAAAGAAGAAATTCGTTGCATGCAGTGTAATTATGTTACATGCAATAATTTATAAATATTATGAATTAATAAGAAAGAAAAAATGAAAGAAAAGATGCATGCAAATTGATAAGGTAACATGCAATGGTTTGAATGAAAGATTACAACAAATACGAAAAGGAGAAATAGGAAAAGAACAATGACCGCCATTGTTTTAAGCCTTATTAACAAAAGCTTAAGTAGTCCAGTTGGTTAGAGCATGTGACTTTCATGCGAGTGGCGCAGGTTCGATCCCCGCAGGCGCCATATTTTTATTCCAGAGAAACGGCTAAAATAATGCATGTTTAAAATAGAAAATATGCATAAACGCGCATATAAGGAAAAATATACATATAAGGAAGTATACAAAAATATATGTATATGAAGATATATGCGTATATATATGCAAATATATATATATACACACACACACAAAGGAGAAATTGCAACTAAGGCTGCAATCAAAAAAATATGGTAAGAATTAAATAACGGCATAACACCATTTGAATTTTGAAAATGAAATAAAAGTTGTGCATATATATACATATGTAAAATGGGCATTTGAAGTTTTGTATACATATAAGGAGATTATATGTAAATATAATATTTAAATAAATCAAAGAAAGTATAACGAGATACTAATCAAAGAATTAAAATTAAAAACGTTAAACCAGTAAATATTGTATCCAAAACACTCGCGTGACCCGAGGGGTCGACCCTGGGGTCGACACACATATAGGGGGGTCGACACTAGGGTCGACACACCCATAGGGGGGTTGACCTGCCCCAGATCCACGCAGATTACTGAAATCTGGACTGTTTTCTTAACCACATTCGCTGCAGACTCAGAGTTGCATGTACGGTAAGATCCTGGACACCTATAAATAGGCTAGCTGAGCCTAGCCTAAATCTCACATTTTCTGAGAGACTGCCTAAGCTCTGCCATTCTTCTTCCTCCTCAAATCTCTTCAGAAAAATTGAATAATTAGTTTACAAAAATTCTGATTCAAGATCCGGAGGAAAAGAATGTATATTAATCAAGAAGGTGTTTAGAATTCTTTCGAAGTAAGGTATATTCTTGGATCTGATCAATTTAACTTTCTCCTATTTCTTCCCTATTTCTTTTAGTTAAGAATTGTGGATCCATAGTTACTTAGGTTCTAAATTTAGTTAGGAGAACCATGGAATGCTAGATCTGGACCAGATTCATGAATTGGAAAGCAATTAGGTGAGTGGATTTTAGTTATACCTTTTTTATAATAGTATATTTATTGTTTGATATTTCCCGTTAATATGCAACGCAAATCCGCTAGAATGATTAAACTTGTTAAACTGTTTAAGCCTATTAAAATATGTGGAAACGATTACTTTTGTATACATACATGTTTTTATTACATGTTAATCTGTGGCATATTATGTACTTGAACCTTAACTGTAAGAATTGGGATAATTACATGTTAATTTGTTAGATTGGAATAATTACATGATTGATGATTACATGTTATTCTTTTAAATGGGATTAATTACATGTTAGGAAGAACATGCGACATGATAATTAGTTAAAATGGACTTAATATGATATTAAGTATGACATGTAAAAATAGATTATAGTAAAATTTGGAAAGAATGGATATGCCTAAATTTATAGTAAATAGAAAACTATAACTGCACTTAGACACAAGGTTAAATTCAATTTGTGGAAGAACTCTGCCCGGAACTGCCAAGCAAATCCAGCATCCACAAGTGGTTAGTTTAACGTGAGGGGTCTAGTGCATAAATTTACATGTAACGGTGCTAAGACACGAGGTTAAGTCGGACTTGTGGTAGAAGTCCGCCCAGAACTGCCCAGCAAATCCAGCATCCACAAGTGGTCGACTTAATGTGAGAGGTCTGGTGCATAAACATATATATAAATATATGTATATGAAAGGATGGAAATAAAAGGCACTAATTGTGATTAATGGAAACAAAGGAAAATTACAACCATATAAGAATTAGAATGAACGCGGAATGATAATAACCTATTATAATTAATTACATTAATGAGAATGTTATATGATATGTAGGCTTGTCCAAGGGATAAGTGGAAATTATAACATAAGTTATAATAAATGGAAAGGAAACTTATTAATAAACCTTAGTTAAGAGAACTAAGTTAATAAGTAAACAAAAACAAGTTGAAGTGACAGTGTAAGATGAAATTATGATTAAATAAGAAAGAATTAAGTAAACTTATGGAATGAGATAGGTTATATTTAATCGTATATGTGGATTGAGATAAAATATACTTAATTATTTATTAAGTAAAACATGTTATTGTAACTATGAAATTAGACAATGAATTACATGGTAATAATATTAAGAGATTGTATATTACAGACCTTGTATTACAATCTAAAAAATAACATGTTATGGGCTTATTAATAAATTCAAATGGATTAAGTTATAACTGAAATTAATAAGCAAGAGGGGTCCGTTCCTTAGAGATATAAGGGGCTCAGAATGAACATGGTAACTTGAAGTTAATATAATTGGAAATAACCAAGTTAATGGGAAATCAAGTGAGGTAGAGAAAGCATGTATTTAAACGTTTAGGTATAAGGTCTAATAACATGGTACCATGATGCTCTTGGGCCAGTCTGCACGTTTGAAGTTGAAGAACCCAACGGGGTAGGTCATCGAATGTTTAGAGACATGGTAGGAGCACGTCCACCTAATTACTCGGCTCGACTTACAACTTGATTTCTTGCTGGGACTGGAAGGAAGCACACGTCTTATGAGGGACATGGAGGGTACTCATGGTAGTCCTCTGTGTGGTGACAACACTCAGCTATGCTAGCAGGGGTTGGGTCTGCGCGTTACTACCTGGTGAGTATGCCTTGACTGCAAAAGTATATTTGCAATCAAAAGGCTGTGACGAGATGACACTAGGGTGATTCGGCGATCGCCTCGGCTAGAGGTTAGGTCAGGACCAACATATGACAGTAGATCGTCGGGTACTTGTAATCGGCAGCTAGTGGGATGCGAAAAGACTAGAGCTAAAACCAAGACGCCATCAACCTTTCACTATCGAGGCACGGTGGTTGAGGGACATGCCAACTGGATGTTTACGTTGTTTGTTAGGGGCACGTCACTTAGCTCATGTAGTCTTTTCTAGTTGACGGAGGGGTGTGGGTAGTGCCATAGCCACCGTGAAAAGCATACCATACTAAATATTTGTATTTTGTGGTCCTTAAAGGCGGGCATGCATGGATATGGAAAAGCTCCTGACCGAGTTCCATGTTTCTTGTACAACCATGTTACGAAAATCGGTGCAGGGTAGATAATATGTGTGGTTAAAGCATCGAGTTTGATTGACGATACGTACGTGAGAAAGTCTAGATACATGTATGTCTGCTCTTGGTGGTGTATCGTAGATGATAGGGCATTACTTCGTGTCAAGACCGAGCTTGGCCGAGAAGTTTGGATATGGAGATCAGTACGTCGCTCTGGCGTAGGATGAAGAGTTGTATATGCTTCCGTAGCATGACGGTGCAGACCATGTGAGAAGGGTACCATGGGATGTGCCTTGATATTAAGGGTAGCTACATATACTACATTAGGTTAATCTATTGGGAGGTAGATGGGTACGACGTGTGTGTAAATCCTTGAGTGCTATTTACCCAAAGTAACCTAATAAATAAGAAAACGTAACTGACTAGTATATGTTAGGTTATCCAAAAGTGTAGTTTAAATCCAGTCACCAGAACTTGTGTTATGACCCCCCCTCCTCATAACATACTCGCAGGTTAGATTTGTGGCAGAGATATGATAGCTTTGGATACTGGCTAGGCAGTATTATTATCTGGGTAAAAAAGCCTTGTTCATTGGACGATCTATCTCGTGGAAAGCAACCTCTTTTTACGGGAGGACGCAAAGGAATCTATTTTATCCATTTCGCTATGAGATGTTCTTTGAGCTCTGATATATTTTATAGGATACCAGAAAAATCAACACGAGTTTCGATGGATTAGATTTTTGAAAAAAAAATCGGCCTGTCATGATTCGGGTTATTACATTTGGTATCACAGCCTAGGTTTAGGATTCATGTATAGATAGTGACTGAACGTATTTGTATTTTTAGAATATAAATATGTTATATATATGCCTAGATCCATAGAGGAACCCTCTAAATAGAAAGAGCATAATATGGTGAGAGTTGGGATATCTATTTTATACACTAAAGGAGTGAACATGGAAATCTGAGACCCTTAGGTAATTTAGGTGGGAAGTGTACAATATACTTTGTAAGAAAGAAAGGTGAATCCTATGTGTTAGTATTTCAGGTTAGTGAATTTGGCAGTAAAACCTTTTAAAATTGAAAAGGTTGAAAAGAGAAAAATGATTAGGAATATATATAGTTAAAAGAATTGACTTTGTGGGAGTGTATAGGAAAGCCTAGTTAAGTTGGAAACCCACTTTGAGAAACTTTTAAGAACTTGAAATTGGTAAAGGTTTTGGAAGATGGTTTATGGTGTTTTCAAGTTTTAATCTTAAAAGTTACAGTTTTAAAAATATATAAAGAGATATATTTTGAGTTTTGTAGTAAAATGGGGTATATTTTGGAAATAGTGATTTCTTATGAAAATTTTGTATAAAATAAATTCTCTCAGTAAAAGATGCATGTTATAGAACATGTATATCTTGCTAGTTTTCTTGTTATATTTTATGAAAGGATTAAAAAGAAAAACATAGAAAAAGTTGCATTTTGATGAGGCACTTTGTTGGAAACTAGAATTTTTAGTAAAGAAAGCTTTGAAATCTCAATTCTTTTAACAATCATTTTTTTATATAATTGTTTTGAAAATTTTGGGTGGACAAAACAAGTCGTAGAAATTATGAATATAGTAGATGTTTGCACCTTGTAGCAAGTGACTGAACTGACCTTATAGGAAAGAACAAGTTGTAAACCTGATTGAGAAATAGTTTTCCTTACCTACTCCAGTTTTTGTGATTTGAAAAAAAAAACGATGTACATTTTTATGAGGCGACATGTTTTTATGGTATGGCAAAAGTAAGTTTTCATGAGAAAAATAAAGTTCTGACATTTTTAATTTTTGAAGAGAATTTAAATGAAAAGGCCAAACCGTGTTTTAAAAAGTATGGAGTAGGTAAGGATTAGTGCCTAGGGAAGACGGGAAAAGACTTGAGGCTATGGAGTAAATAGCGAATTATCTTGGAATAATGGTAAGTTTCCATTGAATGCGTAAGCATTGAAAAGCCTAGGGTGTTGCTTGAAATGATTGTTAGTACACAATAAGGGCTAGTGGTGACTACTAGATTTTAGAGACAAGTAAGTGTTTACATCCTGTTGTTGGAATTTTTCTGTCTGAGAGGGGACATAGCCCTGAGATTCTTGGCCCTTAGCAGTAGCTGTGTAGAGTGTTTGTTTTCTTGATCTAGTTGAAGGACTAGAAGGCTTGTTTGAAACTAAATTTAAATTAGAGGATTAAGTTAAATAGGCTAAGAAAAGAGTAATGGCATAACTAAAAAGGAAACAACAAATTTAGTAAAGCAACAAACATGACAGTTAAAGAAAGATGGAAAATTCTGAGAAAAGATGAATAAGATTAAATTTTTCCAAGATAAGTTGAAAAAGAAAATCTGTAACAAAGAAAGTTTTTTTATGTGGGCTATGCTTGGATAGGAAAATAGGGAATCTATATAAAATAGTTCCAATAAAATCCAAGTACAGTTAGAAAAAGGTTGAAAAACGAAAACAGAAGATGTGAAGTTTTCCATTTTCCACCTTTTTGTAATATAAGAAATCGAATTTAGAAAATTAGATTTTTCTAAAATTCGAAAAGTAAATTTGCTTGGTAGGGTTTCGGATGCAAAAATTGGATGAACTACGCTCTTGCTCAGTAAGAGTGTGGGAAAATTTGGATGAAAAAGTATTTTTATTTTCAAAATATTGCATTCATGTAAAACCGCAAGTATATTTAGGATGTGAGCATCATGTTTTAAAAGATTTTTTTTTTTAAATTTGCATACACATAGGAGGTACTGCATAGGCATACATATATTACTATGTTGTATTACACATTGCACAAGTGCACAATGTTTGCAAAAATTGGATGCACACACGATGGATGAATATTATACGAGGGGTTATTTGATTTTTACCCTTATCAAATTTCGGGGACGAAATTTCCTAAGGGTGGGAGAATGTAACACCCTCATTTTATGACAATTAAATATTAAATAGTGCATATGTGTATATATATGCATAGTCATAAATATATAAAAGAAGAATAAAATAATGGTAATGTATGATTGCATGTAATAAATACATGAATTAAAAAAGAAGAAAAGATTAATGCAAGTAACAATGTAATGCATGCGTTAAAAGAAAGAATAATTTGGTTGCATGCAGTGTAATTATGTTGCATGCAGTGATTTAAAAATATTATGCTTTAATAAGAAAGGAAAAATGAAAGAAAAAGATGCATGCAAATTGATAAGGTTACGTGCAATGGTTTAAATGAAAGATGATAACAAATATGAAAAGGAGAAATAAGAAAAGAACAATGACCACCAATGTTTTAAGCCTTGTTAACAAATGCCTAAGTAGTCCAGTTGGTTAGAGCATGTGACTTTTAATTAAAACAAATTCACCAGTTCGGTATTCATCATCACTTGGCCTTTTAATTAAAACAAAATGTAAATTTAAAACTCTTGAATATTTTGATATTCCGAATATAGCTTCTTGCTTCTTATATAACGTAAGATTTTTCTTAAAACAAATTCATTTTAATATTTAGGAATTCCTATATCATATCCGATTTTCTATTTTCACTTTCAAAACATCTACCACATTATTATCTAATATTGGGAAATCGATTCAACTTATTACTCGTAAAACAATATTATGGAATATATTTTATTCATTACCTGAAAACAATAAACAATGCTTATTCTAATAAAATAAAACTCAACTTTACGTTACCCTTCTAGCTCGAAAATATCGTTATAATTTCATGCAATCCCTTTATATTCCCTTTTACTTTGGGATTCTCATTATATATATGTATATTCAAAAAAATTCACCAAACGTTGCATTATTATTTCATTAATGGAAATAATAAATTACCACCAACCTATTTTACCATTAACAACTAATATCATCCTCAGATAATCCTGATGTCGCTCAAGTTGGGGTATTTTAATTATCTCTTAGACCTTGATCAACAACGTTCGTGTCTTAAGGTTGATACAAGTTGAAATCCAAAAAGACAATATTTTATTCTAATAACAATTCAAATTCCATCTAACTATTTTATTCAAAATATGGTTTCACGAAACCGTCTTACTTTTTGAAAATCTCTTTATCATTATTTCTTAATTAAATAATTTCTTTACAAAAACACCATTCCTAACTTTGCCTTTTTAACCAAACTCATTTATAATTCAGGTTTGTTTACAAAATCCTACGATCCGCTTCTTTTACCAAATTCACTTTTACCAATCTCTTTCCAAATTCATTCAACCATTCTCTTGCTTGAAATTCTTATATCAATTCCCCAATTCTACTTTCCCATTATTAAGTAACGTTAATCTAAAATTAACGCTTTACCATCTCCCCTCTTTTTATAAACCCCGCGTATATAATTCTGGTTTAATATAAACCCTTTTCATCTCAATTCCCTTTTATTTAATTCGAATATTTAAGTCACATTTGTTTAAGCTATTGTATATGCTTAAAATTCCTTTTATAACTTTGTTATAAAAATTCTGGTTTAAAATAAAACATGTTCATAAACTCCTTTCGCCATTTCACTAGATTTCTTTTCAATTTGGTTACTTTTTAAATGAATTCCAATTAAAAAGTAATTACCTAAATTATTATTAATTTAAAATAATAATTACTTCAATCACTAACTACTCAATGGTTAATTTCTTTATTCACTAAAATAAATAGTAAATTACCTTTTTAAAGCCCTATTAAAATTAAACAAATATTCTTTAAACTATTATATTAGATTAATCCAAAAAAACTAATTTAATAATTAATTCCAGTTGAAAATGGTCAATTTAGTCAACTCTAAACACGGTTATCTCGTTAACCGATTCCAATTAATTCTCTTTTTAAATTAATTAATAATGTAATTAATTTAAATAATTCCCTTTAATTGTTTATTAACAAAACAGTTATCCAAATTAACTGTTAGATTAATTTCTCTTCACTTGTTTATAAATCTGATTGACATCGGAATTTACTTTATAAAATCAACTAATAATTAATTATAAATTAAATAAATAAATAATAAATAATAAACATTTACTTCTTGTTTTTAAACTTTTATTCGAAATAATATATTTCAAAATCTATTTTCAGTTATAAAATAAATTTTATAACTTCAGTTCTATCGATCCACCTGACGGTAAATCAGTATAAACAAAACAATTCATTCTTAGGCCATTTACTGTCGATTACTCAACCAATATTGCCCATTGGTTAAAACAAAACACAAGTTGAATTTTAAGTCAATGATCACTAATCAAATCAATCACCCAATCATGACAGTTCATATATTATAATATGAAAATAAATAATATATTTGACAAATCCCGTTGGATCCCTCCAACCGGTTCTTCCCTGTATCCAAAACGATTATCTCAAATCAGATCATTCAATTCCATTTAACTGATAAAAGTAAATAATGACCATTTTATAGCAACCAATTCAAACAATTTAAACACGTTTATTTTATAAACGTGACCAATCAAGGTGAGTTACCTCTTTTGGATCCAAAGTTAAAGTAACGATTTGGTATTTCACTGAAATTAAACAACAGTTTAATTTCATTAGTTAAATCAACAGATGAATATATAATTAGCAAACAATCAACCATTAGCTACCTGAGCACACAAAATAAAAACCTAATTTATATAAAATATAAATGGGAAGAACTAAGTGAGTTTAACTCACTATGGTTTCCGTCCGTTTGCTGTAGTGATCCGGTTACAGTTATCCCCGTCTCTGTCCAAACTGTCTCAGAACGTTGTGCTTGTCACCACGATTTTGGTACGACTTGTTTTGTTTTCATTCTGATAAAACAATAAAAGTTTATCCACATTATAGTAGATAATTTAAATAATTAAATTATTAATTTCGTAATTAATATATTACAAATGTTAGTTACTTTTTAAATTACCTTTGAATTTAAAACTTATGGCGGAATTCATTTGTTCAGAATTTACGGTGCCGACGGACCAGCTCTTTGATTTTGAACTCAACTTTAATTTTTTCCATGCACGTCTCTTTTCTTCCTTTATATATGTATTCGAAAGCCCAAGATACATATGAAGAAGAAATAAAAATAGATTTTTTATCTATATAGTAGCGATGTAAAAATAGAATTTTTATCTATATAGTAGTAGTATAAAAATGTGATTTTTATATACATAGCAACAATATAAAAATGTGATTTTTATATATGTAGTGGCTACGGACGATGAAATTGACAAAAGGTGAGAACGACGAAGACTTCTACATAAGAAGAGTCGTGGCGTTTGGATTAGCTAGTCGGTGAGAACTTCTCACTTTAAATTTCCTTTTCTAGTTAAAAATATATACTAGGATGCAGACGGTGTTTAGTAGCACCCGACACCCGTCGTCCACAGACCATGGACGGCTTGTATGCTTGTTTGTTTGATTTTGATGTGTAGTTGATTGTGTGATGTGAAATGAAATAAAATATTTTATAGTGTAAAATATTTTATAGTTAAAAATATAATTTTTAACGTGTATATAAAGTAAATATTTATAAACAAATCGGACGATTTGTTTATATACACTGATTTGACTGATATTGATTGAGACGATAAATTTTACACATCGCCCAACTGCACAAATAAAATATGTGTTTGATTGTTTGAAACCCCACACGGGTATTGGGATGATATTTGGCATATACTAATCCCAATTATTTAATTGTATGTCGATCGATTGGTCGACAGACTGTGTGAGCGTTAATTATTTATATTTGATGCTTATGCAGTTGTGTGGTGCACTTTGGATGATGGTTGATTATTTATCGTTGCTATTATATACATGTGTTGTATGGAAACCATATAATTAACATTATATGGTAATTGATTGGGCCTCATTCCAATTGGGGAAATAAAGAATATTATAAAATATAAGGATTCATGTGTTGAATAGAATAAATAGTCATGTGTTGACGAAGCTCATGTGTTGAGAATAATCATGTGTTGAAAATTACCATGTGTTGAAAGAAATATTTTAACAATAAAATTTACATCTTTATCATATTTAAAATTAGAAACTAACTGGAGAATATATATGATGAGTGGTTTCCTGGGTATTGATCTGATATTGGTTTCGGCCTTCGGGGTTAATACTTAGGGAATCATTCTCTTACTACTTTACGGTTGGAGTCTGATTAAAAATCAAACGATAGATACCATAATTGTATAAAATATATTAAATAATAGAAACAGTCATGTGTTGAAAGAAATACATATTCATGTGTTGAATAGAATAAATATTCATTTGTTGAATAAAATAACAAATTTATTGAAATATATAAAGCCGTGTTGATTAGAGACGCGCCATTTTGACGTGAGCGATATTTATATCGATTATTTTCATTTTCAAAATAATTATAGAAAAAGAAGTGATTTCAAAATATAATGTTTTGAAAATATTATCATTTGTATATCGATGATGTGGAATATTCAATTTCGATTCGAAATTGAATATGAAGTTGAAATCGTTTCAAAAACGAATTTAAAACAATTTATAAAATACGTTTTAAAAGGAAATCGATGAAATATATATAATATATATATTATATATATAATGGCCTGAATAGAACGCGCCGCACCGCGGTAGTTCGTGAATTTCGACCATGGACTTCGAACTGACGTTGTGGGAGATCCGACTGTCGGATTCTCCTAAAACCGGAACCGTTGGGTTCGTACCGAAAAGAGCTTTCCAATGAATATTAGAAATTTGAAATCAAATGGTTGGATTTGAAATTATGTCCAAATCAAATTTGGAAAAGGTCGTTGTAGGTGCAGTTCGATGGCCATTGGTGGAAATCGACTGTACGGGCCTTGATAAAATTATTAAAAATAGTAATAATTTGTGTAAAATCATAAGAAATGATTTGAAAAGAACTGGGATGAAAAATTCCACATTTGAAAGGATAAAAATAGATTTTTATCGAAATGAACTAGTTTTGAACTAGAATTAAAATCAATTTATTTTTGAAATAAATAAATTGAATTTGAAGTGGTTTTAAAAAATAATCAGAATTTCCAATACGTGAATTGGGATGGATTTGAATCGAAATTATCTTCGGAATTTTTCGATGTTGGATTTCGTGATTATACAGATATTGTTATGGGAATATGAAAGATATATTTTATATCGTTATTTCCAATACGATATTTGTTGGTTTCAGAATTTGATATTGAATATATGCCGGTATATCTTCTATTCAGAGCCTTGTATTTGATATCAAATGTGATTTGGGTTTGTCGTGAAGGGTGTCTTCATTAACACTGTTCTTAAACCCAGTTGAGAAAAAGATTAAATCTTTCTCTTTAGATTTAATGAGGTGTACCAATTAAATAATAATAATTGGAGCTGAATTTAAATTGGTTCTTGGGTTTATCGTGAGTGGTGCTTTGAATAACACCTGTTCTTTAACCCAATTAACAATAGAAAGTGATTTTGGGGTTTATCGTGAATCGTGTTTTAGGTGACATTGGTTCTTTAACCCAGTTAAAGACGGGATGTTGATTTTTGGGAAGATTAAAATTAAGTGGAGTTTTAATGAATCTTTAAATAGATTGAAATGTGGATTGATAATTTAAATTATCAAATCTGAAAAGAGATCGAGCATGGAGTATCACCAGTTTTGCTCCAGAGCGATAGTTAAATCTTTAATTAGATTTGAACGTGAAATGGTAATTAATATTTACCGATAACACCGTGGTGTTAGATATGGAGTATTACCAATTTTGCTCCATGGGATGAATAGGTTGGGATTGGGAAATAAAATAAATAATTACTTCGGTGTGGTTCGCTAATCCCGACTAGTTTGGAAAACCATAATGTGGTTTGAAATGATATCCAAAGGAGGATTAAAGAATAAATTTAGAAGAATTTATCTTTGATAAAATTAATGGGAACCTTTCCCTAAGAATGTGATTTTGTGAATAAAAGAATATTCTGAATTGGAATGAGGCGTATGTTGTGTTTGTGTAACATTTGTTTATTATATACGCGCGTTATTCGGAAAGACCGGGTTTATACCCATTCCGAATAACCGATTTGACGATAAGTCGAAGATGAAGACGGTGGTTGAAGACCGGAAGTCTTCACATCGTTTGGGTGATTAATGATGATCTTGATTGGGTTGTACACCCAAGATGAGGGAATCAGTTGGTTATCGTCTAGACGTACTTGGAGATCGTCCAGACGTACTTGGAGATCGATGGATATGCGAGGAAAGTGCCTCTGGTTTCGTTCAGATCCAGAACGAACTTGTAAATGGACTGTGTGTCTAACATTGGATTTTATTCTGTTATGATTGATCTCTATTAAATATACATCTGTTTGGCGGCGGAGAATTTATTCATTTGCTTAACGCCCTTCTCTGAGACGTACGAGCTCAGAGGTTGTATATCGATGGACATCAGTCGCATGGAGTGAATTGCCTGTGTGGCACGCCTACGTGGCAAATGATCAAGGCTTCTGTTGAAAAGCAAAGTCTTGTGGTTGATGATCAAAGCACAGCCTGTGTGGCATAGCTTTGTGTATAACGTGAATTTGCGAGCCTCACACCTCGGTATGAGTAAAAAACGGGATACGGGCCGTTGGGAGAACACGACGTTTATTTCTAGCTATGGGTGATGTCAGTGACCTACCAGCCCTGACATTTATATACTTTTTACCCGTGTGGATGTTGGAATGCGAGGCGCCTCGAATATAGGTCTGTTAGGACCGGGAAACGTGTGTTCAGGAATAACTAATCCTCCAAAGTTAGGTGAGGACCGGCCCAACCGATTCCAAGGATCATAGTGGGGTCCTGAGACATTTGCTAGAGTGTCTCGAACGGAGAGGAGCTTGCCCCTTGCCTCGACTCATGACGGAAATCCAATTTCCAATACGTGATATTGCGGTTTTATTTGTAGAACCTAGTATGGTGACATAGTGGTATGGGTCATTCATGCCGCCTATGATTGATATTTATGATTGAAATTGTTTTGACACTATACACTTATAGTAATATCAAAATAATGTGTTTTAAACGTATCAAGCATTCTTTGACTATTATAAGGTAAAAACCCTATCCTCCGGCTTGCGCTGCATTGTGTGATGGGACCTGGGTCTTATAATAGCTTCATTTTTCTTTATTTAGTATTGCGCTGTTTGTTTTATGCACTGGTATTCTTGGGAGGAAACCCGTTCTGTGTTATACGGCGTGGTCCCTTGATTTATCTAACTTTAAAAATAAAGATTAATAACTGTTTTAGTTCTCACACCAGTCACCTGACTGACCTGGAGTTTATTGTTTTAACCTCAACTCTGGGTGCCCCTATTTTCCACGGGCAGCTAGTAGTTTTGGTTTTGCAGATCTACATTCACAAGATCCTGATTTACAACTGGAACGATGCTCGGAAAGCTCTGTATCCGTGTATTACTTTAAGTTGTGTTTTATATTGTTTTTCCGCTGCTATGTAATTTATTGTAATCTCTCATATTTTTCTGTTGTATAATATTTATTCATACTCTGTATATTCTTGTATCTGATGGAATTGTTGTAATATACAATGAAATGTTCTTTTGTTTGCGTCCCGATGTGTGTTGTTCTCAAGGCAATCCGAGCTTTCCTTCACGAGGAAGTTCGGGTCGTTATAGAGTGGTATCAGAGCTTTGGTTTACAGAGCTCGAGAACAAGACACGTTAGAACCATACGAAAGAATTCATCAGATATTGGATTAGTAATATCCAATTTGAATGACTCGTTAGAGATGGGATCAGTAGTATCCTAGAACGAGTGCGAAGAGTATATTTTTCAAATGAAAACAAGTTTTGTTTTGTAAATTTAAACCAGTTTATATGTATTTGAATACTTTATTTATATTGATTTTGGACAATCAAGTATATAAAGGTTTTTCATATACGCGTCATGAACGTATATTCGAAGTTTTAATATACTGGATTGATATAGATTCGCACTCTAGTCGCCCGGAGATAATTCTGGTAATGCGACCACATTATCAGTATTTATGTTCGTGTTTCGATGGTGTGATATCTATATATTTCCATCAGGATGGTGTGAGAACCAAAATTTACATAGGGTTATTTGTTGTGATTTGGCATCAAAAACATGATTTTCTGTGTATGTATCAAAAAATATGAATTTGAAACGTTAATCAACTAATTGACTGATGGTTGTGTTGTTTGTTTATTTGTTTGATATTTTGAACCATTTAGCCTAATTGAACTGAATAGTGAACAGTATTGGAAAATGATTGCAACTGCATGCATATACATGTACTTACATTGAACAGGTCATAGCAAGGAGGCTAGAGCAGAAGAATAAAATTGTTTGCCCGACAAATAGGTACATGTTTGTTGTATTTCTTTGGGTTTGGATGATTTTATGAGCCGATTGGCTAGCCGCTTGGCTTTTTCCTTTTCTTTTGGATTGAAGAAGGCCATGGGAGGCTATATGAAATATCCTGAAGTCCCCGGTGCAGGGGAGGTTATGGCGAAATTTTTTGAAAATTTAGGGTGTTAGCCAAATTTTTGAAGAATTTGAAAAGTTCTTAGAAATTGAAAAGTTGAAGAACTTAAGCCGTAATGAAAATAATGAAAGTTTAGTTGATTTCTAAAACAACTTTCAGCTTCGTTCCTTTTCGGGGACGAAAAGTTTTAAGTGGGGGAGATTGTAATAACCCGGAAAATCTGGGCCAATTTAAAATTTTTATTTTGGCAATTTTAGTGAATTCTGAATATTTAAAACGAATTATTTTAAATAATAACGACGAGAAATTTATTTTGAATAGAATTTGAACGTATATATTTATATACGTCGTCGTTAGAATATAAATAATTATTTATAATTATAAAAGGAATTGAAAATGGCGCGGTAGTTTGAAAATTCGATTTCAAACTTCAAATGAATGTACAGGATACAAAATAAAACGGATTTTGGCAAAACCAAAAATTATAGAATCTAATTGAGAATATCTTTCCAACGAATCCGAAAAATCGAAATTTCATAGCGGGAATCAAAAATTACGTCCAGATGAAAATTCAGAATAGTCGCTATGGAATTCAAGCCCTTAAAAATAGCCATTTTGCAAACGACCTCGGTTTTCGACGAAACCACTTTTGTTGGATCCGTGATGTCAAATTATTGCTAGGTTTCGAAATTCGTAATTTTTTGAATCAATATGTGAGCGTGGCAAAGGAAAACGCGTTTCACCAGTTTCAGTTGATTTTAATCGACTGGAAAATGGCCATTTTTCAAACGGTCTAGGAATTTGACGAAATTAGTTTTGTTAGGACCATATCGCCAATACGAAGCTAGAAAATATTTTTTGGGAATTTTTCAAGTTAGTATGTGGCCCCGGTAAATTGAAATGTGCGTTCAAATTCAATATATAGATTTATATTTTGATTTGAACGGAAACTGATCGAAACGATCGAATCAGCCTACGATACATATCCCATTGTGTTCGGAATGGGGATAATTAGCTAGAGATGGCAGTCGGTGGGTTTGAATTGGGCTTTGTTATAAAAAGTTACTTTTTAGAATTTTAAAATAAGATAAAATTATAAAAATATATATTCTCTTACTCCCTCCCCCCTTTTACTCAGTCAAACTCGAAACGAAAAAAAACCCTAACTATCGCCCGTCGCTCTCCTGGACGCCTGCCACCACCGCGCCAGAGGCACCCTCCTCCTCCGCTCGAGCCAGCCCCCCCCCCCCCCCTCTGAGTTCCTCCCTCCTCCTCTTGCGCCCTAGCCCCTCTCTCTTCTGCCCAATTGAAACCCGTGAGCCCCCCCTGCTTGAGAGCCACCGCACAACCACCCTCGCCTCCCCATCGCCGCCACGCACCTCCACAACCACCACCTCGCCCCCTCCTAGCTCCAACGCGCGAATCAGAACCCCAAAGCCCCAATCCCGAAACCAACTCCTCCAGCACACCAATGGTGCTTCTTCCCCGACGCTCCGACCATCTCAGCTGCTATGGACCCCTTCGCCTCTAAAAAAAATCGAATTTTCACTGTGATTTTTTATTTATGGTTTATTTAAATTAGTAAATTTTTTATTTTGCTTTTATATAAATAACATTGGCGTTAAAGATATAATCTTTATAATTTAAACGAATTTATAAAGTTATGATTTTTATTTTATAATAAATATATGATTTTTATTATGTATGTAGCGCTATAAAAGAATGATTTTTATACATGTATTGGCAATGTAAAATGATGATTTTTATAATACAAAGACGGATTTTTATTAGAAAAATATAATTTTTATATTAGTAGAAGATTAAAAATATAATTTTTATATAGTAGAAATAATAAAGATGTGATCTTTATAGAAGTAGCCATATAAAAATATGATTTTTATATTATAGAAGTATTAAAAATTCGATCTTTATATATGAAGTAGAAATAAAAATAGAATTTTTATCTATATAGTAGCGATGTAAAAATAGAATTTTTATCTATATAGTAGTAGTATAAAAATGTGATTTTTATATACATAGCAACAATATAAAAATGTGATTTTTATATATGTAGTGGCTACGGACGATGAAATTGACAAAAGGCGAGAACGACGAAGACTTCTACAAAAGAAGAGTCGTGGCATTTGGATTAGCTAGTCGGTGAGAACTTCTCACTTTAAATTTCCTTTTCTAGTTAAAAATATATACTAGGATGCAGACGGTGTTTAGTAGCACCCGACACCCGTCGTCCACAGACCATGGACGGCTTGTATGCTTGTTTGTTTGATTTTGATGTGTAGTTGATTGTGTGATGTGGAATGAAATAAAATATTTTATAGTGGAAAATATTTTATAGTTAAAAATATAACTTTTAACGTGTATATAAAGTAAATATTTATAAACAAATCGGACAATTTGTTTATATACACTGATTTGACTGATACTGATTGGGACGATAAATTTTACACATCGCCCAACTGCACAAATAAAATATGTGTTTGATTGTTTGAAACCCCACACGGGTATTGGGAAGATATTTGGCATATACTAATCCCAATTATTTAATTGTATGTCGATCGATTGGTCAACAGACTGTGTGAGCGTTAATTATTTATATTTGATGCTTATGCAGTTGTGTGGTGCACTTTGGATGATGGTTGATTATTTATCGTTGCTATTATATACATGTGTTGTATGGAAACCATATAATTAACATTATATGGTAATTGATTGGGCCTCATTCCAATTGGGGAAATAAAGAATATTATAAAATATAAGGATACATGTGTTGAATAGAATAAATAGTCATATGTTGACGAAGCTCATGTGTTGAGAATAATCATGGGTTGAAAATTATCATGTGTTGAAAGAAATATTTTAACAATAAAATTTACATCTTTATCATATTAAAAGTTAGAAACTAACTGGAGAATAGATAAGATGAGTGGTTTCCTAGGTATTGATCTGATATTGGTTTCGGCCTTCGGAGTTAATACTTAGGGAATCATTCTCTTACTACTTTACGGTTGGAGTCTGATTAAAAATCAAACGATAGATACCATAATTGTATAAAATATATTAAATAATAGAAATAGTCATGTGTTGAAAGAAATATATATTCATGTGTTGAATAGAATAAATATTCATTTGTTGAATAGAATAACGAATTTATTGAAATATATAAAGCCGTGTTGATTAGAGACGCGCCATTTTGACGTGAGCGATATTTATATCGACTATATTCGTTTTTAAAATAATTATAGAAAAAGAAGTGATTTCAAAATATAATGTTTTGAAAATATTATCATTTGTATATCGATGATGTGGAATATTCAACTTCGATTCGAAATTGAATATGAAGTTGAAATCGTTTCGAAAACGAATTTAAAACGAATTTAAAACAATTTATAAAATACGTTTTAAAAGGAAATTGACAAAATATAATATATATATATATATATTATATATAACGGCCTGAATAGAACGCGCCACGCCGCGACAGTTCGTGAATTTCGACCATTGACTTCGAACTGACGTTGCGGGAGATCCGACCGTCGGATTCTCCTAAAACCGGAACCGTTGGGTTCGTATCGAAAAAAGCTTTCCAATGAATATTAGAAATTTGAAATCTAACAGTTCGATTTGGAATTATGTCCAAATCAAATTTGGAAAAGGTCGTTGTAGGTGCAGTTTGATGGCCATTGGTGGAAATCGACTGTACGGGCCTTGATAAAATTATTAAAAATATTAATAATTTGTGTAGAATTATAAGAAATGATTTGAAAAGAACTGGGATGAAAAATTCCACATTTGAAAGGATAAAAATAGATTTTTATCGAAATAAACTAGTTTTGAACTAGAATTAAAATCAATTTATTTTTGAAATAAATAAATTGAATTTGAAGTGGTTTTAAAAATAATCAGAATTTCCAATACGTGAATTGGGATGGATTTGAATCGAAATTATCTTCGGAATTTTTCGATGTTGGATTTCGTGATTATACAGATATTGTTATGGGAATATGAAAGATATATTTTATATCGTTATTTCCAATACGATATTTGTTGGTTTCATAATTTGATATTGAATATAAGCCGGTATATCTTCTATTCAGAGCCTTGTATTTGATATCAAATGTGATTTGGGTTTGTCGTGAATGGTGTCTTCATTAACACTGTTCTTAAACCCAGTTGAGAAAAAGATTAAATCTTTCTCTTTAGATTTAATGAAGTGTGCCAATTAAATAATATTAATTGGAGTTGAATTTAAATTGGTTCTTGGGTTTATCGTGAGCGGTGCTTTGAATAACACCTGTTCTTTAACCCAATTAACAATAGAAAGTGATTTTGGGGTTTATCGTGAATCGTGTTTTAGGTGACATTGGTTCTTTAACCCAGTTAAAGACGGGATGTTGATTTTTGGGAAGATTAAAACTAAGTGGAGTTTTAATGAATCTTTAAATAGATTGAAATGTGGATTGATAATTTAAATTATCAAATCTGAAAAGTGATCGAGCATGGAGTATCACCAGTTTTGCTCCAGAGCGATAGTTAAATCTTTAATTAGATTTGAATGTGAAATGGTAATTAATATTTACCGATAACACCGTGGTGTTAGATATGGAGTATTACCAGTTTTGCTCCATGGGATGAATAGGTTGGGATTGGGAAATAAAATAAACAATTACTTCGGTGTGGTTCGCTAATCCCGACTAGTTTGGAAAACCATAATGTGGTTTGAAATGATATCCAAAGGAGGATTAAAGAATAAATTTAGAAGAATTTATCTTTGATAAAATTAATGGGAACCTTTCCCTAAGAATGTGTTTTGGTGAATAAAAGAATATTCTGAATTGGAATGAGGCGTATGTTGTGTTTGTGTAACATTTGTTTATTGTATACGCGGGTTATTCGGAAAGGCCGGGTTTATACCCATTCTGAATAACCGATTCGACGATAAGTCGAAGATGAAGACAGTGGTTGAAGACCGGAAGTCTTCACATCGTTTGGGTGATTATTGATGATCTTGATTGGGCTGTACACCCAAGATGAGGGAATCAGTTGGTGATCGTCCAGACGTACTTGGAGATCGATGGATATACGAGGAAAGTGCCTCCGGTTTCGTTCAGACCCAGAACGAACTTGTAAATGGATTGTGTGTCTGACATTGGATTTTATTCTGTGTTGATTGATCTCTATTAAATATACATCTGTTTGGCGGCAGAGAATTTATTCTTGCTTAACGCCATTCTCTGAGATGTACGAGCTCAGAGGTTGTATATCGATAGACATCAGTCGCATGGAGTGAATTGCCTGTGTGGCACGCCTAAGTGGCAAATGATCAAGGCTTCTGTTGAAAAGCAAAGTCTTGTGGTTGATGATCAAAGCACAGCCTGTGTGGCATAGCTTTGTGTATAACGTGAATTCGCGAGCCTCACACCTCGGTATGAGTCCAAAACGGGATACGGACCGTTGGGAGAACACGACGTTTCTTTCTAGCTATGGGTGATGTCAGTGACCTACCAGCCCTGACATTTATATACTTTTTACCTGTGTGTATGTTGGAATGCGAGGCGCCTCGGATATAGGTCTGTTAGGACCGGGAAACGTGAGTTCGGGAATAACTAATCCTCCAAAGTTAGGTGAGGACCGGCCCAACCGATTCAAAGGATCATAGTGGGGTCCTGAGACATTTGCTAGAGTGTCTCGAACGGAGAGGAGCTTGCCCCTTGCCTCGACTCATGACGGAAATCCAATTTCCAATATGTGATATTGCGGTTTTATTTGTATAACCTAGTATGGCGACATAGTGGCATGGGCCATTCATGCCGCCTATGATTGATATTTATGATTGAAATTGTTTTGACACTATACACTTATGGTAATATCAAAATAATGTGTTTTAAACGTATCAAGCATTCTTTGGCTATTATAAGGTAAAAACCCTATCCTCCGGCTTGCGCTGCATTGTGTGATGGGACCTGGGTCTTATAATAGCTTCATTTTTCTTTATTTAGCATTGCGTTGTTTGTTTTATGCACTGGTATTCTTGGGAGGAAACCCGTTCCGTGTTATACGGCGTGGTCCCTTGATTTACCTAACTTTAAAAATAAAGATTAATAACTGTTTTAGTTCTCACACTAGTCACCTGACTGACCTGGAGTTTATTGTTTTAACCTAAACTCTGGGTGCCCCTATTTTCCACGGGCAGCTAGTAGTTTTGGTTTTGCAGATCTATATTCACAGGATCCTGATTTACAACTGGAACGATGCTCGGAAAGCTCTGTATCCGTGTATTACTTTCAGTTGTGTTTTATATTGTTTTTCCACTACTATGTAATTTATTGTAATCTCTCATATTTTTCTGTTGTATAATATTTATTCATACTCTGTATATTCTTGTATCTGATGGAATTGTTGTAATATACAATGAAATGTTCTTCTGTTTGCGTCCCGATGTGTGTTGTTCTCAAGGCAATCCGGGCTTTCCTTCACGGGGATGTTCGGGTCGTTATAGTTATAAAATTGATAAAAGAAATAATGACTTAACTTCCTTAATAAGTGTTAACGTTCACAATAATAAAATATGTTTAGGATATAAATGCAATAAAAATAAAAATAGTACTAGATTCGGATTCATGTATACATATATTAGTACTAGTGATGAAAATAGAAATAACTCTAAAACAACTTTATATCATGATGGTATTTTATTTAGAAATAGAAAATATCACTTAAATACTGAATCAAAAACTATTAACTTACAGGCACCTGCTAATTTAATTAATCATGATGGACAAATATACATTAGAAAAAAGTATGACACCATGATTAATAACAAAGAATCAACCGCATTCAATTGGATATGGTTAGCTAAATGCAACATCCTTGAATTTTATTGTAACAATATTTGTAAAATTTAAATAGATGATTAAATAAAATAATGTAGGAGGATGTTAAGGTAGGATTTATAATTAATTAGCTTGGCCTAAATTATTGAAAGGGTTTTAAAAAAATAAGGAGATGGGTTACGTAAAGGGTAAGATAGGAAATTATTAAGCCATATATGTATATGTGTGTGTGTGCGTTATACGCTTTACCGTTTCATATTTATATTCTCGTTTTGCAACTAAAAACATTTCATAACCCCGAAACTAAAGCTTTGATGCTTGCCATTATAACCTAGAAAAAGAAGAAGAAACTTAAGGAAAAGCTAAGGAAAAATAAAGCTTAGGATCTTGCTACATCCAATCTCAACTTTCCTATTCTATCTAAGGTATCTTTTGTTTGATTTGGTTATTATTCATATCTGAATTGTTTGGCATTTACATAATTGCTTCCATGTTTATTTTTTATGTTATTTCATTTTTTTGGAAAGAACAATATTTGGATCTAATTGTTTGTGCTTGTTTCGCATTGATTTGATTAAGTTTTAGATCAAATCCTATAGTTTTGCATTTCCAATTAATCTGAAATTTCTATATGATGGTTATAATATGTTTTTGATGATGGTCTTAAGTTTCATAAATCTTTAAGTACTTAAGAGTTTTCTATGAATTTTCCTAAGAAAAAACATGTGTAAATAACAAATTTCAATTATTAACAAGAACACTTATCAAAGTGAAAGCTTCAAATGTGGAGGAAACTGTAAATGTTGACAGGGATTCAATTTTCTATCATCTCGCTCTGCTCAATACTTACTTTTGTCCTCTCAATCTTCACTTTTCCCCTTTGTATTTGTTTTTGCCATGCGTGGTACACCTCTATGTTCATCATATGTCATTTCCAGATCCAAGCTTGCCCTAACGAATCGATCTGAGCTTTGGTACCCCTAATTTCTTCGCCTCATCGCTTCAACTCTAATCTCCCCAAATCCGCTACTGTTAATGTTCCCCTCCACTGCACAGTGGCCATTTTAGGCAAATACTTGCCTCGCTGCAAGTAATTCAACTGGTGTTCATGGTTTTGGTGGGGTATTCAGCACTAATGTGGAATTAACATTGAGTG
This sequence comes from Allium sativum, assembly GCA_030737875.1. Lineage (NCBI taxonomy): Eukaryota > Viridiplantae > Streptophyta > Magnoliopsida > Asparagales > Amaryllidaceae > Allium > Allium sativum. Next base: position 739,852,928 of record CM060916.1, on the reverse strand, counting down.
CATCGACTCCCTCTTTGCTGATTTGTTTTCACATCTCGATCGTGTGTTTGTGATGGTACATCTCGCAATTTTGGTCTTCAATGTATTCTGTGTTCTTGTCTTGTTGGTTGTTCAATTGTGCAGTCTTGTGATTTTGGGTGTTATTTGTTTTTTATGGTGTTTGGTTGTTTAACAATGGTGCTGAGCTCGGATCGGTATTTATGTAACTTTTTTGTATGCGTGGTTATTGTTTGGTGTTTGTTTGGTTGTTTCTTCTCCGGTTACTGTCAGTTATACACGAGATGATACGCATTTTAGCTGTTATGTTTTTGGGAGGGACTGACTGAGCAACTCTGATGGTGGTGCCTGTACAACTATTTGGTGGTGATATCGGGTTCATTTGTGAGTTTATTTAGGTACGTTGATTTAGTTCATTTCATTGCTTACAGTAGCAACGCTAGTGAAGCTTTCTGCTGTCGATGCTGCTACCTTCTTTGCAGTGAATCTTCGAATCCTCTCTTTCTTATGGTGTTTCCTTCATATGGCCTTTAGAAGCGATGGTCAGGCTCGTGCCTTGCTACATACATGCAACATTTAATGTCAAACGGTTGTCTACGTAATGTTGGGTGTGGTGCACTAGAAATTGGAAGCATAATAGAATTATGCTACTATGTAGCTGTCTCTGCTCTGGCTTGCCTTATGTCACATTTTTGATGAAACTGGGTGCAACTTGTTGTACCCCTCTACATGGATTTATGGCTACAGTGCTTTAAGATTCTCAATCCTTCCTGTGTACCTTGTGTACTTAGCTATTGTACTAGATTATTTTATTTATCTTGTAAACAATATGTAATCTCTACTTTGTAGAATGATATATTCAGAAATGTGACTCCCTTTATGGAGCAATGGTGGACGGACCACCTTAAAAACCAATCTTAGTTGTTTACTAAATAATTAGCTTTTGTACTATAACCTAGATAGGATAATGGTGGACGGACCACCTTAAAACTGAATGGAAGTAGGTTGTCTTCTACCAACCACCTATTATACTTGTACTTATTATTGGTAATAATAAAAGTGTTTGCAGTCACTTTAGAAACCGGTCGGCTATGCCAAAAAATTCAATTATTAAAATAATTAAGTAATAAATTTTGTTATAAAATTTCTACATAAGGTAACAGGTCTTACCTTCGAATTTCTGTGAATTTTTAGGATTTTTTTCCATATTTTTGCAATTTACTATGATTTACTAAATTTGATGGACTTAGTTAATTAATACATATTAAATATAATAAATGATTTCTTAATGTTTCAATATCTGAATCTGAATAGTATGGGTAGTTTCTCAATAATATCCTTTATTACCAATAAGTCTTGGCAAGTAACTTGAAGTATGTGAAAAGTATTACCTTATATGGTAAAAATGTCGTTTTCCACTTATTTACTGTCAGGTCCTTCGACCAAGTTGATAGCCTGGCTGGAAGCCGATGTCACTATCGATAAGCTCTAGATGCTTGGAATACTATGAAACGTAGTATATAAAATGTCTTGGCTTGTAGTATCATCACCATAACTTATAGAAGGGGTCTGTGACACGTCACATTTTTAAAATAATTAATTAATAAGAATTTAATCAATAAATTTATAAGAGTGAAAAATAAACATTTTACAAATGTTGGAATTCGGCTATAAAACTTATACCATTTCGTTCATCGTGATTTCTAATGAACTTTTATATATAATTTTCTGCGATCAGAGTTCAGATGGAAAAGTAACGATTGTTTGAAGTTTTAGTATTAGAAACGATTATATGTGTCTATTTGTAAGCACGTATAACATATAAAACCATAGTCGGTTATGTATGAATCTGCACTATTCTGAGCTCAAATTTCGAAAAAAAATCAAAACTCAAACCCATCTAAGCACGAATCGTGTAAATCTGGTACTTGCAGTAATAGAGCTTGAGAATAATCGGAGCACAATAAAGCAAGCACATAGCGGAAACAAGATAGAATAAAAAGTATCGACCATGACAACTACTTTAATAGAGAGTCGTCACATCAATATCGATTATGAGAGGACAAGAATGGCAGATCAAACACGAACACATCCAAGAACTTATTTCCTCTAAGGTAAACCTAAGAGTTGTTATGAGGAGGGCGGGTCTGAAGTAGAAGTCCTGACAAGTAGAATGTCTGAAAATGTCCATAATATAAAAATATATCCCATTTGGTTTCACCCAAATTATATGTCTAATAAGGTCAGTAATTCTAGCCTAACCTTGAGACGACCCGAACTTCCCCGTGCAGGAAAGAACGGACTGAGTTGAGAACATGACAAATCAGAACACATACAGAAGAACTGTAACACCCCACGTCCATTAATGTCACTCACAAAGGGAATGCATTAACTTCCATGGAGGTTTTAAGTGAATATAGAACAGTAAAATTACAACAAGACAGATATAAAATAGTACTTGGAAATTCAAAAACTTTATTTCATTGTAGCAGAAGTCAAAACATGTTTGATTACATCATAACACCATATTCAATGTCAAGTACAATATCTATCTTGATAAAACAAGTACATAATCCCATTACATGAATAGCCATTAAAAAGAAAGATAACAAGCTGGACTTTACTTCAGCAGTCCAAGCTTTCCAGAAGATAAGCGATCCAACTAGACTCCACTAGAACTTGGCCCAACCTACGGACCTGAAGGGAGAAAAAGGATGGAAAAGAGGGGGTCAGACATAAAGTCTGGTGAATATGATAATTCTACAATACTATTACCAAAATAACTGGACTAAGGCATAAGCTGGAAAACAAGAAAATGTCTATGAAGAGCAGATTAAGGACATAGACAATCGCTAAAGGCAACGTTATAGGCGCTCCTAAATACTAAAGGATAAACACTATACTGCACCACACCAGTCACCCTAAAGATTCATCCCACTTAGCTTCACTTAGAAACTTTCCCAATGGCTTTACGTACCCCTAGCTGACTACATAGGTGCCGCCTGCCCCTATCTCCACTAGGTGTACCCTACTTCCCATTATTCGATCGGCTCCCTAACTCGTAGATACCCGTGCTGGCCCCACAGTGGGGTGTATCACTCCCCTAAAGTGGCAACCTGATACAACGGACATGCACGGCTTATACCTACACGATGCAACAACGTCTTACCTACCATCCCGGGTCCACACGCGCATATGAAACCCGTTGGACTTGCGTTGCCACCGCTCCCTGTTTTGGCCTCTTATAGTCAAACCCAGTATGCGTGTCCCGTCATCGACTTGGGTCGAGCCCACAAAGATACGTTTTGGGATACTGGTTGAAATGGGCCCCCACTATTTACCACAAGCATTCCACCTAAGCTTGTCCCCATTAGTCCATCCCACTTAACCCACTTAGTCATGTTCATTTACATGTGTGTTTGGTTAAGTCTAATCGTATTTCAAATGCCTCTAAAGGCAACCACCAGATTCCTCATGCCACCCAAGGCACCTACTTAACCCCCATGTCCCACCTTACATGATTATCTGGTTAAGTATTTCTTAGTTCATTAAGGCCATAACCTCATAAAGACCTCTCACATTAGACTGACATTTATGGCAGCTGGATTTGCCGGGCGGGTCCGGGCAGTCTGACACCATAAAAGAGTCTAACCTCGTGTCTTTACAACTGTTATGCTTTAGTTTGGGCCTAGGACCTCTCACATTGGGCCGACATTTGTGACTACTGGATTTGCCGGGCGGGTCCGGGCAGGTTTACATCACAAACGGGTCCAACCTCGTGTCCTAAGCATTGATTATTAATAATAATCCACTTTCCCCCAATTTTAATAATTCCCTACTTGAATTATTAATTACTTCCAATTTTTAACAATGTCCATAATTGACTCAATTATGGACATCCATTCATGGTATGCAAAATCTTACAAAATTGCACCCAATTTATTAATTCCTAATATTACCCCTACCCCACGTTTGAATGTTTATTCGCAAAATATATGTTAGACTCGAATAGCCTAACTCATAGCATAAAAGAGATTATCATAATAACAACATGGATATGTGACCAAATGAATCATAATAAGGGGTGAAACTTGCATATGTCCAACTTGCATAGATTATACATGTCATGGACCTAAAGGTGTCAACTTGTTCAAAATTCACCTAATATAATCTCAATCAATTTTCATAAACTTACATATGAACATGTGTGAATCAACATCATCTAATTTTTTAACAACATGGTTTTATATGGGTACACCTAACTCAATAGGCAAATTCCCATAATCAAGTTTTATTTAATTATAGTTTCAAGTTTATGGGTACACCTAACCTAATAGGCAAATTCCCATAAACAAGATCCATTTAAATTAAGAAAAAAAACATAACTTTAAGCATGATCCAACAGCATGATTTTTCAACATAATAGAGCATGATTTATAACATGGCATAGTATGATAGTATAACATAGCTTGACATGATTCTCAACATAGCACGACATAGCATAAGAGAATTTACAACATAGCATGACATAGCATATATAATTTACATCATACGACAACATAATAACATAATAAGAGATCCACAATATATAGAATTTACAATTACAAATCACATCACTTTCTTGTGATCCATTCATAACTGAGTCAAATTAGTTTGTAGTAGTCTTGTGAGAATCATCATACTCACCAACAAAAGAAAAGAATTAGAGAAAGAGAGATCTTTTGATTTGATTTGTGTAGATTTAGTTGTAGATGATTAGGCTTCCTCTTCTTAGTTTGTGACGGCTACGCTGAACTCCATGGCAGCAGCATGACGGTAGCTTCTCTAATTTTACAAGTGATTTAGGTTTAGGGTCTACCCACTTATTTATAGATTTTAGAATGCATTTAGGCCATTAGATTTAACCTAGAAATAACCGCAGCCGTTCAGACAAGATGGGGTTTATCTTGTTGACTCAGCAATGAGTCAGAAGTGACTCAGCAAACACTCAGCAATATATATATATATATATATATTCTACAATGTACACATTAGATACATCCCCCCTTTTTACACACTTATTATTGTTTTTATATACATATTAGATACATCCCCTCTCTTACACACTTATTAATATTTTTATATTCATATTAGATACATCCCCTCTCTTACACACTTATTAATATTATTATATTCATATTAGATACATCCCCTCTCTTACACACTTTTATATTCATATTAGATACATCCCCTCTCTTACACACTTTTATATTCATATTAGATACATCCCCCCTCTTACAAACTTATTAATATTTTAGCAACTTTAGTGTTAATAGAAAATTCAGGGTGTTACATTCTCCCCTCCTTTTAGGATTTCGTCCCCGAAATCTTCAAGTCTGGGAGAATGTATATCCTACCATCCAAACGTCCATCTACTCATCCATCATACACAGGCATCCATTGTCCTTACAGACTTCTAATGCTTTCATGTTTAAATGCACAGTGTGTGTATATGTCCGTATCTAATGCAAAATCAAGCGGTCCACTGATTCAGTTAACCTCCTTAATGCAACTATGATCGTGCCATGCATCCATTATGTATGCAAAAGATTCTTAATGCTACATAATACTTCTATATGCGTGCACAACCATCATCTGAATGCAGCATCCACATGATAATACAACCATCGTTCATCCATTTTACTAAATACATCCATATATATGCAATATGCAATATGTAGTGACTGAGCCGATCTAGTGCCTAAAGTGTGTGTATATATGCATCCACGAGCAACCACTAGCAAACACTTGCATCCATTTTGCATCCATCATACATAACATGTCTCAAACACATGTTTCAACCATAGGATTATCCTAACTAAAGGTCAAAGATACTAATGAGAGGACATACTAAAGATAAGATAAGATAAGCTAAGCGATAAAGGAGAAATTAAAAGACATACCCTCAAAAAGAAAAGGGTACAACGAACGCATCTTCTCTTCTGTCTCCCAAGTTGCGTTGCTTTCATCATCTCCCCATTGCACTTTGACCAGTCTGACCTCTCGATTCCTCAACTTTTTGATCTCCGACCCAAGAATGCATGTAGGAGCTCGTCTAATTGTTGCATCACGCTCTATTTCCACCTCTTTAAGCAAGCTCGGCTCTACCACCTCCGCGGTCTTGTGCAAACACTTCCTCAAATGTGATACATGGAATACGTTGTGTACTCCACTAAGTTTCTCAGGCAACTCCACCCTATATGCCATCTTCCCAATCCTGTTTTTTACAGGAAACAGCCCTACAAACCTTGGTGCTAATTTCCCCACGGACCCAAAGCGAACAACATTCTGTAACGGAGATACTTTGATAAAAACCATGTCCCCAATGTCAAACTCAAGATCTGTCCTCCTCTTATCAGCATACGATTTTTGCCTATCTTGTGCTGCTTTCATCCTCCTTCGAATCAACCCAATCTTCTCCGAGGTTTCCCTAACCATATCGGGCCCAAGTAGGATTTTATCGGTAGATTCCCACCAACATGTAGGCGAACGGCAAGGCCTTCCATAAAGAGCTTCGAAAGGTGCCATGCCAATACTAGACTGAAAGCTATTGTTATATGCGAATTCTACTAACGGAAGGTGCTCTTCCCATGTACCCCCAAAGTCTAGGATACAAAGCCTTAAAAGATCCTCTAGAATGCGATTCACCCTCTCGGTCTGGCCGTCTGTCTGAGGATGATATGCGGTGCTCAAACATAGCTGAGTCCCTACCGCCTCTTGTAAACTCTTCCAAAATTCGCTAGTAAAGATGGGGTCACGGTCGCTTACTATACTAGAAGGAATACCGTGCAAACGAACTATCTCCTTAATGTATACAGAAGCCAACCACGGAGCAGTCCTCTTACTTTTCACGGGAATAAAATGGGCGCTTTTAGTAAGTCTATCTACTATAACCCAAATCCCCGTGTTACCCTTCCTTGATCTTGGTAATCCATCCACAAAATCCATTGAGATGCTTTCCCATTTCCATAGTGGAACTTCTAATGGGTGAAGCAACCCACCGGGTTTCTTTTGTTCTGCTTTAACTCGTTGGCACACCAAGCATCTAGCGACGTACTCGGCCACATCCTTTTTCATACCGGCCCAAAAGAAAACCCGCTTCATATCTTTGTACATCTTATCCCCGCCGGGATGAATGGTCATTTTTGAGCGATGAGCATCATCAAGAATGGCCTTCCTTAAGTCTTCGTCTTGCGGTACACAAAGTCTATTATCCCTTCGTAACCAACCCTTATCGTCTAGGGTATACCTACGAAGATGGCTTGACGACTCCCCCCCTTTGAGCTTTTCTACTATCTCAACCAACCGTGGGTCGTCTCGCTGTGCCTCACCAACCCGTCCTAGAAGTGTAGGTCTAACCTCCAAGGATGCTAACAGACCGGGTACTAAGTCAGCGGAGGGTCTAAAGTCAAACATAGAGATGAATTCTAAGCTTTGTCGTTCAACAAACAACGGACTCAAGGACAACCTTTTCCTACTTAAGGCGTCTGCCACCACGTTACCCTTGCCCGGGGTATATGCTATTTCAAAATCGTAGGAGGCTAAGAATTCCATCCACCGTTGCTGCCTTAAATTCAAATCCTTCTGAGAGAATAAGTATTTTAATGATTTGTGGTCAGTGAACAGTTCGAATTTCTCACCAAGAAGATAGTGACGCCAAGACTTAAGCGCGAAAACAATTGCGGCTAGCTCTAAGTCATGCATGGGGTAATTCTTTTCATGAACCCTCAACTGCCTTCCACCATAGGCTATTACTCTTCCCTCTTGCATGAGGACCGCGCCAAGTCCCGTCCCACAAGCATCAGTATAGATGGTAAACGGTTTATTCCCGTCTGGCAGTACTAAGACTGGGGCTGAAGTTAAGGCTCTCTTTAAACGTTGGAACGCATCATCGCAATCTTTGTCCCACGTAAAAACCAGGTTCTTCTTCGTTAACCGTGTTAATGGAGCTGATATTTTTGCGAAGTCTTTGATAAACTTCCTATAATAGCCAGCCAACCCCAAGAAACTTCTTACTTCGGTTGCATTTTTAGGGACCTTCCAATCTTGGATGGCCACCACCTTTGCGGGATCCACTGCTATCCCTTCTTTGGAAACCACGTGCCCTAAGAACCGTACTTCCTTCCTCCAGAAGTGACACTTAGAAAATTTTGCCTTAAGTTTATGTGCTCGAAGGGTTTCCAACACTTCTCTAAGATGTAGGGAGTGCTCTTCTTTATTCTTAGAAAAGACTAAGATGTCATCCACAAAGACTACCACGAATTTGTTAAGGTATTCCCTAAACACCCTACTCATCAAATCAACAAAATATGCAGGGGCGTTTGTCAAACCAAAGGGCATCACTAGCCATTCATAGAATCCGTCAGGAGTCCTAAAAGCAGTCTTATCTATACTATCCTCAGCCACTCTCAGTTGATGAAAGCCAGTGGCTAAGTCCAACTGCGAAAACACTGAGGCGCCAACTAACTGATCAAAGAGATCGTCAATCCTCGGCAGTGGGTGTCGGTTCTTTTTAGTAAGCTTGTTTAGTTCTCTATAGTCCATACAAAGTCTAAGAGACCCATCCGCCTTTGTGGCAAAAACTACTGGAGCACCCCACTCCGATATACTACGTCTTATGAACCCCTTCTCAAGCAACTCCTTTACTTGCTTATTGAGTTCCCTCCTTTCACGAGGAGCCATGTGGCGCACTGGCAAAGATACGGGTTTAGCATTATCCACAAGATAAATTCGAAAGTCTATCTCCCGCTTTGGAGGTAAGCCCTTCACCTCCTCAAACACATCCGGATATTCCCGGACCACTTCTACCGATCGCAGGTTCTCTACAGACGCGTCAAGCGATTCAAGATAACTTAGCATAACGGAATTTATGGGATTACAAAAGATGTCGAGAGCATTACCAAGGCGAGTCACAAGCCTAACTACTCTCCTTTCACAATCAAGAATGGCCCTATTTCTAGACAACCAATCCATTCCTAAAATTAGCCCATAGCCCGTGAAGCCCAATACATAAGCATCACATCTAAATTCAACGCTAAGTATAGAGATTTTCAAATCCAAACATATCATGGTCAAATGAGCCGAACCCCCAATTGGATTTGAAACGACCAAGGGATCCTCTACTAAATTGGTGTTCAAGTGCAGTGATTCAACTAATGATGAAGAGATAAACGAATGAGATGCGCCAAAATCGAATAAGGTACGGACAGGATGATCAAACAGAAAAACTAAGCTTTCAACAGAAATTGTTCTACCTCTTTCTTGCAGCGGTGGGGCCGCAATAGCCTGAACTTGCCCCCTTGCCTGCCCTGGTGCCATAAGAGCCTGCACCTGTCCTCCCGAGGTAGACCCTGCCCTCTGCCCCTTCTTTGGACAGTCCTTCACTAAATGTCCCGCATCTCCACAATGAAAACAACCAGTCTTCTTTTTCTTTCTACAATCTTTGCTGAGATGGCCAGGCGTCCCACAATTGAAGCATTTCTTCTTCCCTTTGCCATTATTGTTTTTACCACCCTTCTTATTTTGCTGTTGGGGTTTCTTCTGATCCCCTTTCTTTTCAACTGCCTTATCCTCATGCATAAGTGCCATTTCTACTAGCTTTTCAAAGGTGGCTCCCATAGGGATGTGGGTCATAGCCAACCCTTGCAACGGTTCATTCAAGCCTCTAACGAACCTCAAAGCTTTCTTCTCTGGAGTGTTCACCAACTCCAAGCCAAACCTTGCTAACTGATTAAATTTATTGACATATTCCTTTACTGATGAGCTCCCTTGCTTTAGTGCCAGGAATTTTTCCATATTTAAGTTCTCCTGTGCCCTTGAAAGAAACTTTGCCTCAAACCTTCGTCTGAAATCCGCCCATGAATCAACTGGACGTTCCCCGTTAGTGACCTCCCACCAAAACGAGGCCTCTCCCTTCATTAACCAAGCAGCTAAACGGACTTTCCTCCCATCTTCCACTTCAAAGATATCCAACAATTCCTCAGTCTCCTTAAGCCAATCTCTGGCCTCCACAAACGTCTCAGTCCCTTGAAAAGTTTTTCCTCCCATAGCCTTGAATTCCTTGCACGTCTTTGCAAAAGTGTCAACACGAGGAGGAGGAGGAGGAGGAATGGGTGCAACTAGGGGTGGAGGAGTATCCGCTGGGCCTGCAGTGGTGGCCCTAGCCTCCAAGTATCTCCTAAACCACCCTGGAATCATCACACCTTCTGGGAGATTAAGATCTTCAGCCATGCTGAAACGAAAAAGGAAAGATTCAAAATGGAGAATTCGAAAGATAAAGATAAGGATGTGGCTATTTGGGATTATGTTTTTCATAAAAACTCTCTTTAAATAACATGTTTTTTTTTTTTTTTTGAAAGCACTTCTTCCAAAAATACTTTAGAAAAAAAATATTTTTCTAAAAAAAAAAATTTATCTGTTCTGGTAACCTTATGCTCTGATACCACGTGTAACACCCCACGTCCATTAATGTCACTCACAAAGGGAATGCATTAACTTCCATGGAGGTTTTAAGTGAATATAGAACAGTAAAATTACAACAAGACAGATATAAAATAGTACTTGGAAATTCAAAAACTTTATTTCATTGTAGCAGAAGTCAAAACATGTTTGATTACATCATAACACCATATTCAATGTCAAGTACAATATCTATCTTGATAAAACAAGTACATAATCCCATTACATGAATAGCCATTAAAAAGAAAGATAACAAGCTGGACTTTACTTCAGCAGTCCAAGCTTTCCAGAAGATAAGCGATCCAACTAGACTCCACTAGAACTTGGCCCAACCTGCGGACCTGAAGGGATAAAAAGGATGGAAAAGAGGGGGTCAGACATAAAGTCTGGTGAATATGATAATTCTACAATACTATTACCAAAATAACTGGACTAAGGCATAAGCTGGAAAACAAGAAAATGTCTATGAAGAGCAGATTAAGGACATAGACAATTGCTAAAGGCAACGTTATAGGCGCTCCTAAATACTAAAGGATAAACACTATACTGCACCACACCAGTCACCCTAAAGATTCATCCCACTTAGCTTCACTTAGAAACTTTCCCAATGGCTTTACGTACCCCTAGCTGACTACATAGATGCCGCCTGCCCCTATCTCCACTAGGTGTACCCTACTTCCCATTATTCGATCGGCTCCCTAACTCGTAGATACCCGTGCTGGCCCCACAGTGGGGTGTATCACTCCCCTAAAGTGGCAACCTGATACAACGGACATGCACGGCTTATACCTACACGATGCAACAACGTCTTACCTACCATCCCGGGTCCACACACGCATATGAAACCCGTTGGACTTGCGTTGCCACCGCTCCCTGTTTTGGCCTCTTATATAGTCAAACCCAGTATGCGTGTCCCATCCTCGACTTGGGTCGAGCCCACAAAGATACGTTTTGGGATACTGGTTGAAATGGGCCCCCACTATTTACCACAAGCATTCCACCTAAGCTTGTCCCCATTAGTCCATCCCACTTAACCCACTTAGTCATGTTCATTTACATGTGTGTTTGGTTAAGTCTAATCGTATTTCAAATGCCTCTAAAGGCAACCACCAGATTCCTCATGCCACCCAAGGCACCTACTTAACCCCCATGTCCCACCTTACATGATTATCTGGTTAAGTATTTCTTAGTTCATTAAGGTCATAACCTCATAAAGACCTCTCACATTAGACTGGCATTTATGGCAGCTGGATTTGCCGGGCGGGTCCGGGCAGTCTTACACCATAAAAGAGTCTAACCTCGTGTCTTTACAACTGTTATGCTTTAGTTTGGGCCTAGGACCTCTCACATTGGGCCGACATTTGTGACTACTGGATTTGCCGGGCGGGTCCGGGCAGGTTTACATCACAAACGGGTCCAACCTCGTGTCCTAAGCATTGATTATTAATAATAATCCACTTTCCCCCAATTTTAATAATTCCCTACTTGAATTATTAATTACTTCCAATTTTTAACAATGTCCATAATTGACTCAATTATGGACATCCATTCATGGTATGCAAAATCTTACAAAATTGCACCCAATTTATTAATTCCTAATATTACCCCTACCCCACGTTTGAACGTTTATTCGCAAAATATATGTTAGACTCGAATAGCCTAACTCATAGCATAAAAGAGATTATCATAGTAACAACATGTATATGTGACCAAATGAATCATAATAAGGGGTGAAACTTGCATATGTCCAACTTGCATAGATTATACATGTCATGGACCTAAAGGTGTCAACTTGTTCAAAATTCACCTAATATAATCTCAATCAATTTTCATAAACTTACATATGAACATGTGTGAATCAACATCATCTAATTTTTTAACAACATGGTTTTATATGGGTACACCTAACTCAATAGGCAAATTCCCATAATCAAGTTTTATTTAATTATAGTTTCAAGTTTATGGGTACACCTAACCTAATAGGCAAATTCCCATAAACAAGATCCATTTAAATTAAGAAAAAAAAACATAACTTTAAGCATGATCCAACAGCATGATTTTTCAACATAATATAGCATGATTTATAACATGGCATAGTATGATAGTATAACATAGCTTGACATGATTCTCAACATAGCACGACATAGCATAAGAGAATTTACAACATAGCATGACATAGCATATATAATTTACATCATACGACAACATAATAACATAATAAGAGATCCACAATATATAGAATTTACAATTACAAATCACATCACTTTCTTGTGATCCATTCATAACTGAGTCAAATTAGTTTGTAATAGTCTTGTGAGAATCATCATACTCACCAACAAAAGAAAAGAATTAGAGAAAGAGAGATCTTTTGATTTGATTTGTGTAGATTTAGTTGTAGATGATTAGGCTTCCTCTTCTTAGTTTGTGACGGCTACGCTGAACTCCATGGCAGCAGCATGATGGTAGCTTCTCTAATTTTACAAGTGATTTAGGTTTAGGGTCTACCCACTTATTTATAGATTTTAGAATGCATTTAGGCCATTAGATTTAACCTAGAAATAACCGCATCCGTTCAGACAAGATGTGGTTTATCTTGTTGACTCGGCAATGAGTCAGAAGTGACTCAGCAAACACTCAGCAATATATATATATATATATATATATATATATATTCTACAATGTACACATTAGATACATCCCCCCTTTTACACACTTATTATTGTTTTTATATACATATTAGATACATCCCCTCTCTTACACACTTATTAATATTTTTATATTCATATTAGATACATCCCCTCTCTTACACACTTATTAATATTATTATATTCATATTAGATACATCCCCTCTCTTACACACTTTTATATTCATATTAGATACATCCCCTCTCTTACACACTTTTATATTCATATTAGATACATCCCCCCTCTTACACACTTATTAATATTTTAGCAACTTTAGTGTTAATAGAAAATTCGGGGTGTTACAAGAACATTTCATTGCTTATTACAACAATTCCATCAGAATATAAGAATATAACAGAGTATAAATAAATATTATACATTCGATAAATATCAGAGATTTACTATTTACAATGCAGCGGAAAATAATATAAAACACAACTGAAAAGAATATACGGATACAGAGCTTTCCAAATATCATTCCAAGTGTAAACCAGGATCCTATGAATATAAATCTGCAAAACCAAAACTACTAGCTGCCCGTGTAGAAAATAGGGGCACCCTGAGTTTAGGTTAAATCAATAAACTCCAGATCAGTCATGTGACTGGTGTGAGAACTAAAACAGTTATTTAAAACTTTACTTTAAATCAGATATATCAAGGGACCACGCCGTATAACACGGAACGGGTTTCCTCCCAAGAATACCAGTGCATACAACAAAACAACGCAATACTTTTTGGAAAAATGAGGCTATTATAAGACCCAGGTCCTATCACACAATGCAATGCAAGACGGGGGATAGGGTTTTACCTTATAATAGCCAAACATGCTTGGTACGTTTAAAACAAATCATTTGATACTTATTATAAGTGCAAAGTGTTTAAAATAACTTCAAATATAAATGTATCGATCCTAAACGGCATGGGTACCATATATCATGTCGCCAATACTAGGCTCTACAATCAAAACTGCAAATGTCACGTATTGGAAGTTGGATTTCCGTCAGTGAACCAAAGCAAGGGATCGTCCTTACCACTTCGAGATGCTCTAGCTCGTGTCTCAGGATCAGAACGCATCGACCCTTGGATCGTCAGGGCCGATCCACATGGAATGGATTAAAATGCCTGAACACTGCATTTCCCCGCCCTATGGGGCGTCAATCTGGTCTGTATAAAGACCATCCATCGGCTCCGCAGTACCGATATAATTGAGGCGCATCGCTATCCATCATCCACATAAGTAAAACGTCAGGGCTTGCAAAACACTGACACCACTCCTAGCTAGAAGGAAACGCATGTCCTCCCTGAGGTCCTCTCCCATTTCTGGTTCACACCGGGGTGTGAGGCTCGTGAATTAACGCTACACAAAGCTATGCTATATTAAAACCATGCTTTGATCATCAACCACAAGACTCTGCTTTTCAACAGAAGCCTTGATCATTTGCATCTCAGCATGCCACACAGGCAATTCATGCTATGCAACCGATGTATATCAATCACACAAGGTGAAATCCGGTGTCAGACACACATCCATTTACAAGTTTGTTTTGGGTCTGAACAAAATCGGATGCACCTTATTCGACGTCCCGTATGTCCAATACTGTAACACCCCGTGAATTCTATAACGTTAAGCTTCACAAATTAAAGTATAATTAATTATAAATGATGAAATCAAGGGAAATGGGTTACGTCATTGCGTTCGTCTCAAAATTCTGCTTGAGATAGAGTCCAAGTTTGCGTAAAACGAATATCGTATGAAGAAGATATGGACGAACGAAGTTGGGCAGAAAAACCAGAAAATGGGTCAGAATGCACTGGCGCACTTGGGAAGTGCGCCAGAACAAAGTTGAACTGGCGCACTTGGGAAGTGCGCCAGAATATTTTTAGCCTGGCGCACCTGCCAAGTGCGCCCAGGTCAGAATGACCTACTGGTCAGGTCCTGGCTGGCCTGGTCAAGGTCTGGTCGAATTCTGAGGCTTGGCTGAGTCACTAGGGCTTACGTGTCACCTCTTGATTGGCTCTTTGAACTTTGTATGGTCTAGATTCCTTCTATCTTCATCTGACGGCTCAAAACAAATTAAAATTCTATAAATACAACTCAAGTCTAACCCTAAATTCACACAAATAATAGAATACAAAAGTCGTCATGCTGCTGGAGAGGAACTAGGAATGGCCGTCAATTAGAAAGCCTAGAGACAAGCCAACACTAAAGCCTAAGAGATGAATCAAATTAAAAAGAAGATCAAAGTTTAATCAAATCAATCAATGCAACGTTATTCTACCCAAAGGAGCGCATCTCAGTTTCAGAATCCAGAATTCAAGATTCTGCATTCGTTGTAAGTATAGTGACCTTTCGGAATATGAATAAAAACTGTGATTTGATTTGATGTAAATGAAAATAGAATCGTGTTGTTATATCGTATAAATTTTGTGTATTGTAATGGTTCTATCATGAATTGTGTATTGATGTTTGTGGCATAAATTGATTGATGCAAGCCTATTGAACAATTGTATATGAAAACAATGGCACTTGCAAGTTTGTGGCAAAAACTAGAAATTGATCCCTTTTTGTATATGTCGATGGCATGGACTATGTATATTCCCTTAGTCTAAATTAAAATTTATGTAAACATGTTATAGACCTTTTATGCCCACATGACCCAAAACCTATGATATCATTCTTATGTTTATTGGCAAGTATAATTAGATCTATGTTTGCAAGTATAATTGGATCTATGTTTCATAAACTATGCAAGTTCATGTTTATTTGCAAAATATAATTGGTTCTATGTCAAACATCGTTTGGGTTTCATAAACTATGCAAGTTCATGTTGAAATAGGCTATATGATTAGATGTAAAAATTGTACATTTTTGATGAATATATAACTTGCTAGTTTTGTGGTCGATATTATGCCAAGTTAAACATGTTTAAACACAAGTTTGTATTTGCCTAAACTATGCCATTTCATATGTCACCTACTTAGTCATACTTTGATTTGAATGCAAGTTCACATGACCCATGTTATATGTTAGTTGAATCGCCAAATTGCAAGTTCATGCGCCACACACCTTTATGTATTACATGTTCATGATTTCCCCTTTTCCTCACGTTTATAAAGTTGGGTTGAATTGTGACAAGCCCAACACATGTTATAACGTTGCGAACAAACGGGGGTAATAACGTTGGGTGTAAAATATGAAAATATATGTTGGCATGTTTGGCACATGCCAATGATTATGACACATAAGCGGTATGAATTGAAATACCCAAAAATAAAAGATATGACATTTACATATACTTGAGAAGTAATAAAATATGTAAATTTAGAAAACATGATATGCTTAACCCGAGGTTGGATTGAGTTGTGATGTAAACCTGCCCGGACCCGCCCGGCTGTCCAGTAGTCACAACAATACCTATCCAATGTGGGTGGTTAAGCATTGAGCCCAATAAGGACCCAAGGTTAGATTGAGCTACGGTGTAAACCTGCCCGGAACCGACCGGCACATCCAGTAACCGTAGCAATACCTGTCTAATGTGAGTGGTCTGGTGCTCCTAAGAGGCTAAGGACAGATGGTAGGGTTAAGTCAACTATAACACTTAACCAAATTCAACATGTTAACAAAAATTGATGGGTGGGGTTAGGTAAATACATACACTTAACCACTTAACATGTTTGGCTAGAAAATTCTGGTAACGAGGGACCCGTTTCAGCAGTAACCCAAAGTTAGGTATCAACGGTACCCTTAAACTAGGCAGGGTGGGGCACGATTACTGGGCTGATTGTAAGCGATCAAACGATGGCGGTGGGTGCATAGTGCAGGTCTAATGGGGTGCGGGCGTGCACACACTCCGGAGCAGACAACCAGGGCACTGGGGACACCAGTAGTATAACCTATGCCTTCTAGTTTTGCGTCGGGGCCGCCACCATGGGTCTTGATACACCCCATGGTGGGACCAGCATAGGTATCTACAATTCTTGGGGATCGTATGACACATGTTAACGCGAGTAGGAGCCGATCTTTAATAAGAATGGGGATCACTTCACCCTCACCATGGGGTGCCAGTTAGAATAAACTCAAGTAGGTGCAAAGATATAGTATGGGTGTGATAGTACATTCGACACTTCCTTAGCTTGTGACACTTTCCTATTTTTAGTTTGCATCCATCATACCCTTTTCTTATTCACATATTGAAGAGTTACTAGATTTACTCAGGCTTTATGTCTGACCCTATTTTCTTTTCGTCTTCTTTTCTTTCGTCCCCCCGCCCCCCCCCCCCCCCCCCAGGTCCACAGGGAGGAAACAGCTCAACTCAGTCAGACTCTTTACAAGCACCATGAACGTAGATGTATGAATTGGATCTTTCTTGCTCGGATAATGGCTTTGGATATCACTATGGGGATTTTTGTCACTTTATTTATGTTTTCATGCTTCTTTAATAATCAAGGAAGTTATGAGGTTGTAATGTTGGAAGTATTTTGAGACAATTATGGAAATCTTTGTTTGATACACGTATTGATGAAATAAAAGTTTGTTTGGTTTCCACTGTTTAAAATATGTGTATTTATATATGTCTTGAGTTCATCTGTGGCTTTTACTTATAAACCTCCACCAAAGTTAAGGCATTCCCTTTGTGAGTGACCTTAATGGAGGCGGGGTGTTTCAAATACAGGAGAGAGGTCCTCGCATATCCGGTCGATCTCCAAGTACGTCTGGACGATCACCACTTATTACCTTATCTTGGGTGTACAACCCAATCAAGACATCAGTAATCATCCAAACGATGTGAAGACCTTTGGTCTTCAACCACCGTCTTCATCCTCGACATATCGTCGAATCAGTTATTCAGAATGGGATAAACCCGGTCTTTCTGAATAACTCGCGTATATAATAAACAAGTGCTATAAAAACACAATATACACCTCATTACAATCTAAAATATTCCTTTATTAAAATATTCTTATACTTTGGGAAAGGTTCCCATTAATTTTATTAAAGATAAATTCTTCAAATTTATTCTTTAATCTTCCTTTGATTATCAATTCAAACCAGATTATGGTTTATCCAAACTAGTCGGGATTAGCGCACCTTACCGAAGATATCATTTGTTTAGTTTCACAGTCCCAACCTGTTCATCCCATGAAGCAAAACTGGTAATACTTCATATCTAACACCACGGTGTTATCGGTAGATTCAATTACCATTCCACGTTCAAATCTAATTAAAGATTTAACTATCGCCTAGAGCAAAACTGGTGATACTCCATTCTCGATCATTTCAATCAAATTAAAGATTCATTAAAACTCCGCTTGGTTTTAATCTTCCCAAAAATCAATATTAATGATCGTTTACCTTGGGAAATCATATCCTGTCTTTAACTGGGTTAACTAACCAATGTCATTTAAAATACGGTTCACTATAAACCCAAAATCACATTCCATTCCATCAGCCTTTAACCATAAATTAGCAAGTGAACAATTCCCTAAGTATTAACCCCAAAGGCCGAAACCAACATCAGATCAATACCTAGGAAACCATTCAACTTAACTAATCTCCAGTTAGTTTCTAATTTTCTTAACTCCGTTGGGTCTAAGAACAGTATTATTAAATATACCATTCACGACAACCCAAAATCTCATTTCATTGTTAATCGGGTTAAAGAACAAGTGTTATTTAAAACATCGTTCACGATAAACCCAAAGACCAATTTCAATTCCAATTAAATATTAATTAATTGGTATACTTCATTAAATCTAAATAAAAAGATTTAAACTTTTCTCAACTGGGTTCAAGAATAGGGTTAATGAAGACACCATTCACGACAAACCCAAAATCACATTTGATATTAAATAAAAGGCTCTGAATAGAAAATATATCGGTTTATATTCAATATCAAATTCTGGAATCAACAAATATCGTATTGGAATAACGATATATATATCTTCCAAATTCCTCCACAATATTTGTATAATCACGGAATCCAATATTGAAATATTCCAAAGATAATTTCGATTCAAATCCATTCCAATTCATATATTGGAAATTCTGGTTATTTTTAAAACCATTTCAAATCCAATTTATTTATTTGAAAATATTGGATTTCATACTTCTGGTTCATAACTAGTTCATTTCGAAACAAAAAATCTTTTCAAATATGGAATTTTTCATCCCAATTCTTTCCAAATCATTTGTTATGATTTTACACAAATTATTGATATGTTTAATATTTTTATCAAGGCCCGTACAGTCGATTTCCATAAACGGCCATCGAACCGCATTTATAGCAACCTTTTCCAAATTTGATTTGGAAATAATTCCAAATCCAACTGTTAGATTTCAAATATCTAGTATTTGTTAGAAAGATCTTTTCGATACGAACCCAACGGTTCTGGTTTTAGGAGAATCCAACGGCTGGATCTCCCGTAATGTCCATTCGAAGTCAATGGTCGAAATTCACGATCTGCCGCGGCGCGGCGCGTTCTATTCAGGCCATTATATATATATATATAATATATATATAATATATATATATATTGTCGATTTCCATTTAAAACGTATTTTATAAATCGTTTTAAATTCGTTTTCAAAACGATTTCAACTTCATATTCAATTTCAAATCAAAATTGAATATTCCATATTATTCATATATAAATGATTACATTTTCAAAACATTAGATATTGAAATCAATTCCTTTTCGATATTTATTATAGAAATGAATAAAATCGATATAAATATCGTTCACGTCAAAATGGCGTTATCTAACCAACACGGCTATATATATTTAAATATATTCATGTCCGTCCCAAATCGGACATCAAAATCACATTTTGATCCATTACTGAATATTATTTTAAAATATTCATTCTTTCTGAACTGGAATCAGACACAACCAATTACCATATAATTTGATTATATGGATTTCATACAACACGTGTATAGTACAACAATAATAAACAATCAACCATCATCTAGAGTGTATTCTACACTGCATAAGCATTAAATATAAATATTTAATGCTTACGACAGTCTGTCAATCAATCGATCGACATATAACTAAAGAATTGAGATTAGTGTACGTCAAATTTCATCCCAACACCCGTGTGGGGTTTCAATCAACAAACACTGAATATTATTTGTGCAGTTGGACGATGTGTAAAATATATCATCCCAATCAATATCAGTCAAATGGGTGTACATAAACAAATCGTTTGATTTGTAAATGAATATTTATTTTATTCATATACCCGTTAAAAATTATATTTTTAATGATAAAATATTTATTCGGTTCATTTCCACAATAAAAATGATATTTTTGTTGTTCTAACATATTTTAGAAAATTTTGGCGGCATAACGGCGCGATATTGAAATTGGGTAATGTCTAGCATTACCCCTCTCCTGATATTGGCTCGCACCATACACACAAAACAATTCTAATCAATTCATTTCACCCAAACAACCAAGTTCAACCAAATAATCTAATCTACCAACCCAAACAATCAAACAAGTCGTCCATGGTCTGTGGACGACAGAGAACAGTTCATATATGCAGTTATAAAATAAATAATTGTACAAAGAAAATTATAGTGAGGAGTTCTCACCTAGAAGCTAAACCAAACGCCATGACTCTTCATATGTAGAAAATATTCGTCGTGTTTCCAACGAGATCTGTTTAACACCGTTTATGTTAAAAATCCCATTTTTAATTCATTTTTATATCGCTACACATATTATAAATATTATATTTTACTTCGCTTTCTAGATAATAAAAATCGAATCTTTATCTATGTAAAAATCTATGTTTCTTCGCTATTGTATATAAATAAAACCCATATTTTTATTTGCTTAAAAATCATATCCTTATACGCTCCATTCACGCAAAGAAAAATCCAATCTTTTCTATAATGAAAAATCTAATTTTTATTTTTAAATCTTCATATAAAAATTGATTTTTGAAATATGTTTTTATCCTATAAAAACTGAATTTTAAATATGTTTTTAACCTAAATAAAATCAAATTTAAAAACTAAAATAAAAAAACTCACAATTCTTGGTCTGGAGGAGGGGGTTTCGTGCGTCGGAGGGAGGGAGCCGGGATGGAGGCACAGGTGGCTGTCGCGGCTTCCAGCTGATGGCGGTTGGAGGTGGAAGGGGGGCTCGCGGTTTTTGATTTAAGGAAGGGGGGCTCGGGGTTTCAGGGATTGGGTGGGGGAGTCCAACGGCGAAGGAGGAGGCTGTGGGGGCATGGCCGGAGGCACGGTGGTCAGCGCCAGGGGCGCGAGGTCGAGGCTGCGACGAGATCCGTGGTCTTTTTTTTTCTAATTTATGATTTCTGTTTTGGTCGAGAATTGGGGGGATGTTTGACCGGGTCATGGGGAGATAAGGGCTTTGTCCATTTTATATTATTATTTAATTAATTGAATTCCAAAAAGTAACTTTTTATTTTGAATTCCAAATTGAACTCACCGCCTGTCATCCATAGCTAATTACCCCCACTCCGAACATAATGGGATATGTCTCGTAAGCCAATTCTATCGTTTCGATCAGTTTTTGTTAAAATCAAAATATAAATCTATATACTGAATTTGAACGCACATTTTAATTTACTGGGACCACATACGGACTCTGAAAATCCCAGAAAAATTATTTCTAGCTTCGTATTGATGATACGGTCCTAAGAAAACTAATTTCGTCAAATTTGGAGACCGTTTGAAAAATGGCTATTTTCTGGTCGATCCAAACTGACTGAACTGTTAAAACACGTTTTCTTTCGCCATGCTCACATATTGATTTCGAAAATTATAAATTTTGGAATCTAGCAATAATTTGAGATCTCGGATCCAACAAAAGTGGTTTCGTCGAAAACGGAGGTTGTTTGAAAATCGCTATTTTCAAGGGCTATATTTCCATAGCGATTATTCTGAATTTTCAACTGGGCATAACTTTTTATTCCCGCTATGAAATTTCAATTTTTCAGATTCGTTGGAAAGATATTTTTTAATAGATTCTAATATTTTTGGTTCCCTAAAATCCGGTTTATTTTGAATCCTGTACATTCATTTGAAATTTGAAATCGAATTTTCAAACTACCGCGCCATTTTCAATTCCTTTTATAATTAAAATAAATATTTATATTCTAACGACGATTCAAATAAATATATACGTTTGTATTCTATTCAAAATATATTTCTCGTCATAATTATTTAAAATAATTCATTTTAAATATCCAAAATTCATTAAAACTGCCGAAATAAAATTTTTAAATTGGTTCTGATTTTCCGGGTTGTTACAATCTCCTCCACTTAAAACCTTTTCGTCCTCGAAAAGGAACGGAGCTGAAATTTGTTTTACTAATCAACTCAACTTTCAGTTTGGCTTTCATTCTTCAACTTTTCACTTTCTAAGAATTTTCCAATTTCTCAAAAATTTGGCTAACACCCTAATTTTTTGAAAATTTCGCCATAACCTCCTTTATACGGGAGCACTGGGAAAATCCCCAAACCGCCTCACAGGCCCTCTCATCTCAAAAAGAAAAAGAAAAAGCCAATCGGCTCATAAAATCATCCAAACCCAATAAATTAGTAAACATATACCTATTTGTCGGGCATACAATTTTGTTCCTCTGCTCTAGCCTCTTTGCTATGACCTGTTCACACACATATATATGTACATGCATGCATTTCTAAACAAATTGCAATTCAGTTCAATATTTGATACAAATTGGCTTAATGGTTCAAAATTTTTAAATTAATCAAACCAATAATCAAATAACACAACCAACAATCAATTAGTTGATTATCGTTTCAAATTCATAATTTTTTATATATAAAAAAATCCATTTTTGATGCCAAATCACAAAAATAGACCTTACCTAGTTTTGGTTCTCACACCAGCCTAATGGAAATATATAGATATCCCACCTTCGAAACTCGAACAAAAACTTTGATGATGGTATACTAATCATCAGAATCATCTCCAAGCGATTAGAGCGTGAATTTATATCTATCCAGTATATTTGGGACTTTGTATACACGCTAGCTAGGCGTATATGCAAAATCCTCATATATTAGATTGTCTAAATCAATTTAAAATAAATATTCAAATACGTATAATACGATTTAAAATTCAAAACAAAAACTGTTTTTGTTTTTATTTTAAAAATATACTCTTCACACTCATTCCAGGATACGATTGATCCTATCTCTAACGAGTTATTCTCATTGGATATCACTAATCCAATCTCTGATGAATTCTTTCGTTTGGTTCTAATGTGCCTTGTTCTCCGAGCTTTGTAAACCGAAGCTCTGATACCAAATGAGACGACCAGAACTTCCCCATGCAGGAAAGAACGGACTGAGTTGAGAACACGACAAATCAGAACGCAAACAAAAGAACATCTCATTGCTTATTACAACAATTCCATCAGAATACAAGAATATAACAGAGTATAAATAAATATTATACATTCCATAAATATCAGAGATTTACAATTTACAATGCATCGGAAAATAATATAAAACACAACTAAAAAGAATATACGGATATAGAGCTTTCCGAATATCATTCCAGCCGTTAACCAGGATCCTGTGAATATAAATCTGCAAAACCAAAACTACTATCTGCCCGTGTAGAAAATAAGGGCACGCAGAGTTTAGGTTAAAACAATAAACTCCAGGTCAGTCATGTGACTGGTGTGAGAACTAAAACAGTTATTTAAAACTTTACTTTAAATCAAATATATCAAGGGATCACGCCGTATAACACGGAACGGGTTTCCTCCCAAGAATACCAGTGCATATAACAAAACAGCGCAACGCTTTTTGAAAAAATGAGGCTATTATAAGACCCAGGTCCTATCACATAATGCAACGCAAGCCGAGGGATAGGGTTTTACCTTATAATAGCCAAACATGCTTCGTACGTTTAAAACAAATCATTTGATACTTATTATAAGTGCATAGTGTTTAAAACAACTTCGAATATAAATGTATCAATCCTAGACGGGATGGGTACCATATATCATGTCATCAATACTAGTCTCTACAATCAAAACTGCAAATGTCATGTATTGGAAGTTGGATTTTCGTCTATGAACCAAGGCAAGGGATCGTCCTTACCGCTTCGAGATGCTCTAGCCCGTGTCAGGATCAGAACGCATCAACCCTTGGATCGTCAGGGCCGGTCCACACGGAGTGGATTAAAATGCCTGAACACTGCGTTTCCCCTCCATATGGGGCATCAATTTGGTATGTATAAAGACCATCCATCGGCTCCGCAGAGACCGTATAACCGAGGCGCCTCGCTATCCATCATCCACATAAGTAAAACGTCAGGGCTTGCAAAACGCTGACACCACTCCTAGCTAGAAGGAAACGAATGTCCTCCCTGAGGTCCTCTCCTGTTTCTGGTTCACACCGAGGTGTGAGGCTCGCGAATTAACGCTACACAAAGCTATGCTATATTAAAACCATGCTTTGATCATCAACCACAAGACTCTGCTTTTCAACAGAAGCCTTGATCATTTGCATCTCAGCATGCCACACAGGCAATTCACGCTATGTAACCGATGTATATCAATCACACAGAGTGAAATACGGTGTCAGACACACATCCATTTACAAGTTCGTTCTGGGTCTGAACGAAATCGGATGCACCTTATTCGACATCCCGTATGTCCAATACAGGAGAGAGGTCCTCGCATATCTGATCGATCTCCAAGTACGTCTGGACGATCACCACTTATTACCTTGTCTTGGGTGTACAGCCCAATCAAGATATCAGTAATCATCCAAACGATGTGAAGACCTCCGGTCTTCAACCACCGTCTTCATCCTCAACATATCGTCGAATCAGTTATTTAGAATGGAATAAACCCGGTCTTTCTGAATAACTCGCATATATAATAAACACGTGCTATAAAAACACAACATATGCCTCATTCCAATCCAGAATTTTCCTTTTTTCAAATATTCTTATACTTTGGGAAAAGTTCCCATTAATTTTATCAAAGATAAATTCTTTAAATTTATTCTTTAATCTTCCTTTGAATATCAATTCAAACCAAATTATGGTTTATCCAAACTAGTTGGGATTAGCGCACCTTACCGAAGTAATCATTTGTTTAGTTTCCCAATCCCAACCTATTCATCCCATGAAGTAAAGCTGGTAATACTTCATATCTAACACCACGGTGTTATCGGTAGATTCAATTACCATTCCACGTTCAAATCTAATTAAAGATTTAACTATCGCCTGGAGCAAAACTGGTGATACTCCATTCTCGATCATTTCATCTAATTGAAGATTCATTAAAACTCCACTTGGTTTTAATCTTCCCAAAAATCAATATTAATGATCGTTTAACTTGGGAAATCATATCCTGTCTATAACTGAGTTAAAGAACCAATGTCATTTAAAACACGGTTCACTATAAACCCAAAATAACATTCCATTCCATCAACCTTTAACCGTAAATTAGCAAGTGAACAATTCCTTAAGTATTAAACAAGAGGCCGAAACCAACATCAGATCAATACCCAGGAAACCTTTCAACTTAACTAATCTCCAGTTAGTTTCTGATTTTCTTAACTCCATTGGGTCTAAGAACAATATTATTAAAGATACCATTCACGACAACCCAAAATCTCATTCCATTGTTAATCGGGTTAAAGAACAAGTGTTATTTAAAACACCGTTCACGATAAACCCAAAGACCAATTTCAATTCAATTCCAATTAAATATTAATTAATTGGCATACCTCATTAAATCTAAATAAAAAGATTTAATCTTTTCTCAACTGGGTTCAAGAACAGGGTTAATTAATACACCATTCACGACAAACCCAAAATCACATTTAATATTAAATACAAGGCTCTGAAAAGAAAATATATCGGCTTATATTCAATATCACACTCTAGAATCAATAAATATCGTATTGGAATAACGATATATATATCTTCCAAATTCCTCCACAATATCTGTATAATCACGGAATACAATATCGAAATATTCCGAAGATAATGTCGATTCAAATCCATTCCAATTCATATATTGGAAATTCTGGTTATTTTTAAAACTATTTCAAATCCAATTTATTTATTTAAAAATATTGGATTTCATACTTCTAGTTCATAACTAGTTCATTTCGATAAAAATATATTTTTATCTTTTCAAATATGGAATTTTTCATCCTAATTCTTCCCAAATCATTTGTTATGATTTTACACAAATTATTGATATTTTTAATGCTTTTATCAAGGCCCGTACAGTCGATTTCCATAAACGGCCATCAAACTGCACTTACAGCGACCTTTTCCAAATTTGATTTGGACATAATTACAAATCCAACCGTTAGATTTCAAATCTCTAGTATTCGTTAGAAAGCTCTTTTCGATACGAACCTAAGGTTTCAGTTTTAGGAGAATCCGACGGTCGGATCTCCCGTAATGTCCATTCGAAGTCAATGGTTGAAATTCACGAACTGCTGCGGCGCGGCGCGTTCTATTCAGGCCATTATATATATATAATATATATTATATATATTTCGTCGATTTCCATTAAATATGTATTTTATAAATCGTTTTAAATTCGTTTTCAAAACGATTTCAACTTCATATTCAATTTCAAATCAAAATTGAATATTCCATATCTTTAATATATAAATGATAATATTTTCATAACATTTGATTTTGAAATCAATTCCTTTTCGATATTCATTATAGAAATGAATAAAATCGATATAAACATCGTTCACGTCAAAATGGTGTTATCTAATCAACACGACTATATATATTTAAGTATATTCGTGTCCATCCCAAATCAGACATCAAAATCACATTTTGATCCATTACTGAATATTATTTTATAATATTCATTATTTTAAAATATTCGTTATTTAAAGTTATTCATTCTTTCTGAACTAGAATCAGACACAGTCAATTACCATATAATTTGATTATATGGATTTCATATAACATGTGTATAGTACAACAATGATAAACAATAAACAATCATCCAGAGTGTATTCTACACTACATAAACATTAAATATAAATATTTAATGCTTACGACAGTCTGTCAATCAATCGATCGACATACAACTAAACAATTGGGATTAGTGTACGTCAAATTTCATCCCAACACCCGTGTGGGGTTTCAATCAACAAACACTGAATATTATTTGTGCAGTTGGGTGATGTGTAAAATATATCGTCCCAATCAATATCAGTCAAATGGGTGGACATAAACAAATCGTCTGATTTTTAAATGAATATTTATTTTATTAATATACCCGTTAAAAATTATATTTTTAATGATAAAATATTTATTCGGTTCATTTACACAGTAAAAATGATATTTTTATTGTTCTAACATATTTTAGAAAATTTTGGCGGCATAACGGCGCGATATTGAAATTGGGTAATGTCTAGCATTACCCCTCTCCTGATATCGGCACGCGCCATACACACATAAAAATTCTAATCAATTAATTTCACCCAAACAACCAAATAATCTAATCTACCAACCCAAACAATCATACAAGTCGTCCATGGTCTGTGGATGACGAGGAACAGTTCATATATACAGTTATAAAATAAATAACTGTACAAAGAAAATTATAGTGAGGAGTTCTCACCTAGAAGCTAAACTAAACGCCACGACTCTTCATATGTAGAAAATCTTCGTCGCGTTTCCAACGAGATCTGTTTAACACTGTTTATGTTAAAAATCCCATTTTTAATTCATTTTTATATCGCTACACATATTATAAAAATTATATTTTACTTCGCTTTCTAGATAATAAAAATCGAATCTTTATCTATGTAAAAATCTATTTTTTTTCGCTATTGTATATAAATAAAACCCATATTTTTATTTGCTTAAAAATCATATTCTTATACGCTCAATTCACACAGAGAAAAATCTAATCTTTTCTATAATGAAAAATCTAATTTTTATTTACACAAAAATCTAATTTTTATTTTCAAATCTTCATATAAAAATTGATTTTTGAAATATGTTTTTATCCTATAAAAACTGATTTTTAAATATGTTTTTAACCTAAATAAAATCAAATTTAAAAACTAAAATAAAAAACTCACATTTCTTGGTCGGGAGGAGGGGGTTTTGTGCGTCGGAGGGAGGAAGCCGGGATGGAGGCGCAGGTGGCTGTCGCGGCTTCCAGTTGGTGGCGGTTGAAGGTGGAAGGGGGGCTCGCGGTGTACGATTTAAGGAAGGGGGCTCGGGGTTTCAGGGATTGGGTGGGGGGAGTCCGACGACGAAGGAGGAGGCTGGGGGGGCTGGGGGCGCCATGGATGGAGGCGCGGTGGTCAACGCCGGGGGCGCGAGGTCGAGGCAGCGAAGAAATCCATGGTATTTTTTGTTCTAATTTCTGGTTTCTGTTTTGATCGAGAATGGAGGGGTGTTTGACCGGGTCATGGGGAGATAAGGGCTTTGCCCATTTTATATTATTTAATTAATTGAATTCCAAAAGGTAACTTTTTATTTTGAATTCCAAATTGAACTCACCGCCTGTCGTTCATAGCTAATTACCCTCATTCCGAACACAATGAGATATGCCCCGTAAGCCAATTCTACCGTTTCGATCAGTTTTTGTTAAAATCAAAATATAAATCTATATATTGAATTTGAATGCACATTTTAATATACCGGGGCCACATACGGACTCAAAAAATCCTAGAAAAATTATTTCTAGCTTCGTATTGACGATACGGTCTTAACAAAACTAATTTCATCAAATTTGGAGACCGTTTGAAAAATGGCCATTTTCTGGTCGATCCAAATTGACTTTAACTGTTAAAACACGTTTTCTTTTGCCACGCACACATATTGATTTCTAAAATTATAAATTTTGGAATCTAGCAATAATTTGATATCTCGGATCCAACAAAAGTGGTTTCGTCGAAAACGGAGGTCGTTTGCAAAATCGCTATTTTCAAGGGCTATATTTCCATAGCGACTATTCTGAATTTTCAACTGGGCATAACTTTTTATTCCCGCTATGAAATTTCAATTTTTCAGATTCATTGGAAAGATATTTTCAAATAGATTCTAATATTTTTGGTTTTCCTAAAATCTGGTTTATTTTGAATCCTGTATATTCATTTAAAATTTGAAATCGAATTTTCAAACTATCGCGCCATTTTCAATTCCTTTTATAATTAAAATAAATATTTATATTCTAACGACGATTCAAATAAATATATACATTCTAATTCTATTCAAAATATATTTCTCGTCGTTATTATTTAAAATAATTCATTTTAAATATCCAAAATTCGTTAAAATTGCTAAAATAAAATTTTTAATTTGGTTCTGATTTTCCGGGTTGTTACAAACCTTATATAGGTATGCACAACGATTAACAACCATACCCAAGGTAGCACTTCCCAAAGATAGGTTATAAAATCTAAAGATAAAGCTTTTCGCATAAATAAAGCCTTTAAACTACCTCACTACCAAATATATAAGAGGGATCTCTCTAACCACTTAATACCTCACTATATCAAAAGAGGCGAGTTCTATAGCCACTTATGACCACACTCTAAATGCTATATAAATATATAAGGTAGATTCCCATGATCACTTAATCCCCTAGCATGTGGTTTCCTAATTACTATTACAAAGTAGAATACATTAACTACTAATTCCTTTAACTACTAATTAAGGCTTCCGTTATTCGCATATCCTGACCTCATATAAGATGAGGGATAGTAAGCAACCGCTTAAGAATAAGTTTAGGTAGACGACTACTCATCATTTAAGACCGTCCCGGTAGACCCATCGATACCAAATAGTTGGCATTATTAGATAACCTCAATGTCACTTAATATTTAACGTAGGGTGACTCGACTAATGGTAATTACGTAACAGTCACTATACCCTAGGGTGGACTCTAACCCAGACAATTAACCCCAGGAAGCGAACACTCAGAGACTACATTGTTTGCACCTAATTAACTGCTTAAAAATTCTAAAATTGGAACAAAGTGAATCATATGGCCACTTAAAACCTTATCCCCGAAGCAGGATATAATGCTAAATGTTACTTAGGTTTCTTCTTCCAAAAGGGAAGTAGACCTGACGACCACTTAAGACATAACACTTGAAGTAAACCAATAAGAACATCCCTCACTATGACATGATAATTGTCACGATTTTCTATGATCAACGATATCTCACACCAGTTTTAAGCATATCCAACTACAAGAAAGTGCATCAATCTACCAATTCCAATTCTTATATAAGTTAGAGATATTATTCCTAGATTTATGCTAAAGATAAGATAAGATGGATATTCCTAAGATTGGGTTCATAGGTCTAAGATGATTTATTGGACTTAGTATTAGTTATGGTAATTTCTACCCGAATGCCTACTTAAACCAATTATCGTACCTGTTGTATGCCGATAATAAACATAACATTTACTTTCTTTTAAGGCAATGGACATTTCAATAAAAGTTATTTATGTTAGTACATTTATTTCCACTAATCTGTGTTTACTGTAACTCATTAATTCTCTCCAAATTTATTATATTAATTGCCCATTAATTCGAGTTAAAACATTCAATTCTTATTTACAATAGTTGTAACCTTTATGAATTCAGTAATTTATTATCACAAATGTTATTTATATAAGCCTGATTTAATTTTCGTCAATTCCTATTAATTGTAACACATTTATTCTCTCTCCGACTTATTACAATAGTTGCCCCAAAATTGACTCTACAATATTTAATCCTTATTTACTCTGGTTGTAACCCTTTTCAAATTCTGAAAATTTAATTCCACGTTTACTCCCGATGAAACCCAAGGTTACAACCAGTTACTCTCTATTATTATAGGAAACGTTACCATATTCCGCAATTGATGGAGAACATTCAAATTTATCCTAAGTCCTAACATTTTCTAATAATAATAACTAGCGTTAATTATGTATGTTTTTGGGTGGAAAGCATTAATATGTATATACGTGCACTGATCATGTATTACTAATTTTCTAATTCTAACTATTTTACATCGTAGTCCAAACTACTAACTAGAGCAATCTTTCAATGTTCTAACTTGCTGAGTTTTAAAATCCCTTTAAACAGCCTTTTGCTATAATTTCTATAAATTTGCCCAAACATTTAATAAGATGAAATATTGACACATTTAAAATTATAGGGAACGAGTAATATTTTATTTGAAATAGACAGTATAAACGGCGTATAAAATATGTAAATTTACACATCTCTTATTATATGTTTTTTCGTTCTCTTATAATTTCAAACATTATATTTTTGTAGAAAAAGGACAAAAGGGATTATTTATAAAAATTAAACAAACCCTTAAATAAACCATAACATAGATAGATTTAAAACTAAAAAGGGCATTTTAAACGAATTCTACAAATGCACCCATTTTTACAAATTTGGAATATCGCAACAAACAATAATCTTGGTATCTTAGGGACTGGTTTCCAAATTTAGGTGCAAACACTAACAAAAAGATACAAAAAGGATTTTAGGAAAGATTAATATAAGTATTGTTAACACAAAATTTCGTATCAATCAAATATGAAGAAGTGGAAGCTTTAAAGCTGAAAGGATAAAGGGGGGTTTCGGACAGCGAAACCAGTTTCGTAGGGAAAAGACCAAATCCGAGGATTCATCGGAAGAAAAGTCTGAGAGCCAGCAATAAAACCATAGGGCAAAAAGGGAAAAGCCGAAGCAGACACCGGCGGTCAAGAAGAATCAGAATACAATAATACCGATCCAATACCGACAGCTGGAGATAGAAAGTAGTATTGAAGATTCTAAAAGGTCATGATAGGGGAAAGATCAAGGTCAATATGGAAAGGAAGATACCAAGAGGGTAATGCCAACACCAAATGGGATGCAGAATAACAATTCTAGAAGCATACACATGGTGCCGAAAGCATATAATCCAAGACGTAAGCAGAAGAAGAAAAGAACCTATCGATACCTACTTGACACCAACACCAACATCTAGAGCCATCTTGAACATCACCGGAAGGTCTTCTGGAAGCCCAACTTTATAACTAAAGACGAACACATATGCCAGAAGCTGGAACTGGCTCCCTTTACTGCTATCGAAGACTTCATTATCCACTACTTAAGCAGAGAGGTATAGAGACGAATCGAGACCAGAGGTCTCGAAACCGAAAGTCTTCAAGGCCAAGAATAACTTTTGAGACCAAACTACTGGAAGGCATGATACCGGAGCCACTCCCGAGAGTCCAAGATTGATATTGCAAAGACAAAGAAGCATCCATGAAGACATTTAATGGGAAGAAAGGCGGCCGAAACCTTTCTGCCGGAACTGGAGTTCACAAAAATAGCCGAAACCATGTTTCCGCATTCAAGAAGGTCTTCTGCTGAGCCCACAACAGAAGGGGTTTAGGAGCCGACAGCAGAGGGGGTTCAAAAACCAGCGACGTGGTCTAGAAAGCTAGAAACAGCTAGAGGAAGCTAGAGTAAGCTAGAGACATCTAGAGGAAGCTAACAAAAGGTTGTTGACGAAAGGCTGACGACGAAAGGGGTAAAGCCAGAAAAAGACAAAAACGACAACAGAAGGCCGTGGGGAGTGGGAGAAAGGAAGAAAAAGACAAAACAATGAAAGCCAAAGGCGGGAACAAAAAGATGGCACCAAAAAAGTGGTGGGAAAAAGAAGCAGCAAAAGGGGACCCAAAACCACTATAAATAAGACCCAAAGAGTCATATTGGAGGGGACTTTCTTTCCCGATCTCTACAATTTTCCTCTCATTTTTGGAGAGAACTAACCCAAATATGTAAATCAATTTGGGGATTTCTTATGTAAGCTCCTCCATGAATAAAATCATTAAAGCTCTTAAAGTGGACGTATGTTCAATCCGAACTGAACCACTATAAATTTTGTGTTCTTACTTTTTATGGATGCTATGATAGCTTTCAGTATATTTTTGTGTGTGTTTTGCTGTACGATTGGATCATCAGAATATTCCTGCTCGAGTCGTTAGGTTCTTGGCAACCTGACACTTAAGTCGTCGGGTTCTTGGCGACCTGATGATTTCCTCACGATATAAGCCTTACCGTACCTACCTCTTCCCAACTCCTAAACCGTCGATTACCAAAATTATCTTCCTTAAGCTTCCTACCTTGCACGAGCTTAGATGAACCTTCTGAAAACTGTTTAGATTCCTCACATGTGTCGTGCTTAGGAAACCCTTATCCCAAGGTAATTGTTGGCTCTCGAGTGGCAAAAGCGTGATACTCACCCCCTTGAGGGAAGAATAACTAATCTCCAGGATTAAGACCTTGATATCTAGGAAAGGGTGAACTAACTCAAGCTTGTAAGAACTGAATAATCCCATTTTTCCTTAAGTCCATCCCTATAGATCTATCTCCGGTGTTGACGAAAAATATCGTCAACGGGTATAATTGGAAAGCTGACAAATTAATTTATCATACTTACACATATAAATCCAACATACACCAATGAGAAAGATATGATATTATAAACAATAAATAGATTTATCACTCACCTATAAAGCTTTCTTGAATCTCAGATCTGAATTACAGCTTTTAGGTTTCACTTCCAAATCCTTACAAAACTATAAAATAATTGGAATAGAGAAGAGAAAATAAAGAATAGAAACCTCAGAAGTTACCTTTCGAGTAAAACCCAACTTTATCCATAGATTTGAATTCATTCTCTTCAATTCTTGTTATTTGATTTGGAACCTATTTTAATTAAGAAAGATTGGAAAAGATTGGAGGAATGAAAGATAGAGCTTCACTGCTACCTCTAGAAAATATGAGGGAAAGATAGGGGTCCAGTCCTTTAATTGTAAGTGTTGAAATAACCCAGCATCGACAGATTGCATTCTATAAAAAAACATTCATTTATACAAATTTTGTTGTTTCTGGTTTTTTGTTGTTGTTTTGGTTTTGATTTAGCAAATTTTTGCAGTTTGGTGTATATGGTATATGTGTGTTTATATTGTGAGTGCATGTAGTGAGGTTGCCATGTTTTTGTAGTTAGCTATTTTGTTGTTAACACATACAATGTAATTTTTCATGTGTAAATAAATTTCCTTGTTGCCTTTCGAAACTATAAGGACCTACCCGCCACTAGAACAATCAACAAGAGATTAATATAGCAGTTGCCCTAGCTCAGGTGGGGTCGGGTCTTTTCTGGTAGGAGTTAATGAATATTATTTAATTAATTATTAATCGTCCACATCCGTTTTGTCCATAACTTTTTCATATGGGCTCCATTCACGAAGTTTCAAACATGAAAAATGACCAGAATTCCATTATAAATGCAATTACGGAAGCTTCATGGTCAAATTCAAACATTTAATCAAATTCCATTTTTCGAATCTAATTAAATTATGAATTTTACTAACATAAAATTTTGAGATGTTACATTCTCCCATCCTTAAATTTCATCTCGAAATTTAAACATTGACTAAGTCACGGTGCTGGCACCTAATTTTCCTAAACTACGCAACAAATGAAGCCTACTTTATTATTATTACATCACTAAACATAATCTTCCGACTTGCAAGTTTACCAATAATAAGCCCACCTTATTCCTTATTTTCAATTATAACCTCATGTTATATCGTTACCACAACTGTTGCTGAGGGTTTACTCATTATCTTAGTTCCCTTAACTAAGGTTCATTAATAAGTTCTCTTTTCATCATTAATTGTAAACTATGTTATAGTTACACTTGTTGTAACACCCCACCTCCGCTAGGGTCACTCACAAAGGGAATGCACTAGGTTTGGTGAAACATTATCAAGGTAAACATACACAGAAATATTACAAGGCAAAACATATATAAAACAACGGAAGTAAAACAAATTTCATTACCTTATAAAATAAGGTCTAAAGCCTTTTACATCAGAATACATCAAAACCTGTCTTGCAATAGTAAAGAAGCATAAACCATTTCATAAATTATTCCCCAAGTAAAACAGTAAAGTAGCCATAGCCAGGAAAAGTCCAAGCCATGCGTGATGACCTTCAAGCAGAAGAAGTCCGAACTATATAACAGTGTTTCCTCCCTGAAAACCTGGGGGGGAAACGGAAGACAAAGAGGTGAAAACAAAACGGGGTCAGTCATAAAGACTGGTAAGTCCTATCTACTTCCAATATAAAAACAGGTAAAGGTAACATGACATGCATAAACTGAAAGTAAACATAAGGATGACGACAAGATAGATAAACTCAACCAAGATAACCGGATGAACTACTGTAGCAAGATAAACTAAGATATCATGATAAACTGCGGTGTTAAGATAAATCAAGGTATCACATCGTCAGGTTTCTATCAAGTATACTATCCCAAGGTATCTATCATGTATAACATCCCAAGGTATCTATCATGTATACCATCCCAAGGTATTTATCATGTATATTTGCTCTGCACCTCTCATACTAGTATCCCAACCCGCGTCATGTGTTAACTATGAAGGTCCCTTGCCCAATGTCATGTAATGGTCCATGTCAACCTAATATATAGCATATGTAGGTTTCCCCAACTCGTATGTTTCTTTCCATGTATAAGTTCAGTCCTTTGCCGTAGGCCGTACGGGCTTTCCCATGTAAACGTTTTATCCTTGAGGTTATTTTGGACTGCTACCCTTGATCTGGTTATGTTTTCTTACCATGAACTATCGCGTGTTCACTTAGGATTTATGCCACCTAGGACCACTAGGGATTATGCTACCTAATGAACGTTTCCGTGTCTCGGTTTGGGTTCAAGCCACCTAGGGCCACTAGGGATTATGCCACCCGTCAACTGCGCCCTTTATCCCACGTACGTATCCGAGTCCCGTGCCAGGGCAAATCGAGAAATACGGAACTCGGTCGGGAGCTTCAAGTCGTCTGCTGATGCAGATATCAAGGTCTGTTTTTGTATCCGTGGCTATAGTCCCGCGTGACCCCTCCCTCAACTACTGAAAGACAATCCAAGAAAAATCATGTATGAGAACTACATCCCGGCCCCACTATAGCCCCGCTTTCCTATGGGCCAACCTCACCCATGACTCGATAGCAAGAACATGGTCTGTTGGAAGTTCTATGCCTTTCCGTTCGTACACGATTGACTAAAGATGGTAGGTAGTCGGTGACGTGCTATCCACGGAAAAAATAAGTATCGTCGACTCCACGCTAATCCATCCCAGTCTTTAGGTCGCTCGCATAGCAAACAAGGCATACTCTTGGCTCTTCTACCGCAGACCTTAACCTCTGTGAGGCCGGGTTTCATGGACCACCTGCCACCTCACAGAGGGATACCAAGAGTACCCTCACGTCCCCCGAAGCTACCGCTTCGTCACCCAGTTCGCTGGAGCTTTTTATCCAAGTCAGATAAGTTGCTCCTCCTCGTATACTAAGCGATGACCTGCCGTATCAGGTTACTCATCTATTTATGAACTAGTCCCATGTCCTTGGCTAATAATTATTACTTAGTTATCCTTAACTAAGGTTTACCACTTAGCTTCTCTTCCCACTATCCTTGTTAACTACGATTTTCAACCTAGTCCCCTGAGCTAGGGTTTTGTCTAATGGGTTAAGTGTTGTCATTCAAGTTCATGACTTAACCCGCCCAAGAGTCATGTCAAGATTGGCTAAGTACTCAAGTTCAAGGCTTTGCCCTACAAGTTGGTTAAGTGTACCAAGAAGCTCATGACTTAACCCTGTCAAGTCAAATTGGTTAAGTATTTGTTTGTCTTAACCCTATCAGATTATCATGTTAAATTGATTAAGCATGGATTATCTTAATCCTATCAGATTATCGAGTCGGATTGGTTAAGTATGGGTCAGCTTAACCCCATCCACTAATCGTATTACAATGGTTAAGTATATTTAAAAGGTCTTGTGACTTAACCCTATCAGGTCCACATATTAGATTGGTTAAGTATAGGTTACTTAACCTCATCAAATCATCATGTATAATTGGTTAAGTATAAGTTACTTAACCCCATTAAATTATCATGTTAAGTTGGTTAAGTATTGGTTACTTAACCTCATTTAATTACCAAGTTTAGATTGGTTAAGTGTTTAACTTAACCCCATCGAATTACCGTGCTTAGATTAGTTAAGTGAAGGTTACTTAACCCCGTCTAATTGTCGTGTTTAGATTATTTAAGTCTAAGTTACTTAACCCCATCTAATTACCAAGTCGGATTAGTTAAGTGCAAATTACTTAACACCATCGAATTTACCGTGTTAGATTAGTTAAGTATGCATTACTTAACCCCATCTAATTACCGTGTTTAGATTAGTTAAGTGTAGGTTACTTAATCCCATCTAATTACCAAGCTGGATTAGTTAAGTGTAAATTACTTAACCCCATCCCCTAATTGTCTTATATGGTTAAGTGTTATTAAGGAACCAAGCCCGGTTTAACTTAACCTACCCATTCGTGTCATATCGGTTAAGTGTCATTAATCAAAATTACTTAACCTTTTCATGTGGCATTAATTAGATTAATGCACCCCAACCTCTCACATTAGACTTTGTTGTGGTTACTAGTTAAGTCGGGCGAGTCCGGGTAGATTTACACCACAACCTTGTCTAACCTCGGGTTTTAAGTGCTATATGACCAACTACCCACATTGGGTCCTATTGTTTGTAGCCACTAGTTAAGCCGGGCGGGTCCGGGAAGATTTATGCTACAAACTCAACCCAACCTTGAGTTGGCCACTTTCATGTTTGGTCTAGTGTCTTATTACACTTACAACCCACCCATGTCTAGTTCAAGTTCCATGTTTTCCCACGTGTCATGACCATACTTAAATGTATCATGAATGTCATGTTCTCATGCGAACCCCATGTCAACTTTTTCATGTCATACCCACGTTTTTCCTAAACTACCCAAACGTATTTCCAACCCAAGTGGAAGCGAGTCACATAGTAGTGTATTATGCCAACATATTGGCCACAAACATGCATAGTATCATATGGGAATTTGGCCACAAATATGCATAGTATCATAAGGGAATTTGGCCACAAGCATGCATAGTTTCATAAGGGAATTTGGCCACAAACATGCATAGTATCATAAGGGAATTTGGCCACAAACATGCATAGTATCATAAGTGAATTTGGCCACAAACATGCATAGTTTCATAAGGGAATTTGGCCACAAACATGCATAGTATCATAAGTGAATTTGGCCACAAACATGCATGATACATAAGGGGTTTGGGTTCATTTACATGCATAAGCCCCAAAGTCAAGTCTTTGCCAATGTTTCAGAAGTCAAGTGGTTCCCAAAGGTTCATGCTAACATTCCATAGATAAAGATTCAAACTTGCAAGATATACTAGGTTAAACATAACATGAATGGCATGATTAAGTCACTACAACTTAGCCCAAAGTCATAGGTTCAAGCAAAAGAGACATAACAAGGTTCATATAGGCTAGCATACTTATATTTCATCTCATTTTATCCCATGTCACATTAGAACCACCGTTAGAATCTACAAGTAGCTAGAACTTACATAGCGAGGCTTAGGGAAGGATCATGCATCGTTTTGACAAAGAAAGGTAGCTCCTTTGTTGAAGAACCGTCATGAAATTGGCCTAGCAACGTTGATCTACCCTCGATTTGATGTAGAAAGCTTGCACCTTTTGATTTGAACCCGATTTGAATGCATAAGCCCTTAGAGTTGAAGATGGAGGCCATGATCAAGATTGATTTTGGCGGCACTTCGTGGCATGAGTGATTTGTGAGGGTTTAGGGTAGGCTTAGGGGTGTTTTTATAGAGGTTAGGCGTAGTTTAGGCCCTTAGATTAACCCTAGGATAGATCTGAACCCTCAAAATCCATCACAAGCCTCCAATCATGTCTTGAGAAACAAGTCAGGTGCACCCAAGCCCAAATTGGCCGACCACCCAAGTCGACAGGGGTGTCGACTGGGCAGTCGACACCACCTGGGGTGTGTCGACTCCCAAGTTGACTCCCCAGTCGACTTGGGGGTGGCGGGAATTTTTCCCGCCTGCCCTGCTTGGCTGAATTTTAAATTTCTGAATTCAAATCTGAACTATTTTTGAATTTGAATTTTTCTGAAAACTTTGACGGGCCATAACTGGGTCATACGGACTCCGATTCTCGAAAACTCGGACTCTATTTCGCGTATTTTTCCGAGACGAACGCAATGGAGCAACCCGTTTCTCCTGATTCATATTTTATAATTTAATTCTACCTTAATTCTTGTATTTAACACGTTGTTAAATTTCGGGTTGTTACATTCTCCCCTCCTTTAAGGATTTCGTCCTCGAAATCTCCAAGTTAGGAAGAACGTATCCTACCATCCATCATCCATCTACTCAAAACATCATCCACAGGCAACCATTGTCCTTAGACGATTTCTAATGCCATATGAACATATGCAAAACGTGTGTGTACATGCTCCTTAGCTAATGCTAATGATCAGGCCTGAATGATCTTTCTAATGCAAAGTATGTTTAGTGCCATGAATCCAACATGTATGCAGATAGTCCTAGTCATGTAAACACTATATGTGTGCACAACCATTCATCCACATGCAACATCCACATGATAACATATTCAATTTCACCCATAACCAAGTATAAATACTCGTGCATATGCAACATGAAACGTGACCGCGTCAATCTAGTATCTAATGTGTATTCGCGCATCCACGAGCAACCACTTGCAACCATTTGCAACCATATCATTCATAACATGTTTCAAATACATGTTTACATCCATGGAGTTCTATCTAAGGTTCCCAAGGTAAGATCGAGAAGATAAACAAGATAAACTCGTTACGGGGTTTGCAACAGAAACAGGACCGAGAGGATATCCACCAAGCGATAGCATGCAAGCAAGCTCTACAGGTGAACCAAGGATCAACGATATACTCTTACAAAGAGACATGATGCGCACGTCTAAGCCGCATTTCTTTGAGCTTAATTCCATCGTGCCTTGACCGCCTTTGACTTCATGATTCCATAGCTCCTTGATTCCTATTTCCAAGGTATGAGTTGGAACTTATTTCACTGTCGCATCTCGTTCCTTTTTCACTTATTCTTTCCCTAGTATACTTGGCTCCACCATACCTGCGTACTCCTGCAAGCTCTCCAAAATTCACTAGTGAATTCTGGATCTCGTTTACCAATGCCAATCCATGTTACCACGTGCACTTACTAGGGTGATTCCTACAACCCATGCTCAAGCGGAATGAACCATCCGTCTTAGTGGAGAGCGTTACTCGATCGGATCAGAGATTTCCGATAAATGCATCAAGAGATTCTAGGTAACTAACCATGACAGAACTCATAAGGTTACATGAGACTTCGAGGGTATTACCAAGGCAAGTTAAGAGTTTAACTACCCTCCTTTCAAAACCGAGAATGGCATCCCTTTACTGGATAACCACTTCATCCCTAGAATCCATCCATAGCTCAACAATAGAAGCATTGCTTCTAATCTCAACACTTGGCATAGACGTTCTCAAATCCAAACAAGTCATGAATAAATGGACCGACTCTCTAACCAGATTTTTGGGACTAAAGTGGGATCTT
Source organism: Allium sativum (assembly GCA_030737875.1). Taxonomy (NCBI): domain Eukaryota; kingdom Viridiplantae; phylum Streptophyta; class Magnoliopsida; order Asparagales; family Amaryllidaceae; genus Allium; species Allium sativum. The sequence goes on along the minus strand of CM060916.1, from coordinate 739,812,179 downwards.
CTACCATGCTAGTACTAAGGTGCAGAGACTTAACTATCGAGGCAGACTTAAATGATGCGATGATCAAAACAAAGTCTGGACGGGATGATAGAAAAGAAAGGCTAAGCCTTTAACAGAAACGGTACCATTCCTCTTAGGTACGCTAGAAATGAGGGCATACAATTGCCCTCTCGCTGATCTTGTCCTTATCTTCCTTTGTGGATCAAGCCATATCAGCAAGTTGCTTATTCTTGAGCTCGTGTCCTTTATCCTTGCTCTTATTATCCCTTCTTATAACTTCGGTAACAGGTCTCTCGAGAACTTCCTCCATCGCACGGGAAAACACTTACGTAGCTAGACAAGGATTAGTCGCAGTTAAAACTACTGTGACTACGGATGGAGGAAAGAAAGGGAAAAGATATTCAATCAAGGAATCAAAGGATAGTGCTAATGGCTTTTGGGGAATAGCCTTTAAAAACTTTTCTCGAAAAAAAATGCTTCTTTGTAAACGGTTTCTCAAATAGTTTTCAGAATGTTTTTTTTTTTTAAAAAAACTTTTGCCCAGTCTGGTAACCTTCTGCTCTGATACCAAATGTAACACCCCACCTCCGCTAGGTTCACTCACAAAGGGAATGCACTAGGTTTGGTGAAGCATTATCGAGGTAAACATACATAGAAATATTACAAGACAGAACATATATAAAACAGCGGAAGTAAAACAAATTTCATTACCTTATAAAATAAGGTTTAAAGCCTTTTACATTAGAATACATCAAAACATGTCTTGCAATAGTAAAGAAGCATAAACCATTTCATAAATTATTCCCCAAGTAAAACAGTAAAGTAGCCATAGCCAAGAAAAGTCCAAGTCATGCGTGATGACCTTCAAGCAGAAGAAGTCCGAACTATATAACAGTGTTTCCTCCCTGAAAACCTGGGGGGGGGGAACGGAAGACAAAGAGGCGAAAACAAAACGGGGTCAGTCACAAAGACTGGTAAGTCCTATCTACTTCCAGTATAAAAACAGGTAAAGGTAACATGACATGCATAAACTGAAAGTAAACATAAGGATGACGACAAGATAGATAAACTCAACCAAGATAACCGGATGAACTACTGTAGCAAGATAAACTAAGATATCATGATAAACTGCGGTGTCAATATAAATCAAGGTATCACATCGTCAGGTTTCTATCAAGTATACTATCCCAAGGTATCTATCATGTATAACATCCCAAGGTATCTATCATGTATACCATCCCAAGGTATTTATCATGTATATTTGCTCTGCACCTCTCGTACTAGTATCCCAACCCGCGTCATGTGTTAACTATGAAGGTCCCTTGCCCAATGTCATGTAATGGTCCATGTCAACCTAATATATAGCATATGTAGGTTTCCCCAACTCGTATGTTTCTTTCCATGTATAAGTTCAGTCCTTTGCCGTAGGCCGTATGGGCTTTCCCATGTAAACGTTTTATCCTTGAGGTTATTTTGGACTGCTACCCTTGATCTGGTTATGTTTTCTTACCATGAACTATCGCGTGTTCACTTAGGATTTATGCCACCTAGGACCACTAGGGATTATGCTACCTAATGAACGTTTCCGTGTCTCGGTTTGGGTTCAAGCCACCTAGGGCCACTAGGAATTATGCCACCCGTCAACCGCGCCCTTTATCCCACGTACGTATCGTGCATCGTTTTCCATGTCTAGACGCACATGTATCTCAATGTGCCATCCGAGTCCCGTGCCAGGGCAAATCGAGAAATACGGAACTCGGTCGGGAGCTTCAAGTCGTCTGCTGATGCAGATATCAAGGTATGTTTTTGTATCCGTGGCTATGGTTCCACGTGATCCCTCCCTCAACTACTGAAAGGCAATCCAAGAAAAATCATGTATTAGAACTACATCCCGGCCCCACTATAGCCCCACTTTCCTATAGGCCAACCTCACCCATGACTCGATAGCAAGAACATGGTCTGTTGGAAGTTCTCTGCCTTTCCGTTCGTACACGATCGACTAAAGATGGTGGGTAGTCGGCGACGTGCTATCCAGGGCAAAAACAAGTATCGTCGACTCCACGCTAATCCATCCCAGTCTTTAGGTCACTCGCATAGCAACCAAGGCATACTCTTGGCTCTTCTACCGCAGACCTTAACCTCTGTGAGGCCGGATTTCATGGACCACCTGCCACCTCACAGAGGGATACCAAGAGTACCCTCACGTCCCCCGAAGCTACCGCTTCGTCACCCAGTTCGCTAGAGCTTTTTATCTAAGTCAGATAAGTTGCTCCTCCTCGTATACTAAGCGATGACCTACCGTATCAGGTTACTCATCTATTTATGAACTAGTCCCATGTCCTTGGCTAAGAATTATTACTTAGTTATCCTTAACTAAGGTTTACCACTTAGCTTCTCTTCCCACTATCCTTGTTAACTACGATTTTCAACCTAGTCCCCTGAGCTAGGGTTTTGTCTAATGGGTTAAGTGTTGTCATTCAAGTTCATGACTTAACCCGCCCAAGAGTCATGTCAAGATTGGCTAAGTATTCAAGTTCAAGGCTTAGCCCTACAAGTTGGTTAAGTGTACCAAGAAGCTCATGACTTAACCCTATCAAGTCAAATTGGTTAAGTATTTGTTTATCTTAACCCTATCAGATTATCATGTTAAATTGATTAAGCATGGATTATCTTAATCCTATCAGATTATCGAGTCGGATTGGTTAAGTATGGGTCAGCTTAACCCCATCCACTAATCGTATTACAATGGTTAAGTATATTTAAAAGGTCTTGTGACTTAACCCTATCAGGTCCACATATTGGATTGGTTAAGTATAGGTTACTTAACCTCATCAAATCATCATGTATAATTGGTTAAGTATAAGTTACTTAACCCCATTAAATTATCATGTTAAGTTGGTTAAGTATTGGTTACTTAACTTCATTTAATTACCAAGTTTAGATTGGTTAAGTGTTTAACTTAACCCCATCGAATTACCGTGCTTAGATTAGTTAAGTGAAGGTTACTTAACCCCATCTAATTGCCGTGTTTAGATTAGTTAAGTCTAAGTTACTTAACCCCATCTAATTACCAAGTCGGATTAGTTAAGTGTAAATTACTTAACCCCATCAAATTTACCGTGTTAGATTAGTTAAGTGTGCATTACTTAACCCCATCTAATTACCGTGTTTAGATTAGTTAAGTGCAGGTTACTTAATCCCATCTAATTACCAAGTCGGATTAGTTAAGTGTAAATTACTTAACCTCATCCCCTAATTGTCTTATATGGTTAAGTGTTATTAAGGAACCAAGCCCGGTTTAACTTAACCTACCCATTCGTGTCATATCGGTTAAGTGTCATTAATCAAAATTACTTAACCTTTTCATGTGGTATTAATTAGATTAATGCACCCCAACCTCTCACATTAGACTTTGTTGTGGTTACTAGTTAAGCCGGGTAGGTCCGGGTAGATTTACACCACAACCTAGTCTAACCTCGGATTTTAAGTGCTATATGACCAACTACCCACATTGGGTCCTATTGTTTGTAGCCACTAGTTAAGCCAGGTGGGTCCGGGTAGATTTATGCTACAAAATCAACCCAACCTCGAGTTGGCCACTTTCATGTTTGGTCTAGTGTCTTATTACACTTACAACCCACCCATGTTTAGTTCAAGTTCCATGTTTCCCACGTGTCATGACCATATTTAAATGTATCATGAATGTCATGTTCTCATGCGAACCCCATGTCAACTTTTTCGTGTCATACCCACGTTTTTCCTAAACTGCCCAAACGTATTTCCAACCCAAGTGGAAGCGAGTCACATAGTAGGGTATTATGCCAACATATTGGCCACAAACATGCATAGTATCATAAGGGGATTTGGCCACAAACATGCATAGTATCATAAGGGAATTTGGCCACAAGCATGCATAGTTTCATAAGGGAATTTGGCCACAAACATGCATAGTATCATAAGGGAATTTGGCCACAAACATGCATAGTATCATAAGTGAATTTGGCCACAAACATGCATAGTTTCATAAGGGAATTTGGCCACAAACATGCATAGTATCATAAGTGAATTTGGCCACAAACATGCATGATACATAAGGGGTTTGGGTTCATTTACATGCATAAGCCCCAAAGTCAAGTCTTTGCCAATGTTTCAGAAGTCAAGTGGTTCCCAAAGGTTCATGCTAACATTCCATAGATAAAGATTCAAACTTGCAAGATATACTAGGTTAAACATAACATGAATGGCATGATTAAGTCGCTACAACTTAGCCCAAAGTCATAGGTTCAAGCAAAAGAGACATGACAAGGTTCATATAGGCTAGCATACTTATATTTCATCTCATTTTATCCTATGTCACATTAGAACCACCGTTAGAATCTACAAGTAGCTAGAACTTACATAGCGAGGCTTAGGGAAGGATCATGCATCGTTTTGACGAAGAAAGGTGGCTCCTTTGTTGAAGAACCGTCATGAAATTGGCCTAGCAACGTTGATCTACCCTCGATTTGATGTAGAAAGCTTGCACCTTTTGATTTGAACCCGATTTGAATGCATAAGCCCTTAGAGTTGGAGATGGAGGCCATGATCAAGATTGATTTTGGCGGCACTTCGTGGCATGAGTGATTTGTGAGGGTTTAGGGTAGGCTTAGGGGTGTTTTTATAGAGGTTAGGCGTAGTTTAGGCCCTTAGATTAAACCTAGGATAGATCTGAACCCTCAAAATCCGTCACAAGCCTCCAATCATTTCTTGAGAAACAAGTCAGGTGCACCCAAGCCCAAATTGGCCGACCACCCAAGTCGACAGGGGTGTCGACTGGGCAGTCGACACCACCTGGGGTGTGTCGACTCCCAAGTCGACTCCCCAGTCGACTTGGGGGTGGCGGGAATTTTTCCCGCCTGCCCTGCTTGGCTGAATTTTGAATTTCTGAATTCAAATCTGAACTGTTTTTGAATTTGAATTTTTCTGAAAACTTTGACGGGCCATAACTGGGTCATACGGACTCCGATTCTCGAAAACTCGGACTCTATTTCGCGTATTTTTCTGAGACGAACGCAATGGCACAACCCGTTTCTCCTGATTCTGATTTTATAATTTAATTCTGCTTTGATTCTTGTATTTAACACGTTGTTAAATTTCGGGTTGTTACACTTGTCCCTATGACAATCCTACCTATTATATTTCATTCACATTCACAGAATTAATTATAATATGTTGTATTCCCCGTTCATCACATTTTCCCTTGGTTCCTTGTTATCTGAGCGAACCTTTACTATTATAACCTTTCTTTATTTACTAGCTTGTACATTTTTATTGTTAAAGGAAATATTTCACTCACTTCATTAATTTGGTTGGTGGAAACGTATAAAAATCTATTTCTATAATATACGTTAGTTAAGATCTGTAGTTGCAAGCTATTTCTATTTATTACATCATATATATATATATATATATATATATATATGATTAGTGTGTAATACGATAAAGACTTCTATTTCACACTAATCCCTATTACCTTTCTTTTTCTTGCAACTACATTCTCTAAAATTTACCATAATGGTAATTACGGAAATATATCTCTTTTCCACCCCCAAAATAATTTAGTTCACTACTAATTCCTTTTTTCTGAGTTATACATTATTTACTGTTTTCTTACACAAATTCCATTTCCAATTTAATCACGGTAAGTTTCTGTACAAAATTAGGCTTACTAATTTTTATTCCAGTTTACTGTAATCTTTCTCAAACCCACAATTTCATAATATTCTAAACAACATAATTTAGGAACACATACAATCTACTATCAATTTTACAATTCTATAATTACAGTAATTTCTTAAGCCCAAACAAAAAGATATAGGAACGAATTTACAAACAACAGTAAGATTCTTAAACATTTTTAAGGGAATGAATTACATCACAATTACCATAATTTCAATTATTCATTACGTTAAGAATTACGGGGAATTTAAATGATAAATATACTATTATAAAAGGCATAATTTAAGTCCACTCACCTGACTGCTTTCCAATTCCAGAATATGATTCAGATCTATCACCCGTGGTCTTCCTAATTGAATATTATTTAAATAACCATGGATTTCCAAATCTAACACTAAAAGAATGAAAGGAATCCTACTAATTCAGATTCATAGAATAGCTCATGCAGACGAGAAACTTGAGCACCTATAGTGTAGACCTATATTCGTTGTCTTCAAATCTTGGATCAGAATTCCTAAACCTAATATATTGCTAAAGATTTGGAGGAGAAATAAAATGGTAGAGCCTTGGCATCGTCTCGGAAATATGAGTTCGAGACTAGGCTCTACTAGTATATTTATAGTTGCACTGAAGAATATCGTTCATCGGATTGAATATTAAAATTTGAGACATTTAAGTTGATAAAACAACATCATTTTACCTAGCATTGGGTCGACCAGGGCTCCAGGTGGGTCGACCCCTGTGTTGACCTAGTACTAGGGTGGGTTGATTCCTGGGTCGACCCACTTATGGCCTAGGTCGACCCATTTACTAGGTCACGAGCGTTGATTCTACCTTAATTAAAATATTTGTTTAACATTAACTACAACGTTATTTTTCTTACTAAATATTCGTAATGCCAATTAATTTCTTTCATTTATAAGTTACATTCAACATTTCAATTTCAAACTTACACGTATATATTTGCATATAACTTTGCAAACTTTTATTCATTAATAGTTGTAACACACCGAATTTTTAACAACATTAAAGAGGATAAATTAAAGAATAATTAATTTAATATTCGGAATTAAGTGAAATTGGTTCCTCCATTGTGTTCGTCTTGGAATTCTGCTTGAGATAGAGTTCGAGTTTGCGTAAAACGGATAACGTATGAAGAAGTTATGAACGGTTAAAGTTTTATGATGAAAGCAGAATGCACTGGCGCACTTGACAAGTGCGCCAATGTATTTTTGCACTAGCGCACCTGCCAAGTGTGCCCAGAACAATTTCTAGTGTTCGGGGCTTTTTCGAGTGAGTGACGACCCGTGACCTGACCCAATTTCATTAGGGCTGAGGTGGCATCCGAATTCTGTAACCCATCAGCTACAAATATAGCTCATATCCTTTGTTTTCTTCAAAGAAAAGCAATGGTGGTCGGACTCTGCTGGATTCTGAACTGAATTAGGATCTCTCATCTTCTTCTAAAGTTTATCAAATTATGAGATTCAAGCATAGACTCAGCTGCTTTTCTATCATTTTAGCAATCCAATCACAGTGAGTTCTAGTTGCTTTTAGGTTTAGATAAATAATAGTGAAACTATGAAAGACTGTGATGTGGATACGATTGTAGACTATAAATCTATGTTATTGGTAGATCTCATGCTATATTATGATAGATCTATTTCTTTGGATCCAATTCAATTGTTCTACTATGTTATCATTATGGATCTTGGGTTGTAACTTTTATGATATGCTATGATACAGATGTATTCTAGCATGTTAGATCTATCCTATGTGATCTAAAATTTTCATGTTAGATCTATCCTATGTGATCTAAAATTTTCATCTTATGATTCATGTTAGATCTAGCCTATGTGATTTAAAATTGTCACCTTATGATTCATGTTAGATCTATCCTATGCGATTTAAAATTGTCACTTTATGATCATGTTTTATGCTAGATCCACGTTATGATCATGTTTTATGCTAGATCCACTTTATGATCATGTTTTATGCTAGATCTATTTTATGATCATATCTTATGTTATGATAGATCTATCTCTCGAGATCCAATTCAATTGTGATTGTCCTAGTATGTTATTTTCGTTTCATTTGGATAGATCAAATCATTTATGTAAACCATGAACATATGCCACCGTGAATTGACTAGGATTGGGTCCACACCTTTATCTTAATTGTAACCTCTATGATGTGGATTTGGGTATATCTATTTATAAAACTGTAGATCTAAACTTTTATTTATGATTAGATATAATTTAATCTATTAGATCTAGAGCATGTGGACATTTTTTATGTAGATCTAAAGCAATATTTATGTTAGATCCTGTTATGATGACGATTACATGTTCATGACAATGTATGTTCACCTTGATATGATGTGAATTACATGTCCATACACTTTGTTACCATACTAGTATGTTTATGCCAATATATATTGAAACTATCACCTCTGTCATATTCCATTTTTCATTGTTATGGCTAGACTACTTATTAGCCTAGATGCCTCCAAAATACGTGCGAATATGTTAGTGAAGGAAACGGGGAAAAGGGATTTATAATTGGCATGTAATCTTTAAATGAATTGATATGTAATTCAAATTATTGGGCAAAATAGTTATTGACACCTATAAAAGGAAAGGATTATTTAATTAGTAAATTAATTAAAAATGGCATAATTTGAATATGAACATTTATGGACATGTAATTCAAATTATTGGGCAAAATAGGTATTGGCACCTATAAAAGGAAAGGGATAATTAATTGATTAATTAATTAAAAATGGAATGTCTAGTAATTACAATTAGGAATTGTAATTGTACTTATGACACGAGGATATGTTGCATTAGTGGTGGAAGTCTGCCCGGACCCGACCGGCATATCCAGCAGCCACTAATAGTAAACCTAATGTGAGTGGTCTAAGTACGTAAATACGAATCGGGCTATGACACGAGGTTAGGCCCAACTGTGGAATAAGTCTGCCCGGACCCGACCGGCATATCCAGCATCCACATGTTGTAGGCCTAATGTGGGAGGTCTGGCCCATTATGAAATCATAAATGGACATGGTAAAGAATTGGACTACTTAACCTAAATTTAATCCATAGAGATTGTATGAACTTAAATTGAAGTTGAGGGTTAAGTAAACTTGGTTGAACAAAAGGGGTGGGTTAAGTATATCTTGGGTAGGTGGGTAATATTGTTATATATAAGGCCACAAACTTAACCGTTAAATAAACATGCTTGAATCAGTAGGAGGGTTAAGTACATCTTGGGTTGGTGGGTAATATTTGTATATATAGGCCCACAAACTTAACCTATCGGGGTTATGTAATTAAAGACATCGTTAGGTAAACATAACCAGTGAAAAACCTAGTAGTGGGGATGCGAGACAAAGGGGAGAGCTTGCATCATCTTGTGTGGGACCCATTTCAGTCAGTAACCCTTAAATAGGTATCAAACGGGTACTCCAAACTAGGTCGGAGTGGGGCACGCTTACTGAGCTGATTGGAAGAGATCCAAACGTGGAGGCGGTGTCGACGGCGCGTTCCAACGGGGTCATGTGCGTGCATGACTCCGCCTGCTGGGGAAGATAAGGCAATGTGACATCAGTAGATATGGTTGTGCACATCCGAAAAATGAAGGGTTGCCACTTTAGGGAGTGATACACCCTACTGTGGGGCCAGCACAGGGTATCTACAAAATAGAAAGCCAATCGATTGGGGGTAGTAAATAGGGTACATCTAGTCATGTCTGTTTCTGTGGGGTACCTGTGTTTCTGTCTGGGCTAACACTCGTTATTTCTGTTTAGGTACCAGTTCTGTTTAGGTTAAAACCCGTTACTAGAGTACACCTAAAACTACCATTATGTTTCTGTTGGGATTATCCTGTTTTTGTTAAGCAATTGGGGAATATTTAATCCTATTACATATATGTTACAGTAGTATTGGTGCACAGCAAGGAAAGTATTAAGAAGCGTTATCTATTCTATCCTGTTGTCATGTTTACCTTTTTATGCCTTCCATTTATGTATTGATCTCTCTTATCCACTTTATATGCCTATCATGTTACTTTTATTTATCTACTGTCTAAAAGTAACTAGACTCGCTAGACTTATTGTCTGACCATTTTTGTTTCTCCTTCTTTCTCTTGTCCCCCCCCCCCACCCCAGGTTCTCAAGGGAGGGAATTCTCAGGCTTAGTCAGGATTCTGCTATCATTTTGCTTGGAGCTTCTAGATGTATTGCTCAAGGTTCTATCTTTTCTACTATGGCTTATGATTTGGGGATTATGCTTTCTTTATTATTGTACTCTGATATTTAAAGTACAAGACAGAAGTTTTAATGATGAACAAAGTTTATGTATTTTCAGACATATGTAGTAACCATGCTTTATGATTAATAAAAGTTGTTTTTATTCCACTGCAAAAAATTTATATCTTTCTTGTAATGTTTCTGTTCTGTTTACTAAAACGCTTCATGAAACTTAATGCATTCCCTTTGTGAGTGACATTAACGGATGTGGGGTATTACACTTAGTATCAGAGCTTAAGGTTACCATATTAGACAAAAGTTTTTGAAAATTATTTTCAAAAAGGTTTTAAAAGAAAGCATTTTCAAAAGAAAAGCCTGTTTTGAAAAACATTTTCCCCAAATCCATATGTAATATCTCTCGATTCTCCGCTTGATTCCTTTTTTTTGTCTGGGGAATCGATTCTTCTCGAAAGGCGTCCCCATTCCGACATGATGTCGTAGCCATGTTTAGCACATGATGAAAGGCAATGAAGTGCCTAACCTCCATCCGTAGCCGCAGTGGTTTCGCCTACGGTTAATTTTCTCGAGCTTCGTAAGAATTTTCATGCGATGGAGGCAACTTTCGAAAGACTTGTTAGCTTGTTACACAAACATAGGTAAAAAGGAGCATAGGAAGTTAGGACTAAGGGCATAGCCCAAGGATGAGAAAAAGGTATGGCCCAAGAAAGGACAACAACAATAATAGAAAAAGGACGGAAAAAGATGACAAGGCTAAAGATAAGGGGAAGGTGCCATAGTTGTGGGCGAGAGGATCACTTAGCCAAGGACTGCAGGAAAAGGAAGAATGCTTGCTTCGCTTGTGGAGAGGTCGGGCATCTTATTAAGGATTTCCCAAAGAAATAGGGACAAAGTCAAAGTGTAGGAACTTCTGGAGGGCAGGTGCATGCTCTCGCGATAAGTGCTCCTGAAAGAAGTATAAAAATTTCCGTAGAAAGTCTAGTTCCTCTTTCAAATCATCCAGTTAGGACACATTTTAATTTTGGCGCTTCACACTCATTTATATTTAGTTCTGTTGTTGAATCTCTGCACTTAGTTACTAGTATGGTAGTGGATCCCGTAGTTGTCTCAAACTCCATTGGTGATTCGGCTCATTTATCTATGATTTGTAGGGGTTTGAGAATATTTGTGTTAGGCGTCAAATTTGAATGTGATGCATATGTACTCGGGTTTATGGGCTATGGGTTGATTCTAGGGATAGGTTGGTTTACCACATATGGTGCCATTCTGGGTGGTGAGAGGAGGGTTGTTAAGCACCCTCAAAATTACTTGTGACCCACAAGGGTCTGATATGCTTAGTTTCCTAGAGTCTCTTGAGGCGTCTATCGATGATCTGCGATCGGCACCAGTAGTCCGTGAGTATCCCGATGTCTTAGACGAGGTTCGGGGATTAAACCCAAGGTGCGAGATTGATTTCCGTACATACATGGGGGACAATGCAAAGCCAACTGCATTACCTGTGCGCCATATGGCTCCTAAAAGAAAAGAGGAAACTCGATAAGCAAGTGGCAGGGCTACTTGAGAAGAGGTTTGATAGATGAATCATATCAGGATGGGAAACCTATTGAAGACAGTCCTTGAGGAAGCCCATCATTCCAAGATGACTATTCATCCAAGTGGCGATAAAATGTATAGAGTTCGAGGTAGTGGGGCCAAACTTGCGAAAGGAAGTGAAAATAAAGAAGGAAGCAATGATTGGATGAGTTCTGACTTGCATACTTGGATCGGTGGTTAAGAAGCTACGCAAACGAGAAGTCAAGTTGGTGAAAGTCCAGTGGCGAGACAATCAAGAAGATGCAACTTGGGAGACCGAAGACAAGATTTTTACGCTTCGTACCCTTTCCTTTTCAAGGGAATGTTCTAAACTTCTCTTCCAAAAGCTTTTATTCGCATTTGCTTCTATCATCTGAGTATATCCTATCAATCGAATCTTCGACCTTTAGGTAAGAAATCTCATGATTGTAAACATGTGTTTGAGACATGTTATGTTTGATGGATGCAAGTGGATGCAAGTGTAAGCTAGTGCTTGCCTGTGGACGCATATACACACACATTAGCCACTAGATCGGCTCAATCACTCTCATACTGCATATGGATGTGTGTGCATTTTCTTTTCTTTTATGGATGGAAATGGATGAACTAGCATATGGATGTTGCATTTGGACGAATGAGTGTGCACACATGTAGAGCTTATATGTTATAATAGGCTTATTTGCATACATATTGGATTCATGGCACTAATCATACATCGCATTTAAGGAGGTCAACTGGATCAGTAGACCACCTGATCTTCGCATCAATATTGGGACATATACACACACCTTTGCATATTTTAATATAAGTATTAGAAGTTTTAAGGACTATGGATGCCTATGATTGATGGATGAGTAGATGGATGATGGATGGTAGGATATGCATTCTTCTCAACTTGGAGATTTCGGGGACAAAATCCTTTGAGTAGGGGAGAATGTAACACCTCGAATTTTTAACGACATTAAAGAGGATAAACTAAAGAATAATTAATTTTATATTCAGAATTAAATGAAGTGGGTTCCGCCATTGCATTCGTCTTGGAATTCTGCTTGAGATAGAGTCTGAGTTTGCGTAAAACGGATAATGTATGAAGAATTTATGGATGGTTAAAGTTTTACGATGAAAGCAGAATGCACTGTCGCACTTGACAAGTGCGCCAATGTATTTTTGCACTGGCGCACCTGCCAAGTGCGCCCAGAACAGTTTCTGGGTGTTTGGACCTTTTTTGAGTGAATGACGACCCGTGACCTGACCCAATTTCATTAGAGCTGAGATGGCATCCGAATTCTGTAACCCAGCAGCTATAAATATATCTCATATCCTTTGTTTTCTTCAAATAAAAGCAATAGTGGCCGGACTCTGCTGGATTCTAAACTGAATTAGGATCTCTCATCTTCTTCTAAAGCTTATCAAATTCTGAGATTCAAACATAGACTCAACACCTTTTCTATCATTTTAGCAATCCAATCACACTGAGTTCTAGTTGCTTTTAGGTTTAGATAAATAATAGTGCAACTATGAAAGACTGTGATGTGGATACGATTATAGACTTTAAATCTATGTTATTGGTAGATCTCGTGCTATATTATGATAGATCTATTTCTTTGGATCCAATTCAATTGTTCTACTACGTTATCATTATGGATCTTGGGTTGTAACTTTTATGATATGCAATGATGCGGAAGTATGTAGATATTCTATATGATCTAAAATTTTCATGTTAGATCTATCCTATGTGATCTAAAATTTTCACCTTATGTTTCACGTTAGATCTATCCTATGTAATTTAAAATTGTCACCTTATGATTCATGTTAGATCTATCCTATGTGATTTAAAATTGTCACTTTATGATCATGTTTTATGCTAGATCCACTTTATGATCATGTTTTATGCTAGATCCACTTTATGATCATGTTTACGCTAGATCTATTTTATGATCATATCTTATGCTATGATACATCTATCTCTCGAGATCCAATTCAATTGTGATTGTCCTAGTATGTTATTTTTGTTTCATTTGTATAGATCAAATCATTTATGTGAACCATGAACATATGCCACCTTGAATTGATTAGGATTGGGTCCACACCTTTATCTTAATTGTTACCTCTATGATGTGGATTTGGGTAGATCTATTTATAAACCTGTAGATCTAAACCTTTATTTAAGATTAGATCTAATTTAATCTATTAGATCTAGAGCATGTGGACATTTTTTATGTAGATCTAAAGCAATATTTATGTTAGATCCCGTTATGATGACGATTACATGTTCATGACAATATGTATGTTCACCTTGATATGATGTTAATTACATGTCCATACACTTTGTTATCATACTAGTATGTTTATGCCAATATATGTTGAAACTATCACCTCTATCATATTCCCTTTTTCATTGTTATGGCTAGACTACTTATTAGCCTAGATGCCGCCAAAATACGTGCGAATATGTTAGTGAAGGAAAAGGGATTTATAATTGGCATGTAATCTTTAAATGAATTGATATGTAATTTAAATTATTGGGCAAAATAGGTATTGACACCTATAAAAGGAAAGCATTAATTAATTGGTAAATTAATTAAAAATGGCATAATTTGAATATGAACATGTATGGACATGTAATTCAAATTATTGGAAAAAATAGGTATTGGCACCTAAAAAAGGAAAGGGTTAATTAATTGATTAATTAATTAAAAATGGAATGTCTAGTAATTACAATTAGGAATTGTAATTGTACTTATGACACGAGGTTAGGTTGCATTGTGGTGGAAGTCTGCCCGGACCCGACCGACATATCCAACAGCCACTAATGGTAAACCTAATGTGAGAGGTCTAAGTACATAGATATGAATCGGGCTATGACACGAGGTTAGGCCCAACTGTGGAATAAGTTTGCCCAGACCCGACCGGCATATCCAGCATCGACATGTTGTAGGCCTAATGTGGGAGGTCTAGCCCATTATGAAACCATAAATAGACATGGTAAAGAATTGGACTACTTAACCTAAAGTTAATCCATAGAGATTGTATGAACTTAAATTGAAGTTGAGGGTTAAGTAAACTTGGTTGAACAAAAGGGGTGGGTTAAGTAAATCTTTGGTAGGTGGGTAATATTGTTATATATAGGCCCACAAACTTAACCGTTAATTAAACATGCTTGAATCAGTAGGACGGTTAAGTACATCTTAGGTTGGTGGGTAACATTTGTATATATAGGCCCACAAACTTAACCTGTCGGGGTTATGTAATTAAAGACATCGTTAGGTAAACATAACCAGTGGAAAACCTAGTAGTGGGGATGCAAGACAAAGGGGAGAGCTTGCATCATCTTGTGTGGGACCCATTTCAGTCAGTAACCCTATCAAACGGGTACTCCGAACTAGGTCGGAGTGGGGCATGCTTACTGAGCTGATTGTAAGAGATCCAAACGTGGACGCGGTGTTGACGGCGCGTTCCAACAGGGTCATGTGCGTGCATGACTCCGCCTGTTGGGGAAGATAAGACGTTGTGACATCAATAGATATGGTTGTGCACATATGGAAAATGAAAGGTTGCCACTTTAGGGAGTGATACACCTACTGTGGGGCCAGCACAGCGTATCTACGGAATAGGGAGCCGATCGATTGGGGGTAGTAAATAGGGTACGTCTAGTCCTATCTGTTTCTGTGGGGTACCTGTGTTTCTGTCTGGGCTAACACCCGTTATTTCTGTTTAGGTACCAGTTCTGTTTGGGTTAAAACCCGTTACTAGAGTACACCTAAAACTACCATTATGTTTCTGTTGGGATCATCCTGTTTTTTTTTTTGAGCAATTGGGGAATATGTAATCCTATTACATATCTGTTATATTAGTATTGGTGTAGAACAAGGGAAGTATTAAGAAGTGCTATCTATTCTATCCTCTTGTCATGTTTACCTTGTTATGCCTGCCATTTATGTATTGATCTCTCTTATCCACTTTATATGCCTATCATGTTACTTTTATTTATCTACTGGCTAAAAGTAACTAGACTCGTCAGACTTATTGTCTGACCCTTTTTGTTTCTCCTTCTTTCTTCCGTCCCCCCCCCCCCCAAAGGTTCTCAAGGGAGGGAATTCTCAGGCTTAGTCAGGATTTTGCTATCATCTTGCTTGGAGCTTCTAGATGTATTGCTCAAGGTTCTATCTTTGCTACTATGGCTTATGATTTGGGGATTATGCTTTCTTTATTATTGTACTCTGATATTTAAAGTACAAGACAGAAGTTTTAATGATGAACAGAGTTTATATATTTCAGACATATGGTGTAATCATGATTTATGATTAATAAAAGTTGTTTTTATTCCGCTGCAAAAAAATTGTATCTGTCTTGTAATGTTTCTGTTCTGTTTACTAAAACGCTCCACGAAACTTAATGCATTCCCTTTGTGAGTGGCATTAACGGACGTAGGGTGTTATAATAGTTGCACAATAAACGTCATTATTAACGTCATCAATTCATTGATTCCTTCCTTTTAAATATATGTCCAAATTTTAAACGCAGCCATTCTCTTGCCTATTTTTCATTCATTTCACATTTATTACTTTATGTTTTAAGTTTACACTTTAGATTTCAATTTTAAATTTGTGCTTATATATTTACGCATAATTCCGTTTATTTTCAAAATTTATATAACGTTTTTCCGACATTTATTTCTTGCTTATTTTGACTGATTGCATGCTACTTTTGAATTTCATATTCATATATATATATATATATATATATATACATATATATATGTGTATACATAAAAGGGGGTTTGTTAACGGCGACTGGCGACTGCCTGCTTTCGCTATGCGTAAACCCTTTCTCCTCTTCTTTGTTTTTCTATCCGATTCTGTCTTATTTCCTGCTAAATTAAATCAATTTATATCACCAACCTCCAACGATTTTCGAATCGTTGGTAAGACATATCTCTATATCACCTCCTAACCCTAAAACCTCTCATCGATTTTCAAAATTTCAGATCTATTCTTCCCCGTGATCTAGTTTCGATTCCTATTTACCCAATAGTGATGGATCTGTATAGTTTAAGTATGGATCTTCAAGACATCGCTAACTCGGGTTTCGGCATGGCCGACGCAACTGAAGTGCTTCAGTTCTGAGTTTTCCAACTGAATTTCCATTTGTTTGAGCTAGAATGATTTCGTTCTTTATTGGGTAAGATTAGATGTAGATTTGGGGTAATGGTTTCTGTGTTTTTTGGTTTTTTCTTCAGATCCTGTTAAGAAGTTAAGAATCCGACTGTTTTCACAATTATTTCAGATCTGAAAATTTTCGATCTGCCTACATTTCATCACCTTCTTTCATTTTTCTTCATGCAATGTTTTACTTCATCAATTTTCAACGTGGTTTTCGTTGATAATCAGACCGCTTTCTATCTGTTTTTCCACATTTAATTTCAGATCTTAAAATTCAAATTGCCAGACTAGTTACATCTCTTTTAGTCGGTGGCACTGGTTATTACAGATCGTAAGAATTCCTAGTATAATTCTGGTGCTACCTATATATACTACTGGGGATGGAATTGGTGTTTAAACAAGCTGCATAGTATCATGAAGAGACGATTATGTTCAGGGATATCTAGTATTCAGTTTCATCAATTTGGATATCTGGTCAAATTGCTAGATGATAATCGGTTTAATTCATGAGCATTTGGTTACATTGCCAGTATAGTTTTGTGGAGAAATAGTGGTGCTACGGGTTTAGTCTGTCACCCAGTTGTTGGATTCTCAGCTGATTCATTTTGAATCCTCAGATTTCTAAACCCAAGTATGTTTTGGTGCTGAATACCTACCTGCACTCATATATGGAAGTTTTCAAATGGTTTAGAAGAGTCTGCTTCTTATCCTGAACTACATGATGTAATGGATTGAAAGTTTTTCTGGAGTCTCTTTTATGGTTGTTGATCTTCCAGTTTGCTTTTGAAGTACAACAAGCATAACATGGCAGAGTTATACTATTGTTTTTTTTTTTTTTCATTAAGACGAATTTACAGGCGTCTGTGAGTTGTCAACCAGATTTAATGCATGAAATTGAAGATTTTTATGACTGAGATGTTTTGCTGTTGATCTATAGGATAATTGGATGCATCACATTTCCAGTATCTTGCTAGATGAAGTGCAGGGGTTGTTACTGAAGTAAGCCGTTTGTATTGGATGATATTATTGTGTGGATGACATTTGGTTGTAGAAGTGGAGCCTCGGGCTTGGGTACAGTGCAGTTAGATGCACGCTAGTGGGATTATGGCCTCATCATGGGCCGATATATTCTAGTTTAGGTTTATAGTTTCTTCTATTTCCATGTATTTCTTTCTCTTTTGACTATTGTACTGGTTAGTATGCTAACCATTTTCTTGTACTTCTTTCTAGTAGATAATAAAGTGAACCAATTTTCAAAAAAAAAAATATACATATATATACACACACACATACATATATATACATATACATGTATATATATACTCACCTATATTTCTTTTTATATGTACATTTATATATATTTTTCTCTTAGAATATCTATCTCTTTAGCTGCCCCCCTAAAATTAAAGACATGACATTGGTAAGACTCAAACTCGTGACCTCCACCTTGGGAAGTGTATGCTCTACCAACTCACATAACTTAGATTTTGTTCACAAAACTAAAACAATGCTAGCTATTGTTCTTATTTGTGTTTCTCTTATATCTTCTTTTTTCTATATTTGTTCTAAAACTTCATTTAAAGATATTTTCTTTGTTTTAAATTCTTTTTCTGCAAACCATAGGTCTAAATTGATCAAAAAATGCCAATTGGATGCAATAACGTTAGTTCCATGACCAAATTCTAAAGACAAATTTTATTTTATTATTTAATTAAAAATGCGGGGTGTTACATTCTCCCACCCTTAGGAAATTTCGTCCCTGAAATTTGGTAAGAGTAAAATTAAGTAATCCTCACATAATTTACAATCATCATGTGTACATCTAAGTTTGCAACCATTTATGCACTTGTGCAAAGTGTAATATAACATAAAAATACATGAATTGCCTAAGCGGTATCTCCTATATAAATGCAAATTTTCTTTAAAATTCTTTTGAAATCATGATGCACACACTTTAAATATAATGGCAATTTCCATATGAATGTGATTTTGAAAATCAAAATACTTTTTCATCCAATTTTTCCTATATTCTTAGAGGGTAAGAGCGTATTTCATCCAATTTTTGCATCCGAACCCTACCAATCAACTTTAAAATTTTAAATTACAGAAAAGTCCTATTTTCTGAATTTGATTTCTTATGTTAGAAAGAGGTAGAAAATTGAAAATTACATATTTTCAATCCACTTTTATGCATGTTTTTACCCCTACTTGGAAACCTTAGTTGCTAATCTTACAAAAATTTCTATTTTTCTATTCCAAGCATAGTTTACATAAGAAAATTTTCTTTTAAGTTTTCCAAACTTACTCTGGAAGAATTCATTTTCGTTTATTGTTCTTAATTTTTGTAGTTGTCATCTTTGTTTGTTTTCTTTTAGTTGTTCATCTTTTATCTTCATTTTCAACTAATTACAATATCCTATGTTTTTGTTCTTATCTAGTGATCACTACAAACACCTTGGAAGAAAATATACGGGTAGGCCATTCAATTTTGTTAATATAGAACACTACGTAGGAATGCAAGTCTATACTAAAAGAAAACTTTCATATTTCCTCAAAGGGTGCTAAAAAGGATTTCTATTAATTACTAACCTTGCCATACATTTACTTATAAAAAAAATCTCAACTTGCTTTTTTTTTATTCTCCTCTTCTCTTAAACAATGCAAGTCTTAAATTTACTTTTTACCTCTTTCTCCTAAACTGTAACCGCTTGAAATATCTTTTCAAAATTTCCTTAAATCTTTACTAACTGTCCATGCACACTATTGGTACCCTTTCTCACCAAATTGTTTCACTTAAGGTCACTTATGCACCTCATATGGCCAATTCCTTTATGCGTGCTTTCTCTTAACCACTTTTGTCGCTTAACCCCACAACTCGCTTACATATGTAATACTTTTGAAAACAAGTTTGCAAAATTACCTCAAAAATCCTTTTAGTGCAACTCTTAAAATTACAAACCGGTAAATTTATAAAATTGTAAACCTTTAAAATTTTGAAACTTGAAAACTTTTTCTAGAAATCCTTTTCTACATTTACACATTTTTAAGTTCTTTTTATTAGTTTGAACTGTGGGGCTAATAACAAAGAGGTTTCTAACTTTTTGATTTTCCAAACTCTTTGTGCAAAATTACATTTCTTTTTCCTAAATTTCTTCTTTACATAAATTACCATCAAATTTTGTCTGAACTGAAGAATAAGACTAGCGCCACTTTTGCGCCAAATGTGTGTGTGTGTGTGTGTATATATATATATATATATATATTCCTAATCCATTATTCTCCTTTTTAATCTTTTCTCAATTTGCAAGGCCCTTTTTGCCCAATCCACTAATATGAAACATCAAAATTTCAAATATTGACACATGGAACTTTTTTTCTCAAACATTTTTGTATAGTTTCCACCTTAGCCACTCATGGGCCTAAAATCCTCGAACTTTCATAACCATTTCCTAAGTGTACAAAATTGACATCCAACTTCCTACATGTGTCATTCACTTAATTAGTAGATTCCTCTATGGATATAGGTGTGTGTGTGTGTATATATATATATATATATAATATTTATATTTTTGAAAATACAAATACACCCAATCACTATTTATATAGGAATCCTAAACCTGGGCTTTGATACCAGATGTAACAACCTGAATTTCGATAGATCGGATTTTTTTCTCTCAAAAATCTCAATCTATCGAAGATTGAGATGGTTTGTCTGGTATCCTACAAAAAAAGATGGAGATAATTAATATATCATAGCTCGATAAAACATCTCACAGAGGAATGCATAAAATATAATAATCAAATGTAGTCTTGCCAAAATAATGACACTGCCTAAAAAGTGTCCAAAGGCAACCAAATCTCTTCCATAAATCTAACCTACAAGTAATGTACGAGGAGGGGGTCAGGACATAAGTTCTGGTGAGAGGATAAATTATACATTCTGAAATAATCATATATATACTATTTAGTTACATTTTCTTAATTATTAGGTTATTCGGGTTAATTGCACTCTAGGCTCTACACACACGTTGCACCCATTTACTCCTCCAGCAGATTAAACCTAATATAATATATGTAGTTATTCCAACATCTCAAGGTACTCCCATAGTACCCCTTCATACGGTTTCCCCCATCGCACCACAGAAGCATGCACAACCTCTGTAAAAACCCAGAATTATGGCAATAGAATTAATTAATTATTAGAATTTCAAAAATAGGTATTTCTACGAACGATGGAATTTGATCAGAAACTTTAACCGATGCGTTCATCTCGGAATTCTGGTCAACTTTCATGTTTGGAGTTTCGCAAACGGAAGCCATATGAAAAAGTTACGAATGAAATATGATAACGAACAAAAAATAAATAAATTATATATCATATTTAACCATCCTCACTGGGAAGCTGGTGACCCCAACGATCGACCGATGGTCGACCCTACCGGTCGACCCACTAGGCGCCAGAACGCCCAGTGACGGCTAGAGTTAAAGGGGTTAGGTTATACTATATTATTAAACGAATGAATGGATATAAACTAAAATAAATCTAATGGTTCATGGCCAATTCCACTCTTATAAATAAAGGGGTAAGGCCTCATTCTTTTCCATACAAATCTGTAGGCAGCAGCGAAGCTCTGCCATTTTCCTCCCTCTTCAAACCTAATTTCTTAATTAAAAATATATTGATATACAACAACTCAAACATAAATCATATATAATTGAGAGGGATTATCAGATTCAACGGAAAAGAATGTGAATTGCCACTCTACATCAGATTCTCCCTTCTCTTCCTATTTTCTTACATATCTATAGATCTGATAGTATCCCCTTTTCAGATAAATTGTACATTATAAAGATTTGGGATTGTAGGCCTAAAAGATTATTCAAACTTCGGATTTGGATGCTTTCAGCTAAGTGGGTAATTTACATATATAGTTATAATAGCTTATTTATTTCATTTGAATTAGATCTCAAAACATATGCCTATTTTCATCAGATCTGTTTATAACATTGTTGTAATTGAATTGACACCTATCAGAACTGATTGTAAAAATTGTCAAAATTTGTAAATTGTGAACTGTGGTTAGGCATAATATTAATTGTAGGATTCTTAAAAAAAATTATACATATTTCCTACAATTATGTTGTAAATTGTAGTGTGTTTGTTGTAAAACACCGAGGATTTGGAAATTAGTTCAAATAGTAATGTTTATGTGTATTTTCTTCCGAATCCCTAAGTGTAAGTTGGTGAATTATGCGATTTTAATATAAAATAATTATATGTATCTTCATTTGATATTGTTGGGTTTTGGCTTTATTGTTGTAAATATGTCGTTTTTGTAAGGGAATGTAGAATGGATCGTTAAGGAAAAACAAACACTAGAGGGGGGCGAATAGTGTTTGTGAGAATTTAAACAAAATATAAAACTTATGTGAACTATGAGATGAATCAAATAGCACAAACACAATCACAGACACAGATTCAATCACAAATACTAAATAAATAGAAATAAAGATGCAGAGAAGGAAAGAACACACCGGATTTTATACTGGTTCGGATCGCTCCTACGTCCAGTCCCGCACATCGCTGGATTGTGCAGAGTTTTATTAATGTTCCAATAGTCAAGTACAACCTCCTTGATTTCACGGCTACAAGGGATACCACCGATTCCTATTTCCCTGATTTCTCGGCTACAAGGAAACACCGATTCCTACTTCCCTGATTTCTCGATTACAAGGGAACACCGATTCCTACTTCCCGGATTTATCGGCTGCAAGGAAACACTGATTCCTCTTTTACTCAATCCAAACAACTTTCACTCAACCCAAACAATTACAAACAGCCCTAGAACTCTTCAATAGCACTTGATTTAGAGAGAGATGAGAGTGTAGAGAGAAGAAGTTTGATCAAAACAGAATTGAATTCGGTAGAGTATAAGTGTAGAAATCATAAAAATGATTAAGAATAATTATATAATAAAAGAGGATGAAAGAGGAGAAGAAGATATATTTAAAAAATTCGGTTTTAACCCCTTTTTATAGAGTGTGACAGGTTGCAATGGTTCTAAATTGTTCCAAATAGTGAAAAGACACTTCCTTTCAAAACTGAAAAAGGTAACAGTTATATGTCGACATGGTGTTCTTGGTATGTTGACATACCCTAGTGTAATTTTGTATTTTTAAGTATTTTTCAAGTGTTTTGATATAAAAATAATTCTGGAAATTCTTTAGTAAAAATCTAGTGTTGTAAACTAATATTATATAGTAGAAAAACATATGAAAACATAAATTTAAACTATATAAATATTTTATAAAATTATAACATTATAAGATTTTAAACTATATAAAGTATACAAATATAAATTTAAAATTTAAGTTTGAGAAACAAAGAAGAATAAGAAAGGAAAAAGAATAGAAAATAAAACAGAGAGGATTGAGGATATAATTGAAAATCAGAATTTGAAAATTTGAATTTGAATTTGAACCTAGAGTGCTATTTAGAGTCTTATAGAATCTTGACTCTATAATTATATTAATCTTGAACTCTTGAAATCTTGAGTAGTCATGAGTCTTGAAATTTCTCTGATCTTTGAATCTTTATTATCTTTAAAACTGTACAGTCTTTAGTAATATTTCCTATATATAATTCCTGCATATATATATATATATATATTCTGTACAATAAGTGTTAGTATATGTTTTTTAATCGATGATAATTGAAATAAGGTTGTTGTGATCAAAACTCCATTCTCCAACATTTTCCTCTTTTTGAACAAAAATATATTATTTTGAATTCACAAGAGATACGACAAAAAGATTGGAAAGGGGAAAAATGGTGGAAATGTATGTATAAATATACATATTTGTGCGTAGTTTGCGTCAACTATTCTAAAAATATATAAAAACATATATATTTCTTCTGAATTTGAAATATGTCTATTTTACTAATCAGGCATAATTTACAATAATTATAGTTAACAGTCTTTTTGTAAGATTTGAAGCCTTTTGACAAGATTGAATGCAAAATGGATTGTTTAATTATTGATTAAACCAAATCATTAAATCTAAGAATAATAATAAGAATAAAAGATAGCTGCGTTGACCACGCGAAAACATTAAAATAAATATATACATATTATCCGTCCAAATCTGCATAAAACGGCAAAATTTACATTGTATTGAATGTTTGAATGATATTCAATTATGGAATTATATATGAAAATGTAATCCATATTGAATTAATATATTTGTAATGACCATTGTAGCAATCAATATAATTAATTGCTATAAATAGGGCACAAATGAATAAATAACAATTGTAACCGATGTTGATTTGGGAAAGTGAATATAATAAGGTAATGATTACCATTCCTAAGTTAATTAGGATAAATGCTGTAAACCCCAATTAGGGAATTTGAATTATAAATGCATTTAGACACGAGGTCAAGCTCAACTTGTGATAGAAGTTTGCCCGGAACGGACCAGAAAATCCAGCATCCACAGGTGGCCAGCTTAAGGTGAGGAGTCTAATGCATAAACATAAATGTACTAAGGCACGAGGTAAAGTTCAACTTGTGGTAGAAATCTTCTCGGAACCAACCGGCAAATGCAGCATCCACAAGTGGCCAACTTAATGTGAGAGATTTGGTGCACAAATACATATAACAAGCAGCAAATAAATAAAGAAGAATAGGAATGGTCTTTTGGGGTACAACAAATAGATACTACGGGACTGATAAATGGTTACCTTAGGAAAATATGATTGTTATGGTCATAAATGGCAATAAACTTTTGAACATAAGTAAATGGAATAAAAAGGGGATTAATGGGTATTGATTGTTGTTTAAAATACAAAGTCCAATTAGGGAAATAATTAAATAAATATCCTATAGCAAGGAGAATATAACTTCCCTTATTTATATTAGTTAATACAGAACCTATAACTAAAATTTAAGGTTGGACTTAGTAGTTTAGTGATGCAAAACATTATTAACCATAGGAACCCGTGACAATAATTAATCGTGTGCGTATAGTATTTCTGTGAAAAGAAACTAAACGGAAATGGCTTAATACATAGCCCACTTTATCCCAATAGGGAAAGGTATTGAAGGCTAATGGTGCGAATTTAAATAATCTTCGCTTGTAGTCCGCTTCCTTGGATCTTAAGTGGCTTGGGTTGAGAAGTCCACCTGGGAGTAGGTCTTTCAGTTTAGGGTTCTCGAATGGCGTGTGTGTGGGACCTGCCTAAACCTGGAAACTAAAAATGTTAGATATGGCTACCTATCATATGGGAAGTAATAGGCGACTAAGGAGATTATGCATCAAGGTTGGCTAAATGGTATAACGAGCAATAAAACACCATCTCTCACCTTACGTGGGCAAGGGTACATGCGTGAATGACGAAATCCTTAACTAGTAGGGCCTGTAGTTAGTGCCTTCTATTTTATGTTAACGTTAAGTAAATTATCGAGGAATAATAAGTGACCAATGGGTCCGCCTAGGGTCCTAAGAGATCAGGGAGAATCCATCCCTATCACAGGTAGTGAGGCATTAAATAATGAAGAATGAGCGAATGAAGATATATATATATATAAAAACTTCGTAACTAGGGGTCTAACCTCAATTTAATAACCATCCATGTTCTAGTATAAAGGCTTCACAAATATGTGGGTAAGCGTTCTATCCCGATATTATACTTTGGAAATACTACTTTGGCAAGAGTAGTAGGGTCGTGCTTAAACATTTACAAGGTTAGACTAGAATCACTAACCTTGGTAGGCATACATCCTGGGTTAAACAAAACGAGATACATCTGTGTATTATAATATGTGTTGTACATTTCATGTTCACTAAAATCTTGTTGTTATGACACCTCTACTCATTACAACCACCCAGGTTTTATAGAAAAGGTCGGGTTCCCACAGGTGCTTAAGTTTGGCTTTCGGTTCTCATTCTCTCTCATGCTCGGTATTAGCAAAGTGACTTACTTTGAAAAGATAGTTACTTGAGTTAATACTAGTTTATCCTATTTAGTTTTCGCTGTGAGTTTTCTTATCGTACTTTGATTATGCTCATGCTCATCTATTGCAGGTATCAGATATACACGCTCCATGCTTGGACGTGTTCAAGTTTCGCTTTTTGTCGAAATTTAGGCTCAGAATAGTGTGGAGTGTTACATTTGGTATATGGGCTTAGGTCAAATGATCAGAGGAATTAGTTAAATTAGGACTCGTGAGAGAACGTAATTCAATTTTCTTTTTCTTTGCCTTTCTTACTCGACTTTAATTTATTTCAACGATGAATTAGTTGTGGGCCTAATTATAGTAAAAATGGGCTTTAAGTGACTAAGAGTTGAAATATGTTGAGCTTGGGTTTCTAGCCAATTATATCTTACCCCACAGTATGTTGGCGACCTCGTTGTGAAGAACATGAGGACGGCATATGGTGGATTCCGTTGATTCAGGTTGGGAGACTGAACAAAAATCAAGCTACAGTCGAGATAGTCACGATTTCTGGTTTTGGTTTTGTTTAGTATTCCCGGTTAAGACCATTACTCGATCTAAAACGGAAAAAGTTCACTTAGTATGTCGTGTTCATTTCAGAAATATACTTACGAGGCATATCCAATTGTTACTTCGTTAAATTTCCAAATCCACCCTTATTGAAACGTTCAATTGAGTTCGTGGCCTTGTATTCGAGGAAATTTTATTTTTAAAACTATTTGGAGAAAATAGAAATGGAATTTGTGGAATACGGTTTTGGAAAATGATTTTACAAAGGCCTGGTTTTCTAAAGATATGGTTTTTGGATTTTAATTTATTCATGTTTCAAAAAAATTAGGGCTTTTAGTGTAATTTTAATAAATATAATCTGATTGGAAGGAAAGAAGGAATTAGGAATGACAAGGAAAATGTCACTAAACTTGTAATTATTAAATATCCATTCCTTGTGAATTTTAGTGTCCTTTTTCCTATATATATTGGATAGTTTATTGAAATTATCACAATTAATCATTTAGATTTTTAAAGCTCCAACATTTTGAACATGAATAGGTTTTTCAGTTTGTAATGTAAACTGGAATATAAATAATAATTATAAATTTGATTTATAAATACGAAACCGCTAGTTTACAATAAATTCCATTTTTGAGAAGTTTTAAATTTTTCTTCAAAAAGGCTAAGGAAAATCCTTCATCCTGATTTTTGGGGTATTTGATTTTAAATCGTTTAGTTTATGTCAGTTAGTAAGGGGAAAATCCATTTTAAATTTTATTTCGGATTTCTAGCTGATTTCCTGTTTTAAGATTCGTTCGATTCAGTGGTCACAACCTTTTTGGAGGCAGTGAAAAAGGCATTCGAAAATTAAATTTTTTAACTCGATGAATGTTGAAAGTTGATACGAGAATTTGGTTGGAAGCAAAAGTTGTTTTGATGTGATAGAAGTTTTATTCTAATTTATACGGCCCGTTGAGCCGAGTTTCATACCGCGCCCATTAAGCTGCTAGCTGTCGACCACCCTTTTTGGGCCTGGTCGACCGCTCCCCTTAAGGGGACGTGGCCTGGAACCTGACCCGATTCGGCTGAAACAATATATATATATATATATATATATATATATATAATTCTAGTCGACTTCTCTTCCCAACCCCAAATTTCCACTGAACCCAAACCCTCCTCCATTCCCAAGCTCCAATCCTAGAACCCTCCACTTCGTTTCATCCCTTGTTACCACCAAAATCCTTCTCGTGCAGGTCTCTACTCAATTATACTCCGAATTTGCAATTTCCTTTCCCTAATTCGTTGATTCCTCCATGGCATCTCCTCGACACCCCGGTCTCACAGCTGAAGAAGCTGCTTGGTTAGATCTCAATGAGGGGAAGATTAAGCACTACTTATCCACTGCCAGTTATGAGTTTTAGGTTGGTCGACTGGTGAAGTTCGTCGATTTTGCCGCTTTTGGTTTGGAGGAGCTTTTTGTCGCCGCAGTCCTAGCACCAATCCTGCACTTTGACACCATTGAGTGTGACCTGTATCTACGATGTGTCCGTTTATTTGATGCTCAAATGGATGTTGATATCGGTGACGAGTCCTGTGTCATCAGATCTGAGGTTATTGGCACTCACATCGAGTTCACCAACGATGACTTAGCTCAGATTTTGGGCATTTCGGCAGTCAGAGCCGAGCTTGATGCTATCGAGATGGAAGACCCTCAGATCCTTCAGCGTATCTTCTTAAAAAACCCCAGATCCTGAACAACCGCCAATCTGTGACCTATCTCTCGAGTAGTTGTGCGCGTCCTATAGCACAACAGCATCCCGTAGACGGGAAGCTTGGAGCATATTTATCCCTGTTCGCCATGCCACATATGTTATTCTTGGCTGCATAGCCATTAATTAGGCAAGCGTGCTCATGATTCTTCTTTATGAGCCCTTCATCGGCACCTCATGGAGCCATTTTCCCTACAGCCACCTTATCACCCGTGTCTTCTAACACTTCCAGGTTAGACTTTATGGGGAGACAGCGGAGAAGAAGGTGTCGACCGCTGTTAGCCATGCTATTCTCCCTAAGATGGGCATTCAGCTGCCCGAGGCTCATGTTCCCGCACCACCCGCTCCAGCTCAGCAGCCGCAGCAGCCTTGCCATAAGAGTCCAGAGCTTGCTTCCCTCCACAACATCCAGGCCGAGCTCCAAGAGGTTCGCGAGGAGCAGCGCCGACAGGCACATGAGATTGGTTGCATCTCCGCCATACTACGCTCCTGGCACGGGCGTGGTAATGGATCAGTTTCCAACCGCAGAGGTCGACCAGCCTACAATGGATAGTCATAGCCACTGTTAGTGTATGCCTTGTGCATGTTGTATCCTGTATCATGTGTTTCCATTTCCAACATTTTCTTTATCTTTGTTGATTGTTCTAGTATTGTAACTGCTAATATTGAAAAATCGCACGACGTTGGTTAATGAGATTTCTATTTTTGAAATTGTTTTGTCGTTCATGCATATTTATTTGAATGAAATCTTGTTCATAAACTAGCACTTGTCCTACAGTTGGAAAGAATAGAATTTTGTGTTGGATAAATTTTAGTAATGAACCGGTTCAACATCACGGGTATATAAATAAATAAATAACCGCTCCTTATTAAAAGCTAAAATTTATTCTGGTCTTTTGTACGATTTCAGTTTCGCATTTTGCATGACTGACTTCCTATTTCACCAACATGTGACTTGAATCGTTTAAGTTTCCGCAAAATATATTTTTAATACCTTTAGAAATTATTGTTTGAAAAAAAAAACTTTTTATCGTTTTCTTATTTTTATAGGAAAGTGAAATGGCTTTGAAGAGAAATTTTCAAAATAAACATAAGAAGTTTTCAAGCGTAATTTATTTTTATGAAAAATTACGATTTTTGGTCACATGAATAGCGTAGGGAAGATTTTGGGATGCTTTGTGTGCGCATTTTAGCGGTGCAGTAGGACCGATGATACGATAAAAAAACGTTTACGATAACAAGAAAAAGGTTGTTTTAGCTTTAGGGACGTTGTTTCCATACCTTGTTAACATGCGCAAGAGCTACTAATTAACTTATTTTACGTCTTAGAGCTTATTTTAAGCCTCCTTTACATTCTACAGATGGAAATTTTTGGAGTATTTTGGGTACCTGAGGTGAAAATTCCACTATAGGGCGGGAAATGGATTATTTGTAAGCGGAGGAAACATTTAAATTCTTTGCTTCGACTTCCTTTTTGCGATTTAAGAAAAATTAAGTAGGAAATGATTAGATTGCGTAACACTTTGTATGGTAGGGTTTGGATGTAAAACTGGTTGCCTCGCACTTTTATTCATAATTGTGTGAATGTAATGGATGAAAAAAGAATTTTCGAAAATTTGCATTCATACAGAACTACCAGTGTTTAGGATATTTTTCTATCATGCTTTCAAAAGTATTTAAAAAATTTAATGCATACATATAGGAGGATCCGATGTAGAATCATCTTACATACTTGTTTTATGGTTGAAATTGCATTATGTACACCACACACACATACACATGGTTGCAAAGTGAACGTACACAGGTTGCGTAGGATAGGATAACAGGTGTTAGAATTTTGGAATGAAAATCCTTTTAAGGAGGAAAGAATGTAACAACCCAAAATTATGGCAATAGAATTAATTATTAGAATTTCAAAAATAGGTATTTTAATGAATGATGGAATTTGATCAGAAACTTTAACCGATGCGTTCGTCTCAGAATTCTGGTCAACTTTTATGTTTGGAGTTTCGCAAATGGAAGTCATATGAAAAAGTTACGGATGAAATACAATAACGGACGAAAAATAAATAAATCATAAAAATTATATATTATATACCATATTTAACTAGCCTCACTGGAAGCTAGCGACCCCAGCAGTCGACCGTAGCGGTCGACCCATTAGGCGCCAGAACGCCCAGTGACGGCTATGGTTAAAGGGTTAGGTTATAATTTATTATTAAATGAATGGACGGATATAAACTAAAGTAAATCTAATGATTCATGGCCAATTCCGCTCCTATAAATAAAGGGATAAGGCCTCATTCTTTTTCATACAAATTTGTAGGCAGCAACGAAGCTCTGCTATTTTCCTCCCTCTTCAACCTAGTTTCTTAACTCAAAATAAATTCATATACAAGAAATTAAACACAAATCATATAGAATTGAGAGGGATTATCAAATTCAATGGAAAAGAATGTGAATTGGCACTCTACATTAGATTCTCCCCTCTCTTCCTATTTTCTTACGTATCTACAGATCTCAAAGTATCCCTTTTCAGATAAATTGTAGATTTATAAGGATTTGGGAATTGCAAGACTTAAAGATTATTCAAATTTTGGATTTGGATGCTTTCAGGTAAGTGGGAAATTTACATATATAGTTATAATAGCCTATTTACTTCGTTTGAGTTCGATCTCAAAATATATGCCTATTTTCATTAGATCTACTCATAACATTATTGTAATTGAATTGACACCTATCAGATCTGATTGTAAAAATTGTCAAAACTTATAAACTGCGAATTATGGTTAGGCATAATATTAATTGTAGGATTCTTAAGTTTGTTGTACATATTTCCTACAATTATGCTGTAAATTATAGAGTGGTTATTGTAAAACACTGAGGATTAGGAAATCAGTCCCAATAATAATGTTAATTTGTATTTTCTTCCAAATCCCTAGTTTCAGTGTAAGTTGGTGAATTATGTGATTTTAATTTAAAAGAATTATACCTATTTGCGCTTGATGTTGCTGGGTTTTGGCTTAGTTGGTGTAAATATTCCATTTTCCTCTTTTTGAACAAAAAGATATTATTTTGAATTCACAACAGATATGACAAAAAGATTGGAAAAGGGAAAGTGGTGCAAACTTACATATAAATATAAATATACATATTTGTGCATAGTATGCATCAACAATTCTAAAAATATATATAAACATATATATTTCTCATGAATTTGAAATATGTCTATTTTACTAATCAGGCATAATTTACAATAATTACAGCTAACGATCTTTTTGTAAGATTTGAAACCTTTTGGCAAGATTGAATGCAAAAAGTAATGTTTGTTTATTGATTAAACCAAATCATTAAATTTAAGTATAATAATAAGAACAGAAAATAACTATGTTGACCGCGCGAAAACATAAAAAATATATACATATTATCCATCCAAATCTGCGTAAAATGGTAAAATATACATTGTAATGAATGTTTAAATGATATTCAATTATAGAATTATATATGAAAATGTAATCCATAATGAATTAATATATTTGTGGTGACCATTATAGCAATTAATATATTAATTGCTATAAATAGGGCCGCAAATCAATAAATAACAATTGTAACCGATGTTGATTAGGGAAAAGTGAATATAATAAGGTAATAGTTACATTTCCTAAATTTTGATTATGATAAATGTTGTAAACTACAATTCGAGAATTTGAACTATAACTACATTTAGAAATGGGGTTAAGCTCAACTTGTGGTAGAAGTCTGCCCGGAACCAACCGACAAATCCAGCATCCACAAGTGGCCAGGTTAATGTGAGGGGTTTAATGTGTAAATATAAATGTATTAAAGCATGAGGTTAAGTTCAACTTGTGTTACAAGTCTGCCCATAACCAACTGACAAATCCAGCATCCACAAGTGGTCAACTTAAAGTGAGAGGTCTGGTGCACAAATATATATATATATATATATATATATATAACAAGAAACAAATAAATAAGAATACTAATGGTCTGTTAGGGTACAACAAATAGATACTACGGGACTGATAAATGGTTGCCTTAAGAAAATATGACCGTTACGGTCATAAATGACAATAAACTTTTGAACAAAAGTAAATGGCGTAAAAAGAGGATTAATAGGTATTGATTGTTGTTTAAAATACTAAGTCCAATTAGGGAAATAATTAAATAAATATCCTAAAGCAAGGAGGTTATAACTTCCCTTATTTATACTAGTTAATACAGAACCTATAACTAAAAGTTAGGGTTGGACTAAGTAGGTTAGTTATGCAAAGCATTATAACCATAGGAACCCGTGACGATAAGTAATATCGTGTGTGTAGCATTTCCGTGAAAAGAAACTTAACGGGAATGACTTAATAACATAGCCCACTATATTCCAATAGGGAAAGGTATCAAAGGCTAATGGGGCGGATTTTAAATAATCTTCACGTATAGTCCGCTTCCTTGGGCCCTAAGTTGTTTGGGTTGAGGAGTCCACCTGGAAGTAGGTCTTTCAGTTTAGGGGTCTTAAATGGAGCGTGTGCAGGGCCTACCTAAACCTGGAAACTAAAAATTTCAATTATGGCTACCTATCCTACAGGAAGTAATAAGCAGCTAAGGAGATTATGCATCAAGGTCAGATAGATGGTATATCGAGCGATAAAACACCATCTCTCACCTTACGTAGGCAAGGGTATATGCATAAATAACAGAAGCCTTAACTAGTAGAGCCCATAGCTGGTGCCCTCTAGTTTATACTTTGGGAATACTACTTTTTTTTTCAGATGTGAATTTATAAAATTCATCTTGGAAATATTTTTGTTCTTCTTTTGAAATATTTTCAAAAAACCGTTTTCTAAATGGTTCCCATTTTGGAAGATTAAATTTAGATTTAATCCTTTGTCTGGCTTGAGAACCAGGGCTAAAATCTATTTTGGTTGTATAATCCATGAGATTTTATATAGAAAAATTCATTTCAGATTCGGTTATTTCCGCTTCTTGATTATTGTATATTCCTTTTACAATATTATTTTTGTTTACATGTAACTTTTCAACATGGTTATCTTTTACAGATTCATCATCTGATGATTTTCTCTCAAATTCTCGTATTTGAGATGTAGACATTCTTGATGGGGTTTCAATAATGTAATCTAAAGGAGAAATATGAGAATGAAAAGATTTTATCCTAGACAAATATGATTTGCTTGAACTTGGTCTATAATTGTTATTTTCTAATTGTATTTGAACAGTTCTTTCAGGGGTTTGAATAATACTTGTTATTTCATTATTGATTTTTGGCTGAGAAGGAACAGCTCTTTCAATTTTCCAACTTTCTGGAAGAGGAATTTCTTCCCATTTTATTGATATTCTTGTAGTTATATTAGACTGACTAAAATTTATCTCTATTAGGATTGTTTCATTTAAAGGTTTATTTACCAATTTACATTGAGGATTTAACGTGTATAAAGGTTTATAATATATTCTGTAACAAATACATATTACTTCAGATCCTGGAATATAATTATATCCATGGGTCTTAACATTCAAAGTAATGGCTTCTAAAATGTTAACGTCAGATAAAGATAATTGCAAATTGGGGTAAACATTAAAGTAGACTGGACCATGTGCCAGACTTGATTGAATTAATCCCATTAGGGATTTTTTCCAATCTAAATTTCTACCATCTCTTAAGGCTGCTATAAAACTTTTCGGCAGTCCTTCAAGGGTTAAAGGTTTGAATGCAATTTGTATTAAACCTATGTGAATAAATTTATGGGTTTGCCTACAAGGCTGTAAATCTTTTTCACTTAATAATTTAATAATCATTTCTTCGTTATCAAGTGAAATAGATTCTTCTGTGGTTTTAACAATCTGTTTCAAACCAAGTTTTTCAAAGGTACCTAATTGGTATATTACCTTAGGTTCAATCTTAGGAATAGTCCATCTATTCAATAAATCTAAGTTTTGAGGAAGTTCATATTCCTGTCTAATACTATTTTTAACAGTATCTCGTTTTCTTATATTCATTTTACTTGATCTATGTGTTGAAACTACTCTGATCTATACATATGGAACATGGCTCTGATACCATTCTTAAACACGTCCTAGAACAAATACATGATTATAAACAAAACCATAAACTATTATCTTCTGATACTGTCCTCAACCCATGACTTCATCATTTTCAGTTTAATTTGTATTCCTATATATATGAACACATGAACACATACATATAGAACAGAAGTAATTCAACACATAATTAATTTAGCCTGCCATACAGGCTTTTCTTACCCAAATATAATAATTACAAACTTAAAAAGAAAGAAACTTACAGTACTAATGGAGGCAGTAGGCTTCTCCTTATTTTACACACTTATATTTTACAAGCTAAATATTAATAATGGCAGAAGATTTTGGAAGAGATAGATAATGAAGATTTTTTGTGACTTCAAGTCTGCCTCTTGAAGTGAAAGAGCTTCCCCTAAATAGCTGAAGTTTGGAATCTTTCGGATTTCAAATTATTTCAAATCCGTAATGCATATTTGCAAGCTGTCCCTCGATGATTAAAGTCATTGTCCATTTATCTTTACTTTATAAAAGTATGTTGCTACGGTATGAATGAGAACAAACTACTTTATAAAAGTAGATTAATGCTTTTGCACAGCTGTATTATTCCATCGTCATTTTCCCTTTTTCCTGTCCCACATTGTGGGCCTCTTTTTCTATCTTGTCGAACATTTCTGCGAAATCCTCATCGTTGAGTTCTGAGTATTGTTCGTCATCTGGCATTTTTGAAGATGCCATTGACATGTCTGACTTATTGTTATCCTTGCCAAGATTCATTATTAAGTCCTTTTTCATTTCTTCAATATATGCGTACAGAATATCTTCTTTGGTGACAACATCCTTCTGCATTTTTAATTTTCTGGTAATATTTTGGAACGGACTAGGAGCCTCCTTCTCTTTCTTTAAGCTTTGCTGTTCCTGATATGCCTTTATTTTATTTCCAATTTCTGTCAATAATTCATGGCCGAATATTTGCCCTGTACTATTGTCAATTCTGATTAATTTGTCCCAGAATTTAGTGAAAAAACACCTGTATAAGCAAGGAATTTCCTTTTTTGTATAACCAATTTCTGGTTTCCATTTCCAAATCCAAGGAATGGAAAATTCAATAAAGAAATATATTGGACCAGATCCTGCAATCATTACGTATTGATCTAGTTCAATTATCTTTGGTGAAGAACTAATCCATTTAGAATATAATTCTTTGAATTTTTCAGGAACAATATCAATAGGTGGTCCATAATTTGTCCACCATTCATAAAACCAATTTGGAATCGGTCGTTTATAAACTTCTCCACATATCTTTATGAACCATGAATGTTTCTTTTTAATATTTTCATAGAGAAGCACTTTATTAAGTGCATCAACATAATCCCAATAGTTATATCTAATAGTAACCTTTTTATCGGGCAAAAACATTTCCTTTTCTTTAAGGGTAGATAGCCCCCATTCTTCTGGCAATATTAGCCTTTTCACAATTATCTTGCTGAAGCTATAAATATTTGGATCTCCTGCATTAAAATGTGTTATTTCACATGTTTCAGAGGTTTTAAGAATAGCTTCATAATAACCTCTTTGCTTATAAGCTGTCACAATAAATGATGATGTATCTAAATATCTTTGCATTAGATTCCACGGATCATTATCTCTTTTTATATCATTAAACTCCAGAAGAAGTATGACTTCTTTATGAGGATTTTCAGCATATGCGGTAATGTTTTCCTCATTCTCTTCATTGCTAGCTATATTAGCATATGAAGATGAAGCTGACTGACTATTTGTTGTTTGACTATTTGCCTCTTGTTTTTTCTTGAATTCAAGAAATTCCTTATATAAACTATCAGTAGAGGTATTACTCCCTGAACTGGTCAGATTTTGGGCTATGAGCCTTTTGTTTCCATGTTCGGCTAGGATATTTCCTCTACCCCTTCCTCTGTAAGAAGGATTTCCCCTTCCTCTAGGGATCATTTTCCTGTAAAAATTCACGAGTTAAGAAATCAGGAAGACTATTTTCTTCTCCTTTTTTATACAGAATCTCAAAATCAAAGGGTGCGAGGTGTGCCTGCCATCTAGCAAACATTTGTTTTGAAACATCATATTTGAAATCTTTATTAAACATATATTTAGCTGATTTGCAATCAGTTTTTATAATAAACTTTTGATTATACAAGTCATCTTGGAATTTTAAAACACATTTTACTATAGCAAGAATTTCTTTAGCTATAGTAGCATAATTTTTTTGGCTATTAGACCATTTCCCAGAATGAAATCTAACAAGGTATTCTTGTTTAGTTTTTGGACATATTTGTTTTAAAATTCCACCGAATCCAATATCTGAGGCATCTGTTTCAATTACCTTTTCCCAATTTGGGTTTGACAACATTAGACAAGGCGGATTTTTCACCTTTTCTTTTATTGTCTTGACAGCCTGAGTATGCTTCTCAGTCCATGGTCCTGGATTCTTTTTTAATCTTTCATATAATATAGCAGCATCTTTAGCTAAATTCTTACAATAAGATGATATATAATTTAAACTACCTAAGAATCTTTGTAGTTGAGTTTTATCAGTTATTATATCAGGAAATTTTAAAGCAAATTCTATGCTTCTATTTATAGGAATTATTTTTCCTTTTTCAATATTATGTCCTAGACATCTTACATTTGTTTGAAATAAGGACATTTTTGTTCTTGAGATTACTAAACCATTTTGAATGATAATTTTTCTAAATATATCTAAATGTTTAAAATGGGTTTCAATGTCTTTAGAGAAAATCAAAATATCATCAATATAAACAATAATAAATTCACTATAAGGAATAAAAATGTCATTCATTATTTTTTGGAATTCAGAGGGAGCATTTTTTAATCCAAAAGGCATTACAGTCCATTCATAATGGCCAATTGGAACATTAAATGCTGTTTTGTATTGGTCAGATTTTGAAATTTGAATCTGCCAATAACCAGATTTTAAATCAAATTTTGAAAAAATGATTGAATCGTATAATCTATCCAACAAATCTTTTTTATTAGGGATTGGATGTCTTATCCATTTTAGAGCTTTATTAAGCGGTTTATAATTTATTACTAATCTAGGCACCCCCCTTTCTTGTTCACTATGTTTATTTACATAGAAAGCAGTGCAAGACCAAGGTAATTGGGATGGCTTTATTAAGCTTTTTTGTAATAATGACTCGATTTCTTTTTTGCATAATTCTAAATACTCAGAATTCATTTGGCATGGCCTTGCTTTAGTTGGAATTTTCTTTTCATCAAAATCTTCTTCATATGGAAGACTAACAATATGTCTTTTTCTATCCCAAAAAGCATTTGGATGATCATTACATATTTCTAATGAGAATTTGTTATAAATCATTTTAATTTTTTCTCGTAATTTTGGGTTAATCAGTTTTTCACTTATATTAAGAGAAATAACTTCTTGTTTTAGAAAGTTTAGATGATAATTCTTTTGTATCAAAAGATCTTTTATTTCAGTTAAAACTTTAACAAATGGCTTTGTTATAAACTCAAAATTAATCGGCTTATTTTCATATGTACCTGTTATTCCATTGTTATTTATATTTGTTATAGGATAAATTTTATCTATAAATGGCGTTCCAAGTATCACTTGGTTAGTAATGTTTTTTACTAATAAAAAACTTTTAGGAATACAGATTTTATTTTTACAAATATATGCTTGTGGCAATTTAAAATTAATCTCAAGTTTTTCTCCCCCCAGCATGTCTTAAAGCAATAGTGGTTTTATGAAAATATCTTGTGGGAATCAGTCCTTCTTGAATTACATTCATATCTGCACCACTATCAACAAGTGCAGTTAGCTCCTTTGTGAAATAATTATCAATCAAAAGAGTTATTTTTATAAACCACTTTTGAGATATGACAATATCTAATTCTGAAAGAAATTCTCCTTGTTCTGAACTATTGAACTTAGAACAATCTACTAGATTATCTTCTAGTGGATTTACTTATTTTGTTTGTTCGAGGAAAGATATTCTATAATTAAGATTTTTGTTTTCATTTTTAATTTCTTGAATTTCTTTTTTAACATTTTGAATTTCAATATTGAGATCTTGAATAGTAGTAGGATATTCAATTTTTTGTCTTTCTTTTAAAAGTTTATGAACTTCATTCATGGAATATGGGTTATTTGAAATACCAATATTTTGAAATATTTCATTTTTCTTGCTTGATTCTGGAGTATCTTCCATTTGATCTATCATTTTAGATCTTAATTCTGGGTCTTTGACTAATTTTAAGAATTCTAAAATATTATTATTAGTTAAAACATTAATCTCTGTATTTTGGAATTGTGATAGGACTTTATAAAAATCATCCTTCTCATTTTCACTGTCTACTATTGGGTTTAGACAAGGTCCCCCTTTACTACAAGGTTCGCAACAATCATCATCAGATTCTAATGGTTCTTCATTAAGAACTTTAAGTTTGTTTGAATTGTCCGAATAGTTCGAATAGTTTGAATCATCCTCAGAGTCTTCTTCAGAACTATAATTTAATAGAATCTTTGATAATGTATCTTTTAGTTCATCATTAATTTGTAAATTATTAATTTTCTTTTTTAATTTACATCTGTTAGCATAGTGGCCAATCTTTCCACATTTGTAACAATGAATGATTTTATTCTTCTTTTTATTTAATTTTTCTTCTTTTCTTTGGGCTTTTTGCTCTAATTTTTTCTTAGAGTAATGTTTCTTTTTCTTTTTATAGAAATTTTCATTAAATCTATTATTTTTCTTATGCGTTTTTTTAATATCTGGAACATCCATTCCAAATTGACTGCAAAATTGTCCTAATTGTTTTCTTTCTGACAAATTTTGGCGTTTTATTTGATTATTTAGTTTTATTTCATTGCACAAGGATAAACCTTCCTGAATACAGGTTCCAATCAGTTTCCCATAAGTATAACTTTCATAAGGAATATTTATTTTATCTTTTCTTAAATTCTTTCTTACTCTTTCCGCAAATAAAGAAGGAAGACCATCAATAAATTTTGATTTCCACTGGGAGCTATTGCTCTCTGGTAATTCCATTACCCTATTTAAAAATGTAACTTTATACCATCTAAAATCTGTTAATATCCTACATCTTAAATTCTGTAGAAGAGTACGAATATTTTCGTTGTTATCTGAAACTCTTCCTGTAAAATGTTCCAGAATAGTCACTATTAGGGTATACACAGCATTTTGAATCATTTTCCCATCTTCTTGTTTTACCGTGCTGTAGATTTCACTTTTAAGTGAGGAAGAGAGATAATTATCCCACCAACCTTTAAGTTGTCCAGTAAAACCTGCAGCTATCATTTTTGCAACGGTAACATCATCATTACCATTGTTTTTGCAGATTGTGCTATACATTAACATACGATGAGCAACATTATAAATTTGTTTTTCACTGTATGCATCTATATTCCATTCATAAATACTTTTCCCACTATAGCTATTATTATTTATATATTCCGGTTCTTCAGGTAAAGTATCCATGGGAGAAGGCCTCCTATAATAAAATAATTTTTGAGAAGGCTTATAGGCATACTTTTCAAGCTTATTAATCTCATCTTGAACCGTTTGGTTTTCAGAAGATTCTTCCTCGAGAGTGTTTAATTTAAGATTTTCCATCCTCCCTCTTAAGAATTTTTCTAGTTCAGATTCTGATTTTAGTTTAAAAACTTTTTCTAATTCTGTTTCTTTATTTAGTCTGAATTCTTTGACTTCAGGAGGAGGCTGAAGACTGGAGGTGGCAATTATTTCACTAGTTTCTTCAGTATTAAGAGAAACATTAGGTGTTATATTGTTGATTGCAGATTTTTTTTCTTCTAATTTGCTATGTAATGATAAAATTTGTTGGCCAATGATGTGTAAATAAAGATTTGCATAATTTTGTTGCTCAAAGAATTGATTAATTTGTTTTATAGTGACTTGTAAAGTATCATTTTCTAATATTTTAGAGAATGCATTAAAATTTAAAATTCTACCCTGCTTTTCCATTTGAAAAAAATGTTGCGGAGGATAGACTGCTTAGCACGATTTGAAAGTTTATAATCTCTTTCTAATACTGAGACATATTGTCCAATATAGTTTGCTGCAAACCAAGGAACAAATGGAAACATTATATTTTTTTCAGATGTGAATTTATAAAATTCATCTTGGAAATATTTTTGTTCTTCTTTTGAAATATTTTCAAAAAACCATTTTCTAAATGGTTCCCATTTTGGAAGATTAAATTCAGATTTAATCCTTTGTCTGGCTTGAGAACCAGGGCTAAAATCTATTTTGGTTGTATAATCCATGAGATTTTATATAGAAAAATTCATTTCAGATTCGGTCATTTCTGCTTCTTGATTATTGTATATTCCTTTTACAATATTATTTTTGTTTACATGTAACTTTTCAACATGGTTATCTTTTACAGATTCATCATCTGATGATTTTCTCTCGAATTCTCGTATTTGAGATGTAGACATTCTTGATGGGGTTTCAATAATATAATCTAAAGGAGAAATATGAGAATGAAAAGATTTTGTCCTAGACAAATATGATTTGCTAGAACTTGGTCTATAATTGTTATTTTCTAATTGTATTTGAATAGTTCCTTCAGGGGTTTGAATAATACTTGTTATTTCATTATTGATTTTTGGCTGAGAAGGAACAACTCTTTCAATTTTCCAACTTTCTGGAAGAGGAATTTCTTCCCATTTTATTGATCTTCTTGTAGTTATATTAGACTGACTAAAATTTGTCTCTATTAGGATTGTTTCATTTAAAGGTTTATCTACCAATTTACATTGAGGATTTAACATGTATAAAGGTTTATAATATATTCTGTAACAAATACATATTACTTCAGATCCTGGAATATAATTATATCCATGGGTCTTAACATTCAAAGTAATGGCTTCTAAAATATTAACGTCAGATAAAGATAATTGCAAATTGGGGTAAACATTAAAGTAGACTGGACCATGTGCCAGACTTGATTGAATTAATCCCATTAGGGGTTTTTTCCAATCTAAATTTCTACCATCTCTTAAGGCTGCTATAAAACTTTCCGGCAGTCCTTCAAGGGTTAAAGGTTTGAATGCAATTTGTATTAAACCTATGTGAATAAATTTATGGGTTTGCCTATAAGGCTGTAAATCTTTTTCACTTAATAATTTAATAATCATTTCTTCGTTATCAAGTGAAATAGATTCTTCTGTGGTTTTAACAATCTGTTTCAAACCAAGTTTTTCAAAGGTACCTAATTAGTATATTACCTTAGGTTCAATCTTAGGAATAGTCCATCTATTCAATAAATCTAAGTTTTGAGGAAGTTCATATTCTTGTCTAATACTATTTTTAACAGTATCTCATTTTCTTATATTCATTTTACTTGATCTATGTGTTGAAAATACTCTGATCTATACATATGGAACATGGCTCTGATACCATTCTTAAACACGTCCTGGAACAAAGTTAACACAATTTCTGTAATAATACCGCAACAGGACAAAACTGCTACAGTGTAAACTTTGCTACAGTGTTTTCAGGATCTTACATATCAAAATGGAACCAAAAAATCAAA
Source organism: Allium sativum (assembly GCA_030737875.1). Classification (NCBI taxonomy): domain Eukaryota; kingdom Viridiplantae; phylum Streptophyta; class Magnoliopsida; order Asparagales; family Amaryllidaceae; genus Allium; species Allium sativum. The sequence continues at coordinate 739,770,532 of CM060916.1, read as the reverse complement.
ATTGGGATATTTTACAAGTCAAGTAGCATAGCGAAAATAGTTTTTGGCTTATAAATCATGTAAACAAAGTCCGAAAACACCTTAACTTGGCTTGAAAGTGGACATAATACATGATTATAAACAAAACCAGAAACTATTATCTTCTGATACTGTCCTCAACTATCATATATTATAATATAAATCGGTTATAATATATAATATTATATATCGTTTAATATTAATTATATTATATGATATATTATATTATTTAATATTATATAATATATTATATTATAATATTAACTTATAATATAATTATATAATATTTAATATATTATATAATTTATACTATATAACTAATGTCATTTACTAATAATTAGTTAATATATATCAATATATATATCAATATATATCATATAATATATTATATATAAATTAATTATATCAATATATTAACTTATAATATTATAATATAAGTTAATATAACTTATATATAAGTTATAATTTTATTTGAATATATTATAACTTATAATATATTATATCAATTGAATATAAGTTAATATATTATATTATTTGAATATAATACCATACAAATTTTATATATCATATATATATATATATATATATATTATATCATATGATATTATATAAATTATAAGTAATATATTAATTCCTTATATAACTTATATATATGGATAAATATATATCATAAAGGAATCAGGAGGGTCGTTCCGGGGCCGATGGATGGTCTTTACATAGACCAGATTTACGCCCCATAGGGCGGGGAAACGTAGTGTTCAGGCATTTTAATCCACATCGAGTGGACCAGCCCTATCGCTCCAAGGGTCGATGCGTTCTGATCCTAAGACATGGGCTAGATTGTCTGGAAGTGGTAAGGACGATCCCTTGCCTTGGTTCACAGATGGAAATCCAACTTCCAATACGACATTTTGCGGTTTTGATTGTAGATCCTAGTATGGCGACATAGTGGGATGGGCCACTCATGCCGTCTATGATTGATACATTTATATTTGAAATTGTTTTGACATTATACACTTATAGTAATAGTAAAATATGAAATTTCACGTACCAAGCATTTTTGGCTATTATAAGGTAAAAACTCTATCCTCCGGCTTGCGTTGCATTGTGTGATGGGACCTGAGTCTTATAATAGCTTCATTGTTCTTTATTTAGCATTGCGCTGTTTTTTTTATGCACTGGTATTCTTGGGAGGAAACCCGTTCCGTGTTATACGGCGTGGTCCCTTGATTTACCGAACTTTAAAATAAAGATTAATAACTGTTTTAGTTCTCACACCAGTCACATGACTGACCTGGAGTTTATTGTTTTAACCTAAACTCTGGGTGCCCCCTATTTTCCGCACGGGCAGCTAGTAGTTTTGGTTTTGCAGATTTATATTCACAGGATCCTGGTTTACAGCTGGAATGGTATTCGGAAAGCTCTATATCCGTATACTCCTTTCAGTTGTATTTTGTATTATTTTTCCACTGCTATGTAATGTATTGAAATCTCTGATATTTTTCTGATGTATAATATTTATTCATACTCTGTATATTCTTGTACTCTGATGTAAATTGTTGTAATAAGCAATGAAATGTTCTTCTTTTTGTGTTCTGATTCATCTTGTCCTCAAAGAAATTTGTTCTTCCTCTTCTCCTCGGAGACCGGGGAAGTTCTGGGTCCTTAATACTCATATATGTTTTGTCTCTTTTCATTGTGGCTATGGCCCCACCCTGGCTTTTACCTCAACTAATGAAAGACTGCATCAAGAGCTAATGACCTGCCCCTAACAACCAACTAAGCATCCAATTTGTTATGTCACTTAACAACATCCCGATAGTGAATGATCGTTGGTCTGTTGGTTTAACTATAGTCTTTCCGCATCCCACTGACTGTCGATGATAGGTATCCGACGATTACTATATTTAATTTGGTCATGTCCACCCCTCCCAGAGCGAGGCAAACCGCAAAATCACCCAACACTATCTGCCATAGCCTCCTGACTGCTATACCGTATCTGCAGTCAAGGTATATTCTAGATGGTGCAACAGACTTGCCTTTGAGCGACGGCTTCATTCAGTTATTCCTCAAAAGGTCATCTCAAAGTACCCTACCACGTCCCATAGAAGCCTCATGCTTCTCTTTAGTCAAGTAGAATAATTAGTTGGACGTGCTTCTCTCGTGTCTCTAGACACTGCGACGGTCTACCCCGTTGGGTTCTTCATCTCCGTACGTACGGATTGGTCTAAGCCATTGCATTATTAGATCCTATGTCTAATCTTTTAATTACGTGCTTAATTAACTTATCACATTGCTAATTACCTTGATTATTTACATATTCATTTCCTATTCAAGTTACTCGTTTATTAGCTTACATTTGGCCACTTATTTCCCTAGTCAGTTCCAGGCTGTCGGAACGGACTTCCGCTTATTATTATTACATCATTAAAACTTAATCTTCCCACTTGTAAGTTTACCAATAATAAGCCTACTTTATTCGTTATTTTTAATCATATCCTCATGTTATATCGTTACCACAACCGTTGCTATGGGTTTACTTATTAGCTTAGTTCCCCTAACTAAGGTTCATTAATAAGTTCTCTTTTCATCATTAATTGTAAACTATGTTATAATTCTACTTGTCCATATGACAAGCCTACCTATTATATTTCATTAACATAATTAATTATAATGGGTTATATTCCCCATTCATCACATTTTCCCTTGGTTCCTTGTTATCTGAGCGAACCGTTACTGTTGTAACCTTTCTTTATTTATTGCTTTAGACATTTTAATTATTACAGGAAATATTTCACACGCTTCATTACTTTGGTTGGTGAAAATGTATAAAAATCTATTTCCAAAATACACATCGATCAAGATCCGTTATTGGAAGCTATTTCTATTTTTTACATCATGTGTGTGTGTGTATTTGATTAGTGTGCAATACGGCAAAGACCCCTATTTCACAATATTCCCTATTACCTTTTTCTTTCCTGCAACTATGTTCTCTACAAGTTACCATAGCGGTAATTATGGAAATGTATCCCTTTTCCACCCTCAATTAATTCAATCCACTACTGATTCCCTTTTTCCGAGTTATACATTATTTCCTGTTTTCTTACACAATTTCCAATTCCTATTTACTCACGGTAAGTTTATGTAAAAAAATTAGGCTAACTAATTCTTATTCCAATTTACCCACAATTTAATCTTTCTCAACCCCACAATTTCATAATACTATAAACAATATAGTTTAGGAACATACACAGTCTACCATTAATTTTACAATTCTGTCGTTATAGTAATTTATTAAGCACAAACAGAAAGAAATAGAAGTGAATTCACAAACAACATTAAGATTCTTAACGCTCATGGGGAATGAATTACAACACAATTACCATAATTTCAATTATTTATTACATTAAGTATTACAAAGAATTTAAACGATAAATATACCATTACCAAAAGGCATAATTTAAATCTACTCACCTGGCTGCTTTCCAGTTCTAGAATCTGTTTCACACCTGTCATCTGTAGTCTTTCTCATTGAATTTATATTGAAATAACCATGGATTTACAAATCTGACGCTAAAAGAATGGAAGGAATCCTACTAATTCAGATTCATAGATTTTATCTCACGCAAACGAGAAACTTGAGCACCTATAGTGTAGATCTATATTCTTTGTCTTTAAATCTTGAATCAGAATTCCTAAAACTAATATATTCCTATTTCTGAAAATTTGGAGCAGAAAGAAAATAGTAAAGACTTGGGGTCATCCCAGTAAATATGAGTTGGACAGTTGGAGGCTAGGCTTTGCTAGTCTATTTATAAGTGTTGTCAGATTGAATATAATAAAATCTGAGTCGTTTAAGTTGATAAAACAACGTTATTTTACCCATCATTGGGACGACCCGGGAACCAGGCGAGTCGATCCCTGGGTCGACCCAGTACTATGTTGGGTCAACCCCTAGATCGACCCACTTATGGCCTAGGTCAACCCATTTACTGGATCACGAACGTTGATTCTGCCTTAATTAAATTATTATTTAATGTTAACTACAATGTTCTTTTTCTCACTAAATATTCTTAATGCTAATTAATTTCTTCCATTTATAAGGTACATCTAACGTTTCAATTTCAAACCTACGCGTATATATTCGCGTATAATTTTGCAAATTTTTATTTGTTAATAGCTGTGCAATAACCGTTATCAATTCAATGATTCCTTCCTTTTTAGTATATTGTCCAAATTTCAAATGCAGCTATTCTCTTGCCTATTTTTCATTCATTTCACATTTATTACTTTCCATTTTAAGTTTACACTTTAGATTTCAATTTTGAATTTGTGCGTATATATTTACGCACAACTTTGTTTATTTTCAAAATTCAAACAGCGTTTTCCCGACATTTATTTCTTGCTTATTTTGATTGATTGCATGTTACTTTTGAATTTCATATTCATATACACACACATACACACACACACACACATATATATATATACATGCATATATATATATACATGCATATATATATATACACACACACTCACCTATATATATATTTCTTATATGTATATTTATACATGTTTCCTCTTAGAACATGCATCCTTTTAGCCGTCCCTCTAAAATTAAAACATGACGCCGGCAAGACTCGAACTCCTGACCTTTACCTTGGGAAGTGCATGCTTTACCAACTCACCTAACTTAGCTTTTGTTCACAAAACTAAAACATTGGTAGCTATTGTTCTTATTTGTACTTCTCTCATATCTTCTTTTTCATGTTTGTCCTAAAATTTCATTTAAAGATCTCTTCTTTGGTTTAAATCCGTTTTATGCAAACCATAGGTCTAAATTGATTAGAAAATCACCTTGGACGCGATGAAGTTAGTTCCATGACCAAAATATGAAAATTATACAAATTTTATTTTATTATTTAGATGAAAAAGGACGGATGTGCTTAGGTCCCTACTTTCTAAAATGTGGTATGTTACATTTTCCTTCTGACTTGGTATACTAGGCTAAGAATACTTTGGAGAGGTCGCTCCATTTAGTCACACATCACTTCGCTCCCTTCCTCCCATCAAAATATTATAAAAACCTGGAAGAGAAGTTCGTATTTCACAGCTATCTTCGTAATTCCACAACCTCGAAGTGAATGCAACATGAGTCGCTCTAGCCTTAAATTTCACATTGACTTACAAAGTGACAAAGTGATCCAAATAGAGCATACTAGAAAGATATAAGGGCACAGAACGATCATGAAAACCGCTTTGCATTAGTAATGGGGAATAGGCATAGCTACTTTACCTGGCCTAGCCTTCCTACCATGCTTACTTTCGATTATAAGTAGAATAAGGTAGAATTTTGGCCCTCATCCACAAGAATTGCGTAGATAAGAGCATTCTCCATGATCCCTGCACAAAAGCTCCTTTCTCTTCTGATACAAGTATGGTTGAATTTCATGCGATTAACCATCTCTTATACGAGTCATTGCACAAACTAATCGGCCTATAATCCTTCAACCAAAACCACGAAGGCGCTAGCAACCAGCCAAACTCAATCATTGATGGCTTCCGTTTTTTCACCACATAAGACTTTTATTAGAGCTAAAGCAACGACAATAGGAAGTCGCATCAAGCTCTATACTAGTAAGAAAGAAAGGGGAATTCCCAGTTGTTATGCATATCTCAATCAGATGCGAAAAGCCAAAGCGGACTGATTACAGGTCATTGAGACCATGGATGTGAGATAGCAATAGTAGATAGATAATAAGCTGAATCTCCAGCAGATCTCCATCTCTCAAAGGATGAATCACCAAGCTGAACTCCTCACTCTGACTTGAGCATTAAGTAAAAAAAGCAGTCGAGTCAGGATTAACATTCTCAATAATAAATCAGCTCAAGTGAAATGCTCACGTGAAATGCACAATTAACTTAAAGAATGTTTGGGGTTCCATTACTTAAGGATTTGTTAAACTAGATGTTATATAATATAATATGCTATTATGACAGTGTCTATGGTTAAATATAATATTGAAAATAGCGTGAGCGGTATTACCATTATTACCCTTACACCATTTATAATGTTGTAGTCTATACAGATACCGTAAAGTCCATAGTAAACTAGTGGTTAATAGAGGGCATTCCATATGTACAACATGACCGATCAGGAAAATATGATAAGGCACACGATGTAATACCCATGATAGGATTCTACCAATTAACACCTGAACCGACGGTAACACATAGCCGCAACTACCGCCTACCTTGAACAGCACTCCCAAAATCAATAGGCTTTAATCAAATCACAAAGCAATATATATGGTATCGAAGAAGTGTGTCTGATAAGAGGTGCCACCTCTACTAATTATAGTATAGTCCCTGCTTTAATTATTTTAGTTATGACCCAAAGGTCAAGGCAATTCATCATTGTTCTCTTGCTTCGTTCCAGCAGCATTCGCCAAATCAACCTACTTCATTCTAGATTCTCCACCACGTGCACAGTTGTTAAAGTGGTATCGGTATTGACAAAGAGTATGTTAATGCCAACTCCAACCTCTTTAAGAACCAAACACTTATTTCATACTGTGGTCATTTATATTTGAAATCGTATTTAAAATATCATAAATCAAATAACAACAATATAGATTTATTTTCAAATAATTACGTTCAAGTATTTCATTGTCATAAATCATATTAAATCAATTCATCATGCGGTTAAATTCAAAATTTAGTTTTTATATCTACAAACGATTATTTACAAAGTTACCTTTTGATTTCACATTTCTGCATCTCAATTGCCATTATTCCCAAAAAAACTTATATTAAACATTTCAAACTAAATAACTCGAATTAGCCACAAACTTTCATTATAGTTAATATAATATAAATTAGTTGTAACTAAAAATAATTACATTTAAATAAAATAATTTTATTTAAAAAATATGAAATATATAATAGTTAAATTTAAGAAAAAATTAATATAATTAAAATAGTTATCAAAAATACAATAATTTTGGCACTGCCAGCCACTACCATCCTATTAAGGTAATAGCGCTGGAGTAAGAAGTTAAACTAGACTACAATTTCCTAAACTCCACGCAGGGAGTTAATTACAATAAAAAATTACATTTTACAACTATGAAAGGATACACAAAAACCAACTATGTAGCATATTTCCAAATCTTAAGTTTCATTGCAAAGTGTTGTATTTGGCAGCATCAAACTGATTGGTCTACACAGCTCAAGAGCCTGTTCCCTACCTCGACCCATGAAACAAGATCATGCCTCATGCAATAGACATGGCTCAAAAATGTACCAAGGCCTGAAAACCTAGCAAATCTTAGCAAGGTCATCATTGCATAGAACCATTACCTGGGAAAGCAGCCAAGGATCGCCTGAAGGAATGAAAACACGAGCCACTGGAAGGAATAAGACCACCTATCATCCTAGCAGGTCGGGAGACAAGGCTTCACCTGAATGCCAAGGTGAAGACAGTCGAGCATAATCGATATACTCATCACCTCCCCGAAGTTGCTTCTACATAAATATACACAACCCAAACTTCCCAAGAGATCAATCTAAAACACTACAATCTACATAACATCTAACCAAAATAACACAAGACAGCCAACAATCAGAACCCACAAGGCAAAATTTATAGCACATTGAATATCAAACTAATAACAACATCATCACTGCCTACCCTACATTCCAACAATACCAATCCATCTTATAGTTCAGTCACCAAGCTAGAGACAAGGTAGTATACTCAGTAATTTACATAAAACAAGGCATACCAGAATAAAGATGTTGACGTCAAAATTTGGTCACTACTGACAGTCAACCCCCAATCATGTGTAGGACACACGAATAACAATCACAGAGTACGGTAAAGTAAAGAAAACAGGGGACACACAAGACTTTTTATAGTGGTTCGGCAAAGATGGTGCATACGTCCACTTTATATATATTGACTTTCTTTTGATTACAGTACAACACCTTTTCCTATGTGAAGAAAGAGGGAGAATTGGCTATTTTTGGAGTTAGCCATGGAGTTTGAGCTTAAGAGTGAGAGCTCTTTCCCAAAAGCTGAAGTAGAGAAGAGAAGGTCTCCTCTAAAAAAGTCCCTTTCAATTTTTAGCATAGAGATATTTATAGGTGAAGAGAGGCACTGGGTGAACTGCAAGTGGGTTGCCTCTTTTGCGGAGCTCAAACATATGGCGCTCGATTATTTGAAGTAGTTGCGTCGGTGGAACCCAGTCTACTATTAATTAATAGCATACTCGAGAATTGTGGCTTATATGGCACTCGAGATGAGGTGTATCAAAAGTAGAGCTTTGGCCGGAAGTGGTTGACCAACCTTAATGCCTTGAGAACCGGGCCAATGAATGACTTATCTAGCTATTTCCACGTAGATCTAAAGATATCGATCGATCCGACTTTCAGGGAAGTGTTTGACTTGGTCGGCCTGGGAGAGCAATTGTTTTGGGACATGAGATGTTATTGCTCGAGGGAAGCTAGCTCGAGCCATCTTTTATTCAGGCTTTCTGAAGAAAGAGTCAACCGCCTAGGCTTTATAAGAAGAAGGCCGCTCGTTGGGTTTGGTTGGCAAGTCTTTTGACACTGGGCTTCGATTCGTTGAGCCATGACATCTTTTACCAAAATGTGGGTTAACACTCTACCCCTCAGAATGCATCATTCTTGGTAAAGGAGGTGTGTTCAGAATATTGCATCGAAGTCCAATGTGCAGGTAGCCATGGTTGCGCTGAACCATATTAAGGCCAGAAATCCGACGATCCTGACGATTGTATTAAGACCAGAAAACTGACAATCGATGTAGATCTTATTAAGGCCAGAAAACCGAAAACCTTCAAGGACCGTATTAAGGTCGAGAATGCTATGAAAGCAGTCGACAACTTTGGTTGTAATATACAATACCTGCAGAGATTGTGAGGACCATTCTCGGTTTAGAGATGACTTTAGTCTTGATTGGGTGAGTATCAACTATACTCGGCTTAAAGAGTTGGCGAGCTGTAATCACACTTGGCTTAGAGGGGTGGTGAGTATTAACCATACTTGGCTTACGGATGTGGCGAGTATTAACCATACTCAACTTATGGAGGTGGCGAGTATTAACCATACCCGACTTACAGAAGTTGCAAGTATTAACCATACTCGGCTTATGGCAAGTGTTAATTGTGCTCGGCTTATATAATTTTATCCGTGCTCGGCTAATGGAGTGGGATATATGTAGTGATGGGTAGGTGATATTTGTAAAGTTCGGGCGAGTGGAGAGTACACTCGACTTAAAGAAGGGGTGGATATAATCCATACTCGGCTTAGAGAAATCTGACCATACTCGGCCCGAGGAGTAGGCTTAGATATGGTGGCGGGCATTAACCATGTTTTTCAGACGGTGGCTTAGCACTGACCATATTTGGGTCGGCGAGCGTCAGTCACGCTCGGCTTAAATCAATCAAACATAGTCCATGTTTGCAAAAGAAAGTTTATTGCTGCTAAAGAGCTATTACAAGTAAATGAAAATAAATTCTAAATGGGTGACAACCGAATCCAGAGCACGCCTAGGAGCTAAATCCCAACCCCGTACGTGTGTACTTCATCACACTCATTTTATTGAAAGAAACAAAAATACATTCGAAAGAAAAAATCTAAATCTTATTAATTGATGATGATGCCGCGATTGCTGGGCTTAGGGTCCTTTCCGTTTCTAGGAGCTAGAGGACCGGCCTGAGGAGTTTGGGCAGAAGATTACGGCGGCATGGCCGATGTGGACTTCTTGACATACTAGGGCAACTCCCCCCGCCTGACCCTATCCTCGATGAGGTCGCGCAAGTGCCTGCATTCACTGGTGCTGTGAACAACTATGTTGTGAAACATGCAGTGCTTTCCAGAGTCGAGCTCTTTTTGGGTGGCCTCTCTTCGAGGAGGCTTTGGGAAAGGCAGAGATCCTCATGTATCAAGGTAGATGTCGAGTAGGGAAGAGTTGAGTTCGGTGTACTGATCGTACTTGTTCTCTCTCCGGGGCCATACGTTGCGTTCATTCTTTTTCGAGGCCTTTCCTATTCCTTTATTTTGGCCATTGGTGTTAGATGGACCTCCATCTTTGGTAGCAATTACCTTGAGGCTCTCCATCTTAGTGCTGGCATCTTCTTGTTAGAGGAGCCGCTCAGCTTCAGAGTAGAAGTTGTCAATGTCCTTGGGAGGATCTCTGGTTAAAGACATCCTAAATTCTGATTGGTTCTGAACACCCGCAATGGTGTCCATAAGCACCATCGATGGCTCGGGTCGATCGAATGATGCTACGGCCGCGTTAAATCTTTATAGGAAGGACCGGAGGGTTTCACCGAGTCGTTGCTTAATGGAGGTCAGAAACATGACACTTTTTGGTCGAGAAATATGGATTCTGAATTGCTCGATAAAGCGGGTGAACAGCATGTTCCAACTGCTGACCGACTCCCTTTTTAGCTGCCGAAACCACATGTTGGTTATATCTATGAGAAATAAGGTGAAGCGCTTGGCCATAACATTGGTCGATGCAGAGAGTACTTCCATATGGCGCATGTATCGCATGAGATGGATGGTCGGATCAGTCCGACCATTGTAGGGCTCTATGGCTTGAAACTTGAAGTCCAGGGGATTGTGAGAGTTTCTGATTTCCCTGGTGAAGGGTCTGCGGTGGATATCATCGATATCCCTTTGAGAAGAAGTTCCCGGGTGAAATGTATGATAATACTTGCAAGCTGGCTTCCATCTCCGAGGAGCCATTGCCATGAAACCAGCTCTACATCTGGAAGAACTCTAGTACTAGGGTCCGCCGAAAGCATGCTCGGAAGGGTGGTCGTTGTTTGGGCTCGACCTCCGAGAGTTGAGTGAAGGTAAGGGCGAGGGTCCATCGTAGTTTTTGGTTCTGGGAGGACTGGCGTCTCTTGAACCTGATGAGAATTGGTCCGAGCCATGCCCATGATGGAAGGTCCAGGCTGATCCCGCATAGTACGTGATGTTCGGGGCTCTCCGGTGCCCCCTCCTGAAACGATGTTAGAAGGTTTATGGTAGCGTTTTCCTCCGCCATGGTGAGAACCGGTATGGTAGAGTGATCTTCTTGGTTCGAAGGGAAGGCTCCACCAGCTCTTCGTTGGAGGGGAAGAGACATAAGACGAGTCAGTGGTAAGATGCCGGGTTGTAATGGGAATGGCATTGATCCCGGTCGACCCAGCTGTTGTTCGGTTAATCCAGGGGGTTGAGTTATTCCCTGAAGTGGAGGCAAAATGGTCGAACGATCTAGATCTTAATCACGGGCCTCTTGAGAATCTGCAGCTGCGGTTGCGCTAGTCGTTGGAAGCGATGATCTTGGCTATGGTCGGTCGAGGAGTGCAGTCGAGCCAGGAGGAAGCAAAGGTGTAGCCTGATCTGCGGCTTGTATTTGAGCAGACCGAATATCAGTTGCTGCCCCCGGCTTCGCCCAGTAGAGGAATTGATGTTGAAGCATTAGATCCTTTATCCATACGAGCGAGGAGGTTACTCATCAACTTTTGTTGTTCGAGGAGTTTACCCTGAGATGTCATCTGGCTTCTGAACTTGGCCATGATCTTGTCCATGTCGTCCCGAGTAAGATATTGGGATACGTCTTCATGAGAGGAGGCTTCCTGACTTTCTTCTGCAGCGTTTGTTTCGGCTGCATCAGCATTTGTGGGGAAAGAAAATGTTGCATCTTTCTTCCGCTTGTTCGCCATCGATCAGAGAATGCAGAAGGCCATGGGGTATGTCGGTGTGTTCCCCCTGCCTAGCACGCCAAAGTGTTGACGTCAAAAGTTGGTCACTAGTTATAGTCAACCCCCAATCATGCGTAGGACACACGGATAACAATCACAGAGTACGGCAGAATAAAGAACACAGGGGACACGCAAGTCTTTTTATAGTGGTTCAGCAAAGATGGTTCCTACGTCCACTTTATATATATTGACTTTCTTTTGATTACAAGTACAACACTTTTTTCTATGTGAAGAAAGAGGGATAATTGCCTATTTTTGGCGTTCGCTGTGGAGTTTGAGCTTAGGGGAGAGAGAGAGAGCTCTTGCCCAAAAGTTGAAGTAGGGAAGTGAAGGTCTCCCCCAAAAAGTCCCTTTCTATTTTCAGCATAGAGGTATTTACAGGTGAAGAGAGGCGCTTGGTGAGCTGCACGTAGCTTGCCTCTTCTGCGTAGCTCGGACACGTGGCGCTCAATCATTTAAAGTAGTTGCGACGGCGGGACCCGATCTACTGTTAATTAATAGTATACTCGAGAATTGTGGCTTACGTGGCACTCGAGATGAGGTGTATCAAAAGTAGAGCTTTGGCCGAAAGTGGTTGACAACCTTTAATGCCTTGAGAACTAGGCTAATGAATGACTTGTTAGGATATTTCCATGTAGATCCAGAGATATCGATCGATCCGATTTTCAGGGAAATGTTTGACTTGGTCGGTCTGGGAGAGCGATTATTTCGGGGCATGAGATGCTGGTGCTCAAGGGAAGTTAGCTCGAGCCATCTTTTATTCGGGCTTTCTGAAGAAAGAGTCGACCGCCTGGGCTTTATAAGAAGAAGGATGCCCATTGGGTTTGGTCGACGAGTCTTTTGGCATTGAACTTCGATCCGTTGAGTCATGACATCTTTTGCCAAAAAGTGGGTTAACAAAAGGGAAGGTGAAATGCGAAACCAATAAGGAGTAAGAAGTTACTGCGAGCTAAGAAAACTCCGTGTAGGCATCGAATAACCAAATCAAACACAAGCCGAAACACCACCAAAGTAAAACAAACCAACTATCGTGACCTATACAAGTGACTCAACAAACACCATCTAACCCAATTCCTCTTGACGAGAGTTAGACTAACGCCAAAGAATAAACACCCAACAATGTAAAGATCAAACTCGCTAGGGGACATGGGTAGCACATTTGTAACACCCCACGCCCGCTATGGTCACTCACTATGGGAATGCCATAGCATCGGTGGAGTATTTTAGTGAATATAGAACAGAAAAATTACAACAAGACAGATATAAATAGTACTTGAAATTTTAAAACATCATCTCATAACAGCGGAAATAAACATGTCTGGTTACATCATAAAACCACGATAAAAGTCAAGTACAATATCCATCAAAATAAAGAAGTACATAATCCCACTCTCTCATACAATAGCCAGAACAAAAGAAAAGATAACTGGATAACTGGAGCTTTACATCTACCCAAGCTCCTAAAGACTGGAACAGCAATCCGATCAAGCTCTACTACCGCTAGGATCCACCGTAGGACCTGAGGGTTGGGAAAAAGATAAAAACAACGGGGTCAGACATAAGTCTGAGTGAGTCCTATAACTTTAACAATACAATCATTAAAGTAACCAGAGAAGACATAAACTTGACCTACGGTAATATCTGGGGATGAATGGCTACACTAAGCAGCTTGGTAGACTTAGGATAAACTAAGATAACCGTAAGGACACATCTCCCCACCCAAGGATAATTACTAACTGCACCACACCAGTCATTCCTACTTAAAGGTTGATCCCTTCCAAGGACTTAGAAAATTTCCCCAGTAGTTTCATGTACTCCTAGCCCACTACATAGGTGCCGTCTGCCCCTATCTCCACTAGGTGTACTTAGCAATTTTACCCAGTAGTTTCGTGTACCCCTACATAGGTGCCGTCTGCCCCTATCTTTATTAGGTGTACCCACTACTCCCCATCGATCGGCTCCCTACCGTAGATACCCGTGCTGGTTCCACAGTGGGGTGTATCACTCCCCTAAAGTGGCCACCTGATAATATCAATGGTGCACGGCTTTATATCTACACGATGCAACAACGGCTTATCTACCAGCCCGGGCCCACACACGCATATGAAACCCGTTGGACTTGCGTTGCCACCGCTAACCCGTTTTGGCCTCTTATAATCAAGCCCAATATGCGTGTCCCGTCACTCGACATGGGTCGAGCCCACAAAGATACGTTTGGGATATTGGTTGAAATGGGCCCCCACAAGCTACCCACCTAAGCTTGTCACTTATCTAGTGTATCCCACTTAACCCTTTAATCATGTTTAATTACATGTTTCTCTTGGTTAAGTATTCTAATCGTATTTTCTATTGCCACCCAAGGCAACCCACTAGATTCAACATGCCACCCAAGGCAACCATTAAATTTCCACATGCCACCCAAGGCACCCACTTAACCCCTCATGTCCCACTACATGCTAATATGGTTAAGTGTTTCTTAATTAATTAAGACCGTGATCTCCCATAAAGACCTCCCACATTAGACCGGCTGTTATGACCGCCTGGTTAAGCCGGTAGAGACCGGGCAGTCTTACGTCATAACAGAGTCTAACCTCGTGTCTTTATTTTAATCACGTATTTAATTTATGGCTAAGACCTCTCACATTGGGCTGACATTTGTAGCAACTGGTTAGGCCGGTCGGTTCCGGGCAGTTTTACACTACAAATGAGTCCAACCTCGTGTCTTAGTCGATTAATTACACCTAATTAATCACCCCCATATTAATTATCCCTAATTAATATCAAGTTTTCCATAACATGGGTAGACCTAACTCAATAGGTAAATTCCCATGGGGTAGACCTAACTCAATAGGTAAATTCCCACTTATGGTAATTTATTTATTTTATGGTATGCTCAATCATACCCAATCATACTTTATTAACATATTTATTAACCCCATCGTTCCCCACGTAAATCGTTCTCATTTCATAACATAATAAAGGGGAAGATCCATCACAAATATCATGGGTTTAGCATATAACTTTGTCATGGGTTAAGAGGATGTCAACTTGCATATATGAGCATATTTTAACCCAACTACATTTAACCCAAACTTGCATACTATCATACACATATCTTGCATAACATGTTGATCTTGCATATAAGCATTCTCATAACTTGCATAACATGTTAATCATGCATTTAAGCATACACATAACTTGCATAAGCATTCACATACTTGCATAAGCATGCATAACTTGCATATCACATTAAACTTGCATTTAAGCATACACATAACTTGCATAAGCATTTATATACTTGCATAAGCATGCATATCACATTAAACTTGCATTTAAGCATATACACCACTTGCATAAACATTCATATACTTGCATAAGCATGCATATCACATTAAACTTGCATTTAAGCATATACACCACTTGCATAAGCATTCATATACTTGCATAAGCATGCATATCACATTAAACTTGCATTTAAACATATACTTAACTTGCATATGAACTTGCATAACTCACTTTGTTAAACATGCATAAATCCACTTATTAAATATGCATAAACCCACTTGTTAAACATGCATAAACCCTCTTGTTAAACATGCATAAACCAACTTATTAAGCATGCATAAGCCAACTTATCAAACATGCATAAACCCACTTATTAATTATGCATAATCATAGTAAAACATAGAGTAGCATATCATTACAAATGATTCAAACTCACTAATCCGCATTTAAGACCATAAGTCTCATTACACCCAATCTACTTACTTTAACAATTGATGTTAAAGTGATAGAAACTCACCAAACCCAAGATTAGCAAACTTATGAAGTGGAATTAGTTGCTAAATATGAAGAAGATAATGATTAGAGAATGATTTGAGAGGGATTAGCTTGCAACTTCCTTCTTAGATTAGTGGAGGCTCCTTCTAGGATTTAATTTGGCGGCATGAGGCCATCATTTCTATTTTTAGTATGGATTAGGGTAGGTTTAGGGTGTATTTATAGATTAGGAGGGTGTTTTAGGCCCTTAGATTAACCCTAGATTAGCTTAGGTCCGTTAGATTTAGGAAATCTCTAGAACCCAGCCCTCCAAGCCAGCCTAGAACCCAACCTGGTGCACCCAGGTTTTCTGGACGCCACGCCCCTGTCGACAGGCAAGTCGACAGGCAAGTCGACACCCCTGTCGACAGGCCTGTCGACAGCCCTGTCGACATGGGTAGGGCGGGAAGCTTCCCGCCTGCTCCCTGCTGGCTTCAATTTGAAATCCGAATTTTAAATCTTTAAATCTGTTTTTAGCTTTAATTTTCTGCAAACTTCTTTGGGCCATAACCGGGCCATACGGACTCCGATTCTCGAAAACTCGGACTCTATTTCGCGTATTTTTCCGAGACGAACGCAATACCGCAGCCCGTTACCCCCAATTCCCACGTCTGAGATTATTTATCCTGTAATTAGTGAATTTTAGTATTAACTAAAATCCGGGGTGTTACATTCTCCCCTCCTTAAAGGATTTCGTCCCCGAAATCTCTAAGCTAAGGAGAATGCATATCCTACCATCCAAACAACCATCTACTCAAATCATCAACCACGGGCATCCATTGTCCTTAAACAGTTTCTAATGATGTATGAGCATATGCAAACAGTGTGTGTATATGTTCCCTATCTAATGTATGAACATATGCAAACCATGATAGTGCCATGCATCCATTATGTATGCGAGAGAACCCTATCGACACATACAATATCTACATGAGTGCACAATCATTCACCCAAAGTGCATCATCCATATGATAACACGATCATTATACATCCATAAATATAGTTTCCTACACACAATTTTATGCAATATGCAATATGAAGTGATTGAGCCGATCTAGTGCCTAAAGTGTGTGTATATGCATCCACGAGCAACCACTAGCAAACACTTGCATCCACTTGCATCCATCAACCATAACATGTCTCAAACACATGTTTCAACCATAGGTTTACCCTAACTAAAGGTCAAAGGTACTAACGAGAGGACATACCAAAGATAAGATAAGTACTAGACAAGCGATAAAGGAGAAAGTAAAGACATACCCTCAAAAAGAAATGGGTACAATGAACGCATCTTCGCTTCTGTCTCCCATGTTGCGTTGCTCTCATCTTCTCCCCATTGCACTTTGACTAGTTGAACCTCTCTGTTTCTTAACTTCCTAGTCTCTGACCCAAGGATGCGAGTAGGAGCTCGTCGAATAGTCGCATCATGCTCTACCTCTACATCTCTAAGCAAGCTCGGCTCTACCACCTCTGCGGTCTCATGTAAGCACTTCCTCAAATGGGACACATGGAATACATCATGTACACCACTAAGTCTGTCGGGCAACTCTACTCTATATGCCGTCCGTCCAATCCTTTCCTTAATAGGAAATGGCCCAACAAACCTCGGTGCTAACTTCCCAACGGATCCAAAGCGAACAACATTTCTCAACGGAGATACCTTGACAAAAACCATATCCCCAACCTCAAACTCAAGATCCGTCCTTCTCTTGTCCGCATAAGATTTTTGCCTATCCTGCGCTGCTTTCATCCTTCTTCGAATCAAGTCAATCTTCTCAGAAGTCTCCCTAATCATATCAGGCCCAAGCAAGATCTTATCCGTAGATTCCCACCAACATGTAGGTGATCGACAAGGCCTTCCGTAGAGAGCTTCGAAAGGAGCCATACCAATACTGGACTGAAAGCTGTTATTATATGCGAACTCCACCAACGGAAGATGCTCTTCCCATGTACCTCCAAAATCTAAGATACAAAGCCTCAAAAGGTCTTCTAGAACACGATTCACCCTCTCAGTCTGGCCGTCTGTCTGAGGATGATATGCGGTGCTAAGACACAATTGAGTCCCCACTGCTTCTTGCAAACTTCTCCAGAACTCGCTAGTGAAGATAGGATCTCGATCACTCACTATGCTAGAGGGTACCCCATGCAATCGAACTATCTCTCGAAGATATACTGAAGCTAGCCATGGAGCAGTCCTCTTGCTCTTCACAGGTATGAAATGGGCGCTCTTAGTAAGTCTGTCTACCACCACCCAAATTCCTGTATTACCCTTCCTCGACCTGGGTAACCCGTCAATAAAATCCATCGAGACGCTATCCCACTTCCATTGCGGAACTTCCAACGGGTGAAGCAACCCACCAGGTTTCTTTTGCTCCGCCTTCACTTGCTGGCACACCAAACATCGAGCGACATACTCGGCCACATCTTTCTTCATACCGGCCCAGAAGAAAACCCTCTTCATGTCTTGGTACATCTTGTCCCCACCGGGATGAATGGTCATCCTAGAACGGTGTGCATCATCAAGAATAGCCTTCCTTAAGCCCTCGTCTTGCGGTACACAAAGTCTACCGTCTCTACGCAAGCACCCCCTATCGTCTAGGGTGTACCTACTCAAATGGCTGGACGACTCCCCCCTTATGAGCTTCTCTACCAGCTCAACCAACTGTGGGTCGTCCCTCTGTGCATCTCCAATCCGCCCCAGAAGAGTAGGCCTGACCTCTAAGGATGCTAGCAAACCGGGTACATAATCAACGGAAGGTCTGAAATCAAACATCGAGATAAATTCCAAGCTTCGTCGTTCCACGAACAATGGACTCAAGGACAACCTCTTCCTGCTCAAGGCGTCCGCCACCACGTTACCCTTGCCAGGGGTATACGCTATCTCGAAATCATAGGATGCTAAGAACTCCATCCACCTTTGCTGTCTTAAGTTTAAATCCTTCTGAGAGAATAAGTACTTCAATGATTTATGGTCAGTGAACAACTCGAATCTCTCACCAAGAAGATAATGGCGCCAAATCTTAAGCGCAAAAACAATAGCGGCCAGCTCTAGATCATGGGTAGGGTAATTTTTCTCATGTGCTCTCAACTGCCTTCCACCATAGGCTATTACCCTTCCCTCTTGCATTAAGACTGCGCCAAGTCCTGTCCCACATGCATCGGTATAGACAACAAATGGCTTGCTCCCATCTGGCAACACTAAAACTGGAGCAGTGGTTAAAGCTCTCTTTAACCGTCGGAACGCATCATCACAGTCTACGTCCCATGTGAAAACAAGATTCTTCTTCGTCAAGCGGGTTAATGGGGCTGATATCTTCGCGAAGTCTTTGATAAACTTCCTATAATAACCCGCCAACCCCAAGAAACTTCTTACTTCGGTAGCATTCTTCGGAACCTTCCAATCCTGAATTGATACTACCTTTGCGGGATCCACAGCTATCCCTTCCTTGGAGACCACGTGCCCCAAGAACCGCACCTCCTTCCTCCAGAAGTGACATTTAGAGAATTTAGCCTTAAGGCTATGTGCTCGAAGAGTCTTCAATACCTCCCCAAGATGTAGGGCATGCTCTTCTTCACTCTTAGAAAATACTAAGATATCATCCACAAAGACCACCACAAATTTATTAAGGAACTCCCTGAACACCCTACTCATCAAATCAACAAAGTATGCAGGGGCGTTCGTCAACCCAAATGGCATCACCAGCCACTCATAGAAACCATCCGGAGTTCTAAAGGCAGTCTTGTCTATGCTATCCTCAGCCACCCTCAACTGATGAAACCCCGTGGCTAAGTCCAACTGAGAAAATACTGAAGCGCCAACCAACTGATCGAAAAGATCATCAATCCTCGGCAATGGGTGTCTATTCTTCTTTGTGAGCTTGTTAAGTTCTCTATAGTCTACACAAAGTCTGAGGGACCCATCTGCCTTCGTAGCAAATACTACTGGAGCACCCCACTCCGATATACTTCGTCTTATGAACCCCTTCTCAAGCAACTCCCCTACTTGCTTATGGAGTTCCCTCCTCTCACGAGGAGCCATGTGGCGCACTGGTAAAGATACCGGTTTAGCATTATCCACCAGATATACTCGGAAGTCAATCTCCCGCTTCGGAGGTAAGCCCTTCACCTCCTCAAACACATCCGGATATTCCCGGACCACTCTAACAGATTGCAAACTCTCGACCGAAGCGTCAAGCGATTCAAGATAACTTAGCATAACAAAGTCCATGGGATTACAAGAAATCTCGAGAGTGTTACCCAAGCGGGTCATGAGCCTAACAACTCTCCTTTCACAATCAAGAACGGCACCATTACTGGATAACCAGTCCATGCCCAAAATCAACCCATAGCCCGTGAAGCCCAACACAAAAGCATCACATCTAAACTCAATGCTAAGTATAGAAATCTTCAAACCCAAACATATCATGGACAAATAAGTGGAGCCCCCAATTGGGTTTGAAACAACCAAGGGATCATCTACCAGACTGGTGTCTAAGTGCAGTGACTCAACTAATGATGATGAGATAAACGAATGCGATGCGCCTGAATCAAACAATGTACGGACAGGATGATCAAATAGAAAAACCAGACTTTCAACGGAGATAGTTCTACCTCTTTCCTGAATCGGTGGAACCGCGAGAGCCTGTACTTGCCCCCTAGCCTGACCTGGTGCCATAAGAGCCTGCACCTGTCCTCCTGAGGTAGACCCCGTCCTTTGCCCTTTCTTAGGGCAATCCTTCACTAAATGCCCCGCTTCGCCACAGTGGAAGCAGTCAGTCTTCTTCTTCTTGCGACAATCCTTGCTTAGGTGGCCAGGTGTCCCACAATAGAAACACTTCTTCTTCTTTCCCTTGCCACCGTTGCCTTTCCCACCTTTGTTTTGTTGTTGTTGCTGAGGTCTCTTTTGATCTCCCTTCTTCTCGGGTGCCTTATTAGCATTGGGACCCTTCTCTTCTTCATACATGAGTGCCATGTCAACTAGCTTCTCAAAGGTGGCCCCCATAGGGATATGAGTCATAGCCAACCCATGCATCGGTTCATTCAAGCCTTTCACGAACCGCAAAGCCTTCTTCTCCGGTGTATTCACCATATCTAGGCCAAACCTTGCCAATTGATTAAACTTGTTGACATATTCCTTCACCGAGAGATTTCCTTGCTTTAGAGTCAAGAATCTTTCCATATACAAGTTTTCCTCCGCCCTTGAGAGAAACTTTGCCACAAATCTTTGCCTAAAATCCGCCCAAGAGTCAACGGGGCGTTCTCCATTAGTGACCTCCCACCAGAATGAGGCCTCTCCCTTCATTAACCAAGCAGCCAACTTGACTTTCTTTCCTTCTTCCATCTCAAAGATATCTATCAACTCTTCCACCTCCTTAAGCCAATCTCTAGCTTCCACAAAAGTTTCGGATCCTTGAAAAGGTTTCCCTCCCATAGCTTTAAATTCCTTGCAAGTCTTAGCAAAAGTATCTGTGCGAGGAGGAGGGGGAGGAGGAAGATCGGGTGCTACGGTTGGTGGAGGAACATTTGCTGGACCCGCCGTGGTGGCCCTAGCCTCCATCAATCTCCTATACCATACTGGTACCGTCACACCCTCCGGAAAATTAAAATTCTCGGCCATGCTGAAACGAAAAAGGAAAGATTCAAAACGGAGAATTCGAAGGATATAGATATGGCTATTGGGGATTATGCTTTTCCTTCAAAAACTTTTCTCTTAAAAGACATGTTTTTGAAAATATCTTTTCCAAAAATGTTTTTAGAAAAATAGTTTTCTAAAAATTTTATCTGTTCCGGTAACCTTTGCTCTGATACCACGTGTAACACCCCACGCCCGCTATGGTCACTCACTATGGGAATGCCATAGCATCGGTGGAGTATTTTAGTGAATATAGAACAGAAAAATTACAACAAGACAGATATAAATAGTACTTGAAATTTTAAAACATCATCTCATAACAGCGGAAATAAACATGTCTGGTTACATCATAAAACCACGATAAAAGTCAAGTACAATATCCATCAAAATAAAGAAGTACATAATCCCACTCTCTCATACAATAGCCAGAACAAAAGAAAAGATAACTGGATAACTGGAGCTTTACATCTACCCAAGCTCCTAAAGACTGGAACAGCAATCCGATCAAGCTCTACTACCGCTAGGATCCACCGTAGGACCTGAGGGTTGGGAAAAAGATAAAAACAACGGGGTCAGACATAAGTCTGAGTGAGTCCTATAACTTTAACAATACAATCATTAAAGTAACCAGAGAAGACATAAACTTGACCTACGGTAATACCTGGGGATGAATGGCTACACTAAGCAGCTTGGTAGACTTAGGATAAACTAAGATAACCGTAAGGACGCATCTCCCCACCCAAGGATAATTACTAACTGCACCACACCAGTCATTCCTACTTAAAGGTTGATCCCTTCCAAGGACTTAGAAAATTTCCCCAGTAGTTTCATGTACTCCTAGCCCACTACATAGGTGTCGTCTGCCCCTATCTCCACTAGGTGTACTTAGCAATTTTACCCAGTAGTTTCGTGTACCCCTACATAGGTGCCGTCTGCCCCTATCTTTATTAGGTGTACCCACTACTCCCCATTGATCGGCTCCCTACCGTAGATACCCGTGCTGGTTCCACAGTGGGGTGTATCACTCCCCTAAAGTGGCCACCTGATAATATCAACGGTGCACGGCTTTATATCTACACGATGCAACAACGGCTTATCTACCAGCCCGGGCCCACACACGCATATGAAACCCGTTGGACTTGCGTTGCCACCGCTAACCCGTTTTGGCCTCTTATAATCAAGCCCAATATGCGTGTCCCGTCACTCGACATGGGTCGAGCCCACAAAGATACGTTTGGGATATTGGTTGAAATGGGCCCCCACAAGCTACCCACCTAAGCTTGTCACTTATCTAGTGTATCCCACTTAACCCTTTAATCATGTTTAATTACATGTTTCTCTTGGTTAAGTATTCTAATCGTATTTTCTATTGCCACCTAAGGCAACCCACTAGATTCAACATGCCACCCAAGGCAACCATTAAATTTCCACATGCCACCCAAGGCACCCACTTAACCCCTCATGTCCCACTACATGCTAATATGGTTAAGTGTTTCTTAATTAATTAAGACCGTGATCTCCCATAAAGACCTCCCACATTAGACCGGCTGTTATGACCGCCTGGTTAAGCCGGTAGAGACCGGGCAGTCTTACGTCATAACAGAGTCTAACCTCGTGTCTTTATTTTAATCACGTATTTAATTTATGGCTAAGACCTCTCACATTGGGCTGACATTTGTAGCAACTGGTTAGGCCGGTCGGTTCCGGGCAGTTTTACACTACAAATGAGTCCAACCTCGTGTCTTAGTCGATTAATTACACCTAATTAATCACCCCCATATTAATTATCCCTAATTAATATCAAGTTTTCCATAACATGGGTAGACCTAACTCAATAGGTAAATTCCCATGGGGTAGACCTAACTCAATAGGTAAATTCCCACTTATGGTAATTTATTTATTTTATGGTATGCTCAATCATACCCAATCATACTTTATTAACATATTTATTAACCACATCGTTCCCCACGTAAATCGTTCTCATTTCATAACATAATAAAGGGGAAGATCCATCACAAATATCATGGGTTTAGCATATAACTTTGTCATGGGTTAAGAGGATGTCAACTTGCATATATGAGCATATTTTAACCCAACTACATTTAATCCAAACTTGCATACTATCATACACATATCTTGCATAACATGTTGATCTTGCATATAAGCATTCTCATAACTTGCATAACATGTTAATCATGCATTTAAGCATACACATAACTTGCATAAGCATTCACATACTTGCATAAGCATGCATAACTTGCATATCACATTAAACTTGCATTTAAGCATACACATAACTTGCATAAGCATTTATATACTTGCATAAGCATGCATATCACATTAAACTTGCATTTAAGCATATACACCACTTGCATAAGCATTCATATACTTGCATAAGCATGCATATCACATTAAACTTGCATTTAAGCATATACACCACTTGCATAAGCATTCATATACTTGCATAAGCATGCATATCACATTAAACTTGCATTTAAACATATACTTAACTTGCATATGAACTTGCATAACTTACTTTGTTAAACATGCATAAATCCACTTATTAAATATGCATAAACCCACTTGTTAAACATGCATAAACCCTCTTGTTAAACATGCATAAACCAACTTATTAAGCATGCATATGCCAACTTATCAAACATGCATAAACCCACTTATTAATTATGCATAATCATAGTAAAACATAGAGTAGCATATCATTACAAATGATTCAAACTCACTAATCCGCATTTAAGACCATAAGTCTCATTACACCCAATCTACTTACTTTAACAATTGATGTTAAAGTGATAGAAACTCACCAAACCCAAGATTAGCAAACTTATGAAGTGGAATTAGTTGCTAAATATGAAGAAGATAATGATTAGAGAATGATTTGAGAGGGATTAGCTTGCAACTTCCTTCTTAGATTAGTGGAGGCTCCTTCTAGGATTTAATTTGGCGGCATGAGGGCATCATTTCTATTTTTAGTATGGATTAGGGTAGGTTTAGGGTGTATTTATAGATTAGGAGAGTGTTTTAGGCCCTTAGATTAACCCTAGATTAGCTTAGGTCCGTTAGATTTAGGAAATCTCTAGAACCCAGCCCTCCAAGCCAGCCTAGAACCCAACCTGGTGCACCCAGGTTTTCTGGACGCCACGCCCCTGTCGACAGGCAAGTCGACACCCCTGTCGACAGGCCTGTCGACACCCCTGTCGACAGGCCTGTCGACACCCCTGTCGACATGGGTAGGGCGGGAAGCTTCCCGCCTGCTCCCTGCTGGCTTCAATTTGAAATCCGAATTTTAAATCTTTAAATCTGTTTTTAGCTTTAATTTTCTGCAAACTTCTTTGGGCCATAACTGGGCCATACGGACTCCGATTCTCGAAAACTCGGACTCTATTTCGCGTATTTTCCGAGACGAACGCAATACCGCAGCCCGTTACCCCCAATTCCCACGTCTGAGATTATTTATCCTGTAATTAGTGAATTTTAGTATTAACTAAAATCCGGGGTGTTACAACATTAGAGGAAATCATTTGAAAGGGATTCGCGAAGACAACACTGCAAGGGAAACGATAATAGGCGAGTGAAATCCCGAGGGCCACCGCGCAAAGGGGAAACTGCTACATGTAAGGATACAAGTTAGAAGACAAGATGTGGATTGGCAAAATTATGGGAAGTATAAGGGGAAAGGGGATAGATCTAAACATAGCAAAATAGATCCAGATTGCGGCCATGCAGGCGAAAACAGGGAGGAAGAGGAGGAGGGAAAAGGACTGGTAAATCAATAAGTAGTGAGGAGAAAGAAGATGTAGGAGGAGAAATTGTTGAGGAGTAGAAGAGGGAAATTTCCTTAACGACATGCAATCCGAACCTCTCCCCTTCGATGGTATAATAAGTTAAATATAAAATAATTGCACTAAATAGTTTTAAAATAATAGTTAAGTTGAGATAATATAATTTAAATTAGTTTAATATAAAATAATGCGAACTTCAAATAGTATAACATAGTCCAATCCAAACCACTTATCTGTATTTCCAAGTTCGGCGTATCATTAATGCAAATTTAATTTTTTAATTCAAATCAAGTTTAAACTTTTAATAGTATATTCTTGATTTCAACTATTTCAAAACAATATTCAAGTTGGGTTCAGTTTCATTACTTAAATTAAATTCTACAATTTTCACATTTTCTTGAAAATAGATCTTAATAATTTCATATCAATTATATCTTAAATTTCAATTTTAACTTTAATTATCTATGGACTCAAACATTTACTTAATAAATTATTTAATAACCAGTATACTAAATTTCACAATCATAAAAAATTCATTATTAAATTCACATCTTAAAATTGGTTTATCTTAAGTTGATAAATTTCATTTTTATTAAATCATTTAAACAAATCAGTTTATCATTAATTTTTAACTTCTCTTTAAAACTTTTATATACTTATATTTTATAAAAACCTGTATACATAATTTTAAAATTTAAGTAATATTTATACTATACTAAAAGATTAATTTATCTACTAAAAATAATTTACATTATTTAAATTTTAAAACTAAATAATATTATAATTTAAAATCTTATATTTTATAACATATAAATTTATTTTAAAAGTCCAGATTTAAAGTATGTTAAATTATCAAAATATGAGCTAAAATTCTAAATTTTGTTTTCTAAATTACTTCTATTAAATCAAAATATATCTGTAAATTCAGTACTTTTCAAATAGACCAACGGTGCCCGTATATAATTTTCTACCTAGGCCAAGTAATACAGATATATATCATTTCAATCCATTTAATAACCAATTTATGGTTATTCATCATTTCAACCTGCATTCAAATATATTTAGTTTTAATTCTTAAGTCTATACAGTGGTTCGGGTATGTATCATTTCATCCCATAGTGATTTTACAAATCAACAAGGAACTTGCAATGTGAGAACAAATAAATATAACACCATCGATAACTCACATGCTTCATAATATATCACTTGCAAATAATTCATGTCATATATGTGAACGTATATGTGTCACATATGCAAAAAAAATTAACAAACGAACCAGGTTTTCTAGAGTAATCCTAACATTTCAAATTGTATCAATTCACAAATTGAAAATGTTAATCGTGAGTGAGAGTTTTCACTTGCATGGCAAATAAATTGAAGATGACCTAGGCTGATACAGACACTGATACGAAAGCTGGCATGATAGAAGCAAGCACGATCGAATCAAATTACTAACTTGAATCAAATTTTCTCGACGACAAATCAAACCTAAGCTCTAGGCACAAAATAACCACTTCTTTTTACTTTATAATATATATATATATATATATATATATGCATGAAGCAATATATATATATATATATATGTATATATATCATATAAAATATTTCACATAAAATATTTGTTGAACCAACGGTTATTAGGATTGAACACTAGACCTCACACAGCTCAATCACATGCACTACCACTTCAACATAACACTTTTTAATTCTAAACACAATACACACACACACACACAGAAACACATACCATACCCATACATATACACATCAGTTGGGCTCATGATTAGATAGACGGAGGTGGTTGGATGCAGGGGTGTTTTGATTAGGGAAGATGGATTTAGATTTTTGCCAAAATTTACGAAAATTGAATAAAATTTTGATCATTTTGGATTAAAATTTGGACTACTTAATCTTAGAATTAGAAAATGTCATAAACATAATTTTTTTTGCAAATTATCTTCTATTCAAATTAAAAAAAAAAAACTGGATTTGGATAAAATTTGAAGTAGATACAATCGAAATGGCGAAAGATAAATATTCATATCACAAATCTGGACTAGAGAATGTCTTTAAAAGATTAGTTGTTTTGATAGAGAAATACAAAGAATATGAAAAAGTCATTCAAACGATAGTTGTAGCTATTTCAATTTCACCCAAATTAAAAAAGAAACTGTTTTTCACTAAATTTTGAGAGAGATACGAGTGAAACCATAACGTCCATTTTTCAAATCAGAAATCTAGATCAGAAAATGGGTCTGAAAGTTTCGCACTTTTAACATAGAAAAATACAAAATCTGAAAAACTTCCAATGGAAAATTTATAGATATTTCAATTTCATCCACTTTAAAATAAATAAAAAGTAGTTTTGGTATATTTACGAGAAACTTATAGCTTCTGCAAGGTAGAGTTTTTTTTTTTTTTTTTTTTGAGAAATCGGAGCAAAAATATTGGGATTAGGGTTGGGGTTTGGGTTTTGTTTTTGGATTCGAAAGGAGGAAGAGGGAGGAGCTTGAATGTGAATAAGTTTTTTATTTAATGGACGGAGGAAGATGAGATTAGAAATTTACAATGAAGAAATTTTACAGAAGAAGAGGAATGAGGGAGGAAGAAGGGGAATGACAGACAAAGCTTCAAAGAATGAAAATGGGAAGTTGAAAAAGAGAATATGTAACTTTATTTCTTCAGAAGACTTTTGAAATTCGAATGTAAGCTTATTAATGAGGTATGATGTGAAAAGGCTTTCTCAAAAGCCAAATGAATATCTCTAAAGAGCAAAAGATGACATGTAAGTATGAACACATAAACGATGCCCGTTGGCGCGTTTACATGCTGTAAAACTCATATCTGGAACAAATGAACGAATTTTCACGAAATGAAAAATGTTACTCAACTCAAAATTTATAGAAGAATCATAAAAAATTCAAAATTTCCAACTTTTGAAATTTCAAATCAAATTTGAATTTTGACCAATTTTAACCAAAATTGACCTTTTTAGAAATAGTTTCATTTCAGTAGATTTAGTAACTATATTATTGAATATTACATTTATTGTTTAAATTTTAAATTTTAAGATTGAAATTAAATTAAATTAAATTAATAATATAAATCGAATTAACTCATAATTAAAATTTGCATTTACAACCATTTAATTCTCATTGTCAAATTGTCCCTGATCGACGCTTTCTATGAACTAGAAAAGCGTGAATTTTAAATAATAATTGTAAACGCACAGATCGTGTAATATGCAGGTCGAACACAGGGAGGAATTTTATATTTTATTATTTACATATTTCTTGGGCGAGTTAGAAAAAACTTGGAGGTTGGGTTGAAAAACAATAAAAATTGAAACTGTAATTTGATTCAGAACAAATCTAATTGAACCGACGACCAAATCACAATTTTCAATTGAAAAGCAAATAAAACTATGAATCAGATTTGAATCTAATCAAATCCAATTTAACGTAGGAAAGAGATTAAAAAGCAGAAATTAAAATTGCATAAATTAAGTAATAAACAGAAAATAAAATTAGGATTACCACTGAATTTAATCAGACGGTCAACCACTAACGAAGATAAGTGCAAAATACAAATAGCGCTCTTCTAAGTCTAATTGTGTAGACAACACTAATTGCTAAGAAAATAAAAATGCAAAAAAGAGAAAAAGAAGAAAACTTTATTTATTCCCCAATAAAAAAGTTTACAATGAGATTACATGGGTATTTATAGGATAGATTAGCCAACCTAAAATCCTAATCCAATCTATGCATATATGGGTCTATTTACACAAGGATTGTTTTATCAGATCTTATGCCCTTTTCTTGACTTGTTTTAAGGAAATAATCTTGAGAATATCTTTGAGAATATCTGGGCCTCTTGATTAGCAATTATTCCTCCCATATCTTCCTTGTTTGACATATGACTAATTGATGGGAGATAGGATTTCATAACATTTATTCAACCAAACATGAACATATCTTAAACTCCAAAGCAACACAATCTTCATCTGCAAATCTTCATATGTATATACACTGCATTTTGATCTTTATTTTCTGTTTTTCTAACCGCATGTGGCTTAGTTGGCATATCTGTAAAAGTGACAAAATAATACCCAAGTAATATTTATTTGTATACAAAAGATAAGATATAAGAGTATAAAATAAACACATTTCTATGTTAATCAAATACCCCCACACTTATCTTTTACTCGTCCTCAAGTAAAAAATGAAAAACTAAACAAGATAAGTCACACTTTCGTAGGAAACACGATTGCATTGAGCGTATGCAACATACCATTAAACCTCTAGGCGTCCCTAGTAGGATGTGTGGTGTCTCATGAGGGTTTTGAGCGGATACTACCCACAAAATCAAAATGCAGTATGCTATAGCTCTAATGTAACTACATGAATGCAGAGGACTTATGCAATTGAAAACAAAAATGAAAACACGACTTGATTCAGGAAAGTGGTACAACAAATTAAGTTAACAATTTCTAATCAGTTGATTTTAGTTTAGATACCTCAACTCATCACAAATTTTCAACATAATTCAAGCTTTCAATGTTAAACTCTAGTTTGGCCAGTTGGTTCGGTTGATAGCATAGTGCAGCCATGAAATAAACTCTTGGTTTTGCTTATCCTAGTTCACAAAGTGGTATTCTAATTTCCTTGTGTATGACTAGTCAAATCAATAAGGTCAAGAAGTGTTTGGGCATCATCACTTATTCTCTATCTCTATAAAAATTAAAATTTATTATTAATTACGTACACCTAACTTAAAAAACCAAGGTATACCACTCATGCACTGCCTCACGGACTGATGGAGAGTTAGAAAAGAGCATGGCGGATTATGCAGACCGACGCTGACTTTGTCAACAACATGTCAGTAATCCTTAAATGTCCAACTCATAAAATGAGACCAAGATATATCAACGTTGACTTTGTCAACAACATGTCGGATAGAACTTGGCAGGTTTGCACACCAATGCTAGATTTACAACCAATGTTGGATACCCTTGGATTACTATTATTATTGAAGATATAAGAACAAGAGAGAGATACACGAATTCAGCTTAACACAACTTAGTTTTAAAGATTCGAAAAACCAATAGAAGTATTTTAAGTCCTCCACTCATTAAACAAAGACTACAATTTAGAATAAACTTCATGGCCATCACCTAAAAATATCACTATGTACCGGTTAAACTATTATCCCTCAAAATTCAACTTTTCATTATATTTCGTATTCGATCGTAGTTGAGAGAAACAAATACTATCAACTGATTAACAATTGTTAACTTATCTTGTTGTATCAATCTGAAATGAGTCGTATTTCAAAAAATAAATAAAAAAATCATGGTATGTTACTACGTTCTAAAATGTATGATGGTCCTATCTAAATGCATGAAAAAGAAAAAAGAAAAAGAAAGAAAAATAAACAAACAAAAATAAAATGGATGCAATGTAGACTCCCCCCCCCCCCCACGAGAACTAAATAGTATCCACACTGTAAACACGTTTCCTAAATGTGAAAGATAGCACCCAAAGATGGATGAGATGCAAAATAATTTGTAAAATGAAATAACGTTTAACATCTATGTGCGAATGAAAATCATATGGAAAATTTAATCTACGATGATGATGAATGTTTGAAGAATGAAATTTCCTTTTTCCCCTACATTTGCCTCTATCGAAAATGTTGCACAATGATTTCTTATTTAATTTGTGAGGTGCAATAGGCATATAAGTGAATTCTAAAATGAAAATCCTTCCTATGAAAATTTTGTTGTGCCAATGATTTATATCATTCAGATGAAAATTACCACAATTCCATAAATTTGAGTGTTTAACCACAATTTATTTTGATGATATGGAATTATGATTTTATTTGAGATGTTCCATATATTCATCCTCGTCATTTAAAAGTTCAAGTTCGTCTTCGAATAATTGTTCAAAAGACATAGTGGGCACGTCTACTGAGGAAAGTAAAGTTTTTTAAGGGGATAAATCAGGCGTGCCATCTAAAACTGTTTCTATTATGTCGACTTCTCCTATTTCGATCTCTTTGGGTTGATGAAAAATATTCAATTCAATGGTTAAGTGCCCAAACGATAGTCGAAGTTGGTCGCTCCTATAATTTATGGTAGCATTCGAGGTGGCTAAGAAGGGGCGACCCAAAATCAATGGAATTTTACTATCAGGATTCGAAACAGGCTTGGTCTCTAGGACTATGAAATCCACGGGGAAATATAATTGTTTAATTTTAATCAAAACATCTACAATTACCCCCAATGGTTTTTTAGTAGATCGATCGGCCATTTGAATTGTGATGTTTGTGGGTTTTAATTCCCCTAGTCCTAATTGACGATAAACAGTGTAAGGAAGAAGATTGACACTTGCACCAAGATCAAGTAAGGCATGCTTGATGTGGATATTTCCTATTTTACAACCGATTGTGGGGAAACCAGGGTCCTTATACTTGATGGGTGACAGACTCGAGAAAACAGAGCTAGTGTTCGCAGTCAAGAAGGCAGTTTTAGGAACATTAGTGGCTCGTTTTCGGGTGCATAACTCTTTCAGACACTTGGCATATTGAGGAATTTGTTTGATGGTGTCTAAGAGTGGAATATTGACAAGAACTTGTTTGAAGATTTCAAGAATTTTTTCGAAATTCGCATCCTTCTTCTTATTGTTAAGTCTATGGGGATATGGAGCTACTGGTTTATAGACTCTTTCAGACTTTTGGTCGTTCAAAGAAGAAGGTTTTGATATAGAAAGTGAAGGAGGTAAGGACGTAGAAGATGTGATGTTGGGATTACAAACATTAGATGAAGATATATTGTCGGGATTGCCGACGTTTTTATCAATCATTTTCCTGGATCTGATGGTGGTGACAACGTTAACCGAATTATAATTTCCATCCTCACAAGAGTTCACGGTACAGAATTGTATTCTGGATTCACCTCGGGTTGACTAAGCAATTTTCGTATATCATTACTTTTCATTAATTCCTTCATCATATCCATCATTTGTTCGATTTGTTTCTCTAAATGCACAATTTCTTATGGCGGTTGATACGATTGAGAGGATTGGTTTGATGATTGAAAGTTGGGGTGCCTATAAGGTTGTTTGGATTGAGGTGGAATTTGAGAAATTTGAGGACTAGAAGAAAATGGAGCTTGGTAATTCGAAATCAACATCAAGTGAGATGGATTCGCGACATTATTGGGATTAGACCACGAGAAATTTGGACGATTTCTCCAGCTAGGGTTATATGAGGATAAGTACGGATTGTTTTGAGCGACGACGTTGACTTGGTCCTGAGGGTAATTATGGGGTTGTCCTTCAAATTGGGGAGTTTGAGTTTCTAAGGGAAATTGATTTGGATCCACGACATGCACTCCTCTAGTAGAAGCACGGATGGGAACACGAATTGACTCCCATTGCATGTCCTTTTTAGAATAATTTTCTAAGGATTCCCAAGCTTCATCGGTCGTTTTAGACATAAATTCTCCTCCATACATTGATTCTAGTTGTGTTCGAGTTTGATAGTTTAGCCCTTCATATGCAATTTGACATAAATAATATTTTGGAATTGCATGATGAGAACAACTATACAGAAGTTGGTTGAATCTCTCAAAATATTTTGAAAAAGTTTCCCCTTCATTTTGAGAAAACTAATTTATTTCAGTTTGTATTTTTAGAGTTTTATGGAAAGAGAAAAACTTTTTTAAGAATACATTGACAAATTCATCCCAACTTCTTATGGAATGTTTTGGAAGAGAATTCAGCCATCTTTTAGCGCTTTCAAGTAATGCAAATGGAATTAGCCTTAGCTTGATTGATTCATTAGATAATTGTTGCATTTTAGTTGTGGATGCATACAATTCAAATTCACTTAGAAATTCACAAGCATTTTCAGAACCAGTAAATTTTGGTACCCCTTGAATAAAAGAATGTTTAAGTTCAAAATTTCCATCAACTGGTGGAAATACGATGACAGAAGGTTGAATAGTCCTAGTTGGATAACATTGATCTTGAAGAGATAAGGGTCTATTCATTTCAACATTGAGATTTTGAAAATTTTGATTTATTCGATTGAAATCCATTTCATTTGGAAAATTTTGGTTTATTTGAGAACCCCTATGAGAATTATGGTGGCTAACACTCTTTCACTCATCGTTATCGAATATAGAAAATTAAAAACTTAAATTTGACACAAGTAGTTGTTATTACAAAATAAATTACGACTCAGGTATATCTTATTCGTTGATAATATCAATTTGAAGGGGGAAGAGGGTCTTAAGGCCGTTCACGTATAGTATAAATACTAAGGGATACGACCAATGTTTTACGGGTAGTATGCAACCTCTTTTGCTGGAAGTTCAATAAATTGAACTAATATATATCCGCGATCAAACCCCTGAGAGAATCAATTTCATAAAATACACTCTTGTAATTAATTATTTTGCAAATCAAATCAAGTTTTAAAATTGAAAAATCAACGAGAGTGATTAGTTCTGAAGTTCGTTCCTTACCAAATTAATTCAGAAATTTCAGTCACAGAACAGCCACAGAATAATAAATAGCAGAAAATTAAAATATTGTACAAGCAAGCCGCTGTAGAAATTTTTTATAAGCAAATTCTATATTTATTTTTCTTTGCAGCAGAGCACCTATAGAGTTTAGAAACTTTTACAGTGGTGTGTGGCAGTCCATCTAGAGATTGAATAGCTTCAACACTTAAAATCTCTGTGTTTGCAATTTGTTCACCTCTGAATTCCCTTGCTGGTTGCTTGAACTATGTTTTCACTTTCGTCTTGATTGAATTTGGTTTTCCTCTTCGATTTTTTTTTGTGTTGAAGGCAAATTGAAAATAGAAGGAGAAAAGAAAAGAAAAGAAACAAAAACTAAATTAAAAACTCAAACAAAAGCAAGCAAAACAAACAGTTAAAGGAAAAAAAAAGAAAAAAAATAACAAGGAAAAACAAACAAAGAAAAAAATCAAAACAAAACCGCCCCCCATACGAATGACTAAAAAGCAAAACACGTCAAACTCCAAACTAATTAGCTCAACACGCTATAAACACACCCAACCACAATGCCTTGGAGTACACGCTCAAATTCCAAGACCAAGTCTCAGAAACAAAAGTAATCAAACCCAAAAGAAAAAAAGCGCTCCTCCTTATGTTTCTTATATTTTTTTAGTCTTCTGAAAACAACAACAAAAAAACGCACCTTTTGTTTCAAGTAACAACTTCCGATTTTTTTTTCCTTTTCTCTCGAATCGGCTTTCAGGTACTTCGATATTTGAGGAGTTCGCTAATTTAGCGATTGAAGAAAATTGGGGTTTCGGTTATGCTATTGATTCAGGTTCGGGTTTTTAATCGAAGGTGGGATTTGCTGCGATGTGGAAGAAGGAGTTAGATCTTGCGAGTGGTTTTGGTGGGTGGAGCGTGATTTGAGAAATGGATTTTGTTTGTGAAGAACGTGAAGTAGGTGAGGGAGAAGGGCGTTGAGAAGGCGTGGGATGTTGTAATGGCCTCGAGGCTTTAACGTGGGTTAGGAATTGTTGCTGTTTTTTTTTTTTTTTTTGGGAGTCTGTTGTATGAATTGTAGCAGTAGTTGTGGTGACTATGGATTTAGGTGGAGAATGATGAGAACTGTACTTTGATGTGGAGTTGAATGCAAAGGGGAGGGTTCATCATGGTGATGAGTTGCTGTGAAGGACGGTGTATGTTGAAATTTGACTTGGTGGTTATGCAGAAGGTGTGAAACGAAGATATGGTGTATGGATGTTGTGCGAAGAGGAGTGGATTTGGATTCGGGCCGAAGTTGATGAACAGCTATGGGGTGATTTTGGTGATTGGGAAAGGGGTTTGAGGAATAGTTGTGAAGAATGTTGACTTGCGGTATTGATGGGTTCACCGTTGAACTGGGTGAACGGTGTGTAGTACGGATTTGTGTGAACCAGGTTGGTGATGGGTTTCAAGAGGAGATGTTGAAGAGGGGAATTATGAAGATGATAGGGAAAAATCATAATAAATCAAAAGCAGAAGAGAAAGAAATTGCAAAATGGAATTTTTTTTTCTTTATTTTTTTGAGACTTATATAGAAGAAATCAATGTATTGAAAAGAGGGAAGGAAATGAAAGTAATCAGAGAATGAAATAGCAAGTTTATTTTTTTATTTGGAAGATCACGGTATCATTGAACAATACCGAATCCAAGCAATCAAGATTTTTTCAATATATATATATATATATATATATATATATATATATAGGAAAACAAAAAGGAAAAAATGTATAAAAACTAACACGAATTAGAAATTAAATAAATAATAAAATTTAATTGTTACCTCACCGGCAACGACGCCAAAAACTTGATCGACGTTTTCTATAAACTAGAAAAGCGCAAATTTTAAAATAATAACTGCAAGCGCACAGATCGTGTAATATGCAGGTCGAACACAAGGAGGAATTTTAAAATTTATTATTTATATATTTCTTGGGCGAGTTAGACAAAACTTGGAGGCTGGGTTGAAAAACAATAAAAATTGAAACTGTAATTTGATTCAAAACAAATCTAATTGAATAGACGATCAAATCACAATTTTCAATTGAAAAACAAATAAAACTATGAATAAGATATGAATCTAATCAAATCCAAATTAATCTAGGGAAAGCAATTAAAAAGCAGAAATTAAAATTGCAGAAATTAAATAACAAACAGAAAATAAAATTAGGATTACCGCTGAATTTAATCAGACGGTCAAGCACTAATGAAGATAAGTGCAAAATACAAATAGCGCTCTACCAAATCTAATTGTGTAGACAATACTAATTACAAAAAAAATAAAAATGTAGAAAAGAGAAAAAGAAGAAAACTTTATTGATTCCCCGATAATTTTTTTTACAATGAGATTACATGGGTATTCATAGGATATATTAGCCAACCTAAAACCCTAATCCAATCTATGCATGTATGGGCCTATTTACACAAGGATTGTTTTATCATATCTTATGCCCTTTTCTTGACTTGTTTTGAGGAAATAATCTTGAGAATATCTTATGAGTATCTTTGAGAATATCTGGGCCTCTTGATTAGCAATTATTCCTCTTATATCTTTCTTGTTTGGCATGTGACTAATTGATGGAAGATAAGATTTATTCAACCAAACATGAACATATCTTAAACTCCAAAAGCAACATAATCTTCATCTGCAATTTTTCATATGTATATACATAACATTTTGATCTTTATTTTCTGTTTTTCTGACTGCATGTGGCTTAGTTGGCATATTTATAAAAGTGACAAAATAATACCCAAGTAATATTTATTTATATACAAAATATAAGATATAAGAGTATAAAATAAACACATTTCTATGTTAATCAGTCCCCATTCAATTTTGTATATAGGAATCTGATTCATTTATTTCATATAATTTGATAATAAATTAAATATTAAATTTTAATTAATTTATCATTTAAATTTTTTCAAAACTTCAAGTTGTTACATTTACGCTAGAGAGTATCATAAGGACATGATAAGATTTAGTTGCCTACAAAACTGAGATTACATCTAGGGCTGTCAATGAATAACCGAAAAATCTGATACCCGTCTGAATCCGTATTCGAAAATATGAAAAATATCGG